>CAKJTW010000018.1:20960000-26440000 GCA_917880005.1 Nanger dama
CCTTCCTGCCTGTTACCCTTTCACAATGTAAGGAGTGTCAGTACAGCAAGTCGTGTGGTTGGCGCATGTCCCAAGAAGTGTTTTCTTTTCTTTTTTTTCATGGTGTCTGTTCACTTTTGGCTGTGCTGGGTCTCTGTGGCTGTGCAGGCTGGGCGCTGTGTGGGGTTTCTCATTTTGGCGGCTTCTCTGGTTGGGGAGCATGGCTCTAGGTCTCTTGGGCTCCAGCAGTTGTTGCTCGTGGACTCTAGAGCACAGGTTCAATGTCTGCAGGGGACCGGCTTAGCTGCTGAGGCATGTGGGATCTTCCTGGATCAGATATTGAACCCGTGTCTCTTGCATTGGCAGGCGAATTTCTTAATCTTGAGCCATCAGGGAAACCCAAGAAGTGTTTTCTGACTTATCTGTTTACAGCTCTGATGCTACAGTGGCAAGAACTTTTATAGTTTCGCTGCAGTGTTTCCCTACTTTTCCCAGAAAGGCCTCCAGATACAGCAAAAGGGTTCTCTTGGTGGTGAGAGCATCTGGATTCTTCAAGAACATTTTACATGCAACGGCAGTTGGTGTTCCTTAGCACGACCATTTGAAATTTGGATGAGCTTCCACTGTTTGAAGCTGGTGCAGCTGTACTGTGGAAGCGTGAAGCTGGTAATTTTTGTTCCACATGGAAATAGGAGTGGTCAGGAAAGAAGGCAGGGTTCCCCTATGAAATGGAGCTAAAATACTTCCTTCAGTAAGGTGTCGTAGTTCAACTGCAGGTGCTGCATCCCATCTCTCTGGCCTCCATTTCCTCTTCTTAAAATGAGCCTCTGCATTCTATGACCTCTGCATTGCCTAATACTAAGGGTTACAGGAAGATTATGTCAAAATAATATATTGATTGTTGTTTTCAATGATAAAGTATGATGCATAAGCACACTTTCTTGCAAACTAGATTTAATAAATTTTTTATTGCTCAGTTACCGCTTGTAAAATCATAGTCATCTTGGTCACCTCAGGCAGGTTGCCAAGTCTGGAATACCCTGTGCGGGTTCGATCCTTGGGTCAGGAAAATCCCTGGAGAAGAACATGGCAACTCACTCCAGTATTCTTGCCTGGAACATCCCACGGGCAGAGGAGGCTGGCGGGTTACAGTACATAGCGTTGCAAAGAGTTGGACATGACTGAAGCAACTTAGCACACACACACAAGTTCATTGTTCAATTTCTTTTCCTCAAGGTCAAGTTCAAGATTCCAGGCTCTGGAATGTCTTCTTGGATGACATCGGCCATGGTGAGTTTTCATCTGAGCTTAGTCCTACCTGTTATGTTTTTTTTAATTTCAGGCACAATTATGTTCTTCTACTTCATATTTGCCTTCTCCTGAACCAGGTTCCAGTGAGTTCTGCCAACTTCAGGTCTTATAAGACTTTCCAGTCAAATCCTTTTGCATCTCACAAATGCATAAAAATAGAGCCACTGAAGCAAGAAATAAAAGTTGAGAACATGTTAAGAGTTCGGTTCATATCAGTCACTCAGTCGTGTCCAACTCTGCGACTGTAAGGACTGCAGCGCTCCAGGCCTCCCCTGTCCATCACCAACTCCCGGAGTTTGCTCAAATTCATGTCCATTGAGTTGGTGATGTGATCCAACCATCTCATCCTCTGTCACCCCCTTCTCCCACCTTCAGTCTTTCCCAGCATCAGGGTCTTTTCCAATGAGTTAATTCTTTGCATCAGGTGGCCAAAGTATTGGAGTTTCAGCTTCAGCATCAGTCCTTCCAATTGAATATTTGGGACTGATTTTCTTTAGGATTTACAGGTTTGACCTCCCTGCAGTCCAAGGGACTTTCAAAAGTCTTCTCCAACACCACAGTTTTAAAGCATCAGTTCTTTGGCACTCAGATTTCTTTATGGTCCATCCATACATGACTACTGGAAAAACCATAGCTTTGACTAGATGGACCTTTGTTGGTAAAGTAACAGTTACCTTCCATTTATAATGCTTTGATTACAGTGAGGTTACTTGTTTTAAGTTTGGGGCCATACATATTTCTTTTACTTTTTATTCCTTCCTCCCTCCCTCCTTCCTTCCTTCCTACTAGTGAATCAAACTTGGGTCTGCTTGCCCACGCACAAGAAAGCCAATTTATTGACACTGGGTTGTGGTGAAATAAGATGCAATGTAAATTGCTGCAAGGAGTGCCAAGCAGGGAGTCCAGGGCAGCTGGTGCTTAAAGCTTTCAGGGAAAGGTTTATAAAGACAGAGTGAGGGAGGGGGTGGGTGGGGTGTGTGATCAGCTCTTGGACATTCTTCTGATCCCTTGGCAGTGAGGTGAGCAGGAGTCAACATTCTCAACCTTCTGGTTCCAAATGATCTGGGCAGCATACCGTTCACTTCTTCCACCTGGTGGGGGCTTCAGTATCTGCAAAATAACCCGGAGGACATGGCTCAGAATATTATCTACAGACCTTGAGGAGGAACTAAATGTCCTAGACTTTGCGTAATGGCTAAACTATTATTTTGTCTTGCTTGACCGTTTTCCTTTCTTTCTGCATTTTCTCACTTCTGTGACTAAATTTCTTCATTGACTGAAGTTTTTCCACAGACAAAAGGCAGGCTGAGGACATAGCAGCAGGAGGAGTCTTATTCAAGGAAGACTTCATGGGTCCCTGATCAATTATACTTCCTTCTGTCCTCTCTCTCTCTTCCTTTTGCTTTCCTTTTTAAAAATTTCCCATTTGTACCTTTTCCCATTACTTTCAATTTTTTTTCTTCTAAATTTGTTAGATTTTGCTTTATGGCTTTTGTCTTTGTTGATATACTTCACGCTTTTTCTTATATATAAAGATTATGTAAATATTCATCAATCTTATCTAAGTATTCTTTATGTAGTAAAAAATGAAATCTTTAATTTATGAAATGTCAACCCACTCCTGTATTTCTTGCCTAAAAAGCCCATGGACGGAGGAGCCTAGTGGGCTAAAGTCCATGGGGTTGCAAAAGTTAGACGTGACTGAGCATACATATCACAGACTGTAAAACATAAGTCAGGGTTCCAGTGTGGCATTTTTCCCCTAAGTAAGGGAGCTAGGATTTTCATTGCCTTTGCCAAGTGTGATCTTTTCTTCTCCCAGTCGAAACACTTTATTCAGAATAAACAAAATGATCTGGTTCCATTGATTTGCCTGCCTTTATTGACAAGAGGCTGCGATTCATTATTTTCATTATTTTAGTTTCAAATTTCAATTTGATATCTTTTCTTGCCCAGATTCCCCTCCTTTTGTTTCTACTGTTCTCCATTCCCTCCCTCACGTTTGGTTTTATAGCTCTATTCCTGTAGATAATCATTAGGGTGTTAAGTCTCCCAAGACATTCTATTGTATTTTGATTGAAATTGCATTACCATGATGGGATAAAATAGATTCCAGAAAATAAAGAAAAAAATAATAGCAGAGTAGAAATCCAGAATTGTGAAAAAAAAAATAGAGTTCCGGTTAGAGTGAAATTTGGTAAAAGACAGAGATTAAAAAAAAATCAGAGAAAAGATGATAGAAATAAACATGGATTAGAAAAAAGAATACCTCTTAGGCCTGAAGAATAAGGCAGAAACCGTATTCAAAGTGACACAGAAAAAGTTTCTGAAACCAAAGCAAGTTGTGAACCTTATCCGGGAGACTTAGCCAGAAGATGTAATTAAATCTGACAAACATTTTGACAAATCCTGGTGAAAATGATGAATTCCATGAACAATGAAAGAATCCTAGAAAACTTCAGACAGAAAAAAAAAACAAGTGCAGTGGAAAAAGGAGTCCTTGGACATTTGTCTACAGCATTGGATAAAGGCAGTCAATGGAACAGCATCTATAAAGTTTGTGAGGATTATGACTCAAAAATTCTATACCCAGTCAAATTGTCCTTTGTAATTTCAACAATTAACGTGCATTTTCCTATTACAAAAGAAAAATATCTTCATGGTAGAAAATACAAACTTACTATTAAAATTGAAAATATCTTAAAAACTCAAAACCACATGGAATCATATTATTATTTTTTAAATTCCAGTTTCTCCACTGCTTCCTTAGCAGTGGGGCTTAGAGATTTTGTCAGTGTAACTTGTTTACACTCATTCTGCTCCCCCAGTCCTCATGATGATGACTGGAATTCGGCTCCATATTTGTACTGCCTATCAGTCAGAAATGTTTGAGTTTGGTTTTGGTTAAAGAGGAACTCAGAAACAAGTTAGGAATGAACACACAGCATGGAAATGAATAGACTTATGTGCCTAAAAATTTGCGATTTAAATGCATCTCCTAAGTTGTGAGTGAAAACCAGCCAAAGCCATTGAAATAAATCCTTAGCATCTGAAGTTGTGTAAACCAGGAATGTCAAGGGGTTTATTCGAAACAAAGGTCATTACCATAGGTAGAATTGGGCAGACACAAGTTTGTGTATGCAGTTCTTTATTTAATTTGTGTGACTTCGGCTTCTTAGATCACAGAGCCCATTTTTCTTTTTTTAGCACATAGAAAATGATGATAATTATGTCCATCTTATGTAGTTGTTGTGAAGGTTAAATGAAATGATATTTATAACCAGCATAGCAAGACCCTGCATATTAGCTCATTAATAAAATGATGACTGCTCAAATGATGATTTACTAAACATAATCATTGTTAGCTTCATTACAATGCTGAATAAAATCAGTGGATACTAGAAACCAAGAGATCAAGAAATTAAGCATTCCTTCAACATCTGGGCCAAGTAATTAATTCTCATATTCATAAGCTTTGGTGATACATTATGAAGTAATTTAGGCCTCTTGTGAATTATAACTTTTAATTAATTCACCTCCTGGGTACTGATTAGTACTAATTTATAGCTTAGTTTGCATATACTTGGAAGAGGTTAAGCTGAGCGTCTTTTGTGTGCAGATACATATGTGCTCCTCAGTTTTCTCCAAGCCAGCCTGTCCCTCCTCTCAGTCTGTCTTGCTCCTTGTGTATGAGATTTTCCTACAGGCTTTAATAATCCTGGCCAAATGGGCAAACCACGTAGTAATTTGTCCCATCGCAGCCCTTTAGAAGTATCATTCCTCTCGCCCTTTTCCCTCCATTGGCTCCATTTTCTGCTACAGGTTATCCTCATGGGATGGGAGCTAAATGCTATCACTGTGGTTTAGACCTGGTGTCAGAAATCTTGGCTGAAGTCCTGGCACTGTTAGCTGTTCACATTTGTGTTACATTGTTGTTGTTTAGTCATTAAATCGTGTTCAACCCTTTGCCACTCCATGGACTGTATAGCCTGCCATTCTCCTCTGTCCATGGGATTTAGGCAAGAACACTAGAGTGGGTTGCCATTTCCTTCTCCAGGGATCTTCCCGACTCAGTGGTTGGACCTGGGTCTCCTACATTGGCAGGCCACCAGGGCAGCACAGAGGCTGTTACTTATTCTCTTTGCCTCTCAGTTTCCTCCAAGAGGAAGAGAGGTTACAGAATATCTATGTTACCAAGTTGTTGTAAGAACTGGAAAGATAACAGGTTAAATTGAGCTGCTCTGCTTATGGCTATTTCTAAGGGGTGGTTGATGCAATGTCAGAAACAATAAAGCTGCTCCTTTGAAAGGAGAGTTCTTCTCTCCTGTCTTCCAGCAAGGAGAGATGGGGGCACTGAGAGAAGCGGAAAGGCACCAGGTGGGGAGGTGGGTGTTCTGGCTTTGTTGTCCCTCCCTGAACGAAGCGGACCCTGGCACGGCAGGGGAGGCCTCGGACATGGCTGGCCTTGTTTCAACCTGAGAAATGGTGAGTGGGGTTGGGACAAGCCCCGGGGGGCGGGGGCAGTGTCAAGAGCAAAGTCTGGGTCCAGCATCGCTGCTGTTTGCTGTGTGAGCTTGGGGAAATCTGCCTAACCTTTCTGAGCCTCATTTTTCCCTAGGTATTGAACTGAAGGTGATGATAACCATCTCGCCCTTACAAAATAGCTACGGGGATTAGATAAGAAAATGAGTGTGAAAGTGATTTATCAAGTGTAAAGTGCTTCACAGATGGTAGTTATTACTGTGGATGATTTCAATGATCCTGTTCAGTCCTACGGATTTGTGATTCTAAATGCAGCGGTATAAGCAAGAGGCTTATTTTTTTCTCAAACAACTGTTGATATGATTTCCTCTGTGTTTCTAGCTTCTCATGTACAGTCAAAGCCCTGACTCATCTCTAGGAGGAAATGTCCCTCCTTGGGGGCCCTGCCTGCCGTGGGGATATTGGGGTGACCCAGGGAATGGATTTAAGCTTTGTTATCCCAGGGGATGAAGAGTTGCAAAATGTAATTGAATCTTTTGAGGTTTAAATCCAGTTTTCTTTAGTCAGGTTCAGGTCTTTCAAATCCCTTCCTTTTCTTGTTTAAACTCAGAAGCTTTAAGAGGGCATCGATGGCTTCTTGGACTCAAGATTGTTCTCCTGGGGAGGCTGTAGGAGGCCCTTCTGCTGACCAGAGTGTAAACGAATCTGAAGCATATGGATCTGATTTGCCCCACGATACGCACATTGAAATCTTGAGCAGAAAAAGGCTTGGAAATGTGGATTTGTGTTTCCCTCTGAAACTCTAAACATTTATAAATAGATCAAGATGCACAGTGTGTGGGGCGGGGGGCGAGGAGTGGACAAATTCATTCTTATTGTGGCTGAGTGTCTGGCTTGGAGGCGCTCAGGCAGATTCATGCTGCCTTCAGGGGTCCCAGTGAGCCCTTGGAAGAACTCTTCTGTCCCTCTGGCTTTGGACACTCTCATCTTACCTGTACAACCAGGTACCTATGTTGCAGGTCCAGTGAAAGGGAAAATGCTGGTCCTCATGTTCAAAGGTGAAGAATTTCCAGGTGGCAGCCACAGAGGATTCGAGCAAGCAGGGTCCCTGTGTGGTGACACAGGTGGCGTGCCCGGGAAGCTGACTCTGTTAACCTGGCCAGCACACAGTCCCTCTCCTTCCTCAGGCCGTTTCCCAAGTCTTTTTCTTGACTCTCCAGGAGAGGTGAGGTGCCCACCACTATGTTCCTAGAGCCTCTTCTTCTCCCCTCTATCGGTGCATCCTTTAACTCTCATGGACTGTTTACATATTCATTCATTCACTCAACAGACATCGAACAACTGCCTGCTGTGCACTGGGCGCTGTGCCAAGTGCTGGCAAGCACTTTCTGGGAGACAAGAAGAGGGGAGCCTAGCTCAGCCGCGGAGAGTCTAGAAGAGTTTGCTTTTGGAGGTGATGCTTGAACTGAATCTTGAAGGATAAGTAACTGGGAAGGGGATTGGGAGGATTTGAATGAGCAAGAGCGAAAGGAATAGCTGGGTTTGTGTTGTGGCTGGTGCATGATGCTTGAGACAGAGGCTGAAGTTAAATGGGACTGGAGGGGTAAACAAGCACACACTTATCGGGGGTTCTGCGAGCCGCACAGCTTGCTCTGTCTCATCCAGGAAGCCCTGAAAAGTTGTCTGCCAGGAATAAAGAGTCAGATTTGCATTTTAGACGAATGACTCTGGTTGCAGTGGGGATAGCAGATCAATATGGGCAGAAGCAGGTAGATAGATTAAGAGGTAACTCCAGGCAGGAAATAATGGTGACCTCGAATGAAACAGCAACCGTGGGGAATGAAGAAAAATGTATGGATTCAGGAGATAGTCTCTGTGTAAGATTGGTGGGATTGAATTGAAGATGAACCCTGGGTTTATAATTGATGACTTTTTCTATGGTGTAATTCAAACTGAGAAAGATTCTTAAGAGGCTTTTTGCCGGGTGGCTGGCCATGGAAATGGAAATGAGTTTTGTTTTGAGCAACTTGAATTTAAGGCTCCTAACGGGAGCCTATATGGAAGCATGCAGCTGGCAGTAAACATAGTGTCTTGAAGCCATGGGGAAAGATCTGGCTGGAGCTGTAGGTTTCAGGACGTGTGTATTTGTGGGCAGCCAAACCCCTCCCCTCTCCTCATTCAATAAACTCATGCGTGACTTTAATAAGATATGACTGGATGGTTTCCATGGCACTTGACAATGAGTTATGATAACTAGTAAATTATAAATTCCATATCGATACGGGTGGGACAGGAAGCTATAGGTTGAAGAGTGAATGGAAGGTTGAGGAAGTATTAAGAGAGGAGGTCGGGAAATTAATTTTAGAAGTTCGTATAAGAAAGAAAGGTGAGATTTGGATGGTGGGCTAAAGAGCGATCTGAATGAAGGGAGATCATCTTTAAGAGGTATATTAGTTTCTTACAGCTGCTGTAACAAATTACCACGTTTATTGGCTTAAAATACACAAGTATATCCTCTTACAGTTTTGGAGGTGAGAAGTCCTAAAATCAGTGCAGGGTTGCGTTTCTTCTCAGGGATGGATCTATTCCCTTGCCTTCTGCACCTTCTAGAGATGGTCTGTGTGTCTTAGTTCATGGTCCCCTCTGTTCATCGCTCTGACCTCTGCAGCTGCTGTCACATCTTCTCTGACGCTGACTCTCCTCCCTCCTTCTTTTTAGGATCTTTGTGATAACACTGAGTCTACCTGGAGGACCTAGGAAAATCTCTCCAGCTCAAGGTACTCAGTTAATCAATCGGCAAAGTCCCTTTTGCTGTATAAGGTAATGTATTCACAGATTCTGGGAATTGGACATCTTAGGGTGGGGGCATTGTTCTGTCAACTCGATGGGAGAGAACTGAACATGTTTGAAGTCTGAGGAAAAGGAGGCAGGAAAGAGATAGAATGGGGGAGACAGGGAGATTATAGGTAGATGGATACATATTGAGGATAGAGGAGAGGAAATGATAATAGTGGACATCAACTGCAGCTGAGAAAGCGTTGGAAAATCAGGAAAAATTAAGTAGCAATGAGAATGGTATGTTTGGGTTTACAACTCAGGAGGCATGAGGTTGTAGGGCTATGAGAAGTGTTTAGTAGGGGGCTGGAGAGGGGCAGTAAACGTGTGTATTGAAAGAACTTGGGGTGGAGGTGTCTGGAGAAGTGACGATGTTGAAAGGAGGGGCATAGGATCCAGCTGGGTTGGAGAGATGACTTTGCAGCTGTGCCCAATCCAGGATATTCACTTTCTCCCAAGACCACTGAGCCCTTTGGGTATAGACATGCAGGAGGGTTGGCACTCACCTGGCAGGGATGGCGGAAGCTATTCCTATCACTGTAGTCCAGATCATCAACCTGTGATGGGTTGCTTTGTTTCAACTTTGCTGGGGCACGTGATTCCCTGGCATCTAGTTAAGCATTATTCTGGGTGTGTCTGTGAGCTTATGTGGGTGTGTCTGTGGAGTTGTGTTGGGTGTGTCTGGATGAGGTTGGCCTTTGAATCAGTAGCCTGAGTAAAGCAGACTGTCCCTCTCAATGTCACTGGGATTCATCCAATCAGTTGAGGACCATCCTAGAATGAAAATTCTAAGTGAGAGGGAACCTCACCTGCCTGACTGCTGGAGCTGAGACGTGAGTCTTCTCCTGCCTTAGACTAGAACTGCACCATTGATTCTCCCCGGGTCCAGTCTACTCTTTAGACCTTGGGACTTGGCTTCCTTAACTACGAGAACTAATCTCAAATAAATCTCCCTATGTGTCTCTGTCTGTCTGTCTCTGTGTCTATTTCTCCGAAGACCACAAACTAATCCAGACGTCAGATTGGGAGAGAAAGGGAGAGAGACCCAGAGGGTGTGGGAAAATGGAGGGAATCCAGGACCTAGAAGTCTCTTCAAGGTCAAAACAGATGTAGGAGAATCAGGCAGGAGAGATACTGAAGAATTGAAAGTGGTAGTTCAAAGGTAGGATAATGATGCTTATGAATTGTGAGTTGCTGGGGCACCATCTTCAAAGTGTCTAATTAGGTCAAGCCAGGGGTGCAAACAAGGGGCTTTCTGGTGGCTCAGATGGTAAAGAATCTGCCTGCAAGGCTGGAGAGCAAGGTTCAATTTTGGGTTTGAAAGTTCCCCTGGAGAAGGGAATGGCTACCCACTCCAGTATTCTTGCCTAGAGAATCCCATGGACAGAGAAGCCTGGGGGCTACCATCCATGGGGTCACAAAGAGTCGGACATGACAGAGTGACTAACACTTTCACTTTTCAGGGGGCAGCTGAGCGTGTTTCACAGATAGATGTGCAGTGCACCCAGGGTCGAGAACCTCCTTATCAGGAGTGACTGGTAACCAGTAGGATGTGGTCTGGGAGGACCACCCTCAGCCCATCACCTGAGGGGTGATGGCTTCCAAGGCATCTTCCTGTAGAGGAGACCACGTCTGACCTATCTCTGGGGGCACTTGCCCATTATCCTTTGTGCAGTCGCTCTTCCTGGAGCTCTGAGAAGGGTAGCTTCCGTCAGCGCTCTGCCAGAAACATTGGCTGCCTCTCCTTGTGAATTCAGGCATGGCTTCCCTTTCTGTTCTTAGCTTTCCACCTCCTCTTTCAATCTTGAATTCCACTGCTCGGTGGAGGAGGGAGGGGTGTGGTGAATGCCTTTTGGAAGCAAAATTCACTTCCTTATTGGCGTCTGAGCTGAAAGCAAGGGTCTGCTCTCAGGGAGAAATGCAGACACCATGCGTCACACTATTAGAAATAAATCCTGCAGTGGTTGGAGTCTTGGAGGGGCAACGTTCTTTGGCTATTTCATGCAACATATCACATGGGTTGCGCCCACACCCTCCACTTGATAAGTCCCTTGTAGGGTGCTGAGTGTATAATGGACGCTCAAGAAAAAGCTCTTTTCCTCCAATCACGTGGCCAGTAAGAACGAGAGTTCTAAAGGACCCACTGAACTCAACTTTGAAAAGCATTAAAAATGATGAAGTGCTTATCAGGTGCCAAGCTCTAAGGCAGACTGAGTATATTCATGACATCACTTCTTTCTTTCAACAAACTTTGATGGAATTATCACCCTCATCTTGGGAGTGATGAAACAGAAAACAAGGCAATGATCTGAGCTCTTCAAAGTTTGGACAACACCCTCATACCTCTTTTTGCATGACAGTTGTGTTATTAGAGGTAGCGGTCAGTGGGTTTTCATTAGAGCTGAATTCTCCTTTTGTTAATTTGGACTTAATTTTTCTGTATTATGATGCTTTGGTTCATCACCACCCTGCTGCCTCTCTCCTTCCTCATCTTTCCTGTTAACTGTTCAGACTCTGGCTATGACAAATTCTAAGCATTCCTGGCTAAGGTGTTTAAAATTTTTTTTCTTTACTTTATTTAGGAGGATGTGAGAAGAAAGAGAGGATATTTTTATAGTGTGGAGTGCCCAGAACTGGAAGCTGAATCTCCTGCTATCCTTCCCACTTTGGAACAGAGAATCTTCTCTATTCTAGATGTTAGTTTATTGTGTAACACTGCATTCCAAATTTAGAGCTCTAGTGCCCCTTTCATATATCTCCTATTCACAGATGTTGATTTATTCTTGGTAAAGCACAAATATTCCAGACCCTTGCAAAGAGATCCCTTTTCTAGCTTATGGAAATTTATTTTGAGGTAGGAAGGGTTAAGCTTTCTTCTTGGCATCTGTCTGAATAAACAGTGCAGTTCTGTGGCATCTGAATTCTGCATTCAGATCAGCATTCTTAAAACAGCAAGATGACCTGATTTTTATTTTCCCTTGGAAGTGCATTGTGATGAATCCACAAAATACTTGCATCCGTCCCCTGTGTCTGGAAGATAGCTTGCATGATGGTGTGTGCAGCAGGGTGGTAGTTTATGGGGAAGTGTGGAAGGTTTGGGCAGGGAATAGGCAGAATCAGAGAAAGATTTAGGAGAAAAATTATCAGTGAGACCTGAATGAGGGATGAGCTCAGAACCTCTCAGCCCATGTTTGCCCCCATGATACTCCAGAGTGAAAGAGGCAGAGGAGGACCAGTTAGAAGTGCATGGGAAATAGTCTCCTGTAAACAACGCCTCCAGGGTCCTGAGACTGGGGAATCTGTTGATGTGTGAATTCACTGACTGGAGGAAAGGCCATTGAGACAGACCTTCTGGAGGACGAGGGAACTTGTGGAGATGGGAGAGGTAGGGTGGCATGAATTAGGGAGATGGGTGAGATTGAAACAGTGAAGAGAGGGGTCATTTCCCTGGTGGTCCAGTGGGTAAGACTCTGTGCTCCCAATGCAGGGGGCCTTTGCTTGATCCCCTGGTCAGGAAACTAGATCCCACATGCCACAACTATGATCCCAAATGCCACAACTTAGAGCCTGCATGCCACAGCGAAGATCAAAGATCTGGTGTGTTTCAGGTTGGGAAAAAAGAGGGTGGATGGAGGCCTGAACCTGACCCTTGGGAAGGATAGGGGACAGATTTAGGGCTCCCAGGTAAGCTTGGTACTGTGATTGTTGTTGTTCAGTAGCTCAGTTGTGTCCGACTCTCTGCGACCCCATGGACTGCAGCACGCCAGCTTTCCCCGTCCTTCATAATCTCCTGGAGTTTGCTCAAACTCATGTCTGTTGAGTCGGTGATGCCATCCAACCATCTCATCCTCTATCGTCCCCTTCTCCTCTTGCCCTCAGCCTTTCCCAGCATCAGGGTCTTTTCTAATGAAGCGATTCTCCACATCAGGGGGCCAAAGAATCGGTACTGTGTGATGCAGGGTTAAATTAGAAAGGAAGATGAGCAAGTTTGAGATCAAGACCCAGACCTCAAGCTGCTTTACCTCTGTGAGCCTCAGTTTTCAAGTGTGTAAACTGGGCACAACGGTAGCCACTCCTAGAGTTCTGAGAATTAAATGAGGTGATAATACGGCACAAAGGCTCAGTCTAGAGCCAGGGGCCTGGGGCCAAGCAGGAGGGGACACACGCTGGTGCTGTCCTCTCCCCTCTCCCGGAGGAGGGGATTCACTTTGAAGCAAAGGAAGAGAGAAAGACGAAGGTCACAGAGGAGATGGGCAGAGAGGAAGGAAATCAAGGGAGCTTACGTCAGCAGCTCCCACATGCAAGCCTACTTTGATCTTTAATCCTAATATTTATCTTTGTAAATGAGCACAGCACTTTAGAGTGGGAGGAACGTCACGGTTGCTTGGCCAGCACTCTGCCTTCATCCACGTGAAGTCACTGAGCTGCCTTTCCTGAGCTTGGGCTTGTCCTACATCACCCAGCCTGGGAAAGGAGAGACTGGGATCAGGATTCCAGGGTGAATTCTGAGTTCTTCCTCTTGGTGTTTGGAGGAGAGGACCCTCTTGGCAGACCCTACATTGCCTGGCTCAGGGTGGCCCAGGACTCGTGGTCTCCAGATGGGGGAGCCCAGTAAACCCACGTAGGACTTGGAACCTTCCATGTCCAACCTCCCTGTGACTTTTACAAGTTCAGTTCAGTTCAGTTGCTCAGTCATGTCCGATTCTTTGCAACCCCATGGACTGCAGCATGCCAGGCCTCTCTGTCCATTGCCGAAACCTGGAGTTTACTCAAACTCATGTCCTTCTAGTCAGTGATGCCATCCAACCATCTCATCCTCTGTCATCCTTTTCTCCCTCCTGCTGTCAATTTTCCCAGCATCAGGGTCTTTGACAACAACATTGCTCCCTAAATCTGGTTAGAAGAAGAGTGAGTCCCCCATGGCCTCTGAAAAAGAACTTGTTAAAGTGATCAGGCCTGTACCTGGGAAATACCACACGTGATTTCCCACCTGATCCAGGACAGGACAGCCCTAGCAAGGTGAGAATCCCTTTGCTGATGGGAATTGCTCACAAAAACATCTCCTTTTCTCAGGTGACAGCCTGCCAGGTAGTACCAGGCCTGAGATTCCCCTGTGTGAGTCTCACTCTGATGGTGCTGGCTTAGTTGTTCAGCTCTGTCTGACTCTTTGTGACTCTGAGGTACTGTAGCCTGCCAGGATCCTCTGTCCATGGAGTTCTCCGGGCAAAAATACTGAAGTGGGTTGCCATTTCCTCCTCCAGGGATCCTTCTGGCCTGGGGATTGAACCCGCATCTCCTGGAGTTGCAGGTAGATTCTTTACTGCTGAGCCATCTGGGAAACCCAAATCTCACACTAGTCCAAGTTTATATATTGATTATCCTGGAAAACAGAACATTTTGTATTATATCAACAAAAGCCATGGATAATTTTTTTTTTCTTCTAGTGAGCCTTGACTTAAAGAGAAATCTGCATTTAATCAGGCTTCCTTGATGGGCTACAGTCCATGGGGTTGCAGAAGAGTCAGGACTCAGGAACTAGACAACCACAACTGTGCTTAATCAGGCCCATTCTGCGTCAGCTGCAGCAATGCTGGAAGCAGAAGCCACCTGGTGGGGTGGAGTCCCAGGTTCTAGTTCTGGCCGGGCTCTGCTCTCCAAGTGACCCTGGGTGGCTTCTTTCCCCTCCCTTCCCTTCTATGTTCCTGCTTGTAAAACCAGAGATTTGTTCTACATCTCCAAAGTCCTTCCTAATTCTGGGTCTTGCCATAGGCCACTGAGACAGTCAGCTCCCTCTTTCTCCAGGAGAAAGAGGACGGATACTCAGGAAAGCAAGCGGGGGCTTGTTGGGAACTTCTTCATCCTGGGGTTTGTTCCTCTTTCCTCTGCCCAGAACAACCTTCAGGCCCCTTTTCTACCTGGAATCCTCTCTTTGGTTCTTTTAGCCCTAGAAGGAAATGGCCACCCACTCCAGCATTCTTGCTTGGAGGATCCCATGGACAGGGGAGCCTGGTGTGCTGCGGTCCATGGTGTTGCGGATTGGACATGTCTGAGCGACTCAACACACAGGCTACTCTACTTTCTTAAGTCCTTTATGACCCTGGGGTGAGAGGTTGGGACATTTACAAAGTAAAGTAAAGTACTGTGTGTGCATGCTAAGTTGCTTCAGTCCTGTCCAACTCTTTGAGACTCTATGGACTGTAGCCCACTGGGCTCCTCTGTCCATGGGATTCTCGAGGCAAGAACACTGGAGTGGGTTGCCATGCCCTCCTTCCAGTGCCAAGTACAGAGTGCAAAGTACAGTAGGGCTGCTGTTACCAAGTACAGCGGTCCACCAGTGTCTGTGGGGCATCAGTTCCAGGATCCCCGTGATACCGAAGTCCACTGGTGCTCAAGTCCTTATATAAAATGATGTCGTATTTGTTTATGACCTACCCGCAACCTCTTGTATATTTTAAATCATCTCTACATTACTTTAAATACCTAATACCATGTAAATGCTATGTCAGTGGTTGCCAGAGCATGGCTAATTCAGATTTGCTTTTTGGAGCTTTCTGGGATTTTTTTCCAAATATTTTTGATACGGGGTTGGTTGAATCCAAGGATTTAGAACCCATGGATCTGGAGGGCTGGCTGTGCCACAGGTGGAGGGGCTTTAACAACAGACATTTGTTGCTTCAGGGATCTGGAAGCCCAGAGTCCAAGATCAAAGCATTAGCAGGCTTGGTTCCCTCTGTGAGGCAGAATCTGTTCAGTGCTTTCTCCGAGCTTCTGCTGGTTGGCTGGTAATCTTTGGCATCACTGGCTTGTAGAAGCATCATCTCAATCTGTTTTCATCTTCCCCTGATGTCCTCTCTGCATGTGTCTGTTGCCACAATTCCCCTTTTAATAAGGACACCAGTCACGTTGCATGTGGGGCCCACACTACTCCAGTGTGATCTCACCTTAGCTAATTAGGACTGTGCTTTCAAATAAGGTCACGTTTGGAGCATCTGGGGGTTAGGGCTTTAACACCAGAATTTTGGGAGAAGGGAGAACACAATTCAACCCACTTGAGCTTGAACATGTTTCTGGACTCCCTTCTCCCCAAGCTGCAATAGTAGCTAACACCTATACATGTTAGATGGGTCACCAAACAAAGCTCTATTATTTCATTCTATCTTCTCATCTACCATGGGAGGTAGTTATTACGATAATAGGAAAACTGAAGTTCAGAGACATTCAGTGACTTGCCCAGGGTTGCATAGCTAGTAATGTTGAAGTAGGGTAGGTGGGACCGTACGACCTGGATTGAGCAAGGCTTAACACACACGGCACAGCAGAGCAGCACATGCTTGAGTTCTTCAGAATTTAATGCTGCTGCTCAGAAAACTCCTGGCTTAAGTCTGTCGTAGTCAAGGGACGTAACCAGAGTGATAAATCTGATCTGTGTCTATAAGACGGTTGAGTCCGTCTCTCGTCTCAGACAGAAAGACTCTTTAGGAAATCATTTCCTTATGTTAACTTTTTTAAAATGAAGCTTTTGGACTAAATACATATTTTACTTAGAAAAAATTTATTGCATGAACACAGTATTTATCTCATTGAGAATTATGATAAACCCCTTGAATGTTTCATGCTTTTCACAATTCATATGGAACAAATTAAAAGTAACTTTCCATACTATGGATTGTCCCAGAGAATGGCTCAAAGACCCTTCCTCCCACCTACTTCCTCCAATTTCATGTCCGCCTTAAATTTCTCCATCTTCCAGCAGAGAGGCTCAGGGAATAGACTCCCCAGGAAGCACCAGGCCCCGCATCCCAAGCAGAGAGCATCCCTGGAGATGTTGTCTAATGGGCCACAGCATCTTATGAGGGAGTGTGTGCGTGTTGTTTGTCTCTTTGTGACCCCATGGACTGTAGCCCACCAGGCTCCTGTGTCCATGGGATTCTTCAGGCAAGAATATTGGAGTGGGTTGCCATTTCCTTCTTCAGGGGATCTTCCCAACCCAGGGATTGAACGTGTGTCTTTTGAGTCTCCTTGGCAGGCAGATTCTTTAACATTACGCCACCTGGGAAGCCCCCTGTGAGGGAGAGGTGACATTCAAGCTGATTTTTTTGTTTGTTTGTTTGTAGGCATACAGGACTTGGAAGATTGGTACTTTTTATTACTTTGTTCAGGGTTTTAAATATACTTTGTCAGTCACTTCAGTACATATTTTAAAAAGAAAATGTAAGCCACTAGCATGAGCTCCCTCTGCTGGGACACAGTTGTAAAAACTTCTGACTTCGTGGAATTTGCTGGATTCTAGGATTTGAATTGCCACGGTTACACTGAACTCTACTCCAGTGTGTCCTGGTTACAGGGCTAAGAAATGCTGAATGTGGATTTAAACCCATGTCTGTTGGGCTAGGAAGGACTGTTTCATTCCTGTCCCTCCACATTGCTTCAGGAGGAGAAGGGGATGACAGAGGATGAGATGTTTGGATGGCATCACCGACTCAATGGACACGAGCTTGAACAAGCTCTAGGAGTTGGTGATGGACAGGGAAGCCTGGTGTGTTGCACTCCATGGGGTCGCAAAGAGTCGGACATGACTGAGCGACTAAACTGACTGATGTTGCTTCAGTGGAACTGACTCTGAGTGGTGACCTTGCCATTCTATACCAGCGACCTTAAGAAAATCACTTACCTTCTCAGTAGAGTGAGGCAGTGAGCTACTGTGACAAGTAGATGCACATGAAATGCCCAGGTATTCAACACATTTTGGTGAGCAGCCAGAGTCCTGGGACAGTGAACCTGCTGATCTTGCTTGGGGAAGTCTGGGAGGGGTGGGATTAGAGTTGGCAATTTCCTATGTTTGTTTACAGCCCTTTCACAACCTGCACCAAAACACACTCAGATACAGTGGGTCTGACTTCCTCCAAAAGGACAGTGGGCAGCATCACTTCTGTCGACTTTATCCCAACACAGTGCAAGCATTTCAGGAGGAAGGCAAGGCCTCTGGTAACCTCAGACAGCTGAGATGTCCCAGCCACTGAGTCTGTGGAGAAGACACTTAAGTGAGGTCTCAGGGGTGGCTCACCAGATATGGAAAGGGAACTGGGTCTTCTCTCTGGGAACTTTCTTGGCCCCAGTGGGCCAGAGAGAGTAAAGGTGGTGAAGAGGCAGTGACAAGAAGTGCCAGGTAGGATTCAGTGTCTATTGATCGATTCATCCATCTACCAATCCATCCATCCATCCATCCATCTATCCATTCATCCATCCATCCATCCACTCAGCTGTTCACTCATACATTCATCCATCCATCCATTCATCCATCTGTTTATCCACCGTTCATCCTCCTTTCAACATATATTGAAGACTGTTTCATGTTAGCCAGTTGGACTTAGGCTTGAGGATATAGATGTACATCTCAAAGGTCACTGTCCTCAAAGGCCACTCTCAGCCTCTATCTAGTAGTTCTGGTTTATTTTTTTCATAGAACTTTTCATTATCTGAAATTATGTGTTATTATCATTGTATTTTTTTGCATGTCTCCTTCACGGGAACGTTAGCTTGACTAGTGCAGAAATCTCATTTGTCTTTTCACAGGTATGTTCTCAGTACCTACTATGGTGTCTGGCAAATAGTGATTAAACAAGTTGATTTCAGAGGGTTTAATGGTGCTGATCCAGTGCCATTAACCATAACTCAAAGGAGCTGAGGAACCATAACAAAGAAGTGGGCGGTTTACCCTGGGGAGGAGGTGATTACTCTGGGATCAACTCTGAGGCCAGCTACTGCTTCTGTAACTGTGACAGATTTTTTTTTTTAAGGGTTGATCAATGGCACTATATTAGTTCCTCATGTACAACATAGTGAACTGATGTTTTTATACATTGCAAAATGGTCACCATGGAAAGTCTAGTTACCATTTGTAATCAAAGTCATTGCAATGTTACTCACTCTATTTCCCATGCTGCCCATTTCATACCAGTTGTTCAGTCACTCAGTCCTGTCCAACTCTTTGCGACCCCGTGGACTGCAGCACGCCAGGCTTCCCTGTCCTTCGCTATCTCCTGGAGCTTGCGCAACCTCAGGAGCATTGAGTCAGTGATGCCATCCACTCATCTCGTCCTCTGTCCTTAGTTAGCGTGATAATAACTGATAGTGGTGCTAATTCTTCATTACTGGGTTTGGATGCCAACAGCCTTTCCTAGGAACGTTTTATGTTTTATTTCTAATTCTCACAATAAACTTACAAGGCTGTCAAAACGACAAAACCATCACGACCCCTCCTGCCTGGGGAGCCACTCTCACCAGCGATTGAAGCCACAGGTCCTGGGCTCAGGTGGCCTGGGTTCAGAGTCCAGCTTCACCTCCCTCCTAGTTGTGTTACCCTGGGCAACAAAGAAGTGATACTCAGCCTCTCTGTGGTTTGGTTTCCAAATACGAGGATCCTAATCATATCTGTCTCCTGGAGCTGTTAGGAGGGATGAACACGGTGACACACAAAGGGCTTCAAGCAATGCTCATAAATGCACCAGGCTCGTAAATGTCACTGTCTCTGTTATTACTAGCTGACAGCCTTGGGCTGAGCGCTTTATGTACATGTCCTCACTCTATTCTCACAAAACCCAAGAAAAAGTTCTTACTATCTCCATTGTAATGAAGAGGAAACTGCAAGTAGAGGGGTTAGGACCCTAGACCACCCAGCTGACAGGTGCTGAGTAAACCAGGATCAAATTCAGGGGCTGAGCCAGTTCCCCAGGCCTCTGCCCTTCACTGATCCCAGCGGGTTTCCATCCCCTGTGCCTGGGAAGGATGGGCAAGCCATCTCAAGAGCTGTCCCATGCTGATGCGGGCTCCTTGAAGCCCTACAGGGGGCTGCTTTCTCCTGCCTATAGGAGACCCCAGCAAAGCATGCGGGAGGCATGTGTGGGATTCGGTGTAAATTGCTCTCTACCCCTGGAGAAGAGAGCCTTGCATGGTACTGCTGTCCACTTCCACTCCACCCAGCATAAGACCAGGGTGCTCTGCACCTTGTCTGTGTCTGTTTCCCACTGCCCTGTAATGAGCATTGCTTCCGTCACCGCCTTCCTGCCAGGACAGCCGCGGGATTCGGAACAGTGTGTGAGTGACGTCCTGTCCCATCCTCTGGCTCCTGGGGGTGGGGGTTGCTCTTCGTTCACTTGTAGATCATTGAACTGTCCCAGGGATCACCACCGACCAGGGTCAAGTGGATATCAGAGTGGCAATGCTTTTGCCACAGATCACGCCAACATCTGGTTGAGTCCCGCTTGTGCAGGGCACTTTCCAGACCTGGGAGGGCGCAGAGGGGACTGGACGAGGCGGGGCTTGGCGACCCAGCCCTGCAGCAGCGTCCTGCCCACCTGCCGCCGCTGCATCCTCGGTGCTCAGTCACCTGGACCTGCCCTGTGCTCATTCCTCCGGGCGGGGACTGTGTGCCAGGTGTGCTCCCAGTGTGTGCTCTTCTGCTTTGGAGTATGATCCCAGATGCATTTCTGAGCAAATATGTGCCAACGGTTTTACAGTGAGTTGGTTAAATATCGAGGTTACAGTGGTTAAGTATTGAGGTTACAGTGATTGGACGGGTTAAGTATCGAGGGAGGTTTTGAGTTTTACTTTCACATTTTTGTTTTCCTATCTATCGTTTCCATAAGGGATGAATGTTAGGTGCAGGACCCAAACACTGGAATGTAGGTCTTTGCTTCCAAACAGGCCATAATTGGTGCAGAGCAATGGGCATTGAAAGCGTGGAGAAGAGAGATTAGAGTCCTAATGTTGTCTAGAACGTTCTCAGGGGAGACTTAAACTCAGAGGAAATGCTGGCACGGTTCATGGCAACAGCGTTGCTATTCTGATACGTGGTTGGCCCTGGTTGGTGGTGGTCCCTGGGGCAGCCCGATGGACACCGGCACTGATGATGGACACGGGAGGATGACCCTGTTCTTCTCAGTTGAGGTGGAGTTCAGAGAAGAGGAGGGACCTGGCAGCCCTCTGCCATGGGAGGAAATGGAAGAGAATTTCTATCTGATGATTTTCTGACTCTGAAGCCCCGTGAGGGCTTAGAAGAGTCATGATTGCCTGATGAATCCATGCATCTCTGAGACCTGCAGGATGACAGGTTTCCTCCATCCAGGTTGGTTTGGAGCAGGGACCTTCTTTAAAGAGTCTAGAGAATTGCATCAGTAAGTCTTTGCTTTTGTGACCACTATAAAACTACTCTACATAACCTGATTTTCTCTAGCCTAGGGTTTTAGAACTTTTTACAATTACTGATCTTCTCTGACTTAAAAAGGGAAGGACAGGAAGATAGATTCAGATGATCTTACGTTAATAAACAAAATTCATACAGTATTTTGTGTAGTAACCAAGATATTAATAGTTCTGATGTATCGATTTTATTTAATATAGGCTAAGAATTGATGCTTTTGAACTGTGGTGTTGGAGAAGACTCTTGAGTCCCTTGGACTGCAAGGAGATCCAACCAGTCCATTCTGAAGGAGATCAGCCGTGGAATTTCTTTGGAAGGAATGATGCTAAAGCTGAAACTCCAGTACTTTGGCCACCTCATGCGAAGAGTTGACTCTTTGGAAAAGACTCTGATGCTGGGAGGGACTGGGGGCAGGAGAAGAAGGGGACGACAGAGGATGAGATGGCTGGATGGCATCACTGACTCAATGGACGTGAGTCTGAGTGAACTCCGGAAATTGCTGGTAGACAGGAGTCCGGGTGTGCTGCAATTCATGGGGTCGCAAAGAGTCGGACACAACTGAGTGAATGAACTGAACTGAACCTTTGGTCCATGTTTCAGCCAACCAACCAACAGAACAAATCCTAACCTACCCAACCCTGCCACCAAAATATAGCATTAAACCTGGAATTTCTGTGGGTAGTGGTTTCATAGGCCACAGTTTAGCCTGATCCAGGTTCACGTCCTTTCCACCGTTATCCAACTTTCTTCATATTTATTCCACACACCACCCCAGGTTGTCTGGATAAATTGGAAAAAGTTATAATTATTAGTGTAGTACACGGAGAATGGTATATATAAAGACTCTAAGGCTTCTTTCCTTTCTGTATTTCTTTATTTGGGTTATAGGAAAGTGAATTTAGTAAACTGTAACTATTGTTGCCGTTAAGGTCACAGCATAGGGGGTGTTTAATGTATTTGGAGAAAAGTACTTATTTCAAGTGGGGATTAGGGAACCACTTGAAGATGGAGTATGAAACTGGAACTCACTCCAGCGTATCTTCATGCAAACTTAAAAAAGTAATAATTTCACAAGATACGCCTAAAACCTAACTTGCTTTGCAAAAGGGGAAACCATGAAGGGGAATGATTTTTCACATCAAGTCCATTTTAAATTCAAGTATTTGCTGTATAAACTCAGGCCATTTCCTCATCTCAAAATTGTGATTTTTGTGGTAAACCTATGTATTAGTTTGTTAGTGCGGCCAAAACAATACGCTGCCCGATACCTGTGCCCCATATCCTGTTCCCTGGGCATGGCTGGTATCTCCTTTCATCCTGAGAAATCCATGACTTGATTGCACCCTGGCTGCCTGACCTCAGCACCAGTGGTGGGCTTACTCAGAGGTTGGCTGCGTGCTTAGCATTTTGAAGTGGTTTTGCAAGCTTTCACCCAAGCCCATCATAAAAATTGCTGCAACACCTTCTCTTGTAACATATGCTGTTGGGATGTCAGAACGATCACACGTCTCACACTTGCTGTATTTTCCAAAAAAGTCTTTTAAAAATAAATACTCATCTATTGCAAGTAAACAACACTCACCTCCCCTGTTTCCTCTCCAGCCGCATCTGCTTTGTCCTGGCTCAGCTTGGCCACTTCTCTTCTGCTTTATGTCCACAGTCTCCTCCTGGGCCTCCTCATCTTTAATTTATCTCTGTCTGGTCCATTTTCCTCTCCACAGTCAGGAATGACCTTTCTACAAGACAGATCCAGCCATGTCACCTTTCTGCTTGAAGCAGAATCCAGTCTGTTGTCCCCAGGACAGTTGTGAAATTCAGCACATGGCTTCCCAGGCCTTTGTGCCTCCCCTCTGAGCTGCCACTTGCCCCGTCTCCACTCCCTTCACACGTCCTAGGCTCATCAAGCTGTGAGCTGGCCCCCCGACATCATGTTCTTTCAAGGATGCTTTTCTGTACCTTTCCCTGCCTCTGCTCCTTTGGCTTGATGGTCCCTCTATTCCTGCCCTGGCCCTAGTTCAGACTTTCCCTTCCCGTATGAATTGGCTCAAATAGCACATCTTCTGTTGAAGCTTTCCTTGATGTACTAGATATCATTCTCTTTTACGTCATTTTTTGTGCATATCTGCTTTAGGGATGACCCTCTATTTTACTATTTACACATCTGTCTCTTTGAAGGGAGAGAATCTTCCTCCTCTTCAAATGTCTTAGTGTCAGAATTTATATTTTGATTGAAATGGTCATTGTTTGTTAATTTCATGTGTATTTATTGTATTTTGGCCATTTACAGCTTAGTATTGGGTTGGCCATAAAGTTCGCTGGGGTTTTTGAAAAACCCCAATGAACTTTATGGCCAAGTCAGTACAAGCAATACTATCCAGTAGAACCTTCTGAGGGGATGGAAATAGTCTGTATTTGCTGTGTTCGGTATGGTAGTGACTGGTTACATCGAAATGTGGCTATTTAAATTTAATTTTTAATTAATTGAAACTCACATCAAATTGACAATGCAGTTCTTTAGTTGTCCTAGCCACAGTTCAGGTGACCATTGACCACCTGGCACCAGTAGCTACCGTATTGCGTAAAGCAAGAGGATTTAAGCAAGAAAATGGGAGATTACTTACAGGCTTAAAATACTTCCTGTGATAGCATTACTCCTACTCACTTGATGAACAGATATTTTATCTGTGAACACTGCAAAGCAGAAGCTATCCTTTAATTTCTATCTCTTTATTTTTTGGTAAAGAAATATGTAATTAGTATGCATGGATTACTGTGGTTTAAGAATGCTTAGATTTGAAGCAGAAATCTTTAAAATTATTAACTAAATGTTCCTAGAGGAAGAAGGATTAGTTGTATCACAAATGGAAGTCTTATATAAATCTGCACTCAGGGAAATCACCCAATTTTCAGAGTTTCACTTTCAAGGCATGTTTATAACTCACCGGCTCCATGAAGCATGTTTCTGAAAATATGTATTTACATGGAGACACTCTTTCAACAAACATAACAAATTAACAGACTCTGCATGTAGCTTGGCTGTAATTATTTGCCTTTTTGATGCCTTTCCTTATTTGTGCAATATTTAATAAATCTGGGACATACTGTTTGGATGACACATTGTTTTATACCAAATGTAAGTCTTAAGTTTTATTATCATTTACCATAGATCCTGTTGAACATTATAATTGACTAACTTCATAGTATTTCGGTTTTAATCACCATTCATATCTCATTCACTTTCCACTTGACATACATTTATTTAACATCTACTGAGGCCTTCTATATTGTAATGTGTGCTGGGGAGGAAGATGAATCAGATGCTGACTGAGTCCTCTGGGGTCCACAGGCTGGAGGGAGAGAGAGACAGACAGACACCAGCCACACAACATGACTTCTCTGCGACTGAACTTCTATGGGAGCATTGAAGAAGGGGCAACGTCTTTTCTTTGGGAAGCTGGGAAAAACTTCATAAAGATAATGCCACTTGAAAAGACTGTGGGGCATTAGCTCACGAGCAGGGGTAGTGCCTTGGAAAATGGGGGATCAACAGCAAAGAAATGTTGAGGCTTGAAAATGTAAGGTGCGTGGGAGAGGACTGAGAACTGGGTGATGCTGAGGCATGGGTGCAAGATCATTGGCTTGGACTGGGGGCTTCTCTCCAGGGCTATTTAGCCACCCCCAGACAATTACATTGTTTGTAAATAGGTTTAGTTTTTCTTTGTTTGTTTTGGCCATGAGATGGGACTTGCAGGGACTGAGCCAGTGGCCTCTGCAGTGGAAGCTCAGAGTCTTAACCACCCAATCACCAGGGAAGTCCTTGTATTTTTTTTTTTTTTTTTTTGGTTGTTGTTCTGTCTTTGTTTTCAATTCTTATACTTTTTTTTCTTTTCTTACTTTTGCCTGTTGGCTTATCTGAGACTTCTAACACAAGGATAGAGGACACCATGGTGGCAGGGAGTGCTATTTTAGTAGAAGTGCCTTGGCTATTTCTCCATCACACACACACACACACACACACACACACACACACACACATATATATATTTTGTGTGTGTGTGAGGCTTTGCCAGATTCTCTATTAGGTTATGAAGATTCTTTATTACTGCTTGATGATGAGTTTTCAATCATGCACAACTGTTGGATTTTATAAAGCATTTTAATATTTTCTCTGAATGGCTGCGGGCTCTTTCAGTTAGGAAGAGCCTGCAGTTCTATAACAAATCCTTTCAAACTAAGTAGTTCTGAATAGCAGTAATTCATTTGCTCATATGTTGCAGTTTGGCCTGGGAGCTAGTTTGGTCTCGGGCCACTCATGTCATTTGGCTGTTCTGTGGGCATGAGATGGCTCAAGGTAACTTCACCCTCATTTCCAGCTATTAGCTAGGGCTGTCAGCCAGGGTGTCTCTGTTCTCCACGTGGCCTTGCAAGGAAGACAGTCCAGCTTTTTGCATCATGGCATAGTCTTCCAGGACAAGCCCTAACGAGCCTATCAAGTCTCTGCTTGTGTTGTGTGTGTTTGTGTGTGTGTGTGCGCACATGCACAAGCACCCTCTCAGTCACTCAATCGTGTCTGACTCTTTGTGACTCCATGGACTGTGACCTGCCAGGCTTCTCTGTCCCTGGGATTTCCCAGGCAAGAATATTGGAGCACGTGGTCATTTCCTCCTCCAGGGGATTTTCCCCACCCAGGGACCTAACCCATGTCTCCTGCATTGGCAGGCAGATTCTTTACCACTCTGCCACCTGGGAAGCGCCCTGTTTATATTGCTTTTCCTGATCTCCTGTTGGCCAAAGTCAGCCCCATGACCAAACCTGCAGCCAACGTGGGAGGAGCCCACACAAGAGTTTGTGTAACTGGTGGTGGGATTCCTTGTGGGGTTAAAGACAACGATCCATCACATGTAATATCTAGCTGTGGACTATAAAAAGGCCTTCATGTCTCTACATATTCGAGTCCAATAGCTGCTTCATAACACACATTTCCACATGAGCTCCGTGGATGACTGCCTCTCAGATGCCTCGTTGACTATGGAGACACTGAATCACTTGGCTCCTAGGGTGAAGAATGTTATGTAACTTACTAACTCACTGAGTTTGGCTTAGTTACTGGATAAAACCCTAAGGCACGAATTTCCTCCCAAACAACCCTCATCCCCTCTTGCAAACATGATGTGCCAGGCTTTAGCAATGCCTGTGCTGACTCCTTGCTACCAAGGCCAGGGCTTTGCCCAACCCTCCGCCTGGTTCCCTATGCCCTCCTGCAGCTCTCATCTCTCCTCCTCCAGACAGACAGGCTCTCTTATCTTTCCTGAAGTTCCTAAAACCATCCTGTAATCAGCCACCTCTCCCCATCCCTCTCTCTAACCTCCAGTTCTGCCCTTTGTAATTCTGAACATTCTCATTATAGATAAAGGTTATGAAGTGGAATGCTTCACCATCCTTCATCCCCAAGTGTGGTTGGCTTTATGTGCTATTTAGGAAGCCCCGGGTACTTTAGTGATGAACGGAGCAGAGGACAGTTATGAGCAACTGCGGAATAGTTAAAGTGACTGATGGAGAAATATGGGTGGTGTTTCAGCCTCCGGTCAGGTCACAGAGGAGAAAGGAAGGAGTAATTAAGATGGTTGGGTAATGCTTCTCGCAGAGGAGGCCTCTGCCGGCTGTAAGCAAGTCAGCAGGGACGGGGGGTCAGGAAAGGGAATGGGGTGATTCGGAGATGGCTCATTAACATAGAAATGAAGGAAGGGGTGAGACACTGAATGTGAACAGGAGGAGGGAGCCGGTCAAGTGCTGCTACTGAGAAGGTTACTGCCTGGAGGGAATCGTTTGAGATCCTTGTGCTCAAATATGGAAGTAGAAGGTGGATGTGGGTTCTTTTTCTCCAGCTCCTTGTGTTGACTAATGACATTTTCTATATCATGTTTCTGCTGATGGAGGAGAGAACATGAATGTCAGTTCAATGCTGATTTCATTTCAAATTAACCTTTGACTCATGGCACCAGCAAGCCTTAATTTTTTTCCTCTTCAAAGTTTCAAGCTAAGCCAACACTCCCTTGAGAAGCAGCATGGGCCCCGTCTTCCGTCCCTGTCCCAGCCGACTTCTCCTTCTATCAGCTGAATCAGAAAGAGATGGCAGGCTGGAATGACTTTGCTGCTTCCCATGCATGACCATAGGACCTCCCTGGTGGCTCAGACAGTAAAGGGTCTGCCTATGATGTGGGAGATCCGGGTTTGATCCCTGGGTCAGGAAGATCCTCTGGAGAAGGAAATGGCAACCCACTCCAGTATTATGCCTGGAAAATCCTGTGGGTGGAGGAGGCCGGTAGGCTACAGTCCAACTCCCAAAGAGCGACTAAACTTTCACTTTTTACTTTTCACGCATGACCATCCTCCACATCCAGCATCTCTGGAGCTGACTGGACTGAAGCAGGGAGTAGAGTGAAGGGGACTCACTCTCTTCTCACCTGTGTTGGCCTTGCTAAGATAATAGCCTCCATTTATGGGGTTGCACAGAGCCGGACACGACTGAAGCAACTTAGCAGCAGCAGCAGCAGCAGTAGCAGCGGGCCACATGACATCTGTAGTAGAATTACCTGGGGTAATTACCAAATCTTCCTGTTGGAGCTTCAGAACCCGCATTTCCTAGCAATCTCTGGAGGGGATGGTTTTGCAAACTTCAAGTCTGAAAACCACTGCAACTGGTTCATGTAATTGTGAGGGCTGTCAAGTCTCAAATCTGTAGGGCATACAGCAGGTTGGAGATTCAGGTAAAAGTCTTGAGTTTGAAGGCTGGAAACCAGGCAGAATTTCTACGTTCATTGCAGTCTGTAGGCAAAATTCCTTCTTCTTTGAGAAACCCCAGCCTTTGTCTTTCCAGTCTTTCACTGATAGGATGAGGTCCATCCACATGATGAAAGGTGATCTGTTTTACACAAAGTTCACTGATATTGATGTTGTTGTTGCTGTTCAGTCACTAAGTCGTGTCCAAGTCTTTGTGGCCCCATGGACTACAGCATGCCCAGCTTCCCTGTCCTTCATTGTCTCTGGAGTTTGCTCAAACTCATGTCCATCAAGTCAGTGATGCCATCCCATCATCTCATTCTCTGTCGTCCCCTTCTCCTCCTGCCTTCAATCTTTCCCAGCATCAGGGTCTTTTCCAATGAGTCAGTTCTTTGTATCAGGTGGCCAAAGTGTTGGAGCTTCAGCTTTAACACCAGTCCTTCCATTGAATATTCAGGACTGATTTCCTTTAAGATGGACTGGTTTGATCTCCTTGCTGTCCAAGGGACTCTCAAGAGTCTTCTCCAGTACCACAGTTCAAAAGCATCAATTCTTCAGTGCTCAGCCTTCTTTATGGTCCAACTCTCATATCTGCACATGACTTACTGGAAAAACTATAGCTTTGACTATATGGGCCTTTGTTGGCAAAGTGATGTCTCTGCTTTTTCATATGCTGTCTAGTTTTGTCATAGCTTTTATTCCAAGGAGTAAGCATCTTTTAATTTCAAGGCTGCAGTCATCAGCCACAGTGATTTTGGAGCCCACAAAAATAAAATCTGTTACTGTTTTCACTTTTTTCTTCTCTATTTGCCATGAAGTGATGGGACTGCATGCCATGATCTTAGTTTTTTGAAAGTTGAGTTTTAAGCAGGTTTTTCACTCTCTTCTTTCGCCTTTATCAAGAGACTCATTAGTTCCTCTTCCTTTTCTGCCATTAGAGTGGTATCATCTGCATATCTGAGGCTGTTTATAATAATCACATCCAAAACATATTTCCACTGCACCATCTAGACTGCTATTTGACCAAACAGGACACCATAGTCTAGCCAAGTTAACACGTAAAATTAACCATCACAAGTGGTTTGTTTTTCATCATCTTTTTTTTAAATCCCCAGTGCCTTCCAATCCCAGGATAGAACAAAAAGGCTAAATGTATAGAGAAGGGTTTAAAATGAAATCCAAACATGAAATCACTCTGCTGCCCACACTCTAGCCAGAGGGGGAGAAAAGAGCCAGAGTAGACTGGTTGTCGTGTCTCCAGAGGGGTGCATCGTGTTGGAATCTGGCATCTGTTGAAAGCTGCTGAGCACCAGGCTCCATTATGCTCCAGAGCAAGTCGAGTTTTTTCTCCTTTGGTGCCAGAAGCTGTGATGACTTCAGCCCTCCCAGGTGAGAAAGCAAAAGCCAGTCTGGCTGGCCATTTGGAGAGCCTGAAGCTCTTGGTCCTGGTATCTCTTTGCACTTAGTGTTGTAAGAGATGAGCCCTTATGTCTTCTGAAAGTGGAATGGAGTTTCTGTGAATGCAGTCAAGGGATATACCTTTATGTGTGTGCCACCTGGAATTGCACTTAGCAGTTTTGCCACCCATTCTGACTAAACTCTTTATCTCTTCATGGGAAGGTGATGGCTGGAAGTGGTTCTTATGATTGCAGGCAGGAAACCTGTGTTTTTTATTCTCTGAAATCATGTCTTGTTGTCTGAGCTGCAGGTTTAGATGCAAAATAAATTTGACTTTCCAAAAGCTTTATTTTTTCCCTTGCTATATGATAGCTGTGTGTTTAGGGCAAAGCTGTTGGAGGCTTTTTAAAAGCACAAGCGTGTGGTTTCATGTGTTTACAGATAGGAAACATGTGTGCTGCTGCTGTTCTGAGGCCTATGGGCCATTTGTGAAGCCATGAGCTTCTTATTTATGAATAATCTCTTTTCTGTCAGCAGACTTTTCTTTGGACCTTTCCTTTCCTTCCTAAGGGAGCAGAATGAGCAAAAGAAGGCAAATAAGGATGCGCATCTTCATTATATGCCATCAAGCACATCAGAGCTGTGATGTGGTGACCAGTGTGTACTAATGCCCCCATTTTATAGATAAGAAAACTGAGGGTTCAGTTCAGTTCAGTCACTCAGTTGTGTCCAACTCTTTGCGACCCCATGAATTGCAGCACGCCAGGGCCCCTGTCCATCACCAACTCCCAGAGTTGGTGGGACACATCCTTTGAGTTGGTGATGCCATCCAGCCATCTCATCCTCGGTCTTCCCCTTCTCCTCCTGCCCCCAATTCTCCCAGCATCAGAGTCTTTTCCAATGAGTCAACTCTTCGCATGAGGTGGCCAAAGTACTGGAGTTTCAGCTTTAGCATCATTCCTTCCAAAGAAATCCCAGGGCTGATCTCCTTCAGAATGGACTGGCTGGATCTCCTTGCAGTCCAAGGGACTCTCAAGACTCTTCTCCAACACCATACTTCAAAAGCATCAATTCTTCGGTGCTCAGCTTTCTTCACAGTCCAACTCTCACATTCATACATGACCACAGAAAAAACCATAGCCTTGACTAGACGGACCTTTGTTGGCAAAGTAATGTCTCTGCTTTTAGTATGCTATCTAGGTTGGTCATAACTTTTCTTCCAAGGAGCAACCGTCCTTTAATTTCATGGCTGTAATCACCATCTGCAGTGATTTTGGAGCCCAGAAAAATAAAGTCTGACACTGTTTCCCCTGTTTCCCCATCCATTTGCCATGAAGTGATGGGACCAGATGCCATGATCTTCATTTTCTGAATGTTGAGCTTTAAGCCAACATTTTTACTCTCCTCTTTCACTTTCATCAAGAGGCTTTTTAGTTCCTCTTCACTTTCTGCCATAAGGATGGTGCTATCTGCATATCTGAGGTTATTGATATTTCTCCCAGCAATCTTGATTCCAGAGTGTGCTTCTTCCAGCCCAGCGTTTCTCATGATGTACTCTGCAGATAAGTTAAATAAGCAGGGTGAGAATAAGAAAGACTTCCTCAGTGATCATTGCAAAGAAATAGAGGAAAACAACAGAATGGGGAAAACTAGAGATCTTTTCAAGAAAATTAGAGATACCAATGAAACATTTCATGCAAAGATGGGCTCAATAAAGGACAGAAATGGTATGGACCTGTCGAAGCAGAAGATATTAAGAAGAAGTGGCAAAAATACACAGAACTGTACAAAAAGATTTTCATGACCAAGATAGTCATGATGGTATGATCACTCACCTAGAGCCAGGCATCCTGGAATGTGAAGTCAAGTGGGCCTTAGAAAGCATCACTACGAACAACCTGAGGGTTGGAGAAGATAAATCACTTGCCTAAGGACTCACTTATATGCTTTTATACTTCTTAGAGGCTAGGGGAGAAAAAGGTTTTGTCTCAGTTGACTACATTGGACCATTGGTCAGGGTTCCAGTAGGCTGTTGTCTAATTTTGTAATGACTCCTTTCTTCCTGCTCAGTCATCAGGATCCTCCTTGCCTGAATCATTTCAAGGGTGGCCTGCATCATTGCTGGGTGGCTTGTATCAGGACCAAGTTGTCTCTGGTTCATTCAGACTCCTGACATGTTTTCACTGGATGGAATGCAAAACCAGATCATAGAATTTCTTTAGTTTGGTGTGCAAAGGAAAAGCCTACTAGTATTGCTTAAATCAGATCCTCAGCTAATGGCCATGCCTAGAGACGGTTTCTCTGGGGAAACAAGCTTTACAAAGTCAATGTGCTTTCCTCTCACTGTATAATAGAAAATTTGGAAAATATAAATAAAACTATAATATTGCTCATAATTGCATCCTTCAAACTACTGTCAGCATCTTGAGATTATGACCTGTAGTGCTGAAACTGGCTGGATCAGCCTGGGTGCCAACCAGGCACATTTATTCCCCATTTCATGTTCAAACACATAGTGACGTCACATTGGCAGCTTGAAAGAGCATGGTGGGGATAGTCACATCACAGTGATGGGCACAAACTACAAACCAAAGCTGTTTTATTTTTTGCTGGCTAAATTTTTGTCAGTATTCACCTGGATATGGTCTTCTAGTGTTTTAAAAAGTTGTATATTTTAAACAGAGTGAAATTTATTTATTTTTCCATTTAACATAGCAACACAAGCAATTCCTTCTAGAATAAAAAAAAAAAAACTTGTAAGCATCATTTTAAAAAATAAAAGGAAAATTCTTTACTGAATAGATGTACTATGAATTATTTAATGGTTTGAATTCTTGGGCACATGTATTGCTTTCGATGATTAAAACTTGTACTTCAGTGAGCATATTTATGTATTACATATCAGGTGCCAGAAATAGACTTACTGGGTAAACTGACAGCAAATTCTTTGACTCCTGGTGAGTGGTGCCTTGTGCAAATAGCTTAGCAGTTTGAGTTTCTGTTTTCTTTTTCTCTTTTCCCCATTAGCTCTTGAGTTCTGTAAAATCAGTGACTTGTAGTTTGCTTTGTATCTTCAGTATCGACTGCAGTGCTTGACTTACAGAAAACAATAAATAGTTATCAACCAAAATAACACCTCATTTAGGCCTAAAAGAGATGTACTGATTTTCAGTAGTGCCTGTAGTTTCACTGAACCCTGGGGACATTGAGAAGATGAGTAAAGACAACAAAAGATATAGCCTATGTTAGGTGGTAAAAAAATGTTATCTTGTTATTGTGCTAGTTTGTAAAATAGAAGTGCTCCAAGTGGAAAGTATGAGCTTCCCCTGGTGGCTCAGTGGTAAAGAATCTGCCTGCAATGCAGGAGCCACACAAGATGCTGGTTTGATCATGGGGTCAGGAAGACCCCCTGGAGGAGGGCATGGCAACCCACTCCAGGATTCTTGCCTGCGGACAGAGGAGTTTGGCAGGCTACAGTCCATAGGGTCATGAAGAGTCAGACACAACCTAAGTGACTTGGCACACACACACGCCAAACGGAAAGTATCGGAAGATAAAACAGCCCAGGTGTCCTCTTGAGTGCCTGGAGGAGGCTTCAGGTCTTGTAACACTGAAGGGTGTGAACTGGGACCTACCCAGCTCCTTCGGGATGAACACTTCATGGATTTTCTGTGAACACTTAAGGATTCTTTCATCCCTTTTCCTCTAATGTTCAAAAGCATCCTTCCCTACCAGCTACTCCATCTCTAAAACCATCTTTCCCATCCAAGTAATGTGTGCCCAATGGCTGGGGAAGACACATCTTAAACACTTCGGGACCATAGCTTAGCAGCACCCTCTCAGCTCTCCTCCACTCTTGTTCACGGTCCATTAGGCTTCCTCTTAAACTTGAAGAAGTTTCCTCTTCTGATCGTTGAGATCTTCTCTATGTGAGCCTCCTTGTGTCTCCATGGAGAGAATCCATCAGGTCGGAATTTGACTCCCAGCTTTGCTATTTACTAGTTGTTTGCCGTCTGTCAAGGGATTTCACTCTTTGAGTCTCAGTTTTGTGATCCGTAAAAATAGTTTCGCATTTCTCACTTTATGTGAGAATCCTCAGCATGTACTAGGCATTCAGTGAAAGTTTTCACCATTATTTTTGTCTAAGAAATTTGGGTCATACTCACATTCTGATATATTTCAGTCTTAACAACCTGGAGTAGAAATTTCCCACCCTATCTTTACCTCCAAATTTAAGCCTCTCCTTCCTCCTACCTAACTCCCCCCATCCAGCCTGCCTTTGTAGCATGCAGATTTCAGCTTTGGTTTTCAGTTGTTTCTCTCATGTGACTATAGCTTCTCAGTAAAGCCTGATGCATCTGAGAGCAGGGACTGGGTTTTGCTTCTGCTCCTGAGGAACTTGAAATGTACTCACTGACTGACTGAGTTGAGAAGTCTTTTTTTTTTTTTAAAGAGATGTGATACTCTCAAAATCATTTCATATTAGCAATCTGATTCCAGTTTCCTGATCCCTTTGAACTCAGAATGAAGTTCTGCACTCAAGGCTTTCTGCAAGGATTAAGCTCAGTCATGCCTAGAAAATTCCATGGACACAGGAGCTTGGTGGGCTACAGTCCACAGGGTCGCAAGGAGTTGGACACGACTGAGTGACTGAGCACACACATACAAGCTCTTTCGGCCTGGAACCAGGGGCTCATTTCACCTTCATCAGTGCTGCATGGCTGCCTTACTTATTAGCACTTCTTCTCTCTTCTATTTCTTGGTTCAGTTCAGTTCAGTCGCTCAGTCATGTCTGACTCTTCGCGACCCCATGAATTGCAGCTCGCCAGGCCTCCCTGTCCATCACCAGCACCCAGAGTTCATTCAAACTCACGTCCATCGAGTCGGTGATGCCATCCAGCCATCTCATCCTCTGTCGTCCCCTTCTCTTCCTGCCCCCAATCCCTCCCAGCATCAGAGTCTTTTCCAGTGAGTCAACTCTTCTCATGAGGTGGCCAAAGTACTGGAGTTTCAGCTTTAGCATCATTCCTTCCAAAGAACACCCAGGGCTGATCTCCTTTAAAATGGATTGGTTGGATCTCCTTGCAGTCCAAGGGACTCTCAAGAGTCTTCTCCAACACCACAGTTCTTGGTAGGGGTTTGTATTTTCCATGCTGCTTAATTCAGTTTTCTCAATGACCTGATAGATTAGTCTCATTTTTAAGAGGAGGAACTTGAGACTGGAGGCAGCTAAATACTTGTCCAAGGTCACACAGGAGAGAATGGGATGGGAATTAAAAGCCGTGTTTTCGTGGTCCCACAGCTTGCACTTTGCCTATCAAGGGTCTGCCTTGAATCCCACTTTCGTTATTTATAAATTGAGAGTAAAAAATATTCTATGTATCACAGCAGATAGTTATGCATCAACTCGCAAGAGGCAGCCTACGCATGGTGAAGACAGAGTGTCTTTGATTCTAAGTGCTGAACAAAGCTGGATCAGAGCATTTGGGACAAAAGTGGCCGGAACACAGAAGTGTTGCTGTTTGCAACTCAGTACTTCATATGTTCATCTTGTGTGATCAGTGTTGGAGGGTGGGGCTGCTGGGGTGGAGACCAGGTGTGAAGTGACCCCAGGAGAACTAGGGGTGATACAAAAGTAAGTGAGGAAAATTGGTAGAAGTCCGGTCACAGGCTGAGACTCCCTGTTCTCTGCTGGGGGCTGTGGGTAGGTGGAGGTATGAAAGAAACCGTCTGTGTATTGAATTGTATGTGCATTGTCTGTAGTGATGTTAAAATTAACTGCTTAGTGTTAAGAGAATTACTGGTTGCATTAACTTGGGGCAAGTTTTTAAGCCAGTTTCTAGGGCTGAAAAAAAAGCTTCTGATGATGATGAAATCAAGTATCTGTGAAGTATCTAGCACCACACATGACTTAGAGTAACCTTTCCAGAGCAGTGCTTAATGGGGATCCCTAATGCATTAACATTTTAAGTCCACAAGGGAGCCTTCCAGAACTTGTTAAAGGAGCCAATTAGGAGCCATCTGCATGGAGACCAGTGCAGGACTGGGATGCTGAAGCTTCCGGTGCAGTCTTTCTGGAATGGAGTCTGAACCAGGCTTATTTTTACTGAGGGGCACAAGCGTGCTGGGGGTGCGGCCATCGAAACAGTCTCCAAGTGGCAAACCATCCACCAGGGGTAGCTCCACAAAATTTCCGAGGTCCTCACGTCTAGTTAAACTAAAGAATCGCCAAGTCTGACCGACTGGGCCTCCCAGGAGTACAATCTGTTCGCCTTGGGCTTCTCTTCTAAACCTCTTTTCGGTTTGGCTGACTCCTGTTCTTGAAAAGGAAGGAAATATTTGCGGCTCCAGCCAGCGCTGTCTTGAAACGTGAGTGTTAAAATGTTCAGGTCTCGTGTCCTGCGTCGCTGGCTGGGTGGACGAGCTCCTTCTCTCAGGGGCGGTGGTCATCCTCATCCTGGGCAGGGGTGGGGGCGTGGAATGGTTCCTGCCCAAACAACCCACAATAGAATTGAGCTCCCCCGTCCTGGCGATGCTAAGCAGAACCATTTCCCTCCATGTCTCGTTAAGCATATTCTCATCATGTGCACGACACGATTTGGAAGTGGCGAGCATTGACTATGGGGAGAGGAGGAGCACATGGCTCTTGTCCCCTCTCAGTCTATGAAATACACGCGGCGTTCCTGGGACTCGTTGCAAATCAGGGGAGGATATGTGCAAGGTCCCTGGGCGCCAGCTGGAGGCACAGAGTTATGGAGAGAGCCTGAAGTCCCTCCAGGGCAGACTCCAGGCTTCATCAGTTTCCCAGCATGGGACACCCGTCGGGTCATCTGGGGGGCCCAGCTGCCCACAGGGACCAGGGCGGAGCGTCCACTTGGGCACTGAACGGAGAAGTTGCAACAGCCCACTGTCCGAGTCAGCAGGTAGGAGCCGACCTCAGCGGGCACAGTCTGAAGAGGTAGGGCCTGGGCTGCCAATCACTCCTCCTCTCCAATCAGATCGCCTTTGCGGAGATGGGAAGGATCACGTGCACCACCTTGCAGGGTAAGAATAACTAAAGGGGATAACGTCTGTGATGTTGCGGTACAGGCCCAGAAACAGGCGCCCAGCCGAAGTTCGTGTGCTTCCACCCTCCCTCTCCCTTCTGATAGTTCCAAGTTTTCACACTCTCTGAGAACTGTATCTCAGGGTGAGTGGCCATAGCACTGGGCTTTCAGACTGAATATCTGGGTTTTTGTGCAGGATTTGCCTCTTCCAACCCCACTCCAGTACTCTTGCCTGGAAAATCCCATGGATGGAGGAGCCTAGTAGGCTGTAGTCCATGGGGTTGCTAAGAGTCAGACACGACATTAGCGACTTCACTTTGAATTTTTACTTTCATGCTTTGGAGAAGGAAATGGCAACCCACTCCAGTACACTTGCCTGGAGAATCCCATGGATGGAGGAGCCTAGTAGGCTGTAGTCCATGGGGTTGCTAAGAGTCAGACACGACATTAGCGACTTCACTTTGAATTTTTACTTTCATGCTTTGGAGAAGGAAATGGCAACCCACTCCAGTGTTCTTGCCTGGAGAATCCCAGGGACGGGGGGGAGCCTGGTGGGCTGCCGTCTATGGGGTCGCACAGAGTCAGACACGACTGAAGCATCTTAGCAGCAGCAGCAGCAGCCTTCTCCTGTCCTTGAGGGAAATGCTCCTGAGAGCCAGTGCCACGCTCTCCCACAGGATCCAGACCCTGGCATCACATTGCCTGTTTTGTAGTTTTAAATTGGGGACTGCAAGAAGATCCAACCAGTCCATCCTAAAGGAAATCAGTCCTGAATATTCATTGGAAGGACTGATGCTGAAGCTGAAACTCCGATACTTTGGCCACCTGATGCGAAGAACTCACTCATTGGAAAAGACCTCGATGCTGGAAAAGATTGAAGGCAGGAGGAGAAGAGGATGACAGAGGATGAGATGGTTGGATGGCATCACCGACTAGATGGACGTGAGTTTGAGTATCCAGGAGTTGGTGATGGACAGGGGAGGCCTGGCGTGCTGCAGTCTTTGGGGTTGCAAAGAATTGGACATGCCTGAGGGACTGAACTGAACTGATAGCTGCTTTACAATGTGTTCGTTCTCTGCTGTTCAATGAAGTGAATTAATTATATGTATGCATGTATCCCCTCCTTCTTGGCCTTCCTTTCACCCCCCATCCCCTTCCTCTAGGTCATCACAGAGTGCCAAGCTGAGCTCCCTGCACTAACAGCGGGCTCCCATTAGCTATCTATATGGCAGGGTATATATGTTAATCCCATAGTGGGGATGTAAATTGATAGAGTCACTATGGAGAACAGTATAGAGGTTCCTTAAAAAACTAAAAATAGAGCTACCATGCTGCTGCTACTGCTAAGTCACTTCAGTTGTGTCCGACTCTGTGTGACCCCATAGATGGCAGCCCACCAGGCTCCCCGTCCCTGGGATTCTCCAGGCAAGAACACTGGAGTGGGTTGCCATTTCCTTCTCCAGTGCATGAAAGTGAAAAGTGAAAGTGAAGTCGCTCAGTCGTGTCCGACTCTTCGTGACCCCATGGACTGCAGCCTAGCAGGCTTTTCTGTCCATGGGATTTTCCAGGCAAGAGTACTGGAGTGGGGTGCCATCGCCTACCATATGACCCAGCAATCCCACTACTGACCATATACCCTGAAAAAAAAAGTCACAGTTCAAACAAGACACTGCTTGTATTTTAAATCTAGCTCTCCATTGATTCACTTCAGTTCAGTTCAGTCACTCAGTTCTGTCCGACTCTTTGCAACCCCATGAATCGCAGCACGCCAGGCCTCCCTGTCCATCACCAACTCCTGGAGTTCACTTGGACTTGCGTCCATCGAGTCAGTGATGCCATCCAGCCAACTCATCCTCTGTCATTCCCTTCTCCTCCTGCCCCCAATCCCTCCCAGCATCAGAGTCTTTTCCAATGAGTCAACTCTTCGCATGAGGTGGCCAAAGTATTGGAGCTTCAGCTTTAACATCATTCCTTCCAAAGAAATCCCAGGGTTGATCCCCTTCAAAATGTACTGGTTGGATCTCCTTACAGTCCAAGGGACTCTCAAGAGTCTTCTCCATTGATTAGCAGGGCAAATTGCTTAACCTATCTCTATCGTAATTCCTGTGTACAAAAGAAGGATAAAAGTGGTTTCCTGCCTCCTTGGGTTGTGATGGGGATTAGAAGAGATTAACTTTTGTCAAATGCTTAGTGAATGAGTGCTTTACAAGGTTTACCTATTACTTCCTCATCTGCCAAATAAAATGGAAATAATACTATCAGCCTTTCATATGGATGGATATGAGCGGGTGGAATAAAGAGTGTGAAGACACCTTTGAAATCTGTACCACACACCCTGAGTCTTATTATATCACCCCGAGCCTTCCTGGGGCTTCCCTGCTGGCGCCAATGGTAAAGAACCTGTCTGCCAATGCAGGAGATGCAAGAGACCCAGGCTGGATCCCTGGGTTGGGAAGATCCCCTGGAGAAGGGCACGGCAACCCACTCCAGTAGTCCTACTGGGAAATTCTATGGACAAGAAGGGCCTGGTGGGCTATAGTCCATAGGGTTGCAGAGAGTTGGACACAACTGAAGTGACAGCGTGTTCACATGCCCTCTAGATCATGAAGGCATGGCGTGCGTACTATTTGTTGAACACATGTTTAAAAAAACTCAACTTGGAATAGACATGGGCCTTAAAAGATCAGCAGAGGAGAAATATTCAGAAGAGAGGTGACTGCATAATCTCATGGTGTGGATAAAGGGGTTCACTTTGTAGAGGATGACACCACTTCCTCTGAATCAGGAGAAAAGACAGAGGGGTGGAAGAAAACACTTAGGAACACTTTCAAAGATGGGGCAGGAATTTGAGGGTGTTCATTTCTGGTTGTTGCAGTTTTTACAGTGAAGTATTTGAAAAGGTTATCTACTGTGATTTGAAAAGGTTATTTGACAGGGGTGTGGAAAGAGCTGGAAGAGGCCAGAGAAGGTTTGTAACAACCAAGTGATGAAATGGTGGTTGGGTGGGAGTGTATACTGGTAACAGAAGACCATGTTTTCCTGACTTTGAGTCTGGTGATCTGGACACACTGTTAATTGTAAATTGATGGCTTAAGTCAGGGTTTTCCAAAGAAATCTCTGCCTGTCTTGGGGGAGGTTTATAGATGGAAGAAAAACAGCACGGGGTTTCTTGAGATCTTTTTGGGAAACACTGGTGAACATAATGAAATGATTTTATTTACTGTGGGATCTTTAGTGCCTTCAACATGTTAATTTGCATTATGACCCTCAGGAAAGACACGTAATATGTCCCTTCTCTTTTATTTTCTCCCTTTTTAGATCATGGGGCTATTTTTCTAAGAAATTCTGCAGAACATTCTTAGGAAAACACTTTGGGAAATGCTGTCTCAAAGTGTTAGGCTCTTTGGGTTTGAACAGAGAATCTGGAAACCAACACTTTCCAAGGCCAGAATGAAGGGTTTCTAATGGTGGGAGTTCTGGCATCCATGCGGGATGGTGAGGGTGGTATTTGAGACAGGAAAGCATTCAAAGCAGATGCCTTGGCAGCCACCTACCGGGAAGAACAGTTCTGAGAACCTACTTTTCTGTTTCTTTTGTCAACCATGGAAAGAAGCCACGGTGGAGAAGTGAAAAAAAGTGTGCCTCTCCCCCAAGTGTCTGTTCCTCCTTTCAGAGTGGACGGTTGCGTGGATGTCGAGGAAGCCACCCCCAAGCAGGAACCCAAGATGCTTGTTTTCTAGCATCTTGGCAGAAGCTCTCTGAGAGTGTTCCAGGCCTTGTCCATCTTTTGTTGTTCAGTCACTAAGTCATATCTGACTCCTGCACCACATGGACATCAGGCTTTCCTGTTCTCCACTATCTCCCAGAGTTTGCTCAAACTCATGTCCATTGAGTCAGTGATGATGTTAACACCGGATGAGGTCATGTCATCCAACCATCTCATACTCTGTTATCTCCTTCTTCTCTTACCCTCAATCTTTCCCTGCATCAGGATGTTTTCTAATGAGTTGACTCTTCACATCAGGTGGCTAAAGGAGCTTCAGGAGCTTCAACTTCAGTGTCAGTCCTTCCAATGAATATTCAGGATTGATTTCCTTTAGAATTGACTGGTTTGATCTTCTTGCTGTCCAAGGGACTCTCAAGAGTCTTCTCCAGCACCACAATTACGAAAGCATCAATTCTTCAGTGATCATTCCATCTTTTAAGATATTCAAATAACCCTGGGGGATCTAAGCCAGGGGTGGGGAGATTTCAAAGGTAGCATGGAACCTGAGAAGAATTGCATAAAAGATGCCAAGCACAGAATTGAACTCCAGAGAGAAACATAAGATTGTGATTAAGGCATGGAGGCCAATTCAGCCTGCTTGTCTGCACCCAGAGTTCTAGCTGACATCAGAGAAGCTGGTGTGTGTTAGCTCAGGCAGGGACCCCCTTGCTCAGGCTATATTCAAGCTGCTATTGTCCTGGAGAGGTTGTGAGCTGGAGTTCCAGCTCAGTTCTCTCGTCTGACTTCTGCACACAGTTCATTTGGTCCCCAGTGCTTTGCATGCAGCTGGCATTCAGACCAGCTTTGTGAGGACGGTGGGGACAATCCCTGTGGTCCTATGTGAGATGATGGTACCCGGGAAAGTCTTGGTCACTGAGAGTAAGGAAAAGGAAAAGGGAGTGAATCTCTGGAAGAATGGTTCTCAAAGTACTGATGTTTTGTCAGGATCTGCTCAGGTGGGAAATGTGACAGAATTTAAAGAGGAAAGGAATCCAGCTTTTAGGATGAATTCTTGACTAAATTCCAGAAAATATTATTCTTTTTTAAAGTTTTTTTTTTTTTTTTAATGTGTACCATTTAAAAAGTCTTGTTGAATGAAGGAAACTACAAGCAAAGTGAAAAGACAGCCTGCAGAATGGGAGAAAATAATAGCAAGTGAAGCTACTGACAAAGAGTTAATCTCAAAAATATACAAGCAACTCCTGAAGCTCCATTTCAGAAAAATAAATGACCCAATCAAAAAAACGGGCCAAAGAACTAAACAGACAGTTCTCCAAAGAAGACATACAAAAAAAAAAAAAAGAAGACATATAGAAACACATGAAAAGATGCACAACATCACTTATTATCAGAGAAATGCAAATCAAAACCACAATGAGGTAGCAGCTCACGACTGGTCAGAATGGCTGCTATTCAAAAAAATCTACAAAAAAATAAATGCTGGAGAGGGTGTGGAGAAAAGGGAACCCTCTTATACTTTTTAGTGGGAATGCAAACTAGTATAGCCACTATGGAGAACAGTGTGGAGATTCCTTAAATAACTGGAAATAGAACTGCCTTATGACCCAGCAATCCCACTGCTGGGCATACACACCGAGGAAACCAGAAGTGAAAGAGACACGTGTACTCCAATGTTTATCGCAGCACTGTTTACAATAGCCAGAACATGGGAAGCAACCTAGATGTCCATCAGCGGACGAATGGATAAGAAAGCTGTGGTACATATACACAATGGAATATTACTCAGCTATTAAAAAGAATACATTTGAATCAGTTCTAATGAGGTAGATGAAACTGGAGCCGATTATACAGAGTGAAGTAAGCCAGAAAGAAAAACACCAATGCAGTATACTAACACATATATATGGAATTTAGAAAGATGGTAACAGTAACCCTGTAAGCGAGACAGCAAAAGAGACACAGATGTATAGAACAGTCTTTTGTACTCTGTGGGAGAAGGCGAGGGTGGGATGATCTGAGAGAATAGCGTTGAAACATATATAATATCACATGTAAAACAGATCTCCAGTTCAGGTTCGATGCATGAGACAGAGTGCTCAGGGCTGGTGCACTGGGACGACCCAGAGGGATGGGGTGGGGAGGGACTTGGGAGAGGGGTTCAGGATGGGGAACACGTGTACAACCATGGCTGATTCATATCAATGTATGGCAAAACCACTACAATGTTGTAAAGTAATTAGCCTCCAACTAAAATAAATAAAAAGAAAAAAAAAAAAAAAAGTCTTGTTGAATTTGTTACAATATTGTTTCTGTTTTATGTTTTGGTTTTCTGCCTTCAGGCATGTGCTCCCTGACCAGGGACTGAACCCATACCCCCTCCCCTACACTTGCACACATATCAGAAGGCAAAGTCTTAACCATGGGACCTCCAGGAGTCCCAGAAAACATCATTCTTACTACAAATTGTATTTGTATTTTGGTAGGGCCCATGGGGGATACCCTCATCTCAGTAAATCTCAGAGTTGAGAGCAGGTCTGTGGTGGCTCCGCAGACTCCTCGGCCTGGAAATCCTAAACCTGAACTCCAGACTCTTCCCCAAGCTCATTTCTCAGCTCTGTGGGTCCATCTTCCCCCTTCACCCGTTCGCAGATCACCAGTTTTCACTTAATTGACAACTCTACATATGGAATTTTCCCTGCTCCACTTCCTGGCGTGACCTCTCGCTTCTGTATGAACCCTGACTGATACAGGGCATTGGAGACTCAGAGTTTCTATATTTTATTCTACATTCCCTCTTCATCCTTATTTCTGGAGACTTTTTCCCTTTCTAGCCAAAGATACATTGTTTTACAATTGTTAGTGAGTGATCTTTGGTTAGTGTTAGCATGGTGTAGTATGCCCTTGGGTTTTTGCTCATTCTTGTCCCTGGGCTGTTTGTTGCCTTTCTGGGGTTCCATTAGGAAGCCTGGGAGTTACTAGGCCTTTTCTGCTCAGAACTGTTGGTATCTCTGCAGCTTTTCTCATTAGTGGCTTTCTGATCGAAAACAAAAACATGTCAAATGTGGGAATCACCTCTCTTGGTTCTCTTCTTTTCAGGCTTATTAGCCCCTGAAATCCTTGGTCCCTCAGTGGTCTTCCAATATCTCCAGATATATACAAAAAATTTTTTTGTCTAGCTTTTTTGTTGACTTGGAAAGAGGATTGTTTTCCTGGAAGTGGAAATCTGGAAATGCTCAAGTAGGAAAAATGGATCAGTCCCTTTAAAAAACTGGTTGACTTAAGCATCTAACCCAAACAATAGACAGCGAGAAAGAAACATACATTATACACACAGCTCTCAAAGCCCAAGGGAGGAGCACAGAGCTCAGGGAATCTTCATGGTTATTAAGAGCTGACAAAGGATGAGGGAGTCAGATTCAGTGAGTGGTCAATCCTATGGCACTGGCTTGTTTGGACTGAGGTGAGGACATGGGAACTGGTCTTATTTCATGAGAAGGACATCAGGCTAATTATCTTGCCACCACTGTGTCAAGGCCTGGAAAAACTACGGTACACACAAGAATCAAGAAGCCCTCTGACACCAGGCAAATATGAGAGAATCCCTGGCAAGGGAAACCTAATTTAGTCAATATTTATCTTAAAAAGTTTTTTTTTTTAACAAGATGGTTACTTGTATCTGTGTGGTTGTATCTCTTTCCATACTGTTTTATACTATGTTTTAAGTTTGTCATAATTTTCAGTTATTTTATTTCAGGGCCTGAAACATAGAAAACCTTGAGGGGTGCTGAGGAAGGGATCCCAGTGAGCTTAACTGGTGGTTGGTGAGCTGTCTCCCCAGTTCAGGTATGAGGAAACTAGTCCACTGGGTCTTTTGCCCTTTAGGAAGCATTCTCTTTTATGGAAAGTGCTGGAAATGTGACATAATACTTCAGGATAGGTTTATCAGTTCTCTTGCCTTCCCTGGTGGCTCAGTGGTAGAGAATCCACCTACCAATGCAGGAGGCGCAGGTTTGATCCCTGGGTCGGGAAGATCCCCAGGAGAAGGAAATGGCAATCCACTCCAGTATTCTTGCCTGGGAAATCCCATGGACGGAGGAGCCTGGCAGGCTACAGTCCATGGGGTTGCAAAAACTGACATGACTTAGGGACTAACCAGCAACAACAACAATCAGCTCTCTGGATCTGGCCTTGTCCCTGATGACAAACTGCAAGGAGGGATGGACTCAGGGAACCTGGGTTAGAGCCCGGACTGGCCACCAGCCGGCTCTGAGACTTGGAAGGGTTATTGAATCCCTGTGTGCCTCAGTTTCCTTACCTTGCTGCCTACCTTACAGGTCTGCTATGAAGAACAGATGAGCCGATGTGCACAAAGCGCTCTTCCCAGTGTCAGCGCACACTTGACTTGGGCTGCGCTGGGTCGCTGCTGCAGTGCGCGTGCTTCTCTTGCTGTGATGCACAGTCTCAGTCGCCCCATGGCATGTGGGATCTTAGTTCCCTGATCAGCGATCAGACCTGAGTGCCCTACATTGGAAGTTGGATTCTTAACCACTGGACTACTAGGGAAGCCCCTGTAAACTCTTAATAAACTTAATTCTCCACCTTTGCCCCTTTCCTGTGGAGAACGTTAGTCAGCAAAATCTGGTTGTTCAGAAGGTTCTGTTTGCCCATTGATGAAGGCAGGGCTGACTCAGTCACATCTGCAAAGTCTCTGAAAGGAGTCAGACCCAACTTCAAGTACAGCATGGTCACCCATCTGGGCAGAGCCAGCAAAGAACAAAGAATCCACCCCCAAGCAGAGTCAGCAAAGAACAAAGGATGAATGGGCCGTTCTGCTCCTGTGGCCTGATTAGGAATGGGACTGACCTTAGGAACAATCTGGAAGGGACCCCTTTTGTGTAGGTTCTTCTCTAATGCCTCTGGCTTCTCTGCTGTCCCCAGCACCTCAAAGTGGTGCCTAAGACATGGTACAGGGATGGGGGAAAAGGAGAAAGTGGTGATTCCTGAGGAATTTTCTGCCTTTCCTGTTTTTTATTTCATATGGTTGTATAATCATACTAACAGCTAAAGCTCCCCACTTTCTCTCTACGTGTCAGGCAGTGTTTTACATATATTAGCTGACTTTTGTCTTCAGTCACATGGCTTTTAAGTGGCAGAATGAAGATTCATTGCCAGGCAGTCTGGTTCCAGCTTCCCCCTGTGCTCAATTGCCTCTTTGTATGCAAATCTGCTTTGCCTTCCCCATTGTTCCACTTGAACTGCAGTGAACGTGCTCCATATGGAATTCACGCTCTAGCCTCCCAGACTGGCTCCTGTGACTTTTAGGGGTGCAGGCTCTTTGCATTCATCCACGAGGGCTGGAAACCCAAGAGTAGTTCTTGGTCCCTGCTGGTCACCCCTGGCCTCACATTTGAACAGTTGCTGATCTGTATCTATCCGATCTCTCCCGTTTGTCCCCAGTCCTCCACCCTGAAAACAGCATCTTTCCTTTCTTTTTCACCCTCTGCCTGTGCTGGTGGATTAGTTGGCAGCCTCCCAGGGGGCTTCCAGGCTCCAAATCTCCCAGCTTTGACATGTTCTCAGTTTACAGGAAAAACAGAGAAAATGCTGGTCTCTTCTTGTCCAGCCTCTGTCTCCCTGTGGCCCTAGGAAGGCAGGAGAACTTGAAGGATGTGGCTCCAGAGGTAGCTGTCTGGGATATGAATCTCAAGGTCACCATGTAAGACATTTCTCAGGCTCTTGACTTTTTAGCTTTCCCATGATTTCCCATGGGTTTGAGGAGAACCAGAAAATCTGTTTCGTGGGTGTCATGAAGTTTAGTTCAGATAATGTGTGTGAGGCAGTTGGCACCAGGCAGGGTAAGAACTTGGCAATTGTTGCCCATTTTTAGTATTATACTATGGGCTTCCCTTGTGGTTCAGCTGGTAAAGAATCTGGCTGCAATGAGAGGGACCTGGGCTCGATCCCTGGGTTGGGAAGATCCCCTGGAGAAGGGAAAGGCTACCCACTCCAGTATTCTGGCCTAGAGAATTCCATGGACAGTGTAGTTCATGGGGTCCACAGAGTCGGACATGACTGAGCAGCTTTCACTTTCATAAAGTTCAAAACCCTTAGCTTGCCTTATATATTCCTCTAAATAGATGATATTTCAATCTAATCTCTAGAACATACCTTATCCATTTTCCATGCTTTAGTGACCCTAAACATCATTATTCCAAGATCATCAATATTTGGACTGTCTACTTTTATTCAAATATTTATATATATATTTATTGAAGTATAGTTGATTTATAATGTTGTGTTCATTTCATGTGTACAGTGCAGTGATTCAGTGATATACATATGAGTGCATGTGTGTGTGTATATATATATATATATATACATATATATATGTGTATATATATGTATATATGCCCCTTTCAGATTCTTTTCCCTTGTAGGTTATTACAGTCTTTTAAAAGATTTTTCTTTTTTCCCATTTCATACTCTGGCAGTAAACTGTATTGCAGGAAGCAAGTGTGATAGATGAAGGATCCAGGTATCCTGAGGGACTCTGAGGTGATTCAGCACTTTTTGAAAGTAGGGTAAGACTGGGGTCCATGGTTGCATGTCCCTTTCCTTCATTCCTTCGTCTTCCCTGCTGGAAAAATAGCCTGGAGGTGAGGAAGGGCTCAATATGGGTGTGGACTGATGGGAAATGGGCACAGCTAGAAGTAGATGTATTTAATCAGAGACAAGAAGCTCTTCAGCTGTTCAGGAAAATACAGATGGCCAATATTTATTGCTTATTATATGCCAGGCCCTGTGCTAAACACTTTACATATATTATTGTCTTAATCTTCAAAGCAAACTGGTAGCATATTACTATTATTATCTCTATTTTACACATGAGGAGACTGAGATGTAGGAGATGAAGTTACTTGCCAAGGTTTGAATGCATGCTATCCATTGCCGGAGTCAGTTATTTATTATCTTTGAAATATCAGCCCTTCAAAACTCTCCTGCACAAAGGGGATCCACCAGATGAGTCGTTTTTGAACGTCTTGACCTTAATCGGCAGTAAGAAGTACATTTTTATGTCATGGAAATGATATAGGCCGTCATGCCTACCCTGTACAGACAAACACACATGCACGCACGCACACACAGCACAACACACATACACACAGATATGCTCAAACACATATTTCTATACCCACATAGAAAAATTTAAAACAGACACAAAGTTTTCACAAAACTATAGTTGCTCTTTCTAATGTTTTTATTCAACTTATATTTTATTGTAAAACATATATGCTAATATAAAAGATACAAAAATGCTAATTTGTAACCCATCAGTTTTGTAGGTAATGCCTTTCTCTTTGAAAAACCAGTGAATTATAAGACTTTTAGCTCTTTTGCAAGACATTGGATCCTTTTGTTTCTGCATTTCTTAGAAATTTTGTCTGATTAATAATCATTCCAAGAGATGCCTGCTAATCATGTGAGATTTAAACATTCAATATTACTTGGTTATAATATCTTAGGATTTTGTGTTGTAGATATTGTTAAAAATGTATTTTATAAAGTTTTTTTGTGTTTTGTAACAGGAGAATATGCTTTTATTTCTCTTACTTAGCAGAAGAAATTGCATTACAGCACAGTGATCATTTCCATATGTATTTTTAAAGTTGCTTGGCTGGGTTAAAAATTTATTCTTTAAGTTACAAGGGCATTTGTATTCAAATGAAAGGAACAATCATAATAGTATTAATTGGAAGAGCAATACCGCTTTGGTTTCCTTGCAAATGAGCATAATTGAAATAGAATTGCATTTTTGCAAATGGATTTTGAAACTTGGGTGGAGAAACTTGGAAGATAAACATTCTCAAAGCTAAAGCAAAATGCAATCTGTATATGTAAATGAGATCAATTAATTTTAGCAGGCAAATGAGAAAATCAATGATTTTCAAAATCTAGTAATTTGGTAACCATTAGTTTCATTAGTCTTTCTGTTTTAAACTTAATTATTCAAATATAGAACCAGATTGAAGTATAATTTATGGAGAACTCATCCTTAAGTTAATTACATGCAAGCCTTCCCTCCTACAACTGGAAGAACTGAGGATAAAATTGTAAATAATTAGTGCAGGGCGTGGAGTCCTTCAGTGGCGGCATGCTCGGGTTCAGCTTGGGAGACCATGTGTCGTAAGGGCACAACAGCTTTGACTCAGACCAGGGTTTGAATCTCAACTTTAACTCTGCCTAACTACAGGCTCTTAGGCAACTTAGCATCTGAAGAGAGCCTCAATTTTTTCATATATTAAATTAGGAAATTATACCTACACTGCAGAGCAGTGCTGAGCTTAGTCGTTCAGTTGTGTTCTACTCTTTATGATCCCATGGGCTGCAGCCCACTAGGCTCCCTCTGTCCATGGGGATTCTCCAAGCAAGAATACTGTAGTGGGTTGCTATGTCCTCCTCCAAGTGATCTTTCCAACCCAGGGATTGAACCCAGGTCTCCCGCATTACAGGCAGCTTCTTTACCAACTGAACCACCAGGGAAGCCAAGAGTGGGTTGCTGTGCCCTCCTCCAGGGGATCTTCCTTACCCAGGGATCGAAACAGGGTCTCCTGCATTGCAGATGGATTTTTAACCAGCTGAGCTAGGTAGTGAAGAATAAATGGGGGAAATGTGTGTGTAAACCTTTAGCACAGCTCCAGTCACAGGGAAAATGCTTATTGCAAGCAGCATGCCATCTCCCTTTTCTCCTCCCCTCCCTCTGGCATGCCTTCCCTCATCTTTTTTCTAAGTTTTGGGCTTATGTTGAGAAAATGCTCTTTCTGGAATCTCTTAAAGAAGAGGGTGTGATCTGGCTGGTCTTTCCGCTTTAGTTGGTTGTCATTTAACTTGATCATATTCTGTGGATCTCTTGCTGTTTCACTTCCATCCAGAACCCAAGATGGGTTTTAGAAGCTCACACATTGGAAGTACTGAAAAAAAAAACAGAACAGCAGATGAAATAGGGAAGAGTTCATGCAGCTGGTTTTCTGTTTTTATTTCCTCATTGTGGTGACTGGTGCTTCTGATCCCTTGCATATCCTGCTCTTAGCAAAGGTTCTTATTACAGTCATGGTTGCAAAGCTCTCTCCTGTATCCTCACTTGATGGCTCTGTGAGGCAACTGGAGCATATATTTTTGTCGATGTTACATTGGTTGCTGTTTAGTTGCTAAGTCACGTCTGACTCTTTTCTGACCCCATGGACTGTAGTCCGCCAGGCTCCTCTGACCGTGGGATTTCCCCAGCAAGAATACTGGAGTGGGTGCCATTTCTTTCTCCAGGGAATCTTCCCAACCCAGGGATTGAACCCACATCTCCTGCATTTCAGGTGGATTCTTTACCACTCAGCCACCTGGGATGCTCCTGTCAATATTACAGAGATGAGAGAATTTGAGGCTGAAAAAGACTGAGTGGACTGCACAGTGTCACAGAGCTAGGAAGAAATGGAGGTACAAACCAAAGTCAGTCAGCTTCCAAGTTTTGAATCAAGGCTTCTTCTACCATGTGAATGCAGCCCATGGTCCAGAGGTGAGCCTTGATGAAAAGTGTACATTTCACTGCAGACCCTACTCAACTGTGGGAAAGAGGCAAATGGGAATTGGTCTGATTTGGGTTGGAATTTCGTTCCCAAAATCTATCAGGCAGGTCAGCAAATGGAAGATTATGAAGGTGCAGAGAATCATCTGACCCAAAGGGGGAAAAATCACTGGGAGTGAGAGGAGTTAGGAATAGATGTACATTTCCCTACTTCCTACAGGAGGTCTTTCCTGGGATGCCCACCTTGACCTTTGCCTATGTGTTTCCTGACAGTGAACTCTCTAGGCCTCTCTTCCCTTCCTTCCCTGGCCCCTGCAACCTCTCCTTGGCTTGTGTTTCTCCACCTACATTCTCCTTCCATCCTCCCATCATCCGGGCTGGACCTCTTTCAGGGTCATCTTTGACTTCTCCTTCTCTTTAACAGACAACTGTCCTTGTCTCTCAACAATGCTCTTCCTGCCTCCATTGCCATATGCATGTCAACATCCCCTGTTTCTCCATCCTGATTTCACTGTCCTGGTTCAGGCTGTTGATAATTCTTCTGTGGGCTCTTACTTTAGTGTCTATAGACTTCTGCTTCCTGTCCCTGGTCTCTGCCTGCTGCAAGGCATTCAGCATATTTTGCCCCATTAGATATCCCAAGAAAAGACTCTGATCCTGGCACCCCTTTTGCAAAACTCTGAGTTGCCTCTTTTCTTAGTGGTTACAGAATATTGCAATGATGCTAAGCTATCTTTCTAAGCCATTTTCTGGGGCTTCACAAACCCTGTAACTTATTTTGCCCTCTGAGGTTACACTCATGTAGGTATCAGTCTTTTCTGAGAGCTCTGAGGACAATCCTATTCATCTCCATGTCTCTAGTGCACAACACAATACCTGGAATGGAGCTACTGATGAGAGAATACTTGTTAAGTCAATCACCGGTAGACCTGACCTTGCCATAACTATGCCTCAGAATTTTCAGAGTTTAAAATCATTTTTCATTTTTTTGTGGAGCATTTTATTTCTGGATGAAATACTTCCCTGGTAGCTCAGATGGTAAAGCATCTGTCTGCAATGCAGGAGACCCGGGTTCGATCCCTGGGTTGGGAAGATCCCTTGGAGAAGGAAATGGCAATCTACTCCAGTACTATTGCCTGGAAAATCCCATGGACAGAGGAGCCTGGTAGGCTACAGTCCATGGGGTCACAAAGAAGTCAGACACGACTGAGCGACTTCACATTAATCACATAATTTATAAAAAGAAAATAAACAGTGTGTGTGAAGATTAGTTAGTGATAATAAATTGGAAACCATGTACCAGCTACCCAGATTAAGAGACAGGACATGACCAGGAGCTTAGAAATCCTCTGCCTTTTGAGTTCTTCTGTTTATTTTCAGCTCTGCCACCTTGAAAGGAAATAGCAATCCTGACCCTTGTGTTAATCAGTCTCTTGTTTTTCTTAGATTAGAAATGGTTCTCCTGCTTTGGTGTTTTTGAACTTTAAATGATTTGATTGATTTTGTTTGCATTAGTCTGTGGCCCCCCTTTTTCATGCAACATTATTATTTAGATTTATAGCATGAATATAGATTAATTCATGTTGGTGAATGAGGCTATGGTTCATTCATTTTTCTCCTCTGTAATATCCCATTGCATTCTGTTTACTTATCCATGCTAATGTTCTAGTATTGATTTATACTATTCTAGTATAGCATCTGAGTTATTTCAGTTTCTTGACACAATGAGTAATGTTTCTATAAATATTTTTACAGAAACAAATGGGCAAGAGGTTCTCCAGAGTATATAACTTGGAATGAATTTCTGAGTTGCAGTTTATATCCATGATTAACTAATTTAGGTTAGACCAAACTCTTTTCTAAAGTGGGAGGACCAACTTCTGCTCGATCACTGGCGATTAGAGTTTCCATGTCCCACTATGCCTATACTAGAAAACTTTAAAATTAACGACATAGATTTATATAAGAACATAGTTAAAGGTACAGATTAAAACAAAAGTAAGTTGGAGGAAAGAAGTAATAAAGACTAGAGAAGATATGAATAAAATAGATATCAGGAAACCCTAGAGAAAATTAACTCAGTCAAAATTTGGTTATTTGAAAAGATGAGCAAAATTGATAAACCCTGAGTAAGGCTAGTCAAGAAAAAAGAAAATGCATCATAAACATTAGGACAGAAAGAGAAGAAATCACTGCACATTTTCAGTTCAGTTGCTCAGTTGTGTCCGACTCTTTGCGACCCCATGAATCGCAGCACGCCAGGCCTCCCTGTTCATCACCACCTCCCAGAGTTCACTCAGACTCACGTCCATCGAGTCAGTGATGCTATCCAGCCATCTCATCCTCTGTCGTCCCCTTCTCCTCCTGCCCCCAATCCCTCTCAGCATCAAAGTCTTTTCCAATGAGTCAACTCTTCTCATGAGGTGGCCAAAGTACTGGAGTTTCAGCTTTAGCATCATTCCTTCCAAAGAAATCCCAGAGCTGATCTCCTTCAGAATGGACTGGCTGGATCTCCTTGCAGTCCAAGGGACTCTCAAGAGTCTTCTCCAACACCATAGTTCAAAAGCATCAATTCTTTGGCGCTCAGCCTTCTTCACAGTCCAACTCTCACATCCATACATGACCACAGGAAAAACCACAGCCTTGATTATTAAAAAAAACTGTATGCCATTTAAGTTAATAACTTAGATTCTTTAGAAAATACAACTTACCAGATGAACTGAGGAAGAAACAAAATGTCTGAATAGTAATATCTATCTCCTGATCTATCTGTCTCATAGGGAAAATCTTCCTACAGATACCAAAACCAAAAACATTAAAGAAAAGAATCTACACACCAATCCTTCTCATCAATATAGCTATAAAAATCTTCAACAAAATATCAGCAAACCGCAAGCAGTCATGTGCTAAAAGAATTAGAAAACCAAGACCCTCATAAATACAGCCAACTGATCTTTAACAAAAGAGCAAGGCCAATACAATGGAGCCATGGTATATTTTTAATGAATGGTGCTGGAAAAGCTGGATGTCCACATATAAAAAAGAATCTAGACACAGATCCTCCACTTTTCACAAACATTGACTCAAAATGGGTCACAGACTTAAATGTAAAATGCGAAACAATCAAACTGCGAGAAGACAACATAGAAATTTTACATGATCTAGGCTTTGGCAGTGACTTGTTGTGTTTAACACAAAAGCATGATCTGTGAAAGAATTGATAAGCTGGTCTTCATTAAGATTAAAAGTGTCTTCTCTGTGAAAGACACTGTCAACAGAATAAAAGCACATACCACAGATGGAGAGAAAATACTAGAGAAAGACTTATCTGATAAAGGACTATTACCTATGATATTCAAAGAACTCTTAAAACTGTAACAGCAAGAAAACAAACAACCTGGGCCAAAGATCTTAACAAAGATCTCCCCAGAGATGATATACAGGTGGCAAACAAGCCTATGAAAAAATGTTCCACATCCCATACCTAGGGAAATGCAAATGAAAACAACCACGATCTCCCACTACCCACCTGTTAGGAGGACCAAAATCAAACACCGATGGCACCACAGCTGGTGAGGATGTGGAGAGATAGGAACTTTCATTTGGTGCTGTTGGCATGCAGAATGGTACAGCTGTTTTGGAAGACTGGTTGGCAGCTTCTCACAAAACCAAACATATTTTTATCACGCAATCCAGCAACTGTACTCCTCAGTATTTACCAAAAGGAGTTAAAAACCTAGGTCAATACAAAATCAAGCACGTGCATGTTTTTAGTAGTGTTTTTTATAATTGCCAAAACTTGGGAGCAACCAAGATGGCCTTCTTTGGTGAATGGGTAAAGTATGGTACACCCAGACAATGGAAGATTATTCAGAGCTGAAAAGTAATGAGCTATCAAGCTATGAAAACACATGAAGAGACTTAAATGCATATTACTAAGAGAAAGAAGCCAACGTGAAAAGTTTACATATTGATACTATATGATTAACTGTGTGACATATTCAGTTCAGTTCAGTTCAGTTCAGTCACTCAGTCGTGTCCGACTCTTTGCGACCCCATGAATAGCAGCACGCCAGGCCTCCCTGTTCATCACCAACCTCCGGAGTTCACTCAAACTCACGTCCATCGAGTCAGTGATGCCATCCAGCCATCTCATCCTCTGTTGTCCCCTTCTCCTCCTGCCCCCAATCCCTCCCAGCATCAGAGTTTTCCAATGAGTCAACTCTTCTCATGAGGTTGCCAAAGTACTGGAGCTTCAGCTTTAGCATCATTCCTTCCAAAGAAATCCCAGGGCTGATCTCCTTTAGGATGGACTGGTTGGATCTCCTTGCAGTCCAAGGGACTCTCAAGAGTCTTCTCCAACACCACAGTTCAAAGGCAGCAATTCTTTGGCACTCATCTTTTTCATAGTCCAACTCTCACATCCATATATGACCAATGGAAAAACCATAGCCTTGACTAGAAGGACTTTTGTTGACAAAGTATGTCTCTGCTTTATAATATGCTATCTAGGTTGGTCATAACTTTCCTTCCAAGGAGTAAACATCTTTTAATTTCATGGCTGCAGTCATCATCTGCAGTGATTTTGGAGCCCAGAAAAATAAAGCCAGCCACTGTTTCCACTGTTTCCCCATCTATTTCCCATGAAGTGATGGGACTGGATGCTGTGATCTTAGTTTTATGATGTTGAGCTTTAAGCCAACTTTTTCAGTCTCCTCTTTCACTTTCATCAAGAGGCTCTTTAGTTCTTCTTCACTTTCTGCCATAAGGGTGGTGTCGTGTGCATATCTGAGGTTATTGATATTTCTCCTGGCAGTACTGATTCCAGCTTGTGCTTCTTCCAGCCCAGCATTTCTCATGATGTACACTGCATAGAAGTTAAATAAACAGGGTGACAATGTACAGCCTTGACATACCCCTTTTCCTATTTGGAACCAGTCTGTTGATCCATGTCCAGTTCTAACTGTTGCTTCCTGACCTGTATACAGATTTCTCAAGAGGCAGGTTAGGTGGTCTGGTATTCCCATCTCTTTCAGAATTTTCCACAGTTTATTGTGATCCATACAGTCAAAGGCTTTGTCATAGTCAATAAAGCAGAAGTAGATGTTTTTTCTGCAACTCTCTTGCTTTTTCCATGATCCAGCAGATGTTGGCAATTTGGTCTCTGGTTCCTCTGCCTTTTCTAAAACCAGCTTGAACATCTGCAAGTTCACAGTTCACGTACTGCTGAAGCCCGGCTTGGAGAATTTTGAGCATTACTTTACTAGCATCTGAGATGAGTGCAATTGTGCGGTAGTTTGAGCATTCTTTGGCATTGCCTTTCTTTGGAATTGGAATGAAAACTGACCTTTTCCAATCCTGTGGCCACTGCTGAGTTTTCCAAATTTGCTGGCATATTGAGTGCAGCACTTTCACAGCATCATCTTTCAGGATTTGAAATAGCTCTACTGGAATGCCATCACCTCCACTAGCTTTGTTCGTAGCGATGCTTTCTAAGGCTCACTTGACTTCACATTCCAGAATGTCTGGCTCTAGGTGAGTGATTACACCATCATGATTATCCAGGTCGTGAAGATCCTTTTTGTACAGTTCTTTGTATTTGTGCCACCTCTTCTTAATATCTTCTGCTTCTATTAGGTCCATACCATTTCTGTCCTTTATCGAGCCCATCTTTGCATGAAATGTTCCCTTGGTATCTCTGATTTTCCTGAAGAGATCTCTAGTCTTTCCCATTTTGTTCTTTTCCTCTATTTCTTTACATTGATCGCTGAAGAAGGCTTTCTTATCTCTTGCTGTTCTTTGAACTCTGCATTCAGATGCTTATATCTTTCCTTTTCTCCTTTGCTTTTCACGTCTCTTCTTTTCACAGCTATTTGTAAGGTCTCCTCAGACAGCCATTTTGCTTTTTGCATTTCTTTTTCTTGGGGATGGTCTTGATCCCTGTCTCCTGTACAATGTCACAAACCTCCGTCCATAGTTCATCAGGCACTCTATCTATCAGATCTAGTCCCTTAAATCTATTTCTCACTTCCACTGTATAATCATAAGGGATTTGATTTAGGTCATACCTGAATGGTCTAGTGGTTTTCCCTACTTTCTTCAATTTAAGTCTGAATTTGGCAATAAGGTGTTCATGATCTGAGCCACAGTCAGCTCCCGGTCTTGTTTTTGCTAACTGTATAGAGCTTTTCCATCTTTGGCTGCAAAGAATATAAGCAACCTGATTTCAGTGTTGACCATCTGGTGATGTCCATGTGTAGAGTCTTCTCTTGTGTTATTGGAAGAGGATGTTTGCTATGACCAATGCATTTTCTTTGCAAAACTCTATTAGTCTTTGCCCTGCTTCATTCCATATCAAGGCCAAATTTGTCTATTACTCCAGGAGTTTCTTGACTTCTTACTTTTGCATTCCAGTCCCCTATAATGAAAAGGACATCTTTTTGGGTGTTAGTTCTAAAAGGTCTTGGAGGTCTTCATAGAACCGTTCAACTTCAGCTTCTTCAGTGTTACTGGTTGGGGCATAGACTTGGATTACTCTGCTATTGAATGGTTTGCCTTGGAAATGAACAGAGATCATTCTGTCATTTTTGAGATTGCATCCAAGTTGGAGAAGGCAATGGCACCCTACACCAGTACTCTTGCCTGGAAAATCCCATGGATGGAGGAGCCTGGTGGGCTGCAGTCCATGGGATCACTAAGAGTTGGACACGACTGAGTGACTTCACTTTCACTTCTCACTTTCATGCATTGGAGAAGGAAATGGCAACCCACTCCAGTGTTGTTGCCTGGAGAATCCCAGGGACGGGGGAGCCTGGTGGGCTACCATCTATGGGGTTGCACAGAGTTGGACACGGCTGAAGCAACTTAGCAGTAGCAGCAGCAACTGCATTTCAGACTCTTTTGTTGACCATGATGGCTACTCCATTTCTTTTAAGGGATTCCTGCCTGCAGTAGTAGATATAATGGTATGACATTTTAGGAAAGGCAAAATCATGGAGACAGTAACAAGATCATTTGTTAATAAGGATTGGGGGCAAAGAAGCATGAATAGGCAGATCGCAGAGGATGTTTAGGGCAGTGAGAATAATCTGTATGGTATGCGAATGGTGGATATCTGTCATTCGACCTTTGTTCAAACACAAGAATGTACAACACAAAGAGTGAACCTAATGCAAACTATGTTCTTTAGGTGATTGCTTACTGAGGAATGCTTGTCAAAACTCTTTAAACTATGCATGCAAATTTGTGAAATTTGTTGCATGTAAATTTTACTTTAGGAAGAGGATATTGTTTCTAATTATCAATAATGGTTTAATATCTAAAGAGCAAAATGAGAAAGACAAACCAAACAGGAAAAAAAAATTGGACAAGAGATGGAGCAAACATTTCAGAGAAAAGGAAATAGGAAATGGCCCATAAACATATGCAAAGATGTTCTTTCTTGTGTGAAATCAGAGAAATGCAGATTAAAATGACAGATACCATTTCATCCCTACAAGATTGGCAGAACTTATGTACTGAAGAAGGGTAGCGAAAACAGAGCTTGACAGAGTGCGGGGAAAGTGTGAGATGTGTGTGAACATGTTAGACAAATGGACATTATCTCTTTTCAGGTGAAGCGAGGCAATGTATCTGACTCAGCAGTTCCTCTCAGGTATAGACACTGAATGCATTCCTGTTTGTGTGCACCAAGGCAATTGCAAAGATGTGTTCTAAGTGGAATTACTTGGAACAGCAAAAAGCTGGAAACATCCTAGATATTTATCAAGAGGAGAATGCATGAATAAATTGTGGTCATTCCTCTGTTGGAACACTATACTTTGGCAAAATGAATTAACCATGGCTTCATGCATCAACCACAGTGAATCTTCAAAGAATTTGAAGTCGAATGATAAAGTCCGTTTCTAAAGAACTTGAAGAATGTGATACTATTCATCCAGAGTCCTTGAGAATACAAAACCTTACCAAGTTTAGAGATAGTTATTATTTAGTTGCGCTTTTGTGAAAGCTATTTCTTTGTGGCTCAGATGGTAAAGAATGTGCCTGCAGTGCGGGAGACCTGGGTTCGATCCCTGGGTTGGGAAGATCCTCTGGAGCAGGGAATGGTTACCCCTTCCAGTATTCTTGCCTGGGAAATCCCACGGACAGAGGAGCCTGGGAGGTTACAGTTCATGGGATCACAAAGAGTTGAATACGACTGAGAAAATAAAACTTGTGAAAGCAAGGCACTAATAATCTCAAAATTGAATTATGGGGCTTCCTTGGTGGCTCAGATGGTAAAGAATCGACCTGCAATGCGGGATACCTGGGTTTGATTTCTGAGTTGGGAAGATCCCTTGGAGAAGGGAATGACTATCCATTCCAGTATTCTTGCCTGGAGAATTCCATGTATAGAGGAGCCTGACACACGGCAGTCCATGGGGTTGCAAAGAGTTGGATAAGACCGAGCGACCTTCACTTTCACTTAGGGAAAGGGAGAGAGGATCTAAAGGGAATTTTAAGGATCCATTTATTCACTTGGATCCTGGATATATTTATTTTATAATCCTGTGTACTCTGTCGATGCATTTCCTGTGTTTTTGTGTATATGATATTTTCATGAGAAATAATTTAAAAGGACTTTTTAAAGGTCTTAGAAATAGATACAGAACACTTGACCTAGTATCCTATGTGTGGCAGTGCAAACCCATCACAAGTTAAGCCTGTGCTGAGCCGAGGTGGAGCCTTCAACCACAGGCTGGAGCCCTTCATTTGTGATGTAGGCAGCCACGCAGAGTTTGGGCAGCAAGGGCTGGATCCAGGCAGCTGTAGCTCTAGCCTCTGGGTGGGCCCAGCAGAGGGTGAGGCTCTGCCAGGGGAATCTAGAGACATAGGAGGGTCATAGAGCAACAGCCCTGGTGAGCAGCCTGAACCAAGCCCAGGGCCTGCCTTTCTTTTCCTGGTTTTGGCACCACCCAGGGCAGAGGGAGGGACCACAGAAGATGACTGCAGATGGCTTTCTGGTCAGTCTCAGCAAATGAGGGGCTTACATGTGACTTCAACTGATATTGAGAATATGATGCTGTATTTCTTGCACCTTGGGAATGTATGTATGCATGCTCGGTCACTCAGGCCTGTCTGACCCCATGCACTGTGGCCCTACAAGCTCCCCTTTCTATGGAATTTTCCAGGCAAGAATACTGGAGTGAGTTGCCCTTTCCTACTCTAGGGACCTTGAGAGTAATGAATTATTAATCCCTATCCAACACCAGGGACGTGAATCCTCAGCAAGACAATGATCTTATAATAGGACATGCATGACAGTATTATTTATAATGTCAAATGTGAGGATGTTTATATCTAAATCTAGAAATCTGAGTATATATGATATACTTACATGAGATATCTATACCTGCATATCTTATATGAGCTTCCCTGGTGGCTCAGATGGTAAAGAATCTGCGTGCAGTGCTGGAGACCTGGGATTGAACCCTGGGTCAGGAAGATCTGGAGAAGGGAATGGCTACCCACTACAGTATTCTTGCCTAGAGAATTCCATGGACAGAGGAGCCTGGCAGGCTACATTTGATGGGGTTACAAAGAGTCAGACATGACTGAGTGACTAACACACGCATATACCTTATATATCATACATACTTGTACATAATATAGATAAACATTATCATGTATATAATATATAAATACAAAATGTATAATATACAAATATATTCTTATATATTTAATATAATAAAATTATATATAACTATTATACTAGAATATATATATATTCATAAATATTTAAATTCCAATCCACTTTTGATATTATAAATATTTTTCTTATGAATGTCCTCTTAAATATTTTGATAATTTATAAATAAAGTTATATATATAAATTATATATATATTTAAAATATAAATATAAAAATTTTATAAATATAAAAATTTACATATAAAAATGCTTACTGATGCTATATATTAAAAATAATGCTTACTGATGTTACTGGTGGTTGTGAGATTATAGATTTTTTTTTTTACTTTGTATGGTCTGACTTTTCCACAGGGTTTACAAAAATGCATATTGCTTATTAAAAATTAAATTTAGTACCTGGTGATTGATTTCAGGAAAGATTCATAATTCATAATGAGATAGACACCTGCTTCTGTGTGCATCTGAGAGCTTCTGGTCTGCAGGGCTTTGCTGGGTGGGGACGTGCTGTGGTCTGGTCTGCGGTTTCCATTGAGGGAGGCTTGCTCCAAGGCCATGTAGTTTCTGGTCCTGGATTGTTTTCCCAGCTTTCAGAGCCCTTTCCCAAGCTTTAGTGACTAATCTTATAAATGACTCTCCCATAGTTCTTGTCATTTTGACAGAAACAGCATAAATCAAAAGTTGTGGGTAAGAAAGTTTTCAGACCGAGTTTCCAAGGACCCGTATCTGAAGGCTGAGTGGTGGGAGCTCACGCTTGGTGAACAGCAGTGGTGACCACACACTGAAAGTGCTGTGTCTTTGGGAGGTGCCAGTCTGTGGGATGGAGGGAACCTCTGGTGAAAGACTGTCGGACTTTCTTTCCTTTTGATCTGGTGGCTGGAAAGTGAAAGTGAAGGCACTCAGTTGTGTCCAACTCTTTGGGACCCCCATGGGCTGTAGACTGCCAGGCTTCTCCGTCCATGGGATTTTCCAGGCAAGAATACTGGAGTGGTTTGCCATTTCCTTCTCCAGGGGATCTTCCCAACCTAGGAATTGAACCTGAGTCTCCCACACTGCAGGCCGGCTCTTTACCATCTGAGCTACCAGGGAAGCTGGTGCCTGGGGGTCACTCTGAAGTGCAAAAGAAGAAGAGGTTATTTCTCAGGGATGTCTTCTTCTCCCATTTCACTAGTTAAGTCTTTGTTCCCCAAGAGTGAGTCTTAGCTCATGAAAGATACATGGCCTGACTATGGACTGATGCCGTGGAGGGAAATGAAGGAGAGAGGAGAAGAAGAGTGCCTGTGGGAGGGATACAGACGGTGGGAGCGGAGCACAGAAGCAAAGCCAGTGACGATAAGAAGGCTGGAGAAAGGTCTGGTGGACAAATATGAATGGCACTGGCTGCGGGGTTTCTCAATAAAGAAAACAATTCAAGGTCTCTGTGTTGTTGAATGCTTACTTTATACTAGGCAGTTGCTAGGGTGCTTCCTATAAGGACTTCATTTAATCCTTTCCCCTGACTTATTTGAGAAAGGTGCTGGTGTCTCCCTTAATAGACAGGAGAGGTGACTTTCTACCCCCTTAAGGGGTGGCACTTAGGTGAGATTTGAGCTCAGGCCATCTGATTCTCCCGCCAAGACATGTCCTCTGTTGTCATCCGTTCCCTCTGCTCTGTATCAACAGCGAGCATCATTCTTAATACACGATAGGTTTTGCTAAAACTGCTTAACACCTGGACAGAAGCAGATGCAAATATGATTTATTTAGAGCTTCTAATTTCCAACGGGACAGGCTATTTTTTCATCAGTATCTCAATCACTGGAAAAAAACAAAAACAAAACATTTTACACCAAGGAGGTGAAAAGGGGAAGTGAAACTGCACAATACCACCCACCAGCAGGACCAGTGCACTTTTGGGACTGTTGTTTCTGTTGGCCCACGTGCACAGCAGCACATGTATTGAATACATACAGCTGAAATCCCACTGCTGATGGAATTTTCTAATGAACTTGAATAATGACCCAATCAAAAGCCACAAGATAAAAAAAAAAAGACATGACAACTGTCTTGTAAATTGAGCAAACCAATAGCAAAGTTAATATTGATGAAGAAATTTAAGTTTACAAGGGCTAAGAATGACACAGAATTCTTTATCATAAGCTAAAATCATGTCAGTAAATAAATAACATAATTTTCTATCATGTAATTAAAATCCCATTTGCTGTTGCTGCTGCTGCTAAGCTGCTTCAGTCATGTCTGACTCTGTGCGACCCCATAGACGGCAGCCCACTAGGCTCTCCTGTCCCTGGGATTCTCCAGGCAAGAACACTGGAGTGGGTTGCCATTTCCTTTTCCAGTGCATGAAAGTGAAAAGTGAAAGGAAGTTGCTCAGTCGTGTCCGACTCTTTGTAATCCCATGGACTGTACCCTACCAGGCTCTTTCATCCACGGGATATTCCAGGCAAGAGTACTGGAGTGGGGTGCCATTGCCTTCTCCAAAAATCCCATTTACCTCTAGGTAATTTTCACCTAAATGAGACTGTAAGTGAAACTCATGACCACATGCCATGTATTTCTTTTGTTGGGGGAAGAGGTGAACCCAGGTCATATGACACTGCTCACCAGCTGTGGGACCCTATTGGGTACTGACTTCCTCTGAGCCTGGATTTTCTCACTGATGGAATGGGGATTGTCATCTTTATCTCACGCGACTGTTAGGACTGTTAAGGTGAAATCACGCACACCAGTGGCTGGGAACTGTGGAGAGGCACCCTTGTAAGCTGGGTAAGAAAGACAGTCTCCCCCAGTGGGTGGGTTTATTTGATCACGTTGGTCAACTTCCATCTAAGGTCTGAGTGGGCTGGTCTCAGGATAGTTGTCTTTTGACTTGTAAAGAGATCTAGGGTTGGAATTCTGAGCAAAGATACTTGTCAAGTTTTTTGCAAAGAGGAAGCCGGCCACTTGGATAAAGATATTAAGAATAGCACTAGCTCATGAGTTTGACAGCCCTGGTTTCAAATTCTTATGATCTTGAGTTAGTTACTTAACCTTTCTGAGCATCAGTTTCAACATCCTTAATATGATCATTTAACCAAAATTGATTAAGCACTTTTGTGTGTGTCAGCCCTGGAGACAGAGCTGTGAGCAAGACAGATAAGGTTCCCAGCTCCTTGGGGAAGGTGGACAAGTAAAGAGTGTGATGCTGTGATGACGTAAAAGCCCAGGACAAAGATCTTGATTTGGGATCAGTGCCAGGTCATTCAATCCGCACAATATCACATAGCATTATGTGACTTCCCTGGTGGCTCAGAGGGTAAAAGCATCTGCCTACAATGCGGGAGACCTGGGTTTGATTCCTGAGTTGGTCAGATCCCCTGGAGAAGGAAATGGCAACCCACTCCAGTACTCTTGTCTGGAAAGTCCTATGGACAGAGAAGCGTGGTAGGCTACAATCCATACGGTTGCAAAGAGTTGGACAGGACTGAGCAACTTCACTTTTACTTTATGTGTAAATACACAGTGTTGGCTGGTAACTGATAGTGATCCAGGTGCATTACGAAGATGAGAACAGCTTGACAAGCTGCAGAACTAAAACAACCCTTTCTAGATCATCTGGTCCTCTCTAGCTTTCTGATAGGACGCCTGGTACATAGCTGGCTGCCTCGGGGCTGGAGAACTTGTTAAAAGTACACATTCCTGGGTTTCATGAAGAAGCCAATTCAAGAGGGGAAATAAATCTACATTTAAAAAGCATTTTCTAGGTGATTCTAATCTGGCCTAATCCCATTCAGAAATGAAGAGGCTGAGATTCAGGAAAAGTGGGTTGCCAGGCCAGGCAGCAAGTAGATCTCCTGAAGGGATTAGGAGAATGAGGTTGGGGGAGAGGGCAGACAGAGGGTGTCCTGGGGGCACAACTCTTTAGGGGGTGTTCACCATAGGCACGCCATCATTTCCAGCTTTTGCATTTCTTCTAAGCCTCTTAAATGTTGGCAGCCAAGGAACTGATGGGGAACCATATCCTGTTTTTTCTTTTTTGAGGCAGGAGCCTGGATTTGGGTGGGGTGTGGGAGGCTGGGCTGCCAGAATGACTATGGGGCTTGCTCTGCCTTGGCTATCAGAAATTGAAAAGCCAGAATGGGAAATTACTCTGTGATCTCTTCCTCTAATTCAATTCTGCACTGATATCCGGGATGTCAAATCACCGTGAAGATGGGATGACAACACGGCCATTGAGCCTGGGTCACAGTCTGTTGTTTTCAAATGTGCGTGAAGATCCTTAATTGTGTTGACACCCATTAGGCCTCCCTCCCCAGGCAGCTCCGCGAGCTGCTTGAACCCACTGTAGTTAAGTTTCCTCATTCTGTCCTTGTGCCTGTAGTCCCAAGGTTGTGCAGCATCAGACACTGTGCAGGACTTGACTGCGATAGTCCCATTTCTGCAGCGTCTATTCAACAGGACAGGCACTCCTTTCTCCTTTTTCTTCTTCTGCTCATATTTGGCCCTGGTAGTGTGAGCGGAGAATGGGCTGATTGATTTACAGTGACCAAATCTTTTGGATCTGAGCCATGATTGACTGAGAGGATACCAACACTGTCTCCAGGATTCCTTGCCTAGATTGTACAAATAACACCCATTGTACCGTGGATAGCTTATGCAGCCAGTTCTGTCTTGCATGTTGAATTAGTCGAGTGGTATAGGGCAAGCTTGGGAAGAGTTTCAACTGTTCCTTGTCCACCGGATTGGGAATATAGGATTTAATGATGAAAATTATTATTATTAAATTTAATATGCAACACAGTTATGTCCTTCATTCTGATGCTTAGCCACATTAAACACAGCATCCAGTTCCATCGTGTTCATTTCTAATGGATCATCTAAACATTTTCTTACAAAAGTGAATTTGAAATTTCTATAATTATTTGAAATGAAAGTGATAGGCTAGGTACAGATTTTCTTTTAAAGTAGGAATTTTTAAAAATATACTTTCATGTTATAAACAGCCAGAGTGTTGTTGATGTTTCGTTCAACTCTATATATTTATTTTTCTACAGTTGCCACACCTAATATCAACGGAGGAAAAGAGAGATGTGATATTTAGGATATATTTTTGTGATGGGAGGGAAAAGTGATTCTGGTAATATCCATTCTCATCATAGTGCAGTATTTATTAGCTCTTTGCTTTATGAATGTCATCTCACATGCTAGTAAAGTAATGCTCAAAATTCTCCAAGAGAGGCTTCAGCAATATGTGAACCGTGAACTTCCTGATGTTCAAGCTAGTTTTAGAATAGGCAGAGGAACCAGAGATCAAATTGCCAACATCCGCTGGATCATGGAAAAAGCAAGAGAGTTCCAGAAAAACATCTATTTCTGCTTTATTCACTATGCCAAAGCCTTTGACTGTGTGGATCACAAGAAACTGTGGACAATTCTGAAAGAGATGGGAATACCAGACCACCTGACCTGCCTCTTGAGAAATCTGTATGCAGGTCAGGAAACAACAGTTATAACTGGACATGGAACAACAGACTGGTTCCAAATAGGAAAAGGAGTACGTCAAGGCTGATTATTGTCACCCTGCTTGAGAAACGCTGGACTGGAAGAAACAAGCTGGAATCAAGATTGCCGGGAGAAATAGCAATCACCTCAGATATGCAGATGACACCACCCTTATGGCAGAAAGTGAAGAGGAACTAAAGAGCCTCTTGATGAAAGTGAAAGAGGAGAGTGAAAAAGTTGGCTTAAAGTTCAACATTCAGAACACGAAGATCATGGCATCTGGTCCCATCACTTCATGGGAAATAGATGGGGAAACAGTGGAAACAGTATCAGACTTTATTATTTTGGGCTCCAAAATCATTGCAGATGGTGACTGCAGCCATGAAATTAAAAGACGGTTACTCCTTGGAAGAAAAGTTATGACCAACCTAGACAGTATAGTCAAAAGCAGAGACATTACTTTGCAGACTAAGGTCCGTCTAGTCAAGGCTATGGTTTTTCCTGTGGTCATGTATGGATGTGAGAGTTGGGCTGTGAAGAAGGCTGAGCACCAAAGAATTGATGCTTTTGAACTGTGGTGTTGGAGAAGACTCTTGAGAGTCCCTTGGACTCCAAGGAGATCCAACCAGTCCATTCTGAAGGAGATTAGCCCTGGGATTTCTCTGGAAGGAATGATGCTAAAGCTGAAACTCCAGTACTTTGGCCACCTCATGCGAAGAGTTGACTCATTGGAAAAGACTTTGATCCTGGGAGGGATTGGGGGCAGGAGGAGAAGGAGATGACAGAGGATGAGATGGCTGGATGGCATCACTGACTCGATGGACATGAATCGGAGAGAACTCTGGGAGTTGGTGATAGATAGGGAGGCCTGGCGTGCTGCGATTCATGGGGTCGCAAAGAGTCAGACACGACTGAGTGACTGAACTGAACTGAAGTTATGAATGTCCAAAGTGTGTAACTCACCTTGTATAGTTTCATCTTTTGATGAAACTGTATGGTAGATAGTATATCCAATTTACAAAGGAAGAGAATGAAGTTCAGTAGGTTAAATACCTCTCCGAAGATCAGAGGTCCAAAATTATCAGAATTGGTGCAAAATTCAGGCTCATCTGTCTTCAAGTTCATGTTCTTTAAGGAAAATGATAATAAAGCTATTGTGGGGATATTTTGGTTTTCAAAATATTCTCCCTTTCCCCAATAGTTGAAGCGAACTTTTTCCTATTTATTTTTCTTTCATACCTCATTTCCTTGATTCTAAAGTACACTGTCAACTAAATAATGCCATTTTGTTTTCAGGGAAAAATAAACTTGTACTTCATTGTTGGTACATATTAAATATTAGAAAGTCCAATTTCAAAAACACTAGATTGATGTTGTAATACAATGCTTGTCATTTTGTTATTTATGGTGCATTTTCAGATTAAAAAGTGTGGTAAGTGGGGCGTATGTCAGGATGAAGGGCCTTGTTTCTCGTTGTCCCTAAGGGTGATGCGGAAGCAGTAAAGGGTTTTTGCTGAGAGGCCGAATCACTCTGATTTGTGGTGTAGAGTGTTACTCTGGCAGTACAAGGTGGCTAAGTTCGGGATGGAGGCCAGAGAGAGAGAGGCTAAGGAAGGCCCATTAGAAAATGTCCACAGCCTAGGTGATGCTGCCCAGGAATCCACCTGCCAAGAGGCAAGAGATGCAGGTTCGATCCCTCGAACAGGAAGATCCCCTGGAGTAGGAAGCGACACCCCATCCGATATCCTTGCCTGGAGAATTCCATGCAAGAGGAGCCTGTTGGCCTACAGTCCATGGGGCTGCAAAGAATCAGACACAACTGAGCATCACACACAGCTCAGTTGGAGAGGTAAGCCCTGGCCATGGTCCTGAGCTGGAGAGGAGGTGATGGATTGGCTGTGATAAGGAGGTTGACTGGGCTGGACGGGGTGATGAGTGGAATATTGTAGTACAGGAGAGGGAGTGTTGGGGTGACTGTTCTGTCTCTGGCTGGAAGACTGTGAATGGGGTGCCCCCGGGAGGACTGACATGGACAGGAGAAGAAGAGAAAGAGCAAGCTTGGGGACTTCTTCAAGGCAAAGTCAGACTTCTAGCCGCACCTCTGGCCCACTGTTCATTCTGCCACCCCCAAAGGAGGAATGAGGTCTCAGGGGCCTTCAGCTTCACTTAGATTTGATGAGATATGCAATAGGGAGCAAGCTTCTAGGAGCAATTTTGTGTAGGCGAACCTTGATTTGATAAGGAATAAGAGAGGATCAATTGCATTTTCTTTGCTATCCCTTTAACTCCCCAGTTCATTCTGATTTTATGATCCTGTAATTAACCAGATAATTAAACAAATGTAAATAGCCATTTCATAATGCAGCACCATGCTTTGATGCTACCTTTATGTTGAATTCTCATTAACAGCCTGAGTTATTTCTCATTTACATGCAAGAAAGTACAGGAACCTGGTGCTCACAGAGAGCTGCAAAAAGTAGTTTAATTTTTACAGAGGTAGATGGATGAAACCATACCTTAAAACTATGTGTGTGTGTGGCAATATTCTTTTGTTAAAAACACCTTCCTGTGCTTAAGACTGACCCTTTTGCATCCATTTTATGACTTTTGTTAAGGATCATGGCCTACTATTTTATTAAAATTACCTTATTCCTGGGTTTTCCTGGTGACTCAGATAGTAAAGAATCTGCCTGCAATGCAGGAGGCCTAGGTTCAATCCCTGGGTCAGGAAGATCCCCAGGAGAAGGAAATGGCAACTCACTCCAATATTCTTGCCTGGAGAATTCCATGGATAGAGGAGCCTGGCAGGCTACAGGTTGTAAAGTGTTATACTAATGTCATTTTCCTTTTCACCATTATTTTTCTATGGGATGAGTCAAGGGAAAGAAAAAGGGAAAAATCATCATACCCAAGGTGTTGGATCCAAAAATTTTGAAAATAAGGTTCCCTACTCTCCCATTTTGAGGTTGAAATGACTCTTTAGGGGCCAACTATAGTGGAAGTGGAAATACACCTTCAATGTTAAGTATCCTGGAGAGAGCTGAGACTTGGCAATTCTTGGTAGCAGCACAGGCCCCCTGGAAAACACATCCACTTTAGAGCTGAAAACTGTGGGGCTAGGTCCCAACTTTGGCTCTCACCAGCTGAGTGATCTCGGCCAGCTTCTTATTTCTTTATTGGCTTATCTGGAAATCAAAGGAGAGTTATACCTTCTTACTGGGGGATGTGAATACAAATGAGATGTTTCCTGCAAAAGTATGTTGTAAAATGCAGAGTACTCTAAAATGTTCATTCCTTTTGCACTTGTTACACTTTTATCAAATGGTTTTCTGACACTCACCTCTCACTTTAGTCGGTGTTCATTTTCCCTCCTCTATGCTTCCACAGCACCCCAGTGGCACCTCTAGCCTTCCTTTACTCACTCCATCAAGTATGAGCACCCATTAGGTACCAGACACCACGTTAAGCATTGCCCCCTGCACTGAACTTACCCAAACATTTTTGAAGAGACTATTTGCTTCTTGAAGGCAGGCTGTGTTTTTCTTATTCTTGAAGGAAAGGAGCAGCTATTTGTTTCTTGAAGCTAGGAAATTGATACTCTTTTCTCTTCACAAAGTACCTAACATACAGTAAATGGTTTTTTTTGTATTTAAATTATGATTACTGTCGTTTAGTTGCTCAGTCGTGTCTGACTCTTTGCGACCTCATGGACTGCAGCATGCCAGGCTTCCCTGTCCTTCACCATCTCCGGAAGCTTGCTCAAACTCATCTCCATCGAGTCAGTGATGCCATCCAACTATTTCATCCTCTGTCCTCTCCTTCTCCTCCTGCCTTCAATCTTTCCCAGCATCAGAGTCTTTTCCAACCAATTGGCTCTTCTCATTAGGTGGCCAGAATATTGAAGCTTCAGCCTCAGCATTAGTCCCTCCAATGAATATTTAGAATTGATTTCCTTTAGGAGTGACTGGTTTGATCTTCTTGTAGTCCAAGGGACTGTCATGTTATTTCAAATTTTTTATTTTTTATTCCATTTACATTTATCACACAATATTGGCTATATTCCCTGTGTACAGTATATCCTTGTACAATAAACCCAACAGTTGCATCTCTGATCTGCCCACTCCTATTCTGCTGCTCCCCCACCATTGGTGACCACTAGTTTGTTCTCTATATCTGTGAGTTTACTTTTTGTTATATTGTATTGGTTGCATTTTTAAGATTCCTCAATAACTGATATCATACAGTAGTTATCTTCCTCTGTCTGACTTATTTCACTTAGCATAATGCCTTTCAAGTCCATCCATGTTGCTGAAAATGGCAAAATTTCACCCTTTTTATGGCTGAGTAATATTCCACTGTATATATGTACCAAATCTTCTTTTTCCATTCATCTGTTTATGAATTACTTCCAGGATGCTTCCATATCTTGGCACTTGTGAATGATGTGATGAACATTGGGGTACATATATCTCTTTGAATTAGTGGGTTTTTAAAAATATCTACTCAGGAGTGGAGGCTACATACTTTACAATATTTTATTGGTTTTGCCATAGATTGACATGAATCCGCCATGAGTGTACATGTGTTCCCGCATCCTGAACCCCCCTCCCACCTCCCTCCCCATCCCATCCCTCTGAGTCATCCCAGCGCATCAGCCCCGAGCACTCTGTATCATATATCAAGCCTGGACTGGCGATTCGTTTAACATATGATAATATACATGTTTCAATGCCATTCTCCCAAATCATCCCACCCTCCCTGTTTCTGCTTCTGCTGAAAAACAAGGTTAAAATCACTCCATTGTTAAGATCCCTTTAGTTTGAATGACCCTGCTCTTTTAAGAGAAGTCAAGAGAACAAACAGGATGCAGTCAGTGTTGTTTTGACCACAACAATGAGATGTCATAACGTCCTTAGGACATGGGCAAGCATTTACTGAGTGTTAAATGATCAACAGCTTTTCCTTTTCCTCTCTTTTTCTTCCCGTTACATCTGCTTTTTCTCCTTGTTACTTCGTGGCTAGCATGGCAAAGCTTGTCCAGATCTTTTGTTCTCAACTTAAAATTCAGTAACTTCCACCCTTGAACTGTAGTTAGTTGCTTTAGGCAAAGACAAATAAGATTAACCTTGACACCTAAAGTTTGGTCAAGTCACATTTTTTGGCTCTCCCAGAATTTAGGACGCTTCTGTCTTTACTTGTAGCTGAAGCTTTCAGGGCAGGGCATCTTGGGATAAACTCCCTGTTGGGTATTTTGGCTTTTGTGGTGGGTGGTCCTATGTCCCCTGCAACCTCTGCCCCCCTCCCCCCACCACCTCCCGCCGCCATACCCTTCCCCCACTCCTGCCAGGAATAGCGTCCTTATTTTTGCTGTTTAAGAACTCTCTTCCGGACTGTCTGGGCTGTTTGGACTGGAGTGACTGCTCCAATTTCTCCCCATAGATGTGGCTTGCTGTTATGAGCTGGTTATTCAGCCCTTAGAATACTGCACAAATGTTTTCCATCAGTTATTGCAGTGAAATCCTGGCCATTGGGAAGGTAATAAAATCTCTGACCCAAGGAAAGAATGTTTCACACATACCTAGCAACCAGAGAGAACTCATAAAAGTTCATTACAAAGCAGCCCTGTCCATTCTTGTGCATCTCCCCATAACCATTACTACAAAACTTCGCTCTAGAGCACATGTACCTACAGCTTCACAGGGACAAGAGTTCCCAAACTGTGAGATTAAAATACATTTGGGTTAAAGATTCTCTCCTCTTTTAAACTATCATTTGTCCTTCCATTTTCCTACCTCTCACTTAACCCTCTATTGAACTTTCTTCCTCTCCCTTTATTTCCTCTTCATTCTAATCAAGTTGCAAAGAAGAAAAGTTAAAAAGAAAGCAGTTAGGTCAAGCAGAGACCAAAGCAGAAGGAGCTGGACTAGCCAGTGGATCCAGATCATGTGATATTTGAGAAGCTGTGAGTTGTATAACTTAAATATTTAAGGAGTATATTGAAGTTTTGAAATGTGATGTGCTTGACATGGTGAAAATAAACTGAGGTCAGAAATGAGGGAAGAAAAAAATCATTTATCAGGTGCATACCCCCCTTTTAAGTCTTCTCTTACAGCCTGGAAGAAAACACAGCAATGTGTACATCTTTCCCCAATTTACCGTGAAATTTAAAGGAGCCTGCTTCCCCTTAGCAGGAATGATATCTAGGATGTTCATCACGTATAACATTCATCCTGAATGAGAGAAAGCCTGTTGACCAAGGTTTAGAAAAGTCTCTTCAAAGGAAATGCCCTGACAGAGAAATGCTGTGGTGGTATTTTAAATTGACGTCCAACTGGAGGAGTTTCAGAGAGGAAGGTTTCCAGGAGGAAATACTTGAAAATGTCATTATAAAAATGCAATGATTAATTTTGTTTCTCTTCTACATGGCTTTCTAATTTTTGCCTTTTTTTTGAGAAAATGGGTGAAGTGCTACAGACCGCACAAGAGAAGGGGGTCACATCTGATGACAGTTCTAGAATGGGTGGTAGTTCTAGCCATTATTCAGCCCAAGGTGAATGTCTGGCTGTCTGTATCAAGAGCATATAACCAAGGAATATATGACAGTGAACAGAAAGGCACTGGCATCTACTCATTTAAATCTCTGTGCACATCCCTTTTCTTTAATAAAATGGTGCCAAAGAAAACTCTTTGGAGCAAAAGTTTTCATTTTGGTGACTCTAATTTGTCAATTTTTCTTTTACAACTGTGTCCTTCGTGTATGGCCACAAGTATTTTCTGCTATGTTTATTTCAAAGGCTTTATAATTTTTGGTTTTTATATTTAAGTTAATATGTTTTAAGCTATGGTTTTTTCTAGTAGTCATGTATGGATGTGAGAGTTGGACCATAAAGAAAGCTGAGTGCCAAAGAACTGATGCTTTTGAACTGTGATGTTGGAGAATACTCTTGAGAGTCCCTTGGACTATAAGAAGAACAAACCTGTCAACTCTAAAAGAAATCAGTCCTGAATATTCTTTTGAAGAACTGATGCTGAAGCTGAAGCTCTAATATTTGGGCCACCTGATGTGAAAAACTGACTCACTGGATAAGACCCTGATGCTGGGAAAGACTGAAGGCAGGAAGAGAAGGGGACAACAGAGGATGAGATGGTTTCACGGCATTACCGACTCAATGGACATGAGTTTGAGTAAGCTCCGGGGAGTTGATAATGGACAGGGAATCCTGGTGTGCTGCAGGCCAGGGGGTTGCAAAGAGTTGGTCAGAACTCAGTGACTGAACTAATATGTTTTAGTTAATTTTTGCATAAGACATGCATAAATTTTTTTTGCATATGGATTATCCAATTGTTCTAAAATTATCTATTGAAAAGACTGCTCTTTCTCCATTGAATTGTTTTCATACCTCTATCTAAAATTCAATGGACATATTTGTGGGTCGCTCTATCCCAAGATCTCTGTGTCTATTCCTTCACCAATATATATCAACACTACTCTGATTATTATAGCTTTGTAATGTCTTAATATTAATTAGTGTAATTTTTCTAACTTTATTTTTCTTTTCCCAAAATAATTTTGGCTTTTCTAGCTTGTTAGCCCTTTCTGTATAAACTTTAGAATTAGCTTGTCCATATCTACAAAAAAAGCTCTGGGATTTTGATTGATGTTACATTAAGTTTACAGATCAATTGGTCATCTTTACTATATTGAGTTTTTAATCTATGAATAGGACTTCATAGATTGGTAAAGAATCTGCCTGCAGTGCAGGAGACCCAGGTTCAATCCTTGGGTCAGGAAGATCCCTGGAAAAAAATGGCAACTCACTCCAGTATTCTTGCCTGGAGAATTCCATGGACAGAGGAGCCTGATGGCCTACAGTTCATGGGATTGTAAAGAGTTGGACACTATTGTGCTACTAACTTTCACTTTCACTTTTCAATCTATGAATTCACTGTGTCTCCCCATTTTTTTTTTTTTTTAAGCTTTTGATGTCTTTCATTAGGATTTTGTAGGGATCTGTAAAGTACGAGCTGTGAGCCAAATCTGGATTATGGCTTTTTTGTTAAGACTAGTGAGCTAAGAAGGGTTTTTACATTTTGTTGTTCAAGTGCTCAGTCGTGTCTGACTTGTTGCAACCTCATGGACTGCAGTGCTCCAGGCTTCCTATCCTTCACCATCTCCCCAAGTTTGCTCAAACTCATGTCCATTGAGTCAGTGATGCCATCCAATCATCTCATCCTCTGTCACTCCCTTCTCCTTTTGCCCTCAATGTTTTCTAGCATCAGAGTCTTTCACAGTGAGTTGGCTCTTGTAACAGATGGCCAAAGTATTGGAGCTTCAGTTTCAGCGTCATTTCTTCCAATGAATCTTCAGGGTTGATGTCCTTTAGGGTTGACTAGTTTGATCTCCTTGCATTTCAAGAGACTCTCAAGAGTCTTCTCCTAGCAGCACAGTTCAAAGACATCAATTCTTCAGCCATCAGCCTTCTTTACGATCCAACTCTAATATCTGTACCCGACTACTGGAAAAACCGTACCTTTGACTATATGGACCTTTGTTGGCAAAGTGATGTCTCTGCTTTTTAATATGCTGTCTATAAAGGGTTATAAAACAAAAAACAAAAGCAAAGCAAGACCAGGGAAAAAACAAAGAGGAATATGCAGCAGACACTCTAGTACCTCTTTAAGCCTAAAATTTCTCTGGCACTTTGTATCAAATTTTCTGACTTCTGATGGAGATGATGTGTTAGCTTATACCCCAGTGCTTCATTCTGTGGGAGCTATTGCAAATTTTTGTTTGTCTCTAGTTGTTCACTGGTAATATGTAGAAATCTGATTGGTTTTTGTGTACTGATTTTAGCTTACATGGAACTGAAAAAAACATTTATTTTTATTTAAAAATCCTTTTAAAAGATGTTTTTGATGGACCATTAAAAATATTTATTTTTATTTCTGACTGCATGGGGTCTTTGTTGTTTTATGTGGGCTTTCTCTAGTTGAGCTGACTGGGGACTACTCTTTGTTGTGATGTGCAGGTTTCTCATTGCAGTGACTCCTCTTGTTGCAGGCAAGTGGACTTAGAACTTGCAGTTTTCAGGCTCTAGAGCCTGGTAGTTTTGACACATGGGCTAAGTCCCTCTGTGGCATATGGGAATTTCCTGGACCAGGGACTGAACTGGTGTCCCCTGCATTGCAAGGTGGATTCTTAACCTCTGGACCACCCAAAATCGTTTAGTTTTTAAATCATTCATAGTGCTAACCTTCTGTGGCTATGAGATGAAATCCTTTCCCTCTGCTTACTGTCTGATGGTGATGGAAGCAGTGCTGGGAGACAATGGACAGAACTCAATGTGAGCTACAAACTGATGCAGACGGTACAGGATGCTTATGGCTGTTACAGAGCACAGACAGGGGCTTCCTAGGTGGCGCTAGTGCAGGAAACTTAAGAGAGCATCTGCCAGTGCAGCAGACTTAAGCGACTCAGCTTTGATTCCTGGGTCAGGAAGATCCCTGAAGGAGGGCATGGCAACCCACTCCAGTGTTCTTGCATGGAGAATCCCAACGACAGAAGAGCCTGCTGGGCTACTGTCCATAGGGTTGCAAAGAGTCAGACACGACTGAAGTGACTCAGCATGAATGCATGCAGAGGGATGAATGACATCATACCATGCAGGCAAGGAAGGGAAGCAGGCCTGGGAGGCCCACGGGTAGCTGACCTGAGTCTTGAATAAATAAGATTTAAGGAAAAGAGCAGGAGGATTTTAAAGGCAGAAATAGAAAGTCATGAAACAGTAAGTTTGTCTCTAGAACTACAGGCAACTCAGTGTTTCTGGGGCCAAGTGTGTATATGTAGAAGGAATGAGAGATGCTGCCACAGGGGCCAGACATATGGATTGTGTGTGTCAAATTAAGACATTTCAAACTTTATGTTGAAAGCTATTGGAAGATACTAAAATTTTGTGAGCAGACAATACAAACTTCTCTGTACTGAGTATGACTTTGGCATACAAACGTGACGTTTTGTCCCAGAAGAGTAACTGCCTCTATTTAAAGGGATATGACAAAAAAAAAGTCTTTGTAGAACTTCTGCCTCTCCCAAAATAGTTACTCTCATGTGAAAAATCTAGCTGGCCATCTGGACTCAAATTGTACCTTCAGACATTTCTGCTCATCACCTCTCTATCCAACTTTTAGCAGCTTCCCATGTCCTGCCAAGGACTTTTCTGCATATCTCTCTCTTGCTCTGCTTTTCTCATCCCATCTCTGAAAAAATTCCATATCAACATTTTTATGGACATGAGTGTGCAAAGCAACAAAGCAAACATTTGACAAGAAATATACTTGGAAGTCGGTGGAGGGACTTCCGTGGAACCCTGACGCCCATTGCATTTGGGTGAGAATCACTCAGCACTCCTGGTGGATCCCAGGACAATACAGCCTGATGATTCTCTGTAGCAAATCCTTTGCATGTAGTGTGTCATTAAGTGGCTGTATACACTGAAAACAACCTTAGAAAACATGTATAAAGTACAGTTTACTAGTTAAGACTAGAGTTGACTTGCCAAGTTATTTAGCCTTTCTAAGTGTGTTTCCTCATCCTTAAATGAGGCCAACAGTGGTACCTACCTCTTTGGGTCCTTGTGAAGATAAAGTGAGAAGAGGTCTATAAAGATCTGAGCAGGTACCTACCCAGGATAACAGCTGCCCTTCATGGTGCCGTCCCTGTATGGTTGTGTTAGCTTCATAAGCCTATGTTTGTGCTCTTTAAAGCATTTTGGAGGAATTAAAAGTGAGTTGGGAAGGAAAATGGGAGTTATCCTTTGCTCTTCATTATCAAATATAAGGATCTGCACATTTTCCCCCTTGAGATGAGCTAAAAACCCATCTTGGTAGAATTTCTACTCATTGGTTCTAATTCTCCTCCTTTGGACCCCATAGAACACATGTGGGATTTTTTCTCTCCCATCGTGAGCTCTTTGGGCATTTTTGGAAAGTAATTCTGCTCCTTATTACATCCTCTTTACTTAAAAACTTTGCCTTTCCCAGTGTAATGAGATTATATCAGGATTCATTTCTAGGCTCATAGGTTCTGTCTGCTTTTAGGCTGTGACATCCATATCAGTTCAGTCGCTTGGTCGTGTCCGACTCTTTGCGACCCCATGGACTACAGAATGCCAGGCTTCCCCATCCTTCACACCATCTCCTGGAGATTGCTAAAATTCATATTCGTTGAGTCAGTGATACCATCCAACCATCTCATCCTCTGTTGTCCCCTTCTCCTCCCACCTTCAATCTTTTCTAGCATCAGAGTCTTTTCCAGTGAGTCAGTTCTTCGCATCAGGTGGCCAAAGTATTGGAGCTTCAGCTTCAGCATCAGTCCTTCCAGTGAATATTCAGGACTGATTTCTTTTAGGACATGCAGATCAGCGGCCCCCAAATAGAAAAGGAGCCACAAATCAGTCTGCATAAATGTATTGAGTATCATTATACATAAGGCAACTGGAGAAGGGAGATGTCATGTGCTTCATAACATCAAGTCCTTTGGGGTTGCCTGCCTGTGTCAGCGGGTGGAGGTGCTCAGCGTTGGAGGGTGAGGCCAGCCCTTGATGTTCACACCACTGGTGGGAAGATACACTTTCCTCTTGGAAAGTGTTAGTCACTCAGTCATGTCCAACTCTTTGTGAACCCCATGGACTATAGTCTGCAAGGCTTTTCTGTCTATGGAATTCTCCAGGCAAGAATGCTGGAGTGGGCAGCCATTCCCTTCTCCAGGGGATCTTCCAGACCCAGGGGTTGAACTTGCATCTTCTGCATTGCAGGGAGATCCTTTTCTGTCTGAGCCACTCAACCAGTGGCTAATCGCGATTGCTAAAGCTTCAAGGCTGCCCCGAGGCTGCTGCTTACTCTTTACTCATTGCTATGAATGCAATGTTTGTTTTCCCTGAAAATTCATATGTTGAAATTTACTCCCCTCACTCCCATGAGAAGGTATTAGGAGGTGAGGCTGTAGGAGGTAATTAGGATTAGATGGGATTACCAGGACAGGGAAATCTATAGGCAGGTCAAGGAGCAACAGTTAGAACTGGACATGAAACAACAGACTGGTTCCAAATAGGAAAAGGAGTATGTCAAGGCTGTATATTGTCACCCTGCTTTTTTAACTTATATGCAGAGTACATCATGAGAAATGCTGGGGTGGAGGAAGCACAGCTGGAATCAAGATTGCTGGGAGAAATATCAATCACCTCAGATATGCAGATGACACCACCCTTATGGCAGAAAGTGAAGAGGAACTAAAGAGCTTCTTGAAAGTGAAAAAGGAGAGTGAAAAAGTTGGCTTAAAGCTCATCATTCAGAAAATGAAGATCATGGTATCCTGTCCCGTCACTTCATGGGAAATAGATGGGGAAACAGTGGAAAGAGTGGCTGACTTTATTTTTCTGGGCTCCAAAATCACTGCAGATGGTGATTGCAGCCATGAAATTAAAAGACACTTACTCCTTGGAAGGAAAGTTATGACCAACCTAGATAGCATATTAAAAAGCAGAAATAGTACTTTGTCAACAAAAGTCCATCTAGTCAAGGCTATGGTTTTTCCTGTGGTCATGTATGGATGTGAGAGTTAGACTATAAAGAAAGCTGAGTGACAAAGAATTGATGCTTTTGAACGGTAGTGTTGGAGAAGACTCTTGGGAGTCCCTTGGACAGCAAGGAGATCCAACCAGTTCATTCTAAAGGAAGTCAGTCCTGGATGTTCATTGGAAGGTCAGATGTTGAAGCTGAAACTCCCATACTTTGTCCACCTGATGTAAAGAACTGACTCATTTGAAAAGACCCTGATGCTAAGAAAGATTGAAGGCAGGAGAAGGGGATGACAGAGGATGAGATGGTGGGATGCCATCACTGACTCAATGCACATGAGTTTGAGTAAACTCTGGGAGTTGGTGATGGACAGGGAGGCCTGGTGTGCTGCAGTCCATGGGGTCACACAGAGTGGCACACAACTGAGCGACTGAATTGAACTGAAATGAACTGAACCAGGGTAGGGCCCTTGTGAATGGGATTAATGCCCTTATGAGTCACAAGAGAACTTGTGCTCTCTTTTGTCTGTCAAGGGAGCATCATAAGTCAACAGTCTGGGACTCTAAAGAGGGCTCTCCTGAGAACCTGACCATGCTGGCCCCGTGATCTCAGATTCCAGCCTCCAGAACCGTGAGAAATGACTTTTTGTTGCTTACAAGCCCCTCAGTCTGTGGTCTTTGTTATAGCACCTGAATGTACTTAGACATTTTTGCTGCTCTGGGTGGTTACAAACCTTCCCCATTTTTTCAGAGCACAGGTGAACAGTGAATAAACTTAGGGAGTTACAGAGTATCTCAGAAATAGGTACCATGCCTGCTTTCTCAGCATACAGACCCTGGCCCATCCACATGGATTTTTCCAGGCTGTTTTTGTCTGCCTGGCTGGCTCTAGATAATTGGATGTAGCAGCAACCACTGTTTCACTTCCCATCAGGAGCACCCTGCATATATCTATCTCCTCAGAGTATTGACCCAAGAAGAAGCCCAGGAATGAGAAGAAATTCCATCCTCCCATTTTTCTGCATCCCTATTTCCTGCTATATGATCTACATCATCTCAGGATGGTGAGAATTTTCCTTCTATCAGGGGATTTTCTATCTTTTACCCACAGGGATGTGGCCTCTTCCTATACTCTGAAAGTGAAAGTTGCTCAGTTGTGTCTGACTCTTTGCAACCCCCTGGACTATACAGTCCATGGAATTCTCCAGGCCAGAATACCGGAGTGGGTAGCCATTCCCTTCTCCAGGGCATCTTCCCAACCCAGGGATTGAACCCAGGTCTCCCGCACTGAAGGTGGATTCTCTACCAGCTGAGCCATAAGGGAAGCCCAAGAATACTGCAGTGGGTAGCCTATCCCTTCTTCAGCAGATCTTCCTGGCCCAGGAATCAAATTGGGGTCTCCTGCATTGCAGGCAGATTCTTTACCAGCTGAGCTATGAGGGAAGCCAACGTTCCTATTATCTGAGCCAGTGCAAAACACCAGCGCACAACAGCATATCTGTCTTACAAGGACTTGCAAAGGGCACCTTTAGGCTGCATGCCTCATTTCTGTGCCCGTCTCTGTGACTATAGGACTGGCGTCCTATGGCTAGTTCACCTTGAGTCACATGCCCAGTCTCACGGTCAAGAGATAGGATTTACTATTTGCAGAAGGAATGAAGAAATGACCATGATTTGTGATTCACTCATTCCCCATCCTTTACATTTCCTGCTCTTTCTTTTGATATATTTCCTGGATCTGGAGCCCTAGTGTATTCTGATCAGTACATAAAATCATCATCAAAATTTCTCCAACCTCTGTTATGTTCCAAATGCTATACAAAATCTACGACATTTACTATTTCTAGAAAATCTATGGATAAATGTTGTGGATACAACTGAGATTGCTTTCAGAAAGCTAAATTATAAAATCGACCTCAGGAGATCAGAACAGGGCAATGCAAAACTGCTTTCAGTAGAAAAATGTTCTTTGGGTCTAAGAGATTTGAAGAAACTCAACTGAGCATGTGAGTATTTCTAAGGGAAAAATGAAGCCATCATAAAGGACCCTAGGAAGCAGAAGGTGTGGAGGTAAACTTCACCAGTGCCTACAGGCACTGTCCTGGGAGAGGGGCTGTGAAAATTTTGGTTTCAGTGTCCTGATGCTTCAAAACAGGCGTTTCACCTAATTCTTGTTCTGACTCCATGTTCACCAGTCAACCTCCTGATTATAATATGGCTTCCCCTGTGCTTTCCAGGGAAGGAAAGTGTTAGTCATGCTGATATGACCTTGAGGTTTTTATCATAATTCTAATCCTCTTTATCATTTTCAAAGTTGGTGTTCTGTTTTTTCATCACTGTAGCGAGCTTGGTCTCGTGTGCCCCCATCTTGACAGATGGGTGGACACTTGGTGGGCTGAAAAAAATCATATCATTATTGTCACAAAACTGATCGCCAGATGTTAGATTATAGTAAATTTCCGAGGTACCTACATTTGCCATTCTTTTCTTTGGACACATTTTTTCACATTTTATGCTTCGGCTAGGACCAGCCCTTTTCCTTTGGAAGGTTTTCCTTCCAAACCCGTCTAGATTTCAGTAACCTCATTTTTCAGATGGAGAAATGAAGTGATTCCTTAACGATCTCATTGTTAAGATGGTAGGTTTAGAATCCAGGTCTGTCTGACTTCAAAGCTCATGCTATTTCTCCTTGACCAGATACTTCCATCTCCCCTTTTTGGACCCAGTAGTTCTCTTCTACAGCCCAACATTGCACGCTTAGTCTGGAGGTTGGTTTAGTCACTAAATCGTGTCTGGCTCCTGTGACCTCATGGACTGTAGCCCGCCAGGCTCCTTTGTCCATAGGGTTTTCCAGGCAAGCATACTGGAATGGGTTGCCATTTCCTTCTCTAGCTTAGTAGGGAGAGGGCTGTCTTGAATGTATCTGTGATGGATACAACTCTTCATCTACAAATGAATACTTCCCTAGAGGAAAGGTCAGCTGCTATCTTTGTGAACAAATGTAAGATGGCACCACCAAACAGAAAGAAATGAGGTGCAGAGTCTCATTTGTAAAGACATTTTCAGATAAGTATGTAAAGGGCTGGGCTTGGAGCATGGAAGATCCCCTGTCACTGGTGGCTCTTTTCCCTAATGGGACAGAGAATTTGGAAGACAAAACAATGTAAGCCAAGGATTCCCATGGGGTGAAAACCACAGGAGCCAGTTGCTGCATAAAATGTTTGGACAGTTCTTTGTAATCACCTACCTCTGGTAGATTGTCTGACTCCTTGGGTGGGAAACCCCCTCCCAGACAGAGAGGAAGGCAGTAATCCATGGCAACCATCTGTCAGTGCTGACGGGACTTTGATTGGGAGGCAAGCTAGGATTCACTCCTACTGATCTGTAAATCCAGGTTTCAAAACTGCTCCCCATGGGAGGCCTGAGGATGTCTTAGAATACTTTGTGGGTCAATTTCTGAAACAGGGTATGTGACAGGGCAGGAGGAAATGTCATCTGGATCCATTTAAGAGAATGTTTTTCAGGCCCCAGTTCAGATGACACCTCTGTAGGAAGGCTCCCGCCCCAGCATTGTATTTCTCTGTTTATATATGTCATAGATCAACCATTTGAATCCTATTTATTAATTTACTACCCTCTCTTAACTAGGATGTAATATTCATAAGGGTAGAGACTTTATCTCCCTTTTGTCAGAATATTGCAAATGCCAGAAAGAGAGTCTGGTACATCGTGGGTACTTGATAAATATTTGTTGATGGGTTGAGTCAATCAATGAAGCAATAAATAACTAAATTAATAAATGGGTCCAGAAGATGGTGAGAAACCGTAAGAAACTATGGTGAGTGGAAGGAACCCGGCATTTGGAAATAGATGGACCTGATCCCAACCTTGATCCTAAACTAGCTGGATATATGACCTCAATTTTTCTGAGTTTTATTTTGGGTCTGTAAAACTCTGTTTCATAAAATTATTATAAAGATTAAATCATAGTCCATTACCATCTGCAAAGTGTCTGGCATCATGGCTGACCTCATGAGCCCTGATGCCAGTCACTTTGAGAACTCGTGTTTATTCATGTCACTGTCTTTCTTCCAAATACACAAGCACAAGCACAACCACACATCTACCTTGTGATAAATGAGCTTCAAATCGATATATATTTCTTGTATGAACTGCTAGGCACTTGGGACTGTTAGATAAAGTTCATATTCTACCCTCAGAAAGCTCCTAGCACCCTTTGTGAGTGTGCTCGGTCACTTCAGTCGTGTCTGACTCTTTGTGACCCTATGGACTATACCCCGCCTGGCTCCTCTGTCCATGGGATTCTCCAGGAAAGAATACTGGAGTGGGTGGCTGTGCCCTCCTCCAGAGTGTCGTCTCAACCCATGGACTGAATCCGAGTCTCCTGCATCTCCTGCAATGGCAGGCGGATTCTTAACCACTGAGCCACAAGGGAAGCCCTCCTAGTACCCTTTTACATAGAAACAAAAATAAACTTGTTTGGAGTCAGGAATTTGAGGTGGCATTTTCATTTCTCCATCATACAAGCACCTATTGAATTGAATTTTATCTTTAAGCCAAGCCTAAGAGATAGGTGCTATTTTAATTCTGCAGATAAAGAAACTGAGACTCAGAGAGTATTGCATTCAAGATCACACTGTTAATAGGCCATAGTCTAGCAGCTCAGAACCAGTTCTGTATGACGTGAACTTCTGCATTCTTCTCGCTATTTCACGCCTCAGTGTTTCTAACAATTCTGTTGGTGACTCTAGGGGAAGTCTCTGTTCTTTTTCACCTATTTGCATAGGCAATGTTTATTCTCTCCTTATTCAAATTGAATCTTTCTTCTTGGAGTCCTCTAAGGCTTTGATATATGCCTGCCTTTACATAAGCTGTTGGCTGCTCCCGCTCAGTTTATTTCAATTATTATAAAGGATGTGCACATTTTATATATTATGCTCCAGGGCAACTTAGTGAATCATCTTGTGATTCAAAAATACCAAACCAGTGGTTTTTCTGAACTGTAACCATCATTTGGTGTGACCACAGAAGTTTAGCCATTTGGAAATGTTGTTCTGAGAGCCATTTTGTTTCAAGGTGACAACTCACAAACTGAATGAAAAAAAAAAAGATGTATTGAGAATAAGCTACACTTACATATAAGAATATTTCATAAACTACATGCTAAGTAAAAGATGCCAAACTCAAAAGATTACATACTGTATGGTTCCATTTAGTAGAGTTTAAAACAGCAACACTAATTTATGGTGAGAGGAGTCTAGGTGTTGGTTACCCTGGAGTCGGGAGGAGAAGTGGAAGCTCAATGGGGGAATGAGGAAGACTTCTTTGGCTCATCCAGCTTGGAAATGGGAGCAAGAGTCTCTCAAATAATTTAGATGATCTTCCCCTTACACTGTTCTGCCTCTTTCCAAGCAGGATTTTACTCTGTAAAGGCAGACTTTTCTGTTTTTGAGCCATTCCAGTTGACTAAATGCCCATTACACAGACAGTTTTCTCCTGCAACTTCCAGCCATTGGTTCTACTTATGTCTTTAAGTGTCTCCTAGAAGAACAAGAGTGAATTTAGATAAGACCAGTCATGTGCCAGGCGCTTTACTGATTTTCTCTTTTAATTTTCATTAGCATTCCTCAAGTTAGGTACTTGAGGACCAGAAAGGATTAAAAATAGGTGCTTATTTTTCCACTTTAATATTTAAGTAAATAGAGCATCAGAGAGGTTAATAGCTTACCTAAGGTCACACAGCAACTAGATGGTCAATTTCAAACTCAGGTCTAAGTTCAAAGTCTGTGGTTATTCCATCACTCCTTTTACCCCCTTTCCTTTGGTACAGTCTGTTAAATGCTTGAATACCAGTCATCATACCCCAACTGTTTTGTTTTATTCTATTTTATTAAAAACTTCTGACCATGACCATGATATTGAGCTCACATTTACTTTGAAAAACACAGTGTAAGTTGATCTTGATGATGATGTTTGATTGTGATGTGTTGCTGGTGACAGTGATGGTAATGGTGGTGATGGTGGAGGTGATGGTGGTGCTGATGATGGTGGTGGTGATGATGGTGGTGGTGGTGGTGGTGATGGTGGTGCTGATGATGGTGGTGCTGCTGATGGTGGTGGTGATGATGGTGTTGGTGATGGTGGTGCTGCTGATGGTGGTGGTGGTGGTGGTGGTGGTGGTGATTGTGGTGATGATGGTGGTGGTGGTGGTGGTGATGGTGGTGATGGTGGTGGTGATGATGGTGTTGGTGATGGTGGTGCTGCTGATGGTGGTGGTGGTGCTGATGGTGGTGATGATGGTGGTGGTGGTGGTGATGGTGGTGATGGTGATCATGCTGCTGCTGCTGCTGATGGTGTTGGTGATGGTGGTGGTGGTGGTGATGGTGGTGGTGGTGGTGGTGATGATGGGGGTCGTGCTGATGGTGCTGATGGTGGTGGTGATGGTGGTGGTGACGGTGGTGGTGACGGTGGTGATGACGGTGGTGGTGACGGTGGTGGTGGTGATGGTGGTGATGGTGGTGGTGGTGGTGGTGGTGGTGGTCATGCTGCTGGTGCTGATGGTGGTGGTAGTGGTGATGGTGGTTATGGTGATGGTGGTGGTGATGGTGGTGATGGCGGTCATGCTGCTGCTGCTGCTGATGGTGGTGGTGGTGATGGTGGTGGTGATGGTGGTGGTGATGGTGGTGGTGATGGTGGTGATGGTGGTGGTGGTGGTGGTGGTCATGCTGCTGCTGCTGATGGTGGTGGTGGTGATGGTGGTGGTGATGGTGATGGTGGCGGTGATGGTGGTGGTGGTGATGATGGTGGTGGTGATGGTGGTAATGGTGGTGGTGGTGGTGATGGTGATGATGGTGGTGGTGGTGGTGGTGATGGTGGTGGTGGTGGTGGTGGTCATGCTGCTGCTGCTGATGGTGGTGGTGGTGATGGTGGTGGTGATGGTGATGGTGGTGGTGGTGATGATGGTGGTGGTGATGGTGGTGGTGATGGTGGTGATGATGGTGGTGATGGTGGTGGTGGTGGTGATGGTGGTGGTGATGGTGGTGGTGATGGTGGTGGTGATGGTGATGATGGTGGTGGTGGTGGTGGTGGTGGTGATGGTGGTGATGATGGTGGTGATGGTGATGGTGATGGTGGTGATGGTGGTCGTGATGGTGGTGATGGTAGTGGTGATGGGGATGATGGTGGTGGTGGTATGATGGTATAACGATGGTGGTGATGATGGTATGATGGTGGTGTGATGATGGTGCTGGTGGTGGTGGTGGTGATGATGATGATGGAAGTTACACAGTGGTAGCAGTTCTTGCCTGGAGAATCACAGAGATGGAGGAGCCTCGCAGGCTGCTGTCTATGGGGTCGCACAGAGTCGGGCACGACTGAAGCTACTTAGCAGCAGCAGCAGCAGTTCATAGCAGCTGCAAACATTTTTAGTAGAAGCTGAGAGCTATTTGTGAACAACAGGCCTATTTTCATCTTATGGGCACCGTTAATCCTGTCATTGCTCAGGTTTCTCTCTTTGCCTTGGCTGCTAGAGAACTCAGAGCAAAAACTGTAGCTTACCTCTTGTCCAGGATCATACAGAATGCAGTTATATGGACTGACCTTTCCCCTGCATTTCCTCTTTCCTTCTTGTTCATGGTTTCCCTTCTTATTTTTCTTGCTGCATCATGTCTTTTGGTGGATACTGACATTATTTGTGGTGTGGAATCAGGTGTGGGGAAAAAACATTGTCCAATGCAATTGTCACAACAAGTTATGGCATAGGTATTATTACTCTCATTTTATATGTAAAAAAATGAGTTCCAGAGAGGTAAGATGCCTTTTCAAAGTTGCACAGCTTGTATGTGGGAGACCTTGGTTTCAAAAACAAAATGATATTACTTTAGAGCCCACCCAGGAAACCCTACTTCCTTCTTGCAGGTGCCTTTTAGTTTTTTTTTTTGTTTTTAATTGTACAGCCACTTTGTTTTTATTAATTTGTTGTTTTTGAGTTGCTCAGTTGTGTCTAGCTCTTTGTGACCCCACGGGCTTCAGCACACCAGGCTTCCCTGTCCATTTCCATCTCCTGGAGCTTGCTCAAACTCATGTCCATTGAGTTGCTGATGCCATCTAAAATCTCATCCTCTGTCGTCCCCTTCTCCTCCTGCCCTTAATCTTTCCCAGTGTCAGGGTCTTTTCCATGGAGTCAGATCTTCACATCAGGTGGCCAAAGTATGGGAGAATTCACCTTCAGCATCAGTCCTTCAAATGAATATTCAGGACTGATTTTCTTTAGGATTGGTTTGATCTCCTTGCAATCCAAGGGACTCTCAGGAATTTTATCCAACACCACAGCTCAAAACATCAATTCTTCAGCATTCAGCCTTCTTTCTGGTTCAACTCTCTCATCCATGCATGACTACTGGAAAAATCATAGTTTTGACTGTACAGACCTTTGTTGGCAAGCAATGTCTGCTTTTAATATGCTATCTAGGTTGATCATAGCTTTTCTTCCAAAGAGCAAGCGTCTTTTAATTTCATGGCTGCAGTCATCATCTGCAGTGATTTTGGAGCCCAAGAGAATAAAATCTGTCATTTGTTTCCATTGTTTTCCCATCTATTTGCCATGAAGTGATTTTAAAAATTAATTCATAAAAATAAAATTAATTCATTAGTTTATTTTTGGCCATGCTGGGTCTTTGCTGTGGTACACAGGCTCTTTGTTGCTGCTCTGGGGCCTTTCTCTAGTTGTGGTGAGTGGGGGCCAGTCTCTAGTTGTGGTATGCGGGCTTCCCATTGCAGTGGGTTCTCTTGTTGGAGAGCATGGGCTCCAGGGCTCGTGGGCTTCCACCGTTGTAGCACAGGCTCAGTAGCTGTGGAGCATGGGCTTAGTTGCCCTGCAGCATGTGGAATCTTCCTGGACCAGGTATCAAAACCATGTTCCCTGCTTGGCAGGTGGATTCTTAACCACTGGACCATCAGGGAAATCCACGCCTCTCAGTCTTGAGAGTCTAGTATCCTTGTTCCACTGTCTGAGGATAAGTGGGTGCATGGTGGTAGCAGAGGGGACCCCAAGATCTCTGTCCTGAGTGCTAATCACCACTGGACCTCCTCACCATGCGACCCACTCAAACTCTACCTCCCACCTCCTCTCCTTTCACATAGGGATCCCTGGGGCTTGTGTGTCTCCTCCATCAGCCACCCCAAATCTCTGTAGACTAAAAAAAGTGTAGTAGCCACGTGGCTGCAGGTTTGATCAGTAGCTGACCTCACCCACAGATTTTGTTGTTGTTCAGCTGCTTTATTTCATCTAATCCTCACAGTAATATGATGATGTAGGTCCTTTTTTGATCTCCATTTTAGAGATGGAAATACTCACAGAAGGGTTAGATAAACAGCTTGCATCCATTCACTCAGCAAAGAATGAGCAAACCAGAATTTCAACACTGATGTGCTTGCTGGAGAACGCATGATCTTCACTGCTGTGCACACAATCATATTATTCCCCACTGACTCCTGTCCTGTGTCCCAGGATGGGGTTCAGGGACCTCAGCTGAGGACTAGGTAGTATTTACAATGACCCGTCTGACCTCCCAGCCATCCTTCCTGAGTCTGGATAGATTGGATTCAATTCTGAGAGCCTCTCAGTGCTCCGATTATATTGTAGGTTTATACTGGTTTAGTTTCAGATCATGAGACAGCAGGCAGGAGTCTCAAACCCATCCCATCTCTTTTCTTGCCCAGTTAACCTCTGCTCACAAGAGCTGTGCCTTTAGTGGGATGCCCGAAGCCTGGAAGAACCTCCAGTTCAAGCCAGCCAAGTCTCATTCAGCCTTCAAAGGCCCACCTCAAGGAAATGCCAGATCCCAGTATCAGATCTTGGTCCAACTCATGCAAACCACACAAGTCCAGGGCGATTGAGGCCATGGAATTCTGAGTCGAGATCAAGTGGCTTAATACTAAAAGAAAACATTTCCAAAGTTTTCTTAGAGAGAAAGTAAAACAGTGATGGTATTGAATTCTCCAGCTTGCTAATTCATTCCTATTTATTTGATCAGCTCTTGATAGGATGTCACATCTGAGTGTCCCAGCCCACAAATTTATAGTCAAAGAAGTCAATGTTTTTACATGGATCAAACAGACGCCAAAGACAGACTTGGACCCGCCCAGCACCAAGTGAGGAAATTTTCCATACCAGATCCTGGGGTAGTTGATTTTGCATAGATTCTCTTATTAATCTCACAAATGCCTTGTACGGTCTAATATTTTTGGCCACACTTTATAGATTTGGGCATGAAGTTGATAGAAGAAGGAAGAGAAATAACACTTTATGGATCCTAGAAAGTGGTAAGTCCAGTGCTTTGCCATCATGCTCTCAGGTTCAACTACACCCTCTGCTTCTACTTCCAAGTGGATCCACCCTCACACAGGGCTCCTTGCTGGGCAGAACACTGTGCCAAGAGAGAAGGGCATTTCTTTGTGGAGATACTGGGGGGTGCTGATCGGCCCAGTACTACTGCACTCTACATGGCACTGGAAAGTACACAAAAGCACATCCACAAAGCACGCCGGACTTTGAACCAATGTACAGGATAGGACATAGCAACACACATCTGCATCTTTGACAGTTTGCAACTTAAAGATTCCTTCAAGTAGGAGCCTTACTGTATATCCTTCAGTCTTGGTGGAGTGGTGGTGCTGGAGGGGATAGCCCCAATGTTCATTACCTGTCTTTGCAATCCTGGCTCATAAAAACCTTGCATATAAAATCATCACCTTCTTTACCTTCTGTACGGAAAGAATTGAAGGACCTAGGAAAGAGTGGAGCCACAAGATGAGAATGACTGCATGGAGCAGAATTCTCCAGATGGAAATGAGCAATGAACTGACCCTCGCTGGGTTAAGCCAGAGAGATCAAGATGGGTTTCTAACTTACAGTAGTTGGCTTACCTTAATACTGGTGGGAAGATGAGGAGATTGAGGGGAACCCTGGGAAGAATCAGTGTCTGCAGAGCTTCAGTGTAATCTCAGAGAGAGAGAGAGAGAGAGAGAGAGAGAGAGAGAGAGAGAGAGAGAGAGAGAAAAGACATATAACTACAGCCTTAGGGAAGCAGAATGTAGATTCTTCTGCTGATCCTCCTCTGTACACAGACATCCCTGGTTAAGGATCACTAAGGGCTCTGGAGAGTGGAGGAGCTGAAGGCACAAACTCCAGGGTTGGGTTGCTCTGCTTTGCAACTCAGCCCCAAGCTGTCCTGGGGGCTCCACTTTGCCTAGCACTGGCTCACCCAGGTAGGATCAAAGCCCTGGAATCCTGGTTGCTGGGGAGAAACATCTGGAGGTGTGTGCATCATAGACACCCCCTAGAGATAAAGGAGAGCTAAGCTGGTTAGCGAAAAGGTGGTATGTATGTGCGTGAGTCTGTCAGGTGTACAGCCCCATGGACTGTAACCCACCAAGCCCCCTCTGTCCATGGGATTTTCCAGGCAAGAATACTGCAGTGGGTTGCCACTGCCTTCTCCAGAGGGTCTTCCCAACTCAAAGATGGAACCCGGGTCTCCATATTGCAGGTGGATTCTTTACCATCTGAGCCCCCAAGTTACCTAAGCTTTTTCCTCCTCAGTTTTCTGAGTCCCAGATTCCAAAGACAGACAAGTAGAAGGAAGGAATCTAAATTTCTACAAAACAGCTCAGCATACCTTGTTCCTGCAGCACTGGGTGCTTAGTGCAGACTGGTGGGAGGTGAGGCAGGACCAGGCAGACCTCAGAGGTTTCTCAGGGCCATGCTGATGGGCTCAGTCTTTACTGGGTAGGCAAAGGGGAGACAGGCAAAGCAGCAAGCAGAGCTGCTCCATGTCTCCTGACATCTCCGATGACCCAGATCCAGAAAGGCGGGGGGGTGGTGGTGGCATGTGACCTGAAATAGAGTGAGTTTCTATAGGGCACTGGTCCAGAGTGGACCTGATGAGGGCAGGATGCGGAGAGCAGCAAGGGGAAGTGCTGACTGGCAAGTAGGATGCCGCAGGTGAGGGAGGACCAGGGATTAGTAGCTGTTTCAAGAGTTGGGAGGAAGTGCAGAGAAGATGAGGCAGTGGCGACTGGGGGTGAGTCCAGGGTAACTAGGGTAGGAAATTAGGAAAATCCTGTAGTTTCCTTATTGCACCCTCAGGACAGAGGCGGTGCTTTTCTCGGCTCTGCACTGGCAGCGCCTGGCATAGCACGTGTGGGCTGAATTGAATCCATTGCTTCTCTGAGCCATCTTCGGTGCCTTTTCAACATCAGCAAACCAGTTCTTTTGCTCTGCCTGAGGTTCCTAGGACTCTGGCTAGGACCCGGAATGCCAGAGACTATGTGGCTTCTATTTAAGGACAGCTCTCAGTGACCTGGACAGAGGCTGTGACATCACAAGCAAAAGACACTGTCCAGAGCTACCAGTTGGAGACCCAGGCCAGGTTGAAGGTTGCCGGATTTAGCAAATAAAAATACAGTACGCCCAGTTAAAATTTGACTTTAAGATAATAAAATGAATACATTTTAAATATTACTACGTGTCAAAGGGCTTACCAGGGGGCACAGTGGTAAAGAATACACCTGCGATGCAGGATACGCAAGAGATGTAGGTTCGATTGCTGGGTTGGGAAGACCCTCTGGAGAAAGAAATGGCAACCGATTCCAGTATTCTTGCCTGGAAAATTTCATGGACGGAGGAACTTGGTGGATATAGTCCATGGAGTTGCAAAGAATTGGACACAACCGAGCAACAGAGCACATATGGAAATGTGTCAAATATTGCTTGGGACATACTGATTTGTTGTTTATCTATGATTCAGAATTAGCTGGGTGTCCTGTGTTTTCTTGGCAAGACTGTCCGGGTCCCTCTGGCCCGATTTGCTTGGACAGAATGACTTTGCTAATGAGAGTGCCTCCTCCTAGTAGCTAGAAACAGTTCTTGTGCTGTTCAGTGACTAAGTCATGTCCAACTCCTTGTGACCCCATGCACTACAGCATGACTGGCTCCTCTGTCTTCCACTATCTCCTGGAGTTTACTCAAATTCGTGTCTTTTGAGTCAGGGGTTCTATCTAACCCTCTCATCCTCTGTCACCCCCTTCTCTTCCTGCCCTCAATCTTTCCCCACATCAGAGTCCTTTCCTGTGAGTCATCTCTTTGCATCAGGTAGCCAGAGTATTGGAGCTTCAACTTCAGCATCAGTCCTTCCAACGAATATTCAGGGTTGATTTCCTTTAGGATTGACTGGTTTGATCTCCTTGCTGTCCAAGGGACTCTCAAGAGTCTTCTCCAGCACTAGAGTTCAAAGGCATCAATTCTTTGGTGCTCAGGTTTTTTTAATGGTTCAACTCTCACATCTATACATGACTACTGGAGAAACCATAGCTTTGACTATAGGACCTTTGTTGGCAAAGTGATGTCTCTGCTTTTTGGTACTCTGTCTAGGTTTGCCGTGGTTTGCTGACTCTAAAAGGGAGCCTCAGATCCCACTCTGGCCAAGCCCCGGTTCCTCCCAGTAACAATTCCCTCACACTTTCTTTTCGTTCAAAACACTCAGCCCAAGGAGGTGATGGCACCTGGGGAGGCAGCTGGGTGTCATCCATCAAGGCTACTCCCGAGGCAGGCTGAAGAACTGCTGTGGCTCCAGACAGAAGTGATCATTAGGGTCCTAATGAAGATTTGTGGTGCTGCTGGGAGAGGCTTCAGCTCCTTGTGGTCCCGGCAGATGGTGGAGGAGTGTCCTGAGGGAGGCTTATGGGAAGGGAGGTTCTGGGCATGGGAAGACCTGGGAAGGATGAGCAGAAAGGAGGAGGTAAGAACGTATGAGCTGAAGGGGTGTCTGAGCTGAGGGCAGGGCTGAAGGGTGGGAAGGAGGATGCGGGTGGGAATAGGAGGGTCAGAGGCCATCAAGGGCAGAGTCAGGGAAGAGCTGTGAAGACAGCAACAAGCTCGCAGTTAAGGGGCTGTTGGTTTCCTTGGGTTGCTGTAACATGTTAGCACAAAACAATAGAAACGTGTTCTCATATTTCTGGAGTCTAGAGTCTGAAGTCATGTTCACTGAGCTGAATTTAAGTCGAGGTGGAGACAGGGCCTTGCTCCATTTGGAGGTTCTGGGGAGAAGCCAGTCTTTATATCTTCCAGCTTCTGGCGGCCCCAGGCATTTCTTGGCTTTTGGTCTCATCACTATATTCTCTGCCTCCATGGTCAAGTGGCCATCCCCGCGTTGTTCTCAAAATTCCCTGTTTCTCTCTTATAATATAAGGAGTTATGTGATAGCATGGGGGACTCATTATGATGAACCAAAGGGAGCTTTTGCTCTTGTAATCCCAAGCTTAATCCCTTCCTTTGCCATATGAAGTGATGGTCTTTCTTTAGCCATAGAAAGTGTTACTTGGTGGTCCCGGGATTAGAATGTGGACATGTTATTTTGGGAGGCACCATTCAGTCCCTCTCTCTAGTGTGAGGAGGGACTGAGCGTCATGTCAGGGTGGGGAAGGTTCCTTCCGGTGTCAACAGGAACCCTGCCCCAGCTTTCATTCCTTCCCTGCATTTTGATGCCTCAAAGCCAAGGCAGAAGAATTCACACACTCCATAGGAAGAGGTGTGTGCTCCTGGTAGCGAGCACTGGGCCAGGATTCCAACTCTCTCTGTCTTTGACACCCCCCTGCCCCAGGTGACCTAGGGGGCTGGTCATGCTCCTGTTTGGGGCTATCTCACCCACTGCAAATATGGATGTAGGATTGTGTGTTTTAGTCACTCAATCGTGTTCAACTCTTTGCAATCCCATGGACTGCAGCCCACCAGGCTCCACTGCCCACAGGATTTCTTAGACAAGAATACCGGGGTGGGTTGTGGCCTCTAAGGCTTCCCAGGTGGTGCTGGTGATAAAGCACCACCACCTGCCAATGCATGGGACATAAAGGACGTGGGTTCAATCCCTGGGTCAGGAAGACCCCCTGGAGGGGAGTACGGCAACCCACTCTAGTATTCTTGCCTGGAGAATTCCATGGACAGAGGAATCTGGTGGTCTATAGTCCATATAGTCTAAAAGAGTTGGACATGACTGAAGTGACTTAGCATGCATGGGCCCCTTTGACCCAGAAACCAGTTGGTGATGTCCAGTGTCATTTCACGTGGGGAATCTCAGGTCCCTGGAAGTTGGCCTCTGTGTGTTTCAGCTTCACTGGGGTGCAGAACCCAATGTAGGCAGTGGTCCAGGCGTAGCTTTTGGACTCACGGTTGATCTTAGCTCTGCAGAGTTCTCACTGACGACAGTCCTGACTTAGCAGTGCAGCACAAACCCGGATCAGTAGGGGGCCACTGGAACACAGGGAAGATGGACAAGATTTGCTGTCTGTGACCTTGGGCACCGCAAAGGTGGCTCCTGTTTTGTCTTCAGTAACACTCCCCCAGCCCAGAGCAACCTTCTCCCAGACGCACAAGGCTCACCCCCTCACTTCCTCCAGGTGTTCACGACCTTCTTAGAGAAGCCTCGCTGACACCCTGTCTAAACTCTACCACCACCTCACTCGCCCTGCTTTATTTTCTCTCCCTTAATTTATCACAAGGTAACTTACCAAACATTTCACATATTTTTCTGGTTATTGATATTTGCCTGTTTCCTCTTAAAATGTCAGCTTTTAGAGGCCAGGGATGGAATCCTGTTTTTACTACTGGATTCTCACTGAAAACAGTGCCTGACCCACAGGGTGCTTGTATGCTTAGTCATATCTGACTCTTGAAGACTCCAGGTTCCTCTGTCCATGGGGTTTCCCCAGGCAGGAATACTGGAGTGGGTTGCCCTGGAGGATCCTCCCTGGAGGATCCTCCCGGATCTGCCCTCCCCTCCAGGGAATCGAACCTGCGCCTCCAGCATCTCCCGCACTGCAGACCCACTGAGTCACCTGGGAAGCCCATCTCACAATAAGCGCTCACAAATATTTGTGGGATGACAGAATGAGTGAGAGAGTGAAGGGGACGCTCTTGCAGCTTCTGGAAGATGGGACATTGGGAGTGGGGGATAGAGTGGGGGATAGAAGCTGAGGGAAGAGTTAAGAGGTGACAGAGACAGGCAGGAGTTGCTGGAGGCTTGGAGCAGTGGAAGCATTGGGGGTGCGGGGAGTGTGGGGACAGGATATATAGCAGGATCAGGTGGAGCCTGTGGCAGAAAGAGGACGCCAGGTTTTTTGAAGCATGTAGATGAATGGAGCTTCCCTTTACTGTGCTGAGATCTCTGGGGAAGAGCAGGTTTGTGATGCCCACATCCAGGAGCCTTTCGAACTGGGCAGATGCAGGTGAGGATGAACTGTACCAACCTTGGAGGGCTGGGATTCTCTTTCCACTTTCAAGAGGAGTTTGCTGGGGATTTTTCAGCCATGCTGCTGCTGCTGCTGTTAAGTTGCTTCAGTTGTGTCTAACTCTGTGCAACCCCAGAGACAGCAGCCCACCAGGCTCCTCTGTCCACAGGATTCTCCAGGCAAGAATACCGGAGTAAGTTGCCATTTCTTTTCCAATGCATGCATGCTAAGTCTCTTCAGTCATTTCTGACTCTGTGCAACCCTATGGACAGCAGCCCACCAGTCTCTTCTGTCCATGGGATTCTCTAGGCAAGAATACAGGAGTGGCTTACCATTTCCTTCTCCATTTTCAGTCATAATGTGAGTGAAAGTGGAGTCATGGAGTTGTGTCCAACTCTTTGTGACCCCATGGACTGTAGCTCACCGGGCTCCTCCATCCATGGAATTTTCCAAGCATGAGTACTGAAGTGGGTTGGCACTTCCTTCTCCAGGGGATCTTCCTGAGCCAGGGATGGCACCTGGGTCTCCCCACACTGCAGGCAGATGCTTTACCATCTGAGCCACGAGGGAAGCCCCTAATGTGAGAAAAAGGGTGAATTAGACTCATGTGATGTCCTTGGACAGAGAAGGTGATGGCACCCCACTCCAGTACTCTTGCCTGGAAAATCCATGGACAGAGGAGCCTGGTGGGCTGCAGTCCATGGGGTTGCAAAGAGTTGGACACAACTGAGTGACTTCACTTTCACTTTTCACTTTCATGCACTGGAGAATGAAATGGCAACCCACTCCAGTGTTCTTGCCTGGAGAATCCCAGGGACGGGGAGCCTGGTGGGCTGCCGTCTTTGGGATCACACAGGGTTGGACACGACTGAAGTGACTTAGCACCAGCAGCAGCAGAGGTCCTTGGAAAGGCAGTGTGCAACAGTAGAAAAGGCTAGACTTCGTAGTTAGACACATGTGGGCTCTGATCTGATTCTTGTCATTTCCTGCTTAGTTACTCTCACTGGATTCCTTATCTCTCAAATGAAATGGTAACCCTGACCTCACAAGGTGTAGCAGGAGAGAAAGGGGCAAGGCACAACTTTTGAAAGAATGACATAGCCCAAGAATATAAAATGAACTGATTAGAATCAAATGGGACCAAGATGGTAGACAAGACTAGACCTTGATCCTCAATCAGCAAATGAAATGACTCACCCAGAGGTGCCACGACAGTTTCAAGGCACTGTTAAAAGACCAAGGAGTGGGTGGTGGCCCAAATCCTGGAAATCTCTGCCCCCTTCCAAAAAAAAGTTGGAATAATCCTCCCACTCATTAGCATATGAAATTAGCCAGCCTATAAAAACTAACCATGCCACATTTCATGGCCGCACTTGCTCTCTGTGATGGCCCACACTCTGTCTGTGGAGTGTGCTTCTCTCTGAATCTGAATAAATCCACTTCTTACCTATCACTTTGTCTCTCACTGAATTCCTTCTGTGATGAGACATCTAGAACCTGAACTTCATTGGGTCCCAAAATCAGGTAACATGGGCTTTGGCTGGGTTTGAGTCCCAGCCATGTGGGTTCAAGTCCCAAGCAGAGTTTTGGCTGGATTTGAGTCCCAAGCAAGATTTTGGCTGGGTTTGAGTTCCAACTAATTTGGGACCAGTCTGTTGTTCCATGTCTGGTTCTAACTGTTGCTTCTTGACCTGCATACAGATTTCTCAGGAGGCAGGTAAGGTAGTCTGGTACTCCCATCTCCTGAAGAATTTCCCACAGTTTGTTGTGATCTACACAGTCAAAGGCTTTGGTGTCATCAATAAAGCAAGAGTAGGTGTTTTTCTGGAGAAGGCAATGGCAACCCACTCCAGTACTCTTGCCTGGAAAATCCCATGGATGGAGGAGCCTGGTAGGCTGCAGACTAGGGGGTTGCTGAGTTGGACATGACTGAGTGACTTCACTTTCACTTTTCACTTTCATGCATTGGGGAAGGAAATGGCAACCCACTCCAATGTTTTTGCCTGGAGAATCCCAGGGATGGGGGAGCCTGGTAGGCTGCCTTCTATGGGGTCACACAGTTGGACATGACTGACGTGACTTTAGCAGCAGTAGCAGCAGCAGGTGTTTTTCTGGAATTCTTTTGCATTTTTGATGATCTCACAGATGTTGGCAACTTGATCTCTGGTTCCTCTGCCTTTTCTAAATCCAATTTGAACATCTGGAAGCTCATGGTTCACCTACTGTTGAAGCCTGGCTTGGAGAATTTTGAGCATTACTTTGCTAGCATGTGAAATGAGTGCAATTGTGCAGTAGTTTGACTATTCTTTGGCATTGCCCATCTTTGGGATTGAAACAAAAACTGACTTTTTCCAGCCCTGTGGCCACTGCTGAGTTTTCCAAATTTGTTGGCATATTGAGTGCAGCACTTTCACAGCATCATCTTTTAGGATTTGAAATAGCTCAGCTGGAATTCCATCACCTCCACTAGCTTTATTCATGGTGATGTTTCCTGAAACCCACTTGACTTCATATTCCAGGGTGTCTGTCTCTAGGTGAGTGATCACAGCCTCATAGTTATCTGGGTTGTGAAGATCTTTTTTGTATAGTTCTTCTGTGTATTCTCGCCACATCTTCTTAATATCTTCTGCTTCTGTTAGGTCCATACCATTTTTGACCTTTATTGTGCCCATCTTTGCGTGAAATGTTCCCTTGTTATCTCTAATTTTCCTGAAGAGATCTCTAGTCTTTCTACTATTGTTTTCCTCTATTTCTTTGCATTGATCGCTGAGGAAGGCTTTCTTCTCTCTCCTTGCTATTCTTTGGAACTCAGCATTCAAATGGGTATATCTTTCCTTCCCTCCTTTATGTCAATGTACATCAAAGCTCTATATTGCCACCTTGCTTATTTAACTTACATGTGGAGTACATCATGCAAAATGCCAGGCTGAATGAAGCACAAGCTGAAATCAAAATTGGAGGGAGAAATATCAATAACCTCAGATACACAGATGACATCACCCTATTACAGAAAATTGAAGAGGAACTGAAGAGCCTCCTGATGGAATTGAAAGAGGAGAGTGAGAAAGCTGGCTTAAAATCCAACATTCAAAAACTAAGATCATGGCATTCAGTCCCATCACTTCATGGCAAATAGATGGGGAAACAATGAAAACAGTGACAGACTTTATTTCTTTGGGCTCCAAAATCATTGCAGATGGTGACTGAAGCCATGAAATTAAAAGATACTTGCTCCTTGGAAGAAAAGCTGTGACCAACCTAGACAGCATATTAAAAAGCAGAGACATTACTTTGCTGACAAAAGCCTGTCTAGTTAAAGCTATGGTTTTTCCAGTAGTCATGTGCAGATATGAGTCTGACTATAAAGAAAGCTGAGTGCCAAAGAATTGATGCTTTTAAACTGTGGTGTTGGAGAAGACTCTTGGGAGTCCTTGGACTACAAAGAGATCCAACCAGTCCATTCTAAAGGAAATCAGTCCTGAAAATTCATTGGAAGGACTGATGCTGAAGCTGAAACTTCCATACTTTGGCCACCTGATGTGAAGATCTGACTCCTTGGAAAAGACCTTGATTCTGAGAAAGATTGAGGGTAAGAGGAGAAGGGGACGACAGAGGATGAGATGGTTGGATGGCATCACTGGCTTGAATGACATCAGTTTGAGCAGGCTGTGGGACTTGGTGATGGACAGGGAGGCCTGGCGTGCTGCAGTCCATGGAGTCGCAAAGAGTTGGACACGACTGAGTGACTGAACTGAACTGACTGAGTCCCAACCAGAGTGGATTCAAGTCCCAGACTGGATATTGGCTGGGTTCGAGTCCAGTATGTGGGTTCAATTCTCAATCTGTGGTAAACGGTTTCAAAGGTGCCATGAAGTTCAAGTGACACATCTCTAAGAGCCAAACACTGTGGCAGGCACAGAATAGAAAGCCAATAATTACTGATTTTCTCTCTGACCCCACTGTGACTTCACACCTCTCTCTTGGACAGAGTTGCGTGATGGTAGGGGGTTTTTAAATGTTATTTACTTATGTGCATCTGAGAAAACATTTCAATGCAAATATGCCCCACAGATTATTATGAAAGGCCATTTAATATGTACCAAATAAAAATATAAAAGGAAGATCTATTGCTTTGCTCAGTGTCACTTGATTATATTATACAGAAAGAATTAGAATTAGTCTCTTTCTCTGCCATCACCTTTCTGTTCGATTTTCTCACACCAGGTGTTCACATTCCAGAGAGAAAACTTCCTCTCCTCAGTCTGACATTTTCCAACGTGTTGATACATACCCAGTGGAGTGATTCTACAGAACAGGGTGCCACTCACAGCTCTGACCTGAACGAAGTGGCTCCCGAATTCTATTTATGTCCTAATGAATATACTCAAGTTAACGATGTCAAAGTCTTGCTAAGCACACCTGCAGCTGAGAGTACAGTATGGGTCTGGAGTGAGTCTGAATTTTCCTTCCACAAAAATAATTTTGGCAGATGGGGATCAATATCTTCCTCCCATATGTTTTAAATTCTCTGTAAAGGATAATTGAAGATACCCATCTCAGCAGTGCTGTTCGATGTGAATGCCTTCAGCAATTCTAAAAAGGTAATTTGGAAAGGAAGGAGACTAACACTTGGCTCACGTCTACTATGTATCAAGGCTGTGTTATGCACCTTTGCATATGTTATCTCATGTAATCTGCACAACAGCTTGGTGGGGAAGCGAATGTGGGGCTTGCTCTTGCTGCACAGGATACCGAGGCTCAGAGAGGTTAAGTTACTTGCTTAAGATCACATGGTCATTATCAGCGCATCCGGATTCTGAAGCCTGTGTCATCTGATTGCAAAGCTTGCTCTCTTGAGTCTCGTCTTATACTCTGCCTACTTTTTCTCTAATTTTCCACCTCTCCCACCTCCAGGCTTGTTTTCATTGAGAACTTGGGCTAAATCAGTGGAGAAACCTGAAACTCTGAGACTAGATTTGGAAAGAACCTTCTTGGCCCAAACTTACACTTGGACCACCTCCATTTCATCTTCAGTTAGACTGTGTCAGTGTCCTTATTTCCTTGTGTGTAAACGGAAGCAAAGTTGGACAGAGGTGTCTGTGCCCTTGGACCTGGGGAGATTTTGCCTCTATTCTAGGAAATGTGTCTCTTTCTCGGGAGGTGTGAGAGGAGGCAGTTCCTGCCAGGGGAGATGGATTCTTTCCATTGCTGACTGATCATCTGGGCAGCCTCCCAGCTGAGCTCTCAGGGCGGCTCCTCTGTGCTCTGCTGCTTGGTTCCTGTTGGGGTTAGATTTGGCTCTTGTTTTCCCTCTGCCCATTAATCTTCATTTTAGTTTGCTGCTATAAAGATACATCTTGAAACATTCAAGAAGTGAAGGAGGAGTTCATCCGTGTCACAGACAGCATGCTTCAAGGGTTGCTATTCCATCAACCTGGCCAACTTGGACGTCAAAGCATATACCCCAGGAGGAAGTGGCCTTGGAGGTTTTCCTTGCTTTTCACCATGTCCTCACCTCCAAATCTGTCCAGAGCAGCAATAACCCATTTTATTATTGAGTCGATGACCAAGAGGACAGGAATGCCTTCTATGGCCCTGAGAGCGTCTCTGCCCAGGGTATTCCCAACTATCACGGTCCCCAGACCATATGCCTTCAGCACTTCACTGTGTGAAGTCCTCTGCCTGGAGCCAGTGGATCTCTTCCAGACCCTGCAGACCCACTGGAAGTTTCCTTGATGTCCATGTCTTTACTATGAATCAGTCTCCTTGGTCTCAGGACTCACACTGCTTCTGCCTCTCGCACATTTGTTAAACTAATAAGCACTGCTAGTCGCTAACTGTACAGCAATATGTCCTATATTTCTTTAGGGGGAATTCCAGATATGGGAGAAGTTCTGACAATTGGAAACTTTGAATTGAATGAAGACGCCTTCCTTAGAAAGTGGGGCACTTTTGATGTAGAAGAATGAGAGACTTGGGAGAGTGTGTTCCATAATTTTAGCTTCTAGAAAAATGCCTTCATGGGGCCAGAAGAAAAGGAGATTAACACTAACTGAGTCCCTGCAGTCGAGTTCATATGTGCGCAGCCCTTGCTATCTACTTTATTTACATTGGGGCTCCCCTGGTGACTCAGATGGTAAAGAGTCTGCCTTCAGTGCAAGGGGACTTGGGTTAGGGAAGATTCCCTGAAGAAGGAAATGGCTACCCACTCCAGTATTCTTGCCTGGAGAATTTCATGGACAGAGGAGCCTGGTGGGCTACAGTCCATGGGGTCACAAAGAATCAGACATGACACACTGTCTGATTTAATTTGTGGTGAGATAGCCCTATTTTGCAGAAGGGGAAACTCAGGCTCAAGGAAAGTAAGTGAGTGAGCATGCAGAACTTTCAGATGGGACTGTGCCTAGAAAGACTGAGCGGAAGCCTTCGTCAGGCTGCTAAGATGTTTCACAAGGTGATTAGTGTTGAGGCACAATGTTTATGGCTTAAGGTATAACCTTTAGCTTTCTGGTTGAATCAGTTCACCAAGATTATGCACCATCTCTTGGGGTAGACTCACATTATCCAAACTTATAAAGGCTTATGTAAAAAACCACAGTGTCAATGTATTAAGTGAAAATGGGAGTCACACCTCACACAATGGCCAAAATGCTTGCCGTGACCCAAATGGCACCATCTCTTCTTGTTGGCAAGTTACACTGGAAAATAAATGATAATTGGAAGGTTCCTTGATGAAAATACAGAGCATGATTAGGTAGTTATGCAATGCAATTGTCCCATGGCCTTGGACTCTAGTGGCCTCTGGCCCCCATTTTCATAAACGGGCTAACTTCTGCCACAGAGGTTGGACAGACTGACCCTTAGACTTGGATTCCATCTCTTCTGGTCATTACTACCCTGTGATTCTCCACTTCCAGGAATGACCGAGTGCTCCTCTGCTTAACTTGAATTATATTAATGTCACCAGTTATTAATACCTTGGCTTACAAGCCATTCTATTTTTTCCCAGTTATCTTTCAACATCCCAGCTCTGACCTGGTATTTGGAGTGCTATTAATAACTCTGCTATTTATTCTCTAATTTCCAAATTGTTGGCAACCCCCATAGCTTTCACTTATAGAGATCATTTCTATGCTGTAGGATTTGGGGAATGGTTAAGTGAGAGACAGTATATGGTAAGAGAGCCCAGAGTGAGGCAGCTGATTAGTTAGTTCTTTTCTTTTCTTTCCAGAGGGTTCAGTTCGGTTTAGTTCATTTCAGTTGTTCAGTCGTGTCTGACTTTTTGCGACCCCAGGAATCGCAGCATGCCAGGCCTCCCTGTCCATCACCAACTCTTGAGTTTACCCAAACTCATGTCCATTGAGCCGGTGATGCCATCCAGCCATCTCATCCTCTGTCGTCCCCTTCTCCTCCTGCCCCCAATCCCTCCCATCATCAGAGTCTTTTCCAATGAGTCAACTCTTCGCATGAGGTGGACAAAGTACTGGAGTTTCAGCTTCAGCATCAGTCCTTCCAATGAACACCCAGGACTGATCTCCAGAGGGTTAAAACTATATAAAAATGCCCTACCTAGATCACTATCTCACTGATGTCAGAAGACAGAGTTAAATTATGATTTCTACCTCACATCACAAACTGTGGAGCAGGGAAAAGTTTTCCCCTCACTTAAAAAGAGACTATTTACTAGCAATGATGGTCTCTCTTTCCACATGTGTGACTTTGATTACATTTTATAGAATCTCCATGTTGGAGACCATTTTTCTCAAACCTACTGCCTGTCAGTGGAGCTGGTCCAATGTCATCAGAAGAGAAGCAGCATCACTAGCCAAGGAGGACTTGACATTTCCTTCTGCTCACACTTAGCTTTAAGAAAGCTGCTACTGCCACCGAACTTCGATGCAGTGATACCTTGAGTTTGGGCTTCAAAGAGGGGAAAGAGCAAGAAAGATGGCACCTAACCACCCATACAAGGCGTCATGGTGTTGACCAAGGTAGACGCTCAAGTTCTCTGCCTTCCAGACATTGTATTTCTCCATTTAGACAGTGAGGTGGTAATCTCCTGAAAATATCAATTAATATTATCATTAATAAACTACACTTCAAAGTGTTTCAGACTTGATTATCACATTCGATCCCTGATGAGGGGTTTTTAAAATTTTAATCCTATTTCATAAATTAAAAAATGGAAAGCAGATGCATCATATAGTCATTCAGTTAGCAGAGAACATATCTCTGTTGGCTCCAAATTCAGGACTCTTTTCAGGATTCCATGTTTTTTCCTCATTTCTGGGCTCAAGTTCACCTCTGGCCCTTAGAATGGGTTTAGCGTGAGGACTAGGAAATATAAAACATGGGTCACTGTCCAGGTTAATTTTATGTGTCAACTTGCCTAGACCACAATACTTGGGTATTTGGTTAGATGTTATTTCAGATGGTCCTGTGAAGACATTTTTTAGATAAGGTTAACACTTACATCTCGGAGAAGGCAATGGCAACCCACCCCAATACTCTTGCCTAGAAAATCCCATGGGCGGAGTACATGGGGTCGCGAAGAGTTGGACATGACTGAAGCGATTTAGCAGCAGCAGCAGCAGCAGCAGCAGCAAAACTTACATCTGGAAATGCAGGAGACTCCGGTTTGGTTCTTGGGTCTGGAAGATCCTCTGCAGAAGGAATAGGCTACCCTCTGGTATTCTTGGGCTTCCCTGGTGACTCAGATGGTAAAGAATCTGTCTGCAATGTGGGAGACCTGGGTTCAGTCCCTGGGTTGGGAAGATCCACTTGAGGAGGGCATGGCAACCCACTCCAGCATTCTTGCCTGGAGAATTCCATGGACGGAGGAGTCTGGCGGGCTACAGTCCATGGGGTCTATATTCAGATGAGATTTTGAGCTTAGTGTTGGTGCTGGTGTAAGGTCGGACCCCGGGGGCCATGATGGGCCGCCCCTCCTCTCCCTCTCTCCGGCAAGAGGGTCCCCAAGGACAGGGGGAGGGAGGCTCCCAGGTCCCGGGGACCAAAGACAGCACACTTTGCCGCCAAAGCTGCCCCGCCCCAGCCGCATAGAAAGACCTATCAGCCCGTGCCGCCGTGAACCGGCAACCTATCCAAACCCCTTCCGCTAACCTGGCCATCCCCCCGCAGCGTGCATATATAAATAAACTTCTAGCGCGGTCCGGCGGCGGGCGTACTTCCTGGCCCTGCCTCCTTTGGGTCTGGGAACCCTGCCCGGGAGCTCTCCGTCATTAAAAGCTTGTTATTGGTGTCCTGGTCGTCTTTACCTAACAGGTGGAATGGATTAAGAATTTAGAGGCTGTTAGGATGAGGTGAGTGTATTTTATATGTGAGAAGAACATACATCTTGTGGGACCAGAGGATGGAGTGTTATGGGTTGGATGGTGTCTGCTGAAATTCGCAGGTTGAAGTCCTAGTCACCCAGGACCTCAGAATGTGGCTACATGGGGAGATAGGGCCTTTAAAAAGTTAACTGTGGTGAAGTGAGGCTCTACAGTGGGCCTCATTCAGTAAGTCTAGCGTCCTTCTGAGGAGGAGATTACACACCGACTCATAGAGTGACGGGGGGGAGGGGGGACCATGTGCAGACACAGTGAGAAGACCATCTGTCAAATCAAGAAGAGAGGCCTAGGGAGAAACCAAACCTGCCAGGGTCTTGAGCTTGGACTTGAAGCCTCCAGTTCAGTTCAGTTCAGTTCAGTCGCTCAGTCACGTGTCCAACTCTTTGCTACCCCTTGGACTGCAGCATACCAGGCTTCCCTGTCCATCACCAACTCCCGGAGCTTGCTCAAGCTCATGTCCATCGAGTTGGTGATGCCATCCAACTATCTCATCCTGATGAGAAGCCTCCAAGCCTGTGAAAAAAATAAGTTTTTGTTGTTTAAGCCACCCAGCCTTTGGTATTTAGCTATGGCAGCCAAGCAAGCTAATAGGTTACCAACATCAATTAAATAATTTAGTGGGAAGGGGAGTTAACCACACCGTTTTGTTGGCATGAAGATGACAAATCTTTGTTATTTGATCGACTTTGTTATTTCAAACTTGGTGCTGCCTAGACCCAACTTTAATTATATGTTCCTTTATCTCTAGGGTTTTTTTTTTTTTTTTCCGTGTAAAATCATTTTCTCTCAAGTTTATTGCCTTCATAGCCTGGGGAATATTTGCTTCTGAGGATCGTATATCAAATCTGTTTCATTTTGGAATATCTCTCTTTCTTTGTAAACAAAATTATACTCTGATTTTAAGTGCAGAACCTTTTGGAAGGAAAAGCCTGCTTTGAATTCTAATGAAATTTTCTCTTATTACATTTCATCGCTGTTACATTATTCAAGATTTCTACTTGTAGGTTTGTTTGCAGACACTATGTGGAACCAAACTATCCAAAATTAGCTGTTTTCCACCAAAAGGGATTGTAGGACTAAGGAGCCTTCCCTTTGGAGAAATTCTTGAAATCTTCCATTTCTCTCTGTGAACTTTTTAAAGAACTCTACCTGGTATGGGGGTCTTCCCCCACCCGCCCAATTCTGCGTTTTAAATGCCCAAGTTCCAACATTTAAGCACAAATACATATGAAAAAAGTGACCAAATATTATTCCTAACAGATATCTCATTTTCTGGTTGTAGATAGCTCTGAATATGAGAAATAAGTGGAAGGCTGAAAGAGAACCCTGTCAACATTTGTCAATAGACTCAAGGATAATCTCATGACACTTTAGTTCATAAAAACATCATTTCTCATTAACTCACTTTTTTGATTAACCAGAAAATATTTCTGGTTTCACCTTTAAAAACATTGTAAATATTAAAAATATATTGTGAGAAATGGCAACCCACTCCAGTATTCTTGCCTGTAGAATCCCATGGATAGAGGGAGCCTGGTGGGCTACAGCCCATGGGGTCACAAAGAGTTGGACACGACTGAGCAACTTAACTTAAATTCACAAGATAATGAAACACTATGTTGAAGAAAATTGATTTTTGTTTTGTGATAATTAAGTTTATTGGAACCACTGAAGATTATCCAGAAAAGTGTAAGAGATCAGATCAGACTGTAGGAGGATAATACTCAGAGGCTATTTGTTCATATCTTCCATCTTTAAAGTAAGTGCTCTCCAAAGCTCCCCTCACCCCCAAAAACCAAATAAACAAAAGCAGACCACTTTAGATCCTGATTAGCTGGATTCCAGGAGAATTTGGCCTCACAGGTATTTGGTGGGTAGTTATACTTCTATTGATGGGGCTTCCCAGGTGGTGCTAGTGGTAAAGAATCTGCTTGCAATGCAAGAGATGCGGGTTCAGTCCCTGGGTCAGGAAGATCCCCTGGAGCAGGAAATGGCAACCCACTCCAATATTCTTGCCTGGAAAATTTCAAAGGCAGAGGAGCCTGGTCAGCTACAGACCATGTGGTCACAAAGAGTCAGACACAACTGAGCGACTGAGCACATTATAGTTCTATTGATGGTATATTCGATGCGCACAATTCAGGAAAAGGAAGAATCCCAGTCCTGTCACTTTCCCATTGTACGTCCTTGGCCAAGTCACTCAAATTCTGAGTCTTGATGGGAGAATAATAATATCTGCCTCACAAATTCTCATGTGCATCAAATGAGATAATGGATGTGAATTTGCTCTTTAAGCCATAGCTGGGCTATGCAGATGTTAATCATTATTTTCAAACAGCATCTGTGACCTAGTTTTGATTGTGGTTTACTTTTGGAGAGAAGAGAATTATAAATGCCTCTTGGCTCATCTGGAAAAAACCTAATCCAGTGATTTTAACTACCAATGATCACATTAAAGGCAAAGACCCTGCTACAAAAGAAGACTGACTCCAAGGACTGTTCTTATTCTCTAAATTCTTATTTGCTAATTAATTATAAGTAGCATTTCCATCAGCACACTACATTTTGAAAAACCATTTAAATAAAAATCATACCCTTCTACAGACCATCTCCTCTAGATTCCCCTGCTTTGTTCATCTTGGAGAAGGAAAATATATCTTGGAACTTTTCCATATTCAAATATTTCCATCATTTGCAAGGAACTTGCTTTTGTCACTCGTATATTGTTTCTAGAACAATTTTTTTTTCGATAATTCTTCTGTTATGTGTATTTTCCATTTCAATGGTTTTATATAAGGGACTATTTTTTTATTGTTCATTTGCCATATGGGAGAGATTAATTGTTAAAAATCCCCAGGAAATTAACCTCTGGTTCACAATATTGCATATCAGATGCAATTCTTCGGGATGACCTCATTTTTTCCATCCCAAACTGTCCATTCAGCCATCTTATCAGGGAATCATTATAATGATTTTCTGGTTCAGGCAATATTTTGATAGAATGCGGAGAAAGGAACTGCACAAGAGACCCCCTCCAAGCTTGCCTACCTGGTTGGCTTTGGATTTTTGTGCTTAGTTGAATTCAAACACCTTTTTATCTGTCATCAGTTTCTCTGTCTTTATGTTTTAGATCTGACATTGGAGTATTTACAAACTTTTGCTCTCACTTCATTTTTGCTGCCCTCTTAAAATAGTGTTCTACAGGTTACCAGCCCCTATTCTTCTTGTGTTCTGGGGAAACCTCTGTTAGTCAGTCCATCCCAGTGCATAGTTCTCTGAGTCTGAGCTTGTGCAGAGTAAGAGGAAGGGTAGATGGGGTGGGTTTCAGGACCTAGTTTCTGGTTCTGCCACTCCAGAGTGTTGAACTCCAGAGTGTTGCCAATGTCTATAACCCTCTCTGAGCCTCCAAATAAATTGTGTGAAGCAGCCATTCTCCAATATTTTTTCCAAGTTTAGATATTTCATGGTTGTCATGTACGTAGTACATGGGAAGATATGGGTTTCAAAGCCCAGCAGACCTGGGCTTTGTATGGCAATTGGGAGAGGTGACTAAACTTCTTTAAGCTTCATTATTCTCTGTGAAAAGGGATGTTTCTGTTCACCTCAAAAGGATGAGGATTGAACATGTTTATGTGTACAATGGGCTTTCCAGGTGACTTGGTGGTAAAGAATCCACCAGCAACCCAAGAGATATGGGTTTGATCCCTGGGTCAGGAAGTTCCCTTGGAGGAGGAAATGGCAACCCACTCCAGTATTCTTGCCTGGGGAATTCCATGGATGGAGGAGCCTGGTGGGCTTCAGTTCGTGGGGTTGCAAAGAGTCGGACACAACTGAGCAGTAACAACAACAAATGTATACAAAACTCTGTGATATAGAAAAGGGATAGTAAATGTGGTTTCCCATCTCCTCTTCCCATCCCATTCCCACCTCTATGGAAAAAAAAGTAGAAAGAATAGCAAGGCATATTTTGCAGTGGAAAAGGAAATCTGTCAGCTTGGCCCCTTTACCCGGCAAACTCTTGGAGAAGGAAGAGCTGGAAGGCAGTTCGCCAAGATCTCTAGTTTACTTCTAGTGCAAGTCTCTCTGGCTCTTTAAAGGACTTTTCAAGGGACATCATTCAAGTCTTCTCTAATAAGATTTTCAGAGAAAACTGGGGATGAATAATCTAACAAAAGACACATGGAATGTTTATGAGGAAAGATGATCTAGGAGAGGCAGCAAATACAGAAAAAAAATACTGTGATTTCTAGCACATTTTAATGATTTATACAGACAGCGAAGCAGACAGAATATGAGACACTGGGGCAGCTCCAAAGATGTGAGGCACAGTCATTGTGCCTTGGTGGCTTTCTTCCCTACAACAGAGGTAATGTGGATACGGACTAGGTTCCAGAGTAACGTGGCAGATTCAGAAATGACAGCTGGTTTTGGAATGCTTGTCTCACCAAAATTCCCAGTTTTACTCTCTCCCAAATTCCCTGATTGTACAGTGCAGAATGTCAGTACTCCGCATTTTTCACCAAGGAAAAGACTGACACTATGATGGGGTTCAGTGGTGGTGGCTGGGAGCGTGAATTGAGAGCGAGGAAATAAAATGTAGTAGTGGAAATGCAAATATCTATGTTTGAGGAAAATGAAAAATTAGTCCTTTGTAACCATGCAGCTTGGCAGGCATGGGATTCAGCAGAAAGCAGCTACTGAAATCACTGTTTCAGTGCTTTGAGAGGACTTCCTAGAAACCAGCTATGGGCCATGGCTAGCAGGAAAATAAATTCAAAAGGGAAATGCATCATTTGAAGTACTCTGTGTGTGTCCGTGTGTGTGTTAGTCACTTAGTTGTGTCCAACTCTGTGCTACCCCATGGACTGTAGCCCACCAGGCCCCTCTGTCCATGGAATTCTCCAGGCAAATATACTGGAGTGAGTAGCCATTCCTTTCTCCAGGGGATCCTCCCGACCTATGGATCGAACACAGGTCTCCCCACCTTAGGCGGATTCTTTACTATCTGAGTCATGAGGGAAGTCCATTAGAAGCATTAAGATTTTTTAAAAGAAACTTTGTTTTTCTTGTGATGTATATGGCCAAGGCTCTAAATAGAGAGTTGTGTTCAACTGTGGGGCTACCGGTAGAAAGGAAATGGGTCATGTTAACTCAGATGTTTAGAACATAGAAAGCATCACTACGAACAAAGCTAGTGGAGGTGATGGAATTCCAGTTGAGCTGTTTCAAATCCTGAAAGATGATGCTGTGAAAGTGCTGCACTCAATATGCCAGCACATTTGGAAAACTCAGCAGTGGCCACAGGACTGGAAAAGGTCAGTTTTCATTCCAATTCCAAAGAAAGGCAATGCCAAAGAATGCTCAAACTACTGCACAATTGCACTCATCTCACATGCTAGTCAAGTAATGCTCAAAATTCTCCAAGCCAGGCTTCAGCAATGCGTGAACTGTGATCTCCCTGATGTTCAAGCTGGTTTTAGAAAAGGCAGAGGAACCAGAGATCAAATTGCCAACATCTGCTGGATCATGGAAAAAGCAAGAGAGTTCCAGAAAAACATCTACTTCTGCTTTATTGACTATGCCAAAGCCTTTGACTGTGCGGATCACAATAAACTATGGAAAATTCTGAAAGAGATGGGAATACCAGACCACCTGACCTGCCTCTTGAGAAATCTGTATGCAGGTTAGGAAGCAGCAGTTAGAACTGGACATGGAACAACAGACTGGTTCCAAATAGGAAAAGGAGTACATCAAGGCTATATATTGTCACCCTGCTTATTTAACATCTATGCAGAGTACATCATGAGAAATGCTGGGCTGGAGGAAGCACAAGCTGGAATCAAGATTGCCGGGAGAAATAGCAATCACCTCAGATATGCAGATGACACCACCCTTATGGCAGAAAGTGAAGAAGATCTAGAGCCTCTTGATGAAAGTGAGAGAGGAGAGCGAAAAAGTTGGCTTAAAGCTCAACATTCAGAAAACAAAGATCATGGCATCCAGTCCTATCACTTCATGGGAAATAGATGGGGAAACAGTGGAAATAGTATCAGACTTTATTTTTTGGGCTCCAAAATTACTGCAGATGGTGACTGCAGCCATGAAACTAAAAGACGCTTACTCCTTGGAAGAAAAGTTATGACCAACCTAGATAGCATATTCAAAAGCAGAGACATTACTTTGCTGACTAAGGTCCATCTAGTCAAGGCTATGGTTTTTCCTGTGGTCATGTATGGATGTGAGAGTTGGACTGTGAAGAAAGCTGAGCACTGAAGAATTGATGCTTTTGAACTGTGGTGTTGGAGAAGACTCTTGAGAGTCCCTTGGACTGCAAGGAGATCCAACCAGTCCATTCTGAAGGAGATCAACCTTGGGATTTCTTTGGAAGGAATGATGCTAAAGCTGAAACTCCAGTACTTTGGCCACCTCATGTGAAGAGTTGACTTATTGGAAAAGACTCTGATGCTGGGAGGGATTGGGGGCAGGAGGAGAAGGGGATGACCGAAGATGAGATGGCTGGATGGCATCACTGACTCGATGGACGCAAATCTGAGTGAACTCTGGGAGATGGTAATGAACAGGGAGGCCTGGTATGCTGCAATTCATGGAGTCGCAAAGATTTGGACACGACTGAGCGACTGAACTGAACTGAACTGAACCCAGATGGATCACTGGGAGTTTGCCCTTGCTGGTCACTCTGGAATTAGTTTCTCTATATGTTGCTTGGGGAAGCTCTGCCTATCCCTCAAGACCCTTGATAATATCTACACACTTTGTATGTTGTGTTACAGCATATTCTGTCCTTTAATCTAATAGTCATTATTGACAGTGTCTTTGTAAGCCATGGATTCCTTGGGAGGACAAACTATTTCTTACTTAACTTCCATCCCTGTTGCTTACATAAGAACATTATTATGTCCTCTATACCTGTTTGTCAAACAGTCAATGAAGAAAAGAGAAGGTTTTCAGATGCACTTAGTCATTCATCTGTTTGTTTGACAAATATTTACTGAGCTTCTACTACGCTCAGGGAAGCCATTATGTGACTGCACCCAATGGATCCTGCGTAGACCCTGCATGTGGGTGTTCTCAGTCTCACCCAGATCTCTCAAATGAAGTGTGGCTCAAGAAATTGGGTGCACAGGTTGTACAAAGTGCTTGGCATTATTTTCCAATGATTGAAGAGCCGCATTAGGGAGTTTATTCAGCCTTTGCAACCTCAGGGGGTAAACTTTGATTGGATTCTTTGAAAGAAAGTGTTCTAATAAGAACAGTCCCAGGATGGAATGATTTGCCTTGAAAAATGAATAAGTATTGCTCAGTATTCTTGGAAAGAATCCTCCTTCCAAGCAGGAGGTGCAGGTTTGATCCCTGGGTTGGGAAGATCCCCTGGAGAAGGAAATGGCTACCCACTCCAGTATTCTTGCCTGGAGAATCCCATGGACAGAGGAGCCTTGTGGGCTACAGTCCACGAGGTTGCAGAGAGTTGGACAGGACTTAGCAGCTAAACAACAGCAAATGCCAGAGGGGCAGTGTTTGTGGCTGATGCCTGCGATTCTCAGCTGACCGGAGGGGCCAGAAGATGGAAGGCCAGGCTCTGAGGTCTCCTTTGGTCCTAGAGTTGTTTTCCCTGAAAAATGTTTTTGCAGGATCGGTATTTGGTCCCAGGCTTTTATCTTCTCTTGCAAAAATAAAACCTAAAAGAAAAGTAGAATACAAGGTCTACATTGAGAAAAATTTCTAGGGACTGCCCAAGTAAGATCCTAGAAAATGTTTAGTCACTGGCTTGGGATACGGTCAGGGAGTCACCTCATTTATTTTTGCTTCTCCAAAGATGTAAATCTACCGGGTTTAAAATTTCATACGTGGACACAGCAACCTCAATAGGACACTCTCCAGCCATTACTTAGAGTCTTACTGATACATTGGCACTTGCTTTTAGTGGAGAATATGATGCTAGAATGAATTCTCCCAAAATATAGCTGTTAACCCCTGTAGGGAGAAGATGTAAGAAAGATATTACACACCAAATTGTATTCCATGAGAACAATGGATGGGAAAAGAAATCTTTAAGTATTTCTTCTCTCAGTGGTTGCGGTTGAGTCCTAACTGCCTGGTGCAGTAGAGAGGTCCTACTAGGTGGGGAGGGAGGCCAAGATGGCACACCCCACTGGGACCAGCTTGCTATGTGAACTAGAGTGAGCTGGTCACTTCTCTGGTTTTTGATAAAATGATCCTCTGGGGTCCTTCTAGGTCTCATACATCAAAATTTTTGTTTGATTCCAATCATCTTCTCAGACTTCCATGGTGGTCCAGTGGTTAACACTTGGTGTTTCCAATGCAGGGCACATGGGTTCAATCCCTGGGGTGGGAAGACCTGCATGGACCCTGGTGAATCCAGGGGAAAAAAAAAAGAGAGAGAGATCCCAAAACATCTCTGCTGACAGGTAAGCCACTGATTGAGTCACTAATGCACTTCTTTGTATATTCACAAAGAGAAATGCAATTCTTTGCTCACACCTTTGAGTTGCATCCCTGAAATAACTAAATAAGAGTTTTGATGGCTGTTTAAACTGGTGCTTGAAGAACGATAAAGAATTTTATATTTGCTGGAAGGTAGAAAGGTTGTTATTTACTCTTTCTCACCAACCAGATCTATGAACATTTTTTACTCCCTGGGTTGGTTTCCTGGCATTTCTTAGCACCTGGAAACACATAAAATATGTCATATTTGAAAAATTTACTGGGCATGTTTCAAAAGTTGGGTGGAAACAATGTAGGAAAAAAGATATCTTTGTTTACTTGGAAAAAGCAGTGGAACTTGGAAAAGTGTAAGTTGTTTTGAATTTAAGGGTTTGAATGACATTTCTGTGCTAGAAACTAGTGATTCTCTTCTACTTAAAAAACTTTTTTTTTGGCAAGGGTTAGGATTTTGAGCATGTAAATTTTGAATACAAAAGTAGTCTCTTATTTTTGACTCAGTTCAAATTATTGACTCTGAGAGGCCCGGCAAAGATGGAACTGGTAAAAATAGCAAAGTGCTGTTGTTTTTACATCTCAGAAAAACAACGTCTATGACTTCTGACAAGTATTTCCTAGAAGGAGTGGGATCGTCCTAGTGCAAATTGTGATACAAACCCTATCAGGTTCACCAGTGAGGACTTGCAGGCTTTGCAATAGAACGTGCCCCATAGAATCCTGCAGCACTTTAACACTGAGGATGCACCCAACCAGCATCTTCTGTTCATGGTGAAAGTGGCGCCCATTAAGGGCTGCCATAAATCTGCAGAGCAGGGACTTTGGGAAAGACATCTATGTCAGACTGCTTTATGATTGGCTTTCAGAGGTTTTGAGATCAGACTGAGCCCTCGTGGGTACAGAAGGGTTTGCCATTGAGTGAATGCCCAGTTTTTCATTATCTCCAGAAGATGTATATCTTAGAGCAAGAAAGGAGGACTCAAGAGATGGGCCTTACGCATGTTTTAGAAGTTTGCCTTCTTGTAGAACAAACTCCTCGAGGTCAGTGACCAGTCTCTGAGGCAGAGAGCAACGTGATGTGATTTAGTGGCAGGTGACCTGCCATGGTCTGTGGGGTCAGACTGCAAGTCAGGCACCTGGGATCTGGCCTTGGAAGAGATGCTCAGGTGACCCTTGACCTGAGACCTGTTGCAGCCTGGGTGGTGCTCACAGTGGACATGGTGGCGACGAAGGGAGTGGCATTGACATTGACAATAATAACGATATACTGACTGAGTGCCCCTTACAGCCGGGCGCTGTTCTGAATGGTGGTGGTGGTGGTTTAGTCACTAAGTGGTGTCTGACTCTTCTGACCCCATGGACTGTAGCCTGCCAGGCTCCTCTGTCCATGGGATTCTCCAGACAAGAACACTGGAATTGGTTGCCATTTCCTTCTCCAAGGAATATTCCCAACCCAGGAATTGAACCCAGGTCTCCTGCACTGTAGGCAGATTCTTTACTAACTGAGCTACAAGGGAATCCCACTGTTCTGAATACTAGATGGAAACTCATTTGGTCCTCTCAGCAACATCATGAGTTAGGTACTCATATTTTCCCAATTGTGTAGGTTAGGGAACTAAAGTCCAGAGAGGGGAAGCAACTCGCCAAGGGCCCCATAGCTGGTAGGTTTTGGAGCTGAGATTTGCCTGCAGGTTTGTAGAGATGCCTGTGCCCCAGGTATCGTGCGGCAGGCCCGGGGAGGTAAGGCAGAAGCAGTTCCAGGTAGGAGAGTCCACACGTGCCTGGGAACGTGGACTGTCACAGAGTGAGCTAACACAGAGGCCTCCTGACAAGGATTTGGGAGAAGAATCAGGAATGTATCCCAGAGCACAGCCAAGGCAGCCTCCAGAAGCAAGTGAGGACCACTTCAGGGAGGCTAAATTCTCACTAACAAGTTGGAAGCAGGGCCTTATGGTGGAGGTAACATACACAAATGCATAAAACATTTTAAAAAAGCACTCAGTTCTTACCAAAAGGTGAGTGCATTGTCTATTTTTGTACATATATATGTTTGTGTGGACTTGTATATAAAATGTGTTTTTCCTTGGTTTTATAGGATAGAAACTTTCAAACATACAGAAAAGTTGAAATAATTGTGAGGTGGACACCCACCTAGTCACATCCAGATTTTCTCATTGTCATTTTACTGTACTTGCTGTAGCTCATGTTTCTATTAATATCTATCCCCTGAGCCATTCCCTAGTCTATTATCTTATACATTTCCTAGTTAGTTGCAGACACCAGTACACTTCACTTCCAACACTTCAGATCTGCAGTCACTTACAACACACACACATATGCAGGCCTGTGTGATGCCTCTTCATAGCTTTGGGAGCTATGGAATATTTGATTGATGGGCTTTGTCACAAATTCTACAGTGACATGAAGAAACGAAAACATCCCCAGCTATGTCTTCTACTTTCATGCACCCCGGGACACCCGTACCGATGTGCCCTCCCCTTTTCTGTTACTGGGGAAGAACTGCCTGGGATAGTTTTGCACCAAGTACCTATACAATAATTATTTATTGAATAGATTAATTTAACCATGCCCATTTGGGGAACAGCCACTGTTTCCAATATTGTCTATCATCTATGCAAACACCACAAAAACATTTATTTACTTTTTATACCTATTTATTTACTTGGCTGTGTCAGGTCTTAGTTGTGTCACGTGGGATCTTTCAGTGCCGGGCACGGAATCTCTAGTTGTGGCACGTGGGCTCAGTAGTTACAGCACATGGCCTTAGTTGCTTCTGCACCTGTGGGATCTTAGTTCCCTGGCCAGGGATCAAACCCAAGTCCCCTGCATTGGAAAGGGATCTTATATACTGGACCACCAGGGAAGTCCCTTATTTGCATTTATAAATTGTTTTATAAGAATAGGTTTTAAAAGAAGTGCAACTATTCAATCAAAGTTGATGAGCATTTTAAAGCCTTTCCCTCATTTTCCCAAACTGTTGTCTAAAATGCCATTGGGGTAGTAGTGCTCCTTCCTGTGTTTGCATGGTTGGTTTTTACAAGCTTTGTGGCCCTTGTTAATTTAGTTCACTGTATTGTTTGAGATGATAGATAAGGACTCAGCTGAAATCAAAAGGAGAGTGCAGGCTATGTGTTGGGAGTGAATGCAGAGATTTTACTGGATTTTGAAATTCAAGTTATGGAATTTCTTGAGTGATTTTTCTTTCATCTCCACGGAAAATCAGTTTAAAAGACATACACTACCTCTCCTACCCGAGCATTCTCGGGCTGGGCTAACATGGGATGTAGGGATGTACAGAGTCTGATCTTGAATTCCAAGGGACTGACCCAATGTCTTTGAATCCTCTATTTAACCTTTTTGAATCTTCCACTTGGCTGGGTACAGGATGCCTGCCATTCCATCTCAGCAAAGAATGAGCACATTGCACATCAACCTCTTTGCTAATGAAAGAGCATGAATATATAGAGTAAGCAGTTCAGTAGTAATGGTAGGATAAATAAGAGTGCTGATATGATTTTGAGAAGCATTCTCAATGCCTCAGCATACAAATGAACTTTAATCACCCCAAAGATCAGAACACTTCTTAACTGTAACGATCCATTCTCAACTACCTATTAGTTGGAAGCCTGGATAATAGACGTCTGAACTCCAAATATAATTTAAAATGCCCCTGTAACCGCTGAGATGTGACACCTCTTCTTTGATCAAGCTTAAAAAAAAAAAAACCTTTTCCCCAAAGCTCTTAAACCACGCAATTCAGCTGCTAACCACCGAGGCTCACCCTTCTGGATTTCCCCTGCTGTACCGCGGTTGAGGTGCTAATTAGCAGAGAAAGTGCCAGATGGCAGGCAGCCAGAAGGAAAAGCAGAGAAGTCAGAAGACCCATGTGAACTGCCAGTGGGATTAACCTGTGCAAAACGGAGATGTGCCTTTGAGGAACTCTTCACTGAAGACCCTCTTCCGTTTAAGTGCTGTGACAGGTTGGTAGTGGGCTCCAGTCTCCTCCCCTGCTAAACAGGGGTTCTAATCAGACCAAGCTCCCCTGCTGGCCAGGGGGAGTAAATAAAACTGGATAAGGGCAGTGGGGCATCCCAGGTGGAGCTAGTGTTAAAGAACCTGCCTGCCAATGCAGGAGACATAAGAGACATGGGTTTGATCTCCGGGTTGGGAAGATCCCCTGGAGAAGGAACTGGCAACCTACTCCAGTATTCTTGCCTGGAGAATCCCATGGACAGAGGAGCCTGGTGGGCTACAGTACATAGGGTTGCAAAGAGTTGGACATGACTGAAGTGACTTAGCATATGCATGTATATATAAAACCTTCTCTGATTGATGGATGTGTAAATAAATGATTCTTGGCCGAGAAGTTTGTCAAATGTCATAGACCAAGTAGTCTGACCTCTCTTCAAAGCTGACTCACAGGGCAGAGTGCTTGGCATTCTGTAGACACTCAATTATGTCTGTTATTATTGGAGAGTATAAGAAAAAAAAACCCCAAATTATCCCCTTGTTATGACTGTAAACAGCATGTATTTAAAGCTGTTGGGAGCCCTTGGGTTCTGATTTTTAACATCTAATTTACCTGCCCTATTTGAACCAATTCACATGAACATTTGTTCTATAATGAGCATGCGCTTCTACGGTATATAACTTCGGTTACATAAATCTGAAGGCTGCTGACTGTGAGCAGTCTCTAAAATGTAATGAGCTGAGAGGTTTGCTTTGAGTCTTGGGACAGGATGGTTTTGGTTTAATCATTCACTGAGTTTAGTGTTTTAGGAGAACCTGTTTACTGCATCCATTCAATAATCTAACTGAAGCCTGGATTCCAAGCACAAGGGATGTAATTTCAGTCTCTAAAAAAGATACCAACTTCAATAAAACAAGGTTTGAACAGAAAGTCCCTGAGAACTCTGTATCCACATTCCATCAGGATGATGTAATAGAGGTTGGATCCAGACAAACCTCTCTCTTTGGGTCCTGTGACCACTTACTCCATGGAGAGGGGATATAACATAGCAGAGACATGAGGTGAGGTGGCTCACGAGAACCCCAAATCACAGTGGGGTTTTCTGTGGCTTAATATACTTAGCCATTGGTGAGTTTCTCAGCTACAAAGAGGGTCTCTGTGAAAAATGCAGGGAAGAACAGTTTTGGTTAATTGAGGTCAAATGTTGTATTAAAAGAAGAGCACATTAGAGTTTAACATCCCATAGAGAAAAATCTCTATGTGGATAAAAGCAACCTAATATTTAGTCTTGTCTGTTTTGTTGATCAGTTAAAATTGGAGCCATAAAATCAAGAGAGAGGAAAGGCTTTGGGGAGCCCTTGGGTGCATTTTGCTCCATTAGAGCTAAAGTACATATGGGTCATGGCCTCACTGTCCCCAAGCTGACTGTAGCAGTCATACTCTTACTGCAGATAATTAGATGCAGATTATGGGACCTGTGCTGAGTTGCTCAGTTCTTCTGTTTAGTTCAGTTCAGTCGCTCAGTCATGCCCGACTCCTTGTGACCCCATGAATCACAGCACGCCAGGCCTCCCTGTCCATCACCAACACCCGGAGTTCACGCAGTCTCATGTCCATCGAGTCCATGATGACATCCAGCCATCTTATCCTCTGTTGTCCCCTTCTCCTGCCCCCAATCCCTCCCAGCATCAAAGTCTTTTCCAGTGAGTCAACTCTTCGCATGAGGTGGCCAAAGTACTGGAGTTTCAGCTTTAGCATCATTCCTTCCAAAGAAATCCCAGGGCTGATCTCCTTCAGAATGGACTGGTTGGATCTCCTTGCAGTCCATGGGACTCTCAAGAGTCTTCTCCAACACCACAGTTCAAAAGCATCAGTTCTTCGGTGCTCACCTTTCTTCGCAGTCCAACTCTCACATCCAGACATGACCACAGGGAAAACATAGCCTTGACTAGACAGACCTTAGTCGGCAAAGTAATGTCTCTGCTTTTCAATATCTTATCTAGGTTGGTCATAACTTCTTCTCCAAGGAGTAAGCGTCTTTTAATTTCATGGCTGCAGTCACCATCTGCAGTGATTTTGGAGCTCACATTATTTTTTCATCTGTAAAATGGGATAGTAATGGTACCTACTTCAAAGGGCTCTGTGTGCAGATTGAGTTTTAAATATTAATTAAATATTCAAATTTAAATAAATAAATCTCTTGGAACGGACTCAGACACATTGTAGACACTAAGGGTTTGTGATTCTTCTTCTCATCTATTATAGAGGCAAAAATAGAGTACTAGGAGTGTGTGAGGTCTTGGGAGTCTGATGGAAACCAGCCCTGCCACATACTGCTTCCTCAACCTTGGGCCAGCACACAAAGTCTCTGAGCCTCTGTTTTCCTCATCTGTAAAATGGGGATGTCAATTCCTAGCACAGGTAGTGTTATGAGGAAAAGGACACGATTAAATTAGACAATATACAGCAAGCAAGGTGTGCAGGACATAAGTAATGCTCTCAATAAATATTTAAAAGAAGTAAAAAGGATGAAAATGGGATGCCTCAGCCTCCAAGTACTTTTAAAAATTGAGCATTTATTATGTCCCACACAGTCTGTGTTTTAAATATTCCTTGCAATTCTGAATGCATCATGCCTACTTCAAAGATGATGCATTGGAATGTGAACCCCAGAGTGCTACACTATCTTCTCTTCCAGGCTTAACCTCTGATCATAAATTATGAATCTCCAAAATCATACATCTGAGTTTTCTTCCTTTCAGTAGCCTATGTGTCATCTCTCTGGATCTTCTAAATTTTCTCTAATTGTTAATGGCAGTAGAATCTAGCCTTGGATCCAGTACTAGAAAGAGAATGGTTATATTCGAGCCAGTGTGAGAAGCCCCTGGGGTTTCTAGGAGCTGCTCTGCCACTGAGCCCTCTCAGACCTTCTCTTGCTTTGAAGCACACAGTGGCCAGAATTTACACAGCCAGTGAAAATGTATGAAGTCAATTTGTAGGCCTTGGGAAAGTATATGGAGAACAATAGACCTTACTGTTTTAAAAAGAAATATCTATTTTGTTCAGTTTTATTTGATGAGTTAATGCTCAGGTTAAGTTTGTGTGAATCAGCTTTTTCTTGTGTTAGTTTCTGTGGCAGCTCATGGTGAATTTTTATGAGTGTGGTGATCCCATTTCCTTCCAGCCCTTACCCCAACCCTCACACTGTTGACTCTGGCCCCAGGCAAGCCCCCTGGCTTCTCTTATCCTGCACAGGTCACTGGAGTAAAAGACACTCAGACAAGATCATGAATGTGAACGCATTTTGAAATTCATGAGGTTATATGCTGATCATTATGATACTATCTGGATGGGTGTAGTTTATGATTTTCCCCTGGGATTCTATTCTTTACGTCTATCTATTAAGCCCTATTACAGTAGCTTCTGATGACATCTTCATAACTATCTTCATAATTTAATAACTATTGATACATTTATGTAAGCTTCTGGGAATGGATCTTGTCTAATTATCCTTTATTTCCAGCAACATTGGCACAGGCTGGGGAGAGGGAAGTTTCGTAACAATTTCTTGCTGATACAGAGACTTTTAGGCAATCGTGGTGGGATGAAGATAGATTGCAAACACCCCTGCCCCACCCCAACCCTCCGCTTAATGACTAGCCAAAAGGAATAAAAAAAAATAAAGGTCAAGAAGAATTCAGCAGCAGCAAAGTAATCAGATTCCAAAAGGTGTAAAATGTGGTGTTTTTATGCCTTGATGGGCTTCCCTGGTAAAGGCAGTAAAGAATCTGCCTGCAGTATGGGAGACCCGGGTTCAATCCCTGGATTGGGAAGATCCCCTGGAAAAGGGAATGGCTACCCTCTCTAGGATTCTTGCCTGGAGAATTCCATGGACAGAGGAGCCTGTGGGCTACACTCCAGTAGTGGCAAAGAGTTGGGCATGACTGAGTGACTAACACACACACACACACACACACACATCCTTTGATTGGTAGGTTTCAGGAAGGAAACAGAAGATTCTTGACACATCTTGGGATAACTCTTTTCACCCTCTGCAGGTCCCCAGAGTGTTATAGAGAAAGAAGGGGAATGTAGGAAACTGTATAACTTCCCATTAGTACTGCTAAGCTCCAACAGAGCAGAATTAGAGGGTCTTGAATAAGATTAATCCCACCCCATGGGAGATGCTAGGGAGGCTGCTCTCTGTCCGTGGCTCTGTATTTTGGAATGGAGGAGTTTTCTGGAAGAGATCCCGTGACACCCGCAAAGGTAGCAGCCACATGCTCGGAACCTGTGTGTTATGAGAATCCCAAGCTGAAAAACACAAAACTGGGTCCTGCCCACTGAAATTTTTTGGAGTGCACATCAGTAGCAAAGGCAGAGCTGCTATGGGGGGACTCTTCTGCTCAGTGTTCAACATAGATTCTTCTGGAATTTGTTGAGTCTTGCTTTGTGGCTTAGTAGATGATACATTTTTGAAACTATTCCATATGTTCAGGAGGATAAGTACATTTTGCATAGTCTTAGCTAAGCACTTTTCCAGTTTGGACACTACCTATCCTGATTTCTACTTTACTTTCTCCAAATCTCAGAGGTGTGTACTGGTAAATGTGTATTGTGAGTTTCAAGCAAATGTTTCTGTTTATTTTCTACTAGAATTCTTCTCTGTGATTTTTTAACTTTAGCACAGTGACTCTTGTAAGCAGATTTGAATGATCGACACCAGAAAGCAGTTTTAGGTCATGTTGCGTATTTGGGTGTCTCCATGGCCAATTGAAGGTTTCTGAAACTTGCCAGCCGACTGACCTGCTTCTTCTCTATTAGATCTCTTTTATCGTGATTCTTGTTGTTATTATCAGACTGGACAGCTCTCTTGTGAAGGAAGATTTTGAAAGATGAGAACTGTTTGTTTTCATTTTCCCCCCCTTGTCAAAAAAGGCCAAGTGCAAACCACCCCTGTCTGTTTGTGATCCCCAAGAGTTGGCATCTAAGAACAAATGATTCCTGGGGAAGACAATACTTGGGGTTCAGGATCAGGCCTGTTGGACCAGTTATCTCTCTCAAGGAAGGAATTCTCTCTCCAGGTTCACATTCAATATATCTTGACTTGGTTTCAGTAGAAAAATTCTTTCTTGGTCCAAATTGCCTGGCCTTCTGGGGTGTGACGTAGGACTTAAATATGATCACAAGGAGTCATCTGACATTGGCTGGATGTTTCTTTTGCTTTAAACATGTTCCATAGATCATTAAATCCTCATGGCAACTGGCAAAAGTGTCCCAGAGAGATGAAGAAACATCCCCTGGTCACATGCTTAGTGGCAACACTGAAAATCAAACCCAAGCCTGTGATCTGCTCCCCCTGCCCTGTGCTCTGCCATGCTTTCAGCTGAGGTCAACACTCTTGGTGAGATTATTGGAAAGTTGATGATGATGATGTTAGTAGGGCAGAAAGCATGGGATTCTGTGAATGAATTGGTTTGATGAGCACAAATGAGTGCTTTCCTTAACAAATCTCAGGATGCCACACTGAGATGAAAACCCTTGGATCTAGAGGACCAGCGAAAGAATGCCCCACCTGCCAGGTGGGAATCTTCAAGAAGGAGATCTTGGGAGAAATATTAGAGGCTAGAGTGGCTTTGCATGCCAGATCTCAGAGTTTCAAAGTCTAAAATGAGTTGCCTACAGGAAAAAAAGTTCCTGCTCATTAGTGGAGTGCACAGAGTCCTTCCCAATCTTTTTGTCTTTGATCCCAACCTCTTTACCTACTCACTCTCCAACCCTGGCCCACGTGGGACAGCCTGCTGCTCACCACTTCACCATGCTCTTCCCTCTCTCCATCCCTTTGCTGATGCTGTTTCCTTCTCCCAGAACAGTCCCACCCATTCCAAACCCCCAGACTTCGAAAAAGGCTACTTTCCTTCTAGTCCAAGCTTAGATGTCTCATTCAAAGCCTTCTCTTGGCACAGTCCCTCTGATACAGATTTCCAAGGGTAGAGATGATATTTTGTTTATTTCTCGAGCTGTAGACCACCTAACCTGCTTCTTGAGAAATCTGTATGCAGGCCAGGAAGCAACAGTTAGAACTGGACATGGAACAACAGACTGGTTCCAAATAGGAAAAGGAGTACGTCAAGGCTGTATATTGTCACCCTGCTTATTTAACTTCTATGCAGAGTACATCATGAGAAACGCTGGACTGGAAGAAACACAAGCTGGAATCAAGATTGCCGGGAGAAATATCAATCACCTCAGATATGCAGATGATACCACCCTTATGGCAGAAAGTGAAGAGGAACTAAAAAGCCTCTTGATGAAAGTAAAAGAGGAGAGTGAAAAAGTTGGCTTAAAGCTCAACATTCAGAAAACGAAGAACATGGCATCTGGTCCCATCACTCCATGGGAAATAGTTAGAGAAACAGTGGAAACAGTGTCAGACTTTATTTTTTGGGGCTCCATAATCACTGCAGATGGTGAATGTAGCCATGAAATTAAAAGACGCTTACTCCTTGGAAGAAAAGTTATGACCAACCTAGATAGCATATTGAAAAGCAGAGACATTACTTTGCTGACTAAGGTCCGTTTAGTCAAGGCTATGGATTTTCCAGTGGTCGTGTATGGATGTGAGAGTTGGACTGTGAAGAAAGGTGAGCACTGAAGAACTGATGCTTTTGAACTATGGTGTTGGAGAAGAGTCTTGAGAATTCCCTTGGACTGCAAGGAGATCCAACCAGTTCATTCTGAAGATCAACCCTGGGATTTCTTTGAAAGAAATGATGCTAAAGCTGAAACTCCAGTACTTTGGCCACCTCAGGTAAAGAGTTGACTCATTGGAAAAGACTTTGATGCTGGGAGGGATTGGGGGCAGGAGAAGAAGGGGACGACTGAGGATGGGATGGCTGGATGGCATCACTGACTCGATGGATGCAAGTCTGAGTGAACTCCGGGAGATGGTGATGGACAGGGAGGCCTGGCATGCTGCAATTCATGGGATCGCAAAGAGTCGGACACGACTGAGCAACTGAATTGAACTGAGCTGAACTGAGGTCTTTGCACTGTGTGTAATGCACTTCAGAGCCTGTAACAAGTGTTTGCTGTGAGTATGACTGAATGAATTCACGACACAGCAGGAAAGGCAGTGCCGGGTAGTGGAACCAGAGCCAAACCAGGGATTCCGGACTTGAGCCCTGGTCCTCACATGGCTACTTCTTGGCTCTGTGACCTCAGGCAAATCACTAACTGTCAAGACTTAGATTCCTGTAAAATGGGGATGTGTTAAATCTTGCTCACCAGGTTTATGGGGTATGGAAAAGATATGAAGAGTGAACTGTAAACTGTGATGCAGAATTGGCAGTGGTTTGAGAAGTAAAACCCAAAATATCAATATGAACTAAAGACTGATAAATTACACTACATTAAAATTAAGAAGTTCTGATCCTTAAAAGACACCATAAAGGAAGTGGAAATACAAGCCAGGAGATGATACATGTAGCATCAATAACTGACAAAATCCTAGTCTTAGGAGCCCCTGAGATCAAGATGGAAAATCCACACAATAAATACAGGCAATAAATATGTAGTGAGGTAGATGAAACTAGAACCTCTTATATAGAGGGGAGTAAGTCTGAAAGAGAAAAGCAAGTATCATATATTAACACATGTATATGGAATCTAGAAAAATGGTACTGATGAACCTAATAGATAATGGAACTGAGGACAGAAGGGGAAGATAAGGGTGGGACGAACTGAGAAAGTAGCATTGACATACATACAATACCATGTGTAGACTAGATAGTTAAATGGCAACCCACTCCAGTGTTCTTGCCTGGAGAATCCCAGGGATGGGGGAGCCTGGTGGGCTGCTGTCTATGGGGTCGCACAGAGTTGGACACGACTGAAGTGACTTAGCAGCAGCAGCAGCAGCAGCAGCGGGAAGTTGCCGAATAACCCAGGTAGCCCAGCCTGGTCCTCGGTGATGACCTAAAGGGCTTGGATGGGGGTAGGGGAGGGAGGCTCAAGAGGGAAGGGTTATATGTATAATTATGACTGATTCACCTTGTTGTATGGAGGAGAGCAACACAAAATTGTAAATCAATTTTCCACCAATTAAAAAAAAAAAAATGGAAAAAATAAGGGAAATTCAAGAAAAGAAGACTATTATAATCATTTTGAAAAGCAATTGGTGTTATTTTATAAACTTGAAGTTCACATACATTCAGTTCAGTTCACTTCAGTTGCTCAGTCGTGTCTGACTCTTTGCGACCCCGTGAATCGCATCACGCCAGGCCTCCCTGTCCATCACTGTCTCCTGGAGTTCACTCAGACTCACGACCATCGAGTCAGTGATGCCATCCAGCCATCTCATCCTCTGTCATCCCCTTCTCCTCCTGCCCCCAAATCCTCCCCAGCATCAGTGTCTTTTCCAATGAGTCAACTCTTCCCATGATGTATCCAAGATACTGGAGTTTCAGCTTCAGCATCAGCCCTTCCAATGAACACCCAGGACTGATCTCCTTTAGAATGGACTGGTTGGATCTCCTTGCAGTCCAGGGACTCTCAAGAGCCTTCTCCAACACCACAGTTGAAAAGCAGCAATTCTTTGGCGCTCAGCTTTCTTCACAGTCCAACTCTCACATCCATACATGACCACTGGAAAAACCATAGCCTTGACTAGATGGACCTTTGCTGGCAAAGTAATGTCACTGCTTTTCAATATGCTGTCTAGGTTGGTCATAACTTTCCTTCCAAGGAGTAAGCACCTGTTAATTTCATGGCTGCAGTCACCATCTGAAGTGATTTTGAAGCCCCTCAAAATAAAGTCTGCCACTATTTCCATTGTTTCCCCATCTATTTCCCGTGCAGTGATGGGACCAGATGCCATGATCTTCGTTTTCTGAATGTTGAGCTTTAAGCCAACTTTTTCATTCTCCTCTTTCACTTTCATCAGGAGGCTTTTTAGTTCTTCTTTACTTTCTGCCATAATGGTTAGAAAATTAGAGATACCAAGGGAGAATTTCATGCAAAGATGGACACAATAAAGGAAAGAAATGGTATGGACCTAACAGAAGCAGAAGATACTAAGAAGAGGTGGCAAGAATACAGAGAAGAAATGTACAAAAAGATCTTCGTGACCCATATAATCATGATGGTGTGATCACTCACCTAGAGCCAGACATCCTGTAATGTGAAGTCAAGTGGGCCTTAGACAGCATTACGACGAACAAAGCTAGTGGAGGTGATGGAATTCCAGTTGAGCTGTTTCAAATCCTGAAAGATGATGCTGTGAAAGTGCTGCACTCAATATGCCAGCAAATTTGGGAAACTCAGCAGTGGCCACAGGACTGGGAAAGGTCAGTTTTCATTCCTATCCCAAAGAAAGGCAATGCCAAAGAATGCTCACATGCATTAGCACCCCAAAATTATCTCCTAAGCATATATATATATATATATAAGAGAAAGTCTTATACATGTGTACAAATTCTATGTATCAGAATATTCATAGAACTACACTTTTTAATAAAAAATCAAGTAACCCATGAGTATATTGACAGGAGACTGGATTGATAGACTGTAATATAGTCATAAAAGAGAATATTACGTAACAGTGAACATGAATGAACTTTAATGAGAATCTGGACAAATAATAATATTATAAATGTGAATAGAAAAATAAATCTGACAGAGAGTATGATAATAACTTGGAGTTGAAAATTATGAAAACGAAACGATACATTTGTTTTAAATACAGATAGATGCCATATAGTAGGGAAAACAAAATTCAGGATGTTGGTTTCTTCTGGTGGGAGAGGGAGATAGGAAAAATGATACATGGGAGGAAAACATGATAAATGCTACTTAATTGTGTATTTTCTATTTCTTGGCTTAGGTGGAAGGGTCATGGAAGTTCTTTATGTTTTTAAACAAATAAATAAACACGAAAAATACAAGGTCATGCAAGCCCGGGGATCTCAATCAGAGCACCATTGCCGATCAGTTCAGTTCAGTGTATGTTTTCTTCCCCACACATTCGTTTAAAAAAAATTTTTAATGCACATTTTATTTTTATTGTTTTTAAACTTTTTTTTTATGTTGGAGGATAGCCGATTAACAATGTTGTGATAGTTCCAGGTAGAGAGCAAAGGGACTCAGCCATTCATGCATGTATCCCGGTCTCATTGAGGCTGCCCCATAGCACTGAGTTCAGCTCCCTCAGATATACAGTAGGTCCTTGTTGGTTAAGAAGGACCTACTGTATAGCACTGGACCACACGTTCATTTTGTTTAAAATATAGCATTGGACCACACCTTCGTTTTGTTTTCACTCTGTGGGTATATGTCCCTGGTGTTAGAATGGGGAAGGGGAGTGACCATAGGTCAGTTTGTCACTGGCCACAAATGTGGGAGAATGGTCACTCCAAACAGCGACTGGTCTTGGGAAAGTCACTGCCTTACTGTGCCTCTGTTTACCTGTCTCTGAAAAGGGGAGTGGACACAGAGGTTTGGAACTCCTGAGTCTCTACAGCTTCTCCTTAATTTCCTTGCCACTCTGCAGGCGTCTTTCTCAGACGTCTCTTCCTGGGTTTGCCTCTCCATCCCTGCCTCCGGGCACAGGCTTGGGTGCAGCAGCTTCCTGCAGAATCCTAGCTGCAAATCCAACTTGGCATTTAAAAAAATTTTTTTCTGCCTTGACCGTCCGACCACATTTGTTAATCACACAATTTAGTGCCCTGTAAGCACGGCCACTGCTTCATTTCCCCACAAATTCCTGAAAATAGCAGCCAGGGAAGATTTGTTTCTAGTCATGAACCAAATATGAAGGTCGCATGATTTTGTGATTTTTTTTCTTACCGAAGAAATATGGGAGGCTTAAGCAGGCCAACCTTCCAATTAATCCTACGAACAGTTGCCTTCGAGGTGGGTGAGCCTGAATATTATTCACTTTCCTAGTCATTTATCAAGGAAGAGAAACTGTCCACTGGCCTCCAATAGCTTTAATTCACTGGAGGCTAAAATATAGCACAGCGAGAAGGTCCTCAACTCACAGGCGTGATGCAGATTGTTACCTGTGCCCACCTTTGCTATCCAGTGGAAAGGACCTGACTGATTGGACTGTCAATGTGGGTGCACTGACCCATACACTCAAACACACACACACGGTGCAGGAGTCGGCATCTTCCTGCTGGTCATGGAGCTTTGGAGTACTCAGGACCCACGCCCGACTCAGTGGCCCAGCCCAGTTGCCCTTGTCATCTCTTCCGTTTGTCCTTGGTCACACCTGCCTCACTTGCCTAATTCTGAATTCCATGGAGCTGTGGGCTTTTCTAGTCAAAAACGTACTTGGTTGGTGGCTTACCTTAGAACAGGAGAAGGAGGGCAGACTCAAAGTGGGAGGAACCCGCAGCAGAAAGAGAAAAACCAGCAACACGGCCATAGTTACTAATGGATTTGGAGTCAAGAAGGGGGAGGTGTGGAGACTGAAGGGGGCAGAGACGTGGGTCAGGTCCTGTTTCCAGCGCTTGACACCTGTAACTTCAGTCTGCCTGTAACACAGGGAGGCACTATTAACCCTGTGATATCAGGTGGCCCTTGCAGTGTGGTTGCTGTGGGTACTGCCTAGCAGGAACTTGGTTCCAAGTGGGCACTCTGTACATGTCTGCTGAAGAGATGGGTGGGTAAATGGCTGAAAGGAGGTAAACTTGATGATCTGCATAGTAGTTTAAAATTGTATCTCTGTTGCAACATGGTGTTTTCCAGATCCTGGAGCACTTCACTCTCCTGTCTGAGTGGGCAAGAAATTTCTCTGGGTCCAGGTTCCCAGAATTCCACCGGGCCCTGCTTGATCAGAGTGGACCCAAAGAAGTCCTTTACCTCAGTAGGAAATATATTCCATAGAGACAAGTTGGCGAATTATTTTCCAGAATGGCGAAGGTGATGAACTTAGATGGTGACATATTAATATTAAAGGAGCTCAAGTGAAAGTGAAGTGAAGTTGCTTAGTTGTGTCCGACTCTTTGCAACCCCGTGGACTGTAGCCTACAGGCTCCTCTGTCCATGGGATTCTCCAGGCAAGAATACTGGAGTAGGTTGCCATTTCCTTCTCCAGGGGATCTTCCCGACCCAGGGATTGAACCCAGGTCTCCCATCTTGCAGGCAGATGCTTTACCCTCTGAGCCACCAGGGAAGCCCTAGGGAGCTCAAAATCGAGAAAAAAAAAAAAAGGAAAAATAATGCTTCAAAGGGCTGGGCAGACCCAAGGGAATGGTCAGGGCACCACTTAAGAGAGCTGTGATGAGGCTGATTCACAGATTCTCTCCCTGGAAGGCGACTGAAATTTTTGTGCCAGCTCTCAGAGAGGGAAAGAGAGAGAGGTCTTGTGAGCCTGGAGCAGACACATTTAGGGTCACTTTTATGATGGCATGGTGTCACTGGCTTCAGGACAGGCATGGTGTCCTAAGTAGAGTATTTCTGCCCTAGGCCCTCTTCCTCAGTAATTCTAGCCCAGGCCCTCAATTCTTACACACCTCAGGAGGGCTCCCAGACCTCTGGTTTCACCCCAGATCTTTCTCCTGGGCTTTCGACTCACACAGCCAACTGTCTCCGAGTCTTTGCCTCAAACGTCATGTCTGAATTGAGTTCCCCATCTTCCTCTGAATCTGAGTCTTCTCTAATCCCTGGAACTGTTACCAATTTCCAATCACTTAGGCTAAAATTCCGATATCATCTTGTATTAGTCAGGGCTCCCCAGAGAAACAGAACCAATTGGATGTGTATATATAAAAAGATTTATTATACAAAGTTAGCTCATGCTATTGTAGACGAAGAGGTCCCAAGATCTTCAGGATCAGTCAGTTGGCAGGCTTGAACCCCAGGAAAAGCCAATATTTCAGTTTGAGTCCAAAGGCAGGAAAAGGCCAAAATCCTGGTTTGAAAGTGATCAGGCAGATAGAATTCTGTCTTACTCAGGAGGGTCAGCCATTTTGTGCTATTCAGACCTTCAACTGATTGGGTGAGGCCCACTCAGATTAAGGAGGGCCATCTGCTTAGTCAGCCTATGAACTAAAGTCTTAATCTTGTTCCAAACATCCTCTCAGAAACACCTAGAACAATGTTTGGCCATATATCTGAGTGTCCTGTGGCCCATCAAGTTGACACATTAAATTAGCCATCCATCTTTCCAACCATGTGTTTTCATTATCCAGTTTAATCCATCTATTCCCTTTTTATAATATCTGCCCCATCTGTCCTTTCTTCCATTCCTGTGGAGATTGTCACAAGGTCACAAAGCACGTGCCCACCGGGACTTTCTGCCCCTCCAGCCTCAGTGTCCAACTATGTCACTGCACCAGCATGAGGCCTGAAACAGCATGAGGCCACACCCTCAACTTTCATGCTCATGGTGCCCTGTCCCTCTCTTTCCTATGAAATAACAGCCAAGCTCCCTGCAGGGCATTCACAGCTCTTTTATATTCCGGTCCCAACTTATTTAAGCCTAACTTCCCATTGCATTCCCATAGGTGCTCAGAGGAAACTCAAGAGACTTCTCACTTTTATACACTCCTCTCCTCCTATTTCTTTATGGAATTTCCATATTTTTGAGAATACTCATTGCTCATTTTGTTCCTTCAAAAGCTGATATGCAACCAGCCAGTCCTTCCTGCTTTCAGAGTCGAAAAGGCCACTCACAACCTTTGACTCTTCACCCACTAGCCTCCTACCATAGACCCTGGCATGTGGTTTCAGTCTCTTGCAGTTGTGCCTGTATACCTCACACCAGAAGACACAATTGGTATATGGGGCTCTGCATCTCTGTGCAGTTTAATGGAAGTTCTCCCAGCAAAGAATGGGATTTGAGTCAGAAAGACCTGAGTTCGAATCCCACTGTATTAATTTCTAGCTGTGTGGTGTAGAGAGAACTATTCAATTGCTCTGAACAACAGTTCCTCCAGGACTGTGACTATTAAAGGAGGCATGTGCAAAAGTGCTTAAACAATACTGGCATCTAGTACACATTCAAAACTTTTACTTGATCAAAGGAAAAGTGAAATCATAACCCTTCTCTTTTAACACTTCATGTAGTCATCACATAATGAATATTCATTTTTCATGTATGATTCCCCTGCCCCTCCATTTTAGTTTGGTTTTCCTCTATGTACTTTTTGACATCAGTTTTTGGATGATGTGAATTATTGTTAAATGTTAGTTACTGCTCTATCTCTCTTTTAATGACTGATTCCCTGGCTTGAATTTTCACTCGAGCGGGTGTAAGGGCCAGTGTTACAGTTTTAAGCCATGGAAGTATGCAACATGTGGTAGCCAATCCCCAGTTCGCGGTGTTCCACTGTGGGTGGGTGTGCTTTCCGTAAAACAAGAGGGGCGCTGCTTTCTGGATCCTGAAGGGACAAATACGAATCTACATCTCAGTTCTTCCAGGAGAAGCGAAGTGTTGAAAATTATATTCAGCTGCAAGAGTTTTCAGCATCACATTCAGAAAGACAGAGCAGAAGTTGCTAGAGGCTATTTTCAGAGAACTTCTAATAAGTACAGAACCAAAATACAGACACGGTTGTTAACACCCTGGGAAATGCCAAATCCAAGCTGGATCTCAGCCAGCAGAGAAATGGAAAGTCCTAGATAGCTTATCTCAGAGCAAATCTGTATTATGCAGAAGGTGTGAGATGCAATTATACAGGAGAATGAGCGCTCCTTCTCCGCTCTGCACCCGCTCCTTGGAACCGCCACGATCGAAGTGCATTTGGCATTTTCTAAATCTGTTTTCCGTGAGCAGCTCAGTTGCCCTGGCCTCTGTTTTTCCCTATGCTTCCGGCTTTCTTCTTTTATACTCTCCCCATTCTTCCTCTTCCAGCTTATTCATACCCGTCTATATCCCTAAGCTAACAACTTCTCAGTATGTATTGAATATTTCTAGCCTTATAATTTTTTTTCTAAACTTCAGACTCCCTCACCTTGAAGTTTCCCACAGACTGCTAACCTTACCATATCTTTCTCTACCTCTGTCCCTCAGCATTTGAGCTCAAGTTCTCTGTCTGCCAGCTCGGAGCTTTTCCTCTTTAAAACAATGTCTGACAAGTAGGGAATTACTGCTGCTGCTGCTTAGTTGCTAAGTCATGTCCGACTCTTTGCAACTCCGGGGACTGTAGCTTGCCAGGCTCCTCTGTCAATAGGGGTTTTCCAGGCAAGAATACTGGAGTGGGTTGCCATCTCCTCCTCCAGGGAATCTTCCTGACCCAGGGATCAAACCTGTGTCTCCTGCATTGGCAGGTGGATTCTTTACCACTGAGCCACCAGAGAAGCCCCATGGCATTGAGTTGAGATTAAATCATCCATTTAGAAAGTATTTTTTGAAAGGTAACAGAAAGGCTGTGACGTTGATTAGGAATTTGAATTCTAGGAGACTTGTGTTCAAACCTAAGCTCTGCTGCTCTGTGGCAGCGTGGTGTCAACTGAAAAAAAAAATCACAACCTAAAAGTTGAGTTACTTTTTATTTAGTAGATTTTCTAAGGATTTAAGCCCAGAAGACAACCTCTCAGATAGTTCTGGGGGAGGACTCTGAAGAGGTAAGGAAGGATATACAGGATAGACAGGAATTTTTGCAATAAAAACTGGGGAGTCAGAACATCAAAAGATTACAGTGCTGTGCATAAAGGAAAATCAGGCATCTCAAGTTAAGGAATTCAGTGCCTTTCTATGTATGGGAAAATGTGAGAGTCTGAATTCATTGAAATCATTCTTTTGATATGCACCTTGGTTATCTAGAAGGCTAATAACAAGCTTTTTCCTATCCTGAATCCCCTCAGAGTGCACAGTTGGGGGTGGCTGTGGTGGCTAATGGCTTGCTGACCGTAACATCCTTTGTTTGCTGATACAGCAGGCATCATTTTTCATCCTCCAGGATTTCCATCTGTAGGAAGTGGAGCTAGATAACAGCTGATGATAATAGTCAGTCATTATGTTGTGATGAGCATGGTCTGGGCTCTGTTTTAAGTGCCTTCAATATATGAACTCACTGGATTGTCATAACCACTCTGGGAGGGATGGTACCATCACTATTCACATTTGTTCAGAGTAGGGAACAAAGTCACTGAGTCTAAGAAAGTGAAGGAGTGGGGAATCCAAGAGATTCCACAAAGGGTGCTCCTAGCCCAGTGCTTGCCAGGGTGCACGAGTGTTTCTCACCTTTTAAATTTGAGAAAAGTGACAGGAGAGATCAGGGACACACTTGAAGTCCTCCAGCCTCAGAGGTCAGTTCAGTCCAGAAGGATGTCTTCCCATTTTTTTTCTCTCCTGCTCACTTTTCTGGCATAGATTTTTGTTTACCCAAAGTAATATTTAGTCATAGGGCTTCCTAGGTGCTGCAAGTGGTAAAGAATCTGCCTGCCAACTCAGGAGATGCAAGAGACACAGGTTTGATCCCTGGGTTGGGCAGATCCCCTGGAGGAGGAAATGGCAACCCATTCCAGTATTCTTGGCTGGAGAATCCCATGGACTGAGGAACCTGGTGGGCTACAGTCCATGGGATTGCAGAATTTGACATGACTGAGAATATACCCACACAATGTTTAGTCATAACAAATATGAGCAAACCAAAAGAGCGTATTCCAAGGATTGCCATTCAATAGGTGCACTGAATTTCTATCAGTGTTTACTTTTTCCCTCTTGGGAGCTGGTCATTCAGCTTTCAGAAAGACAAGGGCCTTACAGTTTTCTGTAAGAAAACAGTAATTATGAGCATGTCCAGGCTTTGACTTCTAAGTGGCAACTGTGGTCTTTAAGTTGCAGATGCTGTTACTTTATTCTGCACAGGTTGGAGGAAAAGGCGGTCCAGATAATGCCTGTCATCAGCTGAGGATGACAGATGGTGGACTGGAAATCTTGTCCATGAGATTGAATTCTATTAAGTTTTATTTGGAAAATTGATATTAATGTCTTATTCTGTTCTGGGCCTATTTATATTCATCTGAAGAAGTAAAAATTCAAATAAGGAGCCTTTGTTCCTGCCACAGTAACAGAAAAAAACATCAGTTTTATAGTAATCATATTCACATTTTATAGTGTATTAAGATTTTTCAATCAATCAGGGATTCCCCTGTGGCTCAGATGGTAGAGTCTGCTTATAATGAGGGAGACCTGGATTCGATCCCTGGGTTGGGAAAGATCCCCTGGAAAAGGGAAAGGCTACCCACTCCAGTAATCTGGCCTGGAAAATTCCGTGAACTGTATAATCCATGGGGTTGCAAAGAGTCAGATACGACCGGACGACTTTCAATCAATCAATCAAGATTTTTCAAGTGTTTGAGCTTCACACTTATGAAAAGAGATGTTGCTCTTTTAGAGAGAAGTAGAGAGATGCTCAGGATGGCCGAGTGACTTGGCTATGGGCTTGCTGTTAGCAGAGAGCAGGGGACAGAGTGATTCAGCTGCATGGTCCCTGGTTCATTGGTTCCCTTTCATCTCCCATGACAAACTTCTCTGGATTCCTGCTTTCAAACTGGATATTCCTCCTGGATGAGGGAGTGTCTTATCTATAACTCTTTATACACAAAGGGAAGAAAAGGTGTTTTTTGCTTTTTTCTTTAAGTCATTCTCTGAGTTTTTGCTCTGTATCCATTTCTAATTTTCTCCTCCCATCCATTTCTCACTTACTTTCTCTTCTTATCTTTTATGCCTCCTTTTTCTCATTGTTATTATCATGTTCAAAAGCACAAAATGTTAAAATTTAGCACAGGAGTTGGAAGACTATGGCTCAATTGTCTGATTTTTAAAATAGAGTTAAAAAATAACTTTAATGAGATATAATTTAAATACTATAAAATTCACCCATGTAAAATGTAAAATTCAGTGGGTTTTAGTATATTTATAGAGTCTTTAAAAATATCTATTTATTTTATTTCTTTGGCTGTGCTGGGTCTTTGTTGTGGCCTGCCAGTTCTTTAGTTGTGGTGTGTGGGCTCCAGCATGCACAATATTCATAGAATTTTACAACCATGACCATTATCTAATTTTAGAACAATCTTATCATCCCTAAAGAAATCCCATACTCATTAACAGTCATCCTCTGTTACCCCAATGTCCTTCCTGCCTCTGGTCCTGGCCCTAAGCAACTACTAATTTACGTTTTTTCTTCATGGATTTGCCTATTCTGTATATTTCAAGCAAATGGAATCATACAATATGTATTCTTTTGTGACTGGCTTCTTTTATGAAGCACTATGTTTTCATGGTTCATCCAGGTTGAAACATGAATTAGTATTTCATTCTTTTTTTACTGCTGAGTAATATTCCATTGTTGAAATGTTCCATTGAAATGTTCAGCTGATGTACTTTTGGCTTGTTTTCATCTTTCAGCCATTAGGATAATGTTGCTATGAGCATGCATGTACAATTTTAGGCATGGACACGGTCTTTATTTCCCTGAGGGTATATCGAAGAATGGAGTTGCTGGATCATATGTGACTCTTGTGTCTAGTATTTTGAGGAACTGCCAGTCTAGTTTTCAAAGTTTAACAAGCTCATCAACAATGATTGGAAGTTCAGCTTCTCCACATCCTTGCCCAAATGTATTATTTATTTATTTATTTTTGATGTGGACCATTTAAAAAAAGTCTTTATTGAATTTGTTACAATATTGCTTTCATTTTAAGTTTTGTTTTTGGTTTGAAGGCATGGGGGATCTTAAATCCCTGACCATAGACTGAACCTGCACTCCTGCACTGGAAGGCAGACTGGACTGCCAGGGAAGTTCCAAATATGTTACTTTTTATTTTGCTTTGCAACGCTTTTGGAGTGGTGTTTTGCCCATTTTATTTTATCCATTCTTGTGGGTGTTAAGTAGTATCTTCAGCATACATTTTATATCAGTGTGTGATTTGCAAATAATTACTCCCATTTTGTGGGTTGTATGTTCACTTTTAAGACAGTGGTCTTTGAAACATGAGTTTAAAATTTTTTTGAATTCCAATTTATCTGTTTTTTTTTTTTTTTTATCAGTTGTATTTTTGGTGTCCCTTCTAAAAACACCATTGCCTTATCCAAGCATACAAAGATTTACTCTCATGTTTTCTTCTAGGATTTGATAGTTTTAGCTATTATATTTAAGTCTATGATTCATTTTGAGTTGACTTTTTTTAATAGGGGTGAGTTAGGGGTTCAACTTCACTTTTACATGTGGATATACAGATGGCCCAGTAGCATTTGTTGAAGTGTTCTTTTCCCATTGAGTTGTTTTGGCATGTTTGTTGAAAATCACTTGACACAGTCATTCACCTCCATTTTAATAGCTGGTATTAATATTCTCATATACTGTTCCTATATTTTATTTCATTTAAGGCAACACCATTGATTGGCCACTATTACATACACAGAGCAAAGATAGTGTAAAAGTTGGAATGAGTTTATTTTTAAGCTTGGAGGAAGGAAAGCCTTTCTGAGTAGGACTGAAAATCCAGAAGCTGTAAAAGACAGATACATATGACACAGCGGAAATTTTGAATTTATCTCTGGCACATAAGACGTGACACAAAGTAAACCCAACAAATCTAGAGAACATATCTGCAACACACATGACAAGTGAAAGGCTGGTTTCTAGAATCTTTAAAGAGCTCATGTAAATTAATAAGGTGAAGTAATAGTGGAAACAGTGTCAGACTATTTTTTTGGGGCTCCAAAATCACGGCAGATGGTGATTGCAGCCATGGAATTAAAAGACACTTACTCATTGGAAGGAGGGTTATGACCAACCTAGAAAGCATATTGAAAAGCAGAGACATTATTTTGCCAACAAAGGTCTCTCTAGTCAAGGCTATGGTTTTTCCAGTGGTCATGTATGAATGTGAGAGTTGGACTGTGAAGAAAGCTGAGCACCGAAGAATCGATGCTTTTGAACTGTGGTATTGGAGGAGACTCTTGAGAGTCCCTTGGACTACAAGGAGATCCAACCACTCCATTCTGAAGGAGATCAGTCCTGGGATTTCTTTGGAAAGAATGATGTGAAAGCTGAAACTCCAATACTCTGGTCACCACATGTGAAGAGTTGACTCATTGGAAAAGATTCTGATGCTGGGAGGGATTGGGCACAGGAGAGAAGGGAATGACAGAGGATGAGATGGCTGAATGGCATCACCCACTTGATGGACGTGAGTCTGAGTGAACTCTGGGAGTTGGTGATGGACAGGGAGGCCTGGTGTGCTGTGATTCATCAGGTCACAAAGAGTCGGACACGACTGAGTGACTGAATAGGGAAGCCAATAAAGAAAATCTATGAATAGTTTAAAGGAAAAGAAAAATGGACATGAAACATGTTAAAGAATGCTCAGCACATCTCTTAGTAAAGGAAATTCAAAATAAACATTCAGTTCAGTTCAGTTCAGTTCAGTCACTCAGTCGTGTCTGACTCTTTGAGACCCCATGAATCGCAGCATGCCAGGCCTCCCTGTCCATCACCATCTCCCGGAGTTCACTCAGACCCACATTCATTGAGTCCATGATGCCATCCAGCCATCTCATCCTCTGTTGTCCCCTTCTCCTCCTGCCCCCAATCCCTCCCAGCATCAGAGTCTTTTCCAATGAGTCACCTCTTCGCATGAGGTGGCCAAAGTACTGGAGTTTCAGCTTCAGCATCATTCCTTCCAAAGAAATCCCAGGGCTGATCTCCTTCAGAATGGACTGGTTGGATCTCCTTGGAGTCCAAGGGACTCTCAAGAGTCTTCTCCAACACCACACTTCAAAAGCATCAATTCTTTGGCGCTCAGCCTTCTTCACAGTCCAACTCTCACATCCATACATTAGGAGATACCAGCTCACTTCATTAGAAAAGCAAACATGAAAACAGTGTTTCTTGCAAAGTACTGAAAGGACTGGGGTGATGGGTAGGAACAGGTTTTCTTACACATTGTGAAAGTTTAGGCTGTTGCTATGTTACAGATTGTAATCTGCCAATGTTCATGAAAATACAAATTGCTCACATTTTGATCTAACAATTCCATTGCAATGAATATACTTGCTAGAGTCAACAAAACAAAACACAAAAACAAACTTGGGTATTACTAGTCCCACTTTTTAAAAGAATTTCCATTTGCATGGAATATTTTTTCCACCCCCTCAGTTTCAGTCTGCATGTTTCTGAAGTGGGTCTCTTGTTCAGTTCAGTTCAGTCGCTCAGTTGTGTCTGACTCTTTGCGACCCCACGAACCACAGAACACCAGGCCTCCCTGTCCATCACCAACTCCCGGAGTTCACCCAAACTCATGTCCATAGAGTCGATGATACCCTCCCACCATCTCATCCTCTGTCGTCCCCTTCTCATCCTGCCCTCAATCTTTCCCAGAAGCAGGGTCTTTTCAAATGAATCAGCTCTTCACATCAGGTGGCCAAAGTATTGGAGTTTTAGCTTCAACATCAGTCCTTCCAGTGAACACCCAGGACTGATCTCCTTTAGGATGGACTGGTTGGATCTCCTTACCATCCAAGGGACTCTCAAGAGTCTTCTCCAACACCACAGTTGAAAAGCATCAATTCTTTGGTGCTCAGCTTTCTTCACAGTCCAACTCTCACATCCATGCATGACTACCGGAAAAACCATAGCCTTGACGAGATGGACCTTTGTTGGCAAAGTATTATCTCTGCTTTTCAATATGCTGTCTAGGTTGGTCATAACTTTCCTTCCAAGGAGTAAGTTTCTTTTAATTTCATGGCTGCAATCACCATCTGCATGGATTTTGGAGCCCAGAAAAATAAAGCCAGCCACTGTTTCCCCATCTATTTGCTATGAAGTGATGGGACCAGATGACATGATCTTAGTTGTCTGAATGTTGAGCTTTAAGCCAACTTTTTTACTCTCCTCTTTCACTTTCATCAAGAGCCTCTTTAGTTCTTTATCACTTTGTGCTATAAGGGTGGTGTCATCGGCATATCTGAGGTTATCGATATTTCTCCCGGCAATCTTGATTCCAGCTTGTGTTTCTTCCAGTCCAGCGTTTCTCATGATGTACTCTGCATATAAGTTAAATAAGCAGGGTGACAATATACAGCCTTGACGTACTCCTTTTCCTATTTGGAACCAGTCTGTTGTTCCATGTCCAGTTTGAACTGTTGCTTCCTGACCTGCATATAGGTTTCTCAAAAGGCAGGTCAGGTGGTCTGGTATTCCCATATCTCTCAGAATCTTCCACAGTTTATTGTGATCCACACAGTCAAAGGCTTTGGCATAGTCAATAAAGCAGAAATAGATGTTTATCTGGAACTCTCTTGCTTTTTCCATGATCCAGCAGATGTTGGCAATTTGATCTCTGGTTCCTCTGCCTTTTCTAAAACAAGCTTGAACATTTGGAATTCATGGTTCACATATTGCTGAAGCCTGGCTTGGAGAATTTTGAGCATTACTTGACTAGCATGTGAGATGAGTGCAATTGTGCGGTAGTTTGAGCATTCTTTGGCATTGCCTTTCTTTGGAATTGGAATGAAAACTGACCTTTCCAGTCCTGTGGCCACTGCTGAGTTTTCCAAATGTGCTGACATATTGAGTGCAGCACTTCCACAGCATAATCTTTCAGGATTTGAAATAGCTCAATTGGAATTCCATCATCTCCACTAGCTTTGTTCATAGTGATGCTTCCTAAGGCCCATTTGACTTCACATTCCAGGATCTCTGGCTCTAGGTGAGTGATCACAGCATCGTGATTATCTGGGTTGTGAAGATCTTTTTGTACAGTTCTTCTGTGTATTCTTGCCATCTCTTCTTAAAATCTTCTGCTTCTGTCAGGTCCATACCATTTCTGTCCTTTATCCAGCCCATCTTTGCATGAAATGTTCCCTTGGTATCTCTGATTTTCTTGAAGAGATCTCTAGTCTTTCCCATTGTATTGTTTTCCTCTATTTCTTTGCATTGATCGCTGAGGAAGGCTTTCTTATCTCTCCTTGCTGTTCTTTGGAACTATGCATTCAAATGGCTGTATCTTTCCTTTTCTCTGCTTTTGGCTTCTCCTCTTTTCACAGCTATTTGTAAGGCCTCCTCAGACAGCCATTTTGCTTTTTTGCATTTCTTTCCCATGGGGATGGTCTTGATCCCTGTCTCCTGTACAATGTCACAAGCCTTAGTCCATAGTTCATCAGGCACTCTGTCTACCAAATCTAGTCCCTTAAATCTATTTCTCACTTCCACTGTATAATCATAAGGGATTTGATTTAGGTCATACCTGAATGGTCTAGTGGTTTCCCCCACTTTCTTCAATGTAAGTCTGAATTTGGCAATAAGGAGTTCATGATCTGAGCCACAGTCAGCTCCCGGTCTTGTTTTTGCTGACTGTATAGAGCTTCTCCATCTTTGGCTGCAAAGAATATAAGCAATCTGATTTTGGTGTTGACCATCTGGTGATGTCCATGTGTAGAGTCTTCTCTTGTGTTGTCGGAAGAGGGTGTTTGCTATGACCAGTGCATTCTCTTGGCAAAACTCTATTAGCTTTTGTCCTGCTTAATTCTGTGCTCCAAAGCCAAATTTGCCTGTTACTCCAGGTGTTTCTTGACTTTCTACTTTAGCATTCCAGTCCCCTATAATGAAAGGGACATCTTTTTTGAGAGTTAGTTCTAAAAGGTCTTTTAGGTCTTCATAGAACTGTTCAACTTTAGCTTCTTCAGCATTACTAGTCAGGGCATTTACTTGGATTACTGTGATATTGAATGGTTTGCCTTGGAAACAAACAGAGATCTTTCTGTCGTTTTTGAGACTGCATCCAAATACTGCATTTCAGAGTCTTTTTTGACTATAATGCCTACTCCATTTCTTCTAAGGGATCTTGCCCACAGTAGTAGATATAATGGTCATCTGAGTTAAATTCATCCATTCCCGTATGTTGGGAGCCAGCGTGAGGAACTCCGCCCATGGCAAAGGTCATGAGGAAAAGAAGCTTGGCATATGCAAAGGCGTGATCAAGCCTCAGGAGATCCTCTGTTCCTGAGCATCTACCCCAAAACCAGAGTACTTTACAGGGAGCTCTCCCTCATAACCATTTCTCTCAGAGAAGGAGTTAACTTGCAGCTCCAGTTAATAAAAATTCCTGGGCGTGATAAGGGTGTTTCAGCTTACGAACTCTGAAGGTTCTCTGGCCTGCCTGATCAGGTTGTCCAGCCGCATGTGATTGTTTACAGCCTCCCAGCTGTGAGATGCATGGGATGCTTTAAAACTTTCTAAATACAGACTCTTTTGAGAAGTTAGAAGATTATTAGTAGGTTGATTAGGAATTATATTGGTGAAGGGTTTTTTCGTTTGTCATGCCAATAATTACTGCTAATTCCCTGCCTTAGGTGTGACAAGGGTGGCTCAGGTCAAACCTCTCTGCTGACAGACTAGCTTGTGTGACAACCTCTCAACCATAAACAGCACAGAGAGTTTGGAGTATTAGCATAGGGCTTTTCTCATTTGATTGCCCATAGGCTTTCATATCCTTAGGCACCTGAGAATATATTAATCAATGTATTTGGAATATAGAAAAGGAAATATAGTAGTTTTTGATGTTAGCAATATTAGACTTTTTGAGTTAATGAATTTTCTCTTTTGTTATAGACTACTGTACTTTGTTATAAATCACTGTGTCCTTGCTATGCAAAACTGTAACCTTATCACTATCTTAAGACTAAATAGATTGTAAAGGGAACATTGGTGAAGGATTTTCATTTGTTGGACTGATGTTTGCTGCTAAATCTCCATATTCCCTGCTCTCATAATAAGTATAACTAGCATATAGGAGAAATTAGTATTAACCTTTAAGCATATAAGAGAAATAAGTATTAACCTTTAAGACTAATCATGTTAAACCTTAGGTTAAGTAAATTCCTTTCTTGATTGTAACTCACTGCACCCTCACCCTATAGGAATGCAACTTTATTTGGAGGGTGGTGCCTTGGAAAAATAAGCTTTCTGGTTAACTGACCAGTATCAGAAAGGGCCATAAAATGTCAGCGGACCTCATGGTCAGAAGATGATGTAAAAACTCATAAGACCTTTGTATAATTTTATATGAAACACCTGATTGTGACAAGGGTCAGGTCTGCTGACCCCAGCGTGACTCTGTATTCATCCCTATGTGTAACAAAAGGTATATAAACAAACCTGAAAAATAAAGAAATTGGATCAGTTCCGGAAAGACTGATTCCCTCATGTCGTTCTTCTCTGCTCCCCAATTTTCTGGCTGAATTCCCATCTGGAGTGTGGGTGCCCGCCATTCAGATGGTGCAAATTCCTTGTCTGGAATTTTATTGGTATCCCACATAAGACAAGTTATTCAGCCCCTTTCTCTCTCTCTTACTATTTTCTGGCTGAATTCCCATCTGGTGCATAGGACCCACCAAGCCTACTAACTTTGCCTGGGCTTCTAAGATCGGACGGGGTGGGGGGGGCCTCAGTGCCTCCTCTCCTTCGGGAGAACAGGAAGACGCCTGCGGCCTTTGTAGGTGGTGATTGGTACCCTGTGTTAACCAAGTTATTTGGCCTCTTTTTCTCTGCTAAAATCTTAGTCCCTCTCTATCAGGAATTAATTAAGTTTTTCTAGGATGCCTACTCCGTCCCCACCTTTGAATCACCCTGGATCCATCGGGGCTGGACCCCCGGCACCCGTACATCTTAGTTTGATGATTCCTAGAATGTCAACATTCACTCTTACCATCTCTTGTTTGACCACTTCCAATTTGCCTTGACTCATGGACCTAACATTCCAGGTTCTTATGCAGTATTGTTCTTTACAGCATCAGAGAGACAGCATTATATAGAGGATTTGCTTTTGTGTTTATTCAGCCAGTCTGTGTCTTTTGATTGGAGTATTTAATCCATTTACATCACTGCTTAAAGGTTTTGTCAAGAATATTAAGCAATCTATAAGTAGCTACAGTATATTCTACACAAGTAATTCTTTGCATCCTAACAGGGAAAAATCCCTCTGAATATTTCAATGGGAAAAAGTTAAATCCTGAAAAGTGTACAGGGTATAAAACAAGTTGTATGAACATTAGCACTATAAATATAAAATCTTAGAATGTAAATATAAACATGCAAAGTGAAAATGTAAAAATACACACGCATGCATATGTGTGCATCATAACACTTGTCTAAGGGTACCATTTGTTGTTGTTATTCTTTAAAGACTACATTATGACACTGTTAATCATGATTACCTTTTGAGAGAGGGGCTAGGAAGGAAAAAGGCTTATACATCTCATGTTACAACATGTGCACTGCCGAATACGCCAAGTAAGTTCATGTTATCACTTTTACCTTCACAAATGTGGTCAACTGGGATTATTCAAGTACTGGAATTATGAGTTAATATAATAAATCTCTGCATTAAAAAAAGTTATAGTCTTTTTCTTTAATATTCTTATAAAAAGTTTTTTATTGAAATACATTGATTTATAACATTGTGTTAATTTCTGCTGTACAGCAAAGTGACTAAATTATGTACAAATATATTAATACATTCCTTTTTATATTCTTTTTCATTATGGTTTATCCCAGGATGTTGAATATAGTTCCCTGTACTGCACAGTAGGACGTTATTATTTATTCATTCTATATATAATAGTTTGTATCTCTCAATCCTAACCCCAAACTCCTAATCCATCCATCTCCATCCCCACCTCCCGCTTGGCAACCACAAATGTATTCTCTATGTCTGTGAGTCTGTTTCTATTTTGTAGATAGGTTCATTTGTGCCATATTTTAGATTCCACATATAAGTGATACCATATGGTATTTGTCTTTATGACTTACTTCACTTAGCATAATACTCTCTAGTTGCATTTATTATTCTTAAAATATCCACCAGTGGTACCCTAGCAGCTCTCCTCTCAAGTTGCTAAAGCTGGTTAGGTGATGGAACTCCCAGAAACCAGATGCTTTCTAGAGAGTGTTGTTCAGTGTTGACACTCATCTGTTTTATTGTTCCTTTTTTTTTTTAATTGTAAAAATTTCACAAAATGAAATTTACCATTTGACCATTTTAAGTGTACAGTTCAGTGACCTTCAGTACATTCACATGATTGTGCAACTATTAACACCATCTCCAGAATTTTTCATCTTCCTGAACTGAGACTTTATAACCATTAAATGATAACTCCTCCTTTCTCCCTTCCCTTAGCCCCTGTGAAAGTGAAAGTCACCCAGTTGTGTCACTCTTTGCAACCCCATGGATATACAGTCCACAGAATTCTCCAGGCCAGAATGCTGGAGTGGGTAGCTGTTCCCTTCTCCAGAGGGTCTTCCCAGCTCAGGAATTGAAGTGGGGTCTTCTGCGTTGCAGGTGGATTCTTTAGCAGCTGAGCTGCCCGGGAAGTTTTGGTAGCCACTATCTACTTCCTGACTCTGAATTTGACTCTTTTTGGTAGCTCATAAAGCAAATTAGGGCTTCCCAGGTGGCACTAATGGTAAAGAACACAGCTGCCAATGCAGGAGATGTAAGAGATGCAGGTTCTATCCCTGGGTCAGTAAGACTCCCTGGAGGAGGACATGGCAACCCATTCTAGTATTCTTGCCTGGAGAATCCCATGGACAGAGGAGACTGGTAGATTACAGTCCATAGGGTCACAAAGAGTCGGACACGACTGAAGTGACTTAGCACGCACGCAGTCACATAATGAATCACAATATTTGTCTTTTTGTTTCTAGTTTATTTCATTTAGCATGGTGTCCTCAAGGTTAATCCACCTTGTAGTGTGTATAAGAGTTTCCTTCATTTTTAAGGCTGAATGATATTCCATTGCATGTCTAGACCACATTTGCCTATCCATTCATCCACTGATGGGCAGGCATTTGGTTGCTTCTGTCTTTTGACTGTTATAAATAGTGCTGCATGAATGTAGGTGTGCTTGAGTTTCTGTATTCAGTTTTTCTAAGTACATACCCAGAGATGGACTCTGGATCCTATGGTAATTCTATATTTAATTTTTTGAGTAACTGCCTTGTTGTTTTCACCATTTTACATCCCCAGCACCAATGCACAAGCGTTTTAATTTCTCCATATTTATAGATACTCATCTTGTGTGTCTGTTTTTTTTTTTTTTTTTTTGATAAGAACCAACCTAGCCAGTGTGAAGTGATATTTCATTGTGGTTTTGATTTGCATTTTCACCTGTTCCTTCTTACAGCAAAAGTTTATTCTGAGCTCACAGGGGCCAAGTCCAGGGTTAAACCTGTGGGGCTCTAGAACTGCATGCCCCACCTCTTCACCCCCAGTCAGATACATCAGAGTGTGGTGGGGGGAAAAGATGATGCAAAGGCAAACTGGTGTTTCGCCCTATTGGCCTCAGTGGGCTGGTGGCAGGTGCGTGGTACTATGAGAACTGTGGTGGTGATCAGGCTTACTGCTTTTCTCTGTCATCTCTGGTACTTACTAGCAGTCCAAAGGGAGTGAGTTCCAAACATTTACCAGGAAAATTACAGAATAAAGCTTCACATTGGGAAATGTCTATTCATCTACTTATTCTTCTCCTGCACATTGGGAGAGGACATGCATTCTTCGCCTTTATTGTTAGAGTGCCAGGGGTTCTTTGGAGCATTCACTGAGCCCTGCAGGCTGAAATGAAGCATGTATTTCCAGGGAAAGAAAGTGGAGGGTAGACTATTCCCTGGGAAGCTGCTCCGTGCGCAGCCTTGGCAGTGATAAGGTGCAGTGAAGGCAGGAAGAACCCCACCACCTGGCGTCTGTAGAAGGCGTTTAACTCTTCAGAACACTGCCACATAATCAGAGGAGGTGGTGTCCGTGCCGAAAAAAGGTTATCGCTTCATTTTGGCTCGTCTATAATTACTCTTGTGCTTCAAGCACCTGGTGGAAATTATATTTAACGGTGTATGCAAATGCTCATTGCCAGAAGGGGCTTACATTTCCCTAGTTACTTTCCATAGTTTTCTTAATTTGGGTCCTATTAGCCACTTTTTATTCATTTCTGTCGCTACTGTTTTCTTGGGTGGTAACATCTTCATTTACGGCTATCTTGGAGTAGGACAGGCTTCCCAGGTGGTGCTAGTGGGAAAGAACCTGCCTGCCAATGCAGGACCTGTGAAAGCTGTGGGTTTGATCCCTGGGTGGGGACGATCCCCTGGAGAAGGGAATGGCTACCCACCCCAGTATTCTTGCCTGGAAAATCCACGAGCTGCAAAGAGTTGGACCCAACTGAGCGCAGCACGCATGGAGATAGGACATACATTGTATGAGTGTTTGCTACTATCAATTTCCTGAAAAATTATTTATTCAAACAAAACCAACCAATAACCAACCAAACAAACAACCCAAAGATTTGACAGCAGAGAAGTCTAGAATCCTACACTGGCATTTCTTTGAGATCTCATCAGCTGATAGATGTTACACTTTGATGAGGTTCAGCTTTATTCCTGCAATTTTTTTTTTTTTTTTTGTAATAAGCATCCTCCCAGTGCCCTGCCTCAGGATCAAGATGTGGCTCTTAGGTTTGTGTTCTTTCTTTTCCTGTTTAAATGACATTCAGAGCTTCCCATCTTTCTTTGTTGTTTGTTATTGTTTAGTCGCTGAGTTGAGTATGACTCTTTTGTGACCCCAAGGACTATAGCCCTCCAGGCTCCTCTGTCCATGGGATTCTCCAGGCAAGAATACTGGGGTGGGTAGCCATTCCCTTCTCCAAGGGATGTCCCCAACCCAGGGATGGAACCCACATCTCTTGCTTGACAGGCGGATTCTTTACCCTGAGCCACCCAGAAGCCTCCCATCTTCCTTACACGGTTGTAAAACTGCCTGGGTTTTTAGAGGAAAAGGGAGTGGGTTAGGATACCTAATGGGAGAAGATTGTCTCCTCATTCTATCAGGACCCAGAAGGTCCCCAGCATGGTGGAGGCTTTGGCAAATCTGACTGCTTTCTTCAGGCTTTGGGAAGAAGGCAGATCAGCTGTACTCAGGGAACTGAAGTATCCAGAGAGACCCTAACAGGGATGAGATCAGAAGTCCTGGAAGGGGCCATGGGGTCTTTCTAATTCAAGAAATAAGAATATATTGTCTGTCACAAATAAATCAATCTATGTAACAGAAACAGGATCACAGACATAGAGAACAGACTAGTCATTGCCAAGGAGGAGGGGTTTGGGGGAAGGATGGAGTGGGAGGTTGGGGTTAGCAGATGTAAGATTTTATATATAGAATGGATAAACAACAAGGCCCTGCTGTATACCACAGGGAACTATATTCAATATCTTGTGATAAACCATAATGGAAAGGAATTTAAAAAAGATCAGACTTCCTCCACAGTCCATTGGTTAAAACTCTGGGCTCCCAAAGTGGGGGTTTAAGTTTGATCCCTAACTGGGAAACTAAGCTCCCACATGCTATGTGGCATGGACAGAAAAACAAAACAAACAAATAACAAACAACAACAACAATAAGAATAATAAAAATAATTTAAAAAATACTTTAAAAAGAATATATATATATGCATAACTGAATCACTTTGCTGAACAACAGTAATTAGCACAACTTCGTAAAGCAACTATATTTCAACGAAACAAAGGATTTATTGTCTCTGTCATGGGTTGAACTGTGTCCCTCTCAAGGATAAGTAGATGTCCCAAGCACTTTGCCTTTGACTATGACCTTATTTGGAAGCTGGATCTTTACAGATGTAATGGGTTAAGATGAAGCCACACTGGAGTAGGGTGGCCCTAATGCAAGGTGACTGCTGTCCATATAAGAAGAGAAGAGACACAGACCTGGACACAGAGAGAACACCATGACAAGATGGGGGCAGAGACTGCAGTGATGCATCTACAAACCAAGAACAACCAAGGACTTCTGGTTCACAATCAGAAGCCAGAGAGGCTTGGCTCAGAGGCTCCCTGAGCCCCAAGGAGTAACCAATCTTGGAGGCACCTGGGTTTGGACTTCTAGCTTCTAAAATGTGAGAAAATAAACATCCATTGTTTTCATCCACCCAGGTTGTGACAAACCATTTTAGCATGGCTGCCTGAGAAGCTTCATACAACTTCCAAGGTACCAACATGTCCTGGTCCTATGGAATCCAAGGCGACTGGGACAGTGCACACCATGACCCTTGAAGAGCTCACACCCTCTTCAAGATGGGAAAACACACATGTGTGATTAGGACAATGGGTCCCATGGAAGATGGGGGCTTTGGGGTCAGATGGAGCTGGCTTCCAATCCTGAGCTGGTTTCTCCATCGTGAGTTTCTGGTTTCATCATCTTCACAGGGCAGAGCGCTCAGACCTTTCTGCTGGAACTTCTGGTGAAGGATTTACCACGTTTTGGATTTGAATGAGCTTGACCAGTGCACAGCCCACCTAAGGTGCTCTGCTAACACTTGTTCCTAACGACCTGGATGTGTTTTTGTTCTTTCATCAGGTCATCCATTTAGAGTCCGTCTCTGGTCTTTCAATTTCATCTTGATAATTTTTGTCCTTGCCTTGTCTTTATTTCAGGAACCATTCAGTTGGGTGAAACCTCACAGCATTTAGGTTTTGGCTCAATGCACTGGAACCATCTAAAGGGTATTTATAGCTAAAAACGTTTGTGCACCCAAACCACATTATTTTCATCTTCGACACTTGAACGAGCTCTGGTTTGGGTTGGATCTTCAAGCTTTCCTGTGGTATGGAGGAGAGCAAAATTTCCAACACCCGTCACTCGTCTCCATAAATATCTTGGTCCCACCCCACTGAGTTGGTCCAAACTGCCATCTTTATCAGGTGATGCACACAGCACCCTGGATGATACTAGAGTGGGAAGATGCTGTGTGCAGATCCTGTGGGTCCTTCTCAGCAGATATTGGGCATGATATTTTCATAACTCACTGCTCACCTTTCTCTGGACTCACTTCAAGTGTCTTAACAGACACTTTCTGTGGAAAAAAGAAATTCATATTTGGGTCTCATACGTGTTTCATATTTGGGTCTTGGCAAGACCTGAACATGTAGAAAAACTTCCTCTGTTTTTTCTATACACCTGTGTGAGAACGAGCCATGATTTATGAAGTTTGTTTTTTTGAAAAAAAAAAAAAAAATTTTTTTAATTCTCAGCCAGTACCATGACCTTCATGTGCATTCCAGCAAGATCTCCAAAGGCAGTTGGATGAGTGGGCCCCCAAACCTCAGGGCTTCCTAATCGAGACCTGAAGTCAGACCCAAGTAGACGGTGGAGGAGGAAAGACTGGAAGAAACAAGAGCCGCATTTTTGTTCTTTTGTGGCCAGAAAGCCAAAACCAAAGGTGGAATTTTGTGGTTCCGGCACTTTTCTGTGCCTCCCAGTCATTTCACACAGATGGTTCTGGTTTAAGGATAAGACACTTCATCCACCAGAGGGAATGGAGCCCAGTTCTTGTGCCTGAACTGGCGTTATTGTGCCAAAGTATACTTTGCAGCCGGAGAAATGAGAATGAAAAGTTAATTCTAAAGCCATCGATTGGGAGGTAAAAAGAAAAAAACAAAAAAACCAGACAAAAACCACAAGACGTGGAAAGGTAAAATGAGTCTGCAATGCAGAAGACTGAACATTTCTTCTAGTTATATCACCTTCAGAATTCTAGAGAGAGCCTCTCAACTGCACAGTCGCTTGTGAGTCAGCTGGAGACCTTCCACCTATCATGATGACGGTCACCCGTCAATTGTTCTTGCTGCTCCTCTGTCATTTGAGAAAACGGAGACTGTGAAGCTCAGTGACTTGCCACTCATCAAAGATTCAAGCTCAAGTGGGAAAAATCTAGGTGGAAGTTTGCGATGCCTCTTTCCTTGCTACTGAGCGGGTGAGAACTATTTCTGCTCGTGTCTTTCTTGATCAACCCCTTATTACCCTCGACCTTTCCCCATTTCCATCTCCTAGCACAGGTTCCTTGAGGTCTCTCAGTTCTCATTCACCCACAAAGTGTGAGGTGGTGGGATCACCAGGAGGGCTGGGTCACCCACTGTACATCATCCTGCCTTCTCTCTTTCCATGAACCAACCTCCAGGTGAGAAAGTCCATGGCTTAATAGCACCCTCCTTTGAAAAGTCTCAACCGCTTTCTTTCTTTGTATTTGTGCTGTGACTTGCTTGATTTATGAGCACATTTTTCATTACTTCTCCACATTCAGCTCAGTGGCCTTTCCATTCAGGTAGCCCCTCTCCAGGAAGCTCCAGGCCATAGAAGCCTTCTTTCCAGTGCGTCTGCATTTTTATTAACATGTGCCTCTCATTCACTTCCAGTTTAGACTGTGAGTTTCTCCATAGGTAGAACCCCACTGCCTAGTGGAGAATTCTCAGTGCCTAGAGGTGCCTAGTACATTAGAGGGAGGGTCAGTAATTTAGGTTCTTAACAGCCTTGTAGGTTGGCCCACTGATTGAAGATGTTCCTCTGACAAATCTAGTTTATCCACATGACTGTGACTTTCTCCCAGGCCTGTGTCACCTGGCCTAGTTTCATACTTTTGTTGAATTCAAATAGGAGAAAAAATGGTATATATTACATTTATTGAGTGACTGGCAGTTTGCATTATACTTTTATGAATGTGTTGATCCTTGGCCTTATACCATCCAAGAGAGATAGGTAAAGTATACATTCAACGCATGATGATGAAGATTATCACCTCCATTGTACAGACAAGAAAACTGAGTCTCAGACTTATTGGTTTTTCCTCCTGGTTACAAAATTAGTAAATGCCAGCTTAAATCCAGGTCTTCTGTATCCCAGTTCACAGTTTTCTAACAACGTGGTATTCTTGTTAGAAAAGCATAACAGTAATTTTGTGGGCTTTGTAAAACAAAAGAAAACCACAATCCACCACGATGATAATCATCATGAGGTCCTGAACCTTTGGTGCAGATGCTATCTATGTTGACTTGTGGGTCATGTGCTGGCATGCCATTGGTATAGTGAGCAGTGCCCAGACCCCAAGCACACAAGACAGGCTGCAATGGGCAAACATCTTCACAGCTCATCAAGCTCACAGATCTGCGCACACAAAACATTTACCAAGATTTGGTTCTATGAATGAGGGAGCCAAGCCCCTGGGATGCGGCCATGTGACCCCATCAATAAAACACTGAAACAGACCTTGGCAGGGTTTCAGGGTTCACATCTGGGGAGAAAGGTATGATTCATCATGACTTTGTCCATCTTTGCAAGCGTGGGTCAGGCCTTCCTTTAGAATCCAGGCTGCGCTGATCTACGCTGGCATTTCTTCTTTATGTCCCTCTAATGGCATTTCCAGGTTCCCTTTTGGCAAAGATGTAGAGGAAGCAATTTATTTATTTATTTTTAAGCCAAATTTCTCATTCTGGCCTATGGCCAGTTAGGTGGGTTTAGATGATGTTTCTAGGCAAAATCTTCTGGGTCCTTAAGTTACCCTAAGTCTTTGGGGAAAAGGAGTTCTTGGAATTTCTGTGGATCCTTGAGGATTTAGATTAAGGAAGGTCACTCTAGGCTGACTTGAGTCGTTAAACCAAGAGCAGCATGGGAAAACTCACCAGAGTCTCACTGTGTGTGGTCCATGCTCACGTCTGGGTGCTTGACCCCCTTCTCCCTTGCTTCTCTCTGAGCCCCTCTGGCTGAGTGGTCTGAGAAGAACCCCAGACTCTGTGTATCCTTGTCACACTCTGGGAGCCATCACCTTAACTGAGACCCTCTTTGTATAGGGAGATGGTAAAGCGTGCAGTGTAGAGCATGACTGCTGGGGCCAGACAACCTGGGACCTGAGCCTGTGTCAGTTCAGGATGAAGCGTGAGGTTGGGTGAAGCCTTTATAAGCCTTTGTCTCAGTGTCTGTAAAGGGGCCATGTGTGAACAGCTGGACATCCCTGGGATCAGTTTCTGCTTGTGGCTCCCTAAAGTCACATTCTTTAACTTCTCTGGGTCTTGTGTCTTTATTAATGAAATAGGGAATGTAGTACTTAACCCAGGGCCATCAGTTCAGTTCAGTTCAGTTCAGTCAATCAGTCGTGTCCGACTCTTTGAGACCCCATGGACTGCAGTGCGCCAGGCCTCCCTGTCCATCACCAACTCCCAGAGTTTACTCAGACTCACGTGCATTGAGTCGGGTGATGCCATCCATCTCATCCTCTGTCATCCCCTTCTCCTCCTGCCTTCAGTCTTTCCCAGCACCAGGTTCTTTTCAAATGAGTCAGCTCTTCGTATCAGGTGGCTAAAGTATGGGAGTTTCAGCTTTAGCATCAGTCCTTCCAATGAATATTTAGGATTGATCTCCTTTAGGATGGACTGGTTGGATCTCCTTGCAGTCCAAGGGACTCTCAAGAGTCTTCTCCAACACCACAGTTCAAAAACATCAATTCTTTGCCATACAGCCACTGCTTGCTCCAGCGCTGAGCTGTAGAAATAACTGGAGAAATAACCCAGGGCCATAATACATGCCATTTACAACACCAGGGATATAGTGTGAATTAACTGAGACTATAGATCTGAAGCACCCTGGATAGTTCTTGTCCCAGGTGGCACTAGTGATAAAGAACCTGCCTGTGGTACAGGAGAGGTGGGTTCCATCTCTGGGTTGGAAAGGTCCTCTGGAGAAGGAAATGGCAACCCACTCCAGTATTCTTGCCTGGAGAATCTCATGGACAGTGGAGCCTGGGGGGCTACAGTCCATAGCATCGCACAGAGCCAGCACGACTGAAGCGACAGCATGCACACAAAGGAGTTTGGATTCAGAGGATCAAATACTGTCTGAAACTCAGGCCTCAGTTTCCTCATCTACTTTATCATAAAATCATTTTATCAGGTCATTGCAAACATATCATGAGACAGAGCAAGCGGCTTTGTACCCCATACAGTCAGTGCTAACTGTCATTATATTTAAAATTTTACTTTCCCTTCTGAGAAATAAATAATACATGTTTTAAACCTCTATCCACCACTTTTCTTTTTAAAGCTTTTGGGTAGATCCTGCCATCTACTCCTCTCTCATTTCAATGATTATAAGATAACTTGAGAAGCTAAAGGCCTGTAATTTCCCTAAATCAGAATTTTCTTGGGGAGTCCTTTGCTCTGTAAGCTGGGCATTCCAGAAGCTCTTCCAGAAATTGCTTTGATTTTCCGCAATTGTTGCTTCAACACAAGTGCATTTCTGGCTCTACCTGTCCCTCCTTTCCTGGGCCTTAGGGAAGGACAACTCATCCTGGCTGATAGGCAACAGTTATTTTGTACTGTCCCACGTGATGTCTCATATACACTGATGAAACTGACCAGAAGCTGACCGAGGGAAGCATAATGCAAGGTTTGAGAATAAATCTACAGTGATAGGAACCTGAATCTGTGAAAGGGCTGGGTCTCTGCCCTTTGCCGCAGGAGCTCTTCTCTCTTCCCTCCAGGACGCTCCTATTCTCCCCCACGGGCTGCACAATTCTTCTCTCTGCCATCACTGTCCACCACGCCTATTCTCATGATGCTCTTGCTCATCATTCAAGCGTCAGCTAGTCATCGTCAGCGTGGCAGATTAAGTTCTATGGGGCTTGAGGCTTTTACGTTTGAGGTTAATGTGCCTTACCTTCCTCTGGCTGCCAGAACAAAGCACCCCAGACTGGGTGCCTTAAACAACAGAAATGTATTGTCTCACAGTTCCCTACCCCACTGGTGCTCTGGTCAGGCATTAGTTATCACCTGTACCCTCGAGGAAATGTAGGGTCAGCAGGGAGACCCTGGTCTTCCAGCCAAGCTCTTTTACTACACCAAAGCCATTTATTTGTGTGTACCAAAGGCAGCATCTTTGAAAAATAAATCTTCATGCAACTGGGACTCTAAGGGCAAGGCAACAGACACAGAAGCCTTGGGGCCTGGCATACAAGCCATAAAACAGATCTGGATGAAAGGAGAGAGTGTAATTGGCTGCAGGAGAGCTGGAAAGTGATGGAAGCCCTGACCAGCCAGACACAAATCTATGGGGATTTTCACCAAAGTTGGTCTCACTCACCTAGTGTCAGTCCTAAAGGAAATCAGCCCTGCATTTCACTGGAAGGACTGATGCTGTAGCTGAATGTGACGAGCCACCTGATGTGTGAAGAGCTGACCCACTGGAAAAGACCCTGGTGCTGGGGAAGATACAGGGCAGAAAGAGAAGGAGGCGACAGAGGATGAGATGGTCTGGATAGCATCATAGACTCAATGGACATGAGTTTGAGCAAACTCAGGGAGATAGTGAAAGTCAGGGAAGCCTGGCATTTTGTAGTCACGGGGTAGCAGAGTTGAGTATGACATAGCAACGGAACAACAGCAGCAATGTCAGAGTGGGCAGGATGGTGAAGCATCATCAGATAGTCAAACATTTCAGCAAGTTGGGCGAGTCTGGCCTGGAAATCCAACCAAGAGAAGAGCAAGGCGCTTGGAGGAAAGCCAACATGGGGAGATAGGGTGTGGATGATTCGGTTCATGTCAGCTTGATTCATGTTTAACTATACTTTGCAGTAATTACTCTAATTAGTGGTTTTGAGAGTGATGAAAGAAAAATAATTATAAGCGTTTATAGCTGGTCATTGGATTACAGATGGGACAACCAAGGAAAGTAGACGATGAAGCATAGTTGAGCTGAATTGGCTCCGTGTTATAATTAAGACTCACTGTGCTCTTGGTTAAGTTTATCTGGCGATAGTCTAGCATTTATTACAGCATGAACTCAGGAGTCAGGTGAGAGTGGTTTTGAAGGCAAGATCTTTGAAGAGATGGATCTTGGGGTCCCAGTATCTCTGACAGGAGGCATTATATGGGTCTGCAGTGTGGGTTGGCCGAGGGAAGGAATAAATGTATGACTGCTTCCTCCCCTGGACAAGGGGCTGGTGTGTGGTTGCTGTACAGCCCTGGGCAGGAACACGGTAGATTCTCAGTGAGTATCCGCTGCTGCTCCCAGCCTCCCGACCCCATCCTTCCTGCTCCAGCCAGAGCTCCCCTTGGTCTCCACACCTCCAGCCTCAGTTTATGGCTGCTCTGACCCTGGGACTCCCCTGGCTTCTCTAAAGAACCCCTGTCTCTCTCCTGCACAGCTCAGTTCTCAGCTCTTTGCATCTGGCCACTGGCTCCTTTCTGATACCCTCAATCTGTTTCTCTAAGCGGTCTCATGGGAGGCCAGGGATCATGTAAGCTGCTTATTTTTTCTTTATTTCTCGTTCTCCTGAGTCTTAAAGGAAGATTACAATTGGATAGATCCGATTAGACAGTCCTGGACTGACCACTTGCTAGCTCTCTGTTTTTGAGTCAATCACTTGCACTCCTGAGGTGCAGTTTCCTTGTCTGGAGAAAAAGGGACAGTAATGTCTACTTTTAGGGTTAAAGTAATTAGACATACCATTTTAAGTGCCTAGTACAGGCTTTAGCACATATAAGAAACTCCACAAATTGTAGATGATGGTGATATAATGACGATGGTAATATGGTAGCGATTGTTGTTGTGTAATTGCTAAGTCGTGTCTGAATGTGACCCCATGGACTGTAACCCACCAGCCTCCTCTGTCCATGGGATTTTCCTGGCAAGAATATTAAATGGGTTGCATTTCCTTCTCCAGGGACTAGTAGCAATGTTGTTCAGTCGCTCAGTCACGCCTGAGTCTTTGTGACCCCCTAGAGAGTCCCTTGGACTGCAAGGAGATCCAACCAGTCCATTCTGAAGGAGATCAACCCTGGGATTTCTTTGGAAGGAATGATGCTAAAGCTGAAACTCCAGGACTTTGGCCAGCTCATGCGAAGAGTTGACTCATTGGAAAAGACTCTGATGCTGGGAGGGATTGGGGGCAGGACGAGAAGGGGACGACCAAGGATGAGATGGCTGGATGGCATCATGGACTCGATGGACATGAGTCTGAGTGAACTCTGAGAGATGGTAATGAACAGGAGGCCTGGCGTGCTGTGATTCATGGGGTCGCAAAGAGTCGAACACGACTGAGCGACTGAACTGAACTAAACTGGACTGTAACCCATCAGGCTCCTCTGTCCATGGGATTCTCCAGGCAAGAATACTGGTGGGTTGCCATTTCCTTCTTCAACTGGTAGCAATAATTTATGTTTATTGAGCTCCGATTATGTCCAGGCACTTTCAAATAATGTTTCTTACCTAGTATGTCTTACTTTGGATGAATACCACTATAAAGAATTCTGGACTTGGGCAATGATCTGATGAGAAAGATGGGGGGACATGATGAAAACCCAATCATATTTGAGTGCTTACTAAGTGTCAGCCATTTTATAAAGGTACACAAGTCAATCACTGATGCCATAAAATGAGTGATAATGAGGAAATTGCCCCAAATTATATAACCAGATGGGAGCTAAGAACCAGGATCTGATGTTAGGTTTTTCTGATCTTGAAGTTCATGACCCCTCATTTTTTGTCACTAGGACAAGTGGAACTGGGAGGATAGGGCAGGCTTTAGTGTCTGTCCCTAAACATCAGGGTCAGTAGGATAAACTGTAGCATCTGAGGAAGGTGACAGAGCTGGGCTTGACCCAGGCTGCTATCAGCCAGCACGGGACCTGGGGAGTGAGGGTTGGTCCTAGCAGGTAGAATAGGTAGTACTGAGTTGGTCAAAAACTCATTTGGATTTTCCCTTAAGATATTATAATGCGACACAGGCATATGAAAAGCTTGGAGTTCCAATGATTTGTGCCTTGGAGAGGCTCACTCTCCACCAGGGCTCTGTAGCCGAACCAGCTCTTTACCCAAAGAACAGAGCTCCCAGGAAAATATCCAGGGAGAAGGTATAGTCTGTGGTCCAAGGGAAGAGATAAATTTCCAAGCTCCATCTCTTAGGGAAAGCAAACTGTCTTCTTCAGGATCTTCCCTAGGGACTGGTCAGAGCTGAACTTATGGAGCAAAGTCCTCAGACCTCAAAGCTCATAGAGTAGGAGGTCATGTGATTCACATGGAAACTCTGTAAGATGGTAGCATCACTTAGTTCTTGGTTGACGAAAATATAACAGAGGATCTCAGAAGTGACAGAATTTATCCAAGGCTCTGTGGCTCATCAGTGCTGATCAAGGGTTTGGACCAACGTTCCTTGCTTTTTCGCTTGAGCTATTCAAAAATATATATTTGACAGAATCAGGTGAATGAATTGCTGGGAGGAAAGATGAAAAGGAAGGAAATGCCAAATCCTTCCTTCCCTTACTGACTTCTCCAAGAGCATTAAAACTAGAGATCTGTTTGGTCACTGATGCTAAAATATGGAATGTATGATTTTTCACATCCCTCCATTGGAAATGCTAGTGTTTAGGGAAGGCTGGTATTTGGAACCAGATAAACTGGTTTCAAATTTGAGTTCTAACCTCTCTAGACTCAGTTTCATCTAAAAGGGGGCTAATATAGCTTACCTTGTACAATCATGTGGATTGGGGTCAATGTAAGGAAATTACCTAGCCCTTCTTGGTACTGATGAAATGGTAGTTTTTTTTCTTCCAATTTTATTGGGTTATAATTGACACGCAGCCCTGTATATAATTATGATATACAACACAATGACTTGACTTACATACATCACAAAATGATTAGCTCAATAACTTTAGTTAACAACCATCACCTCATATAGTTACCAAAGAAAGAATTTTTTCCATTGTGACAAGAATTTTTAGGGTTTACTGTCTTAGCAACATATAAATATACCATAAGTGAGTGAGTGAGTGAGTGAGTGAAGTCACTCATTCATGTCCGACTCTTCGTGACTCCACGGACTGTAGCCTACCAGACTCCTCGTCCATGGGCTTTTCCAGGCAAGAATACTGGAGTAGGTTGCCATTTCCTTCTCCAAGAGATCTTCCTGACCCAGGGATTGAATCCAGGTCTCCCGCATTGTAGGCAGAAGCTTTACTGTCTGAGCCACCAGAGAAGTCCCCATCCAGAGATGTTAACTAGAATCTTCATGTTGCAAATTACAACCTCCATACTCACTTATTTTATATGGGAAGCTTGTACTATTTTGACTACCTTTATCCAAATCATCACCCTCTCCTCTACCACTGGAAACTCAAAATCCAATCCCTTAGGGCTCTATCATCTAGGTCACATTTACTGAGGACTCAGAGAGAGAGAAAGAGACAGACAGAGGGGGAGAGAGAGAGATGAAGAGGGACTAGAGGGCCAAAAAGGAGCAGGACAGGAAGGAGACAAGAGAATCTATTTTCTCTTCTCATTTGCAGGCATGAAAAGATGAGCACCCCAGGGGTTTCCGCTCCTCCTGGCTTGGCAGCCCCGCTGACCTGGCCTGCAGGGGATGTGGGAATGGGCCCAGTGCAGCGAAACAAAACAAGTCGCTTTCCTTTGGACTGGCGTTAAAGACTGGATGGGTGTGCTCTGCATGTACAAAGTATGTTTTTAGTTGAGATCTTCAATCAGCATCTCATACAAATAGAGAAGCAGCCTCCAGCCTCCTGCTAAGCTTGCTCAGTCCTTGGCAGGGAGAGGATTCGTGGGTTTGAGTGGACTTAGAAAAGGTTATTCCAGTGCTGGCCTGACTTACAGCAAATATAGCTATAGTTTTAGCTAGGAATCCTTCAGGGTCAGTAGACCTACTTTCTCCAGGAAGAGGCTCTTCCCAGGCCCATTGTTAGCATCCATCACGGTTGAGCCAAGAGAAGAAGCATGAGCATCATAATCGGCCATGTACCTCCTCTACCCAGAATTCATTCAGGCATTTGATAGACATCTATTAAGCACCTAATGTATATTTTCTTGGGCTTCAAAATCACTACAGATGGTGACTGCAGCCATGACATTAAAAGATGCTTGCTCCTTGGAAGAAAAGCTATGACCACCCTAGACAGTATATTAAAAAGCAGAGACATTACTTTGCCAACAAAGGTCTGTCTAGTCAAAACTATGGTTTTTCCAGTAGTCATGTATGGATGTGAGAGTTGGACTGTAAAGAAAGCTGAGTGCCGAAGAATTGATGCTTTTGAATTTTGGTGTTGAAGAAGACTCTTGAGAGTCCCTTGGACTGCAAGGAGACCAGTCCATCCTAAAGGAAATCAGTCCTAAATATTCATTGGAAGGACTGATGCTGAAGCTGAAATTCCAATATTTTTGCCACCTGATGCGAAGAGCTGACTCACTGGAAAAGACCTTGATGCTGGGAAAGATTGAAGGTAGGAGGAGAAAGGGACGGCACAGGATGAGATGGTTGTATGGCATCACTGACTCGATAGACATGAGTTTGAGCAAGCTCTGGGAGTTGGTGATGGACGGGGAAGCCTGGTGTGCTGCAGTCCATGGGGTCACAAAGAGGTGGACTTGACTGAAAGACTGAACTGAATTGATTGTGTCCCAGGTCCTGAGCTTAAGGGGTGAAGGTTCAAAAGCAGTGTTAATAATTATCATGATATAGTTGCCATTTTTAGAGGACCACTGTGTATCAGGAATGTGCCAGACAGTAAGATTATGAAGTGAGGAATGAGAACAGTGATAATAATTCCTGCTTATGTTTACACCTCATATAATGTAGAGAGGATGACCTTCTAGTCAGGAATTGAATGCATTTTCTATCTTTTCTCTGGTGGCTCAAAGGTAAAAATCTACCTGTCAATGCAGGAGACATGGGTTTGATCCCTGGGTTGGGGAGATCCCCAGGAGAAGGAAATGGCAACCACTCCAGTATTCTTGCCTGGGAAATCCCAAGGATAGAAAAGCTTGGTGGGCTGTAGTCCATGGGGTCACAAAAGCTGGACATGACTTAACGACTAAACAGCGCCAACAACAACAAGCAACAGCAACAACCTTTATTTGCTTGTCACTTTTCCAGAAAAAAATCATTAAAATAAATACTTATTTCAAAAGATAAGTATTCCTCAGTTTCTATAAATCTACCATCTCTCTCTGGGGACGTCCTCAAGCTGAGAGCTTGTTGACTGAGAGTCGGGGCTTCCCATGCCAATCCTGGCCTCGGCCATGTGTCCACGAGGCAGAGGCAGATGGTTTTCCGGTCAGGTGGAACTGAGATATATTTTCTCAACACAGTCTGGCAGACAAGCCCGTCTCCCTCAATGCATATCGCATCTCCTAAAGAAACCATGCATATTGCATGAGCCTCCAAATGTAGAAACAGATACTCAGAAAATACAAGTCTCAAAATAAAACCGAAACATTTCAAAACAACAGCAGTTGCAATGCCACCAAATGACTTAGTTTTTTTTTTTTTTTTTTTTTTTAATCAAGCTTCAAGATCTTGGGGAAAAAAAAATTCCCACAGTCCCCAAGCAGAACCTGAGCATCTCAGCTGCCATGGTGAGGGTTTGAGATGAGTTCTTAGTTTAAGTGTGGGAAGGCAATAGACTAACAGACTCAGGGAGCAGTTTAGCTGAGCACAAGGTCTTTTCCTGATCTGCAAGTCAGCGAAGATGAGAGCAGAACTGAATAGTAGCTTTTCAGAATCAAGTTCCTGGAACTCACTGCTGAGAGATTTGAGGTCTCGGCGCCTAGAGTTCTGGCCCAGGTGTGGTTGCTTTCATTCTCACTTCCTTGGGTGTGTACAGATGTCTTGCTCCCTGTTTGTCCCAGGTGCCTAGCCCGTGCCCAAGCTCTGGGCTCCTTGAGCATGGCTGGGTGCCTCTCCCAGCTTCTATCCGCAGGTTGTTCTGATTCCACTTCTCCTTTGCCACTTTAGAACATGTATTAGTATGCGAGTGAGGCTGACAATATTTCAGGGGTAACCTTTAATATGCTCTAATTTATGAGAAAAGTAACATTTTCAAACTCGGTGCTTCCACTATTATTAGTGCTGTGGACATCTGCTGATTTGGGATTTCTGGCACCCTTTCCTTCTTCTTATGGAAACAGCTGCCTCTTTTCTCTTGGAGGGTTGACTGTCCTTTCTTCTTTCCTTGGGGTTGGAGGACTTGCAGTCACAGTGGTGGTCACAGTGGGGATGGACTGATTTGAGAAATATGTATTAATAATTGGAGTCAGCAGGACAAAGTAATCTGACATGAGGGGTGAGGACAGGACAGGGAGTCTTGGCTTGGGTAATGTCAGGAGATGTTGTCACTGCTAATGGAGCCAGAGAATATAGCATGAGAATTGGATCCCGTCTGGGACACTGAATCTGAGGTGTCTGTGGCCATTCTGGGGAGCAGTTGGCTGCAGGCACCAAGCATATCTCTCTGGCTCCAAGCTTTGCCCACCTGGGTGCCTTTGCTTTATCTGCTTCCCCATCCTGGTGCACCTTCCTGAGAGGTTGGCCTAATGCCCCAGGGAGATCACTTCTCCTTCATGTGTTCTCTGCATCCCAGGCAGATTTAGGCAGTTTCTGTAACACTATAACTCACTACTCTGTCTGCTACCTTCTCCCCTGGATCCTGTGCTCAAAGAGGGTTCAAAGTATGGGTCTCATCTCTGCCATTCCCGCATAGAATAGAGGATGTCCAGGTATAGAGCTGGCTGTCAGAGGGGCCGCCTGCCCTGTGTTCAAGGGAGAGTGTGAAGCACCCATATCCCAGTGTTTAGACAGCCACATGGAAGAGTTTCCTAAGGGAGTGCTGGGCTTGCACCAAGCCATTCTCACACTCGCCTCTGGACCGTTGATGCCTCGCAGCCAGTTCTGCAGCCTGTGGTCACAGAATGGATCAAAGCCACCTGGCTTCTCTTCTAGAGGTCCTGAAACCTTGGCTTATGGTCACAGGATGGCAACACCAGTGGAAACATCAGTGAAGTCAACACCCACAGGATACTGGTGGGGCTGGTGTCCCCCACCTTGACCACTCTGGCTTGTTAGTGTCAACAACGACCACATTTGAGCTAGTTTCACTTAAGAAGTCAGAAAATGTATGATGTGAGTATAAAGGGTCTACATAGTCTAGTCTTTGGAGGGTTTCCTGTATACCAGGTAATTGATATTCATTATCTAGAATGCTCATAATAGTCATGCAAAGTTAAGTACCAGATCCTCTTTTACACACGTGGAAACCAAACCGAATAAAGTTGAGTCACTTGCTAAAGACACATAGCCAGGAAGTGGGAGAGCCTGGGCTCTGCACGTCCTCCCTCCCAGGTCACCTCCTCAGCTGCCTGGGCCTGGTTATTTTAGTGATGTGCTGGAATATGTGTTATCTGTCTACCTGGGCGCATGTTCTGTTTTGGATCAGGTTACCTCCCTCTGGGGGAAGCTGAGTTTTCTCCTCTTATTCCTTAAAATGTACCCTTATTTCCTTCTAATCCAAAGATAGGTGCTTCTTCCAACTTTTGGTTGACCTGTCCAGAAGTTCTCACCTTGTCCTCCCACTGTGGTCCTGTGGAATGGAAAAAGGCTTCAGAACAGGCCAAACTGGATTTTTGTTTCGCGGCAGACATTTGCTAGTTGTGTGACTTCAGCCAAGTTACATAATCACTGCAAAGCTCAATTTCATCTGTAAAACCTGCGAAAATATGGTACCTTATCTCAATGAATTCTTCTGAGGATTAGATGACATTTTTGTTGTTCAGTCACTCAGTCATGTCCGACTCTTTGTGACCCCATGGACTGCAGCATACCAGGCTTCTCAGTCCTTCACCATCTCACAGAGTTTGCTCAAATTCATGTCCACTGAGTCAGTGATGCCATCCAATCATCTCACCCTCTGTCGTCCCCTTCTCCTCCTGCTTTCAGTCTTTCCCAGCATCAGTCTTTCCAGTGAGTCAGCTCTTCACATCAGGTGGCCAAAGTATTGGAGCTTTAGCTTCAGCATTGGTTCTTCCAGTCAATATTCAGGGTTGATTTCCTTTAGGATTGACTGGTTGGATCTCCTTGCAGTCCAAGGGACTCAAGAGTCTTCTCCAGCTCCACAGTTTGAAGGCATCAATTCTTCATCACTCAGCCTTTATTATTGCCCAGCTCTCACGTCTGTACATGACTGTTTGAAAAACCATAGCTTTAACTATACGGACCTTTGTAGACAAAGTAAGATCTCTGATTTTTAATATGCTGTCTAGCTTTTCTTCCAAGGAGCAACTGTCTTTCAATTTCATGGCCACAGTCACCATCCACAGTGATTTTGGAGCCCAAGAAAATAAAGTCTGTCACTGTTTCCATTGTTTCCCCATCTATTTGCCATGAAGTGATGGGACCAGATGCCATGATCAGTTGCTTTTTCACTCTCCACTTTTACTTTCATCAAGAGACTCTTTAGTTCCTCTTCGCTTTCTGCCCTTAGAGTGGTGTCATTTGCATATCTGAGGTTATTGATATTTCTCCTGGCAATCTTGATTCCAGTTTGTGCTTCATTCAACCCAGCGTTTCTCATGATGTACTCTGCATGTAAGTTAAATAAGCAGGGTGACATAAGTAGTACTTATGAATATTCCTTTCCCAGTTTGGAACCATTCTGTTGTTCCATGTCTGGTTCTAACTGTTGCTTCTTGACCTGCATACAAATTTCTCAGGAGGCAGGTAATTTCTTTAAGAATTTTCCACAGTTTGTTGTGATCCATACAGTCAAAGGCTTTGGCATAGTCAACAAAGCAGAAGTTGATTTTTTTCTGGAACTCTCTAGCTTTTTCGATGATCCAGTGGATGTTGGCAATTTGATTTCTGGTTCCTCTGCGTTTTCTAAATCCAGTTTGAACATCTGGAAGTTCTTGTTTCACATACAATTGAAGCTTAGCCTGAAGGATTTTGAGCATTACTTTGCTTGCATGTGAGATGAGTGCAATTGTGTGATAGTTTGCTAATGCTTTCCAATAAAGCAGGTTAAATCCAAAGATTAACAGAGATAAAGTATACCAATATTTCATTCAAAAAATATTGACTGAGCACTTAGTATGTACCAAGAACTTTTCTAGGTGCTGAAAATATAGCAGGAAAAATATAGTTGCCCTCAACGATGTCACATTGTACTGGGGGAAGACAGGAAATAAAATGATATATAGTGTCAAGTGATGATAAATGTAGTGGGTGAAAATAAAATAAAGTAAGGAAGATAGAGATGTTGGGGGTCTTGAAGGTTTTTTTCTATTTTACACAGGCTGGGCTGGGGATAGGGATGGTTGAGGTAGTACTTGTGCAGTTGCCAGATAGACGTGTGGAAGAAAGCCTTGCATACACCTGCTTTAAGTGGGCCCAGCCATAGGGAGGAGCCTCTGCACCCACCATGTGGCTGGGATGAGGTGTTTTGTTCAAGCAAAAGCAAAGGGGTCCAAGGGGCGTCAGTGGGTGACTGGGAAAAATATTGGAGGTAGAGAGGCAGGAGGTGGGTGGAGGGTAGAATATGTAGGAGTTTATAGGCCTTTTAAGAACTTTGGCTTTGTCTCTGAGTGCTTTGGGAAGCCATTTAAGAGTTTGGAGCAATGTATTTACATTACATAATATGATTAATGTTTCAGTAGGATCATTTTGTCTACTGAATAGGGAGGAGTATGTGGATGGTGGCTATGGGTTGTGGTAAGGGAACACGAGTGGCATTGGGGATACCAGACAGGAGGTTTTCCTTATAGCAGAAATAATGAAATTAGTGAGAAAGATATGATTTTGGGTGTCCTTTGAAGTCAAAACTGGCAGGATTTGCTGATGTGCTCAATGTGAGATATAAGAGAAACAGAGGAATCTCTCTCACATTTTTGGCATAAGCAATTGAAGGGATGCAGTTGCATTTATTGGGGTGAGAAGACTAGGGGAGGAGAAAGTTTGCAGGGCTGTGGGGATCAGGGCATCAGAGCTGAAGGGTGGGTTTGAGCTGCCTATTAGGTATCCAGTGAAATTGTTGAGTAGATTAGTTTAATATCTTTTGCCACAGTGTCTGTCCAACGTCCTGTAATATGAAAAGGACTTTAGCGAGAGTACCATTTACTCTGTTCCAGGCAACTGTAAGAGTCAGAGCTGGTTCTGCAGGAAATGAATCTTCCTGCTGCTCCCCTTGGCTACTTTTGCTTTTTAGCTCCTGTGGGGTGGTCCGCAGGCCTGCAGATGCTGACGACCACTCTGGCTTTGTAGCCCAAAGTACACCTCCCTCCACACACATGTGCTGGTGCAGACATGAATTATCTTTGTAAACAAACAGGATGATTTCAAGAGTCAGTCTAATGAGCAGTGAATATGGACTGATTACTGTATTTGTGAAGAACCTCATTTTTTTCCCTCCCAACATTGCACTAAAGATTGGGCCAGTGCTTCCTCCTGGGCTTACAAATGTAAGTAATCAATGTGTTTGTGTAAATATTTAAAGATGTCCACATCATGTTTATGAATCAATGGGCTATCATAATTGCTTTTGTGTGATCTGATAGAGACAAAAATAAACAGGACCCACTGTATCTTAGAAGGCTTCCTCATGGAATTTAGAAAACATGGTGATTAAAGAAATGTTTATACCACATCAAAAAATCTTGTAGGAAGAATTATGATGGAGAATTCATGCTTGGATACATTCATTTGTATATTTTTCTTTTTTTGATAACATTGTTTTCATGATTTAGTTAGTTTGTTTTATTGTGGTAAGAACACAACAGTGAGATCTACCCTCTTTAACAAATTTCTCAGTGTACTTAGCATATGGCTTTCTATAGGCGCAATGTAGTGCAGCTGATCTTGAAAACTTATATTCGTCTTGCATAACAGCAACTTTACAATTGTTAGATAGGAACTTCTCATTTTCCCTTCCAGGCATTTAGGTGCTTAAGTCTATTTCTAGATCTCCTTGACTTGCTGATTCTCCAAGAGGCGCTAAATTATTTGCGTACAACTTCATAGTCATGCACAGAACAAATGTTTCCTGGTGTATAGCTAGGTGATAGATGGACTCACCTACAGAGACCTCGCTTTGGCTTCTGACTCTCCTGGATTCAAATCAGAGCTTCTCTGTTGGTTAGTTGTTTGGCTTTGGGCAGATGAACTAGTCTCTGAGCTTCAGTTTCTTTATCTCTGTAGTGGGGAATAATATTTACCTGGCAAGGCTATTGTGAGAATTGAATGATACAACATGTGTTGAGCACCCAAAAGTTTCTGGCAAATAGTAGGTGTTCAATGAAAGGTCATTTCTTCCCATCCCCTTTTCTCTACCTGGAAGCTTGTTCTAGCTCAGGTGTGAAAGAGAAGCAAAAGAGCATTCCCTAAGATATTTCTGGCTTACAGTAGTTTGGAAAGATAAGTAATTTATCTTTCCAAGAGAGAGAGGAGGGGGCACCATGGTGACATTTCTGGCATATGCCCAGTGTTTTCTAAAGCTTCGGCCAATTAATATTCCTTTAACCTGGAATGCTTTTTCTTGCCTGTCTCTTTAAGTAGTCCACGTCCTCCACCAAACCTTTCTTGCAGGACTTTCCCAGACAAAGTTGCATGTGAGCGTGGGCTCCTCTGAACTTCCATGCGTCTCTCTCAAACATCACATCTGTCCTTGTCTCCTGTTATAGCTGTTGAAGTCTTGGCTGATAGTGTTTGCTGAAGTCTAAGTGTAGTCAGAGCCAAAGCAATACCATTTCATCATTGCTTATTGGGCATCTAGGGGTCCTAGCAAGGGACCATATATGGCAAGTCGTGTGTTTCAGGATAGAAGACCTGGGCTTTGAGTCCAGCTTTATTGCTTACTGTGTGAGGTTAGTCCCATACTTTCCTAGACTGTGTTTCCTCACTTACAAATAAGTTATAATATTTCTATTGGCCATTATTTTTTAAAATAAATGTCCTCAAATCCTATTCAAAAAGAGTGCAGTATAAATAAAATGAATGGAATGGTTTTTACTCCCACCTTCATCAAGGCACTGTTGGGCAGCCATGGAAGATCATGGCTCAGAGAATATTTGGTAAACAATAAATGTGGTACTCATGCTATACTGAGTTATTAGGCTCTCATTAAATATCTCCTGGGTCAATGCTTAACTGATTGATTAAGCATTGAAAAAGCTTTTATCAGCCTGGGGAGAAGGGTCACAGCTTTATGACATGCTTTGGGGGAGGGCAGAAGCATCTCTCACGGGAAGGAGACAATCAAGGGAAGGTGGCAGGTGGACACACAGTAGGTCTAATTAAATATATGTTGAATATGGCTGATTAGGTAACAGAGTGGTGGGGGCAGTATGTCATAATATAGAAAACTGTTGAGAGACCAAAAGGAGATGTAAATGTTGATTAGACTCCTTCCCCTAGCTGACTTTCCTTGTTCCCTTTCCATGTATCCTTTTTTTTTTTTTTTTTTTTTGATAAAGTACTTTGTTTGGATAACATAGCACTGTTCAGTCACTTGGTCATGTCTGACTCTTTTAAGACCCCATGGACTATAGCCTGCCAGGCTCCTCTGTCCATGGGATTGCCTAGCAAGAATACTGGACTGGGTTGTCATTTCCTTCTCCAGGGGACCCTCCCGGCTCAGGGATCAGACCAGAGTCTCCTGCATAGACAGGCAGATTCTTTACCACTAAGTCACAAGGAAGTCATAAAGCACTTTACACCTACTTACTTGTTCATGTCTCTATGTGTTGGTATTTATTCATCTGATTAGTTAGTTCATTTACTGTCTCTCTCTGCTTGCTAGATGATATGCTCTCAGAAGCAGTGATTTGTGGCTGTTTTCCTGACTCCCATAGCCACAGTGTCTAGAATCATGCCTGGTACAGGGCAGGTGCTCCATACATGCCTGCAGGATGAGTAATGATGCAATTTATTGTCTTCTGTAGGCTAGGAAGACTTTCAGGCCACCTTTTTCCTCCTGTGATTCGCTGCATTGATCTTCTGGTTTCCTCCTCACCTCTGTCTTGGATTATCTTGTCTTTAAATATACTTGCTACTTGCTTGTTTGTCATTTGCTCCCTCTCAGTTGAGCTGGAGTAGTGATCTGAGTATAGACAGCTTGGGATTGAATTCTGGCACAATCTCTGACTTACTGTATGGCCCTGGACAGTTCACCTATCTGTTCAGAGCCTGTTTCCTTGGCTGTAACATAAGGATAAGAGCAAGTCTTCCTCCCAAAGTAGTTACAAGGGTTGAATTTGTTAATGTACCTAGAATATAACGCCAGGTACATAGTATGTGCTCAGTGAAGGGCTTTTAATATTACAGTGGAAGTAACAAGAAGCCAGGGACACTGAGTTTCTCACTTATTCTGCTGTCCCTGGTATCAACGACACAGTTCAGTTCAGTTCAGTTGCTCAGTCGGGTCCAACTCTTTGTGACCTCATGAACCGCAGCACGCCAGGCCTCCCTGCCCATCACCAACTGCTGGAGTCTACCCAAACCCGTGTCCTTCGAGTCGGTGATGACATCCAACCATCTCATCTTCTGTCATCCCCTTTTCCTCCTGCCCTCAATTTTTCCCAGCATCAGGGTCTTTTCAAATGAGTCAGTTTTTCGCATCAGGTGGCAAAGTATTGGAGTTTCAGCTTCAACATCAGTCCTTCCAATGAACACTTCAGGACTGATCTCCTTAGGATAGACTGGTTGTATCTTCTTGCAGTCCAAGGGACTCTCAAGAGTCTTCTCCAACACCACAGTTCAAAAATATAAATTCTTCGGCACTCAGCTTTCTTTATAGTCCAATTCTTACATCCATACATGACCACTGGAAAAACGATAGTCTTGACTAGATGGACCTTTGTTGGCAAAGTGATGTCTCTGCTTTTGAATATCTGTCTAGGTTGCTCATAACTTTTCTTCCAAGGAGCAAGCATCTTTTAATTTCATGGCTGCAATCATCATCTGCAGTGATTTTGGAGCCCCCAAAATAGTCAGGCACTGTATCCACTGTTTCTCCATCTATTTGCCATGAAGTGATGGGACTGGATACCGTGATCTTAGTTTTCTGAATGTTGAGCTTTAAGCCAACTTTTTCACTCTCCTCTTTCACTTTCATCAAGAGGCTCTTTACTTCTTCACTTTCTGCCAGAAGGGTGGTGTCATCTGCATATCTGAGGTTATTGATATTTCTCCCAGCAATATTGATTCCAGCTTGTGCTTCCTCCAGCCCAGCGTTTCTCATGATGTACTCTGCATATAAGTTAGATAAGCAGGGTGACAATATATAACCTTAATGTACTCCTTTTCCTATTTGGAACCAGTCTGTTGTTCCATGTCCAGTTCTAACTGCTGCTTCCTGACCTGCATACAGGTTTCTCAAGATGCAGGTCAGGTGGTCTGGTATTCCCATCTCTTTTAGAATTTCCCACAGTTTATTGTGATCCACACAGTCAAAGGCTTTGGCCTTTGTAGTCAATAAAGCAGAAATAGATGTTTTTTGGAACTCTCTTGCTTTTTCCATGATCCAGCAGATGTTGGAAATTTGATCTCTGGTTCCTCTGCCTTTTCTAAAACCAGCTTGAACATCTGGAAGTTCACAGTTCACGTATTGCTGAAGCCTGGCTTGGAGAATTTTGAGCGTTATTTTACTAATGTGTGAGATGAGTGCAATTGTGTGGTAGTTTGAGCATTCTTTGGCATTTTGGAATTGGAATGAAAACTGATCTTTTCCAGTCCTGTGGCCACTGCTGAGTTTTCCAAATTTGCTGACATATTGAGTGCAGCACTTTCACAGCATCATCTTTCAGGATTTGAAATAGCTCAACTGGAATTCTGTCACCTCTAGTAGCTTTGTTCATAGTGACGCTTCCTAAGGCCCATGGCTGCACTGGTGGCACAGGAGTGGCGGCTGTGACAGTGCAGGAGCGGCTGAGAGGAGCTACCCCACGTCCAAGATCAGGAGCAGCAGCTGTGCTTTGCTGGAGCAGCCATGAATAGATACCCCACATCCAAGGTAAGAGAAACCCAAGTAAGATGGTAGGTGCTGAGAGACGGCATCAGAGGGCAGACACACTGAAACCATAAACACAGACAACTAGCTAATCTGATCACATGGAGCACAGCCTTGTCTAACTCAGTAAAACTAATCCATGCCACGTTGGGCCAACCAAGACAGATGGGTCATGGTGGAGAGGTCTGACAGAATGTGGTCCATTAGAGAAGGGAATGGCAAACCACTTCAGTATTCTTGCCTTGAGAACCCCATGAACAGTATGAAAAGGCAAAAAGATAGGACATTGAAAGATGAACTCCCCAGGTCAGTAGGTGCCCGATATGCTACTGGAGATCAATGGAGAAATAACTCCAGAAAGAATGATGAGATGGAGCCAAAGCAAAAACAACACCCAGTTGTGGATGAGACTGGTGATAGAAGCAAGGTCTGATGCTGTAAAGAGCAATATTGCATAGGAGCCTGGAATGTTAGGTCCATGATTCAAGGCAAACTGGAAGTGGTCAAATAGGAGATGGCAAGAGTGAATGTCGACATTCTAAGAATCAGCAAATGTCAGAGTTGCTACTCACTAAATACTGATGGATGAGTGAATAAATATGTCAAAACAAGTAGCTGTAATGTAGACATCTGTCTTAACAGTATCCTACAATAGGGAATTTTACTGAAGAAACATTTTTGAGGGTGTCTGCTATATGCCAGGCACTGTGGGGAAGAGTGAGGATCCCATTTATTTACTATTATCTAGGTGCATAGATCTCAAACTGATTTCACAGCCTCAAAATGCCAGGGATTTGTGGACTCCAGGGAGAAACAGTGATCTGGACTGGTTTTGGTGTGGTGGCCCTTTGATGATCCCCTGGACAAGTGTTCATTGGACACCACCAGGCCCCAGGTCCTGGAGGTGTTGCAGGGAAGCAGTGATGGGAAAGCCAACCCTTGCAGCAGAGAGCTCATGGCATGTATTTGACATGAAAGTGACAACCAGGATGCTCTGGGGGTGTGTCTGTGGTTGAAAAAAGGAATGGGGCTTGGGGAGCACAGAGGAGGTACCTAAATGAGAGTGGAGGGTGCAGAGGGTGAGATACAGCTTCCAGTATTGCTCTCAGGAGCTTCAAATACCGACCATTCAGACTAACCTCAGCAAGGTTAGAATGCCACTCTGAATCAGTTAAAAGGAACTAATTACAGGATATTTTCCCCTGAAGGTAGTTGCATTCTCTTCTGAAAATACACCATCTTCACACTCCTCATAAAGGATTGTGATTGGCTAGTTACCTGTTTTATTACCCACTACACTAAGCTCAGTGAATATTTGTTGAACCAAAATAAATCAAACTCCCAGGTGTATTAACTTCCTAGGGTTGCTGTAACAAAGTACCAGAAGTGGAGTGGCTTACAAAAACCTAATTTTATTGTCCGTGATTTTTGAAGGCTAGAAGTCCAAAGCCTAGGTTTGGCAGGGCTGGACTCTACCTGAGACTCTGGAATTCTTGCTTCCTCCTAGGTCTTGATACTTTGCCAGCAACCTTTGGCATCCTCTAGCTTGTAGGTGTATGACTCAGTCTTCTGTCTTCATGTGGTCTTCTCCCTGTGTCTTCAGCCATCCTCCCCTGCGTACACGTCTGTCTCAATGTCCAACTTCCTCCTTACTATATGGACCCTGGTCATTGGATTAGGAACCACCCATAATGAGCTCATCTTGATTAAATCAGCAAAGACCCTATAGCCAAATAAGGTCACATTCTGAAGTATGAGAGGTTGGGACTTTAACATCTCTTATGTTAACATAAGGGGTCATGGCTCAACTCTTAACACAGGGGTACTTATGGATTTATAGGATGAGCAAGAAGTTTAGCAGTGGGGGCTGCAGTGGATATACATGAGGCTGGGGACTTCTTGGGATTCCCCACCCCTGAACAGGGAAGGCTATGGGAAGACAGTCTGTAACCAGAAAGTCAGACCCAGCCTTGGAGGCTCTGCAGCAGACACTCAGCCCAACTCTGCCGGAACGTGGCTTTATGACTTCTGAGTCCTGCCCGGTACTTCACAGGCCCTGACATCTGTCCAAGGGTTGGAGTCTGTTCCTGCCTTCCGGGCTCGACTCTGTACCTGAAACCCAAGGTTGACATTTTCTCACTTCAAAACCTGGGACTAGAGAAAGTGAAGTCACTCAGTCGTGTCTGACTCTGTGACCCCATGGACTGTAGCCTATCAGGCTCCTCTGTCCATGGAATTTTCCAGGCAGGAGTACTGGAGTGGATTGCCATCTCCTTCTCCAGGGGATCTTCCTGACCCAGGGATCCAACCCGGGTCTCCCGCATGGCGGGCAGATGCTTTACCATCTGAGCTACCAGGGAAGCCCAGAGTTGCTCAGTCACGTCTGACTCTTTGGTAGCCCTTTTAGAGATCTGGATCAGTTCAAATCAAATGTGAGTTCACTGCTCCTCTGGAGGATCTTGCTAGCAGTTGACGTAACAATACGGCTTCCGTTGGTCAAGAGCCTAATGAATACTTCGCCTCTGGTCCTCTGACGGCCCTACTGTGGGGACTGCCCTGAGGTAGGGAGGAGAGCATCACCTTGGTAGAGAAGGAGCATGGAACCCAGAGAGTTTATGCTGACGTGCACACGGCCACACAGCTTGTCAGTGGTGACGTCAGAGGTGGAGCCCTGTTGAGTCTGACTCCAGTCTGAATGTTCCTCTGCCGTACTCCCCTCAGCGGGAGGGTTTGGGGGCAGCTCCAGGTTGGATTTGACGCTGCTTCCTAGTCTTATCTGAATAAACCATCCTCTTAAATGCCCACTGGCCTCACTTGAATCTTTCTATTTTCTTGATCCTTGAACTAGAGGACATAGGTGTGTGAGGCGGACAGCCCAGGTCACGGAACATTTATTCTTCTGTTCTCGCTGGTGGGCTCTCTAGGTCTGACTGTCAGTTGCCAGTGGAGGGGCACTGGGAGGCTCATGTTATCCAGAAAGTTCTCTGGCCTTCAAGGCTGTGGGGGAATACATCACTTTCCAGTCACTAGAAGACTGAGCTTCCAGAAGCCCTCTGCTCTGCCCCTAGACTTCAGTGCCTCCTAGGAGGTCCCTACCACCAACAGTGTTCTGAAGGCTCCCAGTGTCGCCCAACTAAAGGGAAACCACAGCAGCGCGCTGGACAGGCATGCGTTCTGCAGAGAGAACTCATCGGTGGGCGAGGTCTGAGGCGGGGTCACTTCCGGGTCTCTGGTTCCTGTCTCCCGGACGCCCCTCCCGGACCCTGAGAGGCGCGGGGTTGGGAGGGCAGGACCGCACGGGCTGTTTTTATCAGCCAAGCCGCAGCAGGGGACCACACGGTCCCAGGGCCCACCTTGGCTGACCACAGGGCCCGGCTCTAACGGGGGGCCGTGGGACCGGCAGGGCTGGGGTTTCCGCTTTCTCACAGGAAGCCTCGATCGTTCTCCTGGGGCCCGCTGGGGGCCGCGCTGAGCAGGGGTGACTCAGCTTCCTCTGGGCCCCCACAGAGAAGCAGGGCCCCTGTCAATGCAGGGGTCCTCTCGCCTGTGTGTTCCTATCCACTTACTGCTCTAGAAGACCTCCAGTCATGGTTCAAGTCTCTGCTTAGAGGAAGACTTGTTGAAAAAAACCAGTTTGTGCTTCACGTTGCTACACCATTTGTCACTTTATAGAAAAGCTTTCTCACATATTGGTTCCTCCACTGTTCACAGCAACGTGAGATTACAGGGAAGCCATTGTTATCACTGCTACTCTCATGAAGAAAGTGAGACTCAGACAGTGAAGGCGGTTGGCTGAGGCCACTTGGCTTATTGGTGGAGGGCTGGCACTCAAGCCCAGGATTCTAGAAGACTCTTTTGGGACCTTATAGTTCTTTCTTGTGTGGCCCTCAGCATTTAGCCCTTATCATATGCTTCCCAGGTGATGCAAGTGGTAAAGAACCTGTTTCAGTGCAGGAGATGTAAGAGACATGGGTTCAGTTCCCTGAGTTAGAAAGATTCTCTGGAGGAGGAAAAATGACAACCCACTCCAGTATTCTTTCTAGAGAATCCCACAAACAGAGGAGCCTGGTGGACTATAGTTCATGGGGTCACAAGGAGGTGGACACAACTGAAGTGATTTAACATGCGTTCACACATGTGCTTGCTCTGTGTAAAATGTTTGTTGATTGAATGACTGATTGTAATTTTCAACCATCGTGAGACAGATCCTCAGAGCTCTAAGCAAGCTACCATGGGAAGGGGAAGGACACAGGCTTTACAGAGATAATTCAGGTTTAAGTTCACTAAGACCCACATTAGCTATGTGATTTTAGGTAAGGCTTAAGTTCCTAAGTAGTTTTCTCTGAACATAGGGTAATAATGGTGATTTTTTGGGGCAGTTATAGCATCTAAATGAGATAATGTGGCTCAAGGGATGGCATGGTATTTACTTCACAGAAGGTGTGTAGCTATGCAAGATTCTTTCCATTGTTCTCATAGTTGTCCTTAGCTTCAGATACTCATCAGAGCTAAACAAACCCTGCAGATATGTTCTTTGTATATGGAACAATCCCTTTGCTCAGTAATCTTTGAAACATTAAGGACACACACGTACAAAGGACTTAAAGTCTGGCCCTGGCTCATTTAGTCACTATAATCAGGAAATGAGCTTGGGTGCCATCAGTGTGAATTTCCCAGTTCACTCCTCTGAGTTCTGGGTACCAAGATTAGTCATCATTTCATGTGATTTATTTTAGATAAACACCATTTCTAGCCCTGTAAACAGAGTATAACAACCCACTGCATTGTAGATTCTCTGTGTTTCTCACTCCTCACTGGATGGTCTGACTTTCACTGTTCCTTTCTCTTGCCTTCCTGCAAGGGGTCACAGAGACACTCATCAAGGTGAGGAAGTGGCACCAAATCTGAAATTTCAGACACTTATATTTCAAGAAAATGCATAAGCAGTCAGGATGCTATTTCTTTAAAAGTGCCCTTTATTTCACCAATAGATATTTTCTGTGGGTTAGCAATTTTTCCTCTGAAGTCAAATGTATGAACCTAGTGGTGTTAATATCTTAGACTTCAAGTTCCTTACAGCTAGGAACCATGTTATGGTCATCACCATATACCCAGGGCCAGGGGTGCTCTGCATTCTCAACGAATAATTCTTGAATGAGCAAACGTCCTGCATTCATTCATTCACTTTATAGAAACAGACTGTGAACATTGCTGAGTCCTGAGCTGCCATCCAGGTGGGTAAGATAGTTTACCACCTTAAGGAGGTCAAGGCAGGCATGTTGTCCACACAGAACAATCTTAAAGATGAGTGTGACTCCCCCACTGAGAGGAGGGGTGAGTCTGGAGATGAGGAGGTCATGCAGAGGGGATCAAGCTGGATGCAAAGCTGTTCAAGAGGACAGCTGTGAATGAATCAAGTAAGTCTCCTCATTGGGAGCCAATCATGTGGTTTTAGGTATGGATCTGCCACCTTGAACAGCACCAAACCGAATGGAGGAGGAGAAATTGCCACTGTGGACAGGGTGGCAGATAATGATGGCTTCAGGCAATCAAGGCAGATCTCTAGGGCTTCCCTGGTAGTTTAGACAGTAAAGAGTCTGTCTGCAATGCTGGAGACTTGGGTTCGATCCCTGGGTCAGGAAGTTCCCTTGGAGAAGGAAACGGCAACCCACTCCTGTATTCTTGCCTGGAAAATCCCATGGATGGAAGGATTTTTAAGACAAGTCACTTAGGACAAATATAATCCTGTGTTCACATCCAGGACAGTGGCTGATGTCATTAGTATCTGCAGAGACCACTGTGGTCCTGACTGCTAATGGAAACTTTCAATGTGATGGAGCCTCTGCTGGATGGAGCATGAAGGGCATGATCACTTCTGGGGAGATGTTTGACCCTTTCCAGGGCCTCCTTCATTATTGTTTCTTGATAAAGATGATTTACTTTTTAAAAAATATTTACTTATTTATTTGGCTGCATTGGGTCTCAGTTGGGGCATGTGGGATACTCGTTACATCACGTGGAATCTTTCCTTGCAACACATGGACTCTCTAGTTGTGGCTCACTGGCTTTTGGTTGCTTCATGGCATGTGGGATCTTAGGTGCCTGACCAGGGATCAGATGTGTCCCCTATATTGCAAGGCAGATTCTTAACCACTGTGCCACTAGCAAAGTCCCAGTGGGATTTAAATAAATCAAGATGATTGTGTGTGTGTTTTTTTTTTCTTTCTTTCCACAACTACACTGTGATGGGAAGTGGAATAATGCATTTTACATCATAGCCATGATCTACATCACTGTTTACTCTTGTTCAGTTAGTATATTTTGCTGAGCACCTCTCTTTTGTGCTGGTCCCGAGTAGGGCTTGGGATTCAGAGATGGGCAAGAGTAAGTCTCTTCAATTTAAGGATCTCTCAGTAGTGGAAAAAAATGACTCATAAGTAACGATAATGTCCTGTGATGAGTACAGATGGGGAGACAGACAAAAGAGGGCATAGAAAGGCTGATTAATTATGCTGTTAGCAGTGAGGTAAGCCTCACAGAAGCCTCGCAGAAGAAGTAAGGGATGAATAGGAGTTTTCTGGTGGTGAAGAAGAAAGTAACATTTTTAGGTAGTGAAAATGACATGAATAATTGCACAAAGGCAGTAAATTCATGACTTGGAAAATAATGAATTAGTGTAGCTAGAGTTGAGTTGCCAACTCAAATATAAGCAACCCAATTAGATGTGAATTTTAGGTAGACAGTGAATATTTTTTTAGCAGGTGCATGTCCCAAATATTGCATGAGGCATGCTTACACAGAAAACATTATTTGTTGTTTTTTCCAAGATTCAAATTTCACTGGAAATTCTTCATTTTTATTTGCTAAGTCTGGTGACTCTAGAGTACATCACAGATGAGACCACATTATAGAGGTCTCTGAAAGTTTTAACTTCAGTCTTGTGGGGTGGTCTTGGAAAGTCCTTAAACTGAGTCGTGATGTAATCGGAGTTCTGATGTTCCTCTGGCTTCGTGGAGGATGATCTAGAAAGGAGGAACCTGGAAGTAAGAACACTGACTTAAATGTAGAGAAAGGGGGATTTGGAACCAGAGTAACAACCAAGAACTTCTCAGGCAACAGACTCCAGAGAGATTTTAGAGATGGAAGCCATGGACTCGCTGAGAAAGCCTGAGTATTTGTGCTGGCAATCTTTATTTGTCACAGCCTCTGTATGTTTGTCTTTGAAAGCTTATAACCTTAAGGACATTCACTCTCAGTAGTCTTCAGACTGGAGATTCTCTGAAGGCTGGAATTCTGGGCCATTAACCATTAGCCATTAGAACGTGGTTCAGCTCTTCATTTCTTTAAAACGTACACTCAGGCTAAACTCTGAGCCAGTTAATCACAACTTGATTAAGACGCCAAGTCCATGCTGGGCACAGGTGGAAACACTTAGTGCCATAATTTTAGAAGGGTCTATAAAAAAGAATGTCTTCCATACTTTCTCAGGAGAGATTTATTTTTCAAAAGAAAGTATATATTTTGGAAATGGAAGGACATTGTTTATTTCTGAGACTGAATATAGCTCCAAATTTATAGAATGTGCTTGGATTCTCTAGACTGGGTGCCGAGAACTCACAGAATTGTGTTAGAAGAAAGTATTGGTTAGGTTAGTTTCCTCCTGTTACAGCTGGGGAAGCTGTAGGCCAGAGAAGAGATGTGATCAACTCAGGGTGGCAGAACTTGGGCCAGGGGAGAGGATTCGTGACTTCCAGCTAAAAGGCAATAGGAATTCTTTAAACATTTAGAGTTTGGAAACACAGTGCCAGTCTTTTCCTCGGTAACAACCAAATTGCAAAGGATTTCTCCTTGAGATTTTTCAATTTGAATGAAAGTATGAACACAAACCTTTTGAAAAGGGATTTCAAGAAATTATGTCACTTGGGAATTGCCACATCTTATTTGTATTGACAGCCCTTTTGAAATAGATTGACCCAGCTTAATTCCTGAAGGTTTTCAAAGTTTTTGGAACTTGGAAAAAGAAAAGTTTATGTAAATAGGAAATAATAGTTATTTGCTAAATGCATTCTCGGCTGCAAGATTCTGACATTTTGGCAAAGGCAAGTTTTCCTTTCAATAGATCAACTTTCAGAGCCAAGTTGCTCTTAAAAAGAATAAAGCAAAAGTATTGTATTTACATTTCAAGGATGAAATGTCTTTCCTCCTTAGAAATCTGAGGAATTATGTCTGGACCACTGCCTGGCCTGCTTTTGCTTCATCAGTTCCAAGGAGACCTTCACTATTATAATGTCCCAAGGTAACTCTTCTTTCAGGGTTGAGAGATTTGCTCCCTATAAAAAGACTTACCAGAATACTCCCTTCTTTCCTCAACAATGAGAAACCACAACCAAATGGGTCATGAGTTATCTACTCTACATTCAGTCCTAAGAGGTGATTTGATTTTGTTTCTAATATCTTGATCACTGGATATATTTTTTTCATATCTCATATGTGGTCCCTTCCAGCTCCTTCTGAGATAGGGAGGGTAGAGAGAAGCAAGAACAGTGATTCTGGAGTCAGGGGGTGCCCTGGGGCCACCTTATTCACCCATATACTTCTGAGTCACACACCTTGTCCTTCATGGGGATCTCTTACCTGTTAATGTTGATGAAAAGTGTTATAAAACTGTAAATGCTAATCACCAAGTGAGGAATATAGAGTTAGGAGCCTCAGATGGATCTTAGGGGTGGTATACAGCATACACACTAAATAAGGTGGTCCCCAAATCCCATGGATGGAGGAGCCTGGTGGGCTGCAGTCCATGGGGTCATGAAGAGTCAGACATGACTGAGCGACTTCACTTTCACTTTTCAGTTTCATGCATTGGAGAAGGAAATGGCAACCCTCCAGTGTTCTTGCCTGGAGAATCCCAGGGACGGGGAGAGCCTGGTGGGCTGCTGAGTCAGCAGCAGAGTCAGACACAACTGCAGTGACTTAGCAGTAGCATGATATATCAGGCCTCTCCCAAATCCACCTCCTACACCTGTCCTGCCAGTTCCCCATATAGTGCAATGGCTCGAGCATTACAGAATCTGCCTGCAATGCAGGAGAAACAGGAGACACGAGTTCAATCCCTGAGTCCAAAAGGTCCCCTGGAGGAGAAATGGCAACCCACGCCATTATTTTTGCCTGGAATATCCTGTGGACAGAGGAGCTTGGTGGTCTACAGTCCATAGGGTAACAAAGAGCTGGACATGACTGAGCACACACACGCTATGTGCTGCACAGTCTTGAGTATCTTCCATACATGAGGCATGGGGCATGGCACTGAACAGAACAGGCAAGTACTAGTCAAATATTTCTCCTACTGGATCTGCGGATACCCAAGGGTCCAAATTCTTGTTACTATGTGAATTCTACGAGAATTTAGCAAATTCCTCTTTTCATTTAAAGATCATCTAAAAATGAACATAAAAAATAATCTTGATTGATTGAAAAGGTTGCCTTAATATAGTCCTATGACAGGTTCATGGTGTCTATACTTACACTTGTGTCATTGAGCACATCAGAACTGATGATCATTAAACTGACAGTAAGCTTTCAGCGACTATAGTGGAAGTGAGAAATAGATTTAAGGAACTAGATCTGATAGACAGAGCACCTGATGAACTATGGATGGAAATTTGTGACATTGTACAGGAGACAAGAATCAAGACCATCCCCAAGAAAAAGAAATGCAAAAAAGCACAATGGCTGTCTGAGGAGGCCTTACAAATAGCTGTGAAAAGAAGGGAAGCGAAAAGCAAAGGAGAAAAGGAAATATATACCCATTTGAAAGAATAGCAAGGAGAGATAAGAAAACCTTCCTCAGTGATCAGTGCAAAGAAATAGAGGAAAACAACAGAATGGGAAAGACTAGAGATCTCATCGAGAGATACCAAGGGAACATTTCATGCAAAGATGGGCTCAATAAAGGACAGAAATAGTGTAGACCTAACAGAAGCAGAAGCTATGAAGAAGCGGTGGCAAGAATACACAGAAGAACTGTACAAAAAGATCTTCACGACCCAGATAATCATGATGGTGTGATCACTTACCTAGAGCCAGACATCTTGGAATGTGAAGTCAAGTGGGCCTTAGGAAGCATCACTAGAAACAAAGCTAGTGGAGGTGATGGAATTCCAGTGGAGCTGTTTCAAATACTGAAAGATGATGCTGTGGAAGTGTTGCACTCAATATGTCAGCAAATTTGGAAAACTCAGCAGTGGCCACAGGACTGGAAAAGGTCAGTTTTCATTCCAATTCCAAAGAAAGGCAATGCCAAAGAATGCTCAAACTACCACACAATTGCACTCATCTCACATGCTAGTAAAGTAATGCTCAAAATTCTCCAAGCCCGGCTTCAGCAATATGTGAACTGTGAACTTCCAGATGTTCAAGCTGGTTTTAGAAAAGGCAGAGGAACCAGAGATCAAATTGTCAACATCCGTTGGATCATTGAAAAAGCAAGAGAGTTCCAGAAAAACATCTATTTCTGCTTTATTGACTTCAAAGGCCAAAGCCTTTGACTGTGTGGATCACAATAAACTGTGGGAAATTCTGAAAGAGATGGGAATACCAGACCACCTGACCTGACTCTTGAGCAACCAGTTAGAACTGGACATGGAACAACAGACTGGTTCCAAATAGGAAAAGGAGTATGTCAAGGCTGTATATTGTCACCCTGCTTATCTAACTTATATGCAGAGTACATCATGAGAAACCCTGGGCTGGAGGAAGCACAAGCTGGAATCAAGATTGTTGGGAGAAATATCAATAACCTCAGATATGCAGATGACACCACCCTTCTGGCAGAAAGTGAAGAAGAACTAAAGAGCCTCTTGATGAAAGTGAAAGAGGAGAGTGAGAAAGTTGGCTTAAAGCTCAACATTCAGAAGACTAAGATCACGGCATCCAGTCCCATCACTTCATGGGAAGATGAGGAAACAGTGGAAACAGTGGCTGACCAGTTTTTTGAGCTCCAAAATCACTGCAGATGGTGATTGCAGCCATGAAATTAAAAGACACTACTCCTTGGAAGGAAAGTTATGACCAACCTGGACAGCATATTAAAAAGCAGAGATATTACTTTGCCAACAAAGGTCCATCTAGTCAAGGCTATGGTTTTTCCAGTGGTCATGTGCAGATGTGAGAGTTGGACTATAAACAAAGCTGAGAGACGAAGAATTGATATTTTAGAACTGTGGTTTTGGAAAAGATTCTTGAGAGTCCCTTGGACTGCAAGGAGATCCAACCAGTCCATTCTGAAGGAGATCAGTCCTGGAGTGTTCATTGGAAGGACTGATGTTGAAGCTGAAAGTCCAATATTTTGGCCACCTGATGCAAAGAGCTGACTCTTCGATGCAAAGAGCTGATTTGAGAAGACCCTGATGCTGGGAAAGATTGAGGGCAGGAGGAGAAGGGGATGACAGAGGATGAGATGGTTGGATGGCATCACCAACTGGATGGACATGGGTTTGGGTGGACTCTGGGAGTTGGTGATAGACAGGGAGGCCTGGCATGCTGAGGTTCTTGGGATTGCAAAGAGCTGGACACGACTGAGCGACTGAACTGAACTGTACTGAAGCTTTCAGTGCATGGTCCGTCATTCAAGCTGGAAATCAGTGGACATGTCCTTGAACTCTGACAGTGTTCTTTCCTCCTAAATGGGTTTCACAGTTTTCACAAGTTTAAGAAGCACAGTCCACTAGTCGCACCAGAATGGTTGCAGTTGCCTGCAGCCATCATTCTCTTCCAAAACTTGGATCACACAGGTCTTATGGGAGACAAGAAAATGGTCCCCCAAAGATGCACACACTCCAATACTTGTGAATATGTCATATTACATATAGTTCAAATAGTTAAAAGAATTTTTTGATGTGGACCATTTAAAAAATATTTTTTGAATTTGTTACAATATTGCTTTTTTTTTTTTTTTAGTATATGTTTTGATTTTTTGGCTTTTTAGCTCCCCGAGCAGAGATTGAACCTGTACCCCCTGCATTGAAAGATGGAGTCTTAACTACTGGACCTCCAGGGAAGACTCTGGAACCCAGTTCTTTTGTCTCACACAGCCATGCAGCTTCAGAAGATGAAGGATCATGAGGGTTAAGTCAGAAGTGCCTTTGGGGTTCTGTGCTCGCATGCATGTGGCAGGAGGGTCGGATGTTACCTCTCATGTTCTGTATCAAAGGTGCAAAAAGTTAATTGAGGGACCCAAGGTCCTGTATTCAATATACATTTGAACTGATTTCTGTGAGAGAAGCAACACTGACTTTGGCCATTTTGGCTAATAGCACCTTTTCTGGAACTGCGACTCAAATAAATGTGGGAGCTCTCTGCCTTTACTTCTAATTCTGATTTTACAAAGAGGGCCCTGCTAGGAAATTATATTGGGATTGGAAATGAAGAAGGGGTTTTGAAAGAGAGAAAGAAATAAGATTTTAGGGTCATAGGTGTCAGCCACCAGGGTGCCTGAGAGCCTGGGCAAGGGTCTCCGAGGGATGGAGTTAAATGGCCTGTGAGTCTCTTGAAAATCTCTTAGCTTTTCCTGCAACACCCAGAGGAGAGGACTCTGGGTTGTAAGCTATTTTGTTCTTAAACTTTCTTTTTATTTTTCTAACTTTTGTAGAAATAAAATAACTTTGACAGGGCAGTCATTTGTGAAAATACAAGTCAATGAAATGGAATTTGTAAACTTTAAGTGAAGCCAGTGTTTGGATTGTCTTGTTTCAATTAAGTTGCTGTGCTTTTTACCTTTTAAGAACAAGGATTCTCTCGTGCTCTGTACTTAAATGCATTGTGCTGAGGTTAACTTTTGAATAAGCAGAAGATTGAAGGAAAGGGGAAGATACCAGAGTAAAAGAGGAGAGGTGGGGAGTGGAGCAATGCAATGGAATAAGCACGCTGTTCAAATCAGAGAGGCCTGAATTCAAATCCTGGTTCTGGGCTGGCTAGCTGTGTGACATTGGTTAGTATACTTAACTTCTCTGAGCCTCAGTTTCCTAATCAATATAAGAAATATAGTTAATATATTTAATTATATATAAATACATAATTTTCATATATAATTAATATATGAATATAATTACAAATTTGGTTTGAGTGTTGATCAAATGGAATATCGTATGTAATTTTCCCTGGTGCAAAGGAGGCTCTCAGTAAATACTGAGTGAATAAATAATAACTCTTGAAACTATTTCTGACTGTCTGTGGGTCACTTCTTGATTTTCAATGTACTTTGAAAATCTATAATTACCAAGGGTGGTGTCATTTCGTTATGATCTCTTAAACCTAATTTTCTAAGCAGTTAACTTTATCTCTGTTGGGTTTGCTGGCTCTTCTCTCAAGAGTGGAGAGTGAGCCTTCCTTCCTCCTTCCTTTCTTCTTGCCCTCCTTCCTCTTTCCTTTCTTCCCTCATTCACAGAGGATATGGAAAATGGATATTAAAATTGTATTATATTCCAGGCACTGGGTTAGGAGGAAAGCCTATGAGATCAGGCTTGGTCTTGGCCCCTGGGAAGGTCACAGTCTTGGGGAAGGACGCAGAGCAGGAGCTATGGACTCTGTCTGAGTGGGGCGAGGGAAGTAGAGAGGAGTGTGCTTCCCCTGAAAGGACGGCATTTTCCTGAAAATCTGAAGGAGTTACACGGAGTGTCATGGAAGGGCCACTCCAGCAAGAGGCAGAGGTGAGTGCCGAGGGACAGAGACCATGCTGTAGGTGGAGCAGCTTTTCCAGCCCAGGGAAATCTGGGTGTGAGTTCTGGTTCTGTCACACATTATTATTGGTGAGGCCTTGTGTGCATCTCTTAGCATCTCTGAACCGTGGTTAATCACGTGACAGCACAGGATTGAGTGTGGGCACAGACGGACCAGGAGTTACGTGCCTTTTGATGGGTTTGCCTTAGTTCCTCCTTTATGAGCAACGGCATGCATATCACTATTGCTCTCACGTCTCAGAACTCCAGCTTAGTAAATTCTGCAAGTTTGATAACTCATCTTTTTAAGTTTCTTGAGGCTTTATTTTTTTGGTGGTTCAGTCAGGTAAAAAAATCTGCCTGCAATGCAGGATACCTGGGTTTGATCCCTGGGTCAGGAAGTTCCCCTGCAGAAGGAAATGGCAACGCACTCCAGTATTCTTGCCTGGAGAATCCCATGGACAAAGGAGCCTGGCGGGCTACAGTCCATAGGGTTGCAAGAGCTGGACACGACCGAGAGACTAAACCATCAGGCAATGGATTTACAATGTTGTGTTAATTTCTGTTGTACAGCAAAGTGATTCAGCTATACACACACAAGTATAGACATTTATATACATTTCCATAAATAATAATTGATGTTATTTTCCATTATGGTTTATCATAGGATACTGAATATAGTTCCTTGTGCTATAAGAGTAGGGCCTTTGTATTTCTCCATTCTATATATACTGGTGTGCGTCTGCTAACCCCAAACTCCCACTGAAGCGTAATTTATATTCAGAAAGTTTCTGCCTTATTAATTGTACAGTTCTATGAATTTTGAAAGAAAACACATCCAATGTTGTAACCACTACCATGGCCAGGATTGAGGCCATCTTCATCACTCCACAATGCTCCCACATGCCTTCTTTGTAGTCAATACTTTCCTACCACCTGTGGCCCCTACCAACCATTGATCTGTTTTTCTATGTCAATAGTTTTGCTTTTTCCAGAATATCAATAAGTGAAATTATACTAGTGGGTAGTAGCTTGAATCTGCTGCCTTTCACGCAGTATACTGTGTCTGAGATCGTTTGGTGGTGTTCCCTTATTAATAATTTCTTTCTGTTCCATTGTGTGGATGGACCACTGCTGATGACATTCAAGTTGTTCTCAGATTTGAAGACTACGTGGAAGTTGCTGCAAATATTTGCATGCAGGTTTTGTGGGAGATGTTTATTTTCATTTCTCTTGGGCACTTTCCTAGATGTAGAATTGGTGTGTCTTATGGTAAGTCTGTGCTTAAGTTTATAAGAAACTGTCAAAGTGTTTTTTTAAAATGCCGTGTCATTTCAATGACTCACTGTTTTGAAAATGAAACTTCGATTTTGAGACAATTGTAGATTTTCACGCGGTTGTAAGAAATAATACAAAGAGATCCTGAAAGCCTGTATATCCTGTACCCAGTTTTCCCTCGTGGTAACATTTCACAGAACCATGGTAAAGCATCACAGTCTGGATACTGAGGTTGTCACAGCCAGGACGCAGGATGCTGCACCAGCCCCAGGGTTCCTTAGGTGGCCCTTTCCAGCCCCCTCCCAGCCTCCCAAACCAGCCTCTCCTTCGCTTCTGGCATCCAGTAATCAGTTGTCCATTCCTATAATTTTGTCATTTCAAGAATGCTACGTGAATGAAATCACACATTTTGTAACCTTTTGGGATCGGAAGTTTTTACTCAGCACAATTTGCTGGAGAGTAATCAGGTTGTTCCTTGCAGCGGTCGTTATTCCATTTTATTTCTGAGTGGTTTTCCATGATATGGACAAAACCTCCATGTGTTTAACCAGTCTCCACTGAAGGACATCCACTTGTGTTGTTTTTAGTTTAGCCTATTACAAACAGAGTTGCTGTAAGTATTCGTGGATAGGCTTTTGAGTGAATACAAGTTTTCATTCTCTGGGATAAATATCCAGGGACAACTGATGGATCGTTGGTAATTGCATGTTTAGTTTTATAGGAAACTTCAAATCATCTTCCAGCCTGGCTGAACCTTCCCTGGGTTGGGAAGATCCCCTGGAGAAGGGAACGACTGCCCAGTCCAGTATTCTTGCCTGGAGACTCCCATGAGCAGAGGAGCCTGGATGGGCTATATAGTCCATGGGGTCGCAAAGAGTTTTTATATTTTAAATATAAACAACCATCTTTATATTTCCATAAGCAATGTGTAAAAGAGTCTGCTCATCCATGTCCTTGGCAGTTTTTTAATTTCTTCAGTTTCTCATGGAGATTTACTTTCCCAGAAGCTATCAGCAATATGCCCTTGGATTTGTCATTTCTGTAACGTAAAACTATTGTTTCTGTTAATCTCTTCTTTGTGTAGCTGAGTGAGGTGTTATCTGATGTCAGACCAAACAGGGATGAAAGTGGATGTTCCCTGCAAACTGGCTGTTTTGATTTGACCCCTAAGCTGTATGAGGTGTATGATTTCCCGTTTCCACTATCCTGCTGGGATGTTCAGCACCAAGTCATATGTTCATTGTCAGGATCTCTCATTATCCTCCTTTCATTGCTTGTTCATGTCCTTTTATAATGCTGTAAATATTTAGCTATAAATAATTCATCTCACTCACTGTATGAGTATCTTCAGAGTAATGCCCCTCTAACTGCCCACTCCTCCTCAGTTCAGTTCAGTTACTCGGTCCTGTCCGACTCTTTGCAACCCCATGAATCGCAGCACGCCAGGCCTCCTGTCCATCACCAACTCCCGGAGTTCACTCAAACCCATGTCCATCGAGTCAGTGATGCCATCCAGCCATCTCATCCTCTGTTGTCCCCTTTTCCTCCTGCCCCCAATCCCAGCATCAGTCTTTTCCAATGAGTCAACTCTTTGCATGAGATGGCCAAAATACTGGAGTTTCAGCTTCAGCATCATTCCTTCCAAAGAAATCCCGGGACTGATCTCCTTCAGGATGAACTGGCTGGATCTCCTTGCAGTCCAAGGGACTCTCAAGAGTCCTCCAACACCACAGTTCAAAAGCATGAATTCTTCGGCACTCAGCTTTCTTTATAGTCTAACTCTCACATCTCATGTGACCACTGGAAAAACCATAGCCTTGACTAGATGGACCTTTGTTGGCAAAGTAATGTCTCTGCTTTTTAATTTGCTGTCTAAGTTGGTCATAACTTTCCTTTCAAGGAGTAAGTGTCTTTTAATTTCATGGCTGCAATCACCATCTGTAGTGATTTTCAGTTCAGTTCAGTCGCTCAGTCGTGTCCGACTCTTTGAGACCCCATGAATTGCAGCACGCCAGGCCTCCCTGTCCATCACCAACTCCTGGAGTTCACTCAGACTCATGTCCATCGAGTCAGTGATGCCATCCAGCCATCTCATCTTCTGTCATCCCCTTCTCCTCCTGCTCCCAATCCCTGCCAACATCAGAGGCTTTTCCAATGAGTCAACTCTTCGCATGAGGTGGCAAAAGTACTGGAGTTTCAGCTTTAGCATCATTCCTTCCAAAGGGAGCCCCCAAATAAAGTCTGACACTGTTTCCACTGTTTCCCCATCTATTTGCCATGAAGTGATGGGACCTAAAGATGCCTTGAAAGTAATTCATCAAAGTCTGTCTAGTCAAAGCAATGGTTTTCCAGCAGTCATGTGTGGATATGAGAGTTGAACCATAAAGAAAGCTGAGCACTGAAGAATTGATGCTTTTGAACTGTGATGCTGGAGAAGACTTGATAGTCCCTTGAACAAACCAGTCAATCCTGAAGGAAACTAGTCCTGAATATTCATCGGAAGGACTGATGCTGAAGCTAAAACTCCAATCCTTTTGCCACCTGTTGTGAAGAGCTGACTCACTGAAAAAGACCCTGATGCTGGGAAAGATCGAAGGCAAGAGAAGAAGGGGATGACAGAGGATGAGATGGTTTAATGGCATCACCAACTCGATGAACATGAGTTTGAGCAAGCTCTGGGAGTTGGTAATGGACAGGGAAGCCTGCCATGCTGCAGTCCATGGGGTCCAAAAGTGTTGGACATGACTGAGTGAATGAACTGAATTCATTAGATATGTAAAGAACAATTTGCATGGATTTCATGTGGCCTCAAGCAATCCTCAAGAGTCCAGAAGAAAAAGTTAAGCTGTGAATCTGAATAACTCTAGAACCAGGCAAAATATGTTGATTAATTTAAAAGAATTCAGATGCTCAGGGAGTTCAGAGATGAGAGAAATTGTGACTACAGTAGAGATAAAGTAGGCTTGTTTTAATAGCTTTATGACTAAAAAAAAAAATCAAACTTTTATTTTGTATTGGGGAATAGTCAGTTAACAACGTTGTAATAGTTTCAGGTAAACAACGAAGGGGGCTCAGCCTTACCTACATATTCATTCACTCCTAAACTCCCCTTCCATCCAGGCTGTAACATAACATTGAGCAGAGTTCCAAGTGCTACACAGTAATTCCTCATTGGTTATCCATTTTAAATGTAGCAGTGTGTACACGTCCATTTAAATAGTTTTATGACTTTTTAAAAGTTAGTATCTTCAGCATCAACTATTAATATTAAAATTCTTTTAGGAGTTAGATGGGGTTGTATAAACTCCTGTTACCTCTAAGGGAGGCATCATGGGGAAAGAAGTCTGGGGGATACTTGGGGAGGTCTAGAGATGAGGTTCTGCCTGCAGTATGGCAGAGCTGAGTAGGTAACCAGGAAGGAAGACTGCTGGGGAAGGGCCTTTCCTGTCTCAGGAAAAACCAACCAGAGGCAAGAGTGAGGAGGACTGGGATACTGAGAGACAGAGAGGCACAGCTTGTCCATATGAGATGACTCTGAAGGACTCAGCAGCATTCTGAGAAATTTCAAGTTGAAATAGGGAGGAGTTTACAGTTTTGAGGCATCACAGTTGGAGTGTGGTGAACAGCCTGCCCTTCTGGGGTCCCGAAACCCAAGGAGACCTAGACCGATGGAGCTGCCTGACTGCAGAGTCTCTGCTCGTTCTTAGGTCCACAGTCCTACCAGGAACAGTGAAGGAAACACACTGATGACCTCAGAGGAGCCCAGAGGGCACCGCTGGAGTCTGATGTCTGATTCAATCATTGGCTTTGCTATTTTTTTTTTTTTTTAACAGCAAAACCCCTCAACCAAACAAATGCAGAAGTGAAAGAAAGGACTTGTGGAACAAAGAGGGTCACAGCTCCGGTAGAAACAAAACTACTCTCATGACAAAGTTGTTGGTCTGGCCCCAGATTCATGACCCAGACCTTGGTGAATAGCTATAATAAAAGCTACTGGTCTAATCGGTTTGGAAGAAAAGTGTTATGACCACACAAAGAAAGCACAGGGACTTTATTGGGCTCATGGAACTGCTGTGCATTTGATTGTGATGGTAATAGTTACACAAATCTGCATGTGTGTGTGGTGTGTGTGTGTGTGTGTGTGTGTGTGTTAGTTGCTCAGTAATGTCTGAATCTTTGCTACCCCGTGGACTGTAGCCCACCCAGGCTCCTCTGTCCTTGGAATTCTCCAGGCCAGAATACCGGAGTGGGTAGCCATTCCTTTCTCCAGAGAATCTTCCCAACCCAGGGATTAAACCCAGGTCTCCTGTATGGCAGGTGGATTCTTTACTGTCTGAGCCATCAGGGAACCCATAGGTATTAAAATTCATGGAACTGTAAAAAAAATGCTATTAGTCTAGTCAGGTACCTTTCCTGGGTTTATAGAAAGCACAGTAACTGTGAGGCAGGTATTATCCATTTTTCCCAAATAAGGATGGAGACTTAAGGGGCTTGAGGAGAGAGTCCAAGTCATGCAAACAAGAAATGAGAGCAGAGGTGAGCTGCCGGCCATGTCCTGCAGGGCAAGGGTGGAGGTGCTAGAGCCAGCTGTGTGTGTGCCTGCTGCTGTTTCAGTTCCTGGATCTGACCCCGGTATATTTTATTCTGAAAAGCAAACAAACAAAACCTGAAAACAAGCTCATCCAATTCTAGAAGTCATTGAATCATAGAATTCAAAGATGAGCTGGGCGTGTTGGGGCTTCGTGTTGCTACTCATTTGGAATATGCCTGGTTCACAGGGCTTAAGGGACTCTTCCAAAGTCCCGTCTTCAGGAGATTTCAGTCTCCGTCCTGATTCTATGTCTTCTGGAGTTAAACCCGAGAGGCATTATGGGGTTTCTCTCTCCATGGCAAAAATTGAAAGACATGAAAGAAGAGACACACAATAGCTGTAATCAGTGAGTATTCTTTCCCCTTCGCTCTCTCGCCTCTTCATCTGCTTAGTTTAAAAATTCCTACAATTGGTTACAAATTCTCACATCACCTCTGCTTTCTTATCAGGTTTGTGCAGTTGGGAGATAAAGACCCCCACACTATCTTCAAATCAAGCAGGCAGTTGCTGTGATGAATCCTTCCTTCCTAATTTAAGCTGAAACCGCAAAATGGGCCCCATGTTATAACCAGTGATGGGAAAGGGGAAAACCAGAGGGGAAAAGGGCGGTGTTGCTGGGCTGATTAACTCTACAGGAGAGCCTCCAACTCACCCAGGCCCTCCCCCCTCTGACCTATTTTCTCCCGCCATCGAAAGAAGAGAGAGGTTACACAGAGAGGTTTCAAAGCGAGGTTGGATAGCATCTTGTCTGTTCCCACCAGATAAGCTTTCCCAAGCCTGCCTTCGTCACTCACTGCTTCAGAGGCCAAGGTGCTGCCGTAATCAGCTGAAACAGTAGCCTACTATTAGTACTGCCTCCGTCCCCAGCAGAGTGCAGGGTTTCTTGGTCTGGATTGAAAGGCTGACATTCTTGGTAATGAATAGGACATTTTAAATCACTAGTCTATGTCCCACAGGCATTCTGCCCAGGGACAATTGATGAGGGCAAGAAGAATGATAATAAGGGAACCCAAGACTTCATTCCTACCAGAGTGCTGCTGGTGGTTATGGAGAAAACAATCTGACGTGTGTTCTTATTAATCCTCTGCCTGTGCCTCTGGGACTAGGATGGAGATGCTAAAATTCGAGCCAGGCTTCTCTGGCTCCCTTTGGAAACTGCTGGATCTAATCTTTAACAATAACAGAGCACCCGTTTCTTTGTTTATTTTCCCGAGTAAAATACTAATGCAGGTAAATGAATCATTGAACTAGGTCTGTTAGACTATTTCTTATTTTCCTAATGATTCCCATTTTCTGGACGCCCAACAGCACGTTTCTGAAGATGTTAATCATCTAGGTTTTTTCACGTGTACTGGATGCTGGGTCCATACTCCTTGTCATTCTCCTCATGGTTCTTACGCTCTCTTGCTTCTCTTTCTTTGACTTATTTTTATTTACTTATTTATTTTTGATTGCTCTGGGTCTTCATTGCTGCATGCAGGTTTTCTCTAGTTGCAGTAAGCAAGGGGGCTCCTCCTTATGAGTTCTCATTGTGGGCTCTAGGGTACACAGGCTTCAGCAGTTGTGGCTTGTGGGCTTAACTGCTCTGTGGCATGTGGGATCTTCCTGGATCAGGGATCAAACCCGTGTTCCCTGCATTGGCAGGTGGATTCTTAACCACTGGACTACCAGAGAAATCTATTGCTTCTCTGTCTTTGAAACTTGATTTCCTTCTTCACTTAATCAGTTCCTACCAACCTTTCAAAATGTACCACATTTAAAATAATTTTTTTTACTCCAACTTCAAGATTATTTTTGAAATGGGAAAATTTATTTCCAACTCAAAGGAGGTGCCAAAGTTTCCATTCTTTGGTGACATAAAAGGCCTGAACCTATTTTTTTTTAATTGATGGATAATACACATGCAGCAAACTAGACAGCAGTTATCTAAGTAGAGCTTGATAATATTTTATGTATATCTGTGTAACAAACATGCAGATTAAAGTAAGCCTTTCTAGGACACATGAATATTCTTTTCTGTTCCCTACTCCTGATATCAGCATATTTTTGACTTCTGTGACCATCAATTAGATTGTCCTACTCTTGAACTTCATGTAAGTTCAGTATGCAGTTTTTTGCAAGTTTTGTTGTTGTTGCTCAAGGTTATACTTTTTAGATTCAGCCATATTATTGTGGGCATCAGTGGGTGATTTTTTAATTGATATGTAGTTGTTCATTTTTTGACTATACGACAATTTATATATCTGTTCTTCTCCTGATAATTATTTGGTCCCAGCTTTTGAGAATTATGAATAAATCTAGTAATAATCTCATTCTTTTTTTTTTTTTTTTTGCTGGATAAATGTACTTAGTTCTCTTGGGGATAAAACTGTACATGAGACTGGTGATTTACAGGGTAGGTCTTTGTTTTTAGGTTTAATGGACACAGCCAAATAGTTATATAATGTGTTTGTACCAATTTAATTTCCTAATATTTGAGATTTCCAGTTGCACTACATCCTTATGAACAGTTTGCATTATAGAATTTTTAATAATTTAATTTGAAAATTTTCATTTTAAAAATAATTTTAAAAACTTTAATTTTATTTTCTTAGATGAGTATTGATATCTTTTCATTTGCCTGTGAGAAACTTGAGCATCCAATTTTGTAAAGTGTCTGTTCAAATCTCACGATTGAAAAAAAAAAAGAATTGTTTGACTTTTTCTTATTGGGCATAACATTTGAACAGACACTTCCCAAAAGAAATTTTGCAGAGCCAATAAACCCTTGAAAACATGGTATTTTCTTTAATTAGCCTCAAAAATCGAATACAAATAAGATCTGTCTTGGGCAGGTTTTTGCCACAGATTGGCATTGGCCTTGTTCTCTGTTTACTAGTAATCCTGTTGAAAGTCTTTCAGCACTAGAGCTACAACTGGAGAGCAGGGGGCCCTGAGCAGGTCTCAACCAAATTCCTAGATTCTAGAAAACCCTCACCTGGCTCTCCTCTGCTCTTCAAAAATGACAACTTCCTTTAAATCTGCTTGTGGTTTTCCTGGTATTCAGAACTACTGTAAATTATGATGTAAACCTGCCATTTTCTCTCCACTCCTATTTTAGGGTTTGTTTGTTTGTTTATATGAAGGCTTTCCAGGTAGAGAAGCCCTGGTGATAAAGAACTCCTCTGCCAGTTCAGGAGACATAAGAAACCTGGGTTCAACCTCTGGGTTGGGACGATTCCCTGAAGAAGGAAATGGCCACCCATTCTAATTTTGTTGCCTGGAAAATCCTATGGACAGAGGAGCCTGGTGGACTATGGTTCATAGAACTGCAAAGATTTGGACATGACTAACTGACTAAAACACACAGGCAGAAAAAATTATTATTGTAACAATTGACAGCAGCGTTCCTTTGTTTGAAAGAAATACTTTGATAGGTGGTTGGTGTAGAAGGGTTGGCATGTTGTCAAGAACTAAACTTTAAGGAGATTGCATGAGACCAAGAGGAGAGTTGCTCAGCTCTGAAAAGTTGGGAAGAGGATCAGAAGAGATGTGAGAGCTACTGAGCTCTTTGAGGTTTTTCAAAAGCACTTTAAAGTGATGATATCCACGAGTGCATTTAAAAATGCTGATGTGGTAGATCGTGTTACTGTTCATCTATTTTCAGTGCCACTTCCCGTGGGAGGATTATATAGCTCCAGGCTCTCAGAACTTGGACTTAGCCATGGGACTTACACTGGTCAATAAATTGTGAGCGAAACTGCTGTGCGTCACTTTCCAAGCAAAAGCTTTAAGAGTCAGTGAGTGATTCCCTCTTCCATGATGACTGGCTGTGTTCCAGATTGCAAGTACTCTGTCAGCCTCTGTCCACAAGAAGAAAATAGAAACATAGCCAGAGCCAGTGATGGACTTGTATGGTGACTAGACCATAAAATTTTATTACTGGAAGCCACTATGATTTGGGGGTCATTTGTTAATTTAGTCTTACCCAATTGATTCAGTTCCATTCTGTTTTGTAAGTTCTCCTTTATTCTTTATGCCCCCAACTGAGCAAATCTCTAGCAAATTCTGCTCTGCTCACAAGTATTTTGGGCTTCTCTGGTGGCTCAGTTGGTAAAAGAATCGCCTGTAGTGCAAAAGACTCAGGTTCGATCCCTGGATAGGGAAGATCCCCTGCAGAAGGAAATGGCAACCCACTCCAGTGTTCTTTCCTGGAAAATCCCATAGATAGAGGAGTCTGGTGTGCTACATACAGTCCATGGGGTTGCAAAGAGTTGGACACCACCACCACAAGAATTTTGCATGGGAAATTTTTGTAGTTGAATCAAAGAGGGAGGTGCCCTTTGGGTTTGGGTTGATGCATTGTAGGGAGAAACACAGGCTGAGCCAGAAGAAAAAGAATGATCTAGAGAATGCTAGCACCCTTGGGATGCGCAGAAATGGTAGACAGTGCTTTGGCATTCCTGGGCCATGGACGGGGAGGTTGAATCAATTCTAACCAGATATTCAAAAGGGAGAGGACTACCATCTGACATCTGGGTTATCTTTGGTGACAGCATTGACCCATACTACTCTGTGCAATCTCCATGTCTAGTTGTTTTTCATTTTCTAGACTCAGCTTGGCAGTACAGATAGTGATGTCTTTGACTGAAGGAAAGGATTATTTCCCAGTGGGTTAAGATGAAAGATGGCCATTTGTTGTGACTATAAGCTTGGGTCTTTCAATCAGTGGGTGATGTTGGGGATTTATGAAATGGCTTCATACCTTTTAGACCACAATATTTTACTTTAGAAAATGGGGATTTATCTTTTGCTGAACTTTGGCTGATGCTGATGCTGGGAATGATTGAAGGCAGGAGGAGAAGCAGACGACAGAGGATAAAATGGTTGGATGGCTTCACCAACTCAATGGACATGAGTTTGAGCATGCTCTGGGAGTTGGTGATGGACAGGAAGCTTGGTGTGCTGCAGTCCATGGGGTCGAAAAGAGTTGGACACAACTGAGCTACTAAACTGAACTGAGCTTTGGCTGTTTTTTTCCTCCTAACATCAGTTCTAGTGCGTGCTCAGCTGTTTGGTTGTGTCCAGCTTTTTTCTGACGCAATGAACTATTTCCCACCAGGCTCTTCTGTCCATGGAATTCTCCTGACAAGAATACTGGAGTACTATTTCCTCCTTCAGGGGATCATTTTGACTCAGGGACTGAACCCATGTCTCTTGTGTCTTCTGCATTGGCAGGTGGATTCTTTACCACTGGGCCATGTGGGAAGTCCAACATCAGTTCTAACTAGAAGGAAATTCCAATCAATTTGTTGCAGTCAGTTGTCTGTCAGGCTGATGCCCTGGTAAGTTCTGGAGTTTTCACCTTTTTCTTTGTCTACATAGGCATTTTTTGGGGGGGTGGGATTGGATAAAAACTCCTACCCAGGCGTCATTAAAGCCATGTTTCTGCAAAAAAAAATTTCTTCTATACTAGAAAATTGTGGGAGAAGTGATGGGTGCCTTTTCACCTTCATTTGAAACCCATGTCCCTAAAATCTTGATGGGTGGATGAGCTTCCTGGTAGAGGACTAGCCTTCATCGCAAGTGAATCTTCTTTAGTTTGGTGAAATAAAGCAGTACTTTTAGGTGGCAACCTTTGGCAGGTTTCTGTTGGTCTGATGGAAGAAACAATGATGCTTTTTCAGTCTGCACAATCTGCCTTTTCATTTTTTAGGGTGTAGGTGTTAGGGGAAGCACACTGACTAAAACTGCCCACCCTGGCCAGGCACCATAGTAACCATTTGCATGAATTGTTTTGCGACAGGAGGTCCTGGTAAGGAACACGGAACTAATAAGCCACCACCAATAAGCCACCACCAACCGGAAGAGTTCGGGAAAGGTCAAAAGGAGAAACCATATGTCCGACCACCTCCCAGAATCCTTCTCTCTGGCATCTATCTTGGCTAAACAAGGCGTGCACCCCCAGGAAGGACTCTGAGGCAGAATGACTGGCTAAAGACAAACTGGAAACTAATCCCATCACCATAAAACCCAAGACAGGGAGCCACATGTCAGAGCAGTTCTCCTGGGTTCCCTTACCCTACTGCTCTCCACTTGGGTGCCCTTTCCCAATAAAAGCTCTTGCTTTGTCAGCATTTGTGTCTCCTTGGACAATTTATTTCTGAGTGTTAGACAGGAGCCCAGTTTTGGGCCCTGGAAGGGGTCCCCATTCCTGCAACACAGGGGTTAATGTCCTGAGGGAACACAGTAGCAGTACAGGAGAGGGTCTCTCAGCCGCTGTTGACAGTTGCCAAGAGGAGTTACCATCAAAAAGGATACTTTTATTTTCCCTCTCGCTACTGATTATTTTTCTGGGCTTCCCTGTTCATTATTCCATTTCTTTATGGATGTAAGGTTTTAAAAACCATGCAACTTCCGACCAGTTGAATGGCCTCTCCTCTGCCCTTCCCACCCCAAGTGTGTTCGCTGAAGATTTAAGTCTGGCTTTTGGTCTGCAGTTACAATAGTAACTGTAGCTTTTGTTTCATGCCCTCCAGAGGAAGCCCTGTCTTTTGGCTCTCTCATCAGCTCTGACAGCTCTGGGTGCAGCGACCCTGGTAATCAGTCACACTGGGAAGGCAAGTGGCTACTCCATTCACCTTTGGAAGCTTGCATCTGGGGTCTCCTGCAGAGAAATCTAGGTTGGGATTCAAAGTCAGTGATTGCTTCACCCCCCTACTCTCCGCCCCACAGGATCACTGATTAGGAAATGGCTGTTCCCCCAAGACCATTTCCATTTCTATGGCAGGCTTTGAATAGAACTCACACATTTCAGAAATGCAAATGGATTTAATTTGAGCAAAGGGAGTGACAGAGGAAGCTAGAGTCTTACTTTTACCAGTTGCTTCCTGCCACAATCTTTCGGGCAGATGTTCTGGACAAAAGGAAACAGCCAAATTCACATCACGATGAAAAGGGTCACAGTGTTGGCTTTGCTTATGCTGAGCTATGTGCTAAGTTGCTTCAGTTGTGTCTGACTCTTTTTGTCTCCAGGGACAGTGGCCTGCCAGGCTCTTCTGTCCATGGGATTCTCTCCAAGAATTCTGGAGTGAGTTGTCATGCCCTCCTCCAGGGGTTCTTCCTGACCTAGGGATGGAACTGAAGTCTCTTACAAGTCTCCTGCATTGCCAGGCAGGTTCTTTACCACTAGTGCCATCATGCGTCAGCCCCATTAAAAATTCCTCCTAGTGGAGCAGGAGAAGGGAACGTGCCTGACAGACTGCTGAGGGTGGGCTCATTTAGCATAAATGATGAGCATAAACTCTTTGAAGAAAGCCAACATGAGAAACCCAAATGAACTTCTTGGCCACTCTCATATATCATTTTATTTTATTCAACTCCTTGTCTGAAGAAATAAGTCAGGAAAGGCCAGCAAAAGTTTTGGCTTGGATGCTACCAGGATGAGCATTCTGCCTCTGTTTCCTCTAAGCATGTGTCTCTTGGCTCAAGGAGGGAGGCTTCGTGTTGCGTTTCTGTCCTGCAGATTCCAGCAGCGAGAAAGAAATGTCAGGGGAAGTGAGGCCTTCTCTGTGCCTGCCAGAACACTCCAACCAGGGAGCGTTTATCCTTTCCACATACAAGGCTTCCCAAACACTGCATTTCCTGGACACACCTGGACCCTCAAAGGCACATAGGAGAGGTTCAGATAACACTACATATGCTTCAGGTTGTTGTTGCTGGGTCGGTCGGTCATGTCCAACTCTTTGAGACCCATGGACTATTGTCCTCCAGGTTCCTCTATCCTTGGGGTTTACCAGGCAAGAATACTGGATTGGGCTGCCATTTCCTACTCCAGGGGATCTTTCCAACACAGGGATCAAACTCCCGTCTCCTGCACTGGCAGGTAGATTTTTTGCTGCTGAGCCACCAGGGAAGCCCATGCTTTAGCTATCGAGATGTATTTTCTGAAAACCTTGACTCTGAAGGTTGGTAGGTTATTATACTATGATCTCAAGTCTCATTATCACTCTGTAATCTTTATACACAATCTTTATCTATTAACTGACACTGTTAACATAACATGAAAGTCATCAGCTTAGCATACATTGTGACAAAGACTCTCCTTGACCAAACTCTAGGCAGGCTTCTCTGAGCACTTTTGGGACTAGGCTCTCTCCATGGGCCGTGTCCTCAAGAGCCCAGTGGTGACAAGAATTCTGCTGAATCAGTTTAACCAGAACCCCCACCCTTGGTACTGATCAAATTCCTCTTCCCCTACCACCCTCCCAGGCTCTATCTAATCTGCCCGCCCTGCCTTCAGCAAGAGTCCAGCTTGCTTGGTCCCCCAGGAAGAATCCCCCTTCTTTATAAATTTCCCTGGACTGGTGCGCCAAATCTACTCCTTGGCTGTAAATCCCTACTTTCCCTTTCTGTTCTTGGACTTGAGCCTAGTTCCATAGGAAGGAATCTTTCCCCCTATTGCAATAGTTCTTGAATAAAATCTATTTTTATTACATTAACTACTGTCTTGCTCTGGTTTTCATGAAGAGTGTGGGATTAACATATACACACTACTATGGATAAAATAGATGCACAACAAGGACCTATGGTACAGCACAGGAATGTCTTTTAATAACCTATAGTGGAAAGGAATCTGAAAGAGAATAGATGTATCTGTATCTATCTGTACATATGTGTAACTGAATCACTTTGCTTTACACCTGAAGGTGAAACAATGTAAGTTAGCTATGAAGTGAAGTGAAGTGAAAGTCTTTCAGTCTTGTCTGACTCTTTGTGACCCCATGGACTATACAGTCCATGGAATTCTCCAGGCCAGAATACTGGAGTGGGTAGCCTTTCCCTTCTCCAGGGGATCTTCCAAACCGAGGGATCAAACCCAGGTCTCCCACATTGCAGGCGAATTCTTTACCAGCTGAGCCACCCGGGAAGCCCAAGAATACTGGAGTGGGTAGCCGATCCCTTCTCCAGCGGATCTTCCTGACCCAGGAATTAAACTGGGGTCTCCTGCATTGCAGGCAGATTCTTTACCAACTGAGCTATTAGGGACTTCAGGAAAAAATAAATGGTAATAACAAAAAGAAAACTAAAAACAAACAGAAAACTATTGTCAATACAGATGTTATTAGTGATAGCTAACTTCTGTATGACATGCAAGAATTTTAAGACATCTCCACAGCCTCATCTAACTTGAGCCACACACTGTGGGTTGTAGAAGAGGATGCCTGTCTATACACGCACGTCGGCTTCTCTGAAGACATTTGTCAGGTAAGGTGTGTAGAAGAGACATGAACCTAGGTTTCTCTTTAGATCTTTTATTATGTCAACCTGGACTCAAACAATAAGACTAAAAGTATCTCTTAAATATAGGGACCAGAGTGGCCTCTGGAGATTTTGAGGGAAATGATGACATTTTTGAAAGTGCTTTGCAGTTCACAAAACCCTTTAGAAACACACCCTCATGTGGAGTTCTGTGAAGCAACCACATTCCATTGTTTTAAAATGAGGAAACTGAGGCCCAGCGATGTAATAAGGTGGTCATGACCTTGAAGTTCACGTGTAGCTCAGTCCTGTGGCTTTAGGAATTGTGCTCTGTTCAACCACGTTCCTCTCAAAACAAGATCCATTGCCTTGGATCATAATGGAAGGATAAAACCAGTTTTAACAGATTTTGAAAAATGAGAAACTAAAACTGAAGCAAAATTGTAGTTGTCTGAACTGGGTGCAGTTTTATGTGGAAATTTCTACTCTCTGGTCACCCTTCCTCCATTTCCTCCAGCCTCACACTGATGCTGGCTTTTCTTTAACGTTTTTATTTTCTTTACTGTGGACTCTGTGGGAGAGGGAGAGGGTGGGATGATTTGGGAGAATGGCATTGAAATATGTATAATAACATATATGAAATGCATCACCAGTCCAGATTCAATGCATAATACAGGATGCTTGGGGCTGGTACACTGGGACGACCCAGAGGGATGGTACAGGGAAGGAAGAGGGAGGGGGGTTCAGGATGGGGATTATGTGTACAATCATGGTGGATTTATGATGTGTAGCAAAACCAATACAATATTGTAATTAGCCTCCAATTAAAATCAATAAATTTATATTAAAAAATAAATGAAAAAAAGATCAGCCTGTCCCTGGCGGCCTCTCTGTCACATGTCCAGACACACAAGCCTTCTGATTCCAGGGTTTAATGTTTATATACATTGTCACATTCGTTTTTAGAATCCAGTTTGGTTTTATCTCTATAATATCATGAGACAAATTTATTAAGAAATAAATGTAAGTTTTCTAACCTTTATAGCTGTGTGTGTTTCAAACTAAACATCAGAGCCAGTCATAGTATGGGAGGTACACTTGTTCCTAAACATCTGGACACATTGTTACCATGGACACAGAATATCCTCATATTTGCAGACACATTTTATAAAATATGGACAGGACTATAATCAGCATGTGCTCAGTTGATTCAGTTATGTCCAAATCTTTGCAACCCCATGGATTGTAGCCCACCAGGCTCCTCTATCTATGGGATTTCCCAGGCAAGAATACTGGAGTGGGTTGCCACTTCCTCCTTTAAAGGGGATCTTCCCGGCTCAGAGATCGAATCTGTCTCCTGCACTGCAGGCAGATTTTTTTACCAACTGAGCCACCCAAAATAAGGAGTAACACATTGAAGTTATTTTTTCCCAAACAGAAATCTCTTTACTATTTATCTTATTATTGACATATATCTAAAATTAGCTTCTGCACAACAAAGGAAACTATAAGCAAGGTGAAAAGACAGCCTTCTGAATGGGAGAAAACAATAGCAAATGAAAAACTGACAGACAACTAATCTCAAAGATATATAAGCAACTTATGCAGCTCAACTCCAGAAAAATAAATGATCCAATAAAAAAATGGGCCAAAGAACTAAACAGGCATTTCTCCAAAGAAGACATACGGATGGCTAACAAACACATGAAAAGATGCTCAACATCACTCATTATCAGAGAAATGCAAATCAAGACCACAATGAGGTATCATTTCACACCAGTCAGAATGGCTGCGATCCAAAAGTCTACAAGCAATAAATGCTGGAGAGGGTGTGGAGAAAAGGGAACCTCTTACACTGCTTGTGGGAATGCAAACTAGTACAGCCATTATGGAAAACAGTGTGGAGATTCCTTAAAAATTGCAAATAGAACTGACATATATCTAATAATTATTTAGAAATTAAACACTACCAAAATGTATAAAAAATTAATTGAAAGTTCTTTATGACCCACTTCCATGAAAGGACTATTGATCATAGTTTGGCAAACATGCTTTTAGCTTTTAGGTTTTCTGATGTGTATAAACACAATTATGCAAATATTATGTTATTTGCAATAGAACTGAAATTAATACACACTAGCCTGTGATTTAATTTTTAAAATTTAGCAAGATTTCAGGAATATCTCTCGCCTTTATTTATATATCTATGTATCCATACACTTTACATTCCTCTATATTTATATTTATATCCCTGTTGATCCTTGGGTTGGGAAGATCCCCTGGAGAAAGAAATGACAACCCACTCCAGTATTCTTGCCTGGAGAATTTTATGGAGAGAGGAACCTTGTGGGCTATAGTCCATGGAGTTGCAAAGAGTGAGACATGACTGAGCAACTAACACTTTGACTTACTTTTCTTTCATATCCATATATGTGGGCTTTGCTGTGGCTTAATGGTAAAGAATCTGTTTGCCAATGCAGGAGATACGGGTTTGATCCCTGGATCAAGAAGATACCCAGGAGAAGGAAACGGCAATCCACTCTAATATTCTTGCCTGGGAAATCCCATGAACAGAGGAGCCTGGTGGTCTATAGTCAAGAGTAGTAGCAAACAGTCAGACACAGCTGAGCAACTAAACAGCAACAGCATCCATATACATATCTATATCTCTGTCATACCTTTTAGTATATATGGAAAGTGAAAGTTGCTCAGTTGTGTCCGACTCTTTGTGACCCCATGGACTGTAACCTGCAAGGCTCTTCTGTCCATGGAACTCTCTAGGCCAGGATACTGGAGTGGGTAGCCATTTTCTTTCCAGAGAATCTTCCCAATCCAGGGATCAGACCCAGGTCTCCTACACTGCAGATGGATTCTTTACCATCTGAGCAACCATGGAAACCCAAGAATACTGGAATGGGTAGTCTATCCCTTCTTCAGTGGATCTTCCCAACCCAGGAATTGAACCAGGGACTCCTGCATTGCAGCTGGATTCTTTCCCAGCTGAGCTATCAGGAAAGCCACTTTAGTGTATACACACACACACATATATATATACACACACATATATATATATATACACACATATATACACATATACATATACATATATAATATTGCATTGCCTAGATGAACTCCAACTTATTTAATCCTACATTGACAGTTTGGATTTTCTTAATGTTTCACTACTAAAAATAATGATGCAATGAATATTCTTTATAGATCAGTTCAGTTCAGTTCAGTCGCTCACTTGTGTCCAACTCTTTGCAACCCCATGAATCGCAGCACGCCAGGCCACCCTGTCCATCACCAATTCCTGGAGTTTACTCAAACTCATGTCCATTGAGTTGATGATGCCATCCAGCCATCTCATCCTCTGTAGTCCCCTTCTCCTCCTTCCCACAATCCCTCCCAGCATCAGAATTTTTTCCAATGAGTCAACTCTTAGTGTGAGGTGGCCAAAGTATTGGAGTTTCAGCTTCAACATCAGTCCTTCCAATGAACACCCAGGACTGATCTCCTTTAGGATGGACTGGTTGGATCTCCTTGCAGTCCAAGGGACTCTCAAGAATCTTCTCCAACACCACAGTTCAAAAGCATCAGTTCTTCGATGCTCAGCCTTCTTCACAGTCCAACTCTCACATCCATACATGACCACTGGAAAAACCATAGCCTTGACTAGACGGACCTTTGTTGGCAAAGTAATGTCTCTGCTTTTGAATATTCAGTCTAGGTTGCTCATAACTTTCCTTCCAAGGAGTAAGCGTCTTTTAATTTCATGGCTGCAATCACCAACTGCAGTGATTTTGGAGCCCCCCAAAATAAAGTCAGCCACTGTTTCCACTGTTTCCCCATCTATTTCCCATGAAATGATGGGCCCAGATGCCATGATCTTAGTTTTCTGAATGTTGAGCTTTAAGCCAACTTTTTCACTCTCCTCTTTTACTTTTATCAAGAGGCTTTTTAGTTCCTCTTCACTTTCTGCCATAAGGGTGGTGTCATCTGCATATCAGAGGTTATTGATATTTCTCCTGGCAATCTTGATTCTAGCTGTGCTTCTTTCAGCCCAGCGTTTCTCATGATTACTCTGCATATAAGTTAAATACATTGGAACAATTACTTACTTCCTTAAGGAAAAATTTCTCTAACTAGAATTGCTAAGGCATTTCCAATTTTGACACACATTGCACAATTGTCCTCTAGAAAAGCTTTGTTCATGTACAACCTCTGTCAACAGAGAAGCTGAGTTCCCTTCCTTACACCCACCCATGATGGAGCTGAGTATCATCAAACTTTGAAAGTTTTTGTTGCAGATTTTTCAGTTTAATGTGATTCTACTCAAGCTCTAACATGTTTTTCTTCAGAAGCTAATACATTATAAATGTAAAAAGTTACTTCAGCTGTGGTGATAAATCTAAATATAATCTACAGAGTGAGTCCAAGGTGGTCAACGATGAATCTTAAAAAGCTGTTAAAAACATGCACTGATGAGTGGTTGTGAAAACTCTTTCAGTTGGTTGAACTGTAGGAAAATCAAAGACTCCCACCAACACGCAACGTGTGGTGTTCAACTTGACTTTACACAGCAAACAGGAAGGCTCTATTAGAATAGCAATTAGCACAAGAAAAGAAGACATGTCCTTCATCTGGCCCTAATCATGGCACAGGTGCACAGCTCGTCAGTCTGTCTGTCTGTCCTTCCGTGATGGCACTACTTGTCCTACATCTACCCACCCCGTTGCTCTGCCTTTATTGAGTCAGCTTTCAGTGTGGCTGTCTGCACCGGGCATTCTCAGAACCTCGTGTCTTTCCACTCTGTAGCAGCTCTGTGTGATGCATGCCTGTGTCTGACTTCATCCTGTAAACAAGATCTGACCTCAAGAAGGCCAGGTGACCATCGAGGCCCCAGGGCCCACATCCTGTTACCTTCATATCACAGCCAAACCAAAGATGCTTATCTTTCCACCCTCACCTATCAATCCCAGGGAAAGAAGTGGCAAGTCCTGCTTGGGACGTGCCTCCATCCTAGAATAATTCTCTGCGGACAAAAGGCGGAGTATTTTCACAAGCTAACCTGGGTCCTGTGCCCAACCCTGGTCAGAGAAGGACAGGCACTGACTGGTATATTTAACAGGAGGAAAAAAAAAGAGGCTGGTGGCAGCAGGGAGGAGGCACCCCGCATCCGAGGTCAGGGGCCGCGGCCGGGAGGAGACACCCCATGTCCGAGGTCAGGGGAGGCCAGAGGGAGACACCTCGCATCTGAGGCCAGTGGCTGCTGGGAGGAGGCACCCCACATCCAAGGCCAGGAGTGGCTGGGGGAGACACCCCGTGTCCGAGGTCAGGGGCAGCCAGAAGAAGCCACCTTGCGCTCGAGGCCAGGGGTGGTGACGCTGAGGAGACACCGCAAGCCCTAGGCCAGGGGCGGCAGCTGGGAGGAGCTGCCTTGCACCCGAGGCCAGGGGCGGTAACCCTGAGGAGCCACCCCGAGCTGAAACGAGCCACCCACACCCGAGGCCAGGGCTGGCGGTGGGGGAAGATCAGCCCGAAGAGTGGTGGCTGTGCAGGAGCAGGAGGGCCTAGAGGAGGTATCTTACATTGAAGGTCAGGAAGGCAGCAGTAAGGAGATAACCCTCGTTCAAGGTAAGAAACAGCAGCTGTGCTTTGCCGGAGCAGCCGTGAAAAGATACCCCATGCTCAGGGTAAGAGAAATCCAAGTAAGATGGTAGGTGTTGCAAGAGGGCATCAGAGGGCAGACACATTGAAACCATACTCACAGAAAACTAGTCAATCTAATCACACTAGGACCACAGCCTTGTCTAACTCAATGAAACCAAGCCATGCCTGCGGGGAACCCAAGACAGGCGGGTCATGGTGGAGAGGTCTGACAGAACATGGTCCACTGGGGAAGGAATGGCAAGCCACTTCAGTATTCTTGCCTTGGGAACCCCATGAACAGCATGAAAAGGCAAAATGATAGGATACTGAAAGGGGAACTCCCCAGGTCAGTAGGTGCCCAATGTGCTACTGGAGATCAGTGGAGATATAACTTCAGAAAGAATGAAGGGATGGAGCCAAAGCAAAAACAATACCCAGTTGTGTATGTGACTGGTGATAGAAGCAAGATCCGATGCTGTATGCTTTTGAACTGTGGTGCTGGAGAAGACTCTTGAGAGTCCCTTGGACTGCAAGGAGATCCAACCAGTCCATTCTGAAGGAGATCAACCCTGGGTGTTCTTTGGAAGGAATGATGCTAAAGCTGAAACTTCAGTACTTTGGCCACCTCATGCGAAGAGCTGACTCACTGGAAAAGACTCTGATGCTGAGAGGGATTGGGGGCAGGAGGAGAAGGGGACGACCGAGGATGAGATGGCAGGATGGCATCACGGACTCGATGAACGTGAGTCTGAGTGAACTCTGAGAGATGGTGATGAACAGGGAGGCCTGGTGTGCTGCGATTCATGGGGTCGCAAAGAGTCGGACATGACTGAGTGACTGAACTGAACTGAACTGAATCAGCTTAGACAAACTAGGGGTACCAGTTTTTTTCTCTGAGAGGGAGATGGTGATAAAATTGTGAATGCCTCCAACTCCCATGTGTGGTACAGGGACAGGACTAGAGGAGCACTCGGAAAGGTGTGTATCATATGCAGAAAGATAAGAGAAGAATCAGAGGAAGAAGAAAAAAGCACGATGTGTGTTTGGAAAATAATGAGCCATTTTATCAGGCTGGAAGATGTGACTTGTGATGGAACACAGTGGACTCTGAGACAGAGAAAGTCAAACTAGACTTCTATTGAATAGAAGAAGAAATTGTAGCTCTTAGAATTTATACTATTAGCACAGCTTCTCTAATCTTTAAAACATTTCTAGGATCTGAATCAATAGTTTTTTGAATCCAACAAAAATGAGAGTCTAAGTAACTTGCTCAAGTGCAAAACTTAAAGGACAATTACAGGACAAATTCTAGCATCAAAGGAGAAGGAAATGGCCATCAACTCCAGTATTCTTGCTTGGGAAAGCCCACGGATAGAGGAGCCCTGCGGGCTACAATCCATGGGGTCGCAAAGAGTCAGACACCACTGAGTGACTTTCATTCACTTCTTAGCTTCAAAGTCAGGTGTACATGACTCCCAGACCTAGACTCCTTTCTCAGGCTAGAATGCCTTTCATATTGCAACACAAGCTGATTTCTGAGAATCATTTCCCGTTAAAGATATTTTGAGTAATGATATTAATCAAAAATAAATGAGAAAAAAATTTTTAACCATTGGCTAATGTAGTTCATTTTTAGATACTAGAATTATAACATTCATTTTATAGAAAAAAATTAAGTGTAATAACCAAGAAATGGTACTTATTGGAATAGCTGAAACAATAACTAATATCCTTACTCATGGAAGATTGAATCTCTAACTTTGAATATTAAAAACCTGGTTTAAATCCTAACATTTATTTAATGGCATTATGTCTTTGATACTATATGATTTGCAGATATTATATAGCTAATCCTTAACAGGAGACTTTAAGCTGGTATCACTTCATCCAATTAACTGGTGAACAAAAGTAAGGCTCACAGAGTTTAAGTAATTTGCCTGCAATCATAAGGCTGATGGTAAATGGCAAAATAAATATTAAGACAAAATTCTGACCTCTCTCTCTGTGTGGAGGGGAGGGAGCTGGTTGTGGTGTCTGGCAGTCCAGCCCCTTGAAGTTCTCTGATTCCCCCATCTTACATGCAATCTCTCTGTGTTCATTTAATAAAAATCCCAGGGCAAAAGTCACAGGAAAGGCTTTGTTGCCAGAGGCAGGAGCAGTCTATTGAGCTCTTATGTAGGTATAAGTTAGGATGCTTGAGTTGCTATTGTTTTCTTCGACCAGAAAATTGTTACTATCTGATCATGACATCGGTTGGCATTGAAATAACCACAATGGAAAGTAAAAGTGTTGTTGCTGTTTAGTTGCTAACTTTTGTCCAACTTTTGTGACCCCATGGACTGTAGGCCACCAGGCTCCTCCATCCATGGGATTTCTCAGGCAAGAATACTGCAGTGAGTTGCCATTTCCTTATCCAGGGGAGCTTCCCAACCCAAGGGTTAAACTTGAATCTCCTGCATTGGTAGGTAGATTCTTTACCACTGTGCCACCAGGGAAGTCCATGGAAGGTAAAATAGAAAATCACATAGCAAGTAAAGAAGATAGATTTAAATAGAGCAGATGATGTGTATGTGTGTGTGTGTAAACACTTTCTGTTCTCAGGTTCACTTGTTGGAGACAGAAAGATTGACAACATGGAAGGGAAAAAAAAATCCCCTTTGCAATAGAAATTGTTTACTTCTTTTCTAATTCTCCCATCCTCTGTTTATTTCCTTCCTTCACCCCTGTTGAAATAATTTTATTTTCCAGACTAACATCTTTGGGTACTCTTGTGAATAATTGGACTTATCTAGGAGAGTGGGAGCAGTATCTGAACTCTTAGTTTCATAGCTGAGTTGGATAGAATTTTTCTTCTCGTCTATCATTCACGGTTTGCTGCTGTGAGTTCACGAGGCCAAGAGCTTGCAAAAAGTGGAAGACAATAAGGTAGAAATAAGCAGAAAATGAATGCTAGTGTTCTGAAAGAGGATTCCAGTGCCCTGCTGCCCATGGGCATGGGCATAGTCATTCTTCTGGCAGAAAATGAATCAATCATTTGGCTTTGAAAGTTCTGCGTTACCTAGTGAGGGGGTTGAGCATGTGGCAGCCAACATATTTGCCTCTCTGAGCTGTGGGAGACCTTTACATTGGCAAAGAGAAGAAAATCATCTAAAGAACGTGACTGGCTGGAAAATCTCAACGACCTTGGCATGGCAGATCTGGTTCATGAAACCCATCATACTCACTCTCTTCTCTCCAGAAGTTGATTTCAAAGCAAATGAAAGGCCGGTAAAGACTATGCGTGGAAAATGACATATTGTTATATGGATAGAGTAGGTTAATTGCACAAGATAATTGTTAACCCTTTGAGAGAGCTGCTGGGCTTACCAGTTTGGTGTCCACATCCCTTGTGCTCTGAGCATCTGGAGTGGAATCCCCTCCCCTTCCAAACTACAGAGTCTGGTTACCCTGATGCAGTACATCAATGGCCAATGTGATCTGTACTCTAGACCTGGATTCCACTGTCCTTGCCTCCTATCTGTCTTTACCTTTAATCTGACTGTCCTTGACTTTTTAGATTTATCTCTTTTGAATTTGATGACCTAGATTCCAAACTGAACCTAGTTCTCAACTTGCTCTATGCTCAGTCTAGGGTCTAATTTGCAAAATGGTAGCAGAATTTATGTTCACTTTGAGTTGAAAGTAAACATAGCTTAATGTGGTGAAAGCAAAAGTAGTGAAATAGGCATTATGTCTGATAAATTTGCTTTTTGGTTTATTATTTCTTTTAAAAATATTTATTTATTAAAGTACAGTCAATTTATAATGTATTAGTTTCAGCTGTACAGTTCAGTGATCCATATATATATATATATATATATATATTCTCTTTCAGTTTTGTTTTCCTTTTGGATTATAACAAAATATTGAGCATAGTTCCCTGTGCTATACTATAAATCCTTTTCGGCTATCTATTTTATTTATAATAATGTGTATATGTTAATTCCCAGCTCCTAATATATTCCTCTTCCTCTTTGTAATCATTAGTTTGTTTTCCATGTTTGTGGAACTATTTCTGTTCTGTAAATAAGTCCATTTGTACTTTTTTTTAAGATTCAAATAAGCGATATCATATGATATTTGTCTTTATCTGACTTATTTACCATGCTACTCTCTAGGTCCATCCATGTTGCAGTGGATGGTATTATTTCATTCTTTTTATGGCTGAGTAATATTCCACTGTATATTATGTATATATATATGTGTGTGTGTGAGTGTGTGTGTGTATGGTATCTTCTTTAAATTAAAATTCATTTTAGTAAAATAACTTAGAAAATGGACAAATTACTTTAAGACAGATTTTTAAAATTCAGTGTGGAGTGCCAAGGAATTATCAGGATTTGAAGTTGTGATTCTCAGCATCTACTTTTGAAGATGTTTCATTTAGATGAAAAGTAGAAATGTCATGCAATTTTTAGAAAAGTGAAGGCTAGCATAATTGTCTGGAGGCAAATTAGAAATAAAAAAGAAAAAGTGAAAAGTAAGAATAAGTTCTACAACAATATAAAAATATATGGAATTAATGAAAAGGTAAATACTTTCAAGAAATAGATTGAAATGCTAAAAGATTAATAAAAAATTTGTATACTGGCCCTTTGTGTACAAAAATCATTATATGAAGAAGATTTTGCCTTAGAGAGTATCATTTTGGTTAAGTTATTTTTGACAAAGTTACTCTTTAATTGTCATCAACTCTCAGAAAAATGTTGTTAGTCTTAACAGATAATTCAATCTAATAATAATCACAAACAACACTGTCACCCTCCAATGGGTTATTAGACCAGTGTAGACCCAGTGTTATAAAGATCCTGGGAGACCACAGAACTGGTTTCCAGAGAAAGTTTCATAGTTACTCAGAGCTTTGTTCTTTTTCTGCAAAGTGGGAAAAATTACATGAGATGACATATTTGAAAATTATTTGTAAGGTAAAGCTTCTGACAAATGTAAAGGAATATTGCAATACATTATTATTATTAAGTCCAGGAAGCATATTATATCAACTGCTAACAGAAGCATAGGTTTGCATACAGTCCTGAAAATAATCTCAGTAGGATTTCTAAACTCTGCAGTTCAGATTCTTGTTCTAGTTAGTTATGTGTTATGGGCACTAGTTCAGTAGAGACCTTCTGTGTATCTTTGGATAAAACATTTCATTAGCTGGACTCTTCAGCACATTTTCTGATTCATTCATTGACTCATCCATTGATTGTTTTGTTTCCCATTTAGTAGATGCCTATATGGGCCAGATACTGGGGTAGGTGCTGGGCATTTAGGCATAAATGAAATGATCCGTGCCCTTAAGGAGCTCACATTTATTAAGATGACATGAAGAAACAATGAACTCTGACGCACTGCAGCAGTGCTGTGTCAACAGCCAGCCTCCTGGATGAGAGCAGTAACGTTTAACTCAGCTGCAAAATCAGAGAAAGACTCGTGGAGGAGATGGCAACGAGACCTCTGAACTAGCTCTCAAAGAATAATAAAGCACTAGCTTGGGAAAGAAGGGGTTGAGGAGAGGGACATGTGGTTTGTCTAACAAGCAAGCAAGGTCTCTAGTTAGTTGAACTGAATTGAGTCAGCTTTAAGTGAAGTGAAGTTGCTCAGTCGTGTCCAACTCTTTGCGACTCCATGGACGGTAGCCCACCAGGCTCCTCAGCCTATGGAATTTTCCAGGCAAGAGTACTGGAGTGGATTGCCATTTCCTTCTCCAGGGGATTTTCCCAACCCAGGGATCGAACCTGGGTCTCCCGCACAGCAGGCAGACGCTTTACCGTCCGAGCCACCAGGGAAGTACGAGCTTTAAGGTAAATGTATTTTTTTTTAGTGGTTACAAGGTGGGGAAGCATAGAAAAGAGCTCTTCAGGTAATCAATTCTCTTTCATGCTGCCCAGTTAATAATCGCATTCATTCTTAGAGCAACTCATATTACCACTTCAGACTCACGGCTCCAAAATGCATAAATGAAAAATGATCAGTACTTCCTTCCTTACTGTGAATATTTTAAGTTACAACATGAATGTACTTATTTCTCTTTTATTAGGGCCAAAATGAGCATTGAAAATAATGGGTTTGCTTTATTGATTTCAGAGAAACGACAGAGATGTAAAAACAGTGAGCTGAAAAAACCCAACCAAATAAACTCTTGCCTCCTGTAGAATGCTGTGTTTTAACCTGAAATAGCTCATGGGATCCTGATGTTGTGTTTGCTTATATTAAAAGAGAAAAGCCACATGACAGCTCTTATTGGACTGGAATCATGTTGAAACTGGCTCTTGAACTGTGTTTGGAAAATCTCGTCGATGGAAGAGCAGCACACAGGGCTACAGCAGCATTAGGAAGAACACTGGAGTTGAAACAATGGTACTAAGACTTCCAAGGTTGCGAAAATGAAGGCAAAGGGGAGGGAATCAGGGCAAATATTTACTGAGTACTTATGATGTTTCTGCAGCTTCATGGGGGAGCCGTTATCTACATTTCACAGATGAGAAACCCAAAGCTCACAGATGTGGGAGAGCTTGCCCTGGGTCACAGAGTTCGCAACGATCAGGGCTGGAATCCACTGTCAGATTTGCCAGACTCCTGATCCCAGGCAGTTTTTGTTATGCCATTTCACTGTATTTAAAAGGAGACAGAGGAGAATAGAAACAGGTATTTTGAGAAGGAAAGAGAATAGGCATTTCTACTGAAGAGCTTTGATCATTTGGGTTAAATGCTAGGTGCGTGTGCCTGCTTCGTTGTGTTCGACTCTTTGAAGCCTTCTAGGCTTTTCTGTCCATGGGATTTTTCCAACAAGAATATTGGAGTGGGTTGCCATTTTCTCCTCCAACTGAATGCTGTAGCATACAATTGAACAGTATTTCTTAAATAAAAAACATTATTTAAACCTAAAATCTCTAATTGGTGAAACAGAAATAGTAATACCTGTCTCATGGAATGGCTGTGAGGATAAAATTTTTGAAAAATGTGAAAAAGAACTTTTCAGCTATAAAGGTCATTAGCATCCTAGTTGTTATGAAGTTCACATCGGTGCTGAGAATAAAGCTCTGTGACCGCAGATTCTACTCCAAGTTAAGAATTAAACTTAGTTTAGGGATTCCTGTAATATACAATGTTTTATGTAATTATTAAAATTTCTACTGGTCTATTAGGCCCACAGTGCCTTTTAATTATCTTAGCTTTAGGGAAAAAGAGATACATTAAGAAATGAAAGCCTCCTAACAGCTTGTTGTAGCACTATTTGTTCACAACTGCTAGCAAATGTATTTTGCTGAATGCTTCAAATCCAGTTTTTAAAGACTGAGCTGCAGCTAGTAATCATTTCATAAATATTAATGGGGAACATGCAAGTGGAAAGTTAAATTAAAATGCTACCAAATGGCTAGCATGGAGCAGAAAATGAGCAGAAATTTTAATCAGCAGAATACATGGTTGTATAACTTTCATCCTCCCATTAGAGTACAAAACAGAAGTTGATTTTTCTTCCACTTACAATCAGTTCATGTTGAAGAGAAAATGCAAATCAACTCAATTAGTGAAAGATTCTAGAAATAGCTATTCTTTAAGGTAAGTCTGCTTTCTCTGATCTTGATTGACTGCAAATGGCTGGACACATAGAGTTCATGACTGACTATAGTCTTCTCATTGGGTTGCTTGGCAAGACTTCACAACATTTTGGGAAAGGAACCAATGAGCAATATTTTACATTCATCCACCTGCAATGCAGGAGACCCCAGTTCGATTCCTGGGTCAGGGAAGATCTGCTGGAGAAGGGATTGGCTACCCACTCCAGTATTCTTGGGCTTCCCTTGTGGCTCAGCTGGTAAAGAATCGACCTGTAAAGTGGGAGACCTGCGTTCGATTCCTGGGTTGGGAAGATCCCCTGAAGATGGGAACAGCTACCCATTCCAGTATTCTAGCCTGGAAAATTCCATGGACTGTATAGCAAATTCCATGGACACAACTGAGCAACTTTCACTTTCGTTTACATTCCTTTGCCATCAGTTTATCATTTTTAACTTCTGGAGCTATTATAAATCTATATATTAACTAGCCTGTTGAAAATATGATTGATTTAGAGATCTCAAACTGGAAGAAAGGGAGGGCAGAGTTCAGATTAACTGAGCCCACTGTTGCTAAAGCATCTAACTTTAGATCATTTTTAGTATCGGCATTAGACATCCTTATCTCATATTATATTCATTCATCTATCCATCCATCCACCCATCTAGCAAATGTTCACTGAGTATGTCCTGTGGATCGGGTACTTGTGTTAGGTATTGGAAATGAACAGTTAAATAAGATATTGTCATGCAGTTTCTTCTCCTAGAGTCTAATACTGCAGGAATACCATAGCTTTGTTATGAGATTGAAGGAATTATTGAAAGTAAAGCAGTTAGAGCAGTTCTTGACATAATATTGACATACGATAAACACTATATGATGATGGGGGTAGGGCAATAGTACAGGATAAAGATGGACAAATTGAAAGGAATCTGAAAATAGCAAACTCTATATGTCATGAGTATTTTTCTAATGAGAGAAGAGTAGTTGAAGAACAGAAAGCAGGTGAATGAGGTGATCATCCATGAATTCCATAAAGGCCACGGTGACTGCTGTTTGGAGGATGGATTTAAGATGGCAGGGGCCAGAGGGCTCCATACCAATTATAAAGCAATTTCATGAGATGAGCAGAAAGAATACAGTAGGCTGAATAAAGGGAGCAGCATGCAGCATGGAGGAGGGAGGGAATATCTGAGATTTTTAGGAAGGGGAAATTGGTGCTATTGGTAATTCACTGGAAATAAAAGGTGGTGGGGGTGAATTGTAGAGTCTCAGATGATGCCCTGTTTCTAGCATAGGTGGCTGGTAGATGACTGAGCCTTTAATGAGAAAAGTGAAAGTAAAAAGGAGCACTTTTGGTGGAGTGGTTTTGCGTTCACAGCTTTCTGAAGGGCTACATCACTAAACAGAGAATGCACTTGGCTGTGTTCAAACTCCACCAGATCAACAGTTTAATTCTTGGATAAGGCACCGTACCATTCTGGACTTCCATTTCCAAACTCTTAAAATGGGGCAAATGCCATCTCAGCCCAAAGGGGTGTTGAGAAAGTGAACAAAGATAACGTGTATGGAAGGCCCTTACTTGGGATGACAGGACTTAGTATGTAAAACTAATGAGTGGCTTGTTCAGCCTAGAAACTTGCCCGAGAGGAAAACAGTTGTTCATGTTCATTCATGTTCTTGCTCGTTCATGTTCTCCCTTATTCATTTATTTAGTTATATATTCATTTGACAAGAATTTATTGAGGACTTTCTGTGGGCAGGTAACGTGTCAGGTGCTTTGACAGGGAGGAGTTACTTCGGCAAACAAGGATTTTTTGGAGTGCCGACTCTGTCTCTGGGCTAAAACCACTGTCAGTTTAGTTTGATTGTGTCTGTATTCCTGTTCAATTGCATAATAATGCAACAGAGGTGCCCCTTAGAGTTTCAAAAGATCCAACTTCTACCCCTTACGTTACTCTCATGACAACAAGACAGCACATGGAATAGGTGCTGGTGAGTCAATTTTTTTTTCATTTCGAATTAAACTAATTGGTGGATAAAGTGTTATTAACAACAACAATAAAAATAATAGCTAAAATCTACCAGATGTTTTCTAATAAATTGTATTTCATTATCTCAATTCTGTGAGGTGGGTCTTTTTCTCCCTAGTTTACAGCTGAGGAAATTGGGACCAAGATGTACTCTGTGTTCTTCCAACAAGATCAAGCATTTTCCTTGAAAAAAACAATGTGAATAATTTTCAATACAATGAAAATCCAGTTATTTGGGCAAACATTTGCCCCAAACAAACAAACAACACAGCATTGCAAAGCAACTGTGCTCCAATAAAAATTGGAAAAGAGATCAGGATGAAAGAGAGTGAAAAAGCCTGTGTATAGGATGAGATGCGACACACTGAAATAATATCTGCATTCCGGGAGTACCAGAAGGAAAAGAGGGAAGGAAAGAAACAAAAAGTTGTTTAAAGTAATAATCTCCCAGAGGTAGGGGAGATATAGCCAGCCAGATATATGAAGTTTCAGTTCAGTTCAGTTCAGTCGCTCAGTCGTGTCCGACTCTTTGCGACCCCATGAATCGCAGCACACCAGGCTTCCCTGTCCATCACCAACTCCCGGAGTTCACTCAGACTCATGTCCATTGACTCAGTGATGCCATCCAGCCATCTCATCTTCTGTTGTCCCCTTCTCCTCTTGCCCCCAGTCCCTCCCAGCATCAAAGTCTTTTCCAGTGAGTCAACTCTTCACATGAGGTGGCCAAAGTACTGGAGTTTCAGCTTTAGCATCATTCCTTCCAAAAAACACCCAGGACTGATCTCCTTTAGAATGGACTGGTTGGATCTCCGTGCAGTCCAAGGGACTCTCAAGAGTCTTTTCCAACACCACAGTTCAAAAGCATCAATTCTTCAGTGCTCAGCCTTCTTCACAGTCCAACTCTCACATCCATACATGACCACTGGAAAAACCATAGCCTTGACTAGATGGACCTTTGTTGGCAAAGTAATGTCTCTGCTTTTCAATATGCTATCTAGGTTGGTCATAACTTTTCTTCCAAGGAGTAAGCGTCTTTTAATTTCATGGCTGCAGTCACCATCTGCAGTGAAATAGGTCCCCAAACAGAGATCTCTGAGACTCATTATGATGAGGATAATCAAGCTCTCAAAAGACAAAGAAAGAACTTTGAAAGCAGCATGAGAAAAAGACTCATCACATGCAAGGTAATCCTGGTAAGATTATCAGCAAATTTCTCACCAGAAACCCTGTAAACCAGAGGAGAGTGGAATTTATATTTAAAGAGCTAAAAACCAACCAACCAAACACAGAAAAGCAAACTGCCAACCCAGAATGCTTTCCTCAGGGCCCTTTAAATTTCTGATTTTATGTGTGCTATTTGCTTTCTAACAGAGCACCTTGTCAAGCGTGTTGGACTCTCTGTTACAGTTTGTTCATCACTTTCCAAAAGTGGAGTGATGAGAACTCTATTGGGTCATGATAGTCAATGACCAAAACTTACTTGATTTTCAAGAACCTGATGTATTTACACCTGCAAAATCAAAACGAAATCATCAACAGCCTCCTGGCGAGACTGAATAGATTGGTAACCAGAGAAATCATGTCTAACCCTTGTACCAAGGCCAGAAGTTGGGAGAGCATGGTCATTGCGTCCTGAAAAAGGAATCAGGAGGGCAAGTCCCTGGAATTCAACTGCCATGGTCAGTGGGTAGGGCTTCCCAGGTGGCGCTAGTGGTAAAGAACCAGTCTGTTAATGCAGGAGAGATAAGAAATGTGGATTCCATCCCTGGGCTGGGAAGATCCCCTTGAGGAAGAGCATGGCAAAGGCACTCCAGTATTCTTGCCTGGAGAATCCCCTGGACAGAGGAGCTTGGAGGGCTATAGTCCACAGGGTCACAAAGAGTCGGTCACAACTGAAGTGGCTTAGCACACATGCCCTTAGTGTGTCCCCCTGCACCCTCCCCCGCCTGCCCCACCCCAGATCCTGTGAGATCTTTCTCTGGTCCTGATAATAAATCCAGAATTTTGCTTACATTAGTGTCAGTAGGTTTCTATCTCCTGCAATGGAAACAGTCTTTGACTAACATATACTCTCAGTCATTGTTCTTTTACTGTAAACATTATTAAAACTTCCAAAACAAAGTGTCTTGAAATGTACTGAGTTAACAGGTACAAATGCTCACAACTCTTCAAGTGATCACCAGGCTCCTGACATGTTAGAGCATGGGACACCCAAAAGTGTGAGGCATGGATCCTGCTCTCAACCTATCATGAAAATAAATATCAGTAATAGCGCACTGACTGGAACCGCCCGCCCTGGCCAGGCACCATAGTAACCATCTGCATGAGTTGTTTTATGACAGGAGGTCCTGGTAAGGAACATGGAACTAATAAGCCACCACCAACCGGAAGAGTTCGGGAAAGGTCAAAAGGAGAAACCACATGTTTGACCACCTCCCAGAATCCTCTCTGGCATCCATCTTGGCTAAACAAGGCGTGCACCACCAGAAAGACTCTGTGTCAGAATGATTGGCTAAAGACAACCTGGAAACTAATCCCATCACCATAAAACCTGAGACTGGGAGCCACGTGGCAGAGCAGTTCTTCTGGGTTCCCTTACCCTACTGCTCTCTACCCAGGCACCCTCTCTCAATAAAATCTCTTGCTTTTTCAGCATTTGTGTCTCCTTGGACAATTCATTTCTGAGTGTTAGACAAGAGCCCCTTCCTGTAACAATTTTACAGATGAGAAAACTATGGTTTTAATAAATTTAGCCAACATATATTCTAGTAAGTGTCACAGCTAGCAGGGTAGGGGTAGGGAGTGAGTCTGATTCTGCTTCCTCTGTTTGTGTCTATTAATTCCAATTTGGAAAAGAGCCAGTAAGACTGGAATGGAAAACTGTGTCTCAGATGGCTTGCCACATGGAACCAGCCCAAGAGACCTAACCTAACTTTCTTTTCTTCATTTCCTCACCTGACAACACCCTCAGAATCAGCTCTTCCTACCCTCCAGCTCTGTGAATCATCTTCCTTAAAGTCAAAGAGTCTTGAGTGGCTGTGCATCTGTACATTGAATTTCCACACTCCAATGACCGGTGGCTGGACATCATCTTCCATGCCAGATACAAGCCCTTGGTGTGTGATGAATGCCTGAGAGCTATAATTCAGTCTGAAAACCCAACACTTCCTCACATCAGGAGATGCTTGATCAAACTGCATTTAGGGCTGATGAATGAAATGTGTTATTAAAGATAATTCTTCCCAAAGCAGTGGTAATTATCTCAGCATTAACATTCCTAATTTAATTCAGCCCTGATTAAGTCTTATTTTTTTTTTTTTAGAAGGAGGAAATTGAAAGTGTGAACACAAGATGGGAGGAAAAGTTTCTAAAGAATGTGGTTATCCATAGGAACGACACTTTCTATAGCTTATACATGTTATCGCTGTTTAGTTGCTAAGTTGTATTCAACTCTCTGTGACCCCATGGACTGTAGCCTGCCAGGCTTCCTTGTCCATGGGATTTTCCGGCAAGAATACTGGAGTTGGTTGTCATTTCTTTCTCCAAATGGATCTTTCCAATGCAGGAATTGAACTCACAGCTCCTGCATTGGCAGGCAGATTATTTATCACCGAGCCACCAGGAAGCTCATATAGTTTATACATAGGTCCGAGCTGTGCACACTTCCTAGTGCAAGCTGGCTTATACCTGGAGAATGGCTCCGTCTTACATAGTTGTAACTCTAACACTCTTTCAAGAGGGGGATTTAAAGGATGGTAATGCTGATTTTAATATCATGTGACTTTCCCCCTTGGCTCTCTGTGATATGCTTATTGTTACCAGGTACATTTTTCCTTCCCTCCGCTCTTTGAAATTATCTGGTTACCTGTCTTTCTCTCTCACTAGTCAGAGCCCCTCAAGGACAGGGACGATGATGTTAGTACCTTTACATTCTTTTATTGTCTGCTGTTCAGTCACTAAGTCAAATCCGACTCTTTGTGACCCCATGGACTGCAGCACGTCAGGCTTCCTGGTCCTTCACTATCTCCCAGAGTTTGCTCAAATTCATCTCCATTGAGTTGGTGATGATATCTAACAATCTCATCCTCTGCCACCCTCTTCTCTCTTATATCCTCTGCATCCAGCATAATGCTTGGCACAGAGTAGACACCCAATATCTGTTTGACAGAATGACTAAAGGGTTGATCAATCTGAATAGCATCAATTTTCATTTATCAGCATCCCTATCTTAATCCTTTATGCTCCAAATTAATTCTTTCATTTCCTGGCCTGAGAGCAAAATGCTTTAGCAAAGCACTTGGGGTTGGGTGGAACGGAGATTAACAGGGGGAAAAAAGATGAACTGACTGAGAATAATAAAATGCAAACTTATATCTCCTGAATTTCAGAATGAAAGGTGGAGTTTCAGATCCCATTTCCCATGTGAAATTCTTGGCTTGCTTTTGCTAACAGTCAAGCTAAAAGGGAGCTTTTCACAAAAGAGGTATTTTTCTTCTTGGCCTGGAAAATCAATTTCAATGTTAATCTCACTCCTTGGAATGTCTGCCCCACCCCCTCCACCTAGCAAAATACTCTTCATCTTTCACAGTGTGGCTCAAATGTCCTCTCTTCAAATAATAATAATCATAGCAAATATCTGAAGAGTATTAACTCAGGGATGGGCGGTGCTGAGAGTTGTGCAGAAATTATGTCACTTGCTGTTCACAAATCTCTATCCAATCAGGACTATTATTTATCACAAATGTTCAGATGAGGACACGAAAGCCTATAGAGGTGATGTAATTGCCTGAGTTCAAATATTAAGTGGTTCATAGATTTGAAGAAAGGAGGGTTGACACAGCTGAGCTTTAACTGAGAGAACTTGCTGCCCTCCTCTGAGGCCTCCTGTGATAGTTTCCAGACAGAGCCAGCCCTTTTCTTTATTAAGACTCAGCATCCCGCCCTGGCCAGTTCTCAGGGGCCCACCATAGCCTCTTAACTCTTCCCCACAGCTCCAAGCTCAGCACTTGCAATAACACCTAAGTGCCAATGCCGTCAGTCAGTCTTCTAGAAACCATTGTTACTTCTGCCAGCCCTTTGCACTTTGAATGCTCCAGTCTTTAGCCACTGCCCCTGTAGCTTCTTCTGGTACATTCTGCCTCGTCTCACTCGAGCCAGCAACTTACTCATGGTTTTTGCTTTCTTTGACATGGTTCTACATGTAGAAAGAAACACAGTGTTTTGTGTTCTCCTTGCCTCACACAACATCAAGTCTGGAACATGTATAAATGTCAGGGTTGTGTTAAAAACAGTGCTAAGAGTTTTTATTTATTTTTTATTAATTCTTTTGTTGTTCAACCAGTTGTGTCTGACTATTTGTGACCCCATGGTTGGGGGTAGCACGCCAGGCTTCCCTGTCCTTCACCATCTCCCAGAGCTCGCTCAAACTCTTGTCCACTAAGTCTGTGATGCCTTCCAACCATCTCATCCTCTGTAGTCTCCTTCTCCTCCTGCCTTCAATCTTTTCCAGCATCAGGGTCTTTTCCAATGAGTCTTTGGAAGTTGTTATTCCAATAGAGTGTGTTTATGCATTCCACTGAGCTTCCCAGGTGGCTCAGTGGTAATGAATCTGCCTGCCAATGCAGGAGACGTGGGATAGATCCCTGGATTGGGAAGATCCGACAAAGAAGAAATGGCAACCCACTCTACTATTCTTGCCTGGAGAATCCCATGATCAGAGGAGCCTGGTGGGCTAGGAGGTCCATGGTGTTGCCAAGGAGTTGGATATGACTGAGCAACTCAACAGCAACACAATATGCATTCCACCACAGGCCTGATGTGACACAGTAGGGAGTCAGAGCTCACAACAGCAGGTAAAGGTAATCCCTCTCCCCAACTCTCCTGTTTCTAACGAATGATGCTTATCAATCCAGAAAGATGTCACAGGTTAGTCTTCCTTTCCTTCAATCATATTTCCTTCTTAAAAGACCCCCTTGACATATGATCACAGAATTGATATCTTTGAAGTTCTCAAAGTAAGCTCACGGGCATAGAAATCACATCTGACCAAAATACTCCTCAGAACATTGGACTGTAGGACTTGGAAAGATAGACCAAGAGGAGGAATCCTTTTGGGTTCTGGTTGGCTATTCCACTGAGAATTAATGTCAGTCATCTTTGAAATTAGTGTAAATTCTCACCCTATTGAGAAGTAAGTAGATAAAATGGTCCTTTTTCCTCAATAAGGATCAACTTGTGTCTTACAAGGTTGCTTGTGCATATATTTTCCCTCTATTTCAGATATGCCACATGAGCTGACCTTCTTTTTCTGTATGTACTATTGTCACAGAAGATGGTATAGAGGAACCATGAAATAATGACCAGGAAAACTGATGCTACTTGCCAGCCATGTGGCTTTGAGCAATACATAAACTCCCCATGCCATGTGGTTTTCATCAGAAAAGTGGGGTTAGTAATAAGAATAATTATTTTATTGGATTTTCATAAAGATTAAATGGTTTAATGCAAGTGATGTGTAACTGTAATTACTAATACCCATTAGCCATTGTTTCCATTTAGTGGAGATAGCATTGGATTGAGAGAAAGGAGACTCAAGGCTTAACTCTGGTAACAAGCCCAATGGCCTTAGGTTGACTGATTCATCTTGCTGAACGTAAAGAGCCCTCAATGACCTGTCATTCATGTCATGCTCCTCTCTACATCACACTGGGTTTTCCATCCTTTCAAGCTGTTTATGGTCAATCACTGTTGCTCCCAGACACAAGTCTAGTCTTCCTCCCATTTCCACGATGCATGTACTATGTGGGCACTTGTGTTCATTCGTGCATAAGCTTGCATGCTCACACATGTGCATGTGCATGCACACACACGCACACACACGCACACACACTCATGGTGCTCCCCCTCCCCTGTGTCTTTGCTCATCCCATCTCTTTGCCTTGCTATCCCCTGGATAACTCCTCTGCTTAGAAGGCACATCTCCAAGGGGTTTGCTGACACCTGAACCTGACTCTAAGCCCTTCTCTCACTTCGCACACAACCCAGCCTTGTCATGGCCTGTTTTAATGTCTGAATCTTTCACAAGTGTGGAACTACATAGTGAAAAATTCTGTCTTATGAGAGCATCTGATGTCTGTCACATCCTGAGCCCACAGTAGAGTTTCATAAATGGTTCCTGAAACATTAACTTAGTGGTGGCCTCCTTAAAAAAAAAATAATGGGAGGTAATTGGTGTTCTTGAGCTGGGTGTGGGAGTAGTGACGCAGTTATGAAAATAACCTACTTGGCTTTTAATTCTGTACATTCCTTCCAGCGGCCCTTGAGAAACACAGAACTAGATTCTTTTTTCTTTTTTTAAATTTTATTTTTACTTTATTCTATTCTTTAAAAATAGTTTTAATTAGATAATTTTTATAAATTGAAGCATAGTTGATTTACAATGTTGTGTTAGTTTCAGATGTACTGCACAGTTATTCAGTTATATATATATATATATATGCACACACACATATATATGGAAAAGAATCTGGAAAAGAATATATATGTATACATATGTAATATATACAATACACATATACACATATATTATATACACCTATAATATATATACACACATTATTTTATGTATTTTATATATTTATATATAAATAAAATTTTATATGTTTATTTATATATTCTATATATTTAATATACACATATATTATATATATATGTTTGTGTGTGTCTTTTCTTTTTCAGATTCTTTTCCCATATAGCTTATTACAACATATCGAGTATAGTTCCCTGTGTATACAATGGGTCCTTGTTGGTTATCTATTTTATATATAGTAGTGTGTATATGTTAATCCCAAATTCCCAATTTATTCCTCCCCACCCCTCTCCCATTTGGTAACTTTTACTTTGTTTTCTATGTCTGTGGTTCTATTTCTGTTTTGTAAGTTTATTTGTATCTTTTTTTTTAGATTCCACATATAGGTGATATCATATTTGTCTTTCTCAGGCCTAGATTCTAAATCCCACCCTGGTGCCCATGAACGTCATATAGGGTAGGGGAAAGAGAGGAGATTCATGATGGATTTCACGCATTTCTGAAAGCCTCATGGAATTGCTGCACTGAATCATGAAGAATCTGTTCAAACTTAGTTTCCTGTTTTTTGTCTTTAAGTGATGGTCTCTCAAGATGGTCTCATTTTCTCTTCCTGTTGATCAGATATTCTGATATCAGTTTTCTCTTTGAATATTGTAGAATGATAATTAAAAATTGGTTACTATTGTATGTGTGCACTTTTTCAGGTAGGGAAGTTATTTGAGAAACAACAAAGAATGGGAGCAATTCAGTGAGGAATCCTTTGGGAGTTAAAAGTAGGTGACGTCTGCAGAAGAGGATGTCAGCTCTCTCGCCCCCTTTCTGGTGTTGCTGGAAGCTTGGTTTCTGTATTGGATAGGAACTCCACTATGAAGGACCACAAACTGAGCAGTTTAAACAGTCCATGCTTGTTGTCTCACAGTCTCAGAGGCTGGAGGGCTGAGATCAAGGAGTCAGCTGAGTTGGTTCTTCTGAAGGCTATGAGGGAAGATCTGTTCCAGGCTTTTCTGTTTGACTGGTAAGAAGACTGTCTTCTGCTTGCATTTCTTTCAATCAGCTCTCCATGAGTGTCTGTCTGTAAACTTACCTTTTATAAAATCACCATCCAGATTGGATTAGGACCCACCCTAATGACCTCACTTTCACCTGAACCCCTCTGTAGAGAGGTTCAGGTTCTCTCTCCAAATTAGGTCCCATTTTGATGTACTCAGGGTTAAGACTTTAACATATGAATTTGGGAAGGGGCACAAATCAACCCACAATGCTTGTGGACCACCTAGATATGGGGTCTTGTGGTCTCACGCACAGTGTTGGCACTTTCATTATTTATACATATCCCCCACCACCCGACTTCATTCCTTGTGCATTTACAGCAAGGCACAGGGATAACATTTCCTGAATTCTAACTTCCTTTTCTGCTGCTGCAAAGCTGTTATTCTCTTTGGTTTCTCCTTTCATCAACCTGGCTGCCAACCAATTTCTAAAAAAAAAAAATCCTCTTGCTGCAAGCTGAGTTCCTGCTTCGGGTCGATGTGGCTTTATTGATATTCCAGCATGGTTTGCTCCACGATTTATGCTCTGCAGTTTACGAACCACAGACCCAAGGGGAAAAGAGATAGTGAAAGGGGATTTTTCGATCACTTTATATGCAGTAAGTGAATCTCAATTTCCTGCCATGTTATTTCAGAGTCCTTAAATATCCCTTTCTCTGCTTGGACGTTAGAAATGACAAAGGGGCTACAGTCTTAAGGATGAAATATGCGTCCTGGAAGATCTGTAATCAGAGTGACCTCTTAATGTGAATGGACCCAGAGACATGTGCATCCTTCTGATTTAAGGTGAGGGGAGGATGCTTGTGTTGGGGTCTGAAATGACAGGAAGAGCTGTCAGTCTATGAGAGACCTTATTATTCCTGGATCTTTAGGGTAGGAACCATATCAAAACCTGCCCCCTCACTTCTCATGGTGTAGGAACAACCAGAACCGCATTATTAGAGAAGGAGGATGGTTATTAAAACATCGATCTCTGCTCAGAAGAGGACTTTCAAAACAAGGCAAAACATGGCAGGGGAGTGAGGACTGCAGCCCCACATTTAGAAGAAGGGAAGGAGCACAATGGCAGAGCAGGAGAATGCAGGAATGACTTCATATGAGAAACAAATAGAGACCCATGACACTGATATTTTCATATGCATTGATTTCATACAGGCTTTCCAGGTGGCACAGTGGTAAAGAGTCTACCTGTCAATGCAAGATTCACAAGAGATGCAAGTTCAATCTCTGAGTCAGGAAGATCCCCTGGAGGAAGAAATGGCAACCCACTTCAGTATTCTTGCCTGGAAAATCCATGGACAAAGGAACCTGATCAGCTACAGTCTACGGGGTTGCCAAAGAGTTGGACATGACTGGGCAAACACGCACACAGACATGCATACTGATTGCATAATAAACTAAAAAACCAGGCCATTGTTTGTATTGAATAAAATAACTTAAAACATCTATTTCTGGTTAAATTTAGAAAGCGTGATGCAGGGAGCTCAAATCTGGTGCTCTGTGACAACTTAGAGGGGTGGGTTGGGGCTGGAGGTGGGAGGGAGTTACAAGAGGGAGGGGACATACATATCCCTATGGGATCCTCATGGCTGATTCATGTTGATACGTGGCAGAAATCCTCCAATTAAAAATAAATAAATTTAAAAAAAAGAAGAAGAAAGAAACAGAAAGCCTCATAGGCGATTTACACAGAAGGGAAGACAGTGAGGAAACGGGTCAGGTTGAGGAAGGTGTAGCGGGAGGGTGAGAGATGGTGGAAGGTTCTACACTGTGGTCTCTGGGGACCCCAGGGACCAGCCCTTTCGCTATGCAAGCTCCCAAGTGGTTTGAGTGAGTGAAAAGAGCTCAGGAGGAAGAAGCTGTGAAATCCTGAAGGGTTCCGCCGATGAGCAGCAGGCAGTTTCTTTCCAAGCCTGAAGCGTACAGGAAGGAACAATGATCGACAATAACTTCTCCCCACGGGCAGCTCTTTAGCGCTGTTTGCCTGACTCTCTTGGTGTCCCCCAGAGTGGATGGGGTGACTTTTGACAGGATGGCGTAGTCCTATTGTATGACCCCAGGTCTGGTGAGGTCCAGACTCAATTTGCCTTGTCCATGCCAAATAGCTTACTAAAGTTCTCCAAGGCAGGACTAGAACTTAGGTTCTTTGGCACCTGCCCAAGCCATGCTCACATCACTTTACCTTTGCTTCTCCTTCCAGCAGGATCACAGATTTTTCAGTCAGCTCTGCCCTTTCACTTCCCTGATATTGGGAAGTCTGTCTTATTCACCTCTGGTTTTGTCTGGTGACTTGCTGAAGAGATGGCAGAGAAACGGCATAACCTGGAGGCTATCTTCCAAATTCTTTATTTTAATCCATTCTTAAAATGCTCTTATATTTGCAGCTAAAATGTAAAGGCCGTATTCTTTAAGCCTGAGTCATTACTCAGCTGGATTATTCCAAGGGCCATCCTTCCTAGCTTTTTTTCCTTCCACAATTATTGACTGAGTCCCCACTGGTGTAAACATGGCGAACTCCTAATGATGGTCCATGCTGTGAGTTTCAGTCTGGTCTGCTGGGTTCCACTTAAGTCTGCCAAATCCCTTGGCAGACTAAAACTCATCAGTGGTTCCTCTGCCCCAAAACTGAAGACCAAGTTTGTTGACAGGACAGGTCTACAGGCTCTTGATCCTCTGGCTGCTGAAGGGGAGGTGGTAGGGACAGAGCTGGGGGACTCTTGTTGAGGCAAGAGTAGGCCACGGGGGACCACCTGCTTCTCATTAAAGAACATGGACTTGGGAGCAAATGGGAGTCTGCAAAGGAAAGAGCTGAACTGATCATCTCTAAATATTGCATTTGATTGCTCCAGCCCCAGACCTGTAACAGGTGTTGGAAAACACTAAAGAGACCTATGGCATGGTTCTTATCTTCTAGAAATGTATAACAATAGAGTTTATGGGATCTGCCATTGTTGCTTTTAATATTGATTTATTTAGAAGATATTTACTGAATGCTGTTCTATGCTGTGCTGTGCTCAGTCAGGTTCGACTCTTTGTGACCCCATGGACTGTAGTCTACCAGGGTCTCCTGTCCATAGGATTCTCCAGGCAAGAATACCAGAACGGGTTGCTGTTTCTTCCTTCAGTGAATGCTATAGCTCTTGGTGATAATCATATGGCCATGGATTCTGAAATCAGACAGCATGGATTCAAAATCTAAGTCAGTTACTTATGTAGGTATGACCTTAGGTAAGTCATTAAGGCCCCATTTTTTCATTTATGAAATGGGCCTAGGAATTATACCCTAGCATTGTGGTGAGAATTAAAAGAGACAATGGCCCAGAAGTGTGCGGGACAAGACCTGACTCATGTGAGCATCTGGGACATGTTATCATATATCATTCTGTCATGGTGTGGGGTGCTGGGGACGTGACAGAATGTCAAGCAGATGTGTTTCACACCATTAAGGGGGAGACAAAAAAGAAACAAGTGATTAAACAGTAATTACTATTGAAACTCACACTGCAGGAGAAACAAGCAGAATGCTGTGAGAGACACAGAGTAGATTCTACTCTGGAAAGGTTGTCTGAGAAAGGGCTTGCAAAGATGACATTTGCACCTGGGCTGTGAGAAGAGTCTTTTGTCTCCTGCATTGGCAGGCTACAGTCCCTGGGGTCACAAAGAGTTGGACACAACTGAGCAACTGAGCTCAATGAGAAGAGTCAGGGGTTCCCTGGCAGCTCAGTGGTAAAGAATCCACCTGCCAGTGCAGGAGATACAGGAGACATGGGTTTGAAGGGAATAGCAACCTGCTCCAGTATTCTTGCCTGGAGAATCCCATGGACAGGGGAGCCTGGTAAGCTATAGTCCATCGGTTTGCAACAGAGTCAGACATGACTTAGTGACTAAACAGCAATGTGTTAAGAGTCATCCGTTGGAAGAGCCAGAGAGAGTGATTCCCAGCTGCGAGATAGATGAGCAGAAAGCCTTGGCAGCAATGCAGAGTGTGGAGTGTTCTAGAAACTAACAGCAGGTCAAGTGTGCCTGGAGCTTGGTGAGCAGAGGGGAGGGGGTGGCAGGAGAGGAGGAAGCAGCTGGCCATTCTGGGTCTTGCAGGCCCCAGTCAGAAGTCAGAAGTTTAGATAGTATTCCAAGTGTAAGGGACTACAACGAAGTGGCATGATGTGATTTTCATGGCTTTCTTTCCTGTGTACAAATGGTTGAGCTAATGTCTTCCAAGGCTCTCAGAATTAAGTGGTGGGTGTTCAGGTTCACAAAGGCAGAGAGAAAAAGCTGCAAGCGCTGGTAGAAAATAGGTGCACTTGCAGGGAATGAAAATTTTATTCATTTGGAGAAATGTTGTAGGCAAACAGGGAACCTTCTGGTCTAAGGCACTTGACAAGGCATCCCCACTTTTGAAGGGCAGACCCATGGCTGTGGTTGTTTGTATTCGGCAGGGCATGGATGGATTCTAAGTGCACACACAAGGAGGGTGCAGTCTGCTGGCTAGTATGCCAGGCCCCGTGCTGGGCTCAAAACATGAAGATAAATCAGATGCACAGAGTTGCCCCACTGCTGCTGGAGGCTGACCATTGCTGATTGGCACCATCTGTATGCCCAGAGCAGCTGAGGGAGTGCCTGTTGGTACAGAGAAGGGAGAATCCTGCTCTCTGGGGGAGCACGGGAAGGTGTGAAAGTGTTAGTTGCTCAGTCATGTTCTATTCTTTGCAAGCTCAAGGACTGTAACCCGCCAGGCTCCTATTTCCATGGAGTTCTCCAGGCAAGAATACTGGAGTGGGTAGCCATTCCCTTCTCCAGGCAATCTTCCCAATACAGGGATGCAAACCAGGGTCTCTGCAATGCAGGCAAATTCTTATGGTCTGAGCCACCAGGGAAGCCATGGGAAGGGCTTGACTGACCTGTGTCATAAAGGAACTTGGACTCTGAGAGTGTCATGCTGTTGCTGTTGTTCAAGTGCTAAGTCGTGTTTGACTCTTTGCGACCCCGTGGACTGCAGCACACCAGGCTTCCTTGCCCTTCACTGTCTCTCAGAGTTTGCTCAAACTCATGTCCATTGAGTCAGTGGTACCCTCCAGGGTCATGTGTTCTTCTCAAATGGAATATTTCAGTCTGAATTGGAGCAGCCAAAGAGGTCTTAGCTCAAAGGCCCTGAATTTTTGTTTTTGAGAATTTTTGGCTTACAGATAAGAGTCAGGAGAGAAGAAGACCATGAGGAGGTGTAAGACATGAATATGACCAACAAATACTGCTTTCATACTCACATACTTCATACTCACAAATCCATCAGGCCTGGATTTAATCAATGCCATTTATCCTGTGTGTCCATTAACCCAGCCTACATTTACTGACCTCTTGCATGTCAGGTATTGTGCTAGATTCTGGGGCTTCTCTGTGAATCAGGCACTATCCACATCCTCAAAGACCTCATGGTTCCATGTAGAATCAGATAAGGAAATATGCCCTTGGAGAGGAAGCTGGTGTGTTCTGTGTGACCTTAAAACGGGTACTGGTGTATGCAAATTATTAGCAGATGGATTTCAGTTCAATATTAAGAACAACTTTCCAACCACTGCCTTTCCCATAAAAAGGCAAGCACAAGGTGCGTGTCAGTTAATGGTGTGGCTAGACCTCAGGGGGATGCTGTAGTGGTGTTGAAGCTGGGGCCCTGAGACTCCTCACCAGCTGCTACACAACAGAACATTCACCTTCCAACCCAGCCAAGCCTAGACCAAGCCTCGGTTTAGCTAAGAAAGAGATTCCTTGAAGTTCAACAGATGGGGTTGGGCTTAAATGAGAGATGGGCAGGGGTCTTCTGCCCTGCTGAGGGATGTGCTGGACAACTTGTCCCATGGGGAGCTTCACTTGTGGGTCTGGTGCACCCACTGGGGCGTGGCATCCTGGCAGGATCTGATAAAGCATAAACCCGGCTAGAAGCCACAAGACTCATTAACATTGTTCCAATGTACATGAGAATAGGATGTGCGTAGAACGCAGATATGCCCAACTGCGGGGTCTGTGTAAACCCTTCCGTAGTTCCCTAATGTACCTTGGAAGATAGCTCCTGGGCTCTTTTGTCCCCCACTCCTGCTCCCTCCCCACCCTTTGCCTTGTGTTCAAGCCCCACCTGCTCCCCTTATCAGGAGCAGCCCTGACCAGGCTGCCTACTTCCTTCCTCCCCTAGGGAGCCTAGAACACCAACTCACAAAATAAGGAACAAAAGTGTTGTCCTCTTTGGAAAGTATAAGGACAGAGCTCGTTCTGTCATTTAGTCATGGGTGGGGCTGCGACCTGGCCTGCATTTCTCTGAAGTGGTCACTTTTGTTCAGGTTCACACTGTCTGTCTGAATCAGAAATGATCAGGCTTCTTTTCTTAATGGACCTGGGACTGTTTAGTAGAGCCTGACCTTTTCTCTAATGAGGAAAATAACCACTGCCATCCACTGCAGTTGTGCTGGAGCACCGCCATGCTTTCCCATAATAGCCATGTCACTCACAAGCTTCTTGGGGAAAGGGTTTCTGGTATCCAAGACCCGAGAATAGGGTCAGTGGGGGCTAGATTTCAGGAGGACCTGATTCTGGAGTGGACAGGACAACAGTTTTCTATTTTTTCCTGATCACATCCTAATTGATGTAAGATTTTGTTCTTTGCAAATACTTTTAAGTTTAATTAAGTCCCACTTATTTATTTTTGTTTTTATTTTCATTATTCTAGGAGGTGGGGTATAAAAAGGTCTTGCTGAGATTTATGTCAAAGAGTGTCCTGCCTATGTTTTTCTCTAAGAGTTTTATAGTGTCTGGCCTTACATTTAGGTTTTTAATCCACTTTGAGTTTATTTTTGTCTATGGTGATTGAGAGTGTTCTAATTTCATTTTCTTACATGTAGCTGTCCTGTTTTCCCAGTGATGAACTTACTTGCAAAGCAGAAGTAGAAATAAATGTACTGAACAAACGTATGGACACCGAGGTGGGTGGAGTAGGGGTGGGATGAATTGGGAGATTGTGATTGACCTATATACGCTACTATGTGTAAAATAGATGGCTAATGAGGATTGGACTCTATAGCACAGGGAACTCTCCTCAGTGCTCTTTGGTGACCTAAATGGGAAGGGAATCCAAAAAAGTGGGGATATATGTATACTTCCCTGGTGGCTCAGATGATAAAGCCGTCTGCCTACAATGCGGAGACCCAGGTTTGATCCCTGGGTTGGGAATATCCTCTGGGGAAGGAAATGGCAACCCACTCCAGTACTCTTACCTGGAAAATCCCATGGACAGAGAAGTGTGGTAGGCTACAGTCCATGGGGGAGCAAAGAGTCAGACATGACTGAGCGACTTCACTTTCACTTTCATATATACACAGGGCTGATTTGAGCAGGCTCTGGGAGTTGGTGATGGACAGGGAAGCCTGGCATGCTGCAGTCCATAGGGTTGCAAAGAGTTGGACATGTCTGAGAGACCGAACTGAACTGAAGACTAATTTAGTTTGCTGCACAACAGAAACTTAGTAAAGCAACTGTACTTTAACAAAGTTTTTAAAATAGAATATTTACTATTAAAAAAGATTTTGTTCTTAAAAGACTGTGAAGAGAAGACAGAATTTCATGAAATCTTGTGTTGAATGGATATAGAGACTTCTTCAGGGACCCTATCACTTGGTGACAAGCTGCAAACAGGATTTGGTTTAGGCTGTTAAGTAGCTGCATCTTGGGGCGATGGTTTCTACTTCCTGACCTGAAAGGCTGATACAGAGCACCTTGTTCACAGGTGGTGGGAGGGAGGCCTTGGTGAGGTGGCTCGCAGGGTTCCCAGTGCAGGTGGGGGCCACAGGCAGTGCTGGGTGAGGGTCCGCCCCTTCTCCTCCTTGCCACCTTCCACTCCATTGTGCAGGATTCTGAAAGAAAGTGGATTGAAACTCTGGGTTTAGAAGCAGTTCTTCTGTAATGAAGGTGAAGGGAGGATTCTTCTTGATCATTTTCGTTCTTTTCAGCAAGTGAGAGGTCATCACAGTACCATTCACGGCTCGCTTGTGGGTATGCATCAAAGTGTAAAAGGTGCTTTCCCTATTCTCGATTGGTTTACCCTTTGCGGGAACTCTGTGAGCAAAGCAGATGGCAGGGAGTGGTGTAGGGTTGGGGAGGCTCCCGAGGATGAAGTGACTTTCTGAAAGTGACAAAGGAAGGCAGCACTGACTCTGGAGAGACCCACGGCAGCAGCCAGTTTGGGAATCAGGGGAGTCCCTTGCCTGAGTCCTTGGCTCATTGATGACTATCTTGGCATGACTGGGAATCCAATTTCTTGTCTTCATCTGTAAAACTGCTGTATTGTGAGGACTGGAAAATGATGTCAACTCATTGCTTACTCTGATGGGTTCCAGAAAAATGTAAGCTATTGATTAATTTAATCATGCACATCAGGCATCAGTACTCAGTACATAGTGGCACTCAATAAATGATGGCTGTTTTTACTTTAAGCTTTATTGAGTCCCTAGAATTTCAGGCACTTTGCTTCACCTGCAAGTCCTGCTCAGTAAAGCATTCTGTTTCCATTTACAGAAAAGAAAGAGGCTGTGATTTAGCATCACCCAGAGAAGGCAACGGCACTCCACTCCAGTACTCTTGCCTGGAAAATCCCATGGACGGAGGAGCCTGGTGGGCTGCAGTCCATGGGGTCGCTAAGAGTTGGACATGACTGAGCGACTTCACCTTCACTTTTCACTTTCATGCACTGGAGAAGGAAATGGCAACCCACTCCAGTGTTCATGCCTGGAGAATCCCAGGGATGGCGGAGCCTGGTGGGCTGCCGTCTATGGGGTCGCACAGAGTCGGACACGACTGAAGCGACTTAGCAGCAGCAGCAGCAGCAGCAGCAGCAGCAGCAGCAGAGAACAAGTAACAGCAATGATTTGAACCAATGAAATGACTTTTCCTTTCTAGTCACAAGTTGTTCACTCATGGTGGTGGTTTAGTCACTAAGTCATGTCCTACTCTTGCGACCCCATGGACTATAGCCCACCAGGCTCCTCTGTCTGTGGAATTTTCCAGGCAAGAATACTGGAGTGGGTTGCCATTTTCCTCCTCCAGGAGATCTTCCCGACCCAGCATTGCAGGCAGATTTTTTACTGTCTAGGTTCACTGAGGATGAGGAACCAGTTAAAGTCAAGCACTTTAGGATTTGTCTGAATGTTTTCAAATGTGCTTTTGAATAATATGATTGCTTTGGCTCTTTGACCTTTACAAGTCTTATAGAAACAACCTCAGAAGGATGGGGACTAGCTGGTGGCTAGAAGTCTGACTCTAAAACACTACTTTTTAACCCTGACCACATCTTATAAACATCAGAAAGCTTAAGGAAAAACACTGGTGACTGAACCTTATAGAAAATATTCAGATACAATTGCTCAGGGTGATACCTAGCCATCATTTCCCCTCAAGCTTCCCAGATGTTTATAATGTGCATATAGCGTTGAGAACTATGCCCGATGACAAGTTAAGAGTCAGCCAGATGCAAGGCCAAGTGGTGCCCTGGCAGAGATGCTGTTTATAAGAAGTCAATAACCTCTCATCCTTTGGCTAGAATTCAGTGATTAAATAATTGTCTGACCAGGACTGTGACATGCTATCCATCCTGCAAATGAGTAAGACCCAATCTCGTGGTGTGGCATTCATAGCCCTCCCTGACTGGTTAGCACCCCACTTCCAATCAGTCTTGTGACTCAGTTGCATAGGATGATTCAATGCACCCAAACACAGTGTGCATTTTATCACATCTGTACAATGTCTCCTTGCTAAGACCTCTGCCTGCCCAGCTTTGCACAGCAAGCACTTATTCACCCTTTGAAACTCATGGCAACCATTCCCTGCTCCTGGACCCTTTCAACCACCCTGGCCAGCAGTCAGCCCCTCTCTGTGTTCCCAGTAACTGGTTTATGCCTCCAGGAGAGAGGTCAATTTTCTGTCCACCTTGTAGACTGTATACACCTTGATTCCATATTCTCGGTCCCCTCCATCCTGTGCCTGTCCCAGACCAGGTACAAATGAATGAATACATGCAAATGACATGGCTCTAGTTTAGAACTGGGAACTGAGACTGAATTAAATTTTCCTAATGTATTTTCCACACTCCAACCACATGTGTTCTGTGTCACTTCGTCCCTGAGGGTATGAGGGGGAGGGGTCTTTATCTCTTCACAGATGGAGAAACTGAACTTTCAAGAGGAAACGTGGTCTTTCAAGGACACCTTAATGACATTAGAAAAAGAAATAGGGGAAGTTTTGCTAGTTTTCTATCTCCTGCAGAGAAGATTCTGACTATGGGCGTGGTGAGTGTCTGGGGGTGTAGGACCGCTACCATTAACCCAGGAGTTAATGAGCCCTGTTTAATTCTATTCATTCTCAGAGCTTCAGCTTCCACCCACATAATCTCACCTCCTGCATTCAAAATTCTCTCCCAGTTTTTGCTCACTTAAGTCAACTGCCTCCTGAACATTTTCACTTGCATTTTTAAAATAGGTTTCCAGTGCTACAATGGAGAAGGCAATGGCACCCCACTCCAGTACTCTTGCCTGGAAAATCCATGGATGGAGGAGCCTGGTAGGCTGCAGTCTATGGGGTCACTAAGAGTCGGACACAACTGAGCGACTTCCTTTTCACTTTTCACTTTCATGCATTGGAGAAGGAAATGGCAAGGCACTCCAGTGTTCTTGCCTGGAGAATCCCAGGGATGGGGAAGTCTGGTGGGCTGCCGTCTCTGGACTTGCACAGAGTTGTACACGACTGAAGCGGCTTAGCAGCAGCAGCAGCAGCAGTCCATGCTACAGATGGAACTCATCTTCCCCTTAGATTCCTCTCATTCCCTATAAAAAATGAGGCAGAAACACAGGGGTCATTCTCTTCATTGTCCTTTTCCTCACAAGGTGCATCTAATTGCTCACAAAGTCTTGATGGTGTCACTTTGGAAATATCTTTTCCCAGTTCTGGATCTGGTTTCTTCATCTGGTCTTTGATAACCCTCCATTTGGGGCTGCTTATTATATTTCCCAAAGAGAGACTCTGAAAACGTTTAAAAAAATATTGGTGCCTCTTTCCTGGATTCACAGATGATTTTAAAAATGATAATTACCTCTTCCATCTTCAGTTTTGATTCTGTTTTGAAGTCCTCTTCCTCTAATTAAAAATGGAATTGAAAACTCCTTGTGTTATTTGAGCCTGATGCGAAGAACTGACTCTTTGGAAAGGATCCTGATGCTAGGGAAAATTGAAGGCAGGAGGAGAAGGGGATGACAGAGAATGAGATGGTTGGGTGGCATCACCAACTTTATGGACATGAGTTTGAGCAAGCCCGGGAGTTGGTCACAGACAGGGAAGCCTGGCGTGCTGCAGTCCATGGGGTCACAAAGAGTCGGACATGACTGAGTGACTGAACTGACTGAGTGACTGGACTGACTGACTTGTGCAGTAAAAGCAGCAAAGCTGCACAAATAACTATGTGGTGCAGGAATCAGGGTCCCTAGGCTCCCCCTTGGCATTGGGCATCTTCATGAGATACACAGGTCAGCTCCTTTGCTATGCTTTCAAGATCACCCACAGCAAACAAAGTACATTACATTCTGAGATAATTTCCACAAACTTTTTCTTTTTAATGCTTAGGAGAGCCCCTGGCAAGTGTATGAATTCAGTCAATATTACCTATTATTATTTTTCTTCCAAGCATGTATTCTTTAGGGATTTAAAAATATGCATAGTTTCTTCTCATGACATGACTAATCCCCTGAGGTGATGACTGGTGTCCAATTTTAACTCTAGTGAGCAGACAGATATGTCTGTCACTTCATCTTCTTCAATTTCACTCATCACTCTAACTCATAAAAGTTAGAGTTGAAAACCCATAGGGATCACCGAGCATGACCCTTTATTTGACACAGGGGAACCGAGGTCACACGACTCATCTTCAGTCTAGTGGGTTTCAGTGCAGTTTAGAAATACACAGCACACGCTGAATCTAGACTTCTCCCTGGAACAGGTGACCACAAACTCTTACGGGTGAGGTCAGTGAAGCAGCAGTTACTTTGGAAGCATCTAAATGCATTTTGGGGCTTCCCAGGTGGCTCAGTAATAAAGAATTTGCCGGCCAATGCAGGAGACATGGGTTTGATCCCTGGGTCAAGAAGATTCCCCTGGAGAAGGAAATGGCAACCCGTTCCAGTATTCTTACTTGGAAAATCCCATGGGCAGAGGAGCCTGGCAGGCTGAGTCCATGGGGTCACAAAGGGTCTGACAAGACTGAGGGATTAAACAGTGACAATAACGATGAAATGCATTTTCAGTTGCCAGGTAAAGAACTGGTCTTGCTAGCCAATCAGTTAAGGGAAGAGGCAGGTCAGGAAAAGGAAAGCCTGATGGAAGAGCACAGAAGGGTTAAGGGGTCAGGCATAGCCCTGGAGTGTAGACAGCAAGGTGAGGCAAGAGTGGGAAGGGCTAAGAGATTAGGCTGGAACTAGATGGTGACGGAACTTGAACCTCATGCTGAAGACTCTGGACATTGTCACGAGCGAACGAAGCAACAACAAGAATGTTTGAGCAGAAACGGCCCGTCACCCTGTGTTCTGCTGCAGTGGCCGTATTGGCTGGCCTCTCCACCCACAGCCTTCCCCTCTGGGTGCTGCTATCTGGTTGCTCATCCGAAAAGAAGATGTGGTACATATATACAATAGAATGTTACTTAAACACAAAAAGAACAAAATAATGCCATTTGCAGCAATGTGGATGGACCTTGGGATTATCATAAAGAGTGAAGTCAGACAGAGAAAGACAAATATCATATGATATTGCTTATAAAGGGTAATCTTAAAAAAGGTGCACAAATGAACTTATCTGCAAAACAGAAATAGAGTCACAGGTGTAGAAAACAAACCGATGGTTACCATGAGCCAAGTGGGGGAAAAGGATAAATTGGGAGATTGGGATTGACATATACATGCTACTATATATAAAATAGATGAATAATAAGGACTTACTGTAGAGCACATGAACTCTGCTCAATGCTCTGTAACGGACTATATGGGAAAAGAATCTAACAAAGAGTGGATTCACTTGGCTGTATACGTGAAACTAACATGACAATGTAAATTAACTATAGTCCAGCTTTAAAAAAGCTAGGAATCCTTTGATTCTCGCCTTCCTCACTTCTTTCATCCAAATCATCCCGTTTGTTCATCACAGCTCCTAAAGCCACCTCTCATCTTCCTACTTCCCTCGGTCACTGCTGTGCGTTCCTAGTCACAACCGTCATCGTCTCTTGCTCAAACACCTGCAGTTATCTCCCAGTGGATTTTTTTCTCTCTTCCACTTGTGCTTCCCAAGTTTCCTTCTCACACAGCAGCCAGATATATCTTTGAAAATGCAAATCCCATCACATGGACACATCACCACGATTAAAACTTCTTAGTGGCTTCTTGCTAAATAATTTACATTTTCCTGTAGCCTGCAGGGTCCTTCCAGGTCTGGACCTTGCTGACTGCTCCTGGCTCCCTGCGTCCGTGACAGCCTCCTCCCATCACCTGATGCACATCCTCCTTTTGCCCTTGAAACTGACACATTCTTCCCACCTCTCTCCTCTCTGCGGTACATGCTTTTCTCAGGCTCCTGCGCTGATGACTCCTTTCACCTCTCAGACTCAGCACATTTATCATCTGCTCAGAAAGACCTTCCTGACTCCACTCCCATATCCCCCATTAGTCTATTTTGCAGTAACCATTTCTTTTCAGTGACAGCACTTATCACATTGTGCTTTAGGGTTTTTTTTTTCTTTAACAGTTTATTCGAAGCTCCTAGTACAATGCTTGCTGCATAGTTAGGTACTCAATAAATATTTGTGGGATGGTGACTTGCTCACACACTTTGCTGAAGACCAGAGTTTAATGACCTTGGTTCACGACGTGCAAGCTTGCTCTCTGTATTAAGAATGGCCCAAGCCAAGCTGATTCACTGGCTGATCACCCACTAATCAGATTCTCTCTCTCAAGGATATCAGCTAAGAGATATTGAAGCTCTGGTCAGTTGACGGTGAATATTGGATCTCTAATATCGCATAGTCTTGAGGTGGAAGCCATTTGGGGATACTGTGAGAGAGGAAGTTAGTCAAGAAAGAGGAGAGAGAAAAAGGGAAAATAAGGCAATAATAAGAGTGATTATACAGACTCCAAAATCAGAGAGAAAGGCATAGAATCCTGACTCTTCCTTGCCCCTGTTCCCTAAAAGCTCATGGCCTTTCTATTCTTGGGTCCATGAAACTGCCCATTATAGCTTTTAAAAGATTCCTCTTTATTCTAACCAGCTGGAGTGGGGTTACATTTAGAACAAAAAATTGTGACTGAGACCTTTAGGAAGACTGCTCTGGCTAGGCAGCTTGGGGCAGACAGTGCAGACAGGAGATGAGTTAGGCTGTTTTCGCAATGGACCAGGTGAGAGAGACACTATCTGGGCTAAGGAAAATAGAGGTGGTTGGAAGGGACGGATTCAGATGTTCCATAGGTAGAACTGACTTAGTGCCAGTACCTTGTGAAGAGGGAGGAGAAGGAGGTCCTGACGATGCAGTTTCTAGCTTGGGCCACCCAGTGATGGTCCTTCAATAAGCTGAGCTCTTGAAGGTGGGAGGAGTCGACAGTGAAGAGAACTGACCTGCGCATCCCATGACTCCCCCATACAAACCATTCCCGTTAGGCAGGCAGTCTGCTAGGCTGCTCCTACTCTCCCTCTAGGAGCCTAGCAATGCCTGTCTCTAAAGCTAATGCTGTTCTTTAGTCATTTTCTTCAATCCAAATCATTCTCACTTCTTTTGACATCAATACTATTCTCATCTTTCAAGATTTAGTTCAAGTTTCATTTTATCTGTAAGAATTCTCTGTGTACCAAGTCCCCTGACATGGTATTGCTCAGGCACCTGTAGCAGTCAGAAACAAGGGCCAAGGAATGACACAGAAACATTCTATGCACAAACCATGGTGTACAGAACTACAGGACTTGATCTATCTTTCATATATTTCTGTGACCTAATGGAGACAAAATCTTGATAAAACATTGTTTTGTCCTTTAGACATACGCTTGGTCCAATTTTTGCACAAAATGGGTGGGTGATTCTGAGTCCCCCAAAATCTTGGAGAGAATTACGGACTTTTATAAATGGATGATAACTCTACTGTTTGCTTATTTGGGCTTTTCCTTCCATCCATGACACACAGCAATGACATGGCAGGCTAGTGAATTAAACTTCAATCCTCTACTGCCTTATCAAAAGCCTAGGTAATGGAAATGATATTTATGAGGACTTGTTTGAAGGGCATGCTATTTATCCCTTACCTCGTGTGCTAATTTTTATTCCTGCATCAAGCTGTGCACTTGGAGCATATGTTCTTAGTCCCCAGCAGAATTTTCATGCATTTTAATGTTATTTCCTTGGCTTACATCCAGGGATATTATACATAATGGCATTATGAAAACTATTACTGGAGGGATGTCTTTGGAGTACTATGCATTAGGTCACTTAATTCCTTCTACATGGAGTCTGGAGTAAGAAACTCTTTGTAATGAAAAAGGTCAGGAAAAGAGGGACTTCCTTTGAGGAGCTGAAGCCATTATAACATTTGGTGACAAGACTGACTATGTCTTTCTTTTGGATTGACCATTAAGCAGCTTGCCAGATATGCAGGTGAAATGCAGAAACCATGAGGGCATCTATGGTTTGCACAAAGGTGGCAGTGACATGGCGGAGGTAACAGTAGAGGCACCTGTGGATTTTGCCCGGCACCAGAGGGGGACCGGGATTGGGAAGTACTCAATGCCAACAACTTAGGAGGCTTGAAGGTCTTGCTAACTGCATTCTTCAGTTCTCGCACCTGAAACGCTCTCTATTTTGATTTTCTTGTTTTATGACTATGGCAAGTCACCAACCCATTCTGGGACTTTTGTAAAACGAAGGCATTAGAGTTGAGCCTGGCTAATTAGAAGTGAATTATGGAACCTCTCTAACCACGTTTGGATGACTGCTTCTTTCTGGATGTTTCTGTGCCTACAGTTCTGGATTCTTCCTCCCTCCTTGCCTGTTCTGGACTAACCACAGGCACCTTTCATCCATGCCAGTGGCCTTCAGACTAAAGGGGTCACTGAAGAGTTTTCAAATTTAGCTACATGTTGGAATTATCTGGGAGTTTAGAAAAATTATGATGCCCTGGCTTCACCCTTAATAAATTAGCCTCTGAAGTGAGCCCTAGACACCTTTATTTTTGAAAACTCTTCAGGTATTTAAAATGTGCAGCCAAACTTGAGAATCAATGCTCTTCGAAATTTACTGTTTATTTGAATCACCGAGTATCTTTCACACTGTAGATTCTGACTCCAGAGTTTTGGGAGGAAGCCTGGGAGTCTTCAAGTCCCAAAAGCTACCAGGTGATCTGATACTGTTGGTTCTTGAATCACACTGAGTAGTGAGGGAAGAACACACATTTGAGGAACAGTGTAAAGGAGGAAGTACTATGGATTCATTTCAGCTGGACCCCAGTGTGGGGCAAACTCTGGGCTGAAATGAGCAGAGCCATTTCCTGTGTTCTGATCGGTTGGACCCCAGGCAAAGTCAAGTCCAGTGTGAGGCCCAGAGCTCCAGGAGGACCGTGAAGATGCTCCATCTTTCCTGCCCACCCTCTGTGGTATTGATCTCTTTCTTGTAAGTTTTGTCTGTGGTCAGTTACCTATGTTATTCCAAGCACATGAACTTGTTTACTAACTAGATGATGAGTATCTTGAAGGTACAGTCATCTCTCTGTCTGCAAAGCTTGAACCTCACAGGTGGCTGCTGAGAGAGGGCATGCATGGAAGACAGGTGCTTCTTGGAGGGAAGAAGAACAGAGGACTAATATTGATGCTGCAATGTGGTGTGACAGTGATTCTGTTCTGAGAGTGCCTCAGAAGAAAAAGAGTGCCCTGAAACACCACGGTCCTGGAGAATGAGCGTGGCTGCTTCTCTCTGTGCTTCTGCTTGCAACTGTGAAACAGTGACTCATCTTTCAAGGCTCAACTCAGAAAAATCTGTCTGTCTTACGCTTTCCTTCCGTTCTCCCTGCCTCTGTGCCATCCCGACTCCTGAGCTGCTTCCTTCACAGACTCTGCTGTCCTCGACTGCTTGTGTGTCTGCATCTCTCTGTGTCACTCAACATACTGCCCAGTAAGCAACAGGCATTTAGGGAACAAAAGCTCAATGAGATAAAAATGAATGACTTACCACGAACTTCCCTTCTCCGCATTTCCTGACTTTCATCCAGAGAGGAATAATTAATCAAGAAGGCAGGAAACAGATTATTTTTGGATACCACTGGGAGAACCAGGATACTTAATGCTGGTGTCCTCTATAATTGGAAGCTATTAACAGAAATAACTCACTGCAGTGGTGTTTTCAGTCCTTTGTCAGTTTCCAACCTGAACGGAGAGGGTGGTAGGTGATTTCCTAATAGCAGGAGGGCTGTGTGTGAATCTCCGCTCAGGGAGCCAAGCTTTGGAAACATCTTTGACCTCCAAGTGGGGCCCTAAGGCTGCATGTGCTCTTGGGCACTTTTATGGACTGTTTGCCCGAGGAGACAGCGGCATCTTACTCGCCAGGTTGGAGGTGCCCTCTTGGCACCTGGTAGGCGCTGGTGGTTTCTGGTGAATTTAGAGCTCATGAGTAACACTCCTATCTTACGGGAAAATGACATTTGCTATTATGTTATTCAAAGCACACTTGTTAATTATCATATTTTTAGCTGATACATAGCATCCATTTTTAGAACATTCAGAAAAGATGTCATGTCTTTGAAGCTATGTCTAGGTAGGGAAATAAGGTAGTCACATATAAGAGTTTTCTTTTCTTTTTTTTTTTTTTTAAATAAAAGATTTATTTCATTTATTTATGCCTTGTCTTTGTTGGTGCACGCCGGGCCTTCTGCAGTTGTGGCAAGTTGGGGCTACTCTCCAGTTGTGGGGCCAAGTCTTCTCATGGTGGTGGTTTCTCTTGTTATGAAGCAAGGGCTCTAGGGTAAGGGGCTTCAGGAGTGACAGCTCCTGGGCTTGCGAGCACAGGTTCAACAGCTATGGCGCATGGGCTTAGCTCCAGGAGGAACCTAGTTCCCATGTGATGCTCCGCAGTATATGAGATCTCGGACCAGGGCTTGAACCCATGTCCCCTGCATTGGCAGGTGGATTCCTTACCACCAAGCCACCAGAGACGCCTTTTCTTTTTCTTTCTTTTCCTCTCCCCTCTTGTCTTGTCTTTTCCCTCTTCTCTTCCTTTTTTTCTCTCCTCTTCTCTCCCCCCACCACCCCTCTTTCTCATTCTCATAAATTGTGAGTAGAACGTAAAACTGCAGTTCTTTTTTTAAATGATGACAGCTTACTCCAGCAGAGGGAGTTCCCTTGTAACATCCCTTTCCAGCATGTGCAGGGCTAATGTGACTGGACTCTCCTTGAGTGGTCCTGTCAAGGATCGAGGCTGTATTCGAAACAGGTGAAGGGAGCTAATGTATATTTCAAATAAGAGACCTGGTAGTTGGATTTAAGAAAGAAAAATGAAGATTTAATCCATGCATTGAGGTTGGATTTATAGTTTTGATATCATAAATTAATTCCTGCTTTAAATGGGATCATCCATGGTAAAGAGTAAATCAAGCTCCACTTGAATTTTCACAAAGAGGATTGGGTGTTTCCTCTTTTGAAGATTTAAAAGGAGCTGGTTGAGTCGACACTTCTGTGCTGTCACTTGGAATGAGAGCAGAGTCCTAAATTCACCTCTGATGAGTCGTGAGACAGAGCAGGGGGAAGGATGCTCACGCTGGAAGTGACAGCCCCTCCCCCTGGTCCCCCGGCCTCAGCCCCTCACACATTCATCTCTCTAGACCTGCTGCTCTTTCATTTATCCTTGTTTAACAAACATTGCTCATTTTCTTTTTCTCATTTTCCTCATTTTCTTAGGGATAGTGAAACACGGACAACCTGAACTGGCTCGTCCGGGGAACAATGCTGCTTTATTTTTTCTTACAAATGTGCCTTCCCTGTTCATTACTTGAAGGTCACAAGAACTGCTTGAACTTGTCTCTGGCCCTTCCCTAGAGGGTCAGCCTGCACTTGACACGGGTGCTGGCTAAAGGTATGCTCTTGACCTTCACTCAAAATTCTCTGTCATGTTTTTGAGCCTCTTTCTTTCCAACAGCTCCTCTGAGAGCTGCCCGGAGCCCTGAGTATGAAGGCTGCTTTGTGGTCCTTCCATAACCATGCTCTTCTCCCATCCAGGGTCCTGGCCCTCAGACCCTTCATACAAATTCCTTACTTGTTTCAGAGGTTTGTACACTGTCTAGTGCTTTATGCAGCACCTGACTTGCAGATACATTCTTGTTAGTAGATGGGAGCCTAGAAACTTAACCTGGAATGTGGTAGGGAAAAAATAATACTAAAAGGGTGGGTCAACCCTTCATACATATAACAGCAGCGTTTGTGTGTGTGTGTGTGTGTGTGTGTGTGTGCACTTGATGGTTTTCAAAGGCTTTTGTTTTTCTTTTTACAGCTTCAAATCTGCTTTTTAAAAGCTTTATTAAATTAACATTTCATAAAATACGCCTACTGTAAGAGTATAATTCACTGTGAGAAAATTTACAGAGTGATGCACCCTTCACCATAATCCAGTTTTGTGGGGAAGTATTCTGGCCACCTGATGTGAAGAAATGGCTCACTGGAAAAGACCTCGATGCTGGGAAAGATTGAAGGCAGGAGGAGAAGGGGACGACAGAGGATGAGATAGTAGGATGGCATCACCAACTCGATGGACATGAGTTTGAGCAGGCACTGGGAGCTGGTGATGTACAGGGAAGCCTGGTGTGCTGCAATCCATGGGGTCACAATGAATCAGACATGACTGAGTGACTGCACTAAACTGAAGTCCTTGGGAATCCTTGGAAATGTGGGGAGGGGTCAGATTTCCCACAGCATGTGGAGTGGAGATCTAGGCTCTTTGATTTGGATAGAGAAAGAAAGATTAAGCCCCCAGAGAGCTGTCACAAGACATGGGGACTTGTGAATTAAAAACTTCAGGTATAAAGAAACTGAGCATAGTTCATAGTTAATAACCATCGGTAACACCTAAATATTATTTGCTAAATGCTAGACATTGTTCTGAGATTTCATTAGCCTATTTGTTTTCAACAACTGGTGAGGCAAATGTTTTTATTATCTCTGATTTTTTTGAAATGAGGAAGCAAGTTCCTAGAAGCTAAGGAAGTTGCCTGAAGTCACATACCTGGTATTCAAACCAAGGTAACATGTCTCCAGGAATCACATCCAACTAGCACTGTGACACTCCCTAACTCACCAAGTGGTCTGGAACAAGGGACTCTATCCCTTGGACCTAGATCTCCCTCCTCATTAAAATCAAAGACTTGGACTAGCCTATTGATACATACATTTGCTCACTCATTCACTTTTTCATTCCAGGCATAAACTGGGAGTTTAGCACACTTGAGTAAGACTGTTTTCTTTTGCCTTTCAGTCCTTGCTTCTTTTGGAGATTCCAGAACTTTTTTTCCTTCTGATATCCTGATCTTCGCTGCTGAATCTTTGTCATCAGTTTGTACACCCATCACTCTCCTTGTTGAAGCCATCCACCAACCACAGGGTCCTCCGCCATCATTGTTTTAGCTTCTGATTCACTGTTCATATGGAAACATCTTCATGATGGGCAATTTCAGTATCCATCTGGATGACCCTTATAACACTTGGGCTCCAGATTCCCTGGTCTCCTCTTCTTTTCCTCCACCCAGCTCATCCATGCATTCCCAAAGTCACACACACACACACACACACACACACACACACACACATACATATTCTTATCACAACCAATAACAGCTGTGACTCCATAATCTCCCACTTTAAGAGACCTTCTCTCCTTGATCAATTTTCCAGCTCCTTTCCTCTGGTATCTTTGACTCCAGCAGTTCTTTAACCTCGCAGTGTCCGTCTATCTCTTCATCCTTCAGTGTTCTGTCACTGTCTCACACTCTTCTATTGTTATCAGTCTATGTACCTAACTGAAATTCCGTGGTCCATCAGTATAAATAGTGGGAAGCTGGACTTTCCCGGTGGAAAACAAAACAAAACAAAACAACAAACTGGTCTTGCTTTACATTCATCATTATTCATTTCAAATGGACCCTCTTAAAGCAATTCAGTTCCCATTTTATAATTCCCTGTCTTATATACAAAGTTTTACAGTTTTTGATAATTGTTTCATTCACCTTCATTTTTTTTTTTTTGCTGCAGATCTCTGATGTCTCCTTTCGAATCTGCAATCTCAGCTGTTGATTTTGTTGAGAAAATTGAAGTTTTCACAGAACATGCAAAAGCTTTCTACTTGCCTACCTACTAGCCTGTTTCCACGCCTATAAACACTATTTCCTCTTCTTCCTATTCTGATGCAGAGATGAATTTTCTGTGTTCCTAGACAATGTAGCTTCTGATAGGTGTGTTCCAAATTCCATTCCCTCTCCCTACTACTCTGACCTCATCATCGGTTTTTCTTCTCTACCAGATCTTTCCCATGGGCATGCAAACATATTTCCCATTACACACACAAAAAAAAAAAAAAAATCCTTGGTTTTAATTTACTTCCTTCTCTGTCATTCTATTTATCTCCTTTCTTTACACCAAAGTCCACAAAGAAAATGTCTTAATTCCCTGATTCACTTTTTTTCCTTGTAGTATCAAGATAGTGCAAGTAACCCTGCAATGAGTGACATGAGTGATATAACAATAAACATTTCTTTCTCTCTCACATCCTAGTCGGTGTGGGTTGGTGGTGCTCCTGGTGGTTCTCCAGAGGTTGATCCAGGTTCCGTCTGCACTTCCGCTGTGTCACTTCCATCTTCACACAACACCCATGGTGACTACAATGTGAAGAGTGAGCATGATCACACAGGGGTTTTTGTGAGTAGACCTGCTTAAAGCTGCCACAAATCATCCTTCTCACATTTCTATGCCTGACCTCCAAGTTAGAGGGTCCCAATGTAACTATAATGCGGGCTGAAAATATAGTATTCCAGTTTTCCTAGGAAAAGGAAATGAGATAGACCTTCATCCAGCTAAATCATTGACATTTGGAAAGTTTTTGTTATAGCCTCTGGTATTAATTGTCCTGACTAATGCAGACATTGGTATCAGTTTTTGCTATAACACAAAATTAAAATAGATGATTTTGACTTAATGGAAGCTTTAGAGATGAGAAAAGTAGATATAACACACTGAGAGTTGAAGATCCATCTTATGTAGCAGCAAATGCTTTGGTAAAACCTCATTTTTACCGAGATCATAGCTGTAAGATAAAGTTGGAAAGCAGAACGTTAGTGAAGTGTGTAGGCTATTACTGACTATGTGTGCAAGACAGTAGATAAAAAGAACACGTGTTCCATATGAACCAGCCAGTTTGTAAGCAAACAGTTGGAAAAGCCAACTGTTTTGGTCTTTAAAACCAAGATAGAGGATTTAACAAGGCTTTGAGTGAAAAAGTCTCAGAACATTTCTGAATCGAATAAAGTGACTCAGAGCAAAGATCAAGTTAAGGGTCTGATTCTCCCATTCAAGCCTGATTGTGGGAGCAGGAGAGAGGTATGGGGAGAGAGAGTGAAGGAAGATGGGAGGAGAGAGGGAGATTAGATAAGTGTGCTGACGAATCAAAGAGCTCATTTAACAACTAGGTATCTAGGAGAAAATGTGAGTGTGTTCCTTACTTGTGAAACTGATGATACTGGTTGGAAGAAGTAGCTGTGGTCCTCTTCTGTGCCCAGGAAGAGGAAGTGAGATGGGTTGCATCTTGCCAGTCCCACCAAACTGCTCTAATTCACCTTCTGCCCCCATCACGCCACTGAAGTTTCCCCTGTTGTTTCACAGGAAGTTCGCCAACAACAGAACACTCAGGTTGCTAAATCAATCAGCCAGCCCTCAGTCCTCATCCTAGCTGACCTCTTGGCAGCCTCAGACACCGTTGGTCACTTCCCTTTGCTCTGAAGTAAATTCTGCACTTAGATTTGTTCTCTGCTCATTTCCTTCTGCTATGGTCTCCTCATCTCCCTGATTTTTATGTTGAGACCTCAGCACCCAGTTCTTGAACATCACCTTTTTCCATCTATGCTTACTCCCAAGGTGATCACATCAACTTTCATGGAATTAAATACCGTCTATGCACCGTCTACGATATATGTAGCACAGACCTCTCTCCTGCTTGTGGTTCATCTACCCAGTTGCTTTCCAGTCCTTCTTCTTGTATCAGTCCTATTGTATCTAATGGGTATAAAATAGAATTCCTGATTTTCTCCTTGAAAGCTACTTGTTTCACTGTTTTCTCATCTCAGGAAAGGCAGCCTCATCGTTTGAGGGTTAAAGAGTAATAAGCTTGTTGTCAACATTACCTCCAGTTTGTATCTCATGCCCTCATGGAACCTGTCACCAAGCCTTGATGTCTCTGCCTTCAAAGGATGTTCAGCATCTGAGCAGTTCTCAGCATCACTGTGGCAAATAACCAGGCCAAGCTACCATCATCCCTTGCCTCAATTACTGCCTGGCCTTGCTTCTGCCTCTGTGCCTTTTCATCTGTTCTCAACATGGTTGCCATGGTGATCAAAAATAAGTCAGATTATGTCACCTTCCTGCTCACACCTGTGATATCTTCCTTCGTAAGTCCAACCCAAAGTCTTTCCAAAGGCCTATGTGGCTCCAAAGTGCTGTCTCCTAGCTCTCTGGTTTCTTCTATTCTTTTCTCCCTCACTCTTTTCTGCACACATTGGCCTTCTTGCCATCTCTGAGTGGTCTAGCAATGCCCCCTCCCACAGCACTTGGCACTTATCATCCTTCCAGATCTTTAACCCTGGGCCTTTTGGCAGGGACCCCTTTCCTTGAACACCTGGGTTGGTGCTCCCCCAGGTCCCAACACCCTGGCATTATCTACTCCTCTGTAGCACTGTCATCTTCTACCCTAGCAAACAACTTGCCAACTGATCATATATTCTGCCTTCTCAGAAAAAAATATTACTGCTTTCTCTCCCCAGTGAAACAGAAGCTCAAAGAGGTAGAGATTCTTGCCTGTTTTATTGACTCCGTGTCCTGAGCATCTAGGTGGGCGCCTGGCACAGAGCAGACATTCAACACATAGGTGTAAAATACCATGTGCAGGAATAAGTGCACCCATGTGAAGGGATGAGAGATGAGGAAGGAGAGAGGACCCAGGATGGCAGGAGCAGGAAGAGGCAGGACTGCCTGGCAGAGGTCTGGGCTCTGGGAAGTCGAGGGGCTCCAGGCTGTTCAGGGCTCCGGAGATACACCTTGTCATACTGCAGGGCCCTCTCCCATGGCTGGACCACATCCTCCCTGCTCGGAGGCTTCCTGCTCTCTACAAAGCCCACTGCACTGACATCCTCTGCCTGCTTGGCACAGCTTGAACAAGGCACTAAATTGGTCCCTGCAGGGCTGTGGACTCACAGTGGAGGGAGGCAGCTGGGTTTCATCCATCTCTCCATCTCCTCTTCTCCCCTCATCACCAGCAGAGTCTGCTCCTGCTATTAAAGGGAGATGGCATTAGAATCCTCAACGTAGCCTGGGCATTACAGTCTGTCTGTTCCCACTCACTGCCTCCTTCACATCTCCTGTGGCTGGAGCTAATGGGGAAACTTAGGATATGCAGACTTCCCAGGAAAGGATGCTCCCAGAGCTATGAGATGGACACTCAGTCTCTATGGACAAGTGACTGCATGGCCTCAGTCTAGGTAACATGCAAAGTACAGCTTCCAACCTGGGGAAGGTAGAAAAGTAACATCACTGAGTATCTCAGTGGTAAAAGAATCTGCCTGCTAAGGTAGGAGACACAGGAGACTCAGGTTCAATCCCTGGGATGGGAAGATCTCCTGAAGGAGGAAATGGCAACCCACTCCAGTATACTTGCCTGGAGAATCCCATGGACAGAGGAGCCTGGTGTACTGCAGCCCATGGGATCGAAAAGAGTCAGACATGACAGAGAGAACATGCAAGTATGCTCTGCAGGGAAGATATCTTCACTTTGAGAAGGATGTGTGTGTGAGTGTGTGTGTGTGTGCATGAATGCATGAAATGAGGGAACTTGAATCTCCTGCACAACCATTCATCTTGGGCTCCACTTGGCACAGTGGTGTCACCAGGGCCTCCTGGAGCAAACACAACCTGTGGACAGATGAAGTTAGGGACAAAGATTTGGTTAATTACTGGCGCTGGACAGAAGAGATATTCCAAGCATGGTGTGATGTATGTCATTCAGATTGTCCCCAGACAGAAAGAGCTGACTTTGTTCTGACCCTATTGCCTCTTTGAAGTGTTGCTTTGAAATTTCAGATGATAAATGTAAGGAGCCTAGTGTAGCGTATGTACTTGAGCAAAGGTGGTTGCTTTATTGTGGAGTCCTGCACTGATGCGCAGAGCAAGAATATATGTAATTTATGTCTGAAGTCCTTGGGACATGGCTCAGTGTTGGATCAGACTCACCTTTATCTATGCACATTGACTAGTGAATACCTCACTGTAAGAATGGTGAAAAGTAGGAAGCAGTTGGTCTTCTGGTTGATTTCCTTTCCTAGGAGCTGGGTTGCTGTGAATTTTGTTCCCTGTCCCCAGAGCCGTCTCCATATGCGTCCCTTGGTTTGCTGCCCAGGGCTTTTCCAGTCTACTGGGCAAAGCCAGGGACATGGCCGGGAGATATTCTCCTTTTGTTTTTTCAACTTTTGCCACTGATTCACAGGGGCCACAAATATCTTCCAAGGTGATCTCTGAATTTCTGGATTCCTAACTTCGTTTTGCATTTCTAGGTCCAGCTAGCTGCGTCAGAAAGAACTTTCTGGGAATTTTTTTTTTGTCTAACCACATCAGTGTTTAGATAAAATCAGATTAGGTGGAATAATCAGCCAAGCACTCCTGTAGCCTGGGGACAAAGCTCGCTTCAACTGTGCAGTGCGTGTGTGTGCGTGCATGTGTGCGCGTGCGTGTGTGTATGCGTGTGCAGGTGGTTGAGGAGACTGTATGGAAAGACTTTTTACCTCCAAAGGAGAAGACCATGGTCATTGGTCTTCTCACATTTGCCGCAAAGCCCACAGGGGCCTGCAATGTTCTCGGCTCTCAAAATCAAACCAGATGGAGAGCGATGATCCAGAATTTGTGACTGCTGCCAGATTTTTGTCCTTTGAAAAGCATCACCCCATAAAATGAAACCCCCATCAAGATGCATTCAGACAATCCTGTGTCCTTAGGGCATACCTGCATATGAGCATCCCCTATGTAATCCTCAAAAATCCTGCAAAAGCTGCTTATATCTACTGAGAAATAAGCACAAATATCAATAAAGGGCTCACATTTTTACCCAACTAGTAACACTTCATATGAAAATTTTAAACTTGTGACATAATACATTAGAAATGAAAATTAAGATTATATATAATGATTTCATCTATGCTTTTTTCAGAGTGTGGAAGAACTGATGGAACTAGCAAGATATTGCCTCTTCAAGAACATTCTAATTTCTAGAGTTGCTGTCTCTTTGATTGGCCATGGTTGTTTTGAGGTCTTTCTGTCCATATCACAGTAAGTGAGGTGCTCTTGTTCAAGACGTTGGCTTGTAATTCGACATCCTCAGATCATTTAAGCTAAGTATACTAGCACTTTATATGCTGGAGAGAAAAAAAATACTAAACATTTAAAATTATGTGTGAAAAGCAAGAATCGTCTCAAAGGTACTTTTCTCTGTGCTCACCAAATGAGAAGTGAAGACACAGCCTGCAGAGGCCAATGCCTTGATTCAGGGGGCGTGCAGACAGTGTTTCTCACAATGTAAAGATGAAGAAAAGAGCTACTGTTGAAATTCTGGGAGTCAGTGAATTTCTGCAAGACCCTCTTCTGTGTAATTTTTGGGGGAGGCGGGGCTATGAGTCCCCTGGAAGCACTGTCCTTTGAGGCAAAGATGTGTGATCAGCATCATTCATTTGTTGACCCCATGCGCCAGTCCCAGGGTACTGCCTCAGAGTGAGACAGTCGAGGGGGCCAAAGCGAGTGCTTCTAACAGTGCATGCTAAAACATGCAAAGGAGAGACTAAGAACAGCACAGAGATGCTATCCTCTGAGTCGCTGCTTTGGCAGGACTTCCTGGAAGAGGCATCCTCTGGACATCCGTGCCTCAATGAAAGAAAATAAATATTCTAATTTGGCAATTGCCATACCAAGAGGGAATCAAAATCTCCTAAGGCTCTAGATTTCCTTTCAGCCCCGAGCTCCTCCATGCCCCATCAAAGAAAAATGAGAACTAAAATCTAATTTAAGAGTTTAGCCCAGGGAAATAGCTTTTCTAACAGGAGACTTCACATCTTGTGGGCTGGAGGTTTCTAGAAGCGAGGTGACTACAGTGGAGAGAATTTGGCAGTTAATATCATGGACTGGGAAGGACAGCCCAGCTGGAGGTCACGGTTCTTAGGCTGTAACCTCACTTGGTTGTTCCCTCAGTTTGAAGGGGCAGGACTGGGAACCTTGTCAGCCTGACATCTCCAGAAGATCTCTGTATCTCATCCTTAAGGAGGGTGTTAATACCAGAAACACATCCCTCCCACCTTTGGGAAATTCTGCCTTTTCAGGATGTAAGTGACCAAAATTGGTCTCAACTAATGACAATCAGAGCCTGAGTGCACCCTAAGTTGCTTCAGTTGTGTCCGACTCTTGGCAACCGCATTAACTGTAGCCCACCAGGTTCCTCTGTCCTTGGGATTCTGCAGGCAAGAATACTGGGGGTGGGTTGCCATTTCCCTCTCTAGCGGATCTTCCCCACCCAGGGATCCAACTCACGTCTCTTAGGTCTGGCAGGTGCACTGGCAGGCGGTTTCTTTACCACTAGTGCCACTCAGTCAATTATCTAAATAATTGAATAAGATAAAGCATTTTTAAAATTAATTACTGAGTTAGTGACAATTAACTTTTTGGGGATTTAGGGGTGCTTTATGAATATAATGAAGCTGGGTGGGAAGATCCCCTGGAAAACGAAATGACAAACCACTCCAGTATTCTTGCCTGGAGAATCCCATGGACAGAGGGAGGCTGGTGGGCCTCAGTCCATGGGGTACAAAGAGTTGGACATGACTGAAGTGACTTAGCGTGGTTCATGGTCCCTCTAGGAAAAGAAAGGTATTTATATGGATGGCTAAGAAACATCTTACATGGAATTTATGAGGATATATGGACTCTTGGAAACCCAAGTAGGACCAGAGACCATATGTGAAGTCTCCACAGTCAGGTATAGATGTTGTAAATTATTGTGAGGCAAGAGTTACCTAGATGAGTGATCTCAAAGGGTGGACCTTTGCCCCAGAGAAGGCAAATGGTGAGCCACTGGATGAGGCAAGAACATGTCAGGACTTCCAGTATGATGTGTCAATATTTTATGTTTGAAACATTAGAGGGGGTGAGTTTTACAAATATATGGGATACAAGGAGACACTGAGGACTTCCAACAAGAATATGATGTGTTCCAAGGAACACAGGAGGTGTCTTGGGGAGCAGAGTGGGCTTGGCATTGTTTCTGATTCATTACTTATCAGAGGCTTGTGGCCTGTTTGCTCAGCTGGTTAAGAGTCCACCTGCCATGCAGGAGACCCCAGTTCATTTCCTGGGTCGGGAAGATCCCCTGGAGAAGGGATAAGCCACCCACTCCAGTATTCTTGGGCTTCCCTGGTGGCTCAGTCAGTAAAGAAGCTGACTGCAATGTGAGAGACCTGGGTTCGATCCCTGGCTTGGAAAGATCCCCTGGAGAAGGGAAAGGCTACCCACTCCAGTATTCTGGCCTGGAGAATTCCATGGACGGAGAATCCTGGCGGGCTATAGGCCAGGGGGTCACCAGGGGCTATAGGCCATGGGGTTGCAAAAAGATGGGCACAACTGAGCAACTAAACACACACACTTACACACTACAGTTAATTTGTGATAGAAAAGCATGATCAATGTGGTAGATTTTATAAAGACAATGCCTTTAAATATGGTTGCAACACTTTGGGCTGAGATGTAAATGGCCATTTTCATCTTTTGTGTCATACAGAAGATTTATGATTTTCTCTTGGCAAATAATTTAGAAGTCTCATAGAACTGAAACATGCATTTTCTTTAATAGCAGTAACATAGCACATACTCCAAATGCCCTGATGTTCTCATAAGATGACAAGTGATAAGAAGGCCTATATTTATACAGTTTCCCTTTAAGGTAATATTACATTTAAAATGGGGATTTTGCAACTGTCTTTTGAAAGATGTTCTTCATGAGTAGAAAACAACTTGGACATGAGTGGTCATATATAATTATATTGCTTTGTGATTTATTGCTAAAATCAATAAATTACTTAAATAGCCTCATGTCTGCACACTTAAAATAGAAAACTTGGCAACAGAATTACTTCCAAGTAAGAATTTTCTTAGCAAAGGGTTTTGAAGTGGAGTTTTAACTCATTTGTCTGAACTCACTTGTTTGATATATATATAGCATTTATGTTAGTTTTCTATAACTACCAACTAACGTCAGTAGTTATTTAATAAAATCTTTGTATAATCAGTGGAGTGGATTGAATAATAAGTGACACGATTTTCTAAAGCACATACAACAATGCACTTCTTTGTTTTGTATATGTATTTTTCTTTTGTGGTATTGTTTTCATCTGTGGCAACCATTAAAGCCAAGGATTGCCATAAATCTAAATTAAAACCAGTTCTTTAGGGTTCTTTAAGTTTTTTGCGTGAAAATTTAAACCCACATTAAACAAATAGTTTATTCAATTGAATTTTTGTCATTGTTCAGTTGCTGAGTTGTGTCTAAGTCTTTACAACTCCATGGACTGCAGCACACCAGGCTCCTCTGTCCTCCACTATCTCGCAGAGGAATTTGCTCAGATTCATATCCATTGAGTCAGCAATGCTAGCCAACTATTTCATCCTCTACCACCTCCTTTCCCTTTTGCCTTCAATCTTTCCAGCATTAGGGATTTTTCCAACAAGTCTGATCTTCGCATCAGGTGGCCAAAGTGTTGGAGTTTCAACTTCAGCATCAATCCGTCCAGTGAATATTCAAGGTTGATTTCCTTTAGGTTTGATCTTCTTGCTGTCCAAGGGACTCTCAAGAGTCTTCTCTAACACTACAATTCGAAAGCATAAATTCTTTGGCACTCAGCCTTCCTTATGTTCCAATTCTCACATCCATACATGACTACTGGAAAAACCATGATTTTGACTACACAGATCTTTGTGTCAAAGTGATGTCTCAGCTTTTTAACTGTATCCTTCTTTCTAAAATGTTTATTGTTTTTGTTCTTGTCATAAATGAAATAAGGAAAATAAAAATTCAGTATTTCTTGTTGCAGCTTTCATTTTAGACTATTCTAGTTTTTGACTGTCATCCTTTATGTCACATTTTGGAACAGGCATTGATTTATAGATATGCAACCAAATTTATAATTCAGTAAATTTTCATATGTCAAGGAGTCTGTGATCAACACATTTTCTTCTGATTGGGTGTATGATCAAAAAATTTGGAATCTACTGATTCAGATAATTGTTCGGGCAAGTAGGAAACATCTAGAATGTGCAAGGTTTTAGGATGTGACTTCGAACTGCTGGGTTCAATCCCTTCTCTGTGCAAATACAGAATCTCAGAAGAGCAAAACTCTAATGATTTCGCCAAGGTCTCTCTGGCACATGGAGACTAGATGCAGCTATGAGACATGAGGCGTGAGAGTGTGTGTGTGTGTGAAGTGGTAGGGATGGCCAAAGCTTTTTGAGCCATCAGAAATCTTGGCTAAGTAGCCAGATAGTCCAGTGATGGAGGAAGAGGAGCAGAAGAAAGGGAGATGGAGGGAGGAGGGATGTTGATAAGCAAGGACTTGCTTTTGTGTGGCTGCTATTTGGTGCATCAGGGTGACCCTGCAGTGTGAGTTCTGGGTCGACACCCACAAAGGTATTTTATCCCATCTATGACTTTGTGGAACTCATCTGACTTCTCTGATTTTTAGTTTATCTTCACATTGTGCTTGTCTCCCTCAGGGGTTTCTTGAGAGGAGGGGATATACCACATACAGAAAAGTGGTTTAGAAACTCTAAAGTGCTGTGCACACTCTCAGGACCAATTCAGTACAGCATCTGCCTCATTTGGTTGACACTGTCTTCTCTTTTCTGGTTGGAGATCTCTCATCTAAAAACATACCCCCAGTTGTGTCACCCCAGTGATCAGTCACAACTGATCAGACAACTGAACGACTGACACCATCTTTGGCTAAGTGACTGGAGGTGGTGTGATTCAACACAACTGCAGACCTCCCAGTGTCCGATATATTAATTCTGATGGCACACGTCATGGACTTGCTTTGAACGTTCTCTATGAAGACTTGGTGATGCCTTCATATTCTCCATTGCATCTAAGACAACATGCCAGGCTCAGTCCATGATTGTTACCTTAAACTGACTTGGTACCTGAACTGGTTGTCACACAGAGTAATTCCTTAGCAGCAGTTCAATGGATCCATCAAGCCTCCTCCCCATCCTCCACGCCCCAGGACTGTCTTAACCCTTTTAGGTCATTGCTACGTCACTACAAAGGCATGACTGTATCTAGAACAGGTATTCTTGGGTCCACTTTACAAATGAGAGCACTGAAATACAGAGACTTGATTATCACAGCCAATGTTAGCTGCTCTTATATGACATATGGTAAATATTTGTAATGCACATTCACCTAAGTGTACCTCAGAAATCAAGCATCATTCTCTTTGTCAGTGGAGTTGCTTTTCTCAGTTGTCATAATATTGTCCTTTTCTGAAGGCTTCTAAACATTATTCATGTCTTTTTTCTAGCAGCACAGAGTCCAGCTAATTAGCAATTAGGTAGAAAGTAGAAAAGACAAGGACAAATTTTTATTCCTAATTATGTCTGGATCCTTCTGAAACATCCAGCGAAGAGAAATACCTTCCCTATGTGGACCCAGGATTTAGATTTCTTTTTTCTTTTCTTTCTTAAATTTATAGCCATAACCCAGAGCCATTTTCTGCAGGGCTGTTGCCAAGCTTTAGCTATTCCCCTGGAAAGTTTTTTTTTTTTCTTTTTCACTCCTTGCTCAAGACTTTGCATGTTTCTTTTGAAACTCCATCTTCTGATATCAGGCCTTTTGTGCTGGCCAATATCTAAGCATAAGTCCTGAGGATTTTAGAGGTGAGTGTTAAGAAAACATCTTTTGTCAAAACAGTGGCATGGGAAACTTTCCTTACAAACTCTAAAAACCACCTGATTCCCTGATAAATACAAACCAGTTCAACAAATGCTGTGTTAGGCACTGGCTGTGCTGAGAGCTGATGGCTGGAAGTCTTCATCTTCAAAGGCAATGCTTGCAAGCTCCCTTCTCCCGGGGCCAAGAGAAGGCTAAGGAGGCAATGGAGAAGATAATGAGATGCTGTCTTCATCTCCCTGGAAACCCAGACCTGGAAAGTATTTTTTTAATACAACCTTTTTAAAAAATGATAATTATTTTTTTGGCCATACTATTCAATTTTCAGGATCTTGGTTCCCTGACCAGGATTGAACTCAGGCCCCAGCAATGAAAGCACCGAGTTCTAACCACTGGACCACCAGGGAATTTCCTGAGAAGTACCTTTAAAGCACTATATGCATCATTTTAGGCACATGGTTAATTGACAAGTATTCAAAAATCACAAATCCTGTGTCTGAAACATATCAAACACATAGGGCAGAGAACATAAACTTAATTGCATGTGGTCTTGATCTAGAGGATTACATGGTGAGAAATGATTATACTTTCTATACTTTATTTGTTATAATTTAATATGACATTTTCAGCGACTGCAGGGAAAATGCATAGAGAGGGAAAAGTATTTCTGGAGATTTACAATAGCTTTCACTTTGGAGGCAAATTTGAAACAATGATATTGTTCAACTGAGTTTGACAGAGTGGAGACATGAGAAGGTCATAGCTTAAGGTGTTGGGGGACTCAGAAAGCTTTACAAGCTTGAGACCTGGAAAGTGGTGGGTGGTGGAGAGATTTCAGAGTTTCTGACAGGGGGAGTGTGGGGAATTACTAAATCCAAGCTCGCACTGCTCTCTGCATGACAGGCCAATAAACTGAGAGACTTATTGCTGTTGGGGCAAGTAATAGTGAGTTTATTTGGAAAGCCAGCAGGAAGATGGTGGACTAGTGTCCCAAAGAACCATTTTACTCAAGTTAGAATTCAGACTCCTTTTATATTAAAAGGGAAAGGGATGTGTTGGCTGCTGCAGACTTTTTCTCCTGGAATCCTTTGTTCTTGCAACTGTTCAAGTGCGTCTAGTCACAATGTTCCAATAAACCTCCAGCAAGACAAATGTTATTTCCTGTTCTGCATCTTTTTATCACTATATAGGTGGGAAAATGTTATACCTTTAAAGGTCAGAACCTTGAGAATGAGCTCTCCTGTGCATCTCAGACTATAGGCAATATTCTTGTAACAAAAGCAATAGAATACAAAGTTTAAAATAAAAGAAATAGATCCAATATAGAGTCCAATATGGATTTGTCTTCCCTATGACAAGGGGGCATAGGGAGGAGGAGGGGGCATCCAAAGATGAGGCTGAAGAAGAGATGATAGTGCAAAGGATCCCCAAAGCCTAGTCACAGAGCCTGAGACTCATTCTGAGGGTTACAGAGAATTCTCCTGGAAAACAAAGACAAATCAGGACATTTCCTTTTACAGCTGTGAGAGGCCCATATGGGATTGTTTGCAATACGGTGGACTCCAAAGGAGTCAGTCTTTACCCCCAGTTCGGGTGGGATCTGCATGGAACTGCTGAGAACCACTTAACTTTGCTTTCTCAACCTCAGGACTCTTTGAGATCTGGTTGGTGAATATCTGCACTCCAGAGGAAACAGCAGTAGTAATAGAGGAAACTTGGCCTTTTCAGTAGAAATGTCAAGGGCATATTTGAAGTGACCTCATCAAGCACTACCTTTCACTTCAAGTCAGGTGCGTTTTCTGGCCCAGTTTCTCAGTCTTTATCCATCCTATAATTTCAGGGAATGGGACATATTTTACAACCCATGGATTAAAATGAAGGCTTTAAAAGGGTAATAAAAATAATAAGCCTTTCCTGGCCTTTCCTAATGAATTTTACTCAGCAGAACTCTGCACTGTTGGATTCATGATGGCAAAGTGAACCCATTAGGGAGTCCCTCTCTTGAATGTACTCCCAATACTCCATCTTACTTTTAGAAGGAAACAGGATTTCAGTTAAAATGTGTCCTGCCTAAAATACATTGTGCAAGCTGTCTCTGCTTGTTCCCACACATTTGACCTACATCCACCCTTTAATATGCTCATTTGTGGAGATTGGCCTGAGGAATCCACTCATCAGGTGGACTGAGTTTCTGGACAAATTGATTAACGGAGAACATGAGATCCTGGGTAGATTTTGGAACCTGATGAAAATGATTCTACTACTTCCCAGCCAGAGGTGTGACCTTGAACCAGGTGTTTCTTCTCCCTGAGCCACTTACAGGCAAAATGGGGCTGTTATACCAAACTTCCATGGTGTGATGGAGACAAGGGAGAGGTGCCAGGGCTGCCTCTCTAATAACTCAATTAATTAAAACTGCGGTCTCCATGGCCCACATTCTTTGGCTCTTCCTCTGCCTTTTGACATGCAAATATGCCTTGTTTTCTAAGTTAGTCAGTAGGGCTGGAAGAGAATGCATCCCAGAAGAGGTGTATCTAGTTTAATTTTAAAAGAGGCTCTGATGCACTCACCTGAGTGCACTGATGAGACTGTCAAATTTGATCGGTATCCTGACATGAGAAAGGAAGTACTCAACTCTGCAAGTGGATCGGAATTGCCCTAAGGCTGCATGCCTTCTGGATTTGAATGGAGATATTACCCAATGAAAATCATAGGTGCAACATCAGTAACATCTTGGTAAAGCCAAGTGAGCACTTTTGCATTGCACTGTCGCTCAGTTGTGTCCAACTCTTTGCGGCCCCATGGACAGTAGTCCACTAGGCACCTTTGTCCATGGCATTTTTCCCAGGCAAGAATACTGGAGTGGGTTGCCATTTCCTCTTCCAGGGGATCTTCCTGACCCAGGGACTGAACCTGTGTCTCCTGCATTGGCAGGTGGATTCTTTACCCTGAGCTGCCGGTTCAGTTCAGCTCAGTTGCTCAGTCGTGTCCGACTCTTTGCGACCCCATGAATTGCAGCACACCAGGCCTCCCTGTCCATCACCAACTCCTGGAATTCACTCAGACTCATGTCCATCGAGTCAGTGATGCCATCCAGCCATCTCATCTTCTGTCATCGCCTTCTCTTCCTGCCCCCAGTCTCTCCCAGCATCAGAGTCTTTTCCAATGAGTCAACTCTTCTCATGAGGTGGCCAAAGTACTGGAGTTTCAGCTTTAGCATCATCCCTTCCAAAGAAATCCCAGGGCTGATCTCCTTCAGAATGGACTGGTTGGATCTCCTTGCAGTCCAAGGGACTCTCAAGAGTCTTCTCCAACACCACACTTCAAAAGCATCAATTCTTCGGTGCTCAGCCTTCTTCACAGTCCAACTTTCACATCCATACGTGACCACTGGAAAAACTATAGCCTTGACTAGATGGACCTTAGTCGGCAAAGTAATGTCTCTGCTTTTGAATATGCTGTCTAGGTTGGTCATAACTTTTCTTCCAAGGAGTAAGTGTAATTTCATGGCTGCAGTCACCATCTACAGCAGCCCTAAATCCAGGAGAAGGATAGGGCAAAGGTGAAATTGGCCCCCAAATCGAACTGGGGGTGAGTTCCACAGTTCCTCTACGGTGATACTGGCTCTGCTTCAGCTCCAAGTAGCTGAACAACCAATAGGGAATAAACGAGATGCTGCAAAAGAGATCTGCTTCTAGTTGGGAGGCTCCTGATGCTAGCCTGGATTGGATGAATTGCCTCTTAAATGATCGCTTCCTGTTTCCAGTCACTCCCCATCCAAACTGTCAGTCAGCTTTCAGGCAGGAAACAGACCTGCCTCTGCCTTCCAAGTAGGGAGCCCTTGGACAGCTGGGAGGAGGAAGGAAGCAGGCTTGCCAGAGCTGCTGTCTGTAGTATGGATGAGTGAGCTTTTAACTCCCTCGGGACTCTGCCTTGACCCTCCCTTCTGCGCTCTTTCTGGCTGGAGCTGCCTCCGTAGAACCCCAGTGTCTTCTCTCTGGTTTCCATGTCTCTAGTGCCCCCTGTCTGGTACCTGGATCCACAAGGGAAATAATGTCTAGGAAATGCAATCCTGGCTCCTCCGCAACAACCTTGAGGTTTTAAAAGGGGTCATGGCAAGGCCAAGGCCACAAGACACAGTTCAGCACGCAACCCGGCACACAAGCGGGAAACCCTAGCCACATTCTGATGGAAACAGTTCAGCCGTTCAGCCCCCTGTATCAAGTCTTCCCATGTTTTATCCTGGGAAGCACACCATGAGAGTTTCCATAATGAAGACACAGACTCTCACTTTAACTCACCTCCCATCACCACCCTTCACGAACACTTCTCTTCCATGAACATGCCTGACAGCTCAACTTGCAGGATTCCCCTTCACCCAAATCCCTCCCTTCCCCCATACTAGTTTTCTGAAGTACTAGCTAATTTTCAAAGAGAGCCAAAATGGCATCTCTCTGCTGTTTTGTTATTCAGTCACTAAGCCATGTTCGACTCTTTGGGACCCCGTGGACTGCAGCATGCCAATCTCCCCTGTTGTCTAGTATCTCTTGGCATTTGCTCAAAGTTATGTCTATTGAGTCAGTGACACTATCTAACCAACTCATCCTCTGCTGCCCCTTTCTCTTTTTGCCTTCAATCTTTCTCGCACCAGGTCTTTTCCAATAAGTCGGCTCTTTGTATCAGCTGGCCAAAGTATTGGAACTTTAGCCATCAATCCTTCCAATGAATATTTAGCGTTGATTTCCTTTACAATTGACTTGTTTGATCTCCTTGCCGTCTGAAAATGCCATCTCAACCTTGGATTAATTACATTGTGAAATAATAGACAATCCTTTGGTTAATGCAATCAGAAACTGTCTCTGTTCTTTACAAAGCCCAAGGGTACTTATGGTAAAAATATGTATATTCAAACCCACTCCTTCTCTAATGTTAAAGATTCATTAGTTCCCTTAGTGTAAGCTATTTATATAGGGCTTCTGAATTTTGAGACATTGTGATTGCATGTTTCATAATAAAGTCACTCAGTGTTTGAGAAATGTTTTCAGGCAGTCTCTTAAAAAATAAATGTCTATCTCTATCTATTCATAAAAGCACTGTTCAGATGAAACACCAAGCACCAAAAAAAGCAAATGAATTAGTTCAATAACATAAATAGCTATAGATATAAATATAAATGTACAGTGGTGTGGCATGGCATGAGCGCTCAGCTGTGTCTGACTCTGTGTCCCCATGGACTGCAGTCCACTGGTCTCTCCAGTCCATGGGATTCTCCAGGCAAGTATACCAGAGTGGGTTGCCATTTCCTCCTTCAGGGAATCTTCCTGACCCAGGGATCAAGTCCACGTCTCCCGCTTTGGCAGGCGGATTCTTTACCACTGCTCTACCTGGGAAGCCCAAATGTAAAGGAGCTATGTTAATTTTTACTTAAGAAGTATACATGTCATTCATACTATCTTCAGTGTCTATGTCTGTGTTGTTTCAGTTCATAACCACTACAGTGTTTCTGAAGGTTTTTCTAGACTCACTTCCAATGGCTGTGCCCTATTAACCTCATAAATTTTAGGTTCCTTAAAGACTTCTTGATTATAGATCCTCAGAAATAGAATTCCTCTCATGGAGAGACAGAAAAATTTGGAAGGAAACATGTCTATGTCACAAGTGCAGCCTGACACTGACATTTGAGGAGGCTTCCTCCCCCAGTTCCTAAAACCTCCTGAAGCCCTACTCGATGCTGCTGCCTTGGGTGTCTACTCATAGCCTGAGAGCCAGCTGGGCAAGCCTGTAAAGCCAGTAGGTAGAAAGTATCTCTGAATGGGTGCACCCATTCAGCACCCATTGAATGGGTGTTTCTGTGGACTTGATTGGCAATGGTAACTTGGTTCTGGAACAACAACAACAAAAAAGCTTTCTCTTCTCTTGACTGCTTTTTGTTTAAATCAAGCTAGTATAAAATTATATTTTTAAAACATGTATAAAGAAAAAGAAGGAAAGGGCTGAGCCAAATGTCTTTGAGAATCCATCAGGCCCAGACTGTTTGAAGAGCTGGCCAGTTGAAATCATGTGTCCATTTTGCTGGCCAACGGGGAGGATTGAATCCAACTGCTATGAACATTCTGTGAAAGACTGCATGAGACTTCAAAATGCTTATAGGTAAAACATATACATAGTCTATGATGCATATCTTCTATACTGCCCTCCTCTGAGATTCAGTTAATTTCAGATAAAATCATCCATCTGTTTATTCTCCTAAACTAGGACCAGAGAGGGACCTATCTAATTAGGAAGATATCCATAATGATCTCAGGTCTCCTTCCTCCCATGTCAAGGGATTAAATATTTTTAAGCATTTTTTTCTCAGGTATGGAAGAGGGTGAACCTGGCAGTTTAGTACATCCGTGTGAAGTGCAACATGGGAAGAAATCTAGTACTCTGATTGAGTATACATGGCCTCTTTCATGTTGGGCCCTCTGGGGCAATCTTGAATCTCTCTGAGACTGAATTTCTTGCTCAAGGCAGGTCCAGCGTCCCGGGGTCAATATGGGCATCAAAAGGATAAACTCAGTAAAAGTGCTATCCAAACCTTGAAAGTTCTGTGCAAACATTAGTTATCATATTCCCAGATTTGATGGCAAGTCTCTTTTAAACTCCTTTTGTGATGATTGGTACTTTCTCCACTTCCTCTCCTGTAGAAGAGGTGAGAGATGCAGGAAGCTAAAACCCTAAGCTGTCTCTGATTCCTTTTGTAAATTGCAACCACTGTTACACCTAAGCTAGTTTTCTGGTTGATTTTATGGACACACCCCTTCCTAAGAAGCTGGTAAATATCAAAGGGCAACCCCTAAAATAATTGCAAATGAGAGTAAATCCAAATTTCCTGGCACACTCCACAGTTCTGTGTACATTCCCTGATTTAGGAGATCATCTTTAATAGGATGGCTCTGTGTTCAGAATTCTCAACTTCTTTCTTGTCCCTGGGGTGATTCAAGCCCTGTAATTGGAGTTCCATGAAAATTGAAGTCATTCATCTCTTTTTATCTCTAATGTAAAAAATATAGAAATACTGTAACTTTTGCAAAAAAAGCCCCACAACTGCACAAAATTATAATAATTGACTCTGTTTGTCTTCATTTAACCAGCTGGGAAGATAGTCTGTTGGAACACAGCAATTTTCTAAATTCAGAGATAGTTGATTCATGAGAACAGCTGTGGCCCAATCCGGTCCCAGATCTTCTTTATTTCATGCAAGAAACCCAACTAAGAGCAGGCCCCACCACAGTCTTGTGGTAAAACAGGGCTTTACTCTTCTGGAATAATAGCCCAATGTTTGCGCGAATTACCTTCTCGATGTTCCTGGAAAGTTACACTAGATAAAGAACATCTGAGAAGGTCTTGGGTTCACCAAGGAAGGAGATAGGAGAGAGTTTTGGAAGTGGCCTTGTTAAATTTTTGGATACTATCGAGGACTTATCTATGGAGAAATTCCCTAAAAGAGTCATTCTAATTGATATTACCATGTTTCAAAAATGTTTTAAGTTTAAAACAATGTTCTTAAACTTTAGTGTGTGTGTGTATGTGTGTGTATGTGTGTGTGTGAGAGAGAGAGAGAGAGAAGGAGAGAGAAACCCTGGAAAATCTGTTTAAAATGCAAAGTCTCGGGTCCCTGCCTCTTAGGTTCTGGAACAGCAGGTGTGGAGTGGAGCCAGGGAACCTACATTTTCTTCCATGCTCCACCAGGTGATCATGATGCTGGTGTCTGATGAGGCAGTGGAATGAGACGCCTCCCCTCCTACACCGACCCTCAGGTGCAGGCTCTGCTCTCTGTCCTTGGAGAAACCAGCTTCCTCTTATCTTGGGGAGACTTTGCTCTCTCTCTCTCTCTCTCTCTCTTTTTTTTTTTCCTCAAATGGCTGGCTCCATCTCAACAGTCAGGTTTGGGCTCCAGTGTGCGTGTGTGTGTCCAACTCTTTGCAACCCCATGGATTAGAGTCCCCACCAGACTCCTCTGTCCATGGAATTCTCCAGGCAAGAATACTGGAGTGGGTTGCCATTTCCTTCTTCATGGCATCTTCCTGACTCAGGGATAGAACCCATGTCTCCTGTGTCTCCAGCCTTATCAGGCAGAGTCTTTGCCACTAGCGCCACCTGGGAGGCCCTGGGCTCCAACGAGGCTGCCCCAAATTCCCTTTGGGAAGGTCATCCCCCTCCATCAGCTCACTCTCTGTTACTGTCTTTCTTCCTCCTTAGGGGTCGGCACTATGTGTCCTCTTATTCCACTAGAGTATAAACTCTGTGACAACAGGCATCTCATCTGTCTCATTCATCACGGTAGCCTCCATGCCCAGGACCAGTGCCTGGCATATTTTAGGACTGTGGGCAGTGTTTGATGATGAAAGCATGAATCAATGAAACACCATCTAAAGGCAAGAGAAACTGGGTGTTTGCAAATCAGGGCTCCAAGCGTTCACTGCTTTGGGAAAATTTTTTAAAAATTATTCCTTCCTGCTTTAAAAATATGGCAGTGAATTTTGCCTTCCATTCCATAACATGACTCTATTTGCTGTGATATAAGAATAATTCTTTAAATCACTTACCACTAAATAAAATGGACACTCCAGGAAGAGAGGTCACATTAATTTTCTAAGTCCTGCTATTGCTGGCACATCTCCAAATACATTAGTGAATATGAATAGCTCGGTGTGAGTACCGCTGTGTAGGGACAGGAATGCTCTTAGTGAAACAACAAAACATCCTCCAGGAACACAGAACAAAATTAGAAGAACATGGACTGGCTGCAAAGCGACTGTAGATGCAGCAACCTGACTGCCTTCCCTCCATCTGGACCTTCTGTGTCCCTTTGTGTGACCTCTGCTTTCACAGACAGGGAGGAAACCCATGCCCCCTTCTCTTCAGAACTTTTACATTCTGCTTCCTTTCCAAATTGCAAAACTCTGTTTTCAGAGAGAAAATAAACTGAAATGGATAATGGTATTTTCTCCTGGGCTCCTGGGCTTGCTGGTTACAGGTTTCTGACCATTGGTGTGTTGGTAGTCTTGTCCCTCTCTATCTGATGATGCCTCTGATCAGAAGTATACCAGGACTTGCCTGGTGGCCCAAAGGTTACGACTTCACCTTCCAATGTAGGGGATGTGGGTTTGATCCCTGGTTGGGGAACTAAGATCCCACATGCTCACAGCCAAAATCCTAAACTGTAAAACAGGAGCAGTATTGTAACTAATTCAATAAAGACTTTAAAAATGGTCCACGTTAAAAAAAAAATCTTAAAAATTTTTTTTTTAAGTGTATCATTGCAGTCAAGGGCTCACATTCCCTAGGTGACTGCCTGACTGTCTGTTCTAATATTTTATTCCGATAGAAGACAAATTCCATGTGGGTAGAGATGTTCCGTATTTTGTTCATTGACTTACCTTCTCATATTTGTTAATGCCTGGGATGAGTGTACAGAATCTGTGCTCTATCATCAGCCAGATGGAGTAACCACTGGCCAGGATTCTCAACCAAGATGGACAAATGAAGTTTTCTCCCTGGAATGTCATCTGCACAAAACCTTCCCATTTGGCTCTGGGCTAAGAGATCTAAGTTCTTCTGGGGGGCCAGACAGAGTGATTGCCTCCAGTCATGCCTGCAGGGTAAACCTGTGTTAGGAGAATGGTCATATATATAGACCATTATACACTATAGGCACAACTTACCATGAACCCAACCTGGAGAGTGGCTGTAAAATAAAAATGACTCTCCTGATGTTTTAGCTGAGAGAAAAAAAAAAAAAAGAATTCCAGGTGTCTTTTTTCACACCAATTGGTATAATCTTAGAACAATTATTTATCCCTTCTTCTCTCATCTGCTAAGAGCAGTTAATGATTATCTTAATAGAGTTGTCCTAAGTATTAAGGGCTTTCTTAATGGTGGTACTAGTAGTAGAGAATCCTCCTGCCAATGCAGGAGACACAAGAGATGTGGATTCGATCCCTGGATTGGGAAGATCCCCTGGAGGAGAAACGACAACCCATTCCAGTATTCTTGCCTGGAAAATTCCATAGACAGAGGAGCCTAGTGGGCTACAGTTCACAGGGTCACAAAGTATTGGACACAACTGAGCGCGCACACACACACACACCCACCCACACACACACACACACACACACATGTATTAAATGATATGGTGCATGGAAATCACCTACATCAGTGCTTGGTAAAGAGCAGTTATTCAAAAATTTTCACTGTTATTTCTCACAGGATCAGTAGTCTATTTTTTAAAGATCTGAATATGGATTTGTCTGTCTGCTGGGTATTTGGCAAGAACATTTTGATTATTGGCAGAAATCAGTCAATATTGATTGATAAGTATTTATAGAGTATCTGCAATCTTAGTAAGATGCTTGCTGGAAATAACTAGTCTAGGTGCTATGACTAACTCTACATTCAGGAGTTTCTATCATTATCTCAGAATCACAACTTCTGTGACTTTAGAAAACAGCTCAGTGCTTCAGACAGGACCAGCTGGGCTTGTGAGAAGCTGAAGAAAAAGCTGGATTTACCTTAAAGGTGACTTTTTGAATTATAGACATTTATTCCAACTCTCTCCTGTAATACGGTTAATGCGGCATTAATCACAAGCAGTAACGGTATGGGAAAGGAACCAACACAAAAGAATAGATAGGTGATAATTGAATGCAATAGATTTTAAAATCTTAATGCTATGGAAGAGATGAAGAAATGGGAAAAGCAAGAAAGGCAAAACAGAATGTGTTTCAGAACCTCATGAGATATCAGATATTTCAGATCATAGGGGTAAAGATGGAACTAAAAGTGGGCAGATAGGTTGAAAGGCTGTGTAAAAAGAAGTTACACTCCTAGAACCCAAGACACAGCCAGGTGACTCCCCAGGCCTCATGTGATTAGGGCTCTGCAGGATGTTTTTCTGGGAAAGATTCATCTGAGGAAAACTTTCTTCTTTACTACGTTTGAAAGTTCCACTCTGAATTTTTCTTCTTGGATCTTCATTGAATTCTTCTACTCTTTAGATTCTTCTGTCTACTCTTTGATTACTCAGGGTTTTATAGTTCTCATGCCTGCTTTCTACAGGCTTTCAAATTACGATCTTATCAACACCTAGGGCTTCAGATCTCTACCAAAATTGATGGCCTTTACAAGATTTCACTTCCACATGGGTAAAATAGACAGCTAGTGTGAAGCTTGTGTATAGCACCGGGAGCTCAGCTCGGTGCTCTGTGATGACCTAGAGGAGTGGGATGGTGAGCTGGGAGGGAGGCCCAAGAAGGAGAAGATATACGTCATAGATGTAGCTGATTCACTTCATTGTACAGCAGCAACCAATACAGCATTGTAAAGCGATTATACTCCAGTAATAAAAAATAGTTTAAAAAAGAAAAAACTTTCACTTCCAAACCTGGGCTTCCTCCCACATTTCAGACCCAGGGATGAGCCTGTGCCCGTGACAGGTCCACATGGCTGCCCCAGGCCCTTTGTACACCCCACGTCACAGACAGACTTTCTCCTTCCTTCCCCAAAGCTGCCTCTATGCCTTTCTTCATCTCAGTTTCTTATCTCAGCACCTACCTTTTGCTTCAAGCTATATGGCTGAGAGTAACCCTAACTCCTTCTTCTCTTTCCTCATGACTAGGTATTTTTATTGTGCCCTTTCTTCCTGCTCTGGCAAATAAAGGGTCCCAAATAAACAAGAGATAGTGTCAGATCTGGAGAAGTATGTGGTCTTTCTGGGATGCTGATATGTGAACAATTAAACTGCATTAGAATAGAAATGTTTTGTGTGGTATATCTGTGAGGTTCCAGAGGGCAAAGAGAAGGAAGTGATGACTTTCAGGGTGCGAGCAATTGGCAAAGTTTTCAGAGAGATTACACTGCAGCTGAGGCTTGAAGAAAGAGTAAACCTTTTCAGAAGCAGCAGAAGGTACAGGATGCAGTCGAGTGCCAGGCACTTACTGTCATGGAATAGGCAAGCCATTGACCCTGGACCATCCGCTTCACCAGGGACCCTGAACTCAGCAGTGAGGCTTCAGTCAAAATGTGATGAGAGGGTAGAAGCTGGGTTTGGCTGTCTAGATTTTCTTCCAGAAGCAGGGAGAGCTCACAAGGAATAAAGAGCAGGGAAGATGTCAACTTTTTAAAATGTTATTCTGGCAGGAATGAAGAGAAGGGACCAGAGAAAGGTAGGTTTTGGAGGATTAATGGCATGTGTGCTGAGGCTGGGTGTTACAAGTGACTCAGCAGTAAAGAATCCACCTGCAATGGGTTCAATCCCTGGGTCAGGAAGGTATGGCAACCCACTCCAGTATTCCTGCCTGAAAAATCCCACAGACAGAGGATCCTGGCAGGCTATAGTCCATAGGGCTGCAAGCAGTCAGACGTGAGTAAGTGAGCCTGCACGTGCTGGGGCCAGGTTCTCTTGAACTTGCATCTGATTGGGAGAATGAGAATGGGCACGGATGTGACATGCTGATTATGTTTTAAATGGAGTCATTATTATTCTAGATTTGGTTTTCTTTGACTTGAGCACAGGCAAGCTCAAGTTCTTGGCCCCCAGGCAAGCTCAGGACATGCCTTTGAATAGAAGACGGGGTCCTTTTCACATCTGAGAGGCTTTCAAATTAGTGTGAAGATCTCTACAGAATGCTAGGCTCAGGCATTTTCCTGCCGCTTTTTGCCATACGATTTACATGTCAGAATCTCGCAATCAATGGCAGTTTCTGGGTCTGTGGTTAAAATCCCCACATGTCTTCAGGACAGAATCCATTCCCCAAGAAGATAGTGCTCCAGAAAGTGGAACTGTACAGCAAATCAGAGTGGGAAATGGACAGAGTAGTGATCCTTCCCAAAGCTACGAATTCTTAGAGAATTCATGGGCAAAGAACCATTATCAAGCCCAAATTCAAACTCGGTTCCTAAGTTATCTTTTTGCTAACGTATTTTTTTGCCTAGAGGGATTTGGGAAATGGAGAAAGTAGCTCCGTTATCACAAAAAAAAAAAAAAAAAAAAAGCCCTATCTGAAAATACCAGTGAGTTTTCTTCTCCTTTAAATTGGGTCAAAGGCACTCAATTTAACTGGTAAATTTTATAACACAAAATGATAACTTTTCTGCAAGCAGAGCTTTCTGCTTAAAAATGCAGCTGAAAGCATTATGAGACTATAAAGTGGTTATTGTGTAGGTCAGTCTTAGGATGGGCTCAACTTGTACTCAGAGGCAGGCACACACAGCAAGAGATAGTCTGAAATGTGTAAATTACGGGTTGCAAAAAGAAGTGAGTGTTGCCTAGCAAATGGAACAAAAAAATTCAGGGAAAGCTAGGCATGGAGTTTTCTCAGAACTGGAAAGTTTCAGACCTCAGGGAATGGGCTGAAATGAGCTGGGACCCAGAGTCTAAGCCACATGTGGCATTAAAGACTTAATGTTCAGCTTGACGGTATTCAAAGGCTTTTGTTTTTGTTTTTACAGCTTCCAATCTGCTTTTTAAAAAGCTTCATTTAAATTAACATTTCATAAAATTCTCCTACTGTAAGTGTATAATTTAGTGTTTTAGAAAATTTATAGAGTGGTGCAACCTTCACCATAATCCAGTTTTAGGACATTTCCATCAGCCCCTAAAATTCTCTCGAGCCTGTTTGCAATCAATTCCCACCCCAGCTCCCAGCTCCAGGCACACAGTGATGTGCTTTTGGCCTCTAATAAGTTAGTCTTCTCTAGGTGTTTCATATAAACAAATAATATGTGGTCTTTTGTTCTGGCTTCTTTAGACTTTGCATAATATTTCTGAGGTTTATTGCTGAGTAGCATTTCATTCTACAACTTTACCCATTTCTTTTACCATTACTGTGTGATGGACTGTATATGAGTTTCCTTGGTGGCTCAGATGGTAAAGAATCTGTCTGCAACGTAAGAGACTTGTGTTCAATCTCTGGGTTGGGAAGATCCGCTGGAGAAGGGACTGTATATAGTATAATACATACATTTATAAGTAAGTCTTTGTATGGTTGAATGTTTTCATTTTTCTTGGGTAAATTCCTGGGAGTTGAGTTGCTGGCTTTCATGATAAGTCTGTTTTTAATGTTTTAAGAAATTTCCAAACTGTTTTCCAAAGGGGCTAGACTATTTTATGTTGTCACTGGCAATGTGTAGAGATGTCATTTACTCCGTATCTTTGTCAACACTTGATATCGTCTGCTTTTTTTATTATAGCCATTCCAATGGTTGTGGAGTTTTTCTAATAACTAATAATAGATACCTTTTCATATGTTTCCCAGGAGGCACAGTGGTAAAGAATCCTTCTGCCAATGCAGGAGATGCAGGTTCGAGCCTTGGGACAGGAAGATCTTCTAGAGAAGGAAATGGCTATCCAGTCTAGTGTTTATGCTTGGAAAATTCCATGGACAGAAGAGCCTAGTGGGCTATAGTCTGTGGGGTTACAAGAACCAGAGTCTGAGTCACTGAACACACACATGCACATTATTCATTTGCATGCTTTCTGTCCTGAAATGTTTAGCTGTTCAAATCTTTTGCCCATTACTTTTTGGGATTGTTTGGTATCTTATTATTATTGAGTTGTGATTTTTTTATATAGTCTGAAAACACATCCTCTAATAGATACATTATTTGCGTATATATTTCCCAGTGTAAGGCTTTTTGATTTTTCATTTTCTTAGTAGTGTCATTTCAAATGCAAATAGTTTAATTTTAATAGAGTCCAATGTATTAGTTTTTTTTTCTATTATGGCTTAATTATTTGGCACTGTGTCTAAGATGGGCTTCCCTGGTGGTGCTAGTGGTAAAGAACCCACCTACCAATGCAGGAGACGTAAGAGACACTGGGTCAGGAAGATCTGTTGGAGGAGGGCAAGGTAATCCACTCCGGTATTCTTGCCTGGAGAATCCCTGGACAGAGGAGCCTGGCGGGCTACAGAAGTGACTTAGTACACATCGTGTCCAAGAACTCTTTACCTACCCAAATGTCACAAGGATTTTCTCCTATGTATTTTTCATCTTGGCTCTTGTGTTTAGTATACAAACATTTGAAGTTAAATTTGTGCACAGTATGAGATGATAGTCAAAGATGTTTTGATTCATTGCATATATTTCTCCAAGCTTTCCCACCTCCTTTTTGAAAAGATCATCCATTCACCACTGAGTTGCTTTGGCATCTTTGCAGAAAATCAATTTATCATAAATAAAAGTGTTAATTTCTACTAATAGACACAATTTCAAACTTTGATCAATATGCCTATCCATCCTTCTGTAACACACTGTCTTAATGACTGTAGCATTAGAGTAAGTTTTGAAACTGGGTAGTGTTCTCCAACTTTGTTTTTATTTTCAAACTTGTTTTGGCTCAACTTTGGACTTCCGTGTATACACAGATCAATTTCTGGTCAGTTTCTACCAAAAGCCTGCTGGAATATGCCATTTCTCCAATATTTACTCTTTGAACCCATGAACGTGAAGTATCTTTCCATTTATATAGATCTTTACTTTCTCCTAGCAATGCTGTGTTGTTTTCAAGTACAATTCATGCATTTACTTTGTCAGAATTTCTCAAAATATTTTATTCTTCTTGATACCACTGTGAATTGCATTATTTTCTCAGTTTCATTTTTGTATACTGCAATTTTGCTAAATTCATTTGTTAGCTTTAGAGGTTTTTTGTGGATTCCTTAGGATTTTTTACATATAGAATTGTATGATATGTGAGCAAAGACAGTTTGCTTCTTCCTTTCTGATCGCTCTTCCTTTTTTCCTAGGGTTTTCCCTCCCTCCCTCCCTTTCCTGCTCCATGTTCCTCTCCTATTTTCTGTGTCAGTCTAGCTAAAAGTTTGTCAGTCTTAATCTGGTCAAAATATAACTTAAAAAATTAAATTTCTTTTTCTATTTCACTGATTTCCACTTTAATCTTCTTTCTACTTGCTTTGGGTTCAATTTGCTCTTTGCCTCCTTGAAATGAAAGCTAAGTTTATTGATTTAGGTGTTTCTTTTCTGATATTAGGGTTTACAGCTATAAATTCACCTCTAAGTAATGCTTTAGCTGCATCTCATACATACTGATATGTTGTCTTAAAATTTTCACTCATTAAGAAAATATTTTTTAACTGCCTTTATAATTTCTTTCAGGATCCCTGGCTTTTAAAGTATCATTTTGTTTAATTTCCAGATGGTGTGATATTTTTTTCAGGTACCTTTCTTTTGTCCTTAATTTAATTTAATCTAATCTCATTGCTGTCAAAGAATAGACTTTGTGTGATTTCTATCTTTTAAGTTGACTGAGATGTGATTTGTGTCCCAGGATATGGTTTATCCCATGGAAGGTTTTGTATATGGTGTATGTGGGCTGGGAGTACATTTTCAAGTCTGCTCTGACTTTTCTCTTGGCCAGACCCCCTCACCTCTCTTATCTCTTCCACACAAATAAGCACATAAGCTCTGAGGTCCAGGGATGTGTATGTGTCTTGGGCCTGCTTCTGTCTCCACTGTACACGTGCATGACCTGTGGGCAAACCAGACATGTGGGAGCTCGTCATGGCCCTGCATGGCTGCCTCACCTCCATGACTCTCTGTAAAAGCCCTGGCTCCTTGGAAGAAAAGCTATGACCAAACTAGGCAGCATATTAAAAAGCAGAGACATTACTTTGTCAACAAAGGTCTGTCTAATCAAAGCCATGGTTTTTCCAGTAGTCATGTATGGATGTAAGAGCTGGACTATAAAGAAAGCCGAGTGATGAATAATTGATGGTTTTGAACTGTGGTGTTGGAAAAGACTCTTGAGATTCTCTTGGACTGCAAGGAGATCCAACCAGTCCATCCTAAAAGGAAATCAGTCCCAAATATTCATTGAGAGGACTGATGCTGAGGCTGAAACTCCAATCCTTTGGCCACCTGATATGAAGAACTGACTCATTTGAAAAGACCCTGATGCTGAGAAAGATTGAAGGCAAGAGGAGAAGGGGATGACAGATGATGAGATGGTTGGATGGCATCACCGACTTGATAGACATGAGTTTGAGTAAGCTCTGGCAGTTGGTGATGGACAGAGAAGCCTGGCATGCTGCAGTCCATGGGGTTGCAATGAGTCGGACACGACTGAGTGACTGAACTGAACTGAGCTGAACTGAAGGGATTCATTCATTCCTGGTCTAATCTGTTGGTCCATTGCTTGCTGGATAAGGAGTGCAGGCATCTGCCCTTCCTGTTTCCTTAGTACTTGCACTGGCAACGCCTCAAGTCAAGTGAGGCCTGTTGGGAATGGTTGCAAAGCTTATTATTTTCACACCCTGAACCAACTTATTTGAGCTATTGATAGGGCTGAGATGGCACTGGCTCTGGACAAGAACACTGTAAATTCCTGCCAGCCTTTCAATAAATTCAGCAGTTTTCTGAAGAAATGTTTCTTAGGTTATTGTATGATTTTGCTTGATTTCCAGAAGACTGAATCACTGTTTGAGGCAGGTTTGTTCATCCTCACTGATGCTTTTTGGAAAAGTGATTTTTGTCATGATAGGAGTTAGACTCCTATTTGCTGGTCTTTGTTTTGTTTATATTTTACCTTTAGATGGTGTCCTTTAAATCCCCATGGAGACAGGAGCTCAGTATCTGAAACAGATAAACATGGAGTTTCTGATGTCAGAAACAGGGGTGGTCCTAGGACTGTTACCCCTGCAGCTGAATGCACATACTCTCAGTGGAGATTCTTCAGTATAGTCTGCAAATGACTCACTCTGATCCAGATACTTCTTTTTAAAAAATTCTGTTGGGGTATGGTTGATTGAAAATGTATTAGTATCAGGTGGATACTAATATTATGAAAATGTATTAGTATCAGGTGGATCCACAAAGTGGATCAGTTATATGTATCCACGTATCTTCTGTTCTTTAGGTTCTTTCCCCACACAGGTCATTACAGAGCATTGAGTAGGTAGAGTTCCCTGTGCTGTACAGTAGGCTCTCATTAGTTAGCTATTTTATACATAGTAAATATATGTCAATTCCAACCTTCCAGTTCATCCTAATCCCTCTTTCCCTTCTTTGTGTCCATGTGTTTGTTTCTCTATGTCTGTGCCTCTATTTCTGCTTTTAATTTGGAAAACTGAGGCCCAGAAAGGGAAGGGATTGCTTCAAGTTCAGTTGCAGAGTGGCTGAGAGGAGGATGTTAGGATGTGGACTCACAGCAGTCACAGTGGAAATGGGCACCTCCTCTTGCCACGAAGGAGTCGTGTCTCCATGAGAGTGGGGTGGGGGGGCTTACAGCTTCACTGCCTTGTCCTCCTAAAGTGCATGTTCTCAGCAGAAGCTGCCACCGGAATCTCTAACCCTGGGAAACAGTAGGCCGAGCATAAGATACCTGCTGTTACTGCTAAGTCACTTCAGTCATGTCCGACTCTGTGCGACCTCAGACAGCAGCCCACCAGGCTCCCCATCCTTGGGACTCTCCAGGCAAGAACACTGGAGTGGGTTGCCATTTCCTTCTCCAATGCATAAAAGTGAAAAGTGAAAGTGAAGTCACTCAGTTGTGTCCGACTCTTCGTGACCCCGTGCTCTGCAGCTTACCAGGCTCCTCCATCCATGGATTTTCCAGGCAGGAGTACCGGAGTGGGGTGCCATTGCCTTCTCCGATAAGATAAGTGGCCTTCTTATTTCCCTCCCCTCTCAACTCTGCCCCCTGCCTCATTGCCGTGATCACTACCAATCGGGGTAATAGTAATGTGAGCCTTACACGTGGTTGTGTAAAGAGCACCTAGGATGAGTCAGAGGAATAGGACAGAGTCCCCAGCTTATTCTTCAAAGTACCTCCCAAGTGTCAGGTGTTGAAATTAGTGTTTTTATGAGTATTTTCTCATTTAACCCTCACAACATGGTTAATACCTAAGAAGTATTAGTCCACCAGTTTGTAGATGTGATAAATGAGATTCAGGGAGGTTAAATAACATGTCTGATCTCACACAGCTATGGATGAAACTGGGAGATGACTTTGAGTCTGTATTGCCAAAGTCTGTGATTTATTCCACCAACCACATACCTCTTCAGAAATGGGACTACCTCATTAGGATGGTAGGACTTCCTCCTGAGCTGATATTTAGAAACATAACTGGATCCATCACTACACGGTGATCTATGCCAAGAAAAATTGTCACACATACATGCACACAAGCACAGACACACACCATACTACACTTCTACCACCAAACACACACTACATACACACAGGCACATCTGCACACCCCTTACCACCCCCCTCCACAGAGGCATATCCACACACCCCCTACCACCACACACACACACACACACACACACACGCACAGGCACATCCACATACCCACTACCATCACACACACACACACCACACACACACACCACACACACACACACAGAGGCATATCCACATACCCCATACCACTACACACACATACACACACACACACACACACAGACACAGAGGCACATCCACACACCTCCTACCACCACACACACACACAAACACAAACACAGAGGCATATCCACACACTCCATACCACCACACACACACACACACACACACACACACACACACAGAGGCATATCCACACACCCCTACCACCACCACACACATACACACATACACACACACACACACACACACACACAGAGGCACATCCACACACCCACTACCACCACACACACACACACACACACACACACACACACACAGGCACATCCACACACCCACTACCACCACACACACACACACACAGAGGCATACCCAACAACCCACTACCACCACCACCACACACACACACACACACACACACACACACACACACAGGCACATCCACACACCTCCTACCACCACACACACACACACACACAAACACAGAGGCATATCCACACAATCCATACCACTACACACACACACACACACACACACAGAGGCATATCCACACACCCCCTACCACCACCACACACACACACACACACACACACACACACACACAGAGGCACATCCACACACCCACTACCACCACACACACACAGAGGCATATCCAACAACCCACTACCACCACCACACACACACACACACACACAGGCACATCCACACACCCACTACCACCCACACACACACACACACACACACACACACACAGAGGCATATCCAACAACCCACTACCACCACCACATACACACACACACACAGGCACATCTACACACCCACTACCACCACCACCACACACACACACACACACACAGGCACATCCACACACCCACTACCACCCCCCCACACACACACACACACACACACAGAGGCATATCCAACAACCCACTACCACCACCACCACACACACACACACACACAGGCACATCCACACACCCACTACCACACACACACACACACACACACACACACACAGAGGCATATCCAACAACCCACTACCACCACCACATACACACACACACACAGGCACATCTACACACCCACCACCACCACACACACACACACACACACACACACACAGAGGCACATCCAACAACCCACTACCACCACACACACACACACACACACAGAGGCACATCCACACACCCACTACCACCACACACACACACACACACACACACACACACACACACACAGAGGCATATCCAACAACCCACTACCACCACCACCACACACACACACACACACACAGGCACATCCACACACCCACTACCACCACACACACCCACACACACACACACACGCACAGGCACATCCACATACCATATTACACCTCCTACCACAAATCACACACACACAGGCACATGCGCACATCCCCTACTGTCATACACATTCCCCCACATCACACGCAGACACACCCTGTCTCCTACCTCCCCTACAATGACAGCTCCTACAGAGCTCTGGGGCCAGCCTTTGCTTTTGAGCTCATGAAGAATTGTACACAGTTCTGAAAGACATAGTCATCCACCAAGGTGCACTTTCAATGTGCCCTAGGGAGGAGTACTATTTTTTAAGCCAGAACAACCATTCTTCACAGCTTCTCCGCCGTGGGAAGAGTGAGCAGGTTGGTGGAGGAGTTTAGCAGATTTATTGACATGAACATAGTTTTGAGACAGAAGGCAAGCTGTCAGAGCCTGACACGCAGGAAGCTCGGCATCAATATTTCTATTGACGCTCTGCACATTCCCTATCCTCACATGCCCTGGGTCGGGGCTCTTGCGCTGGAAGGAACTGGTGGAAGGGCTTGCTCTCGGCCCCAGAGAAATGCGTGAAAGTGGGGGAGTGGGGGAAGGAAGAAGGGGAGGACATTCATGAAAATCAGTGAAAGGAAAATCAGAGGTGGAATAAAATCCTAAGACTTCACGTGATTTGCCTTCATGTTTACTTGCTCTTCCAAAAATGAACCAAGAATACATTTCAAGAGCCTAAGTCACAAGTTTATCTGAGACAATAGTTAGCAATAAAGTGTCATTTAAACACCGCACACTTCTGAGCAGTTGGCATGCACCCATTTGGCAAGTTTTATTGGACAAGGACTATGTCGCATACTGGTTTGGTCATAGGCACTTGAGGTTTATCAGTGAATAGAATTCTCATGGAACTTATATCCTTGGGGGCAGGGAAGGAAGGCAACAATAAAGATGATGAAAAGGAAAATTACATACTGTGTTAGAATAAGTCTCAGATGCTCGCGGGACAAAGTGCAAAGTCAGCCAAGTGCGTGGGAGCCATCCAGCCCGGTGTGGGGTTCCCGTAGCATCATCGGTGCTTCTCTGGCCTCTGCTTGTGCCTGGGGACTGTCACCCTCCTCCCTAAGCTATGCTCATAAGCCAGGCTTTGATTTTCTAGTTCTCTTTACCACTCAAGGCTCTCTCTCCCTTCCTTAGGGGGCAAATTTGCCTCCATTCCCCACCTTCCACCCCGTCGCAACCCCAAGGTCACTAAGTTTGCTGCTCAGCCAGTTCCTGCCACTAAGTCATGGGCCTTCCTCACTGTCCCCATGGTTTGCTGTGGTCTCCTCTCCTATCACGCATCTCCCACCAATAGTTTCCTCTCAACACTAGACCCCCATTCACGATGCTCTGCCCTGCATCAGCCTGCTGCTGACACGTGACCAGGGTGCTGCGCAAAAAGCCATGCTTGTGTATTTCTTCTCCCTTTTTCTAAGTTGCCCGAGTCCTGGCCACACCAAAGTATAAACGCTCCCCTCTCCCCAGCCCATCCCTTCCTGGGAACCTGGTGATCACCCTTCTCCCCTTCCCTTCCCAAGGACCTGGAGATTGCCCATCTCCTGCTCCAGGATCTCAGCCTCATTCCTGACATGGCTTTGCTGACATATCTTCACTTCGCGCTTGAACAGCACTGTGCTTCCCCAGAGGCTGGGTTTGTTCCCTCTTCTCTATGAGTCCCTTTAGTTCCAGGTTGAGACTTCTAATCCCATGTGTTCAATGACATGTCTGTTCTTCTTGTGCAGAATGATGGCAGCTTTAGGGAAAAAAAATGACATGTGTTATCGGATGATGACCGAAGGGTTTGGGTCAAGTTGGATTCTTCTGTCAACTGGGAGACTGGAGGCCCTGGAAGGTCCAAAGCTCTGCAATGTAATGTAATAATTGCTTTGTTTCTCTGGCCCTTCTGTTGGATATTTTTTCAAGGACACAAAATTTTAGCTCCAGAATTTAAATATCCTGTGTAGCATGTTGCCAGTGAATATTTATAGAATAAAATTGCCATTTAAGTAATCTAAAATTTATACTGTGAGCGCAAAAATATGAAGGTCCATTTTCTCATTCTTTTCTGAATCCATGGCATGTCTGCCAAACATTCTCAAAGGACTAAAATGTGCCAGGTCCTGGGCTGGAACTGAGGATGGAGAGATCGATGAAAAGATATTGCACATCTATGGGACTGCTCATGCTCCTGAACTAGCCTGACATTCCTAAGCTTTTCTCCATGTAGCTCCCTGCCAAGAAGAAGACCTTGGCCAGGCAGAAGAGAGCCTGACACCAGCACAGGTGTGTGTGCATGGAGGAAGAGGAGGCTGATCAAGGGATAGAGGTAGTCAGAAAGGATTCACACAAGAGAAGACCCTTGAGCTCGTTTCTGAAACAGAGGCAGGAGCAAGGGCTTCCACCTTGCACCCTGGATGGTGATTGTGTAGTGTCTTCGTTATGCTTATAGAGAGCACTTGCTGAGTGCTTGTGGAGTGCCAAGCTAAGCCTTCTGAGATGAGCTCATTTTCTCTCCATGCTATCCTCGAAGGCAGACCCTTATCACCCCATTTTGCTGGAATAAAGTGAGGTTAAGTTCTCTGTTCCCATCACAGGCAGTAGATGGTGGAAGCTGGGGGTGTCCATCCTTCCAGGATGATGGCCTTGATGCCATGGTCTCTGCAAAACCTTTTCCAAATATTGCACATCTATGAGATTGCTTATGCTCTTGAACTAGCCTGGCACTCCTAAGCTTTTCTCCATGTCAGCTCTTCAATAATTGTGCATTCGTCATGCTTTTATGACCGCTTAGTAGTGGCTAGACCTACAACTCAACCTGTTTATATTTCCATGAAGTGGGAGAAACAAAGTCGTTTGTACTGTCACAGCCCCTAGAATGGATCGAGACCCTTGTCACTGCTCCTTTTTTCTCTGTTCCTTGGGAGTGGCTGCTATAAATGTCCTGTGACCAGGCATCCTGATGAGTATCCCCCTCTTGTGATCCTGGGTGAGTTACACCATTTGTCTCAGACCCCATTTACTTGTCTGTACAAAGAGGACACTTCAAAGGACAGCCCCTTTGTGATAACCTTGGCATGCCCTACATGGTGAGCAAAAAGTACTTAATTTTAGCTTCCTGAATTCCCTATCTTGAGGGAATTTCTAAGGGAAAGTGCAGCTTCCAATAATAGGAAAAAGTGGTGGTCTTGCAGTCAGTTTATAAAACAAAATGTGGGTTGGAACTATCATTAGACTAACACCAAGAAACCAGGGCTCAATTCCCAGCTTTCACATCCATCAGTGGTATAATTTGGGACAAGTAAGTTAACCTACACTTTCATTCTTTCATTCATAAAATATTTATCGGCCAGCCCCTGTTTTCAGGAAGGATTTTGATGCCTGGACAGAGTGAGATGGACAGAGTGAGATGTACAGAGAACTGCTTTCTCACTGGACTTCCTCTCTCTCCCAGAGCTTACATGGAAGCAGGGAGGAGGCTGACTCCAGGGTTTGTTCCTGAGAGCTGGCTGAAGCACTCTGAGAACAGAGAATTGTTGCACAAGTGTCACTGATGGAAAGAACAGGGCATCTATAGTCAGAGGAACTGGGTTCAAATCCTGGTTCTGCTCTTCCTGAGTGAGAAGCTTTGAAGTGAGTCGCTCCCATTGGTCCCATGACACTGTACTTTATTTTTCTTATCTTTTAAACAGAAATGACTTTCCCCTCCTCACAGCCTGTTACAACAGTTCAATGTAATCATGTCTATGAAGACATTTTGTAAATAGGAAAACACTAAGTGAATATTGGGCTTCCCAAGTAGGATTAGTGGTAAAGAACTCACCTGCCAATGCAGGAGACAGAGATGCTAGGTTCGATCCCTGGGTTGGTGGAGATTCCCTGGAGGAGGACATGACAACCCAGTCCAATATTATTGCCTGGAGAATCCCATGGACAAAAAGAGTGTGGTGAGCTATAAAGGTTGCAAAGATTCGATGCGACTGAAGTGACTTGGCACAAGCATGCACAAGTGACTATTAGTCATTCAAAATGAGGCGTAGGAAACTCTCTTGTCTGGGAGAGCAAAATGCATCTGAAAGGAGCAATACTGAAAGGTCAGCAGGGCTGGTGAGAGGTGAAGCAGTTTAGAAAATCGGTCAGATTGGTCCCAGGCTCTGGATGTCCACCAGGGCAGGCTGGTGGTGGCACCAAAGATGTCATCTTTCTCTCTTAGTGAGGAGGTCTCTCTGGAGAACACTGACCTGTGGGGTCCCACAGAGCCCTTTTCTGCACCCTCCGCACCCCACCCTCACCCCAAGAATGCTTCTGGTGCCGAATGCATTTCCTACTGTGGTTTTCCTCGCAGGAGAAGACCAAGCCCACAGTTCCCGTGGGAAATCTCAGGCTAGAATTTTCTCTCCTTAATAGAAAGTGAGAAATTTCTACCAAGTGCCTCTTTTTGTTTTGCTTTATCTCAGTTGCAGGGCTTCCCTGGGGGCTCAGATGGTAAAGAATCTACTTGTAATGCAGGAGACCTAGGTTCAATCCCTGGTTTGGGACGATCACCTGGAGGAGATCCAATATTCTTGCCTGCAGAATCCCCATGGACAGAGGATCCTGGCAGGCTACAGTCCATGGGGTCACACGACTGAGCAACTAAAGATAGCACATCTCAGTCGCAAGTTTTGAGTAGCCCATTCTCTAGCTGTCCAGGTTTCAGGAGAAAGTCACCTTCTCAAATACTCAAATCCAGGGGTTGGGGGAAGAGTGCCAGAAGTGGGTCCTGCCTGTGCCAGCCTGCTGGACACTATCCCTTCACTGCCTCAGCCAGTGGTCCGTGGACAGCAGAGACCAACTGGCCAGGAAACAAGGCCTCATTGTGGATCCAAGAGGATTATAATTCAGCTGCTTGCTGTGTTCCAGCCTTCAGGACTGACAGCAAGTGAGTTCACTGTGCACAGGTCCACACCTACAAATCTCCTTCCACACCCTGTGGGGTAGGCCTCTGCAGAGGCAGAGGGAAAGACCCAGAAAGGCTAAGGGACTTGCATGAGATGGAGTAACCGAGGCAAGGCAGGTCTTCCTAGATATGCAGTTTCTGATTTCCCTGTTACTTCAAGTGAGAACTGCCAGGACCTCTGAGGAACTCAGGATAGAGCAGGAGGCTGGAAGGAGCTGGTAGCTCCCAGCCATCAGCCAAGGACACGGGTTCCGTGATCAATACTCCCGTAGGAGCTGATGTCAAAGGTCAGAAAGCATCAGAGGAGACATCCTGCTGAAGTTGTGGGTCTGACCTCATGGAGGAAGATGCATGTGTGAGCCCTGGAGGAAGAGTCTGTCTGGAGGAGGGAAGAAGATGGATACCCAGTGTAGGCAGAAGCGTGATGGTGGGAAACCCGAACCCCAAAGTGAGACTTTTATACCGAATGTGTGAAAGCTTCTGTCTATTTCCTTTGAGGAACATATTCCCAAATGTGAAGTGGGTAGAAAAATATAGCCAGCAATCTATTAACGCATCAAAGACGGAGCATTCCTCTACGAAATACTGGAGTGCAGTGGTTTTCTGAGGCACTGAACGGTGTGAACCAACCTTGATGTGGGTCATGTGGCATTAGCCTGGACCCTGAGCTCCATGACACCCAGGACAGTACTCAAGATACACATGACCTGGTCCTGTCTCCAGCTCTGCCTGAGGATCCCCAAAAAGCCTGACTCAGAAGGAAGAAGACGCAGGAGCCCCAGGGAGAAGGGAAGTGAGTTCTCGGCCCGGGCTCCAGCTCCCTTCCCACTGGTACCCAGGCACAAGGGGAAGAGCTTGGAATATGCAGTTGACCGGACCCAAGATTAGAATTAGATGCTGTGTCTACCACTTGCATAGGTTTCCATAAGTCACTTTAAATTCTTGGAACTTCAGTCTTCTTATCTCTGAAATGGAGATATGGATTCTGCCTTCCAGACTTGATGTCAGCATCACAGAAAGTACCACTGGAAAAGAATCAAGCAGGGTACCCAGTTGTCAGTGGCAGAATCTGGGAAAACATGTTTCGTTTGCTATTTCCTGAGTAGTCGGGATGAGGCAATCATGTAAAAATCATTAGCATTTTTTGCTCCCGTCCAAACACTCAAGTTCTCTTGAAATGGAACGTGTTGAGTTTTAATCAGCTGATTAGGATCCAGGATGACTTCATAGTCTTGTGAACCTAATTGAGATGAATCCAGCCTTTCTGGCTCTGAATCGAGAGTGGTAGGCCCTCTGAACTCTCAGTGACCCCAACACCGATGACCATTTCATCAGCTCTGCCTAGGGAGAGGTTTGGAGGCACAAAGGCCGACCTGAGCAAGGTTGTCTGAGGAGCACGTTTCCTTCTGGGCTTGACTGTTGAGTCAAGAGCATCTTAATTATTCGATAGTGAGTTCCTACAACCCTGGATGTCAAAGGGGCCCCTCTTCCCCAGAGAGATATTCCCCTATGTTGCATATGATCTGTTGACTTTACTGTCTGGCCATCCCATGCTTATCTTTGTATGAGCTCTGCCTCCTAACTGTACTTCCTGGGATGACCTCTCTACCTTCACTGGGCCTTTTGCACCTTGGTACCAAACGGAGCATTTTAGTGGTTCTCAGGTACCATGAAGGCCTTAGGTTCTCTAGGCTGTAGGGAGAGCTTTATGGATTTATTCCCTTGGTAACAGAGTCTTATCTCAGACTGGAGAGAGAAGACTCCAGACTTAGTCCCTTAGTCCCAGACTAGCGACTTCAAATAATTTTGTGGGTGTCACTGTTCACCTACCTGAGATGAACACTTAAGGTTCCTGTTTTGGTTTTCCTGATGACTCAGCAGGTAAAGAACCTTCCCACAGTGCAGGAGACACAGGAGACACGGATTCAATCCCTGAATTGGGAAGATCGTCTGGAGGAGGGAACGGCAACCCACTCCAGTATTTTTGCCTGAAAAATCCCATGGACAGAGGAGCCTGGGAGCTACAGTCCAAAGGATGGCAAAGAGTCAGAAATGACTGAGCTACTAAGCACGTATGCACACGTGCATTTTATATAGAGCAAGCTGGAAATGGTGCCAAGAGTATGGGAAGATACCAAGATGGCAGAAGCTTTGGCATACCAAGATCTTATGGACACGTGGAGGCCATGGAGGATTGGAAAAGTTGAGATGATGCAGCTGTTGAGAAACAGGAAGTGGGAAGTGGGACCTAGACCTCATATCCAGGGTTCCTTACCGATCTCACACCTGCTTCCAGAGCCTTCCCAAGGTAATGACAGTAGGAAGGGAAAGAGAGTGAATGGAAAAGGTATTCAAGATTCTAGAATTCATTGTGGCTTGAGAAGCATAAAGTGCTACATAGTACCTGGCTTAGTGCTGGATGATTGTGGAAAAGCCTATAACCAACTATCATTTGATAAGGGGCTTCCCAGGTGACTCAGCAGTAAAGACTCCACCTGCAATGAAGGAGACATGGGTTCAATCCCTGGGTTAAGAAGATCCCCTGGAGAAGGAAATGGCAACCCACTTCAGTATTCTTGTCTGGGAAATCCCATGGACAGAGGAGCTGGCGGGCTACAGTCCATGGAGTTGCGTAAGAGTCAGACCTGGCTTAGCAACTAAACAACAGCAACAACAATCCTATTATAAACCCCAGAAAATGCCAGGGCAATGTAATGACTTGTATTCTCCATGGAGAGAAAGCTTTTGGCTCTGAGACAAAGACCTTAAATCCCTCTCTACTTAAAATGTGCCCTAAATTTGCATTTTAGCTCTGTTTCATTAGTTCTTTTGCAATTTAACATGGAAATGAAAATCCAAGTTCCTGGGGGAATTCTCTAATCTGGTTGCAAATAGCAGATGACCAACTTCACCAGCTTCTGTATGTTTAGACCTGATCATCACAGCCTATAAACCCCCTAAGTCCCACTTGAGGGACTCAGGAGAAAAATAACAAGTGAGGTCATCCCCAAGGGGGAAAAATCACTTGTCATCTACATAGAAGGAATCAAATTGTGTTTTAAATGTAAAGTTAAGAAATGCCTGATTCTTACTTGTATCTGTGTTTATGGCTGCACCGCTTAATTTTTTTTCTCACTAAATGGGTTGTGTTCACTGTGAGCCAGATGCCAGTGAGGAATTAGATACCAGAAGCAGATTTGCTGTGAAGCTAATGAGGCCTAAGCTTCAGGGCCATTCACTGCACTCCTGGCCTCTTCCCAGGCTGGAAGGGGACCTGGAAATATGTTCACATGGTTTTGTAAAATACATGTATGTAAAGAGGGTGCCTATTTACATTATAAAGGACTCAGTTTGAAAATGAAACCCGAATTTTCCCCTGCTGTTGTTGTTTAGTTGCTAAGTTGTCTCTGACTATTTTGAGACCCCATGTACCATAGCCTGCCAGGCTCCTCTGCCCATGAAATTTTCCCTACTGGAGCAGGTTGCTCTTTTCTTCTCTGGGGGATCTTCCTGACCCAGGGATTGGACCCATGTCTCTGCATCTCTTGAACTGCATGCAGAGGCTTTACTGCTGAGCTATTAGGAAAACCCTGATATGCCCTTGGTCCTTCCTGAAGAGTAACCTCAGTCAGGTGGGAGAAGCCTTCATGTAGACAAATGAATTCTCTAGTATATTCCAGAAACTAAGGTAGAAGCCCTTTCAGGGTGCCAGTGGGACACAGAAAGTGACTCCTGACCTGCTGAGAAGCCTGTCTGTAGAACTCGAGCTTGGAATGGGGTTCTTTTCAGTTTTCACCACAGCTGGGTGGACTGCACTGCAGTTCTGATGTGGGCCCTGCAGTTAGCGTCAGGATCCAGGAGTTAAGGCTTCGACCTCTGCAGGTCGGTCCTACTTCAGAAGTCAGCTGTGCTGTGTATCCCTACACCTCCTGCCTCTGACCAAATGGCTATGCCTTCAGGGGTTTCCATGAGCCTTTAATGTTTGTTATTATAACTCAACGTTCAAGAAACTAAGATCATGGCATCCACTCCCATCACTTCATGGCAAATAAATGGGGAAACAATGGGCACAGTGACAGACTTTATTTTCTTGGGCTCCAAAATCACTGCAGATGGTGACTGCAGCCATGAAATTAAAAGATGATTGCTCCTTGGAAGAAAAGCTATGACCAACCTAGACAGCATATTAACTTTGCCAACAAAGTTCTGTCTAGTCAAAGCTATGGTTTTTCCAGTGGTCGTGTATGGATGTGAGAGTTGGACTATAAAAAGCTGAGTGAACAAAAATTGATGCTTTTGAACTGTGGTGTTGGAGAAGACTCTTGAGAGTCCCTTGGACTGCAAGGAAATCCAACTAGTCCATTCTAAAGGAGATCAGTCCTGGGTGTTCATTGGTAGGACTGATGTGGGAGTTGAAATTAATCCTTTGGCCACTTGATGCAAAGAACTGACTCACTGGAAAAGACCCTGATGCTGGGAAAGACTGAAGACAGGAGGAGAAGGGGAGGACAGAGGATGAGATGGTCGGATGACATCATTGACTTGATAGACATGAGTTTGAGCAAGCTCCAGGAGTTGGTGATGGACAAGGAAGCCTGGTGTGCTGCAGTCCATGGGGTCACAAAGAGTCGGACATGACTGAGTGACTGAACTGAACTGACAACTCAAAGAACTCAGAGGAAAGCTCTGTGCTTATGATGAGAGTTTTATTATAAGGGATACACACAAGGCAAGGAAGAGTGGTCTTCTGCAACTTCTCATGGAGATCCTCCTGACACATTGATATGCCCGCCCCCCAGGAAGCTCCCTTCCTTTCTCAGCTCTGCCTTACCAAGGCCTGTCAGAGTGTTTGCAGAAGGGAAGAGCTGGATGTCTTGAGCTGGGGTTCTGATCTCTGGGAGTCATTCACTGCCCTCTTAGTGGCCATGCTGGCATTCCCTGGTAAGACCTGCTGTTGGTTTAATTCAATGAGGTGTCTCAGAAGGACAAGGCTCAGGACTGTTTTCTCCCCAGGACACTGAGCCTCAGTGTTGATATGGCTCAGCTTGGGCAGCTGAAGCCTTCCAGAACTTCCTCAAAGGAGCATGAGGGTCAGGGATCCCTTATGCTCTAATAAAAGATACTGGGAGGGGGAAAGTGCAGACAGTGGCCACTGGACATTCTCACTTTCTTCTCTCTCCATGTCTCTTTCCCCCACAGCCTGGGGTTGAAACAGGTGAGCTTGTATTTCTCTGGGCCAGGGAAGGAGCAGCAAGTCATATGCCTCTGCTGTCTCGGGTAGGTCAGTATCAGTACAGATCAGTTGCTCAGTCGTGTCCAACTCTTTGCGATCCCATGAATCACAGCACGCCAGGCCTCCCTGTCCACCACCAACCACTGGAGTTCACTCAGACTCACATCCATCGAGTCCGTGATGCCATGCAGCCATCTCATCCTCTGTCGTCTCCTTCTCCTCTTGCCCCCAGTCCCTCCCAGCATGAGAGTCTTTTCCAATAAGTCAACTCTTCACATGAGGTGGCCAAAGTACTGGAGTTTCAGCTTTAGCATCATTCTTTCCAAAGAAATCCCAGGGCTGATCTCTTTCAGAATGGACTGGTTGGATCTCCTTACAGTCCAAGGGACTCTCAAGAGTCTTCTTCATCACCACAGTTCAAAAGCATCAATTCTTCAGTGCTCAGCCCTCTTCACAGTCCACATCTCACATCCATACATGACCACTGGAAAACCATAGTCTTGACTAGATGGACCTTAGTCAGCAAAGTAATGTTTCTGCTTTTCAATATGCTATCTAGGTTGGTCATAACTTTTCTTCCAAGGAGTAAGCGTCTTTTAGTTTCATGGCTGCAGTCACCATCTGCAGTGATTTTGGAGCCCCCAAAATGAAGTCTGACACTGTTTTCACTGTTTCCTATCTATTTCCCATGAAGTGATGGGACTGGATGCCATGATCTTTGTTTTCTGAATGTTGAGCTTTAAGCCAACATTTTTACTCTCCTCTTTCACTTTCATAAAGAGGCTTTTAGTTCCTCTTCACTTTCTGCCATAAGGGTGGTGTCATCTGAATATCTGAGGTTATTGATATTTCTCCCGGCAATCTTGATTCCAGCTTGTGTTTCTTCCAGTCCAGCGTTTCTCATGATGTACTCTGCATAGAAGTTAAATAAGCAGGGTGACAATATACAGCCTTGACATACCCTTTTCCTGTTTGGAACCAGTCTGTTGTTCTCTGTCTAGTTTTAACTGTTGCTTCCCTGACCTGCATATAGGTTTTTCAAGAGGCAGGTCAGGTGGTCTGGTATTCCCATCTCTTTCAGAATTTTCCACAGTTTATTGTGATCCACACGGTCAAAGGCTTTGGCATAGTCAATAAAGCAGAAATAGATGTTTTTCTGGAAGGCTCTTGCATTTTACATGATCCAGTGGATGTTGGCAATTTGATCTCTGGTTCCTCTGCCTTTTCTAAAACCAGCTTGAACATCTGGAAGTTCACAGTTCACGTATTATTGAAGCCTAGCTTGGAGAATTTTGAGCATTACTTTACTAGCATGTGAGATGAGTGCAACTGTGCAGTAGTCTGAGCATTCTTTGGCATTGACTTTCTTTGGAATTGGAATGAAAACTGACCTTTTCCAGTCCTGTGGCCACTGCTGAGTTTTCCAAATTTGCTGGCGTATTGAGTGCAGCAGTTTCATAGCATCATCTTTCAGGATTTGAAACAGCTCAACTGGAATTCCATCACCTCCACTAGCTTTGTTTGTAGTGATGCTTTCTAAGGCCCACCTGACCTCCCATTCCAGGATGTCTGGCTCTAGGTGAGTGATCACACCATCGTGGTTATCTTGGTCGTGAAGATCTTTTCTGTGCAGTTCTTCTGTGTATTCTTGCCACCTCTTCTTAATATCTTCTGCTTTTGTCAGGTCCATACCATTTCTGTCCTTTATCAAGCCTATCTTTGCATGAAATATTCCTTTGGTATCTCTAATTTTCTTGAAGAGATCTCTAGTCTTTCCCATTCTGTTCTTTTCCCTCTATTTCTTTGCAGTGATCGCTGAAGAAGGCTTTCTTATCTCTTCTTTCTATTCTCTGGCACTCTGCATTCAGATGCTTATAGCTTTCCTTTTCTCCTTTGCTTTTTGCCTCTCTTCTTTTCAGAGCTATTTGTAAGGCCTCCCCAGACAGCCATTTTGCTTTTTTGCATTTCTTTTCCGTGGGGATGGTCTTGATCTCTGTCTCCTGTACAATGTCACGAACCTCATTCCATAGTTCATCAGGCACTCTATCAGATCTAGGCCCTTAAATCTATTTCTCACTTCCACTGTCTAATCATAAGGGATTTGATTTCGGTCATACCTGAATGGTCTAGCGGTTTTCCCTACTTTCTTCAATTTCAGTCTGAATTTGGTAATATAATAACAACAATTATAATTATTTGGTAATATATATAATAATAATAATTTGGGTAGGTCACAATCCCTTTATTCTGTAGCAATCCCTAAGAGGTGGTCCCTGGTGGGTGGACCTTTCCTCACTCACCAGGCATCTCCCGAGCCAGGTGCCCTATGATAGTATCTGATCTATCAGAGACATTTCTTTTTCTCGGTTTTTAAATTAATTTTTTATCTTGAACTAATTGTAGATTCATATGCAATTATAAGCCATCATACAGAGAGAGCCTCTGGTTGATCCTGTATCCATTTTCCCTCCATGGTGACATTTTAGAAAAATTCTAGTATTATAGTATAAGCAGGATCTGGACACTGAAAGAGAAATTTCCAAAATTCAGAGCACTTCCATCACCCCAGGATCCCTCTTGTTGGGTTTTATAGGTACACCCAATCCCCTCCAGCTTCCCTTGTAGGTCAGTTGGTGAAGAATCCACTTGCAACTCAGGAGACCTGAGTTTGATTCCTGGGTCAGGAAGATTCCCCAGGAGTAGGAAATGGCAACCCACTCCAGTATTCTTGTCTGGCAATTGGACAGAGGAGCCTGGTGGGCTACAGTCTATGCGGTTGCAAGAGTCGGACACGACTGAGCAACTAAACCACGATCACCGCCACTAATCCCCTCCCACTCTTATTCCATCCTCAGTTCAGTTTAGTCACTCAGTCGTGTCTGACTCTTTGTGATCCCATGAATTGCAGCACGCCAGGACTCCCTATCCATCACCATCTCTCGGAGTTCACTCAGACTCACGTCCATCGAGTCCGTGATGCCATCCAACCATCTCATCCTGGGTCGTCCCCTTCTCCTCCTGCCTCCAATCCCTCCCAGAATCAGAGTCTTTTCCAATGAGTCAACTCTTCGCTTGAGGTGGCCAAAGTACTGGAGCTTCAGCTTCAGCATCGTTCCTTCCAAAGAAATCCCAGGGTTGATCTCCTTCAGAATGGACTGGTTGGATCTCCTTGCAGCCCAAGGGGCTCTCAAGAGTCTTCTCCAACACCTCAGTTCAGAAGCATAGCAACCATGAATCTGCCCTCCATTTCTATTAGGAAAGCTACTATAAACATTTGTGTCCAGATTTTAGTATGACCCGAAGTTTCTCTTACTTGGAGACAAACAGGCATCTCACCCGTAAGAAGTTCTAACTTTCCCTTTGAAGGCAGGCATCCTGAGCAACCATTCCTGAGGTTAAATACTCAGGAAAACAAAAGGTAATGTAAGAGTAATTCAGATGATTGCCTTGTGGCACAAATATGAAGGCTAATAGCCATACACAATTGTTTGCCCATGTTGGAAAACATGCCCTGTGACTTTGCTCTCTTAGACAGACTCGCAGTTCGTTTATTGAACAGCAAACACTAAGAGGTGGCCCTTGATACAATCATGAATACTATGCATGAAAAACTTTAGAAAAGTCATTTTGCCTTCAGTGCTTCTTTTCCAAGTATGTGGAGGCAGGAATGAATCCAAGGTCCCTGGAGGAAGCAAGGTTGGTAAGTAAAGAAGGTTTATTCTTTACAGGATGTCAAAGGTTCTCACTGCTGTTTCAAGACTGGCACCATCACACCAAGTTTTCAGGAAGACAGAAACCAAAGGAATTTGGAGATCGCTCCTTTTAGAATTCTGACCACCCGTGAGTATGTGTGTGTGTGTGTGTGTTTGTGTATGTGATCTTGGTTAATTACTTCACTTTTCTCATCCATCAAACAGGTGTAAAAATGCCTACCTCAAAGGCTTGTGCTCAGGATGAAGTGAGTTGATATGCTTATAGCCCTCAGAATAGCGTCTGTCAGAGTGACTTTTTTTCTAGTTCATGGGACAGAAGTAGCAGAGTCTGAGACTCTCTGAGTACCAACCATGATTGCTGGGGCGAGGAATATCTGGAGCAAGGAGACAGATCTAAATTTCAGTGGAGTTTCATCTCCATGGTAACTCCTTTCAGAGTGGAGCTGGGACTCTATGTGTTCCTAACAACCTTTTCTGCTGACCCATATTTCCTCTCTTTTCTTAGAGACTTAATCTCTGCAGCATTTCTGGATATTGATGTAGGTCAGACTCAAAAGTCTTAATACTTTCTCAGCTCACTTAAGACATTCTTTTATTCCTCTCACTTTTTAGAGACAGTGAATGTGTAGAAAGAGCCTGGGGAAAGACTTTCTTCTACTATTTCCTCCCTCCTTTTCTGGATCACAGCATTTAAAATTCACATTTCAAAATGACACAGCATTAGCTTCTCAGAGAAAACCTGATAGGTCAGCATTTTCCCAGTGACTATCACTAAACGTACTATATTTTGAGGATATATTTTTTTCCATTTTGTTTGGGGAGCAATTTGCATATAGTGAAGTATCCAGATCTCTAGTCAGCCAGGTGGGTGGTATTATTACACGTGTACCTGTGTGACCAGCATCCACTGAGAAGATGTCAAGTATTTCCCTTACCCTGGATGTCCCTCTGTGCTCCTTCTTAGTTCACCCCTCAAGGTTAGGGCTATTCTGATTTCTATGTTTGAACAGGATTTTATATTTAGATTTCAACTCACATTAAAACTTTAGAGCAAAACGAGTGTACAGTAACAAATGAGAAGATGGGATTAAATATATATACATGAGAGCTAGTGTTTGGTGAAGTGAAAAGACGAAGTTATCTCCAAGCAGATGAGCCAAGAGAACTCAGGAGTCAAAAGGTGACCCCGACAAAAGAATGGGAGATCCCTGGTACAAATGTACAAGGAGGCAAATGCTCTGACTAACTTTGGGGATGTGCATTTGTTATACATAGAATCACAGGAAATCGGAGCTGGAAAGGACTTGACTCCTGAATCAGAGTCCATCTCCTCTCTTTGCAGAATGGGAAGCCAAAGACCAGAGGGGCAGTGAGGTTTACCCAAGACTTCAGGGCCTATTTAAACCAGCACCTGCATATCACACTGTCACGCCTTTAAGCCCTGGGCATTTCAAATCTCTTCCGTTGACTTCTCAAGGGATTAAAGCAAAACATCTGCAGAAGTTGTGTGTGCTCATGTGCTCAGTTGTGTTTGACTCTTTGCAGAAGCTGAGATATGTGGACTGTATGAGCTGAGTTGTATCGCCCTAAAATAAATGTGTATTGTTAAATTTCTAACTCAGAATGTGACTGTATTTGGTGACAGAATCACCAGAGAGATAAAGTTAAACCAGGTGGTGCTAGTGGTAAAGAACCTGCCTGCCAGTGCAGGAGACCTAAGAGAGATGGGTTTGATCCTTGGATCAGGAAGAGCCCCTGGAGGAGAGCATGGCAACCTGCCCTAGCGTTCTTGTCTGGAGAATCCCATGGACAGTGGAACCTGGTGGGCGACAGTCCATACGGTTTCAAAGAGTTGGACATGACTGAGGCAACTTAGCACTCACGTATGCACAAGTCATTAGCATGAACTCTAATTCAATCTGACTGGTATCCTAACAATAAGAAGACATTAGGACATGCTGAGATGTGGAGGAAAACAAAGTGAAGACCCATGAAGAAGATGGCTGTCCACAAGCCAAAGAAGGAGGCTGCAGAAGGAACCAACCTGGCCAGCACCTTGCTCTTACAACTTGATCTCCAGAACTATGAGAAAAATATCTGTTCTTTAAGCCACCCAGTCCGTGGTACTTTGCTATGGCAGCCCTGGACAAACTTACACTGAGATGGACAAAATTACTAGTATCTATTCATTGATTCTATCTCTTTGAGTCCATATTTACTGAGACCCTACTGTGTACTAGTTACTCTGGCAAAATGCTACTCTAAGGGATTTAAACATATCAGCTCACTTAATCCAGAGCATAGTGCTTAGAGACAGGTGTGGCTACACCCGTTTAACGGATGAGAAAAGTGAAGTAATTAGCTAAGATCACACAGCAGGAAGGGAGTAGAACCACAGACATGTAAGCACGTATGATGAAATTGATAGAATATGTGATGGGAGGAAGAACTCAGTAGGGACATAAGAGGGTAATTCTGGCAGAAAAGGAATGGAAATTTAGGGTAGAGGAATTGAAGTGACAGTTGAACAAGAGAGAAAGGATGAAGGGGGTGGCAGTAGTTCGGGTTCAAGATAAGAGTTTTGACACAAGAAGGCAATTTGGGAGAATTATAAGTGGCCGTGCTGGACTGGAGGTCAGAATTAACATTAAAGGGAAGGTGCTGTGATAAATAACACAGGGACTAGATTGTTAGAGCCTTATATGATGGACTGCTGTGTTTGGAAATGGTTCCCAGGCTCCTGGAAGATCCAAAGGAGTGTTCCATATGACATCCAGTGATCTGATTACATTTCATAAAAGTGTAAGAAGAGAGTGAGGCTAGAGGCAGGGAGACCTTTATCAGGGTCATAATATTTGAGGCAAGTGGAGGAGACAGCATGGTCTAGAAACATTCCCAAGTCTTGTGGATGACTTCCTGGATGATGGAAATGCAAGATGGCAGCAGGATTGGAGACCAAGGGAAAGGGCCTACTGTGGGATAGATGACTGGATACACTTTTACCCTGGGTGTTGGTTCTCTGGGACTTTAGATCGGGAGAAGGATGAGTCCAGAGAGTAGATATGAGAGTCCTCAGTCTAGAAATGGAGATCTAAGCCTTGAGAGGGAATGCAAAGAAGTTTAGCAGAGTTGGAGAAGAAATCAGATCATCACCAGCTTATAAGGGATGCAGAGAAAGTGGAAAGGAGCAAAGAAAAGTATGGAAGGGATGGTACGAAATGGAGGAGGCCCAGATATGGGCAGTGTCGCCAAAACCAAGGGAGAAGGGGAGTTTCGAGGAAGGTGCACTCACGTGTCAACTGCTGCAGAGGCCGCCTCCAGTGGGGGCTGGACGCTCCCATGGAAGGCCCTGCGCTCAGAGCAGTGTAAACCTGGCACCTGGCAACCAACATTTCAGGGCAAAAACAGTGAATGAAACAAAAGAACTCTGACTCCACTTAATACCCAGAGTTTTAAAATTCCCCAAATCTTATTGGAAATCAAGAAAACCGCTCCTAAGGAGATGCAGTAAAGCTCCTCTTTTGCCAACGCAACTCTTCTAGAGGCAGTTTCTACTTGTTAAAGGAGTTATTGAAATTCAAGGAGGATGCTGGCCGTCTGGGCCTGTCTTTCTGAAAGGAACCTCCTCGTCCCTGGGTGACCCTGAGCTAATGAGTCTCGGGCTGGTGAGTCATCTCCCAGCCTGGACTCGGAGATGCTATCAGATTCATTAGGTCCCCACAGTCACCTCCTCCAGAGCCTGCAGCAGCCAGAGAAAGGCCATTAGCCCAACCACGTGCCCTCCCTCACCACCCCCTGACCCAGACCTGTGCTGCCTCTAATGTAATATTTGCAGACAGGCTGAGCATTTGTTACGAAAATGTATTATTGTCCACGTAAACACCCTTTGATCAGCTTGCCAGGAAACCCAAAGCACCACGTACTGCCTTGGTTTAGCAAAGCTGCAAACCTGCAAAGACTGTTTTAGAATGACCCCGAGTGTTTCTCGTAATCTTTTCTTCCTGCAGAGACATTTTGTCCACATTTATCACAATCTTTTCCAACTTGGATCTCTGCTGAGAAGTGTTCCACTGCATTCTCAGCCAGAGTTTTGGTTTCTGGGCTGGGGGTGCAGGTGACAGGTTACTTGTTCAGAAGTGTTTGATTCCAGTGCTGCTGCTTCTGTGCTCAGCCGACAGGAGGTGTAGTTGGGGTGCGGTGAGGTGGGGGACACGTGAGGGCAATTGCCTGCTTCTCCCCATCACACAGATGAGCGGTAGGCAAACATCTCTCTTTTTAATACAGCCAAGGAGACACTTTGCTGGACCACACAGGCCCAGGGGCACCTCCCCTGGGCTCCAAGCAGAATAATTTAGCTGTTGAAAGGAAGAGTGTTTTCCTTTCCATGGCTCCACAGGGTCTAGAGCTGTGTGAGTGAGGAGTCTGAAAGTTTGTCTACACTGGTCTGCTGGTCACTGGCTTCCACTGGGCAGTCAGCTCAGAGAGCGACCAGATATTGTATGCAACTGGAGAAAATAAGGCTGGAATTATGAGTTATCTGGAGAGCTGGACTGATCGGGTTTGAAGCTCTGTATTACATTTTGCTGTTCTCCTGGATCCCCATTTTTGTCACTGACATGCCTTTGATTTAATGACACCCTAGTGATAATGGATGGTGTGCTTTGGGGTCATTGTTTCTGTGTTCCAGTTGGTGGTTTGGGATCACTCTCCTCCCTTGCCCTGTCCCTTTCTCCTGAAAAAGGCAGGAATCCTAGGTGTGTCCTTAAACTTTCTAGATGAAGATTTCACAAGTTGTGTACAGTCCCAGAGAAGGGGACGACGGAGGATGAGATGGTTGGATGGCATCACCGACTTGATGGACACGGGTTTGGGTGGACTCCGGGAGTTGGTGATGGACAGGGAGGCCTGGCGTGCTGCACTTCACGGGGTCGCAAAGAGTCGGACATGACTGAGCGACTGAACTGAAATGAACTGTACAGTCCCGGAGACTGCTATTGATGGAACGAATCTGGAATTTGAAACTATGTCTAGACATGGCTTCCAGATGTGACCTGGGCACTTAGCAAGTTGTGTAGATTTAGGCAAGTCTGACAAATCCAGGGAGCATCTGTTTCCTCATCCATGAAATGTGGATAATGACTATTTACCCAGTGAGAGAAAATACGTCGGGAAACGAGCACAGTGTACAGGGCTTGGTAGGTAATTCTGTCCTGTGAGTAAGATCTACTCAGCGCTCTGGCGCAGATGTGAGAGGATACCCCATACCCACCTGGAATATTTCCCTCCATGCTGGGAAAAAGTGCCATCTTCCAGGGGACAGTCAACAGGGACAGGCTTTCCACCCCAGTGAGTCTAGGAACAAGAGCTAGATTAACAAAAGGGAAGCAATGAATGCAGGGGTACCTACTTTGTGCTCTTCTCAGACCTCACGTGTATCAACTCCTATAACAATCACAGCAATGTTATGAAGCAGGCCCTATTATTATATTATCCTTCTTTATTTTTTTCTGTATTTAATTCCTTTATTTCCTTAAGATAGATTCTTTTCTTAAAAAAAAATTGTTGAAGTATAGCTGATTTTCAATGTTGTGTTAATTTCTGCTGTACAGCAAAATGATTCAGTTATACACACACATACATACATACATATGGCTTCCATATGTATATGGCTCCCAGGTGGCACTAGTGATAAAGAACCCAGTAACCAATGAAGGAGACATAAGAGAGGAGAGTTTGACCACTGGGTCAGGAAGATCCTCTGGAGGAGGGCATGGCAACCCAATCCAGTATTGTTGCCTGGAGAATCCCATGGACAGAAGAACCTGGCAGGCTACAGTCCACAGGGTCGCAAAGAGTTGGACATGACTGAAGTGGCTTAGCACAGACACACACACACACACACACACACACACACACACACACACACTCTTTTCCATTATCACAAGATATTGAATATGGTTTCCTAGGCTACACAACAGGACCTTGTTATTTATCAGAGCTGAAATGCCTAGATAAAGGTCACATTATTTGCAAATAGTAGAGTTAAGCATCAAATTCAGGTAGGTTAGCTACAAAAACCAAGCTCATAACCACCACACAAACTACCTCTCCTAATACAGTGTCCAAACTAGCCTCTGAAACAGCCTCAGAGTCCAGTTTTTGTTGCCGAATATAGTGCATTTCAGAGAACCTGTGGGAACCTGTGACTCATATCAGATCTCGGCTCCTTGGCCAACTCCTCAGGATGTCTTACTTTCTTTGCAGCACGTGGCCAGGGCCTGCTGGCCATGTCACTGAAGCCACAGGTCGCAGGTGGCCCTGTATCTTGCCTGCACTTTGATTTGGCCGTGAGCTTTGATTGTGAAGCCTGGGTCCTAAAAACAGAATGGCAGAGCCTGAGATTGACAAGTGGTTCTACTTTCCTTTTTTTTTTTTTTTTCAGTTCTATGTAAAATTTTCATCTTCAAATCTTCACAAAGAGCTGCAATTTTAAGAGCATCAAAAAGAACAAGGAAAAATGAGCCACACCTGCAAACATCTTATTGCCCATGTAAATGAGGAGCTATGAGATGACTTGTTCTGTCTAGCACCCATTTTGTTAAGTAGACATTTAAGAAATGTATTTCTTAAGAATTGTATTAAGAGATGTATTTCTTAAGAAATCCATGGAGAGATTCTCATTTAATTTGATGAGCTAAAGGGGAATTTTGGGTGTGTTTTTCTCAGAAATTATCTGGCTTCTTGCTTCCAGCTTCTTGCCAGACCCCAACTTCTGATTTTAGCCTCAGGTCCTGATAATTTAAGGCGTGTGAGTGAGAGCGTGTGTGCGTGTGTGTGTGTGTGTGTGTGTGTGTGTGCGCGCGCTGAGGCACACATGTGTGGTTTAGAGTGCTGGCAGATTCAATATGGAGGTATTCTAGGTGCTGGTGTGGCTTTGACCTTGAACCATTCTGGTCCAGTTTACAGACTTCCTCCTTTGGTTTGGTCACTTTGTGCTCCAGGTTGGTGCTGCTCCACGTCTGGTCCCAGTCTCTGAGGATTTGCCTTCATACCTATGATGTGTAGGAAGAAAGAGGTGTGTCCTGCCTTTTCAACAGAGAGATGATGCACTCACAGGCCAAGCACAGGTATAGTGCCCTTATCCAGGCTTTCAAGATCTGACAAGCTCTGAAAACTGAAAGCTTTTTGGCAACTCTTACCTGGTCTAAACATATTTGGCAGCTAAACCAGATGTGAACTTTAGCTATTTATGTTTTTAATTTAATTTTACTTCATATTGGAGTATAGTTGATTTACAGTGTGGTGTTAGTTCAGGTGTACAACAAAGTGATTTAGTTATACATACACATATGGCCATTCTTTTCAAATTCTTTTCCTATACTGGTTATTACAGAACATTGAGTAGAGAACTTTAGCTACTTATAATGCTTAGTCTTCCTGTTTGGTATAGAATTCATATATTTTGCTGCATAAATATTAACACATTTGATTAAATGTTGATGCCTCAAAACCTTCAGGAGTTGTCACATAATAAATTGTATATGTACCATATCACTTCTTTAAAATTCTATATTCTGGATTTTGTAATACATCTGGCCCCAAGGATTTCGGATAAGGGATTAAGAGCCTGTGATCTCATTTAATCCTTGCCAATTATCTTCTGCAATAATGATTATGTCCATATTAAGATGAGAAAACTAACAACAGAAAGAAGCGTTGCTTTGCCCTTGAGCAGCGCTCTAGAAACTGCCCACTCAGCATGTGACACTTGGATGAGCAGCACTGGTATCATCTGAGGGCTTGTAGGAAATGACGAGTCTTAGGGCACGCATGACCTACTGAGTCAGAATCTTGCATTTTATCAAGATCCACCCCCATCACGTGCTTCCTCTGCACATTCAAGTGTAGCGGATCCCTGGGCTAGATATGTGGAAGAGGAAAAGACCACATGCCGCTCTTCAGAGTTCTCAGAATTGTGATCTTGTGCCAGGATCATGTGGTTGGCAGAATCTGCTGTAGGGAGGTGAAAGAGGAGAGCGAGGAATGCAGTGGTTTACGGTCCCACGTGGCGCTGAGGAGGGAGACATGCCCATGATGATAAGATCATTGCATGGTTGTTCTACCAGTCCACTGCCTCAACAGTTTATTTCCCAAAGTGGGGCCATTTTTCTCCTTATCAAAGTAAATTCTGCATCTGCATACTTGTCTCTGGGAAAAACGCAGGAAACTGGCCTATCAAAGAAGAGTATCAGACTCATTAAAACATTATTATTAATTGTTTGCTCATCAGTGGTATGGCCCCTGAGCAGGCTGGGCTAATCAAAGATTTCTGGACACCTGTAATTACCGAGAGCATGCATTTTAGGGGAAGGGGCTGGCCAGACCAGAAATGCTGAACCAGATTATATGGCATGTTAGAAAGTCTTCAAAAGGAGAAGTAGAAATAGGTGAGGCTGTGTAGGAGTCGGGGATGCAGGGCAGGTGTGGTATCTAAGTGTGATTGGGGTAGACCTTGTATGGCAGGTGCAGTGTAAACAAAATCTTTCAAGATTTTGAAATCTGAAGGACAGCATCCTGACAGAAGAAAAAGCAGAGCTAAGGTCTTGAGCTGGGAGCTGGTCTGTTCCACTTGAGGATAATCGACAAACTCACTACCCTAGAAAGAATGTCGCAGTATATTCACAAAATGTTAGAAATGTTAGAGTTGGAAAGGGATTAGGAAATCACCTAATCTATTGGTTTCCAAACACTTGTAGTTGTGGGCCCCTTTGTTTAAATGTGGGTTTTTCTAGAAATATATTCATATTTTTAAACAGTTGAGATAAAGAAGAACCTGTGATACCCCTCTCTCCAAACATTTATAAATCCCTAAAACTGAGGGAGCCCAATGTGAAAATTATTTCACAGATAAGAAGAAAAACAACAACAACAAAAATCTCTGTTGCAGTGGGGAGACAGAGGGGACTACTCTAAACCCAATACCAAGCTCTCTGGCTTTCTTCTTTGCCTGAATTTTTTATAAACTCTGGTGCTCAAGGAACCCAGAAAGGATTTCCCCATGGACAGAACCCTGTCTTCACCACTGCCCCTTTGGGTCTCTGCCAAATGAGGACACCACCCAGGGCAGGGCAGGTGGAATTTCTGGTCTACCTGGAGCAGTGTTTCTCTCACCCACTTTCCTATTTAAGCCAAGCAATCCCTGTATCTCTGAACAAGCTTGCCCTCTACAAGCTTGGCCTCTCTTCCCAAAGCCTGTTGGGAGAGGATGTGGAATGTCTGCCCCCTGGAATGGACAGTCACATTGCTCTTTCTGCTCTTGAGGGAACCAGCCCTGGGTTGGCCAGTTTTCCATAATTACAAAGCTATAGCCAGCACTGCTTATCAAGATATTTTGATTGTCAGATCAAAGAGCACAGGGGAAGAAAGGATCTGCTGCTTCAATAGGCAGGCTCTCTTCCTCTCACTGCAAGCTTCACTGGGCTCTGGTCTTTACCTAGCTTCATGATCATGGAGACATTCTAGTTTAGAATTATAAGAGGCCTTCCACCTTCCCCTGGGAAACCTCATTGATGGTTCATCTTATTTCAGGGGCTCACACTCATCTCCTACTAAAATTAGTGGATAAAATAGAAGACTTATCACTGGTGGATAGCCCTGTCTTATTTTAAATTGTGGCCTTTTTCTCTCTATAAGAAGGTTGTAGAACACAAGAGATCTGTAGAAGTCATCTCCTCTAAAATCACCATTTCTAGAATGATGATCTTGAGATGCAGAAAGGCATCATATGTCATGCTGAAGGTCACTGAGTTGGGGGCCAAGCTGGGGCCAGCGTCTGAGTCTCCTGCCTCCAGCCCAGAACTTGTTTCACCATTGAGCTTTTGAGACTCAATCTTTTCTCAATGACTTTGCACTTTTGTCTTTCCTCCTACCCCATTACTAGACATAGTTTTTCTCCTCCAGTTTCCTGTTAACTTAGGGGGCAACTAATTCAAAATAGGTCTTGTATTTGCAACTATACAGGAGGCACTGTGTAAAGGAGAAGGGCAAATAAAGAAGCTCAATCTTCAAGATACAAATTCTAGGAGGAGAGACTACTCATTACAAATACACATAAACATAACGCAGTGTACTAAAAAAGAATATGAGGACCTATTTAGATTGCTAACAGCAAGGAGGGGAAGGCTTTGCTGCAAGGGAAGAGGTAAAGAAAAGTGAGCTGACCAAGTCAAGTTTTCATCTACTGGCTCCATTTATGAAGGAAAAGCTCTGTTTGGAAACTCGCCTTGTCATTAAGAATTATCAACACTCTGGGTTTTCATGTTGGTGGGAAAAGCTCTGGCTGTCACAGGGATCAAGTGTGGATATTTTAAAATGACAGCTTAAAGAAAGCCTTTCTGTTCTCCATACAATCACCATTTTGGGGTCTGAACAAGAGCCCCTATTGCCTGTAAGCTGATCTTTCTCCTTGAAGTCACTCTTCATAAATTCTCCCAGAGTCTAGGGTCTTCTCTTTAAAATATACGAGGTGTCTATCAAGGCAGCACAGACAACACTATGTGAATGTGCAGAGTGGAATAGAACAGAAAGGTCTGTGTGAGGTTAACCAGAAAACGTATCGAATGCAATATTCATGTTTTGTAAAGTATTATTACACAGATGGCCCCGTATTTAGAAACAAATATAAAATTCTTAGGTTGTATTATAGTAATACTATTTCTTCTGAGTTTTCACAGCATTTACACATGGCTTTAAGTGTGTGTGTGTGTTAGTTGCTCAGTTGTGTCCAATTTTTGCAACCCCATGAACTGAAGCCTCCCAGGCTCCTCCATCCGTGAGATTTTCCAGGCAAGGATACCAGAGTGGGTTGCCATTTCCTTCTCCAGGGGATCTTCCCAACCCAGGGATTGAACCTGGGTTTCCTGCATTGCAGGCAGATTCTTTACCGACTAAGCTACAAGGGAAGCCCACCTCCCTTGCACGCATGGTTCTACTACTCTGATGTTCATCCAGCATATATTCAGTCCCTCCTGTGGCCCCAGGCAATGCAACAGACGCAGACAGTGAACATAGTTAATGAGAGTTTGATGTGGTATTCTCATTAATGTTGAACACAATATTGTAATATTACAATGCACTGTGGAAGATGCTCTAAACTCTAAAATCCAAGTGACTAAGCACAATAGAAGTTATTTTCTTGCACAGAAAGTCTGTTGTTATTCAGTTGCTAAGTTGTGTCCAACTCTTTGGGACTCCATGGACTGCAGCATGCCAGGCTTCCCTGTCCTTTACTATCTCCTGGAATTTGCTCAGACTCATGTCCATTGAGTCAGTGATGCCATCCAATCATCTCACCTTCTGTCATCCACCTCTCCTCCTGCCTTCAATCTTTCCCAGGATCAGGGTCTTTTCCAGTGAATCAGCTCTTCCCATTTCAGGTGGCCAAAGTACCTGAGCTTCAGCTTCAGCATCAGTACTTCCAATGAACATTCAGGGTTGATTTCCTTTAGGACTGATTGGTTTGATATCCTTACAGTCCAAGGAGAGTCTTCTCTAGCACCATAGTGAAAAAGCATCAGTTCTTTGGCACTCACCGAAGTCTAAAATGTGCCTTTCTAATCAGTGATGGGTAGACTCTCCTCTAAACAGTAAATCAGAATTCCAGTTTCTTTCCATCCTGTGGCTCTACCATCTTCAACATCTGGCTTTCAAGAGAGAAGAGGATCTTTCTGCCCCTGAATTACCTTGGCATGGGACTACCCACTTAATTTGGTCCACTGATTACTTTTAGATACAAGAGAAGTTAAGAAATCAGGTCCCTGGCTGGGCAACCATGTTCCAGCAACAACTTGACACTATGGAAAGAGAACAAGAGTCATTGGTAGATAGCCAGCATCCATGCTACACTCCTAGGATCTCTGAGATTGGTTTGGATCGAGGTTTCAGTTCCGAGCTTCTCATGCAGTTGGATAGAGTCATGTGACCAAGTCCCAGCTGATGAGAGATGTGTATATGTTTTGTAGGGTTTCGCAGGTGGCTCAGTGGTAAAGAATCTGTCTGCTAATGCAGGAGATGCAGGCTTGATCCCTGGGTTGTGGAAGATCTCTTGGAGTAGGAAATGGCAACCCACTCAAGTTTTCTTGCCTGTAAAATCCCATGGATAGAGGAGCCTGGAAGGCTAGAGTTATGGACTCAAAAAGAGGTAGACATGACTTACCATGAGCACAAGACAATATGTAACCACTACTAAGCAAACAATAAAAGGAAAGATATAAACATCTGAATGCAGAGTTCCAAAGAATAGCAAAGAGAGATAAGAAAGCCTTCCTCAGCAATCAGTGCAAAGAAATAGAGGAAAACAATACAATGGGAAAGACTAGAGCTCTCTTCAAGAAAATCAGAGATACCAAAGGAACATTTCATGCAAAGACAGGCTTAATAAAGGACAGAAATGGTATGAACCTAACAGAAGCAGAAGATACTAAGAAGAGGTGACAAGAATACACAGAAGAACTGTACAAAAAAGATCCTTATGACCCAGATAATCACAATGGTGTGATCACTCACCTAGATGCAGACATCCTGGAATGTGAAGTCAAGTGGGCCTTAGAAAGCATATTACAAACAAAGCTAGTGGAGATGATGGAATTCCAGCTGAGCTATTTCAAATCCTAAAAGATGATGCTGTGAAAGTGCTGCACTCAATATGCCAGCAAATTTGGAAAACTCAGCAGTGGCCACAGGATTGGAAAAGGTCAGTTTTCATTCCAATTCCAAAGAAAGGCAATGCCAAAGAATGCTCAAACTACTGTACAATTTCACTCATCTTACATGCTAGCAAAGTAATGCTCAAAATTCTCTAAGCCAGACTTCAGCAATACATGAACTGTGAACTTTCAGATGTTCAAGCTGGTTTTAGAAAAGGCAGAGGAACCAGAGATCAAATTGCCAACATCTGTTGGATCATGGAAAAGCAAGAGAGTTCCAGAAAAACATCTATTTATGCTTTATTGACTCTGCCAAAGCTTTTGATTTTGTGGATTACAATAAAATGGAAAATTCTGAAAGTGATGGGAATTCCAGACCACCTGACCTGCCTCTTGAGAAACCTATATGCAGGTCAGGAAGCAACAGTTAGAACTGGACATGGAATAACAGACTGGTTTCAAATAGGAAAAGGAGTATGTTAAGGCTGTACATTGTCACCCTGCTTATTTTTAACTTATATGCAGAGTACATCATGAGAAACGCTGGGCTGGATGAAGCACAAACTGGAATCAAGATTGCCGGGAGAAATATCAATAACCTCAGATATGCAGATGACACCACCGTAGTGGCAGAAAGCGAAGAACTAAAGAGCCTCTTGATGAAAGTGGAAGAGGAGAGTGAAAAAGTTGGCTTAAAGCTCAACATTCAGAAAATTAAGATCATGGAATCTGGTCCCATCATTTCATGGCAAATAGATGGGGAAACAGTGGAAACAGTGTCAGACTTTATTTTTCTGAGCTCCAAAATCACTGCAGATGGTGACTGCAGCCATGAAATTAAAAGATGCTTACTCCTTGGAAGGAAAGTTATGACCAACCTAGACAGCATGTTGAAAAGCAGAGACATTGTTTTGTCAACAAATGTCCATCTAGTCAAGGCTATGGTTTTTCCAGTGGTCATGTATGGATGTGAGAGTTGGACTATAAAGAAAGCTGAGTGCCAAAGAACTGATGCTTTTGAACTATGACATTGGAGACTTTTGAGAGTCCCTTGGACTGCAAGGAGATTCAACCAGTCCATCCTAAAGGAGATCAGTCCTGGGTGTTCATTGGAAGGACTGATGCTGAAGCTGAAACTCCAATTCTTTGGCCAACTAATGTGAAGAGTTGACTCATTTTGAAAGACCTTGATGCTAGGAAAGATTGAGGGCAAAAGGAGAAGAGGACGACAGAAGATGAAATGGTTGGGTGGCATCATCGACTTGATAGACATGAGTTTGGGTGAACTCCGAGAGTTGGTGATGGACAGGGAGGTCTGACAAGCTGCGGTTAATGGGGTCACAAAGAGTCAGACACAACTGAACGACTGAACTGAACTGAACTGAACTAAGAAATTCCTTCAAATCATCTGTGTTCTTTTTCCCATTTTCCTCTTTATCCATTCCTCTACTCAGATTTTATGTGAGGAAGAAACAAACTTTGTTTTTTTCACAGCTCATGTTACTGTGTATGCCTGCATTCTAAAACCACTTCAATCATGTCCGATTCTTTGGAACCCCATGGACTGGCCAGGCTCCTCTGTCCATGGGATTCTCCAGGCAAGAATACTAGAGTGGGTTGCCATGCCTTCCTCCAGGGAATCTTCCCAACCCAGGGATCGAACATCTTCTATGGCTCCTTTACTGCAGGTGAACCAACCAGAAAGTCCTCATGTTAATTTGTTAATTACAATTTGTTAACTACAACTGCACCTACTTATAAGTGATACGTAAGCAGAAGGAAACACTTATAAAAAGGTTTGGAACTACATGAAGATGCTGAAAAAGTTGAGAATCTGATATTGCTCTAGTATATGGCCCCAGGCAGGGATAGGCAAATGTTTTCCAGAAAGGCCCAGATGGGAAATATACTAGGCTTGGTGGGTCATATGATTTCTGTTGCAATTTCTCAACTCTGCTATTGTTCTGTGAAGGCAGCTATAGAAAATGGTGTCATGGAATGGGAACAGCTATGTTCCAGTAAACTTATTTGTGAAAACAGGTGGTGAGGAGCCAAATTTGATCAGCTTAGAATATAATCACATTGTTTTGTTTTATCATTTATATATAAATATTTATTGAAAGTGAAAGTACTAGTCGATCAATTGTGTGCAGCTATTTGTGACCCCATGGACTGAGCCTGCCAGGCTCCTCTGCCCATGGGATTTCCCAGGCAAGAATACTGGAGTGGTTTGTCATCTCCTTTCACAGGGCATCTTCTCCACCCAGGGATCAAATCCATGTCATCTGCATTGCAGATGGATTCTTTACTGTCTGAGCCACAATAAATATATATGTCATTATATTTAAATATATAATGATCTCAGTGTTGCTTTTGTTTGTTTTCAGCTATATATTCAGGTGCGTATCATAGAATCAAGAATGGAGAATAGGTTTGGTTGACACCTGTGTACTGATCAGGTGAATGGGTGAACCCAGTCCTCCAACTTTGCTTATTTAGATTTACTCTGGGTGCTGAGGGGACAATCAGCTTACTTACTTACCCACAGATGCCATTTTTGACCTCTGCTAGGGGCTTTCAGTGTTTCAACTGAAAGAAGACACTAGTGGTGAAATATTTTTAGAAGCTTGACAGTTGATACAAGTGGAAAGTTTTAATCATTTGGTAGCTGAGCCTTTTGCCATTTCTCTCTAATAATGGAACAGAATCTGATTTGAGAGCTATATCCCTCTTCTCAAACAGAACATTACTACATCAAAAAGGAAGCTGTTACAATATTTAAGGATTATCTGTTAGAATGTAAAGTACTCTGAAGTAGGAGATAGAAGTTCTCTAATTTTTTTCCCTTTGCTGGAACCAAGTGTGTGGGGATACCTATAACTCTTCTAAGTCTTAAGTTTCTCATCGTTAACATTGTCAAAAGGTTATTCAAAGTATATTGGTCACATCCCCTGGGGCTGACATTAGGAGCTGTAGGAAGATGTTTGCACTGGCTGGTGTATCTTAGATCATATCCAACAGCTGTACAGTCAATACATAAGTGAACACAGAAGAAAGACATTCTAAAAGGTGGAGAGGGCAATTTGACCTGTGAAAATACATTATGCCTTATGTTGGGAAGATCCCTTGGAGAGGGAATTACTAGTTATTCCTGTATTCTTGGACTTCTCTGGTGGCTCAGACAATAAAGAATCTGCCTGCAGTGTAGGAGACCTGGGTTCGGTTCCTGGATTGGGAAGATCCCCTGGAGAAGGGAATGGCTACTCATTCCAGTATTCTTGCTTGGAGAATTCCATGAACAGAGGAGCCTGGTGGGCTACAGTCCATGGGATCGCAAAGAGTTGGACACAACTGAGTGACTAACACTTTCACTTTATGCATAATAGCTTTCAAATCACTGAGCCATGGTTGGGAACCACACAGATAGGAACAATCTTGTCAGGAATTCAAATGCTTCAATAGCATTGGATCTAAATGGATCAAAAATGAGTAGTTCCCAAATGGATCTAGAATGTCTCATATTGAGTTTGAACAAACATTTGGGAAACTGGCAAAAGCAGAGAATGTGCAGATGTTTTCCATGTACACAGTACATGCTAATCAGTTGAGTGAACCAAAAAATTCAGGAAATGCTCAGAGAGGGAAATTGTTAAGAATAGAAAAATTTGTTTGCTTTCCTGACACTCTCTTGTCTAAATCAGTTGTGAACATTCATCTAAACTATTCATATAGGTCATAGAAACTTACAAGATCAGTAGTCTGAGAAGATCTGGAAACAGAACTATTAACTCAGCTTTATCACTACTTGTCATGCTTCCTTTTTTCCCTCCTAAGCTTTTATTGGGAAACTTTCCCCAAAGCTATAATTACACTGAATAATGACAGAACTTCCTTAATAAAGCAGAGAGCAGAAACTTTTTGAGATAGCAAAATTTGCAACCAATTAAATATTAGTGGAAATTGTCTATCTCAGAATCCATTTATTCACATTCATTTTTTTAAAATCTCAGACTTGCATTTAATCTACAGGAAGTTCAGGCATCATGCATGTTTGAATTCTAGAAATAAAAAATGTGTGAATAATTTCATGATTTTCCTAAAATCAGTTTTCTATACCAATCAAGAATATGAATGAAAAAGAGGTTAAAATCATCATACACTTGTAGATTATTAAAATCTATGCTATCAAATGATCATCACAGTGAAGATGATAGCTTTTTCCCAAGGCTTTTAAGTTGTTGGCATATGTCCTTTAAAATTGTACTTGTAGAATAAAGTCTTGATATATATATACATATATATATATATATACACACATATACATATACATATATATATATATGTAGTATCTCAGCCCAAGTGATAATGAAATACCCAGATAGTTTATTTCATAGAATATGTTTATGCTAAGATGGGAATTCTTCTTTATTTAATTTTAGAAATACTACACATAAAATCCAGACTTTGTTATCATCAAGGGACATGAAGATTTTTAAATAATAGAAAGTACAGGGGACTTTTCCTGTGGTTCAGTTGCTAAGACCCCCACACCCTGAAAGCAGGGGGCCTGGGTCTGATCTCTGGTCGAGGAACTTGATGCTATACACTGCAACTTAAGATCCCACATGCTGCAATGAAGATGGAAGATCATGTATGCTGCAGCTAAGGCCTGGCATAGATTAAAAAAAAAAGAAATAAAAATAGAAGTGTTGGGTCAGCAGGATTGGGGGTGGGGCAGTTCTAAGTGGCAGCGTCACCATCACCATACAGACTCAAGCCTCTGGATTTGGAATCAGAGGCTAAGACTTGAGTGTAACTGCGGTCAAGAAAACTGCCTTTGAATCAGTTGTTGAAACTTTCTGAATGACAACTTCCTCATCTGGAAATGGAGAAAATACATACTTCACGTGGTTGCTATAAGGACCACACACACAAAAAAATCTGTGAAAGTGCTTGAAAATCTGCAAGCTGTTACTGCCATTTCATTACCAAGCTTGCCTGGTTGGGCAAGAAAGACAAAGCACGTTGAAAAAATCCAGATTGATTTCAAGCAACGCAAAACAAAAACTAGTAGAAAGCAGGAAGTGATGTCAGACGTAAAGCCTTGGCACACTTTTCATGTTTAGAAGCAATTCCCCGTAAAGGATTATATATAACTGAGTGACTGGAAAACCTCAGGAAAGTTCCATTTCCTCTCCTTCCTTGCTTAACCCCAACTGGAGGCCCTGGGAGCGCTCATCACTCCTCCTGTAAGGAGCACTGGCCGTGAAGTTCATGATGATTACCTTTGAAGCTAAAGATGTAATGGGAGATGTGACCGCACTTCCTTAGAGCAGGTTTCTGCATTTACAAGTCACCTCCACTCAACCCACAGGCCTCTCTGAGTTCAATTACAGCCATGTCAGCAAGAATGCAGAGAGCGGCCGCTGCAAGCAAGCCCACTGGGCTGCGCAGGGTTCTTGACACTCCACTGGGATAGTAATCACTTTTATGGTATCTAACTGACACCGCCCTCCTCCCCAATAAATCATTAATATGCCTACAATTTTTCATTTTGCAGCCAGCAGAGGGATTGCAAGGTTTTAGCACAAACTGATTCCTATCTTGACGGCCCTGGTCTTTAAGCTAATGCTAACTTCTTGCTTTACTCTTTCCTCCCAGGATCTGGGACATTGCAGTTCAAGTCTCAAGTGCAGGGACCTGTTTTCCTGTATCTGACTGTGACTTTGGCTGCACAGCCTTGGATATCATGCCCTCTGAGCTGCAGTTCCTTCCATGGAGGAAAAAAGTAGAACCTGGTTGTGGCTAGGTGATCATTAGCATCTCTTACCCCCAAAATTTCCTTTTCAACCTTGGCCTCAACTTACCCCACAAAATGCATCATCAGCTTGAGCTATCACCAGCACCTGACGGCTGTGTCGCTACCTTGGAGGGACTGTGTAACCTTCTCGGAGACCTGTGTGACCTTCTTGGGGACCTGTGTGACCTTTCCTGCATTGGTAGAGATAATTTCACTTTCACTCACTGCCTGACAGTGTCTTTGTGTGGGATCAGAACAACTTCTATTCAGAACCATTTGGGTCCTCTTGGCTTTAATAAAGGGACCTTCCCACATGGAAGGGACCGATTCATTTTGTGGATGCAGTTTCCAGGCCATGGTATACACTTACCCTTGTGACCTCCTTCATGAGAAAAGAATGCCTCATTGTGATTTTGCCCTCGAAAGTACTGAAACTCTGCATTCCCTCTGTTTGAATGATCTGCCCTGGGCTCTGGGAGTGACTCGGCAGCCACAGGACAGAAATCAAAGTGGTCACGAGATCTTGGGACCCTATCTAGGCCATTCACTGAGCTCTCCATCTGCTTACAAATTGCACCTTGTTGCTTTTATCAAATGACTCAGTGAACCGGGAATATATACTGGTTTTTTAATACAGATGTAAAGCGGCAGGAGAGATTTTGTTAGACCACAACTTGATGGAAATTTTGAAGTGTTCTATGGAACCAGATGTTGTGCAGTTCATTAAAATTAAATGAACTATCTAATACAGATGTTTATAGATATTGAGTGTCTTTTACTGACTTTTATCCTTCAAAAGTTCAAATTGATCTGCGTTTCTTAAAGAAAGGCTAAGAATAAAGAAAAGAGCAAGAAGTGCCCTCATGACATCATTGCCAAGATATGGCCTTAGTCACTTTATGTGTTATAAGAAGACTTGTTCATACTAATTTTGGAGATGGTTATCACCTGCACCAATGTGGTCCTGCTTATGAATCTAGGAAGAATTACCAAAAATAATTTTCACTGTGATTCTGAAACAACGTGAAGTAAAAACAGACTTCAGTTTTGAAACTACTTTCATGCATAATGAAAAAATAAATAGTATTTTTATTTATAGTTCAGTTCAGTCACCAGTTGTATCCGACTCTACAACCTCATGAATTGCAGCATGCCAGGCCTCCCTGTCCATCACCAACTCCTGGAGTTCACTCAGACTTACATCCATCGAATATTTAAGAATAAATAGTATTTTACTATACTTTCCTATTATTATAATAGTATTTTATACTATTATAGTAAAATATAAAATATTATATTAAATATATTTTACTATTATTATAATAGTATTTAAGAATAAATAGTATTCTTGCATTGCAAGAAAGTAGCAAAAGCAATTCTAGGATTTACTGAGAATGAAGCTGCTCAGAATTTACTGACTCTTTTCTGGGTCTAGATCACCTCTTTCACCAGAGCAAAAGTTGAAGAATCAGAGCCAGCTCTACCATTGACCAGCTGAGATTCACAAATGTCCACATATCTTCCTCATCTGTGAAATGGGATTCTTAGCAGAACTTACCCCGTAGAGTTCAAGGAGAAACAACTGCTGCATAGCATGTTAAATATGCAACATATGCCTGGCACTTTGTGAGGGTCTTGATTATCAGTATTCATGATGAATTTTGTGACTCTCACTGTGGGATGTATCGTCGTGAAACTTTGATCTTTATTCTGTTTCCAAGTAGAAAGACATAATAAATATAACTAATGATGCTGTTATATTGTAGAAAATGAAGCAATCAACAATCTGGAAAATATCACCCCATCTTGAATATACAAAGCCTAGGCATCAACTATGTCTAGTGAGCGTGAAACGGTTTCTTACCCCAAGGGGAAAGTTGCCAGAGAAAGGGAACATTTGTCTCCAGCTCTCGTGGCTCAGGGGACATTTGGAAATGAGATAGAACAGGAAAAAAAATGAGGCTCTGTAAACAGCCACAGGAAAGGGGGCATGTAAGATGTAATGGGAAATCATTCAGACAGAACTCTGACCTCACTATCAAGCATACCAGGAGGATGGGATGTCCTTTCTATCACGGTAGTCAAGTGAAGGGCATTTGGAAGAGAATGTCCAGGGAAGCCCAGGTCCCTTGGGCAATTATTATAAAATGAAAATCAAGCAGCTCTAGGAACTGAAGCACTTTGTATGTAAGTCCTGAGAAACAAACTGGGCAATCAGAGAGGCTAACACTTGTCAAAGGTAAAATGCTGAGATGCAGGCAGGCTAACACAGGTGCAGGGAGCAGACGCACTTTAACAGCTTTATTCAGAATCTGGGGAGGAGTTAGTGGCACTTGTCACTAGTTCTAATTCCACCAGTGGCGACTGTACACAGTTCATTGTGTAAATAATGTTGAGTGGTTTTGTATCTCTTCCCCCAAACACACACACACACACACACACACACACACACACACACACACACACACACACTTCTAAAACTCTTCAAAAACTTAAAGATCCTTTAGAGATATGTTTAAAGAGAAAGGTGATAAATGAATGGTATCAATAGCATTGTTCACACTCACCATCCTAGTATAGGGACAGGTTAGTCCATGGTGAGGGAGTTAAAGACTGTGGGCAGACTAAGGAAATATGGTTGACTCTGTGGCCTTACAATTAGCTCTGAAAAGAAAAGAAGCAAAAAGCAAAGGAGAAAAGGGAAAGATATAAGCATCTGAATACAGAGTTCCAAAGAATAGCAAGAAGAGATAAGAAAGCCTTCCTCAGGGATCAATGCAAAGAAATAGAGGAAAACAACAGAAAGGGGAAGACTAGAGATCTCTTCAAGAAAATTAGAGATACCAAGGGACTATTTCGTGCAAAGATGGGCTCGATAAAGAACAGATATGGTATGGACCTAACAGAAGCAGAAGATGTTAAGAAGAGATGGCAAGAATACACAGAAGAACTGTACAAAAAGATCTTCACAACCCAGATAATCACGATGGTGTGATCACTCACCTAGATGCAGACATCCTGGAATGTGAAGTCAAGTGGGCCTTAGAAAACATCACTACGAACAAAGCTAGTGGAGGTGATGGAATTCCAGTTGAGCTAGTTCAAATTCTAAAAGATGATGCTGTGAAAGTGCTGCACTCAATATGCCAGCAAATTTGGAAAACTCAGCAGTGGCCACAGGACTGAAAAAGGTAAGTTTTCATTCCAATCCCAAAGATGGGCAATGCCAAAGAATGCTCAAACTACTGCACAATTTCACTCATCTTACATGCTAGCAAAGTAATGCTCAAAATTCTACAATCCAGGCATCAACAGTACGTGAACCATGAACTTCCAGATGTTCAAGTTGGATTTATAAAAGGCAGAGGAGCCAAAGATCAAATTGCCAACATCCGCTGGATCATTGAAAAAGCAAGAGAGTTCCAGAAAAACATCTGTTTTTGCTTTATTGACTATGCCAAAGCCTTTGACCATGTGGATCACAATAAACTGTGGAAAATTATGAAAGAGATGGGAATACCAGACCACCTGATCTGCCTCCTGAGAAACCTATATGCAGCTCAGGAAGCAACAATTAGAACTGGACATGGAACAGACTGGTTCCAAATAGGAAAAGAGTACATCAAGGCTGTATATTGTCACCCTGCTTATTTAGCTTATATGCAGAATGCATCATGAGAAATGCTGGGCTGGAGGAAGCACAAGCTGGAATCAAGATTGCTGGGAGAAATATCAATCACTTCAGATATGTAGATGGCACCACCCTTATAGCAGAAAGTGATGAAGAACTAAAGAGCCTCTTGATGAAAGGGAAAGAGGAGAGTGAAAAAGTTGGCTTAAAGCTCAACATTCAGAAAATGAAGATCATGGCATCTGGCCCCATCACTTCATGGGAAATAGATGGGGAAACAGTGTCTGACTTTATTTTTTGGGCTCCAAAATCACTGCAGATGGTGATTGCAGCCATGAAATTAAAAGATGTTCACTCCTTGGAAGGAAAGTTATGACCAACCTAGATAGCATATTGAAAAGCAGAGACATTACTTTGCCAACAAAGGTCTGTCTAGTCAAGGCTATGGCTTTTCCTGTGGTCATGTATGGATGTGAGAGTTGGACTGTGAAGAAAGCTGAGCACCGAAGAATTGATGCTTTTGAAGTGTGGTGTTGGAGAGGACTCTTGAGAGTCCGTTGGATGGTAAGGAGATCCAACCAGTCCATCCTAAAGGAGATCACTCCTGGGTGTTCACTAGACTGATGTTGAAGCTAAAACTCCAATACTTTGGCCACCTGATATGAAGAGCTGACTCATTTGAAAAGACCCTGCTGCTGGTAAAGACTGAGGGCAGGATGAGAAGGGGACAACAGGATGAGGTGGTTGGATGGCGTCACCAACTCGATGGACATGAGTCTGGGTAAAGTCCAGGAGTTGGTGATGGACAGGGAGGCCTGGTGTGCTGCAATTCATGCGGTTGCAAAGCGTCGGACACCACTGAGTGACTGAAATGAACTGAACTGAACTGTGGAGCAACGTTGCCAAAAGCACAGAAGCTGAAAAGCACACACATTTATCACCTCAAAGTTTCTGTGGGTCAGGACTCTGTGGGTTCTCTACAAAGCTTCTAATTAGGTTTTAACTGGGTCTGAGTACTCATCTGAAGGTCAACTGGAGAAGGGTTCACTTCCAAGTTCATGTGACTGCTGTCAGATCTCAAATCCTGCAAGCTGCTGGACTGAGGGTCTTGTTTCTTGCTGGCTGGCTGCCAGTTTTCCCTCATTTCCTTGCCATGTGCCTTGTTCTTTAGTGCAGCTCCCAATATGATAGCTTGCTTCAAAGCCAAGAAGAAAGAGAGTCATTCATCATGACAGTCCTTAAGATTTTACGTAACATTTCCAAGGAAATGAAATCCTGTTATCTTTGTTGTATCCTATTGGTTAGAAGCAAGTCACAGGTCTCACCTGAAGTGACAAGGAGTGAGTTGCACAAGGGTATGAATACCAGGAGGAATAGGTCATGAAGGGGCGATCTAGCCTGTCTTCCAAAACTACTATGTGTCTGAAACTTTGAAAGGGAAGGGAAAACATTAGTCGCTCAGTCTTGTCTGACTCTTGCTACCCGTGGACTGTAGCCCGCCAGGCTCCTCTGTCCACAGGATTTCCCAGGCAAGAATACTGGAATGGGTAGTCATTTCTTTCTCCAAGGAATCTTCCTGATCCAGGGATTGAACCTGGGTCTCCTGCATTGCAGGCATATTGTTTACTGTCTAAGTCACCAGCAACATCGAACATTTGATATTTTCAGGCTCACTCTGAGATGCATATAATTATCATTATACTTTATAGATTAGGAAATTGGGCCTCCCAGACGTGAAGTAATTTGCCCAAACTAGTAGAAATGCTTCTGGAATTTTAATCAGATCAAAACAAATGTTACTTTTCCTACTCTTCTTTATTTGGCCTTTTAAGGCAAGTATTATTTACACTTCTTTCCTTGGAAGATCATGGAATGACCTCCAAGAATGGAACGGGACTGAGTAGTTGAAATTGCTTCCATGTTGGCTCTGATGGTTAAGGGACTCTTCTTCTTCCCCAAAGCCATCACAGTCATCTCTTGGCAGAGATGTTTTGGGCTCACTGCCCCCAAGGGCCAGAAGACTCAAATCATCTCAGCGAGGCTGTTTATGAGGTCCCAAGGTATGGCTACCCACTTCAGTAATTCTTTCCAGGAGAATCCCATGGACAGAGGAGCTTGGAGGGCTACAGTTCATGGGGTCACAAAGAGTTGGACACAACTGAGAAACTAACATTTCCACTTGCACTGTGATTACCATATTATTTCTAATCACATGGGAATATTTTGATTAGGAGTGGGGAGACACATTGCCACATTTTTAGGTGAGTAGGACCAGGCAGTGGTTTACAGATGCCACGACAAATTCCACTTGTGCCGCCCACTCCTCTGTTCCTATGGTGCCATCCCCTTCGCCACTGGTATCCACCAGTTTATTCTCTATATCTGTAAGTCTGCTTCTTTTATTATTATATTCACTACTAGTTTGTTGTATTTTCTAGATTCCACATATAAGTGATACTGCACAGTGTTTGTCTTCCTCTGACTTGTTTCTCTTAGCACAATGCCCTTCAAGTCCGTTTATGTTGCTGCAAATGGCAAAATTTCATTCTTTTTAAAAAAGAGTGCTTACTATGTTCATGCCTTGTTGCACCATTGAGTTACAAAACGGAAATTCAATGCAATGGACATTCCAAGGAGTGCCACGCTCACAGCAAGTCTGAACGAGGTACCCGAAAATTCAAGGCAGATACTTTTTGTGTCATAATCAAACGATTAGCTTCAGACATCACAAAAAGGCAAATCATACATCATACATTGATGCTTCATTTGAGAACAGCTGCAGCCTGTGTGCAGGAATTCACAAAGAAAGATTATCTGCCTAAAATCAATCTTTGCAGTTCTGGAAAAAGAGAGAAGACGGAAATAACTCTTTGTGGAGATGACTGATGTGTTCCGGCCAGGCACTCTTTGTTAACAGAATAGCCGAGAATTAGACAAATTGGAGTTGGAAAGCATTCCTGTCATAACGGGGCCGATTGGTCTGTGGAAAGGCAGCAACCACGCCCGTGGGATGTGTTCACTGCTTTCCTGAGCTCTTTTTAAATGATCCAAGCTGTGAAGCTTTCCTGGAAGCTGATCTCCAAAGTAGGCAAAATGTTCCATGTTAGAAGTCAGACAGGGAGGTGGAGAGGGGCTTGCTTACAAGCCTCCTGTGCTGGATTGTTCATTCGTTCATTCACTGAATCCAGGACTGTCCAGTGGAATTTTCTCTTGTGATGAAAGTATTCCAGAAATGCCCTTCTTGATACTGTAGTCACCAGCCACTTGTGATTACTGAGCACTCAAAATAGGGCTAGTAAGGCTAGGGAGCCACATTTTTAATTGTATCTAATTTAAATTAAATTTAGATATTTACATGTGACCAGTGACTACCATAGTGCAACTATGCATCCAGTCATTTAAAAATATTTAGAAGTTGCTTGATATGTATCTTTGGAGGATAGTCAGTATCATCTAGTTTTCTTTTGGATGATATGAAGAAGGTAAGCTGGGTTCACAAGTATTTAGAATAAAACAAGAACTAAATTTAGTAAGACACATATAAAATTTTAACAGAAAAGATATATATAAATATATATACCTGATGATAGAATAGTTTTATATTCAGTTCAGTTCAGTTATATTAGGGAAGAACAAATCTGACTCCATATTGGATCTGTTTCTTTTACTTTAACCTTTGTGCTCTATTGCTACTGCTATAAGAATATTGCCTATAACCTGAAATATATGCAATAGCTTAATCTCAAGGCTTTTCCATTCATATAGAGATAAGAAAGCTTCAGAACAGAGAATAACATTTGTTTTGCTGGAGGTTTACTGGAACATTGTGACCAGACCTCTGTGGGCAGCAGCAGGAACAAAGGATTTGGAAACCAAGAAGTCTGCAACAACCAGCCATGCCTTCTCCTCTTATTGTATAAAAGAAGCCTAAATTCTAACTCAGGTATGATAGCTCTTTGGGCGCTACTCCAAGATATTTTCAGTCTCCTGGGTTTCTGAATAAAGTCACTATTCCTTACCCTAGTGACTCATTTCTCGATGTTGGACTATCAGCATGAGCAATATATACTTGGACTATGTAACAGTTTATTTTACTCATTTATTCATAATTACATTGATTCAGAAGTAATTTAAAAAGGTCGAGGCAAAAATCATTTATTTCTTCATGGCAAAGATGAATTTGTATTGATTCTGGAGTGGAAGTCCAGGTAGGGAGAACAAGAAAGGCCAGGTAAAGAGTCCCAGAAACAGCTTTTTCTGTGTGTGATGGATTAGATGAGAAGAGTCTGGAGACTGCACAACGAGGCATAAGAAATTATATATTATCTTTAGGAGAAAGTAAATAAAAGGGCAATGTTCATGCATATTTAGATTAGCAAAAACCATCAGAATGAAACAAAACTATAGGCAATTCTGATATTGGAATATGTAAGCCATAACCACAAGTCGTTTGTCATGTGCCCAACAAAAACTAGTAGCTTTTCCAACAGACTAGATCTATCTATCAAATTATGGCAAGAACGTCCCCAGAGAAATCAAAGGAAGCCCTATTCCATAGAGCCTGTTCACTCTAATCCGGCCTGGGTGTTCAAGTCAATGAGCTACTATTTCATACTGGTAGTAATGACGTGCTTTTACCTTCAGTTACGGATGATGCCCTTCTCACTGAGCAAGAATTTCCTTTTGGAAATAAAAATCACAATATGGGGATAGAATGTCTTTATCTTCCAAGTAGAGAAAGCCTCAGCAAAAAGTCAAGTCACGTAATTATCATCTAGAAACAGGAAAATAGAAGTGATTCTCTTGAGCTCTTTAAGCTTACCAATGCCAACAAGAGTAGGGAGAGAAACAAGCCTGTGCCTGGGGGCCCCTGGTATGTTATAACCATGGTTACATTTAACCTTTACAACTCCATAAGGTAGATAATAATAGTCAGAATTTATGGTTAAGGAATTCTAGATCTGTGCAGGCTCATAACATTTTTAAGGTCATAAGGAGAGTCTGTTTCAAAGTTAAGTCACTCTTACTCCAAAGCTATTGTCTATTTCATTGCGTAATGCCTTTTTCTTTGTTCATTATTGAAGCATAGTTAACTTACAATGTTATGTTAGTTTCAGGTATGCAACATAGCAATTTGATATTTTTATAGATTACACTCCATACAAAGTTATTATAAATATTGATGGTATTTCCTGTGCTGTACATTATATCCTTATAACTTTTAAAATTTCATACCAAGTAGCTTGTACCTTATCATCCCTTCACCCATTTTGTCCCTTTCCTTTGCAATGACATGAATGTATCTGGAGGGTATTATTAATATTTTAGTGAAATAAGTCAGAAATTATATACATTCTCATTTATAGGTAGCAACTAAGAAACTCCAGTATTTTGGCCACCTCATGCGAAGAGTTGACTCATTGGAAAAGACTCTGATGCTGGGAGGGATTGGGGGCAGGAGGAGAAGGGGATGACAGAGGATGAGATGGCTGGATGGCATCACTGACCTGATGGATGTGAGTCTGAATGGACTCCGGGAGTTGGTAATGGACAGGGAGGCCTGGCAAGCTGCGATTCATGGGGTTGCAAAGAGTCGGACACGACTGAGTGACTGAACTGAAGAAATAAAACAAATGAAAAAAAAGAAACAAAACATAAATGAACTCACAGAAAACATCGTGTATCTTTCAAACTCTCCATTGCTTTCAGTCTCAAGTGTTACAGTGCAACTTTACAAGTTAATGGAGTGAGGGGAAAAAAGTCAGGCAATTCCCCAGCAGGTGATTACGTCCTTCAAGAAGGTGTGATGGAGTCCTTCAAGAAAATGTCATGGGATTTCATCCAAAGCAGGGGCAGGGTTCAGGTGGTTGAATAGGGCCAGGGGGCTTCGAGAGAGGAGGTGACACTGAAGATGGATTTGAGCAGCAGATAAAATTTGGCAGTGGAGTAGAAGTACTACAAAAGAGGAAGAGGCAACCTCAATGGCAGAAAAGCTTATTGAAAAATCTGTGTCACGTCTAGCTGGAGATTGAGCAGGAGAAGGAATCCCTGAATTAAGTGTAATAGAATGTACATTTGTGACTGAAAAATAGCCTCAAATGTATGTCACATAGGTACAGTTAGAGGGAAAGAAAACCTGCCATTCCAAAGCTTCACACCAACAATTGCTACCCACCAACAAAAACAGAATTTACCTTCTGGACCCAAATAATCCATTATTTGGGGAAAATCATGTTATTCAAAATTATTCATTATGTACACTTGCTTTGGCCATGCACAGGGGAGATGCAGCCAGGAAGTGTGGTTCCTGTTCTGCTTGAGCTCAGGACCTATTTGGAAAGACAAGCATGGTGTGCATTACAAAAGGCAAGCACAGAGTTACAACGAAAGTGGTCCTGACCCTATATGAGGATGCTGGAGGAAAGGTCTTAGAAGTTCTCTTGGGATTTGAGAGTTTCAGGGTTGGGTGATGATGACTGGGGGAGGAGGAACAGTGTCCCAGGCAGTGGGAATAGCATGCACGAAGGCCCTCGTGTAAGGAACAATTTAGATGCTTACATTTTTCAAGAACTGAAGGAGACCCATGAAGCTGAAGTCTTAATAGCAAAGCAGAGAACAGCAAATAGGGGTCCTAGAGAATATTGAAAGCCTGAGTGCTCACAGCCCTGTAGGGGAGGGAGATTTTATTCTGAGCACCATGAATATGTCTGTTCTGCAGACAGAGCACAAACACCCCTTCTTGTTCTTGGAAAGAGGAGTCACAATGACCCTCTGAAAGTCTGCATGGAGATATGGTTCCTCCTAAAAACACAAAGAATTTGCAAACTGGCAGGCCAACTCTTCCATGTAGTCACTGGAATTCAGGTTCATTGAGGTTTGCTTTTGACGAGAGAAGAGCATTGCCTGTTTTGGGGCTGACACTTCGCTCATTGCAGACTAGGCCCCGCATTGCTCAGGGCTCTGCATGCACGTTTGCTCTGTTTACCTTTAGCTGGAATCTGGTCACGGGTCAAAAACAAGAAAAGAGGGTGACATCTATGACCCCACTGAGGAGGAGAGGGCATACCTTCCCTTGAGCTCTTCTTAGAGTTTTTAAAAAGAAAATAAAAGCACTAAAGGGTACACGGCCCAGTTTATGCATTCAAATTATAGACAAGAATGTAAGCTCCATAAGGGCAGGCATTTGTGTTGATTTTGTTCACTGCTGTGGTTCTAACACTTAGAATGGTGACTGGCTGTTTTGTTGTTGTCACTGAGTCATGTCTAACTGTTGCGACCCCATGGACTGTAGCCCACCAGGCTTCTTCTCTCCATAGGAATTCCCAAGCAAGAATGCTGGAGTGGGTTGCCATTTCCAGGCACAGTGAAGTAATTTTATATGAATCACTGAAAGAAGCAAATGTTTGAGTCAAACTGAACACTACTACAGACTTGATTCAGCCCTTTGGACAGCCAATATGTAAACTCATTTTAGAAAGCATTCTTTAATTCATTCTTTTCCCTAATTTGCACTAGTTTCTTTCCTGTGTGAACTTCATCCCTATTAAAATCATAGAGTTTTAGCACAGATGAAATGATCTCATTCAATTCAGATCATTTGTTTTTATTGGTCTTGACTTTACTTTCCAATACTATTTTCTTTCTTGAAAGCAGCAAACCAAATCTCGCCCCATTCTCACCCCCTAAAAACTCACCCAAAGCACAAACACAACTGTGAACACCTTTTGATGGTTCAACTCTGAAATTATACTATTTTTTCTGTAACTCTAGATCATTTGCTTATAATTTGATGAATTGACTGAGTTTCCTGGTGTGTAGTCTGGAGGAGGCAATGGCACCCCACTTCAGTGCTCTTGCCTGGAAAATCGCATGGACGGAGGAGCCTGGAAGGCTGCAGTCCATGGCATCGCTAAGAGTCGGACACGACTGAGCAACTTCACTTTCACTTCTCACTTTCATGCATTGGAGAAGGAAATGGAAACCCATTCCAGTGTTCTTGCCTGGAGAATCTCAGGGGCAGGGAGCCTGGTGGGCTGCCACCTCTGGGTCACACAGAGTCGGACATGACTGAAGCGACTTAGCAGCAGCAGCAGCAGCAGCAGCCTGGTGTGTAGATCCAGGTTCAGTGGGGCTTGCACATTATTGTCAAAGCAGATTTACATTCAGTGGTTATTCACAACACCCAAAGAGGAAGGCAATGGCACCCCACTCCAGTATTCTTGCCTGGAAAATCCCATGGACGGAGGAGCCTGGTAGGCTGCAGTCCATGGGGTCGCAAGAGTGGGATATGACTGAGCGACTTCACTTTCACTTTTCACTTTCATGCATTGGAGAAGGAAATGGCAACCCATTTTAGTTTTCTTGCCTGGAGAATCCCAGGGATGGAGGAGCCTGGTGGCCTGCTGTCTCTGGGGTCACACAGAGTCGGAACGACTGAAGCAACTTAGCAGCAGCAAAGAGGAAGGTTGGGCAAGACTGGATAATTAATATTATTAAGAAACTATTATTAAGTATGATAAGATTTTGGTTATGTTCTGAAGAAACTTCATCTCTCAGATAGACATATATATATACTGAATTTTATGTAGTAAGAGAACATTATGCTTAGGATTTGCTTTCAAATAATCAAAGAGGAATGTGCATGATGGATTTAGATAAAATAAGATTGGGTATGGGCTGATAACTGTGGAAGCGAGGTGACAAATACATGGAGTTTACCATGTTATTCCCTCTACTTACATATGTATTAAAATTTTTTCACTTTCAAAAAGACAGTAAAAATATCCAAAGTAGTCTGTTCAGACTGACCATTAGTGGTCAGTACTGCTTATAGTTGATTGCACTGGTGCTGGTGCTTAGTCTCTCAGTGGTATCTGACCCTTTGTGACCCCCATGGACTGTAGCCCTCCAGGCTCCTCTGTCTGTGGGATTCTCCAGGCAAAACTACTGGAGAGGGTTGCTCTTGATTAGAACCCTCCTCATTTTCTCCTCCAGAGCATCTTCCTGACTCAGGAATCAAACCCACGTCTCTTGCATCTCCTGCACTGCCAGGTGGGTTCTTTCCCACTGCTCTGCCTGACATGCTCTCTACCTATATTTTGATTATATCGCTAAATATAGTAAGCAAGTTACTTATATTGCAAAATACAGCTTTGTTTTGTGAACTGTATCTTTATTTTATCAATTGTATCTATATTTTAGCTTAGCTCAACTGTGGAACTAACCTAACAGGGGTCACAGTGATTCACCAAGAATGTTAGGTCACCATATTTAGCCTCCTCACTCTGTGAGATGGGAATTGAGCTCGGTGGTGTTAAGTATTTGTTCGAGGTCAAGTTTGTTTCTAGGGGTCATTGGCTATGAGCTGAAATCTGGGAAAGTGGGAAGAAGTGGAGGATTCAGAGAACGTAGCCTGGAATACCAAACTGGGGAACTTGGACCTGGTATGAGAAGAGAAGAAACACTGGAATATTTCTAGGGTGGGAAGGAGAAGATGAAATCTGTGTCAATGATGCGGGGATGAGGGGGAAGATGGTATAATATGCAGACTATAAATCAGCTGTGGAATCCTGGCTCTGGCTTTTCAGGAACTCCAGATCTCAACCCCCTGACATCTGGATTTCAGAAGTGGGTGTGGAAGAAACCAGAAGAGAATGCTGAGGCAGGATCCGCAGGTGTTGTGGTCCTTTAGGTTTCCAGGGCAGGAAGAGGAGGAAAGAGTGGATAAGTATCCTTGTTTGTGCATTCTTCAAATACATGTGGCTTCTTTAGATAAAGACTAAAGATTATATGCCAAAGTCTGGGCAGGCAGCACAAGACATGAAGGCAAAGACAAAAGCAAATTTATTCTCAAATATGAATTTAATAACTCAGTTGAAGACGTACATGTCAGGTACACACTGCTGAACTTGGACTTATTTGAAAACAAATAGATGCTACTTATGAACACCACAGAATTAAATATTATATGTACATATGAAAGCTGAACAACAGCTGTGTTTTGCTGCTTTACACTAGAACACAGCAGGCATCTTTCCACACCATTTCAGTTCTAAGGAAAGAAAAAAAGAACACAGACAAAGCAGGAAAAATGGACAATAAGCTACATGCTGGCATTTAGTTTGAAAAAGCCCAGTTTCTAAAGAACTAGAGAAATGTAGATGAAAGCTTGGCTGTATCTTTCCACTCCCACTGCTCCTGATTTCTTCCAGGGCTTAGAAATAAACATGCCTAAGATTATCTTCCAAAAGATTTCCTTAATATTTTATTATGCCTTCAAAATAAGCCAGTCTCTATTTTCAAAAATGATTTAGTAAAAGGAGCATTGCCTTTAGAGTCAATGAAACTGGCAATTAGATTCCAGCCTAGATGACCAGAGGTAAATGACATGGAGCCTTGGTTTCCTGATTATATAATGGAAAGATATTACTCACACTACAGTATTGCAAAGACTGCAGATGTTCATGGTTTTTTGTGCCCAACAGTTGACAATAATTAACACTCCAGGGGATGAAGATGTTTTACTTTTAAAACACGAGGAATATAGACATACAGATTCCACACAAGATTATACATTCTTGAACCCTGTGCCAAGGTCATTGCCAACAATAGGACCGGGAGGCTCAATAAATGTCTAAGAGAAATCCCTTGGCTAAAAAAGCAGGTGATTTGTGCACTTATCTGTATCAGCAGTTGGTGAATGTCATTCCTCTTCCATTAGATTCCAATGATCCAACAGTCCCCTTTCTGGTGCCCTACACAGCAATTTCATTCCAGGTATTTTAGCGGCTTTGAACTCTGATCTCTGATTCCTAAGTTCACCAAGATCCTGGCACTCATTTGATTACTTCCTCCATGCCCAAGTGAGGAAATTGTCTCTGAGAAAAGACCCGGAGGAAGGTGGGGGTGCCGCTCAGGTGTTTTTATTCTCTAAGGGATCAGAGTCTGGCACTGTTCCATCAAAGCCGTGTTATATGTGTGTGTGTGTGTGTGTGTGTGTATATATATATATATATATATATATATATATATAGTGGGAGGGAGGGTATAGTCTAATACCAGTGACATTATTAAAACAGAATGCAAAACCCAAATAGTTTTGAGTAGAATGTTGACATGGTGAGATTTGTGTTTTAAAAAGTAATAATTATGCCAACAGAACTGGACATGAAACAACAGACTGGTTCCGAATAGGAAAAGGAGTACATCAAGGCTGTATATTGTCACCCTATTTATTTAACTTACATGCAGAGTACATCATGAGAAACGCTGGGCTGGAAGAAGCACAAGCTGGAATCAAGATTGCTGGGATAAATATCAGTCACCTCAGATATGCAGATGACACCACCCTTATGGCAGAAAGTGAAGAGGAACTAAAAAGCTTATTGATGAAAATGAAAGAGGAGAGTGAAAAAGTTGGCTTAAAGCTCAACATTCATAGAACGAAGATCATGGCATCCGGTCCCATCACTTCATGGGAAATAGATGGGGAAACAGTGGAAACAGTGTCAGACTTTATTTTTTGGAGCTCCAAAATCACTGCAGATGGTGATTGCAGCCATGAAATTAAAAGACACTTACTCCTTGGAAGGAAAGTTATGACCAACCTAGATAGCATATTCAAAAGCAGAGACATTACTTTGCCAACAAAGGTCCATCTAGTCAAGGCTATGGTTTTTCCTGTGGTCATGTATGGATGTGAAAGTTGGACTGTGAAGAAAGCTGAGTGCCGAAGAATTGATGCTTTTGAAGTGTGGTGTTGGAGAAGAGTCTTGAGAGTCCGTTGGACTGCAAGGAGATCTAACCAATCCATCCTAAAGGAGATCAGTCCTTGGTGTTCACTGGAAGGACTGATGCTGAAGCTGGAACTCCAAAACTTTGGCCACCTCATGCGAAGAGTTGGCTCATTGGAAAAGACCCTGATGCTGGGGACAGGAGGAGAAAGGGATGACAGAGGATGAGATGGTTGGACAGCATCACCAACTCGATGGACATGAGTTTGGGTGAACTCCGGGAGTTGGTGATCGACAGGGAGGCCTGGGATGCTGTGATTCATGACGTCGCAAAGAGTCGAACACAACTGAGTGACTGAACTGAACTGACTGAATTATGCCAAAGAGAGAGTCAAGAGTACTTATTGGAATAATGCTTAGCTATGGAATCATCTGACTGTGGTGACAAATAGAATTGAGGGCAGAGGGGTGGGAGGAATTCATAAGGGCAATGATATTTCAGCCAGAAAATGTTGTATACAAAAAGGGTACTCCGAGAGGAGAGCAAGTTTGATTAGTGATGGGGATAATGTTGCACTGGAGGAAATCTCAGAAATGGGGACTGAATGCCTTTCTACTGCTTTCCTGACCCTGCTACTGTGATGTAGGGATTGGACTGTCTAAATGTTTCAAAATAAGCATATTAACTAAAGCTAATACTGTCTGTGGGCTTCCCTGGTGGCTCAGTGGTAAGGAATCTGCTTGCAACAAAGAAGACTCAGATTTGATCCCTGGGTCAGAAAGATCCCCTGGAGAAGGAAATGGCAACCTGCTTCAGTATTCTTGCCTGGGAAATCCCATGGACAGAGGAGCCTGGCCAGCTACAGTCCAGGGGGTCACAAAGAGTCTTACATGACTTAGCAACTAAAACACACACGCATTGCTTGTACTATGCACCGAATAGTCAAACATTTTTGAATTTTGGTTAAAATGGTTTTTTTTTTTTTTTTTTTTTTTACAACAAATTCCATTAATCATTTTAATTCTTGGTCAGCATCCTTTCTGGATCACTCACACTATTTTCCAATACTATTTTTATTTTCATGGCATTTTGTTCCATTTTGTACCTTTTATACTAAACATGACTTTACTGATAGTTTAGACCTCTAGAGAATATTATTACAGACTGCAGCTTTTACTATGTGCTTGTTTTTATCTGAAGGCTATTATTACTATTAAATTCAATTTTCTTAGGTAACACTCTACAAGTTCAAATTATGTCAACAATTTTTTTATTCCTTATGAAAAATAATGTGTATGTCTAACTGAATCATTTTGTTATACAGCAGAATGAACACAATTTAAATCAACTATACTTGAACAAAATAAATAAAAATTATTCTTATATCAATGTAAGTAGCTAATGAAGCTTATCATACAGTTTTTGTTCTTCTTATTTTAATTTTTTTCTACCACTAATGTTATACACTGGATAAAAGATCAATCATTTATGGTTATATCATAGCTAATGGGCTTCCCAGGTGGCACTAGTGGTAAAGAATCTACCTGCCAATGCAGAGACATAAGAGACATGGGTTTGATCCCCGGGTTGGGAAAATCCCCTGGAGTAGGAAATGGCACCCTATTCCAGTATTCTTGCCTGGGAAAATTCCATGAACAGAGGAGCCTGGTGGGCTAAGGTTCACAGGACTGCAAAGAGTTGGACACTACTGAGTGACTGAGTGTGAACACACACACACACACACACACATCATAGCTAATTCACACACAAAAAAATTGAGAACAATTTTAAAATTGCTGCATTTTCAAAATTCTTTACCGCCATCAAAAAGACTGTTTCAACTTTCAAATATTCTATTTATTCTGGTGTTGCTCTCCCTTATAGAGGCATATGATGTTGTTCCCTTCTGGAACAAGTTTTCTAGGTACTACCACTTAGTATCAAGATCAAAGGATACCTGCTTTGGATCTGGCTTGCATGGATAATATGCAATGTGAACATATTTTTCATTCAGGTATTATTCTTGGTTGATCTTTCATGTACTGATTAAACCCGGGAGGAAAAGCAAATTGCTATGTTCCAAGATTCCCCGGGAGTCAGTCATCAATAGGTATATTTGGAACAATATACGATTAGCCAAAGCCATCTGGCATATTGACTGCTGACTTTTAAAAGCACAGCAAGTCAAAATGAACTCAGATTTGAAACTGGTAGGCTCAAAACATCCTGCTTTACTCAGAAATTGTTGCTAGTTTAAAGAAGCAGTCAAGAAAGAAAGTAAAAATAATTTCTTAGCTTTAGACTTGTAACAATGATAAGACAGTATTCTAGACTGGGAACCCTGCAAAAATATATTTTATGGACACAGATGCTTCTTTTTCCACTGAAAATCACTGAAGTATATAAATAGTAGCCAAACTCTTGAACAGAATTTTTACAGCTTTTATCACTATAAACTTCGTTGAACAAATCACATTTTCTGACAATTTACTGTCAGTAATTGTTGACACATTAATTTGTCTTCATCTTCTTAAAACTAAGATTTGCCTAGAATGGCATTATTTTTCTGACTGTGTAGTTTATTTCATGAAGGGGTACATTTCAAAAACAGGCCACCTTCCTCCATGTGGTAGAGACATCAGAATAGAAAGAGAGAAACAGTGTTTTCAGGAGGAATTCCTAGCCTATGATTCAGAGTTCTGCCACTACTGATGCAAAGTTGAGCAGTGGGGATGAGCTGGGTATGTGTGGGCAACCTAGTCTGCATTTCTGATATATATTTTACATGGTTCTCATGTTTCCAAAACTAAATCTTTGTGTGCTTCTAGCTTCATAAACCTAGAAAATGCTCCTACATTTCTGCTTTTTCATCTTCAAGTGGGAGGATTTTTAGCAGAAAAATTCAGACCAATACTTCTATCTTGTAGTTGAAGTCTTATTTTCAAGGTTGTCGCTTTAACTCTTACTACAAAATCTATTTGTTAAATCTTAGTATTCCTGTTTGACTGATGAAGTGACTAAGTGACTTTCCACTAAATCACAAGACCAGAAGCCATCTTTTCTACATTATCCTTCTCTTAAAAATTATACTGCTCCATTTCACTTTGCAATCTCTATCCCTTCAACAAAGTGGAAGGTTGTCTTGATCAAAAACTGTTTTTGTTGGGATTTCCTTGGTGAGCCAGTGGTTACAGCTTCTTGCTTTCAATGCAGGAGATCCCCAATCCCTGGTTGGGGAACTAAGATCACACATGCTGTGTGGCACGGCCAAAAAAAAAAAATTGTTTTTATATTTATTTTATCGAAGAACATTTTTTAATTCAAAAAGATAAATGAACCCCGAAGTTTCCAGTAGCTGTATTTACAACTGATGATATGATATGGGAGCAGCCTAAATGCTTATGAACAGATGAATGGATAAAGGAGATGTGGTACATATATACAATGGACTATTACTCATCCATAAAAAAGAATGAAAATTTCCTATTTGCAGCAACATGGAAGGACTTGGAGGGCATTATGCTAAGTGAAATAAGCTAGATAAAGACAGACAAATACTTTATGACATCATTAATATGTGGATTTCTAAAAGATACAACAAACTAGTGAATATGACAGAAAAGAAACAGATTCCTAGATCTAGGGAACAAACTAGTGGATACCAGTGGGGAGGGGCAATGTAGGGGTAAGGAAGTAGAAGGTACAAACTATTAGGTGTAAGATAGCTTACAGGGATGGATTGTCTCTAGAAAGGGAATGGAGTCAATATTTTATAATAACTGTAAGTGGAGTGTAACTTTTAAAAGTTGCATTAAAAAATTTAAATATTTTGCTTTAATCATTTTCAGTTATTTTACCAGTTTTTATTGCTTGTATGAAATGATGAATATAAATACATGGTTTTTATGGCATGGGCAAAGTATCAAGGTCAGCGCTAATGCAAGCCTTGAGCACTCTTCCCTATCCAGTGCCAACTGTCTGCACCCTACACCCCAAATAACCACACCTTGATGTCTGCGTCCACAATCACACATTGACATTGCTTCGTAGTTTGCTCACTGAGGAATGTACTTATGGCTAATATTTAGCTGCCAAGCACTTGTACACCTTTTTGTAAGATATCAAAATATTTTCTGATCCTTTAGTAAGTAGTCACTATCCCAAGCCTCATTTTTGGACCCACCTGCTCTGGATGTTCAGGCCAATATCATGAAACTTCCTGGATCCAGAAGATAAAAGGTTACTGCCTGGCACACCAAAGCTCCTCCAGAAGAAGGAGAAGTCTCCAGTATTATGACTTATTGTTGCTAGTATGCTACGTGTGTAAGCTGAATATTTCCCAGAGCGCACACCAGAGCTGATGACATTAGAGTTTGGCCAGACTGAGTGGAAAGACCTCCCTGAACCTGGGGGCATCCAGTAGAGACCCCAGAAGGGCAATGCCTGAGCTGGTAGTGCTAGCTGTACTAAACTAGCAGCAATGCTAAACTAGCAGTTCCTAACTAGCAGCAATGCTAAACTAACAGTTCTAAACTAGCAGTACCAAACTAGTAGCTACATTGAACTAGTATTATTAAACTAGCTGTACTGTTAAACTAGCAGTACAAACTAGCAGTAATGCTAAGCTGGCAGTAATGCTAAACCAGCAGTACTAAGCTAGTGTTACTAAACTAGCAGCAATACTAAATTAGTCCCCAAATTCCAGAATCAAGGACACTATCCTCTTCTTCCTGAAAACTTCTCCTAAAATTTTAATAGAAGGGAAATCCGGGATCAGGTGAAAATGGCTGCCTCTTCCTTATTGTCAATTTTAGATTTGGAAAAAAAAAAATCACCTCTTTCTAGAATGTACTCCACTACGTAAAACAGGTCTACTAAAGACAATTGATGAATGCAGACACGTCCTCTGACTAATGAACTGGTACACACTGGTCCTAGTGTGTTGGATTTGGTTGGTTGTACACTTTCTCTAGGACTTCCCAGGTGGTACAGTGGTAAATAATCTGTCTGTCAACACAGGAGATGCAAGAGATGTGGGTTTGATCCTTGGATCAGAAAGATACCCTGGACTAGGAACTGGTAACCCACTCCAGTATTCTTGCCTGGAAAATTCCATGGACAGAGGAGCTTGGCGGGCTACAGTCCATGGGGTCACAAAGAGTTGGACATAACTTAGTAACTAAGCCACAGCACTCTATCTCTAAAATAAAGCCATTTGGGAGAAGGGAGAACTTTTTAAAAATTAAGTAATACCTCCTCATGTCATGCTCTGGATTTGTACTTCTCCTCAAACTACTGAAACACACAAAGATTTTCCTGCAAGAAAGAGAGTTCACCAAGACCTCAGTACAGTTTAGCTCCATAAAAGACCATTTGGCTGTGCTATGGCTGCCCTTTGATTGTAATGGGGTTTAGTCTGGAACTAAATCCAAGATCATCAGTTAAAAAAAAAAAATCTAAGAATGTAGGAATATCTGTTCTGAAAGTGAAACATCCACTCTTAACAGATGTTAAGATATGGATGTGGATATGGGAAAAGATATTTCATCAAGTAAGGTCCCTGAGCAATCTTACACTCAATTTCCTTGAGCCTTTCAAAAATGTTATCTATTTGGCAGAATAGTGATAGTAAATGATGTGCTTTGTAGCAGTTCATCTAGGAGTAATAAGCCCCTGTCACTTAGTAGACTAGTTACAAGTTCCAAAATACAAAGGGATATTTTTAGAATTATATTTGTAAGCACATTGTACCCAAGATGGGATTTGAGTGAACTCCAATACAGAAAAGTCATTTTACAATCTGGAACCATATCACATGTGAAATGTGTTAAATAATACTTTTCTTTCCAGAACGACTATATCTTGTATAATGAATTTCTTACTGTAACTTCATTAAAAAAAAAGTTATCTTCAGCTACAGCTAAGAAGTTTTGAATATAGTTAGGTAAAGATCACATTTCCATGGTTAATGCCGATTTTCCATCTCTTTTGCTCTGATAAACTAGTGCTAAACTAGCACATCTCCGATTCTGCACCAGTACAATGTTCACCAAAGTTCTATTCTGTGCAGAAGCCCATGTACCGCAGATGGACCTCTGATAGTCCCTTTGAGCTTTGCTGCTCTTAATTCTCACAAGGGCTCTGTGAATGAGCTCATGAAGCCTTTTAGAGCTGTGTGAATATTCAGTGAGATAAGTCACATAAAGCGTAGCCCCTAGAACCTAGTAACAAGTCATTAAACGGTAGCAGCAGTTCTGTGCTTGTTTCGGCTATACGCCTCAGGGTTCAACACACATGCGCAGCTGAACAATGGTGGGGCCAGGGGTCTGCTTCTCCCGTGTCTGCATGTAGCCAAAGCGTGTACTTTCCTTGACTTCATTCATGCTTTATACTTCTGTGGCCTCTGCTGAAACAGATTTCAACAATAGATCGACAATAACTATTTCATGTTGAGTGTTTTCTTCCTCTCCTAATTACTTTTTATTATTTTGAAATCCTGCATCTCTGTCTTCAGTAAACCCTTTTCAAAAAAGAAGAGGAAGAACACTTTAGGTAACACAGAAAACCTAAGATGAAAGAGTTACCACATTTATGTTGGAAACTAATTTCACTCAGAGTTAAAGCTGAAGCATCTCTGAAGCAGATTGCTGATACCTTTGATCTGCACCCAAACTCAGAAGACTCTTGAAGTGAGTCGTGGCTGCAGCAGTGGAAGCTGCCAGGGAGGAAGGACCCACATGGAGCTATGTGGTCTCTTCCCAAACTCCACCAGACACTGCTTTCAGAATTGCACCTCTTTGAGATTTTTGGAGCATAAGTAGAATATATTTCTTTCTTTCCTTTTAATTCATAGAATTTTGAGGTAAAATTTTAAGTATCTGGAAAGCATTCTGAGCCTGGGTCCTAGTCTAGTCCTACTTCTTATTTATTTTATTTGGGATTTGTCATTTCTCACCTTCGTAAATCTCAATTCTCAATGTGAGATTACAAACACACCGGTATTTCTGAAGATTGATTAAATGAGTTGTTTGTGGAAGCAGTTTCCAAATGCAATATAAAAACATGCGTCATTCAGAGGTTGTTTTCCCACAACCCACTGTAAAATAAATAATTCTTGGGATTTGTAAGATGATGTTTAAAGAGAAGGATAGGTTCAATCCATTTGTTGTATTTGCTTTAGCAGCAGAGAGGATGCAGTTTATGGAATGATCTGCGTTGGGTGGCTGTAACTTCAGCCAGGACTTATTTGATGCTCCTGAGTGAGTTCCCTCAGGCCCGACATAACTCCTCTGGCTCTTCCCACATTACAGAACTCAGGGGACCAGAGGACTTATTGGTTTCTTTGCTGAGCAAGGCGGTGATATGAACTCCATATAGCACCTGTGAGCATGATCCATGGATCCCTTTGGGAATCTTTAAAGAGGTGCCTCTGAATTCTTGTGGAAGTGTCCAAGTTTATATCCACTCAGATGCTCGTTAAAAGTTAGGGACTAAAAAATCTGTATTTTACAAAAGAAATAAAAATTTATACAAATTTTATGACAAATTGTAAAAAGTCAAAAGAGCAGTGATAGGGAAATATTTGCATCACAGATGAAAGGAAAATATTTTTCTTTTGTAATATACACAGAGCTTCAACAAGCTCGTAAAAGAGACAAATTGAAATTTCGGCAAACTATTTAAAACAATACTTTATAGAGGAGAACAGAAAATGCCTAATAAACACATGATGTTAATTTTCTCTAGTAGTAAGATGAATACAAATTAAAGAAACGATATGATATTCAGCTCTCAAACTGAAAAAAATATATATACATATATAAAGATGATGTATAGGACTAGGCACTGCTAGGCTGACGAGGATGTGAATTGTGATACTTCCATTAAAAATTAATTTAGATCTACCTAATAAAAACTAAAAATACAAAAATAGTTTTCCCTCATAACCCCAGATTGGGGATATAACAGCAGCTAAATAGAAGAGTGAAATTAAAATGAATGGGGAGCTGATTATTAACTTTGCAGATTTTTGCACTCTGTTGCTTGATTGCTTAATAAAACAAATAATGCTCAAGTGATTTATATGTATGGATATATGCATATATACATATACACACTCATTATATACATATATACATCTCATTATGTATGTGTGTAATGAGATGTCCAAGGAGATCCAACCAGTCCATCCATCCTAAAGGAGATCAGTCCTGATTATTCATTGGAAGGACTGATGCTGAAGCTGAAACTCCAATATTTTGGCCACCTGCTGTGAAAAACAGACTCATTGGGAAAGACTGGTGCTGAGAAAGATTGAGGGTAGGAGGAGAAGGGGACGACAGAGGATGAGATGGTTGGATGGCATCACTGACTCAATGGACATGAGTTTGAGTAAACTCCGAGAGTTGGTGATGAACAGGGAGGCCTGGTGTGCTGCAGTCCATGGGGTCGCAAAGAGTTGGACACGACTGAGTGACTGAACTGAACTGAACTGAATGAGATGTCCACAAAACTTTAGGTCAAACTTAGGTAGCTTATTGTGGCCTCAATGGAAATTCAGAAAGTTCAGAATAAATGATCTTTTCATTCTCTGGTGGGGAGACCCATATGGGGATCATATCTGCCCAGTGAAAGGGTTGGTTGGTTATTCACAAATTGAAGAAATTCCAGAAAAGGGATATCAGAATGATGAAAAGTCATCATCAAACAGAATGATGAAAGTCACATCTCATATGCAAATATTTAATGACCTGAGTGATCTAAATTAACAACTTCCTGCCCTTCACTTTCAACTTTCTGCAAATAGACCTTGCTAGTCTGTGTCCTATTTATCAAACCCAAAGGCTGTCTTTTTCTTCTTTGAATCATTACAGAGATTAAATGAAATATATGAGTGAGTGAAGTCACTCAGTCGTGTCTGACTCTTTGTGACCCCGTGGACTGTAGCCTACACCAAGCTGCTCTGTCCATGGGATTCTCCAGGCAAGAATACTGGAGTGGGTTGCCATTTCCTTCTCCAGGGGATCTTCCCAACCCAGGGATCGAACCTGGGTCTCCTGTATTGGAGGCAGACGCTTTAACCTCTGAGCCACCAGGGAAGCCCTAAACTTTAAAATTGTGTCTGGCATGCAGAAAATTCTCAATAAATACTATTGTTATTAGTGTCTTTGAATGACCCCAATAAAAACACTCCTCTTTCCCCACTTAAGTTCTAAATCAAACAACAAATAAGACAAAGACTTGCCAGGTGAAAACCAAATTCTCACCACTAGGATGGAAAGTGTGCTTCCTGATTTTAATGCCAAAAAATTAGTGACACTCATCCTCCTCCTTGTAGAATAGGTAGCAAAAGACCAGTGAGTGTGTCAAGACCTGGATTCTAGTAACAAAGCTACAGTTGTGTCTGAATCTTCTGGTTCTCAAGAGAAAGAAGAAAGGAAAGAATATGAATGTTTTGCTTCACTTTTCAGACACATCAGTCTGATAACTCACTACCTTCTTCTGTGGGCAGGGTTAGTGGTAGAAAGGTCCATTTCATCAAAGCTACAGTTGTTCCAGTAGTCATGTATGGATGTGAGAGTTGGACTATAAAAAAGCTGAGTGCCAAAAAATTGATGCTTTTGAACTGTGGTGTTGGAGAGGACTCTTGTGAGTCCCTTGGACTGCAAAGAGATCAAACCAGTCAATCATAAAGAAAATCAGTCCAGAATATATATTGGAAAGACTGATGCTGAAGCTGAAGCTCTAATACTTTGGCCACCTGATTCAAAGAACTGACTCATTTGAAAAGACACTGATGCTGGGAAAGATTGAAGGTAGGAGGAGAAGGGGATGACAGAGGATGAAATGGTCGGATGGCATCACTGACTCAATGGACATGGGTTTGGGCAAGTTCTGGGAGTTGGTGATGGACAGGGAGGCCTGGTGTGCTGTGGTTCATAGGGTAGCAAAGAGTGGGATGCGATTGAACTGAACTGAACAGTGACTATATTCCCTGGTCTGAGCTCACGTTTAGATTAGGTCTGTAATGTTACATTTATGCTTAACAATGTGGATCTGTGATCTTTAAAGACAAAAAGATGATTTTCAGAAGCAAATCTGAAAAAGTAAACCACTTTGTTTTTCTGTGCATGCATATGCAATAAAATAAATGCTAGAGACTTGATTATAAGAAAATAACAAAAGAGTTCAAAATATCTTAGAAGTCCTCCATATGACTGTAAATAGCTACTGACGTAGAAATAATGAAATACCTTAAATCAGTAAAAAGCTAACCAAGATAATCATTTTAAATTATATTAAAATAAATTGAATAGCAATGGTTTTCATTCAGTATGGCCAAATAAAAAAACAAACAAACAAGTTAATTATTTGTTTCAAGTACAATAGACAATAATTATTATTTCAAATAGGTTTTAAAACTTTTTCTTTTCTTTTTCAAAAGTGATAGTGCCACAGATTTGCTTTCCTAAGCCGAAGTAATTTCCAAGTCAAATTTTGGAGCATCTCCATTATGTTTCTTCATTATTTTTAGACAGTTACAGACATTAATTCAAAACTCTTCACCTGTGCTTCAAGTTCACCAACTAAAAAGTAAAATTAATGTTTTTTTGTGTTCAGAAAGTCATTCAAAAATAAAGTTCTCTTCCTCCTTAAAAATAGATAGTAATTTCATTATTTTGAGTTACATTTTTAGCTTTTTATTTTGTCCACACTACGAAGCATATGCAATCCTAGTTCCCCAGCTCAGTTCAGTTCAGTCGCTCAGTCATGTCTGACTCTTTGCGACCTCATGAATCGCAGCACGCCAGGCCTCCCTGTCCAGGATTCAAATCCGTGTTCCCCTGCACTGGAAGTGCAGAGCCCCAACAACTGGACACCAGGGCAGTCCCTATTTTGTGTTTTAAAGTGTGGTGCTGGAGAAGACTCTTGAGAGTCCCTTGGACTGTGTGGAGATGAAACCAATCAATCCCAAAGGAAATCAACCCTGAATATACACTGGAAGGACTGATGTTGAAACTGAGGCTCCAATAATTGGGCTGCCTGTTGTGAAGATGTGACTCATAGAAACAGACCCTGATGCTGGGAAAGACTGAAGGCAAAAAGAGAAGGAGGCAGCAGAAGATGAGATGATTAGATAACATCACTGACTTAATGGACACAAATCCAGCAAACTCCTCTGGGAGATAGTGGAGGACAGAGGAGCCTGACATGCTGCTGTCCATGGAGTTGCAGAGTCAGTCATGACTTATGACTCAACAACAACATGTAGATAATACTAACTTTTGTTCTTTTCTTTTCACTGCTTGATAGTATTCTGTTAGATACAAAGTCTTCAGTTTATTTATCTATTTGTCTCTGGCGGTAACAGGTAATTTCTGACTTTCTGCTATTAAAATAAAAGCTGATCTAAAAATAATGCACATATTTTTGTGCATATGTGTATATGTACCTTGAAGGGACGTGCTAGATCTTAGGAGAAGGGATAGGCTATCCACTCTTTAGTTCAGTCGTTCAGTTGTGTCCAACTTTTACGACCCCATGAATTGCAGCATGCCAGGCCTCCCTGTCCATCACCAACTTGCTGAGTTTACCCAAACTCATGTGGGTCGAGTCGGTGATGCCATCCAGCCATCTCATCCTCTGTCCTTCCCATCTCCTCCTGCCTCCAATCCCTCCCAGCATCAGGGTCTTTTCCAATGAGTCAACTCTTCTCATGAGGTGGCCAAAGTACTGGAGTTTCAGTCTCAACATCAGTCCTTCCAATGAATATTCAGGACTGATTTCCTGTAGGATGGATGGGTTGGATCTCCTTGCAATCCATGGGACTCTCAAGAGTCTTCTCCAATACCACACTTCAAAAGCATCAATTCTTTGGTGCTCAGCTTTCTTTACAGTCCAGCTCTCACATCCATGACTACTGAAAAACCATAGCCTTGACTAGACAGACCTTTGTTGGCAAAGTAATGTCTCTGTTTTTAATATGCTGTCTAGATTGGTCATAACTTTCCTTCCATGGAGTAAGCGTCTTTTAATTTCGTGGCTGCAATCATCATCTGCATTGATTTTGGAGCCCCCCAAATAAAGTCATGAAGTGATGGGACCAGATGCCATGATCTTCGTTTTCTGAATGTTGAGCTTTAAGCCAACTTTTTCACTCTCCTCTTTCACTTTCATCAAGAGGCTTTTTAGCTCCTCTTCACTTTTTGCCATAAGGGTGGTGTCATCTGCATATCTGAGGTGACTGATATTTCTCCCAGCAATCTTGATTCCAGCTTGTGCTTCTTCCAGCCCAGCGTTTCTCATGTTGTACTCTGCATAGAAGTTAAATAAGCAGGGTGACAATATACAGCCTTGACGTACTCCTTTTCCTATTTGGAACCAGTCTGTCATTCCATGTCCAGTTCCAACTGTTGCTGCCTGACCTGCATACAGATTTCTCAAGAGGCAGGTCATGTGGTCTGGTATTCCCATCTCTTTCAGAATTTTCCACAGTTTATTGTGATCCACACAGTCAAAGGCTTTGGCATAGTCAATAAAGCAGAGTTTTTCTGGAACTCTCTTGCTTTTTTGATGATGCAGCAGATGTTGGCAATTTGATCTCTGGTTCCTCTGCCTTTTCTAAAACCAGCTTGAACATCTGGAATTTCACCGTTCATGTATTGCTGAAGCCTGGCTTGGAGAATTTTGAGCATTACTTTACTAGCATGTGAGATGAGTGCAATTGTCCGGTAGTTTGAGCATTCTTTGGCATTGCCTTTCTTTGGGATTGGAATGAAAACTGACCCCTTAGGGTAGCAGATTTTCAAATGCATTAGTTACTGCATTTTTCTCCTTAATTTATACTTTAACCAGCAGAGTTTAGCAGTTCCATTGCTCTTTAACATGGCCAAACATACCGTTTATAACTAAAATGCATTATAACTAAATTTCCCTCTAAGCACTGTTTGTGTGAAACTTGTTATGCTATATTTTTGTTTTTGTTTATCTCAAAATATTTTCTAATTTCCCTTGTGATTTCTTCTTTGATGCATTGGTTATTTATAAGGGAATTATTCATTTTCACACATTTGTGAATTCTCAGATTTTCTTCTGTTATTGATTTCTAATTTCATTCCGTTGTGGTCAGAGAATATAATTTGTGTGACTTCAATCTTTTTGAATTTATTGGGAATGGTTTTGTTGCCTAATATATGGTCTATCATAAGGAATGTTTCACCTTGATAATGATATGTATTATGCTATTCCTGGGTGTGTTAGTTTCTAAGTCATGTCCAGTTCTTTGTGATCCATAGACTGGAGCCTGCCAGACTCCTTTTTCTGTGGGATTCTCCAGATAGGAATAGTGGAATGTGTTGCCATTCCCTTCTACAGGGAGCTTCCTGACCCAGGGATTGAACTCTGGTCTCCTGCATTGCAGGCAGATTCTATCGGGTGTGATTGGTTTGCAAAGCAGTTTAGGTGTTCTGTTTCCTTGTTGATCTCCATCTTAGTTTTTATATTAGTTATTCAAAGTGTGGTAGTGTTGCAGTCTCCAAGTATTGCTGTTGACTTGTTGACTTGTCTCTTTCTCCCTTCGATTCTATCCCTTTTGTATTAAGTGTTTAGAAGTTCTGTTGTTAGGTGCACATTGTTATGCCTTCCTGATGGACTGATCCTTTTATCGTTGTCTTCACTGTCTCTAGTGACAATTTTAAGTTAAAATCTAAGAATTCAGACTTCAGTTTCATAATGAAATTATAGTATTCCACCTCTCTTTTAGTTACTGTTTGGTTACCTTTTTTATCCTTTTAATTTCGATCTGTTTCTATCTTTAAATCCAAAGTCTCTTATAGGTAGAAGATAGTTTGATTATTTTTAAAAATTTATTCTGCTGTCCTTTGACTTCTTCCTTTCTTCTTTCCTTCTATCCCTTCTTTAGTTTTTAAACACAAAATAACAAACCCAGTTGCCCACTCCAAAGACCATAAGAAAATGATTAGAGAACAAGTAATTTACTTAAAAATAAATCTGGGGGAGGAATTAGGGAAGAAACCAGGAGGGAAAGGCATCTGATAACAAATACATGATGAAACTAGATCCCACTGGAGAAATGAGAGAAACCCACAGGGGGCTGTGGGAGCCAACGCAATCAGGTTGATGCGTTTGTCAACCTGAATGGTGAGAGAGCTGAAACATTTATAGACCAACTCGTAGTAGCCCCCCAGTTGAGGGAGTATTATTTCTGCTCTCTGCATTGCCACTGCAAGGTAGACTAAGCTTCCACTGCTTGAAAAAGTCCTCATGTTGCCGGTGAGGGCAGAGTGATGGTACCATACAGTCGTACCTGAGGGGCTGTGGGTAATACTCTCACCCTGTCTGTTCCATTCTTGCAATATCATCAATAGACAATGGCAACTATTTCTTATGATTTTCTTTACCAATTCTGTTGTGCGAGATACATCCACTGGGCTTCCCAGGTGGCGCTAGTGGTAAAGAAACCGCCTGCCAATGCAGGAGACATGAGACATGAGTTCAGTTCTTGGGTCTGGAAGATCCCCTGAAGGGAGGGCATGGCAACACACTCCAGTATTCTTGCCTGGAGAATGCCATGGACAGAGGAGCCTGGCGGGCTGCAGTTCTTAGGGTAGCAGAGTCAGACAGGACTGAAGTGACTCAGCACGCACATGTGGTATATCCATCACAGGTGCGAGTGTTTTTCTGACTGTTGAGTATATTTCTGAGCTTTTTATTCTGTTCCACTGAGCCATGTGCTATCTCAGATCAGCACCTACACTGTACCCTTTCTCATTCCTGTTGCATGAGTCTTTTTCTGTTTTGTCTCATCCATGGAGAAGCTGTTTCAACGTTACTGGTGTCTTCAGACAATTGACTTTGTTCCATTGATCTTCTCCATTGATGTTTTCTTATATTTCATTTATTTCTGGTCTTGCATTTACTTTTCAATTTCTTTTTTTTTTCGACTTTGTTTTCTTCTTTTTCACCCTTTTATTTAGGTGGAAACTTCATTAACTTGTTACTTCTTTCCTGATACAAGCATGTAATACTGCACATTTCCCTCTAGGCATTGTTTTAACAACATTCCACAGTTTTTGACATGTTGTGTTTTTATCATTTCAGTTTAAATTATTTTAAAATTTTCCTTGGGATTTCTTCTTTGAAATGGGATTATGTTGAAGTTGTTTCATTTCTGAATGTCTGGGATATTTTAGATACTTTTTCAGTATTGATTTATAGCTTAATGATGTTGTGGTTAGAGACTGTACTTTGATATTTTCATCTCCTCTGTTTTCTTTGTTCTCTGTGTTTGTGGAATTTCTTGAATTTGGATGTTTGATTTTCTAAACTGATCCTCTAATTGTCTCATTCAACTTCTATCATCTTCTAGATTTTTATCTTTCTGCTTTATTTTCCAAGAGACTTCTCTTTATTTTCTACATAGCACTGAAAATTTTATTACCATCATATCAATCATTTGAGACCATCTGATTTGATCCCCTTTTGATTTTTAACAATCTAGTTTTGTAACCTCTGTTCTGCAAGTACAAATTCAGTTAATTTATATCTTGTGATTACTGACATAATTAAATTCATATTTGATATTTTATTTTTGATTCTTTTTCTGCTCTTTATGATTTTTTCTTAATGGAGTCAAGATTTTTAAAAAAAAATTCTTTTTGCACTTTTCTATTCCTTTTGAAGTTATAAACATGTTTTATATTCCAGTGCTTACTATTAAAGCAGTAACATGTATATTTATCTTACAAAATATATAATTAAGCACTTCTGCTCTCCTTTGCAATAGCAAGACTTTAGAACATTTCACCTCTGGTCACTATCCTTCCTCCATACCCCATATTATCTTCTATGCTTATGAATTCTTAGAAGGAAATTTTCCCTAAATACAAGAAAGGTAAAAATCCCTTCATTGTCTGTCTTTACTGCTAGGTGGATACTATCTGGTTCATTATTTTTGTTAAGTAGAAGAGGACAGTCTTTTGTGACAGGAGGTCTCAGCTCCAGTTCATCATCTTATAAAACCCAATGAATTCCCTTTGGAGCTGTCGCATCTCCTGGGTCTAGTTTAATTGGGTCAGCAAATGCTACTTCAGTAGCCTTGAATTCAGCAAAAGACTTAGCACTCTAACTTCTATTTCTCTTTTAATTTTGGTCTTTTGTAATTTTTCTTATTTTTAAAAAGACTCAGCTGTATATCAAAATTATGTTTTAAAATTTTATGCTTTATTCTTAGTATTTTAATTGAGAGCTTTTTAAATAGTGAATCTTTTTTGTTTTTGATGAATGTGACATACTGCCAAAAATTAAAAAAAAAGCCTCTATTAGCATTTGACTGTTAATTTCTTTTTGATTTCTTTTATCTGTTATTTTATTCTAGTATATTAACTATAGTTTTCTGATGCTATCTGCCTTGAAAATTCTCCAGTGGCTATGAAAACTAATGGTAAGTAGGAGAATAATGCATAAACTGTTGTATAAACTCTGAAGTATCATATAACATTTTTCTCAGAAACATTTACCAAGCTTTTTCTACATGTAAGACACTTTACTGGGTTCTTTGCAAATGCTAACTTTACTCATCATCAAGAGTTGTAACACAGAAAGATGTCAGCTTTCCCACACCATCTTGCCATTGGAGGTCACGTTGGGATTTGAACTCACGTCCACCTGACTCCAAAGTGTGTTACTTTCAAAGTCTCCAAAAAGACTGCAGAGTATTTTGAAACCTTTGAAAAGGGCTATGCCACTAATACAAAAGCAGCTTGCTAACAACTGAAGCCATTAAAGATCATTCTTGTCTGAGTGCTTCACAAAAGAATTAACCCAATGGCCACTGTTTCTTAGATAGTAGTGGCTAGATAATTGGTTCCTAATTTTTCCGAGAATTCTTTCACTTAACACACAAATTTAGCCACCTAAATTTAGCTGATAATATGTGGGAGGTATTTTGGATAATTCGTAATCAAGTGCTTTAATTTTGATATGGTTGATTTCAAGCCCACACGTGAGTAAATAATCAAAAAAGGGAGACAAAATTTAAACTATAGATGCTGGGGGTTAAGAGAGATAATTTAAGCAACTTTCCCAGTGAAAGATGGGTTCTCTGGTCATGCCTAAGGAAGCTGCAGGGGCTTCTTAAAATGTTTCTAAAATAACAATTATCCATCTGTCAAAGATAAATGAGCATGAGCTCATTTGATAAGGCAATGTAGATATAAACAGATGAAGAACACAAAGGTGAGCAATGTAGTTTTTGTTAATCATAGTTCTTCAGAATGATCAGGGAGTCCAGATTCAATAATGTCTTGACTGAAATCATCAGATTAGATCGACGAAGCTTGCTCAAGCTTCATTGAACTGCCTATTCTATGAATAGAACTCTTTCAAACCCAAAGTGCCACTTCCTCTTTTTCCAAGGTTAGCATTTAAATTTTCTGATCACAAATTTCACTCTTCAGCAATGAAAGATGATTCTGGCACTTTTCTGGTCCTTTCCACCCTCCCACTTCTCCTATCCCCTTGACATACACCTCTCCATTTGTTTCTGAACTGTTGCTAAAATAAAAGGATGAATCATCCTAGCGGGTGCTTGAATGGAAAATGCATGTGGATTTTCCACGTATTGAAAAGCATACTGAGTAAATTATTAGAGAACTTTAGAGCTTAATGGAATACTTTTTGGTGACTGGGAATCATTGCTTAATCAGCTCTAATGGAAAGATGAAGGTCTTTATTTATGCCACTGCCAAAGACTGCATCTGCTGGGGATTTGACAGTATATTACTTGCCGTTCTAACTCAAAAACAAAAATGAAAAAGCAAAACGAAAATTCTTACCAGCCATATTTTACTTACAGATGATTATCACATTCAGACAACTTTGGTTTAGGTTTTCCTTCCAAGGAAGAGGGAGGTTTGATCTTCTTGCCAAGTTTGCTGCATACCCACCCTGCATCCGTGCCTTCTGCTACCAGGGTGTAGGGCCATCTTCTTCCTTATCTAATGACCTTGTTTGCAAATCATTGTAATATCCAGTTACTACTTTTGTTTATGTGTGTCTAGGATTGGTGCAATAGGGAAAAGGGCAGGCAATTTATGAAATCAACCATATCAAAATTAATTACCTTAATGGAGAGATAGGAGATTAGGACTCAAGAAATTTCAACTGAAGGACTCACAAGATTCCTATCTGATGAGAAATGGGCCCTTGTAACATTTCTGGAACATCATTCTTCTAATCCATAACATGTGGCAGATAATACCTGGTAGATTGTCCTGAGAATTAAATAGGCAGGAGTTGGAGAGCTATTGGTATCTGGATCAGAAGTGGTAAGAGGCAGGGGAAAGGCTATGAGTAAAAAGACTCAAGTCTGCTCAGTGATTTCACAATCAAGCTCATATTTTAGAGAATGTAAATATTTAATCTTTATTCTTATATATAATTCTAGGGCAGCTTAGAATGGTTGTCTAGGGCTTCCCCTAGTGGCTCAGAGGTTAAAGCGTCTGCCTCCAATGTGGGAGACCGGGTTCGATCCCTAGGTTCGATCCCCTGGAGAGGGAAATGGTAACCCACTCCAGTATTCTTGCCTGGAGATTCCCATGGACAGAGGAGCCTGGCAGGCTACGGGGTCGCAAAGAATTGGACACGACTGAGCGACTTCTTCACTTCTTCTTCATGTCACACCCAATATTTACAGCAATTTTTCAGAATATTATGTTACATATGAGGTTATTACATCCAAATAGTTCCCAGAAACAAAAGACAATCTTCATAGTCTTCAGATAGTTCCTCAGAGACAATTCATTCTGCACTTTTCACTGACAGGAGGCTCAGTTAAAGAGCAGCCCTAATTCTCTGGCAAGTCCTTCTTGAACTGAGTCAAGGACAGAGTTCTTATAATTTTCAAGCATTATATTTTCTTGGTTTATTATATGAAATACTTAAAAATATGTTTTGCATATTCATCTCCATGTCTTTTTCACGCTTAAAATTCTTTGCGCTTTGTAATTCTTACAACACTCCTTTTATGCAACACTCCTTTTATGCAGTATTTTCAGGTAAAAATATTAACATATTTATGCTAAAATATTTTCACTAATTGACTAAAGTGCAAATTTAATTGTTTTGTATTTTTATTGGCTAAATCTGGAAAATTCAAGATAGTTTTCAGAATATTAACCATTCTGCTAACCTCCTCTGGTTTGTCTTTTAGGTGTCAGATGTACTTGGTTTCAAGTCTCAGTTCTATAATTTATAAGCTACATGATCTTGGATAAATTGCATTATCTTTCTGAGCCTCCATTTTATCATCTATAAAAGAGACATAACACCTCTGAAGGCAAAGATTACACCTGCTCACCAAAATCTGTGCCTCTTTGTATTCCAGGGATCAAAGGTAGAATAAACTTCTAGGCTTCTCTTACAACAATTAGGAATCCCATTTGGTTGACTTTCAGACAATGGCAGAAATGACGTGTTGCTTGGGTTAAGGCTTTTCAAGAAGGAAGACTGTGCCTTCTCCAAGCTCCATCTTCTTCCCATTGTCAGCTGGGTGTGGGGTAATGAGGTCTTACAAATTAGTGAAGCCTTCAAATGAAAGGAGTTTAGATCGCTGAGTTGCCTTGTGAAAAAAAAAAAAGAATAAAACCAAAAATTTTACATACCAGGAACACTCATACTCACTCTTTATATAAGAAAAATATCAACTTTTGTTTGGTTTTACCACTGAACTTTGGAGGTTAATTTGTCCCAGCTGTTACTACTACCATGACTAAGATAAAAATTGCTACCAGTAAAAAAAAAAAAAAATACTGCTACTGCTTTCAGTTCAGTTCAGTCACTCAGTTGTGTCCGACTGTTTTTGACCCCATGTACTTGCAGCACACCAGGCTTCTTGTCCATCACCAACTCCCAGAGTTTACTCAAACTCATGTCCATTGAATTGGTGATGCCATCCAATTATCTCATCCTCCATCATACCCTTCTCCTCCTGCCTTCAATCCTTGCCAGCATCAGGGTCTTTTCCAGTGAGTCAATTCTTCACATCAGGTGGTGAAAGTATTGGGGGTTTCAGCTTCAGCATCAGTCCTTCCAATAAATATTCAGGACTGATCTCCTTTAGGATGGACTGGCTCAATCTCCTTGCAGTCCAAGGGACTCTCAAGAGTCTTCTCCATACCTAACATACATGGCATTCTGTAAAAACAGTATAGAGGTTTCTCAAAAGAGTAAAAATAGAACTACCATATGACAGAGTAATTTTATTGCTGGTTTTGAATTTTTAAAAGCCATTAATTCAAAAAGATACATGCACACCAATGTTCATAGCAGCACTATTTATAATAGCCAAGATATGGAAGCAAATTGTGTCTATCACCAGACGAAGGATAAAGAAACCGTGATATGTGTGTGTGTGTATATATATAATGAAATATTACTCAGCCATGAAAGGAATGAAATTTTGTCATTTGCAATAACATGGATGGACTTGGAGTATTTTATGCCAAGTGCAATAAATCAGACATAGAAAGACAAATACTGTATAATATCATTAATAGGTGGAAACTAAAAATAAAACACACTAGTTAGAAAGGCAGTGCCAAAGAATGCTCAAACTACTGCACAATTGCACTCATCTCACATGCTAGTAAAGTAATGCTCAAAATTCTCCAAGCCAGGCTTCAGCAATATGTGAACCGTGAACTCCCAGATGTTCAAGCTGGTTTTAGAAAAGGCAGAGGAACCAGAAATCAAATTGCCAACATCCGCTGGATCATGGAAAATGCAAGAGCCTTCCAGAAAAACACCTTTTCTGGTTTATTGCCTATGCCAAAGCCTTTGACTATGTGGATCACAATAAACTGTGGAAAATTCTGAAAGAGATGGATATTCCAGACCACCTAACCTGCCTCTTGAGAAATCTGTATGCAGGTCAGGAAGCAACAGTTAGAACTGGACATGGAACAACAGACTGGTTCCAAATAGGAAAAGGAGTACGTCAAGGCTGTATACTGTCACCCTGCTTATTTAACTTATATGCGAAATACATCATGAGAAACGCTGGACTGGAAAAAACACAAGCTGGAATCAAGATTGCTGGGAGAAATATCAATCACCTCAGATATGCAGATGACACCACCCTTTTGGCAGAAAGTGAAGAGGAACTAAAAAGCCTCTTGAAGAAAGTGAAAGAGGAGAGTGAAAAAGTTGGCTTAAAGCTCAACATTCAGAAAACTAAGATCATGGCATCCAGTCCCATCACTTCATGGGAAATAAATGGGGAAACAGTGGAAACAGTGTCAGACTTTATTTTGGGGGCTCCAAAATCACTGCAGATGGTGATTGCAGCCATGAAATTAAAAGATGCTTACTCCTTGGAAGAAAAGTTATGACCAACCTAGACAGCATATTCAAAAGCAGAGACATTAGTTTGCCAACTAAGGTCCGTCTAGTCAAGGCTATGGTTTTTCCAGTGGTCATGTATGGATGTGAGAGTTGGACTGTGAAGAAGGCTGAGCACCAAAGAATTGATGCTTTTGAAGTGTGGTGTTGGAGAAGAGTCTTGAGAGTCCCTTGGACTGCAAGGAGATCCAACCAGTCCATTCTGAAGGAGATCAGCCCTGGGATTTCTTTGGAAGGAATGATGCTGAAGCTGAAGCTCCAGTACTTTGGCCACCTCATGGGAAGAGTTGACTCATTAAAAAGACTCTGATGCTGGGAGGGATTGGGGGCAGGAGGAGAAGGGGACGACCGAGGATGAGATGGCTGGGTGGCATCACAGACTCGATGAACGTGAGTCTGAGTGAACTCCGGGAGATGGTGATGGACAGGGAGGCCTGGTGTGCTGCGATTCATGGGGTCACAAAGAGTCGGACACGACTGAGTGATTGAACTGAACTGAACTGAGTGAATATAACAAAAAAAAGAATTGACTCAAAAGTGTAGGGAACAAACTAGAGGACACAAGTGGGGAAAGGAAAGAGGGAAGGAGCAATGCAGAGGTAGGAAATTAAGATGTACAAACTATTCTCTATAAAATAAGCTATAAGGATCTATTGCCCAGCCTGGGGAGTATAGTCAATATTATGTAATAACAAGAAATGGAGTATCACCTTTAAAAATTGTGAATCACTATATTGTATACCTGCAGCTTATATATTTTACATCAACTATACTTCAATAAAAATAGCAATTAGATAGGACTATTAGCAATTAGCAATTAGATAGGACTGTTGATGAAGAATAGAATATTTTTTTCCCTAGAATCCGATCCTATTTGTGTGATTAAGCTGTTGCCTGGAAGTAGACCGCTTTCCTACTAATTTGAATGTCTAAAGAAAGGAGGATGAAGTGTTCATCTGTTTTGGCTTTTAGTAGTATTTCTTCTTGGAGAAGGCAATGGCACTCCACTCCAGTACTCTTGCCTGGAAAATCCCATGGGCAGAGGAGCCTGGTGGGCTGCAGTCCATGGGGTCGCTGAGGGTCGGACACAACTGAGCGACTTCACTTTCACTTTTCACTTTCATGCATTGGAGAAGGAAATGGCAACCCACTCCAGTGTTCTTGCCTTGAGAATCCCAGGGACGGGGAGCCTGGTGGGCTCCCGTCTATGGGGTTGCACATAGTCGGACATGACTGAAGTGACTTAGCAGCAGCAGCAACAGCAGTATTTCTTCCTAATTTTAAGCCCCCTCCAGACATAATATTATGACTCTAGAGTAAGTTTCAGAGACTGTGACACACCTAAAAAGATAACATACCTGCCATTTATTGGACTAGAAATTTTCTAGCTGTTTTCTATATTATTTACTCTTGAAAGATAACAATGATATCTGATGATTTAAAAGCTGGGTGCTGTTGCTGTTTCTGACATTAGAAGTTCAACAGAGCCCAAGGAAACAGAAAACTATAGAATCTTCTGATAAGAAAAGATCTACAAATTAGCAGGCATTATTTTCATTTTACCAATGAAGAGAGTAGGTTCAAGGAAGTTAAACAAATTTGCTTATGTTTAAACTACTTGTCATTTTGTGACAAAAACTAAATTTTGATCCAATTATTATTTCAGTGATTCTATGCTTTTATCTATACAACTCTGTGTATGTGATTTTTTCAAATAATATTATCTGCACGGTTGATCTTTCTTTGTCATCTGGTCTTGCAGTCAAAGTCACACTCAAATTCTACTCAGTCACCTGCTGTGTGGTTTTGAGGAAATTACCACCTCTGAGCTTGAAATGCCTCATTGGCTTTGTTGATATAATAATAACCAACATGTAAAGTTGTTCTGGGGATTAAAATAATCATATACATAAAACACAAAATACACTGCTTTCGAGGCAATGCATAATTGTTGTCATCATAATGAAGATGGTTTTAGAAAAGGAATCCTTTTGTTCTATGTCTTGTCTATGAGGGTGCTTCCCAGGTGGCACTTGTGGTAAAGAACATGCCTGCCAGTGCAGAAGGTGTGGTTCGATCCCTGGGTTGGGAAGATCCCCTGGGGGAGGGCATGGCAATCCATTCCAGTATTCTTGCCTGGAGAATCTCATGGACAGAGGAGCCTGGCAGGTTACAGTCCGTAGCGTCCCAAAGAGTCGGACATGACTGAAGCGACTGAGCGTGCCTGCATGCATGCAACCGTGAGGAAGGATAGTGAAAAATCAGATGATAACACTTCTCTACAATCTATAGTAGAGATCTCATACTGTTATATTAAAGGTGCGATCTCTGTCCGTTTTTCTATTTCACTTTAATTGCAACAGATGGATTAACCAAAGAAACTTTCCATAAGGAAGAAAGCCCTCTTTAAAACTGAAGTAGTAGAATTTATCTCTGGTGGCTCAGATGGTAAAGCATCTCCCTGCAACTCGGGAGACCTGGGTTCAATTCCTGGGTCAGGAAGATCCCTTGGAGAAGGGAATGGCTACCTACTCTAATATTCTTGCCTGGAGAATTCCATGAACAGAGGAGCCTGGCGGGCTACAGTCCACGACGTCACAAAGAGTCTGACACACCTGAGTGACTACACAACCATCTTTGAAAACAGGGAGGTTGTGGATGTAGTGTTATGGATGCCATGATCTGGACTAGAAGTTCTCATAATTTAGTCTTACAAAAATTATAAATAACCTCAAGAGAATTTATGTAACAAAGGGATCAACACAAATGGAATATAAATTCTGTTTCTGAGCTCTGGTGAAAGATAAGGTTAAAAAAATCAAATGTACTACATATGATAATTCACAATTCAGAAAGCATTTTTCACATTCATGATTTTTTCAGACGTACAACTCTGTGAAATCAGGATTGATCCTTATACCTGTTTTACACAAGAGGACTTTGAGGCTCATGAATTTCAAATGACTAGTCCAAAGTTACCCACCTAGTAAGTCCTAGAGCTGGGATGAGGCTCAGAATTGATTTCAAGAATCATAAGTGTTATTAGATCATTATCTCTCTAAGTAGAAGATCTGTTTCACTATATGAGAAAGCTTTGATGAAATACAGATTTGAGCAGCAGTTGAAACTCTTGATGAAAGATGAACATTTATTTGAGAAATTGATCCTTCTATAAAAACTGAAGCCAACCTTGTTGCCAGATGGAAGCCACTAAAAGAAAAATTTGCTTGTTAGGAAGAGAATTTTTATCAAGAAAGAGTGTGATGACTTATGAGATTATTATAAGCAGAAAGTGGGTTCTAAAACACCTTTCAGATCCCTCCTTATTAGTATTGTAAATTATTATCAGCACTAAATATTCTGAAAATCATTTATCTTACCTCTTTCTCTACCCCCAGGTGTATCCCTCTCTCTACTCACCACTGTAGATGCTGTACCTCTCAGCTATGGTTTTGGCTTTTTCAATGGCTCAGCAGGTAAAGAATATGCTTACAATGCAGGAGACATGGGTTCAGTCCCTGAGTTGAGAAGATCCCCTGGAGGAGGATATGGCAACCCTTTCCAGGATTCTTGCCTGAAAAATCCCATGAACAGAGGAGCCTGGCAGGCTACAGTCCAAAGGGTCACAAAGGATCAGACACAGCTGAGCACAATTGGCTTAGATGTTGTATCTCTCATGGACCTCAACAATTTCGCCCCCAGCATACACTCACACAAACACTGTTGGGCTTACGTTCCCTCTGTTTTTCATATCCAGTCCATTTGTTTTATGTGGTTAATCAAGGCTTGATTTAGATTTAATCTAATCTGTTTTTTCAGATCACCCTAAATGATATATTCCTCCTCTGAGCTCAGTTCCTGTGACACTCCGTTTTTTCACCTAAAATAGATCTGAAGGATTGTCTGTTCATTTGTCTGTCTCTTTGTTACCTTCAAGACCAGATAATTACACTTTTTTCCCCCAGAGACAAAGGCAAACATTTATTTAGAAGGAAAAAAAAGAAATCACAAGTTAGATAGCTAAAAATCTGAAATATACCACAAATAATACAAAGTTTAGAAAAATAAAAGCATATTTTAATTTACTTGCTTTTATTTTTCTTTAGGAGTCAGCTCAAATGTTATCTCCTATTCTGATCACCTTATACAAAGGAGCCAGCACCTTTTCCCTCATTTTTCATTCCTGTTATCTGTTGTCTTTTATTCCATAGCACTAATCCTTCAGGCTCTCATCTCTATTTTTATTTTTCTGCTTATTATCTTTCTTCCCCACTAGAATGTAAACCTTAAGAGGGCAAATATATTTTCTGTCTAGCCCACTACACAGAAGAGTGCCCAATGGATGTCTGTTGAGTAAATGTTGGACATTTCACACAGAATTCCATATTTTATAAAATGTATGTGGAGTATGATACAGTTTTTGGTTTAAAAAAGTAACACTATGCATAGTAAAAACAGAAGTAGATAAAAATATTAAAAGTGATAATGATAAAATTACAGCTATTTTCATTTTCTTCATCCTATTTTTCTAGATATTCCAATTTTCTTTGTATGAATCCTTGTTTCAACTCTATATTTCAGTGTGTTGTGCCTTGCTCTTTGTGAAAGTTGTGTGTTACATTTCATCTCCCTGTTCTCTGAATTATTTTCCTGTGAGAATCTTATCCATATTTTCAAATATCAACTACATGCTGTAGATTCTAAAATGTCTTTATTTCTAATCCCTAATTTTCAAGAACTCCAGACCCTTCTTCTATGGATAACTCCATCAAGTCATCCAAAAGGCATTCTGAATACAATTTGGCTAAGCTCTCACTCGTTTTAATAAACAACTGTGAGCCTGGCACTGTGATAGATACTTGGTATAAACTACTCATAACCACACTATAAAACAAATAAGAATATTGAGGCTAAAGAAGGCTGAAGGATCCACAGTGGTCCTAAAGAATCTAATTTCAGGCATCTGCAGAGCCTCAGTTCAGTTCAGTTCAGTCGCTCAGTCGTGTTCAACTCTTTGTGACCCCATGAATCGCAGCATGCCAGGCCTCCCTGTCCATCACTAACTCCCGGAGTTCACTCAGACTCACGTCCATCGAGTTGGTGATGCCATCCAGCCATCTCATCCTCTGTTGTCCCCTTCTCCTCCTGCTCCCAATCCCTCCCAGAATCAGAGTCTTTTCCAATGAGTCAACTCTTCCCAAGAGGTTTCCAAGGTAGTGGAGTTTCAGCTTCAGCATCATCCTTCCAAAGAAATCCCAGGGCTGATCTCCTTCAGAATGGACTGGTTGGATCTCCTTGCAGACCAAGGGACTCTCAAGAGTCTTCTCCAACACCACAGTTCAAAAGCATCCATTCTTTGGTGCTCAGCTTTCTTCACAGTCCAACTCTCACATCCATACATGACCACGGGAAAAACCATAGCCTTGACTAGATGGACCTTTGTTGGCAAAGTAATGTCTGTGCTTTTCAATATGTTATCTAGGTTGCTCATAAGTTTTCTTCCAAGGAGTAAGCGTCTTTTAATTTCATGGCTGCAGTCACCATCTGCAGTGATCCTGGGGCTCAGTGGGCAGCAAAGTACAAGGGCCAGGTCAGAGGCACTGCTGGCCCAGCCCTAGGCAAACAGCCTTTTGTGACGTGGTTGCCCTGGCACAAAATCCTTTGCTAGCAAACAGAAGGATAGATATTTTAATTGTTCCATGTTGCTTACCATTCTTTACCTGTTTTACAGGTTCACAGGTCTATGGCTTGGCTTCAGTGATGACCATTTGGGATGCCTCTCTTAACTCCATCAATTGCCACCTTCCTTATCCTTAAAGCTGAGACTAAAGGACATGACCTATGTTAGTCCTGCTTCAATTCTTACAGAGAGTAAATTTTTCTTCTACTTTTTACACAATAGTCTTCCTCTTTGTCCATTATAGCTCTATTCCAAATTGCCAAACTACTTGCCTAGTTGTTGAGCTGCTGCCAGTGGAATTTCCTGCTAAGCTCCCAGCAGGAAGAGTGTCTGCTCATTCATTTGTGGGTCTTCCATGTGTCCAACCTGAATAGTTGCTTAGGTATATCCTCCATAGCTTGTGCAATTAAATAGCTGCCTTATAAATGCTGTGGCAATTATGCTTTTGGATTATTACAGTAGTTATTAATTAAGTAAAAAGAGGAACTTAAGTATATACTGAAATAAATAATTCAATAAGAATTCCAATAATAAACAGAGAAAAATCGTGGAGCACTTTGTCAATGCTTGGCTAATTGGCATTCACTTTTTTCCTCAAAACATTTCTGAGGGTTAAAGGGATGACCGAGAATGAGATGGCTGGATGGCATCACTGACTCGATGAAGTGAGTCTGAGTGAACTCCAGGAGTTGGTGATGGACAGAGAGGCCTCACGTGCTGTGATTCATGGGGTCACAAAGAGTCAGACACGACTGAGCGACTGAACTGAACTGAACTGAAGGGAGAAATATAATAAAGGGGATGACAGAGATAGTTGAATCCATTTAACTATAGAACTAAGACCATAATAAGCTTGAGAATTATGATTGTAAAACACAAAGACTTATCCTATAAATAGTGTAGGATAACTGGGTAACCATCTGGAAACAGTAATGCTGATATTTCCTTGAAAATTTATGAGAAAATAAATTTTGGATGAATCCAAGATTTGTACATAAGAAGTGAAACTCCATACTAGAAGAAAACATTAGAGAATTAAAAATAAATCTTGGAGTGGGAAGGCCTTTACAAGTTAAAAAAATCCACAAGTCATACTATATGAAACAAATAAAATCCAAGAAAAATATTTGACATCAAAATGGCCTTCATATATAAAGAACTTCTATATATTGATAAGAAAATATCAACATTGAATATCTTATATGATGAGATAATTCATAGAGAAATATATATGAATGACTGTAAATATATGGAAATATTTTCAACTTTACTCGTGATAAGAGAAATGCAAATAGAAACCATAATGATGTAATGTTTACTACCTATCAGATCAGCAAAGATAAAAATATTTTATATAGCATTATGTTGTTGAGTTTTTGCAACAAAATAGACTTTTATGAATTGTTAGCGAGAATTTAAAGAGTACAACCCTATGAAAAACTATTTGTCAAAATATATAAAAATTTAAAAAGAGTTAAACCTTTTGAATCAGTAATTCCACTTTTAGAATTTTATCTTACTGATAGATTTGCTACAGGCACCACACATTCAAGGCTATTAGTTACAGCATCTTTATTTTGAAGTTATTAAAGAATGATAATTATGTAAAAGCCCATCAATAGGAAACCAGTTAATAGTTACGATAATCCATAGAATCAATTAATATTCAATCATCAAAAGAATGAGGTAGCTTTAACATAGCTATGAAAAGATCTCTAAATTGAATTGTAACAAATCGTTAAGTGAAGCAAGCAAGTTAATATGCAGAATATGTTTCCATTTGTGCAAAGCTTGAATAGCATATATATATACACACACACTTAGAAAAGCAAAAGTAACTCCAGAAGAAAACTGTACCAGGAAGAGTCATCTAATAGATAAGGAGAATCACAGATGTTAGAAATTATATTTAAAGTCAGTAAGTTAGCTCAGGAAGAAATTTCAGTCCAAGTCACCTGACACTGACCATCTGCTTTGCTCGCTGGTTAAGATGCTAGATTTTCTAGTAATAAACTCAGAGAGGAGATATGGTCTCTACCCCAGATGAACTTAAGAGAGGAGCAGACACAGGAAAGAACCACCGCCTAGAAGCACGGTGGCAGTGCCAAGTGCAAGATTCAGTAGGATCACAGAAAGCTAGATAATAGAGGAGAACAAATCTGACCCTAGATTGCATCTGTTTCTTTAATTTTTGTGTTCTATTGCTTTTGCTACAAGTTAAAAATGTTGCCTATAACCTGGAATATACAGACTAGACCATTCTCAAGGCTCTGATCTTTAAAGGTATAACATGTTTTCATTAATACAGAGATAAAAAGTTGAGGAACAGAGAATAATATTTGTCTTCTGTAAGGTTTACAAGAACATCAGGGCCTGATTCTGACATCACGTTTACAATGACCAACCATTCCCCCGTTCACCCTTTAGTAGAAAAGAAGCTTGGATTCTAACTTAAGTGAGATAGTTCTTTGGGATACTAGTCCATTATCTTCTTGATCTGCTGGCTTCCTGAATAAGATTGCTATTCCTTGCCCCAGCAACTCATCTCTCAATTTATTGGCCTGTCATGGGGTAAGCAGAGTGCTCGGAAGTGATATGAAGATTAATGCTTGAGCTGTCTAGTCAAGACTGGTTTATCCAGTAGTCATGTATGGATGTGCGAGTTGGACTGAAGAAAGCAGAGTGCCGAAGAATCAATGCTTTTGAACTGTGGTGTTGGGGAAGACTCTTGAGAGTCCCTTGGACTGCAAGGAGATCCAACCAGTCCATTCTGAAGGAGATCAGCCCTGGGATTTCTTTGGAAGGAATGATGCTGAAGCTCAAACTACAGTATTTCGGCCACCTCATGCGAAGAGTTGACTCATTGGAAAAGACTCTGATGTTGGGAGGAATTGGGGGCAGGAGGAAAAGGGGACGACCGAGGATGAGATGGCTGGATGGCATCACCAACTTGATGGATGTGAGTCTGAGTGAACTCCAGGAGTTGGTGAGGGACAGCAAGGCCTGGCGTGCTGCAGTTCATGGGGTCACAGACAGTTGGACACAACTGAGCTACGGAACTAACTAACTGTGTTTTGGAAAGATGCATGTGTTCATGAGCTATGAGTCATATCAGAGAGAGAAAAGAAAGATGAGAGCCTGAGAGAAGAATCAGCATGATGGAAAGCTCAGAATTCATTCATTCATTCATGCTTGCATTCATCCAGAAGGTGTATACTGAATATCTGTTAATTCCTGAACAAGAAATGATGACCAAGTCAGACAAGGTTTGCAGCCTTATGTCATCCCAGAGAGGAGACAAGCTGAAGATGTAAACATATAAGCTCATCTCACAGTGGTAAATGCCATGAGGTTTTAGGAAAAAAACACAAAAATCAGTGAGCGAATGATGGTGAACAAAGGGCTCCTTAGCTAGGTCAACCCTCTCTGAGAAGGTGATATTGAGGCAGAAATTTGTATCTCCTCCTCCTACTCCTTCATCTTCATCATGAACATCATCTCTCTTTCTGTCATCTGTCTATAATGTAGACCACATATATAATTTAAAAGTTTTTAGTTACCACACTAAAAAAGTAAAATGAAGCAATGCAATGGATAAGTTAATGTCTCAACTTGACTGGAATGGGGTCCCTAGATAAATATTCTTTCTGAGCTTGTCCATGAGGGTGTTTCTGGATGAGATTAGCATTTGGATCAGTGCACTAAAGTTAGATGGCCCTCCCCAGTGAGGCCTGGTGCCATCCAACCTGTTGAAGTTCTGAATAAAACAAAATGCAGAGGAAAGAGGAGTTTGCCCTCTTTATTCCTGCCTCTCCCTTGAGCTGGGGCATCTCACCTCAGACTGGATTCCACCATTAGCTTCCCTTGTTATCAGTTCTTTGGACTAGGACTGGAGTCATCACTGGTTCTCTTGGGCCTCCAATAGCCAGATGGCACTCTGCAGCACTTCTCAGCCTCCATTTCCTTTACTTTTTTTTTTCTGTATCATTAATTTTATTTTTGAATTTAATTTATTTTTAATTGAATGATAATTGCCTTACAGAATCAGCCTTCATTTTTGCAAGAGTTAATTCCAGTAATAAATTTATCTTTTATACATCCTGTTAGTTCTGTTTCTCTGGAGCTCCTAATACAAAATGGTGTTGCTATTGTTTAGCTGGAGGCATGCCTGACTCTTGCAACCCATGGACTGTAGCCCACCAGGTTCCTCTGTCCATGGGATTTCCCAGGCAAGAATACTGGAGTGGATTGCCATTTCCTTCTCCAGGGTATCTTCCTGATCCAGAGATTGAACCCACATACCCTGCAGTAGCTGGCAGATTCTTCACCATTGAGAGAAGCCCAATACAAACAGTAGCCACATTCAAAAGGTAAAAAGAGTAGGCTAAATTAATTTCAGTAGCATCTTTTATTTAGTCAAATACATTAAAAATATTTTCATTTTAACATGCAACCAACATAAAAATTACAAATGCAATGTTTTATATTATTTTTCTTTTAAACCTTCAAAATCCATTGTGTTTTATATACTTGCAGTGTATCTGTTACACCAGGAACATGTCATGTGCTCACCAGGCACAAGTGGCTCAGGTCTGCTGGACGGCACTATTCAGGTCTAGCTGGAGCCTGCGTCTTCAGTAATACAGTGTTTAATAGAACAATCTAGACAGTGATCTAGGACTATTGTTTGTAAAACTGTTGTAGCTGACTATGGAACTCTAATGGATAGAACCAATATAACAAAATTAAGAGCTGGACCAAGATGAAGAGAGAGGGTTTTGAGTTTCTTAATTCCAGACTATTTCTAGAGAGGTAAAAATCTCCTTCATAGGCTCCTGCATTTCTTGCTCCAAAGATCTCAACTCCCTCCTTCCTGGGTCTCCATTTCTTTTTTTTTTTTTCCTTGAGAATGAGGTGGTGGCAGAAGGTGGATCAATACTAATATTGATAACAATATTGAAGATGGATCAATACTAATATTGCACCCAAGTCTTATGAACATAGGGTTTCTCTAAACATAAACTGAACACAGAACATACAGTCAGGTGGCAATCAGCAACCTGGATGTCGCTTTGTACAATTATACACTATAACAAGTCCAAGCTATTATAATCTTGACAATGTAGGAGCTCTTCTCAAACTTTCTAAAATTTCCATGGAGCAAATCCACAGTCTGCATTTCTAAATTATCTCCCTGAATAAAATAGAAGATTGCTTCCTTTCCAACACAAATAATATTTATGCTTACATGTAGGTCAGAGTCAGCCAAACAGCTCTTGTGTCTGAGAGTCTATTTTAGACTTGGCTGTCATGACAACCATGGGATTGGGCCCAGGTGTCTTCTATCTCCTGACACAGACAGCAAGTCTGCAGGCCTGGCTGTGATTTCTGGGGAGCGGTGCTTAGGAACTGTCGTAGGATGAATCAGCCCACTTGGTCTTGGCAGGGGTGCTGGCCTCACAGATTGAAAAAGATTCTGTTCCACGGGGATCCTGAATTTATCAATTCAGATTAGCAGAGGGCACAACAAGGAGGGTTGGGATTACTAATGGGCTCAGTTTCCACAGTACTGCGGGAGCAAGAAAAGCTGAGAAAGTGTCCAGGGCAGAGTCCAAGAGATGCTTGCTCCTAGCATCCAGATTTGAAGTTTCAGACCATTGGGCTCACATCCTAGTCCAAGGGAATAGGTTCTAAAACAATTCCCTAGGAGAGCAGCCTGGACGACCTCACACTCCTCTTTCTAATCAAATCAGTTCAGCTCAGTTCAGTCACTCCATTGTGTTGAACTCTTTGTGACCCCATGAACTGCAGCATGCCAGGCCTCCCTGTCCATCACCAGCTCCCGGAGCCCACCCAAATTCATGTCCATTGACATGAATGAACATGTCATCCTCTATCGTCATCCTCTATATTTTAGGATAGTAAGAAAAATCTATAAGCCAACTTCTGTATGTGACCACACACCATCCATCTCATCCTCTGTCGTACCTTTCTCCTCCTGCTTTTGATCTTTCCCAGCATCAGGGTCTTTTCAAATGAGTCAGCTCTTCGCATCGGGTGGCCAAAGTACTGAATTTCCAGCTTCAACGTCAGCCCTTCCAGTGAACACCCAGGACTGATCTTTAGGATGGACTGGTTGGATCTCCTTGCAGTCCAAGGGGTTCTCAAGAGTCTTCTCCAAAACCACAGTTCAAAAACATCAGTTCTTCAGCACTCAGCTTTCTTTATAGTCCAACTTTCACATCCATACATGACCACTGGAAAAACCATAGCCTTTACTAGATGGACCTTTGTTGTCAAAGTAAAGTCTCTGGTTTTCAATATTCTGTCTAGTTTGGTCATAACTTTCCTTCCAAGGAGTAAGCATCTTTTAATTTCATGGCTGCAATCACCATCTGCAGTGACTTTGGAGCCCCCAAAATAAAGTCAGCCACAGTTTCCCCATCTATTTGCCCTGAAGTGATGGGACCAGATGCCATGTTCTTAGTTTTCTGAATGTTGAGCTTTAAGCCAACTTTTTTCACTCTCCTCTTTCACTTTCTTCAAGAGGCTTTTTAGTTCCTTTTCACTTTCTGCGATAAGGGTGGTGTCATCTTCATATCTGAGGTTATTGATATTTCTCCCAGCAATCTTGATTCCAGCTTGTGCTTCTTCCAGCCCAGTGTTTCTCGCGATGTACTCTGCATGTAACTTAAATAAATAGGGTGACAGTATATAGCCTCGACAGAGTCCTTTTCCTATTTGGAACCAGTCTGTTGTTCCATGTCCAGTTGTGACTGTTGCTTCCTGACCTGCATATAGGTTTCTCAAGAGGCAGGTCAAGTTGTCTGGTATTCCAATCTCTATAGAATTTTCTACAGTTTATTGTTCTAATCAAAAGGGCTCCACTTGAGTTTGAGCTTGCCTGGTGGCTCAGACAGTAAAGAATCTGCCTAGAGTGCAGGAGGCTCAGGAGATTCATTCGATCTCTGGATCGGGAAGATCCCCTGGATGTAGAAATGGCAATCCACTCCAGTATTCTTACCTGGAGAATCCCATGGACAAAGGAGCCTGGTGGACAACAGTCCCTGGGGTTGCAAATAGTAGGACACGACTGTGTGGCTGACACTTTCACTTTTCACTTGAGTTCAGCCTTGGGAGTCTAAGTGGGCTCAACCTGCTCATTAGAGACTTTGCTCCTCTGATTAGATCACCATCCCTCCATCAATGGTTCTCAAATTGTGCTATAAAACAGGATCATCCGAGGAGCTTTCAAACCTTCCTGGTCCACTGGCAAAACCCCATTTTAATAAGTCAGAATGTCTTGGGAGGGGATCTTGCAATTCAAAGCATCGGTAGTTTTTAAAACTCCTTGTTGAGTAAAATTCGCCATCATGACTGAGAGGTACTGATACGGAATGAACATGGAAGCTGTGTGGTCGCATACAGAAGCTTGGCTTATAGATTTTTCTTACTGTCCTAAAGTATATGCTAATCTGGACTTTACTGGATGAGCTGTAACAGGAATTAGGAAAACTTTTGGTTTGGGAATCCTTTCCACTCTTAAAAACTATTAAACATTTCAAGATACCCTTGTTTTATGTGGGCTATGTCTACTGATCTTTATCATACCAGAAATTCAAGCTGGGTTTTAAATTTTGTTTTCTTTCTTTCCTTGTGTCTGCGCTGGGTCTTCACTGCTTCGAGGGCCTTCTCTAGCTGTGATGAGAGGGGGCTACTCTAGTTGCAGTGCGGTGTGCTCACCGCAGTGGCTTCTCTGGTTGCCGTGCCAAGGCTCTAGGCTTCAGGCTTCAGCAGTTGAGGCCCGTGGACTGAGTTCCCAAGCCCTACTAGTTGTGGCGATGGGCTTAGTGGCTCCATGGCCAGTGGCTTGCTCCCAGATCAGGGTCGAACCCATCTCTCCTGCTTTGGTAGGCAAATTCTTTTCCACTGAGCCACCAGGGAAGACCCAGAGCTGAGGTTTTTGTTTCGTTTGTTTGTTTGTTTAACACAGGAATGCACCAGTACACATTCTGTTGGCCATCAGATCAGTGATGTTGTCATACAGCATGGAGGCTTCAGAAAAGCCCACAGTGACCCCACAGAGGATATGAGTCAGTAAGGAGTTTTGTCATGGCAACAGTTTTGACCTGTGCATGCCCTGCAGAGGTCACAGAGATGCCAGTGTATTTCTGGATCACATTTTGAGAACCATTGAGCTAAACGTTCACATGATTTTGAGAAAAATCAAGACCTTTTCTTTCTGTGAATAGTTTCTCTTTTTACTGACTGTTGTTGTTGTCGTTTGTTTTGGGACTCACAAACACACCAGCTACACATATTTCTTACCAAAGAATGTGGATTAATTAATTCTCAGAGTATGTGGTAAAAATACAGAGTAAGAGAATATTTTCTAGCAAACTGTTCCCTGTCTCCATCCCTTCCTCACTTCTCACCTGCGTTCTCATTAGTGATCCTGTGATGTGCGGAAATGTGTGCGTGCTAAGTCTCTTTAGTTATGTCTGATTCTTTCTGACCCCATGGACTGTAGCCCAGGCTCCTCTGTCCATAGGATTCTCCAGGCAAGAATACTAGAGTGAGTTGCCATACCTTCCTCCAGGAGATCTTCCCGACCAAATGATCAAACCCTCCTCTCTTAAGTCTCCTGCATTGACAAACGGCTTTCTTTACCACGAGTGCTACCTGGGAAGCCCTGTCACAAAACAGCCACATAATAAAAAGTCATTGACTGCACATTGCATGAGGCTGTTTAATTCATTGCATTCTCGCACTCTTCTAAGTTTGGAATTGTTGTTCCAATTTTATAGATGGGGAATCAGAATCTAGAAGAAGTTAAATCCTGGTGTGGTTATGCTTCTGTTATATGTTAGAACAGAGGGTTGGCGCTACCTGTACCCCAAGGACCTGGGTCTCTACACTCCTTATATGCAGCCCGCACGAGCGAAAGTTACAAGCACCATCAGAAGTGCAAGTGCCCTTGAGTCTTTTTCTGCCTCCTGGCTGAAATATAGACAGAAAACAAAGAAAGCACACACACACACCAGCACTATCCAGATATAATTTTCTATATATATATATATATATATATATGTTATACACACACACACACATATATATGTATGTATACGTGTGTGTGTGTTAAGTCACTTCAGCTGTGTCCAGCTCTTTGTGACCCTATGGACTATAGCCCCCAGGCTCCTCTGTCCTTGGGATTTCCCAGGCAAGAATACCAAAGTGGATTGCCATTTCTTCCTCCAGGGGATGTTCCCCACTCAGGGATCAAACCTGCCTCTCTTCACTCTCCTGCTTTGCAGGTGGATACTTTACTGCTGAGCCACCAGGGAAGAATATACATATATACTTCCATCATAGTCTAGAAAAGAGTCCAAAATGCAGCACTTGTATGCAGTCTCAAAATCTCAAAAACAACAGAATGATCTCTGCTCATCTCCAAGGCAAACCATTCAATATGACGGTGATCCAAGTCTACATCCCGACCAGTAACACTGAAGAAGTTGAAGTTGAACAATTCTATGAAGACCTACAAGACCTTCTAGAACTAACATCCAAAAAAGATGTCCTTTTCATTATAGGAGACTGGAATGCAAAAGTAGGAAGTCAAGAAACACCTGTAGTAACAGGCAAATTTGGCCTTGGAATACGGAATGAAGCAGGGCAAAGGCTAATAGAGTTCTGCCAAGAGAACTCACTGGTCATAGCAACACCCTCTTCCAACAACAAAAGAGAAGACTCTACACATGGACACCACCAGATGGTCGACACCGAAATCAGATTGATTATATTCTTTGTAGCCAAAGATGGAGAGGCTGTATACAGTGAGCAAAAACAAGATCAGGAGCTGACTGTGGCTCAGATCATGAACTCCTTATTGTCAAATACAGACTGAAATAGAAGAAGGTAGAGAAAACCATTAGACCATAAAGGTATGACCTAAATCAAATCCCTTATGACTATATAGTGGAAGTGAGAAATAGATTTAAGGGACTAGATTTGGTAGACCGAGTGCCTGATGAACTATGGATGAAGGTACATGACGTACAGGAGACAAGGATCAAGACCATCCCCATGGAAATGAAATGCCAAAAAGCAAAATGGCTGTCTGAAGAGGCCTTACAAACAGCTGTGAAAAGAGAAGTGAAAAGCAAAGGAGAAAAGGAAAGATATACCCATTTGAATGCAGACTTCCAAAGAATACCAAGGAGAGATAAGAAAGCCTTCCTCAGTGATCAATGCAAAGAAATAGAGGAAAAAAAACAGAATGGGAAAGACTAGAGATCTCATCAAGAAAATTAGAGATACTAAGGGAACATTTCATGCAAAGATGGGCTCAATAAAGGACAGCAATAGTATGGACCTAATAGAAGCAGAAGATATTAAGAAGAGGTGGCAAGAATACACAGAAGAACTGTATAAAAAGAGCTTCATGGCCCAGATAATCACGATGGTGTGATCACTCACCAGTAGAGCAGTGCTCAGCAGTGTGCAGACATCCTGGAATGTGAAGTCAAGTGGGCCTTAGGAAGCATCACTACGAACAAAGCTAGTGGAGGTGATAGAATTCCAGTTAAGCTATTTCAAATTCTAAAAGATGATGCTGTGAAAGTGCTGTACTCAATATGCCCGCAAATTTGGAAAACTCAGCAGTGGCCACAACTAGAAAAGGTCAGTTTTCATTCCAATCCCAAAGAAAGGCAGTGCCAAAGAATGCTCAAACTGCCGCACAATTGCACTCATCTCACATGCTAGTAAAGTAATGCTCAAAATTCTCCAAGCCAGGCTTCAACAATAAGTGAACTGTGAACTTCCAGATGTTCAAACTGGTTTTAGAAAAGGCAGAGGAACCAGAGATCAAATTGCCAACATCTGCTGGATTATCAAAAAAGCAAGAGAGTTCCAGAAAAACATCTATTTTTGCTTTATTGACTATGCCAAAGCCCTTGACTGTGTGGATCACAATAAACTGTGGAAAATTCTGAAAGAGATGGGAATACTAGACCACCTGACCTGTCTCTTGAGAAACCTGTATGCCGATCAGGAAGCAACAGTTAGAACTGGACATGGAACAACAGACTGGTTCTAAATAAGAAAAGGAGTACATCAAGGCTGAATATTGTCACCCTGCTTATTTAACTTGTATGCAGAGTACATCATAAGAAACACTGGGCTGGAAGAAGCACAAGCCGCAATCTCCGGGAGAAATATCAATCACCTCAGATATGCAGATGACACCACTCTTATGGCGGAAAGTGAAGAAGAACTAACAGTCTCTTGATGAAAGTGAAAGAGGAGAGTGAAAATGTTGGCTTAAAGCTCCACATTCAGAAAACTAAGAACATGGCATCTGGTCCCATCACTTCATGGCAAATAGATAGGGAAACAGTGGCTGACTTTATTTTGGGGGGCTCCAAAGTCACTGCAGATGGTGATTGCAACCATGAAATTAAAAGACACTCACTCCTTGGAAGGAAAGTTATGACCAACCTAGACTGCATATTAAAAAAACAGAGACATTATTTTCTCAACAAAGGTCCATCTAGTCAAGGCTATGGTTTTTCCAGTGGTCATGTATGGATATGAGTTGAACTATAAAGAAAGCTAAATGTCGAAGAATTGATGCTTTTGAACTGTTGTGATGGAGAAGACTCTTGAGAATCCTTTGGGCTGCAAAGAGATCCAACCAGTCCATCCTAAACAAGATCAGTCCTGGAGTGTTCATTGGAAGGACTGATGTTGAAGCTGAAACTCCAATACTTTGGCCACCTGATGCGAAGAGCTGACTCATTTGAAAAGACCCTGATGCTGGGAAAGATTAGGGGCAGGAGGAGAAGGGGAGGACAGAGGATGAGAGGGCTGGATGGCATTACCGACTGGATGCACATATGTTTGAGTGAACTCTGTGAGTTGGTGATGGACAGGGAGGCCTGGCGTGCTGCAATTCATGGGGTCACAAAGAGTCAGATATGACTGAGCGACTGAACTGAACTGATATATATATAAAACCTATGTATATAGGCATTTCCCATTTATTAAATTATGTGCCACACAGTTCTGTCATAGCTATATCATTTAATATTTTTTATGATATGAAATTGTCAGCAGATTTCAGAGCTGGGAGAGACTTTAATGCTCATCAAGGCCATCCTTTTAATTTTATAGAGCAGTGCTCAGCAGTTGTGGCGTGCAGACTCTGTTGCTCCACATTATGTGGGATCCTAGTTCCCCAACCAGGGATCGAACCTGTGTCCCCCAAATTTCCAGGTGGACTCTCAACCACTAGATCACCAGGGTAGTGCCCAGAGGTTCTGATTAATTTGTCTGGGCAGTATATTTTCAATTCTCCCCAGGACTGAGAATCCCTGCAGTAGGGAACACATAGGATTTGGTTTCTGAGTGTCTAGGTTTCATTCTGGATTTCCTCACCTTGGTGCTTCATGATCACAGGCAAGCTGTTTATCAAAGTTTCCTTTTTATTAAAGGACCTGGAGGACACACACACACAGCCAGGCAGTGAAAGAACCTCCTTCCAGCTCCCACAGGTGAGGAGAGCAGAAGGGCTCAGCTGTTTATGAGGGGGAGCCACCTTCTTCGTGTTCCTGGGAAATAGAAGTCTGTGAGTTCAGAGTGGCTAGTTGTCCTTTCCTTGCTCCTTGTCTAACATATAACCCCACACAAGCAAAAAGAATTCTGAACTTGGATGAACAACGAGGCTTTATTATACAGCTGCCAGCGTGATACAAAGGGCCCTCTGACCTTGGAGGCCAGTCTCCTGCCTTTCTCATGCACTTCACATCTCACCTCTGTCAGCTTTGCTTTTATTGCCCCATGGTGCCAATACTTTCATGTCTCCTCCTGTCACATTTTCTGCATCTTTTCATTTACAAAAGATGCTAACTACTCCTAGGGCTCCTGTCCACCACCATCACTCCGTTCCTATGGAAGGAGAGCTCTGATGGGGTCAACTAGATGCACACAGAAGACACATCTTCTTTTGGGGGGCTATTGATGGTGACTGCAGCCATGAAAGTAAAAGACACTTGCTCCTTGGAAGAAAAGCTATGACAAACCTAGACAGTGTATTAAAAGCAGAGACATCACTTTGCTCACAAAGATCCACATAGTCAAAGCTATGATCTTTCCAGTAATCATGTATGGATGGGAGAGCTGGGCCGTAAGGAAGGCAGAGCACTGGTGAATTGATGCTTTAGAACTGTGGTGCTGGAGAAAACTCTTGAGAGTTCAGTGGACAGCAAGGGGGCAAACCAGTCAATCCTAAAGGAAATCAACCTTGAATAATCATTGAAAGGACTGATGATGAAGCTCCAATACTTTGGCCACCTGATGCCAAGAGCCAGCCCATTGGAAAAGACCCTGGTGCTGGGAAAGATTGAAGGCAAAAGAAGAGGGCAACAGAGGATGAGATGGTTGGATGGCATTGCTGACTTAATGGACATGAGTTTGAGCAAACTCCAGGAGATAGTAAAGGACACGGAAGCCTGATGTGCTGCAGTCCATGGGGTCACAAAGAGTCAGACACAACTTAGTGACTAAACAGCCACAACAGCTTAATGACAACAGAAACTTTCAGGCTCAATGATTCTTTTCCCTTGTAGTTTCTACCATAATTTTTAGCTGTTTGCTGATCAGTCTGAGTAAGCTGAATCTACGTTTTAGCCTTTAAGCCTTTCAGCAAATTTCCTTTTGAGTTGGCATGAGCTCTCACTGAAATTGGTGTTCTTTTGGATATACACCCACTGGAATCTTCTTTCAAGAAAATGGGGATGTGGAGGGACTTCAGGAACATTTGGTGTTTTATAGATGCCAAAAATGAGACTCTGGAGTCCTAAAATGGGCACATAATCTTTCTCTCTGACTAGAGTTCTTAGTTTTACCAACTGTTCATGACACTGACAGGCATTCAACCTCTAAGCTTTGGTTTCCTTAACTGAAATAAAAATGAAAGTGACACTATTTTACAGGATTTATGTCAGTTGATTGTTTTCCCTTCTTTTCCTTTTGAGAGCTAGATATAGATTTCAGTTTATAGGCCTTTCTGCTGATAGCTAATGAAACCACTTACTCAGCATGCTTTCTATTAGTCTTCCCAGAAAAATAAGAAACTAGAATTTGAAGAGGTCTGAGAAGTATTTTAACTCAGAATGTACTCTCAAATGTGTAATCCACAGAACCACAATAGATTTATTGAGCTTTTAACAATAGAGGTAGAGGGTGAATCTTGAGGAAAGAGATGTACTTTCAAGATTTACTTTATCATATGCTTTTCAAAAATGAGAGCTAGATGAGATTTAGTTTTTGTTAGGTTTCAGTAATCTGCTGCCTGACTTTTCCGAGGAGCAGAATGAGGCACAGAGAGGTGAAATAACTTTTCCAACACCACAGAGGCACTTCACTTCAATATAATCCTTCTATTTGAGATGGTTATTTATTTTTCATTAAGTTTACTTCAGGAGAAATTTACAATAATTAATAATAAAGACTGGGCTGGATGGCTGCAGTCAGCTTTGTAAAGATCCTTCTTGCTTTGGACATTAAAGTGAAAGTGAAAGTGCAGTCGCTCAGTGGTGTCCGACTCTTTGCGGCCCCGTGGACAGTAGCCCACCAGGCTCTTCCGTCCATGGGATTCTCCAGGCAAGAATATTGGAATGGGTTGCCATTTCCTTCGAACCCAGGTCTCCCACATTGCAGGCAGACGCTTTAACCTCTGAGCCACCAGGGAAGCCCATCCTATAGTTAATGAAATCCCACTTTGAGTGTAATAAGAGTGATATTGTCAGGTTTGTGTTAGAAAGTGTCTTCCTGTAAGTGTGAGTATGGTGGGGAGAACTGAGCTAGAATGGAAGAAAGAGATCAAATGGACATCAGATAAAGGACAGTGAGGTGGGTGCTCCAACAGCAGGGCTCCGCATTCCACTCCATCCTCTTCTCTACCATTTGGGCAGCTCTGGATGAGTTTGGACTATTTTCCTTGCATGTGAATAATAATACTTTCTCATATTCAAGAATTTATTTTACTCTGCTTGTGACTTCGCTTCTTTGGCTTAACGCTTTACAAAAGCATAAACAATTGCAAGATGCTTCTTGACAGTTACTTAAAATGCTCCCTAGAATTCTATAGTAAAAGTCCCTCCACTCAAGTTTCCTAAATGCCTTAAATAAGCTACATACCTGTGCACAAGCCTCAGAATAAACAACAAATTGCATAAAAGTATTTCCTCCCAACATACAATTATTTTGTTGCTCATAGAAATGTTTACAGCATCTAAATCAATCTCAAGTCCAGAAAGTACTTTGAGATGGGTAGAATTATACCAGATTATATTGGATATTAAAAAAAAAATAAAAACTTTTAATTTTATATTGGAGCCTAGCCAATTAACAATATTTTGATAGTTTCAAGTGGACAGCAAGGGGACTCAGCTATACATATACATGTATCCACACTGCTATATTTAAGATAGATAACAAATAAGGACCTACTCTATAGCACAGGGAACTCTACTCAACATTATGTGGCAGTCTGGATGGAAGAGTGTTTGGGGGAGAAGGCATCCTGTGTTTTAAATGAAGGTCCTGCCACCAGGATGTTGTACCTGGCACACCCGCCTCCGCTTGTCCCAGGTGGTCCTGACTATGGTCCAAGAAAAAAAGAATGAGGTTTGGAAGTGGCTTCTTCTGAGAGTTCCTTCATTTCTTGACTCTGTCTTTAAGCAATTTATTTCACCTGCCAAGCTTGCGAAGAGCTTGGCTACGATCGGAAACTCAGCAAAAGTAAAGTAAATCCCTTCCATAGTTCCCTATCTCATAGGGCTTTCTAAGGGGATGAGGCACATGGTAAGGAGATGGTTAACTCCCCCTCACATCCCATCTTATCTTCCCTATTCATTGTAAAAAGCAGCTGTAAGCTGAGCCCTTTTCTGAGTGAAGCACCTACGTCCTTGATAAGCCAAGAGAAGATGCCAGAGACAGACTTCCTTGCCTACACAGAAAAAAAAACAAACCAAGGGAAACAGGCAGTCAAGAAACTAGTTGACATTTCTTTGAAATTAACCCACTTGGCCACCTACAGAAATGAACTGCCTCTCCAACACCCACTGCTTCCTACTTTTGCGGATTGGTGGCTTTGATCCGGAAATCCCAGGTGCCTGAGTGAGGGGCAGAGCTATGAGAATTCAAGCAGAATGACATTTTTCAAGAAGACTTGGATTAGCAGAGGGGAAAACGCTGCCAAGCTGAAAACCTTTCAGGATGGAGAAGCGGTAAACGGCATAAGCAACATCATACCTTCAGCACGATTTTATTCACACTGAAATGATGCTAACCTTTGTGTGAAGGGAAACTTGGGCTCCGCCGTCAACATTTCCCTATGTCTAATGCTAATATTCCGCTACCCAGCTGCAAAACCCATCTGCACCATTCTAATGCTTTTTCTCTCTTTCCTGCTCCGGTTATTTTTCCGGGCATGCTTCCTTAAACTGTCAGAACTTAATGTTACTTTATAGCCTTGAGCCAAAGCTTCGTAGCTTGAGGAATAGCTGAGCAGCAGACATAAGTGTGAGCTGACCCCTTTAACACATACGTGCTCATGAGATAAAGAAGAAAGAAATCCGAGACTGTGATATTGTTGTGGAAAATGGTTTATCCTTATCTGAACTCACTTGGTGATCGTAGAGTCTGCTCATGAAGCTCCTTTGCTGAATAACCCTCTCAAGGAAGTCCTGCAGGGTAATAAACTCAGAGCACCTGATACAGGGGACTACAAAAGAAAACAAAAACAAAAAGATCCTTGAAGTCCATGAAAGCAATGGCCTTTCTCTATGTTCTGTAGGCCTTATAACAATCCTGTAGGGTTAGTATGATTAATCTCATTTTACAGATGTGAAAACAAGGGATCATAAAGTTTAATTTACCCAGGGTCACAGAACTAGTAATTATGGAGTAAGAATCTGTATTTAGATTTACTTACTTTCCATATCTCAATGATAGTAGCTGTCATTTATTGAGTATTGAACATGTCCCAAACACTCGAAGGGTTTTTATATATTTTATCCTAGTTATTCCTTATAATTCTATCCTTATACCTATTTTAAGGAGAAGGCAAGGGCACCCCACTCTAGTACTCTTGCCTGGAAAATCCCATGGACAGAGGAGCCTGGTAGGCTGCAGTCCATGGGGTCGTAAGAGTCGGACACGACTGAGCGACTTCACTTTCACTTTTCACTTTCATGCATTGGAGAAGGAACTGGCAACCCACTCCAGTGTTCTTGCCTGGAGAACCCCAGGGATGGGGGAGCCTGGTGGGCTGCCATCTGTGGGGTCGCACAGAGTTGGACACGACTGAAGTGACTTAGCAGCAGCATATCTATTTTAAGATGAAAAATATGGGGCTTAGAGAGGTTTTGCTACTTGGCTCATCTAAGTCAGGAGCAGAACTTTATGTGATGGAGAAAAAGTGGAAGGCAAGTGAGAGTTAAATGTTCTTATCACACATGCACCAGGTGTTAGGAGAGTGTACACTTCAATTACTATGTTTGATCTTGAAGAGTTTCATGATAATAACCTAATAATATGGATGCAATTGAGGAGCAATTTTAAGCACTTTTAGATCACCAGGCAATCCTTCTGCCCACAAAAGATGGTAGCATGGGGCTAGTAGACCCTTTACAGTAATGGAACAATTCATATTCAAGTCAGATGAATTTTCCTCTTTGTAACTGTCATTCTTGTCACACCTAACTCACTGAACTTCAATCAGTAAGTGTACAAAAGCTTCTGAGCCGAGAGATATTTATTCTAGGGGGATGTGGACTTACTTCCAGTAACTTTGAACTCAGCTCATATTTATTGACACTTGGTATTCATTCAGTTGGGGCTTCCCTGGTGGCTCAGTGGTAAGTAATCTCCTGCTAATGCAGGAGATGCAGGTTTGATCCCTGGGTCAAGAAGGTCCCCTGAAGAAGGAAATGACAACCCGCTCCAGTATTCTTGCTTGGAGAATGCTATGGACGGAGGAGCCTGATAGGCTACAGTCAATGGGGTCAGAAAAGAGTTGACCACGACTTAACAACTAAACAACAACAACAACAACAAAAACAACAATTAATTCTGTTCCTGCATGTTGTGTATTGTGCTTGAATATTTCAAAACAACTGTCTTACTTAATATTAACCACCATTCGTGATAGGCATTATTCTCCACTTTTCTCAATAAAGAAATTGAAGCCCCGTGAGATACAGGTCATAAAATGATAAAGTGACAGAACAAGATTTTGACCTTAAGACTTTAGTTCTACACACCATGCTTTTATTAAGACACCATGATGCAAACTCAGGACTTTCTAATTCTGACATTTCAGTCCTAAAACAGTTGACTGAGTGTTTGGATGTGCTCAGACATGTGTTGGTTCGACTACAGTCTGTACCTGTGGAAGCTCTGTTCCTCTAATTCCTCTTGGGTCCTTAAATACATATAGTAATCTAGCTTTCTTAACCTCCTACTTAGGCTGGAAGAAAAACAGCCTTTTTAAACCCCTAATTCAGTTTTCATAGCACTCTGGTGGGGAATGAAGGGTATAAAAAGAGGGCACACAGACCAGTTTCTAAGGCTTCCAGCTGTGTGCATGAGGCAGTAGGCTGGGAGGGAATTCAGAGAGCTATTATGGTATGATTTTAACAAGAGAAACACCTTTTAAAGTTCGTTTCTGTTGGCTTTGTGCAGAAACCAGCCCTGAGGTTCCCGCAGACCCATTTGCAATAGAAGCCATTGGGGACTGCTCCATCACAGGCATCCGCCTTCCCTCCAGTGTATTTTTATCATCTCTCTGCAATGTATATAGAATTCAAACCGCAGATTCATTAAGCAGGAACAGGGTCTGCTCTTAGTCAACCTAAAACATCTGTCATATTGTCAGTATTCATTACGTCTTCAATAAAGTATTACACTCAGAGTATTTTAGTTTTAAAGGATACTCTCATTCTATTTTTGAGCAGGCAAGACTGGGCAGGTGTTTTCTGCATTGGTTTATAGCTGTTGTTGCTTTCCATTATCTGCCTTGGATAAAACTGGCTTTTCATGAACTACCATTTACAAACTAATTGATTACAGGTGAATGAAAGGCAAACAGTTTACTGATTCAAGAGCTGTTGGCTTTTATCTGATCTAACCTTTAAAAGATAGTCATTTTCTTTCCAACATAATTGCACTGTGATAAAAGAACAGACTTTATGATGTCAATACCTTTAGATCATGAAATTTTTGCACTTTATGTCCCTGGATATGTTCCATTGTCTCCTAGTTTATAGTCTATGGGAACTTGAATAAAATTTGCATCCTATTGTTATGTGAAAATTATATAAATCTTAATTATGTTGAATCAGTTCATGGTGTTTTTCAGGTGTACTGTACCCTTCTACTTTTCTATATATTCATTCTATTAATTTTTAAGAGTTTTATATTGAAACTCCAACTAAAAATTTATCTACTTAAAAATAATTGTAATACATAGTGGAATTATATGTAAATTTGTTCTAAATTTTCTAAGTCTAAAATTAAAAGAAAAAAAGAATTATTTTAGGAGTACTCACTATATGTCAGAACTTTTTTCTGTTCATACCCTCATTTTCCTCTAGTCTATGAGCAATGAAGCAGTTTCCCCTACAAAGGTTATGGGTAGTTGAACTATATGAAAATGGTTAGAAATTGTCTAATGTCAACAGTTTCACATGGCTCAGTCTAATAACACACATGGAACATAGTTAACAAATATGTGTTAGATGGACAAATACATGGAAGACAGATATTTAGGTACGAATTCAGTCAACTAAAATTCTTAAAAGGGGTAAGACTGGCAATCTGGTAGCAGAAAATCACTCCTTCTCTCCATCTCCATGTCCAAAGGGCATGGAAGACAAATCAAAATACACTTGTTACATTCCCTCATTCATTCTTTCAAATGTAGACACAGAGAAGTCAGCCAAAGCCCACGGTTCAGAGAGGTAATAGATGCTTTGTGGAATTCAGTACAAATGGCAGGAAACCCTCGGAGGATAAGCTGCTAAAGCCTCCTTGTATGCAAGCAACAGCTGAAATGGGTTTGTGAGAGACAAGTTTCAGAGATTTCAGTAAATGAAGATGCTCCAGAAAGAAAAACAGCATCTAAAAAATCCTGAAGTTACCGTTTCCACTTTCTGGTGATGAAAAGATGAGTTTGAAGAAGGAGGCAGAGCCAGGCCAGGAGAGTCCTGTTGAGGAGCTTGTATTTTGCCTTGAGGGAAATGAAGAGACACCCAGAGGTATAAAACAGGGGAATAGCTTAATCAGTTTTATGTATTTGTTGTTGTTTAGTCACTAAGTTGTGTCTGACTCTTTTGTGACCCCATGAACTGTAGCCTCCTCTGTCCGTGGGATTTTCCAGGCATTAATACTGGAGTGGGTTGCCATTTCCTTCTCCAGGGAATCTTCCTGACTCAGGGATCGAACTATGTCTCCTACCGTGGCAGGCAGGTTCTTTACCACTGAGCCAGCTGGGAAGACCCATGTATTAGAACACATCATCTAAAAATTGATTTGAGAATATATTCCTCAATTTCAAAAAAAATAATAGGAGTTTTGTTGGACTTGGATCAAATTTGTAGATAATTTTGGTTTAAGTGTGGTGATTTCTTTACACCTTTACTTTCTTGAGTCTTTTAATCTATATTATCTCATCATTTTGGGGTATTTTATGTTTTCAAGTTAGTGAGAGAGTTGATTCAAATCACCTGTTCCACTGTGGCTGAAATTGAAGTCTCATTCATCAGGGATTCAGACTTAAAGAGACATTTCTCTAGAGAAGACACACAAATGTCCAATAAGAACTTGAAAAAATGTTCAACAGCACTGTCGTTAAGGAAATGCAAATGGAAACCACAATGAAGATCACTTCATATCCACTAGAATAGTCATTAAAAAAAAAAACCCAAAAACTTAAATGAAAAACAACAAGAATGTGGAGAAACAGAAACTTTTGTAACTTGCTCAGTCAATTCAGTCACTCAGTCATGTCTGACTTGTGACCCCACGGACTGCAACATGCCAGCCTTCCCTGTCCTTCACCAGCTCCTGGGGCTTGCTCAAACTCACGTCCATTGAGTTGGTGATGCCACCCAACCATCTCATCCTCTGTCGTCCCCTTCTCTTCCTTCCTTCAGTCTTTCCCAGCATCAGGGTCTTTTCCAATGAGTCAGTTCTTCCCATCAGGTGGCCAAAGTATTAGAGCTTCAGTTTCAGCATCGGTCCCTCCAATGAATATTCAGGACTGATTTCCTTTAAGATGGACTGGTTGGATCTCCTTGCAGTACAAGGGACTCTCAAGAGTCTTCTCCAACACCACAGCTCAAAAGCATCAACTCTTCAGCACTCAGCTTTCTTTATGGTCTGACTCTTACATCCGTACATGACAACTGGAAAAACCGTAACTTTGACTATCTGGGCCTTTGTCAGTAAAATATTGTCTCTGCTTTTTAATATGTTGCGAGGTTGGTCATAGCATTTCTTCCAAGGAGCAAGCATCTTTTAATTTCATGTAACTTGTTAGGGAAGAGTAAAATGGAGCAGGGCACTAGTGTAGTCACTGCAGAAAACAGTTTAGTGCTTCTGCAAAAAAAAAAAAGAAAAAGAAAAAGAAAAGAAAAGGAATTACTGTGTGAACCAGCAATTCCACCACTAGATATATGCACAAGATTTGGGAACAAGTACTCAAATAAATACTTTTTGAGGAATGTTCATAGCAGCACTATTCTCAGTAGTGAAGATGTGGAAACAACCCCTGTCCATCAGTGGGTGAAGAGATAAACAAAGTGTGTCTGCACATACAATTATTCAGCCCTAAAAAGGAGTGAAGTGCTGATACATGCTACAGCTTGGATGAAACTTGAAAGCGTTACTCTAAGTGAGAGAAGCCAGGCACAAAATGTCATGTATTGTATGATTTCTTTTATATGGAGTATCTAGAATAGGTAAATTCACAGAGACAGAAAGCAGATTGATGGTTTCCAGGTACAGGAATGGGAAACAGAGAATGAATGCTTAGGGTATGGGATGTTCTTCTCAGGAGATCAAACAGTTTTGAAAGTAGAGGGAAGTGGTGGTTTAACAACATCATGAATGCACTCAATGCCACTGAATTGCACAGTTTCAGATAATTAACTATTTGTTATGTCAGCTTCATTTCAGTTAAAAAAGTGTATGTATCACCATTGCAATAAGATCTATAAGGCAGTTATTAGAATTCTGTAAAGACTTTAGATGGAGTAGGAAATGGAAATCCACTCCAGTATTCTTGCTCAGAAAATCCCATGGACAAGGGAGCCTGGTGAAATATAGTCCACAGAGTAGCAGAAGAGTTGGACATGAATGAGCATGTGCATGTGCACACACACACACACACACACACACACACACACGCACAAAGACTTTAGAATCTCTCAAATCATAGCAACATACTCAACCAAATATCCACAGGCTTAGAAGTAGATGCTAATTTTAATAATCACTATATTTGATGTAAAAGAACATTATTGTTATAGAATGCTTCAGATGAGCTAATTGTTGATGAACAAGACAATTTTAAAGCTAATTTTCATTATATCAGAGATTCAGTGGTAGAATACATGGACAGATGTTTTAAATCACATACAAATCACGGAGCCATTTTCAGTTTCTTGAATGACCTCCACAAGCTGCAGGAAATGGCAGAAGAAACATCCAAAAGCCATTGTATGATCTTATATTTTAACATACTTTCATTTTAAAAGCCCAACTGGAAGTCCATGTAGTCAAAGCTATGATTTTTCCAGTAGTCATATATGTATTTGACAGTTGGACCATAAAGAAGGCTGAGCACCAAATAACTGATGCTTTAGAACTGTGGTGCTGGAGAAGACTCCAAAGTGTCCCTTGGACAGTAAGGCAGTCAAACCAGTCCATCCTAAAGGAAATCAATCCTGAATATTCATGGGAAGGACTGATGTTGAAGCTGAAGCTCCAATATTTTGGCCTCCTGATGTGAAGAGCTGACTCATTGGAAATGACCTTGATGCTGAGAAAGACTGAGGGCAGGAGAAGAGGAGCAACTGAGGATGAGGTGGTTGGATGACATCTTCTACTCAATGGACATGAGTTTGAGCAAACTCTAGGAGATGGTGAAGGACAGGGAAGCCTGGCACGCAGCAGTCCATGAGGCTACAAAGAGTCAGAGCAACTGAGTGACTCAACAGCAATTGGAATGTGCTTTATTATAACAATATTGCACTAGAAAAATATTCTTCAGATACATTAAAAAGAACTTGTCAAGGTAGGGCCATTACGTTGTTTGCAGCTTACCAGATAACAGAGTTTGTCCAGAACTGAGAGGTTTCCCAGTGTTCAGGACTAAACCTGGGTGGTCCTGGGCAGACTGGGATGGATTGGTGGTCACTCTCCTGTTTATTCTCTCATTTTATAAAGTCATGGGGGCTTCCCTCGTGGTCCAGTAGCTATGACTCCTTGCTCCCAGTGCAGGAGCCTGGGTTTGATCCCTGGTGAGGGAACTAGATCCCACATGCAGCATCAACAAAGACCTGGCACAGTAAAAATAAATATTAAAAAGTAAAGTCATTGAAATGACTAGCAATATTAAAAAAATAATCTCTCCATATAGAAGTTTGCGTATGCCAAGCTTCCTTCCTCATGACCTTTGCCATGGGTGGAGTTCCTCACGCTGGCTCCCAGCATTGAAATGACTAGCAATATTTTTGAAAATAATCTCTCCATATAGAAGTTTTAGTCCTATGTTGTTTAAACTTAAATATCTTATTTCATTTGTTTTACTTGACAATGTTATTGAGATATTTTTGATATATAAAAATTATATATACTTAAGGTATAGAGCTTGATGCTTTGAAATAAGTATATATTGTGAAAAGCACCAAAACTAAATAAATTGTCCACCACCTCAGCGTTGTTACCATTGTGTACGGATGTGTGTGTGTGAGTGTGTGTGTGTAGATTTAAGATTTGGCCTCTTAGCAAATTCAAGTTTGCAGCACAGTGATGCTAGCCATTATCCTCATGTTCAGTGGTAAAGAATCTGCCTGCCAGTGCAGGAGACACAGGAGACATGTGTTTGATACCTAGGTCAGGAAGATCTCCTGGAAGAAGAAATGGCAACCCACTTCAGTATTCTCACCAGGATGATCCCATGCACACAGGAGACAGTCCTTGCGGTCACAGAGTTGAACACGACTGAGTGACTGAGCATGCATGCACGCATGCTTCAAATCTCCAGAATTTATTCACTTTACAAAACTGAAACTTTGCACCCTTTGACCAGTGCCTTTTCATGTCTTCCTCCCTATACTGCCCCTGGAAACTGCCATTCATTCTCCTCTCTCCTTCTCTGAGTTTAGCTATTTGGGATTCCATATACAAGTGAAAACATGATTGTCTTTCTGTGTCTGAATTATTTCATTTTTCAGAAGGTTCTTTAGGTTCATCCATGTTGCTGCAAATGGCAAAGCTTTTTTTTTTTAAGGCTGAATAATATTCTACTATGTGTATATATTTACATATCACATATATACACATATCATACATATAAGTATAGATCATACATATCATACACATATGTACACATATATACAATTAAAAACAATTGCTCCTTGGAAGAAAAGCTATAACGAACCTAGACAGCATATTAAAAGCAGAGACATTACTTTGCCAACAAAGGTCCGTCTAGTCAAAGTTATGGTTTTTCCAGTAGTCATGAATGGATGTGAGAGTCAGACCATAAAGAAAACTGAGTGCCCAAGAATTAATGCTTTTGAACTGTGGTGTTGGAGAAGACTCTTGAGAGTCCCTTTGACTTGAAGGAGATCCAACCAGTCTATCCTAAAGGAAATCAGTCCTGAATATTCATTGGAAGGACTGATGCTGAAGCTGAAGCGTCAGTCCTTTGGCAACCTGATGAGAAGAGATGACTCATTTGAAAACACCCTCAAGTTGGGAAAGTTTGAAGGAAGTAGGAGTTGGGAATGACAGAGAATGAGATGGCTGGATGGCATAACTGACTTGATGGACATGAGTTGGGAGTTGGTGATGGACAGGGAAGCCTGGGGTGCTACAGTCTATGGGTTGCAAAGAGTCAGACACAACTGAGTGACTAAACTGAACTGATACACACATCATATATATATTTAATATTTTGTTTATTCAGTCATTTATTGACGGACATTTAGGACGTTGCCATATTTTGGCTATTATGAATAATGCTGCAATGAATATGGGAGTGGATATCCCTTTGAGATACTTTCTTTTGAATATATTCTCAGAAGCAGGATTGCTGGATCATATGGTTGCTCTATTTTTAATTTTTTGAGGAACCACCATACTGTTTTCCATAATTGCTGTAGCAATTTACATTCTCACCAAAAAGTGCACAAAATTTCCCTTTTCTTCACATCCTTATCAACTTTTGTTATGTTTCATCGTTTTGATAATTGCCATTCTAACACATATGAGGTGGTATCTCATTGCTTTGGGTTTGCATTTTTCTGATAATTAGTGAAAATTGATTGCATAAAGAGTTAAATCTTTTAGAAAAATTGTGTAAGAATCATTATCTCTATATTTTGAAATATTTTATCAGTATTGTCACAACCTATGAAAGCCTTTTTAATAGCTCTCTAAGAGTTACATCAGTAGAAAGACCCGCTGAGAAATAAACATTATCAAAAATCATTTGTGATTTTGCATATGCTAAGAGAGACTGATGCCACTTTCAATGATATATATTGCAAATAAAGTTACTAAAAGTATGAATTTTGATAGGCATAAAATTGTTAGGATCAATGAAAATATCACACAAATAAAGTATGTCTTAACTTATATAAAATTGTGGCACAAATATTATTCTTTGCAATTTATAAGTTTACGTCACCAGTCACACCACTGTCATCTTTAGTATGTTTTATAAGTAATAAACTTTTTTTAAAGGAAACGTTTTATATTTTAGTACTTTCAACCTGTTCATCTTCTACCTTGATTTTTGAAATACAGATCCTGGATAGCATTTTTCACTCTGCACTATAGATTACGTATTAGACCCTTGATGTGATGTCTGAATTATGGTTTTGGCCACCTCCTTCAAGAGAACCAGACATCCCATAATAATTATTTTTTTCTCCTAAAGAAGAATTTTGAGGAATCTCCACCTTCTCTGACTCAGGCTCCTTGCTTCCAAAGGACCAGCCAGAAGTCTTTCAACAAATGGTTGCATAGGAATACCTGGGCAGGTATGCATCAGGCTGGCAATATGAAATACTAAGACACAGTCTTTTAAATGGGCTTTCCTGGTGGCTCAGGTGTTAAAGAATCTACCTGCAATGTAGGAGACCCGGTTTAACTCCTGGGTTAAGAAGATCTGCTGGAGGAGGGATAGGCTACCCATTCCAGTATTCTTGGACTTGCCTGGTGACTCAGCTGGTATGCATAAGAATACCTAGGCAAATATGCATCAGGTTGGCAATATGAAATACTAAGACATAGCCCTTTAAAAGTTAAATCATACGAGTAGCTAACTGCCTCACTTATTCTGAAATTTCCACTGTTGGATCAAAGGGAGGGAGAGGGATTCTGTTGCAAAAAAATGCTCATATAGCAAGCACTATTTACTATATATTGTCTCATGTCTTTTTACCACAACTATATGAAGGCATTATCTTAAGTTAGGAAACTGATGCTCTGAGAAGTCAAATGGGATTCTTGGCTCAGCCAAAAGATTTTTCTGATGCTGACAGACACACTTGTGCATATCAACCCTGAAGGAGTAGGATTTTCCCTTTAGATCACTTGCCAAAGGCACCGAGAACACTTTAATATATTTGCTCTTTGCCCTTTAAGGAAATTGGTCTTTTGGAACCAAGGCTACTTATTTTAGTTTTCAGAACCCAGAATTAAAGGAAGCGAGCTCCGTATGATAGAGATCTTTCCTGAGATGGCCCCTTGTCAGCATTTAACTCCTCCTTCCAGCATTTCCTGTTACTCATCTGTTGTGTCTCTGCCAATTAAGGAAGGCACTTTTCTCTATATTCCCATTTCTTCACTTTTGCTATTTGTTCTCCATTTGTAAACCATCTCAGATTGTGTACCTACAGCCTCCATTTGGCTTTCTTTCATTTTTGACATGATTCAAGTCAGGTAATTGGTCAGTTTGGGTGTCATTTTTTCACAGGAAAATAAACACAGATTGAAGTCATTCTGTTGAGGTCTGGAAGGAGTCCAGCTCACAGAGACCAATCTTGAGCAAGTCCTCAGAGACTGGCAAGGCAAGCGCAGCATTCTCTGTACCCTCACAGCACTGACAGAGGGGTCCTTTGAGAACCTAGGAAACTACTGCCTACCCAGAGGAGGAGTGTCTCTGGGTGAGAGACAAATCATGCTTGACGTCATAGCACAACGGTCAAGAGCATAGATTAAGCAATCCTAGGTTTGCATCTTGACCTTGGGACAGTTGTATAACCTCTTTGAGCTTCTGTTTCCTCCTCTACCAAATCGGGGTAACAACAGCATTTAAAGTGAGAGGTTATTGTGAAGATCATCCATGAGAGAATGTCTGGCTGCATATACACTTTTGATAAATAGCACTGTTTGAGAAGCAATCCTATAGCAATCGAGTCAAACTTCTTTTCTCTTTTAAATCAACTAATCCGACTATACTTTATTTCTAACACTCACGGGATGTTGTTGTTCAGTGGTTAAGGCGTGTCTGACTTTTCTCGGCAAAGTGATGTTTTTGCTTTTTAATACACTGTCTAGGTTTGTCATAGTTTTCCTTCCAGGAAGCAAGCATCTTTTAATTTCATAAACTCACCAAGTCTGGGTAAGATAATGAATGAATTAAACCATAGAACTAGTTCTTCTGGAGAAGAAACTGGGCAAGACTTCCCGCTATCATCTGGCTGCAGGGGAGGAGTACCTGCAGAAGTACCTGCATTTGAAGGAAGCGACCCTATCTCAGGCTTCCAAGACCCACACTCTTCTCTTTTCCATCCCTGTTGGTATCACTCCCAACATCCTCAATAACATGGGTTTCCTTTATCTCCCCATTAAACTATTGCTAGCAAATACCTCAATAGGCAACCATGGGACATTATAATGGCTGAAGATGTTTAAAGGGTGGTTCCCTCTCTGGTTTCCTGTATTTGAATAGAGAACTTAGACAAGGGACTGGCTGTCTTGTTGATATCAGCCTCTGGAAGGAGTTCATGTTGCAACAAGGAAGGACTCACTGGAACACCCTCCTTCATCAGAGCCTATATATTCCTTTATAGGTTAATGCTGCCCAGGAAGAAACCATATCAGTATCAAAAAAGATGTGGGAATGGTAATAATTAGTCATAAATATTTGTTTAGTGCTTGATGAATTCCGTCTAGCTTCTGAGCACATTCCATTGGTTTTCCCAGCATCAATATAGGGCAGAGAGAGCATCTCCATGCAAGGGCAGGAGCCCAGACTTGGCTTCAGAAGTCCAGGTTTTTAACTCAGCTCTCTACCATTCCCTTTCTGTGTGAGCTTAGAAAAATGGCTTACCTTACTCAATCTCAAAGACTCTGTGTGACCCCATAGATGGCAGCCCACCAGGCTCCACCATTCCTGGGATTCTCCAGGCAAGAACACTGGAGTGGGTTGCCATTTCCTTCTCCAGTGCATGAAAGTGAAAAGTGAAAGTGAAGTCGCTCGGTCGTGCCCAACTTTTAGCGACCCCATGGACTGCAGCCCACCAGGCTCCTCCATCCATGGGATTTGCCAGGCAAGAGTACTGGAGTGGGGTGCCATTGCCTTCTCCGAACCTGGACAAAGAAGAATGAAAATCACGCTATATGACTTCCCTCGTGGATTAGCTGGTAAGGAATTGGCCTACTAATGCAAGAGTCGCAAGAGATGTGAGTTCCATCTCTGGGTCAGGGAAGATACTCTGGAGAAGGAAATGGCAGCTCACTCCAGTATTCTTACCTGGAGAATCCCATGGACATTGAGTCTTGTGGGTTATAGTGCAAGGGGTCGCAAAGAGCTGGACATGACTGAGCAGGCACATATAGTTAATAGGACTTTTGAGGGTGTGATGAGACAAGCCATTGATATTTGTTGTTTCCCCAGAAATCTGAAGACCAGCTAGTTCAAACATAATAAAGGCAGAGTGAAAATTAAGAGGGTGATCTTGGTGTCCAAGGCTCTTCAGGGACCTGGGGCCATGCCCTCAGAGCTGGGACTCTGGCGAGTACAGGGGATGACTCTAAAGGGGATCTCAGCACTATGGTGCAAATATGGGGTCTTGGTAAAAACAGTTGATCAGTGCAACCAAGGTTTGTCTCCCAGGAGACAGATAATAAAAGAAGCCATGGCTGCTGACATCTGTACGGAGAGGCAAAGGAGAGAGCCTGTGACATTTTTGCAGTGAGGAAATGAAACATCTAATGCATTTCAAGATAGCGTGAGGTCAGCTGTAATAGTGGTAAAAGAACCTGAGGCCTTGCACTAAGCTGTCAGTGAAGAAAAACAGACCACCAGGCACACGGGCCTCTAAGCGATAAGAACATTTCTCTTTGGGGGAAAATTACTGAGCAGAAAAATTGCAGAATGCAGGCTCAGCATGAGCACTTTGGGGGCCTGCACAGTCTGGACTCAGCTAGCTTTCTCATTTTATTATTTTAAAATATATATTTTATACCTGGAAATATTTCTGTGTCTTTGAGTCTCAGGTAGGACTCACCGGGAATATATTTTTGCTTTATTTTTAAATTATTCTGTAATAATTATTACATTTTTATGTTATTGCTATTTAGTTTCAAGTTACTTTGTAAATTTTGCTTATTTTCTGCCTTCTATTTGTCACTTTTTTCCCCCCTTTTTAAAAAATGTTCGTTTCCTTTCTTTGGCTAGACTCAACATTATTTCTAGATTAGCTTTATTTTCTCATTCCATCTTTTCTACTGGTTTGGAAAGTAAATAGTCTACATTTTCTTATTAATTAGCCTCAAAATTATGATAAAACTGAAAGAAATTGATTGCATGTTGGATAATTCAAATCAATCTGAATTAATTCTCTTGATTTCTCCTTTTATTTCTGCATATATAATGTAATATCAATACAGTCAATGTAAATATTTATTCTCAGGTGAAATTTAGTGTCTAACTTCTTTGCAGAATTTAATGTACTGTTTGTCACTTTGACTGGCTCTCATCATGGTACCCAGTTCCCTTGTGTGTGCTGTCTTGCTCCTGTGATTTTAGTTTTCCCTGAAAAGTTATCTATTCAAATTATTTGGAGCCTGTCTTGAGTTTCCAAATCACTCCAGGGAATATCTGCTTTTGCTTCTGCTAGGCACCTAAGAAGACTACCTACAATAAGCGTATAAAAGTCTTCATTTGGACCTTTTGGCATACATAGGTGTTTTAGACTCCCAAGATATCTGAGGTCTAGCTGATGGTTAGGAATAAGGGGAAATACACTCTTTACTCCTCACAGCATTCAAAACTAAAGGCCAATAGACAGGTTTCTTTGTGCTTTCTTTGTGGGGGATATTTTTCTATTCTACCTTTTAAAAAAAAAACCCCAAAACGGTGGATAGTGTTCTCTGTTATTCTGGCATCATTCAGGAGTTTTCCATCCAGCCATTCTCCTTGAGCAGGCCCCAGGCACTGCCTTCTATTCCCTGGAGCCTGTTCAGCTGGATGTGCCCTTTCCTGGAAGAGATCATAGATGTTTCCAAGGGAGCTAATGCTTTCATTCTTCTCTCTGGATTCTGGATCCATTTGGCACTTGGCCTCAGAGTTTATTCCTTAGTATCTTTTAAGATTGTGTGTGTATATGTGCTCAGTCATACCCAACTCTTTGTGACCCCATGGACTGTGACCCACCAGGATCCTCTGTCCATGGGATTTCCCAAGCAAGAACACTGGAGTGGGTTCATTTCCTCCTCTAGGGGATCTTCCCAGCCCAGAGATCCAGCCAGAGTCTCTTGCATCTCCTACATTGGCAGGTGGATTCTTTAAGTATAAAATATAAAACAAGCATTTATATACATATATGCAATAAATATTTATAGTATAAAATTAACCATTTTATGTTTCTTGACCTAATTTTCTACACTTGCTTACTTACTAGTTTTGCAAAGTTTGTCTCTTTTGCTCTGCACAACCCAAAGTAGTTTGTATCTATCAGTAGAATTTACCTTGTTTCTTCATGCACTCGTGTATTTAGCAAACACAGAGTCTCCTACTAGGAATCAAAACTTGTGCTTGACATTTGCTACCCAAGGCTGAATAAGACATGATTTTTATTGCCAAAGAACTCACAGTGCCCTGGGAGAGATGGACTAGTAATCAGGTAGTAACCAAGAATGTGATAACAGAGGTAAATACAGGTAGAAATGCAAACATAAAGGAAGGGAACTTAACCCAAACTGGAGGAGGCAAACTTGTCCAGCCTCCTAGAAGACACTACACTTGGCATATCTAATACAGCAAGAATGAGAAAGAGTTAAGGACTTCTCAGGAGCAGCACGTGATTAAGCAAAAATTACGGATTGTTTAAACTTGCTGCTAGAGGTAAAGAAGCTGCTTGTCAGTTCAGGAGATGTAAGAGACATAGGTTTAATCCCTGGGTCTGGAAGATCCCCTGGAAGAAGGCATGACAATCCATATAGGGTTGCACAGAGTTAGATAGGACTGAATTGACTTAGTAGGCAAAGAAACAAACGAACAAACAAACAAAAACCAGCTTGCCCTGGGCTTCTGTTCATTATTTTCTCCGAATACAATTTTCATGCTCAAGATAAAATTTTAAATTCTTGTCGTACTGTAAGGTTAAAACATAACATTCACCTTGAAGCTCAGGAAAAATGAATATTTTCCCTTTAGCGCTTCCTGTAGTTTAACTCCTAAGTCACTCAGGAAATTCTCAAATTGCAGTTATTCATGAGTGGGTTCCCATGGTTTATGAACTTTTAAACTGCCAAGTACTCACATTATTTTTCTCTGTAACCTCATGATCCTGAATTTTCACTTTTACTGTCCCATGTCTCTGCCTCTAAATTAAGAAATGACAGAAAAAAAAAGGCCAAAAAAAAAAAAAAGGAGAGAGAGAGAGAGAGAGAGAGAGAGAGACAACAAGATCAAACTACTTTAAAAGCAACAGGATGGACCTGGGTTAGATGCACAGTAGAACTGCTTGACAGGAAGAGTTGTCATAAGGGGGAACAAGTAAAAGAAATAGTGTGAACTAGTGGGGACAGTGTGTCCTGAGATACAGCAACAAAGTTGTGAACTCTTTCTTTGATTCTGCCTCACAACATGATCTCAGAGTTCTCACTTTGAACACAGACAGGTCAGGGTATGAACACTGCATTGATTAGTGAAAATGTTGAGAAAGGGGCCAGGATGACCTATAGACTTCGGGTCTGACCATTGGCCAAAGAGTGTTTCCCATCCCCTGAAAGAGATCTGGTCCAACAGTGGTATGGTATGGCGATAATGACTAAGATTGAGCCCTGTGTGTGAAACCTACAGGTGAAAATGACTAGCAGGCAGCTGAATATCTAGATCTAGCATCTATGCATGCTCTGGTCAGGAGATATAAAATAAAAAGCAGTAAGTCAAGTTTGCAGAACCCATGATGTCCTTGACTTCATCAAGTTTCATATTTCAAAGCTAACACTCAAGATATTTTATTATGATCCCTTTTAAATTATTACACCCACTACTCCTAAATTCTCCCTATCATTTTTATTGCTTTTCTTTGGACAGAGGACACAAGAAGGACATGAGAAGACTTGCCTTTGCCTCTCCATCATCCTCAGGCCAACACTGCTGTACCATCTGGGACAAGGCAGTGCCTCTCTTGGAACATCAGCCTCCTTTTGGAAGAGATGAAGCTCTGGGCACAATTTCCATCTAAATTCTTTGATTCCCACTGTGGTTTGGGGGAGATTGTAATCTAAAAGTGAAATTGTAGGTTGATTTTTTTCTTGCCTTATTTTTGTCTTTCAGGTAATAAACAAACAACAAGAACAATACCCTAATAAGTTGAAACAAAGTAATTGGAAGAACTGCATTTAGATCTTCATAAATAAAGTTTGTTTTTAGTCAGAATGCTCCAGGGTTAGCAGCGTACTGTAACAATGACACACAAGTAAACAGATTATCTAGCTTTAGTACTAGAGGTATGTATTCGATCTTTGGAAAGAAGCGCACTCCTCTCATTTCAATGTAATTTTTTTAATTTTCTGTTTAAGTCTCTCTTCTCAAAGACATTCTAAGGCCAGGGCCTGAAGCTCATTTATTATGGTACCTTCAATTCCTGATTGCATGTCTGACACTCAGTAGATATTTGCTGATTGAATTGAATGATAGTCATTATTACACTGGAGTTCTTTTTAGCTCAAAATCTATTATGTAGATGGCTTTAAAAGAAAAAAAAAAAAAACAGAAAAGAGACATTAAAAACTCAATTTCTACTTTTTATTTACAAAGTCTTCTTTCAAAATAAATCCCTTAAAAACTATTGTTGTACAAAATGGGGCTTAGGGATCAGAGCCCAAAGTATTTACAAATATATTCAGGATAATCTTGAAGAGAGGAAGGAGTTGGTAATTCATACAAGTCCCTTATTAGAGGTTTGGGGCATAAAGAAATTAACTTGTTATTTACATGAAAACCATACCTTAGGAGGTGCCATTATCAACAACAGGGTTGAGTGTCTTCAATCAAGGGAATAGCTAAGGGTGGGAGGAAATGATGCAAATATATGCAGTCAGTTGAAGCTGAGCTGAGATTGAGTTACCCAAGAAAAACATTTTCTGCTTTGACTCTAAAAATTAAAAGTGAAACTTGGGGTAGACATGAGTCATCAGGTGATAGGAACTCATGTGGTTCCCACAGCTTTTAGGATCTCAAGATTGTGAGATATCTTCATCTGCTGAACCCTGACTTGATGGATTATGCAAGCACAGACAAGCTGAAGATCATGACAACCTGCAGCAAATATGTGCTAAATTCATATATCCCTTCATTTTATGCAGATAGCAATGATTCTAGGCACTGTATTATGCACAAGACTTATAACTATCAGTGAAATCCAATCTCTGCAAATATAGCTTGGTGGGAGGGCTGGAAGCAAGAAAAAATAAAGAGAACTTAAAAAAAAAGGTGGTACTAAGTGCTAAGATGAATATAAGTACAAGTTGCTCTGGGAACACAAAAGAGTACATAACTGACTCTTGGGGCAGGAAAGTAAGCTTCCCGGAGAAGCTAAACTGAGACATGAAAGCCATCTGAGAGTCAACTAAGAAAAGGCAGATTGCAGACTTAAGCTCAGTTATGTTGAGTCTGAAGTATCTTTGGGACACCTGAGTGGAGGTGTCCTCTGGGTAACTAGAATTCAGGAAAGAGAGTTGGGTTACAATTATAGATGTGAGTGTGCTTTACAAGTTAAAAATTAATTGTAGCTTGGGGAATAGAGAAATTGCAAAATGAAATTTGACAGAGTGAGAACAAAGCAGAAATAATAAAGGAATCATGAGAGAAATTGACACTTAAGGGATGACATGAAGGAGAGGAGAGACTGAAGGGGTATGAAAGAAGCAGGAGGAAAATGAGAGAAGACAGGGGCTGAAACTAAGGGATGAGAAGGGAGTGAACATGGCTAGGTGGACAAGGAAGGTCCCGGTCTACAGGGAGTCCACTGGCTTTAGTGACAAGGACATTAATGGTAACCATTTGTGGGAGTCATCGTAGTGGAGTAGTAGAAGTGAAACCAGGTGGCCCTTGGTGACAGTGACTGGAGGTGAATGCAGGAAGGTGGTAAGGGTTGACATGTCTCCCAAGAAGCATTGCTAGCCTTCACAGCCAGCCCTGGCTGTCCCACCAATGAAAAATATAGTATGCATTCCTGGACCTCTCTTCTTTTTCTTTCCTAAGCTCTTAATCATTAACATCACCCTCCCCCTTTAAACCATTCATACTCCTTGACAGAACTGAGGATAGCATTTATCAGTTAAAGCATGGGCCCCAATGACCTGATTATAGGGTAGATGCCGAGTCCTGAGTTTCAATCTTTGGTCCTCAAACTGGCCATTCTGTTTTGCTCAAATCTGTTTTTCCCTCTAGATTTTGATCTTCTCATTTCTAAACTGGAGATAATAAAAATATGTATAGATTTCTTGAGAGAGTTACATGAGTATTCTCTTATCTACTTGGTATAGTGCTTCAATGATAGCATCTGGTCTACCCTATCGTATTTGGGTACTTAAGGGCCAGAGGAGATGCTAACTTGCCTTCACCTGATTCAAAATATTCAAGGCAGACTTTAGCTTTCACAGATGAGAAAACTGGAGACTTGCCGGAGTGGCATGCTGAAGGTGACCCAGGTATTTTGTAGAAATGCTGGAGTTGGGCCCAAGTCTTCCAATATCCAGGTTCATCCTCGATAGCAAAAATCTGGAACAAAAATGAAATATAACTATGCCTTCCCATCTCTTCATCCTCTCTGTGCTTTGCCAATTTTTCTAAATCAAAAAGAGCAGGCTGGCTTGTAACAGTTTACAAGAATTATGGCAGGAACTGACTTAGCATCAGGATCGAGCTACAGTTAAACTTACTATTAAACTCAAAATGGCTCCATGACCAGTTTGTCAGAAGGATTGCTGGACCCTCACTGTGCCAAGAAATTTTACTAAATTTCAAAAAAGCTGCTGTATCATTATTGCTGTTGTTGATTGGAGGAAGTAGAAATGGGACAGTCTGCTGTCTTTCAGCCTTTATGTATCTTCCACTCATTGTTAACTTTGCCTGTAAGAACCTGGAATCCTTGGCTTCTTCATCTATAAAATGGAGATTAAAGTATTTGTCTTGCAAGACTGTTGAAAACCCAAGATAAAATAATAATCCTGGAACTAAACCTCAAAAATTAGTATCCATGTCAATCACTGTGTCTTCATTTCCTGCTGATTAAGGAGACCTGAGCAAAGTAAGCAGGTGTGGTTTTAAAACAAACAAACCAAGTGGAAAACAGAATCTTTATTCCAAAAACGAAATGTTAAAATACCTGAATGAATTGACTTGCAAAGCCACAGATTCTGAGTTTGTGGTGAAGACTGATTTAGCTCATCCTCTTCTCTGGTGGCTCAGTGGTAAAGAATCCACCTGCAAATGCAGGAGACACCAGTTTGATCCCTGGGTCGGAAAGATGCTGTGGAGAAGGAAATGGTAATTCACTCCAGTATTCTTGCCTGGGAAATCCCATGGACAGAGGAGCCTGGTGGGCTATAGTCCATGGGGTCACAAAGAGTGAGACATGACTTAGTGACTCAACAACAACAGTACATATGTTAATAAAATACACAGAAGATGCTGAGAATGTAAAGAATGGTCATTGAATGCTAACGACTGTTATTAGTATCAGTTGTTTCTAACAATCAGTGGTAGGGCAGTGTTTATAGCCTACACTGTGTGATTTGAAAGTTCTTCCCAAGGTAGCAAAATCACACAGGAATTCTATATACACACTGTATGCTCCCAGCCTCACAGTTTTCTTGAACAGTGGTGTCTGTATTTCTTATTCTAGCTACTCATTGTGTCACATGTTTGCCCATATTCTCTTTCCATTTGAAAAATCATCTGTAGCCAGAACAATTAGGCACTTCCATTAAAAAAAATTAATTTATTTGGCTGTGTCAGGTCTTAGTTGCTGCATGTGGGATCTTCTGTGCCGAGTGTGGATTCCAGAGCTCTTGGCTCAGTAGGAACAGTGCTTGAGCATAGTTGCCCCAGGGTATGTGGAATCTTAGTTCCCCAACCAGTGACTGAATCCAGGCCCACGCACTAGAAGGTGGATTCTTAACCGCAATACCACCAGGATAGTCCCTTAGGCACTTCCTATTTAAACCACCTTTTTCCTATCTTGGGACATTTTCCCAGCTAGAATAGGATCTAACGTCCTCCCAAGCCCTGACTACCCACTTTCAGAGCCGTGCTTCTGATGGACTGATTTTTATATAATAATTAAAACCAGAGATTCACTCATTTATTCATTTCCTTTTGCCAAATTACAAATTAGGTCAAATGAAGGCTTATGCCTCCAGAGAGTGAGAAATAATACAAATCCTACTCTTGGAACTCTCAGGATCTAATAGGAAAAATAAGTTAGAGATACATAGGTGGTCATAACACAAGACAGAAAATTGTCATTATCCTAAAAGTGTTCCAAATACATTCCCTTGAGTAGTTGAAGGAGAGAGAGATGGAAGGCTTTGCAGAGATGCATCTACTTTGCAAGTAGATGGTGAATTGCCTCCCTGATGACGGAATTTGGGAGAGAACGCAGGCAAAGTAGAGAGAAAAGACGCTTTTGCAGAAGGAGGATATATAAAGCTGATGGTGGGGAATGAAGGGGAAGGGCAGGATTGTAGACAGTGCAAGGAGGGCCTTGGGTGATGCTCTGTTTGCTAGCAAAGGGACAGCTGGAGCTATTTCACTGGGAAGTGACCTCAACCACAACTCTCCTCCCACAAAGCCATGTGTTGGCAACCTTACGGATGGGCTGTGTCTGGGTGCCTGGGTCAGGGAGGTTGCATCAGTGGCCCGAAGACAGGTGATGAGGCCTGAACCAGGGGTGGTGATGGAGATGGAGCAGTAGGCTCAAGAGAGACTGTGAATGTTTAATCGATGGATGTTGGCACCTGGTTGAGTACTGGCAACCAGGAAGAGGGGAACGTCTAGAGGCCACTGAGATTTTACCTACCTGGGCCATCCAAACGTTGTGACACTCTTCCCAGTTAGGCCTGGGCCTGCCTTTTCCTGGGGTTCTGAGGGAGAGGCCACAGTTGGTGTTTCAAGCTGTTGCAGGAACAGCAATGTGGTCATGACCATCTTGACAACCCCCATGACTAGCCCACTACATAATGAGGTCTAATCAAATTTGTGAAATGAATGATGCCGTTAGGGTGCAAGCTTGATAACCCAGACCAAAGCTGTGAGTCCACTTGACACAATGGCTACATTCACTAGCGACAGCAGGCTGTCTTGTGCAGCCCGGCAGAGTGCTCTCTGCACAGCTCTAGCAGTTGAAGTGCACAGAGCATCACAATGTGGCTGGAGAGGGCAGTGAGTGCAGTAGACTGGGGTGGAGGTCACAGCATCTGCACCTTATCAGGCTCCCAGCCCATCTCCAGCATGCGGTTACCATGGGAGTAAAATGGGGTTATTAGGGGTGGCATGGTATTGACTTTTAAAAGATGCACAACATGAGAGTTTTAAGTTCAATTTTATTTGAGGCAAAATGAGAACTGTAGCCTGGGAGAGGGCACCTCAGATAGCTCTGAGAAACTGCTTCCAAGAGTGGGATGGGAGGGTCAATATAGGGGGTTTCGGTGAAGGAGGAGTCCATGGAATCAAGTACTTATCTTAGAAAAGCTTTCCCGTTAGTCATGAAGAGCTGATGTCACCGTAAAGGGATTTAGTGCTTTTCTAGATATGAAGAGATGCAAGGATTGGGATCATGAAATCTGTTCCTGAAAATATAAAAGTATCTAAAAACTTGTTCCACCAGTTTTCTTGGAGCACCAAGTGTCTCATTCCTGTTATTGTCCCTGAACTCCTTCAGGATATGTGGAAGGTCAACAATTGCCCCTGCACAGGATTCAATCCAAGCAGAAAGTGAAAATGAAAATGTTAGTTGCTCAGTCATGTCTGAATCTTTGCAACCCCATGGGCTGTGGCCCTCCAGATTCCCTCTGTCTATGGGATTCTCCAGGCAAGAATACTGGAGTAGGTTGCCATTCCCTTCTCCAGGGGATTTTCCTAACCCAGGGATCAAACCTCCGTCTCCTGTATTGCAGATGGATTCTTTACCAAGAGAGCCCCAAGGGAAGACCCGCAGAGGCAGATGGCAAATGCCCTTGGCAAGCACCCATTTGTCGTTGACAGTGGCTACTGTCCTCATCTCCATACATGTGAGCCTCAGGACAGGATACCTGCCTTCTGCCCACTGTCTTGTCACAGACATGCCACACACATTTGGCAGACTGCAGACTTTCTGTATAGGAAACTTTTAAAAAATATGAACGTATTGAATCTAGACTATTTAAAAAGAGGGAAGATAGGCTCCTGGGAGAATCCTTGGCATTCTGAGAAATGAAATGCTTAGCTCAAGATCTAAAATGCTCTGATTATAAGATTTTAAATGGTCCCTGCTGAAACAATCAAACTGAGATGCTCCTGAATTTGCGATTTACCTAACTGGAATCCTTTCACCCTTTTGGATACAACTCCAGACTCCATGTTTTCTGAGAAGCCTTCTGACACCCAGTCTGAGTTAGATTTTCCTTCTCAAAGCATGTGACATGCTGGGTCACCTCTGTCATAGCTCACATTGCCTCACTTGTGTCTGCTCTGTTAGGCAGGGGACTGTGTCTTATTTATCACTGCATCCCTGCGCCTGCACAATAGGTGTGCAAAAACATTCATCACACTAGAAAAAAAAAAGGCTGTGCTTAGGTTATAATTATTATTTTAACATATATGCAGTTAAGAACTTCCATTTATATAGCAGACTGAACAGAGTTGTAAGAAGCAACATGGTGTAAATGTAGTCATTCAAACATTTCTTTCCTGAAACATTTCAATCCTGAACGTGGTGAGAGAGTGCCAGGAATATTTGCAGTTTTCATACATATAAGAAGGAAATGCAGGGAAATTTCAAGGGCCCTCCAAGGTCAAGTGAGGTCCAAGTAGCCCAGCGATTTCTCATGCCAGAATTTCTGATGATATCAGAACATTAGGGTTCTGACCTAATGTTCTGTAAAATAGGTGATGCCCAAACCAGAGAACTTTGGCTTGGGGCGGGGGAAGCAGGGAAGCAGTATCTTTCTTGGGGCAATATCGGGAGAACATGTTTGCCTATGACTAATCCCCTCCTGTGATGTTGGTATTATCTTTGAGGGTTTTCAAGATAAATAGATTTAAGCCGTTGTCAGTTTCACCAGACAAAAACAAACAGACTCAGGGTCTTTTCATTTGTCCGCAATTCCACAGAATCGCCCCCTGCTGCTTGTTGCTCTGTGGTTTTGTGGTGTTGTGGGTGGTGGGGTGACAAAGAGAGTGTGCAGGAAGGGAGAATACCAGGAAGACGAGAGCACAGTCATGGTCAGCAGAGTCATAGTCAGCAGGGTCACGGTCAAGCCCCGAGCTGTCAGAGGACTCCTTGCTCCTGTGCAGTTCAGTCAAGGCACCAAACCATCACTGAACACCCACTCTGCATCCAACCCTGGGCCAGATGCTGAGAACACATATACAAACTGACCTTGTCCTTGCATAAACCTTGATAAATATTTACATTAAAAACAACAGTGACTGAAGTTGACATTGCTCTGTAGGAACATCATAAGATTACCGTCTAAGAAAAGCCTGCTCCATCAGTGATCAGAAGTGACAGTTCTGGCCTCAGCATAGTCATCAGTTGTCTGTTAGACAGTGGACATCCCTCTTCCCACTCTGATCCTCAGTTTCCTCACCTGTAAATAGGAACTTCTTAAAAAAAAATTATTAATTAATTAATTAATTTATTTATTTGGCGGCATTGGGTCTTAGTTGTGGCATGCAAGATCTTAGTTCCCTGGCCAGGGATCAAACCCAGGGCCCCCTGTATTGAGAACATGGAGTCTCGGCCACTGGACTCCAGGGAAATCCCAACAGGAACTTCTTCCTTATAAGTTGGACTTGCTCTCCGTGACCTAGCTTAGCAAATTAGACTCCCAAAGAAGCTAGAAATTGTTGGATAAAACACATTCATCTACCTGCTGTAGAGGGCTAGGAGTCCCTTTTGCCTCCGTGTCATTATTACACAAGGAAATGAAGACAATCTAAGGATGCTTTTCATATTTCCGGTATTGGCATGGCCTTGACTTTGACAATGAGACAATAATTTGTGGTCAGTGCCAGTTGCAGCATCTGCATCATGGACTGTGTCACAAAATCAGACCAGCTGTTTGGGACCAAAAGCAACTGTCACTGAGCACCAGGTGTGTCACTAGATTCATTCTCCTGGGTGCCCTGGTCCAGCCTTCCTGGAAGTACACAAGCATTTCAAATGCCTGAGTGAGTAATTGAGGAGGTGACTACTCACCTTCCCCACAGAGGATTTCTTCAGGGTCCATACAGGGTGCTGACGACATGTCCCCTTTTTCTTCATATATCTGAGAACACAGCTGTATGTGGAGTCTTCTAGTGATACATACAGACTTTGCTGCAGGCGAACAACTCATTCCCAATAAAAATCAGCTCTTGGTTGTCAATCCATATCCACTGTGTCGTTTTCTCCTTTCCCAGCCCTCCTTGGGAGCCCTTTGAGTTGGCTGTGTGGTATAGACATGCTTCCCTTGGGTACTGTACTAGCCTTGTGAATTACCCAGCCAGTGGTTCACTATCCAGTTGTGGGGTGAGGTGCCACAGCCGCGGTGGGGTGGGGGGGTGCTGGCCCAGCCTAGCCGCTTGGGGAGGGATTACCCCAGTGAGCACATGAATAGGCCCATAGGTACTCTGCTGTGCTGTGCTCCTGCTCAGCTGTGTCCAACTCTTTGCGACCTTGTGGACTATAGCCCCCAACTCCTTTGTCCATGGGCTTCTCCAGGCAAGAATACAGGAGAGCATTTCCATTTGCTCCTCCAGGGAATATTCTCAACCCAGGGATCAAACCGCATCTCCTCTGTCTCCTGCATTGCAGATGGATCCTTTACTTCTGAGCCACCAGGGAAGCACCTGTGAGACACCTGGAATCTGGAGAGACCCTCCTCTCCTCTCAGATTTCTCTTCTCCTATCTAGGCTTCCTGGTGTAGACTAGTCCTACCAGAGGCAGGGGAAACAGAGAGGTGGCTAATAAACCCATTCAAGATAAATATGACTTACATACTCAGTCAGTTCAGTCACTCAGTTGTGTCCGACTCTTTGTGACCCCATGAATCGTAGCACACCAGGCCTCCCTGTCCATCAGCATCTCCCGGAGTTCACTCAGACTCACGTCCATCGAGTTGGTGATGCCATCCAGCCATCTCATCCTCTGTCGTCCCCTTCTCCTCCTGCCCCTAATCTCTCCCAGCATCAGGGTCTTTTCCAATGAGTCAACACTTCGCATGAGGTGGCCAAAGTATTGGAGTTTCAGCCTCAGCATCAGTCCTTCCAATGAACACCCAGGACTGATCTCCTTTAGGATGGACTGGTTGGATCTCCTTGTAGTCCAAGGGACTCTCAAGAGGCTTCTCCAACACCACAGTTCAAAAGCATCAATTCTTTGGTGCTCAGCTTTCTTCACAGTCCAACTCTCATATCCATACATGACCACTGGAAAAACCATAGCCTTGACTAGACAGACTTTTATTGGCAAAGTAATGTCTCTTCTTTTTAATATGCTATCTAGGTTAGTCATAACTTTTCTTCCAAGGAGTAAGCGTCTTTTAATTTCATGGCTACAATCACCATCTGAAATGATTTTGGAGCCCCCAAAATAAAGTCTGACACGGTTTCCACTGTTTCCCCATCTATTTGCCATGAAGTGATGGGACTGGATGCCATGTTCTTAGTTTTCTGAATGCTGAGCTTTAAGCCAACTTTTCACTCTCCTCTTTCACCTTCATATTAATAAGTCTAAAAATACAATCAAAATATATAAGATTTTTCATATGGGCGTATTAGCAAAAATTATATTTCAGTTGAATCAGAAATTATGCAGTGCTGGTGGGAACATACATTGGAAGAACCTAAATAAAAATAATTTATCTAGTATGTATCAAGAACCTTAGAAATGTTCAGTGGAGTTCTTTTTCTAATGATTAACTGTTCACAACAAATTCTTACACCCTTCTTGTAATCTGTGTGCTAATTGCCACATCTGTTATCTTGAAAAAGAAGATTTCTTCATTGGGTGAGACTCGTGTTAAAATGGATTTTTTTCAAGAAGAATTTATTGTGAATACTTTTTCTTAATCCTTATATTTCTGAGAATATGGTTGTATGTAGAATTCTAGAGTCATAAGTCATTTTATTCAAAAATTCCTGGGCAATTGTGTTGCTTTCCATCATCTCATGTTACTGGTGGTAAATTCTGAGTCCATCCATTTTTCTGCAGTATTGTGGGTAAACATTTTTGCTAGGACTTCTCAGTATCATTCTTTATCCTCCAAATTCAATAACATCATCAAAATATAATGTAAATTTAGTCATGCTCATGAATTCTTCCTGGAGCATACCACCATATCTTTAGGATTTCAGATCCAGGTCTTCATTTCCAGAAATTTTTCATTTACATATTTAAAGTTTTTGGTGTAAAACATTCTCTTTACTATATTAGCAATATTAATTATCCCACAGTGATAGTTCTGTTGCCTATTACCTGTATATACTAATTTTTAATTCTTTATCCTTTTCTCCTTTTTCTATGGAATTTTTGTCTTTCTATCCTCTGTCACTGTCTCAGTTTTCTGCAGTGTCAGATCAGTTCTATTTTGAATTTTCTAATGCTCTTTTAGAAATTCTGCAATAGTATTCTATTTTTGTCTCCTTATTATTTTCTTTATCTCTGCTGATGCTGTGTATCATTCATTTCATCACCTTCTCTCTGATTTGATCTTCTTGACACTTTACTCTTAGTTTTCTTGAAAATAAAAAGCACTAAATCTAAAACTGTGTCCATTACTTTCAGAGGTGGGGGAGATTTTTTCCATAAAGTATTCATAATCTGTTTTTATTTCATCTTTTGAAATAACTTTTACATTGGTTTCTTATCATTTTGTTTTCTCTCTTAATTCTTTCTGAATAGAGGCTGTTGCGATTAGAATGGAATAGCCAATACTGTTGAAGTTGAATCAGACACGGGCTGGAAGGTCAGATCTGATGCTTGGGTCTTTGCTTAGTCCCTCAGCTGTCTTGGAGAGGGAAAAGAGAACTAGGACACTGGTCTTCAGCAGATGGAACAGATTCCTTTTCCTTGATCTGCAATTTTATTAAAATTTCTTTAGAGTTGGGACTGACCATCAGTCTGAGACTGAGGACATATTCTGTCTTTATTCTGTTCTCTCATTTGTGGAGTCTAGTCACATTCGTATGAAAGGTTCATGGTTCCGTGGGCTTTTAGTTTGCTGCATCTTACACGTGCTTAATTTTCCACCCTTCTTGACTTTTGGTGTTTACCAGTCTATGAACTTTTGTAGGTCAGAGATTTATCCATGGTTCTCGTACAGCATGTTTTCGCCTGGTACATGTTCAGAAAAAAAATTTAAAACATTGTTCCAGTTAATTTGATGGAGAGATTCAAGGTCAGGAGCCCAAATGTCAATCAATAGCTATATCCAACATCTCTGTTGATTTCCATGACATAAAAGTACAATGAATAAACATGGGCGGTAGAAGGAAGCATGATCCCCTGAACATTCTGATCTTCTGTGAAATGGAATTTTAATTCTTGCTATAAATTAGGAGACTAAGGATCAGGACCAGATCATATTCATCCATTTTCTTAGGCAACAGGAAAGCTTTGGCAACACTGCAAAGAGACATCTCCCCTTTCCTGAAATTTCATGCTGCCTCCTTACTTTTGTCATGCCTCAAGCACCATATGTAGATATGTGTACATGAGAGGTGGTTTAAAATAAGGAAGGATATAGCAGATTTCAAACAGTTCTTTCTATGCCATTATATACACTATAGTATTAAAACATAACAAAAAGGAAAATTAAAAAAATCTGTTCTAACAATCTGCTTAATGAGTCTTGAAAAATACACAAATCACCCCAGATGAGATGCCTATCTCACTTCTCACCACCTCAACCCAATAAAGACAATCCCATGGGCCTGTGAATGGGGAAGCCAGTAGAGGTCAGCCCATACATCCCTTTCCTTTAGACAGGACTGTAATGAAATCATCGTTGACCAAAGGCTGTTAATGGCTCTGGGTGACCAGAGCGCAGCAAGCATTTCCATTATTCTCCATAGGATGACTTGTGAATGGCCACCTCCTTCACGTCCTAGGGCCTATAAACCAGATCAAGTCATGTCCAAGTGTCTGGTCAGTTCTGCGTGGGATGGTGGATAACCTCACAACTTCTGGAAAATGGCAACTCTCAGCTCAGCATAATCCGTCCACGGCTGGGACACATCCTTTCATCATATTGTAGAAAAGAATAAGGAACTGGGAGTCTTCTGTGACCTCCAGCTTTCAACTTACATTCGGATGGATTTGTTCACTGACCTCTGCAGTGAACAGAGTCAGCTGGAGACACACAGGTCTGGATTCAGATCCTGGACCCATCACTAAATGGCTGAGTGTGTTTCCTCCCCTCCTGAATAATGAAGTACATCCATACCTTACCTGGCCTTTGTGAGGATGGGGAGATTGTCCACCTAAGGAGAAATGGAGATATCATTCATTCAGGATTCTTTGCCCTTATGGGCCTGAGAAATAACACTGGTATAAGCTGCAGGAGCCCTGTGTTCCATCAGTGATAGCAACCCCATGTGATCCTGTGCGTGTCCATTCCACTCTCTGGTTTGACTTACCTTTTGGTTAGGTGAGATTCAATCTGAACTGATCTCAAAGATATTTAAAATTTTAAATAAGGCAATATCCCACAGAGCCTTCTAATACTGACCCCAAGCAATGCTTTGGTAGTATATTACTCAACCATAAAAAAGAATGAAGCAATGCCATTTGCAGCAACATGGATGGGCCTAGAGATTGTCATACTGAGTAAAGTCAGCCTTGACAGAGGAAAAGAAATTGATACTGCTTACAAACAAAATCTTTAAAAAGTGGTACAAATGAGCTTATTTACAAGACAGAAGCAGACTTGTAGACTTACAGAATGAACTTATGGCTACCAGGAGAAAGGTCCAGTGGGGTAGGGGGAAGGGATTGTTAGAGAGTTTGGGATGGATATGTACCCACTGCTATATTTAAAATAGGTAACCAACAAGGACCTACTGTATATCAATATTATGTAACAACCTAAATGGGAAAAGAATTTGAAAAAGAATTGATATATATTATGTATAACGGAATCACTTTGCTGTACACCTGAAACTAAAACAACATTATCAATAAACTGTAGTCCAATTCAGAGAAGGCGATGGCACCCCCACTCCAGCACTCTTGTCTGGAAAATCCCATGGACAGAGGAGCCTGGTAGGCTGCAGTCCATGGGGTTGCAGAGAGTCGGACACGACTGAGCGACTTCCCTTTCACTTTTCACTTTCATGCATTGGAGAAGGAAATGGCAACCTACTCCAGTATTCTTGCCTGGAAAATCCCAGGGACAGGGGATCCTGGTGGGCTGCCGTCTATGGGGTCACACAGAGTTGGACACGACTGAAGTGACTTAACTGTAGCAGCAGCAGTAGTCCAATATATGGAGAAGGCAGTGGCACCCCACTCCAGTGCTCTTGCCTGGAAAATCCCATGGAAAGAGGAGCCTGGTAGGCTGCAGTCCATGGGGTCAGACATGACTGAGTGACTTCACTTTCACTTTTCACTTTCATACATTGGAGAAGGAAATGGCAGTCCACGCCAGTGTTCTTGCTTGGAGAATCCCAGGGACGGGGGAGCCTGGTGGGCTGCCATCTATGGGGTCGCACAGAGTTGGACACGGCTGAAGTGACTTAGCAGTCCAATATAAAATAAAAAGTTTTTGAAAGAGACTACTACCCATTGGTCCCTCCTTGCCTCTGTCATTGTATTCCTAGGACCCCGTTCTCTGCTTTCTTTCTTAACTCTATAAGGTCATATGACAATTCTAGCAGTATGCTGTCTTATAATTGCCTGTCTTATAGCCCAGACTGTGAATTCTTTATGACAGCAACTGTGTTTCATTCCCTTGACATTCCTTGTGTCTTGACAAAGGCTTAGCACATAGCAGTTGCTCATTAAATGCTTGTTGAATTATGGTGACTGATCCAGTTTATTTACTGCAACATTACTGAACACATCTGTTGGCAACTATAGTCTCTCTTCTCTGGGCACTAAAAAGAGAATCAGTTCGGTTCAGTCCAGTTGCTCAGTCATGTCCGACTCTTTGTGACCCCATGAATCAAAGCATGCCAGGCCTCCCTGTCCATCACCATCTCCCAGAGTTCACTCAGACTCATGTCCATTGAGTCTGTGATGCCATCCTGCCATCTCATCCTCGGTCGTCTTCTTCTCCTCTTGCTCCCAATCCCTCCCAGCATCAGAGTCTTTTCCAATGAGTCAACTCTTCGCATGCGGTGGCCAAAGTACTGGAGTTTCAGCTTCAGCATCATTCCTTCCAAAGAAATCCCAGGACTGATCTCCTTCAGGATGGACTGGTTGGATCTCCTTGCAGTCCAAGGGACTCTCAAGAGTCTTCTCCAACACCACAGTTCAAAAGCATCAATTCTTCGGCACTCTGCCTTCTTCACAGTCCAACTCTCACATCCATACAGGACCCCAGGAAAAACCATAGGCTTGACTAGACGGACCTTAGTCAGCAAAGTAATGTCTCTGCTTTTGAGTATACTATCTAGGTTGTTCATAACTTTTCTTCCAAGGAGTAAGCATCTTTTAATTTCATGGCTGCAGTCACCATCTGCAGTGTTACTTCTTAAATATTTCTAATGGCATAACTTCTCTTCCCAGGAAACCTCAACCTTAGATTTTAGTAAAAATCTGATTTCAGGCAGAGAGGTATTTTTCCAATTTATGTATAAAGACAAGAATTTAGCATCCTTATGAGGGTAGATTTTATAACTTGAATATCATTGATTGAACAGTTTATGAAGTGTCAACTGTTTGTACATAAGACTACACACCAGGGGACAGATAAGAGTAGAATGAAAAAACTAAAGGAGTTAACTCCAAAACTAAACCATTTAAATTTGGAAAACACAATCAAGTTAGTGAGCATCCTTTTCTATATTTGTTGAAGATAATAACCATTGCCTTGTGTATCTTAAGAGGGCATTATGGTTATCCCTTGAGATTTTACACTCAACTTTATTGACTGAAGTCTATTAATGAAGTTTATTCAACTTTACTGATAAACTGCAAAATGTAAGATTAAATAAAGGCGGTGATAATCTTTCTAGATGCAGCCTCCTTCCTTCTTTTTTTTAAAACTGTGAGACCTGTGGGATTTAAGCTCCCCAACCAGAGATCGAGGCTGGACCGTCAGCAGTGAAAGTTCAGGGTCCCAACACTGGACCGCCAGGGAATTCCTACATTTCCCTTTCTCTTAGCTAGCATTGCTTAGGTTTAATAGCTGCTTAAATACCTACTGTGTCAGCCACTCAGTTGTGTCCCACTCTTTGCAACTCCATGGACTATAGCCTGCCAGGAATTCTCTAGGCAAAGATACTGGAGTGGGTAACCATTCCCTTCTCCAGGGGATCTTCCCAACCCAGGGACTGAACCCAGGTCTCTTGCATTGCAAGTGGATTCTTTACTTTCTGAGCCACGAGGGAAGCCCAAATACCTAACATACACATAGTTCCCCTCAATTTCAGGTCTATGTGATAACTTCAGAAAACAGAACTGAGAGCAAAGCTCCATGACTTCACTTGACTTTAATTGGTTTCATTCTGCCTTCCCTAGGCACCCAGGTTTAGTCCACTCAGACAACCAAGGCTGTGAGCTACATTGTTTGTATTTCTAATGATTCAAATGAAAATGCTCAATCACTAACTTTTTTTCCCTTTGGATATATTTGACACTCAATTTGTATTCTAATAACACTTGCTCAGCATTTTCTGTTCCTTCTTATCTTTCTTGAGAAATATCAGTGTGAATCTCTGAAAATCCTCACAGCTTCTTTTCAGGCTGAAAGAGACAGTGGAGGTGGCATGTCCTCTCCTCTCCTCATTCTTCTGAGGAAGCCAAGGGATTGAGAGAAGACATGAGGGGTCTGCAGTAGAAAGAGCTTAGCATTGGAGTCAGATTGTTCTGTGTGACGTTGAGTGAGTTACTTAACCTCTCTGATCCTGTATGTTCTCATCTACAAGTTCAGTTCAGTTCAGTCACTCGGTCGTGTCTGACTCTTTGTGACCCCGTGAATTGTAGCACGCCAGGCCTCCCTGTCCATCACCAACTCCCAGAGTTCACTCAGACTCATGTCCATTGAGTCAGTGACGCCATCCAGCCATCTCATCCTCAGTCGTCCCCTTCTCCTCCTGCCCCCAATCCTCCCAGCATCAGAGTCTTTTCCAATGAGTCACCTCTTCGCGTGAGGTGGCCAAAGTACTGGAGTTTCAGCTTCAGCATCATTCCTTCCAAAGAAATCCCAGGGCTGATCTCCTTCAGAATGGACTGGTTGGATCTCCTTGCAGTCCAAGGGACTCTCAAGAGTCTTCTCCAACACCACAGTTCAGAAGCATCAATTCTTCGGCACTCAGCCTTCTTCACAGTCCAACTCTCACATCCATACATGACCACAGGAAAAACCATAGGCTTGAATAGATGCACCTTTGCTGGCAAAATAATGTCTCTGCTTTTGAATACGCTATCTAGGTTGGACATAACTTTTCTTCCAAGGAGTGAGCGTCTTTTAATTTCATGGCTGCAGTCACCATCTGCAGTGATTTTGGAGCCCACTAGACCATTCAGGTATGAACTGAATCAAATCCCTTATGATTATACAGTGGAAGTGAGAAATAGATTTAAGGGACTAGACCTATTAGACAGAGTGCATGATGAACAATGGACGGAGGTTCATGATATTGTACAGGAGATAAGGATCAAGACCATCCCCAAGGAAAAGAAATGCAAAAAAGCAAAATGGCTCTCTGGGGAGGCCTTACAAATAGCTGTGAAAAAAAGGGAAGCGAAAAGCAAAGGAGAAAAGGAAAGATACAAGCATCTGAATGCAGAGTTCCAAACAATAGCACGAAGAGATAAGAAAGCCTTCCACAGCAATCAATGCAAAGAAATAGAGGAAAACAACAGAATGGGAAAGACTAGAAATCTCATCAAGAAAATTAGAAATACCAAGGGAACATTTCATGCAAAGATGGGCTCGATAAAGAACAGAAATGGTATGGACGTAACAGAAACAGAAGATATTAAGAAGAGGTGGCAAGAATACACAGAAGAACTATACAAAAAGACCTTCATGACCCAGATATTCATGATGATGTGATCACTAGTCTAGAGCCAGACATCTTGGAATGTGGAGTCCAGTGGGCCTTGGAAAGCATCACTACGAACAAAGTTAGTGGAGGTGATGGAATTCTAGTTGAGCTGTTTCAAATCCTGAATGATGATGCTGTGAAAGTGCTGCACTCAATATGTCAGCAAATTTGGAAAATTCAGCAGTGGCCACAGGACTGGAAAAGGTCAGTTTTCATTCCAATCCCAAAGAAAGGCAATGCCAAAGAATGTTCAAACTACCACACAATTGCACTCATCTCTCACACACTAGTAAATTAATGCTCAAAATTCTCCAAGCCAGGCTTCAGCAATATGTGAACCTTGAACTTCCAGATGTTCATGCTGGTTTTCGAAAAGGCAGAGGAACCAGAGATCAAATTGCCACCGTCGACTGGATCATCAAAAAAGCAAGAGAGTTCCAGAAAAACATCTATTTTTACTTTATTGACTATGCCAAAATCTTTGACTGTGTGGATCACAAGAAACTATGGAAAATTCTGAAACAGATGGGAATACCAGACCATCTGACCTGCCTCTTGAGAAATCTGTATGCAGGTCAGGAAGCAACAGTTAGAACTGGAGATGGAACAACAGACTGGTTCCAACCAGGAAAAGGAGTATGTCAAGACTGTATATTGTCACCCTGCTTATTTAACTTATATGCAGAGTTCATCATGAGAAACGCTGGGCTGGAAAAAACACAAGCTGGAATAAAGATTTCTGGGAGAAATATCAATCACCTCAGATATGCAAGAACACCACCCATGTGGTAGAAAGTGAAGAGGAACTAAAAGCCTCTTAATGAAAGTGAAAGAGGAGAGTGAAAAAGTTGGCTTAAAACTCAACATTCAGAAAATGAAGATCATGGCATCTGGTCTCATCACTTCATGGGAAATAGATGGGGAAACAGAGGAAACTGTCATCTACAAGAGGAAAGCAGTAATAACTAATAGGTTTCTTGTAAGACTGGAGTGCACCGGGAAACTGTACACCTCAGTGCTCCGGGGGTCAGGCCCCACAGAGAGTGAGTGCAGATTTGGGGTTGGGACGTAGACCATCTGAGTCCCAGACCTGCTCTGGTTGCAGGGAGAAAGCCAATTCTGACTCCATGTTGGAACTGTTTGTTTGACTTGCTTTTCATTGTTCTTGCTATTATACTCACTGGCTTGCCTGGAAGACCCTGCCCCTCTGCTTGATATGTAAAGTGTCTTTGTTCAGCTTAGGGAGAGATAGTCTGTCCCCTGCCCATCTGTGAAGGTCTAGTCAAGTCTATGGTTTTTCCAGTAGTCATGCATAGATGTGAGAGTTGGACTGTAAAGAAAGTTTATCAGCGAAGAATTGATGCTTTCGAACTGTGGTTTTGGAGAAGACTCTTGAGGGTCCTTTGGACTGCAAGGAGATTCAAGCAGTCCATGCTAAAGTAAATCAGCCCTGAATATTCATTGGAAGGACTAATGTTGAAGCTGAAACTCCAATACTTTGCCCCCTGACACTAAGAGGTGGCTCATTTGAAAAGACCGTGATGCTGGGAAAGATTGAAGGTGAGAGGAGGGGGTGACAGAAGATGAGATGTTTAGATGGTATCACTGACTCAATGGTCATGAGTTTGAGTAAACTCCAGGAGTTGGTGATGGACAGGGAGGCCTGGCATGCTGCAGTCCCTGGAGTCACAAAGAGTTGGAGACAACTGAGCGACTGAACCGAACTGAACCTGTGAATAGAGATTAACACACCCCCTTCCTCAGGCTGGCCATTCCCTTGGAGATGTTTTGTAAGACTGAACACCCTTTCACTTTACTTCCCCACTGCCTCTCCTTCTTCACCTGCTGCCTTTAGCTCTTCATTGCTTCTTTCTCTCTGATCTATAAAAGCACCTGGCATCCAGACCCCAATAAGATGGCTATTTTTGAGCCACTAGCCTGCCATCTTCTCAGTCCGCCTGCTGGCTCCCCAGTTAGCCTTTTCCTTGCCTCAACACCTGGTCTCTCGGATTCATTGGCCTATTGTGCAGCGAGCAGAGCGAGCTTGGGCTGGGCTCGGTAACACTGCTACTCCTCTCAGCTACCCCCTTCCTGGGTCTTCCTCCACTCTCCCCCAGAGTCCTCCCTCGCCACATACACTGTCCACCACACACACTCTGTAAATGTAGAATAACAGCCTCCCTGCTTTGTCTCCCTCAGAGGGGCTAAACACTAGAACGAGCCTGGGAACCTAAGGTTGAGGAGGCACGGTCTTTTGCAAACATGTTTCTTTTCTACTTCTTTCTTTTCTTGCACAGAGATTAGCTGAAGAAATACAACACAGCTCCCTGCATAATAAGAGGCAAATGTAGTTCACCAATCCCCAGAGTCTCACTGTGGTGAGTACAAGTTTATGTGCAAGCATTCAGAGATGTAGCGGCTTTGACTTAATGTATTACTGTTCATTGTGCATACGTGCTCTGTCATGTCCGACTCTTTGGGACTCGGTGGACTGTAGCGCTCCAGGCTCCTCTGTCCATGGAATTTTCCAGGTAAGAATATTGAAGTAGGGTGCTACTTCCTTCTCCAGGGGATCTTCCTGACCTGCGTCTCTTGTGTCTCCTGCATTGGCAAGAGAATTCTTTGTCGCTTTCTGACGCCCAGCTACTTCCAAAACCTCCTCCAGCTCCATCTCTGCCTGAAGACTTGGGGTCATTTCTTTTCTGGGCAGGCATCTTCTGCACATCCTTTCTAATAGCTGTAAATTCACCCCTTTTCCCCCTATATATTTACAGGAAGTCTTTTGTGTAGAAAATTAACATTAGTCTATTTACATCCAGAGATTCTTGGGGTGGGTTGTTTCAATGGCTTAGTTTAAGTGTTTCAAAACAAATTCTCTTTGTAGAGGACACACACCCATTAAGGTCTTTATTTCTCTGTTAGAGTCCTCACTGCCTCACCAGGCCTCATTGGTCAACTTTGCTTGATTAGCTCTGAGGGGTGAAAACCATCTAATTCTCCACTCCTCAACTTGAGTTCAGGGTCTTCAGTTAATTCTCAAGTGTTCTGAGAGGGAAGGCAGGGAGTACAGAGACATCTAGCCAAACAGAGCAATATGATGAGGTGGCATTTGTTTGGGTCCTCAGCTGCCTTCATCCTAAGTAGTCCTCTTAATATGATTGTAAGGTGAGGACCTGAACTTCATTCCATAGATGGGTATGCAGGGCGTGGTTCCACATCTGTACCATGAAGTTTCTCAAACTTGGAGCAGGGAGGTCAGGGATCATGTTTGGTTTTTCTCTGTATCCTTGATGCTTGGTATCCTATGATAGAGGGCTTGGTTGCTCAGTTGGTAAAGAACCTGCCTGCAATGTGGGAGATGCAGGTTCAGTCCTTGGGTTGGGAAGACCCCCTGGAGAAGGGCATGGCAACTCACTCCAGTATTCTTGCCTGGAGAACTCTGTGGACAGAGGAGCCTGGTGGGCTACAGTCCAGGGGGTCACAAAGAGGTGGACACAACTGAAATGACTAACACACACGCACATACAACATACACATCCTATGATAGATGATCAATAAATACCTAATCATTGAATAACCATATTGGTAAATTTGGTACTATTTTGATAATTGTAGTTAGCAAATAAAATTCTATATATATGCTATAAATATATTTATAGCCACACACACACACACACACTCTGTGGACAGAGGAGCCTGGTGGACTATAGTCCATGGGGTCACAAAGTGTCCAACACTACTAAAGCAACTTAGCAAACGTGGACACTCTTTGAGGATGAAATAAGTATCTAGTAAACAGAAAGTGATATCTTTTACTGTTAATAAGATTTAACAGCCCTTTGGGGGTGGGGGTGGGGTCTTTCTTCTGACCTCATTGTTTTTAACTGATGTAGAGGATGGGGCTGGGATGAGGGTTATGTCAGAAGCAGAGTTCTGGGTGGGATAAGTTGAGCGTTCTGGGCCCCCAGCCCTGATTCTACATCTGAGCACTGGTTTCTCAAGCCTGACGTGAAACCTGCTCTCATCATGCTGCCAAGGCTGGGACACAAGGGACTGAAGTCCCCTTGTTCCCAGAGGATGAGTTTTGTCAAAAGAGGATGAATAGCCCTTGCTTTGGCTCCAGCCGCCTCCTGCCTATGGAAGTGTTTCCCTCGCTGGGGCTAGGCCGAGCTTCATTTCAGAGCTGTGTAAACAAGTCTGAAATCCTCAGGGGGTCTGGCACAGGAAAATGAAGTCATTTTACATTTGCGGCGTGATTCAAATTGGAATTGCACAAGTCCGAGGACAGGATGCTGGAGTTCTTTGTTTAGTCCTGTGCCTCGGGAGCCCAGTTTGCTCCAGCTTCCCGGAGGGAGGAAGTGGGTATGTATGGAATACCCATTTGCATTATATAGTCCTCAAGGTTCTTTTCCCTAACGAAAACATCCAGCCTAAACTGTATATTCAGCTCAATAACAGGCAAAACAAGGAGCCATTGAGCCCTTGCAGTAGGTCTGACTTCACCATCCGCCCGGGGTGTCATGGGGACAGGGCTTCAATTTCTTCCCCAAAGGAAACCCACACAACTCTTACTTCATCCGGCTGGAGGAGGGGTATGGGAAAAACACCTATGAAATTGTTCTCGGGCTTTAAACTCAAGGACCCCAGACAGGGCCATCACAGAGAGTTTAATCATTTCAGGTCCCTCCTCTTCACCATTTGGTCTCAGGTGGGTTTATTTTCTACATCAGTCGCTTTTGAATTTTTCCAGGTGGGCTGGTACCTTCCAGGTTTTTCACTTCCTGTCCCACACAATTAGGCAAGGGCAGCTGCCTCATCTTTCCCTTCCCTCCTCCTGCAGCTGCATCTCTGCAACGCATCATCCGATCTACCGCATTTAATAAGCACAACCACCCCATAGCATGTGTGTCGCTCCAGTTTTACAGTGAGGAGGCTGAAGCGCAGAGACAAGGAGTGAATCTCTCAAAGTTGCACGGCTGGTGATACAAGAGAGCTATTTTCTCACTGGCTATCTCTCATGGCTTAAGGGTGTTCTCCATACTCTTTCCACCAAATTATGATGTGCCTTGAAGCTTACAGATCTTTATCCTGTACCAAAGGTAGTCCAACTGTCTTAGCTTGGGCTATTAATAAAATTCCATTGACTTGGCAGATTAAAGGACAGACATTTATTTCTCACCATTCTAGAGGTTGGAAAGTTCAAGATCAATGTGCCAGCAAATAGTTCTTGGTGAGGACCTGGTTCCTTGTTTACAGAGGCTCCCCTGGCTTTTCCTCTGTGTGTGCACCTGCATAGAGATCAGAGGATCCTTTTCCCTTCCTCTTCTTATAAGGGCATAATTCCATCGTGAGGGTCCCACTCTGATGTCCTAATCTAACCCAAATCACCTCCCAAAGGCTTCACCCTAAATACCATCACATTGGGGCTTAGGGCTTCCAACATACGAATTTGAGGGAGGATGAAAGCATCCAGTCCATAATATTAACCATTTTTGTTTTTTACCATCCACTGGAAATAAGGAACTTGGTCCATGTTCTTACTGGGCTATATTAGAAGATGTCGCTGTGGACCTCCCAAAGCAATATCCATTTCTTCACACTCATACAAAGGTGGACATTGTTACTAACGTCAGAGTTCTTTCTTGCTTGCTCAGGTGCCCTCTCCAGAAGTCTTTTGTTCTTTTGCTCCCAACCATCGATCTCAAAGCTACCTCCATTCTCCCCCAGAATGTTGAGCAGGTCTTCAGGTAAATGGGAGTCCCTGAGTCCCTTGGAAAAGCCAAACTAGTAGACGTGAATCTGTAGCTAGGATCTTCCCTGAGCTCAGTTGTAGAATCATGAGGATAGAATCTGCTGCTCTAAGAATTTGGATAAACTAACTAATTGGTACTAGTGGTAAAGAGTCTGCCTGCCAATGCAGAATACCCAAGAGACACAAGTTAGATCCCTGGGTTGGGAAGATACCCTGGAGGAGGAAATGGCAACCCACTCTGGTATTCTTGTTTGGAAAATCCCATGAACTGAAGAGCCACAGTCCATGGAATCTCAAAGAGTTTGGCACAACTTAATGATGAACAGCAACAAACCTCCTCTAAATATCTGCTTACCCACTCAGTGGAGAGACAAGTAGAAAATAATTCGACTTTTTCTTTCTTTTAAGCACTAAGCCTGAGATATGCATTTGAGTGCAAATAAACAAATTTTGAAAAGCCAAAGGGCAAGGAGGCTACCAAAAATCTGACCTTTTGAAATGAAGTAGCATTGTGCTTGTGTAGCCATACAAATTGTCCACAATGGCAGACTGTTCCAAAAGAGTCCAGATGCTTTTTAGATGTAAAATGAGTTGCCGGCTGACCGTGCCAAATGCCTTCCTGCAGAGCTCTCCTCTGGAAGGGATGGCCATGGAAAGGCTGAGTGGTGATGCCCTAGTACTGCCCCTTGGAAATCAAAATGTCACCAGCCACACACACACACACACACACACACACACACAAATTCCATTCATCTTTTGCATAATCCAGGCCTGTCGGTTTGGAAGAGAAATAATCATTTAAATCTCTTGCCCTTCAATTTGACATAATGCAAACTTGGTTCTATTTAATTTAACAAGGATTTGCTGAGACCTTCCTTGGAGCTGCGCTGTCTTATGGACATAGTGACCAATAAAATGCTGTCTTGGCCCTCGAGTGTTTCATGGTCTGGAAGGAAAGAGCTGGGTAAACGGTTTGAGGTACAGAGATCGGTCACATCCTGTGACTGCAGGATTGTCTGGGCTGACAGCAGAGGGTAGACTATGGGGAAACCAGGAGAGACTTTGGGCCAACTTTCACAGGACAGGTAGGAAGCATCGTGGGTGGGATGTCAGACCATGTTCTAGGTCAAGGAAACACTGTTAGCAAAGGCACACAATGTGAGAACTCCCCAAGGGCTGGTGGAATGAAGCGTAGTAGATGTGGAGGGAAGGGTGGCAAAGGCAAGGATTACCGATGGAGGAGGAGACAATGCTCGCCACACTTAGGGGTTTGGACATGACCTTATCATAATGCAAACCTTCAGGATGTGTTATTAGCAGGGAAAAACACAACCAGAACATAGTTGGGCATGATGGCTATGGAAGCCAGGTATCAAATGGCCTGGTGGGCAAGACTTGTAGCAAGGGGACAAGGGTTTGCTTGGGAGATGATTCAGAATTATCCAGGAAGAAATTATGATCCCCCCACTTGGAAAAGTGCAAGAGGGAGTGCAGAGAGGGTGGGTGTGAGGAATAAACTAAGCAGGGTTGACAGTCACCAATGGAGATCAGATGCTGGGTTTGGAAGGCGTGAAACTGAAAACTGAACCTATTAACTGCTCAGTTTTGTCCGACTCTTTGCCACCCCATGGAGTATAGCCCATGAGGCTCCCCTGTCCATGGAATTCTCTAGGCAAGAATACTGGAGCAGATTCCCTTCCCTGGGATATCTTCCCGACCCAGGGATTGAACTTGGGTCTCCTGCATTGTAAGCAGACTCTTTGCCACCCGAGCCACCAGGGAAGCCCAAGGAAGGAGGGCTGGATAGCAAGTGAGCTCAAGTCAACATGTAAAGACTGAAGCTCTGAGGATCCTGGGCTTCTCTGCCTATCACTGCTTCTTTGTGGTGCTCATTGCTACTGTCCTTGGACACCTGCATGAGAGTCTTTTCTCCCTAACTTCTGAATCCCTCCTTCTGTCTTTGCAAACAGATCCCCGGTATCAAGCAGATCGCAGCCTGCGTGGTACTTTTCCTCTGACTTCAGACGAGCCATAGATTTTGGAGTCCTTCCACAGGGAACTTTCACATCCTGCACAGAATGCTCTGGCCCTCATACTCAGCCTTACACCATTTGGTGATACTTTTGGAGGAAATTCAAAGTCTGGGCTTTATGACACAATATTTTTTTCCTGGTCTGTTCATCCTTGGCACAGTCTGGGGTTGGCATATTGGAACGGGCGTGTCCACCCTGCTCAATCACATGGGCACCCTCTGACCCTGAAGCAAATCAGATCACCCATCCCCTGGACCACATCCGGAGAGTCTATACGGGTGAAAATAGACGAGTGTATCCCTGAGGATACATGCAAATCATAAAGCTCACATATACACAAATTGCTTTTTTAGAAACAAAGCCCGTGAAAACCGAAGCTATAAAAGTAAGTGAATCATCAACCCAGACATCTTCCCTCCAGGCACGCATGACACCCTGCTCCTTCCCGGATGCTCTTCCTTCACAAATTATGGAGGCTGCTGACATCCTTCTGGGGAAAGGATTACCCGATTCCACAGGCAGTTAAGAATAACATGTAAATGTCATTTAGCTGAGTGATTTCTACATGGATCAAAAGACACACTCAAGTTACTAACGATGATAGCCAAACCCTTTATTTCAATACAATCACAGCAAACCCAGAAAACTCTTCCAACTGAATTAGCACCAGTGTGGTGTGGGAGTCATTCAGACATTCCTTCCAGGTTAGTAGATTATTTGCAATTCAGCTTTTTCTTTTTACTGATGTGCATGTTATATAACCACCACCAGCCATGGGGGAAGCTGGAAGCCAAGGCTCCTCAAAATTTTCCACTGAGTATTCAAAGCCAACAGGAGACAGTGAATGAATACTCCCTTGCTTTATGGTGACATGGCTACAGTTTTCCTTCCCAGTAAATATCGGAATGAGAAGTGGTGAAACATAGGGTTTGCATTTATGGGCTCTGGAAGTTGATGTTCCTGTGTTTAGATCCTGATACCCTTAGGGGCTGTGTGGCTTGGGCAGTTTCCTTTGCCTCCCTCAGTTATAATTCTTGCCTCTTTCACTGATTTTATCTCTGAGTTACTGTATATTTAGCACTTAGTTCCTATGTATAAGGGCTCAAGAAATGTAAACTATCATTTAGAAATAAAATTGCAAGGTCCAAGTTTCATTTAAATTCAGCAATGTTCTAATTTCTTCTGGATCTGTCTCTATTTTTTTTTTTTTTAAGAAAAGTGTGCTTTTGCCCAAATATTCAAGAGAATTGACTTTTCTAGCAGAGGTACCATGTTAGGCCTTGGCTTTGCATCAAATTTGGTAGACTGCCACAAACCCAATAGAAATACCATCCTTATGTGAGAAACAGTGATCCTGAAGAGAAGGCAGTAATGTTTCTTTAAAAGCTCCTCGAGGATTTATTGCTATTCATATTCTGGATAACTGAGTAAACACCAATCCTATAGATAAAGTTCCCATGGAATGAATTACCTGGTGTCTTGACTTGATGGGTAAGGTCTAGGAAAAGACTGATGTCTACACCTACCGATGGTTTTGTTATTTTTAAAGAACTTCCCTAGTGGATCTTATTTCACCTGCAGGAGCCTGGAGACTCCTGACAAGCACTATGGAAAACAGTGGCCATTGTCCAAACCCAGAGATGAAGGAGATGACAGAGAGTGTCATGGTTTTAGCTTGTGACACTGAAGGAACTCTGGCCTTGGAGTTAAGAGGCTCCAGTTCTAGGCCCAGGTCTCTCTCTCTCTCACTTGCCCAAGTTTTGTACAAGCCCTTTCTCTTCTTTGGATTGTTTTTACTTGTGTGCCAAAAAGGAATGAGGACTGACCTGAATAAACTTTACCATCTCTTCAAACTCCAGAATTTCAACTACCTCCACAGTTCCTAGAACTTCTACAATTAGCATAGTTCAGTTCAGTTCAGTTCAGTTCAGTCTCTCAGTCGCATCTGACTCTTTGCAACCACATGGGCTGCAGCACACCAGGCCTCCCTCTCCATCACCAGCTCCTGGAGCTTACTCAAATTCATGTCCATTGAGTAGGTGATGCCATCCAACCATCTCACCCTCTGTCATCCCCTTCTCCTTCCACCTTCAACCTTTCCAACATAAGGGTCTTTTCAAATGAGTCAGTTCTTCGCATCAAGTGGCCAAAGTATTGAAGTTTCAGCTTCAACATCAGTCCTTTCAGTGAATATTCAGGACTGATTTCCTTTAGGATGGAATGGATGGATCTCCTGGCAGTCCAAGGGATTCTCAAAAGTCTTCTCCAACACCACAGTTCCAAAGCATCAAATCTTCAGAGTTCAGCTTTCTGTGTAGTCCAGCTCTCACATTTATACATGACTACAGGAAAATCATAGCCTTGACTAGATGGAACTTTGTTGGTAAAGTAATGTCTCTGCTCTTTAATATGCTGTCTAAGTTGGTCATAACTTTTCTCCCAAGTGGAAGTGTCTTTTAATTTCATGGCTGCAGATACCATCTGCAGTGATTTTGGAGCCCCCTCCCCGCCCAAAGTGAAGTCTGTCACTGTTTCGCCATCTATCTGCCATGAAGCGATGGGACCAGATGACATAATCTTAGTTTTCTGAATGTTGAGTTTTAAGCCAGATTTTTCACTCTCCTCTTTCACTTTTATTAAGAGGCTCTTTAGTTCTTCTTCACTTTCTGCCATAATGGTGGTATCATCTGCATATCTGAGGTTATTGATATTTTTCCTGGCAATCTTGATTCCAGTTTGTGCTTCATCCAGCCCAGTGTTTCTCATGATGTACTCTGCATATATGTTAAACAAGGAGGGTGACAATATACAGCCTTGATGTACTCTTTTACATATTTGGAAGCAGTCTGTTGTTCCATGTCCAGTTTTAACAGTTGCTTCCTGACCTGCATACAGATTTCTCAAGAGGCAGGTCAGGTGGTCTGATATTCACATCTCTTTAAAATTTTTCCACATTTGTGGTGATTAACATAAGTCAACTCTTTTTCTTACAGAAAACATAAGATGTAAGTAATTTTTATAGTAGTGTGCTTCCAAGGGCTTCCCTTGTGACTTAGCTGGTAAAGAATCCACCTGCAATGCAGGAGACCTGGGTTGGGAAGATCCCCTGAAGAATGTAAAGACTATCAACTCCAGTATTCTGCCTTGGAGAATTCCATGGACTATTCAGTCCACGGGGTTGCAAGGAGTCCAGACACAACTAAGCGACTTTCACTTTCACTTTTTCCTCCAAATTTGAGGCAAAACCATATTTTTTTTTCAATATATTACTTGGTTTACACTACACTGAGAATTCATTTTTGGAAAGAATAAATAAATAAATGATCTTAGGGCTTCTCTGGTGGTCCAGTGGTTAGGAGTCTGCCTTGCAATGTTGGGGACACCCATTAGATTCCTGGTCCAGGAAGATCCCATGTGCCATGGGGCAACTGAGCCCTCAAGTCACACTGAATCCTCTTGCAGCAACTACTGAAGCCCACGCACCCTAGCGCCCATGCTCCACAACAAGAGAAGCCACTGCAATGAGAAACACATGCACCATAGTTAGAGAGTAGCCCCTGCGCTCTGCAACTAGAAAAAGACTGCATGCATCAATGAAGACCCAGCACAGCCAATAATAAATAGTACATTTTTAAAATGACCACAAATCTATAAATTCCACTATCATTTACCCTGCTCAGACAATAAAGTGTCTGTCTACAATGTGGGAGACCTGGGTTTGATCCCTGGGTTGGGAAGTTCCCTGGAGAAGGAAATGGCAACCCACTCCAGTACTCTTGCCTAGAAAATTCCATGGACAGAGGAGCCTGGTGTCCATGGGGTCACAAAGAGTCAGACACGACTGAGCAACTTCACTTCACAGTTAAGAAACTGAAGTATAGAGGAATTTTATAATGTTTGTAGGGTCACACTTGTTTATGAAGGATTCAAATTCAGGTTCGTTTGATTCTAGAGCTTGTACCATCTGCTAATTCTTTATAAATCCAGTTTAGAAGAGTATGACTGTATCACACATGGACTTGCTGAGCCTGGAACAGATCTGCTTGTCTCTGCTGGTTCTGACTTTTAAAAAACCATTTGTTGGCTATAAAATCAGTAAACATTCTTGCTCTATGTAAATTAGTTTAGATCTGGATCTAATCTTTTTCCCCCATTGCCAGTCAGGCATTTCTGACTGCTTCACAAAAAGTCCATGTCTTGACCATGTGTGTTCATACCAGTAGTCATATCTCATACAGATGGCTTCCCAAGTGACAGACACGTGGTAGATTCATGGTGGTAAATGCAGATTATTGACACTGAAACCCATGAACTCAGAAACCTCTAAAAACTTTCAATGTAATACTAGTTCTAAATACAAATTTAATTGTTGTTTGTATTCAAGGAACAATGTCATTTTGATGAAAAAGTCTAAAAATAAACAGTAGATGATATTTTTCTGAATCAGGAGGAAACCAAATGATACACTGACCACAATCACATTTCTTCAGGGCCAGCGTTATTTCAACATCCATTTGGCTTCTCATGCTTCTAGTGACTCTGTGGTGAATATGGAGAGCAGGAAGGAAGGAGAGCTGAGAATACAGCTGAACTGAAAACATTTGTTCTGGAAACAGCAGAAGCAAGAACTTAAAATCGAATCTGAGTCCTTTGCATAGGAGATTTGGGGAAATTAACAAAAAAGAGTGATTTTGCCTCAAGGAAAGGGGTTTATAGAAAACTCAAAATATTTTCTAGAAATCAAAATTTATCTTGCACGGTAGCATTTGAATCCATTAAGGATAGATAGCCTGCAAACATATGGATTGACTTTCTCATGAAATGTACATGAATTTCTGTATTAAGGGGGCACATACTTCAGCAAGATAATTTGGCTTCTGCTGAAACCAGAATATTTCAGCAATCCTTCCAGAGACATTGCCAAAGCCCAGAACCACTAGACTCTTCCATCCCGAGCAGCTTCCACTTCAGCCTGTGTCTCCAGCAGCCTGGCCAAATGAAACATAGAACTCAGCATCTTTTGAGGGGACAGTTGCCAATCTCAACCCTGGAGATATGTTCAAGGGCTTCCAGCTGACCTTCTGAGCCAAGAGTACAATTCAAAAATGCCGGAGTCTCTTAGGTATCTGCTTTGGGTTACTTTGAGAGACGGTGATATGAAAGCTGTTAGGCTCTGAACAGGATCTGTGCTGTAGACTATTTGCAAAAGCCCCAATTCCTTCTGGTGGGGTCAGGTTCTTCCTACCCCAGACCGTCTGTGCGAGAACAAAAAACAAGAACTATTGTCAAATTAACAGCTCTCCCCCAAAACTATGGCAGGTGGGAAGATTCTTGGCCATTGAGTTCTAGCCAAAACATTTCACATTTATTTTCTCCTGGGAGAGGCTCTGGAGGCCTGCTGTGAGTCAGAATGAGGGGGTGGCAGCAGAGAGTAACTGTTGCTTGAGCATCTTGTCTGGTGCTGATGAGAATTAGTCAATTCTTGGAAAGAGCAAAGAGCTTTTCTGCTCTGCTACCCACTTCCAGATTCTCCCCTTGGCCTTGAGATGGATAATTAGCCATCTAATGTAATTCACTTTATTTGCCTCAATACATAGATGTTTACTGAATTTCTATTCAGTATCAGGTTCAAGGCTATTGTTTTTCAGTAGTCATGTATAGATGTGAGAGTCAGACTATAAAGAAAGCTGAGTGCTGAAGAATTGATGCTTTTGAACTGTGGTGTTGGAGAAGACCCTTGAGAGTCCCTTGGACTGCAAGGAGATCCAACCAGTCCATCCTAAAGGAAATTAGTCCTGAATATTCATTGGAAGGACTGATGCTGAAGCTGAAACTCCAATATTTTGGCCACCTGATGGGAAGAACTGACTCATTTGAAAGGACCCTGATGCTGTGAAAGACTGAAGGTGGGGGAGAAGGGGACGACAAGATAAGATGGTTGAATGGCATCACCGACTCAACGACTCTGAGTAAACTCTGGGAGTTGGTGATGGACAGGGAGGCCTGGCATGCTGCAGTTCATGGGGTCGCAAAGAGTCAGACACGACTGAGCCACTGAACTGAACTGAACTGAACCAGGTTCAACACTGGACTCTCAAAAGAGATAAATGCATTCAACTCCTTCACTTTTCTCAGAGGACTTACAGGTTAGTGAAAAATTTCCCTGAGTGTGTTTACAGAATTTTAGTGTCTGGAGATGGACCATTAAAATAGTGTGCCCTGTCTAAAAGTTTTAGAAAATGTTGAATTCTCTGTCATTCTTCAGGGAGATACACAATACATGGTCATCGTATTAAAGTCTTTGAGGGACTTCCCTGGTGGCACCTGTGGATAAGAATCTGCCTACCAGTGCAGGGAATATGGGTTCAATCCCTGATCTGGGAAGATTCCACATGCAGAGGAGCAACTAAGCCTATAATATATGCAACAACTATTGAAGCTGGAGTGATCTAGGGCCTGGACTCCACAACGAGAGAAGCCACCAGTGGGAATCCTGCATGCAGCAACTAAGAGTAGCCCCTGCTTTTTTGCAACTAGAGAAAAACCCACACAGCAGCAAACACTTAGCATAGTCAAAAACAACAACAACAACAACAAAAACAAAGGTAAAGTCTTTGAGACGTTCTCCCAGTAAAGTAACTAGCTTAACTTTAACATGTCTTTCTCAATGACTGACAACAGCCCTCTCACTTTATTCCCTGTGATGCTTTGTCACAGAAACTTTGCTGTGCAAAGCCCAGTGCAAAGAGCCAAAATTGCACTTTTTGTGAGACAAGTATGATATTTAAAGGAAATCACAAAGTATGGAGTTAACACAGAAAGGAAAAAGTAGGGAATCAGAAGGACTCTCTTGAAAAGATGCTTTTGATAGATGAAGGCTATGATCTCAATTGTGTCTCTCCTACCAAATTTATGTTGTATCCTAACCCGCAGAGGAGGTGGTATTGGTAAGTGGGACCTTTGGGAGGTATTGCAGTCATGAGAGTGGCACCCCCAGGAACAGGACTAGTGCCCTTATAAAAGAGACTCCAGAGAGCTCCTAGCCCATTCCTTCATGTGCAGACAGTGAAAAACTGCTGAGTCTGAACTGGGAAGTGGTTCCTCAGCAAAAACCACATCAAATCTGCTGGCACCTTGATCTTGGACGTCTTAGCCTCCAGTGCTGTGAAAAATCAATTTCTGTTGGTTGTAAGCCACCTAGTCTATGATATTTTGCTAAAGCAACCCAAATAGGCTGGGGTGATGAGTGAAAAAAATTTCAGGTAGAAAACGTGAAACGGATATTTCAGACAAAAAAATCATATGTGAGGATTTAGAATTTGCAAGAGCAACATTATCTCTCTTATGGCATATACATACATATGTTAGCTTTTTAGGTGAAAAGATGAAAAGAATAGCAGAGAAGATGCTAAAGGGCTAGAACCAGATCTTGAGGTTCTCATATGCTATCCCATTGTTTTGAGCTGTTGTTGTTTGTTGTTTTAGTCACTAAGTCACGTCTGACTCTTTTTGACCCCCTGGACCACAGCCCACCAGGCTCCTCTGTCAGTTGAACTTTCCAGGCAAAAATACTGGAGTAGGTTGCCATTTCCTCCTACAAGGGATCTTCCCAGTCCAGGGATCGAACCTGCTTCTCCTGCACCTTCTGCATTGCAGGTGGATTCCTTACCTCTGAGCCAATGATAGACCATATTTTCCAAGTCTGAGTTTTTATTGTTTAATACAATGACCTTCGTGTATTATATAGGGAACTCTTTTCTACTACATTTACTCAAAGTCACATAATCAGAATGTTTTCTTCTTCTTTCTTTCTTTTTCTTTTTTATATTAAATTTATTTATTTTTTAAATTACAATACTGTATTTGTTTTGCCATACATTGACACGAATCAGCCATAGGTGAACACAATCTCCCAATGCAGTTCTCTGAAGGCAGTGAGGGATGGCTCCCAGTGTTTAGGGACATCCACCTTCAAAGGGAACCTTTTGGTTTCTGGGACCAGGGAAGCAAACTTAATAGACACATCTTTCTTGATGATTCAGTGGTAAAGAATCCATCTGCAATGCAGGAAATACAGGATACCATGGTTCAATTCCCGAGCTGGGAAGATCCCCTAGAAGAGGAAATGGCAGCCCACTCCAGTATTCTTGCCTGGAGAATCCCATGAACAGAGGAGCCTGGTGGGCTACAGTCCATGAGGTCACAAAAGAGTCAGACACAACTGAGCACACACACACACACACACACACACACACACACACACACACACGCAAGGACAAGCTGAGGGCATCGAAATAGTTTGTAATGGGAATGTTAAGAGTGAGGCAGAGTGGAGTTGAGAATCCAATAGGTGAACTAGAGAGTATTCAGGAAGGGATGAAAACAATATGGTTATCCTACCTAAGGAAAAATTCAGTGACCACATGCTCTTTCAGGCACAAGGAGTTCCAGAAAGCATGGTGAGCTAGAGTCAGTTGCGCTGGCGTCTTGTTTTAGCTTGAATATAACTGGCTATGCAATGTTGGATAAATGGCTTACAGGAAGGTGGAGGGGTTGGATTATGAAACTTAAAGCACATTTCAGTTCCCAAAAAAACTGGTAATCTTTTATCAGTAGCTGCTGCTCAACATTATATTACAAGCTAAAAATAGATAATATTGAAATTAAAGAGATCACAGAAAAAGGGGGATATTAGTTAGTTTTAATGAGCTAGATATCATTTTACACTTTGAAATAGATTTTTCATTGAACCTCATATCAACTACATAAAGTTATGTTTATTCTTATTTTGCACATTAGTAAACTGAGGCTCAAAATGGTTGCCCTGAACTCTCACAACTCTTAAGCAAGAGAGGCAGGGTTCAGTAACAGGTCAGGGCGATTATAAAGCTCTCTATTTGCATCACACTGTCCAATCACCCTGAACTAAAATTTATTAAGTGCTCTGGAGTGGACTGAGTTATGGAATGGTCTGTCCTCCAAAGTCAAGAGAATACTGTTTTTAGTGGAATGAGGGAGAAGATGGAAAATGTTGAAGCAAAGAGTTTCCTAACAGGGCTTCTCAGCACAGAGATGTGACATCATAAAGAGCCTGCTCTGCAAGGGGTAACTCGTGGAGACCAGCCATTTGGGGTAAACAGGGAGCAAATGCAAGGGTAACCAGGTGAGCTGAGCCCATGAACTAGCTGCCTCTTACCAACCTCTTTCACCAGTGTCAGATGGAGCTGGCTTCACTAGCTAGGTTCCTCTGTCCATGGAATTTTCCAGGCCAGGATACTGGAGGGGGGTTGTCATTCCCTTCTCCAGGGGATCTTCCTAACACAGGGATCGAACCCGAGTCTCCTGTGTTGCAAGCAGATTCTTTACCATCTGAGCCACAAGGGAAGCCCCACTTCAAAATGAAATTAGCAACTTAGATATTTATTCTTCCTGCAAACTTTCATGGACCACTTTCCTTGTGGTGTCACATAGGCATTCCATCTAGTCCCACAAGAAACAAAGCTGAAATGCATTTTGTCTCTGCTTAGAAGTTACAGTTGAATGGAGAAAGCAGACTTTAATGTCACCATTATAAAAATGTGGTAACTGCAGGGAGAAGAGGAGAAACAAGATCTCTGTGACCCTAGAGAATTGCTCAGGGTAGTAAAGGGTGTGTGAGAGAGGTGTCCTAGGCAGAAATAAGGGCTGCACGAAAGGCTCACAGATGTGACTGCTGATGGGGTACTCAGGAAATGGCAAAGAGTCTGATGCTAGTGAGTCAGAGTTCATGGGAGGAGTGGCTGGAAAGGTAGTTTGAGATTGTATGGTAAATAGCTTTGAAAGCTAAAGAAAGGAGCTAGAACTTTTTATGTCAATCTTAAGGCTTTTTTTAAAAATTAGAGATAATATTGTTTTAATGAAAATTATCTGAAAGGGAGCAAAGTGCAGCACTGGAAGGAAGGAGGACAGACGGAAAGGAAGTTTCTAGAGACAATCTAGGTAAGCAATGAAGACCTGAGCTTGAGGACTGGTGATGAGGTGGACAGCACAGAAAAGATGGGGAAACAGGCAGTTGATCAGTTGATGAGCCCAGGTTAATGACAAAGCCAATATTGGAACCAAGGTCTTGGCTTGCACTGTGTATGTGTGCACATGCACACACACATACACTGAAGACAAAATATGTGCCAGGAACTGTTTTGGAAGCTGGGGAAACAGACAGACAGTCTCTGGTCTAAGTTGAGAGGAGAATGCAGAGAGATAAGAAGCCAGGATCCAGTAATGGCAGTAGAGGACATTATAGGGAGAAGCAAGGGAGAAAGGCGGTTGATTGGGACTTAGAGGGCAGACAAGCTCCTCAGTGGAAAGGGTGGACATCTCAGTGGAGTCTGGAGAAAGGAGTTGTAGTAGAAGAGTGCAGGGCAGCTGAGGAGGAGAGCTGGGATTCAAGTGGAGGGAATGGCAGCCATCTCACCTGGTTAGTCGAAATTCATCCATTGAAAGGGCCTCAGAGTGCATTTGAATGTGTTTCCTCACATAATGTTCCTGGTCTCTGACATTCTATGGTGATTCCAGCTCATGAGACCTCAGCCCTCTGCTCACTGGAATGACCCACAAAGAATAATAGAAAGTCAGAATAGAAAAGGTCTTTAAGGACCCCCATTTCAACCCCTCAATTTACAAAGAAGGTGAATAAAACCCTGGAAAAAGAGACTTTTTAACTATTATACAGTGAGTTAGAACTGCAACCCAGGTCAGATGTTATCCAGTCCAATGTCTTTCCAACATGCTTTGCATGCTTCTTGCATCTGAGTTTAATGTCAAGGTCATTCTGTGTCCAAAACTTCTTGCCAAGGGTTTTATGCAGGTTGTTTTACCAATGTGTTCACTTATAATTATTAAGTTCTTACAATTGTAGCAACATCTGTTACCAGAATGCACAGCATCCTTTACAGTAATTCTATTCACTGCATTTCTTCAGGACTTACATTAATTCTCTCATCATCTCGAGTTTTATTATTCTCAAGTTTTATTATTCTCTTCTTTCCTAAGGTACAAATGAGCTCAAGGGTTGAACTGCTTTATCATTCCAGATACTAAAACTTTCATTTCAGAAGTTTCTAGGCCAGGCACATTTCCTTCACTTCTGAAAGTGTGTACTGCAGGCATGCTTCGGGGCACACACAGGACAGCCTTATTCTTCCTGTCATCATCATTTTCCATCTCAACCTAGAATCACACTCAGCCAGTGCTTATTGAGCAGACTCCATGCTGGATGCTTCCTAGGCATCCGAGCCTCCTAAGAAGTCAGTGTGCTATCACTACCCCATTTCCAAGTGAGATCAGCTGTCAGAATACTTTCTTTCCTGGGACAATAGTGCAACCTGAGCAGTGCATACTTCCCTTTCTCGAGTCCAGGAGATGACGGTATTTGACTGAGAGTTAAGACAGAGTCATTCTCATCTGTGCCAATATCTTTGCTCAGAGGAGACCAGTCAGCAATTAGTCCTGCCTCTGGATGCAGCTCTGCATTTCCTCTGACAACTCAGCTTATCAAGGAAACAGGAGAAAGCCCGTGGGCTCAGGGTGACTGGCAGAGGGTAACTTGAATGTGGGGAGGAGGTGGCAGCACCCTGCCTGGAGTTACAACCCAGAATAAAGATACGTGAGTCCTGCATGACTCAGCTCTCTGTGCAGGTGATGAGAACCTGAGGAGACAGGAGCTTATTTAAGAAAACATGCATCATTGATGTGGTTTGGGAGATGTTATTTTGGGAGATGAAAGAGGGTTTGAAAAGGAGAAACATGTGAGAAGTATTCCAGCTGAACAGGGTGAGAGAAAACAAAGATTTCCCTTCACGATGGAATGGTGAAAAGCAACCAGTGTCCTGGTCTTTCAAATCTTGAGGTTGGAAGAATGAAGTGTAGGGGGCAGATGTTGACGGCTCTTTGTTATTTAGGGATTGGGGGATTTGGGAAGGGATTTGCTCCTGCATATCTTTATTGTTGCTAAGAGAAACCAGGCTCCAAGGGGGACTGAGAATGGCAATTCCCCAGAGCAGCCCAAGCTTCCCCTGTGATGAGATGTGTTGCTCATACCTCACAGCAGAGTGAGAGCAGAGACTCTGTTTCCAATCACTTGCAGGAGGTCCATATGGAATGATGATCAGTTAGGGAGAGGATGGGGTCCAGAAGCAAGCAGACTTCATCTGGCTCTGCTGCCTTTAAAGCAGTTGTGTCAGCTGTGGGGCTGACATGTGTTCTTCCAACCTCATTGAAGTCCCAAGGAGCAGGAGGATGAGGCAAGTTTGAATTGAGAGCTGACTCCTGTCTGTCCTGTTCTCTCCTGGGTTCTCACTACAGCAAGCTTCCAGGCATCCATGTCAGGCCTTGGACTACAAGTAGGAAAGGAGGCCCCAACACCTTTGATTTTATATTGTTTTGTTTTTCCTGAATTTCTGATCCTGATTGGCTCCCAACCCTCCTGACTTCTTCTTTCTTTATTTATTTTTAAAAGATTTTTTTTTAGATGGGGACTCTTTTCAAAGCCTTTACTGAATTTAGTACAGTGTTATTTCTGTTTCTTTTGGCCTTGAGGCGTATAGGATCTTGGTTCCCTTATTAGAGATTGAATTTGGACCCCTTGCATTGGAAGGTGAAGTCTCAACCACTGGACCACTAGGGAAACCCTCCTCCTGACTTTTAATATCTTCAACTGTTTATTTAGCCAATATATATTTATGAGGCTTTTTCTAGGTCTCTGTACTCTCATCTGTGTCGCATCCCCATTTCCTACCCATTCAGTTTCTTTCCTCTCTGATGCTCAGCCCATGGAGACACTTCTTGCTCACCATTTGGATTTCACTTTTGGTTAAGCCACTTGGATCACATCTCTCAAGGTCTACTGCCCTGGGACTGACTCCACACTCATATCCCCTATGGGGAGCATCCTTCACTTCCCCTGGACTTGTCAAACTTCTTGAGGGAACACACACATTCACCCTGCAGTTAATCTTTCACAGCCCTGGTGCTTTCATCTTGTCCTCTGTTAGCCTAGAAAACATCACTGACTTCACTGGTTCAACATGACAATTTCTGAGGTGTCTTCTGAGGTGCCTTAGTTGATAGGGTTCCAACACAAATGGATTCTGTGGAAACAGAGATGGGCAAATTATACATGTCCAATAATCTCATGGAGTTTACCACTTATCATGGAAGATATCAAGAAATTAACACTTTTAAAACACAAAATCACTTTTAGACTCAAACCCCTTACCCACCAGAGATGCTCAGAGGACTCAAACAAACTCTGTGTGCACCAGCACCCAGAGACCCCACAGAGACTGAGCCAGAATGGTGTCTGAGAGTCTCCTGTGAAGGTATGGGTCAGCAGTGGCCTGCCACAGGGGCAGGGGGCTCTGGGTGCAGCAGACCTGGGTATGGCATAAACTCTCTTGGAGGAGGTCGCCATTATAGAGCCACCGGAACTTACACAGGACTGGAAAACAGACTCTTGGAGGGCACAAACAGAACCTTGTGTGCACCAGGACCTAGGAGAAAGGAGCAGTGACCCCACAAGAGACTGATCCAGACTTGCCCATGAGCGTCCAGGAGTCTCCAGCAGAGGGTTGGGGGCGCTGATTGCAGCAGTGGGTGCGTCGGAACTTTTGAAGGAGGTCACCACTATCTTCATTACCTCCACTATAGTTTGGTCTCAGGTCACACAACAGGGAGGGAACACAGCCCTGTCCATTAAAAGAAAATTGGATTTAAGATTTACTAAGTGTAGCCCTGCCCATCAGAACAAGACCCAGTTTTTCCCTCAGTCAGTCTCTCCCATCAGGAAGCTTCCATAAGGTCCTTGTCCTTATCCATCAGAGGGCAGACAGAATGAAAATCACAGTCAGAGAAAATTAACCACACTGATCACATGGACCACAGTCTTGTCTAATTCAATGAAATTGTGAGCCATGCCATGTAGGGCCACCCAAGATGGACTGGTCCTGGTGGAGAGTTCTGACAAAACCTGGTCCACTGGAGAAGGGAATGGGAAGCTACTTCAGTATTCTTGCCTTGAGAACACCATGAACAGCATGAAAAGGCAAAAACATAGGACACTGAGAGATGAACTCCCCAGGTCAGTAGGTGTCTAATATTCTACCGGACAACAGTGGAGAAATAACTCCAGGAAGAATGAATAGACAGAGCCAAAGCAAAAGCAACAACCAGTTGTGGATGTGACTGGAGATAGAAGTAAAGTCCGATGCTGTAAAGAGAAATATTGCATAGGAATCTGGAATGTTAGGTCCATGAATCAAAGCAAATTTGACATGTTCAAACAGGAGATGGCAAGGGTGAACATCGGCATTTTAGGAATCAGAGAACTAAAATGGACTGGAATGGGTGAATTTAACTCAGATGACCTTATATCTACTACTGTGGGCAAGAATCCCATAGAAGAAATGGAGTAGCCATCATAGTCAACAAGAGTCTGAAATGCAGTACTTGGATGCAATCTCAAAAATGACAGAATGATCTCTGTTCGTTTCCAAGGCAAATCATTCAATATCACAGTAATCCAAGTCTATACCCTGACCAGTAATGTTGAAGAAGCTGAAGTTGAAGGGTTCTATGAAGACCTATAAGACCTGCTAGAACTTACACCAAAAAAGATGTCCTTTTCATTATAGGGGACTGGAATGCAAAAGTAGGAAGTCAAGAGATACTTGGAGGAACAGGCAAATTTGGCCATGGAGTACAAAACGAAGCATGGCAAAGCCTAACAGAGTTTTGTCAAGAGAATGTACTGGTCAAGGGACACTCCCTCTTCCAAGAGAGAAGCCTCTACACATGGACACCACCAGATGGTCAATACCGAAATCAGATTGATTATATTCTTTGCAGCCAAAGATAGAGAAGCTCTATACAGTCAGCAAAATAAGACCAGAAGCTGTCTGTGGCTCATATCATGAACTTATTGCCAAACTGACTTAAATCGAAGGAAGTAGGGAAAACCACTAGACCATTCAGGTATGACCTAAATCAATTCCCTTACGGTTATACAGTTGAAGTGATAAACAGGTTCAAGGGATTAGATCTGATAGAGTGCCTGAAGAACTATGGACAGAGGTTTGTGACATGGTACAGGAGGCAATGATCAAGACCATCTCCAAGAAAAAGTAATGCAAAAAGGCAAAATGGCTGTCTGGAGAGGCCTTAAAAATAGCTGAGAAAAGAAAAGAATCTAAAGGCAAAGGAGAAAAGGAAAGATATAGCCATTTGAATGTAGAGTTCCAAAAAATAGCAAGAAGGGATTAAAAAAAAAAAAAAAAACTCTTCCTCAGTGATCAATGCAAAGAAATAGAGGAAAACAATAGGATGGGAAAGACTAGAGATCTCTTCAAGAAAATTAGAAATACCAAGGAAACATTTCATGCAAAAATGGGCACAATTAAGGACAGAAATGGTATGGACCTAAAAAAAAGCAGAAGACATTAAGAAGAGGTAGCAAGAATACACAGAAGAACTATAGAAAAAAGATATTCATGACCGTGATAACCACGATAGTATGATACCTCACCTATAGCCAGACATCCTGGAATGTGAAATCAAGTGGGCCTTAGGAAGCATCACTAGAAACAAAGCTAGTGGAGGTGATGAAATTCCAGTGGAGCTATTTCAAACCCTAAAAGATGATGCTGTGAAACTGCTGCACTCAATATGCCAGCAAATTTGGAAAACTCAGCAGTGGCCACAGGACTGGAAAAGGTCATTTTTCATTACAATCCCAAAGAAAGGTAATGACAAAGAATGTTCAAACTGCACACATCTTACATGCTAGCAATTGCACTCATCTCACTCGCTAGCAAAGTAATGCTCAAAATTCTCCAAGCCAGGCTTCAACTGTATGTGAATCATGAACTTCCAGATGTTCAAGCTGGATTTAGAAAAGGCAGATGAACCAGAGATCAAATTGCCAACATCCGCTGGATCATCAAAACAACAAGAGAGCTCCAGGAAAACATCTGCTTCTGTTTTACTGACTATGCCAAAGCCTTTGACTGTGTGGATCACAGCAGACTGTGTGGATCACAGCAAACTGTGGAAAATTCTGAAAGAGATGGGAATACCTGCCTGCATCCTAAGAAATCTATATGCATGTCAGGAAGCAACAGTTAGAACTGGACATGGAACGTTAGACTGGTTCCAAATAGGAAAAGGAGTAGGTCAAGGCTGTATATTGTCACTGTGCTTATTTAACTTATATGCAGAGTACATTAAGAGAAATGGTGAGCTGGATGAAGCACAAGCTGGAATCAAGATTGCTGGGAGAAATATCAATTACCTCAGATATGCAGATGACACCACCCTTATGGCTGAAAGCAAAGAAGAGCTAAACAGCCTCTTGATGAACGTGAAAGAGGAGAGTGAAAAGGTGGCTTAAAACTCAACGTTCAAAAACTAAGGTCATGGCATCTGGTCCTATCAGTTCATGGCAAATAGTTGGGGAAACAATGGAACCAGTGAGAGACTTTATTTTCTTGGGCTTCAAAATCACTGCAGAAGGTGATTGCAGCCATGAATTCTACGAGACGTTTACTTCTTGGGAAAAAAGCTATGATAGCATAGCAACCTAAATAGCATATTAAAAAGCAGAGACATTACTTTGCCAACAAAGGTCCATTTAATCAAAGGTATGGTTTTTCCAATAGTCATGTATGGATATGAGAGTTGGACTATAAAAAAGCTGAGTGCTGAAGAACTGATACTTTTGAACTGGTGTTGGAGAAGACTCGTGAGAGTCCCTTGGACTGCAAGGATATCCAGCTAGTCCATCCTAAAGGAAATTAGTCCTGAATATTCATTGGAAGGACTGATGCTGAAGCTGAAAGTCCAGTGCTTTGGCTACCTTGTTAGGTAAAGACCACCAGGACCTCGAAAAGAGTGTCTAACAGGCTTTTTAATGGCGAAGTGCTCCTGGGCAGGGTTCCCGGACCCGAAGGAGGCAGGTCGAGGAAGTCCATGCCTGGACTGTGTTGCGGGTGGCTTTTATACACTCGTTGCAAGGGATGGTCAGGCTAGACGGATGGGGGTTCGGATAGGTCACCAGGCCGAGGCATCGCGGGCTGACAGGTCCTTCTGCGTGGCTGGGGTGGGGCATCTTTAGCTGGCGAAGTATGCTGTCATTGGTCCCCAGGATCTGGGAGGCTCCTTCCATTAGAGACCTCCCCCACGGGCAAGAAAGGGCGGGCCATCATGGCCCCCGGGGTCTGATCTTACATTCTGACCCTTTTGATAGGATAAGGGGCACCGTTATCATTTCTGGCTACTTCCTGCTGAACTGGGGCATTGTTGGGGCTGAGGGTCGTGGTGGGATCCCAGTGACCTTTAGGGGGCCTCAGGGTCTCTGGACGGGAGTTTGGAGTATGCGGCCACCATCAACATCTGTCCAGTAGCCGTCTGGGTCATGTCCCTGACCCTCTGGAGGATGATCTGAAAAACACAAAGTCCTGTTGACAGGATGAGGAACAAGGCTGTGAGGAGCCATTCTGCTCAAGACGACTTCCACCATCCTGAGAAATCAGAACCGCCCGCCTCGGCCTGTCTAAGTCTGATGTTCTCTCTCAGCTCTCGGACCTTGTTCTGAACTATCCCTGAGGCATTAATGAAAAAAACAACAGTCTTCCCTTAGGAACGGAGAGATTCCCCGTTTTCAGCCATTAGCAGGTCTAGGGCCCTTCAATTTTGGAGAGCCACTGCTGCCAGAGAGGTTATCTGGGTCTGTAATGCCATTAGGGAGTCTGCCACCTTGTCTAGGTCTCGATTGAGGTCTGCGGACAGCTTATAGTAAAGGTGCGTGGCTGATCCCAATCCTCCTGCCCCCAGTCCTAAGGCTGTGAATAAACCTCCTCTGAGGAGCAGGGGGGCTGCAGCTAATGCCCTCCATTGGTGGTGGGTTGGCTGGATCTGGTCTTCTATCGCCTATGGTGTCAGAATGGTCATATAGAGCGTAAGGAAGACTGGGGTACCAGGCTGAGTCCAGTTGGGTGGAAAACATTGTAATAAGGTGGTCTGATTACAGAGAAAAAATATTCTGGTTTTTCTGCATATTGGAGGGTTTGGGGATAGGGGGTCTCGTCTTGAGCCATCACAGGCCACTGTGGTTAATGAGGTGTTGTTGGCCAGAACACAAGATGCATTGGCTGGGAGATACAGTATCTCAGTGGTCAAGGGCCCCATTGGCAAGGTTACTTCTGTGACATTTTGAGTGAGATTTTGGGCCTCTATCCATTTCCTGGGGATCGGTTGGGCAAGGAATGGTCGAGGTTTCAAAGGAAGACAGAGCCAACATGATAGGTTTGGTGAGGTTTCAGTCAGGGTCTGATAGGGTGTCATTGAGGCTGGTGAAAATTTGGGATGAAAAATCTAGGGGTTTTGAGCGCCTGGTGAACCTGGTCTAGGAGTTTGTTAGGCTTATGGTGTGGATCCGAGGCTTCAGTTGCCAACTTTATGAGGTCCCGACGACCTTATGTTGGATTTGTGTTTGCCCCTGATCTTGGGCCCCCCTTCCCGTCTGTCATTCTGTAGTGAGTTTGCATGGTAAAACAGAGATCTTTGCCCCTAACTTTATAGCAGTTAGAGACTGAACTTGATTTGGCAGTCCCACGGCTCCTGGCCATCCAGTACCATTTACCCCCTTGGGAGCACGGCTGGGCAGGTGAGGCATAACAGTTTTGGTGGACATAAGTGTAGGCTGTGAACTCAGTTCCCCAGTGGTCTCGTTCGGTGCAGCCCTGGGGGCAGGGCATAGGTTGTCTTGCCTGTGTTATCATGGCCAGGAGGAATAGTGGCAAGAGGATGTTTAACTATGATATTAGAAGGAGAGTGATAAAAGAGAAGTCAATTTGAGATTCTGTAAAAAGGAGGAAGGTCCCCTGTAAGTGTAGATCAGAAATTGCCTGAAAGACAAAGTCACAGTCAATAATCGGGGTAGCCAGCCAAAGGTCCTGTAATAGGGTCAGGATAAAGTCTTCAAGGCAGGCTAGGGTGAGAGACCTATGGTCAGGTCAGGCCACCCCAAAGGAATAGCACCCCAGGAGTAGTGAACAGATAATAAGGTAAGCAAGGGCCAGTGAAAGTCGAAGTGTGAGTGGCCAGTCCCAGGGGCCATGACAGCCAGTCCAATGGCGAAGAGTATGGCCAGAGTTGCGATTGGCAACAGCCACAGCAGATGAGGCCAGACAAGCATTGGACGGGGCGTGTCACTCACTGGCGGGAGGCAAGGGTGTCTTAGTAGTGGTGATCTTGATAGGTCCTGGGATTTTAGAGATGTAAGTCTCTAAGGGTTTGGGAGAAGGCAGGCTGTGTAGTGGAGCCCACGTGAGCCGTGTGATGTGGTACCAGGGCTCGTGTCCCCACAGTTTGGCTGCTGTAGGGGTGGTGAGGCTCACTGTGAAAGGCCCAGTCCACCGGGGCTGAAGGGCTTGAGGCGTCAGCGTTTTAGGAGAACCTGATCTCCTGGTGCCAAAGCGGGGAAAGGGATTGCCTGGGCAGGTCTCTGACAGGTTGAGGGAGGACATGGTCAGTGTGTGTTTTAAGTAGGGAACTCAGGAGAGTGAAATAAGACAAGTAAGTCTCCCGAAGGGGGTTTGGGGGATCTGGAAGTTTAATCAGCAGATATGGCCTACCATACAGCAGTTCAAAAGGTGTCAAACCTGTCTTGACGTGAGGAGTTGCCCGTATGTGAGTCAGGGCTGCTGGCAGGAGATCGACTCAGGAGAGACGAAATTCTGCCGTTAACCTGGTCAGATGAGCCTTGAGGATGCCGTTAGCCCTCTTTATCTTGCCTGATGACTGAGGCCAGCATATACTGGAAGGTTTGATGTTTAGGCATGTGAGTAAAGTCTATCTGCCAGTCTTGTCCTGGCAGGTGTCTCCTCAGCTGGTGAGTTTCTTGTGGTGGCCTGAGTCCTCCTTGAAGAGAGGTCTTGGCACAGATTAGGTAGCAATGATGGACTGCCTGAATGGTAGGTCGGAGATGTAATGGGGAAAAGAAAGGGCTAAGGAAGGTCAAGAGTGTGAGGGGCCCAATGTGTACAGATTTATGGATCTGGGTGACAATGAACATTGCCTGTTTTTTGGGTAGGACTAGTTTGTAGTGGAGCATGATCCATCCTGAGGGGTGTTTGGAAGCACCCTCCTGTGAGAGGAGGGCCTCCATTTCGGCCTTTGAGTGGTTAGGTGTAAGGGAGGTCTTAAGAAATAGTATAGGCAGAGGCCCCTGCTGTAAGACTATCTGTTGGGTCACCTGGTCAGCCCTGTTATTGCCTAGAGAAACCGTGTCGTGAGTCGCCTGATGTCCTTTGCAGTGTAGGATGGCTACCTGAGTGGACTGTGAGATGGCCTCCAGGAGCTTGGTGCTTAGGGGGCATTAGAGATGGGTGATCCCTTGGTGGTGAGGAATCCCCTCTCTCTCCAAATAGCTGAATGTGAATGTGCAATCAAAAAGGCATATTTGGAGTCAGTATAGAGGTTAAACCGTTTTCCTGTTGCCAGGTATAAGGCTCTAATGCACGCTATTAGTTCTGCCTTTTGGGAGGTGGTTCCCTCTGGCAGCGGGCGAGCCTCGAGGATGTCATCGGTGGTCACAACTGCATATGCAGCGGCCCGGAGACTGGTAGGGTCTTGTTTTGAACTGCCATCTACAAATAGCGTGAGGTCTGGGTTTTGTAGCAGAGTAGCAAAAAGGTTTGGGAGCGGTTGGGTAAGAGTGTCCAGGACCTCTATGCATGAGTGAGGTCCTGTGTCTTCCTTCACCTGAAGAACAGGTCGGAAGTGAGGGGAGAGAATATAGGGGGTTTAGCTGGGAGCTGTGGCCCAAAGTAACCTGGGTGTTATCCAGAAAGACCAAGTAGAATTGTTGGAGCCAAGAGTCGCTGAGGTGTGACAGGAATTTGGAAGCCAGGAGGTCGGCCAGGTGGTATGATGAGAATATAGTTAGGGGTTGATCTAGAATTAGCTTTTTGCATCTGCATATAGAGAAGCTGCTGCTGCCAGGGCACATAGGCAGGGGAACCATCCCCGGGCAGTGGGGTCTAACTGTTTGGCGATAAAAGCCTCTGGCAGCATTTCAGGGCCCACAGGCTCTAGGTATGAGGGCTCAAAAGGCTATGCCCCCTTTTTCATCAGTGTACAGGTGATAGGGGAGGTTGGGGTTGGGCAGGAAGAGCGGGAAGAGGACAGCAAAGCTGAGCGGAGGTTGTAGAAAGCCTTTTGGACCTCTGTTTCTGAAGAGAGCGGTCCGGTGGGGGGTGTCTTTTGTGGCTGTGTAGAGGGCTTTAGCTAGTGAAGCATAGTTGGGGACCCAGTGCTGGAAGAATCCTGTTAACCCCCAAAGGACAAGATTTGTTCTCCAGTGGAATGGAGGAAGAGGTCTTGGAGAAGGCTGAGTCTGTCAGTAGTTAGAGCCTTGGTTGTAGGGGTAATCTTTAGACCTAGGTAAGTCACAGAGGTCTGGATGAGTTGGGCCTTTTGTTGGGTATGTGTCTGAGAGAGAGCTTGTGAGGGGCTGCAGAGCAGAAGGTCATTCACATACTGTAACAGGACACTAGGGGCCAAAGGGCATGTGGCAAGATCCCAGGCCAGAGCCTGGCCAAAAAAACAAAGGGGGGAGGCTGTCTCTAAACCCCTGGGGGAGGGTTAGCTGAAAGGACTGTCCATGTTAGCTGAGAAGACTGTTGGGTTTCTGGGTCAGTCCATGTGAAAGCAAAGAGGAATTGGAAGTCTGGGTGTAAGGGAATAGTGAAAAATGCATCTTTGAGGTCTATGACAGTAAAGTGAGTTGTACTGCTAGGGATGTCAGAAAGTAAGGTATATGGATTGGGGACAATCAGATGGGCAGTGATCATGGGCTCATTTATCAGTCGAAGGTCCTGGACCAGTCAGTAGCTGCCAGCAGCTTTCCATACCAGGAGAATGGGGGTATTGTAAGGCAAGGTCGTGGGGACTAGGAGGCCCTGGCCTAAGAGATGGGCTATGATTGGTTTAAGACCACGTAGGTGAGTCTGAGAGATAGGAAACTGAGGGTGGTTTGGGAAGTGGGAAGGATCACATAGTTTAATCAGGATGGGGGTGTGATGGGTTGCTACCAGAGGGATTTCAGTGTCCAGATGGTAGGGTCGACAATTGGAGCCTCAGGGGAGCAGAGGAGGAGTAGGGGCAAGGTGAGATTGGAAAAATGAGAGAGGTAGGTGAATGGTGGCCCTAAGCTTAGCTAAAATGTCCCGCCCAGCAGGGGAGTGGGGCATGAAGGGATTATCAGAAAAGAGTGTGTGAACAAGAAGTGATCAAGCTGAGAGGGCTGTGGCCCAGTCTGCAACGGTCATGAAGATGTGCTATCTATACCCACCACCAAGACTTGGGAAGGATGTAAGTGCCCCGAAGGAGGGAAGAACCGAGTAAGTAGCCCTCGAATCCATCAAGAAATTGATAGACTTATCTGCCACTTGAAGCATTACCCTGCGCTTGGCTTGGGTTATGAGGGTCCCCGAGTCTGGGTGCCATCAATTTTCATCAAAGGAGAGAAGTTCCAAGGCGGGGTGCAGGGAGGAAATGTCCTATGGGAGCCTAGACCTCAGCCTGGTAAGGCTGGAGCCTGAGTTGCCTGGGGACAGTCACTCGCCCAGTGTTCCGGTTGTTTGCAACAAGGGCACGGCTTTGTTGGGGGTTGGGGGTTTGGGCATTGGCGGGCCCAGTGGCCCTCGTGACCGCATTTGAAGCAGGCTCCTGGCAGTGGCTTCTGGGGACCCACCTTCTGTCCTGTGGCTGGCTGCAGGGCTGCTACCAGTGCCTGGGTGTGTCTCTCAAGGAGGTTGGCCTGGAGTTTGGCTTTTGTTTAAGCCTTGCCTTGCGGCTGGCTTTGGTGGCTTCCTCTGGGGCGTTATAAACCTTAAAGGCCATTTTTACCGGGTCTCAGAGTGGGGGCTGGTAAAGTTTTTGATGTAGTTGGAGGGGTTTGCTGAGTAGGAGCCTAGCCACTGTTCGATATGGGCAAGGTCTTGGAGTGAAAAGGGTATGTGGACATGGGTGAGACCCTCCGGGCCTGCCACCTGGCGGAGAGGCAGCAAGGGAGCTGGTGGCAGATTGGGAGCGGCCTGGGATCTTGTGTGTGAGCTGACTGGTGAGTCAGAAGGAGGTAGGCATGGAGGAAGGGGTGGATATAGAGATGGCCTAGTTACAGGAGGGCCCAGCTGAGAGGACGATGGGGGAGGGGAGGACATGGAGGGAGTGGGTGGGGGTGATAGAGGGGGAGTTGGTGTAGGGCTAAGAAGGGCCATGGTTAGAAGAATTTCAGAAGGGGAACAGCGGATATATAGGGTGGGACAGGAGCGCAACAGCCAGAAAGCCTGTACGTAGGGTACCTCAGACCATGTCTTCTGGCAGTAATTATCTAAGTCACAGAGGATGTTAAAATCGAAAGTTCCGGTTGGTGGCCATTGTGAGCTATTATCTAAAAATATTGGGGCCATGTCTCAGAACAAAGGAAGGTTAAGCTTTTGGAATGAATTTCTCTGGAGACATGTAGAGTTCTGAGGTTGGCGAGTAAAGATTTTAGTGGTGTAGACCAGGGTTGGTTGGCCTTGGAGGCAGCCGCCCCCATGGCCAATATGAAACGAAGGTCTTGGACCAATCGTTAACGGGGCTGGGAGTGGTCTGGTCAGGCATCCCTGAACGGGCTCTCAACCCAGTGAGGAGAGGGCCACTCAGCCAAGATGGAAATCTCCAAATTGACAGGCGGTGAGGACTAGCAAGCCTGGCTTGCGGAGGAGGGGTCCCGGACCCAGCCACGATTTACGGGAACCTGGACACCCTAGGCATAATAGCAACGGGAGCAACAATCCCCAGAGCCCGACCAATGGAACTTACCCCATATCCTGCCAGATGGTTGGATGGTCCTGGAGGGGTGAGGGGTGACCTGGTCGGCGCGGGCCAGATCTGAGGGGGGCCGCAAATCCCGCTCATTGCGGGATGGACCCTCACCTCGAGCCCCACATTGGGTGGCAAATGTTAGGTAAAGATGACCCCGAAAAGAGTGTCTAACATGCTTTTTAATGGCGAAGCGCTCCGGGGAGTTCCTGGACCTGAACGAGGCAGGTCGAGGAAGTCCTTGCCTGGACCGTGTTGCGGGTGGCTTTTATACACTCGTTGCGAGGGATGGTCAGGCTAGATGGACGGGGTTCAGATAAGTCACCAGGCCAAAGCATCGCGGGTTGACAGGTCCTTCTACGTGGCTGGCGTGGGCGGCTTTAGCTGGTGAAGTGTGCTGCCATTGGTCCCCGGGATCTGGGAGGCTCCTTCCATTAGAGACCTCCCCGCTGGTGGGGGAAAGAAAGGGCAGCCCATCATGGCCCCCGGGGTCTGATCTTACACACCTGATGGGAAGAACTGACTGGCTAGAAAGGACCTTGATGCTGGGAAAGACTGAAGGTGGAAGGAGAAGGGGATGACAGAGGATGAGATGGTTGGATGGCATCACTGACTCAATGAACATGAGTTTGAGCAAGCTCCAGGAGTTGGTGATGGACAGGGAAGCCTGGCACACCGCAGTCCATGGGGGTCACAAAAGTCGAACACTACTGAGGGAATGATCTGATACTGAACATTTTTAAGATTTTTTTTTTTGATGTGGACAGTTTTTAAAGTCTTTTTGAATCTGTTACAATATTGCTTCTGTTTTATGTTTTGAGTTATTTTGCATGCAAGCCATGTGGGATTTTAGCTCACCCTCCCAGGGATCGGCCCCATATCCCCTGTGTTGGAAGGTGAAGTCTTAATCACTGTGCCCCCTTGGAAGTCTCAAACAATTAACATTGTAAAGAGTATTTTGGAGAAAATGGAAGAATGGTATAGAAATGAAGAAAAAAGAGTGAATGTGGCAAATGTAACCTGAAAAGTCAGGAAAGCTGAGACCCAGGGCATGAGCCAGGACTCAGGAAGCTGGGAAAGAGGGCAAGAATGCCAGGTGGCAGGGACCACACACGGCACAAGCTCATTGCTGGAAAGTGGAGAACATGCTCAGATGATGGAAGGTGGTGTAACTTGTGGATAAGTAGTGCTCTCAAAGGATGACCCATGAGTGACTTTGCAAAACTATCTGAATACTCCTAAAATTACTAATGCTTGATCCTCAGCTCTAACTAATGACTGAATCATGCTTTATGGTCGATTGATTGGAGAAATGGCTATTTTTCACCATTTCCTGGGTCTATGACCTTTGCAGTGTGACTTGGTAGCATTTACCATTAAACAGTGGGGTCTCTGTCTCCACTCTTCGATATCTTGTGACCCATTTTGGTCAACAGAATGAGGTGGAGGTGTTTTCAAACTTATTCTGAGCCCAAGACTCCAGAAGAGTCTTCTGGAACCCTGCCACCAGCCTACAAATGAGAGAAGGTGGGTATGCTAGAGAACAAGAGACCCTGTGGAGAAGAGCTCAGTTGTCCCTCTGGGACCATTCTAGACCAGCCTGTAGTAAGCCAGCTCCTTAACACATAAGCAAGCCCAGCCAAGATTTGCAGAGCTGCTTACCTGACCCACCTGGTGACAGATGTATAAGTTCAGAGGAGATAAGTTGCTTCAAGTAACCATCATTTGAAAAATAGTAACTGATTATGTATTAAGCCACTGGACTTGGGGCAATTTGTTATACAGCAAACCTAACTGATACAGGAACCAAAAATATGGACAAAGGCTTTTGAGAGTGAAATAGACAAAAGTGACACCCTGTAGGATTTTGTAGGGCATAACAATATGGCACTTTATCTTAAGGGTGATGTGAAACTATAGCAAAATGTTGAGCATGGGCAGGACCTAATTAACATTGTGTTATACAAACATGAATTTGGCTACTCTGTGGAGAATGAATCACAGGGGAAGGGGTTTAGGATGGATCAAAGTAGACAATTTAACTTGTAGAATTTTTTTCCTTTTTTCTTTTAAATATATACACTGAGATCTATGCTCTCTGCACTAAGTAACAGGATTACAAGGAACCCTATTTGGTTCCAAGTCTAGAGGGAGAGATTTACTATGCAATTTGATGAGTACGAGGGTAGGGGCTACACTCAGGTGGGCATGGTAGCATGAAGAAGTAGCACCTAGCCCAGCTGGGAGGGAAACGAAGGATTCAGTCAAATTAGCTGAGGATGCCAGGAATATGGGGACACTGTTGTTTCCTAGAAAGTTGAAAAAGCCTAAGCAGAAGTTGATATGACCAATATATAAAGATAAAGAAGGAAGCAGAAGGAAGCATGATGAGATGGGAATGCAGGGGGCAGTCATAGACTATTCCTTGTTACCTATTGAGGTTACAGATGGGGGCAAAAATCCAACTGAAGCTAAATGATAGGGGTTTCGGAGTCCTGAGATGCATGTGGATCGGTAATTAGAAGAAGATTGGTTGAGAAGGGCAGGGCCCTGCTCTGGGATCCTTTAGGATAAGGTGTCACACAGCCAGCCTACCTGACACAGCCAAGGCAGAGCTGCTCATTATCTAGGAGGCTGGTGGGCAAGACAGAGAAGTCACCACTAGCCAGACAGCTTCCAACTGTCTTCTGGAAGCTGGCAGTCAGCAGAGGCTGGAAGGGAACATTTTTTGCTGAGGTTTCTCCCCCCTCCCTGGAGTGCTGGCATCCTGTGCTCCCAGCCTCCAGCTGTCTGTCTAGATGGAGCCCAGATTGGACCCGTGAGGTACTGAACACTGTGATCCGGGCCCACACATTCCTGGCCAACAGGAAGATGAGCACCGAGGACAGAATCCAGGCTAAAGGGGCTTGGGGGGTCTCCTTTCCCTGGGAGCACTCTGGTACTTCCCACCCCCATCGAGGTTTCTGCCCACTGTGTTGTCATGTCTCCAAACCTACCTGGGTTCTCAGGAGTCCTCCCTCTCCTGCTCCTGCTGCCCATGTCTCAGACACCAGACACCAGGACAAACTCAGTTTCATCATGGAGTCACAGGTCCCTGGGAAAGTCTCAAAGCTTCTATTAAAAAAAAAAGAAAGAAAGAAAATAGTCACTTAGTCATGTCCAACTCTTTGAAATCCTGTAGACTACATGTAGCCCACCAGGCTCCTCTGTTAGTGGGATTTTCCAGGCAAGAATACTGGAGTGGACAGCCATTTCTTTCTCCAGAGGATATTCCTGACCTAAGGATTGAACCTGGGTCTCCTGCACTACAGGCAGATTCTTTACCATCTGAGCCACTAGGGCAGCCCTGAAGCTTCTATCAGTAGCAATACTTTTCAAAGACTGAACGCTTACATGGACAAGAGTGGGACCCTCATGCTATCCTCTTATTAGTCTATCTACATCACACAGTAACTCTGTGAAGGACATTATAACTCTATTTTAAAGTGTTCATTAGGAAGGCAAGGTTTTAAGAAGTGAAGTAATTCATCCAGGATCACATAGCTACAGTTTTGGTGAAGTCAGGATTAATACTACTTACCTTGACGGTGGTGGCGGGGGGGTGGGGTGGGGGCACATTTTGTTTATTAAACTTTCTTGCTTCTGCTGTCCAACCTCAGCAGTTGCAGATGAGGACAAAAGGACCAGTTTGCTGAGATGCTGGCTGAGTCTAGACCCCTCAGTCTAGGCTCTGGGTGTCTATTTCCTTCTCCCTCGGGGTGCCCATGTGTTTTCTTTGCTGCGTTTCCCAGGGCACCACTCCAGGTACTCCTCATGAAGCCTAGACCACACGAAGCGCACTGGAGATACCAGACAGGGTCTGCAGACCGCTGGGTCTGATGCTCTTAGCAGAGAGAGCTGGTGCACAGGCAGGCAGGGGGCTCTGACGGAGAGCGGCATGAGGTATACACTGCCACACGGAGACCCTTCATCCTGTATTCACAGGACTTGGGCAGTTAGGACAGTAGGGTTTATTGTGATCACCTGAGCCTGGCCTTTTCTTCCTTTCCCACCTGCTACTCAAGTGATCTCTAGCTTAAGGGCTCAGAGACAAAAAGTTTGAAGGAAACTGATACCTCACCCAATCCAAACACATACACAGTTCTGATTTCTTGAGTCAATAACAAAGAGGTTTTTTTTTTTCCTCTCCAGGTCAGAATAAATGGAGGCAAAGAGCCAATTCCTAGTTCTTCCTAGATAGGGAGAATTTCTTTCCTTTTTCTATAACTCTTGACCCTGCATCTTGCTCTGGAAGTACTTGACTCACTTTAATGAGCTCACCTCTGTCACCATCTTGTCCATGTCACTGGAGTTCTATGGAGTGAGAACTAGACCCTGTAGAAGACATTTCTGTCTATTCTTCCGAGCACCTGCTACCCAGGGGCTCATCTGCCAGGGATCATAGACTCAAGATGGGATCTGGAACATGATATGTTGGGCCAATGATCAATGAATGTGGACATTCTTTAAACATCACTGTGCCTTTTAAGAGCTGACAATAGAGTGTTAAACCCAGCTCAGCACTCATCTGAAGTTGGACACTCATGGAACTGGCCCTGGGTGGAGCTGAAACATGGAGCAGAGATGGAGAAGAGAGGAAAGGTGGGGCTGAAAGGACTTTACTTGAATATTACCATCTCCGTGCACAGAGCAGGGTGGGGACTTTTACCTTGCCAGTTGGGCATTAACTATCAGTAATATACAGAGACATGTTAGATGCCAATTAGGAGAAGTTTCTTTTCCTAAGAAAGAATCTGATTCAGATCCCTGAGTCTGTACAGAAGGAACATGAGGCCCTGAGAAAAGAAAATGGATTATCTCCATTTATCCAGAAAACTCATTTGTGGTGGAGCGGGGGCGGGGAGACCAGGTTTCCTGGTTGTCAGTCTGGTGGCCTTTTCATTAAACCCCAGACCATTTCTTACTTCTTCAGCTGCCTTGGATGTTTCCTGCTTGACTGATGAGGTAGGGCCTTGGTGCTCATCTACAGATGGCTCGGAGGCTGAGTCAACCATCTGTAAGTTTGGCCTCCACTTCCTGCCCAGCTGCTGGTCCCATGACTGGTCTGCATTGAATGTTAGCCTTCATCACAGGATGCTTGAGGAGAGAGTGTATCTTTCTCAGATGACTTCTCATGTGGTTTGTGATGAAGTGGCTTTCTGTGTGCACAGCCGCTTTGTGGTCACCAGATGGCTGCTCTGGGCATGGACAAGCACTGGAACTGGTAGTAGTATTATTCAAAGGCTACACTGCAGACCAAGGTAGGGTCTGCTGGCCCCCTTTCCATTGAAATACCACTGATCATGGCTATGACAGTTCTTACTAATAACACTGATGCAGCAAACCACCCCCCCGCCCCCCAGGTATTTTATCATTCCCACTTTGGGGAATGATAAACCCCTGTCACATTAGACATCATTCAGATACCAGAAGAAGGGCAAGGCTAGTATGATTTTATTGTAATTTTTCAGAAGAGAACACTGGCTTAGAATGACCTTACTACCTGCCAAGTCACATTTGTATATGTGGTAGGCATGCTGGCTTCTGAGAAAGGAGGGTAATCTTAGCTCCTTTCAATGGTTCCAATGGACTGTAATCTTGAGAGCAGTTATTACGTCTGATTTAACTCTGTAGCCTGCACAAAACAATCGTTAAATAAGTTACTATTAAATGAACAAATGTATGAGTGAATCAGTGACTCAATGAACAAATGAATGAGAAGCAAACAAACAAACAAAAGCCTGATTTATCAGTTAGAACTCCTTGGTTGTAAGCATCAGAAACCTACTCCAGCTGAGGTAAGTGAAAAGAGCGTTTATTGGAAGGTTGGGGTGGAGCTCATAGGATGGACGGGAAAATAAAAATCAGACTGGAAAGGCAGAAACTGGCCTCAGAACAGGACCTGCTGGACAGGCTTGCCCCTGTGGCTACCATGGCTGGAACATATGAACCTCAATGTCTTATCTTTGGGGTTCTCTCTCTCTTTGGTTCTAGCATGGGCTTATCTCCTGGCTGGGCCAGATCTCTGATTTTATCCAGTTGTGAAGAAAACCTTCCCAAGTAAAAGCCAGGTTTATCTGCCAAAAATGTGAAATATATTTTGGGGAATCAAGAAACACAGATATCCGCTAGTTAGCATCTTTAGAAACTTTTTCATGTGCAGAGTCATGACTTGTTTTTGCTGCTAAGAGCTTTCATCAGTCAATGAACCCAGTGTAAATTTTCAAAATAGGGTTAATACTACAGGAATTAGTATATCCTCTTCAAACCCTTACTTCTATGAGTAAAGATGCTTTCAGTAACTCCCTTCTAAGTACCAGGTCAGCTTCAACACCTGGCATTAGTGGCTAATTTTCAAAGTACTACTCATGAGTTAAGTTTAGGTGTTTTTATATTCTTGGATCTGTCTTATCTGGATTAGGGTAATATTTGTGAATGTACTAGATTTATTATCTCAGTTCAGTTCAGTCGCTCAGTCGTGTCCAACTCTTTGCGACCCCATGAATTGCAGCATGCCAGGCCTCCAGTGTTCTATAAATGGAAACCAACATTTCTTTTATATTCCCACTAAAAAACAGAGGACTTCATTTCCTCTATCAATTTAGAATAAAAAAATTATAAACAGTGAGTTCCACAAAGTCTGTTTAGCATAATCCTTAGTTTCCCATTCAGGCTCCTGTAGACTCCATTTCTGCTGTCCTGGTGTTTGCCTCCTACTTTTATTCTTCACTGGTCTCTTGGCTAGTATCTTGCCAGAGAGCAAACTTATTTAGATGCAATACCTTTTTTGGATATATCTCAGGACAAAACTTCACTGACAAGATATAAAAAGCACAGGAGTTAGTAATGCCATCGTTCATCACTCAGAAGGAAACATGGATAAGGCCATAAAAGCGCTCAAGAATTTTCCTTTCATTTCTCAAATGACTTTGTTGAGATGTTTATATGTTCCCAAATCCTAAAACTCATATTTTGCTAAGAAATAAATTCTCACCTAAAAATACCATGAGAAAGAATTACTGTCTTTCTCATGCAGGTGAAATTCCAGTGTGCTTCTATTTTTGTGAGTTTGTTTAGACACATTTATGAAGGTCTTGATGGTGGGTCCAAGTTCTGGCCCTGGCTTGTGATGGGACCACCACACACTTAACTCTGTCTTAGTTTATACATTTATAAATTGTGGCCCATAATACTTACCTTGCTTTTCTGTCTTTACTTTTAGTTGCTATTTTAAAAATTGTGGTAAAATTTACCGCCCTAGCCATTTAATGTGTACAGTTAGGTGCCATTAAATACATTCACACCGGTGTGCGGCCGTCAGCACCATCCATCTCCAGAACTTTTTTTCATCTGGCAGAACTACAGCTCTGCACCCATTAAACCATAAATCTCCATTCCTTCTCTCCCAGTTCGCTGGCAACTACCTTCTACTTTCTGTCTCTGTGAATATGACTACACTAGGTACCTCTAGTAAGTGGAATTATACAGTGTTTGTCTTTTGTGACTCAATTATTTCATTGAGCATAACATCTCAAGATTCGTCCTTGTTGTAGCGTGTTCTAGAATTTCCTTTCTTAAGCCCAATTAATACTCTATTTGGATGTATACATTCACATTTTTTATGTTTAATTATTTTTTTATTGCAGTATACTTGCTTTGCTTTACAATGTTGTGTTAGATTCTGCTGCTGCTGCTAAGTCGCTTCAGTCGTGTCTGACTCTGTGCGACCCCATAGATGGCAGCCCACTAGGCTCCCTCTGTCCCTGGGATTCTCCAGGCAAGAATACTGGAGTGGGTTGCCATTTCCATTCTCCAGTGCATGAAACTGAAAAGTGACAGTGAGGTCACTCAGCCTTGCCCAACTCTTAGCAACCCCATGGACTGCAACCTACCAGTCTCCTATGGGATTTTCCAGGCAAGAGTACTGGAGTGGGGTGCCATTGCCTTCTAGTGCATAGCAAAATGCGTCAGCCATATGTATACTTATATTCCCTCCCTTTTAAATTTCCCTCCCATTTAGAACACCACAGAGGATTAAATAGAGTTCCCTGTGCTCAAATATATGTTCCCATCAGTTGTCTATTTTATACACAGTATCAATAGTGTATATGTGTCTGTCCTAATATCCTAGTTCCTCCCACCTACCCCTTCACTCTATTTACATTTTAAGTAAGTAAATTTAGTCATCCATGTTGTTACTTGTTTCCTGGGTTTTATAGCTTTTCCTCTATAATTTCCACAATTTCTGCTTTCCTTTATGTTTGGTGAATTTCTTGTAGTGACACAATTTGATTCCCTTCTCAGTTTTTTTTTTGTTTGTTTGTTTATATTCTATATTTTCTTTGCAGTTACTATGGGGATTGTATATAACCTATTAAAATTACAACATTCTATTTTAAATTGATGCCAACTTTAGTTGCACACAAAAGCTCTATTCCTTTATAGCCACACCCCTTTCTGTTATTGAGGTCACAGTTACATTTTTATATATTAGGTAGCTATGAACATAGATTTATAATTACTTTTTAAGCTTCTGTCTTTCAAATTCTGTAAAAGCACAGAAGTGCTTAAATGACAAAAATACTGTTTTTATTTTTGCTCATGTGTCTACCTTTACCAGAGAGCTTTCCTATATTTTTACATGTTTTTTAAAAACTAATATTAAGTAAAATTAAGTATGTAGTTAATATCAAGTACATAGAAAGTATCTAACAAAAGTGGTAACTTTTCAGTAAATACCTTTGTCTGATGTCAATTGAATGAATGATTGGATTTCTTTCTGCAAAGTGAGGCTTATGAGAGGCACAATAGATGCAGTGAGTGGAATGTCTTTAACCATCTGATATAAATGTGGGGCAAATAGAAGTCAAAGTCAGTCACAGAATGGGTAGGTCAGGGATGTACCTTGACTTTTCCCCCAGAAAGTTCTATGGCCCTGGATGTTATCACATCGGTAAGGTCACTGGGGTTAAGCTTTAATTTTAGAAGATGTGACTTTAAATAGTTTTCCTTTTCCTTTCACTGTTTCAGGAAGTCTTGCTCTGAGTCAATGCCAAATGGGTTGGGCTTTCATCTTGAATTTTCCCGTAAAGGTGGTGGAGGAGATGATTCATAAATCCCTTCCTGACCTTATTTATCTCATGCTCTAGCTGCAGCAGGTAAGCTGTTGGACTTTTAAGCAGGGATTGTTACAGAGGAGCAAGTGTGGAAAGGAAAAAAGTGTATACACAAAAGGGTTCAGGCAAAAGCATACTTCAAATTGCTCATGAACCTGTGTGGGCTATATAAACAGACGAAATGAGAAATGAGGATATGCATTTAAAAAAATCAGAGGGTATAACTTTATTACTAAGGGTAATTGTGCACACAGTGTTTGGTGAAACCAGGCAAAGGTGTGATTGCACTTGCTTGATTCATCTACTACTGGATTTACAAACACTGTAGGGGGCAAATGGAGAAAACACTTGCCAGCTACATAGAAAACAATGAGTTTTATAGTCATAGATTTTGTGCTTTTCTTGAGGAAATCTTTCTGTTCTTTTGTTCAATTGCTTATTGTGACATTAAATAGGAAAGAAAAATGGAGCTAATGTTGGAGACCTGAGTTCTAACCCTAGCTTGCACACTCAGTACCCAGCCCTAGGAAAACAGGTTCATTTCAGGCCAAATGTCTTCATCTGTATAGAAAATTGAGTTTTGGTATTAAAAAAATTAATAAATGAGGCATTATATTTACAAATACCCGAGACAGTGCCATGTAATATTGTTGTTTTTCAGTTGCTAAATCATGTCGACTCTTTGTGACCCCATGGACTGCAGCATGCCAAGCTTCCCTATCCTTCACAGTCTCCTGGAGTTTGCTCAAACCCATGTCCACTAATACATAAGCATTTAAGACGTGTAGCTATTGCATAAATATGGAGTTTTTCTTCCCAAGTCACTCCAATTGCTTCCTCCCCTTTAAAGACACATATTATGAATTTTTGTCTGATTATAAAACTTCCACTGGTGTTCTGGAACAATCTTCAATCCAGAAAAAAAGGCCATCCATGAATCGCTCTGATTCTGTGAGAGACAGTCACATACCTTGTATTTTACAAAAAATGTATTTTTTTAATTCTAAGAGAAATTTCTATTTTATAAATATTTATATACATTTGGAAAGAGAGTTGACTTTAATTCACTTATCTGCATACAGTGCTAAGATTAGGTTGTCGGTTATATAAAGGTATTTGATTATTGTATTGAGAATATGGCATATTATGACAGTCCTCGAATAGCTTAGGAAGAAAAAGCAATTATCATTGCTTTTTTCCCTTCTTCAGTAATCACTTAAAACTGATGATTACAATAATTGACAAGTCTAAATGTATGAAATGACACAAGCTCAATGCAACTTCATAAAATATGTAGGTCATGATTACTCTTTTATTAAGATACTGGAGCCTGTATATGACTTCTGTACAAATATCCATGATCCCTCTGCTGAAAACAAGAGATTTGAAAAATCCATTGGAATTCATCTGATCCATTAATATTTGATTTTAAGAGTTTAGAATGACAAGATAATTTCAGTCTCTACTCCTTTTGATTGTATTTGGACTCCTTCAATTAGACTCAAAAATATCTTCTTCATTTTTCTTTATCACATGACTTCTGCCTCACAATTTACTGAGGAAAAGAGGCTCTATGAAAGCGATGGTGTCAGAAAGAAGCTGAATGCAATTACATGATAACATCACAATGCAAAAAGCAGCTGAACTCACTCCGCAAGTAATCAGAACTAGAAGACGTGACCTGCAGATTCTACCAGTTTCCTTTCACTAATGTATCAACTGTTTTAGTCACTGATTTCGCACAGCCCTGAGTATTTTCCAGAGCTAAAACCACTAACATGCCACTAAAGATGGAAAGGATAAGGATAGGAGGAGGGACGGGATGAGGGAAGAAGCACTGAACCAAGTTTAAACTAGGGACCTTATTTTAGGCGGAAACAAGATTGACTCAGTCATTGGCAACATTATCTCCATTTAGGGTTCTCATACTTTGGCAGTGGGCTTTATCTTAATCTTCATAATAAGCCTGTGACTGAGGAATCATTTATACAGAACAAGAAACCAAGTCTCAGAAGAGAAAAAGTGAGGGGAAAAAGCCTTCGCATAAAATCAGTCAAGCAGAACCCAGACTTAAACCCAGGCTTTTGGGTTCAACGTTCTAGCCAAGTTACCTAGTTGTATAATGTGACTTCAGCCATGTGCTGGGGTCTATGGAAACTTGGGATGGAAAAATCACAAAGACTCTCAAAGACTTTACCGCAGGATGTAAAGATAAATGCAGAATGTTTAACCTGGAGACCTAAGTTTCTGTTTGACTTCGAATGGATGCTTAATGCTCCAGGAGGAAAGGGAAATTCTGCACCTGGCATGGTGCCGTGTGTTCTGGTGATGCTGCTGTGACGCAAGTCACGGCCATTTCTCAGAGTCAGAAATTGAAACCTGGAAGTTTTATCTAAGTTGCTTATGATTGTCTCAGACTAACCAAGATGGACAGATGTGGCCTAAACATGGCAACATCCAAACTATCACTGCTGACTGCAAGCCACGTGATATCTCACCTCTCTGGAGTCCCTTACCCTGGATTACATTTCAAACTTGATGGTTACACAAGGCCAAATATCACACACTCATACACATGTATGAAAATAAATGAAATGTTAAATATTAACAAACTGACCTTGGATCCAGTCTTTTTCTTCTGTGCCCTTAGGTTTCATCATTTATAAAATGGCCATCATCATGCTGACTCCACAGCATTTGGTGCTCAGGATCAATTCAGTGTTACATGCCTAGCACACATCTGGAAAACAGTGAAACTCATTAGCGTTTCTTTCCTTCCTTTCTGAAAACTGTGCACGTGGAGCTGCACTTCTCTTACCAGAATCACCTTGACCTAAGACCAGCATGCTCTAGAAAGACTGAACTGCATCACAGCAGAATGGACTTGAGCTCATTGTACTGCAACTTCATGCTGCTCTAGGTGTATTAACACAATCCTTTAATAGTTGGGCTATTCATAAAACTATAGTGATAATAAGAGTGTGCACTATTTTAGCAGCATTTGAGAATCACAGTAACAGTATCAGGGAGGACAGATGCTATTATTATTTCATTTTATAGATGGTCAAGACTCAAGGAAGCTACGCAATGTTACCCAAGTCACAAGATATTAGTTCAGAACCTAGACTAGCATCCTCGGATTCCAAGTTCACCATCTCTGCCAGTTTACAACACAGAAGAGACATGGGACCATTAAGAAAAACCAAGTGAGCAAGATTTTAACCTTTGAGAAAATGATAAAGGAAAGGTTTTGTTACAGGGCAGATGTCCCTGCCAAACACGGCAGAATGCTATTATTTTATCTCCAAAGCTGTGGAAGCTTCCCAGACAGCAAAGAGAAGCTGCTATTGCCTGGGAACAGATGTCTGCCTGGCCTCTGCCTTCTGGGGACAGAAATGTGCATCAAGGTCAGGGAGAGGACCCATTGTCAGCTAGAAGAACCATCATTATTTCTGTTCAGAATGAAGTGAAAATGACATCTGTCAAGGCCATTAGTCTTTCAGATGTGGTGTGAATGAACAACATGTAATAAGGATGGGTTGACAACACTTCACTGAAAAGAAATCCCAAGTTACAGAATATAGGGTTTTAGAGCTTTGTGGGGCCTCAGAACCCCAGGATAGGACTTGTAACTAAAAGAAAAATTGCAGCTTCGAGTTCATGTTGTGCTCTTTCATCCCCAAACCTCAGATTCTGCAACTGTAAATGGATTTGTTATAAAGACGGATGAGCCCACGCATATAAAAGCACATTGAGAAATAGGAAGTGCTTAGCAAATATGGGATAGTTTTAAAATTTTTATTTCTTTGATGGGAAAATAAATGATCAAGACTTATCCAGCTGTTATTATGAAAGAGATAGACAGGAACTCAGTATTCTAGAGTTTGCTACTCATTCCAAGACACAGTATTGCCACAACAATTTAACCACCACTGCCTGAGGTCCTGGGACGGGTACTGGCATGAAGAGAAGAATCAGGAAAGCCATTGCCTCTTTCTCACTGCTGGAAGGGCTAAGCTTGACAGCTGTTTCCATCTCTCACTCAGCTCCTGATACTTACCTATAACTTATTACCTGTGACATCTAGCTATCAGAGAGTCTGGCCTGAGGAGAAGTGCTATAAATGTAGAATGAGTGGTTCCTACTCTCCAAAAGCTCCTACTCTAGTGAAAAACCAAATTCAAATAGGTGCTCTAGTAGAGAAAACTGTGCCTTAGAGAACCACAGAGAGAAAACTCACCCTGACCTGCAAAAAAAAAAAAAAAAAAGGCCGTGTTAATTGCACTGGGTGTAAAACACAGGAGTAGAGAAGGTGCTTATTAGAAGTTTAACAAAGGATCATGTAGCACGGAATGGGAATGTCTGCTGTTGGGGACAGGACAGACTGGACTGTGCTCACAACCATGTCTGGTTGACACCAGGGCAGGGGCTGAAGTCAGCCTTGAGATAAGCAAAGGGCAGTGCTGGAAGGAGAGGCACTTCCCAGCCTCATTTTTGTGCCACTCACAGCTCCTTTGACTTCCTGGAACACACTACTGGTTTACTCCACCACTCCTTGCTGTGTTACTTTCTCTATGTGGAATGACATTTCTCATCAGACACTCACCCTTCCCCAGCACATACAACATTCACTCAAATTCATCACCAGGCTCCTCTGTCCATGGGAATTTCCAGGCAAGAGTACTGGAGTGGGGTGCCATTGCCTTTTCTGGAATATGTGTCTATTGCTATGTATATCCTGCAGAATCAAAATTGTTTGTTCAGATACTGGCTTTCCTTGATTCACCATGAAGCCAGGGACAATGCAGTTCACTCCAGTACTGAGCGTGATAGCCCAGGGCCTAAAGCAGAACTGGTCCATAGTCGTTGATTAGATGAATGCAAAACAGAACTGATGGCTTACTGCTTGAACCCTCACCTGCTGGTGATTGATGTGTCAGGTGGACTGCGATGGACAAGCTGCCCAAGCTTAGTTATGAGGCCTTTATACAGGCTCTGAGTACAACCTACAGATTTTAATTTAATTTTATATAAATGAATAGTCCTGACTCTTGTTCTCCAGTTCAATAAATAGAACAATTTTATTTTTTTTTTTAACAGACAACTTAGAAGGGGATTTAGTGGTTACGGTTTTGGTGATTTCCCACCTGTTAATGGATAAACAACAGCAGTTCTAGTGTATCCAGGGCTGTGGGCACTGAATGGCAATGCTCAGGTTGCAGCTTCTGGCAATGTATTTACTCAGCTGCTAGTGGACCCAGCAGCTGGGAACGGGCTCCCCAGCCAGCTATAAGAAAACTACCAGGGACTCATTTATTTACTATTAAACTGTAACCACTTGGCAGGGCATCTGGTCCCACTTTCCTAGTTATGGTTGGGTGCTCATGAGACATGGTGGTTAGGAGAGCAGCTGGAATATTTAAGATGTCAAATAGGAAAATCAGAAGTTTGAAAATCTCAGCACAGTTTTTTTCGGTGGGTTGGGTGTAGAAAAGGACGTTAGATAGAATTAGAACACATCTGGAATATCTAAGATTCTCTAACTTGGACTTACCTGGAACTCCTATCACAGCTGTGTTTGCTTTTATAGAATATAATTTCTTGATTCAGGGATGACAATGGGCACTCACAAGGGATTTTTTTGGGTGACCAATGTATATAAAAATACCATATGTGAGTGAACAGAAAGGTTACCTAGTACAGTGGAGGAAAAGGACTGATACGGGGTTGGACAAGTGTAGGTTTTCATCTTTATCTTTTCATTTAGTGCCATAACCTTGGGAAAAGTTTATGAAATTCCATGCAGCTTAGTTTGATCATCTGTAAATTGGAGAGAGAGAATCCACATCAGGGAGTAGTAAGGGTAGGTCTGAGGCTAAGTAGCATCTTGTCTGACCTGGGGTCATTGACTATGGAGACAAGGTAAACATGGCTGGAGTGAATTGATTCTGCCAGTTCAGTTTAGTTCAGTTCGGTCACTCAGTCGTGTCCGACTCTTTGCCACCCCATGAATCTCAGCACGCTAGGCCTCCCTGTCCATCACCAACTCCCAGAGTTCACTCAGACTCACGTCCATCGAGTCAGTGATGCCATCCAGCCATCTCATCCTCTGTCGTCCCTTCTCCTCCTGCCCCCAATCCCTCCCAGCATCAGAGTCTTTTCCAATGAGTCAACTCTTCGCATGAGGTGGCCAAAGTACTGGAGTTTCAGCTTTAGCATCATTCCTTCCAAAGAAATCCCAGAGCTGATCTCCTTCAGAATGGACTAGTTGGATCTCGTTGCAGTCCAAGGGACTCTCAAGAGTCTTCTCCAACACCACAGTTCAAAAGCATCAATTCTTCTGCACTCAGCCTTCTTCACAGTCCAACTCTCACATCCATACATAACTACTGGAAAAACCATAGCCTTGACTAGACGGACCTTAGTCGGCAAAGTAATGTCTCTGCTTTTGAATAGACTATCTAGGTTGGTCATAACTTTCCTTCCAAGGAGTAAGCGTCTTTTAATTTCATGGCTGCAGTCACCATCTGCAGTGATTTTGGAGCCCCCCAAAATAAAGTCTGACACTGTTTCCACTGTTTCCTCATCTATTTCCCATGAAGTGATGGGACCAGATGCCATGATCTTTGTTTTCTGAATGTTGAGCTTTAAGCAAACGTTTTCACTCTCCTCTTTCACTTTCATCAAGACGCTTTTTAGTTTCTCTTCACTTTCTGCCATAAGGGTGGTGTCATCTGCATATCTGAGGTTATTGATATTTCTCCTGGCAATCTTGATTCCAGCTTGTGTTTCTTCCAGTCCAGCATTTCTCATGATGTACTCTGCATATAAGTTAAATAAGCAGGGTGACAATGTATAGCCTTGATGTACTCCTTTTTCTATTTGGAACTAGTCTGTTCCATATTCAGTTTTAAATGTTGCTTCCTGACCTGCATACAGACTTCTCAAGAGGCAGGTCAGGTGGTCTGGTATTCCCATCTCTTTCAGAATTTTCCAGTTTATTGTGATTCTGCCAGGAGCCACAATAACTTAAATACTTAAAAAAAAAAATATCAACACACCTGTATATCTGGTTAAAAGTTAATGTGTTTCCTGGACAGTTTAGCTGAATATACAGATTATTTCCCCTTTTTCTTGTCTATTCATTTTTGTAGTGCAGGTACATGATGTCCAACAATATATAAGCAGGATGCACCAGGAAGACTGCCCTAGAAAGAAAAACCAACCAGTGGAGAGTGCATTAAAAGGAGAGAGTTGATGGTGGCAAAAACAGGGAAAATGGCAGTGAGATGGAGAAAATTTTGATCAACAGCAATAGCAACCTCACTCTTTAGAAAATATTTTCTAGGTACTGGGAACTGTGTTGGTCTTTCCAGGTGGGACTAGTGTTAAAGAACACCCCTACCAATGTAGGAGACTTAAGAGACCTCGGTTCGATCCCTGGGTCCGGGGAAAATCCCCTGGAGGAGGAAATGGAAACCCACTCAGGTGTTCTTGCCTGGAGAATCCCATGGACAGAGGAGCCTGGCAGGCTACAGTCCTTGGAATCACACAGAGTGGGAAAAACAGGGGAAATGACAGTGAGATGAAGATAATTCTGATCAATATCAACAGCAAACTTACTCTTTAGAAAATATTTTCTATGTGCTGGGAACTGTGTTAAATGCTTTTCATATGTACTTTAATTTGACCTTTAGAAGAAGTCCCTACTGAAGAAATGACCCTCCTTTATCAGATAAGGAATTTGAAATTTAAATTTCTTTTCTTATTACGCACAGGTGAAAACATCAGAGCTGAGATATGGACTCAGGTATGTCTGCCTCCAAAGTCCTAGGTCTTTAAATAGAAGTCTGTGCTTGACCTGATATATTTAGAACATGAGCAAGACAAAGAATTACAGAGGTTGTGAGATGCAGTTGATAAGCCAGTCTGTATCCACTTACACCTGTTACCCCTGGTCCTTGATTTTCTGTGGGTACATCAGCCCTAGTGAAGGCTTAGGTCTGTCCTGTTTTGTTTTGTTTTGTTTTTTCTTTCGCCCACGTCCTGTGGCATGTGAGATCTCAGTTCCCTGACCAGGTTAAGTGCCCTCTACAGTGGAAGCGAGGCGTCTTAGTCACCAGGCAAGTCTCATCTAGGAAGGGCTTATAAGCATATGACAATTTGGGTCTAGAGTGAAAGATGGACTCTTAGTCCATATATATAATAGAGTTATAGGTAAGAATAACAGGGACATTGAGTCTGCAGAGACTAGAATCTGAATGGATCCCCACCAGTGGAATAGCATCTCCTGGGGAATGGAGGAAAGGTTCCTATCCAATAAGACTCATAAGCAGTCTCAGGAAGGCTGAGGTGAGAGCCAGGACATTCCAGAAATCAGGGACATGGGTTTCAGAGAGGCATACACAGAAAAGATGAGGAGTGAAAGCAGTCATTAGAAGGTCCTTGGTGAATAGCAAAGACTGGTAGAGCTAGACATCACATTTCAGTGTGCTGAAAAGTGAATGGAAAATTAGACTGTAGACGCAACAAATGCAAGTGACCTTCTCAAAAGGTTTGTCAGTAAAGAGAAAGAAGGGCAGGGAACTTATCTCTCATGCACTCTTGGGGAAGGTTACTGTTTGGTAAGGCTTTGTTTTCGTATGAAATGAGGAGAAGAGATGTTGGTGCATGCTTGCGGGTGAGAGGAAAGCTCTGATGAAAAGTGAGAGCTAGGTTGCCGCTCAGGCCTGGGACTGGAGCCCGGGCAGAGGGCAGCCCAGACTTGTGCTATGGGGGCCTGTTGGTCTCCTGGCAGACTAGTGTCCGGTTTGGAGATGGGCTGTCTCAGGAAGGACTGCTGACACTTTCATTAAAGTTCACCGAGATGACTTGCAGGAAAAAAAAGAAAAAGTGAGAGAGCTGAGAGAGAGAAGGGAGTGTGTTTTAAAGAAAATGTGAAAGGGGGGCAGCTGACAAAGGGTTCATGGGAACAGAACCGTCTCTGCACTCTTGAGTACACAATCTGTTGTTATTGTTTAGGCACTATGTTGTGTCCGACTCTTGCAACTCCATGGACTGTAGCCCTCCAGGCTCCTCTGTCCATGGGATTCCCCAGGCAAGAATACTGGAGTGGGTTGCCAGGTCCTTCTCTAGAGGATCTTCCCGACCCAGGGATCTAAGCTGCATCTCCTGTATTGACAAGTAAGTTCTTTACCACTGAGTCATCAGTGAGGCCCACCCGATCCATTTGACCTAAGCTATGTTTCTTCCACTCCCTGGACACCATTTTCATTATTTATACCCTGAGGGCTTTGGGCTATGATATCCCTTGTCCCCTCTGCTCTGGGACTGTCTAGATCCTGTCACGTGCAATTAACCTTGTCTTAGTCTAGTTCCATCATACAAATGCTTCCTGATGAACTCTGACACCACCCCCAGAGAAAATGTGTGCAGATCTGTTTCCAAACCCCAATGCAGTGAGCTCCTCGAGTTCCCTCTGAGTCATCTAACTAGAGGGTGTGAGTGTTTGGTATATTTCTCCACACCGGACATCTGTGAAAATAAGAAACCTCTTCAAAATCTACCAGAACAGGGTGGAATTACTGAAAAAAGATCTGATTCCTCAGCACATTCTTTTTTTCCCAGTTTTAGACAATGTTGTTCCCTGAGTTACATAAGAAAAAAAGCGGACTGTTTCAGAGTAAAGGTTAAATAATCTTAATGCCCCTTGGAAGCAATGAATATGCAGAAGGTGGTAAAGGCAAAAAATCAGAGTTAGTCAGTATGTGCTATTTGCCAGCTACTTGTGTTAAAAGCTTTAACTACTTTTCAGTGAACCCTTGTGTAATCCCAGGAAACTGATACTATGTTTATCGTACAGACAAGGAAACTGAGACTCAGAGAGGTGGGGCCATTTTCCAAGGCTCCTCCAGATAATAAGCAACAAGGCAGTTATTTTGGCTTGATGGTAATCTTTCCTGACTTTTAAGTCAGTATGTTTCCTAACACAACTCACAGCCTCACCACGGCACCAAAGACTGGATTCATATAACCCTCACCCTCTGCTTTTTTAAAGCTATTTTAAAAATTAAGGTATATTTAATTTACAAGTCTGGGTTAGCTTTGGGAGTACATCACAGTGATTGTTTTCCACTATAGGCTACACGCTGGACTAGAAGAAGCACAAGCTGGAATCAAGATTGCTGGGAGAAATATCAGTCACCTCCGGACATGACTGAGCGACCTCACTGTTCACTGTCACTGTCAGATGTGCAGATGACACCACCCTTATGTCAGAAAGTGAAGAGGAACTAAAAAGCCCCTTGATGAAAGTGAAAGAGGAAAGTGAAGAAGTTGGCTTAAAGCTCAACATTCAGAAAACGAAGATCATGGCATCTGGTCTCATTGCTTCATGGCAAATAGATGGGGAAATAGTGGAAACAGTGTCAGACTTTATTTTGGGGGGCTCCAAAATCACTGCAGATGGTGACTGCAGCCATGAAATTAAAAGACGCTTACTTCTTGGAAGGAAAGTTATGACAAACCTAGATAGCATATTCAAAAGCAGAGACATTACTTTGCTGACTAAGGTCCGTCTAGTCAAGGCTATGTTTTTTCCAGTGGTCATGTATGGATGTGAGAGTTGGACTGTGAAGAAGGCTGAGTGCCAAAGAATTGATGCTTTTGAAGTGTGGTGTCAGAGAAGACTCTTGAGAGTCCCTTGGACTGCAAAGAGATCCAACCAGTCCATCCTAAAGGAGACCAGTCCTGGGTGTTCATTGGAAGGACTGATGTTGAAACTGAAAATCCAATACTTTGGCCAATCGATGAGAAAAGCTGACTCATCTGAAAAAACTCTGATGCTGGGAAAGATTGAGGGCAGGAGGAGAAGGGGACAGCAGAGGATGAGATGGCTGGATGGCATCACCGACTCTATGGACATGAGTTTGAGTAAACTCTGGGAGTTGGTGATGGACAGGGAGGCCTGCCGTGCTGCGATTCATGGGGCCCAAAAGGTCGGACATGACTGAGTGACTGAACTGAACTGACTGACTGATAAGATGTTCAGTTCATCTTTAGCTAAGTCTCACTAGTTTGCTTTGCCATAGTTTTATTATCACATTATTCAAGATGTTTTAATAAACATCACAGGTTCTTCTTTGACCTATGGCTTTACAGAATACTTCTTATTTTTTTCAATATACGTGAATTTTGGTGAAATTATCTCCTAGTCATTGCTACCTTAATTGCACTGTCTGAATAGCAAGTTCTCTGAATAATTATCATTATTTTAAATGTGACAAGATTTTATAGCCCAGCTATAGTCAATTTTTAAAAGTATTCCATGAGAGCTAAAAGTAGTGTTGCATAATAAATGGGTGACAATACTTGGTCAAAGTTTCTAGTTCTGACTGAGGCAGGTAAGAGCCTCATTTACGTCCAAAGGAAACCCATATCCTCCTGTGTACTGTGCTCAGCTGCTAAGTCGTGTCGGATTCTCTGCAACCCCATGGACTGTAGCCCACCAGCATCTCTGTCCATAGGATTTCCAAGACAGGAATACTGAAGTGTGTTTCTTTTTCTGATCTAGACAGAAATCATACCAGAAAAAAAAAAAAATCCCTTCTTTCGGGCTTGAGGTGACAGAAGGGGGCTCATAACCGAAAGACAAAATAGGAAAAATTCTGTGTTATTTTTCCTCTCTTGATCCTTATCCCTGGCAAACCCTATATTTATATACAATAGAAAGGTTGCTATTTTACATTTGAAGCACATTTTAAAGCCTTTGTTGAATTCATTCCTGCTGGAAAATTGCAGATAACAGTATTTGGTTTGTATTTTGAGAAGTTGAAATATAGGGAGTGTGGGTGTCCTTGTCAGTGACATACATTGCTCACAGAACCAATTTTATTCCAATTAACTTAAGTGAATGTTGACTTACAGACCGTATGCTTTATCCTAAAATTACAGCCTTCATTAATAAATCAAACTCATAGATTTCAAGGTTTTTAGTTGAAGGAAAAGCTGTTTAGAAATAGAAGTGGCTAGACCTTCCAATTACAGCTCTTCTTCAGAGCACCCTGTTTACCCTGGGAATCTGTCGTAATTACCACCTTTGCCAGAGATCAGCCTCAGAGGTTTGCAGCTTCGCCTGGGCCAATGTAGGAATATGCATGGAATCTAAATTCCCTTCAGCACAGCTGAGATAAGAACAGTCAACAAAGACGTGTTGAATTATGTGAAATCTGACAATTTAGCTTATAAGTCTCCCTCTTCTCATCTGGGGTCCACGTTCTACCCAGTCCTGCCTGGCACAGGTCAGGGTAAATCCCTAAGGTGGGCAGGATGGGAGCAAGCCAGGTTCAGACTCAGGGCCTGATCTCACACTCCTCTGATCCATGTACATTTTCAGAGCTCTTTCTTCTCATCCTTCCTCCCCTTGCTGAATCCTCTGAGCACCTGCCTAATGGGAAACAAGGAGTTGCTGGAGTAATGTACTACAGAAAATAGGGCAAAAGCAGAAACCGTTATAATGCAACATAAGCAGGCTGTCACATATTTTAATTTGCTGCCTAAGATCAGGAGCCTCTTTCCTTGCAGATGCTTGTGCAACAGACATTGGAGGGTTACATGATGCACTGAATTGAATAGGGTTCCCTCCAAATTAATGTCCACCAGGAACTTCAGAATGTGGCCTTATTTGGAAATAGATCTTTGCAGAAATTGAACCTTTGTTGAGATAAGGTATTTCTGTATTTGAGTGGGCCCATATCCAATGCATGGGGTCCTTATAAGAAGAGGAAACAGAGACACACAGACACAAGTAAAGCAACTGTGATGACACAGGCAGAGATTCGGGTAACGTGGTCACAGCCGAGCGGCCCCAAGACTGATGGCTGTTAACAGAAACCCGGAGTGACTGGAACAGAGTCTCCTTCTGATCCTCCAAGGAGGGTCCCCCTTGGAGGGGTTCCCCCTTGATTTTTGTACTTCTAGCCTCTGGAATTGAGAGGGAAAAAATTTTTGTTGTTTTAAACTGCTAAGCTTTTCATAATCTAGAAGCCCTAGAAACTAGTACAAATTGAAAAAATATTATTGAATTAAGAAGGGAAAAGTGAAAGGTTGAAGGAACTTTGTAGAAAATACTGTTGGATCCTACTTTATAATAAAACTGGCAAAGATTACTCACAGATATCTGTTACTCACAGATAAAATAAGTACCTAAAATACAACTCTAAATACAGATATGTTTATATTTAAAGAAAGCACTTAATATTTTTATCTGTAGATACAGTTTTTAAAATGTGAATTATTTCTGATTCATACAGTTACTCTACAAAGACAAGCAGTCATATGTTAGGAAGTCCATTTTATAGACATGTCAGATGATCCACAGGAAAGCAACTTGACCAAAGATCCCTTATCGAGTTAGTGACAGAGCTAGGCTAGAATCCCCATCTCCCAGCCCTCTAAATATTCTTTAAATAGTGGAGTAATCAGAATAATATTTTTATGTGAAAGAGGAGAGAACGGAGGTCCAAAATCACAAGTAACTGGCCCAAATTTCCTGAGCAGCCATCACAGACAGAACTAAGAACAAAGACTTTCTAACCATTAGGCCTGTCTTCCCAGCTACTGTCTGTTAAATCTCCACTTTGCCTCTGTGTGTGTGTGTGTGTGTGTGTGTGTGTGTGTGTGTGTGAAGTGATGACATCAAGGGCTCAGGTTAAACAGAATGATCCCTGTAACTGCTTGTTAGTGAATTCTATAGCATAAGGGAAAAATGAAAAGTAAAGTCTGTTGGTTTTGATTGTCTTTTGATGAAATACTCCAGATTTCATGCAAATAGTTTAGGTAAATCAATCAATACAGAATTAGTATGGTTAAACTGGAAGTCAACTATAATTAACCCTATTTTATAACTACTTTGTGCCATTTTACTTAAAAAGCTTTAGTTTAATCTTTCCACTAACACAGGTGAATCATATATCTTTCAGATGTTCAGAGACTGCTTAGAATTCATAAAAACCTCAGCTGGGAAGGCACCTCAAAGGCCTTCCATGGGGCTTCCCTGGTGGTCCAATGGTTAATAATCTGCCTCCAGTGAAAGGTACATGGGTTTAATTACTGGTTCAAGAACTAAGATCTTACATGCCAGAGGGCAACTAAGCCCAAGAGCCTCTACTACTGAAGCCTGCACTCCCTGGAACCTGTGCTTCACAGAAAAAAGCCACTGCGATGAGAAGCCCTTGAACCACAACTAGAGAGTAGCCCCTGCTCTCCCCAACTAGAGAAAACCCACGTAACAGTGAAAAGCCTGAGCACTGCAACAAAGATTCAACACGGCCATAGAGGGACTAAAGTAAGTCAAATTTAAAAATTAAAATAAAGGCTTCCGTTGCCCACCTCACCGACTCTGCACAGAGATGGCCTTCTGTTGACTTGAACACCTCCCGGGTTGTGATGGTCATCACCACTCTGGGTGCCAGAAAGCACTTTATTACTCTGGTCCTTGTACAGCCCTTGTTTCAAAAAGAAAAAAGAGAAAAACATCTAATCTCTCCTGCACATGAAAACCTGTAAGAAGTGTGAGTTTTCCCTTCTGTCCAACTGTTCTCTTTCTTTTACTATTCTAGTCCCTTCTTAACTAATGTCAACTCATCTATTTGTTTGCTGACTCATTTCACCAAAAATTATATTGGATACTATGATAAAAATTATATTCAGCATTGATGTAATATTTATCCTGAGACAGGCATGGCTCTGTGTGCTTCATAAATAATCTCCTTTTAATCTCCCCAATAAGCCCATGAAATAAGTACTATCATTTTCCTGATAACACATATTTGAAGTTTAATAAATTTGCTCTCAATAGTCACCAAATAGATAAATGGATATACAATAAAAATTGTTCCATTATATGAGCTTCCCTAGGGAGTCCCCAGTTGCTCAGGGGTAAGATCTGCCTGTGATGTAGGAGCCACAGGAGATGCCAGTTCAATCTTTGGATCAGGAAGATCCCCTTGAGGAGGTAAAGGCAACCCACTCCAATATTCTTGCCTGGAGAATCCCATGGACAAAGAAGCCTGGAGGGCTACAGTCCATGGGGTCGCAAAGAACTGGATGAGACTAAAGCAGCTTAGCATGCACCATGCTCGAGCTTCCCTAATTCTCATTAATCTTTTGATTTTAAACCCAGGGACATTCACTATTTCCAGAATGGCCAGTGACATCAAGAGCACACTTTGGATTCTGAAGTGAACGCCTCATTCATAACTGGCCTTAAGAGGCTGCTCCATAAGATGTTTTGGGATGAGAGACTCTTCTGAAATCGTTCAAAAGAGTGGGCAGCAGGAGACCCTGTAAAACCCAAACCACAGAGAAAGGCCTGATGTCTGCCTAGGGGCAGGCATATTCCATAAGCAAGACAATTCTACACTGAAGGGATCCTAACCCTTTCAGATATATTCAGTCTGACTCTAATTAGCTCAAACCCCAAATTAGACCTGTAGCTCTTCTTTGAGGGCTCTTCAAACTTAGTGATGATTACCGGTTGCAGTTTCTGTTTCCATGATGGGAATGACCTTCAGTGTTCCCTTTAAATAATTGCACCAACTAACATATGACAGAGCAGGCCTTAGTGAGTCCAGCTGGTACAATTCTGCCACATATCAATATCACTAAGTATTTCTGAAAGAGAAATGGCCCCCATCTAAAGGATAAATACCTATTTGTAAACACCTACAAATTAACTTCCTTTGTAAACACCCACCACCGGCAGTTTTCAAAATGTTCAAGAATAATTTCAGTTTTAAAGGCAAAATACAGAAGCTTGGATTTTATTTCTATGAAATTCTATGCAAAGCCACTAGACTTTTGGGATGACATAGACTGTTTTGCCTTTTTTTTTCCAAACAGTGATACTCATTAAGGCCCAGTTAAATGTGCTATATGTAATAAGCTATCCCTGTTTCTCTAGACAGAGGAAGGAAATGGCACTCCACTCCAGCACTCTTGCCTGGAAAATCCCATGGACAGAGGAGCTTGGTAGGCTGCAGTCCATGGGGTCACAGAGTCAGACACAACTGAGTGACTTCACTTTCACTTTTCACTTTCATGCATTGGAGAAGGCAATGGCAACCCACTCCAGTGTTCTTGCCTGGAGAATCCCAAGGAAGGGGAAGCCTGGTGGGCTGCCATTTATGGGGTTGTGCAGTTGGACACGACTGAAGCAACTTAGCAGCAGCAGCATCCATTTTAGAATTTTTTCCTCTCCCACTTTCCACTGGAGGAAAGGTGTCATCTTGAGTTCAGGAGATATGTATTACTTACCTTTGTTTTATTTCATCATCAACCTGAAACAAAGGGTAAGCTAGGCAATGTCCCTCATTTTTGGACCATACAATATAGTGGAAAATTCAGAAAATGTTCAGATAATTAAGATTCAACCGATATTCTAGGATAGGAATAAGACCAGGGGCTCTTGATCCCCCAAATCATTTATTATCCATATTTTTTTAAGAAAAAGGATTCATTTTTGTGACTGAGGAGTAGCCTTCCTTTCCTGATTCCTCCACATACAAGATTGTGGATCTACAGGACTCTTTATTTCATAGTGTCTCTGTCCCTTTCAGCCCAGGTTGATATAATTCCTTAGAGGTTCTTCAGAGTTCCTATGTGTCAATTTACAATATGCACCTTAGACATAGGTCACACTCACAAATAGCTTTGTGATCATCTCTTCTCTGACTTAGGCTCCTTCTGAGTCTGGCTTAGGACAATGTCCTTTAAATTCATGGAAGCCCCTGTGGAAAGAGTACGTGAGGTGTGCCCTTACGATCTGGGGTAAACTTTCATCTCTTTTGAAGGATCTATGAGGCACCAATTTAAATCTTTTGAGGTCTTGTCAAAGGGCATTACAGTCACATACTGATCTATGAGGCAGCAATTTGAATCTTTCTGGGGTCTTGTTAAAGGGTTTTACAATCACAGGCTTGCCTTTATCTTCATTCTAAAGCATATTTTTCTGGCAGCACTCTCAATTTAGATTTGCTTTGAGGAGCTTTCTCAACCTGAAGATAGTCTCCTGGGAGATACTAGCAGTAAAATAATTTTTTTTTAAACTCAGCACATCCTGTATACTTTATATTTTCTTTAAATTTTGCTGAAAACTGAAAGATTCTTTTTTAACTCATCTCTCTCTATTTTTATCTTATCATACATGACTAAAAGAAACCAGATATAAGTTTTAGCAATCCGCCTTAAAATCTTAGGAAAATCTACCAGTTTGTAAAGTGTATTTTCTAATTTCTCTGACACTAAAGGTGACAGTTGACAAAATGTGCTCTGAGCTCCCAGCCTTCTCTCAAGGCCCTCACAGTCCTGTCACTGCCTGGGCCCATAGCTAAAGCTCCGTTTTGGGATTTCTTTGTTATAGCTGCACCCACGACCACTTTCCACTCATTAACACAAATTCTGTTCCAGTCATTAATGCTACAAGACAAACCACCTCAAACCTCAAAACAATCACCATTTTCTTGTGTTCATGGATTCTATAGCTCAAGAATTTGGAAGGAATGTATTAAGGATAGCCTGTTTCTGTCCCATGATATCTGAAGCCTCGGCTTATAAGGATAGTAGGCTGAGGTTGACCCAATGACTTTGGGCTTGAATCAAGAAGTCCCATTCACTCACTGTCTGGCAGATGAGTGGGAAGGATCTGAAAGTAAAGATGAAGATGAAAAATAAGGTGCCTATATGAGGCTCAGACAGTAAAGAATCTGCGTGCAATGCAGGAGACTCAGGGTCGATCCCTGGGTCGGGAAGATCCCCTGGAGAAGGGAATAGCTACTTACTCCAGTTTTCTTGCCTGCAGAATTCTGTGAACAGAGGAGCCCGGCGGGCTAAAAGTCCATGGGGTCCTAAGGAGTCAGACACAATGGAACAAATAACACTTTTCAATTTCGTTTTTCTTTCATGTGTGATTGGCTTCTGTGCACAAGATGGTTTCAGGGCAGGTGATCTTTTTAACCTGGTTGCTCAGGGCTCCAAAGTGGAAGCCGTGTTTCTGTTATGGTTTTCAGTCTCAGAAGCCACGCAGAGTATCTTCAGCAGCACTATATGGTTTGAAGTATTCACAAGCCTTCTCAGATTTAATAGGAGGGGGTGTTGATGGTACCTCTCCATGGAAGGAATGTCAAGAAATTTTGGAGTCAGTTTTACAACCCTCTGTACATGAGTTGGAATTGCTTACTGAGATGAGCAACACAAGAGTAGGAGGGTATTTGTGGGAAGGATGAGCCGGATCAGATTCGGAAATTTTAAGTCTGAGCTGTCTGGGTGGTTTCTAGTTGGCCACAATGTACAGAAATTTTATTCTCCTTTGGAACTCAGGATGGATATCAGGACTGAAGTTAAACTTTGAGAAAATGCACTTGAGATTTTAAGTCATGAGAGTGATGAAATTATCTACAGACATCTGTAAACTCAGAAAAGTAGTCAAAGTCACAATTTTTTTTAAAAAGGTGGGGTCCCAGAATTCAAATGAAGGAAACATTTCAAGGAGGAAGTTAGCAATGCAAACATAATAGGTACATGACTCCAAAAGATTTAGATGTGGAAACATCCATTTGATTTAGCCGCAAAGGACATCATTGGTGACCACAGGGGAAAAAAGTTGTTTATTTTAAATGATAAAGTATATAAATAAGTACAGTGTATAAGAAAATAAATAAGAAAATTAAGCATCTTAAATAATGCCTCTCCTTGACCACAGCCTCTCATCATTCCAGCACATCTGCTAAGGCATCGCACCGGGAAGAGTTCCTACACCCAAGGGGGTCATTCCAGTTTCACTGCCCGCAACAGCGTTCGGTTGTAAACAAACAAAAAACAATGTTCACCATGTGAGCATTGCTAATATGGTCTTACAAATACTTGTGTCCTCTATCTTTCCTCTGTTAATACTTGTGCTTGACAAAGCTCCATCCATGGGTAAAGGGGTTACTTACCTTCACTTTACCTTAATTGGCCACCTGATGCTAAGAGCTGACATCAGAAAAAAACCTGATGCTGGGAAAGGTTGAAGACAAAAGGAGACAAAAGAATTCTCAGTCACCAACTCAACGGACAGGAATTTGAACAAACTCCAGGAGATAGTAGAGGACAGAGGAGCCTGGTGTGCTACAGTCCATGGGATTGCAAAGAGCTGGACATGACTCAGCAGCTGAATAACAGCTACAACCTTCACCATGACTATGCCTGGTAATCTTACACTTTAAATAAATTTGCTTTTCACTTTCTCATACTTCTTCTCTCTTTGAGCTTCTGACCTTTCCTCTCCACCTGAGTCTGAGTGGAGGCCTCTAACACTTTATAAAGAAAAAGGAAAGCCTCTTTCTAGTGACTGTATGTGATGACACATTTAAAATCTGAGCAATAATCTCTCAAGAACTATTACCAATTTATTATTATTATTAACTCTGTGTCAGAACATTAAAAGAGCAGCTATGTTTCTGCTGTGGAGGAAAAATAATATTCCAAAAGGACCACTGGAGATCAGGAGTGAGATAGATCTTAGTTCCTGACCCTGAACTCTGTTTGGATGTGATGTTAAGAAGTAGCCAGTGGAGAAGGTGACCAGTTAATACAAAACAGAGGGCATGTTGGTAAGGAGGTTGAAGATACAGGACTTGGTGTAATAGGGAATCAAGATTCCAAGGTATACAGTGGGAAGACCTGAAAGTCGAGGAGAAGTGAAGACAGCTGTAGGGGACAAAAGGGAAGGGCATAATACGGAGACAGAGTAGGACAGATCCCTATAATCTTGGAAAGTGAATAGGTACTTTAGCCACTGTGTTTCCATGGTGGTGACCCAGGCCTTCCCAGAGTGAAGGATGCGTGAGCCCAGAGGACTGGAACTTTTTTCCTCAAAGACACATGCTCAGCATTCCCTCTGTCTTCCTTTGCTGCTCTTTATGTCTTTTTCTTCTTTGCCAAATGAATTCATCCTCACACTTCAAAGACTAGCAAAATAATACCCAGAAGGCAAAATGCTTCTAATTCTCTAGGCAAAGCTAGCAACTATATTACAGTACTTATTATACAATAATGTAGTGAATTACTTACTGCCTTTTCCTCCAATTTTTTCAGAAATATATACTGCCTCTTATCTCTACATATTCTCACTCTGAGCACAGTTCTTAATCCATAGTAGGTATCTAAAACATATTTTCTGAATGATGATTCCAACTTTCAATGAAGACCAGTGTATTGGTCTTCTCCACTAAGTGTGGGCTGTTTAATGTAGGGGATTTTTATCTTATGCATTCATTGATCACAGCTTAGAAAATTATCTGCCACAGAGTTGCTGCCTATTCAAATTTTAGAGGATAATAAATTTGGCTGTATTCTTCTCATCCATGCCAAGATTTCAGTGGCCAAAATGGCTTGATGAGTGACAAACTACTGATATTGGTATAAATGTTTCTCTCCCAAAGGATCACAGATTGTCCTCCAAATATATAGAGCCATAAAATGAGAACACAAACTGCATTTGTATTCAGAGATGCTGCAGCCTTCCAGATCTGATTTAGCCCAGACTCACACGACTGAGCTACAGTGAGGTGTTGGAATCCTGACACTCTGTTCACACAAACTGCAGTGTGTTCCCAGGATGATTCCACAGAAATGACAGAATTCCCATGCTTTCTGGCTCCTGTCACCTCTCCTGTTTTTCATCTTGTGGAGATTCATAAGTACCAGGGAGATTTCTCCTGAATGTAATTTTCTTTTCATTAAAATCAGAATTGTCTTGGTAATGAAAGGCTATCCTAACATTTCCAAGTATAAATCATACATTTCTAAGAAGTCATTTTGCATTTCTTTACCTAAGAGCAACTTTAGGCTTAAAATCCTTTGAATCCAGCACAGCGGAAACTCGTGGGCAAGTGTGTGTAAATTACAATGAGGCTCATCATGGAACTATATCCCATGGGAAGCAGCACAAGTGTGGGTGTGGATATGCATTTACCCCAGGCAAACCTGAACTTCAGAGAAACACACCCCAACCAAAAGAACTTTATCAGGTACTATCCTCTCCGGACACAAGAATCATGTCCTGACTTATCTTGTAAGATGACTCAGTTTCATTTCAGTTCAGTCGCTCAGTCATGTCTGACTCTTTGCGACCCCATGGACTGCAGCACACCAGCCCTCCCTGTCCATCACCAGCTCCCAGAGTTTACTCAAATCCACATCCATTGAGTCAGTGAGCCATCCAACCGCCTCATCCTCTGTCGTCTCCTTCTCCTCCCACTTTCAGTCATTCCTACCATCAGTCTTTTCAATGAATCAGCTCTTCGCATCGGGTGGCCAAAGTACTGAAATTTCAGCTTTAACATCAGTCCTTCCAGAGAACACCAGGACTGATCTCCTTTAGGATGGACTGGTTGGATCTCCCTGCAGTCCAAGGGACTCTCAAGAGTCTTTTCCAACACCACAGTTCATAAGCATCAATTCTTTGGCCTTCAGCTTTCTTTATAGCCCAACTCTCACATCCATACGTGACCATTGGAAAAACCATAGCCTTGACTAGATGGACCTTTGTTGACTATTTAAATATTTCCTAAAGATTGTTCTTCAGAACATTAGCCTTTTAAGATGCTACAGGGGGAAGTCAGAGAGGCCAGTGAGAAACTGGGTTCTTTATGTTTGGAAATGCTGGCTACTGTAAATTCATCCTAAAGAGAGTTTTAAATGTTTCATGGAATTTTATTGTACACATTTTGAGGCACATTATCTGGAAAGCTGCTCTTTATTCTGAAGGGTTGGGTTTTTTTTTTTTTTTTTTTTGGTGGTGCGTGCTTTAAATTACTGGATCTATTACTTTGCCAACAAAAGTCCATCTAGTCAAGGCTATGGTTTTTCCAGTGGTCATGTATGGATGTGAGAGTTGGACTGTGAAGAAGGCGGAGCACCAAAGAATTGATGCTTTTTTTTTTTTTTGATATTTTATTTTATTTTATTTTATTTTTATCTTATTTTTTTAAAATTAAATTTATTTATTTTTTTAATTACAATACTGTATTTGTTTTGCCATACATTGACACGAATCAGCCATAGGTGAACACAATCGCCCAATGCCGAAGCCCCCTCCCACCTCCCACCCCACATCCTCTACCTGAATCATCCTGTGCATCAGCCCCATGCATCCTGCATCCTACACCAAACATAGATTAGCGCTTCGTTTCTTACAGGAAAATACACATGCTTCACTGCCATTCTCCCAAACCATCCCACCCTTTCCCTCTCCCTCAGAGTCCAAAAGTCCACTCTATACCTCTGTGTCTCTTGTTGTCTCACATATAGGGTCATCATTACTGTCTTCTAAATTCCATATATATGTGTCAGTATACTGTATTGGTGTTTTTCTTTCTGGCTTACTTCACTCTGTATAATCGGTTCCAATTTCATCCATCTCATTAGAACTGAGTCAAATTTATTCTTTTTAAGGGCTGAGTAGTATTCCATAGTGTATATGAACCACAGCTTTCTTATCCATTCATCTGCTGATGGACATCTAGGTTGCTTCCATGTCCTGGCTATTATAAACAGCGCTGCAATGAACATTGGGGTACACGTGTCTCTTTCAATTCTGGTTTCCTCGGTGTGTATGCCCAGCAGTGGGATTGCTGGGTCATAAGGCAGTTCTATTTGCAATTTTTTAAGGAATCTCCACACTGTTTTCCATAATGGCTGTACTAGTTTGCATTCCCACCAGCAGTGTAAGAGGGTTCCCTTTTCTCCACATCCTCTCCAGCATTTATTGCTTGTAGACTTTTGGATCGCAGCCATTCTGACTGGTGTGAAATGATACCTCATTGTGGTCTTGATTTGCATTTCTCTGATAATGAGTGATGTTGAGCATCTTTTCATGTGTTTGTTAGCCATCCGTATGTCTTCTTTGGAGAAATGCCTATTTAGTTCTTTGGCCCATTTTTTTATTGGATCATTTATTTTTCTGGAGTTGAGCTGCATAAGTTGCTTATATGTCTTTGAGATTAGTTGTTTGTCAGTTGTTTCATTTGCTATTGTTTTCTCCCCATTCAGAAGGCTGTCTTTTCACCTTGCTTATAGTTTCCTTTGTTGTGCAGAAGCTTTTAATTTTAATTAGATCCCATTTGTTTATCTTTGCTTTTATTTCCAGTATACTGGGAGATGGATCATAGAGGATCCTGCTGTGATTTATGTCGGAGAGTGTTTTGCCTATGTTCTCCTCTAGGAGTTTTATAGTTTCTGGTCTTACATTTAGATCTTTAATCCATTTTGAGTTTATTTTTTGTGTATGGTGTTAGAGAGGGGTCTAATTTCATTCTTTTACAAGTGGTTGACCAGTTTTCCCAGCACCACCTGTTAAAGAGACTGTCTTTACTCCATTGTATATTCTTGCCTCCTTTGTCGAAGATAAGGTGTCCATAGGTATGTGGGTTAATCTCAGGGCTTTCGATTTTGTTCCATTGATCTATATTTCTGTCTTTGTGCCAGTACCATACTGTCTTAATGACTGTGGCTTTGTAGTAGAGCCTGAAGTCAGGCAAGTTGATTCCTCCAGTTCCATTTTTCTTTCTCAAGATTGCTTGGGCTATTCGAGGTTTTTGTATTTCCATACAAATCTTGAGATTATTTGATCTAGTTCTGAGAAAAATACTGCTGGTAGCTTGATGGGAATTGCATTGAATCTGTAGATTGCTTTGGGTAGTATACTCATTTTCACTATATTGATTCTTCCAACCCATGAGCATGGTATATTCCTCCATCTATTAGTGTCTTCTTTGATTTCTTTCATCAGTGTTTTATAGTTTTCGATATATAGGTCTTTAGTTTCTTTAGGTAGGAATATTCCTAAGTATTTTATTCTTTTCGTTGCAATGGTGAATGGAATTGTTTCCTTAACTTTTTCTACTTTCTCATTATTAGTGTATAGGAATGCAAGGGATTTCTGGGTGTTGATTTTATATCCTGCAACTTTACTATATTCACTGATTAGCTCTAGTAGTTTTCTGGTCGAGTCTTTAGGATTTTCTATGTAGAGGATCATGTCATCTGCAAACAGTGAGAGTTTTACTTCTTCTTTTCCAATTTGGATTCCTTGTATTTCTTTTTTCTGCTCTGATTGCTGTGGCCAAAACTTCCAGTACGATGTTGAAGAGTAGTGGTGAAAGCGGACACCCTTGTCTTGTTCCTGACTTTAGGGGAAATGGTTTCAATTTTTCACCATTGAGGATAATGTTAGCTGTGGGTTTGTCATATATAGCTTTTATTATGTTGAGGTATGTTCCTTCAATTCCTGCTTTCTGGAGAGTTTTTATCATAAATGGATGCTGAATTTTGTCAAAGGCTTTTTCTGCATCTATTGAGATAATCATATGATTTTTATTTTTCAGTTTGTTAATGTGATGAATTACATTGATTGACTTGCGGATATTGAAGAATCCTTGCATCCCTGGGATAAAGCCCACTTGGTCATGGTGTATGATCTTTTTAATGTGTTGCTGGATTCTGATTGCTAGGATTTTGTTGAGGATTTTTGCATCTATGTTCATCAGTGATATTGGCCTGTAGTTTTTTTTTTGTGGTGTCTTTGTCAGGTTTTGGTATTAGGGGTGATGGTGGCCTCATAGAACGAGTTTGGCAGTTTACCTTCCTCTGCAATTTTCTGGAATAGTTTCAGTAAGATAGGTGTTAGCTCTTCTCGAAATTTTTGGTAGAATTCAGCTGTGAAGCCGTCTGGACCTGGGCTTTTATTTGCTGGAAGATTTCTGATTACAGTTTCAATTTCCATGCTTGTGATGGGTCTGTTAAGATTTTCTATTTCTTCCTGGTTCAGTTTTGGAAAATTGTACTTTTCTAAGAATTTGTCCATTTCTTCCAAGTTGTCCATTTTATTGGCATATAATTGCTGATAGTAGTCTCTTATGATTCTTTGTATTTCTGTGTTGTCTGTCGTGATCTCTCCATTTTCATTTCTAATTTTGTTGATTTGATTTTTTTCTCTTTGTTTCTTGATGAGTCTGGCTAATGGTTTGTCAATTTTATTTATCCTTTCAAAGAACCAGCTTTTGTTTTGTTGATTTTTGCTATGGTCTCTTTTGTTTCTTTGCATTTATTTCTGCCCTAATTTTTAGGATTTCTTTCCTTCTACTAACTCTGGGGTTCTCTATTTCTTCCTTCTCTAGTTGCTTTAGGTGTAGAGTTAGGTTATTTATTTGACTTTTTTCTTGTTTCTTGAGGTATGCCTGTATTGCTATGAACTTTCCTCTTAGGACTGCTTTTATAGTGTCCCAAAGGTTCTGTGTAGTTGTGTTTTCATTTTCATTTGTTTCGATGCATATTTTGATTTCTTTTTTGATTTCTTCTGTGATTTGTTGATTATTCAGTAGGGTGTTGTTCAGCCTCCAAATGTTGGAATTTTTAATAGTTTTTCTCCTATAATTGAGATCTAACCTTAGTGCATTATGGTCAGAGAAGATGCTTGGAATAATTTCAATTTTTTGAATTTATCAAGGTCAGATTTATGACCCAGAATGTGATCTATTCTGGAGAAGGTTCCGTGTGCACTTGAGTAAAAGGTGAAGTTCGTTGTTTTGGGGTGAAATGTCCTATAGATATCAATTAGGTCTAACTGGTCTATTGTATCGTTTAACGTTTGCGTTTCTTTGTTAATTTTCTGTTTAGTTGATCTGTCCATAGGTGTGAGTGGGGTATTAAAGTCTCCCACTATTATTGTGTTATTATTAATTTCCCCCTTTCATGCTTGTTAGCAATTGTCTTACATATTGCGGTGCTCCTATGTTGGGTGCATATATATTTATAATTGTTATATCTTCTTCTTGGATCGATCCTTTAATCATTATGTAGTGGCCTTCTTTGTCCCTTTTCACAGCCTTTGTTTTAAAGTCTATTTTATCGGATATGAGTATTGCTACTCCTGCTTTCTTTTGGTCTTTATTTGCATGGAATATCTTTTTTCCAGCCCTTCACTTTTAGTCTGTATGTGTCCGTTGTTTTGAGGTGGGTCTCTTGTAGGCAGCATATATAGGGATCTTGTTTTTGTATCCATTCAGCCAGTCTTTGCCTTTTGGTTGGGGCATTCAACCCATTTACATTTAAGGTAATTATTGATAAGTATGCTCCTGTTGCCATTTACTTTATTGTTTTGGGTTCGGGTTTATACGTCCTTTTTGTGTTTCCTGTCTAAAGTCTATCCTTTAGTATTTGTTGGAGAGCTGGTTTGGTGGTGCTGAATTCTCTCAGCTTTTGCTTGTCTGGAAAGCTTTTGATTTCTCCTTCGTATTTGAATGAGATCCTTGCTGGGTACAGTAGTCTTGGCTGAAGGTTATTATCTTTCATCACTTTACGTATGTCTTGCCATTCCCTCCTGGCCTGAAGAGTTTCTATTGAAAGATCTGCAGTTATTCTTATGGGGATCCCCTTGTGTGTTATTTGTTGTTTTTCCCTTGCTGCTTTTAGTAATTGTTCTTTGTGTTTGGTCTTTGTTAGTTTGATTAAAATATGTCTTGGGGTGTTTCGCCTTGGGTTTATCCTGTTTGGCACTCTCTGGGTTTCTTGGACTTGGGTGATTATTTCCTTCCCCATTTTAGGGAAGTTTTCAACTATTATCTCCTCAAGTATTTTCTCATGGTCTTTCTTTTTGTCTTCTTCTTCTGGGACTCCTATAATTCGAATGTTGGAGCGTTTCATATTGTCTTGGAGGTCTCTGAGGTTGTCCTCATTTCTTTTAATTCGTCTTTCTTTTTCCCTCGCTGATTCATTTATTTCTACCATTCTATCTTCTATTTCACTAATCCTATCTTCTGCCTCCGATATTCTACTATTTGTAGCCTCCAGAGTGTTTCTGATCTCATTTATTGCATTATTCATTATATGTTGACTCTTTTTAATTTCTTCTAGGTCCTTGTTAAACCTTTTCTTGCATCTTCTCAATCCTTGACCCCAGGCTATTTATCTGTGATTCCATTTTGATTTCAAGATTTTGGATCATTTTCACTATCATTATTCGGAATTCTTTCTCAGGTAGATTCCCTATCTCTTCCTCTTTTATTTGGTTTGGTGGGCATGTCTCCTGTTCCTTTACCTGCTGGGAATTCCTCTGTCTCTTCATCCTGGTTATATTGCTGCGTTTGGGGTGGCTTTTCTATATTCTGGGAATTTGTGGAGTTCTCTTTATTATAGAGTTTCCTCTCTGTGTTTGGTGTTATATCACTGGTTTGTCAAAGTTTCTTGATCAGGGAGGCTTGTGTTGGAATTCTGGTGGGTGGATCTGGATTTCCTCTCTCTGGAGTGTTGTGACGTGTGAAGTAATGGGTTATGAGACGTCAATGGTTTTGGAGTATTTTGAGTTGCCTATGTATTGAAGCTCAGGGGCTTGTTCTTGTGTTGCTGGAGAATATGCGTGGTATGTCTTGCTCTGGAGCTTGTTGGCCCTTGGGCAGTGCCCAGTTTTAGTATAGGTATGAAGGCGTTTGATGAGCTCTAATTGGATAATGTTCCCTGTGTTCAGGAATTCTTTGTTGATCACAGGATTTGGAATTACGCCTCCTGATTCTGGTTTTCAGATTTATTTTTAGAATAGCCTCATGATTTCTCCATCTATTCAGCACTAATGTTAAAACATCTAGGTTAATGATGATAGGTTTCTCCACCTTGAGGGTCGTCCCTAGAGGATAGGTGGGTTGCTTGGAGGAGAGAAGAGGGAGGGAGTAGTTAGAGGTGAGTGGAATGGGATGAGGTGGAATCAAAAGAGGGAAAAGGAAGTTAGCCCGTAGCCACTTTCTTGTGTGTGCTCAAGTCTGGACCGCTCAGAGGTGGTCACAGAGTTATACTTGGAAGAGGAGAGGAAGGAAGTAGATAGAGGTGGTCAGGAGGATAAAAGAGGGAGATGGGAAGGAGGGATACAGATCCGGTCAGTGACCAGTTCCCTTAGAGTTCTCCTCCTTCTGGAACGCACAGAGGTTCATAGGGTTGGGTAGAGAGGGGGAGGGTGAGGGAGGAGACAAAAGCCACCTGGTGGGGAAGAGAGATTCCAGAGGTGGAGAGAGTGGTTAAGCCAGTAGTCTTGCACTCATGTAAAACTGGGTATTGAGGATTAGGTTTTTTAAAAGTACAAAATTGGCAACAAATACCAAAATGCCAAGATTAAAAAACTGGAGTATAGATTGGATTTTCAAAGATAGATTATTGAAGAGAAGAAGAATGAGGAGAGAGGCATTTTAAAAAAAATAGAGAAAAAGAAAAAAAAAGTAAAATATAATAAAAGATTGCAGAATTATTAAAAGACAATTTCCTTCACCATTAAGACTACATACGGCGTTTGCTTAAATGATAGGGTTTTTTTTTTTTTAAGTAATATTAGGTTATAAAAATAAAAACTAGAAATATAGAAGGCTTAAAATTTAAGGAAGTTTAGGGGAAAAAGGATGAAAAAGAAAGGATAAACAAATTTAAAAAGGAAAAAATAATTTTTAAAGAAGAAAAAAAAAATTCTTAAAAGAAAAAAAAAATCACGCTTCCACATCACCCCCCCGCCAAAAAAAAATTTTTTTTTGATCATAAAAGTAGAGACGGCGTATCTGTCGCTTTCTCTGTCGTTGAGGACTGTGTGGGGTCGCTATCAAGGCAGTTCCCTCTGTTTGCCTTCCTCTGTTTGCTGGTCTCTTCCGTGTCTGATTTCTGTCTTGCCACAGGGAGGGTGGTGGTGAACTCTGCACTGGGCTTGCCCCTTCCCAATCCGTGGGATAACCGTGTGGGGCCTGGCCTATGTTTCATGCAATTCCCTGGTTTTAGCCTCTCAGGATTGGCACTCAGGAAGTCCCCTCCGGGTGCCGGGTTTGGTCCCAAGTCCGAGTGGCTAGGAGTTTGGCGCGGACTATTGTTGCATCTTCTGGGCTTTGCGGGTCGCTCGATTTTCTGGGATCTCCGCCGGGGCTCTTTTTCAGGCAGATGATGACCACTCAGATACCCCCCAGAAGTCTCATCAAAGAGGCCCGCTTGCAATTTGGTAGGTAATGACTCTCTTGAGCTGCGACTTCCCTCTTCCAGCGCTTCAGGCTCTGGCTGCCTGTCGCCGGTGGGGGATGGTCTGCAGCTGGCTATTTCCGATCCGTCCTTTGTTCTGTGCGCGGGCCTGTCAGTGCCTTATGTTCGGGTGTTTCGCGTGTTAGTTATCTCCCAGTCTCGTTTGCTAGTCCGGGATAATTCGTTCTATCCACGCGCGGACCCGATTCTGGCCCCGTTACGCCCGATTCTCGAGAAAAGCTCTGCAGCCTACGTCTCCCGCGGCCCAATTCTTAGAAAGCACTGTCGCGGCGCGCTCCTCCCTGCCCAGCCCCCCACTGCTGCCGGACGCAGGCGTTTGCGCTGCTTGTCCGCTGGGGGTTATACTGTTGAATTCGTAATCTGTTGGTTTTAATTATTTATTTATTCTTCCTTCCTGTTATGTTGCCCTCTGTGCTTCCAGGGCTCGCCCATGCACAGCTGTGAGAAAGTTCCCCAATTTTAGGGAACCTCTCTCTTTAAGAGTCTCTTCCTGGGACGGGATTCCCTTCCCGTGCCGGGGTTCCCCTCCCTACCTCCTTTGTCTATAACTTCGTTCTTTAAAATAAAATATTCCCTACCTGGCTTTGAAGCCAATGATCTGCTTTGCTGGATGCCTGATGTCCTCTGCCAGCAGTCAGAAGTTATTTTGTGGAATTTGCTCAGCGTTGAAATGTTCTTTTGATGAGGTAGAGAGGGAGAAAGTGTTCTCCCCATCCTATTCCTCCGCCATCTTTTTCTCTTCCCCAGAATTGATGCTTTTAAACTGTGGTGTTGGAGAAGACTCTTGAGAGTCCCTTGGACTGCAAGGAGATCCAACCAGTCCATTCTGAAGGAGATCAGCCCTGGGATTTCTTTGGAAGGAATGATGCTAAAGCTGAAACTCCAGTACTTTGGCCACCTCATGCGAAGAGTTGACTCATTGGAAAAGACTCTGATGCTGAGAGGGATTGGGGGCAGGAGGAGAAGGGGATGACAGAGGATGAGGTGGCTGGATGGCATCACTGACTCGATGAACGTGAGTCTGAGTGAACTCTGGGAGTTGGTGATGGACAGGGAGGCCTGGTGTGCTGCGATTCATGGGGTTTCAGAGAGTCGGACATGACTGAGCGACTGAACTGAACTGAACATTCCATAATGAATGCAACCACTGTAGCTCCCAACAACTTTCCCCACATGATTTTAGTATCCATCAGTGATACTTGCCTGAATCAGTTATTATATTGGTGGTTAGAAAATAGTGATTTTTCTAATTACTATTATTTCTACATTTATCAACTGACTTTCTTTCCATTTCCTCCCTATCTTTTCTTTGCGATGCTTATGGAAATATGGCTTTAAAAAATTCAGTGTGCTATAATGCATTTCCAAATTTAGGCTTTTTCTGTTCAAATTATCACATATTTAGATAATAAGAGCCTCTTAAACATGGCTTTGGTGTTCCACCTGAATTTCCAGTTTTAGTTTCAATTTCAAATTTATTCAAGTCATAGCAAAATCTAGTTCTTCAGCTGTGGAATGAAGAAGCAGTGTCAAGAAAACATACATACCATTTATAGTCTTTTTCTTAAGAATTTATAAATTCAAGCATCATTTCCTTAAAAAGATAAGTGGCTGATAAGCAAAATTCCAGCACGGTAAAGGGATCCATGAGTGAATCCTCTGATCAGAATTCCACTCTCTGCTTTGCCTACCACCTGTCCTCTGCGTACTGATATTCTGATCTTTCCTGGAAAGTCACAACAAACAGAGCATGAGGGTTTTTCATTGCGAGTAGCTGGGAGGAGGCCGCAGAAGTGTGGCAGTGCCGTTTGGCACTAGTTCTCACAGGACCTGAAAGTTACCATATGCCACGCATTCTATTAGTTAAAAGTTACATCACTGAGTTATATCATTTGGGTTAAATCATTCAGAGTTACATCATTATTCCTGAATGTTCTCATGATCACCACTTTTGTCTCTTTCCTAGGCAAGGTGACCATATGTTTTTTAGAGTTGCTAAGTCTCAGTTGGGGTATGACATAACCAGGGATTAAGGGTTGCCCAGGGGCCCAGTGGTAAAGAATCTACCTGCCAGTGCAAGAGATACAAAAGGTGTGGGGTCAATCCCTGGGTCAGAAAAATCTCTTGGAGAAGGAAATGGCAATCCACTCCAGTATTCTTGCCTGGAAAGTCCCATGGTCGGGGAACCTGGTGGGCTACAGTTCTTCCAGGCACAGAGTTGGACAGACTGACTGTCTAAACACAACAAGAGACCAACACAACCAGGAATCACAAACACACAGATGAAGCAAACTTGATAACGTTTTGCAATACTCCATGATCCCCCTAGGCTTTGAGCACTTTTCTGCCTTATGGCCCATGATGTTGAAGATTTATTGCAGGTTCTCCCTATCTCAGGCCTGGAATTAGCCATTTCTTAGAGAAGTCTGACTCCCTGACATTTAGAAATGAAGATCTGTATGCCATGTATGCTCATCACTTCTGTGTCATCTCTGGTTCTAAGCCCTTTCAGTAGAAAAGCTAAGATATATTTATATCTTTAAGAGAGCAGTTCATATTGATATTTCCAATTCAAATTTTTTTATCATGGAGGTTCCTTTCATTTCTTTTATTTTGTATTTTTATTTTATTTCTCCTATAGCAAAAGCCTTGGATTCTTCGACTATCAACATGCTTCCTTATTTGCTTATAATAGAAAGAAGTACTTCTAGAATTTTAGTATCAATGTTAATATTGACAATAAACCTACTAAGCAAAGATTAAATTTTTGGTCCTTAAATAATTTTATGCTACAAATGAACATTCAGACTACCATGTTCTATTGCTTAAATTATTTAGTTTCTCTGATTATGTTAAGAATTAAATAGATTTTTGCAATTTTTATATTTTTCAATTGACTTTTCCAAAATTCCATAAATGGGTTTAATCCTGAAGATGCTTATTTCTTTAAAAGTAGAGAGTTGTCCCTCCTAATTATTTTCCATATCTTGGTGGTTATTTTCTTTTATCTCTTTCATCTATTCTTTCCCATTGGTGGTGAGTTAGTCACTAAGTCAAGTCCGACTCTTTTGTGACCCCATGGACTGTAGCCCACCAGGCTCCTCTGTCAATGGGATTTCCCAGGCAAGAATTGTGGAATGTGTTCCCATTCTCTTCTCCAGGGAATCTTCCCAACCCAGGGATCAAACACACGTCTCCTACATTGCAGGTGGATTCTTTATCAAGTGAGCCACCAGAGAAGCACGGTTCTTTCTCAATAGAATAGTAATAATAGAGTAACAATGATAAATGGATTAAGCGCTTCATTTAATACTAAAAAAGCTCAAACTACCACACAGTTTCACTCATCTCACACACTAGTAAAATAATGCTCAAAATTCCCCAAGCCAGGCTTCAACAATACATGAACCATGAATTTCCAGATGCTCAAGCTGGTTTTAGAAAAGGCAGAGGAACCAGAGATTGTCAGCATCTGCTGGATCATTGAAACAGCAAGAGAGTTCCAGAAAAACATCTCTTTCTGCTTTATTGACTTTGCCAAAGCCTTTGACTGTATGGATCATAATAAATTGTGGAAAATTCTAACAGAGATGGGAATACCAGACCACCTGATCTGCCTCTTGGAAATCTGCATTCAGGTCAGGGAGCAACTGTTAGAACTGGACATGGAACAACAGACTGGTTCCAAATAGGAAAAGAAGTATCTCAAGGCTGTATTGTGACTCTGCTTATTTAACTTATATGCAGAGTATATCATGAGAAATGCTGGGCTGGAAGAAGCACAAACTGGAATCAAGATTGCTGGGAAAAATATCAATAACCTCAGAAATGCAGATATACCACCCTTATGGCAGAAAGTGAAGAACTAAAGGGCCTCTTGAAAATGAAAGAGGAGAGTGAAAAAGTTGGCTTAAAGCTCAACATTCAGAAAACTAAGATCATGGCATCTGGTCTCATCACTTCATGGCAAATAGATGGGGAAACAATGTAAGACTTTTATTTTGGGGGCTCCAAAATCACTGCAGATGGTTATTGCAGCCATGAAATTAAAGATGCTTACTCCTTGGAAGGAAAGTTATGACCAACCTAGATACCATATTAAAAAGCAGAGACATTACTTTGCCTACAAAGGTCCATCTAGTCAAGGCTATGGTTTTTCTAGTAGTCATGTATGAATGTGAGAGTTGGGCTATAAAGAAAGCTGAGCACCAAAGAATTGATGTTTTTGAATTGTGATGTTGGAGACGACTCTTGAGAGTCCCTTGGACTGCAAGGAGATCCAACCAGTCCATCCTAAAGGAGACCAGTCCTGGGTGTTCATTCAAAGGACTGATGTTGAAGCTGAAACTCCAATACCTTGGCCACCTGATATGAAGAACTGACTCATTTGAAAAGATCCTGATGCTAGGAAAGATTGAACGTGGGAGGAGAAGGGGACAACAGAGGATGAGGTGGTTGGATGGCATCACCGACTCAATGAACATGAATTTGAGTAAACTCTGGGAGTTGGTGATGGACAGGGAGGCCTGGTGTGCTGAAGTCCATATGGTCGCAAAGAGTGAGACACAACTGAGTGACTGAACTAAATAACTGAAATGTCAAAATAGTTACCATATGATGGACAAGATTCTAAGTGATGCATACACGTATAATTATTCCTCAAACAACACAGGTTTGGATTGCATGGGTCTACTTAGACATGGATTTTTTTTTTTTCAATAGTGTATATGCAGTCTTTCATGATCAGGGATTGGTTGAATCTGCTGTGATGTGGAACCATGGATGCAGACACAGAAAGCACAGATAATGGAATGCCTGCAGAAATGCAGGACATACTAGGTTAAACATGGATTTTGACTGGATTGAGGAATGGAGCCTCTAACCTCCATGTCATTCAAGGGTCAACCATATGCTTACTTAGACCAGACAAAAGAAATGAAAAATAGAACACTTATCTTCATTTTGCACATGAGAAAACCAAAGCTTTATATTCAGTAAGTGATTTACAAAGGATACCCAGCTAGAAACTGACAAAGCTGGGCCATTTATTAGTAATATAAAAGATTTAATATTAAAACATGTTTCTAATCAACCTGGCAGTGAAATGTAATGTAAAATCTGGGATGAGATTCTGGAGGATAAAATAATATTTTTGGTGAACACTGAGGAAATTTAAATAAAGTATACACTTTGGTTTGTAGTAAAGAATCCAGCTGCCAGTGCGGGTATTGTAAGAAACAACCCACTCCAGCATTCTTGCCTGGAAAATCCCACAGAGAAGCCTGGTGGACTACAGTCCATAGGGTCACACAGAGAGACAGGATTGAAGCAATTTAGTACACGTGCGCTCACATTTTAGTTAATAATGTATCAGTATTGTTCATTAATTTTAACAAATGAGCCACATCAATGTAAGATGCTAATAATAGGGAAAACTGGGTGTGTAATACATGGGGTTATGTAGGAACACTCTGTATTATCTTTTCAATTATTCTGTAAATTTAAAATTGCTTTGAAAATTAAAGTTTATTTAAAACAAAAACTATGTCCCTAATCTGTATATTACACTTTTTAGAGATTGTGTTTCTTGGTAAAAAACAAACAAACAAACAAAAAAACCATAAAAACAGATAAAACAAGGATAAAGACAAATGTAGGTTTGGACTGGATGAACAGAAGCAGAAACTCTGAATAAAGGTGATTGCTATTGACCTCTAGGGGAGACATAGCATATGCCTGGCATATAAAGTTTTCTAGAACATTAATGAAATGGCTGCTTTCATATAATTATCTGACATGCATGCATATGTGCTAAGTTGGTTCAGTCGTGTCTGACTCTTTGCGACCTGATGGACTGTAGCCCATCAGGCTCTCCATCCATGGGATTCTCCAGGCAAGAGTACTGGAGTGGGTTGCCGTGCCCTCCTCCTGGCAATCTTCCTGACCTAGAGATCGAACCTGGGTCTCTTAGGTCTCCACCACTGGTAGGCAGGTTTTTACCGCTGAGCCACCTGGGAAGCCCCAATTATCTGACATAATCATCACCAGAGTTCCTTTAAAAGAGCTTTCATTAACCCCTAGCCAACCCCAATAAGTTAAAAATGAGACTGCATACAGGTCAGCCTGAGGCTCTTTTACTAGGATATTATTTCTATAGCTTAAAAGAATGCCTGGTGGTCATGGGTGATGCATTTTGCTATCAAGACTCAACAATAGATCATCTTTAGTAGGAGGGATTTGCACCTCAGTAAAAAGAGATACATTCACTACAAACTCGCTCATCTTGCCTACATAGACATGACCATATAGCGAGCATCAAAACTTGGAAAATCAGATAATAATTCTCTTCTGGGCTTGAACCTGCAGAGTATATTGATTCTCTGCCAAGTTTTTTCAGAATGATCAGGGAAGTTGAAAACAGATCAAATTTATTCATTTAAGATCAAAAGGGTATGGCTATGACATGATTTCATTAAGAATTAAATAATCCACATGATTTCAAGGTTAAGAGCAAAAATAACTACTCCATATAATGGCTTAAGATTCCCAGAAGGAGTTTGAATGAGGAATGATGGCCTTTAAATAAGAGCAGGCTCTTCTAGGTTTAATAACAAGTGATTTCTCTTAATTGCAATTGCCTTGAAGAAAGGTATTCAAGGTCTCAGAATCTGACAAGTTGTAGCTAGAATTCACTCAGGGATTTAACTTGGGGGAAAAAGAATTATAAAAATATTCATCCAGCTCTAGGGTCTCCTGACAGAACTGAGCGATTTTACTCTTCTTAGTGCAGAGCCTCAGGAATATCAAGTCAAACTGAGAAAGAATCAGTTCAGTTCAGTCTCTCAGTCGTGTCCGACCTTTGCGACCCCATGAATTGCAGCACACCAGGCCTCCCTGTCCATCACCAACTCCCGGAGTTCACTCAGACTCACGTTCATCGAGTCAGTGATGCCATCCAGCTATCTCATCCTCTGTCATCCCCTTCTCCTCCTGCCCCCAATCCCTCCCAGCATCAGAGTCTTTTCCAATGAGTCAGCTCTTCGCATGAGGTGGCCAAAGTACTGGAGTTTCAGCTTTAGCATCATTCCTTCCAAAGAAATCCCAGGGCTGATCTCCTTCAGAATGGACTGGTTGGATCTCCTTGCAGTCCAAGGGACTCTCAAGCGTCTTCTCCGACACCACAGTTCAAAAGCATCAGTTCTTCGGTGCTCAGCCTTCTTCACAGTCCAACTCTCACATCCATACAGAATAGTATGTGGGAATTACTGAATTCATTGTTTGCAATGCTTTTTCCCATTAGAAGAGGGCACCAGTGGTAAAGAAACCACCTGCCAATACAGGTAGACATGAGAGATGGGGGTTTGATCCCTGTGTAGGGAAGATCTCCTGGAGGAGGTCATGGCAACTCACGCCAGTATTCCTGTATTCCTCCAACTCATTCCAGTTTGCCTGGAGAATCCCATGGACAGAGGAGCCTGGCGGGCTACAGTCCATAGGATCTCAGAGTTAGACAGGACTGAGCGACTAAGCCCACACATACAACCCAAGAGCCAGGCTAATGTCTCTGCATGAGGGGGGCCTTATGGGAGCAGAAAGAGAAGCTTGAGGAGCTCAGATAACAGAGCCTGGGGGTGAGAAATTCTGAGAAGAGGATACTGAGAGACCAGTGACCACTCAAAGCAGGAGACATCTGAGCAAGACAGATGGACTCTGAAGCAAATGCAGTGAAGATATGGCCGCTTACTGTGAGCGGGATGGAAGTGGTTTTGAGCTTAACTCCTTCTAGAAAGCAAACAATCAAATAGATCATTGTCTGGAGTCTATGACTTTTTTTTTATGTAGGGTGGAGGTGGGCAGAGGTTGTTTATTTTTATTTTTCAGGTAAGAAAATCATTTGAACATGTTGGGCCCACCATCTCTCTGAAAATCTGAGGGAAAACAGTGACTACTCTACAAAAATATAAATAAATAAAAAAGCACATTTTTGTACTTTCACAAAATTTTGTAATATGAGGTATATATAATCTAAAGATCATGCTCTGTACTGGTTAAGAACCTCTGGTTCATAGAACAAATACAAGCAAGGAATTCCATTCTGGAGAATTTACCATATGATACTCTTTTATATTAATCACCTAATCTAGTCTCTACTATAAGGGTAGAATGGGTATCTCTATCTCCATTTATCTAGAGGAAGAAACAAAGTTCAAATAATTAATGTATAAAGTTAATGTGACTAAAAGGATTTTTTTCGTTGTCTGATCACTAAAATGTCTCTGACTATTTTGAATGACTTATACCATGTACATTGAATTTTGTGTGAAAGGAAAAAAATTATGAATAAAGTAACTTAAGCCTAATGTCTAGTCAAGGCTATGATTTTTCTATTAGTCATACCCAAATGTGAGATTTGGACTATAAAGAAAGCTGAGTGCTGAAGAACTGATGCTTTTGAACTGTGGTGTTGGAGAAGATTCTTGAGAGTCCTTGGGACTGCAAGGAGATCCAACCAGTCCATCCTAAAGGAGATCAGTCCTGGGTGTTCATTGGAAGGACTGATGTTGAAACTGAAACTCCAGTTCTTTGGCCACCTGATGAGAAGAGCTGTCTCCCTTGAAAAACCCTGATGCTGGGAAAGATGGAGGGCAGGAGGAGAAGGGGATGACAGAGGATGAGATGGTTGGATGGCATCACCGACTCACAGACATGAGTTTGGGTGAACTCCAGGAGTTGGTGATGGACAGGGAGGCCTGGCGTACTGCAGTTCATGGGGTCACAAGGAGTCAGACACGACTGAGTGACTGAACTGAACTGAAGGCTAATGTACTCTAATTTTTTCTTTAATTTTAAAAAACTCTTTATTGACTTTTCTATCAAAGTACACAAAACATGTTGTTTTAACTTGGTAATTTTTATGAACTAAATATAGCCATATAACTGGCATGCAAATTAAGAAAGTAAATATCAATATTCTAAGCAATCAACTTTTATTGTACTAAGCTGCTGAAATGTTAGGGTGAATAATTATCCATATTTGTTTTAACCTATCTCACATAATGTATAATCCAAGTTGAAATTAACAATTTATTTGTCTCCAAAGCCAAATAGGTCTTTCCCATTTAAAACGCATACTTTCAAATAAAATGTATGTTACCACTATTATAATAATCGCATTTATTGTTATCATTAAAAACATTTATTAAATGCTTAGAAGCCAGACACTGTGCCAAACATTTTACTTAGTGATAAAAAGAATGACATTTTTCTATATTTCAGTCACTGGGGAGGAGCTGTCATGGTTTTCTACAGTTCAGTTCAGTTCAGTTCATTCACTCAGTTGTGTCTGACTCTTTGCAACCTCATGGGCTGTAACATGTCAGGCTTCCCTATCCATCACCAAACTCACATCCATTGAGTTGGTTATGTCATCCAACCATCTCATCCTCTGTCATCCCCTTCTCCTCCTGCCTTCAATCTTTCCTAGTATCAGGGTCTTTTCTAATGAGTCAGTTCTTCATATCAGATGGCCAAAGCTTCAGCTTCAGCATCAGTCCTTCCAATGAATACTCAGGATTGATTTCTTTTAGGATTGACTGGTTTGATCTTCTTGCAGTCCAAGGGACTCTCAAGAGTCTTCTCTAAAAGCATCAATTCTTTGCTGCTAAGCATTCTTTATAGTCCAACTCTCACATCCGTACATGATGACTGGAAAAACCATAGCTTTGACTAGATGGACTTTTGTTGGCAAAGTAATATCTCTGCTGTTTAACATCCTGTCTAGGTTGGTCATAACTTTTCTTCCAAGGAGCAAGCGTCTTTTAATTTCATGACTGCAGTCACCATCTGCAGTGATTTTGGAGCCCAAGAAAATAAAATCTGTCACTGTTTCCATTGCTTTCCCATCTATTTGCCATGAAGTGATAAGACCAGTTGCCAGGACCTTCATTTTTGGAAAATTGAGTTTTAAGCCAGATTTCTTACTCTCCTATTTCACTTTCATCAAGAAGCTCTCTGGTTCCTTTTCACTTTTTGCCATAAGGGTGGTGTCAATCTGCATTTCTGAGGTTATTGATATTTCTCCTGGCAATCTTGATTCCAGCTTGTGCTTCATCCAGCCTGGCAAATTGCATGATGTGCTCTGCATATAAGTTAAATAAGCAGGGCGACAATATACAGCCTTAACGTACTCTTTTTCCTATTTGGAACCAGTCTGTTGTTCCATGTCCAGTTATAACTGTTGCTTCCTGACCTGCATATAGGTTTCCCAAGAGGCAGATCAGGTGGTCTGGTATTCCCATCTCTTTAAGAATTTTCCACAGTTTGTTATGATTCACACAGTCAACGGCTTTGGCATAATCAATAATGCAGAATTAGGTGCTTTTTTGGAACTCTTTTGCTTTTTCCATGATCCAGCGGATGTTGGCAATTTGATCTCTGGTTCCTCTGCCTTTTCTAAAACCAGCTTGAACATCTGGAAGTTCTCTGTTCACATACTGTTGAATTCTTGCCTGGAGAATTTTGAGCCTTACTTTGCTGACATGAGTTGAGTGCAATTGTGCAGTAGTTTGAACATTCTTTGGCATTGCTTTTGTTTGGGGTTGGGGTGAAAACTGACTTTTTCCAGTCCTGTGGTCACTGCTGAGTTTTCCAAATTTGCTGGCATACTGAGTGCAGCACTTTCACAGCATCATCTTCCAGGATTTGAAATAGCTCAACTAGAATTCTATCCGGAGAAGGCAATGGCAACCCACTCCAGTACTCTTGCTTGGAAAATCCCATGGACGGAGGAGCCTGGTAGGCTGCAGTCCATGGGGTCGATAAGAGTCAGACACGACTGAGCGACTTCACTTTCATTTTTCACTTTCTTGCACTGGAGAAGGAAATGGCAACCCACTCCGGTGTTCTTGCCTGGAGAATCCCAGGGGCGGGGGAACCTGGCAGGCTGCTGTCTATGGGGTCGCAGAGAGTTGGACACGACTAAAGCAACTTAACAGCAGCAGCAGCAGCAGCAGCAGCAGAATTCTATCACCTCCACTAGCTTTGTTTCTAGTGATATTTCCTAAGGCCCACTTGGCCTCACATTCCAGGATGTCTGGCTCTAGGTGAGTGACCACATCATCATGGTTATATGGATCATGAAGATCTTTTTGAATAGTTCTTCTGTGTATTCTTGCCACTTCTTAATATCTTCTGCTTCTGTTAGGTCCATATGATTTCTGTCCTTTATTGTGCCCATCTTTGCATGAAATAGTCCCTTGGTATCTCTAATTTTCTGAAGAGATCTCAAGTCTTTCCCAATCATTTTTCCCTCTATTTCTTTACACTGATTGCCTAGGAAGGCTTTCTTATCTCTCCTGGCTATTCTTTGGACTCTGCATTCAGATGGATATCTCTTTCCTTTTCTCCTTTGCTTTTCATGTCTATTCTTTTCTCAGCTATTTGTAAGGCCTTCTTAGACAATCATTTTTGCCTTTTTACATTTCTCTTTCTTGGAGGTAGTGTTGATCAGTGCCTCCTGTACAGTGCCACACACCTCTGTACATGATAGAGGAACTCTATCAGATCTAATTCCTTGAATCTATTTGTCACTTCCACTGCATAATTATAAAGGATTTAATTTTGGTCATACCTGAATGGTCTAGTGGTTTTCCCTACTTTCTTCAGTCTAAATTTGAATTTAACCATAAGGAGTTCATGATATGAGCCACAGTCAACTCCTGGTCTTGTTTTTGCTGACTGTATAGAGCTTCTCCATCTTTGGCTTCAAAGAATATAATCAATCTGATTTTGTTATTGACCATCTGGTGATGTCCATGTGTAGAGTTGTCTCTTGTGTTGTTGGAAGAGGGTGTTTATTATGACTAGGGCTTTCTCTTGGCAAAACTCTGTTAACATTTGCTCTGCTTCATTTTGTACTCCAAGGCCAAACTTGCCTGTTACTCTAGATATTTCTTGACTTCCTACTTTTGCATCCCAGTCCCCTATGATGAAGAGGAAATCTTTTTTGGTGTTAGCTCTAGCAGGTCCTGTAGGTCATCACTGAACAATTCAACTTCAGCTTCTTTCGGACTAGCGGTTGGGGCATAGACTTGGATTACTATGATACTGAATGGTTCCCTTGAAATGGACAGAGACCATTCTGTCATTTTTGAGATTGCACCTAAGTACTGCATTTTGGACTCTTTTATTGACTATGAGGGCTACTCCATTTCTTCTAAGGGAGTCTTAACCACAGTTAGATATAAAGGTCATCTGAATTAAATTCACCCATTCTAATCCATTTTCTTAATATTTCTCAAGAAAAAATCTACTCAGTCATTACTGTTATTATAACTATTTACAAATGGGGAGTTTGATGAAGTCATCTTACTTGTTGAAACCAGGTGTCAAAGAGGGGTTTAATTTTGACAACTTTACTCTTCCATCACTATTTTGCAGCAGTTTGTAGAAGGTAGAAAGCCCAGGGCAGTGGGGGTCAGGATTCAGGCTGACAGGCTTGTCTTAGCTTTCTAGTGATGGGGAACATTTAAATTCTTTCCCTATGGCTCTGATTTTCTCCACCCAGAATTGGGCAGGCAGAGTCATACCCACCAATAATGCCAGCTTAGATCCCCAAATGCTTAGAGTTAGCAAAGTTGGAAGTTAGGGTTTTGTGAGCTGATTTCCCCCAGCTATTACTGAAAATTTCAGTCTCTCTCAGTTTTACTCTCATATATCCTAAAAGTGGCCAGTGGGAGCTCCACTGAGCTGATTATGCAGGCATCTTGTTATGACTACATTAATTTTCAAGAACTTCCTTTTATACCTGACATACCAAGATTTCTCAAGCTCGTCTTTTACTTTTTCTGGCTCCAGACCTGGAAACTGCCATTTCTCTGAGGAGTCCTGGTTGTTTCTTGACTGGGAAGTGCTACTTGGCATCCAATATGGGTAGAACTGGGTCTGTGAACTATTTTATGTCTAACAAAATCTGTTAATAAAAACATTATCTCTTTTTTTCAAATAAAATATAAAATTTTTGTGTATTTGATGGATTACTCCATATGCATTAGAAAATCTGATGAGTATTACCATTGACATAGGTTAATTTATAAAAGAAAAAGGGGTCTTTATTTCACCACCACCGAGTAGGTCAACCTCAATCTCCTTTGTGTTCTACCTCTTTATTTGAAAGATAAACTCCAGTTTTTAACTATTTTTAACAACATTTTAAGTTGCCATCTGTCTCAGGACTAAGGGGATAATAAGATTATAGTGAATAATCCTGAAGATTCAGGCTAGCAGATTTCTCAGAGGGACATGGACTATGCCAAACTCTGTTGCTACAAAGTTCTTGCTTGGAAAAGGGACCATAAGTTATCACAGAATAAGACTCAGTAGAACTGATTTGACAGAACATTTAGGATAGCCTCTTCTGGTGAACTATATTTTTTTGATAGACTAGTATAAAATGGAATTTTATTTCTCCTTTCCCAAATGTTAAATGTTTACTTATAAAACTTTAAACAATCAAACATCTGTTAAATACCAGGTGTTTGGTGCAACACTTTTACATGTAACATCATTCTTGACTCTAAGGTACCACCAATCATAATATAGCAATAAATTTAAGAAACATAATTAAGGACAAAATGTTTTAAAATCAATAGGATGTATTTTAGTAACTGATATGACTATGCATTCAGTTATCCAGTTAGAAACCAATGTTTTTACTTTTATAGTGAGATTCGATTTAAATCTCTTCATGAGAGGCTAAAGGTTCATTTGAATCAGTGGTGGCCATTGGATGACATTCATAGATTACTGAACACAATGGGACACCGCTTTTCAAAATCCATGCTCTGATTTAAAATGCTCAACAACTGACAGATCCATATCAAAGCATATTGAAGACCAACAGAGACTTCGTGTACATTTCCACAATCTCATCGACAAATCATTCACAGTGCTCAAAATGCAATTGAATATTGTCTAACATAAGAAGAACCAAGAAAATGAGACCATTCTCAAAAATCTTTCTGCTTCTGGTCTCTATTTGAGATTTCTAAAAGTTGTCTGGTGTATTTTTGTACATGTATGTTGATCTTAAAAGCTTACACTGTCATATCAAAAGTGGTGCCACCTTAGCTAAAATTAAATTGCTGGAAGTTATAGTTTCAATAGTGGAAATCAAGATGAGGATAACTCATTCAAGTTTGCCTCCTGCAGCTGTCAGAGTAAGGATGGAGTGGATTTTCTTACAGGAGGAGACCAAAGCTGGTAAGATAAGTGAGGAGGTTTTTACAGAAGGTATGCCAGGCGAGGATAAGTACCTGAGATTGTGAAGAGTGGGCAGAGTTGAAAGATATTTAAGAAGTAAAATTGACAAAGCTTGGTGAGCTAGGATTTGGTGAGTAAAAGAAGGTGATATTTGAGACTGGATTTCAGCGTGTTTTTGGTTGAGTGGAGAAGGAAATGGCAACCCACCCCAGTACTCTTGCCTGGAGAATCCCATGGAGGGAGGAGTCTGGAAGGCTACTAGTCCATGAGGTCGCAAAGAGTCGGACATGACTGAACGACTTCACTTGGTTGAGTGACTACTTGATTAGAAAGAAAGACACAGAAGGAGGCTTTTTTCCCCCATGGGAAGGAAGTGGGTATAAGGAATCTAGTTTTGGAAATTTTGAGTTGGAGAAGCTTGTGGACAACCAAAATGGTTATGTTTATCATATGCAATTTGACATGTGGGTTTGGACTTTTTGCAAAGAAGTCAAGATTTAAAAGTCAGCAGCACATACGTGGCAGTGGAGGCCTTAGAAGCCAATGGGGTTGCTTTCTGTGGGGAGCAGCGGCCAGCGCCTTGTGGACAGGGAATCAATGGGACCTGGTGGAGAGCTTCATCTGATTTAGTGGAGGTCAGCCTGAATGGGTTGGGTGTGAACTTGAGAGCAGATAGGCCAAGTAATAAACCTACTTCAATAACCTAAATGTGACAGCATCAAAGGTGATATGCCTCAAAATAAAGAGGATGCAAGGAGGAATAGAAGTGAGACTTTCTGGAAAGTTAAGAGTGAATAGAACTTTTGAGATATTTGTACATTTTCTTAATGTATATTATTCTTTGGCTGTGAAGGCAAAGAATGAAGGAAAGTCTTTCACAGGTGTATCACCTGCTGCCAGACCCTACTTTTATAACATTGCTGATCTGGCGATGGGGAGGGAGCCAATGGCCCCATGATGACAATGAAGTTCAGGTCAAACAGAACAAGGACTGCACTCCTGGAGGCACTGTGGATTTCAAAGCAAAGGCCTAGGGAAACATAATAAACCTCTGATGATCACATTCAACCCTAGAAAGTCTTAAATTATTCACTCTTTTATCACTTGCAAGCTCTTTCCTCTGACAGGGTTATTTCTCTCCTCTGAATCCTTCAGAGCCTTGCTTTTATCACTTGCAACATTAAAAATAATCCCTTAGACTCTGGACCTGTCAGTTATTTATAGACAAATGGCAGGGCTGCCTTGCCAAGGCTGCAGATACGGAATGTGTGAAGACTCCTTTACCCCTTGTATTATTCATGTAATGACAAGCCGAGTTCCTGAAGTCCTTCTCCTCCAACTTTTCTTTTACATTCTTGAAGCTCTCAAACTGAATTCTGTGGGCTAAAACAGTTCTTATCAGAAGGCGAGGGGAAAGACAATTTTCTTATCAGGAATAAAACTACTTCTATTCACAGGCAACTCCATATAATGCATTTAGATCTTGCTGATGAAATGCCATGATGCAGTGAACTGAAACTGCCTCTGCAATCTGAGAAAATGCGGGTGCATCTGTGCCTTAAAACAGGGACATAGACTATGCTCCTGCTGATTTGTCTTCTGATGGATAATCAGATTTATCTTATGGAATGTATGTGTGTAAGTAGGTAGGTAGGAAGGTAGGTTTTGTCAAGCACTTATATAATGCATCCCCTACGGTCAAACTATCATTTAAGTGCTTTACAGACACTTGCTTGGGAGGTAATGAGGTTTATATGTGGTCATAGGGCAGGACCTTCATGATGGGATTAGGGTCCTTATAGGAAGAAAAAGAGAGACCAGAGTTCATTCTCTTCACTTTGTGAGGATACAGGGAGAAGGCAGCCATCTATAATCCAGGAAGAAGCCCACATTAGGAACTAAATCAGTTAGCACCCTGACCTTGGACTTCCCATCCTTCAGAACTGTGAGAAATATATTAAAGTTGTTTGAGTTACCCCACCTATGCTACTGTTTTATAGCAACCTGAACAGATTAAGACAATGCCTTATCTAGATGAGAGGAAAGATATCACAAGATATAGTTTATGTATGTAATTTTTGTATTTCATCAAGATAGGAAAAGGGGCTTCCCTGGTGACTCAGATAGTAAAGTGTCTGCGATCTGGGGGATGCAGGTTCAATCCCTGGGTCAAGAAGATCCCCTGGAGAAGGGAATGACCACCCACTTCAGTGCTCTTGCTTGGAGAATTCCGTGGGTAGAGGAGCCTGGCAGTCTACAGTCCATGAAATAGATCCCCGATGCCAAAGTGCTTGGGGATTTTGGAAGGCATTTGGGTCAAGGAAAAGGGAGTGGTGTTTTGTGAGTCAACCTCATAGCTGTCAGCACCTGCATGTCCACATAGATGAGGGGCTCCCTCTGCTTCATGCTGTCTCTAGCCTTTCCAGTGAACAGCTAGTGGAAGTCATGGCAAGAAGGTTGACCATCAGTGCAAATTCTCCTTGTGTCAAGAGCCCATGGTGTTCTGAACTTAGACATCAAATCACAAATGACCTTTAAATTTATTAAAGTTCTAGTAGTTTTCTTTCCACTAGCCTATATGCTGCTGCTGCTGCTGCTAAGTCGCTTCAGTCATGTCCAACTCTGTGCAACCCCATAGACAGCAGCCCACCAGGCTCCCCTGTCCCTGGGATTCTCCAGGTAAGAACATGGGAGTGGGTTGCCATTTCCTTCTCCAATGCATGAAAGTGAAAAGTGAAAGTGAAGTCACTCATTCATGTCCGACTCTTAAGCGACCCCATGGACTGTAGCCCACCAGGCTCCTCCGTCCATGGGATTTTCCAGGCAAGAGTACTGGAGTGGGTTGCCATTGCCTTCTCCGAGCCTATATGAGAGCCCCTTAAATCTCTTGTGTTCTATTACAGTGAGAGAATTGAATAGCCCCTTGGGAAGGATTGGCCCTAGTTAGAATTCAGGCTACATGGTTCCGCTCTCTGATGGGCTCAAGAAGACTGGTGATTTAATACGATTGATTTTCCTACACTTTCTGACTTACAATCTCTGTGGCACTTTTTATCTTAGGTGGAAGCAGGATCCCACCCTTTCAGGAGATTGCTGCTAAGTTGCTTCAGTTGTGTCTGACTCTGTGTGACCCTGTAGACAGCAGCCCACTCAGCTTCCCCGTCCCTGGGACTCTCCAGGCAAGAACACTGGAGTGGGTTGCCATTTCCTTCTCCAACGCATGAAAGTAAAAAGTCAAAGTGAAGTCCCTCGGTTGTGTCCGACTCTTAGTGACCCCGTGGTCTGCAGCCTACCAGGCTCCTCCATCTGTGGATTTTCCAGGCAAGAGTACTGGAGTGGGGGTGCCATTACCTTCTCCAAGATTAACTATAACATAAGACTCTGAACTGAGATAAAGAACATGGTAGAGGGAAGAAAGAAGGGAGGGAGGCAGGTAGGTAGTATTTTTATAGCATTTTATCATTTATAAAGTACATTCCCTTATCCTGTGTTATGAAACAAATTCTACTGAGCTCTTCCTGAGCCAGGTGCTTCTTAAGCCAGATCCTGCAGGTGTTAAGCATTTCATATATCAAATCTTACTTGATCACTACATGAATTTTCAACATGCAGGCTACCAGTATGCTCACTTTATACCTATTGAGACCTAGAAAGTTTATTTTGTTCAAGGTTGTCCAACCAGGCTTTTTATCAGCATCATTAAGCTCATTCATTTTTATGGAAACTATCCCCAAATATCTGTGCTATAGGAATTGTTGCTTTATTTCACAGGAGAGGAGGCTGAGGTATAGAAACAAAAAGTGACTGCTACAAGATCGTAAAGAAAATGCATAAATGGTGAACACAGTTGGAAAAAAGGTGCTTGATTTTGAGTTATGAGTGCTCTCCATTCTCCAGAGATATTGGAAATGTATTGAAATGGGGCTCATGGACCATCATCTCTAAATTCTTCACAGTCCTTCACACTCTGCCCAACATATAATAAGACTTAAATTCTTGTTTAATAAGAATGAAGAATGATGAGAGAAAGACATAGGGAAGAGACAGAGACACGGCGAATAGAAGGAGCGTTATAAAGACAAAGGGGCAGGAGGAGGAAAAGTTCCCTTTTATACAATGTTTTGGAAGGAAAAATAAAATGTCCTTTTCTGTGCTGTTAGGACATGCTTTTTCACTTGTAGAAGTCATCAGCAGATGTTGCCTCCTCATGCAGCGGGTCTGATCACCATGACAAAGGCACTACCTCCTCTATAAATAGATAGTCAGATTGATCTCACATCCTGCCCTGGTTTTACTAACTGCCTGATGAGCGTGACAACAGAATCGATGAGTGATTCCCTCCACCCCAGCTGCAGAAGCCTCACCTGCACTCTCTTCTGGAAGATGATGGTCAGACTCATTACATGTAGCACAAAGAGCCTGAAAGACATGTGTCCTACCAGAGAAACTGAGCCAGAGCCCACTTCCATTGCATCAAAGAGAACCATGATATAATCAACCATCTAGCCTGAATCTACAATTAGAAAGACCATATGAATCTTTCTTTTGCCTTTTGGATCAATGTTAACTGGAACTTCACGTGGCTGGGGTTGATGTCGGTCAAAGCTCAGGTATAAGAAAGCGATTCCACTGGACACTTAATACTTACAGATTTCCAGTGTGTCCAGTGTGTCATTGGAAGGACTTATGTTGAAGCTCAAGCTCCAATTCCTTGGCCACCTGATGCAAAGAACTGACTCACTGAAAAGACCCTGATGCTGGGAAAGATTGCAGGTGGGAGGAGAAGGGGACAACAGAGGATGAGATGATTGGATGGCATCACTGACTCAATAGACATGAGTTTGAGCAAGCTCTGGGAGTTGATGATGGACAGAGAAGGCTGGTGTGCGGAAGGCCATGGGGTCGCAGAGTCAGACACAACTGAGAGACTGAATTGATTGTTAAGTGTTGCTGTGATGTATTAGAGACACCTGGAACTGGGATCCCAAGAATGGACAACTGGGTCCTCCCACAGGTCTTGACCTTAGGCAAGTCCTTTACTAATAATTAGCCCTGAGATCCAGCTTTTCCTTCCCAGTGTGCTTAACAACATAGTTTCTGCAATAAGACAGCACTGGTTAAAGCATCAACTCTGAAGTTCTGTGACCTTGGCAATTTGCTTAACCTCTCTGAACCTCAGTTTCCTCACGTGTCAGTTGAGATGCTGGAAGGACATCCATTAGAAGTTGCTTTGAATGCTGTGAAGAGAGTGGCACATGGTTTCTATGGCCTAAGATGATAATAGTGATGGTGAGAATGATGGGTAATCTCATAGTGTTGTGAGCATTAAATGACACATTATATATGGTGATTTTTAAAATATCAAGGTGCTTTTTATGACTATAATTAAGGATGATTAAGTATGAATACACATTCATTTAATTAGATTTTTATTATTGTATTGCAAAGAGTCAGACACGACTGAATGACTGAACTGAACTGATACTGCTCGATCGCTAAGTCATGTCCAGCTCTTTATGACCCCATAGACTGCCACACTCCAGACTTTCCTGTCCTTCACTATCTCCCAGAGTTTGCTCAAACTCATGTCCATTGAGTTGGTGATGCTATCTAATCATCTCATCCTCTGCCACTCCCTTTTCTTTCTTTCTTTTTTTTTTTCCCCACATGCAATTGAGCCACCTACAAAACCAGAAAAGATTTTTATTCATTGTAACAGAGGGTTTCCCTGGTGGCTCAGTGGTAAAGAATCCACTTGTCAGCATAGGAGATGGGTGTTCTAACCCTGAGTAGGGAAGATCCCTTAGAGAAGGAAATGTCAACCCATTCCAGTATTCCTGCCTGAGAAATCCCATGGACCGAAAAGCCTGGTGGCTATAGTGCATGCAGCCATGAAAGAGCTGGACATGACTTAGCAATTAAACAGCACCAGCAAAAGGCAAGAATCACAAGCCCTTTGGGTATTACCTATTAGTCCAGTGATTAGGGCTCTGCCCTTTAACTGTTGAGGGCACAGTTTCAATCCCTGGTCAGGGAACTAAGATCTCACAAGCTGCATAGAGAGGCCAAAAAAAAAAAAAAAAAAAAACCTCCTTAACTTATTAAGATTAATTTATTTGCTTCTTTTCTGCATAGATCAGATCAACACATGCCTGAGAAGCTTCACCACCACATGCACAGTTAGATCAGATGCCATTTCCCCTTGATAGTCTTTCAGTCATGCCTGACTCTTTGAGACCCCAAGGACAATAGCCCACCGGTCTCCTCTGTCCATGGAATTCTCCAGAAAAGAATGCTGGAGTAGGTTGCCATTCCCTTCTCCAGGGGATCTCCCTAACCCAGAGATCAAACCTGGGTCTCCTGCATTGCAGGTGAATTCTTCACCATCTGGGCCACAATGAAACCCTGCCACTTCTCCTGCTAGTCTTCAAAGCAGACACGTTTGTTAATAAGAAAGATCTGGCCTGAATGGCTCCAGACAATGTGAAAAGTGCTGCATGCATGCAGGACTCCAAAACTCTTCCATTTAGCTGTGTCCTGCTTTCTGTGTATAAATTCTTTGTATACGTGGGGATTTCTTCGATGCTATGCCACTGTGTTGACACTGTGCTTGTTTGGCAATCTGTAACAGTATATATAAACTTTCACTAATAAACAAACACATCTCAGTAAAAGTCAGTGAGAAAAACTGAGTCACATTTAGGGCTGGGGACTCATCTCTAACCAGAAGCTCTGTGAATTGTTTGACATAAGTGTCATCTCCCCAGCTGGTGAAATCTAAGATTCCCAACAGAGTGTGCTGAGGTGGAGAAAGTCTGTCTATGTGCTGGTAAAGTCCTTCAGGATGGCAGTGCAGAGTCAGACAGAGGATGAAGGAAGACAGGAACACAGCAAGCATGAGCATTAGAACCATCACTCTGACAGTAACATAAAGGAGAGGCCAACAATTTTACCTTGCTGGGAGTGTTGAGAAATTTGTCAGTATCTGTCTCAGAATGTTACCAGGACCACATTCAGTTCAATTCAGTCACTCGGTCGTGTCCAACTCTTTTTGACTCCATGGACTGCAGCATGCCAGGCCTCCCTGTCCACCACCAACTCCTGGAGCTTGCTCAAACTCATGTCCATCGTGTCAGTGATGCCATCCAACCATCTCATCTTCTATCGTCTCCTTCTCCTCCTGCCCTCAATCTTTCCCAGCATCATGGTCTTTTCAATGAGGCAGTTCTTTGCATCAGGCAGCCAAAGTATTGGAGCTTCAGCTTCAGCATCAGTCCCTTCAATGAATATTCAGGACTGATTTCCTTTAGCATTGACTGGTTTGATCTTCTTGCAGTCCAAGAGACTCTCAAGAGTGTCCAACACAACAGTTCAAAGGCGTCAGTTCTTCGGTGCTCAGATTTCTTTATGTTCCAAATTTCACATCCATACATGACTACTGGAAAACCATAACTTTGACTAGACAGACCTATGTCGGTTAAGTATTGTCTCTGCTTTTTAATGTGCTGTCTAGGTTTGTCATAGCTTTTCTTCCAAGGAGCAAGTGTGTTTTAATTTCATGGCTGCAGTCACCATCTACATCCCACAAATCTGAGTACTGGCTTGGTATAACTCAATGATCAGGTGCATCTGTGAGACTTTTTGCTGTGGCTGGACTGACTTGGGTTTACTGTAAGTAACTTCTGAGTTAGGAGAAAGCCATTTTAGGATGGATGACTGTGTGTTTAGTTGCTTCAGTTGTGTCCAACCATTTGCAACCCTATGAATTGTCACCCACCAGGCTCCCCTCTCCATGGGATTCTCCAGCAAGAATACTGGAGTGGGTTGCCATGCTCTCCTCAGGGGATCTCCCCAACCCAGGGATCGAACTTAGGATGGATACATATGTCCTTGTAGTGAAAGTGAGAGTGTTTATTTTTCAAAGGAATTAAATTTTCAAGTGACAAAGCTACTGGTAGGAGAAACTGGCTTTGGAGTAAGTAACCAGCCTCAGTTCCTTCCCATTCTTAATTTTTTTTAGGAGGGTGGGTAGTGATTGGGAGTATATTTCTGGGAGAAATGCATCACAGAAGAGGCAATATTGGCTCTGTTAGTGAATTGTTGGGAATATTTAATTAGATGGAAGTCAACAGAAATGTCTTCATAAATAAACTTAATGACAAAGATGAGGGGTAATTATTGTTATTACTTCACTAGAAAGTAGGATTTAAAAAACAAGCGTCATTCCTCTGTGAGTAGCTATTTTGGAGGCTCTCTGGAGAGGCAGGCAGGCAGACAGGGCATTCGGCTATAGGTCCATCAAAGAGCCTGCCTCTTGAGAGCCCAGGACTGGACTTCCTTGAGGGTCCAGTGGCTAAGGTGCCACGCTCCCAGTGAAGGGGGCCCTGGGTTCAACTGCTGGTCAGGGAACCAGTTCCTACTTGTCCTGACTATGATAAAAGATCCCACACACCACAGCTAAGACACTGTACAGCCTAAATGAATAAATTAATTAAAATTTTTTAAAAAGCCCAGGTCAGAACTTCCCTGGTGGTCCAGAGGCTCTGGTGCCAAGCTTCCAATGCAGGGGGCCCTGATTCCATCCCTGGTCTGGGAACTAAGATCCCACATGCCGAGGGGCCATGAACTTTGTAAAAGTCCAGCACAGGAAGCCGAGGGATGCTGCCATGCCTCAAGCAGCAGGGATGGGTGACAAGCCCTGGAAAGGCTCCCCAGAGGAGGAAAGGACAGCTGAGCTGAGCTATAGATGGACGAGAGTCCCTGAGCTGTTACAGGATTTGGAAGCAGAGAATCAAATCTGTTTTGAGTTGGTTTTCTTTCTAGAGAAAGAAATGCAAGAAGTGAAATTTAGATTCTTGTGGAATCGGTTTCCTTTATTAATGGTGTCTAATGGTCTGTAATTAAGGCACAACTTGTTAGCTAAACCAACAATTACCATTTGTTTCAAGTGCAAAATGAGAATAATGAATGACCTTATTCAGCAGATTTCCTCTCTTTTAGTGGCTTTAGTAGGCCCTGGTTGAGTTTCAATATCTCTCCCTCCCCTGTCTCTTTGTCTTCTTTCCAGCCTTCCTCCCTACATCCTTCACTTCCCCTGGACATAGACATCCATGCTTATGTGAGTATGTGCACACGTGCATGCGTGCACACACACACACACACACACACAGTTGAATTCCTTAATTCATACAGACGTTGACCTTCACTCTTCAAGCATTTTGGGAAAACTGCAATTCATTTACATTTATTTCACAGCTTTCATGGCCATTCCACCTTTGCCTCAGCTCCAGGCGTGAGTATCAAAATGAATCTTAAAACTGGGAGAAGGACGAAGCTGGGTGGACAGGATGGTAAAGCAAAGTGACTATGGTTTGGTTAGATGGTAAAATACCTGAGAAAGAAGACTACATGGACAGTTTTAATTCAGTTCCATTGTGAGATGGTGTTCTTGTCACAGGAGAGGGCATTGCTGCTACAACATGGACAGAAGTGTGTGTGAGAGTGAGGAAGTGGAGAAGATTGAAACTAAAACGTGGAGCAATATCTTTGGAGATAAGCACATTTGAGTTCGGGTCCTAGATCTGTCATTTATTTATTATCAGTCCTAAGTTTTCAACCTCTCCTGCATTTTCCTTACCTTTAAAACGAAACTCTCAACTCATACTCATTTATATATATTGAAAAGATCTTAAAAATATTGAATAAAATAGTGTAAAAATCCATAGTGTAATGCCTGACACATAATTGCTGCCTCACATATAAAAATAGCTATTCGTTATTGCTATGAATTGAATTGTATATCTCAAATACACATGCTGAAGACCCAACCTTCAGAGTGACTGTCTTTGGAGGTAGGGTTTTTAAGAAGGTAACTGAGGTTAGGTGAAGTCATGAAGGTGGAGTCCTATCCTTATAGTACTGGTGCACAAGAAAAAGAAGAGAGAAAAAGTCATCTCCAAGAGGACACAGAGGGGAGGCTAGGTGAGGACATAGCAAGAAGGCAGCCGTGTGCAACCAGTAAAGGAGGTCTCACCAGAAACTGAATCTTTAGGCACCTTGACCGTGGACTTCATGGACTTCCAACCTTCACAACTGGGAGATGTCTCTTTAAGTCACCCAGTCTGTTATGTTGTCTTTTTGGCATCCTGAGCCAATGAATAGACTTCAGTTGCATATTATGGCATATGTTTCCTTCCACCCCAACTTCCTCAGAGTCACTGCCTGCAGGCCAAGAATAGACAGCCTCACCATGAAAGGCAACGGGGAAGGAGCAGATACCTAGGGGATGGGAACTGGAGCCATCATTCCCCAGAACATAGGCCGTGAGGGATCTCTCAGCCTTGATGAGCCCCAGAGACCCTTGACTGGTGCCTTGTCTATCCACCCCTCTCCAGTTCTTGGGTAATGTACAAAAACATGCACACTTCTTCCAGGTGAGCAGGAGAACGTCTATTGCAGGTGGAGTCATATATTATACCCTAATCATGGAAGTGACTATTCCCTCACTTTGTCATATCTTATTGGCTAGAAGTCACGGTTTCCACCTGCATTCAAGAGCAGGAGATTATGCAAAGGTAGGTTCACTGGGGCTCATCTTAGAGTTCTGCCTACCACACTGCTTTAGGAGAGGTCGTGCCCCAAACATCTTCTGATAAACATTGCAATTATAGCACCACAGTGCATGGAATATTTCCCAGATTATTGTCAATCTCTCTGTGAAGAGATGTTTACAAAGCCATTGCCCAATAAGGGAGATACACTAAGTTCGAGGGAGAGAAGTGAGGCGCAGGACAAAGATTCTGTTGGAAGGATGCATATTCAAAATAACACGGGTGCTCAGAATGAAAACTACTAGATGGAAATCCAAAAGCCTTGAGTGTGGCTGAAAAGAATGTGTCATCTTCAGTGTTTTCCTTAAATACCAAGGGACTTCATCAGAAGGTTTCCAGTGATTATTTTTTTCTGGGTCTTCCAAAATTAGCTTTAGTAACTGTATGACAATAAATCTAAGCTGTGGAAAAGTAACTGTATACAGTGATGATTACTTCTGTGAACAATGTTCCAGGGAAGAACTTATTTACTTTTGTGGAGGCAAATTTTAATGGAGCGACCACAGGATGATAAGCAATGTCATATGAGAGCTGTATTTATTCTTTCCAAGGAGATAATTCTATTTCCATTTTCCATTATAGAAAACAAGGCCCAGAGAAGTAAGCAATTCCCTCCATCTAGGCTGTGGTTGCCTTAGGAGCAGGGAATATGCCTTGATCAAGTCTGCATATCCAGCGCCTTCAGGACATAGAAATCATTCACATCCATCAGTGGATCAGTGGGTATCACACAACTGCTGAGTGGCATTGTCAGGATTCAATCCCTAGTTCATCTGACTTCAAATTCCACGCCATTCTACTGCCTTGGCATCCTTCTCATCAAAGTTAGGGATTCTCCCTTTTTTCTTGGGTAAAAGGGTCCTAGGTGATCATTGTTCGTGTTCATCATTTGAGCCATCAGTAGCAGAGTTTTTGTGTTTCAGATGGGGAGTCATGCATCAGAAAATGATTACAAGAATGCCAAAGTGACCTTTCTGGGGCATATAGTAGGGAAGGATAGGCAGAATGGCAGGGATGGGACAAGGGTGTTATGAGTAAGATGCAAGCCTTGGGTGCAAATTATAAGCAGGCTTGAAAGGACTCAATAATCCTGATAAATATTTGAATGCAATATTGTAAAAACCAAAATTCATGCCAAAACATTAGTGATGAATAAAATATCTATATTTTAAATAAAGACAGGATCTGACCCTGTGTTGACCTGGCTCATCTCACTGCTTCACCCTTACTGCCATCCTGTGGGAGGGAGAAGGAAGAGGAGAAAGAAGCAGTGAAATAAGGTCAGGCATACTCTGAACAGAGAAAAGAACCTGTCTCTATCCCATCTCCCAAGTCTCCTAGGAACTGGGATGGGGGAGAAGCAAAAGAGATAATATTCCAGAGAAGCTACTGTAATCCCTAGAAAAAGTGCTAAAGCACAAAACGTACCCAATAAGCTCCTGAATCCATGGTTTCACATGAAAAAAATCAGGATTCAGGAGACTATGCCCTAGTCTGGACTTTAGCACTGACTCACTATGATTTGGGGCTGGCACTTTGCCCATCTCTGGGCCTCCATTCACCCATTAGGAAAGTGGGAGTTTAGTGGACAGATGCTCTCTGAGGTCCCTTCCAGCTCAGGCGTTCTAGAAGGCTGTGAACTAGCAGTTCCTTGGGAGGATACTCTCTCTTGTTCTCTGTAGAAGTGCAGTATGACAAAGAGAGCTTTCTAACAGGTCAGCATGAACATCTGCTATCTACTGCCCTTCCTTAGCTATTTCCTCTTTTGGTTGGTGGTCAGTGGGTCATGAGAAGAGGTTAGCAGTCCCTACCACTGGTTCCCAAATGTCAGGTCACAATGAGGGTTGATTGAAGTATTGAGTTTCTTGTGATCCTAGCACATCAGAGCTGATAATATGTTTCCAGGTACCTCATGACGGGGTTGATGTTTAAGATAACAGAGACTACGTAAGGATCCACATTTCTGAAAAATTGTTTCGAGGCAGTGTGCAGAGAAGTTTTCCCCATCTGATTTCTAGTACTGTCTCTGTTCCTCAGAGATGCATTGGTCAGGCGCAGCCAAGATGCAGAACACACAATTTACTTTGACTAACAGAATTTGCAAGTGATTGTTAAGAAGGAATAACGTTGATTACTAGGTGACTGAAAGGGTGAAAAACGGTAAGTGAACTCTAAGATACCATAGAGGAACAACTGCCAGATGCATCTACAGTCCCTACCTCTGAGGGGGATGAAGATTTTATCCCCTTTAATCACCTTTATTTAGGTGATTAAATCATTTAACCATAACAGATGACCCCCTTAGAGTGAAAACAGGCTTCTGAGAAAACCACCTGGCTGGTGTGTTTTGGAAGGCACACAGTAGAGCTTGCAGTGGTAGAAAAACAGCAAAGTGGATTCAGTTACGGGAATAGGAGAAACGGCTTCTGCCAAGGGGAGACGAGCTCTAGTAGCCAGGAGATGATGTAAGCTGTGGACAGGAAGTGATGCAAACAGCGGACAGGAAGTGGTGCTGGCGGAAAACAAGAAGCTGCAAGTCTGAGGACAGCCTTTCAGAGACTTGTGGGAATCAGGGTGGCAAAGTGCTTTGCAAAGCCCCAGCTCAGCATCACAAAGCAGAGGACTGAAGAGGGAGTTGGAGCTGAGAGTCAATAAACTTCGCAACTGGCACACTCGCTCTTTGATCTCAGGCAGATCACCTGACATTTTGGCACATCTTCTTGCTTATCTGTAAAATAAGAATAATAACAGAATCTTCCTCATGATGTTGCTAAAATAATTAAATTAGACAATACCTGAAAAGTGCTTACTGCAGTCCCTGTGACCAAATACGTGCTCAATAAAATTTATTGAGTGTCATTATACAAAGGAAGGCGATGAGGACAAACATGTCTGCTCTGCTCCAGGCACTAGACAGGGATTTTTCATGCATTTTGTAACTTAATTTTCAGTGACTGAGACGTGAGTGCCATTTTCCTATTGCCACCTGAAGAGATTTGAGGAGTTCACTGAAGTCACGCTGGTAGAAGGATTTTGTCAAGCAGGACCTCAAGTAGAGGAGTGTTCCACTCCAAAGACCATACGGTTCCCATGGCAACATGCTGCTTCCCCCAGAACAGTAGACAGGAGGCAATTCTAATTTCACCTCTCACTTATGAAAAGAGAGGTCTTACTCCTTCTAAACCTCAGATCAATCACCTGTAAAATGAGGATAAATCACTTGAGTGGAACACCAATCAAACTTTATAAAAAATAGCAAAATTGATCTTCATAAATACCAGGTCCAGCAAGATAAAATTTCTCACTTATAGCATAGACTCCTGTAGGTGAATTATCCTGTAATTCAGTGGGTAAATTATCCTGTAACACAACATATGTGTCTCTGCAAACGACAGGGCCATGCAAAGTATATGTAAAAGCTACAGAACTTAAGGAAAAAGTGGGGGACACAAAACTCAAAAACTTCATCAATGATACATGCTCACAAAGAGAGACAACTAGCAAAAACAATACAGAGTGGCGTACACATTAAATGATGAAGCTACATATGCATACCACAGTGAACCTGGCATTTTCCCTTGGAGAAGATTTGGAGTTTGCTGGTTGCCCATGGGTGCTAGAGGGGACAGCCGGTGAGCTCTAGTGAAGTAGAGGAAAGAGGGTGATCAGTAGACAGAGAGCAGATATGCATACCAGTTGTGGCTGGGTGTGGTCATCATACATTCTGCTTTTCTCAGTAGCCAGGAGTGGTGTGAGATCTGTGTGTTCTGTGTATTTCTACAGAGCTCGGTCAGCTGGATGTAGTTTCCTGCAGCTGTAATCATGCATACACAAACACAGATTCACATGGTGCTCCAAGTCTTCCCTAACGGATCAATCCTGCTGGAACAAATTCACATGTCAAAACAAATGTTTTGAAACTGGCTGTTTTCAAATCCAAGCACTTAACCAGAACAATACGATGGAAGGGACCTGGGTCAGCACCCATGTGGGTGAGGGCGTCTCCTGAGTGGGCGAGCAGCGCCCTGTGAAAGCAGTGTGCTGGGTTAATGAAAACCCAGTGTGCATTAGTAAGTGATAGAGCAGGACAAGAGCTGCAATAATACAAGTGTTTCATCTGTGCTGTCCTGTTGGGTCCCTTTCTTATCTCATTTCATGGTAGCTTATTGATTCCCCACAGTGCTGCTGTGAGGCATGGCTTTGCAGAAGAAATCATAGTGCACAGGTTTTACATCACAAGCCTCAAGTGCAGACAGGCTGGGATTTGACTCCATCATATCCATGTCGCTTCTGTTTCTGAAGATGAAGAGCCTCTCTGGTGGCTCAGAGGTAAAGGACCCACCTACAATGCAGAAGACACACGTTCTACCTCTGGGTCAGGAAGATCCCCTGCAGAAGGAAATGTTAACCCACTTCAGTATTCTTGCCTCGGAAATCCCATGGACAGAGGAGCCTGGTGGGCAATAGTCCATGGGGTTGCAAGAGTCGGACATACTAAACAATAACAATGACTTTGAGATGGTTCAGAAGACACTGGACAATCACGTTTTATAGAAGAGATACAGTTGTACAGAAAAAAAATCTACTTACATATGCTCAGGTGGTTAAAAATAATAATTATCACATGTAAAAGCATCTTGGGAAATTTAGAACTTTCTTCACAAACGATGTGATGGTTTTATTTTAGAAAGAGTTGTTATAACACTTTATATTTTGTTCTACAATGCTGTCTTATATAGTATCTTGGTTAAATTTCGTAACAGTTTGGTGAAAATCAAGCAGACACTCTATTCCCATTTCACAGATAAGGATATGTGTGGGCAAGATTCTGCTAATTAATTCAACACAACAAGTAGAATCTCTTCTGTGCCAGGTAGAGCCAGAACTATCCCCAGAAGTGATGCTGGTGTACTGTGATGACATACCCCAAGAAATGTCACTTGGAAGAGCATGGATATTATTGTCTCCATTAATCCTGAGTCCAGGATTTAAAGCATGGAATCCTGGTCCAAGAACAATTTCTGTTAAATGATGCCACTTCCAGTATCATCTGGTGAGAGAACCTGTATCTTTTCTAGTTTGTTGAGTATAGTTCAGTTCAGTTCAGTCGCTCAGTCGTGTCCGACTCTTTGCGACCCTATGGACTGCAGCACGTCAAGCTTCCCTGGCTATCACTAACTCCTGGAGATTATTCAAGTTCATGTCCATTGAGCTGGTGATTCCATCCAACCATCTCATCCTCTGTCGTCCCCTTCTTCTCTTGCCTTCAGTCTTTCCCAGCTCGGTGTGTGCTGTGTGCTTAGTCGCTCAGTCATGTTTGACTCTTGCAACCCCATAGACTGTAACCTGCCAGGCTCCCTTGTCCATGGGATTCTCCAGGTGAGAATACTGGAGTGGGTTGCCATTTCCTCCTTGAAAGGATCCTCTCGACCCAAGGATCAAAGCTGCGTCTCCTGCATTTCCTGAATTGCAGGTGGTTTCTTTGCCCACTGCTCAGCTTCTCTAAATGACTAACCAGGCCAGACTGTCTTGGGCAGAATGACATCATTTGGACTTAGACGCAGCATGGTCTATATCTAGATATCAATACTTTGGACTAGAATAAAAAGCAATGTGATTTGAACTCTGCGTTTGTTCTGCAGAAGCTCTCCATGTTCTCCACGCCCACCCTCTCAGATATACCCCTTCTTCTCTGTAGGTACAAAGCTTCCTTCTTTACCTTGTGCTGTCCTTGTTCTTGGACCACCCGTCTCCCTCACTAGCTCAGAGCTTCCAGGGAACAGAAATCAATCTGATGTGTTCATCTCAGGATCACAGGCTCCAACCTCAGGCCTAAAGACAAAAAAACACCCAATGTCAGCTCCATGAGGACAAGGACCCTGTCCCGGAGGCCTGTCGTGTCTTTGTCTGTCCCTGGCATCCTGGAGGCACACATAAACATTGGTTGACTAACTATATGATTAGTGTCATTAAATCAAATAATTAAATAAAAACACATCTGTACAAAATTCTGTGATCAATCCAAGAACTTTTTAATGACATGGGGAGATTTGCAGAGTATAATATTGAGTGAAAAAAAAAATCAGGCTTAAATATGCAGATTCGATATGACTCTTTATGTTAAAGAAATGATCTCTGTTTTACAATGGCTGTTTCTGGTTCTTGAGATTTGGGGTGACTTTATTCTCAGTATTATATCTTTAGGTCATTTTCTCTGCAAAGTATCTAAAATAAATTTGCCTTACTTTGAAAGTCGAAATCATTTTAAGAACAAATAATTTCAGGTAATGCTTTTACATGCTGAGTCATTTCAGTTGTGTCCGACCCTTTGCAACCCCATGAACAGTAGCCCACTAGGATCCTCTGTCCATGGGATCATCCAGGCAAGAATACTGGAGTGGGTTGCCATGCCCTCCTCCCCGGGATCTTCCAAACAGGGATTGAAGCCACATCTCTTACATCTCCTCCCTTGCAGGTGGGTTCTTTACCGTGGAACGCTTTAGATGGTATGTTTATTCATTTGGATGCTTTTAGGGCCAGGATTGGGGTCTTCCTTTATGGCTCAGCAGTAAAGAATTTGCTTGCAATGTGGGAGACTCATGTGACTTCTGATAGGGAAAATGGAACAAAATTGTTTTCTTTTCTTGGCTTTAAGAAGTCCAAACTTTTTTCAGTTTAGTGAATTGGAATTCTTACAATTAACTGGTGGTCACCACAGTGGACTCTGCCTGAGATGGGGCATCTTTATTTCTGGATTTCTATGACAGAGGCAAGAAAGAATCTAGGAACACCAGAGCCTTCCAGCCTTGTTTCATTTTGCTTTGTTTATTCTAATTGTGTGGGTTTGTGTCAGTGCCTGGGGGTGGTGCAACATTAAAATACATCAGCATTGACTAAACTGACAATGATTCTCAGTATTTTTTTTTAAGTCTCTGAGTAGTCTATGGAAAAATTGTTGAAAACCTTAGTCTCATACCTTTATTTTTATTTCATCACAATATATGCCACTTTGAAAAGAAAAAGAAAATTACTGTCATAAATATGTCTTTTTCACAATGAGGCAATCATTCTATATTATTTTTAAAAAAGAAGTCAGCATAATATCCTAATATTCAGATTTGGCATAGGCCAAATCTGGCCCACAGCCTGTTTCTATTTGGCTTGTGAGTTAAGAATGTCTTTCACATTTTTAAATGATTGAAAACAAATCAAAAGCCAAATAATGTTTCATGACATGTGGGAAATCTATGAAATTCAAATTTCAGGGTTCATAAATATAGTTTTATTGGAATGGAACCACACCCATCCGTCTGCCTATTGTCCTCTGTGGCTCTTTCTCAACAAAGCAGTCAGGTGGTTATGATAGAGATCACATGGCCCACAGGCCTGGAATGTCAGCTCCCTCTCCCTCTACAGAAACCATTTGCTGACTCCGACTCTGGTATCTGACCTATGTCAGTGGTGAAAGGAAACTTGGAATGACTTCAGCCTCTGTAAAGGCGCAAGGAGATCAGATTTTTAAAAAGACTCAGAGATTTTTTAAAATTTATTTTAATTTTTTGCAGTTATATACTTTAACTCACATAAGAATTATTTTTTTATTAATTGAAGTATAGTTTATTTACAATGTTATGTTAGTTTCAGGTGTAGAGAGTAAAAGTGATTCAAATATATATTCTTTCTTAGATTTTTTTCCTTACAGGTTATTACAAAATATTGAGTATAGTTCCCTGTGCCATATAGTAGGACCTTGTTGGTTATCTATTTTATACAGAGTAGTGTGTATAAATTAATCCCAGTCTTCTAATTTATCACCCTACTGACCTCTGCCTCTTTGGTAACTGTAAGTTTGTTTCCTATGTCTGTGAGTCTATGTCTGTTTTGTAAATAAATTCATTTATATCGTTTGGTTTTAGATTACACATCTAAGTGATATCATATGATATTTGTCTTTGTCTGAAAAAGAGATTCTGAATTTTGAGTCGGCAGAAATTGAGAAAGCATATAGAGCCCCACAGAGATTTGGTTCAGACCCTCCTCCTCTCTCACCTCAATGGTTCCAGAAGCTTCTCACCTTGACCTCCACACTGAACATCCACCATCTAACCCACCCCTCCCCACCGCCCTCCACAACATCACCATACTCATCTTCCCAAAGGGAAAATGTGATCACACCATTCTCCTGTTTGAAGCCCTCCCAAGACTCCCAATACTCCTTGGCAGATCTTCACTCTGCCTTGAGGAGCCCTGGATTTTCCTGGAGGAACACAGAAGGTACAGAGATGGTGTAGGAGGGTCTGTTGTGTGGGGAGATATTTGGTCCCTCCTTTCTGGGTTCTCACCTCAGCTAGGAAAGCTCTGCTTTTGCTGTATTTATATATTATATTTTATTTGAAGAAATAAATATGATTTTTTAAAAACTAGCTTGCAAACCCCTACTGGGTGAAGTTGAAGCTTTTGGCAATGGTCCTCTGTGATGCGCTGTGCTACTTGGATGATGCTCACCAAACATGTTGTGAGCTCCTTTCTGTTTCTTGGTCTTCCTTGCAGAGAAAGGGGTTATGTGACAAGCTCTTTCCAATGACCTGTGAGTAGAATTGACTCCAGTCATTCCTGGGCTGAGCTACCTAAGGGCCATCTCTCTCCCATCTCTTTTCCTCTCCCTTGGTGACCTGGCAGGCCACTGGTTCAGGACGCTATAACTAAAAAGATGGCCAATCAACCTGAGTCCATGAATGACCACATGGAAGATTATCCTTCACTCTGACCTATGTTTAGACATGTACATTAAATGAAAAGCAGACTTTTATGCAGAAAGCCTCTGGAATATTGAGCTGTATTTATTAGTAGGGAATAATATCCCTAGCCTGACAAATGCATCTGGCTTTGTATATACATCATTTGCCATTGGTTGGTTGATGTATTGGTTGCTTAACTGATTGATTCTCTCATTCATTCAACAACAAATACACATGAGTATACTAATACGTATTATGTCAAGTGCAGCTGCTGCTTAGTCACTTCAGTCATGTCCGACTCTGTGTGACCCCATAGACGGCAGCCCACCAGGCTCCACTGTCCCTGGGATTCTCCAGGCAAGAACACTGGAGTGGGTTGCCATTTCCTTCTCCAATGCATGAAAGTGAAAAGTGAAAGTGAAGCCACTCAGTCGTGTCCGACCCTCAGCGACCCCATGGACTGCAGCCTTCCAGGCTCCTCTGTCCATGGGATTTTCCAGGCAAGAATACCGGAGTGGGGTGCCATTGCCTTCTCCGTGTCAAGTGCTAGGGATATAAATATATATCAGCTACAGCTCAAGTTTTATAACCCAAGCCCTAGCACTCTATAGACCTCAAACTTCAATCATTCTGAACCATTTGTATATGCTTGAACTTAGGAAAGTCTTACATATATCTGTGTGCTTTCCTGCATTGCTTTTCTTCAATATGTTGAAAATCCCTAGGATCTGAACAACTAATACCATAACCTGGCTAAAACACACTATAATGTTTCCCATTATTCACAAATCTATTAAATGGTTATGGAAGAAATAAGCATAAAATCTAGCTAAGTCAATTTGGCCTAAGTCAATTGGCCAGTGGACCATGTGATCCAAGAAAGAGTGAAAATTTCCCCTGTTCCTTGTGGCGCCTTCATTTCATGATGCTCAATATCCAGACATTAAGAAACACACATGGAGCCCTCCTGCCTAGAATGACGAGGATGCTCTCCATTGTCTCTGGCAGGTCTGGCAGCCAACAGCCACATGTGGCTATTGAGCAATAAAGACAGGGGGTGATGTGACTAAGGAGCTGAATTTTTAACTTCAACCGATTTTGATTACGGAGAAGGCAATGGCACCCCACTCCAGTACTCTTGCCTGGAAAATCCCATGGACAGACAGCCTGGCAGGCTGCAGTCCATGGGGTCACTGAGAGTTGGACACGACTGAGCAACTTCACTTTTACTTTTCACTTTCATGCACTGGAGAAGGAAACTGCAATCCACTCCAGTGTTCTTGCCTGGAGAATCCCGGGGACGGGGGAGCCTGGTGGGCTGCCATCTATGGGGTTGCACAGAGTTGGACACAACTGAAATGACTTAGCAGCAGCAGCTTTTGATTAATCAAAATGTAAACAGGCCCATGTGACTAGTTACCAACTTTTTAACTTATGGCACTCTGGAAAATATTTATATCTTGTTGTCAAAAAATTTTTGGTCATTATAGCCTATATGTAATTTAAACACACACACACATGCACACACACACACAAACTGTAAAGACATTAAGAAATAACCAAAGAATAGTTGTTGCTGGTTTTACGCTAAGGCTTAATTGTTTCCACCAATGCTTTCTCAGGCTTCTTTTGGCCTTTCTCTCAATTGCAGTTCTCGCCTCTAACTCAGGGCACTAGACCAAAATCCAAGGTTGCCAGAGACAAAAGAACCCTTCAGTCGCTGACACCTCACTCTGAGGCTGTCTTCCAGAAGAGCAAAGGAATGACATTGAATTACTCAACTACATTCAGTAGTAACATTGAAAGCATTCAAATAAAGACGTTTTTAAAATGTTTATGCATTCTATCAACAATAAAAATATTAGAAGCCAAATATATGGCAGGCAATACTATTTTGGAAATTTGGGATATAGAAGTGAACAAAGCAAGGAGATCAAGCCAAGTCAATCCTTAAAAAAATCAACTCTGAATATTCATCGGAAGGACTGATGCTGAAGCTCCACGTGGAGCTTGGCCAAATGATGCAAAGAGATGACTCATTGGAAAAGACCCTGATGCTGGAAAAGATTGAAGGCAGGAGAAGGAGATGACAGAGGATGAGATGGTTGGATGGTATCACTGACTCGATGGACATGAGTTTGAGCAAGCTCCAGGAGTTGGTGATGGACAGGGAGGCCTGGCGTGCTGCAGTCCTTGGGGTCACAATGAGTCAGACATGACTTAACTAACTGAACAACAAAGTGAACAAATCAGAAAAAAGATCCCTGACTTTCTCATGCTTATGTTTTAGTAGAGAGACCCAGTCAATAAAGAGAAATAAATAGAGTATGTAAGTAGCATCAGAAGTCCTATGTGAAAAGAAGCATAGCAGAATATAGGCTTTCCAGGTGGCGCTAGTGGTAAAGACTCCGGCTGCCAGTTCAGGAGATGCAAGAGACTCGGGTTTGATCCCTGGGTTGGGAAAATCCCCTGGAGGAGGTCGTGGCAACCCACTCCAGTATTCTTGCCTGGAGAATCCCTTGGACAGAGGAGCCGGCGGGCTACAGTCCGTGGGGTCGCAAAAAGTCAGACAGGACTGAAAAGCAGCAGCAGTGGCAGGATAAGGAAGGGAGAAACAGTGGTGTTTGAGCAAAGACTGAAAGAAAGTGAAAGTGACATCTGAGAATCTTGGGGAGGAGCCTTCTAGTTACAGCTTCTCTGAGAAGCAGTATAGCCTGCTCAGGGCGCATGAGAGGGGCAGGCACACGGCTAGGAAAGTCCCGAGAGGGTTGGGTAGGGTGTCTCTATGCCTCCGTGGACTGAATAGGAAGTCTGAATTTTTCTAGGTTGATGGCATGTTTATATTGAATGACATTAACCTTTCCCCATGTATCTCCTCACTAACAGTACAGCCAAGTAGAAAAAAGGCACACCACCAGGAGTCAAGGCTTCTTAGTCAACCCCTCCCATCTAAGTATTGGAGGAAGATTCCAGATACTATTTCTTCATGAATCATGAAATGATCACACTGAATGATTTCTGTGGGTGCCCTTTCCCTGTCACAATCTTTCACTTCCAAGACCGTTAGGCGCTTCCAAAGGGTATTCATTTTTCAGAGCCACTGTAACAAAGTACCAAAGGCTGGACAATTTAAACAATGGAGATGCAGCATCTCAATGTGGAGGCTGGGGGTCCCAGGTGAAGATGCTGGTGGGGATGGGTACCTTCCCAGGGCTCGGAGGGAGCCCCCTCTCTGAGGGAGCCCTGGGAAGGGACCTCAGAGCCTCTTCCCTGGCTTCTGGTATTTGGCTGATGATCTCTGGTGTTCCCCGGCTTGTTACAAGCATCACCCTAATCTCTGCCTTCATCTTCTCTTCTCCTTGTGAACATGTCTGGGTAAACATCTCCCCTTTTTATAAGGGCATAATCCTGTTGGATGTCGGCCCCTTCTACTTCACTATGACTTCATCGTAACTCATTATATCTGTGAAGACTCTATTTCCAAATAAGTCCACGTTCTGTGGGACTAGGGGCTGATACCTCAACACATGAATTTGGGGAAGATGCGACTCAACCTGTAACACAAGATTGTGTTCAGTCACTAAGTCGTGTCTGATGCTTTGCAACTGCATGAACTGTTTCCTTTACAGGTTCCTCTGTCCATGGAATTTTCCAGGCAGGAATAATAGAATGAGTTGCCATTTCCTCCTCCAGGGGGTCTCTCTGACCCAGGGATCAAACCCAAGTCTCCTGTGTCTCCTGCATTGGTAGGCAGATTCTTTACTACTGAGCCTCCTGGAACACAAGGTTAAGAGTGTGAAACTGAAAAGCCTAGATCGCTTGGCTAGACCTGGTCCATATTCTTTGCCCAGACATGAGCACCTTGACAGATTTTTTTTTTCCCCAAAAGATACTTGACTCTATACCAATGGGTGGCCATGACAAGAGCGACTTATGGAATAGCTTCAAAATTCATGCTGACCTGAAAGACACTGATAGTCTAATGCTTTTTAATGTTAAAAAAAAAAATCTTATTTGGATCTCTTTTCTTCTAGAAGTGGATGTCTATTTTCAAAATATTGGACTGGCAGCTTCAGCAGAAGCAATCTACTGCCCGCAAAGGGGGGAGCTGAGCCAACATTTGCATGTAGATTTCAATACAAGCCTGGAGGAAGCACAGGGAGAGCCCACAGGGAGCCGGGCAGCCTGCCACTCAGGCGCTCTCTTATAAAAGGCAGTGTTCCGTTTCCCTGACAAAATACAGAGGGGTTGTGCTTGATATTCATGGAAGCCGGGGCAAAAGAAGCCTCTAGTCTGTTTGGAAAGGAACTCGCCATTGACATGGATCTAGCTGGAGAAATCGCAATTCTCTAGTTTTCAGAACTGATTGAGGTGGTGTGTTCTTACTGTAAAACAGGGAATGCTGTGTTTTGACTTCTATTTTATAGATCAATAAACAAAAGGCCTCAGGGACTTATTCGAGGTGGCACTGCTTTTCACAGCAGAGCTGGGATTAAATATGATTGCTTCACAGGGTCACAAAATTCATATTCTTTCCATTACCTACACTAGTTCCAGACTTGAAAACCAGATTTGAAATCTAAAAATCAAAAGGGAGTAAACAAAAAGACGCTCTAAGAGCAATGCATGTCTAATTAAGAAAGGTACAACAAATCAACTCAAAACCTTCTTAAAGACATGAAGATTTTTTTAAAAATATCTGTCTGTGTGAACGTTTGATTACAGGATTAAGAATACTGAAGGGCCTTACAGTTTACTAAGTGTTTTCACACAGAAGATCTCATTTAATCCTCAGATGTTTATGGGAAGGTGACTTGTTTTACAACAAGGAAATTGAGGCCTAGGATGGTAAAGGATGAATTTAATATGTCACTGACCGTATATAGCTTAGTTGAACACAAACCTATATTTAAAGCAAAGACAAATGTTAATTCACTTAATCTACTTTTACCTCTTATGGTTTGTTTGCTTTGCTTCTGCCCCTTTAACGAAGCAGGCAGGCCAGTGAAGAAAGCTTAGGAGGACCCATCACGGCCCCTCTCTGTGCTATCCATCATCTGGTGTCCCCTTTCTCATTATTGATTTCAGGTTCATGTGGCTGATGACATTGGTGGCTCTTCCAGGGTTTTTATTCCAGGGTGTGGGGTGCAGGGTACAGGGTTGGGGTGCATGGGCCACTCCCTTCTCTGGCTTAGCTGCCTTGCTCCATTTTTCTCCAGCTCTTTAGCTTTGGTTAAGAGACAGCCTGCCCCACTGGCCCCTTGCCTCCAGTGTCCCTCAGTGGGAACAGCGGCATTGGCTGGGCGGCCAGGAGACCCCAGGCTCACATGGGTCTCTCCCTTGTCAGGTTCGGCACAGGCTGGACGGTGTCTTCCCTCAGGGCTCACATCCACACCTCAGAGAACTCACACTGGGGCTCTGTGACAATCTCGAGGGGTGGGAAATTGGGGGAGGAGGGCTGGAGGTAGAAGAGGGAGAGGACACATGTACACCTGTGGCAGTTCATGTTCATGGACATCAGAAAAGAAATCAATATTGTAAAGCAATTCAGTTTAGTTCAGTTCTGTCGCTCAGTGTCTGACTCTTGGCGACCTGTGGACTACAGCATGCTAGGCCCCCTGTCCATCACCAACTTCCAGAGTTTACTCAAACTCATGTCCATCGAGTCGGTGATGCCATCCAACCATCTCATCCTCTGTTGTCCCCTTCTCCTCCTGCCTTCAATCTTTTCCAGCATCAGGGTCTTTTCACATATCAGCTCTTCACATCAGGTGGCCAAAGTATTGAAGTTTCAGCTTCAGCATCATTCCTTCCAATGAATATTCAGGACTGATTTCCTTGAGGATGGACTGGTTGGATTTCCTCGCAGTCCAAAGGACTGACAAGAGTCTTCTTCAACACTGAGGTTCAGAAGCATCAATTCTTCAGCGCTCAGCTTTCTTTATAGTCCAACTCTCACATCCATATGTGACGACTGGAAAAGCCATAGCTTTGACTAGATGGACCTTTGTTGACAAAGTAATGTCTCTGCTTTTTAAAATGCTGTCTAGGTCGGTCATAACTTTTCTTCCAAGGAGCAAGCATCTTTTAATATTGCTGCAGTCACCATCTGCAATGATTTTGGAGCCCCCCAAAATAAAGTCTGTCACTGTTTCCACTGTTTCCCCATCTATTTCCCATGAAGTGATGGGACCAGATGCCATGATCTTTGTTTTCTGAATGTTGAGCTTTAAGTCAACTTTTTCACTCTCCTCTTTGTTTTCATCAAGAGGCTCTTTAGTTCCTCTTTGGTGAAGATGCTCAGTCATGTCTGACTCTTTGTGACCCCATGGACTGTAGCCTATCAGGCTCCTCCATCCATGGGATTTTCCAGGCAAGAGTGCTGGAGTGGATTGCCGTTTCCTTCTCTGGGGGATCTTCCCAATCCAGGAATCGAACCCAGGTCTCCCGCATTGCAGGCAGATGCTTTACCGTCTGAGCCACCATGGAAGCCCTAGCTCCTCTTCCCTTCCTGCCATAAGGGTGGTGTCATCTGCATATCTGAGGTGATTGATATTTCTTCCAGCAATCTTGATTCCAGCTTGTGCTTCATCCAGCCCAGCATTTCTCATGATATACTCTGCATATAAGTTAAATAAGCAAGGTGGCAATATGCAGCCTTGACATACTCCTTTCCCAATTTGGAACCAATCTATTGTTCCATGTCCAGTTCTAATTGTTGCTTCCTGACCTGCATACAGATCCTTCAATTAAATATTAATTCATTTAACAAAAGAAAAGGGACCTAAAAAAATGCTTATTTACATGGGAATTCTCTGGAGGTCCAGTGAGTAAGATGTCACACTTCCACTGCAATGGGGGAGGTGGAGCAGTTTGATCCCTGATGAGAAAATTAAGATCCAAATTAAGATCCAGCTGTGTGGAATGGCAAACAAAACAAATCACATAGGATTCAAACAAAAGGAGGTAGTAGAACACTCTGTGTGTCCTGGTTCTTCAGCGCCCGCCCGCAACCCCCACGCCCTGCCACCGGCCTGCTGTCCCGGGCTGGCCATGCTTTCCATCTCTGCAGGACATCTGGAGTCCATGTTTCTCTTCCATGGAAGCCAGGACCTCCCTGCTCTTTCCTGTTTGGATGTTTAGCATTTAACACTAACAGAGACTTGGGGATATTCTTCCCAGTAAATGTGTGAATGGATCTGTAACTGAATGGCTGGATTCTGTGATGCTTGGCCTATTGAACAGGTGCTATTGGAAATCTTTTGAGTTGGAAAGCAAGGTGACATGGAGGGAGCTGGTATAGTGCACAGAGAAATATACAAGGAGTCTAGAGATGTGGGTTTTCCTCAGGGTCTGGAAGACTGAGCAGGTAAATCCATTTTAGAATTTATTGTTAGGGGTAAAAAAAAAAAAAAAAAAAAAACAAAAAAAAAAACTCTTCTCCCCAAGAAAAAGTTATGTTTTCCTTTTTAAAGATAATAAAAAAATATGATATCCATCATCTATTTCTCTCGTCATTTTGCCTTATAAAGTATGGTGTTTAAATTCACATAACTAGTTAGTTCATTTTAAGGCATAGAAGTGAGAAGAGAATTTATCGTCCCAGTCTGCCTAAGGGCTTTTTTTTTTTTACCTTAAATACATTATAAAGATTCTTTTTTTTTTTTTTTTAACCATCCTGGGAGGCTTATAGGATCTTAGTTCACTGATTAGGGATTGAAGCCGGGCCCTAGGCAATGAAAGCACTGATTTCTAACTACTGGACAGCCAGGGAATTCCCCCAAAATTCTTAACTATATATATATATATATATATATATATATAGGTAAATAGATAATTGTATATATTGTATAAACATTATAAAAATCCTTAAAATATATACATATTTACAAAAAACCCACATATACACACATACACACACACGTGTGTGTGTTCTCAGTTGCTCTGTTGTGTCTGACTCTTTGACCTTGTGGACTATAGCCTGCCAGGCTCCTCTGTCCATGTAATTTTCCAGACAAGAATACTGGAATGGGTTGCTGTTTCCTCTGACCCAGGGATGGATCCTGTGTCTCCTGTGTCTCCAGCACTAGAGGTGGATTCTTCACCACTGAGCCACCTGAGAAATCCCATTCGCGCGCACACACACACACACACACACACACACACACACCCCTCAAAGGGCATTTAACAGTTTACTGTGTTTTCACACTTAAGATCTCATTTAATCCTCAGAAGTTTCTGGGATGGCTTATTTTTTTTTTAATAAGAAAATCAAGATCCGGGATGATAAAAGATGGATTTAACATGTCACTGATAGGATGTGGCTTAGCAAACCTCAAACCTGTATTTGTATATGGTAGCTCAGACGGTAAAGCATCTGCCTACAATGTGGGAGAACCAGGTTCGATCCCTGGGTTGGGAAGATCCCCTGGAAAAGAAAATGGCAACCCACTCCAGTATTCTTGCTTGGAAAATCCAATGGACTGAGGAGCCTTGTAGGCTACAGTCCATGGGGTTGCAAAGAGTCAGACACGACTGAGCGACTTCTCTTCATATATATATATGTATATGTATGTGTATATGTATACACATATACATGTATACATGCACATATACATACACATATACACACATACATACACATATACATGTATATGTGTATGTGTGTGTGTGTGTGTGTGTGTGTGTGTGTGTGTGTGTGTGTGTATGTGTGTGCAGGCTTCCCTGGTAGCTCAGATGGTAAAGTGTCTGCCTGCTGTGTGGGAGACCTGGATTTGATCCCTGGGTTGGGAAGATCCCCTGGAGAAGGAAATAGCAACTCACTCCAGTACTCTTGCCTGGAAAATTTTATGGACTGAGAATCTTTATATATATAATATAACCTTCTGCCTATGAATGCTAATTTAAATTATAAGTATGAAAATAATTTTAAATCTTTGCATCACACATGAATGCCTTCTGGATGATTTTGGAATAATTTATAGATGATTTGGTGGGTATTTCATTGATTTGAGCTCTTTCACACCAAGGTCTTAGACTCACAAGCTCAGGGCTGGAAGGCTCGTCTCCATTAAATATATCATTTCAAACGTTGGTTTGCAGCCCCTGACGTCAAGATAGGTACCGCCTCCTGGAACTGCCTGTCTATACGTATTAGGAAGGCTATACTTTAGACTTGGAGGAGGAAATGGCAGCCCACTCTAGTGTTCTTGCCTGGAGAATCCCATGGACAGAGGAACCTGATAGGGTACAGTCCATGAGGTCACAGAGTCGGATATGACTGAGCACACATACATACTTTAGACAGAGCCATTCTTTATATCTCTTCAGATTAGTCATCTGCACTCAGAGTTGACACATAGCATCACACAGTAAAATTCTTTTATCTTTACTACATGGTGTCCTTGTGGGTGTGTCTGGGTCTATTCAGTTTAGTTCAGTCACTCAGTGAGGTCCGTCTCTTTGCAACCCCATGAACCACAGCAGGACAGGCCTCCCTGTCCATCACCAACTCCCAGAGTTCACCCAAACTCAAGTCTATTGAGTCGGTGATGCCATCCATCCATCTCATCCCCTGTTGTCCCCTTCTCTTCCTGCCTTCAATCTTTCCCAACATCAGGGTCTTTTCAAATGAGTCAGCTCTTTGCATCAGATGGCCAAAATATTGGAGTTTCAGCTTCAACATCAGTCCTTCCAATGAACATCCAGGACCGATCTCTTTTAGGATGGACTGGTTGGATGTCCTTGCAGTCCAAGGGACTCTCAAGAGTCTTCTCCAACACCACAGTTCAAAAGCATCCATTCTTTGATGCTCAGCTTTCTTTATAGTCCAACTCTTGCATCCATTGATGACCACTGGAAAAACCATAGACTTGACTAGATGGACTTTCGTTGGCAAAGTTATGTCTCTGCTTTTAAAATGCTGTCTAGGTTGGTCATAACTTGCCTTCCAAGGAGTAAGCATCTTTCAATTTCATGGCTGCAATCACCATCTGCAGTGATTTTGGAGCCCCCAAAATAAAGTCAGCCACTGTTTCCACTGTTTCCCCACCTATTTGCCATGAAGTGATGGGACCAGATGCCATGATCTTCGTTTTCTGAATGTTCAGCTTTAAGTCAACATTTTCACTCTCCTCTTTTGCTTTCATCAAGAGACTCTTTAGTTCTTCTTCACTTTCTGCCACAAGGGTGGTGTCATCTGCATATCTGAGGTTACTGATATTTCTCCCAGCAATTCTGGATTCCAGCTTGTGCTTCTTCCAGCCCAGCATTTCTCATGATGTACTCTGCATAGAAGTTAAATAAGCAGGGTGACAATATGCAGCCTTGACGTACTCCTTTTCCTATTTGGAACCAGTCTGTTGTTTCATGTCAAGTTTTAACTGTTGCTTCCTGACCTGCATACAGATTTCTCAAGAGATAGGTCAGGTGGTCTGGTATTCCCATCTCTTTCAGAATTTTCCACAGTTTATTGTGATCCACACAGTCAAAGGTTTTGGCATAGTCAATAAAGCAGAAATAGATGTTTTTCTGGAACTCTCTTGCTTTTTCAATGATCCAGCAAATGTTAGCAATTTGATCTCTGGTTCCTCTGCCTTTTCTAAAACCAGCTTGAACATCTGGAAGTTCACTGTTCACGTATTGCTGAAGCCTGGCTTGGAGAATTAGCAGTGACATTTAACCTATGCAGAATTATCTTCCTCAGATGGGATGGTTTTGAGTTCTTTCTACACCTTTTACTCTCCCCAAATATATTTCAGTTTGTCTGTGTGTTTGGGCACTGCAATTACTGTTTATTTTTATTCTATGCTTTTCCAAGTTGGCTAAGTATAGATTGGCAGTGTTTTTGAGTGAGACTAGTAGTGGGAAAAACTTATTATAGCATCCATGAATTACATGGGAGAAGAAACTGAGGCTCCAGAAGGAAGGGGATGGGTGAGAGGTCACCCAGCATGTTAGAGGTAGTGCTGGGCAAAGAGCTGAGTGCTCTGCCTTCTCTGTTCCATTCTCTTCCAATCACAGGCAGCACCCCCAGGGCCTTGGGGAAGCTTCCCTTCTCAGGCTGTGAAGATCCAGGACTCTGTCTCATCAAATAGGCCATCTTTTCATTCTCACTGTTACTCACACATTTTCCCCAGACCCCCACCAACCAATACTCTAACTAGCACCAGACCCTGACTGAGCATCTGTTTAGATATCATCTCACTTAGTTTGACAACAGCATCGTGGATTCAGCATCTTTCCACATTGCTAACGAGGAAACTAGAGATTCAGGAGAAAAACTGGCATTCTTCAAATCACAGTTAGGAAATAGTACATCTGTAATGCAAATTCAGGTCTATTTTCTACTCATGGCACTGAGGGTTCAATGCCAGAGACCGTGACCTCTTCCCACATGAAACACAGCTCCTGGTTTTACGCCTTGAGTTTTTAAGTACTGAAGTAACACAGTAGACATAGATGAGAAATGTGAATCTATGATGTGAGAAGTCAGACAGTGATTCTTTTTAATGGTGTCTGGGATGGGGCACCGGGGGCTTTTGACTACTTTCAATGTTTGTTTCCTATCTGGCTGACCTTGTGAAAATTTATTGAGCTGCTAGGACTTGCATATTTTTCTGCATTTATTTACATCTTTTTTAAAGTAAAAAAATTTAAGACGTTTTGTCTGGGTTCTAAGCATTTGGTCCTCATCTTTTGTTCTTTCTACCTCTATGGACAATGTTTACTGTTTGCTGCTGTGTTAAGTTTTGTGAGTCAGACACAAAGTCATGGATTGTAGTCTGCCAGGCTGAAACTCCAGTACTTTGGCCACCTCATGCAAAGAGTTGACTCATTGGAAGAGACTTTGATGCTGGGAGGGATTGGGGGCAGGAGAAGAAGGGGATGACAGAGGATGAGATGGCTGGATGGCATCACTGACTCGATGGACATGAGTCTGAGTGAACTCTGGGAGTTGGTGATGGACAGGGAGGCCTGGCGTGCTGCGATTCATGGGGTCGCAAAGAGTCAGACATGACTGAGCGACTGAACTGAACTGAACTGAATTGAGGCTCCCTATCCATAGGATTTCCCAGGCAAGAGTCCTGGAGTGGGTTGCCATGCCCTTCTCCAGGGGTTTTCCCTACCCAGAGACTGAATCCGCATCTCTTAAGTCTCATGCACTGCTGGCGAGTTCTTTATCACTAGCACCACCTGGAAGTTAATTCAGTTTCTGGACAACAGACAACCAGGAAACAGACACATAAACAGTCAGCTCTGCAACATGCCTATGTTTGAATAACACTTTACAGATAAATCCATTTCATTGCTTGGCCTCTATTGCATTTATTTTTATAACCCTGCTGAGTATATGTTAAATTTCTCTGTTAGCAGAGAAAACTGAGTTTCAGCACAAACAAATCTTTCACCAGGAGTCAGGATTTGAATCCAGGATTTTTTGTCATTGTTGCTCTTTGTTGGTTTGTTTTGGTTTCTAAAGCCTATTTTTTAATCCCTTTCTAAACCAGCACAATAATGGCTGCTTTTCCGTCCAGAGAACTCAAATCAACTGTAAGCCAACATTTATAATGAGAGTAAGTCACCACTGTCTGTGACATTTTATTGCAAGCTGTGACACCATTTTGCAAGCTTTGACGCTGGTAGGTCATTCTTCAGTGAAGACTGTTTACTTCACAAATATCAAAATGATGCCTTACTATTTCTCTTTTTGCACACTCAAATGGCTTTTTAAAAAATTGCTGAGTTATAACATAATCTCCTTGAAGATATTTTCAAGGCAGTTAAACTCAGCATGTGGAATGCTAATAACATATCCGTAGACTGAAATGGTGCCGGTGCATACAGCTTTGACCCCACACTGGCCACAAAGACACCTACATCACAGCTGCCACCCCCTGGCTAATAGCAGTTTAACATGCATTTTGATTTCCCAAATTGGCGGTTTGCTACTTTGACAATCAGTGGGTCTGGCAAACAATGATAAAATGTTTACTGAGTTGTAAAGTTGAAAGAGAAAGGAGGAAGGGAAAGAGGGAAGGAAGGAAGGGAGAGAAGGAAGGAAAACAATAAGGAGAAAAGAAGAAAAATAGAAAGAGAGGATGAAAACAAAGAAGAAATCTGTCAATAATGACTAAATCTTATGTAACTGGATTGGAAAAATACTGAATTTATAAAGGCAATGCTGGCTCTCTTCCAGATCTTATGAGTTCCAGAAAGTTCTCTAAACACCAGGTTTTGAAAACACAGAACAGTTCCATGGCCACCACTTGTTTTCAGGGTCTTGACCAACAGAAGATTAATGAGTAATACAGTTGCTCATTGGCTTCCCAGGTGGCTCAGTGGAAAAGAATCTGTCTGCAAAGCAGGAGACACGAGGTGGATCCTCTGGGTTGGGAAGATACTCTGGAGAAGGAAATGGCAACCTGTTCCAGGATTCTTGCCTGGGAAATCCCACGGATGAGGAGCCTGGATCACAAAAGAGTCAGGCATGACCTAGAAACTCAACAGCAACAAACAACAGTTGCTTGTGGTGAGCTGAGGAAATCAGTACCCAAGAAAGCATTTCAGTGGTCAGCTATGTGAGACAGTGAACTAGTTACAGGGAAAGCATAGGCTTAAACTGGTAACTTATTAAGAAGTTAGGTGATGAGACTCCCAAGCAAGGGCTTTCTAGGTGGCTCAAAGTATCCACCTGCCAATAGAGGAGATTCCTGGGCATAATTTATCCAACCCATGAAATACTTAGGCTCAATCATTAATCCCACAGAACAGGTGGGAATACTCCTTTCAAGAGGAAGATGAGTTCTAAGCATTTTAACTAAGATCCAATAAAACGGGAGGTAGGGGCAGGAGTTGGGGGAGATTATAATCAAAGGCTAATATTTTCTTTCTTGTTAATCTCCTTATTCAGTCATTCTTCTTTTCCTTTCAGTTCTGGATGTACTTCTTATGCAGGTCAGAAAGATCTTGATATGCAAAAATTGTGATCCTGAAAGTACTGGAATATGGGCCAGAGAGCCAGGTTCTAGCCTGGGTCTTTTTACTCAACAAAGACTCTCTCCTTGCCAAAACTCCAGCCAGGCTCCTCTAAGCCTGCTGGCCTCAGCCTCTAGATCTCAACCTTGGCCTAAGCAAATTTGAACAAATACTGACATTGTTTCTCATGTCTCAAAGCTAGCTCCATAGGATGACACCAGCTCTCTTAAAGTGTCTTCCTGAGAAATCTCAAGGCTGCTGAAAGAAATGACTGTGTATTCCAGCCATACTGAGTTCAGTTCAGTTCAATTCAGTCGCTCAGTCATGTCTGACTCTTTGGGACCCCATGAGCTGCAGCACACCAGGCCTCCCTGTCCTTCACCAACTCCCAGAGTTCACCCAAACTCATGTCCATTGAGTTGGTGATACCATTCAACCATCTCATCTTCTGTCATCCCCTTTTTTTTTCTTGCCCTCAATCTTTCCCAGGATCAAGGTCTTTTCCAATGAGTCAGGTCTTTGCATCAGGTGGCCAAAATATTGGAGTTTCAGCTTCAACATCAGTCCTTCCAATGAACACCCAAGACTGATCTCCTTTAGGATGGACTGGTTGTATCTCCTTGCAGTCCAAGGGACTCTCAAGAGTCTTCTCCAACACCACAGTTCAAAAGCATCCATTCTTTGGTGCTCAGCTTTCCTCACAGTCCAACTCTCACATCCATATATGACTACTGGAAAAACATAGCCTTGACTAGATGGACCTATGTTGACAAAATAATGTCTCTGCCTTTTAAAATGCTGTCTACATTGGTCATAACTTTCCTTTCAAGGAGTAAGCACCTTTCAATTTCATGGCTGCAATCACCATCTGCAGTGATTTTGGAGCCCCCAAAATAAAGCCAGCCACTGTTTCCACTGTTTCCCCATCTATTTCCCATGAAGTGATGGGACCAGATGTCATGATCTTCGTTTTCTGAATGTTGAGCTTTAACCCAACTTTTTCACTCTCCTTTTTTGTTTTCATCAAGAGGCTCTTTAGTTCTTCACTTTCTGCCATAATGGTGGTGTCATCTGCATATCTGAGGTGACTGATATTTCTCCCAGCAATCTTGATTCCAGCTTGTGCTTCATTCAGCCCAGCGTTTCTCATGATGTACTCTGCATACAAGTTAAATAAGCAGGATGACAATATGCAGCCTTGACGTACTTCATTTCCTATTTGGAACCAGTCTGTTGTTCCATGTCCAGTTCTAAGTGTTGCTTCCTGACCTGCATACAGGTTTCTCAAAAGACAGGTCAGGTGGTCTGGTATTCCCATCTCTTTCAGAATTTTCCAATTTATTGTGATCCATACAGTCAAAAGCTTTGGCATAGTCAATAAAGCAGAAGTAGATGTTTTTTCTGGAACTCTCTTGTTTTTTTCATGATCCAACGGATGTTGGTAATTGGATCTCTGGTTCTTCTGCCTTTTCTAAAACCAGCTTGAACACCTGGAAGTTCATGGTTCACGTAGCTGAAGCCTGGCTTGGAGTATTTTGAGCACTACTTATTGGCATGTGAGATGAGTACAATTGTGTGGCAGTCTGAGCATTCTTTGGCATTGCCTTTCTTTGGGATTGGAATGAAAGCTGAGCTTTTCCAGTCCTCTGGCCACTGCTGAGTTTTCCAAATTTGCTGGCATATTGAGTGCAGCACTTTCACAGCATCATCTTTCAGGATTTGAAATAGCTCAACTGGAATTCCATCATCTCCACTAGCTTTGTTTGTAGTGATACTTTCTAAGGCCCATTTGACTTCACATTCTAAGATGTCTGGCTCTAGGTGAGTGATCACATCATTGTGATTATCTGGGTTGTGAGGATCTTTTTTGTACAGTTCTTCTGTGTATTCTTGCCAGCTCTTTTTAATATCTTCTGCTTCTGTTAGGTCTCCATATCATTTCTGTCCTTTATCGAGCCCATCTTTGCATGAAATGTTCCCTTGGCATCTCTAATTTTCTTGAAGAGATCTCTAGTCTTTCCCATTCTATTGTTTTCCTCTCTTTCTTTGCATTGATCGCTGAGGAAGGCTTTCTTATTCTCCTCGCTAATCTTTGGAACTCTGCATTCAAATGAATATATATTTCCTCTTCTTTGCTTTTCACTTCTCTTCTTTTCACAACTATTTGTGAGACCTCCTCAGACAGCCATTTTGCCTTTTTGCATTTCTTTTTCTTGGGGATAGATGATCTTGATCCCTATCTCCTGTACAATGTCACGAACCTCTGTCCATAGTTCATCAGGCACTCTATCAGATCTAGTCCCTTAAATCTATTTCTTACTTCCACTGTATAATCATAACGGATTTGATTTAGGTTATACCTGAATAGTCTACTGGTTAGGGTTATGAGTTAGGATCCCCAAATCCAGACTCTGTTGGAGGTGGGGAGACCTATCTTCTATGAGCACCCACCAGGAAAGTACCAGTTAACAAACCCCGATCGTTTTCACATGCACCAGTGTGTTCCTTTTGCTTTTGTGAATTTCCCTTTTCTGCCTCTATTGAGCCTTCTTATTCCATTCCCTCCCCTCTCCTGCCTTTTAAATGCTCAGATGCCATGGTTCATATAGAGGTCAAGTTCAGTTCACGTTGGACTCATTTCCCTATTGCAATAACGCATTACAACCTGTCCTTAGGATTTTATGTAGACTCTGCCTTTGTTTATTGCTGACACTACAAACTTGTCACATGACCTTGGGCAAAATGCTTCATTCTTCTGGGTTCCCTCAAGGTCAAGGATGTTAAGCATTGAGAGATTTAGGGACAGTGATGTCCTTCTACAGTTTCAGTATCTGTGGGTGGTAATGCATCACCAAGTTGAACTTTCTATACTCCCAGAAATAACATTTTGTTTTTAAATAACAGATTTTAATTAAAGTGTACTATGATACAGATTCCTTGTAGAAACTTTGGAAAATACGGGGGGAGGGGGGTGGAATGTAGAAGAGAAAGGGAGATAATCAGAAAGGAAAACCTGGAAGGAAGATTAAAGCATGCAGCAGAGATAATTGTTTTCAATATTTGGGTTTCCCTGGTGGCTCAGACAGTAAAGAATCTGCTTGCAGTGTAGGATCCCTACATTGGGAATATTACCTCGAGAAGGGAATGGCTACCCACTCCATTCTTGCCTTGAGAATCCCATGGACAGAGGAGCCTGGTGGGCCACAGTCCATGGGGTGGCAGAGTAGGACATGTTTGAACAACTTTCACTTTTACTTTTCATTGTCTCTAGTATTTTTGTGCACACAGATTTATAAACATTGCTGAGATATTGTATATACTTAGCTTTTTTCTTTTCACTTATTATTTTGGACAAGCTCATATGTCATCAATCTTTGAAAAATCTGACTTTTAGTAAGTGACTAGTGAGAACTCCATCAAATGGATTAACCAAAATTAATCTAAATATTTTTTCCATTGTTGGTCTTTTCAATTATCTTGTTTATTTTCTTTTCACAAAAATGCTTCTCTGAACAACTGCATACACTGATATAGGCATATATTTAGGCTTTTGCAAATAACAAATTGGAAGGATTAAATGACTAGTTTAAAGGCCTCAGTTCAGTTCAGTTCAGAAGCTCAGTTGTGTCCGACTTTGCGACCCCATGAATTGCAGCACACCAGGCCTCTCTGCCCATCTCCAACTCCTGGAGTTTACTCAAACTCAAGTTCATCGAGTCGGGTGATGCCATCCAGCCATCTCATCCTCTGTCGTCCCCTTCTCCTCCTGCCCCCAACCCCTCCCAGCATCAGAGTCTTTTCCAATGAGTCAACTCTTTGCATGAGGTGGCCAAAGTATTGGAGTTTCAGCTTTAGCATCAGTCCTTCCAGTGAACACCCAGGACTGATCTCCTTTAGAATGGACTGGTTGGATGTCCTTGCAGTCCAAGAGTCTCAAAAGTCTCAAGAGTCTTCTCCAACACCACAGTTCAAAAGCATCCATTCTTTGGTGCTCAGCTTTCTTCACAGTCCAACTCTCTCACATCCATACATGACCACTGGAAAAACCATAGCCTTGACTAGACAGAACTTTGTTGGCAAAGTAATATCTCTGCTTTTTAATATGCTATCTAGGTTGGTCATAACTTTCCTTCCAAGAAGTAAGCGTCTTTTAATTTCATGGCTGCAGTCACCATCTGCAGTGATTTTGGAGCCCCCAAAATAAAGTCTGATATTTTTTCCACTGTTTCCACTGTTTCCCCATCTACTTCCCATGTAGTGATGGGACCAGATGCCATGATCTTAGTTTTCTGAATGTTGAGCTTTAAGCTAACTTTTTCACTCTCCTCTTTCACTTTCATCAAGAAGCTTTTTAGTTCCTCTTCACTTTGTGTCATCTGTATAAGGCCTAAGACCAATTTTAGCTTGTCTTGCAGACAGGTTGCAGCAATTTCCCTTACCAGCAGGTTACCAGACAGTTCCTGCTCACTAACATCAAATTACACATGATAATTACAACAGAACTCCACAGCACATTCTCTTTACTTACTAGAAGCAAATCTTATGTTACAATACTAGGATTAATATTTTCATTTCATATTTACTTCTGATTTGTAAATCTTCTCTTGTAAGTTGCCATTTTGTACTTACACTTTTGAGGGTAAAGGGAATGTACAGTTTTCCTTGCAGATCTAAAGTCTTTAAATGATAAGGATATAAAACAATGCTATGTTTGCTATGGATTTTTTGGACCGTATCTTATTTTTATTGTTTAAGGTGTTTTGTTTATAATAGCTAAGGAAATCTATTTTTAGGACAGAAGTCAAGCTCCCTGAAGTCATGGAAATATATCACTTCCACCAGAAATACATTCTTTTGGTATTAGCACAGAACTTTTAAAACAATAAACATGAGATTCACATCCGAATTGTCCCTTTAATATTTTTCAACAAAACTTGACTCTCAGCTCACAGTAACAACAAAACTTAAAATTTCATTATTTTAATTCTCTAGCTATTTTTTAAACCATGGAAATTATCCAAAAGAAAATGCAAAAATCACTTTAAAAATAATTTTTCTAGTTCTTCTCTCCTGTAGTAGTCAGCACGAAGTCAGAACGTTTCTTTCATGAGAAAATATCACTATTTCACAAGAGTCTAACAGGATGTAACTGCAGAAATGGAATCTTTCTCAAAAGTGGCAAAAATAAGGGATGAAAACTTTAGGCTAAAACTCATGAGTCAAGTGCAGTTAAAATTTCAGTCTTTTAGCATCACTGATTTTCTTTATTAGCCCTGTCTCCTTTGAAGGCTTTAGGAATATAAATCTATTTACGGATTTTCCCCTTCTTCCCCCTTCTTGTCGGTATCCTGAGTAACTGTGTGTCTTCCTCCTCTTCTGCAGGCTATCAAGCTGCTACTATGTCCTTCAGTCTGAACTTTCCTAAGCATATGCCCTCACGGTCTTTTCTGTTCATAGTTTTAATCTTGAACTATAGCGTAACCAACTCCTACACACAACATACCTGGCCCTGATCCTTCCTTCAACTGATCTAGTGCCTCATTGTCCAATAAAAGTCACATATAACATCCTACCAAGGTAGAACTTCTGCTAATTCTGGCATCTTCCTCTCCAGCATTTTGTTCTGCTTATTATAAATACGGCATTCATTACTGCTTCTCACTTTTTATTTACAATTACGCTGTCACCATTTCTCCCAAACCATAATTTTTAGTGGCTACAGGGTAATCAATTCAGTGACTCCCCAATAGACAGAAATTTAAGATGCTTTTCAGCTTTCCCTTGAGAAATGAAATATTTTCTGCCGTATCAGTAAACAAAGGATGTCATGTCATCAGTGATTGCAACAACCAGTGGTGAGCTGGTGAGCCTTGAGGAACTCAGGAAGGAAAGAATACCTGCCTTTAAGCAAACATCAGACTGCAGCCACTCCCTCTGGTGGGCCCTGAGGAAATTCAGAATGTTAAAGCACAGGATACTGGCCCCAGATATGTGAGGTATATATCAAAGGAATGATTTCAGTGAGCCCAGACTCTTGCGTCTTTCCATACATACAAAAGCTCTTAATTGTTTAACTTGAGATACCTGGTTTTCCTTTCATTTACAATAATCTTTTGACTTTCAAACTACCTGCCCTTTGCTGAAAAACTTCTATGTAATCTGGTTCCCTTCCTCCTCTCCTCAGAACAGTTTTTTTCAGGGTTACTTGAGATGCTGCCTTCTGGGCTTGAAGACCTAAAAATCACCACGGAATAAAACATAACTCAACTTTTACGTTGTGAATATTTTTAAGTTGACACCCTACTTTCAGTAATGTTTGTTGAATAATGGAACTTTGACTACACTCTAGTTACTTTCTTAGGGAAAATTCTTAGAAGGAGGGGAATTGTGTAAAAATACGTGACTACATAAACTTCTTGGCATATGTATTAGAGTGCAAAAGAAAGCTAAACATATATGTAAAAATCATATACGTATGTGTGTGTATATATGTGTGTGTGCATATATATATTTGTGTGTATATATGTACACATATATGTATTTACGTGTGTATGTGAAGAAATTCTACATTGAAAATGGGAAAGTGTTTTAGTACATAGCCATATTCTGGCTTGTGTTCTTTAAGGTCTGTATCACTATTTGCGATTTTAAAAGGAATGCTGCTGCTGGTAAGTCACTTCAGTCGTGTCTGACTCTGTGTGACCCCACCAGGCTCCCCCGTCCCAGGGATTCTCCAGGCAAGAACACTGGAGTGGGTTGCCATTTCCTTCTCCAATGCGTGAAAGTGAAAATTTAAAAGGAATAATCAGTACCTAATTTCTTACAACAGGAGTTAAGAGAGCAAACACAAAGAGAAAGCTTGAACATGGTTTCTAATGCAAATGTCAAGAGTCTCCAAATTGAGAATTACTCTCACCAGTGTTGCTATCCCTCGATTTCCAGGCATCTCTGTTCTCTTAGCAGTAGCAGGACTTCCTCCACTCTGAAAATCAAGGAAGAGAAACATCTCTCTTTAGCTGATAGGTGAGGAGAGGCTGACTATAGACTGATAGGGGAGCTGATAGATGGCTTAGCGATAAGATGCTGAGGAGACAGTCCTGTGTGAGAGGAGAGATTATAGGAGTTGCTGTCAGCTTGTCAACAAGGTCAAGGCCTGGCAGGTGCTGTGGGGGGCAAGGATAATCCGGATAGAGGCTGTTTTCACCATTGACTGGAAGAACTCTTTAATTTCAGATCTTCTTAAGTTTCTAAATAGGACTTTTCTCCAAGCACTACCTATGACCTTCATATAAAAATTGCAAGGCACTGGTGAATTTCCTTGGCAAACTACTCCCAACTTATCATCTCAATTTTTCTCTTGCTTCATCTCCCTACTTCTGTCTCTCATCAAAGCCCTCTAGTCAGTTCTGTGTTTCCTCGAGGTGTCAATCACGCAAGTTCGTATGTCTGCGTTTTTGCTTAATGCTGTATTTCCTGTCTAGAAAGTCTTTCTTCCTTTGACTGTCTAGAATCCTTACCTTTACTTATAAACTCACAAATCAGTTTCCTTCTTATAAACTCCATAGAAATAATTTCTGTCTTTAATGTATTCTGATGGTGCTTCTATCTTCCAGAGCAACAGCTTCATAGAATCACTGTCCTTCTCTTAGTTTGGGGACTCTTTGAGGAAAGTTTCTGCAGTGCATATTAAAATGATCCTTATAATTCTAGGGCCTAGATTAAAACCCCAACAACACAAAAAGCAATAAATATTTTTTAAAGGAAAGAAGGAGAATAAATGAAAGGAGGATGTGTGGGCTGAATGTCTACATCAGCCTCAAATATATATGTTGATACCTTAATCTCCAAGTGCAGTGGTATTTGGAGGCAGAATCTTCAGAAGGTGTCAGTGAAAAAATCCTGCCTGTCATTGAGGAGACAAAGGATGCTGATGCTATAGCCCTCAAGCCATCACGTGACAGCTGCCCAGAAGGTAAGCCCAGAAGGAACTTGGAATAGAAACAGGACACCCCTCATTGAGCTGCCAGCCCCTGTAGCCAATCCCCCAACTATCCAGCTAGACGAGACAGAATGAGATGGCACAGGATACTGGCCCCAGATAGCTGGGGTGCACATCAAAGGAGTGACTTCAATGAGCCCAGAATTTTTGCATCTTCCTATACATAGAAAAGTGCTAAATTCATTAACTTTGATGCCAGTTTTAATTAACAATAATCTTTTGATGTTCCTACACTCTCTGTGGCCAAAATGTCTGTCTATGTATCCTGGCTCCTCTCACCTCTTCAGAGCAGTCTCTTTGAGAGACTGCATCCTGACTCAAGTCCTCAGGTTTGTCTGCCAATAACGTATAATTCAGGGCTTCCCTGATGGCTCAGAGGTAAAGAAGCCACCTGAAATGCAGGAGCCCCAGGAGATGTGGGTTTGATCCCTGGGTCTAGAAGGTCCCCTGAGGAGGGCATGGCAATCCTCTCCAGTATTCTTGCCTGGAGAATCTCCTGGGCAGAGAAGCCTGGCAGGCTACAGTCCATAGAGTTGCAAAGAGTCAGACACGATTGAAACAGCTTAGCATGCACACACCCAACATGCAATTCTCAACTTTAAGGTTGTACAATTTTTTTTAGGTAATTAGTTTAGACATGGTCATGAAGGGCTTCCCCGGTTGCTCAGTGATAAAGAATACACCTGCCAATGCAGGTTTGATCCCTAGGTCAGGAATATCTCCTGAAGAAGGAAATGGCAACCCACTCCAGTATCCTTGCCTGGGAAATCCCATGGACAGAGGAATCTGGTGGGTTACAGTCCATGGGATCACAAAGAGTTGGATGTGACCTAGTGACTAAACACCAAATATGGTCATGAAAATAGTACTTCCAGGATTGGTTCACTGTCCTTATGAGAAGAGGAAAAGAGACCAGAGTTCAATCTCTCTTTCTCTTTCTCCCCACTTCCTTCTCAATGAGAAACCACAGAAAGAAGGAAGATGTCTGCAAGCAGGCAGAAGGCTCTTGCCAGGTGCTGAATCTGCCACCACCTTGACCCAGGACTGCCTATCCTTCAGAAGTGTGAGAAATTGATGTCTGTTGTTTAAGTTACCCACTCTCTGGTGTCTTGTTATAGTAGCCTGAGCAGACGGACCAACACAGAAGGGAAGAAGTAAGGCAGAGAGAAAGGGAAAAAAGAAATAGAATAAAATGTTTACCATGTTGAATTTAAGCTGCTATGTTAAAAGTATAAGTATAAGCATTTTGAAGGCGGTGTCTAAGACCTGAAGCTGTACAAAAGTGTGAAAAAATCTCTTAACTGAAGATCAATTTAACTCTCTGGAATCTGGCCAAGAATCGGAAGGAAGTGGAAAAGACCTATAAATAGCATGCAGACATACGTGAGTGCTCTGCACAAAGCCTGTGCTCAGGAGAGGTTTCCCCGCTGCTCATCACCCTACTCATGGTAGCTCTTTCTGCTTTATTTATTTCCTTGTTTACTGTCCTGAGAATTCAAGATATAGTGTGTTTCCAAGAGCGCATATATTTCTTTTCTTAAGCATGAAATGCTAGTTGAATCATTATATGAAGGGGGATACCATCTCATTTTGAAAATGGCACTCCAATTCCCAGAAATGTTAGCAGATGAAACTAGATTAAAATTCAAATTTAGTGTTTTTCAATAACACACCATTTGGGGGCGTGTCTAACTTTCAAAAGCCACCTGGGAGACTCTGGAACAATGGGATATGTATGACACCTCCACCCCTAAACGATTGTGAAGTGGCCATTTATCCTCACGAATAGTCAGTGAAGATGTCAGATGTGTAAAGGATGGAAAGGAACTTTGTTCATCGAAGCCACTTTGGAAGGAAAGTAGGTATCTAGTCAGATGGCCGAACAGGTGCCTGAGGACCACACAGCTCAGGAGTCCTCCTGAGGTCATCTCACACCTGGGATCATCCCTTCATCTTTCAAGTGTGCACTGCCTTTAATCATCCCCTTAGCAAAAGTGACCATAAAGTAACATTGCTATCAAGGAGACGAAATTACTGGGAGATGAAGAGTTCTGAGTGTTCAAAAGCTGACTTGTTGAATTTTCTTTAATTTTATTCTTTTATGTTTTGAATGTAGAGGGAACAAAAGGCTAAAGAGAGCAAAATTTAATAAAGTGAGTCTGAGAACTGGAGCTACTGCATGTGAAACATGGACTACAGTCCATGGGATACAGAAGCACTCAGGAAGCAACTGTTGTTATTTAGTCACTCAGTCATGTCTGACTGTGCCCCCCCACTAGGCTCCCCTGTCCATGGGATTTCCACTGCCTAGGGAATGGGGTGGATGAAAAACTGGAAGAAAACTGGAGTGGGCGGGTTGCCATTTCCTTAAGCTGTTGTTCTTTGTAAAGGCAGACACAACACCACTTATTCATCTTTTCGTCATTTTAAGTGCTAGCATGTAACAGGTGTAGGCAGTGAAATCAGCTGTGTTTCGAACATACTAAGTAGGAGAACACTGCAGAAAAGGTATTTCAGGGGCAGGGCAGAGACCCTTAGGCAGTCCTGCCCTGCCTGTTAGAATAGCTTCTGAAAGCTACCTGTTGGGAATTTTAGAAGACTCTTAATTACAGTCATCTTGAATGCAGTGTGATTTCATCCTAGATTCCAGCAGCAAACACAGTCCTGGGGAGCAGAGACTGGTAATCAAACATAGCCTCTAGAATCAGAGAGGAGAAGTACTGAGCATCACTTTGCTCGCCTCCTGCCTAGGTACTGAGTTTCATGGAGCACATTTTAGAAACCTCACTTTTAAATACCCTGAGGCATACATCATGAAAGGGAACAGAGCGTATTAGACTGGGAAAGGCCTAAGGGACCACCCACTTATTACTCATTCATTAATTTATGCAGCCAGCAAATATGACTCAGGTTCCCAGTGACTTAGTATCTACCAGGAGTCGGGGTGTTATACTAATCACCTCACATTTATAATTTCCAGCCTTTCAGCCACTCAAGAAAGGTATAATTACTCAAAAAATTTTTTTGATAACTTTATCTGTTTATTTATTTTTGGCTGTGCTAGGTCTTCATTGCTGCTTGGGCTTGCCTTTGGTTGTGGCCAGCAGGGGCTACTCTCCAGCTGCAGTGTGTGAGTTTCTCACTGTGGTGAAGCACAGGCTCCTGGGCAAGAGGGCTTCAACAGTTAGACGTTCAGACTTGGTAATTGCAGTTCCTGGGCTTTAGAGCACAGGCTCAGCAGTTGTGGTGCACGGGCTTAGTTGCCCTGTAGCATGTGAGATCTTCCCAGATCAGGGATCGAACCCTTGTATCCTGCATTGGCAGACGGATTATTACCCACTAAGCCACCAGGGAAGCCCTTTTAGTCTAGTTTTACATTCAAAGAGCTACAGGTCAGAGTGTAAGTAACATGCCTGTGATGACATCATTCACAAGTGGGGGAACTGGTGTTGGAAGCCAGGCACGTCTGGGTGAAAAACCCATAAACTCTCTCTGGACCCCATTAAGAGGTCTATATGCCAAAGGACTGTGCACTTTCTTGGCCCACCGACGAGTAGTGACTTGGCAAGGGATCCTGAGACTCCGGCAGGATGAGTGACCACTCAGAAGTCCTTCTTCTGGACCTGCCACTTGAGAGCTATGAGACTTGGGCCAGCCCCTCCAATGAGCCACCTTGACCTTTAGAGTTTCAAAGGAAAATGAACCCACGCCATTGCTTAGGCAGTGGAAGCCAAAAACGTTCTTGGGGGTCTCGGGAGGGGCTTATATTCTGCTGGGTTCCTTTTGCTCTAACGCATTCCCCTCAAATAAAGTTGAAGGTTCGGTTCAGTTCAGTCGCTCAGTCCAAACTGACTCTTTGTGACCCCATGAACTGCAGCGTGCCAGGCTTCCCCTGTCCATCACCAACTCCCGAAGTTTGCTCAAACTCATGTCCATCGAGTCAGTGATGCCATCCAACCATCTCATCCTCTGTCACCCCTAAAAGGTAATGTTTCTCTTCTACAGCAAGAAGACCCTTTGAGTATTGCATAGATTATCAACCAAATGATAATGTCAAATGCACAGATGGGTCAGTTCAAGTTTCAAGTGGGTGGGAGCTATCCACAGTGAACTTTCCTCATGACTCAAATGTAAAGAATCTGCTTGAAATGTGGATGACCAGGATGCGATTCCTAGGTCAGGAAGATCCCCTGAAGAGGAGCATGGCTACCCACTCCAGTATTTTTGCCTGGAGAATTCCATGGACAGGGGAGCCTGGCCGGCTACAGTCCAGGGGGTTGCAAAGAGTCAGTCACACACGACTGAGCCACAAACACCTTCACTTACAAGAACTCTCAGAGTGGCTTTGAGTTGTTTATGGAAATCAGAGCGCTGATCAGCAAATCTCTGCTTTTGCTGTTACCCTGGTCCCTTTCCCCAGCAGCCCCCACCGCCCTCCCTTCTGTCCCCATCCTGGGCCCTCCCAGAGATGAGACCAGTCTGTCTCACCTAAACCTCTGCAGACCCAACAGCAGGTTCCTGTCTCCAGGTTTAACAAGGAAAACCCAAGTCAGAAAGGCTGGGGCCAACGTTTTATGGAGGCTTTGGGCCAAATGGCTTAGCCAGGAATTCAACCAGCACGACCCTCTCTCCCCTGGGAGCTGCAAAATGCAAACAGCTCTGGTAAATGCGAGAGTGATTTCCCAAGCAGGAGACAGGAGTCTTTAACGAGCTGGAGTGAGCCTGCCCTGTTACTCCGAGGTCCTCCAGTCTGGTTAATTAGATTGCTGGCTATCGGGAGCCCTTTGAAAGGCCTAGAGACAGCAGAAGGGTGGAGGCTTAGAGGTCAACAACAGGATGGAATGGACAGCAACGAATGAGTGATAGGCTGGAATCTTAGGCATTGGAAAATTTTCTCTTCCTTTTCAACCTCTTTCTTTTCTTCCTCCAATCATTCCTCAAAGTCTACCACTGGCACTGCTTGGGATATTTTAAAGAAGGACGGAACAGTAAAATGAAGCATGCAAATTTCATTAGAGGAGGATGGGATCAGTTCAGTTCAGTTCAGTTGCTCAGTCGTGTCTGACTCTGTGACCCCATGAATTGCAGCACGCCAGGCCTCCCTGTTCATCACCAACTCCTGGAGTTTACTCAAACACACGTCCATCGAGTCGGTGATGCCATCCAGCCATCTCATCCTCTGTCATCCCCTTTTCTTCCTGCCCCCAATCCTTCCCAGCATCAGAGTCTTTTCCAATGAGTCAACTCTTCTCATGAGGTGGCCAAAGTACTGGAGTTTCAGCTTTAGCATCAGTCCTTCCAAAGAACACCCAGGGCTGATCTCCTTCAGAATGGACTGGTTGGATGTCCTTGCAGTCCAAGGGACTCTCAAGAGTCTTCTCCAACACCACAGTTCAAAACATCAGCTCTTTGGCACTCAGCTTTCTTCACAGTCCAACACTCGCATCCATACATGACCACTGGGAAAACCATAGTCTTGACTAGACGGACCTTTGTTGGCAAAGTAATGTCTCTGCTTTTCAATGTGCTATCTAGGTTGGTCATAACTTCCTTCCAAGGAGTAAGCGTCTTTCAATTTCATGGCTGCAGTCACCATCTGCAGTGATTTTGGAGCCCAAAAAGATAAAGTCTGACACTGTTTCCACTGTTTCCCCATCTATTTACCGTGTAGTGATGGGACCAGATGCCATGATCTTAGTTTTCTGAATGTTGAGCTTTAGGCCAACCTTTTCACTCTCCTATTTCACTTTTCTCAAGAAGCTCTTTAGTTCTCTTCACTTTCTGCCATAAAGGTGGTGTCATCTGCATATCTGAGGTGACTGATATTTCTCCCAGCAGTCTTGATTACAGCTTGTGCTTCTTCCAGCCCAGCATTTCTCATGATGTACTCTGCATAGAAGTTAAATAAGCAGGGTGACAATATGCAGCATTGATGTACTCCTTTTCCTATTTGGAACTAGTCTATTGTTCCATGTCCAGTTCTAAGTGTTGTTTCCTGACCTGTATACAGGTTTCTCAAGAGGCAGGTCAGGTAGTCTGGTATTCCCATCTCTTTCAGAATTTTCCACAGTTTATTGTGATCCACACAGTCAAAGGCTTTGGCATAGTCAATAAAGCAGAAATAGATGCTTTTCTGGAACTCTCTTGCTTTTTCCATGATCCAGCAGATGTTGGCAATTTGATCTCTGGTTCCTCTGCCTTTTCTAAAACCAGCTTGAACATCTGGAAGTTCACGGTTCACATATTGCTGGAGCCTGGCTTGGAGAATTTTGAGCATTACTTTCCTAGCATGTGAGATGAGTGCAATTGTGCGGCAGTTTGAGCATTCTTTGGCATTGCCTTTCTTTGGGAGTGGAATGAAAACTGACGTTTTCCAGTCCTGTGGTCACTGCTGAGTTTTCCTAATTTGCTGGCATATTGAGTGCAGCACTTTCATAGCATCATCTTTCAGGATTTGAAATAGCTCAACTGGAATTCCATCACCTCCACTAGCTTTGTTTGTAGTGATGCTTTCTAAGGCCCACTTGACTTCACATTCCAGGATGCCCAGCTCTAGGTGAGTGATCACACCATTGTTATTATCTTGGTCATGAAGATCTTTTTGTACAGTTCTTCTGTGTATTTTTGCTACCTCTTCTTAATATCTTCTGCTTCTGTTAGGTCCATACCTTTTCTATCCTTTATCAAGCCCATCTTTGCATGAAATGTTCCCTTGGTATCTCTGATTTTCTTGAAGAGATGTCTAGTCTTTCTCATTCTGTTTTTTTCTTCTATTTCTTTTCATTGATTGCTGAAGAAGGCTTTCTTATCTCTTCTTGCTATTCTTTGGAACTCTGCATTCAGATGCTTATATCTTTCCTTTTCTCCTTTGCTTTTCACCTCTCTTCTTTTCACAGCTATTTGTAAGGCCTCCTCAGACAGCCATTTTGCTTTTTTGTATTTCTTTTCCATGGGGATGGTCTTGATCCCTGTCTCCTGTACAGTGTCATGAACCTCAGTCCATAGTTCATCAGGTACTCTATCTATCAGATCTAGGCCCTTAAATCTATTTCTCACTTCCACTGTATAATCATAAGGGATTTGATTTAGGTCATCCCTGAATGGTCTAGTGGTTTTCCCTACTTTCTTCAATTTAAGTCTGAATTTGACAATAAGTAGCTCATGATCTGAGCCACGGTCAGCTCCCTGTCTTGTTTTTGCTGACTATATAGAGCTTCTCCATCTTAGGCTGCAGAGAATATAATCAATCTGATTTCGGTGTTGACCATCTGGTGATGTCCATGTGTAGAGTCTTCTCTTGTGTTGTTGGAAGAGGGTGTTTGCTATGACCAGTGCATTCTCTTGGCAAAACTCTATTAGCCTTTGCCCTGCTTCATTCTGTACTCCAAGGCCAAATTTGCCTGTTATTCCAGGTGTTTCTTGACTTCCTATTTTTGCATTCCAGTCCCCTATAATGAAAAGGACATCTTTTTGGGTGTTAGTTCTAAAAGGTCTTGTAGGGCTTGGTAAAACCATTCAACTTCAGCTTCTTCAGCGTTACTGGTTGGGGCTGCATAGATTAGGATTACTGTGATATTGAATGGTTTGCCTTGGAAATGAACAACGCTCATTTTGTCATTTTTGAGACTGCATCCAAGTACCACATTTCGGACTCTTTTGTTGACCATAATGGCTACTCCATTTCTTCTAAGGGATTCCTGCCCACAGTAGTAGATATAATGGCCATCTGAGTTAAATTCACCCATTCCAGTCCATTTTAGTTTGCTGATTCCTAGAATGTCGATGTTCATCTTGCCATCTCCTGTTTGACCACTTCCAATTTGCCTTGATTCATGGACCTAACATTCCAGGTTCCTATGCAATATTGCTCTTTACAGCATTGGATCTTGCTTCTCTCACCAGTCACATCAACAACTGGGTATTGATTTTGCTTTGCCTCCATCCCTTCATTCTTTCTGGCATTATTTCTCCACTGATCTCCAGTAGCACATTGGGCACCTACTGACCTGGAGAGTTCCTCTTTCAGTATCCTATCATTTTGCCTTTTCATACTGTTCATGGCGTTCTCAAGGCAAGAAGACTGAAATGGTTTGCCATTCCCTTCTCCAGCGGACCATGTTCTGTCAGCGGAGGATGGGATATATGCTCTCAGTTACATCATTCATTCATGCATTCTTTTTCTTTTTTTCCATGACTAGCATTAGAGATTGAGTTCCAGGGCACAAGAAGCAGATGCGTTCGGAGTCGTTCGTGGTTCTAACATCCCTCTTCTCCCTGTGCCTTAAGAAGAGCATGTTCTGCACTGGGTCTTTTTCTTTAACCCAGACCCCCAAATAAAGAGGAAAACATGACCCCAGTCACAGCTGCTGTGGCCAACACGGCGACTGCAGCCAATATACAAGGTGGGAGAAATATGAACCTTGTTGCTGCCGAAGTTATTACAACACAGCAGAGGGAACACCGAGAACCCTCCTACCTCTTACTATGAGCACCAAACGGTTGATGGTCCCAACAATACACATTATATCAATACAACATTACATTACTTTCTTTGTCTTCCAGTCTACAGGCTTCTCCGCACAGCCCCTCCTTCTCTCCTCTTTCACCAGAGGGGCTTTTTTCTTGATTTTCAATATGCGGCTCAGGTGTCAGTTCCACTAGTCGATCTTCCCTGAGGCTGTGGAGGAGCTCGCAGCTGAGCACCTCCTCTGCTGGGCACAGCTCCATCCTTGCCTCCACCAAGAGCAAACGAAAGACCTTGACTCTGTATCTCTCTCCCTAGCTAGACCTCAGAGGGCAGGGGTCTTGTCTACGTCACGACCCTCCATAGTATCTGCCTAAAGGGTGGCTGAAAAATGAGACATCTCCATGCCCATCCCTGAAATCTTTGCCCTGGTGGATCCAGTCCATTCAGGGACTTGTTGGACTCTCAAGGGCTCAGTTCTACATGGATGGAGAAAGACTGGGTGTGCAGCACTGTCATAGGAAGAGCAGGAAGTGGATCCATAAGCATAAGAGAAGAAATCAATATCCATGGCTGGGGCTATGTGTTAAGGTCATGGACAAGTGTCATGGACAAGAAGATGAGCTTGCCCTCGAGTGCACAGACACTGCCAGGTCTTCAGCTCAGCAGGCAGCCTGACATGCTTTCCAAGTGATTGTGTGATGGTGAAGAGGAATAAGGGAGGAGAATGAGGACCACATTAGCAAGCAGATGGTTCCTCCAGCCCACAGACTCCCTCCATTTCATCCTGAGAGTATGCAAATACATACCATACTCCCACACATGCCTGGGCACACACATATATATGGGCACACATGTACATATGAGGGCACACATATGCATACACATACACACTTCTTAGAGATCTGAAGATTAACATGATAGAGGTGAGATGAAATAATCAAAATTGCCATATTCAAACCAGAAGAGGTTGGAAAGTGTTGTGCTGGCACGTAATATAGACCCAGCAAATATTGTTGTATATGTTGGACTTGATTTTAATTCCATATAATAATCAAGCCAGCAAAACAAGGTTGTCTTGAAATAAATTGGATCGAATGTTATATTAAAAAAAAATACTTGTGTGTTTTCCCTGTGCTGTTGCTGTGCTGGAGAGTGAAAATGCAGAGATTAAAAGACAGAGTTGCTGTCTTCAAGTACCTCTGAGTCTAGTGAGAGACAATCCTCAAAACAAATAATTCAGACACTTGTTAGAACTGCTGTCATTGACTTTTCTTGAGGAAACAATCAAGGTACAAAGGGAGCCATCAATTTGAGCATGGTAGACCAGGAAAGCTGGGGAAGAGATAATAAGTGTGAACTTTGAAGGATGAGTTTGTGCTCAATGGAAAATATCAGCACACACACACACACACACACACACACATATAGATTGATTTGTGACATAATATGCATAGATTGTATTTATAATGAATAAAAGTATCTCTCAATAAATGAATTTCCCTGGGGATGTGGAGAAATTAAGCTAGAGAATATATCTGATATGTAACACTTGATTCAATATAATTGATTCATTAAACAAACAATATTCACTGACATTTTCTGATTTCACACTCTTTATCCAATTAAATATTCTCCGAGACATAATATCAGTGGACAAGAAGAGCTTCCCTGTAACCCCATAGAGCGTGAATTTCCCATTTGTCTTCCAGCTTCATGATTCAACTTAAGAGACATTGTAGTTCAAAGGAAAGAGAAACAGACTTGATGTTTGAAACACTCGGATCTCTACTTTTTCCTAATTATGTTTCCATGGGCACGTGTGCGTGCTAAGTCACTTCAGTCATGTCCAACTCTGTGTGACCCCATGGACTGTAGCTCACCAGGCTCCTTTGTCCATGGGATTTTTCTGGGCAAGAATACTGGAGTGGGTTATCATTTCCTCTTCTAGGGGATCTTCCCAACCCAGGGATCGAACCTGTGTCTCTTATGTCTCCTGCATTAGCAGGTGGGTTCTTTACCACTTGTGCCACCTGGGAAGCCAGTTTGAGTGGACAGTTACCTGAGGTTCAGCTGCCCATTTGTGAAATGGAAAGAAAGATAATATCATAAAATAAGATAACGGCCACATAATAGGCAGACAATACAATGGCATGAGTGACTTTGACCTTCCATTTTAATAAAGCCTACTAGGAACTGAATGACTTTTACTGTTTCCAGAAATCCAATCCACAAATTATTTGAAAGTTATGAAGAGTTACTGTTCTTTAAGGACATTCAGAACAGTCTGTCTAGACTTTGACAGTAAATTAATAATCAAATTTTAAATATTATATCCCATATGAGTCTTAACAGCTTAGGATAAAGAGTAAAAGCCTTGACTTTTAAAAACATTTTGGTGGGATCTTGGATCTAAGATTGTATAGCTGTTTATTCTTAGTAAATCATTTCCATTTTCTAGGCCTATTGAGTCATATATGAATTAAATATGTAATAATAGATGGATAGGTTTATAAGAAAAACAAATCAGTGATTAGCTCTTGGTAATTAAGCAGTTACTACACCAGCATCAGTTCAGTTCATTTCAGTCGCTCAGTCATGTCCGACTCTTTACGACCCCATGAATCGCAGCACGCCAGGCCTTGCTATTCATCACCATCTCTGAGTTCACCCAGACTCACGTCCATCGAGTCCGTGATGCCATCCAGCCATCTGATCCTCTGTAGTCCCCTTCTCTTCCAGCCCCGAATCCCTCCCAGCATCAGAGTCTTTTCCAGTGAGTCAACTCTTCGCATGAGGTGGACAAAGTACTGGAGTTTCAGCTTTAGCATCATCCCTTCCAAAGAAATCCCACGGTTGATCTCCTTCAGAATGGACTGGTTGGATCTCCTTGCAGTCCAAGGGACTCTGACGAGTCTTCTCTGACACCACACTTCAAAACCATCAATTCTTTGGCGCTCAGTCTTCTTCACAGTCCAACTCTCACATCCATACATGACCACAGGAAAAACCATAGCCTTGACTAGACGGACCTTAGTCAGCAAAGTAATGTCTCTGCTTTTGAATATGCTATCTAGGTTGGTCATAACTTTTCTTTCAAAGAGTAAGCGTCTTTTAATTTCATGGCTGCAGTCACCACCTGCAGTGATTTTGGAGCCCAAATAGATAAAGTCTGACACTGTTCCAATGTTTCCCCATCTATTTCCCATGAAGTGATGGGACCAGATGCCATGATCTTCGTTTTCTGAATGTTGAGCTTTAAGCCAACTTTTTCATTCTCCACTTTTACTTTCATCAAGAGGCTTTTAGCTCCTCACTTTCTGCCATAAGGGTGGTGTCATCTGCATATCTGAGGTTATTGATATTTCTCCCGGCAATCTTGATTCTAGCTTGTGTTTCTTCCAGTCCAGCATTTCTCATGATGTACTCTGCATAGAAGTTAAATAAGCGGGGTGACAATATACAGCCTTGACAGACTCCTTTTCCTATTTGGAACCAGTCTGTTGTTCCATGTCCAGTTCTAACTGTTGCTTCCTGGCCTGCATACAGATTTCTCCAGAGGCAGGTCAGGTAGTCTGGTATTTCCATCTCTTTCAGAATTTTCCACAGTTTCTTATGATCCACACAGTCAAAGGCTTTGGTATAGTCAATAAAGCAGAAATAGATGCTTTTCTGGAACTCTCTTGCTTTTTCCATGATCCAGCGGATGTTGGCAATTTGATCTCTGGTTCCTCTGCCTTTTCTAAAACCAGATTGAACTGCAGGGAGTTCACGGTTCATGTATTGCTGAAGCCTGGCTTGCAGAATTTTGAGCATTACTTTCCTAGCATGTGAGATGAGTGTAATTGTGCGGTAGTTTGAACATTCTTTGGCATTGCCTTTCTTTGGGATTGGAATGAAAATTGACCTTTTCAGTCCTGTGGCCACTGCTGAGTTTTCCAAATTTGCTGGCATATTGAGTGCAGCACTTTCACAGCATCATCTTTCAGAATTTGAAACAGCTCTACTGTTCCATTCCATCACCTCCACTAGCTTTGTTCATAGTGATGTTTTCTGAGGCCCACTTGTCTTCACATTCCAGGATGCCCAGCTCTAGATGAGTGATCACATCATCATGATTATCTGGGTCATGAAGATCTTTTTGTACAGTTCTTCCGTGTATTCTTTCCACCTCTTCTTAATATCTTCTGCTTCTGTTAGGTCCATACCATTTCTGTCCTTTATCAAGCCCATCTTTGCATGAAATGTTCCCTTGGTATCTCTGATTTTCTTGAAGAGATGTCTAGTCTTTCCCATTCTGTTCTTTTCCTCTATTTCTTTGCATTGATTGCTGAAGAAGGCTTTCTTATATCTTCTTGCTATTCTTTGGAACTCTGCATTCAGATGCTTATAAATTTCCTTTTCTCCTTTGCTTTTCGCCTCTCTTTTTTCACAGCTATTTGCACGGCCTTCCCAGACAGCCATTTTGCTACACCAGCATAGGGATGGTATTTTTTATCAATTTTCCCCATCTGTCAGAAAAATGAGCCCCAAATGGAAAGCTCACACCTTTATACAACCAGTCCTGAGTGTCATCCCAGACAAGAAAGTCCTTGTCTGAAGGTCCACACACTCTCCCTCTACCTGTAACCTTCCCCAGTGAGTGAGGAGTCATCACTGTACCCTCTACTCAGTTTTGAAGAGCCAAGGATCATGCAATTCCTCTCCCAAGTTGTCCAGATCTCCCTTCTGGAACTGGCATAAACTTCTTCTCATGACCCATGTGGGTGCAGGTTGCTTGTGCCACTAGTGTGCATATTCTTTCACACGAGGGATGGTCATGAGTCAACCTGGGGGAGAATGTACCCAGGAAATGTCCATGAAGGGGACATGTGGGGTCGGGGGGTGGGGGGAGGAGGCTGAACTGTGGTGTTGATGGTTCTCCACAGCCTTCCAGGTCATTCTGAGGTTCTGTCAAGGTAATAAGCTTGCTGGCAAAAAAAAAAAAAAGTTCTTTTATTGAACTGATTTTTAGCTTGGTTTACAACTCTTAAATCTAAGTAGAGGGTATGTAGGGCCTCATTTTTGGATATTTCCAAAGCTTAACAAATGTTAGGGGATGTGACTCTTTCCAGTGAACTTGAAATGTCTGCTGTACGCCTTTCATACTGACCCCCTTAGCATTTATGACTGTGTATTTTCTGAAAGGGGAGAGGAGATGGGAGTTCAAAGAAATTGTTGGCAGACAGGTGGGAGCATTCCTCAGATATTTTTAAATTATTTGAGTTTCTCCAAGAATTGCTAAGATTTGGGTTACCTAAGTGTCAAAATGGACCCCACTAGATGGTCATCTTATCTTCATCTTTGTGACTTCTTTATTATGCATAGAAATATAATATATAAATATATATATTATATATATTTATAATATTTAGAAATGAAATACTTTTTGTGCTATGTAACCTTAAACAAAGATTTAAAAAATAACAAATAAAAATATATCTTCTACTTTGATTATCGGATTTAACTTTAAGAACCCATGTATGACATTGCCACTCTCATGCTCAAATTTTTTCAAGAAATCTTTCCATGTCAACAAGGTCAAGCCAGAATACTTCAGCTTCATGTAAGCCTTCATAATCTGGATTCATTTTCATTTGTTTGCACATAAATCTTTAATCAGACTAAACTCGTATCCCCTCTTTAGTCCTCCTGTCATTTTCCTTTCTGCTGCCTTATATTTGTACATATGAATCTTTCTAGCACAAGGGTTCTTGATCTGGCATTCACATATTTCCAACAGACTTATAGACAGACAGCTTGTGAACGTCAATGAATTTTTCACTCATACCTATTTTGCTGGTGGCTCATATGGTAAAGAATCTGCCTGCAATGCAGGAGACCAGGGTTCAAGCCCTAGGTCAGGAAGATCTCCTGGAGTAGAAATGGCTACTCACTGCAGTATTCTTGCCTGGAGAATCCCATGGACAGAGGAGACTGGCAGGTTACAGTGCAAGGGGTCGCATGACTGAGCCACTGATGCTTTAACTTTTCACTTTAGTTAAATTTTTTATTTCCTTCTACTAGGAATTTAGCCACACAGCACAGCAATTATATGTTAGCAATAACTTGTAATTTTTGCCACTAACAGAGAGCATAGATTTTTCCCCTATTATATTGCAAATTGTGGATATCTTGAAATATGGTTTATGCTAACCACTATTTTGAAAGTATAGTAGTTATTATACCATTGCTAGAGTTTTATGTTTAACAAGATCTGTTAGTTCATTAAGAAAGTGGTAATACTTACACATTTTGAAGTGTTTTAAAGTTCCATTTCAATATAACTTTTTAAAAGGGAAATTGGTTTTCTTCATAAGTCTACGTGTTTGATTTTATGCGTTGTAGTGTCATCTACAAGGGTGGGAGAAGGGATAGTTAGGGAGTTTGGGATTGACATGTACACACTGCTATGTTTAAACTGGATAACCAACAAGGACTTATGGTATACACAGGGAACTCTATTCAATATTATGTAACAACCTTCACGGGAAAAGAATTTCAAAATAATAGCTACATGTATATGCTTAACTGAATCACTTTGCTGTAAACCCGAAACTATCACAGCATTGTTAATCAACTACACTCAAATATAAAATAAAAAGTTACCCAAAAAATAACAAAATCTGTCCCATGTAATGTTCTTTCTGCCTTCTAGCTGTGCTTGAAGAAGCCCTATCTTCCTTGAATAAATCTTACATTTTCCAAATAAATTTTTAGCTTGTGCTCTCAGAAGTCTCCTCCTTCTCTCATTATTACCAGGAAGACTGTTCAGTGCTTGGGAAATTCATGGCAAAAATCTAGCCTATAACAGCTTCTTGACAAGGGCCAATTACGTTCTTTTATATCTTGGAATCTTTGATTAAGCGCTTTGACTTTTATCAAAGTTATTTATTTTATTTTGTCCGCTTTTAGGAGCATGTTTATTTTCTTAAAGTATTTTAATCACACTTCCTCCTCCTCCCCAGTGCTGCAGTCAATTCATAGAGGACAAGGATGACGTTTTACATCTTTGTATTATCCACAATGCATGTGTTAGAAAACACTGACTCATTTGTTTTTAAGTGAAAAATGCCAGCATCCTAGATGCTTTTCAGCTGTCCACCTCCCAGGGCCCTCACACGTGGTGAAAGGGTGTTCCTGCGGGTTCCTCACTGCCCAGGAGGGTAGATGGAGGAGGGTGGTTAGGCGGCAATTAGATGTCACAGACACACGTCAGGAAGAAGGAGGGATGTGAACAATACAGTGCCAGGTGACAGAAGGTAGAAACAGAATGAGATGTAAAAAACAAAGCCACTTGCAGACATTTAAATTCGTGCCTACAAAACAACAATACACCCAGCATATGTGTAAAGACATACAAAGACAGAACACAGAAGAGAATTAGTGCTGATAGTGGAGGCGGGTAAGAGAAATGATAGTGAGGAACAACGGTGAGAAAGGGAAAGAATTAAGTAAATAGAAAAATAGATACACGAATGAAAGTAAGAATGGATCTGTACATAGATACACACATTGATCTTAAGTCGGGAGCTGAGAAGCCTGATTAATTCATGCCTCTGCCTTTGTAATCCCCAAGCACAAAGGGACGGTCAAAACAAAGGAGCAAACAAAGCTAGCCTCTCCAGGAAACATCCTCCTTATTTTCTTTCTTTTCCAGCTCTGTCTGGGCTGGGGATGGGGTGCCTACTCTCTGAGCATTTAGAGTCCCACTGTTCACTTTGATGACAGACCTTATCTCACGAAATGTCAATCTTCTCTCTACCTGTTTGTGCAAACTTGGGCAGAAAATGACTGTTTTATTTTTTCCAGCAACTTGTTGTTTAGTCACTAAGTTCTCTCTGACTCTTTGCGACCACACGGACTGCAGCACGCCAGGCTTCCTTGTCCATCATCAATTCCTGTCTATCAAGTCAGTGATGCCATCCAACCATCTCATCCTTTGTTGTCCCCTTCTCCTCCTACTTTCAATCTATCCCCGCATCAGGGTCTTTTCCAGTGAGTCAGTTCTTTGCATCAGGTGGCCAAAGTATTGGAGCTTCAACTTCGGCTTCAGTCCTTCCAATGAATATTCAAGGCTGATTTCCTTTAGGATTGACTGGTTGGATCTCCTTGCAGTCCAAGGGGCTCTCAAGAGTCTTTTCCAACACCACAGTTCAAAAGCATCAATTCTTCGGTGCTCTGCTTTATTTATGGTTCAACTCTCACATTTATACAAGACTACTGGAAATATCATAGCTTTGACTAGATGGACCTTTGTGGCAAAGTAATGTCTCTGTTATCTCCTGAAGTTTGCTCAAATTCATGTCCATTGATTCAATGATGCTATCTGACCATCTCATCCTCCGTTGCCCCCTTCTCATTTTGCCTTCAATCTTTCCCAGCAACAAGATCTTACCAAGGTCCAGCAAATTGCCAAGCATTAGATATATTGTAAATGTTCAATAATTAATTGCTAACTACATTAATTACTGATAGAAAAATAAAAATATGCATATTGGACATAAGTTGATATAACTCCTCAATCATAGTCAAGCTGGGCCATTTTTGCTTGTTTTGGTCTCTAGATAGAGAGAGATAAATTTTATGTATTCTAAAAATTTTCACAACTATCTTCAAGACAGCCTTTAGAAAACTCCCTTTACTTGAACTTCTCCAAATAAGCAAATCATACTTAGATCTCTTCCTCAAGTTTAATTTCAAGAAATCAAACTATATCAACTCCTTTCCAAATTAATAATGGAATTCAAATGCACACTGTCTAAAGGCAGATTGAACCTGGTGTTACAAGGTCAGAAGAGTGAACAGGGAGAATATTTCATATACATAAGCACACTCCAACTGTACACATGCACTTGGAGTCTCTTATTTATCTTTTTTCTCTAACTTGAGGCTGTGCCAAGCAGGACCACTTGAAAACATTTTTACCCCAAGGTTATTTCTGCAGATGTCAGGACAGCCTTGCAACTTAAGCTTAATGCCCTGGCTGTAGAAGATAAGTTATCAAACAGTTCAAAGACAGTTAGGTCCCCTCCTATGTTCTTTTGTCTGCGGTAAATATATTTGCCTTCAACCCTTAATCTGAAACTACTTATCAGTGAAACAGCAGCTATGGAGTTGGAGCAATGGCTGATGAACAATGGTTTTACAAAAGGGCATGTTGACATTTCTGTCCTGTCCTAACTACACCCGTTTACTACAAGGAACACCTTCTCATAGCCCAAGGCTTCTCGATCTTGTCTTCCTAAAGCTGCAAGGCTTTAGATGAATTAAATACTACATGTTTCACTACACTCACCAAGACCGAGGATGTTTTGAAAAAATCAAATAGAAAGAGTGCTACCTCTGAATGCGATGTTTATTTCAAATGTGCAGGTCCATGGACTGTCCTTCTATATTTAAAGAAGGATGTCTAGCAATTATAATAACTTGACTCAAGAATCAAATATTTAGGGCAGCAAAACCATGTCTATTTCAGGCTGTGCAGCTGACGTACATTCTTAGGCTATACAGGATAAACACAGTATTTCATTTCAAGTTCCTAAAAAGGGAAATGACCATGAGCAAAATGAAAAGGCTTTGTTTCTACACATCACATGCACTTGCAGTGAGCAGAAGTTTGGGCAGCTGAAGTCGACCATTAATAAAGGTCTGACACTGCCTGCAATGGAGGATGTTTAAAAGGTTAACACATTTCAGTCTTTCACAGAGGCAGAAAGAAGTGTGTATAGACAGAGTTATTAATACATGAGTCGAGCCTGTCATTATTATCCTAATGGCTCTTATCAAAAACAGCAAGAGGTAGGCAAGAAATGGATAACTGCAGCATGAGCATAGGGAGATGGCCTTTTTTTTTTTTTTTCTTTTCAAAAAGCTTTCCATCAGCATAATGACCAAAGTATCTGGGACGCATGCTGAAATGCATTAACCAGATGATGTGATTACTAAGTCTCTTATTTAATTAGCTTTTTCACCAAAGATGAGCACAATCCAGGCTCCTCCATCTCTCTGCCCTATGTACCCCCAAGTGGAAACTGTCCCCCTCTCTCCCAAAAAACAGACACCCATCTCGCCTATCCAGCTTGGCTGTGCCATGGCTTCTGTGATACTTCCCATTATTCCCTCAAAGGGAAATCTATCTTGACATTCATCCATCCATCTATATATCTGCCTTTCCATCAGCCTAATTTCCTATGTCATCCCCGAATGGCTTTGAGTTGGCTGATAAACAACTCAAGTATTGTATAAACTAGCAAGTAGTGTAGTGTTTTACAATTTCCAGTTTAGTTATCCATAAAACTCAATTCCTTGGGACAAAGCATTACATACAGTAAGATTGTTAAAAATCTACTGCAGGAAAAATGGCAGCAGGAAGAGAGAAAATAGAGAGAGAGGGAGAAAGAAAGAGAGCATTTTGGAGCATAGTCAGTATACAAAACGGATACAGCATGGATCAGAAGGACTGCCAGAGGTGGTCCCCACCTTTGGATTTTTCTTCCTTCGTAGCCAAAGTGAAGTACAACTACATACCTAATCACTTAAGAATTAATTGTGTTCTTCTGGCAAAAGCTAACCAGGTGCTAATGGGAAACCACAGTTATTTTGTTTTCTGAGTTCAAGATGCTTCTCAGGCTACGTCTTCACAGGTTCTGTATGCTAGGTACAACAGGGTGCTGTGTGTGACAGCCTCACAGGATCCTCTGCTCCATCAGCATGCTGGCATATTTCTTATGACTGCTTCTTCCAGTGTCCCTTGGTGCAGCCAGTGGCATAGCACCAATATGAAAATTGATGGCAGGTTGAAATGACAGGGTCTCTCAGCACCCTGGATTGTAGTTCTAGCAAGTATTGTAGTGTTTTACAACTTCCAGTTTAGTTATCCATAAAACTCAATTCCTTGGGACAAAGAACAATATTTTATTTTCCTGTGAATCTGCAGAGATTAGCACAGTGCTTGGAACAATGAATATTTCTGAATGAATTAATTTATATATTGTATATATAAGTTGTTGTTTTTGTTTGTTTGTTTTCAGAAAAAGGCCTCTCTCAGAGCAACCATAAAAAAATTGAGAATATATTTTAAATGAATCAGCAGAGAAGACTGAAGAAGTATAGAGCATGCTCATGCAAAGAACATTGTGATGGTTAATTTTGTGTCACCTTGCCTCAGTTTACAATGTGGTCAAACTTTCCTCTGGATAAGATTTACATGTATATCACTGTTCTTTAAGTAAAGCAGATAATCCTCCACATGTAGGTTAATTTCAGTTCAGAAGCTCAGTCGTGTCCAATTCTTTAGACCCCATGAATCACAGCATGCCAGGCCTCACTGTTCATCACCAACTCCTGGAGATCACCCAGATTCATGTCCATGGAGTCGGTGATGCCATCCAGCCATCTCATTCTCTGTCATTCCCTTCTTCTCCTGCCCTCAATCCCTCCCAACATCAGAGTCTTTTCCAATCAGTCAACTCTTCGCATGAGGTGGCCAAAGTACTGGAGTTTCAGCTTTAGCATTAGTCTTTCCAATGAATACCCAGGACTGATCTCCTTTAGGATGGACTTGTTGGATCTCCTTCCAGTCCAAGGGACTCTCAAGAGTCTTCTCCAACACCACAATTCAAAAGCATCAATTCTTCGGCGCTCAGCTTTCTTCACAGTCCAACTCTCACAATGATACATGACCACTGGAAAAACCATAGCCTTGACTAGACGGACCTTAGTTGGCAAAGTAATGTCTCTGCTTTTGAATATGCTATCTTGGTTGGTCATAACTTTTCTTCCAAGGAGTAAATGTCTTTTAATTTCATGGCTGTAATCACAATCTGCAGTGATTTTGGAGCCCCCTAAAATAAAGTCTGACACTGTTTCCACTGTTTCCCCATCTATTTCCCATGAAATGATGGGACCAGATGCCATGATCTTCGTTTTCTGAATGTTGAGCTTTAAGCCAACCTTTTCACTCCTCTTTCACTTTCATCAAGGGGCTCTTTAGCTCCTCTTCACTTTCTGCCATAAGGGTGGTGTCATCTGCATATATGAGGTGATTGATATTTCTCCCGGCAATCTTGATTCCAGCTTGTGCTTCATCCAGCCCAGTGCTTCTCATGGTGTACTCTGCATAGAAGTTAAATAAGCAGGGAGACAATATACAGCCTTGACATACTCCTTTTCCTATTTGGAAGCAATCTGTTGTTCCATGTCCAGTTCTAACTGTTGCTTCCTGACCTGCATTTAGGTTTCTCAAGAGGCAGGTCAGGTGGTCTGATGTTCCCATCTGTTGAAGAATTTTCCACAGTTTATTATGATCCACACAGTCAAAGGCTTTGGCATAGTTAATAAAGCAGAAATAGATAATTTTCTGGAACTCTCTTGCTTTTTCTATGATCTGGCGGATGTTGGCAATTTGATGTCTGGTTCCTCTGCCTTTCTGAAAACCAGCTTGAACACTTGGAAGTTAATGTTTCATGTACTGTTGAAGCCTGGCTTGGAGAATTTTGAGCATTACTTTGCTAGCGTGTGAGATGAGTGCAATTGTGTGGTAGTTTGGGCATTCTTTGGCATTGCCTTCTTTTGGGATTGGAATGAAAACTGACATTTTCCAGTCCTGTGGCCACTGCTGAGTTTTCCAAATTTGCGGACATATTGAGTGCAGCACTTTCACAGCATTATCATATTCCAGGATTTGAAATAGCTCAACTGGAATTCCATCACCTCCACTAGCTTTGTTCGTAGTGATGCTTTCTAAGTCCCACTTGACTTCACATTCTAGAATGTCTGACTCTAGGTAAGTGATCACACCATCATGATTATCTGGGTTGTGAAGATCTTTTCTTGTACAGTTATTCTGTGTATTCTTGCCACCTCTTCTTAATATCTTCTGCTTCTGTTAGGTCCATACCATATCTGTTAGGTCCACATCATATCTGTCCTTTATCGAGCCCATCTTTGCATGAAATGTTCCCTTGGTATCTCTAATTTTCTTGAAGAGATGTCTAGTCTTTCCCATTCTGTTCTTTTCCTCTATTTCTTTGCATTGATCATTGAAGAAGACTTTCTTATCTCTTCTTGCTATTCTTTGGAACTCTGCATTCAGATGCTTATAGCTTTCCTTTTCTCCTTTGCTTTTTGCCTCTCTTCTTTTCACAGCTATTTGTTAGGCCTCCCCAGACAGCCATTTTGCTTTTTTGTATTTCTTTTCCATGGGGATGGTCTTGATCCCTGTCTCCTGTACAATGTCACGAACCTCATTCCATAGTTCATCAGGCACTCTATCTATCAGATCTAGTCCCTTACATCTGTTTCTCACTTCCACTGTATAATCATAAGGGATTTGATTTAGGTCATACCTGAATGGTCTAGCGGTTTTCCCTACTTTCTTCAATTTCAGTCTGCATTTGGCAATAGGGAGTTCATGATCTGAGCCACAGTCAGCTCCCAGTCAGCTCCCATGGGGACAGATGGGCCGAGAGGAGCTACTCCCCGTTCAAGTTCAGGAGGGGCGGCCGTTAGGAGATACCCCTCGTCCAAGGTAAGGAGTAGCGGCTGCGCTTTGCTGGAGCAGCCCTGAAGACATTCCCCACGTCCAAGGTAAGAGAAACCCAAGTAAGACAGGAAGTGTTGCGAGAGGTCATCAGAGGGCAGACACACAAACCAGAATCACAGAAAACTAGTCAGTCTAATCACAAGGACCACAGCCTTGTCTAACTCAATGAAACTAAGCCATACCGTGTGGGGCCAGCCAAGACGGACAGGTCATGGTGGAGAAGACTGATAGAATGTGGTCCACTGGAGAAGGGAAAGGCAAACCACTTCAGTATTCTTGCCTTGAGGACCCCATGAACAGTATGAAAAGGCAAAATGATAGGATACCAAAAGAAAGAGGAACTCCCTGGGTTGGTAGGTGCCCAGTATGCCTCTGGAGATTAGTGGAGAAATAACTCCAGAAAGAATCAAAGGATGGAGCCAAAGCAAAATCAATACCCAGTTGTGGATGTGACTGGTGATAGAAGCAAGGTCTGATGCTATAAAGAGCAATATTGCATAGGAACCTGGAATGTTAGGTCCATGAATCAAGGCAAATTGGAAGTGGTCAAACAGGAGATGGCAAGACGAACATCGACATTCTAGGAATCAGTGAACTAAAATGCACTGGAATGGGTGAATTTAACTCAGATGACCATTACATCTACTACTGTGGGCAGAAATTCCTTAGAAGAAATGGAGTAGCCATCATGGTCAACAAAAGAGTCTGAAATGCAGTACTTGGATGCAATCTCAAAAATGACAGAATGATGTCTGTTCATTTCCAAGGCTAACCATTCAATATCACAGTAATCCAACTCTATACCCCAGCCAGTAACTCTGAAGAAGCTGAAGTTGAAGGAAATGGCAACTTATTCCGGTACTCTTGCCTGGAGAATCCCATGGAGGGAGGAGCCTGGTAGGCTACAGTTCACGGGGTCGCAAAGAATCAGACATGACTGAGCGATTTCACTTCACTTCATGAAGACCTACAAGACCTTTTAGAACTAACACCCAAAAAGATGTCAGTTTCATTATAGGGGACTGGAATGCAAAAAATAGGAAGTCAATAAACACCTGGAGTAACAGGCAAATTTGGCCTTGGAATACAGAATGAAGCAGGGCAAAGGCTAATAGAATTTTGCCAAGAGAACGCACTGGTCATAGCAAATACCCTCTTCCAACAACACAAGGGAAGACCCTACACATGGATATCACCACATGGTCAACACCGAAATCACATGTAGGTGGGTCACATGTAATCAGTGGAGGGTCTGATAGATCAAGAGGCTGACCTTCTGGAACAATCAGGGATTCTCCAGCAGACTGCCTTTAGTCTTCATTTGCAACGTTGGACTTTTCTGATCCTAAAGTAGACTGCTTTTGGACTTGGGGTGCAGCTCTCTCTTGTTTCCAACCTGCTGGCCTCTCTCATCAGAAACTGAACTCACCAACTCTCCATAATCTATTTTGTAAGCTATTAAAATGGCACCCCACTCCAATACTCTTGCCTGGAGAATCCCATGGATGGAGGAGGCTGGAAGGCTGCAGTCCATGGGGTCGCTGAGGGTCAGACACAACTGAGCGACTTCACTTTCACTTTTCACTTTCATGCATTGGAGAAGGAAATGGCAACCCACTCCAGTGTTCTTGCCTGGAGAATCCCAGGGATGGTGGAGCCTGGTGGGCTGCCATCTATGGGGTCCACAGAGTTGGACACGACTGAAGTGACTTAGCAAGCTATTAAAAAAAAAAACAAAACTCTCCTCTCCATATATATGAGTGGGTAACTATATGCATCTTACATTTATTGATATTTTGATTACATATTTTAAAGTATTAATTTAAACATGGATAGTATAATGACATGCTTAGATATAATGATAACTGAGAAAGATATAAGGCTGCTTGAAAATGATGTGGAATTAACTTTGTAGTCGTGCAGAACTGGGGTTGAATCCCAGATTCATGCTTTGCTCAGGGAATGTATTCAGATATTAACATCTGCTATGTTCGTATCCATATCTGTAAAATGGGAGAAAATCTGTTGACAGACGTTGGAGGATTTTTGTCAGAGATAAATTCGATTGTCAACATATATTACTGAGTCCAGTTTGTAACCCCTAATACTCCATAGGTGGTATGCTTCCTTTATTCTGCCCCACAGCATAAACTATGAATGAAAACACTTCTGTTGGGGTGATAAAAGGAGACATGATAAATCTTTTTTCAAAATTTTCTGTAATGTTACATCATCTTTTCAATAGAAAAGAACGTGTTAGAAAATGTTCAACCTCCGTATCAGGCCCTGCAGTCCACAATGCAAACACTAAAGTGTGTCTGTCTGTCCCTGCATTCAGCTTATGCTTCTGTCCCTGCTGTGTCCACAGGGTAGGGTGTGTGGGAGGGGGAGGGCTGGGGTTGGGGGGGAACAGTGGAACAGAGCACTTCTCTCACTCACTTCCTAGTTAATCTCAGCCAGCTTGAATGATTACAACACTCTGAAGCCTCTTGCTTTGCTGAGCCTTTGAGGATCTTGCTGAACTGCCGTCCAAGGGCACATTTTTTTTTTCCTGTCCAACAGACCTGCAAGGTTGCTAAGCGCATACAAGGATAAAGAGCAATTTGAGTTACTCAATACTTGTTTTGCAAAGTCTGTTTAAAAAAAAAAATTGCATCATATCCCATTTGACGATTGTGCAACACAGGGTGGATACCTAAGCTGAAAGCTAAGTCAGTCTGAGCTCTGGGCACCTTTGCAATTTAGACATTCGTTTGTACCAACGTGGAAAATAGCCAGTTGTTCTCAGTTTGAAAAAGAAAAAAATGTGTAGAAAGGCAATGAAAATAGACCCCAATGTTCCTTCAACATATCAAATACACATAGAAAATTTCCTATCCTATTTTTCTCTCAGGTACTTGCCGTATTACATTCATGTGATAAATGATATTAGTCCTTGATGTTAAGAAGGAAATTCCTCCTAACCTTGCCAGTTCACTCAGGGTTGTTTTTCAGTACAAAGAGAACTGATTAAGGAATTGCCTAGTTTAAGTTCAAATCTTGGTGCCGCCACTTACTAGTTAGATGCCCTTGGAGATATGGCCCAATGTCTGAGTGCAACTGACTTCATCTTGAAGATGGGGATGATGATCTTTAAGTCAGAAATTAATGAGAATAGTAAAGTGCTAGAGCCACAACCTGGCAAGCAATGGGGATCAACACCTATTGGTTTCCCTTCCAACTCTCAATATTTTCCATCCTTAAATTTCTCACCATAATCAGTGCATTTCCACACCCACAGTGGACATCTTTCCATCCCAGGGTAGACACTGGCCTGGGACGTGAGCCACAGGCGCAGAGAGGAGTCAGACTTGGGAACTGCCTTTTGGTGCTCCTGGTTTACAAGGGAGCCAGGTCTATCTTCAAAATGAGTCTGATGAAGGCAGATGGCAGTGAACATCGAGCCAAAAGTTCATGGAACCAGGTTTCTTTGAGAGTAGGAAGCACCAAGAGAGAGGGGAGAGGAGAGATTCTTCTAAACTGAGCAATCCCAGAAATGCAAGCAAGAGCTGGGCTTGCATCTGATGTGTACTCCGAGGCACCATTCGAGGGAATCTGAGCTATGTTTCTAAAACAAAACAACTCAGCCTTATGATTTTGCACAAGCGTTCCTCTACTGGGTATATCTCTAAATGTAGAGCGTCATTTACCCTCTATAAGCTTGCATTTCCTCAATCCCTAAAATAAGGCAAAGACTCCATGCTTCTCAGGCTTTCCAGGTGGCTCAGTGATAGAGAATCCACTTGGCAATGCAGGAGACGCAGGAGACTAGGGTTTAATCCCTGGATCAAAAAGATCTTCTGGAGGAGGAAATGACAAGCCACTCCAGTATTCTTGCTTGAGAAACCACATGGACAGAGGAGCCTGGCAGGCTACAGTCAATGGAGTCACAAACAGTTGTACTTGATTGAGCACAGACATACACATACACCATGCTTCTTGATGATGTGTTCTGGCGGAAAAGTGAGTGGTGGAAGGGGATGAAACGGAGAGGAGGAGGTTAAGGCTTAATAACATAACCGGTATGTGGGTTTGTCCAACTTGAAATCTTACAGGAATGTGAGAGATTGTTATGGTGAGTAATTATGCACGTGTGAGCTAAGTTGCTTCCAACTCTTTGTAACCCCCGTGGACGGTAGCCTCCCAGGCTCCTCCATGCATGGATCTTCCAAGCAAGAATATTGGAGTGCCATTTCCTTTTCCAGGGAATCTTCCAAACCCAGGGATCAAACTTGGGTCTCCCGCATTGCAGGCAGACGCTTTATCCTCTAAGCCACTAGGGAAGACCTAATTTGCTTCAGTCAGTCCAACCCTTTTCAACTCTATGTGTTGTAGCCCACCAGGCTCCTCTGTCCATGGGATTCTCCAGGCAAGAATAATGGAGTGGGTTGCCATTTCCTCCTCTGGAGGATAGTCTCAGGGATCAAATCCTGTTCTCACTTCTCCTGTGTTGGTTGTTTACGACTATTGCCACCTGGGGAACCCATAATTATGCACTTGTTGCAAAAATATTGGATTTTTCAGTTATAGAAAGGACCCAGTGTTTTGTGCAGATTCAGCACTGGCACTTTGAATAAAATGGATAAAATGAGTGCTCTTTTTTTTTTTTTTTTAAACTGGGCTCACAGGGAGAAACTGAGGCAGTCCCTAGCCTGGAATTTCCACAAGCAACGGGAACATATCACTCAGCCACCATCCAGTTTCCCCACACAAAACACCCTCTATTACACTCTCAAATGTCTTGGCATAAGAAACACACACACGTACCCTCAAAGGGCAAATGCCATGCAATGACACATTTCCCACAAGATGTGGGATCTACTGTGGCCAGGATAAGCCTGAAGGCTCGGGCTATACCCAAACTGGAATGTTTCAGCAGAGTGGAGTCTTTCATTCCTGAAGTAAGTTTGGAGACAGAACACTTCAAAAAAAAAAAAAAAAATTGTTGTAGAACAAATAAAACCAGGAGGAAGCTTAAAGTAAACCTAACACCACCTAGAAACTGAGAACATTTGGTACCAGTCCAACAAGGGTGGTACTCTGAGGACTGAATGGAACTTTAAACCTAAAGTTAGTTTAGTAATTGTATTTCCAGAAACAGTACAAGAAGGCTGCTACTGGACTTTGAAAACTGAACCTGAGAATTTCAGGAGCAGTTGTTATAGAAAGGATAATTCTGATGATGGTAACAGAATTATCTGGTGTTGGGTACTTTTTCATTTATTCCTTTGACTTGGTAATATCCCTCTGGGGCTTTATTTTGAGAATACTCTCAATTGTGAGTTATAGGAATACTTGTCCTCATTACATGAATGGTGCAGCATATTGCCATGCAGCACTTGAAAAAATAGAGGCAAATTCTGTCTATGAGATGTATGTTCTTATACAACGAGGAAAAAAATACATTAAACTTTCTATTTTGAACTAACTTTAGTCTTACAGAAATGTTTCAAACAAAGTACAGAGAGTTTTTACATACCTGTCAACCAGTGTCCCTGATACTCACATCTTACGTAATGATGGTACAATTAACAATGATCAAATCCAGGAAGTTAGTGTTTCCAAACTGGCGTTTGATTGAATTCTGCTTGTTTTTCCATGAATGAGCCTATTCTGTTCCAGGACTCCATCCAGAATCCCATTTTGCATAAAGCTGTTATTTTTCCTTAATCTCTTCCAAGTAGAAGTTTCTCAGTCTTTGCTTGTCTTTCATGATAAGGGAAAATATTCATGGCTTAGGTTGGCTGAGGAAAGAGGACACGGAAGGGTACACACACAGACACACACACAATGAGATCCCACCCACACAAAGAGAGATAAGACTGAAAACATATTAGGAAGAAATACTCGAACTCTGAGTGAGGGCTTATAGGCCCTTATTACCCTCTACTTTGGCTTCCTCTGTTTTGTAAAATATAGTTTCAAACATGATCACTCAATATTTAAAACCAGAAAGGGAGGGAGAAAAAAAAAAACACCACCAACAACTCACAGAACATAAAATTAAAACCCTAAGGGGAAGAATTTTACCATCTCAAAGGGTTTGTTCTCCCCTTTAATCTGACTGAACTATCCTTCATCCCATTTGCAGGTACCAACAAAAGTACCCAAATATGAGTGGTTCAGAAGTCCAGTGCAGTGAATCTCGTCATCTGGAGTGTCAAAAATGTAAAAGCTCCCCAGATGAGATGAATGCAGAGGGGATCCACCTGAACTGATCTTCTGGGAGGAGGAAAGGACATCCCCTTCTGTATATCCAGCCCCCTGGGAAATTTTGAGGGGGACATCACATTGACCTGGCAGGATAAAGACTGAGAAGCATATTTACTGCTGTCAACTTCTGTTTCGAAGGTTCTAGAGATAGAAGACAGACATCCCTGATCAAGTGCTTTATGGGAAATGTACTCTTGGCTGGCTCTTCTCAGCTATCTTCGTCACCACCAGCTTGTCACCAAAGTGAATGACAGTGGAGTCCTGAAAAAGAAGAGGGCCGTGTCTTTGCAGGCAGAAAGGAAGAAGAGCTCCAGTGACAGGGGCCCACTCCATCTACTGCTTGGGAGAGAGGTCCTTCGGTGTAAAGAGGCTAGGAGAGCAGGCTCTGTGCCTGTGGTCATGGAAAAAAAGGACAGTGAGCGAGGTTTGCTTGGCTGGACCCCAGAGGAGACTGAGGGGTGAACAGGAAGCACCTGCTCTTTTGAGACTTGGATCTTTTTACCCACATATAACAATGTGTTTCATTTCTTGAGCACCTACTGTGTTCTTGACTTCAGTGTCAAATCTGTGATTATGTTGCACAATAAGTAACACAAATCCATTTTATCCGCAAGGAATATGAGACTCTTACAGGGCATGTGACCTTGAATTCCGTCATTGAGATCACATTTCCTCCTCTGTATGATGAGAATAAAAATCCCCGTGCCCCAAAGCTGTTGGGGATTAAATGAACCACTTAGGAAAAAAAAAAGCTTCCCAGGTGGTATTAGTGGTAAAGAACTTGCCTGCCAATGAAGGAGGCTTAAGAGACATAGATTCTATCCTTGTGTTGGAAAGATGCCTTGGAGAAGAGCATGACAATCCATTCCGATAAATGTGCCTGGAGAATCCCATGGACAGAGGAACCTGGAGGGCTACAGTCCATGGAGTTGCAAAGAGTCGGATATGACTGAAGCAACTTAGCATGCAGTACATGTAAAAAAATATTGAACACATTTCCTAAAACTCAGGTTCTTTGCTACCCAGATCCCTCAGTGATGTTCTTTCTGGGACGTTTCGCTTCAAGTGTGATCTGGTTTAGATTTTTAAATTTAAGCCCAGAAATGCAAGAATCTGCCAAGGACAGAAACTCTTTTGGAATCTTCCTGAAATGCAAACAGTTTAAAGGTCACTGAAAACTTCATCCAGTATATATTTATATTTGTCTCGTAAACTCTTGAGGAGAGTTTTCCAGCAGACGGTGGTGTCTCAGGAGACTTCTTGCTAAGGCTCCTGTAACTCATTCTTTGTTTTCTTTGGCTTCTGCTTCTTGAAAGGAAAGGGGAATTCAGTGAAAAATGTTAAACAAGGCCAAAGATATAAATATGTTTAAAAATCACTAAATAAAAATGTTTGAAAGCATTGAGGCAGAGGGATTTCTCAGGCATTGGTGCCAAGCTGAAGACCAGCTTTAGTACCCATGAATCTGCTCCCTCCAGGCTTCTGAGAGCTCCAGGCATCTAGAATGTTTTCCTACTGACATGTGGGTAGGGGAGTGTAAAAGTGGGAAAACCACATGACTGCTCTCAAAATGTTTTAGCAGGTAAATGTAGGGTGTCTACAGACTCCTATACTGCTTCCTCCTTTTGTAGAGACACGTTAAAAATGCACAGGTTGAAACTCAGAGGGTGATGCAGATTCATCTCTTACCAGATGTATGCTTCTTTATTTTTTTAACTTAGAGTAAAATTAATTTTTGGTTTAGTATTCTATGAGATGCTTCTCTGACTCATGTAACCGCTACCACAATCAGAATATGGAACATTTCTATCACCTCAACCAGATCCTTCATTGCTGTTCCTTTGAGGTCACTCCTTCCCCTACCCTTAAACCTTGGTGACCACTGATCTCTCTGTCATTTCAGATTTGTCTTTTTGAGAATGTCATATAACTGGAATCATACAATACATGACCTTTGGAGATTAGCTCTTTGATTTAATATAATGAAATTCATTATTCATCCAAGAGATTCATCCAAGTTGCCTGTATCAATAATGTGCTCCTTCTTAGTTGCTATAATCACCCTGGTATGGACTGAATATGTGTGTCCTTCCCCAAAATCAGGTATAGAAGTCCCAACCTTCAATGTGACTCTACTTGGAGATAGAGACAGTAAGGAGGCAATAAAAGTTAAATGAGGTTACCAGGATGGGGTCTTCAGGGTCTGTAAGCTTGTAAGATGAGACAGGGACACACGGAGTGCCTATGCTCCAAGTAAAGTCTTTGTGAAGACACGTCCAGAAGGCAACCATCTGCAAGCGAGGGACAGAGCTCTCACCCAGAAGTGCGTTGGTCAGTACCTTGGTCTTGAACTTCACAGCATCTTGAACTGTGAGAAATACATTTTTCCTCTGTCATCTCATCTGTGCTGTTTCATTACTGTAGCTGGAGCAAGCTAATGCATTCTTTAATTTCATTCTTTTTCAGAATGGTTTTGGTTAGTTTATTTGCATTTCCATACGCATTTAGAAATTTGTTGGGATTCTTAATTGGTATTGCATTCAGTCTGCGTTATCAGTTTGAGGAAAACTGGCATTTTTACTATGTTGAGAATTGCTATCCGTGAGCTTTGTATGTCTTTCCAATTGTTTGCCTTTTCTTTGAATTTATAATCAGCATTTTTTTTTAGTATGTAGGAGAATACAGATCTTTATAAGTTTCTCTAAAATTATATTTAAGTATTTGGTAATGCTATGGTGAATAGTGTTGATATTTTAATTTTGATTCCCCAAAGTTTACTGCTAGGGTGGAGAAATACTCTTCCGATGTGATGATCGAATATTCTATGAGCTTATCTAACCAACTTAATAGTTCTAGGAGTTTATATTATACAAAAAGCAGTCTTCTCAGGATATCAACTTGGCTTCCCAGGGGGCTCAGTGGTAAAGAATCTGCCTACCAATGCAGGAGACTTAGGTTTGATCCCTGGGTTGGGAAGATCCCCTGGGAAAAGAAATGGCAACCTACTCCAGTATTCTTACCTGGGAAATCCCATGGACAGAGGAACCTGGGGGCTACATACAGTACATGGGGTTGGACATGACTAGACAACAAACAACAATACATATCAACTACTCTTGCTCAGTATGAAGCAGACATCAAAAATCTCTAATCTTTTTGTCTATTTACAAACTACAGAAGGTAATTAATGTCTTCTAAAACACATTTTCCTTGGTGGTTCAGGTGGTAAAGCATCTGCCTACAATGTGGGAGACTTGGCTTCAGTCTCTGGGTCGGGAAGATCTCCTGGAGAAGGAAGTGGCACCCCACTCCAATATTCTTGCCTGGAAAATCCCATGGATGGAGGAGCCTGATAGGCTACAGTCCATGGGGTCGCAAAGAGTTGGACACAACTGAGTGACTTCACTTTCACTTTCAAAACACATTTTTAACAGCAAAAGAAGTACCATAGTCATTTATTGGGGTAGAAGTGGTGAAGTTTATGGTGTTGGGTGTGTAAACACCTATGCTTGCAATTTACTTCAAGGTATATTAATAAAAAATTAACTCTTAATCCAAAAGCCACTTAATGTACTTGCTTTATGCTCATGATATTGGGTGGAAAGATAACACATTACTTGCAGTTCACCACTGCTTTATAGCCTCGTGTTCCTGTACATCTTTTCCTTTGGTTTATAATCTCTTCCTTTGCTGCTACTTATCTAATTACTTTGCTATTACTTACCTAATTAAGCAATGGCTATCTAGTGTGTACCACTCAGTGACTGAAAGCTTGTACCGCCAGAAATAATTGCTGAGTAAGCAAGAAATCACTGGGGTCATCACTATCAAAATAATAGTGTGTGACCTGTGCCAGACATGGAAGTTGTGATTTCAGTTTTTTCCTTTAATTCTTCTTAAAATAAAATCCATTAGACAGTTACCATTGTTTTACCCACAAGGAAATGAAATGTTTAACATGCTCAACAACTTGCCCAGTGCTACAGAGTAACAGTGATGAGAACTGAGGTTGCCCATCTTGAAACCAATGCCTGTACCTCTCAGCTATGAGGCTGCCCTTCTCAGCCTCATTCCAGAGACTGGAGAGCATCACTCTATTATGACCCAAGCAAACCTGCTCCTAGGAGCTGATGCTTTCAGGACAATGCTAGGGGATAAAACAATGATGGCACACTACTGGGAAATATTTTATAGATCATTAGAATATATATTTTTATTTTCTTGTATCTCTTAGCTTCTCAAACTTTACTGTCAATAAACATTTCTTGGGTCTCAACTGGGAACAGCAGCAATGATCATGATGTAAATGGAGGTCATCTTGTAGGCTTCATCCTTTGTGACTTAATTTAATAAGCATGTGCCAGTCTAGACTCTGTGACAGAAGCTATTTCTAGGCATTCAACCTGGGTTAAAAATCCAGCCTCCACCATGGTCTGTGGGATCCAGGAAAATCCTACTCTTTTTCTCTATCTACATCGATGAAGTTAAAGGTTGATCTTTGTGGATGGGCAGTTAAGGCAATAAAGGAAAACAATGCAATACTTAGGAAAGTAGCTGGCACGTAGGAGCTCTTTTTTTTTTTTTTTTAATTTGAATTCAACTCAAAATTTTATTATACTACTTATTATGGATATCTCATGACTCTGCTTTATGTTTGTGAAATACAAAAAATATAGCAAAAATAATGTGTTGTCTTTAACTCTCATCATACATAAGAATGATTTCTTAATTTTTAAGTTATACAAGTTACAATTAGTTGAAAAATTAATACCATCACTTCATACTGACTCTAAATAAAATGTGCTTTTACATCTAGCCCAACACATCCACCTATAGACTGATCTCTGTAGAACTGGGTTTTCTTTGCAAGTATTTTCCTTACCTTTTACTTAAAAAAATTTTTTTTTTACTTTATAATACTGTATTGGTTTTGCCATGCATTGACATGAATCCGCCACGGGTGTACATGAGTTCCCAATCCTGAACCCCCTCCCACCTCTCTCCCCATATCATCTCTCTGGGTCTTCTTAACTGATTGCTTTTTTACTATTAATTTGTGATTTTTTTATTTCTCAAACTTGAGTGGAGGAATGGGATGGTATTCATGTTTAAAATCAATTTTAAAAAGGTGAAAATGATTATTCATTATTATCCAATTTTCATGAAGAACTAACTACATACACGTATAGAACTGAGTTACAACCTTGGCTTTTAAGCAAAGAAAACACGAGATAAAGATGCTTAGCTTTGGATATTTACTCTAAAAATGGGGGTAAAGATTTGAATGCCATGTCACTCTATTCTGAGAGAAGGGCTGAGAAGCCTTGTATGCTGATTAGATATGAATTCTCAAGGAGCAGGGAGTCAGGGCTGACTGGGCATTTCTGAGTTAGGCCAATCTGGAAAATAAGAAGACTTTAACCTTGCAAATGAGGAGTTGTAGGAGAAACGGTGATATCCCACCCCCACCCACACCCCCAGAAGAAGCTAATGAGTTCAGATTTAGACCTGTAGTCTGAAAAATTTAGGCATGTCTCCACATAATGTGTAATTGCAAAACTAAATTGTAAGTGAAGAAATAAATACAAGTATGTCATGTCTTCATAAGAAGAAGCTAAAATACATTTATTAATTGTCCCATCTAAACTTCCAACAGTTAAAAAAAAAGACTAGTAAAATGATGGCATATTTTGCACGTTAGAATTATGACATATAAAATAAGGTAAACAAAGTTGGTGTGATGACATATGAAATGTGAAGCATAACAAGTAGAAAGTGTATAGTACGAGATGATATATATATCAGTTCAGTTTAGTCATTCAGTCGTGTCTGACTTTTTGAGACCCCATGAATCACAGCATGCCAGGCCTCCTGTCCATCACCAACTCCCAGAGTTCACTCAGACTCACGAGTCAGTGATGCCATCCGGCCATCTCATCCTCGGTTGTCCCCTTCTCCTCCTGCCCCCAATCCCTCCCAGTATCAGAGTCTTTTCCAATGAGTCAGCTCTTCGCATGAGGTGGCCAAAGTACTGGAGTTTCAGCTTTAGCATCATTCCTTCCAAAGAACACCCAGGGCTGATCTCCTTTAGAATGGACTGGTTGGATCTCTTTGCAGTTCAAGGGACTCTCAAGAGACTTTGAACATAATTTTATTTTTGTGAAAATACAATATAGCAAGGACAAAAAAACTAGGAAAAACTGAGCCTATAGCTGTTGCTTATGGATTGTTGGACTTTGGATGACTGTTTTTCCTAGACATTTATAATGGTGTTTCTCATATTCTATAATAAAAATTGCTAATTTTCTAATAAGTCAAAAAGGGTAAGGATGACTATAATGTTTAATGGGAAGAGTTTAAAATCAGCCAGACAACAGCATCAACAAGAGTACATGGGTGGTATCCCTGGACACAGCTGCTTACTTTTGGAAAATTGATTAGTATGTGGGACTGTAAGCACTTTGTAATTAATCAAACTATACTAAAGGGTTTAACTAAATCCTCACAATGAAATTAATAGAACAGGTGAGTTTATTCCATGTTGGCACACATTTGGTTCGTGGAACCACAGTTCCTCTGAAGAAGAGCAGACTATAGCCCTCCCTTGGTATTTGAGTGGGATTGGCTCCAAGACCCTCACTGATACCAAAATCCATGGATGCTCAAGTTTATTTTAGCATGCAATTGCATAGCATTTACATATAACCTACAGTATACTTTCAGTCATCTCTAGATTACTTAACAATACATAATACAATGTCAATGCTATGTAAATCATTGCAAATACAATATAAATGCTATGTAAATAGTTACCAGCACATGGAATATTGAAGCTTGGTTTTTGAGAATTTTCTGGAATTAAAAAAATAAGTTTCCATCTATGTTGATTGAATCCACAGATAAGCAACTAGCAAATATGGAGGGACCAACTGTAACTCCGTGTGTGGACACAGAGCAAAAGGAAATAATAGAAATGAAAAGACTGCAAATTCATTCTTGCACACTGACTTGCTATGTGAGCTTGCTAAATCATTTGCCCTTGCTGTCCCTTTTTCCTGAACAATAAAATTTGAACACTAATACTTATAAGTGTATTTTGAAGATTGAACTAAAATGCAAGTTAAAAGCATCTTGTGTAGTGCCTGGTGCTGCTGGTTCTGTGGATGATAGCCATGGTTGTGTTTCTGTGTAAATGGTTATCTGTCTGCCAGGCTACCTAGTCTATTAGTACTATTTTTACACACAATACAGAGTGTATAAATTCGGTGTGGGCAGTGATTGCATTGGCCTCATTCAACACTGTATTCCCATTGTACAGCGTCTGACAGAGGAGCCCCTCAGTGACTAAAGCACACAAGGAAGAATGGAGAATTGGAGTACTGATTAGTCCAGGGCGAGATGTCCATCCACGGCGATTACACAGAGATTCGCACAGACCCAGTGGGGACCTTGGGAATTAAGGTGCAGGTAGCCCATGGCTTTGTTGCAGCCACCTGCCTTCCAAAGCATGAAGGGAGTCACGTGTAATGAAGCTGACATGATAAAAAAGCAATATGAATAGACAGAAATAATGAGTTGCTTGGAGCCCCCTGGAGCTGCTGAGTCAGCCTTCTTCAGAAGCCCTACACGCGTCTGTCTTTTTAGCTCCCTGTCCTGTCCTTTATAACAGGCTTCCCTGGTGGCTCAGTGTAAAGAATCTTCCTGCAATGCAGAAGAAGACCTTGGTTAGGTCCCTGGGTCGAGAAGATCCCTTGGGAAGGAATGGTAACCCACTCCAGTATTCTTGCCTGGGGAGTTCCCTGGACAGAGGAACCTGGTGGGCTACAGTTTGTGGGGTCGCAAGACATGACTGAGTGACTAAGCACACATGCACATTCTTTCTAATAGCTGGAGTCGGGTTTTCTGTCATGTCCAACTAAAATACACCCTAGATGATATCCCCGTGGACTGGAATTTTCTCACCTTTTAAAATGGTAAGAAAGAGAATTATCACACTATAGATCATATTTTCATTGGTCTCAGTCTGCTTTGCCCCATAATGTTGTTTTAAAAACCACCCTTAAATCACAGTCATTTATCAGTAAAGGTCTGTTCTTGTGCTCTTACATCTGCAGGTCATCATCAGCTTAGATGATATAAGATGGGCTTGGTAGGGTGCAAGGCTGTCCTGAGATGTATGGACAACAGACAAATGTCTTGTTCAAAGCCCTGACTAGATAACCAGTTGGAGTCATTCTAAGTCAGCACGTCAGCACCTTGCTGGCAACCCAGTCACACACCCACAGAACAAAATACTGGCAACTCTCTGAGAGCTTGCCTGTGTTTAAGGGCAGAACCGGTGGACAGTTCTTCTTCAGAACATGGGTGCTGGGTTTGTCTCCAGGCTGTGGGCTCGAGGTCTGCTAAGGTTGGTTTATTTTGATCCCCAACTAAAGAAGCAGTGGCCACCTGGAGGCATCTGTTCCTCTCATGGGTTACTGCACCATTGTCAACATCATCAGGGCACACCACAAAAGCCAAATCGTATAAGCACATCTATGACCTCTGAAATCCAATGGGTCAGCCCAAATCACATGGAAAATTATACTCTGCCTGAAGTAGGAGATATCTGAGGCTGGTAATCTGCTGAGTAATGATCTAGACTAATCACATCAGTCAGTCATTCACCCATTGAAAAAACATTTATTGAATTCTGATTTTGTCCTAGGCACTGTTGTAGAGGCTGAGCACACAGTGATGAACCAGATGTGGTCCTGGTCTGCAAGGAGTTCAGCCTAGAAAAGGAGTCAGTCACGTGAACATACAACTGCAATACGATGAATTCAGTGCTAATAATAGTTTACTGATCACGTAGCATAACTAGAATTAATTCTAAACGGCCTGTCTTCATTTATTTAATCTACTCAATAGTTCTATTAATATGAGGCGTAATTGACCCAGGGCTGAAACAGCTAGTTAACGACACAAGACTCAATACCAGAAACCTTCCTCTGGAAGCTTTCAACCACAATTGCCATACTGCATGTATAATGAAAATAGCACCAAGCAAACGTTTGGATAGGGAAGCAGCTCGTCAACTATAAAAAGAAGTACCATACAGAAGCCAATTGTTATTTTCATTGTCTCTTCCTCCAAATAGATTTATAGAATGTCAAAGTAGGAAAATGCCTTTGAGAGAGTCTGGCCCACTTATCAAACATTTTATGGATAAGGAAATGGAGACCTAGAGAGGAGGAGGGGCTGCCCTGGTCACACATCTGTCAATGCTCTCATCTTCAAGTCAAGGCTCCAAATATCTTTCTAGAAGATGTCATGCTACTGCACTGAGAGTTTTGGTTGATGCTGTGAAAAGAGATGTGCCAATTTCCTTAACGGGGACCTGGGCATAGAGGACAAGTGTGCATTTATCAGCCTTTGACGTAAGACCATTGACTCCTTAGAGGACTTCAGCCCTCTGCCTACCAGGCTTACATCTCTCAGTTAGCACCAAGGGGGCTGAAAAACGTTAGGTAATAGAAACAGGGTCCTCTCACCCTTTCATTCCATAATAAAATGGCTTTTTGAGAGATATTTGCAAGTTCACAGATTGCTGGAGTGCAGTGGATTTCAAATTTTTGATGTCAAAATGCTTTGCCCTCTTTAAATTCATTAAATTGAATCTCAAAGACTTTCTGTTTGTAAGAGTTATATCTATTGATATTTACCATTTTAGAAATTAAAAGTAAAAATATATATTCATTCATGCAAATATAACTATAATAAGTCATTTGCATACTGATGTATTTAATAAAATAACTATTTTTAAAATAAAAATAGTGAGTAGAAAGATACTCTTTACATTTTGGTAAATGTCTTAACGTTTGCTTTAATGTAAGTTGGCTGGATTCCGTTATCTGCTTTTGCCTTCAGTGGATGTGATGAACTGTTTTGACTGTACTACCTGAGGTAAGGTAGCAAGATGAGAGATCACTTTGTGTTCCTTGTGGTTTCAGATTCTACACTGCAACAATAACTTAAGTAGCTACGAAGTGTCAAGTTTTAGTGCAGTATCAAAGTTGTGTTTGGGAAAGAGTGAGAAGGAACAAGGTCATTGTCATTTCATCTCTGCCATCAGTGAGGTTAATGGAGGTTTGTATGTTACAGGGTTCCTCCTGACCTCTGGACAGTTGAACTAGACACAGGTGAGGTCAGAACTAAGATGTCTCAAATACAATGAGATGTTAACCTCCATCAACCTCACAGAGAACTACCAGGACAGTTGTCCCCTTCAGAATCTCCCCTGCCCTGTGCAGAGTAGGGGTTCCTGTTCAGAGGGGGCGGTGGAGGGGGGAGAGGAGTGGGCGGATGGTGAGGGAGCCCTGCTGTGAATGACTAAGTCTTGAAGGTATAATCCTGAATCAACTCTCACAAAAGAGTGTCCTCAAAGTTTCTTAGCCTGCAGTTCCCAGATGGTTCTCAAAAGACATCTATTAATACTCCTAAATTTTATGCAAAACTTTCCTTGTGCCATTTTAGGGGGAAGAGGGGATTTGTTTTCCACATTTTAAAAGATCGCCATAACCTCAAGTACTTGAGATGCATAGGAAGAGATGCCGGAGACTCAGAAATAAATGAAATCTTAGTCTGTAGAACCATTTTCCCAACTTGGCAAAACCACGTGTAAATCTGAAAAGCAATTTCTTAATTTCACATCCTAGGCCGAAGCAAACTCAGTTACTCATTAACTGTGTGACTTCAGTCAATTACTCAACCTCTCTGTTTCCTGTCTTGTAATCGCACCTACTTAGGTTTTTGAGGGGGAGGGAGGAGAGTGAGGTTTGAAGTAAAACAATCTAAACAAATGTCTAGCACATAGTAGGCAGTCTCATATCGTGGGGAACTATTTTTGCTATTCTTATTACTGATACGCTGAGGGTATCCAGGGAACAGAGAGAGATTTTCTGATTGAGTTTCTTTTGGCAACAATATTTAGAGAGAAAACACTGGCTGGCTAGAGGCCTCCGTCTCCGTGTGTTCTGGTCGTGTTGTTTTTGGCTGTTCCTGGCTGGTGTCTGTCTTTACCTTGAACTGCCCCAAGATTAGAATTTCTTGTAAATAGTGACTTAGTTATTCATCTACATCCTTTTCCAATGCTGGGCTGCTTCAGGAACAGGGCCTTACGCCTCCTGCTGCTTCTTCTCTGGGGACTGGAGTGAACGTGTGTGATCGTTCTCTGTAAAAGGCACTACCTCTAGCACCCCGTGGAGGAGGGCAGAAGGGCCCACAGGTTCCAGGTCACCCCACTCAGCACACCTTCCTACTCCTAGGGGCCTCATACAGGGACCTGAGTGAGCTCCACGTGGGCGATTTCAGGCAAGGCTGAGCAGTCTGAGGGAAGTATGTTAGAGAAAGAAGCCAAGGGGTCTGCAGGAAGACTGTTAGCAAGCAAACTGAGGGACTAGCCACACATAAAAGGGAATTTCCGTCTGACTCATCACAGGTCAGGGTGGATTCTTCTGCTTGGAAATTCTGTGGCCAAGCTCAGAGCTTAGGTGAGTCCTTCACCCCTAGAGATTCCCACTTGCTCTCAGAGCTGATGTCCTGTCCTTCCAGAGGCCTTACCTGACTCCTCAGATAAAAGGAGATATTTCTTCCTCTGTAGACTGACATGAAAATAAACTCCCATCCCTGCCACCTCTCATAGCAGCTGATTCCATGCTTCTCCTCTTTTAGAACAAGACCATGTGCCCCTCGGATTCCTCATCTTCAAAGCTGGGAATCCATTGGATGGTGATGAGAGAGACCAGGCAGAGAAGGAGGGAGGGCTGGGAAGTGGGGAGGAAACCTGTCCTGGTTCTGAAGATGTGCATTCTCTTCCATCTCCACTCTGTGCTTCAGGTAAAACCAGAAGCAAAATCGTTGACCTTATCAACGATTCAGATTTCCTAACTGGGAAAGGTTGAGAGAGAGGAATTGGGGCTGGGGGCACGCTCCTTGTCTTGCAGGATTCTTGATCAGATAAGATCTATCCATCAAAATGAAAGGAAATGGGACTGAGGTAGTTAGGATGCACATTCCACTGAAGAAATACTATGTTCCACCCTCCAGAATTCTATTGTTCGATAGCCTTTGGTTGAGACAGAACATGCCTAGACTAAGTATCTGCCGCGTGTGTTCAGCATCTGTGGACTTATCTTCCCAGTGCTTTTGGTACGGCCCCCAGAATGTCCTCTCAGCAGACTGTGGTCATCACCCTTGCTCAGACCCTGCCATCTCTCTCCTATGACTGCTAGGGGCTCCCCAGAGCATTAGAACTCCAGTCCCTTCTATCCTAGGCATCTTCCACCAGACATGCCGAGTGGTCTCCTGAGAACCCCAATCCACTCAGGGATCCTGCAAGGTCATCTCCGGTCTCTGTGTGAAGGGGGTCCTGTCCTTCACATACCCCTCCTGAGCTTCCTGAAATCACCACGCTCCTTCCTGCCTCCCTGCCTTGCTCTCCCGGGCTGGGCTGTGCCTTTCACTGGGACACCTTCTCTGCTCCCCTTTCCCCATGTTCCCACCCATCCACCAGCAAGCTCCCTTTCTCCTTTGAGACTCACTTCGGAGCTTTCTTCTGCTTTCTTCTTAGACAGAATTCACAGCTCTGCATCTGAGATCCTGTAAGCCCATCACCATCTGAGCTCAGACCACCTTGATTCCTAATTATTTCCTGATGCCTCTGTCTCTCCCAGTAGTCCCTGCAAGGAAAAGATCTGGGACCTAGTCTTGGTTGAATTCCTAGTTCCATGCTACATGAGTGAGTGAATACACAAATGCACTTTGAAGGCATTTGTCCTTTCCCAAGGCTCTGTGGGGTGTGCTCTCCTGCGAGGATCATTAGCTGATGTGTGAATAAAGGCCTGGTAACTTGCTTATTTCACAGCCTTGGCTCCCCACTTTCTGATTCATGCTGTCTTGCTCTTTCAACCTGGGAGAAGCTCTTTTGTTCACACTTTCTTTCCTGCCACCCCTTCACCACTAGACTGTAAGCCTTGCAAGAGTGGGGCTCCATCTTATTCTTTCCTGCACCCCCCCAACCTCCCCTTTGTCCAGGGAGCGACTGGAGCCAGGTTATCCTTCTTCCCCACAAAACAAAGTTTATTTCCTGCCTTCAAGAATCCTCAGGGAACAACAGAACTAACTGATAGGAGACCCGTGTATGAAATGATGAGCTTGCTCATCAAGTATGGTGCCTCCCTGCCCCACTTCCTTCATCACCAGTCTTAAAATGACTCCATCCACATTCACACCCCTCTGAGACGGCTTCACCCCCAACCCCCCTTTTCACAGTAGGTGACCCAGGGTGCCCCCTCTCCATTTTTCTGCCTCTCTTCTCTTTCATTTCCTTCTCTTTTTTTTTGTAAAAATGCAGTCCCTGCAATAAATTAAACTTTCATGGCTCCATTTCCTCCTTTCCCATTGTGGGACCCTGACATATTTCCTCAAGGAAATACTTTCAAAATCATAATTGAAATGCAATCATTCATAATAGAAAAGGGAGGAAGGGAGTCATAGATTTAGCTCTCGTTTCTGGTGGCAGACACGTTAATGACATTCTCTATTTCCTCTCATTAGCATAGAGCGCGTCTCTAGCAGGCCAGGTCCACCAGCCTCCCCCTCCTTCTCTCTCCCCAGGTTGAACCCACTCTCTCACACTCACAGCAGCCTGCAGGCACACTCAGGAACACAACATCCACCATGTCACCCTACTCGTTTGAAAGCCATCTGCACACGTCCTTGGTAGGGTTGTGACAGTTCAGGGTTTTACTCTTTCATTTTATGGGCTGGCCACACTGAGCTGGTTTATTCCCATGAATGCCCTTGATCACTTCCTTCTCTGAGCTATCCATAGGCTGCTGCCTTTTCCAAAATGCCTTTCTTCTTGAGCACGTTAGGAAGACCGCCTCCAGCCTACGTTCTTCTCCCTGTTTACCTGCTCTCCTGACAAGGCCACTCCCTGCCTCATTTTGGCCGCACTGATCCTCTGCGTAGGGAAGGCTGAATTCTTGGCTTCTTCTGTGTCCAGTGGCTCAGATGATAAAGAACCTGCCTGCCAATGCAGGAGATGCAAGAGACACAGAGTTTGATCCCTGGGTCAGGAAGATCCCTGGAAATAGGAAATAGCAACCCACTCCAGTTTTCCTGCCTAGAAAATCCCGTTGACAGAGGATCTTGGCAGGCTACAGTCCATGGGGTCACAAAGAATTAGACACAACAGAGCAACTAACAGTTTCACTTACACTTTTTGTGTCCCAGTAGTTGCTGAGCTTAACGCTGTTGTTTACTTATGACAGCAACTAAGATTGTCTTTCCACTTTCTGTCTCCTTATCTCCTCCCTGCTCTCCTCCCAGTAATGCACAGACAGGCACAATAAACTGTCAAGGAATTGAGAGCAGGACCTTTGATGACTTATTTATGAATTATCAGCATGTAGCCCAGTGTCTGTTCAGACTAAGTACTCTTGAAATAACTGAAAAATGAAGACCGAATAAAAGAATAATCATATTTTACTGATAAACAGAGATGAACAAAGATGATAAAAGAGGCAGTTATGAAGCAATTATTAAGACTAATTTATTTCTAACTTAAAAAGAGGAAGAATTGATATTTCCTGGGGGTTCTGAACGAACTAGGATGGGAACTGTGATTTGAGATCTGAGAAAGGATTACACAGGTCTTGGTATGGACAGACTTCTTGGATAGAGACCCTCTCATGGGCAGGAGGTGGAGAAGTGTCCTTAGGGTCCTTTCCAACTGAGTTAAGTTGTCCCCATACTGTGATCTTGGTGCCAGTGCTGTTTCTTCCTGGAACCGGAGCCTGGCGAGGTTGCAGTAGAGCCCAAGACCAAAGGAGAATCTACAGATGCTCACTTTTATACGTGCCTGTCAAAACAATCTCCTATATCTTGATCCAAGTAGAAAAACAGAATGAAAACTGACTACCTATTCCAAATATATGACTACACATAAAACCCTGGGTCATCTAGTCTGTTTTCACTTCCTGGTTAACCTTCTGAAGTCTCCCCAGTGGAGCTGCATAGCTGATTGAAAATGACCATCTCCATCATTGTGCAATGAGCAATAACACGGGTTTGTAAAACAAGAACACAGACACCAGTTTCTCCATTTTTTTTTAAAAGAGAAAATCCAAGTATTAATCTCTCAGTCACATCCGACTCTTTGTAATCCCATAGACTGTAGCCTGCCAGACTCCTCTGTCCATGGAATTCTCCAGGCCAGAATACTGGAGTGAGTTACCATTCCCTTCTCCAGGGAATTTTCCTGAATCAGGAATGGAACCTGAGTCTTCCACATTGCAGGCAGAATCTTTACCATGTGAGCCACCAGGGAAGCCTTAAAAAAAAAAAAGAAATTTTAATGTTTTGTTCATTAAGGATGTTTGAAATAATTTTGATTTTTTAAAGATATTGCATTCAGGAACTTCCCAGGTGGTCCAGTGGTTAAGAACTGCCTTGCAATGCGGGAGCTGTAGGTTTGATCTCTAACTGGGGAACTAAAGGAAATCAACCCTGAATATTCATTGAAAGGACTGATGGTGAAGCTGAGCTCCAATTTTGGCCACTTGGTGTGAAGAGTCAGCTCACTGGAAAAGACCCTGATCCTGGTGAAGACTGAGGAAGAGAAGAGAAGGAGGGGACAGAGGATTAGATGGTTGATGGCTTCATCGACTCAATGGACATGAGTTTGAGCGAACTCCAGGAGACAGTGGAGGACAGGGAAGCCGGAGGTGCTGCAGTCCACAAGGCTGCAAAGAATCAGACACGACTGAGCGACTGAATAGCACCAACGATAATAACGACAATAGGGAACTAAGATCTCACGGGCCATGAAGCAACTAAGACCTGCTGCAACTAAGACATAACCAAAGAAATAAATGATGAAAATGTTGCACTCAAATATTTATCTTGACTTTTGAGTTTTGATTTTGGGAGGGGGGGTGCATACTTAAATGTCGTCCTGGCCTCCATGTATCGCACTTCTGCCCATTACCCTTGAAGACGTTGGTCCAGGTCCCCTTCCTCCTTTGAGCTCCTTTTCCTCAAGGAGCATTCAATCAATGGGGAAGGTACAGTTGTTGAGAATTTTTTGCAAGGCAGGATGAACGAATGGGACAAAAACAGACATAACTGAAGCTCATCTGAAAGGGCATAACTTAGTTCAATGGTGGGTTTCAGGGAAGGCTGGAGACAGACGGCAACACTGGCATTGAAAGAAAAATGGATCTTTGCTAAACCAGGATGGAGAAAGGGCATTCCAGTTAGAAGGAGTAGCATGAACAGAAGCTTAGAGATAACGCTGTTCAGGAAACTTCTACGTAGGCAGGCAGTGTGGAAAGCTCCCTTACACAGATGCGGAGAGCTGCGTAGGAGGAAGATGCTTGGCTTGATTGACAAGCCCCAGGGCTGGCCTGACCATGACAGAGAAGATTCCATGTTTCTAGAATAGACTTAGCAGGCTAGCACTGGTTCTCCTGGTGGTGAGCTCCTCCAGAAAAGAAGGAGCACTTTACTGCTGACAAGGCCAGCTCCCCGCTGCAGGTGCCAAGGGTTGGTACTCTCGGCCACACCGGGCTTCTTTCTTTGGGCTCCAGGTCCTCGCTGTCCCAGTCAGGAGCTACCACTATACCTCAGGCAGCAAGGTGGGAAAGGAAGAGAAGGTTCTGCTTCTCAGGACGATGCTAACAGGAATGGGGCCGCCTGAAGAATGGACCTTTTCTGGGTTGAGAAGAAATCTGTATTTCTCTATAACAAGTAAAGAACTTCCAGCCCCACCACCCACTGCACTGTGACATCTGCAGGTCAAGGCAGCATGCAGGACCCCAGCACAGGGGGTGCCCACTCGGTGCTTCAAGACCTCTGTGTTCTCACTCACCCAGAGTCATGCTCTAACCAGGAGGTGAATCTTCTCTCTTTCAGAACTTTTTTTTCATTGCAGTTTATTTACAATATTGTTTTAGTTTATGGTATGCCTCAAAACAACTCAGTTATACATACATGTATAGATAGATAGATTTTTTCTCGTATTCTTTTCCATCATGTCTTATTATAGGATCTTGACTATAGCTCCCCATGCTGTACGGTAGGACCTTGTTTCATTTATTTTGTATTCAGTATCTGTTAATCCCAGACTCCTAACTTTTCCCTCTGACACCCCCTTTTCCCTTTCATAACCCTTCCTATGTGAGTCTGTCTCTATTTTGTAAATAAGTTCATTTGTATGTTTTTTTTTTTAAGTCTCTCAGTAGTGTCTGACTCTGCGACTCCATGAGCTATACAGTCCATGGAATTCTCCAGGTCAGAATACTGGAGTTGGGTGGCCTTTCCTTTTACCAGGGGATTTTCCCAACCAAGGGATCAAACACAGGTCCCCCTTGTCAGGCAGGTTCTTTACCAACTGAGCTATGAGGGAATGATTTTTTTCTTTAGATTTCACATATAAGTGATTTTATAAAATATTTGTCTTTCTCTATCTGGCTTATTCACTTAGTAGAACCTCAAGGTCCATCCATGTTGCTACAGATGGCATTATTTCATTCTTCTAAGGCTGAGTAGAAGCACAAGCTGGAATCAAGATTGCTGGGAGAAATATCACTAACCTCTGATATGCAGATGACACCACCCTTATGGCAGAAAGTGAAGAGGAACTAAAAAGCTTCTTGATGAAAGTGAAAGAGGAAAGTAAAAAGTTGGCTTAAAGCTCAACATTCAGAAAATGAAGATCATGGCATCTGGTCCTATCACTTCATGGGAAATAGATGGGGAAACAGTGGAAACAGTGTCAGACTTTATTTTGGGGGCTCCAAAATCACTGCAGATGGTGACTGCAGCCATGAAATTAAAAGACGCTTACACCTTGAAAGAAAAGTTATAACCAACCTAGATAGCATATTCAAAAGCAGAGACATTACTTTGCTGACTAATGTCCATCTAGTCAAGGCTATGGTTTTTCCTGTGGTCATGTATGGATGTGAGAGTTGGACTGTGGAGAAGGCTGAGCGCCAAAGAATTGATGCTTTGAACTGTGGTTTTGGAGAAAATTCATGAGAATCTCTTGAACTGCAAGGAGATCCAACCAGTCCATTCTGAAGATCAGCCTTCGGTGTTCTTTGGAGGGAATGATGCTAAAGCTGAAACTGCAGTACTTTGGCCACCTCATGAGAAAAGTTGACTCATTGTACAAGACTCTGATGCTGGGAGGGATTGGGGGCAGGAGGAAAAGGGGATGACAGAGGATGAGATGGCTGGATGGCATCACCAACTTGATGGACGTGAGTTTGAGTGAACTCCAGGAGCTGGTGATGGACAGGGAGACACGCTGCGATTCATGGGGTCACAAAGAGTTGGATACGACTGAGCGTCTGAACTGAACTGAACTGATGGCTGAATATGGAGAAGGCGATGGCACCCCATTCCAGTACACTTGCCTGGAAAATCCCATGGATGGAGGAGCCTGGTGGGCTGCAGTCCATGGGGTCGCACAGAATCGGACACAACTGAAGCAACTTAGCAGCAGCAGCAGCAGCAGCATGGCTAAGTAATATCTCATTATACACATGTACCACCTCTTCTTTTCCATTCATCCATCAGTAGATGTTTATGTAACTCCATTCCTAGGCTATTTAAGTAGTGCTGCTTTAAATATTGGGGTGCATGTATGTTTTCAAATTAGAGTTTTCTGCAGATATATACCCAAAAGTGGGATTGCAGGATCATATGGCAGCTCTATTTTTACTTTTAAAGGAACCTCCATCCCATTTTCCGTAGCCCGCCCTGGACCGATTTACATTCCCGCCAACAGTGTAGGAGGGTTCCCCCTTCGGGACCCTTAATGAACATCAGGACCACAATGACCCAGCGTCACTGGGAGGGTGTCTCTCTGCTGATCCTCCCAGATGCCTGTGGGACATTCCTCTCCCAGGCGTTTGGTGACAGGCTGCTGCATCTCACTCTTGGCCTCCATCCCCTGTCATACCACAGTGGCTTTCGGAAAACACATTCCACATCTTTCTCATCTCTTGTGCAAGCGGTGGCCTCCTCTCTGGCCCTGGCTGATGGCTCAGCCATTGGCTGGCATCCTGTGGGGACAGCACCCCAGGTGTACAGGGGAGGGACATGAAGCCAGATTTACCAAGTCCTCTTTGGGCTGGTCTCTGGCTATATTCTTTATCTTGTATAGTTTATTTAAATGACATCAGTACTATCCACTAGAAAGTTTTAGTCCTTTTGGACAAATAAGCCTTTGCAGAGGCTTGCAGAGGAAGTAATTTGCCTAAAGCATCCGCTTAGAACCAGATTCTCTGACTCCTAAGCCAACAGGTTTTCTTTTTTAGGGAACTCTTTTATTCCTAGGTACTTTGGTCTTTCCTGGAGAGAGGCTGAGACAGATAAGAAAAAGGGAAATAATATCATATGAAAGCAAAACCACTCCAAAAGTCAGTGTGGCAGTCACCTATCATATCATTGAAATCATATTTAAGAGGAATCTCTCATAGCCCCGGCTATGCTGCAGCCCCTACACCACAATTTCCATTTAGAAACTCCTCCTTCAAGAGGTGCTTGAAAGTGAACTCTCTGAGATGTTTTCCCTGACACTGCTCAACAGGAGGCAAAATAAATCACTTCCTCTTCTTGGCCCCCTAAATGGGTTGTATGCATTTTGCACTAAATGTAAGAGAGAAACAGACAGACAGAGACAGAGTTAACTTTATATGTCAACTTGGCTGGGACATGGGGTTTCCAGATATTGGGTTAAATGTTTTTCAGAATGTGTCTAGGAGAGTGTTTCTCCATGAGATGAACATTTGAATCAGTGTATGAATAAAGCCCATGGCCCCTTTGAATGTGGCTGGACCTCATTCAATCCATTGAAAACCGGAATAACAAAAGTGTAGAGTCAGAAAGAATTTTGTCTCTGCTTGACTGTCTTAGTGCTGGGACATAGGTCTTCCCCTGCCTTCAGACATGGACTTGGTTTGAATCACACCCTCAACTGTCCTGGTCTCCAGTTTGTGGATGGCAGATCTTGGGATTGTGAGCCTTCCTAAGGAATTAGCTCTCATGATGTGAGATAGATCTTGCTGGTTCATTTTATCTGGAGAACTGAGACTGAAAACAGAGAGAGAGAGAGAGAGAGAGAGAGAGAGGCTTGCCTGCTGTTACACTCAGGAGTGGATGTCCCAGGGTGAGTATGAGATGGGGAACGAACACCCCCAAAGATATTGCCGTGGGTCTGAGGTCCCAAGGTCTCACTGTGAGCCCCTCATCTGCAGGGAGTCCCACAGGCTTCAAAACAATGTAACTGCTTAATTAAAGGTCCAATCAAAAAGGATGACCCAGCATCATTTTGAATATTTGTGTTTTTTTTGCTACATATGCATAATTTTAGAATATTGTCTTCATATATAATGTTCTATTGTGTGTATATGTGTGTGCACAGATATGATTATAGCAGAGTGTGGTAGGTATGTATGTGATCCATTGGAATTTTTTTCATTGACATTGAAAGCAAAATTGGCTCCTTGAGAGAGTTTACTTCCCAGGTAGCTCAGTGGTTAAAAATGCAGGAGATGCAAGAGACGTGGGTTTGATCCCTGGGTCAGAAAGACCACCTGGAGGAGGAAATGGAAATCCACTCTAGTATTCTTGTCTGGAAAAATCTAATGGACAGAGGAACCTGGTGGGCGACAGTCCCTGGGGTCACAAAGAGTTAGACACAACTGAGCAACCGAGCACACATACAATGACATATTATATGAGTGATACTTCCGAATAGCTGTGTGTGTGAGTGTGTGAGTGTGTGAGTGTGTGTGTGTGTGTGTGTGTGTGTGTGTGTGTGTGTGTAGGTGCTTAAAGGAAACTTATGCCCCAGAACCAGCCCTTCCCATACAAAAGCTCTCTAAGAAGTAAAGTGTATACATGGGAAGAATACTGTCTGTACTAGTCACCAGCCTATTCTCCTTTACCAGGCTTTCTAAAGCCTGGATTAGAAATTGTGGTTTAAGCTTGAGGTTCATTTTAGACTTTGTCTCTGAATCTAAAGGCTTCCCTTGTGGTTCAGATGGGAAAGAATCCACCTGCTATGCAAGAGACGCAGAGTGAATCTCTGGGTCAGGAAGACTCCTTGGAGAAGGACACCCACTGCAGTGTGCTTACCTGAAGAATCCACAGAGAAGCCTGGTGGCCTACAGTACATGGGGGGTCACCAAGAGTCGGACACAACTGAGCAACTAACACTTCTGAATCTACAAAAGTCATTCTGACCTCCCTCCTTCCCTGATCCGAGTCAATGGGAGAACATCTGTGGATACCCTGCCCATGGGATCATGCCTCAGATACAACAGACCTTGTGAGCTGGGTCAGGGAGTTTAGATGCAAATCGCTGGCAGTTACTAAACAGCACAGTTATAGGATCAGTTTTGCTTCTTTAAATCATCACTTTGAATATGATTTTAAAATACTTGTTAGAGGAGTAAGAGGGCAAATCAAGATTCTGTTACAAAAATTTAGGGATGGGTTGACTACGGTTTTGTCTGGAGACAGTGGTGGTGGGACGAGGGGAGAGGGGAAGGGGTGGGTGTAAGAGGTCTTTGAGAAGTGACTAGAATGAGTCAGAGAGAGGAGTCCTGTGATTGTCTATGTTTCTAGATTGAGCAACTGGGTGGATGGTGCTGGCACGATGGCTGAGTTGCTGTTTTGGACAGCAGGAAATTATGAGATCAGTAGGAGAGACACCGGGTTTTAATTAACTCTGAGTCATCCCAAAGAAGTTGCCTTAACATGATTGGATATATGGGTATGGATTTCAGGAGAAAAGACTGGGCCAGAACCCAACACCAGAGAGTTGTCCACGTATACATAATGAACATATCCAGGGATGAATGGTTTCCGGGGAAGCAGGACTCTTCATGCTCAAACCGGGAATATTTCAGGCAAACCAAGATGAGTTGTTCACCCTATTCATAAGCAAATGTGCTAGAAAATGAGACACAAAAGATACCAGGAGAAAGGGCTTCTCTAGCTAGTCTCCAAAATGAGACAGCACACAAAAAAATGGGGGACGGGGTGCATTTATTTACTGTCAAGAGAGTAGTAGTCCCAGTGGGGCAAGATCTCCCAGATTTCTGGATGCTCTCTGGCTCTGTGGCCATTTAAGTGCCTGGCTACTGTAATTAGTCTTTTATTTGTTCACATGGGTGTGTTATTTTTTCATTTGAAACAATAGTTTTAGAGTCTCCATTGCTTAGAGCACAGTGTTCGAATGTCTCTTTTAACTCCTGTTTCTCCATGATTATAATCTATAGCGCTTCCTCATTTCCCCTTCTTCATCCCAATGTTCTAGCCACACAGAATCACTTTCTGCCCAAGGAGGGTCCATTCCCTGCCCCTGAGGACCCAGCGTCCAGAGCCCAGCTCGGTGCTGCTCCGTCCCAAGGTCTCCCCCCCCCAGCCTGTGCTCCTCATCCTCCTAACACACATTTGTGAGTCTCCCAAGTTTCAGGCCCTGTCTGACCTCTGTAAATAAAGATATAACTGCCAGGACAGTCATGGGCCTTGAGAGCAGACCTCTAGGTTGAGCCTCCCTATTGCTGCCCTAGAGCCCTTACTTTCTATCTACCATCAGTTTCGTTGCTTTCTGAGCATCTAAAGGAAGGAGAAGGGTGTTCTGGAAAAAGCACTGGATTCAGGAGCCCAGGAGCCTGCTCCCCCAGCTCTGCTTCCTGCATCCCTCCAAACACCTCCATTTTTTAACCATTAGCTCCCTATATCACCCTGGGATTTCCTTGGAGGGAATGATGCTGAAGCTGAAACTCTAGTACTTTGGCCACCTCATGCGAAGAGCTGACTCATTGGAAAAGACTCTGATGAGACAGAGGATGAGATGGCTGGATAGCATCATGGACTCGATGGACGTGAGTCTGAGTGAACTCCGGGAGTTGGTGATGGACAGGGATGCCTGGCGTGCTGCGATTCATGGGGTCACAGAGTCGGACACGACTGAGCGACTGAACTGAACTGAACCAAAGATAACCTCACAACGTTGCAGTAAAGATCTATCCCTGGGTCAGAAAGATTCCCCTGGAGGAAGCGATGGCAACTCACTCTAGTATTCTTGCCTGGAGGATCCCATGGACAGAGGAGCCTGGTGGGCTACAGTCCATAGAGTTGCAAAGAATCGGACATGACTGAAGCAACTTGGCATGCAAAATAATTGATTTAAACATGCCTTCATCACCAGGGAAAATACAGTTCTTTCTCTTACCTACTGCCCAAAGCCAGACAGCACAAGTCAGCTTTACATCCATATATAATAGCAGACTTGCGGCAGCTGTTTCTGATACAGATTTGGTCACTCCATGAATAGTCAATAAAGTCTGAGGGGGTCAGGATGGGAAAGAAGGGGGCATGAGGAACTGAAATGAGATGTAATCAGGCCATGGGACAGACTTTGTTGCCTTTCCTTATTTAAAGGGAGACAACCTGGAGATTTTCTTTGGGCTTCAAAAACAAGCTGAAAGAGAAAGGAGAAACGTTCTGATATGTCTGACACCTCGTGCCTATGGGCAGCTAATTCTTCTGTAGAAATGGGGGGCTTATGTTTTGTTTTGTTTTGTTTTTTCTTTTTAAGCTGGATCTTAGACTTATAGACCTGCATATCCGCATAGTTCTAGGGGCACTAGAAAGACTCTCTTTCGATGTGCAGGTGATAAAACCAAAGCCCAAAAAAGGCACTGAATAATCTGAGCTGGAAAAATGAAAGGAAGAAAAAGACCAGAAAGTTAGGCTGCCAACTCATAACGCAGGGCCTCTTTTTCTCTGCCCGAGCTATGCCCTCATCTCCAGGCATCCTTAGCTGCTTCCCAGTCAGCACTGTCTGATATATCCATGGACAGCTCTCTCATTTTTTGGTCTGGAGCCACATTAAATGTGATCAACAGTTATTAAAGAAAAAAATCATGTCATATCCAAATAAAGACATCTCCTGTCCTGTCCAGACTAATTGGAGCACGTCTCTGTCTCAGAAGGGAGAACAGGTACTTCATGAAAGAGATAATACATTAAATAAGTGAAAACAGGTCATTTTAATGATCATTGTCTAAAGCTGCATGCGTGCATGCTCAGTTGCTTGTCATGTCTGACTCTTTGCGACCCTGTGGACTGTAGCTCACCAAACTCCTCTGTCCATGGGGATTCTAAAGGCAAGAATACTGGAGTGGGTGGCCATGCCCTCCTCCAGGGAATCTTCCTGACCCAGGTATTGAACCCGTGTCTCCTGTGACTCCTGAATTGTCAGGTGGGTTCTTTACTTTTGAGCCACCAGGGAAGCCTGTCTAAAGCTGGAGTATAGTGAAGTCGCTCAGTCGTGTCCTACTCTTAGCGACCCCATGGACTGTAGCCTACCAGGTTCCTCCCTCCATAGGATTCTCCAGGCAAGAGTACTGGAGTGGGTTGCCATTTTAGGATGCAAATATTTATTGATGTGATTTTTTTCCCCTCTGGTGATGTTTCTGTATTACTGATGGACACTTGCATGTAATCAGGCACTTTTGAGTTGTTAAAAGGAAAAGAAAAAAATTAGAGAGGAAGACAATTTAAGGAGAAAAGATGTTTTCAAGTTGGATATCAGAGTAGAGGCATATAAGATGCACAAAAGCTCGCCCCTTTTGTTCTCAGGCCTGGTGGCTGGGGCAGGTTTGAGGTCTCTGCTGTTGTGCAGGAAAGGGTGGGAACTCCCCTCCGCCCTTCCCCTTCCTGCTCCTCCACTGGCTGAACAAGCAACAGGAGGTCAGGACAACTCATACCGAAAACCAGGGGACCCAGAGCTCTGCAAATCAAGGTCACCCAGCATGACTGCTTCTTTTCTAAGCCTAGGTCAAACCAACTGTACAAAAAGTCAACAAAGTAAACACAGAGAGGATTTAGAACCAGGTCAATGAGGCAGAAGGGTGCATCCAGTCATTAAAAATACACTGTAAATAGAGGAATTGTATGGCATATGAATTATATCTTAGTAAATCTGCACCAAAAAACAACAACAACAATATCCTCTTCCCCACATGCACATAGACGACTTTTGCACCATATGCAGGGGCTGTAATATCACCTCTCTGGTTATCAAAACTGCTGTGCATTTGTGCAGCTCCTTCTTGTTTACACAGAGCTCCATAAACTTGCCTCCGGGATTTCTCACTTTTGAGTTGAACAGGAAAACAGGGACAAGGAAACAGAGGGTTGATTTTCCTGAGGCCACACAGCAAATGAATGGCAGAAGCAGAGCCTGGGGTTCAATCCCAGTGTTTGTTCCTCCACTTGATACTATTGCCTATCTGGAGGTGAAGGTGTGGCTTTCATCAATATTTAGATCTTTTTCACAGCTACTATGAACTCTACCGGTAAGAGGGAGTTCTTGAAAAGAATGAGAAATTACTTCTTTGAAGCAGTTTCTAAATATATGGTTTCTATTAAGGACTAGAAGTAGTCAACATGATTGAAGAAAAATGTGGAGTCTCTATTATAGATCAAATCTATGCAGCCCTCAGTTAGTAAAATTATGTATAAAATTAAAGCATATTGAGGGGACCCCACACAAGTTAAGATCTGCTGAATCCAAATTTCTTTTTTTTTAATTGGAATATAGTTGATTTACAATGTTGTGTTAGTTCCAAGTGCACAGCAAAGTGAATCAGTTTTACATATATGCATTGTTTTATATATATACACATACACAATATATAACTATATATATAAAACAATGCATATATGTATGCATATTATACATATATAGCATATTATGCATATATACATATGTACATAGTTATATACATGTATACAGTGATATATATATATATATATATATATATATATACAGCTATATATGTATACCATATATAACTTAGTCCTATGCCTGGTCTATATTAAGTAGTTACACATAGCCCAGTGCCTGGTCCATAGTAAATAATTGATAAATGCTAGTTGTAGTCATTATAGCTCTAATTCATCTATTGCTGAATCCTGTCATTGCACACACAGTGTGGCATACTGTAACTGAATAATAACTATTTGATCTCTAAAAGAAGAAATGAATTTGAATCCTACTGACAATACAAGAACTTGATATTTTATGTCATAGTTTATTTAACTTTCCCAAAACACTGATGGTGGCTATTATTTTTCTTATGTCCTTGAGAAAGCCAAGGCTGTGTTGGAACACTTGAAATATATTTCTCTAAATAATACACTTGGTCGCTTTAAACCATGAAAACAAACATTCACATGTACTATAGAAATACCAACAGAGGTCAATTTACTAAGGCAGAGAAACGATGGTGCTCACCCCACCTTCAGAATCTGTGAAAGTTTCAGGAAAATTGTTGCATTTTCCTGAGAAATGTGTTCCAGAATGAATGCATTGTGTGCTCTTGGTGCCAGACACTGTTCTAGTACTTTCTCATGCCACCTTTGTAAGCACCCAGCACGACCTGGGAGTGGGTACTCTTGCACCCATTTGACAGAGAAGGGAATTGAGGCTCAGGGAGTCAGCCAAATGTTTCCATCTTACACTGTGGATGAATCTTTGAGTCAAATTTCATACCCAGGTCTGGGTGACTCCAGTGCCCTTTTCCTCTTCTACAACAGCACACTGCCTCCCACGAGTTTCCTGAAATAGAACCAGAAAAGAATCTGACTCATAATCTTCCTTGTCACAAAGCCATCTCAAAACATCTCTGGCTTGAAAAAGACTTTCAGGACAACAGGTCAGGCAGTCCTTCCCGAGGTTGGAATCTCCTTCATGACATCTTTCAAATCAACTTCACTGCCCTCAAACACGTCCGCGACAGACAGACAGCCACTTCCATGGAGGGTTAGCAAGACCAAGAGGCACAGAAGGTCTCTGGTTCAACCCTTCGTTAGATGGATAATGACATTAAGGCACAAAGAAAGTATACATCACCCAGGATTACACACAGAGTAGCGAATCCCCAGATGACTGAGGGTCATTTTCTAGAACAACTTTACTAGACCTCAAAGCCAAACTGAATAAATTTGAGAGACAACTCTACTCCCATCATAGACTAGTCAGCTCAAGTACTCATTAAAATAAAAGATTCTTTCAACTCATCCTGGACAAGATCTATGCTTTCCAGAGTGGTCTCCCACCGTGAAATGTAATTCCTCTGAAATGATTTCCTTTCCTTCCCAAGTTCCTGTAAGAAAAGGCAACAATAAACTCAGATGGGTTAAGAATGTTATGGTTGACAAAACCTTAACCCCGGGAAGCAGGCAGTACAGGAATTAGAATCCCATTCATCAGATAAGAGACAAGCTGGACCATTGTACTCGTAAGTGTGGCAGGCAAATAATTATAAGTAGAACCTTGAACACATGAAGCTACTGAGGTGTGAGCTCTTTATCATTCTTACCCTACTCTGATGGGGGCTGGCAGTAGGAAGGTAGAGTGGTTTCTTCCCCATGTGTTCCGAGATCCTGGCTCCTCCTCTGTAATAGTCTGTAACCCCCTAGACCTTGGAGTCTTCACTCATCCCTGTCTAGCAGATGACGGAAGAAACAGCATGTGGAGGATCCCATGAAAGATTTGAATGGTTCAGGCTTGGAAGCAGAAAATAAGGCTTCTGCTCAGGAGTACATCAGTCAGAACCCAGACTTACAATCACATCTGGTGGAAGGGCATTGGGACAGGTAACCTAACAGTGGGCTCAGGAGGAAGGACACACTGCTTTGGGTGATTTTAATAAACATTGGATAGTTTCTGTCATAGTCATCTTGATTTCCCAGTATATCAGGTAGGGATCTGAGCTAGGATTTCAACATAATTATTCTAATGCCTATTACAAGGTCCTTTTCAGGACTCAGGGCTGAAGCAACATTAAGTAACAACTTCAAGGTAATGAATCAGATTTCTATGATTTTTTTTTCTTCTGCTAATCTTGCTAATTGGCAAGAATTAGCTAAGCTTGCTAATTGGTGAAGAATCCACCTGCCAATGCAGGAAACACAGGAGATGTGGGTTCGACCCCTGGGTTGGGAAGATCCCCTAGAGGAGGAAATGGCAACCCACTCCAGGATGCTTACCTGGGAAATCCCATGAACAGAGGAGCCTGGTAAGCTACAGTCCATAGGGCTGCAACGAGTCGGACACAACTGAGCACATGCACACACACACACACACACACACACACACACACACGGCCTTGCTTATTACCATCTTTGGTGGCTTGCAAGTTCTACAGACACTTCCTGTCCCACAGAGGTGGTGGGTCCATCTCAGTGCAGTGAGGGCCCAACACTTTTCTTGCTATTCAGTGTCCTCAGTTTGATTTCTCTAGCATTTGGGGGAATCTATCTGAGATCATCTTTGTTAAATATTTCTTGAGTCAACATTTTACCAAGTGCCTGCTTTGCACTAGGGGCCACCAACGTCCTGGACCCTGGAGATCTTGAAATGAATGAAACAGGATTGGTGCTGTAAGAGCTTACACAGTGCTTAGGAAAGAAACTGGGAAGCTAAAGCATTAAAAATGAAGTTGACAAGTATTGTAATAAATTTGGACACAAAGAGTAATGTAAATACAGTGGGAATGAAAGTAATTGTGCCTGGGGAAGCTTTCAGGCTGGAAGCATTTTTTAAGGTGAAATTTGAAGGATAAGTAATGATTCCCAATGAGACACACTGTGAGTGTGCATGTACATGTCCAGTCATATCCAACTCTTTGTGACCCCATAGGTTGCAGCCCACCAGGCTCCTCTGTCCATGGAATTTTCCAGGCAAGAATACTGAAGTGGGTTGCCATTTCCTTCTCCAGGAGATCTTCCCAACCCAAGCATCAAACTTGAATCTCCTATGTCTTCTACACTGGTGGGCAGATTCTTTACCAATGTGCCATTTGGGAAATATTTCATGGGCAGAAGCAAAATGTTTTGTCCTTAACAAGGACCAGAAAATAACAAGAATTTTTATTTTGGTGTTGTTTTAGGTGTTTGATGGTGGGGAATGGCAGGAGATTCATATTTTGGATTGAATTTGAATTCCTAATTTGAACTCAGACTGCAAAAGTTTGAATGGCAAATAAATAATTTCAAATTCTTGCCTTATAGCATTAGAGGAGGAGAAGCTGAGTGATGATGCAAACATCGGTTTTCCAAACTCACTTTCTGATCACTGTACTCATTGGTTCTTGCTCTCCTCTTGACTTAAAAATAAGTGAAAAATTCTATGTTGGGACATTAGCTAAGGGCACGTACTGATTCATCCAAAGTTTTCTTTCTCTCCCTCATCCCTTCTCTCTCTCTCTCTTTTTCCCTAAGCGATCTTCAAAGTACTGTTGGAATGTCAGGTCCTGAACCCACATATTCAGAGATTTGTATAAAATCATTGCCTTCAAGGGGTTAATAATCTGCAACTAAGTCGCTTCCTTCATGTCCAACTCTGTGAGCCCACTAGGCTCCTCTGTCCCTGGGATTCTCCAGGCAAGAACACTGGAGTGGGTTGCCATTTCCTTCTCTAATGTATGAAAGTGAAAAGTGAAAGTGAAGTTGCTCAGTCGTGTCCGACTCTTAGCGACCCATGGACTGCAGCCCACCAAGCTCCTCTGTCCATGGAATTTTCCAGGCAAGAGTGCTGGAGTGGGTGCCACTGCCTTCTCTGATAATCTGCTAAGGGAGGCAAATAAGTAGACAACAGTGCATCTCATAGACTGGAATATTACTCCAAGACCCCGGGATAGCAGCTAGAGATGGGACCCTGACCAGAGTCTGCAAGACTGGAAGACATGAGGATGTGATACTTGAGCAATTTAATTCCAAAGGAGCCTTACTTCATTGAATTCCCCGGTGGGCTGCTTTTATTTTGAGAGGTCCTATGTACACTGCCCTACCCACAAATACATTTGTAGGTTACATTAATCTAAGACCTTCAGGCAATTTAAATTAGAATGGCAAATGAAAGGGTTTGGGACATTCTAGTTTGGGCTTCCCTGGTGGCTCAGAGGCTAAAGCATCTGCTTGTGATGGGGAAGACCCAGGTTCGATCCCTGGGTCGGGAAGATCCCCTGGAAAAGGAAATGGCAACCCACTCCAGTATTCTTGTCTGGAGAATCCCATGGACAGACGAACCTGGTTACCTACAGTCCATGGGGTCGCAAAGAGTTGGACACAACTGAGTGACTACACTTAGTATGGCAGTGAGGGTGCCTTTTTTTGGTAGGGGGTCTTTATGCTGCCTTTTAAATCATTGATAAGTACACATTGTACTAATTTCAAGAAAGTCTGCCCTTGACTGCTGGCCATGTAGATACAGAGAAATGATCTGGTGGGAGGACTCGATTCTTTCTGCAGGAGGAACACTCCTCAGAAGCCACAGAAGTGATGCTTCACCATCCTTCAGCCTCCCACATTAACGGTGCCTCCTGGTCCCCAGCCGTGTCTCAGCAGCAAAGACACTGAGCCTTTTTGTCTGCAGTGTGCCAGCCATGTCCCTGTGGTTAGCAGAGGCATTGGTTTTGCAATGAAAGACTAAATGAGCCTGAAAGGAAACCATGAGTCTAACCTTAGAGGATTTCATGTTCTCAACCTCACTGAGTCATCAGTGAATTTATGAGCCAGGTGAGGAATTTCCGGAGAGGAAATGTCATGCGATGATTCCTCAAAACGTGACTTTGGGGAAAGGGGGGAAGGAAAAAAAGTTAGAATGACCAGTCATCAGATCTGGAAACATTCTCCCATATTCCCATCTCTAATTTTTTTACTTTATGAATTTTTCACAGATTCTATATTCCCTGCTACACTTTTCAGCTTATCCTGACAGAATATGGATTTTATTCTGGCTGTGATCTGAACCTTCTAATTATAGCCAAAATAAAAATCTTTGACTTAAGAGTGATTGGCAACTTTAACTTGATCTGTAAGGTTATCCTGGGTTGCTGAAGCAAGAAACACTTTGCTTACTGGACTATCAATGGGAGCCAGTTGATTTTCTACACCTATAGCTTTCATTAATGTATTTATACAACTATGTGAATTTCTTCACGTATGCTATATGTCTTCATAGAGTGCAGCTTCCCTAATCTCATTTCTTTTTATTTTTTAGATCTTTTGTGAGGCGAACCCTTTTTAAAATTTTTACTGAATTTGCTATAATATTGCTTCTGTTTTATGTTTTTATTTTGTTTTGCTTTTTGGCCGCAAGGCATGTGGCGTCTTAGTTTCCTAACCAGGGATCGAACCTATATCCCCTGAATACAGAAGGTGAAGTCTCAACCATTGGACCAAAAGGGAAGTCCCCTGATTCTCATTCTCATTTCTAGCAAAAATATTTGTGAATCTACAGTTTACCACATCTACCTAATAGAAATTGGTTTATTCTTTATCTTGTCACCTTGTTAATTATGTACTCTCTAATATTCTTTTAGTGACTATCCTAGTACGGGCCTCCCTGGTGGTGCAGAGGTTAAAGCATCTGCCTGCAATGTGGGAGACCTGGGTTTGATCCCTGGGTCGGTAAGATCCCCTGGAGAAGGAAATGGCAACCCACTCCAGTATTCTTGCCTGGAGAATCCCATGGACGGAGGAGGTTGTTGGGCTACAGTCCACGGGTCGCAAAGAGTCAGACACGACTGATCGACTTCACTTTCACTTTCTTATCCTAGTATTACTCTATGCATCTTGCCATATTGCAATCTCATGCAAAAGATGACTTTTCCTACTCCCAAAGCACTGCTGGAAACTTAAGAACTCTCTCACTTCCTCTCTACTCCTGCCTTGTACATTAATGACTATTAAGCCTTTGCATTTAAATACCCAGGGCAGCCCAGCTACTGTATCTTTACAGTAAATATTGACTCATCTACCTCCACATTTACCCTCAACAATCTTCATCATTCCTTCAAACATTTTCATATTCCTACTGAGAACAATTCTCCTTCTTTCAGGTGATAAATCTCCTCCAGTTTTGTGTATCAGAAACACTTGATTTCATCCTTGCGTTGGAGGGATACTTTTATTCGTATGAAACTCTAGGTGACTATACATTATCTTTGCAGTTGTCCTGCATGAGGTTCATTGAGCTACCTGAATATTTGGATTCATGTCTTCCATCAGTTTTCAAAAATTTCCAGTCATTACCTCTTTAACTATTTATCTGGCTTGTTTCCACTTATGCTTCTCAGACTTCGATTCACAGATGTGAAAGTTTCTAATCATACCCTACCATCTCTTACACTCTTATTCTATTTTATTTTTACTTATTTTGCTTTCTCTCTCTCTCCTCTCCACTTGAGGTGGGTATTTTCTGTTGACCTGGCCCTCCGGTACTCAATTATATATTCTGTTGTGCTTAATCTGCTGTCAGGCCCATCCACTGAAGTTCTAACACTGCATGTTTTCATTTCTAAATTACACCTTGGTTCTCTATTATAAATCCCACTTTTGAAATTCTCTATTATTTTATTCTGTTACCTTTTTACTCTCTTCATTAAATACTAATCATAGATATTTGAAAGCTTTTCTCTGATAGCTCTAATGTCTGAGTTCAGTTGTAGGCTTATGTCCTACACAAGAGCTAAGCATAGCTCCTTCACTCACTCCCAGAGCCTGCAACACCCCGGCACAGCCAGGAGGGAAAGACACCTGTCATCATCAGCTCTGCGCTAAATGACCCTCTGTTTTCTGGAATTTTAGCTCTTCTACTTCCTACCTTTTCTGCAGCTTTTTGACACCTAAAATATGTGGGATTTTGGAACTTGTTTGTGTTTTTGTCATCATTTCCAGAGGGAACATCAGCTAGGTGACTTACTCCACTTACACACCACTGTTCCCTATGTGAGTTCATGGAGCTGCTTCCTTGCTGTCTTTGCTTCTTCTCTAACCTCTGCCTGGAAATCTGAAAGGTAGTTTTGTGCTTCTGCCTCATGTTGATCAATCAGCTCAGAATGACTAGATTTAAAGGATTAGCTGGGTTACAGAACCTTCAGTGTTAAAACTGGTACAGTCTTGCGCAAACTAGGATGGTTGGTCCTCTTATGCCTTATCCTCCTCACATTTGCAACTTTAAAAAATAGATTCACACTTCAGATCAAAAGTAAAGATCATTTATCTGCGATACCCTGTCTACCCTCCAACATATTTTCCAAGGCTGAGTAAGATACCCTTTACACCTGCCCTGGTGGCTCAGAAGTTAAAGCATCTGCCTGCAATGCAAGAGACCTGGGTTCGATCCCTGGGTCCAGAAGATCTCCTGGAGAAGGAAATAGTAACCCATTCCAGTACTCTTGCCTGGAGAATCCCATGGACAGAGGAGCCTGGTGGGCTACAGTCCACGGGGTTGCAAAGAGTCGGACACGACTGTGTGACTTCACTTTGGCACCTCTATCATCACTCATCTCAACTATTTTGACGATCTGTTTTTTGTTTGTTTGTTTCTGGCATATTATAAGCTGCTTGAAGCTGAAACTCTTATTTTTATTCTATGGTTCCACTGTAAAGCTTTATACCTGGCACAGAACATGCTCTTATTAACTTAGTGAATATATTCGTGTACTTATGCATCACTTATTCATTCACTGAGTTTATGGATTCAGTGCTTTATTACTGAATATTTTCTATGTGCTTTGGTTTGGGGCAATGGAAAGAAAACAGCTGTTATCTTTCATATACGGTCAAGTGAAGAAACAGTTTTAATAAATGACTCTCATTTTTACTATTGCATTCAGTATATATTTTGCATTCAGTATATATTTTCTTTTCCATTATTTAGAAATCAAACACAAGAATTACAAAAGTGTTAGGCAATTTCCCCAAGACTTTTGGTAAGTTATGGACCAGAGTCCAGTTTCAGTGGCATTATTTTATAAGCGAGCCCAAATAAACTGGATTAAAAGGGGAATGCCTGTTATAGAAAAAATATCACTACTTTAATGGCATTGAAACATGTATAATATCATATATGAAATGAGCCGCCAGCCCAGGTTCAGTGCATGGTACTGGATGCTTGGGGCTGGTGCACTGGGACAACCCAGGGAGATGGTATGGGGAGGGAAGAGAGAGGGGGGGTTCAGGATGGGGAACATGGGTATACCTGTGGCAGATACATGTTGATGTATGGCAAAACCAATACAATATTGTAAAGCAATTAACCTCCAACTAAAATAAATTAATTTATGTATTAAAAAAAATAAAGAAGGTCATGTCACCTTAAATACAAAAAATAAAAATAAAAAATAAAAATTACTCTCTACATGATTTCTTATGGCTTCATGTTTTAGTGTATATCTGTGCTTTCAAAAGGACTCTCTGCTGTGATGAAAATGTCCCATGCCATTCCATGCTAAGTAGCTTTAGTTGTGTCTGGCTCTTTTGTGACCCTACAGACTGCAACCTGCCAGTCTCCTCTGTCCATGCAATTTCCCAGGCAAGAATACTGGAGTGGGTTTTCGTGCCCTCTTTCAAGGGATCTTCCTGACACAGGGATTGAACTAACGTCTCCTGCAGCTCCTGCCCTGTGGGCGGATTCTTTACCACTGAGCCAACTGGGTGAGCCTCTGAAAATGTCCTCCATTGGCACAATAGAGTAAGGCAACAATTTGTCACATGTGTCTATCGAGCACTTGAATTGGTCTAATGTTACTGAAGGACTGAATTTCTCATTTTATTCAATGTTACATTAAGTAACTGGGTAGCTAGTGGTGACCCTATTGGATAGCACATGTCTAAACTCTTAAGTGAATGTCACTTTGTTTATATCAGTGACAAGATCTGGTATCAAAGAGTCAGCAGACAAACAATATTTTTTATGCTAAAAAATCACCCCAGAGCAAAACAAAACTCCTCACTGGGAATCTGATTTTTCTCAAAACACAGATTGTCTTCTCATCACTTTAAAATAGTTTATCAACTGAAGGGTCAGGAAATCTTAGATCTCCATGTTCAAGGACCCAATTTCAGTCAGCCTTATGTTATGCTACACAGATTTATGTACTAGATACACATTATGAAAGCCAAGAGGAAGTATGTCTACAGCAAATCCTTAGAACCTAGAGGCTAGGGCTGAATAAAAGAGGAAATACACAAATTCTACCTTTGAATTAAAGAGAACATGCATAGGATAGACTATCTCTGAACATGAAGTAGTCCAATGCCTTGGACTTTAATGTATCAACACTTCCTATAGGCTGTTTTCATGAAAAGTGAAAGTGAAGTTGTGTCTGACTCTTTGCGACCCATGGACTGTAGCCTACCAGGCTCCTCTGTCCATGGGATTTTCCAGGCAATAGTACTGGAGTGGATTTCCATTTCCTTCTCCAGGGGATCTTCCCAATCCAGGAACTGAACCCTGGTCTCCCGCATTGTAGAGAGACGCTTTACCGTCTGAGCTGTTTTCATACATCTTATCAAATACACATTTTTACCTTTGTATTTTGGGCAGCCATAACACTAGTTGGTGAGAATCTTATTTTTTTCATATAAACACACTCCAGCTACCACCCTGATGAGAATAATTATCAAGGTTTGTACATTTATATCATTATTGGTCCTACTTTAAACATAAGAAAATTGTAATTCAGAGAGTTTAAACTGCTTACTCCTTGGAAGAAAAGTTGTGACCAACCTAGATAGCATATTCAAAAGCAGAGACATTACTCTGCCGACTAAGGTCCGTTTAGTCAAGGCTATGGTTTTTCCAGTGGTCATGTGTGGATGTGAGAGTTGGACTATAAAGAAAGCTGAGCGCAGAAGAATTGATGCTTTTGAACTGTGGTGTTGGAGAAGACTCTTGAGAGTCCCTTGGACAGCAAGGAGATCCAACCAGTCCATTCTGAAGGAGATCAACCCTGGGACTTCTTTGGAAGGAATGATGCTAAAGCTGAAACTCCAGTACTTTGGCCACCTCATGCGAAGAGTTGACTCATTGGAAAAGATTCTGATGCTGGGAGGGATTGGGGGCAGGAGAAGAAAGGGACAACCGAGGATGAGATGGCTGGATGGCATCACTGACTCGATGGACGTGAGTCTGAGTGAACTCCGGGAGTTGGTGATGGACAGGGAGGTCTGGTGTGCTGCGATTCATGGGGTCACAAAGAGTCAGACACGACTGAGTGACTGAACTGAACTGAAACTGCTTGTTGAAATTATTCATGTGTCATCTGTTCTTACAGATTAAAAAAAATTTTTTTTGGCTGTGCCACATGGCCTGTGGGATCTTAGTTCCCCAACCAGGCATTGAAAGTGCAACCAGGAGAAAGAACTATGTGTTCTGAGATAGCATGGTATTCTTGCACTAGACAGCTTGGTTTGAGGCTGTCCGCAGAATACGTGGTGATACCAGAAGACTTAATGTCCATTCTATCTAATTCAAGTTGACATCTATCAGTGACATCATGCCTACATATTTTACTTTGATCTCAGTCACTACCTATACTGAATTACAAAATCCGACTGTCTCTGCCTCCTAACTATTTTCCATCTCTCCTTTCTCTCTTGTGTCCTGGAAAGCACCAACCTATCTAGCCACTTTTTCTCTTGCCCAGGCTACCACATATACATACCACTCTTACCCTCCCTTCAACCTATTCTCCACACACTAACCAGATAAATCTTTCTAAAGCATAAATGAAATAATGTCTTGATTAAAGCCTTTCAAGGGATCTTCATCATTTGTAAGGATCTCCATGATTTGGCCCCTTGCTAGTCCTTTAACCTCAGATATTACCATCATTTCTTCCCTACCTACCATCCGGCTTATCCAGCTCAGCTTCATAATCATCTCAGGCTCTCTCTTACCTTCCTTCCTTCACACATCGTTCCCTGTTCTTGAAATATGTTTGACCACTTCCTTTGGTGTGCTGACTTATCATTTGAAGTCTCAGTTTAAATGTCAGCCCTCCCAGTTTTCATTCTGTGGACTCTATAGATTAAATCCACAAGTTGCTACATGGGTTTTTTTTTTTTTTTGCTACATGGTCTTGAAACACATCCCCTGCTGTGACACTTATCACATTTGCTTATTTAGTTGCCTCTCATTATGTCCTCATTGTGCTGTAAGGTCAGGGTAGGACAGAGACTCTATTGGATCTCCATCACTAGACACAGGGCTTAAAATATCATCTCTTCTAGGGTAAAGGATATATATAGTTAGCATTGTCCCTGTTGTCCTGACCTACTACACAGCCTACCACAGAATCATACCCAGTAAACTCTCATCACAGTTTACTGAATGAAATAAATGGAAACATTAGTTGTTGTTGTTTGAACCACTGAAATACGGCATCACATTAACAAATGCCACAGAGCATGCAAATGGTCCAGATGCACAAAAACAAACCTCTGTCCAAGGCATCTGCATTTGGCACAGATAATTTTCAACTTCAAGAGCCTCGATTCAAATGGAGAGTGAACCACTTATCCACAGAGTCAGCTGGGGATGCTGAAATGAATCAGTGGGAGAGATGGGAGGTCCAGGACAGCTTCCCGAAAGAAGAAAATCAGAGCTAAGACTTGAAATCTGACTTCAATCAGACGCATGCAAGTGGACAGGCTTGAAATGCTGTTTCTTCTCGGGGTCTATATGATGGAAGGGCTTTGTCACCAGAGCTGAGCTGTCCAGGGCCAGTCAGCATGAGGACATGGTACCAAAATCTGGCTAGAGGTTTAATGGAATCCATCACTTTTACTAGAATGTGTTCAAAGATCAAAACATAGAATATCCTTCAGGAGTGCCTGATGACTTTAACTGATGCTGAGACAGAACATTCAGTTCCTTCTCTGGCAGATGTACCCTTGGAGCAGATCAGAGGAAGAATGCAGTGTGTGTGACTCTGTGTTTCTTTTCCTTTCTTCTTCATGCTCTTACCAGTTAAATTTCATTAATTGCCAACAAAGAGCTTCTGAATCGAGAGATACAGTCAAGCGTCACACTCCATGTGGCTGGGTGGGCAGCGTCCCTCCAGTTTGGCCGTGGCTTACATGAACTGTGATGTTCCGAGGGATAACTGTTCAGAGGAAACTGGCAGTTAAAGATGAAGGTCAGCTCCCAGCAGCTATCTCTGATGAATGAGATAACCTCAGAACACCCTCAGCGCTGCAGGCAAGGGTGAGCCCCAGCTTATCATGGAGACTGACAGAGAAACCTCACAGCAGTTGCAGGAATATCTGGCCAGAGAGACAGTAATATGGGAGACCTAATACTTGCATATATCATACTTTGATTTAATCCAGATAATCATCCTATTACCATTCTTTTGCAGATGAAAGATCTGAGAGGATCAGAGAAAGCAAGTGACTGGCCTCAGGTCAAACATACACTTCTCAAGCTGAAGTCAGGTTTACCTATCCAAGGAGCCTCCTTTTCCTTTTGCCAAAACTCTAACTGCTCACTGACCCCTGGCTGACCCCACTCTCCTGTGATGTGTGAGCTTCAAGGTGTTTGCTGGAAGGCCGTGATGAGCGAAGTGCCTTGCACATCATAAGGCACCTGGAACAATCCCATGCTTTTGCTTAGAGGCACTTTCCTTTCCAAAATATAGCAAAACAGACATAATAGAGTGATAAACAAACTAAGGCTCAGAAAGTGAAAGTGTTAGTTGCTCAGTCATGTCCAATTCTTGCAGCGCGATGGACTGTAGTCCACCAGGCTCCTCTCTCCATGGAATTCTTCAGGCAAGAATACTGGAGTGATTTGCCATTTTCTTCTCCAGGGGATCTTCCCCACCCAGGGATCAAACCCTGGTCTTCCGCATTACAGGCAGATTCTTTACAGTTTGAGCCACCAGGGAAGCTGCAAGGCTCAGAGAGGCTCATTAAGCCACTTGCTTAGTGTCACACCGTCAGGAATGAACTCAGCTGTAGCTGAGAAACAATTCTGTTCTCTTTCCACCACTTTTTGCTTTTAAAAGACATAGAATTAAGTTCTTCTGAATTTTAGTAATTTTTCCATCATAAGCCTCTCTGTGTGTGTGTGCATGGTACTTATAATTATGTTTATTCCAGTCACACAGGATACAATTCCACTACTGATTAGCACTTATAGCTATTGTTGCAAAGCTGTCTGCAAACCATTTCAAAGCAGACAAGGATCTCCCAGGGAAGGTTCTGACTTGACTCCTTCATATCCTCATTCCTTCCATGGGTCAGGAAGTTCCCCTAGAGAAGGGAATGGCAACCCACTCCAGTATTCTTGCCTGGAGATTTCCATGGACAGAGGAACCTGGTGAGCTACAGTCCATGGGATTGCAAAGAGTTGGATATGACTGAGAGACTAACACTCTCACTTCACTTCATTTATCATTGACTGATCATGGAGAAAGATAATCCTTTCTCTTTCATACCTCTTCCACCATATGCGTCTGTCAAAATTCTACCTGCAGGCTCTACTGAGTTCAAATGACAATCATTTATCAAGTCAGAGAACTCCAAAACTACAACTTGCTGCAGAATGAACATCCAAGGGCAAAGGAGAAGCCACCAAAAGATGGTAGGAGTGTCAAAATTGCTTTTAGAATTAACCCTGTACTGCTTAGAGATGGTCAGAGGCCTCAAACAAGCCTCGTGCATACCAGGACCCAGAGAATGAGCCAGAACTGTGCTTGAGTGCCTTCTGCAAACGTATGGGTCAGCAGTGGCCTGCAGAAGGGGCAGGGTCACTGGGTGCAGCAGACCTGGGTATGGCATAAGCCCTCTTGAAGGAGGTCACCATTAACCCCACCATAGAGCTGACAGAATGTTCACAAGTCTGGGGAAACAGACTCTTGGAGGGCATAAACAAAACCGTGTGCACATCAGGACCCAGGAGAAAGGAGCAGTGACCCCACAAGAGACTGACCCAGACTTGCCCAGGAGTCTCTGGCAGAGAAGAGGGTCAGCGGTGGCCTACTGCAGGGTTGAGGGCACTGAGTGCAGCAGTGCATGCATGGGACTTTTGAAGGAGGTCAGTATTATCTTCATTACCTCCACTATAGTTTGGTCTCAGGTCAAAAAACAGGGAGGGAACACAGCCCTGCCCATCAACAGAAAATTGGCTTACAAATTTACTAGGCATGGCCCCACCCATCAGAACAAGACCCAGTTTCACACTCAGTCAGTTTCTCCCATCAGAAAGCTTCCATAAGCCTCTTATCCACATCTTTCAGAGGGCAAACAGAACAAAAACCACAATCACAGAAAACTAATCAAACTGACCACATGGACCACAGTTCCATTCAATTCAGTCATTCAGTCTGACTGTCTGGCTCTCTGCAACCCCATGAACTGCAGCACACCAGGCTTCCCTGTATATCACCAACTCCTGGAGTTTGCACAAACTTATGTCCATTGAGTCAATGATGCCATCCAACCATCTTATCTTCAGGTATCACCTTCTCCTCCTACTACCTTCAATGTTTCTCAGCATCAGGGTCTTTTCCAATGAGTCAGTTCTTCACATCGGGTGGCCAAAGTATTGGAGATTCAGCTTCAGCATCAGTCTTTCCAATGAATATTCAGAACTGATTTCCTTTAGGACTGACTAGTTGGATCTCCTTGCAGCCCAAGAGACACTAAATAGACTTCTCCAACACCATAGTTCAAAAACATCAATTTTTGGCACTCACCTTTCTTTATAGTCCAACTCTCACATCTGTACATGACTACAAGAAAAATCATAGCTTTGAGTAGATCGACCTTTGTTGCCAAAGTAATGTCTCTGCTTTTCAATATGCTGTCTAGGTTGATCATAACTTTTCTTCCAAGGAGCAAGTGTCTTAATTTCATGACTGTAGTTACCATCTGCAGTGATTTTGGAGCCCAGAAAAATCAAGTCTCTCTCTGTTTCCACTGTTTCCCCATCTATTTCCCATGAAGTGATGGGACCAGATGCCATGATCTTCGTTTTCTGAATGTTGAGCTTTAAGCCAACATTTTCACTGTCCTCTTTCACTTTTATCAAGAGGCTCTTTAGTTCTCCTTCACTTTCTGCCATAAGGGTGGTGTCATCAGCATATTTTGATATTTCTCCCGGCAATCTTGATTCCAGCTTGTGCTTCCTCCAGCCCAGCGTTTCTTATTATGTACTCCTCATAGAAGTTAAACAAGCAGGGTGACAATATACAGCCTTGAAGTACTCCTTTCTCAATCTGGAACTAGTATGTTGTTCCATGTCCAGTTCTAACTGTTGCTTCCTGAACTGCATAGAGATTTCTCAAGAGGCAGGTCAGGTGGTCTGGTATTCACATCTCTTTAAGAACTTTCCAGTTTGTTATATCATATTCTTTGCAGCCAAAGATGGAAAAGCTCTATAGAGTCAGCAAAAACAAGACTGGGAGCTGATTGTGGCTCAAATTACAAACTCCTTATCACCAAATTCAGACTTAAATTGAAGAAAGTAGGGAAAACCATTAGACCATTCAGGCATGACTTTAACCAAATCCCTTATGATTATACAGTGGAAGTGAATAGATTCAAGGGATTAGAAATGATAGAATACTAGAAGAACTATGGACAAAGGTTCATGACCTTGCACAGGAAGCAAGGATCAAGACCATCTCTAAGAAAAGAAATGCAAAAAGGCAAAATGATTGTCTGAGGAGGCCTTACAAATAGCTGAGAAAAGAAGAGAAGCTAAAAGCAAAGGAGAAAAGGAAAGATATACCCATTTGAATGGAGAATTCCAAAGAATAGCAAGGAGAGATGAGAAAGCCTTCATCAGTGATCAATGCAAAGAAATAGAGGAAAACAATAGAATGGGAAAGACTAGAGATTTCTCCAAGAAAATTGGAGATATCAAGGGAATATTTCATGTAAAAATGGGAACAATAAAGGACATAAATGGCATGGACCTAACAAAAGCAGAAGATAAGAAGAAATGGTAAGAATACACAGAAGAACTGTACAAAAAGATCTTCATGACCCAGATAACCACGGTAATTTGATCACTTACCTAGAGCCAAATATCCTAGAATAAGAAGTCAAGTGGGCCTTAGGAAGCATCACCAAGAACAAAGCTAGTGGAGGTGGTAGAATTTCAGTTGATTTATTTCAAATCATGAAAGATGATGCTGTGAAAGTGCTACACTCAATATGTCAGCAAATTTGGAAAACTCAGCAGTGACCACAGGACTGGAAAAGGTCAGTTTTCATTCCAATCCCAAAGAAAGAATGCCAAAGAATGTTCAAACTACTGCAGAATTGCACTCATCTCACATGCTAGCAAAGTAATGCTCAAAATTTTCCAAGCCAGGCTTCAGCAGTACATGAATCATGAACTTCCAAGTGTTCAAGCTGGATCTAGAAAAGGCAGAGGAACCAGAAATCAAATTGCCAATATCTGTTGTATCATCAAAAAAGCAAGGGAGTTCCAGAAAATCATCTACTTCTGTTTTATTGACTATGTCCAAGCCTTTGACTGTGTGGATCACAACGAACTGTGGAAATTCTTCAAGAGATGGAACTACCAAACCATCTGACCTAACTCCTGAGGAATCTGTACACAAGTCAAAGAGCAACAGTAAGAACTGGACATGGAACAACAGACTAGTTCCAGATTGAGAAAGGGAGTTCACCAAGGCTGTATATTGTCACCCTGCTTATTTAACATCTATCAGGAGTACATCATGAGAAATACTGGTCTAGATGAAGCACAAGCTGGAATCCAGATTACTGGGAGAAATATCAAAAACCTCAGATATGCAGATGACATCACCCTTATGGCAGAAAGTGAAGGAGAACTAAAGAGCCTCTTGATAAAAGTGAAAGAGGACAGTGAAAATGTTGGCTTAAAGCTCAACATTCAGAAAACGAAGATCATGGCATCTGGTCCCATCACTTCATGGGAAATAGATGGGGAAACAGTGGAAACAGAGAGAGACTTGATTTTTCTGGGCTCCAAAATCACTGCAGATGGTAACTACAGTCATGAAATTAAGACACTTGCTCCTTGGAAGAAAAGTTATGATCAACCTAGACAGCATATTGAAAAGCAGAGACATTACTTTGGCAACAAAGGTTGATCTACTCAAAGCTATGATTTTTCTTGTAGTCATGTACAGATGTGAGAGTTGGACTATAAAGAAAGGTGAGTGCCAAAATATTGATGTTTTTGAACTATGGTGTTGGAGAAGTCTATTTAGTGTCTCTTGGGCTGCAAGGAGATCCAACTAGTCAGTCCTAAAGAAAATCAGTTCTGAATATTCATTGGAAAGACTGATGCTGAAGCTGAATCTCAATACTTTGGCCACCTGATGTGAAGACCTGACTTATTGGAAAAGACCCTGATGCTGGGAAAGATTGAAGGTAGTAGGAGGAGAAGGGAATGACAGAGGGTGAGATGGTTGGATGGCATCACTGAATCGATGGATATGAGTTTGAGTAGGCTCTGGGTTGTTGGTGATGTACAGGGAAGCCTGGTGTGCTGCAGTCCATGGGGTCGCAAAGAGTTGGACATGACTGAGTGACTGAACTGAACTCAACTTTGTACTCACCTAGTACATCTTAGAAGGCCCTTTACAAATTATATACACACTTATATATACATATATATATTCATATGTATATGAATCATTTTGCTGTATACCTGAAACTAATGCAAAATTGTAAATCAACTCTAGTTCAATAAAAAGTGACTTTTGCAAAGTACTCATTATTGTCATGCTATTAAAACTATTTACCCACAGTCTCACTTCTATGCAAAGTTCTTTCTATTGTTTTTCATACAACTTCTGTGTATTTTAATCAAATCACTGTGACCTATGCATGGTATGAACTACGTAACCTTTGTTTAAAAACAACTTTCACACTTTTTAAATGATTACTCACCCTGTTCTTTCTTTGCTTACTACCATACTTTGAAAAATCCGATGTTTCAATTTTAAGTACACCTAAAAAGAAAAAGCATTTAGTTATTTTCTGGTGATTTAACTGTGGCACAATGTTTTTTATCACAGAAAATTTGTATTTTATATTTATCACAAGGATTTTTAGACATGTGAAACACTGTTTTTAAGATTATACCACTTACACAAATGTGAAAAAGAAAATATGAGTCAATTTAATTGGTTAGAGGAAAGTGTTAGTCGCTCAGTTGTGTCCTACTCTTTTGCAACCCCATGGACAGTAGCTCCCCAGACTCCACTGTCCTTGGAGTTGTCCAGGCAAGAATATTGGAGTGGTTGCCATTCTCTTCTCCAGAGGATCTTCCCCACCTAGGAATTGTACCTGGCTTAGTTGGTTAAGGGGCTTCAATCTACTTCTTGAAAGTAGCTCTACCTTTTTAAAAACCTTGATTCTAGGCATGATTATTGATGATATGTTTGATTCCTTGAATCCTATTGTTCTAGTGCTGGTTAGCCTGTTAGTGTGATGCCATATGCAATCTTTTGATTTTGTTGTTCAGTTACTAAGCTGTGTTTGACTCTTTGCAACCTCACGGACTGCAGCCCATCAGGCTCCTCTGCACGTAGGATTTCCCAGGCAAGAACCCTGGAAGAGTTGCCATTTCCTTCTCCAGAGTGTCTTCCCAGATCAGGAATTGAATCTGCATTTCCTGCACTGGCAAGTAGATTCTTTACCACTGAGCCACCAGGGAAGTTAATCATGACAAAACTTAAGTTGCAAATGAATCAAGTTTGACCCTACAATACACAGGTCAAATTTTTTTTTTTTTAAGAGACCCTATTTGAACATCATTGACTGTCATATGCCTATGTTGTGTTTGTCACTCTATATTTTCAGATGCAAAGAGAAACTAACTTAATTTCCTAAGGAAATTAAATTAAGAGATTTTTAAAAACTAAAAAGAAAGGTTTCAATGTATAGAGGGTGTATTCTCTTCCTCAAGGTGAAATCCCTACAGTACTTTTCCTCCAGTGAAATGCTCAGCTTATTTGAAGAATATGGGGATAGTTTACCATTTCCTTTTCCTCATAACTGAATAGATATTTCCACCACAATAAAACCATTAAAGGACCATGGCATCACCTTTGATGGCAGGAATTAGATAGTGGTACAAGGCAAGTGTCTTTGCATTTTGGCAAAGGCACCTTCTTTCATGACACAGAACCACTTTCAGGAAAGACTTTCAAATGCTTCAAAACAAACAAACAAACAAACAAACAAACAAAACATCTACATAAAGACGCACTAACTACAGCACTCGGGTTCATCCTGAAGATGATGGCTCATCGTCAATGCCTTGCTTTGACAGTTCAGACAGTCAGAATGATGATGGAAAAACAAAACTGGTGACTTCACTTTCTAACAGAAAAAGAAAAATCCACCTTGGAACTTACTCTGAAGATGTCTTGGTTTCACTGAAATGAAGAAAGGAGCCTAGAGCAACATGCTTGGCCAAGTTTCCCACAAAACCAACGGTCGCTTTTCTGAGAGGCTTTCCTTTCACTGGAATAGCTTAAGGACATGTCATCACTGACTCATATCTCATAAACATGATTTACAAAAAGACTCAGTGTCAGCTGGGTTTTATTAAACTGTAAATTTAAAAAAAATTGCATCCAGAATATCCAACAGCTCAACACTCACAAATTCACTGGCTCCCCTCTCCTAGGAAGAAGTGGAGCATCTTTGGTGGTCAGTAACCCTGAGGAAAATACACATCTCATCAACTCCCATCAGCCACTCTCTGCACTCACAGGGAAAGTGTCACACTCACAGAATTCCTCACCACAGACACATGGGTGAGCATGTGTATGCACGTACACCACCAGCACAAGCAAAACACGAGGATTTATATAGTGATTCCAAAGAAAATAAGCTGCTACATTTATGCATGAAAAATGAAAGAAAAGGTCACGCTATGTCAAACTAGAAATACACATTTTTAAAAGCCAGACTTGTAACTCAAAAAAAAAAAAAAAAGAAGAAGAAGAATGCTTTGGCTGAACTTGCCAGGGAGACATAGTGAAAAACTGTAAGAAAATAGGATGCATGGTCAATGCAATAATTCAATTAAAATGCATCGTTCTGACTCTAGGAAGCATTCATTTGCTTGCAAATCTCATACACAATTCTATTCTCATTGGTTCCCTGAGTTCAAGGAAAGCATCACATCATTTCATTGAATTGTCTTGTATTTTAAATGATCATTTTAAAGGGCCCCTGGGAAGATGGAAAGGCAATGAAAAGCCTACAGACCTCTTCCCTTTACTGTATATAATGAAGCTTATACAATCATTCAAAAGAAAAAAAAAATTACCATGAGCAATTAGTAGCAGAACCTGAAATAAGTAACTCAAATTCTGCACTTCAGGTCCTAAAAAGCATTTATGCAGCTTCTTACACCAACAGATGGGCCTGAATTTGAATAAAAATGATAATAAATTATCTAGGATTCATGAAGAGACTCATTTAAGCTATTGTGTTGATGGGGGTGTGTGTGTGTGTGTGTGTGTGTGTGTGTGTCTGTTTAGAGTAGCACAACTTGTAACAAACAGAAAAGAACAAGTGGAGCAACGTGATAGAAATTTATTTTTTGGTTCACATAAATCTCCAAATTTATGTTCCTCATTAGTAGAGAGGACTTTCTGAAACCTGGTCTGCTGTCTTCAGTACATGTTTTCCAAAACAGTTACAAGAGCCATCTGTATGAAGCTGGAAAAGACAGAAAGAGCACAGGAAATGATACGTAGTATAGCAGTGACCTGGGGACTAGGATGATGGTGGCATCATGTCTGCACACGAAGTACCAGCCAGAGCCCCACTGGAAATGCCTTTTTTGCTGTGTGTTCAGGAAAAAAGGAAGTAAAATTGGTAAATAATTAGCCAGTCTCTACTGCCTAAATGAGAAAATAAAATCCTCAGTTCTGCCATCCTTCCTCTAGTTAAGAGGCATAAAAAGTATTGGTCCCTTTGTATTCAACATGAAGTTGACATTTAAGGTAGATTTTTAGTAGTGATTTCAAGGACTGGGCTAGCTGATCCTCCCTTAGGGAATTCCATTTCTAGGGAGTGAGTGTCAGAAATGGGACTTCCAACCAGTATACCATGGACTAGGGTTTGGGTAACATGAGTAATAATTGCTATGACCCTCTGCTCAAATGGCTTTAGAATGGACGTGGCACATCAGAGAATGTCTTTTTGTGATTTTTTTCCTTTCAAATCTATGCATATTCAGTCATGTAGAAATTCACTCACATATTTTCCATTTCTTTAAAAAAGCAAGTTGAAGCGTGCTCTAAATACAATAAATAACGTCCAGTAAGAAGACATTAGATCCAAGCCTTGGAAAGGTAATATTATTGACAGTAAAATTAAATGAAGCTAGAGTTGAGGGCACTGCACTTCATGTATGCATGTATATTTTCAAAAGAAAGGGTTAAACAGTGGGCTGTCAACAAGCTTATTTAATGGTGACCAAAATAAGGAAGGAGGCCCCCATCGCTGGCTGCATAATTACTTTCTGTGCTGGTTTGCTGTGATCTTTTCTGCCAGAAGCTCCCAAGTGTCCCCAAACCCATTAATAATGAGAACAGAAGGGAACATTGCTGAGGCGCATACTTATCTGAGGGATGAAATCAAGTACTAAATTTAAAGAGGAAGGGATGAGCTGGACAATTATTACAGCAAGAAGAGACAAAGGCTTAGTGAGGAAAAGAGAAAGAAAGCTCTGGCAATATAACCCATTAAACGGTTGGATTCGAAACAAATCACAAGCAGTGTTTGGTTTTTTTTCCTCTTTTTTTTTTGGAGAGGGGGAATGAAGTTAGACCACTGCTCTCTCTCTCTTCCCCATCCCAGACTAAATTAGTGAAGAATGGGAACAGAGAAAGAGTCGGGGAAAGAGCCCAAGTGCACAAAAATCCATAAAAGGGAGCCCAGTGTTGGCGTGTTTGACTAGAGGGGTATAAATAGAAGATCACAGTATTCGGAATGTTTGCTGGAATGTCTTAAGATAACCACAAGCATCCTATTAAAAACAGTGGACTTACCTTCCAAATTCTATCAAACTGCAAGACGACATATGCATGAGCCAAGTACTGAAAGGCATAGTACAAATGGAGTGAATTATTATATATATTTACATGAATATTTTATCGCAAAGTGGGAACTTCACTGAGAAAACAACAGAGAAACGGTTCAATAATTTATGGTGTGTTCCTTGAATAAAATATTATGTAGCTATTAAAATGAACATTGTGGAAACACCATAGCAACAAGTCGCTTTGTTTAGCACACTGCAATAAAGGAAAAAGCAATGGGGCAAGAGGATGTCTGTGCTATGATTACCACTGTGTGAAAAACAGTTGTGGGAAAGAGGTAAAAGGAAGTTGTGCAAAAATGTTATCTATTGAAGGTGATGGCAATAGGGAGGATTTTTATTTAGGTAGCTTCACTGCTATATTACTGTTTCAATAAGATTACATGCAGATGGAGGGGAAGAAATAAAAACTCTCCTTGACTTCTTGCATGTGCCCTGACCTGTCCTGGTTCAGGTGGCCTGGAGCCTGGCGGGCAGTCCTTAGAGGGAGGCCTGGGCACCAATGCCCTGTGCTTGTCCTCAGCCCTGTGGCCAGCCTTCAGGTCCCTGCTTTAGCCTCTTCTTATGCCAGAACTCGTGAGAGAGGTAACTCTGTCCCCTGGGCCTCAGATTCCTCCTGTGTCAACTCAGCAGGGCTTTGTAGCAGGGCTGGGTGGGGTGAAGCATGTGGTAAAATATCCTGCAGGTAGGAACTGGGTGGCACCACTGCTGAAATCCTGTGAAACCTGTAAAATGCCATAAAAATGCTTCTGCTTTCTTACTTTATCCTCCATGCCTCCTCTCCTTCCTCCTCCTTTCCTTGAACTATTTCTCTCTCTCTCAGTCTCTATCTCTCAATTTCAGGCTTTATTTGTTTTCATCTCTCTGTGTGTCTCTTTCCCTCCTCTTCCCCTCCCTTTATCTCCTGTTTTTTGTTTTTTTTTCTCTCTCTCTCTCTCTTTCTCTCTTTTACACATGAACACACAGGCTCGCGCACAGACATGCAGGCCTTTATACACACTCCTGCATGCTTCTTGCTCTAGACGCTTTCGGCTCTGCTGTTAGTGAGCTCACCTCGCTCTCTTGTGCCTCCAGGAAGCACGTGCTTATTTATATCATCTTCCAAGTCTCCTCAGGTTCCACTGAAACACTGCCTTCATATGTGCATCTAAGAAGGACTTGAGATGCACGCTTTTGTTGTGTCACTGACAAGACATAAGGATATTGCTCTGTGCTCAGATTGTCCTGTGTTTCAGATGTCCCAACATAGCACATGAGACTCATAACTAGGAAATCTTTGCAGTAAGGCTTTGACACCATGTGAGGCACCCTCAAGGTTTTAAAGCCCCTTAACCAATATTTATTCAATGTATGATGAACACCATAAGCAATAATTAACTCAAGGAATTAAACAGCAGATTATATTACTCTTACCTCTTGACAAATGAAGACAGTGAGGCTAAGATACATGACAAAACATGCCTAAGATAAATATTTAATCAATGGCAGGACTGGTATAGAATCCAGGACTGTGTAAAGTCCCAATCTCAAAGTCCCTGAAGGACCCTTGTGTGTGTCTAACGCTTATTATGATGGTTCTAACAAGATAGGCAAACAAGATCCACCCCAGTGTTTGGTCATCAAGACATGGATAGCTGGCCTTTCCTATAATTTCTGATGAGTTTCTGACTTGGCAAATCTGTTACTTTTTCTCATGCAGGGGAATGGTGCTGACCAGGGGTCCACACTGTGAACATCACTTTCTCTACAAATCTTCTGAGCTGCTTCGTATTAACTCCCGGCAGGACACCCATCAGGCCACTGGTTCCTTCTGCATAAGCGACATTTTCAAAAACAGCATCCTGCACGACTGTAACGGTGCCACACTTTTTCCGATCAGCTTTTCCAAGTTGTGAAATACCTTCGGAAATTGTGTTTAATGGAGTGGGTGGTGGAGAAGGAGTCACCAAGTGCATGGGTCTTTGGCCCTCATTAATATTTAGAGCTTCCTGAATCTCGAGGAAAGCAGGGCTCCATGGCGGGGGTGGGAGAACATGCTGAAACAGACAGACCTATTCAGGGAGACGGACAGGGCTAATGTGCCAGTTAAATGTTAACTCCCTTGAAAAATAAAAATAACACAGAAACCAATCTTCGCTGGGGAAATAGATCATTCTAGATTAGGCCAATGTTGTTGTTTCAGGTGGCTAACCTTATTGCTCCCGACCTGAGCTTGGAGTTTAAAAACAAAACCACGAACCCGAGGGTCAGTCCACAGTGCAGTTGTGTGAAGGAAGCACTATTAACAGTAACTTAATACTGTGAGTTTGGGAAGTTTATGCTGTGGCTCTCTTACTGCTCAGGAGAACTTAAAAATAAAGCTGACTGTGCAGGGAACACGAGCAGTTTGCTATTTTCCATCAGGTATCTGATGGGAGGTGTTTATTTCATCTGTTTTCTCCTAGATGGTTATTTGTGGGGTCGGGGTATAGTCATGAACTGAGTACACAGGACAAAGGTCAACTGAGGGGAAGGGTGAGTCTAGGATAGAAGTTTGGACAAACTATTTGGAAACAGTTATGCATAATTCATTCCTCTGGGACTTTGACTTCACTAACATAGCCATTAAGTGGAAGTCACTCAGCCATGTCTGATTCTTTGCAACTCCATGGACTGTAGCCTTTCAGGCTCCTCTGTCCATGGAATTCTCCAGGCCAGAGTATAGGAGTGGGTACCTATTCCCTTCTCCAGGGGATCTTCCCTACCCAGGGACTGCATTACATGTGGATTCTTTACCATCTGAACCAGCAGGAAAGCCCAGTATAACCACAGTCATGTGAAACCTTAACCCAGGTGGATGATTGTTCACTGGAGAGCTTTCCCAACTGTGTGGCCAGTGATTCAACACTGTCACAGCTGATGTGTTTGCTGAGAAAGTTATGACCACTCCAGTGGTTGAATCCATAATCTTGGCTCTGGGGACGTGACAGTCCTTAGTGGCAAGAACAGGGAATAGTCTCCTGGGGAGAGGACCCAGTAATTCAGTTTGATGGCCTTAGTGAGAAACACACACACATCAGCAAAGCATGGCCATGGCCACACTCTCCCAGTCTCCATAGTTAGCCCAGCACCCACACTCTTTCCCAGGGATGTGAACTTTGGGGACCTTCATTAAGATGCTGAACTGTACTGCCCTCGTCAAGTTCTTTGTGTTCCATGAATGAGTCTGAAATGTACAGAGTATCTTCTATATACCCAGCATGCCATTAGTGAAATTCCATAATATCATTTTGTCTCTGTCAAGAACTTTTGGCAGATATTGTTAGAATCGATTTCCACATAAGGAAACTAAATGATAGGTCTAGTAATTTACCCAAAGTGAAATGGGTAGTAAGGAGTGACAACCAGAACCAATCAAAGCATCTTGGCTGACACTTTAGCTGCTGTTATCTCTGCCTATAAGTCCCCCCCTCTCCGCCCCCCGCCCAACTTTTCTACCTGGGAAACACGATCTCTTCTTCCAGAGTCCTAGTTCAATGCTGTCTCTTGCATGTGGCTTCCACTGAATTCATCCACTGACCAAGCAGAGGTGCTTATACTGTTCTCTTCTGGGTCCTTATAGCCCTTTGCTTGTACACTTAGTATTTATCACACTGTTAAGATATTATTTATGTTTTCATCTTCCTGACCTCAGAAACTTTGCCCTTTTAAAATTTGGATACACATAATATCTAATACTCAACAAATAGTTGTTGAATCAAGCTAAGTTATATTTGTAATTAGAAAACCATTCAGAGTTGGCTTTGAATTACATTTACTGAGCAAAATAATTCCTCAACAAGGTTTCAGTTTAAGATTAATTGTGTGCCATCTAAATATGACAGACCCAGAGGTGATATCACATGGAGTCCTCTTTCAAGGCATTGACTTCCACTGAATATGGCCCAGACAGAAAGCAGGAGCCTGGCAATCAGGCACAAGCTGAGTGATGCTCACTTTGGGTCCATTGTCAGGGAGTTGCCATCACAGTGATAGTAACTGGCATGTATAATACACACACTGTTTACACCTGCTATCATAGTGTCCTGTGTGATGCTCACCGCAGCCCCAGGTGCAGATTGTATCATGTCTCTTTTAGAGATGAGAACATTGAAGTTCAGGGATATTAAACAGATCATTCGGTGCCAGATAGCAAATATGTAGCAGGGTGCCTTTAGAGTTGATGATGACCTGGCATGTATTCTGAATCTAAAGTTGACTATTGGATTTCCCCAGTGGTCCAGTGGTTAAGGATCTGCCTGCCAATGCAGGAAACATGGGTTTGACCCCTCATCCAAGAAGATTCTACATCTCTTAGGGCAACTCAGCCAATATGTCACAACTACTGAAGCCCACGTGCCCAAGAGCACGTGCTTTGTAACCAGATGAGCTACCAGTTAGAAGCCTGAGCATCACAACTGAAGAGACACCACTCACTGCAAGCAGAGAAAGCCCACACACAGCAGCAAAGACCCAGTGCAGCCAGAAATACATTTTAAAGAAGAAGAAAAATAACCTTGATTATTTTTGCTTTAGCTATAGAGTTACTCTTATGACTTGGGGGAAAAAAAAGAGTATGACTTTAACCCAGATTTTACCAACGCTTACACTTCCTAATACAATTGTGTCTTGAATAAAATGCAAGACTGGAAGACAACAGGATCCACTGTGTTAGAAAAAAAGAAACAAAAACCATAGCGTGATACCAAGTGGTGAAGAGCAGATCCGGTCATCAGCCACAAAACTTCAAGAGGTCTGGCTTCCCATCTGGTCTGTCTGGCATGCCAGCAGAGCAGCACTGGCCAAAAAGCTTACCTGACGGAAGCCTCACAGTTTCTTTTGGAAACTCTACTAAACAGGGATAGTCATCGGGGTCCTTCTTCCCTTAGAGGCATGTATGTAGCTGGGGCATATGGAACTTTCCAGTAGCCCGAAGAAACTTCTAAAAGTCCAAGGGGCCACTATAGGTGTTTTTACCTGTAACTGGGGCATGCTCAAATTGGTTATGGCAGTCAAAATTCAATCATGTAATTATAAATAAAAAATTCATTCACACAAAGCCCCTCAAAAATACTTTGACTTCTTTGCAGAGTCTGTTTGGTACCTCTAAATTGTTTCAAGCATGCAAAGTGAATAGACTTCTGCTAAATTTGAGCATGGAGAAGGTTCTGGACATTTCATATAAGATTGAGGCTAGATTTTCTAGAACAAAGAAAAGTAGTATATTGGCAAATATATACCTGTTGGAATGTGGTGGGGGCGACCCAGTGATAAGTCCATGATGTTCACCAACCAAGGTCCCTCCTTCCCAAGCAGAAGAGCATCTCTTCCTCACTGCTTTCCTGGTACCAAGACCCAGGTAAACATTCTTGGGTGACTTTGGAGTCTGAGGTTAGGAAACTGTACCTTTGCTCATGGGATTTGTTCTGATGGCTCCTGAGTTAACACCATAGGACCCTGGTCTCTTCAGATCACAGGTTGCAGAGGAGCATCAATGTATTTCTCTGTTTATTGTTTAAACAAAGAAGTTGCTGAATAAAGATTTGTTTTTGAAAAAATCCTGGAAGTTTTTTGTACAATATCTTAGAATGAAAGAAACAATGAATAGAAAAGCTAGTTATGAGAGTGTCATGTTACAGTGCAGTGTTAAAAGAAAAAAAGTCATGATAACACCAAACGTATAGTGTGGGAGAGTTAATGACAGGACTAGGAAAGGGAAAGATTAGGTTATAAGATGTATAGGAGAGAATTAACACATTGTAGTTTTTAGTTCCATTGAGTTTGAGAATCTGTCAGTTTTCATTCCAATTCCAAAGAAAGGCAATGCCAAAGAACGCTCAAACTACAACACAACTGCACTCATCTCACACGCTAGTAAAGTAATGCTCAAAATCCTCCAAGCCAGGCTTCAGCAATACATGAACCACGAACTTCCAGATGTTCAAGTTAGTTTTCGAAAAGGCAAAGAAACCAGAGATCAAATTGCCAACATCCGCTGGATCACGGAAAAAGCAAGAGAGTTCCAGAAAAACATCTATTTCTGCTGTATTGACTATGCCAAAGCCTTTGACTATGTGGATCACAATAAACTGTGGAAAATTCTGAAAGAGATGGGAATACCAAAGCACCTGACCTGCCTCTTGAGAAACCTGTATGCAGGTCAGGAAGCAACAGTTAGAACTGGACATGGAACAACAGACTGGTTCCAAATAGGAAAAGGAGTATGTCAAGGCTGTATATTGTCACCCTGCTTATTTAACTTCTATGCAGAGTACATCATGAGAAATGCTGGACTGGAAGAAACACAAGCTGGAATCAAGATTGCTGGAAGAAATATTAATAACCTCAGATATGCAGATGACACCACTCTTATGGCAGAAAGTGAAGAGGAACTAAAAAGCCTCTTGATGAAAGTGAAAGTGAAGAGTGAAAAAGTTGGCTTAAAGCTCAGAAACATTCAGAAAACTAAGATCATGGCATCCGGTCCCATCACTCCATGGGAAATAGATGGGGAGACAGCGGAAACAGTGGAAACAGTGTCAGACTTTATTTTTGGGGGGCTCCAAAATCACTGCAGATGGTGATTGCAGACATGAAATTAAAAGACACTTACTCCTTCGAAGAAAAGTTATGACCAGCCTACATAACATATTCAAAAGCAGAGACATTACTTTGCCAACAAAGGTCCGTCTAGTCAAGGCTATGGCTTTTCCTGTGGTCATGTATGGATGTGAGAGTTGGACTGTGAAGAAAGCTGAGCACTGAAGAATTGATGCGTTTGAACTGTGGTGTTGGAGAAGACTCTTGAGAGTCCCTTGGACTGCAAGGAGATCCAAACAGTCCATTCTGAAGGAGATCAGTCCTGGGATTTCTTTGGAAGGAATGATGCTAAAGCTGAAACTCCAGTACTTTGGCCACCTCATGCGGAGAGTTAACTCATTGGAAAAGACTCTGATGCTGGGAGGGATTGGGGGTAGGAGGAGAAGGGGATGAAATGGCTGGATGGCATCACCGACTCGATGCACGTGAGTCTGAGTGAACCCTTGGAGTTGGTGATGGACAGGGAGGCCTAGTGTGCTGTGATTCATGGGGGTCGCAAAGAGTCGGACACGACTGAGCGACTGAACTGAACTGAACTGAACCATACATAGAGGCTTCCCTGGTGACTCAGACAGTAAGGAATCTGCCTGTAATGTGGGAGACCTGGCTTCAATTCCTGGATCAAGAAGATCCCCTGGAGAAGGGAATATAGATGTCTACCAGATAATTAGATATGTGCAGGAATATAGTTCAGGGAAAATGCTGGACTAGTGATTTAAACACACATGCACGCACACAACTGAGAGGAATCCAACTCCAGGTAAGCAAGGAGACAAAGCATGAGATGCAATAGGTATCATGGAGATTACCAGAGCCTTAAATTTGCTCTTCAAGTCCTAATCTTAAATGATTATTTATTTTGCTAATGTTAATCATGTTCTCTAAACACAATGTAAAATTTTCACATGCTGTGCTTATAATGAAAACATAACCATATGTTCATATTTCATCTCCAGGTTGGTAAAGACCATAGTTCATTATTTTTAAGCTAGGTAGGAGGTTCATGAGGTTTTTTAAATTATTATTCTTTATACAAGTATTGCACTTTAAATCATACATAAACATAACACATTCTCTTTTATATATACTATATTTCAAAAAAATTTAAAATTCCAAGTACATAGTGTCAGACTGAGAAGGAATTTATTCACTTCTTAATTCTATTAGGGGGCTGATGATTTGATCTACTATTTCTAATGCAGTTCAGGCTCTTGACTCTTCTTCTCATGAGGATATAGAAAATCCTAGACATTGTGATACCAAAAATTTTGAATAAGTTGTACAGAACTCGTATGGATTCATTCTATTCACCAGAAAAAATGTACTTAGTAATAACTTTTCAGTTGTGATCCTTTATTCATCCACTCAGGCTTCTCTGGTGGCTCAGATAGTAAAGAATCTGCCTGCAATGCAGGAGATGGAGGTCCGATCCCTGGGTCAGGAAGATCCCCTGGAGAAGGGAATGGTAACCCACCCAGTATTCTTGCCTGGAGAATCCCATGGACAAAGGAGTCTGGTGGGCTATAGTGCATTGGGTCGCAAAGAGTCAGACACGACTGAGCAACTAACACACTCTTCATCCATTCATTTATTCATTTAATAATTTCTGGGTGAATACTCTCTTCCAGGGACCATATTGGCTCCTGGGGGTCACAGAAATAAATCAGAGCCGTTCCCTGAAGCAGTTGGTATCTATTAGGACAGTTACAGTTCCACTCGATAGAGGTATACATAAGGTGTACCCAAGGCAGGGAGCTGAGATATGGAATGAGTGAGGCTTCCTGAGATGACATTTGAGCTGAAATTCAGGCATGAGAAGAAATTAGCTGTGCAACTATAGGTGGGAAAGTTATTATAGGAAGAGGGACTGCTGGTGGAAAGAGGCACATTTAAACACAGCAACATAAGGAAACACTCCTTAGCATGCATGGCTACTTCCTTTCATCAACATGTAATACTCACCCTCAGTCTGAATGGTTATCATCTCCAGGAACTGGTCACCCCCCACAGGTCTGATTTGCTTTGGACATCTCCCTCCTCTCAAGTTCTTCCAACAAGAAAATTTAATGTGATCTGCATTAAATGCAGTGTGGAAGTAGATTATCCAGGTGTGTGAAATAAGTATTTGGGAAGAAAGAAAAGCAGAAATCCCTCCCCTTCCTTAGGGATCTTCCCAAAGCCCTGATGAAGTGCTGCTCCTCCTGGTTTGCAAATTCAGAAACCCTGATGCTCTTTCAACTGTGATATGAGGATGCTACAGAGGATGGTTTGCTGAATCCGTGTTTAGTATGTGGCAAGACATAGCTTGAAATTTTAAAATATTTCAGAGGTATGGTGGTTGAGCAAGCAAAAGTGTTTCCACATGGCTGGTGAATGTCTCATCAACAGAGACCGGGACAATTCCTCCTGCTCTAGATTCTCAAAATCTGTAGATTGCTTTTGCTACTACAGTGTTAGTCAGCTCCAGGATCTTGTCCATCAAAGGGAGGAAGTGCAGTAACTGACATCACTTCAAGTGCAATGACTTGCCTTTGGAACCAAGCAAGGGACAGTGATCCTGAAACCTGACTCTGCCCCTAGCCATTTTCATGAAGAAGTTGTCAAGAATCTTACCTGTCTTTGACAAGTTATTTGTCAAAGATTTTGAAATTATGCTCAGATTCTATTTGAATTTAAAGACAATGAATAGAAATAATTGGAAAAAAATAATTGGGAAAGTTGCTTGCTCTGATATTAATCAGTTCTTGCTGCTGTAACAAAGTACCATAGATAGATTGGCTTATGAACAACATTTGTTTCCTTACAGTTCTGGAGGCCAGATCAGAGTGCCAGCAGGGTTGGGATCTAGCAAGAGGTGCCCTTTTCCTGGTTGCACACAACCAATTAACCCCTTGTGTCCCCACATGGCAGAAGAAAAGGGGCAAAAGAATTCTCTGGGGTTCCACTTATAAGAACACTTACCTCACTCACAAGGATCCCACCTTTATGACTTAATTTTCTCCTGAAGGTCCCAGCTCCTAACACTATCACAGTGGTGTGGGGCGGGATTTCAACATATAAATTCGGGGTGGGGGCACAAACATTGAGTCCATAACATGTTATGGTTTTAGTTTGGCATTTACAGAATATTTTCTGTTAAATAGACTCAATATGTGTGGCAACGGGAGGGGTGAGATGGGGGGTTGCAGCGGAGGTTCAGGAGTGAAGGGATGTGTGTATATGTATGGCTGATTCACGTTGTTGTACAGCAGAAACCAACACAATATTGTAAAACAATTATCCTCCAATTAAAAAATAAATAAAAAGGAGCTAATAAATGAGTGATGGAAATGTGCAACCTCAGTCATAGTAATGGACTAGAAGACATCACTCCCGGCAAGGGTCCCCCCCACACCCCCGAATCTGCTTCCTCTCACAGGAGAAACACTATGATGTAAACAGGTCCTTTGTTATGAGGAGAAGTAAAGAGATCTTGGCTGACTCACAGAATGAATGAGTTGCGGGAGAAGTTGAAGACCTCTTGATTCTTTGTAGACTCTGCCCAGAGGAAAGAAAATAGTGTTGAAGGTAAGTATCTAGAATTGACCTCAGAGGAGACTTTTCTTTTATCGCACCTGGGGAAGTGACTACGTTTACCAAGAATTACATTTGAAGAGATGGAAGTGGGACAAATGGAATGATTACCAAAGTCCTGTATGGTGGTACAAACAGTGGGAAATTTGGAGTCAAACAGCCCTGCACTCTTGGATCAGCCACTTATTAGTCATTTAACTCTAGCAAACTTGCTTTTCTTAATTTCTTGAACCATCATCTCCCCATTTGTAACCTCCAGGATTTTTATAAGCATTAAATGAGTGAATGTATGTAATTAGTATATTATAGGCTTGTAGTTGGCACTTCAGAGTTGAAGAAGTCAATAGCTAACTGTCTCTTTGACAAAGCTGTGAAGCAACTGGAAGCTAGCCACAGGATGCAGGGAAGTGGAAATCAAAATACAGTGAGAAAGACCATGTTAGAGGATCTGACTTGGGTTTTTGCAACATTGAACTTTCTGTAATAACTCCTAGAATTTGAAAGACTTACCCAGTTACTATCTGTGACTGGCCTCTTTGTGCCACGGCAAAGCCCTAAAAGTCCCTTCTCTCCACAGGTAGGCATATCTGAAGAGCCAGGAGGGAGGGAGGGGGCATTCTTAGCATCTTATAAAACTGCCAATAAGATACCTGCTTGTGCTGGGTGTTTTGGGGAGAGTATAGGGCTAGATTATGGAAGAAACAATGAGACTTCCTCCTTCCCTTAACAAATTTTACAGCCTGGAAGGAGAGGAGCTGTTATGAGAATCAAGTGGATAATCATCATGAAAGGTGCCAATATGCTTTAATAATTCTCCTTCACATGTTTCACAAGAGATACTGTGAATGAGAAATGTTTTATGAGAAATATTTAAGGTAATTTAGAATGGGAGAAAACTCTCCAACTTAACTGCCTCAAATCCCAGAAGCAGGGCAGAAGAGAAGGTGTTCTCTGTAACCATGTGAACCTTACCTTCTTCACAACAGCTTTTTGCTCCAAGGGCACTCAGCTGATGCCTTTTGTTTCTGCAGAACCTATTTCACATTTTTGCATTTCAAAGGGTATGAATTAGAGATGAAGATGGCATCAGGTCTAAGAGGAAGGACACAAAGTGTGCCGAATTCTAATACACTTGACCACAATGCATGCTTTACTTAATGGGCTGACCAAGACTTAGGGAACATGGGAGCATCTTTTGGTCAAGAGAAGAAGTCTAATACTCTTGACCAAAAGATGGTCTCACATTCCTAAGTCTTGATTAGCCTGTTAAATAAAAAAAAAAAGAGAAAGAAACGATTTACTCCTAGTTTAAAAATTGCTCTCAAAACATGCAGTTGTGGCAGCAGAGGAAAAAATTACAAACAGGAGATAGACTAGAGTCAAAGATACCGTAATCGTTAGGTGAGTCTGTGGATACTGAAGACAATGGGACAATGCAGTCTCTTTCACCTTCTAGAATGTTTTGTCAAAATATCTCATTGGTAGGACAACCATGGGGCTGATCTGCTACAGCCGTAGCTTGATACCATGTCTGAAAGATGTACTCATAAAATAGACCCAGCTTGAAACTGCCAGGGTAATAGATTCTGTAGCAAGGACAAGAATTCTCCAGTGATTGTTCATAGCACCATCTTCTCTGGGTATGTGAAATGTATTCTGGCTAGGATCCCAGTGAGTATTCTGGTTAGGATCATAACTTTAAATGAAACTGAAATAGAAACTTTAAAAGCTCAGATTTTAAAAGGACCTTTCGGTTTACCAACTTTACCATGATCATAAGCATGAAACAAGCACCCGGATGCCCCAGGACACCATCACAGGACAGTGACAGAGTCTCACCTTAACATTAACATACTTGGGCTTCATTCCTTCTCCAAAAATGACCGATTTGACTGGGACAATTTGCTCAGCATCTCTGATCCTCACTTCTTCTTCATCTATAAAATGGGCACAGTAAGACCTAAGGGGAATCCATGAACTACCCACACAGGGCTGAAACTGAGGACAACACCTATCAGCAACAGCGTACTTAACACATGTCTTTCCCTGCCATTCCATGAATACAGGTAGAAGGTAGAAGTGAAAAAACATTTATATGTATATGTGTGCATATGTATAAATTTCTCCTAATGAATAAACTGAACCTTTTAAAATTGAAAGGCTAAATAGCCACTGAATGGTAATGTCTAAAATTTCTGCTTCATCAGATAGTTTTGTGCATTCTTTTCCTAAAGAAACAAAGACAATCTGGAATAATTTTTAATGCTCAAGAGAAAAACAACCAGGAAAAAAAAAAAAGAAGAAGAAGATAAGATAGAGGAGTCCATAGCTTCATCTAAAGCACTAAATCTACGTCATTTTCAAAACAAGGAAGTGAAAAACCTGCAAATATATATGGTGTAGCCAAGGTCTCTTGAAAGTACATGAGATTTTGAAAAGTGATATACTTCACTCTTTAGCTTCAGAGAGACATCTATCTAAAGTAATAAAAATCAGCACTTAAAAAAAAAAAAAAAAACACCTCTGGATATCGTAGGTGTATGTATAATTCTTTAAAACCTGCCAGTGACTTGTCACTGAAGAAATAGAAAAATGCCACCACCGGCAATGAGAAGTATGCTGAGACAAAAGTGAGTTGCTTGGCAACAGATTAACTTATTTAAACTTTTACTGCTGCTTTGACAAAGAGGCTGAAAAGAGACATGTGAAGACAAAAGTAAAATCCTCTGGATCAGAGGCTCCTGGAGACTCTCTGAAGTAGAAGACACACTTGCCTGTATGCTAAAGCTGGGAGCTTGCAAATGACATCACCAAGCTCGCTTGCTGAGAGCAAGTGCTGGCTGGGGATCACTAGACGTGGGGAGAAGCTGAGGCTTGTGCCTGCAACAGTGTAGACACTGATGGGTGTAGTTGGCTGGGAGAATGAAGGGGTTGCAGGCCTCGGTGGCCTGAGCAGAAGTAGCGCCTGTTTGCAGCTCCAGCCCTGGCCCAAGCAGTTGCCCCCTGTCTTGGACAGAATTAACACTGGCTGAGACAGTGTCCTCAAGAGTTCCATAGCAAGCATAGTTTTATAGACTGTTGCTTAAGAGTGTCAGCATGCTCTGAGGTCTGTGTAACAGCATTTTTTTCCTTTTGCTTGGTCATCTCCATCCCCCCCCTTTATTTTCTCTTCTGTTCTCTCTGTCCTTATAACACTTTTCCTGTATTAAATTCTCTCTATTTGAAATACCTAAAGTGGTTGGTTACTAGACACTGACTAATAGAATCTTAAAGAAACTTGCAGACTACCTAAGTAGGCTCAAAGCCCAGAGCAATATGATATGGACAAAAATAGGTATTAGCAGTCAGACTAGGAAGAATATTGCCATGATTCATTTAAATCTATATAGATAGATAGAACATAAATGATAAATGATAGTCTTTTTCTGGAGACCCTGATGGCCCAGACGGTAAAGCGTCTGCCTGCAATGTGGGAGACCGGGTTCAATCCCTGGGTCAGGAAGATCCCCTGGAGAAGAAATGGCAACCTATTCCAGTACTCTTGCCTGGAAAATTCCATGGACTGAGGAGCCTGGTAGGCTACAGTCCATGGGGTCGCAAACAGTCGGATACGACTGAGCAACTTTACTTCTGATTACTACACGTGTAGAAGTGTGGTACCTGCAATGTGAGAGAATACTGCTGTTAGGCAAAGGCCAGTCAAAGAACACTCTGCCTGTCAACTGAATTCTTGGGACTTTATTCTAACATGCATTGGAACCATTACCAGTTTTAAAGGAGAGGAGTGAGGTGGTCATATTTTCTTTTCTTGAAAACCACTCAGGTGGTAGGAGTGTGGAGGACAGATCTCCAAGAAAACTCAGAGAGTACAGCCCCCAAGAGAACAGCTCCTTGGAGCATCAGCTGTGATTCTGCACATCCACCAGGTATGTCTTACTCCTTTGCCAACGGTTCCAGACCCTCCTGTAGTTAGAGACAAACTCATGTTCCTACGGACATCTGATTGTTTTACAGTCAGTTTGGGCCACTTCAGGGCATGATTTTTTTCAAGTCTTTGCTTTTGATCAGATTGCAACATTGAGGAACTATAGGTGAGGATTTAGCTACATCTTGGCAGGCTGATTTAGGACACAAAGCTGTAATTCTTTACCCAGACCTGTTTAAATGATCACAACTCTATGTCGACAGTTGGGGTACCAAAAAGTACATGGAAAGAGAACTGAATTTTATGTCCAGGCCCTAAGAGGCTTCCTGATGACAAGAGATGTGCTTGTTTTTACAGAAAGATGTAGGTCTTGGGTCATGGTCTGAAGCTTAGCCTGTAATCTCATTATCCTAGCCGGTGCTTTTCAGAATGATGTAAACTTGTCTTTCACTCTGCAAAGCCTCTAAATATGGATTCAGGAATGTTTCCCATGCATGTAATAGAATTTAAGCTTCAGCATCCTCTTGTGCTTGGGCTCCTACTCAGGCTTTCAAAGGCCCTGGCCACTTGCTTAGATAGTCATATGTTTTTATAAAATTTGCAAAAATTAAGATTCTTGAACCATAATCAATTAAGACCACTGTCTCTGTCCATTTCACCTCCTATGTCAAGTTTTGCCCTGTGTTGAGTGATGTTATGTAACTATGGGAATTTTGAGGGTCTAACTGGGAAGAATCTGAGTTGGGATCAGTTTGGGCTTATTGAAATAAATTTATGTCTCATACTCATTTCCAGAAAAACTGAGTTACTGCTAACCATTTTTGTGTAGGAATAGAGTCTAGAAATATTCCTACTACCCTAGTTTCAACTCACCCAGTGCTATGACCCAAAGTGCAGGGTCAGAGGTTAGTTCACAGTTTAAACGTACCCCACAGCACCAGAAACATGTGGGGAGTATCAGAAAAGCAGATCTCAAAATATATAAAGCCAAAACTAATCAGTGGAAAACCCTCCCAATCATCAAATATACAAAATTATAAGCAGATAATTTGAAACATAAGTTCTACCCTTCTAAGAATATACTTGATAATGCAGCAGATACAATTAAAATGCCCTACATTTTTAGCAGAAAATTAGATTAAATAGAATTACTATAATAACTGTTTAAATTCTTGCTGATATTCACAAAAATAACAAACCTATAATATATCATTAAAACAAAGATGCTGTGACAAACTGGTTAATGAATGACGTCCAATGCCAAGAAAACTTGAAATGAGCCCAAATTATTAATATATATCTTTTAAATGGGAGAAATGTGACGGTGGCTTTTCCAAATTCGACAAGAGTAAACATTTTAATGGCATGACTGACAAGGAGTTTCAATGCTAAGAGATTTTCTGATCTATTAATAAAAGAAAGGAATCAATCAACTATAAGAGAGGAAAGATGGGATTATCTTTTCCTTCTCTTTATAGGAAATCTTATAAAATCATTGTTATATGAAAACGTTATCAAAGTTTATACCATTTGCCATACTCTTCTGCTAACAAAAGCTGATTGATTCACAGCTCCTTATGGAGCTTACAGATGTAAACTGTTTAAGCTTTGATCTAAAAGATCTAGAGAATGTTGATGTTCAGGGAATATTGGCTGAATAAAGAAATGAGTAAATTAAATCAAGGCGTTTATAAACAATTGTTGTTCGTTTGCTAAATCAGGTCTGACTCTTCGAGGATTCATAGGTTGTAGCATGTCAAGCTTCTGTGTCCTTCACTATCACCCAGAGTTTGCTCAGATTCATGCCCACTGAGTCAATGATGCTATCTACCCATCTCATCCTCTGTCACTCACTTCTCATCTTGCCTTCAATCTTTCCCAGTATCAGAGTCTTTTCCAGTGAGTTGGCTCTTTGCATCAGGTGATTGAAGTATTGGAGCTTCAGCTTCAGCATTAATCCTTCCAATGAACATTCAGGGTTGATTTCTCTCAAGACTGATATAAACAATACTTTGTTTTAAATTCCCATTTACCTTCTATACTGTATACATAACATGCATGCATACTCAATTGCTTCAGTTCAGTTCAGTTCAGTCGCTCAGTTGTGTCCGACTCTTTGCGATCCCATGAATTGCAGCATGCCATGCCTCCCTGTCCATCACCAACTCCCAGAGTTCACCCAAACTCATGTCCATTGAATCGGTGATACCATCCAGCCATCTAATCCTTGGTCGTCCCCTTCTCCTCTTACCCCTAATCCCTCCCAGCACCAGTCTTTTCCAATGAGTCAATTCTTCCTATGAGGTGGCCAAAGTACTGGAGTTTCAGCTTTAGCATCATTCCTTCTAAAGAACACCAGGACTGGTCTCCTTTAGAATGGACTGGTTGGATCTCCTTGCAGTCCAAGGGACACTCAAAGAGTCTTCTCCAACACCACGGTTCAAAAGTGTCAATTCTTTGGCACTCAGCCTTCTTCACAGTCCAATTCTCACATCCATGACCACCGGAAAAACCATAGCTTGACTAGATGGACCTTTGTTGGCAAAGTAATGTCTCTGCTTTTGAATATGCTATCTAGGTTGGTCATAGCTTTCCTTCCAAGGAGTAAGCGTCTTTTTAATTTCATGGCTGCAATCACCATCTGCAGTGATTTTGGAGCCCAAAAAGTAAAGTCTGACACTGTTTCCACTGTTTCTCCATCTATTTCCCATGGAGTGATAGGACCAGATGCTATGATCTTCATTTTCTGAATGTTGAGCTGTAAGCCAACTTTTTCACTCTCCTCTTTCACTTTCATCAGAGGCTTTTTAGTTTCTCTTCACTTTTGCCATAAGGGTGGTGTCATCTGCATATCTGAGGTGACTGATATTTCTCCCAGCAATCTTGATTCCAACTTGTGCTTCTTCCAGCCCAGTGTTTCTCATGATGTACTCTGCATATAAGTTTAATAAGCAGGGTGACAATATACAGCCTTGACGTACTCCTTTTCTTATTTGGAACCAGTCTGTTGTTCCATGTCCAATTCTAACTGTTGCTTCATGACCTGCATATAGGTTTCTCAAGAGGCAGGTCAGGTGGTCTGGTATTCCCATATCTTTCAGAATTTTCCACAGTTTATTGTGATCCACACAGTCAAAGGCGTTGGCATAGTTACTTCAGTTATGTCTAACTCTTTGTGATCCCATGGACTGTAGCCCACCAGACTCCTCTGTCTCTGAGGATTCTCCAGGCAAGAATGCTGGAGTAGTTTTCCATGCCCTTGTCCAGGTATCTTCCTGACCGAGGGATTGAACCTGTGTCTCCTGTGTCTACTGCATTGCTGGTGGATTCTTTACCACTGAGCCACTGGGAAAGCCCATATTTTATATATATATATATAAAATGGTTAAAAAATGATTCTCCTAATTGTGTGTTTATATATATAATATGTACACAATTTGGAAAATATTGTTTTTCCTAATATGTACACACACATACATATATTAGGAAAAACAACATTTTCCCAATTGTGTATATATTATATATATAAACACAATTAGGATAATATGTTTTTATTCATATTAATAACACTGAGCAACTGAACTGAACTGAACTGAACCTTTACTGAGAAATTATTGTATATAAGGCGCTGGGTTAGCCACCTTGAAGACATTGTTTCTCAGAATGTAAATGTGCACTTTTCCCCTGAAAGTAATCACTTAACTTGCTCAGGGAGGTGAGAGTCCATGGTTCCAGGGTCAACTGTTTATTCCGTAGGTAATGTAGGCAATTGTTGGACATTTTCCTAAGGTCAGAAAAATAAGTTATTGTAATACATTGAATTGCTCTTATTTCTGTATAAAAATCCAACATCTGAGAGAGGGAACATGCTTGAGGAAGACAGTTTTAGAATTAAAGATCTGAGACTGAACCCGTGTTCTGTTGTTTATCAGATAAAGGATCTTAAAACGTGGCATAGTTCTCCTCTCTGAGTCTTTGATCTGATGGTAGAATTGTCAGAGAGAGCCTATCAATGAAAGGCAAAGTTTAATTTCTTTATTTTTGGTGTTGTTTTAATGAAGCCTACACTTAGGAGAGGGAGGGAGAGAACTGTATTTTTCCCAGGCCTCCCTCTCCCACTCCAGGTAAATTGCTGGTTAAAAAATGATTATGCCTTTCATTTGTCAGGTGTTAAGATTTTTCTCAGCAGAAATGTGGACTCAAAGAGCCCAGGAACTGCTCCTTCCCCATCTGGATAGAAATTTGCTAAAAGTAAATCTGCAGAAATCATGGCCTCTGTGGTGCCAGCGATCAGAGATCCTTCTAAATCAGAACCACAAGCTGTCTCCAGGCCAGCACACACTTGCCCTCTTCAAACACGCCTCATGTTCCCACATCTCCCTTCGGCCTCACACATGGCTCCTCTCCCTGGGACACTGGTCTCTCTCTTCTCCATCCGTGAACTCTTACTTACCCTTCAAGATCTACACATGGCCTTTCCTCAAGACATACACAGCTCTGGTGTCTCTTCTTCTCTTCTTCTTCTTTCAGAAACATTAGCCTGATCCGGTTAGGGCCCCAGTCTCATGACCTTACCAATCTTAATTACTTCCTTAAACTTGTTGCTGTTGGTCACTCAGTCGTGTCCAACTTTTTGCAACCCCATGGACTGTAGCCCACCAGGCTCCTTTGGCCATGGGATTTCCCAGGCAAGAATAGCAAGAATACTGGAGTGGATTGCCATTCTTCCTCCAGCGGATGTTCTCAACCCAGGGCGAGGTCTGTGTTTCCTGCATTGGCAGGCAGATTCCTTAACACTGAGCTACCAGGTGTTCAAATACAGTCACATTGGGATTTAAGGCTTCAACATATAGATTTTGGGGTGGGTGATACAATCAGCCTATAACAGGAGGAGACCACTTAAATTGGAGGAGGGGTGCAGATTACCCAGCTATGGCAACTCAGGAAGAGATGCTTCTCCTGGGACTCTGGGAAAACCCCCAGTCAAGCCACTGACATAGCTCCTGGTAAAGGCTGACTCCTACACACAACCCAGGGACAAAAAGCTGTGTCTGTAGCCACTTAGAAGCTACCTGATTCTTGTGCTTGGGCTACTGCCCAGACTAAGGAAAGATGCTTAGAGCAAGGCTGGGGCACCAGGGAAATAGTGCGGCGGGCTGGGTGAGGAGTTTGTCTTCTTACAACCTAATCAGTTCAGAGACAAGGATATCACTTGTGTATCTGATTCCTGGGAGAGATCAGGGCACAGAGTTGGTGCATCGTTGGCGAATTTCTGATGATGTTTACCTAAGCATGTAGTAAGCCCCTAGACTGGAGACCACCAGGCAGAAGCTGCCCAGGTCCAAGGGGCTGTGGGAGGTGGCCGTGCATTGGGTGAAATCTGCTAGATCTTGTCCTGACCTAACATTCTGATTCTTTATGTAGTAAAGTGGACAAGAAAAAGCTTCCCATCACTCTCCATCGCCAAGTACGTTTTCTTAGTTTACCCTGAAATCTTATTGAATGCTGCTCCTATTTTGCATCTGAGTTTGCTTCATTTTCCAGTGGTATTTTTAAGAGGATGACAGCTTAGTTTCTCTTCACTAGAAATGTGGTACCTCAATTTTTTTTTCATTGCTCTTTGCCCTTTGGATGCCTATATATGGGAATATTAGTAATATCTCATTAAAGACTTTCTTGTCTTCTTTATTCCAGGGCTGTGAGTTGAACTCGTCCTCTGAATCCGGCTCTACTGCTCCTCAGAGATCACCCTGTCTGTTCCTGATGCAGGGCTGTGACTGACCACTGGTTCTCACGCCTACATGCTGATTTATGCTGTTCACCAGAGAGTTAAAAGAGACAAAGTGGCTCAAACATAATAAGACAACCCACTCAAAACATTTTCTGTGCTTCCACCTTACTGACTTTTATCATAAATTAGGGATTTTGAAGAGAATGAGTCATAGAAAAAAAAAAAAACCAATAACCTGGTTTGGCAATCAGCATATTATATCTCCCCAGTGACTCATGATATCAGATGCAAGTCAGGACAAACAGAGTTGCTGTCAGAGAGAAGCACAGTTAAAAATAAAAGCAAAAAATAGGAAGAGGGGGAAAATCATTTTTAACTGTACCTAGAACTGTATCCCACCCTGCATTCCCTAATAAAGGTCTTGGGAGGGCAAATGATCTGGAAACTTGAGTCATAAGTCAGGAGGAAGCGACTCCCAGGAAGCAAAGACATATGGATTTCTGAAAGAAAAAAAAAACCCTGCAGGGAAAGACAAGGAGGCACACTTTTTTCATTAAATATGAGGGGGATGCGAGAAGGACTCTTCCCAATGGAACTGGGAAATTGCAGAAGGAGCAGAGGCATCAGAGGTGAGCAAACTTGCAACTTCATTCTGGCTTCCCCAGAATTAGCTGTGCAACCCTAGAAGGTGGAGAGTTACTTAACTTCTCTGGTCCTTAGTTTTCACACCTGGAGCTTGAGGATAGTTTACCATGTTGTGGAGCCATTGTGAAGATGGATGGATATTGAGTGTGTTAAGCACTTAACTTGATGTATCAACTTATAGATGTAACAGTAGAGTTACTTGAAATTATTTGCCTTAAAAGATTTGGATGAAAACCAACCTAGACAGAGATTTCTAAATCCCTGATTAATACCTCTAACTGGCACATTACATAATCCCAGCTTCCTAAGGATGGTCGAATGCTGTACTGACTCTTGCTAATGATACCCTCAAACATTTAGAACAGCCAAAGAGCTTAAGAGGCCCAGGTCTATACGGCAGTTTCTCAGATGACAAGAGATCTTTTAGTCGCTCCCCTTCCAGCCTGGGCAGTCTTTCAATGCACATTTGGAAACCCCCAAATAAGTTTTCAGCCAGACAATCTGGGCTAAAGTCTTGACTCTTCCACTAGCTATTTATGTGAAATTGGCAAGGTGATACCGACTTCATAGACTATATCCCACCAGTCTCCTCTGTCCATGGAATTCTGCAGGCAAGAATACTGGAGTGGGTTGCCATTTCCTCCTGCAGGGAATCTTTTAACCCAGGGATTGAATTCTCATCTCTTGCATCTCCTTATTAACAGGCAGATTCTTTACCACTGAGCCAGCTGGGGTGCACACTACCTTAAATAGATGCTGTAAAATGTTATTAATAAATAGACAAGTTGAAGAGCCTAGCAGAGGTTAGAGGCGCAAGAGTCACTGATGGACTATTTCCATTTCTTTAGAGTAATTAATATCAGGATTTTACTAACCAGAAATAAACTAACCAACAGCAGAAACCACCCTCTCCCTGATTATAGAAAAAGAATTGGAAAGGATTTGGCTCTATGTGTAAGTGCTTTGTGAAGAAAGGAGCAATGCCCCTGCCCTCAGACCAGTCTCTCTGCATCTTTATTGATGTCCTCTTTCTTGTGCCCAGGGAGGAAGAATCTGCCCTTGAAAAGTGGAGAGGCTGTGGTCTCCTGGACCCCTGCTCCGGCACCGCTGTGAAAAATTGCAGCCTTCTGGGACAGACTTGTGCGGTGTCATGTCCTGGTTTTCTGCTTCGTGGTTGTGTGAAGTTGTTCAAACACGGGAGCCTCAGTTTTCTCATCTGTGTCACAAAAAGTTTCTACCGGGTTGCTGTGAAGACTAAATAGTCCCAGGGCAGAGCCTTCCCCACCCGTCGCCTTGGCATGGCTGTCCTGACCGTCTGCAGTCTGTACTGTGATTCTTTGCTGCACGATCAAGGAGTTTGCTCTCTGCACTGCTTTGGAGACCAGACACCCCTTGGGCTCTCCTTTGAGGATCTAGCTCTATAAATAGCGGCAGCATGAAATCGATCAACAGCTGACACTCTTCCTCGTCTCTCCTTAAGTCACGTCTGAGGGCTGTCAGCAATGGCAACACACAGAGGAAGTGTCTGAGATTTAGAAACTTTTGAAATCTTTAGAATTGTAATACCTGGCCTGGAGTTTCTGAATCTCTTCTGAGAGGTCTCAAGCTTATCTTCATCTTTCTGGGTGGGGTTCACATACCATCCCCATTCTCACTTTCAATCTACTTCTGCCCTGGTGCTTTACTTCTGGGAAAAAAAAAAAATCGAATTCCTGAAATTTGTGGTTGATTATACCCTCCAAAATCACTGCAGATGGTGACTGCAGCCATGAAATTAAAAGATGCTTACTCTTTGGAAGAAAAGTTATGACCAACCTAGATAGCATATTCAAAAGCAGAGACATTACTTTGCCGACTAAGGTCCGTCTAGTCAAGGCTATGGTTTTTCCAGTAGTCATGTATGGATGTGAGAGTTGGACTGTGAAGAAAGCTGAGTGCTGAAGAATTGATGCTTTTGAACTGTGGTGTTGGAGAAGACTCTTGAGAGTCCCTTGGACTGCAAGGAGATCCAACCAGTCCATTCTGAAGAAGATTAACCTTGGGATTTCTTTGGAAGGACTGATGCTAAAGCTGAAACTCCAGTACTCTGGCCACCTCATGCAAAGAGTTGACTCACTGGAAAAGACCCTGATGTTGGGAGGGATTGGGGGCAGGAGGAAAAGAGGATGACAGAGGATGAGATGGCTGGATGGCATCACCAACTTTATGGATGTGAGTTTGGGTGAACTCCTGGAGATGGTGATGGACAGGGAGGCCTAGAGTGCTGTGATTCATGGGGTCGCAGAGTTGGACATGACTGAGTGGCTGAACTGAACTGAACTGAACTGAAACTGGGAAGGACTGCATGGCCCTCAAAGCCAAAATGCTGGAGAAACTCCACAACAGGATCACTTAGTAATAGAGAGATGTCTAGGGAGCTCCAGCTGTCACAACTCCCGGATATTCACTTCTTCCCAGCTCAGCTGGATACCAGCTATTCACCTGAAACTATCACAATATTGTTAATTGGCTATATCCCAGTACAAAATAAAGGTTCAAACAAATAAATAGTTCTTCAGAAGTATACAAAAATAGGCGGCACATAGTTTATTGTTACTCATTTTGAAACAGAATGACAGAGTGATTTAGAAAATAATGCGCAAATAGTTCCCTATTCCTCAATAATCTATAAGATGTTAGAGGACACATACAGTCAAAATCCTGCAATATTGCTTTATTTCTTCCAATATGGAAGGCCATCTGGAGTAATTTTGTGAATACCTTCTCCAAATTAAAAGCCTTTTCTCAGCACCACAGGTGGGAAAGTTTCCAAAGAAGGGAACAACTTATTTCCCATCAATTTTTTCTTAAACTTAGAGGAGGCAGGCATGGAAACAGAGTGATCATAACTATTTCTGCTACAAACAACAATAAAATGCAACCAAAGCTGTTAGGAATTTGCTGTCCTTTGGGAAAGGAAAGCATGCAGAAGGAGATAGAACAAAAGTTCTGCCTGCTTTTTTCCAGCAGCTTCCTGGGTGGTGCTAGCAGTAAAGACCCCACCAGCTAATGCAGGAGATGCAAGAGATGAGGGTTCGATCCCTGGGTTGGGAAGATCCCCTGGAGGAGGGCGTGGCCTGAATAATTCCATGGACAGAGGAGCCTGGCAGACTATAGTCCATGAAGCCACAAAGGGTCGACATGACTGAGCACGCACACGTGATACCAGGATGCTTGTTCACACAGTAAAACTCCTCATGTTCCTCTCCTCTGGTTGGGGGAAAAGAGAACAGTGAGATGAAGCTGGGGTATATGTCAGCCTGTGTCTGTATGCGGAGAACCATCCAACATAAACATCAACTTCTCTGCCCACATAAGAAGGATACACCCTGGACTAGTCAGCAGAAATTCTACTACAATAATGCAGTTATATGAAATTGTAAGGAAATAGCCATCAATCAAAACAGTCACAATTGCATCTGAAGCTCCTTAAGAAAACAAACACCAGTAATAACTAGTTCCCAGAGGGAACCTCCAGGAGAAGACACTAATACACTTCCACTAAGTTAGGCAAGATATCAAGAAGAATCGGCATAGTCTATATTTGAACAAAGAAAGTGTCCAGATAGCGTAACCAATGTGGAAGATGACTAAAATGAAAAATAAATGTCATGATACCATTAAAAATCACAAACAAAAAGAAAACAGAGAAGAAGTAAGAAAAGTAGAAGAGAATCTTCTGGAAGAAAGTGTACTCCAAGTAATAGAATAGAAAGTGAAGTTGGCTCAGTCGTGTCTGACTCTTTGCAGCCCCATGGACTGTAGCCTACCAGGCTCCTTTGTCCATGAGATTTTCCAGGCAAGAGTACTAGAGTGGGTTGCCATTTCATTCTCCAAGGGGAATCTTCCCAGCCCAGGGACTGAACTGGGTCTCCTGCATTGCAGGTAAACTCTTTACCATCTGAGCCACCAGGGGAGCCTAAGTAACAGAATGAGTATTTGTATAAAACACTTCAGAGGAACTTATTAAAAGAGGATGCTAAGATGAAAATGAACCAGTTGATATCAAGAAAAATTAAAGTCTAAAATATTAAGAGTGTCAAGTTGATTTGTAAAAACTGAGAAATGAAGTTGAGTATCAAAAAACATCACTATAGCTTTAATAAACATACTTCAGGGGATGTGGAAAAGAGTGAGTTCTAACTGGAAATCATATCTATGACTGATGAGAGAACTGAGATCATCACAAAGATGGACATTGGACAGCATAGCAGGACAGTATTATAGCGATGATAGTAATGAATAGATGTGGGAGTTACACATTGAGGAAGCCATCTGTGGACATCTGTGTCCTTGAAATAAAAGAACAAAAAAGGAACCCTCAGAGATAGAAATATTCCTGAAAAGAAAAAGTCACTTAATCTTCAAATATGAGAACTATCTACCGAGGTTAAGAGACTGACTGACATGAATCCTAGCTCTATCCATGAGCAGCTACATGATTCTGGGAAGGTTTCTCAAATTGATGTCTAATCTGTAAAATGGGAATTATGAAAAACACCAGCTTCATAATTTGCTATGAGTGAGAATTATATGAGTTAACATATAATGTACTTAGGAATGCAGGATATTCTTTATAATTACTTGCTTTTGTTTGGATCTTGGCAAAGTCCCTGAACATTTGAGGACAAGAAATAAGAGAAGAATCACATTGCATTTAGATATCTACACATCATTTTAGAAGACGATGAGGGAATGTCAACAGAGGCAGGAAGAGTAAGAAACTGTATGATTCAGAAATGTTATCGACAACCTAACAGTCATTCAGGTACAAAGAAAATCAACAGGCATTCTGAAAAATCATAGGATACAGAAACTAAAACCTTCTTGAGAAAGCTCCCTGAAAAAAAAACAAACAAACATGCAATTTACAGAGTTTAAAAAAAAAATCAAACTCACAAAATAGAAAGGCCTGGTATGAAAAGACTCATAGTGAATACTAAACTACTCAGATATAAAACTCTGGTGAAATAATTGAGGCAATAATGGCTACCTGAAATATACATGAGACTATAAAATTTAGGAGAAATTAAGGTTTTTTTTCAGGAAGAAAAATAACTATGTAACTATGATGGAGCATGGCAAGTGTTTTATAACAAATATCAAAAAGTAGGGAGGGAGAGGAGAATTTTAAGTTTCCTATTTTCCTTTATCAGAGTGGAAAGTTAAGAGAGGGAAGGTTTATGAGAAAAAAAAAAGTATTTGCATGAAGGTAAACAGGAGGAGAACTAACAAAAGGCAAAATATTTCCAAATTATTTTAAAATGCAAATTGAAGGCAAATCTACTGTTTCTCATAATTCATCATTTCTGGAAGAGCTGAAATATACATTTGTACATGTATGGAGGAAGGGAAGAAGGTGTGTGTGACAAGCTGTGAGCAGCAGGAAAGTGTGGAGGTTGTGAGATACAGAGAGAGTAATATTCTTCTTTCTTTGTTATTTTGTTTGCTTTTTGAGAAAAAAAAATTGGAACTACAGACTGATATTTGGAATAAGTTAAGCATCTACTACATACCTATTATTCTGAATTGAGTTTTTCACATTATTTGTACTTATTTCTAGGCGTGTTTAAAGAATGGAATAAAGCATCTCAGATATAAGTTCTTCTTAGCTCTTTGTTCATGTTCTTTCCTTGCCCTCCTCTCTGAGGCAGTCACTATCATGAAATCAGTAACTGCCTTTTGAGCCAGCTTCTAAAACAGCAGGTTTTCCCACCGAACAGCACATACATGCATATTTGAAATCATGAGGTCTTTCAGCATTTGTAGAAACAAAGTCACGCAAGATGCATTTCTTGCCAAATGCCCTCTGTTCACCTTTGCTGCTGCTGCTGCTAAGTCGCCTCAGTCATGTCTGACTCTGTGCGACCCCATAGACGGCAGCCCACCAGGCTCCCCGTCCCTGGGATTCTCCAGGCAAGAACACTGGAGTGGGTTGCCATTTCCTTCTCCAATGCATGAAAGTGAAAAGTCAAAGTGAAGTCGCTCAGTCGTGTCCGACTCTTAGCGACCCCATGGACTGCAGCCCACCAGGCTCCTCCATCCATGGGATTTTCCAGGCAAGAGTGCTGGAGTGGGGTGCCTTTGCCTTCTCCATGACCAGTAGATTATTCTGAATCAGATGAAATTGCTCAGTTAAAGGGAAAACACGTATTCAGTATTGCTCCTTGGTGCCAAAGTATGTCATTAAACTCTGTACATAAATTGTGATTCCCTCATAAGATGAATTTCTAAGAACATATATAAGACTAAAATCCATTACAAAAAGAGATGATAAGCCCAAACATGTTAATGCCACAAAAATATTTTTATTTATTTTAACATCTGTAGGCTCTGTATTTTCTTATGATCTTGTTAAGGACTGTTAAACTTCTTTGGGTTAGCCAGAGAAGATGGATAAAACGTGGTCCACATGTTGCTGCAAAACATAGTCAAGGAAGATCAAAGACACATAATAGGTAAGCTCAGGTTGGAGATGTAAGGGCAGAGCCATAAACTGGAGAGAAAGCAAGTAACAATGGACCGTGAAGGTCAAGAGCAGACATGTGACCTGTGCAGTCCCATGGGGACTGTTAGTTTTGGAAATTTATGGTGTTTTGTATGTGTGTTTTCCGTAATTCCTTTCTGAGAATTTATTAATTTTATAAATCTTCACAAAAATGTCAACTTTATTCTCATATTTTGATCTGCTTTCTATTTCATTGGATTCTGATCCTATTTTTATAACTTTTCCTTCTACTGATGTTGATATTAGTTGTACTTCATGACAAGAATGGAAAAAGGTTTGTCTGTTCCTTCCTTCACACCAATGCAGAAAATACATTTTTTTAAAAATGGACAAAAATTGTTCAGTATCACAATAATCAAAAACTGCTCCTGAAGGCAGCAATTAGCCACCATTAACTGAAAGACTGAATTTGAAGAAAAGAAAGAGAAAACAAAACCAAACAAACCTATCAAGGCTTACTGGCGGTGAGGGTGTGTAATAGCTCCGCATTGCTTGTAGAAGTAAGAATCTGTACAATTAGTTTAGGAAATTTTCAGGCACAATCACCTAAAACTTAACATATGCATAACCTTTGATTGGGCAATTTCACTGTTAGCAATTTATACTCCGAAGAAAGGTATGCAGGCATTCCTGCAAGGGGTAGGCTGGCAGGAAGTGATCAGTTTTGGAAGGGTTAACTTGTAAGATGACTTGAGATGTGACAGTTCAAAGCCCTTGCCCATAACTCTTTCTGTGCAGCATTTTCCAAGCAAAATTACAACATGTGAGCAAGTCAGTGAGGCAAATTTCTGGTGATGTCATCAAAGTAATAACCGCTAATGAGCATTTTCCTCCTGGGGGCTGCCTGGTGCCACACTGACAGGAACAGCTGACCTGCTTTCTGCACATCTATTTGGATTATTTACAAGGCATTCTGAAAGTTGTAAAAGCACCATGTAAGAAAAGGATAGATCAAAGTTTGACAACACAAGGATGACAGAGAGGAAAATGTACTTGCTCTTGGGTAATGGGCATTTTGACAAGAGTTTGAAGGACTTTCCTAAGAGGTGACAACAAGCCCATATTTAAATGATTATGTGCATGGTGCGTAGGTGCAGACACTCAGTTGTGTCTGACTCTTTACAACTCCATGGACTGCAGCCTGCCAGGCTCCTCTGTCCATGGAATTTTCCAGGCAAGAATACTGGAGTGGATAGCCATTTCCTTCCTTAGGGGATCTTCGTGACCGAGAGATCAAACCTGTATCTCCTGCATCTCTAGCACCGGCAGGCAGATTCTTTACCACTGAGTCACCTGGGACTCCCTTAAATCTTCACATTTCCCCCAGATTAAAAAAAGAAACATAAATAAAATTTAAAACATGTTTCTATTTCCCCGAAAAGGTTTAGAAGAAAATGGTAATTAATTAGGAGACTTAACTCTCATTCGACAAACCCTGTTCTGGATGGAGAGATGCTATGAGCACCAGTCCTTCAGCAGTTTACTGATTTTTTGACAACTGGTGATAATTCAGGATGCAGGCTTCTACTCATCCTCTCCCCTACTACCCTTGTCTCTGCATTCCACTGCCTGTTAGCATCCTCCCCAGAGGGTGAGAAGCACAAACAGAAACAGAGATGCTCATTCATCTTGTGGCTATTTGTTTAGAACTACTATGGTAAAGAAAAGATAGAAGACAGTTGCATTAGAGGCTGGGAAGGAAACGAAAAAGTCAGTCTCAAATGCTGAAATACCATGCCTGGATTTACAGTTAACCATGAAGGCTTGGTTCCACTTGAGCAAAGGCCAGTAGACATGCCTTGCATGTCTTGGCTAGGTTTGGAGCCCCACGATGTCTAAAACCCTTCAGTGGCCTTGCAGGACATTTGGCCTGTCCAAATATCCATAAGACATTTGGTCCATTCCAGAAGATCCTTGAAATTTGATCCTATCCAAAATGTCCATGGGCATATTTGGTTCATGTGAAGTGGTCTTGATCAAGAAAAATTATCGCAGACTTTTTGGCATGGATCAAGTGTTTTCATGAACATTTTGGACAGGAAGAAATATAATCAAATATCAAGGACTTTTTGGCATAGATTGAATGCTTTCCTGTATGTTTTAAGCAGGATCATATATGACCAAATATCGAGGACCCTTTGTATGTTGTGTTTAGCCACTCAGTCATGTCCAACTCTGCAACTGTTTGGACTGTAGCTTGGCCAGGCTACTGTGTCCATGCGATTCTTTAGGCAAGGATACTGGACTAAGTTGCCGTTTCATTCTCCAGGGGATCTTCCCAACCTAGGAATCGAATTCTCATCTCCTGTGTTTTCTGCACTGCAAGCACATTCTTTACCTACTGAGCCATTGGGGAAGCCATGATCAGTTCAGTTCAGTCGCTCAGTCGTGTCCAACTCTTTGCAGCCCCATGAATTGCAGCACACTAAGCCTCCCTGTTCATCACCAACTTCCGGAGTTCACTCAGACTCATGTCCATTGCATCAGTGATGTCATCCAGCCATCTCATCCTCTGTCATCCTCTTCTCCTCCTGCCCCCAATCCCTCCCAGCATCAGAGTCTTTTCCAATGAGTCAACTCTTCACATGAGGTGGCCAAAGTACTGGAGTTTCAGCTTTAGCATCAGTCCTTCCCAAAAAAAATCCCAGGGCTGATCTCCTTCAGAATGGACTGGTTGGATCTCCTTGCAGTCCAAGGGACTCTCAAGAGTCTTCTCCAACACCACAGTTCAAAAGCATCAATTCGTCAGTGCTCAGCCTTCTTCACAGTCCAACTCTCACATCCATACATGACCACAGGAAAAACCATAGCCTTGACTAGACGGACCTTAGTCAGCAAAGTAATGTATCTGCTTTTGAATATATTAAGTTGATCATAACTTTTCTTCCAAGGCGTAAGCATCTTTAATTTCATGGCTGCAGTCACCATCTGCAGTGATTTTGGAGCACCCAAAAATAAAGTCTGACACTGTTTCCACTGTTTCCTCATCTATTTCCCATGAAGTGAAGGAACCGGATGCCATAATCTTTGTTTTCTGAATGTTGAGCTTTAAGCCAACTTTTTCACTCTCCTCTTTCACTTTCATCAAGAGGCTTTTAGTTCCTCTTCACTTTCTGCCATAAGGGTAGTGTCATCTGCATATCTGAGGTGATTGATATTTCTCCCAGCAGTCTTGATTCCAGCTGTGTTTCTTCTAGTCCAGCATTTCTCATGACGTACTCTGCATAGAAGTTAAATAAGCAGGGTGACAATATACAGCCTTGACGTACTCCTTTTCCTATTTGGAACCAGTCTGTTGTTCCAATCCCAGTTCTAACTGCTGCTTCCTGACCTGCATACAGATTTCTCAAGAGGCAGGTCAAGTGGTCTGGTATTCCCATCTCTTTCAGAATTTTCCATAGTTTATTGTGATCCACACAGTCAAAGGCTTTGGCATAGTCAATAAAGCAGAAACAGCATCTACCAAATGTTCTTAGGGACTTTTTGGACATGACCAAATGCCTGCCAATGCCTGAATGGCCACCTAAAGAATCTGGGTAAAAAGCAGTAAACGTATTGCTACAAAACCTGGTCAAGGAAGATTTAGGATCATAATATATAGTCCAGGTCAGAGCTGTAAGCAAGAGTGAAAGTAAGTCTTGGTGGGTCATGAAGGTCAAGAACAGACAGGTGACCAGTGCATGTGCAGGGGTCCAAGCTTGAAAGGACTCTATACTCTGTTTAATGTTTTGCTGTTGCCAGCTTGAAATTCTTGATAATTTTATATTTGAACCTGTATTTCGTAAGCAAAGTCAGATGCAAAACTGGAGCCTGCGTTTTGAACCAGAAATCCCATATTTTTTATTTTATAATAGGCCCAGCAAATTAAGTAGCCAGTTCTGACCATGACCACGGTGCAGACGGCTAAGGTGAGTGCTTCAGAGGACAGAAAGTGACCTATGGAGCACTCTGTCTACATGAGCAAAGGCATGGACTCAAAGTAGATACTATGATGATCACTCTAAAACTCACATGGGTTCCAGTGAGCCAGTTTTATAGAAAATTGTGCTTCAGTTTTATAGAAAATTTCCAGTTTTATAGAAATATTAATTTGAGAAAACATTCAGCAAGCTTTCTAAAAATGAAAGCATACTACTCTAACTGCTCTTAACACAGCCATCATTTTTATTTCAAGGCAGCATTTGCTTCAATCTTTCTTGAAACCTGGGCCCCCAAATCCTTTCCCACTGACACCTGAGGATGTGATTCACAACACAGCCCCACACTGGGCGCTGTGCTGCAGTTCTGCAGACATGACTCGATGGCTCACTGGTTAACTTCAGGAAGCACTGCTCTCTTCCAGAAAGTTCTGCCTCCCACCTCTGGGGCTGAGAGGAACAGTGTTAAAGCAATCTCTCTTTCCCCCTCTCTAGCAAAGAAAGCGCAGACAGCTGGGTGAGGGGCCAGCCCATTGCATTTCCCTTCTGTGCACCTAGAAGGCAACTGACACAAGGGTCTGCTTTTCAAATGTCTGTTTTCTCGAATTACCTTTTATCGGGAGCATTCAACATGTGGTGTTTCTCTCAAAAGGGAAATGGGTGAGTGGAATGAAGGGAAGTTAGATTTGTTAAATCATTTAATATATGTCCAATTTTATGAAATAAATTATTTTAAATTTGACTTCTCAACAGAGGAGACTAGAAGAGTCCCAGGTAGATAATATTGAAAACTATAAGCTCTGTGAGAAGTTCAAATATGGTGGCAGAATGCAATGGGGCATTTCTCATCTTCAGAATGCAGATGAAAATCACAATTCACAGCTTATCAATATCTTAAATTTCCACAATGACCCTAGCCTCATTGGAAATTCTTAAAATAAGGGGAAATTCACCAGGATTCAAGATACAAGCAGGGGAGGGAGTACTTTGGTGCACATCAGTTTCAGGGTTTTGACTGATTTTCTGAGCCTCAGTTTTCCTCATCTGCTAAATAGGTAGACAAACAGATTGATCCTAATTTCTTCACCAAGAGTTTTCAAATATTTAAATGATGCCTATGAAAGCACCTGGTGATTCTAAAGTCCCTGTAACAGGGAGACCTCCATTAGGGAATTCCTCTCACATGCCAGGCTTTAAATATATATATTATATGTATATATAATATATATATATATATTTACAGATATTATTTCTCTTAATTTTTATCATAACCATGAAAAGTTTAGACTGCTATTTCTTACTGGAGATGAGAAGCAGATTCAAAGGGAACGTGGACAGGCTAACGTTACCCAGTGAACACCGGCAGACTCCCTGGACATTGAACAAAGCCAAAAGGGAGGATGTATGCTTGTTGGGACCTGCTCCCTCCCCATTCATGCTCAGCCTGCCTGTTCTTTTTCACCCCTGGTCTCCTTATCTGAGAATTTCCCAGCTCTGTGTCTGAGTCTCTTTGCACCCTCCATATAGTGGTTTGGGCTGAGAAATGCTGCACTCGATTTCAGGTATTACAGCTAGCACAGCTAGACCTTGCCTTCCACATACAAGAAGACAGAAGAATATAGAGGCTGCTGGAGAGCTAAATGCAAGGTGCTGTGAGCCAAATGCAAGGTCACTTGACTGTAAAACAAGGGTTTCACCTGATTCTCAGAAGCAGCGGTGGATGGATCTTTTCCTCCAGTAGGCATCACTCAGTTCAAATCTGCTGGTGGCCAGTTGAGTGACGAGTGATGCTTTTAGGTGACTTTGTAAAACTGGGGCATGGGTCACTGATGGGCTTATGGCAACACTATGAGCCAATCTTTGGTACTTCTTTAAAATAATAGTGATGATAGCAATAATAGTAATGATAATATTAAAAAAGTCCGTTTGGGCTTAAGTCACTGGGTGATTTTATCTTGAGCAACAGCTCGGTGGACTCTGCTAGAGAATTTTTTGCACATATCCACTGAAGCAGTCAGTCGGGGAGAAGCCTTGACCCCAGCTGCAGACCTGAGGCTCCATGATCAGCACGTGGGGGACACAAGCAGGGTGACTGTCCTCCTGCTAAAATACTCTTCCAAAGCCCAGAGACAGACCGTGAGCAGGTAACTGAGACCACATCTGGTTTCAGGGGACAGCCGTGTCTGGAAAAAGTGTTCCTGGGGGAATATGAAGAGGGCGACAGATCCAGTGACCTGGCTCACCAGCGAGAGCTAATTTGGGCTCAGAAACCAACAAGTTGGTAAACTGGTCTGTTTTGACATAGGGCTGAAAGGCCCTGCTGTGCGCTGCCTCATTCCTTGGGCTAACCTGATTCCTTAGGTTAGCTCCCCATGGAGTTCTGGAGTTCATTGCCTCTGGGAGGCTCAGACCTAAAGGTCGTCTGTAACAAATGGATGCACAGTTCCCTTAGTGTCTTCACTTTCTAAATATCTGTAATAGTACTCCCCCAAAACGATGGAGATGAAAAATGTAGCTCCTGCCATCTAGTTATTATGAAAGAAATGGATGGAGTGGAAGTGATGCAATCTTGACCTCTGCAGTGGAAGTGGCTAGATTTTGGAGCCAGGACTGAGCTCACATCCTATCTGCGCTAGTCACCTATGACCTCTGTGCTCAGGGTTCTCCTCTGGCGCGTGTAGGAGGGGGCACGATATTGAGGCATCTGGTTGTTGGGAAGGATAAACAAGATAACGCAGAGGAGCTACTGAGTTTTGTGAGGGTCGGTGGGCATGTGGCACTGTAGCTCACAGGGCATCTTTCTGAAAGGTCTCAACATCACGCTGGAACATTTTCTCTCTGCCTTTACTTTAAAATGAACTTGTTTTCATTCAAGTATACTTAATTTTTAACATTGTGTTATTTTCAGGTGTATAGCAAGTTGATCATGTATGTGTGTGTGTGTGTGTGTGTATATATATATATATATATATATGTATGTATGTATGTATGTATACACATTTCCCCAGTGGCTTAGTAGTAAAGAATCTGTCTGCAATGCGGAAGATGTGGGTTCAGTCCCTGGGTTGGGAAGATCTCCTGAAGGAGGAAATGGCAACTCACTCCAGTATTCTTGCCTGTGAAATCGCATGGACAAAAGAGCCTGGGAGGCTATGGTCTATGGGGTCAGAAAAGAGCCGGACATGAATTAGCAAGTAAACAACAACAACAAAAACCACTTGCCGTATAAGTGATATGTGCGTGTATGTGTATGTATATTGTGATATATATGTGTGTGTGTGATATGTGCATGTGTGTGTGTGATATGTGCGTGTGTGTGTGTGTGTGTGTGTGTGTGCTTAGTCACTTCAGTCACGTCCGACTCTTTGAGACCCCATGAACTGTAGCCCACCAGGATCCTCTGTCCATAGGACTTTCCAGGTAGAAATACTAGAGTGGGTTGTCATGCCCTACTCCAGGGGATGTTTCTGACCCAGGGATCAAAACCTGCATCACCTGAATTGCAGGCGGTTTTTACCGCTGAGCCACTGGAGAAATCCATCCATCCATCCATATATATATATATATATATACATAGGAGAAGGAAATGGCAACCCACTCCAGTATTCTTGCTTGGAGAATCCCATGGACGGAGGAGCCTGGTGGGCTACAGTCCACAGGGTTGCAAAGAGTCGGACATGGCTGAGCTACTTCTTCACTTCACTTCATATATATATATATTCTTTTTCAGATTCTTTTCCCTTATACGTTATAATAAACACTGAGAATAGTTCCCTGTGCTATGCAATAGGTCCTTGTTGGTTGTCAATCTTGTATACAGTAGTTTGTACATGTTAATCCCAAACTCCTAATTGACCCCACCCTGCTTTCCTCTTTGGCCCACCTTAACTTCTGTATCCTACTTTAAACCTCATAGTCACTCACCAGCCTGTTGCATCAGCCTCCTCCTGGCCAGCCTGTCGTAATTCTTCCTTCAACCAAGCTATTTCTCTCACTTCTGCAAGGGGACCACCATAAACCACGGATGTGTTGCTAACTCACCAGCTCAAACCCTGAAGAAACCCATGCCCTCCACCACTCTGTATGAATATTGACAGTACCCCTCAGATGAGAATTCAAGGCAACATGACATCACCCCATATTTCGAGCCTCACCTAATAAATACACTGGACTACCTACTGCTTTCTATACACGGAAAACAAGTGGGCCTTCAAGGTCTTCTTGGAATTCTCCCATCCACCCTAATTTCTGCTGCCTGTTAATATCCCACACATAACTTATTCAACAAGCATTGGTTGAATGGATGCTGTGTGTCAGATATTCCTGCTCAGAGGTATCTGAGCTTCCTTTGTAAAGTGCTCCTGGGGTGCTGTCTTTCTGAGCTGTCAGTATAATTAGGACATTACTTAATGGGAACACGTATTGAACAGTATTAATGCCCAATGAGTTTTTGTCTGTCTCTTCTACTCAATCTGGAGCATCTGTCTTGGAATCACTGCCACTGGGCTTAGTATCTCACACATCATAAACACGTTGTATTTACTAGATCACTTTGAAACTCTTCTTCTGTGCTCTAGAGAATTAAGACTTTAGCTTCCACACTCCCTACTTATACCTAAGATAGTTATTTTTATGGTGCATTGATAATCATTCTGGGATTTATTGGGATCTGGGAGGGACATCAATTCAGAATGAGATTATAATTTCCTGTTGCAATAGCAAGAATAAAACTGGTTCTGAGAAGATGGAAGGGATCCTAACTTCCTGCCCACATCTTCCTATGAATGTGCATGCACTCAGTTGTGTCTAACTCTCTGTGACCCCATAGACTGCAGCCCGCCAGGCTCCTCTGTCCATGGAATTTTCCAGGCAAGGATACTGGAGTGCATTGCCATTTCCTCCTCCAGGGGATCTTTCCGGCTCAGAGGTCAAACCCATCCCTCCTGTGTATCCTGCATTACAGGCAGATTCTTTACCCCCACAGCTATCAAAGCACAGTAGCCATAGAGAGATTTCCCCATATCTCTCATGAATGAAGGACTTGTAAAGCTGGTAGAGCTAATAAGAGATAAGTTTTAACCGTCATCTTTTTCTGGGATTCCCTCAGTTTCAGAGAACATCTTGCCCAAGATCATGGCCTTCCAAGAGTGACTCACCTCTAGTTCATGGGACTGGCTGAGGCTGTCCTTGTGATGTAGGTCAACTTTTCCTTTTGGCCAGTTTTACTTTCTCTGCTTCCCTTCCATAGAGATCATTTATGAGAATACTTTAGTAAAACCTCTGAACACTGGATTTCACGTTCAAGTCAGCATCTTGATGAGTCTATAAGTCGCTTGAAGCAAGTGGAACTAAGACAAGATTTTTAAGCTCGATTATCCATTACCCAGCTGGTTGTTAGGACTCAGGCACTTGAGGTCAGTGTTGCATATATGGTTCTGGAACAAAGTGGTATCCCTTTGTCAAAATTCTCACTGGAGGTGAGCTGGGCTGTTTGGCCAGTGGAAGAAAATGCAGTAGCTCGGGTAGTCCATCAGACATCTTAAAAGTATGGAGGAAATAAGAATGATAATGAGAGTGAGACAATATGGCTATTGTTAAGCTCTATTCAATATCTAGTGAAACATGAAGCTAAGGCTGAGAGTGATTAAGACACCAGATGTCAAAGCCAGTGCCTCTGAGTAACATATGAAAAAGTTCCCATTCCTTGTAGCAGAAATAGAGAGCTGAGGGGTCACAACTTAGTTATCATCATAGCTGAGCTACAAGGAAGAGTGATATCATTGCCAACATCTGTCTGTGGCTGAGAAAAGAGCCTTATTGCAAAGAATGGGTCCAAGACACATGGAATGAAGACATATGGGTTGATGCTTCCCAAAATTTTGAATCCCTAAATGCCCCCACATCTCTGAGCTTGCTCAAGGGCTGTTAACCTACTCAGAGATTTCTCCCCTATACAACAGCAGGCATCCCCCTGAGGATCTGTTACCATCTTCCTTCCTGATCATTAATCCAATAATTAGGATTGCCGTGGTTGCTGTTGTTTAGTTGCTAAGTCATGTTTGACTCTTTGAGACTCCCCCTGGACTGTAGCCTGCCAAGATCCTCTGTCTATGGGCTTTCCCAGGCAGGAATGTTGGAATAGGTTGCTATTTCCTTCTCCAGGGGATCTTCCTGACCCAAGGATTGAACCTGTGTCTCCTGCACTGAAGATAAATTCTCTATCCCTGCGCCACTGGGGAATCTCAAGAACTAGAGTAAGTTGCCACATACCAGCTAAGAATATACCATACCTGGAAGCAAAGAGATTAGACTCTAAAGTATCCACAAGACCAGCAGGGGCCAGGGGAGCAGGGGTGGGATTGGATTGTTAAGGTGCTTGATTCAGGAAGCTAGAGAATAAAATGGATAAAGGAAAATTTAGTGATTTACCACTTTCTCATGATACAGGACTTAATACTTAGCAAAAACCCTCACATACAATGCAAATAGGGCTCCTAATAGCATGGACAAAGTGATACCCAGGATAAGTGAGGACTAAATGCCAGAATGTCTGTGCTTGATGAGACTCAAAGGCTTAGGAAATGGGCATGCCGGAGGTGTAAACAGTGTATGAAAAAAACCACTATATGAATTTTCCTAGAGGAAGCAAGGAATATGCAGGTTAGAGGGACACCAGTATCACTAAAGTTCATTAGTGGTTCTCTTTTTTGGGCAGGATTGATAATAGGGAGAACATGACAGAACAAGAGTCCCTACTGACCCTGAGAATGATAGAATCCCTATTTAAGCCAGGTGGTGGCATTAACTGTTGAAATACAGGTCAACACAATTATTGTAGTACATGACAAGACTGTAGCAGCAGAGGAGGAGATTGTAGAGAAAATCAGTAGAATGCAGTGTCCCTAGTGTCAAAGTAGATGGAAAGTCAATTAGGGTAATAATCAAATTGTTTCATCAAGGATCCAGGAAAAATCAGGGACAAATGATCAGGAGGCCACAAACAGTTGACTCCACTCAAAAAAATAAATTATGATTTCCCGCATAACTTCTGGACCTGACCCAGTTTTCATACTGATAATCCATTAAATAAAGAAGAGGACAGAACGAAGGATCCTGCAATGCCATGGCAAGTTGACGTGGATTCATAACCTCCCCCTCCTACTTTCCCAAAGGGCTAAATAGACAGTTACTATGATAACTTTATAAGGAGGGAATAGGAAAACCCAAACTGACATTGATATCAGACTCTAAAGGCATCACGGCCCCAGTGTTGGAGTGGGGCCAACTAAAGAGACCAAATTCTAGCCAACATCCAACCAACCGTGGGTTCACAGTGTCAGCTCCATTCACCAGCTCTTTCTGCAGCTGCCCCTCCCACCAAGCCAAGATAGTAAATCAAAAACTGTACCGCATCCAGGCATTTGGTGAACGTTAGTTTCATTCACAAGTATGTAAATGATACATAGGGAGTGGTCCTTGTCAACTCCCCATTTAATTCATCAGTCTCCTGCAGAAACCAGATGAGTCTTAGAGGAAGATAATGAACTGCCATAAACCCCATCAAGTAGTAATCTCAACTGAAGTTTCAGTCTCTTTTCCAGATGGAGCATTGTCGATACTGCTTGTTAACATGGCTTCAGTGCATGAATTGTGGCCATTGATCGTGACCCTTCTTTTCCACCCTTATCAGAAAAGAAGATCAAAAATAGTCTGTATTACACTGAGCAGACAAAACAGTAGGTTTGTGCTTGTGCCCCAGGGTCTTATTAATTCCTTCCTTCCCTCACCTTGTCAATAATATAGTCTGAAGATTCTGGGCTATCTGATATCCCACAGAATATTACATTAACACACACCATTATCAGAAGAGAGGAGCCAAAAATGGTTACCTTCTTGAAGTCTTGTTGCTAAGCTTTTTCTGACTTCTTTGCAACACCATGGGCTGCAGCACACTAGGCCTCCTGTTCTTCTCTATCTCCAGGACTTTGTTCAATTTCATGAAGCCTTAGTGAGACATACAAACAAAGGTGGGAGATAACTCCTACAAAGATTCACGTCAATAGAATATTTAGGTCTTCAGTGTTCAGGGGCAAAACAGAATTCCACCTATACATTAGTTTCCTGTGGCTTCCAAAAAAGTCTCATTAAAATATCAGAGATTTATTTTTCTTACAATTCTGGAGGTTAGCAGTACAAAGTGAAAATACTTTCAAGGGCAAATTTCCTTCAAAGGCTCTAGGAAATTTTCATCCCTTTCTTCTTCCTCTTCTGGTGGCTCTGGACATTTCTTGGATTGTGACTCCTTCACTCCAGTCTCAGCCTCCATGGTCACGTTGCCTCCTGCCCTTGTGTCTGCCATATCTCCATGGATTATATTTCTTGTAGGAATGTTTGCAAGTGGGTGGAGGGCACACCTTGACCATCCAGGATAACACTGAGACTCTGGTCCAACAGTAGCCCTTCAGCAGGCCAGCTAGTCCCCTGGTGGCCCCTCCCACACTGGACATGCCCACATTTCTGTTGCACCCAGGTTCTTGGGCATCACCATTGTCTCAAAACTTATGGGATGTTGCTTGCCCTGGCATGGGATTCCACATACAGTTGCAGAAAACCAGTCGACTCACTGATGAGCCATTGTGGTGAAGTCCTGGCCAATGATCATAGACCTGATCGTATATATGGTACCACCCAGAAGCTGCTGGTCTAAGAGCATTGGAAGAGCAAGAGCACAGCTGAAGCGCCAGCTCAAAGACTGAAGGGGGACAGAATGCCATCCTTCAGGAAGCATTATTCAGTTCAGTTCAGTCATTCAGTCATGTCTGACTCTTGGTGATCCCATGAAGCACCAGGCCTCCCTGTCCATCACCAGCCCCCAGAGTCCACCCGGACCCATGTCCATTGAGTCAGCGATGCCATCCAACCATCTCATCCTCTGTCATCCCCTTCTCTTCCTGCCCTCAGTCTCTCCCAGCACCAGGGTCTTCTCAAATGAGTCAGCTCTTTGCATCAGGTGGGCAAAGTACTGGAGTTTCAGCTTCAACATCAGTCCTTCCAATGTACACCCAGGACTGATCTCCTTTAGGATGGACTGGTTGGATCTCCTCGCAGTCCAAAGGACTGACAAGAGTCTTCTCCAGCACCACAGTTCAAAAGTATCAATTCTTCAGCGCTCAGCTTTCTTTATAGTCCAACTCTCACATCCATACATGACCACTGGAAAAATGATAGCCTTGACTAAACAGACCTTTGTTGACAAAGTAATGTCTCTGCTTTTTAATATGTTATCTAGGTTGGTCATAACTTTCCTTCCAAGGAGTAAGCGTTTTTAATTTCATGGCTGCAGTCACCATCTGCAATGATTTTGAAGCCCAGAAAAATAAAGTCAGCCACTGTTTCCACTGTTTCCCCATCTATTTGCCATGAAGTGATGGGACCAGATGCCATGATCTTCGTTTTCTGAATGTTGAGCTTTAAGCCAACTTTTTCACTCTCTTCTTTGACTTCCCTGGTGGCTCAGACAGTAAAGCGTCTGTCTACAATGTGAGAGACCTGGGTTCGATCCCTGGGTCAGGAAGATCCCCTGGAGAAGGAAATGGCAATCCACTCTAGTACTATTGCCTGGAAAATCCCATGGACAGAACAGCCTGGTAGGCTACAGTCCATGGGGTTGCAAAGAGTTGAGTACGACTGAGCGACTTTACTTCACTTCACTTTCATCAAGAGGCTCTTTAGTTCTTCACTTTCTGCCAGAAGGGTGGTGTCATCTGTATATCTGAGGTTATTGATATTTCTCCCAGCAGTCTTTATTCCACCTTGTGCTTCTTCCAGCCCAGCATTTCTCATGATGTACTCTGCATAGAAGTTAAATAAGCAAGATGACAATACACAGCCTTGATGTACTCCCTTTCCTATTTGGAACCAGCCTGTTGTTCCATGTCCAGTTTTAACTGTTGCTTCCTGACCTGCATACGGGTTTCTCAAGAGGTAGGTCAGGTGGTCTGGTATTCCCATCTCCTTTAGAATTTTCCACAATTTATTGTGATCCACACAGTCAAAGGCTTTGGCATAGTCAATAAAGCAGAAATAGATGTTTTTCTGAAACTCTCTTGCTTTTTTTGATGGTCCAACATTAAACTTACTGAATTGGAGCCTAGATGGTGCTATGCTCCTTACAGGAAATAATGTGGTTCCAGGAACAGTGTGTTAGAAGCCAAAGTGGCATCTCCTTAAAATTCCGAGAGAAATGCCTCCAGCCATTATTCTCTGCCATCATTACCATCAATTATGCATGATAATAAAATAGTCATTTTGAGATGTTTGCAGTCGCAAAATTACACCCCCACCCAATACTCCTTTCTAGATAACTATTCAAGGAGGTATTTTACTTTAAAAGGAGAAGGCATCAACAAAGTTTAGATTCATTAAAATAAGAATTCAGTACAAGAGAGATGGCTGGGGTGAGAGTGGGGCTGGGAGGTGGGATGGGGGTGTGTCTCCAGGTGATGGTGAGAAGCAATCCCAGGCTCAACAAGCTGCCGCTCTGAATAGAAGCTTGAGCCCAACTACATTATGGGGAGATTTTTCTTTCCGGTAAAGATCTGAGGGTTGAATTAGCAATAATAAATAAAGATAGGACAATTTAGGAAAAACAAAGCTATGCAAGGAAATTCATCAAAGTGTCATATATCACTGCACTGTAAACAGTTTTCACAGTCACTATAAGGTAAATACTAAATTTTTATCAAGTTAAAATTATAGATGAGTGTGGGAAAGGTAATGGCAACCCACTCTGGCATTCTTGCCTAGGAAATCCCATGGACAGAGGAGCCTGGTGGGCTACAGTCCATGAGGTCGCAGAGTCGGACAAGAGTGAAGTGACCAAGCATGCGTGCAATGGGAACAATGATGGGCCAAGAAATGTGAATGAATAGAGCCGGGAAGGGGGTTGGAAAGAGAAGTAAATTCTCATCTTCAAGGGCCTGATTTTTACTAATGTGTGATTTGGTAAAATGTTATCAGCTCACTTGCTGGAGCTTACCAGAAAAAAAAAGTCTCTATTGCATTTACTTTAGAGAATATTTGAAGATCACCTCCTTTTATATTCATGTTACCTTTCTGAACCACTATAAAGTAAATTTCCCTCTGGTCATTTAACTGAAACATGCTATATTTCCCTTGAGAAAAACATATTTTTTTGTTTTACATTTTCCCCTATGAACACATGAACCTTACACTAATCAGTTTTGACTCCTTTGCTTTGAATGCTAATAAATGCAAGGGTTACTTTGAATTACATTTTAATCTTGTGCACAGAATATTATGATATTCATCTGGCATACTAACTCGCTGCTTGGTTCATTGTATTTTCTGACCTTCATTTTTCTTTTCTTCATAATGCCTTCATTGAAAAATTCTCATAATGGTTCTGTTTCTTCAAATTGCCTTAAATTATTTTGTTTTGGAAGGAAGCAAGATTAAAAACAAGCAAATATACAAATAAATGTAATTTGGGGCATACTCATACATTTTGGATGCATTTTTCATAATCGCTCTGCTTGTGTCTATGTGCTGTCACCATGTCTTCCCACTAGAGCATAAATTTACAAACATCATGCAAATGCATTATTTGTAATAAAAATGACTAATGAGCATTAAAAGCCAATTATTTCTATACATCTCCTGGCTATGGCTGGTAATAATCGTGCATCATTCAGATTGGTGGCTATGTGTTTGCCTTAGTACGGTTTTAATCACCCATTAATTTATGGACCACAATCTGCATCCTGGGTGCCAGCATTTCCCAAACTGCCTCAGACTCTAACTCTATTGCTAGAGGACTTGGAATTATGACAACTTGGGCTTCCCTTCTAAATTGCATCCTCATGCCTGTGTCCACTGAATTGTCAGATAGGACTGGACGAAACCCCCATAAAACATGTTGAGAGCAAGTCATCTTCTAGCCTGTTGATGAAGGAATCTATCATTTCTTTTTACAGCAACATACTATGCATTTTGATGTTACTTTTTGACTTATCAGCTAGCTTCTTGATCATCTAACCTCTGGAGACAGGAGATATGGTAGAAGAAAGAAGTGGGCTTAAATCTTCTTTCCAGTCTTTACGTGTTGCACAATCTGAGGCAAGTCACTTAGTGATTCTGAATTCATACCTATGAACACTTTTTTTTTTTTTTTTTTTGATAGCAAAGGTGCAGTATTACTGCGAGTGTTAGTTGTTCTGTTGTGTCTGACTCTTGAAGATGCCAAGGACTGTAGCCCACCAGGCTCCTAAGCCCATGGGATTTCCTGGGCAAGAATGCTAGAGTATGTTGCCATTTCCTTTTCCGGGGTTTTCCTGACCCAGGAATTGAATCCAGGTCTTCTGCATTGCAGGCAGATTCTTTACTATCTGAGCCACCAGGGAAGACCATGTTGGAAGACCCAGTATTGCTAGAAGTGAGCATTTTGATGAGTGACATGCTGGTGTTTGAAGGAACTGTTTCTAACCATAGCAGGAATGAGCTAACTGAGGAAAGACTAGTGAATGACTCCTACCTGGACCTTGGAACTTGAAAGCAGGGAGACTGGAGGACGCTGCCACCTTCACTGCGTGTCTTTTCCTGCAAGTCCCTCATCTCTATGCTGACAAAAAGGCTTCTTGTGGCCCCCAGGCACATGCCTGTCATCTACGCAGGTGAGACTGGTCCTGCTTCCCTTCCTCCCACCCCACTGCCCACTTACACTCACTCAGCCCTGATCTCAGCCAGCCAAACTGTGGAAAGGCCATCCCACAGTAGAACATTGTCAGTAGCGATTCTGCTAGTGCAGCAGTGAATTAGAAGCACAGGGCTCTGAGGAGTGCATTTTCACATGCTTATAGAAACAGCAAGAAGTACAGATTCTTTCAAACCACAGAACAGAGGATGGGAAAAGGAAACATTTTTGAAAGAATTTTATCGCAGTTACAGTAAACTTGCAGTTACAAGTTGATGTACAATATTGTGTTAATTTCTATGGTACAGCAAAATGATTCAATTATACGTATATATTCTTGATTCTCTTCTTTTCCATTATGGTTTATCCCATTGAATATAGTTCCATGTACTATACAGTAGGACTTGCTTATTCATCCTATGTATAATAGTTTGCTTCTGCCAACCCAAACTCCCAATCCTTCTCTCTCTCATCCCCCTTCTTGGCAGTCTGTAAGAAGGGGGGTGAGCTCACTTCCTTCTCTTCTGCCATCACGACCATAACCTTATTCTCTGTGTTTCTGAGTCTGTTCCATAGATAAGTTCATTCGTGTCATATTTTAGATTCCACATATAAGTAATACCACATGGTATTTGTCTTTCTCTGTCTGATTTACTTAAAACTTAGTATGATGATCTCTGGGCCCACCCATGTTGCTGTAAATGGATTTACCTCATTCTTTTTATGGCTGAGTAATATTCCACTGTGTGTGTGTGTGTGTGTGTGTGTATACATATATATGATGTCTTCTTCATCCAGTCAACTGTCAACGGACACAGGTTGTCTCCATGTCTCAGCTATTGTAAATACTGCTGCTATGCACAGGGATGCATATATCTTTTTGAATTATAGTTTTGTCTGGATATGTGCCCAGGAGTGGGATAGTGGATCATATAGCAATTCAATTTTTAATTTTGAGGACCCTCCAAACTGTTTTTCATAATGGTTGCATCAATTTACATCCCTACCTACAGCATAGGAGCATTCCCTTGAGGAGAAATATTTCTGATAGTCAGAACACCATAGCAAGGGGATCAAGGGGAAAAAAAAAATCCCACCTTTAATAAAGCAGCATTAGATACAGTTCTGCCAGATACTAGACATGAGGTTAGGGATGGTGCTTAAAACACAGTTTAAGATGTGCGAGAAATATCAGTTGACCCAAGTGGACAATAAAAAAGATGAAAGCAAGCATGCAGACACATACAGATCTCACTTCATAGAGCAGAAACTAAAAGACAGCAACGGAAATGACAGTATGGGCCGTAGGAAAAGATTCTGACTTATAAAAAAGTAAGTCTTAGCCATAAAGATTCAGGGTAAAGGCACATTTATGAAAATAATTCAATACAAATGGCAGAAAAATAATCAGACTGCTCTGCTTTCTGCTCTTAGCTTGTAAGAATATATTAGTGCCATGGAATTTGTGCTGGTAGATAAGGTTTTAAAGGAGCTGGCAGAGTTAGAGAAAAACTGCAATTAAATCAAAATACATTATAGAATATTAAAATATATAATGGAGGCAGTAAAAGGCTAGATCAATACTTGTGGAATCAATGATGTAGTACAAGGTTTGGCAGATAATGGTCCAAAAGCTAAATTTGGCCACCTCTGCTTTTGTATTTCCCTTGAGGTAAGAATGATTTTTACGTTTTTAAATGGTTAAGGAAAAAAAAAAATCCAAGAAGAATAAAATGCTGTGATCTATAAAACATTTGAAATTCTAATTTCAACGTCATATAAAGTTTTATTAGCATATATTTATTTACATATGATCTACAGCTGATACAGAGGCAGTATTTGGGCAGAAATCCAATAGCCCATAGAGCCTAAAATATTTACTGTCTCATCCTTTCTAGAGAAAATTTGCCAGCATCTGACGTAAAGGACTAGTTAACAAGAGAAACCTGTGTCTCTAAAGGAAAAAAATTAAAATTACGGGAGAGAAGAGAAAACTGAGCAAGGATTTTGACCTGATTAGTTGAAAGATGAAATTGTTCTCTATACAGAAGGGGAAGGCTCTGAAAGAGTCTTGTTCACTGAGCAACCAGTCTCAGGATCTAAACTCCTTCCTAAATATAATTTAGATCAATGGCTCATAGCCTTAGTTGTGGGCCTTCCCAGGTGGCGCTAGTGATAAAGAACCTGCCTTCCAATGCAGGAGACATAAGAGTTACAGGTTCAATCCTGGGTCGGGAACATCTCCTGAAGAAGGAAATATCAACTCATTCCAGTATTCTTGCCTGGAGAATCCCCACGGACAGAGGAGCCTCGTGGGCAACAGCCCATGAGTCACAAAGAATCAGACTTGACTGAAGTGACTTACCAAAAGAAAAAAAAAAGTCCTAGTTGTTTACTGACATCACAATGCAGTTCAGTTCAGCTCAGTGGCTAAGTCCTGTCTGACTCTATGCGACCCCATGAACCGCAGCACACCAGGCCTCCCTGTCCATCACCAACTCCTGAAGTTTACCCAAACTCATGTCCATTGAGTCGATGATGTCATCCAACCTTCTCATCCTCTGTCTTCCTCTTCTCCTCCTGCCTTCAATCTTTCCAAGCATCAGGGTCTTTTCCAATGAGTCACTTCTTCCCATCAGGTGGCCAAAGTATTGGAGTTTCAGCTTCAACATCAGTCTTTCCAATGAATACTCAGGACTGATCTTTAGAATGGACTGGTTGGATCTCCTTGCAGCCCAAGGGACTCTCAAGAGTCTTCTCCAACATCACAGTTCAAAAGTACCAATTCTTTGGCGCTCAGCTTTCTTTATAATCCAACTTTCACATCCATACATGACTACTAGAAAAACCATAGCCTTGATGAGATGGACCTTTGTTGGCCAAGTAATGTCTCTGCTTTTTAATATGCAGTCTAAGTTGGTCTTAACTTTCCTTCCAAGGAGTAAGCGTCTTTTAATTTCATGGCTGCAGTCACCATCTGCAGTGATTTTGGAGCCCCCAAAATAAAGAAGAGGCCTTAAAAATATGTTTTGACCCTTGGGATCCACCAGCAGATATTCTGACTTAATTGGTTAAGGGAATGAGCTGAGTATTGTTTTAAAGCTCCTCGGGTGATTATATGAACAGCCACATAGGAACTACTGGGCTAGAGTATAAGGAAGCTTGTAGGTGAATATAATTGGCTCCACTGGTGGCAGAGAGGGAAAAATATAGAAGCTGGAATTATACTGATATGCTGAAAGTGAAGTCAGGATTTTCCAGCAGGATCAGTGCACACTGGTATAGACTTAAGTGTTCAGTTTGTGTCTACTGAATGAAGAACAAAAAAATAAATGAATTGTGTTTAGGAGCCTTCTCTGAAAATAGCCAAAAGAGACTGCAGGAAGGTTTTGCAGAGAGCATCTTTGTTAAACTTCATGGTGTCTATCTAGTGTCCTGCATGATTTTAGTGCTCAGTAGACATGGGTCTTCATTCTGGTCTGTCATGGAAGCAGAGATAAGAGTATGTAACTGCTAGAAGTTACTTTTGGGCTGAATGTGTTGCTGTGTAACCAGTTGCCACTCTTTTAGTGGCTGAACACAACATGGACTTCTTTGCCTCACAATTTCTGTGGATCAGAAGTCCAGAGATAGTTTAATTGGTTCTCTGCTCAGGCAAAGACAACAGAGGATGAGATGGTTGGCTGGCATCACCAATTCAATGGACATGAGTTTGACTAGACTCTGGGAGTTGGTGATGGGCAGGGAGGCCTGGTGTACTGCAGTCCATGAGGTGGCAAAGAGGCAGACATGAATGAGCAACTGAACTGAACTGCTCAGGCAGTTGAAAGTGTTGACCAGGGCTGGGGCCTCATCTGTGGCTCAAAGTTCTCCTTCAAGCTCACTAGTTATTCAAAGAATTCAGCTCCTTGGGGCTGTGAGACTGAGACTCTCAGCTCCTGGAGGCTATTCATCTTTCTCTGCCACATGGCTATTTCTACAAGACAGTTTGCTTCTTGAAACCAGTGGAAGAGAGTGCCTGCTGCTCTCCCCAACCTTCAGGGTCTAACGCTGATCTAAGGTGGAGCTGATGTAAAAATAATAGAAATAAATTGTGCAATAAATGCAATGCCCTTGAATCATCCCCAAACCCTCCTACTCCCTCATCTGTGGAAAAATTGTCTTATAAGAAACTGGTTCCTGGTGCCCAGCTCTAACTCCTTGTAAAAGGTTCACTGGATTAGGTCAGACCCACCCAGGATATCACTCTTTAGATTGCCTCACAGTCAACTGATTTGGGCTTCCCTTGCAGCTCAGCTGGTAAAGAATCTGCCTACAATGCAGGAGACCTGGGTTTGATCCCTGGGTTGGGAAGATCCCCTAAAGAAGGGAAAGGCTACCCACTCCAGTATTCTTGCCCGGAGAATTCCATGAACTGTATAGCCCATAGGGTCACAAAGAGTTGGACACGAATGAGCAATTTTCACTTTCACAGTCAACTGATTAGGGGCCTAATTACATCTTCAATATCTCTTTATTTTACCCAACCTAATTGGGCTTCCCTGGTGGCTCAGATGGCGAAGAATCTGCCTGCAATGCGGAGACCTAGGTTTGATCATAAACTAATTATAGAAATGATATCTCCATATGCACTCCCTGCATTTGAAGGGAAGGGATTTTATAAGGGTATGGGTCATTGGGGGTCATGTTAAAGTTCTAACTACCACATGGGCTCATCCCTCATTGTGTGGCCCCTTGGGTTCACATGCTGTCAAGGGAGCCACTGACCCCCAGAAAAGCCTCGTATAGTTGGGGGAGGGCAGTGTACATGACCCTCCCGGGACATGAGCAGACCTCGTCAGCTTTGTGAATGCAAGCAAATCACTTCAAGTATGTTTGCTTTTCCTATTGGGAGACTATTATTCTTCACTGGGTTCTCTGATTTTAGCAGGTATTGCAAGCAGAAGCATGAACAATTTTGTTTCAATCTATCATATCAACAGCTTGGCGACAGTGTCACCCTTTGGAATGAAGAACAGATTTATTTATTGTCCAGTAAAATAAAGATTACATCTCTCTCCAGGGCGAAAGTTGCACATGTAGGCTTGCCATCCAATTGTAAGCTTTCCATTGCTCTGAGCTTGAGATTCTTCATCTGTGATGCAGACCTACTGTGCGTACAGTGACTCCTGGGTCGGCTTCTGTGTTGGCTCCAGGAAAACTGAGGGACAAGGAGAACCCATGTGACTATGAAGTTCATGCTGCTTACTGAGTTATAAACAATAAAATCCAAGGATAAACCCTTCAACCTTTCATGGTTCCTAACCATGCTGCGTCTCACAGTCATGCCTCTGTATGAGTGATTTTTCCCCACCTGAATTTCCTTAGCATCTTATCCTCTGGTTCCTCCACATCACCCTCAGGCATCACTTCTTCCTTGGAAATTTTGTAATTCATCTACTCTCTCCCCTAGAACAAGTCAATCACACTTTCCTCTTTGTCACCTTTTAATTTATACTTATTACTACAAATGCCAGATTTAAAGGCCAAATATCTTCCTCAAAAAATATTCTTCTGAAAACAGGAAGTTCTATGCTATCTGATTCCATATAAAGTCTATTACAGGGGCCTACCACCCTCCAATATTTTGTTTTTCAAGTCAGAATAGTATTTGAAGAAGAGGCATTAGCATGAAGCAACCTCAGCAAATGTTGGTATTGGATCCCCATAGTAGTCACCTAATGGAATTATTAACAAATGGGGCAAAGAAATTTAATTTAGGTGTAATTATTCCTCTGGGTGGGGGAGGTTATGACCTCTTAAGTTCTTTCCTGGCATGTGGTCACCAACAAGGCTTTAAAAAAATATCACTTTCCAAAAGCACTAGAGGAAGAGATTCATGCTGAGAAGCTCATAAAGAGTGAATGGAACTTGCAGTTTTAGAGAAAATTTCCTGTGACAACATCAATTCGAGCAGAGCAACCTCTCACACAGAAGGAAGTAAAGATGCCAAGTGTCAGATGATTCAAAAACAGCTCTCCTGATGAGGGGATACCGACACTGAGGGGTATGTGGAGAGCTGGAATATACTTACATCATAAAAATGAGAATAGAAAGACTTAGCATTGCTTATAAATTTTGTAATTTGAAATGTACAGCCAACTGAAAATTTAAATATTTTATGAAGCCTTTGGCCAACTTACATACATATTGGGCATGATTTGTGTGTGTGTGTGTACAGCTCTATTTTGGAATTTCTAATTTTGAAAATGAGGCTTTCACTGCATTCACAGCTATTTTGCAATTGGTCATAAATGGTACATTCATAAATGGAACATTTTCAGTACCAAGTCCATGACTGACAATCTCTTCTGCATGAGCTGAAGTTAGGTATTCAGCTGCATCCTCAGTGTTTGGCATATTGTCTGACACATGGCAGACATAAAAATTCATTTTGCAAGTGAAAATCCTCACCTGAGGTGTCAGTTTCCTTCTTTGATTCGTGCATTTCTGCTGTCCTTCTGGGCTAGGATGCTCCAAGAGTCCCCTCCTGCAGTGGCCGCTGGGATCGGATGCTGTAACTGCCTTCGTTTCTGCGCAGAGACTCCGTTATGTCTTCCCTGGGAGGCCTGATCAAGACAGCCTTGCCAAGGCTGAATGGCACCTTTGTGACGGTGCCCCCCACCCCTCCCCTGCCATGGGGCCCAGTCTGTGGGAAGAGGGAAGCGTGTGCTTTATGGCATGTTTTGCTAATGTGAGAATCAAAGGCTTTCCAGGTGTTAATGGTGGCCACGGTGCAGAGCGCCCAGAGTGACATAACTTGGTTTTGGGCTGTGTGGGTGTGACTGCCTTTCTTGGCTCAGCTAACTCTTCGTTTCTTTTCACCTTTCGGTTGGAAAGGACCTGGTGAGCTGAGGCAAAGTTTCCTAAGGATTAGGATGTAAACCTGATCTTCCTGAACCCCAGATCCAAGGGTTGGGAGTCAGCTGGCTGACACGGGGAAGGGAGCTGGGGACCATTCCCTCTGTGGAAAATGCTGCTCTCCAGGCTCAAAGGTGCTGGAGAAGAGTGTTCATACAGTCCATTAATTAAGACCCGAGAAGCCCATCTTGCCTCTGCCGCATCAGTGAATGCCGTTGTCTCGCCCCTGCCTGCACAGGAGTTAAATGTCTTATTCTGCCTTGTTCATTAAATTCTCAGTTTTAAGAGCTCAGCCCACCTACCTATGGTGCCTGACGGCTTGGGGACAGCCCTTCCCAATTATCACCTCCAGAATAAATCTATTCTGGCCCCTGCAAAAACAAATGACATCATCAACAGTAACCTACTTATCACGTGCCACTGACCTTTGGGGAGGATTTCTACCTGAGACACGTTCCCTCTAATTCCAAACAGTCCAAGAAGATGGGCAGGGAAGGGATTCCGGTTTGCACTGGCCAATCAGGAGCAGGAGGACACACAGAGGTGAAGCAATGAGCTTTTCCCAGATGGTAAAGGCCCCTTGACCCAGGTCCTGGCCCTCAGACTCTCAGCAGGAAGAGTGCCTTCAGAAAACCACTTCACGCAAGGGTCACCCCAGAGTGGATCTTTCTTTCACAGCTGCAGAGCTGCTGTGGGTGGCCTCAGAAAGAGAGTAAGGTATTCAGAGTGAGTTCATGCTGTCTGCACACTTGGGTTCTGTAGTTTATTGTGTTATTCAGGAGTTGTGAGTCATTTAACAAATTGAGTTTATTTATAAAATGGTAATCATCTCCTGGGATTTCTGGAAGATAAAAATGTCTGAATATAAGTATGATACTTAAGTTTCCAACAAATCTGAGTTCCTCTCTCCTGTTCTTTAAAGATACATCCCTTCACCATCAGGAATTTTACTTAAAGTCAGTTCAGTTGGTTCAGTCATGTTTGACTCTTTGCGACCCCATGGACTGCAACACACCAGGCCTGCCTGCCCATCATCAACTCCCAGAGTTTACTCAATCAGTGATGCCATTCAACCATCTTATCCTCTGTTGCCCCTTCTCCTATCTTCAGTCTTTCCCAGCATCAAAGCCTTTTCCAGTGAGTAGTTCTTCACATCAGGTGGCCCAAGTATGGACTTTCAGCTTCAACATCAGTCCTTCCAATGAATATCCAGGACTGATTTTCTTTAGGATGGAATGGTTGGATCTCCTTGCTGTCCAAAGGACTCTCAAGAGTCTTCTCCAACAGCACAGTTCAAAAGCATCGATTCTTAACTGCTCAGCTTTCTTTACAGTCCAACTTTCACATCCATACATGACTACCAGAAAAACCATAGCTTTGACTAGATGGATTTTTGTTGCTAAAGTAATGTCTCTGCTTTTAATATGATGTCTAGGTTGGTCATAACTTTTCTTCCAAGGAGCAAGCATCCTTTAACTTCATGGCTGCAGTCACCATCTGCAGTGATTTGGAAGTCCCCCAAAATAAAATCTGTCATTGTTTCAATTGTCTCCCCATCTATTTGCCACGAAGATATGGGATCAGATGCCATGATCTTAGTCTTCTGAATGCTGGGTTTTAAGCCAACTTTTTCCTCCCTTCTTTCACTTTCAACAAGAGGTTCTTTAGTTCTTCTTCCCTTTTTCCATAAGGGTGATATCCTCTGTATATCTGAGGTTCTCTATATTTCTCTCGGTAATCTTGATACCAGCTTGTGCTTCATTTAGTTCAGCATTTCTCATGATGTGCTTTCTCTGCATATGAATTAAATAAGCAGGGTGACAATATACAGTCTTGACATACTCATTTCCCTATTTGGAACCAATCTGTTGTTCCATGTTCAGTTCTAACTGTTGCTTCTTGACCTGTGTACAGATTCCTCAAGAGGCAGGTCAGGTGGTCTGGTATGCCCATCTCTTTCAGAATCTTCCACAGTTTGTTGTGATCCACACAATCAAAGGCTTTGGCATAGTCAATAAAGCAGAAGTAGATATATTTCTGGAGCTCTCTTGCTTTTTGACAAACCAACAGACGTTGGCAATTTGATCTCTGGTTCGTCTGCCTTTTCTAAAACCTGCTTGAACATCTGGAAGTTCACAGTTCACGTACTGCTGAAGCCTGGCTTGGAGAATTTTGAGCATTACTTTACTAGCGTGTGAGATGAGTGCAATTGTGTGGCAGTTTGAGCATTCTTTGGCATTGCCTTTATTTGGAATTGGAATGAAAACTGACCTTTTCCAGTCCTGTGGCCACTGCTGAGTTTTCCAAATTTGCTGGCATACTGAGTGCAGCACTTTCACAGCATCATCTTTCAGGATTTGAAATAGCTCTACTGGAATTCCGTCACCTCCACTAGCTTTGTTCATAGTGATGCTTTCTAAGGCTCACTTGACTTCACATTCCAGGATGTCTGGCTCTAGATGAGTGATCACACCATCATGATTATCCAGGTCGTGAAGATCCCTTTTTGTACAGTTCTTCTGTGTATTCTTGCCACCTCTTCTTTAATATCTTCTGCGTCTGTTAGGTTCATACCATTTCTGTCCTTTTCTCCTCAGACAACCATTTTGCCTTTTTGCATTTTTTTTTTCTTGGTGATGGTCTTGATCACTGCCTCCTGTACAATGTCATGAATCTCCATCCATAGTTCTTTAGGAACTCTGTCAAACAGATCTAATCCCTTGAATCTACTTGTCACTTCCACTGTATAATCATAAGGAATTTGATTTCAGCCATACCTGAATTGTCTAGTGGTTTTCCCTACTTTCTTCAATTTAAGTCTGAATTTGTCAATAAGGAGTTCATGATCTGAGCCACAGTCAGCTCCTGGTCTTGTTTTTTGTTGACTGTATAGAGCTTCTCCATCTTTGGCTGCAAAGAATATAATCAATATGATTTCAGTATTGACTATCTGGTGATGTCCATGTGTAGAGTCGTCTCTTGTTTTGTTGGAAGAGGGTGTTTGCTATGTCCAGCGCATTCTCTTGGCAAAACTCTCTTAGCCTTTGCTCTGCTTCATTCTGTATTCCAAGGCCAAATTTGCCTGTTAGTCTTGGTGTTTCTTGACTTCCTACTTTTACATTCCAGTCCCCTATAATGGAAAGGACATCTTTTTGGGGTGTTAGTTCTAGGAGGTTTTGTAGATCTTCATAGAACCATTCAACTTTAGCTTTTTAGTATTACTCTTCAGGGCATAGACTTGGATTACTGTGATATTGAATGATTTGCCTTGGAAATGAACAGAGATCATTCTGTCATTTTTGAGATTGCACCCAAGTACTGCATTTTGGACTATTTTGTTGACTATGAGGGCTACTCCATTTCTTCTAAGAGGTTCTTGCCCACAGTAGTAGAGATAATGGTCAACTGTAAAATAAAAAGCAAGCAAAATTCTCAGCTTGAGAAGCAAGCCTGAGTGTGAGGGCTACAGAAAGACATGCAACAACAACAACAGCAACATAGATTAAAATATGAGGCCAACATCACCACATCATCAAAGCGTTTTCATGGCAGGGAGGACTAAACAATTTGGAGTTTTCAGCCCAGTCGCCCTAGGTGTGAAATGAGTCCCTCTTGACAGATGTCAGCTTCTCTGCAACTTTCAGCCCTGCTGTCCCAGGCACAGCCTCACTTATCTGAGAGCAAGGCCTCAGACACCAAAATACTCACTGATTGTTGCTCTAAGTCTCTCTAAGCAAAACAGTCGATGAGGTCGATGACAAGGGTCCCAAGGCCACATTTCTGTTCTTCCACATTCGGAGTGCAAACTTGGACTTAGATATCCAGAAACTTCCTCTGCACTGAGGGGACCCCACTTCCCAGCTTTGACTCTTTTTATTTCCTTACTCTCTGAGCAGAATACCTGCCCTGGTTAATAATGTTCCCTGGACTCACTATAAAGCTAGTGTGGTTGAAGATACCAGTTTATTTTGAAGCAAACATTTCCAGCTGAAGAAGTCAGTTTCTGTCTGAAATAAGCCAGAGAGAGAAAGACAGATAGTGTGTGATATCACTTATGTGGTATCTAAAGGACACAACAAATGAGTGAATGTAACAAAAGGGAAGCAGACACCCGTATAGAGAATGAGCCGGTGGGTTCCAGGGTGGAGGTGGGAGGGGCAATGTGAGGGTGGGACAGGAGGAGGAGGCATAAGCTGTTAGGTGTAAGATAAGCTCAGGGATGTATTTGCATAACACGGGAAGATAGCCAAAGTTTTGTAATAACTGTAAATGGAATGCAACTTTTACAAACTATAAAATAAAATATAGTGTGGATAAACAACAAGTTCCTACTGTATGGCTCTGGGAACTATCTTCAATATTCTGTGATAAATCATAATGGAAGAGAATATGAAAAAGAATATTTTTCTTGTGTGTCTCTGTGTGTGTGCACATAACTGAATCACTTTGCTGTACAACAGAAATTCACACAACATTGTAAATCAACTATACTTCGATAAAATTTGAAAAGCTGCAAAATAAACAAACAAGCTAAATTCTCAGCTTGAGATGCAAGGAGCATACTCACTTCATAAAGGAAATGCTGGACTAAGTTATTCAGAATCTAAAGCTAGAGAGATAAAGGAGCAACAGAACAACTCTGGAGCAACATTTTCGATTTTTTTCGAGTGTTTGTTGATCAGCTAAACTTTAAGCACTTTTACACAGATGCCTCTTTCGCCTCCATTTTCTTGAGCTCAAACAGAGTCAGTATTAAAACACGTTTCTGATTCAGCCCCACTCCATTCCTCAGCATGCTGTCTTGTCTAAGGAAGTTAATTTTGAAAAAAATCCTCCAGCACCATGAGTCTTTTTGGGAAAAGACATAGAACTAGCAACATGATTTGCCAGGCCCAGTGCAAATGGGCAATTCTTATTCAAAGGCTGCTAAGAATTTCCAAGGAGGAGAGAAGTGTATTAAACCAAGTATGAGAACTTTCTGAGGCCAGGATCTTATAAGATTGCACAGGTTACAGGCCCAGGAAACCACCATACAGAGACATTTCAAAGAGCTTAAGTGCAAGTGTTAAAGGCCTTCAGGCTGGGCATTGTCCTCAGATTCTGTAAAATATGAATTCAAAATTGACTAACTGGGAATCTCTAAATGCAGTGGAGTCAGTAGTTGGGAGCATCTCCTGTGTGTGCACCCAGGCAGTCCTCACAGTCTCCTGGGGGTTTACTGAGTACTATGTATCCCCGCTTGAGGCTGAGGGTGCAAAGATCTGTAAGACAGACCCTGCTTTTTATTTCTGTATCCCCAGCATGGTAGGTTTCCCCTAGTGGTTCAGATGGTAAAGAATCTGCCTAACAATGCAGGAGATGCAGGTTCGATCCCTCAGTTGGGAAGATGCCCTGGAGAAGGAAATGGCAACCCACTCCAGTATTCTTGCCTGGGAAATTCCGTGGACAGAGGAACCTGGTGGGCTACAGACCAAGGGGTCACAAGAGTTGGATTCAACTTAGAGACTAAGCAACAATGGTCAGATTTAGGAACTCTGGGCAGAGACAGAGTAGACAGTACATGATCTAGGGTGACAACTGCTCTAGTCTAGGCATCTGTGGGAGAAAAGTTATCCTCATCCCTTGATAGCATCATGATGGCCACATGGCCTCAACCCCAACCTTACTCTCGTCTAGCTGCTAATTCCACAGGCAGAGTTCCCAGGCTCTGGCTTGGACATCAACACAGCGACACAAAGAAAGCATGAGTAATAATGCCCCAGGAATATGCTGGAAGGAAGAGGCAGCCTGCTCAGATCTGCTGACATGACCCATTGCTCAGCCCACTACAGGCGGAAGCCCTGCTGTCCTAGAGACAAAGGCCATTCCTCTCCAGGTACATCCCGATCCATCATCTCTATGGGTAGGATCTTTTCATTATACCCTAAGGTGGTAGTGGAGGCCATGACTTACTCTCAATGAACAGCATCATGCATGGAAAAGATCCAGCCAAGCCTAAGTTCCAGATGAGCTCCTCGTCTCCTCATGTGACAAACCCCACGTGAGTCAGGGGAGGTTTCTGCACATCTGTGTGCAGGTGATGACTCTAGCATGGTGCTTTGATTCCCTAATTAGTGCTTCTTTTTGATTTAACTGACAAGGACACTGTGGGCCAAGAGACATCAGCTGCCCTTCCCAGGTGGGCACTTAACACAAGATGCCCAGGCCCCAACTCTTTTCATACTGCATGTGGCTGGAGCCTCTGCACCCTCGTCTGTGAAAAGCAAACCTCTCTATTAGTTATGTCAAGGGTGGTTGAAGGTCCCACAAGGGGACATTAAAATCACCTCGAAAGCTAGGAGATGTTGCATTGAATACGTAAATGACTTGTTATTTTTCAGCAGTAGAAATGCACATTTTATATAAATAGCATTATGAAAAGACGATAATATATGTATTGCTTTTAAGTCTTCACTAAGTCATAGGACAATTATTTTTATTTTTATTACTTGATTATAAAAATCATATATGTTAATCATATATGGTTGTTGTGGAAAATACAGGTGATACAGACAAAAAATAATAAGAGAAAATATGCCTATAATCCCAGACCCTAATGGTAAATAATCATAACCTGTGCTTTCTGTATGTGGGAGCCCCTAAAATGTATTGTTGAGAGAAAATTATGTAATTCAGGCATACACATACCATTTATATGCCATTCTGAAAATTTAACATTCAGCCTTTGATTCAACGTGGCTGAGCTTCTACTGTTTCAAGCATATGCTAGGTCCTGAGGGGAAGAAAGATGAGCAGTGCAAAGGGTAAAACCTACCAAGGCAGATAGAATCAGACAAAGCAATTACAAAAATGAACCTGAGCTAATTTCAAGAAGACATTGGAAGGAAGAACACGGGAAACAAAAGTAGAAGAGAGATAGGAATTATAAGATGAAGGGAATTTGGTTGGGAGAGGAGCAGCCAATGACGAGGACCAGGAAAAGAGTACAGCACATAGTAGGGACACAAAACAAAAATGAGATAACTATGGCCAAGGCTGAAAGAACAAATGATATGAGGTATAGTGTATAGTTAAATTTTCCTGAAAGATGATGCTGTGAAAGTGCAAAAACTCAATATGCCAGCAAATTTGGAAAACTCAGCAGTGGCCACAGGACTAGAAAAGGTCGGTTTTCATTCCAATTCCAAAGAAAGGCAATGCCAAAGAATGCTCAAACTACCGCATAATTGCACTCATCTCACATGCTAGTAAAGTAATGCTCAAAATTCTCCAAGCCAGGCTTTAGCAATACGTGAACCATGAACTTCCTGATGTTCAACCTGGTATTAGAAAAGGCAGACGAAACAGAGATCCAATTGCCAACATCTGCTGAATCATAGAAAAAGCAAGAGAGTTCCAGAAAAACATCTATTTCTGCTTTATTGACTATGCCAAAGCCTTTGACTGTGTGGATCACAATAAACTGGAAAATTCTGAAAGAGACGGGAATACCAGATCACCTGACCTGCCTCTTAAGAAATCTGTATGCAGGTCAGGAAGCAACAGTTAAAACTGGACATGGAACAACAGACTGGTTCCAAATAGGAAAAGCAGTACGTCAAGGCTGTATATTGTCATCCTGCTTATTCAACTTATATGCAGAGTACATCATGAGAAACGCTGGACTGGAAGAAACACAAGCTGGAATCAAGATTGCTGGAAGAAATATCAATCACCTCAGATATGCAGATGACACCACCCTTATGGCAGAAAGTGAAGAGGAACTGAAGAACCTCTTGATGAAAGTGAAAGAGGAGAGTGAAAAAGTTGGCTTAAAGCTCAACATTCAGAAAACGAATATCATGGCATCTGGTCCCATCACTCCATGGGAAATAGAAGGAGAGACAGTGGAAACAGTGTCAGATTTTATTTTAGGGGGCTCCAAAATCACTGCAGATGGTGATTGCAGTCATGAAATTAAAAGGTGCTTACTCCTTGGAAGAAAAGTTATGACCAATCTAGACAGCATATTCAAAAGCAGAGATATTACTTTGCCGACTAAGATCTGTCTAGTCAAGGCTATGGTTTTTCCTGTGGTCATGTATGGATGTGAGAGTTGGACTGTGAAGAAGGCTGAGTGCCGAAGAATTGATGCTTTTGGACTGTGGTGTTGGAGAAGACTCTTGAGAGTCCCTTGGACTGCAAGGAGATCCAACCAGTCCATTCTGAAGGAGATCAGTCTTGGGTGTTCTTTGGAAGGAATGATGCTAAAGCTGAAACTCCAGTACTTTGACCACCTCATGCGAAGAGCTGACTCATTGGAAAAGACTCTGATGCTGGGAGGGACTGGGGGCAGGAGGAGAAGGGGACGACAGAGGATGAGATGGCTGGATGGCATCACTGACTTGATGGACGCGAGTCTAAGTGAACTCCGGGAGTTGGTGATGGACAGGGAAGCCTGGCGTGCTGTGATTCATGGGGTGGCAAAGAGTCAGACACAACTGAGCGACTGAACTGAACTGAACTGATATTGTATAGAACTTCCCATGTTGTTTAAACTTTTTGTGAAGTTCATTTTGAAGGTCTGACACACTTTAAATGTCTTCACTTTCAAACCTGAGGTTGCAGGCTGCAAACAGTCCGTCTCACCTCTGACTTACAGACTGGGAAGATTTCCCTCCCTGGAGCAAGATTTGGTCCAAGATTCTAAGGAGCTTCCTTATTCTTGTCATCATTATCCATCCCAGTAAAATCAGAAGATGCTGTCTACAACTGTTGTGCTAAAATATATTTATACTACATTCTTTGATTACTCTGCATGTGTGTCTGAGTCAACTGCAGAAATTTCAGTGTTTTTTTTTAATTAATTTATTTTAATTGGAGGCTAATTACTTTACAATTATGTTTTTGTCATACATTGGCATGAATCAGCCATGGGTGCACATGTAAGAATTTCTCTGTATTTCCTCATGATGCAGGCCTTTGAGTCCATGCAGCTTGTATATCTGGGCTTGGCCTGACGGAAGCTCATGGTTCACCCCCTCCTCTGTCTTAAAAGATTCTGTCTTGGGCTCTTAAAGGAGGATGAGATGGTGCCGACGACTTTGATATGAGGTCCACAGGTGCCGTGGGCTGCCCCTAGCAATTGGTTTGGGATATCACTTCACCTCTCCAGGTCTCAGTTTCCTCTCTGTGAAGGAGGGTGAATGGAGGTGGCAAGGACTGGTGTAAGATGGGTGAGGAGGTGGCAGACCTGGCACTCAGGGGCTGACCTGTACAAGGGTGTTGTTGTGAAGAAACCCCAGACCTGGAGTCTGCAGGGAAAGGCCTCAGGGGAGGAAACGGCAGGGCCCAGTCTGTGGACAGGCATTTCCTGACAGGACCAGATCTAACAATGCTGAATGGATGGGCTTCTTTGATACACGATCACTTCAGTGGGGGCTGGGTCTGTATATCAGGGTAATTGGTGTTTTCATTCTGCATGTGCTCCCTAACATAGCTTCATATTTTATAGGGAAGCCTCCAATAAACGATGAATGAAACCCCCTTAGTACTGTACCTCTGAAATCCATTTATTATTCTACAATGGAGTCTAAGAAGTTCATGCTCGGTTTGTAGATCACGACACACTTGGAATCAATGAATTTATTTATTTGTGTTCATTGCAGCCCCATATCTCATCAGCAGCAATGTGTCTGAACTATGCTGGGCGTGGGGACAAGACAGGGAGGGGGACAATCTAGCTTATGTGGAGGCCTTACCAAATGACAAGCGTTCTGAATGTTGCAATTCTCTCTCTTGTGATTTGAGGCAACTGTTGGGATCCTCAACTTTATAGAAAAAGAAACTGACACCCAGATTTCTAGATCAAATCCACAAGGTTGCTTGGCCAGGAAATGTTGGGACTGAGACCTAAAGCAGGTACATGTGGTTCAAAATCTCTCTCTTAGCTCACCTAGATGCTGTCTCCAAAGATGAGTGGAAAGTGTACCCTGTCCACTGTTATACTAAACTTGAGAGAATCTGAAAAAGACCATAAACAGCCTGAGCTGCCTCCAGTTTGAGGCCTTATGCTTAAAGATGGATGGATGGCACTGGCTTGGGACTCCTGGATGGGTCCATTCTCTGCATGGCCAATCAGTATGAGCAACGGGGGCATGGGTGGTCAGGGGAGGCTACAGAACCACTCTCTAGGAAGAATGCTGGCAGGGAGAGGTAGGTACTTTTCAGAACCTCAGTTGACCTAAACCCATTAACAAGCTACTCACAATGGGTACAAATCCAGAGATCAAGTCAAAGTCTGGAATATAAATTTATATAATCCCCTTCTAGTCAATCCTTTGTCCACTGTTTAAATTGAGTTGCTACTATTATTATTTTTTGCCACTAAGTTGTTTAGTTCAATTCAATCACTCAGTTGTGACGGACTCTTTGAGACCCCATGAAGTGCAGCACGCCAGGCCTCCCTGTCCTTCACTAAATCCTGGAGTTTACTCAAACTCATGTCAATTGAGTCAGTGATGCCACCCAACCATCTCATCTTCTGGCATCCTCTTCTCCTCCTGCTTTCAATCTTTCTGAGCATCAGGGTCTTTTCAAATGAGTCAGCTCTTTGCATCAGGTGGCCAAAGTTTTGGAGTTTCAGCTTCAGCATCAGTCCTTCAATGAACATTCAGGACTGATTTCCTTTAGGATGGACTTGTTGGATCTCCTTGCAGCCCAAGGGACTCTCAAGAGTCTTCTCCAACACCACAGTTCAAAAGCATCAATTCTTCTGTGCTCAGCTTTCTTTAAAGTCCAACTCCCACATCCATACATGACTACTGGAAAAACTGAGTTGTAGGAGCTCCTTATATATTTTTGATTTTATTAACGCCTTATCACTTTGGAGCTACAAAATCACTGCAGATGGTGACTGCAACCATGAAATTAAAAGACGGTTACTCCTTGGAAGAAAAGTGATGACCAACCTAGATAGCATATTCAAAAGCAGAGACATTACTTTGCTGACTAAGGTCCGTCTAGTCAAGGCTATGGTTTTTCCTGTGGTCATGTATGGATGTGAGAGTTGGACTGCGAAGAAGGCTGAGCACCGAAGAATTGATGCTTTTGAAGTGTGGTGTTGGGAAGACTCTTGAGAGTCCCTTGGACTGCAAGGAGATCCAACCAGTCCATTCTGAAGGAGATCAGCCCTGGGATTTCTTTGGAAGGAATGATGCTAAAGCTGAAACTCCAGTACTTTGGCTACCTCATGCGAAGAGTTGACTCATTGGAAAAGACTCTGATGCTGGGAGGAACTGGGGACAGGAGGAAAAGGGGACGAGAGAGGATGAGATGGCTGGATGGCATCACCAACTCGATGGACATGAGTCTGAGTGAACTCCGGGAGTTGGTGATGGACAGGGAGGCCTGGTGTGCTTCAATTCATGGGGTTGCAAGGAGTCAGACACGACTGAACGACTGAACTGAACTAAACCCCTTGTCAGATATGTGGTTTACAAATATACTCCCTGTTTCATTTTCCCATCCACTATGTTGATATTTCCCTCTGCTGTGCAGAAGCTTCTAAGTGTACAATGTGGTCTAATTTATCCACTTTTTTTTTCTTGCTTGTGCTTTTGGTGTAATTTCCAAGAATCTTTGCCTAGACTAATGTCATGAAGTTTTCCCCCTGGTTTCACCTGGGAGTTTTATAGTTTTGGGTCTTATGTTTAAACCTTTAACTCATTTGAGTCAATATTCGTGTAAGATTAAGGGTCAAATTTCCAAAAACATACAATGGCCAACAAGTACATGAAAAGGTGTACAGCATTACTAATCATCATAAAAATGCAAACCGACAATGAAATATTGCTTCACACCTGTCAGGATGACCATTATTACAAAAACAAACAAACAAGAAAGCCAAGTACTGTCAAGGACGTGGAGAAATTGGAATTCTTATATACTGTTAGCAGGAATGTAAAATGGTGCGACCACAGTGGGAAATAGTATGGAGGTTCCTTAAAAATTAAATTAGAACTATCATATAATTCACGACTCAGGAAATCAAACCTGGCACTCTATGGCAACATAGAGGGGTGGGATGGAGTGGGAGGTGGGAGGAGGTTTAAGAGGAAGGGACATATGTATACCTCTGGCTAATTCATATTGATGTATGGCAGAAATCAACACAATATTGTAAGGCAATTATTCTCCAATTAAAAATTCTGTTGAAAAAAGAACTATTATATAATTCAGCAATCTGAATATACTCAAAAGAATTAAAGTCAGGATCTCAGTGAAATATCTGTATTCCCATGTTTTCTGGAGGACTGTTTACAACAGTCAAAATATGAAAGCAATCTAAGTAATGAATGGGTAAATAAAATATTGTGCATTTATACAATTACACATACACCAGCATACAAAGGAATACTATTTATCCTTGAAAAGAAGGGAATTCTGCCATATACACTAACATGGATAAGCCTGGAGAACATTATACTAAATAAAATAAGCTGATCACAAAAGGACAGATATTGTATGATTCTACTTTTATGAGGTTTCTAAAATAATCAAATATATAGAAGTGGAAAGTAGAATGATGGTTGCCAGCTGCTTGGGGAGGGGAAATGGAAAATTGCTATTCATAGGGTATAAAGTTTCAGATATAAGAGAGGAGCACAAGCAGAAGTCTGCCGTGCAATATTGTGTCCACAGTTAACAACGCTGCATTTTGCACTTAAAAATGTAAGAGGGTTCTCTCCATCTGTCTCAGATTCTGCTTCATAAGTGGGTTTATCTGGTGCCATTTTTCTGGATTGTGTGTATGTGTTAGTGTACAACGTTTGTTTTTCTCTTTCTTGCTTGTTTCACTCTGTGTGTCAATCTCTAGGTTCATTCACATCTCTGCAAATGACACAATTCCAATTTTTAAAAAGTAAGATAGAGAAGGCAATGGCACCCCCACTCCACTACTCTTGCCTGGAAAATCCCATGGATGGAGGAGCCTGGAAGGCTACAGTCCATGGGGTCGCTGAGGGTCGGACACGATTGAGTGACTTCACTTTCACTTTTCACTTTCTTGCATTGGAGAGGAAATGGCAACCCACTCCAGTGTTCTTGCCTGGAGAATCCCAGGGACTGGGGAGCCGGTGGGCTGCTGTCTATGGGGTCGTACAGAGTCAGACACGACTAAAGTGACTTAGCAGAGATATATATGTAAATAAAAAGATTGTATTTCATATTCTTCTCTTATTTAAGAGACAACTCATAGTTTAAAAGCAAAAATTATAACATTAAATTTTGTGGTTTATAATATATGCAGAGGTAAAGTACTATGAAAAATAATACATGTGATTCCTTCTAAGTTAAATTCAAGAAAAAGCAAAATGAAGTAACAGAATGCAGATCAGTTGTTCCCATTGGCCAAGGGAGGGTAGAGGACAGACTGAACATGGGTTTGGGGGAACTTGAGGGGGTGACAGAAAATTCTGTATCTGGAGTTTATGGTTATTACATGATTTCATGCATTTGTCAGAACTCCTCAATCATAAACACTTTTAAAATTAACAAATTTTATTGTGCAAAACTTTATCTCAATAAAGCCAAAAAAACTGAAAAAAAGTAAAAGGATAGATCTCATATTGTTTTTCCACAATAACAATAAATGATCCTAAAAGAGAAAGTAAAAGTGAAAGTCACTCATCATGTCCAGCTCTTTCAACCCCACGGATTGTATAGTCCATGGAATTCTCCAGGCCAGAAATATTGGAGTGGATAGCCTTTCCTTTCTCCAGGAGATCTTCCTAACCCAGGGATCAAACCCAGGTCTCCCACGTTGCAGGCAGATTCTTTACCAGCTAAGTTACCAGGAAGCCCAAATGATCCTAAGCTTCCACTAAAAAGTAGGTGGGTCTTCCCATCCTCACCAATTTGAGGTTTCCCATCATTGGTTCTCCCCCTGGCCTGAACATTAATTTGGAGCAATTTTAACAAATACTTGATGTTTTGGTTTCACCCCCAAAATCTACTTCAATATCTAGGATGTGTCCCAGGGATTCGCATTTTTTAAATCTTCACAAATGACTATAACAGACAGGCAAGTTTGAAATCAATGACAGAGAATTCTCTCATCTTCCATAAGACCCATCTGTACAATGTCAAGGATGAATCATGTGGTGTCAGCTTTCCCTCTCAGTTTCATTGACTTTTACTACTTGACATTCAGTGTTCCCTTCCCTCAGCTTCTTATACCTGCTAATGGTGCATGCTAATTCAGCCCAGGGCACTAACTCTTTGGATTCCCCAGCTCAGAGAGCACTTCTATTTAAAAGGGACTTAGATGCCTTCTGGGCTTTCCAGGTGGTTCAGATAGAAAAGAACCGGCCTGCTAATACAGGAGCCACAGGAGATGCAGGTTCTGTCCCTAGGTCAGGAAGACACCCCTGGGGAGGAACTGACAACCCACTCCAGTGTTCTTGCCTGGAAAATCCCATGGGCAGAGAAGCCAGGTGGGCTACAGTCCATAGGGTCGCAAAGCGTCGACGCGAGTGAGTACTCAGGCATTGCTGACTCAACAACAAAAGTCACAGAAGATCTAAGGGGCCTTTTGAAGGCTTCTAAATAATAATATTTAGAACAGTTTGGGGCTTTCCCAGTGGCTCAGTGGTGAAGAATCTGCCTGTAATGCAGGAGCTACAGGAGACACAGGTTCAGTCTCTGGGTCAGGAAGATCTCCTGGAGAAGGGCATAGCAGTCCACTCCAGTATTCTTGCCTGGAGAATCCCACGGACAGAGGAGCCTGGTGGGCTACAGTCCATGGGGTCTACAGAGTCAGACATGACTGAAGCGACTTACACACACACACGCAAAGAAGACTGCATGAGAAGCTCTGTGCTGTCATCAAGTTCAAGCCAATTGAAACCAGAATACAAACGTCCCTTAGAAAAGCATCATCTGACTATTAACTGAAGCCCACTCCTGAACCTTTGAATTAATTTTTCTTTGGAGTTAATGAAGGATTCATTTATCTTTAGAGGCAAATCCTAGTTGACCACAGCATTCCCAAAGTTCCAGAGGATTTGTCTGGCAGGTGGGTAAACAGATCCAGGATTCTTGGTGTCACATCATGGAGTTCAACACACACAGTCAGACATGGACCCCATACCGTGCTCCGCAGCACCTTGGACCCTGCCTTTCAGAGGATGGAGGAGAACATGGGACCACGATTACAGGATAGTGAAATGAGTGCTGCAAGGGCCCGGGGAATGGATCTATTGCTCAACCTGGAACTAGCGTGAGGGTCAGGGAAGACTTCCTGGAGGGGATAAGGATTGAGCTGAGGCTTTAAGTCACATCACCGCACCAGGGGAGGGGCATTCTAGATAGAAGGGCCCTAGGGACACAGGTCTTGGAGGTAAACATATGACTCAGAGGAACTGGGACAATCCCTGGACTGAGAGTCTTGGGTAAACCCCCCTTCCAACAGTTTGAAGTTCTCTATGTGCAGCTAAGTGGATGGATTTTCCTTCTCTGAGCCCCACTTTCCAGTCATAAAATGCAGCAGTAAGCAATCCTCTCCCCAGTTTCCCATGGTGCCCAGGTCAAGGCCACCATCCTATGCGAAGCACATCCTTCCATCTGCTTGGGGGTATTTTAATTCTCCTTTTAGTAAGTGTCAGGCGACCCCTCCTCCTTTCACTTGCCACTGACCATCCAGCAGAAGAGGCCAAAGGAAATGAAATTAAGTCTTGTGCAACACACCCAAACAGCATGAGTGTCTGCATCTACAGGTCAGGATGCAGTATGGCTCCTCCATCCGGCCTTGCCAGGTCTCTCCTGGGCAATGTGCTTGGTTGCATTTGTGCTGGAAAATGACAGCCAAGTGGAGGCTCCACGACTTCCTCCAGACCCAGTCCCAGGCATGAACTAACCATTCCCTTGACTGTGAGTTGGCTGGCTTTGGTTTATGGTCCCCCAAGAGAAGGCTGAAGGGTCTGTAGAGCTGTTTTTTTTTTTTCTTTTCTTGCCTCTTCTTTCTTCTGGAAAAACAAATAAATAAATAAAAAAATGTGTTCAGAATTCAAAGGCTACAGTATTTGTGGCTGGTACAGGGCAGCTCTCCCTCTCCTGGCTGTCCTTTCACTGCAGACTCTGCTGAATTTATTTATTTTTAACTATATGAAGCCCTCTCCAATATGGCTGGGTCTGCTTAAGGCATCAGGGAGCTGCCAGTCCACACTGTCTCCCAGGCTACAGGCTACAGTTCTCTGCTCCCTGACTCACTGCCTGGCTTTGAGGGGAAAGACCAAGGCTGACTCTTACTATCTTCCTGCTTTTGTCAGTTCCTTCAGAGGAAGTGAATGCTCTCGCCCATCATGTGGTCTAAGCATTATTATCATGACATCATTCCCACTTTACAGATGGAAAGCCAGCAGCTCTATCCTAACAGTTGGCTTCGATTGCCCGAGTCCAAGGCTTATGCCCTCTTCCTTTCTTTCTCCTTGCTTATGATGGTACCTCTAGTTAAGTGACCTTCACTTAAGTTTTCTCATCTGTAATTAAAGACGATTGCACCAGTCATTGGGCTTCCCAGATGGCGCCAGTGGTAAAGAGCCCAACTGTCAATGTAGGTGACATAAGAGATGCAAGTTTGGTCCCTGGGTCAAGATCCCCTGAAGGAGAGTATGGCTACCCATTCCAGGATTCTTGCCTGGAGAATCCCATGAACAGAGGATCCTTGTGGACTATAGTCCATGGGGTTGCAAAAAGTCGGACATGACTGAACGACTTCACTTTCACTTACAAAGCACTTAACAGAGTCCTGGACACATAGTCTGTGCTCAGCTAATGCTGATTCATTTCCCATTTTAATCCCATCTCCTCTGAGAGTCTCTGTGGGAAGGGAATCTTAAGTACCATCAAGCTTATCGTATTTGCTTGTAGCACTCCTATAACAGAGTATCACAAACTGGCTGGCTTCAACAACAGACTGTGTCATCTCACCATCTAGAGGTCAGAAGTTCCAAGTCAAGGTGTCGGTTGGATTGGTTCCTTTTAAGGTCCATAAGGGAGAATCTTTTCCATGCAGGTGATGGTCAATGTGGTGTCCACTTGCCTGGTCCCGGAGGTGCCCAAATTAAACACAATTTCTGGGTGTGTCTGCGAGGGTGTTTGGGACCAGATTAGCATTTGAGTCAGTGGACTCAGGAAAACAGATTGTCCTCCCTATGTGGGTGGCTGGAATAGAACAACAGGCGGAGGAAGGAGAAATTCTTTCCCATGTTTTTCTTATGCCTCACTGTGGAGCTGGGACGTCTCATCTCTTTTTCTCCTGCCCTCAGACGTGGATTTACATTGTTGACTCTCCTGGTGTTCAGCCCTGCAGACTCAAACTGCAGTGACAGTCCCCAGGCTCTTCCTGGTCTCCAGCTTGCAGATGGTGGGATTTCTCAGCCTCTATAATTGCGTGAGCCAATCGCTTATAATAAATCTTCTTTAATAAACATATATCTGTAAATGTGTACATACGTGAGTGTGTGTAAAGGACTTATACACATTTCCTGTTGGTTCTGCTTCTCCAGAGAACCTGGGTAATAGAATGCCTTCCTCTTAGCTGCTGGTTGTTTGCTGCAATCTCTGTTATTCTTTGGCTTGCAGAAGCATCACTCGAACCTCAGGCTTCATCTTCACATCATGTTCTCTTTGTGTACATGCCTGTTTGTCCAAACTTTCCCTTTTCCATAAAGAAACCAGTCATATTGGATTGGGGCTCACCCTAATGACTTCATCTTAATTTATTATTCTGGAAAAAAAAAACTATCTGCAAATAAAATCACATTCTGAGGTACCACGAGCTAGATTTTCAGTATTTGAGTTTTCAGAGGATGCAATAAACCCTTAACACTTTGATGCTAGAATCCCATGTATGACCTCTCTGTGCCCACCTTTGCACAAAGCAATGAAAGCTCACTACCTTGCCAGGCAAACTGTCCATGAACATCTTGAAGCACCCATTTCCCCCTATGATTCTAGCCTTCATAGACACAGCATATATCAACTTAAGTTTCCTTCTGATTCATCTAGAGAATTTGAAGAAAAATGCTTTTTCCTTTTGAAAATCCTGGGCTCCTTGGAGTCGTCCATCAGTCAACTTTTGCTGCTCATCAGAATTACCTGAAAGGTGTTGAATAAAACCTGATGCCCAGGATCCACCACAGACCAATTCCATAGAATTTGGGGGAGATGAACCAAAGGTTTACTTGCATTTTCACAGCTTTCCAGGTCATTCTAATGTATAGCTAAGGTTGAGAATGCTGATCTGTCAGAATGTGTGTGCTTACTCAATTGCACAGTCATGTTCGACTCTTTGAGACCCTCTGAACTGTGGTCTGCCAGGCTTCTCTATCCATGGAATATTCCAAACAAGAATACTGGAGAGTGTTGCCATTTCCTATTCCAGGGAATCTTCCTGACCCAGAAATTGAACTTGTGTCTCTGTGTCTCTCCTGCATTGGCAGGCAGATTCTTTACCACTATGCCACCTGGGAAGATCTGTTAGAATACTGGGAGCTTATCTCACCTCTACAGATGAGAAGACTGACTGTTAAACATTTTTGGGTCTTTGGATTCAACTAAATATGACACACTGGTACCCTAATCCTTAAAATATTGCTATCCTTCATGAGCTTATTCATGAGATATTCCTTCCTTTAGTTTTTAGACATGTATATATGAGAGAATGTGAACCATCTGTTTCTAATTAAATGACACAAGTAATCACTGGAATGCCATTTTGTAAAAATACGCTGATGGCTCAGGACTCTATTTGCAAAGACCTGGTTGCTCAAACTGGAAACAAAGCGGCATGGGCTGGGTCCAGCAGGCATCAGAGTGGAAAGCCCAAAGGATCCAGCCAGTGTCCAAATGTGCCCTTTGTAAGTGGGAGCCCCAGAAGAGCTGAAGTGTTTATTATCACGACTAGAACTGGTGCTGATGGTCACATGTTTGAAGGATGTGGAAGACTCTGAGTCTCCTGTATCTTTTGTCTCCATCCCATGGGTACCTCCTGGAAGTTTAAGAATTTTGTTATCCCTCTCTTCCCCTCACTCACCATGAAGCCTTTAACCCATTTATCAAACTAAACTGATTTGTACCAAACTCTGTCTTCTAGAAAACAGACAAAAGTGACTAATCGTGATAAAATCTGAGCTGGAAGTAGCTCAACAGCAGAGGAAAATAAATCCTTCCAGGTAAGGAATAAGTTCAAAGAACATAGATAGCTCTGAGGGAAATGCTAACTAATGGAGATCATGATAAAACTTTGTAACTAGTATATAAGAAACTAATCCAGTTCCTTCATTTTATAGGTGGAGAAACTGAGGCCAAGAGAGAAAGAAAGAGAGAGTAACTTACTCAAGATCACACAAGACTGTTTACATATCCAGAGAAGAAATGAGGTCTCTTCCCTTCAAGACTAGAGTTTTCCAAAATACCATCCTGCTGGGAAGTGCCCAGATTAAAAAATAAAATAAAATATGAGCATGATTCATTTAGCCTAGATGGCTTGCACCCCTAGCAATTGATATCAAGCACCATTTTCAAGGGGCTTCCCTGGTGGCTCAGCAGTAAAGAATCTGCCTGTCAATGCAGGAGGTGCTGGTTTGATCCCTACATCAGGAGATTCCCCTGGAGAAAGAAAAGACAACCCAATCTAGTATTCTTGTCTGGGAAATCCCATGGACAGTGGAGCCTGGTGGGCTACAGTCCATGGGGTCGCTAAGAGTTGGATACGACTTAGCAACTAAACAATAATGACAGTTTTCAAGATAGAGGAAAGGTTCTGTTTAAAAGTAGATAAGGGCATGGTGACATGGCATGAGAGAATAGTAAAGGGCACCACAATGGGTGCCCAGGTCGGATCCTTGTTTCAAGGTCAGGTAAGAATGGAAAAGGCTGCTCAAACATGGGAGTGAGGAACAGGATCAGATCTGTTATTGAGCAGTGGTTTCCAGCCTTGGCTTAGAATGATCCAAGAAGATTGGAAAAAATACATATATACGTACTGGTGCCCAGACTCCATCCCTCTCCCCAGTAATTCTAACTGATCAGAAATGGGACCCAGAAGTTGTTACAATTGTAAAACTTTCCTTGTGAATGGACATGCTCTAGTAGTCTGAGTAAGAAATGATGAAGGGAAGTACTGGCATGATGACAGTTAGGATATGCAAATGAGATGACTGTAGGGAAGAGACATGCAAGATACATATAATTCAGTGAAACTTAGGGATGGGTTGGGTAAGCAGTGAGGGAAGGGGAGGTTTTGGCTTTGGTGACTGGGCAGATCATGAGTCTAATCTCAGGCTGTAGAGAACACGACATTTGAGGCTGGTTTGATGAGATGGTGATAAATTCATCTTTAGACTTGTTGATTTTGAGATGTCCATGAAGCATCCAGATAGAATTCAGAGCAGCTGATTAGACGAAAATGCCTGGAACTCAGCTAGTTCTGCCTTGGAGATCACTGCATGTTAATTCTTATGCACACTACTTCTATTCAAGGCAAGAAATGAATCTTCTCTCTAGAAGAAGGGCAGTAATCAGGTCACTGAAAACCCTGGAAACCTGAGTGTACTCACTGTCACACCTATCTTGCTCTCTGTCAGATGACAACTCGCAGACACACCTACACCACTCCAGCATCTTGCCATTCCAGGGTCACTGTCCTCAGACTTAGCTGTGATGTGGGACAAGTCAGTTGGCTAGAAACATGCCATTTTTCATCAGTGAGGGCTTTTCCTATCCTACAAATCTGAATGTGTGGGCAGGGGCGAGAAATGAAGGGGTATGGCAAGGGAGTAGGCAGTGGGGAGGGGGTGTGGGAAACTTATATAAAAGCATTCCACAGCATGTAGCTGACTCTAGAGAGAGGAGAGATAGACCAGCAGCAGAGACATCAGGGGCCAGAGAAAGATACAAGCAGAGACTTAGATACTGATCTCACCAAAATGTCAAGCAAACAATTCAATCTTACGTCATGGCCTAGATATTGCCAAACATGACCGACGTCAGACCACCAGTGGAGACTCCCCAAGGCTCTGGTTGGTTGCCCTCCTGCACTCTGTGGAAAAGCTGTCCTGTTTAGTGCTGGATGTGTGGCTCTGGACAGGAACAGGGAAGCCGGCTCAGGCAACATCTTCTGAGTCTTTTGGGTAGAAGAGATAGCCACTTACTAGGAGAAGGCAATGGCACCCCACTTCAGTACTCTTGCCTGGAAAATCCCATGGACAGAGGGGCCTGGTGGGCTGCAGTCCATGGGGTCGCTAAGAGTCAGACAGGACTGAGCGACTTCACTTTCACTTTTCACTTTCGTGCATTGGAGGAGGAAATGGCAACCCACTCCAGTGTTCTTGCCTGGAGAATCCCAGGGACGAGGGAGGCTGGTGGGCTGCTGTCTCTGGGGTTGCAGAGTCAGACACGACTAGAGCAACTTAGAAGGAGCAGCAGCAGCAGGAAAGGCACAAGGCTGCTTTTTTTTTTTTAATGTTTATTGCAGTATACTTGCTTTACATTGTATTCATTTCTACTGTGCAGCAAAGAGAATCAGCCATATGTATACATAAATGTAAAAGTGTTAGTCGCTCAGTTGTGCTGACTCTTTCTGACCCCATGGATGATAGCCCACCAGGCTCCTCTATCCACAGAATTCTCCCAGCAAGAATGCTGGAGTGGGTTGCTATGTCCTTCTCCAGGGGATCTTCCTGACCCAGGGATCAAACCCAGGTCTCATACACTGCAGGTGGATCCTTTACCATCTGAGCCATCAGGGAAGCCCTTACATAAACATATACCCCCTCTTTTTGGATTTCCTTTCCATTTAGGTCACCACAGATCACTGAGTAGAGTTTCCTGTGCTATCCAGAAGGTTCTCATTAGTTATCTGTTTTATACATGGTAGTGTTACACGTGTTGATCCCAATCTCCCATTTCATCCCACCTCAGTATCCATATGTTTGTTCTCTATGTCTTTGTCTCTATTTCTTAGGTTCATCTGTATCATTTTGCTAGATTCCATATATCTGCACTAGGATATGACGTTTGTGTTTCTCTTTCTGACTTACTCTACTCTGACAGTCTCTAGGTCTTTGCAATTCAGTTTCCCCATGTGTGGCTGCAAGAGACATAGGTCCCTGATGAAGCGTGATCTCCACACATCTCAGATGAAAGTTCACAAAAGGCTCCCAAACAAGCTTCCTTGGTGGTTCAGTGGTAAAGAATCCGTCTGCTGGTGCAGGAGATGGCGGTTCAATTCCTGATCCAGGAAGACCCCACTTGCCTCAGAGCAGCTAAGCCTGTGCACCACAATGACTGAGCCTGTGTTCTAAAGCCTGGGAGCCACAACTTCTGATCCCAGATGTCACAAATACTGAAGTGTGCACACCTAGAGCCTGTGCTCCACCACAAGAGAAGCCACTGCAGTGAGAAACCCATGCACTGCAACTAGAGAGCATCCTCTGCTCACGGCAACTCAAGAAAAACCCATGAAGCAACAAAGACCCAGCACAGTTGAAATAAATAAATGCGTTTTTAAAAGGTTCCCAAAGAATGAGGACTTCCCAAGATCGGAGTCCTTCTGAAATCTTTGCATGATCTAAAATTCAGATCTTACCACATATAAGCACCATGCAAGTCAACTGACATACAGTTTCCTACTCAATCCCCATAAAAATTTTGCCAAAGTTTTGTTTTCTACCTTGACTATGCTAGCCTAACCAATCAATGGTGAATAGGGTCTGGCATCCGGTCCCATCACTCCATGGGAAATAGATGGAGAAACAGTGGAAACAGTGTCAGACTTTATTTTGGGGGGCTCCAAAATCACTGCAGATGGTGATTGCTGCCATGAAATTAAAAGACGCTTACTCCTTGGAAGAAAAGTTATGACCAACCTAGTTAGCATATTCAAAAGCAGAGACATTACTTTGCTGACTAAGGTCCGTCTAGTCAAGGCTATGGTTTTTCCTATGGTCATGTATGGATGTGAGAGTTGGACTGTGAAGAAGGCAGAGTGCTGAAGAATTGATGCTTTTGAAGTGTGGTGTTGGAGAAGACTCTTGAGAGTCCCTTGGACTGCAAGGAGATCCAACCAGTCCATTCTGAAGGAGATCAGCCCTGGGATTTCTTTGGAAGGAATGATGTTAAAGCTGAAACTCTAGTATTTTGCCACCTGATGCGAAGAGTTGACTCATTGGAAAAGACTTTGATGCTGGGAGGGATTGAGGGCAGGAGGAGAAGGGGACGACAGAGGATGAGATGGCTGGATGACATCACTGACTTGATGGACGCGAGTCTGAGTGAACTCCAGGAGTTGGTGATGGACAGGGAGGCCTGGCGTGCTGCTATTCATGGGGTTGCAAAGAGTCGGACACTACTGAGTGACTGAACTGAACTGAACTGAGATCACTTCTGGTCACTATCCACTGCTTGTATAAAAACATGGATACATCTATAGACTAATACATTTCCAGGACTAGGAGGGCAGTCTGCTCTGATTCAAGTGTTGACCTTGACCTTATTAAGGGATATTTGTTGGTTTGTCCAAGGATGTAAAATTGATTCACTAAATGCTAGGAGCCCCCAATTTAAGTTTAAGCTTTAATGTTCTTGAGATGTTCTTATAATTATAAACCATGCCTGGTACCCTTGAATAGTAATTTCCTCATATTGTAATAGGGATAATAATACCTAACTTATGAATTTTTTAGATTAAACATTGAATTTTTTTCTAATAGGTTACATTTGCTAGCTTGGTCTCACTATTTTTAAGGTCAACTGCTGCTGCTGCTGCTAAGTCACTTTAGTCATGTCCGACTCTGTACAACGTTATGGAGAGCAGCCCTCCAGGCTCCTCTGTCCACAGGATTCTCCAGGCAAGAATACTGGAGTGGGTTACCATTTCCTTCTCCCACAGCTCAACTAGGGAGTGAAGAAAGCACCCAAACATTGGGCTTTAGCCCAAAACTACATGTTACCTTTGTGTTGATTTTGATGAGATACACTTGGAATCCGGAGAAGGCAATGGCACCCCACTCCAGTACTCTTGCCTGGAAAATCCCATGGATGGAGGAGCCTGGTGGGCTGCAGTCCATGGGGTCGCTAAGAGTCAGACATGACTGAGCGACTTCATTTTCACTTTTCACTTTGATGCATTGAAGAAGGAAATGGCAACCCACTCCAATATTCTTGCCTGGAGAATCCCAGGGATGGGGGAGCCTGGCAGGCTGCCATCTATGGGGTCGCACAGAGTTGGACACGACTGAAGTAACTTCGCAGCAGCAGCAACACTTGGAATCATCACATTTGAATATCTCTAAACTTGAACAATCTAATTGAATAGAACTTTTGCTCCAATGGAAAAATAAGATTATTCTTCTAAAATTGAGCCTTGACTAAGTCAAAGATCTCCCTTGATAAATGTCACACTGCACTTGAAAATATGTGGGTTATTTTAAAATATCTTTTTTTTCTTTTTCTTTTTTTTTGTTGTTGATGTATGTATGGCAAAACCAATAGAGTATTGTAAAGTAAAATAAAGTAAAATAAAAAAAAATCAAATATCTTTGACGGATCCCTAACATAATTTTACAAGAATAAGAGAGCAGACTCTGTATGATTTCAATAACTTTAGACCTTGAATTTCTGCACCTGGTCTTATGTCTCTGGATATGTTCCTGTGTCTCCTAGTTTATAGTCTATGGGAACTTGAACAGAATTTATATCCCACTGCTGTGAGGAAATTGTATGAATCTTAATTATATCGAACTGGTTCATAATGCTTTTCAGGTCTGCTATATTCTTCTACTTCTTGACTTCTACGTTCATTCTATTCATCTTTGAGAGTTAGATGTTCAAACTCCAATGAAAAATCTTAATTTATCTACTTAAACAATTGGAACATATAGTGAGACAATATATAACTTTGTTCCATACTTTCCAAGTCTCCTGCAAATGTATTATCATGTTTTCATAATTAAAAAAAAGAAAGATTAAAAAATAACATTGAGCCTTGAGAATAATTCTCCTGGCATGTCTTTCCGTGCATGTCTTCTCCTTGATCTGAGATCAACAAAAATGCCACACAGTGAACCCATACGGTGTATTGGTGAGACATACAGGATCTGACAAGGCAGGAAAAAGCATTCAATAATTCCATTTTCAACTAAGAGTTGCTTCCTCTGCCGAGGTCCATTGAAAACTGGAAAAGCCCAGTGGTCCGGTGTTCCCTGCTCTAACTTACCGCAGGTCTCCTCACATGGCTCTGGCTGCTTCATGACATGGTTTTTTTCTGAGATCTCCATATTTCACTCAGTCTGGTCTGTGTGTGAATGCTCAGTTGTGTCTGACTCTGCTATTCTAAGGACTGTAGCCCATCAGGCTCCTCTGTCCATGGGATTTCCCAGGTAAGAATACTGGAGTGGGTCGCCGTTTCCTCCAACAGAGGATCTTCCCAGCCCAGGGAAAGAACCCACATCAACTGTGACTCCTGCATTGCAAGTGGGTTCTTTACTGCTGAGCCACTGGGGAATCCCAGAGTAAGCAGCAAGGATACTAGGGGTAGGGACAGCCCTGATCTGATCTTAAAAGGTGCAGGGCCTTTAAAACCAGACTTTTCTGCCTCTGTGTCAGGCAAGGCAGAGCGAAGTTGGTTTGGAGCCCAGTCCCCGGTGACTCACAGTGTGGGCACTCTTAACCCGCAGAGAACTGTCCGCTCCAGAGAACAATGTCCCCCTTGTGAAGATCGCTGCATTCCAGAGCCTGGCCTTCCTCCACCACAGGGCTCAGCATGCCCGGGTGAGGAGGCTGAAGCATTCATGCAAGTGAGACTGTGCGTTCCAGTGTTTTCTGTGGCTCCTCTCCCTTCCTGTCTGAAGGAGTCTAATTGGATGCAGCTGGACCATCCCAGTGCTCTGTGCTTGCAAGCTTGAGAAAGAGGAGTGGGAAAAACAGTTCCCACCGTGCTCTGAGCCCACAGGCCACCAGAGACCCCTGAGATAAGGGCTCAGCATCTCATTCAAGTCACTTCATGCGTTTTCCCAACTGCCAAGACCCAGCTACACAAAACTGAAGTCACTCTTTAAGAATGTTTGCAGATTAAATTTATCTCCAGCTTGAGACACTGGGAGTAAAAATTAATAATAAGAAGAATAGTAATAATTTGTAGCATTACTTACCTCCCCAAATAGTTTCCCTGGTGCTATCAGTTGATGGACTACAGTAACTTTGTTCTGAAAACAAGACATTTGCAGACCAGAGTACAAAGAAAAGATAGGTAGTGTGATGGGATTTGGGTTCCAGATCCAGCTCTGTGAATTACCAATTGCATCATCTCGGGCACATCACTTAAAACTAAAATCTGAATATCTGTTTCCCCAGATTACAAATGAGCATACGTAAAAGCACATTACCAACTAAAATGAAGAATTATAAAAAGTATGATCAGATAGTAACAAAACTGGGCTTTTTCATTTCTTTAGTGTTTTTTTTTTTTTTGAAAGAACAGAAGTATATATCTACATGAATGCATTTCCTTCCAAGAGTGTGTGGAGAGCTTATTCTTATGGTATAGTAATCCTCAGAACACTTTTTGACTCCCAAACTGGAAGTTGATAGAGTGCTTGCTTATGAAACACTTGGCTTTGTATGACATGATTTTAATCACATCTTTTTGTACTTAGTTACTTTTATCTCCATTGATAAGTCACTCCATTTATTTCCTTGCCTTGTCTCTGAGTGCTTTTTGGCTCTATAAAAATCAAACGCTTTCTCAAAATTCAAAGATTTGACATCAGTGAAGAAATCTCTAAGTTTGTTCCTCCACTTTTTTTTTTCATTTCTTTAAAATTTATTTTCAATTGGAGGATAATTGCTTTAAATTGTTGTGTTGGTTTCTGCCATACATCAACATGAATAAGCCATAGGTATATATACGTCCCCTCCCTCTTGAACCTACTTCCCACCTTCCGCCACATCACACCCATCTAGGCTGTCACAGAGCATTGTGTGAGCAACCATGCACAGGGGTGTACCTTGCCCTGCTGGCTGCTTCGCAGAAGAGAAACGTACCTTAATTGGATGCTTACTGCGTGCCATGCTCTATGTTAGGTGTATCTCATGCACGTCTGACTTTCTCTTCATAATAATATTGCAAGATAGATAATGTTGTCTTTAAAGATAAAGACTGAAACACAGCTATTTTAACTTGTTTTGGTCTCTCTGTTTTGCTAACTCTAACATATGTGACTGGAGAAGGAAATTGCAACCCACTCCAGTATTCTTGCCTGGAAAATCCCATGGATGGAGGTGCATGGTGGCCTGCAGTCCATGGGGTCGCTAGGAGTTGGACACGACTGAGTGACTTCACTTTCACTTTTCACTTTCATTCATTGGAGAAGGAAATGGCAACCCGCTCCAGTGTTCTTGCCTGGAGAATACCAGGGACGGGGGAACCTGGTGGGCTGCTGTCTATGGGGTCGCACAGAGTTGGACACGACTGAAGTGACTTAGCAGCAGCAACAACATATGTGTCAGTTCTGAGTCAAACATTTTTGAAACACAGGAAAGCTAAGTTAGACCTCAGTTTTCTTGGAAACCAGAGTCTGGGTCCTTTCACCTCCACACCAGGTTTCTTCTTTATCCATGAAGACATGTACACCAAATAACCAGCCTCGTCATTTTACAGTCACACCTTCTCCCTTATTTGTTCATTCAACCATATTTGCTGAGCACCTTTTGCTAATATGATCCTTAAGGGGACCTATGAGACATTCAAGTGTGTATGAGACACTCAGACTTTTCTGACTCTGTATGTTTAAAGTATTCCATTTCCCCAGAGACACAAAGTATCTCAATAGAATCATGTTTAATAATTATTAGAAATGAATATGATACAAAATTAATCCTTTACATACCCTACCACAAGTTGATAATGCTTTGTTCTCAGGACAATCATAAGAATAATTTAGCTGGATTCAGGTAAGATAAAAAGGAGGTTTACATATACACAATGGAATATTACTCAGCTATTAAAAGAACACATTTGAATCAGTTCTCATGAGGTGGATGAAACTGGAGTCTATTATACAGAGCAAAGTAAGTCAGAAAAAAAAAAAACCCACCAATACAGTGTATTAACACTATATATGAAATTCAGAAAGATGCTAGTGATGACCCTATATGCGAGACAGCAAAAAGACACAGATATAAAGAACAGCTTTCAGACTCTGGGAGAAGGTGAGGGTGGGATGATTTGGGAGAAGAGCATTGAAACACGTGTATTACCATATGTGAAATAGATGACCAGTCCAAGTTTGATGCATGAAACAGGGCATTCAAAGCTGGTGCACTGGGACAACCCAAAAGGATAGGGTGGGGAGGGAGGGGGGGAGGGGGTTCAGGATGGGGGACACATGTACACCCACGGCTGATTCATGTCAATGTGTGGCAAAACCACCACAATATTATAAAGTAATTAGCTTCCAATTAAAATAAATTAATTAAAAACAAACAAACAAAAATTTACTCAAAAATAATTAAACCTTAAAATAAAAACTAAAATAAAGATACGTCTAAAAAAAGGGAACGTTTAGAATAGAAATATATATATACACACATAAATAAATATTCATAATAAATATATATTGAGTTATATTTTCCCTTTTACTTTCATTATACTGTTGGAGATACAATTCTGTGAATCAAACATAATATAACTTATCTCCCACATTGAGCCAGGTTGTAACAACAGGACTAGCTTTAGCGTCCCACTTGAAAAAAAAAAGTCAAACTAATAAAACATACGAGGTTTTCAAGACACTGAACACAGAGCAACTAAAGACAGAGATCAATGACAGAAAACAACTGGGGCGTGCCCTACAATTGTTCCCGTTTACCACCTTGAGACAGTTTACCAACCATGCTGCAAGAAGAGGGATCCTAGGCAGAACGTGGTGAACTTCTTGGGTAAAGAAACGAAGATGAGATTTCAGGGAAACCTGGGAAGCCAGTATTTGCAGGAAGAGTATTAAAGAGGTGAATATGCAGAGAAATACAAAGGAGCTTCCTTAGGTTTCTGCCAAGATACTGATACAGACAAGCATGTGAACAAATTGCCCAAGACTGGAGAAAAGAACCATCCCAAGCGAACAGGGCTCAGCTCTCACACGTGGCTGGAAATAGTACCGGTTTCCACCAGGCAGAATGGAAAAACTCAATGTACCCTCTGCTTTGGATAGTATACTCAGGAGTCTTGGCTCAGTGACGGAGGAGAAACCCTAAATTTCTCTGATCTGCCTAATGAATGATTAAAAATAAGACTCTGAAGGATCAAACTTCTAAACAACTGCATTACAGGGTGTGTGGTGGTGGTGGTGGTTTAGTTGTATCTGACTCTTGCAACCTCATGAACTAAAGTCTGGCCAGCTCCTCTGTCCATGGGATTTCCCAGGCAAGAATACTGGAGTGGGTTGCCATTTCCTTCTCGAAGGGATCTTCCCCACCCAGGGATTGAACTTGTATTCCCTGCATTGCAAGCAGATTCTTTACCAACTGAGCCACCAGGGAAGCCTCAAAGATCAAGAATATTTATGTTTTATACATATATATATTTAACAAGATAATAGCTATGTTGTCTTGTATCCAATCAAAGGTTTTGACCCAGAACTGACACATATGTTAGAATCAGCAAATAGAGAGATTAAAATAGTTATTATAAATGCATTTCAAGTATTCATAAAATTAAGTAGAGACATGAAAGATTTTTTTTTTAAGGCTGAATTGAATTCCGAGAGAGAAAAATTGCAACACTGGATAGGATTAATGTCTTATTAGACATTTCAGAAGAAAAGATAATGAACCTAAAGGCATAGAAATAGAAATAACTGAAACAAACCACTGATAGAATAATAATTTTAAAATGAAAAAGAAGCATAACATGAGTGAACTGTAGAAAACTTTAAACACCTCTGTATGTACTTTGTCATCCTTGAATTAAAGAAAAAAAGAGCACAAAAATTTTTTTGAAAAAAATGGCCCCTAATTTTTTTAATTTAATGAAGCTCTACACTACAGATATAAGAAGCATAAAGAAAATTACACCATGGCACAATAATCAAATTGCTCAAAACCAGCAATAAAGAGAAGTTCTTAATAAACAATCATAACAAAGAAGATACATTTTATACAAAGGAACAAGTTAAGGATGACAGGAACATCTCATCAAAAACAGTGCAAGCAGGCAGACAGGGCAAGAACATCTTTAAAATTCTGATAGAAACAAAATGTAAACCTTGAATTCTATTAGTTTTATTTTTTAGTGTTGATCACTCAGTTGTGTCCAATTCTTTGCACCCCCATGAACTGTAGCCCACCAGGCTCCTCTGTCCATGGAATTTCCCAGGCAACAGTACTGGAGTGGGTTGCCAGTCCCTTCTTCAGGGGATCTTCCCAACCCAAGAATCAAACCCGCGTCTCCTACATCTCTTGCATTGCAGGCAGATTCTTTATCATCTGAGCCATACCCAACAAAAATATCTTCAAAAACCAAAAGAGAAATTAAGATATTTTTGGAAAAACAAAAGCTGAAAGCCTCATCACCAACAGATAAGCTCTCTGAAAATGTTAAAGGAAGTCTTTTAGGAAAAGAAACTTTCAGGAGAAAGATAGCAAATGGAAATATGAATCTGGGCAAAGGAATAAAAGCAATAAAAATGATACTACATAAGAAGGAGATTTTTTTTAATTATGGAAATCATTTCTCATGATAACTGATTGTAAATGAAAGTAACAACATGTACAAGTAAAACATATGACAGTAATAACATGAAGTCTGTAAGAGGAGGAATGTAAACATATCATATTAAATAAAGTTCTAACACCATATGCAAAGTGGCATATCACTTATATGTAGATTATAATGTTAAAAATTTGCTCTGTAAATCCTATAAAACCACTAAAATAAGAAAACAAAGAGCTATACCTGGGAAAAAGCAAAGAGAAGACAAATGAAATTATGAAAAACTGTACAATTAACCCAAAGTGAAGACAAAAAGAAGAAAATGGGAACAATAACAGTTGGAATTCTTCTTTTAAATTTTGAATAACAAGATGATAGACTTAAACCACATTTAAGTGGTGTTAAATTTAACACCTTAAATTTAAATAGTCTAGAAACTTCAATTAAAAAGATAGAAGTTTTCATAATTTACAAAAAAGAACTGTTCAATTATATGCTGACTACAGAAACACATTTTAAATATAAAGGTACAAATAGGTTAATTGTAAAAGGATATAAGAAGATACAACATACACTACTCAAAATAAAACTACATTGGCCATATTAATATCAAAATATATATTTAAAGGAAAGATTATTACTTGGAATAAAGAAAATAATTTCATAATGATAATGATAAAATGCATGAAAGTCTTGTACATTGAAAACTGTATAGAAAATTAAACGTGGCCTAAAAATCAGAGAGATATACTCTGTTCCTGGATCATAAAACTCAACATTGTTAAGATATAAGTTATAATCAAATTAGCCTATCAGTTCAGTGAAATACCAATAAAAATTTCAACAGGCATTTCACTAGTAATCAACTCATTGATTCTAAAGTCCATGTGAAATTATACAGGACCTAAAACAGCCAAAATAAATTTCAAAAGAATAACGAACTTGGTAGACTCTCACACCCTGATTTTGAGTTACTATTAATCTGCAGTGTGATATTCGTGTAAGAAATTAGATCAGTAGAAGAGAATAGAGTCCAGAAACCAACCCATATGCATTTGGATAATGGATTTTCAACAAAGATGCAAAAGCAATTCAGTGGAAAAGGAATAGCATTTTCAATAAATGATGTTGCAACAATTTTATATCCATATGCAAAAAATAAACTTAAATCCATGTTTTGTGTCATATACAAAAATAACTCAAAATATCAATAGATGATAAATTTACATATACAGACTAAAACTATGAAACTTCTTGTAGAATATTTTTGTGAGTTTGAGTTAGGCAAAGAAAACACACTAAAAATAGGATCCACAGAAAAGTAAATTGGTAAGTTGGACTTCATCCAAATTAAAAACTTCTGGTTCTTTGAAAGACATAAAAGAATGAAAATAAAAACGCAAGAAAAGGGAAAAATATTTACCAAGCATGTATCTGAACAAAAGACTTGCATCCAGGATACATAACAACTGTTCAAAACTCAGTAACAAGAAAACAAAACTCAAAAAACGACAAACAAAATAAAAACAGAAAGCTATCTGAAAATGCATATCACTGATGAAGTTTCAAGCGCATGGGAAATGAGAGCATGAAAATAACATCTCTATGACTAATCAACAGGGAAATGCAAATTAAAACCACAATGAGACACCACTGCATACTTTAAAAGAATTGCTAAAATTAAAAAGAATGACCTTTTCAAGTGCTGGTGAGGATATGGAACTAGAAATCACTTCTGATATGATATAAAATGGTGCAACCACTCTAGGATCTAGGTTCTTAAAAAGTGAAACAGGGATCTCCCATGTGACCCATCCTACCCCTAATTTATCTGGTCAAGAGAAAATAAAACATGTGCCCATAAAGAGATTTGTTCAAACACGCTCACAGTGGTTTTAATTATAATAGACCAGACCTGGAAATAACCCAAAGGCCAATAGCAGGTGAATGAATAAACAAACCATAGTATACCCAAACAATGGAATAAGAGGGACCACAATATTGCTGTACTATGAATGAATCTGAAAATACTTATGCTGAGTGAAAGAAGGCCAACTACAGAGAACATACTGTATGACTAAGGAGCGATTACAAAGGGGCAGAGGGAATTTCAAGGTGATAGGTATTTTCATTGATTGTGGTGATCATTTCACAAGTTATATATGTATATATATACATATGACAACAAATTCCCTATTTTAACTGTGTGTGCTTAGTCACTTAGTCATGTCCGACTTTTTGCGATCCCATGGACTGTAGCCCACCAGGCTCCTCTGTCCATGGGGACTCTCCAGGCAAGAATACTGGAGTGGGTTGCCATGCCCTCTCCCCCAACCCAGGGATCACATCCAGGTCTCTTGCATTGCAGGCAGTTTACCATCTGAGCCACCAGGGAAGCCCTTAACTATGTTTAATTTTTTTGTAAATAAAAAGAATTAGTATGGTTTCTAAGAACAATTCTCCAAAAAAAAAAAATGACACCTTTGAAAAATCACATTTCCAGCAGACTCAAAAAAAAAAAAAAAATTTTCTGATGAAATATTGATTAAATTGTCCAAAATAAGCCACAGGATATGAATGTTAAACAGTTATGCTAGCTCTGGTTGGCATAACAGCTAGACAGCCTGAAGAAAAAACAATGACAGCTTCACGGAACAGAGCTCGGCAGGGCAAGAAGCCTCTCCAGAGCTAACAGGGTCCTTCAGAGCCATGTTGCAGTGGGAGGAGACTGCAGCTCTTTCTAGTGGCTTGGTGTGTATTCCTGGGCCCCGCTGGCTTCCAGAAAAGCGCGGAAGGAACTTGCCTGAAGGAAGACGGAGAGGGCGGGAAGCTGCAAAAACAGAAAAGCTCCCATAAACCCAACCAGAAAGTCAACACAGAGAAAAGCAGATGGAAAAGTTATGCAATTCTGTGGTCCCCGTAGAATGTGCAGAAGGGCTTCAAGGTGTGACAGACAGTGAGATGGGACATTTAGTTCATGAAAGGCTGGGAGGCCTGGAATCCTCACCAGATCAACCCCACCCCCATGGCAGAAGGAAAACCCAGTCCTGGTACTAGTTGCTGTCCTGTTCTAGTTCTTCTCCTCCTTGCACAGGCAGCAAGAGCCCTGTGGAGCAGTGACCGAGGCTGACCCTCCGACACTGGGTCTTTGTCTTCATCTTTCATGACTCCTCAATTCTGCTTCCTGACTCTCCTTCTATTTTGCTGTTTCCTTCTCTCTCTTCCCTTGAATCTCCTCCTTCCTTTCAATCTGCTTTAAATGATATCTGAACAAAGCAGGAAATACATCAATGAAGTATGTGAAAAACCCTTTTCCAGCAAATATGTCCTAAAGAGCATCGACGTCCCAGAAACTGTGCTGGGCACCAGAGTGAGCCAAGGAAGAATGAACAGCTCAATGTGAAACCAAAGCAGTCAAAGGAAAAGGATGCTTCGCAAATGATCCATGCATGTGCAGAGCACAGGTAATCAATGACAGAGGGAGCCTGGGAAAAAGACAGCCAGCCTTGCCCCACACAGGTCAGGGCAGAAGAAGTGATGAGCATATGAAGAGGTGTTTGTCAGTCCAACAAGTAAGGGGGCGGCCAGAAAAATGTGGGCATTCCATGCAGCAACCCAAGTGAAAAAAGCAAACAGTGCTAAAGGGAAATTTCTATGATTGCCAAGCAGAAATCCAGTAGAGTTAGAATGAGGATGAATTTACGGCTAAAGCAGATGCCAGTTAAATATTTCCTAGAGCTAAGCTTGTGCAAGCTGCTAGCTCAGGGCCATTCATTTTTTTCTCCAGAAAATGGGGAGTTTGACTAAATTATCACTAACTGTGGCTTTAGTTTTGTGACCCCATGACACTCCCATGTGTTTGCATTAGAACCTCTGGTCTCTCCCCACACATGTGTGCACCTGTCGGCCTGACATATCCATTGCACCTTCCAGAGTGTGGAAGATGAACAGTATCTCACATAAATGAAATCCACAGGCAAATCTCTCCTTTGAAGTCAGAGCAGGTTTTAGCCCAAAGTCCGGTCTTTAGATGTAGTCACAGACAAAGCAGGGTGATCTAAAAGTTAATATTTTCAACAGGCAGTACAAGGAAGTAATAGAGTTGACATCTGCACAAGTTTGCCAGCACCTATGTGTATATATATATATATATATATATATATATATATATATATATATATATGCTACTCACAAAGCAACGGTCATATCAGTTCAGTCGCTCAGTCGTGATCGACTCTTAATGACCCCATGGATTGCAGCACACCAGGCTTCCCTATCCATTACAAACTCCCGGAGCTTGCTCAAACTCATGTCCGTTAAGTTGATGATGCCATCCAACCATCTCATCCTCTATCATTCCCTTCTTCTCCTGCCTTCAATCTTTCCCAGAATCAAGGTCTTTTCCAATGAGTCAGTTCTTCCTATCAGGTGGCCAAAATATTGGAGTTTCAGCTTTAGCATCAGTTCTTCCAATGAATATTCAGGACTGATTTCCTTTAGGATGGACTGGTTGGATCTCCTTGCAGTCCAAGGGACTCTCGTTTTTATAGCATAAATAACTACTCACTGTGTGTCCTCCATCACTCTTGTTCTCAGGAAATTATAGAAGATTCAGCAGAAGACCTGCAAAGGACTGTATGCTGGACAAGAACACTCTGTCTGGTTTGTTCCTACTTCTGCTGACCCATCTTGTGATCCCACGCTCCTTGTCTGCCCTGCTGAAATGCAGAATTGTACATAGGAGTTCCAAACTCTCATACTACAAACAGAAATCTTCTTAGGAGGCCTAAGAAATGAATTCCAGATCGAGTTATGAGGCAAACTGCAGCCCCTTAGTCTAGCTTCTTCTAGGAATCAATGTGAAAGAGATTTAAAAAAAAAAAATGGAATGGATCATGCAACCAGGTCAGACCCAGTTTGTATCCCAGTTCTGCCCTTTCCTGGTTGAACAATGCCTAGCAGGATGGTGGCTTTCTCTGCATTTCCTTGTCAAGTGGGAGTAATAACATCTAGTGCGAAGGATTGCTGAAAGGATTGGAGTTAATGCCTGTGAAGGGCTTGGCATGGTGCCTGGGAGGTTTTAAGCGCTCACTAAGTGAGTCTAAGATAATATATCCACTGCAGGAGGCCTCGTCTGTGTCTCTCTGGTGACATATAATAAAAGCTGGGGTTATGAAGTTAATATAAGTGGAAAATGAAATATAGTCCAGCTGCCCTTGAAAATCACTTAAAAGGTGCCATGGCAGAGACCAACATATTCTTACTCCAACACAGCACAGTAGTTTTCTTTTCCAGCCCAGCAATGTTACTGATTACCTTTTTTGGCTGCCCATGAGACAAAGTAATTAGTTTGTGTTTAGAGACAGCATTCTACCCAGGTTGTACAGTCATGCAGTTAAGGCAGCTGGCAGAAGAAATAGTGGGATGCTCTGTTTCCTCATCTGCCTAAAAAAATAATAATAACGAATTAGGTGTCTGTCTTCCTTACAGATTTATCATGAGGGTCAAAATAAGAAAATACAGGGGGAAAAAACTATAATTGGCTCTAAGATACTTATAAGTTAAAAATATTGAATATATTTGACTTCATGCAGTTGACAGCAAAGCATCCGGAAATTCCTGATCACAATAAAGAAGACTGAAATAAAGAAGATTTAAAATGTAAAGATTGATGCCAATCACCTCTAGTTGTAGCCCAAACTTAGTTCTGTAAATAAAGGGCAAGGGAAGTTAGAGATGCCCAGCCTGATCATAGATAGCAAGTGTGATTTTACCAAAAGAAACTCAGCTGTTTGTATTGTTCCCTTCTGTACAGGCAGAACAGAGAAGGATCTTCCTGGAGGTCAGACTCAGAGAGAATCCAAGAACAAGGTGAAGTTAGTGTAACACAAATTCTCCTTAGCTGATGGGAATCTGAAAAGCTGTTTCCATCTCTTGAAGTTTCCCTTTTCCATCAGGTCTAATATGCATATTTTAAAGCATTTATCAATTCTAAAATCAGATGTACTTGAAGTAAGACAGTCTTAGAATTACTGGCAGTAATATAGTGTAGTTGTCACTGACTGCATTCATGAACTTGGACTTGTCTTTTCATATCGTTTTCATTTCTGTGTCTAAAACACTATAAAACAGCTCTTTCAATGAGTGTAAAATAAAAAATTTAAGTGGTATCAAAGCGATGGATCACCATGTGATGACAGCGTTCTTGTCTTCTTCCTCCTTCCCTTCCTCCTGCTCCTTGGTGGTTCTTCTTGCATTTGAGGGCTTCTGAAGTGAGATAAAATGCAGTGATTCTACAGAAGAGACCTTGCTGAATTACACTCAATTTTAAGATTCTTCCATTTTCTCCTTTTCCTGGTTCTAGACTCATGAAATTGCCTCTAATTATAAATTAGCTTCCCAAGTATCTGTTACTAAAAGACTAGACACATGTTAGACATGAGGATCCCAGGAAAGATACTCCTTCTTGTACATCAGTAATAAAGCCTGGTTTTTCACTTCCATTGCCTGAAGCTTAGACAGGCAGGTTGAAAACCCCTGAGTTTGAGCATTTTGGCCAAACACAGACTCTCAACTGGAAAATCTTCGGGGAAGATGCCAAACCACGGTGATCTCATCACATTTCTGTCCCCCTTCAAGGCTCTGCCTGGGCAGCCAGCCGGACTCCTACAGGACATCACTGTCCTCTCTCTCCCTGCACAGCTTGGTCTTAACTCTTAGTGCAGCCTCTGGCATTAAATCTCCCTCATGTGTCAGTCCTGCCGTTTGCCTTCATGTTGGATCTTGCCCTCGCCTTGCCCTGCTCTCTGTGGCAGGAGAACTGATCTCATTCAGCCGGCAATTCCCAGGTCCTTGTGCAGATGCTTCAGCTTGGATTCTCTCAAGGTGAGGGAAGGACAAGCAATGAGAAAGGGAGCGAAAGGGCAAAGCCAGAACTTCCCTTCTGTCCCTTTCCCTCAAAGGGGCCGGCAGCTGCAGGCTCTGTCTGCTCTGTCTCCAGCTCCCCAGGAAAGCTTGTGGTTTCAGCTTGCTCCAGGGGACCCCAGCCCCTGGCTCTGGTCACTCCACCTCCTTCCTTTGTCCTTCCTGCTGAGCAGTAGGAGCTTTTCACTGCTGTCCCCAATTTCTCTATTGCCCTCCACTCCCTGCCTTCCAATCCTGCATAAGCCATTTCCGGTAACAGCTGGCCTGGTTTGTTTCCCTGGTTGCATCATGACTAATACCTACAGGTCTGTATCTTCAACATGCTTATGAGCTGCTGGAAGTCAAGAACCCCACCCCATGTCTCTGTGCACTTACATTTGAGTGGGTACGTGATAAATTGTTGTCCAGTTGAAACTATGTCACATGAGGTTTAAGCTGACAAATCTGACAGACGTGGGATGTCATTTTTTCCCTTTTTGACTGCACCACACAGCTTGAATTGAATCTGGGCCAAGGTAGTGAAAGCCCCAAATCCTAACCATTAGGCCACGAGGGAATGCTTGCTGTTCATTTTAAATGGAGACATTTGTTGCTATAGTTAAAATATGACTTAATTTAAGAAAATCACATGTACACATTTATGCCCTTTCTGGGAGCACGGGTACCTGTAAAATAATTTCCTTTGAAATAATCACTGAGCATTAACTGAGCACCTAGTAGGCACCTTAAAGAGACGATTTATAATTCTCATCATTAAGTTCTGTGATGTGTAGTACTGGCCCCATTTAACAGATGAGGAAACTGAGGTTCAGAGATGTTGAGTAACTATTCCAAGTTCACACACTTGGCTTGTAACTTGGTCTAAACAGGCTCCACTAATGTTCAAACTTTAAGCACTGCAAAAATCAAATATTTGTTAAAAAAAAAAAAAAAAAGGCAAAATTAAGGTCCATACTCAGAGAATCTAATTTAGCAAGTCAGAGGTGTGACCCATTTATAACATGAATGATGTGAATATTCATTTTTAACATTCCCACCTGATTTGGATGCATTTTCAATCACATCTTGAGAAATACTGAACTAGAGCACAAGGAAAATATATCTGTGTTAAATTACCTCACTTATACACCCCAAGAGCCTAGTCAAGGGCCTGGTACTTAGCCAATGAACAATAAATTATGGTAGAATTAATAAATGAATGAATAGCTTAACCATTTCTGATTGAGTTCAAATCCTGAATATTCTCTATTACTATTCACTAGCTTTTATTTTGGATACCATTCCAAAGCTTATTCATTTATTAACTCATTCAATCAACCCTGGCTTAACCCAACCATACTCTTGATCTCCCCTTACTGAAATTTATATTATTTTCCTTATTTTTAGATGGGGAAACGAAAACCCAGAGAGGTAAATGACTTGTACAGAACCACCCAGCTCACCTCTCTGATGATAGAATTTGAACTACTTATAGTTTTTTTTATTTTCCTGCTGCTATTCTAGATTGAGTCTGGAATATCCAGATAATGATGAAAATGCATGCATTTGTTGACCAACTATAAACACAAAGCAATTTAGCATCATCTCATTTCCCCTCCACACTAATATGCATGATCCTCATCTTATAGTAAAGTTATTGAAAATTAAATCTGTCAGTAATTTGGCAAGCCACACAACCACAAAATGGTTGGGTCATTTAATCTAACTTACCTCTTATTTGAGCCTGAAATTTCCATATTTGGAGCAAATTCATTTGTTTCTGGATTGTCCTTATTTTCCCAGAATCATTTTTTAAGTATAACTATTTATATGCAGAATTATTACTATTCACTCTGGAAATAAAAAAGGGAGAGGGGCACAGAGAAAGCACTTAGTGGATTGCATATGAGTTCAGATATAATCCAGTATCTAATTTTATTTCCTTAACTGATAAACAGATCACTAATTCAAAACAGATTTGACTTTTGTTGAAGCACAAAACTATATAATATGACCACAATATTAAACTTTCCAAATAGTTGCAGCAACATTTCTTTATAAATTTTAGTATTACTCTTGAGTATTATCACATTTGACATAATTATACCTTATAAATACCTCAAACTTGTAATGACATCCTTTCAAGAATTATAACTAATTATTGTACTTGACATGACAAATTAAACATGTTGTTTGACGTAATTACACTAAATAATTCAAAATGCTAATTATGCTTAGAAATAGCAATTAGCATAATTAAATTTAAAAAACTGCTGGAAATTTCAATACTGATTCAGTATCACAAACTGGAATTTTTCAGAAGATTTTAATGAAGATTGACTGATGTGATTTATAAAATTGTAACTTTAATCAAGAATGATGAAACATTATTAAAGACTTTATATGTCCCAGAAGAGACAATAAGAAAATAAAAGAGAAGAACTTGATCTCGTGTAAAGGGCTAAGTCTGCAGAGGTAGCCAGACTTGAGTGTGAATCTACCTGGCCATTGCTGGTTGAGTAACTCTAGTTTGGAGACGGAATCTTTCTGGCATTTGTCCTCTGCCAATGCGGACTGTATTTGCCTCAAGGCCTGATGTAGAAATCAGTCTTGGAGATTTTAGTGCTCCTATGTTCATTGCAACGCTTTTCACAAGAACCAAGATATGGAAACAACATAAGTGCCCAAGAAAGGATGAATGGATAAAGAAAGTGTGGTTTACACACACAGCGGGATATGATTCAGCCATTAAAAGGAAGGAAATTCTGCCATTTGCAACAAGAGGGATGGATCTTGAGGATATTATACTAAGTGAAACAAGCCAGTCATAGGAAGACAAATGGGCTTCCTGGTGACTCAGCTGTAAAGAATCTGCCTGCAATGCAGGAGACTTGGGAGATGCAAATTCAATCCCTGGGTCAGAGAGATCTCCTGAAGGAAGAAATGGCAACCCACTCCAGTACTCTTGCCTGGAGAATGCCAAGGACACAGAAGCCTGGTGGGCTACAGTCCAGAGGGTCGCAAAGGGTCAGATGCGACTGAACAACTGAGCATGTGCACATGCACAGAGACAAATACGGCATCATTCCACATATATCAATAGTCTAAAGTAGTGAAATACATACGATCAAAGAATGGAATGGCGGTTGTCAGAGGCGGGGGGGAGGGGAAAGTGTGGTGACTGTTACTGATCTACATGCATGAATTTCAGTTCAGCGAAATGAATCTCTGGAGGTCTACTGTACGACTTCAAGCCTACCGTCAACTACAATGTGTTGTGCACTTAAAAACAGGTTAAGAGGGTTGATCTCATGCTGTGTTCTTAGCAGAACAGAACAGTCTGGGGTTTTTTTAAGGATGAGCTGAGGGCTTCCACTGTGGCTCAGCTAGTAACGAATCCACCTGTGAGGCGGGCGACCTGGGTTTGATCCCTGGGTTGGGAAGAAACTCTAGAGAAGGGAAAGGCTACCTACTCCAGTATTCTGGCCTGGAGAATTCCAAGAACTGTATAGTCCATGGGATTGCAAAGAGTCAGATACTACTGAGTGACTTTGAGTTTTTCACCACTTTCAAGGACATAAAATGTCTGACATAGCACATGACCCCTAGGAAGAGCTCAAAAAATTCAGGCTTCGTGTATTCTATTCATCAAACATAGAAATATATTGGATGCGAAATTCTAGGCTACTTGGAGAAAAAGAAAGGAGGTAGAAGGTAGTTAAAAAAATAAGTGATCTAAGAAGGAGGAGAAATGATCTCTAACAAATGCGCTTTCAAGGATAAAATGAGGTGGTATTTGGGAAGATAACTACCAGTATGCCTGGCACAGTCAGCTCTTCATAAGTGATTGTTTCTTTTCCCATTTATAAAAACAGATTTTTTTAAATAATTGAAGTATAGTTGATATGTTAATTTCTACTATACAGCGAAGTGACTCAGTTATATACATATACACCTTCTTTCTTATATTCTTTTCTCTCATGGTTTATCACAGGCTATTGAGTATCATTCCCTGTGCTGTGCAGTAGAGCCTAGCTGTTTATCCATCCTGTATATAATAGCTTGCATCTGCTAAGTCCAACCTCCAAGCCCAGCCCTCCCCAGTGCGCGCATGCTAAGTCACTTCTGTGGACCGTAGCCCTCCAGGCTCTTCTGTCCATGGGCTTCTCCAGACAACAATGCTGGAGTGGGTTGCTGTGACCTCCTCCAGGGGATCTTCCCAACCCGGGGACTGAACCATGTCTCCTATGTCTTCGGCTCTGGCAGGCAGATTCTTTACCACCAGGGCAACCTGGGAAATCCATTATTTAACATACTCTACAAAGAAAGGGCCACTAAGTTCAAGTATTTTAAACTCCCTTCACCTATAAACTCTCAGAAAGCAGAGAGAGCATCTTTCTAACTCTAACCAAGGTTAGAGTCTAACCCTGACTCTCATATCACTGCTCCACCTGGGAAACTTGAAAAATTTTAGACATGGCCAAAATGAATAAGTTGAATCAGGATTTGAATGCAAGTCTGGGACTGAAGTAGTCTCTTTGCATTGTGTTTCTCTGTCATAGGGAGCAGGTCTACCCCAGTCAAGGCCCCTCCTTACCTGGCTCTTGTGGGTGTATTCTCTCATCCTCCGCGAGGGCTGCAGCCACCTCTGCTTCTCCTTTCCAGAGATACCCTTCTGCAGGACTCTCCAGGGGAATGTCAGGACCAGAGAGGCAGAGCTAAGAACTAATATTAGTCACTCAGTCCTGTCTGACTCTTTGCAACCCCATGGACTGTAGCCCACCAGGCTCCTCTGTCCATGGAATTCTCCAGGCAAGAATGCTGGAGTGGGTTTCCATTCCCTTCTCCAGGGGATCTTCCTGACCCAGGAATTGAACTCGGCTCTCCCCCACATTGCAGGCAAATTCTTTACTGTCTGAGCACCACCTTTATTTGGATCTTGACAGTTTTCTTCTCGTCTGTAAAACACTGTGATACAGCAACTTTTTGTCTAGGAAAGGCAGCCTATCAGACATCGTATCAGGGAAGAATGTCAAAGACACTCTTTTTTTTTTTTCCCGAGATAAAAAGACAGACAGGCTCTTATTACAATGTAAATGAGCTGACTGGCAGGAACTTACTCCCTGGGGAGGTTGGGGAAAGGCTTTGAGTATGGGGCTCAGGAGCCTGGTGGGGGCAGCTGACGCAGGTCTGTGAACCCAGCTCGGGATTACAGACTGGACCACCCATCCTCAGACCTCCAACTCCACAGCGCAAAGGAGTTCCCGCAGCCAAAATGATAGAAGAACAAAATGAAGTGGGTCCTCAGTTTTACAGCCCTACTGTGTGCAAGTAACTTTGCTAAGCCCTTTGGGGGCGGCAGATGGGGGTGGAGTAGGGGTGGGAGAACAAGGTAAGGTTATCATAATCATGTTGAAAAGACACATTTCTTTGTAATTTTATCCTGGGAAATCAGGCATGGTACAAAGAACGTGGTTCATAGAATCAGGAGAAATGATTTAGGTGCAAAGAAAGAGGGGTGATGATTTAATCCAGGGATTGTGTGGTGTGGACAGGTTCCAGTTTTTAAAGAGGATGTGTGGCTGGGGAGAAATGTCTTCTAGAGACAAAGAGGGTGAGGCACCAGTCTCTGCCACTTACTAGCTGGATGACCTGGGGAAAGTTCCTTAACTTCTCTGAGTCTAAAGTTACTCAGATATAAAATGGGTGAGGGTCATAGAGTGGCTAGAATCAAACTTGAGGGGCCTCTTTCTCCTGTGCTTCTTGTCCCCCAGAGGAGTCACGCTGAGACGCTTTTCTGCAAGTCTCATCTTCATTTCTTTCCTCTTAAGCCACCATCATTTATTCGACAATCTAAGTGAATACACTGAGAATTAATTCTCCATCTATTTCAAGTGTACAGGTCCTCACCTTTTCTGGGGTCGGTACATACTACAGGAAACATCCCAATTGCAGAAATGTTAACTATCCTAGCCAACTTCCCATGTAAGTCTAGGAGCCAAGCTGTCGCCATTTTTTTCCTCCTAGCTATTCTCCCCTGGCTTCTTAGCCTAGCATGGTAGGCGTCTCCAGCTTCCTCCCCTTCTGGCTCCTTCAAATTTATCTTCTGGCCTTTTGTATCATGGCTTTCCTTACTATCTCCAGGGCTAAAAGACTCCAGATGGTGCTTCTTCCAGGTCTGAGCTGGAAAGGTGGCAGATGTACACCCACCTATCTTCAGTGCAGTGAAGAATCCACTATAGAAGTTTAGGGATGAGTGTGAGATGACCCTCGGAGGATGTGTAAGAAGGCTGTGTTGTTCCAGACAGAATGGCCAGAGAGAAAAACCTAGCCCAGAGGCAGAAGCCTCTGTTAGAAATGCTGGTTTGTTTTGATTTGTGTTTTCTAAATTGAAGGAAACATGAGCATGTAATAAGGTGAAGAAGAAAAAAATGTCAGAGGAAATACAGAGTTTAAATGTATTAGAGAACTGGAGAGAGAGGGAGCATGCAGACAGCCTGGGAGAACATAGCTGGGGAAGGTCTGGCAAGAGGAATCCCCATCTTGTAGGAGGCGGTAAATGCCAATTGTCCCCCAGGGATTGCTAATGGAAGGCTGGGAGAGAGAGCTCTCAGATGCAGGAGGAAGTTAGGATCCTTCAGCTTCAGCTTGGGAATCTGGAATACATCACATACGGCAAGAATAAGGGAGTGTGGGAGGGTGGGAAGAAGGCACAAAATTTCGTGAACACTTCCCACATTGGTATCTATTAACGTATTGAGTTATCATGGCATTAACCCGGGTGTGCTCTCACAACTGAGAGACGTTAGATAACTGTCCTCGATGTTAGATTTTCATCTGTGGTCCAGCTAAGATTTGAAACTCGGTCTATCCAACTCCACAGATTACGTTTGTCCATTTTTTTTTTTCCTCTCCCCTATTTACCCATGCTTCTTCCTGCTGCTGTCAACAGTTTTTTTTTTTGTTAACGATTTTACATAAGGTCAAGTGTTCTTTTATGGTCTTCTGAGCTACCAGCCAAGAAAAGTCTTTGCATACCAATAAATGAATAAGAAACTGATTTTATTTCTTGGAATCAAAAGAAAATAGAAATCAAAAGTCTCTTCTTGGGTTTCCTTTCTCAGCTGACTACCATTATGCTAATAGTAGGTCAAATTGGACATCTACGGAGCTGCCCAGGACTCCTTTTCCCAGGGATATGTCCCATGACTACTTCCTAAGCAACTTACTCTCCCTTCTGGGTTCCAATTCCTCACTTCACTTCCCCAGAAGGCCTTTATCTGCCTCTTCAGCTTTTCTTCTTGTCCATCCTCATCTCCCCTTCCATTCCTTATGACCCCACACCCCCTCAGACATCAGGATCTGTTTCTTATTCCCTCAATTATTCTGTACACTCATGGCCATGATGGCAGGTGTCCTACTTGCTGGGAGACCAGCTAACTCCCGCTTCTGCCCTGGTATACCTGTCTCACAAACATCTATTTGGCTTGCAAAGCCTTCTAAGGAGCCTTCTTGACCTATTTCCTTCTCCCCTCCCCTCGAGAGAATTTCATTCAAGTCTTTGTACAGAATTTCAGGAGAGAATCGCCTTGTACCCACTTGCTTATGCATCTCTTCCTCTTACTAGCCTGTGAGCACCTTGAGTGCAGAAGCGTTCCAATTCATCTGTACATCCCAGGATCTGGCACATGTGTGCTGAATGAAGAAATGAATGAATGAATCGATCAGTCAATCACAATTGACCTTTGGCTTGTCATTGTTGTTGTTCAGTTGCTCAGTCATGTCCAACTCTTTGCGACCACATGGACTGCAGCACATCAGGTTTCCCTGTCCATCACCATCTCCCAGAGCTTGCCCAAACTCATGTCCATTGAGCTGGTGATGTCATCCAACCATCTGAACCTCTGTCGTCCCCTTCTCCTGCCTTCATTTTTTCTGAGTCTCAGAAACTTTTCCAATGAGTTGGCTCATCAGGTGGCCAAAGTATTGGAGCTTCAGCTTCAGCATCAGTTCTTCCAATGAATATTCAGGGTTGATTTTCTTTAGGACTCACTGGTTTGATCTCCTTGAAGAGTCCCTTGGATTCTCAAGAGTCTTCTCCAACACCACAGTTCAAAAGTGTCAAAAGCACTAGCTGCTGAGTCACTTCAATAGTATCTGACTCTGTGCGGCCCCATAAACAGCAGCCCACCAGGATCCTCTGTCCCTGGGATTCTCCAGGCAAGAATACGGGAGTGGGTTGCCATTTCCTTCTCCAATGCATGCACGCATGCTAAGTCGCTTCAGTTGTGTCCAACTCTGTGTGACCCTATGGACAGCAGCCCACCAGGCTCCTCTGTCCAGCGGATTCTCTAGGCAAAAATACTGGAGTGGGTTGCCATTTCCTTCTCCACAAAAGCATTAGACCTTTGGCTAAACAACCATATATTTTTCTGGCTTATGTTGAAATTTGTCATGATGTCAGTTGGAAGGAAAAGCCTTTATAAATATAAACCTAAAACTCACAAAACCTCCTTTTTGTCTTCTTTTTATTTTCAGAGGCTTTGAGCTGCCCATCAGAAGCTTGAGTGGGCAATTAGGATGACAGCCCCAGTGATTATGACCAGATCCTGCAACCCCTAAGTGGTAGGAAATTGGGGCCTTGTGTAGACTTGAACATATTTCCTTATTAAGAAATCACACTGATTTTATGAAAGTTACAAAGGAAATGTTTTTACTGAGAAATCACATGCTGTAACTAATGAGGAGAGAAAATATATATATTTTTTCAAAGCTCACATACTAACAGTTTGCCTGACAATAAAATAATGTACTCAGGAAATTCTAAGCTTACACTTGACCTAGTTGAACAGAAAGATGGTAAAGATCTGAACCACCAGTGGATAAAAATGCATTCTACATGTTAACAGTTTGCATTCATGTGTCTCTTGTCAGTGTCAGAGGCACTTTCTCATCCCCACAATGGGTAGGTAGCTTTTACACACTTAGCATGTATGGAAACTGAGGCTCTGATTTATTAAGCAACTTATCTGAGAACATGCAGTGATGCAGAGAGAGCCAAGACATCAGCCCAAATCTGATTCTCACTGTTCCAGAGCCATACCTCTTGGTGATGTGTACATATACCACGTATTGAAATCCAAATAAATAAACTTAGAGGTCAGTACTGTCAGCCACAAATTGGCACTGGCCATGGGCACTTGCCCTCTACCTCTACAAGGACTAGTCATGTGCTGCTGTAGCTGCTGAGTTCCAACACCCCCTGAAGGAGTTCAAGATGGAGAGCAGAAATGAGGCACCCCGTGCTCCAGGAAAATTGTCAGGACAGGTCTCCAGACAGATGGATATTCTCAGGAAATGATTTTATAAGCTCAATTCTTACATCTACTCGTATGTAGAAAAGCACTAGAATCCTTCATGGTGATGACTTTCTTGTGACTAGCAGAAAGCTCACAAGACCAGTAAAAACTTTCTGAAAAATGTGTTTTATTTCGTGTGCTCCTTCTTCTCTAAAATTGCAAATGTACTGTCCTTCACTACCTCCCTCTTTGGAAGCATTTCTCGGAACTATCTGAGGTGCCGTCTCCCTGGCTGCAGGCTTCATATTGCCCCAGATAAAACTTAACTCGCAACTCTCACGTTGCACACTCTGTTTCAGTCAGCAGTAAGAAATCATTTCAACCACTACTAAGAAATTTGATAGAAGCTCCTTGACTCTTCTTGAAACTCTTTTCAACAAATCCTTCAAAAAATAGTTTTAAATGAAGGGGAAAAGGAGGACAATAAAACTTAGAACCAAAGATACTCTGGTCTTAGTCCTGGCTTTGGTGATAAATGCACTGTTGACCTTGAATGAGTCAATTTAGCAGACTTGACCCCAGTGAAATAAGGTTTGTGAGCTTAATTTCAAAAATACACCTGTTTCTGACTGGCTTCTGTTATGAGAAAGCAGATGGCAAAACTCAAGTTAAAAAAAAAAATTCAAGGTATCTTTTCAATGGCCAGTTCTTAGAATGGAAAGAATCCAGAGACAGGGATGGGGTCAGCTGGTCAGCACCCAGCACCCCTCAATATTCATTTTCAAGTCAATTCATGAATTCATGAATCAGTTTTCCATTCTTGCATTTTAAGTAGGGGTTGAGGTTCAAAAAGTGTGTCTTCCTGTGGATGCCCCTTACACATTTCACGTGTCCTGTTGTCTACCAATATGGACAACATAAACTGCCAGGATCAGGATAACATTAAAACAAGTAGTTGTACAAAAAGAGAACAGAATTAGCAGCAGATATCAGAGACTGACACAGCTAAGGCCTAATGACAAGGTTCCAGAGGGTTATTATGAATCCCCGACTGAAGGAGAGTTGATACCTTTTTATGATATGTTTTACTTACAATCAAATCTCATCCTCCTTTAAATGCAAGGATGTTGTGAATGTGACTTTTCTTCTTGGCAACCGTAAAGAAAAACTGAATCCACATGGTTTAGGAGTTCAGTGGAAAAGTCCTCCTGAATGCCAAAGGTCTCATATTGACTCTGATATATCATGTACAGAATTCTTCCCTCAGTATTATACACCATAATTACTACTGGAAAATGCCAAGCTCTGTTTATTTTTATAATGCTTACCTTTCTGATCTTAACTGCACACTCAACATGTCTTTCTGATCTAAGTTATTGATAATAATCTCTTCGATGGCTATTAATTCAATTGGTCAGTATTAAGCAAGATTTGTGGGTCAAGAGATTGATTCAAAACATTTAGACATGTTCGAATGGCACTGTGTCCTGGGCACTGGAGGTAAACTGGTAAACAAGCACACAATCTCTTGCCCTGGAGGGCTTGTCAAACTAACAGGGAAGTCAAGTATGTAAAATCAAATGCCATTTAATGTGATAAGCACTGTAATAAAAATAGAGTACACGGCACAGTGAGTCCTAAAACAAGGGTCACCTAATTCAGAATGAGAGAGGGTTTAGCCCAGTGATAATCAACAGCAACCCTAAAATTGTAACAGTGTACAATAAACCCCTTCACACAATGGTCACAGTTTGATTTGGGGTTGATTCCACACACCTTTATTCTGGAATCCAGGCTAAAAAAAGTCACCCCCGCCTGGAACACGTGAATCAGAAGACAAAGAGGGCCTGTGGTAGGACATCTTGACAGGTTAGAAGTGCCACTTGCCACTTCCTGTTTCATTTCACTGGACAAAGCAAATCACCTGGGCAAGGGCTGGCTTTATTTAATGCCCTGCACAGAGGTGTTCAATAAGGAGTGGCTCTGAATATTTTAAATAATAATACAAACTACCACAGAGGAAATGCCTGCCATCTATAAAGGCTTGAGCATGAGATAAGATGGGGGTGGGGTGGCGTGGGTCAGTGAGTAATGATATGAAGGCAGAAAACAGATATGGGGATTTTAGGTTACTAAGAAGCTTGTCCTTAACCCTATGAAAAATCATACAGTTGGTAGGTTTTCACCTGGAGGGAGAAGGAAATAACATAGTCAGATTTTCAGTTTAAACACAGCATCCTGTCTATGTTGTGGAAAATGGTTTGTAGGCAACACACTGCTGGCAGGAGCAAAGGAAGAGAACGCTCTTGAAGAGTTGATGGAAAGATGAGCTCAGGCAATTAGATGGGGATGGAGAGGAAAGAGAGAGATGAGAGCTTGAAGAGGCAGGAGGCTTTGGCTGCACCTTATATGGACTCAATCCACGCGTAGGGTGCAATTTTGTCCATGAAATGATTCATGAATACTAGTAAAATGTCTGTTTTATTTGCAAAGTGCAACAGAGGATCTGCATAAATACTTGCTGTCAGGCTCTGTGTGGTTTCTGAGATCTGTGAGAGATTTTGACGGCTTCATGGAAGCTCCTGCAGGTGCAGCTTTGACGAGAGATGAGAACCACAGCCAGATGTGCTCAGCGCACAGGACCCGCTGAAAGAGGGCCCATTTGTTTGTGTAGCACATCTCAACTCACTAACTGGACTTGTGCCAGATGTAGAGGCTTTGCAGGGAGATAGACCTGAAATCTGGGCTTCCCTGTGGCTCAGACAGTCAAGAATCTGCCTGAAATGCAGGAGACCTGGGCTCAATCCCTGGATCAGGAAGATTCCCTGGAGGAGGGCATGGTAACTCACTGCAATATTTCTGCTTGAAGAATCTCATGGACAGAGGAGCCTGGAGAGCTACAGTCCAGAATGTCGCAAAGAGTCAGACATGACTGAAATGACTTAGCACACATGCAGAACTGAAGTTCAGTCCCCATATGGCTACTCACAAGCCAGTGGAGCATTCTCAGTTTACATCATTCCCATGAACCGGTTTTCTCATCTGTATTGAAGGGAGGAGATGGGTTGGAAAATAAAGAATAAAGAAAAGGATATTAGTCAGAGTTCACCAGAGAAATAGACCAAAAGCAGAGAGAGAGATTTACTTTGAGGAAATGGCTTATGCTACTGTGGAGACTTGGCAAGTCCAAAATCTAATGCAGTGGGACAGTAGGCTGGAGATTTGGAAGAGATGGAATTCAATTTCAAAGGCCATTTGTTGGTAGGATTTTTTTGTTGTTGTTGTTCAGTGGGATCAGACCTTTAGTCTATTCAAACCATCAACTGATTGGTTGAGGCCCACCTAATTATGGAGAGAGAGCAATCTACTTTACTCCAGTTAAATGTTGCTGCTACTGCTAAGTTGCTTCAGTCGTGTCCGACTCTTTGCGACCCCATGGACGGCAGCCCACCAGGCCCCTCCGTCCATGAGATTTTCCAGGCAAGTGTACTGGAGTGGAGTGCCAATGTTACTCATCCAGAAAAAAACCCTTCACAGAAACATCCAGAATAACATTTGACCAAGTATCTGGGCCAATTTGACATATAAAAATAACTTTCTATAAGGAAAAGGAGAAAAAAAGAAGGAAAAGAAAAATTTTAAAGCATGATATTCTCTGTTAAAAGTCCAGGACCTTGTAGTCACTCATCAAATTATAACTTATTTTAGTATTGTTGTTATTTTTACAGTCCATCCTTTCACAGACAAAGAGACTGAGATTTTGAGATGTGAAATCCCCCACCCAGATATACGCAGGTTCTTCTTTCCTCTGTTGAAGTCATTCAATCATTCGTTGGATGTTCTTGATCATTTTCTGTCTGTGGCTCATTCTGAGAAGGGCAGAATACTTAGGTTTTGTGTCTAACTGACTTGATTTCCCATTCAGCAGGCACCAATCAGAACGATCAACTGAGAGGACAATTGAATTCATTTGTAAATAACAGAAACAAAAAATGACCTAATTTACATTGTTGAGTCAGGCTCCAGGGCGCCCAGCTCTGCTTAAAGGGAGCTAAGTTTGCCAATGGGCTTTGTTTCATGTGGACATCATCTATTCATTTACTGATTCAACAGGACATTATGCACATATACTGTAATGTTATATGCCTAGCACAGGGCTTAACTTTGAAGGAACCCAGAAAAGTTGAGAACATGAGTTGAGTTCTTACATTCACCTCATTATATTCACATGTATGACCTCATTTTATCCTCGTTTTATTTTAAGCTGGGCTCAAGTTTGGGAGATATGAGTCTTCCTGGTTTTGTTTGTTTGTTTTCACTGATGAGTAGGTTGTAAAAGGGCAGGCTGCTGCCCTCCTGTCTCAGGATTACACGAATGGAAAGTGGAAACATCGGCGTAAGTGTTCAATTGCTGCCCCGGACAAGCAGTGAGGGGTGGGAGGTGCAGGCGGGTCAGGGGACCTAGCACCCGGGAAAGTGGTGACAAGAGGGCAGTGCAGAATTGTATACATCCATAAAGCCAGGTTTATAAGAACCAGCCCCTTTGGAGGGCCAGAGAGGCCCAGGAACGAGCCTGATTCATCCTGCACGTGAGTAGCAAAGGCAGAGCAGAGCATCCACAGACACGGAAGGGATGCACTTCCTCTGGCTAACGCCTTAGTGTCCCTCCAGCCAAAGGCAGCTGTACCCTGAACAGCCCTGCAGCTGTTCCCTGAAGACAGAGGAACAGAGTTCTGGCTGAAGAGTAAGCTCTGAGTTGGAAAAGAAAAAGGCCTTGAGTCCCAGCCCTGCTGTAGGCTCTTGGGTAAGCAACTTGCCCATCATCTAGAGCAAGAATAAGCATGCTGGCTTTGCAAAACTTGCCCGAGGAAATGATGACATGACTATAGACAATAAATTGCTCAGCCCAGTGCCCAGGACATCCTAGGTTTGGTACCGCCTCACCTCGATCACGGACGGTACTCTTAGGGAGTTCTGGAAATGAAATTCTGCTTTATTAAGAATTCAGCTATTATTACCTCTCTTTCTGAAGAAAGCCATCCTCTTTTGATCTGAGGCTGACAAAGAGGCCACACTGAGAAGGACTAATCACAGAGCACACACAGTGAGTGCCCTTCTTTAGCCCACACACTGTTGTTGGAGCCATGATGTGACAAGCAGTCAGCCTCACCATGTAGCCCCAAACCTAGAGTACCTGTTGGCAATGGTTGCCCATAGCAACAGCCAGCTGGAGGGGGGAGCTGTGAGGACGGAAGTCACTTATTGTGTCCTTGTTTGGTTTTCTGCATAAATTCTTTTGTTCTTTATATGTGTACAAGTGAAGAAAGGTGTAATTGAAAGTGGGGGAAGTCACATGGGGAGCAATGGCGGGGGTATTTCCTGTTTGTGCTAACTGTAATGAATGACTTCTAAAAAACAAAAATGTCCAGCTGGGAACTGCTCATGCCATTTATTTGTGAATATGGGTGTTTCGTTTTACCTCAAATCAGGCTATTCCTTTTCAGAGGATAGTTCTGGGATTCTCTGAGCCTGCAGGAAGGTGAACTTGGAGAGAAGCAAAGCTGAAACAAGGATGACAGAAGAAGCTCTTTCCCAGTCCTGTGCTGCGCTTAGTCTCTCAGTCCCGTCAGACTCTTTGGACTCCATGGACTGTAGCCTTCAGGCTCCTTTTCCCAGCCCAGTAACAATTAAATTATAAATGTTCATTGGCCTAACTATTCAATAGGAATGTATTTTTAGTATATGACATGTGGTAAGAATTCATTGTAATTAGAGAAAAATTCTTAGCCACATTTCTAAGCCTATCTTATTGAATAACACATCCCTTTTCCGGGTTTATTATATCCTTGATTACATACTAGAGTCTTCTATGCAGTAGAAGTCATTTGACTGCTATACATTTTTGTGCTCTACCTTTTATAGCCAGTTTTGTGCAGCTACTCTTTAATTTTGTAGCTGTATAACACATTATTGCATACGATAAAGTCCTACATTTTGCACTTGCTTTCCAATTTCTCTCCTGCTCTTATCTGTTAATTTTTAAAGATGAAATTCAGAAACTCTTTGCCTTTTAAAAACTCTAAAATTTCAATATAAATTGTAAGTCTATAAATTAACCTGAAAAGATTGATTTTTTTTCCATCACTTACTACTGTATTACTGTTGCACTGTGGGTCTCAATCACCTGATGCTTTCTTCTCTCTAGTACTCTGAGCAGTATCCATTCCTGGCTGTTGTTATCTAGTTGCTAGGTCACGTTCAACTCTTTGTGACTCCATGGACTATAACCCCACAGGCTCCTCTGTCCAAGAATACCAGAGTGGGTTGCCATGCCATGCCCTCCTCCAGGGGATTTTCTCAACTCAGAGATCGAACCTGCATCTCCTGCTTGCCAAACAGATAATTTACCACTGAGCCACCTGGGAAGTCCATCCATTCCTGTTATCTTTCTCCAAATCAGTGCTCAGTATCTAATCCCATGGCTCCCATTCAGTAAGTGGTCATTACATATGAGACAAGAGAGCTCCAGGAATAAGACTTTTCTGGCAACAGTTCTACTAGAGTCCATATATCTAGAATTGTCTAACCCCATAATCCATGATCATTTTAAACTGTGCGTATTTTTTTCAGTGTGAGTTGATTGATTATATTTACCCTGAGGAAAAAGTATGAATGTATCAAAGTTTCAAGAAAATTATCCAGAAGCACCTCCTTCTCCCCGCCCCAGAATATCACACATAGCCCAAATAGTACACGGCACGCTGCAGTCATAAAAGCTCTTACCATGGCTGCTTTTTGTATTTGTGAGTGGATTAGTTCTGAATCCATAAAAAACTTTTGAATGAAATTTCATAGATACATATTTATCTGAACCCAATAGTTCAGAAACTAACATGGGAAATTCTTATTCCAGCACACTAAATTCCAATGATATTTAACAATTTAGATGACCAAGCAAATAGCATTGTGCTAACCAAAACCTACCTAGAAGATGTGTCCATTTTCCTTGGGCCTCAGTTTCCTCAACAGGAAATGCTGAGATTGGATCCAAAAATTTTCACTTAAGTATCTCAGGCCAGTTATTTCTCCAGAGCTGTTTCCACACCTATCAGTGTGTGCCTTCCTGCATGCTGAATCACATCTGACTCTTGGCAGCTCCATGAACTGTAGCCCGCCAGGATCCTCTGTCCAAACAATTTTCCAGGCAAGAATACTAGAGTGGGTTACCAATTCCTCCTCCAGGAGATCTTCTCTGACCCAGGGATTGAACCCACGTCTCCTGCATTGCAGGCAGATTCTTTTATCACTGCACCACCTGGGAAGCCTCCCTCACCTATGAAATGAAGTTAATCTCTAAGGGGACCTTCCAACATTAGCATTGATGAGATTATATCTAAAGCTTGGGCAGAGCCCTCAGGGGACCTCCCACTTCCTTTCCTAGTGGCAGCTGAGTAGAGATAAACCCAACATCACAACAATCCACAAAAACATGCCACATCTCAGGGCCACCCAAACAAAACACAGAACAATTTGAAGTCACTTCTTTCTTAAAGTTTTGATGACAGTCTCAAACTGACATTGTATTTTCCTTGTTAAAAGAAAAAGAATACATATGTAAATCACAAAAGCCAAATGGCTTATTGTCAAGAAAATAAAGATGGAATGATGTTGAAGCTGAAGCTCTAATAATTTGGGCCACCTGATGCAAAGAACTGACTCATTGGAAAAGACCCCGATGCAGGGAAAGATTGAGTGCAGGAGAAGGGGGTAACAGAGGATGAGATGTTTGGATGGCATCACCAACTCAATGGACATGAATCTGAGCAAACTCCAGGAGGTGGTGAAGGACAGGGAAGCCTGGTGTGCTGCAATCCATGGGGTCACAAAGAGTCGGACACAACTTAGCGACTAAACAACGAGTTATCTGAATCCACACAGGTGAAGGGCATACACGTGGTGCTACCTCTCTCTCTCTCTGCCATCCCTTTCTGCTTCAATAGGCACTGAAATACAAGTGGTACTGTATGCACTGAGTGCCTACTGTGTGCAGACCTGGTGACTGTAGAGACAAAGATGAACCATCCCCAGTCCTGCCCCCGAGCAGACTGGCTGTTGAGGTGGAACTGAAATTCAAAGTAGATGGTGAGAGAGTTTTACACAGTTCAGGGTCGTGGGAGGTGCAGGCTCTTTGGGAGCGGAGGTTAGAGTGATTACCTATACCTGGAAATTTTTTAAAAGGATACAGGAATTTACCAGAAGGCAGGGGAAGAAGGAAAAGGTCATGTCAGGCAGAGTGTATAATATGTGTAAATGCACAGTAAACTTTCCTGTAAAGAGGCAATTATGGTTAAGCATGTCAAAAGGATTTCTATTCTCAGAAACGGATTGAATTATCTTTGTAATGATCAAATATCAGGGCAATCATAGTACCTATTAAATGATCATCATCCTTATGTGGATTTGAATTAAATCTTACACTTTATTCAAAACACTTTGGGCTATATGGCATCAGGGGGAGCAAAGAACACAGGCTAGGAATTCTTTCCACCCTTTATCAGGCCCGTGATTATGGTCGAGTTAACCTCTCTGACTCCATTTATTTACTGCTCAGTACTCTAGCACTCTTGACTGGAAAATCCCATGGATAGAGGAGCCTGGTGGGCTGCAGTCTGTGGGCTTGCTAAGAGTCGGACACGGCTGAGCGACTTTACTTTCAGTTTTTACTTTCATGCATTGGAGAAGGAAATGGCAACCCACTCCAGTATTCTTGCCTGGAGAATCCCAGGGACAGGGGAGCTTGGTGGGCTGCCATCTATGGGGTCTCACTGACTTAGCAGCAGCAGCAACAGCAGCAGCAGGAATGAGCCAGAGGATGCTTCCCTGGTCATTCAGCAGTAAAGAATCTGCGTGCAATGCAGGAGACACGGGTTCAATCCCTGGGTCAAGAAGATCCCCTGGAAAAGGAAACAGCAACCCACTCCAAGATTCTTGCCTGGGAAATCCCATGGACAGAGGAGCCTAGTGGGCTACAGTTCATGAGGTTACAAAGAGTCAGATATGACTTAGCAACTAAACAACAACAAAGGAATGATCTAAATTATCCCTTTAAGGGCTGCTGTCAAGGTCACAGGTGATGTAGAGTTAGAGGACAGTATGTGGCCCACCATAGAGGCAGTCCCACACCTTCATACAATACACGGACACACAGCATGAGCAGGACAAAGCACCAATGCCAATTTCAGAGACATATCAGCAGGTTATGGCTAAAAGATCTCCATCCAAATGCTGCTTGAGCTCTGCTCCTTATTATAGAACAGTCAATTTCACAACCTTCTACAGCAGCTCTACTTTCCCAAGGAGATTATTCTTCAATTGATTTCACAGTCCTCCCTGGTATATAACCCTCCTGGCAATGACAGCAAGCAAGCTCTTGGACACTGCCATCAAATGAAAATGTATTATTTGTATCCAAAAGTGAAATAAGCATTGTTTTGAGTAGTGAAAAACATATAGCCCCCAGAAGAAACCTACAGTCAGCTGGAACTATAGCCTTTAATCGTCTGGAAAGGTGAGAAGCATTCTTTAAAATGAAACACTAAATAGTTGCTATCATCCATAGGAGCATAGTCCCCCAAGCAAAGTCCCTAAGACAAAGATGTGCGTGTTTATTATTTATGACAGAAAACATCAGCGCTTGTGGCGGATACCTGTTTTCTTCTCTTAGTTTACTCTTGCTGATAGATATCTTAAAAATTGTCACGGTGTTTCCTGGGTGTAGAGGACACTGGAGTGAGTGAGTGATAGTCACTTAGTCATGTCCATCTCTTAGCGACCCCATGGACTGTAGCCCGCCAGGCTCCTGTCCATGGACTTCTCCTGGCAAGAATACTGGAGTGGGTTGCCAATTACTTCTCCAGGAGAGGGGACACTGGGGTATGCTATCAATATATATATATACTGGCTCCAGAGGGAAGAAAGCTTTTCCAGCAGAGACTGGTTCACTCTCCTTAAGGGTTTATGATTTGGACAATAGATTATAACAACAGTAGGTCTGTATGTTTGAAGAGACCAGCACTTTGGACTTTGATGGTGTTGATTATTGTGTGCATGAGTTAGTTTCTCAGTTGTGTCTGACTCTGCAACCCTGTGGACTATAGTCCACAAGGCTCCTCTGTCCATGGAATTCTCCAGGCAAGAATACTGGAGTGGGTTGCCATTTCCTTCTCCAGATGTTGATTATTATTGATCATATATTTCATAAATGTTTTTTTCTAAAATGAGTTGCTCACGTCTCCTCATTATCTGTACTGTGAGCTCCCAAAGGGTGGGGGCTACGTCTTATTTTATTTTTCAGCATCTTTTTTTCTTTTTTCCCTTCTTTTAATCTTCTCAGCAAACCAATGGATAGGTGCTGATACTGTCCCATTTTACAGATGAAGAAATTCAAGCTCTCGAGGCAGTCAGCTAGTAAGTGGGATACACTATACCAGGTCTGTTTGACTTCCAACATCTGAATTTTTATTGATTCTTCTGCTGAGAATATTCTTTCTCTGTACATCTACCCAGTTGCTACTTCTTATCCTCCAGGACACAATTCCAAAGATACTTCCTCAGAAGTGGAGGATGTGGACCAGGACCAAACTGCTAAGGCAAAGCCAAGTTTCTCCTTCCAAGCTGTTCAGTCATTCAGTCGTGTCCGATTCTTTGCTACCCCACGGACTGCAGCACACCACGTGTCCCTATCCTTCACCATCTCCTGGAGCTTGCTCAAACTCCTATTCATTGAATCAGTGATGCCACGCAGCCATCTTGTCCTCTGTCATCCCCTTCTCCTCCTGCTTTAATTTCCTGGCCTCATCCGTATGCGGTATCACCTTATTCACTTGGGGGTTTATCTCCCGTCACGGGAATCAAATCTCTATCTGGAGGAAGACTCCAGATCGTTTGTTGCTAACCCGGGTGCCTAGATTAGGTGAGATACACTACAAGGGTCTGATAAATCCTCAAAGATCAACCACCTCTGTTTGCTGCTCTAGGAGATCTCTTTTCTTCTTGCAGCAAGATTTTTGTCTCCTGGGCCTTAAGCATCCATATGGTATAAAGGGACCTGTAGAGATTGCAAAGCTGAAACCTCAGCTTCTTTGACAGAGGAAACTGGCTCTGATTTTCTCATCCTCCAAAGATGAAAATTACAACTTTGCTCAGGAACGTGTCCTATTGTCTAACTGTCGTGCCAGGAAATTCTTCTGCAGATCTGACCTAAATTTGTCCAGCTGTGGCTGAAGCTGACTTTGTCCTGGGTGGTCCTCAGTGGGGACAGCTGATGAAAGAGCTCTTTGTGTCAAGTGACACATCAGCCCCCTCAGATCCTGAGAAGGAGGATGGGCTTAATGCAGTTACAGCCTAATGGAGTTATCCAGCTCCAAGGAGGCAGCCAGAAGGCGGTCGATGAGGTCCCAGAGACAATCTGGGGAGAGCTGGACTTGGCTCCAGCTCTCTGCCTACGCGCTGGGTGACCTGGGCTAAGTCATTAACCTCCAGGAGATTCCTTTGGTCCTTAGTAATACGCATTCTAACACCTGACTGACAGGTATGACAGAGGGGAGTGGTCGGTTGTTTCTTCATTTATTTAAAAGAGGCTACTAACTCATACCTGGAGAAGAGCATAGCAACCCACTCCAGTAGTCTTGCCTGGAGAATCCCATGGACAGAGGAGCCTGGTGGGCTACAGTCCATGGGGTTGCAGAATCAGATATAACTGAAGCAACTTAGCAAGCACTAACCCTTAAGGGCTATGAATCCAGAAAACAAAGCAAAACAAAACAAAACAAAGCCTGTCCTAGCTCGCTGAGTAAATAAGGGGTCCTGTTCAGAACATCTCTGTCTTCAAAGTCACGACGTTATTTTTGTGATTGATTCTACCTCACCCCTCATACAGGTTTCAAGCTCCCTTTGGCATTTTCAAAACAATAAGAGGAGAGGGTTTTGTTAAACAGAGGGAGGACTTTAAAGCAAGATCACTGTCAAGCCGCTGGTAGCTGCGCCCAGGACTGCAGGCTCTGAGGCTACCTCGCTGACACCTGTCAGGCTCCTTCCGTCTCCCAACAGACCCAGAGCCTCACTAGCTGAACTTGCCTCAAGTCCTCTTGTCCCCGTGGCTCCATGGAAACTGACAGCGTGGGAGCTGATGATGCAAAGGATCCAAATGGGCAAGGCTTCAGATGTGGGCTGTCTTGGCCTCCGTTGTGGGTTTACACAGTCATTTCAGATCCTTCCAGCAAAGCACCCTCAGCTGTGACTGGCCGTGTCACTGTTTCCATCAAAAATACACACATTTTTCAACATTTCTTCCTACAGGCAATAGACACAGAATAAATCCTTAGTGCCAGAAGGCACCTTAGCATGTCATACAGATGGGGAATCTGAGGCAGGGAGTGATCGGCTCCTTGATTTTATGACAGGGCGGGGCCAGATCCCTGATGTCCAACTCTGAATCCTCCCGCAACACTGCGCTCAGGCCACTAGATGAATCTGACTCAGCAAATCTCAAAGGACTATAGTACTTCCCTGCTTCCCTTTAGTTTGGAATCATGGAATTCTTGAACCGTTGGATTCTAGCCCTTGGTGTGGCATTTTCCTAAAGGCTCATTTATTACATGTTGCTAATACCCTGTGTTTTAAGAGTGCGGGCTCTAGGGCCCACTGACAGGGGTTATAATCTGGTCATTACACTTCGCTGTGTGTCCTTCGGTGAACTACTTCATCTTTTTCTGCCCCAATGTCCTCATCTACAAAATAGTGATAATAAACATAATTGCCCTCATAAAGTTGATGTATTAGATGAGTTACTAGACATTCAAGGGTAAGAATGCCCAGCTTTAGTAAGCACTAAGGGCTTCCCTGGAGGCTCAGAGGTTAAAGCGTCCGCCTGCAATGCGGGAGACCCGGGTCGATCCCTGGGTCGGGAAGACCCCCTGGAGAATGAAATGGCAACCCACTCCAGTACTCTTGCCTGGAGAATCCCATGGAGAGAGGAGCCTGGTAGGCTACAGCCCATGGGGTCGCAGAGTCAGACACAACTGAAGGACAGACTACTAACTACTAAATGTTAACTACTGTTTCTATTCTATAGATAAGGAAACTGAAATGCCCAGAGGCAATGTCAGAAGGTCAATTAATGAAAATGCAGAAATTAGCATCAGGCTTTCCAGTTCCAGCTGCCATGTCCTTTCCTCCATACCAAATAAACTGAAAGAATCGCAAACCAAGTGTCAAGGAGAGAAATGGCTTTACACTCTTTTGTGCCCAATTTCCTGTTGTGCAGCTGGAGAACTAACACCCAGAAAAAAGCACTCCTGACTGTTCACTCTGAACTTAAGGACTTTCCAGAAGTGGCACCTGAAATTTTGTGTTTTGAATATTCATTCTCACAAAGCCAAATCAAAACAGTCACCAGATCAGAGTATTCCACCCTGGCTTAGAATACTTGGTTGACTGGATTTGTATCTCTAGACTAGAAATATATAAATAACCTTATTTTTACCCCTTTAATACATATATTTATTTACAAATTATATACTCCCAATTACTGCACTCAAAATGTCCTGTTCATTATTGAACTCACACACAAAAAGAGTAAAAATATCAAAAAGGAGGGGGTACAAGATCAACATGAGTGAAAGTTCCAATATCATCATTCCATTCATAATGGGTCATCCTGAGCATCGCCTGGCTGAGCATGGTCTGTTTTTCCAGACTACGGCTCTACAAACCAAGATATTGCTTGTTGTGAGGCCCCAAGGAGCACGTAATCCACGTAATCAAACCCCTGCTTCCCAGTCTCCTGACCTATTCCATTATTTCCGAATGCACGGTTGTGAAGGAGAACCTGCCATGTTACCCTCATCGTCCTGGCTTCTCCAACTGAAGGAATCACCCGGCCTGGTCACTGGGACCCAATGTGATTGGGGAAGCTCTGCAAACCAACCCCCCACCCTGCTCCCTGTCGCTTCCCCCAAAGAGTGGCACTAAACTTGTTGGTCACGCATTGAGTCATATCTGCAAGTGGGTGGGTCACTATGCCTGCAAAGGTCAGACATGTGGGCGTGGTTCTTCCTGCTTTGTCCACATCTAGCTAGAGGGGAAACTGACCTCAGGACAGACCAACCCTATGCCCTTGTCCCTTCTTTCTTTAACTCCAGATATTTGGACTTACCTTTTGAGATTTAAAGGTGTTTATCTTTAGCCAGAGTTAACTTGAGCTCTGACTAAAGCTGTACCCAGCAGAGCACACACTGCACCTTGACAGAAGCACTTGGCTTTGCCCCTGGGTAGCTGGGTCAGGGAGACTTTGCTACCGGTCCCATCAGTCCCCTTTGCATCATCCAGAAGGATCTCTGCTACTGCATAGTCTATACCCACCACAGAACAGCCTGATTCCAGTAACATTTTCCTAGTATACTTTTTGCCAGGCATCTTAAGTTCCAGACTTGGCTAGTACAAATTCTGCTGGCTTTGAGTCAGATAATGTGGGTTTCACCACTGAATGCTTGGGTGACCCTGGGTAAGTCAATTGATCTAACTGGGTCAATGTTCTCATCTGTGAAATGAAGATGCTAATAACCACCCTGCCTACCTCATTTGACTGGTATGTGAGATGAACGTGTAAATGTGTTTTGTAAATAATCCCTTCCAAATGAAAGGGATATCAGGCCACCAATGGGGGCAGGGGGAAATAACACCACGACTTTTGTTTTTAATGTAATGCAATCTGAAACTCTGGGCTTTTTCTCTTTAAACAAAATTCTTGTTGGAATGAACATATTAAAAAAAATTCTGTAAAGACTTTGAGAGAGAGGGAAATTTGATATAAGGAGCAATCATGCACTCTTCATTTTGTGGTAAATATATTCTGAACCCCTATTTGATGTCACACACGCTCTGCAAAGTTCTGGAGGAAGATAGGGGAGTAAGACAAGGCTCTGGCCCTCAGTGAGCTCACAATCTAACAGGAGAAAGAGCGAGATAACTGTGAAATCCCAGTCCAGTGTGCCAGTTTCTGTGATGGGGTGTGAACCCAGAGCTGGTGAGAGTAAACAGCAAGACCACCAATCTTTGCCTGTGATCAGGGAGGGCTCACCTGAAATAGAGGCTGACACACAGAAGGAGTAAGTAAAATTAAAGGTAGGGAGGGAAGATTCTGAATAAAGGGCAGGGCAGTGTGAATTTGAGATAAGAGAAGGTGTTGCACCTCTCAGGGGCCCTGCATGGCCATAGCACCCTCTGCATATGGAACATCCAGACGGAGGTTAAGAGGGACGTGGAGCAGTGGAAGATTGAACCTGAGATGGGACATGCTATTGATCTGTGTTCTAGAAAGACTATTCCGGAGATTTCTTAAATTAATGACGTACTAGTCTAAGATCAAGGCAGGGTTTCCCAAATTATGAGATTCATTCAGGGAGAATGTGCTAAATTCAGATTCCTGGACACCGAAATCAGATTGATTATAGTGTTTGCAGCCAAAGATGGAGAAGCTCTATACAGTCAGCAATAACAAGAACAGGAGCTGACTATGGCTCAGATCATGAACTCCTTATTACCAAATTCAGACTCAAATTGAAGAAAGTAGGGAAAACCGCTAGACCATTCAGGTATGACCTAAATCAAATCCCTTATGATTATACAGTGGAAGTGAGAAATAGATTTAAGGGCCTAGATCTGATAGATAGAGTGCCTGATGAACTATGGATGGAGGTTCGTGACATTGTACAGGAGACAGGGATCAAGACCATCCCCACGGAAAAGAAAAGCAAAATGGCTGTCTGGGGAGGCTTTACAAATAGCTGTGAAAAGAAGAGGCAAAAAACAAAGGAGGAAAGGAAAGATATAAGCATCTGAATGCAGAGTTCCAAAGAATAGCAGGAAGAGATAAAAAGCTTTTCCCGTGATCAGTGCAAAGAAATAGAGGAAAAGAACAGAATGGGAAAGACTAGAGATCTCTTCAAGAAAATTAGAGATATCAAGGGAACATTTCATGCAAAGATGGGCTCAATAAAGGACAGAAATGGTATGGACCTAACCGAAGGAGAAGATATTAAGAAGAGGTGGCAAGAATACACAGAAGAACTATACAAAAAGATCTTCATGACCCAGATAATCACGATGGTGTGATCACTCACCTAGAGCCAGACTTCCTGGAATGTGAAGTCAAGTGGGCCTTAGAAAGCATCACTATGAACAAAGCTAGTGGAGGTGATGGAATTCCAGTTGAGCTGTTTAAAATGCTGAAAGATGATGCTGTGAAAGTGCTGCACTCAATATGCCAGCAAATTTGGAAAACTCAGCAGTGGCCATAGGACTCAAAAAGCTCAGTTTTCATTCCAATCCTAAAGAAAAGCAATGCCAAAGAATGCTCAAACTGCCACCCAATTGCACTCATCTCCCACGCTAGTAAAGTCATGCTCAAAATTCTCCAAGCCAGGCTTCAGCAATATGTGAACCGTGAACTTCCTGATGTTCAAGCTGGTTTTAGAAAAGGCAGAGGAACCAGCGATCAAATTGCCAACATCTGCTGGATCATCAAAAAAGCAAGAGAGTTCCAGAAAAACATCTATTTCTGCTTTATTGACTATGCCAAAGCCTTTGACTATGTGGATCACAATAAACTGTGGAAAATTCTGAAAGAGATGGGAATACCAGACCACCTGACCTGCCTCTTGAGAAATCTGTATGCAAGTCAGGAAACAACAGTTAGAACTGGACATGGAACAACAGACTGGTTCCAAATAGGAAAGCAGTACGTCAAGGCTGTATATTGTCACCCTGTTAATTTAACTTCTATGCAGAGTACATCATGAGAAACGCTAGCTGAAAGAAACACAAGCTGGAATCAAGATTGCCGGGAGAAATATAAATCACCTCAGATATGCAGATGATACCACCCTTATGGCAGAAAGTGAAGAGGAGCTAAAGAGCCTCTTGATGAAAGTGAAAGAGGAGAGTGAAAAAGTTGGCTTAAAGCTCAACATTCAGAAAATGAAGATCATGGCATCCAGTCCCATCACTTCATGGGAAATAGATGGAGAAACAGTGGAAACAGTGTCAGGCTTTATTTTTGGGGACTCCAAAATCACTGCAGATGGTGACTGCAGCCATGAAATTAAAAGACGCTTACTCCTTGGAAGAAAAGTGATGATCAACCTAGATAGCATATTCCAAAGCAGAGACATTACTTTGCCGACTAAGGTCCCTCTAGTCAAGGCAATGGTTTTTCCAGTAGTCATGTATGAATGTGAGAGTTGGACTGTGAAGAAGGCTGAGCACAGAAGAATTGAGGATTTTGAACTGTGGTGTTGGAGAAGACTCTTGAGAGTCCCTTGGACTGCAAGGAGATCCAACCAGTCCGTTCAGAAGGAGATCAGCCCTGGGATTTCTTTGGAAGGAATGATGCTAAAGCTGAAACTCCAGTACTTTGGCCACCTCATGCGAAGAGTTGACTCATTGGAAAAGACTCTGATGTTGAGAGGGATTGGGGGCAGGAGGAGAAGGGGACGACAGAGGATGAGATGGCTGGATGGCATCACCGACTTGATGGACATGAGTTTGAGTGAACTCTTGGAGTTGGTGATGGACAGGGAGGCCTGGCGTGCTGTGATTCATGGGGTCAAAAAGAGTCGGACATGACTGAGTGACTGAACTGAACTGGACTCCATGTCTTCTAATCTGAGTCCAGAGATGCATCTTTTGGAGATGCTTAGAGGTGATTCAGGTGAAGCTGCTATCAACTGAAGTTGACTTCATGGTGGTCCCCAAAATGATGTGTCTGTTTCCTGAATCCTTGGCCCACAGATGTGGCCTTATTTGAAGAAAGGATCATTGCACCTCATCATGCATTATGTGGGTGAGCCCTAAATGCAGCTACATATATTCTGAAAGACAGAAGATGAGGAGGATGTGATGTAACCTTGACAGCAGAGACTGGAGTGATATAGCACAAAGCAAGGACCGCCTGGGCCACCTGCAACAAGAACTGTGTCCCCTCAAGCATTCCCACAGCCTAAGATCCTGCCGGCTCCCTGATCTTACACTCTGGCCTCTGGAGTTCTGAGCGAATTCATTTCCAGTCTTTTAAAACACTCAGCTTGTGGTCATTTGTTCCAGTAGCCCTGGGAAACTGATATTTCAACTAGTATCAATTTCATTTTCTTAGTTTCATGAAGGAAGGAAACATGTGGCCCAGACTGAGAAAAAAACTAATAAACTGTTAGAGCTTGTTGAGAAAGAACATAGCAATCTATATCACTATAACAGAACTTCAGTCTGAGCTACAGTGCAAGCCTGACCTAGGCTGAGCCTTATGTTGTTTCGTTTTTGGCCACATAGCATGCAGGATCTTCCTCGACCAGGGATCGAACCCTTGCCCTCTGCACTGGGAATGCAGAGTGTTAACCACTGGACCACCAGGGAAGTCCAAGGCTAAGTTTTGAACAGAGCACTCCCTCTCCTTTCCCCTCCATCCTACACCTCAGTCCTATGTGTCCTAGTTTTTGTCTATGGGCCCAAAGGTGGCTAAGTGGGTGGACAACCTTAAATCCAAACCAAACTATTTTGGTCTTGCTGGAAGCCACACTCACCAATGTTCAGGGGAAACTCCCGGTTATTGTATAAAAACAGACCTCGGGGACACAGTGGGCTGACTGGGCAGCTTCGTCAGTGCTGGGACTTGAGGCCATCGAAGGTGCGGAACAGGTCAGAAACCAGGTCACTGAGTCACTGGAGAACTTTTGGACAATCATCAAGGACTTTCTCCGTTCATTATGTTAGGTTATTTAAGAAAAAAATTTCCTAAATGGGCTATGTATGTGTGTCTGTTTGTATCACTGTGTTTCTGCTTCTGTGTGTAGTTCTCTGAGTGTGTACCTGGGTATGTGTGTGTGTTTGTGTGTGTGTGTGTGTGTTTGTCTCCCTGTATGCATGTGTCGTTTGAGCTCGGTCCCTTCCTGGGAGCCATATGTTTCAGAAGCATCTTTCATGATGCTAAAGACATTTCCTGAGCACCTAGTATAGCTCTGTTGAAGGCAGTGAAGACACAGAAGTAAATTACACTCCATATCTGCCCTGAAAAATGTTCACATTTCTCTAGTGGAAAGAGACACAATGCCATGTAAACGTGGAGGAAAGCAACTCTGGATCCAGACAAACCTCCATTCAGGCTCTGCCTTTCAACGGAGGGATTATTAGCATACTTCCTAAGCCCTGGAAGCTTTAGATATGTAAAAGGAAAATAATAATATCTTTGGTCAAGGTGGTTGAAAGAATGTCACGAGTCAATATAATAGGTAGAGCCTGTGAGATGATGTCTGCTACATCCTAGGTGCTAGTGAAAGAGAACCACTACTACTTTCTTTGTGCTGTAATAGAAGTGAGCAGACGATTCAGTAAACACAGCAAAAAAGAAGGAAGGAAGTTTGGCAGAGTCAGGAAGTGCTTCCCAGAGTCATCAAGGAGAATCGGGAAGCTTCGAAAATCTCTGAGGTTTAGGGTCAAAGCCTTAGGGTCTGGGAGATAGAGTCATCGAGAATCGTGACTGCTGTGTTAAACTTGAACATGCTGGTGATGGGGAAAATGAAACAGTTTTGTAATTGCTTTCAAGTGAGGATTAACACTATATTTCTGTAATTTCATACTCAGGAAGCTGCTGCTGCTGCTGCTAAGTCATTTCAGTCGTGTCCGACTGTGTGATCCCATAGACGGCAGCCCACCAGGCTCCCCTGTCCCTGGGATTCTCCAGGCAAGAACACTGGAGTGGGTTGCCATTTCCTTCTTCAGTGCGTGAAAGTGAAAAGTGAAAGTGAAGTTGCTCAGTCGTGTCCGACTCCTAGCAACTCCATGGACTGCAGCCTACCAGGCTCCTCCATCCACGGGATTTTCCAGAAAAGAGTACTAGAGTGGGATGCCATTGCCTTCTCCAACTCAGGAAGCAGAAACTGCTTATTCAAATAGAGTAGTGTTTGGTCTCATAAAATCACAGTGAACACCAATTAAGCAGTTGAAGAATTAAAGTATTACTCCTCATCTCAGGAAGGAGCCATTACACTGAAGAAATTTCCTAAAAACTGATTTTTATCTTGTTTAGGGCTAAAGCATGAATAGAAGAATAAATGAAGCATATTAAAAAAAATTTAAACCCAGCTTTTAAATAACACTCCCTGGTGAATTCCACATTCTTACTTTTTGCTTTAAAAAAAAATATCATATTATCACATTTCTGAATGACATAGATTCCTCATCACACACATGAGTTATGTTGTGTTGCCATTGGTGGAGAGGGTTTCAGCCATTTGATACTTGTGAAGCATCCCTGACTACACAGCTCTTACACAGGCCACATCTGCTCTAATTTGATCATAATATTTCTCTTTAGCCCTTTTAACCAGGGCTCAAAAAGTGTTTTATTTTGTCTAATCTTAACCCACGTAACAGTATCAGGAAGCAAGTTCCATCGTCCTCACTTTAAAGAATAGAAATCCACTGAAAGAGATGAAAGTAACTCAACCAAGTATCCACAGCTAAGAAATGGTAGATCAAAGCTCAGTCTACTTGACTCAAAACCCAATCTCTCCACACCAAAGCTTCTTTCATTTATGATCATCTGTTTATTCACTGAACAAATATTTATTGGATCCAACTGTGGGGACCAAGCTAGATGCTGATGCTTACCTTTTGTGGTCTTGCATCCTTCATGCTTTTCAGTCCTCATTTTACCTCCTGTGATTTAGCAGATTGTCTCCTCTTTCAGATTCCTGAACTTGAACTCTGGAGGCACATCATCTTGCTCTTCAAAAGCATCTCCTGTAATAGGTTTCCTGTTACCACCCAATCCTGGTACTTTTCTCTGAATAATCTACTCTTCAAGCTCCTGCAGAGCCCAGCGCTCAGGTTCACATGCACTCATCCACAGTCTTGGTGACCAGTGCGGACCCAAGCAACCTGTTGCTGCCTCAGTCTGGGGCAATGATCCCTAACTCAGGCCAAGAAGATGCCAGGAAGATGGATTTTTAGTCTAAGGTGGCCTTCTTCTCCTGTCTCCAGTTACCTCCCTGACACTCATGGGGCCCCACAGGGAGAATGAGGCATATCAAAACAGAGGAGACTCGTCAGATGTGAAATTCATTCCCAGCTTCAGAACCCACAGACCTCTGAATGTTTTTCCATCAGCTCAGTGCACTGAGTTGCAGATTCCACAGTCTACCATATTATTAGAACTTTCTCCAAACACTTCAGTAAATCTCAATGGACTGCTCTTCTGAAAAGCTCAAATGCTCATGGCAGAGGTGTTTAATCATGGCACTCCATGTTTTTAAATGAGGCGAGTGAAAGTAAGTATTCCATAATTCATGGTGTGCACCCTTTTAGAAAACTTTTTTATTAAGAATTTGATGAATAGTCTAATCAACTGCATATACAGATGACTCAGAGTAGAAGATGCATGGGAGGAAAAAGTTCAGAATATTTTCAGAGGCCTTTTCCCCATCTAGAATGAGATGGCCTGGGACTCAGATTGAAAAGACAGGCTGCGGACACTCATTTATTGCCCTCAGGGAGAATAGTGCTTAGAAACCTGAATAGGTCTGTTCAGCTAGTTACTTTCCTAGTGTAAGAGAGGCTGGCACATCACAGGGGGTAGGTGGTCCAGTGCCGGAGGGGCTCCAGGCTCTGCCACTCTGAGCTCACCCAAAGGACTGAGTTTCACTGCACCTCAGTTTCTAATCTTAGTTGTAAGGATTAAGTCAGACAATACCTGCAGAATTCCATCTTCATGTCAATTGCTGCTTGTAGGTTCAACATTAATGCAATTATCTAGGCAGAAAATCACTTTCCACTTTTAAAGAAAAATAAGCCACTCGAGATCTACTGCAGAGTAACAAAAGAAAAGGCTACACAACAAGAAAATGTAGAATAATCAAACAGACACTGAACTGGGAACCAGAAAACCAATTGTTGCCAGATGTGGCAAATTCCTATGTGATTCCAAGATAATCATTAACTTTCTCCTGGATGCCATTTTCTTCATCAGAAAATGTTGCAACCAGAATCCATTATGTCTACTTGGTCTTCCAATGAGATTCCAAAGAACTACTTTAAGGGACATTTCTTACATACACCTGGAGCCCAGATTTTGCACCAAGTTGTAGTTTGTTTCTATGACTACCTCATCCAAAGTCACTGACTCATTCAAAGTCCAAACAAAACTTTAAAAACATCATTCAACAAAAGATTTAACTAGATACAGCATCTAGGTCCATCTTGAACCTGAGCAATCAAGGAGAGATTAGTTTTCTAGGTGTCAATTTGTTCTCTACTATAAGCAAGTTCTTCCTGTACAGATCATCCCTGACATTGGCCATCACTTTGCAACTAACAAAATGCTGCCATACGTGTATGGTGTCCATGGTCACACTGCTGGTAGAGATTAGACCAGGATGGAACCCAGGCCCTCCAGGAGACAAAACGTTTCTTCTTTCCATGCTGTTTAGTGCCTGCTGATGACATGGCCCTAGCAACATCATAACACCATCCATGTTTTGATTGCATGAGTTGAGAAGAGGCACACAAGCTTGCACTCAATGTCTATTATTTAATAAGTGACAATAACTATTTGTCTTTTAATGCAATAACTTCATTTTACTTTCCCAGAACTTAGGTGACACTTCATAGAATTTTAATGAACAAATAAAAGATAAAAATCAATTCCTTAATTTGGGAGTGGAAGTCGAGAGAGAAAGCCACTTGACCAGAGTCGCTCTGGATTCATTTCCAGATGCCAGGATTCATTTCTGGATTCATTTCCAGATGCCTCATTGTGAGGACGATGTTTAAACAAATCTCTTTTTAAAGTTTTCTTCAGTTACATTAAGTGGTATGAAACGTATCTCATCTAAGGACCTCGTATAAGTTTTAAGTTATTAAATTTTATAATATAAATTAAACACGTGTGGCAGAAGCTCAAAATCACCATATTTGTATTCTTGGAAGAAGGCAGTGGAGCATGACAGAAGACTGAACTAGCATAGGCTGGAAAGTTCCCTACGCTTGTGCTGTGCTGTGATGCTGGGTCCACGGTGGAACATGTGGAGTTCCCTGCTGTGCTCACTAGTTTGTCTCTCTTCTAGGCTGTCGGCTCATCTCAGTATGTTTTTGTTTCCATCAGCATAACTGCTCCGCTTGTGCAATTGTCCCCTTCATGGTGAGACCTCCGAGGTCACTCACTATAGTGTGATGTCAAGACAGGGGCATCTTGTGAAAATTGGACAGAAGCAAGAGAGGGCACAAGCCACTAGTCTGTGTGATGTTTGCTACATCCGCTTCTCATCCCGGCTCAGGAGGCTGGCCTTGAGAATTTTCACAGCATGGGGAAATAAGATGTGTCCTGGTAGCAGCTAGAAAGAAGGCTTCTCTGGTGGCTCAGGGGTAAAGAATCCACCTGCCAAAGCAGGAGATGCAGGTTTGGTCCCTGGGCTAGGAAGATCCCTTGGAGAAAGAAATAGCAACCCATTCCAGTATTCTTGCCTGGAAAATCCCATGGACAAAGGAGCCTGGTGAGCTACAGCCCACGGGATCACAAAGAGTCAGATGTGACTTAGTGACTGATAGAGTGAGTGAGCATCTAGAGAAGGAATTCCGGCTGTTGTATCTCCCAGAAGAACATCAAAATGAGAGAAGAGGGAATATTTTTGTGACACCTGGAACTCACCCCAAAGGGAGGCTGAACTATTTGGCGACTGAGGTGAAAGAGGAAATGAAATTGACCAGTTACGCCTAGCCTGACCATCTATCCGGTCCAGAAATAATCACAGCATTCCAGAGATGAATTTGTCCCCAGAGACCTATTTAATACCTTCATTTCCTTTGCCGAGAGAAGCAAAAGGAAATACCTAAGGTCACCTGGTGAATCTGTGGCGGTTAGGTCCAGTCCCATTTTCTCAGAGTGCTCATAACTGATTCAAATCTGCCAAAATGAAGCCAATAATAGGGTATCAGGTCTTCAGAGTGAAATATTTAATGCACTATAGAGTTAAGCTTTCTGTTTCATTCTATCTTTAACAAAATTGGCAAATGGCAGTCACATACATGGACTGGTGGGCTTCCTTGTAGCCTCAGTGGTAAAGAATCTGCCTACAATGCAGGAGACCAAAGCTCGATCCCTGAGTGGGAAAGGGCCTCTGGAGGAGGGCATGGCGACCCACTCCAGTATGCTTGCCTGGAGAATTCCATGGACAGAGGAGCCTGACGGGTTACAGTCCAAAGGGCTGCAGAGTCAGACACAATTGAAGCAACTAAGCAGCTGCAGCGTGTGGACTTGCATGCATGGTCTACCATGTTGATTTAAAAATAAAAATAATAATAATCAAGTAGAACCTAATGTATAACACAGGGAACTTTGCTCAATGTGTGTGGAAGCCTGGGTGAGAGGCAGTTTGAGGGAGAACGAATGCATGAATATGTATGGTTGAGTAATTTTGCTGTCCATGTGAAGCTATCATAACATTGTTAATTGGCTATACTCTAATATAAAACAAAAAATTTAACAAAAAAAAAAAAAAGAAAAGAGGATGACAGTATACACAAGCCATATGAAGTCCCATACCTGTTTGCCTACTCCATTCTATGCTATCCTCTATCTTCCTCACTTCCCTTTTCCCCAACTACACTCCCTAAATGGCTTTCCTGATTTAATGATGCTACCCCATTTCTCTTATTTTGAACCTTGATGTCTATCAACAGTGATTCTGTTAGTTCAATTTTTTTATCCAGACCCCAAAAACTCCAGGACCTACTCATTGAAGAGAATCAACAACTCTGATCTGGGTAGGGTTACATTAAATTGGAGTCATTACAAGCCAATTAACTGACTCAAAGACTCATAAAAGAGAATCACAGCAGTAACCAGGAAATTCAGCCTCTGGCCCCACTGATTTCTTTGGTAAATCTTCTATCTTGATCTATGATTTGTTCATCTGTTAAAGGAGGCAGTGAAACTTGAATTCTGGCTTCAATATTGTATGAATTTATGAATTGGAGGAGATCAGACAGGTAAAGAGAGGCTTTTCTGAATTAATGATGTCTCCCATCAAACCCATCACAAAGAAATTAACTCCCTGAGGGAGAATTATTCAGCTAAGCAAATGCTGTGTAAATATGAGAAATGGCATTGATTTTCTTGATGTCACAAACTGTAAGCTAATTTATAAACTTCCAGATGTTCAAGCTGGTTTTAGAAAAGGCAGAGGAACCAGCGATCAAATTGCCAACATCCGCTGGATCATGGAAAAAAGCAAGAGAGTTCCAGAAAAACATCTATTTCTGCTTGATTGACTATGCCAAAGCCTTTGACTGTGTGGCTCACAATAAACTGTGGAAAATTCTGAAAGAGATGGGAATACCAGGCCACCTGAGCTGCCTCTTGAGAAACCTATATACAGGTCAGGAAGCAACAGTTCGAACTGGATGTGGAACAACAGACTGGTTCCAAACAGAAAAGGAGTACATCAAGGCTGTATATTGTCACCTTGCTTACTTAACTTCTATGCAGAGTACCTCATGAGAAACGCTGGGTTGGAAGAAACACAAGCTGGAATCAAGATTGCTGGAAGAAATATCAATCACCTGAGATATGCAAATGACACCACTCTTATGGCAGAAAGTGAAGAGGAACTAAAAAGCCTCTTGATAAAAGTGAGAGAGGACAGTGAAAAAGTTGGCTTAAAGCTCAACATTCAGAAAACTAAGATCATGGCATCCGGTCCCATCACTTCATGGGAAATAGATGGAGAAACAGTGGAAACAGTGTCAGACTTTATTTTTGGGTGCTCCAAAATCACTGCAGATGGTGACTGCAGCCATGAAATTAAAAGACGCTTACTCCTTGGAAGAAAAGTGATGACCAACCTAGATAGCATATTCAAAAGCAGAGACATTACTTTGCCGACTAAGGTCCATCTAGTCAAGGCTATGGTTTTTCCAGTGGTCATGTATGGATGTGAGAGTTGGACTGTGAAGAAAGCTGAGTGCTGAAGAATTGATGTTTTTGAACTGTGGTGTTGGAGAAGACTCTTGAGAGTCCCTTGGACTGCAAGGAGATCCAACCAGTCCATTCTAAAGGGGATCAGTCCTGGGTGTTCATTGGAAGGAATGATGCTAAAGCTGAAACTCCAGTACTTTGGCCACCTCATGTGAAGAGATGACTCATTAGAAAAGACTCTGATGCTGGGAGGGACTGAAGGCAGGAGGAGAAGGGGACAACAGAGGATGTGATAGCTGGATGGCATCACTGATTCGATGGACATGAGTTTGAGTGAACTCCGGGAATTGGTGATGGACAGGGAGGCCTGGCGTGCTGCTATTCATGGGATGGCAAAGAGTTGGACACGACTGAGCGACTGAACTGAACTGAACCGAACTGAATTTATTAAAAAAAAAAAAAAAAGAATCATCCTTGTTTACTGGGAGTCATTTCTCTTGTGATTTTTTTTCCCCTCCTTCCTCTGAATAGAGTATCCCAGGATTGGAATATTCTGGAGAACTTTTGAAGAAGCTGATTCTGCCATTGGAAGACGAATGAAGTAGAATATTTTCCTGGACTCTCAATCCCATTTGATGCCTACTTTTCCAAGCCTACTTTTCCATTGTTTATGCATCCTTTATATAGTAAAGCGTCTGCCTATATTGCAGGAGACCCAGGTTCAATCCCTGAGTCGGGAAGATCCCTTGGAGAAGGAAATGGTAACTCACTCCAGTACTCTCGCCTGCAAAATCCCATGGACGGAGGAGCCTGGTAGACTACAGTCCATAGGGTCACAAAGAGTTGGACATAACTGAGTGACTTCACTTCACTTATATCTCAAAATAAGAGATGACACTCTTTTTGTCTGAAATAAACCTGGCCTCTTAACTCTGGATCCCCATCCTGTCATTAAGTATCTACCTCTCTTACTAAATAGGCTCTCTTGGTAGCTCAGATGGTAAAGAATCTGCCTGAAATGTAGGAAATGGTGGTTTGATCCCTGGGTCAGGAAGATCCTTTGGTGAAGGGAATGGCTACCCACTCCAGTATTCTTGCCTGCAGAATCCCATGGACAGAGAAGCCTGGTGGGCTACAGACTGAGCACTCAGACTCTTTGCTACCGCATTGACTGTAGCCTGCCAGGGCTCTTCCATCTATGGGATTTCTTGGGCAAGAATATTGGAGTGGGCTGCCATTCCCTTCTCCAGGGATTTTCACTACCTAGAGATCAAACCTGTGTCTCCTATGGCTCCTGTACTGGCAGGCAGATTCTTCACCACTGCCACCTGGGAAGCCCCAAACTTCCTTAATACCTGTGTTTTAATGGATTCCTCTTGAATCCTCCCTCCCACTTTGTAAGAAACCCCAGACAATCTCTTCAACCTGCAATAGACCAACTCTCTCCTTTATTCATTTACAAACACCTATATAAAAAGGGGGCCTCATTCTTTTGCAACAGGGACCTCCTCCCCCTGCCTTGTATCTGGTTCCTTTCATCTCTTCCCTGGACTCAGCACAACCCCTGGCTCATGGTCCAGCCCCCAGACCTGTTGCTGACCACCTCTTCTCCCTTCTCCACAGCACAGTGTGAAATGTAGCTGCCTTGGGTCCCTCCCTGAATAACAGCCCTGGTGTCTCCTCATTGTCTCCCAAAGCCCACACTTCTTGGCCTCCATCATCCAACTGGACACTATCTAGCAGATTCTTCCTCTGAATGCATGTGCACCTCTGTGAATTGGCACCTACCTTTCCTACTGTAGGGAAGACATGTCTGGGAAGACTTGTTAATGGCCTTCATGTGGTTTAATTCCTGATGGGCAGCTTGAGCTCACCTTCCACCAGCATCTTTCCTTGTGGACTGGGGGTGTCCAGAGCGTCCTCAGGAAAGCGTAGCTAACTCTAGCAGACCTCTCGAGCCAGTATCCCTCTACCTCCAACCACATATCAAAGAAAAGCTGAATAAATGTTTGGAAGAGTCAACTTAGTAAAAGCATCAACTTTCCAAAACTGATCTAGAAGTTTAATATAATTCCCTATCAAAATTCCAGCAAAGTTTTTGTAGATATAGATAAACTTACTCTAAAATTTACATATAAAAGAATAAACACCAAGATATTTAAAGCAATCTTGAATGAGACCAGGAAAGTGGAGGAATCACTTTTCCCAATTGGCAGGATTACAATATAGCTGTAATAATCAAAGCAGTACAGAATTCATGACAGAGATCAATAAAACAGAACAGAGAACCCAGAAATAGACTCACACAAAGAGAATTGACTGATTTTTGACAAAGGTGTAAAAGGAAGTCAATGAAAGAGGACAGACTTTTCAATAAATAAATGGTGCTGAAGCAACTGGACATCCATGGACAGGAAGCAGATGAATGAATGAATAAATGAACAAAACTTGATATAATCTAGCTTAAGGGATTGAGCTCCTTGAAAAATAGAAATAATTTCTGATTAATCTCTGGGACCTAGCACAGCGTCTGGAACATGCAGACATTCTGTGGATAGTGAATAAATGGATGATTTGTCAATGCTTGTGTTAAGTAGCACAGAAGTGGCCCAAGTACACATTTGAGTTGCTTCTCTTGGGGAAGAACCATCTGCACTGAATTTCAGAGCTGTACAGGATTTGTCTTGAGATAAACTCTAAGACAGGCAGTCTGTTCAGTGGAAAGAACACTGACATCAGATAATTTTGCAGAAAGCTCAGATCTGAGTTTGAGCACCAGCTTAGTAAGGTATTCACCAAGGCTTTTCACTCTGAAACAGTTATCAACTATCACTGGACCTCAAATTCTTCATCTATGAAGTGTGAAAGAGAGTATTTACCTCAAAGTTTATATAAAGATTCATGTTCATATTAAGCACAAACAGTGCCCAGATATAAGAGACTAAAAAAGTTATCTCTATCCATTCAATGATCTTAAAAAGTGTTAAACCAGACTCTGTCTTTATAAAAGAATGTAAATTGTTGAAAAAAATTAAATAATAGTAAGCTGAAGTAGTCTTACTTTTGGTTTTAGCTAAACAGGTTTTTCTGATCTTACTCAGAAATGCCCCCAGTAAGAATTCTCAATTCATAAACAGCTTTTTCTGATCTTACTTAGAAATGCCCCCAGTAGGAATTCTCAATTCATAACCAAAGTCATAGCTATTATAACTTGGATTTCTCTAAATAATTCCTACTGAAGCAATCACAGCCAATAGCCAGTAACACATGGATGAATGACACTTTTCATTTCTCCCAAGCCAACTCTGTTTGGAACTGTTTAAATGAAAATAGATTCCTTCTGTTCATGGGATTCTTGCAGCAAGACTACTGGAGTGGTTTGCCATTCTCTCCTCCAGGGGACCATGTTTTGTCAAAATTCTCCACTATGACCCATCCGTCTTGGGTGGCCCTGTAGGGCATGGTTCATAGCTTCATTGAGTCATGCAAACCTCTTCACTATGACAAGACAAGGCTGTGATCCGTGAGGGGGGAAAGGTTAAGAAACATTTGTGGGTTAACAGCCAAATATGTTCACCAGTTGTGCCACAGAGACACTATGAATTGTATTGCTAAAGAACTGTCAACATTCACTGGATCAAATTACCAACACCCCTAGTTCAATTCAGTTCAGTTCAGTTCAGTTGATTTGCTCAGTCGTGTCTGACTCTTTGCCACCCCATGAATAGCAGCACGCCAGGCCTCCCTGTCCATCACCATCTCTGGGAGTTTACTCAGACTCACGTCATCAAGTCCGTGATGCCATCCAGCCATCTCATCCTCTGTCGTCCCCTTCTCCTCCTGCCCCCAATCCCTCCCAGAATCAGAGTCTTTTCCAATGAGTCAACTCTTCTCATCAGGTGGCCAAAGTATTGGAGTTTCAGATTTAGCATCATTCCTTCCAAAGAAATCCCAGGGTTGATCTCCTTCAGAATGGACTGGGTGGATCTCCTTGCAGTCCAAGGGACTCTCAAGACTCTTCTCCAACATCACACTTCAAAAGCATCAATTCTTTGGAGTTCAGCCTTCTTCACAGTCCAACTCTCACATCCACACATGACCACTGGAAAAACCATAGCCTTGACTAGACGGACCTTAGTCTGCAAAGTAATGTCTCTGCTTTTCAATATGTTATCTAGGTTGGTCATAACTTTTCTTCCAAGGAGTAAGCATCTTCTAATTTCATGGCTGCAGTCACCATCTGCAGTGATTTTGGAGCCCAAAATAATAAACTCTGACACTGTTTCCACTGTTTCCACATTTATTTCCCATGAAGTGATGGGACCAGATGCCATGATCTTCATTTTCTGAATGTTGAGCTTTAAGCCAACATTTTCACTCTCCTCTTTACTTTCATCAAGAGGCTCTTCAGTTCCTCTTCACTTTTTGCTATAAGGGTAGTGTCATCTGCATATCTGAGGTTGTTGATATTTCTCCTGGCAATCTTGATTCCAGCTTGTGCTTCATCCAGCCCAGCATTTCTCATGATGTACTCGGCATAGAAGTTAAATAAGCAGGGTGGTAATATACAGCCTTGATGTTCCATGTCCAGTTCTAACTGTTGCTTCCTGACCTGTATACAGATTTCTCAAGAGGCAGCTCAGGTGGTCTCGTATTCCCATCTCTTTCAGAATTTTCCACAGTTTATTGTGATCCACACAGTCAAAGGCTTTGGCATAGTCAATAAAGCAGAAATAGATGTTTTTCTGGAACTCTCTTGCTTTTTCCATGATCCAGCGGATGTTGGCAATTTGATCGCTGGTTTCTCTGCCTTTTCTAAAACCAGCTTGAACATCAGGGAGTTCATGGTTCACATATTGCTGAAGCCTGGGCATTACTTTACTAGCATGTGAGAAGAGTGCAATTGTGTGGTAGTCTGAGCATTCTTTGGCATTACCTTTCTTTGGAATTGGAAAGAAAACTGACCTTTTCCAGTCCTGTGGCCACTGCTGAGTTTTCCAATTTGCTGGCCTATTGAGTGCAGCACTTTTACAGCATCATCTTTCAGGATTTGAAACAGCTCAACTGGAATTCCATATCCTCCACTAGCTTTGTTCATAGTGATGCTTTCTAAGGCCCACTTGACTTCAGATTCCAAGATGTCTGGCTCTAGATTAGTGATCACATCATCCTGATTATGAAAAGGCAAAATCCCTTGGATCATTGGAAAAGCAAGAGAGTTGCAGAAAAACATCTACTTCTGCTTTATTGACTACACCAAAGCCTTTGACTGTGTGGATCACAATAAACTGTGGAAAATTCTTTAAAAGATCAGAATACCAGACCACTTGACCTGCTTCCCGAGGAATCTGTACATAAGTCAAGAAGCAACAATTAGAACTGGACATGAAACAATGGACTGGTTCCAAATAGGGAAAAAGAGCACATCAAGGCTTTATATAGTCATCCTGCTTATTTAACTTCTATGTACAGTACATCATGTGAATTGCTGGGCTGGATGAAACACAAGCTGGAATCAAGATTACCGGGAGAAATATCAATCACCTCAGATATGCAGATGACACCACCCCTATGGCAGAAAGTGAAGAACTAAAGAGTCTCTTAATGAAAGTGAAAGAAAAGAGTGAAAAAGCTGGCTTAAAACAAAGCTAGCTTAAAACTCAACATTCAGAAAACGAATATCATGGCATCTGGTCCCATCACTTCATGGCAAATAGATGGGGAAATAATGGAAACAGTGAGAGACTTTATTTTCTTGGGCTCCAAAATCATTACAGATGGTGACTGCAGCCATGAAATTAAACAACACTTACTCCTTGGAAGAAAAGCAGTGACCAACCTAAACAGCATATTAAAAAGCAGAGACATTGTTTTGCCAACAAAGGTCCATCCCGTCAAAGCTGTGTTTTTTCCAGCAGTTGTATACAGCAGTCATGTATGGATGTGAGAGTTGGACTATAAAGAAAGCTGAATGCCAAAGAATTGATGCTTTTGAACTGTGGTGTTGAAGAAGATTCTTGGGAGTCCCTTGGATTGTAAGGAGATCCAACCCATCAATCCTAAAGGCAACCAACCCTGAATATTCATTGCAAATACTGATGCTGAAACTGAAGCTCCAATACTATGGCCACCTGATTCGAAAAACTGACTCATTTGAAAAGACCCTGATGCTGGGAAAGATGGAAGATGGGAGGAGGAGGGTACAACAGAGGATGAGACAGTTGGATGGCATCACCGACTCAATGGACATGTGTTTGAGTAAATTCCGGGAGTTGATGATGGACAGGGAGGCCTGGCTTGCTGCAGTCCATGGGGTTGCAAAGAGTTGGACATGACTGAGCAACTGAACTGAACTGTATTCTCTGAATTTTTAGCTATTATAAAATCTTCATCTTTGTCTTCCCTTCAAGCCCATGTGTTCAGGGACCAGCTTTGCAGCACTCAGTGAAGTCACCTATAGTTCCCAAGAAAACTCAGTAAATCCTAATGTTCAGAGATGAAAGGAGAAAAAGAGCGCAGAATTCCTTCGTCATTAAAATTCCTTCCTTGTCGGCTGAGTTCCTGTGGATTTGAATGAATTATCTAAGAATCAGTGTTAGTGCTTAATTGGAAGACAGAGGAAACCACAAAGAGTCTGACAAGAAAGAGCAGACGAAATAGAAATGTCTCTAGGCATTGAAAAGTTTGACAGGCGAGAAGAGTTTGTGATCGGAAAAGCAGCTGGAGAACATGAGTCAGCAGGAGATAACTAAAAAAGTTAAATAATTAAGCTTATATAATAGCTATCTGATTGACTATCTAGATGTGGTTTTAATTAACACTTCTAACCTCTTTTTGTCGGTAACTATATATTATCCAATCTAAAAGTGGAGAACTTTCATTATTACCAAAAATCATTCATCTACATACAGAGTGTTGGGGAATTTATTTCCAAATTTAGCAAAGGAGCTACTGTCCTTCCAACTCCCTTCCCTCTCTCCTCCTCTCCACACAAACTCCCTTACAATTTCCCTGAGTGGAAATTGAGGACTTGGCTCCTCCTTTCATCATTTTCTGTAGGTAAAGTGAAAGTGTTAGTCCATCAGTCCTGTCTGACTCTTTGCTACCTCATGGATTGTAACTTGCAAGGCTCCTCTGTCCATGGGATTCTCCAGGTAAGGTATGGGTTGCCATCCCTTCCCCAGGGGATCTTCCCCACCCAGAGGTCAACCCAGTTCTCCTGCCCTGCAGACAGATTCTTTACAATCTGAGTCATCAGGGAAACCTTTCTATATGTAAGGAAACTGTAGTCTGAGAGCAAACACCTGGCAGGTAATGAAAAGGGAATTCCATTTCACAGAGCCCTGACTGGCTCCAGGCTAAGTTGCTTCAGTCGTGTCCCACTCTTTGTGACCACATGCACTGTACCCCTCCAGGCTCCTCTGTCCCTGGGATTCTCCAGACAAGAATACTGGGGTGAGTTGCCATTTTCTTCTCCAGGGGATCATCCTGACCCAGGGATCAAACCCGGGTCTCCTCCATTGCAGGCAGATTCTTTACTGTCTGAGCCACCAGGGAAGCCCTTATATAAATATATTTACATATATTTCTATATGTAAATTGGGACATAATGATATGAAGAACAGAATCAAGAATGATTCTTGAGCAGGTTTACTGGAGGGGGCACTTTCCTGGAAAGAATAGAGGGTGGAGTTGGCAAAGTTTAAGATTTAGTCTTCCCACCTTTGAAGAGCTCTGAGCTATGTTTAAGACAGATCAATAAATAAATGTCCCTGGTGATAAAGAAAATAAAAGGTCTGCAAAGGAGGATAGAAAATTTCCCCGTTTGGGGAACAATAGCTGGGGAGAAAGGCAAGGAAGAGATATTGGAGTAGTTGCTGAAAGCTCAGCCTCTGGGCGAGAGAGTTCCAGAAAAACATCTATTTCTGCTTTATTGACTATGCCAAAGCCTTTGACTGTGTGGCTCACAATAAACTGTGGAAAATTCTGAGAGAGATGAGAATACCAGACCACCTGACCTGCCTCTAGAGAAAGCTATATACAGGTCAGGAAGCAACAGTTCGAACTGGACATGGAACAACAGACTGGTTCCAAATAGGAAAAGGAGTACGTCAAGACTGTATATTGTCACCCTGCTTATTTAACTTCTATGCCGAGTACATCATGAGAAACGCTGGACTGGAAGAAACACAAGCTGGAATCAAGATTGCCAGGAGAAATATCAACAACCTCAGATATGCAGATGACACTACCCTTATAGCAAAAAGTGAAGAGGAACTGAAGAGCCTCTTGATGAAAGTAAAAGAGGAGAGTGAAAATGTTGGCTTAAAGCTCAACATTCAGAAAATGAAGATCATGGCATCTGGTCTCAACAATACATGGGAAATAGATGGGGAAACAGTGGAAACAGTGTCAGACTTTATTTTTGGGGGCTCCAAAATCACTGCAGATGGTGACTGCAGCCATGAAATTAGAAGATGCTTACTCCTTGGAAGAAAAGTTATGACCAACCTAGATAACGTATTGAAAAGCAGAGACATTACTTTGCAGACTAAGGTCCGTCTACTCAAGGCTACGGTTTTTCCAGTGGTCATGTATGGATGTGAGAGTTGGACTGTGAAGAAGGCTGAGCGCTAAAGAATTGATGCTTTTGAACTGTGGTGTTGGAGAAGAGTCTTGAGAGTCCCTTGGACTGCAAGGAGATCCACCCAGTCCATTCTGAAGGAGATCAACCCTGGGATTTCTTTGGAAGGAATGATGCTAAAGCTGAAACTCCAGTACTTTGGCCACCTTATGTGACGAGTTGACTCACTGGAAAAGACTCTGATGCTGAGAGAGATTGAGGGCAGGAGGAGAAGGGGACGACAGAGGATGAGATGGCTGGATGGCATCACTGACTCGATGGGCATGAATCTAAGTGAACTCGGGGAGCTGGTGATGGACAGGGAGGCCTGACGTGCTGCGATTCATGGGGTCACAAAGAGTTGGACATGACTGAGTGACTGAACTGAACTGAACTGAACACAGAATTTGGGGTGAAGTACAAAATAATAACTTTATTGCTTTGTCAGGCAAAGCAGATCACAGAGGGGCACAGTTCAGTTCAGTTCAGTTGCTCAGTCGTGTTCGACTCTTTGTGACCCCATGAATCTGTCTGTGATTTATGTCCTCCTTTGCAGACCTTTTACTTTCTTTATCACCAAGAATATTTATTTATTGATCTGTCTTAAGCATAGCTCAGAGCTCTTCAAAGGTGGGAAGACTAAATCTTCTTAAACTTTCCCAGCTCCACCCCTTTTCTGTCCAGGAAAGGGCCCCCTCCAGTAAACCTGCTCCAGAATCATTCTTGATTCTGTTTTAATTTCATGGCTGCAGTCACCATCTGCAGTGATTTTGGAGACCAAAATAATAAACTCTGGCAATTTGATCTCTGGTTCCTCTGCCTTTTTGAAAACTAGTTTGAACATCTGGAAGGTCACGGTTCACGTATTGCTGAAGCCTGGCTTGGAGAATTTTGAGCATTACTTTACTAGCGTGTGAGATGAGTGTACTTGTGGGGTAGTTTGAGTATTCTTTGGCATTGCCTTTCTTTGGGATTGGAATGAAAACTGACCTTTTCCAGTCCTGTGGCCACTGCTGAGTTTTCCAAATTTGCTGGCATATTGAGTGCAGCACTTTCACAGCATCATCTTTCAGGATTTGAAACAGCTCAACTGGAATTCCATCACCTCCATTACCTTTGTTCATAGTGATGCTTTCTAAGGCCCACTTGACTTCTCATTCCAAGATGTCTGGCTCTAGATTAGTGATCACATCATCATGATTATCTGGGTCGTGAAGATCTTTTTTGTACAGTTGTTTCATGTATTCTGGCCACCTCTTCTTAACATCTTCTCCTTCTGTTAGGTCCATACCATTTCTGTCCTTTATTGAGCCCATCTTTGCATGACATGTTCCCTTGATAGCTCTAATTTTCTTGAAGAGGTCTCTTGTCTTTCCCATTCTATTTTTTCCCCTCTATTTCTTTGCATTGATTGCTGAAGAAGGCTATCTTATCTCTTCATGCTATTCTTTGGAACTCTGCATTCAGATGCTTATATCTTTCTTTTTCTCCTTTGCTTTTCTCTTCTCTTCTTTTCACAGCTATTTGTAAGTCCTTCCCAGACAGCCATTTTGCTTTTTGCATTTCTTTTCCATGGGGATGGTCTTGATCCCTGTCTCCTGTACAATGTCACAAACCTCATTCCATAGTTCATCAGGCACTCTATCTATCAGATCTAGTCCCTTAAATCTATTTCTCACTTCCACTGTATAATCATAAGGAATTTGATTTAGGTCATACCTGAATGGTCTAGCCATTTTCCCTACTTTCTACAATTTAAGTCTGAATTTGGTAATAAGGAGTTCATGATCTGAACCACAGTCAGCTCCTGGTCCTGTTTTTGTTGACTGTGTAGAGCTTCTTCATCTTTGGCTGCAAAGAATATAATCAGTCTGATTTTGGTGTTGACCATCTGGTGATGTCCATGTGTAGAGTCTTCTCTTGTGTTATTGGAAGAGGGTGTTTGCTATGACCAGTGCATTTTCTTGGCAAAACTCTATTAGTCTTTGCCCTGCTTCATTCTGCATTCCAAGGCCAAATTTGCCTGTTACTCCAGGTGTTTCTTGACTTTTACATTTGCATTCCAGCCCACTATAAGGAAAAGGACATCTTTTTGGGGTGTTAGCTCTAAAAGGTCTTGTAGGTCTTCATAGAACCGTTCAGTTTCAGCTTCTTGAGCATTACTGGTTGGGGCATAGACTTGGATTACTGTAATACTGAATGGTTTGCCTTGGAAACGAACAGAGATCATTCTGTCATTTTTGAGATTGCACCCAGTACTGCATTTTGGACTCTTTTGTTGACCATGATGGCTACTCCATTTCTTCTAAGGGATTCCTCCCCACAGTAGTAGATATAATGGTCATCTGAGTTAAATTCACCCATTCCAGTCCATTTTAGTTCACTGATTCCTAGAATGTCGACATTCACTCTTGCCATCTCTTGTTTGACCACTTCCAGTTTGCCTTGATTCATGGACCTGACATTCCAGGTTCTATGCAATATTGCTCTTTAGAGCATCAGACCTTGCTTCTATCACCAGTCACATCCACAACTGGGTATTGATTTTTGCTTTGCCTCCATCCCTTCATTCTTTCTGGAGTTATTTCTCCAGTAGTATATTGGGCACCTACTGACCTGGGGAGTTCTTCTTTCAGTATCCTATCATTTTGCCTTTGCATACTGTTCATGGGGTTCTCAAGGCAAGAATACTGAAGTGATTTGCCGTTCCCTTCTCCAGTGGACCACATTCTGTCAGACCTCTCCACCTTGACCCGCTTATCTTGAGTGGCTCCACGGGCATGAATTAGTTTCATTGAGTTAGACAAGGCTGTGGTCCTAGTGTGATTAGATTGACTAGTTTTCTGTGATTATGGTTTCAGTGTGTCTGGTCTCTGATGCCCTGTTGCAACCATCTTACTTGGGTTTCTCTTACCTTTGTCATGGGGTATCTCTTCACGGCTGCTCCAGCAAAGCGCAGCCACTGCGCCTTACCTTGGACAGGGGTATCTCCTCACAGCCGCCCCTCCGACCTTGAATGTGGAATAGCACAGGTGGAAAGGGGCACAGTGATCCTCAAAGCTGCTGCAGTCCTTTAATCTGGTTTCAGATAGTCTCTCTGAAACCAGAGACTGAGTCTCCATTGCTGTGCACAGACTTTCACTGACTGTGGGGAGCAGGGGTTCCCCTCTAGTTGTGGTGGGCAGGGTGTTCATTATCGTGACTTCTTTTGCTGCAGAACATGGGCCCTAGGGCACAAAGTTTCAGTAGCTGCAGCACACAGCAGTTGTGCCTCATGGGCCCTAGAGCTCGGGCTCAATAGTCATGGTGCTCTGAGGCTTAGTTGCATATGGATTCTTCCCTGACCTGGGACTGAACCCATGTCCCATGCATTGGCAGGCAGACTCAACCTCTGGACCACCAGGGAAACCTATGTCTCAGTCTTTTGCTGAGTTTCTCTGTTTCTTTTAATCTGGCCTTAGATAGTCTCCTGTGAAATGACGAATTCTAACATCTTCCATTTGTAGAGGATTTTAGTTTCGTAAAGAGTGCAAAGGTATTGTATCATGTATCCCTTGAGGTAGAACCAGGACTCTCCTCCAACGCTGCACTTTCGTTTCTTGTCTGCTCTCCCTAGTTTCTGCATCCCCTCCCTTCCCTAATTAATAACTGTTGACAGGGCTTGCATACACAGGAACCCCACTGGATTCATCTCTGTTTCAAGGTTGTGTCCTGAGGACCCTGCAGGAAGGGTACCATGCAGCATGAGAGAAGAACTATAAGGTTGTGTTACTCCAAAGCTAAATTCAAATCCTGCCCCAGGATACAATTTTAATGTACTAACTATGCTAGAAAGGGTATCTATGAGCAAAAAAATGTTAGAGGGAAAATAAAATATAAACCTAAATGATAGTAAAGAGAGAAACTTCTAAAAGCCATCTGCCTGATGTGTGAGCAGGGGTGCAGGATATTAGCCTTGACTGGGACCTTGAGGGTTGGATAGGATTTTAAAGTAAGAAAAAGTAGTTTGGAGGGCAATGATTAAAAAGCTTGGTTTTGCTTAGGCCAGAGTGTGGGGAGAGACAAGCTGAGCCTGAGGGCAGAGGACCTTGAATACTAAGCCAAGGAATTTGTATTTCACTTGTTGAATTTTTACAACGCTGCATCAAGCCTGTACCAAAAGTCAGTACACCCAAATACAAAGGTATGTTTTTATTTTCCTTTTATTTTCCTTATCCAAGGAACCCATAGTAAGCCCTTCAGATCCATTGCTCTGTTTAAATAGGCAGACATACCTCCTAACCTCTTCCTATACTTTTTCTCAATATAATTGCTAATAGTGACTCCTTTCCCTCTCAAAAATGGGTTGAATGATAAATTACTTGGACATCCTGCTTACCTGCTACAATTTGCACTTAGCCCCATCCGGAAATGTAATGGAAATGTAATTCAAGTCTTTGGCAGGTGGAAATTTGCAGCTCTCTCTTCTGTTTTCTTTGCCTGTGTTGACTTAAAAGTATTCACAACCTCAAAGTTGAGAGTTATGTTTTATTCCGTGGGAATTTTAGGACTTTAAGCCCTGGAGAAAGCATCTCAAGTGACCCCAAGAGAACTGCTCTGAGGAGGCGAGAGGAGGAGCCAGGCTATATAGAAGTTTTGCAACAAAGGGCGGGTAGATTTTTTTGTAAATTAAAGAAAACCAGATATCCCAAGTTAAGGAATTCTGCACTTCTTTTGTGTGTTTGAAAAAGTGAAAGTGTTAATTGCCCAGTCATGTCCAACTGTTTGCAACCCCATGAACTGTGCAGCCTGCCAGGCTCCTCTGTCCATGGAATTCTCCAGGCAAGAATACTGGGTGGATAGGCACCCCAGGGGATCTTCCTGACCCAGGGATCAAGCCTGGGTCACCTGCATTGCAGGCAGATTCTTTACCATCTGAGCCACAGGGGAAGCCTGTGTATGGAAAGATGCAAGAGGCTGAGCTCACTGAAATCATTCCTTTGATGCGCATCTCAGCTCTCTGAGGCCAGTGTCCTGTTTTCACATCCTGAGTTTCTCAGGACTCACCACTCCCTCATGGAGGCCTGCAGTAGCTAATGTCTGTTTACTGAAGTGGCAGGAAGTATTCCCATTCCTCACCTGCTTTCAGGTTAGACTGGTTTGTCTTGATGCCGCCCTACTGCCTTCTCTCATTTAACATCTGACCAGCTTTCTTCCTTGGGCTTTAGACCCATTTGTCCTGGAAAAAACTCCTTTGACAGCTAGAGCTTACTCAGTAGACCTCCATCCTAGCTGTGCATTTGAGATTAAATGTCCCAACAGACAGGCTAAGCCCTAACCAGGAGAATTGCACACAAGGAAATTTTTCTAAAAACAATCTGATTTTTGGTGGTTTTTATAAAATGTTTATCCCATCAACCCACTCTAATTCATTAATATTTTACAGCTTCATTTTGGTTTTGTTTTAATTTCAGATGAGGTCATGATAGCCTTTGCCATGCATAAAACCTCTAAAAGTCTCCACTTCCCCTTGCTCTGGCCCATCCTCAGGGCTCTTAATCCCTTGTGTATAGGGTGGAACCTGGACTGGTCCTGCCATTCGGTACTAAATGGGTAAAGCTAGCAAAGATATCAGTGAGGCCAAAGGAATACTAGATCCTCCCTGGGAAGAGGTGGATCTGGGGGGTGTTTGTAAGCTTGCTCAAGGCCAGGAGAGGTGAGGTTTGACAGAGTCGTAAGTAAGGGCTTGTGTTCCAAATGGGAAACAGAATGAAAGGAAAGCACCACGTGCTTTGGGAATCAGGATTTCTCAGGCAAAGATTCCATATCCTATCTTGGTCTTACCCTCTCTCCTCCTGCAGGATCCAGATAGAGTCCTGGTCCTCAGCCCACACCTTTCCTGACAATGAGTCTAAGACTCTTTTGTCTTCTCTTCAGCGGGTTTTCTTAGAGAACGAGACCCTTCCACCATAAATACTCAGTGCTGTCTCCAGCACTGGCGCCCTTGACTTTGGTTTTATCTCTTCCAGCATCTCCTCTTTACAAAGCAAGCTGAAGGAGAAGAGATATTGCCATTCACCATATGCTGCTAGTTGTAGCCTCTATACTAGACACTTTACATCACTACCAATGTTTAATTCTTATAACAAATAATGTCTAGAAGGTGATGGCAGTGATCTCTTATTTTAGATGTGAAATTGAGGCTTCAAATGTTTTTCAGAAATTGCTGAAAGAACCGATGAGAGTGGGATACCAATGGCAGCTCTTTCTAATACAACGCGCTGACTCCCAGTGCTGTTCTGGAAGGTGCCGGAAGGTGCTACTGGAAACAAAAATGTTAAGTCATAATTGACTCCTGCCCTCCCAGGAAATGATAGTCCAGTGAGGCAGTCAAGCACACAGACATCCACCCCAACTGGAGTAAGGTACCAGGAGAATAGACCTCATAACCTGTCAGAATTCAACTCAAATATCCATTTCCTGAGAGCCACTCCACAAAGATTCTAATCAAAGAATTATTATGTGTCTTATGCTAAAGTGCTCTATACTCTAATCAGACCACATATTTTAGCATTTTAATGTACTAGGAGAAAATAGTATTAGATGTAACATTAACAGACTATGTTTTCATTCACTATATATTTATTCAAGGAGCAATTCTTGAATGTGTACTAAATTCTAGCTTCCTCCCTAGGTGTCAAGAATATAAATGCAAATATCATATGAGTCTTGACCTCCAGTTCAGTTCAGTCACTGAGTCGTATCCGACTCTTTGTGATCCCATGAATCACAGCACGCCAGGCCTCCCTGTTCATCACCATCTCTCGGAGTTCACTCAGACTCATGTCCATAGAGTCTGTGATGCCATCCAGCCATCTCATCCTCAGTCGTCCCCTTCTCCTCCTGCCTCTAATCCCTCCCAGCATCAGAGTCTTTTCCAGTGAGTCAACTCTTCGCATGAGGTGGCCAAAGTACTGGAGTTTCAGCTTTAGCATCATTCCTTCCAAAGAAATCCCAGGGCTGATCTCCTTCAGAATGGACTAGTTGGATCTCCTTGCAGTCCAAGGGACTCTCAAGAGTCTTCTCCAACACCACAGTTCAAAAGCAGCAATTCTTCAGCTCTCAGCCTTCTTCACAGTCCAACTTTCACATCCATACATGACCACTGGGAAAACCATAACCTTGACAAGAAGGACCTTAGTCAGCAAAGTAATGTCTCTGCTTTTGAATATACTATCTAGGTTGGTCATCACTTTTCTTCCAAGGAGTAAGTGTCTTTTAATTTCATGGCTACAGTCACCATCTGCAGTGATTTTGGAGCCCCCAAAATAAAGTCTGACACTGTTTCCACTCTTTCCCCATCTATTTCCCATGAAGTGATGGGACAAGATGCCATGATCTTCATTTTCTGAATGGTGAGCTTTAAGCCAACTTTTTCACTCTCCTCTTTCACCAAGAGGCTTTTTAGTTCCTCTTCACTTCCTGCCATAAGGGTGGTGTCATCTGCATATCTGAGGTTATTGATATTTCTCCCGGTAATCTTGATTCCACCTTGTGTTTCTTCCAGTCCAGCATTTATCATGAGGTACTCTACATAGAAGTTAAATAAGCAGGGTGACATTATATAGCCTTGACGTACTCCTTTTCCTATTTGGAACCAGTCTGTTGTTCCATGTCCAGTTCTAACTGTTGCTTCCTGCTTGTATATAGGTTTCTCAAGAGGCAGGTCAGGTGATCTGGTATTCCTATCTCTCTCAGAATTTTCCATAGTTTATTGTGATCCACACAGTCAAAGGCTTTGGCATAGTCAATAAAGCAGAAGTAGATGTTTTTCTGGAACTCTCTTGCTTTTCCCATGATCCAGCGGATGTTGGCGATTTGATCTCTGGTTCCTCTGCCTTTTCTAAAACCAGCTTGAACATCTGGGAGTTCACGGTTCATGTATTGCTGGAGGCTGGATTGGAGAATTTTGAGCATTACTTTACTAGTGTGTGAGATGAGTGCAATTGTGCAGTAGTTTGAGCATTCTTTGGCATTGCTTTTCTTTGAGATTGGAAAGAAAAGTGACCTTTTCCAGTCTTGTGGCCACTGCTGAGTTTTCCAAATTTGCTGGCATATTGAGTGGAGCACTGAATTGGTTTAATTACTTTGTTAGAGCACATTGCACAATTCTAACCATCTGTATTGGGATTGGGGGCAGGAGGAGAAGGGGATGACCTAGGATGAGATGGCTGGATGGCATCATTGACTTGATGGACATGAGTTTGAGTGAACTCTGGGAGTTGGTGATGGGCAGGGAGGCCTGGCGTGCTGCAATTCATGGGGTGGCAAAGAGTCAGACACGACTGAGCAACTGAACTGAACTGAACTATCTGTAATCCTTTATTGGGACTTCCCTGGTGACTTGGGGGTAAAGAATCCACCTGCCAATGAAGGAGATATGTGGTTTGATCCCTGGATTTGGAAGAGCCCCCTAAGGAGGAGTGGCAACCCATTTCAGTACTCTTGCCTGAAGAATTCCATGGACAGAGGAGCCTGGAGAGCTACAGTCCATGGGGTCACAAAGAGTCAGACAGGACTTAACATCTAAACAGAGGTTAGCTGTTAAACAACAAATTCTGTTTCAGGGGGCACTGGGCTGCATTTCTTAACTAGTTCACAGAATTCTCACTTTGCCGGGCATGTGGACAGTATGCAGAGAGTATTACCAATTGGGAATAACACTCCATTGCTGGATTAATTCAGTGGACACATGGGAATGAAGAAGGTCGGAGGGAATCACCCTGTTGTCTGGAACATAACCACCGACAGGACTTTTCTTGGTATGCATTTGGGTAGGAAAGTGTTAGCAAAAAAATAAGATGATGAATTTCATCTGCTATAATCAGGCTCTCCTTGAACGATGCATCACCCCTCACCACTTTCTCACTGCTTCCCTTTCTGGCTTATGTGATAGAATAGGACACAGTTTTCTGTGAAGCTTGCAGGTGGATATCTGCATCTGAATCCCAGGTTTGCTACTAAGCAACAAGTTGCTTTATCTCTCTGAACCTCACTCACCATCTTCATCTATGGAATGGAAGTGATCATAGTCCTACAGCAATGCCCTTGCTTGGGACCCTGGGACCACTAAAAAGTTAATTGAAGGGCTAGCCACCAATCTTGGACTTTCCTGGTATTTCAGTGGTCAAGAATCCTTCTGCCAGTGCAGAGGACATGGGTTCGCTCAATCTCTGGTCTGGGAAGATTCCACATGCTGTGGAGCAACTAAGCCTGTGCGCCACAACTACTGAGCCTGCAGCTGCAATTACTGAGGCCTGTGTGCCTAGAATCTGTGCTCCACAACAAGAGAAGTCACCACAATGAGAAGACCTCACACCCCAATGAAAAGTAGCCCCTGCTCTCCTAAACCCACTCCCAGCAACAAAAACCCAGCACAGCCGAAAATCCGGAAGTGCTAGCCACCAATCTGAATATCACCTTTTCTATACAGGGCATTGGGGTTTTAGGTTACTAAGCACAGTTGAGACAAGCTGCTTTTGAGGTTTCAGTTTCTAAAATTTGGTAGAAAGAGCCTCACCTTGGGGCAATACAGCAGCCTCATTTTTGGTTTTCTCTTTGCTGAGCTCTTTGAGGGCATGAGTAGCCTTTATCTTGTCTACTTCCCATTCTCATAACACCTCTAGTGCCAACTGATACTCAGTAAATGATTGCTGATTAATAAATATATATTTGGGGGAACCTCAAAGATAGCATGATTTTTTTGTACCAAAAAGCTTATTATTGAATCCACTTTATGTAAGACTCATGTTTCTTCAACCTCTTTCTTTTTTTAAATTCTACTTTTTTTAATTGAAATGACTGTTCTTGCTTGGAGAATCCCATGGACAAAGAGCTTAGCAGGGTACACTCCATAGCGTCTCAAAGAGTTGGACACAACTGAAGCGACTTAGCACATGTGGTTAATTTACAATGTTGTGTTAGTTTCAGATCAGTTGGTTCAGTTATACACATAAGGCTATTTTTGTACAGTCAATATTTTCTCCACAAGAGTCCATTTTTACTTAATTGAAGTTTCTTCCCTATCCCCTTCTTTTAAGTGAAGCTATCGAAAAAACAGATGGTTATGTCCATCCATAACTGCTTACCAACAACGCAAAGCACTGATGCGACCCTAAGTGTATAGAGTGGTAACTAGGAAGGCAGATCCTGTTACTTTATCTGGATTCAAGTCCTAACTGTAGTTGGGTGACTGGACAGGTTGATTCACCTCTCTGAGTCTTGGTTTCCTCCTTCTCTATAAAATAGAAATAGCCACATACAAAAAGGAAATAATATAAATAATTAAAATGGTACCTACCCTTTGGAGGGCAGTTAAGGATGACAGCGTGAAAGTCACTATCCAGCTCACCCAGCAGCATCTGGCCTGTGGCTAGTGCTTTCCAAACTATTACAGTGACAGCATCTCCCAAACACAGGAGACAAGACAAGCCACCTCAGTCTCTGAAAGTCTTAGAACCCTGGATCAAGACCTGTCAGGTCATCTGCTTGATGGGCACAGGCTGTGCCCAGGAGATGCTGCTTGCTGAAATGAGGTTCCTGGAGACCTTCAAAGTCAGCATGTCTGAATTTGAACCCATAACTCTTAGAGGCCCTCTCTTGATCATCATTGTCACGTAGGTCACCCATGTCAGGAGCCTGTGAAGCTTCCTGGCCTCCTTCCTCATGCTCTAAGCCCCATCATTATCAAGGGCTGTCAAACTGCCCTTTTACAACATCTAGGACTCGGCACCAGTTTTTAAATCCCTCTGCCTGACAGGCTTCCTAATTCTTCATGTTGGTGGCTGGTCCATCTCCAGACCTCTGATTGGGTACCATTAGAAAGCCGATCCTTCCTACATATAGCCATGGAAAGAGTCATTCTCACAAACCAATAGGATAACATCCCACTTTGCAAATCTTTCTTTGACCCCTGCCAGCTCCAGGAAAAAGGTCACACTCCATTGCAGTGTGGGACCCTCCTGGCCTCACCAGCCTGCCTCTTCCCAGCCTTTGCTCCAGCCCCCAGAGGACACCTCTATGCTTATAGCTGGCTGCACAGTCCTCTGCCTGAATGCCCTTCCTCTTTGGTCTTCCAAACAGAGTCCTGCTTTTTCGTATGAAGGCTCTTTCGACTCTCACCTGATCTGTGACTCTTCTCTAGGCCTGAGACTCTGATCCTATCTCTCTTACCTCTGGTATTTAGGCGTATCTCTTTTTGCTACCATAATTCCCCAAGATGCAGCCCTTATCACCCAGTATGGCTATTGTGGATGGTCTTTCTGTCTCCCTGGTTATGCTGTGAAACACACAGTAATTGCCAGGATGGGGGCATCATTCACCGAAGTCATACCACCCAGAATAGGGTTTAGAACAAAGCAAAGCATCAAAAAAAAACTACTTAATAAGTGAATGAGAATGATTACTGAATTAATCAAGTGTGAAGGTAAGGAATTAGAGGGCACACAGAAAATAGTCTGCTTGGGATGCTGTTAACCCAGAGGACTGTGGGGGTGGCTCCCCCACTCCCTGAAAGTCCTAGCACAAATGTCACTTCTTAGCAAGGTGGTCACTGATCACCGAATTTAAACCCTCTCACCTGCACCCCCTACCCCCTTTCCTCCTGCTTTTCTCTAAAGCCCTTGTCATCATGGAAAAGTAAGAATGAAAGTGTTGGTTGCTCAGTCATGTTCGACTCATTGTGACTCCTAGCTCACCAGGCTCCTCTGTCCAGGGCATCTTACCAACCCGGGCATCGAGCCCAGGTCTCCTGCATTGCAGGTAGACTCTTTACTTTCTGAGCCACCAGGAATGGGACATAACATGTGTTGTAGTCTTTCATTTCTTTCTTTCTTTATCCCCTGACTAGAATGCAAGCCTAACAGAGGCAGAGATTTTGCTCGCTATGCCCATTGCTATACCAAGAACAGTGCCTGATATACTTCAGGTACTCAGGGCACATTATACTGAAAATGAATGAATGAATGTCAAGCATCCATGACTTTTGTCATAGCTGACAGGTTTGTTCGAAAGGGAGTGATCATTTTAGCCTAAGGCTAATGACTCCTTTGAAGTTCAAGATCCATTAAGCCAATTTTAATAGATTCCATTTATTAAAAAAATAAAAAACAACAAAGAATATTCTTTTTGATGATCTTATCTACTTATTATTAGTTTCAGACTAAACCAATGGAAGGATCAAATATCACTGATATAAAATTCAAATATTAAACCAGTAATAATATCAAAGAGAATCAACAATAAGGCTAACACTTCACCACTTTTACTATGGGCTAGGCAAACCATTCAGTATCACAGTACCCAAGTCTATGCCCCAACTACTAATGCTGAAGAAGCTGAAACTGAACAGTTCTATGAAGACCTACAAGACCTTTTAGAACTAACACCCAAAAAGATGTCCTTTTCATTATAGGGTCTGGAATGCTAAAGTAGGAAGTCAAGACACACCTGGAGTAACAGGCAAATTTGGCCTTGGAATGCAGAATGAAGCAGGGCAAAGACTAATAGAGTTTTGCCAAGAGAATGCACTGGTGATAGCAAACACCTTTTTCCAACAACACAAGAGAAGACTCTACACATGGACATCAGCAGATGGGCAACACCGAAATCAGATTGATTATATTCTATGCAGCCAAAGATAGAGAAGCTCTATACAGTCAACAAAAACCAGACCAGAAGCTGACTGTGGCTCAGATCATGAACTCCTTTTACCAAATTCAGACTCAAATTGAAGAAAGTAGGGAAAACCGCTAGACCATTCAGGTATGACTACATCAAATCCCTTATGATTATACAGTGGAAGTGAGAAACAGATGTAAGAGCCTAGATATGATAGATAGAGTGCCTGATGAACTATGGAATGAGGTTTGTGACATTGTACAGGAGACAGGGATCAAGACCATCCCCATGGAAAAGAAATGCAAAAAAGCAAAATGGCTGTCTGGGGAGGCCTTACAAATAGCTGTGAAAAGAAGAGAGGCAAAAAGCAAAGGAGAAAAGGAAAGCTATAAGCATCTGAATGAAGAGTTCCAAAGAATAGCAAGAAGAGATAAGGAAGCCTTCTTCAGCGATCAATGCAAAGAAATAGAGGAAAAGAACAGAATGGGAAAGACTAGAGATCTCTTCAAGAAAATTAGAGATACCAAGGGAACATGTCATGCAAAGATGGGCTCAATAAAGGACAGAAGGGGTCTGGAACTAACAGAAGCAGAAGATATTAAGAAGAGGTGGCAAGAATACACAGAAGAACTGTACAAAAAGATCTTCATGACCCAGATAATCATGATGATGTGATCACTAATCTAGAGCCAGACATCTTAGAATGAGAAGTCAAGTGGGCCTTAGAAAGCATCACTATGAACAAATGTAGTGGAGGTGATGGAATTCCAGTGGAGCTGTTTCAAATCCTGAAAGATGATGCTGTGAAAGTGTTGCACTCAATATGCCCGCAGTTTTGGAAAACTCAGCAGTGGCCACAGGACTGGAAAAGGTCAGTTTTCATTCCAATCCCAAAGAAAGGCAATGCCAAAGAATGCTCAAACTACTGCACAGTTGCACTCATCTCACACGCTAGTAAAGTAATGCTCAAAATTCTCCAAGCCAGGCTTCAGCAATACGTGAACCGTGAACTTCCAGATGTTCAAGCTGGTTTTAGAGAAGGCAGAGGAACCAGAGATCAAATTGCCAACATCCGCTGGATCATGGGAAAAGCAAGAGAGTTCCAGAAAAACATCTACTTCTGCTTTATTGACTATGCCAAAGCCTTTGACTGTGTGGATCACAATAAACTGTGGAAAATTCTGAAAGAGACGGGAATACCAGACCACCTGAGCTGCCTTTTGAGAAACCTATATGCAGGTCAGGAAGCAACAGTTAGAACTGGACATGGAACAACAGACTGGTTCCAAATAGGAAAAGGATTATGTCAAGGCTGTATATTGTCACCCTGCTTATTTACCTTCTATGCAGAATACATCATAAGAAACTCTGGACTGGAAGAAACACAAGCTGGAATCAAGATTGCTAGGAGAAATATCAGTCATCACCTCAGATATGCAGATGACATCACCCTTATGGCAGAAAGTGAAGAGGAACTAAAAAGGTCTTGATGAAAGTGAAAGAGAAAAGCGAAAAAGTTGGCTTAAAACTCAACATTCAGAAAACGAAGATCATGGCATCCTGTCCCATCACTTCATGGGAAATAGATGGGGAAACAGTGGACACAGTGTCAGACTTTATTTTGGAGGGCTCCAAAATCACTGCAGATGGTGACTGCAGCCATGAAATTAAAAGACGCTTACTCCTTGGAAGAAAAGTTATGACCAACCTAGATAGCATATTCAAAAGCAGAGACATTGCTTTACCGACTAAGGTCCTTCTAGTCAAGGCTATGGTTTTTCCAGTGGTCATGTATGGATGTGAAAGTTGGACTGTGAAGAAGGCTGAGCCCCAAAGAATGGATGTTTTTGAACCGTGGTGTTGGAGAAGACTCTTGAGAGTCCCTTGGACTGCAAGGAGATCCAACCAGTCCATTCTGAAGGAGATCAGCCCTGGGATTTCTTTGGAAGGAATTATGCTAAAGCTGAAACTCCAGTACTTTGGCCACCTCATGGGAAGAGCTGACTCATTGGAAAAGACTCTGATGCTGGGAAGGATTGGGGGCAGGAGGAGAAGGAAATGACAGAGGATGAGATGGCTGGATGGCATCATGGACCTGATGGACATGAGTCAGCGTGAACTCCGGGTGATGGTGATGGACAGGGGAGGCCTGGCGTGCTGCGATTCATGGGGTCGCAAAGAGTCGGACATGACTGAATGACTGAACTGAACTGAACTGAGGCTCTGTCTCAAGCATATGACATATTTTATTTTGTTTTGTTATTTTTTTAATACTTATTTTTATCTGTTTGGCTGTGCCGGATCTTAGTTGCAGCACTGAGATCTTCCATCTTCACTGAGGCATGAGGGTCTTTTAGTTGTGGCCTGTGGCATCTAGTTCTACAATCAGGGATCAAACCCAGACCTACTTCATAGAGTCTTAGCCACTGGATTACCAGGGAAGTTCCCATATGACATGTATTAACTCATTTAATCATCATTTTTGCCCTATTAGTTATATTATTATTTTCCCATTTTACAGATCAGAGCACTGAGGTGCAGAGAGCTTAGCAATTCTCTCGAGGTCACAGAGCTGCAGTGTGGGGAAATCCAGAGGTCATGGTAAAAGTGAAAGTGAAATTCATTCAGTCATCACCAACTCTTTGTAACCCCATGGACTATACAGGCCAGAATACTGAAGTGCGTAGCCTTTCCCTTCTCCAGGGGATCTTCCCAACCCAAGGATCACACCCAGGTCTCCTGCATTGCAGGCAGATTCTTTGCCAACTGAGCTATCAGATAGCATTATTATTTCCCCATTTAACAAATCAGAGCGGTGAGGTGCAGAGAGGTTAAGCAATTCACTTGAGGTCACAGACCTGCAGTGTGGGGAATCCAGAGGTCATGGTAGAACAGAAGAAATGCAAAACAGCAAAGAGCTTGCATTCAAGCTCTTAACCAAGCCACATGTTTAAGCAACCTCGTCTTCTAAACTTCGATAACCTCACCTGGAAGATGAGGAGAATGGTACACGTTCACGTAGTTGTTGCGAGGCTGACAATCATTATATTAATATGTGAAAGTGCAGTCGAAACAAGGGCTTCTAGGGGGACTTCCCTGGTGGTCCAGTGGTTAAGACTCTGTGCGCCCAGTGCGGGTGCCACAGGTTCAGTCCTTGGTCAGGGAACTAAGATTGCACATGCTGAATGCTTTGGCCACAAACAAACAAACAAACAAGACATGAGCTACTGTTACTCATTGGGTAACATTATGATGTTAATATTTTTATCCCATTCAATGTTATGACACTATTATAATTACTACATGATTGCCTCCATCTCATTCCAGGAAACAAACATTGCTCTCGTTGGCAATTAATTCATACATCCTGGGCATAAGTTATTTTCACTTTTCTCTCGTGTCCCCAAGCAGCCTACAAGCTGAGTTGAGGTTCGGATCTTCTGGGAGGTAGAGACCGTCTCAGCCCACAGCCAGGCCAAACATTATAAGATCTCTTCATTTTAGCAGCAAGAGAGTCTGGTTAGTTGACAGCAAAGGTGTGACTTTATAAAGACCTCTGCCACCTGATGAAGATCCTTCCGTGTTAAAACAAGTTCTGGGGCCTCCCTGGTGGCTCAGTGGTAAAGGATCTTCCTGCCAATGCCAGAGACGTGAGTTCAATCCCTGGTCCGGGAAGATCCCACATGCTGTGGAACAGCTAAGCCCATGCACCACAACTACTGAGGCTGTGCTCTAGAGACCACGAGCCACAGCTACTGAAGCTCGAGCACCCTAGAGCCTGTGTTCTGCAACGAGAGAGGCCAGCGCCGCGAGCAGCCCAAGCACCGCAGCTGGAAAGTAGCCCTCGTTCGCTGTAAGTAGAGAAAGCAGAAACAAAAAGCCAGCACAGGCAAAAAGCAAGAAAGAAAATTAAAAAACCAAGTTCTGCCTCGGGGCCTTTCTTCCCATCTGCCCTCTTTGGACAATGTTTTCCCCCTTCTGTCTAGGAACCAGTTAGTTCTCACTGCTCATGCTGCCTCTTCAGAGAAGCACCCTCAGGCCTCCAGGGCAGATCGGACGCCCTGCTCCCTGCTCAGTCCACGCCCACACATCTCCACTGGCACTGCCACAGCCCTGATGCAGACATCAGTTGCATAAATGGTAAGCATCTGTCTCCACTAAAATATAAGTTGGATGAAGCCAGAGACCACTTCTACCTTTTTCAGCACCCAGGGCCCTTTGTAACTATGACAGCTTGCCTGCAGAAGATGCTCACTAAAATATTCTGAGTGAAAGAAAGCACCCACTGGCCACTTTGGGGAAGCCCCAAGCTCTCTGAGCCTTGGTTTCCACGTCTGTCAAAAGAATCTGCTGGGCCGTGCGTGACTGCAGTGGATACTGCCGTGAGAACTGTCGTGGCACAAAAAATGAACAAGCAAGCAGGGACTGAGGTGCCAGTTTCTATCCAAAGCATTTTAGGAGGTGAAAAATGCCTTCCAAGACACAAACAGAGTTACACAGCAGACATTGTTATTTGGAGCAAAAGCAACCAGGAGGGAGAAAAGGACATATGTTGACTTGGAGGGCAGAAGGAATTCCAAGCTCTGCAGTATCTTTGGAATTCTTGGAGCCCTTTCAGCATGAATCGGGTTACACGGGAGATATATTTGGGTTTGCCATCCACTCAGGGGTGCTTCACGTCGGCCATGGAGATGAATCTTAGGTTACTATAAATAGAATGAAGAGAGGTCTGTTGCTAAATTATTTATTGCACATTACATCTTGCCTGAAGCAATGATGTTTTTAGGTTCCACAAAGGTAGCTGTGTATAGTCTATAGTCATTACATAAAGGAAACTCTGATAGTTTAAATTATAAACCATAAATTATCTGTTCATCAACTGGCGAAGAGCACACAGCATGACTCTATTGTGTTAGTGCAGGAGACTAGAAATAAATATCTGCATCTTCTCCTGAACACTCTGTCCACATTTGCCATAAAGATCTACTAATCAATGTTTGTTTTCCATCCTGTAGAATGAAAAGCAGAATTTCCTCTCCTTTACCTGATGGGTCCTGCATGGCTTCCCACGGCCTGTGGAGAGAGAGCCAGGCTTAGAGGAATCTTCCCAACACCATACAGAATAAATCCCTTACAAAGCTTCACATTACAACAGATAGATTGAGAAAGCCCTTCACATTCCTCCCTTTAATTGCAACAGGTTTGAGGCTGAGGAGATTTCTCAACAGGGAAATAACACATATACCTCTTTCTCTCTTTTTTTTTAATAGATGCAGATATTTTCCTTTCTCGAAAGGCATTTTCATGCCCAAATTTTTATTCCTCTTTTTGCTACTATTTCCTCCAGTCTTTTCCTGTAATCAGTTAATAATGATTATTCATTTGGTCATTCATTTAGCAAACATGTATGAATACCTATCATGGGTTAAACTCACTATCTGTGTAGATCACGCCACTGGCCTTCCTCCAGCTCAGCCTGGGCACCTTGAGCCCCTTCTCCTGAAAGCCTGCTCTCTCTCCAGTGCTCTTATCCTTCAGATCTTAGCTCAGATTTTACCAGCTTGGGGACTCTTTTAGATCATCAAGCAGGATTCCACCTCTTTGGTGTCCCCACACCCAACGTACACACTCTATGCTCTCATTTTCCTCTGTCCAAGCTCTCCCAGAACTTCCTACATGTTGAATACATCTGGTGACATGTTCCCTACATGGAGTCACATATGCAGATGCATTTCATCATCACACTGGGGGCTTTCCTGGTGGCTCAGAAGGTAAAGAATCTGCCTGCAATGCAGAAGACCTGGGTTTGATCCCTGGATTGGGAAGATCCCTTGGAGAAGGAAATGACAACCCACTCTAGTATTCTTGCCTAGAGAATCCCATGGACAGAGGGACCTGATGGACTATAGTCTATGGAGTCACGAAGAGTCAGACACGACTGAGCAACTAACACTTTTACTTTTTCACTTTTCATCATCAGATTGATCATGATCGATGTGTATTTGTTGAGCTACTGACCTGTTTGCAAACAGTCACAGAGTATCTTCTGCAGTCGAGGTTGCTTACTCATCACGTAGTCGTGCACTCCTCTCTGCAGCCCTTCTCAGAGTGGCTGTCCTCCAGGAGCCCTTTTAAGGGGCCTGGGCTGTGTCCAGCTTGAGACTCTGCCATCTTCTGGACTGAGCCGGCTGGCAGATGCAGAGCAGAACGTGTCTAGTGGACACCTCGGTCTGGAAGGGATGCACGTCTTGCTCATCCACCATCCTTTGGCCAGAGTTAGTCACATGACTCATCAAGTGGAAGGGCGGCTGGAGAATGGAGTGGGGATCCTCTGTTGTTAGTGGATGCAGCTAGGATCAGCCACAGGCACCTAAAAGGACGATGAGGATTCTGATGGGCAAAGACACGGGTGGAGGAGGCAAGCAAATAGCATGAGCAAGGGCTGGGGGAGGGAAACAAGAAATAATAATAACAAATCACTAATGATTTGGGGGCTTCCCTGGTGGCTCAGTAGTAAAGAATCTGCCTGTCAATACGGGAGACACATGAGACATGGGTTTGATCCCTGGGTCAGGAAGATCCCCTGGAAAAGGAAATGGCAACCCACACCAGTATTCTTGCCTGGGAAACCCCATGGACAGAGGAGCCCGGCGGGCTACAGTCCATAGGATCACAAAGAGTTAGACATGACTGAGTGACTGACACACGCACACACAATGATTTGGGAGGAACTGTAATAAATGAAGAGATATCTTATAGAGGCATCTAGTCCCTCAAGGATCATAGGCTGAATAAAAGAATGGATAGGTCGTTGAATGGGCAGATAAATGGACAGATGGATTTGCACCTGTGGCTGAGGACCTGCGACATTATTCTGTAGAGAGGTGCAAGGTTAACTGGGATACCGGTCCTCCTAGCATCCTATACGTCTCTCCCCACCCCATCTTGAAGTAGACACGTGAGGAACTACAGAAAGGCGGGAACCTTGAATGAAGGGATGAGAGGCTGGATGCCCCTTAAGAGTCTGGCCCTCCAGAGATGCTCTTAGGAAGCCTTTTCACTTTGCTTTCATTCCTTTGTGAGTTAGTCTCTCATGTCATTATCTGCTGCCTCCAGCCTGACCACAGGACAGAGAAGTAAGGGGAAATACAGGTGTACTCCACTCGCAGAGAATGGCTTCTAAAAGCATGTGCACAGGCTAACAGGATAGAAGTTAAATTCTGAAAGCAAGGTAGAGCTTATCTGGAACCCTGTTCATGGAAATGATGAGGACTCCGAAATCCTGGGGTGGGGATGGGGTCCACCACCCATGTGATAAGAGCAGAACAAGGACCCTGGTCTCTCCCAGCTGAAGTGTGTGCCAGGGAATCTGGCCTAAAATACGAGAGTGAGAGAGTGTGAGCAGGTGCTGAGTGCTATGAGGAAAAGGGAAGGTTAAACAGGTAAAGGGGGACCAGAAATGCTGGGATGCTGGCAAGGCACGGAAGGCAAGGTGCAATTTTAGATAGAGGAGGCCTCAAGAGCTGGGTGACGCTGAGCCAAGTCTTGAAGAAGATGAGAGGTGAACCATGTAAACATCAAGGGAAGACAGTATCAGGGTCAATGAGAGGCTCGAAGACAGGGTGTAACGTGGAGAATACGTTTCAAAAGGATCACTTTGGCTGCTTGGTTGAGAATAGACCTTGGGAGGTAAGATGTGGGGAGACCATTTGAAGGTTATGGCAATGACCTAGGCAAGAATGATGCACTAAATTCATAATCAAAACTATAGTGCTCCAGGCAAAGGTTTGATAGATTGCATACGTTAATCACATGTAAACTATGCAGAGTAAATATTAAGAAACTTCTAATTCTATTTTTCAGATGAGACCAAAAAAAAAAAAAAATAGAATTAGGACAAAGCAAGACCTTCCTCAGTGTCACAAATGACATAACTAGGTGTAGTTAATGGCAGAGGCACGCTTCAGATTCTAACTAATCATTGATTAACACTAATCATTTTTAATAGTCGATAAACGATGTTGTGATAGCTTCAGGTGGACAGCAAAGGGACTCAGCCATACACATACAAGCATCCATTCTTCCCCGGGGTAATTTTTTAAAGCATGGAGTAAGATATGAAGAGTCAGAAGAAAATGATAAAACTAGGAAAATATATCAGACCAGAGAGTAGAAGAACAGATGGGGAGAAAGATCAGGACCCTGATTCGGGCTCATTTCTCTGTTTCTCCATCTGAAACTCTCTCCTTCCCTTTTTCCTTGCACCTGTCTTCATCAGAGAGGGTCCTCACCCCGTCTCTCTTGCAGATTAGTAAAGTTGCTGAAAAGCTGATTAGCTGTGCAAACTCCTGGCCTTCCTCTGCTACAGCCTGCATTGCGCTGGGGCCGACACTGCAGTTCCAGGCTCCTTTCTTGCCGGCTTTGGGCTCTAGTCAGCCGATGCATGCATATCCTGGAGGAGGGACCGGAATGCTGGGGACGGGAATGGCTGGTGTTTTTCCTGTCTTCGCTGCAGCCTTTCCAGCCCAGCTGGTGACCTCTCCCCTGGCCTTGGGCAAACTCACCTCACCCCACTGCCATCCAGTATCAGATGACACTGACTTTTCCTTCTTGTGTTAATCTCAGGGTTGCTTTGTTCTATTTATTACTTATTTGGCTTCTCCAATGTAGCTAACACCCTAGATTAAATTCCTCCCGTTTTAAACACCGAAAGTGACTTCTGTTTCTCTTAAATGACAGACAGACATCCTTTCAACCAGCAGACATCCATGCAATCTCAAATGTGCCATTTCAAAACCACAGAAGACAGGACTCCAGTTTTGAAGTACCTGCCTTAAGGATGAGTTCCACTGCAGATTGATAATGCTACTTTAAAAATTCCCTTTGAATAGAAGTCAAACTATAGTGAGAAAAGCAATTTTGAAAGATGATCATCAGTGCCTTTAAAAGTTTTCACGATGAATTAAGACACATTATCATCCACAAATTATCTAAAAGATCCATCAATATTTAATTTGCTTCTCAAAACCACATTAGGATTAACATTACAAAGAAAACAGGCTTTTGTTCTAAGGAAAAATGTATCAGGGCTGTGCAGTGGTTTTATCTGACACCTCTGTTAGCATAATACAGTGGAGGGGAGTATATTTGTGTTTGTACTAACAACAGATTCCTTTTCTGAGTTTCTGCCCTTGGCTACTTTTACAAACTAAGCATCATTTAACCAGCGGGAAGACACGGTACACAGAACTTTACAGCAGCAGGATATGTTCCCTAATATTTGGCTAATCTTTGGGTGATCTCAAGAGAAGCTAGTGGAAGAATGTTAATAGTTAGCAGGGGGTATGTGAACCTCTTTTTTTATTACCTGGCTCAGCTAACACTTTGCAAGATGTCATGGCCTAAGAATCTAATCATTACCTCCAGAATCTCTTCACTGCTCTCTTCAGAACCAATCTGTGTCAGGTTTCTAAGTGCTAAGCTTCAATAGATACGCTCTTAATAATTAATCCTTTCCTTAAAGTGCTTTGATTTTTCAGATTCAGCTGAGTATATATCTGGCAACTCTAAGCCTGTTGTGCCAAAACAAAATTATAGTGTTGGTTGGGGGTGCTTAGCTGCTCAGTCATGTCCAACTCTTTGAGACCCCTTGGACTGTAGCCCGTCAGGCTCCTGTGTCCACAGGTTTCTCCAGGCAAGAATACTTAAGGGGTTTGCCATTTCCTCCTCCAGGAGATCTTCCCAAACCAGGCATCAAACCCAGGTCTCCTGCATTGCAGGAGGATTCTTCTACCATCTGAACCACCAGGGAAGCCCATTGGTGGGGGATCAGGTGTAAGATTCCAGGCCCCATGAGATTTTAGTGGAAGAAGCTCAGATGTGCTGTCTTAACCCTTGAAGAGAAGCGGCAGTCGTCACCTCCCCAGAAAAGGCATATTTAGCCTGAATTAAACACCCCTGCCTTCTGGTTCCCATGCAAACTGTCTTTGCTTGTTCTGTGTGTCTCTTTGTGTGCATATGTGTCTTTGCTTGAGCTGTTGCTTTCCTCACTTCACCCCGTTACTCTGTATTCTTTTCGGAAGATTTAGCCATTGCCTCCTCCAGGAAGACTTCTTTGATTCCTCTCCCACCTGCAACACCTCCCCACCAACACACACACACACACCCTGACCCCAGCTTTCCTGCAGCTCTTCTGCTTCCTTCTGTACATAATTCCAAGATGATCTCCTCGTGGGTCTGCAGCTACCTGAAGACTCCGAGTTCCAGCAGAGTATGGACTGGCTTCTGGATGCAAGCGTGTATCCTCAATAGCTGCTCTGTCCCTGTTCCTTGAACACAGCTGAAGGGAGCTGATCAGAGCAGTTGATCATCTATGAAGTTGAGATCGTGCCTCCAGCAAAACTGCAAAAAGCAGCAGCTCTCCCAGCTCGTGCTCCGTGACCATTTCAGGACACAGTGGGACATTCATCTCTCTCCTGTAAAACTGCCTGTGTGCCTGACGCCGCTTGCTTGCATTCTTCCTTTTCGTTTTGGCTTTCTTCCCAAGAGAATTACACAACCTCCTGTCCTCCTCCCCGTGCTGTACCTCCAGCTGAAGCCCATGAATAAAGAAAGACAGCCGGGACTCCAGGATCCTGTTACAAATTCAATGTGTGCATACCTTTCCTGGGAACCCTGCAGACTTACATTTTCTTTAGAATGGCAAAGCCTAACAGGCCTCTCCTTCCAAAGAAGATAGTTCTCAGAAACCTGAAAGGGCTTTATGAGGTTGGCCACGGTCATCTCATCCTTAATTAGAATGAAATGGATAACACGGGATTTCCCAGATGGCTCGATGGTGAAGAATCCCCCTGCCAGTGCAGGAGACACAGGTTCAATTTCCGGGTCTAGAAGATCCCTGGAGAAAGAAATGGCAACCTGCTTCAGTATTCTTGCCTTGGAAATCTCATGGGCAGAGGAGCCTGGGGGCTACAGTCCATGGGGTCGCAAAGAGTTGGACAAAGCACGCGTGTACACACACACACACACACACACACACACACACACACACACGATGGATAGCACTCAGCCAGATCTAGGCCAAGAAAGCCTTCACTATTTGCTTCCTGCGATGCCAGGCCAGTTATTATACTTCATGGCAGCTCGGCCTCTTCATTTCTAAAATAAGTTCAATGCCATGTAATTGCACAGTGCTTGGGAGGATTAATAACACAATGTTAACGCAGAATCGGGCACCTAATACCCCAAAATGGGTAGAAATAATAACAAAAATAATACATTTTTATTCCGAACTGTTAAAGATCAAATTATAAATCCTCCCCGCTCCACTCATTTGTTGGAGGCCTAACTCCAGAATGTGACCTTATTTGGAGGGTCTTAACAGAGTTAATCAACTTAAAATGAGGCCACTAAAGTGGGCCCTGTGTGTATTAGTCATTCAGCCATGTCCAACTCTTTGTGTTCCAGTAGACTGTAGCCCTCCAGTCTTCCCTGTCCATGGAATTCTCCATGCAAGAATACTGGAAATGGGTTGCCATTTCCTCCTCAAGGGAATCTCCTGACCCAGGGATCAAATCCAGGTTTTCCGCAATGCCGGCAGATTCTTTACTGTCTGAGCCCCCAGGAAGTCAACCCAGTATAAATAGTGTCATTATAAAGAGGAAATTTGGACACAGGCACGGACAAAGGAGAACTCCATGTGAAGAAAGCAGTCTGGAGTGATACTTCTATAAGCTAAAGATGCTTAAAGAAGCCAGCAAAGCTAGGTGGGAGCATGTCTCCCTCACGGGCACAGAAAGAACCAACCCTGCTGACCCGTGGTCTTGGACTTTCACCTCCAGAGCTGTGAGATGCTGATGAAATTCTGTTGCTCGGGCACCCAGTTTGTGGTAGTTTACCTGCGCTGAAACTGAGAACAGGGACGTTCCACTGGAACGACAGCACAGCAAGGGAGGCAGAGCCGGACGACGCTGCCGTTAGTGTGAGTCTTTCTGGAATGCAAATCCTCATTGCTGTCTACAGGGAACATGTTGGTTGCCATGGTCTCCATCCACACGCCTCACGTCCCCGTTCTCCAGCCCCTGTCCTGAGCCCCTTCCTCTGAACACTCAGGACACCCCACCTCCTTTTCCTTTGACACATTCTCCTCTCCTGCCTTGCACTTCAGTTAGGATGACAGACTTCCCAGGAGAGATCCTGATTTAACTGATCTAGGGTGGGGCTCAGAAAATCACACTTATTTTAAATGTTCTTAGGATGATCTTTATATGCAGGGAGTGAGAATTCTGCCCTACCCCCAGGCCCTCAGGGCAGGTCCACAGCCTCCTTCCCTGGTATCCACTGCATGCCATCCAATGGGTGTCCCAGTGGGTGGGAGATGAGTGGGCTGAGTCCTAGATAACAGATGAATATACCTCTGCAATGCTCCGACCCCATGGTACCCACTCATCGGCCGTGTGCACTGGGAAAGCAGCCTCACCGCCACTGCTCGTCCACGCTCCCCGTCACCCACGCTTGATGCCACTCCAGGAGCTTTCTTGCCTTCACAGATCAGAAATCACTTAGCTCCACACACTAGGGTAAGACCCACTGCACCTCCAGCAGTGCCCAGCCAGCAGCACTTCAAAAAAATTCCACAGGTCACTTTCCTATCTCTTCAGAATGAGAACCTTCTGGTGTGGATGGACTGTCTTTTCTGAAATAACAACATTAATAACAAATCAATCAAGAGTCAAGCAAACAAACCCTCTCCCTGTTGAAACTAACTGAATGTCTCCCCACCACTCTTTTTTTAATACCCACTGTATTTCTTGTGCTGTACAATATGCCCTTGCAGCTTATTTTATTTATTTGTTTATTGGCTGCGTCCCTTGGCATGTGAGATCTTAACTTCCCCAAGCGTGCCAAGTTGTTTCCGTTGTGTCATAGTCTTTGCAACCCTATAGACTGTAGCACGATAAGTTCCTCTGTTCATGGGGTTCTCTAGGCAAGAACACTGGAGCGATTTGCCATGCCCTCCTCCAGAGGAGTCTTCCCAACCCAGGGATCAAATTGGAGTGGCTTGCCATGGGGGATCTTCCTGACCCAGGCATCGAACCTGTGGCTCCTGCATTGGCAGGCAGATTCTTTACCGCTGAGCCACAGGAAGGCCCTTAGTTCCCTGACCAGGAATCAGACTTGCACCCTTTGCTTTGGTAGTGCTGAGTCTTAACCAGTGAATGGCCAGGGAGTCCCAGCATCACTTGTTTCTAAAAGTTCAAAAGCATTATGCGATATGTCATCCTCACTAGCAAAGAAGCTAGTCCTTTTCCTTCTCCTGTTGTGCATGTGCTGAGATGTGGGGACAGCTCTCTCTCCTGCGGCAGCCTTTGTCCTGCCTCAGGGCTTCTGCCCTATTTGTTCCTTCTGCCTGGACTGTGTCCTTCCCCATGGACCCACTTGGACTACTTCATCAACACTTAGCTCAGGAATCTCCTTTTCTGAACCCTCCCCACTTAAAACTCTCCATCCCCACCCCACTCCCAGGTGGCCTGGGTCCTCGGGGCTTCTGTTGGAACTCTGGGTTTGCTTTGACAGCCCTTGTTCGTGACGATGTATTTATATTCTCACCCGCCACAATGGTCTGTGGTCCTGAGCACACAGACTGCCTCATTCAAGTCTTTGTCGCCAGCATTTAGCCCAGCATCTGGTACACATTAGATACCCAGCAAATATTTGTTGAACGAATGAGTAAATCACATTCATTGATATTTACGAGTGCTTCACAGTTAACAACATGCTTCAAACGGCACATGGTATGAATAAAAGGGTAAGAAAGTTCACACAGCTCTAGTGGTCCTTCCCGTGAGGGCTCCTGCCAACACTGACTCAATTTTAAACGAGCTATTCTTCTCCAAGGTCTGCAATGGAAGGACAGCTGTTGCAGGGTTGGGGGCAGGGGTGGCGGGGAGGGTGTTGGTTTTTTAATTTGGGCAAAGGAGGATGAGTTCAGATGTGCTGGGGCAGAGAAGGTGACCAACTTCCTTCCACCACAGTGTGATTGACCCCATGACCCCAGCCACCCCCTCCTCCAAGCCAAATCCCGAAATTCTGCCATTTACAAGGAAAAGAAAGAAAGAGAAGTCACTCAGTCATGTCCAACTCTTTGGGACCCCATGGACTGTAGCTGACCAGGGTCCTCCGTCCATGGGATTTTCCAGACAAGAATGCTGGAGTGGGTTGCCATTTCCTTCTCCAGTGAATCTTCCTGATCAAGGGATCGAACCTGGGTCTCCTGCACTGCAGGCCGACTCTCTTTATTATCTGAGCCACCAGGGAAGCCCAGTGGCTTTACCAGAAAAGGTTAGCACAACTAGCAAATGTGCCTCTGGCCATGCAAAGAGACGGGTGGTGGTGTTCCAATCTGTGAGCACAGTCTCCTCTCCCAGATCAGTCATATCCTGAGGACAATAGGCTGTTTCCTTCTGGTTTGTTCAACCTCAGAGCACTCAGGGAGGTTCAGTGTCCACCTTGAGTTTTGGCCCATCTCCAAGACTTCTAGTGAAGCCATTTGGAATAGGTGAGGAGTAGCGATTGGGAATCACACAGAAGGAGAACTGGGTTTCCCAGGTAACGCTAGGGGTAAAAAGCCAGTCAGCCAATGCAGGTAGCATAAGAGACGAGGGTTCGATTCCTGGGTTGGGAAGATCCCCTGGAAGAAGGCATGGCAAGTCACTCCAGTATTCTTGCCTGGAGAATTCCATGGACAGGGGAGCTTGGTAGACTAAAGTCCATGCAGTCGCAGAATTGGACATAACTGAAGCAACTTGGCATGCATGCACATGCCTGCACAGGAGAACTGGCTTCGAGGCAGTTCCTGGACAGGGCCTCCTTGCCTGAGGCCCCAGAGAGACTCTTGGACTAATAGGAGCCCAGCTCCTGAAATATCCTCAGCATGGCCCCCTCCCTCAAGTCCAGGGGGTGACAGAATTAAAAGACACTACTGTCCCCCATTCTGCCTCCAGAATTGTTTAGGCCAGTTCTCATCTGTCCATTTCACTCCTGCTTTCTTTCCAGATCTTGTCCTCTTTTGGCTCCAAGTCTTCATCACCTTGCGTGGATCAACAACTCAGTTTCAAATTGGTCTTCTCAGCTTCAGCAGCCACCACTCTACCCACTGCCCTCACCCAGCCTGCCTCCCACTTATGCCCCCAACAGCCCCAAGTTCACCCGTATTCACCAGACTCTGCCTCACGGTTTCATAGGTGAAAACCACGGTAGCAGGATGCTCAAACTCCATTGAACTTTGAGTTTTGTCCAGTTTGTGCCAGTCCAACAAGGCCTCTGTCCAACGGGGAGATGTGTCTCTCTCTGAAGCTGTCATTAGCCAAACACGTGGCATCAAGTCCAGGTTCACTGCCTAGCTCCAGTCAAAGCTGAGCTGATACCTTGTCTATGAAATTGGGCAGCTCCTTCTTTTGTCTCTTGGGAAAACTGATCACTAAGAAGCTCACAACCAAATGAAACAACCTCCCACCCCCAACTCTGACCTTTGCAAAGGAGTTAAATCTTTTCGTGTCTTGATCACTTACTGACTTTACCCTGATCTCAATCTACTTGTTTTGCCTTACTCTGTTACGGTTTGCTTCTGTCTAATTTTTTGAATTCTCAAATCCTTAGGAAGGGGGATTGAAAATGATCAAATCAATTAAATGGAATGATTAGACTCAGTGGAGATTAGCCATAATATGATTACATTCTATATTCTCTTAAGAAGTCTCTGAGATGAGAATTAATTGGGAACTTTAAAAATGAATCAGATAACCAGACACATAAATGAATCCTGGAATCACAGATAGGCAGCCATCGAAGGGGATTTTGAGGTTTCCTAATCTAACATTTGGGGTTTCCCTGGTGGCTCAGTGGTAAAGAACCCAGTTACCAATGGAGGCGACACAGGTTTGATCCCCTGAATCAGGTAGAGACCCTGGAGAAGGAGATGACAACTTATTCCAGTATTCTTGTCTGGGAGATCCGACAGACAGAGGAGCTTAGTGGATAGGATCACGCTGTGACTGACACGACTTAGAATCTGAGCATGCAAACTAATATTTGCAATTTAAAGTTAGGAATATAAAAACTAAAGACCAGAAAAAACTCACCCAAAAGTCAGGAGTGAATGTATGTTAAAGAGTATATCCTTTATAAAGAAAACATACTTTATTCAATAATCCATTTTTAAAAATCAAACTACTACTATTGGTTCCAAATAGGAAAAGGAGTACGTCAAGGCTGTATATTGTCACCCTGCTTATTTAACTTATATGCAGAGTACATCATGAGAAACGCTGGGCTGGAGGAAGCACAAGCTGCAATCAAGATTGCTGAGAGAAGTATCAATCACCTCAGATATGCAAATGCCCACCACCCTTATGGCAGGAAGTGAAGAGGAACTAAAGGGCCTCTTGATAAGTAAAAGAGGAGAGTGAAAAAGTTGGCCTAAAGCTCAACATTCAGAAAAGTAAGATCATGGCATCCGGTCCCATCACGTCATGGGAAACAGATGGGGAAAGAGTGGAAAGAGTGTCAGACTTTATTTTGAGGGGCTCCAAAATCACTGTAGATGGTGACTGTAGCCATGAAATTAAAAGACGCTTACTCCTTGGAAGAAAAGTTATGACCAACCTAGACAGTATATTAAAAAGCAGAGATATTACTTTGTCAACAAAGGTCCATCTAAACAAGGCTATGGTTTTTCCAGTGGTCATGTATGCATGTGAGAGTTGGACTATTAAGGAAGGTGAGTGCTGAAGAATCGATGCTTTTGAACTGTGGTGTTGGAGAAGACTCTTGAGAGTCCCTTGGACTGCAAGGAGATCCAACCAGTCCATCCTAAAGGAGATCAGTCTTGGGTGTTCATTGGAAGGACTTATGTTGAAGCTGAAACTCCAATCCTTCGGCCACCTGATGAGAAGAGCTGACTCATTTGAAAACACCCTGATGCTGGGAAAGATTGAAGGTGGGAGGAGAAGGGGATGACAGAGGATGAGATGGTTGGATAGCATCACTGACTCGATGGACATGGGTTTGGGTGGACTCCGTGGACTCTGGGAGTTGGTGATGGACAGGAGGCCTGGCATGCTGCGGTTCATGAGGTCGCAAAGAATCGGACATGACTGAGCGACTGAACTGACTACTGTGGAAAGGACGGTGAAGCAATGTGGCTTCAGACAGCCCTGACTGATGTACTTTCCCTCCATGCTGTGTGCATCCTTGTATGCGCTTCGGAGGGTTGTGCAAATGGCCAAATGAGACCTGACCCGTGCAGCCTTCAGTGCCGTTCATGCCGCTTCCAGCGAACTAAGGAGTGTCCGGTATGCGTTTCCAGTCTCAGGCTCTCAGCGTGACATTCTTTCCCCTTGTGATGGAGCAAAGAATCTAACATCCCAGCCATCGAGATACTGGGATTACAATCTCTGAACTATTGCCCTCACTCCATCAGCTTCCAGTTACAAAGGGAGATCTTGAGTGAATCACTGATTGGAAAACTCATATGGTTACATAGTAGCAATTGTTCTTGTTCAGTTGCTAAGTCATGTCCAACTCTTTGCCCCCCCATGGACTGCAGCATGCTGGGTTTCCCTGTCTTTCACCATTTCTTTGACCTTGTTCAAACTCATGTCCATTCGAGCTTTCCTGGTGGCTCAGTCAGTAAAGAATCCAACTGCAGTGTGGGAGACCGCGTTTTGATCTCTGGGTTGGGAAGATCCCTTGGAGGGGGGCATGGCAAAACACTCCAGTATTTTTGCGTGGAGAATTCTGTGGCCAAAGGAGCCTGGCGGTCTCCAGTCCATGGGATTGGAAAGAGTTGGACATGACTGAGTGACTAAGCACAGCACACAGCACAGCACTTGTCCATTGAGTCAGTGGTGCCATTCAACCATCTCATCCTCTCCTCCTGCCCTCATTCCTTCCCATCATCAGGTTTTGGGTTTTTTTTCCCAATGAGTGGTGGCCAAAGCATTGGAGTTTAAGCATCAGTCAGTCCTTCCAACGAATACTTGAGGTTCATTTCCTTTAGGATTGACTGGTTTGATCTCCTTGCTGTCCAAGGGACTCTTGAGAGTCTTCTCCAATACTACAATTCAAAAGTATCAATTTGAATTGCAATTCTATTATAATACTGATTAACACAGGACACTTCAGTTCAGTCGCTCAGTCATGTCTGACTCTTTGCAACCCCAAGAATTGCAGCATGCCATGCCTCCCTGTCCATCACTAACTCACGGAGTTCACTCAGACTCATGTCCATCGAGTCAGTGATGTCATACAGCCATCTCATCCTCTGTCGTCCCCTTCTCCTCCTGCCCCCAATCCCTCCCAGCATCAGAGTCTTCTCAAATGAGTCAACTCTTCATATGAGGTGGCCAAAGTACTGGAGTTTCAGCTTTAGCATCATTCCTTCCAAAGAAATCCCAGGGCTGATCTCCCTCAGAATGGACTGGTTGGATCTCCTTGCAGTTCAAGGGACTCTCAAGAGTCTTCTCCAACACCACAGTTCAAAAGCAGCAATTCTTCAGTGCCCAGCTTTCTTCACAGTCCAACTTGCACATCCATACATGACCACTGGAAAAACCATAGCCTTGATTAGATGGACCTTTGTTGGCAAAGTAATGTCTCTGCTTTTCAATATACTATCTAGGTTGGTCATAACTTTCCTTCCAAGGAGTAAGTGTTTTTAATTTCATGGCTGCAGTCACCATCTGCAGTGATTATGGAGCCCCAAAAATAAAGTCTGACACTGTTTCCACTGTTTCCCCATCTATTTCCCATGAAGTGATGGGACTGGATGCCATGATCTTCATTTTCTGAATGTTGAGCTTTAAACCAACTTTTTCACTCTCCTCTTTCATCAAGAGGCTTTTTAGTTCCTCGTCACTTTCTGCCATAAGGGTGGTGTCATCTGCATATCTGAGGTTATTGATGTTTCTCCTGGCAATCTTGATTCCAGCTTGTGCTTCTTCTAGCCCAGCATTTCTCATGATGTACTCTGCATATAAGTTAAATAAGCAGGGTGACAATATACAGCTCTGACGTACTCCTTTTCCTATTTGGAACAAATAGGAAAATAGTGGCTAACATAGGACAAATTTACTTTAAAAAATATAAAATAAAAATAAAGCTGGGACACACAACTTGGCTCCGTACTAGAGAATCAATGATTCTATTACAGAGAAAATCACACAATAGGATCCCCCTGGTGCCAGCACAATGGATCAATATAGATGAATAAAATGTCCAATTTACTGCAGTGATAGCTACGTATATTTCAGACAGAGTCACCAAACTATTAAAATGTTGTGCAGACAGCCTAGACTTTGATTTTATTTTTTTAATTATCTTCAGATAACCTCCCATGCTAACTTAACCTACCAAAGACAAAAACGGTGCAAGTATAAGGAAAAGAGAATTTTTTCAGTCCTTGTCATTGTGAACCTTTGGTTCTGCCAGACCATCTTCCTCACCTAGCTTTGGTTATTTCACGAGCTCTGGGCCAGAGAAGCTCTGAAACTCTATTTCTTTCCTACCATGCCTGTTTGGGCAGGCTTTGAATTTCCATATTCTCATATTTAAAACCAGAAAAACAATATCCATCTTGCTAGGTTGTTTGAGAGTTGGACAAAACAGTTTCCAATATATGGTCAAAGCTCATATGTGCTATATGGGCTCAGTCATGTCTGACCCTTTGTGACCCTATGAGCTTCTTTGTCCATGGACTTTTCCAGACAAGAATACTGCTGTTTCCTCCTCCAGGGGATCTTTTCAACCCAGGAATCAAGCCCACATCTCTAGTACCACCTGCACTGCAGGCAGATTCTTTACTGCTGAGCCACAGGGGAAATCCTGTAGTAGAAGCATAATGTAAAGTGAAAGTGAAGTCGTTCAGTCGTGTCCGACTCTTTGTGACCCCGAGGACTGTAGCCCACCAGGCTCCTCTGTCCATGGGATTCTCCACGCAAGAATACTGGAGTGGGTTGCCATTTCCTTCTCCATAATAATAGTGGCTTATTCATCCTAGCCTCTTTCTATTTGCCTGTAGAATTAGCTCTTCTAGAATGTGTTCATGTCTCTTCTCTATCTAAATCCCATCTGTTTTTCAAGATCAGATTAAGGCAATACATCCTCCTGGATATGTCCCCACACTTCCCAGTCCATACAGAGCTGGCACTTTGAATTTCTAGCACGTAATGTTAGAATCACCTACTTATAAGATTAGAGAAAGGTACTGGCATGTGACATTCAAGATGGCAGCAGGCTTGCCATCCATGTTGTATCTGTTCTCCCCACCCCCTCCCTCATTATTCTAGTCATGCTAGACCAGCCCACAGCCATCAGTCAGTTCAGTTCAGTCGCTCAGTCATGTCCAACTCTTTTCGACCCCATGAATCACAGCATGCCAGGCCTCCCTGTCCATCACCAACTCCCAGAGTTCACTCAGACTCACGTCCATCAAGTCCGTGATGCCATCCAGCCATCTCATCCTCTGCCGTCCCTTTCTCCTCCTGCTCCCAATCCCTCCTAGCATCAGAGTTTTTCCAGTGAGTCAACTCTTCATATGAGGTGGCCAAAGTACTGGAGTTTCAGCTTTAGCATCATTCCTTCCAAAGAAATCCCAGGGTTAATCTCTTTCAGAATGCACTGGTTGGATGTCCTTGCAGTCCAAGGGACTCTCAAGAGTCTTCTCCAACACCACAGTTCAAAAGCATCAATTCTTCAGCGCTCAGCCTTCTTCACAGTCCAACTCTCACATCCATACGTGACTACTGGAAAAACCATAGCCTTGACTAGACGGACCTTTGTTGGTAAAGTAATGTCTCTGCTTTTGAATATGCTATCTAGATTGGTCATCACTTTTCTTCCAAGGAGTAAGTGTCTTTTAATTTCATGGCTGCAGTCACCATCTGCAGTGATTTTGGAGTCCAAAAAATAAAGTCAGACACTGTTTCCACTGTTTCCCCATCTATTTCCCATGAAGTGATGGGACTGGATGCCATGATCTTCGTTTTCTGAATGGTGAGCTTTAAGCCAACTTTTTCACTGTCCTCTTTCACTTTCATCAAGAGGCTTTTTAGATCCTCTTCACTTTCTGCCATAAGGGTGGTGTCATCTGCATATCTGAGGTGATTGATATTTCTCCCAGCAATCTTGATTCCAGCTTGTGCTTCTTCCAGTCCAGCGTTTCTCATGATGTACTCTGCATAGAAGTTAAATAAGCAGGGTGACAATATACAGCCTTGACGTACTCCTTTTCCTATTTGGAACCAGTCTGTTGTTCCATGTCCAGTTCTAACTGTTGCTTCTTGACCTGCATACAGATTTCTCAAGAGGCAGCTCAGGTGGTCTATTATTTCCATCTCTCTCAGAATTTCCCACAGTTTATTATGATCCACACAAAAGCTTTGGCATAGTCAATAAAGTAGAAATAGATGTTTTTCTGGAACTCTCTTGCTTTTTCCATGATCCAGCAGATGTTGGCAATTTGATCTCTGGTTCCTCTGCCTTTTCTAAAACCAGCTTGAACATCAGGAAGTTCACGGTTCACGTATTGCTGAATGGTTCAAATATGTCCCACAGCCATACTACCTATAAATACTGTAATTAGTACAAACTGTTTTTTGAGAGGCAGATCCATGTCTTATCCTCTGAAGTCCTAGAGTCTAGCAGTGTTTCAGAATCATAGCAGAATCCCAGGTGCATAAATTCCCTGGGGCTGCGTAACAAAGTTCCACAACTTGGGGGCCTGAAGACGGCAGAAGTCCATTCTTTCACAGTTCGGCTCAAGAGGCTCAGAAGTGCAAGCAAGGTGAGCCACGCTCTTTCCAAAGATCCTTTCAGGGAGGACCTTTCCTTACCTCTTCCACCTAGTAGCCCCAGGAATCCCTGTTGCCATGCCGCATTCTCTCTGTGTGCAAGTCTGAGTCCTCACAGGAATCATCTTTAACAACCTTATTTCTACAAATAGTCTCTAAGGCAACTCAGGCTTTTTCTAGCATGAATTTCAAAAGTCTTCAAGCTTCTACGCATTATTCATTCCAAAGCCATGTCCAGTTTTAGGTATCTGTTACAGGGCACCCCACTCTTGATTCCAAACTCTCAATCAGTCAAGATTCTTGAGAGAAAGGGAACCAACAGCATGTGTGTATCTGTCTGTCTCTGTGTATATATGTGTTTGTAGATGATAAATGATAGATAAACAGATATATAAATAGATTTATTTTAAGGAATTGGTTCATGCAACTGTGGGATTGTCAAGTCTAAAGTTTTCAGCACACCCCAGCTGCCTGGACACTCAAGCAGGATTTCGATGCTGCAGCTTTGAGGCAGAATTTCTATTCCTCCAAGAAACTTCAGTTTTCGCTCCTAAGATCTTCAACTGATTAGATGAGGCCCACCCACACTATCAAGGGTGATCTTCAAGTCCACTGATTAGAGATGTTCATCACATCTTCAAAATATCTTTGCAGCAACATCTAGACTAGTATTTGACCAAACAACTAGCACCAAAACCTAATCGAGTAGCCACATAGACTTAACCATTGCATAAGGCTCGGAGTCTTGATTAAGTTTTTACCTTTGTCATTAACTAACTTGGAATTACTGCTAATTCATATTGCCTTGCATTTACTCCACTGTAAAGAGAAAAGTTTGGAGCAACTCCAGAAAATCCCATCAGGCTCTAAAATCCATACTATATACAGTGTAGACTCCAGCTTCTCCTGAATTGCTCCTCTTCCTTCTGGACCTCCTCTGTCTATCAGTCATTGATTCCACTATCATTCCTGTCCATATTTCCTTTCCTATACTCCCGCCCTCCTCTAAGCCTGCTTCTTAGCTAACACTATTGATCTCAGAGGCATGACATGGGAGACTTGACATGGATCATAATAAACATGCCACTCTCAATGAGCATCTCAGTGGGTAAAAGAATCCACCTGCAATGGAGGAGATGCGGGTTTGATCCTTGGGTCAGGATGATCCCCTGGAGGAGAGCATGGCAGCTCACTCCGGTATTCTTGCCTGGAGAATCTCCTGGACAGAGGAACCTGGTGAGATGCAGTCCCTAGGGTTGCTAAGAGTGGGATGTGACTGAAGCGACTTAACACACATGCACTGTTGATGGAAAGAAAATTTATCTTGGTTATTTATTCAGTTGGATGAGAGGATGAATGCTGTCTCCTTGAATGATACAAAATAAGAGAACAAACCACTTTGTTAGGCCTAAGCTGGAAGCAAACAGAAGACTGTAGACACAACACAGTCCCAACCCCATGAGTCATTTGAATTACCTGCTGAACAAATTGAGCAGATACAGGGCAATAGGCTATAATGAGCACACACAGATGCTACTTGAGTCCTGTACATATGGCACCTTTTTACAGACATCTTATTTACTTTAGCCCCAAAGTTTTCCTAATATTTCAGATTCACGCTGTGATTTTTTTTTAGCAACATGAAATGACAGCAGCTCAAACTTATATCAGTGATTATGCTCTGCTCAGATGAGAATGATTATGAGCTCCAAGATGCTAGGGAGACCTATAGCAACCATCAGGAAAACAGTTCTTTGTGCCAAATAATTAGGTAGAGCATTTTTAGTGAAGAAGTTAAGAAAGAAGGCTGTGAGGTCTCTTGGATCTGAGGAATTTTGTCCCTGCCATCCATGAGCTAAAGGGTTAAGTCCCTAAAGCCTCAGGTGCAGTTCAGTTCAGCTCAGTCACTCAGTTGTGTCCAACCTTTGCAACCCCATGAACCACAGCACGCCAGGCCTCCCTGTCCATCACCAACTCCCAGAGTTTTCCCAAACTCATGTCCATTGAGTCGGTGATGCCATCCAACCATCTCATCCTCTGCTATCCCCTTCTCCTCCTGCTCTCAATCTTTCCCAGCATCAGGGTCTTTTCAAATGAGTCAGCTTTTTGCATCAGGTGGCCAAAGGATTGGAGTTTCAGCTTCAACATCAGTTCTTCCAATGAACACCCAAAACTGTCTCCTTTAGGATGGACTGGTTGAATCTCTTTGCAGTCCAAGAGACTCTCAAGAGTCTTCTCCAACAACACAGTTCAAAAGCATCAATTCTTTGGCGCTTAGCTTTCCTTATGGACCTTTGTTGACAAAGTAATGTCTCTGCTTTTTAATATGTTGGCTAAGTTGGTTGTAACTTTCCTTCCAAGGAGTAAGCGTCTTTTAATTTCATGGCTGCAGTCACCATCTGCAGTGATTTTGGAGTCCAGAAAACAACAGTCAGCCACTTGTTCCACTGTTTTCCCATTTTTGCCATGAAATATATTGAGAAGACTCTTGAGAGTCCCTTGGACTGCAAGGAATTCCAACCAGTCCATTCTGAAGGAGATCAGCCCTGAGACTTCTTTAGAGGGAATGATGCTGAAGCTGAAACTCCAGTACTTTGGCCACCTCATGTGAAGAGTTGAAAAGATTTTGATGCTTGAAGGGATTGGGGGCAGGAGGAGAAGGGGACGACAGAGGATGAGATGGTAGGATGGCATCACTGACTCGATGAATGTGAGTCTGAGTGATCTCTGGGAGTTGGTGATGGACAGGAGGCCTGGCGTGCTGAGATTCATGGGGTCGCAAAGAGTCAGACACGACTGAGCAACTGAACTGAACTGAACAGGACTGGAGGCCATGATCTTAGCTTTCTGAATGTTAAGCTTTAAGCCAGCTTTTTCACTCTCCTCTTTCACTCTTTAGTTCTTCTTCACTTTGCGCCACAAGGGTGTCATCTGCATATCTGAGGTGATTGGTATTTCTCCCGGCAATCTTGATTCCAACTTGTTCTTCATCTAACCCAGTGTTTTTCATGATGTACTCTGCATAGAAGTTGAATAAACAGGGTGACAATATACAGCCTTGACATACTCCTTTTCCTGTTTGGAACCAGTCTGTTGTTCCATGTCCGGTTCTAACCGTTCCTTCCTGACCTGCATACAGGTTTCTCAAGAGGCAACTCAGGTGGTCTGGTATTCCCATTTCTTTCAGAATTTTCCACAGTTTATTGTGATCCACACAGTCGAAGGCTTTGGTATAGTCAATAAAGCAGATATATGTTTTTCTGGAACTCTCTTGCTTTTTCCATGATCCAGCGGATGTTGGCATTTTGATCTCTGGTTCCTCTGCCTTCTCTAAAACCACCTAGAATGTCTGGAAGTTCACGGTTCATGTATTGTTGAAGCCTGGCTTGGAGAATTTTGAGCATTACTTTACTAGCATGTGAGATGAGGGCAACTGTGCCGTAGGGTGAGCATTTTTTGGCATTGCCTTTCTTTGGGATTGGAATGAAAACTGACCTTTTCCAGTCCTGTGGGCACTGCTGAGTTTTCCAAATTTGCTGGCATATTGAGTGCAGCATTTTCACAGCATCATCTTTCAGGATTTGAAATCACTCAACTAGAATTTCCTCAGCTCCATTAGCTTTGTTCATAGCGATGCTTCCTAAGGCCCACTTGACTTCACATTCCAGGATGTCTGGCTCTAGGTGAATGATCACACTATCGTGATTATCTGTGTCATGAAGGTCTTTTTTGTACAGTTCTTCCATGTATTCTTGCCACCTCTTCTTAATATCTTCTGCTTCTGTTAGGTCCATACCATTTCTGTCCTTGCTGAAGCCCATCTTTTCATGAAATGTTCCCTTAGTATCTCTAATTTTCTTGAAGAGGTCTCTAGTCTTTCCTAATCTATTGTTTTCCTCTATTTCTTTGCACTGATCACTGAGGAAGGCTTTTTTTTAATCTCTCCTTGCTATTCTTCGGAACTCTGCATTCAAATGGGTATATCTATCCTTTTCTCCTTTGCTTTTTGCTTCTCTTCTTTTCAGAGCTATTAGTAAGGCCTTCTCAGACAGCCATTTTGCTCTTTTGGCATTCCTTTTCCATGGGGATGGTCTTGATCCCTGTCTCCTGTACAATGTCACAAACCTCCGTCCATAGTTATCAGGCACTCTGTCTATCAGATCTAGTCCCTTAAATCTATTTCTCACTTCCACTGTATAATCATAAGGGATTTGATTTTGGTCATACCTGAATGGTCTAGTGGTTTTCCCCTCTTTCTTCAATTTAAATCTGAATTTGGCAATAAAGAGTTCATGATCTGAGCCACAGTCAGCTCCTGGTCTTGTTTTTGCTGATTGTATAGAGCTTCTCCATCTTTGACTGCAAAGAATATAATCAATCTGATTTCGGTGTTGACCATCTGGTGATGTCCATGTGTAGAATCTTCTCTTGTGTTGTTGGAAGAGGGTGTTTGCTATGACTAGTGCATTCTCTTGGCAAAACTCTATGAGCCTTTGCCTTGCTTCATTCCGTACTCTAAGGCCAAATTTGCCTGTTACTCTTGGTGTTTCTTGACTTCCTACTTTTGCATTCCAGTCCCCTATAATGAAAAGGACATCTTTTTGGGTGTTAGTTCTAAAAGTTCTTGTAGGTCTTCATAAAACTGTTCAACTTCAGCTTCTTCAGCTTTACTGGTTGGGGCATAGACTTGGAATACTGTGATACTGAATGGTTTGCCTTGGAAACAAACAGAGATCATTCTGTCATTTTTGAGATTGCATTCAAGTACTGCATTTTGGACTCTTTTGTTGACTATGATGGCTATTCCATTTCTTCTAAGGGATTTCTGCCCATAGTAATAGATATAATGGTCATTTGAGTTAAATTCACCCATTGGAGTCCATCTTAGTTTGCTGATTTCTAGAATGTCGATGTTCACTCTTACCATCTCCTGTTTGATCACTTCCAGTTTGCCTTGATTCATGGACCTAACATTCCAGGTTCTTATGCAATATTGCTCTTTACAGCATCAAACCCTGCTTCTATCCCCAGTCACATCTACACCTGGGTGTTGTTTTGTTTTGGCTCCATCCCTTCATTCTTTCCAGAGTTATTTCTCCCCTGATCTCCAACAGCATACTGGGCACCTACCGACCTGGGCAGTTTATCTTTCAGTGTCCTATCTTTTTGCCTGTTCATACTGTTCATGGGGTTCTCAAGGCAAGAATACTGAAGTGGTTTGCCATTCCCTTCTCCAGTGGACCACATTCTGTAAGATCTCTCCCCGTGACTTGTCCGTCTTGGGTGGCCCCACATGGCATGGCTTAGTTTTATTGAGTTAGACAAGGCTGTGGTCCATGTGATCAGATTGGCTAGCTGTCTGTGATTGTGGTTTCAGTCTGTCTGCCCTCTGATGCCCTGTCTCAGTGCCTACCATTTTACTTGGGTTCCTCTTACCTTGGATGTGGGGTATCTCTTCATAGCTGCTCCAGCAAAGCGCAGCTGCTGCTCCTTACCTTGGACGTGGGGTAACTCCTCACAGCCACTGCTCCTGACCTTGGATGTCAGCCTCAGGTTTCTTACTTTTAAATTAGAAATAATAATATATCCAGCTTATATAATCATGATGACTGAATAACAAATACATCATCACATATATTGTAAAGTGTTTCATGAAAAGATGGTGTGTAAAAAATATCCACAAAGTGAAAAGTGAAAACTCTTAATTGAGGATCCCTGAAGAGTCCCTAGGTGAGAGACTAGGTTGTTATTAAAACATGTTTACTTTCTCCTTTCTCCTTTCAAGAGCAGACCATTTGTCCACCCCTCCACCTAACACTGGCCGTGTGCCTTGCTTTGGCCAATGAGATGTTAACTGACTCGGCCTGTCCCGGGGCAGGACAGGAGAAACATGGATCACAGAAGCCATGGTGAGCTGATCCTAGATAACTCTTACAATCATGTGAGTGCCCATCAGACCCTCAGCTGACCACAGACAGTGAGAACAAAGAGTTTCTGCTGTAGGTTACTGAGCTTGAGAGTAGTTTGTTAGGCAGTAATTTTGTGACATTAACTAACTTATCTTCTCTCTTCATAGGGTGATCTTATGTTTCAGTTTACCTGGAAGTGGTATGGTTTACACCTGTTTTTCAGTGTATCACTCTTTTTAACACTTTCTTAGATTTTTCCTTTTCTTTCTTTCTTTTTCTTCCTTTCTTCCTCTCTCCCTTCTTCTCTTTATCCCTCCCTTCTCCCCGTGGGTGTCCAGCATCCTGGGCCCAATAACCCCAAATGACCAATGACCCCAGAGACGGAATCAGAAATATGTCCCTGACAGCTTCTAATTTCTTTCTCTCTCTCTCTCTATCCCTCTTTTTTTTTTTTTTTGGATTTTTGCCTTATCCCTTGAAACGTGCCTTTAACTGCAACTCCTAAGACTCCAAGTTTTGGGTCAAGAAGTTTCTTGTTAAATATTTTTAGTGGCAATCTGTGATGGTGCAGTATTTTGATGTTCTCATGAGGTTACAACTCTCATTCTTTTAAATGTCCTTAGACATCATGGCTCACATCAACTTAGAAGAACCTCTATTCCCTAGTGAGAAATGCCAATGATATGCGTTAAAAAGATGCTCTTTTGTGTTGAGACAAGAAAAGTTTTTATAAAACTTACTTCAAGGCTGTATCTTTACCTATGTGCCAGCTACCAACTAAGTGGAAAGTGTTGACATCATATCTCAAATGACAATGCTGTGCTGTGTCTCTTCTTGATTATATTGCATTGTAGGGCAAAAGTGACAAGTTTCAGGGACTTTCTACAGAAAGTCAGAGTGAAATGGTCACAAAGAGTTTTTGAGAAAGTTATGATTAGCTTCTGGTGCAAAGAGCAGCATTTTCTCATTGTTCAAAGTGAATCTGATGCATCATAACCAACAAACATGTTACAAAGCGTTTTCTATAAACTGTGAATCATGTGTGGTACAAGAGTGTGCTTCTCTGATGCATCCTTCTATTAGTCATGTCTATCATTATTGGAGGTGTATCTGTTAATGCTTCAGGGTTAATACCTTTTAAAAATCACTCAGAGGGGAATGCTGTGGTCAATTTAATGTGACAATACATGAGTTGTCACGCAGGGGTCTTTGAAAACTTGTATCTATTTTTTATTTTATAGATACTCCCAGGAATTGTGCAGCTAAAATGAGGGCAATTTGAAGATCACATATCTGATAGCAATCATTCATGCAGTTCTCAGGACATGGCCTTCCAGATTCAACTCTGATACATGTAAGCAGTGCAGTTTCCATTTGTACCTGACTGTGACCCTTTTCATTTTAGATGACACTACTCCATGTGTCATTTCCTTGAATTTACAAGTCACCTGTGAGGAGGATAGAGCAATGTCACAATTCTCCTGAGATTTATGTAGAAAAAAATAGAAAAAGAGCCATATTTCCCCCTTTTAAGTTTTCTGTGGCCTCATTTTATCCTAAGTATGATTTAATAGGAAAAACAGTATAAACGTTAGATTCCTTCTCTGCCCAAGGCTGTTGAAGTTCAAAGGAAAATGAAATTGTGCAAACCTGATCAATTGAAAGGAAATTTTATTGTAAGGATCGTCTTTTCAGCCTAGACATACAGATAACATCATCCTGCCGGACTTCATAGGAACAGAGATGGAAACTAAGGTTGTCCTCTCTTCCCTCCAAGGGCCACCTTGAATTTCTTATTTCTGCTTTTCTTCATCTCCTGTTTGGTTCAATTGATTTCCTCCAGGACCTGCCATGGCAGGTAGCCCCTAGCTCTTCACACACAACTGCATAGCTACAGCTCCACCACCATCGGGTAAGTAGTTACAGGGCTTCATAAAAACACAGAAAACGTAGATGACTCAACCCTTCCTATGAATGGGTTCCCTCGGGACAAAGTGTCATCTTCCATCCTCAGCTACGGATAGGGCAATGGGAAGTTTTAGAACAATGCTGGAAAATTAAACATCTAATTGACCTCTATTAATATTTTCCATGTGCCAGACACTGGGCTAAATAATATACATATTATTATGTTTTGTCTAATCGACAAACCTGTAGATAGCATTATTATTCTTATTTTACCAACGAAGAAACTGATTCACTGACTTGTCAAAGACTGCAGGTTAGAAAGCTGTGAAGTTATTCTTTTTGTTCTGGGCAGCTGGTTCTAAAACCATGCTTTTATTCCCTCTGCCATATTGCATTTCATAATGTCTAAATTCAATACTATCTAAACATTAAGGAATCATTTTGAGACATTTATGGAGCTTTCACATTTGAGGCCAAAGTTTATTTGGATCTATAAATGTCTGCTGTTGCTGCTACTAAGTCGCATCAGTCGTGTCCAACTCTGCGACCCCATAGACGGCAGCCCACCAGGCTCCCCCATCCCTGGGATTCTCCAGGCAAGAACACTGGAGTGGACTGCCATTTCCTTCTCCAATGCATGAAAGTGAAAATGAAGTTGATCAGTCATGCGACCTCATAGACTATAGCCTACAGGCTCCTCTGTCCATGGGATTTTCCAGGCAAGAGTACTGGAGTGGGGTGCCATTGCCTTCTCCGCCCTAAATGTCTAAGAAGTATTAAGAAAAAAAATAAAAACATTGAGAATAAAAGGAAGACAACAGTGAGACACTCACATCACACATTCACACTCACTGATTAAAACAGTGAAGCAGTATTGTAAGGTGCAAGGTAATAAAATAAAGATTACAGAAAACAACCCATCTTATCTATGAGTACTTAGCATATGATGATGCTAATAATTCAAATGATCAGAGAAAGAATAAATTATTCCCAAAATGAGGCAAAAACATTAGCCAAGAGAATAGAGTCATATTTCACAACATACAGAATTTTAAATTCTGGACACATTAAATATATATGTCATTTATTTAATACATATTTATGAAATATCCCTATTACCTAATGCTATACGTGGCAAGCACTGACTCATATCCAAAATGAGTCTTATGTCAGTTTTGTCATTTTGATAAAACTGATTCTCTTTGAGTCTAATTTTTTCACTCACCAAACATTTACTGAGCACTTTCTCTCAGTCATGCACTAGGACTGCAGTCAATCAGCACAGTCTCTGCCTTTATTTACCAACTCTGTTATTCTTCCATGTTTCCCATAGTACCCAGTTTCATTTTCAGAGTTTTAAATAGTCACTATGGCCGAGAACTTTCCTGTATTGTAAAGCACCGAAGAATTGATGCTTTTGAACTGTGGTGTTGGAAAAGACTCTTGAGAGTCCTTTGGACTGCAAGGAGATTCAACCAGTCCATTCTGAAAGAGATCAGCCCTGGGATTTCTTTGGAGGAAATGATGCTAAAGCTGAAACTCCAATACTTTGGCCACCACCTGCTAAGAGTTGACTCTTTGGAAAAGACTTTGATGCTGGAAGGGATTGGGAGCAGGAGGAGAAGGGGAAGACAGAGGATGAGATGGCTGGATGGCATCATTGACTCGATAGACGTGAATCTGAGTGAACTCCGGGAGTTGGTGATGGACAAGGAGGCCTGGTGTGCTGCGATTCATGGGGTCGCAAGGAGTCAGACATGACTGAGCGACTGAACTGAACTGAACTGAACTGAAAGCACATAGAAGAAGAAAAAGAGGAAAACGAGAAAGAAGAGACGGAGGAGATGGAGAAGGAAGAGAAAGGGAAAGAAGAAAGTAAAGAAGGAAAAAAGGGAAGGAGGAGGGGGAAAGGAAGGACGGAAGAAAGACTATTGATTAGCTCTTGCATTTAGGAGAAGTATATTCTAGTTGTACAGGTACACAAACAAATTACTTCACTACAATGTGATAGATGATAAAAATGATATAATGACTGGCTGCTAAGGATGCACAGAGGAAGAGCATTTAGCTGGGATGTAGGGATCCCAGGATGGAGAAGGCAATGGCACCCCACTCCAATACTCTTGCCTGGAAAATCCCATGGACAGAGGAGCCTGTAGGCTATAGTCTATGAGGCTGCATGACTGATCGACTTCACTTTCACTTTCATGCATTGGAGAAGGAAATGGCAACCCACTCCAGTGTTCTTGCCTGGAGAATCCCAGGGACGGGGAGTCTGATGGGCTGCCGTCTACGGGGTCACACAGAGTTGGACACGACTGAAGTGACTTAGCAGCAACAGCAGCAGCAGGGATCCCAGGAAGATTTTCTGAAAATCATGATGCCGGAGCAGTGTTCTGAAGGCCAACAGAAGTCAATCATTGGAAGAAAAGAATAGGTACATAGTGAATAAGCACATACTGAACTGATTGAATAAGTAATGAATGATTGATCAAATGGATCAATAAGTAAGAGGATGGAGGAATCAAAAATGTCTGTGAGTTCTGACCTCTCGACTTTTAATTAGCTATTAGAGAAAAGAGATAGAAACAGAGGGATCCAATTATTCTCCCAGAACAAATCTAAAGAGAACTTCTCTGTTAGAACGCTTTTGGCAGCATGTAACAGAATATAGGACAAAACAAGGTATACATAGTAAATGAATCTCTAAAGATGCAAATGCTTAAGACAGGAATTTGGGTTGTTTCACAGGTCAGTTACACATCAGGCCTCTGGGCAATGTCTCTCTAGCTGTCTTGTATAAAAACAACATTACCTGTTTGTGTTTCCTCCATTCTCACACTACACCACACTACTCACTTCTGACACTACATGCATGGAAAAATCCACACATCAAACAATTCTGTCACCAGTATTAAAACTTGACATTTTTTACCTGGATCTACTGAAGACGGCGTCAAGGGATCCATCCCACAAGATTGCACTCCTCCCGCCAGACACACACACACACACACGCACATTTCAGACACCAATTACAAGGGCATGTTGTTATCTGTGCTTCTGATCAATTCTCTACAAATTAGAGGTTCCCACAAGCCCCTCTCAAGGATTGATTAACTTGTTAGTGTGGCTCACAGAATTCAGGAAAACAGTCTACTCACTAGAATTGTTGTCGTTCAGTCTCTAAGTCTCTTTGCAGCCCCACGGACTGCAGCACACCAAGCCTCTTTGTCCCTCACTATCTCCCGGAGTTTGCCCAGGTTCATGTCCATTGAATCAGTGATGCTATCCAACCATCTTATCCTCTGCCACCTTCTTCTCCCTCTGCTTTCAATCTTTCTGAACATCAGGGTCTTTTCCACTGAGTCGGCTGTTTGCATCAGATGGCCAAAGTATTGGAGCTTCAGCTTACTAGATTACCATTTTATAGCAAATGATATTAAAAGCTACTAATAAACAGCTGAGAGAAGGGATACGTAGGGTGGGGACCAGAAGAGTCCTGAGCACAGGAGTTTCTGTTCTCACAAAGCCTGGAGTACATCACTCTCCAAATACAAGATTGCCTTCTGGTTTAACCTGAAAGCTCTCTGAAATGTCCTTTTGGGATTTTATTTGGCAGCTTCATTACATAGACATAAGAGATGACGTCACTGGCCATGATGACTGAACTCAATCTCCAGCCCCTCTCCTTTCCCTGGGGGTTAGAGGATGTAGCTGAAATTCCTAATCCACTAGTCAAGGTTGGTTCCCCTGGCACCAGTCCCCATCCTTAGAGGCTTTCCAAAAGTCACTTCATCATCATAAACTCAGGTATATGAAAGGGGCTTGGTATATGCGACAAAAGACATCCACTTCACAGCTATTACACAGTTTCAGCAACTGAGAACCAAAAGAAACCTTCTAACAAAAAATACCCTTCATTCCATTAGGCATGACTGTATCACATGGCCCTGCTTAGCTACAATTAAGGCTTGAGAAAAAAAAAGCATCTGGCATTTCAGTCTCCTTAGAGGGAATTGGATGTGACCATCACAGAAGAAGTGTGTTAGGTGAATACTAAAGAGAAAAATTGCCAGCACGTATCTGTGATACCCTCTATATCCCAATAAGACACATATGTACATCAGTTCCCAAATATGAATAGTAAGGAATAATCCTTTAGATGTGTTCTGTAACTTATACTGTGTCTTATGCTTCTCTTAGGCACAGGATTGGTCTCATAATAAAAGAAGTGCCTTTCTGTTAAAGGGAATAAAGATAGCAATGCAGAAAACATCTTTTCTCATCACTGGTCTTCCACCTATGTCAACTTTGAGGAAATCAATGCCTCCACTATAAAGATGGCATTGAGAGCAAGTGAACATTGATTACATGCTGGGCTCTTTACCAGGAACCTGACACACATCATCTCATTCATTTCTCACACTGACCCTATGAAGCAGCATTAGACCTTAGACCGGAACTGAGGCTCACTGGATCAACTTTTGTCTCAAGTCAGAAAGCTGAGCACCAGTAGAGCTGGGTGCCCATCCATGGCTCCTTAAAGAGCATCCTTCTGTAAGAACATCCACCTGTCAGGAGGTGATTCCACACGTATTTAAATATGCTAGAGCGACTTCAGTTTCACTTTTCACTTTCCTGCATTGGAGAAGGAAATGGCAACCCACTCCAGTGTTTTTGCCTGGAGAATCCCAGGGGCAGAGGAGCCTGGTGGGCTGCCGTCTATGGGGTCGCACAGAGTCGGACACAACTGAAGTGACTTAGCAGCAGCAGCAGCAGCGGCAGCAGACATTCTTCTTTTGCAAGCACTCCTGCTGGGAATCTCATCATTGAGGAAAGCAGGAGATGTCTCCTTAAAGCCCCCTCTTCCCAGATGGCTCAGTGATAAGGAATTTGCCTGCCAATGCAGGAGCCTTGGGAGATGCAGGTTCCATAATTCCATAGACAGAGGAGCTTGGTCAGCTACAATTCATGGGGTCACAGAGCTGGACACAACTGAGCAACTGAGTGCACACATGCACTTACTTATTCACTTTTTATATCATGGGGTCTCACATTGTAGGGTCCGTCTTCCTAGTTCAGGATATTTACACAGCTTGTGCAATGATAACCATCAGTCATACTCGAAACAACTATGAGAACAAAAAATACCAAGGGTTTGCCTGAGCCCTGCAGAACCTTTCATCCGAAAGATTATGTAATTTGTTTTGAACCTACACATTCATTACTCATTCAGCAGATATTAACAGAGCATGCCCTGGACATTTATAGATGTTTATAAATGTGGATCTGTGATCAGCCTTTAATTTACCAAATATTTCCTGATTTTCTACTATGTGCCAGATGTGGTGATAGATTCTGATAGGTTCAAAAAAAAAAAAAAAAAATCAACAAAGCCTGGTTCCTGCCCTCAGGAATTCTGTGACTTGAAAATGATTCTTCAGTCACTCCAGAAAAATAAATTAAAAATGTGTGCTCTGCCCTTTTCCCTAATGCAAGAGCATAATCACATGTATAAAGTCATAGAGCATGTGCTGATATTTCTGTTTTCACCCACTCCAGCTGCATTCTTCAGGCTTCTTTGTGCTGTTCCAGCCCCTGTGGCCTGTTGGATCTGAATTCCTTTGCCTGATGGCACCCAGTTGGGTTTGGCCAATGAGACTCAAGTGGGAAACTGCAATGGGGAGGGGATAAGACACAGCAGAAGTCATTTCTTTTCTTCTCACTCTTGAGTCACCACTGCGTGTGTGGGAGGGACTGTGTCTGCTGGGGACTATGGCTCCCACTGGGTGGCCTCCTCCAGACCGCTGGGTGGGTTCCTCCAGGGTTCCAGCTCTCAATAGGCTCCAGTAATACTGTTTTTCCTTTGTATCCTTTTTGCCGTGGGAGTGACAATGGCTTCCGGACTTTATGGGTCTCTGGGTGCCTTATTCTTTCTTATTTATTCTCTTAACCTGGCACAGACAACTGTAAAGAGTCTCTGTGTTAACATTTCCTCATTTGAAACATCTGGGGTAAATGCTGTTTCTTACTGGGACCCTAGCTAATCAGAATATCAAAGCTGACCACATTTTAGGAATCATCTAATCTCCTTTCCATTTTACAGGGACAGAAATCAGGTCCAGACAGCATGGCACTTGAGTGAGCTTGCCCAAGGGAAGAATAAAACCAGCTCACCTGCCTATCCTGGCTCCTGCAACAACGCACCCCAGACCACCTCCTGGCCTTGTTTCCTCTGTAGGGTCTGATCTTCCAAGTTTTGGACAGTGTTCCCTTCTGCCAGTGTTGAATGCTGCAAGCTAAGGACATGAATGAATTGAGTCATCACCACAGAGCTTCATTAATTTCAAGGCAATTTAAGATTTCTGAGTCATAGGTTTCAGCCACTTAGACTTTCCCAGCCGGTACTGCACTTGCCCACATGAATTTTTCTTTCAAGATTGCATCTGGCTCTAGCTGTGTGGCTTGCCCACTCTTCATCAGTTTCAGAGAGAATCCAGCCTCATAGAGTGAGTGATCTGTGCTGGGCTATGCCTTTTCCAATTGCCGTGTGCAGTGGAGTTTGCACGAGGACTTAATGGAATTAGCTGTCTGCAGCTTGATCCAGACTCTAACCACCAGAGACACGCACATTTCCACATTCTATAGCCAACACCATATTTCACCCAGCCTCCCAAGGAAACTCATTTCTACCATATGGTGACTCCACTCACTGAATAATACTTAGCAACTTGATGAACAAAGAATGAATCATATCTTAGCCATCTTGGCCAAATATTGTTTCATATAGCCACGGCATTAGTAATATATATGTTTTCTTTCTTTCTTTCTGTTTTTTTTTTGCAAGAGGACTTCCTGCAACGCCCACTGGCAATGAAGAACTAGACCTCACTGGAAGGAGACCGTACCATCAAAGCGCTCTCGCTCATTAGCGTCTTCAGTTCCATATTGCGTTGTGTGTATGATACATTCAGCTTGTCTGCTTTTTCTTTTCCTTCAGAGCAGCTGCTGGGATTGAGCAACAGTCTCCCGGGGTAACACAGCAGGGAATCCTGGGGCATTTCCCAGACGCAGAAAACAAAAGATGTGTATCCATGGGGAGGTTTAGGCTGGAGCCTTTCCCTACCATCAGAGAGAAGTCACAGTCTCAGGATCTGGGGAGGAATCTTAGCAAACCTCTGTGTGTGTGGTGGTGGGGGAGGAGGAGGTGGGGGAAAGGGGGTGATGTGGTTAAATGATCTTAAGAAAGTCACTTTCTTTTTCTAAATTTTTTATTTGTTATCGGGGTGTGTGTGTGTGTGTGTGTGTGTGTGTGTGTGTGTGTGTTTTGCTTTTGTTACGCTCAGTCATGTCTGACTCCATGACCCTTATGGACTATATAGCCCGTCAGGCTTCTCTGTCCATGGGATTTTCAGGCAAGAATACTGGAGTGGGTTGCCATTTTCTCCTCCACGGGGTCTTCCTGACCCAGAGATCAAACCCACATCTCCTGTTTGTGTCCTGTATTGCTGGCAGATTCTTTACAGCCCGAGACATCCAGGTAGAACCGATTAAAAATGTTATGACAGTTTCCCATGAAAAGAGAAGGGACTCAGCCATACATATGCATGTATCCATTTCTCCCCCAGAGGCCCCGGCCATCCAGGCTGCCACACAACATTGAGCCGGAGTTCCATATGCGACACAGTAGGTCTTTGTTGGTTATCCATTTTAAATATAGCAGTGTGTACATATCCATGCCAAATTCCCTAACCATCCCTGCCCCCAAGTTCAACCCCAACAATTCTCTAGGTCTGTGAGTCTGAAAATCACTTTTTCTGAGACATAATTACACAGGGATAATAAAGAACCTTTGATAAACGTTTGACAAACTGGAAGACAGTAGGCAAAGGCTACCTCAGCCACTTATAATGTGCAAGCACTGTTGGAGCCTTCTAGGTGCTAAAATAGATAACCAACAGGGACTCATTGTATAGCACAAAGAACAATATTCAATATTTTGTAATAACTTACAAGGAGAAAGAATCAGAAAAGAATATAGATTAAAAAAACTGAATCACTTTGCTGTACATCTGAAACTAACACAATATTGTAAATCAACTAAACTTCAATTAAAAATGTAATCAGAAACAGCAGAGTGAAGTAAGCCAGAAAGAAAAACACCAATACAGTATACTGACACATATATATGGAATTTAGAAAAATAGTAATGATGACCCTGTATGTGAGACAACAAAAGAGACACAGAGGTATAGAACGGACTTTTGGACTCTGAGGGAGAGGGAGAGAGTGGGATGATTTGGGAGAATGGCATTGAAATAGGTATAATATCATATAAGAAACGAAGTGCCAGTCTATGTTCAATACAGTATACAGGATGCTTGGGGCTGGTGCACGGGATGATCCAGGGAGATGATATGGGGTGGGAGGTGGGAGGGGGCTTCGACATTGGGAGATCGTGTACACCGGTGGCTGATTCATGTCAATGTATGGCGAAACAAATACAGTATTGTAACGTAGAATAAAGTATTAAAAAAAAAAAAAAGAAAATAAAAGAAACAGCAGTAAGAGAGTAGATACAATCCATTATTTCAATGAACTAGCCAGTTGAAAATAGGAATATGCAGGGATTATTTTAATGAAATATGGCTCAGCTAAGATAGAGCTTTGCACAGTGGAAAGTTAGCTCAATCTGAGAATTCCTTTAAAAGCTGGTGCCCAAGATGAATTTTGCTAAGATTTATGGAGATGAGAAAGGGATTCCAGACAGTCAAGAGCCTGAGTTGTAATTACTAGAGAATAGAGTGCATTACACAGAGTGGCCGCAAATAAGGCTACATTAATAACTATGAAGAAATATTTGTTATACTTTTACTACAAGCACTGGTGTGTGGGTGCTTGGTCACTTACTCCTGTCCAGCTCTTTGAGACCCCCATGAATGCCTCTTCTATGGGACTGTCCAGGCTAGAATACTGGAGTGGGTTGCCATTTCCTCTTCCAGGGAATCTTCTTGACCCAGGGATTGAACCAGCATTTCCTAAGTCTCCTCCATTGGCGGGTAGACTCTTTACCACTGTGCCACCTGGGAAGCTCACAAGCACTGGTGGTTTTTGAAAATCGAGGGAGGAATTTCTGGGAGAGCCCTCAAGGTGTGGTAGTGCCTTTCCATATACATCCATGGCAACACTTGGGCTCATCTTCATGGGAAGTAGTTTGCTATAAAGTCCTGATCTTAGAATTAAAGGAAAGGAACCATCCTAATCCATTGTTGTCTGAATGGAATTGCATTTTCTCATCAGGCATCCAGCTCTGTGACAAGAACAGAACAGAGGAGAAAGGAGAAGGTGTGGCCCTTCCCCTTGGGGAGCTCCAGATCCATTGAGAAAAGTCATGCTCACCTCATATAATTATGGCAGATTAATCTGAATTGTCGTGTTGGAGAAGACTCTTGAGAGCCCCTTGGACTGCAAGGAGATCCACGCAGTCCATTCTAAAGGAGATCAGTCCTGGGTGTTCTTTGGAAGGAATGATGCTAAAGCTGAAACTCCAGCACTTTGGCCACCTTATGAGAAGAGTTGACTCATTGGAAAAGACTCTGATGCTGGGAGGGATTGGGGGCAGGAGGAGAAGGGGATGACAGAGGATGAGATGGCTGGATAGCATCACGGACTCGGACGTGAGTCTGAGTGAACTCCGAGAGATGGTGATGGACAGGGAGGCCTGGCGTGCTGCAATTCATGGGGTCGCAAAGAATCGGACACGACTGAGGTACTGAACTGACCTGAACTGAATCTGAATTCCCTGTGCAATCATCATCCCATGTTTCCATGCCCATCAGGAAAGAGGATATTCCCTTAGCCAGATGCATCAGAAGAAGGAGGGCCTGAATGCAATCTGTGTTTATTACGTATCATCTAACAGTAGGAATTATTTTACTCCTCTGAGCAAGACTTCCTAGAGGAGCTGCCTAGCTGACCTAGAAAGATGACTATACTGCCTTGTTCCAATTTTGTATTATATTACTGAGCAAAAAACTGACCTGATACTTAATGGTGGAAAACAACCACCACATTATTACATTATGATTTTGTGTGGCAGTAATTTGGGCAGCTGATATAACTGTGTTCATTCAGTGGTATTCTGTTGGCTACTGGTCTGGTCTGGAGGGATCAAGATGGCTTTCATTCTCCTGCCTGGAGCTTTGTTAAGATTTGGCTACACTTAGCCCCTCTCCCTTTCCATGTCATCATGCAAGCCTTTCTGTGGGTTTTCTCCAGGAGGGTAGTTGATTGGATTTATTGTATGGCAGCTCAGACCTCCAAGAGACTAAGAAAGAAGCTTTCAGTCTTCTCAAAGGCAAGACCTAAAACTGAGTCTGCATCACACCCACAATTCTTTATTAATCTAAACAATCTCACACAAGTTTATATTCAACAGCAAGACACTGGAACCCACCTCTTATTGGGAAGAGTGTCAAGACTCTGTAGCAGTAGTAGTGTTAGTAACTCAGTCGTCTCCAACTCTTTGTGACCCCATGGACTGTAGCCCGCCAGGCTCCTCTGTCCGTGGAATTCTCCAGGCAAGAATACTGGTGTGGGTTGCCATACCCTTCTCCAGGGGAATCTTCCTAACCCAGGGATTGAATCCAGGTCTCCTGCACTGAAGGCAGATTCTTTACCATCTGAGCTACCAGGGAAGCCCCCTCTACAAGACTCTGTGTCCATCTTTAGTTTGGTACATTTACCCCTCACTGAGGTCACTGCATGTGTGTAATGCAAACTTGGTGATTTATGGCCTAAGTAAACCTGAGATAGGAAAAGAAAAGGAACCTCAGATGAGGAAATAAGGCTGTCTATGAAAGACATCTGTCATTATACTATGAGTTCCTATATGATCAACTATGCTCTGCGCCAGACCTAGTATGGTACTAGAAACATGGAGAGTGATCCATTAATAGAACTCAGCTAACTGACAAGCAATTTTTTTTTTTTTACTACATTTCTAGTTATGTGAGTGACTTTCTCACACTGAACCTTCCAGGAAAGGTGCCAGGGGAATCTTATTGCAAAACTAGCAGTTTATTGGGTTGACAAAGAGAACATTCAATTAAGGAGATTTTGCAGAAAACAATGGGATAATTCTAGTTGTGAAATGTGGACTTAAAAGGAATCATTTAGAAACATCCAAGAAGCATTTGAAGATTGGATGACAAGATGTAGCCTCTTACATTCAAACACAGACTGAGGGTCAAGGGTGGGCACAGAAGTCCAGGCAGATGTGGGACAGTTTCAGATCTCCCTGCTCGACTCCAGAGGTCCATTACACCAGGCTTCCAAGAGACTGATCCAGAAAACAGTGGTAAGACCCACCGTGCATCCGTCACTGTCCTAGCACTGTGGTTATAGTTCAGTTCAGTTTAGTCACTCAGTCTTGTCCGACTCTTTGCAACCCCATGGACTGCAGCACGCCAGGCCTCCCTGTCCATCACCAACTCCCAGAGCTTACTGAAACTCATGTCCACCGAGTTGCTGAAGTCATCCAATCATCTCATCCTCTGTCATCCCCTTTTCCTCCTGCCCTCAATCTTTCCCAGCATTAAGGTCTTTTCCAATGAGTCAGCTCTTCACATAAGGTGACCAAAGTATTGGAGTTTCACCTTCAGCATCAGTCCTTCCAATGAATATTCAGGATTGACTTCCTTAGGATGGATTGGTTGGATCTCCTTGCAGCCCAAGGGACTCTCAAGAGTCTTCTCCAACACCACAGTTCAAAAGCATCAGTTCTTTGGTGCTCACCATTCTTTATAGTCTAACTCTCAAATCCATAAATGACTACTGGAAAAACCATAGCCTTGACTAGACGGACCTTTGTTGGGAAAGTAATGTCTCTGCATTTTAATATGCTGTCTAGGTTGATCATAGCTTTTCTTCCAAGGAGGAAGAGCCTTTAATTTCATGGCTGCAGTTATCATCTGCAGTGATTTTGGAGTTCAAGAAAATAAAGTCTCTCACTGTTTCCATTGTTTCCCCATTTGCCGTGAAGTGATGGGACCAGATGCCATGATCTTCGTTTTCTGAACATTGAGCTTTAAGGCAACTTTTTCACTGTCCTTTTTCACTTTCATCAAGACGCTCTTTAGTTCTTCTTCACTTTCTGCCATAAGGGTGGTGTCATCTGCATGTCTGTTATTGATATTTCTCCCAGCAATCTTGATTCCAGCTTGTGCTTCATCCAGCCTGGCATTTCTCATGATGTACTCTGCATATAAGTTAAATAGGCAGGATGACAATATACAGCCTTGACATACTCCTTTCCAGATTTGGAACCAGTCTGTTGTTCCATGTCCAGTTCTAACTGTTGCTTCTTGACCTGCATGCAGATTTCTCAGGAGACAGGTCAGGTGGTCTGGTATTCCCATCTCTTTAAGAATTTTCCACCATTTGTTTTATTCCACACAGTCAAAGGCTTTAGCATAGTAACTGTGGTTCAGTTCAGTTCACTTCAGATGCTCAGTCGTGTACGACTCTTTGCGACCCCATGAATCGCAGCACGCCAGGCCTCCCTGTTCATCACCATCTCCCGAAGTTCACTCAGACTCACACCCATCGAGTCTGTGATGCCATCCAGCCATCTCATCCTCTGTCGTCCCCTTCTCCTCCTGCCCCCAATCCCTCCCAGCATGAGTCTTTTCCAATGAGTCAACTCTTCGCATGAGGTGGCCAGAGTACTGGAGTTTCAGCTTTAGCATCATTACTTCCAAAGAAACCCCAGGGCTGATCTCCTTCAGAGTGGACTGGTTGGATCTCCTTGCAGTCCAAGGGACTTTCAAGAGTCTTCTCCAACACCACAGTTCAAAAGCATCAATTCTTCAGCGCTCAGCCTTCTTCACAGTCCAACTCTCACATCCATACATGACCACAGGAAAAACCATCGCCTTGACTAGACTGACCTTAGTTGGCAAAGTGATTTCTCTGCTTTTCAATATACTATCTAGGTTGCTCATAACTTTTCTTCCAAGGAGTAAGCGTCTTTTAATTTCATGGCTGCAGTCACCAAAAAAATAAAGTCTGACATTGTTTCCCCATCTATTTCCCATGAAGTATAGAGGGAAATTAAAACATGGAGCTATATCTCCAGGGCCTCCAAGTCTCCAGATGGAAGCATTCTCTGCCCATCCCTAGATTCCAGGGGAATGTTTGGGCATCTCGAGGTAGATCAAGATGACAGGGGGCAGAGAGGCTGAGATTGCCATTGCCCAGCCCTGGAGCCACCATGCCAGAGCGAAGAATTCTTGAAGAATAGCAGAAGTTGTACATATTCTCTCAATGTAGGCCAGCAGCTGCTCGCTTCCACCTCTTCCTGTTAAACAGAATCATATTTACCCCAAGAATCTGGCATCCTGCTCTAGAGAACAGAAAGGCAGACAGCTTCTAAAAAGGCTCCCAATAATTCCTGGTCTTCACACCTGGTGGCATCCTCTCTTGTTTTGTGGGATGGCCTTGGCGACTTGCTCTTAACAAGCAGACTGTGGCAAAATGATGTCACTTCCAGGATTAGGCTACAAAGGACTTGGACATCTGTCTGGCCTGTCCTCCGTATGGGTCTTCTCCACTGTTTGCTCTAATCAAGCAAGATGCCATGCTGTCGGCTGCCTTTTGGAGAAGCTCCTGTGATTCAGACTGGAGGTGGTTTCTAGTCAATATCCAAGGAGGAAATGAGACTTTCAGCTCAATAGCATTCAAGGACTTGAATCCTATCAATACCTAAAGGAGTGACCTTGGAAGCTGAAGCTTTGGGGGCCAATCTGTTATGTAGCAATGGTTGAATAATACAAGTATATAAAAAAAGAAGAAAACATAACTAGCTCAGCTCAGGATCTCGTGCTCTTCCTATTACATACACCATGTGATTTCTGGCTAATGAGGATCTTTCATCTTGAGGCTAGGGCAACATCCAGTCAGTGGCATGAAGTCCTAGCATTTAGCTCAGCAGTCACGTTCCCCCACTGTCTGACAGTGACCTTGTCTCCCAGTTGTCCTCTGTATCCATAGGGGATTGGTTCCAAGACACCTCCCCAACTACCCTTCTGATACCAAAATCCACAGATGTTCTCTCTATATACAGTTTTTGTTTTAATTTGCATATAACCTATGAACATCTTCCTGTATACTTTAAATCATCTTTAGATTACTTTAAATACCTAATACAATGCAAATGCTATGGAAATAGTTGCTGATGCAGGCAAATTCAAATTTTGCATATTGGAACTCTCTGTATTTTTAAATTATTTTTGATCCACAGGTGACTGAATCCATGCATGTGGAACCTGTGGATGCGGAGGGCTAACTGTTTTGTGGTCAGCGCTAGTCCTCACTACCTCCAGGCCCTACACAGAGCTTCATTCACCTGTCCACAGTTCTCACCACACCCTACAAGGTCTGTACTATGATGGTGCCATTTTAAAGAAGCAGAAACTAAGGTTTAGGGATATTCTGGAACTGACTCAAGGTCACAGAACTACTGGACTTCAGAAAAAGTGCACCATATACACTTTCCAGAAAAAGTGCACCATATTCACTTTCCTGCCCTCTTGAATGATGATTGGTTGACTTTTGTATCTCACTCTTTTCTAGACGCAGTTCCAGAGTCTCATGGGTTAAGGGCTGTGGTCACTGAACAACTGTGTGGTTTAGAAAGTGGCTTACTTCCCTGTAGCAAAATACCCTAAAATCATATTTGCTTGCAGACTCTTTTGTTATGCAAATGAAGATAATGAAGCCTGAGGCTTGATGCTTACCTCATATTTAGAACAAGGGACTGTATTTCTTCAGCTCTCCTCCAGTTTACATCCCACCCAGGATCATACACCATCCCTCAGGTCTACACGTACACATGGACCCATTTTCTAAAGTGTTGGGTTCATGGCTAGCAGTTACCTATCCAGTGAAGAACAAGTCTCAACCTTTCTCAAAATGTAAAAGATATAAAATTTCATGTTTTTCCAAGGGATACAAATTAGATATATGGGAAAAATACTGTGAAATCAGTTATTTGTTCAGTTTTAACACTCAAAGCACTCTTGTATATTTGAATGTGAATTACACAGATATGAATGGAACATATCATTCATTCCATCTATAGCTCACTGAACAGACTGCCCACATAGCACTGAGTTTCCATCCTGCACACGCTCTGCTGTAAGCCCACCTGAGGATCCAAGGCTCCCAAGGTGGAAACCACTATCATATAGATACTGCCTTTTTATTTAAACGCACTTTCCTGGTTTGCAACCATCCAGTGAAACCATCAAACAAAATTCTAGGTAAGGACCCTCAAATTGTTCTAAATTTAAAACAATATTTGGCCACAGAAGGAAATAGAGGAGAGAGGAAAGGAAAGGATGCAAGGACAAGGCAGAGGAGACAGTAGTGGCAGGAAAGAGAGCTGTGCTGTAAAATATCAGAAGTACTGGGTTTGTGGAATTTCCCTGATGGACCAGTGGTTAAGAACACCTGCCTTGCAATGTAGAGGACACGGATTCGATCCCTGGTCTGGGAACTAAGATCCCACATGCTGTGGTGCAACCAAGCCTGCCTGCCTCAACTACTGAGTGCATGTGCCACAACTAGAGAGTCTGTGAGCCACAGTGAACAATCCCACAACGAAGATCTTGTGTGCCACAACTAAAAGACCTGACGGACACAGAAAAATAAACAGTACTGGGTTTGTGCTCATGAGCGAATTGCCTTGAGACTCAGTTTCTTCTGCCGAGGTTTGTAATGGAAATCTCCTTTATGGAGCTATCATGAGGATTAAATGGCACAAAATACATAAGAATGCTTTGCAAATTGGTGAGGCTATGGCACATATTAATTCTTAATAGACCTTAAACTGAGCAATCAGGGCTGTCCAAGGTCATGTGACTAATTGGCCAAGTTGGGGCCCAAATGGGATAAAAGCTCAATGTGTCCTTGTTCAGACTCTGGTCTACTGGTGACCAGCTTGTTTTTCCCAAACTGAAGGTGGGCTTTTAAAAGCTGAAGAGGGATGTAAATGATCATTCAGTTCAGCCTATTCCCTTTGTAAGGAGGGTATCAGTTACCTCCACTCCACGAATGATAGGGGATTGAAGTGTCATTCAAAGGCCTAAAACTCAGAAACAGAGCAGGGTGCAGGGGGCAGAGGGTGGGAAATTGTCTCCCTCGCCATTTGTCTGTGTGCCAGGTATGAAAACACACACTGTACTTACCAGAACACCCTTCAAATTGAACCTATTTTTACAGTAACCTAGCACTGTAGATAAATGTAAATTTGTAGCACTTGCTGGACTAGCTGGATTATTTTTTACCAGTTTTCACTTTGTTTTATTAGCTGCTCCGCAATATATAACAGGATGGAAGACAATCTGCAATATTCAGAAAATTCCCTTATACTAGGTATCCCATCCTCTTCTAATTTAATTTAAAAGCAACAACAGCAACAAAATTCTTCTATATTCATTTCGCTTGTAAGCAATCAACAATTATTCCCTTGAACAGGAAGAAAAACAACAAAACCAGGGCATGGGGAAAACAATTGTTTCAACATGCCAATTTCTTTTGTATTTATACACTGGACTTCTGCTAGTAGACCATTTATCCAGAGAAAAACAGACTCCTTACCTTGCCATGGTAAAACAAACAAATACAAAGTCACTTTTTAATAGGTCCTGCTAGGAATCACCTTGGACATAAACAGCCATTTTTCAAAGATAAACTGTTTAGAACAAATTGAGAAAATAATCACTATTATGGAGGGATTACAGGTGAACCATTCAAGCCAAAGGTTTAGACATCTAAAATAGCCTGATGACAGGCAACACGATGCACGTGTACCTTATTCATTGCCCTGCCCCCTTCTTCCCTCACACACACAGACACACAGACACACACGCACACACACACACACACACACACACACGCACACGCACATGTGAACAGCACTGCCATTAAGTAATGGGCCACCACGGAAAAAGTTAATGAGTTTTGCTGGGTCCTGGTCCTGGTTCCTTCATCTGTAAAGTGGGGGTAATAATATCTATTTTCATGGATTTTGTATAAGAAGCAGAGAGAAAAAAGTGGCTGGTGTAGTGCTCAGAAGGCATAATTGAAGTATAATTATTATTAAAGTTAGTAAAAGAGAAGACTCTCAAAGTAATGGGGCAATTTATGACATGAAGCTTGGAAGCAAGCCACAGGCTTCATACCACTGGAAATGGATTTCTCCATCATGCTGCTGCTGCTAAGTTGCTTCCGTCATGTCCGACTCTGTGCGACCCCATAGACGGCAGCCCACCAGGCTCCTCTGTCCCTGAGATTCTCTAGGCAAGAACACCGGAGTGGGTTGCCATTTCCCTCTCCAATGCATGAAAGTGAAAAGTGAAAGTGAAGTCGCTCAGTCGTGTCTGACCCTCATGGTCCCCATGGACTGCAGCCTTCCAGGCTCCTCCGTTCATGGGATTTTCCAGGGAAGAGTACTGGAGTAGGGTACCATTGCCCTCTCCATCATGACTGTATCCAAAGCCCAGGGTCACAGTGAACTTGGCCAAATGCATCTCTGAGGACTGCAGCAGTGAAGCTGTGTACCCTCTCCCCTGGATCTCTCTCTTCCTCCTTGCACACAGGAATGATGGAATCTCTTTCTAGAGTTAACTTGGAGGAGTAATTAGGGGCACTTACCTTCCTGGTGACTGGTACTGACTCTGATGCTAGGTGATCTGGAGATACTGTCATCAGGAATATCTAGATTGCAACTCATGTCTTTACACCACAAAACTCCTCATTCTTGACCAACCACATCCACGCCACCTTGATTTTGAACATACTATTTGTAAAACCTGAGGCAGCCATAAAACCATATAAGAGAAGTAGGGAACATGATATGAACAAGCTAGAAGGAACACCTTGGAAAGGAGTAACTTCAGGGAAATACAGAGGTCCTAGTCATCAAGCAGGTGTCACAGACACCTATGTCAAGTCATAGACATAGAGGTAGAGTCCACAGAGTGGTGTGAGTGGCCAGTGGGCACATAACCAAGAGGAGTGGGAGATGAAGTTGCTGGGAATTTCTTAAATTCCAACTCCCTTTATCTATGCCCATATTTCCAGGTATGGCCAAGAAGATTGTGTTTTGCACAATTCCAAGGGTGACATTCACAAAGATGTCAGAGGGGAATGAAATGTCCTGCATTTGTGCATATCAGCATATGGTAACCACATCTACAATTTGTCCTGGAAGCTTGTCACAGATTTTTGAGCCTAGATATGATGTGAGAGTTAAGAAAGAAGACTATCATCATCCAACAAACACATCACTTAGTTTAGAGCTTCACACTTAGCAGATACCTACTGAACATTTACTAGATGAATGAACTAATGAGTGATGAAGTGAATTAAGGAGCAGTTACATGCATTTCAAGATAGAGGACATTCTGGAAAACATGCACAGCAGATTGGAAACCTATGGCAGCTGGATCTGACTGTTCTACAGATTGGACTGGTTAATGTGTGCTGTGCTCAGTTGCTAAGTCATGTCCAGCTCTTTCCAACCCCTGGACTGTAGCCTGCCAGGCAAGAATAATACTGGAGTGGGTTGCCATTTACTCCTCTAGGGGATCTTCCTGACCCAGGGATTGAACCTGTATCTCCTCCATTGGCAGGCAGATTCTTTACCACTGAGCCACATGGGAAGCCCAGGGACTGGTTACTATTCCTCTGTAATTATATACTCCCTAGTTTAATTGCTGTATCATCTTTTATCATAGCTACATAATTTGTATTTAACCGTACTTACAACTATTATTTTAACAACTCTTATACATTTTATTGATATTTTAGGCATTTTCTCTATTATTATTATTATCATTGCATGTTGAATTGCTCCCTGTGGACATATTCAAATAATGACAATAGTAATATTTATATTATATGCAAGACATTATGCTAGTTGCCTTATGTGCTGCTGTTCAGTCACTAAGTTGTGACTCTTTGCAACCCCAGGGACTGCAGCCTGCCAGGTTTCTCTGTTCATGGGAAATCCCATGGACAAGAATACTGGAGTGGGCTGCCATTTCCTTCTCCAAGAGATCTTCCCCACCCAGGGATCAAACTTCCATCTCCTGCATTGCAGGTAGATTCTTTACCACTGAGCCACCAGGGAAACCCATTTTATAATTAAAGTATTTCAAATTCATCTAAGGTCATATACCTAAAAAGTGAATGAATGAAGATTCCCACAAAGATCTTCCTATCACATGGTTTTTTTTTTTTTTCCACTCTTAAGAAGAATTACTGTGAATTCGGATAAAAAGATTTAAGGCACTAGGTATAAATTATGTAATTTATCCTGCACTACAGTAGTTTCCAAAGATCATGAATTTGGCCTTTAAGAATGGGCAGGACTGTGCCCACCATATAATTTCATCAGAAGTCATGAACGTACCATCAATCATGCATAGCATCCATTGTTATGCTGTGCTTAAGTCACTCAGTCATGTCTGAGTCTCTGTGACCCCATGGACTGTAGCTTGCTAGGCTCCTCTGTCCATGGGATTCTCCAGGCAAGAACACTGGAGTGGGTGGCCTCTGCTTTCTCTGATTCATCTTCCTGGCCCAGGAATCCAACAAGGGTCTGCTGAATTGCAGGCGAATTCTTTACCAGCTGAGCTACCAGCAAAGCTCGCATCATCTGTTATGTACCGCTATGCTGACCATTCTCTCAGTCTCTCCAGGTGACAGGGCTTTCTCTTTCCTGGAAGTTCACTGACATTTACTTCATATGACCTTCAGTATGATCTTTCTAGAACCCCAATCAACCATGTCAATTCCCCGTTTAATGGCAGCTTTCACTCTGCATCTCATCTACTTTGGCTGGTCTGTCTGTCCCTTCTCATTCTAATCCCAGTTCACTCTCTCTGCCACATGCCTGGCCGCTGCTCCTAAGCTGCCAGTACCAGAGCCATGGAGAGTTACTAGAAATTTCAGAACATCCCACTTCTTTGCTCTGTATATTCTTTCTCTCCACCAGAAATGCCAATGACAATCTCTTATTTATCTTATTGTATGACTCATAGAACTTTTTCAAGATCCATGAGGATAGGAAAGAAATTCTTTAAAATCACTGTATCTCAAAACTCAGTATCTGGTGTATAGTAGGTTTCAATTAAATATTTGCTTTGGATAAATTCAGGGTGAAAAAGAATCACTTTTTCTGGAAAACTCCCTGAAGCCCAGGAAAAGTGGATGCCTTGATATCTAATACCCACACTGTTATACAATGAAATGATGTATTTCCAAGTATTTCTATGAAGCTGGACTCCGAGCTCCTGGGTGGCAGAGACCAAATCTTACTCATATTTGGATCCTTAACACCCATCCTAGGCTGGGCTTATAGTAAACCACCATAGATTTCCTGGAATTGAAAAATATAATTCTAAAGCAGTCACGTGAGCTGAGCTGGATGGTTGTTAGACTTCTCATTTTACAGCTGAAAAAAGGGGTAGCCAGGGAGGAGAAAAAAAAAATGTCTTGACTTAATTTTCATTGGAAAGCAGAGGCCTAGACAGGGCTGGAACAAGGTCTCCTAAACTCCTAGTTATAAAGCACTGTTGGTGGCCACTGACAAAGGAGGCTGGTGCCTTTCTGTCCGACTCCTCAGCAGAGGAACAGAGGCCTGTTCCCGAGATGAGCACCAGCAGAGGAGCCTCGATGGGCCGAGATTCATGAATGGATCCTGCTCACCACTCATGGTGACGGCCTGGGGGAACACCCAAGTCGCCCTAGTGTGGGGGACTGAGTGCCAGGAAGGTCTTCCAGAAGTCACTTGGCAAGAGGGAGTCAGGAGACATGGGAACACTTTCTTGACCCTTTTTCAAACCCAGTGGCCCTGTGGTGGCCTGTCATACAGTCTGTGTTCTCTTCTGCCAACCTCCCAGGAATGGCTTATTTCTGGAGTTTGTGTATAATCATAAATTGCAAATATGCTCCAGTGGGCATAATCCTACAGAGCTCTCTTTTATTGACTCAAAAGTGTCCTACTAAGGACTTCCCTGGTGGTCCAGTGGTTAAGAATCTGCCTTCCAATGCAGGGAACAGGTGAAGGGAATTGATCCCTGGTTGGGTGGATGGGGAGGACTAAGATCCCACATGGTGCCACAACTAAGACCGGACACAGCCAAGTAAATAAATATTTTTTAAAAAGTGTCCTGTCATGGGCAATACATGATATAGTCCGCTTTTCCTCCCAGACTAGAAAATATGCATGTGCCTGCTCAGTTGTATCCAACTCTGTGCGACCCTGTGGACTGCAGCCCACAAGACTTCTCTGTCCATGGGATTCTCCAGACAAGAATACTGGAGTGGGTTGCCATGTCCTCCTCCAGGGGATCTTCCCAGCCCAGGGATGGAATCCAAGCCTCTTAAGTCTAACCTGCATTGGCAAGCAGGTTCTTTACCACTAGTGCCCACTGGGAAGACTGAAAATATGCATGTTGCTACTGCTGCTGCTAAGTCACTTCAGTTGTGTTAGACTCTGTGCAGCCCACTAGGCTCCCGCATCCCTGGGATTTTCCAGGCAAGAACACTGGAGTGGGTTGCCATTTCCTTCTCCAATGCATGAAAGTGAAAAGTGAAAGTGAAGTTGCTCAGTTGTGTCTGACCCTCATGGACACCATGGACTGCAGCCTTCCAGGCTCCTCCGACCATGGGATTTTCCAGGTAAGAGTACTGGAGTGGGGTGCCATTGCCTTCTCCGGAAACTATGCATACATGGGTATAAAAGTTCAGAGTATTCTAAACTCCCTTTCTCAGCCCCTTGGGTTTTTTTTTTTTTTTTTTTGGGTCCCCAATCAGATTGCTTGGTTTACCAGGATACATTAGATTAAGGCCTGGCAGTCCAGGCCTCTGTCCAAGTTCTAGCCTAAATCAGAGGACTGGCACCTCTTGCGGAAATTGGGAATAACTGGAGTGAACCTGCAGCCCTCACCTGATTCCCCGTGCCAAGTGCCTCTGTGGTCCACGTGTGTTGAGGGAGGAAACACAGAGAACAAGAGAAAGGGACTCGGACTGAAGGTGCCCCAAGCTTCGCAGGAGGTGTGTGCCAGCATTGTTTGCCTGGGCCAAAGCCCTCTGGGCATGTCTTGGGAGCGGAAGAATTAGTAATTACCTGCGGTTTGAGTTAAAAGAAGTCTTTGAGCTGGTATTCGGCAGGCAGAAAAATACTAAAAGCCTGATGGTAGGTGGGGGGTGGAGGGGGACACCGACTAAAAGCAAGCAATCCGTTTTTTCTTATATGGGGAGGAGAGTGTTGGAAAAAGATAATGAAACTGATTTTTGAAACTCGGTGCGGCACCCTGGATGTCAAGCACATCTTCCAAGGAAAAGAGCTATGTGAGCAGCGGTGTCCGAACGCTCAGAGGATGCCCAGCTCGCTGGGGAGGAGCGCCCGGGAAGATGAACGAGTTAGGAAGTCCACTCGTCACTGATGGAGCTTCTTAGGGACTTGGCGGCGGGGCAGGAGTCGCCCTGCCGCCTGCAGCACGGCGTGCAGTCAGCCGGTGGCGGCGCCGGGACCGTCCCTCCCTGGTCGGGTGCGCTGCCTCCCCGGCTCCGGGGCCCCGGTTGGATAAAGCACTTTGTTTACCTCAGCCGGGCTGAGCCATCCTTGGGGGGCAGGGGGGAAGGCGAGCGCCCGCGCCCGGAGCCGGGAGCTGCAATGGCAGTGGCAGCCGCCTGCGGGCGCGGGGAGCTGCCAGAGGACTGGCAGCGGAGAGGCTGATTGATGGGCCTCTGGCTCAATGAGGGGGCCCCTGGCGGGGGGGGCGGGGCCGACGCTGCGCTCAGCCAGTCGCCGGTGCCGCCGGGTGCTGGTGGTGGTGGGGGAAGGGGGCGGAGGCTCAGTGGAAATGTGTCGGTGACATTGAATGGGGAGACCGAGCGCGAGCGAGGTGCGCGCGCCGCACACACACAGCCCCGCTCGCGCAGAGATCCCCGGCCACGTAAGTAACTATTAATACCGCCTCGCCGAGAGATGCGGGCGTGCTGAGCTCGGGGATTGGCCTCGGGCACCGTCGGCCGTCCCCTTCCATTTCCAATACACGTTTCTCTTACCTCCGGGTGGGGAGAAGAACAAAAATCAAAGAAGAAGAGAAGCCGTCAATTTTCTCCAAAACAACCCCGCCAGGCAGTTTGGGTTAAGGGTAGGGGGTGACGGAGCGGTGGCAAATTATTCCAAGGCGCGATCCAGTGAAAAGAGCGAGAGAAGAGACGGCGTGGGTTGACTGGGCTTGGGGTGCATCCCTTTCCTGCGCCGGGAGGACCCCGGAAGCTCGTGTCGGGGACACCGGAGACCATTGATCTACCCTCGTCCTCCCTGCGCGCACTTCTCGCTTTCTCCGGAGGCCAATCCAGAGCGCGAGGGAGCGGCGACGGCATGAGCCGGTGCTGACCTCCGCCCGGTGGGCCAAGCCCTGGGCTTTGTCGCGTACCTGCGCCCGGCCCGCAACTCCGTGCCCGGCTTTTTGCAATCTTTTGTTGGCAGCGCTGACCGCTCTAAGTTAAATGCTCCCTTGCTATTTTTTTTCTTTTTGTCTGTTTGTTTAAATTTTGGAGAGCTCTAGCGATCTTGGAAAAGCCTCAGACGCCATCTACAGTTAAAACGTAGGTAATTACCCTCTCCGGACCCTCTCCGGCAACCTCCCCCCGGCTTCCACGCCCCCCACCCTTTCCACCAAAAAGGGGGTGCAGCGCGGATTCAGTCTGCGGTGCGGCGCGAGCCGGTACCCGGGCTTGTTTCCATTTTCTTTTTGTTTGGTTTCTAACGCGCCGAGACCAAGCGGCGGCCGTGTGCACTCCCCGAAGACTGCACAAACTACAGCGAGGCTCCTCCGCCCCGTCTGCTTCGGGAGCCTGCGTGGGGACTGCTTCGGGAGCCCCAGGGCTGCAGCTCCTCACCTTAGCAATCCAGTTACAAGTCCAGATCCACGCTGGAAAAGGAGCGAGCGCGAGAGAGAAACTAAAAGTACGAAGATTCTGCAAATCGCTGGCGGCTTTGGGGGGTAACAAAAGGACCCGAGTTGCCGCTGACCGAGGACCCCGGGAGTCGAGCTCGGAGCAGACGAGGTGCCCGGCGGCTGCCGTTTTGGGGGTGCTTCTAACTCTTTCTCCACGTAGCCCCCTTCCCATCCCTCCCCTCTCGATCTCTTTTAACATCCGTGGCACAGAGGCGCCTGCAGCCGCACTCGCCCGCGACTCATCTCTCCAGCGGTTTTTTTGTTTGTCGAGTGCGATCCCCACACTCATGAACATACACAGGTCTACCCCCATCACAATAGCAAGATATGGGAGATCGCGGAACAAAACCCAAGATTTCGAGGAGTTGTCGTCTATAAGGTCCGCCGAACCCAGCCAGAGTTTCAGCCCGAACCTCGGCTCCCCGAGCCCGCCTGAGACTCCGAACTTGTCGCATTGCGTTTCTTGCATTGGGAAATACTTATTGTTGGAACCCCTGGAGGGAGACCACGTTTTTCGGGCCGTGCATCTGCACAGTGGAGAGGAGCTGGTGTGCAAGGTAAAGAGCCGGGGGTTTGCTTTTGGCTGTTTTGTCTTTTGAAAAGATGCCCCGGCCTTTGGGAGGGGGCGGGAGGTTGCCGAGCCCTGCGGGCCGGGGGAGGGAGATTCGCCTGATTAATTATCCGTGGGCTCGTTAAATGGGGTTCTGAATTTATTTGTTCGCGTTCGACTAGTCGCGAAGTTTTTAGAGCGTTGCAGACAATGGGGCGGGCTGCGGCGGGGGCGTTCTGGGGAGAGCCCGCCGCGGAGAAGGCGGCGGGACTGAGCGGGGGCCACGGCCACGCGTGGTCCCTTCGGCTCGTGGTGCCCCTCTGCGTTACGCCGGGTCCCGCGGCCCGGGGATTTCTCCTGGGTCCAGCCCCCTCCCCTTCCAGAACACCGTGTAGGGAATCCCCCGCTAATTTTTAGGCGCTGATGCCTCGGTTTCTTTCGCAGCCATTGTTCTCGGCAGCGTGCAGGTGTGGAACCTTTGTTCCGTAGGTGCCCTTTAAAAGAGACGCACAAAGGTGTCCCCTCTGGCTGAGCCCAGGGGCCCAGCGCGGGGAAGGAGTTTACAAAGAGCCTCCTGCCTGGAGCCTTGAAAGGAAGGTTGGGGGCGGAAATCAAAGCCACCAGCGCACCTCTGGGTATTGGAAATTGTGAATCCTTTGGGTCTTTTTCTCTTGTCTCTGTTTCTTCTTGTCTCCAGCTTTCCATGCCTGAACACCCCCTCCCCCGCCATTTGCCCCCACTACCTACCCCCTAACCCGCCCAACATACACCTTTGCCTGTAGGTTTTAGAGGCCAGCATTTGGAGCCTCGGGGATTCACAGTGCTAATACAGAGATGGGTACTTCAGTTTACTATTCGTCTTTGACCCTGAACTGGTTTGTGTCTCTGTGTCTTTGTGTGCGTTCACAGGGCTCCAAGACAAGGGGATGAGCAGGGGAATAGTTGCAAAAGAAAAAAAAAGAAAAGACGTAGAGCAGGCTACCCAGGAATGGGATATAGATGAAGAATTCATTGTCACTTAATTTTAGCTTAGCTTAGTGTCGGTTTTGTTTGGGGAGGGGTTAAGGAGACAGAAGTGGGGAGACCCCTCCCCTTTGAAACGGGCACTCTGCATAACTGTGCTACAAATAAGGCATCACACTTTTACCATCAACCATAGGCTGCTTTGTGAACTGGCTTTCTTTCACAAGGGGACTGGAGTATTTCGTTGTGAAAAATGGGTTTTGTGGAGGGTCTCCAGTCTGTTGTTCAGTTGAGACCTCAGGGGGAAATCAGAGACTCTTTAAATACTGCTCTCTGCTTGGACTGAGCATTTGGTATTTTGCACCTTCTCCAAGTTATTGAGACTCAGAGCAGCTATTCCCAGTTAACCAAAATTCAGTAAGCTATCCAGAGCTGGGTTGAATTCTCAGAAGACCTACAACGTTGTACAATAGGGTAGTCATCCTCTGAAATGAATGAATTCCACAGAGCTGCCACTCTCATATGAAATATGCACAATCACCCAGCAGTGTGTTTTCACTCCTTTTGCTCAACTTCAGTAGAGCATTTTAATATTTTTCAAAGGCTGGAGATGCTTTTAAGTAAAGGAGTCTGCCGCCAAATTCTGCAGGAACATCTTGCCCTGTTATTTCTTTGTTTAAAGACAGAGGTGACTCTGGCCCCTGCTGTTTCTTTCTCCCTTCAGATTTTTTCAAGACATATTTCACTTTAGACTGACCTTACAGTGTCAGACTTGCTCTCTGGCCTGAAACTGCACTTAATCTGCTGGTTTAGTTATGGCAAAGATTGAATCAGCCCCTCACCAATTACCGTGCTGCTGCAAGTGGATTAAAGTGCAGTATCATTGTTCTGCTTGACAGAGGTCATCCCTTTAAGACACAGCAGCTCTGTTTGCCTGCCTTTTCACCAGAGGTGATGTGAGTGACTTCTTATACAAGCATAGCTGCAAGTTGTATATATCCTAGGAAGCTCCAAGTGGTTTTTATAAGGCTGCTTCTATGAATTACCCTCATAGATACACTGTGGACTTCTGGCTTACTGCAGGCTCAGTGAAGTCTACACATTGAATCCAGTTCCTTTTGACATCTTAGAATGTAGAGTTCCTGTCTCCTAGCTCTGTGTTAACTCAGGAAAAAAGTCTTTGTAACAATAGATCCAGTGCAAAGATGCTACTCACAGGAACTCTATGGAATTCTATAGGACATTATTTTGGGAGAGAGACTGGAGTGTCGTTTAACCAAAATAATCATGCCTGTTTATTGTCTTCCTGTGTCTGTGTTAAGCTAGGCAGATGAAAGAAGGGAACTTTAGAGTGTCCTTAGCTTATCGTTTTCATGAAAATGCTTGTAGTCACTGTACAGATTGACATAATTACTATCTTGGCAAAATGGGTACTTTTTTTTTTTTGCAAATACTGTGAATGATGGCCTAATCTCACTGCCTTATCTAATCTGTCACATTATATAACTAAGGATCTAAATTAAACATTTAAAAGAGGGTGGCACTGAGGCTTATGGCTTGATTTTGCACTTGAAGGTGATGGTTTAAATACCAGTCCAAACTCATAAATGCCTGTTACAGCTAGTAATAAAAGTTTGGTTCCTACCCATTTGGGAAAACATAAGTACTTGCTTTATTTTGCATATTATGTCCACCATCTTGGAATTTGGTCTCTCCTACAAGGGGTATGGCTACCTTTTGAAGGTGCTATGAATATGTTTGACTTTTAATTTAAATGTTCATTCGGTTTTTCAGGGGGACAGGATAATAGACTAAGGGTACTGAGCCAAAAAGTAAATCACCTTTTAGTTTTTTAAAAATGCAACTCAAAGCAGGAAATATGTTATAAATAATCACTACCCCCATGAACACTGGCTACAGAGCCTGCAGCCTGGTGCTTCAGATCCCAGTGTCCTCCTTATATAACACAATGTTTACATTAGTCACTGCAAAGCCTTTATTACTCTGGGAAATTTCTGAGGCTTTCCTGGGTTTCTGCAGTCTGGGTGTTAAAGTTGACTCAAGCATTTCAGATGCCTAATTGAACGGACCTCTGAGGTCACTGCTGGCAGGTCATCATTTGACAGTATCAGGGTGTGATTTGTGGTCTCTGGGGACACGGAAGTATTCATTCTTAAATTCTAGGTTATAGTGGCAGCAGCTGTGCTGCTTTCCTGAGATGCCTCATTATGGCTCATTCACAACGTTACTTTGCTTCCTCACCCGCGTTTGCACCAGCCCTCCCGAGGTTCTTACAGGGCCTTTTGACTCACAGATTTGGGGGTTTTGTTTTTTGAAACGAAGAGAGGCTTCACTCAGGGATTCTTAAATAGCAGCCTATGTCCCTGGCTGGGTTATGGAAAGCCTGTAAGTCCCCTTAAGACAAATCTATTATTATTGTATGAGCTTTTGAAAATGGGCATGGTCTGCTAAGAGGAGCCAGAGCTTTCATCAGATTCTCAGGTAGGGTCCCGACCCATAAAGGTCAACAGTGTTTCCATCAGTGTCTTCAGTTTATGAAAAGGAGGGCAGTCGAGTGATCCTGAATGCTTTATCCACCTCCTCCAGATTATCGGTGGCCAAGCCAGGATTATATTCTCAAATTAGACGGTTTCTAGGCCAGCGTTTTTCATTCCCCCCTAAACACCACAAAATGATGATCAAGAAGAGTGTAGTCTAACTAATGAAAAAGAGACTGAAGAAGCTAAATGATGGTGAACTGTTAACATTCAGCGTATTGTTGTTAGAGCAATGTTGGCTCTCCATGCTTTCCAGCAAGGAACACCCACAACCGCCCCTCACTCTTGCAGACACGGAATAGACTCATCATAGCCACATTCCCCGGACAGATAGGAAAGCCACATTCCAAACCCAGAGATTTGTATCCCTGATTTAGTGGAGGTCTTGAAATGAATGAAAACGGGTTTTTTTTTTTTTTTTTAACCTGAGAAAATCTCTGTAGTGTTAATTCTTATTAGATCTGTTCCCAAAAGGTATTGAGGGTGGATTTGCTTTCAGAAATAACCCCACATTGAGGTGGCATTTCACAGGCTCATTTTGATTCATAGAAAATCATTGCATAACTGATTCATTGAGCTAGATATGTGTGGAGGGAAGAGAGAAAGGAGCGTGGCTGCTTTCTTAATCAGGACTGTGTCCTTTCTTAGCTCTGCCGCTGGGGGCTTGATTTGACTTGTTATCCGAGCCTCGATTTCCACATTTGTGAGATGAAGGTACTGAATTACGTAACCTTCAGTCTACACATTTAATCTATTAATTGCTATTATGTTGTATACTGCTATGCAATCCAATTCTGTAACAAAAATATTTTATATATGGTTGTTAGAGCTGTGTAGTGTTGGTGTATGGATGCTTTTTTTTCTTTGAAGGTAAATAAGGTGTTGTCTGTGCAGCTTGGGATGTCTCAAATTTTGCCTTAATTTTTCTATAAACAGGCGATTAGGATAGAGAGAAAAACATAACAACACTTACCATTTGTGTATTGCATTACATCTTGCTAAGCATTCTGACCTTCATTTTCTCCTATAATCCTCCCAACACTGTGAGTCAATCACTTGCCCTTGTGCACATGAGGATTTGGAGGCTCAGAGAGGTCAAGCGACTTATTCAATGCTGCACAGCTGGGAGGCAGGGCAAGTGTGATCAGGGGTTCAAGCTCAACCCGTGTCTACGGGAGGCATCTGCATTCTGTGATCTGGTTGTATAAGAGGTGTCTCTGACTCTTGATATTGTTCATCCTGCCCTAGGTGTTTGATATCAGCTGCTACCAGGAGTCCCTAGCCCCCTGCTTTTGCCTGTCTGCCCACAGCAACATCAAGCAAATCACCCGAAATTATCCTGGGGAGACCAAAGCCTATGTGTTCTTTGAGCGGAGCTATGGGGACATGCATTCCTTCGTCCGCACCTGCAAGAAGCTGAGGGAGGAGGAGGCAGCCAGGCTCTTCTACCAGATCGCCTCAGCCGTGGCCCACTGCCACGACGGGGGACTGGTGCTCCGGGACCTCAAGCTGCGGAAATTCATCTTTAAGGACGAAGAAAGGTGAGTCTCCTTCCTGTCCAGGCCTGTGTGTTATGCCAAGCTGCTCAGAGCAGCTTGCCAGAAAGGTTGGAATGGACATTCTTGGGCTGCCTGTTGTCCAGGTGAGGAGGAGGGACTGTGGAAGGACAAAGGGAGAAATACTGCAATGTTTTAAGTGCCCTTGAGAAGCCATTTGCTGCTCCTCTAAGAGATGGTTATCAGAGGCTCACAAGTGCCAGGATATTCTGTGATCCTGTAATTAATTTTGTTTTGGTGTCATGAACTCTGAAGGTGGCTGCCAGCCTCTGTGGCACTTTCAGCGTGAATAAGGCAAACTTTTGAAAATTCTGCCTTCGGTAGTGTCCATGCCTGGCATCAGTTGTTTATCATTCATTCATTCAAGAGATACTCCCTAAGTCTGTTCCTAAGTTTGAATCACAAGTCTCAGGACTATGAATATCAAGATGCATTAGCTAGTCAATGACCTAATACAGGAAGTGTTACTGGTAGGTATGTGCTGGGTCAGATGCGAACTGGGGGCTGGGGTATCAGTTCTAACGAGGACTTGAAGAGTCAGGAAAGTTTTTGTAGGAGAGGTGAATTTGGAGCCAAGCTGAATGTGTTGTAGGTGATGTGGGAAGGACTGGCGTTCCAGGTAAGGAACCTGCCTGGGCACGTGCCTGGCTATATGAAAATCTTGTTGTTTTAAGAGACAGCTGGACAGAAGGCTGGGCATCTGGGCTTCATTCATGGTTCTTCCATTAACTCATTACATCATGTTTAGCAGACCCCCACTGGGACCCTGCTTTCTGCTCCAGCTGACTTTGATTGTAAAAACTCTTTCAAGTTCCTTTTTTTTCTCCTCCTTTTAATAATGTGCTTTTTTAGAGGAGTGGAAGCAACTGATGCATATTCATTGCTGACTATTCCAAGAATTACTGCAGGGGCTCTACATATGTGATGTCATGGAATTCTTGTGACTGCCTTGGGCTTTCCTGTCTCCTATTAGCAAAGTGTTTAGTGAAGTGAAGGTTCCATTGTCACAGTTCTATTCAGGATCATCTGACTACAAAGCTAGTGTGCATCATCCATTCACTTGCTCAGCAAACATTCTGCAAGTACCTTTTATGCGTCTGGTACAGATTTGCTGTCAAACTTTTCCACCTTCTAGTTAGATTAGCCCATCCATCCCAGTGGCCTGTGATGTTTTTAGGTGATTGCTTATGGAAGCCTGATGGCATCCAAATGAGAGAGATCTAGTGATGTGTGCTCTGGTTTTTCTATCTTTGTGGTCCGAGCTAATCTGGCAGTAAACGTCTGGGAAGCATTTACGGATTAGCACAGGTCAAAGGGCCTGTGGTTACTTAGTCCAAATGGAATAATTTCATGAACATTTATAATCCAGCAGAGTAGACAAAGTGCAGAGGGCCACTGGATTTCCCAGACCCACGGAAGTTGGTTATTGTTCCATATTTTTACTCATAAGGGAGTACCATGTGCCTCTGTGGTGATTAATATCCTGGTCTCCGACAGTGGATGGCTTTTACCTTCATTAACAAGCTAAAGAGGGTGGGGGCACTATTTGAAGATCTAGAGTGTGGGAGTGATGGTTATCTTTCTCTTTCTGCTTACCTCCATCTGCCCTTGGATCCTGGAGACCCAGGTCCTCATCCTGTTTTGCCCTTACTCCTCTCTGTGACCTCTGTGACCTTCCCCTTGACCTCAAGTTCCTCATTCTTTTCTTGTCCTGACTCTGTTGCTCTAAGGTCTTCCCTGAGTTCAAACACTCAAGTATGTGCCACTTTGAATATTCTCATATACACCTGACTGAAATACACCTGACTCCAACAAGATCCTGACAGAGATATCCTTTTTGCCCTTCAGTGTTCTATCTATCTTCCTTGAAGATCTAATAACTAACTAAAAAAATAAGAGGTATTATTTAGTGACCTATTTAAGAATCTTCAGTGAGGCTCAGTGGTAAAGAATCCACCTGCAATGCAGGAGACAAGGGAGACACAGGTTTGATCCATGGGTCAAGAAGATCCCCTGGAGGAGGAAATGGCCACCCACTCCAGTATTCGTGCCTGGGAAATCCCATGGACAAAGGAATCTGGCAGGCTACAGTCCATGGGGTCACAAAGAATTGAATACCACTGAGCGACTGAACAAGTACACACAGAAGAGCCTACTATAACGTTATCTTTCAACACTTAATTCTCTCTGCAGGTTGGAGAGGTGAGTATTAATGTGTCATTGGGTAGATGAGGGGTCCGAAGTGTAGCTGGAGAAGTCTCAAAGTTACAGACACAAAAGAGCAGAAGACTCATTCTCTGCTAAGTCAACTCTCAAGAAATTCATTTGGCCACCACAGGGATTCAGGACAATCAATGCCCTCTCTCATGGGGATCCTCAGTTGTAAGCATCATCTTTGATTGTGTCTTTTTAGAGAGGAATTGCAGGCATATTGGCTAGGATGTGGGATGGTAGCCCATCAGGTCCTAGCAGCCGTGGTAGAGATAGATGCGCCAAATGGGTCTGAGTAGACTGGATTTTCCCGAGTCACAGGCTATGGGAGCAGAAGTCTGCATTAGAGATACTGTGCTTCAACCTGTTTGTTTTGCCATCAGCGAGCAGAGCCCCAGAGGTGAGGGTGCTTGTCCAAGAGCCCATAGCTGTTCTGGAAGCAAATATGGGCTGAGTCTGTTGGGAAGATCCCTTGGAGAAGGGAAAGGCTACCCACTCCAGTCTTCTGGCCTGGAGAATTCCATGGACTGTATAGTCCATGGGGTTGCAAAGAGTCAGACACGACTCAGCGACTCACTTTCACTGACCTCCCGTTACACGACTCAGCGACTTTCACTTTCACTGACCTCCCAATTTGATGGTGCGAACTTCTCCCCTGGACTGCTTGTCCTTTATGGGGATATGTGTAAGATAATTCGTGTGTGATGGCAAAGCCAGAGTCCTTGATGTCTCAGGGCCGAGGAAGAAATGGTCACACATAGGAAACTTCTAACATGAGCCCTGCAGGGCTCTGATGCTTGGTCTGGAGTTACGTTTGGCTTATGCAGAAGAGTGTGACCCTTTCTAGAAAGAAGTATCTGGTGTGAATGTGAAGTTGGGACACCACAGAAGCAGGTGGTGTCGTGCTCAAAGGTGGTGTCAACGTTCAGGCCTGAAGTGGAGTCGGGGGATGAATTGAGCCATTGGGATTTATATGTATATACTCTGTTGATACTATGTATAAAATAGATAACTGATGTGAGCCATTGTATAGCACATGGAACTCTGAATGGAAAGGAAATCCAAAGAGGGGATATGTGCATGTGTATAGCTGACTCAACTTTGCTGCACACCAGAAACTAATACAACACTGTAAAGCAAATCTACTCCAACACAAATTAATTTTTAAAAAAGCTCAATCTTTTTAACTTTGAAGAGTATTTTCCTTCTGAAAAAGACAGCGCAAGTGGCAGGTAAGAAGCTGGCCATCGTCTGTTGCCACTGTATCTGAGAACCTGAGTCAGAGCAGCCCTGCCCCCCAAGGGGCCGTAGAGAAAGGAGAGTCCCTTGCCTCAGGCCATAGGCGAGGCAATGGGCCACACAGCAATAGGTGACCTTGCTCAAGGTTCCACAGTCAGTCTGATGATGGAGGCAGCCTAGAAATCCTGTCATTTCCCTCCAGAGCTCTTTCTCTGCCCTGATCCCAGGGAGGCCCCAGTGGATTTGCTTTGAGAAGGTTGCTTTCCTTTTCAAGGACATCTTATACATTTTCATCAGTAAGCAGTGGACCTTTCTCATTATCACCCAACCATCAACTTTTGGTAAAAGATGAATAATGCTTAGCAGCCTTCTTTCATCTTCTTTGGGCTTTAACCTCTCCATTTTGAACTGTAAGGCTGATTTTGTCACTCAGGGTATTCTAGTTCCCAGGGGCCACTGAGTTTCACGGTAGTCTCTTCGTTGGCCTGCACATTGGCTGTATGGCATCCACTCCTGTATTTCTGAGAGGGGCAGGAACCAGGGGCTCTGGGATCTCTTCTGGGCCTTGCTGCTTGCAGCCTTCACTTTTGGTCCCAATCAATAGGACCTAATGAATAGGTATTTCAATAGGATGAAAACTTCCTCTTCTCATGACAGTATGGAGGTATGAGAAACAACGAGTTGGATTTGAAAGGCTTTGAAAAGTTAAAACAGTGGAATCTGGGTCTGTTTTCTGATTATTAAGGCATTGGTTCTGTGAAGCCCGGGGTGGGGGTTGTATAGACGAGACCTTAGGAAGCACTGTTTTATTAAGCTTCAAGCCACCAGACATCTCTTGCAGTCATCTGCATCAGTCTCTCTCTCTCAAGGATGTGCTTCTTGTTCTTTGATGATCTTGAAAGTGATCAAAGGCGAAAGCATTACATAGTGAAACTGGCTGATGCAAAGAGTCATTGGAAGAGACCCTGATGCTGGGAAAGATTGAGGGAAGGAGGAGAAGGGGATGACAGGATGAGAGGTTGAATGGCATCACTGACTCAATGAACACGAGTTTGAGCAAACTCCAGGAGATAGTGAAGGACAGGGAAGGCACGTGCTGCAGTCTACGGGGTCGCAAAGAGTAACCAGCAGGTGGTTCAGAGAGAGCCCTGACTCTGGGCTGACTTCTTATGCACAGATTTTCCATTCTAAACCATCTGTAACTCTCAAGCCCGTGGCCATCCATGGAAACACGCTTAATAGAACTGTCATCACCCTTAAGTCCAGCTTCCTACAAGTGGTTTTGCACACATTATACATGGATGACACCTGATAGTCTATCAAGACTTAATGCTAGGGCGACTTCTGCCTCTGTGTTGAATCCGCAGCACCTCAGATTCTTCTGCTCCTGTTTTATTTGTTTACTGTTACTTTATTTACTCATTGGCTGCACTGGGTCTTTGTTGCTGCTGGGCTGCTCTTTTGTTGGTTTTTGCAATGCACGGGCTTCTCATTGCAGTGGCTTCTCTTGTTGCAGAGCATGGCCTCTAGGCTCATGGCTACAGTAATTGCAGCATGCAGGTTCGGTAGTTGTGGTGCTGAGCTTGGTTGCTTCTCGGCAAGTGGAATATTCCCAGACCAGGGATTGAACCCATGTCCTCTGCATTGGCAGGCAGATTTTTATACATTGTACCACCAGGGAAGTCCTATTTATTCTATTTATTTGAACTAGATTCAAATTTTGACTCTACCACTTGTTAACTACCTGATTAAGTCATTTCATACTTCTGTGCTGCACTTTCTTCAAAGCAGAAATAATAGTTGCATCCCTAGAGGGTGGTTATGAGAGTTAGATGATCCTGTGACTCACAGGCAGGGCAAGCGCTCACAGTCAGTAGCTGGTCTGAGAGTCATGCATGGGGCTTCCCAGGTGGCGCTAGTGGTAAAGAACCTGCCTACCAATGCAGGAGATGTAAGAGATGTGGGTTCAGTCCCTTGGTTGGGAAGATCCCCTGGGGAAGGAAATGGCAGCCTGCTCCAATATTCTTGCCTGGAAGATTCCATGGACAGAGGAGCCTGGAGGGCTACAGTCCATGGGGTCACAAAGAGTCAGACATGATTGAGCACACCAGCTACTTAGAGTCATTGACAAAATGATACCTTATGGGAGAGCTTCCCTGGTAGCTCAGTTGGTAAAGAACCGGCCTGCAATGCAGGAGACCCCAGTTCGATTCCTGGCTTGGGAAGATCCGATAGAGAAGGGATAGACTACCCACTCCAGTGTTCTTGGGTTTCCTTGGTGGCTCAGCTGATAAAGAACCTGCCTGCAGTTCTTTGAGACTCTGCCTGCAATTGAACCCAGGAGACCTGGGTTCAATCTCCTGGGTTGGGAAGATCCCCCAGAGAAGGGAATGGCTACCCACTCCAGTATTCCGACCTGGAGAATTCCATGGACTGTATAGTCCATGGGGTCGCAAAGAGGTGGACATGACTGAGCGACTTTCACTCACTTTATGGGAGAGCAGTTCCCAGAGAATGGAAAATGTAGCAACTATGTCCTTGAAGGTTGAGCCCTTGGGATAGGAAGGTTAGATTTAAGCCATATCCTCCCCTCTTCTTTGTTTAATTATAATTGCTGGATGCGTATTAGGAGGGCAACTGGCAGGTCAAGTACATATGGTGTGGAACCTGCTGCTCAGAAGGGCTAGGTGGTTCACAAGCAGTTGGAAAGGGAAGGTGGACGAGGGCACTGGCAGGGTGGGAGAAAAGGGCGGATTCCACTCCTCCAGGCCTGGGCCGGCCACGGTACTCCCACCCCTGTTTTGCTGCCTCTCCTCTGGGCTGGGATGTTTCTTTAGGGCTGAGCCTCAGCCACACTGTTTGTGTTTTGAGGAAGTTAAAGACCTACCCTAACTGAACTTGCCCTGGACACACCCTTTGCATCTCCAGTTCCTGTAGTAAAATCTGAGATGCTCTGTGTGTAGTAAAATGTAGTATATGTGATATAGTAAAATCTGAGTAGGATTGAGGCCTCTAATCTGAGAAAGGGCAGTGCCTGAACCCCCAGAGGCTGCACCCTTGTTCTCCAGCCCCTCTCATCCTACTCTGGGATTAAAAGGATCTCCTGATCAGGTCTTCTCCTTGAGGCCCCGGATTTCAATCCTAGCCTCTAAGGGACAAGGCTGATTGCTCCACTGGAGTCCATCCCTCTCTGGATTCCAGTCTGTTTCTCTTGCACTTCTTAATCAGTTTAACGTTGACAAGTTACCTAACCTCTTCTGCCCCATTGGCTCATCATAACGGCAAGACTTTGCTCACAAAATTAAATGAATTAACGGAAGTGAACCTGTTGCTTGGCTCACAGTCGGCCATCAGCTGCTCTTAACCTCTCCTGGACTTCATTCATGTCTGGGCCTCTGAGTGACAGCTGGCCGGCCTGCTGACCTACAACTTGAAGAGGACTTTAAACTCTGCAAGCTGCGGCTGCAGGGGGCCCCCTGAAGCACGTAGGGAGGTGGGGGAACATGGTGCTGCAACAGTCCCCATTTAAGGACAGCTGAATCTTGCCTGTCCCTTGGAACAGGGCTCCTTGCCACTCTCCCTCCCCAACCCCAGCTCCCTGGCCCCAGCCACAATGCGGTGTTGACATTTTTTGCCCAGAAATACCCCCATGTGAACCAGACGGCTTCTGAACATGTTTCTTCTTTGGTTTGAAGATCTTTATCTCTTGACGTCACAGGTCTCATTTCCTCTGCTTTGTGGAAGCTGATCAGTGCCTGCTTCTGCCAGAGGGGAACTGGGACCCTGTGTAAGAACCTGGGGGATGGGGGCGGTGTTTCCCTGGAACAAAAGCCCTCTTCAGGAGCACAGAGGAATTTGCACCTCCCTGCAGGGGGAAGGCCTCTTCCCTGCCACACCAGACAGATCAGTGCTCCCTTCCCCAGGCAGGTGTTAGTATGTGTATTAGTTCTTCCTTTAGATCTTTAAGGTTTTTCTTGCCTCCAGAGATGCTCGCATATCTAATAAAGTACAGAGGGCAAGGCATTGGAGTCCTGCAGACCAGACTCTGCTTTCTTTCATTAATAGCAGTATGTATTAAGTTGTGGGCTTGCCTCACGACTCATGTGGTAAAGAATCTGCATGCAGTGCAGGAGACTCAGGTTTGATCCATGGGTCAGGAAGTTCCCCTGGAGGAGGAAATGGCAACCCACTCCAGTATTCTTGCCGGGAGAATTTCATGGACAGAGGAGCCTGGAGGGATACAGTCCATGCAGCTGCAAAAGAGTCAGACACGACTGAGCTTGTACTCCCACGCATCCATTGAGTTGTAGGTTTGTTGAATTTTAGGAAAATTGCCATTCTGCTTTAAAGGTGATGGAGCTCCCGGAATTCTCGTGTTCGTGTTGACCCCTTGGATGTAATCAGGCACTGTCCATCCTTTGGGAAAGCTCGTCCCCCTTCACTCTTCTCAGGTCGTGTCAGGAGCGCTCACATGTGGATCTGTTACCGCGTATTTCCTGCTCTCCTCTTACTATCCGTGAGCATCTCCAGACTATCCTCATCTCCTCCTAGCCTAGGAGCTCATTGAGGTCGGAGACTGTCTCTTGTGCACTGTTCCTAGAGCCTGGTGGACACTGAGTGAATGAGAATTCCTTTTATGGACCAGGAGCAGCTCAGATTGGATTCTCATGTCAGAGCGAGAGAGGCAGGAGGTGTATTCATTTAATGATCATCTAAGTTATTGCCCAGATGGGAGCCCAGAAAGACTGAGACTTATGAATCTCCCTTGTAGACATCTTTTAGAAAACTTTATTTTTATTGAAATACAGTTGAATTATAATGTTGTATCATTGTAGATGGGCTTTGCTGGTAGCTCAGACAGTAAAGAATATGCCTGAATTGTGGGAGACCCGGGTTCCATTCCTGGTTGGGGAAGATTCCCTGGAAAAGGGAACGGCTACCCACTCCACTGTTCTTGCCTGGAGAATCCCATGGACAGAGGAGCCTGGCGGGCTACCACGGGCTGGACCATGGCTACAGTCCAGCCGGACACGACTCACAAAGAGTCGGATACGACTGAGCGACTAACACTTTTTTCTTTCATCATCGTAGACACCTTTTAAAGAGAACTGTTTTCAAAGGTCCACGTCAAGTAACAGATAAACCCATCATTCCCATTTTGATTTAATGATTTATGCAAAAGTAACACTTACTTAAGACACCATTATTTATGTCTCTGGTGGGTGTCTTTTTATTTATGAAGGGCTTCAGGTCATGATTAGAGGGGAGGGCTTCCTCAAGGTTCTGTGCTTAGAGATAGACTAAATAGTAGGTATTTTTCAGCAGGGTTTCGGGCTAGGGTATTGGGCTTAATAAATTAGCTGACGGCCTAGACTGGGAACCACAGGCAAGTGGAGCAGAGAGCACAGTGGTGAGATTTTTTTGGTTCCTCCATTTGACCTTTTGCCCTTGGCCTGCCTTCTCTGACATGGGTTGGGGATAATGAACGTAGATTATACAGCATGAATATACTTCAGGGACTTAGGGTACCTGTCATTACTGCTCTCCATAATCCTCTGTGGCTTTGAGCCTCATATTCAACCTGGAGATTTGTTTATTTGTTCAACAAATATTTATGGAGTACAAAGTATTATACGTACCTGGCACTAGTCTAGGTGCTGGAGATACTGAAATACTGGATGAAACAGAAGCTCTGCTCTCACGGGAGTTACATTTTAGTAAAATAATATCTAGGATCCACCATGTACCAAGCCCTGTTCTAACCAAGACACATAAATGAACGAATTTTATCCGAATTAATTACTATAATTATTTATTTATTTCCTTTTTTATTGGAAGATAACTGCTTTACAATGCCGTGGTGGTGTATGCCATATATCAACTCAAATGAGCTCTGCAGGGAGGGGGCATATATATATATATATATATATATATGCCCCCTCCCTGCAGAGCCTCCCTCCCTCTGGGGGAAGGAGAGGGTAGAACAAATTGAGAGAGTAACATTGACATAATATACACTATCCTTGTAAAATATCCTTCCTAGCAGGAAGCTGCTGTATATCACAGGAAGCCCATTCTGGTCCTCTGTGATGACCTAGAAGGGTAGAATTACTGTATATAAATCAAATTATTTGATTTAAATCAAGCTTTTTGATTTGAGGTCCTGCTATGTTTATCATCATTATACAGGTGAGGAAATTGCGGCCTGGGGTTGTACAGCCAATCAGTGCAAATCTGGGGGTGGTACCCAGAGAGAGAGAGAGACCTGACTCCCAAGCTTAAGTTCTCAAATGCCACGTTAGCTACAGAAGCTAAATGCCAGGTAAAGTGCCACCCTTGTACTGGACCCATAGAAGGAATTTTCTTATGCAATTAGGCAACAAGTGAACCCACAAGGACGTGGCTGACTAGAGTCTAAGTGAAGCTCAGTCCTCTGTTTTCTCGGAGCGGTCTTGGCAGAGGTAGACTCGGCCACCAGTTAAGCAGCCCTCACAGGCAGTCCTTGTACATCCTGCTCTTCCACTTAATGGAGTGGGTTTAGGTTCCTCTGCAGGACTCTAAGCTGGGGTCCATTTATCTTTTCATCCCTCATACCTAGCCCAGGACTTAGCATTATACATACTTTGTGAATGCGTGACCAGTTGACTCAGTGGGGATATGACTAGCCCCATATACCCTGGAGTCATAAATATTATAAGGAAAACCCCCTAAATATACTGACGGTAGAAGACAGTGGATGGAAACACATTTCAGACATCTCTTAGCCAGTGCTCTTGGGAATTTCTCTAAACCACGGATGAATCCAGTCTCTCTGAAATTTCTCTGGATTCTAGATATTGCAGCTGTTAAGCAGAGTCATGCCTAGATGCCCTGAGTGCGAGACAACATGTTGGAGCTGAGGGCATTGGACACATGGGGATCACTGCTGCTAAGTCACTTCAGTCGTGTCCAACTCTATGCGACCCCATAGACGGCAGCCCACCAGGCTCCCCGTCCCTGGGATTCTCCAGGCAAGAACACTGGAGTGGGTTGCCATTTCCTTCTCCAATGCATGACAGTGAAAAGTGAAAGTGAAGTCGCTCAGTCGTGTCCGACTCTGTGCGACCCCATGGACTGCAGCCCACCACTCCTCCATCCATGGGATTTTCCAGGCAAGAGTACTGGAGTGGGGTGCCATTGCCTTCTCCCATGGGGATCACACTATCTTGCAAACGTGTATTAAGCACCTGTCATGGCACTACTTGCAGTGCTCAGTATTGGGGATGCAAGATTTAATAGCAGAGAGTCTTCACCTAATGGAAGACACAGTGCAGTGGTTATTTTTAACACCACATCTGAGAGGAAGGGTGTGCATTAGAGCGCTATCTGGGAGCAGGAAAAGGATATTCCAACAATGGAGTGGGCTGTAGAGAAGGATCGGTGTCAGGGAGGAGCTGGGCTCCTCAAAGGGTAGTTCTGAGAGATGCAGGAGGGAAGGGGAAGGGTCCAGAAAGTGCCAGCAGTGGGTAAGGAAGGACTGCTCGGGAGGATATTGTGAGGTGGGGCTGGAGATGAAGGTGAAGAGAGGTCTAGGGCTATGGCCTCACATCTGGGACCTTGAGGATTTCCCAGGTGGCACAGTGGTAGAGAATCCGCCTGCCAATGCAGGAGACTTGGGTTCGATCACTGGGTCAGGAAGATCTGGAGAAGGAAAAAGCAACCCGCTCTTGCTGGAGAATTCCACGGACAGAGGAGCCTGGTGGCCTACAGTTAATGGCTTTGAAGAGAGTTGGATATGAGCACACACAGACAGGCTGGGACCTTGAACTTGATCTGAAACTGAGCAGGAGACATTTAAAGTTTTGTCTAGACTGGGCAGGGACAGGTCAGGTTGTGATTCTGGACGTGTGTGTGAAAGACAGGCTGGGGACAGACATGAACGTCAGGATGCTAAAGCTGAATCGTGACCCAGGCCGTGGGATTGAGAGGGAGGGCTAAGAGGGGATTTAAATCCAGCCCTCTTACCTTTACAGATAAGGAAAGCAGGAAGGGAAGGCCCTTCTCCAAAGTTTTGTAAGGTATAAGTGACACAACCAAGAGCAGAACTCAGACTTCTAACTCCCCGAATTTGTTAAATCTCTACCTAGACCATGTGGGAAGCCACAAGTCAAACCCCTGACCCAGGTGGCCCAGTGTGTGAACCAGCTGGGCCAGGTTCACAGCGCTGCTGGGGGTGGGCATGGAGGGTTGGAGGGACTGGCCTGAACCTTGCCCCGCCCCACCAGTGAGGCATGGAGAGGAATGTTCTGGGCCCTGAATCATCCTGGGCAAAAGGCAGGAGCAGCACCTAGAGGCGCCTGGCTCTCCCTGGAAGGATCTGGACTGGCTGAGCAAACGGGGCAGTGTGGTCCAGCATGGAGTGAGATGGCCGCCTGGGAAGTTTTCCTGAGAGGCACAGTTGATTGACTTGGGTTCGAGGGAACCTCGGGGATCCAGGTCTCGGCGCAGAGCAGTGAGAGGTGGATAGAGTTTCGACAAGGAGTCCCAGCTGCACCACCTCCCTTGTAGTTCCTGGCTGTTCTTATGACAGTGGAAGGCAGGCTGCCTGGGTGTGGGGTCCTCCTGCAGGGCGGGGGTGGGGTTGCGGGAAAGTCTTGGAGGTAGAATCACTTCCCTGTTCCCACCATGGCCCTGATGAGTCGGGCACGGACGTGCACCTGCATGTAGGTTTCAAGGGCTTTTGCATCCTGGCTGGGTAGCCGGTGCTGTGGAAACACCTGTCTGCTAGCATCGGCTTGGGTGCCTCCTCCCAACTGTGCTGTTTCTCAGCAGGTGGCTTTATCTTTCCAACTGCACATTTCTCTGTGTAACCAGTGCAAAGTGTGGGATGATGTTGTCAGGCAATCGGAGGATACACTGCCTTCTGGAACTTACCAGGCCTCCCCTGGGTCCCCTTCCGCTTTGACTTCTCTTACCCCACCCTGAGTGGCTCCCTTACCGTTTGCCTGCTGTTCTCTGGCTAATTTGCGAGCAGCTCCACCTACAGTGCTGGGTCTGTTCCCTGAGCCAACAGGACCTGGGGCGTCAGTGGCGCTCAGGGGTGACTGCTGGAACGATCCCGTACACACAGGAAGCAGAGGCTCTGAGCAATGATGATTTATTGGGCAGTTTAGTGGCCTGTGGAGTCCCCGTGGTGCCTGCCAGGCTAGCACAATGCAGCTCATGCTGCTGGGGGTGGGGGGGGTGGAGCCTTCCTTCGGCCTCCCAGCAGTAATTCCAGCTGGGACCCTGGCCTGACACCTGGACTGGCAGCCAAGGGTAGCTTTGCAGCAGCGGCCAGAGCAAGGTCAGACCTGGCTGCAGCTAACCTTTCGCCCTTGATCCTTCTCCTGTTTGGACCCACCCCACAGAATGGCCTTTGGTGACTTCTGGATTCCACTGACCTCAGGCCCCCGGACTTCCCGTCCAGGCCAAGCCCACTTGGTCTGGCTGAACTCCCAGCCTGACCCCACCCTGGCCCACCCTGTCCTGATCTCTTCCTGTTGGGAGCCCAGGGTGGGGTTCAGGGTTTAAAGCCAAGCTGATTGGCTTGTGTACGCCTTTTTTTCATATTTTGGGTGAAGCACCGAACATGGAGGTTGAAAACCTGGGTTTAAACCCCAGCTCAGCCACTCACTAGCCAGGTGGTCTTGGACAAGTCACATCTGCTTTCTGTACCTCAGTTTTTCACCTAGTAAATGGGCAGTTTCCGCCACCACCATCCACTTCATAAGCTATAGCACTTAGATCGTGTATTGTAATGGTTTTCTATGTGATCCAGTGCTAAATAAACCTGGGGCCATATCTGTCTCCATAAACCCAGGGTCTTCCTTTAACAATTACCTTGTCTTTTGTTGTTCAGTCTGACTCTCTGTGACCCCATGGACTGCAGCATGCCGTTTCCCTGTCCTTTACCATCTCCTGGAGCTTGCTCAAACTCAAGTCCATTGAGTCGGTGATGCCATCCAACCATGTTGTCCTGTGTCATCCCCTTCTTCTGCCTTCAATCTTTCTCAGCATCAGGGTCTTTTCCAATGAGTCAGTTCTTTCCATCAAGTGGCCAAAGTATTGAGCTTCACCTTTAGCATCAGTCCTGCCAGTGAATATTCAGGATTGATTTCCTTTAGGATTGACTGGTTGGACCTCCTTGCTGCCCAAGGGACTCTCAAGAGTCTTCTCCAATGCCACAGTTTGAAAGCATCAATTCTACTATGCTTAGCCTTCTTTACACTGAGTACATCTGTGATATTGGCACCAGGGTGTCTTTTGGAGGGGCACTAGCATTAGAATCCTCGTGACTTGGATCAGAGCTCAGCTGTTTCAGTTACTCTGTGTATGACCTAAAACATTTCATTCTCTGTGCCTCAGTTTCCTTAATCCTAGGGACGTTGGCACATATCATAATATTTGCCTTTCAGTTTTGTTATGAAAAATAGACATGTAGACCGAAAATAATCTCAGTGTTTTGTAGCTGTTTAATTCGTGGTTGCTATTGTTGTTATTACAAGTATATAAATACTATATTAGTGTCAGGATGTTAGATAGGAAGGGTTGCAGTCCCTGTAGCTTAAGAGTTAAAGGAAAGTTATAAAATCAGGAAATTTGAAGCTGAAACAGCCCTTTGCGGGCCATGTACGATTGGCTCTCGGGCTTCTCAGGCGGCACGGTGTTAAAGAACTCACCTGCCACTTCAGGAGACACAGGTTTGATCCCTGGGCTGGGAAGACCCCTGGAAGAGGAAGTGGCAACCCACTTCATGGACGGAGGAGCCTGGCCGACGGAGGAGCCTGGCCGGCTGCAGTCCCTGGGGTCACAAGAGAGTGAGACATGACTGAGCACAGGCATACACACACGACTGGTTCTCATTTTATAGAGGAGAAACTGAAGCTGAGGTCGATTTAGTGACCCACAGAGAGCCGCTCAAGCCTCCAGAGAGTGTGGGTAGGACATCGGGTCCAGAGCTCTCAAGGCTGGTGCGGCTGCTTCGTGGGGGGTGGGGTGTGGAACCTCATGCACCTGCTGGTTCTTGGCTTCCTCACCTGGCTCAGCATCTGAGGACGTAGCCCTGGTGCTGGGCTGGGCCTGCTCCTTCAACACAGGCTGCCCCCTGTAAGCCTTATTCATTCAGAGGTTGCAAGCAAAGCAGGCTTTTCCCCGCCTACGCCATGGACAGGTTGCCGAATGCACACAGAGATGGCAGCTTGTCGGCCAGATCAACCCTCCCTGGGGCCCGTGACTCAGGGCTCTCTCCCTCCAAGAAGCTGCAGGAGATAACCACTCTCATTTGCAGCTCTTTGCTCACACAGATCTGTACCATTCGCCGTACTCTCTGTGTGCTGTCTCTAGTCTTAACCACCTCCATGCAGCCCATTATGATCAACTTGGTACTGAATAATGTGATCAGGAGTGAGCTGGGCACATATTTATGGGAAGACCATTCTAGGCAAGAGGGGAAAAAAAAAGTGCAAAGGCCCAGGAAGGAATGGGGCGCAGAATTCACACCCATTTCATTCTGCCTGTGTCTTATTCATCTATCTTCCCTCTAGGCTTTGGGGCTGAAGGGGGCGGGGGGAGAGCTTATAAGGTCATTTAGAGTTTCCACCATTTTTTTGCAGATTTACTGTGCTAGGTTCTTCGATAAATACTGTACTTGCACTGTTTCATTTACAATCTTCACAAAAACTGGGACTATGGATGTGACTTGTCTGAATCTACAGTGCGTAGTTTCATTTGAATAACTCGGACTGTCACCGATGTTCCTGCTGAGTTTCATGAAAATTGATTTCTCTGCCTGGAAATTCCTAAAGCCCAGATTGATCAAGAGACCTCAGAAGCTGAATGACTGTTTTCATTCACTTCCTCCCACTCTGACACGTGCCGGCGCTCTGCCAAGCCTTCCCGCAACATTCCTGAGAGGAGAGGGGTGAGGCCTGCCCCACCTCCCTCGCCCAGAGGTGGGGAAGCCGAGCCCCAGAGACCTTCTGAAGGGCCCTGTAGTTGTGTCCTGCATCGTGCATCGGTGGGGACCAGAGTTGGAATTCTAGCTCAGCTCGGGCCCGCGACCTGGGGGGCACCCGGAAGGTCCTTGTTTACAGATGTAATCCAGACTTCTTGCCTCGACCCTTGCCTAGGAGTGATGTAAACAAGTTCAGGATGTTCCCAGAGGCAGGCAAGGTCAGAAGAATGCCTGGACTGCTGCATTTCCTCCCCATCCTTTCCTAGGCTTCTTCCTACCCCTGGGGGATTCTTGCACGCTTGCGCAGAAGCCGGCTGCCTGACCCGGGCGCACGCGTGCTGCCAGCCTTGATGGCTCCTCGCTGACCCAGCCAACCTGGTTGGTTTCCTCCGCCAGGTGCTCAGGTGATAGCGGCTGACCTGAGCTCCCAGCCCAGTGAGAGGCGCGCACTCAGCCTTTAGCTAGCCTTCCCCGCAGAGGAGCTGACCTACCCTCGCTGAGCATTAGGTTAGGTGTCCACGCAAAGGAAGAATAATTCATGCCCTGGAAATTGACTTTATATATTTTGAAGAGAAAATATATGTAGATGCCCACTCACGCTTCAATGCATAGACGATGTTTGGTATTTTGTACTTAGTATTTTTGCCTAAGCCAGAATTCGAACCCAGGTCTCTGGCTTTAAGACCCTGAACTGGCCTGGCTTCCTTGTGGCTGCGCCACCACAGGCCACACTGAACCCGATGTGACCGCAGCTCCAGATCCTCCCGCTGGAGGCTCAGCCTCTGAAGGCAGGGGGGTGAAGTGGCCCATGGATTGGCTTAGGGGCAACGGAAATGCAGCAGCACGTGGGTGTTTTTTATTTCTATATTAATAGCACTCAGATTTGTGAGGTGTTTGCATGGCTTCCAAGCCCTCTCTTTTGAGTCGGAGGAGGAGAGACAGTGAACTCCGGGAAAGGGGTTAATTGACAAGATGGAGACCTCAGGCATGGGTCTTGTCTGTGATGTGGAGGAGGGTTCTAGAAGAGGGTGAGGATGAAAGTGGGGTCACTGCTGCCCATAGGAGGGGGTGTGGGGATGATTGGGTGAAGGAGAAAGTCAGAATCTAGGGCTGTGACCGGGAAGGAATGAGAATGAAAAATGGCTTTAGGGTTGGCTTAGCATGAACTCCTTGAGGTAGTTAAGTCTGTCTTCGGAAAGAAGCCACAGCTCCCTCCCAGCCTTACTCCAAAGGCACCTGAGATATTGTACCAATAATTTATAAAGCCAGCCCTCCATATAGTCTTCACTTTTCCTCCCACTTACCCCTAGGAAAGTTTTCCTCCTTTACCCAGAGCAGGGGCCATTGTTCCTTTAAAGGTAGCACACAGATACTCCTGGGGTCTACAGCTTGACAGTCCCTTTATTCTTGGTTTGAGGGACTGAGTGTCTGTTGGGTGCCAGGTACCAAAAAAAAAAAAAGTCTAAGAGCTGGAGTTACCTCAGGAAGCACAGGTGGTGCTTTTTACTCAGGAGTGACCAGCCACCTGCCCGAGGGGCCCCAGGAGGTGGGGGATGAGGTGATGACCCCGAAATGACCACTGGAATCATAACATAGAGTATACACGCAGAACTGTAGACATGTAAATACCTACAGTTCCAGGTGGTAACGAAGGGGATATGGCATGGTGGGGAGTGCTCCTTTGGAACAGGAGGGTCAGGCAAGGTCTCTTTAATAAAGTACATTTGAAGGAAATGGCAACCCATTCCATTACTCATGCCTGGAAAATCCCATGGACAGAGAGCCTGGTGGGCTGCAGTTCATGGGGTTGCAAAGAGTTGGACACGACTAAGAGACTTCACCACCAGGCAAAGACCTGGGCAGAAGACCATTCTGGACAAGGGGCTGGAGGTGAGGGGTGTGCAGAGGCCTCAGGAAGGACTGTCGTTGGCTGGTATATGTGAAGAACGGTACAGGGGCTGGAAGGGAGAGGGGGCCGCTCGGCCAAAGTCTTGGCGAAGATGGGCACCCACTTGAATGAGCTGAGATGGCATTGGAGGGTTTTGGCAGAGAAATCCAGCTCCAAACCCAAATCTGATTCCAAGTCTCATTCCACTGGACCATCACCCCTTGTCATTCAGATGCAAGGGCTTATTATTATTATTTCCACTGTGATGATTATTCCCACAGCTACTCTGCTGCCCAAGCTGTGAACTTGAAGGTGGAGAGCCTGGTGGGTCCCGAAGCTGGGCAGGAGCAGCTGCTGGTGAGGGTGGGGCAGGGGAACCTGTGGTGAGAACCCACCTGGGCCTGTGGTTTGTGCCCCATCCTCTCCACCCCATGGGTTTTACCACCTCCACCTCCAGTCTTCCAACCATCTAGTGGGGCTGGTGTGAATCAGCACCACCTGCCACCTTAGATTAGAAGAAGCAAAAGGAAGAAGAGATTTGCTTTTAATCCACTCAATTCTGGATCAACACATCCAGACCCTTCTATTTTTACAGATCGACTAAAGGGGGAAGAGAAGGGCATATACACTACAGATTATAAATAGAATATGGGCGAGCAGATAAAGAAGATGTGCTGCAGTGTACTACATAGAAGCCCAGAATGTTAAAACTGTCTTGTCCAGATGGATACACAACTGTGTGCATTTATCAATACTTAATGCTACTGAACTGTAGATTTAAAATGTTTTAAATAGTGAATTGTATTTATATATATGCAGTCAGTTCAGTTTAGTTACTTAGTCATGTCCGGCTCTTTGCAACCCCATGGATGTCAGCACACCAGGCCTCCCTGTCCCATCACCAACTCTCAGAGCTTGCTCAAACTCATGTCCGTTGAGTCAGTGATGCCATCCAACCATCTCATCCTCTGTCATCCCCTTCGCCTCCGCCTTCAGTCTTTCCCAGCATCAGAGTCTTTTCTAGTGAGTCAGTTCCTTGAATCAGGTGGCCAAAGTATTGGAGTTTCAGCTTCAACATCAGTCCTTCCAGTGAATATTCAGGATTGATTTCCTCCAGGATGGACTGGTTGGATCTGCTTGCAGTCCAAGGGACTCTCAAGAGTCTTCTCTAACACCACAGTTCAAAAGCATCAATTCTTTGGTGCTCAGTTTTCTTTATTACATACATTATACCACAATTTAAAAAATTAAAATAATAATAATTAAAAAAAACTGTCCTGTTCAACACTCTGCTTTAAGGTTGAGAACAGAGAAGTTTAGTGACTCGCTCACAGCCACACAGCAGGTAAGAGATGTAGTCTGGCCTGGACTCTGTTCCCCTAGCTCCTACTCTAGTACCTTTTCCAGTGATTGCAGCTATGTTTTCCTTGTTGATGGAAAGGAGAACAGGGAAGAAGTCAGTTACCCTTTGGGCTTGGAAACTCCTCAAATATGGCATCTGAGAATCCATGCAGGGTTTAAACCGACCTTATGCTCTACGCAGCTCCCAACAGTTCTCCTTGGATTAATTTGAGCCTCACCTCCCTTCTGTGGCTCTCTGAGGAGCTGCAGTGACGGTCCTGCAAGGCTAAGACCTACAGTTGGAGAAAAAAAAAGAAACAGTAGTGGATGGATCCAGTCATAAACTCTGATTTAGGACGGAAGCCTTATTGTGGCTTCTCCAATTCTGTTCTCTCCTCATTTGTGCCTCATGACACCTTACGGCCACAGGGCCAGTGCTTTTGTGGGCACTTTAGAGATGAAAGAAACAACGGATAGGAATGCCACTGACCTCCTAAGTGCTCATGGGTACCATCCGTGTGATCCCAACCCCTAACTCCAGCCCCTCCTCCCTGCCTCAAGTTCCATGCATGGCATCATCTGTGTGATGGAATGGGATTAACTGAGTTGATGGGGCCTGAGAACTGCGGGAACTTTGCAGTGGTGGCATTCTGGCCAGGAGAATGGAGGAGGGTGTTGGCTTTAGTATTATTACTGAAAGGTAATAATACCTAACTTTGCACTCAGAGAGCAATGAGGCAGGGGCACAGGGATTCTTCAGAGGTCTCTGGGATAAGGAAGGAATGCAAAGCTAGGAGCTTGGGGTTACTGAGCATATATTTATTTGGTACTTAATGGTGATATCAGGCCCTTCTGTGTAACCCTGAGTGCTAGGCTCTGGAGACTGAGTTTAATGAGGAATTTCTATACCTTTCTCCTTCCCCATCATATCCAGGAGGGTCTTGCATTCATCAGTGAGCTCAGTGGTCCTTAACCGATGGGGAGAAGATTCATACACACACACTCATGTACTCATGTGAGGCAGAATCACATGTGTGGCCCAAGTGGAGGATCTAGGTAACCCAAGTAGCATGCATACTAGGTCTAGGACCACACCCTAGGAGTGTGATGGGTGGGACAGGACACAGCTTCAACAGGAAATCTTGGGAGGAGGGTGGGCTTGGAAAGATGAGAATGTTGGCTTTGGAAGGACAAGGTGATGGAATGCATTTCTAGGAAACATTTTCTGGCTCTGCCTGTGTCCTAAGAGAGGCATTTTGGTGTGGAGAGAGCACAAGGTTGACTTAGGAAGAAGTGAGGTTAACTTTTCTCTGTTTCCCAACCAGATGGCTTTGGGTAAGTTACTTAAATTATCTGAGCTTCCATGTTCTTCTCTGTAAAATGGGTTAGGAAAATCCTCTACGTCTAAGTAAAGGAGTGTTGAAAGGAAGCAAAACTGTTGAATGAAAGATCCTGGCTCCTGTGTTGTATCATGTTAGTCACAAGTTTGCTGGAAGCTATGGACAGAGACTGTGTGAGTTTCCCAGCTCGTTGGATCTGAGTTCAAATCTTGTGACTCCCCATCATTACCCTTGTGTGACTTTTAAGCTCTTGTTCCTTCCTAAGTTGAGGTGGTAATAATCTATTTGTGATTTGTCTACCTGCTGAAGGTTTCCAGTCCCCCAGTGGATCGAAAGTTTCAGGCAAATCTTTCCCTCCTGGCTCCCCAGCTCTGGAACAGGGTCTCGCCACGTAGAAGGTGCCCAGTATACAGTGTTTGGCTGGTCCAATGAATGAATACGAGGCTTTGGAAACGTTCAAACGGAAGCGGCGACATAATGGTGGGATTCCTGGGGCTCAGAGCATCCTTGCAAGCTCATGTTTTGCTCCCTTTCTTGCAGGACTCGGGTCAAGCTGGAAAGCCTGGAAGACGCCTATATTCTGCGGGGAGATGACGACCTCGCTCTCCGACAAGCACGGCTGCCCAGCGTATGTCAGCCCGGGAGATCTTGAACACCAATGGCAGCTACTCGGGCAAAGCAGCTGACGTGTGGAGCCTGGGAGTGATGCTCTACACCATGCTGGTTGGGCGGTACCCTTTCCATGACATTGAGCCCAGTTCCCTCTTCAGCAAGATCCGGCGTGGCCAGTTCAACATTCCAGAGACTCTGTCGCCCAAGGCCAAGTGCCTCATCCGGAGCATCCTGCGGCGGGAGCCCTCGGAGCGGCTGACCTCCCAGGAGATTCTGGACCATCCTTGGTTTTCTACAGATTTTAGCGTCTCGAATTCAGGATATGGTGCTAAGGAAGTGTCTGATCAGCTGGTGCCGGATGTCAACATGGAGGGAGACCTTGGACCCTTTCTTTAACTGAGCTCATGCCCCATGGGGACTTAGCAGGTACCAGAAGTGAGAGAAAGGGCAGCGGAGAGGAGTTCTTCCAGGGAACACGTATCGCCGGGCTTGGTAGCAAGAGGGACACGGACACTCAGGCTTCTTGTTTCAAAGAAGGAAAACCGTCAAGGAGCTGACTGAACATGTAGCAAGCATGGGGGCCAGAGATGCGGGATGGAGGCGGGCTCCAGGGTCCTGTCGGGTGGGCAGGAGGCCCCTGGAGCTTCTCTCGCCCGACGGAGCCCCCCGGGAGACCACCCCTGTCAGCTGGGCTGCTTCCGCCTATCCCCCTTTCCATTTTGTTCCAAATAGTTGCAAATCTTGATAGAATCAAAACTCTGCCTCAAACACACATCTTGGCATCGCACTGTTAGCATTTAACTTCTTGTCATGATTCAGGGAAGGTACCATTGGCCAAGGGTTTTTTGTTTTTATTTTCTTTTTAAACAAGCCAGCCACCTATCTGATAATTCACGGGGTTCATTAAAAAAAAATTCGGTGCACACAGACTGATGTGAAACCTGGGTGCTAAAACTAAAAGAAAATAAAAGTCCAGTTTGTGTCTCCTAATTACGCTCTTCAACTCTTTTCTTCTAAATAAACTATTGAATATCCTGGTCAGGAAATGACACGTTTAGTGCTTTGCTCCCTGAAGTGGGGGGGGGGGGGGGTGGGTACAAACCTGTCCTTTAACCCAGTATTCTGTTTTCTGTCAATTGGTTTGTGGCAGGAACCTCTTAGAAGTCAAACTTCCAGATGCATCATTGCTATCATAGTTTAAAGAAGGAAAAATGAAAGGAAAAGAAAAATTCAACTCTTTAATTTTATTATTATTATTTTTTTTTTCTGGTGAATGACGAGGGCTGCATCACAGGCATGCCTGTTTGCTGAGATGTTAGTGATGGAGTGAGATTCCAGATGCTGTTGGAGTCTGAAGCTCTTGTAACACTCTGATCTCAACTAAACATTTTGTCTTTGCTTTATTGGCAACTCATGAAATGAAGCAGGTTGTCCCACATGTATGAAATACAGGGCAGCTATTGCGTTTTCTTTATGGAATATGATCCTTGTAGCTTGGGAGGCCCTCTGGTTTGGACAAAAACCCTCAGTTGAGACAAGCAGGAAGGAAAATAAGCTGAAAGCTACGATGATATTAAAAACAAAAACAAAATATACAGCTCTCTATCCCCATATGCACCTTTGTATTTTTCAAGAACTCTTCTATTTATTAAGGAAAATGTCACATTGTGATGTATTAAGCCAGTACTTCAATTACGGGTTAACTTGGGTAACATGTTACATGCTGTAGTTAACATTTATATATATATTTTTTTCTTTGTTTGAGTATTTCTGTCCCTGAAATAACCTTTTATTTGGCTTTTCTAGATAGCTTTATTTGATTTCGAGTGGCAAATGTTTTTCTTCTCTTTTTTTCTGTTATGGCTTTTCTATATTGCTGTATGATACAGAACTCTTTTGGCATCAATATTTGTGTTTCCAGTACCTCAGTTGTTCGGATTTTACTGCCTGTATATGTTTCGTGAAATGGTCATGTTTTGGGTAGGTGACACGTGGACTCTAGTATGTAAATGTTACTTGAATCTGTGCTTCATTATAGTATGTGGCATGTATGTGCAGACCTTGGATGCTCTCTTCCTACTTAGCAGGAGCCCGGCCTCATTCCCAGGAGGGCGGCTTAACCATTCATCGTCAGGAGACAAGGAGGCCATGGATTTGCTCTGGATTCTATTTTGATAATAGGAGATATAAAAGGAGAGAGGGTTTTTTACATTCTGAAGATGGGGCTGAGTCAAGAAGGACCTGTTTTTCTTCCCTCTCCCTTATTTTTTAAGTACCTTGTTGGAGGAAAGATTGGTGACATGCATGGTGGGAATCTATGGCCTCTGGTGCTTTGTCCTGTATTCGGTTTAATGTTTTTGTCCTAATCTCTTCAATCAATAAAATTGTGCGTATTTAACTAAACTCGTGGAGTCTGGCAAATGATTTTTCTGCTGTCCAGGATCTGAGGCCCACCAGCCCAAATTCTAACCTCCCACCAGCCAGGAACTCACCCATTCTCTTAGGTCAACACTCCTTTGTGAGAGAATCACTATCACTATGTATACAAAGCAATATACATGGTGTGGGCATGTGCTGGCTGATTTAGATGGACTATCTCACTGTATTCACACTTCCGGAGGTATGAATTATGTTCCTTTTACAGGTGAGGAAATCAGCCCAGACAGTTTATAACCCGATGTGAAACCACCTTTAGGTGAGTGAGGAATGAACCCCAAGTCCCGTGAATCCCAAGCTGGCTATGCTTTCTAAGGTTTTAAAGCCCAGAGTTTCTTAGGGCAACTGTAAAAGTAACTGGAGGAGTGAGGCTTACCTCAGTCTCAAATAATGCAGGATTCCACATGATTCCCCAAGAAAAACAGTTTCCCTTGCAAACCTGATTGGAAATCATCAAGGAGGAGACTACCTGGCTCCCAGAAGTGAAGGTCCTGCCAGCACCTTAGGGTTATCAGAGATAGGTGGGCTCTCTCAGCAATCCTATGCACTGTAGACCTGATTTAAGAGACGTACCTCCAGCCCAGAGAGGGTCAATTCAGTCCTGAAGCGTTTAGTCGGTGCCTCCTCTGTCATTTCCGTGCAGGTTGGGAAAACAGACATGGAAACAGACAAAGACAGTAGGCAGCATCGCGTAGTGGGTAAACAGGTTCATGGCAGCCCACAGGTTGGGCGCCCCACCTGCCTACGGCTGTCAGTTTGTGTCCTGGAAGGGGTGGCCGCTGAATCAGTCCAGAAGGACATTGGGTATTGAAAGAAGAGAAACAGCACTACTCTAAGCAGAGGGAACTGTGTGAGAGAAGAATCTAGTCCTCAGTGCCAAGCTATGGATAGAGTTCATCAAAGTCCTTGTAAAGGTATGGTTTTGTGACATTTGGAAGGACATAACGGCAGAAGAGGAGGCTTTCTAGTCGGCTGGACCCATCTTCTAAATTCACAAAGTGCTTATCATCCAATGACATCACCTCTGTATCTCCAGCAGCACCTGGCCCTGTGCCTGGCACATGGTGAGTGTTCAGTATACAATAGTTCATTGATGTTTAATTTGATCTTCCTGAGCCAGGGATCGAACTGGTGTCTCTTATGTCTCCTGCATTGGCAGGGGGATTCTTTACCACTAGTGCCACCTGGGAAGCCCATGCTGAGGGCTGCTATTTCTTTCCAGCCCTTCTAAGGAGTGCATCATTAGAAAACAGCCTTTGCAAGGACTGGAGCCCACCAGAAGTGGCTTTTGCTAGGACCTAGAATGGCTGATCCAAATTCTTTGCTCTTTCACTGCCTGTGATTAAGCAGAAGTGGGCCTGCTGCCTAATGAGTGCCTGTTTGAATTGCGTTCTGTCAAACCTTCCCATGCGTGGTTGCTGGGGGAGAGAGTTGTTGGCACACACACTTCCAGCCTCTAGATGAAAGCTTCCCCCGTGGTAGGGACCCAGAATCAGCAAGCTTCCTTCTTCTTAACATTTCAAGCCTTAGCCAGCAGAAATCTTTATTCGAGCTTGCCTTTGGGGATAGATACTTCATGCCTTTGCTACTTAACCCAGTCCTGGGGTAGGGCCAGGGCCCAGGCCACTGGGAGTGAAGGCGGAGGCTGGGGCAGGGGCGGGTAGTGAACTAGGCTCTGTGTCCTCACCCTTCCGTTAGCAATGACCGGATAAATCACTTTTATAAGGACCCAGGGTGTTGTGAGGATTAACTGAGATGAGGTGCAGCAGGTCCTGAGCCAGGCTGACCCAGAGACTGTGGTAATAGCAGCCAAGGGCATAATGAGGTGAAGTTCTTACAACTGGGGATGGCCCTGGAGTCAAGAATTTATCAAGTGCCATCAAAAAGAGGTGACAGGGACCCACTGAGCCCCCTCCTCTGCCACAACCAAAGCAGATCCAGCTTTCACAGTCTTAGATGTGTCTAGTTCTCATGTAGACGTACAGGGGAGGAGGATGAAGTTTCGGCTTCCAGATGTGCTTGAGAATTATTGTCAAGGCTAGCTCTTGGTTAAGAGTTGCCAATGCAGCTTTGGTAAAGCAACCAAGGTCCAGAGAAGTCAAGGGCATTCCGAGAGCCCACACTGAGAGTGGGTAATGGACTCTGAACTGGAGGACCAAGGTATGAATGAGCTGGGTCTGTGGGTCATCCCTTACAAACTTCAGGGGATTATTATTCACCCAGCTCCTTTCACTTTGACCTTAGGTCCTTCACAGTGGCCTTTTCCCCTAACTCAGTCCATTCTCCTCTGTGATTAACCTAGTGACCATTATTTAATGGGTATCAGATGATCCTCTGAAATAATTATGAATTATATGTATATCAAGATATCAAATGTCTAAGCCAAAGCTTTGTTACTCATCTGCCTTTAGATACTTCTATATTTACAAGTCAGGTAATTGTCCAACGTTGTAACAGCAGATAGTGAAGTGAAGTCGCTCAGTTGTGTCCGACTCTTCGACACCCCATGGACTGCAGCCTACCAGGCTCTTCCGTCCATGGGATTTGCCAGGCAAGCGTACTGGAGTAGGGTGACATTGCCTTCTCCAGATAAAGGCCAGGTAAGTGATTCTCAGATAGTAAAGAATCTGCCCGCAATGCAGGAGACCCATGTTTAATCTCTGGGTCAGGAAGATCCTCTAGAGAAGGGAATGGCTACCCACTCCAGTATTCTTGCCTGGAGAATTCCATGGACAGAGGAGCCTGGCGAGCTACAGTCTATTGGATCGCAAAGAGTTTGGCACAATTGAAGCAACTGAGCACACACACACATACAACTCAACTTTGGAGATGGAGTCCCTTGCTGAGCCCATGGATGATTCCTGTTGGGTCTGTCGTTCCTGTGACCTTGAGTCCTTTGGTGTGTATGTCTATATCTGCTAATATATATCTATACCAGCACTACCAGAAACCAAACTTTGAAACAAATTAGAGACAAAGGAAGGAGGAAATAGGAACCCACACCACCTATTCAATCTATTGATAAGCCTTTCAAGATAGGCAGCAAGTTTTACAAATGAGTAAAGTGAGCCTCTAAGAGGCTGATGATGCCATCCAGTTAATGTCAAGTCTTCTGTTCGAACCCGGGTTTCACAGTCCCCAAAGCCACTCCATGCTGTAAGAGGAAACCTTGAAGGCTTTCAGCTCAGAAAACTGAATATTAAAGCCTGGGACTTGTGACCAGCAACTCCCTCTCCTCTCCCACCAATTGGAGAATGTTTTCTGGCAGCTCTTAGAGGTAAGGGACTAGAGAAGGGTTGAGAGTATCACTGAGGCTAAATGAAGCTTTCACCTTTCCCTGAACTTAATCATGATTCAACCAGATATGGACAGAAAACTTTCAAGGGAATATCTTTCATTTCTAAAAAAGAAACTTTTAGGGGGAGGGAGGAGGGATAAATTAGGAGTTTGGGATTAACAGATACACACTGCTATGCATAGTACTATGTGCAAAATAGATAGGAACATGGAACAACAAGGAGCTATAGCACAGAGAACTATATTAATTATTTTGTCATAACCTATAATGAGGGGCTTCCCAGGTGGCACTAGTGGTAAAGAACCCTCCTGCCAATGCAGGAGACATAAGAGACACAGGTTCAATTCCTGGGTTGGAAAGACCACCTAGAGGAGATGATGGCAACCCACTCCAATATTCTTGCCTGGAGAATCTCATGGACAGAGGACCCTGGATTGCTACAGTCCATAGAATTGCACAGTCAGACAGGACTGAAGTGACTTAGCATGCAGGCAGGCAACCTATGATAGAAAGGAATCTGAAAGAGTGTGTGTGTGTGTGTGTGTGTGTGTGTGTGTGTGTGTAATTGAAAGGCTTTGTTGTACACTTGAAACCAGCACAACATTGTTAATCAACTATACTTCAGTTTAAAGGAAGGGAAAGAAACTTCTACTCAGCAAGACTGTGGAAGGTTTTGAATTACGGACATCTAGATGAAATGAAAGGACTGATGCCGAAGCTGAAGCTCTGATACTTTGGTCATCTGACGTGAAGAGCTGACTCATTGGAAAGATCCTGATGCTGGGAAAGGTTGAAGGCAGGAGGAAAAGGGGAGGACAGAGGACGAGGTGGTTGGATGGCATCCTTGACTCTGTGGATACGAGTCTGAGCAAGCTCTGGGAGCTGGTGAAGGACAGGGAGGCCTGGTATACTGCAGTCCATGCAGTCCCAAAGAATCAGACATGACTGAGCAACTGTTCAACAAACAACAGATGAGAAGTTGGTTCTGGGTGGGGAAGATCTTTTGGAGGAGGAAATGGCAATGCACTCCAGTATGCTTGCCTGGAGAATCCCATGGACAGAGTAGCACTGTGAGCCACTACAGGCCATAGGAACACACAGAGTCAGACACAACTGAAATGACTTAGCATGCACAGATGTAATAAAACAAAACAGCAGAGTTTGGAGTTAGAAGGTTTTGATTTGCAAAATCTGTCCCTTGTCTTCTGTGTGATCTATGACAAGTCACTTGTTGAATCTCAGTCTTTTCATATGTGAAGTAGGAACAGAGGATTATTGTGAGGATAACTAATCTCTCATTAGTTTCCATGCTGTGTAAGCTGTGAAGTAATCTACACGTGCTTTTATAAGGACAGATGGCCTGAGCAATACTACATTTTGTAGGTACTAAAATTAACATTCTAAGGTGGCTTTAAGTGTGAAGGAAAAATAGGACTCAACTAGGTGAGTCAGCAGCAGTGGAGGTTGGCCCCTGGGGTTCCCAACCCAAGGCACAGCTGCTCTATCAGTGAGACGACTCCTCCGAGGTCCTCTCATAGCTCTTGATCTAGGAACCTACGTTCTGAGACCTCAGCTGAAGCTGAGAAGCAGGTAGAGATTGAGGGAGAAAAAGAAAGGAGGCTGAACCATCAGGCGGAGCCTCCTCAATTATATTCTTAAGGCCTTAATCTCATACACCCTTAGCCCAGATCATTCCTGCAAGATCCTCCAAGACATCATCATACCTCTTCTTAATTCATCCCGTGATGAGTTGTCAACACCTTACCTCTACATGAAGACCTAGAAGACACTGTGATTTTTTTCTCCTAAGTACAGGATGAATGATGGAGCCTTTGGTAATTTTTCTTTGAAGATGACGTTCCTAGCCATTGGATCTTTGAAAACTTTGCTATGTGGCAGGGCCCTGAATCTTCATAAAGTTTATCACCTACCCTTTAAAATTACAAGCACCTTAATAAGGCTGGCCAACTCTTGTTCATCCTTCCTGATCATAATGCTATCTAGGTAATGGGTTAACAAGATGCCCTGTGGGAGGTCCAGATGGCTCTGCTCTCCTCAGACTAGGTTCTGAAAGAAGGCAGTAGCATTAATATGACTCTGGATCAACTGTGATTATATATTGTTGTCCATTTTACGTCAAGGCCAACTGTTTTTTCTGTCTTTCATGATTTGGATGAAAAAGATCACATTTATCAAATCAATGTTCAGTTCAGTCGCTCAGTCGTGTCCGACTCTTTGTGACCCCATGAATCGCAGCACGCCAGGCCTCCCTATTCATCACCATCTCTTGGAGTTCACTTAGACTCACGTCCATTGAGTCAGTGATGCCATCCAGCCATCTCATCCTCGGTTGTCCCCCTGCCCCCAATCCCTCCCAGCATCAGAGTCTTTTCCAATGAGTCAACTCTTCCCATGAGGTGGCCAAAGTACTGGAGTTTCAGCTTTAGCATCATTCCTTCCAAAGAAATCCCAGGGTTAATCTCTTTCAGAATGCACTGGTTGGATCTCCTTGCAGTCCAAGGGAGTCTCAAGAGTCTTCTCCAACACCACAGTTCAAAAGCATCAATTCAATGGCCATGTAGTATATCTCCAAGGCCATTTGAATCTGCACTTGCAGAGATGTGACAACCGGTAAAGCATCTTTGATTTAGGCTCATGATTGATTGAGCTTCGGTGGTCTGTAGGCATTCTCCAGTGTCCCTCTGGGTCTGTAGGAAGCAGACTGCCACACTAAATGGAAATATGAGTGGGACCATCGGACTCTGTTTGGTGGCACTAATTACCCCTCTGCCTTAAGACTGTGATACTGTTTGTTGTTTTATTCTCCAGACAGGAGTGGATAGGTGGGAAACCAGTTTCAGAAGACCCCTTTGCTTCCTCCCTGCTGGTTCTTATCCCATACGTTGAGACCCAGTGTAGGGGTTATTATACTTGCTTAGTCAAACTCAGTTATACCTTTGGGAGATGGGGATATGATGGCCAGGTATGCCTGCAGACCCAATGGACCCAACATGAAGTGGGCAAGGACTGCATTCATTACTTGACCCCTACGTCTCCAGTCTAATGTGGAGCCATCATGACCTTCTGGTTTTCTGGGTCTCAGTGTCAAACCTATCTTGTGTTCAAAGGTCTTCAAAATGGCCAGGTATTACTGTTTCCTCAGCAACAGCCACCTAAGTGACTGCAGGCCCCTTTAGGAAAGTCCTGAGGAATCATTACAGACATTTCTTGGAGATAGTATGTGGTCTGTTCCAGACCACCACAATTAAGTAAATGTCACAATAAACTGAGTCACTCACATATTTTGGTTTTCCAGTGCATGTAACAGTTATGTTTACACTATGTGCTATGCAGAGTATCATGTCCGACTCTGTGACCTCATGGGCTGTAGCCCGCCAGGCTCCTCTCTCCATGGGATTCTGCAGGCAAGAATACTGGAGTGGGGAGCCATTCCCACTCGGGGATGGAACCCAGGTCTCCTGCATTGGCAGGTGGGTTCTTTACCATCTGAGCAACCAGGGAAATATATTTACACTCCACTGCAGTCTATTAAGTATGCAATAGTGTTATGTCAAAAATATATATGGTACCTTAATTTAAAAAGGCTTTATTGCTAAACTATGCTAAGTATCATCTGAGCCTTCAGCAAGCTGTAGTAGCAACATCAAAGATCATTGATCACAGATCACTGCAACAAATAGTGCTGTGCTTGGTCTCTCAGTTGTGTCCGACTCTTTGCGACCCCATGGACTGTGGCCTGCCAGGCTCCTCTACCTATGAGATTCTCCAGGCAAGAATACTGGAGTGGGTTGCTGTGTGCTCCTCCAGGGGATTCTCCCAACTCAGGGATCGAACCCAGGTCTCCTGCATTGCAGGCAGATTCTTTACTGTCTGAGCCACCAGGGAAGTCCAACAAGAAATATAACAATAATTTTTAAAAGTTTGAAATATTGTGGGAATTAACAAAATGAGACACAGAGATATGAAGGGGGTAAATGCTCTGATAGATTCGCTTGACTCAGGGCCACTGCAAAGCTTCAGTTGATTAAAAAAAAAAAAAAAAAGTGCAATATTTGTAAAGCATGATAACACAAAGCACCCAAAAACGAAGTTTGCCTCTATAATATACACTTGTTTTGCTGCCGCAAGGTCCTTTCTCCTGAGAAATCAGCTCCCTTAATTGCCCAAAAGCCAGAGTCTGAAAACTTCCTTCCAGTTTCCTTACCTTATCTGAAACTGGAAAAAGCATATGACACTTTATTTTAGTCATTGTTACTACCTAGTCTCCTGATCATTCTTAACTTCCTTTCTAATGCACTGAGGACTCCATGGTAATTCTGACCTTTTGATTTTGGCAATTAGTTGTTAACATTTTACCTTTACTGCTTCAGGGCCTCATCATCCCATTGCTACCTGCAAGCCGTCTCCATAGCAACCCCTCTTCCTTAGCTGTGACCTCTGCCAAGAGCCAGCACTGAACTTCTTGGTGCTGTCTCTCACCAGTACATTCCTGATGGCCTTGGTGACCTTTAAGCTACCATGAAACATAATCCTTGGGTGAGTCTCCTGGCCTCACATAATACATGCTGTTCCAGCATGTTGTTGTCCCTGCGATTTTAATCCCTTTCTCTGCTGTTTCTTCACTAATTCAGGCATTTAGCCTGGCTTAGTGTTGGCCGTTGCTTTCTCTAGTTTTCTGGGACATCTCCTGAAGGCATATGGATATCATCCCCAGGATCCTTCTTGTAGTGGTGTCAGAGCTCTCCATCTGCTCTAAGAAATTATCATAAGCTTAGAGGTTTAAAACAATACAAATGTATCATCTTATCTTATACTTCCGTGGGTTAGCTGTCAAACACAGGCCTCACTAGGTTAAAACCAAGGTGATGGAGTGCTCCTTTCTTTTCTGGAGGCTTTGGGAGAATCCACTTTATTGCCTTTTCCAGCTTTTAGAGCCGCAGCTGGTAGCTCCCCTCCCCTAAGATCACAAGGTCTCTCTGCCCCCATCATCGCATCTCTTTCTCTGACCTTTCTCTGCCTCCCTCAACTACTTTTAAGGACCTCCATAATTACACTGAACCCACTTGGATAATCCAGGATAATCACCATATTTCAAGGTCAGCTGATTGGCAATTCTAATTCCATCTGCAGCCTTAATTCCCTTTGCCTTGTGAACTGACAAGTTCACCAAATTCTAAGGATTAGGACTTGGACATCTTGGGGGTGGGGACCACTATTCTGCTCATTGTTGCTGCTGCTGCTAAGTCGCTTCAGTCGTGTCCGACTCTGTGCGACCCCATAGACGGCAGCCCACCAGGCTCCTTCGTCCCTGGGATTCTCCAGGCAAGAACACTGGAGTGGGTTGCCATTTCCTTCTCCAGTGCATGAAAGTGAAAAGTGAAGTTGCTCAGTTGTGTCCGACTTAGTGACCCCATGGACTGCAGCCCACCAGGCTCTTCCATCCATGGGATTTTCCAGGCAAGAGCACTGGAGTGGGGTGCCATTGCCTTCTCCATACAACAGATAGTAAATCATTTAACCAGGAGAGTGTCCCCAAGTCAATAAAGTCTTCCTTAAGTAATTTTAAGCTCTAATCCCTGATCAAGAATCTTTAAAATTTAGGACTGCAAATACCTATTCCCACCAAGACTTTCTGGCTGATTATTGGGGCTGTTTTGGAATGTAGGTCCATTTCTTTCTTATCAGATACTATATGGAGCTGTGATGGCAGTTTGAGTTTCTGGATTCTGTGTTAATTTTATCATATGAACAAAGATCTTTGAAATGTTTAGGAAATCATTGTAGCAGGGGTACGGGTCATGCAAATACTTAACTCAAATTATTGACTTGGGATCCAAAAGTGGACTTGCAGTGTCTTCCCACACAGGAGTGGTGTCAGCTCTCAGTAGGACCGAGTGCTTTCAGATTCTGCGGCATCGGATTTCTGGGAAGCCAAAATCTTTGGGGGATTCACCAAGGTGTATAAGGGGATCCAGATTTTCCCAACCAAGGCCTTGACTTTGGTATAACAGAGCTGTCTTGACCATATATTCAATTGTCTGAAGCTCTACACTATATATTACATCCTGAGTTTTGAGCCTTTCCTGTTTTCCCACTGAAAGCATAATCTTCTTCGTAAGCTACCAAAGAGGCCCTCTGGTATTCACACTCAGATTTAAATTGTTTGTTAACTACCCTCAACTTTCCGTTGTCCCTCTGAATTGCAGGGCAATCCCACTGTCCTTCCTATGCAAGGGTGCTAATCAGTGTCCCAGAACTGACCTCATCCCCCATCTCAGCTTCCTAGGGCACCCTGTGAACAGTAGTGCTGGAGACAGAAGCTGAGTATCAACAATGTTCCTGAGGTGGTGATAGGGCTGCTCCTCAGGCACTTCTCTCGGGTTCCCTGACCCCAGAAGTCCTCCCAGACCACTTTTCCAGATTCCTCTAGAGCCCCAGGCCTCTGCCTCCACAGCCAGGGTGGAAGAGAATCCAGAACTTCAGAGCCTGTCTAGCCCCATTGATTGCTGCTTCCTTCCCAGAGGAGGAGAAGCTGGCCTAAGGATCTAGTCCTCTGTTTCTCCATACTCTGGGTGGAATGTTCCAGGGAGAGTGTGCCCTTCACTTGAAAGTCAGAATTTATTTCTTCTTAGTGAGGAATGACCAGAGAACTGGGAAGCCTCTTGGCTCTGAAAATGTAATACCTTAAAGGCGTACTTAAAATATAAGTTCCTTATTAATTATTAACACGAACACATTTCTTTTATATGCCTTCCACTGTACAGGCTCTATCTTTACATATTGCTACTTGGTGGGCAAAGAAACTTAAGAATCATCCAGTTTGGTTCCCCATTTGTATGGGGGAGGAAGGCCACTGACGGTCAAGGAGGGAATGAAACATTCCAGCTGTTCTCACAACATCATCCTTCCAGACACAGCCCTGGGGTCCCCTCTTTCAGAGAGCAGTGCTTGAGCACCCACCCTGCCCAGGAGCCCTGCTCCACTCTGGACTGTGGTCCCTGGGAGGGCAGGGTTCCTTCTAATGTGTCTCTTTACTCCCAGTGGCCCACATGGGTCCAAGAACAGCCAGTAATCATCAAATGTGTGTTGAATGAAAGAAAGCAGGTCAGAGATGCACTTGGGGTCAAACCAGAGAGACGTGTCTCAGGTTCAGAGCACAGGAGTCTAATGTGAATCTCATAGGCAAGATGACTATGCCCAGGAGGGGCGGATAATAAGGGGAGAGGACAGCAAGAAATAACCGGTGAGCTCGAGAAAGCATCCTTTCTAAAAATTACCATTTTCTTGATTACATAGGAGGCTTTGTAATATACTGAATCCAGCTGGCTGCTGGGCTAGAAGGCAAAGTCCTACATCCCTCATCTGACTGAATATTTAAACTCTTTACAGCAGTGAATGGAGAAGGAAATGGCAACACACTCCAGTATTCTTGCCTGAGGAATCCCACGGACGGAGGAGCCTGCCAGGGAATAGTCCATGGGGTTGCAAGAGTCAGGCATGGCTTAGCGTCTAAACCACCACTACCGCCACACCACTGAAGGGACAGAAATCTAGAATACAAGGCTTCCTGAGCAGCACTGCTTCTTTATCACATATTGTGCTGGTATGTTCAGTCACTCAGTCATGTCCCACTCTGTGTGACCCCAGGGACTGTCACCTGCCAGGCTCCTATATCCATGGGATTTTCTAGGAAAGGATACTGGAGTGGATTGCCATTTCCTCCTCCAGAGGATCTTGCTGACCCAAGAATCAAATGAATTTCCTGCGTCATTGGCAGGCAGATTCTTTACATATTAATATGGGACCCCTTAAAGGCATCAGAATTCCCACTGGCTTACAAATGCCTTTCTCAGGAAGAAGAGCTTGGAAGTTACATCTCTCAGGTAAGAAAGAGTTTATTGGTTCTCCAAGAAGGTTATTGACTCAGTTTCCTTGCGGCCCACTTGCCTCCTACCATACAGATGGGCAAACAACTCACATCTATGTGAGCCCAGTGCTGTGGAAAGTCCCAGGGTTTGCAAAGTTGTCAGTTGTATTGGTATTATCACAGCTCAGTCATTCCACTGAGATCTTATATTTGCAAATTCATATGCTTATAATATTGTATTTATAAATTTACTTATGCTACTCTACTTCTTCCTTGAGGAAATACTTATATACAGCTTTAAGGATAGAAACCAAAGAACAAAAGGATAAAGGAGTAAAAAGTGAATAACTTTAACTTTTCTAAGTAAAAATCTAAGATAATCATCTTTAGGATCAAACATGAATTTAATCTGTCCTCTTATCTTCACTTTTCCCATCTCTCTTTTCCCTTCTCTCTCCATTCCTTTCTTTGTGTATTTATTCAGTCAAGTGTTAAGTCAGCAAATATTCCTGATAACTTTGTCTGAATTCTGCTTTGTCTAGGAAACACAGACTTGAAGGACAGATTATTCTCTCCCATAAGGAACTCAATGCATGACAGGGAAACTGATAAGACTCGGCCATTGCAATGCCCACTGAGCGCTGTTGGGATGGAGGTAAACTTGAGGAGTTATAAGGCCAACTAATTCAGCCTCAGGGGAAGTGAAGAAGGATTCACCGAGAAAGAATATGGCCCATGAGAGTCCTGAACAATGAGAAAGAATATGTGAGGCAAAAAAGGTAGATGAGAATTTTTAGGCATAGTCATCAGAAGGCCCATCAATATACACCAGATATATGCCACCGCTCTGCTACCGTGCATGCTTGCTCAGTCGTGTCCGACTCTTTGCGACCCCACGGACTGTAGCCCATCAGGCTCCTCTGTCCATGAGATTTCCCAGGCAAGAATACTAGAGTAGGTTGACATTCCCCTCTCCAGGGGCTCTTCCTGACCCAGTGATCTAACCCGTGTCTCCTCCATTGGCAGGCGTGTTCTTTACTGCTGAGCCACCTAGGAGTCCATATATGCATGCATGTATACTATATATACTGGCTTCACTGGTAGCTCAGTGGTAAAGAACCCCCCTGCCAGTGCAGGAGACTCAGGTTTGATCCCTGGATCAGGAAGATCCCCTGGAGGAGGAAATGGCAACTCACTCCAGTATTCTTCCTGGGAAATCCCAAGGACAGAGGAGCCTGGCGGGCTGCAGTCCATAGGGTGGCAAAAGAGTCAGACACAACTTAACGACTAAAGAACACCAACAATTATATCTACACATGTAGAAATATCCTGTGGTATATTTCTGACTGCTACTGTCCAAAGCTAAACACAATTGATTATAAAATGCATCATGTCTGAGTAAATAATATGTATTCATGGGTGTGCGCTCAGTAGCTCAGTGTATCCGACTCTTTGTGAGCCCATGGATCACAGCCCACCAGGCTCCTCCATCCATGGGATTCTCCAGACAAGAATACTGGAGTGGGTTGCCATTTCCTTCCCCAGGGGATCTTCCCGACCCAGGGACTGGACCTGCATCTCTTACCTCTCCTGCATTGGCAGGCAGGTTTTTTATCACTAGCGCCAACCTGGGAAGCCCTATTCATTAGTCAGCAAAAACACACTTTTCCTGCTATCAAACTCTGAAGATAATTTTTTCCCTCACATGTTATAAAGTGATGTAAGCAATATTTTTTCGGATCAATTTTGCCACAGACATAGATACAGATTTTGCCCAGTTCCATCTCAAGCCACTGAAAGTTCCACTGAGCGTGTACTAGGCACTTGACGTGGAGGCAAAACTTACAATGAAGGGATTTCCATGTGTCTGAGGCCATCTGAGAAGACTCACCAAAAGCAAAAAAAGAAAAGAAACCTTTAGATGTAAGCTTTGATTGATTTCCTAGAATTAAAGCTTCTGCCAGTTGGGGTTATGAATGACCCTTGCTATTGGATTTGCAGAGAACTGGGCCTCCACCTCTAGTTTTGTAAGGCTCCTGTTGCAGAAGAACCCAGAAGGACAGCCCTGATTGGGTTGAATCAGCTCAGGAGTGTCTACAGCAGGTCCCATCCCAGACCGTCTGCTCAGAGAGTGAAAAACAACTTCATGCACTGGGGCCATTTTCCTTCTGGCTCCCAGGTCTCACCCCATGAATGACCTGTTTTCACCAAGACTCACAGTTTACACACTCAGTACCATGCCAGTTGGAGAAAACCGTTTCATCTTGGCTTTCAAAAAGCTTACTTGCTCACGTTTACTAAAGGAAAACAATATCACGTGCCTATAGACATAATAGGAGTTGAAAACACAGAAGTGTAGTAAGAAGCTCTGTGCTCGAATCTGGTTTCACCCTTTTGAGGCAGTGATAGCAGGAGAGTTACTTAATCCGTGTTTCAGTTTCTTCATCTGTAACTAGAGGCTGATATTACCTACTTCATACCTCTACAGCAATCGCCACAGGGGTAGTACATGCAAAAAATGCAGTGTGGTTCTTCTTATCATCAGATGGCCAGTTTGGGACTCCCTGTCTTAATTCTCTTCCTATGAACCCTAGGAACCTCAGGGATCAACATTTGCTTAGAGAGAGAGAAAGAAAGTGTGATGACCAACTGGCAGCTAATGAGTCCACCCATGGACTCCCTGGGAGGCCTTGGAAGGGAGTCTGTGTGTTCCTTTTTGCGGCTCAGTGCAAAGGGTGTGCTGGGCTGGGTGGGGTGGGGCCAGGCTGGAGGTGACCTCAGGTGTCCCCAGGCACGGCAGCTAAATCACTCAGGAGAGACCCTATGGAAACAGGGATGGGAGCGCCAGGAGGTGTTGCAATCTTATTTTGAGGATTCATCTGCTTAGTATTATAGTTCCCCTCATTTAACCCTCAGAGGTTTTGGACTCTGTCTGGTGTGAAAATTTTTTTCGGTTTAGAAAGAGTTCCGCACATTGCTCATTACTTTAGCAGACTGCACATTGCGAGAGCTTGTTTATCCAGCTAAGTGAGTCATCAATATCCTGCTCCACACTCGGCTGTGGAATGGGAGACTTGAAAGGGAGCTGAGGGCTCAGCTAACTAGCCCCCTCATTTGACGGAAGGCTCCAAGAGGAGAGGGGCTTGCATACAACCGTACCATAATAAGACCTAAAATACAGGGCTCCTGATTCCAAGTCTGGCGTGTATTCCACTAAATGCAACAGACGTTCAGAGTTTTGGAGGAAATCGGTGGAAGAAGGAATCTTGTTAGATACTCTGTATATTGTGTTCCAATTGAACCGCTCAGTAGCTCTGGAAGAAATTTGTATGGAAGAAGGGCATTATAGCAGTTAATTGAGGAGACACAAATAGAAAATAACTACATCATTTATTCTACATAAAAAAATATTCTGCATAGAAAATATTTGTGTACTGATTCTGCAGTCACTGTATTAGACACTGAGATATGGAGGAGAATAAGACAAATACCATCCCTGTGGTCACTGAGTTTATTATCTCGTAAGCTCTGGGGTCTAAGCTACACAGGTAGTTTTACAATTGGTTACTTGGTGTGTTCAGATGTCACAGAGATGGCTCAAGGTTTCCTTGAGGCTTCAGGTAGGATCCTGCTGAAGTCACATCTCTGCTCTTCCCCATCCCCTCATCAGCCACAGACATGTCTCTACAAGCCACGTTCTCCCTACATTGGGGCTTCTGGTAAGATTTCACTTGAAGACAGGATTCTTTTGGTTCTTCCACTAAGCTGATTCATGCTGCCTCCTTCTCTTATTCAAAATTCTTCAGCTGTAAGTGAAAAAGCTCAACTGAAATTACCTCGAGAACAGAAACAATAGACTGTATTGGATATCTTTGGACATCAAGCTTGAGGTTCAGCTGGTCGGGTAACTCAAACATTGGCAGGGCGAGCCCTTCTCTGTTTGGCTTCAGATCAGTTCAGATTCAAGAACTTGAATAAGAACATCAGAGTTTGCTCTCTCTTCCTCTCTTTCCTTATCTCTCCACACAGCTTATCTCTGCTTGGCCTTTTAAAAAGTTTTTCTTAAACTCTTTGTTGAATTTGCTATTGCTTCTGTTGTTTATGTTTTTTTGTTTTTTTTTTTGCCTTGAGGCATGTGAGATCTTAGCTCCCCAACCAGTCATTGAACCCACTCCCTCTTCCTTGAAAGGCAAAGTCTTAACCACTAGACCACTAGGGAAGTCCCTCTGTTTGGCTTCATTAGTCATAAGCTACCTCCATAAATAGCAGATAATATGGCCTTTGGAAGCTTGAGATCTATAGGGAGGAAATATGTCCTCTCTAAATATCCACATAGCCAAACCTGAGAAGCATACTTTTGGATCTGTCTAGGTTCAACAAATCAGTGGAGCCGGGGCACAAGGATACTCTTCATTGTTCACGGATATTCAGGTGCTGACCCTGAGGAGAGGATTGGAACTATGACTGATAGTTCCACCAGCATCACAGAGAACAGCGGAATAGTTCACAGAAAGAAAGAAGGAGAATGTGCAGGTGGAGAGACCAAGGCAAAGGCAGCAGAGTCTATTGACCCTTCCTTTCTCTTTAAGTTGATACAGATACATTCTTTGTTAACCTATCACTTTCTCCTACTAATTATATTTTCTTTTTAATATTGCTGCTGCTGCTAAGTCCCTTCAGTCGTGCCCGACTCTGTGCAACCCCATAGACGGCAGCCCACCAGGCTCCCTTGTCCCTGGGATTCTCCAGGCAAGAACACCGGAGTGGGTTGCCATTTCTTTCTCCAATGCATGAAAGTGAAAAGTGAAAGTGAAGTCACTCAGTCGTGTCCAACTTCAGCGACCCCATGGACTGCAGCCCACCAGGCTTCTCCATCCACAGGATTCTCCAGGCAAGAGTACTGGAGTGGGGTGCCATTGCCTTCTCTGTTTTTAATATTGACTAATTACAAAAAGATGATTCTAGGCAACTCAAAATATATATAAGAAAGATGAAACTCAAAACCTTGAACTCAAGATAAAAGGCAAAAGAGGGGTGATGGTAACAGTATTTCTAAATGCCTTAGCTGGGAGAAGACATCCACAATTAAGAATAAAATGTTAACTTTAAGTTTCTAGAGCTCTAGACAAAGGAAAAAAAAAGGAAGAATGGTTGCATGATTCTCATTGTCTAATATGAGGATCTAGTTGCCAAGGGATAACAAACTTTCTTCTATTACTCAAATCTGAGTTTAGTTCATTATAGACACTTTTATCTATAAGAGATTCGTGTAGTTTAAACAATTAAATTTTTTTTTGAGCCAGCAAATAATCCTTTTACCAAATCTCTACAGTCCTGATGGTTCTTTTTTAAGCCTTTTGTGGAAAATACATACAGTCAGCATCTTTTGAAGATGTCATTCAAATGATGGCATCATGCTGCTAAGAGAGCTAGAGAGAGCTGAGGAAGGAAGGACATACTCAGGACCAAATGATGCTTCTGAGCTAATAGAAAGGACCAGCCATAATCATCTTCTCTTCAGAGGGAACTATTTCCTTCTGATCTCAGGAAGAAGATGGGAACCATAGGATCCAATGTAAACTAGGTCAGTTTCATTGAGAAAGAAGTCAGTTTTGGAAATTTTGATGTCAACATGGTGGTGCTGGGTGCATTGTTACTGCCACTATTGAACAAGTGATGCAAATAAGCAGTCTATTTTCCAGGCAGGAGATTGCATGCAAATTCCACAAAAAGGCAAAAAGAGTTTGGTGCACCTGAAAATTGATGATCCTGAGAGGCAGGCAATGTAAGTTCAGTTTCTGGCTCTGTCTTTATTTGCTCCGTGGCCCCATCAGAATCCCTTATTAGACTTCATTCTCAAAATCGGCAAAGTACAAGAATGGATTTATGTGAATACCAAGATTTCTTCTGGTTCTAAATGTCCTTATCTAGATGATATTTTAAAAATACAGATTCTAGAAAACTATGCCTGTTTGAAGATTGAGTGACAATATTGTTTTCCACATGTAGCTTTTGGAAATTAGTCCTAATAATTGGCAGTAAACTCTCATATTGCCAGAACACCCTTGCTTTTCTGAACAAAACTTACATTTTGCTGAGAAAGATTTTGAATAATTTCTTGCTCTTAGCAGTTTTCTTTTTATGAATAATCTTCCTCCACAATACACAGAAAGCAATGAAAGATCCTGTTTCCTTGAAGTTCTTTTTCTCATTGCTTCCTGTATGACATACACCAGCTTCTGTCAGTTACCGAAGAGACTTGTTTCCCGACCCCACCTTGTAAGAGGACATCCCAAAGTCAAGGTTGGCTTTTCCTGCCCCTGGAGAAAAGGCTGGAGATTTCTATCGTAAGAGTGAAACTTAACATTGGAAAATCGATTCTTCTTCCCTAAATAAGGATACATTATTTAGAAAACTGGAGAAGGCAATGGCACCCCACTCCAGTACTCTTGCCTGGAAAATCTCGTGGATGGAGGAGCCTGGTGGGCTGCAGTCCATGGGGTCACTAAGAGTCGGACACGACTGAGCGACTTCACTTTCAGTTTTCACTTTCCACTTTCATCCATTGGAGAAGGAAACGGCAACCCACTCCAGTGTTCTTGCCTGGAGAATCCCAGGGATGGGGGAGCCTGGTGGGCTACAGTCTATGGGGTTGCACAGAGTCGGGCACGACTGAAGCAACTTAGCAGCAGCAGGATTTAGAAAGCAGGAATAAAGATTCCATCTAAGATGAATGAAATTCTTCTGGTTCTGCCAATACGCTAAATATGTAAGAAATGCTAATACTTATATACCATTTGGCAGTTTACAATACCCTTTCACACTTATTATTTCATACGATCCTCACGAATAATCTTGCATAAGTATATATTCATTGTGTTTCCTCAATGAGGCAATGGAGGCCCATTTGGTTTTTAACTAAAGTGACAAGACAGCTGGTGAGGAAGGAGGAGACCACGCCTGCTTTCAGCTCGCATCCACCCAGGGCAAGGGCTGCTGCCTCAGAGGCCTGGGACTCAGTCTCCCCACTGGTAAACCAGGAACCATAACCCCAGTCCACCTCATTCACAGGTCTGAGTGTGTTCTGAGAAAACACGAATGCCATTCAGGTCTTACTGACGAAAACCCAAGTCTATTTCAATAGCTCAGAAACACAGTCAAATATCAAAGACCTGAATTTAGCAGCTTCTAAAGTCCAAACAAACCAAGCAGCACACAAGTGCTGCCTTCTCCTTGGAACAAGGGAGTAGTATTAAGCCCAGAGCGGACCTGGGATCCTATCCAGCAGGGACCTGAGAGGAGAGAAACAAACTTTACACTTGCAGTTTTGGTGTGGTTTGAGACTGCATTTGCAAAAAGAAGTTACTTACGAAGGAGGAGAAATATTTTTGTGGATACAAAAACTGGAGACAAAACAGGAAAAAAATCACAGATTTGAAAATCTTACAAAAATAACAAATGAATAATTTGCAGCTTTTCCTCCATTTATTGAAAAACATTGGAACATGTTCTTAACTCCGTGCAACTTGGGTTCTCTTCCTGCGGCTATTACTCACTTAGTCATCTTCACTTCTTTGCTTTTTTTTTTTAAAGACGTGTATTTGGTGACTTGCTCTTGGCTTTTCATAAGAACACCATCTGAGCACCGTCTGTATGTTCTTGCCACCCCAGTTTTCAGCCTTCAGTGTCTCTTTGTCTCTGCTGTCTCCCAGATGCCCCTCACCCATCACTCATATATTACCTCTCAGACCCAACCGCCACCCCATGGGAAGCTAGTGAGAATCTCTATTTTCAGATCATCATCCATTCACTTTTAATGTGACCTTCTGAAAATTCCTAGGTCTTACTCCTCTGACTCAGAATGTTTTCCATCTGACATCTGTTGATCCCTATTGTCTTCCTTAGGGTCACCAGATTTAGCAAATAAAAATATACTATACCCAATTACATCTGAATTTCAGATAAATTAAAAAATTGAGCATAAACATGCCCTGTATATACTTAGGATGTTACATTTGCAGGAGAAGCAGAACCAGAATCACTGTGTCCATTCTACAGAGAAGAAAACTGAGACCCACCAGGGTAAGAGAAGTTGTCCGAGGTTAAACATGGTATCACTGGAGTTTGAGCCAGTGGACTGACCTCTGGGCTGAATGGCATGTCTATGGTACTTGACAGTTTCCAAAACACTTTCAGTTGCATGATCTTAATTAATCTTCGCAGAAACTCTTCTGAGATAAGTGCTACATTTTGTTTGTTCTAGGACACTTCCCCCAACCCGCACCTCCAATACTTTAACATCTCTGAATCCAGGATGTATTTCATTGTCAATATGTGTCAGTGTAATTGGCAGCATTTTTTTTTTTTTTCTTTCTTAGAAGGGCTTACATAATGGCATCTTGGATTCAATTAAATGCAACATTATTATGTATTTCCTCGGGGAAGTCTGGTCTTTAGCCTAAGGTGGCAGACATGGTAATTAGAACTGTCTTCCTGACCTTCTACTACCCTCATGTCAAAAGAAATTGCACAGACTTTCTCCGCAAGACACACAAGGAAGCCAGGATGAGTTCAGTGAACTCTAGCTGATACCAGACTTCTAGCAGGGAGATGGAAGTATGTGCTCAGAACTTAAAGACTAGGCAGGTGAAGAAGAATCTGGCAAGAATAGGGCTTCCCCTCTTTTGTCTAAGTCTTCCGGGGGCCACGCCTAGAAAAACAGAGCTCCCTATGATGCCACACAAACGAAAAATTTGAAGAAACTGAAGACAGAAGCCGGGCTCGGTCAAGTCATCCGGCTCAGGGTTCCGCCAGCTGGAGATCACTGCTGACAACACGCTTGCTGCCTGCTCCAAGCCTGGGTCCCGGCCCAAGAGCTTAATGAGTCAGGCAGCATCTCTCCCACTGCTTCCCCTTGGAGCCTCCCTCTATAGTCTAGACTGAGCTGGAGGCACTCATTGTTGACACGGGGCCCACATTTCCCAGCATGGATTCACAGAATCTCATTCCAAGTGTTGTATTCTTGGGCTCTGAACAGCTAATATCAGGAGGGAAACCTCATTAGAAAAGAGAAATAAATTGTACAGGAAAAGGGGGAGAAGGAGAAAAGTGATGGCTTGATTGCAAGCAGACAGGTCCGAGACTGAACTGATTTACACTTTCAGAGTTTAAGAGACAACAAGCATCTGCCTGAAAGATGATCATTTCCAAAGAGATGGTTTGAAGGCTGCAGAATTGAAGTCATCTGACATGATTCTTTCTTTAAAGGAAAAGCGCCTGTAACTGGAGGTTTGCAAGGATCTAAGCTACAGCATGAAGGCTAAATAGTTAACAACACTGTATTGCATACTTCAAAGTTTCAAAAGAGTAAAATGTAACATTTTTCACCACACACACATAAATGATAACTATGTGGGCAATGGATGTTAACTAAATTTATTTATTTGCAATACATACACATATCAAAATCATTTTGTTGGACACTTTAAACTCATACAGTGTTATGTGTCAACTGTGTCTTAATAAAGCTGGGGATAACAAAGAAGCTAATTCTGCATTAGAAGCCTATTTGCAGATTGCCCTCTATGCTGATAACAATCAAATGCATTTCACTTCCCTAGGCTCTCAGTAATAAATCACATCACTTAAGCTTCCATCAAGCTTGTAGGGTCAATGTCAGCGTTCTCATTTTAGACACAAAGAAACAGAGGCTCGGAGACCTCTATGACCGTGCTCAAGTTCACAGACTATTCATGGCCGAGCTGGGAGCTGAGCCTGGATCCTGTGACTCCAAAGGCTGTGTCCTTTTTACTCCCTGCCCCCTTGCTACTGGCATCTCAGTGAATAAGAACAGAGATCAAATTTGCTTGGGTGAACTTTAGACAAAACAGAGGAAAGTTAGATAGAATGAAATGAAAGTGAGAGATTCTACAAGGGGCTTGAGAATTTGCCGTGTGTCCTGGAGATACTGACGTGACGGAGTTGTTGTTCTTGTTTAGTCGCTAAGTCGTGTTTGACTCTTTTGCGACTCCACAGACTGTAGTCCACCAGCCTCTTCTATCCATGGAATTTCTCAGGCAAGAATACTGGAGTGGGCAGCCACTTCCTTCTCCAGGGGATCTTCCCCACTCAGGGATTGAGCCTGCATCTTCTGCCTTGCAGGCAGAATCTTTACCACTGAGCCACCTGGGAAGTCCAGGAGCTGATAGAGTTGCAAGAACATTTAAATAGGAAAGCGGAGGGGTTAACATCAGCAAAATCATCTCAGTAATAGAGTCTTAATGTCAGAAAATAAAACCTTAGACTAGGGTGGTGGTTTTAGAATAAAGACCTTTCATGGTGAATTAGATTATTATTCCTTATTCCAAGAATCTTCATATAAGAAAAAAATATTTTTCATAGCGTCATACTTCCACCAATGCTGCCAAAGTTGCTCAGAATGGTATAATGAAAACAGAATGACCTTTGGAGCCATACACAATTGAGTTGAACCCAGGCTACACCACTTACTAAATTTTTTAAACTTAAAAAAATATTGTGGGGGCCACTCTCCAGCATACGGGACCCTAGTGCCTTGACTAGGGATTGAACCCACACCCTCTGCATCGGGAGTGAGGAGTCTTAACCGCTGGACTGCCAAGGAAGTTTCCACTTCTTGATTTTTGACCTGAGGCAGGACATCCTAGCTTCCTGAGTATCAGCTTTCCCATCTGTAGAATAAAGGTTATATTATCTCCAAGTTCTTTTTTGGTTCTGTCTCCTCTTATACTTTCTTGACTCTCTGGTGATTTCATCTCGTTGTATCTCTGGAATTTGTGTCTGGCAAAGGATCCACTCTCAGAGTCTCCTCATAGAAAAATGCTGTAAGAGTAGGAAACAACAAAGACAGGAAAGAAGGGATTTAGGTTAGCAAACTCCAAACATTTTGAAGTTGACTGGATGGCATCACTGACTCAGTGGACATGAGTTTGAGCAAACTCCAGTAGATGGTGAAGGACAGGGAAGCCTGGTGTCCTGCAGTCCATGGAGGTGCAGAGAGTCAGACACGACTGAAAGAATGAACAACAACAAACATTTTGCGTGAGACCCCCATTTACTTTGAGATAAATCAAAGCTCTCTTGTCTCCCAACTTCCCAAGCCCTTGTCCCAGTCCCTGCCTCCAATCCATAAGCAGGTGACATCTGAAAGAAACAGCTGTAGGATAAAAAAGATAGTATCTTTCACTAGGTGATTAGTAAGTTTATAATAATTAAACATCGGTTTATAGCTGACAATGCTCTTTCATCTCTGTTATCACCGCTTTTGGAGAAGGAAAGGGCAACCCACTCCAAGGATTCCCATGGACAGAGGAAACTGGCAGGTTACAGTCCATGGAGTCACAAGGGTCGGACACAACTTAGCAACTAAACCACCACCACCTCCATCACCTCTTTTGAGCCTTCCACGTTGAGATGAATGCTTCCACAGTATTACAGAGATAGTCCCTGACTGACGATGGTTCAATTTAGTTTTTAAATTTTACATGGTGCAAAATTGATGCATTCAGTCTAAACTGTACTTTGAATTTTGATCTTTCTTGGGCTAGCAGTGTGTAGTATGACACTGTCTGGTGATGTTGGCAGTAGCAGTGAACGTTGGCTCCCAGTCACCACACAGTCATGAGCCTGGGCTTTGAGGTCAGCTCGCCCCAACTGGTGACAGTTCCAACCATCTGGACCCAGAGAATCATTCTCTTTTTCACTTTTAGTACAGTAGTCATCAGGTGCAGGAGCTATTCAAACACTTCATTATGAAATAGGTTTGTGTTAGGAGAGTTGGCCCAGCTGTTGGCAAATGGAAATCCGCCTGCAACACAGGAGCCTGAGGTTTGATCCTTGGGTTGGGAAGATCCCCTGGAGATGAGAATGGCAATCCACTGCAGTATTCTTGCCTAGATAATTCCATGGACAGAGGAGCCTGGTGGGCTAAAGTCCATGGGGTTGCAAAGAGTTGGGCATGTCTGAGCGACTTACACTTTCATAGTTATGATATTTGCTAGGTCAGGTAGAGAAAATGCATTTATAATATTTTCTATAATTTTACTTATAGTATTTTCAGTTTATGATACACTTCTCAGGACAGAGTGGAACACCATCATAAACTGAGAAAGGTATATATTTTGCTGTACCTGATGAAGAAACAGAGTCCTAGAAAGGTAAAAGTGAATCCAGGTCACACAGTTCCTGAGCGACAGAATCAGAATCAGGAGCCAAGCTGACTCCCTCTTTCTGTGTTTCTCTGTGCTTTGCCTCTCCAATATAATGCAGAGCTAATAAGGCTAAAAATAATGATAGGAGAGAATTTTCCCTGACATCTCGGATGTGAGTAGGCTCTCCTGGAGCCTCAGACGGAGGTGCTACCCAGCCCACACTTCCTGCTCACTCATCAGACAGGCCATCCAGCCCTCAGAGCAGAGTGGATCCTGCAGAATTGAAGCAGAAGCTGAATCACCCAGAGCCCGACTGTTGGATGGGAAGAGATGGCGTGGGTGGTCGCGTCCCAGACAGAAGATGCTCGGCCAGATGGAGCCACGCCTGGAGGCTTGGAAGGGGCTCCGGTTGTTGCCAGATCCTTGGTGCTGCTCTCTTTTGATTGACTAGATGGTAGAGAGGGCAGATGCCAAGAATCTACCCACTGCTCACGGGGGTCCCTGGACCCACAGATGGGGACTTGTTCAATGGTAATCAGGGGCCATGCCAGCCAGGGGAGAGGTTTGGGCACAGAGACGTGCAGACACAACCTAGTTCTTGGTAAGGGAATTTGGGCAGTAACAACAGCATGGCAAAGATGCTATTTATACAACACCCATCTGGTGAGCATTCTGGGTGCTTCCTTCCAGACACACAACTCCGATCCAGTAAGTTCTGAGGCTGAAGCTAAGGGATCACTCTGCCACTGCTGAGCTGCCTATAAGAGTGTTTGACACAGAGGAATCCCACTTCAGTGGAGGAGTATTTGAAGTGCTCCCCCACCCTTTCTCTTTGATAGTGATCAGAATAATAATAGGGACCTCTACAATGACTCTGTGCTAATCATTTCTAATCTTGATCACAGTTCTGCCAAGTAGGTGTCATCATACTCATTACACATGTCAGGAGATTTGCCGAACTAAATAGCTTGCCCAAGGTCACTCAGTTGTGAGTAGTGGACCTGAGGCACTAAAGCCAGCTGACTGCCTAGGCTAGAGTTATTCAGCTGGAGGGTGACAGAATTGAATAGGACTTGAGGATCTCAGACCTCAAGGCTCTGTGTTTCTCACCCTGAACCTGCCACTTAACATCTCCTTTCTCTTCCCCCTCCTCGAGTCCCCAGAGGAAAAGAGCCCCCTGAAAGTCATCTCTGGAGGGAGAGGAGAAGACAATTGCTCTCTGGTCCAGCACTGAGGTTTTATACAGCTTCAAGGCTGGAATTTGTAACAAATGTTACTTTTTTGTCTTTGGCAAATCCAATTGCGCATTTCATATTCAGGAAGCTAGACTGAGCCATGAGGATGGGGGACTGCTCTTTCTGCCACCTCCAACTTTCCCAGCTCTTACCTGCCTGTCCTGTGCTTTCCCAGGACCACATCCAGGCAATGCCAGCAGCATGGGAGTTGCAACAGGACCAGGAGGGCGCCTGCCTCCACCATTCTCCTTGAAGCTTGCAGGGAGCCCTGGGAAACTCACCAGGATTTGAAGAAACTTTAGGAAGTCGTTTGTTTAGGTTCTCCCTGACCCTGTCTGGAGAGGGCGGAAAAGAGGGACAAAGAAAGGATTCCAGAACCCCTTTGAGTGCATTTATAGACATAAATGAAAACAGAAAATTATAGATCTATAAATCCAACCAAATTTGGAAAAAATCCCAGGAAAAGAAACACTAAGTGCTTATAAATTATTTTAATCTGATGAGAAGGAAGGAGATGGAGGAACAAGGGATGGAGAAGGGGGAAAAGATGAAAGGAAACTAGCATTTACTGAGTACTCTTCTGTGTCTGACACAACGGTGGGTGCTCTGAGACAAGAACGAGACGAGGGTTTTGATTTCAGTTCAGATTTATAGGTAAATGATGGGTGACTTTTGGCAAGTCTTTTCCCTCTCTGGGCTTTGGTTTTTCCATTCAGAAAATGGTTAGGGTGAAGGATCTCTAACTTGCACCCAGGCCTATCCATCTGGGGACATAGAATCTTTATAGACTGATGCTGCCTCCTATGATCACTGTGAGCTACCAAGAACAGCATCCTATCACTTCCCAGAAGGGCAGCTGGAGTTCCGATGCTAGTGTTTGTTCTGGAATTCCATGCTGGTGCTGACAGGGAATGCCTCTTGTCTCTTTGTTCTAGTGTATCCTTTCTTCTTCTCTAGGACAAGGATCTGGCCGCAAGACCAGGAAGGCCACCATATGTCACTGGTATTTCTGAGTCATTAGCTAGGATAAGCATGGGGACTAAGTAGGTGATGGAGGTCAGGGAGAGACAAGGTGAGGATGGAGGAGGAGACAGGGTGTATGAGATAGCAGAGAAGGAGAATTACCGAGATGTATCCTGTGGTTGATCTGCACCCAAATCTCCCAGCAAGACCAGCTTGCTTTTTGTAGAGAGAGAAAGCTGAGTGCAATGGGCTAAGATAGCAATTATCATCAAAAGATTTGGGTTCTAGTCCTAGTTCTGGACTAACTGATGCATACGTTTATTGTTCTATTTCTCTAGAAGATGAGAGCTGTCCAAAGGCCTCCTCAGGGACTCTTCCACAGGAATGTCTTGCTTAAGTATCACGACACCCTGCAGAAAACCAGCACCACTCAATATGCACAGCCCACTTGGCCGTAATGATGTTCATATCTCAGTTTCCCTAAGGACTCAAGTCATTTCCAACACAGGCTTCCCTTAGAGCTCTCTGCTTTCAGTTGAGCCTCCACTCTTCCAGGATGACACAGGTGCTGTGCTGAGCTGCCCAGGCCCTTCATCTTCTCCACTCTTCTCCACAAGATAGGAGGTCCCGACAACTATTTGGAGAACACCTGTTGACTGTGTCACCCACGTGACTCCTGCATCCACTGGGTATTGAACTAGATGTTCTCTGAGATTTCCCCCTAACTCTGAGATTGAGAGCCCTCAATCTTTTCCAGAATCAGAAGAGAGAGCAGGACACAGCTTCTAGGAAACCAAGATCTTCAGGATATCATATATATGTATGATTAGGTTTTATTTATTTTTGTATAACTATATAACATATTGTGCAGAATATTCTAGTTGTGGGGCATCAGAAGGCAAGAAGGCAAACAAAAAGGTAGAAGAAAAGAAGGAAGGAAGGAAGGAAGGAAGAAAGGAAGTAGGGAGAAAACTTGTAGAGAAGGATATAAGGAAGCTGTAAATAAAAGATGCAAAGAAGAGACAGGGGGAAGAGAAAATGAACAGAAAAAAGGAAGAGAGAAGAGAGAGGAAAGGAGACCAGAGAGACGGACGAGCTTCTTGCGGACAGATGCGTTTCCAGGCTGGAGTCCTGCCGCCGCCCCCCCCACCCCCACCACTCTCAGGCATCCGCTCCCCGCCCCCAGCACTGCGCCCCCCACGACTTCCTCTGAGCAGGAACTTCTGTAGCGTTGGAGCTGCTCAGGCTGCCCTGGCTGGTTGTCAGCCCAGTCCCTGCTGTTTCTGAAGGATGCTGGAGGTGGAGTAATTAGCACTTGTTCCCGTGCCAGTGCTGTACCTGGAGAAATGGGCTGCTGGAACACACGGTTTGGCTGATGGATTGCTGACCTCTTGTACTGCCCGAGGCTCGTCTGTGCACTTGAACTTCTCAGCGACCGTGGAGGTAACGTGGGAGGAGGATGCTGGAACCGAGCCCTCCAGGCAGACTTCCCACGGCTGCAAGGAGCTCAGAGAGACTAGGCAAAATAAAGAAATGGGATGGGGTTGAGATAATTTTGAGAAGGAAGATAGCAGAGCCCCGAGCAAAGTTCCTTCAGAATCATCTTTATCAATTTTGTGAAGATGATTAAACTGTCTTTTTAAATAAATGAATACTGAGCTTTGGCATCATATAACCCTGGAGGATATAAACTCTATTTCATCCCTTCATCTTGAGCAACCAACTGAACCTTTTGGAACCTCAGTCTTCCCACCTGGACAATGCAGGTGATGCTGTAGAACTTGTAAGAATTAGAGGGTTTGAGATATTCTGGAGGCCCCCTGGCATGTTGCTTAGCACCTGGCAGGTGCTGGGCAAATGTTCACTCTCACACCTTTTAAACTTTTCTCTTCATATTCAATATTTCCCATATATTAGGGACACCAAAGGATAGGCATTGCTAGAAAAATTGATTTTGAAAAACAAAACCAGATTTGATGTGGCAAATATACTCAGGAGTAACAGCGATAATCAGGAACCAAGGAACCCCATCATGTTCATTCACCTGTGAAGAGGCTGACTGTGTCTCTCTATCATGTACTAGCCATCCTGCCAGATTTCCGTGCATCTCCTTCACCTGCAGTTTTGCTTATCACTCATTCTGGTCCCTCAAGCATTGTCAGTACAGCCTGTTCTGAACGCTCATCCCCATCAAGTTGAATTCCAACTATTTGTTTTTAGTGCAGAGTTGTTACTCTCTTCTGCACAATTTTTGTTTCCTCTCCTGAAAGTTAGACACTTATTTTTGTATTCTTCTATTTCTCTGCCTTTTCTTAACAATTTTTCTAAGGAGGTTCAGCTGTTCATACCATCTGGCCGTAGTCTCAAGAATTAGAAAAGAGTGTTTTGTACTAAGCAAGTTCACTTGATGTGCTTTAGATACGCAGGCTGGAATGGAGATTCGGGAATGTAGCACCACGTTGTCAAGTTGTGTGAAGCTGTCATTTCATACAGGAGAGTTGTCTGAAGGTGATATCACACATCGGCACACACAGATGTAGACACACATACACATACATACAGAGCATATACAACAGACCAGGAATGATGAGATCGCTCTTCGAATTCCACCTCTGCCACCGGCTTACAACGCAACCTTAGAATTATCACTTAATCCTACAAAACAGATCATATCATTCCCATGTTATAGATGAGAACACTGAGGCACAGTTTTTAGTTTTTGCTGGATATCACATTTCGACTATAAAGCCTAGCAAGGATTCACATTTAGCCTTCTTGGACTCCAAGCCAAGAGCTCAGAGCTTGTATTTGAAAGAAATACTGTTTATACCACTGTGTCTTGAATTCCATGTTTACGCTGGTTTGAGTCCTTTAGGCCATATTGCCCATTCTCTCGTGTGTTCAAAGCCACCAGCTTAGAAAAGTCTGCAGTATGGATTGCATCCATGACTCCCCTCCTGGACTCTCATCTCACCCTTCCTACACCAGAGAGTATTACCTTCGACACAGAGAGTACCTTCTGAGGTTGCTCAGTGTCCATCTCAGGAATCTTTCCTTCTCTTTCTGAACTTGGTGCCTTTTCCTTTTCCTTTCCTAGCTCCCTCCTCGAATTCCTTCTTCATTAAACTCTGCGGTTTCAACTGATTGCTCAGAGCCATGTTTGGGATGGAAGCACATGATTAAACAAATATGCCCTTCAGTGTTGGTGAGTGACGGCTTCCCTGGTGGCTCAGATGGTAAAGCAACTGCCTGCAGTACAGGAGCTGCAGGATGCATGGGTTCGGTCCCTGGGTCAGGAAAATCCCTGGAGGAGGAAATGGCAACCCACTGGAGTACTCCTCACCTGGAGAATCCCATGGACAGAGGAGCCTGGCGGGCTACAGTCCATGGGGTCACAAAGAGTTGAACATGACTGAGGACATGGGGGTGTGCTGGTGAATGAAAGCCTCCTGTATGTTTCCTAGTTAGAATCTTAAAAAAGGGGCATAAGTAAACCCGACTGGCATTCTAGTAAGTTATGGTTTATTCAGATACTGTGAAAGGTGCCACGAACCATCCTGGAATGGTGAAGTGATTTACAACCATAGAACAGATAGAAACGGAGCTTAAAGTTAGCCCCAGGGGCAACTCCTCTGCTCCACCCTTTCTGAGCCTGCGCCTGCCCATTTAAAATCTGTTTCTAGAGGGTCCTTCACTATAAAATGTGAGTGTCTTTAACACTGGAAGAAGCTCCCTCAATATGTATCCTATCAAGGGCCTTTTTTTTTTTTTTTTTTTTTTGCATTCTTGAGGTGCTGGTAGAGGGTCCAAAAGCAACGCTGGGAGGCTGAACATGACAAACAGGAGGATTCAATTAGGAAGAAAGACCGCGCATCACCCGCTGGGACCACACTGCCTCATTCCTGCGCCGGATTCCATCTTTGAAATGTCTTCTGCGCGGCGCTCCCACCCCCGCTCGCCTCCTTGAAACTTCACAGCTGGGACACAGAGGGACTTTGAAGGGCGGAAGACGAAAGGGATTTTTCCTTCCTCCGTGGTCATATTTAACAGCCAGTTCCCGAATGGTATTAATAAACATTTCAACTTCAAAAACTGAACTTGACGTTTCTACATCCTTTCCATTGTTGCTATGTTTTCGGCTTTGCCATTACACAAGTGATGTCTATGGTACATGCAGGATTAAAAGGGGTTCACAAGTCTCCGGGTTCAGAAATGTGTGTATTTGTTGAAGTGTCTATAGATCCCTGGGAAGCACTGGGGTGGTCACTGTTATCCTGGGGATAGAATAACATATAGAGAGATGAGTCCAAATATTGAAAACTTTGACATCAGTACTCAGGGCACAGAAAGGCAAAGTACAGATATTCTTTTGGCAAGAAGGCTGAGTGGAAGGTACAGGGTTATAGTGGGGGCCAGCTTTCAACCTTGCATTTGAATCCCAGCTATACTCCAGGCTACCCGAGTGATTATGAGCAAGTTATTGAATCATTCTGCTTCAGTTTTAACTTCTGTAAAATGAGGATAATAATGCTTTCTTGCAGACTGCCCTGAGATTTAAATTAAATGATAATGTTGTTAAATGACCCCAGCATAGGGAAGAAATAAGAAATATTTACATTGTTCTCTGCCCCCATTTCTGACACAGCTTCTAAAACCCTCATAGATAAGGGTGCTAGAAGAGTCTTTTAGTCTTAACATTTTAGTCTTGGCCACCGTTCCCGACACAGAGCTCCTAAGATCTATGTGATTTCCTGAGTGAGAGGAGAGTCTAACTGAGAGCTCCCAAGTGCTCTGGGCTTTCCTGGGTTAGTAGGAATGTTTTTCATTCTCAAGAGGTGATTTTTAATGGGCTTCTGGGGCTGATCACTAGCAGGACACAACCATGCTTGGAAGCTTGGAAGTTTTAACCTCACTATCCATTTTCTGGAGAGGGGAGTGAGGTTATAGTCGCTCAGTCATGTTCGATTCTTTGTGACCCCCATGGGCTATACAGTCCATGGAATTCTCCAGACCAGAATTCTGGTCTGGGTGTGGGTAGTCATTCCCTTCTCCAGGGGACTTGCCTAACCCAGGGATTGAACCCAGGCGAGGGGCTGGAATTGGAGTAAATAATGGGTCATACCTTGGTGATGAAGCCTTTCTTAAATCCCCCTGGTATGGAGTTTGAAGTTTTCAGTGTGTGTAGGTTGGTGACTATACTCACAAGCTGGGAGGGTGATGGATCCCAGATCTGTGAGAACAGATGCCCCTGTGCTTGGAATTCTTCCAGACCTCTTTATGTAGCTGTTCATCTTGATCCTTTATTGTTCCTTTATTACATAATAAACTAACAAATGTAAGTCAGTTTCCCCCTGAGTCTTGTGGGCTGTTCTAACAAAGGATCAAATCTAAGGAGGTGGGAATAAGAATCTCCAATTTGTAGCCACATCAGACAGCAGTTGGGAGCAACCTGAAGACCTACTACTTGGGGATGGTGTCTGAAGTGGGAGGTAGTCTCGTGGGCCTGACTGCATCTCCTCTGGCATCCACACTAGCTCCCACTAGAGTCAGAGCTGAGTTGACTGTAAGAGCTCTTTTCAGAGGAGTGCTTGCTGTAGAGAAAAAACCCACTCACCTGGTATCTGTAGAATCCTGTTTGTGAGGAACTGAGAAATATCCCAAGCGCCTTTTCTCTTGTGTCACAGACGTTGTCCCAGTAAACAATGAAGATCATTAATGCAGTATACTCAGCTTCATGGCTGCAGGAAGAGAAGGAGGGGGCGCAAGTTATTGGAAGGGAAGTGGGTTGATGACAAACAGACGTAGAGGCACGCAGGCTGTGAGGGTCCAGGCTGGGAAGCTTTCTCAGTTTTCCAGCAAGGCTTGGACTTAGCATCAGAGAACTCAGGCTCAAGGGGATGGGAGGGGGAGAAGAAAGCAGCAGTGGAGACACTGGAAGCTGCTTGACTTTGGGAGGCCCCCGGTCTGGAAGCAAACACGCTGAAAGGCCATAGGGTGACTAAAGCTGTGGCTGGGAAGCTTCTGTCAGGTGGCTGGGCGAGGGCTGGTCATGGGACCCTGTCTGCTGCTTGTTGGCATTTGGTGCCAGACTCTCCTGGGAAGAGTTCTGGGAGTCATTTTACCCAAATGGAAGTGTGGGGTCATGGTGACCTTGACAACATGTGAGGATGGTAGCTGGGGCTTGGGAAGACATTCCAAGGACTAAGGTGGGTCCAGGTCCTACATTTCCTGGGGAAAATGACAGCACAGGCAAGACTTTGGAGACACACCTAGTATATTTATACATGCACACACTCATGTACACACACACATACCCTTGTGCACACATGCTGCTGCTGCTGTCAAGTCGCTTCCGGTCGTGTCCGACTCTGTGCGGCCTCATAGACAGCAGCCCTAGCCTATGTTTAGAAAAGGCCTCTGTATTGAGAGCATTAACATCATTATGATTGATGACCAGATATCCAAGCTTATCGGCCTGACCACACTTCGTGCGTGCATGCTAAGTTGCTTTAGTCGTGTCCGACTCTTTGTGACCCCATGGATCGTAGCCCACCAGGCTCTTCTGTCCATGGAATTCTCCAGGCAAGAATACTGGAGTGGGTTGCCATTTCCTCCTCCAGGGGATCTTCCCAACTTGGAGATTGAACCTGTGTCTCTGGCATCCCCTGCATTGGCAGGTGGATTCATTATCGCTAGCATCACCTGGGAAGCCTGATCATACTTGGGTCAAAAATACTCTAAGAGGTTCTCGGCTAGTAAGGGACTCAGAACTCAGGGGCACAGAGCCAGATGAAGGAGGTGGAGACACTTGTTTTTCTAAAACCGAGCTTTATTGGTGCCATAGGATTGAGGAAAGCCTTTCTCTTGCTCCTGGTCACCTTCAGGATACACTCCCACCTTCCTCTCAGAGCCCATGCTGGTAGGACTAGTTCTCGTTCAGTTCCAGCCTGGTCTCATCTCACAGGATCTCAGTATCCTGCCACTTGCACATCCTTCCGGTTTTCAGGCTCCCTTTGCACCCTTGGCTTTACAAGTTCTGTTCCCTCTGCCTAGAGTAACCTTCCTGCTTCAGGAACAGGAACCCACTTTTTCAAATGTGGGCTGTGTGGTTTGTGCCACAGCAAAGCCACCCTTGATGGGTTAAGAGCCCTTTCATTTGCAAACTTCTTATGTCTCTTAGTCCAACTTGTAAGGATTGTCAGCTCACTAGACTGTAAACCCTCCAGGGTAGAGAGGTCAGTGTGTCTCACCTCCATGTCTCAAAATTCATGCCTCTTCTGGGAAACATGTGCTAAATAGATTAATGATTGAGTAACTTGGTTTTCAGCCCACAGCCTAATATATTTTCAGTGTGATTCTTAGACCACCTGCATCAGCATATCCTTGGGGAGCCTGTTAAAACTGGGAGGTTCTAAGCCTCACCCCAGACCTACAGCATCTCTCAGGTGGGGTCCTGATATCAGCGTGGCTAGCAAACTCCCCAGATAATTAGTCTCACTGATGCTGAGAATCATTGATAAAGCAGATGGAAGCAGGGGAAGGCTGCAAGAGACAAACACTGGCGAGAGCTGGGAGCCTGATGGGTGAATGGGGAGAGAGTGGGCGGCCAGAGCCATTTTATAATAGAGCTTCCTAAGTGATAGTCATAATAGTCTGATGGGTTGTTAGAATAATGACACTGTATCATCACAAAAAGTTTAAACTTGTACTCAGTAATTGTTCTCAGGAAGGAGCAGTAGTCTATCAATCATTTTAGAAATATTTCCGTCTAAAATGGAAAAGCTACATTTTAGAAAACTAAAAAAAAGTAAACAAATGATTTGGAAAATAAACTCACATGGAACAGCTTATGAACGAACTTTTTAAGTGTGGATGCATGTGTGTGCGCTGTCACTTCAATCGTGTCTGACTCTTTGCGATGCTATGGACAGTAGCCCACCAGGCTCCTCTGTCCACGGGGATTCTCCAGGCAAAAATACTGGAGTGGGTTGCCAAGCCCTCCTCCAGGGAATCTTTCTGACCCAGGGGTCGAGTCTCCATCTCTTATGTCTCCTGTGTTGTCAGGAGGGTTCTTTATCACTAGCACCACCTGGGAAGCCCGCAAGTGTAGATAAGTGTGTTTAATTCACAGTAGACAATATAACGGGATGACAATAGGGTATTTGGAGCCTGGAAGACCTGGGCTCAAATCTCATGTCTACCCTCTACTCACCTTGGGTCTTTGAGTGGCTGTCTCTTCCCTTCTAAGATGGCAGGTGATTATCTCGATCATGCAGTTAGTACAATAATGATGTTTCATAGTGTTTAAATGCCAATCATTGTACATATATTATTATTAAGAAATCGTTGTTATTCCTCAGTTGGGAAAACTGGGATCTGAAAAGTCCCCTAGTGGCTCAGATGGTAAAGCATCTGCCTGCAAATGCAGGTGACCCGGTTTCAATCCCTGGGCCTGGAAGATCTCCTGGAGAAGGAAATGGCAACCCACTCCAGTATTCTTGCCTGGAGAGTTCCATGGACAGAGGAACCTGGTGGGCTGCAGTCTATGGGATCACAAAGAGTCGGATACAACTGAGTAGGCAAGCATACACATGAAAAATGTTTTGGAGTGTTTCGATACCAGACATGTTACATATATTATTACTAAGAAATTATTGTTATTCCTTAGGTGGGAAAACTGGGATCTGCAAAGTGTAGGGACTTCCCCACAGTTGTTTAGACAGCAAGTGTTTGGGTTCAGCTTAGACTCCAAGTTGATTGTGATAATGGGAGTAACAATGCCCAGTGACTGGTAGGACATAAGAGCCTTTGCACCCTTCCTTTCCTCTGGGTGAGAGGAATCCAAAGAAATAGACAGAGTGTGGAGAGCGTCTTGAGTCTCTTTCAAATTGCATTCTTGGCTTCACCACAAAAGCATCCAGTATCTCTTTCAGTCTCTCTCCATCTGGAAATATTAAATGCCTGTCTCAGGGCACAGGTGACTGACAGGGTGGGAAGGGCCAGCTGCTGACAGATTGACCCCGAAGGTGACCAGGATCAAAGTGGACATGGGCTTTGTAGATCAAAGGCATTGCCTCCCCCATGGAGTGACCCTGAGAACCAGAGGCAGGGCAGAGGGCAAGCACAGGCTGCAGAACATCGCCTTCTCATCAGTGCATGTTGTAATTAGGCAGCCAAGTGCATCAGCTGAGGCTCCTGGGTGGTCTGAGTGGGACTCCCCAGTTGTCCACCATCGCTGAGCTCTGGGAGAGCTCTGAGCTCTGGGCACGCCAGGCCCGGGAGGGCAGGATCTCTCTAAGTAGAGGCAGCCATGCGCTCCCAGCCCCAGGGTCACTATGGTGGTGGGGATGTCTGTTGATCCGCAGGAGCCTGTTTTAAATTAGCTGGTGGTTTCACAAGTTGGCCTTAAAGAAGAGGTGATCAGAGCCCCCAAACCGCTTTCACCTCATCATGCTGGTTTGCCAGCCTCAACAGAGAATGTGCCTTTTAAAAGTCTGTGCTGTCAGAATCGTTGAATGAGGACTGTTGTGGAAGCAGGGGGACTACTAATTAAATTTCCAGGTACCAAGTGCTTGTTATAAACCAGTGCTTTACACGTTGCTCAGATCATCACACAACTCTGCTCTTGGTATGGTTCTTCCCATTTTACAGAGAGTAAAATGGGGGCTTAGAAAGACGCAATGCTTTTTTTTTTTTTTTTTTACAAGAACATATATCTCACAAGTGGAGGTACTAGGTCTTAGGTCATGTTTTTGGACTCCAAAGCCACATTCATTTTCTAGTGCCTCAAAGGCAATGCATGATAATCAACCACAAAACCTCAGTGACAAATACCCAGCAGTATTCATTTTTGCTTCCTAGTCAATGGGCAAGCTGGGAGATTCTACTGATTTGGACCAGGCTCTGTTGGTTGGGGCTGACTTTATTTCTGGGTCATCGGTCAGTGGCTGGGATGGCAGGGGCAGGCCTATTTTGGATGGTCACAACTGGGAAGATCACCCCCATTACCATGTGGCCTGTGAGCCTTCAAGGAGCCAATCTGGGCTTGTTTTCAGGGTGATGCAGGGGTCATCCAGGAATGTGAGCATATTGGCCTGGGTACTCAATTGCCCTGTAGACACACCTACCTCATCCTATTGTCCTACACACAGTAGACTATTATGTTGGTATTTGTATTGAATATTGTGTTGAATCTGTTTGGTAGAATATTCAGGCATAGAAACTAGATTCTCTCTGTAAACAGGAGGAGCTCTAGAATCATACTCAGGAATGTATTGTTTGAATATTGAGAGACCTTTCTTTGGGCCTTTCATGCAATCATTTTACCAAAAGATGCAATCATATCACTACACTTGTATGCCATTCATGTAGAATTTGAGAGATTTGTGTAGATATCTTCTATTTTTAGTAAATTAACTGGAGCTCTAATACTGCCTTTGCTTTGGTTTAAGTAAGACATACATGTCAGTTGAAAGACACGTAGTAACATTTGCATCTAATCTGCTCCTACTGTAACTTTTGCATCTTTTAGGTATGAGGAGTGGAAGATAATCACGTGTGCTCTTTTTGAAGAAAGTTTTTGGAGTGTAGTTGACTGACAGAGTTGTGTAAGGTGTACAGCAAAGTGAATCAGATATACATATATATATATGTATATATACATCTCTTCCTTTTTAGATTCTTTTCCCATATAGGCCATTACAGAGTATTGAGTAGAGTTCCCTGAACTAAATAGTAGGCCCTTATTAGCTATCTATATATAGTATTGTGTTTATGTCAATTGTAGTCTCCCAATTTATCCCTCCCCCTTGGTAGCCGTATGTTTGTTTTCTACATCTGTAGCTTGATTCTTGTTTTGTGAAAGTTCATTTGTACCCCTTTTTAAGATTCCACATATAGGCGACATCATATGATATAAGGTAGCACCTCACACCGGTCAAGTGGCCATCATAAAACAAATCTACCAACAATAAATGCTGGAGAGGGTGTGGAGGAAAGGGAACCCTCTTACACTGTTGGTGGGAATGTAAATTGGTACAACCCCATCGAGAACAGTGTGGAGGTTCCTTAAAAAGCTAAAAATAGAGATACAATATGATCCAGCAATCCCTCTTCTGGGCATGTATCTGGAGAAAAATCATAATTGGAAAGATGCATGCATCTCTTGCAGCACAACTCACAATAGCCAGGACTTGGAAGCAATCTAAAATGTCCATCAACAGAGGAATAGGTAAAGAAGATGCGGTACATATTTACAAGGGGATATTACTCAGTTATAAGAAAGAATGAAAAATGTCATTTGCATCAACATGGATGGACCTAGAGATTGTCAAATTGAGTGCAGACTTTTTAGTGGTCACTGTGTCTTAGGATTACAGACTGAGGCCTGGAAGCTCACAGAAACCTTGCAATGGCGTCTAGTGGAGTTTCAGATCCATGCAAAGTCCGCTGTTTGGTCTTCTGGGATGCTCCCCATCTTGCCCTGTTTTCTTTCTGACCCCATCTCCTAACAAGTCCACTGTCCTCTCCAACTTCCTTCCTTCAGTCCTGAGGGATTTGTCTTCCCACAGTACTGCCTGACTCTTCTGGTCTCTGTGTTTCCGTGCATGCTCTTCCATTGTTCTGAGGTGTTCTTTCTGTTTTCTTTCTTGGCTCACTCCTACTCATCCTTCACCTCTCAAGGGGCACCCTTCCTGAGTACGGCACTCAGGTTAGCACAGACACTGTGAGTTCCTTGGAAGTGGCTTTCATCTCTCTACTTGCAATGTCTAGCACAGTCCCAGCAGGTGGACAGGATTTGTCAAGTAAATAGATTTGTACATAAACCATCCATGTGCTTTGAATATTATTTATCCATGGAAGAAATGACTTCTATAATGAAATAGTTTTTAATTTCCTAACTCTTCATGCCATGTTTGCAATTCAGATTTTCCTTAACTTTTCCTTCATGCCATGGGTCAAAGGGTCGTTTTTTTTTTTTTTAAGTCACATATGTTGGGTTGGCTGAAAAGCCCTGTAGGCTGAAAGGAGATACCTCATTTGAAGAAACAGAGCCTCAGGCCGTGTGAGCTGTACAAGCTCTGCCAGAGCTCAGTGGGACATTTTTATGAGCTGTTTCTAGAATTCTTTCCAGCCCAGACTTTATCCTGTTTGTCCCAGTTCTTGGGTCTATCTGAGCACTTGGTTATTGGCCTTCCGATCTGGAACACAGCCAGCACCCAAACAGGGCCTGCGGTTTGAAGAATGAGGGTGTGTGCAGGAATTTTTAATAAATAGCCTCCTCATCTTGGAGGGTTTGCTGATGAAGCTGGGTGGAGTGAAGGGTGTTAAGGATAAAAGGAAGACAATCAAATGAACAAGTACTGAATTTTCAACTATTTCATGTCAATTTATAGGTAGATTTATGCACACATATTATTGTCTAAGTGTAGCATAAATGTATGCATGTACATATTTATGTATTTAACATGTAAGTATATATTTAAATTGTGCATTTGTCTCTCTGCTTTGTGTGTGTGTGTGTGTGTGTGTGTGTGTGTGTGTGTGTGTGTGCTTAGTTGCTCAGTTGAACTCCAACTCTTTGTGATGCTATGGACTGCAACGCCTGCCAGGTTCCTCTGTCCATGGGATTATCCAGGCAAGAATACTGGAGTTAGTTGTCATGCCCTCCCCAGGGGATGATCCCAAACCAGCAATTGAACCCGTGTCTCTTATGTCTCCTGCATTGGCAGGAGGATTCTTTACCCTTGAGCCACCTGGGAAGCCCTTGTATATGTACAGGCATGCATATTTGCACACCTCTGTATATATGCATGCATCTGAACATGTGCATTAATGCATACTGATGTGTATATTTGATATTCATATCACATAATATCACCCACTCTGCATACATGTTTCTGATTAATTTTCTATATAGAGTATAGTAGGGCCCACTCATATGCAAACATGTAAATGTCTGGATGTGTAAATGTGTAATGCTATACATTAGAGTTATTGTGTGCATAAAATTGTGTATGTACTACCTCTGTTCATGTAAGTATGCTCAAATGTTTTTCTACATATGCAAATATACTGACATATACTTGCACATAGCCTTATCAAGTCCTAGATTTAACATGTATAATAGAGATATTTTTATACAAGAAACATACTATGGAGGAAATTCAAGACTGTGTTTAATAATTTTTTTATTTGCAAGACTGTCTGTGAAAATACTTTGCACAGAGTAGGCGCTCATGACTATCCTTGTTGATTATATCATTCCAAATGAATTACATTTGGGAAAGTAATGCTAGTTACTGGAAAAAATAAACTTCCAATCTCAGTGGGACCCCTATGACCTAGGTCTTCTCCTGCTTCTTGACGATGTTCATTTCCTTCTCTTGGATTCTGTTTCTTCCTCTTTAACCTGAGGATGTTGTACGAAATGGCTCCAGATTCTTTGTTAGTGATTACATGCTTTGGCTTTTCCTTTTGGCAGTTCTTAACTGAACAGCCAGCCTTGCAATAGGTTTAGAACTAGAGAATGATCTCTTCAACTGTAGGAGAAGACTTCAAAGAATCAGCCAGTGACATGCACTAACCTCCTGTGATATCCAGACTCTGAGATGTTGGAGGGGAGGCAGATGTGAAGACAGACAGGAGAAAGGGATTCCATTTTGATATGGTTGCTGGGTTTTCCTCTTATGTTGTTCAGTTGCTAAGTCATATTCAACTCTTTGCTACTCCATGGATTGCAGTATGCCACGCTTCTCTGTCCTTCACTATCTCCCAGAGTTCTCACATATGTAAGATAAAGATTATGTCTGGATTGTACCTACCAACAGAGATCTATCACAAGAAACAAATGAGATCTCCTCTAAGTTTTATAAAATGCAAAGGAATTTTGTTGAGATGATAATGATAATTGACATCCACAATTTAAGCTGATAAAATATAGTAGCAAGGCAAGGCACACACTTTGGGGCAGTGACTAGAACAAGAGTTAACAGGTGACTCTAGCCTTCTGTAATAACAAAAATTCTGGGCAGATGAATTAGAGCCATGGTTTGAGAAAACACATTCATGGGATTCCATGGTCAGGTAAGTCTTTCCCAAGGAAGCCTGGGTTAATCTGTACCTGGAAACATGGAGCCTTTTATTTATAGTGAAGAGATGCTACAGTGATCTCCAAAGAGAGGATCCCCAGGCACTCAGGACATCTGGTTTCCATACAGACAACCAGAGGAAGCTTATGAGAGATTCTGGCTTCAGGAATCTCTGGAAAATGCTGGGCTAGAGCAAAGCCCTTAATTTTGGTCCATGAGCCCTCCAAGAGGTCTGTGGATAAAATTTTGAAGATTTTTAACTGTGGATTTTTGCTACTTTTCAACTGAAATTTAGCATGTACTTTATGCATTTTCTTGGCAAAACTCTATTATTCTTTGCCCTGGTTCATTCCCTATTCCAAGGCCAAATTTGCCTGTTACTCCAGGTGTTTCTTGACTTCCTATGTTTGCATTTCAGTCCCCTATAATGAAAAGGACATCTTTTGGGGGTGTTAGTTCTAAAAGGTCTTGTAGGTCTTCATAGAACCGTCAACTTCAGCTTCTTCAGCATTACTAGTTGGGGCATAGACTTGGATTACTGTGATATTGAATGGTTTGCCTTGGAAATGAACAGAGTTCATTCTGTTATTTTTGAGACTGTATCCAAGTACTGCATTTCAGACTCTTCTGTTGACCATGATGGCTACTCCATTTCTTCTGAGGATTCTCGCCCGCAGTAGTAGATATAATGGTCATCTGAGTTAAATTTACCTATTCCAGTCCATTTTAGTTCCCTGATTCCTAGAATGTCGATGTTCACTCTCACCATCCCTTGTTTGACCACTTCCAATTTGCCTTGATTCATGGACCTGACATTCCAGGTTGCTATGCAATATTGCTTTTTATGGCATTGGACCTTGCTTCTGTCATCACTCACATCCACACCTGGGTATTGTTTTTGCTTTGGCTCCATCCCTTCATTTTTCTGGAGTTATTTCTCCACTGATCTCCAGCAGCATATTGGGCACCTACTGACCTGGGGAGTTCCTCTTTCAGTATCCTATCATTTTGCCTTTTCATGCTGTTTATGGAGTTCTCAAGGAAGGAATACTGAAAGGTTTGCCGTTCCCTTCTCCAGTGATCCACATTCTATCAGATTTGGCCTTGGAATATGGAATGAAGTAGGGCAAAGACTAATAGAGTTTTGCCAAGAAAATGCACTGGTCATAACAAACACCCTCTTCTAACAACACAAGAGAAGACTCTACACATGGACATCACCAGATAGTCAATACTGAAATCAGATTGATTATATTCTTTGCAACCAAAGACAGAGAAGCTCCATATAGTCAACAAAAACAAGACCAGAAGCGGACTGTGGCTCAGATCATGAACTCCTTATTGTCAAATTCAGACTTAAGTTGAAGAAAGTAGGGAAAACCGCTAGACCATTCAGGTATGACCTAAATCAAATCTCTTATGATTATACAGTGGAAGTGAGAAATAGATTTAAGGGACTAGATCTGATAGATAGATTGCCTGATGAACTATGGAATGAGGTTCGTGACATTGTACAGGAGACAGGGATCAAGTCCAACCTCGTGGAAAAGAAATGCAGAAAACAAAATGCCTATCTGGGGAAGCCTTACAAATAGCTGTGAAAAGAAAAGTGAAAAGCCAAGGAGAGAAGGAAAGATATAAACATCTGAATGCAGAGTTTCAAAGAATAGCAAGAAGAGATAAGAAAGGCTTCCTCAGTGATCAATGAAAAGAAATAGAGGAAAACAACAGAATGGGAAAGACTAGAGATCTCTTCAAAAAAATTAGAGATACCAAGGGAACATGTCTTGCAAAAATGGGCTCAATAAAGGACAGAAATGGTATGGACCTAACAGAAGTAGAAGATATTAAGAAGAGGTAGCAAGAATACACAGAAGAACTATACAAAAAGATCTTCATGACCCAGATATTCATGATGGTATGATCACTCACCTAGAGCCAGACATCCTGGAATGTGAAGTCAAGTGGGCCTTAGAAAGCATCACTATGAACAAACCTAGTGGAGGTGATGGAATTCCAGCTGAGCTATTTCAAATCCTGAAAGATGATGCTGTGAAAGTGCCACACTCAATATGCCAGCAAACTGGGAAAACTCAGCAGTGGCCACAGGACTGGAAAAGGTCAGATTTCATTCCAACTCCAAAGAAAGGCAATGCCAAAGAATGCTCAACCTACGGCACAATTGCACTCATCTCACACACTAGTAAAGTAATGCTCAAAATTCTCCAAGCCAGGCTTCAGCAATACGTGAACCGTGAACTTCCAGATGTTCAAGCTGGTTTTAGAAAAGGCAGAGGAACCTGAGATCCAATTGCCAACATCCACTGGATCATGGAAAAAGCAAGAGAGTTCCAGAAAAACATCTATTTCTGCTTATTGACTATGCCAAAGCCTTTGACTGTGTAGATCACAATAAACTGTGGAAAATTCTGAAAAAGATGGGAATACCAGACCACCTGACCTGCCTCTTGGGAAATCTGTATGCAGGTCAGGAAGTAACAGTTAGAACTGGACATGGAACATCAGACTGGTTCCAAATAGGAAAAGGAGTACATCAAGGCTGTATATTGTCACCCTGCTTATTTAACTTATATGCAGAGTACATCATGAGAAATGCTGGGCTGGAAGAAGCGCGAGCTGGAATCAAGATTGCCGGGAGAAATATCAATCACTTCAGATATGCAGATGACACCACCCTTATGGCAGAAAGTGAAGAGGAACTAAAAAGCCCTTTGTTGAAAGTGAAAGAAGAGAATGAAAAAGTTCGCTGAAAGCTCAACATTCAGAAAATAAAGATCATGGCATCTGGTCCCATCACTTCATGGGAAATAGATGGGGAAACAGTGAAAAGTTTTCAGACTTTATTTTGAGGGGCTCCAAAATCACTGCAGATGGTGACTGCAGCCATGAAATTAAAAGACGCTTACTCCTTGGAAGAAAAGTTATGACCAACCTAGATAGCATGTTGCAAAACAGAGACATTAGTTTGCCAACAAAGGTCCATCTAGTCAAGGCTATGGTTTTTCCAGTGTTCATTTATGGATGTGAGAGTTGGACTGTGAAGAAAGCTGAGCGCCGAAGAATTGATGCTTTTGAACTGTGGTGTTGGAGAAGACTCTTGAGAGTCCCTTGAACTGCAAGGAGATCCAATCAGTCCATTCTGAAGGAGATCACTCCTGGGTGTTCTTGGAAGGAATGATGCTAAAGCTGAAACTCCAGTACTTTGCTCACCTTTTGCGAAGAGTTGACTCATTGGAAAAGACTCTGTTGCTGGGAGGGATTGGGGGCAGGGGGAGAAGGCGACGACAGAGGATGAGATGGCTAGATGGCATCACGGACTCGATGGACGTGAGTCTGAGTGAACTCTGGGAGTTGGTGATGGACAGGGAGGCCTGGCATGCTGCAATTCATGGGGTCACAAAGAGTCAGACATGACTGAGTGACTGGACTGAACTGAACTTATTTTTGCATATAGGCAACAAACTACAATCCTAGTTGCAATATCTATAAAATCAATAGACATCAGATATTTTCACATTCCATTAAATCTGTTGTAGACATTTGAAAATGTTTACCCTCATCACTTCTTCAAAATTATTTCATTCTGCTAGATTTTAAAATCTTGTTTAATCACAAATAGTACCGTATCATGCATTTATTTTAATATGAATGATTGTATTCCTACACAATTGATTCTCTTTCAAATCTTTGCCTTTTACACATGTAACTGTTTTGAGAAAGAGTTTGTAGGCTTCACCACACTGTCAAGAGTTCACAGCACAGGATCAGCTGTAAACGCTGGCTAGGAAACAGGAGCAATATTGTCCAGCATGCCTGAGGGCCAACTGCACTATAAGCCAGTCTTGTGTTCATATTTGGACATTGGACCAATGATGCTGGACAATAAACATGAGAAAGACAGAAATGTGATGGAAGGTCAAACACAGCGACCAAAGCTAGACATTAGAATTGATAAAGGGAGGAAACGATGCTTAGAGATATTGGTTTAGATTGGCACCTGGGAGGGATGAAGATGTTAACAGTAACGATGGAGGGAGGAGGGAGAAGGGGCAAGATAGGTAAGGGGTTAAGGGTACAAACCAGTAAGTATGAAATAAATAAGATAGAAAGATGAAATGTACAGCACAGGGAATATAGCCAATGTTTTATAATAATTTCATATAGAGTATAATCTATAAAAATATCAAATTACTATGTAGTACATCTGAAACGTATAATGTTATGTCAAGTATATTTCAGTAAGAATAAGTTACATTAACAGAAATAAGTATAAACAGAGGAAAAACAAAACAAAAAACTGAGTCATGCATAAGAGCATGCATGCTAAGTCACTTCATTTGTGTCCAACTCTGCACCTCCATGGACTGTAGACCACCAGGCTCCTCTGTCCATGGGATTCTCCAGGGCAAGAATACTGGAGTGGGCTGCCATGCCTTCCTCCAGGGGGATCTTCCTGACCCAGGGATCGAACCTGAGTGTCTTATGTCTCCTGCATTGGCAGGCAAGTTCTTTACACTAATACCCGCTGGGAAGCCTGCAAAAGACTATATATACTCAAATAAATGTGAAAGTTAGGCTTCAGATGTAAGTTAATTTGTCTCAAAGATTGTAATCTCTACAGTAATATACACTATCTCTTACATAATTTACCACAATACTTTTAATGCTTATTTCCTTCCCCTACAAGCTGCTAGGGTCCATATACGCAGAGAATACAGCATTCAGCTTTGAAGTCTTTATGTCAAATAGAATGCCTTGTGCAGAGTGAACACTCAGTAAATAAATAAATGAAGGATTAAATGAATAAAGGTAAGCACAACCACTTTATTTAAACTTCTGCTGGATGCTCTATTAAAGGAAAAAACTTGGAACTCCACTACTTTTTAGGCGTGCTTGTGCCAACAAGATACGCAAGGCTGGATATATGGATAGCTGGAGAGCTTTATTCCGGATGATGATGAGTTGGTTAGAGGCTATTGTTCTCTGTCTCGAGGCAAACCAGGTGATTCATCACACGGGGAGGGGAGAGGATTCTTGGAAAAGGAATCTGAGAGGATGTTAGGGTCAGAGAGAGGATGTAGAAGTTGAACCACGGTTCACACAAGAACTGGGAACGACTCCAAAGGACAAGGATTTCCAAAAGAAAAGAATTTATTTCTATCTTTTTTTTGAAATTTCATTCCATTGTATGAGCCATGTTGAAAGAGCAGGGAAAGCAAAGGAAACATAAAGCTTGCATTTTCCTCAGTTGTCCTTTATGAGACAGCTGGGAACGCAATGGGACGAGAACTAAACGTGGAGTGAGAAAGACTGGGGTTCAAATCCTGTACTCTGACATGTATTAGCTACGAGCAAACTATTCAATACGTTCCTTTCTCATCTGCAAAATACGGTTGATAATTTCCAACTTGTAAGTTGCAGAGGAGGTTAAATGAGATAATTGCCATGAAAATGTCTAGCATGTTGTCAGCCACATATTAAATGTTCCAAATATGTTTATGGAGATCACTAAGAAAAGCCCTTCCTAAATATTTTCCAGAAAGACCATCCCATGCTGGGAACTATTGGATAGGCTAGTTCATGATAGCAAGGAAGACTTGACCTTCTGCATCCTCACTGATTAGACAGCTGAACAGCCTTGCTGAGAGACTAATTTGAAACAAATGTCGACCAGAAATACTCTTTCTGAGCAAACTCTCCTGTTGAGTGTTTGTGATTGTGGAAGGGATTCTCTAAATCTTTTTCTACTTGTATTCAACACAGATCTGGGTAGTGGTTATGAGTTAGGCACAATTCTAGGCTTAAGCATATAAAAATAAAGGCGACAGTGCCCCGCTTCTCTAGGAAATGCGGTCTGGTGAGTCATGAAATGCTTAGTAGGTGCTTTTGCGTGTCTGGGGGAAGATCCTGTATTGATTCTGTTAAGTGAGCAGATTCACCAGCCGGTTTATCCAACTCCTTCATCACTAGTACTTTCACATAGTGTCTCATTTAATTCTTAATGAAATCTCACATCTTGTAATGTGTATCTATGTAAAATTTAGATGACAAAGTGAAAATTGAAAGATTGAATATTAATTTCAAGTTATTCGATTAAAAAGAAATAAGCCACTTTAAAAATTAAAAATAGTTGTTATATGTAAAGGCAATAGTGAAGAATATCCACATGCAATTTAGGAAAACAGTATTTCAATTATTCAATGCATTTGGGGAGCTAAGTAAATGTTTCTTAACTTCTCTTTGGAAATCTTGAAAAGAAAAAAAAAGAAAGAAAGGGATGGAGGAAGGGGGTAGGGAGGAAGAGAAAAAGAAAGGAAGGGGAAAGAAAGGAAGAAAGAGAAAAAGAATAGAATTTTAGGCAAATTAAGCTGAAACTAAGGAATAAATGAGAACAGTAACAGTACTAGTTCAATAACTATAATTTTATATTAAGTAGTTTTTCTTTTGAAAATATCTATTCTGACATGATACCATGTTTAAATTGATTCCATATTCACTACCTCTCTTCATAAACCATAAATTCCTCACTTATGACATCTTTATTTTGATTCTTATTTCAAGTACATTTTTCAAGATCACAGATGTTCTGATTTTTAAGATCTTTTATCATGAGAATCATTTCATTGTTTTTCTCTTCATGCACAGTGACTTTGCTGGTTATAGCAAAATTTTGGGTTATACCACCTTCTTTTCCAATCTTTGTAGAATTAAAAAAAATTTTCCACTGGTTTCTAATATTGCTGAGGCAATGTCTGAACCACAAAAATTTAGTTTCCATTTTTAGTAAGCCTAGAAATTGAATTCTGAATTCTGGTATTTTACTAACTTCATCAGATATTCCTTGATCTGTTTCCTTTTTTTCCTGCAATACTGTTTATGTTAGTTTTTACTATGATGATATAGTAAAATCTAGCAATATCTTACAAAAATAAAAACATTCATTTCTCACTCTCTGATCAGCAGCTAAGTTTGCAGCTTCTCTATGTACTCCATACATAGAACTGTGCTCTGATGGCTTAGGTTCATCTCCTGGCCCTCTGCTGGGACATGTGTTACGGGTGTCTTCATTCTGGAGCCCAAGCTAAAGGAGTCTAGATACCAGAAGCATCTTCTTATGAAGGAGATCCAAATCATCAAACTAGTGATGTGTCCTTAGACTTTGCCCTAGAATAGTATCTGTATTCCACTGGCCAAAGCAAGTCCTGTGGTCAACCTCAAAGTTAATGGGATGGAGAAGTATTCTCAGCCTGGGTAAGGGAAGTGGATGTGGGTGGGATTCAGATCTTTTATTTCAGGAAACATTATTTAATACCTTAAGAATATGTGTTTTCATTTTGTTCTGTCGTTTCTTTCCGATTTGGGGTAACAGGATGTTGGATCTCTAGTGGCTTATCTTCACACCTGCCTTTTATCCTTGATTATGTTTTATTTATTTATATTTTCTTCACCTGCCATTTTCAAGACTGAAGTAAGTTAAAAATAAGTGATTAAATAAACAAAATTAAGAATTATAAATACTGGCAAACAGGAGACAAAGTAATCATTATTTTCAGATAGAAGACTGTCAATTTAGAAATCTAAGAAATTCAACTGAAACTATTTTATGAAGTTTTTGTAATTATAACTTTCTGGGATCAAAATATTTACAGATTAATAGCTTTCAGGTATAGTAATAATAATTACACAGTAAATATGATGAAAATTACCCATTCAAAACATTAAAAATATGATATAGATAGATACTGGCTTAACTCCAAATATTTATAGCCTATATGAACAAAATTATAAAACTCTGTAGGCAAATGTAAGTAAGATTTGAATACACTGTACTTGAATAGAGAGTCACGACATCATAAAGGCACTAGTTGTCTCTAAAGAAATCTATGTATTCAACTTAATAGAAACAAGAATTTTTATGAAATAAAGAAATATCTTTTTAATTCCTTAGACAGAATAAACTTATTAAAACATTAGCACAGTTTTGGAAAAATGTGAATGGAAGACCAGCCTTATCAAATATTTAAACTTAATATAATACTTTTGTAATGAACTGTCTTTCATGTTGGCCCAGAAGCTCATGAACAACTCAATGAAATAAAAAATGAAATCAGGAAATGTATGCATGTAGATGATGGAGTAGAGTATGCCATAAAGGCAATACTACAAACAGCTAACCGGTAAAAATCCCAGAGACAACTAATTGGCCATGGAAAGGGGGTGGAGGAGGGATAGACATTTGTCCCTGACTCACTTTTAATCAACATAATAATACATTTAGCCTTTAGTTAAGTTCATTACAAAAATCATACTATAAATGTGCTAGAAGAAAATATTGTTTGGAAGACATTACTAACTCTATTTCAATCCCAAAAAGTATAAAAAGAAATATGGTATATTGAAACACTAACATTTCAAACCACTGAATAGCAAAAACACTATAATTGTTAAAGTAAAAAGAAGTTTGAAAAATGAGTTGCAACATATATGACATTGTGTGCAAAAGCTTTTATTATGAGATGCATTACAATGAAAATGAAAGATTTGAATAAACAATCTATGGAAGAAGAAAATACAAATGGCTACTAAAGATACTAATGACAAAAAAATTTTATTAATATTTCAGAAAATCTACCCAAAGATTGCATGTCATTTGCAATTAAAATGCAATTGCATTTTTAAAATGCATGTCATTTGCCAATACCTCAATTGTTAATAATACAATATAAACTCTCTTTACTCTCACTTAACTGATTTGCAGGATTGATGCTTGCTCTAGGCTACCCAGTTTAGTATTCTTGGGCTTCCCTTGTGGCTCAACTGGTAAAGAATCCACCTGCAATGTGGGAGACCTGGGTTTGATCCCTGGGTTTGGAAGATACTCTGGAGAAGGGAAATATCTTCCAGTATTCTGGCCTGGAGAATTCCATGGACTGTATAGTCCACAGGGTCATAAAGAGTCAGACACAACTGAGTGACTCTCATTTTCACTTCGCACATTCTACCAAGACAACATCCTCTTAACAAGTTAAATCAGTGCTTACCAATTTAGCTATGTTTGTTCCCATACTTTTTATACCAATTCATTTGCCATATCAATTATTTAATTTAATAAACCCCCTTTTAAATTAGACAATGCAAAATAGAGATTCTGTTGCTGTGAGTTTGAATTTTTTAGAAGGTCTCTGAAAGTATGAATGAATTAGGTAAAATGTTGAATGAGACATGCAACAGACAACAGTAAAGTTCAGAGCAGAAGATAAAAACTTATAAACCCAAGTATTCTAAATAAAGGTAACTTCATAAGTGCTTTCAATTTTCTATACTCTGTAATGAAACTGAACTTGATAGAGAAGGAATCTCAAACCTTTAGGCAGAAAGAAAAATAGGGACTGCCAACTACAGTAACTGGACAAAAATAAACAAAGGTATTTGAGTTGTATTCAATGATTAGGCCTGTGCAAATTTAACAGCAAATCTGTGAAACCATCAATGTTGGAAAAAGCATCACAGTGTCTATGTACTTCATACTAAGAACATATTTTAGTCCAATTAACCAGTTTAAACATTTATAATGCAAGTCATTTTTCAATAATGAAATCTTGGAGGAAAAAAACAACAACTATGATTAGATGAAGCAGGTCTAAGTTACAAATGATCATCTACCAGAAAAGAAGTGGCATACAAACAGACCAAGAGACATGAAGGAACAAAAATTTCAAAGAAAAAATTTGCATATATTTTCTGCAGCAATTTAGTGAACCTCACAAATTGCCATTTTTTTGTTTTTAGCAAATTGAAGGATCCTACTACTTTTAAAAATATAGATAATTATCTTCACCAGTTTGCTACTGCTCACAAAAATCAGCATGCTGGGATTCTAAACTACTTAGTGAAGGCTTTCACTTTTTTTCCCCCACGGATTTATACATTAAACTTACTTGAAAAATATCCTATCTCAACTCACAAAGAGGAATTGATTGCCTTGTTTTTCTCAGTCTCTATGGTTCTGGAATGCTTAGTGAGATAATCCTAGGAAAAGATTTTGGTTATATTTTTGGGGAAAAAGTAGCACTGGCACACTTAATTCTTTGTTAAAGTATCATTTAAAGTTAGCAAATTCATGGATAATGTTTATAATGTAGCATTAGCATGGAATAAATTTCCTAGCACATTTATACTACTATAATTTCAAAAAAACTAATCTGAAAATCTGTGCAGAAAACCTTGAACTATGAAACAAAATGAAAAAACATAACTTGTTAATTGACCTCAAACCAAGTAAATTATTCACAGTCTGTCTCTAACTTAAGAATATAAGTTCCAAAAACAGGAATTTTTATGTCTTGCTCACTCTGTTGCCCAGATTAGTATTTGGTCCATTGTAGGTAGACAATAAGTATGTGTGGACTAAATGAATAAGCAGATTTGAGATTCCTGATTTCTGAGCTCCTTGCTGCAATATTATCCTATGGGATGATTATTTACTAGTAAGAGTGTGGACTTTAGAATTGGAATAGAAACTCCTAATCTGCAACTTTCTTGCTGTGTTCTTGATTTTACCTATGGTTCTTGGCCGTCTCACGTATAAAATACAAATTAGACCATTTAGACTTGATCAAATTAGCTGAGATAATTTATGTAGTTTATTTGGCCTACAGAAAGTCCTCAAGATGTTATCCACGTGAATGATGTTGAGGATGTGAATGATGGAGAGTATGATGTTGAGAGTGGAGTAAAGAGGTAAGGCTCTAAATGGTCACTGAATGCCTTTGGTGAACAGGGTGTTTTCCAGCTTCCAGACAGCCTCCCTTGCTCACAAAAGGCCACACTCTCAGAGAGGAAATTGTTCAGCCCAGAAACAGTTCTTCAGTGGGTCACATTGCAGGAGCACTGCCTTGGCGAGCCTAACAAAGGGGCCATTATTCTCATCCACAGACAACGCCAAGAAGGTGCTGGGTGGTCTAGAATACAGGAGACAGATAATGTAATGACTCCATTCATCAAAAAGTCCAGCGTGCACACCAGCTGCCCGCCAGCTGGAAAATGAAGCTCTTCTTCATTCTGAGGATAATTTACTTCTGCTGGAGAGACTCTGTGATACCCTTCACCTTAAAGGGACCAACAGGATTCCAACAGTATCACGTAACGTGGTGCTGACCCAGCCATGAGATTCAAAAGGAGAACAAAATAAAACAAACAAATGGAGACAAAAGTCAGTTACCTTTCATGTTAGGAAGAAAAGTGAGCTAACAAACAACTATTTTTGTTCTGTATATGTCCTCTATTTTTACCTTATGGACATTTCGGATTCTGTACTTGATTTATGCATTTTTGTGTGTTTGGCCACTGGAAAATCTGGTGTCAAATTTTGATCATCATCTAATCATAGTGCAGGAAAGTACCATGTGCATTTCTGTATAGAGTACTTCCCCAACTTTACTATTTTCTGCTCCAAATACAGCACAAGGACCACAATTATTAACCTCATGTTTTTATTTTGGATATATTTTTGAGATTATCTTCTATTCTCTGCTTTGTGACTCATGAGTAGATGCCACAAAACATAATGAAATCATGATTTAAACACCTAATATGTGGTGCTTCTCTCAAGCTTAAAAAACATGACAGTTCTTATTATAGACAGCCCTCCATATATATGGGTTCTGTATCTGCAGATTCAACAAACCAAGGGTCTAAAATATATTTTTTTTAATTCCAGGATTTCCCCGGTGGTGCAGTGGATAAGAATCTGTCTGCCAGTCCAGAGGGCATGGGTTTGATCCCTGGTCCGGGAAGCTTCATGTGCATCAGAGCAACTAAACTGGTGGGCCACCACTGCTGAGCCCGAGCACCCTAGAACTCACGCTCCACCAGCAAGAGAAGCCACTGCAACGAGAAACTCAGGCACCGCAATGAAGAGTAGGCCCTGCTTGCCACAACCATAAAAGCCCGTGAAAAGGAACAAACACCTAGGGCAATCAACTGCTGCTGCTGCTGCTGCTGCTAAGTCACTTCAGTCGTGTCCGACTCTATGCGACCCCATAGACGGCAGCCCACCAGGCTCCCCCGTTCCTGGGATTCTCCAGGCAAGAACACTGGAGTGGGTTGCCATTTCCTTCTCCTAAGGGCAGCCAAAAATAAATATATATTTTTAAATTCCAGAAAGCTTCAAAAAAGCAAAATTTGAATGTGCTACACACTTTTTCAGAACATTTGCATAGTATTAGGTATCATAAGTAGTCTAGATATGATTTAAAGTATACAAGGATGTGTGAAGGTCATATGACCACTCCATTCTATGTAGAGAACTTGAATATTCATGGATTTTGTTATCCACAGAGGTTCTGGAGTCTATCCTCTGTAGGTACCGAGGGATTACTGTATATCTTTTCTGTAAGTTAACTGGGGTTCTAATCTATTTACAAAGGCCACAAAGAAGAGAGTAAAATCTACCTGGTTTAAAAACTGGTGCCTAGGATCTTATTCTATACCATCTGTCACCCAGCAATCTTCCTCTGATGTCAGCACTCCATTTATTGAAAATTTTCTAAGTTTCAATCAATGAAAATCATTTTGTAGGAAAAATCATCTCATTTAATCTTTGCCACAACCTTTTAAGTAGATTCTATTCTTATTTACGTATTCATATGGTGGTCCTGAGATTTAAAGCTGTTAAGTAGTTTACTGAATCCCTACAGTTAGAAACTGAATCCAGGATTTGAACCAGGTTCTGTCAAGAATCAGAGTTCAAATTCTGAACCATGACATCAAAATTTCCCTATTATTTGCTAACAAGTTTTCATCGTTTACCAATGAGAGAAGTCCAGGATCTCTGTGCTTACTCAGATCCCAGGTAAAATGCCTCTGGTGTTTGTGATGCTTTATGAGCTAGGCAATGTGAATTTGTTGATTTAAGAGGAAAGCTTTCAGTTCTTGTAAAAGAGCATGTGCTAACTCACGCACTGAAAAACACAAAGCAGTTCAGGAATTGGGCGTTGCAGTCCCCAGGGTGAAATGAAAACTACAATAGAACATGAAGAAGCAATGTCATGGAAATAATGAAGGCTTTTTGGCATGGTTTTCTCATGAGGAGGAAATTATTCATGAGAGAGAAAGGAGGCGATGGAAGAGGCAAGATTCCACTCTTGGAAAGAACGAGAGGGTGGAAATGACTGCAGGGGTGGGCAAGTTAAGTGTAAAAGATCCTGGGGTGAAATTTTGGAAGGAAGTTCTGGATATAACTTGCAGGTTAAATTAACTGTGTTCCCGTCCAGCTATGTTTTCCCAGGGTGGGCTTCTTCCTGTGCATATTTTACATTACTCATTAATCTTGAAAGAAAGATTCCCCACACCCCAACATGGAAATAACCATCTTAATTGGGAAAAACTCAATCTCCAGGAAAGGAATCATCTGTTTTAGTTACATTTTCCATAAAAATTGATTTATCTGAAAGCTATTTTTACCACAGCACAGTCAGGTTTATATATAAACTCAGAAGTCATTAAAGTATTATTATTCCCAATCGCTTCCTGTGGGATGTCATTCTAACCACCAGCCCACAGGAATGACACTGTCCTGGGTGCCATCTGGACTTTCTTTGTCTGCTTGCCGCAGCAATTTTGGAGGCCTTGTCTCTGCCTCCTGAGCGTGTCCAGGCTTTATATCACTTCTGTTCTTCTATTTGATCCATGATACCTCCCAAAAGCCCTGGTGGTGACCACAGGAAAAGAGTTACCTAATTCCATTGTGTCTCCTTTCAACAGCAAACATTTCATGAAACAAAATCACTGGTGCTTGCCCCCTCCCTAAATCAAAGAGTCACACTGAGACTAACCAAAAGTCTCACCAAAGTTTCTCACCAAACCGGAAAGAACCTTGAAGAAAATAGACTGTTATTTATGGGAAACACATTTTAAATTGGAGACTCTGAGACTGAGGTCATGGAGTGAAAGGAAGATTGCTTGCTTGCATAGTGGTAGACTTGGCTGAACTACCCAGAAAGAGAAATGGGGCCATTTTGTGAGGCTGAAGTGCCTGGGTCAGGTCACCCATATGCCATATGCTTTAAGGTAATGATCAGGTTACAGGTGGGGAGAGAAGCGGGCAATCGGAGGGAGGGAGGGAAAGAGAAAGAAACCAGAAGAACAGTCCAGAAGGACTCAAAGGAGCTCAGTTTCCTGAGCAGTTTAGAAAAGGAAGCCTATTATTTGTTTTTAGTGCCAGCTAGAATGTTATCTGGAGAAGGCAATGGCACCTCACTCCAGTACTCTTGCCTGGAAAATCCCATGGACAGAGGAGCCTGGTGGGCTGCAGTCCATGGGGTCGCTGAGAGTTGGATGCGACTCAGTGACTTCACTCTCACTTTTCACTTTCGTGCATTGGAGAAGGAAATGGCAACCCACTCCAGTGTTCTTGCTTGGAGAATCCCAGGAACCGCGGAGCCTGGTGGGCTGCCATCTATGGAGTCGCACAGAGTCAGACACGACTGAATCAACTTAGCAGAATGTTATCTGCCAACCATTCTGTTATAATAACATCTGTGTATCCATCCAACAGACTAAATGTGCCAGCACTCTTGAAGAATGGGCTGCCACCATTGTCTTTACCTTACTACCCTTTTACAAGTTAATTGATGTAAAAACAAGTTGCTTATGCACGTGTGCTAAGTCAGTTCAGTCATGTCTGACTCTTTATGGCCCTGTGGACTGTAGCCCACCAGGCTCCTCTATGCATGGGATATTCCAGGTAAGAATACTGGAGTGGGTTGCCACACCCTCCTCCAGGGGATCTTTTGACCCAGGGATAAAACCCATGTCTGAAGTCTCCTGCATTAGCAGGCGGGTTCTTGACCACTAGAGCCAACTGGGAAGTCTTAAGTTGCTAATATGGCTAATGCTGGGCTGGAAGAAACACAAGCTGGAATCAAGATTGCCAGGAGAAATATCAATCACCTCAGATATGCAGATGACACCACCCTTATGGCAGAAAGTGAAGAGGAGCTAAAGGGCCTCTTGATGAAGGTGAAAGAGGAGAGTGAAAAGTTGGCTTAAAGCTCAACATTCAGAAAACTAAGATCATGGCACTCGGTCCCATCACTTCATGGGAAATAGATGGAGAAACAGTGGAAACAGTGTCAGACTTTATTTTTGGACTCCAAAATCACTGCAGATGGTGACTGCAGCCATGAAATTAAAAGATGCTTACTCCTTGGAAGAAAAGTTATGACCAACCTAGATAGTATATTCAAAAGCAGAGACATTACTTTGCTGACTAAGGTCCATCTAGTCAAGGCTGTGGCTTTTCCTGTGGTCATGTATGGATGTGAGAGTTGGACTGTGAAGAAAGCTAAGCGCCGAAGAATTGATGATTTTGAATTGTAGTGTTGGAGAAGACTCTTGAGAGTCCCTTGGACTGCAAGGAGATCCAACTAGTCCATTCTGAAGGAGATCAGCCCTGGGATTTCTTTGGAACGAATGATGCTAAAGCTGAAACTCCAGTACTCTGGCCACCTCATGCGAAGAGTTGACTCATTGGAAAAGACTCTGATGCTGGGAGGGATTGGGGGCAGGAGGAGAAGGGGACGACGGAGGATGAGATGGCTGGATGGCATCACAGACTCGATGGACGTGAGTCTGAGTGAACTCCGAGAGATGGTGATGACAGGGAGGCCTGGTGTGCTGCGATTCATGGGGGTCGCAAAGAGTCGGACATGACTGAGTGACTGAACTGAACTGAATCTACCTGTTACAGATCAGTCATGAGTCAGTGGAGGGACCAAGGAAGCCATAGAAACATTCAGCATCAGTAGTCAGAATAAACTGTGATTTAGGTATGGAGAAAGCAAGAGAAGCGTTCATCACTAGTATTGACAAGGCACGAAGCAGGTCCAGAAAGAATAGCCTTGAGCCACCATAGACTGCTCTGGCTCCCTGGACAGCTGTTCACGAATTTGATGACTAAATATATCCTTTTCCCTTTATTTTGAGTAAGAATCCTCTGAGGGTCCTGTTAAAATGTAGATTCTGATTCCATAGGTCTGGGGGTAAGGCCCAGGAATCTGCCTTTCTGCCGAGTGATGTCAGTAGTGCTGGCCCAGGGACCACACTTGGAAGCAATAAGGTACCACAATACGGCAGCGTCTCACTCACCTCTGGTCATCTGCACTAAGTAAACATTGGTTTACTTAACTGAACTGTAATGGGGTGGTAACCTTTGTTCTTGATGGTTTGTCACTTCAGGCAGGTAGCTGCAAATGTGGAAACAGGTCTTGGAGAAAAGGTTGGGCACAGGTTGGACAGATAAATGAGGATCAGTGGACACCGGGACAGCCAGTGCCATCAACAACTCTCTAACTCTGATTAGGCAGCAGAGAAGTTCTGAGGTCATGCCTCCATTTTTAGTGATCCCGTGATCAGCTAGGTATGTTTGCTACTGGCGCTTACATTTCTGTGGTGTAGCTTTCACTATTCACTTGATTCACCTAAGGAAGAAAGCATAAAACTGGCCTTTCAGAAAAAGTACTTTTTGGTAGGAAGACAGTGATGTATTCTAGTCCTGCCCAGTACATATAAACTGAAAAGGCCAGTTCTTACATCATGCTTCCCAGGTGGCCCTGATGGTAAAGGATTTGCCTGTAATGCTGGAGACTCAGGTTTGATCCCTGGGCCAGGAAGATCCCCTGGAGGAGAGAATGGCTACTCACTCCAGTATTTGTGCCTGGAGAATTTCATGGACAGAGGAACCTGGCAGGCTACAGTACATGGAATCACAAAGAGTTAAACATGCCTGAGCAGCTAACACTACACCATGTTAGGCGCTCAGTCAATGAAAACTGGACTAAGAACTCCTTTGGACTTTTTTCATCTCTGTTTATTTCTTGCCATAGAAGCGAAGAGGAGGATCATGGAACTCTGTTTAAGGGTTAGGAAGAACTTTTAACAAGAGGCAATACCTATGCCAAGCTCTGAAGGATAGTCAGCCAGTCAACCAGTTCAGTCACTCAGTCATGTCCAACTCTTTGCAGCCCCATGAACTCAGCATGCCAAGCCTCCCTGTTCATCATCAACTCCTGGAGCTTGCTCGGACTCATGCCTACTGAGTTGGTGATACCATCCAACCATCTCATCCTCTGTCATCCCCTCCTCCTCCTGCCTTCAATCTTGCCCAGCACCAGGGACTTTTCCAATGAGTCAATTCTTCACATCAGGTGGCCAGAGTATTGGAGATTCAGCTTCAGCAGCAGTCCTTAGAATGAATATTCAGGACTGATTTCATTTAGGATTGACTGGTTTGATTTCCTTGCAGTTCAAAGTCAAAGCCTTTGACTGTGTGAATCACAACAAACTGTGGATAATTCTTCAAGAGATGGGAATACCAGACCACCTTACCTGCCTCCTGAGAAATTTGTATGCAGGTCAAGAAGCAACAGTTAGAACCAGACATGAAACAATAGACTGGTTCCAAATTGGGAAAGGAGTACATCAAGGCTGTATATTCTCACCCTGCTTATTTTACTTATATGCAAAGTACATCATGTGAAATGCTGGGCTGGATGAAGCACAAGCTGGAATCAAGATTGCGGGAGAAATATCAATAACCTCAGATATGCAGATGGCACCATCCTTACCACAGAAAGCAAAGAGGAACTGAAGAGCCTCTTGATGAAAGTGAAAGAGAAGAGTGAAAAAGTTGTCTTAAAACTCAACATTCAGAAAACAAAGAATTGAAAAACGAAAAACAAGCATTCAGAAAACATGGCATCCAGTCCCATCACTTCATGGTAAATATATGGGGAAACAATGGAAACAGTGACAGACTTTATTTTCTTGGACTCCAAAATCACTGCAGATGGTGACTGCAGCCATGAAATTTAAAAATACTTGCTCCTTGGAAGAAAAGCTATGACCAATCTAGACAGTATATTAAAAGCAGAGCTGTTACTTTGCTGACAAAGATCTGTCCAGTCAAAGCTTTGGTTTTTCCAGCAGTCACGTATGGATGTGAGAGCTGGACCATAAAGAAAGCTGAGGATAAGTAGAAATGAACTCAGAGGTGGAGGGTGGGAGGGAGTAACCGCAACTGACAGAACAACATACATGAGGGAATTTGGAATCCCCAAGTAACTCATTGTGTCTAGAGTGTGGATTAGGGGAGGAGGAGGATAGGAGATAAGACTGAGAAGCAGACAAGACAGGCTGTGAAGGGATGTAAGGTTTCCTGAGAAAGTGTCAAACATCCTTGGGGATGTTCTCTCCTCCAGGTAAGTTGGGTACTCATGGTGTTTCTCCTCTGGGAGATCACCTGTGGCCCTGTTTCCCACCCTTTGCTCTCCTGGGAGACCTTGATGAAAACCCAGGCTCTCGCTTCCTATTTTCCCCACCTGGTGGTTTTCATAGCTTCCTTTCACAAGGAGGAAAGGAAAAGGAGACAACTGCAAATTGATATTTCTGTCCCAGGAAAATAGAATTTGGAGACTGGAGGTTTTAAGGCTATAGAATAGCTCACACTTTCTGAACTCTGACATTAAGTGCTGAGCAGATGTTGAAGCTGGGTTTTTCATACATATGGGAAACACATGCACATACATGTGTGTATATACATGTGCGTATATACATGTGCTCAGTCGTTCAGTCATGTCTGACTCTGCAATACCACAGACTGTAGCCCACCAGGCTCCTCTGTCCATGGGAGTGGGTTGCTATTTCCTTCTTTAGGCGATCTTCTTGACCCAGGGATCAACCCATGTCTCTTATGACTTCTGCACTGGCAGACAGATTCTTTACAATTGAGCCTTGGGAGATATATATATATATATATATATATATATATTCCAGGGATTTTTATTTAGTTATACTGATTTGATGTCATTGTTGCTTTTTCTCTTAATGTACTCTGGGCATAATTTGAAATAGTCGCAATATGCATGGCAACCTGAAAACAAAGAATGTGACCTGAATAATCTCAGTGCAGAAAATGATGTGGTTTACTTTATTTGTATTTGTCTAACCAAAACAAGAGAATCTCTAGTTATTTCCATCAACCCTTTAGCATCGGCAGTGGAAGAAGGTCAGTGAGGCCAGTGTGGGAGATGTTGCATGTGAGTTTGAATAAACACTGTATATAACATGTGTTTTCATTCATGGGCTTGCTGCATTATTTCATCATGATGTATTCTTTGTGGTATTATTTTCAAAATTGATTACCCACAGATCACCAGAAGATCTCTTGTCCTGTCACTTTGGGGATAATGAACACTTTTCATAAGTGTAAATCTGTCGGGCCATGTCTTCCTTAAATGACAGTTACTAATTTATAGATCAAAGACATCATTCTTGCCTTTTAAAATCAGTGACTGTTTTATTGCAGAAATGCAGAAGGGTTGTTAGCTTTAACTATAAAACATCTCATCAAACTGCCTATAAGCAGAGGAGAATTTAATCTTTCTTACTTTTTTAAAAGAGATTTTTTTTAATCAAGAAATTCCAAGGAATATTCGATTTTGGGAAAACAGTGAATAATACAGCCTTGCATAAAATTCACACTGAAATTCACATTGTAAATAAAAGTGTCAAAATTAATCTAGCAAGAAGCTATTTTTACATTGTGATTCTTGGAACTTCCATAACTGAGGTCCCATCTAACATTTAACCAGAGTTCTTGTTGCTCTATATAAGAACATTCTTCAGTAAGATATGGAAATAGACTTAGTTTTATTCCCTGGATGGGTTCACAAGAAACAGAAGTGATAGATGTGAGAGGTCCCCTTGAAAAGAGCAAGGGTGATACCTGATGGATGCTCAGTTCTCTAGGACAATGTCACAGCCTTTCACCCTCTATTGCATGAATCTGTTAAATGACCATGATTATATATTCTGTGACGGGCACTGTGGGAAGCTTTGAAGGACATTTGTCTTAGCCATACTCCCCAAGAACTCTAGGTAATGAAAAATGCCCATGGAGAGGTTTTCAGTCATGGAGAATATCTGTGATTTCAGCACCTTCTTTTGAGATGCTTTTGGCAAGAATGCTCACTCCTGAAATCGGCAGATTAGGAATAAGCAGAGGGCAACTGAGTACCTAATTCAAGAGGGCAGCTGGAACTGTGGTGCTTGAGAAGGCTCTTGAGAGTCCCTTGGACTACAAGGAGATCAAACCAGTCAGTCCTAAAGGATGTCAACTCTAAATAATCATTAGAAGAACTGATGCTGAAGCTGAAGCTCCAATACTTTGGTTTCCTGATGAGAAGAAACGATTCATCAGAAAAGACTCTGATGATGGGAAAGACTGAAGGCAAAAGAGAAGTGGGAGACTGAGGATGAGATGGTTGGATGGCATCACTAACTCAATGGACATGAACCTGAGCAAACTCTGGGGGACAGTGGAGGACAGAGGACCTTGCATGCTGCAGTCCATGGAGTTGCTAAGAGTTGGACATGACTTAGCAACTAAACAATAACAAGCCTCACTACCTCAGAGAATTTAGAAAGGACTGAGATAAAGAACAAGGCAAAGTAAGAAAATGGAAATATGCACTTTGCATTAAATCTAAAAAGAATACAATTGTCATTGTTCCAAGAATATGATTTTTGAATGGTTAGTTCAGTCAGTATTACTCAGAGGAAATTAAAGATGCATAAGAATAGAACAAACAATTAAATAAAATTGTTTTTTTCTAATAAGATAATGTGCTTTCAATTTTAAGATAGTTTTATTCAGGCATCTTTTGTTTTATTAAAATTTTTATTAGCTGCAAATTGAATAATTTATCATATTAAGTGCTATTATATTCACTTAAAATTGGGAAAAATCATGGTTTTGGAAAAATAGAAACTTTGTAGATTTAAGAAAATCTGGTTCTTTGTCTTTAGCATTTTTTTCTGGTTTAAAAACATCTTTTGATGGGGAGGTATAGATAAGAGTGGAATCATATGCTATTAGATCCAATTTTGCTCAGGAGGAAATCTGCTTTCGTGTCTTCATTATGTTGAATCTAAAAGAAAATGCTTAATCATTGCTTGTCTCCCTCTCTGGAATATGCAGAGTTAAAGAGATCCTTGTGATGCTGGTTGCAAGAATTTTTCATTAGGATGGTGATACCCGGACTGTGGAGTGAACTGGTGGGTGGTTGGAATCCTGCTTATAACTGTTTACAGCTTTCATCCTCTTTTTCTTTTATCTCACATAATATTGTGCAATTTTCCTTGGAATTGTTTAATTTATAATATTTGGTAACTTCAAAGTTGATAGACTGGAATGAAGGATGAGATACTTCTTTGTGAACAGTTGAATGATACATAATCATTTTACATAAGACTACTCTTTTAAGTGTTGGAAAAATAAGAACTAAGGGCTCTTAATAGACTATTTGTATATTGATAACACCAGCCACACACAGCCCTCTGCTTACAAGTAGTACCAGGGGAAAACAGTCTTCCGGAAAAAAGGATTAGATGTCCTATATGATTCAAGAGAGAGGATTAGGATCAATGAATGAAAGTTCAGTGAAGACAAGTTTAGTCTAGATTACAACAGCCACTTTGCATGATAACATCTGAGCAGCAATGGCACCAGGCATAGTGATCTTACTATCTCTGAAACATCTACCTGAATGGCTTATTAGCAGGGCCATTTTCTAAACCCTGAAGGGGTTACTAGCTTAAAAGGCCTTTCAGATTTCTTTGAATCTGCTGGAAATCATAACTTGGTATTTGTCTTCTCAGGATCACTCCTGTCCCAAATTTCAGCTTTACTTTCCAGAGTAGCAGACAAATTAAAGCTCCCAGGTCTCCCAAGATTCTCTCTGGAGAATCTTTGAGATGCACAGAAAGGCATTTCTCATTCTTCAGATTCTCTCAACTCCTAGAACCTGAGGATCCAGTTATCTCACCGAGGCTTACACATGAAGGATACAGATAGTGAAAGACCCTGGAAGGACTTCCTGACATGGGATCACCACGACTGTTGAGTGTGTGGAGCTGAGACAGATGATGTGCTGGGCAGTCTCCAGGAGCCTCATGTGAGCACCGTCCCTGTCCTGTGTCTATGCCTTGTTGATCCAGGTATGGGCTGACTCTGGTTAATCCTTTCCTGTTCCTTCTGGGGATGCTGATTGGAGGGTGACAGTCACAGTCCTTTCTCTGCATTCTCTGAAGTCAAACTCTTTCATGAGATATAATTTTTAAGGCTATTCACTGATTTATTTGGCTACCTGGGTCTTAGTTGGGACATGCAGGATTTTAGCTGTGACATTCTGAATCTTTAGTTGAGTGCACAGACCCTACATGTAGGGCTCAAGCTCCAGAGTGTGCAGGCTCAGCAGTTGTGCCATGGAGATACAATTTTTAACCTCTTTCTTCTGATTACTGTTCACCTCCATAATCATCCCAGAATTCCCTTTATTTATTTTTTTATCTCTAGAGTCCTCTTCTGGTGCTTCTACCCAAAAGAACCTTCACTTACATGTTGGGTGAGCATTGTGTATAAAAAGAAAATATTAGGCATAGCAGGCTTTTAATTTCAAGAAGGTGCAAAAATAGATTTCAAATCATTATGGCTCAGGTTGCCATTAGGAAAGATTGAATCAATTTTCCTCTGTTGACCCAGAATTTATAGAAAAAGAAGAAGAAAGTGTTAGTTACTCAGCCGTGTCCGACCCTTTTGTGAACTTATCAACTGTAGCCCACCAGGCTCTGTTCGTGGAATTCTCCAGGCATGAATACTGGAGTGGATAGCCTTTTCCTTCTTCAGGGGATCTTCCTGGCCCAGGGATCAAACCTGGGTCTCCTGCATTGTAGGCAGTTTCTTTAGCATCTGAGCCACTAGGAACATCACTAGCTTGGTGCCAGCAGTAGTGGGTAGTAGGAAAAGGAGGAGGTGAGAGGCAGAAGTCTAGCCTCTGGAACAACTCTCACACTGGCCAGGCAGCTGGGGAATTTTGAGAAGCTCTCTTCTCTCTGAGCTTCAGTTTCCTCTCATCAAAATTAAGAAACTTGGATCAGATGAGTCTGAAAGCCCACTCTTGTTGCATTTATTTAATCCAGGCAGCAGAGGTACAGAGAGATCACCCACCCAGCCCAAGCACACAGTGCAAGGGAATAGCCTAAAGACTGTGACTCAGGTCCAAGGTGACATTAATACTGAAGCCCTTTCAGATGATTTTCAACAGCAAAGAGCATTTATGCCCTCACAATTGCTCCCAGTGCTGGGAGAGGCTGATGGGCCCCAAACGTATAGAGTATCAGATCAGATCAGATCACACATTTAAGGGTGTGGTTAACATCTTCTGCATTTGGGCGGATGGGGTGACTATTCCCAAGTCGCTAGTACAGTAAATTTGTTATTCACAGATTCTTTCTGGTTCCTATACCAGCCCACATGATTTTTAGTTACTCAGTTCAGTTCAGTTCAGTTCAGTCGCTCAGTCGTGTCCAACTCTTTGCGACCCCATGAATCGCAGCACGCCAGGCTTCTCTGTTCACCATCTCTCGGAATTCACTCAGACTCACGTCCATCGAGTCCATGATGCCATCCAGCCATCTCATCCTCTGTCGTCCCCTTCTCCTCCTGCCTCCAATCCCTCCCAGCATCAGAGTCTTTTCCAATGAGTCAACTCTTCCCATGAGGTGGCCAAAGTACTGGAGTTTCAGCTTTAGCATCATTCCTTCCAAAGAAATCCCAGGGTTGATCTCCTTCAGAATGGACTGGTTGGATCTCCTTGCAGTCCAAGGGACTCTCAAGAGTCTTCTCCAACACCTCAGTTCAAAAGCATCAATTCTTCAGCACTCAGCCTTCTTCACAGTCCAACTCTCACATCCATACATGACCATAGGAAAAACCATAGCCTTGACTAGATGGACCTTAGTGGGCAAAGTAATGTCTCTGCTTTTGAATATACTATCTAGGTTGTTCATAACTTTTCTTCCAAGGAGTAAGCATCTTCTGATTTCATGGCTGCAGTCACCATCTGCAGTGATTTTGGAGCCCCCAAAATAAAGTCTGACACTGTTTCCGCTGTTTCCCCATCTATTTCCCATGAAGTGATGGGACCAGATGCCATGATCTTCGTTTTCTGAATGTTGAGCTTTAAGCCAACTTTTTCACTCTCCTCTTTCACTGTCATCAAGAGGCTTTTGAGCTCCTCTTCACTTTCTGCCATACGATAGCGAATGCCAGTGCGATGTGAAATATACAGAAAGAGGGAGCACAAGCAAATGAGGAAACAGCAACAAATCCTGACACTGTACTTTTTAACAGATCAATTTCCTTTTATTTCTTTATTTTGAGGCTGAAAATGACTTCCTGGGAACATCCACCGGGATAGTCTACGTCTATTGTCTCCCTTAGTGCCAGTTTTAGAGAAAGAAACACAGCACTCCCACGGGGATCCCTGACTGGTGTTTCCAGTCAGCTAGTTCAGCTCTCATGCCATGAAGACATTGGAAATGAAGTCAGAATACAGAGGCGGGACCAGCTGGATTCCAGGGCTGGAAGGATACCTCAGTGCACTGGGAAAGGAAAGGCAAAACCCACTTCAGAGTCTCGGCTCCTCCCCCGCTTTGTGACACCACATGGGGAAATGCCGTACCCTCTAAGGCAGTAAACTCCTATGAAAAGGGAAGGTGAACATTCACCCAAGAATGTTCTAGGAATCAGCAACCACATGTAACTGGCGCAGTAGATGAAATACAACATGCTTACAAGACGGAAGAGTTGGGACTTTGAAGTGTTTTATAAACTAGTTTGATATTTAATATCTATCTAGTGAGCTCAAGAAGGAAATGGCAACCCACTCCAGTATTCTTACCTGGAGAATCCCATGGACGGAGGAGCCTGGTGGGTTACAGTCCACGGGGTCACAAAGAGTTGGACACAACTGAATGACTTCACTTCACTTAATGAGTTTGGAAACATGACCAAGCTACTGAGTTGAAGAAACCAAAGAGAATAATCTTCCCAGGTGGTTCAGTGGTAAAGAATCCACCTGCAAAGCAGCAGACTTGGGTTTGATCCCTGGGTCAGGAAGATCCCCTGGAGGAGGGAATGGCAACCCACTCCAGTGTTCTTGCCTGGGAAATCCCATGGACGGACGAGCCTGGTGGGCTACAGTCCATTGAGTTGCAAAGAGTCCGACACGACTGAGTGACTTCACTTTCACTTTTTACTTTCATGCGTTGGAGAAGGAAGTGGCAACCCACTCCAGTTCTTGCCTGGGAAATCCCGTGGACAGGGAGACCTGGGGGGCAACAGTCCATGGGGTCGCAAAGCCTTGAACATAACTGTGACAAAACAACGACAGCAACCAGGGAGAATGTCTGACTCTAATCTTCTATTGCCAGAGTGGGGTGAAAAGAAAGAAAGTAAAATACAACTACATAGTTTGTTTATTAGGAAAGTCTGGCCCTTCAGATCTTGCCAAATACCCATCCATCTCACAACCACTGAGAAAGAATCGTGTGGTCACTTACCCGCTCAGTGGACTTGGGGAAATGACACCTCTGAGTGTCATTTGTCAAAAACAGAATACAAATGTTACATGAGACCTTCTCTTAGCATGCTTCTGGCTTCTCTGTGGCTTCATCTGTTACCCTGTGCTTGATTACTCTCCTGGACTGAATGTATGACCCTGAAGATTCAAAGCACAGAACTACATTTAGTGATTTTTAGTCACTCTTGTTACTTTAAAGCCAAGGAAAGCTCATCAAGTGGAAAGTATGACTGTGTGGATGACGTGTTATGAAACCAAGTCCCCCACTGTCTTTCCATTGATCTTCCCGAGGGGCATTTGCCTTTAATTTGGGGACACTGTGACTGGATCTGGGCTGAAGGGGAGATGAGCACAGTGTTGTGACATCCTTGGGAAAATGTCACCGAAATGGGTCAGCATTTCTATTTCAGAGCTGCGCTCATCTGAAAACATTAAAGAAGGCTAAAAATAAGTGTACGGTGTGCTCTCAGCTACTCAAGCCAAGCTGGTCCGTCTTTGAGAAGGCCCTTGGATATTAGTGATTGACAGGTGGACACAGTACCCTGCTATGACTTTCCCAGGGAGTCCTGTGGGCATTTGCAGAAGATTCTGCGTCCCTCACTGCTTGGACAATATTAGCCTCTTGGTGGGGAGGGGCTTCCCAGATGGCCCTAGTGGTAAAGAACGTGCCTGCCATTGCAGGAGACATGAGACTTGGGTTTGACCCCTGGGTTGGAAAGATCCTCTGGAAGACAGCATGACAACCCACTCCAGTGCTCTTGCCTGGAGAATCTCATGGACAGAAGAACCTGGTGGGCTACAGTGCATGGGGTTGCAACGGGTCAGGCACGATGAAATGACTGAGCACGCACGGAAAACCTCTTGGGGGTGGGGCAGGGTGAGCAGCAGTGTTGGGAGTGAGGACTTCATGAATTCAGCTCTTTTTCAAGGCAGACAGAGTCAGCCTGGCGGGGATATCTGCTAGTCTTGTGTTCCAGGTTTAAACACTGAATTTCCACATTTAACCTGGAAAAATAAACATATTTCAACATCAAATTCACTTCCGTGCCTCACTTTTCCCTTTGTTTCTATATTAAGATATCTTACACCATTCCCTGGTCTCTATAGATTTAGGGAAGAGAAATACTTCAGAGCTGCCTGGGAGAGAGAGAGAACAGTGGCTCTGAAGCCAGCCAGGCAAGCTTGGTGATGATTTTCAGTTTCACCACCAAGGAGTTTGGTAAACTCTGTTACATTTCACTTTTCCTCTTTCAGATTTCGTTTCTCCATCCATGCAGAGTAGAAAACACGGATAACTGGTAAGTTTGCTCTGAGGATTAGGAGTGCTGAGCCTAATTCACTGAGAAGAGTGCTTGCTGCAAGACAGATCCTATTTGTTTTTTGGGTTTTTTGTTTTTATTTTTAAAAACACTTTTATATTGAAGTATGGCCAGTTAACAATGTTGTGATAGTTTCAGGTGGACAGCAAAGGGACTCAGCCATACATATACATGCATACATGCCATACATATACAGCCATACGTACATGCATCTATGCTTCCCCAAACTCCCCTCGCATCCAGGCCACCATGTAACACTGAGCAGTCCCGTCTGCTATACAGTGGGTCCAATCTGAATGCTAGCCACGAGAATTATTACTGTGCTACGACCATTATGATTTCTCTTACCTGGTCAAATATTCTTTCATTAGATGTTCCAGGTCTGGGGCCGTGTCTGGACTCTTGAGTGCCACTTGGTCCTGACTCTCAGTCCCCACACCTGAAGGCTGAGCTGCTGTCTCAGATGTTTATGCTTTACCTGCCCAGCCCAAATGCCCAGCTTTGGGCTAATGCTCTTCACCTTGTGTCTTAGAATCATTCATGCGTCTGTCTTCTCTAAATAGTGGGCTCTCTGAGGACAGGGAGCAGGTCTGGTTTCCGTCTTGGTGGTTCTACAGGTGAGGGATGTTGGATGTTCTCAGTTCTGTTTGCTGCATTCTTTGGGACACTGTGTTTATCCTGGGTGCTGTCTCTTCCTCCATGGCTTTGTAGCTGGATTTGCCTATGGTCCTCCCAGTACCTCATCTCAGCCAAGGGTGCAGTTTTGGGAGGCAGCCTCCACCCCCATCTCAGCTCTCTATGTTTCCCTGCTGGCCAGGGTTCCACTAGGAGATTTTCTTCCCAGTGGTCAGTTAACAATTCAGGCATGTGTCACTTATGGGAATACAATGGAACTTGACCTGAAAAAGCTTGTAGTTATTACTACAATCATAATAATTTATATAGTAAAGAACTTGGGATAGAAGGAAAGGGGCTGAACAAGAAGGCTAAGAGGCAGAGGAAGGAAGAAAGTAAGAGGAAGTCCTTTTAGGAATCTACTTTGTGACACTTCTTCTCTGGTCCAATAGTTGAGACTCCAGGCTGTCAAAGCCAGGGGACTGGGTTCAATCCCTGGTCAAGGCACTAGATCCTGCATGCCACACCTGAAACCTGGCACAGCTAGATTTTCTTAAAAAAAAAAAAAAAGAGAATCTGCTCTGTGATGAGCCCTGGGCCAGGTACTTGGAGAAACCCCTGAGGGACATTTTCTCATTTCTGTTTTAAAATTGAAAAGACTACAACTCAAATAGAATAAATAACTCCCCCCAATCATACATGTAATAAAGAGTAGCTTAGCCATTGGAGAATGTTAAACTAGATCTCAGAGTTCTAAATATAAGAGAAAACTAATAACATCACAATGGCTCAGTGATAAAGAACCCACCTGCCGATGCAAGACATGCCAGAGAGTTTGATCCCTGGATCTGGAACATCCCCTGGAGAAGGAAATGACAACCCACTCCAGTATTCTTGCCTGGAGAATCCCAAGGACAGAGGAGCCTGGTAGGCTATAGTCCATGACGTTGCAAAGAGTCAGACATGACTGAGCACGCACGCACACAGCAACCAAACCAAAAGAGCTTGAAACCCTGTGCTGCTAAGCCCACTCTCATTTTGGCATGTAGACTTCAACTCCAGTTGAAGCTTGAAAGCTTCAACTTAAAAGCTTGTTATATATTTTTAACGGCAGATGCTAAAGGTTACTTACAGAACTGATTGCAAGTCCAGAGATCAGCAGAGGTACTTTTCTAAGTAGGCTCTGATTGTAGACAAACCCTAGGCTGTAGTTACTCCCTTTCTTTGGATGTTTTAATGATTCTCTGCCTCCAACAGCGGGATGGCCTGTTTGCTTCCTGAAGCCACTGAGAGCTCTCCTCTTCACTCTTCATATATGGGCACGGGGCTTACATTTTTCAGTGGCAGTTGAAATCCATAGAAACACATGTCTTCACATTTGGAAATAGGAAAAAAAAAAAAAGAAAGAAAGAAAGAAAGAAAGACCCTGCTGCCTCAGTAGCAAGTACAATGTCATGACATGAACATAAATCAAGAATCACCACTATCCTTTAATTATACAATATTTCACCACTGTTAGTCACTGATTCTGAAGCAACAACTATTCTCTTACTGTAAACAAAATGCAAAGATCCAGAACTTTCCTCCACTTATGCTCAGGGCACAGTGATAATTGCAGGGTCAATAATTACCTTGTGCTTGAATGAACTCTGTGATTCAGAGTTACTTGGAATTATCCTGGCCTGGTCAGTGTCACTAATTATTCTCAGATAATAGCTCAGTGTAACTGCATTAGTTCTGCATTAATATTATTAATATTATTCTGCATTAATATTAGCCAGAAAACCACAGTAACTTCAACTCTTTTTATTGAAACTGCAACTCACTTTGTCTTGCAATCTTCTGTTCTCTGAAAGATCAGAGCTTCTCCAAATCACCAGAGAATATGGAAAAGACAAGGTTTATCTTCATTGATCTGGCCCATAAAAATTGGAAATTTGGACAATGTGATGCTTAACAACTGTTTTTTTAAAAAAATATATCTAATTTTGTTGATATAGCGTATACAATTTATGAATACTCATGAAATATATACTTATTTCCTATAAATTCTGTATAAGCAGTTGCTTCTTACAAAATACTTTTGCCGACTTTTGCCAAACTCTTGTATCCATAGACAATAGTGTTTGTCTAACCAATTAAAATATGGTTTTAACTTGCAGCCATGTATAGTTCCAATATAGATGTTAGTTCATATTTTAATTTATCTTAACAAGGAAATCAAAGTGAAACAACAAAGAAGTATGTCTGAACTTTATTCATCTGTCAATGATGTAAGGAACTTCTTTGCTGCATTGGATAATTGTTTTCAAATGCTGGAAGAATATTTACTCATGATACAATATTTATTCACTGTGTTTCCACTATAAGAATCATACTCATTTAAATTTAATTTGTACTGTTTTCTCTAAAATTTTTCTGTCTCAATAAACAGCAGAACAACAAATCAAAACTGTATCATAGTAGTTGTCAGATTCCATGATGTACCTATACAGTCCAAAACTGACTTCAATCTACCAATGTGACATCACTGAATGTTAAATCATAAGAAGACTTTCAGTAGCATACATCATATGATATTCTCAACATACAGTTACAATAGACATAAGTAACTACAGAAGCTATTGTTAAAATGTAGTAGAAAAAAATAGAAAGTGATCAGCTCTGTGTATTCATTACCTCTGTTTTTAATACAATTTTATTGTTCAGTTCAGTTCAGTCACTCAGTTGTGTCCGGCTCTTTGCGACCCCATGGACCAAAGCACATCAGGGCTCCCTGTCCATCACCAACTCCTAAAGTCCACCCAAACCCATGTCCATTGAGTCGGTGATGCCATCCAACCATCCCATCCTCTGTCATCCCTTTCTCCTCCTGCCTTCAATCTTTCTCAGCATCAGGGTCTTTTCAAATGAGTCATCTCTTTGCATCAGGTGGCCAAAGTATTGGAGTTTCAGCTTCAACATCAGTCCTTTCAATGAACACCCAGGACTGATCTTTAGGATGGACTGGTTGGATCTCTGTGCAGTGGAAGGGACTCTCAAGAGTTTTCTCCAACTCCACCATTCAAAAGCATCAGTTCTTCAGCACTCTCACATCCATACATGACTACTGGAAAAACCATAGCCTTGACTAGACGGACCTTTGTTGGTAAAGTAATGTCTCTGCTTTTTAATATGCTATCTAGGTTGGTCATAACTTTCCTTCCAAGGAGTAAGCATCTTTTAATTTCATGGCTGCAGTCACCATCTGCAGTGATTTTGAAGCCCCAAAAAATAAAGTCAGGCACTGTTTCCCCATCTATTTGCCATGAAGTGATGGGACCAGATGCTTTGATGTTAGTGTTCTGAATGTTGAGCTTTAAGCCAACTTTTTCACTCTCCTCTTTCACTTTCATCAAGAAGGTCTTTATTTTTTTTCTTCACTTTCTGCTATAAGGGTGGTGTCATCTGCATATCTGAGGTTATTGATATTTCTCTTGGCAATCTTGATTCCAGCTTGTGCTTCATCCAGCCCAGAGTTTCTCATGATGTACTCTGCATAGAAGTTAAATAAGCAGGGTGACAATATACAGCCTTGACGTACTCCTTTTCCTATTCGGAACCAGTCTGATGTTCCATGTCCAGTTCTAACTGTTGCTTCCTGACCTGCATACAGATTTCTCAAGAGGCAGGTTAGGTGGTCTGGTATTCCCATCTTTTTCAGAATTTTCCACAGTTTATTGTGATCCATACAGTCAAAGGCTTTGGCATAGTCAATAAAGCAGAAATAGATGTTTTTCTGGAACTCTCTTGCTTTTTTGATGATCCAGCGGATGTTGGCAATTTGATCTCTGGTTCCTCTGCCTTTTCTAAAACCAGCTTGAACATCTGGAAGTTTATGACTCATGTATTGTTGAAGCTTGGCTTGGAAAATTTTGAGCAATTCTTTGCTATTCTGTGAGATGAGTGCAGTTGTGTGGTAGTTTGAGCATTCTTTGGCATTGCCTTTCTTTGGGATTGGAATGAAAACTGACCTTTTCCAGTCCTGTGGCCACTGCTGAGTTTTCCAGATTTACTGGCATATTGAGTGTGGCACTTTCACAGCATCATATTTTAGGATTTGAAATAGCTCATCTGGAATTCCATCACCTCCACTAGCTTTGTTTGTAGTGATGCTTTCTAAGGCCCACTTGACTTCACATTCCAGGATGTCTGGCTCTAGGTGAGTGATCACACCATTGTGATTATCTGGATCTTGAAGATCTTTTTTGTACAGTTCTTCTGTGTATTCTTGCCACCTCTTCTTAATATCTGCTACTTCTGTTAGGTCCAAACCGTTTCTGTCCTTTATTGAGCCCATCTTTGCATGAAATGTTCCCTTGGTATCTCTAATTTTCTTGAAGAGATATCTAATCTTTCCCATTCTATTGTTTTCCTCTATTTCTTTGCATTGATTGCTGAGAATGGCTTTCTTATCTCTCTTTGCTATTCTTTGGAACTCTGCATTCAAATGGGTATATATTTCCTTTTCTCCTTTGCTTTTCGCTTCACTTCTTTTCACTGGTAAGGCCTCCTCAGAGTCATTTTGCTTTTTTGCATTTCTTTTTCTTGGAGATGGCTTTGATCCCTGTCTCCTGTAGATTCATATAATTTAACATTTAAAAATTACTATGGTTAACAACCATCTTTCAAAATTTCTGAACATGTAACAATTGTGCAGTATTATAAATAGCTCTGCAATGAATTTGTGGTTGAGGAGAAAATATAATTGATAATCTAATGTATTTCAAAGCAGTGATTTCAAGCTTGCTCCTGTAACCCATTTTTTGTTTAAACAAAAACCAGCGTTTCTAAACAAGGATTATGTCACAGAGATTAAGGGTACCCTACTTCTCACCCAAGTTTGATAGAAATACTAGGTTACTTAAAATTGCCAAACATGTAAATGCAAATCCAAAAACTCATCTGCTTTGCAGGTGAGATAAAGGGAAGTAAACATGAATATTGAACAATTCATTCAAGCAAACAGTGAATGCATATTTTCCTTATTCAAATTAATGATTTTGTGACTGCTGCATCAGACTGTGTCAGTTAATTGCATTCTGGGAAGACATTCTATTGGAATCAGTGAGTTTCAAGTATGGATAAGATTTTTTGTTCGCCTGTTCTTTTAATTCTTCCTATTGCTACATTTTAAAATTGTGTTTAAAGATAGGTTTTTACAATTTTATACACTTTACTATAAATACTCAATTTTTAAATCCAATACAGTTTTAGCCTTAGTAATTAAACAAATAAAAAGATGCTAAAAATTTAAAAGCCTATAAAAACTATTAGAAATTTCATTGAATTTAATTCAACATGTGAAAGTGAGTTGCTTAGTCATGTCTGACTCTTTGTGCAACATGGATCTTATAAATTTGATTATTTTCTTAAAACCCCCTTCTTAAGGGAAAGCTGAAATTATTGAGATATCTCCTTATAAAAATTCCCAGTCTCCAATATATTGTTCAGGCTTCCCAGATGGCCCAGTGGTAAAGAACCTGCTTGCAATGCAGGAGATGTGGGTTCCATCCCTGGGTTGGAAAGATCCCTTGGAGAAGGAAATGGCAACTCACTCCAGTATTCTTCTTGGGAAATTCCATGGACAGAGGATTCTGGTGGGCTAGAGTCAAGGGGGATCTCAAGAGTCAGACATGTCTGGGTGACTAAACAATAGCAACCAACAATATTATTCTAAGAATTTGCCCCAGCCAAGAAGTCCATGTTTATTTTTTCTTTCAAAAACCTATCATCCCACATATATTAAGGATAAAAACAAATACTATGAAAAACTTTATCTCAGTAAATTCAACTAACTACATGAAATGGACCAATTCCTAAAAAACGAATTATCAGAAGTATTCAAGAAGAGATGGATAACTTGAATAGCCCTATATTCCTTAAGAATTAATTTACAGTGAAAAACATTCCCACAAAATTTGCTCCAGCTCCATATAGTTTACTTGGTGAATTCTACCAAACTTTTAAGAAAAAAATTTAATAGTAACTCTACCAGAAAACATTCCAGAAAATTGAAGAAAAGAGTAATTCTCAACTGATTCTGAGAGGCTAGTGTTACTCAGATGCCAGAACCAGGTAAAGACATTACAAGGGAAGACAGATCAGCATCTCTCATAAACTCTGATGAAGAATTCTTAAGAATTTTAGCTAACTAAACACAGCACATTTGGCATATATCAGAAATGCCAGCTTGCTTTAACACTTGAAAATCAGTGTAACTCACTGTCTTAAGCAGTTTGGGCTAAAAACACCACTGACTGGATGCTTTAACAATGGAAATTTATTTCTCACGGCTCTGGAACCTGAAATACCTAAGGTCGAAGTGCCAGTAGATCTAGTTATCTGTTGACAGCCCTCTTCTGGTTGGAAGATCTTTCCGTTGTATCCTCAATGATGTTTTCTCAATGTGTATTGTCCTCTTTCCCGGTTGAATCTTCACGGTGGACAGCAGAGACAGGAAGCAACCCCTCTGAGGTCTCTTTTATAAGGCTGCTAATCCCACTTATGAGGGCACCACCCTTGTGGCTTCCAGAAGGCCTTAGCTCCTAACACCATCACCCTGAGAATTAGGATTCCACCAGATGAATTAGGGGGCACATCTAGTCCACAGTCCTCACCTTATTAACAGACTAACAACATTCTTATCTTAGTAGGTACGGAAGAACCATTTGACAAAATACAACCTCCATTCCTGATTAAAAAAACCACTAAGCTATTAAAATAAAAAAGCACAAAATGTTAGGACTGACACACATACACTATTGATATGTGTGTGTGTGCTCAGTTGTGTCCAGCTCTTTGCAACCTCATGAATTGTAACCCACCAGGATCCTCTGTCCATGGGATTTTCCAGCAAGAATGCTGGAACAGGTTGCCATTTCTTCCTCCAGGGGATCTTCCTGGCCAGGGATTAAACCCACGTCTCCTGTGTCTCATGCACTGGCAGGCGGATTCTTTACCTCTGAGCCACCAGGAAAGCCCACAGTATTGATACTATGTATAAAACAGATAATTAGGTAACTGTAATAACTGTATTGGAGAAGGCAATGGCACCCCACTCCAGTACTCTCGCCTGGAAAATCTCATGGACGGAGGAGCCTGGTGGGCTGCAGTCCATGGGGTCACAAAGAGTCGGACATGACTGAGAGCGACTTCACTTTCACTTTTCACTTTCATGCATTGGAGAAGGAAATGGCAACCCACTCCTGTGTTCTTGCCTGGAGAATCCCAGCGATGCGGAGCCTGGTGGGCTGCCGTCTATGGGATCGCACAGTCGGACACGACTGATGCGACTTAGCAGCAGCAGCAATAACTGTATATCACAGGGAACTCTAAAGGCACTGTGGTGACCTGAATGGGAAAGACGTCCAAAAGAGAGGGAATATGTTCATATGTGTGGCTGATTCACGGTGCTGTAAAGTAGAAATTAACAGAACATTATATAGCAACTATACTCCAATAAAAATTAATTTTAAAAAAAGGGTAAATAAGTCCCAATACAAATTTGATTTCCAAGGAGGTCTTCCTCACTGACAGAAAGAAGATTTCTCTCTTGCCTTTGAATTTCCGTTTCTACTTTTCATTCCTCACTTGAATGTCAGGTTCTGGATTATGTAACTGAGCTTCAGTTATTCCAATGCGCCAAAAGTATTGCTTGCGCATTTAGGAAATCAGCTCTGCTCTATACCATAAATGCAACTCAGTCACTTTATCCCCTGAAGCAACTGTTTCTCCATTTGTGAGCTGGAAGTCTGAACATGACTCATTTGAACAAATTCACGTAAAGCTGTATTTTTCACTGTAAAGCACGGTGTTTGCTACTCTCAGTGTGCCACTTGCTTCTGTAAAAGCACCCCTTCCCATCTTTGCGGCCCCACATGCGGGCCCAGCGTGGAAGAAGAACTGGACTCTGTGTTCAGGGGAACTGATGGCTCTGGTGACACGCTCCACTGCCCGCATGAGGGAAAGGGAGCTCAGAGCCTTCTGTAATCGTCACCATCAACAGAGACCCTCCAGGATCTGAGCAGTTGGCGCCCTCTGGGCCTTGGCACAATTAGTAGCCCGGATTAATTAGTTAATGTTCACAGAGCACTTTGAAGATGCAAACGCTGTGGGAGTGCAAGGCCCATTAATGAAGATCATTATATAAATTTGAGCTCCAAATTCAGCAGTCGTAATTGGACAGGGCAACCCAGTTGCTGATTCCCAGCAGGGCCATGTCCGGGAATCTGAAAAGCCTAGGAAAGGTGTGAAGGGCAGCTCTGGCCAGGGTGGCTGAGGCATAAGGGGCAAGGGAGTAGGTGGGCAGGGTCCTCCTTGGCCACCTTGCTGGAAACGACCCAGGGACACTGCCTCTTTGCAAGCGGGGTCCTTCATTTTCCAGGGAGCATCTGCCTGCAGTGTAGGAAGCCTTTTTCCAATCCATGTCTAGTTGATCTCAAAGCTCTCCTCTTTCCATGATGCCCCGAGGCTCAGGGGTAATATGGTGGTGGGTCCAAACCCCAGTTCCAGTACTCACTAAGTGTGGCTTGGGGAAATTCACATCACAGGTGTAAGCCCCATGATCTTCATGTTTAAAACAAGTGAAAACAGAAGGTGATGTTATCAGCCTTTCAGAGTTATGATTGTAAAACATCTAGTAAAAAACCAGCCCAGCATGAGTGATCAATAAATAGTACCTTGTTATTTTCTTACCAAATTATGCCCATGATACCAGAAAATCAGTAGTGTTACACTAGCATCACATTAGCTAGTTATACTTTTTTTTTTTAGGACAGTCTCCTCTTTTAGGGGATCCCTTCCTCTTTCTTCCTTTTGTCTTTATTTGAGGGAGGAAAACAGCATTTGGGGTAATGTTTTCTCTTACTGATGTTCTTAGGGCCTCAGTGGCTCACTGTCAACAATCTCGTCAGTCACTGGACTGTCCGTGGAAGTAACTTGATATCCCTGAGTGATTTGAACACATCAGTGCTATCAAAGTGCTGCTAGACTCTGGCACGGCCCCGTGGCTTCAGGCGAGGCAGTTATAGGCACACACTCTAAAGACTTTCCACTGGGCCTCTTTTGATGCTCAGTGATCACGGCCAGGGCACCCTTCATGAACTTGTGCTAATAAACGTTGCAAGCAGCGAGCTGAAGCTGTGGACTGTGTGCCCTTTCCACCCGTGTTCCTCAAGGCCCCCTTCCTTGGTGGTATCACTGGAGCCCTTCAACTCTTCCACCACAGAGCTCCATTTGAGAAAGCTTGGGACTGAGTCCTCTGTTGGCACAGAGGGGAAAGCCCTTTGAAGATACAAAGGGCGTGAGTCATTCATAATCACCCTGATTCATAAGCCAACTTCAGAGCCCAGGTTCTCTTTCATACCCATTATCCCTTTATAATAGAGTCGGTTGGGCCAACACAGCAGTTCAGATACAAATTTCAGGACTCACTTAAGGTGAGACTCTACAGGCAGGGTACTGTATATTTTTGAAAGAGAAGTTGAATCTACTTAATTTTCCAAATTAATGGTATATAGAAGGCAGTTTTAAAATCTCCACCAGATAGCTCTGTTGGTAAAGAATTTGCTTGCATTTAAACAAGAGAGACCCTGGTTCAGTTCTTGAGTCGAGGAGATCTGTTGGAAAAGGGATAGGCTACCCACTCCAGTATTCTTGGGATTCCCTTGTGGCTCAGCTGGTAAAGAATCCTCCTGCAATGCTGGAGACCTGGGTTTGATCCCTGAGCTGGGAAGATCCCCTGGAGAAGGGAACAGCTACCCACTCCAGTATTCTGGTCTGGAGAGTTCCATGGTCTGTTTAGTCCATGGGGTCACAAAGAGTCAGACATGACTGAGTAACCTTTACTTCACCACCCTCAGGGCTCAAAAGAGTTCACTGACAGCTCTCTTTCCACTGTGTTCCCCTCACCCTCTCTGGGGGACTTGAAGGTGCTGGTCATACCCACCATTACTGGGTTGCTAAAAGAGGGCCCTCAACAGATACGTGGCTATTAAAAGGCACTTCACCTTGGGTACCTTCCTCACTCTGCACTTCTGAACGAGGATTCTCCACTCAGTGGGAAAACAATGACGATGAAACCTAAAAATCACTCTCAGTGATTTCTTGGTCTCACTGACTTTGCCTGCCCCCGCTCCCTCTCTCCTTTCTCCTGTTTATTTCCCCACCTGCGGGCCTTCTTGATTTTGTTGTACAATGATGAATGTGGTATCTAACTTGTTGAATTGTGTCCCCCAAATAGATATGTTGAAGTCTCAACTCCTAATATCTCAGAATGTGACTTTATTTGGGAATCAGGTTGTGATATATGTAATTTGTTAACATCAAGTCACAGTGGGGTGGAGTGGGCTCCTAGTCTAATACTATCTAAGGATGGGCTGGTACCCTTATCAGAAAACACTCATGTAGAGATAATAGAGACACAGGCAGACACCTCACAGAGACAGAAGATTGGAGTGATGCATCCACGAGCCAAGGAATGCCAGAGATTTCCAGAAAACCACGGTAATATAAGAGGGAGGGTTTCCCTGCAGACTTTTCTACTAGGTGGCCTCATCAACACCCTGATTTCAGACTCTAGCCTCAGAACTGAATTTATGTTTTACCCCCACCTGTTCTGCAGTGCTTTGTTGCAGCAGCCCTGGCTGGAGACATACAGGGCTGTGGTAGAAATGCTGTTTCCTAAGGCTGGTGCTGAGGTGGGACTGTGCTGGCAACCAAGTCTGAGGTCAAGGAGCATTTGAAATTGCCCGTCTTTATGGAAGCGCTTCCTGCAGCACTGTCTTGGTGCAGGTGTTCATGGTTCATTGTATTGGTAGGAAAGTCTGTTTCTCATGGGTAAACATCTGTGGTGTTGTAGGAGACTTCTGAGAGGCCCTTGGACTGCAAGGAGATCCAACCAGTCCATCCTAAAGGAAATCAGTCCTGAATGTTCATTAGAAGAACAGACGCTGAAGCTGAAACTCCAATCCTTTGGCCACCTGACGTGAAGAACTGACTCCTTGGAAAAGACCCTGACATTGGGAAAGATTGAAGGCGGGAGGAGAAGAGGATGACAGAGGATGAGATGGCTGGATGGCATCACCGGCTCAATGGACATGAGTTTGAGCAAGCTCTGGGAGATTGTGAAGGACAGGGAATACTGGCGTGCTGCAGACCATGGAGTTACAAAGAGTCAGATACGACTGAGCAACTGAACTGAACTGGAAACATCTGCAGCACTTGATACTATTGGAGGCCCCCCGTTCTATGAATTCCTGGTAAACCATGACCACTGTTCACAAGACTGAAAAGTACAGGTCATGCCAGAGAGTTCTCCTAGGAATTCTAGCCGTGGGACTCACAGAATAGCGTCCTGGCACAGGTGACTCGGCCATGAAGCAGCTAGAGCAGTGGAATCCTTACATTAGCTGCTGCGTGGTCTAGAGTAATCAAGAAATGTTTCCCAAAGAAGGAAGAAGCAAAAATGGTGAAAGATGAGGAGATTTTGAAGAGCTCATGATGAGGATGGAGAATAGTTCAGGCGTGAGGACCACGAATAAAAAAAGCACAGAAGCAGAAACAGAGTGGCAGATTTAGCTCTGTTTAGAGTAATAGGTCATTGGGACCAGGGGAAAATTGACTGCTGAAGATTAAGACGTGTACTCTACCCCTAGCTTGGGTGTTAAATCATGAACTCCCTCTCCCTCCCTCCCTCCCCTCCCCCTCCCCACTCTCTCCCTCCTTGTCTTCCGTTCTTTCTTCCGGTTTCATTCTTCCTTCCTTCCTTTTTCTTTCCTTCCTTCAACATTCAGCACAAATGCACTGACTGCCTGGGTGTGAAGCCCTGCCTCGGAGGAGCTGGACACAATTACACACGATGACAGCACACTGTGCTAAGCCCTGTGGTCGTTGCTCTGGGCACAGGGGGCCCCATCCATACAGTGAAGCAATGCCCGACAAAGACTTAGGATACTGATATTTACTGCCAGGCAAAAATAGCCCAAGCATTTTTATACCCAGAATCTCATTAAATTCTTACCATAACCCAATGAGGTTGTTAGTGTGCTTCATTTTAAAATCTGGAGACCAAGATTTAGAAAAATGAATGAACATGTCGAATCACACAGTTAATTGGTGGCAGGCACAAAGCTAGATCTCCATTTTCCTAAACATCCACTTGTGTTCTTTGCATGACATAATACTGCCTGGACATCTCTAAGGTGGGAGAATGACTTGTTCACCTGAATTTTTCTCATTGTTCTTGGTTGCTATGTGGTCCTGTAGCTCTACCACTCAACATTTTTTGGTAATAAGGGCTTGGGATAAAACAGAGTTTCTCTGAAGTTCTCTCTCTCCTTCTTTCCACAGAGAGACTTTGCTGCCCTGGGGACGGACTTCTCTGACAGGGCAGTGACAAACAGGAGTGCCTCAGCTGAGAGAAGAGTACACAGCAGCTAAGAGCGAGGGCGGCCAGCTGAAAATATACACTAATCTAATCTTCTGGCTGTTCTAGATGAATCTCAGGAATGCGGGAGGCTAGCATGTCAGAGAGGCAATTATTGGCCGGACGCAGGATTGCATAATACGATGATGACTCGGGCTTCCTGCTTCGGCTCGCATGTGGTGAGCTTGCCAAAGAAGGTTTATCTTCCCAAGAGAAACATGCCAGTTTGGGGAGGATGTGAAGTAACTGTGATTATGGGAAAAAGACGTGCTTAATGTGAAAATAGTCAAGGTCTCTTTCAGTTTGTACTTTGAATCTCTTTGTATTTTCTTTCTCTCCTTTTCCTTTTTCTTTCTTGACTCTTCCTATCTCTCCTTCCTTCCCTTCCTCTCTCTCGCTCTCTTCTCTTTTTTCATCTTTCTCTTTTCTGTCTGTCTCTAGTTTTCTGCCACTTTGCCTTTCTCTCTGAATTTCCTTGTTTCTCTTATCCTTTTCTGTTTTGCTTTTATTCCAACTGTGCTCCTTGCTTTCTGTTCAAATCTTCATACCGAGATTTGGTGTTTAAGGCAAGTGCCTTGGTTCATTTCCCATAAAAGAAGATACTGATAGAAAGCCTCTCTGGTGATTTTGCATGGAAGGGATCTTGTAGACTACAGATTAAATGTTATTTAATATGCAACCAGCTAGTAGACCTCTTTGATAACCAAACAAGCAAGCTACTATGTGCCTCGTTTTTCTCTAGAAAGACCCACAGCACATTTCTACAAATGCACTTCCTATAACTGCTCATTTACTGGCTCTGAACTCCTCAGAGTGGCCAGTAAAATGCTTTCCGAGAGAAAAATGGCTCACAAACAAAGCAGAAGAGAAGAAGAAAAAGGACTCTTATAGATGTTTTAACTTAAAATTTTTTTTTCTTAGATGAGAATAGTGAAATCCAGGGTGGTAAAGTGACCAGCCCCCAGTGACACAGCTGTCCATTAGAACAGTTGGCACTAGAAGTCTCACTCCTGGTTCAATTTTCCACTAAATCATTATGCCTCCTTTCTATTAGATAAGACACTTTTGTGTGGATACAGAAATGGAATTGGCAGCTGAAGAAATTATGGGGTTACCAAACATTAAAAGTGTACAAAACCTGACATTTTATAGAGAGTCCCTCAGTGAGTATTTATTATTTTCTAAAATGATTTTGTACCATAAGAGAAGTTACATTAAGAAGATAGAAAAACATATAATAGCACTTAGAGACTTGTTTACATTGAATTAAAATTCTCATGAACACCCTTTTGGGAAGCGTAAAGAGGTCAGCTTTAATTATCTAGAAAATACACCCAGTTCACTCAAAAATTCACAATGAGTGATTAGCCACTTGCTGAATATGTGTAATTTATCAGGCTCAACAACTGTAGGTGCTGTAGTCATTGAACACATCTTAAAATTTCTTATGAAGTTTTGTTGTCTTATTTTTAAAATGAAAAACAAGATTCAGAAAGGTTAATCACTTGGCTTACACTGATGTGGCTAAAAGCTTATAGGTCAGTGCTGAAACACTAGGCTGTCTGCCTCCAAGTCCTTTTCCTTCTTTCTCTTCTCTCTCCACTGTGTGCCAGGAACCCTCCCAGGTACAGATGAAAGCGAGACCTCATTTCATTTTGGTAATGTAGCTCTTTCCCCTCCATGCCCTCGGTAAAAACCACGACAGCATTTAGAAATACAGGATGGATTTTACATCATCACAGCATAATTAGCCTAGATGCTACGTTTCCTACTAAGGAATTAAAATGACTCTGTTCAAAGTTTGGATTTTCCCTCCAAAGAACATGTTTTCGTCCACTACCTCCCTTGACAACCGGCAAACAAAGGTTTATACCATAGACACAATATTTTAGAAGAAGAAATCAGTACAACATATCTGAGATCATCCTCCCTAAATGGTTAGCTCTGCACGCTTGCAGTAGGGCTTGCATGGTGTCGGTATGCTCTTACAATACTACATAGTTGCATAGAGGTCCTGAATGTTTATGATGGCTGATCACACTTGATTCTGCTCTTTTATTAGTAAAATATCTACATAATAAACATGGTCAACCTCTACCTTGTTCTGGTTTCTTCCAGCTGGACTCATTCTTTACTGTACTGGATTCCTGAGCAGTCCTACTCTGGAGGGTAGGGTGGGGTGGGAGCTGCTGAAATGAGACTGGCTGATTTTCCGTGTGCCATTTCCACGCTAAGGATACACCTTAGTGTCATGTAGCTTCAAATACACACATCCCCATCACCATCCTCCTTCCTCCTCTTCTCCCTCCTCCTTCTATTTATCACTAATATCTCCATCCGTAACATCCCATGACCAATCTTCAAACCAATGCTCTGAGACAGAAATGATTATTTTTTTCCAGATGAGAGAATCATGACTTAGAGAGTTTAAATAACTGGCTGAAGATCACCAGCATCATAAATGGATATGGGCAGAATTCAAAGCCAGGCTTATCTACCTGCAGCGTCCAAAGCCTGAATCACTACCTAAACACTAGGTTGTCTTTATCCTCCAGGCCCCACTAACCGTTTCCATGGCCTTGTTCTAGATTTGGCACCTTTCACCATCACCCCCTCCACCCACCTAGTACTGACATCTCTGCAAGCCACATCTTTGGTTGAGCAGACTTCCCCTGAAGTTCCACTGGGGCTAATAGGTATGACCAGCCCAGCTTCCTCAACCCCTCTTCCTACCCCACTGAGGTTTCCTTGTCCTTCATTCTCTTTCCTTAGAATCCAGTTGTAGATGAAGTCACAGAATGACTGGTGTCCAAACATCTTGGAGTTAAGAAATCTCCAGGAATCTTCCTCTATATTAAAATAATGCTAACCATGCCTTATTTGCGATACATCTCTTGCCTCATAACACACTACTTCACTGAAAAGCTACCTTCTGGAGCTAACCCCTTTCTGCCACTGACAAATTAGACAGCTCCAGTATAAGACTGACTTGAAAGCAGTCAGTCTTGAAAGAAGACTGTGGGCACCCAGTGGTGCCCAGGACAGACTGACAGGCAGTCCGTTCTCTGGCTTCAGGTGTGCTTCCATTGCAATGTCTGTTCACCGACTCTGTGATCTGATCTACAACTGTTGTTGGACTCCATTCCTGTACTTGGGAATGGCCACATGTCTCTGCTTCTTGCCCTCTGCCTCTCACAGTGTCAAGAAAGAACTCTGTGCCTGCAAACTGCTCATTTTGCTACTGAGATGGCCTGCCTTGCCCCAGCCCAGTCCCCTCCTGGAGAATGATACTCAATTTGCTTCCTGATGACAGGGGAAATAGGCCATTTCTCATTTTTGCCACCAACCAGCAAATACCTCTTAGACACTCTCACTCACCCTTGAATCTGGTTAACCACAGGGATCTGACTTCCCAAACCATCACAAAATAAAGCGATTGGACCAAAAGTACAGAAGTTGAAAGACATACATGTTTCCAGATGAAGTTATGTGTATTTCCCAATACCCTTTTTTTTCCCCATTGGTTTTCAAATAATTCTTTCCACTTGCTTACTCCATATGGAGATATTAAGAAAGATGTTTAAAAAAAAATCCTCTGTAATGTGGCAGAGAAAGTCTGGCTCCAAAAGTCCTAGATCTCAAACCTGATGACTGTTAAGTGAAAGCCCAGAGTTCTCTGGAACAGGAGGTGAGTGTGGGGTCTTTGCTTTGACACTCCCTTGCTGAGTCATCCTGGCCATGTCTTTCTACTTTTCTGGGTTCCTTCAGCAGTTCTTATTTACAAAGCCAGTAAATTCTATAGGTCCTTTCCAGGATGGTGATGAAGGAAAAAAAGTGAAAGGTTGGCTGCCTTCACAGCTCTCTGTGAGTGCATCCTGATGGTCAGCGTTCTAGGCGGAGGCTGTATCAGAAACCACGTGGACAGACACCTGCCACCCTAAGTTCCAGGAACTCTCGCGGGATTGTGGAGAAGAGGGCTGAGCGCAAGGGGGGCGTGGATTAACCCTTCTCTGATTCCTCAGAAGCCACTCCCCTGCAGGACCCCGTGTGAGTCATACGCCCTTCCCTGCCACGCTAAGCTACTTCCAAGATGTTTACAGAGACTTCAAGGGGTGAAGCGAGTTATTAAAAGAGTAGCAATTAGGGTGGCCCATCCCAGCAATTTAAAGTTTCCTGTCTAAGGAAGCATGTGGGGAGGGGGGTGGGGAGGTCAGGGACGGGAGAGGTAGGAAGGCTGCTAGGAAGGCTGATTGGAGCTCTCTTATGATTTCCATTCCTGAATACAGAGACAAGAGGGGGCGCAGAAAGATGGCCCCAACCCCCAGCTCCCTGGAGGACCCAGTTGTTCCAGGAGTTGGTTGGGTCCCCTTTAATCCTTTCCCTCTCTGGGGAATCTTGGCTCCACTTTCAAAGCCTTTGGGCATCTTTGGCCTGCCTCAGACGGTTACACTGTGTTGGAAGCTGCCTGATAAATCACTCTGCACCTTGGCTGCCGAGGGGCTTGTAGAGAGAGGTTGCTGTGTGATTTACAGTCTGAGAGGGCTTTTCCAAATGGCCAGCTCAGACCAGAGAGTCATCTCTGGAAAAATGAGCATTTTGTCTAGTAAAAACTGATGCTAAAGGGAGGAAATAGGATGGCTTTGTTCAAAACCTACCGACTACGGCTCCCTCCAGCCAGCCTGAATCTCCAAGTTCACTTCTCCCAGGCAACTTGAGCTCCAGAAAAGAGGTCCAGCCGAGTGGTGTGTTGTGAGAGGCCCGCTGGAGCCCTGCTAGGGGAGAGGGAGCTTCCTTTTGCTGAACTGAAGTTACACAATGCTGGGCAGGCCCTCTGACTTGTGGTCATGGTTTCCCAAAACCCCAAGGGGCCCATCCAGGAAACCGCCCATGTTCCCTGGCCTTATCATCTGCTCACTCCCAAGGGGATTTCATTTCCTTTATTGTTTTCCACAGTTGCTGTTGGAAGTCAGGTGCCCAGGACCAGCTTGAAAATGGGCTGCTTCCAACGTACTTCACTTTTCACCAGCAGCGACGAATGATGGGGAGATTGTGAGCTCTGTGTAGAGATAACTTTTTGTTCTAGTTCTGGTTTATTCCCATATGACAGGTTAAATGACCTCTTCTAGCATTAATTCTTCATCTCCAAAGTCAGAATGAGATCTTCTTTGAAAAATCATTGTTTAGATTAAACCTAAAGTAGCTGACACAAAGTAAATCCTATATATATATGTATTTATATGTATATACATAAATATATGTATATATGTTATATGCATATACACATAAATATATGTATATATGTTATATACATATACATGTATTTAAAAATTTGTTGCTTGTTTTTGCCTTTGTTTTTAGTTTAATTTTCATTCTTTTTCTTTTTCCTTCCGAGCAGTTTTTCAGCATACATTTATATGGAAACCCAAAAGGAATGCTTGAAAATATGAGAGTTATAATTTAGTACCACTTGCTACAAATAATTTTCCTTAAGACTAGATTTGACTAGATATTTTTAGTTCAGAAGCTAAGGGTTAATGGAGATGTTATTAGGAGTCATACTTTGCTCCAGATCATAGATCATGAAGAACAAGTGAGTTTTTTCATGTAGAGGGAACAAAGGTTTTTATCTTCGGGTGAAAAATCTCCCTGGAAATGTTTAATGCTGAGAGAGAAATGACAGGCCATTTGAACAAGTAGAAGAATGTGCTCACTTTTGCTTCCCAACAATAGAGTGTCTCCCTTCTGAGGAAACTTGGAACTCATTTTCTTCAGGAAATGTGCTACATTTATTCTGAAATATAGAGCTCCTGCTTCCCACTCTGCCTTTTATTAGGACTCCTTGCCCATGCTAATACTCCAAGAGCAAAAGTGTGAAATACAGCTCTATTAAACAGAAATGTGAATTGCTCCTTTCTTCATTCATTCATCTTTCTTCCTTTTTCTTCCTCTCTCCCTTCCTGCCTGCCCGCCTCCCTCCCCCCTTCCTTCTTTCCCTCCTTACTCCCCCAGCTGCTCTCTCTCTCCTTTTTCTTCTTTATTTCCTTGGACCTGTGATTTAGTTAAGAGCATGCACAGGTGTGCCTGATCTCATGCCTATATTTAAATCTCATCCCAGAGATGAGAGTCTATTACCTCTTGGTATTAGAAATTTTGCTTGAGAAACAAGGGGAATAGACAAAGCTAGTTATTGTTATTGCATCCCTTTATCGTTTCAGATAATACTAGATTGAGATTCCTCCATCTGTGCATCTGTGCTCCACACCTGCGTGCATGGGCGCACACACAAACACACACACACCACACACTCTCTCTCTGTCTCTGTCTCTGTCTCTCTCTGTCTCTCCTGGTCCATCTCCCAGCTAAGCCTGTGTCCCCTGCTTTCCTCTTCAGTCTGGGAAGAGTCCTTCTCCTACTGTAGTGTTTATGCATACATCAACTGGGCATCTTGTCTGATCAGTAGATTTCCGACAAGGATATGCATACTAGTCACTTAGTCGAGTCTGACTCTTTGTGACCCTTTGGACTGTAGCCCACGAGTCTGCTCTTTCCATGGGGTATTTCAGGCAACAGTACTGGAGTGGGTTGCTGTTTCCTTTTCTAGGTGATCTTCCCAGCCCAGGAATGAGGATAGGGATTCTAAGTTTCTTAGAAACGCCCAGCTGACTTGGGTGTGGATGGTCTGTGAACCACACACTGAGTATCAAGCGTAGAGAGGGCAGAGAAGTAAGATTGTATTCAAGAGACTAGAGTGAATTCTTTGGGTTTTGTTGCACACTGCCTGTGTGACCTTCTGGAGTCCTTTCTTATTTATAGGTCCCTGGTATGCCCACTTAAGAATCGAGGGAACTGGGCCAGCTAACTTCTAAGATCTTTTCTGATGTTGTCTTACTCAATTTTAGATTTTTACTGTTTCTAGTCTATTCAGGAGCTCCGCTAAGAAGCAAAGAACAAAGCAAGCCTCAAGCTTATATGGTGGAAAGTGTGTGGGAACACATTAAGGGAAGCAAAAGGCAAAGAGACTCCTTTTCCTACTACTGTGAGCCTTGTCCACAGTATGGCTGCCTTAAAAGCACTGACTAATAAGAAAAGCTAACATTCACTACTAAAGTCCCACTGACTTCTCGTTCATCACCTGGACTTTCGTAAGAATTAAATGAGATTGTGCAAGGATGTCCATCAACACTGAGAGGCTGATGTTTGATACACTCACACATCAGAGTCTTATACAGCCATTGAAAATAAGAACTAAAGGGATGGACTTGGCAGGGATTTCCATGATGTATTATTGATTGGAAAAAGAAAGAAGTAGATCAAGTGTGTATTGCATTATCCAGTTTTTGCAGAACAGTGCCATGCATGTCGGAGAAGGCAATGGCACCCCACTCCGGTACTCTTGCCTGGAGAATCCCATGGATGGAGGAGCCTGGTGGGCTGCGTCCATGGGGTCGCAGAGTCGGACACGACTGAAGCGACTTAGCAGCAGCAGCAGCAGCAGCCATGCGTGTGCGTGTCTAGCCACAGACCACCCCATTAAAATCGCTGCCACTCCTGCTTATTACCCTCCTGTTCGGCTTTACTTTTCCTCTTACTGTTTCCCTTCTTCTGTGCTTACTGTGGGTCTCCTCCCATTAGAATATATAAGTTGCATGCGGTGTGGAATCTTCATGGGCTTTCGTGTTGTTGGTTTGTGTCTTCTTTCCTTCATTCTTGCATCCTCAGAATCTAGCATAGTGCCTGGCGCACAACTGGTGCCTAGTAAATGCATGTCAGTCGAGCGACTGTTGGAACTGAGTGAATGAATGCACATGAAAATGAAGGAAATATGGAAGACATAATGTGAGGTGGAAGGCATGAGGGGGTAAGTTAAAGAAAAGAGAAAAAAACAAGCCGCATTGGAAACAGGATGGCGATAAGACTGTATTTATGTGTCCATGTGTTTGTGCCCGAGTCACTCAATACACAGGTGACAAGTGGACCTCCTGAGACATCTACCAGACGTTCTGCAGCTACTTCCTTCATCTCTCATTTTCATGTGATCTCGGGATTGATAAAGGAGTTACCCAGTAGTGACACTGGTGCAGCAGTCCATTCTCTGCATCATCCCTTGCCCCAGATCCTACGTGGTGACAATCAAAGATGTGACTTCTGATCCCCATACTGCTACCATCAGGGAGTGTGGCCTTGGGCAAGTCAGTTCTTTGCACCGGGCTTGGTTTGATACCTTTAAAATAGACCCAGTGACACTGTTCTCAGCACACATGCAGGTGCTTGTGAAGGCGGTGGAGACAGTCCTGTCCTCCTACTTGGGGCTCTTCCTCTAGATCTCTGACCCACTTTCCATCCCAGGCTGTGGTTACAAATGCAAATGCTTGTTTCACATTCAGACGCTTGGTCGTGAGTCTCTATGCAGTAACACCATCTGCCCGATTTCTCTGCAAAGCATCACCACAGTCAGGGTAGGGATTGTGTCTTATCTCTGAATTGTCAGCACTCAGCCAGGGGCCTGGTTCAGAGCAGGGGCCCAGACCTCTTTGCTAAGCTCTGTGAATGTACACACCAGATGTCATCCGGGGATCATCTTACTTCTCTGGGTTCAGGTACACTTGGCTCAAATACTCAGTCCCATGACTTGGATGAGTCCAGACTCTGGCAGATAAATCTGAGAATTCTGGCCTTTATTCCTACTGCTTTCTGCTGTTTCTTCTCTATGATTTCACCTGTTCTCTTGGTTTTTACATGCTCCAAACTGAGCCCAAAATTCTGCCCCTAAATGAATCCTCATTCAAAAAATAAAAATCACTTGAGCTAAGGCTATTATGGATCCAGGAGATGTTTCTGAAGAGTCAGATAGTCTTGCCTCACCTGTGTGACTTTTGAAATCCATATAGGTATCACTTCTGCCACTGAAAAGACTTTCAAAACCATAGACTCAGCATTCAACTTTCTGGCTGAAACCAGTTTCCCCAGAAAGTATTCATTTCTTTGCCAGGCCCTTGTTCCTCCCCAACCAATCTAGAAATTCCAGTAAATAAAATTTCTCCAGCTTCCAGGCAAGTGTACCAAATCATTGTGATGCTCTTTCCACAGTCTTATATTAACCTAAATGAAGTTCCAGATGCTTCTAGAATATGGCAGATACATCTCTACACTTAGTCCCCATGGATAGAGACAGATATTTGCACAAATGACATATACCTGACATGTTACTCTACGTACAGTTAGGGAGTTTAGGGCAAATGAGGTGCTATTTATGAAAAGCAAACAAATATTAACCTTTGAGAGTAACATGTATTAATGAATTCTTGATGTATTCAATGTTCACTTACTAAGCATTTGCTAAAGATGTTGATTTCTGTGCTGTAGGCTGGTCACCCTGAGGTGGATTCACCTTCAGTTAGGAGAGATGACATGCACCCACATTTCTTTAATACAAGTTTCAGTTCAGTTCAGTTCAGTCGCTCAGTCGTGTCTGACTCTTTGCGATCCCGTGAATTGCAGCACACCAGGCCTCCCTGTCCATCACCAACTCCCAGAGTTCACCCAAATTCATGTGCATTGAGTTGGTGATGCCATCCAGGCATCTCATCCTCTGTTGTCCCCTTCTCCTCCTGCCCCTAATCCCTCCCAGCATCAGAGTCTTTTCCAATGAGTCAACTCTTCGCATGAGGTGGCCAAAGTATTGGAGTTTCAGCTTCAGCATCAGTCCTTCCAATGAAGACCCAGGACTGGTCTCCTTTAGGATGGACTGGTTGGATCTCCTGGCAGTCCAAGGGACCCACAAGAGTCTTCTCCAGCACCACAGTTCAAAAGCAGCAATTCTTTAGCTCTCAGCTTTCTTCACAGTCCAACTCTCACATCCATACATGACAACTGGAAAAACCATAGCCTTGACTAGACGGACCTTTGTTGGCAAAGTAATGTCTCTGCTTTTGAATATGCTATCTAGGTTGGTCATAACTTTCCTTCCAAGGAATAAGCGTCTTTTAATTTCATGGCTGCAGTCACCATCTCCAGTGATTTTGGAGCCCCAAAAATGAAGTCTGACACTGTTTCCACTGTTTCTCCATCTATTTCCCATGAAGTAATGGGACCGGATGCCATGATCTTCATTTTCTGAATGTTGAGCTTTAAGCCAACTTTTTCACTCTCTTTCACTTTCATCAAGAGGCTTTTTAGTTCCTCTTCACTTTGTGCCATAAGGGTGGTGTCATCTGCATATCCAAGGTGACTGATATTTCTCCCAGCAATCTTGATTCCAGCTTGTGCTTCATCCAGCCCAGCGTTTCTCATGATGTACTCTGCATATAAGTTAAATAAGAAGGGAGACAATATACAGTATACTTATAGTTATACAGTATACAATATACTTTTGCTATTTGGAACCAGTCTGTTGTTCCATGTCCAGTTCTAACTGTTGCTTCCTGACTTGCATACAGGTTTCTCAAGAGGCTGGTCAGGTGGTCTGGTATTCCCATCTCTTTCAGAATTTTCACAGTTTATTGTGATTCACATAGTCAAAGGCTTTAGAATAGTCAGGAACTGTTAATATAGGTTAGAAACGGTTAATATCACAGAATAGAGGTAAAAACAGGGTATGGGGTTCAGAAACAGAGGGTTGCCATTATGGGCACATCTATGCTGTGATTGTAGGGGATGGCACAACTTTCTGCCAGGGCAAAAAGTTGTAGATTGGGTGACTTCTCTACTAGACAATTTTTTTCTCAACAGTTATGGAGGCTGGAAATCAAGATCACAGTTGATTTGATTCCTGGTGAGGACTGTCTTCCTAGCTTGCAAATGCCCACATTTCTACAGTATTTTCAGATGGTAAAAAGAGTGAACAGTCTCAAACATCTCTTTTTATAAGGACACTAATCCTATTGGATCAGGGCCCCACCCTTACAACAGCATTGAGCCTTAATCACCTACATTAAAAAACTTGTTTCCAAATATAGTCACATGGAGCGTAAGAGCTTTAATACATGGATTTTGAGGATAAGAGCTTTAACATATGGATTTTGTCCATAACAGATGGTATCTTGGAAAACATCCTAAAAGGCTATCTAGTGGTAAGGGCATTTCAGGCAAAAGGAAGATTAAAAACCAGTACTATAACAACAACAACAACTGCATACTCTGTTTCTGTGAGGAGCCTTATGGATATCACTTTCCAATTCCAACAATAAGATCACTGGGAAAACCTTAGAGCCCTCATCTAACAGATGTGAAATCTTAGGCTCTGAGAAGTGAGTTGTATACCAGATCATTCCATGGGCTAAAGAGATAAGGTTGAACTCAGCTTTAACTATTATAAACTAGCACTGTCCTATGTCAATGTCACACATGACCACACTCAGGTTCTCAGGGGGACTCTGGAATCTCAACTTTTACTAGCAGGGAACAAAACCAGAGCTCTTCTTGAGTCTTTCAATGCCTTTTAATTGCTCAGAATGTTGAAGAGTCAATATATATATAAATCCCAAGTATTCTTTTCATTTTACTTTCACACCAGCACAATAGGTAACACAATTCTCTCCTGGAGTCTAAATAGCTTTTGTGTCAGCCTACGGGCTTTTAAGCCAAATTTGCAGTTCTAGAAGCAGTTCCTCAGACTTGGTTGCGTGGAGGGAGACAGCTAAATACTTCTCTGCCTCTTCTTCTCTGCCAAATTGAGTTTCTTATAAAAAGGGGGAAAGAAAATCTTGATAGTGATTCATAGGCAGTTTCTACTCTTTTTTCAACTTTCGGAAAAGTAGTTACGTTTCTTTTCTCCCACCCCTCCTCTTATTCTCACTGTGTATTAAAATTCAACTTGAAGTCTGTGTGGGTCTAGCAGCATCTCTAAATGTGCCTGGGCTGAAGCCATGTTAACAAGAATCAGTGCTGGTGGGTGTATGTTTCACAAATGGAACAGAGGAAATGTGTATCCTTATACCATTTATTTAATCATCTGAACCTAGGTTTCTTCTGCTTTCAAGATTGTTTTGGGGAAAAATGCATAGCAAGCTACTTACGCAGCACAAAGTAGATACTCAAAAACGACTAAAAAGCTAGTCGGTTAATTTCTGTCATCGCCACTACAAAATATCAGCAGCACTGCTGCTGCTGCTGAGTCGCTTCAGTCGTGTCCGACTCTGTGCGACCCCATAGACGGCAGCCCCCCAGGCTCCCTGGGATTCTCCAGGCAAGAACACTGGAGTGGGTTGCCATTTCCTTCTCCAGTGCATGAAGTGAAAAGTGAAAATGAAGTCGCTCAGTCGTGTCTGACTCCTAGCAACCCTGTGGACTGCAGCCCCCCAGGCTCCTCCGTCCCTGGGATTTGCCAGGCAAGAGTACTGGAGTCGGGTGCCACTGCCTTCTCCACACTAGCAGCAGTAGTTATGTATTTTATGGTTGAATGTTGACTCTCAGAGGAAATTCAGAAATACATTGTCTCATCTAGAATTCGTGTATTTAGATTAGTCTGAACCTGTCTGGCTCTGTTGCTCACAGCCTGTTAGGAATGAAAGCAGGGGGATATGTTGGGCTATTATTTACTGAGCATCATGATAAAATACATTGTGTCACTCCATCCTTCCATTAACCTCATGGTGTTATAGATGAAGAGATCAAACTTTCAAATCACACATCTAGGGGCAACATCTTCAGGATTCCAATTGTGTTGGAATCCTGTTGCTTCTGTTTGACTCAAAAGCCCATGTTCTTTTGAATGACACACAGTTACTGTAAGAAAAGACTTCACTCTTTAGAAGTGCCCTTTCATGCTTTGTGTGGAGGTGGGCTGAAGTGGTAGTGAACATCCTCCTCTTAAGAGTCACAGATGGGGCTCACAGATCTAGGTCCGCTGCTAATGTGGTGGTGACCTTGGAAAGCCTTTGAATTACTCTCTCCGGCTCTGTGAAGGAAGGCGGTTGAATCGGATGACTTTCAAGGTCTCTTCCAGCCCCAAGGTAAGGGCATTATTTAGCTCATCCTGACAAGAGGATCCAGTTGCCAAAGCAAACATGCCGAGGCTCCCGGTGTCTTTGGTTTCAAAGAGTAAGAGTAAGAAGGGAGGCGTGTACTCCCAGAGCACAAGCTGTCCCTGTTCCAGTGCTGGTTGACACCCATTGCAACCACCTACCCTGAGGTGCTGCAATCCTCATCATAAGCCAGTTTCCTGAAAGTCAAAACCTGGAGATCGTCTCACATCAAAGGCAATCTTTAAAGGGACTCATGAAGCAATACAGGCATTTTTCAAAGAAAGATGATGACCTACTTCTGGAAATCACCTCCTTCGTTCAGTAAGAAGTTTACCAAGACGGCTGAGCACACGCAAGATATGAAGATTGATCCATGGACTCAGCTCGAGACATGTATGTTGCTTTATGAAGGTGATCATGAGGTATTGGGGGAAAATAAGGGGTTTGTAATCAAATGTGTATTGTTATTCTGACTTTACCCCCTTGTTAGCTGTGTAACCTTAGGACAAGTCCATGGGCTTTGCTGAGATCCAGTTTATATATCTGTGTAATTCAAGATATCAATCTTGCAAGATGTGAAGTTAATATATGTAAAATGCTTGACAAAATATGGCTTAAGGAATGTTGGGGCACATTGAGAAGCAGAGTGAGTTTTTTAGAGATTTTTATATGGCAGTCATCATCCTTATGTGTCCCCACTTTCTATTACCTTCCATCTTCAGCTTCCCTAGGGTGTCTGGGGTTGGAAGCTAGGCTAGCCCAGACTGTCACTGAGGAGAGCAGAGCTGGAATTCTGTTCTGAAAGGTCAGTCTGGAATGCCTAAAGCCTTACTGAGGACAACTTCTGTGAGCTGTAAATCCACACAGCAAGGCAAAGCAACTGTACCATGATTAAGGATCGGACGCCAAAGGAGCAAAGCAAGGCAGATGAAGAAAAAGGATAAGGAGGTGAGACTGGTAGTCAAAAGTAACTATTCAGTGTGCTTATAATTTTGCTGTTACTTTATATATCTTCTCCAAGCAGTCATAACCAACAAGATCAGAACTTTTCTTGGTAATTTGTGCCTACTTTCTTCCCAAGTTCCCAGAGACCTGCCACTCAGTCTCTCCTGAAACAGAAGTATTAATATGTGGCAGAACTTTTTAACCTCATCAATTTAAGGAGTAGGGACTATTTTAGCAATTCATCCTCAGAGGAACTAGGTATGACTTTTCTGTTGGGGACATGAATTTTACCAACAGGCAATGTGGTTCCTGTTGGGGCTGGGGCTAAGCCTGAGAAGACTCTGGAAAATGTGTTCCTTTACCCCCTGCCATTTTGCTTTTTTGCATTTTTTGGGGAGGCCTTACAAATAGCTGTGAAAGAAGAGAGGTGAAAAGCAAAGGAGAAAAGGAAAGATATAAGCATCTGAATGCAGAGTTCCAAAGAATAGCAAGAAGAGATAAGAAAGCCTTCTTCAGAGATCAATGCAAAGAAATAAAGGAAAACAACAGAATGGGAAAGACTAGAGATCTCTTCAAGAAAATCAGAGATACCAAGGGAACATTTCATGCAAAGATGGGCCTGAGAAAGGACAGAAATGGTATGTACCTAACAGAAGCAGAAGATATTAAAAAGAGATGGCAAGAATACACAGAAGAACTGTACAAAAAGATCTTCACAACCAAGATAATCATGATGATGTGATCACTAATCTAGAGCCAGACATCTTGGAGTGTGAAGTCAAGTGGGCCTTAGAAAGCATCACTACAAACAAAGCTAGTGGAGGAGATGGAATTCCAGTTGAGCTGTTTCAAATCTTGAAAGATGATGCTGTGAAAGTGCTGCATTCAATATGCCAGCAAATTTGGAAAACTCAGCAGTGGCCACAGGACTGGAAAAGGTCAGTTTTCATTCCAATTCCAAAGAAAGGCAATGCCAAAGAATGCTCAAACTACCGCACAATTGCACTCATCTCACATGCTAGTAAAGTAATGCTCAAAATTCTGCAAGCCAGGCTTCAGCAATACGTGAACTGTGAACTCCCTGGTGTTCAAGCTGGTTTTAGAAAAGGCAGAGGAACCAGAGATCAAATTGCCAACATCCGCTGCATCATGGAAAAAGCAAGAGAGTTCCAGAAAAACATCTATTTCTGCTTTATTGACTATGCCAAAGCCTTTGACTGTGTGGATCACAATAAACTGTGGAAAATTCTTCAAGAGATGGGACTACCAGACCACCTAACCTGCCTCTTGAGAAATCTGTATGCAGGTTAAGAAGCAACAGTGAGAACTGGACATGGAACAATAGACTGGTTCCAAATAAGAAAGGAGTACGTCAAGGCTGTATATTGTCACCTTTGTTATTTAACTTATATGCAGAGTACATCATGAGAAACGCTGGACTGGAAGAAACACAAGCTGGAATCAAGATTGCCAGGAGAAATATAAATAACCTCAGATATGCAGATGACACCACCCTTATGGCAGAAAGTGAAGAGGAGCTAAAGGGCCTCTTCATGAAGGTGAAAGAGGGAGTGAAAAAGTTGGCTTAAAACTCAACATTCAGAAAACGAATATCATGGCATCCAGTCCCATCACTTCATGGGAAATAGATGGGGAAACAGTGGAAACAGTGTCAGACTTTATTTTGGGGGCTCCAAAATCACTGCAGATGGTGACTGCAGCCATGAAATTAAAAGGCGCTTACTCCTTGGAAGAAAAGTTATGACCAACCTAGACAGTATATTCAAAAGCAGAGACATTACTTTGCCCACTAAGGTCCGTCTAGTCAAGGCTATGGTTTTTCCTGTGGTCATGTATGGATGTGAGAGTTGGACTGTGAAGAAGGCTGAGCACTGAAGAATTGATGCTTTTGAACTGTGGTGTTGGAGAAGACTCTTGAGAGTCCTTTGGACTGCAAGGATATCCAACCAGTCCATTCTGAAGGAGATCAACCCTGGGATTTCTTTGGAAGGAATGATGCTGAAGCTAAAACTCTAGTACTTTGGCCACCTCATGGGAAGAGTTGACTCATTGGAAAAGTCTCTGATGCTGGGAGGGATTGGGGGCAGGAGGAGAAGAGGACGACCGAGGATGAGATGGCTGGATGGCATCACGGACTCGATGGACGTGAGTCTGAGTGAACTCTGAGAAATGGTGATGAACAGGGAGGCCTGGTGTGCTACGATTCATGGGGTCGCAAAGAGTCGGACATGACTGAGTGACTGAACTGAACTGAACTTACCCCCTGCAGTCACCTGAAAGGGACAGAAGTCTTTGAAAATAAATATCAACTGATTTACACCCAGGATAAAAAAGAACAAAGGGAAAACAAGAGTTCTGATGGACTTATGAGAACATTTGTGTTGTCCTGGGACTAAAGGTTTGCAATGGAACTTGCAAATTAAACTGAATGAGATCAAGTTAAAAGGTGATTTTTGTTTGAGGCAAATGCTTTGACATAATGTTCCTATACTGCTATGTTTGGAGTGAATACAAGCAGATATGTCGGAGATAAGCTAGGTAAAACATGAGCAGCATCTTCCTTTGATATGAGTCATTCTTTTTCTGATTACATCTGATCTGCATGCTTGGGGGCATGGCTGAGTTCTGAGCTACAAGGGCTGGGTGGGTTTCTCTTTTCTCCATTGTTCTCTGAGGATCTCTAAATATTCCAAAGAGTATCTAAAAGGTGACATGTATCAAAGTCTCTAAATCCTCCCCACTCTCTGCTCAACCAGAAGGGCTCCATTTATATCTGATTCATATAAGAGGCTCCCACCCACAATTTCATCACTTTTCTAAATGGATTCTAGATAGCACTACTCAATAGAACTTAATGTGAAGAAGGATGTCTTCCATTCTATCTACCTATGATAGTCACCACTAGTTACCTGTGGCTGTTAAGCACTTGAAATGTGGCCAGTGGAAATGAGGAATGAAATCTTAATTGTTTTTAATTAATTTAGTTTGCAATTGTCACATGCCTAGTTACTATCAGGGCTTCCCATTGGGAAGATCCCCTGGAGAAGGAAATGCCAACCCACTCCAGTGTTCTTGCCTGGAGAATCCCATGGACAGAGGAGCCTGGCAGGCTACAGTCCATGGGGTTGCAAAGAGGGAGATATGACGGAGTGATTAAACCAAACCAAAGTGACTAACTATCAGCCGATTCTTAAGGATGATTTTGAGTCCTTATGCTCTGGCTCTGTGACCAGAGTCTAAGCATGTTCCAAGGCAAGGCAGTGTCAGAGAGCACAGTATTTAAGTAAGAAATGCAAATGTCTCAGTAGGGGCTGAGCTAAAGGAAGTGGTGTTTGTAGACCTGAAAAAGGTAGACTCAAGCTATAGCTCACACCCTTGCAATTAAGGCTTTCGTGGTGGTGCTATAGTCGCTAAGTTGTGTCTGATCCCTGTAACCCCATGGACTGTAGCCCATCAGGCTCATCTGTCCATGGGATTCTCCAGGCAAGAATACTGAAGTGGGTTGCCATTTCCTCCTCCAGGGGATCTTTCAGAGCTAGGGGTCCAACCCACGTCTCCTGCATTGCAGATGAATTCTTTACCACTAGCCACCTGGGAAGCCAATTAAGGCTTTTTCTTCTAAGCTTAAAGGGGAATGTCTGTGTGTGTGTTCATCACACGGTCATGTCCATGGACTGTAGCCCACAAGGCCCCTCTGTCCATGGACTTCTCCAGGCAAGAATACTGTAGTGGGCTGCCATGCCCTTCTTAAGGGGATCTTCCCAAATCAGGGACATGAACCCATGTCTCCCGCCTTGCAGGCAGATTCTTTATGGTTCGAGCTACCCAGGAAGGAATGCTTTGTCTATTATTAATATTTAGCTGTAGGAAAGAGCTGTGTGAAAGGTGTTCTGCAGCAGGGAGGGAGCTGAAGGAAAGGGCACCCAGCTCTCTTTCTTTCTGCTCTTTGGTCACCTATTGTTTCCTTCTTCGGCCAAATCGAACAGGAAGTCCATGCTGCGGCCCGCAGAGTCCAGCTTCCTGGGCTACCAGGTATGAAGGACAGGAGGGGCAAGGAGATCTAGAGGAGCAACAAGTGAGCACATGGCACATGTGTCAGGCTGCAATCAGAAAGAGTGAGAACAGTGACCAAAACATCGGGGCGACCATTTCACCCTTGAAAGAAGAGTTCAAACTATGCTGTCAATTACATTTTGTTAAAAGAGAGTGGTAGAAATGAAAGACAGATTACATATGGTAAAGGAATGACTTTTAGGGAGGCCACGCATGTAACTAAGTTACCTTTTCAAAGCAAAAACAAAAATGTGGCTGTACTTCCCTGGTGGTCCAATGGTTAAGACTTTGAGCTTCCAAGACAGGCGGTGCAGGTTCCAACCCTGGTCAGGGAACTGAGATCCCACATGCAACTCGGCATGGTCAAAATTTAAAAAAAAAAAAAAAAGTGACACATTATATTCTTCAAAGATGGTCATCATCAAATCTCCCATTTTGCGTGCCCTCCTTACAGGGTAATGATGATGCTCTTTCCCTTTGAGAGGTGGGGTCTGTGTTTCCTACTGTTGAATCAAGGCAGGTTTCTAATCCCAGAGGAAGGACACCCAGTGACTTCTGCAGCAGGATCACGGAATGCCATTTAGCCTCCACAGGGCTCTTCTGAGATATTTGCTCTTGGAATCCAGCCATCATGCAAAATGAAGCCCAAGCTTGTCCGTATGGAGAGAAAATGCAGGGAGACCACAAGGAGAGTCCCAGCTGAGATCCATGCTGAAGTTCTAGCCAACCAACAGTCTCAACCAGCAGACATCTGGATGGAAATATCTCAGTTGTTTCCCATTCCCCAGTCACACAGTCACATACTTTTCCCCTTTCCCTCGGGCCAGCCATTCACATCTTTCTAGCTAAAGCCCCAAATTGTTTAGAACAGATATGTCCTCCCAACTCCTGTCTGAACTCCTGACCCACAGAATCCAGGAACATCACAAAAGGTTTTTATTATTATTATTTTTGAGACCATTGCACTTTGGGATAATTTGTTACACAACCATGGTCATTAGGACATTAATGTATTTAGAATAATGAAGAAAGGTCATTTAAGGAATATCTTCTTTTTAGCAGAAAGAAATCTAACTCATTTCTGAAGGTCTACTCATGATTATAAGCTACAAGCACAGGAAAATGAGCAAGTGGCAGAGGCAAGAACAGGAGTGAAAAGGGCAGAGGAATATGAACCTGGAGAAGCTGAAAGGAAGGAAAGGGGGTCCTTTTCCTTCTTAGACACATGGGAGGGATGAGAGCCAGTGAGCTGGCAGAGGGGAACCAAGAGAAAACCCCTTTTGGAAGGACCTGCGGCACAGTGCTTGAGAACTCTAGCTACATATCAGACAAAGATTAGCTTGGATCTTGTCTGGCAGAAACCAAGTTACTTAAAACCTCTGGGTTTTTCCCATCAGTAAAACTGGTGCAGCGATACATGATACATGCTTTGCATCCTGTATGGTGGTGATTCACACATGAAAGTGCCTTATATATCATTGTAGGTGAATAGTTCTCAATATACCTTCAATAAAGAAGGCAGAGTACTGAAGAATTGATGCTTTTGAATCGTGGTGCTGGAGAAGACTCTTGAGAGTCCCTTGGACAGCAAGAAAATCAAACTAGTTTATCCTAAAGGAAATCAACCCTGATTTGGAAGGACTGATGCTGAAGCTGAAGCTCCAATACTTTGGCCACTTGATGTGAAGAGCTGACTCATTGGAAAAGACACTAATACTGAGAAAGATTGAAGGCAGGAAGAGAAGGGAGAAAAAGAAGATGAGATGATTGGATGGCATCACCAACTTAATGGACATGAGTTTGAGCAAACTCAGGGAGATTGTGAAGGACAGGGAAGCCTGGTATGCTGAAGTCCATGGGGTCACAAGGAGTTGGACACAACTTAGCGTCCAAACAACCAAAACTGTACCCAAAATAGCAAGACCTGGTGCTTCTTATGAATGTTACAAAATGAATATCTCAGTTAACATTGATACATAGAATAGAAACTCTGCTTAGGTTGCCAACTCTTGTAATGAATCGAGATCTCCCAGAGCTTAACACTAAATATATAGTTAAGGAGGTTTAATCCATTCTTTTAACCCACTTTTTCAAAAATCCCACAAAGAATAATCTATCAAAGAATCAGTTTAAAAAATTAGAATAAATCAAAGATAATTGAACAATTAACCAAATCTTTTAAGTCTGTGGTTCATACAAGTGATAAAATAGAAAGAAAAACAGTATGTGTGTGTGAATGGAGTGGGCTTTTCCATGTAGTGTGATTCACCAAATTCCTGAGCTAGTCAAAATGGGGAGAATAGAAATGTGAGGTTTGTGATGACTCTGTGTTGTTTTTGATAAAACAAAACAAATTTGTGTGTGTATAATTTTATGCTATTTTTCTGAACTATGGGGGTAAACCTTCAATTTTCCCCCATTTATTTTAAATAAGCAGCTTTAGAAAGTTCGTTTCATATGTGAAAGCAGAGCGGGGCTGGCCCACTTTCCTTCCATGCTTCCTCCTACCCAGCCTCTAAAAAAGGGTGTGCTAGTCCCTACCATCCATGTGGGTGGCAACTCTGTTCTTGGTTCAGGAGAGAAAGCACAGGCAAATAAGAGAGGCTTTTTCACAAATTGTAGGACTTGAAAATCTTGCATTTTTAATAATCCAAGGAAAATATAACAAAGTCAATTATTGTTAAGATGTAATAGAGTTCATCACACTTGGTTATTGTTACACGGTGCCAAGCCTGGAAAAGGCATTTTTAAATTGTTGTGTGAAGAGCTTGATTTCCAGAGGGATCTCCAGCATTATCAGTGGCAATGATTTATCACATCAATTTTACTTGCTCTGTAGTGTGTGCAGGCTTCCCCAGTGGCTCAGTGATAAAGAATCTGCCTGCAGTGCAGGAACCGAGGTGCTGCAGGAGCCGCAGCTTCCATCCTTGGGTCAGGAAGAGTGTCTGGAGAAGGAAATGGCAACCCACTCCAGTATTCTTGCCTGAGAAATCCATGGACAGAGAAGCCTGGCAGGCTACAGTCTATAAGGTCGCAAGAAGAGTCAGACACGACTGAGAACACACATAGTGTGTTCTCAGCAATGATATCAGCAATGAATTTAAAAACTAGAGTGCTAAATAATGTATATCATCAAGGGTAAAGAAAAAAAAATCTCATAATAAATATTTGCAAATTATTTTAAAACAGTAAAAAATAAATGTTGGTAAGTGACTTGCGACTGGATAATCTTACGAGGAGTTGAAGGAGGAAAAGTCGAAATCTAACTGAGTTTGGATGTTTGATTTGGATGTTTGATGTGTTCTCTTTGAACTTGACTTACTCAGCTTTCATGTGTTGTGCTCTGAGATACTCTCTACCTACCACCATTAAAGTGATTTTGTAATGATGTTGCTTACTGTTCAAGTAGTTGGGTTCACTGGGGGCAATTTATAGCCACCACAAAAAGACAAGGTGAAAATCAATGGCCTGCAATGTTCCCAGGCACGCTTTTTATTTATAGATATTGGAAGTGACTGAATCATCCAGAGATGCAGGAAGCATTGAGGGTCTAGGACGCAGAGACAATAATATCTCTGTCTTGTGACGTTGCTTCCTTTGCCTTCTTTTTGGCATGAGAAAACAGAAATCTCATCCTTTGACCTGAAAACTACAAAAATATCCCTTGGGAAAGAGCAGGACTGGTGAGTGCAGGGGCAATTGTTATGTCTGTCTGGATGTCAGAACATGTGCTCAACTAGGCTTATTGACTAGCTGTGGAGGTATTTGAACAAACTCATCAATATCTTTAAGAATTGCACTTCTCAACCTTCTTTTATGTGCTCAGATCTATTACATCCATTCACAGACTTTTATCAAAATAAAATGCAGAGAGGTGGACTTGATACAAATATTCTACCAGATGAGAAACCAAGAGTGACACAGAGCTCAGCAACATGGTTTTAGGGTGCATAAGGCAAGAATGAGGAAGTTAACTTTTACCATGGTCAGTTATGACTATGGGGATTTCCAGATGGCAGAGGATTGTCTGAAAAGAATTATTTTATATAATTTTAGGAAGATAAGCTTCATTTATGACTGTTAGAGGCATTTACAGGACATAAACTAAGTAAAATTGTGCTTATGTTCATGAAATAAGCTAGATTAAATTTTGCTTATGTAGCTTAACTAGTTTTATATGCTTGGGGAATGTTCAGGTAGTCATTAGCTTAACACCTATCTGATTCATGTCCATACACAAACAAAAAAGAAAAACAAATTGACTGACTGGCTAATTGTCACACATTTATGCCATGATAAATTAATTCCAGCTGAGCTACTTCAAATTCTAGGGTCTTCCCTGTAGCTCAAATGGTAAAGAATCTGCCTGCAATGCAGGAGACCTGGGTTTGATCCCTGAGTCAGGAAGATCCTCTGGAGAAGGGAATGGCAATCCACTCCAGTATTCTTGCCTGAAGAATCCCATGGACAGAGGAGTCTGGATCCCATGGACAGGAGAGTCCATGGGATCACAAAGAATTGGATTTGACTGAGTGACTAATACTACACTACTACTTCAAATCCTAAAAATGATGCTGTTAAAGTGCTGCACTCAACATGCCAACGAATATGAGAAACTCAGCAGTGGCCACGGGTCTGGAAAAGGTCAGTTTTCATTCCAATCCCAAAGAAAGGCAATGCCAAAGAATGTTCAAACTACGATACAGTTATGCTCGTTTCACACACTTGCAAGGTGATGCTCAAAATCCTTCAATCTAGGCTTTGACAATATGTGAACAAAGAATTTCCAAATGTACAAGCTGGATTTAGAAAAGGCAGAGGAACCAGAGATCAAATTGCCAGCACCTACTGGATCGTAGAAAAAGGAAAGGAATTCCAAAAAACCATCTATCTCTGCTTCACTGACAAAGCTAAAGCCTTTGACTCTGTGGCTCACAACAAACTGTGGAAAATTCTTAAAGAGATGGGAATACCAGACCACCTTACCTGCCTCCAGAGAAATCTGTATGCAGGTCAAGAAGCAACAGCTAGAATCGGACATGGAACAACATGGACTCATTCAAAATTGGGAAAGGAGTACATCAAGGCTGTATATTGTCACCCTGCTTATTTACTTACATGCAGAGTACATCATGCAAAATGCCAGATTGGATTAATCACAAGCTGGAATCAAGATTGCTGAGAGAAATATCAACCACCTTATATATGCAGATGGTACCACTCTAATGGCAGAAAGCAAAGAGGAAGTAAAAAGCCTCTTAATGAGGGCAAAGGAGGAGAGTGAAAAAGCTGGCTTAAAACTCAACATTCAAAAAACTAAGGTCATGACATCCAGTCCCATCACTTCATGGCAAATAGATGGGGGAAAGTGAAAACAGTGACAGACTGTATTTTCTTGTGCTCTAAAATCACTGTGGACAGTGACTGTAGCCATGAAATGAAAGACGCTTGCTCATTGGAAGAAAAAGTACGACAAACTTTGACAGCATATCAAAAAGCAGAGAGATTAATTTGCCTACAAAGGTCCATTTAGTCAAAGCTATGGTTTTCCCAGTAGTCATCTATAGATGTGAGAGCTGGACCATAAAGATGGCACAGTGTCAAAGAACTGATGCTTTTCCATTGTGGTGCTGGAGAAGATGCTTGAGAGTCTCTTGGACTGCGAGGAGATCAAGCTAGTCCATCCTAAAGGAAATCAGTCCTGAATATTCATTGGAAGGACTGATGCTGAAGCTGAAACTCCAATACTTTGGCCGCCTGATGCAGAGCCCACTCATTGGAAAAGACCCTGAAGCTAGGAAAGATTGAGGGCAGGAGGAGAAGGGGATGACAGAGAATGAGATGGTTGGATAGCATCATTGACTGAATGGACACACATTTGGGCAAACTCAGGGAGATAGTGAAGGACAGGGAAGTCTGGCGTACTTCAGTCCATGTGGTGGCAAAGAGATGGACACAACTTAGAGACTGATACCAGGGATAGAAACTATCCCTGGTGGCTCAGATGATAAAGATTTCCTCTGCAATACAAGAGACCTGAGTTCAATCCCTAGGTCAGAAAGAGCCCCTGGAGGATGGGATAGCTACCCAATCCAGTAGAGAACTCCATGGACAGAGGAGTCTGGCAGGCAACAGTCCATGGGATTTCAAAAGTCAGACATGGCTGGGAGACTAACACTTTCATTTTTAAACTGTACATATACATAGTGTTTTAGGCAGAATAATGACTTCCAGAGTGTCTGCAGTCTAATCTAAGAACACGTAACTATGTTGCATTCCATGGCAAAAGAGGCTTTCCAGATAGGATTATGGATTTTAAATTTAAAAATACAGAAATGATCCTGGATCATCTGGGTGGATCTAACCGAATCATCAGTTCAGTTCAGTTCAATTGCTCAGTCATGTCCGACTCTTTGCGACCCCATGAATCACAGCACGCCAGGCCTCCGTGTTCATTACCATCTCTCGGAGTTCACTCAGACACACATCCATCGAGTCTGTGATGCCATCCAGCCATCTCATCCTTGGTCGTCCCCTTCTCCTCCTGCCCCCAATCCCTCCCAGCATCAAGAATGCCTTAAAAGCAGAGAACTCTCTAATGTTGGAATCAATGAGATACAGCAAAGAAGCTGAAGAGATCGAAACCTGTGATGGACATGACCCATCATTGTTGCAAATGGACCACGTAGAAAGCATGAGAAGAAAGGCAAGTGACTTCTAGAAGCCAGAGAATGAGAACCTCAGTCCCACAATTGCAATAAACCAATGTAGTCAGCAAACCAAATGAGTTTGGCAGCAGTTCCTTCCCCACAACTGTCAAAAGGAGCTCAGCCTGGACACCACCTTGACTTTGGCCTTGTGAAACCCTAAGTAGAGAAACCATCCTGTACTCTGGCTTCTGACAGTTTTCACAGAACTGCAAGCTAATAGATGGAGATTGTCCTACGCTGATATAGTTGACTAATGTGTTATGGCAGCAATAGAAAAGTAATCCATACAGTTTGTGATTTGAGTTGAGTGACTTTTCTCCATTTAAATGCACCAATGAAACATCCAAAGAGTCTTTTCTAATTTCCTCCCAGTAATACAATTCTAAGATTCCATTTTACCTTTATGCAATTTTAGCTCAAAAAGCCCAAAGGCTGCAATTACCGAGGAAAGATAATAAGATACCTAATGTATGCTACCTGAAGAAAACTGGACGTGTTCATTTTCATGGAGAATCTTCAGTGAATTTCCTGAGAAATTTCATTTTCTAGCACCTTTCGGCTCATAGCAGATTTCAGTTTGGGGGTCTACAGCTGGTACAATCAATTCTGTGATGACTACACCATCATTTTTCAAAGAAAAGTTCATTGCTACTTCACCTGAAATGGGATGTAAGGAACCCAAGACATGTTGTCTTTGTGGAAAAAATAACTGTCCATTACTGGACTGACAAAATGCTCGTGACCTCAGTGAGTAATGATTCTGTCTACTTTAGAGCTGCTTCACTTTCTGCCTTGGCTTTTCCCATGCTGTCTTCTCATGAAGGTACTTGAGCGTGTAGTTTATCCTTTGGTGTGCATCCCATGTTCCTTGGTAACAGAAAGCATATCTCTCATATATTTTTATTTTTGCAAGGGTCTAGAATGTGGCCTTTTAATTAATGCAAGAAAATCTGTACAAAAAGTTGAAGGCTTTGCAAGCTCAGCCATCTAGTTCTCTTACTATATGCCTGAAGCTTTGCTAATTTCTGGGGATGCGTTAGCCAGTCAGGTATATGTTTTCTGCTCTTAAGACACTCACAGGTTAATAGTGGTCGAGGTATACAAGCAAAAGTTATGACACAATGTGATGAGAAATATCCTTGTGAATATACAGAGTGTTAGAAGCACAATGAGGAAACAAGCGTATCATTTGCGAGGAGGAAGGATGTCATAGGTTTGCAGCAGAAACAGTCTTCAAGGGTGAAAACATGGGAACTGGGGAAGAAAAATGGACTTGCTCTCTGAATAGTTTGGGTGGGCACAGGGAGGTAGCAGAAGATGAAGTCAGAGAAGCAGAAAAGACGTTGTGAATAACCAGTGTGCCATGGGACCTCACACTGAGGACAATGATATGGGAGTGATAAAGGTTGTGTCCATATCCATATCCATGTCAGCATTCAGAGGCTCACACTGACTGGCTTTACGGGTAGGATTTAAGGGCAGTCAGAGTAGAATGTGACCACCTTCAGGCAGCTGCTGTCTTATTCTAAGGGTAGAATAGAAGCTGAAAGCAGGGTGGTGGTTTTAAGGCTAAAAGGACTGGTAGCCTTTATAAGAGAGGTAGCATGGAGACTGTAGACATATAATTGAAAATCACCAGCCAACGACTACATTTTGAATGGAAAAGTATAATTAAGGGTATTGTTTGGTGACACAAAATAAAGATGCCAGGTAAAGCAGTGGCTGTCTTTGCTGAAAGCAGCTCAACTTAATTGAAACTGCTTGATGACTGACGTAAGCCAATTCTCTCTCTCTTACGAAAACAAACAAAAAGGCATTTCTGTTTCATCTGAGCTTCTCAATGCCAACAGAAGCAAGTGCATTAACTGGAAGCAGTCATGTGTTAGTCTCTTAGTCGTGCCAGATTCTTTGTGACCCCATAGACTGTAGTCCACCAGTCTCCTCCGTCCATGAAATACTCCAGGCAAGAATACTGGAGTGAGTGGCCATTCCCTTCTCCAAAGGATCTTCCCGACTCGGGGACTGAACCCTTGTATCCTGTATTGCAGGCAGATTCTTTACTGTCTGAGCCTCCAGGGAAGCCTGAAAGCCCTCAGGTACCCACAAAACTGTTCATGGATTGGAAATTAGCTAGGATCTCTCCATTGAAAGGGTTTTCTTGTACTGCCAACACTAGGGAGATCTAAGTAAGTGTTAGTTTGGATAGAAACTCATTATATCTGAATGTGATCTCTTTGCTTTTTTTTTTCTTTAATAACCAAGTTGGAGATGAAGAGGGGCTGTTTGAAAATTGTCCTGGAGCAGAGAGATAAAAACAGGAAAGGTTATGGCACAAAAGGTCGGGTCAGACTCCTGTGTGTGAAAGTGACTCTGTAGGCTTCCGTGGAGGTGGGCAGGGGGACTGAGCTTCTTTGCACTCTTCTGTCTTAGAACAAATGATCTGCATATGACACATAAGTGAACACACACAGCACTGGGGACTCTGACCTGTGCGCTCAGAAAATCCTGTTTGGCTAGTACATTTCATAAGGTCCTAGTTCAATCTCTAAATGTCACTGAACAGGGGAAAAGGACATGTTTATGTAAATAGAACTATCATTCCCACCTGGGGAGGAGAAAACCAGCTTCCATCCCATTTCAAATGAATGGATGAATGAGTGACTCATTCAAATGAATGAATGAGTGACTCAATTAATGGTCATTGGAACTTAATTACTCATGAAAATCATGCAACCCTCCCAAAACATGATTTCTTTATTTATTTTTAAAATTATGATTTCAAATTCCATAGTGATACGACTTGTCTTGTTGGCAAATATTTTATAGCTCTCCTTCTCTGTATTTCAGAGTTCCTTGAAATAATTGTTTGTTTAAAAATTACAAAAGTGAGGCCTGTGGTAAAGGTTTTAATGATTGTCTAGTCATAAAAAAGTAGTTATTTTAAAAATTTCTAATTATTTTGAAAGAGAGAATTAAATATGGAGAATTCATCACAAAGTAGTAGAAGAACTAAAGAAATAAAATTTGGGAGGGATATAGAAAAAACTTTAAGAACTAAACAATAAGGAAAAAAAAACTTCTGAAAAGTGGGCAGAAGTTATGTCATCAAAATGGCAACGTAGGAGACCCCAGCCTCCGGCCTCCCAGAAAGATCAACAATTAGACAGCTGTCTTGGAATAAAAACAGCTCTGGGAGACTTCTGGGGTCAAATTAGCAACCAGCAGCAACACAGTAAAACAAAAGATCTAAGAAAAAGAGCACAAAAAGAGAAGGAAGAAAATTTCATGTTGCCTACATCTTCCCATCCTTCGACCTGGAACTTCTCAGAACTAAGGAGAAACTTCCCAAGTAGAAAGAGTTGCCCTCATCAGGACAGGAAGAGTAGGGTAAAGGAGGAGCTTCCTCAGCTTTTGGGGTACCGCACCAAGGTCCCACTTCCAGGAGCACCCAAGAAGTGGGGGTGATCAGGATTCAATCTGCAACAAGCCCAGCAGGTTCTGCCACTGAAGACACCAATGGTCAGTCCCCTGCAGAGTCCGTCAGCTTCAGATCCCCTGGAACTGCTTGAGTCCCTGCCAGCTCCCTCCATGTTCAGCATCACTAACCATCGGGAAAATGCAAATGAAAACCACGATGCAGTATCACTTCACACCTGTTAGAATGGCTATCATCAGAAAGACAACAAATAGGGCTTCTCCGGTGGCTCGGTGGTAAAGACTCCACCTGCCAATTCGGGCGACAGGGGTTCAGTCCCTGGTCCAGGAAGATCCCACATGCTGTGGAACAGTTAAGCCCATGAGCTGCAACTATCGAGTTGGTGCTCTGGAGCCACAGAGCACGTCGGCCGGGCCCATGTCTGCAGCTACTGAAGCCCATGCACCCTAGAGCCCGTGCTCTGCAATGGGGGAGACCACCGCAATGAGGAAGCCCATTCTCTGCAACTAGAGAAAAGCCCGCACAGCAGCTAAGGCCCAGAACAGCCAAAACAGTAAGAATAATGACAAAAGACAACAAATAGCTAGTGTTGGCAAGAAGGCGGAGAAAAAGGAGCCCTTGTGCACTACTGGTAGAATTGTGAACTGGGGATTTAATGTATAGCTTGATGATTATGGTCAATAATACTGTGTTATATACTTGAAAGTTGCTAGGAAAATAGATCTTAAATGTTCTCACCCCAAAAATAAATGGTAATTACGTGACATAATGGAGGTATTAGCCAATACTTTGGTGGTAACTATTTTGAAAATACAAGTATATCAAATCAACAAGTACACTTTAAACTTACACAGTGTTGTATGTGAATTATATCTTAATAAATCTGGAAAGCATTAAAGAAAAATGCAAAAATGAAGCAAAACTAAAAAGTGGTGAAAGATAAGAACAGATACCTCACTGTGGAAGATGTGTGGCTGGAAAATAGCGTATGAAAAGACGCTAAAGATCCTATATCATTAGGAAAGTGTAAATTAAAGCAATAAGATACCATGGCAAACTATCAGAATGGCCAAAATCTGGGGCACTGATAATGCCAATACTGGTGAGGAGGCTGAGAAAGAGGAACAGTCACTCACTGTTGCTGAGAATGTGAAATGGTACAGTCACTCTGGAAGACAGTTTGTCTGTATCTTACAAAACTAAGTACACTGTAATCTTAAGATCCAACAATCCTACTCCTTGGTGTTGAAAAATTGACTTTGAAAAATACATCCACACAAAGCCTTCACATGAATGTTTAGAGCAGCTTTCTCATGAGTGCCAAAACTTGGAAGCAATAAAGATGTCTTTCAGTCAGTAAGTGGATAAACTATGGTATATCCAGACAATGGAATATGATTCAGCTCTAAAAGAAATGAGCTATGCAACTCTTTTCTTTGTTTCATTTCATTTCAGAAAGAACTGGCTGCTTCTCCTCTGCCTTCCAATCTATCAGCAGACCCCCTCCCCCCGCCCCGCCCCTCTTTACCCCTAACACCCTCCACCGGCAGAAAGTAAAGGAAAACCAGCTGGAATGGAAGCTCGGGGACAGTGTTTGCAGACTTCAGCCCTCTGAAGTACACAGGGAATCCTTTGGACAGTCCACAGAGAAGTCTTGGCAGGTAATTTCGAGAAAAACTGAAAAGGGAGAACCCTTTTGTATCTGCTGATCTTATCTCTTGCAGATTCAGCTCAAAAGCAATCAATTTAAAAACGACTTGAGCTACCCACTACCCGAAGGCCTATGCCAAGTGCCCTGTCAGCTACTTTGTATTCGTTATCTCAGATTCTCAACCAGGTTGTTAATCTTAACAGCCCAGGGACAGTCTCTTGAAAATACCCATTATATAGAAAACTGTGACTCAGAGACATTAAGTCACTGCTCCAAGGTCAAGCAGCTCTTAAGTGGCAAACTGGATAGACAATCTCTATTTCATTTGCCATCAGATTCTGCTCTGTTTTTATAATTCTAGTAGCTCTTACCTAATCAGAAATTGTTTTTTTTTTTTAAGTTTCCTAAAGTCATCACAAGGGTAGTTCATCCTAAAAGGTGTAAACAAACAGACGCAAAACTAAGGCCACAGAAGAGCATTCTCAAGTCCAGTTATTTGCCTCCCTCCTCTGTCTTTCCCTGGTGATGTTAAACTTACATACTCTTGTAGAGTACATCTTCTCAAGCAGATAGATAAGGTATTGAAGGGACAGAGGAGGGGACACTGGATGTGTTGGAGGATCCCAGAGTTATGTGCCCAAGGAGGACTCAGCATGAGGGGCAAAGACTGGACGAGAGTGCGCGAAGAAGCCTTGCCACAGAAGGGTGAAGACCCCCTGGGAAACCCTGCAGGGCTGGGCAGTTTTGGTTTCATGTATTTGTACCATGTGAGGAGAAGGGCTGAGTGGGCCATGTGAATGGTGCTTTATTTATCATGGGCTATTGTGACTGCTTTAGAAGGAGGCTAAGAATGAAAGAAATGTATATAATGCATGAGCTAAGGCTCTGATTAAAAGGGGTGGAATATTTGTGTTTCATGTGGGTGAAAGAAGTGTAGGCCTTTTTTCTTTAACTTAGGAATCCATCGCTGTCATTGGGGGAGGCTGGTTCAGCTGAGAATTTCAGATTTTTGTCCCCTTTTAATCTCAGTGTCCCTCTCTGGAAATGGCAGCATTCATTCCATTTGTTCCAGTTAATCTATACAGCATTATTAATCTTTTTCTAGCTATAAAGTATTGTGGGGTTATTAAGGTGAGTAGGGCATCTTTGCCATCCTCAAGGAGCTTGCGATTTAGAAGTGGAGGAAAAGGAGAAAGACTCAAAGAGTTACAATGCAAAAATAAGTAGGTACATAAACAAAGAAATAGTCTTAAGAATGGAGAATGCCAAATACATTGGAGGGGAAAGGAAGCCATTGTATATTAAGTGTCTTTACATATCAGGCATTTTATCTAGGTTGTTCCATTTAAACTTTACAGCATTCATTAAGGTGCATACTGCTATTCTCAGTGTACAGAGAGGAAGTGAGATTCAAAGAGGTAAAGTAACATTCAGAATCACAGCATGAGAAATCACTAAGCTCAGTTTGAGGACTGGTCTTCAGGTGTTAACAGAGTGGTCCAAGACTCAGTAAATGACCAAAATCCAGCCAAATGGAGGACATTGAGAATGGGACAAGGACAACTTTGGAACTGAAGCTATGTGACTTGGTTTGAGGTCTGTGCTGGCTGTGTAGCAGGGAGGGGGCCATTCCAAGAAGAAGCAGAAACAAGATGAGCAAAGAAGCAAAAAGCACACATGAGACCTGTTACAAAGAGCACACGGTCCCACTTGGAAAGAACAGCAATGGGAAGACCAGCGTCCACAGAATGAGCACTGAGGGCTGGCCAGGAACAGAGCCGAGGGCAGGAATGGGCACCGGGGTGATATGGGAGCCATACGAGGCTGCGAGCGGAAATTCTATCAGCCAGAGAGTTGGATAAATCTACTGATACTCATTTCCGTATTTGCTCTGTTGCTTCCATTTATATTTCTTTCCTGGTTTTTTTTTTTTTTGGTTAGGCTGAGCCCACAGTTTTGGAAATTAAGGGTTCCAGAGATGAACAAATGATGCAACTTGTGATTCCCATAGAACATAACAGAGTTTAAACGAGCGGGCTATCATTGCATGGGCTGTGTCGGATATTGCAAATGAGAGAATAACAGCAGTTTTCACCACTCCTCAAATTAAGGGACTGGCCCCAAACAATACAAGTCATTGATAGCAAAATATATTTGGGGACCCAGGGCTCCTAAGAGCAAATCCAGTATATTCCAAAGTTCCTGGTCTCCCTTATAAAAGTGGAGGAATATGTCTATTTCCATCCTAAAATGGGCATTGCTTTTCCTTGTTTACAGTACTCAGATTTTTGGAATTTGAGGTGCCTTTCCAGAGCAGATAGAATCAAAGAGAGAAGTAAGTTTTTGCATTGCAGGCATGCCCTCTGACAGAGGAGGCTTTTGTTTCTCAGCTGCCGTGATCAGGCAGCACACGGAGATGGTGTGCCCTTAGCTGGCCGAATATGACAGAGCTGGTTCTGTGAAAGCAAGGCTTCCGTGAGCCTCCAGTTGGCAATCCCGACAGCTGCCGATGGCAAAAACATCAGGAATAACACGTTGGAAAATTCCTGATGCGTCTCCCATGAGCAGATCCCTGCACAGACAACAGCAGAAACATTACAGCAAATTGCACTTTATCACTGTTCCCTTTACTGCCAAATGCAGGCTTGTAGACATTTCTTGTAAATGCACACTTTGTATAACACATTGATCTGGGTGGAGGGACAGACATGGCTGAGCACCCTATATTGATACAGTATGGGACTGCAAGTCACAGGACTGTGGTTCATGCAAAAGGCAATTTAATAATCAAGGTTCTGAGCCTGATGCTTGCGAAATGCGCCAGAAAAAAACCACACTCGCACAGATGGAGGCTTTGCCTTTGAAATGATTTTCCAGGGAAGACACTGCTGAAATGCCTGCGGGACGCCTCTTCTACACAGACCCCCATCAGCATGCTGCCAGGTCCACAGGATAACCTTTCCCTTCCTTCACAGGGCGCCTGGCTGGCAGTGCCAAGGGGCCCCTCTGGTCTGGCCAGTGCTTTTCTTGACAGCTCTGCTTCCTGATGACTCTGAGCTTTTTCAAAAGCCAAATCCACTTCTGGGGATGAGGATAACTGTTCATTTCCTTCATAGGGAGGAGCAAGATGGTTTCAGGGTTCAAGATGGAGTTTTCAAACAAAAATTACAGCAGGACTGTGCTCAAATTTTTGTTTCATCAAATATGCATTCAAGGCTGCCCTGGTGGCTCAGTGGTAAAGAATCTGCCTGCCAATGCAGGAGACAGGAGTTCCATCCCTGATCCAGGAAGATCCTACATGCCGAAGAGCAACAAAACCTGTGCACTACAACTAGTGAGTCCACATTCTAGAGCCCAGGAACTGCAAATACTGAGCCCACATGCTACATGCCCTGAAGCCTGTGCTCTGCAACAAGAGAAGCCACTGCAATGAGAAGCCCGAGCACCGCAACTAGAGAGTAGCCCCCGCTAGCCACAAGTAGAGAAGAGCCCGTGCAGCAACGAACACCCAGCACAGCCAAAAAGAAAGAATCCAATAAGTACAATTATATAAAATCATGCATTCAGTGTATGTCCTGTGCCTTTCTGTGACACACAAGCTGTGCTAGGCAGCACAGAGGACAGAGAGGGACATCAACCCGACCAGGTTTCTATGCTAATCATGTTAGAGGAGGACGTACAAATAATCACTCAGATGAACCTCTAAGCTCAAACCCTGGTCAGTGTTGTGAAGGGGAGGCAGGCTATGAAGGAGACCCAAATCCAGATGAGAGAGAAGAGGGCCGCTCTCATGAAGGGGAGATGAATGCGAGGGGGCTGAAGAGGACTCCAGCAAAGGAAGAACCTGGGGGCAGCCCTGCGTGGAGGGGGCAGTGTTGGGGAAGTGCCAGGATGGAGGGGTTTGGCAGATCAATGGCTGGAGGAGGATGGGATTAAACAGAGTGAGAGGGCTACAGAAAGAGGCCCTCTCTGACACAGAGCTTTGGATTCTGTTGATGCTTTTGGATCTGAAGTGCTGTTTGGAGACAAGGGAATGGCATGATCACTCTGGTGTCTGAAGAAAGTTTTCCCAGGTTGGCGTGTGGGTGGACCTTGTTCTAGGGAGGGGGCAAGGTGGAGAGCTGGCCACCACTCAGGAGGTGGTCATGATGGGCTTAATATGAAGGGAGAGGGGCTTTGACCGGGAAAACGCAATGGAGTTGGGAAAGTGGATGTATTTGAGATGCATTTTTGGAGCTGGCAATGCGAAGACTTGGTGATGAATGTGAGTGGAGAGTGACAGGACAGTTCATAGGTCAGTTTGTTCATTGCTTTCTCTGGATCTTAGCCCTGCAAGGTGGTGGTGCTGAACACACACTCATAGATAACGTTGAGTACAGTTGAATATGCTATGCCAGGGCTCTTCTGTGACCTGATTCCACAGTCTTCAGGCCAGTTCTCCAGACAACTCTTAGTAATGATCCCAAACTCTTGCCTGCCTCCCCTTCACATATTCCTCTTCATCAAAACAAAATCTGCTTTTCCCCATTTCCGTGGCATGGCCTTTGGCCATGCTGATCCCCCTGCCCTCACAACTCTGCCACAAAATGCTCTGCCTACAGAGCCAGCAACAATCCCGCCTCCTCTGCGAAGTCCTCTCTGACTATTCCTAGGCAAAGGCAGGTATTACTCTGTCTGTTCTGATCCAGCCTATCATGCCTTTAGACTGTGTTCTTCTGTGTTTTCTGTAGAAAAGTTAGTAGCCTTGACATAGTCTTGGACAGACCTGGGTTCAACCCTGGCTTTCCCTCAGAGTAACTCCAATTTAGGACATGTTACTGGATCCTCTTTAATTCTCGTTGTTGTTGTTGTTTTCTGGTTGTTGAGTCATGTCCAACTCTTTGTGACTCCATGGACTGTAGCCCACCAGGCTCCACTGTCCCTGAGATTTCACAGGCAAGAACACTGGAGTGGGTTGCCATTTCCTTCTCCAGGGGATCTTCTGGACCCAGGGATGGAACCCATGTCTCCTGCAGTGTCGGGCGGATTCCTTACCACTGAGCCACCAGAGAAGCCCTTTAATTCCAGTCACCTCACTGATATAATGGGACTGCCTAGATGTCTCAGCGATAAAGAATCCACCTGCTAATGTAGGAGACATAAGAGATGCAGGTTCAATCCCTGGGTCGGGAAGATCCCTGGGGGAGGGCACGACAACACACTCCAGTATTCTTTCCTGGAGAATTCCACGAACTAAGGAGCCTAGTGGAGTATAGTTCATAGGGTTGCAAAGAGTCAAGTGACTTAGCATGCACATTGATATAGTAGGAATGTTAATAGTGCCTATCTCATGGAATTGTTGTAAGGATTAAATGTTTAGCATGGCACCTGGTACATAAATGTAAGCCATCACCATCATCATTATCTAATTATTATTACCCATAATTTTAATAAATAATCTTTGCTCATCTTTTCTCATTCTGACTAGACTGAGCATTCCTTGGGGCAGAGGTCAGGTATCTCTGATACCAAATACAGTGTTTAGAACTGCACAGATACTTGGCATATATTTTTACATTAATGAGGAAAATGAACAGATGATAATGTGAGCTCTCTGTGAAGTGAATGAGGCAAGACAATATATTTAAGAAGGAAAGCAGGGAACCAGTTACTCTCCTTTAACCCAAATATTTTGTTTCATTATATAACCTATGATTTAATACCAGGAAAGGAGACATATGCCTCCTGTCCCCAAAAGGCCACTGCCTGTGGGAAACAAACAGGAAATCCCATTGTATTTCTACTTTTAAAATGGAATTCCTCATTTCTCTTCACGTGCGGAAAAGCAGTTGACTTTGCTGGGAGGCTGTCATCAGGAGGAGTAGAGATTGGTTTAAAAACTAGGATAAAATTGTGAGCAGCACATAGGCCAGAAAGAGAAGGCACCGTGTCACAAACATTACATTGTAGAGCCTGGTCATGGACGATGACTTCACTTATCTTTCAACAAAGGATTATGCTTCAAAGCATAGTATAATATCAGTTTAACATCTCTGTTTGGTGGAACATGATTGTAATAATTTTGAACATTGTTCAACCAATGCATAAGACATTCTGAAATATCCAGCAGCAGAGAAGATAATGAAGATAATAAACTTTGTTACTGAAAGCCTCTTATTTCTAAATAGCATAGGTCCTAGCAAGTGGAGGGACCTTTTGTTTTGGCAGGTAAGGTGGTGGGTAGATGGGCGAGTTTCAAGATGAAGACAAAGCAAGGCAGAATTGCATTCTGTCACCCAGGAGAGAAGAGTTTGGCCAGTTGTATGGAAGCTAAAGACAGAAGAGAAAGAGCTGAAGAGGCAGGGAGCAAGGTGAAAGAATGAACAGGCTCCTGACTCAGCTTCCGCCATAGAAACTTCTGGGCACCACAGAGATGTCTACGGGAGAATTCGACATGTTGTTGACTGGGCCAACATAAACCCTCTGCTGGCTCTCCGCACCCTCTGGTAAATTATATACTGCTCATGTGATCCTCTGTGTGAATGGATTATTTTAGGGGAAAGCAACTAACTGGAGGAAACCAGCAACATAGTTATTTTTTTCCTATTTGAGAAAGTAGTAAGACATATTTTTAAATGAGGGGAAACAAGGGATTACAGGGTTTAGTGCTTTCCAAGCAAAGAAAAGTCTTGGTGTTTTTCTTTATAAGAATAAAGAAACATGAACGAGAAAACAGAAGATAAAACCAGAGAGAAACCTTATAAACTATATTTATATACACCTATTTAATCATTATCAAATGTATGTTCCTCATTCCCAGTTTACTAATCAAGTTATCTGTGCTAGTGGATTACATAGAGAAAGAAAAGCCCTCATACAAAGTTAATGAGAAAAGATGAAAGTATGTTTACCATCACACGGGCCTGAAGCCGGGATCCACGCCACTGGTGCATGCATGCATGCTAAGTAGCCCCCTGCCAGTCTCCTCTGTCCATGGGATTTTCCAAGCAAGAATGCTGGAATGGGTTGTCACACCCTCCTCCAAGAGATTCCCCCAACACGGGGATCAAACCCACATCTCTTTACATCTGCTGCATCGGCAGGCAAGTTCTTTACCACTAGTGACACCTGGGAAGCCCCCAGGCCACTGGTACTGTGAAATGAAACTATTTCCTGCCATATCAATAAGCAAGAAATGTCACAGCCATCAGTGACTTCTGGCTTCCAAATGTGAATGAGGGCTCCCAAAACTGTGATCCAGTGGATGCTGCCACCTCTACTGGGATTGCTGAGGAGCTGGGGGAACACAGGAAGCAGCCATCTGCCAATCCTCAAGGTGAATAAGGAGATAGGATTTGGCCCCCAGACAGCTGAGGCGCATATTCATAGGAATAAACTCAGTGAGCCCAGAGGCTTGCATCTTCCCATACATAGAATACTAAATTCCTTAACTTGGGACATCTGGCTGCCTTTATTGAAGTATAATATTTTGATGTTAAGACTCCTTGCTCTTTGTCGCAAAACTTTTATAAAAGCTGGCTCCTCCCTCACATCCTCAGAGCAGTTTTCTCAGAGATACTGAGATACTGTCTCCTGGGCTTGGAGTCCTAAACATTCCCATCAAATGAAATAACTCTCTACTTTCAGATTATGACTGTATTTTTCAGTTGACAGTGAAGGGAAGTGAAAGTCGCTCAGTCCTGATCGACTCTTTATTCTCCAGGCCAGAAACTGGAGTGGATAGCCCTCCCCTTCTCCAGGGGATCTTCCCAACCCAGGCTTTGAACCCAGGTCTCCCACATTGCAGGCAGGTTCTTACCAACTGTGGTGGTGGTGGTGGTGGTGGTGGTTACTACCAAACTGTAAAGAGCTTCCCAGGTGGCGCTAGTGGTAAAGAATCTGCTTGCCAATGCAGGAGACGAGGTTAGATCCCTGGGTCGGGAAGATCCCCTGGCAAAGGAAATGGCAACTCACTCCAGTGTTCTTGCCTGGGAAATCCCATGGACAGAGGAGCTGGGTTGGGCTACAGTCCATGGGGTTGCAATGAATTGGACATGACTTAGCAACTAAACAGCAACAGCATATATGTCTCTCCCACTGGTTCTCTTTTTCTGAAAAACACACACAGGTTCATTTTAAAATGTTTATGTCCTGCGTATATCAACATTGTTAAATATTTTAAGACTCAGCCTTCCTGGATATCTAGTTTTTCAAGCTTATTTTATGTCAAGGTGCTGTTTCTTAAGTTGCTTGGCATTTGGTCCTTCCTAATTTTCTTTATATCTACCTCTCTTTTAGGCCTTAGGGGGTTTTGTTTTTATATTTTGGTAGTGCCATGAAGCTTGTGAGATCTTAGTTCCCTGACTAGGGATTGTACCTAGGCTGTTGGCAGTGAAAGCTTGGAGTCCTAATCAGTGGACCTTACCCTCAGTGTTTTGACACTGAAACGGCAGCTAGCAGTCCTCAAATTCAAATTAGGCGTGGCTAGTTTCACCACCAATACCTGCCTCTCCTGCTCCCAGAACTGCCCTTCCTTGAGTTGGATTGCCCCAACTTGAGTTACTTGCTCATCTTTTGATTTGAAAACCAAATCAGGGTGGAAGGGATGTTCAAACTGGCCAGGGAAACATCTCCCTCAAGAACCAGAGGTCAGGGTCAGCCTTTCCTAACACACAGACAGTGAGAAGGATTAAGGGAGCTCCCAAAGAACTGCTGAAGTGACGCTATCTGAATGAAGACAGATAGTGAGTGGGCAAAACCCCACACAGGACCCCTTTCTTTACTGTCTAAGTGGGTGGTTTTCTCTTTGATTTTCTTACATTCTGGGATTCTCTAGTGCATCAGACTCTCCTATATCTCTGAGCCTTCACACACATTTTTCTTTCATCCTCAGATTCTTTTCCTCATCCCTTTTAATTTGGCAAACTTCTACTTATGCCTCAGGACCCAAATATTACCTCTTTTGGGAAGCTTCCCTTTTCACTGCCTCTGCTAAACTTGTCCCTCGCTCCTCTGTGCCCACGGAGCATTTTGTACACGAAGAACTGGAACTGAATTAATTAGCAAGGATAAGAAACTGAACTACCCACATCCTTTTGAAAATGGAAAGCAGATGATGTTGGCTTAGATAAGATCAAACAACATCAAATCAACAAAAGTTTATTGAGTGTATACCAGGCACAGGGGTCCCCAAGCAAAATCCCACTTGATGTGTGTGTGTGTGTGTGAGTGTGTGTGTATTTAGAAACACAGGCTTTCAGGATCTTGGTTTTTTAAAGCTTATCTAATTCAACCACTTCCTTATTCAGATCAGGAAACTGAGGCTGAAGTGGGTTTCTCTGTAGCTCTAACAGTATATAATCTGAGCCACCAAAAGGAAGGAAAGGTTGGCCCAATTCTAGGCTAAGAAAACCACAACTATTATCTTAAACTTCCTGTTCTAAACTCCAGGCCAGGACAAAGTCTTTGTCTCCAGTGCCAATGGCCACTCCAGACAGAGAGTCAGAATCAGTCTGTCCTTGTCTCTCTCTCTCTCTCTGCTCCCACTTCCCCTTCTCTTTGGAAAAATAGAAAACAAAGAGAAGTGAGAGAGTTGGGGCCAGGGTATTGGAACACTGATTCAGATTTTTTCCTTTTTTTTCTTTTTTTTGATATGTTTATATGAGGACACTATTGATGAGTCACTGCATAGTGGAGAGCTGTGATACATTTTTTGGGGGAATTCAAAACCTGCAGAGTGTGGATCAAATGAGTGAGGCTCACAGGGACACAGTGTTTTAAAGCAAAGGGATAAAGGTCACTTGCTCTCTGCAGCAGAGGTCCCCTCTATTTTTATCATGATTTCTACGTAGACCTTCTCTTTTAAGAGTCAGAATGGGTTAGGAGTGGAACTACACGAACCCTGCGATACTCAAAATGGAAAGTGAAGATTTATTTGAATTTTTGCCAGACCCTCTCAGGCACAAACATGTAGAAATATTTCCATAAAAGAGTTTCCATGAAAAAATGCCCAGGGCCCATCTGTCCTAGGGCCACTGCCTCCCCATCGCTTTCTGGTCTGTCTGCATTCTGGCTCCCTCCAGGCTCTACCCACCCATAACTGCTTGCTTCCACATCCTTTTAGAAATATTGCCCCTGTTCAGAAATGACTCTGATAATATCCTGAGCGCCAAGCCTGGCATCTGGGCTTTTATCAACCATTCCAACTTCTCCATACCATGTTGGAACATGGTTGAGGGGACTGGCACCAGGTTAGCAAGCTGACCGTGACCAGTTTATAGTCCAGTGAGAGTGTCTGTAGATCAACCACTAAACTGGTAAGTGTGATGAAGAACACAGAGTCAAGTAATATGATGAGAAGTGCCTTAGGCGGGTGGGGGGTTGGGACCACAACCTTGGGATACTGGAGGAAGGTCACTCCCACGATGGTATATTGAGGCGTGACTAATAAGAAGGATCCAATCTTTGGGAACACCTGGAGATCATTTCTCTCCACACAGAAGAAGCAAAGGCAAATTCCCTGACTTATGAAAGAACTGTGTTTGAGGAGTGGAAATAAATGGAGTCTATTAGTAAGAGAAGGAGGTTTTTCTGGAGAAGACCCTTGAGAGTCCCTTGGACTGCAAGGAGATCCAACCAGCCAATCCTAAAGGAAATCAATCCTGAATATTCATTGGAAGGACTGAAGCTGAAGCTCCAATACTTTGGGTCACCTGATGCAAGGAACCCTCTCACTGGAAAAGACCCTGATACTGGGAAAGACTGAGGGCAGGAGAAGAAGGGAGCGACAGAGGATAAGGTGATTGGAGGGCATCACTGACTCAGTGGACGTGAGTTTGAGCAAACTCTGGGAGATGGTGAAGGACAGGGAATCCTGGCATGCTGTGGTCCAAGGGTTGCAAAGAGTTGGACATGACTAAATGACTGAACAACAACAAATTGTGAAATACCCTAAAGCCACAGAAAGGAGTTTGGATTTCTTTGGAAACATGGAAAGTCATGATTCAGTTTTTCAATCTGAGAGAGGACTGACATTTTCCTTTGTCCCCTCTGTGGGGAATGAATGGTAACAGAACCTCCTGATCCTCACCCTTGTGTAATCCTCTACTCCTGGGTGTGGGCTGAGCCTACTCACTCACTTCTGATGAACTGAATACTGCAAAGAAGGGAGTCCACTTCCGATATGAGGTTGTAAAAGGACTCTTTAATTTCTGTCCCTCTCTGTCTCTCCCTCTCGCTCTCTTGCACACATGCACGTGGACACTCTGAGGAGGCCATGTTCCATGCTGTGAGTTTCCCTATGCAAAGGCTCACCTGGCAGAGAACTGCTGTCTCCAGCTAGCAGCAGCCGGCCTGGATATGAGGACTCCCACAGCCGCGCCAGTCAGCTTGGACATGGAATTCACTTGCTGGGGCTGCCATCACCAAAACTGCAGACTTGGTGAATTAAACAACAGAAATTTATCTTCTCACAGTTCTGGAGGCTGACAATCGAAGATCACGGTGTCAGCAAGTTTGGATTCTCCTGAGGCCTCTCTCCTTGGCTGGCAGAAAGCTGCCTTCTTGCTGGGTCCTCATGTGGCCTTTCATGTGTGTGTGTGTTCCTGGTGTCTCTCTCCCTTCTCATAAGGGCACCTACCCTTGGGTAGACTGGTAGGACCCCATCTTTATGACCTCCTTTAACTTTAATTAACTCCTGAAAGCTCTTTCTCCAAATACAGTCCCATCTTAACGTACAGGGGTTAGGACTTCTGCATACGAATCTGGGGAAGGGGGCACATTTCAGTCCCTGAGGGAAGCGGGTCCCCCTCAGAAGAGCTCTGAGGTACCTATAGTCACAGGGCTCCCTGGATTGTGACCACATAAGAGACCCTGGATCAGAGGTGTCCAGTCCAGCCATGACTGGATCACCAGCACACTGAAGCTGTGAGACAATTTCTAGGGCTTTAACTTTCTAAACTCAGGGTGAATTTTTATACAGCAATAGACCGCAAATGCAGATACTGGGACCCGGACACGGGTGCACCTTAGCAAATACCTAACTAGGTGGTGTGGCTTCAGGGACAGACAGCAGGCGCACTCTCTCCTTCACCCTCTCTCCCTGCCCTCACTCTGGGAAGCAAGCTCCCACCTTGTGACCAGCTTCACAGAGAAGCCTGTGTGGCAGGGAACGGCTGTCTCTGAACCCCAGGCAGGGAGGAGCCTGCCCACAGCTGCTGAGAATGCCGGAAGTGGCTCTGCCTTTTTCTTTTAAGGACACTTGTCATTGGATTTAGGGCCCAGCCAGACAATCCAAGATGATTTCATCTCAAGATCCTTAACCTAATTACATTGGCACAGACACTTTTTCTAAATAAGGTCACATTCACAGCTTCCAAGATTTGACATGGACATATTTTCTATTTTTGGGGGTAGTGTGGGGAGGGCATGCAACCTGTCACAGTGAGTCGACTATTATTATTGTTAGTCTTCTTTTTCCAGGATCGTGCAGCCCAGATTCAAACAGGTAGTCTCTTCTCAGGGCCCCTGCCGTTGAACATTCTATAAAGTTGGTTATGTTACAGGCTCACTGTGAGGGTTCAAACTAAAGTATATAAAGCACCAAGTATGACCTCAAATATGTAAATGTTTTATTATTAATTTGTTTTACCATTAGTTAAACTTGAGATGCTGTTTATCTGACATGAGGTATTCAGATGCATGGTGGAATTCTTAGCCAAGTTCAGAGAGCTCATGTCCTCCAATCAACACAATTTCCAATTACAGATTGATTTCTCACCATTAAATTCACACGCTAGACCCTGACAGAATGGGGCTTTGAAGCCAGAGAAATATCATTGCTCTGAGTGGCAGGACGAGAATTCTAACCTTGGGTTCCTTGGCTTACATTTCAGAAATGGAGAGGAACTGGTGCAGTAAATATTTAATGTGACATGATGTTAGCTTACACCAATTAGGAGTCTCTGGGTCAAATACAAGGAGGGGGTGAAGAAGCCTCCTCTGTGCCAGTGTGAGCCAACACAGTCATGCCTTCAGCTTTCTCACTGCACGGGCTTTAGAGACCTTGGGAAAGGAACACTTGAACATTGACAGCTGTTATCCAGGCAGCTCTACGCTGAATAGCCTCTTGCTTTGTTGACACAGGCATGTGCACCTGAAGGACAGGCTGTTTCAAGTGTGGCTGCTTTGGGAGAATGGTTCCCAGTGCCGCATGAGGCTCATTACAGATGAGTGTTACCTATTTCCTTGCCGCCCGCCTCAGTTGGCTGGATAAGGAGGGACTCAGGAAGTTCTCAGAACTCTGTCCACCAGTGCGCTGTGCGTCTACAGTTTTCTCCAGTGTGGTGGGAATCACTTCAGTCCTGAAATACCTACGGGATAGGGACCGCCAGCCTTCCTTCCAAGGCAGAGACCCACTCCAGTGTCACTCAGGCCAACGTGCTTACAGACCCTGGGGTTGGCAGAGCTGCTGGCTTCTACACCTTTCACTTTGCTCTGCAGTTGTGGGTCTCTCTCCTGCATTATAACCTGCTCACCTCTGTGTCTTCCATAGTGCCTATTCTAGGGTATTGCCAGCAGGAAGAAGTGTGATAGAGGCAGGGATATCAAACTGGATCACTGGACTTGGAGTTCAATAGGGATTCAATTATGTGCCAGCTCTAAGGTTTATCAAGTGCCTAAGCCTTTCCAGTCGTCATCTGTAATTTGGCTGTACTGCTAACAGCATTGGTTCTGTTTACTCCACAGAATGTTGAAGGGGTTAACTGAAAACATAATTTACATAATAAACTGCAAAGTCCTGTGTAATAAATTAAGAGTATTAGCTGATACAGAAACATATGAATTATGGAATTCTTTAGCTCTGCAATTCCTTCTTGCAAAAGAAGATAAAAAGCCAAAAAAAAAAAAAAATCCAAACACACAAACAGCAACAATAAAGAAAACAAGCAAATAATCCCATTTACGTACTCCAAAAAAACAAAAAAATGCTGTGACAAAATAACCTAATCATCCGACAAATCTACATTAATGAATGTCTCTCTCTCTAGTCTTTGTATCCTGGTGTTTATCATTCCTTTAGTTGATAAACCCCATTCTTTTCATAATTATTTACATTTTCTCTGGGTTCCTATTTTATTAAATTGCAATATTTCTGGGAAAGGTGGCATTTGGCTTGAATTCAGCCTGAAATATAAGAACAGCTTTCCATGGGAGTGGAGTGTACAAAGTTTGCTGGTTTAATCCAAGGATTGGCAAAGTGACCCAAGAGCTAAGAATTTTTTCATATTTTTAAGTGTTGAAAAGAATGTAAAAATAACATTTTATGAAGCATGAAAAATTTTATGAAATTCAAATTTCTGTGACCATAAATGAACTATTGTAATACAGCCACACCCACTCACGGACTATTCATTGCCTGTGGCTGTTGCAGGGGCAAAATTGTGAGAGATCACCTGTGGCCTTCTGGGCTGGAATATTTACTTTCTGATCCTTTAAAGGAGAAGTATGCTGACTTGGTTAAATTCATTTCTTCCTTTTTTTCAGTCCTGAATATTGAGCACCTGCTTGAGGCTGGTAACAGTGAGTTGAGAAAGCCTTCAAAAATTTTACTTCCATTGGCAAAAAAAAAAAGACAAGTAGCCAGATCATTAAAGGACCCCACCCAGGCTGGGAAGAGAGGAAGGCAGGAGCAACTTTGTGGGACCCGCAATCTCAGATCAGGAAAGTTGAGGTTGACCTGATGGCCACTAGGGCAACTCACCTGCCCCCTGTCCATGGGTGAATGCCTTCCTCTGCCTGGCTAGTCTCCAGCACACCTTCCTCTAGACATGATGTATCTTTATGATAGAATCCTATGATTTTCAAAGCTCTCTGGCATGTTCTATAGCCAATGTGTAGGAGGTATGGTCACTGAAGGCCATCCTCACTTCCCTATAGATGGAAGCTCCCTACTTCTGAATTTGGATGCAGATTTTTGGGGGTGCCCCGCTCCATGGCTTCTACAGAAGCTGGTTAGGAAGTAGTTTGGGGAGATTTTCCAAGAGCTGACTTTGCAACTAAGATAGCCCAGCTTCATGTGCTCCTTCTTTGTAGCTATAGTCCTGGAGGAGAGCAGCCCCCTCAGCATCTCTTGTTTCTTTTTCAAAAGCTTCTTTACCAGCTCTTCCCATGAGGTGTCCCCCATTGAGCAATTTGCCAGCTGTTCTCTGCTGCTCTATAAGAAGGTCTCCAGGGCCTAGAAACAGGGCTGGGATAGGTTGAGGCCATAAGGCACTTATCTTGGACACAACACTCAAGCAGTCACCAAAACAAACCCCCAATGGTCATGATAAAAAAAAAAAAAAAAATCAGAGTGTAGTATTTTAAAAATGTAAAAATTAGTGTAAAAATTGATAATGAACAGAAGTCAGGATTACTCACAGTGCTTTGCAGAGCTATATCAGAGTTTGAGAAAAGTTGAGAAGCAGGAAAAGGAAGGGTTGAGAAAAATCTCAGATAATAGCTGCCTTCTTTGAAAATGGTAAATTCCAGGGAATCCAAGGGTGGAGGTCATTCTAAAAGCCATGTCTGTGTGGAGTTTTGGAAATATTTGATAGCACTCAAATTGAAGCCAGACAATGAGAGTCCTAGCTTTGTCTGTCTCCTGCCTTGTTGAGTGACTTTAGAAGCCACGTCTCTACCCAGGGCCTCAGCTTCCCCACTGTAAATGAAAGAGGATGGGTCAGGCTAGATGGTGGATTTATTCTAACCATGCAGTTTGCTCTGCTGGCTTTCAGTTGGAGCTGAATTATAAACACACAAGATTAATGAGGGTCTCCACCCCTCGGTTCCCCCAAGGTGTGAGGACAGGTATTGTGTAATTCCCTCCAGAGCAGCACTCTTGTTTGTGGGGGCTGGGGACTGCCTGGAAGTCATTTCGGCTCTGGGGCATGAGTTCACCCTTCCCAGACTGGCAGTTTCTGTAAGCATTTACTCCACATTAACTGTGAGCTGCTGGGGCTGACCCATTGAAAAGCTGCAAGATTGTCAGAAGTTTCTCAATGGGGAGCCACCAGTCACTGGTCTCTTAGAGGCATTGTGTACGAGGTGCTTGCAACATCCTGTTACCATTGGAAAGCCATGCCCTGCGCCCAGCTGGCAAGCCACAGTCCATTGAAAGGAATGAGTTTAGAAAAAGATTTCATTTAATGACTGGCATATGTTGAAACAGGATGTTCTACCTTCCAACGTGCTTTCTAAGGGCTTAGTCTTAAGTTTTTATCACAGATAAGAACAGTCAAAGGGGAAAATTAGACAAGTTATTTCTGTTTTTATAACCTCAGGACATTGCATTTACTATATGTAAATTATGTTCTCAGATCTTCCTTCCTCCTTGAATTCAAGTTCCTCCAGGGCAGGAAATGAGCAAAATTCATTTCTGTGTTATCTTTGCTTATCACAAAACCTGGTACAAAACATATAGTCAGTTAATAATATATTTCACATGAATATATTATTTGAAATGAAATCAAACTCATGTAATCATAGAGAGTAGGCGATATTGGAACTCAAATATGCATTTACAAACTAGGGAGCAGAAGCCAAGTTTTCATACCAATTTAGTGGAAGAAATGAAGCCAATAATGCAGTTTGCTTTTAGTGCTTTTAGTGACCTGTGGAGCAAACAGATAATAGGTGTCACCTGACTCCAGGTGGAAATTCAACTTTGCCTAGAAGTTCAACTGAAGATGCTTCTGAAATATTCAAATATAAAGTGGAGGATTCAATATAAAGAAGCAAGGAATGTTGGCTTTGCAATGAATATGCTTGATCCTCTAGAAAAAAACACACGTTAGATGGAGAAGAAGAGAGCCCCAATATACTGCTGATAATCTGTGTGACCTTACACAGGTGATTAAACCTTCTCTAGTCTGCTTCTTCTCTAATAAAACAGAAAACATCATTTCCAGTATTTTATAATTCTGAAAGTGCATGTTTACAAAATTTAGTAGGAAGTGGCTCAAAGGGTCAGAAAGCTATATGGTTCATGTTGAAATATTAATCCTTAGGAGGGAGCAAATGAGTAATATGTCAAAATGCTTTATGATTCTCATTCTTAAGGTTTCTTTGTGTTACAGTTTTCTTCCAGTTCCAATATGAGGGGAGACTGGGAGGCTGCGGGAGCTTGCTAAGGCTTGCTGTAGTCAGCCAGAGGCAAAAGGACCTGCATTTTCCTTGGAAACAAAGTGAAGAGTTTTCCAAACAGGGAAATTGCCTAAATTATGCAACATACTTTTCTCTTCCAATCTCTCCATGCTGGTTGAAGTGATTCATGATTTTGGTTTCATCTTATCCTACCTTGCCTTCTGGGCCGATAGGTTTCTCTTTGAAATAGTAAACAAGGACTTTGCTTTTAGATCTGAGTTCTAAACTCAGACTTGCCACTTACTTTGTAACCCTGGGCAAATAATCTAAATTAATTGAAACATAGTTTTGATTTTTTTTTATTCATAAACTGGACAGATTCCCTACTGATGATGAATAATTCAAACTGATTTCTAAAGTGACTAACCCATGCTGGATGTTCAGTGATTGCTAATCTACTTTTAAAAAGCATTCTTCCTTGCTACTAAAAAGAGTTTTTCATTTACTCTGGTTTCTCTGAAGACAGATTTTTGTCTCTCTAAATCTTGCATATATGCATCCATTCATTCCAACTTTTGTCTTTTTTGATATTTAGCCAGTATAAATTTTGGGCTCACTTCAAAGGAGCTACTTTGCTAGATAAATCCCCTGGATCAGAGGTAGGCAGAAGATTTGCTTGAAGTCATTTTTTCCCCCTACCTGTTGGTGCTGATAATTAGGGATCGATTAGAGATGCTTGTTTGGAAGGAAAACTTCATGAGCATGTTTTATCTTGTACATAATAAAAAAATAGCTGCAAAGACATTCAGTATTGGACTTACAGACATAAGAAACAGTAACAACTATCATCATTCTATTTATAAAGGTAACAGATACACTTTGAGGGAACTCCAGGAAAGAGGAAATTATAAAAAGTATCAGTCTAGCTTTGTAAAAGACCCCATTAGAATACTCTGAAGTGAAAAACACAGTAAGTGTAATTTAAAAATCAAATGCAGTTTTGACATAGCAAGAAAAATATACTGCTGCTGCTGCTGTCACTTCAGTCGTGTCCGACTCTGTGCAACCCCATAGATGGCAGCCCACCAGGCTCCTCCATCCCTGGGATTCTCCAGGCAAGAACACTGGAGTGGGTTGCCATTTCCTTCTCCAATGCAGGAAAGTGAAAAGTGAAAGTGAAGTCTCTCAGTCCTGTCCCACCCTCAGCGACGCCATGGACTGCAACCTTCCAGGCTCCTCCATCCATGAGGATTTATACAGTCAATGTCAAATTCTTTCTGAATTGAAAGATCAGAAATTTTACTGAATGAAACATAAAGATACAACTATGTAAAAAATATGAAAGAGAGAAAAGAAACAGCAAGGAGCTTCATATACATTTGAATAAAATTCTAGAAAAAGGATAGGATGGAGAAAAGACACTATTTTTGAAGAGAATTGACTGATCATTCTTCAGAACCAATGGGAAACATCAATCCACAGATAGAAGTCAAGGATATCTTCAATAACATGAGAAGAAATACATCTAGGCATGTCACAGGAAACACAGAAACAAACATAAAACCAAAATAAAAGTCTAAATTTGTGAGAAAAATAAAAAAGAGCTTGCCCTGAAAATGCAGCCACCTATACAATGGAATATTTTCAGAAAGAAAGGAAATGATTTATTTGTATCATCTTCATGACTGTGTCTCCAGCAGTAAACTCAGACACAATAAGCACCTCCTCTCCAATGACTACTCAGCTGGGCAAGGCAATGGCTGAATGCAAATTCTGAAACATGAGCTGATTCAGTTCAGTTCAGTCGCTCAGTCGTGTCCAACTCTTTGCGACCCCATGAATTGCAGCATGCCAGGCCTCCCTGTCCATCACCAACTCCCAGAGTTCACTCAGACTCACGTCCATCAAGTCAGTGATGCCATCCAGCCATCTCATCCTCTGTCGTCCCCTTTTCCTCCTGCCCCCAATCCCTCCCAGCATCAGAGTCTTTTCCAGTGAGTTAACTCTTCCCATGAGGTGGCCAAAGTACTGGAGTTTCAGCTTTAGCATCATTCCTTCCAAAGAAATCCCAGGACTGATCTCCTTCAGAATGGACTGGTTGGATCTCCTTGCAGTCCAAGGGACTCTCAAGAGTCTTCTCCAACACCACAGTTCAAAAGCATCAATTCTTCGGTGCTCAGCTTTCTTCACAGTCCAACTCTCACATCCATACATGACCACTGGAAAAACCATAGCCTTGACTAGATGGACCTTAGTGGGCAAAGTAATGTCTCTGCTTTTGAATATGCTATCTAGGTTGGTCATAACTTTCCTTCCAAGGAGTAAGCATCTTTTAATTTCATGGCTGCAGTCACCATCTGCAGTGATTTTGGAGCCACCCAAAATAAAGTCTGACACTGTTTCCACTGTTTCCCCATCTATTTGCCATGAAGTGATGGGACCAGATGCCATGATCTTCATTTTCTGAATGTTGAGCTTTAAGCCAACTTTTTCACTGTCCTCTTTCACTTTCATCAAGAGGCTTTTTATTTACTCTTCACTTTCTGCCATGAGCTGATTAGAAATACACAAATATGAGAAAACGAAGGTCTTCTTTGTCTCTTGCCCTGTTAGAAGGTACAGGAGAAGAAAGACTATTTCTACAGAGTTATCAGGAAGTCCGACCTCCCTATTTTATAGTTTCATGGCTTTCTTACACAGGGTCCAAAAGAATCTGAACCCCAGTATCCTAAGGCATTAAGTTGGGGTTCAATTCAATTGTAAGTCTTGATCACATGCTCCCTTCCCTCCTGCAGTTCCTGATTCAGTAAGCCTGGGGTGGCATTCCAACAATGTCCATTTTTAGTAAGTTTTCAGGTGATGCTGCTGGGTATACCAGGTCACACTCAGAAGAGCACTGCTGTAAAGCATGTGTTGTATTTAACGAAATAACTTCTTTCCTATGCATCAGTTACCACATTCGTGACTATCTTTGGGAGAACTGAGAAAACAGACACTCACATCATTTTCTGTGCCCTGTGGTTCAGGTGAGACATCCTGCTTCTGAGAGATGGCATGATTTCCCAGGGACTTACTTCTGGTCTTCAGACTCAGATAGCCAACTGTCTATTCAGCATGCCCATTTGGATTTGTAATAGGCATCTTAAAAGTCATCCTCCAAAACTGAACTCCCCCATGTGTGTAAATGCCTTTTTTTTTTTTTTACCATCTCAAGTGTTCCAGTAAATCTCAGATTTTTTTTTCCAGTTGCTCAGAACCTTGTAGTTAAACTTAACTATGTTCTTTCTCTCAAACTCCCTATTAAATCAATAAGCCAGTCTGTCAAACAGGCACAATAATTGTTCTCTTTGCTGCAACCCTGAAGTCTATTCTTAGTCCACTGTCCAGAGCCTCTCATGGCTTTCTTTCCATCTCACTCAGAAGGAAATACCAAGTCCTGACCATGACTCATGGGCTTCCCTGGCCACAGCGGCTCCTCTCCTGGTGGAGACCTCCCAGGCCTGCTGATTTGCTTTCTGTTCCTTAAAGTAACACACAGCTGTGGGAGTCTACACTTCCCAGAATGCACTTCACCTGGACACTCCTAGCTTCCTCCCTCCGGATATGCCCCAGGTCTCTCCATCACATCCTTCACACCATGGTTCGGGTCACCTTCCCTGTCCAGACTGCATAAAACAGCACATCTGCCAATAACCTGTATATTTTCCCACTCTGCTTTATTATTTCCCCCTATCTGCCATGATTTATCTTATTCTATTTCTATTTGTTTATTGTTTTTCTCCTGCACTAAAAGTCTCATGTGAATAAGCATTTTTTTTTTTTTTTAATAACCTAATCTTCAGCACCTGGAACTGTTCCTCTTTGTAGCAGGTTCTCAGTAGTTTGGGAATAGATGAATTTTAAAGAATGAAAGATCAAGGCTCGGCGACTGGAAGGGACCAGCCCCAGGACAGGAAAGGATTTAAGGTGAGATGGAACCACCTTTCCCAAATCCCAAGCCTGTATTCTTTCTATTAAACCCACACCAGGTTTGAGGCTCTTCAGCCTTTAAGAAAGAAGTGTGGCCTCTGCTTGAACTGAGAGAACGTGGGCTTAAAATAACCGTGGGTCACGGCCCTCTCTGAACCTCCTTCCTTCCTGTAAGGCCCGAGGTTGTTCCCATAGTCTCTCCCAGAGGATATTAGCAATGTGGCTTGTCTTTGAGGGTCCCTGGGAAGACAAGAGCTTGCATTCCTCCGGGTGTGAGAGGAGCCCAGTCCCAGGGCCTGTCCCATGTGACTTGAGGAAGTGGCCTGGCTATTTCCAGAAGGGCTGGGTCACAGGAGTCATGTCACTGCTTGGATTAGTTTTCTGTTAATGACCAAGACGGTGCTGGCAAGAAGCACTCTGCACGATTCACTGTCCGCTCAGGGATTCACTGTCAGCTCAGGGATTCACTGTTAGCTCAGGGTTTCACTACGCTAAGTTGCTTCCATCATGTTCAACACTTTGCAATCCTGTGGACTGTAGCCCTCTGTCCACGGGATCCTCCAAGCAAGAATACTGGAGTGAGTTGCCATGCCCTCCTCCAGGGGATCTTCCTGAGCCAGGGATCGAACCCATATCTCTTACTTCCCCTGCATTGGCAGGCGGGTTCTCTACCACTAGTGCCACCTGTGAAGTTCAAAATGTTAGTTGTTCAGTCATGTCCAACTTTTGTAACCCTAAGGATGGTAGCCCTCTGTCCATGGGATTCTCCAGGCAAGAATACTGGAGTGGGTTGCTATTTCCTTCTCCAGGGACTCTTCCAGACCCAGGGATGGAAGCTGTGTCCCTTGCATCACCTGCACTGGCAGGCAGGTTCTTTGCCACTGAGTCACCTGGGAAGTCCAAAATGTTAGTTGCTCAGTTGTGTCCATCTCTTTGGGACCCCATGGACTGTAGCCCACCAGGCTTTTCTGTGCATGGGATTCTCCAGGCAGGGATACTGGAGTGGGTATCATTTCCTTTCTGGAGGGGATCTTCCCAACCCAGAGACTGAGCTCGGGGCTCCTGAATTGTAGGCAGATTATTTACGTCTGAGCCACCAGGGAAGCTATCTCCTGCCCAAATACCGTGTCCTGCTCTAATGCTCTTCTAATCATCCTCAGGGGTGTGTTCATCTACCCAACAGCTATTTACTTCACACCTACTCTGTGCTCCACTCTAGGCTCAGGGAGGGCTCCTGACAAATTGTGAGTAATACTGACATGATTCCTGTCCTCAAAAGTTTCTGAAAAGCGACAACAATCTTACTGATAGGTGACATTTGGAATTTTCACTGTAATGTAGAATATAAGAGAAATAGAAGTTGGAGTGGAGACAAAGGATGCCAGAGACTCTGATACGATCGCACATCTCTTGCTTTACAGGTGAGGAAACTGAAGCTCAGGACTGGTACCCTTTTCTGTCCTTAAAGAGTGACCTGATGCACAGGTCACGGTACACCCATACCCTGGGGTGTGCATGTATTGTGTGCATAGCCCAACTCAAGAAATATTCTTCCTTTGAAGTTCCCAATGCAAAGATTGCCTAATAATAATAATTATTATAATATAATGGCAGTATAATATAATAATGATGAATTACAGTAATTATTGGCTATGTACCATATACGGAGAAAGCGATGGCACCCCACTCCAGTACTCTTGCCTAGAAAATCCCATGGATGGAGGAGCCTGGTAGGCTGCAGTCCATGGGGTCTCAAAGAGTCGGACACGACTGAGCGACTTCACTTTCACTTTCCTGCACTGGAGAAGGAAATGGCAACCCACTCCAGTGTTCTTGTCTGGAGAATCCCAGGGACGGGGGAGCCTAGTAGGCTGTCGTCTATGGGGTCGCATAGAGTTGGACACGACTGAAGAGACTTAGCAGCAGCAGCAGCAGCAGCAGCATATACCATATATGTATACAGCACACAGATAATGAAAGTCAATGATTATAACTTAATAACAAGTGTATTAAACAAGGCCAGGTTTAGATCCTCAAAAGAGATTGACAGTTAATATTGGTAGCAAGGTGGCTCTGCTGAATTTTTTTTGAGACCACCCCTCCACCATCTCTAGTATCTTTCAGGCCACATAGTCTCATTTGCCCTCCAGATGGAAAAGAGGAGAAGCCAGGTTCAACACAGAAGGCCAGTTTCACCAGCTGATAAACCAATGGGTAGATAGTAGTCCACCCAGGGACACTTATGTCTGGCCTTCCCCTCCTTTCTTCATCATATTTCTTATAAAAACTGGCTGTTTCCTTGCTTCTTGTGCAAAGCAAAGAGACTGTCCATAAGAAAATAGCAAAACAAAGTCTTCCTGGATCTAGTAACAGACTCACAGAAGACTTGGTGTGTGTCTCTCTCCCTCCCTGTATCTCTCTCTTTTTTGTCAGAAAGGGCATTAGGTTTTGCCAGGAATGCATATGGACATTTTACTTGAACTTTACAAATATTGATTTTTATCATGAATGTATTCCATGTATTAAGTAAGCTAAACACACAGCTCCAAGATTTTCATTATAAGGTATTGGTATTTCCCCAATATGGCCATTTGACGCAAAGAGCCAACTCATAGGAAAAGACCCTGATGCTATGGAAGACTGAAGGCAAAAGAAGTGGTCCACAGAGAATGAGATGGTTAGATAGCACCACCAACTCAGTGGACTTGAATTTGAGCAAACTCTGGGAGATAGCGGAGGACAGAGGAGGCTGGTGTGGTGGAGTCCATGGCGTCACAAAGACTTGGACACGACTTAGCAACTGAGCAACAACAGCAAATATTAATAGAACTCTACATTTGAATACTATATAATACACAAAAAGGAAAACACAATTATTTGAACTTATGAAGAAACCAGTTTTAAAAAGTGTGATAACACATGTAACAGTGTCTCGCAACGCCACCCTCAGTGATCCAGCCTCCAAATCGATATCCTGTGTACTCTCCTTACTCACTGTGTGCACAGTGGGGGTGAGAGTGTGTGACTCTTGAAGCCAGGCCATTCAAGGCACTGTGGCTTCTCCTTGCCATCTCAGGCCTCCTGATACTGTTGAATACTAAGAGCTAACATTTTTAGAGCTCTTTGTACACTGTGCAGTGTAAGTCGCATCCAGGCAGAGAAAGGAGAATCAGAAACATACCCATCCTGGGTCTACAAGGGGAAGAGACAAGCCAGGACAAGTGGAAAGACGAACCCACTAGAAAAACTATACTCTCTATGTTTGCAAAGCAGATTGAGAAGCCGCCTGGCAAGGAATGATTGGAGAAGAATATTAATTTGTTCCAATAAAAACCAATATGGATAACGCTAATGGTGGGAAGCCTAGTTGGCAGAGCTTATTCTCATGTAACGACCCTGAATCTGTGGTTGGTGAGAGAACAGAGCCCCCAAAGTCGTTGCTACATCTTGATGGCTGTCTCTATTGCAGCTCAGAATCTAGCCAGCCATGTTTCAGTGGCATGTTGCACACTACTTATTCTAACATCTTGTCACTGTGGACTTGGATTTCTTCATGGCAATTGTGACCTTTAAAATTTGTTGCAGAGAAGCCAGATCTGCAGAGTCTGTTCAGATGGAAAAGCTATGCTTCCTGCCTGTCTCTGCTTCCTTCACTCTCCTCAGCCCGTGGTAGATTGTGAGGGATCCCTGCATTCAGAGTCCAGCTCTTGCTGTCTAAACCAAGTATCAAGAGATACTGTGATTATACCTACACAGTCGATCAGTTACAAATAAATATTGAAGCCCAGTACTCAGAAACTTGTTAACTTCCTTTCCTAAACAATCTAGTTCAAGACAAGTAATCAATTAGGATATTGAACAGGATGATATGCTTGCATTTTTGCACCATATGATGTTTCCATGTTTTTACAAAACTCAAAACAAAACAAACTTTCAAACTTTATTGCAATTTTCATGAGCATTTCTAACAAAATTGACAATGATATTAATGTCATCCTAGGTTTTTCTGTTACTGGATCATTTTGACACTAGGTGTATTTTTCACATCATTGTATGAGTAAGTGGCATCCTCTCTGTCTTGTAGATGTGGGATCATGACTCAGATGTAGCACACGGCAGGTACAGGGTTATCACTGCGCGACTCCAAGGAATTCTGTGCCCAGCATCACATAAACAGCTAGTGGAGGGAACTGCATGTAAACCTATCTTGATCTTTAAGCAAAGCCCGTCTTTTTTTTTCCCCACCAGGTCAGATATTCTTTTGTTTCTCACATTAGAAGGTTTTTATTGACAAAGGAGGTGGGCATTAGGTTTGAAGGGACACAGCAGAGCTTTTGAAAAACTCATTTCTTCCTGAGCTCTTCCAGAGAAGAAAGGAGAATTAACGAGAGGGTGGACATGGAGGGGGTGGCGAGGAAGTCAAAGGCTGCAGGGTTACTTGAGCGAGAAGGGAGGATTTGAAACTTTAAAAGGTGGGGGACAGAAGGGAGGGAGCTGTTGGTGTCAGTGGGCAAGAATTTTCCTGAAACAGCTGCAAAGGCAGTTGAGGCCATTTGAGATTCAGAATCTGTCACATGTCGGAGTTTGACTGGACATTTGTTCTAGGTCAGCTCTGGTGAAAAGGGACCCCACACATGTGCACCAAGGAATGACAGGATGGAATAGCACAGCCAGGTGACATTTGCGCCTGGCATTTATAGGGCTCAAGCAGGGGTGTCATGTCCCTGCTGCAAATCCAGGCTGGCAGCTCCGGTTGGATAAGCCTTTGCTGTGAGGCCAGGTGTGTCTTCCTCCTCTGGGTCCGGGGAGGTCCAGGAGCCGGTTCCTTCCAGGATGTTGGCAGACTTCCAGGTAGAACTGTCTGGATTTATTGTTAACATATTTACAACAGAAATCCAACCTCAACCTAGCAGAACACGTGGCAGCCATTTGTATGAATCAACACTCCTGGCATTAGCGGGATTAAGTGCGATGATTTTCACTTCCAGAAGGCCACTAGTGATTATCAAAGCTGCCTTAGTTGTTTTTGAAGTATTTTTGTTTTCTTTTTTTTTACCCACCACCCTCCACCCTTAGGTTTCCTTACACATTCAGACATTTACAGTAAACAGGGATTAGCCTCAGCTAACCAAGAGAGGCTAGCAGATGGTTTTAATTAACTGTGTCTTAAAGAGAAAGGATTTAGCATAACACTAAGATGATTTTCACAGAGCAGACTACACACACAGCGATGGCGCAGGCCTGGCCTGCTGCTCCCTGTTTCTGCCTGTCTTCATCCTTTTCCTCTTCATTTAGTACTCTTTCAATTCTTCTGTGCTCAGCTTTCTTCACGGTCCAACTCTCACATCCATACATGGCCACTGGAAAAAACATAGCCTTGACTAGACGGTCCTACTAGTATCCCTATTTTTACCATGAGAAACTTGAAATGCAGAGAAGTTAAGCATTTTCCATGGTCATGCAGCTAATAAATGGCAGATTCCATGACTAGAATTTAAATCCAGGACTCTGGGCCAGAGACCATGCTTATAACTGCTACACTGCCTACCTAGGTATGGGGTTTCCAGGTGGCACAGTGCTAAAGAATCTGCCTGCCAACACAGGAGACACTCAAGAGATGCAGGCTCAATTCCTGGGTTGAGAAGATACTCTGGAGAGGGAAAAGGCAACTCACTGCAGTATTCTTGCCTGGAAGATGTCATGGCAGAAGGAGCCTGGTAGCCTGCAGTCCACAGGGTGGTGGAGAAGTCAGACATGACTGAGCATACCTGTGCTGAGATATGGCAGGAATCGACCGCAGGCATGAACTTTCTGTCTGAAGACCTGAGGGTCAGACTGGGTAGACATTTTACATATAATGTAGCATAGTCAGCATATTTCCAAGAGTACTTACGAGGGCCTTCTTTTTTTTTTTTTTGCATGAAACAGAAGTCACTCAGAACCTCTGTCCAGATTTCAACAGGCCAGATTAGGATGGAGAATTCCATGTTCTCAGTCCTCCAGAGTCAAATACACACCCACAGAGGGAGTTCAGTTCAGTTCAGTGGCTCAGTCGTGTCCGACTCTTTGCAACCCCATTAATCGCAGCACACCAGGCCTCCCTGTCCATCACCAACTCCTGGAGTTCACTCAGACTCAACATTCATTGAGTCTGTGATGCCTTTCAGCCATCTCATCCTCTGTCATCCCCTTCTCCTCCTGCCCCCAATCCTTCCCAGCATCAGAGTCTTTTCCAATGAGTCAATGGCATGAGGTGGCCAAAGTACTGGAGTTTCAGCTTTAGCATCATTCCTTCCAAAGAAATCCCAGGGTTGATCTCCTTCAGAATGGACTGGTTGGATCTCCTTCAGAATGGACTGGTTGGATCTCCTTGCAGTCCAAGGGACTCTCAAGAGTCTTCTCCAACACCACAGTTCAAAAGCATCAATTCTTTGGCGCTCAGCCTTCTTCACAGTCTAACTCTCACATCCATACATGACCACAGGAAAAACCATAGACTTGACTAGATGGACCTTAGCTGGCAAAGTAATGTCTCTGCTTTTGAATATACTATCTAGGGAAGGGAGTGGCTATATGAAAAAGAGATTCGGATTTATGGTGGGCTCAGTGTGGCCCCCTGGTGGCCTCAGATGGTAAGGAATTCAACTGCGTTGGTGGAGACCTGGGCTGAGAAGATCCCTCTGGAGAAGGGAAGGGTTACCCACGCCAGTGTTCTTGCCTGGAGAATCCCATGGACAGAAGAGCCTGGTGGGCTACAGTCCATGGGGTTGCAAAGAGTCAGACACGACTGAGCAACTTTCACTCAGTATGGCCCCCAACTAGAACAAATTTGAATCCATGAAAGTGAAGTTGCTCAGTCATGTCTGACTCTCTTCGACCCCATAGACTGTAGCCTAAGAACTTGTCAATGTTCCCCTATATGGTAAAATTCTACAGAGGGGATTAAACATTTTAAGATGAGGACAAATCTTGGGTTATCTGGGTGGACCCTAAAATCTATAATAAATATCCTTTTACAGAGAGAGGCAGAGAGAGAGATCAGACCCACAGATGGGAGAGCCACAAAGATGAATGTAGACATCAGAGTGAAGCAGCTATAAGCCAAGGACCACTGACAGCATGCAGGGCTGGAGGAGGGTGGTAATAGATGGGGATTTCAAAAGCCCCCAGAGGGACCTTGGCACTACTGAGTCTGTGATCTCAGCCCAGAGATAATGACTTGGAACTTCCATCTTCCAGAACTATCAGAGAATAAATTTCTGTTGTTTTAAGGCACCATGTGGTAACTTGTTACAACACCACAGGAAACTAATACAGGCTCTTAAGTTGTGGTCTAGAGAGAGAGAGTGGAGAAGGCAGTGGCACCCGACTCCAGCACTCTTGCCTGGAAAATCCCATGGACAGAGGAGCCTGGTAGGCTGGAGTCCATGGGGTCACTAAGAGTAGGACACGACTGAGCGACTTCACTTTCACTTTTCACTTTCATGCATTGGAGATGGAAATGGCAACTCACGCCAGTGTTCTTCCCTAGAGAATCCCAGGGATGGGGGAGCTTGGTGGGCTGCCGTCTATGGGGTCGCACAGAGTTGGACATGACTGAAGTGACTTAGCAGCAGCAGAGATAGAGATCTACTATTGTGGAAAAGAAAAAAAAAAATCTAGAGTATGCATGGCTGAGAGAAGCAAAGGACAGTGATGAGAGCCATAAAGAGTAGATTCTGGAAAGACTCCTTAGGATGTCATTTGCAGCACCAGCCCCTCTTATATATATGGTAGCTGATGCTTTCCTCCAAAATGAAGAACCAGGGTGGATCCTGGGATTTCATATAGCCATAAGCTTGACAAACTTGATTTACAAGTAGAAATTCAAAGGAAGACCAGGTCAGTTCTGGCTGGAGATCAGGGCCCCACAGAGGAGTTAGTACTTGAGCCTCAGTTCAGTTCAGTTCAGTCACTCAGTCGTGTCCGACTCTTTGCGACCCCCATGGACTGCAGCATACCAGGCCTCCCTGTCCATCAACAGCTCCTGGAGTCCACCCAAACCCATGTCCATTGAGTTGGTGATGCCATCCAGCCATCTCATCCTCTGTCGTCCCCTTCTCCTGCCCTCAATCTTTCAACATCAGGGTCTTTTCAAATGAGTCAACTTTTCGCATGAGGTGACCAAACTATTGGAGTTTCAGCTTCAGCATCAGTCTTTCCAATGAACATTCAGGTCTGATTTCCTTTAGGATAGACTGGTTGGATCCCCTTGCAGTCCAAGGGACTCTCAAGTTTGGAGAACTTGGACAATGAGTGAGTTTCAGTGAGAGAGAGAGCTGTGAAGGGAGAAGGAGGCCAAGTCAGGCAGAGACACAAGGGTAGGAAAGCAGAGGCCACGTGACTTTCTCGTCTAGGCCAGCCGTGGAAATGGATGAAACAGTTGTGTTGTCCAACTATTGTCCACCTGTCTCCAGGCTGAGCACAGGTGAGACTCTGATAAATGTCCCTGAGAGTTCATTCCTGAAGGATTCAGCCAAATCCAACACCCAGCTCAGGAATGAAGGTCATCTTGTGTTTCAGGAAAGTCCCTCCTGCAGTAAAAATAAATACAGTCATAGGGAACAACTCTTCATGTCCCGTTGCAGGAGGTTCCAGCGTGGCAGCTTCTGCATCTTCTGTTGTTCTTCATCAGATTCAAGGATTTCACCCCAGGGTGATGGAGCTAACATACCTGACCTGTTCGAGCATCCTTTCATTTTTGAAGGGAAGTGTGCACCCTTAACTCAATACAGGTTCAAAAATATAACCCAGATGACTGCTCTTTGATACATTTCAAGCCAATGTTTTGTCTATCTCAGATCTGGAACAGGAGACCACACAGGGCAGCATGGAGAGATAGAGACAGGGAGACAGAAAATGTGGGCTCTAACTTGGACTTGTTTGCTTGGAGCCATTTGACTGTGCCAAGTCATTTAGCCTCTCTGGCAGGGCTGACTAATCCACTGGGCACAGCAAACACAGTGCTGAGATTTCAGGGGTCTACAAGCATATTTTAATTTCTTTTCATAAAATCAGAAAGAAAAAAATGAACCTTTAGGTCAAAGGAAATAGTTTAATACATATTATCAACATTTTTGTCTTTATACCCATTCAGTATAAAATAATAGTTTAGTATTTTATCATAGACAGAGAGGCCCAGGAAGGCCAAAGTGCTTCAGGTCCAAGAAAGTCATAACACAGCCCCTTTCTTGGTCCTTAGTTTTCTTACTTGGGCTTCCCTGGTACCCCAGATGGTAAAGCATCTGCCTGCAAAGTGGGAGACCTGAGTTCGATCCCTGGGTCAGGAAGATCCCCTGGAGAAGGAAATGGCAACCCACTCCAGTACTCTTGCCTGGAAAATTCCATGGATGGAGGAGACTGGTAGGCTACAGTCCGTGCGATCACAAAGAGGTGGACAAGACTGACCAACTTCACTTCTTTGTTTCTAGTTTTTTACTTGCAAAAAGAGGCTGAATAAGATTTAGAGACTTCTATGATAGAACTCAAAGCCTCACAGTCACTTCAGTCGCTCAGTCGTGTCTAACTCTTTGCAACCCCATGGACTGCAGCATGCCAGGCTTCACCAACTCCCAGAGCCTACTCAAACTCATGACCATTGCATTGGTGATGCCATCTTACTCAGTGATACCATCTTGCCCTCTGTTGTCCCCTATTCCTTCCATCTTCAATGTTTCCCAGCATCAGGGTCTTTTCCAATGAAAAGCCTCACAAGCATTTGTAAAATATTCACAGAGCTCTTCAAGCAATTTTTATTGTCCTATAAGGTCCAACAGTTAATAGACATGGCCCAGAGCTTCCCTTATGTGGAATTATATTAGTTTTGGAATCAAATGGATTTGGGCTCAAATCATGGTAGTCAGCTCTATGTCTGCCGTGTGAATTCAGACACACCACTCAATACTGACCCTGAGGGTCTTTATCCACAATAAAAGAAGAAAGCAAATATTTTAGTGTTGTTTTAGTAATTTGTTTGTGTAAAAGTAACACAAACAAAGCACATAGTTCAAGTATCTAATACCCAACAGGGTCTCAATAAATAATATCGTTATCAATTTTTACCACTTTCCTTTTGAAACTTAACAGCCGAATGTGACAACAAGCTATCTTATGCCAAACATCTGCTTTAGCAAATCAGTGTGTAATAAAACTTGAGAAAATGAATGCAAATCATTAATCATCTACGAGACAACATTTTTATTTTGCTTTCCTATAAGCCTTGTATTTATTTCTTAGGTAGGGTAGAGTTTGGTGACCTTGAAGTTATGTGTTCATCTAGTAATTAGAAGTATTATAAATGCTTTTAATAGAACTAACTGAGAAGAGCATTATCAAGGAAGAGGTAAGGAAGCTAGGGGAATGAATTTATTGTGTCTGTTATGGACTGAATGTTGGAGCCTGAACTCTCAATGTGACTGTATTCAGAAAAGAGGCCTTTATAGAGGTAATTAACATTAAATGCAATGGCAACCCACTCCAGTACTCTTGCCTGGAAAATCCCATGGATGGAGGAGCCTGGTAGGCTGCAGTCCATGGGGTCGCTAGGAGCCGGACATGACTGAGCGACTTTGCTTTCACTTTTCACTTTCATGCATTGCAGAAGGAAATGGCAATCCACTCCAGTGTTCTTGCCTGGAGAATTCCAGGGACGGGGGAGCCTGGTGGGCTTGCCGTCTCTGGGGTCGCACAGAGTTGGACACGACTGAAGCGACTTAGCACCAGCAACATTAAATGAGGTCATTAGGATGAGACCCTAATCTAGTGGGTCTGGATTAGAAGTGGATCTTAAAAGAAGATGGCACACTGGAGTTCCACATGTACACAGAGGAATGATCTTGTGGGAACACAGGGAGAAGGTCACCATGTACAAACCAGGAAGAGACGTCACACCAGTTATCAAATTTGCTTGAGACTTGACTATGAACATCCAGCATCCAGAAGTGTAAAAAAAAAAAGTTAAGCCATCTAGCCTGTGATATTCTTTTGGAGATATGCTATTCTTGTGTGATATGGCTACCACAGCAGGGATGCTCTAAGAACCAGAGGGCTCAACACCTGGGGATGTCCCTCCCCAAAGAGGCACAGAGCAGCGTCATGGGACAGGAGGCACCAGCATCCACGAGAAGCTCTCAGGTGACATCCTCTCCAGGTGAGGCTTGTCAGCAGAAGATGCTGAAATGGTGCCAGGACACTTCTGTGCAAGACTGAAGATACAGAAAGAACAGAGGCCAGGAGACTGGTGTGAAACCTTAAGAAGACAAGTGGACTGAAATTCCTGTGATGGACAACACAATTAGACAGGCAGGGCACTGGCGGTGCCTAATTAACCACGGTACTCCCAAGAGACTGCCTTCACTCCTTGATTTCAACTCCTCAGCTCTTAACTGCCTCAGCACTTCTTTGACAAGTTTTGGGATCTGGATTTTCCAGTTTCGCGCAGTAGAAATGCTGGTCTGTCACTTCTAGTATCGCTAGAAGTCAGGAGACAATATATTTCTAAATATGGGGCTCACAAAAGGCAAGAAATTCCTGAGAGGGAATTCCTGGGAGTAAACAGACTGGGCACTAATGTACAACATGAGAACTCGGATGATCTTTCTGCTTTACTGTTTGTCATTCTCTGTGTTCCTTAATCCAAATTCCTTAGAGACATAACTTTTGACCAGACTTGGGGTGAAGATGACTCTTAATAATGGAGCTATGAGGCATAATAGAACAAGAAAAATTTACTTTAGTCAGATAATGGAGATAATGGAGCTCTAACCCTGACCCTGTTACCTACTGATAAGGAACCCTTCACATCTGAGCATTAGTTTTCCCTCTTTTACAGTGCTTGCTCTGCTAAGCTTTATATCCTAAAGCACCAACCATAGCCTGGCATGTCTTGCATCCTTCGTGGGTGTTATTTCCCTTCATTTGATTCAAGGGTTTCAGTGTCTCCTACTGCACTTTCAGTGTGGCTGCCCACTTACATGAGCCCCTCATACTGTTTGTTATATTTTTGCCATTATATTTCTAGAGGGAATAGGCAGCTCTGATGTTTCTTTTCCTCCTGTTTTGACTGAATATTATTTATTATTTAGATTTATAAGCCAAGACCTTTTGCAATAAAGTCATTTTGGGGCACACACACAAGGTTAAAAGCTTTAGGTCAAATACACAGAACTATAAAAATAAACAACCAGAGTACACAGTAGAAATATTATTTAAAGAAAAGTAGTGACTTCAACAGAGTGGCCCTTTCAGAGAAAGTCATTTGCAAAGATACAGAAATGAATAAATCTCATGGAGCTTTCCAGCTGTTTAATTAAGGAGTTGGAAAAAAATAACCCACTCCTCCGAATTTGCTTCAAAATTTCAGTTAAGCCAAATAAGGCAAACAGCCAGACCTTAACCAATGCAAATGTTCCTTGATGTTTCTCAAAACAGAGGCATGAGAACAAGTTCTTACAGCTCAGAAAGCCAGGGGCAAACTCTCCTCGATGCTACCTTATGCAGAAATCCCAGAAGAGTGGCTGGACATTATCAGAAAAGTTGGGAAGCCAATGAAATCTTTTTGGCCTCTCTACTAGAAGGGTCCTCGCTGCTTCGGGTCTCTTCTGTTCCCTATACAGGCTTGGCTCGCTGAATTTAAAGGACCAGCATTTTAAAGGGTTGATTTTCTGTTGGCATGCCTGTGCCCTCCCTGGCTCTGAATTTCCTTCTGTAATGTTTTCCTGTGCACCGTTCTTAGCTCATGTCACCTGCCATAAATATTTATTACACAAATGGACAAATGCAAACTGGATACGGACACTTTTCCACCGGAGGTGCTTTTTGCAAAGCTAAAATTATTAGGTAGGATGTTTGTGTTTCAACAACCAGTGAAGCTTTGAAAACAGGAACCAGCTCAGGAGGGTGGAAAAATGCCAAAACTGTGACTATTTGCATTTCAGCTCAACCAGCGTCAGAGCTGCACTGACCTGTCTAAAAAGAAGGCACAGACCAGCATCTGAGGATGATCCAGACACAACCCCGGAAGCCTGGTGCCCTGACCCATCACATTTGGCTGGAGTCTTCCCAGGTGGCTCAGCAGTAATGAATCCACCTGCCAGTGCAGAAGATGCAGGTTCGATCCCTGTGTCAGGAAGGTCCCCAGAAGGAAATGGCAACCCACTCCAGTATTCTTGCCTGGGGAATCCCATGGACAGAGGAGCGTGGCGGGCTGCAGTCCACGGGGTAACAGAGTCAGGCACGACTTAGTGACTAAACAACAACAACCTTCCAAAGCTTCATTCTAAGTTCCAGGCTATTGGTTCAACAAACAGTCACTCATAGGCTCTTGTTGGGTCAAGAGATGGTAGAAGTGCTCTGTGTGGGACAGAGGCAGGGCTTCTCTCACCTGCAATGACAGCATACATTCAGGGAACTGAGTGTCTGGGTTTGACTTGGTGTAGCTAATAGTAAAGAATCTGCCTGACAGTGCAGGAGAAATGAGTTTGATCCCTGGGTCAGAAAGATTCCCTGGAGTAGGAAATGCAAAATCGTACGGACAGAGGAGCCTAGTGGGCTACAGTCCATGGGGTCATAAAGAGTCAGATACGGCTGAGTGACTTAATAAGTCACAGATTCACCTACTAGTGATGATCTTAGATAAATTACTCTGTGCCTCAGTTTCTACATGTATCAGTTCAGTTCAGTCACTCAGTCACATCCAACTCTTTGACATCCCATGGACTGCAGCATGCCAGGCTTCTCTGTCCATCACCAGCTCCTGGAGCTTGCTTAAACTCATGTCCATTGAGTTGGTGATGCCATCCAACCATCTCATCGTCTGTCATCCCCTTCTCCTCCTGCTCTCAGTCTTTTCCAGCATCAGAGTCTTTTCCAGTGAATCAGCTCTTCACATCAGGTGGCCAAAGAATTGGAGCTTCAGCTTCAGGGTCAGTTCTTCCAATGAATAAATATATAAATCAGAAGTCATATTAATCCCATCCTCATGAAGAATTAATGCTTTTGAACTGTGGTGTTGGAGAAGACTCTTGAGAGTCCCTTGGGCTACAAGGAGATCCAACCAGTCCATTCTGAAGGAGATCAACCCTGGGATTTCTTTGGAAGGAATAAGGCTAAAGCTGAAACTCCAGTACTTTGGCCACCTCATGCAAAGAGTTGACTCATTGGAAAAGACTGATGCTGGGAGGGATTGGGGACAGGAGGAGAAGGGGACGACTGAGGATGAGATGGCTGGATGGCATCACTGACTCGATGGATGCAAGTCTGAGTGAACTCTGGGAGTTGGTGATGGACAGGGAGGCCTGGCATGCTGCAATTCATGGGGTCGCAAAGAGTCGGACACGACTGAGTGACTGAACTGAACTGAACTGATGAGCTTATTGTAAATGTTAAATAGATGTTTAGATCAATGCTTGCCTATCATTTAGACCAATGCTTGGTACATAATGACCTCTCTGTAAGTATTTGTTTTTATTATCGTTATATCTATATCTGCTTTTCTGATAATTTTCCTTCCTCCTCTTCCCTCCCCTCCTCCTCCTGCTGCTGCTGCTGCTGCTGCTGCTAAGTCACTTCAGTCATATCCGACTTTGTGCGACCCCATAGACGACAGCCCACCAGGCTCCCGCATCCCTGGGATTCTCCAGTCAAGAACACAGGAGTGGGTTGCAATTTCCTTCTCCAATGCAGGAAAGTGAAAAGGGAAAGTGAAGTTGCTCAGTCATGTCCGACTTGTATCAACCCCATGGACTGCAGCCCACCAGGCTCCTCCATCCATGGGATTTTCCAGGCAAGAGTACTGGAGTGGGGTGCCATTGCCTTCTCCGTCCCCTCCTCCTAATGATAGTATAAAACTAACATTATAATTGTTATAAAGCTACCATTCTTTTTAGTCTTCTTTGAGCCACTTGCTATGTAATGTTATGATCTGAATATTTGAGTCCCTCCAAAATTCATATGTTCAATCCTAACCCTCAAATATGATGCTGTTAGAAGTTGGGGCTTTGGGAGGTGCCAGTGGTGAGAGTGAAGCCCACATGAGTGGGAGGAGTACCTTAAGAAAGGAGTGCCAGAGAGATCCTTAGCATCTTCCACCATGTGAAGGCATAGCCAGAAGTTGCCAACTGTGAACCAGAAAGTCCATCCTCACCAGAAAGCAACCATGCTGGCACCTTGATCTTGGCCTTCCAGCTTCCACGACTGTAAACAGTACATTTCTGTTGTTTATAAGCTGCCAAGTCTAGGATAACTTGTCATTGCAGCCTAAATGGACTAAGGCAATAGTCAATATTTAATATGCAAAAGCAATTAAATATTGCTTGTTAAATATTGATGTTGGTGTCATTATTCCTAAGTAGATGAGGAAACAGTCTTAGTGTAAAAACGGAATCAACCTAAGGCTGCAGCATCAACAGAGGAAAAACAGAAAGTGAGCTCAAGGCTTTCCACTAGAATTCACTGCCAGTTCCTCACTTTCCTGGAGTCCGTTTCCATTGACTTTAACTGCAACTCCTGGGTGTTGATTTGCAGCCAATGACAGGGCTGAACCCATTTCTTTATCTGATAAACTTTTCCCATTGATCTGATAACTGGATGGGCTTTGACTCAAGTATTCGTATCTGTCTTATAAACTTCTCACATGCACTGCCCAGTGACAACAGAAAGACCTCGGTAAACTTTGGCACAAGAGAATACTTCATGGTAAAAATGTGTCCCCTTGGAAATCACTGGAGCGAAAGCCAAGTGAAGTACAACTCAGTATAAATAAGATGCAGAGGACAAACTCTGCATCATGACATATCCACACACTTTGGACCGTCGCAGCATGGAATTTATATATGTGTGTGTATATATATATTATATTATTTTATTTTTTTTAATTTTATTTTTACTTTATTCTACTTTACAATACTGTATTGGTTTTGCCATACATTGACATGAATCAGCCACAGGTGGAAATTTGACAGGTGTTTTGCCTCTCTGGGTCTTGAGGAAGTTGGATTCATGGGCTGGTTTAACATTTTGAGACATGATTATCAGTTCATTCCTTCATTCTAGTGGAGAAGGAAATGGCAATCCACTCCAGTTTTCTTGCCTAGAGAATCCTGTGGACAGAGGAGCCTGGTGGACTGCTGTCCATGGTGTTGCATAGAGTTAGACATAACTGAAGTGGCTTAGCATGGAGTCCCTTGGGCTGCAAGGAGGTCCAGCCAGTCCAATCTGAAGGAGATCAACCCTGGGATTTCTTTGGAAGGAACGATGCTAAAGCTGAAACTCCAGTACTTTGGCCACCTCACACGAAGAGTTGACTCACTGGAAAAGTCTCTGATGCTGGGAGGGATTGGGGGCAGGAGGAAAAGGGGACGACAGAGGATGAGATGGCTGGATGGCATCACGGACTCGATGAACATGAGTCTGAGTGAACTCCGGGAGATAGTGATGAACAGGGAGGCCTGGCATGCTGCGATTCATGGGGTGGCAAACAGCCAGACACAACTGAGCGACTGAACTGAACTGATGCATTGGAGAGGGAAATGGCAACCCACTCCAGTGTTCTTGCCTGGAGAATCCCAGGGATGGAGGAACCTGGTGGGCTGCCATCTATGGGGTCGCATAGAGTCGGACACAACTGAAGCGACTTAGCAGCAGCAGCAGCCGCCCTCATTCTAGATGAAAAGTTGCAAGTAGATCTTTCTGCAACAATGGCTCTACTTAATACCTGAATTCTTTGGTACAGTAGCTCCTAGCCATGTGTAGCTCTTGAACAATGGAAATGCAGCTAATGAAAATGAAAGTTTAATGTTTAATTTTAATTAATTAATATTTAAATAGCCACATGGGATTAGTGGCTCCTTGAAGAAGTAGCATGATAGTCTGAACAGTTGCTGAGACTTGAGAATGTTCTCTGTTCAAGACAGTGAGTTCAACAAAAGAGTGATAGAAGTATGGAAAAAAAAATCCTCTGTCTTTGAAAATCGTGACGTCTCTGACAGATCAATCAAATACAATTTTGCAGCTCCACACATCTGCTGTTCTTTCTCTTCTCACCTCACCTCTTAACTCCTTTCAAGAATCCAAGACTCAACACTTATTTTATGTCCTCCATCAAGAGCTGCCTTTTTTCTGCCTTTCCAAAGAACATTTTAGTTGTTAATTAACTCATGCATGTGTTCATCCATCCACTAGGGTTAAATGGATATTCATCAGGTTAGGAATTCTTGAATGACTGTATACTGCTCTCCTTACTGCATCTAGAAAGTACCTGGCACTTAGTAGGAGCTTAATAATTTTCTTAGATTATTTTTTTAATTCAATACACCCCACTCAAGATGTACACTGTATTAGGTTTCCATGTATGGAATCGCACAGAATCGAACACGACTGAAGTGACTTAGCAGCAAGCATACATATGACATTAAAAAGTCATAAATGGAGCTTAGAGTCTGGTCTGGTGAAATGTATAGTGTTCATCACTCAGTTGTGTCTGACTCTTTGAGATCCCTATGGACTGTCGCCCACCACACTTCTCTGTCCATTGAATTCTCCAGGCAAGAATACTGGAGTGGGTCACCATTCCCTTCTCCAGGGGATCTTCTGGACCCAGGGATCGAACCTGGGTCTCCTGCACTGCAGGCAGATTCTTTACTGTCTGAGCCACCAGGGAAGCCCCATAGTACCTGGTTTTATAAACAGCTGATTCAACTGATGTTTAAGTGATGTCATAGAGATAAATGCAAGGTGATTTGAAAGCAAAGAGGAATAGCTGGCATAGTCTGAGTATTACACACTCCACGTGGGACTTGGGATTATTTCTTCACACATACATTTCCCTTAGATAGTGAGCTTGTTGGGAGCCAGGACCATCTTTAGTCTTTTTTTTCTGACCCCAGCAGCGGGCATAGTGTGTGCCATGGAGCAGGGTTATTGATACTTGTTTTTGAATGAGTGTGAAGTAATGTAACTAAAAATAGTTACCAATGGACATTAAAGACATGGAAAGTGGTGTGAAACTTTACAAAAATGAGATATTAATTTTGGTTGGGGGAATATAGTGGGTTGAATGGTGGCTCCCAAAATGATATATTGGAAACCTAATATCTGTACATGGAATATTATCTCCTAAGGTAAAAGAGTGTACATGTTACCTAACTTGGAAACAGGATCTTTCCAGATATAATTACAAATCTTACAAAAGAGCTTATTGTGAATTAACCAGAGGTGGGCTCTGAATTCAATCACATGTATTTTTTTTTAAATAAGATAGAAATATGGAGGAAAAGATGCAGGAAAGAGGAGGAGTTGATGTGACCACGGAGGCAGAGATTTGGAGAAATGGGGCCAGATGGTGGTTAACTGGGTGTGTCAATTCAACTGGACGACAGGACCCAGATATTTGATCAGACATCATTCTGGGTATTTTCTGAGGGCATTTTGAATGAGATTAACATTTAAACTGGTGGACTTTAAGTAAAGCAGATTGCCCTCCATATTGTGGGTAGGCCTCATCCAATCACTTGAATTCTAACTAGAACAAAAAATTGACCAGGCTTCCAGCAGATGGTAGCCTTCAGACTCAACTGTAACTCTTCCCTGAGTCTCCAGCCTGCTGGCCTGTCTATTTCTGCAGATGTTGGACTCGTCAGTCTTCATAATCACATGAGCCAATTATTAATACATAAAATAAATTTCTTTCTCTCTCTCTCTCTGTATAGATATAAATAGATAGCTACACTGAGATATACATAGATGATATAGATTTAGGTATAGAGATCTCCATCCTAATGATTCTGGTTCTCTGGAAAGACCTAACTAGTATCGGCCCTAAGGCAAGGGAAGGCTGACAGTCACCAGAACCTGGACAGGGCAAGGAATGGAATCTTCCCTGGATCCTCTGGAGGAGTCCAGCTCTGCTGAGACTGTGATGTCAGACTTCTTGCCTCTTGAACTTTGATAAAATACATTTCTGAAGTTTTAAGTTTGTGGTGGGCTTCCCAAGTGACACTAGTGGTAAAGAACCTGCCTGCCAATGCAGGAGATAAAAGAGTCAGGAATTTGATCTCTGGGTTGGGAAGATCCTCTGCAGGAGGGCATGGCAATTCCAGTATTCTTTCCTGGAGAATCCCATGGACAGAGGAGCCTGGCGGGCTAGGAGTCCATAGCGTCACAAAGAGACGGACACGACTGAGGCGACTTGGTGCATATGCATAGTCTTTGAAATTATATACTGTAACAATGTCAGAGTGAAATTGAATCCACAGACTTGTGCTTAGTGCTTTTTCTCTTTCAGATGAAACACTAATAAGAATATGCTAGCTATCATTTACTGAGCTTGAAGTTTATCCTATGACCCTGATACAGTGCTCAAGAATTTGCATACATTAGCTTACTTTAATATTCCTAACATTTATGCAGTAAGTATGAACATTAATTATATTTTTCAAGTAAAGGGACTGAAGTTAAGACAGAAATCAACTTATCCAAGGTCACAGAGCAAGCATATAATAAGCTTAGAATACAAACACAAATTATCTGGATGCTTCTCTAACCTAAGAAGGAGTGAATTCCTAATTGTATTTTTTGGTCAGGTTAAAAATAAACATAAGCAGTCCAGATAATTCAAAAGTTAGTAGGCTCCATTTTTCTGGTTTAGATGTGGAAACATACTTCTATAGAAACCCACTGGATTCCATAGAGAGTTTATCTTATGCAGTTTGGAGCAGTAATTCAAAAATAAAAAATAACGCTATGAAACACAACATGGATCTTTTATCATGCACTTGCCTCTTACCCTTCTTTTTCTTTTTTATCTCACCATTTATGAGCAGATACTGGAAATTAGAGAGCATGAAGTCCCTTTCGAAATAAATACCTGACCCTATTATCTTAAAAGACTTGCATACTACTAGGTATTTTTCTGAGCAGGGGTAGGTGGGATATTAATTCTCTTCATCACTGAGTATTATCCTGCTAGCAGTAATAAGCCCCAGGACATGGAAGCAACCTAGATGTCCATTAGCAGACGAATGGATAAGAAAGCTGTGGTAGATATACACAATGGAGTATTACTCAGACATTAAAAAGAATACATTTGAATCCATTCTAATGAGGTGGATGAAACTGGAGCTGATTATACAGAGTGAAGTCAGCCAGAAAGAAAAACACCAATACAGTATACTAACACATATATATGGAATTTAGAAAGATGGTAACGATAACTCTGTATGTGAGACAGCAAAAGAGACACAGATGTATAGAACAGACTTTTGGACTCTGTGGGAGAGGGAGAGGGTGGGATGATTTGGGAGAATGGCATTAAAACATGTATACTATCATGTAAGAAATGAATCGCCAGTCTAGGTTCGATACAGGATACAGAATGCTTGGGGGCTGGTGCACTGGGATGACCCAGAGAGATGATATGGGAACTCATGTACACCCGTGGCAGATTCATGTCAATGTATGGCAAAACCAGTACAGTATTGTAAAGTAAAATAAAAATAAAGAAATAAATAAATAATAATAAAAAGACCCAAGCAACAATCCTATTCTTCTGCTGAAATGCTAGGCACACACTAACTTGAAACTTCGCGCTTTCTCCCTAACAACAGTTTCGTGGGCTGTGGAGTCATTAGGTGGGTGAACCTGAAGGGGATCCCATGTTTTGATGAGCCTCTCATTATAGAGAAAATATTCAATTCTTTCCCCAACTGAAAACCAACGTAAGGTTAAAGTCAACACTTTCTATATACCAGTGAAGTATGTATCATGATTTTCAACTGGCAGAGGGAGTAGGCTAGAAAGAAATGATGGCCTGAATGTTCAGAGAGACATTTCCAAAAAACACTTGCGACTATAAATTACCCTAATGCATCGCTCCTCTCATTCCCCTCTACCACCAGAGAATTTACTGGTCCCTCTGAGAAAAAAGCCTAGCCATGAGCCTTATGCATGCTGTGCTGTGCTTAGTTGTTCAGTCATGTTCCACTCTTTGCGACCCCATGGACTGTAGCCGGCCAGGCTCCTCTGTCCTTGGGGACTCTCCAGGCAAGAATACTGGAGTGGGTTGCCATGCCCTTCTACAGTTGCCATGCCTGCTCTCCCCAACCCAGGGATCAAACCCAGGTCTCCCACATAGCAGGCAGGTTCTTTACCATCTGAGCCACTGGAGAAGCCCAAGAACATGGAGTGGGTACCCTATTCCTTTTCCAGAGGATCTTCCCAACCCAGAAATTGAACCAGGGTTTCCTGCATTGTAGGCAGATTCTTTACCAGCTGAGCTACCATGGAAGCCCCAACCATGTGTATATACCATATATATTTCCACTAACTCACTATTTGGTTTTCCATCCTCCCAAATACTTTGTATGAAAACTACTGAACAAGAACAAAGGACCTAACTCCTAAAGCCAGAAACAAAACAAAGCATAGACGATCTTTGTTCCCAACCCCTCCTTCCCCTCATCCTTTTACTTCATTTTTACTTTTCATTTTGAAGTGATAAGAGTTACAGGGAGTTGGAAAAGTGATAGAATGGCCATTTATATATGTCTTACCTGGTTCCTCCTAGTGGCAGCAACTTGTGTAACTGTAGCATGTTATCAAAGTCAGAAGGTCAGGAGGTAGACATGGATACAAAGCCATCAATCTTATTTAGATTTCACCAGTTTTAAATGAACTGATTTGCATGTGTGTTTTCTGAGCCACTTTACCACACATGTAGATTCCCTCTATCAGCACAAAAATATTTGTCTTCCTATCGCTTTATGTTCATACTCAACCATCCTTTCCACCAATCTCTAACTTCTGACAAGCAATAATCTGTTTACTATTTTTGTACTTTTGTCATTTAGGAATGTTCTATAAATGGAATAATCAATGAGGAGCCTTTGAGATTGATTTTCTTTTCATTCAGCACAATGTTCTTGAGATCCTTCAAAACTGTTGCATGCATCAGGATGTAGGGAATTCCCTGGTGGTCCAGTGGCTAAGACTCTGAGATATATTACTTAGAGTTCTCCAGAGAAACAGAATCAAGAGGATTTACACATATAGGATATATAGAAAGATATTTATGACGAGGAATTGGCTCATATGACTGTGGAGACTGAGAAGTCCCACCATCTGCCCACTGTAAGCTGGATGCACTGGAAAGCCAGTGGTATAGTTCCAGTTCAGACTTGAAGGCTTGAGAATCAAGTGAGTCAGCAGTATTGGCCTCAGTCTGAGCCAAGGGCCAGAGAACCAGGAGTACAGATGTCCAGGGTCAGGAAAAGATGGACGGCCCAGCACAAGCAGAGAACATACTTGTCCTCTGAGTACCTCGTTGCTGTATCCACGATGGCTAGTCCTACTGGTAAGGGTGATCCACTTTCCCAGTCCCCAAGTCCACACATCTGCCCCAGAGGCACCCTCACAGCTAGACTCTGAAATCGTGTTTTGTCAGCTATCTGGATGTCCTTTGGCCCAGTCAAGTGACACATGAAATTAACCATCACACAAGTTATCCCTTTTCATTGCTGACTAGTGTCCCATGGTATGAAGGTATCACAATGTGTTTAACCATTTATCCCTTGAAGAACATTTGCAATATTTTCAGGGTTGCTTTTTTTTTTTTTCAGTTACAAATAAAAGGCTATGAATATTCATGCACAGGTTTATAGGTAGAAATAATTTTTATTTTTCTAGGATAAACGCCCAGAAGTGCAATTGCAGGGTCATGTAGTAAAGATATATTTAGTTATTTAAGGAACTGCCAAACTGATTTCTAGAGCGGCTGTATCATTTAACCTTCTGCCAGCAATGTTTAAGCACACACACACAGAGCAATGTATCCAGTTTCTCTGCATCCTCACAAGCATTTGATATTGTAACTGTTTTAATAGGGATGTAGTGATGTCTTACTGCATTTTTAACTTGCATAGTTATAATGATGAGTGATATTGAATCTTTTATGTGCTGTGTGTCATCCATATAGCCTCTCTAGTGAAATGACTAAGTCTTTTGCTCATTTTTAATTGGATTTTATTTTTCACTGTTAAATTTTGAGAGTTCTTTTATACCCAAGATACAAATCCTTAATCAGATACTGTTTTCAATATCTATAGTTTTTGAAGGAAGAAAAGATAAGCAAATCAAATTCCATCTGTATGTGTTTATCTATTTACTTAACTATCTGATTATTAATAGGAAAATAATTATTTCTCCTCAGAGAATTAAGCAGTATATTTGTTTGTTTGTTTTCACTATTAAATAGCACACAAGGATGCTTGGTATATGGGTTTTCACACATTAGTCAGTGGGTTTGGAGCAAAATTAGTGATTACTATTCCACTTAAAAAAATGAAGTGCATAAAGCCATTTTTTTTTCTTTCTTTTTGAAACAGGTGACCTAGTTGAGGATTATCCAACAGTTTGAAATAATCTTTGTGGTCTTTTTCTTTCTTTTTTTTTTTTTGAGAATTAACATAGCTGAAGGAACTATAAAAATTATATTTCTGCCAACTAGATAAATGATCTCCTCAGTATTATTTACACTTGTTTTTTATTGCATCCAAATTCTCCATTAATACATCATACCCAGCTATAGTGAGCAAGCCTCCTTCATGTGTTAAAGGCAGGACATAAAAGGTGATTTCTAGTCCTTCCAATGCTTCGTTTAGTCAGTTGGAAACTAGGCTATTTTGGAAATTGAAAACTATGTTTTCTGCCACTGATTTCTGGGGTAACCATCTTACAATTTTTAAATCATTCCTCAGATAGGGAAGTGGAGACCCAGCTTGGCCTGTATTATGTTGATTGAAAACCAAAGACAGGCCTGTTAGGTGATAGGATAAAGTTACACAGGAATTGTGACAATTTTGAGTAACAGGAATTCCATTTTTACCTGAAGCTCTATGAAGAAAGTCATGGTCCCTTTTTAAAATGATGACATATTTCAAACATAGAAAAGTACAGAAAATAATATAACAGGCACCCATTTACCCACAGGGCCACCATGAACACATGTCTTTGTGTGAAGTGGAAAAGACTTGCTTTCTTTCAGTCAGAGGCAACGCTGCCGCAGGGGACAGGGTTTGGCACATGGTGCCTGGGTTTGGCCCCCTGAAGGTGCCCCCTCAATAGTCATGGCTGGAGGTAACCACGGCTGAAATTAAACACAAGTTAACATGTTGCCATGTTTGCTTCGGAATTTGTTTTTAGTGCCCAAACCTGAGAACTGTGGCCTAATCCTGACCATTCCATTTCTCCTCTCCTCCCCTCCTGGTCCCCACAGGTAATCACTGTGCTCACACTTGGTATGCCTGACTTCTATCACATAGCATGGCTCTTGGCCTCTGTGCTTAAAAATACACAAAGAATCTCACATTACATAATTTTTAACCACACTGTCACCACTTTCTTCACTGGTAATACCTGTTATGGAATACATTGAGATACAGAGAAGCAAAGGAAATAATGCTAATGGCAGCATGTCTTTATAGCTGCAAGAATAAGAAAGATGTTGTGTATTTTTCAGTATGTGCTGATGTAGTTCTAAGCCCTTTGTGCATATTCGTGCATGGAATCCTGCCTTTTGGTGGAGAAATGAAAGTGAAGTGAAAGTGAAAATCGCTCAGTCATGTCCAACTCTTTGCAAACCCATGGACTATACAGTCCATGGAATTCTCTAGGCCAGAATTACTGGAGTGGGAAGCCTATCCCTTCTCCAGGGGATCTTCAAACCCAGGGATCGAACCCAGGTCTCCTGCATTGCAGGTGGGTTCTTTACCAACTGAGCTATCAGGGAATCCCAGAGTCTATCTTTTTTTTTTAAATTTATTTTAATTGAGAGGCTGATTACTTTACATTATTGTGGTGGATTTTTGCCATACATTCACATGAATCAGCCATGGGTGTACATGTGTTCCCCACCCTGACTCTTCCTCCCACCTCTCTCCCCACCCCATCCCTCAGGGTCATCCCAGTGCACCAGCCCTGAGCACCCTGTCTCATGCATCAAACCTGGACTGCCGATCTATTTCACATATGATAACATACATGATTCAATGCTGTTCTCTCAAATCATCCCACCCTCACCTTCCCCACAGAGTCCAAAAGTCTGTTCTTTATATCTGATCTAAGTGTGTATATGTCTGTATGTGTGTGTGTTTCACTCAATGTCTACTGAGTAATCTGAGACTGCATGTTATTTCATTGCTTTAGAAATATCCTCAGCCTCTAGGTCTTCAAATATTGCCTCCCCATCATTCTCTCCATTGCCTCTTGTAGTAGATGACCATTGGATCTTCTCATTCCATCCTCCATAACTATTTTTGGCCACACAGTGAGGCATGTGGGGTCTTATTTCCCTGCCCAGGGATCAAACTGATGCCTGCTATATTGGAAGCACAGAGTCTTAACCACTGGAGCACCATGGAAGTCCCAAAGACAATTTATGTTTACCATGTCCTATCGTCCCTTGTTCATTCTGGAAAAGTTAATCAAATAGATTTCGCATTGCACTAATTGAGATGAGTCTAAGCTGTTTCATCTGCCCATGAATTTTTAATTTTGAGAATAATACTTTTCATTTCCAGAAGTTCTAGTCTTCTTTCTGCCCAATCTGTTTTTTGTTTTCAAATATCTTTTTTCCCCCTTTCCTTTTCTTACTGTGTTGATTTTGATTTCTTCATTTTGGCTTTAATCATTTGTCTTTCAGATTCTTGTTTTATTAACTAATGTATTTAGGTTTTAATGATCCTTGTGGTGCGTCTACTTCATTCTGGTTAGGACAGATGGTTTCCTCATGTGCTTCATAATTTTTGATTTTGAACTTGAATTAAAAGCCTCTTTCCCCACTCCTATGTCCTGTGGCAAATCCTATGTGGCCTGGGTTGTTGAAGTGCCTCCAAAGCCTTTCATATTTATTGCTGCCTGGTGACTCAGGTGGTATAAATTTAGAGTCCAAACTCAATAGAAGTGCTTGTAGAGACAGATAAGCTTTTCTGCTAGCATGCAGGGCAGAGGGGAGATTTGTTTTCTGCTTCATCTTTCACTTATGGTGCAATATCTGGGGGACCAGTAGGAGTTTCCTTTCCAACTCCTGGCTTATTTGGAGTTGACTAAGACCTCATCTCCAGGTTTTGTGCAAGTGTTGACACTCAAGGTTCTATGTTTCTGGGTTTAGTTAATCCACCAATGTCATTTGCATCATGAGTTCACCTGCTCTAACTTCTAGTTTTCAAGTCCTTATTAATTCAAGGAGTCAAGGATATATTTTATTCTTCTGCTTTCTTTTTCCCTAAGATTTAGAGAAGACAGTGATTCTTACTCTTTCCTTTTTATTTCTTTTTGCATTATCTGCCATATTATTGGAGCTGGGAATCTTCTAACAAGTTTCTAAACTCTGCATTGCCTGAGCACACTAAGAAAATGCAGTTAGAAAAAAAATGCATCTGTCAGAGAATGTGTACAGGTGATACTCAGGTTAGTGTTGCCTGAGCATTACATTGCTACAGCGTTACGTTGCTGTCTTCCATGCTAACAAGCAAGACAGGCAGCAAGCAATTCGCAGGGGCAATTTGAGCAAGAAGAGTCTCTACAGAAATGACTTATTTGGTAGAATTTTTATCTTTAGCAGAATTATAGGCAAATACTAGCAGCGTTTGCGGTTGGTAAAAAGTCAGAGGGAAAAGCAGAATGCTGTAGAAGTGAAAGCAAGGGCTTGAATATTACAGGCAATTTAGGAAAGATGCGTCCAGACCAAAGAGCTCCGTGGCCAGGCCGTGGCCTTCTCGGCCATGTGGCTTATGGGTAGCACCTGTACCCACCATTGCTGTTTCGGAGTGTGTCTGAACAGGTAATTTCAGTCGTGTCCAACTCTTTGTGACCCTTTGGACTGAAGTCCACCAGGCTCCTCTGTCTACAGGATTTTACCCCCAAAGTCCATTTTGTACAGAACATGAACTCTATTCTTAACAGAGACTTTTGATCTTTTTATAAAACTTTAACTGAGAAAAAGGATAATTATTCTTAAAAGGGGTATCTAGGCCAATGAGACCCTAACTAGCCAAGACCTTTAAGTTTCTGCTTTTGGGATGAACAAATCAGTTAAGAAATCCACTTTCTGAATACTTTCCTTTAAAAGAAAACCAATTTCACCTAGGTATATTATTTCCCTGCTGCAGCTGTAACATGGGCTTCCCAGGTGGTGCTAAGGGTAAAGAACCAGCCTGCCAATGCAGGAGACCTAAGAGACATGCATTCGATCCCTGGGTCAGGAAGGTCCCCTGGAGAAGGAAATGGTAGCCCACTCCAGTATTCTTGCCTGGAGACTCCCATGGACAGAGGAGCCTGGCGGGCTACAGTCCATGTGGTCACAAAGAGTCAGACATGACTGAAATGACTTAGCATGTATGCACGTGACATGACTGAAATGACTTAGCATGCACGCACGTATGTATACAAACTTAGTAGCTTAAAACAATACAAACTTGTTATCTTACCATTTTGCAGATCAGAAAGAAGTGCTCAGGGCCTGAAATCAAGGTATTTGCAAAGCCACAGTCCTTCCTGGAAGTGCTAGAGGAGACGCTGTTTTCTGGATTATCGGGTTTCAGTCCTTTGGGGTTCCTGGCTCCCAACTTCTAGAGTCACAGGCCTTGGCTCATGCCCTCCTTCCTCTATCTTCACAGCCAGAACTAAGGTCAACGCGGATATATCTCACCCTTTACTTCTCCCATCTTTTCTCGTGGCGTGGCCCCTCTCTGGCTGATGTTTCTGCTTCCCTCTTCCCCTTAAAGGACCCGTGTGGTTAGATTGGGCCCATGGGGATAATGCAGGAAAACTCCCCTGTTTAAAAGTCTGTAACCTTATTTCCATTTGAGAAATTCCTTTTGTCATGTGATGCATTCTCTTCAAAAGCTCCAGGACTTAGGATATAGGTATGTGGGGGGATCCTTATTCTGCTTACCTTAATGGCACAATCTAGAGAGGAGAAATGCTACCAAGTGTGGCGTCAATTGCACTACCAATTTATCAAGAAACACCTAATCCAGTTTTTCAGTTCAGTTTCTAACTGCTCACCTGGGATCTGTTAATCTTCCTTTAATCAATCACATTCTAATGATACACATTTTATAGAAATTTCTGCATATCACACTCCAGGAAGGTAAGAAGCAAGGATATAAAAATGAAGAATAGCATGTAATCTAGAAGCGAAAGGAAAACATGGTGGGCTAGTCACATCACTACTTGCAGCTACATTCCTTGAATTAGTATGCCTCATTCATGAAAAGGGAAAATGACTTATTATCGATCAAATAGGGTCATTCCAAGGAAGAGAGTGGAGAGGGAAAAAGGAGAGAAAGTAAGAGAATCAACAGGAAGACTGAATTTCTGGATGCAGTTGACTCTGAAGCAAATTTCAACTCTAATTTTCTATGGAATTGTTAGATATATCTATTTATCTGTGTACTGTCTTTGTTCTAACTACTCTATCTATCTACCTGTCATCTAGCATTCCCACCCATCTACCCATCCATCTTTGGTTTTATGTGCGTGTGTGTATGTGTGTGTGCATAAATTTTTATTTCTCTGGGATGGATGAACAAAAGCTCAGTTGCTGAGTCATGTGGCAATTGTGTGGCATCCATCTTTGTATCTATGTATCTATGTACTTTCTGGGTATCTATCTATCCATCCATCCCTTTATGTATGTACCTATGTTTCTAAGTACCTATCTATGTATCATCTATTCATCCATCCTCTCATCCATCAGTCTGTCTAACTTCTATCATTCACATTTTATTTGATTGGGATCTTTGCACATGGGGGGTTCTGATGAATAGAGGGCATTAAGAGGAATCCCTGGGTTTTACAGATGGAGAACTTCAGAGGGAAAAAGAGACTTGAGCATTTTCTTCTCTAACTTTAGGGAATTCATTCCTGCTGTCCTCTAAGCATCACCACGTGTTTCCTGACTATCTCCTTAATCTGCCTGGGCATTCAACCCCCACCCCCCTTCAACATTTTAATCTTACTTTCCCATGTTGAATGAATTTCCCATGGGAGGAGAAAGGATTGCAAAAGGCTGTTTGCCTTCTAGGCATTTTTGTTTTTGAATTTTAAATGTCAAAGTGTTATTTGGTCCTAAAATAAGAGAAAAGGAAGGGTTCTGCATAGTGGCAGGCCAGTGGAGTCTCTTTAATGAGTAGAGTGGCACCCACATGGCCCTCCTGGGCCAAAACAATTCAGCCTAAGAAAAAAGGCTTGAGAGACTCACAGTATACTCTGCAGACCACTAGCTGTGTTCTCTTGGTTGAACTATTAAAATTCCCCTATGTTCAGTCTCCACATAAATAAAAAGGAGATAATAATAAAATTCATTTTTCAGAGTTGTCCTGGGGACTATAAAAAGGCTGACTGCTGAAAAATTGATGCTTTCAAATTGTGGTGCTGGAGAAGACCCCAGAGAGTGCCTTGGACAGCAAGAAGATCAAACCATAAATCCTAAAGGAAGTCAACCCTGGAGAGTCATTGGAAGTACTGGTGCTGAAGCTGTTTGGCCACCTGATGTGAAGAACTGGCTCATTGGAAAAGACTCTGATGCTGGGGAAGATTGAAGGCAGGAGATGAAGGGGATGACAGAGGATGAGAAGGTTGGAAGGCATGGCATCACCAATTCAATGGACAGGAGTTTGAGAAAACTCCCAGAGACAGTGAAAGACAGGGAAGCCTGGCATGCAGCAGTCCCTGAGGCCTCAAAGAGTCAGACACCACTCAGTGACCGAACAGCAACAAAAGCATGGGGACTATGTATGTTGTGCCTAACACATGTTAGTTGCACAGGAAGAACTGAACAAATGGGAATTATTATTGAAATTCAACATTAAGAAGTGTTTAGGACCCTTCCAGAGGAAAACCATCTTTACTAATTAAGAGATATATTAAAATCCTGCCTTGAAACCAGGGACATAAAATCTAGCAATATTGTCTCACCTGCTGCCTGAGGATTCAAACAATCTTCATTTCTTAAAGGGAATGTACTGGAAATACAATGAGAAAGAACACTGGAAAACATCTGCTGATTGTGTTTCTTTTGACTACTGAATTTGCAAGCACTTTACAGACTGTTTCTCAACTCCCATATAATGAAGCTTTTTCACTTTACACCCCTAGTCTGCTGGTTTTGTTAGGGCCAAGGAATTTTCTGATCTCACCCATACACCATTCAGTTGGAATCACCAAAAGACACTGAGGATTATCACAATGCTTTACAATATTGTGTTGGTTTCTGCCACAGTGGATGAACCTAGAGCCTATTATACACAGTGAAGTCAGAAAGAGAAAAACAAATATCACATATGAAAGCAGATGGAGAGAGTAGCGTGGAGACATACACTACCATATTTAAAACAGATAACCGGTAGGAATTTGCTGTATGACTCAGGGAGCTCAAACAGGGCTCTGTAATACATCACTTTTGAAATTAGCCTTTTCCACTAGAGCACACAATTTTTGAAGGTACCACATAATTAGACTTCCCTCATAGCTCAGTCGGTAAAGAATTCACCTGCAAGGTAGGAGTCTGCCTGTGATGCAGGAGATGTGGTTTTGATTCCTAAGGTTGGAAAGATCCCCTGGAGAAGGAACTGGCAACCCACTCCAGTATTCTTGCCTGAGAAATCCCATGGACAGAGGAGCCTGGTGGGCTACAGTCCATGGGGTCACAAGAGTGGTCTACAACTTAGCGACTAAACTATCAGACTATATAATTAATCATCAGATGCATATGGCTTGTAGGAAAATAATTTTTAAAATAGGAAACAAACAAACAAACACAGAACAAGGATTCATTTGCCAAAGGACTGTAAACCAGTCACAAGGGGAAACATTTTGTTGGAGTTTCCTTTTCAGTGAATTTAGATTGAGAATCTCTGCTCATGATTGAAGACTCTGCCTTCATGGATGGATGCTCAATACCTTCTATGCTCCTCTTTTAGATTTTCATAAACTATATCCCTGTCTCAGAAGCGTGCAATGTATAAAGTGAGAATATATGCATTAAAAACTTATTTTGCATAACCCTTCACTTCCTCACTTTTGGGACAATTTTCAACGCATAATAAATGTTAACATTCTCTAGAAATACAGGTTTACCGAATAGTCTTTGGCAAAGTCTAGGCTAGACAGGTATCACTTGACTACGCATATTTTAAAGTTAAAAGTAAAATAGTATTAAACAAATTATGTTAGAAATATTAACCACATTTAGGATAACATGAAGTCTTTTACGGAAAAGCAAAGAGCATGCCTATTTTGAGATTGTGGGAATAGACATAAAATTAAAAAAAAACTGCACATTTTCTGGGCTAATGACACTATTTTTGGGGCAAATAATTATATCACTGTCATAGAAATAGGTCTAAGTGAGGGCAGTACCCTTTGATTCAGTGAAAAGCCAGAATTACATACCATCATTAATGTGATATAATTGTATTTCTTGAACTCCTTTGTAATCATAGCACAAATAACAACAATATTGGGGAAACATTTTCCCCCTAAACTAACAATAATAAAGTACAATAACCTGGATGCTAGGGAAATTGTAGCAGAACATAGAATTTATATTGCTAGGTCACTGCAAATTTGTTCAACTGTGTTGGAAAGCAGGGGAGTACAACAGAGAGAACAATAAAAATGCATATTAAGCTTTACTTGCTGTATTTAGATATAAAACTCTATATTAAAAGAATATTCAAAGAAAAATAGGGAGATATTTCTCACATTGAGAATTAGTTTGAGTCTAGTTTCTTTTACTTGACCTCCTGAAAACATGGTTTTCCACTTTTTTCTTCTGATGATATTTGCCAATTAGCAAAATTTGAAATAGGGAAGAGTGAGCACATTTATTCTTCAGTTTGAGGTTACAAGGTGATTATATGAAATCCTAAAAATTGTTTTACAAATGTAGAGTGCTGATTATGGGCTGCAGAAAAACACATCTCTATTTTGATTATAAATCAAAGAAGGAAAAGGCAGAAATTGGGGAAAAGAAATGGGTCACAGGTGGGGTTTATAAGTTTTATTTATTGAAAGTTTTCTTTAATGGTTTTTGTTATTATTTTGTCACATAAAAGCATAACTCAAGCATGAGCTTCCCAGGTGGTGTTAGTGGTAAAGAACCTGGCTGACAATGCAAGAGACATGAGATGTGGGTTCAATCTCTGGGTTAGAAGATCCCCTGGAGGAAGGATTGGCAATCCACTCCAGGGTTCTTGCCTGGAGAATCTCATGGAGAGAGGAGTCTGCTGGGCTGCAGTCCACAGGGTTGCAAAGAGTTGGACACGACTGAATCTACTTGTTGTGCAGGCACAACTCAAGTATAAATTTAACTATATACTTGAATAGCTAAATATCAATTGGTGTCTATATATTCTGAGTTGTTAAAATCTTCTCTGACAAAAATAAGACATAAAGAGGGCATTTGAACACTCCATAGTTTGAAAGGTAGTTATTCTCACGTGTTCTTATTTTCATAAATTCTTTATGTTCATATATATATTTCATTTTTACAAGCAGTATCCAATTTTTTTCTTAATTATCCCACATTTTCAGTGAATACAAGGTCCTGAATTCATTCATCCAGCCAGTATTAATGAATTAGGACTTACTAAATGTCAGCTATTAACAAGACAAAACAAGAAAAAGCCAGTCTCTACCATAAGAAAGTCCATATATATGTTACCCAATGCATATTTTAATTGATATCATGAGTAACATGAACAGCTTACTTCCATGGTATGATAAAGCTCTTAGTGGTGTGATGTGTATGACAAACCATGCGGGGTCTGGGAATGAGAACCGGGCTGCTGACAGAAACCTTGGTTCTCACCTCTACCCTGTTATTTACCAGTTTCATCATGTAACTTCCTTCTTCCTGCTTCCCTCCATCCCTTTCTTTCTATTATTTATTCACGCACAATTCTTCCGTTCCTCAAAAGTTATGGCATCGATCTCCCATGTGTGAAGCATAATGCTAGGCAGTGAAGGTTCAGTTGCTAAGTTGTGTCCAATTATTTGCTATCCCATGAACTGCAGCACTCCAGGCTTCCCTGTCCTTCCCCATCTCCCGGAGTTTGCTCAAATTCATGTCCATTGAATCAGTGACATCATCCAAGCATCCAACCATCCAATATTGCTGTAAAAACAATATTGTATAGGAACCTGGAATGTTGAGTCCATGAATCGAGGTAAATTCGAAGTGGTCAAGAAGGAGATGGCAAGAGTGAAGAGCATTATATTCTGTTGCCCCCTTCTCCTCCTGCCCTCAGTCTTTCCCAGCACTAGTGTCTTTCCCAATGAGACAGATCTTTACATCATGTGGCCGAAGTATTGGAGCTTCAGCTTCAGCATCAGTCTTTCCAATGAATATTCAGGCTTGATTTCCTTTGAGATTGACTGGTTTGATCTCCTTGCTGTCCAAGGGACTTTCAAAAGTTTATTATAGCACTGCAGTTTGAAAGCATCAGTTATTCAGTGCTCAGCCTTCTTTATGGTCCAACTCTCACATCCATACATGACTTGTAAAACCATAGCTTTGCCTATATGGGTCTTTGGGTACAGGAACAAATAATCTGGTTCCTGATGGAGTAGAAGGATGTGCACTCATCTTCTCCTGCAACAACTCCAAAATTCCAACTTGCTGCGAACAGCCATTGACAGGAGAATGTTGGATGCCACCTAAAAAGATACCCCACATCCAAGGGCAAAGGAGAACCCCCAAAAGAACAGACTGGGGAAACAGACTCTTGGAAGGCATAAAAAAACCTGTGTGCACCAGGACCCAGGAGAAAAGAGCAGTGACCCCATAGAGACTGAGCTAGACTTGCCTGTGAGTGTCCAGGAGTCTCTGGTGGAGGTGTGGGTCAACAGCTGCCTATCATAGAGTCAGGGGGACTGAATACAGTGGAGCTGGCATAAGTCCTTTTGAGGGAGGTTGCCATTACCACCATCACCCCCACCATAGTTTGGACTCACACCAAGCAACAGGGAGGGAACACAGCCCAGCTCATCAACAGAAAATTGATTTAAAGATTTACTGATATGGCCCCGCTGATCAAAACAAGACCCAGATTCCCCACAGCCATTGGAGGGAAGCTGCCATTAGGGAGCCATCAGGGAGAAGCCAGATCCCCCACAGCCATCAGGGGAACTGCCCATCACGGAGCTTCCAGAAGCTTCCTATCCTTCATCAGAGGGCAGGCAGAATGAAAACCTCCGTCACAGAAAATGAACCAAACTGATCACATGGATCACATCCTTGTTTAACTCAATGAAATTATGAGCCATGCCATGTAGGGCCACCCAGGACAGATGGGTCATGGTGGAGACTTCTGACAAAACATGGTCCACTGGAGAAGAGAATGGCAAACCACTTAACCTCATGAACAGTATGAAAATGCAAAAAGAAAGGACACTGAATGATGAACTCCCCAGGTCGGCAGGTGCCCAATATGCTACTGGAGAAGAATGGAGAAATTGCCCCAGAAAGAATGAAGAGATGGAGCCAAAGCCAAAACAACGCCCAGTTGTGGATATGACGGGTGATGGAAGTAAAGTCCAGTGCTGTAAAGAACAATATTGCATAGGAACCTGGAATGTTGGGTTCATGAATCAAGGTAAATTGGAAGTGGTCAAATAGGAGATGGCAAGAGTGAACATTGACATTTTAGGAATAAGTAAACTAAGATGGACCAGAATGGGCAAATTTAATTTAGATGACCATTATATCTACTACTGAGGGCAAGAATCCCTTAGAAGAAGTGGAATAGCCCTCATGGTCAACAAAAGGGTCTGAAATGCAGTACTTGGGTGCAATCTCAAAATGACAAAATGATCTCTGTTTGTTTCCAAGGAAAATCATTCAGTAACGGAGTAATCCAGGTCTATGCCCCAAGCACTAATGCCAAAGAAGCTGAAGCTGAACAGTTCTATGAAGACCTACAAGACCATCTAGAACTAGCACCAAAGAAAGATGTCATTTTAATCACTGGGGACTGGAATGAAAAAGTAGGAAGTCAAGAAATATCTGGAGTAACAGGATGTTTGGCCTTGGAGTACAAAATGAAGCAGGATAAAGGCTGACAGAGTTTTCCCAAGAGAATGTACTGGTCATAGCAAACACCCTCTTCCAACAACACAAGAGATGACTCTACACATGGACATCACCAGATGGTCAATACCAAAATCAGATTGATTATATTCTTTGCAGTCAAAGATGGTGTAGCTCTATACAGTCAGCAAAAACAAGACCAGGAACTGACTGTGACTCAGATCATAAACTCGTTATGGAAAACACATTCAGACTTAAATTGGAAGAAAGTAGGGAAAACCACTAGGCCATCTGGGTATGATCTAAATCAAATTCCTTATGATTATACACTGGAAGAGACAAATATATTCAGGGGATTAGATCTGATAGACAGAGTACCTAAAGAAGTATGGACATAGGCTCATGACATTGTACAGGAGGCAGTGATCAAAACCATCCCCAAGAAAAAGAAATGTAGAAAGGCAAAATGGTTGTTGAGGAGGCCTTACAGTAGCTGAGAAAAGAAGAGATGTGAAAGGCAAGGGAGAAAAGGAAAGATATATCCATCTGAATTCAGAGTTCCAAAGTATAGCAAGGAGAGATAAGAAAGACTTTCTAAGGGATCAATACAAAGAAATAGAGGAAAACAATAGAATGGAAAAGACTATGAGATCTCTCAAGAAATGAGAGATCTCTTCAAGAAAATTAGAGATACCAAAGGAACATTTCATGAAAAGATGGGCACAAAAAGGACAGACATGGTATGGACCTAACAGAAGCAGAAGATATTAAGAAGAGGTGGCAAGAATACACAGAAGAAATACAAAAAAATCTTAATGACCCAGATAACCATGTTGGTGTGATCACTGACCTAGAGCCAGACATCCTGGAATGTAAAATCAAGTGGACCTTAGGAAGCATCACTATGAACAAAGCTAGTGGAGGTGATGGAATTCCAGTGGAGATATTTCAAATCCTGAAAGATGATGCTGTGAAAGAACAGCATTCAATATGCCAGCAAATCTGGAAAACTCAGCAGTGGCCACAGGACTGGAAAATGTCATTTTTCATTCCAATCCCAAAGAAAGGCACTGCCAAAGAATGTTCAAACTACTGCACAATTGCACTCATCTAACATGCTAGCAAAGTATTCTCCAAGCTAGGCTTCAACAGTATATGAACCGAGAACTTCTAGATGTTCAAGCTGGTTTTAGAAAAGGCAGAGGAGCAAGAGATCAAATTGCCAACATCTGTCGGATCATAGAAAAAGAAAGAAAATTACAGAAAAGCATTTACTTTTGCTTTATTTACTATGCCAAAGCCTTTGACTGTGTGGATCACAATGAACTGTGGAAAATTCTGAAAGAGATGGGAATACCAGACCACCTGACCTACCTCTTGTGAAATGTGTATGCAGGTCAGGAAGCAACAGTTAGAACTGGACATGGAACAACAGACTGGTTACAAATAGGAAAAGGAGTACGTCAAAGCTGTATATTGTCACCCTGCTTATTTAACTTATATGCAGAGTACATCATGTGAAATCCTGGGCTGAATGAAGCACAAGCTGAAATCAAGATTGCCAGGAGGAATATCAATGATCTCAGATAAGCAGATGATACCACCCTTATGGCAGAAACTGAAGAGGAACTAAAGAGCCTTTTGATGAAAATGAAAGAAGAGAGTGGAAAAGTTGGCTTGAAATTCAATATTCAGAAAACAAAGATAATGGTATCTGGTCCCATCACTTTATAGCAAATAGATGGGGAAACAATGAAAACAGTGATAGGCTATTTTCCTGGGCTCCAAAATCACTGCAGATGGTGACTGCAGCCATGAAATTAAAGGATGCTTCCTCCTTGCAAGAAAAGCGATGACCAACCTAGACAGCATATTAAAAAGCAGAGACATTACTTTGCCAATGAAGGTCCATCTAGTCAAAGCTATGGTTTTTCAAGTAGTCATATACGGGTGTGAGTTGGACTATAAAGAAAGCTGAGTGCTGAAGAATTGATGCTTTTAAACTGTGGTGTTGGAAAGACTCTTAGACTGCAAGGAGATCCAACCAGTCCATCCTAAAGGAAATCAATACTGAATATTCATTGGAAGAACTGATGCTGAAGCTGAAGGTCCAATACTTTGGCCATCTGATGTGAAGAAACTGACTCACTGGAAAAGACCCTGATGCTAGAAAATATTGAAGGCAGGAGGAGAAGAGGATGACAGAGGAAAAGATGGTTGGATGGCATCATCAACTTGATGGACATGAATTTGAGAAAGCTCTGGGAGTTGGTTAAGGACAGGAAAACCTGGCATGCTGCAGTCCATGGGGTGGAAAAGAGTTGGACATGACTGAGCAGTTGAACTGAATGGTCTTCAAGAGTCCCACGTTCCAATAAGGGAAATGGAAAAGTTAAAAGAAAAAACTCTAACAGAGCTATGACTATCAAGAGTTTGACAAGTTTGTTAAGAACACAGAAGGAAAAGTAACTAAGTAAGTTTCAATTTTGTTAAAACTGTGAACATCATATCCAGTTATTAATAAGGATGAACCATGATAAATTCTAGCACACAGTCATCATTGCTGTGCAAATATATGAACACCTTTATAATTCTAAACAGTAGTTTGAAAGGCTGTTTGCAATCAGACCCTGACCTATTTACCCCCTGTAAGGTCTTTTTCTTCCTTAGAAGAAAAGCTATGACCAACCTAGACAGCATATTAAAAAGCAGAAATATTACTTTGCCAACAAAGGTCTGTCTAGTCAAAGCTTTGGTTTTTCCAGTAGTCATATATGGATGTGAGAGTTGAACTATAAAGAAAGCTGAGTGCTGAAGAATTGATGCTTTTGAACTGTGGTGTTGTAGAAGACTCTTGAGAGTGCCTTGGACTGCAAGGAGATCCAACCAGTCCATCCTAAAGGAAATCAGTACTGAATATTCATTGGAAGGACTGATGGTGAAGCTGGAACTCCAATACTTTGGCCACCAGATGTGAAGAACTGACTCACTGGAAAAGACTCTGATGCTGGGAAAGACTGAAGGTGGGGGAGAAGAGGGTGACAGAGGATGAGATGGTTGGATGGCATCACCGACTCGATGGACATGAGTTTGAGTAAACTCTGGGAGTTGCTGATGGACAGGGAAGCCTAGTGTGCTGCAGTCCATGGGGTTGCAAAGAGTTGGACATGACTGAGCTGCTGAACTGAACTGAACTGAACTAAAGGGTCTTTTCAATTTCATCCTGTTCCTCCAGGAACTGTTAGCTATTCACAATCCTCTAAACTTGGCGTGCTTCTGCACACCTCTGGTTTCCCTGCTTGCAAACCCTGTCCTCTGATTTCCATCATGTGCCTCTCTCTGCTCTCCACGGGATGAGCTCCTGTTGCAGACCCAGTTCAAATCGCACTGTCACATCTCCTCCTTATGCAGGCAAGGACTTCTTTCTCTCTGCACCCCTAGTGCTTCCCTCCTCCAGGCCCAGAAAAGAACGTGTCAAAACCAAGTGTCCATCCTTTTCATCATGGACTCCCCAGTGGTAGGGACATGGTCTTTCTCATTTCTTCATTGTTAGCACCCAGCAACATGGTGTCTTGGTCCATGTTGGTCATAAAAATGAATGCATATATAAAGAACACATTATTTGATGAAGAAGCCAAGGGAATGAATGAGTGATCAAATTAATGAATTGGTAAATGATTGAATAATGATTGAGGAAATGAAATGATTGAGGGGTAAATCATGGCATAATTATTTAATTAATGGATAAATGAATATATTATTTAGTAAGAGAACAAATGAATGGATGACATACCTAATATAGCTTACTGCAGTTTCATTCCACATCAAAGAGGTCATTTCCTCCCATCTCTCATTTGACTCTAGGATTTTACTAGGGTGGAAGTTTTTTCCTAACAGCCTAAAGGATTTTTTTTTTTTTTTTTGCCTAAGGGATTAAGAACAGCTTACATTTAATTATTCTAGACAATTTGCAGTTGCAATATGTGACAAATTTACAAGTTTGATAATATTTTACAAATCTTTTTTATGACTTTTGACAAATTAAACATAGCCCCTTGTAAAAATGCTCCGTTTCTTTTTTTCCCCCAGTTCTGCTTCTAACTACTGGTAAAAGAGAAACGACTTTTATAGTATATCTTGGCTAACAAATTACAGTCTTTCAGAGGAAGTAGATTTTAGCTGACTTTAATTTATAAAAGACAATGCTGAATTAGAAAAAATATTTTTAATCCTAATATTTTTTAATATTTTTAAAGTAATTTTAATATTTTTGATCAAATAAAATTTTGTGTTTTTAAAATCAAAATAAATGTGGGTCCATAGTATTTTATTTGCATCTGCCAAAGCATGAACTTGTTAGCTTCAGAAATGGTATGGCATTGACATTGAAGCCACAGGGACACTCAGGATTCTTGTAGTACAAAACTGCTCATCACTTTGGTTGGGAAATTGTATCCAGGGGTAATTGTTCAGAATTTAGGACACCCTTTCCTTATTCAGCCAGTGGCTTCTAATGAGAATGGTCAAACTGATCATTAAGTTAGGATTAAAACTGTCAACACAGACAATCACTAAACGAATAATGCTTGATGGAATGGGGCCCATGTCTTTCACGATGGTTAACAAATATTGAACTTGTAAGATTCCACTGTTGCCTGGTTTAATGTAACTGTGTAATAAGGTTGGGCCTAAGTGGGGCTCAGATGGTAAAGAATCTGCCTGCAGTGCAGGACATCTGGGTTCAGTGTCTGTGTCAGGAAGATCTCCTGGAGGAGGGAATGACTACCTGCTCCAGTATTCTTGCCTGGAGAATTCCATGGACTGAGGAGCCTGAAGGGCTACAGCTCAAGGGATCAAAAAAAGTCAGACACTACTGAGCAACTAACACTTTAAGTGAATATATGGTTTTAAAAAATAGATTGAAGACATTAGAGAAATTGAAAAGAAAAACAAAATAACCTTCATAGAATGCTTTAGTTTTAACCTGGGAGGAAGTAAGCTCAGGCATTCTCTATTCTTTTAGTTTCATTTTTTAAGATTCTGCTTTTTCAGACTCATTTATATGAAACATGGATTAAAAAACATTGAAAATAGAGGTAAATTATCCATTTTTTGATTATTGAAACCTAACTAATACTATTAACGGCATGTAAAGTTTTATTCTTCATGTTTCTTTTCAAATGTACCAGTTTAACTGTATTTGCTTTCCTCCTGTGTCATTTCATGTGTTATTACAGTTTGTTTAATAAAAGTATTTTTAAATAGCTTCATAGACTTCAATTATTATAACAACCCATAGGCTGTTTCATTATATCCACAAATTTGGCCATTTACCATGTTTCCAACTTTTAGTTATTAAAAGCATCATTGAGCTGATTACTTATATATACAAAGCTTTTCCCATATTTTGGATTACATTCTTAGGATTAATCGTCAAAAGGGAAGATTTCAGTATAAATTATGAGTGATTAAAAGTATGTTTTATGATTCCCAAGCTCTCTCTAGACAGAAACTGGATATTGTCTAAATACTGAAACATCTCTTCTCCCCAAGAAATATCTTGTCTTCTATGCTTAATAATAGAAGCAGATGTGATAAACTGCTGAAAAGTTCTTTTCTACAGTACTACTCTAGTCCTAGAATTTACAAGAATTAGAATTAGAATTTTTGTTATTTCAAGAAATAACAAAAATGACAATATTATGCTACCCACCCTTATAGCAATCACAGCACTACTAAACCTATATTTCTATATACGACTTACATACTCCACTGCACTTTTAATATTTCCTTTCGCAAATAACATAAAGATAAAATGACAGTTCTCTACCACAAAACAAATAACTCTGGTATTTCAAAAGTGCTTTTCTAGAAAAATATTGACAATTTCATACCACCTTTTCCCTAGAAGCAGTCACACAGAAAGGATGTGGGTCATTTTTTCTTTCCTTATCCTCCAGAAGATAGAACTGGCCCCAAAGCGAGGACATTCCTGGAACAATAGGTCAGCTAGATGTGAAAAAGCACTCTAACAACTCTGGACTCATTGCTAATGCAGTTAGCTGAAAAGGAACCATGGTAAGGAGTGCTATATTTCTGGAAATGTCCAGAGAGAGCTTGGATGAACAATTCTTGAAAAGGGTTTTAAAGGTATTCTAGTTATATGGGTAGGCCAATGAGATGTAATGTAAACCCAGGCTCAAAACTTCTGATTCTGCAAATAGACTGATACCACACTGTCAATCTTATATCAAGCACAAGTGACCAATTAAATAATTTGGGAACTATTACATTTCCAAAGAGACCATAACGTAAATTGTAATCAATTTATTTCAACCTTGTCTTCCATTAGCAAGGATGTCTTCCTTCCTTCCATTAGCAGAGGATGAGATGGTTTGATAGCCGCAATGGACATGAACTTGAGCAAGTCTCAGGAAACAGTGAAGGACAGGGAAGCCTCGCGTGCTGCAGTCCATGGGGTCCCAAAGAGCTGGACACAACTTAGCAAGTCAACAACAACTTCCATTAGTACCCTTTTCAAGAATGAGTGACAGTAACAGCATAGGAGCTTGCAATTTTTGTTTGTTTTTGAGACCTTGAGTTTAATCAGCTGCCTCCTTGGGTTTCTTTATGTCTCAAATTGTACATGTGAATAGTGAGCTTGGAAGAGACAACAGGTGCAAATGAAAACATCTGCAGAAGTGACACACTGGGTCAGAGGTTGGGATGCAAAGAGCTAATAATGTGGGAGTTAAAGGAAGTTCCTGAGACAAGGCAAGGTACCCAAGACCATTCTAACCAAAGTACTGATTGACCTTGGAGCCGAACCCCTCATTTCCCCAGCCAACATCCCCCTTTTCTGTTGACTTGCCTCCTTATCCTGCTCCCAAGAACCTACCAGACTCTCATGCTACATGAGAGATTCCCAGATGGACACTGGATAGTTGCCTTGAAGAAACGGAAACTTTGTCAGGAGAGAGGGAGTAGTTAGGAAGCACTAATGAATTCATTTGAGTACGAGGGAGCCAAGATATTTCCGTGTATTTCCATGGAGAAATATTAATATGAATTACTGGAGAGTGTTCTAATGCAAAGAGCTAGCCAGATACGAAATAAGCCCCCAAAAGAGATAGCAAGACGTAAGCAAACATTGAAACTTACTGGAAATGGACTAGATATTGTGTGACTAAGTAGAACGAAGTAGGTCAGTTAATCCATTAGATTTTATAGTTATATGATGCAGAGGACACTGGGGGCAATGGAATTTTAGCTGCCATTATCCCAGGCTTGGGCTGGACAATGACATTATGCCCCGCAACTACAGCCATTTTCAGGTGGACTTTGTAAATGAATGGAAATCATTCTTTTGAAAGTAACTCTTAAAAAGTGAGAAAAATTTTCTAATACACATTTTCTAGTCTGCTTGGCTGTCCCCTTTGGGCTCAGTCAAAGAAACTCATGCCCTGAAAGTATGTTTAGCAATTGGGCCTGTTCCCAGGTTGCGAGACATTTAGCAAAAAATCCAGAGTTATTATTAGATCTAAATGGAGGCTTTTGTCAAAAGGCCTCTTGAACTGTTAGGAAATCAGAGTGCAAATTGATAATGACACACAACACATCCCTGCCCTGGCAGCTCCCCCAAGGCTGCTGAGACACCCCAGAAAGAACTTGTGTGGCCTCGTGCCAACCGCGTGTTGCTCAACACACATCCTTCTCCTAAGTCAGCTTGACAACTGCATTCTTCTCTTCATTGTAAGAGGCAGAAGGAGATGGATTAAAGAGGGTGTTTGAACTGAGACTATTAATTTCCTTGCAGTGTGTATTCAAGTCAGATCCCTTTAGAAGAGCCTTTTGTGGTTTCATAAAATTACAACTTTGGCTATTCGGCTGCCTTTTCCAAAAGTACAAATTTGGCTTCTAAAGAAAATGCACTTCATAGGAAAAAAAACAGGAAAGAAATGAGTATGTAGTTATCTTAAATATATTCATTTTATATAATCGTTCTGTTACGGCAAAGAAACAATTACAGCATTAAGTACTTATTAATAAAAGAAATCATAAAACACAGTCTTCATAAAATGAATAAGGTTCTTAAGATTTTTATTTGAAAAGAAATTAATAAAATGGATTTTTTTCCCCCTCACAGTTTATGAAAGCTTAAAAACACTTTTAAACCATGAGGTTTAAAAATAAATGTTCCCCTTCCTTCTTTAGATTATTATAATACTTTTTAACTTTTCAGGATTTAGGTGAGAGGCTGTTCTGTGGGTGAAGTGTGTGTGTCTGCTGTCTTGCAAAAAGAAAATTGGAGGATGGATTCCTTCACCTTCATATTTTATCCTCCATCCCTCTAACTTCCTCCAAATGTGCCTTAAACTTGTGCACACGGGTGTGAGGCTCACTTAACGTAAATGTTATTTCATATTCTTTACCGTCCCTGTTTCTGTGGTCCAAGCTCTACTGCAGGTCCAAGCTCTCACACATGGCAGGAAGTCTATTCTCTTTAAATGTAATGCCTACTAAAAAGAGATTCTTTTAACTGATCTGAAGGTTAGGCAAACTTTTGGTTGGTTTTCACTGACAGGTAACTAAATCCAATTTACTTACCATTCACCTGAGGAAGTTTTGGAGTCACATTCACTGCTTGGGCCTGAATTCAGACACTAAAGGTGTGGTGTGATGGGACATAAGAATTTTAAGGGGCCCTTAGTAGCAGTTTGCAGCCTCACCTCTCGTCCTGATGCTGTGTGACTTTGACCAATTCATTTTCCCCACTGAGCTTTTTCTTTGTAACTGAATTCAGTGGTTCTCAGTGTGTATATGCATTAGAACTACCACTGGAGATTTTATAAACACCTATGCCTGGGTCCCTCTCAGACCAGTTAATTCAGAAACCTAATTGGGGTAGCCCAGCTGTGTTATTTAAAAAATTCTTTAGATGATTCCCGAGTGAAGCTGGGTTCATACTCTAGCCAATGCCCTCAAATAAAGAGAACAGTCTAGGGTCTCATAAAAATGCAGATTCTGATTCAGCAGTTCTGGGGTGGAGTCCAAGCTTGGGCTTTGGACGCCAGTGCCTGGTGATGCTCGCTGTTGCTGGTATGCTTGGACTAGGATCCAGAAGCTGGGAACTTGTACAACCTGTGGATTTTCAGAGCCTACCTTAGGCCCTCTGAATCACATTCTGCATTTGAAAGATTCCTAGGTAATTTATAACCCATCAAAATTTGAAAATTTCTTGTCTAAATAATCAAAGCTATGGTTTTTCCAGCAGTCATGTATGGATGTGACAGGTGGACCATGAAGAAAGCTGAGCACCAAAGAATTGATGCTTTTGAACTGTGGTGTTGGAGAAGACTCTTGGGAGTTCCTTGGACTACAAGAAGATCCAACCAGTCCATCTTAAAGGAAATCAGTCCTGAATGCTGACTTCCAGACTGATGCTGAAGCTGAAGCTCCAATCCTATTGCCACCTGATGAGAAGAACTGACTCACTGGAAAAGACCCTGATGCTGGGAAAGATTGAAGGCAGGAGAAGGGGATGACAGAGGATAAGATGGTTGAATGGCATCACCAACTAGATGGACATGAGTTTGAGTAAGCTCAGGGAGTTGGTGATGGACAGGAAAGCCTGTCATGCTGCAGTCTATGGTGGTCACAAAAGTCGGACTCAACTGAGCAACTGAACTGAACTAAAATAATACCTAAGAACACCCTCCCCCATATACCCACCCACTGCCCTTGAGGACACAAGGTCCTCAACCTCTGCCACTTGCTCCTATTTTCCTTCCAGTCCCCCTGGGCTCACCATAACCCATCAGCTGAGCCTCCTTACAATGTCTGAAGGTGTGCTGTGGCCTGAGGCTGCCTCCACCTCAGGGGGTGTGTCAGTCTCTTTATAGTCAACAGACCTTCCCTTTTAAAACCTCCTTATTTCCCACCCATCCTTTAAGATTTAGAGTGGAAGTCTTTCAGCAAATGTGATATAACTAGTTCTAACCACTCCCTGTCTCTAACATTGGAGCTAGCTCCTCTGTGCTTCCTTACAATGAAAGAAAATGGCCCATACCTGTGCTTCACCCCGGCTTTAGCAGGTACATTTCTGAGTGTCACAAGTTGAATTCCCGCACCCCCCTGCCCCCACCATTTATCAATGTTCTGGCACAAAATAAGCACTTCTATGTTTCCATGTAGATTCAGATCAGGATGGAGAACTCAGGTCTTCTTCCTACCTGGAGTCTTGGTCACATACCTGTGTCTGGGGCCCCTGCAGTTGAGTTTCCTATCTCCATCTGGAACTGGGTCTTGCCTCTTTTGTCCTGAGGATACGCTGGGACTTATGAGCTCTTGAAGGCTCAAGACCCCCAAAACAAAGCAGCTTTGGTGGGCTATCCTCAGTGATAGTAATAAGCAAGTGAGAAGGGCCTCCACTCAATATCTGTGCACCTTGTATTTTTGACATTTATCAAAGCTGACATTGCTTCCCAAAGACTAAGGGAGGAAAGATGACACAGATCATTTTCATTTGCCTGGTGTTCTCTTAGTTGTTTCCCAGGCTGTCTGAGAACACTTTGCATCCTGTCCAGGCCCCATAATTTCTGGTTGTTAAAGAAAGACACATGAGTATTGATTGCCAAAGCATCCTGTGACCTTGACTCAGTGTTGTGTGACTTGTAAGACATGGGCAATGGGGGAGGCCATTTACTACGATTTTCTTCTTGTGGCCCACACTGGATGTTTCCAATAAAAGAGCAAGAGGCACTGAGCCTGCATTCACTGGCAACTGAATGTTGGATTCAAATTATGCACATCTATTAAAGTCATTGAACATTTGTGAGGTGGTCCCCATGTGTCAGGTTTTTGCTAGGTGTTGGGAAGGGTAATTTTAATGCACCATAGATTTTCATTTATTTATTTATTTTTTGGTCATACTGCTTGACATCTGGGATGTTAGTGCCCTGAACAGTGATCGAACCTGAGATGCCTGCATTGGAAGCATGGGACCTTAAATACTGGACCTCCGCGGAAGTGGATCAACATAGAATTTTGCTCAAAGACAACACAACTCTAAATAAGGAGGACCGTGCAGCTATTACCCTGAAGAATAAGGTGCCATAAGGATACAAAAGAAAAGGCAACTAAGTCTGTTGTTTATGTTTCTTTTTAAGGTAACAGTGGTTATTATGTGCAGGGAAAGTCTTTAAAAATATTTTCTTCAGCCTTTCAGTTAATATCTCAATTTCCTTTGCTGTGTAACAAATAACCCTGAAACTTAGTGACAAAAATAACACCAAGAAACTTGGTGATGAAACAGTAATAGTGGATTAGAGAGACAGTCTTGCCTTGTACAGATGCCTTTCACTGACATATTTAAAAGTAAAGACAGATAATTATTATACTGACAACACTAAGATTAAAAATAATAATAACGTATGAGCTAAGGCACAGGGGTTGTCCATCAGTGAAACATACTTGTGATTAGAGAGAATATTATTGAATCTCTCATGACCAGTGGGTTCACCTGGCACACAAACGAGAGTTGGAGGAAGAGTGCAGTTAAGACAAGAGAAACGCTTGGCAAAGAGCAATAAGCTGGCCTTGGCCTCATTAGCATAAATTAATCAGCAACTTAGAGGTGAGGTGAGGTGAAGTCGCTCAGTCGTGTCTGACTCTTTGCGACCCCGTGGACTGTAACCTACTAGGCTTCTCTGTCCATGGGATTCTCCAGGCAAGAATACTGGAGGGGACTGCCATTTCCTTCTCCAGAATCAGCAACTTAACACATATTCAAATCAAATTTTGAAAAGTATTTTGGAGGGCGAGTAGCAGGGTCCAGGTTGCAATAAACCTGACAATGGATTGTGGACAGCAGACCAAGAGAGCCAAATGAGTAAGAATTTCAACACTCACTAGAGAGACGTTTGAGTTTTGACTTGGCAAGTAGCCTTGAATACATCACATTGTGAATATACTATTTCAAAGACAAAAGGCTCATGTTAAAAATAAAAAAAAGACCAAAAGTCATAACCAGATACACCCTTACAAAATTTCAAACACCAGAATAAAGAGAAGATTCTGGAAACATCATGGGCATAAAAATGAAAAGGGATTCAATTTCTCATTAGTAACACGAGATGCTAGAGCATGATGTGAGGGCTTCTCTGGTAGCTCAGATGGTAAAGAATCTGCCTGCAGTGAAAGAGACCCAAGTTCGATCCAATTTCTGAATACTTTCCTTTAGAAGAAAAACAGTTTCACCTAGGTGTATGATTTTCCTGCTGCAGCTGTAGCATGGACTTCCCAGGGGGTGCAAGTGGTAAAGAACCCATCTGCCAATGCAGGAGACGTAAGAGACATGGGTTCAATCCCTGGGTCTGGAAGATCCCCTGGAGAAGGGAATGGCAACCCACTCTGGTATTCTTGACTGGAGAATCCCATGGACAGACTGTGGGGTTGCAAAGATGGAGTAATGTGTTCATAGTTCTGAGGGAAAATATTTTCAACAAAGAACACTACAGTTTGCTTTGGTGAAAGCTTGTGGTTTCCTACTCAATAACTAGTTATTTCTTCCTATCTGTAGACACAGTTGCAGTTTCGAGAAGGTATTTGTTGAGCAGGAACATACAAGGGAGGAAGTCTCTCCCATACCCCCTGGAGGATGAATTATTAGTCTCAATCAATTGTGGTTAAAATTGTTCCTCTTTGCTATTGATTATTCCAAGTGTGGGATTATAATATGATTCTAACCAACAACTGCTTCTAAAAAGACTTCTTTCCTGATAAAAAGATAAAACTATTCAGGAAGGTCTCTTTGCTCCAGCGGTTCATCTTCCTGCGTCAGATTCTGTTGTTTGAGAATATTATGCTTGGAGCTTGTGACCATGAGGTAATAAGCTAATATACTACGGATGGCCAAGTGATATAATGGAAAGAGCCTGGGTCATTGATAACATTGTTTAGCCACCGCACCAAGCCTGGTACCACCTACCTCCAGATTTCCTGTTATTTGAGATAATTAAGGATTTTTATTGCTTAAGCTGCTGTGGATAAGGTTTGTCACTTGCTGCAGAAGGCATCATAAATGATTTGATGCCACTGGGGAGGCCATCATAAATGATACCTTGTGCCTAATGATCTATTGGGCATAAGATGTAAAGATACTTTCAGACTTCAGAGTAGCCAGACATTCACATCTCATGAACTTCTTTTCAGAGATGTACCTGAAGGTTTATTTCAGTGCACTGAGGAAGGCAATCAGGAAAGGAAACAGAATCCACCCCAACAAGCATGAGGGGAAGTGCTGACGTAATATTGTGCGGTCTGAAAACAGCAAACTGAGCTGGAGAAAAAAGATAAAGGGTTGAAAGAACAGATCAGGGAGGGAGAGAGAGATGGAGGTTCTTGGGGGCGGAGGGAAAAACATGGTGACTGAGGGGTAGAAAATATGTTTGAATTTGAGTTACACTAGATACATGATTGTATCATAAAGGGACATAAACACAGAAAGAAAAAAGAAGAAAATAGGAATCCTAGGTATGTGCATATTGGGGAGGGAAGATAGGGAATAAATAAGAAAGACCTGGTATGGACATGAAATGAACCATGTTATGGCATGCTGGTAACTGAGGTAAATTAAGGAAAGATAGTAAAACATGTAATCATCACTAAGTAAGAATGTTCTTCTCTGAGAATTCTATCAATTTTAGCATCAGACTCACCTAGGTTTAGCTACCAACACTGTTCATAGTTTTAAAATAAATAGATATAATTATGTAAATGTAAATATGTAGAATTAACCTTTAGACAAAGAAGAGAAGATTTGGCTGTGTCTGTCTGACAATGTAGGGTTTCCCCAGTGGCTCAGTGACAAAGAATAAGTTGCAATGCAGGAGACACGGGTGTGATTCTTGAGTCAGGAAGATCCCGTGGAGGAGGGCGTGATAACTCACCCCAGTATTCTTGCCTGGAGAATCTCATGGACAGAAGAGCCCGGCAGGCTGTAGTCCATGGAGTCACAAAGAGTCAGACATGACTGAAGCAACTGAGTAAGCACGTATGCACATTTGAGAATATATACGTAATACTGTGATTGATTATGTAAAAGTACAGCTGACACAAAGCAGGAATTCACAGTGGAGTATACAACTCTAAAGACACTAGCAGCCTTAATTTATGTTCTGGTAAGAGCGACTGGGTATTGACCAACACTGGTGGAAGAAAAAGACATATTTAAATATGCTACCTAATGTTAATAGTAACTGATAGAATAACTAAGAAGAAGGATGGAATATCAAACATTTGGAAATTTGCAGAAAGAGTAGTGTAAACGAGCAAAATCATTACTTTTTATATTGGAATAGCTGACACAATCCTTTTTTGTCCTCTATGTGCTTTCAAATACCACCTCAGATTGTCACTCACTCTATGAAACATTCCCAGCCACCTGTCATCCTTGCTCCCAGGCGGCAATAGTTAATAACTTCACGTCCCCTCTATGGCATTGTTTCATTCATCCATCTGTTTAACAATAGTTCTTGGTGGTGTGTTCTGTTCTAGGCTTTGCTCAAATACGGCTGCCAAAAAAAAAAAAAAAGCAAGATGTGTATAGGTGCTCTTCTCATGGGACTGACACTTTATAGGGAGGGACATTTTAAAGAATTAAACATTTGATGACAAAATTAAATAAGGAGTTACAATTGCCATAGAGACTGTGAAAGAGACATATAAGGAGCAGGGAGAGTATAGCTGCATAAGGAGTGGAACTAGTTTGGGGAATCTAGGAAGGCTTCTAGGAAGAGGTGATGTATAAGTTGCTCTATGAAGGATGACGGACATTAACAAGATGAAGGGATGGAGGTGTGGAGAACAAGGTAAGGTATGTGGAGCACAAAGGCAAGTAAGTTATAATGGCACAGAGCAGGAAGGAGTATGACATGGTGAAAGGAGATTCTATGAGGGCTCCATGGTGTTGGAACATGCAGAACATTGTTGCATTCAGCTGCGGCCAATTGTTTGCTACCCCATGGATTGTAGCCCGCCAGGCTCCTCTGTCCATGGAATTCCCCAGGCAAGAATATTGGAGTGGGTTGCCATTTCCTACTCCACGTATGGAGAATGAGGGGGAGGGAAACTCACAATGGTCTTGGTGGGGGGCGGAAAGCGGGGACTGTATTTTATAGGAACTTGAGGCTGTGTTATAGGTTTTATCTTTCTCAGAAGAGAGTGGGGAAGCCACTGAAGATTAATTTCAATGAGATTGGTTTGTGACTAGATTGGTGGGGAACAAGTTGCAGCTTGTGGGGCAAGTTCAGACCACCACCTGCTTTTAGAAATAAAATTTTATTAGAACTTAGCCTTGCTCTTTATTCACATATCTACAGCTACTTTCACAGTATAAAGGCAGAGTGGGATAGATGCAATGGAAATTTCATGGGTTGCAAAGCCTAAAATAGTTGCTATTTTGTCCTTTATAGAATATGGCCTCCAGAATCAATCATATTACTTACAAACAATGCAGAGAAGGATTTCATGCTTTTATGCTAATATTTACTGTACTCACACTATCTGAATACATGTTTTATTTTTCCATTATTAGACTTTGAGCTCCTCTTGGGTCAAGGACTATATTCAGTTCATCTTAGTTTCCCGAGCTCCTAATGCATTATTGTACAATGAACACTTGATTGAATCGATTCTGCTTATTTATCTCATGGAGCATTTAGTCCAGCTGCTAATTTAAATGATTTGGAAATTATGGTCAAGAGAGTTTGAGGGCTCTACAACATCCAGCTAGTTAATATTCACATTAGGTCTTAAATTCAAGTCTCTTGAGCCTCATTCCTGTCATCCCTGTTCTCACTTAATACAACTGTCCCAAGTAGTCTAAAAATAAGAAATAATTTGAATGATCACTAGAATCAGAAAACTGGAGGTGTATCTTTACTTACAGAGTCATACTTTTAGAGTTGTGATGACTCATTTATGGGAAAAACGTGCCTAAGAGTTTTGTCTAAATCTGTGTGATAATCGTCTCAGTGCAGCAGACATTTGTGTATTATTTTAGCAAGTTGAGCGCAACGAAACCCTCACTAAAGCTTTGGCGCTTCTGTGAGGAGCCCTACAAGGAGGTCAGAATGTAGAAAGCTCTGTATCGGTGTTCCATATGCCTGACTGCCCTTCCTATTAGGAGGCTGGATATATAATTAGGGAGACAAGCACCACAGATGCTGTAGTTTACAATAACCAGAAGAAACCGCCGAAATGGGTAAGACATGAAAGGATAATTTTGCTTATACAAAATAGCAGACTGCAAACTAAAACCAAGAAAAACAAACAGGCAGATGGGAAGAGTGGAGAAGACATTGGCACAGCTGTGAGCAGGAATTTAGACACCCAGATGCAACATAATTTGGGGGAAGGGTGGGAGAGGAAGAGAATCTGGAAAAAAAAAAAATCTGGAAACAGAAAAGATACTACAGAATAGTGAGTTCCTGGTCTCTCCACCTGCAGCTGAAGCTTCTTTCCATCCACCTCCTCCCACTCTGATTGCCTGGGGGATGGGAGGAGAGAACGCAAGGACCAAATAGATGGGCAGGCCTCCTTCAAATAGAGAAGGCGGTGGCGGTAAAATCGACAGCTATGATTGCAAGGGAAGAAGACTGATATGGCCATTACCCGGAAGAGGGTGAATAGTACTGTTTGGTTTTATTACTGGCAGCATTACTGAGATGACAACACACATGTTGCCACGGGTCTGGGGAGGCACGCGAAAGACTGACATTGCGCATGCGCGCAGGATTTCTGCTTCGCATACGACTGGTGTGATACAAACTTTAATACAAAGATCATTTTCTTTAATCTCCTTCGACTGACAATAGCAAAACAAAAAACGACAATAACAACAAAGACCAAAAGAAAAACAAAGACAACGACAACAATAAAACCAATGATGTACTGTGTTCCTTTATTATTTTTAGGGGTCAGGAAACTGAAGGTCTAAGGGGAGGAGCCAGGATTGGGTCTTCATCGTGTGCTAGAGTGACTTTCTCCAGCCATTTAAGTACAGCACAGGTCAAAGTCATCAAAAGAAACCCTTCTGTTTGGTAAAAGTAAATGCTACACCTAAAGGCAGCAGCAATGGTTTCTTTAGCAAATGGTGACTTGGGAGAAAAAGTTCTGTTGGCCAGAGGAGATGGGACAGGGGGCCAAGGAGGGGTGGGGGAATAAGCCCTTCCCTCTGCCCTGCCCTTGGAGGACTGTGTGTTCTCATCATTTGTTTTCTTTACAATCAACTGTTTATGCATTTTTGCTCCACTCTAATGTGAGTCCCTGGAGGACAATATTGACATTATTCATCTTCCTATCCCCAGACCCAGGAGAAAGCCTAGCCCCACTTGGGCATCACCCTTCTCTGAAAGGCCCCAGTGACAGAGTGGTGGGGGTGGAACTGTGTTGTGCTCAGTGAAGGAGAGCGAAGGATCGTCCTGCTTCAACCAGCCAGCTTCCAGGAAGTTCCTGGTCACACCTGACATCCCCTTCCTGTGAATTCTCAGGGCATCCCTCCCCCAGCCCCCAACTTCACCACATTGTCATCATAATTCTACATACCAGGCTGACGTTTATCCCTAGTGGCTGATTTTCTTCTTAGCGTCCTTAAAGTGACCTGATCAAGTGATGTGATCACATATTTTGGACAAAACAAAGGTGCTTCTTTTTGAAATAAGATATCCTTATTTACACAAAGTGAAAGTGAAAGTTGCTCAGTGAAAGTGAGAGTCTGACTCTTTGCAACCCCATGGAGTATAGAGTCCATGGAATTCTCCAGGCCAGAATACTGGAGTGGGTAGCCTTTCCCTTCTCCAGGGGATCTTCCCAACCCAGGGATGGAACCCAGGGCTCCCCCGATTGCAGGTGGATTCTTTACCAGCTGAACCACAAGGGGAGCCCTATTGACACGACATAGCTCATAATACTAACGCCTTTTTTTTTTTTTTAATTTCTAACTTTATTCCCTTCCCAGACCTCCGGGAACAACACAAAGCTGAACTCCTTGAGTGGGGAGGCAAATGCTTCTTGGTGGCTATGGGACCTCTCAGCCCGTCGCCACAGGAAATGAGGCGGAGTTCTCTATCTTGGAGGATATATCTCTGCATGGGAAGAGAAAAATCGCCGCTCTGTATTCCATCTCCTGGGCTGTTCCACCAGCTATTTTGGGGAAGGGGAAAGCCAGTCTCACAACACTTTCCCCAGAGAAAAGATGCCAATGTCAATGTCAGCCATTAGGAAACGTCATTAAAGCAGATGAGAAATGGGCTGTGGACATTTTTATGAGCCCAGAATACTCTGCTTGGAGATTTTATGGAGACCACAGGAAGCCAGAGAGACAATGACATTCATACCCTTTTTAGAGTCTGGTGAGGAGCAATTTTTTTGTACTCAACAGAGTGTGTTTTTTAAAAGAGAAAGTTACTATTGGGGGCCACGTCCAGCTGAGCCTTATTCAGAGAATTTGTTGATCTGTTGGAGATAGATGCTGCAGGCCAAGTAGCTATGGGCTCAATGCCCAAATCCTTCCAGAATTGCAGAGAAGATTCTTCTCTTTGACTCCAGGCTACTCTGGGAACTAGTCTTTAGAGAAGGCTGTTGTGCTTAAATCTCTGTAGTTGCGACAGCACATCTGTAATCTCTTTATCTCTGTTTTGCTCTTTTTCACAGGACAAAATGAAGTTCAGAAAGGTTGAGAAACTTACACAGACATACAAATGGTAAGCAACGGAGTTGGAGTTTGACTCTGCATTTTCTTCTTTTCCATGTTACTTCTACCCATCCCCAGAGAGGCAGATGTAAAGCCAGAATAGGCAAAAGGCCACAGAAATAAAACTGCCCCCAAATGAGGTCTCCTGAGTTTTTATTTAGGTCTACCATCCCAGCAGAAATATTTCCCTCTGTAAATCAGGAGTTGTGTTTTTAAGGCATGGATTTGCAGGGCGGAATATGAGGGAGGTGTGCAGATTCTTGGCAGTGTGCTTTCTGCCTTCACAGTATTGCGATTGTGTCCTTTCCCTGGAGTCCCAGGAGAGGGAAGGGGCCGAGTATCCAGAATATTCCTGAAATGCAGCGCTGTCTTCTTTATAGTGACATCCTGTGGTCATCATATGTTACTGCAACCTGTGTTGCTTCAGGAGCCAAACATTCTACTTTATTTTACATTTTTAATTTTAAACAATATTATTTTACTCTTCCATTCATTAGCTGAACTAGAAGTATCTAAGCATCTGGCAAGTGTCATGCACTATGCTAGGCATTTAAGAGTATTAGAATATACTTACCGAAGAACCATGGAAAGACCAAAAAGAAACTATTATCACAGCTCATTTCTGATAAATAAAGAACTATAGCTCAGTGGAGCATCTGCTGTGTAGTGAACCAGGCACTCATTTATTACTCCACTGTGTCTTCACAATGGCCCTGCCTGGTGGCTATTCTCATCCACATCTCAGCTTTGTGGAAACTAAAGTTATGAGAGGTTATTTGAATTATCCAAGTTTAAGGAAGCTTATAAGTGGTGAGGTTAGGTTTTAAAAACTGATTGTTCACTTCTCAAAGTGAGAGCTACACTATTATGTGTCCAAGCAGCTGATTGATTCCAGGATCAGGTAACACTTGAGATGGACTTAAATGCCTGTGTTTCTTCCATGAACCCACGAAAAAAAATTCATCAGTTTTTATTGGAGAATTGTTGCTTTGCAATGTTGTGTTAGTTTCTGCTATGCAGCAAAATGAGTCATCTATAGTGTGTGTGTGTGTGTGTGTGTGTGTGCAGTCGTGTCTGACTGCGATCCCATCCATAGACAGTAGCCCGCCAGGCTCCTCCGTCCATGGATGTCCCAGGCAAGAATACTGGAGTGTATTGCCATTTCCTCCTACAAGGGATCTTCCTGATCCAGGGATTGAACCCACGTCTCTTGCGTCTCCTGCACTGGCAGGTGGATTCTTGACCACTGTGCTGCCTGGCAAGCCACATATACATATATCCCCTCTTTTGGATTTCCTTACCATTTATGTTACCACAGAGCATTGAGTAGAGTTCCCTGTGCAATACAGTACAGGTCTTCCTTGTAATTCAAATGGTAAAGAATCTGCCTGTGATGCAGGAGACCCAGGTTAGATTCCTGGGTCAAGAAGATTCTCTGGAGATGGGAATGACCATCCAATCCAGTGTTCTTATCTAGAGAATCCCATGGAGAGAGGAGGCTGGTGGGCTATCCTCCGTGGGACCACAAAGAGTCGGACATGACTGAGTGACTAACAGTACACACAGTAGGTCCTTGTTAGTTACCTATTTTATAACTGGCATCTACAGTGTATATGCGTCAATCCTAATCTCCCATTCCTCCCATCCCTCCTTCCCCCTTGATAGCCACGTTTGTTCTATACATCTGTGTCTCTATTTCTGCTTTGCAAATAAGATCACCTGCATCATTTTTCTAGTTTCCATATATATGCATTAATATACGATATTTATTTTTCTCTTCCTGACTTACTTCATTCTGTATGACAGTGTCTAGGTGAATCCACAGTCTGAATAGGACTTGCATTTGCCACCATGGTTTGCATGAGACCATGAAAATGATAGGATATCAAACCTTCCAGATGTGGTTAAATTATATTTGACTTAGTTCAATTCTCTAACCAAAAAACAAAACAAACCACACTACTCCTAATATTGTGTTTGTACTTCAGCTGGGTTTCCTATTCAAACTCGTGATTACGAGCATGTGTAAACAAAAAGGGAATTATGTTGTAAATACTGTATTGTAACCTGCTTATTTTATCTAGTTTATTAGATTTCTGTGGTGCTGGGAAAGACTCTTGAGAGTCCCTTGGACAGCAAAAAGATCAAACCAGTCAATCTTAAAGGAAATCAACCCTGAATATTCATTGGAAGGACTGATGCCGAAGCTGCAACTCCGATACTTTGGCCACCTGATGCTAAGAGCCAACTCATTGGAAAAGACCCTGATGCTGGGAAAGATTGAGGACAGGAGGAGAAGGGGGCAACAGAGAATGAGCTGGTTAGATGGCATCACTGACTCAAAGGACATGATTTTGAGCAAACTCTGGGAGACAGTGAAGGACAGAGAAGCTTGGTGTGATGCAGTCCATGGGGTCACAAAGCGTTGGACATGACCGAGCAAATGAACACCAACAACATTAGATTTCTATTGCTATCTACCAAATTATCACAGCGTTTAGTGCCTTAGCCCTTTATCTAATTCATCTATAGGTCAAAGTCCAGGAGTCTCCATGGCTTCTCTGCCTGGGGTCTCACCAGGCCAAAGTCAAGGTACCTGTGAGGCTAGACTTGGGGCTGGAGACTCTGCAGGAGAGTCTTCCTCCAGGTTTGTTTGGATTATTGGCAGGATTCAGTTCTTTGTATTATAGGACCGAGAGCCCCTTTGCTTTGCTGAGTTGGCCAGAGACACTCTCTGTCTCTAGAGGCTGCTCTCTGATCCTTAGTAGTGGCCCCTCCATCTCAGAAATGGGGAGCTTCCCGCACAGCCAGGCTCTCTCATCTCTCTGACTTCCTCTTCTGCTGCTCTTCTGGAGAAATACCACCATTTTAAAGGGTCCTTGTCATTCAGTTAGGCCCACCTGGTTGGCCTCCCCTTTGTTACATTCAGCTGATTAGAAACCTGACTTATATTGCAAAGTCCCTTTTGCTATGTAATGGAACATCCCATGGGAGTGCCACTGGGGATGAAAGTCATGGACCAGCTCAGAATCCTGCCGACTCTGCTTAACAACCTTGCTTTCTGCATATATTTGCTGAGGCTCTACCATGTGCTACTATGGAGCCAAAGATGGAGAAGCTCTATAGTCAACAAAAACAAGGCCAGGAGCTGACTGTGGCTCAGATCATGAACCCCTTATTACCAAATTCAGACTTTCTTCAAACTGAAGAAAGTAGGGAAAACCACTAGACCATTCAGGTATGACCTAAATCAAATCCCTTATGATTATACAGTGGAAATAAGAAATAGATTTAAGGGCCTAGACCTGATAGATAGAGTGCCTGATGAACTATGGAATGAGGTTCGAGACATTGTACAGGAGACAAGGATCAAGACCATCCCCATGGAAAAGAAATGCAAAAAAGGAAAATGGCTGTCTGGAGAGGCCTTACAAATAGCTCTGAAAAGAAGAGAGGCGAAAAGCAAAGGAGAAAAGGAAAGCTATAAGCATCTGAATGCAGAGTTCCAAAGAATAGCAAGAAGAGATAAGAAAGCCTTCTTCAGCGATCAATGCAAAGAAATAGAGGAAAACAACCGAATGGGAAAGACCAGAGATCTCTTCAAGAAACTTAGAGATACCAAGGGAACATTTCATGCAAAGATGGGCTCGATAAAGGACAGAAATGGTATGGACCTAATAGAAGCAGAAGATATTAAGAAGAGGTGGCAAGAATACACAGAAGAACTGTACAAAAAGATCTTCATGACCCAGATAATCATGATGATGTGATCACTAATCTAGAGCCAGACATCCTGGAATATGAAGTCAGATGGGCCTTAGAAAGCATCACTATGAACAAAGGTAGTGGAGGTGATGGAATCCCACTTGAACTGTTTCAAATCCTGAAAGATTATGCTGTGAATGTGCTGCACTCAATATGCCAACAAATTTGGAAAACTCAGCAGTGGCCACAGGACTGGAAAAGGTCAGTTTTCATTCCAATTCCAAAGAAAGGCAATGCCAAAGAATGCTCAAACTACCGCACAATTGCACTAATCTCACATGCTAGTAAAGTAATGCTCAAAATTCTCCAAGCCAGGCTTCAGCAATACGTGAACCGTGAACTCCCTGATGTTCAAGCTGGTTTTAGAAAAGGCAGAGGAACCAGAGATTTAATTGCCAACATCTGCTGGATCATGGAAAAAGCAAAAGAGTTCCAGAAAAACATCTATTTCTGCTTTATTGACTATGCCAAAGCCTTTGACTGTGTGGATCACAATAAACTGTGGAAAATTCTGAAAGAGATGGGAATACCAGACCACCTAACCTGCCTCTTGAGAAATCTGTATGCAGATCAGGAAGCAATAGTTAGAACTGGACATGGAACAGCAGACTGGTTCCAAATAGGAAAAGGAGTATGTCAAGGCTGTATATTGTCACCCTCCTTATTTAACTTATATGCAGAGTACATCATGAGAAATGCTGGACTGGAAGAAACGCAAGCTGGAATCAAGATTGCTGGGAGAAATATCAATCACCTCAGATATGCAGATAACACCACCCTTATGGCAGAAAGTGAAGAGGAGCTAAAGGGCCTCTTGATGAAAGTGAAAGAGGAGAATGAAAAAGTTGGCTTAAAGCTGAACATTCAGAAAACGAATATCATGGCATCCGGTCCCATCACTTCATGGGAAATAGATGGGGAAACAGTGGAAACAGTGTCAGACTTTATTTTGGGGGGCTCCAAAATCACTGCAAATGGTGACTGCAACCATGAAATTAAAAGACGCTTAGTTCGTATATTCAAAAGCAGAGACATTACTTTGCCAACTAAGGTCCGTCTAGTCAAGGCTATGGTTTTTCCTGTGGTCATGTATGGATGTGAGAGTTGGACTGTGAAGAAGGCTGAGCACTAAAGAATTGATGCTTTTGAAGTGTGGTGTTGGAGAAGACTCTTGAGAGTCCCTTGGACTGCGAGGAGATCCAACCAGTCCATTCTGAAGGAGATCAGCCCTGGGGTTTCTTTGGAAGGAATGATGCTAAAGCTGAAAACTCCAGTACTTTGGCCACCTCATGCGAAGAGTTGACTCATTGGAAAAGACTCCCTCCCTCATTGGGAGGGATTGGGGGCAGGAGGAGGAGAAGGGGACGACAGAGGATGAGATGGCTGGATGGCATCACGGACTCGATGGACGTGAGTCTGAGTCAACTCTGGGAGATGGTGATGAACAGGGAGGCCTGGCGAGCTGCGTGATTCATGGGGTCGCAAAGAGTCGGACATGACTGAGTAGCTAAACTGAACTGAACTGAACCATGTGCTAGATTTTAGGCTCTAGAACTAGGACAGTGAACAACTGAGAAACCCTGCATTTATGTAGCTGACATATTAGTGTTCTGGAAGAGAAACAATTTGCATTTCCTAAAGTCCTCTTGTGCTTTTTCAATATTTATGGCTGTTTCATCCCATTGCATAAATATAGCATAAATTAAATAAATAATTCCAAGTGTTGGACAGCCTTGTATCTTTTCTACTTTTGAATTTATAAACAGTACTACAATAGACATTCTTTTTATCAGATAGGTGCTTGGAGATCAAAGGTGAGAGTCAACCTGTATAATTTGGATACATGTTATCTAATTGCCTTTTAGAAAACCTGTCCAATCAACATTCCTGCCAACGTTGAAAAACTTTCTTATGAGATTGAACTTTATATATTCCCTGGTGGCTCAGTGATACAGAATCTGGCTGCAAATGCAGGAGTCGCAAGTTCCATCCCTGAGTCAGAAAGGTCCCCTGGAGCAGGAAATGGCAACCCACTCCAGTATTCTTGCCTGGGAAATCCCATGCACAGAGAAATCTGGCAGGCTTCAGTCCATGGGGTCACAAAGAGTTGGATAGAACTTAGCCACTAAACAGCAGCAGCAACAATTATATATAAATATATATATGTAGAGAGAGAGAGAAATGTATACAACACTTGTGTTTCTCCTGCTCACATTCTTTGTTAATTTTTTCACACTAGACTGCTTTTCTCTTTTAGATCATTTTATTAGAGTTCTTTAAATATTAGAAATGACGTCTGCTTTCATATACCCTGCAAATTACGTCCCCAGTTCATTGCCTTCAATTTTACTTATGCCATTTTTGATAGAAGGGATTTTTAAAATACAACTTATTCGTGTTTTTCTTTATGGCTGTGCTTTTCGGTAAAGTCTTTTCACCCCCTCCTGTAAGTATGCACATTTTTTTTGAGTTTATTTTTATTACAAAAATATTTAACTTGGCCCTAAATTAGGGATTTTACATTATTTTTCAAAAGTGTAACCAGTTGCTCTGCCTTTATTTAATGAGTAAACCAAACATTTCAACATGTCCAAATGTTTCCAAGTACTTTGTTCTCCTCTGGACTTTTAATATCGTTTCACTGCTCTGGCTCTCCTGGGTCCCCCATGCTGTCTCGTTGGAGCTTTATCATGTTTCAGTGTTTGATAAGCCAAGTCCTTTATCATTGCTCTTATTTGAAATAGAAGAAGGTCTGGCCAGTCTCACAGTTTATCCTTTAGGATGTGCCATAAATATAATTTTTAATTCAAATTCAGACTTTCAGTATTCAGTATGAACATGAGAACACATAGAAAGGCAGTTTCAGCTTTAGAATTATGATGACTGGTAGGCTGCAGTCCATGGGGTCGCTGAGAGTTGGACACGACTCAGTGACTTCACTTTCGCTTTTCACTTTCATGCATTGGAGAAGGAAATGGCAACCCACTGCAGTGTTCTTGCCTGGAGAATCCCAGGGACGGTGGAGCCTGGTGGGCTGCCGTCTATGGGGTCCACAGAGTCGGGCACTACTGAAACGACTCAGCAGCAGCAGCAACTTCACATAGCTGTGTGTTTTCTTCCAGCCCACGTTCAGGCCCCATTCAAGACTCCCTGAAAGTATTTGCTGGAAGTTCTGTGTGTGTGTGTGTGTGTGTGTGTGTGTGTGTAAGTTCTGTGTGTGTGTGTGTGTAAGTTCTGTGTGTGTGTGTTGTGTGTACGTGTGTGTACGTGTGTGTGTGTGTACGTGTGTGTGTGTGTCCTTCGCTTCCTAATCTACCACCTCCCATCAGTTACTTATGCCAGCTCACTTTACTTACCATTTTTAAATTAAAAAAGTAATTAAATGTATTTATTTTTAATTGAAAGATAATTGCTCTACATTGTTGTGTGGAGTATTACTCAACCATGAAAAGGAACTAATTTGAGTCAGTTCTGATGAAGTGGATGAACCTAGAGCATATTATACAGATTGAAGTCAGTCAATCTGGGGTGGCAAAGAGTGAGACACGACTGAGCGATTGAACTGAATTGAACTGAAGAAGAAGATTTAGCTTCGGAACCAGGGACCAGGTTTGATCACTCAAGAGCTTTTGTATAGCAGAGTTTTATTAAAATATGAAAAAAGATTGACTCAATGGACATGAGTTTGAGCAAACTCTGGGAGTTGGTGATGGACAGGGAGGCCTGGCCTGCTGCAGTCCGTGGGGGTCGCAAATAGCTGGACATGACTGAGCCACTGAATTGAAGTCAGAAAGAGAAAACCAAGTATCATATTTTAATGAACTATATGGGATCTGTAAAGATAGTACTGACTACTGATGAACCTATTTGTAGGGCAGCAGTGGAGACATAGACATAGAGAACAGACTTATGGACACAGTGGGGAGCAGGAGGAAGGAGAGGGTGAGCTGTATCCAGAGAGTAACATGGAAACATACATATTGTCGTATGTAAAATAGATAGCCAATGGGAATTGGCTATGTGACTCAGGGAACTCAGACCAGGGCTCTGTAACATTTACCATTTTTAAAATACGTCAGTTGTCTTCCAGGCTCTTCCTGGCTTCCTCCTGGTGGTCAGTGTTGTGACTAGTCCCTCTAGCAGCCTCCTAGCCATCTCTGCTGTCTCCAGGCATGTCCAGTACATTCTCCAGAGGCACCACCATGATGACTGTCTCAAAGGCTGAGCTGATCATGTCTCTCCCAGTGTAAGCCTGTCAACTGCCCCTCATCACCCATGATATAAAGTACAAGGCCTTCACAGTTCGTTATTTCTCCATCTTTCCAACTCCATCTCCCTTAAGACTCTGTCTCCCAACTTCATTCTTTCTACTCCTTTCTCCCTCTCCATACCAGGCTATTTGTACCTCACGTCCCTGTCTTATTTTATTATAGTTGATTTACCATATTATTTTATTTTCAGGTATACAACAGTGATCCATACACACATACACACACACACACACACATACATATGTGTGTGTGTGTATATATATATATATATATATATTCTCTTTTGATGCAATCTCTCACACGTCCTTCCCCACTGCTTCAGCTTCCCGTCCTGATACGTTAACACCTGTCTTTCCTTTAAGACTGAGCTCGGAGAACTTCATCTTCTTCCAGGTATGTTCCATGACATCCCTAGTTCCTTTGCCTTCATATTCCACTCCAGACCCACCCCACCCCATGTTCCCAAACATGCAGAGAGCAGCTAAGTGATCTTCATCTTTTTATACTGGCATCATCACCTCTCCACAGAATATTATCATTTTCTATTTAGGTCCTTGTTTCTTGAAAAATATAGATTACATGAAGTCTCCGACTGATATCTTACTGATATATAAGTGTAGACTGCAATTATGGAAAACCCCAACAAATACATGTGTATAATGTATATTTTCTAATAGTTTTGTAAGTTTCTATAATACTCTTGTCAACATTCATCATTTTTGTTCACGTCTTCCTTCAGTATCACCTCTTCTAATGTCATGCCCTCTGTGTTGATCATGGCCTTTAAAAACAACCTGACCTTTGCTTTAAAGGATGGAATAATTCTTTGGGGAAATTTTGTCTTGGAGGTTAAGCACAGATACCACGAATTTTATAAAACCTTTCTCTCCTATTGCTAATTCTGGAGTTTCAAAACTAAAAGGAGCAGGACATTTCTTTTTCCCAGGCTAGAGAGTATCTTCATTAACAAGTTCACATGTACTAACACTTCCTGGAGTTCAGTGACTGCAGTTCCTGGGAGACAAGAAGCAGCTTTCATCAAATATGCTCTGCTTGGCTCTGCAGACCTCTCTGAAATTAACTTCATGTGTTATCCAGGCCACCCAAGGTTGCTATGGAAACCAACATGTCAGCTCAGCAAAAAATAAGATAAAGATTTGGAAGAAGTCACTGATGCTGTAACCTCCTTTTCAGTATCTCTCTCATTCTCTCTTTGTGCAGGCACGTGTGTGATTGTGTGTGTGCGTGTATGTGTGCATGTGTGCTTGCATGTACATAAATGAGAGCTTGGTGTCAAAAACCACACTGTCCTTTTCCACTGAGTGTACATGCAGGGTTGGGATGCCCGAGCTGATCTTAACTGCTAGGATGGGGGCTTCTTCTGACAGGCACCCCGGCCTGGGGAACCACAAAGAGAGTACTGCCTTTCTAAATAGACTTCAGAGAAGAAATAGTTATGTAAGGAGAAATAACCACCGTCAGTCCTGAGGACTAAGCCACATTCCACAGAAAGGAAAATAAAAAACTGCGGTCAGTGTTTTGCTAATGTCTCTGCTGTTAAAACAGAGCCCCAAGCCAGAGCCAGGGAAAACATGTCATTCAGACCTTGGAGGAGGCTCTTGTAAAAGTCCCTGTTTGGGCTTGGAGGGGGAACCCACCCAGGCAGCACAGTGGGAAATCTTTCCAGTGTTAGAAATTCCAGCCGGATGCTGCAGTTGCCTTGGGCTCTAGTTGGGAATGAGGTAGACTAACGAGAGAAGCCCAATTGCAGGCTTATATTCACTCAGGCTCTCATTCACTAGGATATGAGATGACTGAGCTCTGGGTTCTCGAATGTTCTTAGCTGCTTTATATACACTCTGAGGTTGGAGAGCAATGCTTATGGTTGCTCAGATATTCAGGGTGTGTGTTGACGTGGGCGAAGTCTGGAACTCAAATCCCTTAGGGAGGAAATAAACTGAGCATTGATTGTATCCAGGGGTCTGCCCCAGAGTGTTTCAAACATATTATATAAAAAGTCGTTCTGTTCTCACAGCAAGCCTGAATGCTGACAGTTTTACATAAAGAAACTGAGACACAAAGAGGTTAGATAAAATGTCCAAGATTTGATCTCAAGCCTTCAGGGCATCTCCAGCCCTGTTTTTCTTTCCACTTCCCATTATAACACATTAACTCTTACACGGATACATCTTATAAAAGTGCCGTGTAGTTACACACTGCTCTTCTGGCCTAGGCACTTCCTTATATGCACAAATGATTTCAGAGAGTACTGTTAGAGAAAGCACTAATAACTCCACAAGAACCAATCTTTCCTATTGGGAAGCTGAACGCTCCATTTAGGATGAGTCAGGAGAAGAAAATTAAAATTTAATTTCCGTCTTCCCTCCTTCCTCCCCACCCCCTGCCTCACCTCAATAATTCAACATGTGCCTTTTGAACATTTATTTTGTTTCAGCCTCTATGAGATGCTTCTGGTACTCGGAATTTTCTGGGATTGAAAGGTGTTTTCAGGACAAGTTGTGGCTTCAGAGTCTTCCTGGACATAAACAGCTTTGTCACTGGCTTTCCTGGATGGACTTCCCTGACTTTCTTGGTAACTTACCTTTGCATGTAAAAAAGTATTCAGATTTTCCTTTAGACCTTTCTTTCTAGATATAGTGTGGCAGAAAGATATCAAGCTATTTATCTTTTATTTCACAAATATGTATTGAAGAGCTGGCCTTAAGCAGACTCATCTCATGGCATTCGTAGGATTCAGAGATCTCTGCCCTTCTGAAGTATCTCATAGTGTCCAACATGCCGAAAAATTGATGCTTTTGAACTGTGGTGTTAGAGAAGACTCTTGAGAGCCCTTTGGACTGCAAGGGGATCAAACCAGTCAATCCTAAAGGAAATCAGTCCTGAATATTCATTGGAAGGACTGATGTTGAAGCTGAAGCTCCAATACTTTGGCTACCTGATGCAAAGAACTGACTAATCGGAAAAGACCTTGATGCTGGGAAAGATTGAAGGCAGGAGAAGGGGATGATAGAGGTTGGATGACATCACCAACTCGATGGACATGGGTTTGAGCAAGCTCCGGGAATTGGTAATGGATAGGGAGGCCTGGGGTCTCCCTACAGGTGCTGCAGTCCATGGGGTTGCAAAGAGTCGGACACGACTGAGGGACTGAACTGAACTGAATGTTCTAATCACAGCAATAACCACTATAATTGGTATATACTCGGAATCTTTCTAAACCCTGCTCGTATATTAACATGAGTATTTCTATAATGACCTAGTGATCATGATATTATTATCATTGCCAATTTACAGATTAGAAAACTGATGCCCTGGGAGTTAAGTGCATACTGTTTGATGTAAATGAAGGAACTCAGACATGAATGGATATAGTAGAAATTCAAGAGCTTCAAATTCAAGCCCCTTTGAAATGGAAACCATCACAGTACACTGCCCCTAGAAGCCAGTGGCTGGTAATTCTAGCAGAGTTCCAATGATTTTTTCATCTAAGACTCGTCATTTTGACCTCCTTTTAGAAAGATCTTTTGTGGATAAAATTCTATCTAGAAGGTTCTTTTTCAGGAACAATGCTGCAGAGAGGCCAAGAAACCGTTTGGATGAAGTCAGACTTGGGCTAAACCCATGAGCCATGCCTCATCCTGAAAACTTTCAAAACTCAAGAGCAGTGAAAGTTTCTTGGATAAAAAAATGCTCATTTTGTTGTGGATCAATGATACATGAAATTAGAAACTATCCATTAAACATTTCCTCCCAATGATTGGAAATTCTAAACTATGTCTCTGTCTTTGCCTCTTTAACTAGGATTTCCTATCAGTGATGTAAACAGGTCCTTCATGGCTTGCAAACACAATTCCTTCCACAGTGGATTCACTAAATGTACAAAATGTATACATGTGTATCTTTTACTAGAAAGAGCACTGTGGTGAACATTGGGTTCAAGCACTTGTTAATATTCTTTTTCTCCAAAATGCTTTACACAAGAGTATCCTTACTATTGATGGCATACTCAGAACAGAAGGAAAATGACACTAACGTAATGCATTGTAGTGATGTAGGGATTTTATTTTCATCACTGGATACTATTAACTTTGTCGCAGTCAGGCAGGTCAGATATTTCTACAAAATGCCACTACAGTGCAATTGGATTTGGTATTAAGGGATTTTTTTTTCAGCTGGGTTATTCATTGCAAAAACAGAAGCAACAAAAATTGCAAAATTGGCATTGCATCATCAATTTGTCCTTTGTTTACTGGTTGTTTACAAATCTCTAAGGAAAAGCCAAAGCAGCACATTCAGACGGAAAGTAAGGATTCAGGATATGTTGTCTGAAGGGGCTACCCAGGTGGCACTGGTGGTAAAGAAGCTGCCTGCCAATGCAGGAGATGGTGCAAGAGACACAAGAGGTACAGACCCAGGGTTTGATTCCCGGGCCATGAAGATCCCCTGGAATAGGAAATGGCACCCCACTCTAGTATTCTTGCCTGGAAAATTCCGCGGACGGAGGAGCCTGGTGGGTTGCAGTCCATGAATCTGCAGAGTCAAACATGACTGAGCGACTTAACAGACACACAGTCTGAAATCAGGAAATAGCTTTCATAACTAAGCAGAAAATATGTACAAAGTCTGAGATTATGATCTCTCACATTTACTGATAGTGTAGAAATACTTTTCCACTTAAAAGTAAGTGGATGGATAGAAATGAAAAATTTAGAAAAAAGTTTCTAAGGTACTGAGCTGCAGAAATGACATTCAGACTTATTGCTGGGCCATTCTCTGTAAGAGCCTCTCCCATTTCTACTGATACTCTAGTTTGGGAGTCACTTTGGCTGCCCACTGAAGGTAGAATTCCCCATCTCCAGAATAGGGTTTCTATCACTGGCCACGTGTACAGGGATTTGCCATCCTCTCCTTTCCTTTCTTCCCCCAGGGACTCAGAAAGTAAGCTGGGGACATGTGAGGCACTTTTGTAACATAGTCATTTCTGAAAAAGCCAGAGACTTATATCCATGTAATTACGTACAAATATCTCCTCCAGACCAGAGGTATTGGTTTTTTATGCATCTTGAGGAAGCCTTCTAAGAGTTCTGTATCCCAAAAGCCTTCCTCCTGCCTCTGAATTTGAACTTGTTCACTAGATGCTAAAGTTCGTGAGAGTAGGGTCCATACCCTTCTTTCTTAACTATTGGTTTCTCAGAATGAAACACAAGTGCATGCTGTTACTGCTGAATCATTACCTCTTGGATAAAGGAGTCCATGATGCCCACTGCCTGCATCACGTCTTTGGAGGGTGGCTGGAGCAGTATCACTGGGTGCAGTGTATGTCAGAAGGTGATGAGTGACTTCTGGAGCTAACCATGACGGGCTAGAGCACTGTGGTTGGAGCTGCTGACACAGACATTCTCTATAGTCATCAGAATTTTAAACGTAATGGTCAAGAAGGGCCAACTCAAATACAAGTCTACCTAATTCAAAACAAACTTGGAGGAATTATTTAATTCTGACTTTTGCAAAGCACAGCCATGAAGATACTTTATGAACTGAACTATGTAAAAATTTCTGTGTATTTTACTCAAATGTAATTATAAGTAATACATAAGCATCCAATACAATAAATTCTACTACTAACTTTTCATTGAGCCTGGAGTCTTCAACTGAGCCTGATTTTGTCTCTTGGAGGACATTTCTAGAGACATCTTTTGTTGTCCCCAGAGAGAAGAGGAAGCATATATACAATAATGGGCGATGCCTCCCTGCTGTACTCAAGACAGCCTCTACCCCGACTCCAAAACAAAGCATTGTCCCATCTAAAGTGTCAAAGCTGATGAGATCGGGAAGCCCTGACCAAACATGGCTGTGACCAAGTGCCTCTCCTCCTCGAAGTCCAAATTGTTTTCCTTCAGTGTTTCTGACCTTTTCTTTCAGTCTCCCACTTTCTCCTGGTCCTCCTCTATGTTCACCACCTTTGAACTCATGGGTAAAGTACCCATGTCTCTGTTGGCTCTAGTCTTACTCTCCAAGCCAGGCAAACGTGCTCATTGTTGTGACAGAGTCATCTTTGACAGTCATGCTAAATGCTTTCTTTCCTCCCATCTGCCTCTATCCCAACTTTATTTGCTTTCAGCAAACTGACCTTTGTCTATTTTTTTGTTATTTTGGCCCTAAATTCACTCTTTGGACTTGACATTGCTGTTTGGCTTCCTTAGTGATAACTTTTTGAGGCTTGGACATGGATAGCTGGAAACTCCAACCTTCCCCCTCCGCCCCCACCACCTTTACCCCGACTCTAGTCTCATACCTATACCAACTCATTTGGCCAATTATTAGCCTAAAGTCATCTGCATCCCCAATAAGTGTGTTCAAACTCACTTATTATTGACAATGGCAGAGGGTCTCAATTCCCACATAGCAGAAGCACAGAAATAAATGTGTTCACTGGAAAATGGAAAGTATGGCCTTGAGATCTTGAGGGAAACTACACACTTGGTTCATGATTATTGGACAGGAATAGATATTAGTTAAGAGCAAGTGAAACATTCAGACTTATTTTGCTTTTGTCTGTTATGTTCCATAGTGTCTTTCGTTTATGAATTTAGCTTTTGGAACATTAAATCAAAGAGCTAAAATGTGCAGCATAAATGAAGTCTTGTTTTAATAACTTACCTTCTCATGCCTACTAGTGTGATACCTGGCAGCTTCAAAGGACTGTGGTGAGCAGGAAGCTCCACACCAATTCTCTTGGACTGCTTGACTTCTCATTACAGGGTATTTAGTAAACTTATTTATTTGCTTATTAATCGATAGTTAAAAATTCTCAGGACATAGGGTGGGTGACATAGACTGCAATGACCTATATAAATATTTTAATGGTCATGACTTATGCAATTGCTCAAAGGTAAATTTAAGTGTGATATTTGCATTGGGTAATACCAGGTATATTTGCTTCTTTCAATGTGCAGTTCTAAATGCCAGATGCAGTATATTTGCTTTTTAACTTTTCATTACAACTATAACACACAGTAAAGTGCGCAAAACTTAGTGCATTTTTACTTTATTTTATTGCACTTGCTTGCTTAAAGTAAACACTTCCATGTAACTAACCATTGCTCACAAAATACAAAACGTTACATAGAACCCAAAATTCTCCCTTTTGCCGCCTTTCAGGTATTACCACACTCTAAAAGGAAACTGGACGTTAACCTTTATCACCATAGAATAGTTTTGTCTGCCCTTAAACTTGAAATGGAAACAGACAGTATTTTTCACTGGATAGATTGTCTATAAGAGCAATTTTTGTAATTATATGATAAAAGTTTATTCTTTTTCATGTACATATTTTCAGTTCTTGCTTTATTGAACCAACTATCATCTTTAGCAGAATTTTTGTTTTATTTTTTTTGTTTTTTTTTATTAAATTTATTTATTTTTTTAATTACAATACTGTATTTGTTTTGCCATACATTGACACGAATCAGCCATAGGTGAACACAATCGCCCAATGCCGAAGCCCCCTCCCACCTCCCACCCCACATCCTCTACCTGAATCATCCTGTGCATCAGCCCCATGCATCCTGCATCCTACACCAAACATAGATTAGCGCTTCGTTTCTTACAGGAAAATACACATGCTTCACTGCCATTCTCCCAAACCATCCTACCCTTTCCCTCTCCCTCAGAGTCCAAAAGTCCACTCTATACCTCTGTGTCTCTTGTTGTCTCACATATAGGGTCATCATTACTGTCTTCTAAATTCCATATATATGTGTCAGTATACTGTATTGGTGTTTTTCTTTCTGGCTTACTTCACTCTGTATAATCGGTTCCAATTTCATCCATCTCATTAGAACTGAGTCAAATTTATTCTTTTTAAGGGCTGAGTAGTATTCCATAGTGTATATGAACCACAGCTTTCTTATCCATTCATCTGCTGATGGACATCTAGGTTGCTTCCATGTCCTGGCTATTATAAACAGGCTGCAATGAACATTGGGGTACATGTGTCTCTTTCAATTCTGGTTTCCTCGGTGTGTATGCCCAGCAGTGGGATTGCTGGGTCATAAGGCAGTTCTATTTGCAATTTTTTAAGGAATCTCCACACTGTTTTCCATAATGGCTGTACTAGTTTGCATTCCCACCAGCAGTGTAAGAGGGTTCCCTTTTCTCCACACCCTCTCCAGCATTTATTGCTTGTAGACTTTTGGATCGCAGCCATTCTGACTGGTGTGAAATGATACCTCATTGTGGTCTTGATTTGCATTTCTCTGATAATGAGTGATGTTGAGCATCTTTTCATGTGTTTGTTAGCCATCCGTATGTCTTCTTTGGAGAAATGCCTATTTAGTTCTTTGGCCCATTTTTTTATTGGATCATTTATTTTTCTGGAGTTGAGCTGCATAAGTTGCTTATATGTCTTTGAGATTAGTTGTTTGTCAGTTGTTTCATTTGCTATTGTTTTCTCCCATTCAGAAGGCTGTCTTTTCACCTTGCTTATAGTTTCCTTTGTTGTGCAGAAGCTTTTAATTTTAATTAGATCCCATTTGTTTATCTTTGCTTTTATTTCCAGTATACTGGGAGATGGATCATAGAGGATCCTGCTGTGATTTATGTCGGAGAGTGTTTTGCCTATGTTCTCCTCTAGGAGTTTTATAGTTTCTGGTCTTACATTTAGATCTTTAATCCATTTTGAGTTTATTTTTGTGTATGGTGTTAGAGAGGGTTCTAATTTCATTCTTTTACAAGTGGTTGACCAGTTTTCCCAGCACCACCTGTTAAAGAGACTGTCTTTACTCCATTGTATATTCTTGCCTCCTTTGTCGAAGATAAGGTGTCCATAGGTATGTGGGTTAATCTCAGGGCTTTCGATTTTGTTCCATTGATCTATATTTCTGTCTTTGTGCCAGTACCATACTGTCTTAATGACTGTGGCTTTGTAGTAGAGCCTGAAGTCAGGCAAGTTGATTCCTCCAGTTCCATTTTTCTTTCTCAAGATTGCTTTGGCTATTCGAGGTTTTTTGTATTTCCATACAAATCTTGAGATTATTTGATCTAGTTCTGAGAAAAATACTGCTGGTAGCTTGATGGGAATTGCATTGAATCTGTAGATTGCTTTGGGTAGTATACTCATTTTCACTATATTGATTCTTCCAACCCATGAGCATGGTATATTCCTCCATCTATTAGTGTCTTCTTTGATTTCTTTCATCAGTGTTTTATAGTTTTCGATATATAGGTCTTTAGTTTCTTTAGGTAGGAATATTCCTAAGTATTTTATTCTTTTCGTTGCAATGGTGAATGGAATTGTTTCCCTTAACTTCTTTTCTACTTTCTCATTATTAGTGTATAGGAATGCAAGGGATTTCTGGGTGTTGATTTTATATCCTGCAACTTTACTATATTCACTGATTAGCTCTAGTAGTTTTCTGGTCGAGTCTTTAGGATTTTCTATGTAGAGGATCATGTCATCTGCAAACAGTGAGAGTTTTACTTCTTCTTTTCCAATTTGGATTCCTTGTATTTCTTTTTCTGCTCTGATTGCTGTGGCCAAAACTTCCAGTACGATGTTGAAGAGTAGTGGTGAAAGTGGACACCCTTGCCTTGTTCCTGACTTTAGGGGAAATGGTTTCAATTTTTCACCATTGAGGATAATGTTAGCTGTGGGTTTGTCATATATAGCTTTTATTATGTTGAGGTATGTTCCTTCTATTCCTATTTAGCAGAATTTTTGATAGGAACATTTTCTATGCCATCTTTAGCAACACTTTCATTGGGTATAGAGATAGAAAATAGAGAACCCACTTGCTAAGCCATAAAGCTATAAATAGGCATGATGAAATCAGAATTCTACTTAAAATAATTTTTAGTGATAACCATTTGGTAGTCTTACAACTCCATAGATGCAAAAATTACAAATCTACACAACAATGATACAAATCTAAAACCTAGGTAATGGAAGAAAATTACATTTTCATTACATTAATAAAACAGTATATAAATACGACAAATACAGCAATAGAATATTTGCTTAGGTCATATCTCTGAGAAGCATTTAATGACATGGAAATGTTCTTTCAACCAGATCATAAGTGCCAAAATGTGGAATGCAAAGCTGAGTACATATGTGTGTATCCTGTACTATATGATAACAATTTGTTAATCTTATAAAGAAATCATTTATAAAGATATCAAACAGAGAGATAAATTTAACTACAGTTATTTTAAGATTGTGAGTTGCTGATGGGTGGTTAGAATTTGTAATTTTACACTATCCTGTATTTTCCAAATGTTACTGTTAATAAATGGCAGCCCACTCCAGTACTCTTGCCTGGAAAATCTCATGGATGGAGGAGCCTGGTAGGCTACAGTCCATGGGTTACAAAGAGTCAGACACAAATGAATGACTTCACTTTCACTTTCACTGTTAATTTTGATAGTGTAGAGCTAATAGTTAAGGTGTTTTTCTTTGGGGTAGATGGCCTGTCACGTCATCCACAGATATTGCTAATTTGCATCCTATTCTAGTGAATTTGTTTGACGTTTCCAGATCTTACTATGTTGGCTAGAAATGGAGCAGCCACCTAAATCTATTTCCTGATTTAAATAAAAATGCCTGCAGTGATTCTCTATTAAGTATGGAGATCAGTATGGGTTTAAGATATGTATTCCACAAAATGTCTGTTCAGGTTTATGATGTCATTTTGGCTATTTTCTGTTTGTACTCAGTGATCAGTGCAAAGAAATAGAGGAAAACAAATGAATGGGAAAGACTAGTGATTTCTTCAAGAAAATTAGAGATACCAAAGGAACATTTCATGCAAGATGGGCTCAATAAAGGACAGAAATGGTATGGACCTAATAGAAGCAGAAGATATTAAGAAGAGGTGGCAAGAATACACAGAAGAACTGTACCGAACAGATCTCCGTGACCCAGATAATCACTATGGTGTGATCACTCAACTAGAGTCAGACATCCTGGAATGTGAAGTCAAGTGGGCCTTAGAAAGCATCACTACAAACAAAGCTAGTGGAGATGATGGAACTCTAGTGAACTATTTAGAATTCTAAAAGATGATGTTGTGAAAGTGCTGCACTTAATATGTCAGCAAATTTGGAAAACTCAGCAGTGGCCACAGGACTGGAAAAGGTCAGTTTTCATTCCAATCCCTAAAAATGGCAATGCCAAAGGATGCTCAAACTACCACACAACTGCACTCATTTCACACGTTAGCAAAGCAATGCTCAAAATTCTCCAAGCCAGGCTTCAGCAATATGTAAATGGTAAATTTCCAGATATTCAAGCTGGTTTTAGAAAAGGCAGAGGAGCCAGAGATCAAATTGCCAACATCCGCTAGATCATCGAAAAAGCAAGAGAGTTCCAGAAAAACATCTATTTCTGCTTTATTGACTATGCCAAAGCCTTTGACTGTGTGGATCACAATAAACTATGGAAAATTCTGAAAGAGATGGGAATACCAGGGCCACCTGACCTGCCTCTTGAGAAACCTATATGCAGGTCAGGAAGCAACAGTTAGAATTGGATATGGAACAACAGACTGGTTCTAAATAGGAAAAGGAGTGCATCAAGGCTGTATATTGTCACCCTGCTTATTTAACTTATATGCAGAATACATCATGAGAAACGCTGGGCTGGATGAAGCACAAGCTGTAATCAAAACTGCTGGGATAAATTTCAGTGAACTCAGATATGCAGATGACACCACCTTTATGGCAGAAAGTGAAGAGGAACTAAAAGCCTCTTGATGAAAGTGAAAGAAGAGGGTGAAAAAGTTGGCTTAAAGCTCAACATTCAGAAAACTAAGAACATGGCCTCCAGTCCCATCACTTCATGGGAAATAGATGGAGATGTTTCTCAAACAGTAGAAATAGTATCAGACTTTATTTTTTGGGGTCCAAAATCACTGCAGATGGTGACTGCAGCCATGAAATAAAAGATGCTTACTCCTTGGAAGGAAAGTTATGACCAACCTAGACAGCATATTGAAAAGCAGAGACATTACTTTGCTAACAAACGTCTGTCTAGTCAAGGCTATCCTTTTCTAGTGGTCATGTATGGATGTGAGAGTTGGACTATAAAGAAAGCTAAGTGCTGATAAACTGATGCTTTTGAACTGTGTGTGGTGTTGGAGAAAACTCTTGAGACTCCCTTGGACTGAAAGGAGATCCAACTGATCCATCCTAAAGGAAATCAGTCTTGAATGTTTATTGGAAGGATTGATGCTGAAGCTGAAACTCTTAACACTTTGGCCACCTGATGTGAAGAGCTGACTCTTTTAAAAGACCCTGATGCTGGGAAATATTGAAGGCAGGGAGGAGAAGGGGAAGACAGAGAATGAGGTGATTGAATGGCATAACCGACTCAATGAACATGAGTTTGAGTAAACTCCAGGAGCTGGTGATGGACAGGGGGCCTGGCATGCTGCAGTCCATGCAGTCACAAAGAGTCAGACACGACTGAGTGACTGAACTGAACTGAAAGATTGTAATTTAGCATTGCAGTTCAGTCAGATCCTATAAAACAGTAACAATTAATTTTGGCTTTTGTGAACACTATAGGCATAACACAGGAAAATAGCATTATAGGCTAAAAATACAAAAAAGCTAGAAAAATAGAACTCATAACCTCATGAGAGATACCCAATATTAAAACTTTTTCCCTAAGTACAATCACTCTGCATGTATATGTGTATAGTTTTACAAACTAACACTTCACTAACCATTTATAATTTTATATTAATGAATATTCATCTATATTGATTTTTAATTGTTAACTCTTTCCTTGTACAGTTGTACCACGAAAATTAGAAAATTTCATAAAGCAGAATATTAAGATTTCATGATTCTAGATAGACGATGAGTAGGGCGAAATCACACACTCTCCACATAGTGGATGAGTATGATTCTTATGTCAGTGTCCAGTGTAGCCAGGTTCCAGGGGCACAGTGCAGAGTGTGAGGGGCACTTTGACTGTCTCCTTTCTGATATTTGCTCTTTGGCCTTGGGGTCCTAGTTCAGGCATCTGCAGTCTTGGTATTTTGGATCTGAAGTCAGTGCTTGACCTGGGTCCACAGGTTGTGAGAATAAGTGTAGAAGCACATTTTTTCTGGGGTGTTTTCGTGACTCGGTGGTCCCATGGACTATGAATCTTCAAGGGGACTAGCCAATATATATATTAAGGATCAGGTAAAGAAAAATTCTTTCAGGATCCAGCAGATCATCAACTAATACTCCTATGTTGATTATTATTATTGTTATTGATTATTCCCAGAGAAACTGTTATCCAGCCATCACTTAAACAAAGGAATACAGTTTTGGAAAAGTTTGTTATTTTGAAATAAAAAGCCTATTAAGAAATGCTTTCGGGATGTGTATTTGCTTTTTGGTTTGCATTATGCGCTTTGTTGTCTTATAAACGTGTGGGTATGCTTAGTCTTTAAGTGGTGTCTTACTCTTTGTGACCCTATAGACTTTAGCACACCAGGCTCCTCTGTTCACAGGGTTTTCCAGGAAAGAATACTGGAGTGGGTTTCCATTTCTTCCTCCAGGGGATCTTCCTGACCTAGGGATCAAACCTGTGTCTCCTGCAGGCAAATTCTTTACCACTGAGATGCCAGGGAAGCCAAGTGTAGTCAAGATATAAGTGGGTGTGGATGATTATAATGTCGATGAGTGAAGATTACATTAGTAGCAGTTATAGAAAACAAAAATAATTGATGATATTGGCCCCATATAGTCATTCATATTATTTTCTCCTCCTGCTGAAAGAAAGTGCAATCTCTCCTGGTTTTTTACCTTGAGTGACCCAGCATTCAATCGTAGAATTCAATTCCTCATGTTTTCCTATGAATTTCTCTATAATATCCACATACTATTTCATTTTCCTACAGGTACTCATGGGGCCCCCTGGTCTATGAACTACACATTTGCTCTATACTTTTATATCATGGCAGCAGTAGCAGTTGGAGCAGCAGCAAATAGTTATCAAAAGTCAGATGTTTTTTTCTTATGCCAGAAGACTATATTCCTTCTGCAGAAGTGAATATACAGGATTAAACAGAAAGTCTTAAATATATTCCAACAGTTAAAAATTGTGTTTTGTTTTCCCAGCACATTGAGTCCACTTGCAGCAAAGAATAGGATGGAAGAGAAACAAGTTAACAAGTAAACAAGTGAACTAGCCTGACAGTTTACCCTACATATCAATATATTGTATCCCATCAAAATTGCACAATGACCTTGTGTGTGTGTGTGTGTGTGTGTGCATGCTCAGTTGTGTCCTACTCTTTGCAACACCATGAATTGTAGCCCACCAGGCTCTTCTGTCCATGGAACTTTCCAGGCAAGAATAGTGGAGTGGGTTGCCATTTCCATCTCCAGGGGATCTTCCCGACCCAGGGATCAAATCCATGTCTCTTGCATCTCCTGCATTGGCAGATGGATTCTTTACCACTAGCACCACCTCAGACGCCCAATGACCTTATAAGTAAGTGGAATATTTTTATAGATTCTAAGACAGAGGTCCAAAGTTATTATGCAACTTGCCAACTTCTGGACAGTTCTATACAATGAAGAGAGGATTTTAACCCAAGTTTCTCAGAACTCTCTAGCCATATTTTATTCCACTACCTTTTACAATCTCTGAAAACTGTGAGAGGCAATGATGGATAACCTGATATATAAGTTACTGTGACAGAGGTCACAATCACTGTATCATCAGTGGTAGTTTTCCAGACTCAGGGATCTTGTGCTTTCAGTGTCGTCCTGGGCATATCAGTTACAGTGAAGCGTCATGGGACAGAGGTCGAGGTTATTGATGGCCTCATCAATGAAGAGCATGAACATGAATTTACTTCTATCCAACTCAATGTGATCCAATTCAATTTAAGCTAAAATTACTTTTTTTTGGGGGTGGGGCACCAGTTTCATAGTCAATCATCTGCTGAGTTTCTGTATCTGAACAGAAAAGAAACACAGGTGTGAATTTTATCTTTCAGCATCTTGTCTTTTAGCTAGGGATACAACTATTAAATGTGAACAATTAACAGACAGTTTCACATCAACCTGAATTAATGATAGCAGCAAAAGCCTAACTGTGAATCAGATAAGTCAGAACTGCATGCGAAGTTTTGATACTTCCTAACTCTATGACTGTAGAGCATTTTCTCATGTATTAATACAAAATGAGAATAAAAATATTTAAGAGATTTTTTTGAGTGTCCAAAAAATCCCCACTACCTTAGAAGCCCACTTTGATCCAATATGAGCCAGGGAACTCAGACTCTTTGAAAGGACTGAAGCAAATATGGTGGTCATGTTTTCTTCAGATAATTAATTTCATCTTTGTGTTTAGTTAGAGATTGAGACACCTCAGAAAATAAAAGGAACCGAGACTTTGATTTCCAGGTTTTGAAGGCAGAAAGTGAGCATGCTGGGCTGGATTCATTCTGTGTAATTCATAAATCCTTGGAAAGGAGGACACGTATCTGGCAAAGTAGAGATGATTAGATACATATATTTTGGTCGAGGTATCTTGGCAGCATGAACTGAAAGACTCATGGAACTTGGAGCTGAGGCGTTTTGTCCTGGGGCACATCCGACAGAGGGTTCTCACGGGAAGAGGGACTGTTTGTCTAACACCTTGAGAAGCCATATAGACTTGGATTATTCAAGGTTTATGGACTCCATCTGTCAGCAAAAAGAGGTGGCTCAGTAATACCAGTGGCAAAAGTTATAGGGAGAGAAATCCCAGGATTGGAAATTCAGGAGAAATACTCTTTATGTATTTTTAACTTTATTATTAGTTTTTCCACCCTGTGTCAGACTCCATTAGCAGAGACTACATTAGAGGCGTGGTTCCCCCACTGGCTGTGGGTCCTTAGCAGGAGGTTTTTTTCCTTGAGCATCGTCTGGATGTGTACCCTTGAGTCCAGAGCATCGAACAAGCAGATGACATCCTTGTCCTGGTCACTAGTTCATCTCTCTGACTCACAAAATAATGGAGGTAATGAACTCTGTAAAAAGTCTAGGAATTTTGCTAGAAAATAAGTTGTAACTCAGATCACAGTTTTTAAAATTAAGGTGCAGAGGACTGCATTTGCACTCAAAGGTGACCGAAACCAAAATTATATTGGAAACAGAAAACTGACCTAACACTGAACTGATCATTTTAAGAATTCTTGTTATTTTGAACCCAAGTAGAGGGCATTCCTTGAGGAACTTTTCTTAGGCAGCAAAAGCAGTGTTGATCAGTGGTCTGCTCTCTTTGTCATAAGAGTGCTTGTCGGATACCAGATTCCCTTCACAATTTATTAGCTGTTTACAGAAAACACTGCGGAAGAAATGAGCAGCTCTGTATGTTTCTATCTGAAGCCATGTGGCACAGGTGGAGGGTCACCGTGGCATGACTCTAGAGAGCCTTGACTGTGTATTTAAATACATGAAATAGGGTGGCTTGGAATCTGACCCCTGAGAAACCCCACTCAGTGGGTGGTCAAAACACAGAAGTGTTCGACTCAGGTGTTGACCGTGAAGTTGTCACATCAGAGCCCCAGGAAGTGGGGAGTGACTTTTACCCTGTATACTCTTGGTGTACACTAGGCTCTGAGTTAAGCACTTCTCATGTCATAAATGTGCCTGGATTCCATCTGTTCTTTTGAGCCCATGGTCACCTGTGCACAAGACTCTCACCAATGGATAAAGGCGGGTCACGTGTGCTGACAAGCTGTTCTTAGCAGACAGGCTTTCTTTCTCTCCCTCTCTCTCCCCTGCTCTATCCTCTGCACTTCTATCCCTGTTTGGTGCCTAACTCCTGATTCTTACTTTCTCTTTCAGAGCTTCTTCTGTCTTCATGCAATTTTGTTACTTGTTCTTAATGTGATTCTAAAATGAAGTCACTCAGTCATGTCCGACTCTTATGCGACCCCATGGACTGTAGCCTACCAGGCTTCTCTGTCCATGGGATTTTCCAGGCAAGAATACTGAAGTGGGTTGCCATTTCCTTCTAAGATTTTTCCCAAATCACACATTCTCTCCTTTCCTTGCTCTTTTCCCTCAGAAATGCTGCAAAAGGATAATCTTATCCAAGGCTGATTGTGAGATTGGCCTGACTTGGGGCGAGAGCTCAGGCAGACTCACCAATATGCCATGTGTGTGCTGTGCTTAGTCGTGTCTGACTCTTTGTGACCCCAAGGATGGTAGCTCGCCAGGCTCCTCTGTCCTTGGGGACTCTCCAGGCAAGAATACTGGAGTGTGTTGCCATGCCCTACCCAGGGGATTTTCCCAACTCAGGGATCCAATCCAGGTCTCCCACATTGCAGGCAATTTACTGTTTGAGCCACCAGGGAAGTCCAAAATTTATTTGACTATGCCAGATCTTTAGTTGCAGTGTTTGGTATCTAGTTCCCATTGGGAGCACAGAGTCTTAACTCCTGGACCACAGGAAAAGTCATGAGGGGCTGGAATTCCTGGTATCAAGTGCAATGCTAAAGTATCCAGGATGGTAAAGTGCGTACACTCTTGTTAGAGAGGGTAGTTTTCTTTCCTCTTAATGAAAGTAAATTCTTTGTGGATATTGGAACATTGCTTCCTCCATTCCCCATTCCATCCTGGAAAGTTACACCAGCAAACTCCAGCACAGGCTTAGGACTAAATGGTGCCCTTATAGGTTTTACAGTCTAATGAGAAGATAAAGCAAAGATAAAGATTAAACAGATAAAGATAAAGCAAAGAGTGATTAATGCTTTGAAGAACAACCTAGGATGATATGCGAAGTTGCTCAGTCATATCTGACTCTGCGACGCCATGGACTGTAGCCTAACAGGCTCCTCAGTCTGTGGAATTTTCCAAGCAAGAGTACTGGAGTAGGTTGCCATTTCGTTCTTCAGGGATCTTTCCAACCCAGGGATCGAACCTGGGTCTCCCGCACCGCAGGCAGAATCTTTACCATCTGAGCCACCAGGAGGCCCGGATGATATGGCAGGGCTTGCCTAAGAAGGGAGGCACTTGCCCGGGAGGAGAATGGAGTGGATGTCTCTTAAAACAGGACAATGAAGTCAAAATGTGAATGCAGTGGCCCAGTTCAAATCATGCTAACCCAAGACAATCTTCCTTCCAATGGGATGCCTGCTGCAGAGGCCAGAGCCACACCATAGGGGTCCAGTTCCTTGATGTAAACTGGGTATCCCAAGCTACATTTGATAAATGGATATCAATGTCCCAGTTTTAAGTTGAGAGACTGTAAAGCAGGCCTCTCTCACCTACCTCATAGGATAGCTGATACAGAGTGAAGTAAGTCAGAAAGAGAAAGACGAATATTGTATATTAGCGCATATATGTGGGATCTGAAAATGCTGATATAGACAATCTTATTTTACAAGGCAAAATAGAGACACAGATAAGGAACAAATGTATGGATGTCAAGAGGGGGTGGTGTTATGCCCAAGTTGTGAAATCTCCCAATGACCACATGGGAGCCGGCATCTGATGCAAAAGCAAGAGTTTTTATCACCAAGCTCGAGCTGGGGCTCCCACCATTACAGAAGCAGTGGCTAAGGAGAGGAGCCGGGAACTTTGGGTTTCATTGCTTATATAGGGTATTCTCGCACGAAAAATGTTACCTTCTGTGGAAGGGTTAGGTGTTGGGTTCGGACTAGTTTTCATTTCCCAGGCTGGCCACAAGTTCTGATTGGTTCCCATTTCCTGGGCATAATTTGAATTTCCTGGGCATGTCATAAGTCCTGAACGTAAAGTCAGGAGATCCTGATATGGGATCTGATTGGCTCGCAGGTGGTGGGGTGAGGTCAGGAGATTTCCAAAGACTCTTTCCTCAGAACTCTAAAATGGAGTCTTTTTAACAAAATGGGGTGGCTTAGGTTCTTCAGTGGGATGAACTGGGAAATTGAGATTGACATATATGCACTATTGATACTGGGTAAAAAATAGATAACTAACAAGAACCTACTGTGTAGCACAAGGAATTCAACTTAATGCTCTGTGTGATCTAAATGGAAGAAAATTCCCCCAAAAGGGGATATATGCATATGAATAGTTGGTTCACCTGCTGCACAGCAGACACCAACAAAACATCGTAAAGTAAATATGAAATTGAAGGTGAAAGTGAAGTCGCTCAGTTGTGTCCGACTCTTTGCGACCCTGTGGACTGTAGCCTACCAGGCTTCTCTGTCCATGGGATTCTCTAGGCAAGAATACTGGAGTGGGTTACCATGTCCTTCTCCAGGGGGATCTTCCTGACCCAGGGATTGAACCTGGGTCTCCTGCATCAGAGGCAGACGCTTTAACCTCTGAGCCACCAGGGAAGCCCTACTCCAATAAAAATTTATAAATAGAATATTTGCCTATGTGGAATGAAGCAGGGCAAAGACTAATAGAGTTTTGCCAAGAAAATGCACTGGTCATAGCAAACACCCTCTTCCAACAACACAAGAGAAGACTCTACATATAGACATCACCAGAAGGTCAACACCGAAATCAGATTGATTATATTCTCTGCAGCAAAAGATAGAGAAGCTGTATACAGTCAACAAAAACAAGACCAGAAGCTGACTGTGGCTCACATCATGAACTCCTTATTACCAAATTCAGACTGAAATTGAAGAAAGTAGGGAAAACCACTAGACCATTCAGGTATGACCTAAATCAGATCCCTTATGATTATACAGTGGAAGTGAGAAATAGATTTAAGGGCCTAGATCTGATAGAGTGCCTGATGAACTATGGATGGAGGTTCCTGACATTGTACAAGAGACAGGGATCAAGACCATCCCCATGGAAAAGAAATGCAAAAAGGAAAATGGCTGTCTGGGGAAGTCTTACAAATAGCTGTGAAAAGAAGAGAGGTGAAAAGTCAAGGAGAAAAGGAAAGCTATAAGCATCTGAGTGCAGAGTTCCAAAGAATAGCAAGAAGAGATAAGAAAGCCTTCTTCAGTGATCAATGCAAACAAATAGAAGAAAACATCAGAATGGGAAAGACTAGAGATCAACCCACTTCAGTATTCTTGCTTGGAGAATTTCATGGACAGAGGAACCTGGCGGGCTACAGTCCATGGGATCAAAAAGAGTTGGCCACAATTGAGCGCACTGAGTGCGGCTGAGAGGAGCTATCCCATGTCCGAGGTCCGGGGGCAGCAGCTTAGAGTGCCAGGCTGCAACAGCGCAGAAACCACCAAGGGGAGCTACCCCATGTCCGAGGTCAGGGGCGGTGGCCGAGAGGAGCTACCCTGCGACCGAGGGGCGGCTGGGAGGAGACACCCTGTGTTTGAGGTCAGGGGCAGCCGGAAGAAGCCACCTCGCACCCGAGGCCAGGGGCGGTGACCCTGAGGAGAAACCCAAGGAGCAGTGGCTGCGCAGGAGCAGGAGGGCCTAGAGGAGCTATCCCACGTTGAAGGTCAAGAAGGGTGATGGTGAGGAGATACCACTAGTCCAAGGTAAGGAGCAGCGGCTGTGCTTTGCTGGAGCACCTGTGAAGAGATAACCCATGCCCAAGGTAAGAGAAACCCAAGTAAGATGGTGGGTGTTGCGAGAGGGCATCAGAGGGCAGACACACTGAAACCATACTCACAGAAAACTAGTCAGTCTAATCACACTAGGACCACAGCCTTGTCTAACTCAATGAAACCAAGCCATGCCTGTGGGGGAACCCAAGACAAGCAGGTCATGGTGGAAAGGTCTGACAGAATGTGGTCCACTGGAGAAGGGAATGGCAAGCCACTTCAGTATTCTTGCCTTGAGAACCCCATGAACAGTATGAAAAGACAAAATGATAGGATACCAAAAGAGGAACTCCCCAGGTCAGTAGGTGCCCAATATGCTACTGGAGATCAGTGGAGAAATAACTCCAGAAAGAATGAAGGGATGGAGCCAAAGCAAAAACAATACCCAGGTGTGGATGTGACTCGTGACAGAAGCAAGATCCGATGCTGTAAAGAGCAATATTGCATAGGAACCTGGAATATCAGGTCCATGAATCAAGGCAAATTGGAAGTGGTCAAACAAGAGATGGCAAGGGTGAACATCGACATTCTAGGAATCAGTGAACTAAAATGGACTGGGATGGGTGAATTTAATTCAGATGACCATTAGATCTACTACTGCAGGCAGGAATCCTTCAGAAGAAATGGAATAGCCATCATGGTCAACAAAAGAGTCTGAAATGCAGGACTTGGATGCAATCTCAAAAATGACAGAATGATCTCTGTTCATTTCCAAGGCAAACCATTCTATATCACAGTTATCTAAGTCTATGCCCCAACCAGTAATGCTGAAGAAGCTGAAGTTGAGCAGTCTTATGAAGACCTACAAGACCTTTTAGAACTAACACCCAGAAAAGATGTCCTTTTCATTACAGGGGACTGGAATGCTAAAGTAGGAAGTCAATAAACACCTAGAGTAGCAGGCAAATTTGGCCATGGAATGCAAAATGAAGCAGGGCAAAGACTAATAGAGTTTTGCCAAGAAAATGCACTGGTCATAGCACACACCCTCTTCCAACAACACAAGAGAAGACTCTACACATGGACATCACCAGATGGTCAACATAGAAATCAGATTGATTATAGTCTCTGCAGCAAAAGATGGAGAAGCTGTATACAGTCAACAAAAACAAGACCAGAAGCTGACTGTGGCTCAGATCATGAACTCCTTATTACCAAATTCAGACAGAAATTGAAGAAAGTAGGGAAAACCGTGATACCATTCAGGTATGACCTAAATCAGATCCCTTATGAGTATACAGTGGAAGTGAGAAATAGATTTAAGGGCCTAGATCTGATAGATAAAGTGCCTGATGAACTATGGATGGAGGTTCCTGACATTGTACAAGAGACAGGGATCAAAACCACCCCCATGGAAAAAAAATGCAAAGAGCGAAATGGCTGTCTGGGGAAGCCTTACAAATAGCTGTGAAAAGAAGAGAAGTGAAAAGCCAAGGAGAACAGGAAAGCTATAAGCATCTGAATGCAGAATTCCAAAGAATAGTAAGAAGAGATAAGAAAGTCTTCTTTAGTGATCAATGCAAAGAAATAGAGGAAAAAAAAAAGAATGGGCAAGACTAGAGATCTCTTCAAGAAAATTGGAGACATCAAGGGAACATTTCATGCAAAGATGGGCTCGATAAAGGACAGAAATGTTATGGACCTAACAGAAGCAGAAGATATTAAGAAGAGATGGCAAGAATACACAGAAGAACTGTAGAAAAAAGATCTTCAAGACCCAGATAATCATGATGATGTGATCACTAATCTAGAGCCAGACATCTTGGAATGTGAAGTCAGGTGGGCCTTAGAAAGCATCACTACGAGCAAAGCTAGTGGAGGAGTTGGAATTCCAGTGGAGCTGTTTCAAATCCTGAAAGATGATGCTGTGAAAGTGCTGCACTCAGTATGCCAGCAAATTTGGAAAATTCAGCAGTGGCCACAGGACTGGAAAGGGTCAGTTTTCATCCAATCCCAAAGAAAGGCAATGCCAAAGAATGCTCAAAGTATCGCACAATTGCACTCATCTCACACTCTAGTAAAGTAATTCTCAAAATTCTCCAAGCCAGGCTTCAGCAATACATGAACCATGAACTTCCGGGTGTTCAAGCTGGTTTTAGAAAAGGCAGAGGAACCAGAGATCAAATTGCCAATATCCGCTGGATCATGGAAAAAGCAAGAGAGTTTCAGAAAAACATCTATTTCTGCTTTATTGATTATGCCAAAGCCTTTGAGTGTGTGGATCACAATAAACTGTGGACAATTCTGAAAGAGATGGGAATACCAGACCACCTAACCTGCTTCTTGAGAAATCTGTATGCAGGTCAAGAAGCAACAGTTAGAACTGGACATGGAACAACAGACTGGTGCCAAATAGGAAAAGGAGTACATCAAGGCAGTATATTGTCACCCTGCTTATTTAACTTCTATGCAGAGTACATCATGAGAAACGCTGGACTGGAAGAAATGCAAGCTGGAATCAAGATTGCCGGGAGAAATATCAATCACCTCAGTTATGCAGATGACACCACCCTTATGGCAGATAGTGAAGAGGAGCTCAAAAGCCTCTTGATGAAGGTGAAAGAGGAGAGTGAAAAAATTGGCTTAAAGCTCAACATTCAGAAAACTAAGATCATGGCATCCGGTCCCATCACTCCATGAGAAATAAATGGAGGAACTGTGGAAACAGTTTCAGACTTTTTTGGGCTCCAAAATCACTGAAGATGGTGATTGCAGCCATGAAATTAAAAGACACTTACTCCTTGGAAGGAAAGTTATGACCAACCTAGATAGCATATTCAAAAGCAGAGACATTACTTTGCCGACTAAGGTCTGTCTAGTCAAGCCTATGGTTTTTACAATGGTCATGTATGGATATGAGAGTTGGAGTGTGAAGAAGGCTGAGTGCTGAAGAATCGATGCTTTTGAACTGTGGTGTTGGAGAAGACTCTTGAGAGTCCCTTGGACTGCAAGGAGATCCAACCAGTCCATTCTGAAGGAGATCAACCCTGGGATTTCTTTGGAAGGAATGATGCTAAAGCTGAAACTCCGGTACTTTGGCCTCCTCATGGGAAGAGTTGACTCATTGGAAAAGACTCTGATGCTGGGAGGGATTGGAGGCAGGAGGAGAGGGGATGACAGAGAATGAGATGGCTGGATGGCATCACTGACTCGATGGACGCAAGTTTGAGTGAACTCAGGGAGTTGGTGATTGACAGGGAGTCCTGGTGTGCTGTGATTCATCGGGTCGCAAACAGTCGGACACGACTGAGCGACTGAGCTGAACTGAATGAATTATACAGCATTACCTATTACACAGAGTGGGGAGAATATATTTAAACACTAACTGTGCGCAATGTCTCTGTCTATATGTTAGGTGCTTTATACATATTCAAGTCCATGTCCTCTGATCCTTAGACCAATTCTGTATTACTGATATTACTTCCTTTTGGAAGATAATATCAAGCCACTTGTTCCCACAGGGAAGAGCTGAAAAATTCAGAGATCTGGCTCAAAGCTTTCTGTTAACTCCTGGAGTCCCCACTCTCCTATCCAGTAGTTTCAGATTGTGTCAATCTATTGGCAACGAGGGGAATCTAGAGTATAATCCTAGATCTGGAATTACAAGGAAATGGTCACTGAGGGTGAATTTCATTTTGTTAAAGGGGATAGACACAGCAATGTGAGGATGACTAAGCAGTGGGCAGGTGAAGGGGGACCTCAGGAATATGAAATAGAATAAACCTGACCAAGGGGGTGCTGTGTCACTCACCACTGGCCATCAGCTTGCGTTTACAACAATGATATAATAGAGTTCCATGCTACTAGAGCATCCCAGCTCACTCTTCCCCTGTCTTTCATTTTCCCTTCTGCTAAAAGCACCATGTCCAACACTGCTAATATCTTTTAGAGAATGTACCTTTCTGAATGATTAGTCCAACGAGACACTTGACAGCCTCCCAGCAGCCAACACTTCCTTTGTACAGACTGTACACTGGGTGCTGAGGGACACCCAGCTCCATGCTCTGGATTTTGCCTCTTTCTTTCATCGCTGAGAAGGACAGAGCTGTTTTGTCTGGACACTTGCAGAACATCAGCTGCAGACTGAACATCCCCGTATCTGTCACCATCAGCAGGGGAGTGACTGTTGCTTATCTGATGCTGTGGCAGACATCCAGCCCAATCATTTGTAAGTATCAGTCCCCAGGAGGACTTCTGCTGACATTTGGTTTTTATAGGTTTAAACTAGAAATTAACGAAGATGCTCAGACTGTGTGGAGCTGATTAGATAACATTAACCAGCTCCGATCCTACCAGTTCCTATCCTAGGAATTTATTCCTAGGTAGGATAGAAACTCATTCTCCAGCATCTCTTAACTCATACTGGTAAGAATTCCAAACCTTCGTGGTTGGGGTGCTAGTTCTCTTTCTGCTTGAGGTTCTGCATCTCTTCTGTCAGGATGTTTCTCTGCTTTTGCTACAGGTGGTCTGGTCTGCAGTGGAGCATAAGTTATTAACTTCAGGGACATAACTGGGTCTTAGTTTTGCTTCAGTATTTGCACATAGCACGATGTCAAAGTCCCCAGTGTCCAGGAGGATGTCTAAACTTTGCATCTTGTTTCCTGAGTCTGTGTTAAAGCAGAAGCTCTCTCTCTGTCTAAACTGAAACCTGCCTTTTCTCGGCAGGATCTGTCATTCTGTGACTCGGAGCAGTAGGAGGGACGTTTTAAACCTCTCTTTGGAGGGAAGCATCACTTTATGATTAGAATCTGAACATGTGGACCCCAGGGTATTTCCTCTGCAACATCATTAAACATGAACCAAGAACAGCAGCAGCTCAATAGTAGTTTGGGGGTATTATTGTTTATCACTTCATGCCTGGTGTCATCTGGGCTACATTAGCAGCGGTTGGAAAGCCCCCAAGCAGTGCCTCCCTCACGGGTCTCTGGCCACCTTTAGGCCAGATGTCATTGCATTATCTAAGGTCTTATGTGGTACAGATGCAAACCAGGCAGCCATGAGCTGTAAAACTCCAGATGATGAGCGTTTGTCCTGTGTGGGTACAGGAGTTATGCATGAAAAAGAATGAAGACAGAAGCTCTGTAGCCACAGCCTGGAATTTATATGAGGTGACTGCAGCCTTGGGCATGAAGGCTAGACCTTGTCCATGTAGATCAGAGCTAAGGATGCTAAGGGGACTGGTCAACCTTTGGGAGAGAAACCGCATCTTTCTGATGCCTTGCAGCCAATTGACCAACTTAGGAGATGCAATGATGGTTTCCATGGTCCTTCACCCACACTAGCAAAGGCCTTGGAATTAGTCAACCACCTCCCACCCCCACAAGACTGTCTGGCATCCTCCTGATGGTTGAGCATATTCCCAGCTGACCACAAACTTGCTTTTTCCTTCTGCATGCAAAATCCAGCTACCATCAGCTGGAAATATGATGAGCCATCTTAGGCGACATGAGGCTTTCTTTTCCAAAGTAAAGTTAATGTACTCTCAGCTTAGTCTGTTCATGGCAGACAGAGCTTGCCTCATCTGCAGAACAAATATATACCTTTGAACTTTTGGAAGATCTTTGCATATAGAAGAAAGACTGGATTGATATTTATATCACTGTGTTCATCAAGTATAAATAAGTCTCTGTTCATTAGAGCATTCTCTTTCCAGACCCAGCACACGTTCATTTCACCAGAGAAAGCAAACATCTGAAAGATTTTTAATGACTTTATCCTTTGAATCTCTGGCCACAGAGAGGAAATGGAAAATAAATATATCCTGCTTATTACTTCAGTATATGGTTAACTCTGAATTGCATTTAATTTGATTGTTATATGTACCTCTATGTCACTCTGAGTCAGCAAGCACATTTCCAAAGGTATATATACTCTACTTTTCCAATCTCAGAATTCATATTTTTCTTCATCTTAATTAAAAATGTGATATGACCTAGTAGGAAAAACATCAGTTTTACAATCATCAGCCATTACTTTGAATCACAGCTCCCTAAGTTATCATAGGGAGACTAGATTATTTACACTTTCTCAGCCTGCTTCCTTGACTAAATATAGAGATATACACTCATGTTTTGTGATGATTATCAAATGAAATTATAGAGCCAACTGCAAGTTCACAATAAGAATCTGCCTTAGTTCAGTTTTCCTCTCTTCCAAGGACCTCCTAGTAGAGTTACCATATGAAGATTTATCTCAATTTTGCTTTACTAACTGGCCTTCCAGCTTTCAGTCACTCCACATCCTTTATGGGTGCTCACCTTCCACCAGACCACCACCATTCCTAAGCACATTGTAAACATTATCTTGTCCCAGTTGATTATAGCCTTCCCTATTGCCCACATAAGCAAGTTTGAAGGTTGTCATTCATTTACTCTTTTATTCATCCATTCCATAAACATGTGTGTATTTATTCCTGGGATGCATATATTCCTTGGAAAGTGAAGTTGCTCAGTCATGTCTGACTCTCTGTGGCCCCATGGACTGTAGCCTTCCAGGCTCCTTCATCTGTGGAATTTTCCAGGCAAGAATACTGAAATGGGTTGCCATTTCCTTCCATTTCCTTGCCATTTCCAGAGGATCTTCCCGATCCAGGGATTGAACCTGGGTCTCCTACACTGCAGGCAGACTCTTTACCATCTGAGCCATCAGGGAAACCCATACCTTGGAAGGTACAATGGAAACATGGGTAAATAAGGACCATCCTAAGACCACAAATCTCATGGGAAAAGAGACAAGCAATCGCTTTGAGTAAGATGATGTAAATATTCTTCTAGAGGGCAGTAGTCTCTCTCTAACTATAATCCTTCAATTTAAAAAATTTGATTTTACTTGACTTTTATTTTGCCTCAATGGTGAGAATTCTGAATGACTCCAAAATGGTCACTCTGAGTTGATGACAAACATTTCTTTAGTTGGAACGTGTAGCACATTATTTAAGTATTGGATTTCTTGGTACAATGTGAATGCCTATGGGCAAATGCTTTGCCACAATTATCTTTGAATCCCCAGTACAGGACATGATCTGCTTTTCCCAGTAAATAGATGAAAGATGGAAGGAGAACTGACTTTAGAGATGTGCTTTGAATTAAATTTTTGTTTTGTCATCTGTAGGAGCCAGAGCTGAGACTTCATTTCCCTGAGGCTCAGTTTCCTTGAGTGTAAAAAGCTGACATCAAGAATTACCTTATTAATAAAAATAATGCAAATCAGGTACATGATTCAAGACTTAGCACACAGTAGGTGCTCAAAACTTGTCAGTTCCCTTCTCCCTCTCCTTCATTCATGGAAATCCAACAGATAAGGCAGTAATTACAGTGCTTAGCATCTAACCAGGAAACAATTAGTTACCCCTTCCTCTGTTTACTGTGGAGTCAGGATGCTGCGGTCCAGGCTTGCATTTGATTGGCAGCAGATGGGGTGATTCTGGACCTGTCCATTATCCCATGATTTACATAGCATTCAAGCACATTTTTCTGTGAGCACTGCATCCCTGAGACCTGATTACTTAGCAACAAGAGATCAGCAGGCACAAGAGTATAATTTGTCATTTAAATAGTATATGGGTCTTTGATCTACTGCGTAAATCCTTGTTTAATTAAACATCCATGAGTGCTGAATCTGCCTGCTGCTTGTACTTCTTACTGAGATCTTACTCCTTTTTGAAAAATATTGAGTGTGGCTCTTTCTCAACCCAGGTACATAGATCTTCTGTACATTTGTTCTGAATTTACTGAAATGCTAACTTTGCCTCAGGCTTTCCAAAAAGTTGGAATTCTTGAGACCTTTAAATGCCTTTCTGCTTAGATAAAAGGAAATAACTAGTTTCCCACACTTTGACATTATGCTATGTATTTATGAATTTTTGAAAACTTCTTTTTGAGTCACAAGGCATTATGTATACGGGAAGCGGGGAGTGCCTGAGAAGAGATCGGATTGGGAGACCGGATATTCAGGCCACGGGCTCTGTTTCTTGTTGACAATGTAATTCAACCTTTCTTCACCATCTGCGCTGTTAGCAAGGTGCTCGGAAATTCTTCACTGAATGACTTTTTTTTGCAATTAAAAGCATATGTATAAAGTTTGGAATCAGGAAACACATTTTTCTTAATACTTTATATTTTTCTTTATGGCTTTCCCCCAAAAATTCAAATATTAAAGCCATAACTTTTAAGTAGAGACAGGAAAAGGACTGTGGCTGTAAGCAAATGGATCCATCACATGACTAGAATCTTGACTAGACTGATGCTTGTCCCATCAACTGTTCTGCCTTATCTACTTGATATGCAGTTAAGGAAGAAGTTAAGCAAAGCTAAACGCTGTGAGACAACATTTGAGAACTGTATCAGTCCCATTGTTGATTCTGGATGACCTAGTGAATATGCTATTTCTTTCTTTCTTTCTTTTTTTTTTTTTAATGTATTCACTCAGCTCACAAAGATTCAGTTCCTCCTATGTGGCAAATACTACTGAGTGGAAATCACTACAACAGTAATTCAATGAATTATTGTGACTGAACCAAAAATTGATGAGAATATGAGAAGACAACTCATTCTTTCACTCATTCTATCTGAAATTACAGCTCTGTGTTTAAAGCTGATTTCCAGGCTAGGAGGTGACATATAAATGAAAAGCATCACCCACCCACTCAGTCACTGCAAGCACAGTTTACTTAAGGGAGCTAAAGTGTGAACATACTGGTTAATTCACTGCAGAAAGAAATTAAGGCTCAGAAGAGACTTTCAGGTGAGATGGAGTATGAATTTGGAGGAGAGAGAGGTCACCCCCTTCAGTCTCAGGATGTGGCAGCCTCTTCCATTCGCCTGTTCATTGGCGAGCTTATCCCATAGAGCAGAAGCTCTGTGCTTCCACTGGGTGCAGTCTGTGAGCGGGTTGCGTTTCTATGTCTTATTAGCTCCATGACCTCAGACCCTTCCCCTCCATCTGTCATTGTGGAGGTTGCTGCTGCTGCTGCTATGTCGCTTCAGTCGTGTCCAACTCTGTGCGACCCCACAGACGGCAGCCCACCGGGCTCCCCGTCCCTGGGATTCTCTAGGCACGAACACTGGAGTGGGTTGCCATTTCCTTCTCCAATGCATGAAAGTGAAAAATCAAAGTGAAGTTGCTCAGTCATGTCCGACTCTTAGCGACCCCATGGACTGTAGCCCACCAGGCTCCTCGGTCCATGGGATTTTCCAGGCAAGAGTACTGGAGTGGGGTGCCATGGAGGTTGCCCTGGTACAAATCCACACTGGAGTTAGAGTCTGGTTCTAAACTCCGGTCTGCCTGACTAGAGCAAGCACCTCCAATCAATTCATCCCCATGGCTACCTGTTCCCAGAGAGCTTGAACTGGGCATTTATTATTTTCATTCTGGAACTCAAAATCCTCCCTTCTTTGAGGAACTGCTCTTCTTAACAAAAATAATGTGATTTGGTTTAATGCACCATGATCCTCTATGACCAGAGACATTGTCCCAGAAGTGGACTTGCCACCAACTTAAGCCACATGGAGTCTATATCCAGTATTTTTAAACTCCCAAAGCCTGAGAGGAGGAGAAGGGACCTGGATCCCAGAATCATAAAAAAACAAATCTGTAGACATGGTTCCTGCCACACGAAAAAAAGCCTGTCTATAGTGCAGAAGAGAATCATCAAGTGGAATGGAGGAAGGGAAGGGGGAGGGTTTCCAGCCCCTGCTTTGTTAATAAACCTGGGGGCAGCATGCATTTCTGGTTTTCCCCAGGGCTGATGTTTTAACCATCACCCTCCACCTGCGACAACGTGTTTTCACCAGTGCTTCAGGACAGCCGTGTTTACTGACCTTTCTCCTACAGAAAGCCTTTTATTTTCCTGTGGAACAGATGTGAAAAAGAATCTGGGCGAGGCTGTATGCTGCCTGCACAGTGGTAGCTGTTTCAGTTTCCCAGGTCTACTCCACAAGGGAAACTGCTTCAGTCCCCTCGCCAGTCTCTTCTGGGAGAGCCTTGTGAGGTCCATGGGGCAGAGCCTGTGAGTGGGTGAACCCGCCTACATCTGTGATTTCCAAGGACCCCAGACTGACACCAGAGTACAGAGAGTATCCAGTAATTTGCAAATAACTTGAGCTGAATTCTGACTGGTGCTCAGCTGCGTGTTCCCCAGGTGGCAAGTATTTATATTTTGTCTTTTGCTGAAGGTCAGACTTTCTATTCTGAGATTTCAGACCGATTGGGTCTCCTGTTACCTCAGACATTTTCAAGTCAAGTCTTGAATTGATAATTTGTCAGGCCTTTATTCTTGTTAGGTTAGAAACAAAGCTCTTTCTAGCTCTCTACATTCTAAAGAGAAACCAGGAGTCGTATTAACATCTAAAAAATATACGTATTTTATTGAAGCACTTTGTATTTTATTAAGAAGAATAATAACATCTTTCCTAACCACACTTTATCCATTTTGATCTGATGGTTGTTTCTCTCTCCAAAACCCACCTCTCATATTTTCTATAAATATGAATTTAAAATACAAGAACTAAGGAGTTTTAAAAGGTAGAAATACAAACATCATATTATAGAGTGACAGAAGCATACTAAAAATGATTAATTAAAAGAGTTAAAATGGGGTATCCGGGCACTAGGAATGAAAGAATTTTCTTCCTCATATGCTTTGTAGAACTATTGAACAATCTCAATTATATGCAAGTATGGACTTCCCAGGGGGCACTAGTGGTAAATAACTCACCTGCCAACTCAGGAGATGGAAGAGATGCGGGTTGGATCCCCTTGGGTTGAGAAGATCCCCTGGAGGAGGGCATGGCAACCTACTCCAGTATTCTTGCCTGAAGAATCCCATGGACAGAGGAGCCTGGAGCGCTAGAGTCCATGGGGTTGATAAGTCAGACATGACTGAAGTGACTTGGCACACACACACGCATAGTTTTTATAACAATAAAATTAATTTAAACAGCATGAAATGAGATAACATAATTAAGGTAATTTCCACACCATCTAGTATCAGGAATTCCACTTTCTACCTAATTATTTAACTGCGGGACCTCAAACAAATCATTGTCCTTGCTAGGCTTGAGTTTCCTAGCTCAGTAAATGAGAAAATTGACCTAGAGTATAATCCTTTTAAAAACTAAGATTTTATTAACCTACTGAATATTTACAAACAATTCAGTGTAGTTATACAGATACCATCTTTGAAGATCAAAGATTTTGTCCCTAATTTTAAGATTTAACCTTTTATCATAAGCATGTTATTAAAGCAGGCAGGATGTAAAATAAACTTGCCAGGCGTCTTATTATGAAAAATTTGATACAATGAACTATCTAGAAGAATACGACTTTCACATCTTCCCATATTTCACAAAAGGTCAGTATGCTTACCTTTTCTTTCCCCTCTCACTGACAAAAAAGTGCCCCTGCCCTTTTAGTGAGGTTAAGTGTATCAGCAATAAAAGAATTCTCTCTGCTCCTAGAAACTGGACGCCACCAGGGAAGCATGGCAACTTGACATACATAAATTTGTTTCACAGTATGTGGTCCTCAGTAGACTCTGAATAAATACTAGTTTATAGGTCATAAATTCACAGTATATATTTTGAGGTAATTAAGAAGAAAAAAAAAATCCAGAGTCATGGCAGCCACATTCTACTGCCCGATTGGCAAAAAGTGTCTCCTAGAAAGAAGCACGTGCTTTCTGCTCAGCATCCTTATAAGGGCTTATGCGCCAGCTGTGACTCTGATTAGCTCTTCTGTCTGCCCTCCACAACTCTGAACTGGCTCTCTGTCCTTACAAGAAAATCGAAGGGAAATTAAAATTGAACTCAGGGAAGATGGCTGGTGGGAGTTAAAAACAGAAGAGCTAGTGGGTTTGGAAGTTTTATATGAGCTCTTCTTCTCACCCCCCACACAACACAATTAATTTCAAGTTGAAACAGATTTATTTATATACATATCTTACAGAACATTTTAGGGAAGTTTTCTTGACTTGGGCCAATTTCTAAGTGCTCTCCTCCCTTTCATTTTAAAAGAAACTTGAGACTCTGGTCCTTATTAAAGAGGAAGAAAGCATCATTGATGTCCAGCTTTCCTCCAGCTCCTCCGAATTTGAGCAGACTGCATGACTCATCTTTCCTAGAAATACAACAATGAGATCATCATGTCTGTTTCCTTCCCCACTCTGAGTACAGTTGAATTGGTTTCCTCTGTGTTAAGGACTAGGTTTTTTATTTTTTTCTCCCCTGAAATAACATTTGCTTGTTAATACACAAGAATTTAATGATATAATTGGAACACAGCAAGAAAGAAAATGAGCAGAACTCAATAAATTCTTTCAGGTAGCTCAATCCCTCTCTAAAACCAAGATTGTGTAAATGATGGAAAGAGATGTCTGCATTTTGTTTTAGTGCCTCTTGGGACAGGGAACTCATCATCTCCAGAAGCAGTTAGTCCTGTTAGATCATTCTTACTTACACAGATCTAAAGTCTGATGGGCTATAACCTTTGTTTGTTTCTTGATAGCTGATATCCCTTCAGATACGTGACGACAATTATCATATCCCATGATTTGTTCTACTTCAAGCGTAGGGTCCATAGAACATGGTTTACTTCACTTTAGCTATTTAGTTCTGCTTCTAGATAAGTCCTGGAGAAGGAAATGGAAACTCACTCCAGTATTCTTGCCTAAGATATCCCAAGGACAGAAGAACCTAGAGGGCTACAGTCCATGGGGTTGTGAAGTGTCAGATACGACTTTGCAACTAAACACACACACACACACAGGATAAGTCCATGGGGTAGCAAGGAGTTGGACATGACTGATCACACATGCATGCACACGAGATGAACACTTTGTCCTAAACTAACAAAAACCCCCTCAAATGTCAGGTTTTATATTTCTTGAATTGCTGTTTCACCAAATTGACAAGTTGCTACAGTAGAATAGGCAGCGCATTTTTTATCTGAATTACATGGATAAGTTGGCATTGCTGCTGTACAGCAATCTAGGCCAAGCCTATGGACAAAACTATGAACACTTCTATTTTTTAAATTTCTTAATCTATTCTTGAAAGATGGTGTCTAAATCAAATTACTGTGTCAATCCAATTTTTAATTTCTCATTGATTCATTTTGTATTATTTCTGTACAAACAGAATGTAGCAAAATGTATGATACTTATTCTATTTTTCTAGGATACTAATGTTCAGAGATCATCCTCCCAGGCTATTCTGAGATTCCTCTTGAAACTGAAGTTGGATAGAATGCCAGATTTATACCCAGCTGCAAAACATAAGGTTGCCCAAAGAAACAAACAGAATGAAAACAATACAAAACAAAACTGGAGCATTAAAATGTCTGAATAGCCCCAATAGTGGTCCAGCTGTAGGTCTATACATGAGGAAGCATAAAATGAAATGGAATATTAAATCTTCAATCTGGAAAGAATCATACAATTTACTGCATAAGTTTAAGGGTACTAGTGAGTTCATTTTCAAATGAATCTAATCTTGAAAGTGCAGACTCAGAATGTGAAAGCTAAAATAGAATCTAGAGAGACGAGAGCTCACAGGTTAAAAAAAAAAAAAATCAGCTGTCAGAAACTGCTCAAAATGGCACCTGAGTCATTCTCTTGGGTTGGCCACTTGAAAACTGCCATGAGAAGGACAAGAACTGAATGTCCTCTATTCTAGATACAGTCTCTTCTTCCTGTTGTGCCCCAGGAGACTGACTTAAATTTTGCAGCATCGCTACCTTGGACATCTGAGTCAGAGAACCTAGCAGAACATTGGAGCCTGAAGAAGAGAAATCTGAGGATTTATGCTCACATTGCCTGTTCCTATCCACCGACACACAGCTCCTATTGTGTAGCCCCTCTCCGACGGCCCTGGTTCTCTTGGGTTTTGTAACTTTCCTTCCTTCTCTGGTCCTTCCAGGCTTTAAGGGAGTTGTTACCAGCTCCCAGCTGGGTGTGAAGACTGTCCTTCTGCCTTTTGGTTCTCTCAACCCTGCTCAACCAACAAAAACACTGCTCAGTCATGTCCAACTCTTTGCGACCCTGTGGACTGTAGCCTGATGGGCTCCTCTGTCCATGGAATTCTCTAGACCAGACTACTGGAGTGGGCTGCCATCTCCTCCTCCAGAGGATCTCCCTGACCCAGGGCCTGAACTCCAGGTCTCCTGCAAAGCAGGCAGATTCTTTACCCTCTGAGCCACCAAGGAAACCCTGCTCATACCTCTATGAATAAGCCCTTCATTAAAAAGCCTTTGCTTACCCCTCTGAGCCTATTTTCTGCTGAAACTGATCTCTCTGACACCTGCAGTTATCACATGGTAAGAAAGACGGGTAAATATCTTGGAGGCAAGTACATGTATTTGATGTTTTGGGAGTTAACAGTGGATTCAGATTAAAAAGACCTAGATTCTATTCTTAGTTCTGCATATAACTGCTTTGTGACCTTGATAACATTAATCATCCTCTTAGAAACTCAACTTCCTCATCCATGAAGTGGGGATAATATTTAACTCTCAGTCTCATTGTACAAATGAAACTGTAAAAGCTTAATATAGTTCTCTACTGCTTTTTCCTGAATTTCTATCTCTTTTGGTTTCTGATAGCATTTTAGAAATAGCTAACTAATAACTCTGATAGGGGTTGTCCCCAGTCTCATCTTTCCAGTCCAGTCTCCTAATATCTCCTGGATTCCACTTCACATCCTAAAAGATCCTGCAAGCAACAGCACTGGCACCCCAAACCCAGATCCAGTGAGCTCAGTGTCTGTGTGAGGACCATCCAGGCTAGGAGCGGCGCACTTTGGGGCAAATCTTTTCCATCGCTCCCACCTTCCCCAAGCCCACCCATAAAACCTTTCTTTATATTCACTTTTCTGAGATGCAGTTAAGTGGTTTGGACTAAGTGCCTTGTTTAAGACTTTGCCTGAGTATTTTCAGAGTTTATGTTGGAAAGCCTTTTTGGCTTTCTCCATGTTGGGCCAAGAAGGGCTTGTGCTTAAAAGATTCCCACTCTGTATCCTAGGTTTCTGCTTCTGTATTGAATTTATTTGGGATTGTTGAAGGAAGAAAAGCCCAACAAGTTCTCTTCCCTGAAAGCAAAGCAAGTAAATATGCAAACTGCAATATGTGTTTAAATTTATTTTATAAAACTTCCTTTTATTGTAGCCCAATTGGATTGGATAAGAGCCAGTTTTCATTAATGGGAGTGACCTGAACCACTTTGGGACTTCAGTATCCTTAACCATTTCTAAGTTCTGATTTTCTCATTTGTAAGATAGAAATATTAAGACCTTGATGAGGAAGTGGCCAAGGATAAAGAACTTTGGGATAATAAGGTATCGTATGAGAAAATACTCAGCACAGTGGCACCTTGTCAGCCCTCATAAAGAGTTTCATTATGTATAACTTATTTCTCTTTTCATAGTATATGTTTTTAAAAGGCCACGTTGACTCCTGTTTCTACATTTGAATTATTTCAACCAGCTTTCTATCAGACACTGCTTCTTGATAGCCATCGTGTTTTCTATGGGTAAATAAATTGCTGACTTTGAATATATCAGGATTATCAATTAAAAAATGAGTGATTCATTCAGATTTTATGTGCAGCTGAGAAGCTAGGCTTGGATGTTTGTTCTCCATCCAGTGAGCCAAGGGAAACTGTAGCAGTCATAAAAGTAGTAATTACTCATGAAGTGCTTACTCAGTGCCACGCACTGTCGTAAATATTGTGCATAATTAACGTGAGTTTGAGCAAGCTGGGAGATAGTGAAGGACAGGGAAGCCTGGCCTGCTGCAGTCCATGGGGTTGCAAAGAGTTGGACATGACTTAGGGACTGAACAACAACATACCTGTGGAATCCTCATAACAAAGCTATGTTATAGCTACTATTAATTACCATTAACAAGTGAGAAAACTGAGGGATGGAGTTCCACTTGCCCAAGCTTTGTAGACTGAATTATGGACGTATTCTGCCCCGGGTTGGTGGGGGGCGGGGAGGCGGAGATAAAAAGACACCTGTCCTAATTCTTCTATCCTGCAAATAGGTTTCTTTACATGGAAAAAAAGGGATTTTGCAGATGTGCTTAAACTAAAAACCTTGATATCCAGAGTTTATTTTATTTTATTTTATTTTTTTTTAATTAAATTTATTTTTTTTTTTAATTACAATACTGTATTTGTTTTGCCATACATTGACACGAATCAGCCATAGGTGAACACAATCGCCCAATGCCAAAGCCCCCTCCCACCTCCCACCCCACATCCTCTACCTGAATCATCCTGTGCATCAGCCCCATGCATCCTGCATCCTACACCAAACATAGATTAGCGCTTCGTTTCTTACAGGAAAATACACATGCTTCACTGCCATTCTCCCAAACCATCCCACCCTTTCCCTCTCCCTCAGAGTCCAAAAGTCCACTCTATACCTCTGTGTCTCTTGTTGTCTCACATATAGGGTCATCATTACTGTCTTCTAAATTCCATATATATGTGTCAGTATACTGTATTGGTGTTTTTCTTTCTGGCTTACTTCACTCTGTATAATTGGTTCCAATTTCATCCATCTCATTAGAACTGAGTCAAATTTATTCTTTTTAAGGGCTGAGTAGTATTCCATAGTGTATATGAACCACAGCTTTCTTATCCATTCATCTGCTGATGGACATCTAGGTTGCTTCCATGTCCTGGCTATTATAAACAGCGCTGCAATGAACATTGGGGTACATGTGTCTCTTTCAATTCTGGTTTCCTCGGTGTGTATGCCCAGCAGTGGGATTGCTGGGTCATAAGGCAGTTCTATTTGCGATTGTCCAGGTGGGTCAAATCTAATCACACTGGAGGCAGAAGGCCCAGAGTTGAGAGATGGTAGGTAATGATAAACATAGAGATCAAAGTGATGCTGGGCTGTGAGCAAAGGAATGTGGGTGGCTTCCAGAATCTGGATAAACACAAGGAAAAGGATTCCCCTCTGGGTCCTCCTGACGATGCTCAGCCCTGCTGACTTTAGTTGATTTTAGTTCAGTGAGGCTGATTTTGGACTTCTCACCTTGAAGAAAATGAGCTTGTGTTGTTTTAAGCCACTAGGTTTTTGGTTGCATGTTAAACAGCAATGGGAAACTGATCAATCAAGTGACTCACACAAGATCATGCAATGATCTTGTGTGAGAATGGAGGGGGCGTGAATTCTAACCAAATAAGTTTGATTCCAGAATTCTTGCTTTTAACACTATATATGATTTCTTTTTAAACTTGTTAGCTAATATTCAACTCATGAATAATAATGTCCATTTCACAAAGCACTTGCAACAATTATCAAAATTCTTGAAATATATTGTAAAGATTGAAAGCAACGTGGCTGCACTATTGCAGTTCAATTCATGAAGAGATGGCACCTCTTTCCTCCATTCCTGAACCTAAGGCTACCTTGTGACTTGTTTTTGCAGCAGAACGTGGCGAAAGTGATGAGTAAATTTGCACTTGGTTGTGGAATGCGTTTGCCATCATCTAAACAAGCCTGGTCTAGTCTCCTGGAGGATGAGAGGCCATGTAGGGAGAATCAGCGAACAGCATAAACTGCCAGACCTGTAAATGAGGCCACTTTAAATATTTCTGTCCCAGATGATCTTCTGCTTTAAGGCAGAAGCCCAGGCAAGACAAAGCAGACTGCTCAGCCAACCCACAGAACCATAAGAAATGATTCACTTGTTATTGTTATAAATCACCAGATTCTAGGGCTTTCCAGGTGACACTTGAGGCAAAGAATCCACCTGCCAATGCAGACACAAGAGATGTGGGTTCAACCCTTGGGTTGGGAAGATCCCCTGGAGGAGGAAATGGAACCCCACTTCATTATTCTCACCTGGAAATTTCTATGAGCCGAGGAACCTGGTGGGCTGCAGTCCATGGGGCCACAAAGAGTTGGACACAACTGAGCACACACTGGATTCTAGGGTGATTATTTATAAAGCATTAGATAATTGATACACATATAAATTACATGAACTGTATCTCCACCCTTTAGAACAAGAAAATATTCCCCTCAAAAGTCAATTTCTAAAGCAATAGCAAACACTGGTTAAATGGGGATTGAAATGAATTTCCTCTCTCAACTCCAGGTCCTGGAAATATGTTAATAAGACAAAGTTAACGTCTACCAGGGTGCTAGGGATCTAACGTATTTAATTTTCTCAATAACCCAGTCAGAATCCCCATTTTAAGATAAGGAAATTGAGTCCCAGAGAGAGCTGAGTCTCTTGTCTGAGGTCATAGAGCCAGAAGAAGCAGAGAAGTATTTTTAACCTAGATCAGCCTGGAACAAAAGTCCATTCATTTTCCAAACTCAGCTGAAAATGTTCTTAACAGTCCCCATAGACAACATTCTGCTCTTGTAAATGTGTCCAACTAGTTTTCATCAGTGAGTGGAAAATAGCCAAGATACAATATTCTATGAGTTCTCCCTTAACACTCAGAATCCACTGGTAACGGTTGCCAGGCAAAATGTCTCATGTTAAAACTGCTTGTCTTATAAGATGTTAAAACAGTTTTAAAGAGCCTTCGCCTCTCAACATGCAAGATATTGTTAAATTTGCTCTTTCTCTCTCTCTCTGAAATACAATGTGGAAAAAAAATCCATATTTTAAATAGGACACTTTGATGTTGAAAATTGCAGTTGAATCCTCCAAAACAACTGGGAAAGGAAAGGTGCCGCAAGTTGAGATAATCTATTATCTTTGCAGAATCCATTTGGAAATGCACAGGCATGGAACATGGGGGAGGAAAAAAAGATTGTGTTTTTGTCCTTTTCCTTGTCTTACAATTTTGTCTTGTCACCATTTTCAATCAAAGGCCCTATGTGAGAAGCACGATGGCTTGGACTCAAGAAAGGATGAAAGTGTATCTAAGAAATATAAACTATTTTAATTGGCATATAATTGCTTTACAATGTTGTGTTAGTCTCTGCTGTACAATGAAATGAATCAGCTATTCATACATATACATCCCCTCCCTCCTGGGGCTCTCTCCCTACCCACCCTCCATTATAGCATTTAGGCCATCACAGAGCACCGAGCTGAGCTTTCTGCACAATATAGCAGGTTCCCACTAGCTATCTATTTTACACAAATATAATTCAATTTAAAAAGTTAAAATAAAAAACCAAAGTAATATAAAAAAGGGAAATTCCAAACAGTTTCTGTCCACAGTCTACCTCCAAGGAGGTTGACTGTGCTCTTTAAATGTGGTTGTCCATAGTGACTCCCAGGCAGGCTTCAGTAGAGAAAAAGACCATCTTTAAATGGAGATGCCCAGCTAATACCAATCAGCTGAGTGAAAAAGGTCAGCATTGCCAGTGATTAGTCATAATGATAGAAAGCACCCTTAACACGATGTAATGAAAATGGCACTTTATCTCCATGGTTTTCCTTCCCAAATCCTATAACTCCAGTCTGATGAGAGAGAGAAGAAAAAAAAAAAATCAGATCAATCCTAATTGAGGAGTGTTTTACAGAATGCCTGACTAGTAGTCCTCAAAACTGCCAAGATTCTTAAAAATTAGGAATGCTTGAGAAACTGTTATAATCAGGAGGAGCCCAAGCGGACCTGACCTCTAAATGTAACATGATTATCTTGGATGGAATCTTAGAAAAGGAGGGAACATTGTTAAGCAAGAGCTAAAGACAACTGAATAAACTTGGAGTGAAAAATAAAATACAGCTTTGCTTATAATTGTGACATATATACTATGTGAACATACTTATATTCTGAATTTACAACAGAGGGGACTGGATGTCGGTATAAGGAAGCTTTCTGTACTATCTATGATTTTTCTGTCATTCTAAAGCTATTCTAAAACTTCAAGAGTTTATTGAAACATTTCGACTCTAGGAGACCATATGACTTAATGGAGTGGCTTTTGATAAGGAATACATCAGTCCCTGGTGGAATTTTTGTAAATTGTGGGGAAGTTTAGTGGGCCAGAAGGGGCTGCCAGATGTCTGGCAATATGAAGGATGGTCCTGAATAATCTCTGGGTATTCATGTAGGAGGGGCTTCTCAGGTGGCACTGATGGTAAAGAACCAAACTGCCAGTGCAGGAGATGTAAGAGACTCGGGTTTGATCTCTGGGCCAGAAAGATCCCCTGAAGAAGGGCATAGCAACCCACTCCAGTTTGCTTGCCAGGGAAATCTCATGGACAGAGGCCTGGCAGGCTACAGTCCACAGGGTTGCAAGATCTGGACATGACTGAAGTGAATTAGCATGCATGCACACGTTCATACAAGAAACAAATAAACCCCACTTATAGTTATCTGTGTATAAAACTCAACTTCTTGTTATTTAGCCACTAAATTGAGTCTGACTCTTTGAGACCTCACAGACTATTGTCTGTCAGTCTTCTCTGTCCATGCGATTTCCCAGGCAAGAATAATGGAGTAGTATGCCATTTCCTTCTCCAGGAAATCTTCTTGACCCAGGGATCGAACCCATATCCCTTATGTTTCCTGCATTGACAAGCAGAGCCTTTACCACTGAGCCTCCTGGAAGCCCCCAAACTCAACTTATAAATACAAAATATTTTTCATGATATTAATATACAAATTCATTTCTTGTATATATTGAGGAATGGTTATAAATTACGTTGTTTGGAAGTTTACTAAGACTCCGTTACTATACTGAAAAATCATGTCACCAAAGACATCTCTGATAATGAAATTTTCATGTCTGATACAAAGCACAGAAGCTTGTTTGTGTTTATAGTTATCACATACATAGTTATTTTATATAAATGCACAAGTAACTGATATATTATATCTGTTAGGATAGTTGTTCTCAGTATTCACCTCTTGAAGCATCTATTATTGCAAGCTCCAGCCATTTCTCCATGATATCATATGAAATAATTCTATCTGCTTGTTGAAAAATTGTGTGTAGGTAGATTATGTAATTTGTGAATTTATTTCCAGATGGTTGAAAAAGCAGTCAACCATTTGTTATAAAACAGGGACATTTGAATCTGATAGAGGTGAGAACCACTAACTCAGTATAAACAAACCTAGGGTGGAATCTCTGACAGAGGCAATTAACTATCTACCAAAATTTTCAGCTACTTTTCTGTATGGGATATCCAACCTACAACTACAGTTTCAAACCCTTTTGCCTCTACTTAAGACTTTGTGACTAGTTTTTAGCACTTGCTATTGCAAGATGACTAAGTTTTCTCTACTTTCATCTTCCCTAGAAGGAACTAACTCCACAGACTTGGGGGATGATTAGCCTCAAGCTAGAAAGAACTAAATCTAAAAAAGAAGACGAAGAATCTCTGATCACCAGAAGTACCCATATTTGACGATGTTGGAGGGAGAAATTAAGAGTGATGCCATTGACATCTTGGGATTTTTGTTATAGCAACTGGTATTACTAAACATAACCAGGAAACCAGCCTCGTCATTCACTCAGTTAACCAAGTGAAGGTCTTTAAAAATATTTAAAAGCAGGTTAAACTTAGCAACTTCCTTTTACTGACAGAGGTCTTCCCTGGTGGCTCAGATGATTAAGAATCTGCCTGCAATGCGGGAGACTCACTTTGATCCCTGGGTTGGGAAGATCCCCTGGAGAAGCAAATGGCAACCCACTCCAGTATTCTTGCCTATAGAATCCCATGGACAGAGGAGTCTGGTGGGCTACAGTCCTTGGGGGTTGCAAAGAGCTGGACACGACTGAGCGAGTAACACACATACGCACACTTAGTAGTAATCTTAGTAGAGTTATTGGGAGGTTTAAGTGAGATCATACTTAGAAAATGACGTACTCAATGAACTGTAATTAAGTTCCTTCATTCATTGCTTTTCTATCCCAACTTTTGTACTTATTTACCTGTCATTTAACTCCAATAATAAGCATCCAATAATATCCAGTAGTAAACTCCTAGCCCACAAGTTCATTTAAACTATGGCAGGTTGTGACTAGGGCTCTAAGCAGGCCTTTTAATTCAGAACTTCCCAGGTCACATTCTCTGCTTCCTCACTCTTTGTGTTAAATGTGCCATTCGAAAAACATATAGCCATTACTTTCCCTCTGAATCAACTCTTTCATACCAAAGATTCTCTTGGATAGTTTGCTTCATTGATTCATCAGAAAAATATAGTGTTTTTCTTGGTGAAAACTATCGCTAATATCCATCACACTTCTCCAAATGGGAGAATTTGCGAATTAATGCAGTAGAAGTTCAGTGTTCAAATCCTGTTTAACTCCCTTGTATAAGTTCCTGGGGGCTTCCAGACTTTGCATTTTGGCCCTTCATAAAATATGGGCATTTGTTTAAAAATCTTGTAGAAACTATGAATATGGAAATGCTGAGGCTAATGCCACTGGGTGCGTCAGCCGTTCAATGTTTCATTCAGGGGCATGGCCCATAGACCCAGAGCACTTGCGACAATCCTTTTCCCCAAATGCCATGCTTCCTATAGGAACGAGTGGGCAAGACTTTTCAAATAGAGGACTTTGTTTGCAAATAATACCTTGTTTAAGACTTCCTAGATGACCCATTCTTGAAAAAACAGAGACATTGCCAAAATTTAAGAAAGGATATGCATATCTGGCCCAAAATCTTTAAGTTCTTCTTGCTTATCACAAGGAACATTTTTCTTGCACACCATGAAAGCAACAATTGCACTTATTCATATTAATGACATGGGAGCAAATGGTTTCATTGCATGTTAAGGATTTCTAAAGCACTGACTTGATCGTTTCGTCCTCATCTGAATGATCTGAATATACAATGGTACATTGTAGTCTACAGAAATATTTGGGGTCAAGAATGTCTTTGAAAAACTCATCACAGTTTTGTATCATTGAATCCTCTCCCACAAAAAATTGCCTATTCATAGACAGAATATATGACATTTTAGCTTCCTTAGGGGTATCTAACATCAGCACATGGCCCCAAGCTAAGATCTACTGGATTTTAGGAGGAAGGCCTACCAGCTCAGACTCCTTTCAGACTCTTATCTGCCCCATAGCTGCTTCTCTGGGCCTTTCTCACTCTGCTGTGCCTTTCACCTCCTTCACATCAGCGGTACCACAAACTTTGTCAGGTTCTTAAAAAACCCAGCATGTTCATGCTTCTGCACCTTTGTGCATCCTAGTCTTCTTGACCTAGAGATGCCATCCTGCTCCTACTGTCTATGAGATTCATCCACTAGTCTGTGGAGTGTGAGCTCACATTCTATTTCCTCTGTGAAATCTGGTTTTCCAAGTATACTCTCTCACTAACTTCTCTGTGCCCAGAGAGCATAGATTGGGTTACTCATTAAAGCATTCATTAGTCTATATTAATTCCTAGACAGGGACTAGGGTCTACTAATATTTATATCTCTAATCTCTAACATGAAGTCCGATAGACATAGTGATTCAATCGATGTTTGAAGAATGAATGAAGGCATGAATAAATAAATGAGTGCCTCCTTTATATTTTAAAAGAGAGAGGACTAAGCTTACATTTGGACAATTAAAGCAAAGAACAGCTCCCAGTGTCAGGAGCAAGGTGTCAGCACATTTTATCAGTGAATGGCGATTGCCAAGCTAATTTAATTAGTTTGTTTCAGATCACATCAGAGGCCGTGTCAAGAGATGAGTACAGGAACAATGAGCCGTGACCAACAACACTGTCAGGTGGAAAAGGCAGGAGTGGTTATTATGACTTTGAACAGTATTTTATGAGATAAAAACCCCTTACAGGAAAAACTAGTTTAAACAAACAAAAAAAAGCAAACCATTTGAAAAGACCTTGATGCTGGGGAAGATTGAAGGTGGGAAGAGAAGGGAATGATGGAGGATGAGATGGTTGGATGGCATCACTGACTCAATGGACACTGAGTTTGCGTAAACTCTGGGAGTTGGTGATGGACAGGGAGGCTGGACATGCTGCAGTCCATGGGTTCGCAAAGAGTCAGACATGACTGAGCAACTGAACTGAACTGAACTGAATGAGCAGAAAGGCTGAGTTGAAGCCCCAGGAAAGGAGTGGGTTGCTGTCCACATTAGGGCATGGAATTTGGATACCAGGACACATTCTTTATAGATCTGCTTCTCTCATTGAGAGGAGGCTGAGAATAAAGAGAAGATAAAAGGAAGCAGGTTTCTGCAGGTACCCACTCCTCTCTTATTAGGCCTCATCCAGCTCTATAATGCTAGAGTCCAACTTCTAAGGCTGATAATGAGGACTGGTGAGCACCGGGCAAGAAATCAGGATTCCAGTATGCCTTGCAACCTACTTGCTCTTGGACACAAGGTAGGTTATTCACTCTGCCACCCTGGATTTCTTCATCTGTGAATGTGGGCCAGCTACACTTCCCTCATGGGCATTAAAGAGGAAGCACATGGGAAGATCTGAGCTCACCAGGTGGCACTGTGAGCATTTACTGTATTGTACATGGTTGAATTCATGTGTGTGTTTTCCATAAAACTATGAGCTCTTTGAGGGCAGGTACCAAGTCTTACTTATCTTTACTTCCTGAGAGCCTGGAATATGATAGACAATAAATAATATTCACTGATAAGAAAAGAAAGATATTTAGTGCACACTTACTATAAAAATGAATTCTGTAATGCGATAATTTCTGGAGGAAAACCCATGAAAACAATAAAGACAAAATCATGGTTTATTGGTCCCTATGAAGGTTGAGTTTTCCTATGCAGATAGGACATAGGCTACTTAAGGCATTAGCATGATATAAAGCAATATGTCAGTAAGTTCTTATAACATACAGCAGGAGATGTGTGTCACAGTAATTGGGCAAAGCTTGTTCATACACAGCTCTTCATATATCCTTTTAAGTAAATAAAGAATATCTTCCAACGACAGAAATGCTCTCATATTTCTCAAGCATGTTATTTTCCCACTTCATCGAAAAATTATATGAATTTGACTTTAATCCACTGGATAGAAGTTCTTTGAATTCCAAACAGAAATACAGAAGCACAGTTATTAGTTTAGCTGAAACATCTGTTTCCAACTTCCTGAAAGGAAAAGGAGAGGTTGCCAATGTATATATATATATTTGAAACAGGGTTTATATTGCAGACATGGATACAATACACATTTGTAAAAATTTTCCAAGAGGTCTAAGGTCCATTTGGTCAGGAGAAATAAGATGATGGAACAATGTGATATAAGAAAATAATTACTGCAATCTCCTCCTAGGGATTCTAGTTTCTAAGAGAGTGTCGAAATCACCAGCCAGTGGTCAGTACAGGCCAGATTCTGGCCTTTTGGTCTGATGTTTACCTGGGGGTAATGCACTTCTGAATGATTCCATCTCTCCCCAAAGGAAGAAAATGTTCTGTTAATAGTTGGGGTGAGGGGAATGACTATAGTTTTTAATGAAACCAGCTAAAGGAAGATCTATAAAACTATAGCTCTGAGTTCTGGCAGATTTTCATTTACAAATTTTCTTTATGCTTTTGGGAAAGGCATCTCCTCATTCCATCCTTCTGGGTCTAAATTCTTTGACCCCTGAAATGAAAGACAGTGACAGGAAATGAATTCTGGATTCCTGATCTCCTGAAATGGTAATAGTCCTTAAGTCAATAAACAAACAGCCAATAGGATTGAGAATACGGAATTCCTAGACAATATTCTAATTGTTTTAAGGGGTTAATTACCTAGCACTCATTAAATCCCAAGCTCCCTCCTCACTCCAGGTAGGAGGGATGTGACTAATCTTAGAAGTTGCTGAAAGTAATCACATTCTCTTCCAGGCTCCTGCTTGACAACTAAAGCCCTGAAGCCAATATGAGCTGGTTACAGAGGAAGAGAAGCTGAGAACTCAGACCAGCAGGTATGATGGTGTGATGTGATCTGAGATGTTTTGGTTGGGATATACAGATGTGATGACCCGGGAAATATTTTTTTTTCTGACCTAGAGATAAGAAGATGAAACAAAATACAAAGCTAGAGCATCCTAGAATTCTTTTGGAAACTCATCCTCTCCTTGTGTTCCTCTGAGCCATAGGTCAGACCATAAAGGATCTTCCTCTTGCTATATTATGAAGAGCATTGAATGAATGAATGAATTTTGGATATAGGAACACACTGCCTAACATCGTTGAACCTCAGTTTTCTTTTTGATGATGAAGAGTGAATAGAAGGTACTTTGCTTTTAGTTTTTTTAATGAAACCAGCTAAAGGAAGATCTAGCACAGAACCTACATGCCATAGAAGAGTGACACTCATTAGCTTTCCTATGCTCCAGAATTGTCTTTATAAAACAATTCCTTTTAAGGAAAGGGAATCTAGTATCAGTCTGTTTCCTGGGCCTTTTCAGCTGCCTTTTCCTGCTGCACCTACTGTTAGCATCAGGCTCTGGTACTGCCTCATCTCTGATAATCATATTTTAAAATTCAAAGTTATAACCTTAACGTGGAATCCTGAAACCTGGCCCTGAGGTCACTCACTTAGAGACAGGAGATTTTTCTCTAGGTCCACTGCTATTGTTCGGGGAAGAAAACACTTCAAATGGGAAAACTGGGGTGAGAAAGTTGCAAGACATTTCTCCAGAGGGTAAAGGAGTTAAGGTATAAACCAATCTGTAGCATGACTGATCCACCAAGCAGAGCAGAGGTGGCACCTGGCCAGACACCTCAAAGGGTAGGAGGGAGGCAATTAGATGCCCTGGGTGAGTGAGGTGAAGTCGGGGGTGGTAGTGGCAGTAATCCAGCTTCACGAATCTCTTCAAAGCACTGGAGACCCATGCAATACCAGGAAACAAAATCCCCTGAGATTCTCACTGGCTCTTTACAGAAATGTTTGCCAAGCATTCAAAGTAAATTATGGCTCATTAGCAAAGAGGGAGCACACAATATTAAGAATTCCCTGTAAATTTTGATACATTGATACTTTTGAAGGAAAGAGGGCACAAACATATTCTTTGAGGCTCCAGAGTACAGGAAAGGAATGCATGGGTGGAAATCATAGGGAGAGAACTTCTGGATAAATCTAACATAGTTTCATACAGAGTTGTTCAACAGTGAGTGGCTTCAGGTAATGTTAACTTCCATGAGTGTGTGTGCGTGCTAACTCGCTTCACTTGTGTCAGACTCTTCACGATCCTATGGACTGTAGCCTACCAGGCTCCTCTGTCCATGGGTTTCTCCAGGCAAGAATACAGGAGTGGGTTACCTTGCCCTCTCCAGGGGATCATCCTGATCCAGAGATCAAACCCATGTCTCTTCTATTTTCTGAATTGGTATGGAGGGTCTTTACCACTAGCACCACCTGGGAAGCCCCTTAGCCAGGAATCTAACAAATTCAATTAGACAATAGTTGAAATAGATGCTCTAATTGGTTCTTGAACATTTAGGTTTCTTACGTTCTTGGCTCTTTCTAAAATGAGCACATAATGCCATAGCCTTTGCTGGTTTTCACACCTTGGGGACGGGTGACCATAGTCTCAGGGTTGCAGATATTATCAGACATCTTGTTGGAGTGTTGCCCCTGAACATCAAACCAGTATCATCAGCATCTGCCTCCATCCACAGTTTCAATCAACCATAGGTCCAAAGTATCTGGGAAAAAAGTATTTGTAAAATTCCTCGAAGCTACAATTTGCATAGCATTTGCATTATATTACACATTATAAATAATTGTAGAGATTATTTGAAGTTTATGAGAGGGTGTACTTCATTTATATGCTTAACACTGCCATTCTGTATGAAGCACTGGAACATCCATGGATTTCAGTATCTTTTGTGCCTGAGTCATTCAGTTACTTCCTACTCTTTGTGACCCCGTGGACTGTAGCCCACCAGGTTCCTGTGTCCATGAGGTTTCCCAGGCAAGAATACTGGATTAGGTTGCCATTTCCTTCAGGGGATCTTCTGATCCAGGGATCAAACCTGCTTCTCCTCCATCTCCTGCATTGGCAGGCAAATTCTTTACCACTGAGCCACCTGGAAAACCCAGAGGGTCTTGAAACATTCCCCTTAGGATACCAAGGGATGATTGTGTATCCACTGCTTGTTGGTCACTTCCACAAGGTGACCCACAGGCATTTCATACAACATATTTAAAACTGAAATGTGACAGATACTGAGAAATGGCTCTCACTGTTTAAATCTCCTTCTAGCAGAGCTGAAGAGAGACTGCATTTCCCAGACTTTTTTTTTTTTTTAAACAGCTATAGTTATAGAAGCGAGACTAGTAGAAATGTTTGCTTCATCAATGTGTGGCATTTCCAGAGAGGCAGGGTAATGGACATGTGTGTGTGCATGTGTGTCAGAAGTTGTCCTGTGATAACTCAGATTACAGCCAGCTCCTTGAGCCCTCCTAGGGATTTTGCAGGAAACTCTACTAAATCCTCTTCTTGTTTAATTAGACAGCCTGCCTTCTATTTTCTTCAAGTGGACCCTGACGAATGTCATGGTATGATACCATTTCATGCGTCTAAACCTGCTTCTTTTCAGGTATCCCTTGTCTTGCTGAATGGTACTGCCAACCACGTACACTCAGCAATCCGATGGAGATACTGATTTTTTAAACTTAAGCCTAAGTCCATCTACCCCAGGTAAACATTTCCTCAGTGCTCTTCAAAGCAGCCGTGACCACTCCTTTTTCTGTACCAACTGTCCGGACTCATACCATAGTTTTATAATTATACATGCTAAGTCGCTTCAGTCGTGTCCGACTCTGTGCAACCCCATGGACTCCAGCCTACCAGGCTCCTCCATCCATGGGATTTTCCAGGCAAGAGTACTGGAGTGGATTGCCACTGCCTTCTCTTGTAACTGCATAGTGATACACCAATTCAACTTACTGCTATGGAGCGAAAACACCATTTAATGAGACATGAAGACAAAGCACAAACCCGACTAAGGGGACACACGCTCCCATTTTCCTATGGAGGAATACAATTGATGTTGATCGGTTGACTGAATACAACACCTTTTAATCATAAAATGATGTTACGACCTAACAGGAGACTTCACTATAGAAGAGATCCATTGGCCTGGAAAGATGCTGTCTCTCCCTCCTTACCCTCATCACAACCCTGTTCGAAACCTGGCTCATCCATCTGACTCCTACATAGACAGAAACCAAGCCCCTGGAGGCAAGAATAAAATACTCCCTCCTGTATTCTGAGCATCTAGTCTTTCAAAAGGATTTTCCAGAAAGTCTGTTTCTAAGTGAATAAAGAAACAAATCCTCCCAAACACACATGAATTCATCACTCATGTTGTCCTTAAGAGAATTTGTAAGATTTGAGTTTAAAAAAATCCATTGTAATGTGAGTGTGTTTGTGGTGGGCCCTTTGGGACATGGCTCCCAGTGTCTCCACCACCTGCCTCCTCTCTGTCCACACTACTGTGTGATCACTTCCCCTTGAAACTGGGTTGAATGCAGTGACATAATGTGAATGAAGAGGATGTGGCAAAGTAGTGGGATGATGCACTCTGGCTTGGTTATAAAAGATCATGATGTTCCTCCCTGGATCTTTGCACAGGTTGGCTCTGATGCAGAGGTCACCTGGCCGGGAACTGAGGAAGGCTTCCATCCATCACCCAGCTAGAACCCAGACCCTCAAACTCACAGCCTTAAAGGAGCCAAATCCTATCTACAACCACTGGGTGAGTGTGGACGCAGATCCTGCCCCAGTTGAACCTGGAGATGATTATATCCCTCAATGGCAGCCTTCTGAAAGGCCCCAAAGCAGATGAGCCACACCCAGGTCACTGATCTGCTGAACATACTGGAAAATACACGAGTATTGTTTTAAGCCATTTATTTTGGAGACGTTTGTTTAGTAATAGATAAATAATAAAATGTTCATGTTTTTCATACAATTAAAAATTTAGAGAAGGAATACATGAAAGAAATGATTAGCATGATCGATTTTGTTTTTGCTCTGATGTGCTGATCATGACATGGGTTCTGTGTTTGTGGGAGTGCATGAAACAGCAGTATTGCTGAGTGAAAAAGAACTGATTTTTTTTTTTTTTTTTTTTTAGAAAGAGTGAAAAAGAACCAAGGGCAAACTTAAGCTCTGCCAGTAATGGTCTGTTGGAATTTTGATTAATTTCCAAATCGGTTTATACGAATATTGTGTCTCTCACTACCCTAAGGATAAATGGGAGAGCGAACCTGACAATAAATTTTGAATCATAGGGTTACAAAGTGCCAGAGCTCGGGGAAATATGTTGTGGTAACCTGATGTCAGAGGATTCCTTAAAGTCATTGCAAATGTTTCTGTACAGGAGGGTAACCTATAAACTGAAAAAAACTACATAAATAAATAATCTTTTAAGTCATAATCTATTTTCTGTGTCATCCTATACAAGGAATCCTCTCCATGTGATCAGAATTCTCTTTTATTTCTCTGACCCATGACAAAGGAACAGACTCTGTATCACGGAGAGTCCTCTAAAATCAGAGCGTTCCTAGGCTATTTAAAGTGGAAAGAGCTAGTGCTCCAAGGAGAGCAATGAGCTTTTATGGGAAATGACATCTAGAGTATGAGATCTGATCCCACATAATGCAATTTTCTCTTTGAACAGTGACCAATAAAACTCAATTCCATTGTGATAATATTTTTATTTGCAGTCTATTTTAGGGTTGTCATTAATCATGTGTTCAGACAGTAACAAGACTCCTAGAAAAGTGAATATGGCCTCCTGAAAATTACCAAGGCAGTAAAATTTTACAAAATATCTATATCGCTAAAAGTGAATATTATTTTCAGTGCCTGGATTTTAAAAATAAGCTTTACACTTATAAATGTATTTATTGAAGCACAAGGTAAGTGCAATTTGCCCTTTCTTGGACATAATTTTCTCTCTTTCCAATCTCCTCCCATTTTTCTTCTCAACTTAATGGTGATCACCTTGAGGCTATATGAAATGATAATTGGGAAGGCCATGACATTCATGAAAGACTCTAGATTTGAGCTGTTTAGTTCAACTGAGACTACATACTGGGTTTTAGTCACTAAAATCACTAAAAATCTCTTTCAATTGTAAGTGTTACTATTTGAGATCTGATAGCAGCTTGCTTTTCTAATACTGTAGAACCCTGTATCTTTGGATTTTCTCAATTTTTATAGACATCTATTTGAAAATCAGTCCTGTTCTTGCCTGAACCTTTTTTTTTTTGTAATACTGTGCTAAGTAAAATCAATATAATTTGACATGCAAATATTCTAACTTTTTCCAACTATTTCTTCTAGAGCTACAGAAATCAAGTTGACTGAGGGCAACCATTTACTAAATATTCTATCATAGTAAGACAAAGTCCTTCACTATTCTGGCCTAATTTATCTTTACCTGCCACCCTCAAATCAACAACTAAACCAACACAAAAATATTGGCTTCTATAATAGTTGTGAGGCAGCATGTGCTTTTGAAACAAATAAACCTTCACACCTTAGCAGCTTAACATTATAAGTATTTATTTTTAAGTTATATAAAGTCTAATATGGTGTTCTGTGGTGGCTTTCTGGAGATAATATAGGACCCACTGCAGTGTCTTTATTTAATTTTTCCACTATAACCTAGGATAATGGAGTCCCATGCACCAGTGGATGAGGAAGAAGGGATAAGAAACCATTTGTCAGAAGCTATTATAATTCAGGCTGAGAACTAGTATATGTCATGTTCATCTACATTTTCATTGGCTAGAAATAAGTCACACATAGTCATATGAGCTATAATGAAAGCTGGGAAATGTTATCTAGCAGTGGGTTCAGGGATAAGAGGAAATACATCTGTGAATATCTAGGCAGCTTCTATCACATTTACAGAAAAACAAATAGATAACATGCTAGTCTATTAAAGGAAGAAATGGAACTTTACAGTAAACTCATTCATCTGACACAGCTCATTTTTATGTGTCTGTCTAAACTCTCCTCTTAGAATCTGTTGGAATGAATCTAGCCAGGGCCTGGCCTGAGCATGGTGGTGGGGAAACTCATGACAAGTTTAAAGAGAGTGGGACAAAGGATGTTTGAATGCTGATTTCAAAGACCAAAGACAAATGGACATCACTCTGGTCTTTATCAGGGCATTGACCAAAAATAGATGGGAAGAGACATGAAAGTCAACTTAGAGACTTCCCTGGTGGCTCAGTGGTAAAGAATCCACCTGCCAATGCAGGAGACTCAGGATCAGTCCCCAGACCAGGAAGACTTCTCATGCTGCAGAGAAGCTAAGTCCATGGGTCACAACTATTGAGCCTGTGCTGTAGAGCCTGGGAGCCACAACCACGGAGCTCATGTACTGCAAACGCTAAAGCCTGTGTGTCTAGAACCGGTGCTCAGCAACAGGAGAAGCCATGGCAATAAATCCAGATAGCTTAAAACAAATACATTAATGATTAAAAAAAATAAAAACAACTTTAAAAGTCAAAACTCAGGGCCAGGCACTCTGAGAAGAATTGGCTCAGATGCTAAAGAATCTACCCGCAATGCAAGAGACCCAGTTTCAATCCCTGGGTAGGGAATATCCCCTGGAGAAGGGAATGGCAACCCCTCCAATATTCTTGCCTGGAAAATTCCATGGACAGAGGAGCCTGGTGGGCCACAGTCCATGGGGTCGAAAGGAGTTGGACACAGCTGAGTAACTAACACAAATGAGTGGCTAACACATAAGGATGCTGAAGATCAAAATATATGGACTAGGGATGGAAGAACAGAGTAGGCAAACGTGTCAGATGCTTTCACAAAGTCCAAGGCCATTTTCCTAAGAATTCTTAACTTCTGTTAGAAGTGGGGAATGAGCTTTTCAGAGCTCAGAGTGCATCAGGATAGCACTGGCTGAAAGGGACAGAGCTTTGTTTTGTTCTTCGTAAACTTGTAATAAATCCCCCAACCCTAAACTGGGGCTATGTTCACAAGTGCTAGCATCGCCTTCACTGTCGCATTTTTCCTGGCTTTGCAGAGGTTAAAGGGATTATGGCATGGCAGCTTCCAAGCCTGGAAAAAAGAGGTAATCAAATTGGCTCACATCCCAGGGAAACTGTGAGGTCTTACTGAGCTTGAGTGCCAGCGGAAAGAAGCATTTTGAAATGCAAACTGGGAGGGAAAAAGTCCAGAAACTCTGTGACCAGGAACTGTCTCTGAGAAGTGACTTTAATCATAGGGTTTCCGCCCAGCTCAGAAAGGTTACTCCCCTGGTTTCCTCCCTCCAAGTTGTATAGAAAATAGGACATTGAGCCTCACATTGTATTTTTACCCTGACCTTGCCAGTCATCCGGACAAGATTTAAGAAACGCAGGAGGAGCGGTCACTGCCTGACCATGGCCTGTGGAACAGTATAAAGAGGAAAGAAGGCTGCAGTGGGGATCCAGGGACCCTAACTGGAGTCCAGGCCAGCCAGCTTCAGCTCTTCCATCTCTAAGGGCATTCCTCAAGAGCAAGGACAGTGTCACCTTTCCTATGTGTCCTCAGGCTCAGTGCAAGTACTCAGTAAATAATTATTGAGATCATAAATAAGGAAACAAACAAATGATGTTCCAGATCATGGATGTGTTGGTGTTTGGATTACAATGATTATTCATAAGACTTTTAATAAAGTTATCATACACATGTTCTACAAGTTAGTATTCCATTAAACTTGATCCTTATAAAGGCAGGTTCCATGGGGATAGCAGTTTAATCAATTGTCTATCCCTATCTACGACATCTCTTTCTATAGAATTCCTTAAACCAAGGCAACGAGTTCTGGCTGGATGGCAGGCAAGCACAGGGCTGTGCACTCTGAGAAGACTTGGCTCAGATAATAAAGGATCCATCTGCAATGCAGGAGACTAAGTTTCAATCCCCAGGTTGGGAAGATCCCCTGGAGAAGGGAATGGCTACCCACTCCAGTATTCTTCCCTGGAAAAATCCCAAGGACAGAGGAGGCCGATGGGCTACAATTATAGTCTATGGAGTTGCAAGAAGTTGGACATGACTGAGTGACTAACTCTTTCAGCTGGAGAGTAAACCAGCACCCTCTTGTCTGTGAGAAGCCCTTTTGGAGGGCTCTGCAGCTCTGTGACAGACATTCAGTAAGAAGGGAAAAGGTCTGATAGGGTCCTCCTGCCTTCGTCATCATCCTGTGTCAGGTTCCCACCTATATCACTCTTGACTCGGGGACCTCAGCGTGGGGCTCGGTAACAATCTAGCGGGGTGGGATGGGGAGAGAGGTGCAGGGATGTTCAAGTGGGAGGTGACACCGGTAAGCCTATGGCTGATCCGTGTTGATGTTTGGTAGAAACCAGCACAATATTGTAAAGAAATTATCCTTCAATTAAAATTAATAAAATCAAATAAATACAACATAAGCTTGATTCAATAATTGGTAAGATAGCCACGTCTATGTACTCATCAATAAAAGCATAAATTCAATAGTAAGACAATGTCTATAACAGATAGGCCGTGTTCTTAGACATAGGTGGAGTTCAAGGCCTCGAGTTGGCAGAAAACGCTTCCTGGGTCTACAGCCATAACACCCTGAACACGCCCGATCTCGCTGATCTTGGAAGCTAAACAGGGTTGGGCCTTGTTAGTACTTGGATAGGAGAAAAGCTTCTTGGATGCAGAGGTACTTGACATGCATCTTGAAAGCTGCTTTGTATTAAGGAAGAATAAGGCTTGAAAACACTTCTGGAGTAAGGTCCTTGGGCAAGGAAAACCACAGAAATTCATGTATGATACATTCAGGATGAGCTTGGTGGCTGGGGGTGATTACGCAGGGAGAAGTGGAGATGAGAAAAGGCAAGTCAAGTGGGATTAGAAAGTGGTATTGCTTTTTTGCTGGTGATAGGAAGTCAGTGATTGAAGGCTTTTAAGAAGAGGAATGACATGACCAGACTAGGGTTTTAAAAAACATTATTCTGGTAACAGTGTTTGGAAAATGATTACACAGGCAAATAGTAGAAATGGGAAATGAATATGGTTGGAGTGTGTTACCCACCTAAGCTCTGGAATGCATTCTTGGACCAAAACATCCCTGGGGTCAAAACGGTCAGGTCAAGGCACGTGGTCAAAACATCCTGGTCCTATTATACAACAGTTGCTTGGGAATCCAAATGATGAGTCAGTCGTTACTGGAAGGAGTCTCAGTGGTGATGTTTAGGAAAATTCTCTGCACACAATCTGTTTAAGGAGTGAAAAGGGCAAAATACTTGGAATAATGATGGCTGTGAAGTTGTCAAAAAAAAGATCAGATAAAATTGGGTCTGGGTAAAAGTTCTTCTAAGTCTTGAATGAACTACTTGAGTCAAATGATTGTTTGTCAGACTAATCCCATCTACTCTTGACATACAGACAGGTATATTAAGTGATGCCTGGAATACATACATTTCTCCATAATCCTTTGGTGGGTTTACAAACACAGTTTGTGAGCCTCTTCTTTTTCTACTTTTCATACATGGTTTTGGCTCCAGGTATCTTGTGAATGATTACAGTGGGTCAAGTGAAGGGTATATTGCTGCAATCTGTTAAAGAAAAGCAAATCCCAATGCCAAGAGCAGAGGAAAATTCTCCTGGGGAGTGAGCCAATGTCACTGTCTTTGCTTGGAGAAATGTGGCCAATAATTATATCCGAGCTGTGAAATAGAACATTTTTCCCTCCTCCAGCTGGCAGAGGGATTTGGACCACATCTGTTAAATATTTATCAGTAGCGGATACTAGTTTATCTTAGTTTTACATTCATGCACTGATCATCAGAATTTTTATCTCGTTAATCTAGAAAATTGCTGGTGGAACCTGATTTCTCTTATGGAAACTGGTGTGCTTTGTAGATCAGAGGTAGGTAAAGAGAGAATGACCTTTGAGCAGATGAAACTGTACACATAGTGTGAAGATTTCCCCTCAATTGCTATATAAACATTTATTTATTTTCTTTAGCAACTCAAATCTGAATTGAACATTTGTAATCTTAGTTAACTCCCAACATATTGAGAAGGTGACTTAAATGTAAAATTTTTCATAGAATAGTTTATGCTTCTTGACATAGGGGCTATGGTATTTGTATCTCTTTAGAGTTGCTAGTTTGATGAGGGAAATTTGGTGGTGAGCCAATCTCAGAGAGTTTAACATTATGCCTTAATTCTCCCATCTTCTTCTTTTAACATTAACTGTTACTAATATGACTCTAAACTTGATCATTTGTAACTGCTACATTTAGTGAACTGGATACTCTTCAAAAAATCGACTATTTGATTTCTGGCAAGAATGTAACATGCGAAAGGAACAACTATATTTTACCGATCTGTCCTTTTAAATGGTTCAGCTCATTAACTTTTCTTTCTGCAAACCTTTTTCCGAAATGGAAGAATTTTCTTTCATGGATAGGTTGAGACAAGATGGCAAAGGAGAGACCACTGCATCATAAAGTGATGTTCATGTTGCATATCTGTAAATGCAGCCATTCACCCCTTCTAGCCTTATGGTTCCCCTGATGTAAAACTGGGCTTCCCAGGTATCACAGTGGTAAAGAAGCAAGGCAGAAGTTGCAAGAGAGGTGGGTTCAATCCCTGAGTCAGGATGATTCCCTGGTATAGGAAATGGTGACCTGCTCTAGTATTCTTGCCTGGAAAATTCCATGGACAGAGGAGCCTGGCAGGCTATAGTCCATGAGGCCGCATAGAGTGGGACGCGACTGAGCAAAGGGAAGTTCAGTTCAGTTCAGTTCAGTTGCTCAGTCGTGTCTGACTCTTTGTGACCCCATGAATCGCAGCACACCAGGCCTCCCTGTCCATCACCAACTCCCAGAGTTCACCCAAACTCATGTGCATCGAGTCTGTGATGCCATCCAGCCATCTCATCCTCGGTCGTCCCCTTCTCCTCCTGCCCCCAATCCCTCCCAGCATCAGGGTCTTTTCCAATGAGTCAACTCTTCGCATGAGGTGGCCAAAGTATTCAGCCTTAAGGGATTTAAGGGGGACAATCACATCTGTCCTGGAGATTACACCATGGCATTAGGAAGAAAAAAATAAATGTTGACAATGGTGCTGGTCCTGACAATTGCAATAATATATCATGGGCACTTATCCCATTATAGGACTATGCTTACTATAAGCTCTGCAAGCATTCACCATTTAAAGCTCATATGATGGGAACACGTGTATACCTGTGGTGGAGTCATGTCGATGTATGGCAAAACCAATACAATATTGTCAAGTAATTAACCTCCAATTAAAATACATAAGTTTATATTGAAAAATTTAAAAAAGGAAAAAAATAAGTTAAAAAAACAAAGCTCTTAAGAAACCTATGAGGGAGGTGTATTTCCCATATTTGGAAAGTAGCTGCCAACTCCTGGAGTTTGATGCAATCAACAGCCATAACATGTGAATGTTTTCACAGATTCTACAAATGTAGAATGTCATAATTTTACAATTATAAACGTAGACATTCTTCTATAACTATTCATTTCATCTTAGATAATCTGTTTCCTATCAGAGAAAATCATCAACTATGTGTTGAGTGTCTGTGTAATCCAAGTCCTTGATAGAATGAAGAAAACATTTCCAGAAGGGGACAGGGCTTGGAGATAGCATTCAAGTGCGCATTCCTCCTGATCAAGGGCCGCACTATGTTTTAGGAACTTTGGGAATATCAGATTGATTTTGTTTGTGTGAATAAACACAAGGGTACATGGAGGAGGTTGAATTGAGGGACTCTAGAAGCTGTGTGCCCTGGACAACTCAATTTTATCTGTATACTTGGAAATAATGATTTTTATTCTGCTGAACTGTTATGAAGATCAGCACTTAAGAAAGTGAATCATTGTGTAGAGCAAGGGTGAATATTTCCATCATACCGTGAATCATTGTGTAGAGCAAGGGTGAATATTTCCATCATACAAGCATGGAAACAGGCTCAGAGACACCACTCAAGGGTGTAGCCTGAGCGCTAGGACGAGGCCCCAAATCAGATCTGCTTCTCCCACTTGTGATGTGCTGCTCTCCGTAGGAGTTTGATCCAATGAATCTCCACCATGCCGGCTATACCTCTGTCTTGCTACAACATTCATCTGCAACCAGAGTTATCACCTTCTTTGATTTTAGAAGAGATAGTCCCTTAATCAGGAGAAACAAGGTCAGATGACGGTGAAATCCACAGTTTCAACTTGGCTCCTTCTGTATTTTCTCTTTCTCAGCGTTATAACCAGACTCTATTTATATCCCAGCCCTGAATTCATGACCTCATCACCATACTTCTGTTCCTTCTATTCCCCCAGACCTTGATTTCCCTTACCCACTTCCCACTCCCCAGTTTCCAGGTAATATCTCTGTACAGTGCTGAGCTTTTCATTCTTCAGAATTTATCCAAACTATTCTTTTCCTCCATCAATATATCCTTGAGCTCAACAACCAGATTTTATTGTACCATCCTTTGAATTTTAGCAGAATTTGTCTCTACTTACTTTATACACTCACCACTTATTTTTTCCACCTTGTGTACTTGTATTAATGAACACCTCCCTAGCTTGTTAGACTGTAAGCTCTTTAAGAGCAGAGGTTACTTGTTACATCTTTCTCTTGGGCACTTCTTTGGCCTTTTCCCCATCTCCACCTCCAAAAATCCTATATGTCTTATCACACAGTGTATTTATTTTTCAGATTCTGATACCTTCTAATAGGCTCCTAAGATGATGAGTGAATTTTTTTCTTCTATGAGTCTTTTTCAACCTTCATTCAGATGTGCTTGACAAAAGTGTTTAGCTGCTCAGTCATCTCTGACTCTTTTGAGACTCCGTGGACTATAAGCCGCCGGGCTCCTCTGCCCATGGAACTCTCCAGGCAAGAATATTGGCGTGGATAACCATTTCCTCCTCCAGGGGATCTTCTTGAACCAGGAATGAACCTGGGTCTCCTGCGTTGCAGGCAGATTCTTCACCATCTGAACCGCCGTGTATACATTATGAAAGTATCCCCATCAAATTGATGAACACTTCCATTACTTCTTATATTTATCTTTTTAATTTATTTTGAGAACCAGATAAATTCTACTTTCTTAGGAAATCTCAGAGATAGAATACATTATCAACTGTCACTATGTTACACATTTGCTCTTCAGATCTTGTTCATCTTACATGTAAAAATGTGCACCATTTTGCCACCTTCTGTCTATTTCTCCCACACCTCTCTAACAGCCTCTGGCATCCATCATTTTATTCTCTGTTTCTATGAGTTCAATTTTTTTATTGCCCATATAAGTGAGATCATGCAGTATTTGTTTTTCTCTGTCTGGCTTGTCTCACTTAACATAACGCCCTATGGGTTCACCTGTACTGTCACAGATGGCAGGGTTTCCTTCTATTTCAAGGCTGAATAATATAAATATATATATATATATATATATAAAACTTTAATGAATTAATTAATTAGTTCTAAGAGTTTTTTAGGTGGAATCTTTGGGGGTTTTACATATAATATGGCATCAGCAGCAGATAGAGATATATTCCTTTTCAATTTAGATGCATTTTATATCTTTTTTCTTGCCTAATTGCTCTGGCTAGGGTTTCCAGTACCACACTGAATAAAAGTGGCAAGGACGGGCATCCTTGTCTTGGTCCTGATCTTAGAGGAAAAGTGTTTAGCTTTTCACGATTGAATAATACTAGCTGTGGGCTTGGGAAGGATGACTCTAACTAATTCTTTTTCTTAATGATTATTTGTTGAGATAAATAGAATTGGAAGTTCTAGTAACAAACAACAATGATATAATAGATGTACAAAGTTAGCGAGATAGCTCAGAGAATGGAGAGACAGATAATACTGGGAAAGGAAGAGCTTCCAGGGGACTCTCCCCAGAGTGGATGGCATCTGAGCTGAGTTATGAGGGAAGGACAAAGGACGTGAGGGAATAAGAATGAGAAACGGACTTCCCATGAAGAGCTGTTCAACTCCCCATCCAACAAACTCTGGATGTGGCGGTGGTGGTTTAGTCACTAAAGTCATGTTCGACTCTTGTGACCCTATGGATCGTAACCTGCCAGGCTCCTCTGTCCACAGGATTTCCCAGGCAAGCACACTAGAGTGGGTGGCCATTTCCTTCTCCAGGGGATCTTCCTGATCCCGGGATTGAACCCAGATCTCCTGAAGCGCAGGAGCCACCAAGGAAGCTGTAACAAAGATTTATTTTGTCCTTTTTCTGTGGCTGACACAGAACATCTTGCTGGATTTAGAATAGTTAATAAGACCAAGTTGGCTACAAAAGTATGAAACAAATTGCAAAAACAGTCACTCCGAAAGGGAATAAAATATTGAAAAGCTTTTTAAATACCTTGGCCACTGTTTCTCACATGTAAAGTATAAATCATAATAATGATGATAAAAAATACCTAATTTACAGTGTTATGAGGAAGGTCAGGGAGATAAAATGGAAAAAGAGATCATATACTTCAAAATTATCTCTAAATACCAGTTCTTCTCAGCCAGTAGAGGATAACTCTCATTATCACAGGACTCATAATTTCCTTTAATTGCATATATCTTACATATAATGCTCTTAAAAACCGAAGGAAAAAGAAATCGCTGTGTAAGACAAGTGGTTGGTTCTGAACAGAATCAGCAGGCAAGTTGAAATTATGAATCTAGTATAAGAAAGTGAGAGATAAATGACCTGATATGTCCTGGGCTATCTTTAGCAAAGGTGGGAATCTCATTTAGGCAGTAATTAATTATAGGTGCCCCAACATTTTCATTTGTTATGATTAACTTGGCTTGGGTGATCCATCTTGGATGTCAGCTCCAGGAGATAGGTGGGATTTTCAGTCTGAGATGGAAATTATTTCAAAATTAATCAATCCTTAGCCCTTCTCTAATGACAGCATTTTCCTGTTACAAGGTCTTGAAGCTTGATTAGCAGGCTGGACATTTTATGTACATTCCACAGAAGCAAAAGGTATACCATGAATTATTTCACAAAAGTTTAACCTAGTGTTGAGACTAAGGCAAAATATCTCTTCTTTGGTTTGGGGGAAAAACAAAAGAAGGAAAACTGATGCAATAATCATCTCTGCCTGTCCTCTGGCTCACATCCTTCCACAAACGCTGTCTTCCTTGCTCTTTTCCAATAGATCAGGCATGTCCATCCCTTAGACGGTTTGCACTTATTCCCTTGGCCTGGAATGTCCTTCCTGTTTGTACCCTTTATATCTGTGAGGTCTCTCCTTGCCAAGTCACTTAGAATAGAATAAATCATCCCCTTTTCAAGTACTCCTGTTCTCCTTTCCTCCTTTGTTTCTTCTCCATAGCTCTCATTAGACAAATGATACGATGATTTCACTTCTTAATTGTTTATTACCCGTCTCTTCCCATCAATGCACACTTGTGTGAAGGCAGAGGTTCTGTCCCCCTGTTCCTTGCTGTGTCTCTCAAAGGAGAGCGATGCTTGTCACAGAGAAGCCACTTGTCACAGAGCTTGGGAGTAAATGAATAAAACTTTAAATGTGATGGTCTTATCATGCTTTTCAAAATATTTCCATGTTGTAAAATTAAATGTCTCCACGACCCACCTGCCAATGCAAGTAGATGTAAGAGACGTGAGTTTGGTCCCATTCCAGTATTCTTGCCTGGAGAATTCTGTGACAAAGGAGCCTGGTGGGCTATGGTTCAGTGTTGCAAAGAGTCGGACATGACTGAAGCGACTTAGTATGCATGCACACATGGCAGTTCTGATTTTCAGCATAACCATAACTTGTTAAGAACATGAACACTGAAGTGTGATTTCCAAGAGGTGATCTTTTAAGTGCTGGAAGCTTCACTCTTTATTCTAAAATTTAGGTTTGAGTTTAAAATTCAACATATCCCCGAAGACAATAAAACGGGGAGAATGAGAGATCAAAATAATTACCCTTTTTAACAGAATAAAAGGAAATAGAGTCAGTTTACTTGTCCATCCATTAGCATTTATCTTGGAGCACCTACAAATGGTTTGCCTATTTCATGACCTGGAAGAAAGCCTTAATATGTAAGTTAAAATGGCTTACCCTCTAGTTTCTTTGGAGTAATACTGAGCATTAAGGAGACACTACTGGAACTGGAAGACCACTTTAATATAGTTCCTGTTATATCCTAAAGGAAATCAGTCCTGGATATTCTTTGGAAGGACTGATACTTAAGCTGAAACTCCAGTACTTGGCTACCTGATGTGAAGAACTGACTCACTGGAAAAGATCCTGATGCTGGGAAAGACTGAAGGCAGAAGAAGTGGAAAACAGAGTATGAGATGGTTGGATGACACCACCTACTTGATAGACATGAGTCTGAGCAAGCTCCAGGAGTTGGTGACGGACAGGGAAGCCAGGCATACTGCAGTCCATGGGGTTGCAAAGAGTTGGACAGGACTGAGAGACTGAACTGAACTGATTAACTCTCTGAATCACACTAGTCAGGTAAACTTTTGATTCTTAGTATCAATATCTCTCTCTATTAAATAATATTAATAGTGCAGGAACTCTACATTCCTTCTCTAAGCAAAATACTAGATTTTACATCAGCAGGTAGAGCAGAGCCAAGCACATGACTGGCTTCTCAATAAATACTCCTTGGTTAGTAAACCTGAATCTCTTCTTTCATCCTATGGGGAGCAGCTCCTGCGGCTGGTAAAAGGTAATCCTCATGCTCGCAATTGAGCAGCACGTAGTCCGGATCGAAGAAGATACAGAGAGGAAGCACAAACCCATCAGCAGCTGGAGGATAAACACCCTCCTACCGCCAGCAGCCCTTAGGCAGCCTGGTGATGGGGTTCTGGCGCCACCTGGTGGTTCTTCTCAAAATTTCCCTGCAGCTCCAAGGACCCGCGTGACAGATTTTTTTTTTTTTTTCCTGGAAAACACCCTTCAAAGGAAGGCTCATCTGATGAGTCCATGAAACTGAAAAGATTAATGGTGTTAAATATATAACTCAGAGAATGGGAGAGGAAGCAAGTCTATTCTAAAAAAGATAAAGAAATGAAGAACGAGAGGCCCAAGCACTGCATTTTAAAGCAGTATTCCAATAGTGGCCAATTGTAAACCTGAGATGTTCTCTGTCTGATTGAAACAATTCAGTAATTTAATTTTTTATCACTGGTTTCCATTCACAATAACACAATTTGCTGTGCTTCTTTTGAGGCTTGATATTTGTGAAAGGCAAAGGAGCACAGAGCTGTGTTCAGGCCACAGAGAGCTCCATTTGGGCTTTTCACCCAGGGATTGCACCATGGACCAGAGGGTGGTCATTCTCCTGTGAGAAGCACGTAATGTTTCACATTTGTATATTATTTTCATGTTTTCTACACACGCATTTAAATCCAAGTTTTTCTGGAGAACATTCTAGATCCTCTTGAATCAGGATGGATTTTCCAGGTGAATTTTATGATCTGGCAATTTGGGGAAACACTTAAGAAACTTCCCTCTTAAAATCCTCATCTGGTAGCTATTGATCATCCTCACAAGTGTGTGAATGATGGCTCAGAGAGCCTGGAGTGGCCCAGGTTCCCAAAATTGGTACTGACTTCTCACTTAGGTCAGTCTGTGTGTCTCTGAAGCCCCAGCTCTGGCCAGTAGTCCTCACTGCCCTGTGGTAGTGATGCTTTGATAAAGTTCAGTTTGGAAATCTGTAAATAAAGCATTCCTTCTACAGATCCTAAGGCAGCATCTATACTGGGCCATCTATGATGGACAGGGAAGCCTGGCATGCTGCAGCCCAAGGGGTTGCAAAGAGCTGGACACGACTGAGCAACTGAGAAGCTCTATACAGTCAGCAAAAACAAGAGTGGGAGCGGACTGTGGCTCAGATCATGAACCCCTTATTACCAAATTCAGACTGAAATTGAAGAAAGTAACGAAAACCACTAGACTATTCAGATATGACCTAAATCAAATCCCTTATGATTATACAGTGGAAGTGAGAAATAGATTTAAGAACCTAGATCTGATAGATAGAGTGCCTGATGAACTATGGATGGAGGTTCCTGACATTGTACAGGAGAGAGGGATCAAGACCATCCCCACGGAAAAGAAATGCAAAAAGCAAAATGAATGTCTGGGGAGGCCTTACAAATAGCTGTGAAAAGAAAAGAGGTGAAAAGCCAAGGAGAAAAGGAAAGATATAAGCATCTGATTGCAGAGTTCCAAAGATTAGCAAGGAGAGATAAGGAAGATGGCAATGATAACCCTGTATGCTAGACAGCAAAAGGGACCCGGACGTATAGAACAGTCATTTGGACTCTGCGGGAGAGGGAGAGGGAGGGATGATTTGGGAGAATGGCATTGAAACATGTATAATATCATATATGAAATGAGTCACCAGCCCAGGTTGAATGCAGGATACCGGATGCTTGGGAGTGGTGCCCTGGGATGACCCAGAGGATGGTACTGGGAGGGAGGAGGGAGGGTGGGACAGGATGGGGAACACGTGCACACCTGTGGCAGATGCATGTTGCTGTATGGCAAAGCCAACACAATATTTTAAAGTAATTACCTCCAATTAAAATAAATAAATTTATTTTAAAAATTAAAAAAAAGAAAGCCTTCCTCAGCGATCAATGCAAAGAAATAGAGGAAAACAACAGAATGGGAAAGACCAGAGATCTCTTCAAGAAACTTAGAGCTACCAAGGGAACATTTCATGCAAAGATGGGCTCGATAAAGGACAGAAATGGTATGGACCTAACAGAAGCAGAAGATATTAAGAAGCGGTGGCAAGAATACACAGAAGAACTGTACAAAAAGATCTTCAGGACCCAGACAATCACAATGGTGTGATCACTCACCTAGAGCCAGACATTCTGGAATGTGAAGTCAAGTAGGCCTTAGGAAGCATCACTACGAACAAAGCTAGTGGAGGTGATGGAATTCCAGTGGAGCTGTTTCAAATTCTGAAAGATGATGCTGTGAAAGTGCTGCACTCAATATGCCAGCAAATTTGGAAAACTCAGCAGTGGCCACAGGACTGGAAAAGTTCAGTTTTTTCATTCCAATTCCAAAGAAAGGCAATGCCAAAGAATGCTCAAACTACCGCACAATTGCACTCATCTCACACGCTAGTAAAGTAATGCTCAAAATTCTCCAACCAGGCTTCAGCAATATGTGAACCATGAACTTCCAAATGTTCAAGCTGGTTTTAGAAAAGGCAGAGGGACCAGAGATCAAATTGTCAACATCCGCTGGATCATGGAAAAAGCAAGAGAGTTCCAGAAAAACATCTATTTCTGCTTTATTGGCTATGTCAAAGCCTTTGACTGTGTGGATCACAAGAAACTGTGGAAAATTCTGAAAGAGATGGGACTACCAGACCATCTGACCTGCCTCTTGACAAACCTATAAGCAGGTCAGGAAGCAACAGTTAGAACTGGACATGGAACAACAGACTGGTTCCAAATAGGAAAATGAAAGGCTGTATATTGTCACCCTGCTTATTTAACTTATACGCAGAGTACATCATGAGAAGGCTGGGCTGGAAGAAGCACAAGCTGGAATTAAGATTGCTGGGAGAAATATCAATCATCTCAGATATGCAGATGATACCACCCTTATGGCAGAAAGTGAAGAGGAGCTGAAAAGCCTCTTGATGAAAGTGAAAGAGGAGAGTGAAAAGTTGGCTTAAAACTCAACATTCAGAAAACTAAGATCATGGCATCTGGTTCCGTCACTTCATGGGAAATAGATGTGGAAACAGTGTCAGACTTTATTTTTGGGCTCCAAAATCACTGCAGATGGTGATTGTAACCATGAAATTAAAAGACGCTTACTCCTTGGAAGTAAAGTTATGACCAACCTAGATAGCATATTGAAAAGCAGAGACATTACTTTGCCAACAAAGTTCCATCTAGTCAAGGCTATGGTTTTTCCTGTGCTCATGTATGGATGTGAGAGTTGGACTGTGAAGAAAGCTGAGCGCCGAAGAATTGATGCTTTTGAACTGTGGTGTTGGAGAAGACTCTTAAGAGTCCCTTGGACTGCAAGGAGATCTAACCAGTCCATCCTAAAGAAGCTCAGTCCTGGGATTTCTTTAGAGGACTGATGTTAAAGCTGAAACTCCAGTACTTTGGCCACCTCATGGGAAGAGTTGACTCACTGAAAAAGACCCTGATGCTCGAGGAATTAGGGGCGGGAGGAGAAGGGGATGACAAAGGATGAGATAGCTGGATAGCATCACCAATCGATGGACATGAGTTTGAGTGAAGTTTTGGAGTTGATGATGGACAAGGAGGCCTGGCGTGCTGCAATTCATGGGTTCGCAAAGAGTCAGACATGACTGAGCAACTGAATTGAACTGAGAGACTGAATTGAACTGATTACTGGACCAGGGGATGCAGGAAAGTTCAGGAGATGGATCCCTAACTCTCCTCTTACAGGCAGGGTCAGGCCATGGTGTTAGAAGGCCTATAGATATTCATGGGAGTGGTTTGATTGGCTAGTGGGTGGCGAAGCATAGATCTTGGCCCTCCACTCTGCTGATGATCCCTAAAGCTGATGTTTAAAGGGCTGTAGGAAGGTGGCTTGGGACTGTCAGGCCCCTAATCAGAAAAACATTCATAAAGCAGACTGGTGGCCTCCAGAAAGATTTCCTGGGCAAACTCACTTCTTATAATTCACATAAGAAAACTGTTTGGGTGCTATTTGACATCCATAATCTTTTTAGTTTAGAGATGAAACCAGTCAATCCTGGTTTGATTGGAAACCAGGAAATCAACCCTGAATATTCATTAGAAGGATTGATGCTCAAGCTGAAGCTCCAATACTTTGGCCACCTGTTGAGAAGTGCTGACTCATTGGAAAAGATCCTGATACTGGGAAAGACTGAGGGTAGGGTAGACGGGGGCAGAAGAGGATGAGATGATTGGATGGCATCACTGACTCAATGGACATGAGTTTGGGCAAACTCCAGGAGATAGGGAAGGACAGGGAAGCCTTGCATGCTGCAGTTCATGGGGTTGCAAAGAATTGGACTTAGCGATCAAATAACAACAATGAATATTTAGGTAATTCTTGTTCAAGTTTTATCACTCATGAGGAATGAATGCATCTTCTAAAGATCAGAATAGAACCCAGTTAGAATGGGAACATGTGTAAACAAAACTAGCAACTTAGAGTGGGTTTTCTTAAAAATCAAACAGGAGACTAGTATATCTCCAGTCTCTTCTATTTGAGTTGGGTCATATAGTCTAGTGGGGCTTCCTCAGTGGCTCCCTGATAAAGAATCTGTCTGCAACGCAAGAGATGCAGGAGACTCAGGTTCAATCTCTGAGTCAGAAAGATCCCCTGGAGGAGGAAACAGCAACTCACTCCAGTATTCTTGCCTGGGAAATCCCATGGACAGAGGAGCTTGGTGGGCTACAGTCCATGTGGTCACAAAGAGTTGGAAATGACTAAGCACACATACACATGTGGTCTGCCATATCCTGAAGGTCAAATGAAACCAGTCTCTAAAGAGGATTAATTTGTAGGTGAGAGATGGAAAGTGATTTTCCTTTTCTGCGTGGTTTTGGAGAGGACACCTTCAGAGGTTTAGAAGCTGAATTCTGGGCAGGTGACAAGAGACCAGGATAGTGTGCTTAATGAACTTAATTTTTAAGTAAGAACATGATTTTGGAAACAATCTAACATAGAAAATGCTCAGATCTTGAAGCAATTACATTAGTAGACCAAGGGAATAAAGGATGACTTTTTCATTGTCTGATATCATTTCATAATATGTGTCCAAAATAGCTAGTCAGAAATAGTGTTTTAACTATATATATATTCAATATATTTACCATATAGCATATACTATAATATACATACTATTCTATATATGATACACCAATCTATTTACCTAAGTAGTATTGTAGATCAAATATTTTGACTCTATGACTAAATAAATCCTTTTTTCTAGATGGATCTCATGGAAAAACTTTTATTTAGGTACTTGATTAGGTTCACACCAATCTAGCTTTAATTTATTGTAATGTCCCCAAATCATAGTAGTTTTGGGGTTGCAAGAAGATTGAAAAGGAAGGAGGCAGGAGCCTAATGTGGAGTTTGCTGGGGAAAATCTCTTTTAGATAAATATAGCATGCATCACCCAGATACAGAACCAAGTTTTGATTTTCTCTGTGGAAGATGGAGAAGGATGCAGGGCTGGAAAAGGTCACTCTTCAGAAGGGGAGCATCCCAGCCTGACTGGTCTAGTTGGTGGGACTGTGATTTGCACTGGCTTAGTCCATCAGACACCTGCATATTCCATCATTATAAACGCCAGGGTGTAGCCAGCATTGATGGGGTAAGGTAGAGAGTACATGGGCTCAGGCCCTCACAATGGGCTCCATTGTGTTGCTGGCTGTCAGACTTGATGGAAGGTTTTGATGGAAAGGTCTGTGAATGCATTTCTTCTCTGTAAAGTAAGTGAAGTGAAGTCGCTCAGTCATGTCTGACTCTTCATGACCCCATGGACTCTAAGCCTGCCACACTCCTCTGTCCATAGGATTTTCCAGGCAAGAATACTGGCGTGGGTTGCCATTTCCTTCTCCTTTGTAAAGTAGGGATAATGGACATGACTTCACAGGATTGTGAAGAGGATTAGAGATGAGGTGTATAAATTTGCCCACCTGATATGAAGAGCCTACTCATTGGAAAAGACCCTGGGGCTGGGAAAGATTGAAGGGAAAGGGAGAAGCGGGCAGCAGAGGATATGGTAGTTAGATAGCATCACTGACTCAATGGACACGAATTTGAGCAAACTCCTGGAGATGGTGAAGGACAAAGGAGCCTGATATGTTGCAGTCCATGGGGTCACAAAGAGCTGGACACAGTTTAGTGTCTGAACAACATATAATGTATCCTGCATGGGCCTCACACAGGGTAGGCACTCAATAGGTCATCAATCTCTCTCTCTCTGTTTCTCTCTCTGCCTCTGTCTGTCTGTCTCTCTCTCTCTTACACACATGTGAACATACATTCCAAGTCCTGCTCCAATATAACAACAAACTGTCACCTTTTTTCCCCTATCCTTCTAATTGCTGCTGCCATAACCATCATCCACTAGGTCAGACCACTAGTGTTTACTCAAGGATTATGTACCAACTTCCTCATAACTGAGGATATCAAGGAGTATGACTCATCTTGCAGTTTTTTAAATATGTGAAATATTACTCAGCCAGAGGTCATTTTAAAATGATCTACCTTCCAGCTCTCTGTTGTCAGTGGAGATCTTAAAACTTTTATTTGTTCTTAATAAAGAGGTTGTAGGATTGAGATTATTATTATTAGTTTTTAAATTTTTCCCAAGCTTCTTGGCTTCAGTATGCTAATTTCCCTGGTAGCTCAGGTGGTAAAGAATTCGCCTGCAATGCAGGAGACCTGAGTTCAATCCCTGAGTTGGAAAGATCTCCTGAAGAAGGGAATGGCCACCCACTCCAGAATTCTTGCCTGGGAAATCCCATGGTCAGAGGAGCCCGGCGGACTACAGCCCACGGGGTCACAAGTGGTCGACATGACTGAGTGACTAACACACACTCAGCATGTCCAGTGAGGTGTGTGATGGTTTTCAATATGCCAGGTCTGGACTGCAGAGGGCCTTGGCAGGTACCCTGCCCCATACTAACTGCCAAGCAGGTTTCAAGCAAGAAGGTAGTAACCGACTAGCAAATCCCACTGGATATTTGGAGTTTACTTGCATTTCGGTTCCATAGTCCTATTTCATATTTCTTCTACTTTGTCATTAAATGGTTCAGTTCAGTTCCTCAGTTGTATCCAGCTCTTTGCGACCCCATGAACCGCAGCACGCCAGGCCTCCCTGTCCATCACCAACTCCCAGAGTCCACCCAAACCCATGTCCATTGTGTTGGTGATGCCATCCAACCATCTCATCCTCTGTTGTCCCCTTCTCCTCCTGCCCTCAAACTTTCCCAGCATCAGGGTCTTTTCAAATGAGTCAGCTCTTCTCATCAGGTGGCCAAAGTATTGGAGTTTCAGCTTCAACATCAGTCCCTCCAATGAACACCCAGGACTGATCTCCTTTAGTTTTCTGTAAAATGTATAAGTTTCCTGGCCTCCTTGATCTGGGTTTCTTAAGATATCTGCACTGTTTCTCCCATTCCCCCAAATCAAGATGGTCCTTGTCAAGTCCCTACTTAGACTCTATTTCTGCTTATTAAACCCCGGCTCACTGCTTCTTGCCGACTATCCCATGTGTAACTCCCCTGGGCTTTCCTTATACTCTAATCCTTACAGATAGTGCTGTCTGCTTTTGAGCAGCCATTTTTCATTTTCTTGCTTGCTAACTGAAAGCAAAAATGATTTTTGCTCATTGGATGAGTAGCAGGGCATGAAAGGAAGGAAGGGAGAGAAAATTGCTTCACCCAGTCCTAATATTTTTGTTTGGTGGAATCCAGTCTTGCAATCTTAGTTCTCTCATGTGAGGATGAAGTGGGCTGGATGAATAGAGAGATATAAAAGTATACGTTTTCAACTTTTCTTGTTAAGACTTTCTTTCTTCATAGACTGGAAATCTGTGGATAAAAGGGCTATACACACTTTTTTTTTTTTTTTTGCTGCTGCTCCTTCATTCTCCTTGTGAGGCTGCTGTGCAGCTATCATTTTATGACCGTGAACAAGAGACCAGGAATCACAGAGACACCCACCAACACCTCGCATCTTGATGCTAATTAACAAGCCCGGGACCATCTTTCTCTATGCATCTCCCAAACGCAGCATTCATGTCACAGCTGGATGTGTGCTTATGACTTTTTGGGGCTTCCACACACTAACGGTCACTGTGTCCTTGCCTTACTTTTTCCAGGCTACGGGTTCCCAGCCACAGGGTGACTACAGTATAAGAGCTCACGGTTAGAGGAAGAAGAAAATGGACACAGAATGGCCTTCTGTTAGGAGGAAAGTCCTGAAAGCAATGCTTTTGTTTGTAATTTTAATAGCATTTTGTTCTCAACCTACAGGAAAGTTTAGTATTATTAGTCCTATTCCCTTGTAGCTCAGTCAATAAAGAATGTGCCTGCAATGCAGGAGACCCGGATTTGAATTCTGGGTCAGGACGATCCCCTGGAGAAGGAAATGGCAAAGTTTCCAGGTTTATATTTATATACTTTACAACTCTGCCCTGGTGGCTCAGACTGTAAAGCATCACCCTGCAATGTGGGAGACCGGGGTTTGATCCCTGCATCAGGAAGATCCTCTGGAGAAGGAAATGGCAACCCACTCCAGTACTCGTGCCTGTGAAGGAGGAAACAGACAGAGCTGGACTCCATCTTAGGCCAGGCTGTGAACTTTAGGCTACACGCATGGCCACCCTCCCAATGGACTCTGATCTTTGTGCCCGGTGTCAACAGAAATGGCATACCAACGGTAAACCAAATCCCCGGATAAAAGAGCCTCAGGACTTGTACTTGGACTCTCCTAAAAGAATATGCTAATTATCTCTGTTACAGAACAAAGTCGTAAATATCATTATATTTATTGGGATATGACCACAGGCTTATTAATAAATACCCACTGTTCAACTATCTAGGCTTATGACACATGAATTATGGGTTAACTTTGTTCATATCTCTCTTTACCTTGTCCAGACTAGTTTCAAGGAATCTGGGGAGGTGGGTTCGAGCACGCACACTTAGGGTATATAAGATTTTCACAAAAACTGGTCAGGTTCCTTGGCTAAGAGGAGACTCTGGCTGGGGCCCACCAAGTGTAATAAAATGCACTCCACTATCTGCATTGTCCTTCTGAGTGAGTTTGTTTTCTGGAACACATGGCTACAACACCTGGAAGATCCCATGGGCGGAGGAGGCTGGTAGGCTGCAGTCCATGGGGTTGCAAAGTGTTGGAGACGACTGAGTGACTTCACTTTTCTTTTGCAACTCTGCTGTGTACAATAGGGATGAAATCTGAATCCTAACATGGTTTTCAAGACCTACATGATTTTATCTTATTATTAACAATTTGTACTTAAAATTCCCCAACTGTTCAAGGTTCCTCTCTCTTCTGGATCTTTGCTTATGCTATTGCCTCTGTCTGGAATGTTCTTTTTCCTGTTTTCATCTGGGTAAATCCTATTTCTCAGAACTGTGCTAGGATGTCACTTTTCTTGAAAACATCCTGTACTCTCCAGTCAGCCAGATATGCTATCCTTTCTATTTAAATTGAACTTGTATGTTCCTGTTTCTTGTGCAAATTGCTCTTCCCTGTGAGCTGCATTCCCTGAGCTGAGAGCAGATTCCTGCTCCACTGGGGAATAGTCATTATCCATCCTCATCCTTGAGGACACAATAGATTTAACTTTGACTTCAACTCCATATGGTGTATCAGGTGCTCTAGGGTTTGAGGAGGGAAATTTACATTCTGAAATCTCCATCGATGATTATAATGTGTGTTCCTGGCGATAAGCCAGAATAGCAAGTGCTCAAAAGTATTTTTTGTGCAAATTCTATGCCACTTCCTTGATTGGTAAACGGAAGACTAAAGTGAAGTTGCTCAGTCCTGTGGGATCCCATGGACTGTAGCCCACCAGGCTCTTCCATCCATGGAGTTTTCCAGATAAGAGTATAGGAGTGGGTTGCCATTTCCTTCTCCAGGGGATTGAATCAAGCTCTCCTGCATTGCAGGCAGGTGCTTTAGCATCTGAACCACCAGGGAAGCCCAACAAAAGACTAAAAACACAAATAAATAACTAAAAATGTTCAATATTCTCCACCTAGTTATATGGGCTAATTCAGTATCATCATAATCACTGAAACCAAGCATATTGTTTAGAAGTCCACAGTAAAACCAAGAAAGCAAAATATAAATAAGCCAGATGATCCACAAGTATTCCAACTCTAAAAGGTCATCGCACATTCCAGTATTGGTTAGACAATTAAATCGTATAGGAATGACCTAAATCAGCTTCCTAGTGAATTTCTATGTTCCTTGAAAAGCATTCAGATTAGATATTTTTATTGGAACTTAGAAGGAATTGATGATTTTAGAAATAAAATCAGTAGACTGGATTAAGAGTGAGGATAAACTCTTTGAAAACTACATTTTATTCAAATGTAACTTTTCTATTTCTGATAAAATTACTTGTAGGGTGTGCATATGCGGGGGTTGAATTCCTTAGGAGACAGAATGCTTCTGGAGAAATGGGAGCTTAGAATAGAGAAAACAGGTCACTGGCAGATGTCTTGCCTGGGGACAGAGAACAAAGAGTAATTTCAGATGGCATCCTGGAGAGGGTAGAGGAAATCCACTCATAATTATAGATTACATGGGTAAACATTAACTCTATTGAAAATCCCTGCAAAACAGAGTCCTTTCATAAACTGTCAGAGATGGTGCTGATAATTTAAAATGAAAGAGCTTAGATATAGCTAAATCGAAGAAAGAAAAAAAAAAAGTCTGAACGTGGAGAAAAATGATTTTCTGTTCACAGAGCTACAGTTGGCAAAGAGAAGCATTATCATAAAATTTATGTTAAAATGGACATAAACAGGGACCTCCATTTTGAAAGGGAATGTTATAGTCTTGAAGGAGTATGAATAGATAGAAAAAAAGAGGTTGAAACTATCTTGCAGTATAACCCTAAAATATCTGTGTTCTGTGTTTAGAAAGGACACAATTTGGAGTTATCAGGACTTTCAGTCAAAGCTGGATCTTCTATTCCTACCAGGCATGACATTTGAGTCTTAATGCCCTAATTTGTTATTGTAACAATTAGTAACTTTTCTTTCACAAAACAAAAAGGTACCATGAGCCTGAGACAGAATCTCAAATAGGTCTCTAAAATATATCACAATTATCTATTACTCTGAACATAGAAACAGAGGTTAGAAATAAATTCCTCAACAATGAAAACTAGTGTTTGACATTCTTGCTATGATCACAGTGCTCTAATATTTGGGGAAAAACACATTCTGAGCAGATTCTTTGGTGTTAGGAGGCTTTCACTGAGAAGCTGGTACTGGCATTAGATTGTGTCATATCTAATGGAAATATGATCTTGCTTGTGTGTAATCCTACACATCTCAAAGCATTTTTCTTCACTTAATTTGATCTTCCCTGGACAGGAGTTCACAACTGGATATACAGATTATGGAGCAGTGAAACTTGAAAGTCAGAAAATAGTTCAACTATTTATTAGAATGACCCAATGCCATGGTTTTTGGCTTTTATCTTGTGTCCCAAGGTAGTGAGACAAAAGCTGGAGGTAGGATAGTAACGTGGGGAGAGATTCCCTAGCGAGCAGGGTCTTTCCTGAATGTAAGGCCAAGAATGGCCCTCTTGTAACTGGGATTAGAGCAGGAGAGGGAAATTCAAGTTCCTCATACCAGACAATTCTTCGCTGCATAGGCTTTCTGAAAACTGGAAGCAAAGCAGTGAGATTAAGAGAGAGATCCAAATGTATGGAAAGTTGAGGAGAAGACGAGAAAGAACATACAAGGGTAATTCACCAACTGGAAGGCAGAATACAGAGGGCAGAATGTGTTTCCTGAGTTCTGAAAGGTGATGGCTACAGTAAAAAAAATAAGGAAATCTTTAGAGTCTAGTCAGTGTGCAATATTCCAAAGAATGTACTTTTGATTTGCCCTTGAAAATACATGAAACAAGTTGAGAACCAAACAAAAAAAACTGTAACACAGCCTAGACCTATCTTAATCGCAGATTGGATCCATGCAGCCTCCATATTGGCACCTCTCATGTCTTTCTTTGGAGAATAAATATTACCTCCTTCAGATCCCTATTGTTCTTTCATATAGACTCTCTAGCACACAGTTATAAACTGCAGGAAAGCAAAGGGCTGAAAAATATAAACTATTATTAAGATAAAAAATAGTCTATAGAAACAGGACCAGAGGTGGCCTCAATGTAAGAATTACTAGAACATTACTTTAATAATGATAATTGTTAACATATTAACAAAGTGGAAAAACAAGACAACATGAGTAAAGAGATTGGTGATCCATGAGAATTAATGAAGTAATAACATTTGAAACAGAAAAGACAATCAGAAATTAGAAATGAAGAAATCATTTGCTGAGTTAAATAGCAGATGTGAAATGAGAATATGACAGTACATTTGAAGACAGTTCTATTTAAATTCACTAAAAAATCAGAATATTGAAGAGATATTGGGACTCCACTCCAGGTTCATTGCAGCATTATGCAAAATAGTCAATATATGGATACAATGAATGAATGAATGAATAAAGAAATGTGTAAATCAGTGGAATATTACTCAGACTTAAGAGAAGAAAATCCTGTCATTTGTAACAATGTAGACTAACCTGGAAGGTATTCAGTTCAGTTCAGTTCAGTCGCTCAGTCATGTCTGACTCTGTGCAACCCCATGAATCGCAGCATGCCAGGCCACCCTGTTCATCACCAACTCCCAGAGTTTACTCAGACTCACGTCCATCAATTCAGTGATGCCATCCAGCCATCTCATCCTCTGTCATCCCCTTCTCCTCCTGCCTCCAATCCCTCCCAGCATCAGAGTCTTTTCCAATGAGTCAACTCTTCGCATGAGGTGGCCAAAGTACTGGAGTTTCAGCTTTAGCATAATTCCTCTAAAGAAATCCCAGGGCTGATCTCCTTCAGAATGGACTGGTTGGATCTACATGCAGTCCAAGGGACTCTCAAGAGTCTTCTCCAACACCACAGTTCAAAAGCATCAATTCTTCGGTGCTCAACTTTCTTCACAGGCTAAATCTCACATCCATACATGACCACAGGAAAAACCATAGCCTTGACTAGACGGACCTTAGTCGGCAAAGTAATGCTCTGCTTTTCAATATGCTATCTAGGTTGGTTATAACTTTTCTTCCAAGGAGTAAGCATCTTTTAATTTCATGGCTGCAGTCACCATCTGCAGTGATTTTGGAGCCCCCCAAAATAAAGTCTGACACTGTTTCCCCATCTATTTCCCATGAAATAATGGGATCAGATGCCATGATCTTCATTTTCTGGATGTTGAGCTTTAAGCCAATTTTTTCACTCTCTTCTTTCACTTTCATCAAGAGGCTTTTTAGCTCCTCTTCACTTTCTGCCATAAGGGTGGTGTCATCTGCATATCTGAGGTGATTGATAATTCTCCCGGCAATCTTGATTCCAGCTCAGCGTTTCTCATGATGTACTCTGCATAGAAGTTAAATAAGCAGGGTGATAATATATAACCTTGACGTACTCCTTTCCCTATTTGGAACCGGTCTGTTGTTCCACGTCCAGTTCTAACTGTTGCTTCTTGACCTGCATACAGATTTCTCAAGAGGCAGCTCAGGTGGTCTAGTATTTCCACCTCTCTCAGAATTTCCCACAGTTTATTACGATCCACACAAAAGCTTTGGCATAGTCAATAAAGCAGAAATAGATGTTTTTCTGGAACTCTCTTGCTTTTTCCATGGTCCAGCAGATGTTGGCAATTTGATCTCTGGTTCCTCTGCCTTTTCTAAAACTAGCTTGAACATCTGGAAGTTCACAGTTGATGTATTGCTGAAGCTTGGCTTGGAGAATTTTGAGCATTACTTTACTAGTGTGTGAGATGAGTGCAACTGTGCAGTAGTTTGAGCATTCTTTGGCATTGCCTTTCTTTGGGATTGGAATGAATACTGACCTTTTCCAGTCCTGTGGCTACTGCTGAGTTTTTCAAACTTGTTGGCATATTGAGTGTAGCACTTTCACAGCATCATCTTTCAGGGTTTGAAACAGCTCCACTGGAATCCCATCACCTCCACTATCCCTGTTCCTAGTGATGCTTTCTAAGGACCACTGACTTCACATTCCAGGATGTCTGGCTCTAGGTGAGTGATCACACCATCATGATTATCTGGGTCATGAAGATCTTTTTGTACAGTTCTTCTGTGTATTCTTGCCACTTCTTCTTAATTTCCTCTGCTTCTGTTAGGTCCATACCATTTCTGTCCTTTATTGAGCCCATCTTTGCATGAAATGTTCCCTTGATGTCTCTAATTTTCTTGAAGAAATCTCTAGTCTTTCCCATTCTGTTGTTTTCCTCTGTTTCTTTGCACTGATCGCTAAGGAAGGTTTTCTTATCTCTCCTTGCTATTCTTTGGAACTCTGCATTCAAATGCTTATATCTTTCCTTTTCTCCTTTGCTTTTCACTTCTCTTCTTTTCACAGCTATTTGTAAGGCTTCCCAAGACGGCCATTTTGCTTTTTGCATTTCTTTTCCATGGGGATGGTCTTGATCCTTGTCTCCTGTACCATGTCAGGAACCTCCATCCATAGTTCATCAGGCACTGTATTTGTCAGATCTAGGCCCTTAAATCTATTTCTCACTTCTACTGTATAATCATAAGGGATTTGATTTAGGTCATACCTGAATGGTCTAGCGGTTTTCCCTACTTTCTTCAATTTAAGTCTGAATTTGGTAATAAGGAATTCATGATCTGAGCCACAGTCAGCTCCCAGTCTTGTTTTTGTTGACTGTATAGAGCTTCTCCATCTTTGGCTGCAAAGATATAATCAATCTGATTTCAGTGTTGACCATCTGATGATGTCCCTGTGTAGAGTCTTCTCTTGTGTTGTTGGAAGAGAGTGTTTGCAATGACCAGTGCATTTTCTTGGCAAAACTCTATTAGTCTTTACCCTGCTTCATTCCGCGTTCCAAGGCCAAATTTGCCTGTTACTCCAGGTGTTTCTTGACTTCCTACTTTAGCATTCCAGTCCCCTAGAATGAAAAGGACATCTTTTTGGGTGTTCTGAAAGGTCTTGTAGGTCTTCATAGAACTGTTTAACTTCAGCTTCTTCAGTATTACTGGTTTGGGCACAGACTTGGATAACTGTGATATTGAATGGTTTGCCTTGGAGACTAACAGAGATCATTCTGTAGTTTTTGAGATTGCATTCAAGTACTGCATTTCAGACTCTTCTGTTGACCACGATGGCTACTCATTTCTTCTAAGGATTCCTGCCTGCAGTAGTAGATATAATGGCCATCTGAGTTAAATTCACCCATCCCAGAACATATTAGTTCGCTAATTCCTAGGAAGTCAACATTCACTCTTGCCATCTCCTGTCTGACCATTTCCAAATTGCCTTGATTCATGGACCTGATATTCCAGGTTCCTATGCAATATTGTTCTTACAGCATCGGATCTTGCTTCTATCACCAATCACATCCACAACTGGGTATTGTTTTTGCTTTGGCTCCATCCCTTCATTCTTTCTGGAGTTATTTCTCAACTGATCTCTAGTAGCATAATGGGCACCTACTGACCTGGGGAGTTCCTCTTTCAGTATCCTATCATTTTGCCTTTTCATGCTGTTCATGGGGTTCTCAAGGCAAGAATACTGAAGTGGTTTGCCATTCTCTTCTCTAGTGGACCACATTCTGTCAGACCTCTCCACCATGACCCGCCTGTCTGGATGGCCCCAGGGGCATGGCTTAGTTTCATTGAGTTAGACAAGGCTGTGGTCCTAGTGTGATTAGATTGACTAGTTGTCTGTGAGTATGGTTTCAGTGTGTCTGCTCTCTGATGCCCTTTGCAACACCTATCGTCTTACTTGGGTTTCTCTTACCTTGCACTTGGGGTATCTCTTCATGGCTGCTTCAGCAAAGCACAGCCGCTGCTCCTTACCTTGGATGAGGGGTATATCCTCATGGCTCCCCCTCCTGACCTTGAACATAGAATAGCTCCTCTAGGCCCTCCTGCACCCAAGCAGACACCGCTCCTTGGACCTGGGGTTGCTCCTTTGGGCCACCACCTCTGACCTTGGACTGGGGTAGCTCCTCTCGGCCGCTCCTGCGCTGTTGCAGCCTGGCACTCTTGGCTGCTGCCCCTGACTTTGGACGTGGGGTAACTCGTCTTTGCTGCTGCCCCTCGGGCATGGGGTCTTCCTGGCTTCTGCCCCTGACCTCGGACGTGGGGTAGCTCCTCGGCTGCACTAAGTGCGTCAGTCTCAGCCATCCGCACTAAGGCGGGTATTACTCTAAGTGAAATATATCAGTCACAGAGGGACAAATGCTGCATGATTCCACTTATATGAGGTAACAAAGCTCACAGATCTACTTGGAAGCCTGCTCTGCCTTCCCCAGGAAGGCCCATTCTGTACGTAATAAATATTTTTATCCCTTTCTATGTATGTGTGGTGTCATCAGTCTCAACATCTGAACCAAAGTCTGTATGGGATGGTCCATTCCATCTCTTCAGTTTGACTAAACACAAACAGTGACTGTCACCAAACATATACAGTAACAGCACCTTCCCATTGGGTGTGTGACATTACATGAGCCCTGTGAAAGAATTTTTGGCAGTTTCTTACAAATCTCATGTGTACTACCCAACGTTTTCTCTCCTAGATATTTTCCCAAGAGAAATGCAACAAGTATCCCAAACACTCATTCAAGAATATTCCTAATAGTCTCAAAGTATTAATGCAAATAACCTGGGCTTCCAGGCGGCTCAGCAGTGAAGTACCTGCTTATAACACGGGAGACCTGGGTTCAGTCCCTGGGTTGGGTCCCCTGGAGAAGGAAATGACAATCCACTCCAGTATTCTTGCCTGGGAAATCACATGGACAGAGGAGCCTGGTGGAACACAGTCCATGGGGTCACAAAAAGTCAGTCGTGACTTAGCGACTAAACAACAACAACCCAACTGTCTAAAAACAATATAATAGGTGCTTTGTGGTACATTCATGGAATTGAATGCTAATGAAAGAGTCAACAAATATTTGAAAGGATCTCAAAAATTTTGGAGAGAACAAAAATAAACATATCAAAATAATGTCTATAGTATAATTCTATTTATTTAAAGACCAACAGGCAATGCAGATATGAGAAGTGATTGCCTCTCTTGCCAACTGGAATTGTTTGGAAAGGGACTCAGGGGAATTTCTGTCAGTCATGGTGGAAAAGTTCTATATTCTGTTTTCTTTGGAGGTTACCATGAGCATATAAAACTGAAAATTCATTCACCTGAAAATTTAAGATCTGCTGTTCTTGTTGTTCAGTCCATAAGACGTGTCCAACTCTTTGCGATCCTGCGGACTATAGCTGCCCGGTCCCTATGTCCATGGGATTTCCCAGGCAAGCACACTGGAATGGGCTGCCAGTTTCTTCTCTAGGGGATCTTCCTGACCCAGGGATCGAACTCAAGTCTCCTGCATTGGCAGGATTTTTTTTTTTTTTTAACACTGAACCATCAAGGAAAAATATATTCAAATTATAGCTCAGTTTAAAACAGTGAATAAAAGCTAAGCATTCTATACATTAGGAAAATTAATGTGTTAAAATTTCTAGCAGTTATCATTTATTGCAGCATATGTGCAGTTTTTCCAGTAGTCATGTATGCCTGTGAAAGTTGGACAGTGAAGAAAGCTGAGCGCTGAAGAATTGATGCTTTTGAACTGTGGTGTTGGAGAAGACTCTTGAGAGTCCCTTGGACTGCAAGGAGATCCAACCAGTCTATTCTGAAGGAGATCAACCCTGGGATTTCTTTGGAAGGAATGATGCTGAAGCTGAAGCTCTAGTACTTTGGCCACCCCATGCGAAGAGTTGACTCATTGGAAAAGACTCTGATGCTGGGAGGGACTGGGGGCAGGAGGAGAAGGGCATGACAGAGGATGAGATGGCTGGATGGCATCACTGACTCGATGGACGTGAGTTTGGGTGAACTCCGGGAGCTGGTGATGGACAGGGAGGCCTGGCGTGCTGCGATTCATGGGGTTGCAAAGAGTCGGACACGACTGAGCGACTGAACTGAACTGACCTGATGTGCAGTTTCTTCAAGGACTCTGTGTGAGCATGAGTGCTCTGTTTCTCAATCATTTCTGATTCTTTTAGACTCCATGGCCTGTAGCCTGCCAGGCTCCTCTGTCCATGGAATTCCCTTGGCAAGAATCCTGGAGTGGGTTGCCATCCTCCTCCAAGGGATCTTCCTGACCTAGGGATCAAACCTGCATCTCCTGCACTGGCCCACAGACTCTTTACCACTGAGCCACCTGGGAATCAAAGGCACTTTACTTATTGCATAGGACATAATGTTGTGCATTAGGGATTTAATTTATAGGCCTGTTTGCCATATGAAGAAACTGGGTCCAGAAATGCAAATAGTTTCTTCATTTATTAAACTATTGGTACAAATGGAGAGACTTCTACTCTTTTGACTTGAAATGTCATGAACCCCTCAACCTTTATGAGGTCGATGTTTTCTTCATGTGTCTTTATCTTAGTGTGACTTTCAGAATTGATGATGCAAGGATGTGGTTCTGTCCACAGACCCTTGCATTGCTCGAGTGTCCTCAATGCAAGTGACTCTGCCTGGGATTTATGATTCTGAAAGTTAGAGCCTTTCTGGAAGTCTTTTCAATGACTAGCTAGCAAGCATTAGCATCAAAAAACTAATGGCATCTTAGTGTATGATGTAATGATTTACATGATAAGTTTCTCAAGTGTTAAAAAGGCTGGCCATTCACATCCATGAGGCCCCATGCATAGAACTTTTCTTTTCTGCCATGGACTGCTGATAAAATACTTTTAATTATATTATGCAATTATCTCAAAGAAAATAAATAGCTTTCAGCTGCTGAGTTTCCTTTCAATGACCTGATTAAGATGCATCAGGGGAGATAAGACCCAGATGTTCTTGATAAGATATTGCCTGTAATTTCAGCTGAAATCATAGGGAAAATGCAAATAGCAGGAAAAGAGCAATGTCTTAATAGCAAAATATGGACAGCATCTCCTATGAGCTGTATCTTTTGATGATTTATCTGTCTTTACCTTTTAATGCTTATATGTATTTTCCCTGGGGTTTGGCAGCCATTCCATGCTATCTCTGCTGGTTCACTGGGGAAAAAATTATGACAGTGATGTCAGGCGTGCCTTTTAATTAAGTTTATAGATAGTGTTGATTTGAGACAAAATTATGAAATAAGATAACTCTGCTTCTAGTGCTTCACATGTTTGTGCACAGAATAATGATTTTTGAGATTCTAGATAGAATTTAATTTTTACTCAGATTATGATAAGAGCTCTTAGTCTTGCCACTGGCCTCTCTGTGTTCCTGTCCATCTTTTAAAATGCCTTGCGGCCCAGGGGGTGCTAGTGGTAAAGAATCTGCCTGCCAAGGCAGGAAATGTCAGAGACCGAGGTATGATCCCTGGGTCGGGAAGATCCTCTGGAGAAGGAAATGGCAACTCACTCCAGTATTCTTGCCTGTAAATTTCCAGGCAAAGGAGCCTGGCAGATTATAGTTCATGGGTCTCATAGAGTTGGATGTGACTGTGCAACTGAGCACAGGTTAATATTTGTAGGACATGTAAATCGTCGAGGCTCCACTCTGCCCAAACACTGTGGGTGGGATGGGAGGACATTTAGTATTAGATAAGCCAGAGATCAGCAATCTTTCTCTGTAAATAGACAGAAAGTAAAGTTTCAGGCCCTGCAGGGCATCTAGTCTCTGGTGTTGTAGCATCCACAAATAGGATGTAAATAAATGGACATGTCTGTGTTCCCATAAAACTTTTGACCCATGGGTCATACTTTGGTGACCTCTGAATTAGTGAACCAATAATTTGTTCTGATATAGAATTATACACATTTAAGATCTGTAGTTTATTTTCAATTGTCTGAAAATAACAGCCAAAATTCCTAAAGTGTCACAAAATTTGTCCACAAAATGTGAAAACAGTAAAATAAAAATGTTAGGGTTTATTCTTATTTCTATTACTAATCAAGTTCCTCACTCTTGACAGGGTAAAATATATGTGCAATCATAATTGTAAATAAAATAACTAGATGCTAAATCTATTTTACAAAATAACCTTGGAAAAATGTCCCAAACCAACTTCTAATTTGTGGATTTAATATTACAATATTTTCTATACTCTTTGTTGACAAAATATGGCATCCTTTATATTAGAAACAGACTCAGAGGGCTAATTATATGAATGGATCTTTCTCCTTGAATAGAGCAATCTGAACTGGCAAGTTATGATATAAAGTAATATTTTATGCCCACATTTGAAGTTAACAGCAAATTTTAAATAAAAACATAAAACATCAGAGATCATCAAGTTATCTACTTGGAAATTCCATCGTTACTTTCAAACTAAAATGGATAAATCATAATTTTCTCTCCTCAAACTTCGTCGTCCATGGGTGCCCCATTCATCTGGTATAAAGATATTTACTGAATAAGTATGTGAGGGAAAATAAAAGGTGTGAATTCATATTAGAGGACTGTTAACATTGTTTTTGTTTTCTTTAGTTTTAAAATTTTCTGTCTTGAGGAGAAGGGGCAGTATTCCTCATGGCATTCAGTCTGTGCTAGTTTTTTGGAATGGAAAGGAGACAGAATTTCTTCTCAAAAAAGCATGCAATAGAATTTTCATCAGTGAGGATGAGTGTAATCAATATGGATGACTCTACTCCTGTCTGTGTTAAAAATGTACAGTCCCCATGTTACAGTGAGCCCTGACCACAGAAAGGAAGGTTCTCTGACAGAGATTACCCATGGCTTGATCAAGGGACTAAGCTAGTGCAGAAGATATTTTCAACGGGAATAATAAACCCTCACTTTCTGCATGTTCTTTTGCGATGTGGTCTTGCCGCCCTCTCATCAAGAGGTGAATTCTTAGCTTCGCCTGGAATCTGATCGGGTCGTATGTCTGATGTTGACTGACAGAAAAGCAGACAGGATATTGTGTGACCTCTAGGCCTTGCAAGCAGACAGGATATTGTGTGACCTCTAGGCCTTGCAGCTTCCACTTTCACCCCTTTGAAATCCTGGGTAATGATGTACAGGAGTCCCACTCTTCCTGGAGAGACCATGTGGATAAAGAGCTTCCCCCACCCCCCCACCGCCCCGAGTTATTGCAATCATTGAGGTGAGGCACCATGTGACTAAGACTATCTTGGATCATGCTGCCCCTAGCCCAGCTGAACCTTCAGAGGATGTCAACAGCAGGAGTGACCACAGGTGAGGCCAGAAGAACAACCCACTGTACACTGCAGAATCAGGTAAAAATAAATGGTTCTTGTGCAGCAGACATAGTGGATATGGTTCCTTCCATGTGTTTGGTCTATATGAGCACAGTGGAAAAAAAATCGTTGTCATGTCAAGGCACTAAGGAGATGGTGGATTGAGTGACTGTTGGATGTTTGCTTCACATTTCGTTATTATACAAATTTTTCTGCTGCTGCTGCTAAGTTGCTCAGTCGTGTCCGACTCTGTGCATGCCCATAGAGGGTAGCCTACCAGGCTCCTTCATCCATGGGAGTTTCCAGACAAGAGTACTGGAATGGGTTGCCATTGCCTTCTCTGATACAAATCTTAAAAAACACCAGAAATTTGCTCCTGATGTTGAGCCAGTGCTACTGGGGTGGGTAGCCTCTCCCTTCTGTAGGGGATCTTCCCAGGTATCTCACATTGCAGGCAGATTCTTTACCAGCTGAGCCACAAGGGAAGTCCAAGAATAATTGGAGTGGACAGCCTAGCTCTTCTCCAGGGGATCTTCCCAACCTAGGAATTGAACAGGGATCTCCTGCACTGCAGGTGGATTCTTTACCAACTGAGCTATCAGGGAAGACCATCTGTTTACACAGTACTAGCAAATCGGAGGACTTCCCTTGTAGCTTAACTGGTAAAAATTCTTCTGCAGTGTGGGAGACCTGGGTTCAATCTCTGGGTTGGAAAAGTACCCTGGAGAAGGGAACAGCTACCCACTTCAATTTTCTGGCCTGGAGGATTCACAAAGAGTCAGACACAACTGAACAGTAAATTAGAGAGCTTTGTAGATAAAGGAAAAATGACAATTTTATTTTCTGATATTTTGCAATTTTCAAAGAAATTTCATAATCACTATCTAATTTGTAATTTAAAGCATATCAAAGAGATTCACAGGGGAGATATCATGAATTACATTAAAATTTTGAGGGCTCAGGAGGTTAATAATGACTTTATCAATAGCTCAGGTAAGGACTGACATAGCTAAGATTTAAAATCATATTTTTAAGTTTAATCTCTGTTTTATTATTATTTCTCAGGTGTTAAGCTTATTTTGTATGTGAGAAACGGGAGATGTCTTTGGTATAAAACAAAATTCAGCTTCAGCAGTTAGCATTCTATCACTACAAATGTTTGTCAGTGTCTAGGCTAAAATATTTGTGATGGCACAGAAGTCTGTTTTTATTGATCTTTGGGTAAACTGAAACATGTTAAGTGATGGATAGCGTGTCTGTCACATAGTATATTCTAAGAATAGTGATCACTATTCTCGTTATTACTCATTCCATACTATAATTATTTAGAACTCCCCCTAGTATGTACCAACACATTACGGATTACACATGATCCAGGGATATTAATGTTCAGTTTTCAAGATTAAAATCATATTTTGGTGCATGAAAAATACTGTATATTGTTTTGTACTGTTAGGACCCTAATATTACTAGGTGAGCTTTAATTTTTATAATTTCTATAAATTGTAAATGTGCCTGCGTTTTAATAGCTGGTTTAGACATGTGAGCAGAGATGATTATTTAAAATCTTTCTATATGAGGTTTAATTTTTAGGTAAAAAGAAATATTTATATTTTCATAATGTTTTAATAAGATGCATTAATATTTCTATATCGGGGCTATGGGGAGGTTTATATAAGAAATCTATTTTTGTTGTGGCTGCTAACTCTTGGATTTAGGCTTTTCAATATTTTAAGGGTTACGAGTAATTATAGATAGATCAATTCCTTGCTTTCTCACAAAATAGTTTATCTCATTTTTCTCTACTATTGCTCAGCCTTTTCTAATGTTGGATGACTGATCCGAAAAGACAGTGGTTTTATAATCAAGTTTTCTCACCTATACACTAATTCTCATTTTCTGTCCAATATCTGAGCTGGTTTTCCTGTCATATAAATCTTTCTAGTCTTTGCATTAGGATTTGCTTTCTAAGTTATCCCAGCCTTTTTTTTAGAATTGAAATACCTTAGAACTAGAATATTTAATGGAAGGGAGAGAGAGAAAAAGGGAGGAGAGTTTGAGAAGCTATTTCAGATGAGTTTTATGATTTTTGATTTGGCTCTGCTTCGAATAGAGTTCAGGCCACATGTGAACTTCAGATCAGAGGCAGCATTCGGATCCCTGCGGTTCTTTCATTAGACCACATCTTTCTATAGCTGACCTGACTTGGTCTCATTGAAGAGAGTTATTGTGAAAATCCATTTCCTGTCTGCTCAGGTGACAGGAGCTCAGAGTGTATTCTGAATACCTTTTTGAAAAGGGGAATAGTCAAAAAGGACTGACTTTTTACAGAGAGTTTTGCTTCTTTCTACCTGTGGGATTTCCTCTGCAGGACAGATTAACAGTAGACAATGTCCCTGATGGAAACATATCACAGATGTGGAACTAAATCTCAGAGAACAAAATCTTTTGATTAGATGTTTGAGTTTAAGAGAAGATAATAGTTCTCTATAATCAAAGATATTTAAGTTCTATTCTAAGCATTTACAATACTGTATAATATTCTTTGGGGCTGGCATTCATGTATATTGCTTCAATTGTATTGAGTAACACAAGGCAGTTACAGTCTGTGTAAGGTCAGGAAAGTACAGTGGGGTCAGATTTAAGATTTAAAAATCTGAACTCACCAGGTCATATTCACTTGAACCTCAGTCCACTTAAGAATCCTAGAAGTCAGTAGATTTGGTGAGGGGATGGAAGAGAGACCCTCTCTTCTCATTTAGTGAATTTAGACACCAAAGGAATAGGTAGAAGATTAAACACCAAAGGAATGGTAGAAGACTGAGGGAGTGAGGAAGAGAGGAAGGAAAGTTATCTACATCTGTCCTGAGTGATAACTGGAGAATGAGCTTCTCTGGATGAGCTTGCACAGAACAGACTCTGGAGCCTGATTAAGCTGGACCTGAATCCCAGGTCTGCCACTTCCTAGCTGTGTGACATTGGAAGAGCTATTTCATCTTTCTCTGACTCAATCTCCCCATCTGTACAATAGGGCTAAAAAGAGAATTTTGGTCAAATGGTTTTTATGGACATGAAATGAGTTAATTTGCTTGAGAACGTAGTTCCAGGCACAGGATAGACTCTATTTAGATTTATGAGCTCAGTTTATATAAAAATGCTACTTGTTATTCAAAGGAATCCGCGCCGGTGAATGAAGTGGATCACTACCTAATTAAATCTCTTGCATTTCCCCCATTTCTTAGACATCTCCCAACAGTATCTCTATTTATTGTTGTTGTCTATTATTGTTTCAAATCAATCCACCAATAGGCAGCCATTATCAATGTGTTCTTTCTGAATGATTGTGTCATCAAGTCTTTTTAAAACCCCTAAATCATGTCCCATTCTGTATCAGATCCTAGCCACTAAGTCTGAGACTCAAGGCTTCCCACAATCCCATCTCAGCTTATCCTGCATGCCAGGCTTCATCTCCTCCTACACTTCTTTCTACAGCTTCTGTTCATGAATGTATATATTTCACTGTGACTTTTTGTTTGTTTTTGCTTTAAACTTTCTTTTCTTAAAGTCTACCTGTGAAAACATACATAATCATCCAAGAGATAACAATGATGCTCTCTTCCGTTCTTTAAAAGTCTGAGTATGGACATGTATACACAGTTATATTTAAAATGGATAACCAACAGGGAACTGCTGGTTAGCACAGGGAACTCTACTCAATGCCTGCTGGATGGAAGGGGTATTTCAGGGAGAATGGATACATACGTTGATATATGTATTGATATGGCTGAGTCCCTTCACTGTCCACCTGGAACTATCATGACATTGTTTATTAATCTGGCTATACTCCAATATAAAATAAAAAGTAAAAAAAAAGTCTGAGTGAAGATATGTTTATCTTATCTGATTCCAATATATCCATCTCTTAACTACTGTGTTTACTGCATTGAGTGTCAAAAGGGGACATGTCTTACTTTAAGACAATTCACCATTAATTCAGGTTTTCCCCTTCTATAACTTCTTTCCTTATCTTGATACCTGTATTTGATGCCCCAAACTTCAAGAATTCCTTCTTAACATTTTTGAAAATGTTTTTAATATATTGCCATAGGCCAGACCTCATTATTTTAAATCCAAGCTGCTCCCATGTCCAGACATATACCTATCCTTTTTACAGGTCTTAAGTTACAAAGAAATGTTTTAAAACGTCAGTTTCTTTTGCCTATCTGCTGAATACCTTCCAGTATCTTTGCTATAGTGCAAATCCCTTTAACTGGTGTGGTGAGTACTGCTTTCAGCTCAGCTCAGTTCAGTTCAGTCACTCAGTTGTGCCCAACTCTTTGGTACCCCATGGACTGCAGTATGCCAGACCTCCCTGTCCATCACCAACTCCCGAAGCTTGCTCAGACTCATGTCCATTGAGTTGGTGATGTCATCCAACTATCTCATCCTCTGTCATCCCTTTCTCCTCCTGCCTTCAGTCTTTCCCAGCATCAGGGTCTTTTCTAATGAGTCAGTTTTTCGCACCAGGTGGCCAAAGTATTGGAGTTTCAGCTTCAGCATCAGTCCTTTCAATCAATGTTCAAGACTGATTTCCTTTAGGATGGACTGGTTGGATCGCCTTGTGGTCCAAGGGACTCTCAAGAACCTTCTCCAACACCACAGTTCAAAAGCATCAATTCTTCAGTGCTCAGCTTTCTTTATAGTCCAACTCTCACATCCATACATGACCACTGGAAAAACCATAGCTTTGGCTAGATGGACATTTGTTGGCAAAGTAATGTCTGTTGGGAGCCAGTGTGAGGAACTCCGCCCTTGGCAAAGGTCATGAGGAAGGGGGCTTCAGTATGCGCAAAGGCGTGATTAAGCCTCAGGAAATTCCCCTGCTCCCGAGCATCTAACCCCAAAACCAGAGCCTATGTTGTACTCTCACCTACGGGGGGCTCTCCCCCATAACCGTTTCTCTCCGAGAAGGAGTAAACGTGCAGCTCCAAGGCAGTAAAAATTCTTGGGCGTGACTAGAGTGTTTCAACTTATGGGACTCCTCTGAAGGTTATCTAGCCTGCCTGTATAGATTCCTTTGGCCACAACAGACCTCCAACCTTGAGAGGCATGAGATGTTTTGACTTACTAAAGGCAAATTCTTATGAGAAGTTAGAAATTCTTAGTATAGTGGGTTGGTTGAGAATTATATTGACAAAGGGTTTTTTCATTTGTTGTGTCAATAATTACTGCTAATTCCCTGCCCTAGGTGGGACAAGGGCATCTCAGGTTAAACCTCTCTGCACATGATGGTTTACTACCTCTCAACCATAAACAGCACAGAGAGTTTTGGAGTATTTTGAGAGTCTTAATTAACATAGGACTTTTTCTTGTTGTTAAGTCAATGATTGCTGCCAGGCCTCCATATCCTTTAGGTACCTGGGAATATATTAATCAATGTATTTGGAATATAGAAAAGGAAATATAGTAGTTTTTGATGTTAGCAATATTAGACTTTTTGAGTTAATGAATTTTCTCTCTTGTAATAGATCACTGTACTTTGTTATAAATCACTGTGTCCTTGCTATGTAAAAATCTCTATCTTAAGATAGAGATTGTCACTATCTTAAGACTAAGTAGATCTTAAGAGGAACATTGGTGAAAGGATTTTCATTTGTTGGACTGATGTTTGCTGCTAAAATCTCCATATTCCTTGTCCTTATAATAAATATAACTAGCATATAGTAGAAATAAGTATTCACCTTTAAGCATATAGGAGAAATAAGTATTAACCTATAGGAGAAATAAGTATTAACCTTTAAGATTAATCATGTTAACCTTGGGTTAAATAAATTCCTTTCTTGATTGTAACTCACTATACCCTCACCCTATAGGAATGTGACTTTATTTGGAGGGTGGTGCTTGGTTTAAGGAAAAACACCCTTGGAAAAAATAAATTTTCTGGTTATCAGAAAGAAAGGGTTGTAAATGTCATCAGGCAGAAATGACTTGAAGATGATGTAAAACCCCTAAGATTTTTTTTATGTAAAGCACCTGATTTTAATAAGGTCAGGACTGCTGACTCCCGCGTGACTCTGTATTCATCCCTATATGTAACAAAAGGTATATAAGCAAACCCAAAAATAAAGAAATTGGATCAGTTCCAAAAGACTGATTCCCTCATGTCGTTCTTCTCTGCTCTCCAATTTTCTGGCTGAATTCCCATCTGGAGCGTGGGTGCCCGCCATTCAGATGGTGCAAATTCCTTGTCTGGAATTTTATTGGTACCCCACGTAAACCAAGTTATTCAGCCCCTTTCTCTCTCTCTTACTATTTTCTGGCCTAATTCCCATCTGGTGCATAGGACCCACCAAGCCTACTAACTTTGCCTGGGCTTCTAAGATCGGACCCGGGGGGGCCTCAGTGTCTCCTCTCCTTCGGGAGAACAGGAAGAAGCCTGCGGCCTATGTAGGTGGTGATTGCTACCCTGTGTTAACCAAGTTATTTGGCCTCTTTTTCTCTGCTAAATTCCTAGTCCCTCTCTATCTGTAATTAAATAAGTTTTTCCTAGGCCGCCTACTCCGTCCCCACCTTCGAATTACCCTGGATCCACCGGGGCTGGACCCCGGCAAATGTCTCTGCTTTTTAATATGCTGTCTAGGTTGGTCATAACTTTTTTTCCCAAGGAGTAAGTGTCTTTTAATTTCATTGCTGCAGTCACCATCCTCAGTGATTTTGGAGCTCCGCCCAGAATAAAGTCTGTCACTGTTTCCCTATCTATTTGCCATGAAATGATGGGACCAGATGCCATGATCTTAGTTTTCTGAATGTTGAGCTTTAAGCCAATTTTTTCACTCTCCTCTTTCACTTTCATCAAGAGGGTCATTAGTTCTTCACTTTCTGCTATAAAGGAAGTGTCCTCTGCATATCTGAGGTTATTGATATTTCTCCCGGCAATCTTGATTGCAGCTGGTGCTTCATCCAGCCCAGCATTTCTCATGATGTACTCTACATAAAAGTTAAATAAGCAGGGTGACAATGTACAGCCTTGACGTACTCCTTTTCCTATTGGAACCAATCTGTTTTTCCATATCCAGTTCTAACTCTTGACCTGCATATAGATTTCTCAAGAGGCAGGTCAGGTGGTCTGGTATTCCCATCTCTTTCAGAATTTTCTACCATTTACTGTGATCCACACAGTCAAAGGCTTTGGCATGGTTAATAAAGCAGAAATAGATGTTTTTCTGGAACTCTCTTGGTTTTTGGATGATCCAACAGATGTTGGCAATTTGATCTCTGGTTCCTCTGCCTTTTCTAAATTGAGCTTGAATATCTGGAAGTTCTCAGTTCATGTACTGTTGAAGCCTGTTGAATACTGTTTTAGGAATCTCAATTATATCCATTCTTAATACCAGGCTTCCCTGGTGGCTTCTCTGGGCTTCTCTGGTAGCTCAGGCAGTAAAGAATACTACTGCAATGAGGGACATCTGGATTTGATCCTTGGGTTTGGAAGATCCCCTGGAGAAGGGAACGTCTACCCAGTTCAATATTCTGGCCTGGAAAATTCCATGGACAGAGGTGCCTGGCAAATTACAGTCCATGGGTCACAAAGAGTTGGACACAACTGAGTGACTTTCACTTTATTCACTTTTAATGTCAGGCATGTATGAGTCCATCTATGCAGATTTGCAATGAAGACCACACTTGCCTACTGCGGAGGAGCTTTCCTGAAAAGACATGGTAGTCAAGTCACATAAGAATGATCCTATCACACTATTCCAGTTGTGGAGGGAGAGGGTAAGATGGAAGGAATAATTCTGAACAGTCTCTGTCTACTCACAATATCATCTGGCCAGTCCTCCCAGAAGCACAACTCAGCTTGAAATAAAATGTCTACAATAAAGTGATGACAAATTTTAGATTCTTAATAAAAGGGGAAAATAAATCTTTTGGATCTTAAGAGAACAAACTAGCAATGATACATTAGAAATCAGAATCCCTTGATTTTTATCAGTTTCATCCTAGTATTCTTGTCTTTTGGATAAAGCAAGACAGAAAGTGGGGTGATAAGTGTTACTGTTAATGATTCAAGTTGGGAGTGATGAAGAGGGTTTGTCCCTTCATATTCCTGGTAAGTGCATGAAGAATAACTGCAGTAGGTACTGGGATCTAGCGGGGGCCTTTGCTCTTCTTTAACGTTTTTATGAATATCAAAACTCCAGGCAATGTGGCCCTGTGCAAGCCATCTTCCCTCAGGAGGCCTCAATGTCCTCATCTGTCTGAGAAGAGTCTCAGATGAAATATTTAGGCTTACTTGCATACACAACATTTTTCTGTCCCCTAAGGAGCATGTATTGTTAGTAAAATCCCAGCTCTGTCTTCCCGGGGTAAGAGTGGGTCCCTCTGCAGTGACTGATACAATTTTCCTCTGTGACTCAGAATCAATGCAAAGGCATCACTGGCCCAACCAGTCAGCATGTGTCAGGAGGTGTATACAGGCCCTCAAAGTTCTTTTCCCATATGTCACTTCTAAAAACCTAAGAATCTCCCCTCCTTTAAATCAGTGCTCTTCGTCACTTAATAAGATACTAGAAGGTAACACACATTTTTGGCTTGTGGTAGATATGACATTAAGTCTGTGAATCCACTGATAATAAACTATAAGCAGCAATTTTAGAAGGAAGGGAAGCTAGAAGGCAAGGAGAGAAAGAGAGAGGGAGGAAGGGAGAGGGAAAGAAAGAAGGGAAAGAGAGAAATAAAGGAAGAAAGAAAAGGAAAAAGGAAAGAAAAATAAGAAAGGAAGGAAGAAAATCATACCCCATCCAGTCCTAACTAAATCCAGCTGAACATACATGCAAAATAGCTATAACGTACAAAGATAGATGATGACTGCCAAAAGTAAGGAAGTCACTCTGTCAGATTTAACATTTAAAACTATGTTATTAAAAGAAATACACTTTGACTACAGATTTGTCTTATCATAATCCTTAGCAAGACTCTTTACTAATGTTCTATAAACTTTGCTATTCACAAGAGTTACTCTGGGTAATTTGCTATTAATTTACTTCTGCCCTTTTGCCACTGTTCATGCATTTTGTGAATTTCTTTTTGTGTTTCTGAAGCAAGAAAACAAGATCAAGCTGAAAGGCCATGGCCTGAGTCATATTGCCACAGTAAGCAGAGGACGAACATGTTCTGGAATTGGTTAGAAAAGGCCCACTGTGTGATGAAAGGAAACGAAGGTAGACCTTGCTTTCTGAAGTTGTAGGTTGAAACCCACTTGATCAAGGAATCCTTAGCCTTCTTTCAGTTCTCTTCCTGGGGGACAGTGAACATAGTAATTGCTCAATAAACATTACTTTTTGAAAGAACAAAAAACAATTGCTAACTTACTCATTCTCACTCTACAGAATTTCATACAGTTGAAATCATAGAGTATGTATCACTGATACAGTTTTGTCTCTCTGATTTTAATTAAAATATAGATCAATGTACAATTGACATTCTGGCATATTCCATGAATGGCAGATATATATATTTTCTCAAGTCAATGAACTAAGAGATTGCTAGTACCATTTTTTCAGCATCATTTCAGTATTCTATAACCTTGATGGAACTTTTCTTAGGCATCTTTAAACAGCCAGGGAGGACTAGCTAGAGAATAATACTAAAGCCTTAAAAGTAATATCTTCTAGTTACTGACTATTTTCTATGTATGGGCACCATGCAGGTTACTTTATATTTGAATTATTTAGAACAGTCTTGCAAATAATTATCATTTTAAAGTGGCAAAAACTGGTTCATTGATGGTGACAGTATTATTAAGATCACTTTATAGTTATAGATACAAGATACATATTTAGGGATGTCTCATTCTGAGCCCCTTCTCTCTTTCATACTCTAAGCCTTGTCTTCCTTCTCAACCAGAAGAAGAAGGCATTTTTGTTGCCTCAGACAGTTTTAAAAGTTCTGGCACCTCTCCAAGACTGGGCTTTTTTTTTTGGCTGATTATAATCTTGAAAATGAAGGTCTCTGTCCTTTAGGAGCCATTGAGAAAATATTCCTACATGTACTGTTCCTTAAGGGCTCTACTGCTGTAAATAATGTATATGACATGACCTAGATCAGCCCTCATTAAAAAGATGGAGTTCCCATCTATTCACTCCTGTAGCCAACGGTGGATCAATAACACTGTGATTAACTGTGGGCTCCTGCCTGAGAATTGCCTGCTATGTGCAGCGACACCAGCGTGCTATTATGATGTTGATAAAAGGGCTAGGGGCTGTAGTTTATATGACAAATAATAAAAGACAAGCCAGGGCTGTGGCTTCAAGAAACAACGACATGCTGGGCAAATGCAAAAGAGGAAATTAAGTTTTTTTATTTTTTTAAACATAGGTTTATTTAAACCTCACCTGGTTTACTGCTACATTCATATGTGGCAAGGTGTGTTGGCAGGTCTGACTGCCTGGGGAACCTAGTTTGTTTTGGGGAAGCTTAGGAAGGGTTTCTCTGGTGGCTCTTTTGGTAAAGAATCCACCTGCAAAGCGAGAGACGTAGGTTCGATCCCTGGGTTGGGAAAATCTTCTGGAGGAGGGCATCAGTTCAGTGAAGTTCAGTCACTCAGTCGTGTCCGACTCTGTGCGACTCCATGAATCACAGCACGCCAGGTCTCCCTGTCCATCACCATCTCCTGGAGTTCACTCAGACTCACGTCCATCGAGTCCGTGATGCCATCCAGCCATCTCATCCTCGGTCGTCCCCTTCTCCTCCTGCCCCCAATCCCTCCCAGCATCAGAATCTTTTCCAATGAGTCAACTCTTCCCATGAGGTGGCCAGAGTACTGGAGTTTCAGCTTTAGCATCATTCCTTCCAAAGAATTCCCAGGACTGATCTCCATCAGACTGGACTGGCTGGATCTCCTTGCAGTCCAAGGGACTCTCAAGAGGCTTCTCCAACACCACAGTTCAAAAGCATCAGTTCTTTGGTGCCCAGCCTTCTTCACAGTCCAACTCTCACATCCATACATGACTACAGGAAAAACCATAGCCTTGAATAGACGGACCTTAGTTGGCAAAGTAATGTCTCTGCTTTTGAATATGCTATCTAGGTTGGTCATAACTTTTCTTCCAAGGAGTAAGCGTCTTTTAATTTCATGGCTGCAGTCACCATTTGCAGTGATTTTGGAGCCCCCAAAAATAAAGTCTGACACTATTTCCACTGTTTCCCCATCTATTTCCCATGAAGTAATGGGACTGGATGCCATGATCTTCGTTTTCTGAATGTTGAGCTTTAAGTCAACTTTTTGCTCTCCTCTTTCACTTTCATCAAGAGGCTTTTAGTTCCTCTTCACTTTCTGCCATAAGGGTGGTGTCATCTGCATATCTGAGGTGATTGATATTTCTCCCAGAAATCTTGACTCCAGCTTGTGTTTCTTCCAGTCCAGTGTTTCTTATGATGTACTCTGCATATAAGTTAAACAAGCAGGGTGACAATATACAGCATTCAAGGACTCCTTTTCCTATTTGGAACCAGTCTGTTGTTCCATGTCCAGTTCTAACTGTTGCTTCCTGACTTGCATACAGATTTCTCAAGAGGCAGGTCAGGTGGTCTGGTATTCCCATCTCTTTCAGAATTTTCCACAGTTTCTTGTGATCCACACAGTCAAAGGCTTTGGCATAGTCAATAAAGCAGAAATAGATGTTTTTCTGGAACTCTCTTGCTTTTTCCATGCTCCAGCGGATGTTGGCATGGCCACCCACTTTGGTACTCTTTCCCGGAGAATCCCCATGGACAGAGGAGCCTGGCAGGCTGGGGTCACACAGAGTCAGACACGACTGAGTGACTAAGCACAGGAAACCTCCTGGGACAAAGGATGTGAGCATTCAAATGCTCAAGGTTATTTCAAGGATGGTATATTATTGTGAAGAGCATGTTTTATTAGAAGGCACTTCTTTGTCTTTTTCTTAAAACTGTCCCTTTCTTAGTTCTTAGGGAACTGTACCTAAATTCCAGGTAAGACTGTGATTAAAAAAAAAAAAAGTAGAGAGCTAGAAAACTTGAGGGCAGAAACTGCAGTTTCTGCAGTATTTAGGGATGACAACCTTGGCCAGACACAAGAGCCTTCCCATTGGGAATCAGGGCCATCAACGTTAGTGCTGCTGGCTACACCAACAGTAGCCCTTGTGCTGGACACCAGCACTGGGGCACCTTCAGCGGCATCTGCTGTTCAACTCTTCTGTTAGTGCTCAGAAGAGAACATAGGCAGATGCCATGGATGGCCAAAGCATCTAGCTTCAGGAGCATGTGGAGCTACTCTCTGGGACTCCTGTAGGTGAGACAGACTGCAGTGGCTTGGCAGGAAGGAAGCAAACAGTGGGAAAGAGGACAGAACTTCTGAAATTCCAGGTGGGACTACAGACTGGAGCTTCCCTGGTGGCTCAAACAGTAAAATCATCCGCCTGCAATGCTGGCGACCCGGGTGCAGTCCCTGGGTCAGGAAGATCCCCTGGAGAAGGAAACAGCAACCCACTCCCCGTACTCTTGCCTGGAAAATTCCACGGATGGAGGAACCTCCTTGTGGGCTACAGTCCATGGGGTAGCACACAGTCAGATACAAGTGACCGACTTCACTTTTGCTTTCACTTTTCACAGACTGGTGGCAAGGAATGCTCACATATTACTTGGAAATTGGGAGGGGTCCACTCACTGACTGGGTGTGTGTGAGCATTTCAGGTAGGTAGATGTCCACAGCCTCATCTTGTCAACCCCTGAGGGACTGAGAATATGGAGCTGAGCCAGCAGAGTGTAAACTGTAGGATTTGACACCAAAAGGTTAATACACAAAGAGAAAAAAATGATTATTTGAAATCATTTGAACAGATAGAAAGTATAATATTTAAGAAGATTAAGCTCCTGCAGAGACATAGAGAATTATTAAGTGAAATTGCAAAACTTTTAAAGTGGTTAATGTAAGAGCTAATTTTACATTAAAAAGAAAAGGATTATCATTCAAAGAAGAAATTGTCATTCTAAGAATTTCAGTAAAAGAGCCTGCACAAGTATAGAATGGCAATTATTAAACAACCTACACTAAACCACACTGAAAATTCTTTATTTTGCACAGCTAGTCAATCATCACAGGCTGTCTGGAGTTGGCTAAATTCAAGCCTTGGTTATTCATCCCAACCCATCTATGTTCTCAGGTGAGTGCTGAGAACTGAAGGTGTTCAGCTTGTCCGATTCTGGAAAAGATCAGGAAGAGATGGCTACAGGATGGAGACGAGGGAGTGATGACTGTGCTGTCATAGAAGACTTGAGAGGTTACTCCAGGCTAAGACAGGACCTGAAAGATACAGTTTGTAACTAGATCTAATTTATCCATTAGCTATTCTGCCTTTGAGCTTCTTTTATCTGGATATAGTACATGAGTAATACAATACACACCTGTTGGACCTGGTTTTCATCAAACCAGATCCACGAATTGAAAGAGGCTACTTCATTTATCAGGTTTTATTAAGGACATTTTGTGTCTGAAACAGTGCCAATGTTCTTTTAATGCACACATTGCCAGTTAACTTTATATATTTTACATGCATTAATAGTGGCCTACTCTGTGCATAATGTTTATCCTTTAACTCAGCAATTTATGATTGATAACGAGGATAGGGAACTGCAGTTTAGCTTAATCAGAACTGTGGTAAAAGGCATTGCCAATTACGATGAAAGTATGGAAAGATAGCGAACCCAATTTGGACATCCAGTAAGAGTTCCTCAAAGAGGTTTCATATCAGCTGTATATGGAAGATATCAATACTGGCAGCCAAGAAACAGAGAAGAACGTTGGAAGTGCCGAGCTGGAAGGACTGATGGAGAGTATGAATCTCCACTTTGCAAAACTGGAAACTTTCCCCAACAAAGTTACCTTCAGTAGTCTGTCAACTCGTTCAGAGGCAGAGCCTCCCTAGACAGGTCAAAGGGAGTACAAGATGGTAAGAGTAAATAAACACCCACAATTAGAAAAAAAAATGAGGCCTTTGCTTCTAGGTGTGCACATGTGCTAAGTCACTTCAGACATGTCTGACTCTTCACGACTCCATGGACTATAGCCCGCCAGGCTCCTCTGTCTATGAGATTCTCTAGGCAAGAATACTTGAGTGGGTTGCCATGCCCTCCTCTAGGGGATTTTCCCAACTCGGGGATCAACCCTCATTTCTTATGTCTCTTCCATTGGCAGGAAGGTTCTTTACCAATAATATCACCTGGGAAGCCCTTGCTTCTCAGAGGGTACATTTATTTAGAGCTAAAAGTGGAAAATCAAGGATCGTAGGTTTTTTTTTTTTCTCTGTTTTTATTTTTGTTTTATTTTACTTTACAATACTGTATTGTTTTTGCCATACATCAACATGAATCCACCACGGGTGCACACGTGTTCCCAATGCTGAACCCCTCTCCCACCTCCCTTCTTTTGTTTTAGGTCAAATCCATAAAAATTCTAACCAGTGTAAACAGAAATCGAAGGAAGTAGGATCTTTAAACCATTTTAATGAGTTTTTTCCAACTCTATTTATTTAAATGAAACTAAAGAATCTTTTCTGAAGAATCAGCCTGCTGACTCTAAAAAGCAGAGGCCACAAACTCAGGGACACAGCTCTGACTTTCAGGGCATTTCCAGGTGACCCTTCTCTTCCACTGTGTTGACAGACCGGACATTTTCTCAAAATAAGAGGAAAAGCAAAGCATTTCACTGCAACTCTCAAAGGGCTAACAAAGACTCCATTTAAAAATAGCATTTTTGTTATATGTTATCTATGTGTGTTTCACGCATTTTTGTTTAATGACCATTTGATGCCCACTCGTTTAGAGAAGTGTGATTGTGTGTGAGCAGAAAAGAAAACCCCTTTGTTTATACCACAGGATGTTCAGTCAATGTCCACTTTGTTGTGGATATCAGAGCAACACTTGAGATTCTCCTAAATATGAAGCACTAAGTAGTTTGAGTGTTTATCCTCATACTCAGAGAAAGATTGAATACACGTGATTGATCGTGAATTGCAACGACTGAAATCTAAGTGCTAGAAAATGAACTTACCAATAATAAGTGAATTTAATAAAACAGTTCTTCTGAAACACTAGGGGATGCTTGGGGTATTGCAGATAAGTGCAACAGCAAGAAATTTTAAAACATTGCCCAAGACATGGGACTATGATAATTTTTCAAGAACCTCAATATCCATAAACATTAAAGATCCTGTAGAACAACCAGGACCCCTTACAATAAACTTGATCTTCATAAAACTGGATTTCCATGCACACTCTTGACTTATTATCTTGGACAGCTTGCACAATTTATTAACCTTTACAAATCTCAATTTCTTAAATTGCAAAAGACAAACATGCATGGGAAGATTCTTAGGAGGACTACAAATAGTACATGACTTGTTACCATGTCCTGATCCTGCTAACGAGTGTCAATATCACATTTCCCATATTGCCCAAATTGTAATAGCTCAAATTATAACAGCATATTAAAAAGAAGAGACATTACTTTACCAACAAAGGTCCACATAGTCAAAGCTTTGGTTTTTCCAGTAATCATGTATGGATGTGAGAGCTGAACCATAAAGAAAGCTGAGTGCCGAAGAATTGATGCTTTTGAACTGTGGTGTTGGAGAAGTCTCTTGAGAGTCCCTTGGACTGCAAGGAAAGCCAACCAGTCCATCCTAAAGGAAATCAGTCCTGAATATTCATGGAAGGACTGATGCTGAAGCTGAAGCTCCAATACTTTGGCCACCTGATGCAAAGACCTGACTCATTTGAAAAGACACTGATCCTGGGAAAGATTGAAAACAGGAAGAGAAGGGGACAACAGAAGATGACAAGGTTGGATGGCATCACTGACTCAATGGATGTGAGTCTGAGCAAGCTCCAGGAGATGGTGAAGGACAGGGAAGCTTGGCGTGCTGCAGTCCATGGGGTCGCAAAGAGTCAGACATGACTGAGCAACTGAACTGAACCGAATTTATATAAATTTTATATTTAATCATTATTTATAATTTTTAATAAAGATTTCTGATATTCTCATTTTTCACCAGAAGAGGCCACTATGATCCAACATAATGGATTCATTGTCAGTTAACTGAATAATTCTATGTAGGAGATCAGTCCTGGGTGTTCATTGGAAGGACTGATGCTGAAGCTGAAACTCCAATTCTTTGGACACCTGATGTGAGGATCTGACTCATCTGAAAAGACCATGATGCTGGGAGGGATTGAGGGAAGGAGAAGAGGACAACAGAGGATGAGATGGTTGGATGGAATTACCGACTCGATAGAGGTGAGTTTGGGTAAACTCCTGGAGTTGGTGATGGACAGGGAGGCCTGGTGTGCTACGGTTCATGGGGTCACAAAGAGTCTGATATGATTGAGCAACTGAATTGAACTGAACTGAGAAAATTGACAGTTACTTAGAAAGGCAATGATCACAAATATATCTTTCTTTTCTCGCAAACCTACTTTTGAAAGGCAGGCTCCTCTTCCATCCAGCGTAGTGTTTATAGAATATCCTTCCTCTGATTCCTTGGGAGAAGTCAAGATTTTAGAGATAGACAAACATAGATTTGAATCTTGGTTTTAGCACAGACACAAACTGTTTAACCTTGGTAAGTAACAAACTCGTTCACTCCTACAAAGAGAAAAGGATGGTATCTAGCTTATTTTGCCTTTTTTTTCCTTTAGAGATTAGATGAGCAATTGCTATAAGAGTACTTAAATGGCACCTGAAATAAAGAAGAAACTCCTATTAGTTCCTATGCCTCTAGAATCTCCAATGTACTGTTGCTCATACCTGATTTCTGTTACCAAATATGCTCTAAAGAATCCTAAAATGGTTTATGTACATTTACCTAATAATGGAAAGAATAGCTGCTGCTGCTGCTGCTGCTAAGTCGCTTCAGTCGTGTCCGACTCTGTGCGACCCCATAGACAGAAGCCCACCACGCTCCCCCCGTCCCTGGGATTCTCCGGGCAAGAACACTGGGGTGGGTTGCCATTTCCTTCTCCAATGCATGAAAGTGAAAAGTGAAAACGAAGTCACTCAGTCGTGTCCGATTCTTAACGACCCCATGGACTGCAGCCTACCAGGCTCCTCCATCCATGGGATTTTCCAGGCAAGAGTACTGGAGTGGGGTGCCATTGCCTTCAGGGAATGCTAAATTCAAGGTAGTTTACAAGGTTAATATAGAGAAATATGAAGAATAACTGGAAAGTGGAAATTAAGGATTTATTCATTTTTTTATACTCAAATTATCATTGCAATTAAATTTTTACCTTTACATTTTAAAATAGCAAGCATGTGCTTCCTTTTCATTATAAAATATTAAAATAAATGAACAATTTATCTTTCCTTAGATATCTCTTCTATTTCTGTAATCATTTATCAAATGGGCACATATGAAACTAAAAACTAATAGCAATGGTTGGTCTTTCCCTGGTAGTCCAGTGGTTGAGAGTCTGCCTGCCCGTGAAGGGGACATGGGTTTGATATCTGGTTCATGAAAATTCCACATGCTGTGGAACAACTAGCTTTTCAGCTGTAACTACTGAGTGCATGAGTATTTGTACATCATGCTACCATATATCTGAATTCAGAAGATGTGAATATGTTTTTCTAGTACTGAGCTTCATATCCCCTGTTCCACTCCATCCCCCAAACACAGACCTTGCACTTCCCAGAGCAAATCACCATATTAAAACTTTTAATAGATAAGACTCATAGATTTCTTTTATAAAGAGGAGAAAGGACTATTTGTGAATTTAAGGTATTTACAGGCAAACCTGTTGTAAGAGATTTTACAAATAAAATTAACAATCTGGAAAATGACCTTCTCTCAACCTAGGTTCTCAAATGAAGATTATTCCTTTAACACATTCTGATCACATGCAACTCTTTAAGACAAGTAGAAAATAGAAAAAAAAAAGATGTAATATTTCCAAGGGAGATAACAACTATGGATTAAATGTCTTAAATTCATTCTGTAGCTGTGAAGTTAGAACTAAGACCTCTACATCAGAATGGCATTAAGCATTGTCCAAATTTGATCCTAATGGTTGTCTCTTTTGAATATGTCCCTCTTTATACCAAGGGGCATTTTTCTTCTTGTAAGCCAGGAAGGATAATACGATGGTGAGGTAGAGTCTGAAAATTACGTTTCTATGACACTCTCTCCACATTCTGGAAACCAAGGCTCTGCCAAGTTTAATACCCAAATACAGATCTGAAAATGTACAGTCCTTGAGCTTCTAAATCCACGGTGTAAATGTGCAGACACACATGTAAGAAGATGGTAACTACCCATTAGTTTTTGTGGCTGCGTGTGCTACAAGGGGTGTCATCACAAGTCTCGAAGCACAAAATAAACATCTCCTTGGTATTTCTGGAGTACTGGAGGAGTTTGCCTCATCACAAACACTGTTTGCTTTGATAATCTAACTACTTTTTTCTTAAGGGAATATACAAATCTAAAAATCAGGAAATCTTGCTAAAATGCTTTCTTTGCTGAAGCAGTATCTCAGTATAGTAGCTCAGTAACTTAACTGCTTAGACGTAGTTATTTCTTTGTTGAGCATGGCTCTGTATTTTTCATGGAGCTTTAAGCTGTGCTAAAATTGAGTATTCCTTTTGAATAATTATCCTTCCTACTAGTAAACTAATCAGTGACTCTCTTGAGGCCAACAAAGTGAATGGTTTTGAGTCTGACTCTTGTTGAAAAAGCACACTTAGCCCCACAGATGGCACTGTGCTATAAATCTGTGAAGTTATAAAATCGAAAAAAAAGAAAAAAGATAATCACTATCTTTTTTTCCCTCAAGCAGACTTTATGAAGCATTAATCAATTCAGGGAAGCTAATAAAATGCCTGGAAAATGAATCCCAATGTTATTTAAATTATAGCTATTTATCAGTAAACAAAAGAAATTTATGAGGCCACTACTGGAGCGCACCAAAGGCAAGCTGGTCAACATAGATTTGACCCCTGAGGAAGTTTGGGAATATTTTTAGTGCAAAGAATAAAAGTTTGGGTGTGTTATTGTGAGCTGAATGAATTCCATTATTGTATTTCTTTCAAGGAGTCATCTTTGACAATCCCCATGTTGAAATCAAGCTGTCTATGCAGCAACTTCTTCTGTAAAGTTTAAAATCCTGCCAGCACTTCTCTGAGATGCTGGTATTTTTACTATGTCGGAAGAATGTTTGCCTGCCACAGTGAACTAACATTTATTTTTGTTCTAAATTAGAAAAACAGCAGGGCTGAATCAGCTTGACATGACATTCAGCTGAACACCACGAGGGATATTTTCATCAGTAAGGATGAAGAAATAGGAACGGTGGTTCCCAGAAATGAAGTGTGTGCTGCAGTCAACGAGGGTCTGTGTGAGGGGAGGCTGGTTGGAGACTAGGGGAGTGTTTGTGCAACAGTAGTCTGGGAGCATGAATAAAATATTCTGCATCTTACAGGGCATTTGCAGGCAGTATTTCATTTGGTTCTCAGCAATTATTTTTTTTAAATTCTTATTTTTTTATGGAAGTATAGTTGTTCATAATGTTTCAGGTGTACAGCAAAGTGATTTAGTTTTAAATATATACTAGTTATATATATGTGTGTATCTGTGTATGTGTATATATATATATATATATATATATATATATATATGTTTTTTTTCTATTATAGGCTATTATAAGATAATATAGTTCCCTGAAGTATACAGTAGGTCTTTGTTGCTTATCTATTCTATTTTTTTTTGAGGATGGTTGTCACTTGATTTTTGAGAATTTGACTGCAATTTTTCAGGAGATTACTTAAAATTTCAAAATCAGGTTTGTTTTTATCTAAAAATTGCCTCAGAATCCTAATTTGAATAATTTAGGAGAATGACAATTTGTGATATTCATATATATCATGAAAGAATACAGTTAAATTTATTGACGAGAGGGTAGATAGATTTTAATCATCTATTTTTTTAATGAATTTTATTAGAGTATAGTTGCTCACAGCAATATTTTAAGGAAGAAATTAGAAACCAAAGGAGAGGGGAGTATTACCATTTCCTGATGAGGAGACTGAATGACAGAAGTTGGCCTTGCCTTGATTCATGACCCCACATGAGAGCACTTAACACAAGTAAAGATACCATTTTGTTACTTTTCATTCTGATGACCTGTCAGTGACAAAGAGAGAAAACCTTTACTTTAAGAGTCTGTTTCTATTGAAGTTCATTTTTTTTTTTTGCACTGTGGGGTGGCATAAGGCTTAGAAGTTTTGTTCTTGCAAATGAAGACTGTCTTACCCATGACCTTCTATGCACTGAAGACAATGTGATACAGTGGGAAAGACACAAAGCCAGGGGTTGGAACACATGTTTCCTGCTGCTTCATCTCTTCAGGCCTGTGTGTTCTCATTTATCCAATAATAGGGTAGAAACAATTATTTCTAAAGTCCTTATTAACACCAAAACTCTATTTTCACTTCATTTTCCCAATGCTGAACATAATAAATGATGTAAAATTTAATGATCTCATTACCACAAATGGTAAATTGCATTTTAGAATAAAAGGTTGAGTTAGTCATTAGTAAGTCTGTGGACACAACAGTGACTTTCTAGGTTTTTCTGACATCATCAATTGTTGTGAAAATCAGCTCAATAGGAAGAATGATTCAACGTCATCCTAACAGAGTTTGGCTTTCTTCCCTCCTTTCCTTCTTTTTTTTCCCTTTTCCCATAGATATTTATTGAGTAATTACTATGTGCTAAGTTCTGTACAGGTTACTGGGGATAAAGTGGTCATAAATCAAATTTTGACACTGCCTTTTAGAATTTACAGTTTAGGAGATAGTCAAATTAGCCAAAAATTAGAACATGGAAAAATATGCTAAGGAAGGTGAAAATATAGATCAACACATGGGCTGCCTCTACCCACTTCAAAAGCAGAGCCAGCCTCCTCTCTGTGTTTATCCATTTATTTCTTTGCATCTTTCCTTTCTCAGATTTGACAATGGCATCTTCATGATCTCAAAGGTGCTTGTGCCCAGGGTAATATCTTTAGACACTATCTGTATTAGTTTCCTAGAATTCCTTAAGAAAATACCCTAAGTGTGTGGCTTAAACGAGAGAAATGTATTCTCTTACAGTTGTGGAGGCTAAGCGTTCACAAATATGGTGTTGGGGAGGTCATGCTCCCCCGAAGCCTTTGGGAAGCGTCCTTCTTTGCCTCCTCCAGCTTCCAGTGGTTCCTGCCAATCACTGGAGTTCTTGGCTTGTAGCAGCAAGCTCCAGCCTCTGTCTCTGTCTTCGTGTGACCTTCTCCATGTCTGTCTCTTCTGTGTCTTCAAATCTCTATTTCTTTTCACAAGAACACCAGCCATTGACTTCAGGACCCACCTTAGGGCCTCATCTTAAATTGATTACATCAGCAAATGTCCTATTTCCAAATAGGTCATGTTCACAGTTTCCATGTGTAAGGACATTTTTGGAGGAACTATTGAAATCAGTTCAAGCCTAACGGAAAAAGATAATGAAAGAAGGATACGGAAGAGACTTTATTGTTAATATTACTTTTATATTTTTTAATGATTATGCATATAACATACGCTTATTAAGAGAAAATGGGGCATGGTTTAATAAAACTATAGACGTGTGCATTTAAAATGAATGGTGTTTCCATTTAAATGCTTATAGTACACAGATCACACTTAGGGGACTCTGCTGATCACAGGTAATCGGAATCCTGAACTCTCCTGGGTGTCAGTAGCTTCTTCCTCATTGCCCAGCAAGGTGGAGCAGAGTGTCCTTTTCACTCCCTTGCCATCCTTCAGAGAAAACACGGATGTTTTATAGGGGAAGGCCCCAGGAAAATGCAAAAGGCAAAGTCAACAATTGAGGACAGGATAATTTGCTTCTAAATTATTGGGAATGTGAAGAATTTTTGACAACACAATGATTCTACCAAATTTTCTAACAATTTTCCTTGATTCAAAATCAATTTCAAATTTACTTGTATTGCTATTAGAGGTGACATATTTAATATGAGGGTCTTTAAACAAGGACAGCTTAAAATCTTCTTATGATAGATGAGTTACTAAACCCTCAAGTCACACATCAAACTTCCTAAGATGCAGTTTATATTCTTTTCGGTTTTTTTTTTTTTTTTTTCAGTTCGGAGAGAATTTTCATTGATGGAGAATTTGCTTCTGTAAAATGCAGGCAAAACTCATACTCAGAAACTGTAGGATTTTCCCCTTCCTGGATCAGACTTCAGTTGAGGACAAAGTATGGTCTTTATTCCATGGTTTCTTTCTCTTGTCTTCTTTCCTTTCTTTTCTGCTCTCTCTTCTTTTTATTTTTTTGCTTTCAGGGACTAGAAATAGCTCTATATTGAGATCTGAAAGTTCATCAGTGTGTGATTTTCTTTGTAAACTTGTCTCAAAAGACTATGGTAGATAGAATTCAAGCTTTGCATCCAAAATGATTAAAAAAAAAAAAAAGAGCCAAAGCTAACTATGTGAGGTGATATAAATGCGTATGTATATATGTATATAGAAAGAGATAGACATGATGGTGATGATCATTTTACAATGTGTGATATAAAAACACACTGAGTTGTATACCTTAAAATATACTACTTTTATTAATCAAATTATACTGCAACAAAGCTTAAACAAAGCACATTCTACAAGTTCAAATGTAGTTACTATTATCATATGCTTAGGTTCCCTGGTGATCTAAAGTAGGAGGTTGCAGGAGCTTAGGGGAGAGGTAGGCAGAGGTTAAAAAAAAAAAAAGCAGGCTTGTTCAGGATCACTCAGAGTTTGGGGCACACCTGAGAATGGGATAGGAGCTACTTACCAGCACAGGTGGAGCTGGACCTTTGGGTGAATTTTATAAGCTTCTCAGTTTTCCAATTCAAAAAGGTGCCTTGTAGGTACAGAAGCACCGCATTAGGTACCCCCTTCCTCTTGTCTGCACAGGCTGAGCAGAGCTGGGTCGTGTCCCTCGCTCCCATAGCTGGGCAGCCTCTGCAGCTATAACTCACCCTCCCATGGGGGCAGCCCTGACCCTAGCTCTCAGACAGACTCTCTGCAGTCACCTTTCGCTTTGTTTAGCTTTAATGACTCGTCCTCATTTGCTGTGGTGCTCATTTCCTTGGCAGAGAAAAGACATTTTATAAGGTGGAGAAATAATAGTTGCTTGTATTTACCAAGAATCCTTGAACACATGGTTATCTAGTGGGACAAGTATCTAGAAAGTTCTGGGCGCAGGGACACCGTGAACCCAGTGGTTATTAGTGGGATTGACTGGGTTTGGATTCTGAAGTTTCCTTCTCTTTTAGCTATATGTGTCTAGACTTTAGACACATTATGGGAAATTTATTATTCCTCTTCAGAGGGGCTGATTTTAGCAGCAACAACATGATTGTATGGATTAGAAGGATTAATGTACATGAAGATTATTTTTAAGAAATGGAAAAAAACAGCATTTGGCATGTGCAAAGTGCTGAAAGTATGTATTATATTTTTAATGAATTCAATATAGAAGCAATAATATGTAGACACTGATCACGAAGGACTTATCATCTCATAAATTTTACTTTAAATGTTTTAGAAACAATTTTTGGGTAATCTTCAAGGACTAGTAACTGATTTTAACAACAAACAGAGAAAACCAATAAGGCAATATTTTTACTTAGGGATCTTCCCTCATTCATAAACACACAATTATATTTCTAACATCTAATTTTGAGTTGCATATATTTGGCACTCAAGGTAAGAAACAGCCTGTAGGTTTAGATTTAACCCCAAGGGAAATAATGTTTCATCTGTCTCCATTTATGTGTGTATTGGGGTATATAAAGGAGAGACGAGCAGAGATTGAGAGAGATAGAGAGAGGGAGAGAATGAATTTTGAAAACAATGAATTCAATACATTTATTTCAGTTCAGTTCAGTCACTCAGTCATGTCCGACTCTTTGTGACCCCATGAACCGTGGAACACCAGGCCTCCCTGTCCACCACCAACTCCCCGGAGTCCACCCAAACCCATGTCCATTGAGTTGGTGACACTGTCCAGCCATCTCATCCTCTGTCATCCCCCTTCTCCTCCTGCCCTCAATCTTTCCCAGCATCAGGGTCTTTTCCAATGAGTCAGCTCTTTGCATCAGGTGGCCAAAGTATTGGAGTTTCAGCTTCAACATCAGCCCTTCCAATGAACACCCAGGACTGATCTCCTTTAGGATGGACTGGTTGGATCTCCTTGCAGTCCAAGGTACTCTCAAGAGTCTTCTCCAACACCACAGTTCAAAAGCATCAATTCTTCACTGCTCAGCTTTCTTTATAGTCCAACTCTCACATCCACACATGACCACTGGAAAAACCATAGCCTTGACTAGACAGACCTTTGTTGACAAAGCAATGTCTCTGCTTTTTAATATGCTGTCTAGGTTGGTCATAACTTCCCTTCCAAGGAGTAAGTGTCTTTTTATTTCATGGTTGCAATCACCATCTGCAGTGATTTTAGAACCCAGAAAAATAAAGTCAGCCACTGTTTCCCCATCTATTTGCCATGAAGTGATGGGACCAGATGCCATGATCTTAGTTTTCTGAACGTTGAGCTTTAAGCCAACTTTTTCACTCTCCTCTTTCACTTTCATCAAGAAGCTCTTTAGTTCTTCTTCACTTTCTGCCATAAGGGTGGTATCATCTGCATATCTGAGGTTATTGATATTTCTCCTGGCAATCTTGATTCCAGTTTGTGCTTCATCCATCCAGCATTTCTTATGATGTACTCTGCACATAAGTTAAATAAGCAGGGTGACAATATACAGCCTTGATGTACTCCTTTTCCTAATTGGAACCAGTCTGTTGTTCCATGTCCAGTTCTAACTGTTGCTTCCTGACCTGTATATAGGTTTCTCAAGAGGCAGGTCAGGTGGTCTGGTATTCCTATCTTTTGAAGAATTTTCCACTGTCTACTGTGATCCACACAGTCAAAGGCTTTGGCATAGTCAATAAAGCAGAAACAGATGTTTTTCTGGAACTCTCTTGCTTTTTCTATGATCCAAGATGTTGGCAATTTGATCTCTGGTTCCTCTGCCTTTTCTAAAACCAGCTTGAGCATCTGGAATTTCATGGTTCGCGTATTGCTGAAGCCTGGCTTGGAGAATTTTGAGCATTATTTTATTAGCGTGTGTTCAGTTCAGTTCAGTCGCTCAGTCGTGTCTGACTCTTTGTGACCCCATGAACAGTGAGATTTTCCAAATTTGCTGACATATTGAGTGCAGCACTTTCACAGCATCATCTTTCAGGATTTGAAATAGCTCAGAGGAATTCCATCACCTCCACTAGCTTTGTTCATAGTGATGTTTCCTAAGGCCCACTTGACTTCACATTGCAAGATGTCTGGCTCTAGGTGAGTGATCACACCATTGTGATTATCTGGGTCGTAAAGATCTTTTTTGTACAGTTCTTCCGTGTATTCTTGCCACCTCTTCTTAATATCTTCTGCTTCTGCTAGGTTCCTAACATTTCTGTCCTTTATTGAGCCCATCTTTGCATGAAATGTTCCCTTGGTATCTCTAATTTTCTTGAAGAGAGCTCTAGTCTTTCCCATTCTGTTGTTTTCCTCCTTTCTTTGCACTGATCGCTGAGGAAGGCTTTCTTATCTCTCCTTGCTATTCTTTGGAACTCTGCATTCAAATGGTTATATCTTTCTTTTTCTCCTTTGCTTTTACGTCCCTTCTTATCACAGCTATTTGTAAGGCCTCCTCAAAACAGCCATTTAGCTCATTTACCTCTATATATAATTTCTGTAGCTATTTGAAATTGAATACATGTACCTATTCTTTATGGCTTCCTTTGTGGCTCAGATTGTGGTCAAGAATCTACCTGCAATGCGAGATACCTGGGTTCGATCCCTGCATCAGGAACAAGGAAATGGCCACCCACTCCAGGATTCTTTCCTGGAGAAACCCATGGAGTGAGGGAGCCTGGAGGACTACAGCCTGTGGGGTCCCAAAGAGTCAGACACAACTGAGCAACTAATATTTTACTTTTTTTTTTTTTTTTTTTTGGTTTTTATATATTCTTTACAGAGGAAGAATGTGGTGTAAAATGAGAAGCAGCTTTATAATTTGACACAAATGAATCTTTCAGTTTAGCCATTTGCTGATAGTGTAATTCTGAGTATGCTACCTCAATATTTGGAGTCTCAATTTTATCATCCGGCAAATGGAATTAATTGCAAGTTGTAAACTTGTCATAAGGGTATGCAAACATTTGGTTCATAGTAGTGCTCAGTAAGTCATGACTACTGTTTTTGGAGGCCCGAATAACATCTCTTGGGTATTCACTGTGCTAAGTCACTTCAGTCGTGTCCGACTCTTTCCGACACTAGGGACTGTAACCCCTCAGGCTCCTCTGTCCCTGGGACTTCCCAGGCAAGACTACAGGAGTGGGCTGCCATTTTCTCCTCCAGGGGATCTTTCTGATCCGGGGATCGAACCCAGGTCTCTTTTGTCTCCTGTATGGGCAAGTGGGTTTTACCACTAGTGCCACCTGGGAAGCCATCTGGGTACTCAGAGAGCTCCAATTCCATGCTGGTGTTGAGAAGACAGGGCATTTGATTTCTCAGAGCAGCAACACACTGCCCTTGCAGAGCTGTGAGTCATTCACGGATCACTAAGAGGTGAAAGACCAGCTCCTCAGAAATCTCTGAACGACTCTATTCCCGGTTCACAGAAACCTTTATTCCTACTTTGGCAGTGTGATTTCATGATTCCTTCCACTCTCATTTACTATCACATACCACATACAGAAACATACAGGTTTACTTAATTCCTTTGATGATTACTTAGGGTTGACCTTTTCCCTCCATAAAGTCTGTTTCAGCAAATTTGATAAGATTTTCTTCCAATTTCTCCAGCATCTTCCACCTTAGTTCAGGACTTCATTATGCTTCATGTAGAGTGTTCCAACAGCCCACTCACCGTTCTTTCGACCTCTATACACTCCCCCTCAGTCTTTTCTTTGCAGGATAGCCAGAGTGTGCTTTCTCAAAATAGGGATTTTCTTATTTTATTATGCAGCTTTGGATATTTGAACAATTATCGCAGTGAGTAATGAGATGTCCTAAGGGATTATTCTTTGTAAAAAGAGGCTTGTGAGAATTGAACAAGGATTAAATTGGCTTTGATGCTCACATAGAGTGCTTTTTATTCTCTGTAACCTAGAGTAGAAAGTTCCAAGTCCAATTTACAGGAGGAAGAGAGGATTGAACAACTCAGAATGTGCAGGGAGATCAATCTGGTGAGATTATTGTCGTGTGATATTGCCTTTTCCAAATCATTTATGAGTATCATATCTGCACTGATAATTGGGATGTACTCATTTAGTTAGAAAAATGACAGAAGAAGCAATTAAGTATAGACCACTTTCAAGGGTGTAAGAATACTGGACACTAGGCATCAACAATAGTAGAGAATTAATGTTTTTATACACTAAAACTGAGCAGGTTGCCCTCCACGTGCTGTCTCATTTAATCCTCAGAGAGATTTTACAAAGTACCGATTAACATCTAAATTATAAAGAGGAGAATTTAAAAGCTTGAAGAGGCACCATAGCATGTCCCAGAGAAACTCACTAGCAAATGTCAAACCCAGGTTTTTCTGAAACGCTTGGCATTACTCTTTCGTTTGCGTCACTCAGTCTCTTGTTAGGAAAATCTCATCTCACAATCATCTGTATCCAATATTTATGCATGGAACTTTTCACAATCATTTCATTCCAATAAATATCTACTAGATATTCATGGGCTTCTCTGGTGGTGCAAGTGGTAAAGAACCTGTCTGCCAAAGCAAGAGATGTAAGAGACAGGGGTTCAATCCCTGCATAAGGAAGATCCCTTGGAGGAGGTCCTGGCAACTCACTCCAGTATTCTTGCCTGAAGAATCCTACGGACAGCCTGGCGGCCTACAGTCTATAGGGTCACAAAGAGTTGGACACAACTTAAGCACACATACACACAAGCATATATGACATGATGCTTCTCCTCTCTCCAAGTTTAAATGTTAGTTACTCTTGTTTTCCCTCTTGTACACCTGTTTTCTAAATGCAATGCAATTATCATCCTCCTGTGAAATGTAGGTAAGAGCAGTAGAAAGTAGAGACAAAAATTATGGAAGTGCAGCCAGGGCAGTTGCATGGGGCATTTGAAATCGTCTAGTCCAGAGACTTTTAAACTTTCAGCGGACAGTTCACACTGCATATGTCTCAGCTGGCAAAGAATCCGCCTGCAATGTGGGAGACCTGTGTTCAATCCCTGGGTTGGGGAGATCCCCTGGAGAAGGGAAAGGCTACCGACTCCAGTATTCTGGGCTGGAGGATTACATGGACTCTACAGTCCATGGGGTTGCAGAGACTTGACGCGATTTTCACTTTATATTTAAATTTCTTAAAAACATCAACTTTATAATCTTCACAGAACACAAATAGATGATATAAGTCACAAGCATAAATTTTAAAGAAGCCATAGAACTGACTTCCTTCTTCTATTAATGACCTTTTGTATTTTGCTGTGTGACCTTTTACCACAGGTATTTAATAGCAGCCTGTAGGTTTAAAAAGTATGGGATGGATACTTGTTTGCCTACCTGCTAATAATTTTTGCATCCCATCTAGTACCCCACACCAACACAAATAGAAACAAACAAACAGACAAAATGTTAGTACATAGTAGGCAGTTGATGTCCAAAGGAAGCATAGTCATTGTCAAGTGAAAGTATAGTCTACTTTAGACCAATAATCTTTTTTTTTTTTTTTAATTGGGCAAAATGAAGTCTAGGAAAAGGACATAATTTAAACTGTCAAACTGTTTTTAGCTGTAAAGTCTATCACCGCTGGTTTTAATCCTCTTACTATTTCTCAGGGGAAAAAGCTACTTTGACAAACCACATTTTTAGGGCTCTCTGCTGGAGATATGACTGATGCCTCTGCTTTCTGTACATGCACAAACACACATATGTGTATGTACACACACTGTTGGCATTGCTTAAAGACCATACTGGCTTTTTCCTTTTAAAAAGCAACGTGTGTTTGTCCCTGAGCAATTTTAAAAAATAGTCACAAACTCTAAAGAGGAAAATAAAAGTATCCTTATTTTCCCACTAATTTAAACAATAAATTTGCTCAGGAGAAAATGATGAAAAAATTTTAAAAAGTAATAAAACTTTTTTACAGTAGGTTGTAATGGTACTAGTGTTCACTAAAATTTCAACAGATTTGTTAAGAAGTTATGCCTGTACTCTAAGATTTTAACTCATGTTTTTACATGACTCAAATTGAAGAGTGTTTTTGAAAGGGAAATAAAACCAGTTATAATGATACCAAGACTGAGCTTCAGTCTACAAATCTCACTGCTTAAGAATTAACTTCTCTGAAAGATAAGCCTCTTGTTAGTGGCCCCATTCATCTATCAACTACCCCAAAATCCACTACTCAGTCAATATATTTTATCTTTTCAAATTAAGTCCTCCTGTAGTGAGCTTGATAAAGACGATTTAAGTAGTTGAAAAACATGATTCTATCTTCATTTTCTAAGTTACATTTTATTGAAATGAGTGTTCTTTTTCTTCCTATTTTCTTTTTAATTTCAAAGACCAGGGTTTAAAGTTGATTAACCATCATTATTAAACTAAAGTACATGTAAATGAGAATAGATTTTCTTCTGAGAGAAAATACTTTTAAATCTTCAAAGAAAAAGTACTATGTGTAACTCAGATCCAGTTGCTAGGACTTAGATACATCTGGCCTCCTACTGGTAGGAATTCAGAAAGAAGCCCTAATTCTGCATGTTGCAAAAAACAAAAACCTAGATAAAGGAGCCAGTAGAATGGTATAGATTCTCATGATGTCATGGAGACCAGGATCTAGGGAAAAGAGGGGATTTGGAGCTTAGTAGGCAGGAGGAAAAGGGGACGACAGAGGATGAGATGGCTGGATGGCATCACGGACTCGATGGACGTGAGTCTGAGTGAACCCCCGAGAGATGGTGATGAACAGGGAGGCCTGGCGTGCTGCGATTCATGGGGTCGCAAAGAGTCAGACACGACCGAGCGACTGAGCTGAACTGAACTGAACTGAACTGAACTGAAGCCTTCTGACTCTCCATCAAAGACATTTCCCAGAAACTCCTCTGTCACTAAAAATATCTTTAAAAGTAATGTAATCTGGTTAACTAATTTTCATTAATTATACTAGGTCAGCATTAATTGTCTAATTCAAAACGAGGGAATCTTCCAAAGGGTCCGAGTATTCCATGGTTAAAAGCTGAATCAGACCCTCTCTTACCTATGAAATGGCCAGGAATTCTCTGGTCTATGGAGAAACAGTGGAATGAAAGGTATTACATAGGATTCTTAGGAGGTAACCCCGTTGCACACGTTATGACCAACTAAGAACCAAGTGTGTGTGAGTTTGAACCTTTCATCCTGGGCAGTGGCCTGAGGTATCACCCCTTGGAACTTGAAAAGCTGAGTCTGATTTCCCATTTTAAACATATGACTAGCAGATAAACGTGATTACCACAGCCAATCCTTGAAACATGGGTTGTCATCTTCTTTATATTAATAGTTCTAAGAAAGTAAATACAAGAAGAAAGTGATAGAACAAGTCATCTTTAAAGATTTCATTTAGAATCACAAGGAAAGGGCTCAGAGAGACAGGGTGACATGAAGGCAGATACTGAAGCTAGAGGCTGAAATTGTAACTGAATCAGTGATGACATGACATCTCCTTAATCACCCTTTTCATCTCAGTAAAGGTAAGCAAAGTAGCCTAAGACTGAGATGGTCATTTTAAGATCAGATCTAGTTAGAAGCAGTGGTACAGAGACTAAGAAATATGGGAGGTCAACCCAGACTTTTTTCTGCAAACCGCTTCATTTGCCTGTCCTAAAGAACAATGAGCAGGTTTGATCAGAGTCAAGAGAAAGCAGATTACCTCCTGCAAAGGCAGGCTTGGTAATAACAGACCAGAAGTAGGAAAGGGGATGAAGTCTTATTCTGCAGTGAATGCTTGAATGAAGCATCCATTTTTTCCCCCAAAACTTGTTGGAACTATTAAACATTGTATGTTTTTGGGGTCTGAAAAATGACTGTAGGATTATGTAATCACGTAAGAACAAACTTGGAAAACACATAGTGTTATCTGCTCAAATTTCCATACTGGAATGGGGAAAGATTGTTTTCATGTAACTCAAGACAGAGTCATAAAGGGAGATGAAATAAAGTTTTGTTTGTATTTTATGACTTAGCTTTAGCATAATTGCTACAGTAGAAGGGAAGTATAGGAAGGGAAGGAAAATTGAAAAGGAAGAAGGAAAGTGCTTGGACGAATTTTCTTTTTCCTTATCAAATATGAGGTCAAGGACCAGATGATCTTTTTTTCCTTATCATACCTGGTCTGAGGACCAGAGGATTGATTTACCCAAACTTTATGGCTATATTTATGAAATATATTTTATAATCTACATTCTATTCTGTATCTATTGCTCCAAGAGAGAAGCCATGCAGCTTTTCAACTTATTTCTTTCATTTTAAATATATTAAGATCAAAATGGTAGTATTTAAAGGTGGGGGTCACAAAGAGTTGGACACGACCGAATGACTGAACTGAACTGAACTGAAAGGAAGTAAAATATAAATACTGTATGAAATTAAGCCTAGATTTTTCAAAATAGTCTGCTCTGTGCATCAAAATTTTAAAATAATTTTAGTTTAAAATTCAGCTAAGCATCTGTGACCTATTAAATATAGTCAAAATAAATCAGAAACTAATTCTTTCAGCCAGCAACAAACCTAAATATACCGAATTACTAGATTAGTTTTTCCTAGGAATCTATGGTGCATTATCAACAAAATGTTCTCATAGAAAATGTTGCCTGGGAGCACTGAAGAATTATCCCAATGAACACAGTTGTAATTATAATTATAAATTAAAATAATAGTAGCTCCTCTGAGGAGTACCAAACACTTCTCTGAGAATTTTTTAATGATTTCAATCGGGGCTTAACATTTTTCATCCAGAGTCAAAACAGAAGAAGAGACAGTTTATCAATAATAAACTAGGAAATAAATTATGAGAAATGCTCAGAGGTAAAGAACCAGATATGGAATTACTAACAGAAATTCAGAGAAAGAACTTTTATCCATATTCTACAGATTTAAATAGGTATCAAATTGAAGAAGAAATTCAATAGAAGATGGATCAATAGGTTAAAAATACTGGTCAGTGAAATATTATGTGTAAGGAACTACAAGATGTCCCATGCTGAATGAGGGTGCTTTCCAAGAAGAAGAAAAAGAAAAGACAAATTACCTTTATGCTACTGAGGATCCTATAGGAGAGTTAGAAAACAAACATATTGTTTAGGTTTTTAATTAAATATTTCACTATGTGAGAATCAAATAAAGTGCTATTGCTATAGGAATTTTAGGGGTGATGAGAGTCACTTAAAGAGGCAAAAGAAAGCTGGCATTGTCAGAGAGGGCTTTATAAAGTGTTGCTGCTGCTAAGTCGCTTCAGTCGTGTCCAACTCTGTGCAACCCCACAGATGGCAGCTCACCATGTTCCCCTGTCCCTGGGAGCCTCCAGGCAAGAACAATGGAGTGGGTTGCCATTTCCTTCTCCAATTCATGAAAGTGAAAAGTGAAAGTGAAGTCGTTCAGTCCTGTCTGACTCTTAGTGAACCCATGGACTGCAGCCCACCAGGCTCCTCCACCCATTGGATTTTTCCAGGCAAGAGTACTGGAGTGGGGGTGCCATTGCCTTCTCCATTATAAAGTGTTATCTAGTTTAAAAGATTATTATAATATGGGAGTAAAATTCTTTGCTCAGTAAGATACTTGAATATTCTATGGGATCTGAGGGGTCACTACGTCATCCATATCCCTACTCTCCTGAAGGGCACATAATAAAATCCATATTAAAAGTGATAGATCAACCATTAATAAAGTAGTAGTAAGTTTAAAAGGCAAATATAGTGAAATCATCTATGCCCACGATAAACAGTTAAAAGATGCACACAAAATGATATAAAATATGATGGGTGGAGGGGCAGTAAAATATGCAAGATTGTTAAAATGTGTTCAGACTTACAGGATCAGCAATTTAAAATTCACACACACACACACACACACACACACACACACACACAGACTATAACGAAAGCTGAGTGCCAAAGAATTGATGCTTTTGAACTAAGGTGTTGGAGAAGACTCTTAGAGTCCCTTGGACTTCAAGGAGATCCAACCAGTCTATCCTAAAGGAAATCAGTCTTGAATATTCATTGGAAGGACTGATGCTGAAGCTGAAGCTATAATACTTTGGCCATCTGAGGCAAAGAACCTGACGCTGGGAAAGATTGAAGGCAGGAGGAGAAGGGGACGACAGAGGATGAGATGGTTGGATGGCATCACTGACTCAATGGACATGAGTTTGAGTAAATTGTGGGAGTTGGTGATGGACAGGGAAGCCTGACATGCTGCATTCCATGGGGTCACAAAGAGTCAGATATGACTGAGTGACTGAACTGAACTGAATATATATATATATATATATATATATATATATATATACACACACACACACACATACATACATATATCACCCCATCCCACAGAGACTCACTCAGCTAGTGGTGGCCCATACGCATAGCAGGCTTTGATGGGTCTGGAGAGCTGGCTATAGTTAGTTCTCCTCTCTGTGTAGCCAGCTGCAACTTGCTATTGACAGAAAGTCTAGGTGTATATGACTTTCTTCTAGGTCCCCATTGTGCTAAAAAATAATACATAAAATAAATTCTCATAACTTTTGCTTTGGAAAGAAAATTCATAGAAAGTTCATCCTCAGAAATTTATGTTAGAAAAGCCTTCTACAAATTATCTACATTAGAAGGTTGCCATGAAGCTTAAGTAAAAGGATGCACCTCACCAAAAAAAAAAAAAAGTTTGTGAACACTTTTTTACACCCAGTAAGTAGAATTCCTTCTCATACTGTTCATGGTGTTCTCAAAGCAAGAATACTGAAGTGGTTTGCCATTCCCTTCTCCAGTGGATCATGTTTTGTCAGAACTCTCCACCATGACCTGTCTGTCTTGAGTGGTCCTACAAGGCATGGCTCATAGTTTCATTGAGTTAGACAAGGCCATGTAATCAGATTGGTTAGTGATTATGGTTTTCAGTCTGTCTGCCTTCTGATGGAGGATAAGAGGCTATGGAAGCTTCCTGATGGGAGACTGCTTAAGAGGGAAAATGTGTCTTATTCTGATGGGGCATGCTCACTACATCTTTAATCTAATTTTCTGTTGAAGGGTGGGGCTGTGTTCCCTCCCCTATTATTTGACCTGAGGCCAAACTAGGGTGGAGGTAACGAAGATAATGGCAACCACTTCAAGAGGTCACAGGCACCCACTGCTACACTCAGTGTCTCCAGCCCTGCAGCAGGCCATTGCTGACCCACGCCTCCACCAGAGACTCCTAAACACTCAAGGGCAAGTCTGGGTCAGTCTCTTGTGGGGTCACTGCTCCGTTCTCCTCTGTCCTGGTGCACACAAGGTTCTAGTTGTGCCCTGCAAGAGTCTGCTTTCCCAGTTTTGTTTAAGTTCTGGCAGCTGTATGTGGGTTAATGGTGACCTCCTCCAAGAGGGCATATGCCACATCCAGATCTGCTCCACCCAGAGCCCATGTCCCTGTGGCAGTCCACTGCTGATCTGCACCCCCACTTGACACTCAAATATAGTTCTATCTCAGTCTCTGTGTGACCTCTGGGTCCTGGTGTGTGCAAGGTCTGTTGAGCCCTCTGAGCATTTCTGGCGAGTATGAGCTTTGATTCTAAATGTGATTCCACCCCCCCGCTACCATCTTGCTGAGGCTTCACCTTTGGCCTTGGACATGGGGTATCTTAAGGTTGCTCGAGTACTGCACAGCTGCCACTTCAGTGCCTAACATCTTGCTGGAGCGTCTCTGCCCTTGGAAGTGGGGTATCTCCTCACATTAACAGTATGAAAAGGCAAAAAGATATGACACTGAAAGATGGACTCCCCAGATTGGTAGGTGGCCAATATGCTACTGGAGATCAGTGGAGAAATAATTCCAGAAAGAATAAAGAGATGGAGCCAAAGCAAAAACAACACCCAGCTGTGGATGTGACTGGTCATGGAGGAAAAGTCTGATGTTGTAAAGAGCAATATTGCATAGGAACTTGGAATGTTAGGTCCATGAATCAAGGTAAATTGAAAGTGGCCAAACAGGAGATGGCAAGAGTGAACGTTGATATTCTAAGAATCAGCGAACTAAGGTGGACTGGAATGGATGAATTTAACTTAGATGACCATTATATCTACTACATGTGGCAAAAATCCCTTAGAAGAAATAGAGTAGCCATCATAGTCAACAAAAGAGCCCAAAATGCAGTACTTGGGTGCAATCTCAAAAATGACAGAATGATCTCTGTTTGTTTCCAAGGTACCATTAAATATCACAGTAATCCAAGTCTATGCCCCAACCAGTAATGCTGAAGAAGTGGAAGTTGAATGGCTCTGTGAAGACCTACAAGCCCTTCTAGAACTAACATCCAAAAGAGATGTCCTTTTCATTATAGTGGACTGGAATGCTAAAGTAGGAAGTCAAGAAGCACCTGGAGTAACAGGCAAATTTGACCTTTGAGTACAGAATGAAGCAGGGCAAAGACTAACAGAGTTCTGCCAAGAAAATGCACTGGTCATAGCAAACACCCTCTTCCAACAACACAAGAGAAGACTCTACACATGGACATCACCAGATGGGCAACACCAAAATCAGATTGATTATATTCTTTTAGCCAAAGATGGAGAAGCTCTATACAGTCAGCAAAAACAAGACTGGAAGCTGGCTGTGGCTCAGGTCATGAACTCCTTATTACCAAATTCAGACTTAAATTGAAGAAAGTATGGAAAACCACTAGACCATTGAGGTATGGCCTAAATCAAATCCCTTATGATAATACAGTGGAAGTGAGAAATAGATTCAAGAGATTAGATCTGACAGAGTGTCCGAGGAACTAAAGACGGAGGTTCGTGACATTGTACAGGAGGCAGTGATCAAGACCATCCTTAAGAAAAGAAAGGCAAAAAGGCAAAATGGTTGTCTGAGGAGGCCTTACAAATACCTGTGAAAACAAGAGAAGTAAAAGACAAAAGAGAAAAGGAAAGATATACCTGTTTGAATGCAGAGTTCCAAAGAATAGCAAGGAGAGATAAGAAAGCCTTCCACAGTGATCAATGCAAAGAAATAGAGGAAAACAATAGAATGGGAAAGACTACAGATCTTTTCAAGAAAACTGGAGATACCAAGGGAACTTTTCATGTAAAAATGGGCGCAATAAAGGACAGAAAATGGTATGAATGTAACAGAAGCAGAGGAAATTAAAAAGAGGTGGCAAGAATACACAGAATAACTGTACCAAAAAGATCTTCATGACCTAGATAATCACAATGGTGTGATCACTCACCTAGAGCCAGACATCCTGGAATGCAAAGTCAAGTGGGCCTTAAAAAGCATCACTACAAACAAAGCTAGTGGAGGTGATGGAATTCCAGTTGAGCTATTTCAAATCCTAAAAGATGATGCTGTGAAAGTGCTGCACTCAATATGCCAGCAAATCTGGAAAACTCAGCAGTGGCCACAAGACTGGAAAAGGTCAGTTTTCATTTCAATCTTAAAGAAAGGCAATGCCCCCAAATGCTCAAACTACTGCACAATTTTACTCATCTCACACACTAGTAAAGTAATGATCAAAATTCTTCAAGCCAGCCTTTAACAGTATGTGAATTGTGAAATTCCAGATATTCAACATGGATTTAGAAAAGGCAGAGAAACCAGAGATCAAATTGCCAACATCTGCTGGATTGTTGAAAGAGCAAGAGAGTTCCAGAAAAACATCCATTTCAGTTTTACTGACTATGTCAAAGCCTTTGACTATGTGGATCACAACAAACTGTGGAAAAATCTGAAAGAGATGAGAATACCAGACCACCTGACCTGCCTCCTGAGAAATGTATATACAGGTCAAAAACAAGAGTTAAAACTGGACATAGAACAAAAGACTGGTTCCAAATAAGAAAAGGAGTACATCAAGGCTTTATATTGTCACCCTGCTTATTTAACTTATATGCAGAGTACATCATGTGAAACGCTGGGCTGGATGAAGCACCACCTGGAATCCAGATTGCTGGGAGAAAGATCAATAACTTCAGATATGCAGATGACACTTGTTGTAAATGAAAGAAGAGAGTGAAAAAAGTTGGCTTAAAGCTCAACATTCTGAAAACTAAGATCATGGCATTTGGTCCCATCACTTCATGGCAAATAGATGGGGAAACAGTGGAAACAGTGACTGACTTTTTTTTTGACTCCAAAATCAATACAGATGGTGACTGCAGCCATGAAGTTAATTAAAAAACACTTGTTCCTTGGAAGAAAAGTTATGACCAACCTAGATGTTATAATAAAAACCATAGACATTGCTTTGACAACAAAAATCCATCTAGTCAAAGCTGTGGTTTTCCCAGTAGTCATGTATGGGTGTGAGAGTTAGACTATAAAGAAAGCTGAGCACCAAAGAATTGATGTTTTTGAACTGTGGTGTTGAAGAAGACTCTTGAGAGTCCCTTGGATTGCAAGGAGATCCAACCAGTCCATCTTAAAGGAAATAAGTCCTGAATATTCATTGGAAGGACTGATGCTGAAGCTGAAACTCCAATAGTTTGGCCACCTGATGTGAAGAACTGACTCATTGGAAAAGACCCTGTTGCTGGGAAAGATGGATAGTGGATGGAGAATCAGATGACGGTGGATGGAGAATCAGATGACAGAGAATGAGATGGTTAGATGGCATCACTGACTCAATGGACATGAGTTTGGGTAAACTCAGGAGTTGGTGATAGACAGGGAGGCCTGGTGTGCTGTAGTCAATGGGGTTGCAAAGAGTTGGGCACTACTGAGCAAGTGAAATGAACTGTATGGAAGTAGAATGCACTGGAATTTTTTTCTTAAATTGGGTCTTTGTATCTATATGTAGAAAAATAGTTTATTTTCTCTTATGCTGTTATCTTCCCAGGTGATGCCAGTGGGTAAAGAACTCATTTGCCAGTCAGGAGACTCAAGAGTCTCAGATTCGATCCCTGAGTCAGGAAGAGCCCCTGGAGAAGGGAATGGCAACCCACCCTATTATTCTTGCCTGGAGAATCCAATTGCTAGAAGAGCCTGGTGGGCTACAGTCCATGGAGTCACAAAGAGTGGGATACAACTGACTGACTAACACTTTTGCTGTTACTCAGTTCCAATTAAATTAAAAAAAAATCATTATTAAAAGTATTATTCTTGCTGTGTGAGCTGCTAAATGCTTACTGTGATAGAGGACTCTGGAAATAATGTCATGCTGAATTTGCCCTTTTGAGGGAAAAGTAACTGCCAGACTATGCTGAGATGAAGATATATATATCTCTCTCTTTCCTACCCAGCACTTCTGAACAAGTGCACAATCACCATGATACTTTTGCACGTTCCTACTGAGTAAAGCAATTTTAGGTCATTTCTCATGTAACCATGGACCTGCATCATTTTACATGTGGCTTATCAGGATCAAAAGGTAGGGCAAGGTTAGAGGAAGAAAGACAGAAAACTGAGCCAGACAAGAACCCTACCTTCAAGGTAAGTGTTTATCCTACACGTATTGAATCTTATTATGGGGCTTCCCTGGTGGCTCAGATAGTAAAGAATCTGCCTGCAACGTGGGAGACCTAGGTTCAGTCCTTGGGTCAGGATGATACCCTGGAGAAGGGAATGGCAACACACTCCAGTATTCTTGCCTGGAGAATTTCGTGGACAGTGGAGCCTGGTGCACTACCAGCCCACAGGGTTGCAAAGAGTCGTACATGACTCAGTGACTACTGCTTTCACTTTCATGTGACTGAAAGACTGTAAGTTTCCACCTATGTATGCAGTGTCTACATTCCTGCAGAGAAAAACACCTATTTAACCATAGAAACCAAAGTGTGTAGCAGATCTAGATGGGATATGATTTTGATTTTGGAATATGAAGTTGGATATAAACAAACCGTATAATTTCTCTTGTAGAGAAAGATTTCTCTCTTCTTTCTCCTGGAAGGCCTAAGAATCTGTCCTGTTAATCTTGATCTATTCTTTGTAGTTCACACAGGCAGCTATCTCGGGTAGAAACATTTTCTGTTTTTCCTCTGTGGGCCCAGCAAATGGAAAGTCTGTTAAGGGTTGATCCAGAGTGGTGTGTGACACTGGGGACTTATACTGTGCTAAAAGAAGAGACCTAATTATTTTCTGTAGCAAAACTCAATTTTTCTTGGCTCCATTGCTCCAAAACCAAGAGTTACATGACTCATTTGGGAATTCCTTTTCTCTAGGCAAAATGAGTTTCATATTCTGGACATGATGCCCAGAGGCAATTTTCAGGATATTTAACCAGAGTTCATCAGTTGGGTATTTAGATAACTTTTCATCCTTTGGTGCCAACACAATGGATGCAATCTCATTTGGGGAGAAGTTAAAATATATATATATATATATAGATAGATAGATAGATAGATAGATAGATAGATAGAGATGTAAACACACATCAGGGACAGTAATTCTAAGTTATAGTCAAAATGTGCACAATGCTTCAGGATTGATAAACCATGTCTTCAACCATTATGTCACTTTATGCAATCTTATTCTGCAAAAGTAATTATAAAATAACTGTGATTACTTCTGTCCATTTTATAAAATTGAAATTTATCTAAGAGTAATGGTAGAAATATATTTGGAGGAAGGAAAGAATGGATACTTATCTTTATTAAAAACTAATTATATGTTTATGCCACTATATTCTTTCTATCATTTTACTTTTAAAAATGTCATATAACTTGTGTATTTCATCTCCCATGTCTATGTTGATGATAGTGAACCTAAGTTCCTAAAATGAAACTGCTTCCTTCCTGTCTTTGCACACACCTGCACTCTAGGTCATGCTGAATTTTCTGCATGGAGTACAATTTCTTCCACTGGTCTATCTATTAAACTGTTCTGTTAAAGCTCAAATGTGATATCCAGATACATGTCCTTAAATATCTCACAATGTACTGGCCAAAAAAAAAAAAAAAAAAAAAGTTGATATTTACAGTGTGTGCGTGCTCAGTCACTAAGTTGTATCCAACTCCTTGGGACCCTGAGGCCTGTAGCCTACCAGGCTCCTCTGCCCATGGAATTTCTCAGGCAAGACTCCTGGAGTGGGTTGCCATTTTCTCCTCTAGGGGATCTTCCTGACCCAAGAATCAGACCTGTATTGTAAGCATGTTCTTTACTGTCTAAGCTGTTAAGGGACCAGACCTGAGCCATGACAGGCTCAACAAGCTATACTAAACCTAAGATTCAGATTCCTGTAAAACCTGAGTCATGATTCCGGGAAACCACACCCTGGGAAAGTCTCTGATGGTACCAAACCTGAGCCATTCCGGATAGGGATGCGGGGTTTGAAAATCGCGCGTGCCTACGGCTCAGCCAATCATTACCTGCCAGCTGTATTAAGAACCGCCTGTATAAAAGCAGCTGTGATTCAGAGTTTGGGGCTCTCGTCAAGACTCCACTGCACTGGATGAGATGGGAGCCCTAGCTTGAGCTAGCAGTAAAAACCCTTTATGCTTTTGCGCTGCTGTGGACATCTTATTCTCTCAGTTTTGGGGACTCAGACTTCGGGCATAACATAAGCCACCAGGGAAGTCTCAATATTTACAGTAGAATGTAATAAATGTGTTAGGTGTTAAGTTGTAGGAAGGGAAGAGTAGTTGAATGTGCCATAGTAACATATCTCACTTATGTTTCTGTTCTTAGTTTCAAACATAGCAGAAAATCTCCCAGCAATTTGTCAAGATAAATGTGTGAACTAATGCTTTCTCTGCTATAAATGATACACCCTTTGATGGGTTAGCTATTAGTGCATAACATAGCCCTTTCAAGAATACATGGAGACCCTGGAAGAATGCTTGTTGTATTTGGCAAAATCTGCTTGGAGTTCTAAGTTCTGTTTAAAGAAGGTCAGAGTATGTTTACAACTAATCTATGAGAGGCAGCAAAGCCATAACATCCAGCAGATGTTGGCAATTTGATCTCTGGTTCCTCTGCTTTTTCTAAAACCAGTTTGAACATCTGGAAGTTCACAGTTCATGTATTGCTGAAGCCTGGCATGGAGAATTTTGAGCATTACTTTACTAGCGGTGAATCTGAGGAGACACCATGAGCCTGAGGCCAGGGGCGGTAACCCTGATGAGCCACCCCAAGCTCGAGCCTGAGGCCAGGGGCAGCAGCTGAAAGGAGCCACCCACGCCAGAGGCCAGGGCTGGCGGCGGGAGGATCAACCCAAGGAGAGGTGGCTGAGGATACCTCCTAGAGGAGGTATCTTACATTGAAGGTCAGGAAGGCGGAGGTAAGGAGATACCCCTCGTTCAAGGTAAGAAACAGCAGCTGTGCTTTGCTGGAGCAGCCATGAAAAGATACCCCACGCTCAAGGTAAGAGAAACCCAAGTAAGATGGTAGGTGTTGCAAGAGGGCATCAGAGGGCAGACACACTGAAGCCATACTCACAGAAAACTAGTCAGTCTAATCACACTAAGACCACAGCCTTGTCTAACTCAATGAAACCAAGCCATGCCTGTGGGGGAATGCAAGACAGGCGGGTCATGGTGGAGAGGTCTGACAGAACATAGTCCACTGGAGAAGGGAATTGCAAGCCACTTCAGTATTCTTGCCTTGAGAACCTCATGAACAGCATGAAAAGGCAAAATGATAGGATACTGAAAGGGGAACTCCCCAGGTCAGTAGGTGCCCAATATGCTACTGGAGATCAGTGGAGAAATAACTCCAGAAAGAATGAAGGGATGGAGCCAAAGCAAAAACAATACCCAGTTGTGCATGTGACTGGTGATAGAAGCAAGATCCGATGCTGTAAAGAGCAATATTGCATAGGAACCTGGAATGTCAGGTCCATGAATCAAGGCAAATTGGAAGTAGTCAAACAAGAGATGACAAGGGTGAACGTCAACATTCTAGGAATAAGCGAACTAAAGTGGACTAGAATGGGTGAATTTAACTCAGATGACCATTAGATCTACTACTGCAGGCAAGAATCCCTCAGAAGAAATAGAGTAGCCATCATGGTCAACAAAAGAGTCTGAAATGCAGTACTTGGATACAATCTCAAAAACTACAGAATGATCTCTATTCGTTTCCAAGGAAAACCATTCAATATCACAGTTATTCAAATCTATGCCCCAGCCAGTAACACAGAAGAAGCAGAAATTGAACGGTTTTGTGAAGACCTACAAGACCTTTTAGAATTAACACCTAAAAAAAAATGTCCTTTTCATTATAGGGGACTGGAATGCTAAAGTAGGAAGTAAAGAAACACCTGGAATAACAGGCAAATATGGCCTTGGAATGCGGAATGAAGCAGGGCAAAGACTAACAGAGTTTTGCCAAGAAAATGCACTGGTCATAGCAAACACCCTCTTCCAACAACACAAGAGAAGACTCTACACGTGGACATCACCAGATGGGCAACTCCAAAATCAGACTGATTATATTCTTTGCAGCAAAGATGGAGAAGCTCTATACAGTCAAAAACAAGACCAGGAGCTGACTGTGGTTCAGATCATGAACTACTTATTGCCAAATCAGACTGAAATTGAAGAAAGTAGGGAAAACTGCTAGACCATTCAGGTATGACCTAAATCAAATCCCTTATGATTATACAGTGGAAGTGAGAAATAGAATTAAGGGACTAGATCTGATAGATAGAGTGCCTGATGAACTATGGAATGAGGTTTGTGACATTGTACAGGAGACAGGGATCAAGACCATCCCCATGGAAAAGAAAGGCAAAAAGCAAAATGGCTGTCTGAGGAGGCCTTACATATAGCTGTGAAAAGAAGACAGGTGAAAAGCAAAGGAGAAAAGAAAAGATATAGGCATCTGAATGCAGAGTTCCAAAGAATAGCAAGAAGAGATAAGAAAGCCTTCCTCAGCGATCAATGCAAAGAAATAGAGGAAAAGAACAGAATGGGAAAGACTAGAGATCTCTTCAGGAAAATTAGAGATACCAAGGGAACATTTCATGCAAAGATGGGCTCGATAAAGGACAGAAATGATATGGACCTAACAGAAGCAGAAGATATTAAGAAGAGATGGCAAGAATACACGGAAGAACTGTACAAAAAGATCTTCACGACCCAGATAATCATGATGGTGTGATCACTCATCTAGAGCCAGACATCCTGGAATGTGAAGTCAGGTGGGCCTTAGAAAGCATTACTACGAGCAAAGCTAGTGGAGGTGAGGGAATTCCAGTGGAGTTGTTTCAAATCCTGAAAGATGATGCTGTGGAAGTGCTGCACTCAATATGCCAGCAAATTTGGAAAACTCAGCAGTGGCCACAGGACTGGAAAAGGTCAGTTTTCATCCCAATCCCAAAGAAAGGCAATGCCAAAGAATGCTTAAACTACTGCACAAGTGCACTCATCTCACATGCTGGTAAAGTAATGCTCAAAATTCTCCAAGCCAAGCTTCAGCAATATGTGAACCATGAACATCTTGATGTTCAAGCTGGTCTTAGAAAAGGCAGAGGAACCAGAGATCAAATTGCCAACATCTGCTGGATCATGGAAAAAGCAAGAGAGTTCCAGAAAAAACATCTATTTCTGCTTTATTGACTATGCCAAAGCCTTTGACTGTGTGGATCACAATAAACTGTGGAAAATTCTGAAAGAGATGGGAATACCAGACCACCTAACCTGCCTCTTGAGAAATCTGTATGCAGGTCAGGAAGCAACAGTTAGAACTGGACATGGAACAACAGACTGGTTCCAAATAGGAAAAGGAGTCTGTGATGGCTGTATATTGTCACCCTGCTTATTTAACTTCTATGAAGAGTACATCATGAGAAACCCTGAGCTGGAATCAAGATTGCTGGGAGAATTATCAATAACCTCAGATATACAGATGACACCACCCTTATGGCAGAAAGTGAAGAGGAGCTAGAGGACCTCTTGATGAAGGTGAAAGAGGAGAGTGAAAAAAGTTGGCTTAAAGCTCAACATTCAGAAAACGAAGATCATGGCATTCGGTCCCATCCCTTCATGGGCAATAGATGGGGAAACAGTGGAAACAGTGGCTGACTTTATTTTGGGGGCTCCAAAATCACTGCAGATGGTGACTGCAGCCATGAAATTAAAAGACGCTTACTCCTTGGAAGAAAAGTTATGACCAACCTAGACAGCATATTCAAAAGCAGAGACATTACTTTGCCGACTAAGGTCCATCTAGTCAAGGCTATGGTTTTTCCTGTGGTCATGCATGGATGTGAGAGATGGGCTGTGAATAAGGCTGAGCACCGAAGAATTGATGCTTTTGAAATGTGGTATTGGAGAAGACTCTTGAGAGTCCCTTGGACTGCAAGGAGATTCAACCAGTCCATTCTGAAGGAGATCAACCCTGGGATTTCTTTGGAAGGAATGATGCTAAAGCTGAAACTCCAGTACTTTGGCAACCTCATGGGAAGAGCTGAGTCATTGGAAAAGACTTTGATGCTGGGAGGGACTGGTGGCAGGAGGAGAATGGGACGACCGAGGATGGATGGCATCACGGACTCGATGGACGTGAGTCTGAGTGAACTCCAAGAGATGTTAATGAACAGGAAGGCCTGGTGTGCTGCGATTCATGGGGTCGCAAAGAGTCGGACACGACTGAGCAACTGAACTGAACTGAACTTACTAGCATGTGAGTTGAGTGCAATTGTTCAGTAGTTTCAGCATTCTTTGGCATTGCCTTTCTTTGGGATTGGAATGAAAACTGACCTTTTTCAGTCCTGTGGCCACTGCTGAGTTTTCCAAATTTGCTGGCATATTGAGTGCAGCACTTTTACAGCATCATCTTTCAGGATTTGAAATAGCTCCACTGGAATTCCATCACCTCCACTAGGTTTGTTCATAGCGATGCTTTCCAAGGCCCACTTGACTTCACATTCCAGGATGTCTGGTTCTAGATGAGTGATCACACCATCATGATTATCTGGGTCGTGAAGATCTTTTTGTACAGTTTTTCCATGTATTCTTGCCTCCTGTTTAACATCTTATGCTTCTGTTAGGTCCATACCATTTCTGTCCTTTATCGAGCCCATCTTTGCATGAAATGTTCCCTTGGTATCTTTAATTTTCTTAAAGGGACCTCTAGTCTTTCTCATTCTGTTGTTTTCCTCTATTTCTTTGCATTGATCACTGAAGAAGGCTTTCTTATCTCTTCTTGCTATTCTTTGAAACTCTGCATTCAGATGCCTATATCTTTTCTTTTCTCCTTTGCTTTTCACCTGTCTTCTTTTCACAGCTATATGTAAGGCCTCCCCAGACAGCCATTTTGCTTTTTTGCCTTTCTTTCCATGGGGATGATCTTGATCCCTGTCTCCTATACAATGTCACAAACCTCATTCCATAGTTCATCAGGCACTCTATCTATCAGATCTAGGCCCTTAAATCTATTTCTCACTTCCACTGTATAATCATAAGGGATTTGATTTAGGTCATACGTGAATGGTCTAGAGGTTTTCCCTACTTTCTTCAATTTCAGTCTGATTTGGCAATAAGTAGTTCATGATCTGAACCACAGTCAGCTCCTGGTCTTGTTTTTGTTGACTGTATAGAGCTTCTCCATCTTTGCTGCCTAGAATATAATCAATCTGATTTTGGTCTTATCCATCTGGTGATGTCCATATGTAGAGTGTTCTCTTGCGTTGTTGGAAGAGGGTGTTTGCTATGACCAGTGCATTTTCTTGGCAAAACTCTGTTAGTCTTTGCCGTGCTTCATTCCGCATTCCAAGGACAAATTTGCCTGTTACTCCAGGTGTTTCTTGACTTCCTACTTTAGCATTCCAGTCTCCTATAATGAAAAGGATATCTTTTTGGGTGTAGTTCTACAAGGTCTTGTAGGTCTTCATAAAACTGCTCAACTTCAGCTTCTTCAGCATACTAGTTGGGACATAGACTTGGATAACTGGGATAATGAATGGTTTGCTTTGGAGACGAACAGAGATCATTCTTTTTTTTTTTTTTTTTTTGAGATTGCATCCAAGTACTGCATTTCAGACTCTTCTGTTGAGCATGATGGCTACTCCATTTCTTCTAAGGGGTTCCTGCCCGCAGTAGTAGAGCTAATGGTCATGTGAGTTAAATTCACCCATTCCAATCCTTTTAGTTCGCTGATTCCTAGAATGTCGATGTTGTCTCTTGTCATCTCTTGTTTGACCACTTCCAATTTGCCTGGTTCACGGACCTGACATTCCAGGTTCCTATGCAATATTGCTCTTTACAGCATCGGACCTTGCTTCCATCACCAGTCACATGCACAGCTGTGTATTGTTTTTGCTTTGGCTTCATCCCTTCATTCTTTTTGGAGTTATTTCTTCACTGATGAAAACCTTTAGTGGGTGAGAATTATTTTTCTCCCATTGTTGAGTTGGGTTTGCCTTAGAGGGAAGGCTTGCCACAGCTTATTCCTATCATAAAAGGCACTGCCCCCTACCCTCAACTGCAACCAAACTGTTTTCAGGAACAGGTAAAATCCATGCAACTGGGATTTTAACCCACACTTCTCTGCTCACTTCTGCTGTGTGTGTGTGTGTGTGTGCTTGTGTGTGTGTGTGCTTGTGTGTGTGTGTGCTTGTGTGTGTGTGTGTGTGCTTGTGTGTGTGTGTGTGTGTCATGTCCTACTTTTTGTGACCCCATGGACTGTAGCCCACCAGGCTCCTCTGTCCATGGAATTTCCCAGACAGGAATACTAGAGGTGGTTGCCATTTCCTCCTCCAGGTGAACTTCCCGACCCAGAGACTGAACCTGCATCTCCCGTGTCTCCTGCACTGCAGGTATTTTCTTTACCACTGAACCACAGGGAAACCCAAAACACTTGGTACTATGACTGCTATTTGATACAAACAAAATAAACACTATTGATTGAGTTAATACTGTTGCTGCTCTACCTTATTTTTTTTTAACGTTATTTCACCCCCAAATTTATTGAGATATAATGAATACATAATATGGTGTAGGTTGAGTACGTTTATTTGGTACACGTATTGTTGCAATATGATTACCACTGTAGTGTTAGTTAACACTTCTATTATGTGCCATACTTATTTCTTTTTTTTTGTTGTGAACATTTACAATTTACTCTTCTATCAGCTTTCAAGTATACAATGCAGTCCTTTTAATTATAATCACAATTCTGGGTGTTGAATTCCCACAACTTATTCACCTTCTGCCTGGAAGTTTGTAACCTTTAACCAGTATCTCCCCCAATCCTCCCCAGCCTACCCTTCGGCCCTGATAATCACTGTTGGAGTTTCTATTTCTATGAGTTTTGGTTTATTTGTTTTTGAGATTCCAGCTATAAGTAACATCACACAGTATTTGCTTTCTATTTCAGAATTATTTCACTTGGCATCATGTCCTCTAGGTACATTTATATTGTAACAAATAGCAGGATTTCCTTATTTCTCATGTGAATCTTGACACTTTTGCAGAAACTAGAGAGATAATTAATTTCTTAATTTATATACATACTTCTGCTTCTTTATTGGAAAAAAAAGCTTGAAGAAATGTTCTTTTCCTCTTTGTCTCTTTTGATGCTAATCAAATGGATCCTGTTTCCTCTCTAGCATAAATATTTTCTCTCTCTTGCCTTCAAGGGTAAAAATGCAATATACATGAAACAGTAATTTGTTAAAAAATCCTTTAGAAATAATTTCCCACTTTGGGGCTGATGCAACTCTGTTGTGCCCCATGATTGATACAGAAATGCCCAGATGCATCCAGGGTTTAGCTCTCTCCAAGTTCCCTGAGTAGTGTAACTGGACAGTCATCAGACATGCCCCCAGTATTCACTGCTTCTGGGTGTTCTGGAGGAAATATGTCACTTCCCAAAATTTCCTCAGTCTTTGAAAGGCAAAACAAAGACAAGTACAACATTGTTTCTCTAAGACATTAAGTCAAATGTATTACATTTTATTGTGGTAATACAAGATGCCAAAAAGATTTGCTTAATAATTAAAAAATAAAATATTGGTGATATTCAGGAAAGTGTACTTCTATCAGTAATAGAAATGGCAGCTGTCAGGCTGTGTTAAAGATAATATAGAGAACTTGTGTTCTTTTTTGTTAAGAAATAAAGTATAGAATGAGGCCTCCCAGGTGGCTCTGCCTGCAATGAGGGAGACCTAGGTTTGATTCCTGGGTCGTGAAGATCCCCTGGAGAAGAGAATTTCAAATCCACTCCAGTATTCTTGCCTGGAGAAACCCACGGACAGAGGAGCCTGGTGGACTACAGTCCATGGTGTTACACAAAGTTAGACACGACTGAAACAACTTAGCATGTACGAAGTCTACAGAAGATACTTCTATAATGTAAGCTTGTTTATAAATTGATAATCACAACTTATAGACCGAATGAGTTCCTGGAATCTCCATTCAGATTAGAAATTTGAATCATAAAGCATGAATTTCTTTCCAGATGCAAGAAAGAGCCTCAATCATTTCATAGTCAACCTTTGTATTTAAGAATTTCTAATATATTTATGTGGTCATTTTTACTGTTAAACATTTTAGAGCCCAGCATTTTTGAGAGCTGTGCTTAATGTAGCATGAAGCACTTCAGGTAGTTTGAGTATAGTTGCTGAGCTCCACGGACTAAATAGAAAAAGGAGATACTTGAACTCCTAGATTAGGCCAGGAAATATTGGAATTATCAGGAAAGATATGAGCCTATCAGTCTGGCACTTTTGATTCTGGCCCTTTCTGGCCACAAATAAGACTTTTATATATAAAAATAAATCTCTTAAAATGAAGTGGTGAGAGACAGGAAATGTCTTGCTTTATTGATTTTTCTTTCTTCCTGTTCTCAGATTTTGGAAATGATTAAGGTTCACCTGGACTTCCCGAGTGGCTCAGCAGTAAAGAATCCACGTGCAATGCTAGGAGACTCAGGAGACACAGGGTTTGATCCCTGGGTCAGGAAGATCCCCTGGAGAAAGACATGGCAACCCATTCCAGTATTCTTGCTGGGGAAATTCCATGGATGGAGGAGCCTGACCATGGTGTCATAAAGAGTCAGGCTTGACTGAGCACAACATAGCATGGGGTTCACCTATAAGAGGATGAGATGGTTGGACAGCATCACCAACTCAATGGATGTGTTTGAGCACACTCTGGGAGACAGTGAAGGACAAGGAAGGCTGGCATGCTGCAGTCCATGGGGTCACAAAGAGTCGGACAGGACTTATTGACTGAACAATAAAGGATTCACTATGTCTAGTTGTCTGTATAGACCTTTATTTGTTTCTAACTTAATTTTTCACAAACTGAAACATATACAATTGTTTGCAGGCACCAGTATGATCATGGTATATGCAATACTATTATTATCATTTTACCTTTTGCACTTTTCCTGAACCTCCCTCTCCACTTTCTGTCTTTCCAACTCTAGACTTTCCCTTTACTACAAACCAGATAGCATATGTATAATATATGTACACATGTATGTATAAAATACATAAGTTGAAGCTTATAAATGATTGTTCTTTGCCTATTTTTCAGAGTGAAGCCATATTATATATACTTTCCTTTTACTATTTTTCTTTAATATCTACATGGCATTCAATACTCTTGTGGTGACTGTGGCATGATTTATTCTGACAGTCTCCAGGTGATGGACTTTCACTGGTTTTCTAAATTTTCCCTCTACAAAAAATGTTTTAATAACAATTCTATTATGTATACCCTGACATATTTGTGTTTTCATTTTGTGGAATAGATTCCCATGAGTGAGATTGCAGGGTCAAAGGAAATGCTTACTTTTATATTTTCATAGATGGTGTAAGATTGTTATCTAAAATTCTGTAATAATTCACACTTCTGTCAAATGTATGAAGGGGATATTTCTGCCACTACTGCGTATGGTTGAACATTAAAGTGGTCACTAGTCTTTTTAAATATAAGGAAATATATAATTGTTACTTTGATTTGCACATCCTTGGATACTAGTGACTTTAATTATCTTCTCATATGTGCACTTGGCTTCTGGATATGATCTCTTGTTTCTAGATTTTTTTTTTTAGCTGAATCCAGAGTGTCTTTAATTTCAAAATGAAACTTGTTCTTATTAACTGCATAGCAACTGGGCATCTGTGAGGTATGTCTACAATAGCATGACTAGGAAGAAAGGACCTAGAGAACATGTCTCAGGAAAAAAGTTAAAGGAGAAAATGACCTTTATAGTTTTTATAATTCTTTTAGTCAAGCCTCTACTGTAAATAAGTTAAAAGAGTAAACATACCACCTGCTCTGGTCTCTATGGTTCAACTTATTACAAGGGAAACATAAATAGACTCAGTGGTTTAACTGATATATAGATGACATTTAAAGCATGAAATTTTAGTTCAGGTTTTTTTTTCTTTTGATACCAGAGTGGACCCTGGATATCTGACATGGAACCTGTCCTCCACCTAAAGCCACATTTCTGGAATCCTTTGAACTTACTGTAAGAAGGAGACTGAAACAATTCAGCTCAGGCTACTTTAGGATCAGGAGAAGAACCAGAAGACTGATACCAGCTCCAGCTTCCCTGTACACCTGATCTCATGATTACCGTGGTGTCCTTTGGATAGCTGGTTCAGTAGCAAATGAAGAAGAAATCCACCTGGGTGGCTGCAGTCATCACCTTCACTGACGCCTTCTCTGGACCAGTCTCTGTGGTCAGGTGGGTCTCAGCCTCTAGTTCACAAGTAGTGGTAAGGTTACACTGACAAATGTGACAGAATTTGGTCATATTTATTATTAACATCATGATCAATCACACTCACTCCTCTCTGATCAGGATATGGTGAACAGAACTGGCTCAAACATGAGGTCCTTGGGGGTAAGAGAAGAGAGCCATATCAAAGTTATTAGACACATGTAGAAAGCACCAGGGTTTCGCTGGTGGCTCAAATGGTAAAGAATCTGCCTGCAATGCAGGAACCTGGGTTCAATCCCCAGATCAGAAAGATCCCCTGGAGAAGGGCATGGCAACTCACTCCAGTATTCTTGCCTGGAGAATCGCATAGGCAGAAGAGCCTGATGGGCTACAGTCCATGGGGTTGCAAAGAGTCAGACAGGACTGGGTGACTAACTTTCCCTTTTCTTCAGAAAGCACTCAGTAGCGATGGCTAAGCTAAGGGGTGGGTGAAGGCTAAGTCAAGTAGGAATTAAAGCACAGAACTTTCTTCAGCTCAGTGCTCTGTGGTCAATTCCACATCTCCATTTGCTCATATGGAGGATATATCCATCCTTTCCCTGGTATCCTCTGCTAACACATTCCTTCTCTTCAAAGCAATCATGCTTTAATTGGGATAATCTGACAGGTAAGGGGATCCTTCATTCAAGTGTGGCACTCACAGCAATGGAGCTGCTGCTGCTGCTGCTAAATCGCTTCAGTCGCTTCCGACTCTGTGCGACCCCATAGACGACAGCCCACCAGGCTTCCCCGTCCCTGGGATTCTCTAGGCAAGAACACTGCAGTGGGTTGCCATTACCTTCTCCAATGCATGAAAGTGAAAAGTGGAAGTGAAGTCGCTCAGTTGTGTCTGACTCTTAGCGACCTCATGGACTGCAGCCCACCAGGCTCCTTCATCCATGGGATTTTCCAGGCAAGAGTACTGGAGTGGGGTGCCATTGCCTTCTCCAAAGCAATGGATGGACTAAGGCATTTCAAAAAACTAAACCGAAGGACTTTGTAGATCCTCCCAGAAGAAGTGCTTTTGCTGAGTCTTAAATATGGAGTAGACATTCAACAGGGCAGATGGAAAGGAAACCTCTCAGGTGTGTGCGGGCCACATCCTAGGTAGTGACCTCCCACAGCCCTCTTCACCTCCTCAAGCATCAGTGTCCTTGTCTCTTATGTGTATAGCGTTCATTTATTGTGAGCCCTTGCTGGCTAATAATCAAGTAGGTTATCACATGTGAAATCACATTTTAAAGCTCTATTTATGACAGTGAAGATGATTTTCACTGGGTTCTGAGAGTGTGGCTCTGTAAATAGTGAGGAATTTGATTGTTTACTTTTTAAAACTATAGCTTAGTGCTGGATGCTGAAAGAAGTCCACCTCTCAAAAATAATACACTTGCTTCTCCAAGGGAAGGCAAAGGGATGGTTTTGTAAACACACTTAAGATGTTCTTATTTGTAATTTAAATGAAGCTCTTAATGGGCCTCCTCTTTCTTCCTTCACCTGGACATCAGCCGACCTCCCCACCGTCTCTTGTTCCCCCTCCTTCTCTTAGCACCTGATATGTAGATGGTGCTGAGGATGAAGACTTAAACTCATTGCTTTGTATACATTGCACGTGACCAAGGTTCACTATAAAATTATATAGAAGCTATAGCTGTGCACAAATTAGAGATGATGAAGTCTAGAAGATTTAAACAGTTTTTCTAAAGCCCATGCCCAGGTCCAGCAGTTCGGTTTGGGCCCCTGTACGTGACCAGGTTGCCTTATTGCCTTCAGGTATGGTTTGTATGCAGGACATGCTCAGCTTTACAATGCTTAAATTTTCTGCCCTTCCAAAGGAACAACAAATCATCTAGATAGCAATTAAGATGCTTTTATGAACACTGAATGCAGTGCAGTGGTGGCATCAAGGAAGAGCTGGCACAAGGATATTAAGGATGACTTACCATGACTTTGTTTGTCCCCTCCCACGTTTCCATACCCACATCAACATCTCATACTTTGCAGGACACCTTCCATCTCCCATGCTGTCAGGTGTCTGCTATTAAATCTTTCCTCTAAAGAAAACCTGCCACAATCATTGCATGATTTATCAAGCTGGAAAATCATCGGACTATAGTGCAGTGAGCGGGAGACCTGGGGGTATGACACGGGTTCAAGTGAAGCCCCCTATTGGCTATTGTGGGACTGTGTTAGTTTCCCAAGGCTTCCTTAGCAAAGTACTGTAACGTGGCTGGCTTAAAGCAAATATTCTATCACAGATCTGGAGGTGCCAAGTCCAAAACCAAGCTGCAGCAGGGCCATGCCTTTTCTCTCAGTTTCTGGTTGTTACCATGGTCCTTGACATTTCTTGTTTTGCAGCCATGTAACCCCAGTCTCTGCCTCGATAGCCATGTGAGTCTTCCCTCTGTGTGTGTGTCCTCTGATGGTGTTCTTCTCTCCATATGTGTCTGTCCTCACACCAAGTTTCCCCCTTCTTATGAGGACCCCAATCATGTCAGATTAAGAACTTATTCTGGTATGATCTCATCTTAGTCCAATTACACCTGCAAAAACCCTATTCCTAAGTAAGGTCAAATTCACAGGTACTGAGGGTCATGAGTTCCACATGTCATTTTGGGGGACACAATTTAATCTACAATGGGGAATTATAAAATAAACATTTTCTCCTTATCGTTTAACACAGTTCTATAAAGAGGGGTTTCCAGGCCAGGTGATCTCTATTTCCTTTCCAATTCTAAACAGACCATGACTCTGACACTTAGGAGGATAAGGGTACTTTTGTAGTCTGAAGAGTTTGTCTTAGTTGAAAGAAAGGATAAAAATATACTATGAGGGCACATGTGCATGCATGCACACACACCAGGCTTCAGAGAGCACAGTTTGAAGCATACAGTGCGCTGTTAGAGTCAGAAAAGAGCTCTTCAAGATTTCAAGTCCACAGTGAATTGCTGGAAGTCTATATACTGCCTTGTTGCCGAGGTCACCTACTAAACAGCTTACAGGAGTTTTGTTTGCCCAAAGATTAATTTAGAGATTAACCAGGTGACTTTGCAGTGGCCCCTGAAGGCTTTTCATGAAAGCTCATAAAACATATTTGTGGGTGGTTGTTAATGTTTATGACTGTGTGTGTGTCTGTGTTCAGCCACATTCCCAGCTCTGCAGAAACAGATCTGCATGATCCCTTAGCTTTTTCCTTCTTGAGATTTCATTATCTGAATAATTTCCTAAAGATTAAAAACCAAAGTATTTTAGGGGTGCAACCACCTCTATGTCATATGACAACCACTTGGTATATTAAACACCTCGCTACAGACAATGGGAGTTTATTTTTAGTGTTTTCAATGGCTATACACCAGCGTGCATACTCAGAAGAAAAATGAAATCCAAGGGTTTACAACAGGGAGTTTGTTCCAGTTGTTGTGTTTTTTCTCTTCATGGGGGAGGACTTAGAGGAAAATTGCAGGATACCAGAGAGGAGGAAGAACTAGCATATGCTGCATTTACATCAACTCAGGGAGCACACTGATATTCGTAGCCATTTTTACATGACAGGAGCTTTGCAGAGCTCATCTCATTGGAGGCTATAGGCTCCAATTGTTTCCGTTATTGTTTCCACTTTACAGAAGAATGACTTGGGGTTTCTGAACTTTGATCACTTGCCTCTGATTAAAGGAGATTAAAGGAGTGGTAGGAAATGGAGCAAGGATTTGAACTGAGATTTGGTAGACTCAAAATCCCTATGCAGTTGCCTCTAAGCCATGATGTATGTGTGTGTGGGATGTGTGTGGGGTCTGTGTGTGTATGTGTGGTATGTATGTGTGTATGTGGTGTGTGTACATGTGGTATGTGTGTGTGTATGTGGTGTGTGTACATGTGGTATGTGTGTGTGTCTGTGGGATGTGTGTGTATGTTATGTGTGTGTGTATATGTGGTATGTATGTGTGTGTGGTGTATATGTGTGCATGTGTGGTATATATGTATGTGTGTGTGTGGTGTGTGTGTATGTGTGGTATATGTGTATGTGTGTATGAAGAGATATAAGCAATAATTATCCCCCAAAGGAGTTTTGTTAGAGAACTTAAAGCTTTCTAGTTTCTTTCTTGCTCCACAGATTCATCTTAGGTTCCCCCTTGTGAAATGTTCAGAGCTTAAAAGCTTAAGTCTGATAACTGGATACTGAATGGCTGGATTGTGGGTTAGAAAATAGGTTCTTGGCATTTATACTCAGGTTTTCCAGAGAAACAGAACTAGTAGGATATGTGCATGTGTGTACAAACATAATATATAAATAAATAAATATTGTGTTGTAATCAGTCTCCTGATATAAATGTGAATCACATCCAAAAATATCCTCACTGAAACACCCAAAACAATGCTTGACCAACCATCTGGGAATCCTGTGGTCCAGTGAAACTGACACATAAAATTAACTACCACAGCACTGGTGAACACTTCTTTCTGGAAAAAAAAAGAAGAAGCTCAATTTGCCAAAATGAAATAAAGCTTAATCTCATTTGGACCTAAAGGGAATATAGATACAAGCTGAATACTAAGAAAAGACTACACAGTTTCTGCAACAAATCTCTTTTCCACTTCACATCTGATTAGAGTTCTCTGAAGTTCTCCGTAAGCATCATATCCCACTGTTTCTTCCCACTTGTGCTATGTGCTAAAAATGCCAGAATACTCGGCTCCCTGAACACCCCATGTGGCCATGCACTCCCATGCTCCCGAGCCTTTGAGCCTGCTGTGTCCTCTGCATCAAGTGACCTTTCTTTTCCCCGTCCTCCACCCGGGAGTAACCGACCCAACTTTCAAAGGCTGGTGTATACAGCATCTCCTCTGGGAAGCTTTGCCCAGCCCTTTGACCAACAACATTGATCTGTCCCCCTGTGTGATCAGAGAATAGTCTTCAGACCACTAGCAAGCATCTGCCCTGACTCTGCTTGCAGCAGGCTCACTGTTAATACCCATAACCCATTGATCAATAGCCACTCTACTAACTGCTCCCGCTGCTTCTGCAAGAATCCCTTGGCGCTTTCTCACTTTGCTTCCAGCTTGCTCCCTTTGATTCATGTCTCAGCCCACTCTTGCTTTTGCTTCTGATTTACTTTGTGTTGGCTTCCTCAGCAGCTCCGTGGGAAAAGAAAAATCCACAGGACAATGCAGGAGACACGAGAGATGTGGGTTGGGAAGATCCCCTGGGGAGAAAATAGCAACCCACTCCAGTATTTGTGCCTGGAAAATTCCATGGATAGAGGAGCCTAGAGGGCTTTGGTCCACTGGGCTTCAAAGAATCAAACATGACTGAGCATTCACGCACAGTACTTTATGCTGGTATTTGTCTTTCCTGATTTTAACTTCTGAGGTTTCCCAAAGAACTGTTATTTTCTATATTCCTGCACTATTCTGGGTAACTTTGAAGAGCACACCCCTGGAAGACCAAATTCCCACAAACGGCCTCTTCACTCTTGTATATGTAGATTCACTCACTAAGAATTCCTCTCTATTCAGGCTATGTAATTATTTCTCTCCTGTTGGATAGTGAGCTTTTCTCCTGTAGAAATTATATCTTATTCATCTTTGAACTGCTGGTGATTTCCTTCTGCCCAGCATGTTTTATGTGGCTGGTAAATATGTGATATGAATCAGTGAATAAAATTAAATACATCTTTATCTTGAGTGTCCTCCTTGCTCCTCTTAACTTCTAAATTCTTACTATCTTTTTAGTCTTAATTCTAGTCTTGGATTACCCCAGCTGGAGCTAATTTATTTTTAACTGGGTTCCTAATTCCCATAGAAACCAGATATTATACATCATACTATTTGTTTATATACTATGTCTCTCACTGAAGCTCCATAAACCTGAATCACAAAGCTGGAGAACCAGGAGGTTCATTGTCCAAAGGCTGGAGAATGTACACGTCTCAGCTCATGCAGAGAGAGTTAATTTGCCTTCTCTCCACTTTTTGTTTTAATCAGTTCCTTACCAAGGTGGATAAAGTTCACCCACTTTGTGGAGAGTCATTTGCTTTACTCAGTTCACCCATTCAAATGCTAGCCTCTTCTGGAAATACTTCACAGACAGACACAGAAATAATGCTTTGCCTGCTATATGGGCATCACTTAACCCAGTCAAGTTGACACAGAAATTAATTATCATGCAGGCAAATGGATAGGCTAGGATTCCAGAGCCCTAGGGATTAAGTGGTAGTGACCAAGTCCAAAGGAATATACTGAAGATTTCAGTGGTCCACTTTCTCCAAGTCCTCTGCTTTCTACATCTAATTTGTCGTTGTTTAGTTGCTAAGTCATGTCAGACTCTTTGTGACCCCATGGACTTTGTGGCCCACCAGGCTCCTCCTCTGTCCATGAAAATTTCCAGGTAAGCTTATTGGAGTGGACTGCCATTTCCTTCTCCAGGGGATCTTCCTGAACCAGGGATTGAATGCGCATCTCCTGCATTAGCAGGTGGGTTTTTAAAATCACTGAGCCACCAGGAAAGCCACTCTATGAATGAAAGCCATCTAAGAACGTGCACCCCAAATACCAAGCTTGCATGCCACAGCTAAGACCTGATGCAGACAAATAAATAAGTAAATATTGAAAAAATGAAGTTTTAAGCAAGTTGGAGGAAGCAGAAATCTTGCAAAATCATTCCCTACAATCTTTTTCTTCACTCTTCAGAATTTTCCATTACATTTACTCTATATCCATGACAGGAAAATGAAACTAAAGCTATGAATAACAGTAGCCTGAGGAAGAAAAGTAAATATTATTCCTTTGGGTCACACATTTTTTCAATTTTATTACCTATTTTATTCACTCACTGGCTTCTTGCTTTCAGAGCAACATCCATTTCATTCAGATCCTTATTCTGTTTGTCTATGTTTTTTAAATAATGCTATTATGAGTTACAGCTTTAAGTGTTTATTAAATATTTTAAAACACAGATTGGTGTAATTTAATTGAAAAATGTTGGCATTTCTCTATAAAATTAGTGAACTACCTTTAATGATTTGTCTTCTAAAATTGCCTTGGGGAGGAAAAAACCAAGAAAGCATTCCTATTTTCCTTGCAATGTCACAATTTAAAATCAGTCCAGTATTTGTGTGATCAAATTCATAATAATCTGTCACTATTGGCAGAAAAGAAGATTAAAGGATTCAATTTATTACAAAGAACAAAAGTGTGATATCTCCTCCCTCCATAGAAATAACACAAAATTCTAGAGTTGTTTTGATATCATTCGCATATTTCTGCTACAATGATATACTTTAAAGGAGGAATTCTATCCATTCACAGTATCCATAATGAAAATTCAATTCCTCAGAACAGATACTCTATATATTCCCTAATTCTCTGTTATGGGCTTTGTGGGTAGAACTCTCCTTAAAACTTCAACTTGACTGGAAGATCATTCTCTCCCTCCTATTGGGAAGAGCCGACTATGGATCCACTCATGGTTTAGCTCCTTGAGAAGGTCAAGGAATGAGAGAACATTGCTCCATCTCGTGAATTTATGGACAGTATTCTCCATACAAAAATTAAGTGAGATGTTAAGGCCTTAAATAGATAACTGCAGTAAACCTCTCTATGTTATCAAGAATTAACTGTTAATAGATGGCAGAAAGTAAAGATTTGGCCTGCTTGTCTGGTTCTGCCAGTAATTAACTGCTTACTTACTCCAACATATATTCAGTGCTTGAGATAATTGGAAAGATACAGAGGCCTTTTCGCTGGTCTGTCTCCATAAATATCCCTCCACAGCTGCTAAGAGACATATAAATGTGTCTGTTTCTTTTTGTTCCACTCTACATGAAGAGAAATATGTTCATGAACATAGTTTGAGGGACAGGTGAATTAGGGTCCAATTCAGCCTTAATATTTTTTTCTCCTCCACAAAAAAATATCTTTCCTGAGTATACCAAAACTTATTTATAGATTTGGTGTCAAAGGCCATCTTTATTATTTTTTAAAGTGGTGGGCGTTTGGTTTAATGATGTCAATTCCTGTCAAATTAAACTATTGTTTAAATAAAATTCTAATCAATCTCAACAAGGTTTTTTTCACTGAATGTGTCTACAGACTCTGAAATACATATGGATGTGTAAGCACTCAGGATGAATCAAAGTTGTTGAAAGGAAAATAATGACGGAGAACTTTTTCTATTATATTGAATTCATAGGAAGCAGCCCTGATTAAATTAGTAGAACAGAGAGAGGACATAGGCAGAGTCAAAAGAAATTCAGTGAAAGAATTGGAAACAGACCCACTGATAGATGGTAATTTCATATAGACAGATCATCTATGTCAGGTATGGAACCAAAAGCCAATGGATTGAACAGGGGGTACTTAATAAGTGATCATGACAGTTGATTTTGGAAATGAAAAAAATGCAAAAACTAGATCTCAACCTTAGGTCGTATCTTAGAGTATATTCTAAGGATGATTAAATTCCTGAATATAAAAAGTAAATCTTTAAAATTTTAAAATGGAATATATTAGCTCTTTTATAATAGTGCAAAAGAAAAACAGTAGCAAATCATCTTACATTAAAAAGCAACTGGCATACATGTATAAAATAGTTGCATGTATATCCCTCTTAACCAATTAATATTGAGAATATATAAAGAAGCTCCTGAAATGAATGAGAAAATATAAATCTTAATATTCTGTTTTTATGCAGTTTATTTCACATCAGCTAACCAATTAAGGAAAATGTATTTGATCATGTGAATAGGGAGTCCAGAGGTACTGTAGGCTATATCAAAGCTAGACTGAGGGATTTCAATGATGGCAACCAGCTCTGCCCTCCTCACTTTAAAATAGATTCTGTACTTGGTGAGCAAGATGGCTGATGTCATCCATCTCCTGTCCTGCCAATTTATTGACTTCAGTAGGAAAGAAATCTCTCCCAGTAGGTATACAAGAAAAATCCCAGAGTTACTCCAACTGATGTTTAGTCATGTCCCTATCTAGTAACCATTCATGGTAGGAGTGATGCTGAAGTCCTCTGACAAACCACCTCTTAGCAATGTGCCCCTCCTTGCAGTTGATGGAGGGAAAGGGCAGAATCAGGACCTTCCAGACAAGAAGGCACTGAGCCTCCAGTGAAAAGAGTGACTGAGTGAACAAAATAGGTCTCCACTATGAGGAAGTCACACACATACAAATAAGATCTCAAGTTTTGACTCATATTCTTGGCTTATAATTATAGTAAAAACATAAAAATGAATAAATAAGATAGTAAAGAAGTGAAACTTTATATTACAAATTTCCCAGCTATTGTAAGCTAAAATGAGAACAACTTTCTCACTAATTGAGTCAATGGGAAGACCAAAAATATATATTATTATTTAATAATAATGTCTCTTATTCCAAGTCAACATCCATTTTTAAACAATTTTTAGAAACACATTCAGTGCATATTATCAGTTTATAAACAAATATGTATCAACCAGCAGTAATATGAAAGTTATTCTTTTGGGATTTTTCGTGAATTAAAAAAAATTTATTTCTTTTTATTAGAAGGATAATTGCTTTACAGTATTCTTCTGGCTTCTGCCAAACATCAACATGAATTAGCCATAGTATAAACATGTCTCCTCCCTCTTGAAACTCTCCCCTCTTCCTTCTTCATCTCACCCCTCTAGGTTGTCACAGAGCCCTGGTTTGAGTTCTTTGAGTCACACAGCAAATTCCCATTGGCTATCTATTTTACATATGGTAGAGAATAACATGGAAACACATATTACCATATTCTTTCAGTTTTTGTGCAGACTGAAGGAATATGATGCCACAGTCTAAGTCCTAAGTGAGCTCCAGTAATATATGGGAAAAGAATATGATATGTGAAAATGAAAATTTACTTTCACACTTTAATATATAAGATACATACAAAGAGAGAAGCCATAAAGAAACTATAAACAAGGGGTTTCCAGATTCAGTAGGGACTCTGCTCACCTCACCAAAAGGCCAAACATCACTCTTCACTCAGGCCTGTCCCTAAGGCTGTAACAGTCCCTAGATTTTCTGCTGAGCCAAGAACAGCATGTTCTAATGCTACCTCCAGCCAAGAACTGACATAGCAGAAGAGAATCCTGAACAGTGGGCATTTGTGCTAATGTGAGAAGAACTTGGGAGTGTGTGAAATTAGTTTTAACTACATTTTTTCTTTCAATATAAAATGTTATAGAACCTTTGAGTTCTCAGAAGAATAATTTTTTAGTATTGAAATCATTGGTTGCTGTCTCTGGCACTGAGGTTTTCATTTTCATGAGGTTTTGAATTGATGCCAACCATATTTCAGGTGCTATGATTTCTAATTTAAGGACTTTATTTTCATTCATTCATTTTCCATAGCATCATTCATATCCATTCAGTGTAGGGCTTCCCTCATAGCTCAGTTGGTAAAGAATTGCCTGCAATGCAAGAGACCCCAGTTTGATTCCTCGGTCAGGAAGACCCCCTGAAGAAGTGATACATTACCCACTCCAGTATTCTTGGGCGTCCCTAGTGGCTCAGCTGCTAAAAATATGTCTGCAATGCAGGTGACCTGGGTTCCATCCCGAAGATCCTCTGGAGAAGGGAAAGGCTAGCCAACTCCAGTATTCTGGCCTGAAGAATTCCATGGACTGTATAGTCCATGGGGTTGCAAAGAGTCAGACACGACTGAGCAACTTTCATTTTAGGGATATTTGGATCTATGAAGAGAAGTGTTTCCTCATAGTCAGTGGAATTGAGGAAGGCTTAACAGGCTGTAATATTTGGCATTTACTGAGCAAAATATCTAAATATAGGTAAGAGTGTCATAGACTTCTGGCCAGAAAGAGCACTGTCAATAGGTAAGGATCTGGAAAAGGGAAGAACGGGGCATCCTTTATCAAAGCTGGTATTGTGTTCATCTCTCTCTCACTCTAGGGCTTCTTACTGCTGTTGTTTATTCGCTAAGTTGTGTCTGACTTGCGACTCCATGGACTGCAGCATGCCAGGCTCATCTGTCCGCCACTATCTCAAATTCATGCCCATTGAGTTGTTGATGCTATCTAACCATCTTATCTGCTTCCTTCTTCTCTTTTTGCCTTAAATCTTGCTTAGCAACAGGGTCTTTTCCAATGAATTGGCTCTTTGCATCAGGTGGCTAAAGTATTGGAGCTCAGCTTTAGCATCACTTCTTCCAGTTAATATTCAGGGTTAATTTCCTTTAGGATTGACTGGTTTGATCTCCTTGTGTCTGGCCAGGCTTCTGGCCAGAAAGAGCACTGTCAGTAGGTAAAGATCTGGAAAAAGGGAGAATGGGAAATCCTTTAACAGAGAGCATACTGTGCTTATTGTCACTGTTTGTTTCTGCTTCTCTTCTTTCTTTCATGTATATAAGTCCTCTTTGGGAAATGTTTTTATTTATTTATTTATTAAAAATATTTATTTTTTTACTTTACAATATTGTATTGGTTTTGCCATACATTGACATGAATCCGCCACGGGTGTACACGTGTTCCTCATCCTGAAATCCTCCTTGCACCTCCCTCCCCATCTCATCCCTCTGGGTCATCCCAGTGCACCAGCCCTGAGCACCCTGTATCATGCATCAAATCTGGACTGGCAATTAATTTCACATATGATAATGTACATGTTTCAGTGCCATTCTCCCAAATCATCCCACCCTCTCCCTCTCCCACAGAGTCCAAAAGACTGTTCTCTACATCTGTGTCTCTTTTGCTGCCCTCACATACAGGGTTATCATTACCATCTTTCTAAATTCCATATATGTGCGTTAGTATACTGTATTGATGTTTTTATCTCTGGCTTACTTCACTCTGTATAATGGGCTCCAGTTTCATCCACCTCATTAGAACTGATACAAATGTATTCTTTTTAATGGCTGAGTCATACTCCATTGTGTATCTGTACCACAGTTTTCTTATCCATTCATCTAGGACATCTAGGTTGTTTCCATGGCCTGGCTATTATAAACAGTGCTGTGATGACCATTGGGGTACAGATGTCTCTTTCAATTCTGGTTTCCTTGGTGTGTATGCCCAGAAGTGGGATTGCTGGGTCATATGGCAGTTCTATTTCCAGTTTTTAAGGAATCTCCACACTATTCTCCATAGTGGCTGTACTAGTTTGCATTCCCACCAACAGTGTAAGAGGGTTCCTTTTTCTCCACACCCTCTCCAGCATTTATTGCTTGTAGACTTTTGGATAGCAGCCATTCTGACTGGCATGAAATGATACCTCATTGTGGTTTTCATTTGCGTTTCTCTGATAATGAGTGATGTTAAGCATCTTTTCATGTGTTTTTTAGCCATCTGTATGTCTTCTTTGGAGAAATGTCTCTTTAGTTCTTTGGCCCATTTTTTGATTGGGTTGTTTCTTCAATATCTGCAAATCAATCAATGTAATACACCACATTAACAAATTGAAAAATGAAAGCCATATGATTATCTCAATAGATGCAGAGAAAGCCTTTGACAAAATTCAACATCCATTTATGATAAAAACCCTCCAGAAAGCAGGAATAGAAGGAACATACGTCAACATAATGAACGCTGTGTATGACAAACCCATAGCAAACATTATCCTCAATGGTGAAAATTTGAAAGGATTTCCCCTAAAGTCAGGAACAAGACAAGGGTGCCCACTTTCACTACTACTATTCAACATAGTTTTGGAAGTTTTGGCTCCAGCAATCAGAGCAGAAAAAGAAATAAAAGGAATCCAAAGTGGAAAAGAAGAAGTAAAACTCTCACTGTTTGCAGATGACATGATCCTCTACATAGAAAACCCTAAAGACTCCACCAGAAAATTACTAGAGCTAATCAATGAATATAGTAAAGTAGCAGGATATAAAATCAACACACAGAAATCCCTTGCATTCCTGTACAATAATAATGAGAAAATAGAGAAATTAAGGAAACAATTCCATTCACCATTGCAACAAAAAGAATCAAATACTTAGGAATATATCTACCTAAAGAAACTAAAGACCTATATATAGAAAATTATAAAACACTAGTGAAAGAAATCAAAGCGAACACTAATAGATGGAGAAATATACCGTGTTCATGGATCAAAAGAATCAATATAGTGAAAACGAATATACTACCTAAAGCAATCTATAGATTCAATGCAATCCCTATCAAGCTACCAACAGTCTTTTTCACAGAGCTAGAACAAATAATTTAACAATTTGTATGGAAATACAAAAAACTTTGAATAGCCAAAGCAATCTTGAGAAAGAAGAATGGAACTGGAGGAATCAACCTGCCTGACTTCAAGCTCTACTACAAAGCCACATTCATCAAGACAGTATGGTACTGGCACAAAGACAGAAATATAGATCAATGGAACAAAATAGAAAGCCCAGAGATAAACCCAAGCACCTATGGACACCTTATCTTTGACAAAGGAGGCAAGAATATACAATAGAAAAAAGCCAATCTCTTTAACAAGTGGTGCTGGGAAAACTGGTCAACTGCTTGTAAAAGAATGAAACTAGAAAGCTTTCTAACACCATACACAAAAATAAACTCAAAATAGATTAAAGATCTAAATGTAAGATCAGAAACTATACACTCCTAGAGGAGAACATAGAACATTATGACCCACATCCCAGAATATTGGAAATAAAAGCAAAAATAAACAAATGGGACCTAATTAAAATTAAAATCTTCTGCATAACACAGGAAACTATAAGCAAGATGAAAAGACAGCCTTCAGAATGGGAGAAAATAATAGCAAATGAAGCAAGTGACAAAAAATTAATCTCAAAAATATACAAGCAACTCTTGCAGCTCAATTCCAGAAATGTCTTTTTAAAAACATAATTCAAACAAAGTGTTTCTTTTATGTTTGTATAAAAGACCAGAAAACCCTGGTGCTAAACAATTCTATCTGGCCCCAAAGGAGGCTGCCATTTGTTTTGTGGGCACAGGAAACAGCTATGAAGACCCTTGCCTCTGGAAACACTTTGCCTGGTCTATGGCTAATTATTCTATGAACACCACAGAGGACTATATCAGACTAATTGTTCCAAAGGGGGTGAGATCTCACATTATAGGCTTAGCTGTTAATATAATGGAAAAGGACAAGTCAAAATGCTGGTGAAGGGAAAGACAAACACATTCTTCTCTCTTTTGGGCAAGGGTAGGTCCTTGTCCAGTTGGCCAGTCCATTGTCACAGTCAGGATTTTACTTGACTTTCACCACCTTGCTTTTATTTATTTATTAATTTATTTTATTTTCACTTTATTTTACTGTACAATACTGTATTGGTTTTGCTATACATTGACATGAATCTGCCACAAGTGTATACGAGCTCCCAATCCTGAACCCCTTTCCCATCTCCCACCACATATCATCTCTCTGGATCATCCCCGTGCACCAGCCCCAAGCATCCTGTATCCTGTATCCTGTATCAAACATAGACTAAGCTTCCCCCATATATGGCACAGGAAAACATTACTAAGTCTCTTTCCTTAAGGAAAAAAATATACTAACTTACTTATTTTGTAGCATACAGAATGATCCCTCAATATATGCTGTGCCAGACCAACTCACTTCAGTTGTATCTGATTCTGGGCAACCCATGAACTGTAGCCTGTCAGTCTCCTCTATCCATGGGATTCTCTGGGTAAGAATACTGGAGTGGATTCCCATTTCCTTCTCCAGGGGATCTTTTCAACTCAGGAATTGAACTAGTCTAGTTCAATTGAATCAGATTCTTTACCACTAGAGCTACCTGGGAAGCCAGGGATCTTCCTGACCCAGGGATTGAACCCAGGTCTCTATTCTTTACCGTCTGAGCCGCCAGAGAAGTTACTCCTAGCCCCCGACACACACAATATATATAAATCTATTTAATTCTCAATAACCCCAGATATGCAGATGACACCACCCTAATGGCAAAAAAGCAAAGAGGAACTAATGAGCCTCTTGATGAGCTTAAAGGAGGAGAATGAAAAAGTTGGCTTAATGCTCAAAAATCAAAAACTAACATCATGGCATTTGGTCCCATCACTTCATGGCAAATAGATGGAGAAAAAAATGAAAACGGTGAGAGATTTTATTTTCTTGGGCTCCAAAATAACTTCAGATAGTGACTGTGGCCATGACATTAAAAGATGCTTGCTCCTTGGATGAAAAGCTATGACAATCCTAGACAGCATATTTAAAAAACAGAGACATCACTTTGCTGACAAAGGTCTGTATAGTCAAAGCTATATTTTTCTAGTAGTCTTGTATGTATGTGAGAGCTGGACCATAAAGAAGGCTGAATAACAGACTGTGATGCTGGAGAAGACTCTTGAGAGTTTCTTGGAAAGCAAGGTGATTAAACCAGTGTATCCTAAAGGAGATAAACCTTAAATATTCATTGGAAAGACTGATGCTGAAGCTGAAGTTTTTAATACTTTGGCCACCTGATGTAAAGAGCTGACTCATGGGAAAAGACTCTGATCCTGGGAAAGATTAAAAGCAAAAAGACATGGGAACAGCAGAGGATGAGATGGTTAGATAGGCCCACTGACTCAATGGACATGAATTTGAGCAAACTCTGGCAGATAGGGAAAGATAGGGAAGTCTGGCATGCTGCAGTCCACGGCATTCACAAAGAGTCAGACATGGCTTAGTGACTGAACAACAACAAAATGATCTATTCATCATACCAAGCCCTGCATGCATTTTGTGTTTGCTTTATCCTTCTAAAGTGGTAGTATACAGTTTTCATTATGATTCCCATATTGTGCTAAAGAAATTGAGATCTAAACATGTGAAGCAATTTGCTTCAAATCTTACACAACTGGTGCATGAGTGTATTATACAGGGTTATCCAGAGAAACAGAGCCAGTAGATAGACGGATGGATGGATGGATGGATGGATGGATGGATAAAAAGAAATATAGGAATTGACTCATGCAGTTATGGGGGTTAAAATAAGCCACAGCCTTCTCTATGCAAGCTGGAGAACTAGGAACTGGTGATAACAGTTCAAGTCTTAAGGTCTGAGAAGGAGTTTGGAAGAAGTTTCCTATCAGTCCTAAAGCATAAAGGCTTGGACCCAGAAACCCTAATGTTCAAGGGCCAGGAAAGATGCATGTCCTTACTCAAGAAGGAAAAACTAGAATTTGCCCTTCCTATGCCTTTTGTTTTATTCAGGTCCTTAAAGGATTGTTTGGTACCTGGCAACACTGGTGAGGACAGATCTTTTTACTCATTCTATTGATTCAACTTCTAATCTCGGACACACTCAGACTTGATCCTATACCATTATCTGGGCATCCTTTGGCCCAGCCAAGCTGACTCATGAAAATTTACAGTACCAATACCAAAGTTATGTTTGAACATGGGTTGATGATCTCCATGTCTCTCAATACTGTATATTTTTAATACTATATTTATTCATTTAAAAATACCGACTTGAAACTGGAGCCTATTCTACAGAGTGAAGTAAGTCAGAAAGAGAAACACCAATACAGTATATTAGCACATATACATGGAATTTAGAAAGATGGTTAATGGCAACCGTATATGCAAGACAGTAAAAGAGACACAGATGTAAACAGACTTTTGGACTATGTGGGAGAAGGAAAGAGTGGAGTGATTTGAGAGAATAGTGTTGAAGCATGTATATTACCATATGTGAAATAGATGACCAGTGCAAGTTTGATGCATGAAGCAGGGCACTCAAAGTCAATGCTCTGGGACAACCCAGAGGGATTGGGTGGGGAGGAAGGTGGGAGGGGGGTTCAGGACAGAGGGACACATGTACACCCATGGCTGATTCATGTCAATGTATGGCAAAAACAACCACAATGTTGTAATTAGCCTCCAATTAAAATAAACTAATTAAAAAAATAAAATAAAACAAGAAAAACACTTAACACCTTCTATGGTATGAATCCTATTCTCATAGAAGTTAACATCTCTGGAGGGGAAAACCTGACCTCACTTTGATACACTGCCATATTCTTTCTCATGTTTAGGGTAGTGTTCATGAGTAGGTTTGTGTTTAGACTTTTCTGCTCTAGTGTTTCTTGCTTTAGGCTGTATGAGCATCATACTCTCTTTAATAGTATCTTTAAAGGTTTCAAAATATTAAAGGGTAGTGAAATTAAGAAATGTAAATCCTTCAGTTTTGATTTTACTAGTCAAGGTTGAGTTTAAGGTCAACTTGACAATCACTGGTTCTTTGCATTTCCAAGTAAATTTCAGAATTATTTTGTCAGTTTCCACAGACACAAACACAGACCTAAATTTTAGGATTGCACTAAATTTATATAGACATTTTCAAATAATTAATATTTTACAACCATATCTTTCATTCTATGAAATGTATCAGAATGATACAAGACCAAAAAAATCTCCACTGTTTGATTTTTAAAATTCCATTTCACACTAGCAACCTTCTAAACAAATAATCACCAAGTCTAAATGACTAGTGTCATGTATTCTTAGAAACATTTAATAAAGTATAACTCTGAATAAAAACTTTCAGAAAATAAAGTAAAAATACCATTTACTAAGTCTTGAGGCTTGATATTGAAATCTTAAAAAATACAAGAAAAAAATTCACATACAATTTTCTAAGTATAGTTGTAAGAATTCTAAAGAATACAATACAAGACACATCCAACAATTCACCAAGAGAATAATACATCAAGACAAAGTGTAATTTATTCCAAAAACACAAGGTGGTTAGCATTTAACAAAACAAGTTGATGTAATTCAGCAGTGTGATTTTATGACAATCAAAAAGATAAATATCACTTGATGATCTCAAATGCAGAAAAATTAATCTCTAATGTGTAATACTGACTGTGGTAAATGTTCTTTCACATTAACAGTGAAGGAAACCTTCTTAATCTTATACTGTTACCTTCACAAAAGTAAATATCACATTTAGCTAAGAAATATTAAAAACATTTTTTCTGAAGTTCATAAATGGAGCGAGATTGGGAAGGAAAAAAATAAGCTTTTGTTTTCATGTTTTATATGCACAAATCCAAAGGAATCCACAAACAAGTAATTAGACTTAGCATGCAATTGTACCACGATTGTTGAGCACAAGGTCAAAATAGCAAAAGTAAGTGTGTTGCTATAGGCCAGCAACAAGAAAACAAAATAGTCACTTAAACATTATGTCATATAAATATTATATTAAAACATCAAATACCTAGGAATAAATCTAACTGAAGATTTGTAAAACTATTATAACTTTTATGATTTCCATACCCTTACCTCCCATGGATGGAGGAGCCTGGTACGCTGCAGTCCATGGGGTCGCGAAGAGTCTGACACGACTGAGCGACTTCCTTTTCACTTTTCACTTTCATGCATTGGAGAAGGAAATGGCAACCCACTCCAGTGTTCTTGCCTGGAGAATCCCAGGGACGGCAGACCCTGGTGGGCTGCCCTCTATGGGGTCGCACAGAGTTGGACACGACTGAAGTGACTTAGCAGCAGCAGCAGCATACCCTTACAAATACCATAAAGCAAAAGGAGAAAATAAAATCTAAATACATGGAAATTTATGCAGATGATAGCGTGAAAGACTTGATATGTTTAAGATGTTAATTGTAGTTTACGATGTCAGTTGTATCCAAACTGACCTACAGACTCAATGCAATCTTGTACTTGATCTTCAGGTTCACATGTATAGGACAGGTACTACCTACTGAAAACACCTGTGATTCGCTCCCTGAGCCTCAGATTTCCTGCATTGTATAGAAATGCTGAGATATTTTTACTCAATAAAATGTTTCCAAAGACTAAATACAGGAAATAAAAAGTGATTTTCTCTACCTGATTCATTTGTTACCTTATCCCTCAGTAGCTTTACATAACAATTAAAAGTGTTGGTATAAGGTAATTTGAAACCATCCTCAATATATTATTATTTTTTCAACTTCAAAAGAGATATTTAAAAGATGACTAAATATTTTTACATCTCTCAAAGGGGTTACTTTAAACCATCCTGCTTGATAGTGGAATCTCAAATCATCTTATCTGACAGTGCTAGGAATAGGATACCATTTCAATATAATAAACTATCAAACAAAAAATGGAAACAAACTGCTAATATTAGGAAATAAAATAAGTTTTAAGGTGTGTTGTGCTTTTAATGGGCCTCCCAGGTGGCCCTAGGGGTAAAGAACTCGCCTGCTAATGCAAGAAATGTAAAGATGTGGGTTTGATCCCTGGGTAGGAAAGATCCCTTGGAGGAGAACATGGGAACCGACTCTAGTATTCTTGCCTGAAAAATCCCATGGATAGATGATCCTGGCATCACAAAGAGTCAGACCCCACTGAAGCAACTTAGCATACATGCATGTGCTTTTAATGTGAAATGAAGGAGGAGTTTCTGTGAGACATATTTTAAATATTAACTTTATACCCCCCACTATGACCCTGAAAGAGGACTTCAGTTCAGTTCAGTTCAGTTCAGTTCAGTCGCTCAGTCGCGTCCCATTCTTTGCGACCCCACGAATCACAGCACGCCAGGCCTCCCTGTCCATCACCAACTCCCCGGAGTTTACTCAGACTCGCGTTCAACGAGTCAGTGATGCCATCCAGCCATCTCATCTTCCGTCGTCCCTTCTCCTCCTGCCCCTAATCCCTCCCAGCATCAGAGTCTTTTCCAGTGAGTCAACTCTTTGCATGAGGTGGCCAAAGTACTGGAGTTTCAGCTTTAGCATCAGTTCTTCCAAAGAAATCCCAGGGCTGATCTCCTTCAGAATGGACTGGTTGGATCTCCTTGCAGTCCAAGAGACTCTCAAGAGTCTTCTCCAACACCACAGTTCAAAAACATCAATTCTTCGGTGCTCATCCTTCTTCACAGTCCAACTCTCACAGCCATACATGACTACTGGAAAAACCATAGCCTTGACTAAATGGACCTTAGTCGGCAAAGTAATGTCTCTGCTTTTGAATACGCTATCAAGGTTGGTCATAATTTTCTTCCAAGGAGTAAGGGTCTTTTAACATTATGGCTGCAGTCACCATCTGCAGTGATTTTAGAGCCCCCACAAAATAAACTCTGACACTGTTTCCACTGTTTCCCCATCTATTTCCCATGAAGTGATGGGACCAGATGCCACGATCTTCGTTTTCTGAGTGTTGAGCTTTAAGCCAACTTTTTCACTCTCATCTTTCACATTCACCAAGAGGCTTTTTAGGTCTTCTTCACTTTCTGCCACAAGGGTGGTGTCATCTGCATATCTGAGGTTATTGATATTTCTCCCAGCAATCTTGATTCCAGCTTGTATTTCTCCCAGTCCAGCATTTCTCATGATGTACTCTGCATGTAAGTTAAATAAGCAGGGTGACAATATACAGTCTTGACGGACTCCTTTTCCTATTTGGAACCAGTCTGTTGTTCCATGTCCAGTTCTAACTGTTGCTTCTTGGCCTGCATACAGATTTCTCAAGAGGCAAGTTAAGTGGTCTGGTATTCCCATCTCTTTCAGAATTTTCCATAGTTTATTGTGATCCACATGGTCAAAGGATTTGTCATAGTCAAAAAGCAGAAATAGATGTTTTTCTGGAACTCTCTTGCTTTTTCCATGATCCAGCGGATGTTGGCAATTTGATCTCTGGTTCCTCTGCCTTTTCTAAAGCAGCTTGACCCTCAGGAAGTTCACGGTTTATATATTGCTGAAGCCTAGCTTGGAGAATTTTGAGCATTACTTTACTAGCGTGTGAGATGAGTGCAATTGTGCAGTAGTTTGAGCATTCTTTGGCATTGCCTTTCTTTGGGATTGGAATGAAAACTGACCTTTTCCAGTCCTGTGGCTACTGCTGAGTTTTCCAAACTTGCTGGCATATTGAGTGCAGTACTTTCACAGCATCATTCAGGATTTGAAAGAGCTCAACTGGAATTCCATCATCTCCTCTAGCTTTGTTTGTAGTGATGCTTTCTAAGGACCGCTTGACTTCACATTCCAGGATGTCTGGCTCTAGGTGAGTGATCACACCATCATGATTATCTGGGTCATAAAGATCCTTTTGTACAGCTCTTCTGTGTATTATTGCCATCTCTTAATATGTTCTGCTTCTGTTAGGTCCATACCATTTCTGTCGTTTATCGAGCCCATCTTTGCATGAAATGTTGCCTTGGTATTTCTAATTTTCTTGAAGAGATCTCTAGTCTTTCCCATTCTGTTTGTTCTTTTCCTCTATTTCTTTGCATTGACCACTGAAGAAGGCTTTCTTATCTCTTCTTGCTCTTCTTTGGAACTCTGCATTCAGATGCTTATATCTTTCTTTTTCTCCTTTGCTTTTCTCTTCTCTTCTTTTCACAGTTATTTGTAAGGCCTCCCCAGACAGCCATTTTGCTTTTTTGCATTTCTTTCCCATGAGAATGGTCTTGATCCCTGTCTTCTGTACAATGTCACGAACCTCATTCCATAGTTCATCAGGCACTCTATCTATCAGATCTAGTCCCTTAAATCTATTTCTCACTTCCACTGTATAATCGTGAGGGATTTGATTAAGGTCATGCCTGAATGGTCTAGCAGTTTTCCTTGCTTTCTTCAATTTAAATCTGAATTTAGTAATAAGGAGTTCGTGATCTGAGCCACAGTCAGCTCCTGGTCTTGTTTTTGTTGACTGTATAGAGCTTTTCCATCTTTGGCTGCAAAGAATATAATCAATCTGATTTCGGTGTTGACCATCTGGTGATGTCCATGTGTAGAGTTCTCTTGTGTGGTTGGAAGAGGGTGTTTGCTAAGACCAGTGCATTTTTTGGCAAAATTCTATTAGTCTTTGCCCTGCTTCATTCCGCATAACAAGGCCAAATTTGCTGGTTACTCCAGGTGTCTTGACTTCCTACTTCTGCATTTCAGTCCCCTATAATTCAAAGGACATCTTTTTAGGTGTTAGTTCTAAAAGGTCTTGTAGGTCTTCATAGAACCATTCAACTTCAGCTTCTTCAGTGTTACTGGTTGGGGCATAGACTTGGATAAATGTGATATTGAATGGTTTGCCTTGGAAATGAACAGAGATCATTCTGTCATTTTTGAGATTGCATCCAAGTGCTGCATTTCAGACTCTTCTGTTGACCATGATGGCTACTCCATTTCTTCTGAGGGATTCCTGCCCGCAGTTGTAGATATGATGGTCAGCTGAGTTAAGTTCACCCATTCCAGTCCATTTTAGTTTGCTGATTCCCAGAATGTCGATGTTCACTCTTGCCATCTCTTGTTTGACCACTTCCAATTTGCCTTGATTCATGGACCTGACATTCCAGGTTCCTATGCCATATTGTTCTTTACAGCATTGGAACTTGCTTCTATCACTATTCACTTCCACAGCTGGGTATTGTTTTTACATTGGCTCCATCCCTTCATTCTTTCTGGAGTTATTTCTCCACTGACCTCCAGTAGCATATTGGGCACCTACTGGCCTGGGGAATTCCTCTTTCAGTATCCTATCATTTTGCCTTTTAATACTGTTCATGGGATTCTCAAGGAAGACTACTTGAGAAAGTGGTTTGCCATTCCCTTCTCCAGTGGACCACATTCTGTCAGACCTCTCCACCATGACCTGCCCATCTTGGGTTGCTCCGCAGGCATGGCTTAGTTTCATTGAGTTAGACAAAGCTGTGGTCCTAGTATGATTAGACTGACTAGATTTGTGAGTATGGTTTCAGTGTGTCTTCCCTCTGATACTCTCTTGCAACACCTACCATTTTACTTGGGTTTCTCTTTCCTTGGGCATGGGGTATCTCTTCACAGCTGCCCCAGCAAAGTGCAGCTGCTGATCCTTACCTTGGATGAGGGTTATCTCCTCCCGCCATCCTTCCTGACCTTCAGCGTGGGGTGGCTCATCTAGGCCCTCCTGTGCCCGGTAGCCATCACTTCTTGGATGTGGGGTGGCTCCTCTCGGGTGCTGCCCCTGGCCTGGGGAGTGGAGTATCTCCTCCCCGCCATCACCCCTGACCTTGGACGTGGGGTAGCTCCTCTTGGCCGTTCCTGCATCATCACTGCCTGACACTCTAGGCCGCTGTCCCTGACCTCGGACGTGGGGTAGCTCTTGGCTGCGCTTAGTGTGCCAGATGCCACACTAAGTGATTTAGTAAGTACTTAATGCGTTTTTGGCCTCCCCTGGTGACTTAGTTACTTTTAAAAACTGAATTCACCAACACCCGTGTTCACACTTAGAATTTGGAGTAGAATTTCAACTTAATAAAAGACAATGGCCAATTTGTTTTTTTTTTTATATAAAACTGTTCATTCTGTGCAATGGAGTTGAGATCATTGGTTGTGATACATGATTCTGCACATGGAGGCCCTGCACTGCTATTTCTGACTACGACTATGCCCTTTCATTCCTGAAGGAGAGTCTAGCACAGAGTGAGGAACCAAGTAGCACTGTAATCTTTGGATAGGTTAGACATTTTGTTCTGGTGGGCTAAGTTGAACCACACAGAAGATGCAAGGGCTCATTTTGTTCCTCTGGCCAAGAGCAACAGTAAAGGAAGGTCCTCTTACCTCCTTTTTCTTTCTCTTTGGCTAATAATTATTCAATATGGGTATGAATCTGAAGGGGCTTCCCTGGTGGCTCCTTGGTAAAGAATCTGCCTGCCTAGGTAGAAGATGCATGTTCTGGAGGAGGGCATGGCAACCCACTCCAGCATTCTTGCTTGAGAAATCCCATGCACAGAGAAACCTGGTGGGGTACAGTCTGTGGGGTCACAAAAGAGTCGGACAGAACAGGACTTGTGACTGAACAACAACAGCAACAATGAATCTGAAACCCCTAGAAAGCTTGCTAAAAGGTGTATAACTCACCTCATTCCATCAGATTCTGAGATGAGGGCGAGAATTTTACATTTTAATGGGCACAATGGGAGATAATAATTGTTATTATCCTTGTAATAACAGCTAATATTTGTTGAGCACTCACTTTATATGCATCATCTTAATTGTTAGAACATCACTTAATAATAACCGTTACTATTACAACGATCAACATCACTTTAGATGAATCAACTAGAGGTTATTAAGAGCTAACTTAATAACTACTACATTTGATTAAACTGAATATTCACTGAGAAACACCATCATAGCCCAGGGCACCTCCCAGAGGTGAGAAACAGTCCAACATGGCCTTCTAGAATAAGGGATATAGAAGAGCAAAGCAAATAAAAATGCAAAGAGGCAAATAGAAATGAGTGATGCAAAGGCTGGGCTCTCTTGCTTTTCTCATCACTTAGCTGCCTGAGACTGATCCACTTTTATTGGTGCATGAGTATTGCATTTGATGTGGTTGATCCTCAACTGATTGGTTCATTGTTTTCTTATGCCAGTTATTACTGATACATAATTTTAAAGGAATGCTTTGTTACAGATGATCCTAGTCCAATATCTTCTTCATTTCACAGGTATATAACTATAAACCAAGAGAAACCAAATGACTTTTATCAGAATATATAATTAGTCATCCACAGAATAGAAACAGAATTCTGACTTCCTCACTTTTTCTTAGCACTCCTGCTTTCTCTCTAGTCCTTGGAATCAGCTCACCTCTGGACCCTTCTGTCTCACTTTTAGAAGTAAGGAAAACTAGTCTTCTGTCAAAGTTAAGATAAATAATTTAGCAGTTATAAAGTTTTACATGCAAAACCCTCTAATTTTCCTAAGGTTATTAAAAAGTGCTTCACTGAAAATATTCGTTGGCAAAACCCTGATGCTGGGAAAGACTGAGGGCACGAGGAGAAGGGGCGACAGTCAATGGGAGCGTTGAATGGCGTCATCGACTCAGTGGGCATGAGTGTGAGAAAATTCTAGGAGATAGTGAAGGACAGGGAAGCCAGGCTTGTTGCAGCCGATGGCATTGCAACAAGGCTGACGTGACTGAGTGACTAAACAACTTTGCTTTAAGAGAAAAACATTGATTCTAACTGCTATGCTTTGAAATATCTGCATATTCTCAGCCTTCAAATATGTTTCCCATTTCAGCTTCAGCTTTTAATTATTAGAATCAATAGCACTGCTGGGGTTATAAAAGTATTTTGCTGAGATTTTCCTTCCTTTAATGTTCAAATTGGTGGAAGTCAAAACTGTAGTAAAATTGAGCATTCACAGAGGATCCCTGAAAAGAGTGCAATTAGAGTTGATTTCAAAGAAAATCCTAGGAATTTACCAGGCAGAATTTAATTCATAATCCCACAAACCAAATTCATTCTATTTTTACTTATGATTCACCTAAGAAAAAATATGTAACAGAGTGATTTCCCCAAAGGCCCCCTTTATGATGAATGCGTCAATGTAAATGAGGTTCAGTTTCCATATTTTTCCACTTTCCTGTGACAGTCCTTGCCATTCTTAATTCATAGGAGATATTTTGTTACACCTCCTGGATGCAAATATTACAGAGGTTTAGGACGATTATGAGTACTTCTTTTAAGCTAAAACAATTCAAGGTCATTTTTCCTTTACTTTATAAGGCTGCTAATTGGATATAGAGAAACAAAAGGTGATTTCAAGATACTCTTTCTTTCTATCCACCCTGTGTGTCTGTGTTTTCTACTTTCTTTCTGCCACCATCCTTACCAGATATATGCTTTACAATTAAGAAATTCTAGTAAGCTAGAGTAATGAGAGGAAAATAAACTTGAAACAAATATTTACCATACTTTATACATGCATGACCTGGAGAAGGCAATGGCAACCCACTCCAGTACTCTTGCCTTGCAAATCCCATGGACAGAGGAGCCTAGTAGGCTGCAGTCCATGGGGTCACTACGAGTCGGGCATGACTGAGTGACTTCACTTTCACTTTCATACATGCATGAAGGAGTGGACAAAAGATCATTTTTAAGCATTTACTGTACTTCATGGACTCATGTGATTGTATCTCATGTTTACCTACTTTTAATAACAACACGGTTACATAGAATGTGTGATGTGATACCAAGAAACTGAACCCCAAAGATAATAATATACCTTTGTGCTGAGAACAGGGTGTACAGTTTATAGTAAACAAAATAATAACAAAAACAATTCAGAAATAATAGTTATAAGGATTGAAAAAAGAAAGCAAACTGTCATTATTCCCAGAAAATACTTTATTTCCAAATGATCCTCCAAAGGAATCCATAGATAATTATGAAATTAAAGAGAAGGTTAAAAAGTTTATCAGATACATGCTCACTATCAAGAAAAAGTACTGCATTTCTATTTAACAGCAATAGCTATAAAACTTGGTGTTCAAAAATAATGATATTTTCAACAGCAAAAATAAACTTCTCTTGAATACAAACAATAATGTGCACAAACCTTAGACAGAAAATGATACAACTGCATTTTATAGCTGTTAAAGATAACTTTGTTAAGTAGAGAGATTTATTAAGGCTATGAATAGCAGAATCTATTATTATAAAAATAATAACCTCAACAGAAGTTATAGAGATTAATTATAATTTCAGTAAACTCAAAACAGACTTTGTTTGTATGAATATGATTGAAAATTAACAAGCCAAATATTTTTCCCATAACAACAAAGACTCAATATTTACCAATACTCTAATAAAGAAAACTTATGAGTCTTACATACAGATATCAAAGCTTATAATAAAGATATACTAAATGCTATGATTTTATGCAGTGATAGATAATTGAAGATAGTATAAGATGGAGACTATATTAATAAATATATTTACATTTTTGATAGATCTTGTACTAATATCAGTGGGAATAAAATGAACATTCAAAAGAATAGAACAATCAGTCATATATATGGGAAAATTAAAATTAATTAGTTTTTCATTCTATTTACCAAAATAAGCTTTAATATATTTAAGAATTTAAATGTACAAAGCAAAACTTAAAAAAGAATATCAGAGAATATACTTAAGACATTAAATAACTTTAAAAGTAAAACTTAAATGAAAAAACTGTTAAAGGTAAAGCTTATAAATCTGATTACTTAAAATAAAGAACATTTGTCTATCAAAATCCCCCATAGGACAGTGAAAGCACAGAGCCACAAATGAGAATGTATTTTTAATATGTAAATATGACAAACAGAATATATAAAGAAGCTCTCTAAATCAATAGCAAAGTGGTAGAAATATATAAATAGGCATTTCATTGATTAAAACAACAACAACAACAACAACAACAACAACAACAACAACAGCATTATCCTGGTAAAGCTCACAAGGAATAAATGGAACACAACTGAAAACCAGTATGAGGCATCAGTGCACCCTCCACGTATCAGGAAATAGGTAAACATATATGATACCAGATGATGCCAGTTACTGGTGATGTAAAGCAATGAGAATATTGATATAATGGTAATTGCAGTGTACTTGAATCAATAATTTTGGAATAACATCTGGAATTATATAAAAATTATTTCTCACCTATGACCCTAGAATATGTAATATAGGGTATATAACCAAAAGAAACCACTGCACATGTACATCCAGAGACATGGACCAGAAGGTTCAAAGAAGCATCATCCACAGTAGAAACAAGAACCATAATAACAAAAGTCAGATTACCATGCACTTCTTTGTATAAAGAGACAACTAATGCGAAGTTGCTGCATAAACACTAGGAGCCCAGCCTGGCATACTGTGACTTGACCTAGGAGAGTAGAATGAAGGATGGGAGGGAGATTCAAGAGGTAGGTAATAGATGTATAAGTATGGATAATTTGTGTTGTTGTATGGCAAAAACCAACACAATATTGTAAAGCATTTTCCCCCATTAAAAATAAATAAAAAAATCAGATTACCAAAATACAGATAAATAAATCATGGTATATTTGCAAAGTGGAATAGTACACAGCAGTGAAAATTAAATATAACTTTAAATATATACATATATAATTTAATATAAATTTATTACTTAAGTTTAATTCTATTTTTTATGTTTTATGATACTAGAGTTTTATATAAAACAATATGGCTGAAGATTGAAAAATATTGAAGATAATTTCTTTATTTCTTTATTTTTTTTTAGATTTTACAATACTGCATTGGTTTTGCCAAGATGATGCTGTGAAAGTGTTGCACTCACTATGCCAGCAAATTTGGAAAACTCAGCAGTGGCTACAGAACTGGAAAAGGTCAGTTTTCATTCCAATCCCAAAGAAAGGCAATGCAAAAGAATGCTCAGACAATTGCACTCATCTCACATGCTAATAAAGTAATGCTCAAAATTCTCCAAGCCAGGCTTCAGCAATACGTGAACTGTGAACTCCCTGATGTTCAAGCTGGTTTCAGAAAAGGCAGAGGAACCAGAGATCAAATTGTCAACATTCGCTGGATCATGGAAAAAGCAAAAGAGTTCCAGAAAAAACATCTATTTCTGCTTTATTGACTATGCCAAAGCCTTTGACTGTGTGGATCACAATAAAGTGTGGACAATTCTGAAAGAGATGGGAATACCAGACCACCTGGATCTGCCTCTTGAGAAACCTATATGCAGGTAAGGAAGCAACAGTTAGAACTGGACATGGAACAACAGACTGGTTCCAAATAGGAAAAGGAGTCCGTCAAGGCTGCATATTGTCACCCTGCTTATTTAACTTATATGCAGAGTACATCATGAGAAACGCTGGACTGGAACAAGCACAAGCTGGAATCAAGATTGCTGGGAGAAATATCAATAACTTCAAATATGCAGATGACATTACCCTTATGGCAGAAAGTCAAGAGGAACTAAAAAGCCTCTTGATGAAAGTGAAAGAGGAGAGTGAAAAAGTTGGCTTAAAGCTCAACGCTCAGAAAACGAAGATCATGGCATCTGGTCCCATCACTTCATGGGAAATACATGGGAAACAGTGGAAACAGTGTCAGACTTTATTTTGAGGGGCTCCAAAATTACTGCAGATGGTGACTGCTGCCATGAAATTAAAAGACACTTACTCCTTGGAAGAAAAGTTATGACCAACGTAGATGGCATATTCAAAAGCAGAGACATTACTTTGCCGACTAAGGTCCGTCTAGTCAAGGCTATGGTTTTTTCCAGTGGTCATGTATGGATGTGAGAGATGGACTGTGAAGAAAGCTGAGCGCTGAAGAATTGATGTTTTTGAACTGTGGTGTTGGAAAAGACTCTTGAGAGTCCCTTGGACTGCAAGGAGATCCAATCAGTCCATTCTAAAGTTGATCAGCCCTGGGTGTTCTTTGGAAGGAATGATGTTAAAGCTGAAACTCCAGTACTTTGGCCACCTCATGCGAAGAGTTCACTCACTGGAAAAGACTCTGATGCTGGGATGGATTGGGGGCAGGAGGAAAAGGGGATGACAGAAGATGAGATGGCTGGATGGCATCACAGACTCGATGGATGTTAGTCTGAGTGATCTCTGGGAGTTAGTGATGAATAGGGATGCCTGGCATGCTGCGATTTATGGGGTCGCAAAGAGTTGGATACGACTGAGCGACTGAACTGAACTGATTATTTTACATAATATAAAGGGGAATTAATAACAAAGCCCTTGGGACAAATTACCTAGAAGTTAAGCTTTTCAGAAGAAAGATTATATGCACAAATATCTTAGAGTGTGATTTTATTTACACATGGCTTCCCTAGTAGCTCAGACAGTAAAGAATCTGCCTGCAATGCAGGAGACTCAGGTTCAGTCCATGAGTCGGCAAGATCCTCTGGAGAAGGGAATGGCTACCCATCCAGTATTCTTGCCTGGAGAATTCCGAGAACAGAGGAGCCTGGCGGGCTACCGTCCTTAGGATCGCAAAGCGTCAGACACTTCTGAATGACTAATACATTTACACACTACCAGAAACAGGGAAAATTAGCTGTCAAGAAGATCCAGAGAACTATTAGTAAAATACTCAGTATAGAGTTTTTCTTTACGGAAGCAGGAGGATCATGATTCAGGGCTGTTTTTCCTAGGTTTCCTAAGCGGGATAGCAGCTTCCTAAGTCATCATTGTACATTAATTCTTTAAGCTCCACATTCATATTACGTATACTTCAATGCATGCATTTGTAAGGTATATTTAAAAAATAATGGAAGGAAAGGAGGAAGGAAGAAAGGAGGGAAAGAAGGGAGGGAGGAAATCAATTCTAGGTCTTTCCACATTGTCAGTGCCCAGCTCTACTCCCAACTAGGAAACTGGACTTTGGATTCTGAATTTTTAGTAAGGGATAACTGAATACCTAATTTGTGTTAGGCAAATCTATATGTTATCTCATTTAATTCTCACAAAAGAGGTGAGAGTTACTTCTTGCAGATGAAAACTGAGAATTAGGTCTTGCCAAAGATTCCTAGATACAGAAAAAGTTGCTTGGATCTATTTCAATTAACACCATTAATTTATTAAAATCAAGATCGCATCAGGAAACGGATAGCATTATTACCATAATTCCCTTAAATGGCCCTTAAAATTGGAATTGCTGTTCTTATCACAAACGAGAAAAGGGATGGCCAAAGAGAATAAATAACTTTGCTAAACTGAACTAGGCAGAGAGGATTCACGCCAAGTTCATTGTAATTCTAAAACCTATGCTCTTTCTCTTACAAATGGATCCCAGCCTCTTGAAAATTTAATTAATTTTCTTTCCATTATTTATAGTTTTCCCTCATATTTAAGCATAACACTTTACACTTTCATATCATAAAGTCACACACATTAATTCATTAAAGTTTTGCAACTTTTATATATAGAAACTGGGGTTAACATATAGCCAAAAATGCAGAACTGATAATAGAAATAATATAGCTTGACTTTCAGTCTGATACTCTTTCTGTAATAGAGCAATGCTTTTCATCTCATGAGCAACTCTTCAAATACACTTTGAAGAATATTTTTATAATGTAGTCTGTGCAGTTTTTAAAGCTTACCTTTACTTTTTCCTAAGTAAAAACAATTGTTATAGTCATTTTTTTCCAAAGCACCTCTCAGCAAACTGTTTTCCATGCTATTTCACATCTGGCCCTTCCCCTCACAGATGTTCAGTAGTAAAAATAGAAGAGAGTAAGTATAAAGGAATAGCAAGAATCCAAGATTGGAAATAAGCTCCCTCATTTATTTTAAGTCTATGGTTTTCTATTTAACAATAGGCATTCTAGAAGGATTGTTACCAAAGATCTGGATAGATTTTCCAAACTTTAAGAACAGGGGTTGTCTGAAATTAGAATCTCATGCATGCAGAATTCCAAGTGCATTATAATAAAGAATAGCAATGGAGTTTGCAGGCTTATAGAAGGTGGCAGTTACTTCAATGCCATTGTTCATTCACACATGAAAGATTCTGTTTTAGGAGCCTATTGCTTCTATAACAAGTTGCCATAAACTTCTGCCTTTAAAGAATCTACCTGCTATGCGGGAGACCTGGGTTTGATGCCTGGGTTGGGAAGATACCCTGGAGAAGGGAAAGGTTACCCACTGCAGTATTCTGGTCTGGAGAATTCTGTAGATTGTATAGTCAATTGGGGTCACAGAGAGTCGGACATGACTGGGAAACTTTTACTTATATTTATATATATATATATATTTATGAATAAGGCCTGTAGCTTTATTAATACTATTAAATCAATATTAATTTCCTGGTTTTGATCATTTTATTATAATTACCTGAAATATTAATGTTTAGGAAAGCTGGGTAATTAATATATGGAAGATCTCTATTATTTTTAACAACTTTGCTGCAGACTTTTATTTTTAAACAGCATGTATTTATCATCTTACAGCTGTGCAGGTCAGAAGATGACACAGGTCTCACTGCACTGAAGTCCTGGTGGGGCTGCATTCTCTTGTGGAGGTATTCAGTTCAGTTCAGTATTCAGTCACTCAGTCGTGTCTGACTCTTTGAGACCCCATTGACTGCAGCATGCCAGGCCTCCCTGTCCATCACCAACTCCTGGAGCTTACCCAAACTCATGTCCATTGAGTTGGTCATGCCATCCAACCATCTCATCCTCTGTCATCCCCTTCTCCCACCTTCAATCTTTCCCAGCATCAGGGTCTTTTCAGATGAGTCAGGTGGCCAAAGTATTGGAGTTTCAGCTTTAGCGTCAGTCCTTTCAGGGAATGTTCAAGACTGATTTCCTTTAGGATGGACTGGTTGGATCTCTGCATTCAAAGGGACTCTCAAGTGTCTTCTTAGAGAAGACTTTATTGCTCTGGTGCCTCCTAGCTTCTAAAGGCCTCAGGCATTCCTTGGCTCCTGGCTCTTTTCCTCCATTTTAAAGTCAGCAATTCAGACTGAGTTACTCTCACGCAGCATCTCTCTGAGCCCTTCTTCTGCGTCCACTTTCATTTTTTTAGGGCCCTTGTGACTACTTGTGGATAAACCAGAATAATCTCCTTAATATTCAGGTCAAGTCAATCAACAACTTTAATTTCATCTGATTTCTTTTTTTTTTCATTTGCTATGTAACACAATATATCACATATATCCTGGGGATAAGGATGTGGAACTTTCCTGGAGGGGTATTATCTGCCTCCCACAAATGCAAGCTGTCATTTATTTATATCATAAACATGCTTGATCCAGTCAGTTAGGAATGCCTGCTGCATGGTAGCACTGTGAAGAGTTTTACTGAGAAAGATGATGCTGAGCTGTTTTAATATAAAGTTTGCTTTGTGTGCTGGAGGTGCAAACAGTGTCGATTTCTTTCTTCATTCAGTTTTTTTTTTTCCAACCCAACCTACATCAAGTCTATTTGAGTTTTTTCAGTTTTTGGAACAAGCCATGTCATCTGTCTCTTAATTGTAACTTTAATTTTCACTCACCGAATACCCTGGGACAATTATTTTTACCTTCATTCAATGACATTAGTTGAATACCCACTGTGTGTCAGACAGATATAAAAGTAAGAAAGATTCTATGCTTTATGTAGCTTACATGCTATTGTGATTACAGGGGAGACAGGAAAAAAATCAATACAATAAATAATATGTTATATTAGACGGCATATATACTTAAGGCAAGGTATATGTTTACAAATAATATGTAGATTCAGAGGTGGGTGTGGGGTGGACAGCTGAAATTTTAAACCGAGAGATGTGTATGACCTTTTCAAGACAGCAACATTTGAATACAGTCTTGGTACTGAAGAAACTGTCCATGTGGGTAGCTTGGAGGAGAGCTGTTTGTGACAAGAAAGAGACATATAAAAACAAACAAAATCTCAGCGCTTTACTAGACCAGCTTTTGGTTGGGTTTCCAGTTTTACATTTAAACCATTAGGCCTCTGTGGCTGATGATGAATCTGGGATTTAGAAAGTGGAAGAGACTTAAAGATAAGAGACTAGACTTAGAGACTCAAGGGAAAAAATTGATTCAAGGGTTTCAAGGAACCAGACACCTGAGTCTAGATGGAGAAAGAGTTACTGATTCCAAGGAAGACCGTGGAGACAGCTCATCAGAGCAACCTCAAACCAAGACTAGTTATGCCCAGATTATGCTGGGGTCTGGACAGATTTCCAAAAACACCAGGAAGAATCCAGACATGCTGAAACCCCACCTCTTCTTCAGTTTGTTTAATGAAAACACACCCACCATTACCTAGAATCTTCTCAGCTCTCAGCAGCATCCTTTCTGATTTCTTTCAGATCTTTCCTCTTTTTTTCTGAAACTTATTTCTGTTAGCATCTTTCACAGTCTTAGAAAATGTCAGTGGCCCCAAATTGCTCTCCATTCTAACATACACTCCTTAATATTGCATTGAGCCGTCTCCATGATTGAGCACCAGTCAACAACTTCACATTATCTTCACTAATATTTCTAAGCCATTGTTCTCCATTCTACCACAATTTGGGCTTTCAAATTATCTGTGGCTTTGCGCCTCTGATTTTTCCTATTGATCAAACCACTTGGCTATTTCAAAGTTAAAATCTCTTGTCCAGTGGTGTCTTCTGGATGTAACTAATCATATCTTAGAAAAATTATCTTCATATTCAGGATGTTTTTATTTCTATTATGATTACACTTTGCTTTTATAAATTCCATCACAGCAGAGTCTATATTTCATTTTTACCTTTTTAATATTTAGTACAGATAGTAGAGACTGGACAATGAGTTTAATTTAAAGAAAATTATTTAAACTTTATTTAAAGGAATAAAAATAAGTTCCAAAAAGAGGTAGAATGTTGCCTTCATTCTAAATGTGAAATTAAAACTAATTAAAAAAAAAGACATAGTTGTTTTGTTATAATTTGACAGATCCTTCAGTCAAGTTTTAAATTGTGTTTTAATGTAAATTAATTAACACATATTTTTCCAGAAAGCTAATGAAATTACATTAAATATGTTTATTGAAGCTTATGTTTTCATAAATTCTTGTTTAAATAATCTGTTATTTATGCATTGCCATTTTATAAATTCTTATTTAATTGCAGAAATTGTTTTAAGTATATGGCTATCATTTACGTCTTGGGATTTTATTTCTACCATAAATTACAGAATATGTAGAAATTCAAAACAAATCTATACTTGATTTCCAGGTTTTATTTCCTTTGGCTATATACACAGAGTTGGGATTGTCTGAATATGTTAGCCCTATTGATAAGTTTTTGAGGAACTTTCATGTTATTTTCTATGAGGTCTGTACCAATTTACTTTTTCACTAAAGGGGTACGCACAATAGTTTAGATGTAGAAATAATCTTCAGTTCAGTTTAGTTTAGTTCAGTTGCTCAGTCGTGTCTGAATCCTGGCGACCCCATGAACCACAGCACATCAGGTCTCCCTGTCCATCACCAGCTCCCAGAGTTCACCCAAACTCATGTCCATTGAACTGATGATGCCATCCAACCATCTCATCCTCTGACATCCCCTTCTTCTCCTGCCCTCAATCTTTCCCAGCATCAGGGCCTTTTCCAATGAGTCAGTTCTTCACATCAGGTGGCCAAAGTATTGGTGTTTCAGCTTCAACATCAGTCCTTCCAATAAATACCCTGGACTGATCTCCTTTAGGATGGACTGGTTGGATCTTCTTGCAGTCCAAGAGACTCTCAAGAGTCTTTTCCAACACCACAGTTCAAAAGCATCAATTCTTCGGTGCTCAGCTTTCATTACAGTCCAACTCTCACATCCATACACAACCACTAGATGGACCTTTGTTGGCAAAGTAATGTCTCTGTTTTTTAATGTGCTGTCTAGGTTGGTCATAACTTTCCTTCCAAGAATAAATGTCTTTTAATTTCATGGCTGCAATCACCATCTGCAGTGATTTTGGAGCCCAACAAAATAAAGTCAGCCACTGTTTCCACTGTTTCTCCATCTATTTCCCATGAAGTGATGGGACCGGATGCTATGATCTTAGTTTTCTGAATGTTGAGCTTTAAGCCAACTTTTTCATTCTCCTCTTTCTCTTTCATCAAGAGGATCTTAAGCTTATCTTCACTTTCTGCCATAAGGGTGGTGTCATCTGCATATCTGAGGTTATTGATATTTCTCCCAGAAATCTTGATTCCAGCTTGTGCTTCTTCCAGCCCAGCATTTCTCATGATGTACTCTGCATATAAGTTAAATAAGCAGGGTGACAATATGCAGCCTTGATGTACTCCTTTTCCTATTTGGAACCAGTCTGTTGTTCCCTGTCCAGTTCTAACTGTTGCTTCCTGACCTGCATATAGGTTTCTCAAGAGGCAGATCAGGTGGTCTGGTATTCCCATCTCTTTCAGAATTTTCCACAGTTTCTTGTGATCCACACAGTCAAAGGCTTTGACATGGTCGATAAAGCAGAAATAGATGTTTTTCTGGAACTGTCTTGGTTTTTTGATGATCCAGCAGATGTTGGATCTGGTCCCATCACTTCATGGCAAATAGATAGGGAAACAGTGGAAACAGTGTCAGACTTTATTTTTGGGGGCTCCAAAATCACTACAGATGGTGACTGCAGCCATGAATTTAAAAGACACTTCCTCCTTGGAAGGAAAGTTATGACCAATCTTGACAGCGTATTGAAAAGCAGAGACATTACTTTGTCAACAAAGGTCCATCTAGTCAAGGCTATGGTTTTTCCAGTAGTCATTTATGGATGTGAGTTGGACTGTAAAAAAGCTGAGCACCAAAGAATTGATGCTTTTGAACTTTGGTGTTGGAGAAGACTCTTGAGCATCCTTTGGACTGCAAGGAGATCCAACCAGTCCATCCTAAAGGAAATAAGTCCCGAATATTCATTGGAAGGACTGATGCTGAATCTGAAGCTTCAGTTCTTTGGCCACCTGATGTGAAGAACTGACTCATTTTAAAAGACCCTTTTAAAAGACTGAAGGTGGGAGGAGAAGGTGATGACAGAGGGTGAGATGGTTGGATGGCATCACTGACTCAATGGACATGAGTTTGGGTAAACTCCAGGAGTTGGTAATGGACAGGGAGGCCTGGCATGCTGCAGTCCATGCAGTCGCAAAGAGTTGGACACGACTGAGTGACTGAATTGAACTGAACTGATTGAGTAAAATAATGCTTTCCCCCCCATTTCTCTGTCATTACAGAGCTTCCACTTTGGAAACTGTGATAGACAGTTGCTCAGGATTTTCAGTATTTCCTATCCTAGATGAATTTCATATGATTGCTTTTCTATTTACAAGAACTTGCATGGACAGAACTTGAAATCAAAGGCTGGTAAGAGTCCTGGAAATCCAAGTCTATGCCCCAATCAGTAATGCTAAAGAAGCTGAGGATGAATGGTTCTATGAAGACCTACAAGACTTTTTAGAACTAACACCCAAAAAGATGTCCTTTTCATTATAGGGGACTGGAATGCAAAAGTAGGAAGTCGAGAAACACCTGGAGTAACACGCAAATTTGGCCGTGGAGTACAGAATGAAGCAGGGCAAAGGCTCATAGAGTTTTGCCAAGAGAACACAATGATCATAGCAAATACCCTCTTCCAACAACACAAGAGAAGACTCTACACATGGATATCACCAGATGGCCAACACCAAAATCAGATTGATTATACTCTTTGCAGCCAAGGATGGAGAAGCTCTATACAGTCAGCAAAAAACAAAAACAAAAACACTGAGAGCTGACTGTGGCTCAGATCATGAACTCCTTATTCCCAAATTCAGACATAAATTGAAGAAAGTGGGGAAAACCACTAGACCATTCGGGTATGACCTAAATCAAATCCTTTATGATTATACAGTGGAAGTGAGAAATAGATTTAAGGGACTAGATCTGATAAATAGAGTGCCTGATGAACTATGGACGTAGGTTCGTGACACTGTACAGGAGACAGGGATCAAGAATATCCCCAAGAAAAAGAAATGCAAAAAGCAAAATGGCTGTCTGATTAGGCCTTACAAATAGCTGTGAAAAGAAGAGAAGCAAAAAGCAAAGGAGCAAAAGAAAAATATACCCATTTGAGTGCAGTTCCAAAGAATAGTAAGGGGAGATAAGAAAGCCTTCCTCAGTGATCAGTGCAAAGAAATAGAGGAAAACAACAGAATGGGAAAGACTAGAGATCTCTTCAAGAAAATTAGAGATATCAAGGGAACATTTCATGCAAAGATGGGCTCAATAAAGGACAGAAATGGTATGGACCTAACAGGAGAAGATATTAAGAAGAGGTGGCAAGAACACACAGAAGAACTGTACAAAAAGATCTTCACAATCCAGTTAATCACAAAGGTGTGATCACTGACCTAGAGCCAGACATCCTGGAATGTGAAGTCAAGTGGGCCTTAGGAAGCATCACTATGAACAAAGCTAGTGGAAGTGATGGAATTCCAGGTGAGCTATTTCAAAACCTAAAAGATGATGCTGTGAAAGTGCTGCACTCAATATGCCAGCAAATTTGGAAAACCCAGCAGTGGCCATGGGACTGGAAAATGTCAGTATTCCTTCTAATCCAAAAGAAAGGCAATGCCAAAATATGCTCCAACTACCACACGATTGCACTCATCTCACATGCTAGTAAAGTAATGCTCAAAATTCTCCAAGCCAGGCTTCAGCAATATATAAACCATGAACTTCCAGATGTTCAAGCTAGTTTTAGAAAAGGCAGAGGAACCAGAGATCAAATTGCCAATATCTGCTGGATCATCAAAAAAGCAAGAGAGTTCCAGAAAAACATCTATTCCTGCTTTATTGACTATGCCAAAGCCTTTGACTGTGTGGATCACAATAAACTGGGAAATATTGAAAGAGATGGGAATACCATCCACTTGATCTGCCTCTTGAGAAATCTGTATGCAGGTCAGGAAGCAACAGTTAGAAATGGACCTGGAGCAGCAGACTGGTTCCAAATAGAAAAAGGAGTCCGTCAAGGCTACATAGTGTCACCTGCTTGTTTAATTTCTATGCAGAGTACATCATGAGAAACACTGGTCTGGAGCAAGCACAAGCTGGAATCAAGATTGCTGGGAAAAATATAAAAACCTCAGATATGCAGATGACATCACCCTTATGGCAGAAAGTGAAGGCAAGCTAAAAAGCCTCTTGATGAAAGTGAAAGAGAAGAGTGAAAAAGTTGGCTTAAGGCTCACCATTCAGAAAACTAAGGTCATGGCATCTAGTCCCATTACTTCACTCTAGATGATGATTGCAGCCATGAATTTAAAAGACGCTTCCTCCTTGGAAGGAAAGTTATGACCAACCTAGACAGCATATTAAAAGCAACAGCATTGCTTTGTCCACAAAGGTCCATATAGTCAAGGCTATGTTTTCTGCAGTAGTCATGTATGGATGTAAGAGTTGGAGTATAAAGAAAGCTAAATGCCAAATAATTGATGCCTTTTAAGTGTGGTGTTGGAAAAGACTCTTGAGAGTCCCCTGGACTGCAAGGAGATCCAACTAGTCCATCCTAAAGTAGATCAGTCCTGGGAGTTCACTGGAAGGACTGATGTTAAAGCTGAAACTTCAATACTTTGGCCACCTGATTAGAAGAACTGAATCACTTGTAAAGACCCTGATGCTGGGAAAGATTCAGAGCAGGAGGAGAAGGGACAGTAGAAGATGAGATGGTCAGATGGCATTGCCAACTCAATGGACATGAGTTAGGTTAAACTCCGGGAATGGTGATGGGCAGGGAGGCCTGGCGTGCTTTGGTTCAAGGGATTGAAGAGTCAAACATGACTGAGTGACTGAATTGAACTGGACTGAAGACTATATTTGACAGTTACAAATTTTTCTAGATTAATTGTGAGAGTTTTTTTTTATATGATATTATACATGTTTCAATGCCATTCTCCCAATCATCCCATCCTCTCTCTCTCCCACAGAGTCCAAAAGACTGTTCTATATATGTCTCTTTTGCTGACTCGCATACAGGGTTATCATTACCATCTTTCTAAATTCCATATATATGTGTTGGCATACAGTATTGGAGTGTTTTTTTTCTTTCTGGTTTACTTCACTGTGTATAATGGGCTCCAGTTTCATCCACCTCATTAGAACGGATTCAAATATATTCTTTTTAATGGCTGAGTAATACTCCATTGTGTACTTTTTAAAATCCCAAAGGTACTATCATTAATTATTTGTTTACAATGAAGTCTATTATAACATAACGGAATTCTTTTAAGTAGCATTCATTTAATAATTGATTTATTTTTAGATGAATCTATTTTAGACTTTTTATTCATTTCATTGATATAGCAGGTAGACTGGGGAAGTGCTTAAAAATTATGTATTCAAAGTCTTTGCTTCTAGATAAAGCACAGAGACCTCAAAAGCAGAAATAATTTGCCTAAGGTCAGTAAACTGCCCTCCAGTGGGATGAGACCAGAGCCAATTGTCTTCCATCCATGACTCATGGCTCATTTCACCTCTCTAGTCCTGCCAGAAGTCAGTGACTTGTCTAAAACTAGCTTAATAACCAGCAGTGATAGTTATTGCCCTTAATCACTTAAATGCTGCTGCTGGTGGTGCTGCTAAATCGCTTCAGTCATGTCCGACTCTGTGCAACTCCATAGACAGCAGCCCACCAGGCTCCGCCGTCCCTGGGATTCTCCAGGCAAGAACACTGGAGTGGCTTGCCATCTCCTTCTCCAATGCATGAAAGTGAAGAGTGAAAGTGAAGTCTCTCAGTCGTGTCCAACTCTTAGCGACTCCATGGACTGCAGCCCACCAGGGTCCTCCATCCATGGATTTTCCAGGAAAGAGTACTGGAGTGGAGTGCCATTGCCTTCTCTGAATCACCTGTGAGTGTGTTGCAAATTCATGCTGGTTTACAAGCCTTCTGATAGCAGGGATTCTGAAACAAGTTCTCTGCCTGCATCTATTTTTAGGGATTTGTGTTTTGGATTTGTGTTTCTTACCTCCCTTTAAAGAGAGAATAACAAACTAGTTTGGAATTTAGGATATTTATAGTCAGTGATGTCACTCTTTTACCCTAATTACTAATCTTATTTTCTCCTTGATACCTTCTTTACGGTGTTACACAGGCATACTTGTATTACTTCATGGAAAATAGATGGGGAAAAAATGGAAGCAGTCACAGATTTTACTTTCTTGGGCTCCAAAATCACTGTGGATGATGACTGCAGACATGAAATTAAAAGACACTTGCTCCATGGAAGAAAAGGACTAAATCCACGTACCTATGGACACCTTATCTTTGACAAAGGAGGCAAGAATATACGATGGAGAAAACACAATCTCTTTAACAAGTGGTGCTGGGAAAACTGCTCAACCACTTGTAAAAGAATGAAACTAGACCCCTTTCTAACACCACACACAAAAATAAACTCAAAGTGGATTAAAGATCTAAATGTAAGAATAGAAACTATAAAACTCCTAGAGGAGAACATAGGCAAAACACTCTCTGACATAAATCACAGCAGGATCCTCTATGATCCACCTCCCAGAATACTGGAAATAAAAGCAAAAATAAACAAATGGGATCAAATCAAAATTAAAAGCTTCTGCACAACAAAGGAAACCATAAGTAGGTGAAAAGACAGTCTTCTGAATGGGAGAAAATAATAGCAAATGAAGCAACTGACAAACAACTAATCTCAAAAATATACAAGCAACTTATGCAGCTCAACTCCAGAAAAATAAACGACCCAATCAAAAAATGGGCCAAAGAACTAAATAGACATTTCTCCAAAGAAGACATACAGATGGCTAACAAACACATGAAAAGATGTTCAACATCACTCATTATCAGAGAAATGCAAATCAAGACCACGATGAGATAATATTTCACACCAGTCAGAATGGCTGTGATCCAAAAGTCTACAAGCAATAAGTGCTGGAGAGGGTGTGGAGAAAAGGGAACCCTCTTACACTGTTGGTGGGGATGCAAACTAGTACAGCCACTATGGAGAACAGTGTGGAGATTCCTTAAAAAACTGGAAATAGAACTGCCTTATGACCCAGCAATCCCACTGCTGGGCATTCACACCAAGGAAACCAGAATTGAAAGAGACACGTGTACCCCAGTGTTCATTGCAGCACTGTTTATAATAGCCAAGACATGGAAGCAACCTAGATGTCCATCAGCAGATGAATGGATGAGAAAGCTGTGGTACAGATACACAATGGAGTATTACTCAGCCCTTAAAAAGAATGCATTAGAATCCATTCTAATGAGGTGGATGAAACTGGAGCTGATTATATAAAGTGAAGTAAGCGAGAAAGAAAAACATCAATACAGTATACTAACACATATATATGGAATTTAGAAAGATGGTAATGATAACCCTGTATGCGAGACAGCAAAAGAGACACAGATGTATAGAACAGAATTTTGGACTCTGTGGGAGAGGGAGAGTGTGGGATGATTTGGGAGAATGGCATTGAAACATGTATATTATCATGTAAGAAACAAATCGCCAGTCTATGTTCGATACAGGATACAGGATGCTTGGGGATGGTGCACTGGGATGACCCAGAGAGGTGATATGGAGAGGGAGGTGGGAGGGGGGTTCAGGATTGGGAAGTCATGTACACCCGTGGCGGATTCATGTCAATATATTGCAAAACCAATACAGTATTGTAAAGTAAAATAAAAAATAAAAAAAATTAAAAAAAGAAAAGGACTTAGTGTAATAAAAATCAGATATACCACTTTGATAACAAAGATTCAGTTCAGTCGCTCACTCGTGTCTGACTCTTTGCGACCCCATGAATCGCAGCACGCCAGGCTTCCCTGTCCATCACCATCTTCCGGAGATCACTCAGACTCATGTCCATCGAGTCAGTGATGCCATCCAGCCATCTCATCCTCTGTCGTCCCCTTCTCCTCCTGCCCCCAATCCTTCCCAGCATCAGAGTCTTTTCCAATAAGTCAACTCTTCACATGAGGTGGCCACAGTACTGGAGTTTCAGCTTTAGCATCATTCCTTCCAAAGAAATCCCAGGGCTGATCTCCTTTAGGATGGACTGGTTGGATCTCCTTGCAGTCCAAGGGACTCTCAAGAGTCTTCTCCAACACCACAGTTCAAAAGCATCAATTCTTCGGGGCTCAGCCTTCTTCACAGTCCATCTCTCACATCCATACATGACCACAGGAAAAACCTTAGCCTTGACTAGACGGACCTTAGTTGACAAAGTAATGTCTCTGCTTTTGAATATACTATCTAGGTTGGTCATAATTTTCTTCCAAGGAGTAAGCGTCTTCTAATTTCATGACTGCGGTCACCATCTGCAGTGATTTTGGAGCACCCCACCCCCGCCCCAAAAGTCAAAGTGCACATTTTATGCATATAGGATAATTAAAAAAAAAAAAAGCACAAGGGTGGTAATATTGCTGGGAAATTGAGGCTGGAAAATTTCAGGGTTTGCCAAATCTACCAGAATATCCTTGTAAAGGCTCAAGTTTAGTTGAGCCAGTTATTTCCATGATTTCAGATTTTATCTGTTCCTCCAGTGCAGATGGTCAACAAGAATAAAATAAGATGGATATATTAATATTTATGCAATTTTTCTTTCTTTAATTCATCTGCAGACATATCATTCCTATTTCAGCTTCTCCAGATTTTATATATATATATACACACACATACTTATTTCAAGAAAGCTATCTTTCATGAAAAAGGTTGTGTGATGTCTAACAAAGCTCATTTCTATATTTATAATCTTTATCTATAAACATATATGTCTATCTGAAATAGCACATTACTCAAGTACTTAGCTACAAACAGACACTAAAGCTTAGAAACCAAATTAATTTCTAAATTCAAATAAAAAGTATGTATGACCTCTGATTAAATGCTTGAGTTTTAGCTATTGAACATGGAAAAAAATAATGGAATAAGGGTACCAAGGTCACAATAACCTCCCTTAAAATATAACGATAATAACTTGTATTCAGTTGTAGAAATATAAGGTTATATCTAACCACTTTTTACATATATTTACGTTATTAAGGTTGCACTACTTCTGAGCCTCTTAAATAAATGTTCCATTATTGAGTGCAATGTTTAGAAAATGTCTTTGAAATGCATATATATCATCACAAAATTGACAGCCCAATGCTGCGACAAGGAGGAAAAATGAGAGCCATAACATTCCAAGAGTGCTAGAACTCTATAGAAGGTTTTACTTGAGTAATTTCATCTAGCTGCAGTGATGGAAAAGATCTATGGATTGTTAAGTAGTAAATGCTTATTTTTTTCTTATGGAAAATTATTCTCAAGTATTATTAACACAGTTTTTACCTGTCATCTTCTATTTCTCCCTTCTTATCTGTGACTGAATCAGGGTGATTAAGGAATTGAGCATAAAGTGTTAATTTTTGAATCCTATTCTTAGAAATAGGTTAAACTTCACATGTGATGAACCTAAATGAATAAATCATCCCTAAGGATGATTAAACTTCTTTTGCCTTGAGTAAATATTCATGGTCATGTTGGGGATGGGTAAATTTTTCCCTTGCCTTCTTGAGTTCTTTTGGCTAATCTAATAATTAAACTGAAATAAAACATATTAGTAGGAATAAAGAAAAACTATGTAATTCATACTCACAGAGTTCTCATAGAAATAGGACCTAAAAAGTGGTCAAAGCAGGAAATTTTTATATTTTTAATATGAAGAATAAACACTAAATTTGTGAGGAATTGATAGAACAAAGCAATGTAGGCTTGGAGTTGCAAGTTAATAATGGAATAACATGCTTGTTTATATAAGCTTCTTGGTCTTTAATTCTTTCTCATTTGTGATAAAGGTATTCTTCCACAAATCAGATGCAGAGGGGACATCTTTCAGATTCTTTCTGGGGGACAGAAGAAGTTCAGAGTTCATTTTTCTCATCAGTCACATGCACAACTGGGTAATGTTTTTGCTTTGGCTCCATTCGTTCATTCTTTCTAGAGTTATTTCTCCGCTGATCTCCAGTAGCATATTGGGCTACTAGAGTGATGATCTGGGGAGTTTCTTTTTGGTATCCTATCATTTTGCCTTTTCATACTGTTCATGGGGTTCTCAAGGCAAGAATACTGAATAGAGTCACCAGAAAATCATGACATCTGGAGATTTCGGTGCTTTTTTTCCCTGCCAAATACCTTTCCTGCAGGATACATCTCAATATTGAATTTCAGTTGTTTTGACACACATTTAGGCTATATAATTGCCATTAACTCACAATAAGAACTCTTCTTTTAACCTTTAGGCATTATCAACCTTCAATTGTGATTTTCTGGCTCTACATTTCACACTATTTTTGGTTTGTTGGAATGTTTATTTATGAAACTAATTTTCATTTTGTGTGTATGAATTTTTTTAAATTTTCTGACCAAGGGAATTAAGTGATAAGACTTTCATTCTCATATTTTAGTATATTTGATGTTATTCAGTTGCTAAATCATGTTCAACTCTGTGACCTTATTGACTACAGCATACCAGGCACCATTATTTTCGAGTTTGCTCAGATTCATGTCCATTGAGTCAGTGACGCTATCTATAAATGTCTGTTTCTCTGCCATGCCCTTCTCCTTTTGCCTCAATCTTTCCCAGCATCAGAGTCTTTTCCAGTGAGTCGGCCCTTTGTATCTAGTGGCTCAAGTATTGGCACTTCAGATTTAGCATCAGCACGTTCAGTGAATAGTCAGGGTTGATTTTCTTTAGGATTGACTGGTTTGATCTCTTTCAGTCCCAGGGACTCTCAAGAGTCTTCTCCAGCACCATAGTTTGAAAGCATCAGTTCTTCAGCAAATATTTTAGTATTCCTGTCTCTTAATCAGGGCCAGATCTAAATGTAAACTGAAATTTCTCTTCAATATCACAATTCCCATTGTTTTTGGAATGTTAAAATTTATTATTAGAAGATACAAATGAATATGAAAAAATATATTGGAGAAGAGAATGGCAACCCACTCCAGTGTGCTTGCCTGGAAAATACCATGGACAAAAAAGCCTGGTGGGCTATAATTCCTGGGGTCAAAAAAGAGTTGGACTTGACTTAGTGAGTAAACAACATGAATATGAAAAGAATATATACATATGTATAACTGAGTCACTTTGCTATACAGTATAAATTAAATACAACTTTGTAAATTGACTATGTACTTGAAAACAATTTTTAAACCAGAAATTCTGATTGACCTTTACCACTTTTTATTGGAATACTGATAGAAATAAGGTTTTATATAGTCTCATCACCACAAAAAGTTTTTTCTTTTTCAAAATCATGTATATCCCACCACATATGTATTATTTTGTTAAATAGAAAACCAAAGGTATACAGAATGTAACCATTTAAAACAGACTTAAAAAGTACAAACCTCAGGGACACACAAATGAGTGTAAGCATTCTCTCACAAACTAAAAACACACATGGATTAATGAATGATATACTTTTTAAAATACTCAAAGCACAACATTCCAAATATTGAGAATTCACTTAAGAATTATATCTATCTTAGATAATATAGAAATTATTTAAAATATAACTGCTTTTCCATTCAAGGAAAATTTAAGAGATGGACACAATAAAATATTTGATTAAGCATGAGTAAAAAAAAACAACATGAGGTCAAAAGAAAAAGGGAGATGATAGAGCTAAGCATATAAATTAAGTTAAAATTTAATATTACTGCTGAACTCTGATTATACTAATCAGAGTGATGCTGTGAAAAATTTAAAGAAATAAGTTGTGAGAGAGTCTTGTGAAAACCATACCAGTTACAAAGGAAATGCATATGGTGACTGAAATGTCTAGAGGAAGAATGAGAGACATGGAAGATAGACAGTAGAATACCTACAGAATTTTGATTAGTGTCAATTCAAGAAAATATATCATATGATACATTAAGATACTATCAAATATGAAAGAAAGTGTTACTGAAATGAAGACATAAATATACAGATAGGGAATCTCATTGCTTTCCAAGAAAATGAAATTAACCTCACAACGATATATATATGTATATATATTAATATATAGTGATACAGTCAATTGTACTTCATTGTAAAAAAAAAAAGTGCAAAATTTTTTACTCCAGGAAATGCTGCATTTATTTAAAAGGAGAACAATAACTGGCCTCTGGATTACTCATAATTAATAAGACACTATCAGAGAAAATAAATATCCAGAACATTGTGAAGGGAATAAGATATGATACTTTAAATTTCTATATTCCATTACTTTTTAATGAGTAAAGATAAGAAAAAAGACATCATTAGATATATCAGGTCTCAAGAGTTTTATTATACAAGTAGCTTTGCCGAAACATTGACTTGAAAACATAATCTTATTAAACAATATACAAATGAAAGTCAAGAAAAAATGAAGGTGGGAATAAAGACTTAAAGACTTATTATAAGATTTTAATCCACCTAATTACAAAATTAAATTTAATTCAATGTGATGATTATGGTCATGAAACAGAATGCTTATGATATACATAACAGTTTGCATAGTGTAAAAATGATGATTGAAATAAAATAACTATAGACTACCATTTTTGGAGTGCTTCTAAGATTGCCAGGCAACTGTCCCAGAAGTTAAAAAAAAAAATTAAAGGTAAGACATGACATCTTTGGCCTGGAGCTGGAAAATAAATCCCTCAGAGTGTGTTTAAAATGGGAAAAATAATATTTGCATGAAATCAAGCTAAACTTGATATAATGGTCACATGGTCTTCTTAGATGTATTGACTTCTGCTTAATATCTTAGATTTGCTAAATTAAAATTTTCTAGGCCTACAGACCAAGAATACACAAGCTGCCAAGGTGATTTTATTCACACCAAAACTGGAACATTACTCTTCTTAATAGATGGGAAAGTTAATAGGTAACCAAAATGAAGAGTAAGAAATAACAGGGTAAGTGCCCTAAACATCCAGGATACAATTCAGTTCAATTCAGTAGCTCAGTCGTGTCTGACTCAGCAACCACATGAGCCACAGCATGCCAGGCATCCTGTCAATCACCAACTCCTGGAGTTCACCCAAACCCATTTCCATTGAGCCGGTGATGCCATCCAACCGCTTCATCCTCTGTTGTCCCCTTCTCCTTCTGCCCTCAATGATTCCCAGCATCAGGGTCTTTTCCAATGAGTCAGCTCTTTGCATCAGGTGGCCAAAGGATTGGAATTTCAGCTTCAACATCAGTCCTACCAATGAACACCCAGGACTGATCTCCTTTAGGATGGACTGGTTCGATCTTCTTGCACTCCAAGGGACTTTCAAGAGTCTTCTACAACACCAAAGTTCAAAAGCATCAATTCTTTGACATTCAGCTTTCTTTATAGTCCAACTCTCACTTCCATCCATGACCACTGGAAAAACCATAGCCTTTACTAGAAGGACCTTTGTTGACAGAATAATGTCTCTGCTTTTTAATGTGCTGCCTAGGTTGGTCATAACTTTCCTTCCAAGGAGTAAGTGTCTTTTAATTTCATGGCTGCAATCACCATCTGCAGTGATTTTGGAGCCCCAAAATGAAGTCTGACACTGTTTCCACTGTTTCCCCATCTATTTCCCATGAAGTGATGGGACCAGATGCCATGATCTTCGTTTTCTGAATGTTGAGCTTTAAGCCAAATTTTTCACTCTCCTCTTTCCCTTTCATCAAGAGGCTTTTTAGTTCCTCTTCACTTTCTGCCATAAGGGTGGTGTCATCTGCATATCTGAGGTTACTGATATTTCTCCCGGCAATTTTGATTCTAGCTTGTGCTTCTTCCAGACCAGCATTTCTCATGATGTACTCTGCATATGATTAAATAAGCAGGGTGACAATATGCATCCTTAACGTACTTTTTTTCCTATTTGGAACCAGTCTGTTGTTCCATGTCCAGTTCTAACTGTTGCTTCCTGACCTGCATACAGGTTTCTCAAGAGGCCTGTTAGGTGGTCTGGTATTCCCATCTCTGTCAGAATTTTCCAGTTTATTGTGATCGACACAGTCAAAGGCTTTGGCATAGTCAGCAAAGCAGAAATAGATGTTTTTCTGGAACTCTCTTGCTTTTTCCATGATCCAGTGAATGCTGGCAATTTGATCTCTGGTTTCTCTGCCTTTTCTAAAACCAGCTTGAACATCTGGAAGTTCACAGATCACGTATTGCTAAAGCCTGGCTTGGAGAATTTTAAGCATTAATTTACTAGTGTGTGAGATGAGTGCAATTATGCGGTAGTTTGAGCATTCTCTGGCATTCTTTGGAATTGGAATGAAAACTGACCTTTTCCAGTCCTGTGGCCACTGCTGAGTTTTCCAAATTTGCTGGCCTATTGAGTGCAGCACCTTCACAGCATCAGTTAAACTAGATCTTGGGCTATGGGAAGAATTTGTGTATTTTGTGAGAGGAATAAGGACATATATTTCTTGACATGGAATTTGAGTAGTTAAACCAACTTAACAAGTCAGGGCTATCATGGGTCATGTTGAGAAGTGGCATGACACCTTTTCCTATTGCTACAAATTACCTTTTCTTTTCAGAATGATATTTATTTATCTCATTAGTAATATGAGCTAATGATAATATGTGAATGTTTCAAACATATGTGTCAGTTTCAGATTCCTTGATTTTCTCACATGAACCCAATCTCTTTGGTTTATAACTATTTTAATAATTAGAATTTTCTTTAGTTGCATAAAAACTAGCATTCTTTTAACAAAAGTATAAATATAAAATTAACTGTTGTTTTTGGCAATACTTTCTACATGGTTTAATTGATTCAATTCAAGAATATATGGTAAAAACTTCATTAAATACAAGACATAGAAGGTAAATTAAAAATAAGTAAGATCTAATTCTGTCTAATTAGCTTTGGGTCGAACATGTACAATTTAGATATTTATGAAACATCCCAGATTTAATTTCTTTTCTAATAGTGGGCCATGAGACTTGGAATATATAAACCTGTTTGAGAGATTGTCTTGTTTCCTAAATACAGTGTATTCTCACTTACATGTTATCATTGATGATTAACTGCTAATTAAATAAAAGATACCTTAGAAAACATATGTTCTGACTTGTGTACTAAAATATAGTTTACTTTGACACAAAGAAACAAATAGCTCTCTCTGAAGCAAGAGTAAATCTATAAGCAAGATTGCACATAGCCTTTTCAGAAATGAGAAATTTCACAGCTTGCTTTATTGATAATCCTTTAGAATTCTTCATAGATTGTATGAGGTAAGGACTGCAAATTCTATAGAAAAGCGAAAGAGGCTGGAATAACAGATGAAGTTTCAGAAGCATGATGCTATTTTTCAAATTAGAGCTAGAGATACTAATGTTTTACAGACAATAAAGCAAATCCTTGTTTTGCACATCACTTGTAACATCTATCAAATATCAAATAAAAATAGTCTCACTGTTAACCAAACTCCTATTTTCAATGATAGGTTGCAAATAAATTATAAGATGAACATTGAAAATGATAAACATATAAATATTTGGCCCTTAAAGATGTCCATCAGCAGATGAATGGATAAGAAAGCTGTGGTACATATACACAATGGAGTATTACTCAGCCCTTAAAAAGAATAAATTTGAATCAGTTCTAATGAGATGGATGAAACTGGAGCTGATTATACAGAGTGAAGTAAGTCAGAAAGAAAAACACCAATACTGTATACTGACATATATATATGGAATTTAGAAAGATAGTAATGATGACCCTGTATGTGAGACAACAAAAGAGACACAGATGTATAGAACAGACTTTTGGCCTCTGAGAGAGAGGGAGAGGGTAGGATGATTTGGGAAAATGGCATTGAAACATGTATACTATCATGTAAGAAACGAAGCTCCAGTTTATGTTTGATACAGGATGCTTGGGACTGGTGCACGGGGATGATCCAGAGAGATGATATGGGGTGAGAGGTGGGAAGGGGTTTCAGGACTGGGAGCTTGTGTACACCTGTGACTGATTCATGTCAATGTATGGCAAAACCAATACAGTATTGTAAAGCAGAATAAAGTAAAAATACAATAAAAGAAAAAGAAAAAAAAAGCAGTAAGTGTTGGTATTCTTTATGTTCTAGAGAGCTCAAATGTTTTGGAATATTCACTTATAAACAAATAATTGAATCTAGCGTCTCACTTTATGTAGTCTCTGCTTCCTATAAATCTTCTGAGATGAGAATTTTCATTTCCTTTGTCCTCATTTGCTGTATTCCTGTATGATTACTCTTTCCTCCAACACTCAGGGCACTGTCATTTTAGCAAAGCTTTTATTTGCATTCTGATTTTTAGTAATTAAAGAAAAAATGTTTCCTCTTTTACCTTCTCACTCCAAAAGAGTAGAAGATAGTTCCCAATGAATAAATAAAGGCTGACAATCAGAGTGGTGATTAAATTTGTGAGTGAGTAGGAGAAGGCGATGGCAACCCACTCCAGTACTCTTGCCTGGAAAATCCCATGGACGGAGGAGACTGGTGGGCTGCAGTCCATGGGGTTGCTAAGAGTTGGGCAAGACTGAGTGACTCCACTTTCTCTTTTCACTTTCATGCATTGGAGAAGGAAATGGCAACACACTCCAGTCTTCTTGGCTTGGAGAATCCCAGGGACGGGGAGCCTGATGGGCTGCCATCTGTGGGGTCACACAGAGTCGGACACGACTGAAGCGACTAACAGCAGCAGCCAGCAGTCTTATATTAACAAACTAGGTTGATAAATACTTGATTCCAAATTGGAGAACATGCACTCTAGAAATAAAAATCACTAGATTACATTTAAAAGACTATAATAATTGACTCATATGATGTAAAAACATCTTTAGAAAGATCAAAATATTAAGATGCATTTTTGATTTGAAGAAATATGGCATTAGTGCGTTCTGTATCCATGCTCTTCAGTCTTGTGCTAAGTTATACCTAGTGCTCACATTTGAAGGTTGCCCGGAGCTCCAACTACAGCCATGGAATATACTAAAGAAAAGATGTCCACAGAGACTGAACTGAGTTACAGTCATATAGCTCTGTGGTTTAGTTAACTAATAGAATTTAATATTTCCTGTTATGAATTCTTTTTTTCAGATGTCTAGAATGTCATTGGAAAGACTGATGTTGAAGCTGAAACTCCAATACTTTGGCCACCTGATACGAAGAGCTGACTCATTGGAAAAGACCCTGATGCTGGAAAAGACTGAGGGCAGGAGGAGAAGGGGACAACAGAGGATGAGATGGTTGGATGGCATCACTGACTCAATGGACATAAGTTTGGGTAAACTCCGGGAGTTAACGATGGACAGGGGAGGCCTGGCGTGCTGCAGTTCACGGAGTCGCAGAGTCGGATATGACTGAGTGACTGAACTGAGAATGGTCTATTCATTAATTATAAACTTGATTTTTACAAAGTTTTTCCATTTTGTCATAACTGTTTTCTTTACTAGTCACCATTATACAAAGACTACTATCCATCCTTCCTAGTGAAATAGAAAGTGTTCTACATTATTTTTAGTGAATGCAATCAGAACTATTATGTTTCTTATTACTTCAATATATTTTAATTTATTCTAAAATATCTTGGTCACAGAATCAAAATCCTTTTACATCTTAATCATATCATAAGGATTTTAGACTTGTGAAAATAGCTTTGGCTTTACAAAAAGGAATAAGCAAAATATTTTTCATAACATGAAAAAATGCACAAAAATCTAGTGCTAACTCACAGAAGATGAAAATTTCATTGAATTAAGTAATTTTCCAAACTTCTGTCTTACTTGTATCCTCAAGCAATGTCATCTTTTCCAACATATAGAAGAGCCAGGCAGGTCACCACATATATGTCGCTTTTTTCCCAGTCTGTGGTATCTGTTCTCTACCATTACTAAGATTTCCTTGCAGAATAAACACGGTTTGTGCAAGCAGAGTGTCTGCGGTCTATTGGAACTAAAAGAAAAACCAAGTGGACTAAGACAAGATAGTGTTTCAGATGGTCTCATAGGGAAAAGTACAGAATACTGTAGAGGATTTGAGGAGGAGGCCCTGGGTGCATAGCTGAGACTCAGAGATTTTCTTTGAGGACTGATATTGGAGATGAATCTTGGATATTAGTGTATTCATTTTCTTCTGCTGCATAGCAAATCACCCCCAAGTTTACTACCCTAAAACCAGCCACATTTACCATCTCAGTTTCTGTGATCTTCTAGCTCAGAGTCTCTTACTTATAAGATGATCAAGTCATCCCATTTTGCCCAGGACCTTCCTGGTCTTAAAACCAGAAATCCTACATCCCAGGAAACCCTTGTTTCCAGGCAAATCAGGATGGATGGTCACCTCACTCACAAGGCTTTCATCAAGACACTGATTGAGGACAAAGCACCCTTTCAACTGGGGAAGGATCAGCTGGGGCAGAATCTGCATCCAGACTCACTCAGTGGCTGTTGACAGGCGTTTCTTCAAGGCTGTGAGTCTGCCCTGAGTCCTTTGCCCTCAGTTACCCTCTGTCAGAGCCACTGTGTGAGAAGAGAATGCTTGCAAGATGAAAGCACTGTCTTTGGTAGCTTAACCACGAAGAATCATTCCATCATTTTTGCTGAATTCTGCTTGTTAAAATCATCCCACCAACTAGATCTAACTTAGCCACAAGAGGAAGGAAATAATCAGGGGCAGGACCACTAAGAACGAAGGGTCACTGGGAGCTATGTCAAGCTTCCTACTAAAAGAGTAATTAGGTAAAAGAAGGACCCAGAATAAGAAGCATACAAAGATAACATGCACATAGATATTGATAGATATTGATATTTTATAGAGTATGCAACTATTATAAAAATTATCTAAATTTATCAATTGATAAAATTTTTCAATCATTAAATACCAAAGAGATTTTATAGCTAATCTCCTTTCGTTCATGTTGGAGTGGACTGTCTGGTTTTGAGTGACCTCTTTTTTCTTTCTACTTTTAAAAGTTATTTTTGTTACAAAATTCTAGGGGAGAGGGAAACTCTACATCTGAAGTTTTAAAAGGGCAACTCTAAAAGTAAAGAATGGATGTTGTTCATATGGTTACAATGCTTAAAATACCCACTGAGTTTTCTTGTCTTTGAGAAAACCATATTTTCTCTTGCTTTCTGACATTTTCATTTTTTCAATATCTTTTTCAGCCTTCCAGACACTGCTTTTGCTTGTAATATTTCTTTCTCTCAGATCACCCTCTGCCCCTATAATGCTTGTTACTCCTTTAGATTCATCCCAGACATCACTTTCTTAATATTTTCCTAGCTAATATAATTTCCCTTATTAAACATCCTAATGTCTACATATTTCATTTTCTGGCCTCATCACAGTTCTATTTTTACATTTATGATATGATTATTTAGTGTGTATTTGTTTCCTGGAACGTGAGTTTCAGGTGGGAAACTACCACATTTTTCCCAGTCTTAAGCTAATATCTGGCATAATGTAGATTATTTTAAACTATCTGATGATTGAATGAACAAATACATATCTAATAATTGACCTGATCTTTTTGCCAATGACTCTGTCTTCTTTGAATTAAAAATATTTTTGTATTTGGCATATATGTGGTGAGTAATTAGGGTAGATAATAATTTTATACAGACCACAGTTGTTTATTTTCCTAAATTTAATATTTTTCACACCAGGCCTGACCTAGTCATCAAGATTTTTAGTCAAGTAAAAGTTAACCTACTGAATAAATCATTTAAATACATTTTATTTGAACTATCTGTGTCTGTTAGTGACTCAGTCATGTCCAACTCTTTGCGACCTATGGACTGTAGCCCACCAGGCTCCTCTGTCCAAGGAATTCTCCAAGCAAGAATACTGGAGTGGGTTGCCATTTCTTCCTCCAGGGGATCTTCCCCACCCAGGGATTGAATCCTGGTCTCCTGCATTGCAGGCAGATTCTTTACCATCTGAGCCACCAGGGAAGCCCCATAAAAATGTAAGTATGATATGAATCCTTTCTTTCTGTTCATTTAGGTAATAAAACACTTTAATATATATTAATTTATTCTGTATTCCTGTTGAGATTATTTCAGCATAGAAATATCTCCATTTAAAAATGAGGGCAATGAAGCTCAGTGCAATTTAGTGGCTAACTCAAGGCCATACTGCTTCTGAAAACAATGCTTTTTAAAAAGTATAGATACAATCGAACTCCTCTGTTTCACCAGGGTACTTAAGATGCCATCATTGTTTCCAATATGTTGTTGCTTAATTCTGTGTTTGGAGTCCAGGAGAGCATCTCCAGAGAGACGAGGGAGGGGCTAATCATCATTTTGACCACTCCTGCCTGATTGGGCAGAATTTATGCTGCAAAATGGATTTGCCACAAGAGGGCACAAGAACCTATCAAACGGATTTACTGTATGTGTGTAACTGACTGAAAAAGAGAAAAGTAAAGGGCAAGAGAAGAAGCAGAGAGTATTTTAAGCAATTAACTTTCAACTATTTCAAATTCCATCATTGCAAGCAAGCTGTTCAGAAATGCAAAGTACTTCTATTCATTAGAGTAGGCAAATATAAATACTGCACAGTTTTGAGATGTTCAGGGAAATTTGTTGCAAATGCTTTTATTAATAAATATTTCATAGGCTTTGACATTCAGAAAATGTTTTTATGTGACTACTATGAAAATAAATCTTTTGGCTTATAATCACAACTCCAATATTCTTTCCTTTTCTTTTGTCTTGCATGCTTTTCACTGTAAAGATCAATTTTTAACTATTTTAGGAATTCTTCCTTGATAGTATCAGCCCCAAGAGTTATATTCTTCTTCCACATGAACATTAATAATTTCATTACCCATTTTTTTCATCTCAACCATATAGTAAGTGCTTCATCATCTGAGCTGAAGGAACTCAGACACTAAAGGATGTTAAAGAAAGGGAATCTTTAAAAAAAAAAAAGTGCCTTTTAGCAGTAATTATTCTATTACAGATTTAGAATCACAGAGGTTTAAGCAATTTCCTCCAAATCATACTGAGAAGACCAATTTGACTCCAAAACCAGATTAAGACTGATCTGACTCCAAAATGTTCAAAAAGAACACACTTTTAATCTCTGCACAGAGCTCTCAGGACTTCCTTGGTGGATCAGTTGGTAAAGAGTCTGCCTGCAATGCAGGAGACCCGGGCTTGATACCTGGGTCCATAAGATCCCCAGGAGAACGGAATGGCAACCCGCTCCAATATTCTTGCCTGGAGAATTCATGGACAGAGGAACCTGGCAGGCTACAGGCCATGGAGTCACAAAGAGTTGGACATGATTGAAAGACTAACACTTCAGGACTTTCAGAATCATAATAGAGTCTCAAGTCATATGTATAATAATAAATGAAGCCAAAGTTTGTTGATAAAAACTCATATTCATAAATATTTGATTTACTTATCCTTAAATAAATCTCACTTGTAATTAGGGACAAACTTATCTTTTGTGTAAGAGGTAAGCATGTGTAGAATTTTCAGTAAACATAAAACTGACAAATTTATTCATATAAATGAAAATCATTAATTGAAATTCAAATTATTTTTGGTTACTGTCTTTGTGTGATGAATTATGCTATGAGATCAAATGAGAACCAATTATATCAGCCTGGTGATTAAGATTTCACAGAGACTCATGGTTGAACTATTTTGAAGGCTCTGGAAGAAACCTATTGAAAAGAGGAGTAGATAATTTTAAAAAGAATGCTTTGTATGAGAAATGGTCTGCAGACAAGGATTTAAAATGAACCATGCCATAAGGGCAATTTGCAGTAACTAAATTAAATTACAAACTGAAAAAGTACTTGAAAAGAAAAAAAAATGAATATACATTAAAATTTAAAATCTAAATTATATTAGATAAAACTTAAATAGATTAAAAATCTACTTCAGCTGCCTCAAGAAAAAAAATGTAAGTAAAAAATATATATGTATATATAAAGCATATTACTATATACCTATAACCAAGCTGTTCATATATATGTGTTCATTATATTTTAGAATGAAATTAAAATAAAGTATCTGAGTCATTAATGATTGCTGAATTTAGAAAGTAGATATTATTAATGATAGAATCAAAATTGAGTTTTGTATATTGCTAAATATGCTTACTAGTTCTAATCTTTTGTGGAACATTAAGTTTTTTTTAACATATATGACAATGGCATATGTGAACAGAGAGATAATTTTGCTTTTATTTTTCTTACTTGGAATTTTTTGCTTGCTTGTTTCTCTGATTTGGTTGCTCTGGCTAGGACTTCCAGTATCACAATGAATACAAGTGATGGGTGGGGATACACTTGTTGCCTTGTTACTGATCTTAGAAAAAGTCTCACAGTTTTCACCACTGAGTATGATATTTGCTGTGGACTTTTCATTTATTATTTTATTATCGCTTTATTACATAAAACTTATTTTTACTTATACTTTACTGAGGTGATTTTCTTCTAATCTTAGTATATTTGGTGTTTTTATTTTTATTATAAAACTGTCTTTAATTGTGCCAAACGCTTTTTGTGCATCGATTGAAATGTGATCATGTGGTTTTTGTTATTCATAATTTTAAAGTGGTGTATTGCATTAGCTGACTTTCACATGTATTCCAGGAATATACCTCACTTGGTTATAATGGTATCTTTGTACTGTGTGTTTAACTCAGTTTTTTTTTTTTGTATTTTTTAAAGGATTTCTGTCTTAATATCATCGCAGATATTAATCTGTAGTTTTCCTTTCTTGTAGTAAGCTCATCTTATTTTTGTATTGGAATGATCTTGATCTTCTAGAATAGCTTATAACTATTCTCTTCTCTTCAAACCTTTGGAAGAGATTGAGAAACATTGGTACCATTCTTCATTAAATGTTCATTAAATGTTCAGAGCAACCCACTCCAGTATTCTTGCCTGGAGAATCCCAGCGATGGGGGATCCTGGTGGGCTGCCATTTATGGGGTCGCACAGAGTCGGACACGACTGAAGCGACTTAGCAGCAGCAGCAGCTGCTGCTGACTTCCAATGAAGTCATCTATTCCCTGGCTTTTCTTAGGAAAAAATATTTTTATTGATTCAATCTCCTTATTGTGGGTCTGTCCAGATTTTTTATATATATGTCCAAATTTTTAAAAATTTCTTCATGGTTTAGTACTGATGTGATGTATGTTTTTATAAGTTTCTGCATTTATTCTATATTGCCCTTTCTTTGTATAATGTTTCTCCTGAGAAATCAAATGATGATTTTTGAGGGTTCCATTGAACATGACAAATCTTCTTTCTCTTGAAATTTTCAAGATTCTCTTTTGTCTTTGATTTTTGATGGTTTCATGATAATGTGTCTCCGTATGAGTATTTATGGGTTCAACCTAATTGGAATGTTTTCAGTTTCTTAAATTTGAATATTCGTTCACTCCCTCAGAGCTAAGAAGCTTCTGCCTATAATTTCTTTAAATAAGCTCTTGTCCTCTTCCAGTCTTCAAGGACTAGCTGTATACAGGGAAATACTTTCACCAATCAGTTCATCTATAGATCACCAATCAGACCTCTTTATAGGAAAGTGTCTTTCTTGGCTTAAGTATACAATTTTCCAGTTGGAGAGGTTTGCCAGTTTCTTTTTCAGAAACATGTATAGTCAACTGTCTATACAGTACAGCAGAGGACTGGTTTCAGGATCTCCCAGAGACCAACATTTGCAGATGCTCATGCCCTGCAGTCTGCCCTTTGTATCTGCTGTTTTGAATCCATGGATTCACCAGTGATAGTACTGCATGTGTTGAAGAAAACCCATGTATAAGTGGACTTGTACTGCTCAAACTCAAGTTGTTCAAGGAGCAACTGTAGTTTCTTGCTCCTGATGATGTCTGTTTGTGGTCCAGAAGATTCTCTTATGAGAGTTGGATCATAAAGAAGGCTAAGAGCCAAAGGATTGGTGCTTTCAAACTGTGGTGCTAGAGAAAACTTTTGAGAATGTCTTGGACAGCAAAGAGATCAAACCAGTAGATGCTAAAGGAAATCAACCCTGAAAATTCTTTGGAAGGACTGATGCTGAAACTAAAGCTCCGACACTCTGGCTACCTAATGCAAACAGCCTACTCATTGGAAAAGACCCTGATGCTGGGAAAGGTTGAAGGCAGAAGTGGATGACAAAGGATGAGGTGGTTGGATGGCATTACTGACTCAATGGACGTGACTTTGAGTAAACTCTGAGAGATGGTGATTGACAGGGAAGCCTGGTGTGCTGCAGTCCATGGGGCCACACAAAGTCAGGTACGACTGAGTGAGTGAACATCAATAACAACAAGATACTCTGGTGCTGCCAACAAGCCGCTAAGCTCTTTTTTGTTCTCTATGCTCCCCTAGCCATGCAAGGAATGCAGGTACCCAGTCAGCAGTTCAAATCAGTTATGACAGAGGTTAATTACTCAGGTAGTGTATCCCAAAGCCAGAATGTTGGACATACATTTCATTCTTTTTTCCTCTCAAGAAGGAAGCTGTTAGTTTGGGTTTTACTCCCAGTGGTGAACTGTGCCAATCTAGAAGAGGGGCTGATGTGGTTGAAAAGAAAAAATTTATCACCAGTTTCAAGGTGGTTCTTTTGACTTTGAGCTTGCTTTCCTGTACTGCAATTTACTGACTGGTTTTGGACTTCTCATAAAGGTTTTCTTTTCTTTTTTTTTTTTACCATATATTGCTGTTAATTTGGTATATCTGCGTGGAAACAAGCTCTAAGACTTTTTATTACACCATCTTGCTGGATGGATAACATTAGGAATATTTTTTATAATATATGATGTTTTGATAATATTTTTGCTTTCTTTAAAAAAACAGAACAATTTAGATTAAAGCTATTCCTATTATAGCTTTAAGGACAGCAAAAAGATGAAGAATAAAAATGAGTAGGAATGCAATTTACTTAGGGGGTAGCTTTAAAACATCCTTACTCTGGAAGTATATAGAATACCAGGAGACTCGGAGAATTTTATCTACGAACTTTCAAAATCAATGAGCTCAGCTAGGCATGATTGAACTAGCAGAGGCACCTCAATTCAGATGGATGACGCTGAATTGCAGAGTTAAAAGTCACTTATTTCGCCAAAAATATTCTAAAAAGTATCTGGATGAATCTATGACTAACATGACTAAAGCTCTGGAGGTGATGGTAACTCCCGGCTGTACAAGGACAATGATGCCCACTGTTACACATGAAGCAGTCTTTCTTAAAAGGTTGAAAAACATGAGATTTTATAATTCTTCTAATCCATGCCCTCACACACCTTTTTTCCACATAAAATATTCTAGAATTATATTTCTTTTAGGTGATCTCCAGAAAGTTATATCAGGAAACATTGGAAAACATTCATTTAATGTTAGTAGTTTTTATTTGTCAAGATCACTAAAGCTCATGAATGTCAGCCAAATTTAGTAAATAATACGTGAATCTAAAACTCTAGCTCTGACCTCTCCCTAAAACTTCCATCCTGTATTCAGATGAATGAAATCTGCATATCATTTCTAAATCATTCTTTAAGTCCAAAGTTTAAATTAGAAAGTATATACATTTTTCTATTTGTAAGTGTTATTGCCATCCCCTTGCTTAGATTTTATTTATTTATTTTCTTTTTTTTTTTTTCTTTTTTTTTTTAATACTTTATTCTACATTACAATACTGTATTTGTTTTGCCATACATTGACATGAATCAGCGACAGGTGTCCACGATCTCCCAATGCCAAAGCCCCCTCCTACCTCCCACCCCACATCCTCTCCCTGAATCATCCCGTGCACCCGCCCCATGCGTCCTGCATCCTGTATTGAACATAGACTGGCGCTTCATTCTTACAAGATAGTATACATGTTTCAATGCCGTTCTCCCAAATCAAAAGAATGGTCTAATGATCAATCTCCCACTTCATTCACAATCCATTGCATTATGTCCTGATCTTGTCAATTCTGGCCCTTTTGATATCTCAAAAGTATCTGCTTAATAGTCTTACTACAATCACTTCTGTAATAAAGACTTACAAATTATCACCTACATAATTTTGAAAGTTCTTCTTACTGGAATGATTACATGCCTATTATGCCTACCTCAGTGGGATGAATACATTATCCATTCAGTTGCTCAGTCGTGTCCTATTTTTTAAAACCCATGGACTACAGCATGTCAGGCCTCCCTGTCCATCACCAACTCCCACAGCTTACTCAAACTCATGTCCATTGAGTCGGTGATGCCATCCAAGCATCTCATCCTCTGTCACCCCTTCCTCCTCTTGCCTTCAATTTTTCCCAGCATAAGGGTCTTTTCAAATGAGTGAGGTCTTCCCATCAGGTGGCCAAAGTATTGGAGTTTCAGCTTCAACATCAGTCCTTCTAATTAATATTCAGGACTGGTCTCCTTTAGGATGGACTGGTTGGATCTCTTTGCTCTACAAGGGATTCCCAAAAGTCTTCTTCAACACCACAGTTCAAAAGCATCAGTTCTTTGGCACTCAGCTTTCTTAATAATCCAACTTTCACACTCATACATGACTACTGGAAAAACCATAGCTTTGACTAGACGGACGTTTGTTGGCAAAATAATGTCTCTGCTTTTTAATAAGCTGTCTAAGTTGGTCATAACTTTTCTTCCAAGAAGGAAGCATCTTTTAATTTCTTGGCTGCAGTCACCATCTACAGTGATTTTTGGAGCCCAAAAACTAAAGTCTGCCACTGTTTCCACTGTTTCTCCATTTATTTGCCATGAAGTGATGGGACCAGATGCCATGATCTCAGTTTTCTGAATGTTGAGTTTTTAAGCCAACTTTTTCACTCTCAATTTCATCAAGAGACTCTTCAGTTCTTCTTTGCTTCCTGCTTTAAGGGTGGTATCATCTGAATATCTGAGATTATTGAAATTTCTCCTGGCAATCTTGATTCCAGCTTGTGCTTCATCCAGTCCAGCATTTCTCATGAGGTATGATGCCTATAAGTTAAATAAGCAGGACGACAATATACAGCCTTGATGTACTTCTTCCCCAATTTGGAACCAGTCTGTTGTTCCATGTCCAATTCTAACTGTTGCTTCTTGACCTACATATAGATTTCTCAGGAGGCAGGTGAGATGGTCTGGTATTCCCATCTCTTTCAGAATTTTCCAGTTTATTGTGATCCACACAGTCAAAGGCTTTGGCATAGTCAATAAAGCTTTATAGCCAAATTTTATTTATAAAACATTTTGGATTATCTTATTCTAGTATTTAGTTATGCTCATGGACTCACCATTACCTATTTAGGAATGCTTGAATTCCTTAGCCAGATATTCAGTGCCCTTTGAGCTCTGCATTCAATCCATATTTCTAACTTTATTTCCCTTTTATTTATTTCTATTTTATTTACATCTCATTTGGTTTTAACTGAAAATAAGTTTTTTATAACTAAGATGTTAAAATTAAATATAATATCTATAAATTTATGCCTAATGAAAATGACAAAGTGTAAGAAATAGTATTGCACAGATATATTAGGAATTGACATGTGTTTCTGATTTATAAAACAATTTAATTATACAAAATTAAAACTAAGTGTTGAGAGAAAAATCTAGCCAAAGTCAAAACTTAACAGTCAGAACAAATAACTACTGTTATAATAGCCCTTGTTAATTCCTCTCATATCATGGCCTGATTTAAAAATATAAATTCTAAAATTAAATTTATATATTCATAACTGAACATTTGCACTTTCCACTTCCACTAGAGTGATATACAGAGGCATATGTAATGGAGTTTGAATGACTTCCTGCCTGATTTGCAAAATTACTGATACTTTTAAGCAATTTCAGTTTATTAAAATTCTTCACTATAAATTTTGATTTTGTTTTGAAAATCCATTGTCTTTCTTCCTAAAGTCAGAGAAAACAGCTTCTTTTCTGACTTGATAACTTTAAAAGAAATTGATTTTAAACATAAGTTCAAGTTGACTCACAAGTCACACAATATTCATCGAATCAGGAGCCATATAGGAAAGAAATCATTTAATACATGACCTATATGAAAATATAGAAGTAGAAGAAGAATTTCATTATGACTTAAGAGTAAAGGGGAGAATCTAAGTTAATTTATATGCACTTAAAAGTTTTGAATAATTGAGGAAATACTGACTTGCTCTTCGTTCTTATTTATCAGTTCAGTTCAGTCACTCAGTCATGTCTGACTGTTTGCGGCCCCATGGACTGCAGCACGCCAGGCTTCCCTGTCCATCATCAACACCCAGAGCTTGCTAAAAAGCTCATGTCCATTAAGTAGGTGATGTCATTCAACCATCTCATCCTCTGTCATCCCCTTCTCCTCCTGCCTTCAATCTTTCCCAGTATCAGGGTCTTTTCTAATGAGTCAGTTCTTCGCATCAAGTGGCCAAAGTATTGGAGCCTCAGTTTCAACATCAGTCCTTCCAATGAATATTCAGGACTGATATCTTTTAGGATTGACTGGTTTGATCCCTTTGCAGTCCAAGGGACTCTCAAGAGTCTTCTCCAACATGATGTTCAAAAGCATCAATTCTTTGGTACTCAGCTTTCTTTATGGTCCAACTCTCACAGCCATACATGATTACTGGAAAAATCATAGCTTCGACTGTATGGACCTTTGCTGCAAAGTAATGTCTCTATTTTTTAATATGCAGCCTCTGCTTAGTCATTCAGTTGTGTCCAACTCTTTGAAACCTAATGGATTGTAGCCTGCCAGGCTGCTCTATCCATGGGTATTCTCCAGGCAAGAATAATGGAGTGGGTTGCCATGTGCTCCTCCAGGAGATGGTCCTAACCCAGGGATTGAACCCTGCTCTCTTGCATTGCAGGTGGATTCTTTACCATATGTATCACCAGGGAAGTTCAATATGCTGTCTAGGTTTATCATAGCTTTTCTTCCAAGGAGCAAGTGTCTTTTAATTTCATGGCAGTCACCACCTGTAGTGATTTTGGAGCTCTCCCCCAAAGTCTCTCACCATATCCATTATATTGTCATGAAGTGATGGGAATGGATGCCATAAACTTCATCTTTTGCATGTTGAGTTTAAACCAGCTCTTTCACTCTCCTCTTTCACTTTCATCAAGAGGCGCTTTAGTTCATCTTCTCTTTCTGCATAAGTGTGTTGTCATTTGCATATCTGAAGATATACTGTCCTAAATAGTGCCTCATTACAAACATATTACCTCATTCAAAACCCAAAGAGAGATTAATTATATACTTGTTGTGAATGTATGTGTTTCACTGAAGCAGGATCATTGAATGGAAAGAACACTAGGATTTTGGGAACATACTGCACATATTAATATGAATTGAAATCCTTGCTTCAGCATCTTCTAGGTATGTCATACTAAGCAGGAAATTATGTCCCTGAGCCTTAATCTCCTCTATAAAATAAAAAAAAATCTGCATCACAAAGTTTTATGAATATTATTAAAAGTGCCTACAACAGATGTGAAGAGTCATCCATTTCCAGTGAATATGAAGTTAAGTTACACTTGAATATTTGCTTTTATTCTTTATTCAGTTCAGTCACTCAGTCATGTCCAACTGTTTGTGCCCCATGGACTGCAGCACTCCAGAACTCCCTGTCCATCACCAACTCCCAAAGTTTACTCAAACTCATGTCCAGTGAGTCAGTGATGCCATCCAACTACCTTATCCTCTGTCATCCCCTTTTCATCCTGCCTTCAATCTTTCCCAGCATCAGGGTCTTTTCAAATAAGTCACTTCTTCACATGAGGTGGCCAAAGTATTGGCGTTTCAGCTTCAACATCAGTCCTTCCAATGAACACTCAGGACTGATCTCCTTTAGAATGGACAAGTTGAATCTCAGGGTAGTCAAGAGTCTCTCAAGAGTCTCCTCCAACACCACAGTTCAAGCACATCAGTTCTTCAGAACTTAGCTTTCTTTATGGTCCAACTCTCACATCCACACATGACTACTGGACAAACCATAGCCTTGACTAGACGGACCTTTGTTGGCAAAGTAATGTGTCTGCTTTTTAATATGCTAAGTTGGTCATGACATTCCTTCCAAGGAGTAAATGTCTTTAAATTCCATGGTTGCAGTCACCATCTGCAGTGCTTTGGGAGCCCCAAAAACTAAAGTCTGCCACTGTTTCCACTGTTTCCCCATCTATTTGCCATGAAGTGATGGGACAGGATGCCATAATCTTAGTTTTCTGAATGTTGAGCTTTAAGCCAACTTTTTCACTCTCCTCTTTCCCTTTCATCAGGAGTCTCTTTAGTTCTTCACTTTCTACTGTAAAGGTGGTGTCATCTGTATATCTGAGGTTATTGATATTTCTCCTGGCAATCTGGATTCCAGCTTGTGCTTCATCTAGTCCAGTGTTTCTCATGATGTACTCTGCATATAAGTTAAATTAAGCAGGGTGACAATATACAGCCTTTCATTTTCCTATTTGGAACCAGTCGTTTGTTCCATGTCCAGTTCTAACTGTTGGTTCCTGACCTGCATACAGGTTTCTCAAGAGGCAGATCAGGTGGGATGGTATTCTTATCTCTTTCAGTATTTTCCAGAGTTTATTGTGATCCACACACTCAAAGGCTTTGGCATAGGCAATAAAGCAGAAATAGATGTTTTTTTGGTACTCGTGCTTTTTGATGATCCAGAGGATGTTGGCAATTTGATCTCTGGTTACTCTACCTTTTCTAAAACCAGCTTGAACATCTGGAAGTTCTTGGTTCACGTATTGCTGAAGACTGGCTTGGAGAATTTTGAGCTTTACTTTACTAGCATGTGAGATGAGTGCAATTGTGCAGTAGTTTGAGCATTCTTTGGCATTGCCTTTCTTTGGGAATTGGCATGAAAACTGACTTTTTCCAGTCCCATGTCCACTGTTGAGTTTTCCAAATTTGCTGGCATAATGAGTGCAGCATTTTCACAGTATCATCTTTTAGGATTTGAAATAGCTCAACTGGAATTTCATCACCTCCACTAGCTTTGTTTGTAGTGATGCTTCCTAAGGCCCATTTGATTTCACATTCCAAGATGTCTGGCTCTAGTTGAATGATCACACCATCATGATTATCTGGGTTATGAAGATCTTCTTTGTACAGTTCTTTTTGTATTCTTGCCACCTCTTAATATCTCTGCTTCTGTTAGGTCCATGCCATTTCTGCCATTTATGGAGCCCAAGTTTGCATGAAATGTTCCCTTGGTATCTTTAATTTTCTTGAAGAGATCTCTAGTCTTTCCCATTCTATTGTTTTCCTCTCTTTCTTTGTAATGTCACTGAAGAAGGCTTTCTTATCTCTCCTTGCTATTTTTGAAATTCTGCATTCAAATGGGTATATCTCTCCTTTTCTCCTTTGCTTTTCACTTCTCTTCCTTTCACAGCTATTTGTAAGGCCTCCCCAGACAGCCATTTTGCTTTTTTGCATTTCTTTTTCTTGGAGATGGTCTTTATTAAATTTTACTTATATCAAAATGCTAATTTTAAAACTCCCCAACATATTACTAGGGCTTCCCTTGTGGGTCAGCTGGTGAAGAATCCACCTGAAATGTGGAAGATCTGGGTTTGATCCCTGGGTTGGGAAGATCCCCTGGAGAAGGGAAAGAGTTCCCACTTTAGTATTCTGGCCTGGAGAATTCCATGGACTGTATAGCCCAGGAGTGTTGCAAAGGCAGACAGTACTGAGTGATTTTCACTTCACTTCACTTCAGAGCAATATGCGTTATGAAGTCCTGGTAATGGTTGAACTACTTGTTTCAAGCTATTCATCTCACCAACCAGTGGGTCTCATTGAATCCCATGAGGTAACTGTCAATTATGAGGAGGAGGTGGGCCATGTTTTTTCTAGACTCAGAAAATTTGGGAGCAGTGTGAGAGACTTAGGAAGAAAAGATGAGCTGATTTTTAAAAGTCCGTCTTGGGCTTCCTTCGTGGCTCAGCTGGTAAAGAATCTGCTGGCAATGCGGGAGATCTGGGTTCAGTCCCTGAGTTGGGAAGATCCCCTGGAGAAGGAAAAAGCTACCCACTCCAGTATTCTTGCCTGGAAATTCCATGGACTGTATAGTCCATGGGGTCACAAAGCGTCGGACTCGACTGAGCAACTTTCACTTTCACTTTAGCTTATAATCCCAAGGGAATACATTTTAGGAGAAAAACAGACAAAAATTGATCAGCCTCTCAAGAGTTTAAATCTAACTTCCAATAATCTCGACCTCTGATGGGATACAGACAATGAGTCTTAAACTAGTTGTCTAAAAACAAACAAACAAGAAACAAATGAAGCCCAGAACAGTGAATTCACTGGGGAAGAACACAACACTATTCAAAGTTTCTAGTAATTTTTATAATGTTTTATGTGTGATATCTGACATTCAATTATAACAAACTTTCACAGAAGGGAATTAAATGTCAGAGTACTGAGAATTCTTTTAAAAAAGAAATAGATCTACATTATATCTAGATACTGCTGTTATTAGACAAAGATTTTTTATAGTAACTGAAAATTATATTTTAAGATAATTAAATGATGATATTCAAAAATTCAAGGGAATTAATAATAATTTTTAGAGCAAATGGCTATTATTAAACTAAATAATACAGTGACTGAAACTAAAAACTCAAAGAATGAGTATAATAAGATATTAGACACAGATGAATGTCAGATAAAAATAGATTTAAAAATCAGGATCCAAACAAAGGGAAGAAAATGTTATAAAATTACACATATTACATGGTAAAAAGGTTTAATACAAGCAATTTCATTTACATAAGGAGAAAAGTGTGTCAAAATAATGTGAATATTTCCATGATTCTCCTTGCTTACTTAGGACTTTCTGAGTTAAGGAAATTGACATGCATTGGCATGCTTTATAACAAATGAAAAAGTTTCCTTTCCCCAGAACTATTTGCTTCTCACATTCTAAGAGTGATGCATCTAGAGCCACATGTCCAAAGCCAGGTTTTAACCATGCTGCATGAGTGACATGAAAAAGACAGCCCTGTTTTCTCAGCTCACAGTTTCCTCACCTATTTTTCTTGCTGATGGCAGGTGTGTAGAAGGAAAGAGCAACAGTGAAAAAGTTGACTGAGAGATATGGCCTAAAGAGTTCAGGCGAAGACACTGTTGGAAGATGAAGAGTTCTACCTTTAGACTATAGAATTCTAAACAGTTAATTGAACATGACCAGGAAAAGAGGTATCTCTTACATTTTCTTGCATAACCTTGTGAAGAATTACATTTGAGGTTATCATTAACAAAATTCAGTAATAGCAACATTTAAATTGGAAGCCAGAGTCCACACAAGTAGCGCAGTGGATGACTCAGCATCATAGGTAATTATGTAACTTGCTTTAAATAAATGGAATTAGAAAACTGCATGGATAAGAAAATCTGCATTGTTTTAAAATAAGCATAATTTGAAAAATCATATGATAGTAAATAATAACAGCCTTGATCTCTTTTTCTTATAGACATGAAATTTGATAATAAAGTACCCAAAGTGTTGTTTTCTAGACCTGGACAGAAAATGATAATGTTTAGACACTATGCAAACATATACAATGAGAACAATCAACAAAAGCATAAATCCCTCATGTCTTCTCATTATTTTAAATACTAGCTAAGAGGGAACTAAACCTCACATGATCCCATACATTTTTATTTATACAATTTTCTATAAACACAAGAACCTTGCAAGCATTATCACATATGATTTGTACACATTAGTAGTGACTCTGTAGGTTGGAGAGTAAGTGTCCAGAAAGTCTTTCAAGGCTCCTGTACCATTTACAAAGTGATAAAGGTATTCATTTACATCCCTATGGGAACCACCCAAGCAAATACTTAACAGAAATATAGCTAAAACAAAACAAAACAAAACAAAAAACAAGGAAAAAGCACAGACATATATTTTTCTTCCAGCTGTACTGAGACATAATTGACATATAAAGTTGTATAAATTCAAGGTGGACAATATAGTAATTTGATACATGTATTTATCAGGAAATGATTTGTTGTATTTATTGTTTAGTTACTAAGTCATGTCTGACTATTTTGCAACCTGGAGGATTGTAGCCTGCCAGGCTCCTCTGTCATGAGATTTTCCAGGCAAGAATACTGGAGTGAGTTGCCATTTCCTTTTCCAGGGGATCTTCCTGACCCAGGGATTAAACCTATGGTCTCCTACATTCCAGGTGGGTTCTTTGTCACTGAGCACAAGGGAAGATCGGGGAATGACTACCATAGTAAATTTAGCTAATCTATTCATCTCCTCACAGGAACATAAACCTTAAGTTGAAGGCCAGAAAGGAAGGAATAAAGGATATAGGAAAGGTGAAGTGAACTTCTTTTGTTTCCTAACCAAAGATAATCACAAGCTTAAATCTATATACAACAATAATTGCCTTAACTGTGAGTGAGATTACTCCATTAGAGGACATGGATTTGAAGCTCAATAAAAGGGCAAAATCCAATCACAGATTCCTTGGAAAGGATAGGCCTTAAATGATCAGATTATGCTACTTTGTTCCATCCATGTTCACTTTCCAGGCCTTCACACTTATTTGAAACTGCTAGGAAGATAGATCCATAGCTTCATCCTGCACTGGGATTTACTGTATCCTTGAATGAAGGGAATGGCCCCGTCCACGTTTATGCCACCTTTTTCCCAGAGATGTCCCCTGGCCTTCTTAGCTTGGGTAACTTGAGTCATCCTGGCCTCAAAGCTACTTGCAGGATCATTAAAGGTGTCAGTTGCCACCATGATAGTTTCTTCCAGTGCAGTGGTAAAGAACCCACTTGCCAATCAGGAGACACAAGAGACACAGGTTCAATCTGTGGGTCGGGAAGATCCTCTGGCAAAGGAAACATAAACCCACTCCAGTATTCTTGCCTGGATAATCTCATGCACAGAGGAGCCTGGCCATCTATAGTCCATGGGGTAGCAACTAGTTGGACAGAACTGAGCAACTGAGCATGCACACTTATCAATCTGGTCTTAATCACTTCTGTATAGGCACACATTTTGAGTGTAGTCCCCGTAAGTCTGGAGGTAAGTATATCTCAGTCTATTTCCAGGCTCCACACTAATAATAAGAAAGAAAAGTTGAGAGTAAAACATATAGATACTTATAAAATTTGATCTGCACAACTAAAATGGATCTATATGATACATTAATAGAACTTTATACCCAACAACTGAGGAGTACGTATGTCTTTCAAGTTTACGTAAAACTAGGACCAAAAATGATTATATAGAGATGGATTTGAAACAAATTTGAAAGGACTGGAATTATTCAAAGTAGTTGTCTGACTATAGCAATGTGTATTATGTACAGTTTGGTTTAAAACTAAAAATGTAGGTAATTCACCACCTTATCAGAAAAAAGGAGAAAACAATGTGATTACCTTAATATATGAAAAAATACACTGCAACTTAAAGTTCTCAATAAATCATAGCTACAACGGTTCTTATGAGATGATTTGCATAAAATGAGATATATAGGAAAGAGTGCATGAAGGTCTTACAATTTGATAGGAATATAAGCAGGTGCTAAAATATCTCAAGATAAGATATGGCAGAGTGTGATGAGTCTTTTAAAATAAACATGGATCAGAAGGAGCATAATTTTGGAATCATTAAGTAAGGCACACAGAAGGTAATTAGGGCATGCATGAGATCTATATGGCAGGAATGCTTGTCACTGTCACTCAATACAATCAATACTTTCTGTCTGTAAAGTGAAATGACCTTAAAGTATTACCAGGTTCTAGGAAGCATTAGTAAATATGATCAATTCCCTCATCAAACAATCGAAATTCACCATTTTGACTTACATGAACTGTTTAAAACTGGAATAATTTTATAGTTCTTTAAAATTTTATTTAAGTATCTATTCAAATTTGGATTTTTAATACTGAAAGTTCAAATAATATTATAACTAACTTCTGTGTATTATGTGTAATCTTCTTAAGTTTATTCACCAGTTTATATTACTTTATCCATCCAAAAGAGAAAACTTCTTTCCTCATGAATTTGTATCTTTCCAATCCATAATTTCGAAGCAAAAACTGACAGAATTATAAGTATAAATGTACCATTTCTCTGTTGCTGTGGTTGTTCAGCCCCTAAATCATGTCTGACTCTTTGCAACCCCATGGACTGCAGCACTTCAGGCTTCCCTGTCCTTCACTATCTCCCAGAATTTGCTCAAACTCATGTCTGTTGAGTGGGTAATACTATCCAATCATCTCATCCTCTGTTGCCCGCTTCTCCTCCTGCCTCAATCTTTCACAGAATCAGGGTCTTTTCCAGTGAGATGGTTCTTCACATCAGGTGGCCAAAGTACTGGAGCTTCAGCTTCAGCATCAGCCCTTTCAATGAATATTCAGGGTTGATTTCCTTTAGGTCTGACTGGTTCTATCTCTTTGCAGTCCAAGGGACTCTTCTCCAGCCCCACAATCAGAAAACATCAATTAATTCTTTAGTGCTCAGCCTTCTTTATGGTCCATCTCTCATATCCTTTATAGTAATTTTCTTTCTTCTCCTAATGTAGTTATTTCTTTCTAGTCACCTTCTTCCTCTCAGTTCACTCACTGCACTTTTCTGCTTTAATTCAGTTTCTCATTTTATTTTTCAAACTTCAAATATTTTTGTTTTGCTCACTATTCTTTATCATTTCTTCACTAGTATTAATATTTTTGTCTTCAAGTTTCCTTTAATTTTTAATAACTGCTTCTAAATGTAAACATTTTCATCTCTAATAACAAAGTGTGCTTACCTGGTGTTTAATTCTAAGTCTTCTCCCCCTTTGGCCAATTTTTTTTTTTTCCAACTGGTTTTATGACATGCAACACAAATTTAGAAAAGCATATGTCAAGAAATGAAAAGTTCAGTTCATCTATCAAGTGAACAAGCAACCAAAACACAGGTCAGGCTAGGCCTCCTCAGACAGTTATTTTGCTTTTTTGCATTTCTTTTTCTTGGGAGTGGTCTTGATCCCTGTGAAAAGAAAAGAAGCAAAAAGCAAAGGAGAAAGGTAAGCTATAACCATTTGAATGTAGAGTTCTGAAGAATAGCAAGGAGAAATGAGAAAGCCTTCCTCAGCTATTAGTGCAAAGAAATAGAGAGAAACAATAGAATGGGAAAGACTAGAGATCTCTTCAAGAAAATTAGAGATACCAAGGGAACATTCCATGCAAAGATGGGCTCAATAAAGGACAGAAATAGTATGGACCTAATAGAAGCTGAAGATATTAAGAAGAGGTGGCAAGAACACCCAGAAAAACTATACAATAAAGATCTTCAAGACCCAGATAATCACGATGATGTGATCACTCACCTAGAGCCAGACATGATGGAATCTGGCCAAATGGCTGTACGAAGCATCACTACAAACAAAGCTAGTGGAGGTGATGAAATTCCAGTTGAGTTATTTCAAATCCTGAAAGATGATGCTGTGAAAGTGCTGCACTCAATGGGCCAGCAAATTTGGAAAACTCAGCAGTGGCTATGGAACTGGAAAAGGTCAGTTTTCATTCCAATTCCAAAGAAAGGAAATGCCAAAGAATGCTCAAACCACCACACAATTGCACTCATCTCACACTCTAGTAAAGTAATGCTCAAAATTCTCCAAGCTAGGCTTCAGCAATACATGAATCATGAACTTTCAGATGCTCACGCTGGTCTTAGAAAAGGCAGAGGAAACAGAGATCAAATTGTCAATATCCTCTGGATCATCAAAAAAGCAAGAGAGTTCCAGAAAAACATCTATTTCTGCTTTATTGACTATGCCAAGCCTTTGACTATGTGGATCACAATAAACTATGGAAAATTCTGAAAGAGATGGGAATACCATCCCACCTGATCTGCCTCTTGAGAAATCTGTATGCATGTCAGGAAGCAACAGTTAGAACTCGACATGAACAACAGACTGGTTCCAAACAGGAAAAGACTGTGTCAAGGTTGTATATATTGTCACATTGCTTATTTAACTTCTATGAAGAGTACATCATGCAAAATGCTGGGCTGGAGGAAGCACAAGCTGGAATCAAGATTGCCAGGAGAAATATCATTAACCTCAGATACACAGATGACACCACCCTTATGGCAGAAAACGAAGAAGAACTAAAGAGACTCTTGATGAAAGTGAAAGAGGGGAGTGAAAAAGTTGGCTTAAAGCTCAACATTCAGAAAACTAAGATCATGGCATCCAGTCCCATCACTTTATGGCAAATAGGTGGGGAAACAATGGCAGATTTTATTTTTGGGTGGCTTCAAAATCACTGCAGGTGGTGACTGTAGCCATGAAATTAAAAGATATACTCCTTGGAAGCAAATTTTTGACCAAGCTAGATAGCATATTAAAAAGCAAAGACATTACTTTGCCAACAAAGGTCCATCTAGTCAGGCTATGGATGTGAGATTTGGACTATAAAGAAAGCTCAGCACAGAAGAATTGATGCTTTTGAACTGTCGTGTTGAAAAAGACTCTTGAGAGTCCCTTGGACTGCAAGGAGATCCAACCAGTCCATTCTAAAGATCAGTCCTGAGTGTTCATTGAAAGGACTGATGTTGAACCTGAAACTCCAATACTTTAGCCACCTGATGCAAAGAATTGACTCATTTGAAAAGTCCCTGATGCTGGGAAAGATTGAAGGTTAGAGGAGAAGGGGATGGCAGAGGATGAGACAGTTGGATGGCATCACTGACTCAATGGACATGAGTTTGAGTAAACTTTGGGAGTTGGTGATGGACAGGGAGGCCTGGCAAGCTATAGTCCATGGGTCACAAAGAGTCGGTCATGACTGAGCTACTGAACTGAACTGAACTGAATAGTAAAATACCCTGCATTCATGCTCAGTCATGTGTGACTCTGTGATCCCATGGTTTGTAGTCCACCAGTCTCCTCTCTCCATGGAATTTTTCAAGCAAGAATATTGGAGTGAGTTGCCATTCCCTCCTCCAAGGGATCTTCTCCACCCAGGGGCTGAACCTGAGTCTCTTGTGTCTCCTGCACTGGCAGTCAGATTCTTTCCCACTGAACCACCCGGGAAGCCAATAGTAGTATCATAATCGTAATACAAATAAACAATAGTCATTTTTTCTTTTTAAATAATTTGCACTACTTACAGAACTTTATGAGAGTACTTTTTGTTCCACATTCTTTCCAATCACTGGTTTTATCAAATTTTGGGTCAGTTTTTCCTGGCTTTGTATAGGGGAAGTAGGGTTATATTCTCACAGATTTAATGCTTATTTTCCAAAACCTTTAAACTGTCTTTTCATATGTTTGTTGATTATTTGTATATCCTTATTTGTGAAATGCTGTTCAGTTGTCTTCTGTCTATTTTTATTGAGTTGCCTTTCTTTTTCTTAGTGATTTAAAGGATTTACTTATATATTGTGGATGCAATCTTTGTCAATTATATGAGTTACAAATATATTCTTTCAGTAAGTACTTGCTTGTTTTCTGAATTAATGTTGCTTTTTCAGCAGAAATATTATAATATAGCCAAACTTTATCAACATTTACTTCCTTAAAGATTTTTAAGGCCTATTTAAGAAAAAAATTTTGTATACAGAAGTCTTTAAAAATTCTCTTATCTTATGACAGCTTTTGTTTTTCACCTTGCCATTCAGATCTACAATTCATTAAAACTAGTTTCCATACAAGCTGTGGATATATATTTATCTACATGAATATCAATTATTCCAAGAACCATTTATTAAATATATGGTTTCTTTCTCTATGCTCTCTGGGGTCATAGTTTTGTAAGTAAATGCCCATGTATGTGTTTGTATCTCTCTGGGTCATCATTCTGTTCCATTGGTTTAGTTGCCTGTTTCTGCACAAATATTACACTATTTTAATTATAATAGTTTTACTGTTAGCTTTAACATCTGGTGGGGAAAGTTTTCCATTTTATCTTTCTTCAGAATTACCTTGGATACTTTTGCCATATGCATTTCCATATGATTTTTAGAATCAACTTGTCAAATCAAAAACTTACCATATTAGAGTTTTGATTGGGTAAATCTGGTAGAACTTGGATAAAATGACATTATGATCTTGAGAATTCTGATATGTTAATATGATATTTTCCTTCATTTATTTTATTTTTAAATTAAATTTAATTTTTAAATTTTTTTGATTTACACTACTGTATTGGTTTTTCCAGACATAGACATGAATCCAGGAATGGCAGCGGTAAGGAGATACCCCTCATCCAAGGTAAGGAGAAGTAGCTGTGCTTTGCTAGAGCAGCCATGAAGAGATACCCCATGCCCAAGGTCTAAGAGAAACCCAAGTAAGATAGTAGGTGTTGCAAGAGTGCATTAGAGGGCAGACACAATGAAACCATACTCACAGAAAACTAGTCAATCTAATCACACTAGGACCACAGCCTTGTCTAACTCAATGAAACCAAGCCATGCCTGTGGGACAACCCAAGTTGGGCGGGTCATGGTGGAGAGGGCTGACAGAACGTAGTCCATTGGAAAAGGAATGGCAAGCCACTTCAGTATTCTTGCCTTGAGAACCCTATGAACAGTATGAAAAGGCAAAATGATAGACTACCAAAAGAGGAACTCCCCAGGTCATTAGGTGCCCAAAATGCTACTTGAGATCAGTGGAGAAATAACTCCAGAAAGAATGAAGGGAAGGAGCCAAAGCAAAAACAATACCCAGTTGTGCAGTTGACTGGAGATATAAGCAAGGTCCAATGCTGTAAAGAGCAATACTGCATAGGAACCTAGAATGTCAGGTCCATGAATCAAGGCAAATTGGAAGTGGTCAAACAAGAGATGGCAAGGGTGAACGTTGACATTCTAGGAATCAGTGAACTAAAATGGACTGGAATGGGTGACTTTAACTCAAATGACCAGTATATCTACTACTGCGGGCAGGAATCCCACAGAAGAAATGGAGTAGCCATCATGGTCAATAAAAGAGTCCGAAATGCAGTCCTTGGATGCAATCTCAGACACGACAGAATGATCTCTCTTTGTCTCCAAGGGAAACCATTCAATATCACAGTTATCCAAATCTATGTCCCAACCAGTATTGCTGAAGAAGCTGAAGTTGAAAGGTTTTATGAAGACCTCCAAGACCTTATAGAACTAACACGCAAAAAAGATGTGCTTTTCATTATAGGGGACAGGAATGCTAAAGTAAGAAGTCAAGAAACACCTGGAGTAAGAGGCAAATTGGGCCTTGGAATGTGGAATGAAGCAGGGCAAAGACTAATAGAGTCTTGCCAAGAAAATGCACTGGTCATAGCGAATACCCTCTTCCAAAACACAAGAGAAGACTCTACACATGGACATCACCAGATAGTCAACACCGAAATCAGACTGATTATATTCTATGCAGCCAAAGATGGAGAAGCTCTATACAGTCAACAATAACAAGACCAGGAGCTGACTGTGGCTCAGATCATGAAATCCTTATTGCCAAATTCAGACTCAAATTGAAGAAAGTAGAGAAAACTGCTAGATCATTCCCATATGACCTAAATCAAATCCCTTATGATTATACAGTGGAAGTGAGAAATAGATTTAAGGGCCTAGATCTGATAGATGGAGTGCCTAATGAACTATGAAATAAGGTTCATGACATTGTATGGGAGACAGGGATCAAGACAATCCCCATGGAAAAGAAATGCAAAACAGCAAAATGGCTGTCTGGGGAGGCCTTACAAATAGCTGTGAAAAGAAGAGAGGTGAAAAACAAAGGAGAAAAGGAAAGATATAAGCATCCAAATGCAGAGTTCCAAAGAATAGCAAGAAGAGATAAGAAAGCTTTCTTCAGAGATCAATGCAAAGAAATAGAGGAAAAGAACAGAATGGCAAAGACTAGAGATCTCTTCAAGAAAATTAGAAATACCACAGGAACATTTTATGCAAAGATGGGCTTGATAAAGGACAGAAATGGTATGGACATAACAAAGCAGAAGATATTAAGAAGAGGTGGCAAGAATACACGGAAGAACTGTACAAAAAGATCTTCATGACCCAGGTAATCATGATGATGCAATCACTAATCTAGAGCCAGACATCTTGGAATATGAAGTCATGTGGGCCTTAGAAAGCATCACTACGAACAAAGCTAGTGGAGGTGATGGAATTCCAGTGGACTGTTTCAAGTCCTGAAAGATGATGCTGTGAAAGTGATACACTCAATATGCCGGCAAATTTGGAAAACTCAGCAGTAGCCATGGGACTGGAAAAGGTCAGTTTTCATTCCAATTCCAAAGAAAGGCAATGCCAAAGAATACTCAGACTACCGCACAGTTGCACTCATCTCACATGCTAGTAAAGTAATGCTAAAAATTCTGCAAGCCAGGCCTCAGCAGTACGTGAACCATGAACTCCCTGATGTTCAAGCTGGTTTTAGAAAAGGCAGAAGAACCAGAGATCAAATTGCCAACATCCGCTTGATCATGGGGAAAGCAAGAGAGTTCCAGAAAAACATCTATTTCTGCTTTATTGCCTATGCCAAAGCCTTTGACTGTTTGGATCACAATAAATTGTGGACAATTCTTCAAGAGATGGGAATACCAGACCACCTAACCTACCTCTGGAGAAATCTGTATGCAGGCCAGGAAGCAACAGTTAGAACTGGACATGGAACAACAGACTGTTCCAAATAGGAAAAGGAGTATGTCAAGGCTGTATATTGTCACCCTGCTTATTTAACTTATATGCAGAGTCATCATGAGAAACACTGGACTGGAAGAAGCACAAGCTGGAATCAAGATTGCTGGGAGAAATGCCAATCACCTCAGATATGCTGATGACACCACCTCTATGGCAGAAAGTCAAGAGGAGCTAAAAAGCCTCTTGATGTAAGTGAAAGAGGAGAGTGAAAAAGTTGGCTTAAAGCTCAACATTCAGAAAGCGAAGATCATGGCATCCAGTCCCATCATTTCATGGGAAATAGATGGGAAAACAGTGGAAACAGTTTCAGACTTTATGTTTTTGGGCTCCAAAATCTGCAGATGGTGACTGCAGCCAAGAAATTAGAAGATGCTTACTCCTTGGATGAAAAGTTATGACCAATCTAGATAGTATATTCAAAAGCAGAGACATTTTTTTGCCAACTAAGGTCCATCTAAGCAAGGCTATGGTATTTCCAGTTGTCACGTATGAATGTGAGAGTTGGACTGTGAAGAAGGCAGAGCACCGAAGATTTGATGCTTTTGAACTGTGGTGTTGGAGAAGACTCGTGAGAGTCCCTTGGACTGCAAGGCGATCCAACCAGTCCATTCTGAAGGAGATCAACCCTGGTATTTCTTTGGAAAGAATGATGCTAAAGCTGAAACTCCAGTACTCTGGCCACCTCATGTGAAGGTTGACTCACTGGAAAATACTCTGATGCTGGGAGAGATTGGGGGCAGGAGGAGAAGGGGATGTCCTAGGATAAGATGGCTGGATGGCATCACGGACTCGATGGACGTGAATCTGAGTAAACTCCGAGAGATGGTGATGAACAGGGAGTCCTGGCGTGCAGCAATTCATGGGGTCACAAAGAGTCGGACACGATTGAGCGACTGTACTGAACTGAACTGACATGAATCAGCCACGGGTGTACATGAGTTTCCAATCCTGAACCCGCCTTCCACTTCCCACCTCATATCATATCTCTGAATCATCCCCATGCACCAGCCCCAAGCATCCTGTATCCTGTATCGAACATAGACTGGCAATTCGTTCATACCTGATAGTATACATGTTTCAATGCCATTCCCCCAAATATTCCCACCCTCTCCCTCTCCCACAGAAGTCTAAAAGTCCGTTCTATACATCTGTGTCTCTTTTGGTGTCTCCCATAGAGGGTTATCCTTGTTCATTTCACTTCAGTCGCTCAGTCGTGTCCGACTCTGCGACCCCATGAATCGCAGCACCCCAGGCCTTCCTGTTCATCACCAACTCCTGGAATTCACTCAGACTCACTTCCATCGAGTCCATGATGCCATCCAGCCATCTCATCCTCGGTCGTCCCCTTTTCCTCCTGACCCCAATGCCTCCCAGCATCAGAGTCTTTTCCAATGAGTCATCTCTTCGCTTGAGGAGGCCAAAGTACTGGAGCTTCAGCTTCAGCATCATCCTTCCAAAGAAATCCCAGGGTTGATCTCCTTCAGAATGGACTGGTTAGAGCTCCTTGCAGTCCAAGGGACTCTCAAGAGCCTTCTCCAACACCACAGTTCAAAAGCATCAAATCTTCGGTGCTCAGGCTTCTTCACAGTCCAACTCTCACATCCATACATGACCCCTGGAAAAACCATAACCTTAACTAGACAGACCTTAGTCGGCAAAGTAATGTCTCTGCTTTTGAATATACTATCTAGGTTGATCATAAACTTTCTTCCAAGGAGTAAGTGTCTTTTAATTTCATGGCTGCAGTCACCATCTGTAGTAATTTTGGAGACCAAAAAAACAAAGTCTGGCACTGTTTCCACTGTTTTCCCATCTATTTCCCATGAAATGATGGGACTGGATGCCATGATCTTCGCTTTCTGAATGTTGAGCTTTAAGCCAACTTTTTCACTGTCCTCTTTCACTTTCATCAAGAGGCTTTTTAGCTCCTCTTGACTTTCTGCCATAGAGGTGGTGTCATTAGCATATCTGAGGTGATTGGTATTTCTCCCAGCAATCTTGATTCCAGCTTGTGCTTCTTCCAGTCCAGTGTTTCTCATGATGACTCTGCATATAAGTTAAATAAGCAGAGTGACAATATACAGCCTTGACATACTCCTTTTCCTATTTGGAACAGTCTGTTGTTCCATGTCCAGTTCTAACTGTTGCTTCCTGGCCTGCATACAGATTTCTCCAGAGGTAGGTTAGGTGGTCTGGTATTCCCATCTCTTGAAGAATTGTCCACAATTTATTGTGATCCAAACAGTCAAAGGCTTTGGCATAGGCAATAAAGCAGAAATAGATGTTTTTCTGGAACTCTCTTGCTTTCCCCATGATCAAGCGGATGTTGGCAATTTGATCTCTGGTTCTTATGCCTTTTCTAAAACCAGCTTGAACATCAGGAGTTCATGGTTCACGTATTGCTGAGGCCTGGCTTGCAGAGTTTTTAGCATTACTTTACTAGCATGTGAGATGAGTGCAACTGTGTGGTAGTCTGAGCATTCTTTGGCATTGCCTTTCTTTGGAATTGGAATGAAAACTGACCTTTTCCAGTCCCATGGCTACTGCTGAGTTTTCCAAATTTGCCGGCATATTGAGTGTAGCACTTTCACAGCATCATCTTTCAGGATTTGAAATAGCTCCGCTGGAATTCCATCACCTCCACTAGCTTTGTTCGTAGTGATGCTTTCTAAGGCCCACATGACTTCACATTCCAAGATATCTGGGTCTAGATTAGTGATCACATCATCATGATTATCTTTTTGTATGGTTCTTCCATGTATTCTTGCCACCTCTTCTTAATATCTTCTGCTTTGTTATGTCCATACCATTTCTGTCCTTTATCGAGCCCATCTTTACATGAAATATTCCTTTTGTGTCTCTGATTTTCTTGAAGAGATCTCTAGTCTTTGCCATTCTGTTCTTTTCCTCTATTTCTTTGCATTGTTCTCTGAAGAAAGCTTTCTTATCTCTTCTTGCTATTCTTTGGAACTCTGCATTCGGATGCTTATATCTTTCCTTTTCTCCTTTGTTTTTCGCCTCTCTTCTTTTCACAGCTATCTGTAAGGCCTCCTCAGACAGCCATTTTGCTTTTTTTGCATTTCTTTTCCATGGGGATTTTCTTGATCCCTGTCTCCCATACAATGTCAGAAACCTCATTCCATAGTTCATCAGGCACTCCATCTATCAGGTCTAGGCCCTTAAATCTATTTCTTACTTCCACTGTATAATCATAAGGGATTTGATTTAGGTCATACCCCATGGTCTAGCGGTTTTCCCTACTTTCTTCAATTTGAGTCTGAATTTGGCAATAAGGAGTTCATGATCTGAGCCACAGTCAGCTCCTGGTCTTGTTATGGTTGACTGTATAGCGTTTCTCCATCTTTTGCTGCATAGAATATAATCAGTCTGATTTCGGTGTTGACCATCTGGTGATGTCCATGTATAGAGTCTTCTCTTGTGTTGTTGGAAGAGGGTGTTTACTATTACCAGTGCATTTTCTTGGCAAGACTCTATTAGTCTTTGCCCTGCTTCAGTCTGCATTCCAAGGCCCAGTTTGCCTGTTATTCTAGGTGTTTCTTGACTTCCTACTTTAGCATTCCTGTCCCCTATAATGAAAAGCACATCTTTTTTGCGTGTTAGTTCTATAAGGTTTTGGAGGTCTTCATAAAACCGTTTAGCTTTGGCTTCTTCAGTGTTACTGGTTGGGTCATAGACTTGGATAACTGTGATACTGAATGGTTTCCCTTGGAGACAAACAGAGATCATTCTGTCGTTTCTGAGACTGCATCCAAGTACTGCATTTCGGACTCTCTTGTTCACCATGATGGCTACTCCATTTCTTCTGTGGGATTCCTGCCCGCAATAGTAGATATAATGTTCATCTGAGTTAAGTTCACCCACTCCAGTCCATTTTATTTCACTGATTCCTAGAATGTGGACGTTCATCCTTGCCATCTCTTGTTTGACCACTTCCAATTTGCCTTGATTCATGGACATGACATTCCAGGTTCCTATGCAATATTGCTCTTTACAGCATTGGATCTTGCTTCTATCACCCATCACAGCCACAGATGGGTATTGTTTTTGCTTTGGCTCCTTCCCTTCATTCTTTCTGGAGTTATTTCTCCACTGATCTCCAGTAGCATGTTGGGCACCTAATGACTTGGGGAGTTCCTCTTTTGGTATCCTATCATATTTCCTTTTATACTGTTCATGGTGCTCTCAAGGCAAGAATACTGAAGTGGCTTGCCATTCCCTTCTCCATTGGACTACGTTCTGTCAGCCCTCTCTACCATGACCCGCCCGTCTTGTGTTGACCCGCAGGCATGGCTTGGTTTCATTGAGTTAGACAAGGCTGTGGTCCTAGTGTGATTAGATTGACTAGTTCTCTGTGAGTATGGTTTCAGTGTGTCTGCCCTCTGATGCCCTCTTGCAACACCTACCATCTTACTTGGGTTTCTCTTACCTTGTGCATGGTGTATCTCTTCACGGCTGCTTCTTACCTTGGACGAAGGGTATCTCCTTACCAACGCCATTCCTGACCTTCATTACCATCTTTCTGAATTCCAAGTATATGTGTTAGTATACTGTATTGGTGTTTTTCTTCTGGCTTACTCACTCTGTATAATAGGCTCCAGTTTTATCCACCTCATTAGAACTGATTCAAATGTATTCTTTTTAATGTCCGAGTAATACTCCGTTGTGTATATATCACAGCTTTCTTATCCATTCATCTGCTGATGGACATCTAGGTTGTTTGCATATCCTCGCTATTATAAACAGTGCTGCAATGAACATTGGGGTTACATGTGTCTCTTTCAGTTCTGGTTTCCTCGGTGTGTATGCCCAGCAGTGGGATTGCTGGGTCATAAGACAGTTCTATTTGCAATTTTTTAAGGAATCTCCACACTATTCTCCATAGTGGCTGTACTAGTTTGCATTCCCACTAACAGTTTAAGAGGGTTCCCTTTTGTCCACTCGCTCTCCAGCATTTATTGCTTGTTGACTTTTGAATCATTTCCATTTTGACTGGTGTGAAATGGTACCTCATTGTGGTCTTTATTTGTATGTCTCTGATAATTAGTGATGTTGAGAGCATCTTTTCATGTTTGTTAGCCATCTGTATGTCTTCTTTGGAGAAATGTCTATTTAGTTGTTTGGCCCATTTTTTTGATTAGGTTATTTTTTAGGAATTGAGCTGCATAAGTTGCTTGCATATTTTTGAGATTAGTTGTTTGTCAGTTGCTTCATTTGCTATTATTTTCTCCCATTCCGAAGGCTGTCTTTTCACCTTGGTTATAGTTTCCTTTTTGTGTAGAAGCTTTTAATTTTAATTAGATCCCATATGAATATAGTAAAGTTGCAGGATATAAAAGCAACACATAGAAATCCCTTGCATTACTATACACTAATAATGAAAAAGTAGAAAAAGAATCAAGGAAATAATTCCATTCACCATTGCAATGAAAAAAATAAAATACTTAGGAATATACCTACCAAATGAAACTAAAGACCTATATATAGAAAATTATAAAACAGTGATGAAAGAAATCAAAGAGGACACTAATAGATGGAGAAATATACCATGTTCATGGATTGAAGAATCAATATAGTGAAGATGAGTACACTACCCAGAGCAATCTACAGATTCAATGCAATCCCTATCAAGCTACCAGTGGTAGTTTTCACAGAGCCAGAACAAATAATTTCACAATTTGTATTGAAATACAAAAAACCTTGAATTGCCAAAGCAATCTTGAGAAAGAAGAATGGAACTGGAGGAATCAACCTGCCTGATTTCAGGCTCTACTACAAAGCCACAGTCATCAAGAGAGTATGGTACTGGCACAAAGACAGAAATATAGATCAATGGAACAAAATAGAATTTTCCTTCATTTAAGTAGGAATTTTTTTTGGAGGAGGTAGGGACTAAGATGGAACAATTGATCTTACGTCCAACAAACTTGCTTATATTGCTGTTTTATTTTAATAGTTATCCATAGATACTTGTGGTTAGTTTACATATATCATGACAATGTCTACAATAGTATAACATTTTTATTTTATGTCCTCTCTTCTTAGAAAATAGTTTTTTCCCCTTCTTTTAATGGATTACCTAAGCAATATTTACATATTAGGCACTTAGTATCCTTCAAGTACTATGGCTGAGACCAAAAAAATCACCTATGAAAGCCAAGTCTGTCTCTTCCACTTCTCTTCTCCACATCATACAGTTTTCATTTACAATATTTAAAGCATACACCATTCATATTGAGGTAAACTGTGCTAACCTGAAACAAGGAGAGTTTCAGATATTTCTCCTGCAAAAAAAATGGGTCTATACAGGATCAACAGAGAATTGCATTCTAAGTTCTGCACCATAGCAAGCCTAGTGTAAGTTTCTACTACTCAAGAAAGTTTAGTGCAAGTTCCTACTACTCTTTATTATAGAGAGAAAAAATATATTTAGGAGGGTCACAGTATGTAGAGTCCCTGGATTTTCATTGGCTGAGTCCTTACCAGGAAAGAAGATTTTTTCTTCTTCCTGCTGGGCTCTGTTATCATCAGAGAGAATGAGAGCTCCCCCTCTGGTCTCCCAAGTCTAATTAATTGAGTTTCTCTTTATTAAATTTTTACAACTACTACCACCTTACATTTTATGCTTCTACTTCATTTTATTCTTTTTGTTGTTGTTGTTGTTCATGCCCTAATACCTAACACCTTATTTGTTCCTTAATGATGTTCTATTTACCTTTCAAAAATAATACACACACAAAAATTGTTTCTTAATATTAATAAACATTTGTTAAGAATTTTCATAGTAGTGTCTCTTTTCAAAACTGTAACTGTTTGAGCACCACAAGTGTATTATTCTGTGTTCAGACATATTCTCTAATTGTCACATAAAATACACACTGGTAAAAAAACTTTTGTTATTCCACATGCATTTATAGTGTAGCCTCATAAAATGCAAAAATTTGAGATATGAATAGTGAAACTAATAAAGAGTTCCTACAGATGTGGAAAATTATTATACCATAATGTTTAACATCAAAAGCAGACATAAAATTTAATGTACAATAGAATATCCATCATCTTAAAAACTACATCATAAAGACTGGAGAAAACACATTAAACTACTGAGTTTGGTCATCTGTGAATTTGAGGTATTATAGATGCTAGTCATTTATTTAAAATATTTTTCTCTGTCCTATTCTTGTCATGACCATATATTACAAAATGTTTTATTAAATATAATTTCTCATTTCTCCCAAAGTGCAAAGGACTGTCTTCCTTTTTTGTTTGTTTGTTTTTTTAATTAGTGAATTATTTTAGGTTGGAAATAGGTTAATTAGTGACATATTTATAATTTTTCCTATATATCTAAGTTCAACTTAAGTTTTTATTTATATGCTGGAAATTTTCCTCTTAAGATAATATTCCATAGTACAACAGTTTTATTTATATTTTTGTTAGTTCAATTTTCCTCTACTGAATAAGCTTTTACTTCCTTGAAGGATGAACTTGAACAATGATAACAATAGTATTAATTTACTATTAAAATATTGAGTGTTCATTATATGCTAGTCACAGAGTTCATTAAATATTTTATGTGTACAATCATGCTGCATTTCAAAATTTTCATATGACCTAGAGACTACTTTTATCACCATTTTCAAGTGAAGAACTTCTTCCTACAGCTGCTCAGTTATATTTGACTCTCTGTGACCCCATGGACTGTAGCCCACCAGGCTTCTCTGTCCCGGCAAGAATTCTTCTCCAGGCAAGAATACTGAAGTGCATGGCCATTTCCTTCTCCAGGGGATCTTCCCTACCCAGGGGTCGAACCTTGTTATCCTGCTCTTCAAGCAGATTCTTTACCATCTGAACCACCAGGGAAGCCAACAGAGATTAAAAGAGTAGGTGCCTTTTCCATAATCACTCATTAGTAAGTGAAAGAGCATAATCAAATACAAGTTTGTGTGGCTCCACTAATCAAATTCTGAAACAGTCAACCATATGATCTCTTTTATATGCTCTGTATCTCTTCACCTGTGCCTTGCACTCAGCCCTGCATATATTAGTTAATACCTAGTTAATAACTGTAAGACGCCTGATGTATATAGTCCAAAATGTTAATTAAAAGTAAAATGATGAACAAATGTTGACTTATATTCCAATGTCTATTTTTCCATATATCTTAATACAGTATATAAAATATTCCAGAAATGATCTCAGTCTACAGAGGAAATGGTATGCATCACTTTCCTGGTTATATGTGATGTTGGACAGAATGTGTTTTTAGTTTTATGAATCAGGACACCACTAAACATGCTTACGTTGTTTCCCATCTTAAGTTTACTTTCATCCTCTACTCAAACAAGTTAGTCTCTCTAAAGCATGACTAAGTCCCTATTTTCTACAATAGCAACCAAAAAAAAAAAAGAGAGAGAGAGTGACAAAATGAAACACCAACAAAGAAGAAAATAATGCTGTAGGTATTCTACACACTCCACTATTCAAAATTTAGCTCATGCACAAACGACAGTTTTACTAGCCATGAGTAATGAGAGGACTAAAATTCTCACTTAAACCCAATAGGCAGTGTTTTCTGTGTAAATGTATGGATGCATGTAACTTCAAATTTTTCTGTAGGCTTCATCTGAGCTTCCTGCTTTTCCATGAGGTAAAACTGTAGTCTTTTCACTTTTATGCACAAACTGTACTGAAATATTTTTACCAGTAAATACAAAGTATTTATGGGCTTTTCTGGTGGCTTGGATGAGATCTTCCTGCAATGCAGGAGACCTGGGTTTGATCCCTGGGTTGGGAAGAGCCCCTGGAGAAGAGAATGGCTACCTACTCCAGTATTCTTGCCTGGAGAATTCCATGGACAGAGGAGTCTGGTGGGCCACAGCCCATGTGATCACAAAGAATCAGACATGACTGAGTGACTAACACACTAATGGCATTAAAATTAATAACTTAGTTATCTTTTGTTGCCTACAATTAAGGTAGAGCTGTGGTAAGTCATAGATGGCATTACCCATGCGTATTTTTTACAAAAAGAAGTCCGGGAAGTTGCGGTGAGAAATTGGAATTCAGTGTGATGGAAAAGGAGCCATGAATGTGTATGCCAAGCAACCTTATGGGTGACACGGAAGTTGAGGTGAAAGTGAAGTGAAGTCGCTCAGTCGTGTCTGACTCTTTGCGACCCCGTGGACTGTATGTAGCCCACCATGCTCCTCTGTCCATGGGATTTTCCAGGCAAGAGTGCTGGAGTGGGTTGCCATTTCCTTCTCCAGAGGATCTTCCCTACCCAGGGATCGAACCCAATTCTCCCGCATTGTAAGCAAGACACTTTACCATCAAGTTGAGGTAATATACCCTAAAATCGGGAATAAAGCCATGTATGTGTTACATCACAGGTGAGGTAAGTCATAGATAAAGGAAACACCGTGGATACACTGCTGTCTTTTTCTGTGCCTGAAGTCGAATGTCCCTGAGTTTATATACTCCAGGAACTAATTTTATGGCTAATCTCCTTTTCCATGAGGGCTAGCTTCCTCAGGTGTCTCAAACTGAAATTGAAGGTAGGAGGAGAAGGGGATAACAGAGGATGAGATGGTTGGATGGTATAACCGACTCAATGGACATGAGTTTGAGTGATGGACAGGGAAGCCTGGCGTGTTGCAGTCCATGGGGTTGCAAAGAGTTGGACATGACTGAACTGAATTGAACTGAAAGGGTTGCATAAATATTAAGCATAACATTTTAGTTTTCAAGTGCTCAATATTCTTGGATTTCTAGACATAGTGGGAGGCAGCATCATTGACTATGAAATTCAATACAAAAACGCTATTAAATTCAATGGCTTTATGATAGGGGTTAATTTTTTGTATTACTATCCAATTTTTAAAAGTTATCCTTGTCTAAAGCAGAAAGCTGTTAAGCGAGAATGTACTTTAAAAGTAATAAGCAAGTGGAATAAAGATGCCATCTTTCTATCTAGAATGATTTTTGAGTGATGTACTGCCTGTTTAAAATTCATAATCCATGATCTTGGCTTCTGAACTGAAGATGAAGAAATACTACTATTTTTATTTTTCTTTAAATTTTCACTCTTATTGCAAAAGTTTCACTTGACTGTGTACTCTAGGTGTCAAATGATCTCATCTGAAATGGTACAAGCTTATATAAAGTATATCCATGGAGCAGAATGGGGTAAAAGCTAAAGAAATTTTACTGTGAGTGAATACAGCAAGTTGCTCTTTCTTAATATATCAGTTGACATTTTGTGTGCAGAATTCATGCATTTCTAATAGTTCCTATAAAATGTCAGCCTGTTCAGGAACAGTAAGCTGCCAGAGAACAGTCTCCAGCAGCCCATCCAGGGGCCCAGCACTGCCCCACTGCCAGGCCATGGCCCCAATGATGTGGCACACACAACTTCTCTGAATAAGAGCAAAGGAGCTCTAAATGCCACCCACAGTTCTGCCCTCCACCCTTTCCTCCCAAAACTCAACTCGAAGGTCTATTTTTTTTTTCAAAACCTCTGTACTATAGTGACAAAGTAAAAAGAAAGTTAAATTCTGAATTATATTATTTGAATTGAGTGAGACTTTTAAATTTGCAATTGAATAAATCCATTTCATTATCAATCAAAGCAACTCACTTGTCTGTGAAATTTTCTTTCTTCTCTCTCTCACATCCCAATCCCCGATGCACACACAGCTGCTCCTTATACTATAAAAGCTTTCTACAGGAAGAAAAATTGAAAGCATGTAAAAACACGAAATTTGTTTTCAAAGAACAAATACAATGGTAAGCATTTATTTTAAACTTCAATTTTTATGTAGTTAAATCTTAACATCCCTAGGAAAGTCTTCCAGTTTCCCAGACTAGCCCTAGCCATTCTGATCTTTGAACTGTACCATGGAATATTGCTAAAGGATAGAGATTCAAGAGCCATACTTGAACAAGAGCGTCAGTTAAATCCCAGTTCTATATCTTATAAGCTAAATGACTTTGGCACATCGTATAATACCTCTGTGCTTTAACTTCTCTATCTGAAAAATGTAAATGATAAGGTTACCTACTATTCATGGATTGGTTTTGAATATTATATGAATTTATAGATGTGAAGTACATTAAACAGTGTCTGGTTCACAGACAACATAAATCTATGCTGTTATTAATATCACCTGTGATTTCTCACTCAACTATTGTATTATTATCTAAATTTATCGTTTTGTACTTTGCACAGGCTCTATTGGTGTTGGAGATGACTCTTTAGAGTCCCTTGGACTGCAAGGAGATCCAACCAGTCCATTCTGAAGGAGATCAACCCTGGGATTTCTTTTGAAGGAATGATGCTAAAGCTGAAACTTCGGTACTTTGGCCACCTCATGTGAAGAACTGACTCACTGGAAAAGACTCTGATGCTGGGAGGGTTGGGGGCAGGAGGAGAAGGGCGACTGAGGATGAGATGGCTGGATGGCATCACGGACTCGATGGATGTGAGTCTGAGTGAACTCCGAGAGATGGTGATGGACAGGGAGGCCTGGTGTGCTGCGATTCATGGGGTCGCAGAGAGTCGTACATGACTGAGTGACTGAATTGAACTGAACTATTGATGGCTATTTAGTTACAGGTACTAGAAAGAGAGGAACAACAAATCAGTCTTGGATTTGGGATTAATAACAGTATTGATATACATTCAAGCATGCTAGTTTTTCCCTTGAGGAAAAAAAAGACTAAAATTTTGTTATTTAATGATATACACATGCCAAATTAGATAGTTCACTGGTTTAGCTGGTGTATATGACAGTTTATATAAAGATGTTTTAAAACCATGATTAGAACACAACAAAGGAAGAGATGGAAATTTACTAGATGAAAATTGTGAAGCCATTTTAGCAATCTAGCACATGAGAACTAAATGTAGTTTTACACACTTAGGTGAAGGAAAGAATAGCTTCTATCTTTGTTCAATTTTTTTAAAAAAGAATACCAATTTTTGACAGACAAAGTTGTTATTTCTTCCCTTCTTATATTCTGAGGGGAACTCTTATCATATGGTGGAAAAAAATTAGTGATAAAACCACAAATTATTTGACTCGAGGTGAATTATTTATTACATGTTTACATATTAGATTTCAATGAAAAGTCAGAGAATAGTATGGTTTTGTTGCTTAGTGTGCATTTTCTATGGACTTTAAAGTATGTATATTTGGTATTTTACCCTTTGCTGAGATCTGACTTGATTTAGGTCAGAACTTTGATAACACAGAAAAAAAAAAAAAAAAAAAACAACCCATAAATGTTCCCACTTGGAACATCAGTTTTCTCAAGCATGAATTTGGAAAGATCTGAATAACAACTAATGTAAGATTCAGCTCTTTGGCAAGCATCTACTATAGTCATTCCATGGTGTCATATGATGAATTCATAGTTCCTGATGTGATGGCAGAGTAGATATTCTGTAGTAAGTGTTACAGCACCTGTACTGATGGAAGATTGTCAACACTGAATAGACCCTGAGTACTTTTCCTTCAAAACAATGCAAATCAAAGTGAGTACCTAATACTTAACATGCTTTAAAAATTAAAACAAACAGAGAGGCTTAACCTGAGATGACCTTGTCCCACCTAGGGCAGGGAATTAGCAGCAATTATTGACACAACAAATGAAAAAACCTTTTATCAATATAATTCCCAACCAACCCACTATACTAATAATTTCTAACTTCCCACAAGAATTTGCCTTTAATAAGTCAAAACATCTCATGCCTCTCAAGGTTGGAGGGCTGTTGTGGCCGGAGGAACCTATACAGGCAGGCTAGATAACCTTCAGAGGAGTCCCGTAAGTTAAGCCTCTCTGTGGACACATGAGTGTTTACTACCTCTCAACCATAAACAGCACAGAGAGTTTTGGAGTATTTCGAGAGTCTTAATTAACATAGGGCTTTTTCTTGTTGTTGAGTCAATGATTGCCGCCAGGCCTCCTTATCTCTAGACACCTGGGAATATATTAATCAATGTATTTGGAATATACAAAAGGAAATGTAGTTTTTGATGTTAGCAATATTAGACTTTTTGAGTTAATGAATTTTCTCTCTTGTTATAGATCACTGTACTTTATTATAAATCATTGCGTCCTTGCTATGTAAAAATGTAACCTTATCACTATCTTAAGACTAAGTAGATCTTAAGGGGAACATTGGTGAAAGGATTTTCATTTGTTGGACTGATGTTTGCTGCTAAATCTCCATATTCCCTGCCCTTATAATAATAAATATAACTAGCATATGGGAGAAATACGTATTAACCTTTAAGCATATAGGAGAACTAAGTATTAACCTTTAATATCAATCATCTTAACCTTGGGTTAAATAAATTCCTTTCTTGATTGTAACTCACTACATCCTCACCCTATAGGAATGCAACTTTATTTGGAGGGTGGTGCCTGGTTTAAGAAAAACAGGCTTGGAAAAAATAAGTTTTCTGGTTATCAGAAAGAGTTGTAAATGTCAGCAGGCAGAAATGGCTTAAAGATGATGTAAAACCCCTAAGACCTTTTTTATGTAAAGCACCTGATTTTGATAAAGGTCAGGACTGCTGACCCCCACGTGACTCTGTATTCATCCCTATATGTAACAAAAGGTATATAAGAAAATCGAAAAAATAAAGAAATGGGATCAGTTCCTGGGGTGGGGGGGATTAAAACAAACAAACAAAAACAACGAACCAGAATTCGAGTGAGAAAATCAAGATTCTCAATAAAATAACAACAAAATAGGCTTCAGAGAGAAAACCATGCTTCTCAAAGGGCTATAAACAAACAAATTTGAACAAGTTTAAAGCACCCAAGGTTCAGCTTCTTGATCTGTATAACATGTTTGGGAAAAGAATGTGTGAGATAACCTTGTTTTACCCCCAATCTCTGGTTCAGTAATTGACATATGATAAATCCTAAGAAAAGCCAGTTATTTCCTCTTGTCCCAAACTTCCTATCATTTATTCTGAAAGATCCAAGTATTGCTTTTTAGAAAGTAAAGTCAGTAAGATTATCATAGAGGATATACTGATAATAGTATCTTTTCTGGTGCATCCATTGTTTATGTAAATAAGAAGAGGCTCCAGTGCTGGGAACTTGAAGAGATGATGCTCAGTTGAAGGGAGTAAAGAACTGATTTGCAGGCCCCCGTGATTTTTGCAGATGCTTGAGAACTAAACTGCCAATATTCCTGTGCCACTTGGTTTCCAAAAACTGAAAAAATCAACAGACAGAGATAATCTTAAAATGCCATCATGAGTAACAGAACTGACTCTTTTGTGCAAAAGCAGAATGCCTTCATAGTTTTCCAGAGTAAATAAAAGCATATTTAATCAGAACTGACCTCATAGCTATAACTGAACCCAGACATAGTGGCTGATGGGCAACCAATATACACCAGAAAAAAGAGAAATGACCTATTAGTTGAAGCACTCACAAAACATTCCCTGATAATGCAACTAAACGTTTTATTTCTTGATTGAAATATAACTTTCCAAAGGTGTGAATCTCTTGGTTAGCAAGAATGATGGACATTGGATTTGGTAGCAGATCCAAGCTTCCCTGGTGGCTCGAGGATAAAGCATCTGCCTGCAATGCAGGAGACCCAGGTTCAATCCCTGGGTTGAGAAGATCCCCTGGAGAAGGAAATGTCAACCCACTCCAGTATTCTTGCCTGGAGAATCCCATGGACAGAGGAGCCTGGCAGGCTACAGTCCACAGGGTCGCAAAGAGTCGGACACGACTGAGCGACTTCACTTTCACTTTCCAAGAAGAAGACTTGCTCTGCATTTTCAAGGTAGGTATTCTTACCCCATGATCTGTTTACTGCTAAGTATCAGCTTGTTTTGTTTAACCCTGTCATCCTCTCCATTTCTTAACAATGGTATCTAAGCTGGGTAACGAATCTTTACTTTCTAAGGATCCTACAGGGAACCAAGGAGGGGACATGCTATCCACTTATGAACATGACAGAGAGCATGTGCTACTCTGCTGTTGACTGTGGAGGTCATTCCTGTCCAGATGTCTTTTTATACAGCGTTCAGGATTTTGGCGAGAGGGCAATGGCACCCCACTCTGGTACTCTTGCCTGGAAAATCCCATGGACGCAGGAGCCTGGTAGGCTGCAGTCCATGGGGGTAGCGAAGAATCAGCGACTTCATTTTCACTTTCATGCATTGGAGAAGGAAATGGCAACCCACTCCAGTGTTCTTGCCTGGAGAATCCCAGGGATGGCGGAGCCTGGTGGGCTGCTGTCTATGGGGCTGCACAGAGTCGGACACGACTGAAGCGACAGCAGAAGCAGCAGCAGGAAGATTTTGGCTGTTGGGAAACTCTGGAACTGGCAAGAATCATAGAGCTCCTGAAATATCACACGATCAGTGTAACAACTGAGAAGAACTTTGTCCTAAGAGCATGTTGTTCAGTTCAGTTCAGTCATTCAGTGGTGTCTGACTCTTTGTGACCCCATGGACTGCAGCATGCCAAGCTTCCCTGTCCATCACCAGTTCATGGAGCTTGCTCAAACTCATGTCTCTCAAGCCAGTGAAGTCACCCACACATCTTATCCTCTGTTTGGGTCAATATGAACCATAGTCTAGCTTTAGGTTTCTACAAACCTGAAATTCAATTCTGAGTTTAAACAGATCCTAGTTTGCTATTAAGCTGATATTGAATAACTTATTGAGGAGGAAGGAAACAATATTCAACAGGTTTATTTATTCAAAGATGCCAATATACGTTTTGACCATCTAGGGAACTCACATATTCTATTAAGAGCAATCTCTTTCCAGAGCAAAAGTTTGGAAATAAAATTTATGAGTCAGAGGGTTTCTGAGAAATTAGGAAATTAGAACAAGGAAGAGACCAAGTTGAATTCTCCTTAGTATCTCTCAGTTCCTAACACATTAACAAAAAAATACATATATATGACTTTAGTAAAGATATAGGTTGCAATACTTGACCAGAAAATAAACACAGTGTATATGTATTGTGATTGTAGAATAATTATAGAGATGCTATTTACTTATATTATAGTGAGTAGAATCTCAGATTACATACCAGAAACTTGGGTTTTGTTACTAGCTCTCTCACTAATTAGCTGTGTGACTATAGCATTTTGCTTAATTTCTTTGACCTTCAATTTCTACAGTGCAGATGATTTTTTTTCTATCAGTTCAGTCGCTCAGTCATGTCTGACTCTGTGACCCCATGAATCACAGCACGCTAGGCCTTTCTGTCCATTATCAACTCCCAGAGTTCACGCAAACTCATGTCCATCAAGTCGGTGATGCCATCCAGCCATCTCATCCTCTATCATCCCCTTCTCCTCCTGCTCCCACTACCTCCCAGAATCAGAGTCTTCTCCAATGAGTCAACTCTTCTCATGAAGTGGCCAAAGTATTGGAGTTTCAGCTTTAGCATTTGTCCTTCCAATGAACACCCAGGACTGATTTCCTTTAGAATGGACTGGTCGGATCTCCTTGCAGCCCAAGGGACTCTCAAGAGTCTTCTCCAGCACTACAGTTCAAAAATATAAATTCTTCAGCATTCAGCTTTTTTCACAGTCCAACTCTCACATCCATACCCGACCACTGGAAAAACCAGAGCCTTGATTAGATGGACCTTTCTTGGCAAAGTAATGTCTCTGCTTTTTAATATGCTATCTAGGTTGGTCATAACTTTCCTTCCAAGGAGTAAGCATCTTTTAATTTCATGGCTGCAATCACCATCTGCAGTGATTTTGGAGCCCCCTCCCCCACCAAAAAAATAAAGTCTGACACTGTTTCCACTGTTTCCCTATCTATTTCCCATGAAGTGATGGGACCAGATGCCATGATCTTAGTTATCTGAATGTTGAGCTTTAAGCCAACTTTGTTTCTATCACAAAATCATTTCAAGGATAAGAATTCTGTATTTAAAGCCCTCTGTAAATTGTGATACATTTTTCTAGTTCACAATATTATCATCAGTCCTCTCAGATTTCTCTGCATTTGACAGAAACACATTTTTAAAAAATGAGCATAATTTTAAGGCATACAGAAAACTTCCTTTGCTTTCATAATAAACAGCTTGCAATTAACAGCACTTAATTTTTATGATGATGCTTATAGGAAACTTCAGTTATCATATGAAAACTTGGTGCATAAATATTCAGTAAACACTTCAAAATTTACCTAAATTGTCTTTATAAAATATAAATACATGTGAGGGAAGAAAATCAACTGTTAAAATGGATTGCTGTCTTTGCGTTCTCTAACAATAAGCTCCTATGAAGAAAGATAATGAGGTTTTACATTTGCATAACACCTGTTTAAACAGGCTCAGGCTGAGAAGGAAAAGTACCTGTACCAGCCAATGTCCTGGGCCTGGAAGTGCTGAGAACAGTTTGAAAAATTTGCCTCTAACTTAGCTGACACAGCTTCTCAGCCTGTTTTTGGGAATATGCTATTTTTAATGTTCATTGTGATTACTTACAGCAAACAAAGTACACATCAAAAGTTTGAGCTGCATTTTTGTTTCTTGTTCCTGACGGCAGAAGTTACCAGATGTAGGTTTTTCTAGTTCTTAAAGCAAATTGGTACAATTCTTCCTAGAATATGTTTAGTCATCTTACCAATTAAGAAGTTTTTTTAAATGCATATATTTGCAAGATTTGAAATTGATTATTATTTGAAAGCATCTCATCCCAGATATAACCACAGCAGCCATTGATGATCAGCAATATTTTGTAGAATATTTTAGAAAACATACACATATACCAGCTACTTAACTAATAGGTTTCCTTCTCCTTCTACTCAAGCCAGAAGCTTTCCTTAGCTTTACTATGGAAACTTCTATTAAGCAAATGCCACATTTGTGGTTAATAAGTACTATATTATAGTTTATGAGCAGTTGAATTTTTAAGGTTCAGAGTAGTTATATTTCATCCTTTGGCAATGGTGGTCATAGTTTGCTGACTCTTTACCTTCCAGTCTTCAAAAAGAGAAAAAAATAATGTATGTACTAATGTCATCCATTTACCTAAGCCCACCTTAAAATTAATACAGGCAGTTTTAAAGTAAAAATGCTTGTGATTTACACTTGTCTTTTAGACAGTGGCAATAAAAAAGTAGACCTGTATTCATGTGGAAATACAAGAATTTCAGTATTCACAATCCAGATCCGGATTTAGATCTTAGGTCTGCTCCTTCTTGCTGTGAAAGCATGAAAAAAGTCACATCATTTTTTGTTTTGTGCTTTTTTTTTTTTTCTGATCTGTAAAATAAACCTCCAATGTTTTTAAAATTACAACAGGAAGCAGATAAGATAGTCAATCTTGAGACTTTACAATGAAAATCTGTTCAGTGTTATTTCACTTTCCATCATTTGACCCCAATAGGTTAAAAAAAAAGATAAGCATATCTATAGATATGTGTAAAATATCCTACTAGAATTTAACTGAAAAAATATTATGCATCAGTTCAGCCACTTTAAAATAATTCACTCAACAATTTATTTAACAATTTAAAAAATATGTCTTATAAAGAAAGAGACTATACGTATTAAAGTCAAAGAGCTATTTATCATATTCTAATCAGGAGATTGTACTTGCCTTTAAGATCTAGAACAAAACAAACTTCTATTGATTAGAGGTTCAGAAGATTGATTAGAGGTTTTAACTCATAACCCTTAATAGATGAATAGACTTCAATTTTTATTTTGTGGTAAACCCAGGAATCTGTACATTTTACAAGTTTCCCAGATGATTTTGATACAGATGGCCAATAAACTATATTCTGAAAAACTCTCAAATATTGCACAGATAATCCCCAACTAAACATAAGGTGGCACTAAAACATGCAGTGACATTCATTTGGAGTACAAAGGAATCCTTGAATTTAATAAATCAACATTTATAAAGTCATTATTCTGAGCAAGGCCATCTGCCAAGTATAATAAAAGATGAAGAGATATCTAAGAATCTGTGCCAACCTTCTTCTAACACAGAAGAATAAATGATAGTGTGCTAGATAATGTGTTTTTCATTGTTGATTATGAAATTGTCACATAGATTAATTAACACCATTTTGCCCCATTTTAATTTCAAGGGTTAATCCAAATTTTACTTGCTTCAAGAAAGAGTACAGACAATGGCATTCTAATGAGAAGGAAAGACATTTCCTTATACCTCTCAGTGTAGCACTAATTATCTTTTTCTAATACAAATGACTTCTAGTGAACATGAAAGATCACATTTTGAAAGTACCTACTTTACAGAATTAGGTATATCCAAGATTATAACCCTGACATCTTTCTCGAACACCAGAGAAATACACTTGTGATCATTTTCCTTATATGAAAATCCTTCAGCTTTCATTTGTCTTATAACTTCTAGATGCCCAACATTTTTGTTTCAGTGTTTTTTTTTCAGATGTCTCAGATGGAAAAAAATTGAACCCAATTTCTTGCCAAGAAAACCTATTTAATTAGCTGATCAATACTCTGCTAGACCCAAGCAATGCTGTGACATACATGAAATCTTGCTCTTGAAGAAGCTAAGGTCTTAGATGTTTAAATGATTTGACTGAGATCACAGGGATCATTACTAATAAAATCTGGGCTTGAACCCCAGCCTTTGAACTTTTAATTTGTGCCCTTGATTGCAAGGTCAGAAGTATGGGTTTTGGGATGAGGGTATCACTTGGTTTTATGAAAACTTCAACCAGGCTAATGCTAGCTAAAAATTTTTCTTGTAATTGTACATTCAATAACAGAATTAATGCAGTGTATTAAGAATTGTAAAATTAGGTTTTAAAGTCATGATTAAATTTCATGAGAGCAAAAGAAATGAAGATAGCATTATCATAATGATATCTTATTATATTGAGTTTTAAAATTCTGATTGAAGGAGGTCTACCAGATGAGAACATTAGGGAAGATAATATTCCTTCTGTCCAAAGGTTCCATAGCTCTGTTTTACAAAATTTGTTGTGTTTGAAATAAACCCATAGATCAAACTATCAAAATGTTTCTTTAGGTCCCAACTCTCTAGATTAACAAACTGTCAAAAAAAATACCTGGATATGGTGTCATGAGAATATAAACTAATCTGAAATGTTACCTCACTGTTTAAGGAACTTCTTTCTTCAAAAAGAGCTGAAAACATTCAGCAATCCACTGTTCTTTTATTTGGCACTTCAAAGTACCATTAATTTTTTTAGATGGTGAATATAAAACACAAAAATACTTAGCTCTTCCTAGCCATTCAAATTTTCTATCTGAGTTGACTGATCAGTAGGTAAATACTTGTAAGCCAAATATTTACTTATAATCCAAATGTGATAATATTACAGAGGATAAGAATTCAGTATAGTTTTTCAGAGAGGAAACTCCAGAAGTGACTGATAAGTTCTAGTCCTGGCTTTACCTCCTACTAGCTGGATGACTTTGGAAAATTCACTTTAACTCTCTCTACCACATTAACCTTATTTGTTAAAGTGGGGTTTTAGAAATGTATGCTTAAGTGAGTTAAGGGAGAGCTGAATTAAATAATATATCTAAATTGCTTTGAAGAGTACCTGGAATGTAATTTTGCCATATAAACAAGATAATACATATAAAGATTTTTTTAATCTTTTAGAAAAGCAAATATAAAGAAAATGGTGAAAATGTTCTAAAATACACAAAAGTTTGAGAAAAACATGAGTAACATCAGAGAATGGAGACCAACTCTGTATGGGGCAAGAATAATAAAGGCAGTGAATTTTGTGAAGACCCATAAAGTTAGGTTAAGAGATCTGAAAAGCCTTTTTCTTTGCTCTTCAACAATGTTGTAACATTAAAGGAATCATCCTTTCCTTTATTTCAGCAGTAAAATGAGCTTATTTGAGAACATTGCTAGAGAACATTGTCATATGTGGATTTTCCTATTAACCAGGTGTTTGAGAACACCGACTATATTTACATTGTGCGTGTGTGCTTAGTGGCTTCAGTTGTGTCCGAATGCCACCCCATAGACTGTGCCCCACCAGGCTCCTCTGTCCATGGGATTTCCCAGATGAGAATACTGGAATGGGTTGCCATTTCCTTCTCCAGGGTATCTTCCCAACTCAAGGATCGAACCTGCTTTTCCTGTGGCTCTTGCATTAGCAGATGGATTCTTCACTACTGAGTCACCTGGGAAGCCCATATTTACGCTAGCAATTGCCTTATCTTTCCAGTATTTCAAAAAATTCTTTTAACTGTTTTATGAAGGATGAACCATTGCAGCACTGTTTATAATAGCCAGGACATGGAAACAACCTAGATGTCCATCAGCAGATGAATGGATAAGAAAGCTATGGTACATATGCACAATGGAGTATTACTCAGCCCTTAAAAAGAATAAATTTGAATCAGTTCTAATGGGATGGATGAAACTGGAGCCGATTATACAGAGTGAATTAGCTAGAAAGAAAAACACCAATACAGTATACTGACACATATATATGGAATTTAGAAAGATAGTAATGATGACCCTGTATGTGAGACAACAAAAGAGACACAGAGGTATAGAACAGACTTTTGGCCTCTGAGGGAGAGGGAGAGGGTAGGATGATTTGGGAAAATGGCATTGAAACATGTATACTATCATGTAAGAAACGAAGCGCCAGTCTATGTTCAATACAGGATACAGGATTCTTGGGGCTGGTGCATGGGATGATCCAGAGAGATGAAATGGGGTGGGAGGTGGGAGGGGGCTTTGGCATTAGAAGCTCGTGTACAACTGTGGTTGATTCATGTCAATGTATGGCAAAACCAAAACAGTATTGTAACGTAGAATAAAGTATTAAAAAAAGAAAAAGAAAAAAAAAAAAAGGATGAACCAAATGGAGGGCAAGAGATTGAAAACAGAGAGATAAATTAAAAATCTCTTGGAACTATGTGGGTTTTTGTTGTTGCTCAGTTGCTCAGTTGTGTTCCACTCTTTGCAACCCCATGGACTGTAGCCCACCAGGTTCCTCTGTCCCTGGAATTCTCCAGGCAAGAATACCGAAGTGAATTGCCATTTCCTTCTCCAGACTATGTGTGTAAAAAAGTAATAATTTTTTTCAGTTAAAAAAAAATCACTGAATAATTAGGCAAATACTGCATGCTGTGCCTAGTTGCTCAGTCATGCCCGATTCTTTGAACCCCCAGGAATTGCAGCTCGCGGGGCTCCTCTGTCCGTAGGGATTCTCCAGGCTGGAGTGAGTTGCCATTTCCTGCTTCAGGAGACTGCCATTTCCTACTTCTCAACCTAGCGATTGAACCCATGTTTCTTGGATTTCCTGCATTAGGCAGATTCTTTACCACTGCACCACCTGGGAAGTTACTAGGACCAAGAGAAATACAAGGACCAAAATTTACTGAATTTGAAATCTTGCCAAGTGTTCTCACTATAGTCTTTGTTCTGTGGTGGGTATAAACATACATTATGACATTATACTGGGTTGAAGTGCGTGTAATTCCCATTTTGTAGAACTAAAAAGAGTAAAACAGTAGTAATTTCATGATTCATCATGGTACCTTATTTAGTGGGAAACAATTTAATACATGGCATGATAAAGAATGCCAAAGTAAACTCAAATGATCTTAAAAATTGACCAAAAGATTTGAATTTTCTACTTATAATGATTGGATTTAGGAATTACGTCAAATTACATTTTATAGTTATTGGCAAAAGAAATAAATATATAATTACATTCTTCTCAGATAAATATATTTTAAAGAAAATTATTTCAGAGATAATTAAATGAGCTAAATATTACTCTTTAAGCTTTGCGTTGAGGAAGTATATTAGTTGTGTTCTTCAGATGCCATTTTTAGTTCAGTAATCCTATTTAAGGTTCTGTGATTTTATAGTTTTCAATAAAGATTTAATTATGCATAAGATCGTTAAAACCTGTCCTTGCAAACCTTTCAAAGGGAGAGCTGCTTTCAAACAACTGGATGTTCATAAGGATTGAGATGATGAATAATGAGGATTTATTCATGTTGTTTTTAATTTACACATAATTAAAAAAATACCTCCAACCTATTTCATTTCTTCCATGAGATAACTCTTCAGGGTAACTTTCTTGCCTTTCCCCCTTTCTTATATGTGAATAAAAGTCCTGAGGTTTTGTATACCAAGAAATGGCCTGGATGGATTGGAACACTTATTCTGAAATTTAGACCCATCTAGTTCATCTGGATGGCATACAGAATGTTCTGGGGGATGGCAGGATTAAGAGGGTGCTGGGAAAGAAATATAACATGAAGAAAGATTTGACTCAGGAGATCTCATCCTGAGAATCAGAATGAGGGGATCATTATGGGTCCCTTGGAACTCCTCATGATATTCCAGATCTGAGTCTTAGATATTAACAGGGACTAAATCCAAGCCAGGCTTCAGCAATACGTGAACTGTGAACTCCCTGATGTTCAAACTCTTTTTAGAAAATGCAGAGGAACCAGAGATCAAATTGCCAACATCCGATGGATCATGGAAAAAGCAAGAGAATTCCAGAAAAACATCTATTTCTGCTTTATTGACTATGCCAAAGCCTTTGACTGTGTGGATCACAATAAACTGTGGAAAATTCTGAAAGAGATGGGAATACCAGACCACCTGACCTGCCTCTTGAGAAATCTGTATGCAGGTCAGGAAGCAACAGTTAGAACTGGACATGGAACAACAGACTGGTTCCAAATAGGAAAAGGAGTACGTCAAGGCTGTATATTGTCACCCTGCTTATTTAACTTATTTGTAGAGTACATCATGAGAAACGCTGGACTGGAAGAAACACAAACTGGAATAAAGATTGCTGGGAGAAATATCAGTCACCTCAGATATGCAGATGACACCGCCCTTATGGCAGAAAGTGAAAAGGAGCTAAAAGCCTCTTGATGTAAGTGAAAGAGGAGAGTGAAAAAGTTGGCTTAAAGCTCAACATTCAGAAAATGAAGATCACGGCATTCGGTCTCATCACTTCATGGGAAATAGATGGGAAAACAGTGGAAACAGTGTCAGACTTTATTTTTGGGGTTCCAAAATCACTGCAGATGGTGACTGCAGCCATGAAATTAGAAGACACTTACTCCTTGGAAAGAAAGTTATGACCCTAGATAGTATATTCAAAAGCAGAGACATTACTTTGCCGACTAAGGTCCATCTAGTCAAAGCTATGGTTTTCCCAGTGGTCATGTATGGATGTGAGAGTTGGACTGTGAAGAAGGCTGAGCGCCGAAGAATTGATGCTTTTGAACTGTGGTGTTGGAGAAGACTCTTGAGAGTCCCTTGGAGTGCAAGGAGATCCAACCAGTCCATTCTGAAGGAGATCAACCCTGGGATTTCTTTGGAAGGAATAATGCTAAAGCTGAAACTCCAGTACTTTGGCCACCTCATGGGAAGAGTTGACTCATTGGAAAAGACTCTGATGCTGGGAGGGATTGGGGGCAGGAGGGGAAGAGGACGACATTGGAAAAACTCTGATGCTGGAAGGATTGGGGGCAGGAGGAGAAGGGGACGACATTGGAAAAACCTCTGATGCTGGAAGGATTGGGGGCAGGAGGAGAAGGGGACGACAGAGGATGAGATGGTTCAATGGTATTACGAAATCGATGGACGTGAGTCTGAACTCTGAGAGATGGACGTTGAGTACTCTAGGATGAGTACAATGAGTTGTTTGTTGTTGCTGCCTAGTTGTTCAGTCTTGTCTAACTCTTTTGCAACTCCATGGACTGCAGCCCATAAGGCCCTTCTGTCCATGAAATTCTCCAGGCAAGAATACTGGAGTGGGTTGCCATTTCATTCTCCAGAGGATCTTCCCAACCCATGGATCAAAACCATGTCTCCTGCTCTGGCAGGTGGATTTTTTTTTACCACTGAACCGCCAGGGAAGCTGAAGTACAGTAGGTATGACATGAAATAGGTAAGAGGAATGTTTTGTATTTAGAGAAGTATGCTCCAGGGGTTGGTGATGGACAGGGAGGCCTGGCTTGCTGCGGTTCATGAGGTCGCAAAGAATCGGACATGACTGAGCAACTGAACTGAGCTGAACTGTGTCCCAACTAGAGGGCATTATACAGTTGTATGTCACTGTTTAATCCTGGGCATTGGGGCTGTGGTGGGATAAGTGACTTCGTCATTGGTACTGATTAGCTGTGTTATATTGGGCAACCACCTTAGCCTCTCTGGGCTTCTGTAGCCCCATTTGCAAAATGAATAAGATAATAGGGTCAAATTTAGAAGGTTTTAGGGAAACGTTAAATGAATTTGCACACCATGACATTAAGATCAGCACTTGGCACACAATGAACACTCAGTACATTTATAATTATTTGTTATTATTAGGTACAATGAGCCCTTAGGTTTTTGTTTACAAAAGAAATAGTGAGGGGAGCTCTTGGAAAGAGGGAGTAGAGTTATCATGTGGATTTATATGGAGTGAAAGGATTAAGGAACTGACAATACCCCATTACAGCAAAACTGCAAAAAAAAAAAAAAAAAATCATTGTAACATATTTAAAACAAAAAAATAATTCTGAAAATCAAATATAGCTAGACGTCCTGTATATTTAATTATTAAATGTCACGACTCTAAGCAGATCTTTCATAGAGAGAAAGAATATTGAATTAGGAATTTAAAGACATTTTGTGAAAGCAGAAACTACTACTATTTCTTTGGAGGTATTCAGATTAATTACTTCCTATCTCTGATCATCGGTTATCTGATGTAGGTTGTGTGTGCTCTAAGTTGCTTCAGTATGTCTAACTCTTTGGGACCCCATGGATTGTAGCCTGCCAGGCTCCTCTGTGGATTTCTCCAGGGAAGAATACTGGAGTGAGTTGCCATGCCGTCCTCCAGGGATCTTCCCAACCCAGGGACTGAACCTGCATTGCCTATGTCTCCTGTATTGGCAGGTGAGTTCTTTAACACTAGCACCACCTGAGCAGCCCCTCACATAGGTTAAGAGATAGTTAAGAGATGACCTCTAAATCCTTCTGCAGTTCTTATGTTCTGCATATGTAAATAATGTTCAGAACTTGGGGCTAACTATATTTAATATGCTGCTACTGCTAAGTCGCTTCAGTCATGTCCAACTCTGTGTGACCCCATAGACAGCAGCCCATCAGGCTCCTCCACATCCCTGGGATTCTCCAGGCAAGAACACTGGAGTGGGTTGCCATTTCCTTCTCCAATGCATGAAAGTGGAAAGTGAAAGGGGAAGTCGCTCAGTCGTGTCCAACTCTTAGCGACCCCACGGACTGCAGCCTACCAGGCTCCTCCATCCATGGGAGTTTCCAGGCAAGAGTACTGGAGTGGGGTGCCAGTGACTGCTGATACTCATATTGACATTGAACATTCATTCATTCTCACACATAGTTCATTACTTTTTTATTTTATGTACAATTTTGAAAATAAGTTCATTTTCAAATGTGCAAACTGAGGTTCAGATATTAACTGGTTTAGCAAGTTCCCTGGTGGCTCAGATGGTAGAGTCATCTGCTGCAATGTAGGAAACTCAGGTTCAAACCCTGGGTCACAAAGATATCCTGGAGAAGGGAATGGCAACCTACTCTAGTATTCTTGCACAGAGAATTCCATGGACAGTGGAGCTTAGTGAGCTACAGTCCATGGGTCGTAAGGAGTCAGACATGACTGAGAAACTAACACACTTTTTAAAAAACACTATACTGTTAATACATTTAGTAGTCAGGGTTTAATTGCTTTTCTTTCAAATCTCTTCTACTTTTGTCACTCTCAACATCCTTGAGCTTTCTTTAATTTTTCTTTTGGTATTTAAAGTGAGTTGTTAGTAGAAGATATTAAAGTAAGAAAATGTAAAAATAGATATTGTATTACTGAGAAAATAATTATTAAAGTATAGTCATAAATTTTCACTAATAATTGTTGAAATGTAATTATAAGTTTTAACATTAGAAGAGACACTAATGAAAGGCATTTTTATCTTTTTTTTCCCCTTTTGCAGTATCATTCCTGTGATTCTACTTTTTAAAATAGGGTTTCAAGGTTTTCTAGGGAAAGAAATTGGTGTCAGAATGTCCAATAAAAGCTTGATTGTGTGATAGATTACCTGTTCAAGTAGTGATGTATAGTTTCCAGTAATTTTAAAAGCACATTTAGCTCTCATTCCACTGTAAGTACTACATAGATTTTATTTGAAATTTTGCAAAAGTGCTACCCAATCATTCTTTGTACTTAAGATGAAGGGGAAAGCTGTAAGTTTCACTAATGCATGACACTTCCAAGCACATATTCACTATATATATATATATATTTTTTTTTTTCCTTGAATTTTTCCTTGAACACTTAACAGGTCAGTAGGCAAGATATTATAGAGACAGAGTACTTTGGTGTAATGCAAATGTTTTAGAAGCAGATTGATGTCTGCCTTCATAAATTAAGAATTAGGCAATGACAAAAAAAAAGAAAGAAAGAAAGAAAGAAATCAGCAGCATTTTGTTTCCAGTTAGGGGCTAGAAGAGGGACTTCCCTGGCTGTCTGGCAGTGAGGAGTTCACTTCCCAATTCAGGGGTTTAATGGTTCAATCCCTGGTTGGGAAGCTAGGATCCCACAGGTTGTGGGGCCAAAAAAACCAAAATATAAAACAGAAGCAATATTGTAACAAATTCAATAAAGACTTTAAAAATGGTCTAGATTAAAAAAAATCTTGAAAAATAAGAGCTAGAAGAATGACAGTCAATGAGGTACTCTGAATAATTCCAACATTTACAAGATGCTTCAAGGCATGTGCTTGGTGATGCAATTAAATAGCATGATCATGAATATTATGGCTTTGTTTGGGTCTTGAGTAGGGTGGAGAATGTGAGTATGGCTTTCTTTTCAGAGAAAAAGCCTAGAAACAGAAATATCCTTAGGAAGACAAGGTAGTGCCTCGAAGTACAAGAGGAACAACTTTTCTTTTCCTAATCATTCAGTGCTTTCACTCCAGTGAGGAAATGGCATGAAACAAATAGCCTACACAAGGATATTTAAGTAAAGTATTAAATAATGACTAATTTGTATGATAAAGAAGAGATAAATTGTCCAGCTTGGAGGATTGGGATTAACAGAGGTAATCAGAGCTGGAGTGGAATTTGGTTCTATTTTACACTCAACCCATGTGCTCCAGACAGGCAGAAGAGATGCCTGGCTCTCAAGGCCCTTCAGTGCTATATTTCTTCTTATCAACCACTTCTTGTCAACCACTCCCTCTCAAGGCTGTGTACATATGACTGGGTCCTCATATTAGTTATAACCCATGATCCACAGCCTCCCCAGTGTTACCAAATCCTTTCACTACTGTTAGCGGGATGATCGTTTGCCATAGCCAGCAAATATGTAGAATTAACATTGGTTTTCATATTGTTTTTGGTATCAGGTAAGTGAAAATATCTGAAATATAGCATTTATTATAGCATTATATATTATAATTTTTAAAAATTATTTCACTTTTATGTTTTTATCAATATTATTTCTCTTACTCTTATAAGAACTTTAAGAAGTGAGGATTATAATTCCACAATACAGATTAGGAAATTAAATCACAATTTATAAGGACTTTATGTCCTAAGTATTGTGACCTACATACTGACTTTTGACTTGAGAATCCCAGCTTTCAACCACCTTAATTATACTAAAGTTTCCAGATATAATTTGGACTGAAGCCGTGTACTCTGGACGGGGAAAATGCTGGTGACATTTGCAAAACTTTTTTAGTATTTTCTCATTAGCATGTGTTATTTGTCTTCCCCTCTCCATCCTCCTTCTCCTTGTTCTTTAATAATATCACTGGAAAAAGTGATGAAAGATGATAAGGAGCTTTCTGATGAAATAACTAAGACCTGAAGCTATATGGAGATGGATTTGAGACACTCTTCTTTCCTGACCTTATCCTGGTTTGTCCATGGGGAAGCAATAGGCCAAGTCCAGAAGAGGATATTCTAGGAGGGTCCATCAGACTCTCAGCCAGACTCTGAGCAGCCACAGTGTCCACGGGTGCTTGAGCCTAGACACAGCTTAAATGACTAGCAACCACCACTGTGGCAGTTCTAGGAAGTAACAGTCATCTCACTGGACATGAAGCAAGCAGACGTAAAAGCAATTAAGTCATTCTTCCTCAGTTTCCCACCATGATGCAGACGCCGCTATCTCCATCTAAGTTCACTTGCTCTCAAAAAGGAAAAGGGAAATCTCGCAATGCCTTCCAGACTGACATCTTGATATTCTCTTCTTCCTTCTTGGCCCATATTGAAAAGTGCCCCTTTCATTCCCCATGGAATTCAAGTGTCTCCATCTTAATAGACTTAGACTAATTCTGCTAACCAATGTTGCCACACAAAAATAGGAAATAATTAATTACCTTTGTGCTGCTTGTTTTACTTCTATCGATGATGGGTCCAAGGGTTTCTTCTTATGTTCCAGGCTGAGAGCAGGATGTTTCTTCCAATATCCTCTATAAACCTCTAGCCTTCATAATTATGGAGAATCTATTCTATTCTCCTACTTGTGCTTCTGCTTTTCCTTGGGGATTTTTCCTTATTTTTTCCTTTACTCTTCTGGCCAGAATTCCCTGACTCTATCAGCAAATATATGTCTAAACTTTTTGTGTGTATCTGTTGGTTTATATATTATTCTTTAAAGTCTTGTTTTGAGGTTGATTTATATACCATGAAATTCACCCAAGTTAAATTACAGTTTAGTTAGAGTTTTAATGAATTTATACAATGGTGAAAACATCACTATGACTCTATTTTAGAACAATCTCATCATTCACATACAATTCATGTTAGTTAAAAATATCTTGGAGAAAAGCACAAGCACTAAGGGATCTGAATACTATCACATGCTCCTATTTTAGCTGTGCCAACTGTAGTCTAGACTACTGAGGAAGGAAACTAGTCTTCTACCTCCCCCATTCCTGCATGTAGAATCTGTATTAATTACATCATTCTGTCTTTCTTCTGATAGCTTGTTACATGGGAGATAAATGTGTGTTTGTTCTGCAAACATCCCACTAATGTCCCGAACCTGTGTTGGAAATGGGTAGAACATAGAAACTTTCAGTCATCTCCACTGGACGTATTTGGTCCAGGCTCCCTCAGAAAGCAGTGAAGTATTCAGTAGGATCTAGGTGAACACCTACTTGTCAAGAATACAAAAGAAGTGGGAATTCTCTGGAGGTCTGATGCTTAGAACACAGACATTTTCACTGTCTGGGGCCAGGTCTGATCCCTGGTTGGGGAACTAAGATCCTACAAGACATGTCACCTGGACCCAAAAAAATAAAGTAAGACTGGAAATACCATGTGGGTCATTAGAAGATATTGCCATTCTATGAATCTCAAAACAGTCTAAGATTTAAAGTTACCTTAAGGACATAAAGGACTTCCCTGGTGGCTCAGATGGTAAAGCGTCTGCCTACAATGCAGAAGACCCAGGTTTGATCCCTGGGTTGGGAAGATCTCCTGGAGAAGGAAATGGCAACCTACTCCAGTATTCTTGCCTGGAAAATCCCATGGACGGAAAAGCCTGGTTGGCTACAGTCCATGGGGTCGCAAAGAGTTGGACACGACTGAGTGACTTCACTTTTAAAGAGATAAAGATTTTTCAAAGGGAAAATACACCTTTATAATAGCTAAGTGACAAAGAATTTGTAGATGTAACTACTGTTCATGAAGGTGCCCACTGAAGCATAAAGAAACTTTTTTTTTAGGCGCAGGTATGTCAGGGCCACCCATAAACTTGAAAATCTTCAGGCCAGTGCTGTGCAATCATTTTAAGTGATGCTCTATCTGGTGTGAGCTTTAACGTAATAGTCTGACAGAATATAATATAATCTTATTACAAGAAGCACATATATTTTGTTGTTATAAAAAAACATAATTGGAATTCACTTACATGCCAATCACAGGTGTGTTTATGCTAGATTAGTTCAATTTATTTTGGTCGTTTTGGAACATTGGATTTGCACCATTAGCTATTGTCTTGAATATAAGAAATCTAGTGTCAAGATGGCTAAGGATGAGCTGAGAAATCTATCAGAAACCCTATTCCCTGCCATTTATTATGTTCATTCTCCCACTTGACAATGCTTTGCATAATACTATGCTGAGTCTGACAACATCGATTGCCGTCAGGATAGACTAGTTCAAGATTTTTGCATAGTATACATGCACTGAAATCCATGATACAAAGCAGTATTTTTTATTTTGTTGGCTAATGTCAAGCTATTGATCCAACTCAGTATTCACCTTTCTGGTGAGGCTTTCTTGGACCTTACCTAATTCTGGAATGAATCGCTCCTCTGAGACCTCTAATACACTACTAAATTTTTTTGTGATTAATAAACTTCATATTTTAGAGAGGTCCCTCTAGGGTTTTGGTTAGAGCTTCTCCTACTCATGGAAGTACAAGCCCTGTACACAAAGAAAGGGACTATAACCAGCAGATGCAGAACCTATCCTACAATGTGTAATGGCAGGAGTCAGTAGGATAGGATTCTGATAGTGTTAAGTGAAAGGATAACAGAGATACTGCTAATATGGGAACAGTTTCCTATATTAAATACTGTAGAGACACTGTTTAGTGCCCTGGCTAGATCCCAGAGACGCTGTGCTACAAAGCACTGCTGAGGTTGCCCTTAGAAGCTTTGGGAAGCCATGGCCCCAAAATGATGTAACACAGAAACAGCAGGATCAGCAAAGTAGATGGTGGAAGAGGGAATCAAAAGGTTTCCACCCATCAAGAATGAACTTCCATGGAAACTGCCCTCAAGGACAAAAATCTATGAAAAAGCTTATTTTCTGACCATGATCCATAGGCAGCAAAGGACTGTGATACCAGAGAGAAAAGAAACAAATGAGGCGACCCTTTGATTACACCAGTTTACTGCTTGAAGACAAGTTCCAGGCTGTGGTAGGGAAGAAAAATCCAAACAGTCTGACTTGAGGAGGTAGAGGTCTGAAATAGGGGAGGGTGAGGGTGAGGTTAGATTTGCAGGCTGGAGCACTGAGGAAAGGGAACTGCACAGAGAGCGCTAGGGATCTGCAGACGATTGCCCTAATTTTAGTTAGACTCCCACCTGCACAGAGGAAACGCCGCCCACAACAGCCAACTGGACAACTCTACACAGGATAGGAGGGGAAAGTAGGAAATATTCTTGCAAGGCTGTACACCGAATGTCTGGAGATATATTATTTGAAGTTAAAGATAGATATTATAAACCTGACAATCGTCTCTATTCATTCCCTGGAAAGATTCTGCCCTCATACATTTTTATTATTTTCTCCTTACTCCATTGGCCTAATTGCAGGCACACTTCACAGTTTTATGCAGACATAAAAAATAAGGTAGGCGTTAAGGTCATTCTACAACGTTTATGCCTCAGTGGAAGTGGTGTGCTGTACTGCTTTCTCAGCAAAAGTTTCTTCTTTTGCTGGACCATAATTTTCACTGCATTTAGATTTCTTAATAATAGTTAATCTACTGAAATATTACCTTAAGAAGAAATGAGAAATAGAAAGTTAAATCTATTTAAGTAGTATAGATTATTTTTCAAATGCATCTTAGTACATTTTACATTAGATGATAAGTAGACCATAATGTATTTTTCTTTTAAACGACAACAAACTATTAACATTTAAATTCTGTATTTTTGGAATTCATTTGAAATCGATCTATCTTACCAGATGGAAAAATTGAGTTATTAACTTTACATTTTATGGAATATGATTGCCAGCCATAAATCAGGTTTATGGGTAGCAACCATATTCTAAATAATAGTCTGCTTTATATTCATGTTTTTTAACATTGAAATTATTTTAAATTAACATTTTAATAATGTATTACTATTTTTCAAAGTCATTTTTATGTTTTTTCCTGTTGCAAAGGTAGCACATTCATCATGACATAGGGTTTAAGAGCACAAGGTCTATAGCCAGATTTCCTCATTAAAAATCCTTGCTCTACCATTTCCTCATATTTTCCTCAATAACTTTCTATATAGCATTCCTCATTTAAACAAATAATAATATCTAACTTGTACATTTGCATGAAATTACATTTATAATACATGTAAAGGGCATCTCACACGTTAGTAAAGTAATGCGTAAAATTCTCCAAGCCAGGCTTCAGCAATACGTGAACTGTGAATTTCCAGGTGTTCAAGTTGGTTTTAGAAAAAGCAGAGGAATCAGAGATCAAATTGCCAACATCCACTGAATCATGGAAAAAGCAAGAGATTTCCAGAAAAACATCTATTTCTGCTTTATTGACTATGCCAAAGCCTTTGACTGTGTGGATCATAATAAACTGTAGAAAATTCTGAAAGAGATGGGCATACCAGACCACCTGATCTGGCACTTGATAAACAGTTAGAACTGGACATGGAAGAACAGATTGGTTCCAAATAGGAAAAGGAGTACGTCGAGGCTGTATATTGTCACCTTGCTTATTTAACTTCTATGCAGAGTACATCATGAGAAACGCTGGGCTGGAAGAAACACAAGCTGGAATCAAGATTGCCAGGAGAAATATCAATCACCTCAGATATGGAGATGACACCACCCTTATGGCAGAAAGTGAAGAGGAACTAAAAAGCCTCTTGATGAAAGTGAAAGAGGAGAGTGAAAAAGTTGGCTTAAAGCTCAACATTCAGAAAACGAAGATCATGGCATCCGGTCACATCACTTCCTGGGAAATAGATGGGGAAACAGTGGAAACAGTGGCTGACTTTATTTTTCTGGGCTCCAAAATCACTGCAGATGGTGATTGCAGCCATGAAATTAAAGACATTTACTCCTTGGAAGAAAAGTTATGACCAACCTAGACAGCATATTCAAAAGCAGAGACATTACTTTGCCAACAAAGGTCCGTCTAGTCAAGGCTATGGTTTTTCCAGTGGTCATGTATGGATGTGAGAGTTGGACTGTGAAGAAAACAGCACTGAAGAACTGATGCTTTTGAACTGTGGTGTTGGAGAAGACTCTTGAGAGTCCCTTGGACTGCAAGGAGATCCAACCAGTCCATTCTGAAGATCAGCCCTGGGATTTCTTTGGATGGAATGATGCTAAAGCTGAAACTCCAGTACTTTGGCCACCTCAAGCGGAGTTGACTCATTGGAAAAGACTCTGATGCTGGGAGGGATTGGGGGCAGGAGGAGAAGGGGATGACAGAGGATAGGATGGCTGGATGGCACCACGGACTCGATGGACGTGAGTTTGAGTGAACTCCGGGAGTTGGTGTTCGACAGGGAGGCGTGGCGCGCTGCAATTCATGGAGTCGCAAAGAGTCGGACACGACTGAGCGACTGAACTGACTTGAACACCTCACAGTTATAACCAAAGACTTAAGACCATCATTCACAAGATCAACCTATGCTTCCCAAGGACAAGTTCTATTTCACCTCTCAAGACATTCTTTTACTCCTACTCCTCTTTACTCAAACCCACAGCAGTACTCCCCAAGTCTCAGTACCCAACCCATGAATTTGTCTTCTAATTTGCAGAGAAAGTAGTCATGATCACCTTAAAATATCTTTTTGTCATCACAGCAATTCTTCTCTCCTACTCACATCTGCAAATGCATGCCCTTCCTTCCCTTTACAACAAGAGGACCTCTGTCTGTACTTTTATCTAAGACAAACCTTCCATTTGAGGTATAGAGACTGTATCCTCTCCAAAAATCTATTGTGTTTTCCCTCATTATAAACTTTCCTGCATCTAACTTTATTCTAAACTTAAGGGGAAAAAACACCCAAATATTGTCTATAAGCCACAAAACCAAACAACAGTATCAATGAAAGTACAACACTCTCCTGCTTGACTTCATTAACTTTTCAGTTGTTTACTTCTGTTCTCGTCACAGAAAATTTTTATTGAAAGATGTTTATATTTACTGTGTCTTCATGCTAATGGGGGCAGGGCTAAGTTTCCCACCAGTTCTAGTATATAAATCTTATTTTGCTCAAACAAATTGCTATTTCCAATTCTCATACAAATGTTGGCCTTTTCTCTGGCATTTGATGCAATTCGGATCAGAGACACAGGAAGGAAGCTGTGTTTAGACATCTGGAATATTTTTCCTCAACCAACTTAATTTACCATATAATCTAACAGACTTTAATTCTCATCGTTCCACAAAAATAGTTCCAAGTTACCAACTGTATTGTTGTTTAGTTGCTAAGTCGTGTCTGACTCTTCTGAGACCCCATGGAGTGCAATCTGCTTGGCTCCTCTGTCCATGGGATTTCTCAGACAAGAATATTGGAGTGGGTTGTCATTTCTTTCTCCAGGGAATCGTCTAGACCCAGAGATCAAACCTGTGTCTTCTGTACTGGCAGGCAAAGTTTTTTTTTTACCAGCGAGTCACCAGGGAAGCCCATCGATTGTATATAGCATGCTAAAGCACAAAGATAAGTTCTCTATAGTCTTCCAGATACTCAAACTATTTACTCATTATTGCAATAAATAAAATATCCTTGAAAGTAGGATTTTTTTTTAAAATTTTCAGTGTGTATTTAGATGCCTGACACCTCATAAACCTTTATTTTTAATCAGTTAAAAAGTTATCGGCAACATTTGACACAAATGATCATTCATTTTTCTTAAGTTTTAAGTTTTTAAAATTCTGTACGGTATGCCTACTTCTTTACATTCACTGGTTCATCTTTTATATTATCTTTTGCAGTTTCCTTCCATATTATGCATTTCTAATATACATATTTAATTTATGTACTATTGGAAAATATGTTTTTGAGCAGAAAGTTATAATTTCCTGTATCTAAATATAACATAAAAATCTAGCTCATGCCCCTTACTAAAATCTTAAAAATATATACCTCAATTTTGACCACATCTTGTTAAGTGTTACAGTCAGTTCATTTTTCTAATTTTTGTTTAAAAGAATCACTTATATTTTATAGAAATTCAGAATGAAAATAACACCTTTGATGTTTACTCACTTGTTTGCATCTTTTGGTAATCTTCATTTTGTTTGGTTGTATTTTTGCATTTCCTTTTGGCATAATTGTTTCTCTTTTTTGAGCTTTCTTTTTAACTTTTATTGTAGATCAAATCTATTGGCAATTGATTGTCTTAAATTTTATTTCTCTGATAAAATTTAATTTGTTTCTTCAATTTGGGAAGACATTTTCTCTAAGAACGTAGTTTGAAAGTTTTTATTTTCATTTTTAAGAATAAGAAATACCTCTCCAGTTTCCTCTGATTTACTAATTTATGAAAATAGTCAAAAGAATTATGAGCCTTTTATTTATTCCTTTGTATATATCTCTTATTCTCTGACATATAGACACATGTGTATCAAAATTTTATTATTAACATCGTCAAATTTTTTTTTTTAATATATTTTCTTAGAGTTCATTGAAGTTCATAGAACTTAGGGGTTTATTTTTCAGCACATTTGGGGGAAAATGTATCCATTATTTCCTCAAATAATGTTCAGCTTCTATTGTTTGAGATTTCAATTTTATGTGAATTGTAGTACTTTATATTTTCCCATAGGTCTTTTCTATGCCTTTTTATTTTTTTATTTTTCAGTCTGTTTCCTTATTTTTGTATCTTGTTTTGAATGATGCTACAGCAATGTTTTGTTCACTAATATTTCTTCTATAGAGTCTAAGCCAATATTAATGCCATTTGGGATATTTTAAATTTCATATACTGAGTTTTTATTCTCTATAAATTAATTTTCAATCTTTGTACATTGTTCATTTGCTTGCTTATTATATTCAAGTATTCTCCATTTTCTTGATATGGCACTTCATTCATACAAATTTGGTTTAATTTTATTATTTCTATCATTTCTGGATATATTTATATTGATCAAATTTGTTTGGATTGTGTATTATATTCTCTTTCCTCTTTGCATGGCTGGTTATTTTTGGTAGAATACCAAACATTGATAATATTTTTATTGTTGTGTGCTGGATTTTGCTTACTCTTTTAAAGAGCATAGGACTTTACCTGCCATATAATTATGTGACTTGTAATTTGTTGAATCATTTTTAGATTATCTTTTAAAGTTTGGTAGGATAACTGCTAATTTTATGCCTTTTCAGTGTCTGTGGATAGCATGGTTTTCCATGCTGGCTCGTGTGAAGATGAATGTATTAAAAAATATATATATATATTTATTTGGCTGTATTGGGTCTTAGTTGTAACATATGAGATCTTCAGTCTTGGTTGGGGCCTGTGAACACTTAGTTGCAGCATGTGGGATCTTAGTTCTCTCACCAGGTTTTGAACCCAGGTCCCCTACTCTGGGAGTACAGACTCTTGATCACTGGACCACAGGGGAGTCCAGGAAGACGAATATTTACAGCCCAGTGTGAGCCCTAGGAATCCATGGCTTACTACATTCTGGTAGTTCTTTTCCCAAACTCATGGAGTTTCACCTCATGTACATACAACCCATGACATTCACCGAGGGTCCCAAAGAGACCCTTCTGAAGACATCCAGAGTCCTCTTTCTGAAGCACTCTCCTCTCTAGTACTCTGCTTCATAAATCCTTAGCTGTGTATCTTCCTGAAATCCAGTCTCTGTCTCTTGAAGTTAGCAGGACTTCTGAGCTCTGTTTGAGTCACCCTCCCTATTCAGGAGCTTGGGAACTGCCTCGAGGTGGTAAGTTGGGGAAATTTTAGAGCTCACATCATTGGTTTCTCTTTTCTTGGGGATCATATCCTTGCAATTTAATAGTATCTGTTCTGCAATGCCCGAAAATATTTTTTTTTTTTGTATACTTTATACAGTTTTCTAGGTATGTATAGTTTGGTGGTACTTCTTGTAACATTAATCCTTTATGGGCAGAGAAGAAGTCTTCCTACCAGGTGTTTAAATGTTGGAGAGTGGTAGAGCTATATAGTTAGTCTTCTCTTTTTAAAATTTTCTTTTGACACTGTTTCTCCTAAATGATCTTATGCAGTCCACTTACTTAAAGTACTATTTATATGCCAATGGCTCAAGTGTATATTTCCATAGCCCAGAATTTTCTTTCTTCCCCATTATATTCAACTGTTTACTTGACATCTCATCTGTTAGCCCTCTCAGGATTATTCTGACCATAACAGAACTATTGATTCTTTAGTTTGCAGTAAATTAAACCACAATTCACACAGATACTAAGGCCAAAACTTGAGTCATTCTTGATTTCTTTCTTTCTTTAACCCTCATAGTCAATCCATCAATAAATTCTGAAGCCTCTGTCTCCAGAATGTATATTTCTTTTACTAATTCACCGTTTTCACTTCTATCAACTTAGTTCAAGCCAATAAAATTAAACGGATAATGTCACTACCCTCTTTAAACCCTATTTTTTAAAATACAAGGAATTAAAATATTTTTACTATGTTTTATAAAGTCCTCTCTGATCACTTAATTCAGTTCTTTTATCCACCCATTCACTATGATCAAGCCACACTGGACTGCTTTCTGTCTCTTGAACACACAAGTTTGCTTCCATCTCAGAGACTTCACACTTTTTCTTCATCTTCTTAAAAACCTCTTCTGCGTGGATTTTGACATGACAACATTTAGGGGACAATTTATGTAATGGTGTATATGTGTGCGTGTGTGTAGAATTCAAGTGAACTAAGACATGCCACTTTCTCTAACAATATCACTTCTATCTTCTCTATTCTTACTGCAATTATCAATGCTTTATTTTACATTCATTTGTGTATTTATTTTCTCTTTTCTCCAGCCAGAGTGAAAATCCCTCAAGTGTTAAGATTTGATTTATTTTATGAATCAATAAATTATCAGCACTTAGATGAGTTTCTAACACATAGTAGGAATTAAATTCACACTTATTGAATATGTGAATATATAAATAATACATTTTATTATAAAAATATAATATATGGATGCATAAAGCACTTTAATATAAAAACAATCTATTATGGTAGGGTTAAGAGTTGTGCCAGAAATTTTCTGTTGATGTACAAAATGATTTTTTTAAAGCTGTTATTTTGACTTTTTATTAGAAATAAGCCAGGAAATGAAAAGACCTTGTTTCAGTCAGACTAGTATAATAGAGAGAACATCATTCATGATATAATCATATTTAAAATGTAAAGAAACTTATTTAAATAAGCAGTATATTTTTTTCCCATTATTTCCTGCTCTACAGCATAATGATACAGACTAAAGAATAAAAATCTTTCAGGAGTGTTTTCAAAAGAATATTTTATTCACATCTGTTACACAGTAATCCCACATTGTAAAAATTCAAGAGATGACAGAAGTATTTTTATAACTTATTTTAATAACATGTATAACTTTTATTAACTTGTATACTTTCTCTCTGCTTCCACATATTTAAGATTGAGTTTGTCATGAGTTTTGTTTGTATTATTCAGCTTCTTATTTGCAAGCTCACATTTGCTTTAATAAACTGAACTATCCTTTATTTACTTAAATCATAAAGAACATGGCAAAGTTCTGAGTGAAATGGGAAGCTTCTATGCTTAACTGTGTTATGATTTTGATAACTTTCTTGTTATTCCTAATGGGAATGCATATTAAATGGCAACTTCCAATGAAATGAGTAAGCACTATACAGGTTAACCAAGTCCCATTGACAGGCTTTTCAAGTAAAATCATTTGTCAAATGGCCTAGGAGGAATAAAAGGTAGCTTTAGAAGTTTAGAGGAACATTTTTTTTTCCCGACAAATGTACGACTTCAACTATTCTACCATATATGTTGAAATATAGCCTATTATTGTAGAAAGAATATGTACTCTGGAGTTAGAAGAGAAAGTTGAGATATGAAATAGGGATTTTATATCTTTAGAATTTAATCAAGTTGTATAATTTGTTTGAGTTTCAGTTTATGTACCTGAAAAATGTCACAGTATCTAGTTTTCTGCATGGCTAGAATCAATGGAGAGCAATCAGAAGAGAGTCTGACATCAGTTCAGTTCAGTTTGGTTCAGTCGCTCAGTTGTGTCCAACTCTTTGTGACCCCATGGACTGCAGCACGCCAGGCTGCCCTGTCCATCACCAACTACTGGAGTTTACTCAAACTCATGTCCATTGACTCAGTGATACCATCCAACCATCTCATCCTCTGTTGTCCCTTCTCCTCCCACCTTCAATCTTTCCCAGCAGCAGGGTCTATTCCAATGAGTCAATTCTTCACATCAGGTGGCCAAAGTATTGGAGTTTCAGCTTCAGCATCAGTCCTTCCAGTGAATATTCAGGACTGATTTCCTTTAGGATTGACTGGATGGATCTCCCTGCAGTCCAAGTGACTCTCAAGAGTCTTCTTCAAATACCACAGTTCAAAAGCATCAATTCTTTAGCGCTCAGCTTTTTTAGAGTCCAACTCTCACATCCATACATGATTACTAGAAAAGACATAGCTTTGGCTAGATGGACTTTTGTTGGCAAAGCAATGTCTCTGCTTTTTAATATGCTGTCTAGGTTGGTCATAACTTTCCTTCCAAGGAGTAAGCATCTTTTAATTTCATGGCTACAATCACCATCTGCAGTAATTTTGGAGCCCCCAAAATAAAGTCTGTCACTGTTTCCACTGTTTTCCCATATATTTGCCATGAAGTGATGGGACCAGATGCCATGATCTTTGTTTCTGAATGCTGAGTTTTAACCCAACTTCTTCACTCCCCTCTTTCACTAATCAATAAAGTTATCAATAAACTAATCAATAAAGTTATCATTATTTATTATAACTATTTCTGTCCATCAGGAAGTTTCAAATGCCTGCCTTGTAACCATGTTGTGTGAAAGACAGAGAAGCATACATTATTGGGTATATAGTAAAACTTTGGTAAAATAAATAAATTTTTATGATACTAGTAAGGGTCAGAAGTATTTCAGTAAAAAGTATCACAGGCTGGAAAATTTAATTTTTTTCTGCCTAAAATTTTACCAGTCTATTTTATTATATTGTTGCTAATAAAAACAGTTGGCTCAGGTCATTCTAAAAGTATTCATTTAACAAATATTTATTAAGTATTAACTAAAATTTGTGTATATATACATTCTTCTTATTTATTGTTTATACAACCATTCATCTATGCATATCTTCTTTCTTTCAACACATTTTTTGATATAGTAGTTAATGCTACAAAGTAAGAGGAGCTAGAAATACCAAAGGAGCACAAAATAAATGAATCAGTTTTATGAATTGTATATTTCACAGTGATATATTATCTTTATCTTCATCTGGTATTGAAAATGGTAGAAAGGCAAATGACTGGTAAAGATCTTTCTGGGTCAGTGGTATGTGAGTGATAATATGTATAAAATGAAAACTATGATTGAGACATGGTCTCAGCCTATGGTCTGGTGACAGGTATGGGGAACAATAGATTATTCTGTCTAGGATAATTAGTGTGACACAATGTTAAATGGAGTCTTGTCTGAGGTGCCAAATATGATATATATAAAACTTCAAATGAGTTGTGATATAGATCAAAATGCAGTCTTCAAAGATATGAGAGTTGGACCATAAAGAACATTGAGCACTGAAGAATTTATGCTTTTGAATTGTAGTACTAAAGAAGGCTCTTGAGAGTTCCTTGGATTTCAAGGAAATCAAACCAATTAATCCTAAAGGAAATCAACCCTGAATATTCATTGGAAGGACTGATGCTGAAGCTGAAGCTCCAATACTTTGACCACCTGATGCAAACAGCCAACTTATTAGAAAAGACCCTGATGCAGGGAAAGATTGAGAGCAGGAGAAGAAGGGAGTGGCAGAGGATGAGACAGTTAGATAGTATCATCAACTCAATGTAGATGGATCTGAGCAAACTCCGGGAGCTAGTGAAGCCCAATGTACCGTAGTCCATGGGGTCACAAAGAGTCAGACATGACTCAATGACTGAACAACAACAGGTATATATGAAGAAGTTTTAAAAGTTCTTAGATCTCTTATTCATTTCAAGGATGGGGAAATTTTAAAAACTATTATGAGGATAATTTTAGGAAGAGGAATTTCATAGACTATATTGGAAATTCTAGCTAAAAACTTTGGAGAAAGTAGCAAAAAATGGGTTTTGAGGGATAAGTAGTTTTGTTTTGTAGGAAGGCAAGGGGCAAAGAGAGACATGACATTTCAAATTTAAGTTTTGACAGTTCAGTCACATATAATAATTAGTTATTTTGCAACAATATTATCGGGTAGGAGGTCCAGGGCATGAGAGACTGAGTCCTGAATGGGAGGTTGAAGTCAGATCCAGAGGAGAGAAGAAATCTAAGAAGCTGTGTCTATAAGTTAGGGAAGCTATTAATTGTTAGCAATGAAAGTAAGTAAATTTCAGGGTATGTAGCATACCTCTAGGGTATGGTGAATGAGCTTAAATATCCAGAGAGTTCCAATATTCTCTGTAAATTGAGCATGCCACAACCTTCTGAACTCATTTCTTGTTTTTCAGTCATATTTACCAGATAATACTGGCTTTAGGGAATCAGAGTAGAAATTGTTGGCTTTTCCATAGTAACTGAAGAATGAATGCTGTGTTTACTAATGTATTAAACTTCAATAAAGATGATAAAACAGTTTGTGGTGGGCGTTAATTCATTGCACCTTGCCTTTTGTGTAAAGCACAGGAATTTTCTTCATATTCTCATTTAAGATGTAATAACTAGACATGACCAGGGCCTTGTACTGCTTAGTGCAATATTTGCCCAGAGACTCTAAGGGATTCCTGGACAAGGTTTTGAAGATCCTCAGTTCCTTCCTTTGTTCAACTTTGCCCCCACAAATTCCAACCATGTCATTAGGCCCAAAGGGTGATTTTACAGCTTTATCCCAGAAGATGCCTGTTTTGGTTTTGGTTCTCCTTCCCTGCACCATGGTTTGGAACATATAACCAAGCAGAAATGAGGGGCGTGGGAGGGGAAAATTGAATATACCTTGTACATTCCTTTAAGAACCAAGCCATGCTCTTTCTACTGTGCCCTGTCCATATCCACAGTTGCTAACACTGGGAGAGTTGATAAAACACCTTTGGCACCATCAGAGTCTGATTTTAAAATTCTGCTGAGCGCAGTAATTATAGTTATCTTAAAATCTGGTTCTGATAACCTAAATGTCTGTTGTTTATTGTTGGTTTTTACCCATGTGTTCTTGTCATATAATGAATCTAGTTTTTCTTTTGTTTTTAATTTTTTTCTTTTTTTAATGTGTCAGGCACTGAACTTAAGAAACACTTTTAGATGTAACTTGAGGGCAGGGCTGGGATAATATTGTAATTAGAGTTGTATATGCTGCTGCATGAAATTAAAAGACACTTACTCCTTGGAAGGAAAGTTATGACCAACCTAGACAGCATATTAAAAAGCAGAGACATTTCTTTGTCAACAAAGATCCGTCTAGTCAAGGCTATGGTTTTTCCAGTAGTCATGTATGGATGTCAGAGGTGGACTATAAAGAAAGCTGAAGGCTGGAAAATGGATGCTTTTGAACTGTGGTGTTGGAGAAGACTCTTGAGAGTCCCTTGGATTGCAAGAAGATCCAACCAATCCATCCTAAAGGAGATCAGTCCTGGGTTTTCATTGGAAGGACTGATGTTGAAGCTGAAACTCCAAATTTTGGCCATCTGATGTGAAGAGCTGACTCATTTGAAAAGACCTTGATGTTGGGGAAAGATTGAAGGCAAGAGAAGGGGACGACAGAGGATGAGATGGTTAGATGGCATCACTGACTCAACATGAGTTTGGGTAGACTCCAGGAGTTGGTGATGGACAGGGAGGCCTGGTCTGCTGCAGTTCATGGTGTCACAAAGAGTTGGACACAACTGAGCAACTGAAAAGAACTGAACTGATGCTGCTGCCTGGGGCCTGACATTGATATCCAAGGATCTTAGTTCAGTCTCAGAGACAGGTCATTTAAAATCTGCACAGGGATCTGTGTATGTTTCCACTTCTGGTTCATTCTTCCTTTTGTAAGGAGACATTGGTTGTTTCAATCTTATGGGAAGAAGGCTCTCTAGGACTATTTCCCAATGTCGAGGGAGCTGAACATCAATTCCTTGGCCCTTAACCTGGAGAGATTTTAACAATAAGCCGTAGCCTCCAGATTCTTAGGTTCCCATGATAGACTTGGTATCAGAAATAAAGCAGATTCCCAAACAAGATTCTACGCTGCTGTAAACTGAATATTTGTGTCTCCCGCCCCACCCAGATTCATTTATTGCAATCCTAACCTCCAATATGAACTGAACTGAACCTACACTACGATGGTATTAGGAGGTGGGCCTTTAGGGGCTGATAAGGTCATGACCAAGATAATCAGGATGGTGTGATTACTCACCTAGAGGCAGACATCCTGGAATGTGAAGTCAAGTGGGCCTTAGAAAGCATCGCTACAAACAAAGCTAGTGGAGGTGATGGAATTTCAGTTGAGCTATTTAAAATCCTGAAAGATGATGCTGTGAAAGTGCTACACTCAATATGCCGGCAAATTTGGAAAACTCAGCAGTGGCCACAGGACTGGAAAAGGTCAGTTTTCATTCCAATCCCAAAGAAAGGCAATGCCAAAGAATGCTCAAACTACCACACAATTGCACTCATCCCACACGCTAGGAAAGTAATGCTCAAAATTCTGCAAGCCAGGCTTCAGCAATACATGAACTGTGAACTCCCTGATGTTCAAGCTGGTTTTAGAAAAGGCAGAGGAACCAGAGATCAAATTGCCAACATCTGCTGGATCATCGAAAAAGCAAGAGAGTTCCAGAAAAACATCTACTTCTGCTTTATTGACTATGCCAAAGCCTTTGACTGTGTAGATCACAATAAACTGGAAAATTCTGAAAGAGATGGGAATACCAGACCACCTGACCTGCCTCTTGAAAAACCTATATGCAGGTAAGGAAGCAACAGTTAGAACTGGACATGGAACAGACTGGTTCCAAATACGAAAAGGAGTACATCAAGGCTGAATATTGTCACCCTGCTTATTTAACTTATATGCAGAGTACATCATGAGAAACGATGGGGTGGAAGAAGCACAAACTGGAATCAAGATTGCTGGGAGAAATATCAATAACCTCAGATATGCAGATGACACCACCCTTATGACAGAAAGTCAAGAGGAACTCAAAAGCCTCTTGATGAAAGTGAAAGAGGAGAGTGAAAAAGTTGGCTTAAAGGTCAACATTCACAAAATGAAGATTATGGCATCTGATTCCATCACTTCATGGGAAATAGATGGGGAAACAGTGGAAACAGTGTCAGACTTTATTTTTGTGGGCTCCAGAATCACTGCAGATGGTGACTTCAGCCATGAAATTAAAAGATGTTTGCTCCTCGGAAAGAACGTTATGACCAACCTAGATAGCATATACAAGAGCAGAGACATTACTTTGCCAAAAAGGTCCGTCTAAGTCAAGGCTATGGTTTTTCCAGTGGTCGTGTATGGATGTGAGATTTGGACTGTGACGAAAGCTGAGAGCTGAATAATTGCTGGTTTTGAACTGTGGTGTTGGAGAATACTCTTGAGAGTTCTTTGGACTGCAAGGAGATCCAGCCAGTTCATTCTATAGGAGATGCGTCCTGGATGTTCATTGGAAGGACTCATGCTAAAGCTGAAATCCAATACTTTGGCCACCTCATGCAAAGAGTTGACTGATTGGAAAAGACTCTGATGCTGGGAGGGATTGGGAACAGAAGAAGAAGAGGACGACAGAGAATGAGATGGCTGGATGGCATCACCGACTCGATGGACATGAATTTGAGTGAACTCCGGGAGTTGGTGACTGACGGGGAGGCCTGGCATGCTCCAGTTCATGCGGTCGCAAAGAGTTGGACATGACTGAGTGACTGAATTGAGCTGAACTGAAGGTCATGAGAGTAAAGCTCTGATGAATGGGATTAGTGACCTTATTATACAAGAGACCCAAAGAGTTCCCTCATTCCATCTGTTCTGTGTGGACACAGGGAAAAGATGGCTGTCTATGATCCTGGAAGCAGTTCTTCACCAAAATTTTATCACTGGCATCCTGAAACCATACTTCTAGACTCCAGAACGATACATATACATTTCTGTTGGTATGAGTCTCTGAGTGCATGGTGCTTTGTTACAAATGCCTGAACAGGTAAACACACACTCTGAAACTGTCCTTGTAGAATTCTATCCCAGTAATTCTTGACACTGTTATTAGCTCTTCAGCCCACAAGCAGGTAGTTTTTGAGTTTTGTCCAACTTTTTCGTATTCTTTCTTTTTTTTGAATGGCCAGCTTATCAGGATAGGGCCATATCATGTGTCCTGTGAGCTCTGTTTACTCAGTTATCCTGAGGTATCTTATCTTAAATGCAGATATGAGCATAAGGCTTCCTTTTTTAGATCTATTCAGTGATTATCTATTGCTTTTCAATAAAGAACAAACTAGTAGCTCTACATAGCTTTTTCTGCTCTGTACCCACACATCTCAGCAGCAATATTTTATGCCACTCTTTATCTCCCTTTGTGTTGTTTAGCAACTTGGGGCATTTTCAAGGTCTTGAAAATATTGTGTTTCTTATGGATAAGGTCAGTACATGTGGCATCCTCTATGACTGGAATGTCAATCTCTTTTTCTTCTATGTCATTAATTACTATTTATCCTCCAGATATCAGATTAGACTTCTTCCTCAAAAGAGCCTGACCTCACTCAAATTGTAGAATCTGTTTATCATATCCATCCTTCCATGCTGGAGGCATGCTCTGAACTTATAATTGTTTTTCACTATAATGCCCAGGGGTTAGTATATCAATCCTGTCCTTAGCAGATGATCAATTCATATTTGCCCAATGAATAAATGAACAAACTGTGAGGCATGGTGAATAAATGTCCCAATTCATTAAAACTTCAACAAAATCAAGCAGTAATAAGTGATTCTTAAAGGTTAATTTGGTAATATTTAACATATTCGTAGCATTTTGTCAGTAAACATTGTCCATTTACTTAGCAAACTGTTGAGTAAACTATTTAAAGGACAGTGTTTAGAGCCTACCTACTGGCTCATAAACCTAGCTCAACATTTTAGGAGCTTTTGTGATGTTAGACAATTTAGACTGCCCCCCTTTCATTTCAAATTTCTCATCTGTAAATTTAAGTATATTGATAGAATACTTCTGACATGATTGTCAGTCCATCCATTGTAACAGTGCTTAGAAGGAGAGTCTGGCTAACAGTAACTATTGGCATTTAAGATTATGGTTTTCTTACTAAATTTGATGATATCATCATATTTCCTAAATTTTCCAGGGTAAAATGACTTTCACAGTGGAAACTTTTTTTTTCTTTTATATAGTATGGTAGAGAATTTTTTAAAATCAGAGTTACTAAAATGTTTTGTTCCTTTTAGGACTTCCCAGCTAGCTCAGTGGTAAAGAACCCACCTGCCAAGCCAGAGACTCAGGTTGCTCACTGGATGGGAAGCTTCCCTGGAGATGGAAATGGCAGCCCACTCCAGTATTCTTGTCTGGAAAATCCCCTGAATAGAGGAGACCAGCAGGCTGCAGTCCATGTGGTCACGGAAGAGTCTGACATGATTTAGTGACTAAACAATAACAGGCCATTAATAATGTGCTCAGAAAGTACATCCTCAGAAATATAGTTACAGCAGAACAGTAATTTTTGTATAATGTGGTTCATCTCTACATTATTTATCCCAGTTTTCTAGTGTGGCATAACAATACTATAAAAAACTTAGCATGCATTTATTATCTCACCACTTCTGTGATTCAGAAATCTGCACATGGTTTAGCATGGCCTCTTGTAAAGCTGAAGTTGAGGTTTTGGCCAGGGCCGAGTTGTTCTCTCAGGCTCAACTCAGGAGCCTTTAAGCTTACACGTTGGCAGCATTCAGTTTCTTGCAGACTGCCAGTTTGTGGGCTCTGATTTCTTGCTGGTTGTCAGAGGACACCTCAGTTCTCTGCCACATGGCCTTCTCTGCAGTGCAACTCCTACTACGTCAGCTTGCTCCTTCAGAGGCAGCCACGGAATTTCTGGCAAGATAAGCTGTTTTCTATCCTGTATGCTATTAGGTAGAAGCAAGTCACAGGCCCTGCCCACACTAAGAACATCGAGTATTGAGAGGTGTGAACACTTGAAGATGGTGCTTATAGTGACCAACTTGTGGTCTGTGATAGCCACAAAAAGCTAGCAATAATTATCAAAAATGTTGTTGTTCAGTTGCTCAGTCGTGTCCGACTCTGTGACCCCATGGACTCCAGCATGCCAGGCCTCCGTGTCCCTCACCATCTCCTGGAGCTTGTTCAAACTCATGTCCATTGAGTCGGTGAGTGACCATCAAAAACACACAGATGTAAATAAATTAATAAACTATGGCACAAGCTCGCAAACTTGAAAACTGAAATGAACTTTTGAATATATAAGAAACAGTCCTAATTAAATATATGATGTGTTCATTATTTGTACACTTTCAGAAAATGAGAACTTTATAAATTAAAAAAGCCCAAACTGACTTTTTCTACAGTTATTCTTTATTTCTTCTTCTAGTAGATGGCAAAGGATTGACAGAGATCCTGAAAACTAGAAATCAACAAACTCTTCATTTCTTCTTGTCAGATGTCAAGAAACACTGAGTATGTACAGTGACCCTTAATAGCTTTCTGCCTTTGCAGCAGCAAAATCTCAACAGGATTCAAAGAAGTGTATCTGGGACAGAAATCTCATTTCCATAGCAATTAAAATTGCTGAATACAGAACCCAAACACTTTTAGGTGAAAAACTCCATTCAGGCCCAATAAACTACTGACACTTTCTGTAGGTCTACACTGTGGACCTCCTTGAAATGTTTTCCTATTTAGCATGTATGTAAACATCATACATAAATTCATTAGATAAGAGCTTAGCAACCAGTTGTAATGGAAATAAAAGCAGACAATAGTTATATTTCTAATATGAAGAAGCCTATGGCGGTTATAAGAGTTAGAAATTCTTTTTATCTAACAGCTGTTCTCAGAGTTAGTGAGAATGCTGAGTCCCTGAAAACTTTGGAGCTTGTTTCACCATATTGCAAAATACTGATTTATTTAATTTCCCAACTGATTAGAATTATATGTGTACATATTTGATATGGAAATGGGGCAAGGCCATCTGACCCTTGCCTCCCATGTCCTCAGTCTGCCTTTTTCTGTAGAATAACTTTAGCCAAAGAATAAGTTTAATCAGAGAAGTGATAAAATGCAGAAACAAGGAAAACAGTCAAGTGGCCAGACAGTCTTTAAGGAAAGACAAGGACCTTTAGTTTCTCCTCCAGGGCTGTACATACTATTCTGAGCCATATCCATTGAGCTGTCTTACTGATTTTGAAACTGCATCAGGTGGAAGAATTAACTGCATAATAACCAGACTGTAGACATGACATAAACTGCCATAATTCTGAGAACTGACCTCAAAGGAATGGGAGCAAACTGACCCTGGAGTTAAGAACTAACTGTTCCTAAAACAATCAAGAAGATGCTGATCAGACCACACATGACTAATTCCAAGATGAGAGTCGGAGATGACGATGCTGTTTCTGAATGTAGCCCCCTCCCTCCATCTATAAAGCTCTTGCTCACTGAGTGTGAGTGTAATGGGGTGAAGTGAGGTGAGATGGGATGGTGGAGAGAGCAGACCTTTGAAGAGGAGTCCAGCCTCCTCTCCTCCTCCTATTGCTGGACTCTGGAAATAAAGCAAAGTCTCCTTTTCACTAACCTTACCTTTTTATTATCTTTGGAGTAAGGAAAATCCAGGCCCCCATTTTCAGTAAAATTAAGTTGCTTAGAAGCAGTAAGTAAATTTAATTTACATAAATTACATTGTAAAATACAAATGTAAAATATTGAAATGTACTGATTGGACATTTCCAGTTTGCCTTTGAAGTGTTTCAGTATGTGTATATATACCACTGCTAGTTTTCCTTCATAGTTCATTATGTTTACTTAATTTTTCCTTTTCAACAGACTGATGAAATCTCTATCAGTTTCCACTTTGTATTAATAAATGCTGAATGAACATAATGTGCTTCTCATCTATCTTTCCTGATGAGTGGGAGAGAATCACCAAGCAGGCAAGCTGAGGCTTAATAAGATGCATGTTCCTTATGATGCAAAGGCTCAGTCTGAAAATCCACATTTTACTTGGCTTCACCATGCTTGATATTTGCCAGTTAAATGCACTGAATTTAGGCCTAAAATCTGGTGTATGATGGTGATTTGGGGTGGGAGAAAGCTTCTGCCCATAGAAATGCTGTTGGTTATAGTCGAATGTGAAGAATTGATAATATGCTCCTTAGAGACTCTCTCTATAGTGTCATGAGAAAATGTCAGGAAACAGCAGATAACAGGAATCATTTCTCTCTGACTTCTCGTGCAACACATTAAATTCTCTGCAACAAAAATTACAATAATCTGTTTGATAAGGAACATGAAAATTACTGCTCATATTTAGTAAGTGGACTTTTCCTTGTGTCTGATCTGAAATATATGACCTTGAATACTATTTGGGAAGAAAGCTTAGCTTATTATTTCCTACTTTTACTTTATCTTACCAATTTTGTTTAATGATTCCTTGCTCCATATAATGGTAACAATCTTATTATTTTAGTTAAACTTTTGATTAAACTGACTAAATTCCTAACTTTCAAAGTATTGTGTTTTGAAAATACCAGGTATTTATTTTCTGCTTTAATTAGTTTTAATGTTGTAAAGGAGAATGTCACAGTTGAATATTTTTCTTAAATGGAGATGGTGTTTTTAAGCCTATAAATACTCTTTGATTTATTGGATACATGGTAAAAAGCATAAATACCCTGAGCTTTGTTGATAGGCAAAGAAATTACTATTATATCTATTTTGCATGTGTGGTTTTAATGAGTATGTAAAGGGAATGGTAGAAACTTATGAAAATGTAATAACTAATATTTGAGGAGTACCTGTGTTTTCTCATGCAATTTAATAGGCTATTGTGTGTGTGTGTGTGTGTGTGTGTGTGTGTGTGTGCGCGCACGCGTGTGTGCCCAGCCACTCAGTCATGTCTGACTCTTTGCGATTCCATGGATTGTTATTCTATCAGGCTTCTCTGTCCATGGGATTTCCCAGGCAAGAACACTGGAGTGAGTTGTCATTTTCCACTCCAGGGGATCTTCCCCAACCCAGGGATTGAACCCATGTCTCTTGTGTCTCCTGCATTGGTAGGCAGATTCTTTACAACTGCACCACCTGGGAAAATGTTAGTCACTCAGTCATGTCCACCTCTTTGTGACCCATGGACTGTAGCCCACCAGCCTCTGTCCATGGGATTCTCCAGGCAAGAATACTGGAGTGGGTGTCATTCCCTTCCACAGGGATCCCAACGCAGGGACTGTACCCAGTTCTACATTTCAGGCAGATTCCTGATAGTCTGTGCCACCATGGAAACCACAGGTATGTGGTCATACATCTGTACCATGCCATGGAGGGGTACGGTTCATCTATAGCACCAAAGAGCAGTGACTATCATTGAGTGACTTTTGTTACATATGTCATTAACTTTCTTTACAATGTAGAAATAGAACTGATTAAAGTACATTTTCTTAACATCTGTTAGTATATTATGTCCCTGGAGGAAAAAAAAATTCTGAATATTAGAATGAGAGTAAAACATATAGTTTCTCATCAAATTCTTGTATCTTTGTAGTAACTCAATACACAACTAAATATTTAATAAGCAAATTACTGAATAAATTAATTAATACATGATCATCTCTTTAGGCCACTATGAGTCAAAAGTATAAGTTTGTGGCTGCCTAGGATTCCATTTTATAGTTCAATTATTAAATCTCCTTTCAAGGAAAATTTTATTAGTCATTTAAAGAATATACACATATATATGTATATTTTCTACCATTGTATGGAAGGTTAATAAAAAGACATATATATGTACATATATGTATGTACATGAATATATATCTTTTTATATATCATGCTTTGTTTTCCAGGTACATAATATACTAACAGATATTAAGAAAGTGTGTTTTAATCAGTTCTATTTCTACACTGAATAGAAAGAGAAAGTTAATGACACATATAGCTATATATATATATATATATATATATATATATATATCTCCTCTGGAGTAGGAAATGGCAGCCCACTCCAGTAGTCTTGCCTGGAAAATCTCATGACAGAAGAGCCTGGTGGGCTATAGTCCACGGGTTCACAAAGAGTCGGACACAACTGAGCATGTGCGCACACATGCATGTGTGCGCATGTGCATGCCACACACACACACACACACACACACACACACACACATTATATAAAAGTACCTAATAATTGGATGCATGTCCTAGTGGAACCACAAATTCACCTAGCATTCCAATTGATTTTTTGTGTGCTGCCATGTCTTCAAAGTGAGGTACAATCTCTATCCTGATTAATCCTTAGTATCATTTCGAGAATGAAATGAGACAATAAATGTGAAACTGTTTCATAGACCATAATGTAGTGTGTGTGTGTCAGGGAATTATGTAATTATATACATCACTGGGTTTCTTATCACGAAGGAATTTAAAATCTATTCCAGAAAATGTATGCTTTTCCTTGGGAAATAACGAACTTTGGACTTCAGTGAAAAAATGGAAAGAAATAATAACTTGAAGAAATCTCTAACATCAGTTCAGGAAGGTTGATTGAACATTAAGATATTTACTTATGAACCCTGAATGAGATTGTGTTTTTGTAAAATAGGTTATAATGTGTACTTATCCTAATCCAGCTACCAGCATCAAATTGTAAAATCCCTTACAATTTGACATTGAACTTCATTATCAAAGAATAAGAAAAGGTCTATGTTCCAACTAATACAGTTCAGTTCAGTTCAGTCGCTCAGTCGTGTCCAACTCTTTGCGACCCCAAATCGCAGCATGCCAGGCTTCCCTGTTCATCACCATCCCTCGGAGTTCACTCAGACTCACGTCCATCGAGTCCGTGATGCCATCCAGCCACCTCATCCTCTGTCTCCCCTTCTCCTCCTGCCCCCAATCTCTCCCAGCAGCAGAGTCTTTTCCAATGAGTCAACTCTTCACATGAGGTTGCCAAAGTACTAGAGTTTCAGCTATAGCATCATTCCTTCCAAAGAAATCCCAGAGCTGATCTTCAGAATGGACTGATTGGATCTCCTTGCAGTCCAAGGGACTCTCAAGAGTCTTCTCCAACACCACAGTTCAAAAGAATCAATTTGTCGGCACTCTGCCTTCTTCACAGTCCAAATCTCACATCCATACATGACCACAGGAAAAACCATAGCCTTGACTAGACGGACCTTAGTTGGAAAGTAATGTCTCTGCTTTTGATTATAATATCTAGGTTGGTCATAACTTTTATTCCAAGGAGTAAGAGTCTTTTAATTTCATGGTTGCAGTCACCATCCGCAGTGATATTGGAGCCCCCAAAAAAGTCTGACACTGTTTCCACTGTTTCCCTATCTATTTCCCATGAAGTGATGGGACTGTATGCTATTATCTTCATTTTCTGAATATTGATTTTTAAGTCAACTTTTTCACTCTCCACTTTCTGCCATAAGAGTGGTGTCATCTGCATATCTGAGGTTATTGATATTCCTCCCAGCAATCTTGAGTCCAGTTTGTGCTTCTTCCAGTCCAGCGTTTCTCATGATGTACTCTGCATAGAAGTTAAATAAGCAGGGTGACAATATACAGCTTTGACGTACTCCTTTTCCTATTTGGAACCAGTTTGTTGTTCCATGTCCAGTTCTAACTGTTGCTTCCTGGCCTGCATACAGATTTCTCAAGAGGCAGGTAAGGTGGTCTGGTATTCCCATCTCTTTCAGAATTTTCCACAGTTTCTTGTGATCCACACAGTCAAAGGCTTTGGCATAGTCAATAAAGCAGAAATAGATGTTTTTCTGGAATGCTCTTGCTTTTCCCATGATCCAGTGGATGTTGGCAATTTGATCCCTGGTTCCTCTGCCTTTTCTAAAACCAGCTTGAACATCAGAAAGTTCACGGTTCATGTATTGCTGAAGCCTGGCTTGGAGAATTTTGAGCATTACTTTAAGCATGTGAGATGAGTGCAATTGTGCAGTAGTTTGAGACTTTATTTTTGGGGCTCCAAAATCACTGCAGATGGTGACTGCAGCCATGAAATTAAAAGACACTTACTCCTTGGAAGAAAAGTTATGACCAACCTAGATAGCATATTCAAAAGCAGATACATTACTTTGAAGACTAAGATCCGTCTAGTCAAGGCTATGGTTTTTCCTGTGGACATGTATGGATGTGAGATTTGGACTGTGAAGAAGGCTGAGATCCAAAGAATTGATGCTTTTGAACTGTGGTGTTGGAGAAGACTCTTGAGAGTCCCTTGGACTGCAAGGAGATCCAATCAGTCCATTCTGAAGGAGATCCAACCCTGGGATTTCTTTGGAAGGAAGATGCTAAAGCTGAAACTTCAGTACTTTGGGCACCTCATGCAAAGAGTTGACTCATTGGAAAAGACTCTGCTGCTGGGAGAGATTGGGGGCAGGAGGAGAAGGGGAGACAGAGGATGAGATGGCTGGAGGGCATCACGGACTCGATGAACCTGAGTCTGAGTGAACTCTGAGAGATGGTGTTGAACAGGGAGGCCTGGCGTGCTTCAGTTCATGGGGTCGCAAAGAGCCGGACACGATTGAGCGACTGAACTGAACTAAACTGAACTGAACTGGAGTATTCTTTGACATTGTCTTTCTTTGGGATTGGAATGAAAACCAACCTTTTCCAGTACTGTGGCCCCTGCTGAGTTTTCCAAATTTGCTGGCATATTGAGTGCAGCACTTTCATAGCATTATCTTTCAGATTTGAAACAGCTCAACTGGAATTCCATCACCTCCACTAGCTTTATTCGTAGCGATCGATGCTTTCTAAGGCCCACTTGACTTTACATTCAAGGATGTCTGGCTCTAGATGAGTGATCACACAGTCATGATTATCTGGGTCGTGAAGATCTTTTTGTACAGTTTTTCTGTGTATTCTTGCACCTCTTCTTAATATCTTCTGCCTCTGTTAGGTCTATACAATTTCTGTCCTTTATCTAGCCCATTTTTGCATGAAATAGTCCCTTGGTATCTCTAATTTTCTTGAAGAGATCTCTAGTCTTTCCCATTCTGTTCTTTTCCTCTATTTCTTTGCATTGGTATCTGAAGAAGGCTTTCTTATCTCTTCTTGCGATTCTTTGGAACTCTGCATTCAGATGCTTATATGTTTCCTTTTCTTCTTTGCTTTTCATCTCTCTTCTTTTCACAGCGATTTGTAAGGCCTCCCCAAACAGTCGTTTTGCTTTTTTGTGTGTGTGTGTGTGTGTGTGTGTGTGTGTGTGTGTTTTCCCCCATGGGAATGGTCTTGATCCCTGTCTCCTGTACAATATCACAAACCTCATTCCATAGTTCATCAGGCACTCTATCTATCAGATTAGGCCCTTAAATCTATTTCTCACTACCACTGTATAATCATAACGGATTTGATTTAGTCATACCTGAATTGTCTAGTGGTTTTCCCTACTTTCTTCAATTTGAGTCTGAATTTGGTAATAAGGAGTTAATGATCTGAGCCACAGTCAGCTCCTGGTCTTGTTTTTGTTGACTGTATAGAACTTCTCCATCTTTGGTTGCAAAAAATATAATCAGTCTGATTTTGGTGTTGACCATCTGGTGATGTCCATGTGTAGAGTCTTCTCTTGTGTTGTTGGAAGAGGGTGTTTGCTATGACCAGCGCATTTTCTTGGCAAAACTCTATTAGTCTTTGCCCTGCTTCATTCTGCATTCCAAGGCCAAATTTGTCTGTTACTCCAGGTGTTTCTTGACTTTCTACTTTAGCATTCCAGTCCCCTATAATGAAAGGACCTCTTTTTGGGTGTTAGTTCTAAAAGGTCTTGTAGGTCTTCATAAAACTGTTCAACTTCAGCTTCTTCAGCGTTACTGGTTGGAGCATAGACTTGGATTACTGTGATGTTGAATGGTTTGCCTTGGAGACGAATAGAGATCATTCTGTCATTTTTGAGATTGCATCCAAGTACTGCATTTTGGACTCTTTTGTTGACCATGATGGCTACTCCATTTCTTCTGAGGGATTCCCAACATACAACTATGTCTTGTATGTATATGTGTGGAAAGATAAAAATATACATATATAAGCACTGGTGGGCAAATGAAGAATTATTTTCCTTTCACAAATGAAATGAGAGCAAAAACATCAGCCTATGACGTATAAATCAGACCTTGCAATCAGTTGCTATTTTGGCAGGATTTTTGATTTCTAATAGAGGATTTGGGGGCATTATAGACACATGGGAAAAGGAGATAAAATCTTGACCCTACCTGTGGAGAGTAGAGTTGGAAATATGATTGTCCATCAGTTTAGAATATCCAAAAGTTTAAAAGTGGATAAAATTATTAACTAGGGAAAAATATTCTATTTAATTGTACACAGAGAGAAGCATTTTTAATTTGGCTAGGACTCTGGGATTAAATAAAAAGCAAAAATACTAAAAGTTTCTAACAGAGTTTTCATTTTATGGACTAGAATCTAAAACAAACTAATAATATTTAAAAGGAAGAGGCCTATATTATTTATTGTCATTATTATTATAACTTAGGGGCACAAGACTAATAGTTATTTACTGCAGTTGTTTCACAGTATCCTTGTAAAAATAACTATGTTTATGATTTTGCATATGCCTTGGAGGGATAAAGCAGACAGGCTTTATCACATGGCACAGGAGGCTGTGGAACTTAAAGCTTAGATCTAGTCCACACTACCCACCAGTGTGAATTTAGACCAAGCACTTTGCCTTTGTAAGTATAAGATATGTACTTTTGTTATTTAACTTCACTTGTAAAATATGAATAAAAACAATAACAACAGAGCTACTATATGATCCAGAAATTCCACTGTTGGGCATACATCCCAAGAAACCATAATTTAAAAGATACATGCACCCCAATGTTCATTGTAGCACAATTTATAATAGCTAGAACATGGAAACAACCTAAATATTTATTGACAGAGCAATGGATAAAGATGTGGAATAAATATACAGTGAAATATTGCGTGTGTTTGTGTTCATGCTTAGTCATACCTGACTTTTTGCGACCCCATGAAGTGTAGCCCCCAGGCTCCTCTGTCCATGGGATTTCCCAGGCAAGAATATGTGGGTTGCCATTTACTCCTCCAGGGGATCTTCCTGACCCACCCAGGGATCAAACCACATCTCCTGTGTCTCCTGCATTGGCAGGAGGATTTTTACCACTAGCACACCTGGGAAGCCACAGTAAAGAACAAAATAATATCGTTTGCAGCAACATGGATGGACCTAGAGATTGTCTTATTGGATAAAGTAAGTCAGACGGAGGACAAATTATGCTATAGCTTATACGTGGTACATAAAAATTGGTACAAATGAACTTATTTCTAAAATCAAAATAGAGTCACAGATGTATAAAACAGTCTTGTGGTTGTTGTTCAGTCATTCAGTTGTGTCTGACTCTGTGACCTCAAGGACTGCAGTACGCCAGGCTTCCCTGTCCTTCTCTGTCTCCTGGAGTTTGCTCAAACTCATGTCCATTGAGTCGGTGATGTCATTCAACCATCTTGTCCTGTTGTCTCCTTCTCCTCCCGACTTCAGTCTTTCCCAGCATTAGGGTCTTTTCCTCTTCACATCAGGTGGCAAAAGTATTGGAGCTTCAGCCTCAGCATCAGTCCCTCCAATGAATATTCAGGATTAATTTCCTTTAGGATTGACTGCTTTGATCCCCTGCAGTCCAAGAGACTCTCAATAATCTTCTCCAAAACCATAGTTCAAAAGCATGACTCATCAATGCACAGCCTTCTTTATGGTCCAACACTTATATCAGTACATGATTACTGGGAAAACCATAGCTTTGACTATATGGATCATTTCCAGCAAATAATATGTGTTCTATTTAATATATTTATATTTAATAGGTTTATCATAGCTTTTCTTCCCATCACTTCAAGACAAGTAGAAGGGGAAACAATGGAAACAGTGACAGACTGTATTTTCTTGAGCTCCAAAATCACTGTGGATGATGACTGCAGCTATGAAATTAAAAGACATTTTCTCTTTGAAAGAAAATCTTATGGTCACCAGGGGGAAAGAAGGAGGGAGGAATAAACAGGAAGAATGGGGACTGACATTTACATACAACTATATGTAAAATAGATAACTAAAACTAACCTACTGTGTATTACGGGGAACTCTACTCAATGCTCTGTTATGATCCATATGGCTAAAGAATCTAAAAATGAGTGGATGTATGTCTACATGTAACTGAATCACTTGGTTGTACAGCAGAAACTAATACAACATTATAAATGAACTATACTCCAATAAATTAAAAAAAATACCTATATCATACTATTACATAGCTAGGAAGGTCTAAGATTTAAAGTCTGCTTGATTAAAAATTTCCTATACTTTTTACCATCATGTTTCACCCTAACCACAGCTAAATTTTCTCCAGAGGGCTTTGGTTCAGTGATTTAACTGCAAATGGTGTAAAGATAAATCTAAAGCAACTCTTCTTTGGAGAGACTCCCAGCACTGATCGCATACAAAAATGAATATTAACAATAATGTATATGTCCAGAAAATCTCATGAGGAATATGATCAGAGAATGAATTTGATGTAAAATTTAAATCACATGTTCTAGGCAAGCATTCTATATTTTAATATATTTAACTATAGGAATCAAACTGCAATAATGGCATTTTTTGTGCCATGTTCTTAAACATGTTTTTCATTTACCTGGAAAAAGTTCAATAAATAATAGACAATAATATACAATTTTACAAATATATGTTAAGTAGATATAGTGAAATAATATCATTCTTTCATCAAATAAATATTTAGATATGAAAATGTGGGAGAAATATTGTATTGAAATATCTATAGAATATTTACTATAAATTCTATATAGGAGAAGTAATGTTAACCTATTACAAACAGAAAATTATTAAAAGGAAACAAATTCAGCTACTCACAGCATGTTCACATTTTACTTCTGGACTATTTTAAATTACAGATATTTTAAATTTTTATAATTTTAGATATTATCTTGCATTTTCTGAATTTCCCTTAATATTACAGAATGGAATTTTCATACATTACTCTTTAAGTAAATGTTACCATAATAAGTACATATTGAGATGAATATATTATAATTTATTTTTGTTTACTACTCTTTTAAATTTGCTTTCTTCTCCTTACCAGGTTTCTATTTTATTATTACATATTTTAATGAAAATACTGATATATAAACACTGTTAGTTACTTCAGATTACTGTCTCAAGATTGGTTTTAAATGGTGGATTGAAATGCTTGCATCTTCATAATATATATTACCAAACTGAAAGATTCTACATTAACCAATAATCAGTAAGAAAATTCACTATTAAATATCAAGCATTCACATAATTTGTTTAGTCATTTGATCACAGGTTTTTAACAAAGAACAAATTTATAAGTGGCTCATAAAGTCTACATTTTTAAGTCATACCTAATTTGCTTTTCAGTTTTCATTTATCAGATTTTTTAAAATGCATATCTCACTGCAAATCTAAGATTATGCTCATAATGAGATAATTACTGTGATGATACAGAGTTAGCATGTTGCAGTCCATGGGGTCACAAAGAGTTGGACAGGACTGAACTGAACTGAACTGATACAGAGTTAATAAAAGCATGCACGGTTCAATTCAAGCATAAAACAGGTCTAGGTATACCTATCTTACATTATGAGGTGTTTATATGTAATTGTATTTAGGCTTTTGGTTTGTGGAACGTCTGTTTCAAATCCAATTATTACCTTTGCAAACACTTACAGGATCTTTGAACACTGTTGGTACTCATTGGACTATATAACTGTAAACTTTCTTACAGAAATAAGATTCTGTAGCTCAAAGAAAAATGAAAAATAAAATATCCACAGAAAAGAATGATTCTACACAGCTGTAAAGGTCAGAGAAAATGCCAAATATCAGAGAAATTCAGAGAATCTTGCTCTTGTTATTTTGACCAAACTGAAAACTGACTTTTACTTTTTCCTTTTTTACAGACACTAATGGAAATTATACATGCTCTAAGGAAATAAGAGTCCATTGCAAATCACCAGGAAATCATTTAAAAACTGGAACAAAATAATCTTTGATAAATCATAAGAAGTATTCCATCTTAAAGAAGTAAGCTTATGAATTTGATTTCAGTGCTTGTGCTTATAAACATTAATTTCATTATGAAAGGTTGTAATTTACTTTCCCCCTAGGAAAGAAAACTCTATCTTGGATTATATTTGCATATCTTTTTAATAGCCTCATCCCATTTTTGACATGTAAAAATATTTATAGCGCTGGGAGGTCTGGTATTTCTGTACTTTTGGCAGTACACGGAGCAACTGGCTTGGAAATGGCTATAAAGTCATATCTTATTAATGTTCCCGTTCAGGAATGCAGGGACCCACTCAGTGTCCCTGGATCAATTACAATGATCAGACGTAATTGTACTTTCCACAGATATTGGCTTTTCTCCAAATATACTGATTCTAAGAAGGAGTTAAAACTATTTATTTTAGGAAAGTTTTTTTTTTAAACATTTATATAATTATAAAATTGACATCATCTAAAAGTCATCTGATAACACATTTTGGGCTTCTTCTCTGAGGTTAGCCCTCTCTTCTCATTTACCGCTTCTCCACTCCTAGTTTAGGAATGATTATTTCTTTCCTGGTCTATTGCAATTGTGTTCTAATTCATCATCTCCCAGTTTCTTATCTCCCCTTTCTCAACACTGGCCCCCACCTCCGACACACACACACACACACACACACACACACACACACACACACATCTGTATCGTTCAGCCATTGTCACAATCAGATTATATAAAGAATCACCCAGAAAGGTAGCAGCTGAAATGGCAGTCATTTACTTTCACTGATCGGTAAACATGTGGGAGCTCATCTCACTTCTGTGAAATATTTTCTCCTTGTCCCCCACATCTTGACATCTGCTAATTCTCCTCTAATGCGTCTTTGTGTGCTATGCATGTTTTTATAGCATATATTCATACAAAATATTTATTTAATGCCTACTAGAATAGGCATTTGGGATAAATCAATAAATGGATTTTGATGATTAATATATTTACTCAATTTTTGTCTCAATTCTGCTACTATACTTACCACCAATCTCTTTTCCCCACCAGAGATTAGTCTCTTATCTTTATGTATCTGCAAGCTTTGGCAGGGTGCTTGACAAATATTTGGTGCTCAATGATGAAATAAATAAAGGAATGAATAAGTTAATGTGCTATGGGGTCTTAAACTCTTCTGATTCAGTTCTGTTGCATGGTTTTCCAATGATCTGTCTATGCTGTGACATACCTAGTGTATTTGACATTGGAGTCATTTGATTTTTAATCTCTATTTCATAAGAGAAAATTACTTTCAGTAATAATACCAGAAAAGGTGAAATTAATAAGATGCATATTACAGGGAATAGGAGAAAAAGTATAAAACTTATACTGCATTAATGCATTTTTTTGAAAAAAGGTGTACATTTAATGGACCACCACAATAATGAAATAACAATAGTTCTGTTTTTTCAATCTTTTCTTTGTTTTAAAGCAAGCCCTTCATTTCAAAAAAAATAATCCCATGTTAAAAAGTTATTATTCAAATTTGATAAAATATTTCACATGAAGTTAAAATGTGTACTTCATCAGGGTTGTATGCCTCATAGCTTGCATTTTACACTGCTGTGAATTTTAAACATAAATATAAAAAACCCAAGTCAATTTTATTATCTTTTTAAAAATTCTCTAGAGATAACATACTCCTTGCTACAGTATCAACTGTAGCAGACTCTTCCCATGTCCCCTGCTTTCTGGTATGTCACTGTGCCTATCTAAGAGTGGAAAAAAAATAATGTGTGTGCACACACACACATGCACACACTTTTATGTTCTATTATAGTCAAGAAATGGATAAATGATAAAGGCATTTCTAGGACAAAGAAATAAAGTTGCTCTCTGAAAAGAAAGCTGATCAAATAACCGTGAAATGAGGAAATGGCTTTATCAGGAGGTTGTCCATTCCAAAAGATGAGCTGTTAAGCCCTCCTCATAATAACCATGCCCTGTTCCATAGAGATCAGGGGTATCCTCTGGTTTTCTTAGTGACTTCATCAGTTACGTTGGGCTCTTTGCATGAACTTCTCTGAGGGTGACTTGCGACAGAAGAGCGAGTTGACATAAATAAGAGCTTGTTAACATTTGTTAAACATGACCAAAATATTTTGATGCAATTATTGTTAGAGTAGGAAAAGGGAATTTATCTACTTGCCTAATAATTCTTGTTGAACATACCATTTTATGGTTTTCAATTGATTGCCCATTGAAAAGGAAACTCACACAGTTTAAATGAAGGTAGTGCATTTCCTTGGTGGCTAGGTGATAAGGAATCTGCCTAGCAATCAATGCAGGGACACAGGTTTCATCCCTGGTTTGGAAAGATCCCACATGCTGCTGAGCAACTAAGACTGTGGGCAACTATCGGGCCTGTGCTCTAGAGTCTGGGAGCCGCAACTGCTAAAGACCCTGTGCCCTACGGTCTGTACTCTGCAACAAGAGAAGCCACCACAATGAGAGGCTCGTGCACCGCAACTAGAACGTAGCTCCCACTTGCCACAGCTAGAGAAAAGCCCATGCAGCAACGAAGACCCAGCACAGCCAAAAGTAAATAAATGATTTTAAAAATCAAGGCACAGTTCTGAGAAGAGTGTGTTTAAATCAAGAGCAAGTGCAGGATAGTTAGATAAAATGTGCTCATGTATTGGACCTGCCTTAGATGTAAGGGATGAATCAAGGGCACAGATTTAAAGCAAAAGCTGCATTTGAAAAGTCATGAAGATGAGAGGAGACCCTGGCTTGTTCTTATCAAGTTGTTCACAGAGGTTGTGAAATAAAGCTGAAGTGAGAACGGGGAAGATGAAGCTGCGGTGGTCAGCAGGAAGTCGATTATGAAGGAATTTATGCGACTTGCCAAGAACATGGGTTTTATCCTAAGATTTTCAGAAAACACAAAACATTTGACCAGATATGACATGATGAGATTGTGTTCACCAGCTAGATGCATCTCCAAAAGTACTAGAGGTTTGTTCTTTGTGAAGGAATAAAAGAAGTAGGATCAAAGAGAGAAGCTGATCAGAAATGCACTGGTGAAAAAGGCCACAGCCGATCCAAGGGGTGCCCTGGAACTGTGTCTGACCTTCAAAGAAAGAAAGGGAAGTCACTCAGTCGTGTCCGTCTCTTTGCAACCCCGTAAACTGTAGCCTACCAGGCTCCTCCATCCATGGAATTTTCCAGGAAAGAATACTGGAGAGGATTGCCATTTCAAAGTTGTCCCATTTTGAGCAAAGTGCTATTCACTTATACTCCTATCCCTTTTCTTCTCTCATGGACTAGTCAGTGGCTTTAGTATGTCCCCAGGAGAAGAGCTTGATCTTGGGTGAGGTGGTATATTGGGGAAACAGAAATTCCCAGAGAAGTTCTCAGCTGAGAACTGTCAGCCAGTCAATCTTCCTAGAAGGTGGGAGAATGAGGGTCTCAGTTTTGAAATGAAGATTTGATTGACTCACCACAGCATCTTTTCCACTTAACAGACTGTATTACAACTTAACCCAGTCTGGTAAACCTAGTAGAGGAGGGGGAATTTGATGTCTAGGAAAACCTGGTAATGGGGAGCAGGCAGTCATTTGTTTTTAATGAGTGAATGTTTCCTTTTGAAGATTTTTGAAAGAGATTATTAAATCTGAAACTAGGAAAGAAATTAATCACTGAATGAAGCAAGACAAATAATACAGCTATTCAAGTTGAAGCTAATATTCATTGATCTATTCAGAGACTGGTTTCAAATAGGAAAAGGAGTACATCAGGCTGTATATTGTCACCCTACTTATTTAACTTATATGCAGAGTATGTCATGAGAAATGCTGGGCTGGAGGAAGCACAAGCTGGAATCAAGATTGCCAGGAGAAATATCAATCACCTCAGATATGCCAATGACACCACCATTATAGCAGAAAGTGAAGAAGAACTAAAGAGCCTCTTGATGAAAGTGAAAGAGGAGAGTGAAAAAGTTGGCTTAATGCTCAACATTCAGAAAAATAAGATCATGGTATCTGGTCCCATCACTTCATGTCAAATAGCTGGGGAAACAGTGGCTGACTTTATTTTGGGGGCTCCAAAATCACTGCAGATGGTGATTGCAGCCATGAAATTAAAAGATGCTTGCTCCTTGGAAGGAAAGTTATGACAACCTAGATAGCATATTAGAAAGCAGAGGCATTACTTTGCCAACGAAGGTCCATCTAGTCAAGGATACATTTTTTTCCAGTGAGCATGTATGGATGTGAGAAGTGGACTATAAATAAAGCTGAACACAGAAGAATTGATGCTTTTAAACTGTGGCATTGGAGAAGACTCTTGAGAGTCCTTTGGACTGCAAGGAGATCCAACCAGTCCATTCTAAAGGAGATCAGTCCTGTCCTTCTTGTCCTTTTCTTAAATCATTTGTTTCAAAAGAACAGGCAGTGTAAAATAATTTCTCTGTCCCTTTGAGATGTCAATCTTTCCAAAGCTATCTCGCCAGTTTTGTGACCTTAACACTCTTTCTCAAGCACTGGGGAAGCTTCCCTGGACAATACAGTCCTTCACTGGAAGGACTGATGTTGAAACTGAAACTCCAATCCTTGGTCCACCTGATGCGAAGAGCTGATTCAGTGGAAAAGACCCTCATGATGGGAAAGACTGAGGGCAGGAGGAGAAGGGGATGGCAGAGGATGAGATGGTTGGATGGCATTACCAACTCAATGGACATGGGTTTAGGTGGATTCCAGGAGTTGGTGATGGACAGGGAGGCCTGGCCTGCTGTGGTTCATGGGGTTGCAAAGAGTCAGGCATGACTGAGTGACTGAACTGAACTGACTGAACTGATTCAGAGAATTTTTAGAAAAAAAAAATTCAAGACTTTATTTAAGTGAGTTTTCTGTCAATATGCAGTTTGTAAAGATATTAATTCCATCAACAATTAGCATTCCATTGTGTCTACTTATCCCTTTAAAAACTCATTTTTCTAAAAGTTTTCAAAAATGTTATCTGCCTTTTACATGCATTAAATGCCATCTCAAAATGATGATTAAGATTCTCAATACTTCAAAGAATTCTGTGGTTTCTACATTTATTTTCTGAATCTATCTTCTATTATCAGTATTGAAATATTGGATTACACTGGGTTCATGTAGAATAAAACAGCCTCTTCAGTCTTCTCAATCACAGATCTCATTCAGGATGGCCTCACATTTCCCACAGCTTCACTGAACTTTAGACAAGATGTTTCTTCCTCTCTCTGGACACCTGACTGCTCCCTCACCCCTTCTCCTAAGAAAATTTCCTGGTCTAAGTGTAGAGATGCCTTCCTATCCTTTTCTTAAATCATTTGTTTCAAAAGAACAGGCAGTGGAAAATCATTTCTCTGTCCCTTTGAGTTGTCAATATTTCCAAAGCTATCTTGCCAGTTTTGTGACCTTAACACACTTTCTCAAGCACTGAGGAAGCTTCCCTGGGCAATACAGTCATTAAAGAGACACATGTACCCCAATGTTCATTGCAGCATTGTTTATAATAGCCAGGACATGGAAACAACCTAGATGTCCATCAGCAGATGAATGGATAAGAAAGCTGTGGTACATATACACAATGGAGTATTACTCAGTCCTTAAAAAGAATAAATTTGAATCAGTTCTAATGAGATGGATGAAACTGGAGCCGATTATACAGAGTGAAGTAAGCCAGAAAGAAAAACACCAATACAGTATACTGACACATATATATGGAATTTAGAAAGATAGTAATGATGACCCTCTATGTGAGACAACAAAAGAGACACAGAGGTGTAGAACGGACTTTTGGCCTCTGAGGGAGAGGGAGAGGATGGGATGATTTGGGAGAATGACACTGAAACATGTATACTATCATGTAAGAAATGAAGCGCCAGTCTATGTTCAATACAGGATACAGGATGCTTGGGGCTGGTGCATGGGATGATCCAGAGAGATGAAATGGGGTGGGAGGTGGGAGGGGGCTTCAGCATTGGGAGATTGTGTACACCTGTGGCTGATTCATGTCAATGCATGGCAAAACCAATACAGTATTGTAACATAGAATAAAGTAAAAATAAAATAATAATAAAAAAAGAAGATATTGTCCCTAATGTCCCAGTTTCTGTGGTAGAGGAATAGCCAAACCTCCAGAGACACCTTGCTCCAAGTTGTAAAACAACCTCTGTTCTGAAGATATGAAAAAAGTTGTTTCCTTTTCCTTCTGGTAACACCAGTTTGCAATAACAGATTACCTATGATACTCCATCTCCAACTCTTAAAACTCCCCCTGCTCCCTTGTTTCTGCAGAGTTTAATAACACTGTATCCTGGTCTCTCTCCTACTACCAAATCCTTGAATACAATCTCCATGTTTCTAATTTTGTCTGGTGTAATTTTTGCTTTGACAATCTATAAAATTTCCTAATTCCTCCCATGATGGGTCTATATTTCTTATTTATCTATTTTTTTCACTTTCATAAAATTCAGAATTTTTAAACTAGGATTACCAAATTCATCTAATTTAGTTATAACCACTTTTGCTTCAAAAGAATAGCAATATTAAGTGGATAGTGATATAGATATGAATGAAAACTCCTTTAATTCTCTTTTAAATTTAATCGACTAATTATTCAACCCATCAAGTCATATCTGTGGACATTTTGTACTTATACAGGAATATCAACAGATATTCTTTTGTTTAGACAATTCTCTGCATATTACTGGGCTTCTCTTGTAGCTCAGCTGGCAAAGAATCTGCCTGCAATGAGAGAAACCTGGGTTCAGTCCCCAGGTTGGGAAGATCCCCTGGAGAAGGGAAAGGCTATCTACTCCAATATTGTGGCCTAGAAAATCCCATGGACTGTATAGTTCATGGGGTCACAAAGAGTTGGACACGATTGAGCAACTTTCGCATGTTACTTCCATGCATATTATTGCATGAGAAACAACTAGGAGCAAAAAGAACTACAAGTAACTACTGAAAATAAACAGCATTAATTGAGAAAAGGTAGATATTTAGGACTGACCTAAGGCTAAAAACTATTCAAAGTGTAAAATTTTACTTTTGAAATCTTACGACTGAGACATTCACGAAAATCTGCACCTGCCTTATCTCTATAATTGTCTTTCCTCTTTTATCAGTTTTTGTCATTATATTGAAAAATTTTTTTCTTCTTGCATGTATGTGCATATGATTTGGCACTTAGCTACATGCAAAGCACTCTGGTAAGTGCTATATATAAAATAATGAATTAGCAGGTTATATATATATATATATATATATATATATATATATATATATATTCTGGCCTTTGGAGTTGGCAATCCCACAGGGCAAGTAGCATTCATGCAGATTATTACATAAATAGTTACTTAGTCATAATTATAGTAAGATCTCTAAAATAAGAGTGTAGAGAGTCACCAGATTTTGTACCTGAAGATTTGACAATAGTTTAGAGTAAGGAGTGAAGGAAATACTTTGAGGGAATGACATTTTGGAGGATTTGGAAGTTAACAGTAGAACAGAGGAAACATGAAGGAAAATTATACACAAGACCTTATATTCAAGGTCCTTGAAGTGCCAGAGGAACGGAAGGAGGCCAAGGAAACCACAGTTAGCCAGAGGGTCGGGTAGGGAGATGCACTGAGTGAAGATGGTAAGAAGATAGTGAAAAGTCTCCTTAATCTCCTCCCAACACAAAAGATTTTGGATTTGAGCAGGTTAGTTTGATCCAGTATAATGTGTCAAGTGTTGGTCTGGGAGAGGCAAGATCAGATTTTTCTTTTTATTTCAAGTATTGTTCTCTTCCTACATGAGTTATAGATTTTTAAAAGGCAAAAATAAATTGGAGAGGGGTATTAGTTAGGGAGACATTGTATTCCAGCTCAAACATAATTTTGACTTTTAAATAGCAAAGCATTTTTTTTTTTTTTGAAGTCGTTCAGTCGTGTCCGACTCTTTGCGACCCCATGGACTGTAGCCTACCAGGCTCCTCCCTCCATGGGATTCTCCAGCCAGGCAAGAGTACTAGAAAACAGAAAAGAACCTCCACTCTAAAAGTTGCTATTGTTTTGGTAAGTTTTTATCTTAATCTCTTTTTTTCCCAGTTATGTTCATAAATTTCACATTCTCACAGTCTTATTATACTCACTATACTTATTTAATTTACTTGAATCAAGTAAGTTCTAAGTGCTTTATTGTGTGAACAAATAAACATCACAAGGATTATTTTCATTTATCTATAATCTTGCAAGTGTATCATTTGAAACACATTTTATATTCAGTGCTTACTGAGCATTTCTATTTGAATGTCTAAGAGAACTTTCTAAAGGATTATATTTAAAACTAAACTCTTGATTCCATCCCTCATCCCAAAGCTGCTTTTCTAGAAACTTTCCCCATCTCAGGAAATACTAATTCCGTCTTACCTTCTGCTCAAGTTAAATATCTGGTGGTTATCACAATGTGCTTTTTCTTCTTATCAAAAGCATCAAAACATTCTGCCAGCTCTTACTTTGAAACTTATGCAAAATCTCATTCCCTACCATCATTACTACTGAGGGCTTCCCTGGTGGCTCAGAGGTTAAAGCGTCTGCCTCCAATGCGAGAGACCTGGGTTCGATCCCTGGGTCAGGAAGATCCCCTGGAGAAGGAAATGGTAACCCACTCCAGTATTCTTGCCTGGAGAATCCCATGGATGGAGAAGCCTGGTAGGCTACAGTCCACAGGGTTGCAAAGCAGTCCACGGGATTGCAAAGGGTCGGACACGACTGAGCGACTTCACCTTCACCATGATGACTACTGCCATTTATGTTTCTTGCCTGACAAGTTTATTACAGTATTCTTACTGTAGTCTTCCCTTGCATGCATTTAGATGAATATGGGGCACATATTTACTCACAAAATGCTCTGCCAGAAACATGACTTACGTTCAGAGGTTATCCAATATGCTTCTAATACATATAAAGTGAGTAACAGGGATAAGAGTCTACTTTTGTGGTTTTTGAACTTTAAAATATTCCCATTCAAAATAAAAGCCCTTGCCACATTAATAATGATACATGGACACAACAATATTAAATGAAGCTTTTGTCTAATGCTTATTTTTCAATATAATGGAATTCAGGATTGTGAAGAGTTACTCTCTCCTAAACTCTCCTTACTCATCTGACTGCACTGTACGGTTGTGTTAGATGACCTACAAGGTCTTTGCCATTTTTATCATTTTCTGTGATCTATGATATTTTCCAACTGCATGTGATCTATTTTGCTTTAAAATTATTGATTCAGTTCAGTTCAGTCGCTCATTCATGTACAGCTCTTTGTGACCCCATGAACTGCAGCACTCCCGGCCTCCTTGTCCATCACCAAATTCTGGAGTTTACCCAAACTCATATCCATTGAATCGGTGATGCCCTCTAACCACCTCATTCTCTGTCGTCCCCTTCTCCTCCTGTTGTCAATTTTTCCCAACATCAGGGTCTTTTTACTGAGTCAGCTCTTCGCCTCAGGGGGCTAAAATATTGGAGTTTCAGCTTCAACATCAGTCCTTCCAATGAACACCCAGGACTAATTTCCTTTAGGAAAGACTGGTTGGATCTCCTTGCAGTCCAAGAGACTCTTAAGAGTCTTCTCCAACACCACAGTTCAAAAGCATCAATTCTTCAGCACACAGCTTTCTTTTTTAGTCCAACTCTCACATCCATATATGACCACTGGAAAACCCATAGCCTTGACTAGACAGACCTTTATTGACAAAGTAATGTCTCTGCTTTCTAATATGCTGTTTAGGTTGGTCATAACTTTCCTTCCAAGGAGTAAGCATCTTATAGGCCAAATTAATATGGCATGCAAATTAATAGAGTGGCATTCACATTTTATGAAATGTTCCTAGACTTTGAGAGAGCTATTTTTGTTATATTGCTATTATAATGTTATATTGCTAGAATTAGATTTATTTAGGACATAAGAGGATGTGATTTTGGTGAAATAAATTTTTCTCATAATTTTGATGGCAAGGAAGAGTTACAATTTATGATATCTATCTTAATTCTACCTGTTTTCAGATGCCTCAGTTCAGTTCAGTTCAGTTGCTCAATCGTATCCAACTCTTTGCGACCCCATGAATCACAGCACGCCAGGCCTCCCTGTCCATCACCAACACCGGGAGTTCACTCAGACTCATGTTCATCGAGTCCATGATGCCATCCAGCTGTCTCATCCTCTGTCGTCCCCTTCTTCTCCTGCCCCCAAATCCCTCCCAGAATCAGAGTCTTTTCCAATGAGTCAACTCTATGCATGAGGTGGCCAAAGTACTAGAGTTTCAGCTTTAGCATCATTCCTTCCAAAGAAATCCCAGGGTTGATCTTCAGAATGGACTGGCTGTATCTCCTTGCAGTGAAGGGACTCCCAAGAGTCTTCTCCAACACCACAGTTCAAAACCATCAATTTGTCAGTGCTCAGCCTTCTTCACAGTCCAACTCTCACATCCATACATGATCACAGGAAAAACCATAGCCTTGACTAAACGGACATTTGTCGGCAGAGTAATGTCTCTGCTTTTGAATATGCTATCTAGGTTGGTCATAACTTTTCCTCCAAGGAGCAAGTGTCTTTTAATTTCATGGCTGCAATCACCATCGGCAGTGATTTTGGATCTCCAAAAAGAAAGTCTGACACTGTTTCCACTGTTTCTCCCTCTATTTCCCATGGAGTGATGGGACTGGATGCCATGATCTTCGTTTCTGAATGCTGAGCTTTAAGCCAACTTTTTCACTCTCCTCTTTCAGTTTCATCAGGAAGTTCTGTAGTTTCTCTTCACTTTCTGCCATAAGGGTGGTGTCATCTGCATATCTGAGGTGATTGATATTTCTCCCGACAATCTTGATTCCAGCTTGTGTTTCTTCCAGTCCAGCGTTTCTCATGATGTACTCTGCATAGAAGTTAAATAACCAGGGTGACAATATACCGCCTTGATGTATTCCTTTCCCTATTTGGCACCAGTCTGTTGTTCCATGTACAGTTATAACTGTTGCTTCCTGGCCTGCATACAGATTTCTCAAGAAGCCGGTTAGGTGGTCTGGTATTCCCATCTCTTTAAGAATTTTCCACAGTTTCTTGTGATCCACACAGTCAAAGGCTTTGGCATAGTCAATAAAGCAGAAATAGATGTTTTTCTGGAACTCTCTTGCTTTTTCCATGATCCAGCAGATGTTGGCAATTTGATCTCTGGTTTCTCTGCCTTTTCTAAAGCCAACTAGAACATCTTCAAGTTCACGGTTCACGTATTGCTGAAACCTGGCTTGGAGAATTTTGAGCATTACTTTCCTAGCATGTGAGATGAGTGCAATTGTGCGGTAGTTTGAGCATTCTATGGCATTGCCTAGGGTCACCTAAATTTTAAACTGAAAGCTGACACCTGAGTGATTAAAGGTAAATTTTCATGGGAATATCAAGTTGAATGAATCATACATTTCCAGAGTAATGATTTTGGATTAAGAAGACAAATTTTAAGTCCAATCATTTTGAACTCCTTGTGTACAAAGCATGACTGTTAGCAACATATCTTAATGTCTGACTCTAATTCCTTTTATGTTACATCTAGATCCTAACATGTTTTATGATTTAAACAGACATTAAATGTAAATTGCGCTGCACAGTGTCACGTACAAAGTGATTGTTCAATCTGTGGTAATTATAATATCAGTACTATCTGTGCTCCATTGTGCTTAGTCACTGTGTTCAGTCTTGTCCAACTGTTTGTGGTCCCATGGATTATAGCCTACCAGGGTCCTCTGTCTTTGAGTTAGAGGTAAATAGAGACAACTCTCTTGAAAATACTGAAAATGTATTTTGTTGTACATCAAAAATTGTAATGAACCCAACAGTGAACTTGTTCTTTTCTATATATTTTTTTCTTCCCTATTTTGTAATTCAATCTTTGGTGCTACCTACCTTACTTGGGAGCTTCCTTATTCAAAGTGGATTTCAGCATCTAGCAAAGTGCTTGGTATAGGCAACCAAGAAATATTATTTTTCAGTTGGAAATTTCAAATGATATTCCTTGGACTCACTTTTAAAGTTTTTATTTTATATTGTCATTTCACTGGATTTAGGTCAGGAAGCAACAGTTAGAAGTGGACATGGAACAACAGACTGGTTCCAAATAGGAAAAGGAGTATGTCAAGGCTGCATATTGTCACCCTGCTTATTTAACTTATATGCAGAGTACATCATGAGAAACGCTGGGCTGGAAGAAGCTCAAGCTGGAATCAAGATTGCTGGAAGAAATATCAATAACCTCAGATATGCAGATGACAGAAAGTGAACAACTAAAGAGCCTCTTGATGAAAGTGAAAGAGGAGAGTGAAAAAGTTGGCTTAAAGCTCAACATTCAGAAAACTAAGATCATGGCATCTGGTCCCATCACTTCATGGCAAATAGATGGGGAAGAAGGGGAAAGAGTGGCTGACTTAATTTTTTTCAGCTCCAAAATCACTACAGGTGGTGACTGCAGCCATGAAATTGAAAGACACTTACTCTTTGGAAGCAAAGTTATGACCAACCTAGATAGCATATTAAAAAGCAGAGACATTACTTTGTCAACAGAAGTCTGTCTAGTCAAGGCTATGGTTTTTCCAGTAGTCATGTATAGATGTGAGTGTTGGGCTATAAAGAAAACTGAGTGCAGAAGAATTGATGCTTGGGAACTGTGTTGTTGGAGAAGACTCTTGAGAGTCCCTTGGACTGCAAAGAGATACAACCAGTCCATCCTAAAGGAGATCAGTCCGGGGTGTTCATTGGAAGGACCGAAGTTGAAGCTGAAACTCCAATACTTTGGCCATCTGATGCGAACAGCTGACTCATTGGAAATGATCCTGATGCTGGGAAAAATTGAGGGTGGGAGAAGGGGACAGCAGAGGGTGAGATGGTTGGATGGCATCACCAACATGAGTTTGGGTGAACTCCAGGTGTTGGTGATGGACAGACAGGGAGGCCTGGCGTGCTGCAGTTCATAGGGTCGCAGAGTCGGACATGACTGAGTGACTTAACTGAACTGAACTGAACTGAATTCTACCTACAATCTGTCCTTTATCACCACCCTTATTGCATGGTTTCTATTTTAATTCCTCACTACCTCTAAATGGTGAACAATGTTGTATATATAGTGGCTAACTGCCTGGAATCTGAAACGTGTCTTTGGAAGGTGTTACCGGTTTCAAGGTGGGCAAGTTAGTTAACCATTCTGTGCTTCAGTTCCCTCATCAATCAATGGAGATAATCATTATGCCTATGTTATGACTGTGACATGAGGAATAAATGCATATAAATTGTTTTTGTACATAGCACTTTGCATAAGATAAGCATTCAGTACATTATAGTTATTATTGCTATTTAATTGCAGCATTGTAATATTATCTCCTCAAATCTTAGTCCTCTTGAAGGATTCAATACCATTAGCAATTTGCTCACTTTTTCCCATCAAGGACATGTTTATTTATTATTACTCAGATGTTCTGACAGGCACTGTGTCCACAAATTTGAATGTCCTGTGATTCCTGCTACACAAAACTTCACAATATGAACAAAGGGAAAATTATTGAAGGCAAACAGACAAATCAGTATTCATAAATACTTCTGTAGAAACAAATAGACAAGCAAAACCAGAAAATTTAAGAAATTAAATTAAGAAACTTAAGAAATAAACTTAAGAAATAACTGTAAAGTGAGCACAGCAATTTCTATAAAAGCATTGTTCATGAAAAGTGGACTTTATGTTTATCATTATTTAAAAAATAGTGTTTATGTTTTAACTTTTGTATAATGAGTTTACTTTTCATTTACCCTCACAAGTAAAGTATCAAAACATTCCTTATAGTATTCTGCCAGACCATGTAAGCTATCTTTCTTTACCTTCTCTCCCTTTTCATCGGACATAAGACACCTCCCCTGAGTTTGCAAATATTTTCTCTCTACCTAAATGCCTCCCAGGGCTTCCCTGATGGATAAGCTGGTAAAGAATCTGCCTGCAGTGTAGGAGATCTGGGTTCAGTCCCTGGGTTGAGACAATCCCTGGAGAAGGGAATGGCTACCCACTCCAGTATCCTGGCCTGGAGAAATCCATGGACTCTATCATTGGGTCAGACCTACCCAAGAGTCAGACACGACTGAGTGACTTTCACTGATTAAATGCCTCCTATGCCTTGTTCTCTTTTCAAAACCCATTAGTATTATTTCCCTCTGTACTTAATCTTCCAAAAATGTGGGAAGATTCAAATTTTGTTCTGAAATATACTAGACCCAAATCTAGTAGTGGGCAGGAAATAGGAAGAAAAGGTTCAGGAAAAAATTTGTTGTTCAGTCGTTCAGTTATGTCCAACTCTTTGTGACCCCATGGACTACATCATGCCAGGCTTCCCCATCCTTCACTGTCTCCCTGAGTTTGCTTAAACTCATGTCCATTGAGTCAGTGATGCTATATACCATCTCATCCACTGCTGCCCTCTTCAACTTTTGCCTTCAGTCTTTCCCAGCATCAGGATTTTTTCCAATGAGTCAACTCTTCACATCAGGTAGCCAAAGTAGTGGAATTTCAGCTTCAGTATCAGTCCTTCCAATGACTATTCAGGGATGATTTCCTTTAGGATTAACTGGTTTGCTCTCCTTGCTTTCCAAGGGACTCTCAGGAGTCTTCTCCAGCACTATAATTTGAAAGCATCAGTTCTTCAGTGCTCAGGCTTCTTTATGGTCCAACCGCCACATCTGTACATGACTACTGAAAAAACCATAGCTTTGACTATATGGACCTTTGTCAACAAAATGATATCCTGTCTAGGTTTGTCATAGCTTTTCTTCCAGGGAGCAAGCATCTTTTAATTTCATGGCTGCAGTCCCCATCCTAAGTGATTTTGGAGCCCAAGAAAATAAAATCTGTCACTGCTTCCATTTTTTCCCCTTCCCTTTGCCATAAAGTGTTGGGACCAGATGCCATGATCTTAGTTTTCTGAATGTTGAGTTTTAAGGCAGCTTTTTCACTTTCCTCTTTTATCCTCTTTAGTTCCTCTTCACTCTCTGCCATTTGCGTGGTATCTAATGGCAGAAATCAAGAGGAATGGTCAGATACTTAATGAAAGCATCCTGCAGCTTGTTCCTGTTCTTGATTTTGTAACAGACCTTCATAAACTAAAGGTTCTGAAAAAAACTCTGTTCAAAGATCTAGCATTTCTTTGATTTACTTAATTATTGACCCCCTTACATTTAATACATTATGAGAACTACATTTGAAAAACACCAAAATTTTTATTAAAAATATTCTTTATTTTGCTTTATTTTCATGTTGGCTGAAAACTCATAGAATAAAAATCCTAAAATATAGTATTCTTATAACAAATTTGAAAGAAAATAAGAGCAATTATGTGAATTATACAAACAACTAAATATAGATATATATGTATGTATGTATTATGTTGATAGTTGTATACATATAATCTTTAGTTGTGGAAAATATAAAATTTCATGGTCTAGATTAGAATGATAAAGTAACTATATAGTTTGAAACAGAACTGCACCAAAGCTCTTATAAACTGTCCTTCCAAATTTGACATTCTGAATAAAGAAGGAGAATCATCTTAAATTTCTTCTCTGTCATCAGGAAGCCTCAGGGTGTTTTTTTTTTTTTTCAATTTCCTTTTTATCCTATTTATCACTTATTTAATTAACGACCATCACCACATTTTATGGTTCATTCATTTAAGTTATATTCTAGTTCTTAATTGTATTGTCTAAAGTTTAAGGGAAATAAAAGCAAAAATAAAATGGCACAATACACAGAATATTGATCCAGGAGGTAGAAGCACCAGTGATAATCTCAGCCCAGTCACTAATCTGCTGTGTGAAATTTGTGATGCCCCCTCATTCAGGTACAGCAACAGGAGAAAGCAGAGAGTCGTTGATCTAATTAAGATCTCTTAGTCAAAGTCTTACACATTCTACAGTTTGGTTGATGTCTATCAGCCAAATACTGCCAGGAACACAGTTATAGCCCAACAAAGTTGGGTGACTGCCTCGATGTTTGCCATGACAGAGAGGGCACATCACTGGAGATGTTAGGGCCAGCTTAGGGCAAAAATGTTGAAGTATTAAAGTACAGCATTTTGGAAAGTGTTCGATTTAAGAAAGAAGATTACATTCTGGAAGCTGGGGATATTTTATGCTTATGTATCTTTATCAATCTTATCTAAAATTCAGCAGAAACAAATCAAACCTAAAACCTTTTTTTTTTTTTTTTTTTTTAAAGCAGCAATAGCTGCTCCTACTGGCCACAAAAGAGGATGTTTAGTCATCTGCAGGTTTTGGCTAGCATTCTTGCTTTTGCCTTTATTGAAAAATAATTGCAGTATAGTTCTGTTTTATCTTAATCTATTATATCATGAGGTGGTCTTCTTTGATATTGCTGTTCTATGAAATTATTCATGTATAGCAGAAAACAATGGCCTAATAGAGAGCTCCAGTCCAGACTCTAGAACATCAAGGCCTGGCTGTCACTGCCAAACTAGTTCCCTGCTCTTAGGGGCTGCTTTCCCAACTCTGTTTCAAGACATCATGCTATATTATGTCTTGCATTAAAACTGAAATGTATACTTGTCTCTTTCACTAGATTTTGAGATCCTAGAGAGCTGCTGTTAATTTTTCTTTTCCTTTATATCACTCAAAATCTATAATATTGTACCTTCCACACTGTACTTTCTTAGATATTAGGAAGTTGTTGATTTATGTACAAGTGACTTACAAATGGTTTGTTCTGTTATGGTCTTGCAAAACCTTAGGCCAGCTGTGGAATTTAGCCAAGAATAAAATTTAGAGGCACTGTAATAGATCACATAAGATCACCCTAACTTTCGGCATCAGTTGCAAGGTCAAGAAGTTCCCAAAACTAATTTTGACCTTAATAATGTACTAGAAAGATTCACAGAATTCACTGAAGACTGCTGCATTCACAATGACGGTTTCTTACAGAGAAATAGTACTCTTGCCTGGAAAATCCCATGGACAGAGAAGCCTGGTAGGCTGCAGTCCATGAGGTCGCTAAGAGTTGGACACGACTGAGCGACTTCACTTTGACTTCACTTTCATGCACTGGAGAAGGAAATGGCAACCCACTCCAGTATTCTTACCTGGAGAATCCCAGGGATGGGGAAGCCTGGTGGGCTGCCATCTATGGGGTCGCACAGAGGGGACACTACCGAAGCAACTTAGCAGCAGCAGCAATATAGATTAACATCATTTATTGCTTGTAGACTTTTGGATCGCAGCCATTCTGACTGGTGTGAAATGGTACCTCATTGTGGTTCTGATTTGCATTTCTCTGATAATGAGTGACGTTGAGCATCTTTTCTTGTGTTTGTTAGCCATCCGTATGTCTTCTTTAGAGAAATGTCTATTTAGTTATTTGGCCCATTTTTTGATTAGGTCATTTATTTTTATGGAATTGAGCTGCATAAGTTGCTTGTATACTTTTGAGATTAGTTGTTTGTCAGTTGCTTCATTTGCTATTATTTTCTCCCATTCCGAAGGCTGTCTTTTCACCTTGCTTAACCCGTGGTGGATTTATGTCAATGTATGGCAAAACCAATACAGTATTGTAAAGTTAATAATAATAATAAAAGAAGCTTAAAAAAAAAAGATTAACATCAGCCAGAGGAAGAGATGCCTGGAATAGGGGACCAGAAGATGTAACAGACACAGAACTTCTGTCGTCACCCACCTCCCCACCACTCCCCTGGCATAGATGTGTGATGACACCACAGAATGTTGCCAAGTAGGGAAATGTACTTGTGCCTCAAGTTCAGAATGTTATTCGAGTTCCATTGTACAAACATAATTGATTGACTGACTGATTGATTGATTGATTGCTTATGTGGTTGATCTCAGTCTCTAGATCTATTGATACTTCATTACTCAAAGTGCCCACCCTAAATCATAGTGTTGGTCTTTCTGGCATACCCACTGTCCCTCGAAGGCTTGGCTAGCTCCCCCTGAATCACACTGTTATTGATTAATTTGTTCAGTCACTCAGTCATGTCTGACTCTTCGCAACCCCATGGACTTCAGTACACCCCAGGTCTCCCTGTCCCTTACCACTTCCTGGAGTTTACCAAGTAAATGTCCATTTAATCAGTGATGCCATCCAACCACCCAAATGACACTGTTGCTATCTGGCTATTCCAAGGCCCCTTGACAAGCAATGACCACCTCCCAGTAGCCAAGGGCAAAGGCTAGATCTCTTTTGGAACAATTAAATTCTTTATTATATGGGCTCTCATATCAAGTACTCAAAATTAAAACATTCTATCCGAGCAAATATTCCTATCTTTTGAAGCATCACCATGATGATATTTTAGAATAGCTAATTTCAGCCAAGTCATAGTTCATAGAAAAATAGAGCATGAATAATTCTGAAAAAACATTACAGACAAGGGAAGTATAATCTTGGGAGATGAAGCCTATCATTATGGCTTTCAGATTTCTGCTATATTTAATTCTCATTTTCTCTTTCTTTCTTTTATTTTTCTACTCTGTCCTTAATAACAGCTTTTAGTGATTCTTCTTTTGTATGCCATTAAGAGCAGAATTTTTCATTGTTAATGAGAAAAGAAAAAGTGAAAGTGTTAGCTGCTCAGTCATATCTGACTCTTTGTGACCCCATGGCCTGTAGCCCATGGACCCCATGAATCACAGCACACCAGGCCACCCTGTCCATCACCAACCCCTGGAATTCACTCAGACTCATGTCCATTGAGTCAGTGATGCCACTCAGCCACTCATCCTCAGTCATCCCCTTCTTTTTCTGCCCCCAATCCCTCCCAGCATCAAAGTCTTTTCCAATGAGTCAACTCTTCGCATGAGGTGGCCAAAGTACTGGAGTTTCAGCTTTAGCATCATTCCTTCCAAAGAAATCCCAGGGTTGATCTCCTTCAGAATGGACTGGTTGGATCTCCTTGTGGTCCAAGGGATTCTCAAGAGTTTTCTCTAACACTATAGTTCAAAAGCATCAATTCTTCGTCACTCAGCCTTCTTCATAGTCCAATTCTCACATCCATACATGACTACTGGAAAAACCATAGCCTTGACTAGACGGACCTTAGTCAGCAAAGAAATATCTCTGCTTTTGAATATGCTATCTAGGTTGGTCATAACTTTTCTTCCAAGGAGTAAGTGTCTTTGAATTTCATGCCTGCAATCACCATCTGCAGAGATTTTGGAGCCCCCAAAAATAAAGTCTGACACTGTTTCCACTGTTTCTCCATCTATTTCCCATGGAGTGATGGGACCGGATGCCATGATCTTAGTTTTCTGAATGTTGAGCTTTAAGACAACTTTTTCACTCTCTTCTTTCACTTTCATCAAGAGGCTTTTTAGCTCCTCTTCACTTTCTGCCATAAGAGTTATGTCATCTGCATATCTGAGGTGACTGATATTTCTCCCAGCAATCTTGATTCCAGCTTGTGTTTCTTCCAGTCCAGAGCTTCTCATGATGTACTCTGCATATAAGTTAAATAAGCAGGGTGACAACATACAGCTTTGACGTACTCCTTTTCCTATTTGGCACCAGTCTGTTGTTCCATGTCCAGTTCTAACTGTTGCTTCCTGGCCTGCATACAGATTTCTCAAGAGGCAGGTAAGGTGGCCTGGTATTCCCATCTCTTTCAGAATTGTCCACAGTTTATTGTGATCCACACAGTCAAAGGCTTTGGTATAGTCAATAAAGCAGAAATAGATGTTTTTCTGGAACTCTCTTGCTTTTTCCATGATCCAGCGGATGCTGGCAATTGGATCCCTGGTTCCTCTGCCTTTTCTAAAACCATCTTGAACATCAGGAAGTTCATGGTTCATGTATTGCTGAAGCCTGGCTTGGAGAATTTTGAGCATTACTTTACTAGCATGTGAGATGAGTGCAATTGTGCGGTAGTTTGAGCATTCTTTGGCATTGCCTTTCTTTGGGATTGGAGTGAAAACTGACCTTTTCCAGTCCTATGGCCACTGCTGAGTTTTCCAAATTTGCTGGCATATTGAGGCAGCACTTTCACAGCATCATCTTTCAGGATTTGAAATGCTAGCTTTGTTTCTAATGATGCTTTCGAAGGCCCACTTGACTTCCCATTCCAGGAAGTCTAGCTCTAGATGAGTGATCATACCATCATGATTATCCAGGTTGTGAAGATCCTTTTTGTACAGTTCTTTTGTGTATTCTTGCCATCTCTTCTTAGTATCTTCTTCTGTTAGGTCCATACCGAACTCCAGTGCTCACTAAAACTAATACTCTTTTTGAAAAATACTTTGGATCATTGCATAATATTAAAAGATCCCAAGTATGTGCTTGAATTTTCTTTACCTCATCAAGTATATTTGCTAGGTTAATGTGAGATGGGAGGCTGTTCTTGCTGTGAATGGCCCCTGTCTCTCTGTATATGTCCATTCAGGTATTTTCAGTACCATATAGGAATTCATTATTTAGCTGGACTGATTATGAGTTTTTGGATAAATCTGTCCACAGTGCATTGTCTTTCATTGATTATATGAATAATATTGTGTTTGTGTGTAAATGTCTTCATATGGAGTAGAATGGGAAAGTGGTTGCTCCAGAAACCTAGTAGCACTATGCGTGTTCAGTCACTAAGTCATGTCCAGCTCCATGGACTGTTCCCCACCAGGCTCTTCTGTCTATAGGATTTCCCAGGGAAAAATACTGAAATGGGTGGCCATTTCCTTCTCCAAGGCATCTTCCTAGTTCAGGGATCAAACCAGTGTCTCCTTCATTGGCAAGTAGATTCTTTATTGCTGAGTCAGATACTCAGCAACTGCCAGATATCTCCCAACTGCCAGATACTGTGGTCTTACCATGGTTGCTATTAAAATGTGAGGCATGAGGGAGGTGGGAGGGGGGCTCAGGATTGGGAACTCATGTACACCCATGGGGAATTCATGTCAATGTATGGCAAAACCAATACAGTATGGTTAAGCAAAATAAAAAAAAATTAAATTAAATTAAAAAAAGAAATAAAACAAACAAAAAAAAGAAAATGTGAGGCACAGTCCTTCTATTCCAAGTTCAGTATACAAATGTTAAAAACACATTTTAGAAGTAGAGCTATTTATTTATAGTCAAGTTTAGCAGGTATTTTTCTTACAGAAAAAAATATTTTTATAATTTGGTCAAGTTTTAGAAGTTATTTTGAAATTAATATATTTTTTAATAAAAGGCAAAAGAAAGAATTATGCAGTAAAATCTAAAACTGGCTCTCCTGATCTGCTCTGTAAATTTCCTTAAAACAAGGGCTGATTTTTAGATAAATTGCCCTTCCTTAGGTGAATTCAGAGGTCTTTTCTTTTCTTTTTTTTTTTTTTTGCACCAAGCCTTGCTGAATATTCACATTAATGGCAGTTTCTCTCAATCTGTCACAGAAATATGGCCACACTTTGGTGATTTTAGGACTCCACTATGTACATCGTGTCAAATTATATCAATGCAATGAAGTTAGACACATTCATCAAAAGTTTTAAGCATATCAACCTGGTAAAGATAAGTCACGGATTTAAATTTGTGATTAAATATTATCAGAGGAGCCAACTAGTAATGCCGTTAATATTCCTCAGGAAGAATTTCCAGTAGACAAGTTGTCTCTACCAAGAGGCTGCATGATGAATTGAAAGGGTTTAAGTTTAAGGTCCAACAGCTACCAAGTATATGAATTTGGGAAAGTGAGTTACTATAGTCTCAAAGCTACCTATAATAGGAAATAGCTCTTTTCATAATATTCATAGTGTTATTTCAAAGCTCATGATAAAAATGAATAAATGCTTGTGAAGTACTTTGAAATTGCTAAATATTGTATTTCTATTTTAATTATTTCAGTGCAATTTTCTTTGATTTCACAATGATGACTTATGAATAAAGATAAATTTAAATTAGGTGGGACAATCTAACTTGTTTTAGTTCAGTTCAGTCGCTCAGTCATGTCTGACTCTTTGTGACCCCATGAATTGCAGCAGGCCAGGTCTCCCTGTCCATCAACCACTGCTGGAGTTCACTCAAACTCAACATCCATCGAATCGGTGATGCCATCCAGCCGTCTCATCCTTTGTCATCCCCCTTTCCTCCTGCCCCCAATCCCTCCTAGCATCAGAGTCTTTTCCAATGAGTCAACTCTTCATACAAGATGGCCAAAGTATGGGGTTTCAGCTTTAGCATCAGTCCTTCCAAAGAACAACCAGGACTGATCTCCTTTAGAATGGACTGGTTGGATCTCCTTGCAGTCCAAGGGACTCTCAAGAGTCTTCTCCAACATCACAGTTCAAAAGCAGCAATTCTTCCGTGCTCAGCTTTCTTCACAGTCCAACTTTCATATCCATACATGACTACTAGAAAAACCATAGCCTTGACTAGACAAACATTTGTTGGCAAAGTAATGTCTCTGCTTTTCAATATGCTAGCTAGGTTGGTCATAACTTTCCTTCCAAGGAGTAAGCATCTTTTAATTTCATGGCTGCAGTCACCATCTGCCAGTGATTTTGGAGCCCCAAATAATAAAGTCTCACACTGTTTCCACCGTTTCCCCATCTATTTCCCATGGAGTGATGGGACCAGATGCCATGGTCTTCATTTTCTGAATGTTGAGCTTTAAGCCAAATTTTTCGCTCTCTTTCACCTTCATCAAGAGGCTTTTTAGTTCCTCTTCACTTTCTGCTGTAAGGATGGTGTCATCTGCGTATAACTTGTTTAGTTTATTGCTAATAAAACTAACAATAGCATTAAATATTCACTGAATGAAATGATGAATAACAGTGAATGCATTATTAAAGCACTGCTGCTGCTGCTGCTGCTGCTAAGTCGCTTCAGTCGTGTCCAGCTCTTTGCGACCTCATGGACTGCAGCATACCAGGCTCCTCCATCCATGGGAGTTTCCAGGCAAGAGTACTGGAGTGGGTTGCCATTGACTTCTCTGATTAAAGAAATACAGAAGGGATTAAATTTTACTATCTTTGACCACAAAGAAGTACATAAGAAATAACATTAAGAAATATTAATTTTATCTTTATTTAGACATATTGATGATACAAAAGTTTCATTGTACATCATTGCATTATACAATCTAAAGAATGCTTTTGTTAATGGTCATATATAACAGAAGAATTATGATTGAGAAAGTTTACAAAGTAGTGGGATATATTTCATTCTTTAAGTGGACAAGACCTTGGTGTTAATGATGACATGAATACAATGCAGAAAACTGACCTTTTTCATTATCTCAGTTTGAAAAGCATTTCTTTAGAACTGTCTTAAAGAGATCCGTGATAACTAAATAATTAGTTGGATAAAGTGAAAGTGTTTGTCGTTCAGTCGTGTCCAACTCTTTGTGATCCTGTGGACTGTAGACTGTCAGTGTCTTCTGTCCATGGAATTCTCCAGGCAAGAATACTGAAGTGGGTTGCCATTCTCTTCTCCAGGGTAACTTCCTGACCCAGGGATTGAACCTTGCATTACAGGTAGATTCTTCACCATCTAAGCAACCAGGGAAGCCTTAGTTGGAGAGCAGCATTTAAACAATGGTCCGCATTAAACCATTGTTGGCCTTCAGTTAAAGAGTAAAATAAAAAGGGACATAGATGGAAATAAAGAAGAGTTGGAAAGGTGAATGGCAGGCAAGTGGGACAAGGTTTGACTAAAACAGAGAATCAGAGAAGCATTTGTCTCCTGAATTAGATTCCTTTATACATGTATCTTAAACCGCCACTTGTATGTTAATAATCCCATAGCTCTCAGCCAGTTCTCTCAAGAGCTCTTTGTCCGGGCATAGAATTATTTTCTATGAGTCTGTAAAATGGAGCCACAAACACTTCATATATTTCCAACATTGATACCATTATCTTGCTCCCACAAACCTCTTCATCCCATATTATTTAGATCCACAAGTTTCACCAGTTATTTATTCAACACTTATTTATCAACAAACTAATATGTGCTGGGCACTCTGGCAAGGTTATAGAAAGAAAGAAAGGTAAGTGAAGTTGTGAATACAGTATGGTATAATAAGAGTTTTAAAAGGTCATGGGGAAATCCCAAGTCAGGAAGTATTTTATTTGCTTTGTTTTCATTGCTCCCTGCATCTAATTAGGCATCAGGTTCTACAAATATTTATTAAAAAGTCACACATAGCTCTGGTATTAATCTATCTATCTACTTGTCCATCTGTCATTATTTCTTCAGGTCACCATTGACTCTTACCTAGGTTGTTAAAAAATTTCAACACTGATAGCCTTTTTTAATTAAATATTACAAATATGTTTATTACAGTCTAGTCACCATTGACTCTTACCTCAGTTCAGTTCAGTTCAGTCATTCAGTCGTGTCCGACTCTTTGTGACCCCATGAACTGCAGCAGGCCAGGCCTCCCTGCCCATCACCAGCTCCCGGAGTTCACTCAAACTTATGTCCATCCAGTCGGTAATGCCATCCAGCCATTTCATCCTCTGTCGTTCCCTCCTCCTCCTGCCCTCAATCCCTCCTAGCATCAGAGTCTTTTCCAATGAGTCAACTCTTCGCATGAGGTGGCCAAAATACTGGAGTTTCAACTTTAGCATCAGTCCATCCAAAGAACACCCAGGACTGATCTCCTTTAGAATGTACTGGTTGGATCTCCTTGCAGTCCAAGGGACTCTCAAAAGTCTTCTCCAACGCCACAATTCAAAAGCAGTAATTCTTCGGCACTCAGCTTTCTTCACAGTCCAACTCTCACATTCATAAATGACTACTGGAAAACCATAGCCTCAGCTAGATGGACCTTTGTTGGCTAAGTAATGTCTCTGCTTTTGAATATGCTATCTTGGTTGGTCATAATTTTCCTTCCAAGGAGTAAGCGTCTTTTAATTTCATGGCTGCAGTCAACTTCAGCAGTGATTTTGGAGCCCCCAAAAATGAAGTATGACACTGTTTCCCCATCTATTGGTTGTTTAAAAATTTCAACACGGATAGCCCTTTTTAAATTAAATATTACAGATATATTTATCAGAGTCTTATCATTTAAAAATATTTCCATTATGCAAATATAATCTTGCTACAACACTGTTTAAATTATTAAATAAATCTTTATTCACAAGACGATGCTTTAAATTCATTGGTTGGACAAATATTCTTTCTACCCAATTAGTACTAACTCTTGACACTTAATTCCCAATGTATGTTACAGAAATGTCAAGACACTTGCTTAGAAACACAACAGTGTTTCTCACCGTCTTGAATTTTGCTTATGTTTATTCCTCTGCTTGGAATTCCATCTTAAGGTTTGTACATCTGGGTAAAAATATGTGTCCAACTTCAGGTCTCAGATCAAAGTCTTTGAATTTTGAAGCTTCCCCATATTTCCTTTTTTTTTTTCTTTTGCTTCCTCCATGCTTTTTTTCTATGCTGTCATTGCCTTCTTTTACATTTCTTAAGAAACAAAGAATCATTCATTTATTTGCTTACTCAGTAGCCAGTATCATAACACACTTATTTTCTTATTTCCACTTACTGCTGCTAATTCACAAAACGTATTTGAGGGCGATTAACTTTTGCATCTCTTGAAGTCAAGAACTATACCATAAATTTTTTGTTGACTGTTTCCAGCACAGTGTTCAGTAGATGTGAAATGCAAAAAATATTTCTGAAATGAGATAGAAAAAATGGAAAATAGATTTTAAAAGTTTTAACTTAATTTTAAAAGCCTCAACTTTGAGTCAGCAGCATTTTAAATATATTAATAACCCAAGAGATCACAATTATTCAGTGCTTATTACTTGACATTTTTTCAAAAGCAACCAAGATCATAGGGCAGGTGATTATTAGAGATTAGAGATTTGAATAGAAGCAGCTTGATCTGAGAAAGATGCAAGCATTAGAAATCAATGCACATATATAATTGCATACCTATACATCACTTCATGGGAAATAGATGGGGAAACAGTGGAAACAGTGTCAGACTTTATTTTAGGGGGCTTCAAAATCACTGCTGATGGTGACTGCAGCCATGACATTAAAAGACGCTTACTCCTTGGAAGGAAATTTATGACCAACCTAGATAGCATATTCAAAAGCAGTGACATTACTTTGCCAACAAAGATCCGTTTAGTCGAGGCTATGGTTTTTCCAGTGGTCATGTATGGATGTGAGATTTGGACTGTGAAGAAGGCAGAGCGCCGACAAATTGATGCTTTTGAACTGTGGTGTTGGAGAAGACTCTTGAGAGTCCCTTGGACTGCAAAGAGATCCAATCAGTCCATTCTGAAGATCAACCTTGGGATTTCTTTGGAAGGAATGATGCTAAAGCTGAAACTCTAGTACTCTGGCAGCCTCATGCGAAGAGTTGACTCATTGGAAAAGACTCTGCTGCTGGGAGGGATTGGGGGCAGGAGGAGAAGGGGACAGCAGAGGATGAAATGGCTGGATGGCATCACTGACTCTATGGACATGAGTTTGAGTGAAGTCCGGAAGTTGGTGATGGACAGGGAGGCTTGGCCTGCTGCAATTCATGGGGTGGCAAAGAGTGAGATATGACTGAGTGACTGAACTGAACTGAACTGAACACACTCACACACATACACCAGATAAAGCAAATTAAAATCTCAAGTGGCTTTTACTGGTTTGGCCTAGTTTTGTTTGTTTGTTTGTTTGTTTGTTTTTGCTTTGTAGTGTTTTTGTTTCAACATTGGTCTGATTTCCTTGGAAAGTCTAAGCTATATAAGTTACTGATTAAACCTTGATGCTCACTCTAAATTTAAAAAAATTAAAAAGAAAGCAATGACAGGAAATCACTATGTAACGTGAACTTTTAATTTCCCAGTCAGTCTCCTAGATGCCTTACATTTGTGATTTTAATTCATCTCCCTAATAAATCTGTGATGGAGAATCATGATTCACTTTTCATAGATGGAAGCATGGCCAAGACCTGAATAATACCCAACTAGGGCTGACAGGTATTTAGTGGACTAGAAAGCACCTACTGGTCTAAGACCTCAGGGCATAAGGAAAACCAATCATTATTAAATGATTTAAATAGCCTATGCTGTTCAAGAAAAACTGTTTTAAGAAATTTTTAGAGACCATCCAACACCTCTTAATGTCTGTTCATTTTATCCTCTGGTGAAAAGAATCAGAGTTCAGCAAATTAAGTATTCTGATTTGTTGCACATTCCTGGATGATTTATGAGTATTTCTGAAGAAATAATATGGCATCTTTCTGAATCCAATAATAGACACATGTTTCATCTTGATTACCTAATTGATTCTACCAAGAAAGGATAAAAATGACTCTAATAAGCTGACTACCCAATGCAGCAATAAATCCCAGGCCTAGCCATAATGCAGAACCAACCAGTGAAATACCATTCTTTACATCCTAAAAATATTGCAATGGAAAAAGAACATTTTCCCTCTCTAATGTGGCCTAGCGAGGAATGACTGTGGCAAGATCAACTGCCTTTGTGCTTTAGGAACTGGTCATCTAGTCAATGAATATTCATGGACACTTTCTTGGTGCCAAACTCTCTGCAAAAATTAGGGAAACTGAAGCAAATAAGGAATGTTCCTTCCTTTTTCAAGCCTCATGGTTTAGTGAAGTAGAAAGGAAATTGGGAGAGGAAATAGAACACGGTGTCAAACAGTATAATGGAGGCAAATAAAAGTATTGTGAAAACAAGGATTAACAGCCAGTGAAAATATCCCTTTACTTATCCCTCACAAGGTACCATGCTTTATGAAGTATCTTACATTTACTTGCTTTAATTCTGATAGTAAAATTATACAAGGTAAGTGTCATTACCTTGTTATAAGGTTATAAGAATTTAGATCAGTTGGCACGAAGTCAACAGAAAACAAAGTAGAAAAGTCAGACTTTGAAACTGTTTCTATATTGCTTCAAAAATTGATTTTTAGGGGCACACTTGTCCCTCAAGTACTGATTCATGACTCCTTAATGCTTTATAATGTACTTTATCACATATTACAATGTATCCATTTAGTGTTGCAGTCATTTTACTATCAGCTCCTCTACCACACCACCATGTAACTTTGGCGATGTTACCAAATATCTCCATGCTTTCCTTACTTATTTGTAAAATCTCATAGGATTGTTCTAAGGAAAAAATGAGTGATGTGCTATACATCAGAGGTTGGCAAATAATTTATTAAAAGAACCACAGAGTAAATACTTCCAGTTTGTAGATGACATCGTATTTGTAATGACTATTCAAATCTGCAGTTGTAGCATGAATGTAACAAGAAAACATGCAAATTAATATGTTTTTCTGCAAATAAAAAGATTGCTGAAACAGGTGGAAGGCAAAATTTAGCATGTGGACCTTAGTTTGTCTACTTTTGCTATAAAGTATGTACTGAGAAATATTAATTAATTTTGTTAGTATTATACTTTTTCTTTTTCAAGCTAGGAAACTTGATGTGAAGTACCTTATCTGGAGTCCAAGATACAGTGTAATTACTAGGCTGAAGATTGCATACAATTTTTAAAATTCAAAACCAGTGATCTCTTTGCAGTTGTAACTTGTGTAGCTCCAGTGACCTTTCTGATTTGTCTATTAGGAACATCCTGTGGTTATAGTGTTTCATGAAAAATATGTGCACTTTTTCCAGTTCAGGCTCCAACTGCTTATTCACTGAGGCAGAAGAACAGGGATTTTAGATGGAAAAACCCTAATATGTTGATAACAAATATTAAACTACTGAGTTTTGCTGACTCTCAAGATCACCATACAGAGGAAAATTATTAGACAAACATTTTGTCATAGCTTTGACTGACATTTTCAACCTCAAACAATATGTCATCAAATAAGCTATCATTTGAATGTTCTCATCTTTCTCACATCTATGCCTCTAAATTCTGTGGGAAATATGTGACGTCTCCACTGATCCTTAGTGATTCTACCCTACTTAAAAGTAGTTTTTCAAACCTAATTACAGCTGGCTATTCCTCTGAGCACTCTTGTCAATTACTGCATGAATTTTATTGACACTTATCATTAACATCTGACATTTTTTAGTTTTAGTGTTTACAAAGTCCTTAAATTCTTTCAGACACTTTAATTCTTTGTTGTTGTTGTTTAGTCACTAACTCCTATTTGACTCTTGTGAAAGTCCATGTACTATAGCCCACCAGCCTCCTCTGTCCATGAGATTCTCCCAGCAATAATACTGGAGTGGGTTGCAATTTCCTTCTCCAGGAGATCTTTCTGACCCAGGGATCGAACCCACATCTCTTGCATTGGCAGGTGGATTCTTTACTACTGAATCACCAGTATGTACTATATACATGTGTGGTGCTCTGTTGTGTGTGATTCTTTGTGACTCCATCGACTGTAGCCCACCAGGCTCCTCTGCCCATGAAATTTTCTAGGTAAGAATACAGGAGTGGGTTGCCATTTCCTACTCCAGGGGATGTTCCCAACCCAGGGATCAAAACCGAGTCTTTTGCATCTCTTGCATTGGTAGGCAGATTCTTTACCACTGCATGACCTGGGAATCACCAGGGAAGTCGTTAATTCTTCTGTAACTGAAACCATAGAACTTGGAAATATATCCTGGTTTTGTGTGGATTTCCATGACCTCAGAGGCATTCTGTGCTCATGTGCTCAGTCATGTCTGACTCTTCGTCACCCAATGAACTGTAGCTTGCCAGGATCCTCTATCCATGGGATTTTTCATGCTAAAATACTGGAATGGGTTGCCATTCCCTTCTCCAGGGATTCTTTCTAACCCAGGGATCAAACCTGAGTCTGCTGCATCTTTTGCATTGCAGGCTGAGTCTTTACTGCTGAGCCACCAGGGAAGCCTTTAATTCTTTGGCATCTCTTAACTGAGGTTAATTTACACATGTGTCAACTTTTTTCCAACAAGCAGGAAGAAATCTATGGAAGCCTGGGCTCATTATAATGGATTTGCCTTTACAGAGAATTGACTTTGAATACAGCCTCTGCTTGGAATTAGCTCTGTGACCTTGGACAAGTTATAGAACTTCTATGATCTTGCCTCTTTATCTATAGAATTGAAATACTATCTGTCTTAGTATTCTTTTATAGATATATGAAATAACAGAAGAAATGGCAAGAATATACAGAACTATATGAAAAAGATCTTCATGATTCAAATAATCACAATGGTGTGATCACTCACCAGAGCCAGACATCCTGGAATCTGAAGTCAACTGGGCCTAGGAAGCACCACTATGAACAAAGTTTAAAGGAGGTGATGGAATTCTAGTTGAGCTATTTCAAATCCTGAAAGATGATGCTGTGAAAGTGCTGCACTCAGTATGCCAGCAAATTTGGAAAACTCAGCAGTGGCCACAGGACTGGAAAAGGTCAGTTTCATTCCAATCCCTAAGAAAGGCAATGCCAAAGAATGTGCAAATTACTGCACAATTGCACTCATCTCTCATGCTAGGAAAATAATGCTCAAAAATCTCCAAGCCAGGCTTCAGCAACGTGAACCATGAACTTCCAGATGTTCTAGCTGGGTTTTAGAAAGGCAAAGGAAGCAGAGATCAAATTGCCAACATCCATTGGATTATCAAAAAGCAAGAGAGCTCCAGAAAAAACATCTATTTCTGCTTTATTGACTATCCCAAAGACTTTGACTGTGTGAAACACAACAAACTGTGGAAAATGCTGAAAGAGATGGGAATACCAGACCACTTGACCTGCCTCTTGAGAAACCTGTATGCTGGTCAGGAAGCAACAGTTTGAACTGGACATGGAACAGCAGACTGGTTCCAAATAGGAAAAAGAGTATGTCAAGGCTATATATTGTCAACCTGTTTATTTAACTTATATGCAGAGTACTTCATGAGAAATGCTGGGCTGGATGAAGCACAAGCTGGAATCAAGACTGCTGGGAGAAATATCAATAACCTCAGATATGCAGATGACACCACCCTTATGGCAGAAATTGAAGAAGAACTAAAGAGCCTCTTGACAAAAGTGAAAGAGGAGAGTGAAAAGTTGGCTGAAAGCTCAACATTCAGAAAAATAAGATCATGGCATTTGGCCCCATCACTTCATCACAAATTGGGGAAACAGTGGAAACAGTGGCAGAATTTATTTTTTTGGACTCCAAAATCACTGCAGATGGTGATTGCAGCCATGAAATTAAAAAATGCTTACGCCTTGGGAGGAAAGTTATGACAAACCTAGACAGCATATTAAAAAGCAGAGACATTACTTTGCTAACAAAGGTCCATCTAGTCAAAGCTATGGTTTTTTCAGTAGTCATGTATGGTGTAAGAGTTGTACTATGAGGAAAGTTGAGTGCCAAAGAATTGATGTTTTTGAACTGTTGTGTTGGAGAAGACCCTTGAGAGTCCCTTGGACTACAAGGAGATCCACAGTCCATCCTAAAGGAGATCAATCCTGAGTATTCATTGGAAGGACTGATTTTGAAGCTGAAACTCCAATACTTAAGCCACCTGATGTTAAGGACTGACCCATTTGAAAAGACCCTGATGCTCAGAAAGATTGAAGGTGGGAGGAGAAAGGGATGACAGAGGATGATATGGTTGGATGGCATCACCGACTCAATGGACATGAGTTTGAGTAAACTCTGGGAGTTCATGATGGACAGGGAGGCCTGGCATGCTGCATTCCATGGGGTCACAAGGAGTCGGACGTGACTGAGTGACTGAACTGACCTGAACTCAAGAACCTTACTCCATGCGTGCAACCTCAGTTTCTCCCACAAAATATTTCCTTTCTTCTACTCTGATTTTTTCATGCTATCTTGCAGAGAAGAGGCTCTTAGAATATGTTCTTCATTTGATGAATATACTATTTGAGATTTGTTCATGAATTGTATACTTAACGTTCATAAAACTGATTTTAAAAACATGCCCATATTCTTTATCTATCTTAACCAAAGTGTAATAGTATGGTGGTTATAATAGAGAACTACACAGAGTGATATATATTACATTATGTGTCTTTTAAGATACATTTAAAAGCTCATTCTATTTTTCTCAGACTCCACAATTTTTATACATATCATTTTATTTACAGCAAAGTTGCATTATTTTGGTCTTTATGCCTAAATAACTAGATTCTCTAGGTTTATCTACTCTGTTTATTTATTGTTGCACATTTTTTCAAAGTAATTTGACTTCTGCTTTCATAAAAACTCCCTGAAATAAGCAGAGCAGGGATTTATCAATCTGATTTTCACACCAGGAAACATGATGGAATTATAGTGAGTACAAAAATATGTACAATAAACATAGAATTTGGGTCTTCTCTCAGTGCATATTGTAAAATATGTACCGCATCTCTTTTGCCACTGTAAACACAAGTCAAGGAAAGCAATGATGGTGTAGTAAGACGTATGTTTGCACCATAAAGGATGGTCTGATGAACAGGGAGGCCTGGCGTGCTGCAACTCATGGGGGTCACATAGAGTCAGCCACAGCTGAGTGACTGAACTGAACTGAAGCATGTATAAGACACAATTCTACCTTCAAACAAACCACATACTGAGCTATATTGGTTTTCTGAGGTAATAAGCTTTGGGGGGTAAATAACAAGAGTATTTGGAGAAGACACAACTAAAATTTACAAATGGCCAAACATGTAGATTGTTTTCTTTCATTTTTACTACAAAGTATAAAACTGCTTTGTAAACATCAATTCCCACTGATACTTATTAAAATATTTATGTGATAATGTGAAGCATATGCCAGCATCTTCTTACCCAGTGAGTTAGGTAGTATCAGCCCCATTTTACAGATTATACAATTGAGATACAAAGTAGCTTATGTGATGGTTGTGTCCAAGATTATATAAGGTTGCTAATATGACCAGGACTTTACCTATGAGTTCCATTTCTAGGGGCCACAATGAATTGCTATAATACTTTGATTATCTGATAAACTACTTCTCAGCTGCTAGTTTCTATACTTCTTATGTTACGTTTTCTTCTCCAGGGGATCTTCCCAACCCAGGGATCAAACCTGGGTTTCCCACATTCCAGGCAAACGCTTTATCCTCTGAACCACCAGGGAAGCCCAGGTTACTCTTAGACCTTCTAAACATTGTCAAACTACTTGAAAGCATATGCCTGAATAAAAACTGAAAGAAAACAAGGACCCAAGTTGAAACATTCCCTGCTTCCCTGTAGTAGAGCTTCTAGAGAATCCCAGGGGTTTAATTTTGTGCCTTCACTGGGACCCCCACCTCAGTGCTGAGAAGAAATAAGGCTGTGGAAGGGGGTGAGGTTATGGCATCTATCTTGAGTTGTAACTTTTTCTCTTTCAGTTCTATAAAAGTTAAAATAACCAGAGTTTATTTCTCAATGTGTATAATGGAGTTAACAATGGAGTATTAGGGTAGTTAAAAGGAAATTAGATGTTACTGTGCCAAATATTTATTGGGTAGTTAATGGTATACAGACATGCATCAATATAAGCAAAATATTCTCAAGCTTCATCAGCAAGTAAAATATGCTTCATTCAGTTTTTCTGGAGAAGTAATGAGAGATTATGGTTAAAAACTAAAGCACTAGTGTCAGAGAAATCTGGGCTTGGAGTTTGGCTCTTTCATTGTCAAAACATTTAGTTTGGGGCAAGTTACTCATCTATGCTCAATTCTGAAATGAAGAAATGATTATCACTTATCACCATGAATATAAAGTAAGAATATTTATAAAGGTTGGGATAGTGCCTGGTGCATAGCAAGAGAAGTGTCTAATCTTTTTAATAATCACTTACAATATAATTATAAAATTTTTACATTTTAGAATTGTGAATCATCTTTTACTGAATTTTGTATGCCATAGATTCCTAACCCAAATATTTCTGAAGATTGCCAGATGTCCTGGGTAAAATAAAATTACCTTTAGAAATATATGGGTCAGGAGGGGATGTAGAACGTGGGAAAGACATCGCCCGGATAACCAACTTTCAGAGACAGATCAGCAGCTTCCGCGCTTCACTGTCCCTTGCTTGAGGAGTTTTTCAGTTGCACTGCCTGTCTGATTCTGATGCTTTTGTCAATTCTCTTTAGACTCTGTTCATCACTGGGTCATTTCTGACCCTACTTTGTACCACTGCTGGTTTAATTTTTCACTTTACCTAGGGCAGAACTTCGCAAGCTATCTGTGATGAAGGACTGTGTGTGTTTATTTTCCTATCATTAGCTCTGTTGGTTTCCTTTATTGCTCACATGTACAAAGCCCAGAAGTCTGAAATGGAAGTGTTGGTGCAGAGTGTTTCTTCTCATTGAAACCTGGAGAGGGAATTCTTCCTCCCTTCCTTTAGCTTCTGGCGGCCTGCTGACAATCCTTGGCATCCTTTTCAGTTGCTGCCACCATCATCAGGTGGCATCCTCCTTTCATGAATGTGTCTTCACCTGGCATTCTCTGTGAATGCCTGTGTTCAGGTTTACCTCTTCTTCTAAAGACACTGGTCATACTGGATTAAAACACAGCCTAATATCTCCACCTTAATTTGACTACATCTGCACAGATATAAGTACGGTGTACTGAAGTTAGGAATTGAGCATCTCTCTCTCTCTCTCTCTTTTTTTTTGGTGCTGTAAAAAGTAGCATAGCGATCAGCTTTTCATATTTTGTTCAAGGAGACAAAACCACTGAGCAGGTGCTTGAATATCACAGCAATGCCAAATTGTAAACAATTTTATAATTGTATGGTATTAAAAATGTAAGATTCCTGCCTTCATGCATCATTCTTCGTTAACAGTTTATGGACTGACATCAACCACAGTTTAGGAAGCTCTGGCCTTAAGAGACAAACTGACAAGAACACAAATGCTAGGTGCTGGGTTCTGCACAAAAGCAATGAGACTGCAGATACTCAAGAGCTAAGCCTGTGCAGGGTGTGTCAGCAGGGCTGGCGGGGCTCTGATAAGTCTTCAGCCTCTGCCATTTCTCCTCTGAATTGCCCTTCCTTTCATTTTCATCGAGGTGACTCTTATTCATCTTTTATAACTCAAACTGGGCTTTTCCAAATGCCACAGCAAGTCTAGTTCAATGCATCTCCTCTGCATCTCTATCTCTGGGGCAGCCTGGTTACTCCTATGTTTGCACTGCAGTCACTGATGAACTAGTATCCCTGAAGGCAAGGACCTTGCCTTATTCTACTGATCCTCCCCAATCTCCTTTTAGTGCCTGGTGCATATCCTGTGTACTGTTTATATTGGTGGTTGATAAACAAATGAATTCACTTCCTCTCCTGGAAATGGTGCTTCTCATCAGGGACACTTCTTATCATAAGTCTCAGCTTATGTCTCCTCTTTATCAGATGCTGAAGGTATCATGGGCCATACCAAATTCAGAATAGTTATTAATATTTGCAGATTCCCAGTGGACATATCTTCCACCAAAACAGTGGTGGCCACTGAAGACTTCTTATACATTTTGGTACTGTTCAGTCAGTCGTGTTGACTCTTTGCAGTGCCATGGGCTGCAGCACACCAGGCCTCCCTGTCCCTCAGCATCTCCCAGAGCTTGTTGAAACCCATGTCCATCGAGTCAGTGATACCATCCAACCATCTCATCCTCTGTCATCCCTTCTCCTCCTGCCTTCAATCTTTCCCAGCATCAGGGTCTTTTCAAATGAATCAGTTCTTTGCATCAGGTGTCCAAAGTATTAGAGTTTCAGCTTCAGCATCAGTCTTTCCAATTAATATACAGGACTGATTTCCTTTAGAATGGACTGGTTGGATCTCTTTGCAGTTCAAGAGACCCTCAAGAGTCTTCTAAACACCACAGTTTAAAAGCATCAATTCTTCGATGTTCAGCCTTCTTTATGGTCCAACTCTCGCATTCATACATGACTACTGGAAAATCCGTAGCTTTGACTACTTTGTTGACAAAGCAATGTCTCTGCTTTTTAATATGCTGCGTGGGTTTGTCATAGATTTTTCTTCCAATGAGCAAGTGTCTTTTAATTTCATGGCTGCAGTCACCATCTGCAGTGATTTTGGTGCCCAAGAAAATAAAGTCTGTCACTGTTTCCATTGTTTCAGTGATGGGACTGTATGCTATGATCTTTGTTTTTTGAATGCTGAGTTTTAAGCCAACTTTTTCACTCTCCTCTTTCACTTTCATCTACAGGCTTAGATAGATCATAATTCTCAACACTATTTATCTTGTTGGCTTGTAAGATACTTTGGTATCTATGATCATATTTGAGAGATATATTGTGCCCAACTGCTAATGTCCAGCTAGATATTGTACTAACAATCCTTTATTTCATATAGCATTTAAAGCATAGCAAAAACTAATAATATCTATTTTTGTTCTCAGATTTGTAGAACATATTATTATTGAATACTGCAGAGTATATATGAATGAGGTTTTACATTTTTAGTGCTCTGAGTACAGATACATTTATCTTTAAGGAATAAACCTAAATGCTCACTGAAATTCTGAATTTGTTTTCAGACATGATGTTTGCTAGCATCAGTGATCCTTAACCCCCAAGTCCATAGAGAATTGTCCATGAGGGTAAGAAATGAAGCTACAGAGTCTTAAAAACAGTTGGAATTTAATTAAAATCTGGAGTTGTATTGAACTGAATGTAATAGACTTGTCTACATACTCGTTAGGCTTTTCTTTTGCTAAAAGCCAATTTGTCATCACTTTTACAGAGCAGTTCCTTTCAGGAAGTTGCATTCCAAATTTGTATGTTACCAAAATTATTCTATTCATTCTTTTCAACAGAAAATTATGAGCCTTTCAGAGACTTAAGAATGTATTAAGTCCGAGACTGGTTGATTTATCAGTGTCAGTTTGAGGTCCACATTTATCAAGTTCTCCTTTCAAAGGTCAGTGGCAAAGATGAGTACCCTTCTCTTTTCTGTGATTCTATTTTTGTAAGAAGCACAGTAAAATCTTCACCTAAGGATGAAGGGGAAAATCAACTTCCACTGATTGGTTTCACCCCAGGAGGACGTATGATGGACACAATGAGCATTAGCACACATTCTGCAGATTTGGTTTTCCTCTCAATTCTGTTAATCTTAATCCCTACTCTAGGTTCCTCTTCCCACTGATTTTATTGACTAAGTTGTTAATTGTTTGTTTCAACACTAGACAGTGATTAGAAGAAAAATACAGAAGGGGGAAATAAATTATGTTCTTTTATGAAGAAGCTTGCCATTTCTGATAATGCTAACAGTACTGTTTTGTTTTCCATGAATGTCTTAACTTTGCCACTCTTAATTAAATAACCATGTCAAACAAAATCATTTGAAATTTACAGTAACTTTAGCTTACTTTTTCATACTAATTCCATTCATGAATTACTTTGAAAATGTTTCCTTTAAATAACAAATGAAAGATTTTAAATCACCAGAGAGATCTTTGGTAGCTACTTTCTGAATTTTTCATAAATTCTCCACATATGTAATCTTTTTTTCTTATTCATCTGCAAGTCTGAATCCTAAATACTTCTTATTTGCAATAGTATATATAGGACCAATGGAATATTATTCTGGTGAGGAGCAAGGGATCATTCTACCATCCACTTAGCTCTGGGTTAAGAGGATTTCAAGATTGCAATCAGGAGAGAAAGAGAAGCAATGCAAGGCTGTTGAAACTTTCTCTCTAGCCCTGCTTCTGAAATGCTCCTCAGTGTGCTAATCATCTCTCATTTCCAATACTATGACCTTTGCTTTGCTAGGCTGCCTTCCTGTCAATTCTGTCTCTCCTGTCATTTGAAAATAGCCACATGAAAAATCAAGTTTTATTGCTGTCAATTTACAAATTTTGTGGTAGGTAGGTAGATGTGTGTGTCTGTTTGTATACGCATGCCTTTTGGATTCATCCTGGCTTTTTTTTTTTTTTTTCCTAAGCTAATGTTATTTTTCTATGCTAAAGTTTGTTCCCACTCACTTTTGTCTACCTGGGATGGGTAGAGAAGGGCTTTTCAGTGGAAGCTTTCAACGAGTCCTGGCCAACCTATGCAGTGGTACACATAGTCGCTTACACAGGAGGGCTTGGGCTTGAGGGTGAAGTGTGCATGAATTCAACCCGTTTCTCTTGACAAGTGTTTCCCTGAGATTTTTTGGCAGGAGTGTGTCTGTGTCTGAAAATTCCCACCTAGAACAGGCAACTTTCTGTTCTTATTTATGCAAAGGCAAAATCTAAGCTAGCAGTGCCTCTCAGTGAGGGCCTAAGAGGAACTCTACATGAAATAAGTTAACTTCTTAGTTAAACTATTTTAAAGTATGATTCTATTTGCATAATGATTCAAATAGTCTGCCCTTATATCTTATTGATAAAGATGATTTTTTTTTTGCATTGGGAATACATTTATTTTTATTATTAGTTAACAACCTTGTGTAACTTATATTTTGTCTTGCATTGTTTATATATTTCAATATAGACTATTAGAACTTAGCAAAAGACTCCATTATTAGAATAAACAAATAATTCTCTGTATGTGACAGGCATTTAATTAGGCCATTTGTTCAATTTTGTTTATAAAGACACTTGTCACCAAATGTAAAGGTTGCTTTAACTATACTTCCAAATATATTTACAGAGAACACTGATTTGATTTGCTCTCTATAAATTTCTGATATTAATTTCAATTGATTAAAGAAAAATGCCCTCAAAATGGTCTCTTAAAAAGACTAAAAATGGATCTTATGTAATTTACAAAGCTGAAGATATATGTATTAAAATGGATATCATCCATTGCAAGAGTTTTTTTTTCTTTATGAATTTGAGATGTCTAGTTGTTTCAGCTTACTATAAATTGCCTTCCTTGAACCTTGCCTCAGCAAGATAGTAGAAAAAAAGATTCTTCACTTATATCCCCCCTCACAGCAGCAATAAGTTGGAAGCCACTCAGAGATAAAAGTTTCTCTGTAGGAGTTTTAAGATCTAATTTTGTTGTTTCTATTATTTAGTCACTCAGTCATGTCCAAGTTTGAGACCCCACAGACTGCAGCACGCCAGGCTTCGCTGTCCTTCACTATCTCCAGGAGTTAGCTTAAACTCATGTCCATTGAGGTGGTGATACCATTCAACCATCTCATCCTCTGTTGATCCCTTCCCTCCTGTCCTCAACCTATCCCAGTATCAGGGTCTTTTCTGTTGTCTTATCAGTTTTCTCTTCTCATCAGGTAGCCAAAGTATTGGAGCTTCAGCTTCTGCCTTAGTCCTTCCAATGAATATTCAGGATTGATTTCCTTTAGGATGGACTGGTTGGATCTCCTTGCAATCCAAGGGACTCTCAACAGTCTTCTCCAGCACCACAATTTGAAAGCATCAGTTCTTTGGTGCATAGCCTTCTTTATGGTCCAACTCTCACATCCATACATTACTACTGGAAAAACCATAGCTTTGACTAGACAGACCTTTGTCAGAAATAAAATCTCTGCTTTTTAATACACTGTCTTAGGTCTGCCATAGCTTTTCTTCCAAGGAGCAAGTGTCTTTTAATTTCATGGCTGCAGTCACCATCTGCAGTGATTTTGTAGTCCAAGAAAATAAAATCTGTCACTGCTTCCACTTTTTCCCCATCTATTTGCCATGACATGATGGGACCAGATGCCATGTTCTTAGTTTTTTGAATGTTGAGTTTTAAGCCAGCTTTTTCACACTCTTCTTTCACCTTCATCAAGAGATGTTTTAATTCCTTTTCACTTTCTGCCATTAGAGTAGTATCATCTGCATATCTGAGGTTATTGATATTTTTCCCGACAATCTTGATTCTAGATTATGCTTCACAAAGCCTGGTATTTCACATGATGTACTCTGCACAGAAGTTAAATAATCAGGATAATAATAATCAGTTTGTGTACCCCTTTCCTGATTTTGAACCAGTCTGATGTTCCATGTCTGGTTCTAGCTGTTGCTTCTTGACCTGAATACAGGTTTCTCAGAAGACAGGAAAGGTGGTCTGCTATTCCCATCCCTTTCAGAATTTTCCACAGTTTGTTGTGATCAACACAGTTAAAAGCTTTAGTGTAGTCAGTGAAGGTGGTGCTAGTGGTAAAGAACCCTCCTGCCAATGCAGGAGATGTGGGATTGATTCATGGCTTTGAAAGATCTCCTAAAGGAGGGCATGGAAACCCACTCCATTGTTCTTATCTGAAGAATCCCAAGGACAGAGAAGCCTGGAGGGCTATAAAGAGTTGGACACAGTTAGCATGCATGAAAGCAACTATTATCCAATAAAAATTAACTTCTCCTTCACAGTCTTGTAGTGGCAAAGGTTATTCCATAATTCAGTGAAGCTATGAGCCATGTTATGAAGGGCCACCCAAGACAGATGGGTCATAGTGGAGAGTTCTGACAAAATGTGGTCCACTGGAGGAGGGAATGGCAAGCCACTCCAGTATTCTTGCCTCTAGAACCCCATGAACAATGTGCAAAGGGGTCCATATAGGAGATCTTGAAATCTTGCTGGAGTACAAACTTGAGGAGAGCTATTTTGAGAAAGTAGGCCCATGCTCAGGCAGCTGATAATGGTATGGGTTACAGATAGAGAAACAGCTCTATATTCCCCCTAACTTGGCTACAACCTCATTTGGCCTTGATCCAGCCAGCAGCACCATACACCATGAGGCCCTAAAAGAATCACACTTGTTGGTGACACGGTGATGGGCACACAGACCTAAATCCCAGATGCAGACTCTGAAGTGAACTGTGATCTGGCCCAAAGCCCTTGCCCTAGCCTCTCTTGATTGTGGTCTGCGAGCACTGGGAAGCAAGCCTGCCAAACTCAAGCTGACTGTAGATTCTGAGATTTCTCTATAACTGAGCTCCAGCCCCTACCAGCTACAGTCCAGAAGCAGTGCTGTTAGCCCAAGTTCCCATCAGGATATACAACTGTTTGTACCCCCAGAGATTCTGAAACACTTCTATTCTTGGCTATAGTCCTCACCAGCTACCACCCATAAGTAGTTCTGAAAACCCAATATCGCTCTAGGAAACAGGTCCATCAGAGTTTTTGGAGGCAGGCAAACCAAACTTGTTCTATTAGCATATCTCTAAATGATCTTGAAAATAGGCTCCAATTCCTTTCAGCTGTAGTCCATGAGGAATTCTGCCACCCGGACCTGAGATCGATCAGAAGACAGGCATATCTATACCTCTGGAGGTAAGACCACCAATACTGGACCCATTGCTGATCCTGAAACAATCCTATAATTCAGCTCCAATCTCACCCAGCCATGGTCAGGGGGCATGCCTGGCCACCTGGGGACTTGACAAGAGACATACCCATCCATCCTTCAACATCAGATCTCAAGTTGGGCTATGAACCCTAACACACAACTCTGAGATCAGATCCCTTCTCAGCCATGCTCTTGGGCCAGACTTGCCTACCCAGGGACATGCTTAGTGACCTAGAAGATGTTCTTCAAGGAAATTGGTGGGAGTCACACCCATCCATGAACCCAATGAGAGGACTAATGTTTTCAGATCCCACTATGGACCCTGAAGCAGGTATTTTTCCTAGCACCTCCTTACCAATCAAGATCAACACTGTTCACCCAGTAACTAGACATCATTCACACTAGCCTGAGCCCCTGGTAACAGGCCCACTAACTACAAAGGGACTTAGGCTCAGCAATAGCCTCATAACCTGGATCCACCACAGGACAACTTTGATTTCAGAGATATTATCATTGGCTACGGGAATTGGCTAGAGAAAGTCTTTATTTGTCAAGAACAATCTGTAAAGACCGGATGAGATTTGCTCCTTCAAATGCACAGTCACCAGCAAAAGTATACAGAGATCACAAAGAATCAAGCAAGTATGACACCAATCAGGTCAGTTCAGTTCAGTTCAGTCTCTCAGTCGTGTCCGACTCTTTGCCACGCCATGAATTGCAGCAGGCCAGGCCTCTCTGTCCATCACCAACTCCCAGAGTTTACCCAGACTCATGTCCATCAAGTCGGTGATGCCATCCAACCATCTTATCCTCTGTCGTCCCCTTCTCCTCCTGCCCCCAATCCTTCCCAGCATCAGGGTCTTTGAGGTGGCCAAAATCTTGGAATTTCAGCTTTAACATCATTCCTTACAAATAAATCCCAGGACAGATCTCCTTTAGAATGGACTGGTTGGATCTCCTTGCAGACCAAGGGACTCTCAAGAGTCTTCTCCAACACCACAGTTCAAAAGCATCAATTCTTTGGCGCTCAGCTTTCTTCACAGTCACATCCATACATGACTCCTGGAAAAATTATAGCCTTGACTAGATGGGCCTTTGTTGGCAAAGTAATGTTTCTGCTTTTGAATATGCTATCTAGGTTGGTCATAACTTTTCTTCCAAGGAGTAAGCATCTTTTAATTTCATGACTGCAATCACCATCTGCAGTGATTTTGGATCCCCTAAAATAAAGTCTGTCACTGTTTCCACTATTTGCTCATCTATTTGCCATGAAGTGATGGGATCAGATGGCATGGTCTTAGTTTTCTGAATGTTAAGCTTTAGGTCAACTTTTTCACTCTCTTCTTTTACTTTTATCAAGAAGATTTTTAGTTCCTCTTCACTTTCTGCCATAAGAGTGGTGTCATCTCCATATCTGAGGATTGATATTTCTCCCGGCAATCTTGATTCCAGCTTGTGCTTCTTCCAGCCCAGTGTTTCTCATGATGTACTCTGCATAAAAGTTAAATAAGCAGGGTGACAATATACAGCCTTGACGTACTCCTTTTCCTATTTGTAACCAGTCTGTTCCATGTCCAGTTCTAACTGTTGGTTTCTGACCTGCATATAGGTTTCTCAAGAGGCAGGTCAGGTGGTCTGGTATTCCTATCTCTTGAAGAATTTTCCACAGTTTATTGTGATCCACACAAAGAATGTAATAAAGCTTCAGTAATTGACCTTGAAGATATGGAGATCTATGAATTGCCTGACAAAGAACTCAAAATAATCATCTTGAAGGAGCATAATGAGATACAAGATACAGCAGAACAGAGAGACACACAAATGAAATTAGGAAACCATAAACATTAAAAAACAAAGGACAAAACTCATACGGTCATCTCAAAAGATGCAGAAAAAGCACTTGAAAAATTTCAACACCCTTTCATTATAAACACTGACAACAAATTAGATATGGAAGGACTGCACCTCAACATAATAAGGGCCATTTGTGATAAGCCCATAGCTAACATCATATTCAATGGTAAATGTTGAAAGGTGTTCTTCTAAGATTAGGGACAAGAAAAGAATACCCTCTTACACTCAACATAGTAATGGAAATCCTCACTAGAACAACAAAATAAAAAGGCAGCCTAGGCAATGAGAGATAATGTTTGCAAACCATATATCTGATAAAGGGTTAATACCTACAAAATATAAGTAAGTCATGAAATTCAATCTTAATAATAATCTTTATCATCATCAACAGCAAATATAAAAATGGGCAAAAACCTAATCTGATAATTTCCCAAAGAACATATGTATGACCAACACGTACCTGAACAGGTAATCAGCATTGCCAATCACCAGGGAAATGCAAATCAAAACTGCAATTAGACATCATCTCATATTTGTTAGGTTGGCTATTATCAAAAAGATAAGAGATAACAGGCATTGGAGAAAAGGGAACACTTGTACTCTGTTGGTGGAAATATTAATTGGTTCAGTCATTATGGAAAATTTATGGAGATTCCTCAATTAAAATTAGAACTAACATATATGTATATAACATATACATATATCCAGGAATCCCATTACTGGATATATATTCAAAGAAAGTGAAATATCTTAAAAACATATCTGTATCTATATGTTTACTGCATTATTCACAATAACCAGGATATAGAAAAAAAATCTAAATGTCTATCAATGGATGAATGGATAAAGAAAATTTAGCATATATTCAGCCATAATAAAGAAGGAAATCCTAGTGTTTTTGTCAAAACAGATAAACCTGGAAGACATTATGCTAAGTGAAATAAGCCAGACATAGGAAGACAGATATTGTATGATCTCACTTATATGTGGATTCTATAAAGTCAAACTCACAGGATCAGAGTACTTCAGTAGTTACTCGGGGGTAGGGAGTGGAGAGTGGGTAGACGCTGGTCAAAGGGTACAAACCTTCCACTATAAACTGAGTCAGTTCTGAGCATATAATGCATTGCACAGTTAACAACATGGGTGCCTGCTCAGTCTCACATTGTGTCTGACTTTCTGGCCCCATGGACTGCAGTCTGCCAGGCGCCACTGTCCATGGGTTTTCTAGGAAAGAATACTGGAACGGTTGCCATCTTCTACTCTAGGTGATCTTCCTGACCCAGGAATCAAACCTGTGTCTGCTGCATTGGCAGGCTGGCTCTTTACCACTGCTGTCACTTCAGGAGCCCTAGATCTTATTTATTCTCTCTACATACACACACAAAAAGGAAGCTATATAAGGTGATAGTATATTAATCAGTTTGATTGTGGTAATTATTTCTCAATAAATATGCATACATATATAAAACTATTTTATAAGTACACTCTATATGTAAGGAGGCCTTACACACACCTATACAAAAACAAAGCATTATTCATTTGATTTGAATTTTGAGTTTAGCTGTGCCTTCTATATTTTATCTGGCAACCCTACTTCTATCCTATATTCTCCCATGAGACTCTTTGAGATCCAAAATGGATGAATTTGGAAATATTAATTTCTTTTTCTTTCCTCCTACTTATGGTTTCACAACCCAAAACATTTTATGATGCTTTTCACAGCCTGTGTCTGCTTCCTTGTTTACTTTGAGAACTGAAGGATACATATTATGCTTTATTCATTATTATCCCTCCTCAGAATGGATGGTTTCCTTTAACACTGTACCTGCTCAGATCAAACATTCATTTTTTCCTTATTAAGTGAATCATTTTTTAAAACATTCTGAGAAGACATTCATTTTTGAGTACTTATGCACTCTGCTAGTTAAAGATTCAGTAAATGTGAATTTACAAAACACATGTTATGAGTTGTAATTTGCACTACAAAAGTATTATTTCCATTATAAAAAGTTCTTTTCTTTAAAGTGCTATTCCCTGGTTAATTTAAAATTGTCAGATTTATGAAAATTCAATATGCTCTTACTTTCCAACTTCAGAATAAAGTGAAGTACAACTAGAATACTTTCCTTTGCCCAAAGATAATTTATTTGCAGCATTCACTAAAAACATCTTGATGCTTTTCAGTCTAAAGAAAAGTGTCTCTATAGATTTTCAGAGCAAACAAACAAAAAATATTTAGATGTTTTTCTAGCTGAGGCATATGATGTATTTTTATTAATTCCTTGGAGTGCCCTTCTTTTAAAATTTTCAAGAAAAGGAAAAGTTTAAGTTAGCACATTTCTGTTTGTTATAATCCCTCAAAGTCTGATTCAATTCTCTTTCTTTCCCAGGAACAAACAGCAGTTATCTTCTCAAGCACAAAAGTTATTAAGCAAACCCTGCACAGAACTTTTCAGTGGTTCCTAATGCTTATTTTAAATTTCTCAATACCAGAGTTAGGATAATCATAAAATTTATTCTCAAAATGGGGACATTTTGAGAGTTAAAAAGGTAATAAAAATACATTAAATGATGTACATATTAAATCATTATATTGTAAAACAAATACATATTATGTCAATTATATATCAACAAACATCATGTACTTTTTGATCGACAAATTGGTGTTATTTTATTGGTGAACCTAAAGAAAATATTGCTCCACTCAAATATTAAAAAAAAATTAATTAAAAATGTACCTACAAAAAGTTAAAAATAAACTTCATATTGTTTAGAATAAAGATGCTTACTCCTTGGAAGAAAAGTTATGACCAACCTAGATAGCATATTCAAAAGCAGAGACATTACTTTGCTGACTAAGGTCCATTTAGTCACAGCTATGGTTTTTCCTGTGGTCATGTGTGGATGTGAGAGTTGGACTGTGAAGAAGGCTGAGAGCCAAAGAATTGATGCTTTTGAACTGTGGTGTTGGAGGAGACTCTTGAGAGTCCCTTGGACTGCAAGGAGATCCAACCAGCCCATTCTGAAGGAGATCAACCCTGGGATTTCTTTGGAAGGAATGATGCTAAAGCTGAAACTCCAGTACTCTGGCCACCTCATGCGAAGAGTTGACTCATTGGAAAAGACTCTGATGCTGGGAGGGATTGGGGGCAGGAAGAGAAGGGAACGACAGAGGATGAGATGGCTGGATAGCATCACTGACTCGATGGGCGTGAGTCTGAGTGAACTCTGGGTGTTGGTGATGGACAGGGAGGCCTGGGATGCTGTGATTCATGGGGTTCCAAAGAGTTAGACACGACTGAGCAACTGAACTGGACTGAACTGAAGGTATAAAGGGTGGGGGAAATGACAAATTAGGAATATTGGATTATTAGATTCACAATACTGTATATAAATTGAATAATGATTTACTGTACAGCATAGGGAACTGTGGTATTGGAGAAGACTCTTCGGAGTCCCTTGGACTGCAAGGAGATAAAACCAGTAAGTCAGTCCTGAATATTCATTGGAAAGACTGATGCTGAAGCTAAAACTCCAATACTTTGACCACCTGATGCAAAGAACTGACTCCTTAGAAAAGACCCTGATGCTGGGAAAGATTAAAGGCAGGAAGAGAAGGGGATGACAGAGGATGAGATGATTGGATGGCATCACTAACTCAATGGACATGAGTTTCAGCAAGTTCCAGGGTTGGTTATGGACAAGGACGTCCATGGGGTTGCAAAGAGTTGGACATGGCTGAGTGACTGAACTGAACTGAATCGAACAGGGAACTATATTCAATATTTTATAATAACCTATAATTTATCTGGCAAAGAATATATATACACACATATATATACACACACACACACACATAAAACTGAATCACTTTGCTGTGTATTTGAAACTAATGTAATATTGCAAATCAACTATAGTTGAAATTAAAAATAGACATTGTAATTGTTTCTTAGTCATATCTGTTATCATTAATTGCATGTTATTGGTATTTTATTGAACAAGGTACATTTGTTTCCATGTGGTTTTGGCATTTTAAACATTTTTCACAAAAAATACTATAGTTTTCTTAAAAGTTGTATTTAAAATGAAAAAATAATATTTTGCTTTCTTTAGCTACTCTTCTATATAGACCATATTCCTGATTGAGAAAATATCCAAGTGTTGACATAACTGGTAAGCATTCAAAGCAAGCTATATTAGAAGATATATCCTTAATTCCATTATTTTAAAGAAATTTGTAATTATTTACTTCAACATGTTCACAAAAACTTCTTGCTTCTATCATTGTATCTTTCTTTGAAATAGATATTTTTAAAAAAAGCTTGTCAAATTAGTTTTCTCTATGGATTTTTAAATGTTTTAGCAAATTAGATGGTGAACAATCATTTTTTAAATTCCATTTTATACCAAAATAGATGTAAATTTATCTATTAAAAATGAGAGTTCTAGCAGGAGATTTTTTCCAAAAGTCAATACATTTCAAAATAGTAATTATAAAATTCCAAAATGAAATCCTCTTTATCATTTTGGCTTACAAAATTAAATTTATTTAACTTATAATCTGCTTTTAGAGAGAATTTTCAATGTCTTCTTGTTTGCCAGCTTTATTTTCTGTACTTACCATCAACTAAAACTATTAAGTTTGGGCTCTTAAAGTTGATATGATTGATTTCTGTTTTTAAAAATGACTCAGTTGACCTCTCCTCAATTTTTCAGTTTTCATGAATCAACCATTTTTTGTTGTTGGTATCAGATTAACTCACTTAACTTGTTTTAAAAAATTTATAAATACAAGAAATACATAAAGCATGCATGTGATTTGCATGACTGATGAAGTAAAAGTCATCCAATGCTGCTTCGTTGACTCTCACAAATGTAAAAATAAATACATTAATCAAAGGGTTTTTTGTTGTTGTTGTTGTTTTGGCTTGGTTTATTTTTCTTACAGAAATCTACTAGTTTTCTCTATAAGCCAGTGAATACAATTAGATAACAGAATTAGCTATATAAATTTATCAAAGGAAAAATTTTTGGTGTAAGAAGTTCCAGGGATGGAATAACACAAATAGTTTTGTATCCACATTGATGAAACTTGAATCGCATTCATAATTCCATCCTATATTTAGAGCTGAAATTAATCATATATATCCTCAGTTATATTTTATGGATGGAGATACTGAAAATGAGAATTTTATTAGTGTAAACAACTTGATTGTTTTATAATAACAAGATGAGGCTGAAAGGCCCACTTAATGACCTGGCTTTTCAGTTCCTTAGCTGTGTTTCTGACATTACTCTACTCAACTCCTGTCTTTCCATTCATTCTTACGGGCTCATTCTAAGCATTGTGTTTACCTGATGTACTCAAACTCTGAAGCTGTAAAGATATTCTGATCTTTTCTTCCTTTGCTTTCCCACAAGGTAGATCATAACTTGTGTATAGCTTGTCTGTTTTTAAGTGAGAATGAATGTCACCCAGTCGTGTCTGACTCTTTGCAACCCCATGGGCTACACAGTCCATGGAATTCTCCAGGCCAGAATACTGGAGTGGGTAGACTTTTCCTTCTCCAGGGGATCTTCCCAACCGGGAGACTGAACCCAGGTCTCACACATTGCAGGAGGATGCTTTGCCAGCTGAGCCACAAGGGAATCCCTGTCTGTTTTTCACATAGATCTATAAGTTATTTTAATGCAAATACAATATTCTGATATATCACCCATCTCTAATATTTCCTTTTCCCTTTACTTTTTTGTCTTCACTCTGCCAAAACACTTTAAAAATATCTACCCTTGAGACTCTTGAATCTAGGCATCTTGAGAAAACATAAATCATGTAACCAAACAGACTGATGTTATTAAAAATCTATGGTCTTCTTCAAACATTGACTTAGATTTCCCACAGTAACTTTATTTCTAGTAAGTTTGCTCTTCTGCTCTTTCAACTGCTCTTCAATTATTTATCTCTACAATTGTCCTACACTGCATTCTACTTTTCTTTTATCGGCTGGACTTTTCTCTGATTTTCTTAAACCAAGAGGAGATTTGCCTCTGCCCCTCCTTTCGTTCCAGACAAAGAGAAGGAGATCTGTTTTACCATCTAAAACTTGAATTTGGGGTCTCTCACAAGGAATTTACCTTATTCATTATCTGCTCTCTTGTCCACTGATTTCCTCTTAAAGGTATTTAAAGATGAGTATTTTTTTTTTTTCTTTTCTTAAAGAACACAGATAATATTAAAACAACAAAACAACTACTTTTATTCAGGGTCCCACTTCAACTTTCATTCTCTTCTCTCCTCTTTACAAATTCTTAAATCTCTAGTGAAGGTCTTCTATTTAATTGACCTAATAAACTCCTTAATTTCAAATCCTTATCATGTTTTTCCTCAGTGGTATTGCAGCGTTTCCTCTACTTATCACCATCCCTCACCTTTTTTTTCCTACTACACATCTCACTTTGCTCCCACGAAGTCACTTACTCTGGGGCTTTCCATTTTGAATCAATAGGTATTCTACCTGTTGTTTAAGTCAAGGTTTCTCAGAACACAATCCATGCTCTGTTCCCATTTCCTCTGCTTCTCCTTTCTCTCACATCACTCAGTAATCTAATTGTTTAAGTTGTTTTTTCAGTCACTGAGTCACACACACAGAAGTGCTATATATACAGTTGAATAAAGAAGAAGCAATTGTGGAAAAGTAATTAGAATATATGTAGTTTGTTGCTGCTTAGTTGCTAAGTTGTGTCTGACTCTTTGTGATTCCTTGAACTGTAGCCTGACAGGCTCCTCTATCCATGGGATTTCCCAGGGAAGAACACTGGAGTGGGTTGCTATTTCCTTATCCAGGGATCTTCCTAGATGACAGATTGAACCCACATCTCTTGCACTGGCAGGCAGATTCTTTACCACTTAGCCACCTGGGAAGCCCATGATTGGTTAGGGGTCTCCCTCGAATAAAAGAATGAAATCTCACTAAGGGCAATGGTACATAATGTCTTACCTGCATGTGTCTTAGACAATAAATAGCAGACTGTCTAATATATTGCATATGTTCAGTTAATGTCTGCTTAAATAATAAATGAGTAAATAAATGAGTGATCACTTGGGAAATAATGAGTGACCTTATTTACTATTTCTCTGTAATGTTCTTAAACTCTAAATGTTGAATTTCTCATGTACTCCTTTGGCTGTTTAAATTCTTTCAACTTTGTCATGAAATTTAAATAGTCATATGGTGCTTGGGAAAAACTAGACACACAACTGATCCTGCTTACAATTCTTTACTCGTAGCAACTGAGAATAGCATGATCCAGTAATGTTCAACTTCATGGACAAGCCGATCAACAAAAGGAGAGGCAACCAGGCAGGGAACTCAATAGCCTCTAAAGTGAAAGAGAGGGCAGAGACTATTATAGCCAGTTTTCTTTAAACAGAAAAGGTATTTGCAGGATACCAAACCACCCATTCAAAAATAAAGGACATAAACTATCATTTGGTTCGGACATGTATTGAACAGCTTTTCTCATAAAGCCTTTCCTGCTTTATGGAGCAATCTGGAAAGGACATTAAGTACTGATGAGGTATTTAGAGAGCCAAAAGGTGAGTAAGATAAGATACTGCAGATAGGAGGGAGCAGCTGAGTACAATGGTTTTCTTCTTCAAGTCAACAACAAAAAAATTTAATCACAGAAGAAATCAGAAATCCAGATTGATTGGAACCAGACTCAATTTTAAGAAAAACAATCTTAGCAGGCTGAGCAGCTGCTCATTGCAAATCTCCTTACAGATCAGCAGAGATAAGAGAGTACTATCCTAGAAGTGAGGGAATATCTGTCTATGATTTCTGAGTCCATCTTCTATTAAGTAAAATATTGAAATTGTACCACATGATTCCAAAGATTCCTGACAGCTCTGAAATCATGTAACTATGTGACTGCAATTAATCTTTTCCCAAAGTAAAATGCTTAATACGATTTACACGGAACTCAATTTTACTTCATGTCGTTACTAAGGAAATTAATCACATGGATGTATGTTTTGCTGAATAATAGAGATTAACTGGGCACTACTATAAATAGTTATACAGCTCCTAAGTTACAGTCATATCATTTAACTGAATATGTGAACTATTTCCCTTATATTTATAATAAAAGTACACTAATAATAATGTGTTGTATACTTGAAATTTACTAGGAGAGTAGATCTCAAAATCTCATCGCATGCAAAAGAACGATAACTATGTGAGATAATGCATATGTTACTTAGGTCACTTGTGATAATCATTTCACAATATATGCATCCCACTGTATACTTTAAATATAAAATTTTTTTATCTGTCAACACTTTGGCCACCTCATGCAAAGAGCTGGCTCATTGGAAAAGACTCTGATGCTGGGAGGGATTGGGGGCAGGAGGAGAAGGGGACGACAGAGGATGAGATGGCTGGATGGCATCACTGACTCGATGGACGTGAGTCTGAATGAACTCTGGGAGTTGGTGATGGACAGGGAGGCCTGGCGTGCTGTGATTCATGGGGTCACAAAGAGTCAGACACGACTGAGAGACTGAATTGAACTGAAGTGACGCTTCAATAAAGCTGGAAAAACATAAAGAGGGTACCAATATCCTAGAAGATATTACCTCTTTTCATGAAGTTGGTTTTTTTTTTTTTTTAAAGCAGTGTTTCAGCTGAATGTTCAAGAGACTTATTCAACTTCCTATTAGGTTTGAAGGGTCTCTGTCATATAGTATGCAATGTAACTGGTAGAATCCAAGCTATGGTCCCATTTCCACACCTCTGTCGCCTTAAATGCATCATTTGAACTTTTATGATACTGTGTGGGCTCATGTACCATTGAGGCCAAACCTCTGTAAATCCTCAGATAGTGGTGCTAGCTAAGTGTTTTAGGACAGGAAAAGCAAAACCATATCCAGAGGATGTGAAAACTTGGTTTTTCTCTAATAGAAATTGTCCTATGTGAAGAACTCTCCTGCAAGAAACCTGTTGGTTTTATTGAAAATGTTGGTCTCTGTTCTGTTAAAGTTTGGATATTTAGTGATACTAGTAGCTCTACAGTCTTGGTCAGAGGGAGCTCATACTCCTGGACCTGAACATAGCCTGCACACAGCCTCCATGTCTGCGTCATGTATGAGTCCATTGTGCCGACACTAGGTCGTCAAGATAGACTATTTGAAGGATTATCAAAAAAGCAAGAGAGTTCCAGAAAAACATCTATTCATGCTTTATTGACTATGCCAAAGTCTTTGACTGTATGGATCACAATAAACTGTGGAAAATTCTGAAAGAGATGGGAATACCAGATCACCTGACCTGTCTTCTGAGAAACCTGTATGCAGGTCAGAAAGCAACAGTTAGAACTGGACATGAACAACAGACTGGTTCCAAATAGGGGGAAAAGGAGTATGTCAAGCCTGTATATTGTCACCGTGTTTATTTAACTTATATGCACAGTACATCATGAGAAACACTGAGCTGGAAGAAGCAAGGCTGGAATTAAGATTGCCGGGAGAGATATCAATAACCTCAGAAATTCAGATGACACCACCCTTATGGCAGAAAGTGAAGAAGAACTAAAGAGCCTCTTGATGAAAATGAAAAAGGAGAGTGAAAAAGTTGGCTTAAAGCTCAATGTTCAGAAAACTAAGATCATGGCATCTGGTCCCATCACTTCATGGCAAATAAATGGGGAAACAGTGGAAACAGTGGCTGACTTTATTTTTCTGGGCTCCAAAATCACTGCAGATGGTGATTGCAGCCAGAAATTAAAAGATGCTTGATCCTTGGAAAGAAAGTTATGACCAACCTAGACAGCATATTAAAAACCCAATAAACTATTTTGTCAACAAAGGTCCATCTAGTCAAGGCTATGGTTTTTCCAGTGGTCATGTATGGATGTGAGAGTTGGACTATAAACCAAGCTCAGCGCATAAGAATTGATGCTTTTGAAATGTGATGTTGGAGAAAACTGTTGAGAGTCCCTTGGTCTGCAAGGAGATACAACTAGTCCATTCTAAAGGAGATCAGTCCTGGGTGTTCACTGGAAGGACTGATGTTGAAGCTGAAACTCCAATCTTTTGGCCACTTGATGCAAAGAGCTGACTCATTTGAAAAGACGCTGATGCTGGGAAAGATTGAAGGCAGGAGAAGGGGACGACAGAGGATGAGACGGTTGGATGGCATCACCGACTTGGACATGGGTTCTGGTGGACTCCAGGAGTTGGTGATGTACAGGGAGGCCTGGCATGCTGCAGTTCATGGGGTCACAAAGAGTCAGACATGACTGAGTGACTGAACTGAAATGAACTGTGCTCTGCCAGCTTATCTACTTGGTTGTTTGGACCTCATGACCTTATGACTTTGTGGATCTCACAAAACTCCAGCCCATGGTGGGCATTCAGAGCTTTAAAAATCATCTGATGACTCATGGTCAGGCCCTCTAACTCTAGCAGAATCTGATTGCATGCCAAGGGCTATTTTTCTAATGTGTATAATCTCTCATGCGCTTGTCATGGTCTTGCTCCAGAACCTCAGTAATTCTAATTATGCTTAATAGCATTATGATTATTCTGGGGGGGAGTGCTTTTAATAAGCTCTTCAAAATACATTTTCCCGTCAATGATACTTGTAATATCACAGCATCTGCTGGATCATATGGACCAAACATTGGGGCTACTTTTAGCACAGCCTGCATCTATTGCAAACTATTTTCTTCCTTTGAGCTCCTGAAGGTGGCAAACTTTTGTGTTACCCAGTATACAGGTCAAAGCAGTATTCCCATGTGTAAAATACAATATTATGCCTCAGAAACTGAAAGCAACCTCCTTCTTTTAGGATGTACATGGTGAATAAGTGCTGTTTTACTTTTGGAGAACATTCTAGTATGTCTTAGACCTCTACTTCTTCTAAAAATTTTACTGATGTGGCAGGCCCTTAAATATTCTTCTGGAGGCCAAATGTCTTGTCAAGACCTTCAGCATGCCAACTATATCTTGCTCATTGGTCTGAATATGTAATTTCGTTGACACAATGCACTCCTTTATTATGTTAGGAAGCTTCCAGATGCTCCATATCTCTCTATAGTATATTGTGATAGAATTCAGGGCATATAACAAACCTCCAGAACAAAGTCTGAAATGTGTACTCTTGTCAGTTCCATGTAAATACAACCAGCTTAATCATCTTTGCTGATAGGGGTGAACTCATTTTCTCCATGAATGGCTGTAGGCCATGTATCAAAGTCATAGTCATCTTTTATAGCTAGGATACCACATCTGGACAGAAGCAATAATTTGAGCTGCTAACTAGTTGGTTGAATCTGGAGGAATCCACTATTATTCTTCATATTCCATTTGCTTGTTTTGTAGGAATTTTTGAAATTTGTAAAGATAAAAGAATAAATTCTATGTCCTTGATGTATTTCAAGGTGATATTAATTTCTGCCTTTTAACCTGAGATGTGATGTTTTTAACTTTTTCATCTTAGCTGAAGTGAGAAGATCAATTTAATGGCTTCGGTATGGCCTTCCTCAATGTCATAACTCTATCCCAAATACTAGGAAGCTTATACTAATACACACATCTCTCTGGGAATTGTATAACTGACCACAGGGTGGGCCTAGTATTCAGTGGATCCATTCCTACAGAGAATCCCTGATAACACTTTGGTCAACTTTGTTTTGTGTTCAACAGTGCTGAAAAACTTGTAATATTTATCTTTACCTGGTGTACAGTTAATCAAATAAATTGCCTTAGCTTCCTGCAGGCAAGGACTAGGGAGCACACTTGAAAATAGAACTACCATATTATCCAGCAATCCCACTCTTGAGCATGAATCTGGACAAACATTTAATTCAAAAAATTGTGCACCTTTATGTTCACAGCAGCACTATCTACAATAACCAAGGCATGGAAACAACCTAAATGTTTATTAACAGATGAATGGAAAGAGAAGATCCAGTATATGGGATACTACTCAGCCAGGAAAAAACCAAAATAATGCCATTTGCAGCAACATGTATGCAACTAGAGGTTATCATACTAGTAAAGTAAAAAGAAAGAGAGAGACAAACAATGTATGATATGACTTAAGTGTGGAATTTAAAATATGACATGAATAACTCTTTCTCTGAAATAGAAACAGAATTACAGAGAAAACAAAAACTGAATTAAATAGAGAACAGAAACTGGATTAAATACAGAACAGACTGGTGGTTGCGAAGCGGGGCAGTTTGGGAGGAGGATGGAGTGAGAAATTGGAGTTAGCATATGTAAGCTTTTATATATAGAACAGGTAAATAACAAGGTCTTATTGTAAAGCACAAAAACTGTGTCCAATAGCCCATGAAAAATCATAATGGAAAATAATATAAAAATAATGTATATGTATGTGTAACTGAATCACTTTGCTCTACAGCAGTAATTAACACAAAATTATAAATCAACTACACTTAATAAAAAATAAATGGAAACTTTTTTTTTTAAGAAAACAGTTCTCTGGATTTAATACTTAGCTTTGAAATGCCAATTAATTGATCTCAACTATTACCACTTTTTGTTAGCAATACCCATCTGATTCCACTGTTCTTGCAATCATGAGTTCACTCATACCCTTGATAAATTGCTCCCATGAATTTCTTTTCACTGCACCATCACCTTATTCTACCAATGATAAAGCTTACAACAGTTACATCACTGTTTTGCGCTAAAGGTGATATGTGCTTTACTTACTACGTGTCATGTGGTCCTCCTTTCTGGCTGGGTAATGGATGTTCTAGTAGCTGTTTTCTCATACCCTTTCCAGTTCCAATCATGAAAATTAGGTTGCCTGGAAAATAGAATCAGAAATCTTATAAGAGTGGAAGAATGTCTTAGTCAGCTCAGCCTGCCACAACAAACTATCAAGGCTAGGTAGTTTTGCAAAGGAAGTTTACTTTCTCATGGTTTTGGAAGCTGAGAAGTCCAAGAGGCATGTTCTGGCAGTATCAGTTCCTGGTGAGATTTCTTTCTGGTTGCAGAAGGCTGCCTTCCTTCTGTATGAGGAAGCAAGACTGAGTTCTGGTCTCTTTTTTTCTTTTAAAGAACATTCGTTCTACCAAAGCAGAGATTTCCCCTTATGGTCTCACTTAAAAGTCCTATCTTCAGTATAGCTAAGGCTTCAAATAAATCAGAGGGTGGTGCTATAATTCAGCTCTTACAGAGGTTTCTCTACCTTTATATTGATCAGTCAATCAATATAGGTCACTAGAAATGTGTCCTGGCCTTGGACAAATCAGTTCCCTTCACTTGAGGTGTTCTCCAAGGAAAGCTGACAACTGAGCACCACCTGCCACTGCCATTGGGCAACATCCACGCTATGTCCCAGTGGGTAAGTGCCCTCAGCTGAGCAGACTCACCTCATACAAGCCCATGCTTTCTTCTAGACGCAGCCTGCATGCAATGACCGGTTGAAAGCGCTATAAGAAGAGCCAGTCTCCTTGCCCCAGTGCACCACAATTTGGCAAGGCTCACCCAGCTCAGGAAACCCTTTAGGATTTTCTGAATCCTTGTTGATACTGCTTCACAGAGTATTTCTCTTTCTGCCAAATAAGGTAACTACTCTTTCTCTCCTTGTTCATTCTCCCCTGCAGAAGTTGATCACAGGAATACTCTCCTGGTAAAGTCTCTGCAAACAGATCTCCATCTCAGGGTTTTCTCCCCAGGAAACAAAAACTGTGCCTTGGAAATCAATAAATATATATATTTTTTAATTTAGGGAAAGTAAAAAAAAATACTATCTTGAGGGATTTTTTTGGTACTTTGATATTATAAACTATATATATTAATATATTAACAATAATATTATTTAATGTCAAAAAAATGGATTCCAAAGCCAGGAAGTTTTTGTGGCTGCAGTAGGCCTTTATACATCAGAAAATAGCCTAAAACCTTACAGTAATGTAGCCATAAGAAATATATCTACAAATGTATGATAAGCAGATAACTAAAATGGCATAACACATAATTACAGTCACTAATATGTATTGTACAACAGTATTATTTATGTGATAGTCTTTTTTTTTAAACCAGAACTTCACACTTGCAAATGCAAAGTAAGTAAATTATAGTTCATTGTATCACAAGCTTAAAAGTTGAAATTCATAGTCAAATAATGAAGTACCCTATTTATTCATATACCTATATTATGCTGAAAACAGTCTACATTTTATTAGAAAAAATAATTGAAGAAGCTCTTAGAGAATTGATTACCCTAATGCAAGTGTATTATATTTCTTCATATGACTTATATTTAATTTCAACTGTTTCTCTCACCTGTATCTCTCAAAATATAAATAGTCATAGCAAAGTTATTTTGCATCATCATATATGCCTCTCTGAATCTGATGATGAACATAATGCCGATGCTGAAAATTAACTGGGCAAAGTTATCAATTATTTTGTTGCTGTTTAGTCACTAAGTTGTGTCCAGCACTTTTGCAGCCTGCCAGTCTGTAGCCCGCCAGGCTCCTCTGTCCATGGGACTCTCCAGGCAAGAATACTGGAGAGGATTGCCATTTCCTTCTCCAGGGGATCTTCCCAACCCAAGGAGTGGATCTGCCTCTCCTGCATTGGCAGGAGGATCCTTTACCACTGAGCCACCTGGGAAGCCCCTATCAATTATTTTGTGGCTCTCGAATTCGAAAGGTCATTGCATGCTATAAAAATATTTTTTTAGTTTTTCAAAATCTTCCAAAAAATATACAGAAATAATATAAATACTACTAAGAGCACCTAAACTCAGCATCATTTGCATGAGATATATTCTGGTTTAATTCAGTCACATATTTCAGCAAGTACTATTGTTCAGTGCTTACAGACTCAGGCTCTGATGTCAGAAATGAGATGGTGAATTTTGGCTCACCACTTACTGGGAACTTTCAGCAACTTAATCTCTCTAAGCCTTAGTTTCCTTATCTCCAAATCATGATTTATATTAATAATGCCTATACCAAAGTTTCATTTTAGAATGAAATGAGAAAATGGATGTAAAAGGATCAGTAACGTGCCTATCATATAGCAAACAGTCAAGAAAGGTGAGCTGTTGTTATTATACTTTTCACTTACTTTATGTAAAATAAGTAATGCATAAGAAAAAAACTTTGTAAATTAGAAACCATTATGTATAATTAAGGATTTGTTAAGCCGCTACCATCCAAGTTTCATGATTAATAATGAAAGCTAGTCTGTCATTATTCCAAACACTAATATAATTATGTGTTAATAACTTTTATAACAGCCTTGACATTATGTTTCGTCTTCTCCTTCCTATCTATGAGAGATTTGAAAATCAAAGGGATAAATCAGTTGCTGAATTCAAACATCTGGCATATAATGGAACTGAATGTCAAATTTATAATGTTCTGAATTCAAAATTTGCAGTTCTTTCCTTATACTAATAGCTGTCTGAGATAAAATAGCGATAATAATGGCAACTAATTGCATTTGTTATCCTTTAAAATATCTTTCAATGTCAACATTTAAAAACACTTTAATTGGTGAATTTCTCAATTTTCCACAAAGGGCAGTTAGAGCTCACTGGCTTTGTGAAATTATATGCAGTCTAATTTGTAATGTCCATGTTCTTAATTTCAAAATTGCTGGAAACTTTATGGCTCATAATTAGATACTAAACTGTCCACTGGCAAAATATCAAAAGTGATGGAACTTGGATATTCATGTGTCTCTATTTTCAGTATAAACACTTGACAGAGTTTGTTGATAAAATAACAAAGAAGAATATTTTAAAATAGTTATAAGAAAAATAGCGCTTTCTCAGTGTTAATTTCCACTTTGTTTTCAAGAGAAAATCAGTTGTGAAAGAAGAGATGAATAAATCAGATCTATCTGTTTTTTAAAAAGGATGGCAGAGATAAGAAAGGAAGAACAAACTTTGTGTGCATTGTCTGGAAGTCAAGCTTACTAATAGTCACTGAAAGAGTCATATATTCATGTATTAACATTTCATAGAAAAATTTATATAAACCTATAATCTGCCTCACAGCAACTCAGAGACCTGGGTGGTGATGACCTTTTTTTTTTTTTAGAGAAGATAAAATAGTGTAATAATAATAATTTTCTGAGGCACAAAATTAAGTAACAGGTTAAGAGAACAATTTCTCTCTCTTTCTCTGTCTTCTGTCTCTGCCTCTCTGTTTATGGACTGTATTCTGGAAAAAACAAAAACAAAAACAAAAACAAAAAAACTTTAGTCTGAAAATCAGAACTATTTCTCTACATATAATGACATGGAAGAAGGTCTAATCTAGACTTTTATATATTTGTATATAAATGCATGATCTACTTATTTGAAATAGTCTTGAAAACTCTGAAACTAGCTTCACTTAGAGTCCTTAAATCAGCCTAAAAATTATGTTTCATCTGCTCTTTAACTTCAGATGTAGGGTAATAAGATATGACACTAGAGGAAAAATTCACTAATGATTAACAAAAATTGTCTGTATGGTTCATATGTTGTTAACTGTGAATTGCTCTTCACTAGATGCCAGGGAACTGGTGAAAGTTTTACCAGGAGCAGCAGTCATGTTTCTATCACTTGATTTTCATTTGAAAATAATCTTTTGTTGTTCTATTTCTGGGCTATACTACATGTTCTGTACTTTTATATAATGTTTGAACCAAAGCTGGCCTTTCATTTCTTGCTATAAACATTCCTTTCTTAAATTAACCAAGTTTTGTGGTCTCTGAAATCATTAGTCTATGTCTAAAAGATAAATTTTAGGTATTCCCTTTAGTCTAGTGATTAAACCACCAAGTCTCACTTTTTCCAGCAGTCTCCACTGAAACCTGCATCTTTTGGGTTCAGCGCCACTCAATCTTGAATCATCCATGACTAAGGCAAGTGGTATGTGAGCAGTGAATATCACACAGGCTGGATCCCAAATTAATGCTGTTTCCATAAGGCTGGATATGTGCCCACCTTGCTTTTTCCTCTACTGTGTGTTGCCCTTTTGGCAACATTGATTGAACTCTCTCTAGGTGCATAATCATTGCTTTCTTGAGATGCATTTTCTCTTTGTATTAGGGCTGGCACCCTGTTGCCGGCTTATGTTTGTTCCTATAACCTAGAAAGCCATATAACTATCTTTTAGTATTCCAGTTACTCATTTACACTTTTGCTGTCAAGAGGCTCTTCATCTAGAAACAGCATGAAATTAATCTGTGAACTCAAATATTTGTTGTGCTCTATTTCTGCAACCCCACACTTTTCATCATAAATCTCATAGAATAAAGCATTTATTTTTCAGGGTCAGGTTAGATCATGATTACTCAACTTTTGGGGCAAACTTTTTAGATTTCTGATTCTCATTTTGGTATGAATTCCAAATGCATGTTGAAGTCCACATTGAAAATTTCTTTATCTTTCAACTCCCCACCTAAGGCTGAAACTTTGGTCATTTGAACTAAGCTGCATACAAAGTTTGAAAGCCTTTCAAGTTACTCTATTACCATCTCAGATCTAGTAGTGAAGCAGAATAATCTACTCTGTCCTTTCCCCCTGTACTCTCCAAGACTCACCCCAGTTTTCCAATTCTGATAATGAAAAGATAGATAATGACAGATAGACATGTTAAGACATATTAATGACAGATAGACATATTAAGCAAAAATTGTTTTGTGTTCAATAAGCCAGTTTAGAAAACATTAATATACAAATGAAGGTTTTCTTTCTCTGCCCTTTATAATTCTCTTCGAAGAAATCACCCCTTCAAAATATAAACCCAACAGATATTATTTATCATTTCATTTTGCATTTGATGTACAGAAAGACTCTTCCCTTTGGGGAGGAAATAACTGTTAGAATTTTGACATTCACCTGGAGAGATTTAAACTAAATCATTAAGACTACAGCAAAAAATCCTGTTTCAGTTCAGTTTAGTTCAGTCACTCAGTCATGTCCAACTCTTTGTGATCCCATGGACTGCAGTATGCCAGGCTTCCCTGTCCATCACCAACTCCCAGAGCTTACTCAAACTCATGTCCATTGAGTAGGTGATGCCATCCAACCGTCTCATCCTTTGTCATCCCTTTCTCCTTCTGACTCCAGTCTTTCCCAGAATCAGTGTCTTTTCCAATGAGTCAGTTGTTCACATCAGGTGGCCAAAGTATTGGAGTTTCAGCTTCATCATCAGTCCTTCCAACGAGTATTCAGGACTGATTTCTTTTCAGATGGACTGATTGGATCTTCTTGCTGTCAAAGGGACTCTCAAGAGTCTGCTCCAACATCACAGTCATCCAGTCCATCATTAAGAATAAAACAAAAATCCTTTTACAAGGAACTTAAGATATATTGGAGTACACAGACAGTGTGCAGAGAAACAATGACTTTTCACTAATACCAAGTATACTTCAAGTTCTTATGAACTTTTTCATGTATTGAAATAATTGATATGTTGATGTATAAAACTTGTCCTTGCTACTCAAGGGTCCAAGATGGATATAAAAATGCCTTGCAAAAGAAAGATCCCCCAGATTGATGTCCCAGTAAATGGCACTCTAAAAAGTGAGGTCTTTATTTAAAGAAGCCAGAGAAACAGGAAAACTTAAGAAGAATGACAGCTGAGTCCCTAGAGATAAATGAGAGTCAAACTGGAAAATAAGAACACTTTCTAAAAATCCAAGCTGCTGCTGCTGCTAAGTCGCTTCAGTTGTGTCCAACTCTGTGAGATTCCATAGATGGCAGCCCACCAGGCTCCCCCATCCCTGGGATACTCCAGGTAAGAACAATGGAGTGGGTTGCCATTTCCTTCTCCAATGCATGGAAGTGAAAAGTGAAAGTGAAGTCGCTCAGTCGTGTCCGACTCTCAGAGACCCCATGGACTGCAGCCTACCAAGCTACAAGTACATAAACAATGAGAGGCAATAAAAACATCCTGAAGAAAGGAAAGATTGGAACAGCCTGTGAAATGCATGTGAAAGGTAAAGTCAGAAGAAAAAGCTCCAAGAAAATTACCTCCATAAGTGTCAGAGTATCTCAGTGTTGCTTTAACTGGTCATTAGTTTCTAAGCAGTTTCAGGTTCAAACTACAGGTCAAAATTGTGTTTCTATCTTCTGCACACATCTTTTCTTTCATTTGGCAAGAGAGATAATAAATATCATCCTATTCTTGCCTGGAATACTAGGAGTAATTTCTTATGGTTTAGAATCAGTGTGTTTGTCTTTTCTTGAAAGTTTAGGAGACTCTCGGGATTTGAATTGAAAGGTATATAATCTAATCTGACTCCCATACTCTAAATCGACATCCAAGGAGTAGTGGCTGCCCAGGCACAGAAGGGCCTAGAGGAGCCATCCCATGCTGAAGGTCAGAAAGGGTGGTGGGAGGAGATACCCTTCATCCAAGGTAAGGAGCAGTGGCTGTGCTTTGCTGGAGCAGCTGTGAAGAGATACCCCATGCCCAAGGTAAGAGAAACTCAAGTAAAATGGTAGGTGTTGCAAGAGGGCATCAGAGGGCAGACACACTGAAACCATACTCACAGAAATCTAGTTAATTTAATCACACTAGGACCACAGCCTTGTTTAACTCAATGAAACTAAGCCATGCCCATGGGGCAACCCAAGACAGGCGGGTCATGGTGGAGAGGTCTGACAGAATGTGGAGAAGGGAATGGCAAACCACTTCAGTATTCTTGCCTTGAGAACCCCATGAATAGTATGAAAAGGCAAAATGATGGGATACTGAAAAAGGTACTCCCCAGGTCAGTAGGTGTCCAATATGCTACTGGAGGTCAGTGGAAAAATAAATCCAGAAAGAATGAAGGGATGGAGCCAAAGCAAAAACAATACCCAGCTGTGGATGTGACTAGTGGTAGAAACAAGGTCTGATGCTGTAAAGAGCAATACTGCATAGGAACCTGGTATGTCAGGCCCATGAATCAAGGCAAATTGGAAATGGTCAAACAGGAGATGGCAAGAGTGAACGTCGACATTCTAGGAATCAGTGAACTAAAATGGACTGGAATGGGTGAATTTAACTCAGATGACCATTATATCTACTACTGTGGGCAGAAATCCCTCAGAAGAAATGGAGTAGCCATCATGGTCAACAGAAGAGTCTGAAATGCAGTACTTGGATGCAATCTCAAAAATGACAGAATGATCTCTGTTCATTCCCAAGGCAAATCATTCAATACCACAGCAATCCAAGTCTGTGCCCCAACTGGTAATGCTGAAAAAGCTGAAGTTAAACGGTTCTATGAAGATCTACAAGACCTTTTAGAACTAACACCCAAAAAGATGTCCTTTTCATTCTAGGGGACTGGAATGCAAAAGTAGGAAACACTTAGAGTAACAGGCAAATTTGGCCTTGGAATACGGAATGAAGCAGGGCAAAGACTAATAGGGTTTTGCCAAGATAATGCACTGGTCATAGCAAATACCCTCTTCCAACAACACAAGAGAAGACTACACATGGACCTCACCACATGGTCAACATTGAAATCAGATTGATTATATTCTCTGTAGTCAAAGATGGAGAGCTCTATACAGTCAGCAAAAATAAGACCAGTAGCTGACTGTGGCTCAAATCATGAACTCCTTATTACCAAATTCAGACTCAAATTGAAGAAAGCAGGGAAAACCGCTAGACCATTCAGGTATGACCTAAATCAAATCCCTTATGATTATACAGTGGAAGTGAGAAATAGATTTAAGGGACTAGATCTGATAGATAGAGTGCCTGATGAACTATGAAATGAAGTTTGTGACATTGTACAGGAGACAGGGATCAAGACCATCCCCATGGAAAAGAAAGGCAAAAAAGCAAATGGCTGTCTGAGGAAGCCTTACAAATAACTGTGAAAAGAAGAGAGGCAAAAGCAAAGGAGGAAAGGAAACATATAAGCATCTGAATGCAGAGTTCCAAAGAATAGCAAGAAGAGATAAGAAAGCCTTCTTCAGTGATCAATGCAAAGAAATAGAGGAAAAGAACAGAATGGGAAAGACTAGAGCTCTCTTCAAGAAAATTAGAAATATCAAGGGAACATTTCATGCAAAGATGGGCTCAATAAAGGACAGAAATTGTATGGACCTAAGCGAAGCAGAAGATATTAAGAAGAGATGACAAGATTACAGAGAAGAACTGCACAAAAAGATCTTCACGACACAGCTAATCACGATGGTGCGATCACTCATCTAGAGCCAGACATCCTGGAATGTGAACTCAAATGGGCCTTAGAAAGCATCACCATGAACAAAGCTAGTGGAGGTGATGGAATTCCAGTTGAGCTGTTTCAAATCCTGAAAGATGATGCTGTGAAAGTGCTGCACTCAATATGCCAGCAACTTTGGGAAACTCAGCAGTGGCCACAGGACTGGAAAAGGTCAGTTTTCATTCCAATCTCAAAGAAGGGCAATACCAAAGAATGCTCAAACTACTGCACAATTGCACTCATCTCACACGCTAGTAAAGTAATGTTCAAAATTCTCCAAGCTAGGCTTCAGCAATACATGAACCGTGAACTTCCTGATGTTCAAGCTGGTTTTAGAAAAGGCAGAGGAACCAGAGATCAAATTGCCAACATCTGCTGGATCATGGAAAAAGCAAGAGAGTTCCAGAAAAACATCTATTTCTGCTTTTTTGACTATGCCAAAGCCTTTGACTGTGTGGATCACAAGAAACTGTGGACAATTCTGAAAGAGATGGGAATACCAGACCACTTAACCTGCCTCTTGAGAAATCTGTATGCAGACCAGGAAGCAACAGTTAGAACTGGATATGAAACAACAGACTGGTTCCAAATAGGAAAAGGAGTGCATCAAGGCTGTACATTGTCACCCTGCTTATTTAACTTATATGCAGAGTACATCATGAGAAGCGCTGGACTGGAAGAAGCACAAGCTGGAATCAAGATTGCCGGGAGAAATATCAATCACCTCAGATATGCAGATGACACCACCCTTATGGCAGAAAGTGAAGAGAAACTAAAAGGCCTCTTGATGAAAGTAAAAGAGGAAAGTGAGAAAGTTGGCTTGAAGCTCAACATTCAGAAAATGAAGATCATGGCATCCGGTCCCATCACTCCATGGGAAATAGATGGAAAAACAGTGGAAACAGTGTCAGACTTTAATTTGGGGGCTCCAAAATCACTGCAGATGGTGATTGCAGCCATGAAATTAAAAGACACTTACTCCTTGGAAGAAAAGTTATGACCAACCTAGATAGCATATTCAAAAGCAGAGACATTACTTTGCCGACCAAGGTCTGTCTAGTCAAGGCTATGGTTTTTCCTGTGGTCATGTTTGGATGTTGGAGTTGGACCATGAAGAAGGCTGAGTGCCGAAGAATTGATGCTTTTGAACTGTGGTGTTGGAGAAGACTCTTGAGAATCCCTTGGACCACAAGGAGATCCAACCAGTCCATTCTGAAGGAGATCAGCCCTGGGATTTCTTTGGAAGGAATGATGCTAAAACTGAAACTCCAGTACTTCGGCCACCTCATGCAAAGAGTTGACTCATTGGAAAAGACTTTGATGCTGGGAGGGATTGGGGGCAGGAGAAGAAGGGGACGACCGAGGATGAGATGGCTGGATGGCATTACAGACTCGATGGACACGAATCTGAGTGAACTCCGAGAGCTGGTGATGGACAGGGAGGCCTGGCGTGCTGCAATTCAAGGAGTTGCAAAGAGTCGGACACGACTAAGCGACTGAACTGAACTGAACTGATGGAAAGAAAATAAAAAAAAAAACATCCTCAGCCTTGGATACATGATTCTGGTTGGCTTTTTGTTATCCAGATTCCACCTGACCATCAGAGTGACCACTTGATCAGCATAGGGTTCTCATTGTTCTTCACAAAGGTTATATCAATACTTGCTTCTTAAGATATCTCTCCATGTGAGATTTATGGGATGACTCAGCACATGGTGTGCACATGACAATCTTTCAGAGATATGGGAGCGTATCAAATGTCTCTCCTTGAGTCAACAACACACTCAGATATCCCAGTCTTTTCCTTATTGTTGTGCCTTATTTGGACTTCTCAGTCACTTCACCATCCTAACCATATTGTGGTAGTTTTTCAGTCTCTGCTTTTGTAGTGTTTCCCCATTTATTCATATCTAAGATTTAACCACCAAGACATATTGAAGACATCTTTTTTGTATGTTTGTTTTGATAGTGTAAGGAAACAGAAACATTTGTTCTTGGGAGATAATGTCAGAAGCAGATCTGTATGGTTTTCTGCAAATGGACTCTTCTTTCAAATCCAGCTCATTTATTACATGGCGCATCAGGAGGTACAAAAATAAAATTCTAATAGTTGTTGAAAAAGTGATGCCATTTCAAAGCTGAGATAATTTGCTTTAGCTCTAGCATGAAATATGAGAAGAGATTACTCTTGATTTAAGTGAATCAGGTCACAAAACTGAACTTAATTTTCTTTATACCTGTTAGGACTCTATACATATTTTACTGAGATGTAATAAGAGTCTATGCCCTAAGAGGGCAGTGAAATGAAGGACATGTGAGTTGCAAAGTCAGGTAAGGTTGAATTTGAATCTCTGGAGCAGCACTGCTTGTCTATGTAAAATCAGCCAGGTTAACTATCCTTTCTAATTTCACATACGTAAAGTGGAAAAATTGTTCTAGTCCAATAGCATTGAAATGTGTAAATAAAGTAAAGACTTAAATATGTCACACACAGAAAATGGCACTTGGTAGGGTGTTACTATATCTGATATAATTATGGCAGTGATGAGTTTTTCATTTGTTTACATGTGTTTGACATGTGTTTGACCATTTAATATATGTGAGTGTATACAGACAGACAGTTTTACGTGGTGCTAGAATACATATATACATGAAATAAGAATCTAAAAATAAAATTTTTGTATATAACTTCCAAAAGGTGGTTAATTATAAACATTTGCTTTATTAGTGAATTTGAAATATATCAATTAATTACTAATTTCAGTTTAAAATTAACTTGAAATCAGCAGCAATAACCCTTAGGTAACTCTGTTATCCAAGTAACATGAACATTGTTATAAGGTATTTTGATGGCATTCAGTGAAAGGATACAATGTACTCAGCATGGTAAATGAAGAAGTCAGAAAAAAATATAGCACAGTGTAATACCTTGGAAGGCTTAGAAGTAAATTTCCTTGATCAAAGAAAGATTTCCTGCTTTTAAGTGCTAATCACAATTTTAAATGGTTTTACATGAGGGGAGAAACTACTTCATCAACCAGATTAGGGAATTGAGCTTAGAGATTAATGGAGTGACAAATGTTTCAAAGTTATTTCATATAAATTATATTCCCAGTTCAGGCACTTAATTCGGCATAATCTATGACAAGTAACTCAACTGTGATGATCCTGAATTTCTTCAGCTTCTTAATGGAGAAGATGGACTTACTGGCCAAACACATGACTTAAAATTGTTTAAAGAACACACTAGTACTGCAACAGTTCTGAATAAAGTTTATTATTTTTCTGTGATCATAAACCTCACATGCATGTGTTCCTTGCCACTCCCATTTTGCTTTAAGTTCAGTTCAGTTCAGTTGCTTAGTTGTGCCCAAGTCTTTGTGACACCATGGACTGCAGCATGCCAGGCTTCCCTGCCCATCCCCAAAACCCAGAGCATGCTCAAACTCAAGTCTGTTGAGTCGGTGATGCCATCCAACCATTTCATCCTCTGTTGTCCCCTTCTCCTTCTGACTCCAGGCTTTCTCAGCATCAAGGTCTTTTCCAGTGAGTCAGTTCTTCACATCAGGTGGCCAAAGTATTGGAGCTTCAGCTTCAGCATCAGTCTTCCAATGAATAATCAGGACTGATTTCCTTTAATATTGACTGGTTAGATCTCCTTGCAGTCCAAGGGACTCTCAAGAATCTTCTCCAATACCACAGTTCAAATGCATCAATTCTTCCATGCTCAGGTTTCTTTATGGTCCAGTTCTCACACTCATAAATGACTACTGGTAAAATCACAGCTTTGACTTGATGGAACTTTGTTGGCAAAGCAGTGTCTCTGCTTTTTAATACGCTGTCTAGGTTAGTCACAGATTTTTTTCCAAGGAGCAAGCATCTTTTAATTTCATGGATTTGGTCATCATCTGCAATGATTTTGGATTCCAAGAAAAAAAGTCTGTCACTGTTTTCATCATTTCCCCATCTATTTGCCATGAAGTGATGGGATCAGATGCGATAATCTTTGTTTTTAGAATGCTGAGGGTTTTTTAATTTAATTTTTTTTAATTGGAGGCTAATTACTTTACAATATTGTATTGATATTGCCATCATCAACATGAATCTGCCACGGATGTACACATGTTCCCAATCCCAGCTTTTTCACTCTCCTCTTTCACATTCATCAAGAGGCTCTTTAGTTCCTCTTCAGTTTCTGCCATTAGAATGGTGTCATCTGTGTATCTGAAATTATTGATATTCCTCACAGCGATCTTGATTCTAGCTTGGGCTTCATGCAGCCTGGCATTTTGCATGATGTACTCTTTATATAAGTTAAATAAGCAGGCTGACAACATACAGCCTTGTCATACTTCTTTCCCAATTTGTAACCAGTCTGTTGTTCCATGTCTGCTTCTGTTGCTTCTGATAAAGCCAGTCAAAAAAGCAATCTTAAACTGGAACTCTATGCTGATTTCAGTAGGCACAGCTGAAAGAAAAGTCACACAATTAAACAAAAACACTGGAACAATAACATACCGACTCAAACCAGAAAGTCTGAGTGACAATATTCATATCCCACACACACAAAAAGGGTAACATGAACTGGTTGATCACTACCATGCTGACAATGTATCTAATACACAATTGATATTTGAGCAATATTTATATTGCTCAAACGGACACCTTCTAATAAGTACTGAAAATTACTATCTTGAAGTCATCACATACATGTGCATGGTTAGTTACATCACTCTTGAGAAAAATAATTTCTAATTTAGAATGGGATCTTAGTGATGTGCACTGGTGAGCAGAAGGTTGGTGGAGAGGTAAGAACATGCTTAGTTCTTTATGTTTTTATCCATGCCCAGATAAATAGGTCAATTTCCTTGGTAAACACCTGCTATAAACAGAAAAATTTGGCCAAAACAATATGGATGAGGCTGGACAAAGGTTGCCCATTGCAAGGCTAGATTTATATCCAGATTTATTTAACTAAGACTCTTGAAAGCCAGATTTAACTGTGTGGCTACCGAGAATAGAAACATATTTAGCTTGTCCTAGTTTTGCTTCCCAAGGTGCCTTAGAGTCTGTAATGAAAACACACAGCTGGTATTAATACCGTGTGTGCAAGGATGACCTTGCTGATTCCAACATGCTTAATTTTTGCTGTGCCACAGTCCTGTTATGCTTCAGTCTGTGTCATCACTCAGGATTTTTAAAACCTAACTATGCACTTATTTTTTTCTATTTAAGGAAATATCTACAAAGAGCCAACTTCAACATCAGTAAAACTATATCCTTAGTCTAAGTAAAAAGCAATCACTAATCTGATATACCTGAATCTAACTGGTTATTGATTGCTCCTTGTATTACTGGCTTCTGCCTCTCTGTTCCTAATACACTGACCAAAGAGCCTGGGAACATCTGATAAAGCCAGTCAAAAAAGCAGTCTTAAACTGGAACCCTATGCTGATTTCAGTAGGCACAGCCAAAAGAAAAGTCACACAATTAAACAAAAATACTGGAAGAATGATATACCAAGTCAAAACAGAAAGTCTGAGTGACAATATTCATAACACAAAAAAAGGGTAACATGAACTGGTTGATCACTACCATGCTGACAATGTATCTAATACACAATTGATATTCGAGCAATATTTATAAATTGTCATTGTCTTAAAATCTAGGATAAGGAGAAACATCATAAAACCCAGATAGCCTTGGACATTTTAGCACGCCTCTCTCATCATTGCAATTTCAAATAGAAGATAACAAATAGATCTTTTTTAAAAATATAGAGAAAAATCACACACATCTTCACATCAAGGAAAAAGAAACCACAAGCTAAGAGAAAATAAAGGATGTAAATTTGGTCAGGAAATCAGATACCAGATTCTAGTAACATATATAGAGATTTTAGAGAAAAACTTTGTGTTCCAAGAATTTTACACCCTGCCAAGTTGTCATTCATTTATATGAAGGCAACAGAAAGACATTCTTTCCTCTGTACGGGTTTAATTTTCCTAATTCTGCTTCCAGTGTGATAGACTAAACACATGCTGGATCTGTCCGTTTCTTACCAAAACCAAGAAAATGACAGAAACATTGTTTTAAATATAAGCTAATGAATGCTTAGCAGCTATCAAATCCATGAAAGAGAATTTATACACATCAGATCATGTGCTTAGACTACAACTTCCTTGGTTTTCCTTAACTGTCTTTGTCTTCCTATATAGCCTTCATCCTGTCTGGGGGAGTTAAGAATTTGGATTAGCAAGTCACTTGCCTAAGCTTGCATCCAAGTTCTGCTGCTTCCTAATGGTATGAGTTGGAAATTTCCCTGTGCCTGTTCCCTCATCTGTAGAACAAGAGTAATTATAGCCCCTACCTCCTGTGCTAACTATTGGGATGTGTGTGTGCTCAGTTGTGTCCACCTCTGCAAACTCTTGGACTACAGCCTGCCAGGCTCCTCGGTCCATGGAATTCTCCAGGCAAGAATACTGGCGTGGGTTGCTATGACCGCCTCCAGGGGATCTTTCCAACCCAGGGACTGAACTTGCATCTCTTGCATCTCCTGCATCGGCAGACAAATTCTTTACCACTGCGCCATTATAGTCTAGGCAAAATACTTAGTCATTCCTGGTTTATAAAAAGTGTTATGTAAGTATTAGCTACTATTTATTTTTTTACATTGGAAGCTAAATAGTCTTAAATTTTCCAGTAAAATATAAAGAAGCCTTTCTATTTTAAATTATTGTCATGGGGGGGCAATTATATAGTTATTTCAAAGCTAATGTTTTCTATTCAAAGTATTCTATCACCTTACTGTCATAAAGTGAATTTTTTCACGGACATAAATATGCTTTCATTTTTAGAAGACTCTTAATCATTGAACATATATTATGTATATGTCTATTATACATATATTGATATGTATACATATATATACATATATATTCCAAATAATCTATTTATCGTCCTGTTAGTTTTGGTAGTTTGAGTCTCTCAAATAATTGATTCATTTCATCTATACTGTAACATTTATGGGCATAGTTTTATACACACTATTCTTTCATTAACTTTTATTACCCTTTTTGGCTCATTTATTATCTTAATAACCCATGGGATCAGTACTAGTGTTCAGTCTTTCATTTCTGATAGTGGTCATTTGTGTCTTCTTTTTCTTGGTTATCCTAGCTGAAGATTTATCACTTTCACTGGTCTTTTTAAAAATCAGATTTTATTTCCATTTCTTCTTTTAATTAGGCTCTTGTTAAAACATTTAGATATAAAAATATATTTTATTTCTAAATCTGTATGTTATTCTTAATCCATTTTGTTATTTTCAATACTTTCTTGCATTCTATTTTATCTTCATATTTTATTTCTTTAAATATTTTAGGCACCACTGACTCAATGGACTTGAGTTTGAGTAAACTCCAGGAGTTAGTGATGGACAGGGAGGCCTGATGTGCTGCAGTCCATGAGGTCACAGAGTCCGACAAGACTGAGTGACTAAACTGAACTGAGTTATTATAAAATCTAATGTCCTTTGCTTATCTAAATCTATTTTTCATTTTTTTTTTCACTTTGGATTTGTTCTTATTTCTCTAAAAATACCTTGCCTGTTTAAATATGCTATTCAACATAAGTTTAAATATGGTTTTCTTTTTCTTTTATCTTTATATGTCGAAAACAGGGAGTGTAAATTGACTATAACTGGTAAATAGAGGTCACAACTCAGATACTTTACTCTTTTCTAGTGTCCTTGAACTAATCTGGGATTAATTTATAGCTGTCTAAAAGCTTAGTTTCCAGGTTATTTTACTGATAATTAGTGTTTACTTTCAGTCCAACACCTTGATTTCATATATGCTTACTCCTCACTCAGTTCATAATAATTTTTGTTCCTGGAGAGTCTCCTTATATCTTGAAGATTTTAAAAAGTATTGAAAAATCTTTGTGTAGGGTGCCTCAAAAACATCTTCTCTTCTACACTTTCATAAGCAAAATTGCTTTTTAAAAATGTAAACTCCAGAAAATAAAGTTAAAAATTATTTTAGTAGAATGAGAAACTAAACAAATAGTACACAATAGAATTGATATAAAAATTATAAAGATGACATGCTTACTAGATCCATGTCATATGTATTCTGTTATCTATACATAGCAAACTCTTAAGATATTGATGATAGATTTTATTATAATTGCAAGCCACACCCTGGGTATTATAAAAAGTGGAATTGTTTAGGTAAACATGAATATTATTTTATTACTAACATAACTCAAAGTGGGACTTGAGCTCTAAATTTTGCTTTATTACTATTGTTCTTACAGTATCCTTTTTCTCCCCATATTTGAGGACAAGCTCAAAAAGACCATTCAAATTAGAAGCCAAAAGTTTAAGGGGTTATACTGTGTACCAGAAACTATTCTCAATTTCAGGAGCACAAAACTAATCAGATGTGAATCCTGTCTTACAGAAATAAACTATGTTGGCCCTCGGGTGGATGTTGAATGTGTAGCACCGGTATTGCTGGTGGTAATCATGGCGGTGGCAAATGTACAAAGGACATTAACACAAAGTAAACTTTAAAAGGCACAGAAAGAACACTATGAGCATTTGAAAGAGTAAAATATTACATACATATATCTAAGTAGGAATAAATATGATAGTGGGGTGCAGGGTATGACTTAGAGCTGTCCCTTGAAAGATAATTAGTACATACAGCCATAATAGAAGCAGGTTTCAGAAAGAGGCTAAGACATTTACAAGAAGTTTATGTATAAGCACGGCAATGTATGGATAAGAGTAAAAACTTCAAAAATTAATAATGCACATACCCTTTATGTACTATTAAGGAATAAATGCAGATTATTTTAAAATATTAATAAATAACATGAAACATACATGCAGTCATAGAAACTGTGTATTATCAAAATAAAGACAGTGACTTGCATTTAGTAGGTACCAAGTAATTACTGATTAAAATAATGAATAAATAAATATATTCTAAAAGACTATGTGTCCCTATTATCTTGAGCCTTAAAAACTTTTCATGAAGGAGCTGGTGTTTATTCATTTTGCATCCCTAGCAACTAATATTATCCCTAACCACAAGGGTCTATCAATAAATATTTGTTGAAAGTTGTTAAACGAATTAAGCCTTAGTGTTAGACTAAGTATAGAAGCAACTGTTTAGCTAATGAAACATAAAATATTCCCTAATTAGGTCTTATGCAAATAAACCTATAAATTACTAGTAAATATTGCTGAAGAATATACTCCCACTCTGTTCAAGAATTTTACTACCTTTTAAAAGAACACAATATTTTTTGCATAAGACATTTTAAAATATTTAATCTTGATGAGTTGACAAAAGACATTTCCATGGTGATTTCCTCAGAAAGTGGGTAAATAGCAGCTCTCTGTAGGAGAGTGTGGAAACTCCCTGTGTCTTTCTATCCCTCTAATCTTATTACATTAAAATTTTTTCTTGTCTCTATGGTTTTATACATGAGAAATGAGCTTGGTTATAACTGCTCAGCCCTGCCATAATTACTTTATTAGTTTAGCTGTACCACAGGGAAGATCATTTCCCATTGTGGTTATACAAATTTGTTTTACAAGCCTAAATAACTAGAGTTTAAATTATGCTGCTATGGGTAAAAATAATAATAAATATTTTGCCATGGATTCCTTCAGGGATCAGCTGAAATGATGAGTCAGTGTGCCCAAGGAAATAAGAGAAAGTTTGTCCTTCAAAAATTTGTTTTATATGAAATTCTTAAATCTGTCAAAAGTTTACCTGTTTATATGAGATAAAAACAGACAGAGAAGCATGACCAAAGTCTTTGAAGTGATTGATGCATTAACAGTATGTAAAAATAATGTGTCTGAGAGCTCTAGATGGAGGAGGTAATAGTATCTAATGAATAAAATTTGGAAAATTTATGGCACTTTTATTCAACAACAACAAATCTTTTTGGTTAGAAGTAGAATGCATTAAAAATTGAATGCCAGAATTTATATGAGATTTATACTCATGGGAGTGAATAGATTGTTTTGTACTGATGGAAACTATCAAACAAAAAACCCACACAAAGAGCAAAACTTGAATTAAATCTCTGAACTTTCCTAACTCATGTGCCTGTGACTTCAGAAATTTTAATTAAATAGATGACTTAATTAAAGATGGGCAAAAGTCAGAAAGAAATTAGAATTCTGAAATACTGGGGGTGGGGAAGAAAGTAGGCAGAGGGGAGGTGACTGATGGTAGTGATGATGTAAACCAAAAAAACAATGAAGAAAAAACATTCCAGGAGGAAATTTATTAATAACAGAGAAAATTTTCATACATATAATCCTTCACAGTTATAAGGAAATGAAAGATAATTAGACCAATAAATTGGAAGAAAAAGAGTTATGTTTTAAAAGAAGAAATTTAAGGCAACTGAATAAATAGTAAGTTTGAGAAGATAACAACAAAAGTATTATGAAAGTCACATGAGCCATCTGCAACCAATACAATGCACACAACTAGAAATGGTACTCTCATGAGTATAATACCAAGGTAAAGTGAAAAAAAAATAAAACCACAAATGCGCAAGATCAAATTTTCATTTCTGTTACTGCATAACTAATTACCACACACACAGTGGCTCAAAAGCATACAAAAGAAGTTTCTGTGTCTACGGGTCAGTAGTCCAGGTGGTATTAACTGGGTGTTCTGCTCAGGAGCTTGCCAGACTGCAGCCAAGGTTTAGCTAGGGCTGTGGTTCTCATAGTTGTTGGCAGAATATAAGTCCTTGCATTATAACACAGAGATCCTACTTTCTTGCTGGCTATTGACCAGAAGTACTCTCAACTCTGAATGGCTGCCCTCTCACAACTTGACTCTTCATTCAAAGCGAGCAAGAGAATCACTCTTTACCCCTTACGAAGGAGTCTAACATAACTTAATATAATTGTGGAAGTGACTCCATCATATTCATAGAACCTGCCTACACTTGAGGAGAGGATTATGAAGGGCATGTATACCAAGGGGCAGGAATCTTGGAGATGATTTTAGAATTCTGCTCGCCACAAATTGCAAAATAAAAGTGATGACAAATCATAAAAGGAAACATATGCTATAAACTTGATGTTTCTGAAGAAAACAGTAGAACAAATAAGATGTCAAAGAATTTTGGATTTTTCCCTACCCTCAGAAACTACAAAAAGCAACAAGAATAAGATGCAAGAGACAGCTGAAGCCTCAGTTTCTATAAGAACACTGATAAGGCAATCATAATTAGTTTAGTTAAGCAAAGGACAATCAATCTCAAATGTCTGCACATACCAGCAAGAAAAAAGTTTGTAAGTCCTGCAGAATCATCAAGAGTTAGGAATGAGGCATGAGCACTACTGCAGTTGATGGTGGTTGGAATTAAAGTCCACTAAGGAGCAGAAAGTTGTTCCACTTCTCAACCACATCACCAAAAGTCAAGTGGATACTCTTTGCAGAACCATATATAGGATTAGATATTTATTTTATGGTGGAATTTAATAATGGAAGTGCCAGACTTGGCGACACAGTTCAACAGAGCACAGAAGTAAGCTGCTAGACTACAAGACAGACAGATGTACCCTTTACTGACATTAATTGTAATCTACCCTCGTAACTTCCATATGATGATGGTCAATATTATACCTCCATGCTAAAACTGGCCATACCAAGATGCTTATATTCATGGTTACTCAATTTTAAAGCCACCTAGTAACTTCTGCAGTCAAAGAGAAATCCACCAACAAACATGCATCCTCCTACACATACTACCTCCAGTAAGCACTGTAGTTCCCCTCTCTTAAATATGAATAGACAAGCTTTGACAAATAACCTTAGTAATTATAAATCATTCCTTAATAAAAGATGTAACATAAGGAACCGAAGAAGACATGTATCAGTTTTTCAAATTATCTTCAGAGAGAAAGTCTATGGAATCTATACAGCTCAAAGGTGGAAGAATCTATGAAAAATAAGAGTACATGAAAATTTAAAAATTCAACTGCTAAAGTAAAATATTCAGTAAGAAGAACTGGGAGTGTAGCACATTCTTAGGCAAAACTGCCGAAATTGATAAAAATGAGTGCCTCTGGAGTAGAGAACCCTCCATAGCAATACTCAATGCCAAAAGGCAACGAAGCAATTACTACAAAGTTCTGCCAGGAAGAAATGTGACCCTAGAAATCTGAAGCCAGTCATGTGTTCTTGCAAATATAATGGGATAAAACACCCATGAGCTTTACTTTAAAAATCTTATTGAATGATGAGAGCCAGTCGAGCTAGACAGGTATTAAAATAAGGGATCAAATGGTGTGAAGACTTAGTAAAATGAATGATGCTGATAACTAACTCTATAAGTATGGAAATAAAATAGAACCAAATTTGCTTAAGTCATAATTAAGGGGAGAATGACTTTTGAAAGCAGTGGCAACATAAGCTTACTAACATTACCAAGTAGACCGATTCATATGAGAATTAGAGATAAAAAATAATTGTCTTCTATCAAATAAATATTTGAAGAGACACTACTTAGAATTGTATTCTAGAAAAAAAATAATCCCAAACACTTTTTATTGTTATCTTACTTTCTGTTGTTTTTGTTTTGGCTTGTATTAAAATTAATTTATTTTAATTGGAGGCTAATTACTTTACAATATTGTGGTTGTTTTTGCCGTACATTGACATGATTCATCCATGGGTGTACATGTGTCCCACCGTCCTAAACCCCTCTCCCACCTTCCTCCCCATCCCATCCCTCTGGGTTGTCCAGAGCACCAGCTTTGAGTGCCCTGCTTCATGCATTAAACTTGCACTGGTTGTCTGTTTTACATATGATAATATACATGTTTCAGTGCTATTCTCTCATATCATCCCACCCTCGCCTTCTCTCATATAGTCCAAAAGTGTGTCTCTTTTGCTGTCTTGCATAAAGAGTCATCTTTACAGTCTTTCTGAATTCCACATATATGCATTAATATACTGTACTGGTGTTTCTGGCTTACTTCACTTTGTATAATAGACTTCAGTTTAGAATTTAAATCTCTCATGGTGAAATATTTAAATAAAGTCTCAGTTCAGTTCAGTTCAGTCGCTCAATAATGTCTCTTTGTGACCCCATGAATTGCAGCACACCAGGCCTCCCTGTCCATCACCAACACCCAGAGTTCACTCAGACTCATGTCCATCGAGTCAGTGATGCCATCCAGCCATCTCATCCTCTGTCGTCCCCTTCTCCTCCTCCCCCAATCCCTCCCAGCATCACAGTCTTTTCCAATGAGTCAACTCTTCTCATGAGGTGGCCAAAGTACTGGAGTTTCAGCTTTAGCATCATTCCTTCCAAAGAAATCCCAGAGCCGATCTCCTTTAGAATGGACTGGTTGGATCTCCTTGCACTCCAAGGAACTCTCAAGAGTCTTCTCCAACACCACAGTTCAAAAGCATCAATTCTTCGGTGCTCAGCTTTCATCACAGTCCAACTCTCACATCCATACATGACCACTGGAAAAGCCATAGCCTTAACTAGATGGACCTTAGTTGGCAAAGTAATGTCTCTGCTTTTGAATATGCTATCTAGGTTGGTCATAACTGTTCTTCCAAGGACTAAGAGTCTTCTAATTTCATGGCTGCAGTCACCATCTGCAGTGATTCTGGAGCCCCAAAAATAAAGTCTGACACTGTTTCCACTATTTCCCCATCTATTTCCCATGAAGTGATGGGACCGGATGCCATGATCTTCGTTTTCTGAATGTTGAGCTTTAAGTCACCTTTTTCACTCTCCTCTTTCACTTTCATCAAGAGGCTTTTTAGTTCCTCTTCACTTTTTACCATAAAGGTGGTATTATCTGCATATCTGAGGTTATGGATATTTCTCCTGGCAATCTTGATTCCAGCTTGTGCTTCTTCAACCCCAGTGTTTTTCATGATGTACTCTGCATAGAAGTTAAATAAGCAGGGTGACAGTATACAGCCTTTTCTGACTCCTTTTCCTATTTGGAACCAGTCTGTGGTTCCATGTACAGTTATAACTGTTGCTTCCTGATCTGCATACAGATTTCTCAAGAGGCAGGTTAGGTGGTCTGGTATTCTCATCTCTTTCAGAATTTGCCACAGTTTATTGTGATCCACACAGTCAAAGGCTTTGGCATAGTCAATAAAGTAGAAGTAGATGTTTTTCTGGAACTCTCTTGCTTTTTCCATGATCCAGCAGATGCTGGCAATTTGATCTCCGGTTCCTCTGCCTTTTCTAAAACCAGCTTGAACATCGGGGAGTTCGTGATTCACATATCGCTGAAGCCTGGCTTGGAGAATTTTGAGCATTACTTTACTAGCGTGTGAGATGAGTGCAACTGTGTGGTAGTTTGAGCATTCTTTGGCATTGCCTTTCTTTGGGATTGGAATGAAAACTGACCTTTCTCATTCTCGTGGCCACTGCTGACCTTTTCATATTTGCTGGCCTATTGAGTGCAGCACTTTCACAGCATCATCTTTCAGGATTTGAAACAGCTCAACTGGAATTCCATCACCTCCACTAGCATTGTTCATAGTGATGCTTCTAAGGCCCACTTGACTTCAGATTCCAGGATGCCTGGCTCTAGATGAGTAATCACACCATTGTGTGATTTAGTGAAGCTCTTTTTGTACAGTTTTTCTGTGTATTCTTGCCACCTCTTCTTAATATCTTCTGCTTCTGTTAGGTCCGTACAATTTCTGTCCTTTATCGAGCCCATCTTTGCATGAAATGTTCCCTTGGTATCTCTAAGTTTCTTGAAGAGATCTCTAGTCTTTCCCATTCTGTTGTTTTCCTCTATTTCTTTGCATTGATCACTGAGGAAGCCTTTCTTATCTTTTCTTGCTATTCTTTGGAACTGTGAATTCAGATGCTTATATCTTTCCTTTTCTCCTTTGCTTTTTGCCTCTCTCCTTTTCAAGCTATTTGTAAGGCCTCCCCAGACAGCCATTTTGCTTTTTTGCCTTTCTTTTCTATGAGGATGGTCTTGATCCCTGTCTCCTGTACAGTGTCACTAACCTCATTCCATAGTTCATCAGGCACTCTATCTATCAGATCTAGGTCCTTAAATCACTAAGCCTAAGCGGCTGCGATGGCCGAGAGGAGCTACCGCAAGTCTGAGGTCAGGGGCGGTGGCCGAGAGGAGCAATCCCGCACCTGAGCAATCCCGCACCTGAGGCCAGTGGTGGCGGCCCGGGAAGAGCAACCCACAACCAAGGAGCGGTGGCTGTGCTGGTGCAGGACGGCCTAAAGGAGCCATCCCACGTTGAAGGTCAGGAAGCCGGGGGTGAGGAGATAGCCTTCATCCAAGGTAAAGAGCGGTGGCTGTGCTTTGCTGGAGCAGCTGTGAAGACATACCCCATGCCCAAGGTAAGAGAAACCCAAGTAAGATGGTAGGTGTTGCCAGAGGGCATCAGAGGGCAGACACACTGAAACCATACTCACAGAAAACTAGTCAATCTAATCATACTATGACCACAGCCTTGTCTAACTCAATGAATCTAAGCCATGGCCACGGGGCAACCCAAGATGGGCGGGTCATGGTGGAGATGACTGACGGAATGTGGTCCACTGGAGAAGGGAATTGCAAGCCACTTCAGTATTCTTGCCTTGAGAACCCCATGAACAGTATGAAAAGACAAAATAATAGGATACTGAACGAAGAACTCCCCAGGTCAGTAGGTGCCCAATATGTTACTGGAGATCAGTGGAGAAATAACTACAGAAAGAATGAAGGGATGGAACCAAAGCAAAAACAATACACAGCTGTGGATGTGACTAGTGGTAGAAACAAGGTCCGATGCTGTAAAGAGCAATATTGCGTAGGAATCTGGAATGTCAAGTCCATGAATCAAGGCATATTGGAAGTGGTCAAACAAGAGATGGCAAGGGTGAACGTCGACATCCTAGGAATCAGTGAACTAAAATGGACTGGGATGGGTGAATTTAACTCAGATGACCATTATATCTACTACTGTGGGCAGGAATCCCTCAGAAGAAATGGAGTAGCCATCATGGTCAACAAAAGAGTATGAAATGCAGTACTTGGATGCAGTCTCAAAACGACAATGATCTCTGTTTGTTTCCAAGGCACACCATTCGATATAACCGTAATCCAAGTCTATGCCCCAACCAGTAATGCTGAACAAGCTGAAGCTGAACAGTTCTATGAAGACCTACAAAACCTTTTAGAACTAACACCCAAAAAGATGTCCCTTTCACTATAGGGGACTGGAATGCAAAAGTAGGAAGTCAAGAAACATGTGAAGTAACAGGCAAATTTGGCCTTGGAATGCGGAATGAAGCAGGGCAAAGACTAGTTGAGTTTTTCCAAGAAAATGCACTGGTCATAGCAAACACCCTCTTCCAAATAAAGTTTAATTACCCCATAATTTTACTCATGGTCATTTTATTTCATTCAATTAAGTATTCTAAAAAGAAAAATAGTATAATGTGCTACAGAGTGCCTCTTGCATATGTCTTTGTTACCAGTTTATCATTCTATTTATTTATACATATCTTTTCATGTTGTGTTAGTGTTAGTCACTCAGTTGTGTCCTTCTCTATGGGACCCCATGGACTGTAGCCCGCCAGGCTCCTCTGTCCATGGAATTCACCAGACAAGAATCCTGGAGTGTATTGCCGTTTTCTTCTCCAGGGTATCTTCCCAGATCATGAGTCAAACCCATGTCTCCTGCACTGGCAGGCAGATTATTTACCACTGAGTCATGTGGGAAGCCTAGTAATAACCCTATACTTTGGGTAAAAGAGAAATATATCCTAAAACTCCGATAAGAAAACCTGCTTTCTCTCTCTGTCCTTCAAAGATGTAAATCTTATGTTTTCAAAATATAAATAACCCAAGAGATAACTAAAACACTGACAGTTATTGCCTAAAACTAAAAAAAAGAAGACAAGAAGCTTTCTAATATGCAAACTGCTATAGAAGCTCCCTTGTCCAAATATAATTCACAACCTCCATAAGACTACTCATCAAGTACAAATACAAATCTCCTAAAAATCTTTACAAACATTAATAAAAACTTTTAGCCATTTGAGCAGGTAATCTTAACTTGTTCCCTCTGTCAGAAACACAGCTTGGATTCAATTTTTACTTATAAACTGGTGAGGTTGGTATTGTAGCATTTGTTTAATGATGACAATTTTGGGATGAAAAACACGAAGTGTCTATGTCTCTATGTTTATGAACATCTGTGGATAAATATTATAGATATGTGATATTATTCTATCTTCCAATAGTATTCTCAAAATTAATTTGTACAGAGGTCTATTTATTTTGTTTATTGTATTTTGGTACAGTCTACTCACTCCATGCAATGGGTCACTTTTTGTTGAATACTCTCCCTTACCCAGTCTTCTGATCCCTCACCCTGTCTTCTCATCCCTCACCCCAAACCTCATTAATGCCCTTCTCTCATTGTGTGGTGTGTACTTCAGTTGATATTGCCTCTATCAAAATATACACCAGCTGTCTTTTTCATGTTTCTCTTCTCAGTTAGATATTGAAGGCCCAGAGAAATTAGATCTCACTTATTAACTTCTATGACCCTACGTCAGAGAAGGCAATGGCACCCTACTCCAGTACTCTTGCCTGGAAAATCCCATGGATGGAAGAGCAGGTAGGCTGCTGTCCATGGGGTCGCTAAGAGTCGAATACAACTGAGTGACTTCACTTTCACTTTTTACTTTCATGCATTGGAGAAGGAAATGTCATTCCACTCCAGTGTTCTTGCCTGGAAAATCCCATGGACGGAGGAGCCTGGTAGGCTGCGGTCCATGTGGTCCCTAAGAGTCAGACACTACTAAGCGACTTCACTTTCACTTTTGTCTTTCATCCATTGGAGAAGGAAATGGCAACCCACTCCAGTGTTCTTCCCTGGAGAATCCCAGGGACAGGGAGCCTGGTGGGCTGCTGTCTATGGGGTCACACAGAGTCAGGCACGACTGAAGTGATATAGCAGTAGCAGTAGCAGTAATGACCTTACATGTAGCAGTGAGGTTGGTGATGTCATCAATAAACCTTGAATGGATTAATAACATAGCTTGTCCTCCATTCTTTTAACCAGGGTTACTGACATGAACTGCAGCATGCCAGGCTTCCCTGTTCTTTACTATTTCCTGGAGTTTGCTTGAACTCATGTCTGTTGAGTCAGTGATGCCATCTAATCATCTCATCCTGTGTCACCCTCTTTATCACCATCTGCAGTGACTCTGGAGCCCAATACAATAAAATGTGTCACTGTTTCCAATTTTTCCCCATCTATTTGCCATGAAGTGGTGGAAATGGGTGCTATGATCTTTGCTTTCTGAATGTTGGGTTTTAAGCCAGCTTTTTCACTTTCCTCTTTCACCTTTATCAAGAGGCTCTCAGCTTCTCTTCACTTTCTGCAATTAAAGAGGTGTCATCTGCATATCTAAGATGGTTGGTATTTCTCCCAGAAATCTTGATTTCAACTTGAGTAAAGTAATATCCATTAATTTTTCTCTTTGATAGTGAAGAAAACTGCTATCTTGCTTTATAATTTTTAACATAGAATTGAACTTTTGTCAAAAATCAGAAAAGAATGATAGAAATCATAAAATAATGTGACGTGGTTGAAGAATACTACATGGGGGTGAATAAAAGTAAATATTTTATTTTCTAAAACCCCAAAACTGAGATACAGATCTTCTATATATCAACTTTGCTGTGTACAATTCTTTGTGAACCCATGTCATATAATTTCCTTTTTACTGATGAGAAATTTGATATTCATAATTTAGATAATCTTGATATATTTTAATTTGCGGATTGAGAATTAATAGCTTTATCCACAATACCTGATGTAAAAGTTATTTTTCCAGTAAAATCATTGGGAAGATAATTGTAAAAGAAGATACACTTGAGGCTTTGACTTTAAAAATTGGGAATTAAAAAAAAACTATATGGAAGTGTCATGGTGACCTCAACTACTTTAAAGAGCTATTGAATAATGGCTTGCATCTCAGTGTGTTAGTCATGCAATTGTGTCTGACTCTTTGCGACTGCATGGAATACAGCCCACCAGGCTCCTCTGTCCATTGAATTCTCCAGGCAAGAATTCTGGACTGGGTAGCCATTTTCTTCTCCAGGGGATTTTCCTGATCCACGGATTAAACCTAGGTCACCTGCATGACAGCCATACTCTTTAGTGTCTGAGCTACCAGGGAAACCTGAGTAACGGCTTAGGGAACTATTAAATTGCATTGAAATAATTAGAAATCGCTAGATTATAATAGTCTTACTGAATATTCGTTGGAAGGACTGATGTTGAAGCTGAAACTCCAATACTTTGGCCACCTGTTGTAAAGAACTGACTCACTTGAAAAGACCCTGATGCTGGGAAAGACTGCAGGCAGGAGGAGAAGGGGACAACAAAGGATGAGATGGTTGGATGGCATCACCGACTCAATGGACATGAGTTTGAGTAAATTCTGGGAGCTGCTGATGGACAGGGAGGCCTGGTATGCTGCAGTCCATGGGGCTGCAAAGAGTCAGACACAACTAAGCAACTGAACTAACTGTAGTATAATACTTTTTATTGTTAAGAATATGCCTTCACAAATTGGTAAGAACGTGATTTATAACTGTATAAAGGAAGTTTCTGTCTGTGTAGGCCCTACAACCTTACCTGTAAAATGAGACACCCACCAAGTACTGTGAAAAATGTCTTTCTGTAGTGTTTTACCATTTTCAAAGCATGTTTAATGGCTTAAAATTAAAGTCTAGAGAGCTAAGTGCAGAACATACTTTATCATATTTTAAAAAAGATCTCTCTTAAATCTTGGCATAAGAACTTGTTTCTTTGAGTTTCTGAAGTCTAGCTTGATGGATATTATTCTTATTAGTTTTTCTCTTGGTGGCAAACTTCTAAAGGTTTCCAGGCAGATGTGTGGTTACTGCTATAGACTGAATGTTTGTGTCCTCCTTAAATTCACATGTTGAGATCTTAATCCCAAGAGGTGGTGATATTTGTAGGTACTTTACGAGAAGACTAGTCTGAGAATATATGCCTCACTGGGGTAATCCTAGTAAGGCTGAACCTACTTAAAGAGGCTGCAGAACTCCCCAACTCCTTCCTCCATGTGAGGATGCAATGAGTCTGGGACTAGGTAGAAGACTCTCAGCTAACTATGCTGGCAACCTTATCTTAGACACCAAGCCTCTGGAATTTGAGAGATAAATTTCTATTATTTATAAGCTATTGAGTCTGGGGTGTTTTGTTGTGGCAGTCCAAAGGGACCAAGACAAGCATCTTCATTTTTAACAAATATCCAGAAAGTAGAGTAGTGGTCACATTGGTACAAACATCTCAGGCAGTATAATCTTAGTATTATTAGGTGATGTCCAATTATATGGCTTTGTGAGATATTAATATGCTGATACATCTCCACTTTTGAAATATTCAACCCAATGAATTTTCATAGGTATAAACATAGATATTCACAAACTCGTGCTAAATCTGTCTGCCCATCACTCACAAATGTAACAGATGGTATTGAAGGCAGTCAGATTTTAAAACTTTGAAACTTTTAACCTGTTAACAAGCATTGTTTTTGATAAAATTATGATAGCTCTCTTTTTTTTCATAGAATTGTCTCAGGGATAAAGGAGTTAATGGGTCATTTCAAACACAATTTTTTTTAAATCTCTGGTTATCTTTTAAAAATATGTGTTTTATTTTATAGAATACAAATTATAATTTTAACACAAATCTTAATATTTTAAAGTCATAAAATGATTGCTTTATGAAGAGCAAAGCACATAGTCTCTGCCTATACCAATCAGCACACTTCCCCTCTGGGATACAGAATTTTGTTTATTAAGAAAGAGAGGTCAGAACGATGATGACTGTGGCAATGAAAATTCTGATGTGATATGCCTAGAATAATCAGAGAGCTATACTGCCACCCAGTCTTTCTTGGCCTTATGGGATTAAATAGCAAGAAATTTACAATACAGAAAATATCAGATGAAGATTCAGTGTCTAAATTCTGAACCTCAGCCAAATACATTGGTGTGAAAAATTAAGATCCTACTGTACAGCACAGGGAACTATATTCAATATCCTGGAATAAGTCAAAATGGAAAATCATATAAAAATGAATGCATAACTGAGTCACTTTGCTGTACAGCAGAGATTCACACAACATTGTAAATCAACTAGACTTCAATTTGAAAATACATTTTAAAAGTTAAAAAAGTGAGATAAAAAGGAATTTGAAAGACTCTGAGAGTAAGTTATCCTAGATATCAAGTGTGAGCAAAAGAGAAGGCTATATGAACCACACACAGAGCATAGAAAAATAGCCTCGCCCAGCACAGATCTACCCATCAGCCACCCTGGGGAATAATTCTTGCTTATTTCTTAAGACGGAATAACCAAGAATTGACATCAGCATGCACTCTGGTCAACGTGATTATTCAACGTTTGTACAGAATGTGCTCAGTAAACTTCATGTATCTCTTCTCCAGAGTGTGAATTTCATTATTCCCAATCCGTTCAGAGCTTTGATGAAATTTTAAGTCAAAGAGATCCTGTTGCTCTTAGCAGATAGATAACTCAGGTTTATGACGTCTACCTGAGTGGTAGCCGCAGTAGGCAAATAAGAAAAGTAGTTCCGTTCAGAGCATCATAGTAACTGGGGCTGAACTCTGACTGAGTGTTACACATACTTCATTATTGCAAGGTACTTTTCCTTTGTATGGGTTTCTTTTTGTTAAAGAAAGAATGGATCTGTATGTGATCAGTTCACTTCTCAACATTTCTTCCTTTAGTGACTGTCTGAAGTGATTTCACATTAAGGGAAGATGAGTTTTGCGGCTCTTCATAAATTGCTAATGAGCTTTTTGAACAGTCATAGCCCTAACCTGATTCACAAAAGAAACTTCTCAGATTTTCCATTAACATGTCTATAACAATAAAGGGAGAGAAAAATACCAAGTAAGTTGATGCTACTTGCTGAGAACTATTTTCCTCCCTTCATTTCAACCCATTAGGTTATTTCTCCCTGTGACACTGCCAAGTAGCCTGGATTCAGTTTGACAGTTAAGTTTTCAGATGTCTATACCAGTAGCCTGTCTCGCTTTGCCAAAGAAGAGAGCTTCAAGGCTGTGCCACAAGAAGGATGTCAGGAGAACCAGATTTTGTTTCAGCTCTGCCACTCACCAGCTTATGAGATGCTGGGTGACTTTCCCCTTTGTTCTGAGCTAGTTTCTCATGTGCCAAATGTATAAAATGGACTTGTTTCCAAAAAGCTCCAAAGTCCCTTTCCTAATTAAGATAGAATGATGCTAACAAATGTATAACTTTTGAAACTCTATAAATGAATTTTTTTAAGGATTTCTCCCTGGGCAGTTTCTAGCTGCTACTTTCATTTCCCCTCAAACAACTCAACTACTCTTGAGATGGTGCATTAAATTGGAATGTGTGTGTTTGTGTTAAGCCACTTTGTGTCCAACTCTTTGCAACCCCATGGACCATAGCCCACCAGTCTCCTTTGTCCATGGGATTCTCCAGACAAGAATACTAGAGTGGGTTACACGCCCTCCTCCAGAGGATCTTCCCAACCCAGGGTCTAATCCTGCATCTCTTAAGTCTCCTGCATTGGCTGCTGAGTTCTTTACCACTAGGGCCTCCCTGGTGGCTCAGATGGTAAAGCATCTGCCTGCAATGCGGGAGACCTGGGTTCGATTCCTGCGTCGGGAAGATCCCCTGGAGAAGGAAATGGCAATCCACTCCAGCACTCTTGCCTGGAAAATCTCATGGACAGAGGAGCCTGATAGGCTACAGTCCATGGGGTCGCAAAGAGTCTGACGACTGAGCAACCTCACTTCAACTTCAAGGGCCACCTGCAAAGCTGCTGGTGGAATGAACAGAAACAAATGTGAGAAAAATATCAACAGTTCCTCCTTAGCTCATCTCACCTTTTACCTTTCCTTATCTCATTTCACCTTTCCTAGAGACAAATAAAGAAGTCAACTTGAACTTACACCACTCTTCCTGCAAATTTCCTTAGCCAGATCCACAAGCCACATAGGCACACTTTCCATCTTCCACATGACTGTAGGGGGCCATTTCACTAATCTTTCTGTCAGCACATAATTTGAAAGTCTCTCTCTCTGTTGTTGTTGTTGTTTGTAACAGATTGCAGCATGTGGGATCTTAGTTCCCAACCAAGGATTGAATCCATACCCCAGCATTGGAAGTGTGAACAGGGATATTTTTCTGTAGCTGCTATCAGCAGGCTCCTCAGAGTTCTTCAGGTCTTTACCTCTTTGCTGATCCCAAAGTCAGTGCTTTCTATTTTGAAGCATCCCTCTGCTAGCTGCAAATTTCTGTTTTAATCTTCTTTATTTTCCAAACCCAGGTCTCCCGCATTGAAGGCCAACTCTTTACCAGCCAAGCCACAAGGGAAGCCCAAGAATACTGGAGTGGTTAACCTATCACTTCTCCAGTGAATCTTCCCCACCCAGGAATTGAACCAGCGTCTCCTGTATTGCAGGTGGATTCTTTACCAACTGAGCTATTAAGGAAGCTCATGATGAATAATATGTCATTGCAAATTGGATTTTATTCTAGAGATTCAAGATTTTAACTTTTTATTTTTTAATTTTTAAAATATAAATTTATTTATTTTAATTAGAGGTTAATTACTTTATAATATTGTATTGGTTTTGCCATACATCAACATGAATCTGCCACAGTTATACACGTGTTCCCCACCCTGAACCCCCCTCCCTCTTCCCTTCCCCTACCATCCCTCTGGGTCATCTCAGTGCACCAGCCCCAAGCATCCAGTATCATGCATTGAACCTGGACTGGTGATTATTAAATCAATATAATTTATCCTGTATTAGCAGTGACAATATCCTTTGATATATTCAGAAAAAAAGTTTTTGGAAACCCACAATAAAAACTTCACTGTAGTAATGAAGGTGGGAACTTACATAACATGACAAGAACACTAAATAAAAACCTACAGCTAATTTTATACATAAGTATTAGTTGCTCAGTCGTGCCTGACTCTTTGTGACCCCATGGACTGCAGCCCACCAGGCTCCACTGTCCATGAGATTTTCCAGGCAAGGATACTGGAGTGAGTTGCCATTTCCTTCTCCAGGGGATCTTCTCAACCCAGGGTTCAAACATGCGTCTCCAACACTGCAGGCAGATTCCTTACTGACTGAGCTACAAGGGAAGCCCAACTTTATACATAAGCTAATTATTAAAAGTATTTCTTCTGATGTGCCAGATGTAATAGTACCTTTGCTTTCACAATTTCTATTCACTATTTTATAAGGCATCCTAACCAGTATAATAGTAAAACAAAAATATAAAGAGCATAAAGTTGTACAGAAAAAAATTAAAGTTTTTATGATCATTATTCAATTATATAATTATATATTAAAAATCCCAAATCTAGGAATTAATAAATTTAGAATTGTTGTTGTTCAGTCACTCAGTCATGTCCAGCTCTTTGCAACCCTGTGAAAAGCAGCATGCCAGGCTTCCCTGTATATAACAGCTAATTCCAATAGAAAAATGCAAAAAAGACTGGAACACGTACATTTTAAAATAGGATGTGTGTGCGTGCTTAATCGCTCAGTCACATCTGGCTCTGCAACCCCGTGGACTGTAGCCCACTAGATGCCTTCTCCATGGGATTCTCCAGGCAAGAATGTTCAGGGCTTCCCAGGTGGCACGAGTGGTAAAGAACCCACCTGCCAATGCCGGAGACAGGAGACATAAGAGATGCAGATTGAATCCCTGAGTTGGGAAGATTCCATGGAGGAGGGCACGGCAAGCCACTCCAATCCCATGGACAGAGGAGCCTGGTAGGCTATAGGGTTGCAAAAAGCTGGACATAACTGAAGCGAATTAACACACACAGGCAAGAACACTGGAGTGGGTAGCCATTCCCTTCTCCAGGGGATCTTCTTGACCCAGGGATCAAACCCCAGCCTCTTGTATTGCAGGCAGATTCTTCACTGTCTGAGACATCATGGAAGCCCATAAAATAGGGTAGCCAAATGCAAAGATACTGACCTTTATTGTAAAACCAGTTACATGTTTAATTATAATCAGAGTATGAAACCCTTTCTACCAGAAGAATGGCTCAGATGAAAACATGAAAATGTCAGCTATTTATGAGAATGTAGAAAAACTGAAACCTGCAGAAGCACTGTTTAATTTCAACATGCAAATAATAAATCATATTTTAAAATCTGCAATGAGTCAAAGACTTAAAAATAAGACTTAAAGCTATAAAACTCCAAAAGAAAATATATAGATAAATTTTCATGACCTTAACTTTAGCAAGGAATTCTTATGTGACATCAAAAGCATGAGCAACAAAATAAAAAAGTAAAGTAGTTTTCAGTAAGATAAAAAAATAAACATATGAATATAATATCATATATGAAATGAATCGCCAGTCCAGGTTTGATGCATGATACTGGATGCTTGGGGCTGGTGCACTGAGACAACCCAGAAGGATGGTATGGGGAGGGAGGAGGAAGGGGGGTTTAGGATGGGGAACACGTGTATACCTGTGGTGGATTCATCTTTATGTATGGCAACACCAATAAAATATTGTAATTAACCTCCAATTAAAATAAATAAATTTATATTTTAAAAAAGATAAAAAGAGATAGATAAGTAAATAGCCTATAGGATGGGAGGGAATATTTCCAAATCATATATCTATCTGATAAAATTATATCTAGAATATATCACAATACAAGGTACTGTGAAAATAACTGAACAACAAAAGAGCATGCCAACTGAAAATTGAGCCATGCACTTGAATTGATATTCCTCAGTCATTCCACTTCTAGGTATATACGCAAAATAATTTTGAAAGAGGGCCTCAAAGGGTACTTGTATGTAAATATTCACAGTCAAAAGGTTGAAAAAACTCAAGTGTCCATCAACAGGAGAATATATCAACAAAATATAATGAAATACAGCTCATGTAAAAAATGAGATTCTAACGAATGCTACAATATGGGTGAAACGTGAAAATATTATGCTAAGTGCTATAAACCAAACATGAAAGAAAATATAACAAGATTCCACTTATATAAATTGTCTGTTGCAGCACATTTGATAAGGTCCAAAACTACCATGAGATTTTGGTGTACACCAAAAAGCCCCTGATATTTGATCCTGTCTAAAACGTCTAAGTCATAGAAGCAACCTAAATATTCATAGACAAATGAATGGATAAAGATGTGGTAAGGATGTATACACCCACACACTCAGACTCACACCCACTCAACCCCCCTCCCCCCTACACACACACCAAACATAAACACACACCATGGAATACCACTCAGCCATAAAAAGAATAAAATAATGTCTTTGACAGCAACATAAGTAGATCTAGACATTATCATAATAAATAAATTACGTCAGAGAGGAAAAAAATATCATATGATATCATATGCAGAATCTAAAATATGATACAAATGAACTTATTTACAAAACAGAAACAGACACGCAGACATAGAAAATCATTTAAGGTTACCAAAGGAAAAAGGGGGGTAGGGGTAAATTAGGAGTTTGGGATTAGCAGAGACAAACTACTATGTATAAAATAGGTAAACAGTATGGTCCTACTGTATACCACAGGGAATTATATTCAATATACTGTAATAAACCATAATGAAAAATTGTATATATATATATTTGTAACTGAATCACTTTGTTGCACACCATAAAGTAACAAAACATTGTAAATCAACTATACTTCAATAAAAATAAATAAAATATCCCTGCATAAATTTGGTCCATGCCAAATGGTTTTAGATAGAACCAAATGGCTGATAATTTAAATATGTCAAATAAGCAAGTTTACTGAGATAGAAAATACATTAGAGGTCAGCAGAAGAAAGGACTGGGGAGTCATCGCTTAATGGGTCCAGAGTTTGTGGAATAAATATTTTTGGAAATAGATATAATAGTTGTACAAATTGTAAATTTAATTAATACCATGAATTGTATAGTTGAAAAGCTATAGAAATTTTATATCATATATGTTATATCAAAAAATAAAAATAAATCTACTTTTTGGAAATGTAAATTAGTAAAATCGTTTTGAAACACAGAGTATCTATCAAACATATTCATACTCTAATGGGTCATTATTTATACTCATACCAAACATAATTGTGTACACTTCTATTAAAAGACATTTTTCTAAAATTATTGCTGAAATGCTACATGTAGTAAGATGAGTACATGAGGCATTGTATATTTATACTGTACTGCAGTGAAAATGTGGAGAAGGCAATGGCACCCCACTCCACTGCTCTTGCCTCGAGAATCCCATGGACAGAGGAGCCTTGTAGGCTGCAGTCCATGAGGTCGCTAAGAGTTAGACACGACTGAGTGACTTAACTTTCACTTTTCACTTTCATGCATTGGAGAAGGAAATGGCAACCCACTTCAGTATTCTCGCCTAGAGAATCCCAGGGACAGGGCAGCCTGGTGGGCTGCCATCTGTGGGGTCACACAGAGTTGGATCGACTGAGGCAACTTAGCAGCAGCAGCAGCAGTAAAAATGAGCTAAGAATTAAAATGCACATTAACTTGCAAAAACTTAAAGGATGCCTTTGAAAGAAGCCAGAAGCAAAATATATATCTTATAATTCCAACAACATGACAAATAAAGGATAAGTAACATTAATGTATGGTTTGAGATAAGAACATGGTTATCCTTAGAGTGAGGGTTAAATACTTGAAGGAATTACAGGGTTGATAGGGCTCTAGATTGTGATAGCATTCTGTATTCTGATATGGTTGTCATTTTTTCCATATTAATATTATGCTCCAATAAAGAGTTTATATGAAAAATACCAAACATAAAATGTCCAATGTAAATTAGTAAAATTATCTGTTTCATTTATTTAAATGTTACACCAGAGAGGCAAATGTGATTACATTGGCAACTAGCAGCTATGTGAATTGCTGCCAGATTCCTTAGTACTGTTAGATTCAACTAATATAAGGTTTATTTCAACATATGTCAACAAGAGACAAATGTGATTTTGAAGTGACTCATGAATAGCTGTAGGTCATGGGAAGGCTGAATGGAATAAATGTCTCTGGCTGGCAACCATTCAAAGGCACCAGTTACACGATAACCTTACTACTTCTTCATTTACAACATAATGCACATTTCACGAAATCTTCTCTTGTAGTTTATCCCGGAATCTGGACAGTTTTCTAATTTGCTGGATAGCCATTTACAAATATTTTTACATTTAAATAATATGAAGAAGTGCTTTGGGTCTTTAGGAAGACCCTGAGGGTATACAAATTTATTTCTCTGAGTTATTCAGATTATAGCTACTAAAAGGGTCTGAACTGGGAAAGTGAATACCTGGTGACATTGTGAGCATGTTGTATTTTTGCTTCCTAACTGAGAAACAAGATCATTACCCAACATAATCATTTTGAACAGGAATTTGATAATATAAAGAGATTTCAAAGTGTTACTCTTTTGAAGCCAACAATTCTTCTAGTGGAAGTCAAACTTAAGGATTGTATGGAAAGTTTCCACACAAAGACCTCTATATTGATATGTATTTCAAAGATGATGAAAATTCGATGCTATACACTACACATTTCTTACCTCAAGAAGGGGATAATTAAATAAGTCAGTCGCTCAGAGATCAAATTGCCAACATCTGCAATTTGGATCACCAAAAGTAAGAAAGTTCCAGAAAAACATCTATTTCTGCTTTATTGACTATGCCAAAGCCTTTGACTGTGTGGATCACAAGAAACTGTGGAAAATTCTGAAGGAGATGGGAATACCAGACCACCTGACTTGCCTCCTGAGAAACCTATATGCAGGCCAGGAAGCAACAGTTAGAAGTGGACATGGAACAACAGACTGGTTCCAAATAGGAAAAGGAGTACGTCAAGGCTGTATATTGTCACCCTGCTTATTTAACTTCTATGCTGAGTACATCATGAGAAATGCTGGACTGGAAGAAGCACAAGCTGGAATCAAGATTGCCAGGAAAAATATCAATCACCTCAGATATGCAGATGACACCACCCTTATAGCAGATAGTGAAGAGGAACTAAAGAGCCTCTTTATGGAAGTGAAAGAGGAGAGTGAAAAGGCTGGTCTGAAGCTCAACATTCAGAAAACGAAGATCATGGCATCCGGTCCCATCACTTCATGGGAAATAGATGAGGAAACAGTGGAAACAGTGTCAGACTTTATTTTTGGGGGCTCCAAAATCACTGCCGATGGTGACTGCAGCCATGAAATTAAAAGACACTCCTTGGAAGGAAAGTTATGACCAACCTAGACAGTATATTCAAAAGCAGCTACATTACTTTGCCAACAAAGGTGTGGTTTTTCCAGTAGACATGTATGGATGTGAGAGTTGGACTATAAAGAAGTCTGAGTACCAAAGTGCCAGGGTCCAGCCCTGGTGGGTCCAGGGAATTTGAAGTGTGGATGGTGTTGGCAAGGAAAGATTTGTTTATTTATTAATATAAAATATGGATTAGGAAGAAATAGTATATTAGGAAAATTAAGTGGAGAAAGAAGGCTGAATAACTTGGCTTGTGAGGAAATTTATAAAATCTCAGCACAAGAGATTTGCACCATCTACATAGGGCCACCGGCCTCCATTTGAACATCGGAAAGTGCCCCGCCTTGGGCTCTCACTCTTACGGATCTTAGACGCCAGGACAAGTAAGTAGACATGGCAAGCCGCTCCAGTCCAGATGGGAATTCAGCCTGAAATTAGAGTGAAGAGAAGAGGGAGGGAGATGCAGAAAAAGAGAGAGACATGGGGAAACCAGTCCAGTGACTAGCTCTGACCTGTAATGTTCAGAAGGCCTTTTATACCTTTTTGATTATACATAGAGATCAATGAGTAATACAAAATTATGCAGCGTTAGCAGCCCAGACTCTTATCAAAACCAGGCTTTTCTCTCTACATACTTAGTTGTATACAAAAGTCTTAGGTAATTTACATCTTCTTCCAGCCAAAAGGGCCAATTAACATTTTACAGCCTTTTTCTGATAAGGGTTTGTCAACCAGAAGAGTTATTTGTGTTGATCTTCCCAAAGTCTGGTGCCACGCTCAGAAAAGCACTAAATAAAGTTACATTCTTACATAGCAAAGATACAGCAACCTAAAACAAGTAAAGGGAGTACAGTGATTTACAACAAAAGATAAGTAATTAACTCAAAAGTCTAGTGTTGCTAACATCAAAACTACTATATATCTTTTTCTACATACTGATTACATTGATTAACATCCTCCCAGGTGCCTAAAAGATAAAGAATATGGAGATCTGGAAGCAATCCTTGAGTCAACAGTGAAAACCCTTCACCAATATGATTTTTAACTCTTTAGAAAAGGCTCTGTATCTTTAAGATGCTTTTAAGCTTTGTGCCTCTTGCAGTTGGGGGGCTGTAAGCAATTCACAACCTGTAAGAAATCTAGGGAACCTGTTAGGCAAGCTAGGGAGCTATCAGAGGGGGCTTAACTGAAACATCCCTTTCAAATGCAGAAGACTAAAGCCCTGATTTGACTTTTTCCAGAGAATATCAGAAGAGTGGAAAAGCAAAGTACAGAGGCTGACAGATTCTTATTTTTTTGGGGGTGGTGGATGCTCAGGAAATTCCAGGGGGAACCCCTGAAGCCTGATCACGTCCTTGCATTTTTGTCAGGCTTCCTTCCACATGACCTTGTCATGGGCGGGATTCCTCACGCTGGCTCCCTGCATGGAAGAATTAAAGCTTTTGAACTGTGGTGTTGGAGACTCTTGAGGGTCCCATGGACTGCAAGGAGATCCAATCAGTCCATCCTAAAGGAGATCAGTTCTGGGTATTCATTGGAAGGACTGATGCTGAAGCTGAAACTCCAATATTTTGGCCACCTGATGCGAAGTGCTGACTTATTTGAAAAGACCCTGATGCCGGGTAAGATTGAAGGCAGGACGAGAAGGGGACAATAGAGGATGAGATGGTTGGATGGCATCACCGACTCAATGGACATGAGTTTGATAAAACTCCGGGAGTTGGGGATGGACAGGTAGGCCTGGCGTGCTGTGGTTCATGGGGTCTCAAAGAGTCGGACAATACTGAGTGACTGAACTGAACTGATACTTAAAACAACTCACTGTTAATATCAGGGCAGTAGGAGTTTCAATTAGAAGTCAATTAGAAGTTTCAGTTAGAACATATGTCTTCAGTTGTTGAAATAGGAAATAAACTTTAACGCATGTAGTTTAGCATAAAAATATTAAATTGGGAAAAGCTCTTACAAAGAGTTTCTTATATAATATGCTTCAGTTCAGTTCAGTTTAGTCACTCAGTTGTGTCCGACTCTTTGCGACCCCATGAATCTCAGTATGCCAGGCCTCCCTGTTCATCATCATCTCCTGGAGATCACGCAGACTCACGTCCATCAAGTCCGTGATGCTATCCAGCCATCTCATCCTCTATTGTCCCCTTCTCCTCCTGCCCCCAATATCTCCCAGCATCTGAGTCTTTTCCAATCAGTCAACTCTTTGCATGAGGTGGCCAAAGTACTGGAGTTTCAGCCCCAGCATCATTCTTTCCAAAGAAATCCCAGGGTTGATCTTCAGAATGGATGGGTTGGATCTCCTAGCAGTCCAAGGGACTCTCAACAGTCATCTCCAACACCACTGTTCAAAAGCATCAATTCTTCAGCACTCAGCATTCTTCAGAGTCCAACTCTCACATCCATACATGACCAGAGGAAAAAACATAGCCTTGACTAGACGGACCTTAGTCGGCAAAGTAATGTCTCTGCTTTTGAATATGCTATCTAGGTTGCTCATAACTTTTCCTCCAAGGACTAAGTGTCTTTTAATTGCATGGCTGCAGTCACCATCTGTAGTAATTCTGGAGCCCCCAAAAATAACATCTGACACTGTTTCCACTGTTTCCCCATCTATTTCCATGAAGTCATGGGACCAGATGCCATGATCTTCGTTTTCTGAAAGTTGAGCTTTAAGCCAACATTTTTGCTCTCCTCTAGCACTTTCATCAAGAGGCCTTTAGCTCCTCTTCACTTTCTGCCATAAGGGTGGTGTCATCTGTGTATCTGAGGTGATTGATATTTCTCCCAAAATCTTGTTTCCAGCTTGTGTTTCTTCCAGCCCAGCGTTTCTCATGATGTACTCTGCATAGATGTAAAATAAGCAGGGTGACAATATACAGCCTTGACGTACTCCTTTTCCTATTTGGAACCAGTCTGTTGTTCCATATCCAGTTCTAACTGTTGCTTCCTGACCTGCATACAGATTTCTCAAGAGGCAGGTCAGGTGGTATGGTATTCCCATCTCTTTCAGAATTTTCCATAGTTTCTTGTGATCCACACAGTCAAAGGCTTTGGCATAGTCAATAAAGCAGAAATAGATGTTTACCTGGAACTCTCTTGCTTTTTAGATGATCCAGTGGATGTTGGCAATTTGATCTCTCATTCCTCTGCCTTTTCTAAAACCAGCTTGAACATCAGGGAGTTCACGGTTCACGTATTGCTGAAGCCTGGCTTGCAGAATTTTGAGAATTACCTTACTAGCATGTGAGATGAGTGCAGTTGTGCGGTAGTTGGAACATTCTTTGACATTGCCTTTCTTTGGGATTGGAATGAAAACTGACCTTTTCCAGTCCTGTGGCCACTGCTGAGTTTTCTAAATTTGCTGGCCTATTGAGTGCAGCACTTTCACAGCATCATCTTTCAGGATTTGAAACAGCTCAACTGGAATTCCATCACCTCCACTAGCTTTGTTCATAGTGATGCTTTCTAAGGCTAACTTGACTTCACATTCCAAGATGTCTGTCTCTAGATTAGTGATCATATCTTCATGACTATCTGGGTCAGGAAGATCTTTTCAACAGTTCATCCGTGTATTCTTGCCACCTCTTCTTAATATCTTCTGCTTCTGTTAGGTCCATACTATTTTTGTCCTTTATCGAGCTCATCTTTGCATGAAATGATCCCTTGGAATGTCTAATTTTCTTGAAGAGATCTCTAATCTTTCCCAATGTTGTGTTCCTCTATTTCTTTGCATTGACTGCTGAAGAAGGCTTTCTTATCTCTTCTTGCTATTCTTTGGAACTCTGCATTCAGATGCTTATATCTTTCCTTTTCTCCTTTGCTTTTTGCCCTCTTCTCTTCACCACTATTTGTAAGGCCTCCTCAGACAGCCATTTTGCTTTTTTGCACTACTTTTCCAAGGGGATGGTCTTTATCCCTGTATCCTGCACAATGTCACGAACTTCATTCCACAGTTCATCAGGCACTCTATTTATCAGATCTAGGCCCTTAAATATATTTCTCACTTCCACTGTATAATCATAAGGGATTTGATTTAGGTCATACCTGAGTGGTCTAGTGGTTTTCCCTACTTTCTTCAATTTAAGTCTGAATTTGGTAATAAGGAGTTCATGATCTGAGCCACAGTCAGCTCCTGGTCTTGTTTTTGTTGATTGTACAGAGCTTCTCCATCTTTGGCTGCATAGAATATAATCAATTTGATTTCGGTGTTGACCACCTGGTGATGTCCATATGTAGATTCTTCTCTTGTGTTGTTGGAAGAGGGTGTTTGCTATGATCAGTGCATTTTCTTGGCAAAACTCTATTAGTCTTTGTCGTGCTTCATTCTGCATTCCAAGGCCAAATTTGCCTGTTACTCTAGGTGTTTCTTGACTTCTTACTTTAGCATTCCAGTCCCCTAGAATGAAAAGGACATCTTTTTTGGGTGTTAGTTCTAAAAGGTCTTGTAGTTCATCATAAAACCATTCAACTTCAGCTTCTTCAGCATTACTGGAAGGGGCTTACACTTGGATAACTGTGATATTGAATGGTTTGCCTTGGAAACGAACAAAGATCATTCTGTCATTTTGAGATTGCATCCAAGTACTGCATTTTGCACTCTTTTGTTGACCATGATGGCTACTCCATTTCTTCAGAGGTATTACTGCCCGCAGTAGTAGATATAATGTTCATCTGAGTTAAATTCACCCATTCCAGTCCATTTTAGTTCACTGATTCCTAGAATGTTGACATTCACCCTTGCCATCTCTTGTTTGACCACTTCCAATTTGCCTTGATTCATGGGCCTGACATTCCAGGTTCCTATGCAATATTGCTCTTTACAGCATCGGATCTTGCTTTTATCACCAGTCACATCCACATCTGGGTATTGTTTTTGCTTTGACTCCATCCCTTCATTCTTTCTGTAGTTATTTCTCCACTGATCTCAAGTAGCATATTGGGCACCTAATGACCTGGGGAGTTCCTCTTTTGGTAGTCTATCATTTTGCCTTTTCACAGCAATCAATGCAAAGAAATAGAGGAAAACATCAGAATGGGAAAGACTAGATATCTCTTCAAGAAAATTAGAGATACCAAGGGATCATTTCATGCAAAGATGAGCTTGATAAAGGACAGAAATGGTATGGACCTAACAGAAGCAGAAGATATTAAGAAGAGGTGGCAAGAATATACGGAAGAACTGTACAAAAAGATCTTCATGACCCAGATAGTCATAATGATGTGATCACTAATCTAGAGCCAGACATCTTGGAATGTGAAGTCAAGTGGGCCTTAGAAGCATCACTATGAACAAAGCTAGTGGAGGTGATGGAATTCCAGTTGAGCTGTTTCAAATCCTGAAAGATGATGCTGTGAAAGTGCTGCACTCAATAGGCCAGCAAATTTAGAAAACTCAGCAGTGGCCACAGGACTGGAAAAGGTCAGTTTTCATTCCAATCCCAAAGAAAGGCAATGCCAAAGAATTCTCAGACTACCACACGATTGCACTTATTTCACATGCTCGTAAAGTAATGCTCAAAATTCTGCAAGCCAGGCTTCAGCAATATGTGAACTGTGAACTCTATGATGTTCAAGCTGGTTTTAGAAAAGGCAGAGGAACCAGAGATCAAATTGCCAACATCTGCTGGATCATGGAAAAAGTAAGAGAGTTCCAGAAAAACATCTATTTCTGCTTTATTGACTATGCGAAAGCCTTTGACTGTGTGGATTACATGAAACTATGGAAAATTCTGAAAGAGATGGGAATACCATACCACCTGACCTGCCTCTTGAGAAATCTGTATGCAGGTCAGGAAGCAACAGTTAGAACTGGATATGGAACAACAGACTGGTTCCAAATAGGAAAAGGAGTACGTCAAGGCTGTATATTGTCACCCTGCTTATTTTACATCTATGCAGAGTACATCATGAGAAACGCTGGACTGGAAGAAACACAGGCTGGAATCAAGATTGCTGGTTGAATTATCAATAACCTCAGATATGCAGATGACACCACCCTTATGGCAGAAAGTGAAGAGTAGCTAAAAAGCCTCTTGATGAAAGTGCAAGAGGAGAGTGAAAAATTGGCTTAAGGCTCAACATTCAGAAAACGAAGATCATGGCATCTGGTCCCATCACTTCATGGGAAATACATTGGGAAACAGTGGAAACAGTGTCAGATGTTATTTTTGGGGGCTCCAGAATTACTGCAGATGGTGACTGCAGCCATGCAATTAGAAGACGCTTAGTCCTTGTGAGAAGGTAACAGGCAGGAAGACCAGGGGTCTCCAAAGGGAGGAAATAGCCTGTAAGGGTCAGACATTTTATCTCTCTTAAGCAGCTGGAGGAAACAAACTAGAGTTCTGTGTTGCTATAATGACACCTCATTTCACTTGAAGTTAACCGTTTCCTTTTTCTTATGGAAATGTTTATCTTAAGCTATGCTAATGTACTGTGCATTTACCTCAAACTCTGTCTTCAAGTTGGTTCCGCCTTTTGGGCCCAGAACCTACTTGATAAACCAGTATGTTATACTCTGATACTGTTCTTCTAATCTATGCAAGTGAAACTATTTGTATGGTGATCTGCCCTTCTTCAAGATTCAAGTTAATCATTTTATGGCCCATGATAAACCATTTGGAGCCAAGGTTATCTGAAAATACATCTTATGGGTGAGGGTCCTGTTTTGAGACATTCCTTTCTTTAATTAACAGACTGCTGGTGACTATATAACATCCTGATAAAGACTAGCAGGGAGGTACTCTTTCTACCCCCTTCTGATGCTTATGTAGGAAGCTTTCTCTATCTCCTTTATACTTTATAAAACTTTATTACACAAAGGCTCTGAGCGATCAAGCCTTGTCTCTGGCCCCGGATTGAATTCTTCTCCTCCGGGAGCCAAAATCCCGGCGTCGTGATTCAACAACCTTTCACTTGGAGGAAAAGTTATGAGCAACCTAGATAGTATATTCAAAAGCAGAGATATTACTTTGCCGACTAAGGTCCGTCTAGTCAAGGCTATGGTTTTTCCTCGGGTCATGTATGGATGTGAGAGTTGGACTCTGAAGAAGGCTGAGCACTGAAGAATTGATGCTTTTGAACTGTGGTGTTGGAGAAGACTCCTAAGAGTCCCTTGGACTGTGTGGAGATCCAAACAGTCCATTCTGAATGAGATCAACCCTGGGATTTCTTTGGAAGGAATGATGCTGGGGCTGGAACTCCAGTACTTTGGCCACCTCATGCGAAGAGTTGACTCATTGGAAAAGACTCTGATGCTGGGAAGGATTGGGGGCAGGAGGAAAAGGGGATGACCAAGGATGAGATGGCTGGATGGCATCACCGACTCGATGGACGTGAGTCTGAGTGAACTCCGAGAGATGGTGATGAACAGGGAGGCCTGGCGTGGTGCGATTCATGGGGTCGCAAAGAGTCGGTCACAACTGAGCGACTGAATTGAACTGACGTGATACCTGAATGGTCTAGCAGTTTTCCCTACTTTCATCAATTTAAGTCTGAATTTGGTAATAAGGAGTTCATGATCTGAGCCACAGTCAGCTCCTGGTCTTGTTTTTGTTGACTGTATAGAGCTTCTCCATCTTTGGCTGCAAAGAATACAAACAATCTGATATCAGTGTTGACCTTCTGGTGATGTCCATATGTAGAATCTTCTCTTGTGTTGTTGGAAGAGGGTGTTTGCTATGACCAGTGCATTTTCTTGGCAAAACTCTATTAGTCTTTGCCTTGCTTCATTACACATTCCAAGGCCAAATTTGCCTGTTACTCCAGGTGTTTCTTGACCTCCTACTTTAGCATTCCAGTTCCCTAGAATGAAAAGGACATCTTTTGGGGGTGTTAGTTCTAAAAGCCATTCATAAAGCCATTCAACTTCAGCTTCTTCAGCATTACTGGATGGGGCATACACTTGGATAACTGTGATATTGAATGGTTTGCCTTGGAGACGAAGAGATCATTCTGTCATTTTTGAGACTCCATCCAAGTACTGCATTTCGGACTCTTTTTGTTGACCATGATGGCTATTCTATTTCTTCTGAGGGATTCCTGCCTGCAGTAGCAGATATAATGGTCCTCTGAGTTAAATTCACCTATTCCAGTCCATTTTAGTTTACTGATTCCTAGAATGTCAACATTCACCCTTGCCATTTCTTGTTTGACCACTTCCAATTTGCCTTGATTCATGGGCCTGACATTCCGGGTTCCTATGCAATATTGCTCTTTACAGCATCGGATCTTGCTTCTATCACCAGTCACATGCACAACTGGGTATTGTTTTTGCTTTGGCTCCATCCCTTCATTCTTTCTGGAGTTATTTCTCCACTGATCTCCAGTAGCATATTGGGCACCTACTGACCTGGGGAGTTCCTCTTTGGTATCCTATCATTTTGTCTTTTCATACTGTTCATGGGGTTCTCAAGGCAAGAATACTGAAGTGGCTTGCCATTCCCTTCTCCCATGGACCATGTTCTATCAGACCTCTCCAACCATGACCCAGCTGTCCTGGGCTGCCCTGCAGGCTTGGTTTGGTTTCACTGAATTAGACAAGGCTGTGGTCCTAGTGGCATTAGATTGACTAGTTTTCTATGAGTATGGTTTCAGTGTGTCTGCCCTCTGATGTCCTCTTGCAACACCTACCATCTTACTTGGGTTTCTCTTACCTTGGACATGGGGGTATCTCTTCACAGCTACTCCAGCAAAGCACAGATGGTGCTCCTTACCTTGGATGAGGGGTATATCCTTACCTCCACTGTTCCTGACCTTCAACGTGGGAAAGCTCCTCTAGGCCCTCCTGTGTCTGCTCAGCCACAGTTCCTCGGGTTGCTCCTCCTGGCCGCAGGCCCTGGCCTTGGGCATGGGTGTTTCCTTCCAGCTGCCGACCCTAGCCTCGGGCTTGGGGTGGCTCCTCAGGTCACTGCCGCTGGCCTCAGGCACGAGGTGGCTTCTCCCTGTCGCCCCTGACCTTGGATGCAGGATATCTCCTCCCGGCCACCCCTGACTTTGGACACGGGGTGTCTCCTCTTGGCCCCCGCCCTGACTTCAGACGCACAGTGTCTCCTCCCGGCCACCCCTGACCTCAGACGCAGGGTAGCGGCTCTCGGCCGCAGCCCCTTACCTCAGACGTGGGGTGTCTCCTCCTGGCCGCCCCTGACCTCGGACTCGGGTTTTCTCCTCCTGGCCGCCACTGAGCTCAGACGCAGGGTAGCTCCTCTCGGCCGTTCATGCGCCCGCTGCAGCCTGTCACTCTAGGCGGCTGTCCCTGACCTCTGACATGATCTCCTCCCGGCAGCGCTTAGTGAGCCGGCTCACGTGCTTAGTGAGCCTGGTTCTTGCTGCCACCCACACATATGCTTATGAGAGTATAAAGATAAGTTATATATATATATATATAATGTAATGTATGTAAAGCTACAATAGAGGAAAATGAAATATTTATAATAATGTATAATCGTGTGAAATAGTTATTAACAAATTTGAATAAAAGAGGAAATTAATTCGGAGAAGGCAATGGCAACCCACTCCAGCACTCTTGCCTGGAAAATCCCATGGATGGAGGAGCCTGGTAGGCTCAGTTCATGGGGTCGCCTAGAATCAGACACGACTGAACGACTTCACTTTGACTTTTCACTTTCATGCATTGGAGAAGGAAATGGCAACCCACTCCAGTGTTCTTGCCTGGGGAATCCCAGGGACGGGGAGTCTGCTGGGCTGCCGTCTATGGGGTTGCACAGAGTGGGACACAAGTGAAGTGACTTGCAGCAGCAGCAAGTTAATTAAAACTGTTTCTGGATTATGTAGAATAAACGTCTCTTAAGCAACTTAATAGAGATTTTTACCTTCAATGATACATCAAATAAGTCAGGTTCATGCTTGAATAAGTTCCTTAGTCTATAAAACTCGTGTTCTGCAAGTTGTAAAAAGAAAAGATTTGACTGTGACAATTTAAAAAAGGATTTTTAAATGTTGCAAAAAGAATTGTCAGATGAAATGAATAAGTGAGTTGCTGCCAATGCTGAGGAAATAGTGAATGTGGATATCGAATTGCAATTATTTAAAAAATGAATGGGAGTTTAGTAAGATGAAGGATCATCAGTGTAGATGGTTCCTGTGAGAAGTCAAATTGGGAAGAAAACAATGATTTGCATATTAAAAGGCATTTATTTAGAAGTCAAATTATTTGAGGTAAGAAAAACTAAACATTATACCAGGTACACTGAAAAGCACAAAAAGAGATTAAATGATTAACTGGTCTGTACACTTGTAAGTAATGAGATTCAGTTAACTAACTCTTATTTTCAAAGAGGAGGTCATTTATTGTCATTTACTGCTCAAAAGGAGCTGAGTTTGAAGCAGCAAGACTTTTAAGGGCATCTTTTGTACATCTACTCTTTTCTTTCTTTGTACATTTTATTATTCCTCAGACAGATATTTAAGAATTTGTTGCAGTAAATTTACCATATCTCAGGTTTATTACTTCTATTGCTGTATATGGCTCTTTTATATTGTTTGTCAGCCTTGTAAAAGCAAGGAGATTTATCATTCAGACTATGAGACGTTAGGTAATTTATGACTGAAAAGTGATCAGTCCTCATCACCATTACCAATACTATAAGGAAAAACGTATTGACAGAAACTAATTTCATGACAGTATCCTAGGCATTGCAGGGTCCTGGAAAGCAAAGGTCCAGTGGATCATTCTAGTTCAGTGTAAATGTTTCCCATTTCCTTTATGAGCTACTCATTTCCTCATAAGCATGTTTGCTAACATCTACTGTAAGAAGATTTATAAAGGCAATTTGGATAAAACCCAATTAACTAAGCAATGAACACTTTTAATATATCAGTATCAGTTCAGTCGCTCAGTCATGTCCGACTCTTTAAGACCCCATGAACCTCAGCACGCCAGGCCTCCCTGTCTAGCACCAACTCCCAGAGTTACTCAAACTCATGTCCACTGAGTTGGTGATGCCATCCAACCATCTCATCCTCTGCCATCCCTTTCTCCTTCTGCCTTCAATCTTTCCCAACATCAGAGTCTTTTCAAATGAGTCAGCTCTTCACATCAGGTGGCCAAAGTACTGGAGTTTCAGCTTCAATGTCAGTCCTTCCAATGAACACCCAGGACTGATCTCCTTTAGGATGGACTGGTTGAATCTCCTTGCAGTCCAAGGGACTCTCAAGAGTCTTCTCCAACACCACAGTTCAAAAGCATAAATTCTGTGCTCAGCTTTCTTTATAGTCCAACTCTCACATCCATATATGACTACTGGGAAAAACATAGCTTTGACTAGACAGACTTTTATTGGCAAAGTAATGTCTCTGCTTTTCAATATGCTGTCTAGATCGGTCATAACTTTCCTTCCAAAGAGTAAGCATCTTTTAGTTTCATGGCTGCAGTTACCACTTGCAGTGATTTTGGAGCCCAAAAAGGTCAGCCACTCTTTCCACTGTTTCCTCATCTATTTGCCATGAAGTGATGGGACTGGATGCCAGGATTTTAGTTTTCTGAATGTTGAGCTTTAAGCCAACTTTTTCACTCTCCTCTTTCACTTTCATCAAGATATCATTTTCATTCAATATATCAGCTCCCCAATATAATGGTTCCCTAATATAGGAAAGTGGAACTATTCTCATCGACCATACGTAAAAGAGACTTATAATTTCTTAAAGGTAATTTTGTGAAAGAGTGTATGCATGTGTATATATATACATGAAAAAAGGAAAATGTTAGTTACTCATTCTGAGCATCTGACTCTGAGACACCGCGGAGTGCAGCCTGTCAGGCTCCTTTTTCATGGAATTCTCCAGGCAAAAATACTGGAGTAGGTAGAGTCAATCCCTTCTCCAGAGAATCTTCCTGTCCCAGAGATTGAACCAGGGCCTCCAGCTTTGCAGGCAGATTCACTACTTGAGTCACCAGGGGAAGCCCATGTACATATGTCCATATATATTGCTTAACTTGACAAAATCCGGGATTAATAAACAAGTCCCTGTGATTTATAAGAATCCGAGAAAAGGCAGAAAAATTGTTTAAATCAAGGAAAGTTCAATGAGCTGACACATTATTGAGATAAAATTTGGCTTATGTATTTGCACTGACACATATAAAATATATTCTAATTTTAATTCTTCTGAAATTATTTTTGAAAAGCACATTTATATTATTATATTATTGGACTCTAAATTTTAATTCAAACTTGTTTGTCTGTGGTAATTGGCTTGTGGGTCGAGTGCTTTCCTTTGGAAATGTCCAAAATGTAATCTGTCAAATGATTCATGACTACTACATGCATATATTTTTCAGATTTAATGAAAATGTCTTATTAATAAGATATGATTTTATTTCATAGTGTATCAGTTTACTACTAAAATGTTAGGAAATATGACTTAATTTGTGATTTATTAGCACAAATTGAATGTTGTGTTCTTTAATTAGCACTCTTTCAGTGTTGGCCTCTCATGCACTGTTCTCTCAATCATTGTTGATTTGTGACTTCTCATCTCCCTACTATATTCTGTTCCTCAAAAATATACACGCTTTTTCAGTCCATAATAGGACATAATCATCTTCACAATGAATCATTTTCCCTAAAAATGGTAGGGACACTTTAAAATATTTTAGAGTATTTATTAAATAATTGGGCTTCCCTGGGTGGCTCAGACAATAAAGAGTCTGCCTGCAATGCAGGAGACCTAGGTTCAGTCGCTGGGTTGGGAAGATTCCCCTGGAAGAGGGCAAGGCAACCCACTCCAGTATTCTTGCCTTGAGAATCCCCATGGACAGAGGAGCCTGACGGGCTACAGTCCATGGGGTTGCAAAGAGTCAGACATGACTAAGCGACTAAGCACACACATACACCATTAAATAATTAACACTGAGTTATTCCTTCAACATAGACATATAATAAAGACATTCCCGACGTGGGGAAAAAAAAAAAAAAAACACGCATGAAGATCTATTTCATTGAGATAAAATTGCCAACATCAGTGGATGATAAATAAAGCAAGAGAATTCCAGAAAAACATCTACTTCTGCTTATTTGGCTATACTAAATCCTTTGACTGTGTGGATCACAACAAACTATGGATGAGAATAGATGGGAATACCAGACCACCTTATTTGCCTCCTGAGAAACCTGTATGCAGGGCAGGTAACAACACGTAGAACCAAATATGATACAATGGACTGGTTCCAAACTGAAAAAGGAGTACATCAAGACTGTATATGTCACCCTCTTTATTTAAGTTATATGCAGAGTACATCATGCAAAGTGCTGGACTAGATGAAGCACAAACTGGAAACAAGGTTGCCAGGAGAAATATCAATAACCTCAGATATGCAGATGATACCACCCTTATGGCAGAAATCAAAGAGGAACTAAAGAGCCTCTTGATGAAGGCGAAAGAGGAGAGTGAAAAACTCAACCTTCAAAACACTAACATCATGGTGTCCAGTCCATGCCACTGGAAGTCCAAGCTACTTCATGGCAAATAGATGAAACAATGGAAACAGTGAAAGCCTTTATTTTCCTGGAACCCCAAATCACTGCAGATGGTGACTGCAGCCATGAAATTAAAAGACACTTGCCCCTTAGAAGAAAAGCTATGATCAACCTAGATAGCATATTAAAAAGCAGAGACATTACTTTGCCAATAAAGGTCCATCTAGTCAAAGCTATGGTTTTTCCAGTACTCATGTATGAACGTGAGAGATAGACCATAAAGAAGGCTGAGTGCAGAAGAACTGATGCTTTCAAACTGTGGTGTTGGAAAAAACACTTGATAGTCCCTTGGACAGCAAGGAGATCAAATTAGTCAATCCTAAAGGAAATGAACCCTGAATATTCATTGGAAGGACTGATAATGAAGCTGAAGCTCTAATACTTTAGGCACCTGATTCAAAGATCTGATTCATTAGAAAAGACCCTGATGTTGGGAAAGACTGAGGTAGGAGGAGCAGGGGTCAACAGAGGATCAGATGTTTGATTGGCATCATCAATTCAATGAACACAAGTTTGACCAAACTCCAGGAGATAGTGAAGGACATGGAAGCCTGGTGTACTGCAGTACATGGGGTCACAAAGAGTCAGATATGACTGAACAACAACAGCATACTGGATTATAATGCATTCATACTATTATATTGGAGAAGGCAATGGCACCCCACTCCAGTACCCTTGCCTGGAAAATCCCATGGATGGAGGGAGCCTGGTGGACTACAGTCCATGGAGTCACTAAGAGTCGGACACGACTGAGCAACTTCACTTTCACTTTTCACTTTCATGCATTGGAGAAGGAAATGGCAACCCACTCCAGTGTTCTTGCCTGGAGAATCCCAGGGACAAGGGAGCCTGGTGGGCTGCCGTCTATGGGATGGCACAGAATCGGACATGACTGAAGCGACTTAGCAGCAGCAGTAGCAACTGATGTGAAAAGTGAAGTTTGTGGAATTGGGGAAATTAATTCCATTGCCAGAGAGTAAAAGAGCTCCTTTCAAATCTGTACCCCCCAATTCTTTTCATTTTACCTATGGTGTCTCATACAGCTATTTTTGTGAATAAGAGATTTATAGATAAGCATTAAAATTACTAATGATATTAAAAAGGTACCATCAGCATCCTGCAAACAGCAGATAAAGCTTTGGAATATCTGTTCTCTTGCTGCCCTGTTACTCCTAGCTACTTCATCATATGAATATTTCTAAATATTATGAATTATGAATTTGTCTACAGTTTCCTTCTGGAGCAAACAACCCCAATGTATGCACTCAGAAGGTACCATAAATCAGTAGATCTGGCAAATGATTGTTTTCTACTTTCTAATCAACACTGCCTAAATATCCCTCTCATTTTTCTTAGGCTACAATCTTACAGAATCATTATTCTTTTTTAATTCTAAGCCTACTGGAAGATAGATTTATATTTTCTTACCATACACCTTGATACTGATATTATTCCCCAAGACAACTGATTTATTAGTGGTGATATAATGCTCTATGTGGCACCAAAGTGACAGACGGTCTACCTGCAAAATGCCAATGTGAGAAACAAGATAATTCCATTAAAAAAAAAAAAAAAAAAAAGAGTGCTGATCAGAGAAGCCATGATATAGCTCAACAAAACAGCTCACTCTTCTGCTCAGGACTATATATGACATCTGGTACCTATTTAGCTTATGTAGGGCAGTGCCTTAATATTGTTATGGTTAAGAAATCAATTGTGATTCAGTTTCTGCTGTATGTTATAATGTTTAACTATGTTCCTAGCAAACATGAAGGGCAGACCACGCAGAGAATAAGATGCAAAGATAGCATATGAGTTGGAGCTTACATAATCATGAGTATGTTATTATAGTTTATTTTAAAAGTCAAGATAATAGAACATAACAGATCTCCCAGATTCCTCATTTAATAAGGGTAGAACCTGAGAACAAGTGAATTTAAATGACACACCCAAACTCTTACAAGCATGCAGTGGAAAAGTGTATCCTCATAGTTCTCAATGGCTTAGATTATGGTTTATCTGGTTTGATTTGATGAACCTCAAGTGTTTCACAAAATAGGGCTAATAAACTGCTGCAGGCAGTATTCTGGATTTTAGACAGGTCCATTCAATCTGATATTTAAAGCCTATCTCTATGTAAAGAAATAGAGGAAAAACAATAAAATGGGAAAGACTAGAGATCTCTTCATGAAAATTAGAGGTACCAAGGTAATGATTCACACAAAGATGGGTACATTAAAGACAGAAATGTTATGGACATAACAGAAGTAGAAAATATTAAGAAGAGGTGGCAAGAACACACAGAAGAACTATACAAAAAGATCTTCATGACCCAGACCACGAAGGTGTGATCACTAACCTAGAGCCAGACTCCTGGGCCTTAGGAAGCATCACTATGAACAAAGCTAGCAGAGGTGATGGAATTTCAGTTGAGTTATTTCAAATCCTAAAAGATGAGGCTGTGAAAGTGCTGCACTCAAAATGCCAACAAATTTTGAAAACTGAGCAGTCATGTAGGACTGGAAAAGGTCAGTTTTCATTTCAATCTCCAAATAAAGGCAATGCCAAAGAATGTTCAAACTACTTCACAGTTTCACACACTAGTAAAGTAACGCTCAAAATTCTCCAAGCTAGGCTTCAACAGTACATGAACTGAGAACTTCCAGGTGTTCCAGATGTCCAAGCTGGATTTAGAAAAGGCAGAGGAACAAGAGATCTAATTACCAACATCTTTTGGATCATAGAAAAAGCAAGAGAGTTCCAGAAAAAAACATATATTTATGCTTCATTGAGTATGCTAAAGCATTTAACTATGTGGATCACAACACCTGTGAAAAATTCTTAAAGAGATGGGAATACCAGACCACCTGACGTACCTGCTGAGAAATCTGTATGCAGGTCAGTAAGAAACTATTAGAACCAGACATAGAATAACAGATTGGTGCCAAATTGGGAAAGAAGTATTCAAGGCTATGTATTGTCACCATGCTTATTTAACTTACATGCAGAGTACATCATGCAAAATGTCAAGCTTGATTAAGCACAAGCTGGAATCAAGATTACCAGGAGAAATATCAATAACCTCAGGTATGCAGGTGACACCATCCTTAAGCAGAAACTGAAGAGGAACTAAAGAGCCTCTTGATGAAAGTGAGAGGAGAGTGAAAAAGCTGGTTTAAAACTCAACATTTAAAAAATAAAGATCATGGCATCCAGTCCCATCACTTCATGGCAAATAGATAGGAAAAGAATGAAAACAGTGAAAGATTTTATTTTCTTGGGCTCCAAAATCACTGCAGATAGTGACTGCAGCCACCATGAAATTAAAAGACGCTTTCCCCTTGGAAGAAAAGCTATGACCAACCTAGATACCATATTGAAAAAGCAGAGACATTACTTTGCTGACAAAGGTCCATCTAGTCAAAGCTGTGGTTTTTCCAATAGTCATGTTTGGATGTGAGTTGGACTATAACGAAAGCTGAGCACCAGAGAACTGATGCTTTTGAACTGTGGTTCTGGAGAAGGCTCTTGAGAGTCACTTGGACTGCAAGGAGTCAAATCAGTCGATACTAAAGGAAATCAACCCTTAATATTCATTGGAAGGACTGATGCTGAAGCTGAAGTTCCAATAATTTGGCCACCTGATGGGAAGAACTGACTCACTGGAAAAGACCGTGATGCTGGGAAAGATTGAAGGCATGAGGACAAGGGTAAGACAGAGGATGAGATGGTTGGATGGCATCACTGACTCCATGGACATGAGTTTGAGTAAACTCCGGGAGTTGGTGATGAATAGGGAAGCCTGATGTGCTGTAGTCCATGGGGTCAAAAAGAGCTGGACACAACTGAGCAACTGAACTGAACTGAACTGATGGATAAAACATCATTCTGGTGGAGGTGTGTGGTGACAAAATGGTGAAATGTAACAGCAAGATATAATTTCTATCTTCACTGAACTTGAGCTTTAAATGAACTCTTGGCTACTCCTGAAAGAATACAGAAATTCCTGCAATAGATACGTGTTTTTTTTTTTTTTTCCTCTCCCAGTTTCAAAGGCTTCTGCTTTCATTAATTTGGCTATAAAATATCCCAGGACATTTTCCCCACCATCACAGCTTCACATATTGAGTTGACCAAGAAGTTTGCTTGTTTTTTTTTCTTTCTTTCTTTCTTTTTTTTTTTCTGTAATATCATCTGAAAAACCTGAACACACTTTTGGCCAACCCAATACATGCTTTAAATAATTCAGACAGTAGCTAATGTTTTATTGAGCACATTAGAATTGTTCTATTCCATGTCCATTAAGTATATTTATACAACAAATTTCTGGAACTGCCTGTTCTTTTATAGCTAAATAAACAGAGGCATAAAGGGCTTAAGGTGTAAAGGCTTACAAGGTTTAAGTAGTGACCCTAAGCTACCAAGAAAGATGATTTTTCCACAGACCGGGGCCTGAGCTCGGGTGGGGTTGGTTCTGGGATGATTTGAGCACATTACATTTATTGTGCTCTTTATTTCTATTATTATTATATCAACTTCACCTCAGATTATCAGGCATTATATCTTGGAAGTTGGGGGCTGCTATGGGGTATGACTTTTGGCTTGAGTCTATAAGATTAAGTAGTGATCAATCACTGTGAAATAAGAAATAGGACAGTTGAGATTTAAGGCAAAAATGAGGGAGGGGGAGTGGTTCCTTAATGCTAAGAGCATTTTCACTTAGTCTGTATTATTAATTTGCTTGCATTCTATCATCTGAAATATGTTCTAAGAAGTTAGTTCTTATATCTAGATTTAAAGCAAATACATAGGCTTCCCAGTTTGGGACATCAAGTTCTGATATTTAATTCAACTGTTTAATTTGATTAAAATATTAGATTTTCAAGTGAAAAATACCCTCAGGAGTGCTATGTGGAATATGTTTCATCCCAGGCAAAGCATCCAAGATTAAAAGATTATTGAATTAAATGGTATATTTGAAATGAATCCTTCTCAATTAGATGTCGTTCTTAAAGTATTCAACAACAGGGAGCGATGACAGAAGCAAGGAGATGAGAAATGACTTGCAGCTTTTCTGGTAGCAGCATTGAAAGCAAGTAACCTAGAGGAGGATTCCCAGGTGGCTCAGTGGTGTAAAAAAAAAAAAAAATCCACCTGCCAATGCAGGAGATGCGGGTTCTATCCCTGGGTCAGGAAGATCCTCTTGAAAAGGAAATGGCAACCCACACCGGTCTTCTTGCTTGGAAAATCCCATGAACAGAGGAGCCTGGCGAGCTACAGTCCATGGGGTTGCAAAGAGTCAGACATGACTGAGCAACTGAGCGCAAATATACAGATGTTATTTGTTGGGACCAAGAACTACAAAGTCAGAACAATGGTTATTTATAAAAAGAATGAACTCAGTGGGTAAGAGAGAATACAAATGCAGTGACTTCACATTTGTGATGGACACCTAGTGGGTTGCTGCTATCTTTTACTGTGGGTGGGCAGAGTCACAAAGATTTCCCTGCTGTTCCTCAGGTTTTCTCTAGGGAAGTACTGATGATGACCTGTAGGCACTGACCACCAGTGAGCCTTGTAGATATAAAACATGGTTCAAGATACACCTGATAAAAATCATCATGCTCCAAACAAATGCAGCAGGAAAAACTGCTTCTATTTAATTCTTTTAGACACCACAAGATGGCTAGGTCATACTGTCTCAAATTTTTCTGCAATCTCCCAGAAAGTCTAACAAAGACATTGTAAATATAACCACTGCCTTAGAATTTGTAACAGTCTTTTAAAAGCATTGTCTTGCCTAATAGTGATCAACTTCATTTTTAGGTACTTTATAAAAAGTTTTGTTTTAATTTTTCTGGTCATCATAAAACACTGTCAGGAAAACAGAAAGTTTTCTGGGGGAGGTTGGCTTCTGAACAACCAACCTCACATAGAAAATGTCAAATAAATATGTGTTGCATAATGAACATTTTATAGAAAAATAAATGAAAGCTTCAAGAGGCTGGATGATATTTCCTAAGTCATATGGGCACACCTTTAACCTTTTATTTTGTTATTATATTGTTCAAAGAGACATATTCAGAATACTTTATGATAGTAGTTAAATCAACTCATCAGACTGCTACTTCCTTTATTTCTTTTAATGTTACAAAATCATCCCCCAGTTAGAAGCAAATATTCACCTATGTTATCTTTAATTTGAAAAAACAATATGAGTAGCTAAGTAAGAGCATACAGGAGTTAATATCCCACGAAAATATAGTTTTTACCTGATTATCAGGTACAGAGAGAGTAAAAGACATAAAATTTATACTTCAAAATTTATGCCCATAAGGACATTCTGAGCTCAACCAAGAGACTTGAGCTCCAAAGTTATATCACTTCTCAAAAATCTTCTCCTGTTCATGAGCTTGTAGTAGTGGCAGGCATTTTATACTAGCCTGTATAATTAGTCACACCACCAGCCCCATTCATAGTCAATAAATCATAATCAGTGTTGACCATGCTAGTGCAATCAGAGATCATTCTCCCAGAATAAAAACATTACACTTTTGTACCATGTAGGTAGCTGTGTGTAGGACTCCCAAAGTCTCCAAAGAGAGAGAGAATGTAGAAAAAATAAATCAGACTCTTTGAAAAAGAAGAGTAAAGAAAAATAAAGAATCTTAGTCATTGTTCTAGTTGTTGGGTCTTTACAGACTTTCTTCAGGTCAGCTGGCACCCCAATCTTTTGGTCCCTTTAGCACCTTCTTTTTACTTTTATTTTTTAACTTTTAAAAATAACGTTATTTTTATGCTTAGTAGGATGGATTTTCTTTAAACCCTCAGGTTTTGAATTGTCCTCTAAAATGTAGTATTTTTTAAGATATAAATTATTTATTTTAATTGGAGGTTAATTACTTTACAATATTGTATTGGTTTTGCCATACATCAACATGAATCCACCACAGGTAGCACCTTCTTTTTAGAATTCCCTAATTTGTGTTAGTGCTGATTTGCCTTATATGCACATATTTGCAATAACTTAAATGTGAAATCTTTAAAGACAAGGAATTTGTTGGTTTTGTTCACTACCATGTCTTTTAGCATCTAAATTCCTGTACCTGGAAGTCTCTCAGAGAATAGCTATTGAAGAATGAATTGAAGAGCAACAAAAATAAACATCTACACAAGTGTCATAGACTTCTCTCTTATTTCAAGGGAGTTCTGGGTCTCCCTGGTGACTCAGATGGTAAAGAATCAGCCTGCAACTCAAGAGATGTAGGTTTGATCCCTGGGTTGGGAAGATCCCCTGAGAAGGGAATGCTACTCACTCCAGTATTCTTGCCTGGAGAATGCAATGGAAAGAGAAGCCTGGTGAGCTACAGTCCATGGGGTTGCAAAGAATGGGACATGACTGAGCAACTAATGCTTTCACATTTTTTTCTGCTTAGATGACAACAGGAAGAAGAAGAAAAAAAGTATTTAAAAACTACAGTAAAAGATAAAAGCATATGGTTCTATGAACTGTAAGGTAAACAGTGAACTTTTTCAAGGTCTAAGCCAACCAGTGAGAGCTTCTGTGGCATTTGGGCTAAATGTTGAAGGATGTCATAAAAATAAACAGTAGTGTTTCAGATTGGAGAAAATCTTAAATTTAGAAAAAATTGAGATCAGGATAGAATTTTCAAACACAAAAATTAGAAAGAGGAAACAGAACATGAGGATTCCCAAAGGCACAAGAAAAGATAATGAATATATTCCAGATACTTTAATAATTACCTTATGATTTTGCTTGGGAGTCTAAAGATGGATGAGATTAAGGAGATTGATGAGAAAACTGGGTAGGAGATCACAACACTGGCTTTTATAATCATAATTAGGAAGTTATTAGTATTCACACAAAAGCAATTGGGATCCACAGAAAATCATGCCACTCCTCACAGTAGCCCTTGATCTCCTGATCACTGGATCTCTTATAAAATCTCAAAACGCCTGCCTTTGGATAAGTGAGTAGCTTACATTTAAAATTTTCTCAGCCCATTATTCTCTCATGGTACATTGCCTGGCTGATCTATTTCTCTATACTATTTCAGAATTCAACTGTTAGTCATTTTTGATTTAAAGCAAAATGAAATGTCTCACTCTAGCACATGTATTTAAAACAGAAACTAAATGTACTCTACCATTTTAAAGTTGTAAAAAGAAAAATTAAAAAAATTTCAGCTAGAGGAACTTGATTTCTTAAGCTAAATTAGAGTTCCCACAGAGAAACTGTGCAAGGACAGAGATAATTGGGCCGAAATTGGCATGGTAGTTATATACTATGTGTGTCATCTTTTTCAAAGACACTAAAGTCACATCAGACTGCATCACATTGAGAACAAAGTCATTCTTGTAGATTGAGAAACACTTCACGTCCACCACTAGACTTGGAAATTTCTGTAGAAGCTGGACAAAAGGAAGCAATTTGTCCTGTGTTCTAGAAAATGAAGTACTTCTACAGGCATGGTGTGTATATGCCTTGTTTCAATTTTTGTACTATATATGAGAATCCTATAAGTGATCTATTTGCTATCACTTTTTTTCACATTTTTGAGGGTTTTATTGTGATTTCTCTGTTGAAAATGGCCCCAAAGCATACCGCTGCCATGCTGTCTAATGCTCCTGAGCACAAGTAGCTTATGATGCATCTCACAGGAACAATATATATGTGCTAGGTAAGCTTTATTTAGGCATGAGTTACAGTGTTGTGGGTTACAAGTCCATCGTTAATAAATCAGCATTATAAGTATCTATAAACAGAAAACACAGAAAGCAAGGTATATATTGATCAGTTGATGAAATGTGACCAGAGGCTTGCAAAAAAACTCAAATTCTATATTTCTTCTAGGAATAATTGCTCAATATTCACTAATTCAGTGTCTTCAGTGACTTTATAGGTGGAAAAATAGTTTAAAACACAATTATTCAGCTAACTACAGTGTACAAAATATTTACTTCCCTGTGCATAGTGATCCTTAATCTACACCTGAGAGTAAGATAAGGCTTTAATGCCCATTTTGCAGACACATGGATTCAGAAAGGGTCAGAGAAATGAAAAGACTTCTTTAATGATGACTCAGAGAGCAACTGACTGAGTCAGGGTTAGAACAAACTCTAAAGCCTGTGATTTTTTTTCCCCACTAGGTTAGACTGCTTAGAACTATCAAGTGCCCCATGCTGGGCTGCTAACTGGGGCCAACTTGCTGGCATGGGGCAATGGCAGAGCCAGCGGAGTCACGAGACAAAGACAAAAGAGCAGGGCACTCAGGTTGCCAGTGGAGCTCTGTCTGTGGGTAAAACTGATGGAGAAAGAGATAGTGATGAGACTGCACTTCACAGGACAATAACAGCAGCAACCAAAGGAGAGAATAGCCACCATTTATTGGTGATCTGCTGTATAATAAGGATCCTATTTAACTCTGTACTCTTACGTTTACTCTATTTTACCACTTTTATTGTAAGCTATGATTTATTCCTCTATATATTTGTTTATTCTACATATGAAAACCATCTATTTATTTTAAACCCAAACTTATGAATGTAAATGCAAAATGCTATTTTAACCCCTAAAATGTGCCAACTTTTAATTTTTTTCACAGAGCATTTTAAGGGTTTAATTCTCCAATTTCTCTAGGTCCTTTGCAACTTTGTGTCCTACATAATTTCGCTTTCTTTGTATACTGCTAACCTTTGTTCTTTCTTTTCATTTAAGGGATCAAAAGGAGCCAACACGGATGTTTAGTGTGCAATTGCAGTAATACAAGGCGAAGTTGGGTTGCTAAGTCGTGTCTGACTCTTTGCGACTCCATGGACTTTAGACTGCTAGGCTCCTCTGTCCAGGGGATCTTCCCAACCCAGGAAGGAACCCGAGTCTCCTGCATTGCAGGCGGATTCTTTACCATTCATGCCACCTTAGCAAAATACCCCAGTCACTAATTCAGTGGTTAAATAGTATATAATACACATGTTCTCTTAGCTGATATCAAAAGAAAAGGAATGTGGAATCTAGCTAAGTGCTAGATTTCACATAATATTTTGCAATACTTGGAGTGAGGGGGTTACATAAAGTTTGAAAGACCGACAGGCATCCCTTTAATCCACTCAGTATCTCCCTAAGCTAAAATCCAGGATGTTCTTTCCTTCTTCAAACAATAGCCCATCTTAGGAAAAGGACAATATTGAAACTGCTGTTATAAGCATTTAAAAAGGCAATAATGAACTGTTGTAGTGGATATGTGAATGTGTGCTGTGCGTTAGATACAAGTTTTGCAAACCACCATGTGTTCATAATGAAAGAGCGTGGAACATGGTAAGACAAGTTTGAAATACTCCTGAGCCATAGGCAAGCTCTGTGCCCTTGGTCATAGCTTTACTCACTGAACCTGTTTCCTCACTTTAACATGAGGATGCACACTTTACTGTGTCAGTATCTGCCTGTTCATGTGTGTGCATTCTCATATATCTGGAGTTTGCTAAGTCACTTCAGTCGTGTCCGACTCTGTGCAACCCCGTAGACGGTAGCCCACCAGGCTCTGCCATCCCTGGGATTCTCCAGGCAAGAACACTGGAGTGGGTTGCCATTTCCTTCTCCAATGCATGAAAGTGAAAAGTGAAAGTGAAATCGCTCAGTCGTGTCCGACTCTTAGCGACCCCACGGACTTCAGTGCAATTAAATTACTGACTGCACAGGAAAATATCTAGCAGTATGTCTGGCCCACAGCCACAAGCCGGGTGAATCTTAATGACCAGCTTTTCAGTCCCACTGAAAAAGTCAAGAACTTCTTGCAAGTAATTATTCTGTCTTCTAAGATAACCACTGCTGTTTGGCAATGCAGTAGGAACTCCCAGAAGAAGCAACCTTGCTCTCATTGCATCTGCTCCAGAGAAATAAAAAAAATAATTACCTTTTATTTGGAGACTTGATTGATTCAGCAACCTTCCTCATGGCTATGGGGAGATAAACTGGGCCAAGGAGAATAACCTGGGTTTTATTTTGCCTTGATTGCTACTGTTGCAGGGAAAACTTGAGTTCAGGATACGATGTACCACAGCTGATTGAGAAGACCTTGAGCCCAACAACTCTCTTGATTACAGAAATGGGGTGGGGGGCTCCCACTTCATGTTCAAAAAAATATGATGAGGGTGTAACACACCCACTGCCAAGGTAACTTTCTATGGATACAAGCAGATAGCCAGTGTAAGAGTCAATGTCATTGCTGAAGGAAAAGAATCATGACAAAAGCAAGCATAACTTCCCTAAGAGGTACTTCTCTGCTCTAGGCAAGTGAAAATATGTATTAATATGTTGTTTATTCTTGTTGTGTAGTCGCTCAATTGTGTCCAGCTCTTTTGTGACCCCATTGACTGTAGTTTGGCACACTCCTCTGTCCATGGAATTTCCCAGGCAAGAGTACTGGAGCGGGTTGCTATTTCCTACTTAAGAGGATCTTCCAGACTCAGGGATAGAACCCGAGTCGCCTGCATTGTTAGGCAGATTCTTTACTACTGAGCCACAGCAGTGTACACACAGTCACTACTGTGTGTATACATATACACACTCACGCATATACAGGCTTCTGTGGTGGCTCAGATGTTAAAGAATCTGCCTGCAATGTGAGAGACCTGGGTTCGATCCCTGGGTTGGGAAGGTCCCCTGGAGAAGGGCATGGCAATTCACTGCAGTATTCTTGTCTGGAGAATCCCCATGGAGACAATAGCCTGGTGGGCTACAGTCCATGGGGTCACAAAGAGTAGGACATGATTGAGTGACTAAGCACACACACATATTATATACTATATATATCTGTACTATATATTATATACACTATATATATTATACGGACAAGTATAGTTGAAACAGCTCTTTCATCAGTTTTTATTGATTGAAATAACATTTTTAATATTAATAGCATCTATTTTGTTTAAAAATATATGCATCTCTTAGTGACAATGGTGGTGAAAAGACTGACTAAAATTATAAATTGGAAAGAACACTAAAAATAGCTTTTACTCACATATGTTTGGAATGGACTTTTTGAATATCAAACTAATTCTTCAATCAATCCTCAAGCTCTCATTAACTAGGCTAGTGTCATAATTTAAAAGATACTTAATTTGAAAACTGTCTAAGTTCTATAAACATTAATTAGGTAAATAGGGAAGGCGGAAGAATAGTGAAATGCTTTGGGCGAGGGAGCTCAGGAAGCTTAGTAAATGTTGGTGAGGTATAGTGAGAGTGGGGCTACAATTCAGAGCTTGTAGTTACTCATCCTAACCATTATATGCCTGCTGTCTGATGTTTTGCAAATCGTTGTATGCTCCTGAGTTTCAGTTTCCTACTTACAAAATTGTGATGACAAATAACTCTATCCCTTAAAAGTTTCTGGAAAATTACATGAGATTGTCAGCATAATATGCACTGTAGATTATTTTAAAGCACTGTAAAAATGTTCACTGTTCCCATTAACAGCATTGCCTAAAAATATAAGTAGTTTATTAAGGAGTAAATAAGTAATATGAAACATAATGTGTGCCCCATAGCAGGTCTTCAGTTATGGTGGCTGATGAACAAGCTGTGCAGATAAAACTGAAGAGAGAATGCCACCTACAAATTGTATGGGGCTCAACACACTCTTTCTTCAACTTTTTGGTCCCTCATTTGCTAACTATTGAATGACGATTAACCTAAACAGTATATGTAAACAAACTTGCATGTCTAAATAAACAATAACATTGTAGATGGTATTGACTATCGTGATATTTATTTAATATTAGTAGAAGTAATATTATAAGTAGAAATGATAACACAAGTATTGTGTGAAGTCTATCTAGTGAATACCTTTTATTTTATTTTTATTGGGGCAACATTGGTTTATAGCAATATATCAGTTTCATGTCTACAACCTTATGCTTCTACTTCTCTATACACTACAGTATGCACATCACCAAACAGTTTCCAGCCTTCACCATATAGTCGATTCCTTATGCCCATTTTTGCCTTCCCTCCTGCTCCTTCCCTTCTGGTAACCACTACTCTGTCCTCAGTGTCTATCTTCATTTATTTGTTTTGTTCGTCTGCCTTTTATATTTCACATAAAAATGAAATCATGTGGTATTTTTCTTTCTCCATCTGACTTATATCACTTTGAAAAATACTTGCAAGGTCCATCCATGTTATTGCAAATGGCAAATTTCATCTTTGTTATGGTTGAGAAGTTTTCCATTGTGTGTTTGTGTGTGTGTGTGTTTGTGCAACATCTTTGTTTATTCATCCATTCAATTATATGACAAGCAAAAGTATCAAAGTATATATATCACGTGGAATTCACTACTTTGGATGATATCTTTGTAATTTCCCTCAAGGATTAAGAACCTAGATAGATTCTTCTTCAGTGTTTATTATAGGGACTTCCCTATAGCTCAGACAGTAAAGAATCTGCCTTCAGTGTAGGAGGTGCAGCTTTGATCCCTGGGTCAGGAAGATCCTCTGGAGAAAGGAATGGCAATCCACTCCAGTATTCTTGCCTGGAGAATCATCATGGACAAAGGAGCCTGGTAGGCTACAGTCCATGGGGTCACAAAGAGTTGGACAAGACTCAGTTTTTATTATATTAGAGTTTATTTAGATGCATTTTTAAAGAAATGAGACAGTTGTAATCCACTCCAGGGAGACTTCTTTCAGTTCACAATCTGATTTAGGAGTCCCTCTCTTATGATCTTCTTTATTTTAGCCCTTTGTACCTTCAGTTCAGTTCAGTTGGTCAGTTGTGTCCGACTCTTTGAGACACCATGAATCGCAGCACGCCAGGCCTCTTTGTCCATCATCACCTCCTGGAGTTTACTCAAATTCATGTTGATCGAGTCAGTGATGCCATTCAGCCATCTCATCCTCTGTCATCCCCTTCTCCTGTCCCCAATCACTCCCAGCATCAGGGTCTTTTCCAATGAGTCAACTCTTCACATCAGGTGGCCAAAGTATTGGAGTTTCAGCTTTAGCATCAGTCCTTTCAATGAACATTCAGGACTGATCTCCTTTAGGATGGACTGGTTGGACCTTATATGGCAATCAAATATTTCAGCCTATCTAACAGTAATTTGAGTAAGAGCAAAAAAGAGATGGCAAAAATAGCAAGTATGCATTAAGTCATCGATGAGTCTGCTTATAAAAACAAACATTGAATTTATTAAAATAAGTTTATATATTCATAGCAAACATATCCTGAGCTTAATTTTGTTTACTTTTGTTTGCTTTGTTGTTTTAATTTGTTAAACCAAATGAATAAATTCATTGGTCTTTTGTATCTAAAAATGTTTGTTTCTTGATTATTGAGCATGCAGTAACTATGATCCCTTCTATTATTTTATACCCTATTTCATTAGCGACTACTTTGCAGATTCATTAATCTGAATTAAACTACAGATCTGAGCCAGTGCTTCATCAGCAACTTCTCTTTCACCTCTAGATGAGTTTCTAATTAGAATAACCTTTCATAGCATTTTCAGTCTAATAACTGCAGGCCTACTATTTTACTCACTCCACATAAATATGTTTGTTAATAGAGCTCATGGAATGACTGAAAGTGAATTACACATCGCTAGTCCTTTACATTGATGTGCATATAATACAGTCAGATACATCTCTTCATTAATTCCAAAGAGCCAGATATTTCCTTTCCAAAATAATATCCCCTTTTCAATCTCAACTTTCAAAGAGAATCCATTTACTGGGAATATACTTTTTCTCTTTTCACTTTTCTTTCAGTTTATCTTTATAATTTCTCCTCTATTACATTTTTAAAATGCATGCCTGTCCTTAGGTGTCACTAATTATGACAATTATAGTATTTTTGGTTTTCATACTGATTTTATCCCACACTTACTTGTCCAATAACATTTAATATCTCTACTTATTTTATAGAAAATTCTCTGAAAAGACTGTCTGTATCAATCATCTATAAAATATATTTTACTTTTTATTTTCATAAGATACATATATATGTATACAACTTAAATTCCGTCATTTTAACCACTTTCAAGTGTATAATTCAGTGACATTTTATGTTTTTATTTTCATAAGATACATATATATGTATACAACTTAAATTCTGTCATTTTAACTACTTTTAAGTGTATAATTCAGTGGCATTTTATGTTCACAATGCTATGCAGCCATCACAACTATCTATTGCAAAAACTTTTCATTATCTCAACCAGAAACTATATATTTATTAACCAGTAACTCCCCATTTTCCATTCCCTCACCCTGTGCCACCCTTGGGAAACTTGCAATGAATATGCCCATTCTAAGTATGTCATGTAAGTGGAAACATGCAATATTTATTCTTTTGTACCTAGTTTCTTTCATTCAGTATAAAATATCAAAGGTTTATTCCTGATGCAGCATGTATCAGAACTTCATTCTTTTTATAGCTAAGTAATGTTCAACTTTTTGGCTGGATGGCATCACTGACTCAATGGATGTGAATCTGAGTGAACTCCAGGAGTTGGTGATGGATAGGGGAGGTCTGGCATGCTGGGATTCATGGGATCGCAAAGAGTCGGACACGACTGAGCGACTGAACTAAACTGAACTGAACTGAATGTTCAACTTAATATATATGTAACATTTCATTTATCCATTCATCTGTTGATGGACCCTTGGGTTTCCAGTATCCCATGGATACTGACATTATCACGATCTTTGTGATCTTCATACTATTAAATTGAATGATCAATAATTAGTCCACATATTATTTGATCCATCAATAGCATCTCACAGAAATGACCACATTTAAGTCCATGAAATATCTTCCTTACTAGATTAGAGGATGATGTGAGATTGTAAAAACAAAACGACGTTTTCACAGATTCAGCATAAAAGCTGAGATACTTGAAGGAAACCTCATCTGTTGGAAACACAGAAGGACACTTTCACAGAAACTTTGGTAAACCACTCCAACTTGTGTTAGATCACATGGTCATTCTTGATTCAAACATCAAAAAGGAAGATACGATTATTCTGATTTTCTCAGTCTATTTAATGGAGCTGTGAATAGGCTCCATAACTCCTGAATGAGATTCACAAACTTGGAGAGATGAGTATCTGAAGAACTCTGGGATTCTGTTACAAAGGAAGAAGATGAGAGTGATGCTAGGTAAGCAACTGACATCATCTACTGTATGTCTGAAAACATTCATGGAATTATATCCCAAAAATTGTTTCTACCTCAAGTACTACTATTAACATCTATAAAGTGTACTTCTGTGTCTAAAGATTATATCAGTATATCCTCTAAATGTTCCCTATGAAGGAGCAAAATAAATAGAAAAAAATTTCCTCTATTACTTTACGAGACATAGCTCCTTTAATGTGAGAACTCATTCCTTGAAATGCACTTCAAAACAAAATTATGTGTGTTTGGCTTCATGATGATAACAGATAAGATTTAATAGCTAGCCATCCAAATAAATCCTGCAGGTGGTAAGCAATGGTCCATGCATAAAACAAGCAGCTCGATTTTCAAAAGGCTATCAATTAAATGAGAAGAACTGTTGAACTGATCTGCTGCTCCCCAAATGTTAATTAAAATTGCAATATTGCTGTAGGGCAGCCAAAAAACTGCAGCTCACGGACAGCTGTGATGCAGTGGCTCAGCATATTGTAATCAGTGATAGATGGGTTTGATATCATCACTGCGAAACATAGTATTATTCCAGTATATTTCTGATTACTTACTGCCTAAGGAACACATTTGTTTCATAACACTCTTTCTTTTTATTTTGTTTTCTCCTCTTCTTAATTCATCTACCTTGTACCTGATGCACTGGTCAATGCTTATGTTCTCCCAGCTCTGGCTTTGCAAATACAGCCAGCATGCATTTCACAGTCATGGCTCACAACTGATTTCAAGCATGAAGAAGTGATTTTCACTTTTCTTTTCTTCTGTAAATACTAGACTCTGATTAAATATGGTTTCTATTCTTCCTTCTGCTTTAATTTCAAAATATTTCATTCTTTGAACCCTAGAGTGTCATTAACTTAGTACTTACTATATTTTGTGGAAATATCAGTTCTGTCGTTCAGTCGCGTCCAACTCTTTGCGACCCCATGAATTGCAGCGTGCCAGGCCTCCCTGTCCATCACCAACTTCTGGAGTTCACTCAGACTCATGTCCATTGAGTCAGTAAAACTGTTTTACTTCTGAACATTACACATATTTTAACTGAGGTAATTGTAAATTTGAGTACAGTAAAAGAACAAGGGAAATCAATCCTGAATATTCATTAGGAGGAGGATTGATGCTGAAGCTCCAATAATTTGGCCAAAGAGTCAACTTATTGGAAAATGCTCTGATGCTGGGAGAGATTGAGGGCAAAAAGAGAAGAGGGCAGCAGAGGATGAGATGGTTAGACAGCATCACTGAGTCAATGGACACAAATTTGAGCAAACATCAAGATATAGATGAGGAAAGTAAGCTAACTTATGTTAATGTAAATTAGATATCCATACTTTTACTGGTACTCATACCTATGAGTATGTATGTATGTATTAAATTCTGTGAAGTTTAATTATAGGTAGTTTTGTTAGACTTTATTTTTGGGGGCTCCGAAATCACTGCAGATGGTGATTGCAGCCATAAAATTAAAAGATGCTTACTCCTTAGAAGAAAAGTTATGACCAACCTAGATAGCATGTTGAAAAGCAGAGACAGTACTTTGCCAACAAAGGTCTGTCTAGTCAAGGCTATAAGTTTTCCAGTGGTCATGTATGGATGTGAGAGTTGGACTGTGAAGAAAGCTGAACACCAAAGAATTGATGCTTTTGAAACTGTGGTGTTGGAGAAGACTCTTGAGAGTCCCTTGGACTGCAAGGAGATCCAACCAGTCCATTCTAAAGGAGATCAGTCCTGGATGTTCATTGGAAGGACTGATGCTAAAGCTGAAACTCCAATACTTTGGCCACCTCATGTGAAGAGCTGACTCATTGGAAAAGACTGATGCTGGAAGAGTAGGGGATGACAAAGGATGAGATGGCTGGATGGCATCACCGACTCGACTGATGTGAGTTTGGATGAACTCCGGGAATTGGTGATGGACACAGAGGCCTGGCGTGCTGTGATTTATGGGGTTGCAAAGAGTCAGACACGACTGAGTGACTGAACTGAACTGAACTTGTGTACATAGCATTGCAGCAAAGATTCTAGACAGTACCAACACCATAAAATCTTGGTTGTTGCTCTTGAATAATCATACCCACATCCCACCAGTTTCCCCAACCATCCCTAATCCTTACCACTATTTTGTCCTTCATTTCTAAAATGTCATCAGAAATAAAATGACATAGCATATTATAGCCTTTTGGAAACTTTTTTTTCACCCAGCATGGTTCTCAGGAGATTTACCTAAGTTAAGTGTATCAGTTATCTAGTCCTTACTATCGCTGAGTAGTATTCCATGACATGAATGCACTACTGTTTAACAATTCATCTGTTGAAGAACATTTAAACTGATTCCAGATTTTAGCTATAATAAATAGAGCTTTTATGAATTTTTACTGTACAGATTTTTGCATAAATCCATTTTTATTTCTCTGGGATAAATTCATTGTAGTTGAATTATAAGGTTAAATGATGATTATATGTCTAGTTCTTTTTAGAAAGCTCTAAACTTTTGGTTCCTCTGTCCATGGGATTCTCCAGGCAAGAATGCTGGAGTGGGTTTCCATTTCCTTCTGGGGATCTTCCTGACCCAGGGACAAAACCCAGGTCTTCTGCATTGCAGGCAGATTCCTTACCATGTGAACCACCAAGGAAACCCAAACTTTTTCATAGTGACTACCATTTTACATTCCCGTGTGAAATGTATGAGCAATCAAATTTCTCCACATATATGATAATTTTTGGTGTTGGCACCAATATTGTTTTATTTTACTCATTTTGATAGTGTGTAGCAATATCTTACTGTGATTTTAATGTATATGGTTATTAATATATGCATTATGTAATTTATAATCATATGAAAATTATATATTTTATAATTATATGAACACTATATAATTTATAACTACATGAAAATGGCATGTTTTCATAATTTTTGTGAATACTGAATGTATATGCCATCTTTGTATTTTCAAATACCTTGTCATTACCTTACATACAGATGGAGCTCCATTTAAGTGAGAGAAAGAATTAATCACATACAGTTGATTTCTTTAGAGAATAGTAAAAATTCTATTTGTTTCTGTATTTATCATAAGTAGAGCTTCAACCTCTTGACTATTATCTAAATAAATAAAAAATTTTAGAATGGGCAGTGTTTTCTAATTTGTATCTTGATATTTGGATAAGATATATTAAAACTGTCTAGAAAAAAAATGTAAAGATCAGGTTCTTGTTTCCTATATTCTTATTTTGAATTAAATGATTTCAGAGATTTTATTAATAGACTGAATTATCTATATAAATACACACTCTTATTGAAAATGTCATATGTACAATTGCATTAGTGTTATAACCTTTTTACATTTCTGTAATATTTACAAGTGAAAATACTTGTAATTTTTTTTTCTGTTGTAGTGACATTAGGGTAAAATTGTGAACCTATGACTAGATGGTCTTTAGGTTTCCATTCAGCACTATATTTTTCTTAATAAATAATAATATAACTCTAACCTGTTTCTTTTACACTAATTACTTTAGCAACAAAGTTGTCTCATTTGGAATCTCCAAAATCAATGCTAGGAGAATGGTCAGTAGGAAAATAAGCAGAACACAAAATTATGTGATCTATATTTAATTCTCTGGGTAATATATGAAATTTTTGTAAATTTTGATGATAAATCATTTACAACCTAATCAAGAATAATGAAACAAAATATGTTACTACTCTATCTGAGATCATAATATTTTTCCATTTTTTTCTCACAGTATTTTAACCTCCATAAGGTATCTATTTGAATTCCCTTCTTAGTATCATCAAGGTTTCTAATAAGTATTAAGTTCCTACAATTCATTATTAGATACAGTGTCTATGGATACTCTGTGCACTGGGATTCTAGCATAAGCAGAAAGAAAAATTCTGGCAATATGTATGCAGATAAGCTTTGACAAGAGGTACTGGATCCTACTGCAAACACAATTTTCATCTTAAGGATAACTTATCTAATTCATCACTCACAGGGGTTTCAGAATGATCACTTCCAAAATGCCATCCTGCTTTCATTTTTTTCCCAAGAAAGTTCTGAATAACCTTTAAGTGAATCACTGAACAAAGAAAGTACCAAACTTCAAATAGTCCCTCTAAGACCCTTCAACTACACACTTGTAACATTTTTTTATGACATTTCAAAGTGACTTGTGATCCTGACATTGCTGTTTAAAAGATGCAGTTTGAATACAAGTTAAACTGTAAGCCACGCATTTAGAGGATGTATTTTTTGTTTTGTTTTCCCATTTGATTTCTTAAAGTAATTATGCGTGTTAGTTGCTCAGTCATGTCCAACTCTTTGCGACCACATGAACGGCAGCCCACCAGGTCCCTCCGTCCATGGAATTTTCCAGGCAAGAATACTGGAGTGGGTTGACATTCTCTTCTGCAGGGGATCCTCCAGACCCAGGGATCAAACCCAGGTCTCCCGCATTGTAGGCAGATTCTTTACCATCTGGGCCACAGACGGTTCAGATGGTAATTCCTGGAAAAGCCCAAAAGTTAATTATAGCTTTCTTTAATATATATTGCCGAGACTAACTTTAATTCAACCTACAGCATGAAAACTCTTTGCCTCATTTATCCTAATTTGATAAAGTTTCCATAAGTTATGACTTAATTCAAAATACTTAGTCCCCACACAGGAGAATCACTTATAATTTGTTGACTTTTTTTTAAAGAAGAAAAAACACAATTATACGAATTTCACTATGAGATAGATCAACCTAGATATTGAATATCACATAATTTATTTAAGTGCCTCAAATGAATTCAGTGCTCTGTGGTCTCTCTAAGATATTACTCCCACATAAAAAAGACTTATTTTGGAGAAACTAGAAAAGAAATTAAGAGGGAAGAAGAAAATATTTTTGCAATACACCTGCCATAGAAGAGCAATGCTTGTCTTTACCCATTACTGTATTGTAGTAGCCTATTACATTGTAGTAGGGATTTGTAGAACTTCTGGTTTCTTTGAACTACATAGACATAAGAAAAGACTGTATTATGTTTTTCACAAGTCCTCCATGTGTGTGTTGGTGTGATCACCCTTCCATGGAGAGTTTGTATTTCTAGTGTATCCTGTAATAGAGAGATTTCAGACAAGTCTCAGAAAAGCTTATGCAAGTCTGTATCATAAAGCATCAATACTTGCATAGACTCGCACTATCTGATTATGTGTTTAGAATTCAATTGATGCCAGAGGTGCACAGAAACCAATGAACAATTTGACACTTCAAATTATCAGTTCAAAACCTTGTATTTAACATTTTTCAGGTCTCCGGGAATATTCCAACTTTATGACCCTGGTCTGGAGAATGCAGTGCATCCTGTTTTATTTTTTTTTAATTTAAATTTATTTATTTTAATTGGAGGCTAATTACTTTACAATATTGATGTATGGCAAAACCAATACAATATCCTGTTTTATGAGTCCAGCTCAGTTCACTGTTTCGCTTTAGTCCCAACCTCAACCCTTTAATAGGTATTTAGAATCTTCAGGATATTTATAAAAGCTATCTATAAATGCAATAGTCGTATGCGACTCTTTGTGATCCCATAGGCTATATGGTCCATGGATTTCCCCCTGTCATAATACTAGAGTGAGCAGCCTCTCCCTTTTCCAGGGGATCTTCCCAACCCAGGGATCAAACTCAGGTCTCTCGCATTGCAGGCAGATTCTTTACCAGCTGAGCCACAAGGAAAGCCCATCTATAAATACATGAATTTTTTTCACTATGCCAACTACACTAAATATGTGAAAACTTTATGAATAATATACCCACAATAAAATCACTGTATTGTAATATAGCCTAAAGAATTATAGAAACTCAAATCAGACTATAGGATGTCACATTGCTTGTTTACCACCTACATGAGCTTGGATAAGCAGTTTTACTTTTCAGAGCGCCAGTGAACTCAACAGGGAAAACTCTTAAAGTAGTTAAGAGATTTAAACCATATATCTACTAAAAGTGATTTAAGTAATACCTGGCACAAAATAGGCACTTTTCCCTTCTTTCTCTTTCATTTACTCACAGTGCCCTTAGGCCATCATATCTGTTTTCATACTGGCTGATCAAAGTGTTAGTAGGCTTGTCTCAGTAGTTGGAAAAAGGAAAAAAATAAAATAAAATAAATTAGAGCTTTCCACTAGTTTTCATCTTTGGCAGAACCCATTTTAATAGCTTGTCTCATCAAATAATCATTACACTCAATAAGTTGTCTAACACACTACTGCAAGGCTAAATGACTGTCAACTGGCTGAGGACACTCTTGCCCACTGAGTAATAACAGACTGTGGCAGGATTTCTGTTTCATTAAATCAGAGAAATAACATTTCTAGTAAAATTATGCACTCATAAAATTGAGTTGGCTTAAAAAACAGAGTATTTTCTTCTAATATTTTGAGGACCACAAAATATATCCAAATGATAGAACAAATCAAAGATGGTTTACAAAATTAATTTGGCTAAGTGGTAGATTGACCACAACTGGAAAAGATAGATCATATAAACCCGGTATGGGGGCACATTCAAGATGTACAGAAAATTCTATGTTAACTTGAAATTTCATTTGAATAATTGGCCAGTGGCCTAACTTCTCTACATCTGTGTTTCCTCATTGGTAAAATGTCAATGTACAAATTGGAGTTTATTTTGTGTATAAATATTTTTGAATTTTACGTTTTCAATTTTATTGCAATTAAGTGTAGTTATATTTATGTGCTAAAATTGATTAACTGAACACAACCATTTTAAGGATGTTTCATTTAAAAAGATTTTGTTGATGACAAAACTTCAATTTCAACATATTAATTAAATCACATTTTTAAAGTAAAATATAATTAATTTAGATTGAATTTTGTACATTAAATGAGTTCTCTAAAACTGGCATGTCTTGTATCAAAGAAGAGACATACTTTTCAACCTGTTATTTCTACTATAAATAATTCATATTTTAAATTATGGTAAACTGAAAATTACACCATTATAGCAATCAGGGCCTCTTAATTTTATTCCTAAATTATACTGGCTGTCTGGACTTTAAGAAATTATTTTACTCCCTTTTGTCAAAGTTTCCTCATTTGTCTAATGAGCAAAAACATTTTACTCAATAATTTAAACTGTGAGTATTATTAATACTATGATACTTTTTCATATATGAACATCACTGAAATCAGATGCCTCTTAAAGTTGAATGCATATTATCATAAATATTGGAAGCACACTAATTTTTACTCATAGCAATAACAAACATAGTAGTTTATCCTTTAATTAATGGTCTCAGGTTTAATAAAATTTGATATTAACTGAATTAGTTATCTAGGACTTAAATATAGACCCATTTGAAATTAGTGGTGACATGACTGTACTTTCTTCAAGGTATTTATATGTGAGGCATTAGTGGGCATTGGAAGAACAAAAATATAAAATATTATAGAAGTCAAAGGATGTTTGAAGAGTTCTGGTAATTCTTAGGACTAGAGTGCAGGGGGTGTGACAGGGAGGAACTGAAGATGAGGCTGAAGCATGGGTTGAAGTCAGATCCTGGAAATCCTTCAACACCACGGTCAGGAAGTTAGGGTCAATCTATCAGATATACTTCCTTTGCCTACAGTGATTGCTCGTTGAATCTGAGCTATTAATCCAGCTAGATGCTCAAAATCCTGAGGAAGCATGATCTTTGCTTTTGTGCAACATTTTAACCAATCCTTAACTCCCAAAACTGCGGATGCCATGCACAGGAAACACCTCCAGGAGATACCCGACCAGAGTAGCAACGTTATCACCAGTTTCAGGTGGGGATGGAATTCTAGCAAGACTTCTGAACTGCTTTCAGGCATGGGGGTCTCAGCCCTGGAGAAGGAGGAGGTGGACAGTGAGAACATCCCCAGGAATTGCTTTCAAACCTGGGCCACCCACAAAGTCCCGCACGGAAACAGCTGAAAAGCAAAGGAGATGACAAGGACTCCGTGACTGTCTGCAGACCTAAGCTAAACCGAGAGAACTTTCCAGGTGTTTCTTGGGACTCCTTCCAGATGAGATGCCCCTATGAATCTTTTCCTGTCTGTGCCTCCCTGAAGTCCTGAAAGACTCCAGTGTTTGTAAGAGATGGTATCATCTAGCGTTTGACGGATCTCTCTGGCAGACTGTAGACCTCGCAGGCAGAAACCTCTACCCGGATGTGGTTGGTCGGCTTTTGTCCTGAGGAGTGGTTGCCTTCCACTGTTGTTTATGCCTTCCACGATCATTTTTGGACCAACCGTTAGTCGAACATTTCAGCCCTTTTCGTCTACAGCACCTGGACCTGTCAAACTCTGTGATCAATGTGTCTACCCTGCATGGTCTTCTGTCTCACTGCTTCAAGTTGCAGAATCTCAGCCTGGAAGGCCTCCAACGTTTAGATCCCATTGTTGATAATCTTGCTCAGAACACAAATTTACTGCGACTAAACCTTTCTGGGTGTTCTGGATTCTCTCAACCTGCCCTGAAGACTTTGCTGAGCAGCTGTTCCAGATTGGATGAACTGAACCTCTCTTGGTGCTATGATTTCACTGAAAAGCATGTACAGATGGCTGTTGCACATGTGTCAGAGACCATCACCCAGCTGAATCTCAGCGGGCACGAAAGAATCTGCAGAGATCAGATGTCTCTACCTTAGCTGGAAGATGTCCCAACCTTATCCATCTAGACTTAAGTGACAGTGTCATGCTGAAAAATGACTGCTTTCCAGAATTTTACCAACTCAACTACCTCCAACACCTATCACTCAGTTGGTGCTATGTCATAATATCTGAAACTTTACTGAGCTTGGAGAAATTCCCACATTAAAAACACTACAAGTCTTTGGAATAGTACCAGATGATACCCTTCAACTGTTAAAGGAAGCCCTCTCTCATCTACAGACTAATTGCTCCCATTTCACCACCATCACCAGACTGACCATTGGGAACAAGAAGAACCAAAAGATTTGGGGCATCAAATGCTGACTGTCACTGGAGAAGCCCAGTTGTCTATAAAGCCTCTATTGCAAATTGGTGTCTCCTCTTTTCCTTGAACAGGGAAAGTAAGCAGGGAGCCCAATTGTGGAGAGCTCAGCTATTTTTTCTTCTTGGTTTTCTGTTGCCTTCCTTCTACAAGTATATTAGAGAACCACTGGAGACAGAAAACTATGAAGTGTTGCTTTTTAGAAATGACTATGAAAGCTTTTATCACTGCTATACCCTTAAGAGCCTAAGCTCTAGGCTTTTGAAATTTTAGGGAGAGTGAGCCTATAATTTCAAGATACCTTAAATAGCAAAATTTGAACCACGTCTTCTAAGTACCATTCTTCATAAATCTAATTAGAACCAAACTTAAAAATCACCACCAGCAAGTCATTTTCATAGCCTATATGGCAACTGAACATTCTTCTATTTATTTTTTCAGCACTGCTTTATTATAAGACATAGGTTGCAAAAAATAATAAACTATTTGCGTTGTAAGCTGAAAAGAATGAGAATCATTGAGTAGATCTGCAGCAATCTCTTCTGAGGATGGCAAGAAAAATAGACATTTCAAATGTGCCTTTAGATTAGCAATCAGGTTGATGGAAATAAATAGCCCCAGGTCATTCACCTTAAAACTTAAATAAACAAACAATTGGCCAACCAGAGGTTTAGAATTGGTATAGAATTTAAAGGCTCAAGAGACAGTTTTCTATGACAGTTAACATGGGGTATCCTCTAATACACATTCATGAAGCCTCCTTTATGTGCAGTTGGGAAGGTTCCTTGGAGGAGGAAATGGCAACCCACTCCAGTATTTGTGCCTAGAGAATCCCATGGACAGAGGAGCCCAGCGGGCTACAGTCCATGGGGTCACAAAAATCGGACACAACTGAGCGACTAATACTAATACTTATCTCTATTAGCATACTTAGCAATTTTTTCTTGGAAATTTTATGTCTATATACCTGCCCTCCTCAGTCTCTGAACCTCTTATGGACATCAACAATGATGTTATTTATTTTTGTTTATCCAGTATATTGCCACAATTTTTGACACATAGTTTCATGTATGTAGCATGAATAGTTCCTGTTGGAGCATGTTTTAAAAAATGAATCCATGTTAGCAAAAAAATTAAGTATACAAAAATGGTATGGGCATTGCCCATGTCAGTTACTCTCGGAGTTTAAGGAGGTAGCAGTAATGCGGCAGCCTCTTAAGGTTCTGACTTGTGTGTGGAGAAAAACTGGAAGACAATAGAAGAGTTGAGATGAACTTCAGTCTTCTTGTCTGAAGTGTGTGAATAATAAGAAAGTTGTTTATAGGGAGATGAGAAAAGTATTTTGAAAGTATACATATACATGAAGTATACTTCAGAAAAGTATCATCTTTGATATTTACATAACTCTTCTTGGCAGAGACTAGGCTCTTAATTTATATTTGATAAATGTTATGAATGAGCAAATGAATGGCTGGTTGTTTTATGTTTTCTCAAGGAAATCTACTAATGTTTAATTGGAATCTTCTGGGTCTTTATGTAGATATTTCCTACTGTTTGAGTGCTGTGAATCATTTTTATTTTCTTGGATAATATTTGTGATATGCAGAGACGCTTAACAAAATTATCCCATCAAAAATAGCCACAGCAGAGGCAAAACTCATCTGGCAGCCAGTTATTTACTAGTTATTGAAGGAAGAAAATGAAAATTTATGAAACAAAACACGTACTTTTTTCTGAACTACATTTAGAGTTTTCAATGTGTGTACTCAGATTCAACTTGAATTGAGATGTGCAAGCCATACTCACATACTCTGTTCTAGGTGTCATTCAAGCACTGTGTATACCAATATGGAAAAGCTTAGTCTCTTTCCTTATTGAAGATCACAGAGTTGTTGAAATAAAAGAAACAAAAAAGAAATAACACATTTTGATGCGATGTACACTAATTTTTCAAAGCTCACTTCGTGTCACCTAGTTTGCAAATCATGTGTCTCTAATCTTGATCTAAATGATGTACTCACTGCACACACTGCAAAACCTTTATTACAGAAATATGAACTAAAAGCAGCACATTATTTTCTTTCTGGACTTGTTTACTTATAAGGTGTTTCTAAATGCTATCAAAGGATTTAGGAGGTAAGTACTGATAATTCTTTTGAAGAATATTCCATCATTGAATTCTGAAAGAAGAATTACAGTAACTTCCTTGATTTTCCTGTTTGATCTTTAACTTTCCCATCTGTAAAATGAGGTGAATAAGGGCCAATCTAGTTGCCTATGTGCTTAATTATATATGTATTATTTTTTTTTTTTACTTTGAGGTTAATTACTTTACAATATTGTATTGGTTTTCAACATGAATCCGCCACAGGTATACACGTTTTCCCCATCCTGAATCCTCTTCTCTCCTCCCTCCCCATACCATCCCTCTGAGTTGTCCCAGTGTACCAGCCCCAAGTATCCAGTATCATGCATCAAACCTGGAATGGCGATTCGTATACTTTTTAAAGAAAAAAACAGATTAACTCTTATAAGTTTGAGAAATTCTTTCCCTAGATGTTCCACAGTGATACTTTCAGCTTTCATAATTTTTCTATGAAAATGCTTCTTGGTCCTATTGAGTCCTACTTAAACTCACCCTATGATTTGGCTAGAGTATCTGTTATCACCTACCATCACAGATAAAGTCTTGTGAAAATTATATCTTTAAATGGGCCAGAACAAACCCAAGTCATCAAATATAATTTCAATGATGAACCTCAACATTTTCCATTTGAACAATTTCCCAAATGGTTGCCATTTATTAATGTCAGATTAAAGGACTTCATTCATTTTTCCTATTCAGTAAAGAGGCAGTTAATGAATGGTGCTGACTTGGCCAGGCTTCTAATGAAAATCTGGAAGTGTGCAGCCCTCAATGTGAAGAAACTCAACTAATTTCGGTTGAATATTGACATGGTTTCATCCATGCAAAAAGTCTTTTCATACAACTTTTGGCTCATGAGATGGTAATTATGTCATCAAAGCTAAATAGAAAACATTGGGCTTAAGACTGTCTTCTCTAAGTAATGTTCCATGAATTAATGCATGACCTCCTGCTTTCTTCACTTTCCTTACCAAGGCTGTGTTGCTTCTGAGAGATTGCCATAGCAAATGAAGAAAGACATGATGAAGGTTAGTGACCATCTTGAAAACTTTAGATAGTGAAGAGTGGAGAAAGGAAATATCTACCATTCATATTATTACCAACAATATTGGTAAATACTCTGGTTTAGTTTATGAACTGGATCTTAAATATAAATTTATTTATTTTAATTGGAGGTTAATTACTTTACAATATTGTATTGGTTTTGCCATACATCAACATGAACTGGATCTTAACTTATCATTATTGATAAGCTTCAAACAGGTAATATAGAAAGATTCCAATAAATTTCAAAATATGAAGCAGTGTTACTGACATATGATACTTGCACAGGTCTGAAAGCTTGCCTGGCAGGGGGAACACCGATTTCCCATTGATGATTAACTCTGGGAAGGACTAGAGAGGATAAAAGAGGTTGGGTGGGGCGAGATATTGTCTAGATATACATAAACAATTTAAATAATAAAAACACAAATGAAAGAATAGTTGATTCAATTTGGTTTTCTTTTCAGAAAATGTAACAATATTCTTGTATTAAGTTGCTTTAATTTGCCAATTCTAGGCTCTAAACAAGACTGAGTAGATTGTTCAGTTTCACCATCTAATGCATTTCTCTTTTCAAATGTAATTTTCATCATTATCAGTGTGATAGATATAAAATGAGATACAGATTGAATTACAAAGCTTATAAGAACGATAACCTGACCCACCACTTTCTGCCAATAATTCTTGTGCCAGAAGAGCAATAGCTTTCAATGGTTTCAGCTATTTATCCTGGCATTTATCCTATATTTCTTAATAATGCTTATATACTTTTTTTTTTTTTTTTGCTTAGAGGTTTTAGATAATACCTAAAGAAAAACTTTTGTAGAAAAACAAGAATTAGCACTCTCTTTCTCTTACTCTGGTAGATCTTTTTTTTTTTTTTTCTTTTGGTCATGGTTCTCAACATAATAACAGTGGTGATATTGAAAATCATTAACTTTTATTTGAATGATTGTGTTTAAAGCAAGCATTGAACTAGATATCCTCATAAAATCCATATGAAGAAAGTATTATTATTTCTTTTTTTTTAATTCATCAGGCAAAAGGAAGAGAGATTAATGTCCTTTTAATAATTTAACTGGTATTTGGTAGAATTGAAATTCTAATTCAGATTTGTCTATTCAGTATGTATGCTGCTGCTGCTGCTGAGTCGCTTCAGTTGTGTCTGACTCTGTGCGACCCCATGGACTGAAGCCTACCAGGCTCCTCCGTCCATGGGATTTTCCAGGCAAGAGTACTAGGGTGGGTTGCCATTGCCTTCTCCATTCATTATGTATTGTCCTAGGTAAACTTCCAGAGAAGGAAATTTTACAAAAATTTTTTGAAACCAATGTTATTTTGGATGTACAATATTCCAAGTGAAGAGTGTATATTTATTGAATTCTCTATTTATTAGTCAGTTTAGCCTCCGCACACTTATTTGTTATTCTAAACATTGCTAAGGGAAATGTCTTTATGCATTATTCCTGCCAAATTTTTAAAAAACGTCTTTGTGTTTCAGGCAATTTCTTAGGTAAAGTTGCCATGAGAGGTCATGACTTAAAAAATAATTAGTTAAAAAGTAATATAATATGGATAATGACAAGAAATGTAAGTCACCTAGTAACACGGAAGTGAAACTAAGTTCACAGTCACTGCTAATCATGCATTTTATGGAAGATGGAAACCAGTTCATTGTAGTCATCTGGCAATGTTAAACTAGAGTCTAGTTGTAGGCTCTTAAAGAATACCATTTCTACAAGCAATACATATGCCTTATATGTATTAACAATATAATTATTATATATAATATAAAATTACTATAAAACACTTTAAAAACACAAAATTTATTTTTAGTGTCTTGTCGCTTCCAAGGAACTTTGATAAATGCATTACTGTTGGTATCAGTGATCAGTTTTGTATATGAAGAATTCAAAGCTCACAGATAGTAGATGGTTTGTTTAATGTCTTATAGTAGCTAATGGCAGATCAAAGACTAATACTAGGTAATGACTTTTAAGTTAATTTATTTTTTATTGAAGGATAATTGCTTTACAGAATTTTGCTGTTTTCTGTCAAACCTCAGCATGAATCAGTCATAGGTATACATATATTCCCTCCCTTTTGGAACTCCTTTCCATCTCCCTCCCCATCCCACCCCTCTAGGTCACTCTTTTTCACAAAGACCATAGTGAAATGTTGGGTGCATGAGAGATATTAAGTTTAAAGATCGATTCAATTATGGTATGTTTTCTCTTTTACTGGTAGACAAATGAAATTATCTTAAAAACCTAGTCTCTAGAATAGTAAGTTAATAGCAAGTAATTCTTCTAGAAAATAATAGGTCCTAAGGTCAAAGATGCTTGTATCAATTGATTGCATGCTCAGTTGCTCTAGTCATGTCTAAATCTTGCAACCCTATGGACTGTAGCTCTCCAGGCTCCTCTGTCCATGGGATTCTCCAGGCAAGAGTACTGGAGTGGGTTGCTGTGCCCTCCTCCATGGGTTCTTCCCAAACCAGGGATCAAACCTATATCTCCTGCATTGCAGGCAGATTCCTTACAGTTGAGATTAATGAGATTTCCATTAACAAGATTTGCATTCATGAGAAGTCCATTAACAAGATTTTAAACTGTATAAGTTTTATTTTTGTTTCCATATGAATATCTTTTGTGTCAAAGAAAACTCGGTCAGGAAATTAGTCTTCAGCTATCACTTGTGGAATAATGTTTCCATTTCTAGGTTACTTTAATATTTTTTCTTGGTGATTCTATGTGGGAGACTGCTAGTTGTAATTCTTTTGTAATTACTCTCTTTTCAAGTGAAGCTCAGAAATAATCCTTCAGGAGTAACATAGTTGGTAGAAGCCAGGTCCCTTTATTCTTAAGCAGTATTTTGTGAGGTTTTGCTTTGTTTCACTTTAATTTTAGCTGAGTCCCTCCCTATTTCATGTATACAGAAAAGAAAATAATGTTCTAAAATTGCAAAGCCCTAATTGTAGATCTTCAGAGAAAGTCTTATTTTGGAAACATTCTGGGTAAAGGGAAAAAAAAATCAGAAACCAATGAATTAAGAGACTCTATTTTGGAGAAATGATCTAATAATAAGGATTTCTAGGTGAATACTGAGGAACCAGCAAGATGTTTGCCTCAAACCTGAATTAGATAAACCTCATTTACTAGGTATGTGACCTTACATTTTTCATATCCTTTATCTTCAGTGATAATGACTACTTTGCAAGTTTTTATTTATATTAACATTTACAGTGGGTTTAAAAGTATTTTATACGTAAACTGTGTAGTACTTAGTAAGTCCTTAAAAATGTGAGTCATTTATTTGAACATGATTTTACACAGAACTGATTAATATCTTTGTGATCCCATGGACTGCAGCCCTCCAGGCTCCTCTGTCCCTGGGGATTCTCCAGGTGAGAATGCTGGAATGGGTTGCCATGCCCTCATCCAGGGGATCTTCCCAACTCAGGGATCAAGCCCAAGTCTCCTGCATTGCAGATGGAGTCTTTACCAACTGAGCCACAAGGGGAGCCCACAAAAGAAAAAAAGGTATCAGCTTAACATCACATTTGCGTGTCCTGTGTGTGCTAAGGTCTCTTTAGTCATGTCCGACTCTGTGACCCCGTGGACTGCAGCCCATCAGGCGACTCTGTCCATGGGGACTCTCCAGGCAAGAATACTGGAGTGGGTTGTCATTTCTCCTAATTGTTAATTGAGACAAACTATTATTTTGAAAATGTGACACCATCTAACTTGGCCAACAGACTACACCATTGACCACTGTCTGGGGAATTAATGTGTCTGGGGAATTAATATGTATAGGCAGAACAATTGCCATCTTGGCATCCTGAGAATTAGTATTAAAATAATCAGAATACTCAAACCTTAAAATCTCGGTATTGAATGGAATCTTATATATAATTCGGCTCATGTATTATGCAAATTAGGAAGCACAATCTTAGAAAGAAAAGGTCACCTCTTCCAAATTCAACTAATATATACTTTGAAGAACTGCAGATAGTTTGGGTTTTACCCTACTGGTAAACTAACAGATACATGGAAGCTACAACTTCACAGACAGTAGCACAAGACATGAGACTCCTGGGTTGGAGATAAAGGGCTTTATTACACATGGCACTCATGGAAGGTAGAATGAACTTCATGTTACCAATGGTTGTCCTTTCTCTCTCAAATCCCATTGGAGGTAGGTCTAAGTAAATGCTGTGTATACAGTGGGCTTATGATACAGGTGAGTAACACTGAATTTAGGAAACTCCAAATTTTTAAGTAAGAGTACTAGTGAATCTGCCCAACTTTAGCTCCAGTGGAAGAAATTAGCATTACTAATCTTATCAGGAAGAAAATATGTTCTTTTACATTTGTGCCCATGTATGTATGTATAGATAAGGATTATGGATATAGATAATCATAGCTATGTGGATCACAGCAAACTGGAAAATTCTTCAAGAGATGGAATACCAGACCACCTCATCTGCTTCCTGGGAAATCTGTATGCAGGTCAAGAAGCAACAGCTAAAACTGGACATGGAACAACGGACTGGTTCTAAATTGGGAAAGGAATATGTCAAGGCTATGCATTTTCACCCTGTTTATTTAACTTATATGCAGAGTACATTATGTGAAGTGCCAGGCTGGATGAAGCACAAGTTGGAATCAAGATTTCTGGGAGAAATAATAGTAACCTCAGATATGCAGGTAACACCTTATCATGTATGGATGTAAGAGCTGGACCATAAAGAAAGCTGAGCATGGAAGAATTGATACTTTTGAACTGTGGTCTTGGTTGAGAGTCCCTTGGACTGCAAGGAGATCAAACCAGTCAATCATAAAGGAAATCAATCCTGACTATTAATTGGAAGGACTGATACTGAAGCTGAAACTCCAATACTTTGGTCACCTGATGTGAAGAACTGACTATTTTGGAAAAAATCCTGATGCTGGGAAAGATTGAAGGCAAGAGGAGAAGGAGACAACAGAAGAAGAGATTATTGGATGGCATCACCAACTCGATGGACATGAATTGGTGATGGACAGAGAAGCTTTGCATGCTGCAGTCCATGGGGTCTTAGAGTTGAACACGACTGAGTGACTGGACTGAACTGGAACTGAATTGATGGATATAGATACAGATATAGATTCACATTCTGAACTAAAAAGGTTAGTCTGATGATTAAATTTTATCTGAAGAGATTTTTTTTTGTTTGATTGATTGTTCATTTTAATCAGAGTCAATCCTTAAGAGAAAATCACTGAGTTTTTGTTCCTTGGTGGCTTAGAATGCAAAGAATCATGGGAGAACTGGGTCAGTTTCTGGGTTGGGAAGATTCCCTGGAGAAGGGACAGGTTACCCACTCCAGTATTCTTGCCTGGAAACTCCATTGGATTGTATAATCCACGGGGTCAAAAGGAGTCGGACATGACTGAATGACTTTCACTTTCTTATTTTCCGAAGAATGAAATTAATCCTAAAGCACTCTTTCCCTAGGTATGTGGCATTTTGAGGGATATAGGTTAAGGTACGAGTCTAGGAACCTGACTCTCAGCCATACATTGCATTGAATCAAAGGCTGATGCTACCTTGGTTAACACTTGTCTCCAGTAGATTCCTGGGGCATCCTATAGTTTAATATTGAGTTTTCCATTTTCATCCTATTCCTTCTGGTCATCATTAAGTTTACTTTTGTAAAACCATCTATTCACTTAAAGTGAACTCGCTCAGTCGTGTCCAATTCTTTGTGACCCCATGGACTGTAGTCTACCAGGCTGCTCCATTCATGGAATTTTCCAGGTAAGAGTACTGGAGTGGGTTGCCATCTCCTTCTCCAGGATATCTTCCCAACCCAGGCATCGAACCTGGATTTCCCGCATTTTAGGCAGATGCTTTACTGTCTGAGCCACCAGGGAAATTATTTACTATTTCTAGATGTTTGAAGCAAGATTCTTTTCCTATAATTTCTAGTCTACCGATAGTCTTATATGTGGAAGAATTCCATCATTCCTTTCTATCTTCAGATATATGGATTATATGTTCAGACACAGTGGATTGTTTGTGTTCCCAAATCACAGTCCAAGTTTCTCTTGTAACTTTTCCTTTGAGTGTATTTTTAGTAAGTTTACCAGAAGTTTCTCCCTCCTATTTCTACATGTTGAAATCCACTCATCTTCCAAACTCTATGCAGATACATCTTTTTCAGGAAGACTGCTTAATCATCCACGTAAATATATTGCCTAAATTTGGGACAGTTTTTTCTGGTGATATAGGACTTTTGTTCTCCAACCATCATTCCATTTTATTAGGAGGAGCATTAATATTACTAAAAATATCATAATTATAGCACCCATAATTTAAACCAGGAACTGAGTTATATGCTTTATATGAATTATACCTAACTCTGCAAATTATCTTTCAAAGTAAAAATTTTGATCTTTATTTTACAGTTGAAGTGATTACACAGCTTAGAAGCCAATAACACATCAGAATTTACATAACTTGTGAATTCCAGGAAAGGAATCCATATCTATATCTTTGATCCCCAGACACATGGTCCAACTGTAAATGCCATGAGAGAAATGATGATGTAAATATTATTTCTGTCTGTCTGTGCGTGCTTGCTTAGTCGAGTCCAACTCTTTGTGATTGGAATGATAACTGACATTTTCTAGCCCTGTAGCACTGCTGCTGCTGCTGCTAAGTCGCTTCAGTCGTGTCCGACTCTGTGTGACCCCATAGACGGCAGCCCACCAGGCTCCCCCATCCCTGGGATTCTCCAGGCAAGAACACAGGAGTGGGTTGCCGTTTCCTTCTCCAATGCATGAAAGTGAAAAGTGAAAGTGAAGTCACTCGGTTGTGTCCGACTCTTTGTGACCCAGTATTCTGCAGCCTACCAGGCTCCTCTGTCCATGGGATTTTCCAGGCAAGAGTACTGGAGTGGGGTGCCATTGCCTTCTCCGGTAGCACTGCTGAGTTTTCCAAATTTATAAAGAGTGCATCACTTTAACAACATTATCTTTTAGGATTTGAAATAGCTGCTTAAGAATATATTTATTCATTTTAACACTGGAACTCACGACATTATATATATGCATATCTTTATGTAAATATTTAATACTTCAATGTGTGTGCATGCTCAGTTGTGTCCAATGCTTTGCAATCCCATGGACCGTAGCCCACCTGATTTCTCTGTCCATGAGATTTTCCAGTCAAGAATACTGGAGTGGGTTGCCATTTCCTCCTTCAGGGGATCTTCCTGACCCAGGGATCAGACCCATATCTCCTGTGTCTCCCGCATTGGTAACTGGATTCTTTATTGCTGAGCCAAATGGGAAGCCCAAATATTATTTCTACAAAGTGTTAAAAATATAGATGTTTGATCTACATAAGGTCATTGGGCTCTGTTTATTGCTTCATAAGTTTTACAATGAATATATGGATTCAGAATCATTTATTGTAACTTTACGTAGTGCTTTATGATTTGCTCAACTCACAATGAAAACATAGCACTAACACATACTTTATGTCTATAATTTATTTTGGATTTGATGTGAGAACAAGCATAGCTATGACAGAATGATCTGTACAATTTCCTGTCACTGAGGAAAAATATGCCTTTATATTAGGTTAACTTGGAGAATTCCATTTAGTATTATTATGTTGCTTACATTATTTATTATGTTCCCTAGTAAGTTCAAGAAAACTCTGCTAAAACACGTACGCAAACAAAATTGTACCACATACCACAGACAAATAGCCGTAGGACAGGAGTCAGCAGAGGAATCTGTGATATACCTCTCAAGCAGATTCTTAAGCTGAAGATCACACACACACACACACAAAAAAACATTAGTTTTGGTTCTAGGTCCTAAAGACAGTACAATTTAAACTATAAATCACACTACCATGTATAAAACAGATAGCTAATAAGAACATGCTGTATAGCATAGGGAAAATTCTGAAAGAGATGGGAGTACCAGACCACCTGACCTACATCCTGAGAGATGTGTATGCAGGTCAAGAAGCAACAGTTCGAACCAAACACAGAATAACGGACTGGTTCCAAATAGGAAAAGGAGTATGTCAAGGCTATATAGTGTCACCCTGCTTATTTAATTTGTATGCAGAGTACATCATGTGAAATTCTGGGCTAGATGAAGCACAAGCTGGAATTAAGTTTGCCGGGAGAAGTATCAATAACCTCAGATATGCAGATGGCACCACCCTTAAGGCAGAAAGTGAAGAGGAACTAAAAAGCCTCTTGATAAAATTGAAAGAGGAGAGTGAAAAAGTTGGCTTAAAACTCAACATTCAGAAAACTTAAGATCATGGCATCCAGTTCCATCACTTCATGGCAAATATATGGAGAAAGAATGGAAACAGTGAGAGACTTTATTTTCTTGGACTCCAAGATCACTGCAGATGGTGACTGCAGCCATGAAATTAAAAGACACTTGCAAATTGGAAGGAAAGCTAAGACCAATCAGTTCAATTCAGTTCAGTTGCTCAGTCATGTCTGACACTTTGCTATCCCATGAATGGCAGGACGCCAGGCCTCCTGCCCATCACCAACTCCTGCAGTTCACTCAGACTCACATCCATCGAGTCCGTGATGCCATCCAGCCATCTCATCCTCGGTCGTCCACTTCTCCTCCTGCCCCCAATCCCTCCCAGCAGCAGAGTCTTTTCCAATGAGTCAACTCTTTGCATAGGTGGCCAAAGTACTGGAGTTTCAGCTTTAACATCATTCCTTCCAAAGAACAACCAAGGCTGATCTCCTTCAAATGGACTGATTGGATCTCCTTGCAGTCCAAGGGACTCTCAAGAGTCTTCTCCAATACCACAGTTCAAAAGCATCGATTCTTCAGTGCTCAGCTTTATTCACAGTCCAACTCTCACATCCATACATGACCACTGGAAAAACTTTGTTGGCAAAAAATGTCTCTGCTTTTGAATATGCTATCTAGGTTGGTCATATCTTTTCTTCCAAGGAGTAAGCGTCTTTTAATTTCATGGCTGCAGTCACCATCTGCAGAATTTTGGAGCCCCCAAAATAAAGTCTGACAATGTTTCTACTGTTTCTCCATCTATTTCCCGTAAAGTGATGGGACCAGATGCTCACTTTCATCAAGAGGCTTTTAGTTTTTCTTCACTTTCTGCCATAAGGGTGGTGTCATCTGCATATCTGAGGTTATTTATATTTCTCCCAGCAATCTTGTTTCCAGCTTGTGCTTTCCAGCCCAGCATTTCTCATGATGTACTCTGCATATAAGTTAAATAAGCAGGGTGACAATATACAGCCTTGGCATACTCCTTTTCCTATTTGAAACTAGTTGCTTTTCCATGTCCAGTTCTAACTGTTGCTTCCTGACCTGCATATAGGTTTCTCAAGAGGCAGGTCAGGTGGTCTGGTATGCCAGTCTCTCTCAGAATTTTCCACAGTTTATTGTGATCCACACAGTCAAAGGCTTTGGCATAGTCAATAAAGCAGAAATAGATGTTTTTCTGGAACTCTGTTGCTTTTTTGATGATCCAGCAGATGTTGGCAATTTGATCTCTGTTCCTCTGCCTTTTCTAAAACCAGCTTGAACATCTGGAAGTTCACAGTTCACGTATTGCTGAAGCCTGGCTTGCAGAATTTTGAGCATTACTTTACTAGCATGTGAGATGAGTGCAATTGTGCGGTAGTTTGAGCATTCTTTGGCATTGCCTTCCTTTGGGATTGGAATGAACACTGACCTTTTCCAGTCCTGTGGCCACTGCTGAGTTTTCCAAATTTGCTGGCATGTTGAGTGCAGCACTTTCACAGCATCATCTTTCAGGATTTGAAACAGCTCAACTGGAATTCCATCACCCCACTAGCTTTGTTCGTAGTGATCCTTTCTAAGGCCCACTTGACTTCGCATTCCAGAATGTCTGCCTTTAAGTGAGTGATCATACCATCGTGATTATCTGGGTCGTGAAGATCTTTTTGTACCGTTCTTTTGTGTATTCTTGCAACCTATTCTTAATATCTTCTGCTTCTGTTAGGTCCAGACCATTTCTGTCTTTTATTGAGCCCATCTTTGCATGAAATGTTCTCTTGGTGTCTCCAATTTTCTTGAAGAGATCTCTAGTCTTTCCCATTCTGTTCTTTTCCTCTATTTCTTTGCATTGATCGCTGAAGAAGGCTTTCTTATCTCTTCTTGCTCTTCTTTGGAACTGTGCATTCATATGCTTATATCTTTCCTTTTCTCCTTTGCTTTTCACTTCTCTTCTTTTCACAGCCATTTGTAAGGCTTCCCCAGACAGCCATTTTGCTTTTTGCATTTCTTTTTCATGGGGATGGTCTTGATCCCTGTCTCCTGTACAGTGTCACAAACCTCATTCCATAATTCATCATGCAATCTATCTATCAGATTAGACCCTTAAATCTATTTCTCTCTTCCACTGTATACTCATAAGGGATTTGATTTAGGTCATACCTGAATGGTCTAGTGGTTTCCCCTACTTTCTTCAATTTTAGTCTGAATTTGGTGATAAATAATTCATGATCCGAGCCACAATTAGCTCTTGGTCTTGTTTTTGTTGACTGTATAGAGGTTCTTCATCTTTGGCTGCAAAGAATATAATCAATCTGATTTCGGCATTGACCAACCTAGACAGCATGACATTACTTTGCTGACAAAGGTCTGTCCAGTCAAAGCTATGCTTTTCCACTAGTCATGTTTGGATGTGAGAGTTGGACCGTAAAAAAGGTGAGTACCAAGGAATTGATTATTTGGTACTGTGTGATGTTGGAGAAGACTCTTGAGAGTCCCTTGGACTGCAAGAAGGTCTTACCAGTCAATCATAAAAGAAATCAATCCTGAATATTCATTGAAGGGACTAATGCTGAAGCTGAAACTCCAATACTTTGGCCACCTGATGCAAAGAACTGACTCCTTGGAAAAGATCCTGATGCTTGGAAAGATTGAAGGCAGGAGGAGAAGAGGATGACTGAGGAGAAGATTGTTGGATGGCATCACTGAGTCAATGAACAGGAGTTTGAGCAAGTTCTGTGAGTTGGTGATGGATAGGGAAGCCTGTTGTACTGCAGTCCATGGGGTTTCAAGGAGTCAGACACAACTGATCAGTTTAACTGAACTGTATTGCACAAGGAACTTAACTCAATACTCTGCAATGGTCTATATGAGAAAAGAATCTTAAAAAAAAAGATATAGGTATATATATATATATATATATATATATATATATATATATATATAACTGACTCACTCTTTTATACATTGAAATTAACACAATGAATAGCTATATTCCATTTAAAAACATAAAAGAAAATATAAATCAAGTAATCTTTATGAATGTTCACTATCATTAATCAAAAATACAGACAATAAAACTACAAAAGGGAGAGGTGAAAAACCAAAATGAAAATAACGAGCTCTTTGAAAACAGTATCAACTTCTATTCCTTAATATTAAATTGATAATGCTAATTATATGATGTTAAGTAAAAATTAAAGATTCAAATAAATTGGCTATGATCTTAAAACAAGATCTAGATGGTGTTCACACATTTAAGTGTTTCTTTAATTATGAATTGGATAAGTGACTATCACCTTTCCTTTCCTCTTTCCAAAGTCTATCTAGTGTCTCTTATTTCTTTCTCTTCTTAACCATCTCTCTGTAACGCCAGGCATAATTCTTATGTGATTTACTACATGATTTTATTTTCTTCTCTACTTTCACAATTTGTGCCAACAGCATATTCTTATCTTAAATCCAAATGGTTTTTATAAAATTATAAGTAGACAAAATGAAACAATGAAGGAATAGTAACAACAACAAAAACATTAGTTTAAAGTTGTAATATGCATTTCTACATTGACTATATAACCTTCATGCATCCTCATAGAGTCAAGTTTCCATTCTACACTTTCTTTCACTAATTGTGAAATAAATTGTTAGGAAAGAATTGAATAGATTATTTAAATCTCTGAGGATCACAAGTGGGAAGAAGTACTTCTCACCTACCATGTAGCTGGTGATTTCTCTTTGGAACTTGGGGACCTTAACGTAAAACTTAAATGGAAAATTTCTCTCTGGCATAACTAGCTTTGTTCAAAGAGATTCCTCTTATATTCATTCCAGTCAGGCCCAGGCTAAGCAGACGGTAGGTCAGGCTTGGTTATTTCCAGATAATTGATGTCATTTAGAGAGACCAATTTCTTTTGCTTTGTCAAAATTTGTAAGACTGAGATCAATGAAAAGAATGTGCCTTTCATTCAGCCAGTGACCCCTGAGGTGCCTGTGAGATATAGCAAACATTTATTTTCATCAGGTAATAATTTATTACTTATTGAGTTTATCTAAATAAGAAATGTTTAGTGAAACAGAGAAAATAGATAATATATAGAATAAATTTGACAAAATTTAGTGATTTATTGTGATATATTTTTATATAATTCCAAGATTTTCAACACTATGAGTTAATTTTTGACCTGTTTTATCAAATAGGGAATTAGAGCATAATTTTAGCATGATAAAGTACCAATGAAGTGTTACAACAGAGAAGAGAGAGGCTATTTCACGGAACTGTGTCAGAATCACTCATAAAGCAACAGGAAATTCTGAAATGCTAGAGAACCATCATGGTGTTACATTGTATATGCAAGGAAATAATTTTGTAAATTTCTGTTGCAGCATTGTCTTAGGATGTTATAACAAAATACCTTGAACTGTGTGGCTTAGCAACAACAGAAATTTATTTTTCACAGTTTTGGATGTTGTGAGTCCAAGATCATGGTATTAGGGTGGTTGGGGGTCTGGTGAAAGCCCTTTGAAGTGCTGAGAGCAGACTTATTTTACCTTCATGTGGTAGAAAGAGAACAAGCCAGCTTTCTGGCCTCTTCTCAAAAGTGCACAAATTCCTTTCATGAGACCTGCACCCTCTTGACCCAATCATTTCCTATAAGTCCCACCTCTAAAACCATCACACTGGAGGTTAAATTCCAACATAGGTCATTTAGGTTTGGGGGACAGGGATATAGACCTTCTATTCAGGAGAAGTATGTCTTTTCTTGGTATCATTACACTCGTTTCTAACGCTTACCTACTGTGCTAAATGAAAATTAAGACTTAACCTTGTGGGCAAGAAAAGAGAGACAGAGGTATTTTAACAATAATGAATGATGATTTTTTTTTAAAGTACTGGTTACATAGGAATTTATTTTTTTATGTTTTTTTATATTGAATATGATTAAAATATTTTCTTTCACAGATATCTTCCATAATAACAGCACATTTATAATATATGTAAAGTATATATTACAATGCCTGGCATATAGCAACATGGTCAACACCGAAATCAGATTGATTATATTCTATGTAGCCAAAGATGGAGAAGATCTATACAATCAATAAAAACAAGACCAGGAGCTGACTGTGGTTCAGATCATGAACTCCTTATTGCCAAATTAAGACTCAAATTGAAGAAAGTAGGGAAAACCACTTGACCATTCAGGTATGACCTAAATCAAATCCCTTATGAGTATACAGTGGAAGTGAGAAATAGATTTAAGGGCCTAGATCTGATAGATAGAGTGCCTAATGAACTATGGAATGAGGTTCTTGACATTGTACGAGAGACAGGGATCAAGACCATCCCCATGGAAAACAAATGCAAAAAAGCAAAATGGCTGTCTGGGGAGGCCTTACAAATAGCTGTAAAAAGAAGAGAGGCGAAAAGCAAAGGAGAAAGGAAAGATATAAGCATCTGAATGCACAGTTCCAAACAATAGCAAGGAGAGATAAGAAAGCCTTCTTCAGCGATCAATGCAAAGAAATAGAGGAAAGAACAGAATGGGAAAGACTAGAGATCTCTTCAAGAAAATTAGAGATATCAAGGGAACATTTCATGCAAAGATGGGCTCGATAAAGGACAGAAATGGTATGGACCTAACAGAAGCAGAAGATATTAAGAAGAGGTGGCGAGAATACACGGAAGAACTGTACAAAAAAGATCTTCAAGACTCAGAAAATCATGATGATGTGATCACTCATCTAGAGCCAGACATTCTGGAATGTGAAGTCAAGTGGGCCTTAGAAAGGATCACTACGAACAAAGCTAGTGGGGTGATGGAATTCCAGTGGAGCTGTTTCAAATCCTGAGAGATGATGCTGTGAAAGTGCTGCACTCGATAGGCCAGCAAATTTGGAAAACTCAGCAGTGGCCACAGGACTGGAAAAGGTCAGTGTTCATTCCAATCCCAAAAAAGGCAATGCCAAAGAATGCTCAAACTACCGCACAATTGCACTCATCTCACATGCTAGTAAAGTAATGCTCAAAATTCTGCAAGCCAGGCTTCAGCAATACGTGAACTGTGAACTTCCAGATGTTCAAGCTGGTTTTAGAAAAGGCAGAGGAACCAGAGATCAAATTGCCAACATCTGCTGGATCATCAAAAAAGCAACAGAGTTCCAGAAAAACATCTATTTCTGCTTTAATGACTATGCCAAAGCCTTTGACTGTGTGGATCACAATAAACTGTGGACAATTCTGAAAGAGACTGGCATACCAGACCACCTGACCTGCCTCTTGAGAAATCTGTATACAGGTCAGGAAGCAACAGTTAGAACTGGACATGGAACAGCAGACTGGTTCCAAATAGGAAAAGGAGTATGTCAAGGCTGTATATTGTCACCCTGCTTATTTAACTTCTATGCAGAGTACATCATGAGAAATGCTGGACTGGAAGAAACACAAGCTGGAAACAAGATTGCTGGGAGAAATATAAATAACCTCAGATATGCAGATGACACCACCCTTATGGCAGAAAGTGAAGAGGAGCTAAAGGGCCTCTTGATGAAGGTGAAAGAGGAGAGTGAAAAAGTTGGCTTAAAGCTCAACATTCAGAAAATGAAGATCATGGCATCCAGTCCCATCACTTCATGGGAAATACATGGGGAAACAGTGGAAAACAGTGTCAGACTTTATTTTTGGGGGCTCCAAAATCACTGCAGATCGTGACTGCAGTCATGAAATTAAAAGACGCTTACTCCTTGGGAGAAAAGTTATGAGCAACCTAGATAGTATATTCAAAAGCAGAGACATTACTTTGCCGACTAAGGTCCATCTAGTCAAGGCTATGGTTTTTCCTGTGGTCATGTATGGATGTGAGAGTTGGACTCTGAAGAAGGCTGAGAGCCAAAGAATTGATGCTTTTGAACTGTGGTGTTGGAGAAGACTCTTGAGAGTCCCTTGGACTGCAAGGAGATTCAACCAGTCCATTCTGAAGGAGATCAACCCTGGGATTTCTTTGGAAGGAATGATGCTGAAGCTGAAACTCCAGTACTTTGGCCACCTCATGTGAAGAGTTGACTCATTGGAAAAGATTCTGCTGCTGGGAGGGATTGGGGGCAGGAGGAGAAGGGGACGACCGATGATGAGATGGCTGGATGGCATCACGGACTCGATGGACTGAGTCTGAGTGAACTCCGAGAGATGGTGATGAACAGGGAGACCTGGCGTGCTGTGATTCATGGAGTCACAAAGAATCGGACACGACTGAGCAACTGAATTTGAACTTGAAGATTATAAGGAGTTGCATCCAGGTGCAATTTTCCACAAAATAGCTTACTGGACAAAGCTAAGGCCATGCAGCCAGAGACCAAAGTTCATCACGATGTATTAATGTCTTCAGTACCTTAAACTTGCCTCTGTTAAATCAGATGGCAATTTGTAGTTTATCCACCTCACCATCTCTTATATTGCATTTACCCCTTTGCTTCCTTTTATAGTGCTTTTCTGAATATACAGAAAATACTCCATACATGCTCAATGAATGAATTCACAAGCTGGAGAGTGAATTAAGTTGTATTTTCATTAGCTAGGTCTGTTATCTTGAACGAACTACCTCTTCCCCTTCAGTATTACTTTCTTTATTTCTAAAATTAATGGAATCCATGCCGCAGTCTCCGAGATTTCACTAACATTGAGCTTCATTGTATTGTTATATTTCCAGATACTCTTCAAAAGAATTGTCAGTTTCTTCTATTTAGAGCAACATCATTTAAATTTTTTTCAAAAGTGCATTCAAAATTTTGTTGAGTTATACTGAAAGGTGAATCCTTCGGAAATGATATTACTAACTGCAGACACCACCACAGCATTCTCCATCCTTAGCCTCACATTAGAAGAAAAGGTTTAATGTTTATTACCAGATCCCAAAGCAGGGAATTTGCAGCTGACTTCAGAGGGAAACTCAGCTTACCTTGTTATGCATTTTAATTCAAAAGCCACTTAGTGGATATTACATGAAAAATATAAGAGATAGAAGGTATGATGAGATTTTGTGCAAGGAATACATACAGCCAGACAGCATCTTTTGAGATCATTATAACCAGGGCTTATTTTGCAGAAAAAATTTATATCTGGTCAATAGGGCTATGCTTGTTCTCCAGAGTCAGCTTACTCTTTCTGCATGGCTATAAATCACTTAGCATTTCTGTGCCTCTGTTTCTTTGTAAATTAAAATAAAAACCCATTCTTGACCTCTAATTTTTCTTTATGAACAATCTCAGATTTATTGTCTGCAGAATGGAGATAACAATATGTCTCCTACACTAACTGTGAAAATATCCTGTGGAAAGCTCCTGTTACATGACTGTGCCATGGTCGATCGGGTCACCGTGGTTATTGCTGTTGTTATTTTCTAATCATTATATTCTCTGTGCCATCCCTTTGCTTGGAAGCAGGTAGAATAAAAAAAGAAAAGATTGTGAACATTCATATGAGCCTCACGTTGCTAGGAAAACTCAGTATCCATAGTCCTGTTATAGTTGTCTCTTTATACGTAAGGGCACACACAAGCAGGCATCACACAGAAAATCACCACAAAAATCAATAATTCTCCAAAGATCAACAATTATTTCATTTCCAATATTTTATACGTTCATATTGTTAGTGATAATCACTCAGTTGTGCTCAGCTCTTTGTGACCCCATGGACTGTAGCCCACCAGGCTCCTTTGTCTGTGGGATTCTCCAGGCAAGAATGCTGGAGTGGGTGGCCATTCCCTTCTCCAGAAGATCTTCCTGACCCACGGATCAAACCTGGGTCTCTAGTATTGCAGGAAGATTTTTTTTTTTTTTTTTAATGAGAAATGTTGTTTATTCCTGTTTAGGTTTTAAAGTGTAATACAGATATAAAAATAACACTTTAAATGAATACAAATAAACAATGTTTAAGGATCGAGATAAATAGTGTATTTGACAGATTATGATAAGATGCAAATAAGAAGTCAATAACTAGAAAGCCATAATAAAAATAAAATCAAAGAAATTAAAATGGTAAGTTATTAAATGGATTTTATAGTAATATTCAAATGTATATTAAATTAATTCATAAGGGAATAAAATAACCTGAAATACAAAAGTATAAAACAGAAAAGCAAAGCCCAATTACATTGTAAGGAATTAAGATTAAAACTATTACATACATAGAAAGAATTTAAGATGCATTTGTAAAGAGATATCATTCATGCCCTTTGACATCTATAAAGACACAAAGCAAAGAAACTCTTTTTAGAAATAAAAATATATATTAGAAAGTAAAAAGAGCTACCACATTATTTCTACCCAGAAGTGTAAATTTCCTGTTAAAAAAAAAAAAAAAAACAAAAAAAAAACCACGTTATTTCCCAGATGTTATCAATGATTTGAACCATCCAAGACTTTGAAGAGAGATACTAGAAGCATTATTAGCAGGGACTGATAGTAAAGTTATGTGTAAAAATATTCAAGACACACTGTCTTAATTGCTTTCACATGTTTTGTTTCATTGATTTGCATGCCTCTCCCTGTAGGAGGATTAGGCTTCCTCATCCTGAATTCAGGAATAGTCAACGTCCTGTTTTGGTGATGAAATGCCACACGAGATAAAATGACGGTTGTTATTTCTGAGCATATAATTAAATCTGAAACTTTGTCATGGCAACCTCTCATGCTTCAGATAGAGACTGTTCATCATTCTAGAGCAGAAATGGATGTGAGATGAGATAATTCATGGTTGAAAGTGATGAACAGGTCATAGATGGTAGAAATGAACTTTTTTTCTAAGCCTTTGAGACCTACAGAGTGGTGAGCCTTTGAGATCTAGGGAGAAGGGTGTGCAGGAAGATTCTTTACTGTCTGGTTTCAGACTCTCCATCTTATCCACAAGGTTTGATCCTGGCCCAGGGATCAAACCTGCATCTCCCGAGTTTCCTGCCTTGCAAGCAGTTTCTTTACCACTGAACCACCTGGGAAGCCTTTAATATTTGAATTGTATAATTGAAATTAGTGTTTATTTATAAAGAAATAATAAATTATGTAAAACTAAACCCTAAATACTATGTAGATGCTCAGTCGTGTCCGACTCTGTGCGACCCCATAGACGGCAGCCCACCAGGTTCCCCCATCCCTGGGATTCTCCAGGCAAGAACACTGGAGTGGGTTGCCATTTCCTTCTCCATGCTATGCAGATAAATGATATTTATAAGTATACATTTTTATAAAGTAATTTAATACTAACTTAGATTTAGGATGAAACTTAGGATATAAATATAGTTATAAATTAAATTGAGGTGAAAATACAGAAAATTAAGATAGACTAATGATTATAATAAAATAGAACCCAATATATTCTTTCTAATGGTTGCAATGCATGAGAAATATATCCTTCTCACTCACAGAGACTAAGAAGCTTCCAGACCAGTGAAGCAGGACAAGAGAGTCTATAGTGCTTTGAAAGAGGCTAGCCTAAGTGGTCATTCCTCCTGAAAGCCCTTGGCAAGCCTCCATAATCTCGTTTCTGAAGTGGGTAAAAGTCCCCATGCTTCTGTTTTCATAGAATTTTTGATCACCCTCATGTATCAATCCAACACAATTTTCAGACTTCTATTTATTAGAGGAAATAGTCTGTTGGATCTTTAGGTGATCCAGGAAGTCTAGATACTTGAAATACTTGTTTATTATTAAATTATGATTAACTTTTATCATTATTGTTCTGCCTCTTATTTTAAATTATTTTTGTCTCATATAAACATAAGCACCTATAGGTATGGAAGTCTTTCTATCATGAATTATTTAGAATATACTGAAAAGGAAGAAATATATTTCTAAGAGGTGGATGTGTGAATAAACTGGAGGCAAATATCTAAAGATAAGCAATCAACAAACATTGAATATCTTTTCCCAAAGGAATGTTTGGGCTAAGTTTTCAATTATTTTAAATATATGTTGAGTGAGTGAGTGAGTGAAGTCGCTCAGTTGTGTCTGACTCTTTGTGACCACATGGACTGTAGCCTACCAGGGTCCTCCCTCCAGGGGATTCTTCAGGCAAGAGTACTGGAGTGGGTTGCCATTTCCTTCTCCAGGGGATCTTCCCGACTCAGGGATTGAACCCAATATATGTTACATGTATATTATTTGCATTCTATTATTCATTTCTACGGTATGTATCTCCTTGCATGGTTGTCAATGAAAACCAACACAAGGGTGTAGGGATTAACGTCATCATTTTACAAATGAAGAAAACAGACATTGGTTAGATGACTTTTCTAAGGTGATGTAATTAAAGAATCAGGAAGTAAATGCATGCCCATCTAATTAACAAAAACCTGTACTCTTTCTTGCCTCACTGCACATGCCTTAAATGTAGACACTGTTTCTACAGAGAATGCAAATCCTCAATAAATCTGCTGCCAATTAAATGTGTGCATATATATATATATACAAATGCACATATACATAAACATGCACAAGCATACATGTGCATGAATATATACAAACACATACATATATTCCCACATTACCACAAGATGGGATATAACTAACTAAATAAATTAATGTATACAAATAGAAACATATGTATGTGATGCATATGTATCATATTAGCATATGCATATATGAGTACACATATATCTAGGTTTTACATATGTTTGCTTGTATGTTGGAGAAGGAAATGGCACCCCACTCCAGTACTCTTGCCTGGAAAATCCCATGGATGGAGGAGCCTGGTAGGCTGCAGTCCATGGGGTCACTAAGAGTCGGACACGACTGAGCAACTTCACTTTCACTTTTCACTTTCATACATTGGAGAAGGAAATGGCAACCCACTCCAGTGTTCTTGCCTGGAGAATCCCAGGGACAGGGGAGCCTGGTGGGCTGTCATCTCTGGGGTCGCACAGAGTCAGACATGATTGAAGCAATTTAGCAGCAGCAGCAGCTTGTGTGTTTGTGTACAAGCATATCTGTGAGTTTGTGTGAGTACACAGAGCCTGTACTTATATACTGTTTACTGATACAGTCCATAAATAAGAATTTGTCATTTTCTAAATTGCATTTTTCACAATTACAATGCCACTTTTCCCAGATCTTTTATATCATGTTTATCTCATTGTTTTTGAAATACTCAATGAATACACTAATAGAATAATTGTATTACTTTTCTTAAGGAAAAAAATTATCAAGTTTCATGACTACTATATATATTCCAGTTATGTAAAGGTCATGCATAAACAGCTTCATTAAATACTTGTATGTGTGTATGTGTTCATGAATTCATGCACTTAATCAGTTCACTTCAGTTCAGTCACTCAGTTGTGTCTGACTCTTTTGACCCCATTAATGGCAGCACGCCAGGCTTCCCTGTCTATCATCAATTCCCAGAGCTTCTTCAAACTCATTTCCATCAAGTTGGTGATGCCATCCAACTGTCTCCTCCTGCCTTCAATCTTTCCCAGCATCAGGTTCTTTTCCAGTGAGTCAGTTCTTCGCATCAGGCGGTCACAGTATTGGACTTTTAGGACTGACTGGTTTGATCTCCTTGCTATCTAAGGAACTCTCAAGGGTCTTGTAATATCAAGCAAAGAGCTGTCAATTCAGGATTGAAACATGGATTCTATTCCTGGCTTTGCTACCAACAAATTTTGTAACCATCTAAAAATTGCAGACACTAAAATGTATTTGTTCCACTAGCTATACTAAAAGGTATCTTTAGGTTCTAGCCTTTTAAAAAGCAACAAGATTTTGTCATCAAATGCACAAGCTCTTAAGACAGAACACCTATAATGGCATAACCACCTTAGGGAAATTAATCACTGCAAGTATCATTCTAACTGTGTGTGTTTTCTTCTGCAAACTGTTTATATTAAGAGTTTCAATGAACTGTTGTGATAATTAAATGATTTAATTCATTTAGCAGCTTAGAAAGTGCCTCACACACGGTTAACAGTTAATAACGTTGGTGAACATTATCATCTGAAATACATAGCCCAAAGGTGGGATAGGACAAATTTTAACTTCAAGTAAGATACAAGGTTAAAAAGATCATGACATATCCTTCATTAAATATAGAAACATTAGCCAGAAAAAAAAAAACAGAAATGACATAATCATTAATGCATGTATTTGACCTTATTCAAAAAGACAGATGCATATCAATGGCAGAAGGGAAAATGGCTTTTCTGGTTTCGCAGTAAATGAGCAGTAAGTGCTTTTACAGTTTCCCTCCTGCCATTGGGAAAGCTGGTGGCCCTCGCCATCCATTGTCCTGTCCCTGACATCTCCCTCATCTTAAATTGAACATTATGGTGGCTACTGTCTGGCTCTCCAAGGAAAGAACAAATTGCCTTCTGTTTATTTCCTCCATCAATCAGGCAGAGCAATAGGCTATTTCCTCAAACCCCAGAAACATGTCCAGCTCAACTCAAACCCCAGTGGTTGGAAAGTGTCCAAAGTCAGAATAAAGGATGTAATAAGATTTGAAGACCAGCGTTCATAAAAGGGAAATGTTCCTACTTGAAAATTTTAATTGCGGTCTTTCTGACTTCTGTGAAACATAATGCAGTGGAGAAGAACAGATCTGACTTCATATTACTTCTGCTTCTTTCACTTTCACTTTTGTATTCTATTGTTTTTGCTTTGAGTGAAGATTGTTGCCCATAGCCTGAAATACACAAGATAGCCCATTCTCAAGGCTCTGACCTTTAAGGGTATAGCACTGTCCATTCATAAAGAGATAAAAATTTGCAGAATAGAGAATAACATTTGTCTTCTTGGAGGTTTATAGGAACATGAGGGTCTGACCTACCTGGATAGCTGTAAGAACAACGAATTTCTACACCAGGAAGCTTGCAACCAACCTTGACCCTCCCTCACCTTGCCTTTAAAAATGCTTTACTGTTCTCCCAAATCACTCTACCCTCTCACTCTCCCACATAGTACAAAAGACTGTTTTATACATCTGTGTCTCTTTTGCTGTGGCAGATTCATGTTGATGTATGGCAAAACCAATACAATATTGTAAAGTAATTAACCTCCAATTAAAATAAATAAATTTACATTTAAAAAATGCTTTGCTGAAACCTTTTGGAGTATGGGGTTTTGAAGGAGCATAAGCCCCCAGTTCTTCTCACATGTCCCTGCTATTAAACCTTTCTCTGCTCAGACACCGATGTTTCAGTATTGTTTGACCTCACTCTGTGTCAGACCCAGGAACCTGTGTTCAGTAATATTAATAGTTCTTTTGTGGAAGAGCAAAAATCAATTGAGAATGGAGACAAAAGTCTTACTCTCATTGTTTCTGGAACAAATATAATAGCATCCAGCATATATCCATTTATTTTATTTACTCCTATATGGAATGATGCTCCAATACTTTGGCCACCTGATGCAAAAAGCTGACTCACTGGAAAAGATCCTGATGCTGGGAAAGATTGAAGGTGGGAGGAGAAGGGGATGACAGAGGAAGAGGTGGCTGGAAGGCATCACCAACTAAAGGGACATGAGTTTGAGCAAACTCCAGGACATGGTGAAGGATAGGGAAGCCTAGTGTGCTACAGTCAATGGAGTTGCAGAGTCAGACATGACCAAGCAACTGTATAACAATATGAAATGATAACAGAAATATCAGCATAATTTTCAAAGTCTTTTAAAACTGTGTTACTCAACTCTTTCTACCTCATAGCTGATCCTCTTATCTTCATCTCTCACCACTACTGTGTCCTAGACCTAGTAAACTGCCTGCAATGTCTCCGGATGTATTTTTTAAAAATAATTTTTGAGTTGAATTACTTTAACCATTACTTTAACTTTGTTGACCTTCCTAACTTCTGGGCATTATTTAATTCCTACATAGAGACTATACTTTCCTCTGGATCTTTCTAAAACTGCTGCATTTAGATTGCTTATCAACCTTTTTGTGTCTTTTCTATACCTAGCTAGTTACACCAAATATTTTGGCACTTCATGCATTATTATTTGCAGCTTGTATTTAACTTAATTCCTTCAATGCTTGCATATAACGGGTATTTCTTTAGGGTAGTATCAGTAAGGGGATGGAGAAGAGGCAATATGAAATGCCAATGGCTCCCATCGCTGTGAAAACAATTAGGAATGGCAAGCAGGTTTTCATTTTATTCATTAGTTCCTAGTTTATATCATGATGGGTAAACAGGTTAAATAATTTTTTTGTTGAATTGAGTCAGAAGACTTAGTTCTCTGTAAATGCAATCTCTTGATATAGTCAATGTATACTTGGATCTAAATTGAGAGATTTTTTTCATTATTTTTGTTTGCTTTTGCCTCTCACCAACATTGTTACTATTTTTTTAAAGATTCTCTGGCTCTTGTTATGAAAATGACCAGACTAATAACCATTTCTTATGAGAAATTCGTTTCTCCACACTGGTAGTTTTTCAGATTTCTGTATTTAGTGTTTTGATGCTTACTAAACTGCATAGAATTAATTATTTATTATAGATAGAATTGTTTCTGCCTCCAAGTTCTGGAGATGCATACCTTTTTAATTCTAGAAATTTCTCACTCATTATCTATTTAGATATTGCTACCTCCTTTGTCTCTATTATTCTATACTTGTCGAGGGAGCAAAAATCTGTTTGCCATTCTTCATTGTTTTCACATGAATGGGAGATATTGGCATTTCACACTGACATTTCTCCATCTCTTTACTGGTGCTGCCATAAAGAAAGGCAATAGAGTCAATTCCACGGGCAAATATTTGGTAAAAGAATCAAGGCTGGCATTTTAAAGTCAGCCCTGCTGTTGGATTCCAACTTAGATGAGGCAGACATTTCTCTTTGTTAAGCCTGGTTGGGCCCTGCACTTCTGTGACAAGTGGAGTCAAGTTTCCTAAGGCTGAGGGTGGGTTCAAAAGCCAATGACACTCAATTACACTTTATTTCTTAACATATTCTAAAAGTCTTCAGTGAAAATCACTTAATTGGATGTTTCTTCCAACCTTACCATTACTGGAACAATTAGAAATGTGACATGTTGTTAATTTTCAAGATCGACATCTCAACCTCTTAAATACCAGCTTGATGATTTTTTTTTTTTTGCTTCACATATTTAATGACATTTAATTATTTAAGATTTTCATATTACATTGTATATCATGCTTTTAGCATTTATTCCAGACTCCTAGGAATAGTCCACCAATCTCCTCTGTCCATGGGATTTTCCAGGCAACAATACTGGAGTGAGTCCATTCCTTTCTCCAGGGTATCTTCCCAATCCAGAAATCAAGCACAGGTCTCCTGCTTTGCAGGGAGATTCTTTATTGTCTGAGCCACCAGGGAAGCCCAGAAGTCTATTCTTGTTATTGGCAAAGTTGTAGAAATGTGAGATTTGGCTGAATTAGTGTTCCACTGTCCATCACCAATCTTCCTGGTGTAAGAAACAGTCTTGATGCAGCAGTGGAAAAAGGGCCAACTTTCTGCTACACATCCTCAATCTTTCTGGGTTATGAGAGGCAGTAGAGCCTTAATTTTGGCACAGACTATCAGTGGCCTCATTACATCACTCACAGAGTGCGACAGGACTGAAATGCTGTGGGAGTCTTTCTAGGAGGTCCAGTCTGAAGCCTTCTCTTTCAGTCTTCTCTGGAAATTGGAGGCACCTGTTTCCCTGCAATAGCTCACTCCAGCTTAAAATTCCTAAAGTAGCTTGCTCTGCCTAACTCTGACTCATGTAGGAATTCAGATTTTGTTTCCGTTGACTTTCCTTGTCAGAGTGTAGCAAACAGAGTTATGCATTCTATAAATCTGATACACATCTCTTCAAAATCAATATTGCTTTTATGAAACATTTTAATCTCTTAGATTATGATCTTTTAGCCTCAATCTAAGAAATGAATCAGGTTGACAAAACATTAAATAGCATTAATGAACTCAAAATGAAAAGCAACTCTCCTCTCTCCATTTCTCCTCATTTCCTAAGAGAAGACATGTTTAATTACTTTGATGGTTATTTTTTAATATGTATGTCTAAATGCTATAGATGTACTGTTGATTATTGATTTATCATTGTTAGATTCTTAAAAACATTTAGTTTTGCTGATAATGATAACACGTCCATCCCACTCTAAAATGGTTAGGGTTTCATAATTTAGGGATAAATCTACAAGTTAACATGAGCAAAAAACAAGGATAATGACCACATTGATGTTGATTTCCTAAAGACAAAAGTGTCTTTTGTTTAGATATTGTTTCCTCTATAGCTTTTGTTTTTCAGGAAATTTCCTACTATGTTTATTCCTTGCTGTTTGGGTTTAGGAGTCCCAAAACATAACACACCTCTAACCACTAAAGAGTAGAACTTTAGAAGGGAGAGCAAGAGAGAGAGTGAAAGAACTTTGAAAATTATTATCTTTAATGGAGCTCTGAGGGTTTTAATGGAGCTTTACTGTTTTAGCTGAATGAGCACATAATATTGAACTTGTAAATTAGATACACATATCCAGCCGACAGTGCTGATAAACTCATTGCTGGGCAGAATCTTTACTAGTAAACTTAAATTGATGACACACCACAGTTTATGCTTCTATGCATCCATTGTGGCTGCACTAATTTACATTCCCACCAACAGTGTACTAGGGTTCTCTTTTTTTCTACACCCTCCCTGGCAATTGTTATGCATGGTCTTTTTGATGATATCCCTTCTGACAGGTAGGTGGTGATAACTCATTGTGGCTTTGATTTGCATGTTCTTGATGATTACTGACATTGAACATCTTTCCATTTGCCTCTTGGCCATCTATATGTTTTCTTTGCAAACGTGTCTATTCAGGCCCTCTGCTCATTTTGTAGTTATTTATTGTTGTTTTAATGTTGAGTTGTATAAACCTTTTATATATTTTGACTAAATCTGGTATTTGTCATATTGTTTGAAAACATTTTCTCGGATTCAGTATTTGGTCTTTTTGTTTTGTCAGCAATTTCCTTTATTGTGCAAAGACTTTTAAATCTGATTAGGTCTCATTTACTTATTTTTGCTTTTGTTTCATCTTAGGAGACAGAGCCAAAAAAAAATATTGCTGCAACTTAAAGGTGTTCTGCCTTTGTTTTCTTCTGAATTTCACAGTTTTGGTACACTGGATTTCTTTCTTATGACAGCTGCATTTTAAATTTATTATTTTATTGTCTGAGTGCTTTATTTACCATATATATATATATATATTTTTTTTTTTTTCTTTTGGATGCACAATCTTTGAACTCTTTGAAATTACAAACTAAGGTCTTTGTATCCTTTATCTGCTTCATGAACTGTGTGTTTTATCCAGGATCAGTTTTAGTTTTTGACTTCTTACTTTTACTCTTTCTCTTTTTAGGCATTCTATTTCACAATAATAGAAAGTTTCCCAATTAAAATAATAGAAGTAGAGATTTTTGTAGATATGGTAGTAGACGTTTTTGACTGGCAGATTTCATGTTAAAATGATGAAATTTTATCATGCCATTACTCATGGAGAAATCTAACACATGTGAATGATAATATTTCTATAAACTGCCATATTTATAGAAAGTAAAGTCATTGTTGACCAATCTGTGCTTAGATGTGTAAGAATGAAGGTAGAGATATGATTTTCCCAAACATATGGTAATAATCAGTTTCTCTTCTCCTGTTTATCGCACGTTACTCCACATAACCTCCCTTGTGCTTTTCTTCTCTGTAAGTTTCCCTGAGTTTGTCAGATTGGTTATCCACTTCACAACATCAGCACTCTTATAATGCTAACACATCTTTTGCACCATCAATAAGTTTCTTTCCACTTCCCATTTTCTGAATTTTATAAGAAACACTCATTTGCATATGTTGGATCATGCTAATTTTTCCTTTATTATTATTTTAAAATAGTCTTGGGAGAAAAATATAAATATGTAAATTCAACCTATCTTTTGGAATTTGAAAATGCAGTTTATTAGAACATTTTAAATTAAAATATACAGAGTATTTTATTAGCAAGTTATAAATAAACCATTTATACAATTTATTATCCATAAAGAGATATCATGTATTGAAAAAGTATCGTACTTGCATTTTTCATCCTTTGAGTTAGAACAATCACTCTACTTTCAATCCATATTTGCTACCATTTTGGATTCTTCATCAGCCCTCTATATCCTACATTTTATCCAGCTTAAATTCCACAGTCTGTATCTTAACCTTATTCATATGTACACCCCACTTCACCTTCTCTAACTCCATCATCAACCACTATGAACAAAAACCTAATTCCAAGGAAATCCCCTATCTGCTTGTTTTTTTCTACAATCAAGAAGTGGAATATGCTATAGGAAGAAAAATTCCCCACCATGCTGTAAGTATCCTTACTTTAAGTATTTGACCACACAATTCAAGTAAGCATACTTAATAATTGGTCAGCAATGACACTAGGTTTCTCTTGTCAATTAATTCTCCCTTTCTCTAAGAAAGTTAAACTATTCAAACTAGGATTACCTCCTCGCTTATTTTTTTTTAATTTTATATTTTACTGAGGAAATATAGGCAAACAAAATACAATTTCCTGTCTTCTCTATTTCACTATTGAAATTATTAGTCTATCTATATTTCTGCCATCCTGTCTCTTTCTTGTTATATGAAATAAAAATAATCCTTATTCCTATGTAATTCCAATTCTTCATATGTCCACTGGATTCCATAACCTTTTGTTTGACCAAAGACTAGACTGAGATAAGTATCTCCTGAATCACTAATTTTTCCCATTGTGTCTTTCCCATTAGCATCAAATCACATGGTAATATCTGTCATTTGAAAAAAATTCTTTTGTAGACCCCTACATTTCTATTCATCTGCCACTCTTTTTCTCGGCAACACTCCTAGAACAAAGTATTTATGGGAACTCTCAGAGTTTTTTTTTTTTTTTTTAACCTTCTATTCTCCAGTCAATTACTGCAGTCAGGTCTTTGACTCTATTACTTTACTAAAACTACTCTTGAAAAGCATATAAACATCTATTTTGCTTAATCCAGTGGTGAACAGTTATTGTCCATCTTACTTCATCTTTCAACAACTTTTGAAACAGTTAACCGTTGCCCTTTTGGGTGACATTTTTCTTCTCTTATACTCTGAAGCAACTCAATATTTAGATTTTTCTCCTATCTCACTGGCAATTCCTGGCTACTCACAGGCAATCTGATCTCTAGATGTCGTCATATCACTGACCTCTGTCCTTTAGCTTCTCAGATTTTTCTAACTATATAGACTCTTTAGCAATCTCACATGGTCTTAAGGCAGTAAAGAAATGCCACTAGTTTTTGTTTTTGCTTGTCTAGCTCTTTTTGCCCTCTTAGTTCCAGATTTTCATGTCTGCTACTCATCGTCATTTGCATGTCTAGTACTTCAAATTAAATACCCAAAAAAAAACTGTTTTCTTTAAAACACAGATGTACTCCTCCCAGTCTTCCTTATCTTTATAGCTCAGTTCAGTCATTCAGTTGTGTCCGACTCTTTGCGATCCCATGAATCCCAGCACACCAGGCCTCCCTGTCCATCACCATCTCCCAGAGTTCACTCAGACTCATGTCCATCGAGTCCGTGATGCCATCAAACCATCTCATCCTTGGTCTTCCCCTTCTCCTCCTGCCCCTAAACCCTCTCAGCATCAGAATCTTTTCCAATGAGTCAGCTCTTTATTTGAGGTGGCCAAAGTACTGGAATTTCAGCTTTAGCATCATTCCTTCCAAAGAAATCCCAGGGTTGATCTCCTTCAGAATGGACTGGTTGGATCTCCTTGCAGTCCAAGAGACTCTCAAGAGTCTTCTCCAACACCACAGTTCAAAAGCATCAATTCTTTGGCGCTCAGCCTTCTTCACAGTTCAACTCTCACATCCATATGTGACCACTGGAAAAGTGCTTAGGCCCCTATAACTATTTATTTATTAATTTTTTTCTTAATAGTATATCAGTTGCTGATGGGGTACTATTGATATCAGCAACCCACATTTTGAACTTTCTATATATTATATATATATATATATATATATATCTCCTCACTGCCTCCTGTGTCGCCTTTTATCCCTGCACCCAAAACTGTTCATATTCAGAATACTGAGATAGCACATTTCCAAACTTCCTTTGGAATGAGTGACACCTGCTTGTTGTAGGTCTGAGACTCTGATTTCTCCATTCTCATAAGCAAAGTAGAAATCATCCATTCATCTTATAATTTCCAAAATTTTCCAAAAATATTTTCTTTATTGTCATCTCCTGCCAGGGGCCCGTGTGAGGAACTCTGCCCATGGCAAAGGTCATGAGGAAGGAAGCTTGGCATATGCAAAGGTGTGATCAAGTCTCAGGAAAACCCCTGTTCCTGAGCATCTACCCCCAAACCAGAGTATTTTACAGGGGCCCTCCCCCATAACCATTTCTCTCGGAGAAGGAGCAAACGTGCAGCTCCAAGGCAATAAAAATTCCTGGGTGTGACAAGAGTGTTTCAACTTATGAACTCTGAATGTTATATAGCCTGCCTATATAGGTTCCTCCGGCCGCATGTGATTGTTTACAACCCCTAACTGTAAGAGGCACTGGATGCTTTAAAACTTTCTAAATACAGACTCTTTTGAGAAGTTAGAAGATTATTAGTATAGTATTAGTGGGTTAATTAGGAATTATATTGGTGAAGGATTTTTTCATTTGTTGTCAATAATTGCTACTAATTCCCTGCCCTGGGTGTGACAAGGGTGTCTCAGGTCAAACCTCTGCTGACAGACTAGCTTGTGTGACAGGATTATCCATACTCCTGCCGCTATACACATGACTGTTTACTATCTCTCAGCCATAAACAGCTCAGAGAGTTTGGAGTATTAGCATAGCTAATTTTCTTATTATTGAGTCAATGATTGCTGCCAGGCCTCCATATCCTTAGGCACCTGGGAATATATTAATCAAAGTATTTGGAATATAGAAAAGGAAATATAGTAGTTTTTGATGTTAGCAATATTAGACTTTTTGAGTTAATAATGACTTTTCTCTTTTGTAATAGATCACTGTACTTTGTTATAAATCACTGTGTCCTTGCTATGTGAAAATGTAACTTTATCACTGTCTTAAGACTAAGTAGACCTTAAGAGGAACATCGGTGAAAGGATTTTCATTTGTTGGGCTGATGTTTGCTGCTAACTCTCTATTAACTTTTAAGATTAATCATGTTAACCTTGGGTTGAATAAATTCCTTTCTTGATTGTAACTCACTACACCCTCACCCTATAGGAATGCAACTTTATTTGGAGGGTGGTGCCTGGTTTAAAAAAAAATACCCTTGGAAAAAATAAGTTTTTGGTTATCAGAAAGAAATGGTTGTAAATGTCAGCAGGCAGAAATGGCTTGAAGATGATGTAAAGCCCCTAAGACCTTTTTTATGTAAAGCACCTGATTTTGATAAGATCAGGACTGCTGACCCCCACTTGACTCTGTATTCATCCCTATATGTAACAAAAGGTATATAAGAAAACTTGAAAAATAAAGAAATGGGATCAGTTCCTGGAAAGACTGACTCCCCATGTCATTCTTTCTTTCTCCCCGTTTTTCTGGCTGAATTCCCATCTGGACCATGGATGCTATTCCATGTGAACCAAGTTACTCACCTCTTTTTCTCCACTAATATTCCTACTACACCATCCATTTCTAATCTCTCTATATATCTGTAATTAAATATGTATTTTTCCAAGGATGCCTATTCCATCCCCAACTTTGAATCACCCTGAATCCACCAGGGCTGGACCCTGGCAATCTCCTATCTCATTCTCTCTTTTATTTTGAGGCTATGCCTTTTTTCATAATCTTATCGCCAATTTAAAGTGGATTCTGGAAAGAGAACTACATCTTTGTGTCCATCATGTATAACTGAGAGCAGCGTTAGTTACCACAGTGAAACTTGAAAAAAACGTAATGTTTAATAATAAAAATAATAACTTAATAATTTATGGTAATTCTGCTTATTGTAACAACATGCCATAATTAAAATAATCCTTATATAGAAAATGCTTATAGTGAAGAATAGAGTAATAATTTTACACTCAATATGACTACAATAGTATTTTAAAACATCCATTAATGCAATAGTAGTAAGAATAAAATGATATATTTCATTATGTTAGCAATGTAGATAAATGATAAAATTAGAAATTGCTGCAGTCATTTTCATCATGTCCATGTTCTCTATATTGACTTCAATGGCTAGATAGTACCTTGATAATGAAAAATAAATTGGACAATAGAATACAAGCGGAGAAAAATGCCTTATTCACATCATAAAAGCTTTATTTCTAAACTTTTGTAAAAATCACCAGTGTTCTCCTCAAGCTAGTCCACCAATTGTTTCTACCAGCTGGACATATTGGCAATTCACCAAGAGAATGGAGATCACTCCTAATTTCCATAATTATGAAAATTGTTTAGCAGCTGCTATTTCTTTTCTATTTAACCTTTCTACAGGAATACATATTTTGTAAAATACATTGAGAATGACAATTAGTCTATCTTTGTACCATCCTTGTAGATAATATAGACAGATGGAACAGCCTGTCATTAACTAACTACGTTAAGTCTAGAAAAACAGTGTATCTTTTCTCACTATAAATATTTTTATCTGTTGAGTGAAAATTTGACTTCAACATAGCTGTTATAAGTAATACTATACTCACTTTATAAATGATAAGAGAGAAATCTATTTGAAATGATTTATACTAGTTGTTTCCAAACTCACTTAGTGAATGGTATCTTTAACTTCTTAGTTAAAGTTAAAAGTATTTAATTTTTATCATGGCACACCTTTGGCTAAAAATGTACCAAAAGTTCCATTTATTTATTAAAAATGTTCAGAAACATAAAAATATTAATGTCCCAATAACTGCACTTCTGAAAAAAATGCTAAATAAAAAATCTGTTTCATTATTAAATAATCACAATTACAAGACTAAATATGCCTTTTGGGCTCTGTACATCTCTCAGTCTTTGGAATCAGATTGAACACTGCCATCTTTGTTTCCTGTTCCACACTGATGTTCTTTTGTTGTATTGGTACCTGCTTTTTATTATAGCTACCAATGAAAATCCAGCTTCACAAATATATGATATCATTAAAAGATATGTAAAGGATCCAACACTGAAACTGTAAAATGTCTCAAGCTAGTGTTGGTATAATTCCTAGTAGATGTTGAATATCTTCCTTTGTCTCAAAACACTTAAATTGCCCCTCAGTGGTTCTCTGGGGTACCTCAACACATAGCTTCAGAATTGTGAATTATACACATATCTAGAAATATTTAGAAAGCTAATATCTATTTTACTTTTGAAGACATATTTGAATTTAAATAAATTAGAAGATTCTTCCATAGAGCTGTTATAAGTCCCAGAGCTGGAAGAAATCCTAAATGTATCTAATTCAATTAATCTGCTACACAAACAAAGGCATTAAATACAAGTATACATTAAACAAGACATTTCAAAGGACACAGAGCTAATAGAATGCCACTGTTATATCAACTTTAATACTTTATTATAGTGTTCTGTTGACTTATCAACCTTGATCAATCAATAAAGAGAAATCATGTCTTTTGTCTTTCATCTTCTAGGCTTGACATGGGGGTGAGGAGGATTATATGTGCTTAGTAAATGTCCCCTGAACTTATTTAAAAGTCAGATAGACAATAGAGTAATTCAAGTCTGATTCTTTCTTTTTCATATCATATTACCTTTGAGAAATAAATTCTTAGAGTCATATGATATAAAAGACAAAATTCAATTTTTGTCAGTTGATAGCATGCACACCCTTGGTAGTAAAACTAATAGTCCTCTTGCTTCTTGATATTAGATTTTTAAAACTATTCATATTATAGTTTTCAGACTGGCTTAACCTAAATACCTAAATTTCACCAATTTTTGTCTTATTTAACAACCTAAATTATTACCATTTCAAACATACTCAACTATCTAATTTTATAGCACTCAGACACAAAATGTCTAAGTAAAACCAAGGAATTGGTTATAAAAAAATTACCATTAACTAACTCAAGAGTAATATAGAACTGTATATATTATTTTATTGATAGGCTACTTTATTCAGCCTACCAATTTAATGAAAACTTTTTAAATGGTCATATGCTGCTATTGCTTCCTGGAATTTATTGTAGTTTAAAATGCTTATTGTCAGTAGTTCACAATCAAGCAAAATACATAGAAACTTAAACAATCAGCTCAATGAAATGGGACGAACGCTATGGTAAAGCAATCATAACACTAAAGACAAAGAGCAGTTCATTCTATCTGTACAGTCCAGGGATGAATTCCGAGAGAATGGGACAATTGAACCAAGGGAAAGTCTGGCTAAGATAAAGGAGAAGCATCAGCATAAAGAATCATAAACATTAAGGAAATTTCTGGGAGAGACCACATAACTAGGTGTGTTGCAGCTTGGAAAGGAGGAGAGTTGAAGATCGAATGAGTCTGGAAAGGCATAAATGAGGGAGCTGAATCTCAGAGAGATTAGTAACTCATGTTACCTGGGAGGGACTCGTCACACTCAGACTCCATAACACTCTTGTGTTTTCTCCGCAGTAAACAGTCAGCTAGGGTTGTTCTAGCTTATGTCTTCAGGATATGTCACAGGCCCCAAAATCATCTGTGTTTGAACTCTGGTCCTGGAATCTTACTTTCTCAATTCTTTTATATCCCAACCATAAAATGTGAATAATAAAAAATTTTGAAGTTTTTGTGTGAAAATTAAATGAGGCAATGCATTTATATTACCTAGTACAAAGATAAGCTCCATATAAACTGTTAAAATAGAAAGGAAGAAAGAAAAAAGTTAGATTATCCATCCCATTTAAAATTCATTAAACTTCACTTTTTAACATTGTCACACTATTTTAATCTGCTTTGGGCATTTTCCTTAAGGCAAGGTTAGGAAAGTCCAATGATTGGAAGAAGTGATAATTAACATAGCTGAAAAAAGATAACCAAGTTTAAGATGATATATCACCTTATGGTCCCTGCCTTTGGTAGGGACTGTGAAAAACTGGACAACTCATGCCCTATTTAAAGAGACATACAATACTAAGTCTATGTTCAGCTGAAAAGATGTCATGTTGAAGTGTAAGCCAAGTTTTGTAAGATTTTCCCGTTTTTCAAGAAAAACTGAGATTTTATATTTTTAAATGCAAGATCTTCAAATCTGCAGATATTTTCTTTCAGCCTTAACATGTGCCTTTGTACTCTCTGCATCAGTAGAACTTCAATTTCATGGTTCTTCTGGACCAGTGCTAAAGGAGTAATTTTTATGTCAAGCTATAGTGAACTTTTTATAATTTCAACAGACTTCACCCTGCTTATATTTACATAAATGATCTGCCTTCTAATACTCCTGCCAGCTAGCTAAAATGGCCTTGGGATTAATGCACATTGCTCATATATCTTACCTGTGGGCATCAGAAGGGAAAGGGGATAGGGCAAATTGAATTATCTTCCCTGGAGTTGTCTTGGTTATTCAACAGGTAGTAAAAGCAGAGTCGATTTGGGAACATGACCACTTTGCATACCTCTTAGTGTCTGGGATAACAAGGTGACAGACTTTACTCCCTTTTCAGCATTGTAATCTTTCTGGGCTCCGGGAACTGGGTGACCTGATTGGCCAGGACCGCAGTTAGAGGATGCAGTAATGAAGTGAAGGAGAAAGGAAGATTTCCCAAAAGGCAGATTTCTATGGAGAAAGCCCTTGAGGTTCTTACGGAAACAAATGAATTCTGCACCTGGGCCAGTGGCGCTTCCTCCCAAGACTGGTGATTGACTCAAACCACCTTTGGCTGAGACTGGGCCTTGGCCAGCATTTTCCCCTATGCTCATTGCCCTCCTGACTTTGATTGTCATTCTCTACTACTCTTCTTTCTCTCCTAATTTTATTGTTAAATAGAGTAAAACTTTCATCCATTTGGGTCTTTAGGCAGAAACAATTATTAAACACTAACTAGAGGGCAATGGCACCCACTCCAGTACTTTTGCCTGGAAAATCCCATGGACGGAGGAGCCTGGTAGGCTGCAGTCCATGGGGTCGCTAAGAGTTGGACACGACTGAGCGACTTCACTTTGACTTTTCACTTTCATGCACTGGAGAAGGAAACAGCAACCCCCTCTGGTGTTCTGAGAATCCCAGGGATGGAGGAACCTGGTGGGCTCCCATCTATGGGGTTGCACAGAGTCGGACACAACTGAAGTGACTTAGCAGCAGCAGCAGAATTAATATAGAAGACTATTATGGCACCATATTTTTGGCACCATTCTGATGAACGTTTAGGTGTGAGTATTTGCTTTATTCTCCTTCTTCTTAAGGCCCAAGGCTGTGCAGGTGGCAGGGTGGGAAGAATGCTTGAGTTAGCATTTGGAAACCTAGGTTAAAACACTGAAGCAAAGCGACATTAGGAAACTAACTTCTTAAAGTTGAGCTTTGTCATTGTATTTCAATAAAAATTAATGTAGCTAATTTAGATAAAAATGACTTCTATTTTCCCCTCCCCCAAATTGATTTGGATTAGTATGTGTGCACACACATGCATACACAAATCTATAAAAAAAATTAAAAGAATAAACAAAGCTATTCAATGTAGCTAACTAACAGTGAAATCAAATGATGACCTTAAATGAATCCACATGAATCCACATAGCTTTACATATAGTTGTTAAATTTTGCTCTGAACAGTCTAAGGTCCAAATGAAAAGGAGAATATGGTCACAAGTAAAACTTACTCTTTTTATTCACAGGTGAAAAATGCTCTTAGTTTTTTGAAGAAGAAAATTCAGAATTTCCCTATAATCTTTCTAAGTGAAATGATTCTAATCAGACAGGTAGCTTTCAATACCTGATGTATTAATTTATTCAAAAGTAAAGTCCAGTGGAATCACATCATATCCATCATTACCATTTATCAATATTTGCATTATTATTAAAGGATTGCAGGCTGACCAAATATGTGGGTTCTCTCAGGTCCAAAAGACATTAAATTATTCATTTTCTCAGGAGTATTGTGAGAAACTGAGAAATTGCAATTCAGAAATATTATTTTGTGGGGGAAGAACAGAAAGAACTATAAAATTACTTCAAATATCTTTCAGTCTTTTATATATAATTGGTGCCTGCAATTTTGGACTTTGTCATTTTATATGTGGACAACAGCTTTAGTGATTACTACCATTGACCTTTTGAAATAAAGTTTTGTATTTTAATGTGTGATTAGAAAGTTCTATGACCATCTACAAGTTAATCTGAGAACTAGAATTTCGCAGAATGTTACCCTGAAATGGGATTTACTTTAGTAAAGAAATGTTTCCTTAAACTTTTCAAAAGTGTTAACATAAAAAGTGAAAGTGTTAGTCCTCAGTTGTGTCCAACCTTTAGTGACCCCATGGACTATAGGCCATCAGGCTCCTCTGTCCATGGGGTTCTCCTGGAAAGAATACTGGAGTGGGTTTTCAAGCCCTTCTCCAGGGGATCTTCCCAACCCAGGATTGAACCTGGCTCTCCCCTGTTGCAGACAGATTATTTACCATCTGAGCCACCACGGTAGGGAGAAAGTAGTTGTGCAAAATACCTAAACTAAAATATAATATGATTATGGAAGAATGTGTATGTTATTAGATCTGCATGTAGTATAGTTATGGCTTTTGGAAAGCACAGGCTTAGAATAAAATTGGTGCAGAGCAAAGTAAAGGAAAAAATGATTAAAATCATTCTTTTACAGAATCAGTAAAAGGAAAAACACACACATATACAAAGTTGTCCATTCTTTATACTGAGCTCATTTTAAATAAAGTTATTCTTGATAATATAGATGAAAAATAAAATCCATCAAAATAATACATACTCAACAGGAGGAGAGCTCATATATTGACAAGATAAATCCACAAGATAAATAAAACAGTGAGCAATGGTTCTCTCTCACCAATGAGAGACATCATTCAGCAGTTTCTGAGGAGTCCCCCTCAGTCACCATAGCAATGAAAACCCATTACAGTGAAGTAAAATTAAAAACTATCAAGGCCTTGAATTTGATTCAAAGACATTTTAAAGCCATAACATTCTACTTAAAATGCCACTAAAAATTACTGCCTCATTTTGTAAAGTAGTTTGCTCCTGGAGAGAAAATAATTGCTGTCTACAAAGAAATGATGCCTTGGTTTCCACAGAATGTTTGCTCCTCCATATAGGAATTAATATCTATTTGCTATAATTTGTTTTTGCCACATAAACATGTGTCTCTACATACATAATTTTTGCAAGGAGAATAGTTAAAACATTATAATCTCTTTGGTTCCCAAGGGAAAAAATGGAGAAAATAATGAGAGCCCTACTTTTTCCCCCTCCCCCTCTGCTGAAGTCCCATGCATCGCTGACAGATTTTTGTCATGATAACTTCTGTTGAAACTTTCCATTACACTGAGTGGATGGAATCTTTTCCTTCTTCACAATTTCATAGATTTTTCTAAAGATTATTCCAAACAACTTCTTACACCTCTAATCATGACTCTCTATGGGCAAAGGTTATGCCTGGAGAGGTAAGGCTCTTGGAGGCAGAGTGTGGCTCTGCCTCACACTGAAAGTGTGCCCTGTGCGTGTCAGGTAACCAGTGTAATCACACCTGGTATGAAGAGAAAGCACAGAGTATCCTCCACTCAGCCAAGGTGTCAAAGGAGGATATTTCCATTTTAAGATGATAGTAACAAGCTTTTTCTGGCCCCAGTGGTACCAGAGTGAATGACCCATGCTAACTATCAGAAAGACTTCACTACCCCAAAACACGTGTGATTTCACATCTCTTCCTTTATGAACATGACATTCCAGCATCCATTTTCCCTGATTAAGTCAAAGGCTTGCTTCTCCCAAGAAAATATTCAATCAACTCATCACCATATATTCTTTGGTTGTTGCCAATAGGAGCCAGGCAGGTAACTATTTCTACACAGTTGTATAAACACCCTCTGTGATAATAATTTTGCAAATGCAATCCTTCCTGCAAGCATCATCCTGCTTCTTGTCACACCTCACATTTACAGCTCTTTTCAGTTTCATCTGCTCAGTCTCCTTCTCCATTCCTCTGTCAGTTTTCACAAGGCTCTAACCAGCTATTTTTTACCAAGTCTATTTGTTTAGCCCAGGTACCAATTCAGATTTCTGTCCTAAGAAATTCTTTTTCAGACCCTTGTGGTCTTCTTCTTCCCAGTAGATCAATTACAGGGTTATCCTGTTTATACAAATAGCTTTCCATAGCTTTGATTCTTAGGGTTATAAGGATGGAGATCTTGTTCCTGTCCCCTTCTTTCCCAGAAGTCACTGTGCTCTTTATACAAATTGTCCACTTTCTCTCAATGGTACACGTGCTCAGAGCTCTCAGGAACTTGGCAGGTAGCATTCTTCAAGCCATAGAAAGTCAGTTAATCCCTCCACTCAAGTAATGGATTATCTACTCAAGTTCGATTTGCATAAAGATAAAGAAAAAGCCTCTTAAATGATTCCTCCCATAATCATAACAATCTGCTTCAGGGTGATTGCTATTCTCCACCTGTGCACACAGAAGTGATGAGTGTGATTATTGCTTACTCTTAGATAATCATAAATGGCAATTTCAGGATATAATCTTCCATAATGCCCATTGTGCACAAGCAGCAAAGAATAACACTGGAATTTATCTATAAAGTACCTGTGGCATAAGTTCCCCTTTATTGCTAAAAGAACAATGGTTTTCCAAATCTGTGTGACTATTTTATACCCTCTGTGTGACTTACTGCAACTAGTACTCTCTGGGCATTAGTTTCCACATCTATCACGTAAAAGCACCTTTTTTGTTGTTCAGTTGCTCAGTCCTATCCAACTCTCTGCAACCCCACGGACTGCAGCACACCAGGCTTCCCTATCCTTAACCATCTTCTAGAGCTCGCTCAAACCCATGTCCATTGAGTCAGTGATGCCATCCACCTTAATAAAGCCTTTTTAAATGACTCATCTAATACGTGTTTTTCTTGAGTTATTATTTGTCAATGACCCAAAGTTTTTGTCCTCTAAATGTTCAAAATATGTTGGTTGAGAAGACAGTCACATAGATTGAACATCACACAAATCAAAACATGATTACCACAGTAGAAGTACAGATAAAGTACACAGTGGGAGCACGATGAAGTCAGGGTTTATCTTAGGGAAACAACATGTTGACCAAATAATAGATCTGCAGAGCAGCAAGTGTGGTGTTGTAAGTCAGGGCTTTCTGGGTCAAACCCTGAAATCTCCCTATCACCACTGCCATCTACAACACAACTGCATAAAGATCAAATTGAATATTACTCACAATAGGAAATTTTTAAAATTGTTTTTTAACATTTCATATATAAATGCCACTAATTATAATAATTTTGATACATTCTATGCCCTTTGCAGCTGTATTATATACCCTGATCTGCATGTCATTGGGGGAAAATGTGTTGATTATTTCCAATGTAGTGGAGAAAAACATGGGCTTTGAAGTAGATTGCTAGCTATTTAAGCTCTCTGAGCTTCCAGTTCCCTCATCTGTAAAAAGCTTTGCAACAACATTCAGAGAGAAATTGAAAAAGTGAATATAAAATGTCCAGCATACTATTAGTACAAATTCACTACTCTAGAAAGGTCAATTATCTCTCCTTAAGAGAAAATGTTCCTCTAAGCTAATGTTGCAGAATATTAGAGCTGGCAACAACTTTAGTGATAATCTAGCTTAACTGCTTATTTTTCCAGAGGTCGCTGATAAAACCCATAGATTTGGTTTTACTTTCCAAAGATCACACAAACAGATTCAAGATAATTTTCTAACATATTTGGATTCCTTTTGTGCCCCAAGTAAGACTGCAGTGCCTAATGGCAACCCTGGCCTGAAAGTCCACTCGCCACCACATGTAAAATTGAGACAGGCTGAAAAGATGCCATGAATAGCAACAAAAACTACTTTCATTGAAAAAAGCAGTGCTTAAGTTTGCATTCTTTCTCCAAGGCACTGGTAATTGCAGTAAGAAAGTTTAAATGGTAGTGCATAACAGAAATATATTTTATAAAATAAATAATTGTGAAAAATAATTTTAAATACATTTTCAGCATAAGGCTGATGCTTAACTCTATACTCTAATTCTGAAAATAATCTTATTTGACAAATATCTTCATGTTCCAGAAAACCAAGTAAGCAATTTTTATCATTATACTGCATTAAAACTTAACTAAGTCAGTGTTTAAGCCTTTCTTTCTATTCAAGTTCAATCTAGGAAACACTGAGAGAGGAAAAGAGGAATTTATCTGTAGCAGAATTACTAGACAAATGACAGTTTATTTTATCTGATTTTCAAGTTTATTATTAGTTTTTGCCTTTTGTGAACTTGTGATATTTTTCAATGAAAATGATTAGAAATTATGTGCTTTGGTAAATTTATCAGAATGATTCTTTAATTATACAGATAAAGCAAATAAGAATGGAACTAATAGTTTGCAGTAAGTAGATAACCATGCATTTTGCTGAAAAAGTCCTAATTATAGCTAAATAGTTGGGAGTGGTCATATCTTTTCAATACTCACTAGTACGCAGAGCTTCAGCTGGTCATAAATTAGACAATCTTTGTAGACTCCAGAAGTATTTTAGGAGAGAAAGGTTCAAAACCCTACTGTTCTTTCTGTGTGATAACATGCATGATAACGTCTATAATGAAACCTACTAAGTCTCACGCAAAGAGTACGCACGTGGGAAAACTCAAGTTCCTTTATCTATATCTCTGAACTTTATCAGTCCATGATCTCCAATGTGTATATTATGACATCAACTTTTCTGCAATTAGGGTTCTGACATTGCTTACTCAGGTCTGCACGTAGCCTTAATTCTAACTTGATAGCTTTGGTACATATTTGTGAATTTAATATTTTATGTTAAACATGTTCAGCTTCATCATATAGCCGCTGCTGCCCAGGGTTCTTGACTATTTCCTTTAAGCTTTTGTTCTGTTTCTGTAATGAAATCACCATATTCTATATCCACAATAAGGAACTTGTTACACCTCAGTGTGACACTACCTCATTAAATAAGAAACTTATTAACAATTCATCACTGAGACTATAGTACAGTTGTATAGTCTTTTAAAGACATTCTTTCCCTGACATGCAAATCAATCAAGGTTAAAATCAGCATTTATAACTTAAATGTTCAGATATTTATTTAAAATTAAATAAAATTCATATAAAATTTGGGTATTAATATAACTTGTATCATACTAATTATTTCTGGCTTTTGTTCTGGTTGCCCAGTATCAACAAAACTCTGATTCACACATTTAAATAACTGTAAGCATGGATGATGTTTAATTAAGCAAAAATGCAGAAAAGACCATTCTGTTGCACTAAAAAATGTCTTATATGGGACTACCTTAACACAATACCTAGGCTGTGAATTTAAACAAGAAAAATGTATTTGCTTTCAGTTCTGGAGGCTGGAAGTTTACATGCAAGGAGCCAGCAATGCCTCCTGTTTTTGTGTGTGTGTGTGTGTGCCCACACCGTATGATCTTAGTTTCCAAACTTTATTGAAACCAGCGGAAGTATGGAGTCCCAAGCACTGGCTACCAGGAAATTCCCCAAAGCCTCTTCTTATAAGCGCACGAATCCCACGCTCAGCTGCAGTGGCACAACCTCTCCTTCCCAAGGCTCCATCTTGAGAAAGCATCACATAGCGGTTCCAGCATGACTTTTGGCAGACCACAATTCAGCCCCACAGAACAATGGAAATGTTTCACTAACAGAATCCAGAGAGTCTTTATTCCTTTTCACTCAAAAAAGGAGTTAACTGGGTATTTGTTCCACAGTAGACACAAGGTTTAAAAATTGTATTATAGCACATTTAAACATGTATTTTTCATGGTGAATATAATTTAGAAGTGAAACCCAAGTCACAAATTTGTAGAACTCCAGAAGTAACTCTGTTGACCTTTAGGGAAAACTGCTTTGTTATTCCAACTCACAAATCTATAGAGGAAAAAAGTGCAGCTCAGAGAACTAACCCTGTTGCGGTAAACACTGACCTGATGGCCACGGGACGCAGCCCTCAGTGTTGTCGCTGCTTTTTCCCCCTTTACTTTCCCAGTAAGCTACTACATGCCTAGATCCATGTGAAAATGTATCTCTTTGCCCTTCATGTTGGTTAATTACATTGCCAATGTCTTTTGGTAGTGAAAATTTAATTGAAAAGCGAAGAAAATTCAATAAAGATGGCTGCCTTAATTTTATTGTTTCAATCCATTTAATATGCACTGATAAGGTAAATTATCATATGTCTTCAGCTGTGTTGTTAGTTAAGCAGAAGAGAGTAAAAGATTGAGATAGAGAAGAGGAAAAGGCAGAGAGAGAGAAGACTGGAGAAACATAAAATGTCTTCTGCAGTTAAGAAATGCTATTTTAAAATGATGTTACATTTGTGCTTTTGTTGTGCTAAAGCTTGTAAATTATCTTTCTTGAAAATGTATGTGGTAGACAAATGCTGCAGATAATTGCCACTCATCGCTTGGTGACTGCTGATAGTTGTTAAGTGTGCTAAAGATATATTGACTTAGCAAATCAATTAGCAGTGAAATTATTATAGAAATCCTTTGTCATTAATTACTTTAATGATAAGTAAATTCAGATCTTTCCTGATCACGTGGAACTGTGAGGAAACCTTATCTGAGGGGCTCATACAATCTTAGAAAGTTAGACTCTGCAGACACTTTGCCTTTATTCCAATGGTTATGAGACAGATGCTCATTCAAAAAGAATACACTGTGAGAATATTGTGCTCAGAGTGCAACCCAATCCACAAAACTTTTGAAATGTTTTATAGTTTATGCTTTTGATAGACATATAGCTTAGTAGGTGAAAGAGAATTAGAAAAGGATAGACTTTGGAAAAGAATCTCTTGGTCTTTCACAATGCTTCATGTATCAAATGCTTTCTTTTTCTCATGTCTAGACATTTTAAATGCAGAAAAATATCATTTATAAGTGACTATGTTCATAAGATTATAAACGTGATTCTCAATTTCCTCACCTGCATAATGAAACTATAATAAACCATCATGTTGTTGTATGGATGAAATGTGATAATATCATTAAAACATCAAGCATAAAAATGTTTAGATTATAATACAAGTTGGTATTTAATAAAATGTATTCTCTAAAGAGAAGGAAATTGCACACCACTCCAGTATTCTTGCCTGGAGAATCCTATGGACAGAGGAGCCTGGTGAGCTGCAGTCCATGGGGTTGCATAGAGTCGATCACAGCTGAAGTGATTTCACATGCATGAAAGCAGGCATATCCTCTAAAGAGAAGTATAACTGTTAGAATTCTTTTTGTTTGTTTGTCTGTTTTTCCCCATAGTCCTGATTCACCATCATAGATAACTGGGAGTCCATCATGACATGTGTGCTTGCTCACTATGTTAATCTTCCTTCTTTTACCTTTAATTCCTAAAAGAGACCTAATACACAAGCAAAAGAATGCTCCTGGCATGACAAGTCTTTGGATACTGCATTTTAAAGATCAGTTTAAACAGTATGTGAAATAACCCTCTCCCTTCTAAACGATAAAAAGAATTTATACTGCTACTTGCCTTTAATTGCTGTGCAAAGGAGGCTGAAGTGGAGCCTGCTGAGAGCAGGATGAGTAGCAATCACTGGGGATTGGGGCACAGCAGCTGCCTGTCAACCACGCAATCTCTGCTGTCTCAGGTCTAGCTCACTCTAACAGTGCCTAAGCAAAGGGAAGACACTGTGAGAAATAATCAAAGGAAGGTAGGGCTCAGGGAAAGGTAAGATTGCTGCTAAATTATAAGGAACAAAGGAAGGAAATCATGAATGAATGAAAACAGAAGAAAATTGAGGTAGAGAAAAGTGAGAGATGACTTAATGGATGTACTTTTTAGGCCACAATCCTACATGTATACTTTACGTCAGACGCATGTTAGCTGGATGGCCTTAGAACATTTAAAATACCCGAGTCTCTGTTTCCCTTCTTATAAGAATGAAATATATCCTGTGCGGTTGATCAAATGGTTAAGTGAAAATGAGTGTGAAACTCATTACACTATTGTTAGCACTGCAGATATGTGTGATGCTATGTTTACAGGACACAAGGAGGAATTAAGAAAAGCTTCAGGACAGTGAGGAAAATCCAACAAAGTGTATGTTGGAGTCAGAAAATTCTGCCCTTGATTCACAGATCTAGTACTTAGCACCATCCTGACATTAAGATTCTAAGTTTAAGTTTTCTCATCTGTAAAATGAGGGCCATGAGATCTACATAGGGGTGGTGTAAGTATTAAAGATGATATATGTAACCTACTTATTATTTGAATGGAAATTGTATTACCTCTTACTGAAAATTTAGACATAAAAATGAAAAAAGGAGAAAAGGGAAAAAAAAACCTTTCCCTAGAACTTTCTTAAAGGAAATTCACATTTATTTATTCACTGGGTGTCTTCAGTATTCCTACATCATACACATGAGAAGCCTCAGGGTTTAATTAATGAGTATCTAGTGACAGGGAAGAAATTGGAGGTTAGGCTTACCTCAGTGGAAGTCTAAGGTCTTTGGAACTATGCATTCTTCCCATTCTGCTATTGTACCAACTAGGAAAAGGGTTTATTAAAAACAAGCAACACAAAATACCACTTTGCATCAGAAAAATGACACATCTATTTTTCTGCAACTCAAAGACATGCAAGGTCTATGGCAACAACTATTAATTCTCTTTAAAAAAATGGACCCGTGGACAGACAGCAGTTTATAATACATGACAGAAAGATGTAAATGCCACCAAGAAAACTTCAGACAGTTTTATGGAAGGAAAGCCTCTAGAGCTGAGAGTTCAGTCAGTGCCTCATGGCAAAGCCATACGTATGGTTAAAAATCAAAGCAAACCCCGAGAACTAAACATTTGTGAGCTAACAAGGATTTCAAGCATGTCAGAATCACCTTCAAAGCTTTTCTGAAATGGTGCAGGCCAGGTTGAATCCTTGCTGTTGGGAAAGTGAAGTCTACTAAAGGGGTCTTAGAGCTCTGTATCTCCATACCAACACCCACCTGATTGCAAGACCAAGAGACAAAGGACAGAGAGAATAGCCTGGATGCACTGGTTTCAAATGACTCTGGAGGAAAAAGAAGAAACCATGTAACCACTAACCAAAAGACAGGGTTGTCATCACAGGGCAGTTTGTATAATCCTTGAACAGGGAATGGTCTCAAATGTGTGTAAACAGTAGTTTACAAGATCACAGGAAATAACTAACTATGAATAAAATTCTGGCCAATGGTTGCTTCTCTTTTCTTAGGGTGATTTTTTATTTCACTAAAAAAGAACAGAATTCTGGACAAAAGAAGTAGATTTGGAGAGAAAACCAATGATTTCCTTTCTAGTTACATAAATGTGTTGAGTAATTTTACAGAGAATGGGTGATAATTTTTATGATTTCTTATAATTCTCAATTATTATGAGCTTTAGAGTTAAAACCATTAAAAAAACATTAATTTGTTTTTTTCATGCAGTAAGCATTTTTGTTGGCAGATAGCATTCTTGAATCAGCTCTTTCCTTAGAACCTTGACTTGTTTCTGGCAGTAATACTCATATCTAGTGGAAAGAAGCTGACAGGCAAAAAGTAAGAGTATCGAACTACTTCACACATTTTAACATTTATTGGTAATGGTTTGTTTTAGTTTTGTTTTGTTCTGAGGGAATGGGAAAATGAGAGAGTAACTCTAAATCAGGTTAACCTTTTTCTTTTAGTATCAAGAAAACTATAAGAAATATTTAAAACAAGCTTAGGACACAGTGTAATTGTGAACAACGGACTAAAAAAACCCAGGATTATTTCCAGTAAGTAATTTCATTACTTGGTATATATCACTATAAGGAAAAAGACCAAAGCAATGGACATAAATTCTTCCAAGCCTTTGTAATATACTTGAAAATAACACTGGGGACCATCGAACAAAATAGAAAACTAATAAATCAAAAGAAAGCTCACGAATGGAACTACTTTAACAATTTGGAAGGGCTGAGATATACGTAGATTCTATCCTTTGAATTTTCGATTCAGTACAGTATTTATGGGACTGTTTATAGCAGCTAAAAGTGCATAATATACAGCACAAAGCTGAATGTAAAGCCTTGACTTCATGTCTTAGGTCTACCAAAGCAATTCTATGACTTTAAACAAGTCTCTAATCATCCCCAGATCTCGTTCACTTAAAACTACAGGTATGCCTGTATATAGATACTCTTTGTACTTTTGGATCTAATTCCTGAAAACCTAAAACTACTTAAAAAAAAAAAAGCCTATTAGCAATTTATTTTAAAATCAGAAAGCAGTAGAGATCAGAAACCATAGCTATAAATATAAGGGCAACAAAATAAACACTGCAAATTAAACATGAGAATTCCATGTCTGTATGCTCATAAAAGGAGTTGTATTTCCATGTTTATTATTTCTGCCTCCTGAAAAACATGCAGCACTAGAGATCCTGGGAAACATGGCTGCTTACTCTAGCTGTACTCTCAGTGTTCTTTACCTTGTGTTGCAAAGGAGGGTTTCTTTGGGTGTTATGGATCTTTCCCATTCCTGTTCAAATACATTTTTAGATCCATCCAAATCTGCATTCCTGGGTGATCAGAACTCAGTATGAGACCTTAATTTAACTAAATCCTCCTCATTCTCATCTCAACATCCTGCTTCCTAACAAACAGGATTATAACCCTTCTTTTCATTCATTTTATATTTCCTCTGACTGCTTCCCAAGACATCTCTCATTCCCTACATTTTAATGAGCTTTACTCCTTTTTATTTCTAAATGTTATCAAGTATAGAGGAGAACATTTTCCCTAGACACTAAAAAAAAAAAAAAAAAGCCTGATTTTAATTCACTGAGCTGGCACAGACTCGCTCTGACCTTGGCCAAAGTAGTTTAGCAGACTATCCTCAGTGTTTTCAGCTATATGATGAGGGTTGGGGTTATCAACTGCTCAACGTAATAAATATTCTCTGATAGTTATTGCTATTATTTTTAATGTAAATAGTAATTGTAATAATGATCATTATAATGAAGAGAAGGATAAATGTCTATCATTCCATGTGCTTTTCACAAACTATGGAGACACAAAGAATTTTATAAACCACACCTAAATTATTCTTTATTCTTCTAGATATCACTCAGAATCCGTCAGTAACTCCTAAAGTGAATGAATTATGAGATTTTAAAATTTCTTTCAACATTACACTTATGAGTTTTGAGTCTGGAGCTAAAGTAAAAACTAAAAATTAACAAGGCTTCTTCCTTCTAGGCTCTGTTAAGTTCTTCTTCATCATTTTAAAGAAAGTTCTGTGAGTCCCTGCTGAATGAATTTCTGAATTAGGTCTAGTTTTACCAAAAACATGTTTCAAAAAGTTCAGAGGAAAAATATTGATGTGCATTTTGAACAAACCAAGAGGTGTTTTTATATATGTTAAAATACCACTCACTGATCTGAAATAAGATAAGAGATTATTTCCATGGATTGCAACTATGTAACTGTCTTCCAGGTAAAGGCATTTTGCACTATTTCCGTGCCAAGTATTTGAGTGCTTACATGGTAACAGGCAGAGTTAGTGACAGATACAGGAATGGTTTCAAATCTCCCTGGGCAGATTCGAGCACTTGGGTTGAGAGAGGGGAATGGAAATGGATTCCCCATCATTCATGGAGAAGCAGACACCACTGCAGCCCCAGTGTTCTCCAGAGTCTTCTGTGGACTACTCTAACTTCTTCATTCCTAAAGGGCAGTTACATGGGGAAATAAGTTAGCGAAAGTATGTTAGTATACACATACAGCAAAGGAGCCTCCTTTCCTTGACATAGAATATGCTTGTTTGCAGTCCTTGTGAGAAGAATATACATTCTATCCTCTTGACTTTGATCTTGGCTGTGTGGCTTGTTTCGTCTAATATGATTGATGTCACTATGCACACAATGAGAGTGGAGGCTTGAAATTACCTTGTAAAGTTGGGCTTCCCCCACTGAACATCAGTGAGCTGCAGTAAGAATCTTTGCATTCTGAACTCAGAATGAACACATGTGAAGTTAACATAACCACAACTCATAAATAGTTTGGAGCTCAGACCAATAGGCCCTCAGCTTGAAGCAGAGAGGCTCAGAGTTCAGACTATACTGGACAGTCCACAAGTTGAACTGCTAAACTCCCAACATTAGAATATTTTTGTTCACCATCAAGATTATGTTTCCTTTTCATGCAGCAAATGCCTCTTTTTCTAACAAAATCTCAAAGGTCATGTGTAGAAGAAACAATTGCTACACTGTGCATGTAGTGAAACAATAGAAACAGGTAAAAGTTAGCAGAGCAACACAGACATAGACAAAAATAGATTTTTGTTGTTGTTGGCCATGCCATGTGCTTTGTGGGATGTTAGTTCCTTGAGCAGAGATTGAACCCAGGCCATGGACGTGAAAGCACAGAGTTCCTAATCATTGAACAACCTGGGAATTCCCAAGAAGTGATTATTCACAGAAGAGCAGTAAAGATAATTTTCCTCTAAATAGGTATCAATTGAGAAAGGGTTCACCAGGAACAAAAGGGGAGAAGAAATGGAATTTCAGGAATTCTGTAAATATACTAGCAAAGGGTAGAGGGGGAAGTCATCAACCTAAGGGAAAAACTATAGTAAATACTTTAATCCACAAATTATTATGCTGACTGCATAGCACAAGTGTACTTTTCAACCACCACATGGCAGGCATTTTTCACAAATACTCAGACCTGTGACTTTTGAGAGTGACACAGCTAATGAGTAACCAGATTGGATTTTACACTCAAGCACCTCCAACACTCTATCTTTCAAATACATTATCTTTCCACTATACTTCACTAAAGTGTTGTGAGACCTAATTTCTGATCACATTTAGTAATACTCTGTACCTAAACTTTTTTTCACTATTGAATTGGATAAATATGTGATTATATATACTTTTCCACCTGTTTTGAAGAGAATAAATTATTTCCCCTTGGGCTGCAAAAAGAAATGGAAAAACAGCATAATGATATCCCTTATGAAGTTGGTAATGATTAAAAGCACTGTGGCATTTAGGATTGCTTCTCAAAAGGAACTAATAATGGGAGTTTGATAAAAGCCAGAGCAGCTCTCCTCTTTTTTTCTGCTCCCAGGCTTCTAACACTAGATAATGTGGGTGCTTCTGCATTTTTAAGAACAGAGTTCCTTGTTCAACAATAAGGCAGAGCATCTTTTAAGAGATGAATGTAATGGAGGTCATAACCTGCATTCTTTCTATTACCAACAATTTGAATGTCAGCGTGCTGTTTTCCTGTGGCTGTTTGGCTAGATTCTTGCTCACCTGGACTTCTGATTTCTTATGATTCTTGTTTCAAGCCCCTTTAACACAATTACCAGGGCTTACTGCCTATAAGAGTGTGTGTAAGTGTGCACACATATATACACACACTCTAGCAGAGAGCTTCTTTATATTGTTGGTAAAAGGAAAATGAAAATAAGGAGCTATACTTTTCAATTCCTGCAAGGTTAAATCCAAACACCTTAGTATGGAAAACTTGGCTTCTCAAAATGTTTTTCTTTTTTTTTTCTGAGAACTTCTACCTCCGGCTCTGCACACGATGCTTGGCATTGGCTTAGTCACTAAGTCACGTCTGACTCTTGCAACCCCATGGACTGAAGTCTGCCAGGCTCCTCTGACCACGGGATTCTCCAGGCAAGTACACTGGAGTGGGTTGCCATTTCCTTCTCCAGGAGATCTTCCCGACCCAGGAATCTAACCTGGTCTCCTACATTGCGGGCAGATTCTTTACCGACTTTACTGAGCTATAAAGGAAGTACACGAGCTTAGGTGTCACTGAATTTCTGATTGTTCTCTGTGTATGTCACATCTACTGAACTTTGCTGTGCCATGAACTCTATTTTTAAACTATCTTTGGTGCTTTGTAAATACTTTAATGCTTTTAGGACCCAGCCCTGGTTTCATCAGGTTCATCTAGGATTTTCCTATGCTTCCTCTAAACCCAGTTTAGACACAGTGCCCTCCTGCACTGTTTTAGTTACAGTGAGACAGTACCCAAAGGACCTAGGCCAACAGCAGAAAAGTCAGTTTGCAGAAAAAAGGAGAACATTTTGCCAACGAACCAGCTCTTGAGTTGGTTCTAAGTTTCAGCCTAACCCCAAATAGCATGAGAACCCTGACCTTCTATCTTCTTTTGTTTTTAACCCCAAGAACAGGTTCCCATGAGAACCTATTAACCTGTTTTGACCACATTAATTCAAATTTAAACTTATTTTTTCCTGGAGAATCACTCAACTTAAGATTTGTCCTGAAATTTTCTTCATTAAGTTACATTATTTATCCCTAGTAAAAATAACTTAATATATATCCAATAGACCTCCAAATGTAATTTTTTTTTACCTAGTAGTGTCAGAGGTAAATGCAGAAAGTAAATGTAAAAGGAAGGGTTCCCACTTAACACACAAATAAGTCACAAGTATGACCAGTGGTCAAGTCAACACTTGTTCCAGATTAAGTAACTATAATCTCACTTTAAGGTACACCGTGCAGCAGTGAACTCAGGCAGACAGGAACAGCTAGAGAGAGCTAACTCCAGGTCTTTGAACAGTAATTAGAGAAGTCATCAATATTGCTGTCCCTTCAAGTTGCCTATTAGCTGGAGAAGGCAATGGCAACCCACTCCAGTACTCTTGCCTGGCAAATCCCATGGGAGGGGCTTGGTAGGCAGCAGTCCACCGGATCGCTAAGAGTTGGACATGACTGAGCGACTTTCCTTTCACTTTTCACTTTCATGCATTGGAGAAGGAAATGGCAACCCAGTCCAGTGTTCTTGCCTGGAGAATCCCAGAGATGGGGGGAGCCTGGTGGGCTGCCGTCTGTGGGGTCGCACAGAGTCGGACACGACTGAAGCGACTTAGCAGCAGCAAGTTGCCTATTACATCAGACAATAAGCTCATAGAGCATTGGATAAGCTGTGAGATGTATGAATTCAATTAGGTTGCCAGTTGGAAAACTCAAATGTAAAATATGGGAAGTTACAGGTTAAAGGAAATATGTGTAAAACCTTGTCCACCACAAACATAGAGAAAATAGGGAATGCTCTTGCTATTGAGGTAAATCACAATTATTTATTTTGTCACATTGCTTGATAACATTTTAATATTTAAAAAATCTTATAGAATCAATGACGTTTTTAAGAAAATGTACAGTTAATAACATAAAAGGAAGTTCTAAGATGCTTCATGATACTTTAAAGAAATCTGCAGAAACTAGCCCAGAGGTCCCATTTCTGCCCATATGGTAAAAGCAGGTGGACCAGGAATGCTGTGGAAAGCTGCACGTTATTTTTTTCTTAATATTCATTTTACATGATTTTATCCAGTTACACTATTTGTATCCTAATTCAATAAAAACGAAAAACAAATGAGAAACGCATTGATTGATATTAATGGCAATACAAAATTATCAATAGCTGCTCAGTGTCAGAGCAGAAAATGAGAATGAGAAAGAGAGAATAAAGAATTCTGTGTCTTAGGGAAAAAGAGGGAGAAACTATCAAGACAAATATTTCCTCATGTACCAAGTGAATTGCCATGTTGCAAACTATCATAAAAATGAAATAAAAAAATTATGACTGGTGTCTTTACAATGGCAGGGAAGTATGTTAATTTTAATGGAGATTTCAAAAAGTATTAGCAAATATACACAGCACCATTTGATAGGATGGACTTTAAAAAGTCATTTAGCTGGCACAATATATTATAACATATTATATCAGAAAATATCAAATGATTTGGTGTTTTGGAAAGGCATGCAGACTTTGAGATGAATTAGAAGAATCCTCACATTATATTAGCAAGTATTGAGGCTCAAAAGGATAATCACTTTCTATGAAGTGGGAGAAGCAAGCCTAGATAAGCCAAGTCCTTAAAATACTTTATTACGTAGAATACAGTTTTGGACAGTTTGTACACTTTGGTGGGGAGGGGCACTTAATATTAACTTTTGGCCTGAAACATTTACTCACCAGTGGGAGCCTATAATCAAGTATGTATTAAACCAATCATAATGGAGCTATCTGAAACATTGTCCTCCTTAAGATGCAAAAAGATCATTTGCTACAACTTTTTGTGCAAATCATTGGATAATTCAGACACTAGGATTGCAGTCCATTCTGACCACAATTATCTCCTTCAGAAAAAAATTTTTCACCACTTGCTGTGGAGAAAAATGAAGGCCACAAAAAATGTCATAGTAGGTGATAATATCTTTGATATCACTTTTTGGTTTCAAGGAAAGTCATTTCATCTTCCCAGCTATTGAGCTGGAGTCTATTCAGCCAAGTATATAAACCACCAAGAAAGAGCAACCATTAACTATTATCAAATCAGTAAAGGTCCATTTGTCATCCCTGGGAACTTTTTGTCTTTCTGGGGAAGCAGTAAAGAGACATTAGTCAGGATGCCTTTGGTCATAAATAAAATAAAATTCAACCTCAAAATGACTTAAATTGAAATGATGACCAAATATTTCTTATTTCAACAATTTCAGAGGTAGAATTTTTCCAGGACTGGTTAATTGAGTTTTAGCCAGCAAAACCATCAATACTTGGGTTCTTTTAATTTTTCTGCCCTGCTATTTTCCACATATTATCCTCCAAGTTAATTCACTTCATGATATAAATAAGTCTATAACAATTATAGGTATCAAATGAAGACACAAACTTCAGCAGAATTTAAAATGAAAAGAAAAGAAATAAAAAGATTTCTTCTCTGTGGTTCATTTTGACACCAAAAACCAAATAAACCAATAACATTTCCTATGTCGTTCGTTAGCAAGGGGAATCTTGTTGCTATGACAGTCTACTGAAGTCCTGTAAAAGTCTTAGAAATAAAACCAGCTGATAAAAATAAGATCATATGTGATTTTTTTCTAAATTTTGTCACTTTTGTAATGTTTGTCTTATATTTAGTGGAAAAACTTGATTACTAGTAAGGCCACTTTTCTTTAGATTTCTGATAGGTGTCTTAAGAAGTTTTCCTTCCTATCAAATTATTTTTAATTTTTTTCAAGATGGTCTCCTAGAATTTTATGTTTGATTATTTTATTTACTATTAAAATGCAAAGACTAGATCCAGAAAACACAGAAGCATAGACACACACCAAAATATTTCTCAAATATGTGTTGTTGGTTAGTCACTAAGTTGTATCTTTCCTTTTTTGACCCCATGGACTGCAGCCTGCCAGGCTCCTCTGCCCAAGAGATTTTTCCAGGTAAGAATACTAGAGCAGGTTGCTATTTCCTTCTCATGCCCTCCTCCAGAGGATCTCCCTGACCCAGGGACCGAACCCACATCTCTTGCATCTCCTATGTTGGCAGGCAGATTATTTACCACTCAGTTCAGTTCAGTTCAGTCGCTCAGTCGTGTCCAACTCTGCGACCCCATGAATCACAGCACGCCAGGCCTCCCTGTTCATCACCATCTCTCGGAGTTCACTCAGACTCACGTTCATCGAGTCAGTGATGCCATCCAGCCATCTCATCCTCTGTCGTTCCCTTCTCCTCCTGCCCCCAATCCTTCCCAGCATCAGTCTTTTCCAATGAGTCAACTCTTCGCATGAGGTGGCCAAAGTACTGAAGTTTCAGCTTTAGCATCATTCCTTCCAAAGAAATCCCAGGGCTGATCTCCTTCAGAATGGACTGGTTGGATCTCCTTGCAGTCCAAGGGACTCTCAAGAGTCTTCTCCAACACCACAGTTCAAAAGCATCAATTCTTCGGTGCTCAGCCTTCTTCAGAGTCCAACTCTCACATCCATACATGACCACAGGAAAAACCATAGCCTTGACTAGATGGACCTTAGTCGGCAAAGTAATGTCTCTGCTTTTGAATATGCTATCTAGGTTGGTCATAACTTTTCTTCCAAGGAGTAAGCGTCTTTTAATTTCGTGGCTGCAGTCACCATCTGCAGTGATTTTGCAGCCCCCAAAAATAAAGTCTGACACTGTTTCCACTGTTTCCCCATCTATTTCCCATGAAGTGATGGGACCGGACGCCATGATCTTCATTTTCTGAATGTTGAGCTTTAAGCCAACTTTTTTCACTCTGTCACCTGGAAATCCCAATATGTATACATATATATGTATGTATGTATGCATGCATGCATGTTTGCATGCATGTATGTATGTATGCATGTATGCATGCATGTATGTATGTATGCATGCATGCATGCATGCATGCATATATATTGTATATATATGTAGCAGGTAGCAAGAAATCTCCTCCCTTTTTGTTTGTTTGCTTGTTTTTTACCCCTGAGAACAGGTTTCCATGAGTAGTTATCAGCCTGTTTTGACCAGATTAATCCAATTTTATGCTTATCTTTCCTGGAGACTCATTCAATTTAAGATTTGTCCTGAATTTTTCCTCATTAAGTTATATTATTAATCCTTGCATATATATATATATATATATATATACACATTATCTTTTAATGATTTCTATGTTCAAATCTGAGCTTCCCAGGTAGTGCTAGTGGTATAGAACCCCCTTGCCAATGCAAGAGACATAAGTGATTCTGGTTCAACCCCTGTGTTGGGAAGATCCCCTGGAGGAGAGCCTGCATACCCACTCCAGTATGGGTGCCTGGGAGAGTCCCATGAACAGAAGAGCCTGCTGGGCTATTGGTCCATGTGGTTACAGAGAATCAGACATGATATACAGTCCATGGGGTCACAAAGAGTTGACACAACTGTAGCAACAGCTTGTACACATGCTCAAATCTAAGAATAGCAGTAGTCATTAACTGAGGAGTGTACATCTATACCAGGGCTCTCAGGTTACAAGTTTCCTGGAACTATGCAGGAAATCAGTGCTAAACAAAGCGTTTCTCAGTAGGTAGTACATGGCATGGAATAACTTGTTAATTTTCTATGAATATATATTGAATAAGTTTAACAGTGAATGGATCAGTGATATTTGGGTTCACCCCAACTCTGCTGTTTTTAAGTAATGCTCTTGTCAAGTTACCCAACATGTTTGAGTGTTGAAAATAAAACTGATTATATCATTCACTGTTGCTTTGGGAAGAATTAAATTACATGAGATAATGTTTATAAAGCAAAGTATTATCTGTTTCTAATAGTTATAATGTCTATCATTTTTAGTCTTTGCATCAAGCACTATTTAGTCACATCTCACTTTTTATTTTTTTGCAATCTCTGCAAATTACTAGTGATTTTTTTTTACCACTATCATACAGATAAAGAAACTAGTCTTAGAGAAATTAAGACATGCAAAATCATCACAACTATTTAAATCTTTGATTTCTGGGAAGAAAAATGATTGAATGTAGGGCTTCCCTGGTGGCTGAGATGGTAAAGAACCCGCTTGCAATGCAAGGGACCTGGGTTTGCTCCCTGGGTTGGGAAGATTCCCTGGAGGAGGGCATGGCAACCCACTCCAGTGTTCTTGCCTGGAAAATCCCCATGGACAGAGGACCCTGGTGGGCTACAGTCCTTGGGGTCACAAAGAGTAGGACATGACTGAGTGACTAGGGACACACATGCAGCAAAATTAGGTACACATAGACTTTAAAATCTAGAGTTGCTCTGGAAAATATTCTAAATCTGTACACTTTTAGAACCCAATGTATTGGGTTGGGAAATAGACCCATAGTTCCCAGTACTCAGCCACTCCATATTGTCTTGTCTTCTACCTCTCTCATTGCCATTCCTGTTTAATTTCCTTTGCTAGCAAGTTCTTTACATTTCTGAATGTAAAATTTTAGCTAGTCCCAGTGCTTAACTTTCACCTGCTCTTACTTCTGTATCCTTCATCCAAACATCTTACTTTATCTCCAACTGCCTGCCTAGCATTCCCACTTAACTTTTCAGTAGTAATTTCAAACCATTAACATATAAATCTTTTCACAGCAACTGCTTCCTCTCAAATATACTCCTTTTCATTTTCTACCATTTTATTTTTTTTTTAGTTGTATATCTAATATTACCAAATAATTTATTTGAAATCAGAATTAAAAGAACATTTGACAGCTGTGAAATGTATATTTATTCTGTTACTTCTGGCCAGCTGTACAACTCATCTAGGACAAATTACCAGATCAAGTTTATATTACTTCTTCAGGACTGCGGTTTCTCAACAACTTCGAACTTGGGGTCTTCAAATGTGAAGTTAGGGAACGTATTCATGTCTGCTTTACCATACATTTGCTTAAGCTTAAAAAGCTCCCGGTCTAGGTCTTGCTGATACTCTGGGCCAGCATCAACAGGTCCTCCAGATGTCTGTCGCTTAGTTCTATATTCTCTAATCTTGTCCACGAAGAGTTTCTGCACAGGATCAAGCTCCTTATTAAATGCCACTGCTGTAACACCAATGTTCCTCCTCAAAGAGACTGAGATTGCAGACTGAACAACAGAGGACAACCTGAAGAGTCTCTGAAGAATCATGGTGATCCGGACAGGAAGCGTCTCGGAGACACTCTGCCCATTTTCTACCATTTTAGTTGATGTCAACTTCATCTTTTCAGGTGCTGAATTCAAGGATGAAAAATTGGATTTGTCTTTGACTGTTCTGTTTCCTGATACTCTACCTACAGTCAACGTATTCAAAATACATTCAGTATTGCAGTAGTACTAACATTCATTATGTGTTAGTCTGGGTCTTCTGAGAATCAGATACCAAGATAGGATTAAACATGTGAATGTACTAGGAGTAAAGCCCAAGAGAGAAAGCAAGGACAGAACTTAGAGAGTCAGAAATGAAACTCAGGTCTGACTCAAAGTAAAGGAGAAAAAGAAGATGGGAACTGGGTGAAAGGGGTTTTGGCAGCAGGGCAATTCTGAGGGTTTAGCAAGGCCATTGGAGAGTCCTTAAGCCAAAGTAGCCTGTGAGATATTTCTGCATCTTCCAGAAAGGAGTTTCTCTCAGAATCCCTGCCATGCTTACTGGTTTCCTTGGTAGCACATGGGAAACAGCCTCCACCAGAACCTACTGATGGATTCCAGAGTACTCTCAGCTGTTATAGATCTGAAAGGCACATCCTCACCATGCTCACATACTGCCATCGCCTTGGTCTAGGCCACTATCATCTCTAAGTAGACTTATTGGAGTAGCCTGTTAACTGATCTTATTTATTTGCCTTTTCTTCACTTCCACCTTTTCTCAGCATAACTTGTACTATGCCTTTTTCAAGACATAAGTCAGATCCTGTCACTCTCACCTGAAACCTTACAGTGCTCTCCTATTTTTGAGTAAACTACAAAATCATAATAATGGGTGACGTGTCCCCACAACGGCTTCTCAGGGCCTCCTCTTTGACCTTTCATTCACCACCACTGTAGTCCTTGCCATTTTTCAAGCATAGCAGGTATTCTCCAGCCCAAGGGTCTCTATACTTGCTGTTGTCTCTTCTCAGAACCCATAACCACACTTGCCTTTATATTCACAATACCCAGTGTCTCTTCATTTACCTACTGCATACTTTATTTTGTATTTATTTATTGTTTCCATTTCCCCAACAGTTAGACCATATAAGGGTAGGGGTTCTTGTCTAACTGCTGCATTCCTAATGCCTATACCATTACCTACTCAGATTAAGTGCTCAGAAAATATATTTTTGCATTTATAAATAGTGACAAACCAAGAACTTGTGGGGAAGACAGATGGGCACTCAAATTTTAACTGTTTCTTTTGGAGAAATCAATTAGCCTCTGCACCTCAGGTATTTCAGCTATAAAACAGTAGAACGATACGCTCTATGTGTGTTGTGGGTATAAAAAAATCACAACTAAGTATAGCATCTCAGATGTTGCAAAAATCCCATATACTATTGCAATATTTATCCAACTAGATTGGAGTCTGCCATCCTTTCATCCCAAACGCAACTCTGACAGGAGATGACTGGATGGCAACACAGATCTGAGTATCTTCACTCTTAGGTACTTCGTTTTTAATTTCCTCAAGGGATTGAAATCACTTTTCTTTCCCGACCAGAGATACTCCAAAAGTATAAATTAATGAACAAAGCATTTTTATTTAACATGGATTAAAAAACTGGCTTTGCTTCACTGGGTATGTAAACAGACAACAATAATTTTATAATTCTCAGAAACAATTTCTTTATTTATAATGTAATGATAGTTACACTTTTCTTTCTAAATTGTTCTGATATAAAGTTAATAAATCATCTATGATAGATTTATATTAACTAGACAATACCCTTAAAAATATCACTTTTCCTGAAGGTGACAGAAGGTCAGAGATTCTCAATAAAGACAGTGAAAGTATTAGACCATTTCCATATACCTGAAAGGCATAGTTTCTAATTCTATGCTGTTGGTCTCTACCACTGTACTGCTTTTAAAATAGTTAATGAAATAAAATATTAGTATTCCAAATTCACTATAGCATAAATCTGGGATGACTGAAGTATAAGACAAAGTCATCATCATATAAAATCTCTTGAGCATAAAACACATTCATCCCCCTGTTTCTTTCCAGGAGACACACTGCTCCTGACCAGAGATGTCCTATGTCAATATGATGTATTGGATGAATTATTTTCTGTTTAATGTTAGGACAACAACATGTCTTTTCTTTAGTGACCTTGATATCTCATTTTTAGAAATATAAGCACTAGAGTATCAGAAGATCTGTAGGAGCCTTACTCTTTTTACCACAGTTTCTCTAGTTATTTTATTGTCTTCTACACAAGCATTCAGATTATTCATGCTGCTATGTACATTCTGCAGAATACCAACTTATTCTCCACTCTTTAAACAATGTACAGTCAAAGATAGGGGATCTGTAACAAATCGCTTTACAAAAACATACTAATGGGTAGTTACCTGAAAATTTACTAGTGTACTTTTAAGACACAGTGCATTATTTCAGAGTATAAAGTATAATTGATTATGTCACGATATTTTCTTACATAATTATTAATTATTGAGTTAAAATACTGAATTTCCAGTCATTCTTTCTGATGAGCTGAGCCATGAAAAGGCAAACTCCGAGGTCACTGTGCTTTTAGTTGACAGTAGTTGTACATCAAGTTCCTTCAAAATATGTTTTTTTCCTGGAAAGTAGGTTGATTGGAGTCACCAAGCAGAATTATAATAAATGTATTTTATTATTAGTTTTATAATAAGTTAATGGTTTTTCTAATTTACCATCTACATGGGACACACCTGGAAGTGTAGTTAAAAACATACCAAAACATCAATAAAATTTTAATCTCTTCCAGATAAACAAGGGAATAAGTTCACCTTATCAGGCTCCTACTGTGTCTTTGTGAGGCCCTTGAATATATATCATCTCTAGTTTTACTAATAAATCTGAAAGTATATTAATAATTTACTCAAAACCATACCAATTTATCTAGGATTTGAACACTTTACTTTGCCAACTAGACACACATATTCCTTCCACCGTTTTACATGGCCTCCTTGTAAACATGTGCTTCAGATCAACCCTTTGCAAAATATTACACAACACACAAAAAGTATTAATTGATATCTGTGGAGAAAGTACTGCTTGCCTGGAGCTGCTCCTGCTGCTGCTGCTAAGTCACTTCAGTCTGTCTGACTCTGTGTGACCCCATAGATGGCAGCCCACCAGGCTCCCCCCGTCCCTGGGATTCTCCAGGAAAGAACTCTGGAGTGGGTTGCCATTTCCTTCTCCAAGCTTGCCTGGAGGTTACAGTCCAATTGGAGACACAGAATATGTTAACAGATATTAGAGAAACACAGGCACATAGAAGAGATTCATTCTGAGAGGGGCACTTCCATTTTAACACAATGACTGACCAGATAATCGGTAAAAACTTCCAGAGCAATATGGCTCAAAACGTTGGAAAAAATATGAAACATCAATTTCAGTGTACATCTGAGTTGACAGAAAATAATAAAAATGTCAGTTCCCAAAGGAACTAAAAGCCTCTTGCTGAAGGCGAAAGAGAAGGGTGAAAAACTCAACTAACTTAAAACTCAGCATTTAAAAAACTAAGATCACGGCATCCAGCTCCATCACTTTATGGCAAGCAAAAGGAGAAACAGTGGAAACAGGGACAGACTTTATTTTCTTGGCTCCAAAATCACTGCAGATGATGACTGCGGCCACAAAATTAAAAGACGTTTGCTCCTTGGAAGAAAAGCTATGACAAACCTAGACAGCATATTAAAAAGCAGAGACATCACTTGGCTGACAAAGGTCTGTATAGTCAAAGTAATGATTTTCCCAGTAGTCATATAGGATGTGAGAGCTGGACCATGAAGAAGTCTGAACACCAAAGAATTGATGCTTTCAAACTGTGGTGCTGGAGAAGCCCCTTGAGAGTCTCTTAGACTGCAAGTAGATCAAGCCAGTCAATCCTGAAGGAAATTACTCTTGAACATTCATTGGAAAGACTGATGCTAAAGCTGAAGCTTTAATAACTTTGTCCACCTGATGAGAAGAGCTGACTCATTGGAGAAGACCCTGATGCTGGGAAAGATTGAAGGCAGAAGGAGAAGGGGCTAACAGAGGATGAGATGGTTGGATGGCACAATCAATGGACATGAGTTTGAGCAAATTCTGAGAGATAGTAAAGGACAGCGAAGTCTGGTTTCCTGCAGTCCAGGGAACTGCAAATATATAGATACCACTTAGCAATTGAACAACAGCAACAGCACTCCCAAAATATGAGAGACCACTGAAGACCAAAGAAGTCAGTGGGGGTAATCGAGCTATTACTACATTGAGAGTAAATTTCTATCTTTAAACCTAAAATACTTGAGTTTTCAAATGCATAAGGATTGCATAGCTGAGACTTGGGGTTCCCGTGAGAAAGTGAAATAGAGATCTTTACCTGTCCACCTTTGAAATGCCAGTTCTCAAACAGTTAGGACACCGTTGCACTACCAGATGCTTCTACTTTTGCTCTTTTTTTTTTTTCTGTTTGTTTATGACAATGAATGGGAGGAGGCACTACAGAATTTAGAAAACTAATCACTTTTTAAGATGTAAACCAAAGTGAAACTGAAGTTGCTCAGTTCAGTTCAGTTCAGTTCAGTCACTCAGTCATGTCCAACTCTTTGTGACCTCATGAATCGCAGCACGCCAGGCCTCCCTGTCCATCACCAACTCCCAGAGTTGCTCAGTCGAGCCCACCTCTTTGCGACCCCATGGATAGTAGCCTGCCCCAAGCTCCTCCGTTCATGGAATTTTCAAGGCAAGAGTACTGGAATGGGGTGCCATTTTCTTCTCCAGGGAATCTTCCCAACACAGGGATCGAACCCAGGTCTCTCACATTGTAGACAGATGTATTACCACCTGAGCCACCAGGGAAGGAGAATTTTAGAATGTGGAGAAAATATATTATAAACTCTAAATTGTTAAATTCTATTTGGAAACTCAGTTACATGTCCATGATAAGAAAGGATCAGGAAAATAAATTCTGTATAATTTGTAGAAATGTTAATGACAACCCACATATTGAGATGGCTTCAATCCAAATTTCAAGTATACATTTTTCAGAGTATTAGGACTATTTAAAACTTATGTGTAAGCAAACAATTTCTAAAGCATATAAGATATGGCTTTCTTTTTATTACATAAAGACCTTAATTTGAAAATAATTTCTTAAATCATATACTTAAAAATAAATATATTCTGGGTTCTGCTAATAAAGCCACCTTCATAAACAGTTAGATAAGAGATGAGAAATTAGCATATATTATCTTCAGTCTCTTTGATGTGGTTTGTGAAGAGGAAACATCTGTTGGCATAAATAACAGCTCATGTGAAAGCACAGAACCCGAGATCTTTAATAATCAATAATTTGTATTCACTGAAATGTCAGTATTTATTTTCTGCTTCCCATTTGGGTTAACTTTATAATCCTCTCTGTGGATTATATGCTAAATTTAATCACTAGAAAGTGTCAGGTGGAATTAAAATTGGTACAGTGTTTGTGGTTACAAACAGCGAGGATGAAACCCCTGCTTCTCAATATCTGTCTGACCAAGGATAAATGTTTAACCTCCTGGAGACCCTGTATCTTTCACACTTTAAATTGAGATAAGTATGCCTATTTTACAAGATGAGTGTAAGAACCATTAATATGCATGCAAAGCCTCTAGTAAAAAGTAGATGTTTTAATGTAGCTATTCTTATCACTATATATCAAAATTACCTGTGGAATATTTTTAAAAATTCAGACCTGCCCCTGAAATTACAGTCTGTGGATGTGGTCTATTACCACATCTACAGATAGGTACAAATAGCAATGGAGATGCTTTTAGTTACATTACTCAGAGACAGCTATGTAAACGCTTTATCCATGTTCTTTTCAAGCTTCATACTTTGTATAATAAAAGCTTCATTTTTTCCATAGGGGCCTTATATTAAGATATCATTTATTTGGAGACTACATTGTGTTAGGAACCTCCATAGACATGATTTAGGAAATTCTTCAAAACAGTTGTCATAGATCTTCAGTTTTGTGTTACAAGTAATGAGACTGAACTTCAGTCAGATAAAATTAGCACCCTAAGATGACACAAGTTGTAAGTACAGAGATGAAAGATGAACTCAGGATTCTAAGATCGACCTCTTACTGAATGCTCTTTCAATACCTAACTCAAATATCTCCACAGATTAACTTCCTTCACCAGGTAGATGCAGGGTTTCTACTTTCATCTGCCCTTGCATGTTTTACCCATCTTCATTATGGCACTTTTCACTCTAATCTGTACTTTCCTGCTTCTACATCTCTTTAATGTACTGAGTATGGGGTACTTAAGGGAAAGCACTCTTGTTATTTGCTGTTCTGTAACCATACACTATATGCTTGCTTTCAAAAACAATTTAATCATTAAATGATCTGTGCTTGGCACCTTTTTCTATTTTTCTCCCGAAAAATGCATTTGGCAGGGACTCAGGGTACATTGCTAAGACTTAACCTTCATGACTCAGATTTTACTAGAGGAAAGTTATGTCATCAAAATAACAAAACAATCAATAGAAATTATACTTTGAGATGTATCCACATGATTAGATTCAGTCAGAAGAAAGCTTAGAAATTCTTTATGAAGAAATATTTTCTTTTTACATCAGGTTGCAATGCATGGACCAAGACTTTAATCTGAGCAAACTCAGCTATATATTTAAAGTAAAATTAGAACCCCATGATATTGGACAGTTTTTTTTCTATCAATATTTTAGAGTGTTTATATTATTTATTTATTCTTATGTCTCATGGTATGATACATGTTTCTCTTTTAGAATAAAATTATTTTGGTAAACAATTACAAACTTACTGGAAAGATGCAAGTGCCATTTGCAAATGGCAAAAGTTGCATGAGCCATTTGATAATAAGCTGCCCCCATGATGTCTCTTTAGGACCAAATATGTTAATATATTTTCCTACAAAACAAGAACTTTTTATTATATCCTCTCAGTTTAGCTTTCAAAAACATGAACTTAACAATGAATCATTGTTAACAGTTATTTCTCAGATATCATTCAAATTTTGCTAGTTGTTCCAATGTTGTCACTTAGAAAACAAATCAGTTTCAAACCATGCGTTGCATTTTACTCCTTTATGTTATGTCTCTCTTAGTTTTCTGTCTCCTTCCTTTCCTTAGTTTTCTGGACACTAATACCTTTGAATATTACATGCCAGTTATTTTGTAGAATGCCCCTCCACCCCCCACCAATGCAAGTGAGTTTGATGTCTCCTCATGTTTAGATTCAGGTTAGCCTACCTCCCCAGATGGCACTAGTTGTAAAGAATCCACCTGCCAATGTAGGAGACATAAAAGATACAGGTTCAATCCCTGCGTGAGGAAGATCCCCTGGAAGAGGGCATGGCAACTCCCTCCAGTAGTCTTGCCTGGAGAATCTCATGGACAGAGGAGCCTGGCAGGCTACAGTCCATAGGATTGCACAGAGTCATACATGACTGAAAGGACTTAGCATGCACATACCTCTGCAAGAGTGGCTTGCCTTGATTAGTCATGGTGAAGGCAAGGCTAGATCTGTTGGCACAGACTCCAGGACCTGCTGAGTCACAATAAGCCCAAGGTTCACATATTTCTGGATCCCTGGCTCTCTAGATTACTCTACGCTTTGGGATTCACCATTTCTTCCAAATCACACACTAAATCCATGTTACACTTCTGGGTTTGTTGTTGTTGTTGTTTGGTTGGTTGGTTTTCTTTTAGCCTAGTTTAGTAAACAAATTTCACATACTCTCAACCTTGACTGAGAACTGAAACTGGTTTATTTTATTAGAGTTCTTCCAAGAAATATAACCAATAAATGTGTAGTATAAATATATATATTCCATTCTCACTATATATTTGCACATGCACATTAGAGTCCAAAAGCTGAAACTGATGCAGGAGGCAAGACTGATTTCACAGATAAACTCTGAAGGCTTTCAACAGGCAGAGTCCCTTCTTGTTGGGAGAGGTCAGCCCTTTGTTCTATTAAGCTTTTCAGCTAATTGAATGGGAGTCCCACTCACATTTTGGAGAATAATTTGCTTTAATCAAAGTCCACTGATTTATATTTAAATCTCATCCAAAAACACTCACAGAATCATCGAAAATAATGTTTGACCAAATATCTGGGCACCATGGCTTGGTCAAGTTGACACATAAAATTACGCAGCACAGTTATGTACTCATCAGATAGTCTGGAGCTATCTTATACCCAATGTCTCAAGGTCCATTCTGTCCTCTGGCAAGACTTTATTTCCCATGTGAGCCCTGTAACATTTGTATATCCAGAAGCTGTCAACTAGAAGCAAACTGAAAAGTTATGCTCTGCTACTCATTTCTGCTGGTTCACATCCTCAGGAGCTTCCTGGCTAAAATCAGAAATTGGCCCCTATTCAAAGAGTACAAGGAAATGCCAAAAAAAAAAAAAAAAAGATCACTGCAGATGGTAGGAGGCAGGTTTAATTATCAAGGGAATTAAATACTAAGCTGGTCTTGAGTGGCTGCAAGGCAAGTGGATCTCCACATATGCCCACTAGAATCTTAAAAGTTTATAGAGAAGCTTTAACTGAGTATTTAGTACAGATGGTCTCAACATGTTACTCTTTCAAGGCTATGTCCTTGAAACAGCTCCTGCTTTGGAAATCCGTGGGTTGAATATATACTCCAAGGATAGAGAAAGGGTGAGGATGCTCCTATCATCCTGTGGGTCAACCAGGAGTCGACCAGGTGCAGGATGTGAGGACTGGAGAGCAGTTATGATATTCTCAATGTGACACCACATGTTCAAGTCAACAGAATATCCTCATATTTAAGATATTCTTATCGCTGTAATTTTCTAAATATCTCCATTGACACTGAAAACAATGAATGCTAGTGTTGGGACCTAGAGGCATACATTTTGGTGTACTACAATGGGAGTAAGAGTTCCTTGAAAATGTATGCATATGTTTGTGCATGCCAAGTCGATTCAGTTGTGTCCAACTCTTTGAGACCCTGTGAACTCTAGCCTTCCAGGCTCCTCTGTCCATGAGATTCTTTAGGCAAGAAGATCTCCTCCAGGGGATCTTGACCCAGGGATCGAACCAGTGTTTCTTACATCTCCTGCATTGGCAAGTGGGTTCTTTACTACTAGCACCACCTGGGAAGCCCCTTGAAAGTGTATGTTCTATATCAAAATCAATGTAAAATATTTACATCCTCATAATATGTCCATGCATTTATTTATTTTTGGCTGCACTGCACAGCTTGTGGAATCTTAGTTCCCTCAGCAGGGATTGAACCCAGGCCCAAGGCAATAAAAGCAGAGAGTTCTAACCCCTGAATGGCCAGGGGAATTCCCACATCTGCGCACTTTTTAATCTAAATGTCTCAAAAATTTCTCCAATTCTTATAAGAAAATCCATAATCTTATAAGAACCTTACTTGGGGCAAAGGTTTTCTCTTTATATAAGGAGTAATTCACACTTTTCTACCAGTACCTCAATTCTGCATTCTTTTCACAGTCAGATAACCATAGAAACCCTCTTTCCCACAGAAGAAGAATTTCCACAGCCACCACTTGCAACAGTATTGAGAGTAATGAATCAGTATCAGGGCTTTGGCAACCAGGTCCACACAGTTAATCTCATATCTTGCCCAGCTGGTACCAGATGTTGGAGTTCATGAAGACCAAGTCAGTAAGGAAAAACAGAATCACAATGGGAAAAATACTGGGCTTCCTAGGAGCTCAGTGGTGAAGAATCTGCCTGCCATTGCAGGAGCTTCAGGAGACATAGGTTCGATCCCTGGGTCATCGGGAAGATCCCTTGAAGGAGGAAACAGCAAACCACTCCAGTTTTCTTACCAGGATAATCTCATGGACAGGGGAGCCTAGCAGGCTATAACCCATAGGGTTGGAAAGAGGCAGACAGGACTGAAACAACTGAGCATGCAATGGGGAAAAAAAAGAAAACATGTAAATCTATACCACAAGGCCATCAGAATCACTCAGTGGAAATCCAAGAAAATTCTCTTTGTTTTCACAAAGCCAGATATCAGTGGGTGCCAGTTTCAGATCCTACATAACCTTTACAGAATCCATGATCAGTTAGCAGGTAGTGAGAAAATCAAATTGCAGGATAAACTGGTTGCCAACAATAAAAGAAAAGCTCACATTCTAACTCTGCAAGAGGAAACAGAAGAGAAAGTTGTTGATGGCAAAGGAATCAAAGGTAAAAAATCAAATTGGTCATGATGCAGGAGAGCCTATAGATGAAAGGCAATCTGAGTCTTAAAGAACCACTGCAATAGAATTGTAAACCCTATAGGGACACAGATGATGTAACTGTCTGGAAATGTGGATTCTTTTTGAAATCTCAAATGAGTACTTGCAGTTTTAAAAGAGTAAGTTGTAATGTGTCTAACAATTTCTGAAATTGTGGCTACTTCTTAAATGATGTTAAAAAAAAAACATTGAGGTGAATCACATTTTATTTCTTCACTGATCACAAAATTTTAAGCATAGAGATCCCTAAACTAGATGGTAAATGAACATTTCAACCCAGTGATTCTCTCCTTAGAAAGGTGCTATATTAAAAAGCAGAGACATTACTTTGCCAACAACGGTCTAGTCAAGGCTATGGTTTTTCCAGTAGTCATGTATGGATGTGAGTGTTGGACTATAAAGAAAGCTGAGTGCAGAAGAACTGATGCTTTTGAACTATGGTGTTGGAGAAGACTTTGAGAGTCCCTTGGACTACAAGGAGATCCAACCAGTCCATTCTAAAGGAAATCAGTCCTGAATATTCTTAGGAAGGACTGATGTTGAAGCTGAAACTCCAATACTTTGGCCATCTAATGCAGAGAGCTGACTCATTTGAAAAAGCCTGATACTGGGAAAGATTGAGGGCAGGAGGAGAAAGGGAGAACAGAGCATGAGATGGTTGGATGGGATCACTGACACAATGGACATAGGTTTGGGTGGACTCTGGGAGTTGATGATGGACAGGGAGGCCTGGCATGCTGCATTTCATGGGGTTGCAAAGAGTTGGACCTGATGGAGCGACTGAACTGAAATGAAATGAAGGAATTATGGCACCTCCTCAGGAAAGGTAGAAATGACAGCTCTTCCAATTGTGCCTTAGTCATTTGATTATATCTGCAACTTAACTGAGGCAATGATTTCATGAAAATTAATTAAGCTCATGGTTCTGGTAGAATTTAATCCTCAAATTATAATACTTAATTTTATTCAAGCCTCCTTAAATTATAATGAAAAGAGCTTACTGAATAATCCTTTAAATGATGTTATATTAGCATTTAAATGTAGTATTTGAAGCCTATTTTTTGTAATACAAAGTTTCTAGTTATTGTATTCTTACAACCATATTCATACCAATTTATGTTTTTATACAGTCTTCTTGCAAATGGGCACAGAGAGGAAAATCATACTACAGTGGGCTAAGAAGGTTTTTTTTTTTTTTTTCATGTTTTACCAGTATCGTGTAAAGCACTAAAGAACATGAGGAAATGACCCATGGATCCACATATGTGTTTCTTCAAATGTATGATAAAACAGGAAGGTTTAATGTTGTGTACTTCCCTAAGAACAAATCAAATACTCAGCATCATACATATTCTTTTTGTTCTTTGTGTTTTGAATAAAATGCTGGAATAATGTCTTTTTATGGCAATTACAAATAAAGGAATTTACATAATCATTCTGTAATAATGTAATTGTTGCCATGTAGACTATAGAACATAAAAACCATTAAGTAATTGTAGGGTTATTTATGGCCTGAAAATTGTCTGGCAATTATGCTAGAGGTAATAGTAGCATGAAATTCACAGCTTAATTGTTACTTGATTTTTAAAATGCAAAATGTGTTCTTTTATTATAGACCTCAGCACCTAACCACATAATTATATCACATGCTTTGTACAGAATGGAAAAGTGGGCACAATTCAATGGAGAAAAATATTCTTCTACTCAATTTTAAGTACTTGAAAACTTAGGTATTTTAAAATTGGCTATGTCATTTAATATCAATTTCCACATTTTAAAACTAGGAAGTTTGACTTAGAAGTGTCTCAAATAGTAAAGAATCTGCCTGCAATGCAGGAGAGCCAGGTTTGATCCCTGGGTCGGAAAGATTCCCTAGAGAAGCAAACGGCTACCCACTCCAGTATTCTTGCCTGGAGAATTCCATGGACAGAGGAACCTGCTGGGCTACAGTCCATGGGGACTGAGTGGACATGACTGAGAAACCAATACTTTCATTCTCATTTTCACAATACTTATTCTTAGGCTATCTTAAGTCTTATGTGTGTATGGTATGTACATATATGGTATAACCTTCTCTGTTCTTGCAAAACATTATCAGGAAGTTGACATTGATTTTGTTAAAATTATTTATTAGAACATGGCACGCATGATAGAGTCTGTCTCTTACACCAATGTGAAAAATTACTTTCTGAGAATAAGGTACATTCATTTTGGAAGACATAACTGACAAATGTACTTGACAATCACAGTTTATATTTATCAGAAATAAAGTCTGAAATAGAGAGGACTACCCCTCCCTAACTCCAACGATCTGATTTCCCACTTCTAACCTTTTTAGTGGCCAAAAAGCAGCCAGATCCTACATCACCATTCACTCCCACACTTTAGCCCTTATAAGGCTCTTAACATCTTTATTCACTCTGTTTTCTCAAACTTTTCAGTGTTTATGGCCATTCCTCAGAACACTTACAAGTCAGTTAATTTTTTTTTAATTTTGAAAAAAATATTAGTTCCGTCTTTAATATATTTTATGAAAGAAACTATGTTAAAATGTCCATATTTTCCAAGGCAATCTGCAAATTTAATATAATCCTCTTCAAAATACTGGTGAAATTTTTTGCAGAACTAAGACAAATAACTAAAATTTGTCAGTTCAGTTCAGATGCTCAGTCATGTCTGACTCTGTGACCACATGGACTGCAGCATGCCAGGCTTCCCGTCAATTACCAACTCCCAGAGCTTGATCAAATTCAAGTCCATCGAGTCGGTGATATCACATGTAGATTGATGAAACTGATTTATTTGAATGAGAATTTAAAATACGGCTTCAAGCTTTTCTTTCAATACATGTATGTTACAGATATAATTTGATCCATAGTATTCATGTTGAAGGAAAGCAAATTTTGTTTTCTAAACAGCTAAAACTTACTTACTGAGATTAATGAGAAATTCAATACATTTTTTGAGAATCCTTTCCTATCTATGAATTATATAAAATATACTATTTTATATAAATGAAAATAAAAATAAGTCCAGATCTTTAAGTAAATGGTCTATCATATGCCATTTATTCCCAGAGGCTAACAAAATAACACTTACTGGATAATCTACAAATGTTTTGGAATGAAGGGTTAAACAAATGAATGAGTGATTAATTAAAAAAATATATACAAATAGTATAGAAATAAATCTTTCTTTAATGCCAAATCATTATTCCAACATTTCACTAGAATTTTTTGAAAATATGAATTTTTTCCTCTATGATATTTAAGGATGTTAAAAATGTGCTCCTGAAAGTGACTTCCATAAGCAATATGGAAAGCTGCAGATAATTTTGCTCCCACTATTACAATGAGATTAGCCTAGGTAATGTGCATGATCGAGGTTTTCATTAAGTCTATCAGAGAACCAATATTTTAAGGCAATGATCTGAACTGAATTCTAGAGTAGCAAGCTCCTCAGAGGGATACATGAACTTTTTCGCTTTTGACAGAATGGAAAAAGAAAATGTAGTAACAAGGAAATCAGGTAGGAAGAAAGCAATGTAATTGTAGCTAATTCTGAAAGGCCAAGTATAAGTGAATGTGACAGTTTAGATTGCCTGAATGCCCTGAAAACAAGCCTTCATTGATACTCAGGAGAAAGCTGGAGAAGGTCATAGATCTGAGGGAGCACTTGTCATGACAAGATAGAAATATAGTTATAAGCTGCCATTGGTACAAAACCCAGACCCTTATATCATATGAAAGAAGAAAATGCTGTCTACTGCAGAGCAGAGGGTTCAACCCTACTCAGAGGAGATCAGGAAACTGGTTGATTCCTTCTAATGAAAAGAGAGGAACTGAACCCATCAGATTCTGCTGCTGCTGCTGCTGCTAAGTCGCTTCAGTCATGTCCGACTCTGTGTGACCCCACAGAAGGCAGCCCACCAGGCTCTGCCATCCCTGGGCTTCTCCAGGCAAGAACACAGGAGTGGGTAGCCATTTCCTTCTCCAATGCATGAAAGTGCAAAGTGAAAGTGAAGTCGCTCAGTTGTGTCTTAGTCTTTGTGGCTCCATGGACTGCAGCCTACCTAGAGGAGGGTAAAGATATGTAGGCTCACTAAGGACCCTGCATTCCAACAAATGTTTGCATATTATCACAAAAAAATGAATGATATATGCAATAATATGTACAAGTCCTAAAATGTGAAGGGTAGGGAGCAGCCATGTAAATTCATTTTATATGCCTCAATTTATATGATATCTTCAAAAGGCAAAGCTATAAGGATGAAAAAAAAAAAAGAAAGAGAAAGAAAAGAAACAGGTCAATGGAATTGACGTTTTTGAATTGTAGTGCTGGAGAAGACTCTTGAGAGTACCTTGGACTGCAAGGAGATCAAGCCAGTCAATCCTAAAGGAAATCAATCCTGATTATTCATTGGAAGGACTGATGCTGATGCCGAAGCTGAAACTCCAATAATTTGGTCAATTGATGTGAAGAACTGACTCATTGGAAAAGACTTTGATGCTAGGAGGGATTGGGGGCAGGAGGAGAAGGGGGTGACAGAGGATGAGATGATTGGATGGAATTAGTTAGTTGGTTCACTAACTCAATGAACATGAGGTTGAGCAAACTCTAGAAGACAGTGGCATGCTGCATTTCCTGGGGTCACAGAGTTGGACATGACTTAGTGACTAAACAACAACAACGGTTTAAGGTAAAGACAAGTGTACAAGGGACTTTTTATTGTTATAATGAAGATATTCTATATGCTAAGTGCAGTGCTTACCATTGTCCATGTATTGCTGTTTGCAAAAATCTTGAAATTGTTCACTTAAAAGTTGCAATTTTATTGAATGTAAGTAATGACTTGAAAGAATGTGGGGCCTGGCAACACAGGAGATACAGACGTAAAGCACTGATTTTTGGACTCAGTGGGAGAAGGAGAGAGTGAGATGATTTGAATGAATAGCATTGAAATATATATATTACCATATGTAAAATAGAGAGCCAGTGGGAATTTGATGTATGATACAGGGCACACAGAGCTGGTGCTCCATGATAACTAGGAGGGGGTGGGTGAGGAGGGACGTGGGAGGGGGCTTTAGGAGGGAAGAGAAACATGTATGCCTATGGCTGATTAATATTGATGCTGCTGCTGCTGCTGGAGTTGCTTCAGTCGTGTCCGACTCTGTGCGACCCCATAGACGGCAGCCCACCAGGCTCCCCCATCCCTGGGATTCTCCAGGCAAGAACACTGGAGTGGGTTGCCATTTCCTTCTCCAATGTATGAAAGTGAAAAGTGAAAGGGAAGTCGCTCAGTCGTGTCTGACTCTTTGTGACCCCATGGACTGCAGCCTACCAGGCCCCTCCATCCATGGGATTTTCTAGGCAAGAGTACTGGAGTGGGATGCCATTGCCTTCTCCGGATTGATATTGATATGTGATGGCAAAAGCCATCACAATATTGTCAAGTAATTATCCTTCACTTTGAATAAATAGATACAATTAAAGAAAGAAAAAAAGAATGCTAATAATTTACTTTAGTATCAAAAGAGCTGCTTTTATCCATCCTACACTATTTGAATACAGTAATAGTTTCTACTGTGAAATGTTACATTTAGGTCAATATTACTAAATACCTCATCAGATCCATATAGTAGAAGAGGTTTCTAACATGGGACAGGTTAAATATAGGCCTTCAGTTTCCTACCATTTTTGACGGGTGACATTGATGTCACTTTTGAGCCCCAGAGATCTACATGTTGATTATTCTCCATCCAACCATTCTTTTGTTGAGCTTAAAAATATATTCATTTTGATTACATTACTGAAGTTCCTTTTCTTGCAGAAACTTCCAATGATATAAAGCTGAAAACTTTCAAAGTGCAATTGCTAAAGTGCAGTATCATAAATAGAAGATTGATTGGATATGATATGACTTCTTATAATGTTCAAATCTATACATTAATTTAAACTAAAAAGCATTCTGTTTGCAAATTTAGTACTTTTTACAGAAAAAGAATAGTTTTTTATCCATTTATTTTTACTTAGAATTATAGTACACATCCATAATTTATAGCTCTTACTCAGCCAATTCCATAGCCTAACAGTGATTTTACTGGAAGCAAAGATAATTTATTTTGTCTTTATGACAGACATTCAGGAATATGATTACAAAAAGGTAAGTCTAATTCAGATATAAAAATAGTTATTATTCATCTGGCATAGTTTAAGATGCTACCTGTTTCCCTGCTGTGTGCCAATGTGAATGTGTATATATCTCTCACACTATATTTCAGTTGAAAGTTTTATTTGCTTTATTTGATTCATATATCTATTTATTTATTTATTTAATTTTACTTTCCCTCTAGATTGTGAAAGAAATTTTATCTCTATGTTTTAACTTGGACAAAATACATACATCATTATGTATGGATTGAGAGCTTATTTTCAGCTATACATTAAAATACAAAAATACTCTAGAAAAGTTTTAAACCATAAAAAGTTTCAATAATGAATCATCCTCGTATAATTGGAGAAAAAGAAAAATTATTTCCTACTTTTGTAAAAACAGATAATGTTAATCCTCAATCTCATTCTCTAAAACGTTAAAAATTACCTTTACCTAACTAACTTGGTACAAGAATGAAATAAAATAATTATTAAAGATATCTAGTACAATGCCTAGAATATAATTTATTCAAAGTTGTAGGACCTGATTTCACTTTATGGAAGACTGAGTATAATTCTTGGAATGTCCCCTAATATTGTAAATCAATTCTAATTATTATATGTGTTACTGCTAAACTAGTTCCTTTCAGTCCACAAAAAATATGACACGAATTGTGGAATGCATTTTTCCCTATATCATAATGCAAGCCATCCTTATAAGGACCTTTCTCAATTAGATGTCTCTACTCCTGATTGGCCAAAGGATAATCACACTGGCTTTCTAATATTAGTTATGGGCAAAGGACTTGTCTTAAAAGGATGGCAGGTCTTAACCTAGTACTAATACTACACATTATTTAGAAACACAGTTCAGGAAAAATCCCAGTTGCCAATGGGTAGGTTAGCTTCCAATAGCACTGGGTCATTTTCATGACTCTAACTCTTGGCACTTTTCCCTGGCAGTTTCTCAAGGTGCCATTTCCTACTTAGCAGGAGAAATCTTCACCAACTAATACCTCAGCCCTGAAATCAGCACAGGAGCCAAGTCTTCAGTACTGGGTTGGATTGCTCTGTACTGCTCCCTAGGCAAGGTTCCTTGTGCATTGAGATGGCCTCACTCCTAGGCAGACACAGCTCACTCTGCTATGGCAGAGGCTACCTATCGTCCTCACCCTCACTGGGGCATATGCAGGACAGGTGCTGAGTTGTAGGCCCCTGCAAACACTATGGTAGGGACCCTATCTGGGACTGCTATCATATAGGTGTTCTAACAAGTAGAACCTGGAAATGGGGTTTCCAGAGTTACTGCACATTCCTGTGAGTGCTGGACACTCAAGTTCCTATCTTGCCTTACAGAGCTCTAAGACTGCACACAGTTTACCCTGTACGCTTATTGACAGGGCTTATAGTTGGCCAAAATGAGTTAGGAAAGTGTGTGGCAATGGAATCTCTGGTCTTCAGTGTCTGTTTACTCTGATCAGCCCAAAGCCAGAATCTTTGCATAACAAGTAACTTCAAACTTCATATTTGTGCTATTTGACATGAATAAGGTACACTCTGTTTGGACAGGCACCACTGAAAAATGAAATAATCATTAACTGTGGAGTGCATTAGAAATACTTGGTACATATACAACATTTATCTCCACTTTAGAATTAAAAAATAATAAAATGACCCTATGGCCTAAACCAGTATGTAATGGTAGTTCTAAAAACCAAGAGGTAGCCACAAATATTACATTCTTTATTTTTATAAGGGAAGACTAACATCATGACCAACTTAGATAGCATATTAAAAGCAGAGACATTACTTTGCCAACAAAGGTCTGTCTAGTCAAGGCTATGGTTTTTCCAGTTGTCATGTATGGATGTGAAAGTTGGACTGTCAAGAAAGCTGAGTGCTGAAGAAGTGATGCTTTTGAACTGTGGTGTTGGAGAAGACTCTTGAGAGTCCCTTGGACTGCAAGGAGGTCCAACCAGTCCATTCTAAAGGAGATCAGTCCTGGGTGTTCTTTGGAAGGACTGATGCTAAAGCTGAAACTCCAGTACTTTGGCCACCTCATGCGAAGAGCTGACTCATTGGAAAAGACCCTGATGCTGGGAGGGACTGGGGGCAGGAGGAGAAGGGGATGACAGAGGATGAGATAGCTGGATGGCATCACTGACTCGATGGACATGAGTTTGGGTAAACTCCGGGAGTTGGTGATGGACAGGGAAACCTGGTATGCTGCGATTCATAGGGTCGCAAAGAGTCGGACACAACTGAGCTACTGAACTGAACTGAACATCATCTATCTATCCACCTGAAGTGCCAAATGAGTTCAAAATAATAAAAAATACCTAACCTAACAGGTAACAGATGGTGTTGTGTCCCTTGAGACAAACTCAGCATCAATTTAGAAAACTTACACACCTGACCTGAATCATTTTACCACCTGCATATGCTGTACATCTGCTATTTGATTGAAATTCATAATCATACTTCTTTGAGATAATTTTCCTTGGTGTTATATAGGCAAGTTGTTTTTATAATTCTAGACTCATTGAATCTTACCATTGCAATGAACAACAAAAATTATCTGGTCCAAATTTATACTCAAAGTTGTGAAACTTCGTGTCTTGTTCCTAACAGATGGAAACTCTGCATGTTGAAACTTTTCTAGTTCAGCATGTTCTCTACTGTACGCATCAGCCCAGAATTTATTTAGGGACATTTCTAGTTAGTGAATAATATTTTATTACCTTTATAAAGTGCTTCTCAAACAGACTTAAACAAGAGGAATCATTTCCTTATTAAAAGTTTACCTACCCCAGAAAATACTCCAGGGATTTATGACAGCAGCAACTCTACTTTGCAGTAAACTCTGAGGCAAATTAACATGTAAGTTATTGGCAAATTCGTTGTAAGTTACAACTGAGTGATTTTGTGATAACCATGTGCAGTTCGTGTGATAGAATAAACCTGAACATAATTTCTAGGTTGATTACAACTGAATATAGGATTCTATTTATTAGGAAAGCCTATATTTTAGTATATATTCATTTATTCTGGGAATGAAATGAAATTTTGTTAGACATAACTCTAGATTATATATTGATACTGGGTTAAGAACTAAATTTAATTTCCTTATTAAGCAGTAACCCTTCTGATGAGTACTGTCTATGAGGATTGTTAACAAAATTGATCATTGAGTTCTCCCTAATGTATCACATGACTATCTTCATCTGATTAAATATTACACTCAAGTCAATATACAGGTGTTGAATACTTACAGGTGCAAATGGCTACTCTCAGAAATACAATATATACAGTCAAGTGTTTATGGAGAAAAATAGATTTATATTCAAACTGCTAATTACACTGTGAAAAGTGAAAATGTTCATCACTCAGTCCTGTCTGGCTCTTTGTGACCCCAGGGACTGTAGCCCGCAAGGCTCATCTGTCCATGGAATTCTCCAGCAAAGAATACTGGAGTGGGTAGCCATTCCTTTCTCCAGAGAATCTTCCCAACCCAGGAATCAAACCAGCATCTCCTGCACTGCACCAGATTATTTACCATCTGAGCTGCTGGGGAAGTCCATGGTAATGTTAACCAAATACTGACAAAATAAATGTTTTAGAGAAATGTGTGAATTATTTTGAGGAGGCTCAATAAACACTTCAAAAAACAAACTGTTTCTTCTGCTAAGAGATAAGAACTTGAATATTCACCTCCTGCTGTCAAAAAAAAAAAAAAAAAAAGGCTAAATGGAATATCTCCTAAGAATGTAAGAAACTGGTGAAAAACCTTTCTTTTGACATTACTGGACTTATCTTACCAAAGAAGAAATCTTGTTAAATCTTGACAAAATATGAATAAATATGAAAATGCACTTGTTAGAAACATATATGCTCATTTTGGAACACAATGATTTTAAAAAGATAGTGGGTCATTCTGACGGTATTTCCAAAGGTGCTTTTCATCCAATTAGCTTAAGCTATTTTCTGAGGGTCTGAATAGTACTTTAAAATGTCAATATATAACCATAAAGTCAATTTCTGGAATGGATTTCAGAAAAATGGTAACTCATGAGCAACTTTCATCCCTCGATTCTCCCGAGGCACTGTGGGTAACTGAGTATGAAGCAGGACTTTGGCTTTCGGGGAATTTAATAGAAGGGAGGTGGTGAAATGCTCTTGGGGACAGTTCATGGATGAGAGACTGCATTAAGATAACTCTAGGGTAAAGAGAAAAAACATAAAATCTATCTATATATATGTCTATCTATATTGATTTTTATCTTGTAGAAAGAGCCTTACCTACAAAATGTAAGCATCACACTGACTGTGTGTCTGTTTGCCTGATCTACTGGGTATCACGGGAGCTAAAATATCTGAGTTCTCCTACTCATGAGGAAAGCAAAAAGCATTCCTGCCTCAGAGAAAATGTGCATCCAACTTGCTGACTGCCAGCCTGCCAACTCTCTTTGCCTTGCACCATTTGTAGAGCCACAACTGCTAAAGGCATCCATCCTAACAAAAGACCTGAGTTCCAGTGAGCAGACAAAAGAAAAGTAGCAGTATATGTAAGGAGTCTCAGAGCCAACCATAAAAATGAAAACAAAAACAAACAAACAAAAAACTCAAGGATAAAGAGAAAATTTTATAAACTCAAGATACAAGAAAGAGTCATTAAAAAAGAAAGATCAGTGTAGTATTAAATATTTTCTTTACAACACCAAAAGCTAAAGGGTGGTGAGATTTAAAAATATTACTGTGACACAGAAATGTTATACCCAACAAAGCTGTAAATATATTACCAGAGAAAAGGATATTTGTGGATATTCAAGAGCTATCGTCTATTAATCCAACTTAAAGGATAAAATTGAGTGAGAACTCTAATCAACTATTCTTTTTGAAATCTCTACAAATGAGATGCTTGACATTCATTGTTCATGTACATTAAAACAACAACAAGGTACCACAATACACAGCAAAATGGTTAAATCCCTCCTAAATTGCATTATCAAATGCTACCAGAATGCAGTTTGGTAGTTTCTTATAAAGTTAAATGCCATCTTACCATATAATCTAGCAGTCACTCATGTAGCTATGTGAACAACTAACTTGAAAATTCATATTCACATATACAAAAACACAAAACCTTGTACATGAGAGTTTAAAGCATTTTTTTTATAACTGTCCAAAACTGAATCAGCCAAGGTTTCTTTCAGTGAAGGAACAGAAAAACTGTGGCACTATTCAGGATAAAAACAAATTGGCTATTAAGCTCTGAGAAGACATGAAGAAATCTTAAATGTATATTAAGTGAATAGTGAGTGAAATAAGTCAGTTCAAAAAGATTGCATGCAATATGATTTCTACTAACTGCCTCTCTGGAAAAGCAAAATCATAAAGCAGTAACGTTTAGTGGTTGCCAGATGAGGAGGACGAGGTTTTTGTGGTAGAAGGACTGAACACACAAAGGACAGAGATTTTTTTAGGGCAGTGGACTATTCTGTATGACACTGTATTAGCAAATACATGATGCTATGCATTTGTCAAAACCTATAGAACTTTATAGCTCAAGTTAAACCTTGATATATGCAATCCAAACAAAAACCTAAGAGATCTGAGAACCCTAGGACTGAACGAAGATGTGACCCCCACCCCCACCCCCAAAAAAACCCAAAAATCTGTGTGACAAAATGAATGAGGGAGTTTTGTTAAAGGAGTGGGAGTAAAAGGTACTGACTTAAATAATTTTGGAAATGAGTGGCATCCTTTTCAAAAGGAAAAGTATTATACAGACACAGTGTACTTTAACACAAATTGTGTTTCACAGAGACACAGGCAAAAAGTCTTGGAAGCATTATATATGTTGATATAAACTGAACAATTGTTAACTAATTGGGTAATAAATTGAGGGTCCCAAAGTAGAAACAGATAAATAATTAGGAGAGGACAGAACGATACCCACGGTCTGGGATTAAATGTGAATATGAGTATGAGCTCCTGTTTAACTAAATACAGATACAGATGGTAACACATATAGGGATATTTATACATATGTGTATTTACATATTCATTTCCCAATTGGAGGAGAGAGTGCCTATTCCAGAAGGAGGGAGGAATCTTAACTGTATCAAGTTCTGTATCTTCTAAATCCACTGCCCACCTACCAGAACAGTTTCTGGGGTGCTGTATGCCAGGGAAGGTTGAAATCATGAGAGAATTGTAGGGGCAGCGGTTATATTTTGAAAACCCAAAAAAGCTTTTGAATCTAAGGAACCTGAGCATACACACTGAGGAAACCAGAATTGAAAGAGACACGTGTACCCCAATGTTCATCGCAGCGCTGTTTATAATAGCCAGGACATGGAAACAACCTAGATGTCCATCAGCACATGAATGATAAGAAAGCTGTGGTACATACACACAATGGAGTATTACTCAGCCATTAAAAAGAATATATTTGAATCAGTTCTAATGAGGTGGATGAAACTTGATCCTATTATAGAGAGTGAAGTAAGCCAGAAAGAAAAATACCAATACAGTACACTAATGCATGTATATGTAATTTAGAAAGATGGTAACAATAAACCTGTATGTGAGACAGCAAAAGACAGTATAGAACAGTCTTTTGGACTCTGTGGGAAAGGGACAGGGTGGGATGAATTGGAAGAATGGCATTGAAACACATATAATATCAAATATGAATTGAATCGCCAGTCCAGGTTCGATGCATGATACTGGATGCTTGGGGCTGGTGTACTGAGACGACCCAGAGGGATGGTACGGGGAGGAAGGAGGGAAGGGGGTGCAGGATGAGGAACATGTGTATACCTGTGGTGGATTAATGTTGATGTATGGCAAAACCAATACAACATTGTAAAGTAATTAACCTCAAATTAAAATAAATAATTTTATCTACTATTGTGGGCAGGAATCCCCAAGAAGAAATGGAGTAGCCATCATGGTCAACAAAAGGGTCCGAAATGCAGTACTTGGATGCAGTCTCAAAAATGACAAAATGATCTCTGTTCATTTCCAAAGCAACACATATATATGTATCATAGTAATCCAAGTCTATGCCCCAACCAGTAATGCTGAAGATGCTGAAGTTGAACGATTCTATGAAGACCTACAAGACCTTTTAAATGAACACCAAAAAAAGATGTCCTTTCCATTATAGGTGACTGGAATGCTAAAGTAGGAAGTCAAGAAACACCTGGAGTAACAGGCAAATTTGGCCTTGGAATACGGAAAGAAGCAGGGCAAAGACTAATAGAGTTTTTCCAAGAAAATGCACTGGTCATAGCAAACACCCTCTTCCAACAACACAAGAGAAGATTCTACCTATGGACATCATCAGATGGTCAACACCAAAATCAGATTGATTATATTCTATGCAGCCAAAGATGGAGAAGCTCTATATAGTCAACAAAAACAAGACCAGGAGCTGACTGTGGTTCAGATCATGAACTCCTATTGCTAAATTCAGACTTAAATTGAAGAAAGTAGGAAAAACCAGTAGACCATTCAGGAATGACCTAAATCAAATCCATTAGGATTATACAGTGGAATGGAAGTAAGAAATCAATTTAAGGGCCAAGATCTGATAGATAGAGTGCTTGATGAACATGGATGGAGGTTTGTGACATTGTACAAGAGACAGGGATTAAGACCATCCCCATGGAAAAGAAATGCAAAAAAGCAAAATGACTGTCTGGGGAGGCCTTGCAAATAGCTGTGAAAAGAAGAGAGGTGAAAAGAAAAGGAGAAAAGGAAAGATATAAGCATCTGAATGCAGAGTTCCAAAGAATAGCAAGGAGAGATAAGAAAGACTTTCTCAGCAACCAATGCAAAGAAATAGAGGAAAACAACAGAATGGGAAAGACTAGAGATCTCTTCAAGAAAATTAGAGAAACCAACAGAACATTTCATGTAAAGATGGGCTTGATAAAGGACAGAAATGGTTTGAACCTAAAGAAGCAGAAGATATTAAGAAGAGGTGGCAAGAATACACAAAAGAACTATACAAAATGATCTTCACGACCAAGATAATCACGATGGTGTGACCACTCACCTATAGCCAGACATCCTAGAATGTGAACTCAAGTGGGCCTTAGGAAGCATCACTATGAACAAAGCTAGAGGAGATGATGGAATTCCAGTTGAGCTATTTCAAATCCTGAAAGATGATGCTGTGAAAGTGCTGCACTCAGTAGGCCAGCACATTTGGAAAACTCAGGAGTGGACACAGGACTGGAAAATGTCAATTTTCATTCCAATCCCAAAGAAAGGTAATGCCAAAGAATGCTCAAACTACCGCACAATTTTACTCATCTCACATGCTAGTAAAGTAATGTTCAAAATTCTCCAAACCAGGCCTTAGCAATACATGAACTGTGAACTCCCTGATGTTCAAGCTGGTTTTAGAGAAGGCAGAGGAACCAGAGATCAAATTGCCAACATCCGCTGGATCATGGAAAAAGCAAGAGAGTTCCAGAAAAAACATCTATTTCTACTTTATTGCCTATGCCAAAGCCTTTGACTGTGTGGATCACAATAAACTGTGGACAATTCTGAAAGAGATGGGAATACCAGACCACCTGACCTGCCTCTTGAGAAATCTATATGCAGGTCAGGAAGCAACAGTTAGAACTGGACATGGAACAACAGACTGGTTCCAAACAGGAAAAGGAGTGCATCAAGGCTGTATATTGTCACCCTGCTTATTTAACTTATATGCAGAGTACATCATGAGAAATGCTGGGGTGGAAAGCACAAGCTGGAATCAAGATTGCTAGGAGAAATGTCAGTCACCTCAGATATGCAGATGACACCATCCTTATGGCAGAAAGTGAAGAGGAGCTAAAGTGCCTCTTGATGAAAGTGAATGTGGAGAGTGAAAAAGTTGGCTTAAAGCTCAACATTCAGAAAACGAAGATCATGGCATCTGGTCCCATTACTTCATGGGAACTAGATGGGGAAAATGTGGAAACAGTGTCAGACTTTTATTTTGGGGGGCTCCAAAATCACTGCAGATGGTGACTGCAGCCATGATATTAAAAGACACTTACTCCTTGGAAGAAAAGTTATGACCAACTTAGATAGTATATTCAAAAGCAGAGACATTACTTTGCCAACAAAGGTCCATCTAGTCAAGGCTACAGTTTTTCCAGTGGTCATGTATGGATGTGAGAGTTGGACTATGAAGAAAGCTGAGCACTGAAGAATTGATGCTTTTGAACTATGGTGTTGGAGAAGACTCTTGAGAGTTCCTTGAACTTCAAGGAAATCCAACCAGTCCATTTTGAAGATCAGTCCTAGGATTTCTTTGGAGAGAATGATGCTGAAGCTGAAACTCCAATACTTTGGCCACCTCTTGCAAAGAGTTGACTCATTGGAAAAGACTCTGATGCTGGGAGGGATTGGGGGCAAGAGGAGGACATGGCAGAGGATGAGATGGCTGGATGGCATCACTGACTCAATGGATGTGAGTCTGAGTATACTCTGGGAGTTGGTGATGGACAGGGAGGCCTGGCGTGCTGCAATTCATGGGATAGAAAATAGTCAGATGCGACTGAGCGACTGAACTGCACTGAAAATAGATAAATTTATGTTTAAAAGAAAGCACCATGCTGGTTAGATCTAGAAATAAATGATTGTCATATTCCCAAAGAAACTAGGCTGGGTCATCCTAATAAGGCAAAGCATATGCTGTGCTTCGGTGGACTCCAGAACACAGAACAGTCACGCTTCATCTACTCTGTTTCCAGCCCAGTTAAGTCACACATATAAGACCAGGAACCATGATGCTTGATTTTTCCCTAGCCTTCTCTGAGTAAAAATCAGCCAAAAGAAACTATTATCAAAAACAAACAGAAAAACCATCTTTATCATTAGCATGGCTAGTAGCATTGCGCAATTCTTTATTTCCCTTTGAGTCAAATTCTTTTAACATAATAGGAATATTAATACCTAACTGATGTTCATTCTACATTTAAATTTTTGCCCCTAAAATAAATAGGCAAATTTTATGAACAGCTGTTTAAGAGAAAATGGCATTCCAAATAGCCAATAAATGACATGAAAAGGTGGCCAGTCTCTCTTGTAATCAAATAAATAGAATATAAAAGAGAATGGTAGGAAAAGAGGGGAAAATATTGTTTAAGTTGGAAAAAACTGACAAACCTTCATCCAGGTGCTATTCTTAGTGTTAACAGTAATGTCATAATGATAGTACACACCCTTGATATGATATGATGAGAATAGCAATTTACCACTATAATCTTCCTCCCCAAAACATCATAACTTCTAATCATGAAAGAAAAATCAGATAAATACAAATTGAGAATCATTCTACAAAATATTGATCATACTCCTTGAAAATTCTCGAGTTCATTGAAAACAAGAAATGTCTGAGAAACTGTCACAGCCAAGAGAAACCTAAGGAGAAATGCCAAGTAAACATAACTTGTTATCCTGGATGGAATTCTGAAGCAGAAACAGTTGGTTAAAAAATAAAGAAAGAAAGGAAAGAATATTTGAATTAATGGACCTCAGCTAATAATGTGTGTGTGTGTGCTCAGTCATGTCTAACTCTTTGCGACCCCATGGACTGTAGCTTACCAGCCTCCTATGTCCTTGGGATTTTCCAGACAAAAAATATTGGAGTAGGTTGCCATTTTTGACTTCAAGGGATCGTCCTGACTCAGGGATTGAGTCAGCATCTCTTGCATTGGCAGCCAGATTCTTTCCCACTGTACCACTTGAGAAGGTTCTTAGCTAATAACAATGTGTGTATAGTCATAACGACTACCATGCTAATGAAATGTTAATAATACAGGAAAATGGATGTGGATATATGGGAATTCTTACTATCTTCCCAGTTTTTCTGTGTATCTAAAATTGTCCTATATGAGTGCATGCTAAGTTACTTCAGTCATGTCTGACTCTTTGTGACCCCACAGACTGTAGCCCACCAGGCCCCTCTGTCCATGGGATTCTCCAAGTGAGAATGCTGGAGTGGGTTGCCATGCCCTCCTCCAGGGATCCCAACCCAGGGTTCAAACTCATGCCTCCTGCAGCTTCTGCTTTGCAGGCAGATCTTTACCACTGAGCCATGGGCAAGCACAAAATAAATCCTAAATTTAGTCTATTAAAAAAAAACAAAAAAACTAAAGAGTTAAAAAAAAACCTGTTGTGTTAATAGCTATAACTGTACTTGGGAATTTAGGAAATATGTAGTAGAGGTCACTAAGAGTTTCTCAAAAAGAGAACTCTTGAAGTGAGTTATCAGGAATGAAAAATAAAATTACTTAGGATTATTACATTTACCAAATAAAAGGACAGTATCCCTGGTGGCTCAGAGGTTAAAGCGTCTGCCTTCAATGCAGGAGACCCGGGTTTGATCCCTGGGTTGGGAAGATCCTCTGGAGAAGGAAATGGCAATCCACTCCAGTATTCTTGCCTGGAGAATCCCATGGACAGAGAAGCCTAGTAGGTTACAGTCCATGAGGTCGCAAAGAGTCGGACACGACTGAGCGACTTTACCTTACCTATACTGTATATACCTGCTTCCTGAGACTGAAAGAACATTCTAAAATGTCTATTTAATAGCATAATGGACGTGCCAGAAGGAAATATGTATTTGAGACTGGGGAGCTTGTACGGAAAAGGACAACAGGAACAGAGATGATAACAGAGGGTCTTACTGCCATTCAATAGAGTCCAGTAGTAATTAACCTTTGGAGTCTTTTAGATGGCAGACAATCTGGAGACCAGAAGGTCAGACTGGACCTGATGAGTGGCTAGACTAAGGCACCTGATGTGGGATAAATAACTCAGAAGCACAGGGAATATAAAACAGTCTTTGTAACTATTCAAGGCATAACAGGATAGCATGTTAAAACAAAATGACATTTCTCACTGGCGGATGCAGGCAAGGCTAATAACTTATTAATATTTCCATGTTTTTATACATCTCTAGAAGCTTGTTAAAGGTCAGAACCAGAAGTTTATAATTGAATTCAGAACAACTGGGACAGTTGTTCTAGCTTGAAATGCACAAATAAACTCCAACATTAAGAAGTAGCTTTTAATAGATTAATTCATATATTAAATCTAATCTCTGAAACTTAAGATTTCAACATTTTAGAATTTATTAAAACTTAATTTATGACACAGCATAGAAGCTTAAGAGGAAGTTGAGAATTTTCTCCTTACTGGGCAGTGAAGAGTGACCCTCTTTCCCATCCACTGAGTCAGTGGAGAACACATGGAATCCTCAGTTCCCACCTCCACCCGGGGGTAAGGAGATAGTCATCCATCCTCCAGCTGGACTGGTGTAAGAGGACTGGAAGAGAGTCTGAACTTTGAACAACACCAAGAGGTAACAAAATTAGATCCCAGCAGTACCATCAGAGGCCATATGGGAAACAGTAATAAAGCTTTTGTGGACTTCCCTGATGGTCCAGCCATTAAAAATCCACCAGCCAATACAGGGGAAGTGGGTTCTATCCCTGGTCCAGGAAGATTCCACATGCTTCAGAGCAACTAAAATAAGGTTTTACTATCTCCCCCAACCCAGCCATAAGAGTTTATTAAAGTAAGCATCTGTAACCCCCACCTCAACTGAGCAGCAGCAAAGAACTCTCCCCCTTGGATGTCAGTGAATGCTGAATGGGAACACAGTGTTCCACCCTATGGGGAAGCAAGAGGCAGAGTTCCCTTTTCTCCTGGTGGGGTAGTGTCATAAAAGGGAAGGAAAAACAAAATATTTAAATAAGATTGAGAGACCCAGAGCATGATATGAAAAATAGCAATATTTTAATTAAAAAAAATCACCTGTCATAACAAGAATCTGGAAAACTGCAACTTGAATGAAAAAGACAATTACTAGATGTCAATATCAAAATGATTAAGATAATATCTGACAAGGATTTTAAAGCAGCTATCATAAAAATGCTTTAATGAGCAATTATGAACACACTTGCAAAAATTCAAAGAAAAATAGAAAGTCTTAAAAAATGGCAAGGTTTTTTTAAAAGAATATTCAATCATGCTGAAAACTAATTCACAGTTTTTTAATGTGAATGTACAATAACTAGTGAAGGTGACTAGAATATGGAAAAGCAAAATTATGGAAAAGCCTCTTGAAAACTTGCCAGAGCCTCCTGTTTATTGGCATCACTGAATCAATGGACATGAGTTAGAGCAGACTCTGGGAGACGGTGAAGGATGGGGAAGCCTAGTGTCCTGCAGTTCATGGGGTTGCAAAGAGTCAGGTATGACTGAGCGACTGAACAACAACCACCTGCTTATTGAATTAGACTGTAAGTAACTAAGTGAAGTCACTCAGTCGTGTCCAACTCTTTGCGACCCTGTGGACTGTAGCCTACCAGGCTTCTCGGTCCATGGGATTCTCCAGGCAAGAATACTGGAGTGGGTTACCATTTCATGAGTCAGAAATAAACTTTTATTATGTGAAGCCACTGGGATTTGTAGTTGCTTATCACATCAGTTAGCAAAAATTATCTTGATTAATGCACAGTCACCTGCACATAACACATATAAACCCATGGGGTTATATGAAATAAAGAGCAGAAAAAATTAAGATATAATATAAATATAACATAATATAAATATAATATAATATAAATACAAATATTCCAATCGTGGAATATTCAGTGCTGAAATAACAAACCTAATCTCAGGTGCCTCATCTTTTACAACAGAGGGATGGGCAGAGACTTTGTGCAGATCTTTGTAAACCAGTCTCCCCTGGAGTGCATCCAGGGAAACCATTCAATTCATGTAAACTACCTGTGATAGGCATCCTATTTAGTGGGATTTAGACTAAATTAAGAAATGTTATTATGGAAGACACAACAAAAATAAACAAAAAATATCATGGTGGACTTCTGTAAGCTGAATGTTATAGATTTTAAATTTAATATACAGGAAACCCATTGTTAACATATTTTGTGTGATTATGTATGTAGATGTGTACATTTATATTCTGTTTGGCTAGTGTCTTCTTTCACCTTAAAGAGATAAATAGTTTTTCTCAATGGACTCGTTCCAATGGAAGGGCACCACTCTTTTTATTTATTCCTCACGAATAGGAAAGTAAAATAAATTTATTGCAATATCAACTCCTGAATACTGAATGCTTTTGTGTCCTCTACATATTCTATAATGTAGACGCCTGAAGTTCCTTCTAGCCAATTGTTTGGTTTGCTACTATAATTAACAGTAAGAAAGTGGAAAATGTCTCAGCATATATTCTTTATTTTTTGTTTTCCACAGTCAAAACTTCTGTAAAAATAATAATTAAAAAATAAACTACTTTTTATTCTTTGATCTACAACATTCAGATGGTTGTAATGTCATGGTTGAACACACAACATTTGCTGATGGCTCAGCTTTCTTTCATTTTGTGTACCAAACACTCGCATGATATACAGAGTTTAACTCCCAAAAGTCTCTTTTCATTATAGTTGTGGGTAAGTTCTCACTTTTGTTTTTATGGGAATACCCTGTGGCATTAACAGGAAATGAAAAATCATCTTGCTGAAAACAAGAATTTAGGAAAGAAAGAATTTTAGTTGTGCAGCAAAGACTGTACAGGTAAAGGAAGCTAAACTTTTTCAAGGACTTGTCTGATGGATGAGGTAAGTGTTCTCAATTACAAAATCAGATGCAGAACAGAGAACTATTAAATACCTCATATAAACTTTAAATGGAAGAAACAGATACCAAGTACTTATTATGCACCAAGTGACTTTATACATGATTTAATATAATCATCTCTAAACTCCAACCAAAGAACTGTCAATAGCTTCATTTTATAGATGAGGACATCGAGGGTCACTGCAGCCAGGTGATGTGCACAAGATACTGGAGGTGAATGAAAGCTAAAATCCTGGGCATTTTTTCCTCTACACCCTGTTGCCTTCTTAGAATGAAACACATTAATATCCTTACACTTGCCGTAAGACTGCTTTTTAGGATGCTGAGTTATCTCTGGCATACATCATTATCATCATCTCTGAGTAGGAAAAATAATTGTATGTAAAGTTCCAGACATTCCTGAATGGGATAGGGAGGTTCTGGATATAAGAGAGGAAATACAGGCAGTCTGTGGCCTCTGTCTGGACTATCCTAACTATGCTAAAATTTTCCTTTAAGATGATGCTAATTTAAGACAATAAATGCTATACAAAGTACTCATTTTTTTCTGAAAGTATACATTTTCACATCAGTCTCAAGTTTTTCAGCAACAGAATTTAACATTCCTGCAGCGAAAAGCTCAAATATTACTAAAAATGGTATCAGAATAAATCTGGCATAGACTACCGGATGTTTTTAAAGTATGGCCCAGCCTGCAGCTTGTTGTTAAATGTCATTTACTAAACTACCTTTTAGAATAATATTGTTTGTTTTTATTTTTTGTAACATTGAGGTCCGGCTATTTAAAATTCTATGAAAATGCTAATATTCAATGAAATAGAGAAAGAGATCCTTCTATCCCTCCTTGTCTTTCATGTGACGATGTAAAAAAAAGAAGAAATACCATGAGACTGCCACCAACACAGAAGATCCTTTTTCTTTAATTGTTATCTCATAATGAACAGGTAGTTCATAGGGGGAGAAACATTTATCTAATGATTTTTCTAGTTAGAGAATGTTTTTGATAATTTATTGGGAATAAATAATTAGGAAATAATAATTTACTGAATCTAAATCCCAGCAAGTTACTTTGTGTGTTCTTAGTTGCTCAGCTGTGTCCAACTCTTTTCAACCCCATGGACTGAAGCCCACCAGGCTCCTCTGCCCATGGCAGCAATACTGGAGTGGGTAGCCATTCCCTTCTCTAAGGCATCTTCCTGACCCAGGGATCAAACCAGGGTCTCCTGCATTGCAGGCAGACTCTTCATCATCTGAGCCACCTGGGAAGCCCCAAGTTATGCTTTGTGCTGTGCTGTGCTTTGTTGTGCTTAGTCGCTCAGTCATGGCCAACTATTTGCAACCCCATGGGCTGTAGCCTTCAGACTCCTCTGTCTTCCACTAGGGTCCTGGACTTTACTCAAATTCATGTTCATTGAGTCAGCATATACATTTTAAAATTACTCTAATGGAATCCAAAGAATGATATCCATTACAGAGAGTTTTATTTATCCCCATAGAGGACATAGATATGCAAACTGTTAAAAATGATAAAGGCTTTTTTTTAGTGATTTAGAAACAGCACTTGACATATATTCTAGATTATGAGCTCTCTAGAAGCTGCGATGGTGCCTGTCTTGCTCTATCTAACCAAAGCTGAGAATATACTAAATGATATCTACTGAATAAATTCATGAATAAAGTTTTTAAGGCTAATTATTATCTACATGAATTTCATTATGCTCCCTATTGAAGGTCCTATGTTTATTGGTGAGAGGGAATTTATAAGAAATTGCATCCAACAACATCTGAAGAGCAACACTAGGTAATAAATTTAAGAAACTAATTAGGTGTTGTTCATAAATTTGACAAATATATAGGTAGATTCTGAATTATCAAAAACCTATTTTTGCTAAAGTCAAAATCTATACTACTGCTGCTTGAGGAAACTTATTTTTATAAACAACAATTGAAACTCAAAACCTTCAATGCTAATGAAGTATAATTTCATTTGATCAAAAATTTATGAGCATTCATTCCTTGAATTTGTGGTTTAATTTACATTTTTCATTTTGTCTTCAGCATAATAATCTGCCTATGATCTTATGTAAGATCATTATGTCATATTCTCATTAAGTGATTTACTTCATGCTTTTGTCCTTTGGTTTTATAGTATTTACTGTAGTAAGTTTTTAAATTAAAAGCATTTTTTACATCCATAAAACTTTTATTAGGTAAATATAATCTGTACATTGTTATTTTGTGTGGGATGCTTTGAAACATTATGTTCACTTTAAATATATTATATGTACATAATATCTTGTGGAAATGCATTTTGTTATTGTATTAAAAATCTAGTTACCTTTTACAAATAAAATGTTCTGACTATTTTTTTCTTCTTTAAGCCAATATTAATCACCATATGGGTAGGCTCTGAGAACAAAGAGCATCACAGTCACATCAAGAAATCTTGGACACTGCTGAAGCTTGAATGTAAAAGACAGTGATTTGGCATGTTAGGAGTCAAGGAATAAGAATGCCTGCCATAGAAAAGATGCAGGCAGATTTGTCTTCATTAGTCCTAGAAGGGAGGGTTGATTTGGTGAACTCATCATGCCCCAAGGTTTGGTCATCAGATGGGGCCAAGCGAAAAGTGGGCTTTCTCAGTTACTGGACATGTTCAGAGTCTTGGTTCCAGCTTGATGGGGACATAAATAAGAAGTAACCAAAATAGAATGTGTTTGCTGATAGAATTACATATATGGATATAGTCTTGAAGAATGAACATATCCAGAAAAACTCAATGAAACATCCTGAGTTTGAATTTTTGTAGACAGAATCAAAGGGAGACAGTTTAAATTAAAAAATAGCAATAATAAAAGTAGCTTTCAGTGATTGAGCACACATTATATGCTTGCCTCTGTATTTATTATTTTCTCTCAGTGCCAACAGCAACTCTGTGAGATAGAATGGTATTCCCTTATTCAAGTTAACTGAAAAACCTCTTGAAGAAGGTGAAAGAGGGGAGTGAAAAGCTGGCTTAAAATCCAATATTCAAAAAAACAAAGATCATGACATCCAGTCCTGTCACTTTATGGCATGTAAATGGAGAAACTATGGAAACAGTGACAGACTTTATTTTCTTGGGCTCCAAAATCTCTGTAGATGGTGACTGCAGCCATGAAATTAAAAGATGCTTGCACATTGGAAGAAAAGCTATAATAAATCTAGAGAGCATATTAAAAAGCAGAGACATTACTTTGCCAACAAAGGTCCATATAGTAAAAGCTATGACTTTTCCAGTAATCATGTATAGATGTGAGAGTTGGACCATAAAGAAGGCTGAGTGCCAAAGAATTGATGCCTTTGATCTGTGGTGTTTGAGAAAACTCTTGAGAGTCCCTTAGACTGCAAGATCATACCAGTCTGTCCTAGGATACCAACTCTGTCCTAAAGCTGAAGCCCCGGTACTTTGGCCACCTGATGAGAAGTTCTGACTCACTGGAAAAGACCCTGAAGCTGGCAAAGATAGACAGCAAGAGGAGAAGAGGAAGACAGAGGATGAGATGGTTGGGTTGTAAAATCGATTCAACGGACATGAGTTTGAGCAAGATCCAGGAGATGGTAAAGGACAGGGAAGCCTGGCGTGCTGCAGTCCTTGGGGTATCGAAGAGCTGGACACGACTGAACAACTGAACAACAGCAACAGATTGGAGTTAACAGAATAGGCAATCCAGCCAATCTAATTCCAGAGCCTGTGTGCTTTAGAATGTGCCTGGGTTCCTGCTAAGAAAATTTAGTGCTGTCTAACTCTTGGCAACGTTATGGACCATAGACCACCAGCTCTTCTGCCCAAGGGATTCTCCAGGCAAGAACACTGGAGTGGGTTACAAAGCCTTCCTCCAGGGTATCTTCTGGATCCAGGAATGGAACCCATGTCTCTTACTTCTGCATTGGCAGGCAGGTTTTTTTTTTTTTTTTTTTTTTTTAACCACTAGTGCCAGCTGGGAAGCTTGGTACTTTATATTAATTTTCTTAATAGCTCATGGTTCTCTATTGTATTTTATTAGCTTAGACACTCTGTCTTAGTACTTTAGTACCTCCAAATGAAACCCTGAAAGGTGTCAGATTTAAGTACATTATGTGGCTACTATCTTGAGGTGGTGTTTTCATTTGAAATGTGAATTCATTTCATATTCCTTTTTATAGTTTCTTTTCTTTACAGTTTTTTTGTTATACTGTACTTTTGAGATAATTCTTTCCCTGCTCACAATATTGTTTTGCTTATTCCCCCTATTCATTTGGGATAGTAAGAGAAATCTAAGTCAGCCTCCAATTAGAACTTAAACCTTCTCTGCATCTTCCAGAACTTCTAACACATTAGAACATTTTACTGGAAATAAATTCTCCATTTGAAAGAAGTAACATAGCATATGCTTTTCTAACTGGATACTGGCTGATACAGATGTTTTACAAGAGAAATAATCTGAGAAGGAATTTATGAAAGGATAAGAGCAACAAGGGCAGGAATAGGAAGCCTTCCCAGCAGCAGTGATACTGGAACTGATTCCTGAGGATTAAATAAAATTATATAGGAGAGAAGATATAGGAAAAATAAATCAAGGAACATGTAGAAAATAGAAACATCTCAGCAAAGTAGAAGCTGGATTTTTTTTCATTTATAATCCAGAAAAAATAATTTTTATAACATAGTTAATTATTAATCATTTGACTGTCAAAGACTGAAAGTTATTTCTTATGTTATCAATAGCTATATTTTCACTAGAAATTGTCTCTGTGATTCTGGAGTTACATTATACATTACCGTTACCATCAGATAATAAAAGGTTCTTTTGAGTTTAAAGGATAGCAAGGCATGGTGTATTAACATAACCTTCTCTAGAGCATGTCTTTATAAATTGTCTTTCAAAAACATTTGGATTGGGTTTGAGAGGAAGGAAGCTGGCAATCTAATCTATGGTAAATGATTAAAACTCACAATATGAATGAATTATCCTTAATAAACTTTTTCACTTAGATCATTACATAAAATATATATTTAGTTATTTCCTCAATATTTCCCTTAAGGGTGTTCATATTTGCTTCCGAAATCATATCCTAATTCACCACATTAATAAATTAAAGAATAAAATGATATGTTCATCTCAATAGATGCAGAAAAAAACTTTTGATAAAATTTATCATTCACTTATAATAAAACTTAATATTCATTTATGATAAAATTTAACAACATTTGTCACACAAAAAAAATCCAAAAGTGAGCAAAAGGAGAATATACCTCAACATAATAAAGGTCATATGTGACAAAACCACAATTAATATTATATTCAACTATGAAAAGCTGAGATCAGGTTCCTCTGAGATCAGGAACAAGACAAGGATGCTCTCTATTGTCATTTTTATTCAACATAGTTTTGGAAGTCCTAGCCACAGCAATTAGACAAGAAAAAGAAAAGGAATCCAAATTAGAGAAAAAGTAAAACTCTCACTGTTTGCAGATGACATACTATACATAGAAAATCCTAAAGATGTTATCAGAAAACCACTAGAGTTCATGAAAGAATTCAGTAAAATTGTAAGATACAAAATCAATACATGGAAGTATGTTGTACTTCTATACACTAACAACCTAAAATTCAGAAATAAAAATTAAACAAATGATCCCTTTATTATTGTATCATAATGATATTTCTTTGGGAAATTATTCATTAATTTTCCTTTTTAAATAAGCTGAATATAAATATAAAAATTTTCCTAAATTTATGTGTTAATTTTCCCAGAAATAAAAATCTATAAAAATAATGTATTTATTAATATCAGTATTAATTTTATAGATGATTTCCTGGTTTGTATGCACTGTTTCCCATATATACTCAGAAGAGAGGGCAACTTTCTGCAAATAATAACCAAATCCATATCCATTCCTTTTATGATGTTAAGTAAGTAGTATACAAGATGCACAGAGTGGTAACTCAGTATCTAATTTGCTGTTAAGGTTGCCTTCTCTGTCCAGAACTTTTTTCCTCGAGAAACAGAGGCCATCTTGTGTCTAGTGTTTACACCTGCCAGTCCTCACACAAGACTCTCATGGATCAATTTCTCTGGGAAGCTTATTTTGTCATGTCAGCCTTCATTTGCATCATATCATCACCATTTTCACTTCAAATATATTTTTCAGTATTTACATTAAAAAATTTAATGCCACAGGGGGATTCCTTGGTGATCCAGGGATTCAGACTTTGCCTTCCAGGGCAGGGAATGAGGTTCAATCCCTGATCTGAGATCTAAGATCCCACATGCCCCCAAGGCCAAAAATCCAAAACATAAAACAAGCAATATTATAACAAATTAAATAAAGATTTAACATATTATTTTTTTAATTAATACCCAGAGATATTAAGTGATTTGTCCATCATTCAGTTAATGGCAAAGGAATAGATAACACTCAAGCTCTGACATTCTGTGACATTCACAGTTCACAAAACCATACTCCTTTGGTCTACTGCCATGCGTAGAAATAGAATCTCACAATTATCTAATCTATATACACTTTTCTATCTATTTACCTATCTATTTTATCTCTCATACAAATCACTAAATGCTTTTATTCTTCTCAAGTACAAGTTACCCTAATAAGTTTTACTTCCTACCTGAGAATAGGACCATCTGATCTGTAATTGCACAAATGTCTTTCTTTTGATTTGTAGATTATTTTGTGTTTTCATCATGTCTACCCATCTGCTGTTGAAGAAGGAAGCATTGTATGACTACTTTTATTCGAATATATTATCCATCAATCTGTGTAGCAATAATTGCCTTTGATATATTTGCTTTCTGTCTGTAGTTTTCCTTTATTTCTGATTAGAAAAATGCACAGCTTCTTAAAACCCTACAAAATAAAAACAAAATTAAAATTCAACCTATAGGAGATAATACTCTCAAAACTATAGGTTTCAATGTAAAGCTTTTTAAAATTTATCCTTAGATCGTACCCTCTATTGAGCTTTCCTCTAGTAAATAAACCTTGAAATTAGTTCACTGGAAGTGCTCTTAAAAGAGTATAAAGGAAATCACTATATGTGGAGTCTTTTTATCACTTCTCAATTTTGAATTTACACTAGCATTCAGCACTTTAATCAAAGCTTTCTTTTCTCTGCTTCCTAAAACATAAATGCAGATTTTTTTTTTTTTTTTTTTTTTTAGTTCTTTACCTTCATTCCTATCTCTCCAACTTTGCTTCTTACTCTGTATTCACCTGGGAGAGTTCAATTTCTCTATCCATAGATTGCTTCTTAGATTTTACCTTTTCATTAAGGAATTCATCCTTTCAGCTAATATAAATAATTCCCAAATCTAGATCTCTAGCTTTGCAAATACTTTTATTCTTGCATATTGAATGTGCTCTGTACTAAACAAACAGCATACTCAAAACCAAGCTCATTATTTCTTAGCCATCAACTTCAGTTTTTACTTTTGATGTCATTATTTGAAACTTCATTAATAATGTGCTAGAATGTTTTTAATATTTAAAGTAAAATGATCACTGAAATTGTTTTTCACAGCGTTTAAATTTAAATGAATAATCATTTAAATATTGTGTGGCTCATGAATAAGTCACTTCTCTCAGCACAGAAAATAGACGATGTGCTAGAGGTACAACAAGAAACACAGCATGAACCTGATCAATATTATAGCACAGAATTAACTGTCAAATGAGTAAGTAAATGTTAAGAGATAGCTGCCTTTCTGGCTTTGGCATCTCAGGCCATTAGGCCATAAGACAAATGGCATCAACCTAGTCCAGTGACATTAGGTTGGCCAAAATGTCTGTTTGGAATCATTCATGAGATCTGAAGCCTCGATGGATAGCTTGACTTCATTAACTGTGGGTGTTAGGGAGACCAGTGCCTAGTATAGAAATTGGTTCTAAGTGCAGTTAACCCTGTATCTGCATACCTCTGGTGCACTCTGGTACACCCCCTCACAATCATCCACAGCTGTAAGGCACTGTTCTGAAGTCAGACTCACTCCCTCTTGTCAATGACTCATCCCACATTCACTTAGCCCTTCTTTCTGTATTCTTTTTGAGGGTCTTCTCCAGTGACAATTGTCTGTAAATTCAGGGAGTTTACATCCCGAGGGTAATCTTCATTCAGTATTGCAGTCAGTGGATAAAGGCTACAGCATTTTAGGTAGGTGCTTCTGAGAAGTTGTCCTGTAATTGTCAGAAATCTCATGTTCTCTATGAAAGAGATATCTGATAACTCATATTGGATTTTCCTCTTTTCTTGTCTCACTGTCTCCAGTTTTCTTGATCACCTCCCTAAATACTGTCTGCATGCAGGTTCTTTTAAACAGATTTTTTTTTCAGTGATCCTAAAATAAGTGATCTTGATATTACTTTTCTTTCTAACTCAAAAATAAATGTGTAATTACATTTGTGCAGGAACTATTTTTTTTTAATTAATCTTGTTCCTTTGTCTTTTAAATTCCAGAAAATTTCTTCTGTCTGGTTTTCAGTCTCTAGGGTTTGGATGATGATGTGACTTTTTATTTCAATGTTCCTTTTTAGTATATTCTGGTATTTGTTTACTTATCTTCTTTAACTGCAACCTAAGCACCCAAAGCTCTTAATTAAGATATATTTTAATATTCTCTTCAAAGTGTTAATTCTTTTTCATTAATTAATCTCTCAAAAGGTGAGTGGAATTCCATTTTTACATCAATCTCTTCCTCTCTGAATTAGGACAGTACAGTTGTGTTTTCTCTTTTCTGGCCTTTCTTTTTGTCTCTGTTATGATCAACATATCACTAAAGTTGTGGAAATAAAAGGGGATTTCAAATAGTGTTTATTGGGAAGATTCACTTCTTTTATGGTCTAAGCTGAAAATGTACTTTTCATTATATGTACAATGCCTCTATGTGTATACAGTCAACAAACATTTCTTGGAAGTTTTATTTCCTAGTCTCACTCCACCCTCTAACCATACTAATGCATGGTCTGCAGGAAATCACTGGGCTGAGAAAAGGAGACCTAAGTTATTATATCTAATAAAATATCTAACATCACATGATGTTAGATATGACTTTAATCTTCTCACAGTCTTCATTTTCACAGTTTTAAAATAAGATGGCTTTACTTGATGATTTTGCAGATGCTTTCCAGCTAGAAAAATAACTACTTATAACAGGTGCTTTTTTTCTTTTGTACTTTATTTTCTCTATTATCTAGAAAACTAAGGTTTTTGTCTTCCAGCAATGAGCTGGCCTCTTTTTAAGGCCAGACAACAGGATAACTTTTTCCAACAATTCAAAAACTTTTGTAGTTGTTCCACAAAACCGTATAATGTGCCCTGGTACACTGTGGTGGCTGAGTGTAAAGGTTTCAGCTACCAAGTAGTCATTCTTCAAACTTTGGTTTGTTTACATAGTTTCCTATCTCAGCTATAACATCTATATTTAGTTTCTAGCCTATGTTAACTTATATCTTAAAGCCCATTCTGATATATTATTTTAGCTGCTTGCCAGAATGAATTATCAGTTTCTTTAACACATGGAATTAAATCCTCTTTCACTGAGAAATTTGCTTTTACATAACTATGTATTAACTACTGAAACTGTTAGTTTTTTCTATTAGAGATCAGGCCTTCTGGACAGTTGAAAAAGCTATAGGGTTTAGTCGGAGTCTAATCAGATGGATTTTAAATACAAACTCCTCTTCTTACCAACTTTTGGATTTTTATCTTTCTTAGTTTCTAAGTTTTCCTTAGAGTAAAGGTAACATATTTACTCCAGTGATACAGTGTTTATGAAATAGTTAAAACAAGATCTAGTACATGATATAGTTTCAACAAATCTATTTTTTAAAAAAAAACAAATCTCATTTCTTACAGAAATATTAAATGTAGTCTAAATCACAGGATCTTAAAAAATAAATGCATTGCTTCATACCAGTTGCCAGAGATGTAGAAACATGCAGTAGAGTCTTAGGAGCTGTTCATAGCAAAGAAAATATTCCAGGCCTTGGAGTCAGAACTAGGTTCATTCACCTGCCTATTGTTTGCTACATCTGTGTAAAGTGGTAAGTTGTATACTTTTTCATTTTCATATTTCACAGTAAAATAAAGGCTACTTTACAGGACTGTTATGAGGGTGAAATCAGATTCAGTAACAAACACAAAATGCCAAATATGGCACCAGGAAGGGAGATTGTTTTAACTAAGATTGAAGAATGTTACCTTAAAAATCATTAGCCATATTTGAAGACTGACAGTTTGAAATATGTCCTATTAACAGTCCATAATGTAGAGCACCTGTCACATAGCATATTTAAATTTCTAATCATTGCAATATGGGCATTGTGCAGATCTATCCAAGACTGGTCCAGTCTTAAATACATGTCTTCCTTGTGAAAGCATTGTTTTTAAAGCATGTATGTTTGCAGGCTATAAAAGACTTTCCCATTACTGTGAGGATTTTTCTAAATTAATCTACAGGTATTATTTGGAAAGAGATGAGATAGCCTTGTCCTGCAGAGGACCTTTGCAATATTCCAGTTTTTAACTTTATTAAACTAACATCAATTCCATTTGTCAACCTAAATTTCTTTTTCTCTGGGAGGTATCCTTCTACTTTAGATAAGGTCTTCCTACTTTGACTTCTTAAAATTGTACTTTAAAGTTGCTTTTTAAAATTTTCACACTAACAGAGTGTCAAAAACAAAGGTAAAAACAAATAAATATTTTCAGAGCTCACAAATTATTTGTGATAAGAGTAGCTATCGGGTCAACAAAAGAGTCTGAAATGCAGTACTTGGATGCAGTCTCAAAAATGACAGAATGATCTCTGTTTGTCTCCAAGGCAAACCATTCAATATCAAGTCTATGCTCCAATCAGTAATGCTGAAGAAGCTGAAGTTGAACGGTTTTATGAAGACCCACAAGACTTTTTAGAACTAACACCACCAAAAGATGTCCTTTTCATTCTAGGGGACTGGAATGCTAAAGTAAGAAGTCAAGAAACACCTGGAGTAACAGGCAAATTTGGCCTTGGAATATGAAAAGAAGCAGGGCAAAGACTAACAGAATTTTGCCAAGAAAATGCACTGGTCATAGCAAACACCCTCTTCCAACAACACAAGAGAAGACTCGACACGTGGACATCACCAGATGGTCAACACCAAAATCAGATTGACTATATTCTTTGCAGCCAAAGATGGAGAAGCTCTATACAGTCAACAAAAACAAGACCAGGAGCTGACTGTGTCTCAGATCATGAACTCCTTATTACCAAATTCAGACTCAAATTGAAGAAAGTAGGGAAAACCGCTAGACCATTTAGGTATGACCTAAATCAAATCCCTTATGATTATACAGTGGAAGTGAGAAATAGGTTTAAGGGCCTAGATCTGATAGATAGAGTGCCTGATGAACTATGGAATGAGGTTCGTGACATTGTACAGGAGACAGAGATCAAGATCATCCTCATGGAAAAGAAATGCAAAAAAGCAAAATGGCTGTCTGGGGAGGCCTTACAAACATCTGTGAAAAGAAGAGAAGAGAAAAACAAAGGAGAAAAGGAAAGATATAAACATCTAAATGCAGAGTTCCAAAGAAGAGCAAGAATAGATAAGAAAGCCTTCTTCAGCGATCAATGCAAAGAAATAGAGGAAAAGAATACAATGGGAAAGACTAGAGATCTCTTCAAGAAAATTAGAGATACCAAGGGAATATTTCACACAAAGATGGGCTCGATAAAGGACAGAAATTGTCTGGACCTAACAGAAGCAGAAGATATTAAGAAGAGGTGGCAAAAATACACAGAAGAACTGTACAAGAAAGATCTTCACGACCCAGATAATCATGCTGATGTGATCACTCATCTAGAGCTAGACATCCTGGAATGTGAACTCAAATGGGCCTTAGAAAGCATCATTATGAGCAAAGCTAGTGGAGGTGATGGAATTCTAGTTGAACTGTTTCAAATCCTGAAAGATGGTTCTGTGAAAGTGCTGCACTCAATATGCCAGCAAATAATTTGGAAAACTCAGCAGTGGCCACAGGACTGGAAAAGGTCAGTTTTCATTAAAATCCCAAAGAAAGGCAATTCCAAAGAATGCTCAAACTACCGCACAACTGCACTCATCTCACATGCTTAAAGTAATGCTCAAAATTCTCCAAGCCAGGCTTCAGCAATACGTGAACCGTGAACTCCCTGATGTTCAAGCTGGTTTCAGAAAAGGCAGAGGAACCAGAGATCAAATTGCCAACATCTGCTAGATCATCGGAAAAGCAACAGAGTTCCAGAAAAACATCTATTTCTGCTCTATTGCCTATGCCAAAGACTTTGACTGTGTGGATCACAAGAAACTGGAAAATTCTGAAAGAGATGGGAATACCAGACCACCTAACCTGCCTCTTGAGAAATCTGTATGCAGGTCAGGAAGCAACAGTTAGAACTGGACATGGAACAACAGACTGGTTCCAAATAGGAAAAGGAGTCCATCAAGGTTGTATATTGTCACCCTGCTTATTTAACTTCTATGCAGAGTACATCATGAGAAACGCTTGACTGGAAGAAACATAGGCTGGAATCAAGATTGCCAGGAGAAATATCAATCACCTCAGATATGCAGATGACACCACCCTTATGGCAGAAAGTGAAGAGGAGCTAAAAGCCTCTTGATGAAAGTAAAAGAAGAGAGCAAAAGGTTTGCTTAAAGCTCAGCATTCACAAAACAAAGATCATGGCATTCGGTCCCATCACTTCATGGGAACTAAATGGGGAAACAGTGGAAACAATGGCAGATTTTATTTTTTGGGCTCCAAAATCACTGCAGATGGTGATTGCAGCCATGAAATTAAAAGATGCTTACTTCTTGGAAGAAAAGTCATGTCCAACCTAGATATTATATTCAAAAGCACAGACATTACTTTGCTGACTAAGGTCCGTCTAGTCAAGGCTATGGTTTTTCCAGTGGTCATGTATAGATGTGAGAGTTGGACTGTGAAGAAGGCTGAGTGCTGAAGAATTGATGCTTTTAAACTGTGGTGTTGGAGAAGGCTCTTGAGAGTCCCTTGGACTGCAAGGAGATCCAACCAGATCCCCATTCTGAAGATTAGTCCTGGGATTTCTTTGGCAGGAATGATGCTAAAGCTGAAACTCCAGTACTTTGGCCTCCTCATGCAAAGAGTTGACTCATTGGAAAAGACTCTGATACTGGGAGGGATTGGGGGCAGGAGTAGAAGGACATGACAGAGGATGAGATGGCTGGATGGCATCACAGACTCGATGAACGTGAGTTGAGTGAACTCCGGGAGTTGGTAATGGACAGGGAGGCCTGGCATGCTGTGATTCATGGGGTTGCAAAGAGTCTGACACGACTGAGCGATAGGGATGTCATGCTTAAAACATGTCAAATAATTCAATTTTCCAGAAGGAATTTCATCTTTGTGGCTCATGGGAAAGAGAGGCTAAATATGTTTGTGGAAAACTAAAAACCAAAGCTTTAAAGAATTAGTGTTTACTGTTGGGAAATGCTTCAATAAGTGCTTTTATAAGAAAGACAGAAACTGTTCTGTGTATCAAGGACTGAATGGTCGTAACCAGTTCAATACTCACACAACCATTTACAAGTCTAAGGGAACAAAGATCAGAGAGGCCAATGTTGTAAGTTCTCCTCATTACCATGATTGGTGGTACTGGGGAATCCCTGCAGATGCTGCTTAGCAACCTGCATAAACCCTCTGAAGATACATCTGCCCACAAATTACTCAACACAATTGTGACTTCTACTTCCCCTCTGTATTACAAATCTCATATGTGTACCTCATAATGAGGACAAAACAGGATTGCCTAGATTGTCCCTGGTTTGTCTGTTACAATGCAAGGGAAATTGTAGGAGTTAATAGAATGGGGATTAATAACAACAGACTTTTCCAGAACTTGGGCAAAATATTCTTTAAATCATCACATTTTCTTTATCAGGTAACCAAAATCACTGTTTTACACAAATCAAGAGGATGACATCACCTTAGACTGTGATGTGAACATGTCCTCTTTAGTTGTGCAGTGCATAAGCTATGCAAGCAAATCTTCTAATTATCCCTCAGATTGTCAGATATAAAGGAGGGGGTGGTGGTGAAATGTATACAGGACTCTAGCTGCTAAGGAAGAATATGTTCCATATTAAATCACTTAATTGGCATAATGATTTATATGTTAATGTGAATCTATCAACAGATGACTAATAACAGAGGTTGTGAGATAATTAAATATCTGTGTGGAATAAATAACATGCCCAGATAAGCTGGAGGTTCACTAATTTTATCTACTCTAGAATTGCCATTTAGATTAGGAGTAACTGAATACAAATACTATAAAAAGAATACCTGGGGAAAAAAAGAATATCTGAAAATATTTTTTCTCTTATCCTTTCTTCTATTTCCTTTCCCTATTTTTATTTTCCTTTTTTTAAAGATGTTATTTTAAAAATTGAGATATACAAAGCATACAGTGAAGTACACAAATCTTAGGTAACAAATTTATATATGAATGAATTTATGTAAGGGCTATTCAGACTAAGCTACAGAATATTTTCATTACCCGAGGGTGATCCCTAGTGTCCCCTCTCACTTAGTTAAGGTTAACTCCTGCTCTTATTTCTATTATTGGATATTAGTTTTGCTTGTTTTTAGGATATATCACTAATGAATTACATAAATGTATTTGTTTGTGCTTGTATTTTCCCATTCAATATGTCTGTGAGGTTCTACAATGTTGTGTGTTAGCTTATTTATCTTTATTTCTGTGGGGTGCTCCTCTATGGAAATATACCTCATTTTAATTTTCAGGCATTCTTTATTTGTTCTTTATTTAATCTGTTCCTACATTTTTACTGTTACTAGTAAAGTTGCTATGAAAATTTTTGAATGTGTGCTTTAGTTGACAAACACATTTCTCTTGGGATAAAAATGTTGGGCTGTATGTTGGCTTATACTGAGCTTTAATAGGTATAAAATTATTTTCCCAGTGGTTGAGCCCATTTATTCTTCTATCAGAAAATATGAGACTTTTACTTCCTTTACATCCACTTCAGCGTTTAGAGGTATCCTATGTTGCAAGAACAGTGAGTGGCAGAGAGGAGATACCCAACGTCCAAGGAAATAAAAACCCAAGAAAGATGGTAGGTGCTGAGGGCATGGCGGCTGAGTGGCGAGTGGCTAGTGGCAGCTGGGCAGCACAGGAGCGGCCAGCGGCAGAGAGGAGATACCCCACATCCAGGATCAGGAGCAGTAGCTGAGAGGACATACCTCATGTCAAAGGTAAGCAGCAGAGGCTTTACTTTGCTGGAGCAGCCATGAAGAGATATCCTACGTCCAAGGTATGGGAAACCCAAGTAAGACAGTAGGTGCTGAGAGAAGGCATCAGAGAGCAGACAGACTGAAACTAAAATCACAGACAACTAGCCAATCTGATCAGATGGACCACATTCTTAACTAACTCAATGAAACTAGGCCATGCTGTGTGGGGTGACCCAAGACGGATGGGTCATGGTGGAGAGGTATGACAGAATGTGGTCCACTGGAGAAGGGAATGACAAACCACTTCAGTATTCTTGCCTTGAGAACCCCATAAACAGTTTGAAAAGGCAAAAAGATAGGACACTGAAAGATGAACTCCCAGGTCAGTAGGTGCCCAATGTGCTATTGGAGATCAGTGGAGAAGTAACTCGAGAAAGAATGAAAGGATGGAGCCAAAGCAAAAACAACACCCAGTTGTGGATGTGACTGGTGACAGAAGCAAGGTCCAATGTTGTAAAGAACAATATTGCATAGGAAGCTGAAGTGTTAGGTCCATGAATCAAAGCAAACTGGAAGTAGCCGAACAGGAGAAGGCATGCGTGAACATCGACATTCTAGGAATCAGTGAACTAAAATGGACTGGAATGGGTGAATTTAACTCAGATGACCATTATAACTACTCCTGTGAGCAAGAATCCCTTAGAATAAATGGAATAACCATCATAGTCAGCAAAATATCTGAAATGCAGTACTTTGGTGTAGCCTCAAAAACAACAGAATGATCTCTGTTCGTTTCCAAGGCAAATCATTCAATATAATGGTAATCCAAGTTCATACCGTGACAGGTAATGCTGAAGAAGCTGGAGTTGAACGGTTCTATGAAGATCTGTTCCTACAGGTCTTTTAGAACACTTTTGGAAGTGACAAATAGATTTAAAGGGCTAGATCTGATAGACAGAGTGTCTGATGAACTGTGGACAGAGTTTTGTGACATTATACAGGACACAGGGATCAAGACCATCTTCAAGAAAAAGAAAGGCAAAAAAACAAAATGGCTGTCTGAGGAGGCCTTACAAGTAGCTGTGAAAAAAAGAAAAGTGAAGAGCAAAGGAGAAAAGGAAAGATATACTCATTTGAATGCAAAGTTCCAAAGAATAGCAAGAAATAAGAAAGTGTTTCTCAGTGATCAGTGCAAAAGAAATAGAGGAAAACAATAGAATGGGATAGACTAGAGATCTCGTCAAGAAAATTAGCAATACCAAGGAAATATTTCATGCAAAGATGGGCTCAATAAAGAACAGAAATGATATGGCCCTGACAGAAGCAGAAGATATTAAGAAGTGGCAAGAATACACAGATGAACTGTACAAAAAAGAGCTTCACAACCGAGTGAATCATGATGATATGATCACTCACCTAGGGCCAGACATCCTGGAATGTGAAGTCAAGTAGACCTTAGGAAGCATCACTACAAACATAGAAAGTGGGGGTGATGGAATTCCAGTTGAGCTAATTCAAATCCTAAAAGATGATGCTGTGAAAGTGCTGCACTCAGTAGGCCAGCAAATTTGGAAAACTCAGCAGTGGCCACAGAACTGGAAAAAGTCAGTTTTCATTCCAATCCCAAAAAAAGCCAATGCCAAAGAATGCTCAAACTACCACACAAGTGCACTCATCTCACACGCTAGTAAAGTAAGGCTCAAAATTCTCCAAGCCATGCTTCAGCAATACGTGAACCGTGAGCTTCCAGATGTTCAATCTGGTTTTAGAAAAGGCAGAGGAAGCAGAGATAAAGTTTCAAACATCCGCTGAATCATCAAAAAGCAAGAGAGTTCCAGAAACACATCTATTTCTGCTTTATTGACTATGCCAAAGCCTTTGACTGTGTGGATCGCAATAAACTGTGGAAAATTCTGAAAGAGATGGGAATACCAGATCACCTAACCTGCCTCTTGAGAAACCTGTATACAGGTCAGGAAGGAACAGTTAGAACTGGACATGGAACAACAGACTTGTTCCAAATAGGAAAAGGAGTATTTTAAGGTGCATATTGTCACCCTGATTGTTTAACTTCTATGCAGAGTATATCACGAGAAATGCTGGTCTGGAAGAAGCACAAGCTGAAATCAATATTGCCAGGAATAATATCAACAACCTCATATAAGCAGATGACACCCCTATATGGCAGAAAGTGAAGAGGAACTAAAAAGCCTCTTGATGAAAGTGAAAGAGGAGAGTGAAAAAGTTGGCTTAAAGCTCAACATTCAGAAAATGAAGATCATGGCGTCTGGTCCCATCACTTCATGGGAAATTGATGGGGAAACACTGTCAGACTTTATATTTTTGGGCTCCAAAATCACTGCAGATGATGATTGCAGCCATGAAATTAAAAGACACTCCTTGGAATGAAAGTTATGACCAAACTAGATAGCATATTCAAAAGCAGAGACATTACTTTGTCAACAAAGGTTCAAGGCTATGGTTTTTCCAGTGGTCAGGTATGGATGTGAGAATTGGGCTATGAAGAAAGCTGAGTGCTGAAGAATTGATGCTTTTGAATTGTAGTGTTGGAGAAGACTCTTGAGAGTCCCTTGAACTACAAGTAGATCCAACCTGTCCATCCTTAAAGAGATCAGTCCTGGGTGTTCATTGGAAGGACTGATGCTAAAGCTGAAACTCCAATAGTTTGGCCACTTCATGAGAAAGTTGGCTCATTGGAAAAACCTTTGATGCTGGGAGGGATTGGGGCCAGGAGGAGAAGGGGATGACAGAGGATGAGATGGCTGGATGGCATCACCGACTTGATGGACATGAGTTTGAGTGAACTCTGGGAGTTGGTGATCGAGAGGGAGGCCTAGCGTGCTGTGATTCATGGGGTCGCAAAAGTGTCAGACATGAGTGAGCAACTGTACTGAACTTGCAACCACCATCACAAGCAGAAAGCAAAGCTGTTTCATTACCAGAAAAGTTATCTGGTGCCACATCTAACATTTTAAAACCTCTAACCTGTAGTCCATCCTTACAGTTTTGCCTATTTTAGACTATCATATACAGTTTGGAACCATTCACGGCTGATTCATTCAGTTAGCCCACATAGTGCCTTTAGACTCATTCATGTTGTTGAATGTCTACTGAGAGTTAATTCCTTTCTATTGCTGAGTAGAAGTAGTTCATTTTAGGATGCCCTACAAGTTATTTCTTCACTCACTCTCTGAAGTATATTTAGGTTGCCAAAGAATTAATTCAAAGAATTAATGAACTGTGGTGTTGGAGAAGACTCTTGAGAGTCTCTGGGACTGCAAGGAGATCCAACCAGTGCTTCCTAAAGGAAATCAGTCCTGAATATTCTTTGGAAGGACTGATGTTGAAGCTGAAACTCTAATACTTTGGCCACCTGATGCAAAGAGCTGACTCATTTGAAAACACCCTGATGCTGGAAAAGATTGAAGGTGGGAGGAGAAGGGGACGACAGAGGATGAGATGGTTGGATGACATCACCTACTCAATGGAAATGAGTTTGAGTAAACTCCAGGATTTGGTGATGGACATGGAGGCCTGGCATACTGAAGTCCATGGGGTCACAAAGAGTAAGACATGACTGAGCGACTGAACTGAACTGAATTCAACCTGTTTTGAGTGGTTATGAATTTAATATAATTAATATGGTGTAAGAAAATGTTGAACTGTTTTCCATAGCATCTGTTCCAATTTTCACCACCACCACCAGTACCACCACCAACATATGAGAGTTTTAGTTGCTCCTAAACCATCCCAACACTCAGCTTGTGAGGATTATGTTAGCACTGCTAGTCAATGTGTAATAATATTCCATTGAGATTTTATTTTGTATTTCTCAGATGACTAATGATATTGAACACCTTTTCCTGAAATTGATTACCCTATGCCTTGGAAAAATGTCTAAGTCTTCTGGTGATGGAGAGATGTCTGTTTTCCACTCCTGAATTTTGAGAGTTCTTGCCAATGTTATCACTCCACTGAAAAAGCTTATATTCTCACACATCTAACCCAAAGTCACTTTCTAATTAATGTCTAAGCTGAGAGTAGATTTGTTTATTACCAGCCACGCTTTTTTTAGATTTATGGTTTGTTAATTAAAGAGTCCAATCTGTGGCAACTCTTTGTAATATTATTTAACCCCTAAACTATGCACCCTACAATATGTCCCTAAAATATACCATGTATACACCATGAATTCCAGGTTTGTTGCTTCACCTGCCCAATCAAAGTAATCCTCAAAAAAGTCTTTTCTTTCTACTATTCTATTATTTCAAGTACAATCAAACTTTGTAATCATTTACTTAGCATCTGCCTCACTATTAGATAGCAAGTTTCTTGAGGAAAGAATTCATATCTTAGTAAAATCTGAGTCTCATTGTACTAAATGTGAATTTTGTTTTCTTTGGAATAGTAGCATTTGGACAGTCTTTATTCTCTCTCTAATTTATACATTTTCCAAATGACTCAGCTGGTAGGAACCCACCTGCAATGCAGGAGACACAGGAGATACGGGTTCATTCTTGGGTCCAGGAGATCCCCTGGAGGAGTGCATGGCAACTTATTCCAGTATTCTCGCCTGAAGAAGCCCATAGCCTGAGGAGCCTTGAGGGCCACCGTGGGGTTGCCAAGAGTCAGAAAAGACTGAGTGACTAATCACTCACACACTTTGTACATATTATCCTTATTTTGTGACATGTGTAATTACAAAAATTACAGTTAATAATTTTAAAAATAAAATAATTTATATTAGCATAATGATGGAAAAAATCATTACCTTAAGTTATGAAAAGGTTTTTAATTTAAATTTTAAACTACTCAATGAAATAGTGTATTTGTTTCTGTGCTGTGCTGTGCTAAGTTGCTCAGTTGTGTCTAACTCTTTACAACCCAGACTCCTCTACATGATCAATAATTTATGAAAGTTCACTCAAATGCAATAAACTAGTTTAAGAATACTGAATTGACATTCAAGACACTTAGGATAAAATCTAGCCAATGAACATAATAATTAGGTGCCATGGGTGATAGTGTTCTTCAGTTTAAGCCTTAGATTTCTCAACTATAGAATAAGTAAGCTTTGATGATACCTGAGATTACTTTCAGCTATGATATCTTTCTATTTTGCAAAATGGCTTTACTTATTTCTAACCATATAACAAAACACTAGTTTTCAGCCTGAGTTTCCTTGCCTAATGGACTCTCAAAAATAAACAATATTGTAAAGTAATTAACCTCCAATTAAAATAAATAAACTTATATTTAAAAAATAGATGTTAACCAATACATTAGCACATAATGCCTCAGACTGTTTTCCAGAAACACAAAATAAATCCCTACAGAATTCTGTTTCAAATAGAAAAAAACATATTTTGTCATTGCTAAGATATTTTCAAAATTTCTTATCAGCCCCGTGAAATTTGAACCCAGGGAAAAATTTTTGTTAAATGGCACAGAAAGGTCTATCACTCATTAAAAATGGCTAAAGTGCTGCCTGCTGGGTTGCAGACCTAATCATCCCAGAAAACTTGCACTGATATGCAGGAAGTTGATTTTCTTTTTTATTCAATGTGATGATGTTTGCATTTGTAACTCAACTTATATTACAACTTTCATGATGGTTCTTTTGTTACCATTAACTCTCTTGTCTGCTGTGTCCCTCACTAGGCATACCAGGCTCCATGTTTCAAACAACATAAAACAATAAAACATATGAATTTGAATGAACTCTTAATAATTCCATACCTAACAGCATTCCATTCTGCTGAAAGATAAATTTAAAATATGTAAATCTATTATTTTCTTTTAATCCTTTGCATATTTCCATCACCTTGACAATAGAACTCAAAGCAGCAAAGTCTAGAAAGTCCTTCCCAATATTACATTTGTTTACTCATCAATATCATTTCTGACATTCTCTTTGATGCTATTTGCTTATCAAGCACTTTTAAAAAAACACTTCTGCTTAGAAAAACATAACTTTATTTTTTCCTTCAAAATTAGTTGTGGAGGGTTTAATTCTAAAATCTTTCTATTATTCCTTACTTTATTTTGCATGTTATTAATATTTATTTATATTTCAATTTTGCACAAAGGAGAACTGAGCTTGCCTCCTGAGTCAAAACAGAGAGCAGTCGGCTCTCTTAAATGCATTCTTAAAATGTGCAGATTCTGGCTCTGCAAACTTAGATTCTTCTTCCCCTCAAACACTTCATGTTTCAAAGGTGACATGATAAATTAAAATATGCTCAGGATTTAGTTTTAGGAAAAATAAAATTTAGTTCCAGATATGAGCAATCATACAAAAAAAAATACTATCATTAGGATGAATAAGAGTACTTAATCATGTATAGTTACTTTAAACAATATTTCTACTAGTTTTTAATGTAACAGTTTAGAGTTATTAGCTTCAGCTAAAGAAGAGAATACAGAAAGCTGAAAAAGCTAAGTGATTTTCTCAAAACATCAAATGTGGTAAATAGAATCAGCATTTAAACCCAGTTAGGCTTGACACATATACACTTATTCTTTCCTCCTTCCCTGTCAAGTCAATTTATTTAATATATTTGAAAACCACTTTTCTCCTCTAAAATATGGGTAAAATATTATCTATATTAAATATTTTTGAAAATAAAATATGAAAACATTCCCAATGCCTCATTCAGTTCTATCTTATTAAATATTAATTCATTCAATAACTTTACTGTGAAGTATATTTGTAGCAGATCTGTTTTCTAAGTGTTCCAAGTACAATTATTGTTGTACAGTCACTTAGTCATATTTGACTTTTTTCAACCACATGAACTGTAGCAGGCCAGGATTTCCAGTCCTTTGATGTGTCTCAAAGTTTGCCCAACCTCATGCCTATTGAGTCAATGATGTCCTCCAACCAACTCACCTTCTGTCACACCCTTCTCCTCTTGTCCTCAATCTTTCCCAGCATTAGGGATTTTTTTCAATGAGTCTGCTCATCACATCAGGTAACCAAATATTGGAGCTTCAGCTTCGGTATCCATCCTTCCAATGAATATTCAAGGTTGGTTTCCTTTAGAATTGACTAGTTTGATCTCCTTGTAGTCCAAGGGACTCTCAGGATCCTTCTTAAGCACCACAATTGAAAAGCATCAATTCTTCAGCTCTCAGCTTTCTTTACAATAGTGTTCAACAAAACTGAAATAAATCCTTGCCTTCAAGATTTATTTTTACTTTAGTGAGGAGAAACAGGCAATAAGCAAAATGAAATACAAAAATAAATGAATCCTTAATTTGCCTTGAATTGCAGCTTACGTTAAAGGTGTAGAAGTGACTGAGAACTCTGCTTGTGAGTAAGATGTAGAAAGAGGCAAGAGACTGTTACTGCCATCCTAAGAATAAGAAAAGCCAGATGATCTACAAAATCATCATTTTCCTTGACCCTGTCAAAGAACTAAGGTCATAAGGCAACACAGAGAACTGAATTCCAGAGAGTAACAAATGCCTCCAAGGAGAGCAGAGATATGTATATGAACAGCGTCACCTTTGACAGGCATCAGAGGAAGAACCAGTTTCCACAGAAGTGGGTAAGAATAAATCAGTTGCAATTTTAGCAAATTTCTAAAGGCCAAATATGGGCTAGCATACCAACTTAAAATAGATTTTGATGTGGGAGAATTCACACTTCCTCAGAAGCTCTTTTCTGTGCATCTCTCCTGGCTACTCACAAAAAGAGTAGGGACAAGAGAAGCCTGAGTGAGTGGGTAGGGGGGCTTGCTCAATGCACAGTCATGGCTGCTGACCTGGGAGAGGCATAAACTCTTGCTAGAACCTTTCTCACAAGCATTAATAATAGTAATAAACATTAATTAAAGTTGCTTTAAGCCACTAGAGGAAGGGCATTAAAATTTTCGCTGCTGAAAGACACTGGTGGAGAAGTTAGAACCTTCTGCTTCTCTGAAGTTAAAAACCCCTTCCTGTGCCCCAGGAAACCAAATACAGGTCCAGGGTTGTTGTTGTTGATGATGGTGTGTCTTGGAAGAAGGGTAAAAATACAAGCCACCTACCACTGGTGAAAGAGCAAGAAAATATCTCAAGTCATTATCTTGCAAGAGGACGAGAGTGAAGAAAGGCTTAAAAAATCCAACCTTAAACCTAGAAGCATCAGTTCAGTTCAGTTCATTTCAGTCTCTCAGTCGTGTCTGACTCTTTGTGACCCATGAATCGCACCATGCCAGGCCTCCCTGTCCATCACCATCTCCCGGAGTTCACTCAACTCACGTCCATCAAGTCAGTGATACCATCCAGCCATCTCATCTTCCGTCATCCCCTTCTCCTCCTGCTCTCAATCCCTCCCAGCATCAGAGTCTTTTCCAATGAGTCAACTCTTCGCATGAGGTGGCCAAAGTACTGGAGTTTCAGCTTTATAGCATCATTCCTTCCAAAGAATACCCAGGACTGATCTCCTTTAGTATAGACTGGTTAGATCTCCTTGCAATCCAAGGGACTCTCAAGAAGCATAGGTCTCATCAAAAACAGAGGCTACAACAGGAGAATTTTAAAATGTTCTCTGCATCACAAATCTAATACCAAATAATAAGCAACAGAAGTCTACTGCTGGAGGAATGAGAAATGTGTAGAAATAAGAATACTTGAGGCAGTATTTTCAAAAGCAAAACCCAGATTGAGCTCAATCAATAATCAGACTGACCCACTCTTTCATGCTAATGACTCGACAGATGAAAACAGCTGGTTGTTTCAAATTTCAGTTATAAACTTCTCAATCATTACACACAATTTTGTACTCAATCAAAAATAAGAAGATATGTTTGAGAAAAATAAAAATGATATATTTTCAAGAGATAAATAACTTGGAGATGACCATAAGATGAAACTATCCCATGGAATTCTAGAATACAATGTCTTTTATATCCACGGATTCAACCAACTGTGGATCAAAATATACCAAATATTTCAGAAAAATTTAAAAGGAAATAAATTTTCCATGTGTCCATCATCTGTTTATGTAGCATTTACATTGTATTTGTAACAAAACACATAGCATTTATATTATATTAAGTGCTGGGGTCCAGCCCCGGTGGATCCAAGGTGATTTGAAGGGGAGACAGATAGGCGAGGAAAAAACTTATTTATTAATTAATATTAGATTAAGAAGGAATTAGTGTAGTAGGAAAATTAAGTGGAGAAAAGATGCTGAATAACTTGGTTTACGTGGAAAGCCAATAAAGTTCTAGACAAGGAACTTGCACCATCTATGTTAGGCCGCTGGCGTCCGTTTGAATATTGAGGAGTGCCCCGCCTTGGGCTCTCTCTTACAGATCTTAGAAGCCGGGACAAGAAGATAGACATGGTGAGCCTCCATGCCCCAGATGGGAGTTCAGCCTGAAATTAGAGTAAAGAGGAGAAACGGGGGAAACCAGTCCTTCTAATGACTGGCCCGGCCTCTATTGTTTAAAAGGCTTTTATACTTTTGATAGTACATGGAGATCAATGGGTAATACAAAATTATGCAGCGCTAGCAGCCTAGACTCTTATCAAAACCAGGCTTTTCTCTCTGCATACCTAGTTGAATACACAGGACTTAGGTGATTTACATCATCTTTTGGCCAAAAGGGCCAATTAACATTTTACAGCCTTTTTCTGATAAGATTTGTCAACCAGAAGGCTTATTTGTGTTGATCTTCCCAAAATCTGGTGCCACACTCAGAAAAACACTAAATAAAGTTACATAGTAAAGATACAGCAATTTATAACAAGTAAAAGGAGTACAGTGATTTATAACAAAAGAAAAGTAATTAACTCAAAAGTCTAGTGTTGCTAACATCAAACTACTATATATCTTTTTCTATATCCCGTTTATATTGATTAACATCCTCCTAGGTGCCTAAAAGATAAAGAATATGGAGGCCTGACAGCAATCATTGAGTCAACAGTAAAAACCTGTCACCAATATAATTTTTAGCTCCTTAAAAGAGGCTTTGTATCTTTAAGATGCTTTTAAGATTTGTGCCTCTTGAGGTTGGGGGACTGTAAGCAATTCATAAGCTGTAAGAGGTCTGGGGGAACCTGTTAGGCAAGCTAAAGAGCTATCAGAGGGGTATAATTGAAACATCCCTTTCAAATGCAAAATACTAAAGCCCTGAGTTGACATTTTTCCAGAAAATATCAAAAGAATGAAAAAGCAGGCAGATTTTAATTTTGGGGGTACATGTTCAAAAAATACCAGGGGAAAAACCTGAGGTCTGATTAGTCTTACCATCAGAGCTCTGCCACATGACCTTGTCACGGGTAGAAATCCTCACGCTGGCTCTCGACAATTAAGTATTATAAGTAACCTAGAGATGATCTAAATTAAACAGTAGAATGAGCTTAACTTATATGTAGATATTATACCATTTTATATACAGGGCTTGAGCACTGATGAATTTTGGTATTGATAGGAGATTCTGAACCAGTTCCCCACCAAGAACAACTATATCTATGATCACTAGGTTAAAGTTTGTGTAGAGCATGCCAGGCCTGCCTGTCCATAACCCACTCCCAGAGTTTACTCAAACTCATGTCCATTCAGTCAGTGATGCCATCCAAACATCTCATCCTCCGTTGTCCCCTTCTCCTCCTGTCTTCAATCTTTCCCTGCATCAGGGTCTTCTCAAATGAGTCAGCTCTTCACATCAGGTGGCCAAAGTATTGGAGTTTCAGCTTCAACATCAGTCCTTCCTAAGAATATTCAGGACTGATTTCCTTTAGGATGGACTGGTTGGATCTCCTTGCAGTCCAAGGGACTCTCAAAGTCTTCTCCAACACCACAGTTCAAAAGCATTAATTCTTCAGTGCTCAGCATTTCCTTATAGTCCAACTCTCACATCCATACATGACTACTGGAAAAACCATAGCCTTGACTAGAGGGACCTTTGTTGGCAAAGTAATGTCTCTGCTTTATAATATGTTGTCTAGGCTTGTCATAACTTTCTTCCCAAAGAATAAGCACTTTTAATTTCATGGCTGCAGTTATCATCTGCAGGGATTTTGAAGCCCAAATGGTAAACATTGCTTTGAAAGGAACACATATTATTTCATGTGCACATGTAATATTCACTATATTTTGGTTGATTAAAAATAACATTTGACATCAAATTTACATCTGGATACTAGTATAATTGATGAAGTTTTTGCTTTATTATATATGCAGTTCAGGAAGCAACAGTTAGAACTAGACATGGAACAACAGACTGGTTCCAAATAGGAAAAGGTGTATGCTAAGGCTGTATATTGTCACCCTGCTTATTAAACTTATATGCAGAATACATCATGAGAAATGCTGGGATGAAAGAAGCACAAGCTGGAATCAAGATTGCAGGGAGAAATATCAATAGCCTCAGATATGTAGGTGACACTACCCTTATGGCAGAAAGTGAAGAGGAACTAAAAGCCTCTTGATGAGAGTGAAAGTGGAGAGTGAAAAAGTTGGCTTAAAGCTCACCATTCAGAAAACGAAGATCATGGCATCTGGTCCCATCACTTCATGGCAAAATGATGGGGAAACAGTGGAAACAATGTCAGACTTTATTTTTGGGCTCCAAAATCACTGCAGATGGTGATTGCAGCCATGAAATTAAAAGACACTTACTCCTTGGAAGGAAAGTTATGACCAACCTAGATAGCATATTCAAAAACAGAGACATTACTTTGCCAACAAAGGTCCATCTAGTCAAGGCTACGGTTTTTCCTGTGGTCATGTATAGATGCAAGAGTTGGACTATGAAGAAAACTGAGTACCAAAAAATTGGTGCTTTTAAACTGTGGTGTTGGAGAGAAGATTCTTGAGAGTCCCTTGGACTGCAAGGAGATCCAACCAGTCCATTCTAAAGGAGATCAGTCCTGGGTGTTCATTAGAAGGACTGATGCTGAAGCTGAAACTCCAGTACTTTGGCTACCTTGTGTGAAGAGTTGACTCATTGGAAAAGACCCTGATGCTGGAAAAGATTGAGGGCAAAAGGAGAAGGGGACGACAGAGGATGAGATGGCTGGATGGCGTCACCGACTTGATGGACATGAGTTTGAGTGAACTCCAGGAGCTGGTGATGAAGAGGGAGGCCTGGTGTGCTGCGATACATGGGGTGGCACAGAGTTAGTCACATCTGAGTGACTGAACTGAACTGACTGTATTATTGAAATCCTTTTTCATTATTATGAATCAGAGAATATTTTCAAAATTAATCTCTGTAACTTCTCCCTGAAAAAATTGAACAAAAGAATCATTATTTCTAAAGACATACTTTTGTTTTATTTTTATCATACTTCAGCTTTTGAATGATTCCAACCTGGGCTCTAGTATATAAACCAAACTTTAAGAATTTCCTTCTCAATTTCCTTAAGTCATGATCTCTGCTCTGCCCCCACTTTGAAGTCAGCAGTTGCACATCATTTCATGCCTTTCTTGAGTTATGCATTCTATCCTTCCAGAGTTGATGTTATTACTATTGTTGTCTGTTGTTGATATTTTTCCTTTGGTTCTATTTTACATTCTTCTGAGTCATAATAATGCAGCCTTTAGGCAACATAGAAGTCATCTTCTACTTGCACATGCTAGCTCATACAACATGGGGATATCTCAGATATTTGTGTCCTCCACAGGCTAATATAGCCTCTACTGTTCTCACAAACACATCTCAAAATCCTTCACCATCTTTTAAGTTAAAATTCATCCATTAATATTCTTCTTGCAGAGCACTAGCAAAAATGAACTCAATTTTCCTAGACATACACTGTCTCTACCTTTATTGATTTAGCACTTTTGACTGATTGCTTTTGTTAAAAAAAAATCTCCCTTTAAGTCTGCAGCTTTTAGTATTTATCATTATTACAAAACTGGTTTTTATATGATGTCATGTTACTATATTATAGGTTGTGTAAGAATTTCTTTATGTTGAAAATAATTCATATTACCCATCTGCTCAACCTTTTGAACAAGAAAGGAGAAAGAAATTACACTACTGAGGAGTCTATTAAGTGCCAGGCACTGTCCCACAACTTTTCCATATATTTTCTCATTCATTTCCAAATCAGCCCCATAAAGTTACTATTATGTATTGAAAATGAAGCTCAAAGAATCTAATTAAACTGCCTACTTACTTAATTAAGTAACCAGTTGCAAGAGAGAAATAAAAATATGAACCAGTATCTATTATCATCAAAACCCAACAATACTAATATACACGGTTTGAAACCTTCAGAAAGCAACAAATCAGATTACTTTGAATTTATTTCACATTATTTACAAAAGTGGACCATATATTGCCATGTCTATAATAACATGAATGTGAGAATTTGTGCTTTTCTTCATATATTTAGGGCTCTATATATTGGCTATTTAAGACTCTGCATTATGGACTCTTGTTGATTATGATGGCTATTCCAGTTCTTCTAAGGTATTCCTGCCCACAGTAGTAGACTTAATGGTCATCTGAGCTAAGTTCATCCATTCTATCCATTTTAGCTCACTGATTCCTAGAATGTTGACTTTCACTCATGTCTTCTCCTTTTTGACCACTTCCAATTTGCCTTGATTCATGGACCTAACATTCCAGGTTCCTATGCAATATTGCTCTTTACAGCATCAAATCTTATTTCTATCACCAGTCATATCCACAACTGGGTGTTGTTTTTGCTTTGGCTCTATCCCTTCATTCTTTCTTGAGTTACTTCTCCACTGATCTCCAGTAGCATATTGGACACCTACCGAGCTGGGAGTTCATCTTTCAGTGTCCTATCTTTTGCCTTTTCATACTGTTCATGGGGTTCTCAAGGCAAGAATACTGAAGTGGTTTGCCATTCCCTTCTCCAGTGGACCACATTTTTTCAGAACTGTTCACCATGAACCATCCATCTTGAGTGGTCCTACACAGCATGGCTTATTTTATTGAGTTAGATAAGTTTGTGGTCCACATGATCCTATTGGACTAGTTTTCTGTGATTGTGGTTTCAGTCTGTCTGCCCTCTGATGCCCCTCTCTCAGTGCCTACTCTCTTACTGGGGTTTCTCATATCTTGGACATGGGGTATATATTCATGGCTGTTCCAGCAAAGCACAGTCGCTGTTCCTTACTTGGATGTGGGGTATCTTCTCACAGCCTTTGCTCCTGACCTTGGATGTGGGGTATCTCCTTTCCGCTGCTTGCCACTCCAAGCTGTGCAGCCACAGCTAGACACTTGTACTTGAATGCAATCTCAAAACGACAGAGTGATTTTTGTTCATTTCCGAGGTAAACCAATCAATATCATGGTGATCCAAATCTATGCCCCGACCAGTAATGCTGAAGAATCTGAAGTTGAATGGTTCTATGAAAACCTGCAAGATCTTTTAGAATGAACACCCCCGAAAGTCCTTTTAATTATAGGGGACGGTAATACAAAAGTAGGAAGTCAAGAAACACCTAGAGTAACAGGCAAATTTGGTCTTTGAGTACAGAATGAAGCAGGGCAAAGGCTAATAGAGTTTTGCCAAGAGAATGCACTGGGCATAGCAAACACCCTCTTCCAACAACACAAGAGAAGATTCTACATATGGACATCACGAGATGGTGGACACCAAAATCAGATAGATTACATCCTTTGCAGCCAAAGTTGGAGAAGCTGTATATAGTCAGCAAAAACAAGACCAGGATCTGACTGTGGTACAGATCATGAACTCCTTATTACCAAATTCAGACTTAAGTTGAAGACAGTAGGGAAACCCACTAGACTTCAGATATGACCTAAGTCAAATTCCTTGTGATTATACACTGGAAGTGAGAAATAGTTTTAAGGGACTAGATCTGATAGAGTGCCTGATGAATTATGGACACAGGTTCGTGACGTGTACAGGAGACAGGGATCAAGACCATCCTCAAGAAAAAGAAATGAAAAAAAGGAAAAATGGCTGTCTGAGGAGGCCTTACACATAGCTGTAAAAAGAAGAGAATTGGAAAGCAAAGGAGAAAAGGAAAGATATATCCATTTGAATACAGAGTCCCAAAGAATAGCAAGGGGAGATAAGAAGGACTTCCTCAGTGATCAGTGCAAAGAAATAGAGGAAAATAATAGAATAGGAAAGATCTGAGATCACTTCAAGAAAATTAGAGATACCAAGGAAATATTTCATGCAAAGATGAGCACAATAAAGGACAGAAATGGTATGGACCAAATAGAAGCAGAAGATATTCAGAAGAGGTGGCAAGAATACACAGAAGAACTGTACAAGAAAGAGCTTCATGAATAAGTCAATCAAGATGCTGTGATCACTCACCTAGAGCCATACATCCTGCAATATGAAGTCATGTAGGCCTTAGGAAGCATCACTACAAACAAAGATAGTGGAGGTGATGGAATTCCAGTTGAGCTATTTCAAATCCTGAAAGATGATGCTGTGAAAGTGTTGCACTCAATAGGCCAGCAAAGTTGGAAAAGTCAGCAGTGGCCACAGGACTGGAAAAGGTCAGTTTTCATCCCAATCCCAAAGAAAGGCAATGCCAAAGAAAGCTCAAACTACCGCACAATTGCACTCATCTCACATGCTAGTAAAGTAATGCTCAAAATTCTGCAAGCCTGGCTTCAGCAATACGAGAACCGTGAATTCTCTGATGTTCAAGTTGGTTTTAGAAAAGGCAGAGGATCCAGAGATCAAATTTCCAACATCCGTTGGATCATCAAAAAGAAAGAGAGTTCCAGAAACACATCTATTTCTGCTTTATTGACTATGCCAAAGCCTTTGACTGTGTGGATCACAATAAACTGTGGAAAATTCTGAAGGAGATAGGAATACTAGATCACCTAACCTGTCTCTTGAGAAAGCTGTATGCAGGTCAGGAAGCAACAGCTAGAACTTTGAAATGGAACAACAGACTGGTTCTAAATAGGAAAAGGAGTACTTCAAGGCTGTATATTGTCACCCTGCTTATTTAACTTATATGCAGAGTACATCATGAGAAACACTGGCCTGGAGGAAGCACAAGCTAGAATCAAGACTACTGGGGAAATATCAATAACCTCAGATATGCAGATGACACTACCCTTATGTCAGAAAGTGAAGAGCCTCTTAATGAAAGTGAAAGTTCAGAGTGAAAAAGTTGGCTTAAAGCTCAACATTCAGGAAACTAAGATCATGGCATCTGGTCCCATCACTTCATGGCAAATAGATGACGTAGCAATGGAAACAGTGGCTGACTTTATTTTCCCAAAGCACTGCAGATGGTGACTGTGGCCATGAAATTAAAAGACACTTATTCCTTGGAAGGAAAGTTATGACCAACTTAGTATATTCAAAAGCAGAGACATTAGTTTTCCAACAAAGGTCCATATAGTCAAGGCTATGGTTTTTCCAGTGGTCATGTATGGATGTGAGAGTTGGACTGTCAAGAAAGCTCAGTGCCGAAGAATTGATGCTTTTGAACTGTGGTGTTGAGGAAGACTCTTGAGAGTCCCTTGTACTACAAGGAGATCCAACCAGTCCATTCTGAAGGAGACCAGCCCTGGGATTGCTTTGGAAGGAATGATGCTAAAGCTGAAACTCCAATTCTTTGGCCATCTCATGTGAAGAGTTGACTCATTGGAAAAGACTCTGATGCTGGGAGGGATTGGGGGCAGAAGGAGAAGGGGACAAAAGAGGGTGAGGGATGACTGGATGGCATCACTGACTCGATGGATGTGAGTCTGAGTGAACCCCAGGAGTTGTTGATGGACAAGGAGGCCTGGAGTCCCGCAATTCATGGGTTTGCAAATAGCTGGACATGACTGAGTGACTGTACTGAACTGAACTGATGCTGGGAAAGATTGAAAGCTGTAGGAGAAGGCGATGATTGGGAATAAGATGGTTGGATGGCATCACCGACTCAATGATCATGAGTTTGGGTAAACTCCAGGAGTTGGTGATGGAGTGATGTCACCATCACCAGGGAGGGAGGCCTGGGTAGCTGCAGTCCATGTTGTTGCAAAGAGTTGGACAGGACCGAGCAACAAACTGAACTGAACTGAGTATGACTCTAGTAGACCCACAAGAGCTTGTTCTAGTACTCAAATATTAAGTGCATTATGGGTGAATGTGAAAGAAGTATTTTATAGTGATTAAATTGTGAATGCACACATACAAATTATATAAGTACTAGTAACTTCTCTTAAATTCATGATTATACACTATTGAGAATTAAGTAATTAAACACTATTTAAGCCAGTGAATGTGTGCTCTATGTCTAACTTAGTATGCTAGTTCAACCCAGCTAGTTATCATATCCAAATTGTATGTAAGGAGAAATGCATATTTTCCTTGGCAAGAGAGTGGTAATCACCCAAGAACAATTTCTTTGTGCTAGCCAGGTTCTTCCAGTCTTACCTTTACTTGATTTTCCACTTGGATGTGTCAACCTAACCTCATTCATGGCTTTGACATGAGGATTTTGAAAGTATTTTTTTTTTATGTCTTACAGGGGTGCTCCTTACACAGCAATGACTGACCTAATTCCAGCAACTCAGTATCAAAATTGACATCATATTTTCTTTTTTCTTGCTTTTTCTTCTCCCTTAAAATCTCTTCTCTCTCTCTCTCTCTCTTTTTTTTTTACCAAGTCAAATAGCCTACCACATCTTTGTTTGTCTTTAGTTGAGGTGTAATTGACATACTAACAACATATTCTTGGTCATTATATTGCTCTCTAACTCAACATGAGCAGTGAATTTGTGACCACTTTCTATCTCCTCCTCCCCAAAATTTGTGTGAAAAGCAGATTTAGACACCATTTATATTTAGCTAGCAGTTATCTCAGCTGATTTCTAATTAGCTTCTACTTCCCAACCTTAGAAAACAACATTGGCTAAACATCTTCCCACACTGTTAGTTATTTAACTGATGTTCCTGCTTCTTGCTTCTGAAATAGGGTAGATGTGCCAATATAATTTTTGGTGTCCAAAGAAAATAGCAAAACCACTCCACCAATGAGAATTCTCTTATGCTCTTTGCAGTCTGGGGAGAAATAGATGGATTTCATCTGCAGTCTTTGAAAGAAAATTTGCGTAGACCCCCATGCTTTCTATTTACTTTTTCTCAGTACATTTTAAAGGTTTTTAAATTGTTTCATATCTAGTCAAGCTGAGATGTTTAAGAACCTCATTTTTAATTTGTAATAAAAGTCTATAACTTCATTTTTTTCCAAAAAGTCAACAAACTGCAGCTACCCATTAGTAAAAGTGTCAAATAAAAAAATAATAATGAAAACCTCAACTATGATTTCTTTATCAATACCAGAAAGTTGTCTCTGCTTTCTGGAGAGATTTAAAAAATTATCCATTTGACAAATGGCATTGGAAGGTCAGTCTCATTACTCTGCATTCTGTCACATTGGTCTGGTGTCCTCACAATAAGAAGGGATTATCTGTTGACAGTACCTCAGTGACATGAAATAGTTTGTAAACATTATGTTGAAAGAGAATTCTTCACTTTCATTTTCCACAGAACACTTCCATGTGATCATAATCTTTGGACTGCTAGTACTTTAAGAGGCACTGATAGAGAATATCTCTGGGTAATCATGAAAATATAATTTTGATGGGTTAAGCTGATTTGCTAGTTGTCATGACTAAATGAAATGATCTATGTAGTGATTATCCTGGCCTATAAACACTTGACTATCATATATGTCTTTTCTCTTGATGTTAAGGTGTTTATATAATCATTAACAACCAATCTTTGATGTTTTTACCAAGTGATGAGCAATGTAAAATATTGCCTCATTTGAAATTCTTTCCTTAGCTAATCACAAGTGCCAAGCTCACTTCCTGCCTAGCACTTCAGGGGATATTTGACTTGTGAAGATGTCTCTGTGTCTATATCTTTAATCACACAATTTGCATGAGACAATTAGAATAAAAAGTCATTAAGTGAAGAGGGCATATATAATACACTATGTAAGCAGATGAAAGTCAGGGTCGTGTCATGATTAATTATAGGATCATTTTCCAGTGTAGACTCTGAAAACTAGGAAAAGTAATGTACATGTTCTTAATTCAGCTTTTTTTTTCCTGTATATACTAGGAATGCTGCTACTTGTGCTATAACATTCTTATGAAGTTCAATGTGAATGTGTGTATAAGACATTTACCTCTTTGAGAAGGCCGGTGATATAAAGGCTTGTGTTACTTAAATCTCCTACCAGTGAAGGCACATGAACTTGGCTGATTGATAACTGAAAAATCAGGCAAGGTTTTCATTACAGAATCTCTCCTCCTGTCCTTCCATCCTCATTCCCACCCATGTGCATTCCTAATATGGCAATAGTTCTGGGCTTTGCTCCTTGATTGCTGGGCAATTCAACAACTCTATTTCAGAAACCAACGATTGGAAACAGGAGAGAATGTAGCTTATTTGTCTGTGTAATACTGTTCTTTTCATCTACATGGTTGTTATCTTCATCATTGTCATCATTTGATTTCCATTGAATAACGTTGATTCTTCCAAGAAAGATTTTGTTCAATGACATAGTTTGCTTTTTTCCATGGGCTACACACTGCCATATTGCTTACCCATTATTTTAGTTACATATAATAATTAATTCAGTTACATATTATAGTACTTATAATATATATATAGGATTCCTTACAATCACTTCAATTCATTATGGTCTCAGTTTTAACGATTATTGAAAGTGAAAATGAAGTCACTCAGTTGTGTCCAACTCTTTGTGACCCTGTGGACTGTACAGTCCATGAAATTCTCCAGGCCAGAATACTGTAGTGGGTAGTCTTTCCCTTCTCCAGGGGATTGTCCCAACCCAGGGACTGAATGCAGATCTCTCACATTGCAGGTGGTTCCTTTACCAGCTGAGCAACCAGGAAGCCCAAGCATGCTGAAGTGGGTAGCCTATCCCTTCTCCAGCAGATCGTCCCCACCCAGGAATCAAACCAGTGTTTCCTGCAATGCAGGCAGATTCTTAACTGTGCTATCAGGGAAGCCCTTAACAATTATTAGTTAAATTTATTTTAAAAAGCAAAAATGTAGGGTTGAAAAGAGAGTACATCTATAAATACAGTTTGTATCACATGCTATCATAATTATGTAAGGGCTTTTATTATATTTTATATTAATCTGCATCTTCTATTTGAGTAAATTACAAAACTCCACAATCTATTAAATTGAATAAAATTGATGAGAAAGAGGTATATTATTCAATATCTGTCCCCCACTTTGTCAAGAGGACACTATATTACAGTTTTCTCATTTAATTATTTGGCAAAATATATATTAGTTAACTATCAAATAAAGGGATTGGCATTTGGTTTCGCAGATATAAAAGAAGAGGAACAAGACATGGGCTGTATTCTTAAGCATTTTACATTCTTTAGGATTAGATATGATTATTAAAATTTAAGAATTCTCCTTTCCTTTCTACTTCCCTTAAAAGTAATTCATAGATATATTTTGAATGCTGAATATTTTGCAAGTATGAATAATAAAACTCCTAGGATTGTAGACTGTCGAAGTTGAGGTGACTTCAGATGTTGTTTTTCACCCATTTCCATACCTTCCTCCCCCATAATTTTACTTTATAAAAGAAAGGAAGAAAATCCATAGAAAGGTGAAGTCCTCTGGGATTTATAAAACATAAACAGAAAAAAGATCACCCACCTTAAGGAATTTTACTTAACAATGCTGACTATCAACTGAGAAGATTTAATAATACACACATATTTTATTTATTTTTCTTAGACTAAATTCAAAAATCAGGTATTTGAAATAAGATAAGGGCTATGTGTTGTTAAGGGAAATGATAAAACATGGAGTCATACACATCATAGTATGTCTCAGCTGAGCTTCTAATTAGCTCTAGGTTTGCATGCTATGCTAAGTCGCTTTAGTCGTGTCCAACTCTGTGCGACCCTATGGACAGCAGCCCACCAGGCTCCTCTGTCCGCAGGATTCTCTAGGCAAAAATACTGGAGTGGGTTGTCATTTCCTTATCCAATTTTACATATGGTAATGTATATATTTCAATGCTACTCTCTCAATTTGTCCCACCTTCTCCTGTCCCAGCTGTGTCCAAAGGTCTATTCTCTATGTCTCTATTCAGGTCCAGCAAATAGGTTCAAGTCAATTTTTTTTAAATGTATTTCACAGGTATATGCACCCATCACAAGTCAATTCTAGAAGCAAGCTTAAATATTTTTTGTATTAATTTTTTATCTGTTCACTGAGCATAATAATACCATACATAACCAGATTTTTAGAGTTTTAGATAAAAATGTAGTTGGGTACAAATATTAAATATTCAAATTATATTAGGTCTCACTACTAGGGGGTTTAAAAATTATCCATTGTGGTAGATATATTTTTCAGTGCATTATCCTTAATGTTAGGGCATTGCTGCTCCAGCAAAGTGAATCTGTAGCAAGTGTCTGATGAGCTTACATCTTTATGTTTTTCCAATTATATTTCCACATGGCTTCTTAAAAATTATTACCTCTAGTATTATCATAGTAAAACATGTCTTTTATTTAAATAGTTATCAGGAATTTATCCTATAATTTTATAACCATACTTATGAGGATTCATTAATTTATTCATCAGTTCAAGAAATACTGGTTTAGCACCTACTACTGCCAATTACCAGGTTATACACTGAAGACTGAATGTTATAAAGGCAAGTTCTCTGTTCTCATAGTGTACCATTAATAAATGTAATTAAAATAAGTCCCCAGTACTTTCACACACTCTATTTTATTGACTTTTGATAATCATGTAAGGTAGGAATTGTGAATATTGAAACGACTTCATTGATTGGAGCATAAATAACCTAAGATGCTAAAAGTTTTTTTCACTTTGTCTCATAATTCCAATGGAGAAAGCAATGGCACCCCACTCCAGTACTCTTGCCTGGAAAATCCCATGGAGGGAGGAGCCTGGTGGGCTGCAGTCCATAGGGTCGCTAAGAGTCCGGCAAGACTGGGCGATTTCACTTTCAATTTTCACTTTCATGCATTGGAGAAGGATCTGGCAACCCACTCCAGTGTTCTTGCCTGGAGAATCCCAGGGACGGGGGAGCCTGGTGGGCTGCCGTCTATGGGGTCGCACAGACTGGGACACAACTGAAGCGACTTAGCAGCAACAACTGCAGCCTAATTCCAAATCCTGTACCAATATAACATAGCTCTTAAGAGATTTTCTTCAAGTACTAACACAAAGAACAGGCAAGTTGTTGGTCCTTATGACAAAACTTCCAGCAGATGGTAGCACTTTGTTGTTAGGGTTCAAGTCAGAATATGCATTATTGTTTTTCGGCCACTAAGTAGTGGTGTCTGACTTTTTGGGACCTCGTGGATTGCAGCATGCCAGACTTCTCTGTCCTTCATTATCTCCCAGAGTTTGCTCAAAGTCATGTCCATCGAGTTGGTGATGACATCCAACCATCTCATCCTTTACCTCCCTCTTCTGCTTTTGTCTTCAGTTTTTTCCAGGGTCTTTTCCATTGAGTCAGCTATTCACATCAGATAGACAAAGTATTGGAGCTTCAACTTCAGCATCAGTCTTTTCAACGAATATTCAGTGTTTATGTCCTTTAGGATTGACTGGTTTGATCTCCTTGTAGATCTCCTCAAGTCAGAATATTCATTGTCCATTATCAAATCATATGTAAGGTTTTATTCTTGCCATTTCAAATAGCCTGGGTTATACTTCCTCATGCATCAGTGCATATAATTGAGAGCTGACTTGGAGTTAGAGAAAGTTTATACTGAACAATTTCCTTAACCTAAAAGAGTTTTTTTCACTCATAATTTTCTGTTTATTGCTAGAACTGGAGAATAATAAATGCTTGATTACTTTTTCTTTTATAGCTGCAAGTATAGTCTGTTTCTAGAAAACAGAGCTGTTTGTATATTACATTTACAAAAGATTAGATCTATCACCTCATTACCTGGGGAGTATGCCTCCATACATAATGTTTATCCCACAATCTTTCTTCTATCCTACTTACTTCAATTATCTTTCTCCCCTTCTTATTGCTTGGCATGTATCGCCTAAATTACTAGTCCGTGAAATGTTACTTTTTCCCTATAATTCAGTCTCTGACATTTCCAAATCTGCCTTGTGAGAGATATCCAAAGAAGTGCTTCATTCTTTACAGAATTCATAAGATATATGGTCTTAATTGCAACCTTTTTAGCTAATTGAAATGAAATTGGAATGAATATAGTAGAAGTAAATGTCTAAATTTACTGTTGGAAATATTCATGACTTTTAAATTTTATACTTTTAAAATCATACTGTTTATTCAAATATATACAAATACGTTGAATCCTGTTGCACAAGCAATGAAGGTGGAAAAGTAATTTTATTGTTCATTGCTGTTTGTGGCTCTCTGCAATAGTGATTTTAATTTGTGGTTATAATTAAGAAGAAGAAAGACATTTCTGATTCTCACTAAATTTGTTTTCATTTCATTTTTCTTGAACAATGGAAATTGTATCCTTAAAGCACTAGCTCATGATTTCTGTACATTAAAAGGTAAGTAAGTTCAAATATATTCAAGCAGCACTTTAAACTCTGTACATATGCAAAGATCAATTATGAATATTTGAAAGCAATTAGGCCAAACTTAGACTAGAAGCTCATGGGTACTAATATATAATCACTATTTTGGCTAATATTGAAAGTTACATTTATAAGCTTTTCTCCAAAATATGTTTGAATACTCATAGACAAATATATAAATTCTGTGAGACAGAAATCCACACTGCAAAAAGAGATAATTGGTCTATCTACTATCTTGGGATTTCAGATTTCTAAAATCACTCTCACAAGTACTATTTGCAGAGTTTATTCTTCTCTTTTCCCCAGCATTGATATGATTACAAGTCTTCTTTCAAATGTACTAATATAGGTGTTTGAACTTGACAAAGAGCATGACTTGTCATACCGAGATGATTAGCCTACCAGCATAGAGGCAGAATGAGCTTGATATTGGGGCAATGTAAACTTTACAAAATGAAATGAAAAGAGAAAAGCAAGTTAAAAATTAAACAGACTAGTCAAGGACTGTCAGGTGATATTCAAAGATTTAACATAGGCATAATGGAATGACAAAAATAAAAAAGGAGAGAATGGATCAGAAGAGGTATTTGAAGAGTAATCATGTATTTTCTAAAATTAATGATCTTCAACAAGCCACAGTTCTAGTATGCTGAGAAAATATCAGATGAAATAATTACCAAAACAAACAAACAAAAATCCTAAATGTATCTTATTCAAATTGCAGAATGCCAAAGATGAAGGTGAAGTATCAAAAGGACCAAGAGCATCAGAATTGTACAACGCCTTACCTACTGAGGATCAAGAGTCAATCACAGAAGAGTTATTAGAAACCACACACATGTAAGAGAGTGGAGTTAAATACTTAAAATATCAAGAGAAAAATTCAAGAATTCTATCCACATTAAATTGTTATTCTTCAAATTGGAGGTAAAGACTTCTCAGTTAAACAAAAGCTGTATAAATTCATCGACAGTGAGTGCACCATGCAGGAAATGTTGAAAGAAATCCTTCCTGCAGATGGATGCACATAGATCACACCCTCAGATCTGTGTGAAGAGCAGAGAGTATCAGATATAAAACAAATAAATACAATCCCAAATCTTTATTAAAAAAACCTAATAGATATTAAAATAAATGATTTTATTTGGTTATATTAAAATATATGTCACATTAATAGTAATGGCAACAATATCACAAGGAACTATAGGTAGAAATTGGAAATACTTGGTTATAAGCCCCTACACTACATGGGAAATTGTATAGAGCTCTTTGAAAGTGAACTTACATAAGATAAATGGCTATTGCAAATTCTAAGGCAAACACTACTTCTTAATACAATTATTATCTAATAAAGGATATAAAATGGATTCATATAAAATGCTTAATAAAAACAAAACAAATAAAAACGTGAGAGGAAACAATGAAAAATTCAAATATATCTAAATGTTAAATACTAACTAAATTAAGTAAGCATTAAGCTCCAAACTGGGAAAGGTGTATCTCAAGGCTGTATATTGTCACTCTGCTTATTTAACTCATATGCAGAGTACATCATGTGAAATGCCAGGATGGATGAAGCACAATCTGGAATCAAGATTGAAAGGAGAAATATCAATAACCTCAGATATGCAGATGACACCACCCTTATGGCAGAAAGTGAAGAAGAACTAAAGAGCCTCTTGATGAAACTGAAAAGAAGAATGAAAAAGTTGGCTTAAAGCTCAAAGTTCAGAAAACTAAGATCATGGCATATGGTCCCATCACTTCATGGCAAGTGACAGATTTTATTTTCTTGGTTTCCAAAATCACTGCAGATGGTTATTGCAGCCATGAAATTAAAAGATGTTTACTTCTTGGAAGAAAAGTTATGACCAACATAGACAACATAATACAAAGCAGAGACATTACTTTGCCAACAAAGGTCTATCTAGTCAAAGCTATTTTCTTTTCCCCAGTAGTCATGTATGGATGTGAGATTTGGGCCATAAAGAAAACTGAGCACAGAAGAATTGATGCTTTTGAACTGTGGTGGTGGAGAAGACTCTTGAGAGTTCCTTGGACTGCAAGGAGATCAAACCAGTCAATTCTAAAGGAAATCAGTCGAATATTCATTGGATGAACTGATGCTGAAGCTGAAGTTCCAGTACTTTGGCCACTGGACAGGAAGAACTGACTCATTTGAAAAGAGCCTGATGCTGGGAAAGATTGAAGGTGGGAGGAGAAGGAGATGACAAAGGATGAGATGGTTGGATGGCATCACCAACTCGGTGGACTTGAGTGTGAGCAAGCTCCAGGAGTTGGCGATGAACAGGTAAGCCTGGCATGCTGCATTCCATGGGGTCTCAAAGAGTCAGACATGACTGAGTGACTGAACTGAACCATTAAGTTATTAACCTGACATCTATCTAACTATATCAATAATTGCTTTAAATGTGAATGTTTCAAATATACCAAATAAAAGAGGTTGTCAGAGAGCATAACAATTCAAAAGTAAACTGTATGTTGTCTAATAAATCCTAATTTACATGTAAACATACACTTAGATTAAACATAAAGAATAGAGAAAGATATATCACGCTGTGTTTGTGTATGTGTATTTAGTTACTAAGTTGTGTCAGTCTCTTTTTGCAACCCCACTATTACTACTACATCATGATAAAAGTGTCAATTCTCAAAGAATTTAATGTCCTTAAATGTGTATGAAGATAACAGTAGAAGGTTAAAATGTACGAAGCAGATATGATAGAATAGCAAAGATAAATAGACAATTCCACTATTATTGTCAGAGACTTTAAGAACCAGCCCTTGGTAATTGATAGATCAAGTAGGCAGAAAATCAGTTAGGACACAGCTGACCTGAACAGCACTATCAATCAAGTTGATCTAATTGATGTTTACAGAATATGCCATCCAACAGCAGCAGAATATACACTTATTTCAAGCTCACATGAAATATTCATCATGACAGACCCCCTCCTGGGCCATAAAACACATCTGTAAAAATGTAAAGAATAGAACAAAGTGTGATTTCAAATCAAAATGGAATTTAAAAATTAAATTAAAAAAATCAGTAACAGAAAAATAGCAGAAAAAAACAGTTATTTGTAAATTAAACATCACACATCTAAATGACACATGAAATCAATAAAGTCTCAGAAAAAGTTAACTTTTTTCCAGCCAAAGTAAAATTAAATCTCAGCATTTCAAAATCTATGAGAAGCAACAAAGGTAGCCCTTGGATATTTATGAAACTAAATGTGTATTCTAGGAAAAAAAATCAAAAAATTATAACATGTTTCCTCTTTAGCAAATCTAGAAAAGAAGAGAAATTTAAGCCTGAAGAAAGTGTATGAAAATAAAAAGTACATAAAATTTAGAAGAGATATCAGGGAAACTGAAGACATGAAGATCATGAAGAAAATCAACAAAGCAGGTTATTTGAAAAGATTATTACATCTGATAAAATGCTATCATTCTAAATAGAGAAAGAAGAGACTAATTATTAAATTGCTATAAAGAGAGAGTACCTCTATTTGTTTGATGGATATGAAAGGAGTAATAAAGAAATACTAAAAACAAGTCCATGTACAAAAATTTGATTATTTAGATGAAAGTCACTAATTTCTTGAAAGACATAAAGTACAAAACACACACGGAAAAATAGATAATCTAGAACCCAGTTGCTGTTTAGTCACTAAGTCGTGTGGACTTTAGCCCACCAGTTGCCTCTGTCCATGGTGTTTCCCAGGCAAGAATATAGGAACAGGTTGCTATTTCCTTCTCCAGGGGATCTTCCCTACCCAGGAATCAAACCTGTGTCTCCTTCATTGGAAGCAGATTATCTACCACTGAGCCACCTGAGAAACTCCAATTTAAAAACCTTTATCTGTTTACAATTGTATCACTAATTAATGACATCCAAAAAAGAACAGATCATATAGTTTTACTGGTGAAGTCTACCAAGTATTTAACGGATGATAGCAATTCCTCAAGAACTCCAAAAAAATAGAAGCAAAACAAATCATTCTTAACTCATTTTCTGAGTGCAGCATTACCCTAACACCAAAGCAGATAGAGACTTTAGAGAAATGAAAGTTCAGACAATAAATCTTAATTATCTCAGGTGGAAAAAAAAAAATCTTTGCAATATTGGCAAGTCTAATTCTACAATGCATAAAAAGGATTATACAAAGTGGTAAAATGCACTTTATTCCAAGTATGCAACACAGTTTCAGCAGTCAAAAGCCATTCAATGTAATTTACCACAACAATAGGCTACAAAAACCCATCCACACACACAAAAACACATGATCATATCCTGATCATATGAATTCATACAGAAAAAAGGCATCTGACAGGATCTACACTAATGGAAAAAAATTAAAAAGAAACTTCTTCAACCACTTTTTTATATCATGCTCTTAGTTCTGACTGGTGCAATAGCATAGGTAAAAGATTCCACACACACATACACACACAGATTTGTAGGGAAAATGAAATGAAATTCTCTTTATTGGCAGATGATTCATTTGGTCATGTAGAAAATCCCCGATATTCAACCAAAAATTCCTGGAACTATCTTCATAAATAAGTATATGAAAGCTGACAAAGGTCTGCAGAGTCAAAACTAACGTTTTTCCAGTAGTCATATACATACGTGACATTGGACCATAAAAATGCTGAGCACTGAAGAACTGATGCTTTTGAGTTGTGTTGCTGGAGAAGACTCTTGAGAGTCACTTTGACTGCAAGGAAATCCAACCAGTCCATCCTAAAGGAAATCAGTCCTGAATATTCATTGGAAGGACTGCTGCTGAAGCTGAAACTCCAATACTTTGACCACACGCTGAGAAGAACTAACTCATTTGGAAAAGAGCCTGATGCTAGGCAAGACTTCAGGCAGGAGGAGAAAGGGGGACAGAGGATGAGATGGTTGAATGGCATCACTGACTCAATGTATATGCATATGAGCAAACCCCAGGACATAGTGAACAGGGAAGCTAATGGAAATGATGAATTCCAGCTGAGCTATTTCAAATCCTAAAAGATGATGTTAAAGTGCTGCAGTCAATATGAAAGCAAATTTGGAAAAACTCAGCAGTGGCCACAGGACTGGAAAAGACCAGTTTTCGTTCTGATATCAAAGGCCAATGCCAAAGAATGCTCAAACTACCACACAATTGTACTCATTTCACATGCTAGGAAGGTAATGCTCAAAATCCTCCAAAATAGGCTTCAAAAGTATGTGAACTGAGAACTTGCAGATGTTCAAGATGGATTTAGAAAAGGCAAAGGAACCAGAGATCAAATTGCCAACATCCAATGGATCATTGACAAATCAAGAGATGGGAATACCAGACAACATTACCTGCCTCCTGAGAAATCTGTATGCAGGACAAGAAGCAATAGTTAGAGCTGTACATGGAAAAATGGGCTGGTTCAAGATTATGAAAGGAATACGTCAAAGCTATAATTTATCAGCCTGCTTATTTAAATTAATGCAGAGTAAATCATGTGAAGTGCTAGGCTGGATGAAGTGCAAGCTGGAATCAAGATTGCAGGGAGAAATATCAAATAACCTCAGATATGCAGATGACACCACTCATGGCAGAAAGCAAAGAAGAACTAAAAGCTTGTTGACAAAGGTGAAAGAGGATAGTGAAAAAGCTGGCTTACTCAACATACAGAAAAATATAATCGTGGCATCCAGTCCTATTAGTTCAGTTCAGTTCAGTTGCTCAGTCATATCCAACACTTTGGGATCCCATTAATCACAGCACTCCAGGCCTCCCTGTCCATCACTAACTCCCTGAGTTCACTCAAATTCGTGTCCATCAAGTCCGTGATGCCATCCAGCCATCTCATCCTCTGTCATCCCCTTCTCCTCCTGCCCCCAATCCCTCCCAGCATCAGGGTCTTTTCCAATGAGTCAACTCTTTGCATGAGCTGGCAAAAGTATCAGAGTTTCAGCCTCAGTATCAGTCCTTCCAGTGAACACCCAGGACTGAACTCCTTTACGATGAACTGGTTGGATCTCCTTGCAGTCCAAGGGACTCTCGAGAGTCTTCTCCAACACCACAGTTCAAAAGTGTCGATTCTTCAGTGCTCAGTTTTCTTTACAGTTCAACTCTCACGTCCTTAAATGACCACTGGAAAAACCATAGCCTTGATTAGATGGACCTTGTTGGGAAATTAATATCTCTGCTTTTCAATATATTATCTAAGTTGGTCATAACTTTCCTTCCAAGGAGTAAGCGTCTTTTAATTTCATGGCTGCAGTCACCATCTGCAGTGATTTTGGAGCACAAAAATAAAGTCTGACACTGTTTTCACTGTTTCCACATATATTTTCCATGAAGTGATGGGACCGGATGCCATGATCTTCATTTTCTGAAAGTTGAGTTTTAAGCCAACTCTTTCACTCTCCTCTTTCACTTTCATCAAGAGGCTTTTTAGTTCCTCTTCACTTTCTGCCATAAGGGTGGTGTCATCTACATATATGAAATTATTGATTTTTCTCCCTGCAGTCTTGATTCCAGCTTGTGCTTCTTCCAGCCCAGAGTTTCTCATGATGTACTCTGCATATAAGTTAAATAAGCAGGGTGACAATATGCAGCCTTGATGAACTCCCTTTCCTACTTGGAACCAGTCTGTTGTTCCATGTCCAGTTGCTTCCTGACCTGCATATAGGTTTCTCAAGAGGCAGGTTAGGTGATCTGGTATTCCCATCTCTTTCAGAATTTTCCACAGTTTATTGTGATCCACACAGTCAAAGACTTTGGCATAGTCAATAAAGCAGAAATAGATATTTTTCTGGGAACAATCTTGCTTTTTTTGATGATCCAGCAGATGTTGGCAATTTGAACTCTGGTTCCTATACCTTTTCTAAAACCAGCTTCAACATCTGGAAGTTCATGGTTCATGTACTGTTGAAGCCTGGCTTGGAGAATTTTGAGCATTACTTTACTAGCATGTGAGATGAGTGCAACTGTGCAGTAGTTTGAGCATTCTTTGGCATTGCCTTTCTTTGGGATTGGAATGAAAACTGACCTTTTCCAGTCCTGTGGCCACTGCTGAGTTTTCCTAATTTGCTGGCATATTGAGTGCAGCACTTTCACAGCATCATATTCAGGATTTGAAATAGTTCAACTGGAATTCCATCACCTCTGCTATCTTTGTTTGTAGTGCAGCTTTCTAAGGCCCACTTGACTTCACATTCCAAGATGTCTGGCTCTAGATGATTGATCACACCATCAAGATTATATGGGTTGTGAAGCTCTTTTTGTACAGTTCTTCTGTGTATTCTTGCCACCTCTTCTTAATATCTTCTGCTTCTGTTAGGTCCAGACCATTTCTGTCCTTTATTGAGCCCATCTTTGCATGAAATGTTCCCTTGGTATCTCTCATTTTCTTGAAGAAATCTCTAGTCTTTCCCATTCTGTTGTTTTCCTCTATTTCTTTGCATTGATCACTGAGGAAGCCTTTCTTATCTCTTCTTGCTATTCTTTGAAACTCTGCATTCAGATGCTTATAGCTTTCCCTTTCTCCTTTGCTTTTCTTTTTCTCTTCTTTTCACAGCTATTTGTAAGGCCTCCTCAGACGGCCATTTTGCTTTTTTGCATTTCTTTTTCATAGGGATGGTCTTGATCCCTGTCTCCCTATACAATGTCATGAACCTTAGTCCATAGTTCATCAGGCACTCTGTCTATCAGATCTAGTTCATTAAATCTTTTCTCACTTCCACTGCATAATCATAAGGGATTTGATTTAGGTCATATCTGAATGGTCTAGTGGTTATCCCTACTTTCTTCAATTTAAGTCTGAATTTGGCAATAAAGAGTTCATGATCTGAGTCCCAGTCAGCTCCTGGTCTTGTTTTTGCTGACTGTATAGAACTTCTCCATTTTTGGCTGCAAAGAATATAATCAATCTTATTTCAGTGTTGACCCTCTGGTGATGTCCATGTGTAGGGTCTTCTCTTGTGTTGTTGGAAGAGAGTGTTTGCTATGACCAGTGCATTTTCTTGACAAAACTCTATTAGCCTTTGCCCTGCTTCATTCTGTACTCCAAGGCCAAATTTGCCTGTTACTCCAGGTGTTTCTTGACTTCTTACTTTTGCATTCCTTTCCCTATAATGAAAAGGACATCTTTTTGGGTGTTAGTTCTAGAAGAGCTTGTAGGTCTTCATAGAGCCATTCAACTTCTGTTTCTTTAGCACTACTGGTTGGGGCATAGGGTTGAATTACTGTGATATTGAGTAGTTTGCCTTGGAAATGAACAGAGATCATTCTGTCGTTTTTGAGATTGTATCCGAGTACTGCATTTCATACTGTTTTGTCGATCATGATGGCTACTCTGTTTCTTCTAAGGGATTCCTGGCTACAGTAGTAGATATAATGGTCATCTGAGTTAAATTCACCCATTCCAGTCCATTTTAGTTTGCTGATTCCTAGAATGTGAGACATTCATTCTTACCGTCTCCTTTTTCAGTTCAGTTCAGTTCATTTCAGTTGCTCAGTCATATCTGACTCTTTGCTACTCCATGAATCACAGCACAAGAGGCCTCCCTGTCCATCACCTGCTCCCGGAGTTCACCCAAACTCATGTCCATTGAGTCAGTGATGCCATCCAGCCATCTCATCCTCTGTCGGCCCCTTCTCCTCCTGCTCCCAACACCTCCCAGCATCCGAGTCTTTTCCAGTGAGTCAACTCTTCACATGAGGTGGCCAAAGTACTGGAGTTTCAGCTTCAGCATCATTCCTTCCAAAGAACACCCAGACTGATCACCTTTAGAATGGATTGGTTGGATCTCCTTGCAGTCCAAGGGACTCTCAAGAGTCTTCTCCAACACCATAGTTCAAAAGCATCAATTCTTCTGTGCTCAGCTTTCTTCATTGTCCAACTTTCACATCCATACATGACCAATGGAAAAACCATAGCCTTGACTTGATGGACCTTTGTTGGCAAAGTAATGTCTCTACTTTTGAATATGCTATTTAGGTTGATCAGAACTTTCCTTCTAAGGAGTAAGAGTCATTTAATTTCATGGCTGCAATCACCATCTGCAGTGATTTTGGAGCCCCCCAAAATAAATTTTGACACTGTTTCCACTGTTTCCCCATCTATTTTCCATGAAGTGATGGGACTAGATGCCATGATCTTAATTTTCTGAATGTTGAGTTTTAAGCCAACTCTTTCACTCTCCTCTTTCACTTTCATCAAGAGGCTTTTTAGTTCCTCTTCACTTTCTGCCATAAGGGCGGTGTCATCTGCATATCTGAGGTGATTGATATTTCTCCCAGCAATCTTAATTCCAGCTTGTGCTTCTTCCAGCCCAATGTCTCATGATATACTCTGCATATAAGTTAAATAAGCAGGTTGACAATATACATCCTTGATGTACTCCTTTTTCTATTTGGAACCTGTCTGTTTTTCCATGTCCAGTTCTAACTGTTGCTTCCTGACCTGCATATATCTCCTGTTTGACTGCTGCCAATTTGCCTTGATTCATGGACCTGATATTCCAGGTTCCTATGCAATATTGCTCTTTACAGCATTGATCCTTGCTTGTATCACCAGTCACATCCACAACTGGGTATTGTTTTTGCTTTGGCTCCATCCCTTCTTTCTTTCTGGAGTTATTTCTCCACTGATCTCCAGTAGCATGTTGGGCACCAGGGAGTTCCCATTTTAATATCCTATCATTTTGCTTTTTCATACTCTTCATGGGGTTCTCAAAGCAAGAATACTATAGTGGTTTGCCATTCCCTTTTCCAATTCACCACAGTCTGTCAGACCTCTCCACCATGACCTGCCTATCTTGGGTGGCCCCCACACAGCATGGCTTAGTTTCATTGAGTTAGGCAAGGCTGTGGTCCACGTGATCAGATTGGCTGCTGCTGCTAAGTCGCTTCAGTCGTGTCCGACTCTGTGCGACCCCATAGACGGGGGGCCCACTGTCTCTGGGATTCTCCAGGCAAGAACACTGGAGTGGGCTGCCATTTCCTTCTCCAATCAGATTGGCTAGTTTTCTGTAATTATGGTTTCAGTGTGTCTGCCCTCTGATGCCTTCTCCACAAAACCTACTGTCTTACTTTGGTTTCTCTTACCTTGGACCTAGGATATCTCTTCATGGCTGCTCCAGCAAAGCACAGCCACTTCTCCTTACCATGGATGAGAGGTATCTCCTCATGACCACCCCTCCTGACCTTGGACGTGGAGTAGCCCCTCTTGGCTCTCCTGCGTCCGTGCAGCCGCTACTCCTTCAATGTGGGTTAGCTCCTCTTGGCTGCTGCCCCTGGCCTCTGGCATGGGGTAGCTTGGCTCAGCCATCACCCCTGACCTCGAGTGTGAGGTAGCTCCTCTCAGCCACTTCTGTGCCAATGCAACCTGGCACTATCACTTCATGGCAAATAGGTGGGGAAACAATGGAAAACAGTGACAGACTTTATTTTCTTGAGCTCCAAAATCACTGCAGATGGTAACTGCAGCCATGAAATTAAAGGATGCTTACTCCTTGGAAGGGAAGTTTTGACCAACAAATCTAGCCAGTGTATTATAAAGCAGATATTACTTTGCCAACAAAAGTCCATATAGTCAAAGTTATGGTTTTCCAATAATCATATATGGATGTGAGAGTTGGATGATAATGAAAGTTGAGCACCAAAGAATTGATGCTTTTGAACTGTGGTTCTGAAGACTCTGCAGAGTCCCTTGGACTGCATGGAGATCAAACCAGTCAGTCCTAAAGGATAGGTCCTGAGTGTTCATTGGAAGGACTGATGCTGCAGCTGAAGCTCCAATAGTTTGGCCACCTGATGTGAAGAGCTGTTAAAGGCCCTGATGCTGTTAAATATTGAAGGGGATGACAGAGGACAAGATGGTTGGTTGGCATCACTGACTCAATGGATATGATTTTGAGCAAACTCCAGGAGATCGTGCAGGGGAAGGAAAGCCTGGCCTGCTACAGTCCATGGGGTCATAATGAGTCAGACACAACCTAGCAACTGAACAACAACAATATGAAGGCCACTGGACAGAAAGTTAGTAAAAATGTGCCATTTATTTGACATCCCGGAAAGACAAAACTCTAGAGGCATTAGAAATATCAGTGATGGACCTGGGTTTAGATTCAGGGAGTATTGAACAGGTGAAACATGGGGTATTATTAAGGCAGTGCAATTTTTCTGTGTAATTCTGTAATGGTTGCTGCATGACATTGAATTTGTTTAATCCCATAGCACTTCATAGTACAAAGAGTGAACATTAAGTATACAAATAAAATAGAAAATATTTTAGGTGATGATTGGAGAATTCTGGAATGGAATGTGGAATGTTACAAAAGGAATTAACTGCATTGCAAATATATGAAAGAAACTCACTTAAAGGAGTAGGGAAAAGAGTTACTTACCTAAATATTGATAATATTGGAACTGAATGGAGCCTGTCAGACTAAAGGCAAAAGGAATCACTGCAGATAAGTTCTGCTTTCTATAACATAAGTTCTGTATTCTATAAGGTATAGTCTGTTTGGTCAGGCTAACGATTCTGAAACTATTGCACAGGTATCCGGGAATCAAACAACTAATGTATCAGTTCAGTTCAGTTCAGTCACTCAGTCGTGTCTGACTCTTTGTGACCCCATGAATCGCAGCACACCAGGCCTCCCTGTCCATCACCAACTCCTGGAGTTCACCCAGACAAACGTCCATCGAATCAGTGTGCCATCCAGCCATGTCATCCTTCTCCTCCTGCCCCCAATCCCTCCCAGCATCAGAGCCTTTTCCAATGAGTCAACTCTTTGCATGACGTGGCCAAAGTACTGGAGTTTCAGCTTCAGCATCATTCCCTCCAAAGAAATCCCAGGGCTGATCTCTTTCAGAATGGACTGGCTGGATCTCCTTGCAGAGTCTTCTCCAACACCACAGTTCAAAACCATCAATTCTTCAGTGCTCAGCTTTCTTCCCAGTCCAACGTACTGTGTACAAACACTCGTGTCCCTGTCTTTTGAAGTAAAATGTTCTAATGAGCTAGTGATTTGGAAATATGAAGATGTAGAAACAAAGAATGGACTTCCCTGAAGTTCAGCTGATAAGGAATCTGCCTTACCAACGCAGAAGACCCCATTTTCATTCTGGGGTCAGAATGATCCCCTGGAGAAGGGATAGGCTAGGCAGTATTCTGGGACTTCCCTGGTGGCTCAGGTGGTAAAGAATCTGTCTGCAATGCGAGAAACCTGGGTTTGCTCCCTGGGTTGGGAAGATCCCATGGGGGAGGGCATGGCAACCCACTCCAGTATTCTTCCTGGGGAAACCCCATGGACAGAGGAGCCTGGCAGCTGCAGTCCATGGTGTTACAAAGAGTCTGATGCTACTGAATAGGCAGGGAGACATTTTTGAATATAGTGACTGGTGTGGCAGAGCGTGGTGCTGGCATCTACTGGCAGAGGCCAGGGATCTGTCACACATTCTACAAAGCACTGGACAGCTCCATACAATAAAGATGAACTGGATTTGAAATGTTGCTAGTACTCTGATAAAGGACTTGATTAGGAGTGGAGATCAGCAGACAGCCAGCTCCGAATGACCCAGAATCTGTGTTTGGTCCTCATCATAAGAATGTGAACAAATTCAGCTCCGGTCCGGGAGAGGAGAGGAAGGCAGAGTAATTAGCAATTGGTGATGGAGAGCTTCTGGCCAAACTAAACCAAATACTCCAGGCAGCTGCCCTACCGTACTCCAAGAGAGCCTGCTTCTAAATTTATTTTCTATCCAGCTTATATTTCACTAAACCAATCTCAGATCTCAGCTGTTCTTATTTAATTAATCCTTCATTCAGTTCCACTACTTTTCACCTTTTCTTCATGTCTTGTCTTCATTCTGATAAATCAAACTCAATAAAATGAATTTCAGAAATTCACTATAAGTTATTTTAGATCAGGAAATTATTAGATAATAATTAGATAATTATCTAATAAACAATCTTAATTCTCATTTGAAATGTTACTGACTCTTACATATTTATTCAATTTAATAATCTGTTTCTTTGAAAATATAATTTCATCAAACTGGAAATTTCTCTTTTGCTTTGGCCTGCTTCCAAAGTATCAACAAACATTTGAACCTTCAAAGCAGATTAAAGTCATCTATTATTGAGTAATTACTACTCCTTCAGTTGTATTGGCAAACCTTTTTTATTTCAATATTCAATTTCAAAATTTATTAGGCATTTGGATTTTGGAAGAATTGAGCAGGCATATATCCAAGATTTTATGAGGGTTTATAACTCTATATTTCATTAAATATGTGTCTGGAAATAGTACTTTAATATGAACATACAGGCTTTTAAATTTTGAAAAGTAGTAATATACTTGATGGTCAAAATAAAGCAGTAAGGAGAAATAAATGGAAATTCTATATCATATCAAAAGTTTATCTGGAAACATAAAGTAATAGAAACTCCCTGTTTAGGTACCAAAATTTACTGTGTTTGTTAGTTTCAACTCTTTGAGGGATTTATCATTTGGAAATAATTTGTATCACTTATAATAAGGAAAAGGACATGTTATATGAGTGAAACTGAAAAACAAGAAGTGAAAAAGAATTGATGAAAGTAAGAAATGGAACAAATAAAGAGGGTAGAGGATGTAAGGGAGGTGCCAGAGCTGCAGAGGGCCCTTGGAAACTCAAAAGGGCTATTTTCAAAATAGTAGAAGTAGATTGAGTATAATGTTATCTAAGCTTTATTAAATATGTTGAGAAATAGTTTTCTCTTTTCCTAATGAGAAGCCTTTTGAACTTTCGTAATTTAGCACAGATTAAGAATTAAGATTACATACATTGCTATCTAGGAAGAGTAATCTTAATGTCTCCTATTAAGATGATGGTATTCAGTCATTTGAATACAGTTTGGAATAACAGATACTCTTTTGGATCTGAATCTATTTCATGACTAGCCTTCTGGGATAGAATTTGGACCTCCTTATCTCTTTGTGTTCTAAGATGCATATGCTTAGAGACAAATTTTCCTGTTGATAAATGGGAATTGTGTGTGTGTGTGTGTACACTTACATTCTTACTGTTCAGTCACTAAATCATGTCCTGTCCTTTGCGACCCCATGGACTGCAGCTTGCAAGGCTTCCCTTTCCTTCACTACCTCCTTGAGTTTGCTCCGATTCTTGTTCATTGATTTGGTGATGCTACATTCTTATTGCAAACCTTTATATTTTCATAGAAAGTGTTTTGGAATCCTATAAACTGATATCATAAAAATTACTTTTCAGTTATTAAATTTGATACTATGTAATCTTAGAAATGATAGTACTTAAAATGTTACCATCTATAGCAAATATTTTCTATGGAAAATGATTAAAAACTATATTTCTAATACAGAAAACTATTTTAAAATAATTATTTATCAAATAAACCAATAAGCAAATTAACAAGAAAACAAAACCAAAAGTATCTTTTATCTTCAACTTGCTGGATTTTTAGAGTAAGCATTATCTCAGTGAAACCTTCTCAGACTATATTTGATGTTATTGTTACTTCTTTGGTTTTAAAAAATTTTCATAGTTTTTAGTTAAATATTTATTGCATGTTTATTTAATTAATGTTCATATGTTCCTACTAGATGATGCTTCTAGAAGACAAATTCTACATCAGTTTGAGGTCCAGTGCTTGATATATAACAGCAGCATTATATATACATAAATGAAAGAGGTCTGGGGCTTCCCAGGTGGCACTAGTGGTAAAGAACCCACCTGCCAATGCAGGAGACACAGGAGACTTGGGTTCGATCCATAGGTAGGGAAGAGCCTGGAGTAGGAAATGGCAGCACAGCATTCTTGCCTGGAAAATCCCATAGACAGAGGAGCCTTGTGATCTGCACTCCATAGGGTCACTTCGGACACAACTGAAGCAATTGAGCACACACATATGCATGGAATAGGTCTCAGAAAATTTCTGAGAAGATGGCTAGCCTGTGCTGTGTCTCAAAGCCCACTCTCCTGGCCATGGTGATCCACTTGTTAAATAATTTTATTCTGATGCATCTTCAAATTTCTCAATTTCTATTTTACTGCAAGATACCACAACTTAGGAAAAGCAGATTTAATACTCATATCCTCAGTCTCTCCCTTGTTGCTAATGAGGCAGCGTCACATGTAAATATAAAATGATGATGTGTTTACAATCAAACCTACTTTGATTAAAGCTAATAAAGAGAGAAGGCTGGCTATGAGGTAGGATTTTCACCAGCTTTTGTATTTCTTTTCCAAAATGTATCTCCCCAGTGTTGAGTAGGCTTTATCTTGCTAAATGTTAAAAGATTATGCTAATTAATAAACAAGTGAAGACAGCAGAAGGGATGAACAGAACATTAATTTACTCTGCTTAAGGCTTTAAATAAAATTTTCTCAGGCTGTGAGGGGAAAAAATAATTTGGACAGCCTTTTAATAGCACACAACTATTAAAGAATATTTATTTATAAATTACTGTTACCCAACCACATGAGAAGAGCCACTTAAAAGTTAATGCTTTTCCCAAAAAGCCAAAAGAAATTGCCATGCCCAGTTCTGCAGAACAAGAACATTTCATGTTTTATTTTATTTCATCTTGTTTTAAGCTCGGTGGGTTAGAATTTGTTAGCTCATTGGATTGTAAAATATACCTCTGTAGAAAACTATTATTGAAGTGCTTTGTCATTGAAGCATAGCAGTTGGCCTCCAGTAGGATTATTCTGCTAGTGATTTCATATGCAGGGCTTGCTGGAGCTGTGTTTATTTGTTCTGTTGACAAGTCACAGAGTAGAAACTTTTAAAAGAACTGAGTTATGTTTAACAATACTTTTGCATTTTTCCTAAAAAGAAATGAAATATTTAGAGAAGATCCATGATTTTAGGAAGCAGAAAAGAAGTGTCACTGGAAGATACTGTGTTTTCTTATTACAAGGTGTCTAATGTATACGATACACTGTTCACCTGCAGAGCTTATCTGTAGACATGCTGAGGATTTGATAAAATTTATAAATCTATCGTGCTCACTGTGCTAGAGAAAGTTCTTTTGCTTGCTTGTAGAAATATGCACAGAAATACAGAGTCTCTTTTACTTGATTGCTATTTGTGCCATATGGGAATAAAAGGATAGGGCAGACTATGTGTAGCTTCTGGACAAGTAGAAACCCTGATGGGAAGGTGATTATAAGAATCTGAACAAGGAGCCTCAGGGAACAAGTCTGGTGATGAAATGTTAGGGATTTTTTCCCAGTGGGAGAAAGACAGAAGATCTAGGTTCCTTACAGTTTGAAAGGGAGAAGGTTGAATGGACATCCAATCTTCCAGGAGAGGAAATATTCCTTACAGGACAGTGAGCAGTGGCCTTTTCTCTTAACTGAAAGAATAAATTAGAGTTTTAGCAAGAAAGATTTAGGTCTTGAAAGGAAATATGTGCTGCAGACTAGGGAGCAAAGAAGCCGTATTACCAAGTAAAACTTCAGATTTTCCTTGCGAACATGTTTCTATATGATTCTGAAATCCATGAATTTATCAACATTACCTAAAACTACAAATTTGTCCTCAAGTGACTTCCTAATTTGGAACTCAATATCAGAGTCTCTAAGAAGAGAGGGTTTATGAGTGAAGTCAAACTTAGAGGCCACAATTTTCTATGTTTCCAAACAATTTCCTAAATTGCAACTTCATAGTATCAGAAAATCCCAATAAGCGGTCATGAGATCATTCCACAGCTGATATCTAGAGTTCTCAAAGAAACAAAAAGGCACAGATACACTTCAATAATTTTAGTGCAAATCCAAATTAACTTTATTGTATTTAATACACACAAATGGAAAGGTCATTAAAATTCAGTTCTATGCTTGGGATTTAGCATGTTAATTCTACACTAAAGATGCCACAATCTAGGAAAGGAAACAGGTATCTGAAAGATAACTATAACACAATGTAGTAAGTGATTGGTATATAAGGAGGGGCTTCACTTGGGGCTTAGCTGGTAAAGAATCCACCTGCAATACAGAATACCTGGGTTTGATCCCTGGGTTGGGAAGATGCTCTGGAGAAAGGAAAGGCTACCACTCCAGTATTCTGGCCTGGAAAATTCCATGGACTTTATAGTCCATATAGGGAAATTTTAATGACAGATAGAAAAGGGAAGGAATTCTTTCTTCTGATTGCAAGAGTGGTGAAAAATGTTTCTTTTGGGGAAAAAATGAAAGATGGAGTCGCATTGAGCTAAGTATTAAAAGGTAATTTTTAACTAGTAGGAAAAGAATGAAGTGCTTGTTCCAAGGATGCTGCTGCTACTGCTGCTAAGTCGCTTCAGTCGTGTCCGACTCTGTGAAACCCCATAGATGGAAGCCCACCAGGCCCTTCTGTCCCTGGGATTCTCCAGGCAAGAACAATGGAGTAGGTTGTCATTTCCTTTTCCAATGCATGAAAGTACAAAGTGAAAGTGAAGTTGCTCAGTTGTGTCTGACTCTTCGTGACCCCATGGACTACAGCCCACCAGGCTCCTCAATCCACGGGATTTTCTAGTCAAGAGTACTGGAGTGGGGTGCCATTGCCTTCTCCACAAACAAACCTAGTGTGGCATAATTTTCAGTAATACAAAACTGAAGACAACTAGGGTCCATTATTAAGAAGATTGTGAACTATGTTATAGATATTGACATAGATATAGATATGGATATGGATATAGATGTAGATATAGTCAAGGCTATGTTTTTTCCAGTGGTCATGTGTGGATGTGAAAGTTGGACTGTGAAGAAAGCTGAGCACCGAAGAATTGATGCTTTTGAACTGTGGTGTTGGAGAAGACTCTTGAGAGTCCCTTGGACTGCAAGGAGATCCAACCAGTCCATCCCAAAGGAGATCAGTCCTGGGTGTTCATTGGAAGGACTGATGTTGAAGCTGAAACTCCAATACTTTGGTCACCTCATGCGAAGAGCTGACTTATTGGAAAAGACCCTGATGCTTGGAGGGATTTGGAGGCAGGAGGAGAAGGGAACGACAGAGGATGAGTTGGCTGGATGACATCACTAACTAATGGACATGGGTTTGGGTGAACTCTGGGAGTTGGTGATGGACAGGGAGGCCTGGCGTGCTGTGATTCATGGGGTAGCAAAGAGTTGGGTACGACTGAACGACTGACTGAACTGAACTGAATAGATATAGATATTTCTATATAGATATAGACCCAAGGATAGTAAACACTATTTCACAAAAGAGTAGAGCTATAATAGTTTTAGTAATACTTGAAAAATAATGAGATTATTATTATATGGATGTGGCAAAATTGTTGAAGAGAATGTGGGACAGGGAGGGAGAGAGAGAGAAGGAAAATGGGAACAATACATTGGAACTATATATAGGCTAGTTTGTTAGGGCTATAGAATAATACTATAAGCTATTGACATTAGATTTTATTTTGTGGGTATAAAAATGTATTTAAAATGTTTAAGCATGAAAATAACAGGCCCAGAAATAATCTTACAAAGATGAATAAAATGGAAAGACAGAAAGTAAGAAAGAGGGAAGACATGATGACAGGTATTACAACCATTCAGACAGCTGTGAGGATCACAAGAACTCGGAGGCTTGGCAGTACCACCCAGCATCAGGGTCTTTTCCAGTGAGTCAATTCTTCCCATCAGGAGGCCAAAGGATTGGAGTTTCCGCTTCAGATTCAGTCCTTCCAATGAATATTCAGGACTTATTTCCTTTAGGATGAACTGGTTGGATCTCCTTGCAGTCCAAGGGACTCTCAAGAGTCTTCTCCAATAGCACAGTTTGAAAGCATCAATTCTTATATCAATTCAATATATATGTTCAGCCTTCTTTATGGTCCATCTCTCACATCTATATACTACTGGAAAAACCATAGCTTTGACTATATAGACCTTTGTCATCAAAGTGATATATCTGCTTTTAACACACTATCTGGGTTTATCATGACCTTTCTTCTAAGGAGCAAGTGTCTTTTAATTTCATGGCTGCAGTCACCATCCACAGTGTTTCCATTTATTCCCCATATACTTTCCATGAAGGGATGGGGCCAGATTCCATAATCTCAGGTGTTTTTTTTTTAATTAATTTATTTATTTTAATTGGATGCTAATTACTTTATACTATTGTAGTGGTTTTTGCCATACAGTGACAAGAATCAGCAATGGGAATACATGTGTTCCCCATTTTGAACCTTCCTCCCACCTCCCTCCTCATCCCATCTCTCAAGGTCATTCCAGTGCACCAGCCCTGAGCACCCTGTCTATTTGTCAAACTTGGACTGGCAATCTATTTCACATATGGTAATATATATTTTTCAAAGCTATTCTCTCAAATCATCTCACCCTCACCTTTTCCCAAAGATGCAAAAAAATCCATCCTTTGCATCTGTGTCTCTTGCTGTCTCCCATATAGGGTCATCATTATCAACTTCCTAAATTCCTTATAAATGTGTTAATATACTGTATTAATGTTTTTCTTTCTGACATACTTCACTCTGTATAATAGGCTCAAGTTTCATCTACCTCATTAGAACTGATTCAAATGCATTTTTAATAGCTGAGTAATATTCCATTGTGCATATGTACTGTATCTTTCTTATCCATTTGTCTGCCGATGGACATCTAGGTTGCTTCCACATCCTAGCTATTGTAAACAGTGCTGCAGTGAACATTGGGGTACACGTGTCTCTTTCAATTCTGGTTTCCTTGGTGTGTAGGCCCAGCAGTGGAATTTCTGGGTCATATGGCAGTTCTATGTCCAGTTTTTTAAAGGAATCTCCACACTGTTCTCCATAGTGGCTATACTAGTTTGCATTTCCACCAACAGTGTAAGAGGGTTCCCTTTTTTCCGTGTCAACTCCAGCATTTATTGTTTGTAGACTTTTTCAAAGCAGCCATTCTGACAAGCATGAGATGGTACCTCACTGTGGTTTTGATTTGCATTTCTCTGATAATGAGTTATGTTGAGCATCTTTTCATGTGTTTATTACCCATTTGTATGTTTTCTGGGGAGAAATGTCTGTTTAGTTCTTTGGCCTGTTTTTGATTGGGTCATTTATTTTTGTGGAATTGAGATGCAGGGGCTGCTTATAAATTCTTGAGATTAATTCTTTGTCAGTGGCTTGGTTTGCTATTATTTTCTCTCATTCTGAAGGCTGTCTTTTCACCTTGCTTGTAGTTTCCTTCATTGTGCAAAAGCTTTTAATTTTAATTAGGCCCCATTAGTTTATTTTTGCTTTTATTTCTGTACTGTGGGAGATATGTCATAGAGGACCCTGCTGTGATTTATATCAGACAGTGTTTTGCCTATGTTTTCCTCTAAGAGTTTTATAGTTTGTGGTCGTACATTTAGATCTTTAATCCATTTAGAGTTTATTTTTGTGTATGGTGTTAGAAAGTGTTCTAGTTTCATTCTTTTATAAGTGGTTGACCAGTTTTCCCAACACCACTTGTTAAAAAGATTATCTTTTCTCCATTGCATATTTTTGCTTTGGCAAAGATAAGTTGTTCATCAGTTCAGTTCAGTTACTCAGTCATGTCCGACTCTTTGCAACCCCATGAATCACAGCATGCCAGGCCTCCCTGTTCATCACCAACTCCCAGAGTTCACTTAAACTCATGTCTATCGAGTCAGCGATGCCATCCAGCCATCTCATCCTCTGTCGTCCCATTCCCCTCCTGCCCCCAATCTTTCCCAGCATCAGGGTCTTTTCCAGTGAGTCAACTTTTCACATGAGGTAGCCAAAGTATTGGAGTTTCAGCTTTAGTATCAGTCCTTCCAATGAACACCCAGGACTGATCTCCTTTAGAATGGACTAGTTGTACTTCTTTGCAGTCCAAGGAACTCTCAAGAGTCTTCTCCAACATCATAGTTCAAAAGCATCAATTCTTCTGTGCTCAGCTTTCTTCATAGTCCAACTCTCACATCCATACATGACCACTGGAAAAACCATGGCCTTGACTAGACGGACCATTGTTGGCAAAGTAATGTCCCTGCTTTTTAATATGCTATCTTGGTTGGTCGTTACTTTCCTTCCAAGGAGTAAGCATATTTTAATTTCATGGCTGCGATCACCATCTGGATGGTACATGGATTTATCTCTGGGATTTCTATTTTGTTCCATTGATCTATATTTCTGTCTTTGTACCAGAACCATACTGTCTTGATGACTGTTGCTTTGTAATTTAGTCTCAAGTCAGGCAGGTTGATGCTTCCAGTTCCATTCTTCTTTTTCAAGATTGCTTTGGCTATTTTAGTTTTTTGCATTTCTGTATAAATTGTGGAATTATTTGTTCTCGTTCTGTGAAAAATACCATTGGTAGCTTGATAGGGATTGCATTGAATCTATAGATTGCTTTGGGGAGTATACTCATTACCACTATATTGACTCTTCAGACCCATGAACATGGTATATTTCTTTATCTATTTATGTCATCTTTGATTTCTTTCATCAGTGTTTTATAGTTTTCTATATATAGGTCTTTTGTTTCTTTAGGTGGATTTATCCTAAGTATTTTATTCTTTTCATTGCAATGGTGAATGGAATTGTTTCCTTAATTTTTCTTTCCATTTTCTCATTATTAGTGTATAGGAATGCAAGAGATTTTTGTATGTTAATTTTATATACTGCCACTTTACTATATTCAATGATTAGCTCTAGTAATTTTCTGCTGGTGTCTTTAGGGTTTTCTATGTAGAGTTTCATGTCATCTGCAAACAGTGACAGTTTTACTTCTTCTTTTCCAATCTGGATTTCTTTTTCTTCTGTGATTTCAGTGGCTAAAACTTCCAAAACTATGTTGAATAGTAGTGGTAAGAGTGGGCACCCTTGTCTTGTTCCTGAATTTTTGGGAAAGGCTTTCAATTTTTCACCTTTGAGGATCGGTTTGCTGTGGCTTTATCATATACAACATTTGTTATGTTGAGATATGTTGAGAAAAGACAGAGGAACCAGAGCTCAAATTGCCAACATCTGCTGGATCATCAAAAAAGCAAAAGAGTTTCAGAAAAACATCTATTTCTGCTTTATTGACTATGCCAAAGACTTTAACTGTGTGGATCACAATAAACTGTGGAAAATTTTGAAGGAGATGGGTCTATCAGATCACCTGACCTGCCTCTTGAGATGCCTATATACAGGTCAGGAAGCAACAGTTAGAACTGGACATGGAACAATAGACTGGTTCCAAATAGGAAAAGGAGTATGTCAAGGCTACATATTGTCACCCTGCTTATTTAACTTATATGCAGAGTACATCATGAGAAATGCTTGGCTGGAAGAAGCACAAACTGGAATCAAAATTGCCAGGAGAAGTATCAATTGCCTCAGATATGCAAATGACACCACCCTTATGGCAGAAAGTGAAGAACAACTAAAGAGTGTCTTGATGAAAATGAAAGAAGAGAGTGGAAAAGTTGGCTTAAAGCTCGACATTCAGAAAACGAAGATCATGGCATCTGGTCCCATCACTTCATGGTAAATAGATGGGAAACAGTGGCAGACTTTATTTTGGGGGCTCAAAAATCACTGCAGATGGTGATTTTAGCCATGAAATTAAAAGATGCTTACTCCTTGGAAGGAAAGTTATGACCAACTTAGACAGCCTATTAAAAACCAAATACACTATTTTATCCACAAAGGTCTGTCTAGTCGAGGCTATGATTTTTCCAGTAGTCATGTATGGATGTGAGAATTGGACATAAATAAAGCTGAGCACAGAAGAATTGATGGTTTTGAACTGTGAGAGTCCCTTGACTGCAAGGAGATCCAGCCAGTACATCCTAAATGAGATCAGTCCTGGGTGTTCATTGGAAGGGCTGATGTTGAAGCTTAAACTCCAATACTGATGCGAAGTACTGACTCATCTGAGAAGACCCTGATGCTGGAAAGATTGAGGGCAGGAGGAGAAAGGGACGACAGAGGATGAGATGGTTGGATGGCATCACCAACTCAGTGGACATGGGTTTGGGTAAAGTCTGGGGGTTGGTGATGGACAAGGAGACCCCGCATGCTGCAGTTCATGGGGTGGCAAAGAGTCGGACACAACTGAGTAACTGAACTGAACTGATGTTCCTTCTATGTCTGCTTTCTGGAGGGTTTTTTTTTAAATCATAAATGGATGTTGAAATTTGTCAAAGGTTTTCTCTTCATGTATTGAGATAATCATATGATTTTTATCTTTCAATATTTTAATTTAGTGTATCACATTAAGTTGAGTTGCAAATATTGAAGAATTCTTGCATCCATGGAATAAACCCACTTGGTCATGATGTATCATCATTTGAATATGTTGTTGGATTGTGTTTGTTAGATTTTTGTAAAGGATTTTTGCATCTATGTTCATCAATGATATTGGCTTGTCGTTCTTTTTTTTTGTGGCATCTTTTTGTGGCATGTTTGTCTGGTTTTGGTATTAGGGTGATGGTGGGCTCATAGAGTGAGTTTGGGAGTTTACTTTCCTCTGCCATTTTCTGGAAGAGATTGAGTAGGATAGGTGTTAGCTCTTCTCTGAAATTTTGGTAGAATTCAGCTGTGAAGCCATCTGGACCTGGGCTTTTGTTTGTTGGAAGATTTCTGACTACAATTTCTATTTGTTCATTTTATTGGCATATAGTTGCTGGTAGTAGTCTTATGGTTTTTGTATCTTTGTGTTGTTTGTTGTGATTTTTCCATTTTCATTTCTAAATTTGTTGATTTGACTCTTCTCCCCCTTTTTTCCTTGATGAGTCTGGCTAATGGTTTGTCTATTTTATTTATCTTCTCAAAGAACCAACTTTTAGTTTTGTTGGTTTTGCTATAGTCTTCTTTGTTTCTTTTTCATTTATTTCTGCCCTAATTTTTATGATTTATTTTCTTCTACTAACCCTGGGGTTCTTAATTTTTCTTTTTCTAGTTGCTTTAGATGTAGAGTTAGGTTATTTATTTCATTTTTCTCTTGTTTCTTGAGGTAAGCTTGTATTGCTATGAGCCGTCCCCTTAGCACTGCTTTTACTGAATCCCGTAGCATTTGGGTTATTTTGTTTCCCTTTCATTTGTTTCTATGCATATTTTGATTTCTTTTTAAATTTCTTCTGTGATTTTTGGTTATTCAGAAGCATATTGTTTAGACTCCATATGTTTGTATTTTAATTTTTTTTTTTTTCCTGTAGTTGATATCTAATCTTACTGCATTGTGATCAGAAAAGATGCTTGGAATGATTTCATTTTTTTGAATTTACCAAGGCTAGGTTTATGGCCCAGGATGTGATCTATCCTAGAAGGTTCTCTGTGCACTTGATAAAAAGGTGAAATTCATTGTTTTGGGTGAAATGTCCTATAGATATCAGTTAAGCCTAACTGGTCCATTGTATCATTTAAAGTTTGTGTTTCTTTGCCAGTTTTCTGTTTAGTTCTTCTATCCATAGGTGTGAGTGAGGTATTAATGTCTTCCACTAGTATTGTGTTACTGTTAATTTCCCCTTTCATACTTGTTACCATTTGCCTTACATATTGTGGTGCTCCTATGTTGGATGCATATATATTTATAATTGTTGTATCTTTTTCTTGGATTAATCCTTTGATCATTATGTAGTGTCCTTCTTTGTCTCTTTTCATGGCCTTTATTTCAAAGTCTATTTTATCTGATATGAGTATTGCTACTCCTGCTTTCTTTTGGTCTTCATTTGAATGAAATATCTTTTATAGCCCTTCACTTTCAGTCTGTATGTGTCACTCATTTTGAGGTGAGTCTCTTGTAGACAGCAGACACAGGGGTTTTGTTTTTATAGCCATTCAGCCAGTCTTTGTCTTTTGATTGAGGAATTCAACCTATTTATGTTTAAGGTAATTATTGATAAGTATGATCCCATTGTCATTTACTTTATTGTTTTGGATTCAATTTTATAAACCTTTTCTGTGTTTCTTGTCTAGAGAAGATCCTTTAGCATTTGTTGAAGAGCTGGTTTGGTGGTGCTGAATTCTCTCAGCTTTTGCTTGTCTGTAAAGCTTTTGATTTCTCCTTCACATTTGGATGAGATCCTTGATGGGTATGGTAATCTAGGTTGTAGGTTTTTCTCTTTCATCACTTTAAGTATGTCCTGCCATTCCCTTCTGGCCTAAATAGTCTGTATTGAAAGATCAGCTGCTATCCTTATGAGAATCCCCTTGGGTCTTATTTGTTGTTTTTCCCTTGCTGCTTTTAATATTTGCTTTTTGTGTTTGATTTTCATTAATTTGATTAATATGTGTCTTGGGGTGTTCCTCCTTGGGTTTATCCTGTTTGGAACTCTCTGGGTTTCCTGGACATGGGTGATTATTTCCTTCCCCATTTTAGGGAAGTTTGCAACTATTATTTCTTTGAGTATTTTCTCATGACCTTTCTTTCTATCCTCTTCTTCTGAGACTATTATGATTTAAATATTGGGGCATCTGACGTTGTCCCAGCGGTATCTGAGGTTGTCCTTATTTCTTTTAATTCTTTTTTTTTAATCTCTTTTCTTCAGTGCTTCATTTATTTCCACCATTCTATCTTCCACCTCACTTATCCTACCTTCTGCCTCAGTTATTCCACTGTTGGTTCCGTCCAGAGTGCTTTTGATCTCAGTTATTGCATTATTCATTACTGATTGACTCTTTTCTTTTCTTCTAGGTCGTTGTGAAACATTTATTTCATCTTCTCAATCCTTGTCTCTAGACAATTTATCTGTAACTCCATTTTGTTTTCAAGATTTTGTAACATTTTTACTGTCATTATTCTGAATTCTTTTCCAGGTAGATTCCCTATCTCCTCTTTTGTTTGGTTTGGTGGGCATTTACCATGTTCCTTTACTTGCTGAATATTTCTCTGCCTTTTCATCTTGTTTAGATTGCTGTGTTTGGGGTGGGCTTTCTGTATGCTGGAAGTGTGTGGCTCCTCTTTATTATGGAAGTTCCTCCTTGTGAGTGGGGTTGGACTAGTGAAGGTTGTCAAGGTTTGGTTATCAAGGTTTCCTGTGCAGGGAAGCTTGTGTCAATGTTCTGGTCGGTGGAGTTGGATCTCTTCTCTCTGGAGTGCAATGGAAGTGTCTAGTAGTGAGTTTTGAAGTGTCTATGGGTTGGGTGTGAATTTTGAACTGTATTTTAATGCACAGGATTATGTTCCTATATTGTTGGAGAATTAACTTGGTATGTCTTGCTGTGAAATTTGTTGGCTTTGGGGTTTAGCTTGGTTTCAGTGTAGGTATGGAGGATTTTGAATGAGCTCTGATCAATTAATGTTCCCTGGAGTCAGGAGTTTTCTGGTGTTCTCAAGTTTTGGATTTAAGCCTCCTCCCTCTGGTTTTCAGTCTTTTTCATACAGTAGCCTCAAGACTTTTCCATCCATACAACACCAATGATAAAGCATCTAGGTTTTGGTGAAAAAATTCTTGACAGTGAGGTACCCAGAGAGGTTCGCAGAGGTTCACATGGAGAAGAGAACAGGGATGAGAGAGATAGAGGTGACCAGGAGAAAAAAGGGGGAGTCAAAAGGGGGAGGGGGCAATCTAGCCATAAATAAATTCCCTATGTGTGCTCCATGGTCTGGAACACTCAGAGAGGCTCACAGAGTTACACAGAGAAGAGAAGAGTGAGGAAGGAGATAGAGGTGACCAGGAGGACAACAAGAGGAGTAAAAGGAGAGAGACAAATCTAGACAGTAATCAGCTCCCTAAGTGTTCTCCACAACCTGGAATACCCAAAGAGATTCACAGAGTTAAGTACAGAAGACAAGGGGGAAGGAGGAGATAGAGGTGACCTGGCAGAGAAGAAGGAGAATCAAAAGGCAGAGAACAATCAAGCTAGTAATCACACTCCTAAGTAAAAGTGGGTACTGAAGATTGGAAACGTAAATGTACAAAATTGATAACATATACCAAAGAGCATTTAAGGGACTAGATCTGATAGACAGAGTGCCTGATGAACTATGGATGGAGGTTTGTGACATTGAAAGGAGATAAGGATCAAGACCATCATCATGAAAAAGAAATGCAAAAAAGCAAAATGACTGTCTGAGGAGGCGTTACAAATAAATGTGAAAAGAAGAGAAGCAAAAAGAAAGGAGAAAAGAAAGATATAAGCATCTGAATGCAGAGTTCCAAAGAATAAAGGAGAGATAAGAAAGCCTTCCTCAGCGATCAATGCAAAGAAATAGAGGAAAACAACAGAATGGGAAAGACTAGAGATCTCTTCAAGAAACTTAGAGATTCCAAGGGAACATTTCATGCAAAGATGGGCTCGATAAAGGACAGAAATGGTATGGACCTAACAGAAGCAGAAAATGTTATGAAGAGATGGCAAGAATACACAGAAGAAGTGTACAAAGGGATTTTCATGACCCAGATGACCATGATGGTGTGATCATTCACCTAGAGCCAGACATCCTGGAATGTGAAGTCAAGTGGGCCTTAGGAAGCATCACTATAGACAAAGAGAGTGCAGGTGGTAGAATTCACTGGAGTTATATCAAATCCTGAAGGACGATGCTGTGAAAGTGCTGCCCTCAATAGGCCAGCAAATTTGGAAAACTCAGCAGTGGCCACAGGACTGGAAAAGGTCAGTGTTCATTCCAATCCCAAAAAGGCAATGCCAAAGAATGCTCAAAATACCACACAATTGCGCTTGTCTCACATGCTAGTAAAGTGATGTTCAAAATTCTCCAAGCCAGGCTTAAGCAATATGTGACCTATGAAATTCCAAATGTTCAATTTGGTTTTAGAAAAGGCAGAGGAACCAGAAATCAAATCCCCAACATCCGTTGGATCATGGAAAAAGCAAGAGAGTTCCAGAAAAACATCTATTTCTGCTTTATTGCCTGTGCCAAAGCCTTTGACTGTGTGGGTCACAATAAACTGTGGAAAATTCTGAAAGAGATGGGAATACCAAACCACTTGACCTGCCTCTTGAGAAACCTGTATGCAGTTCAGAAAGCAACAGTTAGAACTGGACATGGAACAACAGACTGGTTCCAAATAGGAAAAGGAGTACATCAAGGCTGCATGTTGTCACCCTGCTTACTTAACTTTTATGCAGGGTACATCATGAGAAACACTGGGCTGGAAGAAATACAAGCTGGAATGAAGATTGCTAGGAGAAATATAAATAACTTCAGATATGCAGATGACACCACCCTTATGGCAGAAAGTGAAGAGGAACTAAAAAGCCTCTTGATGAAAGTGAAAGAGGAGAGTGAAAAAGTTTGCTTAAAGCTCAACATTCAGAAAATGAAGATCATGACATCTGGTCCCATCACTTCATGGGAAATAGATGAGGAAACAGTGGAAACTGGCAGACTTTATTGCAGGTGGTGATTGCAGCCATGAAATTAAAAGACACTTACTCCTTGAAAGGAAAGTTATGACCAACCTAGAGACATTACTTTGCCAACAAAGGTCCGTGTAGTCAGGATATGGTTTTCCTGGTGGTCATATATGGATGTGAGAGTTGGACTGTGAAGAAGGCTGAGCGCCAAATAATTGATGCTTTTGAACTGTGGTGTTGGAGAAGACTCTTGAAAGTCCCTTGGACTGCAAGGAGATCTAACCATTCCATTCTAAAGGAGATTACCTCTGGGTGTCCATTGGAAGGAGTGATGCTGAAGTTGAAACTCCAATACTTTGGCCACCTCACGTGAAGAGTTGACTCATTAGAAAAGACCCTGATGCTGGGAGGGATTGGGGGCAGGAGGAGAAGGGGACGACAGAGGATGAGATGGCTGGATGGCATCACCGACTCGATGGACATGAGTTCGGGTAAACTACAGAAGTTGGTGATGGACAGGGAGGCCTGGTGTGCTGTGGTTCATGGAGTCTCAAGAGTCAGACACGACTAAGCACCTGAACTGAACTGAAAAGTAGGTTATAGAAATGAAAATGAAAATAGTAATAAATAACAATTTTTAAATGATAAAAGTAATATATATCTAGGAATTCTCTGGAGCTGTTGAGGGCAGTGTGGGGTCAGTTCAGTTTCTAATAGTTCCTTGTTTCAGCTTATTCTTCTCAAGGTCTATAGGCTCTTTCCAATGTAGTCAATGTTAACTACAAGGTTTTAATCTGTTAACACCTGTCACTTCCAAAGTGGTTCCCTCTTCCTTGTTTATTTTGGCTTCCCTCTGTTTGCAAGTCTCTTCAGTGTCTAATTTCTGCCCTGACACAAGGGGGTGAATGTGGTCACTTATTTAAGCTCACTTGTTCTGTTGTGCTATGAGGAGGGAGGAATACTGCAAACAAATATCACTGGCATGTGGGGAGTGCTCGCAGTGTATGAACCACACTGGTTTTGCCCCCATCTCGTGTGGGCCGTGTGTGCTTTCCTGGTCTACACTGCTCAGGTTCCAGGTTGCTCTGCAGGGGAACTCTCCAAATCAGGTCCTGGGTTTTTGCACTTCCCAGGTCTGAGCAGCTCAGGAGACCAGGTTCTTGGCGAGTGCAGTGTCCCATGTGACCTGTGCATCTTTATCCTCCCGGTCCCAGACACATGGTTTCCTGGGTGCACAGCGAGAGCGCTTTGTCAGGTGTGCCATGTGCCTCCTCTGGGGAGATGATCCCTGGCTGCGGCCCTCCTGGCAGATGTCAACCGTCCAGGATCTCAGGAAGACTTGCTTAGTGACTGAGAGCCTGCTCACAGTTGGTGGAGGATGCCCCTTGTCTTCCAGTTCTGGCTGCTGCCCGGCTGCCTCTCTGCCTCTGTGGGGTGATGGGCCAGTCTGCAATCGGCTAGCTCTGCTCTTGTGTTCACTCAGCCCTTTGTTCTATGAGCAGGCCAGGCTGTGCCTGGCTGCTGCTAAGTCGCTTCAGTCATGTCTGACTCTGTGCGACCCCATAGACGGCAGCTCACCAGGCTCCCCGTCCCTGGGATTCTCCAAGCAAGAACACTGGAGTGGGTTGCCATTTCCTTCTCCAATGCATGAAAGTGCAAAGTGAAAGTGAAGTCAGTCAGTCATGTTTGACCCTTAGCGACCCTATGGACTGCAGCCTACCAGGCTCCTCCATCCATGGGATTTTCTAGGCAAGAGTACTGGAGTGGGATGCCATTGCCTTCTCCAGGCTGTGCCTTAGGTTAGAACTTTTCACGGGAACATTCCTCCTCTCTCTCTCTCATTTTTTCCCCCCTCTCTCTGGCTCTCCTACAGTTTGGGTTGCTAGCTCACATTAGCTCCTTCAGATTTTCCTCAGGGCATTCAAGCCAGGTCCTTACCCTAAGCATGCAACCTTCAGCCCCTGTTCAATCCCTGCTTGCTGGTGGCAGATGTGAGCATCTGGGCTACTTCTCTGCTGGGAATTGTGGTTAATGCAGGTATTCAGTGGGTCGTTTTGTTTTGTTTCCTCCTGGTTATGTTGCCCTCTGTGATACCAAAACTCCCACAGAACTGCTTGTGAGAGACCTGCTGGTGAGAGGGTTTCCTGGTGTTTGGAAACTTCTTTACGACTCCCTCCCTGTGATGAGTCTCCATCCCTAACTCTTTTGTCTCTCTTTTTGTCTTTTATATTTTGTCCTACCTCCTTCCAAAGAGAATGGGCTGCCTGTCTTGGTGCCTGGTGTCCTCCACCAGCATTCAGAAATTGTACTGTGGAAGTTGCCCAGCATTCAAGTGATCTTTTGAAGAATTTGTGGGGGACAAACTGGTCTCCTCGTCCTATTTCTCCATCATCTTTCATCACTTCCTTAGTTTTTTTAATTTTTAATTTTAAGCCACCCTTTTCACTCTCCTTTTCACTTTCATCAAGAGGCTCTTTAGTTCCTCTTCACTTCCTGCCATTAGAGTTGTGTCATCTGTATACCTGAGGTTATTGATGTTTCTCCTGGCAATCTTGATTCCAGCTGGAGATTTGTCCAGCCCAACATTTCACATGATGTACTCTGCATATAATTTAATTAATCAGGGTGACAACATATCAGTTCAGTTCAGTTGCTTAGTTGTATCAGACTCCTTGAGATCCTATGAACGGCAGCACGCCAGGCTCAGGCTTCCCTGTCCATCACCAACTCCCAGAGCTTACTCAAACTCATGTCCATTGAGTGGATGATACCACCCAACCATCTCATCCTCTGTCGTCCCCTTCTCCTCCCACCTCCAATCTTTCCCAGCGTCAGGGTTTTTCCAATGAGGCATTTCTTCAAATCAGGTGCCCAAATTATTGGAATTTCAGCTTCAGCATCAGTCCTTCCAGTGAATATTCAGGACTGATTTCCTTTAGGATTGACCAGTTGGATCTCCTTGCATTTCAAGGGACTCACAAGATTCTTCTCCAACATTACAGTTTAAAAGCATCAATTCAGGCTCAGCTGTCTTCATAAGTCAACTCTCACTTCCACACATGACTACTGGAAAAGCCATAGCCTTGACTAGATAGACCTTTCTTGGCAAAGTAATGTCTTTGATTTTTAATATGTTGTCTAGCTTGGTCATAACTTTTCTTCCAAGGAGCAAGCGTCTTTTAATTTCATGGCTGCAGTCACCATCTGCAGTGATTTTGGAACAGAAAAATAAACTTAGCCACTGTTCTACTGTTTTCCCATCTATTTGCCATGAAGTGATGGGGACCAATGCCGTGATCTCAGTTTTCTGAATGTTGAGTTTTAAGCCAACATTTTCACTCTCCTCTTTCATTTTCATCAAGAGGCTCTTTAGTTCTTCTTCACATTCTGCATATTTGAGGTTATTGATATTTCTCCTGGCAATCCTGATTCCAGCTTGTGCTTCATCCAGCCTGGCATTTCTCATGATGTACTCTGCATATAAGTTAAATGAGCAAGGCAACAACATACAGTCTTGACGTACTCCTTTTCCTATTTGGAACCAGTCCGCTGTTCTATGTTCAGTTCTAACTGTTGTTTCCTAATCTGCATACAGATTTCTCAGGAGGCAGGTCAGCTGGTCTGGTATTCCCATCTGTTTAAGAATCTTCCACAGTTTCCACAGAGGGGGATAATCCTCTTCTAAACTTAATCAGGTTGTTGGCCAAGTTCAGTTTCCTTGTAGAACTAAATGACTTCAATTTTAGCTTCAATCTCTGAAATGACACTGCTTTAAGGGCTCATGTGATCACACCAAACATATCCAAATAATCTCCCCATCTTAATGTCAATAGTTGCCCATAAGATAACACAATTACAGCAGTAGACTGGAACATACTTGGGTGCCATTTTAAAAAAACTGTTTATTATATAGAGAAATTTTTTTTTCTATGAATGCTAAGTGCTTCAGTTGCATCCAGCTCTTTCCCACCCCATGGACTATATAGCCCACCAAGCTCCTCTGTCCATGGGATTCTTCAGGCAAGAATATTGAAGTGAATTGCCATGCTCTCCACCAAGGATCTTCCCAATTTAGGGAGCAAACCCTTATCTCTGCCGTCTCCTGCATTGGCATGTAGGTTCTTAACCAGTAGCACCACCTGGGAAGCCCTAAGAAATGATAAACTGTTGCAAATGTAGTAACGGGTGAAAATAAATATGCCACAAAAACTAAGAAAAAAAACGTATTATTATTGCTATCATATTTATTCTATATATAAAACACCTCTACCATACTGTTACAGGGAAGAACTGACTCTATGTTGGATCTGGTTTTTTTTTTTTTTTTTTTTTTGCTTTAACCTTTGCTTCCCATTGTTTTGTTTATTAGAAGGATATTGTCCATACATGACGGCCTGCCTCAGGAAAGCCTGCTCCTGTGCCTGAATGTTAAAGTAAAATGCCTTTGATTAGACCCTGTCCACCTGTGAATAGCTACAGGAAGAAATAAATTAGTATACCCCCTACTCAAAGATGGCCATTCCTGGAGATATTTGTAAGATTAATGGTCATTGTTACTTTACATCCTCACCCCCTGCCTCTCTGTTCTGTAAAAGAACCTGGCATCCAGACCCTGATGAGATGGTTACTTTGAAACATTAGTCTGCCATCTTCTCAGTCTTCCAGTTTTCTAAGTAGTCGAATTCCTTGCCTTAACACCTCTTCTCTGGGTTAGTCAGCCTATTATGCAGTGAGCAGAGCAAACTTGGACTCAGTAAGAATGCTTTTTCAAAACCATGCTGGAGTATTGGTCTTGAGTGACTGAATTGTTCTCATCTTTCCTTTTCTTGTTTAATCATTTCCATCTTTGGCACATTTAAATGAAGGTATTCTGAATTCTTTATTACACTTTTCAGGTTCACCTGAAATAATCACAATTGTCCTTTATATGTAGTTTTTAAAGGTTATCTGTTAGCTCATGAGTTAATCAGAGTCACATGTCTGACCTCTCCCTATGGTGCCCTGCAGCTTTCTGTCTTGCATCTTCCCAATTTACGTACTCTGTATTCTTGGACTTGTGAATTTTGTTCTACCTCTGTGTTTTGCATTCTGCCACACCCTACTGCAGCAAAAGTGTTACTATAATTTGCTCCTTTTGATGAGAATACCTTTCATGTTGAGCTGAAAGTGTTTTTTTTGTTTGTTTGTTTGTTTGCTTTGCAGGAATATAGATGGTTTCTCCTTCATGTGTAGCATCATTGAGCATCCCCTCTGGCTGCAAGAGTTCAGAGGTATGCTTTATCATTTATCATTTCATGTCTAACATTCTCAATCAGATTTACCTCCAATGACACTGATATTAAAAATGAGATCATATGCACTTTTAGGGTCATGCTACTCTAAATAAAGCTTTTGGTATTTCCTGTTTATGTGTGTAGTTGAGTATGAGTTTCTGTTGTGTGTTCATGTGTGTCATGAACTCATTCTTTATTCATTTAACATGTGTTCATTAATTAACTATGTACTTCTGGTGTGATATTATTGAAAAGGATGAGAATACTTAGAAACTGTTGTTCCTACTTTAGAAACTCTGAGACACTTTATAATATATTATGATAATAGACAAATAATCCAAAACTTTGGAAGACTTTGTTAAGCATTTTGAAAGTAGGAAACGTGAGAAGAGCCTGCATAGAAACAGAAACAATCTCTGATTAGTGGAGGATCAGGGAAAGCATTCCTATGAGCACTGTAAATAGACTAAATCTTCCAAGATGAGAAATTAGCCAGGAAGGACAGTGCATAGATAAAGAGCATTTTTTTTTTAATGTTAAATTTTTATTTTTTTCATTATTTATTTATTTATTTTTATTTTATTTTACAATACTGTGTTGGTTTTGCCATACATTGACATGAATCTGCCACGGGTGTACATGAGTTCCCAATCCTGAACCCCCCTTCCACCTTTCTCCCCATATCATCTCTCTGAGTCATCCCAGTGCACCAGCCCCAAGCATCCTATATCCTGCATCAAACCTAGACTGGTGATTCGTTTCTTACATGATAGTATACATGTTTCAGTGCCATTCTCCCAAATCATCCCACCCTCTCCCACTCCTACAGAGTCCAAAAGACTGTTGTATACCTCTGTGTCTCTTTTAATGTCTCGCATACAGGGTTATCATTACCATCTTTCTAAATTCCATATATATGTGTTAGTATACTGTATTTGGTATTTTTCTTTCTGGCTTACTTCACTCTGTATAATCGGCTCCAGTTTCATCTACCTCATTAGAACGGATTCAAATGTATTCTTTTTAATGGCTAGGTAATACTCCATTGTGTATATGTACCACAGCTTTAAGGAATGCATACTTATTAAAGCTAATGAGAGAAAGCAGAATACATTAGATTTTTAAAGCACTTCTGTGAAATAAATATAAACTGTGAAGAACCAATAAAATATTGTAAAGTAATAATAATAATAAAAATGTGAAGTTCAGTTCATTTCAGTTCAGTTGCTCAGTCGTATCCAACTCTGCGACTCCATGAAGCACAGCACACCAGGCCTCCCTGTTCATCACCAACTCCTGGAGTTCACTCAGACTCATGTCCATTGAGTCAGTGATGCCATCCAGCCATCTCATCCTATGTCATTCCCTTCTCCTCCTGCCCCCAGTCCCTCCCAGAATCAGAGTCTTTTCCAATGAGTCAACTCTTCCCATGAGGTGGCCAAAGTACTGGAGTTTCAGCTTCAGCATCATTCCCTCCAAAGAAATCCCAGGGCTGATCTCCTTCAGAATGTATTGGTTGGATCTGCCTGCAGTCCAAGGGACTCTCAAGAGTCTTCTCCAACACCACAGTTCAAAAGCATCAATTCTTTGGTGCTCAGCTTTCTTCACAGTCCAACTCTCACATCCATACATGACCACTGGAAAAACCAAAACCTTGACTAGATGGACCTTTGTTGGCAAAATAATATCTCTGCTTTTGAATATGCTATCTAGGTTGTTCACAACTTTTCTTCCAAAGAGTAAGCGTCTTTTAATTTCATGGCTGCAGTCACCATCTGCAGTGATTTTGGAGCCCCCAAATAAAGTCTGACACTGTTTCCACTGTTTCCCCATCTCTTTCCCATGAAGTGATGGGACCAAATGCCATGATCTTGGTTTTCTGAATGTTGAACTTTAAGCCAACTTTTTCACTCTTCTCTTTCACTTTCATCAAGAGGCCTTTTAGTTCCTCTTCACTTTCTGCTATAACGGTGGTGCTATCTGCATATTTGAGATTATTGATATTTCTTCCAGTAATCTTATTCCAGTTTGTGTTTCTTCCAGCCCAGTGTTTCTCATGATGTACTCTGGATATAAGTTAAATAAGCAGGGTGACAATATACTGCCTTGATGTACTCCTTTTCCTATTTAGAACCAGTCTGTTTTTCCATGTCCAGTTCTAACTGTTGCTTCCTGACCTGCATGTTAAGAAGACACAGAAAACCTGTGTCCGGAAATATATAGAGAATGTACCTAGATGTATATACAATGTTAGCATTAACAGTAACTGGCAAGACACATTGTACACATGGTTCTCTAATTCTGAAAAAAAAAAAAGAAGAAGTATACCTATGATATAGGTATACTTAAATAGTTTTAGAAAAGACACTTTTCTAAACATACCTAAGGCTAAAAAATAAAAAATATTTACTTTATTAATGAACTTAAGATTTGTGATCACTGTAGTCACAAATCTTCTTAGTCAAATCTTCAGACCATTTCTTCTGATTTCATCCACATGGGAATTATGAATCTGTCACTTTTGCATTTCATTTAAGCAACAATATAGGTTCCTCTATCTCTCATTCTACCACTTTCTTCTTTCATTGTCTTAAATTTAAGACAATTTTCTTTGAAGGAGCACTTTAAATCAGGGCTTGTACTACAGAACCTTCACTGAGTCTCAAGCAGAGTCAATCTGCTTCTCTTCTAATTTGATATCTTGTAGACACCACTTTCTGTAGCAGGATTTTAAGCATTTCTGAAGTCTGAACTTAAGCTTTATTATATTTATTACATTAGAAGTCCTTGTATTTAAATTTTATCTATGTAACATATCTTAGAGCAACTTCAAGCCACATTCAGGATATTCCTTGTACTTCTTGGTTTAAAATAAGCACAAACAACTCTACATGGAACATCAGATTGAACGTGCATATTCTAGAATTAGAGACAATAGTAGGAGGTGATATCATGAGAAAAGACCGTAAAGAAGGCTACGGCTCTTGCTCTGTAATATCTTTCACCCAGGAAATGAAGTACCAAGTATAACATGGGTAGTTTCAAGACTGTAAATCTTCAATAGACTGACACCAAACTGCCTGGAGAAGCATGGTGGGCTATATAGCCCATGGGACTACAGCAAAGAGTCAGACACACCACGCAGCTAAGCATACACACACAGCCTTACCTTATACCACTGTGTTGACATATAACTGACACATACAACACAGGGTTAATGTATACAATTGATGAATTTAGACATAAGTGTGCACCCATGAAGCCCTCATCACAAATCGATGTCATAACTATGTTAATATATACCAATCCTCACCTCCAAAAGTTTCCTCTTGTTCTCCTTATCTTTTATGTGATAAGAACACAACAGAAGATTTGTCCTCTTAACAATTTTTAAAAATTACACTGTATAACTATGGCCCCTATATTGCAGAGTAAATTTGTAAGAATTGCACATCTTGCATAACTGACACTTTGCACACTTTGATTAATATGTCTCCTTTTTTCTCCCTCCAGGCCCTGGAAATGACCACTCTCTTTTCTTCTTCCATGAATTGTATCATTTCAGATTCTTTATATAACATGTGTCCTGTAACACCATCTGCAGTGATTTTGGAGCCCCAAAATAAAGTCTCTCACTGTTTCCTTTGTTTCTCCATCTATTTGCCATGGAGTGATGGGACCAGATGCCATGATCTTAGTTTTTGAATATTGAGTTTTAAGCCAGCTTTTTCACTCTCTTCCTTTGATCAAGAGGCTCTTTAGTTCCTGTTTCATTTTCTGTCATAAGGGTGGGGTCATCTGCACATCTGAGGTTACTGAAATTTCTCCTGGCAGTCTTGATTCCAGCTTCTTTCCATTCTGGGCTTCATCCAGCCCAGACTTTTGTATGATGTATTTTGCATATACGTTAAATAAACAGGGTGACAATATACAGCCTTGACACACTCCTTTCCCAATTTGGAACCAGTCTGTTGTTCTATGGCCAGGTCTAACCATTGTTTCTTGACCCGAAATTTTTTTCCATAATATACTATTTGTCTTACATTATTTTGAAGCTAAGAAGTCTAGAAATCAATAAACTGTTACCCATATATTTGTAACAATAAGAGCATTTTTTCCTTTTTGGTCTTCTAGAATCTTACCATTATTCATTATTCTTTAAATATTATTAATTGTACTTTGATAAAGCTATTTTCTGTCTTTATTAATAACATCTAAGATAAACAATGAGATATTATTTTTATTTTTAAAATTTCTGCTCTTTAATCATGAGCTTCTCTTTAAGATGCTTATAATTTACATCATTTTATACATCAACCATGGGCAGAACTGAAATCAAATTCACTGTTAAGCTTATAAAATAAATATGTGATTATGAAATAAACCAGTTTATGAGATTTTATAGGTAAAAATGGATGTAACATGTCAGAATTACCCTTGCACATATAAGCTCTCCAGGGTATTCATTTTTACCTTTCAGAAAAACAGTCACTCTCACACACACTTGTATAGTTTTAGAGAATTCCTCAAAGGTTTCTGAAGACAAAGGAAATTCAATAGAGATCAATAGATACAAGCTAGAGATGTAAGTAATTGGGCACATGCTGTCAGAAAAGAATAGATATAATTCCTAAATCACGTTCTTTAAATTGCCCATAAAGATAAAAAACTTGAGAGTAGAGGCTGTGATGGGAATTGCCGTTTTCTGAGAACAGCTGGTCATTTGTTCTGACATGTAATATGGCAAGTCAATTCACGAGGTGTTTGTGTTAGAGAATACTGCACTCAAAATACTTCTGTGCACACAGAAGCTATAAATCACAATGAATTTTGAAACCTTGATAGAATTTTTTTTCTTGAGATAGGATAGGAATAGGAAAAGTGATTCTACCCATACAACATAGGAATATTTTTGAAATAGGCCAGTTGAATATTGCTACAGCAATAAATAACCAATATTGGCATTAGTCACTTAAATTTTCCCTAATATTCTATCAGGAATAGAATATTTTTTCAAAACTTATGCACTCTATAATCCTTACTTGAAGATTATATGTATAAATTATAAAATTATTTAAGAATGGAGATGACATTAAAGTTATCTTGCAAAAGGACTTAAAGAATTTAAAAATTTGACATGTAAATATAAATTTGCATGTATGTATGGCTATTTATTCACATATACATATATGTCTGTGTATCTTGTATATATGGATGTAATTGGATCACCATTAATTTAGTTATCCTTTTGGAAATTAAAAAAAAAACACAAAGTAAAATTCTCTATACTTTTATGAAACATTCATAGAAAGAAAAAATATTTTAAAACCACAGTTAAGAATAACAGAGTCTCAGATAAAAGGATGATTACACTAAAATTTTTAAAGGATAATCTATATGCCTCTTCCTAATTTTATTGAATATAGTTATTTTATAATCACTCATCTTGTTCAAACCTATATTTTTCTTATTATTACTGCAGTATAAAATGATTAATTCATCTGCCCAATAACACACACATTAATTGGATGGGGGTAGACATTAATCTGATCCCAAATAGCATACCCTATTCAATGTAATAAATCACTAGAACATTTATATCTTGGATTTTCCATTTTTTTTGTTATATACATGTTGGTTTTTGTTTAGTGTATAGATTGTATTCAAAATAGTAATTTATCAAACTAAAAAAGTAGTATAATATATAGGATTTAGTGTCATGGGTTATTTTAATATAGGGACAGCAAACTTTTCTGTAAAAGGCCAATGAATAAATATTCCAGGCATTATGGTTCAAGTATTGTCTCTGTCACAACTACTTAATTCTGCTGTCACAGGGTGAAAATAATCATCAGTTCAGTTCAGTTCAGTTCAGTCACTCAGTTATGTCTGACTTTGCGAACCCATGAATCACATCACACCAGGCCTCCCTGTCCATCACCAACTCCTAGAGTTCACTCACCTAGTTATCTCATCCTCTGTCATCACCTCCTCCTGCACCCAATCTCTCCCAGGATTAGGATCTTTTCCAGTGAGTCAACTCTTCCCAGGAGGTGGCCAAAGTATTGGAGTTTCAGCTTTAGCATAAGTCCTTCCAATGACCACCCAGAACTGGTCTCCTTTAGGGTGGACTGGTTGGATCTCCTTGCAGTCCAAGGGACTCTCAAGAGTCTTCTCCAACACCACAGTTCAAAAGCATCAATTCTTCAGTGCTCAGCCTTCTTCACAGTCCAATTCTTACATCCATACATGACCACTGGAAAAACCATAGCCTTGACTAGACGGACCTTTGTTGGCAAAGTAATGTCTGTGCTTTTGAATATGCTATCTAGGTTGGTCATAACTTTCCTTCCAAGGAGTAAGAGTCATTTAGTTTCATGGCTGCAATCACAATCTGCAGTGATGATAATACATAAACAAACATGGCTATATTCCAATAAAAACTTTATTGATACTGAAATATGAATGTCATAGAATTTTCACATATGAACTATTATTCTTTCTTGACTTTTTAAACATTTGAAAATGAAAAAATGATTCTTAGCATACGAGAAAAGTGATATAGCATAAGAAAAAGTGATTCTTAGCAAAAGTGATTCTTTGCATATAAACACAAAGCAAGCTAGATTTCCTAAAGGACATAGGTAGGTTGTTGACCCATAGTATGTTAATATGAATGCAAATATATGACTTTATTAGAATGATTTCTGCAAGAACTTATTTGCTTCGAGTTTATTTAAATCTTAACTAATCCACTTATAACAAATGGATGCAGTGTGCTAAAAAAATATGAAAAAGGCAATAATACATCTTTCTTGGTACCTACATAAAATCCCTGACATGAGTTTCAGCAGGGGAGAATTAATTACTTGGTATGACTGTAGAATGTAAAGTCTTTTCCCCCTGCTATATATTTGAATGCACTAGTTGTCTACTTTTCAGAAATTGAATTTTTTTTTTTTTTTGGTAGGAGATGTAAGTTATTGATTGGTTCTCCAAGCATAATATACACAAATGAAGCATGCATCTTTGTGCACCTACTAGCCTCTACAAATCATTAAATCCATTTTGTTGTTTAGTCTCTATGTCTTGTCTGACTCTTTTTGTAACCCCATGGATTGCAGCCCACCAAGCTCCTCTGTTTAAGGGATTTCCTAGGCAAGAATACCAGAGAGGGTTGCCATTTCCTTCTCCAAGGGATATTCCCATCACAGGGATCGAGCCCACATCTCCTACATTGGCAGGCTAATTCTTACCACTGAACCACCAAGGTAGTCCATTAAATCAGCTACCTTCTAATCTCTGTTCTAAAGATTCAACTGACCTGAGCAGAATATATGGAGGGTAGTTTATAAAAACTCAAATTATCCCATATAAGCCCCTGCCTGAATTATACTTCAGTGTGCTCTTAAACGGATAGGAACCTCAGAAGGAAGACCTGTTACTGAGTCTTTATTAGCACTTGGACTTATTGTGCTGTGCATAGGTCTTTGAAACATTTCTGTACTCCCAGGTAAGGAGCTTAATGGAAGAGGCTACTTATCTATACAAGCCCTCAGGGCAACCGATAGAACTTGGAATCCATAGATTTCCAAGGTGTTCTTATACACTAATTGCAGATTAGTTTCCAATAGCAGATTTATTTGTAGGCTTCTACAGATGTCAAGGAGATCCAATCAGTCCATCCTAAAGGAAATCAATCCTGAATGTTCATTGGAAGGACTGATGTTGAAGCTGAAACTCCAATCCTTTGGCCAGCTGATGTGAAGAACTGACCCATTTGAAAAAACCCTGATGCTGGGAAAGATTGAAGGTGAGAGGACAGGGGATGACAGAGAATGAGATGGTTGAATGGCATCACTGACTGGATGGACATGAGTTTGAGTAAACTCTGGGAGATGGATGGACAGGGAGGCCTGGCGTGCTGCAGCCCATGGGGTCACAGAGAGTCAGACATGACTGAATGACTGAACTGAACTGAACAGATGCCAGTAGGTAAGGGTGAAAGTGTTAGTCACTCAGTCATGTCCTATTCTTTGTGACCCCCATGAACTGCAGCCTACCAGACTCTTCTGTCCATGGAATTCTCTAGTCAAAAGTGGCTCGCTTTTAGTCACTTTTTTGATTGGCCAATCAGAAACACTTGTTTGGTTATACTTCAAGTATTTAAGGAAACATCTAAATATTTCTCTCAGTGTACAAGTGATCTTACAGATTTGAGTTTTGCTTGAGGATTCCCCCTCAAATGGCATGCAAAAATTTTAACTCTGTGTTCTCTTGAAGTGACTCCATAATTTCTCTTAAGAATATCAGCTGAAGAACAGTATAAAGCATCTAGAGAAAACCTGCAAATCTGAAAATCTGAAAAAAAAATAAAGCAGTGTAATGTTTGATCTCATCAGTTTTGTTTTGTTTTTGTTTTTTTTTTGTCCTCTTAAGAATAAAATATATTCAATGATGCTCACCAGGGCTTCCCTGGTGGAGCAGATGGTAAAGTGTCTGCCTGTAATGTGGGAGACCCAGGTTTGATCCCTGGGTTGGGAAGATCCCTGGAGAAAGAAATGACAATCCACTCCAGTACACTTGCCTGGAAAATCCCATGGATGGAGGAGCCTGGTAGGCTACAGCCCATGTGGTCCCAAATGGTCAGACACGATTTTCACTTTCAGTAATGCTCAAGAGATTTTTAAAAATAAGGTATAATTGCCAAAAGCAGGAAGGGGAATGTAATGGGCAATTTTGTGCACAAATTTCCCAAAGATTAATGTTGGAGTAAACTTTTATTTTTAAATTTTTGTTATTTTTATTTTTTAATCAGGAAGTAGAATTGGAGGCTGTTAGATGTTATTGGTTGATTTCCTCTAGTTTTTCAGTTGCAAAGTCATGTCTAACTCTTTGTGACCCTATAGAGTGTGGGGGAGTCTGGTAGGTCTATGTGATCGCACAGAGTCAGACACGGCTGAAGTGACTTAGCAGCAGCAGCAGCAGAAGCAGCAGCAGAGTGTGGCATGCCACACTGTCCTCTGTCCTCTAATAGAACCAGGAGTTTGCTCAAATTCATTTCCATTGAGTCAGTCATGCTATCTACTTATCTCATCTTCTGCTACTCCCTTCTCCATTTGCCTTCAATCTTCACCAGTATCACGGTCTTTTCCAGTGAGTCAGCTATTTGCATCAGGTGGCAAAAGTAATGGAGCTTCAGCTGCAGGCATCAGTCCTTCCAATGAAAATTCAGGGTAGATTTCATATAGGGCTGACTAGTTTGATTTACTTGCAGTCCAAGTAACTCTCTAGAGTCTTCTCCAACACCACAGTTCAAAAACATCAATGCTCTGGTGCTCAGCTTTCTTGTATGATCCAACCCTTGTTGTTCTTTTGTTCAGTCGCTAAGTCATGCCTGACATTTTGCGACTCCATGGCCACAGCATGGCGGGCCTTTTATGATAATCTTTCAGAATTTGTTGGCTAGTTCAAAGCAGGGAAATCATTAGACAATAAATTATCTAAAACCTAATCTAAAAATTCAGATGGAAAAAATTTTACTATAAATGCATAGCTCTGGGGGCTATCCTTTTTCTCCAAGCAAATCCCCATCATTTGTTTTTGTTTTTTTTTTCCCCCTTTAGGAAACTACAGCATTAAACAGGGTAATAGAAGTTTCATCTAATCTCTTATGACTGGCTTAATGAAATTAAATGACACTGCTGACTTCCTAGGAAAGGAAATATCAGAAGGGAGATGCCTAGTCCTCTAAAGTACAAACATCTTAGATAAGATCTTGGTTTCAGACAGAAGATACTTGTGTTGCCTTGGGGAAAGAAATCATGAGGATACACTAACACTCTGTATATAATTTTGGTTGGTTATTTTAATTCAATATATTCATTTTGAGATTTATTCAAATTATGATGTGTATCAGTGGTTCTTTCATTACTAAGTAGTGCCCCATTATATTAGATATATGACAGACAATTTGCTTATGCATGCATTTCTTGATGGGCATTTCAGTTGTTTTTAATGTGGGGCTATTACAAACAAAACTGTCATGAAACATTGATGTACAAGTCTGTATATGGATATATGCTCATATTTATCTAGTGTAAACACCTAGGAGTGGAATGACAATATTACTTGGTAGGTGTACACTTCACTTTTAGAAAACGGTCACCTTCTTTTCCAAATTGGTTGTCCCATATTGTACTCCCACCAGCAAGGTATAAGATTTCCAATTTGTCCACATCTTTTCAAAGCTACGTGTTGTCAGTCTTTTCAGTCTGGGGCATTGTAAAAGATAGGAGTGGTATGTCACTGTGATTTTAATTTGTATTTCTCTAAAGACTAATGAGTTTAAGAGTCGTATTATGAGCTTGTCATCCTCATCTCATCTCAGTGAAATAACTGTTCAATTTTTCTCCCATTATTTAAAGTGGGGTCAGGGGCACATTTCAGCCCATAAGAAGAAAAGTATAAATATATATATACATACATATACATATATGTATGTATATATATAAAGTCATCATGTGAGCAACACCATAAAATAACACCTACAGGTGTCATATGTAGAGAATTTGCTTTCTGTTTATTTGTAGGGAGATGTGATTTTTAGAGTCCTGAGGGCACCATCTCATCTCCTTATATGTATGGTTTAGCATTAGCATGAAGGGAAAGAGAGAAGGCTTTGCTTCTTTTTAAAACAGTTTGACAGAAAATTATAATACTATGCAGTTTTTATTATGAACAGCAATGGCATTATAGAGAATTCTTTGGAGCCAAATGAACAATTCACTCTATCTAGTATAGGGGTTTTAAATTGAATAGGGTTTGTGTTGGTCTCATTCAGCTGTGCAGTTTGAAAGTTCTTTCTGATAGTTTTATGGCTTACAGCATACTTTAAAGTTGGGTTTTTTTCTCGCTTAATTTGTTGGAGTAATGTCAACTTCCTTTTAGGCTAGGCTGTTATTTCTGCATATGATGCCATCTTCTGAATATGGCTGGAGAAACAGACATCAATAACCTTCAAGGCTTAGACAGGTTTATGATTTCAGTTCTCCAGCTAGAGGCCCAGTGGGGTAGAGGGGTGAAAGGAAGAAAAGGACGTTTGTAAAACCTGTGTAGTTTTGATCTTTAAACTAATATTTTAGAATAGTCAGAAACTGCTTACATAATAGGGTTTATTTTTCTATGTAGCCTTTGAAACTGCTAAAACCTTTTTTTCTCCTTACAATGCTTTTGTTAAGATAGTAAGATATTACTCACCTTTATTATGTAACTGTATCACTCAAAGATTGTTATAAGTGAATTTTATTTTATTTATTTTTAATATAAATTTATTTATTTTAATTGGAGGCTAATTAATTTACAATATTGTACTGGTTTTGCCATACATCAACATGAATCCACCATGGGTGTACACGTGTTCCTCATCCTGAACCCCCTCCCACCTCCCTCCCCATACCATCCCTCTGGGTCATCCCAGTGCACCAGCCTCAAGCATCCTGTATCATGCATTGAACCTGGACTGGCAATTCATTTCACATATGATATTATACATGTTTCAATGCCATTCTCCCAAATCATCCCACCCTCCCCCCTCTCCCACAGAGTCTAAAAGACTGTTCTATACATCTGTGTCTCTTTTGCTGTCTTGCTTACAGGGTTATCATTACAATCTTTCTAAATGTCATATATATGCATTAGTATATTGTATTGGTGTTGTAAAGCATTTTTGGTGTGCCTGGCTTGTCCACTACTTATCTTAGTCTGTTTAGGCTATTTTAACAAAACTACAATAGACTGGGTGACTGAAACAGCAAACATTTCTTTCTCATAGTTCTGAAGGTTGGAAAGACAAAGATGAAGGTGCTAGCATATTCTATGTCTTGTAAAAGGCTGCTTCTAGACTGCAGACTGCCATCTTCTCACTGTTTCCTCACACACCTTAAGGGATGACTGAGCTTGCTGGGATCTCTTCATGAAGGTCTCTAATCCCATCCATGTGGGGTTTTGCTCTCTGTCCTATTTATCCTCCAAAGTCAGAACCTCTAAATGCCAGCACAATGGGGGCAAGTTTTCAACATATGAGTTTGAAAGGAGCACAAACATTCTGTCTATTGTACTAAGTAGGTGTTTGTTTTGGCTTTAATTATTGCTGTTCATTTAATTATTGATGCTTTTGAACTGTGGTGCTGGAGAAGACTCTTAAGAGTCCCTTGGACTGCAAGGAGATCAAGCAAGTCAATGCTAAAGCAAGTCAATCCTGAACACTCATTGGAGGGACTGATGCTGAAGCCGAAGCTCCAATACATTGGCCACCTGATGCAAAGAGCCAACTCATTGAAAAAGGCACTGATACTGGGAAAGATTGAAGGCAGGATGAGAAAGGGACAACAGAGGATGAGATGGTTGGATGTCATCACTGACTTAATGGACATGAGTTTAAGCAAGCTCCAGAAGTTGGTGAAGGACAGGGAACCCTATCCTGGCATGCTACAGTTTATGGGGTCACAGAGAGTCAGACGCGACTGAGTGACTGAACAACAAAAATTGTTGTTTAAATAATAGAAGGCCCTGTGACTAAGATTAAAGAAGACTCAGGAAATACAGCATTGAAAGTTTGGTGATAAGACAGATTCACTTCATATAAGGGTCACCTCTTGTTCTGTCTGCATTCCATGTGGAGAAGAGAGAAACCCCCTATCCTGGTAGGGGTCTACACAACTGCCTCTATGTCTGAGAACAGTGCTTCCATTTGGGAATTTCATTCTCGTGTTTCTTAAAACATGCACATCTAAATCTCAAACACTAAGAGGAACATCAGTTCAGAAATTGTAAAAAAAAAAAAAAAAAAAAAAAAAAAAAAAATAGCCAAAATTTAAAAATTCACCAAGAACTTCCAGATGTTCAAATTGGATTTAGAAAAGGCAGAGGAACCAGAGATCAAATTGCTAACATCTGTTGGATTATAGAAAAGGCAAGAGATTTCCAGAAAGACATGTACTTTTGTTTCATTGGCTATGCTAAATCCTTTGACTGGGTAGATCAAATCAAACTGTGGAAAATTCTTAAAGATATGGGAATACCAGACCACCTTACCTACCTCCTGAGAAACCTGTATGCAGGCCAAGAATCAACAATTGGAACTGGACATGGAACAATAGACTGGTTCCAAATTGGAAAAGGAGTATGTCAAGGCTGTATGTTGTCACCTTGCTTATTTAACTTAAATGCAGTGTACGTCACATGAAATGCCAGGCTGGATGAAGCACAAGCTGGAATCAAGAATGCTAGGAGAAATATCAATAACCTCAGATATGCAGACACCATCCTAATGGAAGAAAGTGAAAAAGAACTAAAGAGCCTCAATGAAGGTGAAAGAGAAGAGTGAAAAACCTGGCTTAAAAACTCAACATTCTAAAAGTGAAGATCAGTGTCCCACTGGTTTGGGGTTGTTGTGTTTTCATTTTTATTCATTTCTATGCATATTTTGATTTCTTTTTGATTTCTTCTGTGATTTGTTGGTTATTCAGAAGTGTGTTGTTCAGCCTCTATATGTTGGAATTTTTAATAGCTTTTCTCCTGTAATTGAGATCTAATCTTACTGCATTGTGGTCAAAAAAGATGCTTGGAATGATTTCATTTTTTTGAATTTACCAAGGCTAAATTTACAGCCCAGGATGTGATCTATCCTGGAGAAGGTTCCATGTGCGCTTGAGAAAAAGGTGAAATTCATTGTTTTGGGGTGAAATGTCCTATAGATATCAATTAGGTCTAACTGGTCTATTGTATCATTTAAAGTTTGTGTTTCTTGTTAATTTTCTGTTTAGTTGATCTATCCATAGGTGTGAGTGGGGTATTAAAAAGTCTCCTACTATTGTTGTGTTATTGTTAATTTCCCCTTTCATACTTGTTAGCATTTGTCTTACATATTGTGGTGCTCCTATGTTGTGTGCATATGTATTTATAATTGTTATATCTTCCTCTTGGATTGATCCTTCGATCATTATGTAGTGGCCTTCTTTGTCTCTTTTCACAGCCTTTATTTCAAAGTCTATTTTATCTGATATGAGTATTGCTACTCCTTCTTTCTTTTGGTCTTCATTTGAATGAAATATCTTTTTCCAGCCCTTCACTTTCAGTCTGTATGAGTCCTCTGTTTTGAGGTGGGTCTCTCATAGACAACATATATAGAGATCTTGTTTTTATATCCATTCAGCCAGTCTTTGCCTTTTGGTTGGGGCATTCAACCCATTTATGTTTAAGGTAATTATTAATAAGTATGATCCCGTTGCCATTTACTTTATTGTTTTGGGTTTGAGTTTATACACCCTTTTTGTGTTTCCTGTCTAGAGAAGATCCTTTAGCATTTGTTGGGGAGCTACTTTGGTGGTGCTGAATTCTCTCGGCTTTTGCTTGTCTGTAAAGCTTTTGATTTCTCCTTCATATTTGAATGAGATCCTTGCTGAGTACAGTAATTTGGGCTGTAGATTATTTTCTTTCATCACTTTAAGTATGTCTTGTCATTCCCTCTTGGACTGAAGAGTTTCTATTGAAAGGTCAGCTCTTATCCTTATGGGAATCTCCTTGTGTGTTATTTGTTGTTTTTCCCTTGTTGTTTTTAATATTTGTTCTTTATGTTTGATCTTTGTTAATTTGATTAATATGTGTCTTGGGGTGTTTCTTCTTGGGTTTATCCTCTTTGGGACTCTCTGGATTTCTTGGACTTCGGTGATTATTTCTTTCCCCATTTTAGGGACATTTTCAACTATTATCTCCTCAAGTATTTTCTCATGGTCTTTCTTTTTGTCTTCTTCTTCTGGGACTCCTATGATTCAAATGTTGGGGCATTTAACATTGTCCTGGAGGTCTCTGAGATTGTCCTCATTTCTTTTAGTTTGTTTTTCTTTTTTCCTCTCTGATTCATTTATTTCTACCATTCTATCTTCTACGTTACTAATCTTATCTTCTGCCTCCCTTATTCTACTATTTGTTCCCTCCAGAGTGTTTTTTATCTCATTTATTGCATTATTCATTATATATTGACTCTTTTTTATTTCTTCTAGGTCCTTGTTAAACCTTTCTTGCATCTTCTCAGTCCTTGTCTCCAGGCTATTTATCTGTGATTCCATTTTGATTTCAAGACTTTGGATCATTTTCACTATCATTATTTGGAATTCTTTATCAGGTAGATTCCCTATCTCTTCCTTTTTGGTTTGGTTTGGTGGGCATTTATCCTGTTCCTTTAACTGCTAGATATTCCTCTGTCTCTTCATTTTGTTTATATTGCTGTGTTTGGGGTGGCCTTTCTGTATTCTGGCAGTTTGTGGAGTTCTCTTTATTGTGGAGTTTCCTCACTGTGGATGGGGTTGTATGGGTAGCTTGTCAAGGTTTCCTGGTTAAGGAAGCTTGTGTCGGTGTTCTGGAGGGTGGAGCTGGATTTCTTCTCTCTGGAGTGCAATGAAGTGTCCAGTAATGAGTTATGAGATGTCAGTGGGTTTGGAGTGACTTTGGGCAGCCTGTATATTGAAGCTCAGGACTGTGTTCTTGTGTTGCTGGAGAATTTGTGTGGTATGTCTTGCTCTGGAGCTTGTTGGCCCTTGGGTGATGCTTGGTTTCAGTGTAGGTATGGAGGCATTTGATGAGCTCCTGTCAATTAACATTCCCTGGAGTCAGGAGTTCTCTGGTGTTCTCAGGATTTGGACTTAAGCCTCCTGCTTCTGGTTTTTAGTCTTATTTTTACAGTAGCCTCAAGACATCTCCATCTATAAAGCACCATTGATAAAACATCTAGGTTAAAGATGAAAAGTTTCTCCACAGTGAGGGACATCCAGAGAGGTTCACAGAGGTACATGGAGAAGAGAAGAGGGAGGAGGCAGTTAGAGGTGACACGAATGAGATGAGGTAACTCATTATCAGAGAAATGCAAATCAAAACCACAATAAGGTACCATTTTACACCAGTCAGAATGGCTGCTATCCCAAAGTCTACAAGCAATAAATGCTGGAGAGGGTGTGGAGAAAAGGGAACCCTCTTACACACTTGGTGGGAATGCAAACTAGTGCAGCCATTATGGAGAACAGTGTGGAAATTCCTTAAAAGACTGGAAATAGAACTGCCTTATGACCCAGCAATCCCACTACTGGGCATTCACACCAAGGAAAACAGAATTGAAAGAGACATGTGTACTTTAATGTTCTCAAAGCACTGTTTACAATAGCTAGGACATGGAAGCAACCTAGATACTCATTAGCAGATGAAAGGATAAGAAAGCTGTGGTACATATACACAATGGAGTGTTACTCTGCCATTGAAAAGAATACATTTGAATCAGTTCTAATGAGGTGGATGAAACTGGAGCCTATTATACAGAGTGAAGTAAGCCAGAAAGAAAAACACCAATACAGTATACTAACACATATATATGGAATTTAGAAAGATTGTAATGATAACCCTGTATACGAGACAGCAAAAGAGACACAGATGTATAGAACAGTCTTTTGGACTCTGTGGGAGAGGGAGAGGGTGGGATGATTTGGAAGAATGGCATTGAAACGTATAATATCATATATGAAACAAATCACCTGTCAGGTTCGATGCATGATACAGGATCCTTGGGGCTGGTGCACTGGGATGACCAAGAGGGATGGTATGGGGAGGGAGGTGGGAGGGGGGTTCAGGATGGGGAACACGTGTATACCCATGGTGGATTCATGTTGATGTATGGCAATACCAATACAGTATTATAAAGTAAAAAAAAAAAAAAAATCCAAAGAGTGGCAGATTGGATATTTCGTGTCGGGACAAGCAATTCTAAGTCAACAAGTTCTAAGAAAATTGTTGCAAAAATAAATAAATAAATAATAAAATAAAAAAGATCATGGCAGCTGGCCCCATTCATTCATGGAAAATTGATGGGGAAATGATAGCAGACTTTATTTTTTGGGGGGGCTCCAAAATCACTGCAGATGGCGACTGCAGCCATGAACTTAAAAGATGCTTGCTCCTTGGAAGAAAAGCTATGAACAACCTAGACAATGTATTAAAAAGTACAGGCATTACTTTGCCAACAAAGTTCCATCTAGTCAAAGCTATGGTTTTTCCAGTAGCATATATGGATGCGAACTTGCACCATAACGGAGGCTGAACACTGAAGAATTAATGCTTTTGAGCTGTGGTGCTGGAGAAGACTCGAGAGTCCCTCAGACTTCAAGGAGATCAAATCAGTCAGTCCTAAAGGAGACCAACTCTGCATAGTCATTGGAAGGACTGAGGCTAAAGCTGCAATGATTCAAAGAGCCGACTCATTAGAAAGACCCTGAGCTGGGGAAGATTGAAGGCAGGAAGAGAAAGCGACAATAGAAGATGAGATGGTTGCACGGCATCACCAGTCAATGGACATGAGTTTAAGCAAGCTCTGGGAGTTGGTGATGAACACGGAAGCCTGGTGTGCTGAAGTCCATGGGATTGCAAAAGTCAGACATAACTGAGCAACTGAACAACGAGAACACAGAAACATTAATGCTTTGAAGGAATCGCTGTTGTCAAATCAAAAGTATTAAGAGCTACATACTAAGTCAAAGTTTAGTGAAGTCGCTCAGTCGTGTCCGACTCTTTGCAACCCCATGGACTGTAGCGTACCAGGCTCCTCCCTCCATGGGATTCTCCAAGGTTGATATTTCTCAGAACAAGGACAAGAGCACATAAGAGAAGTGATCATGATTTAGTCCAGGCAACAATAAACTTTTTCTGTAAACGGCCAGAGAGTAAAGAGTTTAAGCTATGATCCTGTAAGTGCAGCTATTCAACTGTGTCTTTGCATCTAGACATATGCAATTGAATAGACATGGCTTTGTTTCAGCAAAAACTTATTTATGGACATTAAAATTTGAGCTTTATATAAATTTTAAGCATCATGACACACTGCTTTTTAAAATTTCTCAGCCATCTAAAAGTGTGAAGATATTCTTAGCCTGTGGAGCATACAAAATGGGGGAGGGGGCGGCGGAGAACGCATAATAGGCCAATATCTGATCTGCTTAATCTTTCTGCTGCCATGTTGGAAGTGTGAGTTCCAGCTATAAGTGCTGCAAACAGTGAGTCATTTTTGCAAATAAAATACATACACAAATAATATATGTATATATCTTTAAATAAATTCTATATGTGATGTTTCAAAAAGCTACAAGTTTGGAATCAAAATAAGTCCTTAAATTGACAGGTTTGACACATAATTCTGTGAGATGTTGTTAACTATGCTAGAAAATCTAAATGCTAAATTGTTCCTAAGCTACCCAGTCAAATGTCACCCAACTACCCAAATGTGTTCTCTAAATTTTTTTTTCAGAGAATTAGTCTTCAAATTTGCTGTCAATAGCATTCTCTACATCAACAAAAGAAATACAAAGATTATGTGAGTTTCTTTATGGAATGTTCTAAAGTAAGGCATCTCCTGGTAGGTCAGATGGTAAAGAATCTGCCAACAATGCAGGAAACCTGGGTTTGATTCCTGAGTTGGGAAGATTCCTTGGAGAAGGAAATGGCAACCAGCTCCATTATTCTTACCTGGAGAATCCCATAGACAGAGGAGCCTGGCAGGCTATAGTCCATGAGGTTACAAAGCCAGACGAGAATGAGCTACTAACACTTTCACTTTCAAAGCAAGGTCAGAAACTGGTCAAAATGTGTTTTGCTAATGCAAAAGCAATATTCATTTTGATAGTGGCAACTGAAGAAAAATTCACAACATAAAGTTATGAGTTAAGTTTTATTCAGGGACCATATTGAATACTATAGCTCTGGAGTTAGTTTCACAGATAACTCTGAGGAATTGCCCGAAGAAGAGGTAAAAGAGGAGCCACTATATATAGGAGATTTTGCTGGGGAAAAAAGTAAAAATATTACTGTAAATCACAAGTTAATGGCTTTAGCATTTCTCTATGTATGGGAAAAAGCAAGAATCACTGAAGTGCTGGACTGGACAGTCTGAGTTGGAATCCTGCTTCTATACCTGCCCATTATAGGATTTGGAAAAATTAATAAAGTTTCTTAATCCTCAATTTATTCTCATGTGAATGGTGATATTGAGAATGCCTACTCACCTACTCCACAGGTTATATATAGAAAAACTAAAATGTGTAAAGTGCCACATGATGTATTGTCTATAGAAAGGTTTAAAGAGTTTGACAAAAAGTACCATAAACAATTATAAAGGCAATATGTAACGCAAAGTGATCGCTCTGGAAGAGATATACAGATATTCTTCTGGAAACTCAGAACTGGGAATGATTGATTTTGCCTAAATGAATTAGCAAAGGCTTTATTGAGTAGAGGAACTTGATCACACACACACACGCACAAAGAGACAGGAATTTCATCAGTTAGAAAGAACAGCCAAATTAGAGAAAATGCCCATTTCAGCAAGATGTAAACTCCAGGACAGAGATATAGACTATGAATCTTGGTACTGAGCTTGTTAGACATTTAGGACTTATTTATTATATTGAATTAAATTGGCTTCCAGGAATCTAAAAGAATTAAATGTTCCCCCAAATTGTGACTACTTCAGTATGAATAGAGAATGTAATCTTCAAGAAGTAGGAGATGAGGCTGGAGAAATATTTTACAGGATTTAATCTTATTTTATACTACAGGCCAGTGCCATCAAAATTACTTTTATTTCCCAAAATACATATACCTAACACCAACCAAAAATGGCCCAAATAAAGACTTTTAAGAAAGTTCTCTAGAAAGACATGTGAGTGTTTTGAATCAAATACAAACTTGATCAGATTTTTATCTTTAATTAAAAACATGTCTTCATGACATCTACATTTTGGGGTATATAATTTTTCCTTTTAATAATTTAAATTGGTATATATAAAATATTACTCAAAGAAATATCTAATTCCATAGCATATAAAACAGCAATCAGAGAAGAAAAATAAATAAAGGAATCCAAATGGGAAAAGAAGTAAAGCTTTCACTGTTTGCAGATAACATGTACTATACATAGAAAATCCTCAAGATACTAGAAGAAAACTAGGAGAGCTCATCAGTGAATTGGGTAAAGTTCCTGGATAGAAAAACTAACATGCAAAAATACGTGGCATTTCTATATACCAATCACAAAATGTCAGAAAGAGAAAGTAAAACAATCTCACTTACTATCACATTAAAAAAAAAGTTCAATACATGAAACAGGGCACCCCAAAGCTGGTGTACTGGGACAACCTAGAGAGGTGGGATGGGGAGGGAGGTGGGAGGGGGGTTTGGGAGGGGCAACACATGTACACCTGTGGCTGATTCATGTCAATGTATGACCAAAACCACCACAATATTGTAAAGCAATTAGCCTCCAATTAAAATAAATTAATTTTAAAAAACTTAAAAAAAATTGAGCTCCTCCCCCAAAATCTAGAAATAAACCTAGCTGGAAGGCAAAAGATATGTATTCTGCAAACTATAAGATGATGATTAAAGAAGCTTAAGACAACACTGACATATGGAAAGATATACTATGTTCTTGGATTGGAAGAATCAACATTGTTGAAATGACTATACTATCAAGAGCAATCTGTAGATTCAATGCAGTCCCTAAAAAAATATCTATTTTTTTACTTACTTAGAATATTTTTTTATTTTTTATTTATTTATTTTTATATATTTTTAAAATTTTACTTTATTTTACTTCACAATACTGTATTGGTTTTGCAGCACTGTTTATAATAGCCAGGATATGGAAGCAACCTAGATGTCCATCAGCAGATGAATGGATAAGAAAGCTGTGGTACATATACACAATGGAGTATTACCCAGTCATTAAAAAGAATACATTTGAATCAGTTCTAATGAGGTGGATGAAACTGGAGCCGATCATACAGAGTGAAGTAAGCCAGAAAGAAAAACACCAATACAGTATACTAACACATGTATATGGAATTTAGAAAGATGGTAACGATAACCCTGTATGCAAGACTGCAAAAAACTTTCTTTTAATTTGTAAGTAAACACAAAAGACCTTGAGTAGCCAAAGTAATCTTGAGAAAGAAAAATGGAGCTGGAAGAATCACACTCTCTGACTTCAGACTAGAAAGCTACAGCATGGTACTGGCACAAAACAGACAAATAGATCAATAGAACAGGATAGAAAGCCCAGAAATAAACCCATGTACTAGGATCCATTAATCTAAAACAAAGGAGGCAAGACTATACAATAGAGAAAAGAGTCTTTTAAACAAGTGGTGCTCAGAAAACTAGACAGATACATGTAAAAGAATAAAGTTACAACATACTCTAACACCATATACAAAATAAACTCAAAATGGATTAAGGATCTAAATGGAAGATAGGTTATTAGAAGAAAATATAGGAAGAATACTCTTTGATATAAATTGCAGCAATATAATCTTTTGGGATTCATCTCTTAAAATGATGGAAATGAAAACAAAAATAAACAAATAGGACCTAATTAAACTTAAAAGCTTTTGCATATCAGAGGAAACCATAAACAAAATGAAAAGACAACCTGTGGACTGGGAGAAAATATTTGCAAACAATGCTACTGACAAGGGACTAATTTCCAAAATATACAAACAACTCATACTGCTTAATATTAAAAAAGCAAACAACCCAATCAGAAAATTGGCATAAGATCTAACAGACACTCTTCCAAAAAATATATACAGAAGGCCAAAAAGCAAATGAAAAGATGCTCAAGAAAATGCAAATCAAAACTACAGTGAGTTTGTGTTACACCAGTCAAAATTGCTGTCATTAAAAAGTCTATAAATAATAAGTGCTGGAAAAGGTATGGAGAGAAAGGGACCCTCCTATACTGATAATGGAAATGCAAATTGGTACAGTCACTGTGGAGAACAGTATGGAGGTTTATTCAAAACAAAACAAAGAGTTACTTTATGATCCTACAATTCCAGGATTGGGTATATAACTGGAGAAAACTTTAATTCAGAAAGATACACACACCCTAATCTTCAGAACTACAATAATTACAATAGCCAAAACATGAAGCAGCCGTATACAGCAGCACGGATAGACCTAGAGATTATCATACTAAGTGAAGAAGGACAGACAGAAAGACAAATATCATATGACATTGCTTACATGTGTAATCTAAAAAAAAGGTGATACAGATGAACTTATTTACAAAACAGAAATAGACTCATAGACATAGAAAACAGACTTACGGTTACCAAAGAGGGTAGTGGGGAGGTAGAGAGATAAATTAGGAGTTTGAAATTAACATATACACACTGTTCATATAAAATAGGTAAATAGCAAGGGCCTACAATATAGCACTGCTGCTGCTACTGCTCAGTCACTTCAGTCGTGTCCGACTCTTTGCGGCCCCATAGACGGCAGCTCATCAGGCTCCACCATCCCTGGGATTCTCCAAGCAAGCATACTGGAGTGGATTGCCATTTCCTTCTCCAGTGCATGAAAGTGAAAAGTGAAAGTGAAGTCGCTCAGTCGTGTCTGACTCTTAGCAACCCCATGGACTGCAGCCTACCAGGCTCCTCTGTCCATGGGATTTTTCAGGCACAGGGAACTATATTCACTATCTTGCAACAAGCTATAATGGAAAAGAATCTGAGAAATAATACATGTATATGTGTGTTTGTGTGCATGTGTATATAACAGAATCACTTTGCTGCACACTTGAAACTAATACAACCTTGCAAATTAACTATGCTTCAATTAAAAAAATCATTTAAAACATAGTATGCAAAGTTATTACAAGTCAGTTTGTAATGAAAAATCTTGAATATATTTAAACCCATAGCTTTGTTTTTTGGCTTTAATTTACTTTATTTAAAAGTCTCTACTCACATTGGTTTTGTAAAAATAAACAAAGACCAACCAAACAAGAACAGAGGCTGTTTCCTCAGAGCTTGCTGTATTAAGAGTCAGCCATCATCATACTTGCATTAGAGGCTCATAGGCAACAGGAGAGTGAGATAACTTTATACTGGACAAAAGTCAAGATTATAGATGCTTTGATTGGAGGTTTTTGGCACAGAGAAGCTGAAGGTGGGCAGCAGGATATCTTAGTGATCAATTTGGGTCTTGAAAACCAGGGCAAATAAAACAGGGACATAGGTGTCATTGACTCAGTTCTCATGTTTCAGTATTGACTGCTGATTGTGGTTTGAATTCCTGGACTGGTTACTGCAGAAGTTCTGGATCTGAATTTCACTGTCATATATAATATGCTGCTGCTGCTGCTAAGTCGCTTCAATCGTGTCCGACTCTGTGCGACCCCATAGATGGCAGCCCACCAGGCTCCTCCATCCCTGGGATTCTCCAGGCAAGAACACTGGAGTGGGTTGCCATTTCCTTCTCCAATGCATGAAAGTGAAAAGTCACAGTGAAGTCATTCAGTCGTGTCCGACTCTTCGCGACCCCGTGGACTGCAGCCTACCAGGCTCCCCGTCCATGGGATTGTCCAGGCAAGAGTACTGGAGTGGGTTGCCATTGCCTTCTCCCATATATAATATAGCCACTGCCAATTGTTTATTGACGGTTTCCCTTCTAATCCCTTCCATGGATGCTAAGCACTTTGAACTCATCAAAATCTTCAAAACTCAATGAAATTTCAATGCTAAATTAATGCTAAAATCATTTTCATACACAGTGATGTTGAAGCAAAAATAAACTATAACTAAATAATTTGAAAAATCTCTCAGTCACTGAACTAGAGAGTGATTCAAGCTTTAATCTCCTGAATTTGGGGCATATCTCAATGTATATAAAAATATGTGTGTATATCTATTTTTCATCACATAGTTTAATAACATAACTTTTATTCAGCAAATACTCCTTTTATTCATTAGCAATAGACTCATTAAATCATCAAAACTGAATGCTTTAAGTTTTTCTCTGCTCTTAAAAAAGAATAATAAAGGAGGCAATCAATGCCATTTCTTTCATAGGCAAAACCTAACCTATCATTGGAGAATTAAAATAGTACAATGGGCTTATAACAATACCTTCTGATAAAGAATCCAATCATTCTTTTTGAAATATCAGTAAAAAACAAAAAATTATACAAAACAGTTGATTTAATAATTTAATTAAGCATAGTTCCTTTCTGGATTTTCTAGGTACAAAAATGAATTTGTAAAAAATTATGGAAAACACCCATATAAGTAAAACAACAGCCCTTAAGCCACTGGATATCTAACAATTATAGTCTATTTTAACTAGTCTTTAGTGATTTTAATATTTTTAATTATTCAGATTTCAATGAATTAAATATTTGTGGTTAATAGGTACATACTGTATTTGGTACTGGATTTATAGAGAGCTGTATGATAAACAGAGGAATGTTCTGAGTAAGATGCTCACTGGTGCTTCATTCTATTCAATTAATATTTACCAACTATCAGAAGTGCTAGGTTATTGTAACATGAGACTGAAATAATCACCATCACTAATGTTCTAAAGTAATTTTCAATTTGTGTGGATACTTTGTGTGTGAATACCTATAATAGACATATACACAATCATCCTTTAGAATATATAATTATATATTATATTGCAAACCATTCATGTCATATTTATATAACTTCAAATCATGTGATTAGTGAGTGTTTCAGTTCAGTTCAGTCACTCAGTTGTGTCCAACTCTTTGCGACCCCATGGACTGCAGCACATCAGGCCTCCCTATCTATCACCAACTCCTAGAGATTATACAAACTCATGTCCATTCAATCGGTGAGGCCATCCAACCATCTCTTCCTCTGTTATCCCCTTCTTCCACTTTCAATTCTTCCTAGCATCAAGGTCTTTTCAAATGAGTCAGTTCTTTGCATGAGGTGGCCAAAGGATTAGAGTTTCAACTTCATCATCAGTTCTTCCAATGAATATTCAGGACTGATTTCCTTTAGGATGGACTGGTTGGATCTCCTTGTAGTCCAAGGAACTTTCAAGAGTATTCTCCAACAGCACAGTTCAAAAGCATCAATTCTTCTGTGCTCAGCTTTCTTTATAGTCCAATTTTCACGTCCATATGTGACTACTGGAAAAACCATAGATTTGACTAGATGGACCTTTATTGGCAAAGTAATGTCTCTGCTTTTTAATAAGCTAAGTTGGTCATAACTTTTCTTCCAAAGAGCAAGTATCTTTTAATTTCATGGCTGTAGTCACCATCTGCAGTGATTTTGGAGCTCACAAAATAAAGTCTGTCACTGTTTCCCCATCTATTTCCCATGAAGTGATGGGACCAGATGCCATGATCTTCGTTTTCTGAATGTTGAGTTTGAAGCCAACTTTTTCACTCTCTTCTTTCACTTTCATCTAGAGGCTCTTTAGTTCTTCACTTTCTGCCATAAGCGTGGTGTCTCCTGCATATCTGAGCTTGTTGATATTTCTCCCAGCTATCTTGATTCCAGCTTGTGCTTCATCCAGCCCAGCATTTCTCATGATGTACTCTGCATATAAGTTAAATAAACAGGGTGACAATAAATAGCCTTGATGTACTCCTTTCCCTATTTGGAGCCAGTCTGTGGTTCCATGTCTGTTTCTAACTGTTGCTTCCTGAACTGCATACATATTTCTCAAGAGGGAGGTCAGATGGTCAGGTATTCCCATACCTGGAGTAACAGGAAAATTTGGCCTTGGAATACAGGATGAAGCAGGGCAAAGGCTAATAGAGTTTTGCCAAGGGAAAGTACTGGTCATAGGAAACACACTCTTCCAACAACACAAGAGAAGACTCTATACATGGACATCACCATATGATCAATACGGAAATCATATTGATTATGTTCTCTGCAGCCAAAGATGGGGAAGCTCTATACAGTCAGCAAAAATAAGACTGGGAGCTGACTGTGGCATAGACCGTGAAATCCTTATTGCCAAATTCAGAGTTAAATTGAAGAGAGTAGGGCAAACCACTAGACCATTCAGGTATGACCTAAATCAAATTCCTTATGATTATACAGTGGAAGTGACAAATAGACTCAAGGAATTAGATCTGATAGACAGATTGCCTAAAGAACTATGGATGGAGGTTCGTGACATTGTACAGGAGGCAGAAATCAAAACCAACCCCAAATAAAAGAAATGCAAAAAGGCAAAATGGTTGTCGGAGAAGGCCCTACAAATAGCTGTGAATAGAAGAGAATCAAAAGGCAGAGGAGTGAGTGTTTACCCTTTACCAACTTCTAGGTGCTGGAGAAATGATTATATAGAAGATACAAAGAATTCCTCACAGAAGTAACAGCTAGTGAAGATCTCAAACAAACATACTGAAATGTGTATGCTAAAGTTGTGCCATGCTTGGATATAAAGGAAAGTATTATAGATATTGACTGAGTTGAGTCTTGAGAGAAATTTCCAACACATTAACAAAGGAAGAACTATTTCACAGAATACTATTAGACCTTTCCTTTGTGTTCACAGATATTTCTCCTAACCTTATATTGAAATTTTACAAAGATCTTTAATAATAAACTATCATTCTTAGTAACTGGTATGTTACAAACACGTGTGTAGAAATTTTTTCAAAACTGAAAAATATTATATTAAAACAGAAAGACATTATACCCTTAGTTTCAAAGCTCTTCAATGATCACAAATTCATTCCTCTTTGATTAATTCATAGGAAGGAGTTAGAGACAGATGGGGTTTTATTACCCTGTTGACAGATAGACTTAATCTGGTCATAATTAACAAATAAGGATAGAATCTGAAGGTCTTCTCATTCCAATTGTATTCTAATTTAACAAATATTTAAGTTTTACTCCACCATTATCATTCAGGCTTTGGTCCTCTAGATCTCATAGTTCAGAAGTGAGCACAGATTTACAAACAAGTCAGGACAACCACGCTGTGCTGTGCTCAGTGGCTCAGTCGTGTCCAACTCTGTGACCTCGTAGCCTTTTGTAGCCCAAGACTCCTCTGTCCATGGGGATTCTCCAGGCCAGAATTCTGGAGTGGGTAGCTGGTCTCTTCTCCAGGGGATCTTCCCCAACCCAGGGATCAAACCCAGGTCTCTTGAAGGAGGATTCTTTACTGTCTGAGCCACCAAGGAAGACATGATAATAAAATTTGTACAAAGTATAAAGAAGAGAGAGAACTTTATTTGTAGGCAAGTTCCAAACAGTCTTAAACTGACCTTTTATTATCTTAAATAGGTTATGAATTACACAGAGAAGCTTGTAAGCCAAAGAAAAGGGGGAGACTGTATTCAAGACAGCAATAATAGTGTCTATAAAATCTCAGATGTATGAAACAAGTAGTTTTCATATTCATTAGTATCTGGTGCAGCAGACAATTAAAAGTAATGGTGACCTTCCTTCACATTTGACATGTGAAAGAGATTGAGCCTTGGCTCCTATCTTTGCAGTGACTAGGTATGTGAACTTGCACAAAATTGTTTAGTCTAATTGAATCCCAATTATATACTAGTGAATGGGGATAATACAATAGAGTCACTGTTAAGATTAAAATGATAATACCCTGTAGGCTGTATGTACAAGATGACATTTAGTGCTGCGTTCTCCACCACTGTCAATACAGTTATAGAAGCATCTCCTTTTATGATTCATAGGTAACAATACAAATAAAACTAGCTGCCTAGATAGATAGTTAACAAAATATCTTCCTTGATAAGTTTTTTTTAAATATATTCATACTAACATTAGTGATATTGACTAAGGACATGAAGCGAAAGTGTTAGTCGCTCAGTTATGTCCAACTCTTTGTGACCCTATGGACTGTATCCCACCAGGCTCCTCTGTCCATGGGATTTCCCAGGCAAGAATACTGAAGGGGTTGCCATTTCCTTCTCCAAGGATTGAACTCACATCTCCTCCACTGCAGGCAGATTCTTTACCATCTGAGACAACAGGGAATTCCATAACAAAAGCAACTTTATTGTTCTTCAGTTGCTAACATCACTTTCATCTATGAATAGTTGTCATTCACAGAAAGCAATTATATTTTCTAAATCCCATTTCAATAACAGTATCCAAAATATGGGGAAAAGAATGAAAGTTAATATGCAGTTAATCTCCTTGTCATAGGAAGCCCTGTAAATCAAGGTCAGGCTCTAGGTTTGCCAGAGTCAAGGCTGTAGCAGATTTTTATATTTTCCCAAAAGTAGAACACGTTAAATGTGCTAAAAATTATTTTTTGTTATTGTTTAATTGCTAAGTTGTGTCCAGCTCTTTTGTAACTCGATGCATGATAGCCACCCAGACTCCTCTGTCTATGAAATTTCCCAGGCAGGAATATTGGAGTGGGTCACAATTTCCTTCTCCAGGGGATGTTCCTGACCAAAGTATCAAATGTCCATCTCCTGCACTGGCGGGTGGATTCTGAGCCACTAGGGAAGCCCCCAAATTATTCAGGCCATGATAAATGATGAAGCTTGCATTGTTATAGACATTTTTCAAGGTAGTTTACAAAATATTAAGTGTGTATTATGAAATCACATGTATATTGGGTATTGTGATTTTTTTAATGAATACTGATGCTTTGTTAAAGCTCACTGATGCGATTATTAATTTGTGCTCTGATGAGAAAATTTATTCTCTATATGCTCAGGATATAATTTTATATATTTACAGTGAGAATGATTTAAATTAATAAATTAGCATTCATTAGTAAATAATAAAGTTCTAATTTGCAGATTGCTACCCTCAAAATAGTTCACAAGTAAATTTCTATCTATAAAATATTTAATCTAGTAAGCAAACTCTATAATATGCTTTCTCAAAACACAATCACCTCTTCCAGGGAGCCAGTTCAACATTTTCACTGAGTAAACAAATATTAATTAAAAACCTATTCTTGTCTAGACCTGTTCTTAATGCACTAACTTAGGTATTAAGAATAAATACTCCAGAGCCAGGCTGATTCATTTCAAATTCTTCGCAGCAATTTAATGGATTTTATGATCTGGAGGAATTCACTTACTTTCTCCCTACAGTTTTTCACCCCTAGAATAGTGATAGGAATTATAATACATACTCATAGTGATGTTAGAAATAAATTAGTCAACACATCAGTGCTTATATCACAAACATTATTAGTGTTTAACAACACTACAAATATACTTGAATATTAAATGCATATGAAAATATATATTTGAAATGATGTTATTTATACATCATAAATATAAACAACTATATATAAATATATACATACTATAAGCTTCCTGGTAGCTCAGAGGTTAAAGCGTCTGCCTGCAATGTGGAAGACCTGAGTTTGATCCCTGGGCCGGGAAGATCATCTAGAGAAGGAAATGGCAACCCACTCCAGTATTCTTGCCTGAAGAATCCCATGGATGGAGGAGCCTGGTGGGCTACAGTCCACGGGGTTGCAAAGAGTTGGACACGACAGAGCGACTTCACTTCATATATACATATCAGTTCAGTTCAGTCGCTCAGTTGTGTCCGACTCTTTGCGACCCCATGAATCGCAGCACGCCAATATAAGTGAGTATATATAAGCATTTGTCATTTAGAACAGTGACTAAAATGTATCAAGGACAAAAATGTCAAGCGCATTCTGTTATTACTAATGATACAGTAGTGACAGAGAAAGAACACATGTTTTCAGGGATCTTACACACTGCGGAGAAGAGGAAATAAACAAGTAAATAAATAAACAAAATAATAGAAAATCCTCTATAAATACCATGCCAAGAATCAAAACAGAGCCACGTGGTAGGAAGAAAATAGTTACATACTTTCAGCTCAGACACTCAGTCCTATACCACTCTGTGACCCCATGGACTGCAGAACGTCAGGGTTCCCTGGGCATCACCAACTCCCAGAACTTACTCAGACTCAGTTCCATTGAGTTGGTGATGCCATCCAACCATAAAGTTACATACTTTAGGCTGAGTTACTAGAGCAGCCTTATTTAGAAGGAAGACGTTCAAGCTGAAATTTAATCACGATAAGGTCACTAATTTCATACACTACCCTTGTGTCAGTGGAAAGCTTCTGGAGCATTTGAAGTTGGAGGAGAAAGAGGAACAGAGCTGTGAACAGACTTTCTACATTAAAATATTTGAGGTGCTATGTGTAAATTTGAGGGAGGCAGCTGCGGAAGGACGGGTGGACTAGACCAAGGAGGTAACATCAGCAATCTAGACAGGCAGACAAATTTAAGATACACTTGCAATTTCAGTGGGCATTCTTTGTATAACACTCTGAATCCATTTCTTTAGGATATTTTGTAAGAATATAAAACAAATAAGCAAAGACTAAAACAGAAGCATTCATGGGACTTAAATAAATCAGAATAATCTTCAAATATTTTATTTTGATCTACTCAGTTACATGTTAACACATCATGCTGCTGATAGATAGGTCAATCATATATGTCAAATATGCAAATTAGTCTATCCTAAATAGTCAATTACAATTCTAAGGGGGAAATCACAGAGTATTTCATGTATCTACCCAATATAGAAGGAAAAAAATTACAAGAATTGCTAAGATAATTCTTAAGAAGAATAATATAAGATTTTGTGTATCCTTTACCCAGGTTCTTCCAATGGTCACATCTTATGGTACCTTATCGAAACCAGAAATTCGACATTAGTTATATATTAGTTAGTCACATCTATTTTAATTATGTGTGCAGATGAATGATTTCATTGCCACATTCAAGATACAGAAATATTCTATCAGTACAGAGCACACAGATGAAACACCCATATATCTTACTAGTGGTATCTCCGTATATGTTCCTGGAAGCACTGCTTTGGTTGTGTTGCACAATTTTGATATGTGTTTTTCAGTTTTCAATAAGTTCAATGCACTTTTTAGTCTCCTTCTTGGACCTGTAGATTATTTAGAAGTGGGTCATTTAGTTCCAACTGTTTGAAGACTTTTCCTGTTATTTATTGATTTCTAGATAGATTTCATTATGCTCAATTTGGAATAAACTTTGTACAATTAAATCCTTTCAAATTTGTTGAGGTTTTATATTTTAGGGTGGCATTTCTCCCGGTATATATCTGGAGGTGCTGAAAAATATGTATTCTTTAATGTGACATTGTTTAATGTCATAAAATCACCCTCAATAAACAAAAAAGTAATGTTATTTATTTCTGAATCTCCTTTATTCCATCTCAGCAGCCCCTTATCCAAAACAGGAAGTAATACCATTCACAAGATCATATTACAAAACTAAAAAAAATAATAATAATCTACCTTTTGCCAATCTGTTCATCTTTTACATTCTTGCTTTCCCAATCCCATTCCTTCCTTTTTATAATAAAAAAATTCAAAGCCATGATCAACCTGTTAGGAATGTGCTAGGCTTACTTCTTCTACTTTCTTTTCTCTTTTCCTGGGTTTTATTTCCTTTCACTTGTAACCCATCAACAACTATGCACCAACAATCCTGAACTTTCCCTCAGTCTTAGCTGCTGAATTGGCAAAGCCTATGTTTACGGAGTTGCAAACCAGAAAATGCTAAATCATTGCAGCACATTTGCATGGTTTCCAGTTGAAAAAATTAAAACAACATAAAACAAGACAGGTGAGGCATCCTGAGAAGTGATGTGAGAGCAATTATTCTGTTTAAAATGTTTTGTCTATATATAGTGTACCCACCATCACTCACAGCACGTCTCCTCTGAATGTGATTTCTAACATCCTGTTGTTTGCTGCGCACTTAATTACACTGAGTAATGAAGAGATTTGAAAGCCATACTGTGTCACAGTTAATAGGGTGAATAATTAAAGTAATAGTAGAGTTGGTTTCCCTTCTGTACAAAACATTTGGTCTTCTAACACTATTGTTTAGAATTTCCCACAAAGTGATTCACTTCCTCAGAATTTACCGCTACATTCTTTCAGAAGTTTGATTTCACCGATGTGTGCAGCACATGAAGGTGAAAAAAATAATCGTTTTGAAATCTCTAGAAATAATATATTAAGGTGAAAAGTTACAGCTGTTTGCTTCTCCTAACCCTGTGAAACCTCTTCAATTGAGGTTAAGCTGGGCATTTTTTTATCTGGAGCAACATGCAGTTGATAATTCATTAACTGAATAATTTGGAGCTACCAGAGTTTTGTTTTGTTTTGGTTTTAGTTCCACAGAGGTAAAGTAGGCTTATTCTGGATATAAGACATATGCAAAAATTATCTTCACAGTGATGTCTAACAGAAGAAAACAGAAGCATGGAGAAAAAACGTGCCTTGGCACTAAGGGGGTGGAAATGAGCAAATTGTTGAGATTAAGAACGGTTCATAGGGAGAGAAAAATGGAGAACAAGCCAAAGGGTAGATGAAGATCTGATTAGGAAATCTCTAATGCTGAGATACAAATATGCAATTTATTTAGTAGTGAATTCAGGTCCATAAGGTTTGAACATGAATGTAATATCGTGCAATTAATTTTAGGAAAAAAACTAAAACAGAGAAAAAGAAGATTAATTTGTAGGCATGTACTTGGTACATTAGGATACATAGTTATTAATTTCAGGTCTTCCAGAGACTAGAAGTCTTCACGTGTAACATGAAATGTTATTATTTAAGAAGTGGATTCATTTAGTGGAAACTTCCCTGGATTAGAATCATAAAGCCAAAAGTCATGTCACCTCACTGGAGTTAATTTTCTTACCTTATAAAATAGACCAGTTCTATCTTCTCATAGGGTGGTGGTTAGGAGCAAAATGAAATGCTGACTGCTGAGCCCATGAAAGAAAAGCAAAATAGCTCTTGAAAAAAGATGGTGGAGGAATACGATGGGGAGAACACTTTCTCCCTCTCTACCTATCAAAAGAACATTTCAACGCTGACCAAATTCCACAAAATAAATTCTGACTGCTGGCAGAGGACATCAGGCATCCAGCAAAGCAGATCATTGGCTTCAAAGCCAGGTAGGAAATATTTTATTTTATTTTAAAGAACGAAGTTATAGACAAAGGAGGTAGGGAGGGAACCTCGGCACGGGAAGGGAATCCCGTCCCAGGAAGAGACTCTTAAAGAGAGAGGTTCCCTAAAATTGGGGAACTTTCTCACAGCTGTGCATGGGGCGAGCCCTGGAAGCACAGAGGGCAACATAACAGGAAGGAAGAATAAATAAATAATTAAAACCAACAGATTACGAATTCAACAGTATAACCCCCAGCGGATAAGCAGGGCAAACGCGTGCGTCCGACAGCAGTGGGGGTTGGGCAGGGAGGAGCGCGCCAGCGACAGTGCTTTCGAAGAATTGGGCAGTGGGAGATGCAGGCTGCAGGGCCTTTCTCGAGAATCAGGGCGTAACAGGGCCAGAATCGGGTCCGCGCGTGGATAGAACGATTTATCCCGGACTAGCAAACCAGACTGGGGGATAACTAACACGCGAAACACTCGAACATAAGACACATTCAGGCCCGCGCACAGAACAAAGGACGGATCGGAAATAGCCAGCTGCAGACCATCCCCCACCGGTGACAGGCAGCCAGAGCCTTAGGCGCTGGAAGAGGGCAGACGCAGCTCAAGAGAGACACTACCTACCAAATTGCAAGCAAGCTTCTTTATTGAGACTTCTGCAACAATAATCCGCGCCAAACTCCCTAGCCACTCGGACTTGGAACCAAACCCGGCACCCGGAGGGGGACTTCTTGAGCGCCAATCCTGAGCGGCTTAAACCGGGGAATTGCATGAAACATAGGCCAGGCCCCACACGGTTATCCCGCGGATTGGGAAGGGGCAAGCCCAGTGCAGAGCTCACCACCACCCCCTGTGGCAAGAGAGAAATCAGACACGGAAGAGACCAGCAAACAGAGGAAGTCAAACAGAGGGAACTGCCTTGGTAGTGACCCCACACAGTCCTCAACGACAGAGAAAGCGCCAGATATGCCGTTTCTACTTTTATGATCAAAAAAATTTTTTTTGGTGGGGGGGGATGATGTGGAAGCATGATTTTTTTTTCTTTTTAAGAATTTTGTTTTCTTTGTTTAAAATTAATTTTTCCTTTTTAAATTTGTTTATCCTTTTCTTTTTCATCCTTTTTTCCCCTAAACTTCCTTAAATTTTTAAGTCTTCTATATTTCTATTTATTATTTTTAGAACCTAATATTACTTAAAAAAAAAAACCCTATCATTTAAGCAAATGCTGTATATAGTCTTATTGGTGAAGGAAGTTGTCTTTTAATAATTCTGGAGTCTTTTATTATATTTTACTTTTTTTCCTTTTTCTCTATTTTTTTAATTTCTCTCTACTTCATCTTCTCTTCAATAATCTATCTTTGAAAATCCAATCTATACTCCAGGTTTTTAATCTTGGCATTTTGGTATTTGTTGCCAATTTTGTACTTTTAAAAACCTAATCCTCAGTACCCAGTTTTACATGAGTGCAAGACTACTGGCTTGACCACTCTCTCCACCTCTGGAATCTCCCTTTTCGCCACCAGGTGGCTTTTGTCTCCCTCCCTCCCCCTCCCCCTCTCTACCCAACCCTATGAACCTCTGTGCGTTCCAGAAGGAGGAGAACTCTAAGGGAACTGGTCACTGACCGGATCTGTATCCCTCCTTCCCATCTCCCTCTTTTATCCTCCTGTCCACCTCTATCTGCTTCCTTCCTCTCCTCTTCCATGTATAACTCTGTGACCACCTCTGAGCGGTCCAGACTTTGGAGCGCACACAAGAAAGTGGTTACGGGCTAACTTGCTTTTCCCTCTTATGATTCCACCTCATCCCATTCCACTCACCTCTAACTACTCCCTCCCTCTTCTCTCCTCCAAGTAACTCACCGATCCTCTAGGGACGACCCTCAAGGTGGAGAAACCTATCATCATTAACCTAGATGTTTTAACATTAGTGCTGAATAGATGGAGAAATCATGAGGCTATTCTAAAAATAAATCTGAAAACCAGAATCAGGAGGCGTAATTCCAAATCCTGAGATCATCAAAGAATTCCTGAATACAGGGACATCAGAGCAAGACATACCATGCAAATTCTCCAGCAACACAAGAACAAGCCCCTGAGCTTCAATACACAGGCAACTCAAAATACTCCAAAACCACTGACGTTGCATAACCCATTACTTCACACGTCACAGCACTCAAGAGAGAGGAAATCCAGATCCACTCACCAAAACTCCAACACAAGCCTCCCTGATCAAGAAACTTTGACAAGCCACTGATATAACCCCAAACACAGAGAGGAAACTCTATAATAAAGAGAACTCCACAAATTCCCGGAATATAGAAAAGCCACCCCAAACGCAGCAATATAACCAGGATGAAGAGACAGAGGAATACCCAGCAGGTAAAGGAACAGGAGACATGCCCACCAAACCAAACAAAAGAGGAAGAGATAGGGAATCTACCTGAGAAAGAATTCCGAATACTGATTGTGAAAATGATCCAAAATCTTGAAATCAAAATGGAATCACAGATAAATAGCCTGGGGTCAAGGATTGAGAAGATGCAAGAAAGGTTTAACAAGGACCTAGAAGAAATAAAAAAGAGTCAACATATGATGAATAATGCAATAAATGAGATCAGAAACACTCTGGAGGCTACAAATAGTAGAATATCGGAGGCAGAAGATAGGATTAGTGAAATAGAAGATAGCATGGTAGAAATAAATGAATCAGTGAGGGAAAAAGAAAGGCGAATTAAAAGAAATGAGGACAACCTCAGAGACCTCCAAGACAATATGAAACGCTCCAACATTTGAATTATAGGAGTCCCAGAAGAAGAAGACAAAAGAAAGACCATGAGAAAATACTTGAGGAGATAACAGTCGAAAACTTCCCTAAAATGGGGAAGGAAATAATCACCCAAGTCCAAGAAACCCAGAGAGTGCCAAACAGGATAAACCCAAGGCAGAACACCCCAAGACATATTTTAATCAAACTAACAAAGACCAAACACAAAGAACAATTACTAAAAGCAGCAAGGGAAAAACAACAAATAACACACAAGGGGATCCCCATAAGAATAACTGCAGATCTTTCAATAGAAACTCTTCAGGCCAGGAGGGAATGGCAAGACATACTTAAAGTGATGAAAGATAATAACCTTCAGTCAAGACTACTGTACCCAGCAAGGATCTCATTCAAATATGAAGGAGAAATCAAAAGCTTTACAGACAAGCAAAAGCTGAGAGAATTCAGCACCACCAAACCAGCGCTCCAACACATGCTAAAGGATAGACTTTAGACAGGAAACACAAAAAGGACGTATAAACCCGAACCCAAAACAATAAAGTAAATGGCAACAGGAGCATACTTATCAATAATTACCTTAAATGTAAATGGGTTGAATGCCCCAACCAAAAGGCAAAGACTGGCTGAATGGATACAAAAACAAGATCCCTATATATGCTGCCTACAAGAGACCCACCTCAAAACAACGGACACATACAGACTAAAAGTGAAGGGCTGGAAAAAGATATTCCATGCAAATAAAGACCAAAAGAAAGCAGGAGTAGCAATACTCATATCCGATAAAATAGACTTTAAAACAAAGGCTGTGAAAAGGGACAAAGAAGGCCACTACATAATAATTAAAGGATCAATCCAAGAAGAAGATATAACAATTATAAATATATATGCACCCAACATAGGAGCACCGCAATATGTAAGACAATTGCTAACAAGCATGAAAGGGGAAATTAATAATAACACAATAATAGTGGGAGACTTTAATACCCCACTCACACCTATGGACAGATCAACTAAACAGAAAATTAACAAAGAAACGCAAACGTTAAATGATACAATTGACCAGTTAGACCTAATTGATATCTATAGGACATTTCACCCCAAAACAATGAATTTCACCTTTTACTCAAGTGCACATGGAACCTTTTCCAGGATAGATCACATTCTGGGTCATAAATCTAACCTTGATAAATTCAAAAAAATCGAAATTATTCCAAGCATCTTCTCTGACCATAATGCACTAAGGTTAGATCTCAATTACAGGAGAAAAACTATTAAAAATTCCAACATTTGGAGGCTGAACAACACCCTACTGAATAATCAACAAATCACAGAAGAAATTAAAAAGAAATCAAAATATGCATCGAAGCGAATGAAAATGAAAACACAACAACACAGAACCTTTGGGACACTTTAAAAGCAGTCCTAAGAGGAAAGTTCATAGCAATACAGGCATACCTCAAGAAACAAGAAAAAAGTCAAATAAATAACCTAACTCTACACCTAAAGCAACTAGAAAAGGAAGAAATAGAGAACCCCAGAGTTAGTAGAAGGAAAGAAATCCTAAAAATTAGGGCAGAAATAAATGCAAAAGAAACAAAAGAGACCATAGCAAAAATCAACAAAGCAAAAGCTGGTTCTTGGAAAGGATAAATAAAATTGACAAACCATTAGCCAGACTCATCAAGAAACAAAGAGAAAAAAATCAAATCAACAAAATTAGAAATGAAAATGGAGAGATCACGACAGACAACCCAGAAATACAAAGAATCATAAGAGACTACTATCAGCAATTATATGCCAATAAAATGGACAACTTGGAAGAAATGGACAAATTCTTAGAAAAGTACAACTTTCCAAAACTGAACCAGGAAGAAATAGAAAATCTTAACAGACCCATCACAAGCACGGAAATTGAAACTGTAATCAGAAATCTTCCAGCAAACAAAAGCCCAGGTCCAGACGGCTTCACAAGCTGAATTCTACCAAAAATTTCGAGAAGAGCTAACACCTATCTTACTGAAGCTATTCCAGAAAATTGCAGAGGAAGGTAAACTTCCAAACTCATTGTATGAGGCCACCATCACCCTAATACCAAAACCTGACAAAGACACCACAAAAAAGAAAGCTACAGGCCAATATCACTGATGAACATAGACGCAAAAATCCTCAACAAAATCCTAGCAATCAGAATACAGCAACACATTAAAAAGATCATACACCATGACCAAGTGGGCTTTATCCCAGGGATGCAAGGATTCTTCAATATCCGCAAGTCAATCAATGTAATTCATCACATTAACAAACTGAGAAATAAAAATCATATGATTATCTCAATAGATGCAGAAAAAGCCTTTGACAAAATTCAGCATCCATTTATGATAAAAACTCTCCAGAAAGCAGGAATAGAAGGAACATACCTCAACATAATAAAAGCTATATATGACAAACCCACAGCTAACATTATCCTCAATGGTGAAAAATTGAAACCATTCTCCCTAAAGTCAGGAACAAGACAAGGGTGTCCACTTTCACCACTACTCTTCAACATCGTACTGGAAGTTTTGGCCACAGCAATCAGAGCAGAAAAAGAAATACAAGGAATCCAAATTGGAAAAGAAGAAGTAAAACTCTCACTGTTTGCAGATGACATGATCCTCTACATAGAAAATCCTAAAGACTCGACCAGAAAACTACTAGAGCTAATCAATGAATATAGTAAAGTTGCAGGATATAAAATCAACACTCAGAAATACCTTGCATTCCTATACACGAATAATGAGAAAGTAGAAAAAGAAGTTAAGGAAACAATTCCATTCACCATTGCAATGAAAAGAATAAAATACTTAGGAATATTCCTACCTAAAGAAACTAAAGACCTATATATTGAAAACTATAAAACACTGATGAAAGAAATCAAAGAGGACATTAATAGATGGAGAAATATACCATGCTCATGGGTTGGAAGAATCAATATAGTGAAAATGAGTATACTACCCAAAGCAATCTACAGATTCAATGCAATTCCCATCAAGCTACCAGCACTATTTCTCACAGAACTATATCAAATAATGTCAAGATTTGTATGGAAATACAAAAAGCCTCAAATAGCCAAAGCAATCTTGAGAAAGAAAAATGGAACTGGAGGAATCAACTTGCCTGACTTCAGGCTCTACTACAAAGCCACAGTCATTAAGACAGTATGGTACTGGCACAAAGACAGAAATATAGATCAATGGAACAAAATAGAAAGCCCTGAGATTAACCCACACACCTATGGACACCTTATCTTCGACAAAGGAGGCAAGAATATACAATGGAGTAAAGACACTCTCTTTAACAGGTGGTGCTGGGAAAACTGGTCAACCACTTGTAAAAGAATGAAACTAGACCCCTTTCTAACACCATACACAAAAAAAAACTCAAAATGGATTAAAGATCTAAATGTAAGACCAGAAACTATAAAACTCCTAGAGGAGAACATAGGCAGAACTCTCTCCGACATAAATCACAGCAGGATACTCTATGATCCAACTCCCAGTATACTGGAAATAAAAGCAAAGATAAACAAATGGGATCTAATTAAAATTAAAAGCTTCTGCACAACAAAGGAAACTACAAGCAAGGTGAAAAGACAGCCTTCTGAATGGGAGAAAACAATAGCAAATGAAACAACTGACAAACAACTAATCTCAAAGATATATAAGCAACTTATACAACTCAACTCCAGAAAAATAAATGATCCAATAAAAAAATGGGCCAAAGAACTAAATAGGCATTTCTCCAAAGAAGACATATGGATGGCTAACAAACACATGAAAAGATGTTCAACATCACTCATTATCAGAGAAATGCAAATCAAGACCACAATGAGGTACCATTTCACACCAGTCAGAATGGCTGCGATCCAAAAGTCTACAAGCAATAAATGCTGGAGAGGATGTGGAGAAAAGGGAACCCTCTTACACTGCTGGTGGGAATGCAAACTAGTACAGCCATTATGGAAAACAGTGTGGAGATTCCTTAAAAAATTGCAAATAGAACTGCCTTATGACCCAGCAATCCCACTGCTGGGCATACACACCGAGGAAACCAGAATTGAAAGAGACACATGTACCCCAATGTTCATTGCAGTGCTGTTTATAATAGCCAGGACATGGAAGCAACCTAGATGTCCATCAACAGATGATGGATAAGAAAGCTGTGGTACATATACACTATGGAATACTACTCAGCCCTTAAAAAGAATAAATTTGACTCAGTTCTAATGAGATGGATGAAATTGGAACCGATTATACTGAGTGAAGTAAACCAGAAAGAAAAACACCAATACAGTATACTGACACATATATATGGAATTTAGAAGACAGTAATGATGACCGTATATGTGAGACAACAAAGAGACACAGAGGTATAGAGTGGACTTTTGGACTCTGAGGGAGAGGGAAAGGGTGGGATGGTTTGGGAGAATGGCAATGAAACATGTATATTTTCCTGTAAGAAACGAAGCGCCAATCTATGTTCAATGTAGGATGCAGGATGCATGGGGCCGATGCACAGGATGATTCAAGTAGAGGATGTGGGGTGGGAGGTGGGAGGGGGCTTCGGCATTGGAAGATTGTGTTCACCTATGGCTGATTCCTGTCAATGTATGGCAAAACAAATACAGTATTGTAATTTAAATAAATTAATTAATTAATTAAAAAAGAAAAGAAAAGCAAAATAACCTGTTGGTCATTACAAAATAGAGACCACTACCTTGACAGAATCCAAGTGCTATTTTGTAAGAAGAAGGTCCAGGATGGGATATTTATAAAGATTTGGGGATCTGGGTTAAGGCAGGACTTTCAATATGGGGGCCTGATTGAGACTGGAAATGTTTGTAATGAGTGTTGTGTGCTGTGCTTAGTTGCTCAGTCGTGTCTGACTCTTTGTGACTGCACGGACTGTAGCCTGACAGTCTCCTCTGTCCTTGGATCCCAGGCAAGAATACTGGAGTGGGTTGCCATGCCCTCTGCCAGGGGATCTTCCCAACCACTGTATCTAACCCTGGTCTCCTATATTGCAGGTAGATTTTTACAGTCTGAGCCACCAGGGAAACCCAAGAATACTGGAGTGGGTAGCATATCCCTTCTCCAGGGGATCTTCCCAACCCAGGGATCAAACTGCGGTCTTCTGCATTGCAGGCGTCTTTGATATAATAGTTTAGAAGTAGTCAATATATGCAGTGCGGTATTTTTGAAAATGGATATGCTGCACTATGCTGTGCTGCTGCTCAGTTGTACCCAGCTCTTTGCGACTCGATGGGCTGTAGCCCATCAGGCTCCTCTGTCTCTGGGGTTTTCCAGGCAAGAATACTGGAGTGGGTTGCCATTTTCTCCTCCGGGGTATCTTCCCTGACCCTGGGACTGAACTAGCATGGACTAAATAGTTATGTGATAAACCTAGGTGAATAATCTATTAATAATCTATTCATCTATTTTTCTGAAAGTGAAGTCCCTTAAAGATAACGTCAACCTACTTTTCCTGAGAAAGAATTCCTACTACAGTTATTTTCATTTTCTTTTCTTGAGAGTATGCTTTATTTTTAACCTTACTAAACTATGTAGCTTAAACTCTTCATGTTAATAGCAAGAAAAGGTTGTGCTAGCAAAATCAAGGGGGTTTATTTGGAATTCTTTAAACCCTTTAAAAAACATGAATCTAGTTGCAGATTACAGATTACAAGAGTTGCGATTATTTCTATTAATAGATGAATTTATACTGTTGCTAAGCATATTGAACTGTATACCAAAAATGGCTGCGTTTTGTATATGTAAATAATGCCTTAATGTTTAAAAAAGGTGGTAACTGCAGCCATGAAATTAAAAGATGCTTGCTCCTAGGAAGAAATGCCATGATAAACCTAGACAGCATATCAACAAGCAGACGTTACTTTGTCAAGAAATGTCCATATACTCAAAGCTATCGTTTTTCCAGTAGTCAGGTATGGATGTGAGAGCTGGACCATAAAGAAGGCTGAGTGTTGAAGAACTGATGTTTTTGAATTGTGTGTTGGAGAAGACTCTTGAGAGTCCCTTGAACAGCTAGGAGATGAACCCAGTCAATGCGCAAGGAAATCAACCCTGAATATTTACTGGAAGGACTGATGCTGAAACTGAAGCTCCAAAACGTTGGTCATCTGATGTGAAGTGCCAACTCATTGGAAAAGATATTAATTCTGGGGAAAGACTGATGACAGGAAAAGAGGATGACAAATGTTGAGATGGTTGGATGGCATCACTAAGTCAATGGACATGAGTTTGAGTAAGCTCTGGGAGATGGTGAAGGACAGGGGAGCCTGGCATTCTGCAGTCCATGGAGTTGCGAAGAGTTGGGCATGACTGAGTGACTGAACAATGACGACAACAACAATGGATGAAAATTTTATTTTCAGTCCTCCCTCCCAAATTTTTATTAACTTGCTATATTATTTCATCCACTTTCCAATTCAAGATGTTTTGCCTCCACATTATAGTGCCCTAGTACTTTAAGAACAAAATTTTTTCAAAAAGAAGTAATTTCTGCATAAGAATATCCACTATGTCACATTTCCTCCATGCAAATTATTCTCTATTTCTCCAAACACTCATACTTTCTTAGCATCCTGTCTGCTCACATTTTTCAACACCCTGGAGAAAAACCACCCACATATCTATACATTGAACTTATATACATTCTCAGGAGCCAATTTAAATATGATCATATCTGAAAAATCTTTGCACATTCCATTGTAATATTTTTATACATTGGTTAGGATAATTATTACTTTTAATTTGGATTGCAGAGACTTCTTTATATGTACATGAAGTCATTAAAACAAGGACACAAATCTCTTCATATCTTCTATTATTTGAATAGTTCTTGCAGATAGAAATGTTTAGTACATATTTTGAAATGGGTGATTGGTTGAAGGGATGAATTTCAAAATTAAATTTTCTCTTCTTATTTTTATAAAGAAGAAGTTGGGGCCAGGGAGGATGGCTCATATGTAAGATACATTCGACATTGCTCTAAAATTGCCAAATTTCTGGTCTCTGAGCCTCTAGTTTAGTTCAGTTGAGTTCAGTCACTGAGTCATGTCCGACTCTTTGCGACTCCATGAATCGCAGCATGCCAGGCCTCCCTGTCCATCACCAACTCCCAGAGTTCACTCAGACTCAAGTCCATCAAGTCAGTGATGCCATCCAACCATCTCATCTCTATCATCCCCTTCTCCTCCTGCCCCCAATCCCTCCCAGCATCGCAGTCTTTTCCAGTGAGTCAACTCTTCGCATGAGGTGGCCAAAGTGTTGGACTTTCAGCTTTAGCATCATTCCCTTCAAAGAAATCCCAGGGCTGATCTCTTTCAGAATGGACTGGTTGGATCTCCTTGCAGTCCAAGGGTCTCTCAAGAGTCTTCTCCAACACCACAGTTCAAAAGCATCAATTCTTCGGTGCTCAGCTTTCTTCATAATCCAACTCTCACATCCATACATGACTACTGGAAAAACCATAGCCTTGACTAGACGGACCTTTGTTGGCAAAGTAATGTCTCTACTTTTAAATATGCTATCTAGGTTGGTCACAACTTTTCTTCCAAGGAATAAGCGTCTTTTAATTTCATGGCTCTAGAGAAATGTATTAAAAAGGAGAATACAATATAGAAAGAGTAATGAAGGGGATCACAAACAATAAGAGTAAGGGAACTTGGATGCTATTTCTAAGTCACTTAGTAAATACACTGTAAAACTATTTAACATTCTCTCTGCTCATTTCCCTTTGTCTCTTTTTGAGTCTTAATATGTAATGATTCTAATTTGGCACTCCTGCCCAGTGGTTATGTTTGTGCTTATGTACCTATATATCCCCCCACCTGGCCTAAACATATACACTGTCTCATAGTATTTCTTTTCATCATACCTCTGCTTTCCATAATTTCCTGCCTAAAAGCAAACAACACTGCTGCCACTGGGCTTCTTGTAGTGTTAGTGTTTAATGAATCACCCTGGGCCCCGGCAGGTGGATTCTGCTTGTCATGTCATTTGATCACTGTCTCATTACTTTGTACAATTTTGCATTTCAAACACCAGGGTGTACTTGTTATAACAACTATTAGGTTCTCTTCTCAAGCTTTGAGCCCACTCAGGATCCATAATGTATTATCTTATTATCTCAGACTCTCAGATACACTGTAGTAGGCTGGTGATTTGCATGGAGCATATCTTTCTGGGTGTGGAAAGGACTAAGTGACAAGACCAAAGCATCAGGCGTTCAGCCTAATTAATTCCACTCCCAATGTCTGGAATTTCTACATGCTACTTTTAGCTACAATTATGCTGAAAATAAATGACAGGGGTAATCTTTTCCTTGTGAATTAAGGGCTTATTTAATAAATAGGTGTCACCTCATTGTTAACTTATTTTTGTTAGGATCTAAGGCACATGTGGGGCTTCCCAGGTGCCTCAGTGGTAAAGAATCCACTTGTCATGCAGGAGATGCAGGAGAAGATGCCGGTTTGAAGTTGGGTTGGGAAGATTCCCGTGGAGGAGGAAATGGCAACTAACTCTAGTATTCATAAAAAATAATTTTAAAATCCTGTTTATGTATTATTCCTTTAAAAACATTTTCATCTCTTAAAATATTAATAATTGCAAAGAATGGAAAAAGGGCTAAAGAAATGAATAAATACAACTTTCCTAAGACCCCAAATAAGCACCAATTGTATGTATTAGATGTAAAATAAGTATGGTTCATTTCCTTTGAAAATTTTTCATGGGAGAAAGCAATGTTAGCTTCAATGTTGTGTCTGATACAATAAGAGTGTGATGTTTGAATGAAGCTGAGAAGTTTGAAACAGGGCCACTCAAAGATGTATTCTGAAATGACAGCTCACATTTGTGTACATCAGTCTCAAACCTAAAATTTCATTCAAGCCAAGGGCTTATAAGATCCTTCTGACTAAATGTACAAAGATTCAAAATCTTCAATAGCCTTGAAAAAGATCTCCCTTTTTTCCCTCTTTGTTTAGGTCTTTTTAGAAAAATATCCAGTGATTGGATATGATAGAAGATCAAAGAGAGAGATGATCAATACAACTTCTTGTTCTTAAAATATTATCTTCACCAAGCCCATATCCTTTAAGCTAACTTCTGTTCAACCCTTAGCTGCCGTTTAATACTACTTCTTTCAAAAAGATGTTTCAGAAATCTGTTAAATTAGTTTTCTCTAGGACTGCCCTGTTGGTCCAGTGGTTGAGAATCTGCCTGTGGCTACAGGGGATCTAGGCTCAATCCCTCATCCGGGAAGATCCTACATGCTGCAGGGCAATTAGGCCTGTGTGCCATGACAAGGATCCAGTGAAGCCAAAAATTTTTTTAAATAAGTTGACTCTAAATGATTCTCAGAGAACCCTGACTTAATTCCAGTATTGATATTTTCATGCTTTATTCTGTTAGCTTAATTTCTTTAACCCGCATATCAATTTCAAGCTCACTGAAAATGATATATTTACTCCTGTATCTCTAGTTCATAGATGATTTTATACACTAGTACATAGCTCATTCTAATTCTATGAGATTAAAAATTGACCTGGGCCTTGTGATCAGAAGAACTTCAGACTTGGTTGAGCGCTCTCCTGCTACTTTCTTAAAATTCTTAATAATTCTTTCAACTTGTATTTTATATGTGAAGTCAATGGTTCGAGGGAGTATGTGAATGAACAGAGAAAATACACACAATAGGCATGTCTGCCACGGTTCCTGGCTAGCTCATTTGCGCAGTGTTTATAATGCCCCGTGTGCACAGAACTCCTGTGGACCCATGATGTGTGAAAGTTCAGCGACAGTCAAGGTAGGTACAAGGGAAGCATGTAGGGAGTCGTACTGACAACACTGGATTGCTGCACTTTCTCAAAATAGGGCCATGGCCTTCTAAGGCAGAGAGCTGAGGAGGCCTGGCATATTCCTTTCCACTTGACTATATTAGCCAACTACTTAAATTGAAAATAATGACATAAAAGGAAAATGCAAGACATCAAAAATGGACAAAAATAGTTATTTTTCTTTCAGCCTTTTTGTAGTTGTCTATGAGCCAAAGTAATCATAGAAGATGTACATATCAAAAATGGGGCTTCTCTGGTGGCTCACGTGGTAAAGAATCTCCCTGAAATGTAGGAAAACTGGATTCAATCTCTGGGTCAGGGAGAGTCCCTGGAGAAGGGAATGGCAACACACTCCACTATCCTTGCCTGGAGATTCCATGGACAGAGGAGCCTGGCAGGCTACAGTCCATGGGGTGGCAAAGAGTCAGGCAAGACTGAGCAACCAACACGTATCAAAAGTGAAATATAAATAGTTGAATTAGATTTCTGTTTTTTTCTACTATTTTAGTAAGAACAAAATACATATGCACTTATGAACTATTAAATACAAATTGTGCAATTTTGGTTATTCAACATATGAGTTAAATGCTCCTATTTGCATTTAAAACAGGCACAATACAACATAAAAGTATACAGTAAAATCACTGTGAATAGTTTAAAATTCTAACTTTTCTTTAATTAGAGTGATTATGTATAACAAATATGAAACATTATGTCATTCTGAAAGACAGATGATAGAAGAGAAGAAAAAAACTTTATATTTGGTTCCTTTAGTGATACCTACCATCTTTCTGTTTTTGAAAAAGAGTGCTACATTTTCCTTTAGTACTGGGTCCTACAAAATATGTAGTCAGCTTTACAGTAAAATTTTAACTCAGCAAACTTGGAGTTTTTACATCCTATGCATCCCAAAGAATGAACTTGTCCTTGACCAGCTCCTAGAACACAAACTCTGAGTTCTTAGGTTATCCAACTTGATAAAAGTATTTTCTTGTATTCTGGAAACCTGGGGCCAAACCAGATAATTGCTACTAATGGTATGATTTATGGAGAATATTTATTTTTGTTCACCTGAAACTCTGGGCCATGTTGCATCAATTTGACCTTGGGAGATGGCTGGAGATTCAATAGCTAAGGTTACTCACCTAGGGTGTTCTATGGCTATCTGATTGACTCCTGATAAATAATCCGGGTTACAGGACTCAGGTGAGCTTCCCTGATTGGTAGTGTTTCATAAATTGCTTCAAACATCATTTCTGAGAGAACCAAATGCTGTCTATAGAACTAAACTGGGAGATGTCAGTTGGAAGCTTGTGCCTGCACTTTCCTAGATTCCACTCTGTGTATCTGTTACCTTTGCTGATTTTAGTCTAAATCTTTTCGCTGCAAAAAAAAAAAAAAAGCAACAACCACAACATCCCCATAACTGTGAGTATAATATCTTTACTAAGTTCGGTGAGTTTTTCTAGAAAATCAACCTTATGAGCACAGTTATGAAGACTTCAACACACTGGCCCTGAGCACATAGTTACTAACTGGGGCAACAGTTAGTAATCGTCAATAATGATCTGGAGCAACAGATCTAGTCTTAACAAGATCACAGTGGGGTAGGTATTTTCCACAATTTGAAATCAAAGTGTTGTTCTAAAAGGAGAGGAGGACTTGTGATAAGGTAAAAGATTTAATTATACACACACACACACACACACACACACACACACACACACACATATATGTATATATGCTTTTGCATATAAATAAAACATGGTATATAAAGAAACATGTTTATATACATAAATATATATATGAACTTCCTTCTTTTAAAGTCTGAAAAATATTTCATTGCATGAATCTACTACATTTTCTTTATCCAGTCATCTTTCAGTCTACACTTGGGTTGTTTCTACTTTTTGCTTCTTGCAAATAATTCTACAATAAACACGTGGAAAATCTGTCTCAGAACAAACACATACTTAGAATATATGTTGGCACATTAAAAACTCAACCTATTACAATAATTGAAATCATAGAGTATGCTTTCTGAACAAAATGGAATCAAAGTAGAAATTAATACCAGAAAAATAACAAAATTTCCAAACACTTGGAAAGTAAAACATACACTTGTAAATAATGCATGGGTCAAAGACATGACATCAAGGAAAAAAATGAATCAACTTGAATGAATGAATAAATGAATAATTGCAACATATAAAAATTTATGGGAGAGAGATGAAACAGTGTTGAGAGAGAAGTTTATAACATTAGTGCATACATTAAGAAGTAGAAAAATTCTAAAATCAGTAATCTAAGCTTGCATATCAGGAAACTACAAAAAAAGGCAAAATAAATACATAACAAGTAAAAAGTCAACTAAGAATTAGTCAAAAAGACACTGGAAAGACATGGAAAGACACTTCACTGAAGTCATACAGATGACAAATAAGGACATGAATATTTGTGCAATTTCAGTAGCCACTAAGTAAATTCAAATAAAAATACCACAGTGAGATAACATCACACACATAAGAATGGCTAAAATAAAAATAGGTAACGCCAGTAAATCCTCCCAAGGATGCAGAGAAGTTGTGTCATTCACATATGCATTGCTGATGGGAATGAAAAATTGTATAGCCTTTCTTAAAAACATTTTTGGAATTTCTTAACTAAATGTGAACATTTTAAAACAACCCAGCAATTGCACTCTTGAGCCTAGTCTTAACGAAAAAAAAAAATATCCCCCAATGAGTAAATGATTAAACAAAACATGGTACATGCACACAATGGAATATTAGTCTATATACAAAGGAAGATATTAAGGATATACACAATAGTATGGATGAGTCTCCAGGCAATTACAATGTGTGAAAAAAAAAACACAAAATGGTTACATACAATATTCTATTTACATAGTTTTGTTGAAATGACAAAATTATAGAAGTGGAGACTATACTAGTAGTTTCCAGGGGTTAAGAAGGGGTTGAAATTAGAAGGGAGATGGGAGTGTATGTGAAACGATTATAGGAAGGTTATTTTTGCTAATGGATGTTAAATTCCTTAACTGTATCAATGTCAGTATTCTAGTTATCCTACTCTTGTTTTGCAAATATATGACCTTTGGGAAAACTGTAAAATATCACCAAGTATTGTTTCTTGAAACTACATTTAAATAAATATCTCAGAGTTTACAGAAAGTGTAAAAAGGAATCAGTTCAGTTCAGTTCAGTTCAGTCGCCCAGTCGTGTCCGACTCTGCAACCTCATGAATCCCAGCACACCAGGCTTCCCTGTCCATCACCAACTCCTGTAGTCCACTCAGACTCACGTCCGTTGAGTCAGTGATGCCATCCAGCCATCTCATCCTCTGTCGTCCCCTTCTCCTCCTGCCCCCAATCCCTCCCAGCATCAGAGTCTTTTCCAATGAGTCAACTCTTTGCATCAGGTGGCCAAAGTACTGGAGTTTCAGCTTTAGCATCATTCCTTCCAAAGAAATCCCAGGAATAATTTCTTTTAGAATGGACTGGTTGGATCTCCTTGCAGTCCAAGGGAGACTTTAAAAGCACCACACTTTAAAAGCTTCAGTTCTTCAATGCTCAGCCTTCTTCACAGTCCAATTCTCACATCCATACATGACTACTGAAAAAACCATAGCCTTGACTGGATGGGCCTTACTCAGCAAAGTAATGTCTCTGCTTTTGAATATGCTATCTAGGTTGGTCATAACTTTTATCCCAAGGAGTAAGCGTCTTTTAATTTCATGGCTGCAGTCACCATTTGTAGTGAGTTTGGAGCCCAAAAAAATAAAGGCTGGCACTGTTTCCATTGTTTCTCCATCTATTTCCCATGAAAGGATGGGACCGGATGCCATGACCTTTTCTGAATGTTGAACTTTAAGCCAACTTTTTCACTCTCCTCTTTCACTTTCATCAAGAGGCTTTTTTGTTCCTCTTCACTTTCTGCCAGAAGGGTGGTGTCATCTGCGTATCTGAGGTTATTGATGTTCCTCCTGGCAATCTTGATTCCAGCTTGTGCTTCTTCCAGTCTAGCATTTCTCATGATGTACTCTGCCTATAAGTCAAATAAGCAGGGTGACAATATACAGCCTTGATGTACTCCTTTTCCTATTTGGAACCAGTCTGTTGTTCCATGTCCAGTTCTAACTGTTGCTTCCTGACGTGCATACACATTTCTCAAGAGGCAGATTAGGTGGTCTGGTATTCCCGTCTCCCTCAGAATTTTCCACAACTCAGCAGTGGCCACAGGACTAGAAAGGTCAGTTTTCATTCCAATTCCAAAGAAAGACAATGGCAAAGAATGCTCAAACTTCTGCACAGTTGCACTCATCTCACAGGCTAGTAAAGTAATGCTCAAAATTCTCCAAGCCAGGCTTCAGCAATACATGAACCGTGAACTCCCTGATGTTCAAGCTGGCTTTAGAGAAGGCAGAGGAACCAGAGATCAAATTGCCAACATCCACTGGATCATGGAAAAAGCAAGAGAGTTCCAGAAAAACATCTATTTCTGCTTTATTGACTATGCCAAAGCCTTTGACTTTGTGAATCACAATAAACTGTGGAAAATTCTGAAAGAGATGGGAATATCAGACCACCTAACCTGCTTCTTGATAATTTGACCTCTGATTCCTGTGCCTTTTCTAAAACCAGCTTGAACATCAGGAAGTTCACAGTTCACTTAGTGCTGAAGCCTGGCTTGGAGATTTTTGAGCATTACTTTATGAGCATGTGAGATGAGTGCACTTGTGCCGTAGTTTGAACATTCTTTGACATTGCCTTTCTTTGGGATTGGAATGAAAACTGACCTTTTCCAGTCCTGTGGCCACTGCTGAGTTTTCCAAATTTGCTGGCATATTGAGTACAGCACTTTCACAGCATCATCTTTCAGGATTTGAAATAGCTCTACTGAAATTCTATCACCTCCATTAGCTTTGTTCATAGTGATGCTTTCTAAGGCCCGCTTGACTTCACATTCCAGGATGTCTGGCTCTAGATGAGTGATCACACCATCAAGATTATCCAGGTCATGAAGATCTTTTTTGTACAGTTCTTCGGTGTATTCTTGCCACCTCGTCTTAATATCTTCTGCTTCTGTTAGGTCCATACCATTTCTGTCCTTTATCGAGCTCATCTTTGCATGAAATGTTCCCTTGATATCTCTAATTTTCTTGAAGAGATCTCTAGTCTTTCCCATTAAAAATAAAGGAAAAATAAGCAACAGCAGTCTCTAGATTTTCTGTTGTACTTCAGAATATACCCACATTCAAATTCTGATTTTTTAAAGAAAGACTAATGCAGGACCAGGCCAACAAGTCATGTTTAAATCTAGCAAGGTATTATAATAACTTTCTGCCCTTCAATTTAATTTTAATACAATATTCTTATGCACTGTTTATGTTTGTTTCTTATAATTATGTGTGCAGTGGAGATACCTTCTATAAAGAGCACTGAAGTGGAAAGTAATGGAAACACTTATCACATATAATCTTTAACATACATGTCTGACCACCTTCCACAGAATGCAAATTGTATGTTTTTATTCCTAGCTATATACAGTTTTTATAGTATTTTATATATGCATATTTAATGAAAAAGTGAGTTCTCATTTTAACTACCACTTGCTACCTAAAATATTCATGCTTTCTGACTGTTATATGACTGTTTAGACAAGAATTTCTATCAAGGCCACATCATTTATGCTTGTGTGGCTCCAATAAATACTGAAGATATTTAGAAAAACTTCAAGTCAGTATCCATTACTAGTGCTTATGAATTAATTTTAACAGAATGAGAAAACAGGATTCAGGAATTTGTGTCTAAGGCAAAGCCAGAGAGTAGATAAAACTTGACTAAAACAACAGGGTCAGTGATACAAGAGACCAATTTTCAGAGGACTAAGACATATTTTTACCTCCTCGCTCTAACATTTTCAACATAAGTAGTCAAACAAATCTGAAAGCCATTTTCATTTTCTTCATCTATCAAATTGGAGGCAAATCCATAACTCATATGATTTCTGTGAGTATGAAGTGTGGTATTGTGGGAAAAATTATTTGGAATATACTGACAGCTAGAAGGTCTTTTCTACCTTTTGCTTAAGAGATGTTTTTTCAATGTCTTTAACTGAACAGAATGAATAAAAATGAGATCTTGTTTTAAACTAGCATCCTTTAACCACACAGTTGTGAAAATCTGTAAACTAGGATGTGACTCCTTTGTTCCAGGCAAGGGAGACTGGAAGATAAAGTCAAGTAAATAGAAAAAAAAAAGGAAGATTATTCAAAACAAGTAAGAGATATTAGAGATTTAATGATTTGTTTAGTCAAAGTCAAATCTCATGTGTATTTGAAACTTGTTAAAGGACATTTTCTTCCTTGAGTATACACAATGACAAAGAAATATCAGTATTTTATTAATTGACTATTGGGTATTTAAGATAGTATGTTTTTAAGGTGCATTCTAGGTGCTTAAAAAGTGTTTAATTTAGAAGTGTTTCTATAATTTGATTGCCAAATGAATAGATGGATAGATGAATGAATAAACAACTAAGTGCAAGAAATAGTGACAATTAATATGATTACTTTCAGGCTCTAGATTTTAATAACATTCTGTATACTCAAACATTTATGGCACTTTCCATTTAGAGAAACTTTCCTGATAATTTCTTTTTATGCAATAGAAGATAGATGGCTCTGAAATAACTTGAAATTTTCAAAACTCACATTCCTTCCCAGGATTCGTGATGCTCAAACAATCCAAGTGTCATGTGGTTGACAGACATACTAGCTCCTTAAAATATGTGAGCAAGTTACAACTTTTAGCATAAGGTCCTCTGATTCTGGCCAGAATGGTATGTAGATTACAATGGCAACCTCCTTGTACATGGTACACCCATGCTAAATCTAAGCTGTTATTCATCAATAACAAGTGGGTTTGATAGAGTCAAAATGCCATTTTCTATGAAAGGGAGCACAGAGGGAAACTTTTTCATTGTCTAACAAATCAAGGCAGACCATATGTCCAATATAGTGATCTTCAATAATTTTTAAATTTTGGCATGGATATATTTATAGAATATATTTTTATAACCATAGTACCTGACAGAGGCTTATTTTCCTAACTGATGTGTGTCTCCAAGCTGCTTTCTCCTCCCACATCTACCTTGTTGCAGGAGTGATCCTCCTAATGTACCTTGGGTTTAGTTACTCTCATGCCATCTCACTGCCTTTGAGATGAAGCCCAAGCTTTAACATGGTATGCTAGGCTCCCATGACCTGGATTCTTCCTTTTATTCTTTAAAAAAAAATATTTATTTTAATCGGAGGTTAATTACTTTACAATATTGTATTGGTTTTGCCATACATCAACATGAATCTGCCACAGGTACACACGTGTTCCCCAACCTGAACCCCCTCCCCCTCCTCCCTCCCCATACCATCCCTCTGGGTCATCTCAGTGCACCAGCCCCAAGCATCCAGTATCATGCATAGAACCTGGACTGGTGATTTATTTCACATATAATATTATACATGGTTCAATGCCATTCTCCCAAATCATCCCACCCTCACCCTCTCCCGCAGAGTCCAAAAGACTGTTTTATACATCTGTGTCTCTTTTGCTGTCTCATTCTTCAGTAGCCTGTATCTTAAACTTTATGCTACAGGAAATCAAGATATTTACTGGTTCCTTTGGGTGTCATTGGAGTTTATGCTTTGGTATTATCATTCTTTCAGTTCCATTTGTCTGAAATGCTCTACCTTCCCAGGTTCTTTCTCAAGAAACCATAGTTATCTCTCAAGATGTAACAGTATCTTCTTTGGGGAGTTCTTTCTTCCCTGATGCTCCTAATTTGGTGAGGCAACCTCTCCCTGTAGCTTCCTCTTTGTGTGTTTATTTTTCATGGCCCTTGACTTAATGTATTGAAATTTTTCTTACAGCATCTTTGTCTTTCTCATTAGACTTGTGTATCACCGAGGATTCCCTGGTGGCTTAGATGGTAAAGAATCTGACTACAATGCAGGAGACAAGAGTTCAGTCCCTGGGGTAGGGAATCCCTTGGAGGAGGGCATGGCAACCTACTCAAATATACTTGCCTGGAGAATCCCATGGACAGAGGAGCCAGGCAGGATACAGTACATGGGGTTGCAAAGAGCTGGACAAGACTGAGTGACTAGCATGAATGCATGAATCACCAAGGTAAAAGTCTATTCAAATTCATCTTTGGACTTCCTGGGTTTGGTGAGTATTTGAAAAGGACTCAATGACGTTGGTGTATTAGTCACTTACTTGTGTCTCATTCTTTGCCACCCCATGGACTGTAGCCCACCAGGCTTCTCTGTCCACGGAATTTTCCAGGCAAGAGTACTGGAGTGGGTGGCCATTTCCTTCTCCAATGATGTTTACTGAAATTAATTCAAAGAAGTACTAAGAGACAATCTATTTTAACTGAATGCCATCTGTTAGCCTGAGGGCTGAGACCAAAAAGTAAAAAACAAACAACACCATTAAATGTTTAACAGAATGATTACAGCCAGTGATTTTTTTGGAAAACAAATTGGTTAATTTATGTAATGGTATAAAAGGTTATATTCTAGGCTTTCCAATTTTCAATAGATTTAGAATGCTTATTTTAGACACCAAGAAAGAATCTTGATTCACTTTTCTGTAGTGAATGTGCCTGTTTTGCTTTATTTTATTTCTTCAGAAAAGCTTTTATATACTCTACAACACTCAAGAGATTATCTCTCTTTTAAACTGAGCTTCTTTAATTTCGGAAACATAAATTGGCTATAATTCAGAGTGAAATGTGTCATTGGAGTCTAACAGCATTTATAAATGTCCATAGATGTTAAATTATAAGCCATTCAGACACGTTAAAGAATGCATGCACATGTACATTGGGCAGCACATAATGAGAAAATTTATCTTTATGTTTGGCTGCACAATCTATTTTCATTCCCTGAACTATTTTAATTCATCATTTAAACCTGGCTCTAAATTGTCTACTGCAGAATACTTCTAATGGGGTCATCTGGGGCTGGAAAGCAGAAGTGTGGAGGTTCTTATCTGTATGGGGGAGTATGTGACTAAAATGCTTTAGGAACATCTTAATATTTTAATCTTGTCCAAATGTACCTAGGACACTGCATATTTTAGAACAATGAATAGTATTACTAGTATTTTGTCTATATTTCCTTGAGTAATATTAGCTCCACCTCCAAGTTATTTTCGTTTATTGAATGACTATGCTATTGCTTATACTGTTGCTATTTTTTCTTTATTGCATAAATTGTATAATGCACTGAACTGAATAGTAAGGTCACCCTGTATGTGCACATAGTAAGTTCTTAGTCAATTGAGCAGTATGATTTCTCAACAGAATGATTTGTTGATATTCTCTATTCTTGCTTTGAATAAGCAATTCTTATACTCACATTCTTTCTGGAATATAGGTTGGTCAAAATCAAAATTCATCATGCTACAGTGGTAGAGCAGGTAATGAGTAGTTCAATTTTTTTTTTTTTTCCACATAAAATAGGAGAATGTATGCAAGATCCCACCAGGCAAAGGGACATAAATACGGACATAATTGCTCTGGTGGAATAAAGTAAAGGGATTTTAATCCTAGACACACAAACTCCTGGTTGTAATGTTGTGACTCTTGGGATTCTAAGGAGCGCAATTTATAAAACTAAGGTCCAGATCTCTATTCATCCTAATACTAACCTGTAGGGCATATTTGTGAAGGCTTTTTTCTACATATATAAATATGGTCATATATTTCTGGCTCTAAAATACCAAGAAAAGGCTGGAAAACATGTCAGGAAAACAAAAGATTTAGGCATGATATTATCTTCCTGTTAAAGCTACCATTGTCTTAAGAGTATTCATTTATACATGTTAGGGATTCAGTGAATGCTGCTGAACCACCGGACATTCACATGTCAAAAATTAAATAAATAAATCTAGACACAAACTGTATATACGCCTTAGAAAAATTAATTCAAAATAGAACATATATCATAATGTAAAATGCAAAACTTTCAAGTCTTGATGATAATATAGGAAAGTATCTAGGAAAGATGATACTGGGTATAGTGATAACGTTTTAGATACAACACTAAAGACATGAGCCAGAAAAGAAAATTTTATAAGCTGAACTTCATTAAAATGTAGGACTTGTGCTTTGTGAAATACACATTTATAAGAGAATGATAAAACAAGCCAACAACAGGAAAAGAAATAGTTCCAAAGACACATGATACAGAATCATTATCCAAAACACACTAAGAACATTTTGAATTCAATGACAAGAGAATGAAAAAAGCAATTTCAAAGTAAAGAGAAATCTCACAGACACCAAGATCATATGGAAAATAACCATAAAAAGATTTTCAATATTGTATGTCATTAGAAAGAGGTAAATTCAAATAAGATACCACTAAAACCCAAGAGAATGAGCAAAATCTAAAGTACGGCAAGACAAAAGCCTTGCAAGAATGTGGAGCAACAGGGTCTGTTTCATTGCTGGTGGGAAAACTAAACTGTACAAATGCTCTGGAAGATAGTTTGCTGATTTCTTGAAAAGCTACATAGATTCATACTGTACAAACCAGCAAACACACACTTTGGCATTTTATCAAATGAATAAAAGATCTTACTCAAGTATCTAAATCTCAGCAGTTATTTTCTTTTATGAAAAATAAATAAAAATTACCAGCAAATAAATAATTAAATAGAGGATTCCTGGGGAGTGATTTAGAATCAAAATTGCAGGGTGAAAATAGAGGGTCATTATTTCCATTCAAAGTCCTTTCTACCCATATCTTTAGTCCCTGATGTGGGGAAAATATAAGTATAGTGTTTTCCCCCAGCTACTAGTAGAACTGCTTGAGTAATTTTAAAGCTTTCAATTTTCCAGTGCATAATGGGCAATAATATCACAACATTAGTGTGTGCTTTGAAGCTACAATGACTTCACACTTTTTAAATGGGCTTTCTTACTACTACTGTTAACTCTTTGTGTTAATATTCACTCATCAACTGGGGAAATTTTAAAGAAATATACATGAAAGGGAAAATGTGCCTCAAACCATCTATGTATGGAAATACTGGCTTCATATATATTTCCCACTCCAACTGATAATTGTTTTAACTGTTACACATCCCAAGGGTTGGAGGGTTTTATAAAACATGCTCATCTGGTTGATGAAATCAGGTGTTTTCCCAGGAACCATAAAGTTCCTGGCACTATGACAGATAATCCAGCAGATTAATGGCTGGAATCGAATCATCTCTCCTCCTTGGTCACTCCCTGAGTTCTGAAAGGTCATCAGTGTGTCCTCTACATAATACATTACATGTTCCATACTTCATCAAGTCATTCTATTGTACATTTATCCTGTCAGACCACAGTGGTGTTTTCAAGTTCTTACTTCACCTACTCTTCTCCAGCGTCAGACTACACTATAACCTTAATTAGATGTGATCTTTATTGAAATGAGGGCAGAGATCTCCCTGGAAAACTAAAGATGATTTAAATCTGCTGATTAGGGCCAAGCTTATCAAAATGTCTCCACCTCTAAATACATGGCCTAACCTCCATTTGCCCCTAAATTTCCATTGCAAACCCCACCTTTTACCCCTAGTTTTATGCAATATGTTCTCTTGCTATATTCAACCATGTGCCCCTTTCAGAACTTGCCAAAAGTCACAAACCACATGTGTATCGCTCATGCAGTTTCTTAAGACATTTTAAAGGGAAAGTAGCTCAGTCATGTCTGACTCTGCAATCCCATGGACTACAGAATTCTTTAAATTCAATTATTAATGCAAACACATTTTTGGCCTCATATGTATGAAACAACTACCAAGAGAATATCTGGGAAAGGAGTCAGAATTTTCAGGGAATATGGAAAAATTTTGAAGGGAAAATGACATTTAAATTGAGCTTTTCATGGTGGATGAGAGTAGTATTTTGTTAATTCACATTTTTTTATCATTTTAAATTTAAAATTTATAGTGTTAAAAATTTTCAAATGTGCAAATAGTCATAGGAAACCAGCCTACCATTTGTGGGACATTGTGCTCAATAGTCACATCTAATTCTGAAAACTTAGTACATATCTTTGTTCTTTTTAAATTTTTATTATTTTATTTATTTTTATTATTTATTTTGGTTGCATTGTCACATGCGGGATCTTAGTTACCCAACCAGGGACCAAATCTATTCCTTATGCAGTAGAATCACAGAGTCCTAACTACTGGCTGTTGCTGCTGCTAAGTCACTTCAGTCGTGTCCGACTGGACCACCAGGGAATTCCCATTGTTGTTTTTTAAATATGGAAAAAAATCCAGATTTATTAAGGGACTTGTTCAGTATTTATACATTTGAGGATTGAGACTATTTATACATTAATGGTTTGATAGACGCAATAGTGAAAATACAAACTATTTTTCAGTTCCATAATATAAATTGGGCTACCTGTAATTAAAAGAACAACTGTTAAAATAGGAAGGCCATAAATCATATGTTTGGGGTGTGGTTTCTCACCATCTATAGGCCGTGATGGATTGGTGGATTACACCAAATCCTCTTCCACTTGAAGAACAACATAGGCATCAGAAGCACTTGTTATTGCTTCTGTACATTCTTACAGTGAGGCAAAGACCAGAGCCATAGTCCATGATAGCAATCCATATGCCAACTTTGAGTCAACTTTGTTGTTCCCATGGAACAGAAAGACTGTCTTCTGATTACTGACTTGCCTAAACCTATGCAAAAATTGTTTCTCTAGTTACTGTTAAGAAAGAAGTGGGTAATGGAGTCAGATATTGCTACTATCTCTGATATCCTAAGACTTGAAGATTGTCTTATCCCAAATGAGCATGACACCTGTGAATTAAGAATTGAGTTCATAAAATAATTTCCAACTTTGGTTGAGGAGCATATCTAATTCCTTGATAACAAAGACTATATCTTCAAATACTGTGACATTTTGAGGTTGTGGTTCCAAAGCAAGTTTAAAACCTAGCAGAAAAGCTTCTACTGTAATTTAAGGCTCTAGAGTAATCCACTTGGGCTGAATGCTCATCACTGTAGCTACAACAGTAGCAGCCCTCTCCCCCTTAAGTCAGGGCACCCTCACCTCTTAGCCATGGGATTTCCTTCTAAAAACATGAAGATGGATCCTCTTCTAGAACCAAAGAGGAGACAGCCCCATCTTTGAAGATTTTGCCCTCTGGGTCTTGAATTAAAAGATTAACTTCCAGCCAGGAAGGGAATTTGGTATCTTAGCTTTTTTCCCTTTTTTAGAACCTGTAGACCTAAACACAAGTCTTAGCATTGCCAACTACTAACCAGAGCCATTGGTAAGGTTGCTTAAACTCTCTTGAGTTTCATGGTCCTTATTTTAAAGAATGAACAATAATACCTCTAAGAAAATTTTTTAGAATAAAGCAAAATCTCTATATGATGAATGTCATAGAAAGTCGATATTATTGTTAAAGCAAATTATGTATAGAGAAATAACTTAAAATGAATCTTGAACTGCCACCCTCCTTCAAATGTTATGAACATTTTTGACATGTAAAATTCATGAGAGAAATTCCCAGACCCCTCTTTAATGAGCCTTCACTGCTGGTATAGCAGCATTATTAGATAAGTACCAATGACAGAGGAGAACAACAACAACAACAATAAAAAAGCCTAGATTTTGAAAGATTTACTCAAATTCTAGTTCTTATTTTTACACTTGACTTTCTAGATCATTTAGATTCATTGAGAAAAGGGATGACTATTGTCCAGTGGCTTTTAGGACTCTACAGAGAGAACATTTTCCCTTGTGTGCTCAGAGATATTTCAACTGCAGGCAGTAGTGTGTTCATTTATCAAGTAGAATATAAGAGAAACAGCATAGGATATTGTTTCCAAAAGAAATAAATTAAAAGTTCAACTCTTCCTTATATTAGCTGTGTGACACAGGACACGCCTCTTTTTTTTTTTTTTTTCTGAGTCTTAATTATACCATCTGTGGTGAAAATATTAATGACTTCATGACTATGAAGAAGGCTGAGCCCCGAAGAATTGATGCTTTTGAACTGTGGTGTTGGAGAAGGCTCTTGAGAGTCCCTTGGACTGCAAGGAGATCCAACCAGTCCATTCTGAAGGAGATCAACCCTGGGATTTCTTTGGAAGGAATGATGCTAAAGCTGAAACTCCAGTACTTTGGCCACCTTATGAGAAGAGCTGACTCATTGGAAAAGACCCTGATGCTGGGAGGGACTAGGGGCAGGAGGAGAAGGGGATGACAGAGGATGAGATAGCTGGATGGCATCACTGACTCGATGGACATGAATTTGGGTAAACTCCGGGAGTTGGTGATGAACAGGGAGGCCTGGCGTGCTGCGATTCATTGGGTCGCAAAGAGTCAGACACGACTGAGCGACTGAACTGAACTGAAGCATCTACCTCAGAAAAAATGATAAAGCAGATGAAACTGTGTAGTTGGAAAGCACAATAAAGTCATTTATTTGGAAACTACCCAATTTAAAAACAAAATCCTAAAAAGCAAAAACAGAATAAAGAGGTGAGATTTTAAATATACCCTTCTTTGCTCTTCCCTAGTGGTTCAGAGGGTAAAGCGTCTGTCTGCCTACAACGTGTGAGACCTGGGTTCGATCTCTGGGCCGGGAAGATCTTTTGGAGAAGGAAATGGGGGCCCACTCCAGTATTCTTGCCTGGAAAATCCCATCAACAGAGGAGCCTGGTAGACTACAGTCCATGAGGTTGCAAAGAGTCGGACACGACTGAGCAACTAAACTTCATAAATCATTAGGAGATTCAGTGAAATATATTGACCTGCATTTTTTATTATTCATGCTATAATCACTCTTTTAGATAAATTTTTAAAATACAGTAGTTCAAGTTGCCCTTAAGACAGAATATTTGACTTTGGTATCTAAACTGCAAATTTTATTTTATTTTTTTCTTAGTTTTACATTAAATGAATTTTTATTTATTTATCAAGTGCTCGATGGGATTTGATTTTGAACAGCTTTTTTCCCAGAAAATGAAAAATTATCTGTATGTTCTGTCTGTGAAACAATCACAGGTCCCCATGGAATGACTCATTCAGAAATGGCCCACATTGGTCTACCCAGTCACTGAAATTAACCTGATGTCCACTTCTGAAGCCAGACTTACTCAGAGAGGGATAGATATTTACCTAGAATATTAGATCAGTTTCATGTTTATTTGATGAGGAAAGATGATTTTCTGCATGGACTCCCTACGTGTTCTTTGATCATGTTTGTCATTTAGCAATAGAATATTTTCAAGTTCAGTAAAGCGAGGTGAATGCATTATATTACAAAATAACTATTTTCAGCAACTATACTACTCTTGAAAGATTAAATTTTTTTTCACATATATTACAGTAATTTGAGTAGAAAGATAAGAGTTGATTTAGAAATAAGGTTAAAGGAACATATTTCTCTATCAAATAAGGAGTGAAGTTGTGAAGTTGCTCAGTCGTGTCCGACTCTCTGCAACCCCATGGACTGCAGCCCACCAGGTTCCTCCATCCATGGGATTTTCAGTGCTGGAGTGGTTTGCCATTTCCTTCTCCAGGGGATCTTCCCAACCCAGGAACCAAACCCAGGTCTCCACATTGCAGGCAGAAGCTTTACGGTCTGAGCCATCAGGAAAGCCCCTCAAAAAAGGAGAAATTCTGCAAAAAGTATAAAGTAATGTGAGATGATGTTAAAGTGTCATTTGAGAAGATTTAAAAGAGCGAGTAGAGGGGAGAAATCCTCCCGTAAAGTCATGCTAAGAAATAGTGGGGAAAAAAAAGTCCCTTTAAGTGAAAGTTTCTCAAGATTAAATATGTATGTTGAATTATAAGAGAAATCATAATTCCGTTTGTCTCAGACTTGAGATCAAGACCACCATCAAGAAATAATCAATCACTTGAATAGAAATCAGAAAACTGAAGTGCAATATCTTAATAATTTATATTTCAAAGTTTACCACAAAATTTCTACCTACAATAATTGCATCACCTTAGGTCCTTCCTTCTCAGGGTCCACTACTTAACTCTAGCTTTGCATTGGAGGAAGTCATTAGACCCTTGGGATAATAACTAGTCTTATGACCCATATAATACTTTAAAATAAAATATGTAAGCTGGATTAATGTGTTGGGAAAACCAGATAAGCTTGTGATATCAGATTATTTTTGTTACTGTAAGTATGTGACAACATTAATTATGTTCTTAAATATTATTTTGAAATAATGAAAGATTTGGAGGAAGCTATAAAAATATACATGGAGATACCATGCATGATTCAAACAATTTCCTCCAGTGATAACATATTATATACCTATTGCACAACATTAAAACTAGGAAATTGAGTAAAACTGGGAAATTGACATGGTACAGTTCACACAATTTATTTAGATTTCACCATTTTCACAAGCATTAATTTATGTGATTATATAATTCTGAACAATTCTATCAAATATAGAGCTCCATGTAATCACAAGCACAATCAAGACATAGAATTGCTCCATCAATACAAGACTCTTGCTACTTAACCTATATGTCTCTATCTCTATCTATCTATCTATTAATCATCTTTGTATCTATCACTACTTATAATTTCTATGGTTGTTTTGTTTTAGAAAGTACTGCTTATATTCCAATAAGGGGTGGGGGAGTTGTGCTCTACAAAATTTTTGAAAATAAATTTAAACAGAAAAAAAGTGGTACTGCAAACATCAATAATATGTTCTCAATTGTCTTTTATTCGTGGATGAAATACTAGAATAAAGTGAAGTCATTCTAAGCAGTGTGATTAAAGATTTATACTCATCACTTAAAGCCACCATACCAGTAGGCAATCAGACAGTAAATCTTGTTCAATTTTTAACAGCAGGTAGACTGTTCTTTGGAAGGAGAGAAAAATTGTATTGTCAGATGAATCCAATAAACTGAAGTTTGGAAAGAACTAGGACTCTGTGGGTATGCTCAAAAGCTCACTCAAGTTTCTTGTTTTCCTGAGACTTTTATGCTCCTAATGTTATGAAATGTACTTCTAGCTTATCAAGATATTGCAAAAAAACTTCGAGACACTAGGGTGGGGTTTCATGTTTGATTTTTTGTTTTGAAGGCTTCCAAACTGTTTTTGAAAATTTATATGAATTATCTCAGGGATGGGATGTTCTCTGGTGTTGATTATAGTTCATACCACTGACTACTTTTACACTTGATTTTTTTACCATTTTGCAAACCCTCCACTATGAGAAGTAGGGGACATGCAATTATAAGGGGAAACAAAAGCAAAAGTCTCTGATATGCCTTCTGAATATTATAATACATAAATAGATATTGCATGTCAAAAATTAAAGCTATAACTATTCACAGATTACTTGAAAATTTCTAAAAATTGAGAAATATATCAGTAGCTTCTACACAAAACATACAGAATAACTGCCTTCAACTACGTCTGCAAAATATGCTCAGAGATTTTCAGGACTCATTCTAATTAGAGACTATTCAAAGAAGTCTTTAAAAAGAGATTGGGATTTATTCAGGACCTTAATAATTTAATCCTATCAATTTATGATTTTGAAATTTGCTTCAAGAACAAAATCCATCTAATGTTATCTGTCTACTTTGTAAAATTTTCCTTAGACACACAGTGATATAACACCCTTAAATATGAAATTATAATGATAAATGTGGCATTCTCTCATGAGATTAAAAAAATGGCATCTGATTATCTCATCCTGACATTTCAGTCTTCATCTACCTTATCCTTAGCAGCATTAAGCATTTTTTAACTCTTGTTTCTGAACAATTCCTTCTCTTAATTTATGCAAACTCATTTTCTCATTTTATTATTGTTATTGTGTGCCTGTTTTCTCCTTTGCTCTTCAGGCCACTTACTGATAATCCAGTCTTCCTTTCTAAATCTCAACCTGGATTAAACTCAGTCCAGTTTAATCCAGTCCTATTCTGTACTCTGCCCTATATTTTCCTTCAGAGACATTCACACTTATCTCTTTAAGGGCCATCTGTGCACGTGTGGGTCCTACAGTTATATTCAGCCTCCTTTTGAATGATGCTCCTATGTGGCATCTTACTACTCTCTTACTTTCATTTCTCCTTGGTGTTTCAAGCAGCATGCCAAGCTTAACAAGTTCATAATGATTTATTGATTTGCTGCTATACTCAAATCTATTTCTCCTCTTATGATGCTCATGCCATATGTATTTATTTCTATCTTTAGTATGGCTATCTTAGTTTAAGCCATTATTATCTTGTACAATTCTAATGTATTTTCAAAATCTTATTAATTTGCTTTATTTTCTCTTGCTTTTTTGCATTCTAAAAAACAATTGTCAGAGGGATATGTGCAGTTTTTTAGTGATTTTCCTTTGCTCTTAAATAAAATTCCTTTAACATGGCAGTTATAGATTGAATAGTGACCCTCCCCCCCACCCCCACACACAAAAGATATTTTAAGTCTTAATCTCTAGTATCTTAAAGTGTAACCATAATTATAAATAGGGTCATTGCAAATATTAGTTGAGTTGATTTTACTGTATAGGGTAGGTCCCTATTCCAATTTGACTGATATCCTTATGTATGTTGGCTATGTGATAAGACAGAATCTCACAGGAAGAACACTATGTATAGACCGAGGCAGAGACTGGAAAGATGCATCTACAAGGTGAAGGACAACACATACTTCTAGTCACTGCCAGAAGCTAGGGGCTTCCCAGGTGGCTCAGTGGTAAAGAATCCACCTGCCAGTGCAAGAGATGCAGGTTAGATCCCTGGGTCAGGAAGATTCCCTGGAGGAGGAAATGGTAATCCATTCCAGTATTCTTGCTGAGAAAATCGTATGGACAGAGGAGCCTAGAGGGCTACAGTCCATGGGGTCACAGAATCAGAAACACCTGAGTGACTGAACATGCAGGCATGCAAACAGAAAAAAAAAAAAAAAAGGTGGTTAAGCATTAAAACAATACTTTTCTCTAATCTAATATATTCAGTAAGATAAACTGTATTGCCATTAATTTTCTGTTCTGCAGAAATGTCTTAGATACTCTCACATATAAATTCAGCCTATTATTTTTCAGTTCAGTTCAGTTCAGTTGCTCAGTCATGTCCAACTCTTTGCAACCCCATGAATCGCAGCACGCCAGGTCTCTCTGTTCATCACCACCTCCTGGAGTTTACTCAAACTCATGTCCATCGAGTCAGTGATGCCATCCAGCCATCTCATCCTCTGTCATCCCCTTCTCTTCCTGCTCCCAATCGCCCCCAGAATCAGGGTCTTTTGCAATCAGGCAGCTATTCCCATCAGGTGCCCAAAGTATTGGAGTTTCAGGTGTAGCTTCAATCCTTCCAATGAACACCTAGGACTGATCTCCTTTAGAATGGACTGGTTGGATCTCCTTGCAGTTCAAGGGACTCTCAAAAGTATTTTTAGTTAGCTATTAAGTAATAGTTAACCTCACAAATGTTATCTTTAGCATAAAAGGAAGATTTCACATTCCATAAAATATATAATCTGAGAAATCTAGTATTTACAGATTCATTTATAGACATGATCTTTCTCAGAAAGTTCTGGAATCTCATACACTGCCTGTAACCACTCATACCTTTTTTACCAGCTCTGTCACTACTTCTACACTTTGGGGAAACAAAAAATCAATAACAGATCTTACAAACCAGTGCAGTTCAAACTCAGTTCACACTTATAGATTAACTCAGTTTAAGGAAAGTTGATGATGTTATTAAATGATAAGCCTTAGTCTATTTTATAGAAATAGTTAAAAGTTTGTGTCACAGTGATTTTTCTAAGGATTAAATAAAATAATGTGTATAAACTCCTTAGCATAACCTTCTTCACAATAAGCACATAATACATAGTAGATTATTTGTTCTTCTCAAACTTGTAGCATGAACTCCTAGGATAAACAACTCTTTGTTAGATATATAGAAAGTTCAAGGAAATAAAATATGACATTTCTTTCTAGAGCATCACTTTTTTCCTGATGGTTCAGTTCAGTTCACTTGCTCAGTCATGTCTGACTCTTTGCGACCACATGAATTGCAGCACGCCAGGCCTCCTTGTCCATCACCATCTCCCAGAGTTCACTCAGACTCATGTCCATTGAGTCAGTGATGCCATCAAGCCATCTCATCCTCTGTTGTCCCCTTCTCCTCCTGCCCCCAATCCATCCCAGCAGCAGAGTCTTTTCCAATGAGTCAACTCTTAGCATGAGGCGGCCAAAATACTGGAGTTTCAGCTTCAGCATCATTCCCTCCAAAGAAATCCCAGGGCTGGTCTGCTTCAGAATGGACTGGTTGGATCTCCTTGCAGTCCAAGGGACTCCTCAAGAGTCTTCTCCAACACCACAGTTCAAAAGCACCAATTCTTTGGCGCTCAGCTTTCTTCACAGTCCAACTCTCACACCCTTACATGACCACTGGGAAAACCACAGTCTTGACTAGACAGACCTTTGTTGTCAAAGTAATGTCTCTATTTTTTAATATGCTATCTAAGTTGATCATAACTTTTCTTCCAAGGAGTAAGTGTCTTTTAATTTCATGGCTGCAGTCACCATCTACAGTGATTTTGGAGCCCCCCAAAAATAAAGTCTGACACTGTTTCCACTGTTTCCCCATCTATTTGCCATGAAGTGATGGTACCAGATGCCATGATCTTCGTTTTCTGAATGTTGAGCTTTAAGCCAACTTTTTCACTCTCTTCTTTCATTTTCATCAAGAGGCTTTTTAGTTCCTCTTCACTTTCTGCCATAAGAGTGGTGTCATCTGCATATCTGAGGTTATTGATAGTAGATGATATAAAATGTTAACTATATATTAAATTAGACCATAGTGTGTACCATACCATAGTGTGTATCACACCACAGTGTGTACTATAGTATAAAATTTAAATTTTTAAGCACAATGATTTATGGATTTTAGTGATAGTTGGGTAGTAGACAGATAACAGAGATTTTTAAAGTTAAAGACCTTAATTCATCATGCAAAAGGCAAAGAACAATGGCAAAGCTTTTATCATATATAATATATATTGTGTATATGTAACATTATATACTATATAGCTATCTTGAAAGAGTAGTGACTTAAGGTATTTTGAAAAGCCTAGAATTAAACCTGTCACATATTAGGCACTTTATAAAATTAGATATTATTACTCTTTAACAACTGTTTGGGATAAGACTCTATATATTTATAAAAATAAAAATTTAAAAATACAGCCGTAAATTGTTCTAATTGTTTACTGCTGGGAATATACTTTCTTCACCATTGAATCGGCTTTTTAAATTAAAAAAAATCTTGTTCCTCCATTTATTTTAATATATCTAGATCATGCAGGAGGTTGTTGCTACATGGACCTTTATTCCTCTGGAGTGAAATGAAGTGCCAGTCTATGTTCAATGCAGGATGCAGGATGCATGGGGCTGGTGCACAGGATGATTCAGGGAGATGACGTGGGGTAGGAGGTGGGAGGGGGCTTTGGCATTGGGAGATCGTGTTCACCTGTGGCTGATTCATGTCAATGTATGGCAAAACAAATACAGTATTGTAATGCAGAATAAAGTATTTAAAAAAACATAAAATAAACTATCCCTAAAAAAAAAGAGAGAGAAACAAACAAACAAACAAAAAATAGGGGTTTTCAAAACTGTTTAATAACAAAAGTAAAATATGAATGCTGTTTCCTAAAACTGATTAATTTCTTTTAAATGTGCCTGAAACTTTTCCAAGATTTAAAATGAGCTCTTGAATTTTATTTTGTTTAAAGGATTTGATATCACAGCTTTATTTTTCAAAAGTTTAGGACCTCTTTATCAAATTAATGCTTTTGGCATTGTATGTGCTGAAGATTGAAAAACAATTCATAGAAATACCTACCTCAAGTTTCTCAGAGTATTCATATCCTGAACATCATTGGAAAAGGTTGCTTGGCCATCTTATAAAGAACATAAATCCAAGTTAAAAGATCCCCTTAGAATCTGTTCATTCTCTCAGTTTCAGGCAGTTTGTTCTGTTAGAAACACTAGCCCTGAGACAAAAGACTTGGGAAGGATGGTCACAGCTTTTTGACTTCTCACTCCCGGAAATTAAATTACCCATGAAATAAGTAAAAAGGTTTACTCTTTCCCAAGGGTTGTCATTGTTGATGACACAATGTATTTCATGAGTTCTAAAATGCGATAAAAGTTAAAGATATTCAGTACCCATATATGTGTTGAAATCTATTATGAGGAGACCCTGGGGGAAATACAGACATGATTTATGGTTTCATCCAATTTGTGGGCTACTATAGTAGGTAACAATCAATGAAAACTTAGGTTACATGTTGCAAAATTAGGGAGCCTGAAGAATGTAGTGACAAATTACAGTATTGTAACACCACATTTAACATGTAAAATCTGACTGTTTTTCAAATTGATTTTATGTTTTTACACATTGCTCTCAATTATGCAAAAACCACAATGATAAAGAGAACATAATATAACCAAAATATTAACACTTAATGTCTTTAGAAGAGTACATAGATTTTTGGGGGCTTCCCTCATAGCTCAGTTGGATAAGAATCTGCCTGCAATGCAGGAGATCCGGGTTCAGTTCCTGGGTTGGGAAGATCCCCTTGAGAAGGAAATGGCAACCTACTCCAGTATTCTTGCCTGGAGAATCCCATGGACAAAGGAGCCTGGCAAGCTACAGTCCACGGAGTCACAAGAGTTGGACATGACTTAGCGACTAAGAAAGAGAGAGTAACAGTCTAGTAATAGCCCTTCCCAACATTTTACTAGGCATACCTCCTAGGAGACAGACACATGGGTGAAGAACCCACTGAGTAGACTTTCTGCCTTAAAAAAAAGAAAAACAAAAACAAAAACAAAAAATTAAGGTTGTTTTAATGGCATTTATGCTGGAATTTGAAGGGAAGATGAGATTTGCAGATGAACAGATGTTGGTGGTATGGGCATATTTCTTCAAGGATTGAGAAGGCAGGTATATCCTAAATCAGAGTTCTGCAAAAAACTTGCCGAGGAAACCTGCACAAGGATCCAGACTCAAAACCTGATAGCAAAGGAATTTTTCCTACATGCCTTTGTTTTTCTTTCTTTAATAATATATTATTTTAAGATTTCAGAAATGGTCCCTTTACTTGTCTTCTGTTGTTTCATTCTTTATCTAATCTGACATAGAACAACAATACATAGCTTGAGGAGAGATGCAAAATATAATTGTTTTAAAGGATAGGCATTGAATACATTTACCAGAACACTGGAGGAAACTGGTTCTTTTGAGAAAATAAATATACTTTCTGATATTTAAGTAACATATATTCATTACAGAACATTGGGAAACCACAAACTTTTAAAATTATCTACTTTTTTATTAATTATACTTTTAAATACATTTTATCTTTATCTCAACTCTGTATGTTGTATAATATTATTCACTTTATTTTATAGATGAGAAAACTGAATGATGGAATAGTTAAGCTCAGTCTCTTCTATGGTAATAACTGGAGCTGAAACTGACTGAGAAAGTAGAGTAGAAACATGAAATATACGTTCTGTGACCATAGAGGATGGTCACATCCTCCACAGAGCATTCATAGCACAGTGAGTGTGCAATGAGGGTTTGATAAATAAATGTCAAACCTCTCTCATGATATAAGAATGTAATTCCAGAGAGTAGAAAAGCTTGGGCTTTTAGTCAACTAGAACTGGTTCTAATCCCAGTTTCCTGAGTTTGAAGTGAAGTGAAGTTGTTCAGTCGTGTCCAACTCTTTGCGGCCCCATGGACTGTAGCCTGCCAGGATCCTCTGTCCATGGAATTGTTTAGGCAAGAATACTGGAGTGGGTTGCCATTTCCTTCTCCAAGGGATCTTACCAACCCAGGGATAGAACCAAGGTCTTCTGTGCTGCAGCAGACTTTTTACCGTCTGAGTTAACAAGGAAGCCCTTCCTGAGTTTTCAAGATTTCAAGTTTAAGATCAAGCTTATACTTTTTCAAGCTAATGACATGATGATACTAGATAGAAAGTAGGTTTGTGAGGAGTCTGTAAATCCACAGCAGCAATATCCATGCATATAACACAGTAAATGGTAGATTTTGCTATTGACAAGCCTACCACTTGAGGCCAATTTTATTCTTTTTCTCACTGACTTGCAATGCAGTATCTCTAGGGTACTGCTCTATAAATTCTATCCAAAATACCTCATATTATATAAGCAGGCAATGTGTAAAATCATTGTGATGAAAGAATCCCTCTGAAATTATTTGAGCACATGCCAGATTCTTTTGCTGGCAGATCAATAATTAATATTTGAATAGCATTTTACAGTTAGCAAAGAATCAGTGAGAGTGGAAATTGATAATAGCTAATAAGGCAAAACCCACAAAGGGAGCTTTAGTCCTTGGATTACTTCACTCAGCATCATATAATAACTCTAGGCAAAGTCTAAGAGAATTTTATCAATGTTCATAAAGTTATTCTACAGAAAAATACATTTTTATCGCCTGGAGTTAGGTAAAGAGAAAGTGAATAAAAACAATGATTATTATTACCAGTTACTCTTGATGAATGTGAAAGAGGAGAGTGAAAAAGTTGGCTTAAAGCTCAACATTCAGAAAACGAAGATCATGGCATCCGGTCCCATCACTTCATAGGAAATAGATGGGGGAACAGTGGAAACAGTGTCAGACTTTATTTTTGGGGGCTCCAAAATCACTGCAGATGGTGACTGCAGCCATGAAATTAAAAGACGCTTAGTCCTTGGAAGAAAAGTTATGACCAACCTAGATAGCATATTCAAAAGCACAGACATTACTTTGCCGACTAAGGTCCGTCTAGTCAAGGCTATGGTTTTCCCTGTGGTCATGTATGGATGTGAGAGTTGGACTGTGAAGAAGGCTGAGTGCTGAAGAATTGATGCTTTTGAACTGTGGTGTTGGAGAAGACTCTTGAGCGTCCCTTGGACTGCAAGGAGATCCAACCAGTCCATTCTGAAGGAGATCATCCCTGGGATTTCTTTGGAAGGAATGATGCTAAAGCTGAAACTCCAGTACTTTGGCCACCTCATGCGAAGAGTTGACTCATTGGAAAAGACTCTGATGCTGGGAGGGATTGGGGGCAGGAGGAGAAGGGGACGACTGAGGATGAGATGGCTGGATGGCATCACTGACTCAACGGACATGAGTCTGAATGAACTCCGAGAGATGGTGATGGACAGGGAGGCCTGGCGTGCTGCTATTCATGGGGTCGCAAAGAGTCGGACATGACTGAGCGACTGAACTGAACTGCACTGAACTAGATGAAATGCACCCAGATTGATTTTCAGAGCAATAGGAAGCAAGGAAAATAATGAGAGTAAAATGAGTTCAGATATAGGTAGAATGTAAACATGACCTGTGATATAGGTGCGTGGGTGTGTTTTCAGTCATTTCAGTCGTGTCTGACTCTCTGTGACCCATGGCCTGCCAGATTCCTCTGTCCATGGGATTCTCCAGGCAAGAATACTGGAGTGGGTTGCCATTTCCTTCTCCAGTGATAAAGTAAGAAGTGAGTGAAATGAAGTTGCTCAGTTGTGTCTGACTCTTTGCGACCCCATGGACTGTAGCCTACCAAGCTGTCATGAGATTTTCCAGGCATGAGAACTGGAGTGGGTTGCCATTTCCTTTTCCAGTGATATAGGTAGGATGCATATCTATCAATCTATCATCAACTATGAATCAATCATCTCTCCATACTCATTTTCCATCCACAAAACATCCACTAGGGTGAGAATTTCACTTGGCAATATTGTGTTGCAAATGAGCACCGTGCTTCTTTTAGAGGTTATCTTTTTTCTCCTAACCATTTGTCTGAAGTAGTGGTTTACAAACTTTGATGAATCTCCTCATCCTCTGGGGTGCTTGTTAAAGTACAGATTGCTGAGGCAAACACCAGTTTCAGATGCTGTAGGTCTCAGATGGGGCCTGAGAATCTGCACTTCTGACTAGTTCCCAAAAGGTAACCATGCTGCTGCTCCTGGCAACACACTATGAGAACTAGTTAAAGCCTCACTGAGGCTCAAAACCACTCCTCCTACAAAGTCTTTTGATCACTGCTGTCCCTCTTAAAGCCTTCCCCCTATGATGATTTTTGTTTGTTTATTTGTTGTGCACATTACCAATTAAATTCATCACATTACAGGAGTGACAAAGGAGAATACAGCAAAGTGTATACAATTGGGAATAAATATTTGTTTGAACTTAGCTAAGTAGCTGTATCCTCATGGACAAGATTTTTTTCTTCTTCACTAAGGTTTCTCGCAGTGCCCTCACCCCCGAGGTTGTACTTTGTTTTCTTATTTGAAATATACCCCTCAATTTATTCATTTTGCTTGATTCTTTGTGTTGATTTCTCTGCATTAGATGGCACAGTCATCTCTCTCAGTTTTGAAGGAGTGGCCTCCTGGTTAAAAAAAAATTCTTATTATTCAACCCTGTCTTAGCTTTTGCTTGTCTCCAAAACCTTTGGATTGTCCAAGCACTCTATTATATTTTGAAGAGCTCCTAGTAGTTGAGGGTGTGCCAAACCCTGGCAGTGTCCCAGAGTGGAGGATCTCAGTCAGCACCTAGATTTGGGCTGATTGGATACATGAAAAGTGCTTTTCTGGGTTTTATTGGAACTTTGAAACGTAGCAGAGGGGAGAATGAAGATAGAGGTGGGGAGATACAGGAGAAAAAAATATTCCACCCTCCCAACATTAGCAAGGCAGAAGGAGGCATGAACTCAGAATATAAATCACCCATGACCTTGTAGCCAGTAGGTGACCTACTCAATTCAAACTCAGAACTGCTCAGTTCTCAGAGAAACTGTTCTCCAGTTTCTCTAACTAGAATACAGAGTAGAGTTGAGAGGTTGCACATTTCAGTACCACCTCTGAATTCTATAGTCTTAATTATATTTTGGATTATTTGTCTAATTTTTCAACGTTGAAGCTAAGTTTCCTGAAGACTTACATGTTAGAGATAATGTTAACAATTTATTAGCTGTATTAAGGCCAATTACGTGCCAGGTATCATAGAAGATACATCTAATATAATTTAATTTCATCCTCACTTCCATAGAGAAGCCTCTCTGTTTGACCCTAATGAAAGCAACTTTTCCAGTTTCATTCTCTCTCTTATTACCATGCTGTATTCTCCAAGTTATTTGTCACTGTCATAACACATAATGTTTATTGTGAGTCTACTTATGTCTCTGCTTTGAATGGAGGCTTAATGAAATCAAAGATTTTATTTGACATAGTTTTTATCTTCCCTAGCTAGCATATTTGCCCTGGAATATACTAATAGACAAGTAAATATTTGTTAAATAAATGTAAGTAAGTAACTAAGTAATGATTAGTCACTCAGTTGTGTCCGACTCTTTACAACCCCATGGACTGTAGCCCACCAAGCTGTCATGAGATTTTCCAGGCAAGGATACTGGAGTAGGTTGCCATTTCCTTCTCCAGGGGATCTTCCCAAACCAGGAATTGAACCCAGGTCTCCTACACTGCAGACAGACTCTTTACTGACTGAGCTACAAAGGAAGCTCAGAGGGTGTATTATTCTCTTTGAGATGATATGACTACTTCAACTAACAGAATTAAGACATTATCTTAATGATGCACCAACTCAGACTTATTTTTCCATTTGACCCCCAATGGCCAAAGGAGCAGCCTCTAGATCTTCTCAGAGCCAATAAAGCAAAACCTTATATCCAACAACATTGTCCTTAATGATGCTCTGTATCCTCCTTATTCTCTTTCCATGAGCACCAAAATCCTAACAGATAACAATTGAACAACAAAGGTTTGAACTAAGTGGGACCATTTATACATGAAGTTTTTTTTTTTTTTTTCTCTAGATACATATTGCACTACCATGGAACTGTAGCAATGAAGGGCAAACTATATTCCCATTATGTAAATATACACGTGATTTTTTTCTACACATGATTAACTATCTCATATTTTGAAGAAATTTGCCTAAAATAGAAGTGATGATACTAAATTCTCATTGAAGTTTTTAGGAAGATTTTGAGTTTGATACCAATTTTTAACTGTCAGTCTTCTACTAACAGAGTAATAAAAATTAGTTCTCAATCTCAGGAAACTTAGCATTAAATCTAATAACCTGGATGGGCAGTGTAATGTTTCTACCTCTGTCACTTACTGCCAGCATGATCTCAGCCATTTAAATGATATGCAGCTTAGTCTCTTTATTTGTAAAATACCACTGAAAACATACACCTCATCTTATGCTCTAAGAATTATATAAGATGAGGCATATAGAGTTTTAACACAATCAGTACTTGATTTTTGGAAGTTCAACTATAAATGTTTTTTTTCTGTTTGTTTGTTTTTCAGAATAAGACATCTGAAAGTTATCTTCATAGTCCCCTCTTTTATTCATCTCATTTCATTTTTTTAAGTATGGCAAAACAAATACAGTATTGTAATTAAAAAAATAAATAAATTTAATTAAAAAAATAAATAAAAAAAATTTAAATTTAAAAAAAAAAAAAAGAAACAGTAATAATACGAAGATGATGATAAAGAAATGAATAGTTTTTTCAAGGTGAAAATGTTTTTAAATCCACGATTCAAATTCAGGTGTTAATCCCTCCTTTATAGCAAGATAGATACTTCCTTCACTTTACTCCTCATGGTACTGTGGATAGTGAAGCTGTTCTTTGTAAATGCATTTTAGCTTGAATTCATGAATTAGTAAAACCTGATAGATATCCCCAAAGGATGTTGATTTTACCTGGCTTTCTTTAAATACAATGATCACATGGAACAATATTGGTTAACATCATTCATTCTGGGTTGCAATTAACTTAATCTCAAATTTATTTCAGCTTTTAGTAGACTTTTGATCTAAAGATGTTAGTTTGTTCAGGTCATATAAATATTCACTGATCTGACACGTAACTGGTGACATTTATAATGAGGTCATTATCTTCTATTAATTCTACCTGTATTATGGCTTCTGATACAGTGGGCAAGAGTGTCATTTGACCCTCAGACTCACACATCTGCCTCATCAGTCACATACCAGTCTAACTGCACCCTGGGCCCTAAATCTCCTGTGTCATTAAGAAGCTAAAAACTTCAGAGGGCAGATTTGCAGCTGTGATGTATAATACAGAAGAGTTCATTAAAAAAAGAAAAAGAAATTGGTAAGAGCAGATGCTAATCTATATTTGAAAAGAAAATGACTTCATGAAGACAACATGCAATTGAGACAACGTGCATTTTATTTTCAAACAAATAAACATATTTTCAGAATAAATCTCCTTGATATAATAATTATTTTTGACATTTCTGACTCATGTATTTTATTGTAATAATGAACATTCTAGGGAAAATGAGCATTATGAATTCATGAATGAAACTTATTTTATTCTCAATGGGGAGGTGAGACTCCAGTAGAGTCAGCAAATATTTACTGGCTATGTATGATATGTATGCAAGTACTGTGATAGATTTAGGGCAGAGTTTCCCAATCTCAGCATTATTGGAATTTTGAGCAAGATAATTCTAAGTGGTTGTATCATGTATTGCTGATTGTTTAGTATTATCCATGTTCTCTACCCACTAGATGCCAATTTTGCCTCATCTTATCTATAACCTCAGATATGCAGATGACACCACCCTTATTGCAGAAAGTGAAGAGGAACTAAAAAGCCTCTTGATAAAAGTGAAAGAGAAGAGTGAAAAAGTTGACTTAAAGCTCAATATCTGGTCCCATCACTTCATGGCAAATAGATGGGGAAACAGTGGAAACAGTGTCAGACTTTATTTTTGGGGGCTGCAAAATCACTGCAAATGGTGACTGCAGCCATGAAATTAAAAGATGCTTACTCCTTGGAAGAAAAGTTATGACCAACCTAGATAGCATATTCAAAAGCACAGACATTACTTTGCCGACTAACATCCATCTAATCAAGGCTATGGTTTGTCCAGTAGTCACGTATGGATGTGAGAGTTGGACTGTGAAGAAGGCTGAGCGCCAAAGAATTGATGCTTTTGAACTGTGGTGTTGGAGAAGACTCTTGAGAGTCCCTTGGACTGCAAGGAGATCCAATCAGCCCATTTTGAAGGAGATCACCCCTGGGATTTCTTTGGAAGGAATGATGCTAAAGCTGAAACTCCAATACTTTGGCCACCTCATGCGAAGAGTTGACTCACTGGAAAAGACTCTGCTGCTGGGAGGGATTGGGGGCAGGAAGAGAAGGGGACGACAGAGGATGAGATGGCTGGATGGCATCACTGACTCGATGGACATGAGTCTGAGTGAACTCTGGGAGTTGGTGATGGACAGAGAGGCCTGGCGTGCTGAGATTCATGGGGTCACAAAGAGTCGGACATGACTGAATGACTGAACTGAACTGAATCTTATATTTAAGGCCTTACCTGCAACATTATCTATATTAGCAAAAAGAAAATATAATTTTAACTTTCTAGAAATAGAGAAGAAAACAATTGTATCTCAAATTCTTTGTATGTCAATTTGTGTCTCAAACTGTATCACAATAGTGTGTGTCTATGCAACACAATAAATTAAGTCACATATATTAGCACATTTTCATGAATATCTTATATTTTATTATTTTTCTCTATTTACACCAAATAAAACCATTAGCATTGTTAACCATGTATTCAAGTAAGCCCAACACACTGTGTCAGAGCTTGAATTCTAATTCAGATTTGTCTTATTTCAAAAATTCTCTTCTTTTTACAAAAAACACACAAAACCGTATATAAGAAACAATGCTGATTCAGTTCAGTTAGTCACTCAGTCGTGTCTGACTCTTTGAGACCTCATGGACTGCATAACACTAGGCCTCCTTGTCGATCACCAACTCCTGAAGTTAACTCAAACTCACGTCCATTGAATCAGTTATGCCATTCCACCATCTCATTCTCTATTATTCCCTTCTCCTCCTGCCTTCAATCTTTCCCAGCATTAGGGTCTTTTCAGATGAGTCAGTTTTTCACACCAGATGTCCAAAGAATTGGAGTTTCGGCATCAGTCCTTCCAATGAATATTCAGGACTGATTTCCTTTAGGATGGACTGGTTGGATCTCCAATGCAGTCAAAGGGACTCTCAAGAGGTTTCTCCAACACCACAATTCAAAAACATCAATTCTTTGGCATTCAGCTTTGTTTAGAGTCCAATTCTCACATCCATACATGACTATTGGAAAAACCATAGCTTTGATTAGATGGACCTTTCTTGGCAAATTAATGTCTCTGCTTTTTAATAAGCTAAGTTGGTCATAACTTTTCTTCCAATGAGCGAGCATCTTTTAATTTCATGGCTGCAACCAACATCTGCAGTGATTTTGGAGCTCAAAAATATAAAGTCTGCCACTGTTTCCACTATTCCCCATCTATTTGCCATGAAGTGATGGGACTGGATGCTATGATTTTAGTTTTCTTCATTTTGAGCTTTAAGCCAACTTTTCCACTCTCCTCTTTCACTATCATCAAGAGGCTCTTTAGTTCTTCTTCACTCTCTGCCATAAGAGTGGTGTCATCTGAATATCTGAGCTTATTGATATTTCTCCTGGCAATCTTGAGTCCAGCTTATGCTTCATCCAGTCCAGCATTTCTCATGATATACTCTGCATATTAGCCTTTGTCTTGCTTCCTTCTGTACTCCAAGGCTAAATTTGTCTGTTACTCCAGGTGTTTCTTAACTTCCTACTTTTTCATCCCAGTCCCCTATAATAAAAAAAGATATCTTCTTTTGATGTTAGTTCTAGAAGGATTGTAGGTCTTCAAAGAGCCATTCAACTTCAGCTTCTTCAGCATTACTGGTTGGGGCATAAACGTGGATTACATTGATATTGAATGGTTTGTCTTGAAAACGACAGAGATCATGCTGTCATTTTTGAGATTGCATCCAAGTACTGCATTTCTGACCCTTTTGTTGAACTATGGCTACTCCATTTCTTCTAAGGCATTCTTGCCCACAGTAGTAGATATAGTGGTCATCTGAGTTAAATTCACCCAGTCCAGTCCATTCTAGTTCACTGATTCCTAAAATGTCTATGTTCACTCTTGCCATCTCCTGTTGACCACATCAAATTTGCCTTGATTGATAGACCTAATATTCCAGGTTCCTATGCAACACTGCTTTTTATAGCACTGGAACTTGCTTCTATCACCAGTAACACCCACAACTTGGTGTTGTTTTTGCTTTGGCTCCATCTTTTTCATTCTTTCTGGAGTTATTTCTCCACTAATCTCCGATAGCACATTAGGCACCTTCCAAACTGAGGAGTTCATCATTCAGTGTCCTATATTTTTGTACTTTCATACTGCTCATGGAGTTCTCAAGGCAAGAATTTTGAAGTGGTTTGCCATTCCAGTCTCCAGTGAACCACATTTTGTCAGAATATTTTCAACAGTGCATGAACCATGAACTTCCAGATGTCCAGATAAGCTGGTTTTAGAAAACACAGAGGAACCACAGATCAAACTGCCAACATCCACTGGATTATTGAAAAAGCAAGAGAGCTCCAAAATAACATCTATTTCTGCTTTATTGACTATGCCAAAGTCTTTGACTTTGTGGATCACAATAAACTGTGGAAAATTCTGAAAGAGATGGGAATACCAGACCACCTGTCCTACCTCTTGAGAAATCTGTATGCAGGTCAGGAAGCAACAGGTAGAACTGGACATGGAACTACAGACTGGTTCCAAATCAGGAAAGGAGTACATCAAGGCTGTATATTGTCACCCTGCTTATTTAACTTATACGCAGACTACATCATGAGAAATGGGCTGAATGAAGCACAAGCTGGAATCAATATTGCTGGGAGAAATATCAGTAACCTCACATATACAGAAGACACCACCTTGGTGGCAGAAAGCAAAATAGAACTAAAGACATTCTTGATGAAAGTGAAAGAGGAGAGTGAAAAGTTGGCTTAAAGCTCAACATGAAGAAAACTAAGATCACAGCCACTGGTCCCATCACTTCATTGCAAATAGATGGGGAAACAGTGGAAACAGTGACAGATGTTATTTAATTTTTTTTTTTTTGGGACTCCAAAGTCACTGCAAATGGTGTCTGCAGCCATGAAATTAAAAGATGCTCACTTCTTGGAAGAAAAGCTATGACCAACCTAGACAGCATATTAAGGAGCAGAGACATTACTTTGCAAACAGAGTTCATCTTGTCAAGGCTATGGTTTTCTCAGTAGTCATGTATGGACATGAGAGTTGGACTATAAAGAAAGCTGAGTGCCAAAGAATTGATGCTTTTGAACTGTGATGTTGGAGAAGACTCTTGAGAGTCCTTTGGACTGCATGGAGATCCAACCAGTCCATCCTAAAGGAAATCAGTGTTGAATATTCATTGGAAGGACTGATGCTGAAGCTGAAACCCCAATCCTTTGGCCACCCGATGCGAAGTGTTGACTCATTGAAAAAGCCCTTGATGCTGGGAAAGATTGAAGGCAGGAGAAAGGAATGGCAGAGGATGAGATGACTGGATAGCATGACTGACTCGAGGGACATGCATTTGAGTGAACTCTGGGAGTTGGTGATGAAAAGGCAAGCCTGGCCTGCTGCAGTCCATGGGGTCTCAAGGAATCAAACACGACTAACTGAACTCTGCATATAAGTTAAATATGCAGGGTGACAATATACAGCCTTGGCATACTCCTTTCCCAATTTGGAACCAGTCTGTTTTTCCATGTCCAGTTCTTACTGTTGCTTCTGAGCCTACATACTCTTTTTCAGTATGGTCTGGTATTCACATCTTTTGCAGAATTTTCCAGTTTGTTGTGATCCACATAGTTAAAGGCTTTGACATAGTCAATAAAGCAGAAATAGATGTTTTTCTGGAACTCTTGCCACCATATATTATATTACTCATAAATTTATAGGAAAGCAAAATTAAATACATAGCTCTAAAAGTCTCTTCCTTCAGTGATGCTCGAGTAAACCAACAGTGATCATAAAGTGAAGAAGCAGATCTAGGAAGTCTGGAAGGCTTCCTGGAAAGGTAGGACTTCATATGAAAGTTTATTTATAAGAAGAGTTAACCAACCAGACTGTAGATAAAATAGATTAACACTGAAGGGCAAGATGTCAGGGTGGACTCAGATGTAAAATGCTCAGTATTAGAGAGGAAACTGTACAATAGATAGTTTTTCAAAGATCTGGCCAGAAAGATGATATTGTAGGATGAATTAGTTCAATTCAGTTGCTCAGTCATCTCCGACTCTTTGCAACACCATGGACTGCAGCATGCCAGGCCTCCCTTTCCATAACCAACTGTCAGAGTTACTCAAACTCATGTCCATTCAGTCAGTGATGTCATCTAACCATCTCATCCTCTGTTGTTCCCTTCTCCTCCTGCCTTCCAATCAGTCCTTCCAATGAATATTCAACACTGATTTCCTTTAGGATGAACTGGTTGGATCTCCATGCAGTCCAAGGGACTCTCAAGAATCTTCTCCAACACCATAGTTCATAACCATCAATTCTTTGGCACTCAGCTTTCTTTATAGTTCAACTCTTACATCCCTGCATGACTACTGGGAATACCATAGTCTTGAGTAGATGAACTCTGTTTGCAAAGTAATGTCTCTGGTTTTTAACATGCTGTCTAGGACCATAGGATGAATATTGTGCAACAAATCTTATTCTAAATATGTTTTTAAAATTATTTTTAATTCTCCATAGTAACTTGCCAAGTAGAGATTTCTGTCTCAATTTTGAAGGCAATGAATGTGAAGCCCAGAGAAGTGACTTGCCCAAGATTTTGAAGTGTTGAAGTTTAAATAATACTCAAACCTATACCATGCAAGTGACCTTTGGTATGCCACACTGAGGAGAGTGGTCTCTTACCCTATCCACTCACATATAGCCATTTAACCACAATTATTTGCACTGTTCATTTTGGTCATTTGATTTCACAAAAAATCTAAGGCAAAGAGATAGTTCCAAAGGAGAGAATTGTAGCTTGAACACAATTAGCTTAAAAGAGGACAGAAGAGGATTTGGAGTCTGCCTGGAGGATGCCTGGGTATCTTTAATATGAGAAGATACTCATGCAGCCAGCAAATCCTAGAGAATTCACAGAACATGTTTGTCACAAGCCCATCTTATTCTCTGACTTTAATGAATCTGTGTATCCAAAATTGGCCAAGAGAAGACTCTTGACAAATTCTTGTGTTTTCGCATGGCACATAGGATGAGCTGCAGGAGGCTTTGCACAGCTCAGGAAGTCATCTGCAATCTAGCTGCTACCTGTCTTTGAACTTCAATTCCTCTCTTGGCACTTACACTTTATATATATATTTTATCTGTAGCTTCTCCTATGTGGGCTTCTGTGGTAGTTCAGTCAGTAAAGAATCCACCTGAAATGTGGGTGACTTGGGTTCTATTCCTGGGTTGGGAAGATCCCCTGGAGAAGGGAATGGCTACCCACTCCAGTATTCTGGCCTGAAGAATTCCATGGACAGTGGAGCCTGGAGAGCTATAGTCCATGGGGTCACCAAGAGCAACCTTCACTTTTCCTTTCTCCAATATGTAATACTCATTCAAATCTCTGCTCATCAAAAAGTTTTCTCTAACTGAGAGGTCCTATTTATTTGTTTTGCATTAGAAAACATTCATTCTTCATCCAGTTTCAAGCTAAACCCTATCCCAACTATGACACCTTCCCTGTTTATCCTCTAGCAACAATCAAGTACATAATAGCTTTTTTTTTTTTTTTTGCAGAGACAATAGTACTTCTGAAACCACTTTTTGTACATTCAAATTCTCAGCAGAGAAATGACTATACTTTGGATAATGGAAACCAGTTTCTCACTGTCAAGAGTAGGGAGTTAAAAATATGGAAAGGACCAAGGAGAGCAACACTGTGGCATTTCATTGGGAATGGAGTTATCAACATCTGTTGGTTTTGTTTTAATTTTTAAAAATTTTATTGGCGCATAATTGATTTACAACATTGTGTTAGTTTCAGATGTATAGAAAATTGAATCAGTTATACATATATGTACAACCACTTTTTTCATCTTTGAAGTTTAGCATAAATACAATGAATGACTCATGGTATATGGTTATGTGATTAATTTTATGTATACAATTGGTTAGCCCACAGTACTGAGATATCTAAACATTATTCAAGATGTTTCTGATGTTTTTAGTTGAGGCTAACACTTAAATCAAAAGACTTTAAATAAAAACCATATTATCTTCTGTAATATAGGTGGACCTCATCCAGTCAGTTTAAGGCCTTAATAGGAAAAAAAAAAAATAGGACTCTCAGAAAGAATGAATTCTGCTCATAGATGGCCTTGGGACTTGAAAGGCAGCATCAACCCTTCTCTGTGTCTTCAGTCTGCTGGCTAACCCTGCAGATTTTGAACCTCTAACTTCCATAATTGGAGAAGGCAATGGCCACCCCACTCCAGTACACTTGCCTGGAAAATCCCATGGATGGAGGAGCCTGGTAGGCTGGGGTCGTGAAGAGTCAGACACGACTGAGCGACTTCACGTTCACTTCTCACTTTCATGCATTGGAAAGGGAGATGCCAACCCACTCCAGTGTTCTTGCCTGGAGAATCCCAGGGACGGTGAAGCCTGGTGGGCTGCCGTCTATGGGGTCGCACAGAGTCGGACACGACTGAAGAGATTTAGCAGCAGTAACAGCAGCAACTGCCAGAATTGCTTAAGCGAATTTCTTGAAATCAATCAGTTAATCAACTTTCATCCCCCTTCCTCCTTCCTTCCCTCCCTCTCAACCTCCTCTCTCTTCTCTCTTCCCACTTCCTACTGATTTTCTCTCTCTGAAGAACCTGGACTGATATAAGAATTTGTTTAAAAAATTAATTGATAAGGTTCTACCTCTTCCTATACTGGCTTTCTTCTGTTCACAAATAAAGACTAATACGTACAACTCCACCAGCTTTAGAAATTATACTAACAGAAGCTCTGATGGTTATCACAGGGAAAGCTTTTTATTGGTAATTACTTCTACAAAGAAACAATTAACTCTCAAATGTCCCCAAATTCCACTCTCACTAGGGAAGACATATATATTTTCATATATTTCAGTTCCTCTATTAATTATCATTTGAAAATGGACAGAATCAGAAGATCTGGGATTTCATATAAGCTCTACCATCTAGGAGCTGGAAGACCTTGTGCAAAATCACTCAACCTCTTTGACCCTCAGTTTCCTCATTTGTGGCTTGTGTGCTCTAAGGTGACTTGATATTGCCTACTTCTATGAAAGAAATTTAAGTGGAATAAAAACATGATTTAGACAAAGAAACATAAGGCTTGAATTTAGGCTTGTTAACTTGTTGGTCATCTCTAACAAATGCTTTTCACCTCACTGTCTATTAGCTCCCTCATCTATAAATGAAGATAATTGCATTTGTCTCTCTGTATTGTTATTGGAATAGTGTGGTGCTATAGACAGAGCTCAGGCTTGGAATGAAATAATCAGGAATACACTTGAACTGTTCTTGGGTCTTGATGGAGAGTATCAGGCTGCTGCCCAGACTGTCATGACAATTTGCTTCCCATATATAACCCCGATTAAGCCATATTTATTATTATTATTATTAAACTTTTGAAGGGTAGAAGTGTTATAAGCCCCTTAAGGAAACTGCCACGTAAGAAAGTTAAATAAGTGAGGAAGACTTATTCAAGGATACTGCATTAGGAGAGAGATGACGGAACTCAGTCTGAGCTCAGACTGGGGAGTTTTAAGGGCTGGAATCACCAGACAATTTTTTTTTTTTTTTTTTTTTGCTAATTGGTGTTACTGGAAGAAGTGAATGTTCTAGTACCTTCCTGACAGGAAGTTGTTTTAGAACTTGAAGCAAGGTGCCAACTGAAGTTCAACCCCTAACCTCTAACCTTCCAGGGAAGATGGGAGATTGGGACATGGCCTTCCTTGATGATCATATTTCAAGGGGATGGTGCCCAAGCCCTTAAAAAAGACAGTCTTGGGTTGTGAATCTGGCAAGAGGTTTTCTGAAAGATTTTCATCTCAAAGAGGCAGAAACAAAATTGGCTGTTCCAAGTTTTCTAAAGTAAATTATCTAAGAAAAGAGAAGACAGGGCCTAGAATCTTGTCCCATGTTTATTCAAGCTGAGGAAACAGTAGGACCATGTTGGTAAATATGTACATCATAAGACATTCTCAGTGCAGCTGAGCTATTATTAATATAATGATCATTATCTTTACTTTATGTTTTTCCACTTGCAATTTGGCTTTATACACTTTCTCAAAGGGAGGCTGTTAACTGTCTAAAAATATTTATTTTCTTGTGTTTCAAAAAAAGAAATGCTTCTCCTCTCATGAGATCAATGATTCATTATATTAGTTGTCTCTTTTCTCACTTAAAAAACATTTTTTTCACTGCACTTTACACTTGAAAGGAATTTAACATTAAAGTTTGAAACTTTCCCTCACATTAGTCTTATTTGCTCTAATTAAAACAAGATTAGCTGACATTCACAAGTCATTTACAAAAATGTATAACTGCATTCTGAGAACATATCTAATTATATAGACAACATGGGAAATTGCAAGAAGATATTGAATTTTACCCTAATATTTTCTTACACTATTGTCTTCAAAGCTTCATTAATGAATGGTTATTAACATATTCTCTGTGAATTAGAATCTCGCTATCTTTCATCTTTTTAACTGAACAGCAGAGCTTCCTATAAAACATACACACAATTAAAACAGAAGTGTCAACAGAGAGAATCAACACTATGAAGTGTTTTGTGCTGGAATGCTTTTACAAACTTACATGATTTCATTTAATCTGCATGGCTATACAGTTGACTGAATATATTATTCTCATTTCACAGTTGAGAAATTTGAGGCTCAATGATGTTAAATAACCTAACCAAGCACAATAGTCTAGTAAATAAAAAGAATCAAATCTCTGACCCTCATCTGTGATCTGTAATTTCCATATACTTATCATTAAGAGGTAGGTACAGAAGAAGACGTGGTAAGTCATTTTGTAAAATCATATTAAATACCAGAATATACATTTTTATTTGGCATATGGAAATATTTTTATAAGACCAAGTGGTAGAAAGTAAAGTTCTAAATGAAAAGTTCAAAATAAAATTATTTCCATTTGAAGGTCAAATAATCTCATTGAAGAGAATGAGATAATCTTGTTTTGTTGTAAGATACTTACTTCTCTGTAAAGGAAAAGTATTAGAAAATATAGAAACTCTCATCTATTCTCTAAAGCTTGTTTGCCATTCCATTTTGGAAGAAGTGGTACAATTTTAATAACAAACATAAAGATCACTACACAGAGACCATGTAAATGACAATAAACATTGGATGTGATGGTCGGCAACTTAGGACACAGACACAGAAGTTTCAGATATTGGAGAGATGGTAAAAAGAAGAGAGTCAATAGGAAGAACCTATAACCTCCCCGCTAGAAGCTTCAGGCTCCTTCAGGGAGATGGGGAAGAGATGGAGAATGTGAGAACCCTGCCTCTTCCTAGAACACACTAGAGCAGACCCCTACCACTAACAATAATCTGAATGATCTTGGAAGCAGATTATTTTCCAGTCTCTGACAAGAAAGCAGGTTTTTTAACACTTTGCTTTAACCTGGTGAGCCCTACATTTGATTAAATCTACAGAACTGTGAAATAATAAGTTTATGTTGTTCAAACCATTAATTTTTGTGGAGATTTGTTAGAAGGTTATAGAAAACTAATATACCACATTCACCTTACTTCATCTCTGAATTCATTCTCCCACTAGTTCAAGATACCTTTAAAAAAATTTTTCCTGAATTTGTTTATATCTGCTGTGTTAGGTGATGCTTTTCATTTCTTATCTCCTCTTCTCAGTTAAATTGCAACTTCCTCAGAGACAGAGACGTGGACTGATCCACTGTGGTTGATATATTGTTGTTGCTGTTTGGTCCCTAAGTTATGTCTGACTCTTTTGCGACCCCATGGACTGTAGTCTGCCAGGGTCCTCTGTCAATGGGATTTCACAGGCAAGAATCTGGAGTGGGTTGCCACTGCAGGGGTCGCTTCCAAGTTCGATCTTGCATTGCAGGTTGATTCTATACTGCTGAGCAACTAAGTAACACATTTTTCTCGGATCTGGCTCTATCACTCTTGGAGTTTTCAAGACCAAGAAAATCGGTGGATTTAGGTTCCCAGTGTCTGTGTATATAAACATGGGTATAATTGTGAATATTTGTTCTTCAAAATGAAGATATAATGTATGCCAAGTACCTACATTCCTGTGATAAGTGTGGAGCCTGGTAGGTACCTCATGACTACTGATAACCACACTGTGTCACATGGCCCTAGAAACCCTGGCTCCTTAAAAGTGGGGAAGTCTCATGGTGACTTTGACAAGTGAAACATTTTAAGCCAGCAACCACAATAACTCCTTATGTCATCTAATTTTAAAAAATGATTGTTTAAAACAGGCTGCATTTGCACTACTTCCACATTCTGACACTAACAAATTATTTCCTACATAATTGAAAAGTGATTCTTCACTGAATTACCCATTAACTGTGCTATTTTTTCTTTAGACTGCTCACAAAATAAATAAAGCTAGGATTTGAGAAAGAGTGATAATAAATTCTGTCACTCTCTTAGGCTTTAAATGATGGATTCTTGTTAGGTGTGATTGTGGATTCAAGGCACTAAAGGCTGTCTCGGGCATCTCATCTGACCTTGTGTTAATACAGATAGAAAGTAGGCAATATCAAGGTGTCTATTTCCCCAAATAAAAGGAGAGGTATAAAAGAGAAGATAACTGTATTGAATATCAGAACTGAATGATCCTATGAAATACATGTATATTTCAGTCAAGATTTTATGGAAATGGAAATCTGAGAGGATATCTATTTTCTACTATGCAATAAATCCTTAGAATATAAAAAAGTGACAGATTGCCCTGAGCAGACTTGGAGCAATAATTGTGTGCATGCATAATTACCAAGCTAAAGAGAAAATTTTAACTAAAGCATGAAATTTCAAAGACAAATGACTTTCTGCCCTACTAGAACTATCTTCAGTAATTTCCAAATTCGATAAACTCCACGAATAGATTTAATGAAGTCAGTGTTACTAACCTTTCCCCCAAAATAGGCATGTTCAAGTAAAGAATAACTTGATGATTTCTTTGATGTTTGGTTAACTCTTATATTTCAAGCTTTTGTATTCTTTTACATTTCAACTTTTTAGGGTTTTATCATATTTTTTTCATTATGTTAGAAAATCATAAGTTGACATCTAATATCTTAGTAGTCACTCAAAAATGCTCTAATATATTAATATTTACACAAGGCCTAAATTTGAAGTATAAATACCTAAATTAATCAATATTATAAATCTTCTCCTTTGTAATTCAAGAAACTTAAACATCCATAATTTAAATTACTCATTTCATAAGTAGGACCTGAGGTCTAACTTCCTCTATTCTCTACAAATTAAATATTATGAAACATTTAGTAAAACACATTAACATTAATGAAATGCAAACAAGAATGAAATCTGTGCAGGCCAAACATGTTTGTTGGCCAGATTCTGCCCTCAGTCTATGAATTTGCAATCTCTGATTTATGAGTTTCTTTAACAAAGCTTTTAAAGTAATAAAATATCAGTTGGGAAGAATTGAACTAAATAGAAATTAACTGCAGACTTTTCAGTAAATGGTTAATTGAAACAAATTTTATAGCAATGGCATCTACTAGTAGAGCTATAATTAAAGTGAAATTCTAGTAGATTTTAGCTATTATTCAAAATGAAGTACTTCGTAAATTCCCATTATGATTAAGGAAAATATTTCTCTTACGGTTAGCACAGCTGCCTGGCTCTCATATTTAATAATGCAATGCAAACACTGTTTCCACGAAAGCTTTATTTGCAAAATTCTTCATTTTCAAATTTTATTGCCATTTTGGTAGCAAAAGAATAATATAGTCATTTTTATATGTCATAACCTTTTTTTCTCCTTGAATATAAAAATCTTCAGTTAAGTTCAGTTGCTCAGTTGTGTCCAACTCTTTGCGACCCCATGAATTGCAGCACACCAGGCCTCCCTGTCCATCACCAACTCCCGGAGTTCACCCAAACTCATGCCCATTGAGTCGGTGATGCCATCCAGCCATCTCATCCTCTGTCATCTCCTTCTCCTCCTGCCCCCAATTCCTCGCAGCATCAGAGTCTTTTCCAATAAATCAGCTCTTCACATCAGGTAGCCAAAATATTGAAGTTTCAGCTTTTCCATCAGTCCTTCCAAAGAACACGCAGGACTGGATCTCCTGCTGTCCAAGGGACTCTCAAGAACCTTCTCCAACACCACAGTTCAAAAGCATCAATTCTTGCGCTCAGCTTTCTTCACAGTCCAGCTTTCACAACCATACATGACCACTGGAAAAACCACAGCCTTGACTAGACAGACCTTTGTCAGCAAGGTAATGTCTCTGCTTTTCCATATGCTGTCTAGGTTGGTCATAACTTTCCTTCCAAGGAGCAAGCATCTTTTAATTTCATGGCTAAAATCACCATCTACAGTGATTTTGGAGCCCCCCAAAATAAAGTCTGACACTGTTTCCACTGTTTCCTCATCTATTTCCCATGAAGTGATGGGATTGGATGCCATGATCTTCGTTTTCTGAATGTGGAGCTTTAAGCCAGCTTTTCCGCTCTCCTCTTTCACTTTCATCAAGAGGCTTTTTAGTTCCTTTTCACTTTCTTCCATAAAGGTGGTGTCATCTGCATGTCTGAGGTTCTTGATATTTCTCCCGGCAATCTTGATTCCAGCTTGTGCTTCTTCCAGCCCAGTGTTTCTCATGATGTACCCTGCATAGAAGTTAAATAAGCAGGGTGACAATATGCAGCCTTGAGGTACTCCTTTCCAGATTTGAAACCAGTCTGTTGTTCCATGTCCAGTTCTAACTGCTGCTTCCTGACTTGCACATAGGTTTCTCAAGAGGCAGATCAGGTGGTCTGGTAAAGTACAGTTAAAAGTAGAATAAGATTTTTGATTTAATTTTGAAATCAGTGTGTTCTCATTTCTTTCACAGGATCAGCAAAGATTCTCATTCTGGAGTAAAACTTTCTTAACTGCCAGGGTCAGTGAAGAGGGCAAGTGGCTCTGCCCAGACAAGGCACATGATGTTCAGCTTAATTACCTAAATTCACTAACCACCGTTTTGTCATCTAAGATGGAGATAATGACACTCCTGTATTGCGGGCAAAATCTGTTCACAATTCTCAGTAAATAAAAATAGAATCTGGGCAATAAAAAGTCTAAATTCCACACCGCCCCCCCCTCCCCTCCTTTGAACTTAGTCCATTTCACTTGCTTGTAAGGGTTGCGTGTAGAGGCCTCAGGGACCAGAGTTCCTCCTTTAAAAAGGACACGCCCCACACCTCAGCTTCCTTGCTCTTCTGAGGTCACATCGCTATCCAAGATGGTGCCAGTGGGCTGTGTGCAGAGCGGCTGCACATGGCACTGCCATCTGGGGCATCTGTGCCATCTGCGCCAGGCACGCGAGAATTCACCCTCATGCGAGAATTCACCCTCATACGAGAACCTGTCAAGCAGCCCCGCTCACCACCAGGCTGGGAGCCCCTATGTTCTGGAGCTCAAGCTCCCAGCTCTGTGTTCTTTTATCAAAGATAAAACTTCCCTTTGCTTCTGAACTGAACTTGGTCTCTTACTGGCTCCAAAGACACCAGATAGAGCATTCTCCTTTGGGGTGGCCTCGAGAATACTGGTAACATTTTCTTAGGTCTGCTGCTGCTGCTGCTGCTGCTGCTAAATCGCTTCAGTCGTGTCCAGCTCTGTGCGACCCCATAGACGGCAGCCCAGCAAGCTCCCCTGTCCCTGGGATTCTCCAGGCAAGAACACTAAAGTGGGTTGCCAGTTCCTTCTCCAGTACATGAAAGTAAAAGTAAAAGTGAAGTCGCTCAGTCGTGTCCAACTCTTAGCGACCCCATAGACTGGAGCCCACCAGGCTCCTCCGTCCATGGGATTTTCCAGGCAAGAGTACTGGAATGGGTTGCCATTGCCTTCTCCTACTGAGCCACTGGGGAATCCTTAACAAATGTTAGCTCATATGATTATTTGTCATATCCCAGATAAGTAATAAAATCTTGGATAAGTTGCTTTCTGTTTTCTGATGAGAGATTAATAAGAAAAACAATATTGCAATGATAAACAAATAAAACAGTGAGAGAAAAAGTGTGGATTTTTAAAATCCAAATAAAATATTTAGTTTATAAGGTCTTTGTTTTCAAAATCTCAGGAGAAATGATAATAGCTTTCTATATCACTTGAAGAATCTGTTACCTGAATCATTTTCAACATTTTGTTTTAAACTGCGTGAAATTTTATGGCATCTGTGATAATTATGGTAGATGCGTTTAAAAGCACAAATTGTTAAGTCTTTTGTTTTATACTTTGCTATGAAAAAAATTTTAACATACAAAAAAAAAAAAAAAAAGACGAGTATTACAAACACCCAAGTACTTGTTGCTTACACAATTGCCCATCATTGTCTCTGAGGGTTGGTTCCAGGACACTCTCAGATACCAAAGTCCCCAGATGTTCATTTCTTATCATAGAGTAAAACAGCACAGTGATGCTCAGTCGTGTCTGACTCTTTGTGACCCCATGGACTATAGCCTACCAGGCTCCTCCGTCCATGGGATTCTCCAGGCACGAATACCGGAGTGGGTTGCCATTTCCTTCTCCAATTTATATGTAACTTATATACATTCTCCATATACTTTAAATCCTCTCTAGATTACTTATAATACCTAATACAAGTAAGTGCTATGTAAGTAGTTAGAAATACAATGCAAATTATGTATAAATAGTACAGTTGCCTTTTAGAGTGTGGCAGACTTGAGTTTTACTTTTCTGGAATTTTTCGAATTTTTTTTTCTGAATTTTTCTGATAGGTAATTGGTTGAAAATGTGGGTATAGAGTCCTTGGATAGGGAGGTCAGCTGTATTTCTAAGTGCTAACATTTTGTATATTTGCTGTGTCAATTGTTAGTTTGCTGAAATGCTTTCAAGTAGAGAGATCATACAATTTTATCCTTCATATTGTAATAAATAATTAAAAAGCAAATATTGAGTTTTTATTTTAGGCTAATGTGTATGCTCAGGCCAGTCACAAGGTAAATAGCTAGTTTGTGAGCAATCACATGAAAATTGCACAGTACCAGCTGACAGTGTATTATATATATGTGCTCAGCCATGCAGTTGTGTCTGACTCTTTGCAATGCCAGGGACTGTAGCCCGCTAGACACCTCTATCCATGGAATTTTCTAGGCAAGAATACTGGAGTGGGTTGCCATTTCCTACTCCAGGGGATCATCTTGACCCAGGGATTGAACTTGCATCTCTTGTGACTTCTGCATTGGCAGGTAGATTCTTTACCACTGGGCCACCTGGGAAGCCCTGATTGTAACAGTCAACCACAAATTTATCGGGATTATTACATGTATGCCAGGTCCATTGTCTGTGGAATTGTTATATGTAATGCCATGAAACAAAAATACTTCTATCGATATTTTATCCCATTTTATTTTAAAAGCAAAGTTAGCCATTTTATTAGAAATTATGATAAATGTAGTCATAATTCACACTATGAGACACCTTCCTTATTTTCTTCTTTTTACTTTAACAAGGTGATTTGTACCTACTGTAATTTTTTTACTGTATTCAAAAATTTAACTACCTGTATTGAAGAAAGCAGTAAACTTAAAATTATAAAAAGTGTATACAGCATGAAGCTGTCTGTGCCCTGACCACTTCCATTCAATTTATGTCTGTTTTTGAATACAGACAGAAACATTCCTATTATGAGTTTATCATCATACCTGTCAGGGGTAGACTAGAAACTGAAATAATGCTAGGTATTTTCAAAAAATAGCTTTACACAATAAAGTCCTCTTCTACAGCACTTAAACCATAATGGAAAATAATAGAAAAAATAATATATATATATATACATATATATATACACACATATGTGCATATAGATAGATAGATAGATAACTGAATCACTTTGCTGTACAGCAGAAATTAGCCCAACACTGTAAGTCAACTATACTTCAAATTAAAGGGAAAAAAAAAGTTCAAATATAGGTTTTTAGTTACAAACATGCTTCTAAGGCAATTAGAACAAATGAAAGATGGTGTGTAAAAGATCTTTTGGACATATTAAATTTTTTAAGTTACAGAATATCTAGATAATAAAAAATTTGGCATATTTATCCAAACTAGCACATATTAAACACTGTAGTCAATAAGTATAGAATGACTTTTTTTAAGGAATTCATGGAATATTTACCAAAATTGACCATATGCGAGGCTATTAAAAAAAAGACAACTTATGTAAAGGGATAGAAATTTTACAATGGATATTTTCTGATTTGAATGAAGATAAGCTAGAAGTCCAAAATCACTGCATATGGTGATTGCAGCCATGAAATTAAAAGACGCTTACTCCTTGGAAGAAAAGTTATGACCAACCTAGATAGTATATTCAAAAGCAGAGACATTACTTTGCCAACTAAGGTCTGTCTAGTCAAGGCTATGGTTTTTCCTGTGGTCATGTATGGATGTGAGAGTTGGACTGTGAAGAAGGCTGAGTGCCAAAGAATTGATGCTTTTGAACTGTGGTGTTGGAGAAGACTCTTGAGAGTCCCTTGGACTGCAAGGAGATCCAATCAGTCCATTCTGAAGGAGGTCAGCCCTGGGATTTCTTTGGAAGGAATGATGCTAAAGCTGAAACTCTAGTACTTTGACCACCTCATGCGAAGAGTTGACTCACTGGAAAAGACTCTGATGCTGGGAGGGATTGGGGGCAGGAGGAGAAGGGGACGACCGAGGATGAGATGGCTAGATGGCATCACGGACTCGATGAATGTGAGTCTGAGTGGACTCCGGGAGATGGTGATGGACAGGGAGGCCTAATGTGCTGTGATACATGGGGCTGCAAAGAGTCGGACACGACTGAGCAACTGAACTGACTGAACTGAACTGAAGCTAGAAGTCAGTAATTAAAAGGTATCTACAAAATATCCAGCTGATTATAAATAAAGTAATAAAAATTTGAATAATCCACTGGTCAAAGAATAAGTTAAAATTGTTTTGATATGAATGGTAATGAAAAGATAGCATGAAAACTAGAGGAATATACATTCATCTTACTCCTATTTTGAGAACTGACTCATTACTAAGAAAAATACATTGTTAACATCAATTAGCAAAAAAATTTTTACATGAGATTCAATGACTGAAGAAAGTAATAAAAATTAAAACTATTGTTAAAACATATACATAGATACAGACCCTTCAGTTTGTTTGGAGGGTTAGCCAATTTTATTCTTCCTTTCTTAACAATATGTCAGCTACGAAACCATTGGTTGCTATCTACTAGATTTCCTACCTTATGAATTACATGAATTTCTATAAAAGTACATGAATTTCATAAGAAATTCAATAAGTATTTGTTGAATTAGTATAGTGCTATTAAGCTAACATTTTTCCCAAAATTATGTTAGTTTTCAGAGTTTTTATGTTTATCTTTGCCTATTATGTTTCCTGACCTTTGACAGCTCTTTTCTTTTATAACTAAAAAAATCACTCTTCCTTCAAAAACCTCACCTCAAATGTCACCCCTTGATCTTTCTACAGTATGGTACATGTGCCTCTTGAGATAAAGGGCATTTAAACATGTAAAGCCTTATTGTTATTATGTACCAAATGACTCAACCCACATTTTTACACAGGAAAATGAACACTGAAAATGTCAGCACTCATTATTACTAAATCCATTACACTCAAATTCTTATGGTCTCACATCAACATTATTATATTATGATTTTAGCTGTTCTTCTGTCTTTTTAATGGATAATTGTTTTGGAATTTTGTTGTTTTCTGCCAAATAGCAACATGAATCAGTCTTAGGTATACCTATGCCCCTTCCCTCTTGAAACTCCCTCCCATCTCTCATCCCATCCCAGCCCTCTAGATTGTTGCAGAGCACCCGTTTGAGTTCCCTGAGTCATCCAGCAAATTCCCCTTGGCTATCCTATTTTACACATAGTTTTATAAGTTTCCATGTTACTGTCTTCATACAACTTACCTTCTCCTTCCTCACCTCCTCACTGTGTCCCTAAGTCTGTTTTCTATGTCTCTTTTTCCACTACTGCCCTGCAAATAAATTCTTCAGCACCATCCTTCTAGATTCCATATATATGAGTTAGAATATGATATTTATCTTTCTCTTTCTGACTGACTTCACTCTGTGTAATAGGCTCTAGGTTTATCCACCTGATTAGAACTGACTCAAATATGTTCCTTTTTATGACTAATATTCCATTGTACATATGTACCACAGCTTCTTTATCCATTCATCTGTTAATGGGCATCTAGGTTGCTTCCATGTTCTAGCTATTGCAAATGGTGATGCAGTGAGTATTGGAGTACATGTTTATTTTTCAATTTTGGTTTCCTCAGAGTATATGCCTTATATTGGGACATATGGTGGTTTTATTCCTAGTTTTTTATGGAATCTCCATACCGTCTTCCATAGTGGCTGCATCAGTTTACATCCCCACCAGCAATGCAAGAGGGTTTCCTTTTCTCCACACTGTCTCCAGCATTTATTGTTTTTAGGCTTTTTGATGATGGTCATTCTGACCAGTGTGAGGTGGGTAACTCATTGTAGTTTTGATTGCAGTTCTTTAATAATGAGTGATGTTGAACATCTTTTCATGTGTTTATTAGTCATCTATATATCTTCTTTAAAGAAATGTCTGCTTTTTCCCACTTTTTGATTGGGTTGTTTGTTTTTCTGGTATTGAGTTGTATGATCTGCTTACATATTTTGGGAATCAATTCTTTGTTGTTTCCTTTGCTATTCTTCTTCTACTCTTTATTTTAGCAATCATACATGTGATCTTTCAGTGTACCTAGAGCAATGTGGTATATACTATACATGGCATCTATGGCTTCACTCAAATCATCTTCATTCTTCTTTTTCTTTGTCACCATAGAACAGAATGGGCTTCCTTGGTGCCTCAGACAGTAAAGAAACTTCCTGCAATGCAAGGGTCCAATCCTTGTGTCAGGAAGAGCCCCTGGAGAAGGGAATGGCAACCTACTCCAGTTTTCTTGCCTAGAAAATTCCATAAACAGAGGAGAGTGGTGGGCTGCAGTCCATGGGGTTGCAAAGAATCTGATACAACTGAGCCACTAACACATAGTAGAGAATACCTCAGAAATCCCCATACTTTGTCATCACAATATGACAAGAATGTCAGTTTGTAGAGACCAATTTGTAAAATGAAATTTACAATGCATATGTCTATCATCAGCTTCAAGAACAGTTTCAACATGCTTGAAAAAAGTTTCACTAGCTAAACCTTTTATAGTTGTAAAGTTTGTACAATTTCACTAACTAAACCTTATAACTGATTTGTACTCTGAATCTTTATTCACACAAGTTAAGTTCCTTGTTCCATTTCTCTGGGAGGGTAACTTAAGCTAAGAGTCTCAGGTTTCTATCAGTTAAAAAGTATTGAAAGTTTAAAAATAGTTGAAATTATAGTCTTAGTTCAGTTTCCCTAATAATATAATAATAGTATAAAATCTTATTGTTTGTTGTTGTTGTTTAGTAGCTAAGTCGTGTCCCATTCTTTCCAACCCCATAAACTGTAGCCTAGTAGACTTCTCTAGCCACTGGATTTCCCAGACAAGAATAGTGGAGTGAGTTGCCATTTCCTTTTCCAGCGGATCTTCCTGACCCAGGAATTGAACCCACATCTCCTACATTGTAGGCAGATTCTTTACACCTCTACCACCAAGAAAGCTCCATAAAATCTTGAGTAGCCTCCAATAAGATTGATGATCTAAGAACAAAGATCAGATTTACCTTCTCATCTGATAGGAAAAAAAGACTAAACTTCTGAAAAAAATTATTTTCAAGACACTAGGCAACAAAGGACTGTAAGCTCTGTGATACAGAAAATGCATGCTGTATAAAGAGTCTTACTCTCAAAAACAAGAAGTGAGAACATGAGGAACATGATTATGGTAATAAGAAGTCAAGACAGCTTCCCCAAATAAGCAAAAGAACTTTGCAAAATCTCAAATAACAGTGAAAAATGCTGGAGAATAAATTGATGTAGCTGTTCTTGTTAAGAAATGCAAATATAATTATAAATGTTAAAAGAATTACTATAGCCTCTATGTGGCATGTAATTCAAAGGAAACATTAAATTTCCATCATTGGTAAGACTTGTTTTTGTTATAATGTTCTAATCCTGAAACTTTGCCCATTAGGGTGGTGCTTCCCACGCTGTGATGCTGTAATCAGCCACTACTCTGAAGACAGTCCAGGGGCTTCCCTGGTGGGTCAGATGATAAAGAATCTGTCTGCAATACAGGAGACCCTAGTTCAATCCCTTGGTTGGGAAGATCCCCCTGGAGAAGGGAATTGCAACCCACTTCAGTATTTTTGTCTTGAGAACTCCATGGACAGCGGAGGCTAGTGTGCTATACAGTCCATGAGGTTGCAAAGAACCAGAAATGGCAGAGCTACTAATTCTTTCACTTGCTAATGATGGTCAAAGTCCTAACCCGCCTTTAAAATTTCAGCCCCTTCTCAGGCCCTGTCATTCTGGGCTGCTCTAAGAAGGCCATAATTTCTAACAGTGAGGAGAACTATTCTTCATTTTCTCTCTCAAAGTATTATTAACAACTGAAGATTTTTAAAAGGCTTTATTCCCTAGTATATCCAGGCAGACCATTTTATTATTTCAGACTTTGACTAAAATTTTATTGCCATGGTACTTCTGGAATGAAACAAGATAAGAAAAAAATGTATAATTCTTCAGCTTAATATTCTTCTGTCCAGTTTAATATCATGGTATAAGAAAAAGGTCTATCTTTTCACAAAAAGCTTTTTTAAAGTGTCTTTTAATTGCTCAATTCAATGAGAGGGGATTGATAAAATTTTCTTGCCAATACACACACACACACACACACACGCATATATATATATATATATATATATATGTGCTAACATATATATGTATATGTTAATATATTAGCATTCTGTATTTGGCACTTCCTATATGCCAGAAAGTGTTCTAAATGCTAGTTTAAAAATGAGTATATTTTATTATCCGTCTGGGTACAAACAGAAAACAGAATCCAGACACAAATTTGAATCAGGAAGATTTCACATTTTAAAGATTACAGTAAGTCCCCCACATAGGAGCCCTCAAGTTGTAAACTTTCAAAAGAAGCTAACAGGCATTACACCAATATCAGGCATAAGTGAAATTGCAGCTTGCTCTCCACCTCCTCTTGCTGACAATCCTTTAGCTCTACCATCGCCCACTTCTTCTCCCTCCTGCAATCAGTAACTCTTCTTGCCTTTTCACTTGATGCCAGCCCCTATATATCAGCTGCTGTTTTGTACTTTTCAAGGTACTGTTGTTGTTCAGTTGCTAAGTCATGTCTAACTGAGACCACATAGACCGCAGCATACCAGGCTTCTCTGCCCTTCACTATCTCCCAGAGTTTGCTCAAACTCATATCTATTGAGTCAGTGATGCCATGTAGTCCTCTCATTTTCTGTCACCCCCTTTTCCTGCTGCTCTCAATCTTTCCCAGCATCAAGATCTTTTCCAGGTGGCCAAAGTATTGGATCTTCAGCTTCAGCATCAGTCCTTCCAGTGAATGTTCAGGGTTGATTTGCTTGCACTGTAAGATTAAAAATGTTTTCTTTATTTTTGTTTTTGTTTTGTATGTATTATTCGTGTGAAAAGTATTATAAACGTGTTACATTACAGTGTTTTAGAGCTGATTGTGTTAGTTGGGTATCTAGGCTAATTTTATTGGACTTACAAACAGATTGGACTTAACAAAATGCTCTCTAAATGGAAATTCATATTTAAGGGACCTACTCTATTAACTATAATAGGAATTGGAGTAACAAGGAATTGGCTCATAGTCAAGAGAGGGCTTCCCAGGTGGCCCTAGTGGTAAAGAACCCGCCTACCAATGCAGGAGACAAAAGAGATTCAGGTTCAGTCCCTGGGTTGGGAAGATCCCCTGGAGGAGAGAATGGCAACCCATTCCAGTATACTTGCTCCCATGGACAGAGGAGCCTGGTGGGATACAGCCCATAGGGTCTCAAAGAGTTGGACATGACTGAAGTATCTTAGCATGTGCACACACACACACACACGCATACACACAAGTAAAGAGACCACAAACATTATAGGAATAGTGAATAAGGAGCAAGCCCTAGTCCTTGGGTATTTTATCTCAATAGTATACCCCACCTCCAAGTTTGTGATCCAGACCTTAGTGAAGGTCACAGCTGTGGTCCCCTAGATGGCAGAGAAGCCATTAAACTGCTATCTGGGTGACCCTGAGTATGCCATCTAGGGTTCCAGAGAAAGCTTCGTGGGTGATCTTCGTGGGAGATGCTGCAAAACCAAGTCAAAGGAGTTGTCCATAAGGTAATCAATCTCATTATGGTTTATTTGAGAATGTCCCAGTTATAAACAGAAAGTCCCATATTCCACGGGTCTCCTCAAACTTGATTAAATCATTATGGATGGTCACTGAGTTTCTGGGAAAACTTTCTGACCATAAGTTGTTGTTGGTCCCTATACATTACAGGAGCTGAGCACTGGAGAAAGGGCATGCATTTGCAGAGACTGGTGCTGGCCGAGCTGTCCATGCAGGCACTGGGCACTGTGGGAGCCATGTGCTGCAGGAGCAGAAGCCTGGAGAAGTTGCTGATGTTGCAGGAGCCAGGCACCAGAGTATGCATACTTTAGGAGCCCACCTAACGTCCACAGCAGATCAGTAAGCTAATCCCTGCCCTCCTGCCATGTCTCTCCAGTACTCTCTACTGACAAAGTTCAAGATCCAGCCAACTTGCAAAGAAAAAAGTATTTAAATGGTGTAGAGCAGTTGTTATAGCATAAGTAGAAAGGTGTAATTGAAACTAAGAGGCTTTAAACTCATTACTAGCACATCATAAATGTTATTTTCAAGTCAGAACGCTTAGTCTAATCCTGAAGACACTATCTAATAAGTTACTGGTTCTAAGACTAGCATCCTAGAATGTGAGTTTACTCAAGAATTTTTTCTTTCCTCTCTTTATTTATTGCATTCTACATTTTAAATTTTTTTTAAAAAACTGTTATTGATGTATAATTGACACACACCATTATATCAGATTCTGGAAAACAGCAAAATGATTTGATATTTGTATATATTGCAAAATGATCACCACAAAAATTCTAATTAGCATCCCTTACTAGACATAGTTGCAATTTTTTTTCCGGTTGTGATATGTGAACTCTTAAGATCGATTCTCTTAGCAACTATTACATACAGTATTATTAATTTTAATTGTCATGCTGTGCATTATATTACAAGACTTTCTTATTTTATATCTTTTGATCTCCTTTACCCATTTGATCCATGACCACTCTTCCTCTGATAAACACCAATCGGTTCTCTACATTTATGGCCTTATTTTTGACTTCCATACACAACCAAGATCATGTGCATTTATCTTTCTTCTACCTGACTTATTTCACTTAGCATAATGCCCTCAATGTCCATCTATGGTATAAAAAATGGCAAGATTTCTTTCTTTTTTATGACAATAATACATAATACATATTGTTTATATATATGTAAAATGTATCCATTCATTGATGGATTTTTAAACTGCTTCCATATCTTGGCTATCGTAAGCATTGTTACACTGAGTATGAGGTTGCATATATATTTTTGAGTTAGTTTTGTCATTTTTCTTTAGATCTTTAGATAAATACCCAGAAGTGGAATTGTCAGGTTTGGTATATATGTATATGGACTTCCCAGGTAGCTCCAGTAGTAAAGAATCTGCCTGCAATGCAGGAGACCTGGGTTCAATGCCTGGGCTGGGAAGATCCCCTGGAGGAGAGCATGGCTACCCGCTCCAGTATTCTTGCCTGGAGAATCCCCATGGACAGAGGAGCTTGGTGGGCTACAGTCCATGGGGTCACAAAGAGTCAGACACAGCTGAGCATCTAACACACACACACACATATTTGTGTGTATAATAGTTTCTGTTTATTTTTTGTGAGGAACTGCCATAAGGTTTTTCATAGTGACTGCACCAATTTATATTCTCACCAATAGAGTACAAGGATTTCCTTTTCTCCACATCCTCATCAACATTTGCCATTTCCTATATTTTTGAAAATAGACATTCTGATAGGTGTGAAGCAGACCTTGGTTTTAAAGTTTTGAATGCTAAAAGTAAATATAGTTTTACCAAGGCTCTGATTTAAGTGTGCAGACAAAAATGATGTCTGATAGCTTCCATAATTTCAATGAGTACTGTCTTAACACCAGAGAGAAACTCCTGAGTGGAAACATTTATTAATATGATTTATATTTTACTTGTCATGGAATAAAAATTATTTTATTTCTAATCAAGAGTCCAGCACTATCAATATTTTATTTAATAGCTTTTCTTTGCCTGTCTTAACATTTCAGTTAGTTATTTCAGACAAGTCATAGTTAATTACTACTCTTTAAATTATTTTTATCTTTTGGTTATTGCTGTCTCTGACTACAACCAAAATAAATGTTCATACCATGATGTAGAATATAGGTCAAAATTTTATTTCATGTATTATATTCTTATTTTCTGTTTCTCAGTAAGATAGAGCATCTTATAAGGGTACATTATCCCATCAACTAAAAAAAAATTAGATGAAACCCAATTCTTGATGGCATCAAAGACCTACTGAATAAACAGCTAGAGGTGAGAGGGAATGATGCAAGAAGAGGAGAATCAGCAGCATTTCTCAGAAGGCATTTTGTGATTCTGGATGCAGGACTGGAAATCACCCAGCTGAGAAGTATTGATGGGGAATTAAGAAACCAGCAGAGATATTGCAATCTTAAAGCACTGGCGTGATAAAACTGGAGAGCTGAGAGGTCTTCAGCATTAAGTTCCCTATGCTAACATGGTTATATGTAAATTCTGAAGCATCACAGAGTGACAACAAAAAGAAATCTACTACTAAAAAAAAAAAAAAAGAACTAAAATTAATCTATGTTAGAAGCTAGGATTGCAGTTACCCTTGGAGGTGAGGGGGTTTCAAGGGGGCTTGCACATTTCTGGTAAGGTTCTATTTCTTGAACTGGGTGGTTTTTGCAAGGTTTATTCACTATGTGAAAATTTGTTAAGCTATATGCTTATTATTTGTGTAAGTTTCTATAGTATATTTCATGTGTATGTGTACATGAAGAGATAATATACAAGAAGCATGTTTCATGCATAAATATAGAGACACATAAGTGTTTTAGATACATATCCCTGCATAAATGTTTTAGATACATATTTATGTGTATGCACATATACAGATTATGCATTTCTTCCATCATTTTTTCATGTCAGTAAAAGTGTTTCCTCTTAATGTTAAAAATTCTTAAGTATGGAAAATTCAAGATTTTTACAGTCTAAGTCATTAGGAGGAAAGATATCCTCTCAATCACTTAAGTGTCTCAGTCATGTCAACTCTTTGCAATCCCATGGTCTACAGCACAGAACTAAAGACTTCCCTGTCTATCACCAACTCCCAGCATTGCTCAAATTCATGTCCATTGAGTCGGTGATGCCATTCAACTGTCTCATCCTCTGTCTTCCCCTTCTCCTCCTGCCTTCAATCTTTCCCAGCATCAAGGTGTTTTCCAGTGAGTCAATTCTTCCCACCAGATGGCCAAAGTATTGGAGTTTCAGCTTCAGCATCAGTCCTTCCAATGAATATTGAGGGCTGATTTCTTTAGGGATGGACTAGTTGGATCTCCTTGCAGTCCAAGGGACTCTCAAGAGTCTTCTCCAACATCATGGTTTAAAAGCATCAATTCTTTGGCCCTCAGCTTTCTTTATACTCCAGCTCTCACATCTGTGCATGAGTACAGGAAAAACCAAAGCTTTGACTAGATTAAATATTATATATTCATATAAAAATGACTATGAATAAGAGGATTGAAATAAAATGTGTAACAACAATCTTATCAGGAGTTAGTACAGCTTCTTTGGCATTGCTGACCCAAACACAAATTTCGAAAGAAATCATAGAAGCATTTACTGTTGTTGTTGCTCAGTCATATCCGACTCTTTGTGACCTATGGACAACAGCACACCAGGTTTCCCTGTCGTTCACAAACTTCTGGAGTTTGTTCAAACTCATGTCCATTGAGTCAATAATGCCATTCAACCATCTCATCCTCTGTCATCCCCTTTTTCTGCTGCCTTCAATCTTTTCCAGCATCAGAGTCTTACCTACACTCAGAAGCTTCAGTTCAGTTAAGTTGAGTCGCTCAGTCGTATCTGACTCTTTGCGACTTTATGAATTGCACACCAGGCCTCCGTGTCCATCACCACCTCCCGGAGTTCACCCAAACTCATGTGCATTGAGTCAGTGGTGCCATCGAGTGATCTCATCCTCTGTTGTCCTCTTCTACTCCTGCCCTCAATCCCTCCCAGCATCAGGGTCTTTTCCAGTGAGTCAACTCTTTGCATCAGGTGGCCAAAGTATTGGAATTTCAGCCTCAGCATCAGTTGTTCCAATGAACACCCAGGACTGGTCTCATTTAGGATCGACTGGTGGGATCCCTTTACAGTCCAAGGGACTCTCAAGAGTCTTCTCCAACACTGCAGTTCAAGAGCATCAATTCTTTGGCCCTCAGCTTTCTTTGTAGTCCAACTCTCACATCCATACATGACCACTGGTAAAACCATAGCCTTGACTAGATGGACCTTGGTTGGCAAAGTAATATCTCTGCTTTTGAATATACTATCTAGGTTGGTATAACTTTCCTTCCAAGGAGTAAGCATCTTTTAATCTCATGGCTGCAGTCACCATCTGCAGTGATTTTGGAGCCCCTCAAAATAAAGTCTGACACTGTTTCCCCTGTTTCCCCATCTATTTCTCATGAAGTGATGGGAACAGATGCCATGATCTTCATTTTCTGAATGTTGAACTTCAAGCCAACTTATTCACTCTCCTCTTTCACTTTCATCAAGAGGCTCGTTAGTTCCTCCTCAGTTTCTGCCAAAAGAGTGGTGTCATCTGAATACCTGAGGTTATTAATATTTCTCCCAACAGTCTTGATTCCAGCTTGTGCTTCTTCAAGGCCATTGTTTCTCATGAGGACCTCTCCATAGAAGTTAAATAAGCAGGGTGACAACATACAGCCTTGACATACTCCTTTTCCTATTTGGAACCAGTCTGTTGTTCCATGTCCAGTTCTATCTGTTGCTTCCTGACCTGTATACAGGTTTTTCAAGAGGCAGGTCAGGTGGTCTGGTATTCCCATCTCTTTCAGAATTTTCCACAGTTTATTGTGATCCACACAGTCAAAGGCTTTGCTATAGTAAATAAAGCAGAAATAGATGTGTTTTTTTTTTTTTCTGGAAATCTCTTGCTTTTTCGATGATCCAGTGGATGTTGGCAATTGGATCTCTGGTTCCTCTGCCTTTTGTAAAACCAACTTGAACATCAGGAAGTTCATGGTTCATGTATTGCTGAAGCCTAGCTTGGACATTACTTTACTAGCATGTGAGATGAGTGCAATTGTGTGGTAGTTTGAGCATTCTTTGACATTGCCTTTCTTTGGGACTGGAATGAAAACTGACCTTTTCCAGTCCTGTGGCCACTGCTGAGTTTTCCAAATTTGCTGGCATATTGAGTGCAGCACTTTCACAGCATCATCTTTCAAGATTTGAAATAGCTCAACTGGAATTCCATCACCTCTACTAGCTTTGTTCTTAGAAGCTTAGATATTATCAAAGTTCAAATGGGAATATGCCCCCACATCTAAGCCATAAAGAACATTTCCTAACACAGTACAGTCCCAAAGTTATATCTGAACAAAAGGCAATACAGAAAGAAAAAAATAAATAAATAATGGGAATTGTTTAGGTGCCATTCATATGATTATACATAATCATGTGCTACACATTTTTAAATGAAAGCAGACTCAGGGAAATTATAGAGATGTGCAATAGATAAAGGTCACAGTAATATTGCTACTAACAAAATTTTGTGATACTCAGATACAAAAAATAGCAACACAGATATCATCTTTACTGTACCTTCCTTTATTTGTTTCCTCTTCTCATACATTTACATAAACTTGAAAAAAATCTAATAATATTTTACATTGAGAATCACATTTAAATGACCAATATCAACAAATTGGACTATGTTCTTATTGTCAATGAGTATTCTTTTTTTTTTTTTTCTAAACTATTCCTAATATCCAAAATCACTGCAGATGGTGACTGCAGCCATGAAATTAAAAGACGCTTACTCCTTGGAAGAAAAGTTATGACCAATCTAGATAGCATATTCAAAAGCAGAGACATTACTTTGCCAACTAAGTTTCGTCTAGTCAAGGCTATGGTTTTTCCTGTGGTCATGTATGGATGTGAGAGTTGGATTGTGAAGAAGGCTGAGCGCTGAAGAATTGATGCTTTTGAACTGTGGTGTTGAAGAAGACTCTTAAGTGTCCCTTGGACTGCAAGGAGATTCAACCAGTCCATTCTGAAGGAGATCAGCCCTGGGAATTCTTTGGAAGGAATGATGCTAAAGCTGAAACTCCAGTACATTGGCCACCTCATGTGAAGAGTTGACTCATTGGAAAAGACTCTGATGCTGGGAGGGATTGGGGGCAGGAGGAGAAGGGGACGACAGAGGATGAGGTGGCTGGATGGCATCACTGACTTGATGAACGTGAGTCTGAGTGAACTCCGGGAGTTGGTGACGGACAAGGAGGCCTGGTGTGCTGTGATTCATGGAGTCGCAAAGAGTCCGACACAACTGAGTGACTGAACTGAACTGAGCTGAACTAAATATCTATTGACCCTATACGATGGGCTAGGTATTGTTTTACATACTTTATGTTCATTAAGTTATTTTATCTGCAGAAAAAAATGCAAACAAACAGTATGTCATAGCTTCTCATATAATTTTGTCTAAATAAATGCAGAAATCAAGTGACAAAGACATGAGGACATCCAATATTTGTCAAATAACTATTAAATGGAAGTATAGGAATTCTAGATAAGCAGTCTCCTCTAGAGTCTCATACCGTGTGTTCATATTGCTTCTAAAATTTAAGCTAATTTGGCTTCAAATAACAATGACAACTAAATTAACTTATATGCAGCAAGCTTCACATTATACTATTCTTATTTTCACCCAGAAGATTTTCAAATGATTTCAGTACTTCAGTTTCAACCTTTATTTAGGGAAGTATTTCTCTAAATTTTAAAGAAGATATATTTGGAATTTTTTTTCTTTCCTAAATTCTGTTCCTACTATAGGACGTTACTGTGACGTTCATCCACAGTGTTCCCTTGATTTTAAAACAAAACAAACATAAATTTCAATTAAAGATTTACTAGAGAACAGGAAGAGTGAAAACATAAGACTATTTTAGAGTTAAAAAAAAAAAAAAGGAAAGGAAGTCCTGGAAAAGAAAGTTGAATCTCCACCTAGTGAACTTTTTCCCCTAAAGCAGGTCAGAAACTAAAATTAATTCAGTAGAGTGATTGGAGTATAGTTATTATATATACTGTGTTGTATACATTTTCAAATAAATAATGAATTTTTATTTCAAACTTACTGATGGAACATGAGAATTTTGGCTGAGTCTTCTTAGATCAAAATGGTAATTATTTTGATTCTCTGAAATAATGTAGGGATAGAAGTTGGTATTCAAAAGAATAGAAAGTGAGTTGTTCTTGGAAAGTTGAAAGTGAAGAAGGTGTATCACAAGGAATATAGTTTTTTTTTTTAAAAAGTGACAAGCTTTGGAAATACAGCAACTAAAAATGGACCAAACAATTTAATTTCTTGGCCCTTATTGGCTCCATCAGTGAATATGGGATCCCAGTGCCTTCAGTAAATCTTTGTGCAAAGGACAACTGTGTGCACATGTATCTTTGAGATGGAGATAGAAAGATGCAAGACAATAACTTGCTTAAGATTGGACTAGTAGCATTGGTTGTGGACTCAGATTCCTTGGGAACTCCCTCAGGGTCCCAGGAAATGTTGGCTACCTGAAGGTTTTAGCAGAAAATGTAGAGTTGCAAGACAAGTGGAAAATATACTTCCTGGACTAGTTAGAAGGGTCTGAAAGAAACCCTCCAGCTTCCTAATGTTCTCACAGTTGTGAGAGTTCAAGAAATGTCGACTCATTACCTGCTACACACAGTGAGCATCAGTATGTTTCTAAACCCTGCTACTGCTGCTGCTAAGTCACTTCAGTCATAACCGACTCTGTGCGACCCCACAGACAGCAGCTCACCAGGCTCCCTGTCCCTGGGATTCTCCAGGCAAGAGCACTGGAGTGGGCTGCCATTTCCTTCTCCAATGTATGAAAGTGAAAAGTGAAAGTGAAGTTGCTCAGTCGTGTCCGACTCTTGGCGACCCCATGGACTGCAGCCTACCAGGCTCTTCCGTCCATGGGGTTTTCCAGGCAAGAGTACTGGAGTGGGGTGCCATTGCCTCTGACTCCACAATCTCAAGTTACAAAGTTAAAAAAAAAAAAAAAAAAGGCAAAGTCACCACCTGAAATCACACCATGAAAGCAGAAAATTGAGCTTATAGCATCAAAGCCCGTCTGCCTCAGACCTGTGGCAAATGACCATATCTAGGGAAAGCTGAATCCATTATTGACCCAGGAAATGGACTCCCCACCAAGAATGAGTGAGCGGGCTTCTTGTAAAGAAAGCAACTAAGCCTTGCAGGTATTTAACTTATCTCCTCCCCAAGCAGCTGAAACAATAAAGCAATAATGTCCAGCTCACTGCCCTGCAGAGAAGAAGAAGGCCTAAAATCATTTTGAACAAAGTCAAACAAAATTAGAAAACTGAAGAGGAAGTAGAGCAATATCTGAGTGACCACTATTCTTAGGGAAAGAACTTTTAAAACATTATATCTCATATTTCTTCTTAATAATTTTGTTAGATAGCAGGAAAACCCCTTAAATAACACTACCCATATTTTTAAAGTCAGAAAGATGAGATTCGGGGAGTTGAAGGAAATTGGCCAATTCTTCAAGAGCTCGTAAGCAGCAGATTCTGGATTCATAACATTCGCTTCTCCTATGGGTTAAGGGAGAAATCCGGTGTTTATTTGAACTCAAAACCATAATCGCTAGGAAAATATGAAGCACATATTATACTTTCTTCCATTGGTGAACAGGATATTTCAAAAGAATAAAAAATTGTAGAATGTGGGGGATTTTCTCAATAAGCCTCCTATCTAGGTGTTCTCAAAGAGATGAAATGACTTTCTAAACATGATGGCTCCCTTGATTCCTCTTCAATGTGTTCAATAAGATTTTTAAAACTGTATCTCATTTTCCAGTTCTTCCTGGTGGGAAGTTTGCCCTGCTCTGAACTGGTTTGCTATAGCTAGAACTGGAAGGAGAGACATTTTAATAAGCTTTTTTGAGAGGAAATTGGTATATTTGTTGTTGTTGTTCAGTAACTAAGTTGTGTCTGTCTTTTTATGACCCCATGGACTGCAGCCTGCCAGGCTCCTTGATCCATGGGATTTCCCAGGCAAGAGTACTGAAGTTGGTTGCCATTTCCTTCTCCAGATGATCTTCCTGACTCAGGGATTTAACCTGTGTCTCCTGCACTGGTAGGCAGATTCTTTACTACTGAGCCACCAGGGAAACCCACTATAATATAGAATTAACTTTCAATTCTCCACATATATTGAGCTGATATTTATTATGCCTCTACAAATCTATCCCAAGTACAGCTCTTATACATGCATTATGATATATTTGGAAGGATTTTATTGCATTTTCCAAATTAAAACAAGAAATCTGAAAAGAATCTAAATGTTTATTCAATGGAGGAATTGTAGTATATGCCTTGTAGAATAGATATATAATGCATGCAACCTTCTAGAATGGCTAGACATTTTTAAAGGTTTTAAAAAAGCATTGGGAAATTTTTGAAAATGCCTTTTTTTAACTTTGAATGTAAATTTATTTTAATTGGAGGTTAATTACTTTACAATATTGTACTGGTTTTGCCATACATCAACATAAATCCACCACAGGTATACATGTGTTCCCCATCCTGAACACCCCTCCTTCCCCCCCTCCCCGTACCATCCCTCTGGGTCGTCCCAGTTCACCAGCCCCAAGCATCCAGTATCATGCATCGAACCTGGACTGGCGATTCGTTTCATATATGACATTATACATGCTTCAATGCCATTCTCCCAAATCATCCCACCCTCTCCCTCTCCCACAGAGTCTAAAAGACTGTTCTATACGTCTGTGTCTCTTTGAGTGTATATCTATTTCTACTTTATGGCTTAGTCATTTCATTCAGAGATTTACCTAAGGCAAATGAAAGAAAAAGTCCACTTAAAATTTTTACATAAATGATAATAGGAGTTTTATTCATTGTAGTCAAAAGCTAAAAGCAATCTAAATGCCCCTGTGAAAAGATAAACAAAGTACAGCATATATATTTGATGGAATGCTATGTGACAATTAAAAAAATTAAGTGATAATACTTCCTTGGATGTGTCTGAAAATTCATATATTGAGTTAAAGAAACAAATCATGGAAATTTCCTGCTAGTCCAATGGTTCAGACTCTGTGCTTCCAATGCAAGAGACATGGATATGATCCCTGGTCAAGAAATAAAGATCCCACATGTTGAATGGCAAAAAATAATAATAATAATAATTAAAAAATAATAAGCCAGTCACAAAAATGTATATTATATATGATCTTATTTGCACGACTTTTTCCCTCCAACTCGGTTTATTAAAGATAACAAAATTCTCTATATATGGTGACCTCAACATGTTGCTTCAAAACATGATACTTTCCTTAACTACTATTTTGATAAGTCAACCTACAGAGTTTCAAAAGGCAGGCCACTCTAACTCATGTACACCCATGGTGGATTCGTGTCAATGTATGGCAAAACCAATACAGTATTGTAAAGTAAAATAAAGTAAAAATAAAAATTAAAAAGAGAAAAATACTCAATGCATATTACATGAATGGTATAGTTACTAGAACTCCTATTGTATAAGTCCTGGAAAATGCAAATGAATATAAAGAGACAAAAAGCAGATCAGCTGAGAGGAAGGTAGGAGGGTTGCAGTCTTGGCTCAAAGACGATAGACTCTTGCTTTTCTTACAGCATCTTTAAAGGTTTCTTTGAATAAATGATGCTTAATTTGCTGTATTACCTTGGACCATTTCCAGAGGCCTTAAATTGTTTTTTCCTCTCTAAGTAATTTTCACTTCTTTCACTGGAAAGTGGCTATGCATAGCTCTTCATGCTATCAGGCCAAAAATTCAATTTTGGTGGGGTAGGTTAAATATTATTTTAGCAAAATTAGTAGACTTTTTGTAAACAATAAAAGCTCTTAATGGATTGCTAGGGTATTTTCAGATAATTTTCAGCTATTTCACCAAGAAAGTTGTATTGATTTCTTCTTCAGTGCCCAGTATATCTACATTGAAGAAACAATTTAATTCATTTACTAGAATTTTAGCTCTTATTTTCTTTTCTTTTTCACTTTTCATTATGGGGTTTACTAACTAGAGATTTAAATTTAATCTTGTTTAAAAAAATAAAATAAAATACACTGTATTTGTGCACCTCTGTGCCATTCCTTACATACTTACAAGGCTACTTCATCTGGGTTACAATGTTATTTTTTTAGATAACGTTTGACTGATCTTGACTCCAGAAGACCATCTTCAGCAGCATACTGGCCACCAACAATTGATTGTTCATTCCAGTTCAGTTTGAGCACACTGTAGTCCATGATAGAATGTTCATTATTTGCTTTGCACTGAACACATCATTGTATTTATATACATATTAGTTTAAGTCCAAAGACTTGTACACATGAAAAATTGTACTGATTATGCTGCTTACATTGACAGAAATTAAATTGACTGTCATTTATTCTTTGATTTTGTTTAGAACATCAGAGATTAAAGTTGGAGTTTAAAAATGTACATGTGGAAAACACATTAGTTGGAAAAATTATAAATATGGAAAGTCTACAACAATTCTCATTTTTAAATGTATGAGTCATAAAATTCAAAAAATATGATAACCACTGTCTGAGTGGATACAGTGGATGATTGTTTTGTATACATGTGGATAATGCAATTAAGAACTCAAGAGGGATTAAATACAAAGAAAATATCTGAAAACATAGACTTTTTGAAGAAAACATAGCAGTACACGCTTTGACATCCAGCTTAGCAATATGTTTTGGATTTGTCTCCTCAGGCAACAACAACAAAAAAAGATAAAAATAAACAAATGGGACCAAATCAAGCTAAAAAGATTTTGCATAATGAAGGAAACCATCAACAGAATGAAAAGAGAATTGACGAAGATATATACAAATGATGTGTCTGGTAAGGGGTTAACAGCTAACATATAAGACTCATACAAATAAATATCAAAAAAGCAAACAATTTAATTTTTAAAAATGGGCAGAGGACCTGTATAACTGTTTTTCCAGAGAAGACATACAGATGACCAACAGGCATAAGAAAAGATACTCAATGTCATGAACCATCAGGGAAATGTAAATCAAAACAACAATGCGATGTCACCTTTCACACCCTTCAGAGTCATTATCATCAGAAAGACAAGAAATTACAGTTGTTGGGCGAGATATGGAGAAAAGGGAACCCTAGTACACTGTTGGTGGGAGTGTAAATAGGATGCAGCCACTGTGGAAAACAGTGTGAAGTTTCCTCAAAAATTAAAAATATAACTGCCATACAGTCCAGCAATTCCAGTTCTGGGTATTTAACCAAAGAAAACAAAAACACTAAATTGAAAAGATATATACATCCCAATGTTCATATAATTGTTTGAAATAGTCATGATATGGAATCAACCTAAGCAACCATAGAAAGACAAATGAATAAGTGGATTGTATGTATATATAGTAATATAATATTTTATGACTCAGCCATAAAAAACAAATGAAATTTTTCTTGCCATCGGTGACCTGGACGGTATTATGTTGAGTGAAATGTCAGATGTAAAAAGACAAATACTTTATGTTTTCACTTATAGGTGAAAACTAAAAATTGAAACAGAAACAAAAACTAGTAGTTGCCTGAGGGGAGGAAATGTGGGGATGCGTAAAATAGGTGAAGGGGATTCAGAGGTACACACTACTAGTTATAAAATAAATGAGACATGGGGATGTAATATACAGCACAGGGACTATATTCAATATTTTATAATAACTTTGCATCATGTGAAATCTATGAAAATGTCAAATCACTACGTCATGCCCCTGAAACTAATATTATAGATCAGCTATACTTCACCAAAGGGGAGAGGGGGGAAGAATTGGTGCAGAGTTCAGAGAGTAAATGAAGGATTTGTTATCATAACATTTTAGAATTTAGAAATGATTGGTACCTTTTATTGAGCACAATTTTCTAAGCAAGGGGCTAGCAAGAACCTAAATGGTTCAGGTAGGATAATGACCTTAATTTGCACAAGCATTGGGGAAATTAAATCTCACTTAATTTTTTGCAGATGATCAGACTAATTCCATGAGAGGCTAAGAACCTTGTCTAAATAACACAGAGCTGAAATGCATTCTATGTAGCACAGAGACTAAGAATGGCAGAAAATACTTTTAAGAGAATGGGTTTCATTTAAGGTATTAAAATCCTACATCTTGAGCAATGTGCAAGCCCCATTTGAAGAAGATATGCATTTGTGTCTGTTTGTATCATTTTATACACAAAATCTGTAAGTATCAATATTTAGTGTTATGTAGGTTAGGTATTTATATATACACATGCATGGCATATGTATGGCATGTATACATATACATACATATATATATGTGTGTGTGTGTATCATATGTATGGCATACATAAGGCATATATATGGCATATGTGTGGCATGGGGCTTCCCTTGTGGCTCAGCTGGTAAAGAATCCACCTGCAATGCAGGAGACCTGGGTTTGGTCCCTGGGTTGGGAAGAAACCTTGCAGAAAGGAATCATTACCCACTCCAGTATTCTGGCCTGGAGAATTCCATGGACTGTATAGTGCATGGTGTTGCAAAGAGTTGGACAAGACTGAGCAACTTTCACTTTATGTATGGCATGCCTTAATAGATATAGTTGCTGATGCATTAAAGAGGGACAAAAAACAAATGTGGAAAGTGCAAATAAAGACTCTGAGAACAATGAAGGAAAATAAATTTTTAGATCTAGTTATTAGTGAATTAAGTGACAGCATTAACTCCTTACTGAATAAGAACTGGTTATAATATTTAGACTGACAGCTACTTAGAAATCACAAAGCTTAAGGAGTGTTTGAGTTGTCAAAATTTGTTTCTGCCAGATCACAGAAAACTTTTCTGAATTAAATCCTATGTAAACTGGCATATATTTTTATGTGTGAAATTACTAAAAGCTTAAAGCAAACAAAATGCATATGTTTTACATCAAAATAGGGTACAGTTTTGTAAATATAATAGTGACAATGATCTCTGTAGACAAATGTCAGTGAGATAACTGATACTGTACTAGGGAGAGTTAACTCATTGTTTGTGAACTAAATGGTTCATGAAAATGAAAAAGTGATAGTTGCACCTGACTCTCCGAGACCACAAGGACTGTGGACCACCAAGTCTTCTGTCTATGGAATTCTCCAGGCAGGAATACTGGAATAGACTGAGTAGGAAATAAGTTTCTTACTCCAGGGTAACTTCCAGATCTAGGGATCAAACCCAAGTCTCCTGCATTGGAGGCAGATTCTTTACTCTCTGAGGGAGTAGTGATTTCTAAATAAACTATTTATATGACTCAGAGGGTAAAGAGTCTGCCTTCAGTGCAGGAGACCTGGGTTCAATCCCCTAGGTCTGGAAGATCCCCTTCCAACTCAACCCACTGCAGTATTCTTGCCTAGAGAATTCCATGGAGAGAAGAGCCTAGTAGGCTACATTCCATGGGGTCTCAGAGAGTCAGCTGTAACTATTACTTTTTCATTTCACGAACTCTTCAGTTCCACAAACACTGAGTTAACTTGCAACCCATGGCGTCGCAAAGAGTTGGACATGACTGAGAGACTAAGGCTTTCATTTTCATTTTCAATTTCATATTCTGTTTAAGGATGCCTTCTCTATTCAGATGGAGAAACACAGAAATACGTTACCAGAGTCAGGGATTCTGAATCATAAGCATGACCGGCTGTTAAGAGTTCTTGTTACAGCTAAATGAAAGGGAATGCCCTCCTCCCTTTTCTGGAATATCTACCTCAAAACAAAGAGCTAGATCATTTCTTCCTGTAAGCAACACTTAATTTATTAGCAAGAAACTCACAAGATTCTTTCATTAGCTAACATTTATTTTATAGTATAAGTTCTGAATTTTCCATCTTGGTTGAATGGATGCTGCAAACCACAGATGTGTTGCCAAAATCTTTTTTCTGGTTATCATCAATTCACAGGATAGTTTTTAACTCTCAGGTAATTTCACGTTTTTTAAACTTCTGTCACCATTTCTGAAATGTATGCAAATAACAGCTGGGCTATTATTTTGATGTATATTGAAGCACACCCAATTCATTTTTATGGAAAAAAAACACACACCACGGGAATGTTGGCATCCTGGTCTGTTCCCTTGTTTCCTGTCTATTATCTTAAAACCATACAGAGCTATTGGAGGGAGAAATCTGCAGTTATATTGTCAAAGTCGTTTTGTCGTCATTTTTCCAATTATGGGAGAAAAAGATTAAGTGAATTATCATCAGAAATGCAGATTTATAATAGATGTGCCAACAGAAGCAGTTTTTGGATTAATTTATATGGCTGTCATTAGCTGCAATAGGAGCTATCCATGGAAATCTCCCATTTCTACAGAAAAAGAGTGCAGACATTTGAAAATGCATAACTTAAGGATCATAAGTTATCAAAAGGATAATCACAAAAGTATGTTTTTTAATTTGTTTTTGAATATATATCATATGATACTGCTAGGCAAGAAATAAAAAAGGAGAGACAGTCTTCTCAGTGATAGCTTTCTATGAGTATTCAGTGTATCTTAAATGCTGTCACTAAAGTTACTTGGAATATTCTGAGGACAAATATTTTTGAGCAATACCCTACTCTAGTGTTCTTTACTAGAGAATTCCACAGACAGAAGAGCCTAGAGGTCTACAATCCATGCAGAGTTGGACATGAATGAGTGTCCCGTGGTTGGACAGAGTTGGACACAACTGAGTGACAGAGCACAGCACACATATCGTCATCAGTGTAGGGATCTGAATACTTTCTACACTACGAACATACAGAGCATTATCTCACCATTCAAGGAAGCAAAACAAAAAGCTCTGTGAGTATCTATTTGCTGAGTTACAAGATTTAAAGGATACAGGATGCTTGGGGCTGGTGCACGGGATGACCCAGGGAGATGATATGGGGTGGGAGGTGGGAGGGGGCTTCGGCATTGGGAGATCGTGTACACCTGTGGCTGATTCATGTCAATGTATGGCAAAACAAATACAGTACTGTAATGTAGAATAAAGTATTAAAAAAAAAGATACACAATTTTAATAATTCCAATGTAGAAGTAATAACTAGAAAAGAGGATAATCATGAATTCCCTTTTATGCAGGAAGGACAAAAGGAAGATGATACTGAGGTGAGATGTATTGTTGGACATGGTCAAATAGGGTATAATCAGTTGTTGGACAGATAAGGAAAATTGAAGCAAAACCCACTGAAGCTTTCGGACTGGATTTCCTTTCTCCTTCAGAGAAGGAAGTGTAGCACAGAAAGGGGACACCATGAGTGTTCAGAAAGGCTCTAAGCTGTAGCTTGCATATATGGAGCTGCAGTTATAGACTCACTATGCACGGGAAACAAAGAGTAGTAGATGCTTTTGTCAGCTCATGGTTTTCCCAATTAGCACTGCTAAATTTAGACCCAGGGACTGAACTGTGTTCTCCAGCATCCCAGGCAGACTCTTTACCATCTGAGCCATCAGAAAAGTCATTTTTAAAATATAAATCATCAAATCTTTTCCTAGTCAAAAAATAGCTTCCTTAGTATTGCCAGGTATAAAAATGAAAATTTTAAATTAATATTTTTACCTCTTCATATATTTCCTTTCCTTTCAGTGTCTATTTTAAACCCTCTATGGAAATGGTAGTACTTTTGATATCCTATTTTTATTTGGTGTGGTTTTCGTGTATATGTGCTTTGATTATAACTGTATTTTTAACTTCATTTATTTTTGATTGGAAGATAACTGCTTTACACTATTGGGTTGGTTTCTCCCATATATCAGCATGAATCAGCCACAGGCATACATATGTCCCCTCTCTTGAGTTGGGAGTGTCCAACTCCCATTTCACCCTTCTAGGTTGTCACACAGCACCAGATTTGAGCTCTCTGCTTCTTAAGCAAATTTCCACTGGCTATCTAATTTTACATATGATTCTGTATATGTTTCCTTGCTAGTTGTATTTATTTTTAATTAAAAAATAAGAGCATGCATATTGAGATAAAAGTCAGAAAGTTTCAAGCTGTATGATTCTCATACCATAAAGTTGTGAAGAATCCCTTATAATATGAAATATCATTTTCTCATCAAAAGGAAAAAGGTGTTTCACTTGCAGGTATATTGATAGAGTGAGAGTTAAAGTGATTTTGATGAGAATTTAGAGAGAGAATCTCTATAAGAATTACAATTTCCTGCTTTGATTCACTTAAATCTAAAGAGACATGGCCAAGCATATGCATGAAAATTTATAGAAAATTTGAAAGTATCTTCAACTTATAAATCTTCTGTCTTGTTTATAACAGAAGACCTCAAGAGAATAAAATTTTGGTTACATAAGGTGACACAATCACAATATCTGAATGAAATGCTTAGGAAATAATTTCTAGGTGATCCAGCAGTTCTGAACACAGTACAAGAAATCATGTTAAACTTTTCCATGTTTGCCATAAGATTGCACAGATGGTGATTGTGCTGGAAAGTGACAGTGTTATTTGCTCAGACATGTCCAGCTCTTTGCAGCCCCAAGGACTATAGCCCACCAGGCTCCTCTGTCATTGGAACTGTCCAGGTAAGAATACTGAAGTGGGTAGCCACTCCCTTCTCCAGGGGATCTTCCCAATTCAGGAATTTAATCCAGGTCTCCTGTACTGCAGACAGATTCTTTAGCATCTGAGCCACCAGCTTCTAAAGTGATGTGACAAATGATGATAGTGGTAACATCTCCAGGCATATCTAAATTCTTAACATCTACTTTTAAATCTCTGTAATCACTCTCTAGAGAGTAAACTTTTATTATCCTTATTTACAAGTGAACAAATTTTGTCAGAGGGAAGTTGAAAAACACCTTCTAAATTGTAGAATCTTTGAATTTATAATAAGAATGTAAAGAAACTTCTAATAGCTGGCCATGAAAGAGATAGGGGTTATCAGTAACAGATGAAGCAGAACAGCAAAGTGTTCAGAGTTTCAGCAAAAGTCTGGAAGATCGAAGACATTACATGCAACAGAGACCTCATGAATGACTTATCATAGCCAACAGGGAAAACAAAAACAGTTGGCTGAGTTTACTCAATGGTCAGTCTATGCGATGTTTCACTAAAATAAACCAGCAATGCCAGATACTTCATATTTGACAAGTAGTTTATATTTTAAATAACAAAGACTCATTCTTATCCATAATGTTCCTAGGAATCATTCAGAAATCTAGAAGAGCAGCAACCACTATTTTAAATGTTAACACTTGCTAGGCTAAAGAGGAAAGTAAAACTATGTATTAATGAATGATCTTACATTGCACTTAAATCCTCTGACCTACTATTGGCATGTATAATTAACATGTCCCATAAGTAATTTGTTATTAAGTTACCTACTAATCACTTAGTAATTAAACATATGATCCCACATATACACAATAAATTTCCAAAAGTGAAATTCTATTCATGCCTCCAGAAACCGGAGCTGTAAATATTTGGCAACTCGCTTTTCACCTCTTGGATTGCCACACATTTAACTAATTTTTCTTTCTGAATAAAAACAGGCTCCTTGATGCCCTCACAATGGCAAGCATCCCATTTTCCTAGCCTGCTCCTGTGTCAAGCACAACATCCTGTATCTTTTGAGGTTTTTCCTTCTCTGTTACTCTCCTTGGTCACACAGAAAGTGGCTGTTGAACAATATGTCTTTGTTGATGTCAGAGCAACTCCCTTAGTCTTTTCATCCTTATAGAATATTGAGAGTTTAAAGATCATTTTAAATCTCAGGCAGTCACAAAGTCACCAGTGTTCTAGTTTCTCTCAAGAAGAGTTCATGTTTTCCTTTTGTTGCTGTTTTTGGAATTGGAATATAATTACCTTAAAATGTCATGTTAGTTTCTGCTGTGCAACACTGGAAATCAGCCATATGTATAAATATATTCCCTCTCTCTTGAGCACCGCCCCGACCATTCCACCCTTCTAGGTCATCAAAAAGCACAAAATTGAACTCTCTGTGCTATAGAGCTGCTATTTTTATATTAATATGTTGGGTAGTTTTGAGTTCTATGACCTTTATTGTGAATACTTTGGTTTGAAGAGTCAAATTACATACTTTTCCTCTAAAGGGTATTACTTGTGTTTGCTCTAGTTGACAGCTAACTTGGATGAACTCAAACTGCCAGCTCTGTTTCTTGGGGAGAAATGTAACTTGCACTGAAGCTCTTGGCATCTACATCATGCAGGAGCTGGTCAGAGATGTGGGCAGTGCAAATCCACAGAATCTAGGCTCTTCTCACTGGATCTTGCCTCCACTAAAGTCTCTCTTTCCACTGGCTGTGGCTGCCCTTAAACTCTTCACATGCAGTGTTGAATCTGGCTTGTTCTTGAGCTAAAAGTCATTAAATCTCTAGTATTACCCAATACTTTCTTATTCTTACAAATGTTTCCTTCCAGATTCTGCTTACTTTCTGTATTTTCCCCTTGTGTGTGTGCTCAGTCACTTTAGTTCTGTCCAACTCTTTGCGACCCCATGGACTGTAGCCCACCAAACTCTTCTGTCCATGAGATTCTCCAGGCAAGAATACTAGAGTGAGTTTCCATGCCCTCACCCAGGGGATTTTCCTGACCCAAGGACTGAACCCACGTCTCCTGCATTGCAAGTGAATTCTTTACCCACTGAGCCACCTGGGAAACCTAAGAGCGCTTAACTATTGTGTACAAGCTACTTGTTTGTCAGCTTGGACGTAGGCTTTCAGAATGAAATAGTCAGTCTGGTTTCTTCCAAGAAATTCATTATGTTCTTATGACAATAGAAATCTGATTAACCAAGAAACAGATATCTTAAATATACCTTCATGAGTACATATCTTAGGCCAATGATATATAGATATTGTTGAATTTAATTTATATTGGCTGATAAAAATTTAATTGTGTCAATTAGTTAGAAAAGAGAGTTTACACTTTCCTACTCAAGAATTTAACCAACTAAAAAGCCAAAGCAAAGGAGAAACAGACATAGAGAATAGACTTATGGACATGGGGAGAGAGGAGGACAGGGTGAGATGTATGGAAAGAGTAACATGGAAACTTACATTACCATATGTAAAATAGCCAACAGGAACTTGCTGTATGGCTCAGGAAACTTAAATATGGGCTCTGTTTCAACCTAGAGGAGTGGATGGGGAGGGAGATGGGAGGGAACTTCAAGAGGGAGGGGATATATGTATACCTTGGGCTTCCCTGGTGGCTCAGAGGTTAAAGCGTCTGCCTCCGATGCGGGAGACCCGGGTTTGATACCTGGGTTGGGAAGATCCCCTGGAGAAGGAAATGGCAATCCACTCCAGTATTCTTGCCTGGAGAATCCCATGGACGGAGAAGCCTAGTAGGTTACAGTCCATAGGGTCGCAAAGAGTCAGACACGACTGAGCGACTTCACCTTACCTTACCTTACCTTTGGCTGATTTATATTGAGGTTTGACAGAAAAGAGCAAAATTCTGTAAAGCAACTCTCCTTCAATAAAAAATAAATTAATTTTTACAAAAAGGGCAAAGAAAGCACTTTAAGAGAAGATGGGCTTTAGAGTTAACCCAGCAAGTGGTTCAACTAACATAGATACAAACATATTGAATGGGTTTGATTAAGCAACTTCCTAGAGGGAAATTCTAGTTTTCAGTTCCCTGGTGGTATTCAAACACTTATAGTTTAGAGGTCAGAGAAAAGAAAAACTTAGCACTCAGGCCAAGTCATCATACTCATCTTAGCAGCTGAAAATATGTGAACAAGTGCAGTGACATTTACAAATCCCTTGACTGGGATGGATGATTAGGTGACCTTGGTGGTCAGAGAAACTTATGTTTCTTCTTAGCAACTGGAAGCAAAACAACCATGAGTTGTACAGTCTCTCTAGAGAAACACAAAGTGAAATAGAGGTGGGGCACACACACAGCTTCACATTCCTCAGAAGAAAAGTGTTTATTTGAAAAAAAAAAATTAGTTAAACCTCTCACAATTTCTTTAAAAATGCCACAGCCAAGAATTTCAAGACATAGATTATTATGATATCACACTCTACAAAATGTTTTTTTTTTTCTGTAAATAGACAAACAATTTTGTAGTTCTAAGCAATATATACACAACAGGAAGAAAGGCAAAACTTTAAGTTTAGAAAAGAATTCCTATAGTATGATTTGATAATTAGAAACAGATTCGTGTCAATGTATGGCAAAACAAATACAGTATTGTAATTTAAAAAAATTAAAAAAACAAAAACAAAAACAAACAAACAAACAAAAATTGGAAGGAGTAGGGAAAAAAAAAAAAAAGAAACAGATAACCCTGGCATTTCTTCCCATTTGCTTTCCCAACCTAAGAGATATTCAGAGGCAACAGGGAATAGTTTACTATTGCCAGTCTTTTCCTCTGAGGATTTCTACCTATCAGTCAACTTTATCTTTCCCTTTGCTTTCCCCAACTTTCTGTCACTTACCTATATAGGCTGTCTAAATGAGCTTTTAGGAAACCAGGTATTAGTCATCTAATTTTTGTTGAAAATGTAACCAGGCTCTTTTTACTTTTAGCAAATGTTGACATTTAAATCTTTCTGATTGTGGAACAAAGAAGTCAGTTCAATTCTGGGATCCTTTAAAAGAGTGGTGGTGAAAAGCATAGAAATATCAATACCTAGATATAACAATTCTAACAGTTTTGTTAACTATACACAAGATCAAACCTGTCCACATGAAAAGCTGGTCTCAACTGACTTCACCCACAGAGATCTGATCCTGCTGCTGTGAAGAGGAGGCAGGAGACAGATATCAGCTCCACTAACTGGAAGATATGTGCCAGTAAGTAGATCCAAGAGGTGATGACCTAGATGTCTCTCAGGAAATTAACTGAACTGATATGAATGTATTCTTTGAAAATATTATAAGTTAGTAAGTTAAAGCAACAACACAACAGAAAGGGTAGAAAGTGCCTTCACGGGTAGCCTAATTTGGTTTAATACCTTCACTCTACCACTCGATAATTTCTGTGAACTGTGGCAAATTAAGTATCCTCTCTCTTTGTCATCATTACCTCCTTTGAGATAATTCCAAATCAGATGACTTAAATGAGGTCATAAATAAGCTTGTCTGTCATATGCTGTTCACACATTTGTTCCCATTCCATCTTTTAATTGAGTTTATAATTAAACATGAAGTAGATGAAAAAAAGAAGTTTTAAAGACTCTTCTAGTACTAAAAGAAATCCTCCCCGCCCCTGCTAGTGTATTCTTAGTCATATGGGGAAAGTCATACATTAGTGTTTTACTGATTGTGCCAGATATTTCATTTGTCTGTTTTATTTTATTGCAATTTAATCAATGCTTGATGTCATGGATCAAAAAATTGCCAGTTTTTCAGATGCATAGAAGCCCAGAAACTATCACAATTCATTTTATTTTTACTCATCTTTTTCATATATAGTTCCAAGACTGAAAGTTTGTTATATTTGTCCTGATGAATTTTAATAACAATATATAAACACATAACAGCTAACCTGTAGTCATTAAAACAATAAGATTATATAGTAAAAAAAAAAAAAAAAAAAGTAGAATTGACCCTGCTTCCTCTGCTTATGGAATAGGTGAATAGATTTTCACTATTTCTAGTTCCTTCCTAAGGTACCCAGGTTTATCTTTAGGATATAGCATGGTCTAGAAAGGACAAAGAGTAACATAGCTTTAGTTGTTATGGTGCTTGTCTTGTAACCATGAATAGAGCCATACAATTAAAAAATCAAGGCAATGTAATAGGAAGTATAATGTGAGAGAATCTGAGCTAATTCCTTTATTGAGCCATGCTCAAAGAGAGCCACCTTTAGATTTTCCATTTGCAATAACTTAATAAATCCACTTACTTTTTAAGCCAATTTGAGCCTGGTTTTCCAATGCTTGCAATTGAAAGAATCTCTCATTCAGCTCAAATTTAATAATGATTTCCTCAAATTTCTTCTGAACTATCTTTAGAATTTTTATTCTTTCTTCATATGATTGCCAAGGCTTTCAACAAGTTGGAGTCTAGACGTAAACTTGCCCTTCAGGACGTAAACTTGCCCATCAGGACAAGTTTCTAGACGTAAACTTGCCCCCTTTATAATCTGACTCTTGTTACTTTCCACCAAGTGCTCTTTTATACAAAAGCTTGTCCTTGGTTTAACTTTTCTATCAATATCTAATGCACATGGAAGATACAACCCCATCTTTTGCACATGATCTTCGTCTGGTGCAGAGAATACCTTTCTAGAATTTTTGTTTCTCTAAAATTGCAGCTCAAGTCTCCTTCTATAAACATCTCTCTAGGGTCTTTAGTCCACAATGATTTTTTTCTTTTCCTCCATGGCAGTAATATATATGCATGATATTTATCAAGTTCCATTTCATATATATAATCACAGTTATCAAGGACTGTATAAATTTTGCCATTATTTTTCTCTATTTCACCTAAAATAATTCAATGTACACACAAAAAAACTATCTTTTTGAGTTATTTAATTTGCATTTGTTTTTTTTTCAAGATTCATTTGAAATGCAAATTGGACTGTACATTTGATACTGCAATCAAATCATTTTCCAGAACTTCAAATAGTTCTCTTAAGTTTTGAGACTATCAAGTGTTTTTGTATTTTCTCCTCATTCAGTAAATATTTATTAAGAATTTAGGGTGTTCAGTTGTTAGCAATGCATCAAAGACCAATGGACAGAGTCTCTGTTTTCATGGTCTAGTGGAGAAGGTATATAAAAATTAACATAAATCAGGAAAATAATTCAAACAACTGATTAGTGGACAGGGAGACTATTTGTCTTCTTTACTTAGGAACATCTGCTATTTTCCTCTAGTATCAGTATTGGATCTGTTACACTATTTCCTTATTTTAACATAAAATATTAAAAGTTGTATTAAAGTAAGTTAAGGTGGATTTGGCAAACTTCCATTTGTACTTGTGGCTTCTGCCATTGATTCATTCACGAGACTCATTTTCAGTAAATACCATGTATAGAAACATATTCAGACAGTAATGATTAGGAACAACAAACACTTTCTAGTTTTGGATATTAATAGCAGAAATTATTCAGCCCTATTGATTCCTACATATTAAAAGTTCCAGCCAACTTTGTCATAGATGATGCTTTAGCCTTCAAGCAAAACTAAGGCTGGACTTCAAGGAGACTGAGGTGAAGTTGATAGTGGAACTATGCAGAAAATAATCCCACACACATCACGCAAGTCTGTTAATGCAAAACTGCTAGTCAAATGTTGAAACTCCACAAGGCCAGGCAAGGGCCACTAGTGAGTTGTAGGCTGAACATTTCTCAGACCTTTCCACATTGCTAAACATGTTTTAAGTTCTGGGTAACCAGGATAAAGAGATCTCGTTAAACACCCTGGTAATTCAGAAGATTCCCCATAAGGACTATGCTTCAGTAGTAGGGATAAACTGGCCCTAGAGTAACAGCCTTAAAAAAATAACAAAAGCAGCAGTAACTAAGCTACCTACAAACATAATACTTAGCTATGGAGTAAAACAATGTATGACAAGAAAGAAGACCAAAATTACCACTGAGCTCAAAGTTCACAAAGTTAAGCATTCAATCAGAAGCTGGAAACATCAATTTTATACATCAATTCAATTCAGTCGCTCAGTCATGTCTGACTCTTTACAACCCCATGGACTGCAGCATCCCAGGCCTCACTATCCATCACCAACTTTCAAAGTTTACTAAAACACATGTCCACTGAGTTATACATAGTATATATGGAGAAGGCAATGGCACTCCACCCCAGTACTCTGGCCTGGAAAATCCCATGGGTGGAGGAGCCTGGTAGGCTGCAGTCCATGGAGTCACCAAGAGTTGGACACGACTGAGCGACTTCACTTTCACTTTTCACTTTCATACTTTGGAGAAGGAAATGGCAGTCCACTCCAGTGTTCTTCCTTGGAGAATCCCAGGGATGGGGGAGCCTGGTGGGCTGCCGTCTATGGGGTCACACTGAGTCGGACACAACTGAAGTGACTTAGCAGTAGCAGTAGCAGTAGCAGTATGTATATATGAAACCCATATATAATCCTAATTTATCACTTTTCCCCATGTCTCCCCTTGATAACCATAAGTTTGATTTTGAGGTCTGTGTGTCTTTTTCTATTTTGAATATAAGTTCATATTTATCATTCATTTTGGTGTACACCTGAAACAAACGCAACATTATAAATCAACTTTACTCCAATACAATTTGAAAATAAAAAAGCTAGAAACATGGAGAAGCAAAAATTTATGACCCAAAAGCAGATGGGAAAAATCAGACAAAAGAAGTTGGCTCATAAGTAAAATAGATGATGGAATTATCACATAAGAATTTAAATGCAACACTGAGCGCAGGCGGTGGCGGTGGCGAGCCGGTGCACTGAGCACAGCCGAGAGGAACTACCCCACGTCCGAGGTCAGGGGCAGAGGCAAAGAGTGCCAGGCTGAACAGCTGAGAGGAGCTACCCTGCGTCTGCCGGGAGGAACTACCCCGCGTCTGAGGTCAGGGGCGGTGGCCGGGAGGAGCTACCCTGCGGCAGAGGTCAGGGGCAGTGACCCTGAGGAGCCACCCGGAGCCCGAGATGGCTGGGAGGAGCCACTCATGCACAAGCGCTGGGAGGGAGCCGGGAGGTGCAACCCAAGGAACCGTGGCTGTGCTGGCACAGGAGGGCCTAGAGCAGCTATCCAACATTGAAGGTCAGGAACGGCGACGGTAAGGAGATACCCCTCGTCCAAGGTAAAGACAGGGGTTGTGCTTTGCTGGAGCAGCCGTGAAGAGATACCCCACCCCTAAGGTAAGAGAAGCCCAAGTAGGATGGTAGGTGTTGCAAGAGGGCATCAGAGGGCAGACACACTGAAACCATACTCACAGAAAACTAATCGGTCTAGTCACACTAGGACCACAGCCTTGTCTAACTCAGTGAAACCAGGCCATGCCTGCGGGGCAACCCAAGACAGGCGGGTCATGGTGGAGAGTTCTGACAAAATGTGGTCCACTGGAGAAGGAAATGGCAAGCCACTTCAGTATTCTTGCCTTGAGAACCCCATGTGTAAAAAGGCAAAATGATAGGATACCAAAAGAGGAACTCACCAGGTTATTAGGTGCCCAATATGCTACTGGAGATCAGTGGAGAAATAACTCCAGAAAAAATGAAAGATGGAGCCAAACAAAAAAACAATACTGAGCTGTGGCTGGTAATAGAAGCAAGATTTGATGCTGTAAAGAGCAATATTGCATAGGAACCTGGAATGTCAGGTTCATGAATCAAGGCAAATTGACAGTGTTCAAACAAGATATGGCTAGGGTGAACGTCGACATTCTAGGAATCAGAAAATTAAAATGGACTTGAATGGGTGAATTTAACTCAGGTGACCATTATATCTACTAGTGCAGTCAGGAATCCCTCAGAAGAAATGGAGTAGCCATCATGGTCACCAAAAGAGTCAGAAACGCAGTACTTGGATGAAACCTCAAAAATGACAGAATGATCTCTGTTCGTCTCCAAGGCAAACCATTCAATATCACAGTTATCCAAGTCTATGCCCCAACCAGTAATGCTGAAGAAGCTGAAGTTGAACAGTTTTATGAAGACCTACAAGACCTATTAGAGCTAACACCCAAAAAAGGTGTCCTTTTCATTATAGGGGACTAGAATGCTAAAGTAGGAAGTCAAGAAACACCTGGATAACAGGCAAATTTGGCCTTGGAATGTGGAATGAAGCAGGGCAAAGACTAATAGAGTTTTGCCAAGAAAATGCACTCGTCATGGCAAACACCCTCTTCCAACAACACAAGAGAAGACTCTACACATGGACATCACTGGATGGTCAACACTGAAATCAGATTGACTATATTCTTTGCAGCCAAAGATGGAGAAGCTCTACACATTTGACAAAAACAAGACCAGGAGCTGACTGTGGCTCAGATCATGAACTCCTTATTGCCAAATTAAGACTCAAATTGAAGAAAGTAGGGAAAACCACTTGACCATTCAAGTATGACCTAAATCAAATCCCTTATGATTATACAGTGGAAGTGAGAAATAGATTTAAGGGCCTAGATCTGATAGATAGAGTGCCTGATGAACTATGGAATGAGGTTCGTGACATTGTATGGGAGACAGGGATCAAGACCATTCCCATGGAAAAGAAATGCAAAAAAAGCAAAATGGCTCTCTGAGGAGGCCTTACAAATAGCTGTGAAAAGAAGAGAGGCAAAAGCCAAGGAGAAAAGGAAAGATATAAGCATCTGAATGCAGAGTTCTGAAGAATAGCAAGAGGAGATAAGAAAGCCTTCCTCAGTGATCAGTGCAAAGAAATAGAGGAAAAGAACAAAATGGGAAAGACTAAATATCTCTTCAAGAAAATTAGAGATACCAAGAGAACATCTCATGCAAAGATGCGCTCGATAAAGGACAGAAATGGTCTGGACCTAACAGAAGCAGAAGATATTAAGATGAGTGGCAAGAATACATGGAAGAACTGTACAAAAAAGATCTTCACGACCCAGATAATCATGATGATGTGATCACTCATTTAGAGCCAGACATCTTGGAATGTGAAGTCCAGTGGGCCTTAGAAAGCATCACTACGAACAAAGGTAGTGGAGGTGATGGAATTCCAGGTGAGCTGTTTCAAATCCTGAAAGATGATGCTGTGAAATTGCTGCACTCAATATGCCAGTGCTGCACTCAATATGCTGAATTGGAAAATCCAGCAGTGGCCACAGGACTGGAAAAGGTAAGTTTTCATTAAAATCCCAAAGAAAGGCAATGCCAAAGGATGCTCAAACTACCACACAATTACACTCATCTCACATGCTAGTAAAGTAATGTTCAAAATTCTCCAAGCCAGGCTTCAGCAATACGTGAACCATGAACTCCCTGATGTGCAAGCTGGTTTTAGCAAAGGCCGAGGAACCAGAGATCAGATTGCCAACATCTGCTGGATCATGGAAAAAGCAAGAGAGTTCCAGAAAAACATCTCAGTTCAGTTCAGTCGTTCAGTCATGTCTGACTCTTCGCGACCTCATGAATCACAGCATGCCAGCCCTCCCTATCTACACCATCTCCTGGAGTTTACTCAGACTCACACGTTCATAGAGTCAGTGATGACGCCAGCCATCTCATCCTCTGTTGTCCCCTTCTCCTCCTGCCCCCAATACTTCCCAGCATCAGTCTTCTTCAATGAGTCAACTCTTTGCATGAGGTGGCCAGTGTACTGAAGTTTCAGCTTTAGCATCATTCCTTCCAAAGAAATCCCAAGGCTGATCTCCTTTAGAATGGACTGGTTGGATCTGCTTGCAGTCCAAGGGACTCTCAGGAGTCTTCTCCAACACCACAGTTCAAAAGTATCAATTCTTCAGCACTCAGCCTTCTTCACAGTCCAACTCTGACATCCATACGTGACCACAGAGAAAACCATAGCCTTGACTAGACGGACCTTAGTCGGCAAAGTGATGTCTCTGCTTTTGAATACACTATCTAGGTTGGTCATAACTATTCTTCTAAGGACTAAGCGTCTTTTAATTTCATGGCTGCAGTCACCATCTGCAGTGATTTTGGAACCCCCAAAATAAAGTCTGACACTGTTTCCACTGTTTCCCCATCTGTTTGCCATAAAGTGATGGGACCGAATGCCATGATCTTTGTTTTCTGAATGTTGAGCTTTAAGCCAACTTATTCGCTTTCCTCTTTTACTTTCATCAAGCGGCTCTTTAGTTGTTCTTCACTTTCTGCCATAAGGGTGGTATCATCTACCTGTCTGAGGTTATTGATGTTTCTCCTGGCAATCTTGATCCCAGCTTGTGTTTCTTCTAGTCCAGCGTTTCTCATGATGTACTCTGCATAGAAGTTAAATAAACAGGGTGACAGTATACAGCCTTGATGTACTCCTTTTCCTATTTGGAACCAGTCTGTTATTCCATGTCCAGTTCTAACTGTTCCTTCCTGGCCTGCATACGGATTTCTCAAGAGGCAGGTTAGGTGGTCTGGTATTCCCATCTCTTTCAGAATTTTCTGCACTTTATTGTGATCCACACAGTCAAAGGTTTTGGCATAGTCAATAAAGCAGAAGTAGTGTTTTTCTGGAACTCTCTTGCTTTTTCCATGATCCAGCAGATGTTGGCAATCTGATCTCTGGTTCCTCAGCCTTTTCTAAAACCAGCTTGCACATCAAGGAGTTCAAGGTTCATGTATTGCTGAAGCCTGGCTTGGAGAATTTTGAGCATTACTTTACTAGCATGTGAGATGAGTGCAATTGTGTGGTAGTTTGAGCATCCTTTGGCATTGCCTTTCTTTGGGATTTTAATGAAAACTTACCTTTTCCAGTCCTGTGACCACTGCTGAGTTTTTCAAATTTGCTGGCATATTGAGTGTAGCACTTTCACAGCATCATCTTTCAGGATTTGAAACAGCCCCACTGGAATTCTATCACCTCCACTAGCTTTGTTCGTAGTGATGCTTTCTAAGGCCCACTGGACTTCACATTCCAAGATGTCTGTCTCTAGATGACTGATCACATCATCATGATTATCTGGGTCATGAAGATCTTTTTGTACAGTTCTTCCATGTATTCTTGCCACCTCTTCTTAATATCTTCTGCTTCTGTTAGGTCCAGACCATTTCTGTCCTTTATCGAGCGCATCTTTGCATGAGATGTTCTCTTGGTATCTCTAATTTTCTTGAAAAGATCTCTCGTCTTTCCCATTTTGTTCTTTTCCTCTATTTCTTTGCATTGATCGCTGAGGAAGGCTTTCTTATCTCTTCTTGCTATTCTTCAGAACTCTGCATTCAGATGCTTATATCTTTCCTTTTCTCCTTGGCTTTTGCCTCTCTTCTTTTCACAGCTATTTGTAAGGCCTCCTCAGAGAGCCATTTTGCTTTTTTGCATTTCTTTTCCATGGGAATGGTCTTGATCCCTGTCTCCCATACAATGTCACGAACCTCATTCCATAGTTCATCAGGCACTCTATCTATCAGATCTAGGCCCTTAAATCTATTTCTCACTTCCACTGTATAATCATAAGGGATTTGATTTAGGTCATACTTGAATGGTCAAGTGGTTTTCCCTACTTTCTTCAATTTGAGTCTTAATTTGGCAATAAGGAGTTCATGATCTGAGCCACAGTCAGCTCCTGGTCTTGTTTTTGTCAAATGTGTAGAGCTTCTCCATCTTTGGCTGCAAAGAATATAGTCAATCTGATTTCAGTGTTGACCATCCAGTGATGTCCATGTGTAGAGTCTTCTCTTGTGTTGTTGGAAGAGGGTGTTTGCCATGACGAGTGCATTTTCTTGGCAAAACTCTATTAGTCTTTGCCCTGCTTCATTCCACATTCCAAGGCCAAATTTGCCTGTTATCCAGGTGTTTCTTGACTTCCTACTTTAGCATTCTAGTCCCCTATAATGAAAAGGACACCTTTTTTGGGTGTTAGCTCTAAAAGTTCTTGTAGGTCTTCATGAAACCTTTCAACTTCAGCTTCTTCAGCATTACTGGTTGGGGCATAGACTTGCAGGGACAACCCAAGATGCGTGGGTCATGGTGGAGAGGTCTGACAGAATGTGGCCCACTGGAGAAGGGAATGGCAAGCCATTTCTGTATTCTTGCCTTGAGAATCCCATGAACAGAAAAACATCTACTTCTGCTTTGTTGACTAAGCCAAAGCCTTTGACTGTGTGGATCACAATAAAGTGAGGAAAATTCTGAAAGAGATGGGAATACCAGACCACCTAACCTACCTCTTAAGAAATCTGTATGCAGGCCAGGAAGGAACAGTTAGAACTGGACATGAAACAACAGACTGGTTCCAAATAGGAAAAGGAGTACATCAAGGCTGTATACTGTCACCCTGTTTATTTAACTTCTATGCAGAGTACATCATGAGAAATGCTGGGCTGGAAGAAACAGAAATTGGAATCAAGATTGCTGGGAGAAATATCAATAACCTCAGATAGGCAGATGATATCACCCTTATGGCAGAAAGTGAAGAACAACTAAAGAGCCGCTTGATGAAAGTAAAAGAGGAAAGTGAATAAGTTAGCTTAAAGCTCAACATTCAGAAAACGAAGATCATGTCATCCAGTCCCATCACTTCATGGGAACTAGATGGGGAAACAGTGAAAACAGTGTCAGACTTTATTTTGGGGGCTCCAAAATCACTGCAGATGGTGACTGCAGCCATGAAATTAAAAGACGCTTACTCCTTGGAAGAAAAGTTATGACCAATCTAGATAGCATATTCAAAAGCAGAGACATTACTTTGCCAACTAAGGTCCATCTAGTCAAGGCTATGGTTTTCCCTGTGGTCATGTATGGATGTGAGAGTTGGACTGTGAAGAAGGCTGAGCGCTGAAGAATTGATACTTTTGAACTGTGGTGTTGGAGAAGACTCCTGAGAGTCCCTTGGACTGCAAGCAGATCCAACCAGTTCATTCTAGAGGAGATCAGCCCTGGTATTTCTTTGGAAGGAATGATGCTAAAGCTGAAACTCCAGTACTTTGGCCACCTCATGCAAAGAGTTGACTCATTGGAAAAGACTCTGATGCTGGGAGGGATTGGGGGCAGGAGGAGAAGGGGACGACAGAGGATGAGATGGCTGGATGGCATCATTGACTCTATGAACGTGAGTCTGAGTGAACTCCGAGAGATGGTGATGGACAGGGAGGCCTGGCGTGCTGCGCTTCATGGTGTCGGGAAGAGTTGGACACGACTGAGCGACTGAACTGAACTTATAAAAATATATTAATGTTTCATGATAAATATACTCCTATAATTATATATAAGCAAAGCAACACAAATAGGAACCAAATGGAACACTTGAAGTTGAAAAATACAGTTACTGAAATTAAAAATTCCTACATAGGCTTTAGGACTAACTTGACACTACAGAAAACAGCAAAAATCAATAGAGAATTTGATTTCCTAACAATATAAATGATGCAAAGTTGAACACAGAAAAATCGAAGACAAAACAAAACAGACATAGTGACATGTGTGGGAAAAATCTGTCTACCATCTCTAATTGGAATCCTACAAAGGAGGATGATAGAATAATTGAATAAATAATGACTAAAAATTATTCAAAGTTAGTGGGAACATAGGGAACAAATGATACTGTTTCTTGCACTTATGAGACTCTGGGATTTTCTCTGTTTTTGTTTTTGTTTTTGTTTTTTTTCCCACAAGGGCTCCTCCTGACATGCCATACGTCTCTGTAATCTGGCTTGAAAGTTCATCCCTTTAGATGTTTTGGCCCTTTAATCTGCTTTCCTTTTCAAGTTAAAATTCTGGCAGGTGCTTCATGGGGTGGACTTGTTCTTTGGGAAGTTTTATCTCTTAAGCATCAAAAAGCTCTCAATATTTCATTCTTCCTGTCCAAACTTCCACATTTAGGCACGGTCCTAGCATTTACCAAAACATACTGGAGGGAAAAAACAAACAAACAACTGTGAGTTTTGTGTTTTTCAGGTCACAGCCTTTCAAGCTATAAAGCAAACTACACTGTTTTCCATTTTCTATAGTAGAATACTAATGTCATTGGCAGGAACTGAGATCTTCTGCCAGACTGCAGAGGGCTTTTAACATTAATAAAGCATTAGGACACTGGCCTCAGTGAAACCATTGAAGGATTCCACCTTTGTGACTGGATAAATACAGCCTACCTGAACTGGGTGCATAGATGTTATTTTCAAGATGAGGGATGGAGTAGCTTTATTGATTGACAATTTACTATTACTGATCTAGAAACAGACTCTAAGTCCAAACCAAGTGAATTAAACACAGTAAGCAAATTTTGCATCGATCAGTTGAACCAAATTATCATTGTCAACTGCTTATTGATAACATATTGTGACACAGCTTGAGTACCTACAGTACAATTTAAATTTTGTCACCATCTCAATGCATTTTAATTACTTTATGGAAACAAGCACATGTTATTTGTTTAAATCGGTACTTATGGGAATTATTTTTCTTTATATAAACCAAATAATTAATTTTCACTTAAAAAACACTTTGACTATAACATCCAATTTTTACATATGTTTATGTTATATAATTTGTGTGTGCGTGTGATGTGTACTTAGTCATATTGGACTGTTTGTGACCATGTGGAGTACAACCCACCGGTCTCCTCTGTCCATGGGATTTTCCAGGCAAGAATACAGGAATGGGTTCCATTCCTTCTCCAGGTGATCTTCCAGACCCAGGGACTGAACCTGCATCTCCTGAATTTGCAGGCAGATTTTTTACAACTTAGCCATAGGCTTCATGGTATAACAGTCACACTAAATGTGTAAGAAATGATTAAAACTTTGTTTTTTTTTTCATTTTGCTGTGTTTGTGTTGTAGATGAGGAAGTTAACACTCAAAAAGACTAGACAACTAATCCAAAATAGCACTGCTTACTAGAAGTAGTATAAATAGAGCACCAAACTCAGTGTCTTTTAAATAGTCTCACACTGCTGATACTGAGATAGGTGTTATCTTTAGGCATTTTGACCTAAAGGCAGATGTTTCTGTCTATGAAATCTCTTCATTCTTTTGGTTTTATGCCTAGCATGGCATGGCTGAGAACATCTTGGAATCAATTTAAATTCTTTTTTTCTTCATATTTTAATGGCCTCTGTATAGTATTAATGATGATTTCATGATGGAACGAGAATGGGAGGGGGGGGTCAGGATTAACCATATTTGCAGTTTCCAGTGTGATTTATTCAGTATTGCTGCTTCTTCCCTTTTCTGTATTGATATTCATGATACACATGCCAGAACCTCATTTTTAAATTTTTTTAAATTTTTTAAAATGATTTTTAAATTTTAATTGGAGGTTAATTACTTTACAATATTATATTGATTTTTCCATACATCAACATGAATCTGCCACAGGTATACATGTGTTCCCCATCCTGAACCCCTCTCTGTCCTCCCTCCCCCATACATTATTATATTCAGTCTAGATTGAGGAAAATCTGGGTTCTTTTCCTAGTATTGGTATTTATTATAAATTCATAATCCAAAGAATTATTAAAATCAGAGTAATAATATTTACCTCAATAAGGCCATTGTAAACCTTAATTGAATTTACATAGATAAATAATCTATTAGAATTATTAGCCTAAACTATTTACTCAACAAATGAAGCCTGTTCTAATTATTTCCACCCATATCCAATCTCATGAAATATTTAGAAAAATATCTCTTGGTACATATATTTATTCCTATGTTTACACTGGAAAATTAAATTTTATTAAGCTGCATCATATATATTATATTGGGCTTGACAAGCATTTGTATTTTCCTATTTCATTCTTACATCAATATCATTAGCTTGTGATAATTATATTCATTTCCCATACAAAGAAACTGAACTCTGATTAAGTTATACAACTTTTGCAGAGTTGCATAGTGGATAATAGAGCTGAATTTAAAATACGAATCATCTTATATGAAGACTAAACCTTTTCCACAAGAACAGAGTCTCTTGATTGTTTTTAAACTTTAAATCATTATCATGTTTTGTTGTCACATGAGTACAAATTAATATACAAGAAAAGATGTTCATAAGCACAGTACTGTCCTTCAGTCCTTGGCTGTAAACTCAGAGGGATGGATATTTTCAAAGCATTTGGCAAACAGAGTGTTATTGATTTTGTCTTCTATCAATCCCCAAACCTCTTATCCTCCTTAATACTCCATGCTGCTGCTAAGTCGCTTCAGTCGTGTCCGACTCTGTGCGACCCCAGAGATGGCAGCCCACCAGCCTCCCCCCGTCCCTGGGATTCTCCAGGCAAGAACACTGGAGTGGGTTGCCATTTCCTTCTCCAAGGCATGAGAGTGAAAAGTGGAAGTGAAGTTGCTCAGTCATGTCAGACCTCAGCAATCCCATGGACTGCAGCTTTCCAGACTCCTCTGTCCATGGGATTTTCCAGGCAAGAGTACTGGAGTGGGGTGCCATTGCCTTCTCCATACACCAAGCCAAAATCAGGCCATCATTTGTCTCCATTCTCTGCCTCATCCCTACATTTAAGCAAACTTACTTGACAGTCACACTCACATTTCAAAATAATCTTGAATTCTCTGCCATGTCACTGTGTATGACTTATCATCTGAAACATCACAATAGTGTCTGTACCTATTTTTTCTCTTATGCTCAGTTGCCTTGAATACACCTTCTATATTGCTACTGGGAAATGATTCTAAAGTCTAATATTATCATGAAAATCCCTTCTTGAAATTCTTCAATGACTCTGTTACTGGGTAAAAGTCCAAACACTTCAGCAACTTGCCTTCTGCAATAGGACTCCAATCTGTGTAGGCTTTCCTATCTCTTTCTAGTCAAACTTTGACAGAATCTGTTTCACGAATTATCAGTGCTTCTACAGCTCAGACTGCCCATCCTTCTCTGATTTCTCTGATCACTTCAGTTCACTCAGTCATGTCCAACTCTTTGAGACCCCATAGACTGCAGCACGCCAGGCTTCCCTATTCATCACAAACACTCAGAGGCTACTCAAACTACATGTCCATTGTGTCGGTGATGCCATCCAAACATCTCATCTTCTGTTTTCCGCTTCTCCTCCCACCTTCAATCTTTCCCAGCAGCAGGGTCTTTTCCATGAGTCGGTTCTTTGCATCAGAAGGCCGAGGTATTGAAGTTTCTACTTCCGCATCAGTCCTTCCACTGAGCATTCAGTACTGATTTCCTTTAGGATGGACTGGTTGAATCTCCTCGCAGTCCAAGAGACACTTAGGAGTCCTCTCCAACACCAGAGTTCAAAAGCATCAATTCTCCGGTGCTCATCTTTTTGTATAGTCCAACTCTCACATCCATACGTGACTACTGGAAAAACCATAGTTTTGACTAGACAGACCTTTGTTGATAAAGTAGTGTCTCTGCTTTGCAATATGCTATCTAGGTTGCTCATAGCTTTTCTTCCAAAAGGCAAGAGTCTTTTAACTTCATGGCTGCAGTCACCATCTGCAGTGATTTTGAACCCCTCCAAAATAAAGTCTGTCACTGTTTCCATTATTTCCCCATCTATTTGCCATGAAGTAATGGGACCGGATGCCATGATCTTAGTTTTCTGAATTTTGAGTTTAACCCAACTTTTTCATGCTCCTCTTTCACTTTCATCAAGAGGCTCTTCAGTTTTTATTCACTTTCTGCCAAAAGGGTGATGTCATCTGCATATCTGACGTTATTGGTATTTCTCCCGGCTATCTTGATTCCAGCTTGTGCTTCATCCAGCCTAGCATTTCACATTATGTACTCTGAAAATAAGTTAAATAAGCAGGGTGACAGTATACAGCCTTGACCTACTCCTTTGCTGATTTGGAGCCAGTCTGTTGTTCCATGTCCAGGTCTAACTATTGCTTCCTGACCTGCATACAGATTTCTCAAAAGGCAGGTCAGGTGGTCTGGTATTGTCATCTCTTGAAGAATTTTCCAGAGTTTTTTGTGATCCACACAGTCAAAGATTTTGGCATAGTCAATAAACCAGAAGTAGATGTTTTTCTAGAACTCTCTTGCTTTTTTGATGATCCAGCAGATGTTGCCAATTTGATTTCTGGTTCCTCTGCCTTTTCTAAATCCAGCTTGAACATCTGGAAGTTCACGGCTGATGTACTGTTGACGCCTTGCTTGGAGAATTTTGAACATTACTTTGCTAGCGTGTGAGATGAGTGCAATAGTGCAGTAGTTTGAACATTCTTGGGCATGCCTTTCTTTGGGGTTGGAATGAAAACTGGCCTTTAGCAGTCCTGTGGCCACTGCTGAGCTTTCCAAATGTGCTAGCATACTGAGTGAAGCACTTTCACAGCATCATCTTTTCAGTTCAGTTCAGTTCAGTTGCTCAGTCGTGTCTGACTCTGTGAACCCATTAATCGCAGCACACCAGGCTTCCCTTCCATCAACAACTCCTGGAGTTTACCCAAACTCATGTCCATTGAGTCGGTGATGCCATCCAGCCATCTCATCCTCTGTCGTCCCCTTCTCCTCCTGCCCCCAATCACTCCCAGCATCAGGGTCTTTTCCAATGAGTCAATACTTCACATGAAGTGGCCAAAGTATTGGAGTTTCAGCTTAAGCATCAGACCTTCCAGTGAATACCTAGGACTGATCTCCTTTGGGATGGACTGGTTGAGAGTCTCCAAGGGACTCTCAAGAGTTTTCTCCAACACCACAGTTCAAAAGCATCAATTCTTCAGTGCTTAGCTTTCTTCACAGTCCAACTCTAATAAACATACATGACCACTGGAAAAACCATAGCCTTGACTAGATGGAACTTTGTTGGCAAAGCAATGTCTCTGCTTTTTAATATGCTGTCTAGGTTGGTCATAACTTTCCTTCCAAGGAGTAAGCATCTTTTAATTTCATGGCTACAATCACCATCTGCAGTGATTTTGGAACCCAGAAAAATTAAGTCAGCCACTGTTTCCCCATCTATTTGCCATGAAGTGATGGGACCAGATGCCATGATCTTCGTTTTCTGAATGTTGAGCTTTAAGCCAACTTTTTCACTCTCCTCTTTCATTTTCATCAAGAGGCTTTTAGTTTCTCTTCACTCATCTTTTAGGATTTGAAATAGCTCAATTGGAATTCCATCACCTTCATTAGCTCTGTTCATAGTGATGCTTCCTAAGGCCCACTTGACTTTGCATTCCTCTTCTTAATATCTTCTTCTTCTGTTAGGTCCATATCATTTCTGTACTTTATTGTGCCCATCTTTGCATGAAATATTCCGTTGGTATCTATAATTTTCTTGAAGAGATCTCTAGACTTTCCTGTTCTTTTTTCCCCTCTATTTCTTTGCATTGACTGCTGAGGAAGGCTTTCTTATATTTCCTTGCTATTCTTTGGAATTCTGCCTTCAAATGTGTATAACTTTCCTTTCCTCCTTTGCCTTTCGCTTCTCTTTTATTCACAGCTATTTGTAAGGCCTCCTCAGGCAACCATTTTGCCTTTTGGGATTTCTTTTCCTTTGGGATGGTCTGTCGTGAACCTCTCTCCATAACTCTTCAAGCACTCTGTCTGTCAGATCTAATCCCTTGAATCTATTTGTCACTTCCACTGTATAATCATTAGGGAATTGATTTAGGTCATACCTGAATGGTCTAGTGGTTTTCCCTACTTTCTTCAATTTAAGTCTGAATTTGACAATAATATTAGGAGGCCACAAAATTATATATCTGAATAAAACTGATTTGTTATGTTTCATCTTCTGAAAATAATTACTGAGTGTCTATACTATGTGTTAGGTAGGGTGCAAATGGCTGGGAGAGAGAGAACTGCAAAGAGGAATTTGCAGCCTTTCAGGGATCACTGACTTTAAAGAAATCATCACATAATAAATGTATATAGGCATAGCCATTTTATTGTGCTCTGTCTTGTTTCACTTCACAGATATTGGGTGGTTTACAAATTAAATGTTTGTGGCAAGTGTACATTGAGCAAATGTATTCTTGTCCTTTTTCCAACAGTGTTTGCACATCTCATATCTCTGTGACAGAGTCTAGCAATTCTCAAAATTCATCATTGTTATATTCATGATGGTAATCTGAGTTCAGTGGTCTTTGAAGATACTATTGTAAAAAGATTATCGCTCACTGAATGCTCAGGGTTAGCATTTTTTTAGCAATAAAGTAGTTTTTAATTAAAGTGTGTACATTTTTTAGACATAATGCTAATACACACCTAGTGGACTACTGTACAGTATAAAGATAACAATTTTTGTATGCACTGGGGAAGCAAAAAATTTGTATGACTCCCTTTATTCAACTCATCAACCAGGTGACAAGATGGGTTGGTAAACAGTCATTTCTGTTCCCAGATAGAAGAAAGCAAACAAGGGGATGTGCAAGGCTTCATGGAGCTGCATCACATAATCTAGCACTACCGTTCCTGTCACCATCCAGAGTCCCTCCTTCCCAGGAAGACACTTAATGCAGAAGATCATCACCTCTTCCCTAAGAGAGTTGGCTGCAAACTTTCACCCCAGAATTGCATTTATCTGGAAATCCAGGTTGATGTGTTACGTATGATTTTCTGACATGTTATCCTTTGTTCTTTTGAGTCCAATAAACAAATCAGGTAGTGGAGGTCATAAAAGTCGAGATTGTTGCCAGGATGGTCGTCGGTGGAGGGGTGGCAGGATGTTGACCTCCCAGAAAGACTATTCTCCCATGACACTATTCTCTCTTGACCAAAAGTTGACTAGCATCCACCCATAGCATTGTCCTGTCATTTCGCCTCTGACGATGGTTTTAGAAACACTTTTCCATTTCTTTATTTTCATACCTCCTCCTCACTGTGTAGACAGCTCAAATGACATTTAACTGCCTCCCATATGTCTATGATTTAATTATAATTTGTACTGTTAGAGAAGGATGCTAAATCACAGAGGTCTGTCAGAGCATGCTGGCACAGCATAGAAATTTTCCATGATCATCTTTTTCTGACTTCAAATTTATATTAATGGTCATCATTCAGCAGAAAGCTTCCCTAAGAAGTGCTGGCCACCAAGAATTGAAGCAAAATAAGCCATATATTTCCTCAAGCAGGGAATGACTGCTGTTCAATTGCATGAATGCCAATTTAAGATGCTTCACTCAAGTTGCCTATGACAAGGCATATCCCATCTCATAAACTAAGTACATATGTCTTATCCAGCTTACCCTGTGTGGACAAGAAGGTATTAGATATCCTACCACAAAGATAGAAATTCAGAAATAGAACAACTTCATAGGAAACAAACCAACTTTAAAAATTGATAGGAAAGTCACTGAGAATAGACATTTTAAGAGCCAGAGAATTTTAAATGAATTATATCTAATAGAAAAAACATTTGTTTAGCTAAAATAGAATGTGTAGCACATTAAGAGATAAAGAATTTAATTGCATTATGATAGCATATTTAAGAGGCTTGATTTACCTGGCTTCTCTCATTCATTTCTTGACACTAACAGGGCAGGTCCAATCCATATTCAGGTTTATTATACCTGTTCAGATTTTTACAGAGAATAAAAAGATTTGTTAGAAATAAGCAAACTAATTGAACTATAGCATGAAGATGATATAAAGATGTCTATTTATCTAGTTAGTTATATGCACACAGATGCATTGAACCGAAACAATGAACACATGCTTCAAAGTCACCTGAAGAGCCAGGTGGTTCTTTGATCTCTTTGGCCCAAGAGCATCTTAATCAATTCCTTTCTGTCCATGTTCTACTGACTCCACTGTGTGTCTCATATAATATTTGCCCTAGAAAATAAACTCTATGATGCTGTTTTTGTGCTGCTGACATTATGTCGGCTTGTACTCAATAATTTTCTTAAACCTTACTTGACACCACTCTATTAGGAAGACCTATTTGCTGACTGCTCTTCCTAATCTGGCAGTTGACACTGAGCTGTTGGTTTCTGTCTGTCTGTCTCTGACACTATCTCTCCCTTTCCCTTCCCTTGAATATGCTATCTATTTTTATGCACTATATCTTCCGCTGTACTGTGATGAAGGAATGAGAATTATAATTCTTTCAGTGGGTAGAAACAATCCCAATCTTCTAATTGGGATCAGATTTGACAGGGTTTTTTCCCCATTAAACAGACAGGTGGATATTCTGATTCTTTTGTGAAAACCCATTAAACATCCCCATCCACAATTTCAGAAATTTTCAAGAATGTTTTCTTTTTATTTTTAATCATCATATGTTTCTTAATTTATTCTCATCTATTAAGACAAATATAAATTTCACATTATGGTAAAGTGTCTGTCTACAATGCGGGAGACCTGGGTTCGATCCCTGGGTCGGGAAGATCTCCTGGAGAAGGAAATAGCAATCTACTCCAGTACTATTGCTTGGAAAATCCCATGGACAAAGGAGCCTGGCAGGGGTCCATGGGGTCGCAAAAGAGTTGGACACGACTGAGCGACTTCACTTCAGTATGGGCAAACCCACTAGAGCATTTATCATATCCCACTGCTAGAGGCTGGTATGAAACTTGTGAAAAAAATTAGGTTCTAAATAAAGCTTATTAGGCTTCCTTAGTGGTTCAGTGGTAAAGAATGCACCTGCCTATGCATGAGATGTGAGTTAGATCACTGGCTCAGGAAGATCCCTTGGAGAAGGAAATGACAACTCACTCCAGTAATTTTGCCTGAAAAATCCTATGAACAGAGGAGCTGGCAGGCTACAGTCCATGTGGATACAGAGTCGGACATGACTTAGCAACTAAAAACAATAGTTTAGTTCAGTTGCTCAATCGTGTCTGACTCTTTGTGATCCCATGGACTGCAGCATGCCAGGCTTCCCTGTCTATCATCAGCTCCAGAGCTTGCTGAAACTTATGTCTAACAACAACAAATATCTATTAACTTGCATTAAGAAAACATATTAAATTTGATAGACATAAATATAAAATGCATTTAATTTCCTTTGTCTCATGAGAGTTGACCTTTGTGAGGAGAAGATTCTATATTCCATGTAATTTATAGGCTAAGTTAGCTTTCTCAAGTTAACAATAACAGTAAAACAAAATAACTGAGATTTAAATATTTTTATTATTTTTTTCTTTTTAAATGTCTTGTTTACATTTTCTAAAAAACTTTATTGAGATGTATTTGACATATAAAATTGTGTATATTTAAGGTGTACAGCTTGATGTTTTGATATATGTATACATGGTGAAAAGATCACCACAGTCAAATTAAATCTCTTGTCTATCACATAGTTGCTGTTGCTGTTGCTAAGTCACTTCAGTCATGTCCAACTCTGTGTGACCCCATAGAGGGCAGCCCACCAGGCTTCCCCGTCCCTGGGATTCTCCAGGCAAGAACACTGGAGTGGGTTGCCATTTCGTTCTCCAATGCATGAAAGTGAAAAGTGAAAGGGAAGCCACTCAGTCATGTCCGACTCTTTGCGACCCCATGGACCACAGCCAACCAGGCTCCTCTGTCCATGGGATTTTCCAGGCAAGAGTACTGGAGTGGGGTGCCATACCATGGTATTTATACTTTGAGAAGATTTACGATGTGCTATGACCATGCTTTACATTAGGTCTCTAAACTCATTCATCTTGCATAACTGAAAGTTTAAATCCTTTGACTGCATCTTCTCATTCTCCCCACCTTCTGCCCTTGACAACCACCATTCTACACTCTGCTTCCATGAGTCTGACTATTTTAGATTCCACATATAAATAAGATCACATGGCATTTACCTTTCTGTGGCTGGCTTATATCACTAAGCAAAATATCTTCTCATTTCATCCAGGTTCACTCAAGGAATATAGTTTTTATAACAAAGCTCTTTAATCAATTTGTTCCCAAATAGAAAACAATTATGAACCCCATTTAAAGAGCAGATGCTGAAGATTTCTAAGACATAGTTTAGATGCTCCAGACTGGCATCTCTAAAGCATTTCTGTTGAACTATTTTCGGCAAAGAATAAAAGTGTATCCAGGAGCTTCTTGGTCACAGTAAATCACAAGTACTATTTGACTTTATTACTTCAATTTTGAGTATTAAAATATCGCATATGCTTTGTATAATATTTATCAATATGATATTTTTATTTTAGCAACACAATGATATTTTAAATTATTTAATACCAGATAAACCAACACCTACCTCTCATTTTAATATCTTCTTATAACAAATATATTAATTTCACAAGCTTTTATGCATGTGTTCTGAATGTGAGACACCTGACATGACACAACAGCTTTAAGTTTCAAGTAGTTTTCCTTGATAGTAGTCTTGGTTGTGACACTTGGGTTTAGGGAGAAATGACTCCTGTGATTGACTTTCCTGGTGCAGTTAGAATAAGAGTAGATCAATGAAACAAAATAGTGATCAATACAAAGAAATAGAGGAAAACAAAAGAATGGGAAAGATTAGAGATCTATTCATGAAAATTAGAGATATCAAGGGAATATTTCATGCAAAGATGGGCACAATAAAGGACAGAAATTGTATGGACCTATATGCAGGTCAAGAGGCAACAGTTAGAACTGGACATGGAACAACAGACTGGTTCCAAATAGGAAAAGGAGTACATCAAGGCTGTATATTGTCATCCTGCTTATTTAACTTCTGTGCAGAGTACATCATGAGAAACGCTGGACTGGAAGAAACACAAGCTGGAATCAAGATTGCCGGGAGAAATATCAATCACCTCAAATATGCAGATGACACCACCCTCATGGTAGAAAGTGAAGAGGAACTAAAAAGCTTCTTGATAAAAGTGAAAGTGGAGAGTGAAAAAGTTGTCTTAAAGCTCAACATTCAGAAAACTACGATCATGGCATCTGGTCCCATTACTTCATGGGAACTAGATGGGGAAACAGTGGAAACAGTGTCAGATTTTATTTTAGGGGCTCCAAAATCACTGCAGATGGTGACTTCAGCCATGAAATTAAAAGATGCTTACTCCTTGGAAGAAAAGTTATGACCATTCTAGATAGCATATTTTTACATGGGGATGGTCTTGATCCCTGTCTCCCGTACAATGTCACGAACCTCATTCCATAGTTCATCAGGCACTCTATCTATCAGATCTAGGCCCTTAAATCTGTTTCTCACTTCCACTGTATAATCATAAGGGATTTGATTTAGGTCATACTTGAATGGTCTAGTGGTTTTCCCTACTTTCTTCAATTTCAGTCTGAATTTGACAATAAGGAGTTCACGATCTGAGCCACAGTCAGCTCCTGGTCTTGTTTTTGTTGACTGTATAGAGCTTCTCCATATTGGCTGCAAAGAATATAGTCAATCTGATTTCTGTGTTGACCATCCGGTGATGTCTATGTGTAGAGTCTTCTCTTGTGTTGCTGGAAGAGAGTGTTTGCTATGACGAGTGCATTTTCTTGGCAAAACTCTATTAGTCTTTGCCCTGCTTCATTCCACATTCCAAGGCCAAATTTGCCTGTTACTCCAGGTGTTTCTTGACTTTCTACTTTAGCATTCCAGTCCCCTATAAGAAAAGGATATCTTTTTTGGGTGTTAGTTCTAAAAGGTCTTGTAGGTCTTCATAAAACTGTTCAACTTCAGCTTCTTCGGCGTTACTGGTTGGGGCATAGACTTGGATAACTGTGATATTGAATGGTTGGAAACGAACGGAATCATTCTGTCGTTTTTGAGATTGCATCCAAGTACTGCATTTCGGACAATTTTGTTGACCATGATGGCTACTCCATTTCTTCTGAGGGATTCCTGCCCACAGTAGTAGATATAATGGTCATCTGAGTTAAATTCACCCATTTCAGTCCATTTTAGTTTGCTGATTCCTAGAATGTCGACGTTCACCCTTGCTATCTCTTGTTTGACCACTTCCAATTTGCCTTGATTCATGGACCTGACATTCCAAGTTCCTATGTAATATTCCTCTTTACAGCATTGGATCTTGCTTCTATCACCAGTCACATGCAGAACTGGGTATTGTTTTTGCTTTGGCTCCATCCCTTCATTCTTTCTGGAGTTATTTCTCCACTGATCCCCAGTAGCATATTGGGCACCTACTGGCCTGGGGAGTTCCTCTTTCAGTATCCTATCATTTTGCCTTTTCATGCTATTCATGGGGTTCTCAAGGCAAGAATACTGAAGTGGCATGCCATGCCCTTCTCCAGTGGACCAGATTCTGTCAGACCTCTCCTCCATGACCTGCCTGTCTTGGGTTCCCCCACAGGTATGGCTTGGTTTCACTGAATTAGACAAGGCTGTGGTTCTAGTCTGATTAGATTGACTAGTTCTCTCTGAGTATGGTTTCAATGTGTTTGCCCTCTGATGCCCTCTTGCAACACCTACCATCTTACTTGGGTTTCTCTTACCTTGAGCATGGGGTATCTTTTCGCGGCTGCTCCAGCAAAGCACAGCTGCTGTTTCTTATCTTGAACTAGGGGTTATCTCCTTACCACCGTCTTCCTGACCTTCAATGTGGGATAGCTCCTCTATGCCCTCTTGCTCCTGTGCAGCCACTGCTCCTCCAGTTGATCCTCCCCGCCGCCAGCCCTGGCCTCGGGCGTGGGTGGCTCCTCCCAGCTGCTGCCCCTGGCCTCGGGCTCGCGGTGTCTCCTCAGCATCACCGCCCCTGGCCTAGAGTGTGTGGTGGCTTCTTCTGGCCGCCCCTGACCTCGGACGCAGGGTGTCTCCCCTGGCCGCCCCTGACCTCAGTCGTGGGGTGTCACCCCAGCTGCCCCTGACCTCTGACGCGGGAGGCCTCCTCTCTGCTGCCACTGGCCTCTGACGCAGTTTGTCTCCTCTCTGCTGCCACTGTCCTCGGACATGGGGTAGCTCCTCTTGGCCGTTCCTGCGCTGTTGCAGCCTGGTACTCCAGGCTGTTGCCCCTGACCTCGGACGCAGAGTAGCTCCTCTCGGCCGCACTTAGTGCACCAACACAGCTCTCGCATGCATCCGCGAGTGCACCGGCAAGAAGAGATCAGAAAGCCTTTTAAACAATCAATGCAAAGAAATAGAGGGGAAGAACAGAATGGGAAAGACTGGAAATCTCTTCAAGAAAATTAGAGGTATAAGGGAACATTTCATGAAAACATGGGCTCGATAAAGAACAGAAATGGTCTGGACCTAACAGAAGCAGAAGATATTAAGAAGAGGTGGCAAGAATACACAAAAGAACTGTACAAAAAGATCTTCATGACCCAGATAATCATGATGATGTGATCACTCATCTAGAGCCAGACATCTTGGAATGTGAAGTCAAGTGGGCCTTAGAAAGCATCACTAAGAACAAAGCTAGTAGAGGTGATGAAATTCCAGTGGAGCTGTTTCAAATCCTGAAAGATGATGCTATGAAAGTGCTATACTCAAAATGCCAGCAAATTTGGAAAACTCAGCAGTGGCCACAGGACTGGAAAAGGTCAGTTTTCATTCCAATTGCAAAGAAAGGCAACGCCAAAGAATGCTCAAACTACTCCACAATTGCACTCATCTCACATGCTCGTAAAGTAATACTCAAAATTCTCCCAGCCAGGCTTCAGCAATATGTGAACCATGAACTTCCAGATGTTCAAGCTGGTTTTAGAAAAAGGTAGAAGAACCAGAGATCAAATTGCCAACATCCACTGGATCATGGAAAAAGCAAGAGAGTTCCAGAAAAACATCTATTTCTGCTTTATTGACTATGCCGAAGCCTTTGACTGTGTGGATCACAAGAAACTGTGGAAAATTCTGAAAGAGATGGGAATACCAGACCACCTGAGCTGCCTCTTGAGAAATCTGTATGCAGGTCAGGAAGCAACAGTTAGAACTGGACATGGAACAACAGACTGGTTCCAAATAGGAAAAGGAGTACGTCAAGGCTGTATATTGTCACCCCGCATATTAAACTTATATGCAGAGTACATCATGAGAAACGCTGGACTGGAAGAAGCACCTCTGGACTGGAAGAAGCACAAGCTGGAATCAAGATTGCTGAGAGAAATATCAGTCACCTCAGATATGCAGATGACACCACCCTTATGGCAGAAATTGAAGAGGAGCTAAAAAGCCTCTTGACGAAAGTGAAAGAGGAGAGTGAAAAAGTTGGCTTAAAGCTCAACATTCAGAAAACGAAGATCATGGCATCTGGTCCCATCACTTCATGGCAAATAGATGGGGAAACAGTGGAAACAGTGTCAGACTTTATTTTGGGGGCTTCAAAATCACTGCAGGTGAGGTGGGAGGTGGGAGGGGGCTTCGGCATTGGGAGATCGTGGACACCTGTGGCTGATTCATGTCAATGTATGGCGAAACAAATACAGTATTGTAATGTAGAATAAAGTATTAAAAAATAAAAAAAAAGATTAAAAAAAAATCACTGCAGGTGGTGACTACAGCCATGAAATTAAAAGATGCTTACTCCTTGGAAGGAAAGTTATGACCAACCTAGATAGTATATTGAAAAGCAGAGACATTTCTTTGCCGACTGAGGCCCATCTAGTCAAGGCTATGGTTTTTCCTGTGGTCATGTATGGATGTGAGAGTTGGACTGTGAAGAAAGCTGAGCACTGAAGAATTGATGCTTTTGAACTGTGGTGTTGGAGAAGACTCTTGAGAGTCCCTTGGACTCTAAGGAGATCCAACCAGTCCATTCTGAAGGAGATCAACCCTGGGATTTCTTTGGAAGGAATGATGCTAAAGCTGAAACTTCAGTACTTTGGCTACCTCATGCGAAGACTTGACTCACTGGAAAAGACTCTGATGCTGGGAGGGATTGGGGGCAGGAGGAGACGGGGACGACCGAGGATGAGATGGCTGGATGGCATCATGGACTCGATGGACATGAGTCTGAGTGAACTCCAAGAGATGGTGATGAACAGAGAAGCCTGGCGTGCTTTGATTCATGGGTCGCAGAGAGTTGGACACGACTGAGCGACTGAACTGAACTGAACTGCCATTATATAATACTACATCTTTTAGTTTGGAAAAATAATAGATGATATAATGTTTGAATTACAAATGGCTAGATTTTGCATGTTTCCAAAAAATAATAGAGTAAAATTATGCATCACGAATGTCTACTATAGCCCCAAAATTCAGTGTGCCAAATAAGTGCATTGCTTTAGGAATTATTTCAAGCTTTTGATGGCTTCTATTTCATTCAGAGAATGGCATTGGTATAGAGTGATTTAATAGCATGTCAATCAAAACCAATTTATAGTCCAATAATTTAGGCACAGCCACTTTCAATCCTTATTGGAATGAAGTTAGCCTAAAACAAATCTTTATTGATACATAGCCCAGAGGATATCACCAACAATAGTGTTAAGTGAAACTGTTATTCAAAGAAAACTGCAATATCTCCATGCTGCCTAGATTGCCATGAAGAATTTTGCCAATTTTAAACACACAGGGACCTATAAAATATATTACCCCAATTACAATTTCTAAGCAAAATTTTAACATTTTCTATTTGATTTTCTTTTAGAATTATGGATGAATTCATCTGGAGAAGATGATCTTAAAATAATATTTTATGATATGTAAATTCATAAAACCCACTTGTTAAAATGCAAAAATTGGTAACATGTAAGAATCGGTGATTATTAAATAGTCTACATAAAGATATATTTAAAATGAGGTCCTTTCTATATATTCAATGAATATTTAGTTGTACACAAGGCAAATAAATGTATTGAGGATATAATTCATCTTTCATCAAAATTGTTTTCCTGAAATTTGGTCAAAAGAATCCCTCTTCACCCTGCTTTGATAAGTACATAATCAAAGTTACACTTTCAACGGATGCAATTTGTTCATTTAAGTTGATTTTAACAATTTTATTGAGGCATATTTATATGTACTTTTATATAAAAAATAAATGATTTTTAGTAAATTTTCAGAATTTTACAACAATTACTACAGCCTTGAATACAGATTAGTCTGGTTCCATGAATCTTTTGTAAACTAAGGTGAAAAAATATTCAATGTCATTTACTTATGAACTCATTAAAAATTTATATCTGACATTTTATGTGAAGATACTGAGATGGATATGAGGATACAATGATATAGTAATCAAAAAAATAAGAGTAATTAACAATAAATGAGTTTTTCCTGTGTTTTGGGCATGATTTTAAGTGTTTTATATGTGTTAATACTTTTACTTCTTACAACAACCCAAGGTGATTGAATAAACTGATTGAATAAATCTGCCTGTGTTTACTCAGTTAATAAATGATGCAGCAGACTATCTTAAATGCAGTCAATGCTTCTGCAGAAAATTAAAAATAAAATAAATCTTTATCCATATACCTCTGTAATGAAAGCTCCGTTCTCCTGCACACCTTCAGTGAGAGAGAGACAGAGAGACACTCTTTCTACATTTTATCTCTAATTTTATCTTTTTCCATCTCCAAGCATGTTCTATCCTTCTTGCTCTGCTGAAATTGCTTTCTCAAAGCTATTAGAGACTGCATGCTATCAAATGCAGTAGTCAGCTTCAGGAGCGTTCTGTTCTAAGTATTTACAGCTCTTTTCTTTTCTTTCTTTCTTTTTTTTTTTTTGCATATCCATTAAGTTTATTATGACAATTAAAAATTCTATATAAAGATAGGAAAATCCAACTTGACTCACATTGCTCAGAGAGGACCATATATTCTCCCCCCCTCCATTATATTTGTTTTGCCATACATCAACATGAATCCACCACGGGTGTACATGTGTTCCTCATCCTGAACCCCCCTTCCCACCTCAATCCCCATACCTTCCCTCTGGATCATCCCAGTGCACCAGCTCCAAGCATCCTGTATCATGCATTGAACCTAGACTGGTGATTCACTTCATATATGATATTATAAATGTTTCAATGCCTTTCTCCCAAATCATCCCACTCTCTCCCTCTCCCACAGAGTCCAAAAAACTGTTCTATATATCTGCGTCTCTTTTTCTGTCTCGCATACAGGGTTATCATTACCATCTTTCTAAATTCCATATATATGTGTTAGTATATTGTATTGGTGTTTTTCTTTCTGGCTTACTTCACTGTGTATAATCAGCTCCAGTTTCATCCACCTCATTAGAACTGATTCAAATGTATTCTTTTTAATGGGTGAGTAATACTCCATTGTATATATGTACCACAGTGTGCAAAGAGTTGACTCATTGGAAAAGACTCTGATGCTGGGAGGGATTGGGGGCAGGAGGAGAAGGGGATGACAGGGAATGAGATGGCTGGATGGCATCACTGACACGATGGATGTGAGTCTGAGTGAACTCTGAGAATTGGTGATGGACAGGGAGGCCTGGTATGCTGTGATTCATGGGGTGGTAAAGAGTCAGACAGGACTGAGCAACTGAAATGACTGACTGACTGACCATAGCTTTCTTATCCATTCATCTGCTGATGGACATCTAGGTTGCTTCCATGCCCTGGCTATTATAAACAGTGCTGCAATGAACATTGGGGTTCATGTGTCTCTTTCAATTCTGGTTTTCTCAGTGTGTATGCCCAGCAGTGGGATTGCTGGGTCATAAGGCAGTTCTATTTGCAATTTTTAAAGGAATCTCCAACTGTTCTCCATAGTGGCTATAGTAGTTTGCATTCCTACCAACAGTGTAAGAGGGTTCCCTTTTCTCCACATCCTCTCCAGCATTTATTGCTTGTATATTTTTGGATTGCAGCCTTCTGACTAGTGTGAAATGATAACTCATTGTAGTTTTGATTTGCATTTCTCTGATAATGAGTGATGTTGAGCATCTTTTCATGTGTTTGTTAGCCATCTGTATGTCTTTGGAGAAATGCCTATTTAGTTCTTTGGCCCATTTTTTGATTAGATCATTTATTTTTCTGGAGTAGAGCTGCATAAGTTGCTTGTATATTTTTGAGATTAGTTGTTTGTCAGTTGCTTCATTTGCTATTGTTTTCTCCCATTCAGAAGGCTGTCTTTTCATCTTACTTATAGTTCCCTTAGTTATGCAGAAGCTTTTAATTTTAATTAGATCCCATTTGTTTATTTTTGCCTTTTTTCCAGTATACTGGTAGGTGGATCATAGAGGATCCTGCTGTGATTTATGTCAGAAAGTGTTTTGCCTATGTTCTCCTCTAGGAGTTTTATAGTTTCTGGTCTTACGTTTAGATCTTTAATCCATTTTGAGTTTATTTTTGTGTATGGTGTTAGAAAGTGTTCTAGTTTCATTCTTTTACAAGTGGTTGACCAGTTTTCCCAGCACCACTTGTTAAAGAGACTGTCTTTACTCCATTGTATATTCTTGCCTCCTTTGTCAAAGATAAGGTGTCCATAGGTGTGTGGATTTATCTCTGGGCTTTCTATTTTGTTCCATTGATCTATAGTTCCATCTTTGTACCAGCACCGTACTGTCTTGATGACTGTGGCTTTGTAGTAGAGCCTAAAGTCAGGCATGTTGATTCCTCCAGTTCCATTCTTCTTTCTCAAGATTTCTTTGGCTATTTGAGATTTTTTAAATTTCTATACAAATTGTGAAATTATTTGTTCTAGCTCTATGAAAAATACCATTGGTAGCTTTATAGGGATTCCATTGAATCTATAGATTGCTTTGGGTAGTATACGCATTTTAACTATATTGATTCTTGGGACCCATGAACATAGTGTATTTCTTTATCTGTTTGTGTCATCTTTGGTTTCTTTCACCAGTATTTTATAGTTTTCTATATATAGGTCTTTAGTTTCTTTAGGTAGACATATACCTAATTATTTTATTCTTAGTTGCAATGATGAATTAAATTGTTTACTTAATTTGTATTTTCTCATCATTTGTGTATAGGAATGCAAAGGATTTTTGTGTGTTTATTGTATATCCTACAACTTTACTATATTCATTGATTAGCTCTAGTAATTTTCTGGTGGAGTCTTTAGGGTTTTCTGTGTAGAGGATCGTGTCATCTGCAAACAGTGAGAGTTTTACTTCTTTTTCGATTTGGATTCCACTTATTTATTTTTCTACTCTGATTGCTGTGACCAAAACTTCCAAAACTATGTTGAATAGTAGTGGTGAAAGTAGACACCCTTGTCTTGTTCCTGACTTTAGGGGAATGCTTTCAATTTTTCACCATTGAGGATAATGTTTGCTGTGGGTTTGTCATACATAGCTTTTATTATGTTGAGGTATATTCCTTCTATTCCTGCTTTCTGATAAGTTGTTTTTTTTTTTTTATCATAAATGGATGTTGAATCTTGTCAAACGCTTTCTCTGCATCCATTGAGATAGTCATATGGCTTTTATTTTTCAATTTATTAATGTTGTGTATTACATCGATCGATTTGCAGATATTGAAGAATCTTTGCATCCCTGGGATAAAGTCCACTTTATCATGGTGTATGATCCTTTTAATGTGTTGTTGGATTTTGATTGCTAGAATTTTATTAAGGATTTTTGCATCTATGTTCGTCAGTTATATTGGCCTGTAGTTTTCTTTTATTGTGGTCAGGTTTTGGTATTAGGGTGATGGTGGCCTCATAGAATGAGTTTGGAAGTTTACCTTCCTCTGCAGTTTTCTGGAAGCTAGTTCTCTAAATTTTTATTTTTATTTTTTAGAATTTAATTTATTTTTATTTATTTTTTTAATACTTTATTCTACCTTACAATACTGTATTGGTTTTGCCATACATTGACATGAATCAGCCACAGGTGTACACGATCTCCGAATGCCGAAGTCCCCTCCCACTTCCCACCCCATATCATCTCTCTGGATCATCCCATGCACCAGCCTCAAGCATCCTGTATCCTGTATTGAACATAGACGGGTGCTTTGTTTCTTATATGATAGTATACGTTTCAATGCCATTCTCCCAAATCATCTCACCCTCTCCCTCTCCCTCAGAGGCCAAACGTCTGTTCTATACCTCTGTGTCTCTTTTGTTGTCTCACATACAGGGTCATCATTCCTATCTTTCTAAATTTCATATATATGTGTCCATATACTGTATTGTTTTTCTTTCTGGCTTACTTCACTCTATATAATCGGCTCCAGTTTCATCCATCTCATTAGAACTGAGTCAAATTTATTCTTTTAAGGGCTGAGTAATACTCCATTGTGTATATGTACCACAGCTTTCTTATCCATTCATCTGCTGATGGACATCTAGGTGGCTTCCATGTCTTGGCTATTATAAACAATGCTGCAGTGAACATTGGGGTACATGTGTCTCTTCAATTCTGGTTTCCTCAGTGTGTATGCCCAGCAGTGGGATTGCTGGGTCATAAGGCAGTTCTATTTGCAATTTTTAAAGGAATCTCCCCACTGTTTTCCATAATGGCTGTACTAGTTTGCATTACCACCAACCAACAGTGTAAGAGGGTTCCCTTTTCTCCACATCCTCTCCAGCATTTATTGCTTGTATATTTTTGGATTGCAGCCTTCTGACTAGTGTGAAATGGTACCTCATTTTGGTCTTGATTTGCATTTCTCTGATAATGAGTGATGTTGAGCATCTTTTCATGTGTTTGTTAGCCATATGTATGTCTTTGGAGAAATACCTATATAGTTCTTTGGTCCATTTTTTGATTGGACCATTTATTTTTCTGGAGTAGAGCTGCATAAGTTGCTGGTATATTTTTGAGATTAGTTGTTTGTCAGTTGCTTCATTTGCTATTGTTTTCTCCCATTCAGAAGGCTGTCTTTTCATCTTACTTATAGCTTCCTTAGTTATGCAGAAGCTTTTAATTTTAATTAGATCCCATTTGTTTATTTTTGCCTTTTTTCCAGTATACTGGTAGGTGGATCATAGAGGATCCTGCTGTGATTTATGTCAGAAAGTGTTTTGCCTATGTTCTCCTCTAGGAGTTTTATAGTTTCTGATCTTACGTTTAGATCTTTAATCCATTTTGAGTTTATTTTTGTGTGTGGTGTTAGAAAGTGTTCTAGTGTAATTCTTTTACAAGTGGTTGACCAGTTTTCCCAGCACCACTTGTTAAAGAGATTGTCTTTACTCCATTGTTTATTCTTGCCTCCTTTGTCAAAGATAAGGTGTCCATAGGTGTGTGGATTTATCTCTGGGCTTTCTATTTTGTTCCATTGACCTATATTTCTGTCTTTGTGCCAGTACCATACTGTCTTGATGACTGGGGCTTTGTAGTAGAGCCCGAAGTCAGGCAAGTTGATTCCTCCAGTTCCATTCTTCTTTCTCAAGATTGCTTTTGCTATTCAAGTTTTTTTTTGTATTTCCATACAAATTTTGAGATTATTTGTTCTAGTTCTGTGAAAAATACTGCTGGTAGCTTGATAGGGATTGCATTGAATCTGTGGATTGCTTTGGGTAGTATAGTCATTTTCACTATATTGACTCTTCCGATCCATGAACATGGTACATTTCTCCATCTATTAGTGTCCTCTTTGATTTCTTTCATCAGTGTTTTATAGTTTTCAATATATAGATCTTTAGTTTCTGTAGGTAAGTATATTCCTAAGTATTTTATTATTTTCATTGCAATGGTGAATGGAATTGTTTCCTTAACTTCTTTTTCTACTTTCTCATTATTAGTGTATAGGAATGCAAGGGATTTCTGAGTGTTGATTTTATGTCCTACAACTTTACTATATTCGTTGATTAGCTCTAGTAGTTTTCTGGTAGAGTCTTTAGGATTTTCTAGGTAGAGGATCATGTCATCTGCAAACAGTGAGAGTTTTACTTCTTCTTTTCCAATTTGGATTCCTTTTATTTCTTTTTCTGCTCTGATTTCTGTGGCCAAAACTTCCAGAAATATATTGAATAGTAGTGGTGAAAGTGAGCATCCTTGTCTTGTTCCTGACTTTAGTGGAAATGCTTTCAATTTTTCACCATTGAGGACAATGTTTGCTGTAGGTTTGTCATATATAGCTTTTATTATGTTGAGGTACATTCCTTCTATTCGTGCTTTCTGGAGAGTTTTTATCATAAATGGATGCTGAATTTTGTCAAAGGCCATCTCTGCATCTATTGAGATAATCACATGATTTTTATTTTTCAATTTGTTAATGTGGTTAATTACATTGATTGATTTGCGGATATTGAAGAATCCTTACATCCCTTGGATAAAGCCCACTTGGTCATGGTGTATGATCTTTTTAATGTGTTGCTGGATTCTGATTTCTAGGATTTTGTTAAGGATTTTTGCATCTATGTTCATCAGTGATATTGGCCTGTAGTTTTCTTTCTTTGTGGCGTCTTTGTCAGGTTTTGGTATTAGGATGATGGTGGCCTCATATAATGAGTTTGGAAGTTTACCTTCCTCTGCAATTTTCTGGAATAGTTTCAGTAAGATAGGTGTTAGCTCTTCTTGAAATTTTTGGTAGAATTCAGCTGTGAAGCCTTCTGGACCTGGGCTTTTGTTTGCTGGAAGATTTCTGATTACGGTTTCAATTTCCATGCTTGTGATGGGTCTGTTAAGATTATCTATTTCTTCCTGGTTCAGTTTTGGAAAGTTGTACTTTTCTAAGAATTTGTCCATTTCTTCCAAGTTGTCCATTTTATTGGCATATAATTGCTGATAGTAGTGTCTTATGATTCTTTGTATTTCTGTGTTGTCTGTCATGATCTCTCCATTTTCATTTATAATTTTATTGATTTGATTTTATTCTGTTTCTTGATGAGTCTGACTAATGGTTTGTCAATTTTATTTATCCTTTCAAAGAACCAGCTTTTTGCTTTGTCGATTTTTGCTATGGTCTCTTTTGTTTCATTTACATTTATTTCTGCCATAATTTTTAAGATTTCTTTCCTTCTACTAACTCTGGGGTTCTCTATTTCTTCCTTTTCTAGTTGCTTTAGATGTAGAGTTAGGTTATTTATTTGACTTTTTTCTTTTTCTTGAGATATGCCTGTATTGCTATGGACTTTCCTCTTAGCACTGCTTTTATAGTGTCCCACAGGTTTTGTGTAGTTGTGTTTTCATTTTCATTTGTTTCTATGCATATTTTGATTTCTTTTTGATTTCTTCTGTGATTTGTTGATTATTCAGAAGGGTGTTGTTCAGCCTCCAAATGTTGGAATTTTTAATAGTTTTTCTCCTGTAATTTAGATCTAACCTTAGTGCCTTATGGTCAGAGAAGAAGCTTGGAATAATTTCGATTTTTTTGAATTTATCAAGGTTAGATTTATGACCCAGGATGTGATCTATCCTGGAAAAGGTTCCATGTGCACTTGAGAAAAAGGTGAAATTCATTGTTTTGGGGTGAAATGTCCTATAGATATCAGTTAGGTCTGACTGGTCTATTGTATCATTTAAAGTTTGCATTTCTTTGTTAATTTTCTGTTTAGTTGATCTGTCCATAGGTGTGAGTGGGGTATTAAAGTCTCCCACTATTATTGTGTTATTATTAATTTCCCCTTTCATGCTTGTTAGCATTTGTCTTACATATTGCGCTGTTCCTGTGTTGGGTGCATGTATATGTATAATTGTTATATCTTCTTCTTGGATTGATCCTTTAATCATTATGTAGTGGCCTTCTTTGTCCCTTTTCACAGCCTTTGTTTTAAAGTCTATTTTATCAGATATGAGTATTGCTACTCCTGCTTTCTTTTGGTCTTTATTTGCATGGAATATCTTTTTCCAGCCCTTCACTTTTAGTCTGTATGTGTCCGTTGTTTTGAGGTGGGTCTCTTGTAGGCAGCATATATAGGGATCTTGTTTTTTTATCCATTCAGCCAGTCTTTGCCTTTTGGTTGGGGCATTCAACCCATTTACATTTAAGGTAATTATTGATAAGTATGCTCCTGTTGCCATTTACTTTATTGTTTTGGGTTCGGGTTTATATGACCTTTTTTTGTTTCCTGTCTAAAGTCTATACTTTAGCATTTATTGGAGAGCTGGTTTGGTGATGCTGAATTCTCTCAGCTTTTGCTTGTCTGTAAAGCTTTTGATTTCTCCTTCATATTTGAATGAGATCCTTGCTGGGTACAGTAGTCTTGGCTGAAGGTTATTATCTTTCAGCACTTTAAGTATGTCTTGCCATTCCCTCCTGGCCTGAAGAGTTTCTATTGAAAGATCTGCAGTTATTCTTATGGGGATCCCCTTGTGTGTTATTTGTTGTTTTTCCCTTGCTGCTTTTAATATTTGTTCTTTGTGGTTTGTCTTTGTTAATTTGATTAATATATGTCTTGGAGTGTTTCACTTTGGGTTTATCCTGTTTGCCACTCTCTGGGTTTCTTGGACTTGGGTGATTATTTCCTTCCCCATTTTAGGGAAGTTTTCGACTGTTATCTCCTCAAGTATTTTCTCATGGTCTTTCTTTTGTCTTCTTCTTCTGGGACTCCTATAATTCGAATGTTGGAGCGTTTCATATTGTCCTGGAGGTCTCTGAGGTTGTCCTCATTTCTTTTAATTCATGTTTTGTTTTTTTTTTTTTCCCTCGCTGATTCATTTATTTCTACCATTCTATCTTCTATTTCACTAATCCTATCTTCTGCCTCCGATATTCTACTATTTGTAGCCTCCAGAGTGTTTCTGATCTCATTTATTGCATTATTCATTATATGTTGACTCTTTTTATTTCTTCTAGGTCCTTGTTAAACATTTCTTGCATCTTCTCAATCCTTGATCCCAGGCTATTTATCTGTGATTCCATTTTGATTTTAAGATTTTGGATCATTTTCACTATCAATATTCGGAATTTTTCTCAGGTAGATTCCCTATCTCTTCCTCTTTTGTTTAGTTTGTTGGGCATTTCTCCTGTCCCTTTACCTGCTGGGTATTCCTCTGTCTCTTCATCTTGGTTATATTGCTGCGTTTGGAGTGGCCTTTCTATATTCTGGGAATTTGTGGAGTTCTTTTTATTACTGAGCTTCCTCACTGTGTGTGGGGTTGTATCAGTGGCTTATTAAGGTTTCTTGGCTAGGGAGTCTTGTGTTGGAGTTCTGGTGGGTGGAGCTGGATTTCTTCTCTCTGGAGTGCTGTGAAGTGTCTAGTAATGGGTGATGAGACATCAGTGGTTTTGGAGTATTTTGAGCTGCCTGTATATTGAAGCTCAGGGGCGTGTTCTTATGTTGCTGGAGAATTTGTGTGGTATGTCTTGCTCTGGATCTTGTTGGCCCTTGGGTGGTGCTCAATTTCAGTGTAGGTATGAAGGCGTTTGATGAGCTCCTATTGGATAATGTTCCCTGTATTCAGGAATTCTCTGATGATCTCAGGAGTTGGACTTAAGTCTCCTGATTCTGGTTTTCAGGTTTATTTTTACAATAGCCTCATGACTTCTCCATCTATACAGCACTAATGTTAAAACATCTAGGTTAAAGATGATAGGTTTCTCCACCTTGAGGGTTACCCCTAGAGGATCACTGAGTTACTTGGAGGAGAGAAGAGGGAGGGAGTAGTTAGAGGTGACTGGAATGGGATGAGGTGGAATCAAAAGAGAGGAGAGCAAGTGTGGGGCCCTAAATGGGAAACCTTAAAAACAAAGGGGCTAGCTTTGTAGTAGAAAACCTAAGATGGCGCCTGGTGGATGAGATGGGGGCAGGGTCTATGTTGTCTGTCAAAGTTTTTGATTGGCTCTCTTGATTTCCGTGCACGTAGACAGTGTGTGATCTCCATAGACTCCTGTTATAATGAAGGGACATGACAATGTGACCTTTAACGTGATTGGTGCAACTATGGAAAGTCCCTCCTAAAACCCTCCTGTTTGTCTATATAAGCTGGGAGTTTGCAACAATAAACCAAAACTGCTTCAACGGAACTCCTGTCGTGTCTGATTGTCTCTTGCTAGCCGAGGGGCTGGGTGGGTGGACAGCAGGCTCACTTCTCCTTGGGAACCCCTTGGCTTTGCTGAGGGCAGTTCCACTGCCTCTACTGTTTCTGCGGAGTGCCCCCCACAAGCAAGCTAGCTCGTAATCACTTTCTTGTGTGCGCGCCACAGTCTGGACCTCTCAGAGGTGTTCACAGAGTTATATAGGGAAGAGGAAAGGGAGGAAGTAGATAGAGGTGGCCAGGGGTATAAAAGAGGGAGATGAAAAGGAGGGATATAGATCCGGCCAGTAACCAGTTCCCTGAGTGTTCTCCACCTTCTGGAACACACAGAGATTCACAGAGTTGGGTAACGAAGAGGAGGGGGAGGGGAGGGAGACAGAGGCCACCTGGTGGAGAAAAAGAGAGGCCAAGGAGGAGAGAGTGGTCAAGCCAGTTATCTCACACTCATGTAAAATTGGGTACTGAAGATTAGGTTTTTAAATGTACAAAATTGGCAACAAATACCAAAATGCAAAGATTAAAAATCTAGAGTAGAGATTGGATTTTCAAAAATAAAATATTGAAGAAAAGAAGAAGAAGGAGGAGAAAAAAAGCCACCAGAATTATTAAAAGATAACAACCTCCACCACAAAAGACTATATACAGCATTTGCTTTAAAAATAGGGTTTTTGTGGGTTTTTTTTGAAAAGTAATAGGTTATAAAAATAATAAATAGAGATATAGAGGACTTAAAAATTTAAGAAAGTTTAAAAAAAGATGAAAAAGAAAAGAAGAAAAAATCTTTTAAAAATTTAAAAAAAGAGGAAAAATCACACTTCCACATCAACCCCCCACCCCCAAAAAAATTGATCATAAAAGTAGTAAAGGTATATCTGGCCCTTTCTCTGGCATTGTGGGCTGTGTGGGGTTGCTACCAAGGCAGTTCCCTCTGTTTTACTTCCTCTGTTTGCTGGTCTCTTCCATGTCTGATTTCCGTCTTGACACAGGGAAGGTGGTGATGGACTCTATGCTGGGCTTGCCCCTGCTCGTGGCGCACACCGCTCAGGCTCTAGTTGCTCCACCGGATAACCGTCTGAGAACCGCCCTAGGCTTCATGCACCTCCCCGGTCTAAGCCACTCTGGCTCGGCGCTTAGGAAGCCCTCTGAGGCACAGATTTGGTTGGGCCTGCGCTTTGTGCCCTTCCCAGGTCCGAGTAGCTAGGGAGTTTGGCGAGCGCAATTGCTGTGATTTCTGGCCTTTCCGTGCTGCTCAATTTTCTGGGAGTACTGCTGGGGCTCCTTCTCAGGCAGATGATGACTGTCTAGAGCCCCCAGAAGTCATAGTTAGCAAAGAAACTTGCTTGGAATTTGGTAGGTAATGTCTCTCTTGAGCTACGATTGCCCCCTTCCAGCACTTAAGGCTCTGGCTGCCTGTCACCAGAGGGGGATGGTCTGCAGCCGGCTATTTCCGATCCATCGTTTGTTCTGTGCGCGGTCCTGTCGGTGTCTTATGTTCCAGCATTTCATGTGGTAGCTATCCCACAGTCTGGTTTGCTAGTCCAAGTTAGTTTGTTCTGGCCACGCGTGGGGTGTTATGACCCGATTCTCAAGAAAAGCCCTGCAGCCTGAGTCTCCCGCGGCCCGATTCTTAGAAAGCACTGCGGCTTGCGCCTCTCGCTCCTCCCTGCCCAACCCCCACTTGCTAGTGTCAGATGCAGGCGTTTGTGTTGCTTATCCACTGGGGGATTTACTGTTGGGCTTGTAATCTGTTGGTTTTAATTATTTATTTATTTTTCCTTCCTGTTATGTTGCCCTCTGTGCTTCCAAGGCTCGCCAGAGACTTGGCTGCGAGAATGTTTTCTGGTGTTTGGAAACCTCTCATTTTAAGAGTCTCTTCCTGGGACAGGATTCCCTTCCCGGGACGGGGCTCCCTCCCTACCTCCTTTGTCTCTTTTTTCATCTTTTATATTTATTCCTACCTGTTTTTGAAGCCAATGTACTGCTTTGCCGGATGCCTGATGTCCTCTGCCAGCATTCAGAAGTTGTTTTGTGGAATTCACTCAGCGTTGAAATGTTCTTTTGATGAAGTAGTGAGGGAGAGAGTGGTCTCCCCGTCCTATTCCTCCACCATCTTTTTCCACCTCCTCCTAAACTTTTAGTAGAATTCAGCTGTGAAGCCGTTTGGACCTGGGCTTTTGTTTGCTGGAAGATTTCTGATTACAGTTTCAATATCTGTGCTTGTGATGAGTCTGTTAAGATTTTCTGTTTCTTCTTGGTTCCATTTTGGAAAGTTGTACTTTTCAAGAATTTGTCTATTTCTTCCAAGTTGTCCATTTTATTGGCATGTAATTGCGGATAGTAGTCTCCTGTGATATTTTGTATTTCTGTGTTGTCTGTTTTGATCTCTCCATTTTCATTTCTAATTGTATTGATTTGATTTTTCTCCCTTTGTTTCTTGATGAGTCTGGCTAATGGTTTGTCAATTTTATTTATCCTCTCAAATAACCAGATTTGGCTTTGTTGATTTTTGCTATGGTCTCTTTTGTTTCTTTTGCATTTATTTCTGAACTAGTTTTTAAGATTTCTTTTCTTCTACTAACCCTGGGGTTCCTCATTTCTTCCTTTTCTTGTACAACTCTTTTCCTTAACAGCTGTCTTCTTTGGGATCCTGTAATACCATAATGTATTGATTTTACTTCTAGCTCGGCTTCTTATGGCTCTCTTTTGTTCTTGACTTGACTTTTGTGCAACCTCTGAATGTTATTGATCCCTAAGATGCTATCTTTAGCTGCTTATTTTCTTTTCATTCTAAATGGTCTCCCTGAATGATCTGCAAATTTTGAAGCACAATAATTACACCATTGAAAACTGCATTCCTATATGTGTGATCTATCCACCCTCAAAACTCATGTGTTTGACATTTCTTTTTGGATGTGTATTACCCATCTCAATCCTAATGGAAGAAAAACTGAACTCTTGTTTATTGCATTGCCCCGCAAACACATTCTTCTTTATCTCAATTTTAATATTAAAAAAAAAAAACAAGCAAGCAAACAAACAAACAAAAAAAAAACAGAACTCTTTGTTGCATTGCCACAAACACAGTTTTCTTTAGCCTACAAGTTTCTATATGTATTCCTCTGCTGTATAATATTTCTGAACAATCATTCTACCCCTTGCTCACTTCTCTTTGGTACAAGGAGGCTGAATTTTATGATAGGTGATTGAAACAGTTCTCTCTCTCTCTCTCAAAAAAGAAAAAGTATCATGCTATGCACTGACCATGAGGCTGCTGGGATTAGCAAATTAGCATTATAACAACAAATACAAAAAAGTCAATCCTATCATCACAAGGAAATGAATTCCACCAACAAGCTGAATGAAATTAGAAGAATTCAAGCTCCGCATGAGAACCAAAGGTGAGCTGGTATTTTGTTTCCATTTTATGAGACCTGTACAGAGGACTCCCTGACTCCTGACCCACTGAAACTGTAAGATCATAAATTAGTGTTGTTTTATGCCAATAACTTTGTGGTCATTTGTTACACGGCAACAGAAAATTAAGCAGGGAAGTTGCTCAGTCATATCTGACTCTTTGAGACCCTATGCACTGTAGCCTGTCAGGTTCCTCCATTCATGGGAGTTTCCAGGCAAGAATGCTGGAGTGGATTACCATTTCCTTCTCCACAGGATCTTCCCAACCCAGAAATCGAACCTAGGTCTCCTGCACTGCAGGCAGACCCTTTACTGGGGTCTGCCTCCCTTTTCTTCTGGAGAAGAAAATTAAGCAAGCCTGGTGGTTTTTCTCAGTTTTTATTTTAAATATTCTGATTCTCTCTCATTGGTAGTTTTGCTATTGCTACTATTGATCTCATACTTCCAACTATTATTTCCTGAGTAGCTTCTCTGCAATACATACATACTCTGCAAACTTTTAAAATAATTTTAATACTTATTAGATTGAAGCAAATCAGTTCTTACTATTCTAAGATTAAAGTAATCACACTTTAATAGCCATAATCCCTACTTAATAGATTGTCAAAAACTGGGTCATCTCCCATTTTCCCTCAGGTATTTTTGAATAGTGCTCAGAGTTCTCAGGGCCACCACAGTATGCCTCCAGTGTTGTGATTTTTTTTTCCCCCTCGGTGGGTCATATTTTTTCCTTCTAGTTACCATCACTGTCAATATCATCATGGATTTGGATATAGAAGATCCAATCCAAATTTTACTATGCAATTAAAATTTTAGAGCCAGTTCCCCTGTAACTGCTTTTATTACAACTTAGACAACGTTATATATATTAAAAATATTCTACTGAAATTTTAGAAAGTGGAAGATAAAGACCAAAAATAGCATAGAAATACTCTCTGGACTCAACATATGGTTAATTATTTTAAGAAGCCATCTTCCAAATCTCTAAATTGCTAGCCCAATTTATATGATGGTGTTTACCCCAACTTCCATGTGTAATTCTTTTATCTATTATTTTCGTGTTGGTAAGTGGTATTTGTAAACCACAGGAACTAAATACAAAATAACTTAAGTAAGGACTCACAGCAAGGAGTCTAAAGAAATCTAGTAATAAGATAGCCTTAGGAATAAATGGAAAACAGAAACTTAATACCCTCCGGTCTCTGGGTTTTTCTGCTGTATGCATTTGCTTTGTTCTTTACTTTCTATCTGAAGGTTGAATTCCCCCACTCTTTTAGTTCAGGCAGTCAAAACATGACTGATGGAAATTACTGAATTTTATATGATGTAGCTTCAGACACACCTAGAGATTCAATTTCCTTCCTCAGATTCAATTCCAAAATGCCAAAGATAAATGCCAATTGCCCCCAAATTAGTTATATTCCCATCTATGGACCACTCAACTAAGCAATACTGTGCCATGAAGATGACATATTAACATTCACTGTAACTATGTAGACTGTGCGTGTACGTGTAGAAGCAGGTGGGAGTGAGGAGAAAGTTTAATGTGGACCAGTTATCAGAGATTCTATGATTAGTAGTACTGCATACTACTGGAAGTACTGGTATACTGAATACAAACAATCACTGTAACTAACCCATGGCATACAGGCTGTTAACTCAGGTTTGGCCCCCTTTCTCACTATAAGAAATCAACCAGAAAATACTAAGGACATACCTTTATTGGGCACTATACATTTCTTAGAACTTCAATCTATAGGATTTACTTGAGTTCACTTAAGAAACAATTATTAGGTACTTGGCTCTACTCGGTGTTGAGGTCTAAAATATAGAGACAATTAAGAAACACTTCTTCCTATGAGCATCCAGCCTAGAAATGAAGGCAGGCACATAATTGATATTTCAATGCAGCGCACTGAGGAGGAAAGCTCAAGGTGCAGTCAAGAGGCAAATAAAAGAGCTATCAAATCTGCATGGGTGGCTCAGTAATGATTTCCTGGGCCAGAATGGGAGCTGACCCAGGTTTACTGCTTAAAAAAAAAGCCAGAAAAAAAAAAAATCAAGAACTTGGACAGTACAGGTGAAACAAAACCACTTGCAAAGACATAGAGATATCAGAGAGCATGAGAATGTAGGCATTTATTTATACCAATATTGCTTCTTTTTTTTTTTTTTAATTAAAGCTAGTTTAACTTTTCATCAGAGTAATGCATGCAGGAAGTTTAAAGAGTCAATTAGTTCAGCAAGGCTGATTATGAAAACATCTGCAGGTCCAAACCGTTTAAGTCTCTACAGAGCCAAATACTTAAGACTTTTTAAGCTAAATCTGTAGTGTTTACGTTCATATTGATAAATACTATGCTTATGTAACCACTTATTGATTTTTCAGTATTAGCCTTTATCTATTGATTTCCTAAATGAGAATTTAACTTTCCTTTACTCCCTTGACACACTCATTCTCATAATTCTCTCTCTCTCACACACACACACAAACACACACACTCCATCTTCTAACATAGTTATAATTCTTTTTAAACAAGATGGTGTTAGCAGTTTGAATATTAAACATACTATATTTTGCTTACTGTGTTTCTTAAAAATGTTATTAGTTATTAGTTTTCCCCTTAGAGCTATTAATAACTATATATATACTTACTTTGTATTCACAAGAATACTATGAGCTAGTACATAATGAGCTACTATTATACTCACTTTACAGTGAAGAAACTAAGGCTCAATAAATTATTTAAGGTCACACAGGTATAAAACAGTAGATTGATGTGTGAATTCAAGGACTCTAGGACCAACATCAAGTTGTGCATTTAACCATAATTTTTATGATGATTCTCAGTTGGAATAACATTTTCAAATATTTTTGTTATTGACTTAGCCTTAGCACTTCTGACATTGTCACTTTAAATCCTCCTACTATTATGTAGATCCTTTCTCTATACATTCAAACCCATAATGGGTTCTGTAAATTTTATCTTTTGCCTGGAACCTTCTCACTGGCTTCAAAAAAGACTGGTAGTTTTTTGTTTTTCATGTCTGTTATATAGTCTTAATTTCCAACAATGATTTCTTGTTATCTGATTGTTTTAAAACAATCTGCCCTTATTTCAAGGCAACTGCATTTTTAAAATTTCTTTTTCTGAACAGTCTCTCTTTCTACCTTTTTTGATTGTTTGTTTTCTGCTATTTCTATCAGAGCCTAACTATTTGAGTCTATCCCCTCATATTTAAGATGAGATGTCTAAAAGCTAATTAGATCTCCTAAGTGTACAGGGGAAACAGTGGAAACAGTGTCAGACTTTATTTTGGGGGCTCCAAAATCACTGCAGATGGTGACTGCAGCCATGAAATTAAAAGACGCTTACTCCTTGGAAGAAAAGTTATGACCAACCTAGATAGCATATTCAAAAACAGAGACATTACTTTGCCAACAAAGGTCCATCTAGTCAAGGCTATGGTTTTTCTAGTGGTCATGTATGGATGTGCAAGTAGGACTGTGAAGAAAGCTGAGCACTGAAAAACTGATGCTTTGAACTGTGGTGTTAGAGAAGACGCTTGATAGTCCTTTGGACTGCAAGGAGACCCAACCAATCCATTCTGAAGGAGATCATCCCTGGGTGTTCTTTGGAAGGAATGATGCTAAAGCTGAAACTCCAGTACTTTGGCCACCTCATGCGAAGAGTTGACTCATTGGAAAAGACTCTGATGCTGGGAGGGATTGGGGACAGGAGGAGAAAGGAATGACAGAGGATGAGATGGCTGGTTGGCATCACTGACTCGATGAATGTGAGTCTGAGTGAACTCCGGGACTTGGTGACAGACAGGGAGGCCTGGCCTGCTGCGATTCATGGGGTCGCAAAGAGTCAGACATGACTGAGCAACTGAACTGAACTGAAGTGTACAGGATTGTTTTTCTTCTGTGATCTTTACTAACACATGATCTCCTCAAGGGTTTCCTCACAGAAACCTTTGTCAAAGCCTTATCTATGGATCTGCTTTTGAGAGAACTCAAATTCTTAACACAGTATTTAAGCTTTTACTTTATTACCAGGTTTCTGGAACGGTATCACCTTCTTCAGTACTATACCTTTAAAAACTTTTTCCAAAGTATCAACTGTCTGTCTCCTGCCTCCACAAAAGGTAGTTGCCCATTCATAGGAAGTGGTGGAAGGGATCTAAGATGGAGTAAGACTTCATCTTAACAGTCTTTCAGATTTGTTTTGTTTTTAATTTTTAGTGCATCCTTATGCTTCTACTTCCAGAGCTAACTGATGACTATAATCTTGAACGTTTGGGGGATCCTGTGATGCCCGTAGAATTGCTTCTCTATTTTCTCACTTCCAGCTTGGAATTCAGCTTCCCCCAGACTTCTAAGCCATTTACTTATCACCTGTCATCCATCTACTTCTAGCCTCCCCCTATAACCATCAATTTACTTATTAAAATTTCATTACCATTTTGTAGGTTTTAGGAAAGAAAGTACTAAAGGCATATATTCTATACCTTGTTATTATTTGGTCAGAATTTTTAGTCTACATATTTTATTCTGATTTACGCTTTATTATCCAGATGTATAGGGCTTCTCACGTGGTGCCATTGGTAAAGAACCCACCTGCCAATGCAGGAGATGTAAGAGATGCAGGTTCACTCTCTGAGTTGGGAAGAACCTCTGGATGAGGGCATGGAAACCCACACCAGTATTCTTGCCTGGAGAATCCCTTGAAGAGAGGAGCCAAGAGGGCTCGGTCCATAGGGTTGCAAAGAGTCAGACACGACTAAAGTGACAGCACACACACATACATTCAGGTGAAATGACACCTGGAGTCACTGAGACACAGATTCTTATTTGCATAATGCTGTGTCTAATATCTGTTGTGTAATTGTCAAACTGATTTATAAGAATGTAGGCCACACAATCAGTAATCAAGCCTTGGAGTTAATAAATATCTGGCCATGTTACCATAACATATTTATAAAGCTTTCTTTTGAATTTGTTCTGAGAATACAGTTGAACAGTATGATATTTTTAAAAACCATATATTATGTTACAGTTTCCCTATAACATTTATATAATTTTGGGTCAAATTTTTTTTCCCATACACCCAATTTACCACCTCCAATCTGTCATCTGGAAAACAATAGCTTTCTCTTGGCACCTTCTAACCTCCTAAGCCATTAAACCTTTGGAATATAAACTTAGCTTAAAATTGTGTAGACAAGTGACTTGGCTACTCTATTCTAGAATCTGCAGCCAACAATAGTAAGAACATGTTTAAAAGGAAAGTAATCAGGTATGATTAAAGTGCAAGAAACTAGAAGACAAACTACTCAGTGATTTTACAGAGTATACTTTTTCTGCTTTGTTTTTAAATTTTTTTTTTTTAATTTGTGGGAAATTGCTTTACAATTTTGTGTTGGTTTCTGCCATACAACAATGTGAATCGGTCATATTTTTATACATGAGCTGCCCTTCCCTCCCTCTATGCCACCCCTCTAGGTCATCACAGAGCACCAAGCTGGGCTCCCTGCTATTTTGCAATTTCCCACTATCTATTTTATACATGACAGTGTATATATGTCAATGGCACTTTCTCAATTCATCCCACACTCACTTTTCCCCACTGTGTGCTGGGAGCCAGCATGGGGAATCCTGCCTGTGGCAAAGGTCGTAAGGAAGGGGCCTGACAAGCAAAGGCGGGATCAGGCCTCGTGGACCCCGCCCCCCACCCCCACCGCCGCCCCCCCGGAACTTCTCAAGCATCTACCCCCAAACCAGAATCTGTCTTATTATTTTATGACTTTCACTCACTCCTTTGACATTAACAGGGGGTTATCCCCAATCACCTTTTCTCTGGAAAAAGTTAACTTAGAGCTTCAGTTAACAGTCTCCTGCATATAAAAGGAGTGTCTCAGCTCAAACCCCTCTAATGACTCTCTAACTTGCCTGACAGGTTTACCAGGACTTTTACAACTATGTATGTGGTTGTTTACACCCCCCCAACTGGGAGAGGCACAAAGCTTAAAACATCTTAAAGATATAGAGTCTTTGTAAAGAGCTAAGAATTATATTGGTGAAGGGTTTTATTGTTGAGTTAATGACTGCTGCCAGGCCTCAATATCCTTTATCTTTTAGGCATCTAGGAGGATATTAATAAATGTAATTGGGATGTAGAAAAAGGAATATAGTAGTTTTGATATTAGCAATATTAGACTTTTGAGTTAATGAATTTTCTCTTTGTTATAAATCACTGTACTCCTCTTTCTTTGTTATAAATTGTTGTGCCTTGCTATGTAAGAAAGTAACCTTAATTAGTGCTTTCTGAGAGTGGCACCAGACTTTAGTAAGAACAACACTTTTAGGGTAAATAAGTTTTCTGGTTGACGGACCCTTATCAGAAAAGTGCCATAAAATGCTAATAGGCCTCCTGGCCAGAAGATGATGTAAATCACCTAAGACCTGTGTATACAGCTAGGTATGCAGAGAGAAGCCTGGTCTCAATAAAGGTCAGGGCTGCTGACCTTGCATGACTTTGTATTATCCACTGATCTCTATGTACAACTTAAAGTATAAAAGCTTTCCTGGAAAATAAAGAGACAGACCAGTTTTTTGGCAATCTGGCTCCCCCTGTGTCTTCTTTTCTTTCTTACTCTATTTTACGGCTGATTCCCATCTGGAGTATAGAGGCTCACCATGTCTACTTATTTGCCTGGGCTTTTAAGACCCACACAAAAGGGAGCCCAAGGTGGGGCACCCTCCACTATTCAAGTGAGCTCCTTTGGCCTAGGTAGACAGTGTAAGTCACTTGTGTCAGAGCTTTATTGGCTTTCTATGTAAACCAAGGAATACAGCCTCTTTTTCTCCTCTATTTTCTCTCCTCTCTCTCACTACACTATTCTTCCCTAATCTCTCTTTATATCTCTAATTAAATAATTCTTTCCTAATCGCTGACTCTGTCCCCACTTTGAATTACCCTGGATCCACCGGGGCTAGACCCCGGCAACTGTGTCCACAAGTCTGTTTTCTACTAGGTTCATCAGGAGCATTTTTCTAGGTTCCATATGTATGTGCTAATATATGCTTTTCTTTGTCTAATTTATTGATACTTCACTCTGTATAAGAGGCTATAGGTTCACCCACCTCACTGCAACTAACTCAAGTGTGTTTCTTTTTATGGTTGAGTAATATTCCATTATATAAATGTTCCACAAGAAGTATACTTTTTAAAATGTATTTTTGTTTTTATAGTTTACCTTGAGGAAATGCAAAATGAGAGGAAAACACTGGGCATTCTCACAATCAAATTATAACTGTCATCAAAAAATAAGGAAAGCAATTCTGTTTATATAGACCATAAGAAGTGTTGACTAAATACCCATAACTGAATTACTAATTAATTTAATTAACACTCTTTTTATGTTAGGTACATTTAATTTTTAAAATGTGAATTGGTCATTATTTTACTTTATACAAAAGTTATTGATTGCTATATGCAAAGCATTTATACTTAGCATTTTGCATGTATTATTTTATTTATCCCCACACCAAACCTTTGAGTTACATGGTGAGGCATAGAAAATTAAGTACACATCCAAGTTCACACAGCTAGTATTATAGAGTTAAGCTTATAGAATCAAGGCCCAGGTGGTATGGCCTTAATTTTTCTTACTACTTTTATATAAAAACTTTAATATCAAAGAGAGGGAGATGAATTGTTTTTAACAACAGTGATGAAGATGTTCCAAACACTAAAGATGATTGCTTACATTAGGAAATTCTGTATGTGTCATATTTCTATGGTGGGTGTGTGTTTTCTTGCCCAAACACTTGTTCTCAGATCTGATTTTCTGGAAGAGACTATCTTTACATACATGAGAGGTCAGACTATAAGAAGGAAATGCACTGTGCTTGTCACCACATTGTGTGAACTGGGCTTTGCTATTGCACGTGCCTTAGACTGAAGAAGACTTAACTGTAGGAAATGTACTACCACACGTTGAAACTGCCTCTCCATCTGGGATTGATCCTGATATGTGCTGTTGAAACATGATGAGATTTTCCAAGCAACAGGATTTCAACTCTCAGTCTATAAAGAGGTTGGTACTAAAGCAGGATTTGAGAAAGATGGTTTCTCTCTTCCTGCGACCTATATATCTACAGAGCCTAAATTCCTTCTTGGCAATGTGGAGATGCTAGGATTGTCCCTGGATGTGGGACTTTCAAACTGTTCACACTAACTTGGGTCAAAAGATAAAGAGCAAGAAATCGCGTGATCCCGAAAGCCAACTTAGGTCCTAAGAGTAACTGTTTCTAGGAATCAGTTCTTTGACGTGCATGTCTGTTTCATATTTTCAGCCATGATACTGACTACTAGAAAAAGTGGTTTCCCCTCTCTGAGTTTGGTGTGGATGTGTTAGCAGTGGCCATGTAATAAAAAGCATCTGTAGGATGTAGAACTGTGTACACAAAAAGACATTGGTGATGAAGGAGGTGCAAAACAAAATAGCTACATAATCCATTAGCTTGAAAAATCTCTGACAAATCTAAGGAATGTTGTGAGGCAACTGATTTTGGGTTATTATGATACTGATAGACTTGACATAAGACCTATATTTTTAATAAAACAAAGTACAAATATCTTGGTACTTACAGTTTTAAAAACCCATGATGTGTGTGTCAAGCACCAATAATAAATCTGATATTCAGAAAATCTAAATGACAGCCCAAGAGCTCACAAACAGTGTGAGTTAGTGATGAAACCGTTCAGACATTTGGTAGTATGCTTATCCATAGCCATATATTCTTACCAAAATTACTCAACATTTAGATCTCTGCTGTGACTTGAACTTGTAAATTAATAAATATAACATTAGACTACAGTCAATAAGAACAATAAATGTCTGTCATTTCTAAGTTTGAACTTCACTTACTGCCTAGCAGGACAGAAGAGGAATACAGCCACTGACTGCTTACTTCAATATCTAAGAATGATACATCCCTTTATTTTTATTCTGCTTTTAAACATCTCTAGAAGTCAATTTATTTTCCATTTTGCACAGTGCATCATTCCAGGATCAATTTTGAGTGTTCAAAAAGCATTTTAGACTAAATAAAAATTACAGTGAGCTCTGAAAGTACTTGTTTCAATTCACTAGATTTTAGCAATAACATATTGTGTATGATTTCAATTATAGCACTTATATTATTGTGCATCATTAATTACAGTAATTTCCCCACTCCACACTGCTCTTTTCATTGTTCTACGGGCCTTCAAGTAGAACGAGAGCACTCCAGATGTGAGCAAGGGAAAATGTCACAAAAGCTGAACTCGCTTTGGGGTTCAGACCACTGCATGGGCCATATTGTTGTCAATGATGTGTAAAGGACAAATCAAAATGTATGGATGGAAACAGAGATGATTTCAAGCTGCAGTGTTCCTACATTGATCATGTCACTTCAACAACATGAAATTCAGTTGTTTCTTCTGATACTTTAGGATAGTTTATGTATATGGGTTGTTGTGTTTGTTTGTTTTTTTAATTTTATTTAAGGCTGTGCTGGGTCATTGTAGCTTTGTGCAGGTTTTCTCTGGTTGCAGTGAATGGGGGCTACTCTGGTTGTGTCGCACAGGTTTCTCTTTGTAGTGGCTTCTCTTCTTGTGGAGCATGGGCTCTGGGGTATGTGGGCTTCAGTGGGTGTGGTTCCCAGGCTCTAGAGCAGAAGCTCAGTACTTGTGGAGCACAGGCTTAGTTATCCCAGGGCATGTGGGATCTTCTTGGACCTGGGATCAAACACATGTTCTCTTTATTCACAAGTGGATTTTTTACCACTGAGCCACCAAGGAAGTCCAAGGATAATTCTTAATTTAGGTAAAAGGCTTTTATCAATGACTATGTTGCAAAGCAAATCACCCCATAAGTTAATGGCTTGAAACATTATTTGATTAGCTCTTAATCAGATAGTTCCACTGGTCTGAGTTGGTTTTTCTGGGCTTGGAAGGTCTAGAATGGCCTCATACAGGTCTGCCCTCAACTAGGCTCTCTGGTGAAGCTGGACCTTCCAGAAAGTTAGCTCAGGTTTATATACATGATGAAGGAAAAGTTTTCAGAAGCAGAAGAAGGCCAGCCCTAATGTGCAAGTACATTTAAAAATATCCTTATGCCAGGGGTGCTAATGTCCTATTGGCCAATTAAGACACATGGCCAAATCCAAATAAGATGGAGAAATAAACTCCCCTTCTTCACAGAGAAACTTCAAAGAGATTGTGACCTTTTTTTGTGGTTGCCAGGAAAGCCATTTTGCAAATCAGTGGAAAATTAATGCAAAGTGTTTATCATGTAAAAAAGCTAAATATGTCATTGTTAACATAGTTTACAAATCATACATCATTATTTATTATTTAAAGATATTTATTAGGAAAATAGGCTTCCCAGGTGGCTCAGTGGTAAAGAATCCTCCTGTCAATGCAAGAGATGCAGATTCAATCCCTGGATTGGGAAGATTCCCTGGAGTAGGAAATGACAATACACTTCAGGATTCTTGCCTGGGAAATCCCATGGACAAAGGAGCTTGGTGGGCTACAGTCCACGGGATCACAAAGATGGGGACCTGACTGAACAACTGAGCATGTACACACTGGGAAAATGAAATGTTAGGTTATTCAAATTATAATAATGATGAATAATAACTTTCAGCATAAATCTTTATACATTTACTTAAGTATTGCTGAAGAAGAGCCACTGATGAGCATGAGCAGTTATTTTTACATGAGGAATTTGGAACAGAGAATATGTCTTTCCTAGATTTCTGTGATTTTTTCAACATTTAACTTTTCCTTCTAAAGACATACTTATTTACCTTTGAAATCACAATTACCAGGAATTCAGGGACTTCCTTTGTGGCTCAGATGGTAAAGAATCTGCCTGCAATTTAGGATACTGGGTTTGATCCCTGGGTTGGGAAGATCTCCTAGAGAAGGGAATGGCAACCCACTCCCGTATTCTTGCCTGGAAAATTCCATGGACAGAGGAGCCTGGAGAGGCTATAGTCCCTGGGGCCACAAAGAGTTGGACACAACTGAATGACTAACACTTTCACTTTCCTAAATAGCAATTAAGGATATATTTACATGATATTGAAAGTTTTAGTGGTTAAAATTGTAATCTTTATCATGGCCTCCATTCGTCTGAATCAATGGCATTTATTTCACATTAAAGCCTCCTCAAACTACAAGTGGCAAATGAAAATGATTTGACTATTCATGCCCAAATGAGAAAATGTCCTCGAGTTGAGTGACACACACTCTCTCTTAATAATCTCACCCAGTTTTACATCTGTAAAAACAGTAACTGGCTGTTGAGCTCCAGATTTGCCTGACTACACTACTATTTTTGAGTTGTGCTCTGAACCAATTAGAATTTAAATGGCTAAAAGACTCCCTGTATGCCTCGCTCATCTTTACACTATAGAGGATTCAGTAAATATACCATTCTATCTAAAATGCTAAGCAAAAGTGTTTGAAATGAAAATTGCCTGAGGAAATGTCCTTCTAAATCCCTTCACTTCAATGTTTAACTGCTTTTCTCTAAGTTTTCATATCACTCTCATACCATCTAAAGTGACATTTTCTAAACTTGGCTTGAATCCTCTGTCATATCATGTTGGCTCTTGCAACTGCCAGAAAGTAATCCCTGATTTTGCCAAAGGTTGCTCTGCACCTGGGTTCTCTGGCTGCAGGCAGAGGACCAGATATAAGAAGTCATTCTGGCAGTTTCCTGTTGGTTGGCTAGAGAATCAAAGTCCTTTTCCAGGATGTTTTATTGTATACAGAAACATTGATGCTTTCCTTTCTTTTGTGAGCAAATCACTATATGCTTTGAGTTGATGTGTAAATAATAATAATGTGGGCAGATGCTCTCAGTCACTCTCTCCTTATATATTTTAAAGAACAAATATTAACCACCTTACAAGGTGGCTGTGGGGATTATAGATAAATAAGGTACTTTAATATTCTCCCTAAATTGATATGTGTACAGGTTAGCTCAAATTTCATTCAATTAATTCCTCTGAAATAACTTCACTGTACTAGTCAATTTTTGTCTGCTAAAGAGTCCTCAAAGTAAATTAAATTAAAATACTATATCCTTTTCTTTGAAGGGACTTGTGGTCTAATGGTTCGTTAAATAGCATTAAATAGCTCTTGCAGGCATTCAATACTTTAGATTCTTTAGAGTGCTTTCATAAGCATTACCTCATGAGTCCAACATAACAAATCAGTGAGGTAGACCAAAGGTGATTATTTACCCCGTTAAAAAAGAAAGAGTAATTGTTCACCAAGGACATAAATTATCCCACTTAAGTTTACACAGTATTAAAATATTGAATTTCTGTGAAATACATGAGTGCTTTCTCCACCAGAGAAGACATATTTTAAAGAGGAAAATTGATTTTCATTTGAAAAGAAATACTTTAACGTATGGCTGCTGCTAAGTCGCTTCAGTGTGTCTGATTCTGTGTGACCTCATAGACGGCAGCCCACCAGGTTCCCCTGTCCCTGGGATTCTCCAGGCAAGAACACTGGTGTGGGTTGCCATTTCCTTCTCCAATTAATGTATGGATAACCATGGATAACTGAAATAAGATTTCAGTGTTGAAAAAAGAAAAAAAAGCAATAACAGAAGCCAGTCTCCTTGTTACATCAGTTATGTCTTCCATATCTAATTTGATCATTCTTTTATCTATGTCTAACCTCAAATGAGTGTTTATTTTTATGTCGCCTATCAAAGATATTAAGAAAATATACCTGGAAAGGAGGTAGGATTTATATTAAACATATATGTATTAAAATGCTAGTTCATTCACTTAATAGATATGTCATCTTGATTACATTGAATATCTTTTCTATACATTGATATGTGTTTTTGAAAATGAAAATAATCATATTTAACTTAGAAAAATTGTGTGATTTATGCAAAGCAGCTATGAATAGTAGTGACTTGAAAAATTCATGTTTCTCCTTACCCTTTCATTCCTCCTCACTTGTCTCTACTTCACCTTCTTTTTAAATAGATGGAATATTTGTTTTGTATTTTGAGGTTCAAAGAGGAAACATATTACAGACACCATTTTTTTGGTATGTTTAAGCAACTTTTATGACAATGAAAAATTTTAATTAAATGTTCAGCAGTCAATGATATATGAAATCTCTCAAACATTTCAACCATATGACTTTGAGATAGTAAAAAATAGTGTATATCTATGGCTGCTTCATGTTGATATTTGGAAGAAACCAACATAATTCTGAAAAGCAATTATCTTTCAGGTACAAAAATAAATAAATCTAAAATTAAAAAATAATGATTACAAAGGCAACAACCATATAGCCTATATCACAGACTTGGTAGATAGTCATAAAACCTCCAACTCTAAAAGCTGTATTTATAGAAACTAAAAAGTGGCAGATATATTTACTTGAATTTACATCTGAACATATGCAAATTATCTTGAGACAATTAAGTAAACTCCATTTACTTATTCTGGAGTCAAATATCTCATTTTAGAGCACACTACTCCTACAAGAGTTACCTGGGTTAATTTAGTGAATGTGAGTAATAACCCTAAAGGATCAGACACCCATCCTTCAGGAGTTGGTGATGGACAGGGAGGCCTGGCGTACTGCAGTTCGTGGGGTCGCAAAGAGTTGGACACGACTGAGTGACTGAACTGACTGACTAAATGAAGGTGGAATGGAGACTACTGATTTTTACTGAAGGAAATAACGCAGTAAGATTCTCATTAATGTGAAAGTTTTGAAAGCAGAACAGTCTTAGCCTGGAGACAAGAGATTTACATGATTCTCCACTGCCTTCATTTTAGCCTGTCTCCCATTGCTCTGGAAATCTTATGCAGGCTTGGATCACTATCAAAATAACTTACAAAGCAAAATTTCCATTAGAAATCATAGTGCCGGTTGTAAACTCTGTCTTAAGTTCACATCTCTGAGTCTGAACAAGTGAGCCTAGGAGGTTATTAAGTTGCCTCAAGAAAATCTGGAGAGATTATTTAGACATGATATAAATCCAAGTAAATATGCCTACCACTTTAAGTTCATGCCAATATAACTCTTGATTCTAGATACATTGTCTCTATCTACCAGAATAGTTTTATTATTATATGTATATATTGAATTAATTGAACAAATTAAATGAATATATTATATTTATATATTAAATTAAATATATATTTATACATAGAAAAACTGTATTTATATATTAACAATTATATTTCCAGTTATTCTCACTTTTGAGCATCAGAAAGTCACTGAGGTTGAAATGTCTGAAAATTTTCCTATTAAATGGTTATTATTGATTGATTTATATTTAATAAAATTTCCTGCTTTATCACACATCATTAAATTTAAAAAGTACTCCTTGATGATCATGAATTATCATTCTATTATTAAAATATTTTATTTTACATGTTTTAAATGTATTAGTGAATCTTACATTTGTAGTGCAAATACCAAATAAAACTATAATGGAAGAACCCTTATATATTTAAATTAATCAAATAAACATATTTTAAAATAATGTCTGCAAATTCTTTTTACTTCATATGAGCCATGCTTTTACCAATAAATTTGATTTGTCGAAGGCAGAGACAAAGAACAGAAATTGAATAAAAACATTATATCTTATTTATTAAGGAAGATATTAGTATGTATGCATGCAGGTTCAGTCACTTTAGTCATGTCTGACTCTGCAACTCTATGGACTGTAGCCCACAATGCTCCTCTGTCCATGAGATTCTCCAGGCAAGAATATTGGAGTCATTTGCCAAGCTCTCCTCCAGGGGATCTTCCTGACCTGAGAATCAGCCTTGCATCTGCCTATGTCTCCTGCATTGCAAGTGGATTTTTATCCACTGAACTACCTGGGAAGCCCAGGGTCTTAGTATATTCCCTTTTATAATATTAAGGAGTCCTACAAAAATATTAACCAATAAAACAGTCACAGGCTTTAACACAAGTTAAGGAAATTCATTTCAAGCTACAAAAATTCCAATAAATTCAATGTTTATTGAGTTCTTATTATGAACAAAGCACTGTGATCTGCAAAAAAAAAAAATAAGACATCTCCTTTGTCTCATTTAAAGGTACCATAATATATAGGTGAAAAGATATTGGTAAACTAGTGAAACTTAGAAAAATTTTGTAAATTATGTCAGGAACAATCTTATTACAAGGCAAAGGAGAGGGAGCAGTGGATATCTCTTTCCATGGAGACTGCAAATTGAAAGAAACAGAGCTCTGAAATGATGCCAACAGTATAAAAGGAAATACTACCTCTCATGAGAAGCTCCTTTTGACCTTCCTATGGAAAATTTGATTTTATGGCTGGCTGGATTCTTGTTTCACTTTGCAGGAGTCTTTTTCCTAGTTCCTTCCTGCACAGCCAGGTACAAATAACTCATGCATGAACAGCCACCACCCAATCTACCCTAAGACCTGCAGCCAGACCCAGGAAAGTGTTGATCAGTTTCCTACAAGTCACCTCTCACCATCAGACTCAAGACATAAGCATAACTGAAGGAACTTCTATAACTAAGACTGTGATTCAGTATAAAAAATTTAAAAAGGCAAAACTAACCTGTATCCTTAGAAGTTAGGACAGTGGGTACCTTTTGAGAGGAAAAAAAAGTTTATAAAGGGGCTGAGGACAGTCCCTAGAGTGCTGATATTCGCTACTTCTCTTGTGGCTAATATATGAGCTTGCTGACTTTGTATGTATTTATAATTCATGCATATATTACATGTTGTTGATTTTCAGTCACTAAGTCATGTCCAACTCTTTGTGACCCAGTGAACTGCAGCAAAACAGGTTTCCCTATCCTTCACTATCTCCCAGATTCTCCTCAAACTCATGTCCATCGAGTTACTGATACTATCAAACCATCTCGTCCTCTGCTGCCCCCTACTCTTCTTGCCCTCAATCTTCTCCAGCATCTGAGTATTTGCAAATGAGTCAGCTCTTTGCATAAAGTAGCCAAAGTATTGGAGCTTCAGCATCCATCCTTCCAATGAGGATTCAGGGTTGATTTCCTTTAGGATGGACTGGTTGGATCTCCTTGCAGTCCAAGGGACTCTCAAGACTTCTCCTACACCACAATTCAAAAGCATCAATTCTTCCGCACTTAACATTCTTTATGGTTCAACTCTAATATCCGTTAATGACTACTGGAAAAAGCATAGCTTTGACTAGATGAAATTTTGTTGGCAAAGTAATGTCTCTGATTTTTAATATACTGTCTAGACTCATCATAACTTTTCTTCCACCAGAGCAAGTGTCTTTTAACTCAATGGCTGCAGTCAACGTCCAGAGTGATTTAGGAGACCAAGAAAATAAAACCTATCAATCACTCTTTCCATATTTTTCTGTGTCTATTTGCAATGAAGTGATCGATTTGGATGTCATGATCTTAGTTTTTTGGGTATTGACTTCTAAGCCAGCTCATTCTCTCTTCTCTTTCACTCACTTCAACAGACCCATTAGTTATTTTCTTTCTGTGGTTAGAGTGGTATCATCAGCACATCTGAGACTGTTGATATTTCTCCCATCAAACTTGATTCCAGTTTGTGATTCATATAGCCTGCATTCTGCATGATGTACTCAGCATAAAGTCAAATAAGCAGGGTGAGAATATATAGCCTTGACATACTCATTTCCCAATTTTGAACCAGTCCATTGTTGCATTTACAGTTCTGTTACTTTTTGTCCTATATACAGGCTTCTCAGGAGACATCTCTTTAAGAATTTTTCATAGTTTGTTATAATCCACACATGAGGTCACAAAGAGTTGGACGCTACTTAGCAACTGAACAACACAGTCAAAGGCTTTCACATATTCAGTGAAGAAGAATTAGATTTTCTTTTCTTAATCCCCTTGCTTTTTCTGTGATTCAACGGATGTTTGCAATTTGATCTCTGGTTCCTCCACCTTTCTAAATCCTACTTGTACATCTGGAAGTTCTTGGTTCACATACTGCTGACATTTAGCTTCATGAATTTTGAGCGTTATCTTGCTAGCATGTGAAATGAGCAGAGTTATATGATAGTTTGAACGTTCTTTGGCATTGACCTTTGGGATTAGAAAGAAAATGGACCTTTTCCAGTCCAGCGGACACTGATGAGTTTTCAAGAAGCAAAAGCTAGAATCAAGATTGCTAGGAGAAATATCAATAACCTCAGATATGCAGATGACACCACCCTTAAGGCAGAAAGTGAAGAGGAACTAAAAAGCCTCTTGATGAAAGTGAAAGAGGAGAGTGAAAAAGATGGCTTAAAACTAGACTTTCAGTAAACAAAGGTCATGGCATCTGGTCCCATCATTTCATGGAAAATAGATGAAGAAACAATGGAAACAGTGACAGACTTTATTTCGGGGGCTTGAAAATTACTGCAGATGGTGACTGCAGCCATGAAATTAAAAGATGTTTGCTCCTTGGAAGAAAAGTTATGACCAACCTAGACAGCATATTAAAAAGCAGAGACATTACTTTGCCAACAGAGGTCCATCTAGCCAAAGCTATTGTTTTTCCAGTATTCATGTATGGATGTGAGAGTTGAACTATAAAGAAAGCTGAGCACTGAAGGATTAATGCTTTTGAACTGTGGTGTTAGAGGGGAATCTTGAGAGTCCCTTGGAGAGCAAGGAGATCCAACCTAAAAGAAATCAGCCCTGAATATTCACTGAAAGGACTGATGCTGAAGCTGAAACTCCAATACTTTGGCCACCTGATGGGAAGAACGGACTCATTTGAAAAGACCCTAATACTGGGAAAGATTGAAGGTGGGAGGAGAAGAGGACAACAAAGGATGAGATGGTTGGATGGCATCACTGACTGAGTGGACATGAGTTTGAGTAAACTCCAGAAGCTGGTGATTGGCAAGGAGGCCTGTTGTACTGCAGTCCATGGGGTCGCAAAGAGTCAGACATAACTGAGTGAGTGAACTGAAATGAATTGAACTGAGTGCAGCATTTTAATAGCATCATATTTTAGGATTTTAAATAGCTCAGCTGAAATCTGTCACCTCGTCTAGCTTTGCTTGTTGTAATGCTTCCTAAGTCCCACTTGGCTTCACACTCCAGGATGTCTGGCTTTAGGTAAGTGACCACAGCATCCTGGTTACATGAGTCATTAAGTTCTTTTTGTATAGTTCTTCTGTGTAGGCTTGCCACTTGTCCTTCTCTTCTGCTTCTGTCTGATCTTTGCCATTTCTGTCCTTTACTGTGCCCTTCTTTGCATGAAATATTCCCTTGGTATCTCCAATTTTCTTAAAGAGATCTCTAGTCCTTCCTATTCATACTGCAGTAAAAATTGTTAATAAAAAATATCATTTTTAAGACTTCAGTAGTGTTTGTTGTTGTTTAGTCTCTACATCGTGACTAACTCTTTTTTGGCTCCATGGACTATAGCACACTAGGCTCCTTGCTCCGTGAGATTTCCCAGGCAAGAATACTACGGTGGGCTGTCATTTCCTTCTCCAGGGGACCTTCTTTACTCAGGTATTGAACCCGTGTGCCCTGCATTGGCAGGCAGATTCCTTACCACTGACCTATATGGGAAACCTTTTAATAGTTCTAGAATCATATCATTTGGACTTTATTATTACTATCTATGTGAGCTCAGACAATTTGTCTTAGTTCTCTGACTCATTTTTATTCTATATATAAGGATATGATAATGTTGTAAGTCTCACAGTTTTGTTTAGACAATTACATAGTGATAACACACATAAATTGGCTAAAATGCTATTTATCATTTTAAAAGCACTTAATAAATAACATTTTTTTGCTGTGGTTTTGTGATATTTCTCTCATTATTTCATTGTTTATTTCTTTCTTAAAGTAATATTTGAAACTTATGAATTCCACTACAGCTTTCATATTTTCAATTTTCGTTAGCATATGGCTCTTAAATTAGTAGTAGCACTGGTAATATAATTTAAGTATCAGTGTTACGACAATTCATTGTGTAGCTTTATGTAAGTCACTTCCTCACAGAAAAACTAAGTTTTACACATTTAAAAAACACTGGGTTTAAATAACATGAGAACAAGAGTTTCAACTTACTCTAAATTTCTAATAAGATATGTTAAAATAATATTATAGGTACATGTACATTGACTAAAAAAACTAGATACAATATTAATTATTTATTTGTTGTATATCTGCATTTTATATCTTTAGGGTATGTAATCCTTATTTTATTCCATAATAATTAAAAAAACTGTAAAAATCTACAGATAAGCAAACAGATAAAATATAATACTCTATTTCCAACACTATTTTTAGATCATAGGGTAGATACAAATAAACATAGATATATGTATATATGTATTATTTTTAAACATAGGTACACATACATATATATAAACACAAACATATATGCTTCATTCTATAATCACATGAAGATTTCCCTTTACTGCTTAAAAGCGGGATATGTACAGACAGAACTTTGTATTCTAGTGCAAGGAAGTCTGTTGAAAAATGATGTCTTTAGAAAAATATTTGAAATGCTTTTTTCAAGATGATAAAAAGCAAGGATATTTTAGAATTTTGAGGCTAAAGAAAAAGTCTCTTTTATAGAAAATGTTTATAAGGAAGTATGTCGTAATATAAAAACTGAAAACTCATGTTAAGAGACTAAGTATAAATACTACTAATAGCAGGATAATTCAATTATTTAAACTGAGAGTGATATTAGGCAGCATAGAAAATATTACAAAAACTACATTTTATGTTTTAATGGCAAACAAGTTGATTTTCAGTTCAGTTCACTCCCTCAGTCATGTCCAGCTCTTTGCGACCACATGGATAGCAGCACACCAGGCCTCCCTGTCCATCACCAACTCCAGGAGTTTACTCAAATGCATGTCCATCGAGTCAGTGATGAAATCAAACCATCTCTTCCTCTGGCATCACCTTCTCCTCCTGCGTTCAAATCCTTCCTAGTATCAGGGTCTTTTCTAAGGAGTTAGTTCTTCATATCATGTGGCAAGTCTAGTTCAGACATTCCAGTCACTCAGTGGTGTCCAACTCTTTGAGACCCCATGGATTCCAGCACACCAGGCCTCCCTGTCCATCACCAACTCCTAGAGCTTACTCAAACTCATGTCTATTGAGTCACTGATGCCATCCAACCATCTCATTTTCTGCTATTTCTTTCTCCCACCTTCAATCTTTCATAGCATCAGGGGCTTTTCAAATGAGTCAGTTCTTCCCATCAGGTGGCCAAAGTACTGAAGTTTCAGCTTTAGCATCAGTCCTTCCAAGGAATATTCAGGGCTGATTTCCTTTAGGATGGACTGGTTGGATCTCCTTCCTATCCAAGGGACTCTCAAGATTCCCCTCCAACACCACAGTTCAAAAGCTTCCATTCTTCAGTGCTCAGCTTTCTTCATAGTTCAACTCTCACATCTGTTAATGACTACTGGAAAAACCATAGCTTTGACTAGATGGTCCTTTGTTGGTAAAGTAATGTCTCTGCTTTTTAATATGCTGTCTAGGTTGGTCATAACTTTTCTCCCAAAGAGCAAACATCTTTTAATTTCATGGCTGCAGTCACCAACTGCAGTGATTTTTGACCCCCCCAAAATAAAGTCTGTCACTGTTTCCATTGTTTCCCCATCTATTTGCCAGGAAGTGATGGGACCAGATGCCATGATCTTCATTTTCTGAATGTTGAGTTTGAAGCCAACTCTTTCACTCTCTTCTTTCACTTTCATCAAGAGGCTCTTTAGTTCTTCTCCACTTTGTGCCATAAGGGTGGTGTCATCTGCATATCTGAGGTTATTGATATTTCTCCTGGAAATCTTGATTCCAGCTAGTGCTTCATCCAGTCTAGCATTTCTCATGATGTACTCTGCATATAAGTTAAATAAGCAGGGTGACAATATACAGCCTTGAGGTACTCCTTTCCAGATTTGAAACCAGTCTGTTGTTCCATGTCCAGTTCTAACTGTTGCTTCTTGACCTGCATGCAGATTTCTCAGGAGGCAGGTCAGGTGGTCTGGTATTCCCATCTCTTGAAGAATTTTTCACAGTTTGTTGTGATCCTCACAGTCAAAATCTTTGGCATAGTCAATAAAGCAAAAGTAGATGTTTTTCTGGAACTCTCTTGCTTTTTCATTGATCCAGCAGATTTTGGCAATTTGCTCTCTGGTCCCTCTGCCTTTTTGCATCCAGCTTAAACATCTGTAAATTCATGGCTGATGTATTGTTGAAGCTCAGCTTGGAGAATTTTGAGCATTACTTTGCTAGTAAAGTAATTGCAGTCGCAACTGCGTGGTTGTTTGAGCATTCTTTGGTACTGACTTTCTCTGGATTGGAATGAAAACTGAACTTTATAGTCTAAAGATAAATGTATGCATGACTTCCTCCTTATGCTACAGCAGCATAAGTCACAATGTTATCTCTTTACTCAAAAGACATTTATTAAGTATATCCCTCTGAAGCAACTTACCATGTACACACCTTATAAAACAGCTTCCCAGGTGGAGCGAGTGGTAAAGAACCTACCTGCCAATGCTGGGATGTAACAGACACAAGTTCAATCCCTGGGTCAGGAAGGTCTTCTGGAGGAGGCCATGGCAACCCTTTCCAGTATTATTGCCTAGAGAATCTATGGAGAGAGAAGCCTGGCAGGCTATGGTCCATAGGAACATAAAGAGTTGGACCTGTCTGAAGTGACTTGGCATGCGTGCACTTTATACAGCAAGCCTTTCAAAGAATCTGGAGATAACTTCCCAAATAAGGCGGATAAGAGATTTGTTCTCATATAAATTACATTCCAATGAGAAGGATAGACATAAAGAACTAAACAAACAACATAACTACCAATTATGATACAACCTATTAAGGAAAAACAAGGTGGTAGACTACTTAGCAATTCTCTCAGGGTAATATCAGATACATGTTAAGAATAATTTTTCTGCAGAAGAAATATTTCAGCTGAGAATCACAGGTGAGAATGAGTCAGCCAAAGAAAGTGAATTTCAGTGAAAGAAAATAAACACAAAAGCTTAAAGGCTATTCAGCAGAAACAGGATGGAAAGGCCAAGGGAGCCTTTACCAGACTTGCCACACTTCACACAAGAATCACCTCCTAACAAAGAAATTCCCTGATCCTCATTCTGTCACTGCCTGCTATGGATTCACTGTTATGGACTGAATTGTGCTCCCCCACCATCCCCCCCAAAAAAAAAAAAAATTCATATACTGAGCCAAGTCTCCAGTATGATACTATTTGGAAGAGCTGAATTTGGGAGATAACTATATTTAAATGAGATCATAGGGTGGAATTCCCAGGATCAGATTAGTGTCTTAGAAAAGGATAATAGGGCTTTCCTGATAACTCAGTTGGTAAAGAATCCACCTTCAATGCAGGAGACCCAGGTTTGATCCCTGGGTTGGGAGGATCTGCTGGAGAAGGGAAAAGTTACCTACAATTGTATTCTGGCCTGGAGAATTCCAGGGACTGTAGAGTCCATGGGGTCACAAAGAGCTGTACATGACTGAGTAACTTTCACTTCACTTACTTACTTCACTTAAAAGGATAATGAGACCAGAGCTTTCATTCTTAAACATCTGAGGACACAGAAAAAGTGGTAACATGGTCATGCTACGAACCAGGAAGAGAGTTCTGGTGATAACTCAGCAATACCGGCATTCTAATCTAGGACTTTCATCTTCCAAAACTGTAAGAAAGAAACTGTTATTTAAGGAATCTGGTCTATGGTAGCTTGTTAAAGTTGCCTGAGCTAAGACATACTCTTTCTTTTTACTTTGCTCTTTTCTTCCTAGTACTCACAGACTTGTAGCATTAGCAGTTCTTGCTTTGCATGGTACTGATATGCATGTATTCTAATTACTGTCATTTAGATAGATAACACCAGACTTCCCAAACTACACCATTCACATTTCAATTACTACATTATAGTCAGTGGAAATAATTATATGAAGTACAAACTTCACTGCTATCTCTTCAGTGCATGGATTGCTCCTTACATAACTAATGTGTGCTAGTTTCTCTCTTGTGATACAGAGCAGTGGCTGCAAGACACAGCTCCCAGTCAACCACAGATCACAAGGGTTAACAACTGATGCACTGAAACCATTCTGTACTGATACAAGCATCCTGTTTTTCACTTTCAGTACAGTGGTCAATACATCACATGCGATATCAATGATTTTTATAAAATAGGTATTGTGTTAGTTGATTTTGGCCAACTGTGGACTACTGTAAGTGTTCAGAGCTCATTTAAGTAGGCTAGGGCTGTTTGGAGAAGGCGATGGCACCCCACTCCAGTACTCTTACCTGGAAAATCTCATGGATGGAGGAGCCTGGTGGGCTACAGTCCATGGGGTTGCTAAGAGTCGGACACGACTGAGTGACTTCACTATCACTTTTGACTTTCATGCATTGGAGAAGGAAATGGCAACCCACTCAGGTGTTCTTGTCTGGAGAATCCCAGGAAGGGGAGCCTGGTGGGCTGCCATCTATGGGGTCTCACAGAGTTGGACACGACTGAATCGACTTAGCAGCAGCAGCAGCAGCAGGGCTAAGCTGGACTTCCCAGGTGGCTCTAGTTGTAAAGAACCCACCTGCCGATACAGTATATATAAGAGATGTGGATTCAATTCCTGGGTTGGGAAAATCCTCCAGAGGAGGGAGTGGCAACCCACTCCAGTATTCTTGCCTGGAGAATCCCATGGACAGAGGAGCCTGATGGACTGCAGTCCATAGGATCACAGAAAGTTGGACGTGACTGAAGCAACTGAGCACATGCAGGCTAAGTTACAATGTTTAGTGTTTTGCTGCTGCTGCTACTGCTAAGTCACTTCAGTTGTGTCTGACTCTGTGCGACCCCATAGATGGCCTCCTACCAGGCTCCCCCATCCCTGGGATTCTCCAGGCAAGAACACTGGAGTCGGTTGTCATTTCCTTCTCCAGTGCATGAAAGTGAAAAGTGAAAGTGAAGTCGCTCAGTCATGCCCAACTCTTAGCGACCCCATGGACTACAGCCCACCAGGCTCCTCCATCCATGGGACTTTCCAGGCAAGAGTACTAGAGTGGGGCACCATTGGTTAGTGGGTTAGTTGCATTAAATGCATTTTTGACATATCATGTCTTCAACCTAAGTTGTAAGTCAAGGGCGATCTATACTTCACAACAGAAAACACAAAGAATAAAGATGTGGAAATTGACAGAAACTTAGAAAGGGATATGACAATTTGTCAAATCACAGAAAAATGCTTACTTCATAAATCATGCAACTTTAAATCAAGAGTACAATTTAAACTACCTTTGATAACTTTATTACAAGTCAAGGAAAAAAACACTTTAGTTTCTCAATATTTCTAATATTTTTCATTATAGTACACTAGGTAAATGTTAGGTTTTTTTTTTTTTGTACGAATTTTTAATTTTTAATTGAAGGATAATTGTTCATTGGAAGGACTAATGTTGAAGCTGAAACTCCAATACTTTGGCCACCTGATGCAAAGAGCTGACTCATTGGAAAAGACCCTGATGCTGGGAAAGATTGAGGGCAGGAAGAGAAGGGGATGACAGAGGATGAGATGGTTGGATGGTATCACTGACTCAATGGACATAGGTTTGTGTGGACTCCGGGATTTGGTGATGGACAGGGAGGCCTGGCATGCTGTGGTTCACGGGGTTGAAAGAGTCAGACAGGAGTGAGCGACTGAACTGAACTGATTAACATGGTTGTGTTGTGAATTAGTCATAAGTATACATATGTCCCCTCCCTCTAGAACCTCCCTCCCACTTCCCCTGCCCCTGCCCTCTTCCTCCATCTAGGTTGTCACAGAACACTGGCTTGAGCTGCCTACATTATACAGCAACTTCCCAATAGTGGTCTGTTTTACATATAGTAATGTGTGTGTTTCAGTACTACTGTCTGTTTCAACAAAAAGTTTAAAGGTCATGGAACAATCATATTTTTTCCTTTGATATTAAAGTCTTAGCTCAAATGTTTCTTTTTGTTTTTGTTTTGAGTTTCTGCTTTGACACTACCCTGAACAGCAAAGGTGGTCTGTGTATTTGTTTTTTTCTTGCTGCTCCCTAATGTAAGTCCCTTAAAGGAAAGGATTGTCATCTTCTTGGTTTGCTAATGCGTTCTAAGACCCTATAGTAGTTCTGGCATAATAAATGGGAGAACAGAAATCAATGAATAACCAAGGGAAAAAAAATGGTGGACAAAATTAGCCTTGCAAAACTTGGGTATTATTTTAATGAATAGGAAGTCAATGAAGAAATTTAAGCAGGATATTAACAGCATCTGATTTATGTTTAAAAAGATAACTTTAACTTCTCTTTTAGATAAGGTAATGTGGCCAGAAATGGAGAAAAAAGAGAACAGTAAAAAGGTTAGAGCAGTGGTCCATGAGAGATGAAAATGACTTGATTTAGCATGGTAATAGTCCAAAAGGAAAAAGTGAATGAATATGAGATTTCTGTTGGAAAGTTCAGGAGTCTTGCCTACAGATTGAATGTAAAAAGTAAATTAAAAGTGGAATCAAGGATAACTGCTAGATTTCTGATTGACATAGCTAAATAGATATTGACCCATTTACCAAGATGGGAGAATCTGGGAGGAAAACAAGATTAAGGGTTAGTGGAGTGGATAAATATGTCAATTTTATTTCTGTGAAGTTTAAAATAGGTTTAAGATATTTGAGTGCAGTTATCAGATAGCTGTCTTCTGAAACTCAGGGTAGCAAACTGATGGGTGGCAAAAATCCAAGTGTATATAGAAGTGTATTGAAAATTATAGGAATAGATGTTATCTCAGAAGAGAAGGTTCATGCTGAGCTCTGTGGCTATCGAATAATTGCAAGGTTGGTAGAGGAGTAACAAGAAATAAAATGGTCACTAAATTAAAAATCAGCATCACAAAACCCAATATATATATGTATATTTTTTTAAGAAAGACCTAATCCACTTACTCATATTTTATTGTATCAAATTCAGTACTATGAAGATAAAGCATTTCCTATTTGAATGTTTTAGTGTACAGTTTCACTTGACCTTAACAGAAATGATTTCAGGAGAGTGGTATAGATAAAGTTAGATGTAATTAAACTTAATGTAGTTAATGATTGATTTAGTTTTAAGTCTACCATCTTGATATTTGTTTTGTTTATACCATGCATACTTTGTTCCTGTAGTCTTTTGTCTCTATCTTGTTTTGTATTAATTATTTTTACTTTAGGATATAATTAGATTTACAGAAAAATTGTGACAATATTACACTGTTCCAATATCCCTCACTTGCATTTTCCTTGATTATCAAATATTTTGTATTAGTACGATATATGTGTCTCAGTGAAGAAAACAATGTTGACACACGTTATCATTAACTAAAATCATACTTTATTCTGATTTGCTTAGTTTCTGCCTAATGTGCTGTTTTCTTTTCTTACAGAATTCCATCTAAAATGCCACACTATATTTAGTCATTACCTCCTTAGGCTCTTCTTGTCAGTAACAGTTTCTAGGTTTTCTTATTTTTGATAACTTTGACATAGAAAATATTCCATGACCATCTTTTTAATGTCTTTACTTAGTAAATCAGTCATTTATCCAAGGAACTCTGATTCCTTTAATTGGAGAACAGTTTTAGAAAATAAGATTACTGTAGTTTTGCAGCGAAACTTGAAAGAGAATAGTGTGAATTACTCAACCTTGCTTTCCTTCTTTGATACTGTGTTGGATATTTTAGGTCTTTCACCTTTCTGTTAAAATTTCAGATTCAATTTGTTGATAACTACAAAATAAGTTGGATTTTATTTGGGATTGTAATAAAAAATAGATCAGATGGGGAAAACATGAACTAAACAACACTAAGCCTTGTAATCTATGAACCTGGAATATCTACCCATTTATTTACATCTTATTTGATTTCTTCCATATGAGTTATTTTTTTACATAGTCCTGCTGCCAAAAAATTAGCAGCTTAGCATATTACCTTAAAAAGCACTTTTCATTTACCTTGTTTGTGTTTGCAAATAAAACAATTAATTACTGTCAGTCAAATAGACACACTCATGCCTGAACATGTATACACATCATTTAAAATTTAATATTTGCCCCTTATTTCTCTAAATATTTGTTTAAATTGCAAGAGGAAGTTGTTTTTGTCAGCTTTATAAGATTTTATACATAAAAGGTCATTCTCTTGTATGTATGTAGTCCTCTATACTGTGAAAAATGTATATTGTTATGAAAATACCACCACAAACAAGAAATAGAATAGTTCCACCACTACCCCTAAAACTTCCTTTATGGCACTTTATCATCAACTTTACAATCAATCCTACACCTGTGAGCATAGCTAAACATATTTGTCCTAGTATTTATGCTTTTTTCCATGATTTTCATAACACTCAAACACGCAGTTCATCTGCCTTCTGGCTAATTTCACTTAGCATGTAGGTGTTTTAAAAGACCCCAATGATGGGAAAGATTGAAGGTAGGAGGAGAAGTGCACAACAGAGGATGAGATGATCACATGGCAGTACCAATTCAATGGACATGAGTTTGAGTAAACTCCGGGAGTTGCTGATGGACAGGGGGTCCTGGTAGGTTGCAGTCCATGGGGTTACAAAGAGTTGAACACAACTGAGTGACTGAACTGAACTGAACTGTAGGCTTTGGGGCTTCCGTTGTGGCTCAGCGGGTAAAGTATCTGCCTGCAGTGTGAGAGACCTGGTTTGGAGACCTGGATTCAATCCCTGGGTTGGGAAAATCCCCTGGAGAAGGGAAAGGCTATCCACTCCAGTATTCTCACCTGGAGAATTCCATGGACTGTATAGTCAGTGGGGTCACAAAGAGTCAGACACAACTGAACAATATTCACTTTAGGTAGGCTTTTAGAATCAATGTTGTACATAAATCAGTTGTTGTTGTTCAGTAGCAAAGTTGTGTCTGACTCTTTGCTATCCCTTGAACTGCATCAGTCTCCTCTAAGGTCTCCTCAAACTCATGCCCATTGAGTCAGTGATGCTTTCTAGCCATCTCATCCTCTGCTGCCCCTTTTGCCTTCAACCTTTGCCTTCTCATTTTGCCTTCAACTTTTCCCGACATCAGGGTCTTTTCCAGTGAGTTGGCTTTTCACATCAGCTGGCCAAAGTATTGGAGTTTAAGCTTCAGCATCAGTCCCTCCAATGAATATTCAGGGTTGATTTCCTTTAGAATTGACCGGTTTGATCCCCTTTCTGTCCAAGGGATTTTCAAGAGTCTTCTTCAGCACCACAATGTGAAAGCATCAAATCTAAGTAGTCAGTTCCTTTTCATGACTGAGTAGCATTTAATTGTCTGAATATAATGTGTTAATCCATTCAAACTATGATAGATATTGGGTTACACTGGAAAAAGTCTTTGGTCTAGAACATGGATCCCCAGTTTTGAGTTCAACAAGTTGTTGGAAGGTGGCAATGAAATGACCCTGAGTGATTACTCTGGACCTTCTCTGTGAGTCAAAATTATATAGCAATATGAGTTTTTGAGCTAATATCAATACTGTTTCAAAAATTGATTTGAGAATATAAATAACCTCAGATATGCAGATTTCACCACCTTTATGGCAGAAAGTGAAGAGGAACTAAAAAGCCTCTTGATGAAAGTGAAAGAGGAGAGTGAAAAATATGGCTTAACGCTCAACATTCAGAAAACGATCATGGCATCTGGTCCCATCACTTCATGGAAAATAGATGGGGAAACTGTGGAAACAGTGTCAGACTTTATTTTGGGGAGCTCCAAAATCACTGCAGATGGTGATTGCAGTCATGAAATTAAAAGACACTTATTCCTTGGAGGGAAAGTTATGACCAACATAGATAGCATATTCAAAAGTAGAGACATTACTTTGCCAACAAAGGTCCATCTAGTCAAGGCTATGGTTTTTCCAGTGGCCATGTATGGATGTGAAAGTTGGACTGTGAAGAAAGCCAAGCCCTTAAGAATTGATTCTTTTAAACTGTGGTCTTGGAGAAGACTCTTGAGAGTCCCTTGGACTGCAAGCAGATCCAACCAGTCCAATTTGAAGGAGATCAATCCTGGGATTTCTTTGGAAGAAATGATGCTAAAGCTGAAACTCCAGTACTTTGGCCACCTCACGCGAAGAGTTGACTCGTTGGAAAAGACTCTGATGCTAGAAGGGATTGGGGGCAGGAGGAGAAGGGGACGACAGAGGATGACATGGCTGGATGGCATCACTAACTCAGTGGACAAGAGTTTGGGTGAACTCTGTGAGTTGATGATGGACAGGGAGGCCTGGCGTGCTGCGATTCATGGGGTCGCAAAGAATTGGACACAACTGAGTGACTGAACTGAATGGAATAACATTTTAGAAATAACTGAAATAGGAAATATTTTATGGTAAGCCCACCATAGGTAAATAAAAGGTACAACTTCTCAACTACTTCTGGAATAAAAAAATTATTTTTAACCTTTATTGGAATCTCAGTTTCGCATAAAGAAAAGAATTTGAAAGAGGAAAAACAAATAACAAAACTTGCAGATATAAAAACAGCCGTCTTGCGTCTAATTCTGAGATCACCATTTACCAAATGGCTTTTATTTCTCACAGCCACAGTTGTAAAGCTGCAGTGGATGAAGCTGAAGATCCATCAGGTTAATTAACTTGCTAAAAGTTACTAAGGCATCAAAGGCTAAGTCAGAATTCATGTTCAGGGTTGGAAGGGGATAAATTAGGAAGATGAGATTAACATAGACACACTACTATAATATATAATAGGATTCCCACGTGGCTCAGGTATATAATTCACTTGCAGTGCAGGAGATGTGGGTTTCATCCCTGGGTCAGGAAGATCCCCAGGAGGAGGAAATGCCAACCCACATCAGCATTCTTACCTGGAATATTCCATTGACAGAGGAGCTTGTCAGTCTACAGTCCATGGGGTCACAAAGGGTTAGACACTACTGAATGACTAAACAACACCAAATAAATAAATAAATAAATATATATATATATATATATATATGTAGATAACCAACAAGGACCTACTGTATAGTATGGAAACTATACTCAATATTTTGTAATAACTTATAAGGGAAAATAATCTATATACTCCTGAAACTAACATGACATTGTAAATCAACTATACTTCAATTAAAAAAAATAGATTAAAGAAAAGATTCAATTCTAATACACTCCAAGAGCCAAACTACTTCCATAATAACATGCTATTATTTTTTCACAGATGGTTACTGTGTAGGAAACCTTACCAAATGTGCTATATATTGGGAAAGTAGAGTGAAAGCAAATAATAGTAAAATGATTGATTGGTAATAATTGGACATCCATCCAAAGGCTTGACTTCTCTTTCTTAAAAAGTCTGCCTACTAAGAAATGGAAATGAGAAGAAAATGCCTAAAACTGACCTAAATATAGAACTGCTTTTCAAAGACAAAAGAGTAACATGTTTATCATTTGCCTTGTCAAAGAAAAAATAGTCATACTTGACCTTTGTTTAGGAAACAATTCTGTTCCTTTCCATAAAATAATTTCCTATTCTTCCTCTTTGTGTTACTCTTTTTAAATTATATTCCATATTAAAGGTTAAACATTTTCTGCCCATACAATACAGCTATAATTTACAGCACACTAGTATACATTTATATTTATATTTTGCTTTATATAGCATATTCCTAGCCTAGGATCTATTATTACATCTGGCAAAATTGAAATGAGAGCATTAGAAGTCTGAATTTAGTGAAGTGTGAGACCCGTGAGGCCTTTACAATACTTTCTTAAAAAGCTAATCCCATATAGAATTGGATTTCTCCAGTGCCCTTGAGGATGTGTGTTTTCTGTATTTCAAGTAATCTAATTTATGGTTCTTGTTTATATATAAAAGTGGGGTACATTACATGGTTATTTCCATCTGCCTTATTTAAAATAAAAGACAGTTTCCTTTATTTTTGTTAAAATAACATATGCATGCCTCATTCATATTAAATATATTGAAACGTAAGCCTTTTTCACAACAAGTTTCCATGTTTTTCTAAGTATTCCGGATGGAGTAATATTATCATATTTATCCCTAGTTCTACCTCCTAAACTAAATTCCTAAATATGGGAATTTATCCCTTATTCTACCTCTTAGACTTGGTTTCTTAGTTTTAGGAATATCTTCTAATTTATAATATTTAATCATAGATTTAGATAAAAATCAGCAGGGCATATAGTAAAAAGAATACCTTCCTCAAGTATATAATCATAATATACAATTACATATGAAATATACAATTGTGCACATAATATACAATTTGATTTTGATTAATCTCTTGTAAAATTCATATTTCAGAATTTATTCTCTACAATACTATGTGATGAGCTTACAAAGAATATAAATTATATAAGATTTAGTCCAGCAGAGTGCCATCTAAACCCACATAAGTCTTCATAAATTTAACATAATATGGCTAAAGTACTCATACTCTTCTTATTTTCTGAAAATAAATAAATGTGTCCTTGAAGTAGCATCTTATCTTTTCTCCAGTACTATGTGTTTGGAGTTCATGCAATTTTCCTGTCTTTCATATTGTATTCTATATCTGTGTTTCCTAGATTCTTTTACTTGTAGTTTTGATGAATTGCTCATAAATTGTGTCCAGGAAAATTAAATTGACAGTTAATAAAATCTAAAATTATTGTCAAATTCCTATTCTAGTCTCATGAAATTTGGATAATTTTTTAAAACTGTTCATGGATATAAATACCAATATTTTAAAATATAAACACCATGTGGAAATAAGAGTTTTATTTTCTTAAAATGACTTTAAATAGGATCCTGCTTGAATTCACCCAGACCAAAGGTTTTGTAATGGAAGACTTTGTAAAGTTGTATGAAATAGTCAGTTGTCATTTTCAGGGTACTCTTTCAAGTAGAGGGTTAACAGGGAAAAAAAATTCAACATTTCATTTTTCTGACAGACTGAAACAAATTAAATATGTTTTTTTCTGAATGAACAATATGAAAGTGTGTTCTCATAAAACATAGTTAAAAGGCTGGAAAGTTGACATGTCTTACTGAAGGATAGATATTCTGAGACACTAGGTACTGGGCAGAGGGCAGGAAATTAAAAGATAATGAGATTACACAAGTGGAAGTCATAGCAAGGCCAAAGGAACACTTTAACATATACTTTCGCCCTGAGAGTTGAAGACCATCTGGCAGGTCATCAGATCTCCTCTTGGCCTCTAACTCTACTGGAAGAAAAAGTGAACAGTTTGGGGGTTCACATTTCAGTACCTAGGTCAATAAGATTAAGACAAAATTCTACCTTCAGGAGGACAGGTGCCATGAGGAGACACGGGATGTCAGAGTAATGATCAGTAAACATCAGCACATGACATTACATCATTTCTTCGTTAAAGCATCTCTCCAGGGATTTTAATTAATAAGGTAGTTTAGAGTTTCTTTTTGGTATCTTTAATTTATATTTAGTTTCCTGAATTTAGGGGCAGAAAAAAATATCCAGAACTGGGGTAGAGGGCATGGTGTAACTGAGTGTGCTGTGCTATGTGTGCTAAATCAGTTCAGTTGTGTCTGACTCTGCACTCTTGGTGACACTATGGACTGTAGCCAGCCAAGCTCTTCTGTCTATGGGACTCTCCAGGCAAGAATCCTGGAGAAGGTTTCATGCCCTCCTCCTGGGGATTGTCCTGATCCAGGGATTGAAATCAAGTTTCTTACATCTCCTTCTTTGGCAGGTGGGTTATTTACCAGGGGTACCACCTGGGAAGCCCAGTGTAACTGAGAGGGGTTATGAAAATTGACAAGGGAAAATGAGTTGAAGGAGGGAGGTACAAAAACTAAGTACAAGAAGGAATGAGCCATGAGTCCAGGCTAACAATGGGGTATGGTAGTCAATTATTAGAACACGGTTAGGCTTTTGTACTGAAAGAAATACAAGAGTATGAACTAAATTCATTGGTTCAGATCATCAGAAGATAACAAGTCCAGCTCTAAGCCTAAGTATGTCTACCTGCAAACACGTAGGTGGGAGGGCTCCCAAGACTGGATGGAATGGAGAAGGTCATAACGATCATTAGGGTTCACAAGCTCAAACAATTGAAAGAAAGTTTCTGCAAGGATTATTATTGACTATATTGTAAGAATAACTTAGAACAGGATGTAACAAATGAAGGAGGTGATATTAGTCTAATTAATTAATTAAATATCAATCCTTGCCAGTCAGTCACTGTGACTTTTTCATAAATAACTTTAATTATGTAGCAGCCATACCTACCAAGCAAATCACTTCCAGTTTTTAGTTTTCTGAATGTTGGAGAGCTCTTGACTATATTAGGAAGGGATTTTATTGCTGGAAAAATAGCTTTGGTCTATAATTATTACCATATTGACTTCTTAACAAATAGAAAACTGTATTAAATGATTGCACATATCTGTGGGAACAGATTGGTTCTATAAAGGGGAGGTCCTGGCATAAGGGAGAAAGGACCCCTTTCTTGGGAGAGGTAGTAAAAGGAAATGAGCCTCGCCCGAGCTCCTGATCCTTAATTAAGTACTTTCCTCTCAACAAATGTTTTAGTCTTCATACTTGATTTAATCCCATAGAATCAAGAGCAAACAGTGAAGAGAGCCAGCCAGCCCTTTAGCTATACGGATTTCTCAGCATAAAATGAAAAGTCCAAATGTGCTTTTGGTAGGTAACCATCCTTGATCTAAAATAGCACCATCGTGCAGGAAGGTACACATTTACTGCTTCTGAATATTACAACTGATTTAAAATGTAAAGCGTGTTGCCCCACCACAGACGGGAATCACTAGAGTGGCTAAGTGGTGTACTCCTTGTTGGCTAAACTGTCAGAGGAACACAGGATGTAAGATCTGCTGGCCTTCCATGCTCCTGTGACATTTCATCACCTGCTTTTGAGAAATATTCTCTTCTTCTTGTCTCATCCTTCAATTTGTCTCTTCTTTATTCATATAGTCTCTGTACTATCTTTTTCATCATGTACCCTTTTTCTATAGTTTGCATCTCTTGCTTTCCATCAGAAATGGAATAACAAGAGTCTCTCAATCACCGCTGAAGAGCCTGCGGCTCCCAGGAGATTAAGGTGGCTCAGATGCTCAAGGCTGTATTCACCGAATCTTAGGAAACACAAATATATACTTGTAAATGATATAATTAAGCTAAGATATTTGACTGCTTGCAAATATTTTTATATCCTTGTGTATTCATTGTGCTTATAAATGGACATTTTTGTTCTGGTCCAATCGTTTTCTTGTCAGCTTCCAACATGATTGCATTTGGGACTAAGGGCTCAAAAGACAGCAAATCCCACATGTATTTTATGTTTTAGGTAATTGATTTTCTTAATGCTTATCACTGTTCAGTTAAGAAGTTTCTGATGATCATTTTACTCTATGGAAATAATCTAAGACCTTGTGGAATTTTCTAAGATTGAAAATTTTGATCAATGTCTGTGTCTTTCATTCTTTCTTTTCTGCCTAAATTGATTTTCTTTAGTCTTTCTAGGTCACTGAAAGTCCATTGGGGATTAGCTTTACAAATTTTACATGTGAAAATATTGAGCTTTCAATTTTTTTAAAGGGGGAAATCCAAACAAATGTCACACATTAAATACCTTAATTGCCAAGTATTCATGATAGATTAATTTTAATTTGTAAGCTTATGTGTCAGTAACCTAGATATTTCACACCAGAAATGGCATGGCTTTTTTTTTCCCCTTTTCTTCTCATTTCTTTTGTTTTCTCTTCTTCTCTTTCCTCTTGTCTCCTTTTACTTTCATACCTCTCTTTTCTGATCTGTACTAGTGCATTTGGGATAATGTTACTTTTCTCACATATGAGAAAAACTAACATGTGGCTTCATGTGTTAGACAAAGAAAGTTAAGGAACAAAGTCAGTAGAAATAAAATTGAGTAAAATAGTAAGCTCCAATACTTTGGCCACCTGATGAGAAGAGCCCACTCTGGAAAAGATCCTGATGCTAGGATTGGTTGAAGGCAAAAGAAGAGGGTGACAGAGGATGAAATGGCTAGATAGCATCACTGACTGAATGGACATGAATAATTTGAACAAACACATAGAGATAGTGAAGGACAGAGGAGCCTGGTTTGCTGCAGTCCATACGGTTGCAAAGAGTCAGACATGAATTAGGAACTTAGAAACAACAAATACTAGATTCAGAAAAGAGTATATAGATCATAAAAATTATGGAGCAATAGACAAAATAATGGGACAAAACTATGAAGTGATTTTGGTCTCATGATCAAAAGGTGAGCTGAGCTAAGACTAGAGTTGCTGCTGCTGCTGCTAAGTCACTTCAGCCGTGTCCGACTCTGTGCGACCCCATAGACGGCAGCCCACCAGGTTCCCCTATCCCTGGGATTCTCCCAGCAAGGAGGATCCCTATCCCAGGGATCCTATCCCTGGGATTCTCCAAGCAAGAACAATAAAGTGTGTGGCCATTTCCTTCTCCAACGCATGAAAGTGAAAAGTGAAAGTGAAGTCACTCAGTCGTGCCTGACTCTCAGCGACCCCATGGATTGAACTCTACTAGGCTCCTCTGCCCATGGGATTTTCCAGGCAAGAGTACTGGAGTGGGGTGCCATTGCCTTCTCCAAGAGTTGAGACCTGGCCAATTGGAGCAGAGGGTCCGCCAGAACCTGAACTTCTCTCATTCAATTTCTAATTGCTTGTCGAGGGGCACCAATGTTATACTAGTAGTATTATAAGGAGAAGGAAAATATTAGAACAGGTAATGAATAGTAACTGGAGGGACAACTGCACTGTGAGATCTGAAAAAGCATTTGGGAGCAATTTGTGTTACAGACAAAAGATCAGGTTATATAGAAAAGAATTTGAATCATGTGCCAAAGGGTTAAATTGGGCCTGTGTTCCCAAGAGGATCTCTGTTCACACCTAATGCTCTTCCTTTCAGTGAATCTGGGAGATGATAAGTAATGAAGTCATATAGCTACATTGTTTTGCTTTTTGCACTGTTGGGAACTGCCATCTTGAACTAGGTATTCACAGAAGCATATTCTTTCAGTTGCCAGATTAAATTGAATTGAGACTTGAAATATTTTGGTTCTTTGAGGCTTAAAAGTTTTTCCATGTACTTTAATTGTCTAGTGAACTGGGCTCACATACAGAAGATAATAGTAATAGAAAATGAAGCCAACAACTAGCTTGTGGGGTGTGATTATGAGGAGCTAAGGCAAAAATGATTGCATAAACCTGTCAGGACATCTGTGTCAAAGACAAACAAGCTAGTTAAGTGACAAAGGGCAGATTTTAATCGCAAATACAGTGTTGCAACAGGGGAAAGAGCCCAGCATGAATTGAATAGGATTGAACTGAATTGAGATGAGCAATGAGTCATTATGCATACTTTAAAGGGAGACTGCAGGGATAGGGGGAAGGAACCGGGGCACTCAGTAAGTGAAAATTCACAGAGCTGATAAGTAGAGACAGGATTTGACAAACCAACTGCATCAATTCACTGGAGATTGTGGGAGTCAAGATACTATTCTGGAGAGTCTGAGAGATAGAGGCCCTATCCTCGGTGATGACCACATTTCAAAGGAAAGGTTTTTAGGACACTCTTCAGTTACAGGAGATACATATACATCTCAAGGAAACAGAGATAAGATTCACATTTTTAAGCCATTTTTAGTAAATATTTTAAGAAAGTAAGGTTAAAAACCCATGATCAGGAGTTGGTTGGAATAAACAGTGTTTTTAGTAGCCTTGAGCCTCCTGAGGTAGGTGGGTACTTTAAGGAAAAAATAGCAGCATCCTAGAAACACAACTGTGAGCTATTAGAAGCTATATTAGCATTTAAGTCTTTTTAAGGTGAGCAAAAAGGGGGACTAGGTGAATTTTTTATTTTCTATTTTTTTTATTTTTTGCTGAGCATCTGGAGTTTTCATAGGCCAAGGCTGAGGTCACCTTAAGAACAGGGCTTAAAGGAACTTGACAAGAGTCAAGGGAGAGAATCTGTGTTTCCTGACACAGAAAGTACACAGAAAATGGTAAATATCACTATTATCTGATTATTTTCTGTAATCTAATGAGTTTTGTTAATCTTTGAAGAAAACAGCTGAACGTGAGTATTTTTAAGGTCACAAACCTAAACAACTTTTCACTATGTCCTTTTCTCTGGCTCCTTCTGGTATTCTCATCCATCATCTTCACAGAATAACATCACGAACACAGGACAAAAAAATAAATAAATAAGAGAACTAATTAGATTGAAATGTATGGTGCTTGGCCCACATTCTTATTACAGCATCTCCTAGAATCTTAAGACAGCTTCAAACTGGCCTCTCTTCTAGCAGTGTTCTACTTCCTAGACAACATTCTCCAAAATGGTACCATATTGGTTTTCTAATAAAAAGTTTTTGATTTTTCACTCACTGCTGCAAATTAAACACATGCATATGTGGGCATGCCCCCCACCACAGTCATATTCCTTGGCTTAGCATAGGTATCCTCTCATGTGAAGATTTTCAGTTTCTTGATTTTGCCTTTTATCCTTCTATACTTATTTTATCATTGATCTTTGAACAGCATTTGGCCTGAATAGATTTCTTCAGTTTTTAACTCTACACACTAATCAAACACTCTCTTTCTTCAAAATCTTCATAGAGATGACCTCCTGTTTTAAGTCCTCCTTGACTCCCAGGAGTAGCATCTTCTAAGCTTCCAATTTAAAGAAAAGTCTATAGATAATCTAATTGTGGGATGTGTCTGTGTAGGTGTGTATTTCTTTCCACATCTGAGTGCTAGAAAGGCAAGGATTTCTTTGTTCCTCAGTTTCTCAGATTTGCAAGGGCTTCAATACACAGGAAATATTTAATATATGGTAGATAAATGAATGGATGTTTTATTTCCAGTAGTCATGTACAGATGTGAGAGTCAGACCATAAAGAAGACTGAGCACCAAAGATTTGATGCTTTTCAACTGTGGTGCTGGAAAACTCTCGAGAGTCCTGGACTAGAAGGAGATCAAACCGGTCAACCCGAAAGGAAATCAACCATGAATATTCAGTGGAAGATCTGATGCTGAAGCTGAAGACCCCAAATTTTGCCCACCTGATGCTAAGAGCAGACTGACTTATTGAAAAAGACCCGAATGCTGGAAAAAATTAAAGGCAGGAGGAGAAGTGGGTGACAGAAGATGAGATGGTTGGATGACATCATCAATTCAATGGAAAAGAGTTTGAACAAAGTCCAGGAGGTAGGGAAGCCTGGTGTGCTGCAGACCATGGGATCAAAAATATTCAGGCATGACTGAGTAACTGAGCAACAACAACAAGAAATGAATGGATATATGGAAAAATGAATAATAAGAACAGAAAATATTACAAAATTCTATTAAATGCTTATGCAGTTTGAATCTTTGAGTTTAACATTGCAGCTATAAATACAAATAGGAAAGATAATTGAAACATTTATGTAAGGAACTGTTTTTCTCATTTATTTAAAATATGTTTCTAACTGATCTTGAACCTAGGTAAATTTGTACTCTGTTATTAACTACTTTTTCTCTAAGGATTATCATCTAGGGTTTTCTATATAGCAAAGTATAGAAAACACAGAACAGAAAACAATTTGATTTGGTGAGAAAATCCTTGATAGATTCAAGTCCCAAGCTCATTATTTATTTACTACTGGAGGCCATAATCTTTTCTCCGAAGAACTGCCCTTTTGTTTAGAGATCTTAAATCCATTGCTGAAAATTAGCTTACAAACCAGGAATTAAATCTGCAGGAATCACACTTGGCTTAAGACAAATCCAGCCCCTAAAAAAGAGCAAAAGAATGAAAAGGGACTTCAGTACCAATGCTGCTATTCAGGCAGCTGATACTAACCATCCATGGGTGTGTGTGTGTGTGTGCGTGCGTGTGTGTGCATCCATTTATGTCCAACTATAGCCTATCACGCTCCTCCATCCATGGGATTTTCCAGGCCGGAATACTGGAGCGGCATGCCATTTCCTACTCCTGGGAATCTTTCTGACCTAGGGATCAAACCTGTGTCTCTTGCGTGGACAGGAAGATTCTTTATCACTGTGCCACTAGGAAGCCCCAAGTGTCATTATTCAGAATAAGGTACTAAAATAAGGCAGGTCACTGGACACTCATGCTCTGAGTCTTGGTGACCTATGAAGATCTGGACCTATGTAGTGACCTCTGTATTTCTACAGAAATGTCCTAGTAGTTTGTGGGTGATGAAAGATATAGAGGGTTGATATTTCCAAGTTATCACTTAAGATTTTTTGATAGACATTGTAAAATTGTTTCTGTGATACGGACAAGAACATCTGTGCATTGAGTGATGTTAATTTCAGACACTAAATGGTATAACCTTGAGCTATTATTTGAATTTTCTGAACTTCAGTGTCCTATTCCAAGTGGCCACTTCCCTTTCTCAAAGGTTGTCATTGAAATAATATTATATTACTATTAACAAAAAACTAGAAATTAAAAAAGCCTGTGGGTGTCAGAAATTGAGATAGTAATATGCTCATGGAGATTTTACAGCTGTGTGTGCGTTCTTACTGTTGTCACTAGAAATAGATATTTAGACTTGTCCTCTTCTGCACCCAAAACAGGATAATGTGAATAAGTGTCCTTCTCAAAAAAAACCAAACAAAATAACTTTTTATCTTTTAAGAACAGTTAAATCACTCATAATGTGGTATGAATCATGAAGAAACATAATCTCTGGTTTGTGTTAAAGAGGAACTTTGTACCTCTAAAAATGTACATTGTCATGTGAACAGAAAATTCCTCCTGAATATTGCTTGTTTTTTTTCCTCCCTGCTAATTTTAGAAGTGTTACCACACAAAACCTGCCTTCATTCATGATGCAGTGATTGCCATGGTTTGAATCAGATGGCACCAATAGAAGTGCGATGAGTTTGTACTGATAACACATTTAAAAATAAATTGTACTAAAAATATGTGCTGCAAGACTTAGTTAACAACCAGAGTTTCAAGTTTATACATGAGATATAAACAGAAAATATATTTTGAAATCTTTATTGCAAGCTTGTATGAAAATTGAATGTATAAATCAGGAAGAGGGTTGTGTAAGGCCATTTACTAACTAGACAGCTTGGCTGAAAGGGATGTAGACTGGGAGAGGAGACGGTGACAGATGCAATATTTTATCACCTGTGACCGCATGACTCTCTCAATGCCTCTCTCAACCAGGGGACCAGATCACACCAAATTTACTTTTCTTTCTTAGTCTTGTGTGGTCAGATCAGAGAATGAAGCCCCTGTCCTGTAACTGGGTTGGTAGAGCTGGGGGATTTGAACTTCAGAGACAAAAGATAGGAAGAAGAGATAATGCTAATTTTAAATTCTTGCAGCCTCTATAGCTTCATGTGCTCAGTTGATCAGCTGAATCTGACTCTTTGCAACCTTATGGACTGTAGCCCGCCGGGCTCATCTCTGTCCCATGGAATTTTCCAGGCAATAATACTGGAGTGAGTGTCCATTCCCTACTCCAAGTGATCTTCCCAGTCTAGGGATCGAACCTGCATCTCTTAGGACTCTTGCATTGACAGTCGGATTCCCCACCACTAACACCACCTGGGAAGCTTTGCAATTGTGTTAAATCCACATCAGTTTGGGGGCATCCTGAGCTAACAGGACTGTCTCTTTCCTCTTCCTGTTCGCCCATCCTCAGATGCCAAGCAGACTAACAGCCACCGAATCACAGACACCTCCTTGAGAGCTGGGTGAGCTACTGAAGATAAAGATGGAAGATATGAAATAGGTTTCCATGGGAAAGGAAATCCCTCCCTCAACTTATTCATTTCTAGTTCATCCATGTGTCCACTTGGTTTCCTTCTCTAGGCCGCATTCTGTGGTCCTCTGAAAGATGGCAAACAATTTAATTCTGAGCATAGCATGGATTAATACACGATGAATGCGGACAGAAGAAAGAATGCAGAGAGTGAGAGAGCATAAGATAAAGAGAGAGAGGAAAGGGGGAAGAAGAAGAAAGACATTTAGGAAGGATAGGTAGTAGTGAGTGTATGTGCTCAGCTGTGTCTGACTGTCTGTGACCCCATGGACAGTAGCCTGTCAGGCTCCTCTTGTCCGTGGGATTTCCCAGGCAAGAGTACTGGAGTGGGGTTCCATTTCCTTCTCCAGGGGATTTTCCCAACCCAGCGATCAATATCACATCTTGTCTCCTGCATTGGTAGGTGGATTCTTTACCACTTCACCACCTGGGAAGGGCATAATTTAGATTAATTGTCTTAAGTCACTGCCTACAGTATTCCTCCAAATGCTGCCACTCCAATCTGCTTGTCACATCAGAGATGTTTAAAAAAAAAATAGCATTTGTTTAAGCCGTTGTTTTTAACATTTTGTATATAAATTAGCAGATTTAATTTTAAACTGTGGAGCAATGCTATAAGTATTATAAGAAAAGTAAATAATAGCTGTTTTATAAGAAAGAGAAACAAAATCTCATAGAGTATATCACTAGAAAACAAATTCTGTTCTGCTGCTACTGCTAAGTCACTTCAGTCATGTCCGAGTCTGTGCGACCCCGTAGACGGCAGCCCACCAGGCTCTCCCGTCCCTGGGATTCTCCAGGCAAGAACACTGGAGTGGGCTGCCATTTCCTTCTTCAACGTATGAAAGTGGAAAGTGAAAATTGAAAATGATGTCGCTCAGTTGTGTCCGACTCTTAGCGATGCCATGGACTGCACCCTACCAGGCTCCTCCATCCATGGGATTTTCCAGGCAAGAGTACTGGAGTGGGGTGCCATTGCCTTCTCTGGTAAATTTTCAAGATTCTATTCCATCTCAAATCCTTCAGGAAATCAACCATGACAGCCTTAGTTCACAATGCTTTGTTGGGTCTCTGGGCAGGGCGGGGGGCGGGGGGAGGAAAGAAAAATTCTGTAGAAAATAGGATTTAGTCTTTATCCAAGTATTGCTTCTTGGCTTTGATTATGTTTTATATTGCACCCCTTTTCTATCTAGATAATGAATGCTTAGAGTATGCCATATTTCCAAACATCTGATAAAAGAAATGTAATATTTATTCTTTGATTTTTGGACCAGAGAGAAGCACATAACATAAAATTATGAAAAAGTATACATCATTTAAATAGGTTTTGACTCAAATGCTCAACAAGGACCCAAAATTCCAGAAAGCATAGGCATTAGTAGGTGTACTCCTACCATGCTTGTCTTTACCTAGGGTATATTTCAGTATCTGACTGTGTTTGCTAAAATATCCATAATCTCTGCTTTATACCAACAGTGTGATTTTCAATAGTTCTCCTTTTAAGCATATTTTTTTATTTGGCTATCAGGACAGTTTCCCCATAATTAGTCTACAACATTCACTTGCTTAAATCACCTCAGTGGTACCCTGGAGATTAGGGAATAGTTCAAATTCCTTATTTCATCATCCATAGAACTTGCCCTTCTCAAAAGGGGTAATATAATTTCATGGTTCTCTGCTTTTTTCTGTGCCCACGACACTTCTTTCTTAACTTTCTAAACTTTATCTATTTTTTAAGAACAAACTCAACTGCCAATTCCTTTCCAAAGACCTCTGGACAAACTGTCTCCTGCTCTCTAGCACTTTATGTCTTTATCATTTATCATTACTTTTACACACAGATTAACTCTGTACTTGACACATCACCAGTGCTCAATAACTATGTATAGAATGAAAGAGAAAGCCATTCAGTTGTGCCTGAATCTTTGTAGCACCGTGGACTATACAGTCTGTGGAATTCTCCAGGCCAGAATGCTGGAGGGCATAGCCTTTCCCTTCTCCAGGGTAACTTCCCAATCCAGGAATCAGACCCACGTCTCCCACATTGCAGGCAGATTCTTTACCAGCTGAGCCACAAGGGAATATATTATGTGTATATATTATCTATAGAATAATGTATTATGTATATAATACATAATTAAGCATATATTATGTATAGAATATGTATAGAAATATGTATAGAATAAGTGAGTAAATTAACTAACTCATTAATTCATGAGGTAAATAACTAATTAAGCTTTCTTCCCTCCTTTATCTCATTTCATTTCCTATGGAATAATTTATTTAATTCAAAATGAACTCTGAAGCTCTTTTCAGTGATGTCAATAATGAAATAATATACAAGTGTGATATAATCATTGTTTCCAAACAGCATTGCAAAATTCAGGTATGTTTTGTGGGTAAATATAGATTTACCAAAATCAAGTAATTTGGGGAAAGTTGGCATGCCCCCCTACATGCACATTAACACATATAATACTAGATTAGGAAAACAATGACAAAATATGTACAGCTTTTTTGGCGGGGTGGAGAATTAATTTTTAGCAAAATCTGACTAGCACCTGGCTTCCTGAATACCAATGTAATATTATTACCACTGCCTAATGAAGATGGAATGTGCACCTATATGCCACCTACTGTAACATATAGTAGTGAGGATTTACTTAACGCTTAGGTGTCCATCTAGACTTTATACCTTGTGAGGGGATGTTTCTAACAGTTTGCATATCTGAAATATTTGTATCTAAAGCATCTCCTAATTTAACATGTTTAGAGGAATGACAGTTTGAACATTTTACATTGTTTAAATATTTTAAGTTCCCTTCCCTTGACGGTATTTCTTTATCCTCATGTCTCCTGGGAAACGGAGCAAAATCATCATTTTTTTTTTTTTGCATGTGAAGAAAGTTGCCACAAAAGTTAAAAAATTTTCAGTGATAATATAACATATATAGTCGAACAAGGTATTGGACCATGATCGTGAGGTCCTTTCCTTTCCTGAGGTTTTCCCATACACAGACCTAGGATTTCATTTCTCCATATAAACTTTATTTTTTATTTTATTTTATTTTTACTTTATTTTGCTTTACAATACTGTATTGGTTTTGCCATACATTGACATGAATCAGCCATGGGTGTACATGAGTTCCCATATAAACTTCAAAATGAAGTGTGACTCCAATGATAGTGGATTAAATTTAACATGGAAAAAAATTATTTTTACCACATATTTACTATGTGTGGTGTTATTTACTCACTCATGTAGATCTTTTCTATCTGACATCAGCTTTTATTTTGTCTGAAGAATTACATTTAATGTTTTTAATATTTTTACTGCAGATCTGTTGACAGTGAATTAATGTCTGAAAAACATTTATGTTTTCTCTGCAGATAAAATTTTGTTTGAAGGTCTTTTTCCCCCAGTACTTTAAATATGTCTTTATCTTCTGACTTGTAGAATTTCTGACAAGCTGGCAAAAAAAAAAATTATATCCTTATCCTTCTCTATTTAATATGCCTTCTTTTTTTTTAATAGAGGCTTAGGTTTTTCTCATCACTCTTTTTTTAGCATTTTAATATGATGTGTGTTGTTTGCGACTATTGGGGAGTTTATTCTGTGTATATTTCATATAACATTGTGAATGTGTGCATTTATAATTTTATAATTTTTAAAAACTTCTGTGACCATTGTTTTTTTAACTTGTTTTCCTGCACCTCAGTTTGCTTTTGTGACATAAAGGGTTTATATATTTAACTACTTTACACTATCTCTAGATTATTGAAACTCCATTTTTTTTTCTCCTTGTTTTCAATTTTTGACTTTATCATTTTGTCTTCAATTTTATCACTCTTCTTTGGTGACTAACACTCTTGTTAAATTTATCCATTACATTTTTCATATTAGATGGTATTTTTTTCATTCTAAAAATTTATTTATTCTTCTTATATATTGTTTTTCTTCTCAAAACAGGATCTTCTTTAAATCCTTGAACATATTTATAATATCTATTTTTTTACCTTTTTATTTTATATTTCAGTATAGCCAATTAAAAGAATTTTGATAGTTTCAGGTGAAAAACAAAGGGAGTGAGACATATATATATACACATGTATCTATTCTCCCTCAGACCCCCTTCCATTCAGGCTGTCACATAATGTTGAGCAGAGTTCCCTGTGTTATACAGTAGGTCCCTGTGGTTATCCATTTTAAATATAGAAATGTGCTCAGTTCAGTTCAGTTCAGTCGCTCAGTCATGTCCGACTGTTTGGGACCCCATGGACTGCAGCACACCAGGCTTCCCTGTCCATCACCAGCTCCCTGAGCTTCCTCAAACTCATGACCATCAAGAGGGTGCTCCCATCCAATCACCTCGTCCTCTGTCGTCCCCTTCTCCTTCTGCCCGCAATCTTTCCCACCGTCGGGGTCTTCTCCAGTGAGTCAGTTCTTTGCATCAATCAGGTGGTCCTGTATACATGTCATATAATATCTGGTTTAAATTCTCTGCCTCTTGATTCCATAATACCTGTTATTAATATTTTTGTTGGTTTCAAATGACTACTTTTCCTTCTGCATTTTTACTGAATACCAGATTTTAATTTTTTTTTTTTAACATTTTTTGAGTATTCTATTTGGTTGCATTACTTTAAAGAGCGTTGGTCTGCGTCCTAGTAGTCTTTGAGGCTCATGTTAACTTTTGAGTGTAAGTCTAAAGTAGTAATACTCTGGAGTAATTTAGCCTACTCCTAAGGTAGAACCTCTTTGGGCCTCTCCTGAGCCTCATGTATCCAGTGAGGTTTCTGGACCCACCCTTTTTCTGTGTGGAATCTAGAAGCTACTTATCTTAATATTCCCCTAAAATCATTCTTTCTCCATCAGTAGTGTCTTGACTAGCCATGTAGAATTTCACTCAGTGACTCTAAGAAACCTTTTATAGAATTCTCTTACCTCTTTTCTCCGTAATTTCCTCTTCTCCAGTCTGTTCCTTAAATTCTAGTCTGTTTAACTTCTACCTGTTTCTTCCTGTAAGATGAAAAATAAAAAACAAAAACCTATGGATATTTGGATATTTCTTTGCTCTGCAGAATGAGGAAGGTATTCTATGCCAATCACTGTCACAACTAAACTTTGGAAGGGAGATTGTTTTGAGTTCTAAATTTCTAAGTGGTAGCCTCTGTACAACAAGGGTGAAATGGATATTCAGGAGAATCTGAAATTATGACATTTTCTCTCTTTTATTACCTTTGTTTCTTCTGTTGCCTCTTTTTGAATAAAATTAACTTTTTAATGATTACCGATGCTTTGAAGCAACAGTGCTATAAATCTTAGGTGTCTGACATTCATAAGGAAGGTTTTAGAAAGAAAAGGTATCAACATTTGGATTAGCTCTAAGTAACATTATATTCTAGATCATAATGCAAATTCACAAATGAATTTTGGCAGCACTTGCAGCCATTTGGATTAGATGTATTAAATTGTACTTGTGGGCAATTTGAGAACTTTGAATGCTGTAATACATAAATATGATTAGTTTCATCTAGGAAACTTCATTAATAAAACACAGGATTTATGAGCACAATGTGTAAAGACTCTCATTTCTGCTTTAGGAATTCTAATAGTTTGTTGGTTTAAGATGCTGTATTTTGAGGACTTCCTGGTGGCCTAGTGGTTAAGAATCTTCTTTCCAGTGCAGGGGATGAGGGATCAATCCCTGACTGGGACCTAAGATCCCATACACCGCAATGAAGACCCACACCAGCCAAAATAGGGAAAAAAATCTAATAAATAAATAAAAGGCAATATTTTCTTCTCTCTATGTATCAGTTTTCAATTTGCCAGCAACTATGTTTCTTTTTTTTTTTTTTTAATATATTATTTTTCTATTGTGAAAGCAAACTACTGTATTTGGCATCATTGTATATTTGCCACATTGGCCTTTACTTCTTCAACATGGAAAATATATAAAATGAGGAAACAGAAGCTAGATTTGTGGTTTGTGCTCAGTTTAGTGCCTGGAAAATCCTATGGATAGAGGAGCCTGGAAGGCTGCAGTCCCTGGGGTCGCTGAGGGTCGGACACGACTGAGCGACTTCACTTTCACTTTCACTTTCATGCATTGGAGAAGGAAATGGCAACCCACTCCAGTGTTCTTGCCTGGAGAATCCCAAGGACGGTGGAGCCTGGTGGGCTGCCGTCTATGGGGTCGCACAGAGTCAGACACGACTGAAGTGACTTAGCTTAGCCTAGCTTAGCTTAGTGGGCATGTCTCTTAACCTTTCTCAACACATTCTTCTTGAAAGGAGACTAGCTTATAACTCACAGAATTTGCTATCATCATCTATAACAGCAAATATGAAAGAATTTTGTCAACAAGAAAATATTTTTGATTAGTTATTGGTTGTATAAATAAAGATTTATATATTTAACCATCTTCTCAAGAATGAGTGGACTGAGGACATAAACCCCAAATCAGCACTTTAATATAGTTGTACCATTCCCCATGCTTAGCTTCACAAATCCCATAGATTCATGAACATAAAAAGAGATAACTGCATACACTCTTGCCTCCTGAAGGATGAGCCCCAGATATTTAAGGGTGCTTAACCAGAACACTTCACTCTGTGGTTACTTTGAATTCACTTAGCTTTTTGAATAGAGTCCAGTCCCTTTTAACTCATTAGTCTCGTAGATGGAAAATAAAAAGAAAGAACAAGGCGACAACATTCAAAACACCAAAGAAAAATAGAAAATATTTCAAGACACATGGAACCTTTGAAAATTTTGATCACTCTGCTGAAGGCGCCAGTCCCTGGCAGGAAGACTCAAGATGATAAGAACAAGTAGTTCCTGACATTAGCCACCTAAAGCTGCCAGATCTGCCTCTGTCATGTCTAGAGAGAGGGACAAAATCCATATCCAGATACAAATCTGAGTAAACTCCTTAAAAATAGAAGTTCCAAGGCAAGAAATGGTAGTTTTTTTTCAATTCCCCTCACTCAGTCAGTCATTTCAGTTCAGTTGCTCAGTCGTGTCTGACTCTTTGCAACCCCATGGATCATAGCACATCAGGCCTTCTGTCCATCACCAGCTCCCAGAGTTGATGCAAACTCATGTCCATTGAGTTGGTGATGCCATCCAACCATCTCATCCTCTCCCGTCCCTTTCTCCTTCTGCCTTCAATCTTTCCCAGCATCAGAGTCTTTTCCAGTGAGTCAGTTCTACACATTAGGTGGCCAAAGTACTGGAGTTTCAGTTTTAGCATCAGTCCTTTCAATAAACATTCAGGACTTATTTCCTCACTCAGAGAATACCATAATCAATAATGAGTTAGGGAGGTCCTCTCAGTGTTGAGTATAGTGTCATGTGTAGCTTTGAAACATACATAGATAGTAGAATGCATGAAATTTAGGCATATTTGAAATGATAACTCTTAAGATGAACACATTATTCTAACACCATTCTAGATTTTCCTTTACTGGTTTATTTTTGTCTGGTGTTTTTTTTTTTTTTGGAAAATTCCTTTTTAATCTACCTAGCATTTATTACTTAGAAGAGCTTAAATTGATTCCCCTCGATGCACCCCCACAGTGAATATTCAGCTAACTCAAAACCGTTTATTCAGTAATTTATCCTTCACTCCTTGGTTGAAGTATGGCTATTTCATACATATTATATTACTGTTGCATACATCTTACATATGGGTCTTACTATGCATAAGTTCAGTTCTCTAATCTTTCATTTCATTAACATGTTGGTCATATCTGTAACAAATCACATTCATTAATTAATTGTGTTTTAATATACAATATGTAGTAAGGAAAACCCATTTTTCTATTCTTCTTTCTTGAAATTACCTTGACTAGTCTTGCACATTCATGATTCCTTATGAATTTTAATATCAGCTTCTCAAGATCTATACATACTTGACTTCTTAGGATGAAGGGAATAATAAACAGCTCCCTCTTTTGGAATAAAGAAAATACTTTAAATCTGTGGACAATTTGATAAACATTCTCGAAATCATTACTTTGTATCAGGTATTCTGTTAGACATGAGTGCTAAAATAATTAATTCAATAAGAAAGACTCTTGCCCTTACAAGACTTTTAATCTTACCAGGAGGGTATAGAAACATCAGAAACTGATTGCTCTGAAAGTATTGTCTGCAGTTACTATCTGGGAGGTGTTGTCTATCATTCCTTGCATTGTGTACCATTCTCTCAACTATGAGATACTATTGGGCTTTGCTCTTCAGCTCTTTCTTATCAAATTATGTTTCATACTAAGCTTACACATGTGTGCACTGTTTATCTTTCCTTAAGAATTTTGTTGTGTGCCTTCTATGTAGTTGGGTTGGGAGTGATCCATTTCCTCGAGGATCTCAGACAGGGAGACACATAAAGTACAGTTCAAAAAATATTGTGAAAGAGAGTGGAATGAGCACCACACAGTGTGGGCAGAACATTGAATTACAGAGATTGAGAACTTCCTCTCAGACTGCTGGGTTTGAACCCCTACTCTCCCATGTACCAGGGTGGAAGCTTGAAGATGCTACCTACGTTTCCTGAGTCTCAGCTTTGCGATCTTTAAAATGAGGATGATGAAAGAACCTTCTACATAGACTGAGATGATCCACACAAAACCCTTAAAACAGTCACAGAATAAGTGCTCAAAGAATAATAACTGTTATTATTATCTTTATTGGGCTTCTCAGACAGCTCAGTGGTAAAGAATCCGCTTGTAATGCAGGAGATTCAGGTTGGATCTCTGGGTGGGGAAGATCCCCTGGAGAAGGAAATCGCAGCCCACTCCAGTATTCTTGCCTGGAGAATCCCACGGGCAGAGGAGCCTGGTGTTGCAGAGTTGGACACGACCTAGAGACTAAACAACAACAATTATTGCTATTAATGATTAGGGAAATTTTTTAAAGGAGATGACTGTTTGATATGAATTGTTAGAAGAATGAAGAATGGAAATCTAAAGGAGTAATTGTATAAATTACATTGCTAACCATTGGGCTCAGCCGAATATCAAAAGCCACCAGAACTGTACTTGGTGGCTATTGTGATCTGCAAATTTTCGCTATGAGGAAAGAAGCCCAAAGAAGTTAAGAAACTTTCTCAGAAATATTGTTCAGTAAGAAGCAATTGTGAAAATCAAGTGTTACAGTTCTGATTTCAGATTGTGCGCCTATTACTCTAAAGAGGGATGCCTGCTCCCTGCCCGTTATCTACTTATAATAAGATGTGAGTTGCTAGGACTGTGAAGGCAGTGCATGTGCAAAAGCAGAATCTGAGCTTTTCTGTGCCCACTCATCTAAAAATGCCTTTTGTTCCGGTTGCACCATCTTTATAACTGGTAATGGAAGAGAAAGGGAAATATATTCATTTCAATTTTATTTTAAAGGAATGTTACAGTAGGTTAGGTTAGCGAGGAGAATTTTGCCTTTTGACCAGTGTAACTGGAGAATTTTAATCGAGAAAGTCTTTTTGAGAACACCTCCAGGCTCCAAGGAACAAAACTAGAATACAGTCACTTCTCTCAATATGTGTTTAGGGATTGCAAGAAAATGAAAATTTCTACCCAATAAAAAGCACAGTTTGAATTATTGATGGTCTCTACTCTTTCTGGGTTTTCCCACATGCAAATCTGAGTCACATGCAAATTCGGTGATGTTAAAAATCATATTATGCCATTTTAGAAAAAGGAGTGAACATTGAGATTCTGGGTTCATGATAATTGAATTTTAAGCATTCTCTGATTTTTTTCCTTATCTTACAGTTTCACATTCATATCCTGTGGCCATCTGCAGTATCTCAATGTAACAATCCATCAGCTTGATTTTAAACCTATTCTATCCATGCCTCAAGCATAAAGCATGCCTGTCTACTGTGTCGGCTCAGAGAAATATTTACTTTGGAAAAAGCTGACTAGATCCTGTCCATTATTTGTGAAGGCTAACCTCTGGCCATGCACTTGACTTAAGAAAAGACCTTGAATTGCTTTTCCTGGGAGGGCATCATTTGAGGCTAATTTTCAAAATTACTCTGAAAATACCTGGAAGAGAAATCAGTTCCATGATAAAGTATTTTTCTCCATAACAAGGAAGATAATTATTTGTCTACAGGTCTACAATATAATTTGTTTTCATAATAGGATACACATATAATTTCATAAGAATCTGAATTGCATTGGCAAAATTATCAGGGAATTGTATGATTTCTTACTTCACTGAATTTTAAACTATAGGAAAATCAGTATTTTATTATCATCTGCTTTATGATTAACATCCTACATGCAGGTCTGCAAAAGAGACACAGATGTAAAGAACAGACTTTTTACTTCATGGGAGAAGCCAAGGGTGGGATGATTTATGAGAATATCTTTGAAATGTGTACATTATCATATGTAAAACAGATCACTAGTGCAAATTTGATGCATGAAACGGCACCCAAAGCCAGCACTCTGGGACAACCCAGAGGGATAGGGTGGGGAGGGATATGAGAGGGGGTTTCAGGATGGGGGGACACATGTATACCTGTGGCTGATTCATGTTGATGTATGGCAAAAATCATCATGATATTCTCAAGTAATTATCCACCAATTAAATAATTTTTAATAAGAGCAAAAAATAAAAATGAAGAAATTTCAAAAAAAAAAAGTGTTCAAAAGAATGACTCCATACAGCCCATTCTAAGACATCTGACCCAGCAAGGACATGCTCTTTCCCTAGAGCTGTCTGTACCCAAATGATTTACCAGTTAAAAGTTGACTGTGCTAACAACATTTTGCTTTAGATTTTAAAGACTACATTTGTCTTTGTATTTAGAATATTTTATTCACAAGATTTTGCAATTTGAGTGCCGGGGGGCGCTCCGCAGAAAGAGTGGAGGCAGTGGAACTTCCCTCAGCAAAGCCGAGGGGTTCTCGAGGAGAGGTGAGCCTGCTGTCCGCCAACCCAGCCCCCTCGGCCAGCGAGAGACAATCAGATGCGACAAGGGTTCCATTGAAGCGGTTCCACTTTATTGCTGCAAACACCCAGCTTATATAGGCAAGCAGGGGGGTGGTTTAGGAGGGACTTTCCATAGTTGCACCAATCACATTAAAGGTCAAGTCATTATGTGCCTTCAGTCGCACCAATCATGTTAAAGGTCAAATCCTCATTTGCATGGAAATCAAGAGAGCCAATCAAAAGCTTTGAAAACATAGACCCCGCCCCTATCACTTCTGCTCGGCAACATCTTCGTTTCCAACGGTTTCCAACTGTCAAACCAACGGTTTCCAACTGTCAAACTGGCCCCTCCCCCCTTTTTTTTTTTCTCCGAGGTTTCCCATTTAGGGCCCCACATTTGAGTATTACATAAATTTTCCAAGATCCAAATTCAACGTTAGCCCTAAGCCCAAACTGACACTTCTTCAGCACCTGGCTTCTAAGGTCACTCTGCTCTTTGCGTCAAAGGGCAAAGGAGCCACTTATGGATCAAGTCTGGAAGTTGTATGTGCCAAAATTCGCTTGTTGTCAAAACAGCTAACTCTTAGAGAAGCTGGAAAATGTAGACTCCTGTGTGGTCAGAAAAAGATAAAAGGAAACAAGGATTATTGACTGGCAAGCGTCCTTTGCTTGACACCCAAGAAAATAGATAGAACACTGTAAACATATGTGTGCCTCACCAAAGCCATTAAAATCATGGCATATACTTGAAATTCTACTGAAATCATGAAAAACACTTAAAGGAGCCTGAAAATGTCTTTAGAATAAGGTCCAGGTAAAATAAACACACCAGGTACAATAATCACATATCAGATCTAGAATTTTGTATTTAAGAAATTTAGAAAATTAAAACAACTGTGAAAAATAATATATTATCTAAGAATATATATCCCCTGTGGATCTTCCTGTAGCTCAGACAGTAAAGAATCTGCCTACAGTGCAGAAGACCAGGTTTGATCCCTGAGTTGGGAAGATCCTCTGTAAAGGGAATGCCAGTCCACTCCAGTATTCTTGCCTGAAGAATCCCAAGAACAGAAGAGCCTGGTGGGCTACAGTTCGTGGGATCACAAAGAGTTTGACACTACTTGAATAAGTAACACTACACTACACTACAAGAATATATATTGAAATATATCTGAATCCCTTTACTAAATAGCAGAAATTAACATAACATTGTAAATCAATTATTCTTAAGTAAAATAAATGTTTAAAAAAAATAATAAAATGGTAGAATTACAAGGAAATATGAACAAATCTGAATAATTTCCAGAGTTATTATCCAAACACCATCTATTTGAAGGACATTGAGGAGAAATAAACAAGTGATTAACAGCTGGAGCATGGTTCAAAGGGCACATTTTCTAATGGGGAAATCAATATGTAAATAACAGAATCTATTATGAAGACCAGAGGAAATAACTTAGAGAAAATGAATCAAAATAGATGTAGAAGGGTCTTTGACCTCTGCTGGGATCTAACTAGCTTAGTTTGATTGCTTGACTCCTGGTCCACACGGCGGTGATTTTCTCTGGCATTGTCAATATGACACTTTCAAGGGTTAGGTTCCATTAATGAACTTCTCTATTTGCTGACACATCTGTCGGCATGCAAATGTCAACATCACTAACCCCCTTTCTTAATCTTCTATTCAAATTCAAAAATAAATTACCTATTCTCTCTAGGGTCATACTCCCATATATCTTGGAGATGAGCAAGGATATTACTGAAAATAACAACTGGGTAAACCAATTGTGGAAAGTAGACTCATTGGAAAAGACTCTGATGCTGGGAGGGATTGGGGGCAGGAGAAGAAGGGGATGACTGAGGATGAGATGGCTGGATGGCATCACTGACTCGATGGACTTGAATCTGAGTGAACTCCAGGAGTTGGTGATGGACATGGAGGCCTGGCGTGCTGCGATTCATGGGGTTGCAAAGAGTCGGACATGACTGAGCGACTGAACTGAACTGAAGCCAGTTGGAGTGATCTCTAGGAAAATGCACAGTGCAATATTTTCTCTGAGATATACAATCAGTAGTTTGTTCTTTTGCCCTTCTCATCTGTTCCATCAGCCTCCGCAGAAGGACGTCTCTCTGACTTCTTTGTTCACATTGACCACTCAGATCATATGTTGGCCCATAGCATCTTTCCATGATTAACAGAGAGTCACTTTTGTGCAGGATTTTGCTTTATATCATTTGTGGACTATTTTTATGAATTGTAACATTATCAGATTTATCAGGACATAAAAGTCTATACAAACTAGCTCCTGGTTCTTCTCCAGCTACATGTTCACTACTTCAAACTTCCTGTGCACATGCACTTTGTTCCTTGTCAGTTCCTGTTCCCTTTGCTGTGTTAATGCTTTATGTACCTAATAAGGCCACCTTACTTCACTCATCTTGAAAATTCATTATCTCCAGTCAAGTCTCAGCTTAAGCTCCTCTTCTAGGACAATTTTTCTAACATACACTGCTGACTTTATTTCACCATATTGTATGTTGTCAATGAATCTCGAGCACACTTCTTTTTTAGTACAGGCTTGTGTATCTTTCTGCGACCATGACTATACACTAGTCCATCAGCTCCGAGGGCAGGAACTATATTTTTTTTCCCTATACTTTAATCACCTGACAATCTAGGAACCCAATAAGTTCCTATTCTACTGTAAAACATGGGAAACTGTACTCAGTATTTTGTAACAACCTGTAATGGAAAAGATTCTGAAAAATTATCTGTCTATATATACATACACATATACATATATATGTATACACATATACATATATATACACACACACACACACACATATATATATAATGTACATGCACATGCACATATAAATATATCTCTCTATATGTGTATGTATATATACATATATGTGTGTGTGTGTGTGTGTGTGTGTGTATATATATCTGTGCTATATACTGGAAACTAACAGAATGTTGTAAATCAACTATAATTCAATTACAAAAAATAAAAAGCGAAAAACAAAGAATCAGTTGAGGAATTTATGCCTCCACTGAGGGGGACAAGAAAAAAATCTTTCATTTGTTTATTCATATAGGTATTTAGTACCTATCCTCCATGCCAAGTGTTGTACTTGGAAAGAAGAGTAAAAAGAATGAGTAACATATGGTGCTTGATTTGGAGGATCTCACCTTCTTATGGGGAAGTAGACATGTGAATATCTTATTTTAGAGATGCTAAGGCAATATTGATCATAACATGTGCCATCATGTTTTGTTGTACTGAGATATATAAAATAATGCCAATGCAACCATGACACATTGCAGTTATGTAGATTTTTACCATCTTCTTTTTGAAAGAGCTTTTAAGACTTATTCAAATTAAATTGGTTGCTATTTGTAGTGGGAATTCCTAATAATGTACTTTTACAGCCTTGAGAAATTTCAAAGAAACAGCACCTGGAAAAATAGCAAATATTAAGAAATTACATTAATGATTATCTTTCATGTTTTTCTTAAAAATAATCTCCTTGTTACAAACCCCAAGGCCAGACCCAGAAAGAAGCATGACTGGGATCATGAAAGCACGGACCTTGGAACATCGAGTTGGCATCAGGCATGCATGGTGCTTATGCACTTGCTAACTGTTCCCAAGACTAGCCCAGAAGGGAACGACCTGGGGTAAACACATGGAGAGCTGGATTATGTCAGTGTAGTCCATGACATTTAGGAGTATGTGATTAACAAAGCATGTGTCGAGAAAAATAAGATCTGAGAAAGCCTTGTAGTCTGCACTTAGGAATAAAAGCTGGACTCAGAGTGGACTCTGCACCCCAGTCCGATAGAGGCCACAGGTCCCCTGACCCATTGCACCAGCTTTCGTGTTCTGTCTTCCTTCTTGCTCACTCCCAGACGATTAGGGCAAGAGATTCTTTACCTTTCTTCACATGTAAACTTTGATTCTTTTGAATCTTTTTTCAACTCAGAGAGGTCTATCCTGTATTTATTCAAGCAATGTCATCTTCTCTGCCCAATATAAGTATTGATAGCTGTTGCTGGACTTCTTAAAATAAAGCAGAAAGAATTAAAGGCCATTCAGCTAGATTTATAATGTTTACCCCTGTTTTCTGAATGTTGTCCAAAACTTCTGATTGTCACCTCCCTCCTGCCCTCTCTACAGTTAATTTAATGGTAAGAGTTAAAAATATTTCCACATTCTGTTTCTGGAAGTTTCTTCTAAATTCTGATGGTGTGTTTTTTTATTTTTGTGAGTACACAGGCCATGACACAGAGATCATGACTGATATCTGATTGACAGCATACTCCAAGTTCAGAGACATGAAAATGTGAAAATCAGTTAGTCAATCAATCAATGACATTTTAAGACCAACATAATAGAACATAATCTATCACACTACAGATAATCATTATAAACACAACATATTACAAGAATACAGATTATTTGATTACTTTTGCCAGATGAATCTAGGAAACCTCTCCTAGATATAAATGGTGGTATTTAGAGCTGAATTTGTGATATTTGAATAAAAAGAATGCAGAATGAGTATAACCTAATATGCATTGCTATGTCTACATAAACCTTGTAGAAATAGATGACAAGCTTGACTTTCAGGTCTCTAATGAGGTTCACACAAAACAGGTGAAAAGTGTCATAAATATTTCATGAAAATAATCTTATCATTAGGTAAGATGCACATATATTAAGTATCAACTACTAAAATATTAACACTTAATGTCATTTTTGACAAAATGAATGTTTATGACTAAGAATATTGTACAAAGGCACACATTTGTTTGCAAAAGATGTTTAATGTTTAATGGTATCAGTGAAGGTAACTGTTCAAACTGAAACTATAATACAATTTGAGATGCATAAGATTATAAAAGGAACAAACTTTAAACATGTTTATAGTAAAATATATATAAATCTTACTTAGTGAATATAATGACAAATCACTATCCAAATGTATGTCTATTAGTGCTTCTATTGGCTCTGTAAGAAAAATAATTGCAACAGCAATAGCAATAATGATTATCATTTATTGAATGATTGCTACATGCCAGGCACTGTTGTAAGGACTTATATGTATTTAACTCATTTAACCTTATGGCAGAAAGTGAAGAAGAACTAAAGAACTTCTTTATGAAAGTGAAAGAGGAAAGCGGAAAAGTTGGTTTTAAAGCTCAACATTCAGAAAACAAAGATCATGGCATCAGGTCCCATCACTTCATGGGAAATAGATGGAGAAACAGTGGAAACAGTGTCAGGCTTTATTTTTGGGGCTCCAAAATCACTGCAGATGGTGGCTGCAGCCATGGAATTAAAAGACGCTTACTCCTTGGAAGAAAAGTTATGACCAACCTAGATAGCATATTCAAAAGCAGAGACATTAATTTGCCAACGAAGGTCCGTCTAGTCAAGGCTATGGTTTTTCCTGTGGTCATATATGGATGTGAGAGTTGGACTGTGAAGAAGGCTGAGCGCTCAAGAATTGATGCTTTTGAACTGTGGTATTGGAGAGGACTCTTGAGAGTCCCTTGGACTGCAAGCAGATCCAACCAGTCCATTCTAAAGGAGATCAGTCCTGGGATTTCTTTGGAAGGAATGCTGCTAAAGCTGAAACTCCAGTACTTTGGCCACCTCATGTGAAGAGTTGACTCATTGGAAAAGACTGATGCTGGGAAGGATTGGGGGCAGGAGGAGAAGGGAACGACAGAGGATGAGATGGCTGGATGGCATCACTGACTCGATGAACGTGAGTCTGAGTGAACTCCGGGAGATGGTGATGGACAGGGAGGCCTGGTGTGCTGCAACTCATGGGGTCACGAAGAGTCAGACACGACTGAGCGACTGAACTGAACTGAACAGAACCTCTGTATTGAGGGTACTCTTATTGTCCTGGTGGTAAAGATGGAGAACAAGATGTCTAACAGAGCCAGGTCATCTAAGCCCAGAGAGTAAGGTGTTAGTAGGTCAGTGGTGTGGGACTCTCTGTGACCCCATGGACTGTGTAGCTCGCCAGGTTCCTCTGCCCATGGATCTCTCCAGGGAAGAATACTGGAGTGGGCTGTCATTCTCTTCTCCAGGAGATCTTTCCAACTTAGAGATCGAACCCAGATCTTCTCCATGCAGGCAGGTTCTTTGCTGTATGAGCCATGAGGGAAGCTCTGCTGAGGAGCCTTGAATTAGAGAAAGAGCAGCTGGTCAAAGGGCAGTGCATGTAGGCTCTGTGAAGCCCAGCATATGACCATCAGCCTCCAAGTCAAGTGACTCGATGTTCAAGGTCTCAGTACCCTGTTGGGTGACAGTTTATTTTCCACAAAGACACAAAATATATTCCAATGTAGCTTTTTAGTCCATTGAACTCTCCTGGTCTGTTTCTCTGGGAGAAACCTTTGACAAATCTTGGCAGCATTTTAAATGGTAAATGATTTAATGCTATTGGAAGCAAAATTCATTTTAAAAATCTGCAGTTTGGAAAATGCTTGACATGACAAACATGAAAGTTTGAAGAATTAAACTACACGAACAAGGAAATTTCAGCCTCTGGGAGTGCCTGGGTTGAAGGAATAAAAATGGCCAAATTGCAGCAGAATTCTAAACTATTCTAACAGGTCTTATGAAGAATAAAAATATGGATCCTTGCTGTCAGTAGATTCATTTTATTTTCTTTTTATTTTTAAATGTGCACAATTCCTGGTGGCAGGTAAACTAATATAGTCAGGGCAGTATACATTCCCAGAGCATATTGCTTGTAGTTTATGACTTATCTCCCCAGAACAGTAGCAAAAGGATTCACAAAAATATGTGTTTAATAAAAGAACATGTTCTCTTCCATCTGGATGTTTTAAAGACCTCAGAAATATTTGGTAGGAAGTATTGAGTTGAAGTAATCTAATAAAAATAAAACATGACTGATTGTCACAGACCACATACCAGCGATAACCATTTCAAGAGGATTTTAAATTCTCTTACAAATGAGACTGGACTCCATCAAGGAGTAACGGATATTGTATGTGAGGACAAGTTAGAAGTACACAGAAATTCCTTCTCAAGCTGAAGAATTTAGCATTTTATCAGAATTAAAGATATTACATCAACTAATGTTCAGGTCATAAGAGCTTCAGCATGGGATTGCTAACAGTAGCTTTCAAATCAAGCTCTCAATTTTGGAATTAATTGTGGAATAGGCAGTGATGGGGAGGGTGTTAGACAGGCTAATCTTGATATTTTATAGATGCTTTGAAAATTAAAATGGTTTTCTATAATAAAATATGATACAAATGAGCTTATTTAAAAAACAGAAAGACTCACATACTTATAAAACAAACCTGTGGTTACCTAAAGGGAAAGAGGGGAAAGGGCAAAGTAGGAGTTTGGGATTAATATATACACACCACTTTATATAAAAGAGATAAACAACAATGTCCTACTGTATAGCACAGAGAATTATATTCAATATATTGTAATAATCTATAATGGAAAATCTGAAAAATAAAATATATAAATAAAGAATATATATGTAATACATATGTATGTATAACTGAATTACTTTGCTGTACACCAGAAACTAACACAACATTGTAAATCAACTATACTTCAGTAAACATTAATTAATAGGATTTTTCTACACATCTAAGTATGAATATACTAAGTATTTGTATCTTAATTCTTTAAAAACTATTTTGAGACCTAAGATATAATATATTGACTAAAATGTATATATATGATATATAATTATATATTTGATCATAGATTCACACATACACACATATACATGGCCACTACATGTGTCTCCCTCCATTAACACTTTCTCCTGTTGCCCAGGGTGCATCTTACCATTTTGCTGTATGAAACAAATGGACACTATGGGAAAAACAAGAGTGTTTTTCTGGTTTAAATTCTGATTTAAATCGAGGCCATCCTACCTAGTGATTTTAATCTCCCAAGTCTCAATTTTCCCATCTGCAAAGTTAATCTATGATGGACATTTTTATCAAGATAAAACTTTGTAAAATAGGAAAAATAGTCTGCATAGTGCCTAGCATGAAGAGTACCTTCAATAAATATAAACTATTCCTATTATTGTTACTTTAATTCTTAACTATGCACAGAAAATAAAGCAATGCTATTAAGTCTTCCCAGATGGCATTAGTGGTAAAGAATCCATCTGACAATTCAGGAGCTGCAAGAGATGCAGATTCAATTCCTGGGTTGGAAAGATCCCCTGGAGGAGGGATATGACACCCCACTCAAGGATTCTTGCCTGAAAATTCTACAGGCAGAGGAGCCTGGTGGGCTGCAGAGTCAGGCACAACTGAGCTACTGAACATATGCAAACATTAGGATGAATGTACAACTCTTTTTTTTTTTTTTTTGGTTCCTACGCTTTTATTAGGGGTCATCTCACTCTACCCTTGGGTAGAAATATTAGTAGATGCCACAGACCTTACTCATAATGGCAGATAATAGCGAGTCCTGTGCTCACATTGTCACAAAACCAAGTGAGAGTCTATCTATCTAAGGGAATGGTGCTCAGTATGACAGAACAAACCAGGGATACATATTTGCAACGATACATCAAAAGGCATTGCATTACGTGAAAGAAGCCAGACACACAAAAATCACGTCCTGTGTTATTCACTTGTATGATTGCCCTCTCCTCCACCCCCGAGGCAGGTGAACCAAGAGGGCCAGAAATCTGATCAGTAACTTTCAGGTGATGAACATGAACACTGAGTACACTGATACTTTGCAGCTACCCCAGAGGAGCAGGCTGCAACTCGGAAGACGATGAAAATGGCTTTATCTAATTTTGGTGGTGGGTACTCAAAAATATAAACGCGGAAAATTCTGAAAGAGATGGGAATACCAGGCCACCTGACCTGCCTCTTGAGAAATCTGTATGCAGGTCAAGAAGCAACAGTTAGAACTGGACATGGAACAACAGACCGGTTCCAAATAGGAAAAGGAGTACGTCAAGGCTGTATATTGTCACCCTGCTTATTTAACTTATATGCAGAGTACATCATGAGAAATGCTGGACTGGAAGAAACACAAGCTGGAATAAAGATTGCCCGGAGAAATATCAATAACCTCAGATATACAGATGACACTACCCTTATGGCAGAAAGTGAAGAGGAGCTAAAAAGCCTCTTGATGAAACTGAAAGAAGAGAGTGAAAAAGTTGGCTTAAAGCTCAACATTCAGAAAACAAAGATCATGGCATCCAGTCCCATCACTTCATGGCAAATAGATGGGGAAACAGTGGAAACAGTGTCAGACTTTATTTTGGGGGCTCCAAAATCACTGCAGATGGTGACTGCAGCCATAAAATTAAAAGACGCTTACTCCTTGGAAGAAAAGTTATGACCAACCTAGACAGTATATTCGAAAGCAGAGACATTACTTTGCCGACGAAGGTCCGTCTAGTCAAGGCTATGGTTTTTCCTGTGGTCATGTATGGATGTGAGAGTTGGACTGTGAAGAAGGCTCAGGGCCAAATAATTGATGCTTATGAACTGTGGTGATGGAGAAGACTCTTGAGAGTCCCTTGGACTGTAAAGAGATCCAACCAGTCCATTCTGAAGGAGATCAACCCTGGGATTTCTTTGGAAGGAATGATGCTGAAGCTGAAGCTCCAGTACTTTGGCCACCTCATGCGAAGAGTTGACTCATTGGAGAAGACTCTGATTCTGGGAGGGATTGGGAGCAGGAGGAGAAGGGTGAGATGGTTGGATGGCATCACGGACTCGATGGACATGAGTCTGAGTGAACTCTGAGAGATGGTGATGGACAGGGAAGCCTGGCGTGCTGAGATTCACGGGGTCGCAAAGAGTTGGACACGACTGAGCGACTGAACTGAACTGAACTCAAAAATATATATTTGACAAAATTCACTGAACTCTCTGCCTAAAAAGGGTGATTTTAGGAATATGTGTGCTCAGCCATGTCCAGCTTTTGCGACCCCATCGACTGAAGTTCACCAGGCTCCTCTGTTCCCAGAATTCTCCACGCAAGAATACTGAAGTAGCCTGCCATTTCCTATACCAGGGGATCTTCACAACCCAGAAATATATAAATTGTACTTCACTAATCCTGATCTCATTCTCTCTCTCTCTCTCTCTCTCTCTCTCTCTCTCTCTCACACACACACACACACACACACACACACACACACACACACACACATACAGCCTTTGGATTATCATTCTCCAGATTTAGAAAAAGAGTAAGAGAAGAATTCATGGGTATGCTAAACCTCTTAACTGAATTAATATCTTCTTCATGATACAGAGAGATAATTCCTAGTAAGAATGCTTTAAAAGCTGTCAGAGATAGGGTAAGTAGGCTTTTGAAGTTATAAAAGGTCTTACTTGAATGGATACTGTGATAATAATATTATTGTTCATTCATTTTGATTACACTCATTTTTTAGAAGGGAGAACTGAGGCACAAAGGCGTAGATGTTAGACAGCTTGCAGAGGCTGCTTCACAGAAGTGTTTCCAGAGCAGCTGCACAGGGCACCAAGCTCAGGGACTCCACGCACAGGGGTTGATGCTCTGTGTGTCAGTTGTGATTCTACAGTGAGAACGGGGGTTGGACCACTACACTTACAGAAGGTCTCTCCCACCACCCTGACTTCCTGTTTTGGGTCTTCTGACCCTTCCAGGGGCCTGAGCATGAGTCCTGCAAGGTCAGGGTCAAGCACATGTTCGCATGAGCAGTGTTAAGGGACAAGTCAGGGCCCTGGGTGAATGCCTTCACTCTCACACCCATATTCCTGTACTCAAGGGAGTGAAACAGTAACAGAAGAAAAAAATCTCTATGATGAATCAAAGAGACAGAAGAAGAAGGGAAAAATAAAACCCTTTTTTCCTTGCTGCATTTTCTTTCTTTTTTTTTCTTGCAGCATTTTCAATTTGCATTGGGTCCTGGAAGTTATGGTGCTGACAGAGCCTCCACCTCATCCTTTTGGACAGGGGAAGAGACGCACAATCTGATAGCAGCCTCCTCCAAAGACAGTCATGCATGATTCAGAGTTCTTATATTTATTTCCACCCTCTGAGTGTTCTAATGTCCTTGATGTGTCTTTGAGGCCCAAGAGATGTGGAATTACTTCTTACAATGTACTTTGGTTCAGGAATTTCACATCTATAATCTTTGCTCTCTTGTTCAGATTTCCATTTTTATGTCCTGTTTTAAAATGTGAATTTATTTTTTTCCTGCCTTTAACATGTTTTATTCTTCAGCTCAACTTCTCATCCCGGGAAAGCGATAGTTAGGTTTTGAATATCATTGGTGAGTTAGAAGTTGAAGCCCTGTCTTGAAAAGGTTATATTAAGAATAATTGATATCTGTCTTTGATGTCAAATAAAAATAAATATAGTAAACACTTATGAAATCCTAACTCTGTGCCACACAGCATCCTAAATGCATTCTATACTTTAACTCTCTACATCCTCACAGTGTTTTGATGAGGTGGAAATTATTATTACATTTTTGTAAATGAGAAATTTGACACAGGGAAAGTTTAGTACATATCCTCACATCCAAAAAAAAAAAAAAAAAAGGCAAACAAACAACAAAAAAAAACCCTAGCAAGTAGTCTGCTGCTGCTGCTGCTGCTGCTAAATTGCTTCAGTCGTGTCCGACTCTGTGCAACCCCATAGATGGCAACCCACCAGGCTCCACCAACCCAGGGATTCTCCAGGCAAGAACACTGGAGTAGGGTGCCATTTCCTTCTCCAATGCATGAAAGAGAAAGTGAAGTTGCTCACTTGTGTCCAACTCTTCACAATCCCCTGGACTGCAGCCTACTAGGCTCCTTGGTCCATGGGATTTTCCAGGCAAGAATACTGGAGTGGGGTGCCATTGCCTTCTCCAGCAAGTAGTCTAACCAGAATTAATTTCAAACACTTTACCTCCACACTCTGTACTCTTAATGACATGGATACACTATAGTTGCAGGTACTGGAATTGTTACCTGCAGGGTATTTATCCTCTACCACTTCATGAAGATTAATAAATATAATATCAATGTCTTCACTGAAGACTTGCTGTACCAAGCCCCTTCCTTGCTAAGCTGCTTCAGTCATGTCCAACTCTTTGTGACCCCATGGACCATAGCCTCCTAGGCTCCTCTGTCCATGGGATTTTCCAGGCAAGAATACTGGAGTGGGTTGCTCTGCCCTCCAAGCCCAGGGCCATGCTATTGGTGTTATATAATGTAATTTTAAAAACCACTGTCAGAATTAGATATTATCTCTAATTTGAAGATGAGGAAGTTGAGGTTTCAAAAGGATGAGAACTCAAGCTTGTTCATTCATTAGTCTACTGCATGCGACAGCAATCCATCTGAATTCCAGGTCTGCATAAAGCCATGCACTGTGGCACTGAAGAGCCTGGCATCCACCTCCATGACCTTCCCTACATCTGGCTCCTACCCCACTGCACTCAACGCTCACTGCCTCACTCCTGAGAGCCCAGTATGTGCTCTCTTTCCAATTCCACATTCAGTGATGTCAGCTTGCTATCTTGAGTGTAGTCATGGTGGGTTATTTACACTAGTCAACAAAGTCTGGAAATAAACTCCTTTGGAGAGCTTGCTTACCAACACAACACTGTCTGACCTTCAGCTAATTATTCAACCATTAATTATGCAGCTTCTCTATTTACCACCATTTCCAGATCTACTCTTGGTTTTTATACTCCCTAAGCCCTTTCCCACTTGACTAGCAAATTACTGTCCATTGACTCTCTGTTTGCACTTTGGTCCAACCTTGAATCTAGTCATCTCCCTGCTTCAGTCCACTTTTCACCCTTCTGTTGGAATCGTCATTCTTTCTGTTTTGCTTTTCCTTGAAAGCGAAAAATAAAATGTCATGAAGTATGAAGTTTGATGTGACAACATCCCAGTACCCACCATGCTTCTTAACAAATGTATCAACAGAATTTATCATGAAATTGCCCCACATAAACTCTTCAGTGGTCCTCTATTCCCAGGAAATGAGATCAGCTCATCATGATATATAAATTCCCTTTATGGTCAATTCCCTATCTCTTCATCAGGCTGATATCCTGGTCAAACTTTCCAAACTCAGGAGACACCAATTCCTCTGGGGTGCTACCACAGCAAGGGTCAGAGCTCAGACTCTAGAGACTGACAGTCTCAGGCTGGATGTCCCAGTTTCTGCTGTGGTTCAGATGTGCAACTGGGAATTCATTATCCCAATGTTTCAATATCTTTGCCTACAAAATGGGGTAACTAGCTTTTGTGACGTTTATATAAATGAATAAATTCCAGATGTTCAAGCTGGTTTCAGGAAAGGCAGAGGAAGCAGAGATTAAATTGCCAGCATCTTCTGGATCATTGGAAAAGCAAGGGAGTTCCAGAAAAACATCTATTTCTGCTTTATTGACTATGCCAAAGCCTTTGACTGTGTGGATCACAAGAAACTGTGGAAAATTCTGAAAGAGATGGGAATACCAGAGCACCTGACCTGCCTCTTGAAAAACCTATATGCAGGTCAGGAAGCAACAGTTAGAGCTGGACATGGAACAACAGACTGGTTCCAAATAGGAAAAGAAGTATGCCAAGGCTACATATTGTCATCCTGCTTATTTAACTTCTATGCAGAGTACATTATGAGAAATGCTGGGCTGGAAGAAGCACAAGCTGGAATCAAGATTACCAAGAGAAAAATCAATCACCTCAGATATGCAGATGACACCATCCTTATGGCAGAAAGTGAAGAGGAACTAAAAGCCTCTTGATGAAAGTGAAAGAGGAGAGTGAAAAAGTTGGCTTAAAGCTCAACAATCAGAAAATGAAGATAATGGCATCCGGTCCCATCACTCCATGGGAAGTAGATGGGGAAACAGTGGAAACAGTGTCAGACTTTATTTTTGGGGGTCCCCAAATCACTGTAGATGGTGATTGTAGCCATGAAATTAAAAGATGCTTACTCCTTGGAAGAAAAGTTATGACCAACCTAGAGAGCATATTTGAAAGCAGAGACATAACTTTGCCAACAAAGCTCTGTCTAGTCAAGGCTATGATTTTTCCTGTGGTCATGTATGGATGTGAGAGTTGGACTGTGAAGAAAGCTGAGCCCTGAAGAACTGATGCTTTTGAACTGTGGTGTTGGAGAAGACTCTTGAGAGTCCCTTGGACTGCAAGGAGATCCAACCAGTCCATTCTAAAGATTAGTCCTGTGTGTTCTTTGGAAGGAATGATGCTAAAGCCGAAACTCCAGTACTTAGGCCACCTCATGCAAAGAGTTGACTCGTTGGAAAAGACTGATGTTGGGAGGGATTGGGGGCAGGAGGAGAAGGGGACGACAGAGGATGAAATGGCTGGATGGCATCACCCACTCGATGGATGTGAGTCTGAGTGAACTCTGTGAGTTGGTGATGGACAGGAAGCCTAGGTTGCTGCAATTCATGGGGTCGCAAAGATTCGGACACGACTGAGCAACTGAACTGAACTGAACTAAGAGGTGAACTTAAAGTTTGGCACATAGTGATAGCTACAAACGTGAAAATTATTATCATTGTTGGTTTTAATAGCATTATCATCATTGTTAATAGCATTTATTATTTGGTTTCATTCTTTATAACTGGAAGAAAGAGATTATCAAATACCCATGAAACATAACCATGTGGTTCTAGTGAACTGAGAGTTCAATACAAGAACCCTAATTTAATTACCAGGCTTTTGAAGTGAACTATTTGTTTAAAATAATGAAAAACAAGAGACTGGTGCAAACTTCCTCATTTCCTATCTACCCATGTCAGTATCTCACCTCTGGAACTGGGACAGTGGTCGTAGTTTGTACATGGGGAGAGTGGGGGATGAGAAACTAACAAACAAAATAGACAAAACTACTTCAAATAAAATGATCTCATGTGAAACTATTTACTAGGCCTTTCTTTGGTATGCCATGATGATATAGGCCTTTGGACATAGATTCCTACTTCCCTTCTGAGCAGAATACCCTGTATTTCCTACTTTCTTCAGCTTTTTCTAAAAAGTGCCCATCAACCTTTCAATTACCAGCTCAAGTGCAAAACATTCCAGGATATCATCTTTAATCTCCCCAAATGTAATACATCACTCCCTCCTGACCTGCAGTTTAGGAACAACTACAAATTTAACTTAAATTTATTAATTTGTACTTCAATTTATTTTTATGTGGCCCTATTTATAAATATAATGTGAAATCCTTTAAGATTAGGCTGTATATTTGTATGACCTACTATAGTGGAAATTGAGGTCTTCAATGAACATTTGCTAAATCGTGTTTTATTACATCAAATTGCATTAAAGTGAGATGCAACCATATAGGGTAGGTTTTTTTGTGTTATCCTACTCCTGGAGAGGTATTCTATCTATGCAGGATACCAGGAATGTATAGTAAGTGACAGAGAAGTAGAAATTAATAGTGCATATCAACTGAATAATTTCCTTCACCTCTCTCTGAAGTCTCTACTTCCACCAATAATGCCCTAGAATGTTAGAGATCATTTATTTGTAGTGGTTGATTTCATAGAAAAGAGGTTGATCCAGTTAAATGAAAGTATTTGAAGAACCAACAGACAGAAGAGCAAGCAGCTAAACCCAAGTCTGCTGCTGCTGCTGCTAAGTCGCTTCAGTCATGTCTGACTCTGTGTGACCCCACAGACGGCAGCCCACCAGGCTTCCCCATCCCTGAGATTCTCCACGCAAGAACACTGGAGTGGGCTGCCATTTCCGTCTCCAAGGCATGAAAGTGAAAAATAAAAGTGAAGTCGCTCAGTCGTGTCTGACTCTTAGTGACCCCATGGACTGCGGCCCACTAGGCTCCTCCATCTATGGGATTTTCCAGGCAAGAGTGCTGGAGTGGGGTGCCATTGTCTTCTCCAAAACCCAAGTCTACTGATTCCTAAGTGAAGGAATTGATGGTAATCTTGGATGCTTCTCCTAGCCCTTAGCTCTCAGTTGTGTCTCCTCTTTTTAACAGTTATTTTTGTGTAGCTCAGTGGTAAGTTTTAAACTGCATATATTCTGTGTCTAGTGCCATGAACTTCTATGTAAACCTCCTGAGATACTGACATCTCTCGGTCCATCATCCAAATATGAATTTAGTGAAACCTCTCCAATTTAAAGTATTTTTTTCTTTGTCTTTGGTCTTGACCTATATCCCTGTGTCATGATTTTATGCTTTCTTTGAAACTTTTTGTTAAAACTAATCATTTAATCAAACCCTTAGACATACAAAAATACATGCTTTTTCAAGGCAAGATGCTTACCTAGTCTTTCTGACCCCATAAATGAGAACTAGAACTGCTTTGTGATTCTATGATGCTTGTTCGAGAATAATCACTGATTTAAGAAGTCAAAAAGAGTTACCAAAAATGGGTAAAATGTTGATGCCTAGAGAATGACTGTGAGGTGATAAACACTAGTTCTAACTGGAGGATTCCTATCTGACCAATCACCATTCATTTTTGCTAACATACACTCTACAGAGATACCTATATATCTATTTCTTTCATACGTTAATCATATACAATACTTTTATTGAAATATATTTGTATACCATAAAGTTTATACATTTAAAATGCATGACTTAAAATCTGTGGTGTATTTAGAGAGTTATACAACAACAAAAACAACAGAGTTTAGGACATTTTTATCCCTCAAAATACCTGATATCCATTAACAGTTTCTTCTCATTACTCCTTTGCATGTGTGCATGTTAAGTCGCTTCAGTTGTGTGTCCAACTCTTTACGATGCTATGGACTGCAGCCTGCCAGGCTGCATGTCCATGGGATTCTCCAGGCAAGAACACTAGACTGGCTTGCTATGCCCCTCCTCCAGGGGGTCTTCCCAACCCAGGATCAAATCCACATCTCTTATGTCTCCTGCATTGGCAGGCAAGCTCTTTACCACTAGCACCACCTGGGAAGACCCATTACCCCTTTACCTACCTCAAACTATGAATCAATGGTCTGTCTCTATAGAGTTACCTTTATTGAACAGTTTCATCCATGTATCAGCATGAATCAGCTCATTTTTATTGTAAAAAGATGTCTGAAATATTATTGCCTTTTATGAATATATTAATAACATGTTTTACTTATCCGTGTATCAGTTGTTGGACATAGGTATTTTCACTTTTGGCTATTATGAATGATACTGTTATAAAACTTATGTACACACTTTTGTGTAGACAAAGTTTTCCAGTTTTCTTAGATCTATACCTAGGAGAGGAAGTGCTCAGCAACATATTGACTCTATGTTTAACCCTTTAAGTGATGGCAGATTGTTTTCCAGTTGTATCATTTTACATTCTGACCAAAAATATATGAGGTTACCAATTTATCCACATCTTTGCTGACACTTACTACTCTGTCATTTTTATGAGAATGGTCCCAGGGTCCTAGGTGAAACAGCATCTCATATGGCTTTGCTTTGCATTTCTCTAATAGATGAGGTTGAGTATATATTCACATACTTAATGGCCATTTGGATATCTTTTTGGAAACATGTCTATTCCAACCCTTCGTTCATTTTAAAATTGGATTGTCTTTTTTATTATTGAGTTGTGAGTGATTTGTTTGTTTGATTGTTTTTTTTTAGGTCTCTTGTCAGATACAGGACTTGCAACTATTTTCTCCGATTCTGTGGGTTTTGTTTTTAACTTATTGCACAAAGAGTTTTAATTTAAATGATATTAGACGAACAAGGGAGAGGCAATGGCACCCCACTCCTGTACTCTTGCCTGGAAAATCCCATGGACAGAGGAGCCTGGAAGGCTGCAGTCCATGGGGTCACTAAGAGTAGGGCTCGATTGAGCGACTTCACTTTCACTTTTCACTTGCAAAGTGAAATTGCAAAGAAGGAAATGGCAACCCACTCCAGTGTTCTTGCCTGGAGAATCCCAGGGACAGGGGAGCCTGGTGGGCTGCCATCTATGGGGTCGCACAGAGTCGAACATGACTGAAGTGACTTAGCAGCAGACAAACAAACACACAAAGAACATTATATTGCTGAGTTAGAGATGCTGGAAGATGGAGGTACAGTTAGGTTGAATTTGTGCTTATTTAGGTAGCTGTTTCCAGCACAAAATGCAGTTAAAAGTTATAGCTCTCTCAAGTCATTTAGTTCTTCTAAGATTATGATAGCCATGTTAAAGACCCCAGTGGCCAGAAACTGAATGAAAACCTCCCTTTGGTTTGCTAATTAGATCTGTACATCTCAAATTTGCTGAAAGACAAGAGTTCTGAAATAACAGTTTATATGACTTGTTTCCACATTGGGAGCATAAGGTGTGAAAGTGAAAGTGAAGGTGGACCAGTCGTGTCCAAGCCTTTGTGACGCCATGGACTATAGCCTGCCAGGCTGCTCTGTCCATGCGATTCTCCAGGCAAGAGTACTGGAGTGGGTAGCAAGTTCCCTTCTCCAGAGAATCTTCCCAACATAGAGATCGAACCCAGGTCGCCCTCTTTATAGGCAGATTCTTTACCCTCTGAGCCACCAGGAAACCCAAGAATACTGGAGTGAGTAGCCTATCCCTTCTCCAGCAGATCTTCCTGACCCAGGAATGGAACCAGGATCTCCTGCATTGCAAGTGGATTCTTTACCAGCTGAGCTACCAGGGAAACCCATAAAGTGTGAAGTAATGCCAAATACAAATAAGGTGGCACTAGTGGTGAAGAATCTATTTTCCAAAGCAGGAGTTACAAGAGAACTGGGTTTAATCCTCTGGGTCAGGAAGATCCCCGGAAAAGGAAATGGCTACTGCAATCTAGTATTCTTGCCTTGGAGAATCCCAGGGACAGAGGGATTCCGGCAGGCTACAGTGCATGGGGCAACAAAGAGTTGAACATGACAGAAGTGACTGAGTATACAAATGTGGGGAAATATTCCACTGCAGGAATCAAAGCCACATCTTTTATATCACCTATATTGGTTCAGTTCAGTCCCTCAGTCCTATCAGACTCTTTGCAACCCCATGGACTGCAGCACAGTAGGCCTCCCTGTCAACCACCAGCTCCCAGAGTTTACTCAAACTCATGTCCATTGAGTTGGTCCAACCATCTCATCCTCTGCTGTCCCCTTCTCCTCCCTCCTTCAATCTTTTCCAGCATCAGGGTCTTTTCAAATGAGTCAGATCTTCACATCAGTTGGCCAAATAATGGAGTTTCAGTTTCAGTATCCGTCCTTCCAATGAATATTCAGGACTGATTTCCTTTAGGATGGACTGGTTGGATCTCCTTACAGTCCAAGAGACTCTCAAGAGTCTTCTCCAACATCACAGTTCACAAGCATCAATTCTTTGGCACTCATCTTTCCTTGTAGTCCAATTCTCATATCCATACATGACTACTGGAAAAACAATAGCTTTGACTAGATGGACCTTTGTTGGCAAAGTAATGTCTCTGCTTTTTAATATACTGTCTAGTTTGGTCATAACTTTTCTTCCAAGGAGTAAACATCTTTTAATTTCATGGCTGCAGTCACCATCTGCAGTGATTTTGGAGCCCCCAAAATAAAGTCAGCCACTGTTTCCACTGTTTCCCCATCTATTTGTCATGAAGTGATGGGATCAGATGCCATGATCTTCATTTTCTGAATGTTGAGTTTTAAGCCAACTTTTTCACTCTCCTCTTTTACTTTCATCAAAAGACTCTTTAGTTTTTCTTCACTTTCTGCCATAAGGGTGGTATCATCTGTGTATCTGAGGTTATTGTTATTTCTCCCAGCAATCGTGATTCCAATTTGTGCTTCATCCAGCCCGGCATTTCTCAGGAGGTACCCTGCTTTTGAGTTAAATAAGTTGGGTGACAATATACAGCCTTGAGGTACTCCTTTCCTTATTTGGAACCAGTCTGAGTTCCATGTCCAGTTCTAACTGTTGCTTCCTGACCTGCACACAGATTTCTCAGGAGGTAGGTCACGTGTTCTGGTATTCCCATCTCTTAAAAGAATTTTCCACCGTTTGTTATGATCCACACAGTCAAAGGCTTTGGCATAGTCAATAAAACAGAAATAGATGTTTTTCTGGAACTCTGTTGTGTTTCGGATGATCCAACGGATGTTAGCAATTTGATCTCTGGTTCCTCTGCCTGTTCTAAATCCAGCTTGAACATCTGGAAGTTCACACTTCACATACTGTTAAAGCTTGGCTGGGAGAACTTTGAGCATCACTTTACTAGTTTGTGAGATGTATGCAGTTGTGTGGTAAATGAGCATTCTTTGGCATTGCTTTTCTTTGGGATTGGAATGAAAACTGATCTTTTCCAGTCCTGTGGCCACTGCTGAGTTTTCCAAATTTGGTGGCATATTGAATGAAGCACTTTCACAGCATCATTTTTAAAGATGTGAAACAGTTCAGCTGGAATTCTGTCACTTCCGCTAGCTTTGTTTATAGTGATGTGTCCTAAGGCCCGCTTGACTGCACATTCCAGGATGTCTGACTCGGTGAATGATTACACGATCATGATTATCTGGGTCATGATGATTTTTTTTTTTGTACAAATCTTCTGTATATTCTTGCCACCTCTTCTTAATACCTTCTGTTTCTGTTAGGTCCATACCATTTCTGTCCTTTATTATGCCCATCTTTTCATAAAATGTTCCCTTGGTATTTTTAATTTTCTTGAAGAGATCTCTAGTCTTTTCCCATTCTATTGTTTCCCTCTAATTCTTTGCACTGCTTACTGAGGAAGGCTTTCTTATCTCTCCTTGCTATTCTTTGCAACTCTGCACTCAAATGGGTATCTTTCCTTTTCTCCTTTGCTTTGCACTTCTCTTCTTTTCTCAGCTATTTGTAAGGCCTCCTCAGAAAGCCATTTTTGCTTTTTTGCATTTTTTTTCCCGTGGGGATGGTCTTGATCCCCAGCTCCTGTACAATGTCATGAACCTCCACTCATAGTTCTTCAGGCACTCTGTCTATGAGATCTAAACCCTTGAATCTATTTCTTACTTCCACTGTATAATCATAAGGGATTTAACGTAGGTCACACCTGAATAGTCTAGTGGTTTTTCCTACTTTCTTCAATTTAAGTCTGATTTTGGCAATAAGGAGTTCATGATCTTAGCCACAGTCAGCTCCTGGTCTTGCTTTTGCTGATTATATAGAGCTGTCTTTGGAGAAGACTCTAATCAATCTGATTTCAGTATGGACCAATTGGTAGGTGGTAGGTGGATTCTTTACCACTACCAATTGATAGGTGGTAGGTGATTTGATAGGTGGATTTACCACTACTGGTGCCACCTGGGAAGCCGACAAACATGGGGGAGGGGATATAAAAAATAAAAATGAGTGAAAAGGGGGAAAACTTCATGATCAAAAGAGACCTACTTGGAAGAGAAGGCTTTTTATCCACTGCATGCCTTTTTTTCTCCTCCACAATGACAAGGTTAGGGGCCTTTTACTACTCTCAGTGAAAATCACATTTTTCAGGCTCTCTTGCAGAGAAGTGTGGTCCTCAGTTCTAGCAAAGGAGATGTAAGTGCACTTAATAAAGTTAAATGCATAATTCCATAAATTTACAAGATTTCTAAGAGCCCTAATTACATAATTTAATTAACATAGTGGGAGATTTAAGATCTCCACTCTTCTAAAAAATTGCAGATTGAAGAAGAAAAATAATCATCTACAGTTTGTCTCCAACTTAATGACTGTTTGACCAAAGAAGCAGATAGAGAGGATCTGAGATCACTAATCTTGCTAAAGTTTAACTGTAGGATTTTTATATGGTGGTTGTTACCTCACTCTATAAGGAAACTGATTTTGCTTGTTTATTTTGCTTTATTTTTAAATTAATTTTTATTGGAGTATAGTTGCTTTACAATATATATAATGCATAATTGTGAAGTCTAGAAAAAATGGTAAAAAAATGAACTTACTAGCAAAACAGAATTAGAGAAGCAGACATAGAATAGACATAAGGATACCAAGGGGGAAAGGGAGCAACTGGGCGATCGAGATCGACACCGGTTTACTATGGACACTAAGTATAAAATAGATAACTAATAATATATGGTACAGCACAGGGAACTCAGCTGAATGCACTGCAGTGATTTGAATGGGAAGGAAGTCCAAAAGGGAGGGGTTTATGTATATGTATGGCTGACTCATTTTACTGTATAGTGGAAACTGAAATTTTCTCTGTCACCAAAATCACTGAGGATGGTGACTACAACTAGAAAATTAAAAGACACTTGCTCTTTGGAAAAAAATCTATGGCACACCTAGACAGTATATTAAAAAGCAGAGGCATCACTTTGTTGACAAAGGTCCATATAGTCAAGGCTCTAGTTTTTCCAGTAGTCAGGTACAGATATGAGAACTGGGCCATAAAGAAGGCTGAGTGCCAAAGAACTGATGCTTTCAAACTATGGTACTAGAGAATCCTTTGAGCTACAAGATCAAGCCAGTTAATCCTAAACAAAATCAGTCCTGAATATTCACTGGAAGGACTGATGCCACAGCTGAAGCTCCAATACTTTGGCCACCTGATGCAATAAGCCGACTCATTGGAAAAGACCCTGATGTTGGGAAAGATTGAAGGCAGGAGGAGAAGGGGACAACAGAGGATGAAATGGATGGATGGCATCACCAACTCAAAAGAAAGGAGCTTGAGCAAACTCAGGGTGATAGGGAAGGAAAAGGAAGCCTGGCATGCTGCAATCCATGGGGTCACAGAGAGTCAGATATGACTTGGCAACTGAATGACAACAACAACAACGGCTGATTCATTTTGCTTTACAGTAGAAACTAACACAGTCTTGTAAAGGAAACTATTACTGAGATTAATCATGCTCTCTTACAGGTGAGCATGACTCATCCCAGCCCTCAAGAAGTCATAGCTTGTGTAGTCCAATCTGTGTAGGCTGAGTAGAGACACACACCAAAAGAATATTCTGGAGAGCTGAGAAAAACTTATGTCCCAACTTACTGCAGAGTATCTTTATTTTCCCTGAGCAGTTTTTTTTTTCTGTATTTTTAAATATAGTGAATTAATCATTTCCTCTCATTGATGGAACATAGTTTTATAGCACAATTTCAGCCAATATATTAGGTCATTATAATATATTTTTATTTTTGGACTTGAATGGCTTCTTTTTCATCACTCTCTCTTTCATTTGTTATCTGCCACTTCAATTTTTTTTTTTTAATGTTCTAAGAGAGTGGTCTCTTAGTTGTGTTCAACTCTTTGTGACCCCATGGACAGTAGCCTACCAAGCTCTTCCATCCATAGAATTTTCCAGGCAAGAGCACTAGAGTGGGTTGCCATTTCCTTCATCAAAAAAAAAAAAAATGTTCTAAAGTTTTATTATATTTAATGCATTTGCATATGCTAACTTAATTCCCTTCTGAAACAAGGGTGATATCAATAAACATAAATATTTATTAATACAATAATTATAGTGTGATAGATTGAAAATTGGATGATCTTAAATAAAATGATAACAGATAATAAATACAAGTGTAACACATTTTCTAGGAAATCAAATGGAGGCTGGCCAAAGGACCATCTGTATTTTAGATTTGAAATTATAATTAGGAATTAAGTGGGCCAACAGAGCGCTAAGAATGTCCACATCTAAATGTAAACTCAGTGCAGAATGACACTCTTAGAAGTTTTCTAAACTTCTTTTTCTGTATAAGTCCATATTCCTTACCTTCCATATTTACCTAACAAAATCGCTCTGAGGACCACATATTAGATTATGTGCAAATTGTATTAAAAATTGTATAAACTTTATGTAGTATTGCCAAATATTTATAATTTTACCAAAACACTTGTTTATAAGTTTGCAGCTAGAAACAGAAGATATACCTTTTTGTATTTTCTGAAAAATGCAACTATAAGCTTTTGAGTATGCTTTTTATAGTTCATGATTTGCTTCAGTCAGTATCTAAATTTCTCTGATTATAACTTTTTCAAATGTTAGTATCCAAACATAAAATAAGATGCATAGTCTTTTTTGTTTGTTTGCTTTTCTAATTTTATTTATTTATTTATTTATTTTACTTTACAGTACTGTACTGATTTTGCCATACATCAACATGAATCTGCCACAAGTGTACATAAGTTCCCACTCCTGAACCCCCCTCCCACCTCCCTTCCCATACCATCCTTCTGGGTTATCCCAGTGCACCAGCCCCAAGCATCCTATATCCTGCATTGAACCTAGACTGGCTATGTGTTTCTTATATGATATTATACATGTTTCAATGCCATTCTCCCAAATCATCCCACCATCTCCCTCTCATAGAGTTCAAAAGTCTGTTCTGTACATCTGTGTCTCTTTTGCTGTCTCGCATACAGGGTTATCATTACTATCTTTCTAAATTCCATACATATGTGTTAGTATACTGTATTGGTGTTTTTCTTTCTGGCTTACTCCACTCTGTATAATTGGCTCCAGTTTCATCCACCTCATTAGAACTGATTCAAATTTTTTTTGATGGCTGAGTAATACTCCATCATGTATATGTACCACAGCTTTCTTATCCATTCATCTGCTGATGGACATCTAGGTTGTTTCCATGTCCTGGCTATTATAAACTGTGCTGCGATGAACATTGGGGCACACGTGCCTCTAAATATAAATTAAGACTTGGAATATGTGCAATTTTACCCCTGGAGGTAAACATTAAAATTAATTGAATTATTTGATACCAATAATTGAGTGCTGTTTTTCTTATATTTGTATAAATTATTTGATTTTATACCCTTAAATCACTCAAATTTATATGCTGTTTGACTCTATCATTCCTGGTAATACAGGTTCACTCCCACCTTAAAGCTTTGTGGCTGAGACTGAATATTTTTATTTCAGTTCAATTACATTCGGTTCAGTAGCTCAGTCATGTATGACTCTTTGTGACCCCATGAACTGCAGCACACCAGGCCTCCCTGTCCATCACCAACTCCCAGAGCCCACCCAAACCCATGTCTATTGAGTCAGTGATACCATCCAACCATTTCATCCTCTGTTGTCCCCTTCTCCTCCTGCCCTCAGTCTTTCCCAGCATCAGGAGCTTTCCAAATGAGTCAGCTCATCGCATCAGGTGGCCAAAGTATTGGAGTTTCAGCTTCAATATCAGTCCTTCCAGTGAACACCCAGGAAGATCCAACACTGGTTGGATCTCCTTGCAGTCCAAGGGATTCTCAAAGTCTTCTCCAACACCACAGTTCAAAATTATCAATTCTTCTGTGCTCAGCTTTCTTTATAGTCCAACTCTCATGTCCATACATGACCACTGGAAAAACCATAGCCTTGACTAGACAGACCTTTGCTGACAAAGTAATGTCTCTGCTTTTCAATATGCTGTCTAGGTTGGTCATAACTTTCCTTCCAAGGAGTAAGCATCTTTTAATTTCATGGCTGCAGTCACCATCTCCAGTGATTTTGGAGCCCAGAAAATTAAAGTCAGCTGCTGTTTCCCATCTATTTGCCATGAAGCTATGGGACTGGATGCCATGATCTTATTTTCTGAATGTTGAGCTTTAAACCAACTTTCTCACTTTCCTCTTTCACTTTCATCAAGAGGCTCTTTAGTTCTTCTTCACTTTCTGCCATAAGGGTAGTGTCATCTGAATAGCTGAGGTCATTGATATTTCTCCTCACAATCTTGATTCCAGCTTGTGTTTCCTCCAGCCCAGCATTTCTCATGATGTACTCTGCATATAAGTTCCTTTAAATTATTTTATTTCTTTCTTTAATTGTTTTGCTTTTGGAACATTCAGGTTACCTTCTCTTTCAAAAGAATTTTCAAAGTTAAACATCTAAGCAGATAGATTGGGTCAGTCCTTCAGTCATCTGCATTTCTATAGTATTCCATTTGATACTTAGAAGGAAAAACAATTTAGAATGTAACTGTAAGAACAAGGGCCTTAGGATCAAACAATTTGTATTCCAGATGCCCTTTTTCAAACAATGACATCCTTGAAAATCACTTACACATTCACCTCAGCTTTCTTATCTATTTAATGGAGAATCTACAAAGTCACTGCAGATGGTGATTGCAGCCATGAAATGAAAAGATGCTTTCTCCTTGGAAGGAAGGTTAAGACCAACCTAGACAGCATATTGAGAAGCACAGTCATTACTTTGCCAACAAAGGTCTGTCTAGTCAAGGCTATGGTTTTCCAGTGGTCATGTATGGACGTGAGAGTTGGACTATAAAGAAAGCTGAGCACAGAAGAATTGATACTTTTGAACTGTGGTGTTGGAGAAGACTCTTGAGAGTCCCTTGGACTGCAAGGAGATCCAACCAGTCCATCCTAAAGGAGATCAGTTCTGGGTGTTCTTTGGAAGGACTTATGCTGAAGCTGAAACTTCAATATTTTGGCTACCTGATGCAAAGAGCTGACTCATTGGAAAAGACCTGATGCTCGGAAAGATTGAGGGCAGGAGGAGAAGGGGATGACAGAGGATGAGATGGTTGGATGGCATCAATGACTCAATGCACCTGGGTTTGGGTGGACTCCAGGAGTTTGTGACGGACAGGGAGGCCTAGTGTACTGCAGTTCATGGGGTTACAAAGGAGTCCGATACAAGAGTGACTGAACTGAACTGAACACTTACCTTGCCTAGCTAACAAACACATTGTTACTTGTTCTTATTTTAATTATTATTGAAGTGTCATGTTGAATCTGATGCCCTGAAGGAGTCTCCAGGATACCAAGTTGAATTATACAAGCCAATTTGATAATAAGTTCAGTAGTTAGCTAATTGAGTCTCCCTTCTTCCTATGTAGAAACTGAGCTGCAAAAATAGCTGTGCTTTGCCAAGAGGCTCTCAGCAAACTGGGACAAAGCTATGACCAGAAAAAATCACATTTCTTTACCCAGGAAGAAGCAAAGTCACAACGATTTTATTCTGTTGAAATGTATCCTTTTATATTGTAGGATTTGGGAAGATTTTCCAAATATATAACTTTGGTGTGTGGGGATATCAGTTAGTGACATCTTGAACAAAACAATGAAGGACTCTCAGAACTCTAAGCATTAGTGTATTGATGAATCTCATTGATGTAAAGAAAAACACACAACTAAGAATTGTGAGTTTGTTTTATTCAATGTCTTACTGAGGACTACAACCCAGGAGACAACCTCTCAGGAGCTCAGAGAGAATTACTCTGAAGAGAAGGGAAGAAGTCATTTCATATAGGATTTCTGGCTACAGAATACATGAAGACAAGCACATTCTTGGGAAAAGATTACTGCTAGTCACTTTTCGAGTTAATTATTTTAGTGTTCTTCAGTATGGGAAAATGCAAGAATTTGGGTTCAGTGAAATTCTTCATGAGATATGTATATTACTAATACTATTTCTGGGGCCTGCTATTTTGAAGCAGAGAGTGCCCCATGCTGTTTTGTATCCTGATTTCTATCAGGGTGCACATCTATCAGTGACTTTAGTAGTTGTCAACTTAATCTTTGTAGAAATAGATGGATGCTGCAATGTGTACATGCTTAATTGCTCAGCTGTGTCTGTCTGACTCTTTGCAACCCATTGGACAGTAGCCCACCAGGCTCCTCTCTCTATGGGATTTTCCAGGCAAGAGTACTGTAGTGTGTTGCCATTTCCTTCTCCAGGGGATCTTCCCAATCCAGGGATCAAACTCGTGTTTGCTGAGTCTCCTTAACTGCAGGCAGATTCTTTACCACTGAGCCACCAGGGAACAGTCTCATCTACAGCACAGTTAAAGATGTCCCAGAGCTGCAAAGGCCTTCATAAAGAATTAAAGAAACACATTACCTTGGTCACAAAGCAAAAGTAAAACAAACTGTGTATCTATATCAGTTTTAAGAAAGCCAAACATATAACATAATTACAAAGAGAGGATCTTTCAGCAGAAAACATAGACTAAGGGTGAAAAAAAACACTAGTGTTAGACATCCAGCACTGATGGAATATAAGATGACATAAATATATGTCTCCATATTTCTATCTATCTGTGTGCGTGCATGCTAAGTGATTTCAGTCATGTCCAACACAGTGTAATCCTATGAACTCAGCCTGCCAGCTTCTTCTGTCCATGGAACTCTCTAGGCAAGATTACTGGAGTGGGTTGCTGTTTCCTCCTCCTGGGCATCTTCCTGACCAAGGGATTGAGCCTGCGTTTCTTATATCTCCTGCATTGGCTATATCATGTCAAGATAGGTCTGGTAAATACTTAATAAATACAAAATTGTAGATAAGTTGTGTTCATAGTCCTCTCAGCTGCTGAGTTACACATACCTGAAGTCTTTAAAGAGGTCAAAATAAAGCAGATGGCAACCTAGAAATAAAAGGCCACAAACAAATGTAGGCAAATAATTGGGTCAGTAGAAAACTGGACAATATTGGAATTATTATAGCCCAAGATGCCAGTTTTAGGCTTCAAGGCTTACATTGAAGAAATCAATTAAAAATGAAGATGCAAAGAACAGCATGCATATTTCTTTATGTCGATACACAGTGCTTCCTTATCAGTTGCGTCCCTTAAGTTTCATGTATTACGTTAACCAAAAGATTCATTTGGGTATTTCTGTAACATCTTAGGGAAAAACCCAAACAAACTGTGTAGCAAATCCAATTCCCTGATAGTGCAGTTGGTAAAGAATCCACCTGCAATGCAGGAGACTCTGGTTCAGATCTTGGGACAGGAAGATCCACTGGAGAAGGGATAGGTTACCCACTCCAGTATTGTTGGGCTTCCCTTGTGGCTCAGCTTGTAAAGAATCTGCCTGCTGTGTGGGAGACCTGGGTTCAATCCCTGGGTTGAGAAGACCGCCTGGAGAAGAGAAAGGCTACCGATTCCAGTATTCTGGCCTGGAGAATTCCATGGACTGTATAGTCCATGGGATTGCAAAGAGTCAGACATGACTTAGCCACTTCACTTCAATATTAATATTATTGTTTCACATAAGAGAAGTCCATCAGAGAGAAATGAAATAATTGCCCAGTGTCAAGGAAACGGTTTGAGAAATATATTAAAATAAAATACTTGGCTTTGTTGTGTTAAACAAATAATAGAAATAATAATCTCTTCATTTAAAAATATATTTAAAAAATGTAGTAATAAGAGAGATCAAGTTCCTTTCTTCACAGAGAGCACCTTTCCAGTGTGATGGCACAAAAATAAACGTGTAGTCATGTGAATAAGTAACATCACACACTGGCTCTGGAAGGTAGATGATGAGGGGGTGAGATTGAGATGGGAAACTTCTCTATGCTTATCTCTGCTCTTTAGTCACGAGTTTTAAATCCATTGTAAGGGAAAGAACTTTTTGCCCCATTGAACCTGAAAGCTCAGCCTCTCTGTACCCTGGTGCCAAATCAAATTTCAGAGACAGAGGTTCCGGTTTAGTAGAAAAGGATGGTTTTATTGCCTTACCAGTCAAAGGGGACACAGTAGGCTCTGGCCTCTAAAAACTGTGTCCCAGCCTCAGGAAGTCTGGAGAGGAGTTTTATAGAAATGGTTCAAGAGTGGGGTTGCTAACAAGATTAAGGCGTGTGCAGGGTCCTGGGTGGTTGGTCTCCTAATCCTGATGAACTCTTGTCCCTTTGATCTTGCCTCCTTGGTTTCTTGACTGCTCCTCCTTCATGAGCAACTGTTCCAATCTACCCTTTGGAACTCAGGGAAAGTCATGGGGTCTGGAGTCTGGCCTGCAAGAAACAGGTGGTAAAAGGCTTCTATGCCCAGGAGCCCCACAGGATCCCACTTTGTTTTACTGTGATATGACATGATATGATAAATTAAAGAATCATTTATGAGCCCATTTAAGAGCCTTGCAGTTGGATAGGGAAGGAACTGAAATTGTCCCTCCCCTGACATTCTAAGACAGCTGGACAGGTAGCCAAGTAAGGAGAGCTGTGATGAAGCAGTTTGCAGAGGCTGGGGAAGCATGTGAGGGCACTCCCAGAGCAGGGCGGAATGGGCACAGAGTGGGAACTTGTGACCGGAACAGAGAATATACGGGATTGGTCCCTATCAATCACATGCATCAACTTTAAAATAAATATTTCACTCAGAAATAATCGGCTTCCCAGGTGGTGCACTTTGTAAAGAATCTCTCTGTCATTGCAGGAGACACAGGAGATGCAAGTTTGATCCCTGGAGGTAGAAATGACAACCCAATCCAGTATTTTTGCCTGGATAATTTCAGGGACAGAGGAACCTGAGGGGCTACAGTCCAAGGGGTCGCAGAGTAAGACACAACTGAAGTAACTTGGTACACATGCAAACAGCTGTTAATCTATAAGGTGAAGTTTCTTTAGAGGTGAATCCACATAGAATGTGAGGTTTGGCAATGCTATGTAGTATTAGGACTTTCAAAATCCCATGGATGGAGGAGCCCAGTGGGGTGCAGTCCATGGGGTGGGAAAGAGTCAGACACAATTGAGCCACTTCCCTTTCACTTTTCACTTTCATGCATTGGAGAAGGAAATGGCAACTCACTCCAGTATTCTTGCCTGGGAATCCCAGGGACAGGGGAGCCTGATGGGCTGCCGTCTATGGGGTTGCACAGAGTGGGACACGACTGAAGTGACTTAGCAGCAGGTGGTCTAGTGGTAAAGAACCTACTTGCCAATACAGGTTAGACATAAGAGATTCCAGTTTGATCCCTGGTTCAGGAAGATCCCCTGGAGGAGGACACAGCAACGCTCTCCGGTATTCTTGCCTGAAGAAGTCTATGGACAGAGGAGCCTGTCAAGCTGCAGTCCATAGGGTCACACAGAATCAGACAGGACTGAAGCGATTAGGCACATGTAGTTTTAGCAACAGGCAACTGTGGTAGAACTACAATGTACAGTTTTCTGGGCAGCCTGCTTCTGAACATGTTGAAGATCATAAGGAACAAAAGTGCTAAGTTGGAACTTTAACACTCGGCTCTAGGCATGGATAGAAAATAGACATTTTCTGTAACAGTTCTGCTCTACTGCTAGAGGGCAAATACTTCTGGAGATCAAGTCCAAAGTCTTCTCTAACAACTGGCTGAGTTACCATATACATGAAATTAATAACCTCCCCAGGTCTCTTATGAATTATAAGGTATAAGAAGAATTTAAAGACATGGGATTGGGATTACAAATTCTCAAATCCCAGGAGGGAAAACAAAACAAAAGAAAGCCAAAAGAAAAACATTCACACATAAAACAACAACAACCAAAACGCATCCGTCTCTTTTTCTGAGTAGGTTTGCTTCCCCTTGACTAATGATCTCAATAATACATTTGTCAGAGGCAGTTGTCTTGCACAGGCAAGTTGAATCTCCTCAAAACCCAAATCCTCATTGCTCAGTCCTCAATCCTCATCTCTCATTGCTTCAAAACCAGGGTTAGGTTCAAATCATGTGGATTCCTTAGAGCATAAATACAGAGTCTGAGAAATGTTATCATACACAAAAACATATAGCAATGTTTTGCCAGTTCATATATAGGATCCTGAGGAAAATGCACCAGGATGTAGTCTAAGGGTGTTTGATGGGGGTAAGAATGCAAATTTGAATCCGTGTGAATTTATTAATATGGGTAGACTGGCCAGTTTGGATTGAAAGTTAATGAAAGCAACTTGATTGAAACTTGGATTCAAAGGCAGCATTGCCTCTTCAGTATTAACGTAAACCCTGGAATACAGAGTAGTTTCTCTTCCTGGCTGAACTCTACAAATACACCATGATCAATCCCACCTGATTTCTATAGCAGTTTGATCTCTTCAAGCAGTCAGGAAAAGATCTTGGAAAATGTGGATCCCATTGTTCCATCACTGTTCTCTTGCCCATGCAATGTCCAGCATTAGATATTTTCTGTTCTTTCTTTTTTTTTTTCCCAGTTCTGAACATCCTTGCTTTAGTCACATGATTACTAGACCAAGATTTCCTGAGATTCTTAATTTTATTACCGTCTGTATTCAACTAGAAGCTTGAGAAATTTTCATTTCTTTGCAAGCTTCCTTCTATTGAGGAAATCATTACAGGAATTTGCTGATGAGACTCATAATTTGCCTTATGTGTTTGGAAATTTTGAATTTATTCTTTTTTGTGTTTGTTTATTTCATATTTTTGTTTTCTAAGTGTTTTAATTATACTGTATAGAGTAATAATGGTTTTATTCTACCCTCTTTAAGGGTTTCCTAGGTGGCACACAGGATAAAGAATCCATCTACAATGCAGGAGACACAGGAGACGTAGGTTCAGTCCCTGGCTCAAGAAGATCCCCCTGAAGGAAGGCATGGCAACCCACTCCAGTATTTTTGCTTGGAGAATCCAATGGACAGAGGAACCTAGAGGTCTACAGTCCACAAAGTCTCAAAGAGTTGGACATCTCTAAAGCAACTAAGCATGCATAACTATATTTAAAGCTGTGACATTTCATAGAAAACTAAGGCTCAAAAGATCATGTTTTGACCAAATGCACACAGAAAATAAGAGGTAAGCTACAGTTAAAAATGTGTCTGTCTGAATCCATAGCATTTTTTATTAAAAAAAAAATTCTCTCTTCTCTGGAAAGGGGACAAAGGGCTTGTAAACCTATATGTTTATGTGACAATGCTAAAGACTTTACTAAATATTTTGGCATAAGTCTGGTAGTAGTATTAGTGGCTCAGTCATGTCCAACTCTTTGGGACCCCATGGACTGTAGCCTGCCAGGCTCCTCTCTACATAAGATTCTGCAGGCAAGAATACTGGAGTGGGTAGCCTAGCCCTTCTCCCAGGGATCTTCCTGACCCAGGGATCAAACCCAGGTCTCTTGCATTGCAGCAGATAATTTACCACCTGAGCCATCATGAGTCTAGGTAAAGGGTCAGGTTTTAACCTCACAGATAATGTAGTCCGGATCAGCTTTTCTAAATTTAATGTAGTCTGGACCAGCATTTAAATGGTCCAGACTACTACGTTATCTCTGAGGTTAAATGGGGGCAAATGCTTAATAGGATTAGGAAGAAAGAAAGAATTTAGGATTAAATTAACATGAGTGACATATCAATATATAGAATTTATTTCTATATAAAACTCTAGATTACTCATCTATTTTATGATTCTCTTCTGTGCTTCCTGCTATACCCCCTTCTCCAAACAATGTTGTACAACAGTGCAGCCAAATAAAAAAAATCATAAATTATATATGAAAATCCACATATATCTGTAACTATTATCTACACCACATGGAGCAGCATGGATTTGAAGAAAAATGATGCAAAATGGAAAACCAGCTTACTAATTTTCAGCTCTGCTTACCTCAGGCAAGTTTGTCAACATTTTTAAATGCCTGTTTTGATGTCTGTAAATTGAGGATAACACTCTGCAGAGTTATGGGAAGATTAAACATGGTATGAGGTATAAAGCATTAATATGACATTAATATTAATACTGAACTAAATATGTAATCTTGGGGAACTTCACATCTTGGAAATGGTTTCCTGCCCTGCAAAATAGAGGCAGTCACATTCATTCGGAGGATCGCCACGACAGTTAGACGTAACACAATCAGCACTTGAGTTGACCACTGCTAAATCTGTACCACTGATAAAATTGCCCATGACCTTCTCTATCCAACTCACTTATCTTTAGCTGGAAAGCAAATAAGTAGAGCAACAGGTGAATTCCACCCAGAGGGCATCATTTTTATCAAGTGCATTTCCAAATAATGAGGCTTAAATGCCATTCCTGAAGTAGTTAAGACAGATAGCGGTCTTGCTGATGATAAAGGAAAAATATACAGTGCATTTGATGACAGAATATTTCATAACAGTTGTCCCTAAAACGTAAAAAGGTCTGAGATATGTCTGTTAAGGGATACAGTAATAGAATGAAAAGATATTTTCCATGCCCTTTATGAATGGTTAGGAGACAACATTTTAGATATAAAGTGGAAATTTTTATAACATTTGTGATAGGCAGTATGGAAAAATGTATCCAAAGCCTTGACACATTTGCTACCTTTAGACCCAAAATATTTTGTTAGTAAGAAAATAATCAAAGATTTATGTGCAGATTCACCTTAGGTTTTCTCTTTTAAATTATTATAAAATTTAAAATGTTATAAACGTTTTAACTCCAAGTATAAAATAAATATTCACGAGTCCATACAGACTCAAGAATAAGTGACTGAATGGAATAAGTGAAGGGAGAATAGATGAACTCCTTATGTAGGAAAATCCCATGTTATTCATGTAAGTCCTCCACCCTTAAAGGAAGTGAAGCTTATTTCCCCCATTTAATGACTCCCCCAGAGAGTGCAATGTGGAAAAGGGAAGGGAAGAGAGCGATTTTACAGCTGAGACACTTGATAAAGACTACTTCAAGAACAAGGACAAAGGTTAACTCAACAGTTTTAAGTCTTAGCTGCAGCATGCACCCTTGAAATGATGTGATGAGAATGGCACTTTGCTTCTGCTCGTTTTCCTCCCTATAACACATAACCTCGTGTAATCATTAGAAAAAAACCAAGCAAGGCTCCATTGAGGGGAGTTATAAAACACCCGACCAGCACTCCTCAACACTGTCACAAAGCATCACCACACAAAAAATTATGAGAAGAAAAAGATTGAACTAGTTTCTAAAATCTTTAAAGAATATTACATCTCTCCCAAGACTGTTTCTGTAAAAAGAAAAAAAAAAAATGGCTTTCTTTCTATGATGACATGTTAATTTTTTTAAGTGTGGGATGATGATAATCCCAAAGGTTTATATTTTCTTATATTAGGTTAAAGGATTTCAGAAAACTCTACATAAACGAAGGCAATCTTAGAGACAGCTTTAGCTGACCATATCATGTCTGCTTTCTCTAACAATAGTTATTGAAGAATAAGTAAGTTTGTATTTTTTTCTCATCTGAAGTCAAAATGTGACCAAATAATTATCTATATATTAACTTTTTATAATAAATTATTTGGACAGTAAGAATTTAACTAAATCTGTATTATGAAAAAGACATATTGTTTCAGATTAGAGTCAGAATTTCAGGGAAGGAGCAGTATTATATTTTCCCACCATGCGCTTCTGCTTGTGGGACCAGCATCACATGAAAGTATGAAGCATCCATAGGAAAACCATGAGAGGAAGAGGAGGGAAAGTTATGGAATGGAAAACACTATCCTGACACCTCTCTCCACGGGGGAGTGTACCTACCAGTGAACACTTCTTTTAGTTCCTGTGATTTAATAGCAATTATTATAATTGCTATTATTCCATTTTCTTTTAAAAACAATCCAAGTTATATAATGCTGTGATTCCATTTGTAAGTCCTTTCACTGTTTTTGTCAATTAGGTTAATAAAAGCATCCCCTGTCCTCTCACAGTAACCAATTTCATACCCTGAAGATCACTGAACTTCACAATTAATAAGCTTGAAATTTTGGTGAATTCATAGCCATAACATTCCCAACACCTCAATAAAAACCAAAAGCTATTTGAAGGAAAATGAAAGTACAAACAAGTGCTTTTTTCCATAATTATTTTTGTATATTCAAAAATAAATGCTGGTGATAATTATTCTCTTTCCAAAGTGACCCTCCATTGAAGAATTGAAAAACCATCTGTCCTGAAATTTTATCAATGAGAAATGTCAGACGTTAGTCTCATAAACAATGAAACGGCAATATATGAGGGGTATGGGTGAAAGAAATGTCTCCAATACAGCTTATTAATATTTATGTTGCAACTATATTTATTATCAGTGTGAGGATGATTGATTGAAATGTGAAGACCTGAACCATATGGCAATGAGAGAGGAGCTTTCTCCTGGGCGTTTATGAAGGGGACCTTGCTAGAACTGGATAGAATATTGTTTATTATTATGTTAGAGAAATACATATAAGTAAACATTAGACATGCTAATTTGAAAATGGAATTTTAAAAGTGTATCTCTTAAGCAAAGCTAAAGATCCCAAAAGAAATGAAATTTAATGGTTTACATCTTGGATACCAAAATCTGTAGAAACAGTCCTTTATATAAACCTGTGTAGTATTTGCAAATAACTTCTGCACATCTTCCTCTTTATATCATCTCCAGATTACTTATAATAATTAATATAATGCAAATGCTATGTAAATAGATGTCAGGTGCACAACAAATTCAAGTTTTGTGCTTTGGAACTTTTGGAGTTTTTGGTAAATATTTTTGTTCCAAAGGTGGTTCAATCTGTGGATATGAATCTATATATGGAAGGTGACCATATGTACCAATCATCAAATAAAATAGTATAGATAGATATGTTATATATATCCCCTTCTAAAGGATCTTCCCAACCCAAGGATCAAACCCAAGATTCCAACATTGAAGGCAGATTCTTTACCAGCTGAGACACAAGGGAAGCCTATATATATGTAGATAGAGAGTCGGGAGAAGGCAGTGGCACCCCACTCCAGTACGCTTGCCCGGAAAATCCCATGGACCGAGGAGCCTGGTGGGCTGCAGTCCATGGGGTTGCTAAGAGTTGGACACGACTGAGCGACTTCACTTTCACTTTTCACTTTCATGCATTGGAGAAGGAAATGGCAACCCACTCCAGTGTTCTTGCCTGGAGAATCCCAGGGATGGGGGAGCCTGGTGGGCTGCCATCTATGAGGTCACACAGAGTCGGACATGACTGAAGCGACTTAGCAGCAACAGTACAGAGAGAGTCAAATTACAGAACAGAAAACAGAATACTGATTATGTATTGCTACTTCTTAAGTGAATACTTATTGAGCCACATCTTGAATTCACTATTCTACAGTTCACAGAAGCAAACAGTTTCCATCCCTACTCTAAAGACAGCCCCACTTTAGTTCCATCAATATGTTCAACTGTTTCAACCCTGACTCTGAAAACTCCAATTGATTTGTATAATTTGGATTTATTTTATGCATCCTATATTCAGAATGATTTATTTTTCCTTACTAGTCTCTCCTTTCTACTCTTTTCACTCAAGGAGAATGCTATACTTAATTAAATGTAGAAATGTGCTTTTTATCTCATTTATCATTTTGAAAGCAAGTGCAGATTTCTATAGTAGTAAATGTTTCTTTTTCAGTTCTTAAGGAAAATATCTAGAATTTCTGTACACAGATGAGATCTAGATTTTCCAAAAAAAAAAAGGATTCAGGGAAAGGTGGAAAGAACAGATTTTTGAGATGAAAGTTTGTTTAGGGAGCAGTCAACCTGATTCCTGGAGAAGGAAATGGTAACCTCCTCCAGTACTTTTGCCTGGAGAATTTCAAGGACAGAGTAGCCTGGCAGGCTACAGTCCATGGGATCACAAAAAGTTGGACATGACTGTGTGACTAACTTCCAACTTTCACTTTAAACCTGATTGTATAATTGTTAGAAAGTCTGCAAAAGTTGTTACACTCCAATTGTGTAAGGCACAAACTGAACTCACCCTATCCTTTGGTTCCTACTTCTCTTGTGTTTGGAGGAAGAACAAGATGCCTAATTCTAGAGAAAGTTACCTTTCTCCTGCACAAGGCTCATCTATAACTGTTCTACCAAGGCCAAACTTTATATAAAAATTGTTCAATTCTATTTTGTTAGGAAATCCCTTTGCTTACTAGGGCCATTCATGGAGGAGAAAGGAGAACATTGTGCTTTTCCTAGAGGCCATAGTGTATATCATTAACATCAAGTAGGTTGTTGCAGATCCAGATCTGGTGATCTCAGGAGACAGCTAAAGACTTTGGAGTCTCTCTTGTGCATATGGCAATGGAAGCCACAGTGATAAAGGGAGATCAGAAATAAACCTGAAGCCCCCCCATAGACCCTGTCTCTTGGAATTTAAAAAAAAAAAAAAAAATTCACAGAAGGATATGGAGTAAATCCAGGTAATCCTATTTTGAAGCTCATGAAGCCAAAAATTTGCATAATCCATCACAAGCATCACATGCTTAATGAGTCGATCAGTCCCTTGAATCAGATAAATCAACTCAGTTGTAATTTTATATTTTCTTTCAAATAGTTTGCTTTCTTCTGGCAGACAACTATCTCCCTAACTTGACATATATAGCCTTCACCTTCTGAAGCCACACACTCCAAGCTACACCACTTACTACAAGCTCCACCACTTACTCTGTCTCTCCTATCGCAGTGCATCTGTACACATTTTACGTGGTCAGGGTGGCAAAGTTCCTCATGCAATTGCCCTCACATGACACCCTCACATGACATTCACTACATCATAGTGGAGAATGTAGCCCATCTGACAATCCATATTCATCCACATTTTTTCTGTACATATGTACCCTATCCTTACAATATGTAACACCATTCATTGTTGAATCTAAGAAATTGGCTTAATTCCAAAATCAGGATGTTGTTGTCATTCAGTGGCTCAGCCATGTCTCACTCTTTTCAACCCTGTGGGCTGCAGCATGTCAGGCTTCCCTGTCCTTCACTACCTCCTAGAGGTTGCTCATTGAGTCCATAATGCCATCCAACCATTCTGCTTCCCCCTTCTCCTTCTGGCCTCAATCTTTCACAGCATCAGGGTCTTTTCCAATCAGTTGGTTCTTCACATCTAGTGGCCAAAGTATTGGAACTTCTTCTTTGGCATCAGTCTTTCCAATGAATATTCAGGATTGATATTTTTTAAGATTGACTGGCTTGATCTCCTTGCTGTCCGAAAGATTCTTGAGTCTTCACCAGCACTGTAGTTTGAAAGCATCAATTTTTCCATTCTCAATTTTCTTTATGGTCCAGCTATCACATTCATACATGACTACTGGAAAAACCATAGCTTTGACTATACAAGGGTTTCCTTGTGGCTCAGCTGGTAAAGAATCCACCTGTAGCATGGGAAACCCATGTCCCTGGGAAAGATCCCCAGAGAAGGAAAAGGCTGCCCACTCCAGTATTCTGGCCTGGAAGATTCCATGGAATCTGTATAGTCAATGGGATTGCAAAGAGTCGGACATGACTGAGTAAGTTTCACTTCACTTGACTATACAGACCTTTGTCAGCAAAGTGATGTGATGTTTCTGCTTTTGCAAAGTATCAATAAAAGTCTGCAGAACTGCACTCTAAGGGTAACAGAAAGATCTCAGTTGTTAAGTGTTGGATGTAAAGGGGCTTTTGAAATATTTAAAAAATGTTGCTGAGGTTTCCAAATCTAGAAGAAATCCAAAAATATTCTTGGTGCCTCAGTTCAGTTCAGTCACTTAGTCATGTCTAACTCCTTGTGACCCCATGGACTGCAGCATAACAGGCCTCCCTGTCCCTCATCAACCCCTGGAGTTTACTCAAACTTATGCCCATTGAGTCTATGATACCATCCAACCATCTCATCCTCTGTCATCCCCTTTTCCTCCCTCCTTCAATCTTTTGCAGCATCAGGGTCTTTTCCAGTGAGTCAATTCTTCACATCAGGTGGCAAAGTATTGGAGTTTCAGCTTCAACATCAGTCCTTCCAATGAATATTCAGGACTGATTTCCTTTAGGATGGACTGGTTGGATCTCCTAGCAGTCCAAGGGACTCTCCAGTCTTCTCCAGCACCACAGTTCAAGAGCATCAATTCTTTAGCACTCAGCTTTCTTTATATTCCAACTCTCACATCCATACATGACTACTAGAAAAACCATAGCCTTGACTAAACAGACCTTTGTTGGCAAAGTAATGCCTTTGCTTTTTAATATGCTGTCTAGGTTGGTCATAACTTTCCTTCCAAGGAGTAAGTGTCTTAATTTCATGGCTGCAGTCACCATCTACAGTGATTTTGGAGCCCCCAAAAGTAAAGTCTGCCACTGTTTCCACTGTTTCCCCATCTATTTGCCATGAAAACTTGGTGTCTCAGTTAAATATAAATTAGCTTTATCTGACACGATGCTCTTACAACAGAAATATGTACAATGTGTCAAGAAGAACCAGAGTAATGGCAAAGACCAAAGGGTAGGGGTAGACATTTCACAACAGTCCAAAATCCAAATCTTAATTCCTGAACTCGATGGGGAGTATAGCCTGGCAGGCTACAGTCCATAGGGCTGCAAAGCAGCAGGTGCGATTGCAGCAACGGAGCACACTAGCACATGGCGTGTAGAGCCTGGTACTACTTCTGTTCCACAAGCAGTGGGTCTGGAGGGGCTCAGGATTTTAACTTCTTTGACCACAGCATGTCTGATGCCCCGAGTCAATGGTGAATTGAGATAGGCGGGTGATGGGCTAAGGAGTCAGAGACAGCTGTTTCCTAGCAGAGGAAGGCTCAGACACACTAAAGCCAGGCTCAGACCAAAATCAATTACAGAGACTGGTAAGAGAGAAGCACTCATTTCAAGGCTTGAAGGGGGAAAAAAAAATAAGGTTAAAAATGAGCTGGTTCTAAGTACGAGTGACAGGATTGAGATGTTTCTCTAAAAGGGGAAATTAAGGAGCCAGAGAACTTCAAGCATCAAAGGTGAAGAGTCGTTAATGAGGGAACAGAAGTCCTGAGAAAAGGAGCAAATGGCATCTGAGAAAATTGACAGGACTCAATTTAAGAGCCAGAGGATTTTTCAAGGGCTGGGGAGAGGTAGCGATATGACCCAACAGGCAGAAATGGCACCGCACAGAGGAAGAGCTGCAAGTGGAACATGCTGAGGGAAGAACTCCACTCCTGTGTGACAGGCCCTGTGTGTAAAGAACCCCAGGTCAGAGGATGCTGCTGCCCCTGGTCCAAGGTTACAAAAAATATTTCTCTCAGGGCTCCTTGGTGTGTCTGTGGGTGCAGAGACCCCCAAACAATATTATCATCCATTCCCAAGATTTTTAAAGATCCATCCTTATTTGTTTGTTTAGGCATCTGTCCATTCATCCATAAATAAAAACATCGTGGAAGCTCCAGACAAATTGCAAATACAGCTCATTTCAATCAGAATGAGAAACACTTATGCGCTATAAACTCAGGGTGGGTGTCTGAAAAAGTTTGGGAGAAAAGACTTGCTAAAGGAATGAGGCAGAAACAACAGCAAACAGGAGAGGCCCAGACAGGTGAAAAGGGCAACTGAGGAAGATATCTCTGTAAAGGAATATTCTCAGTGGCATATATCTAGAAAGTGGTACTGCAACAGTGGGAAGTAAACAGAGTAGATAGTCAGACAAATATAATATTGGATTCTTGTCTGTGCCCAACCAGAGTGTCAACTTGGGTCTCATTACGTGAAATGGTTGAATCAGCTCCCTTCTCCATAAATGACAGTGTTACCATTTTTTTTCCCTGGGTTTTGTGAGGATTAAATGAGATCATGTATAGAGAAACATTGCCTCGCATGTTTGCATCCTGCTACCAGCACCTCTAGCTTCATGACAGCAAGATGTGTGGATAAGAAGTCCCACAGCCTCCCCTTGCTTCCTTCCAGAGGATCAGAAATAGAAGGGTGCAGCCGTCATTGCTCAGTGCTGCTCCATGAATAGGGACAAGGTGCTGAAACATGTCCCCTTGGTTGGAAACATGGCCAAGAGACTGACTGAGTTATGGGCCAATCACCATAACTGTGCCCATCAGGAGGGAGAAAAAGTGCCAGAGGATCAGTAGGAATGAGACATGGAGAGCTAAAGGAACATGGGGGCCCTCCATGGCAGCTTGGTTTTGCCAACTGCATGCAGGAGCAGGGATCAGATTAAGAAACTTTGTGATATTTGTCTGAAAAAGAAGGTTTTAACACGGAGAGAGAGTAGAAGTGAGGAGTCAATATTTTTATTTTGGAAATTTGGTTTTGGTTCCATTGACGCCATCTGGTACCACGGGCTTTCCTGGCATTGATTTGATGGAAGAAATAAATCCTCTTCTTTACATCATTACAATCTGATCATATTTCCAAAGCACTGGGACAGGCTGGCTCCACATCACCCCAGAGAGCTTTTACTAAAGTGGCAGCAACATTTAACATGTGATAAGGTGACTCCTGTTGACCTCTGCTGCCCTGGTACTGGGTCTTTGGTGCTTCACAGAGAATTTACAACAATGTGCTCTGAAGACCATCAGGCTGGATCTGGGAGGGCTATAGTGCCTGCTCATGATGTCGTGCTAGGGGAACAGGCTCCTCTCTGCTGTAAGGAGTCAGTGGCTGACTGTCGGGATGCCACGTGTTCACTGAACACTGTGGTGTGAGAGAGATGGAATCTGTTGTAAAGCCCTTCAGATGTTGCTTCCATCAGAGGAAAAATTCCCTCTGAAGGACACGTCCTCCATTTCTTCCAGAGGCATTCCCTGTAGATATTATAATCTCCACTTCCCAACCTCCCATTCTTTTCCAATTTCTATTTCATTACTGCACAGAAATGTTTGTTGTCAAGATCACAAATGTCTTCCAGTTTGCCAAACCTAATCATCACCTCTCTGCCCTCATTACAAGCTCTGGGCAACTTTCCATCTGAAGGCTAATTCGTTTTTGAAAATCTTTTTCTTTTCTTATCTTGTGTGACTCCACCCTCTTCTCACTGTGCTCAGCTCTCTTCAGGCCCTTCCATTCATTCTCTGATCTGGGCAATCCTGGTGCCCAGAGCACAGTAGAAGAACACTTTCTTTATTTTTCTTTCTTTTTATAAATACACACTCTCAGTCGTGTAATCAAAACCTGACTTTAAAATGCCAGCATCTCAGTGTTTATGACACACAAACTATTCTATGTGGATTTTTCTTTGCTATCCTTTCTTTTCTCGTTGTGCTCAAGTTTTCCTATAGATTTTTTAAAATATAAACTCATCTATTTTAATTGGAGGTTCATTACTTTGCAATATTATATTGGTTTAGCCATACATCAACATGAATCTGCCACAGGTATACACGTGTTCCCCATCCTGAACCCCCCTCCCTCCTCCCTCCCTGTACCATCCTGGGTTGTCCCAGTACACCAGCCCCAAGCACCCAGTGTCATGCATCGCCCAAACCTCCTATAGATTCTTAAATGTGAGAATTATCTTCATAATGTCTCAGTTCAGTTCAGTTGCTCAGTTGTGTCCTACTCTTTGCAACCCCATGAATCGCAGCACACCTGGCCTCCCTGTCCATCACCAACTCCCGGAGTTCACTCAGACTCAATGTCTAGTTTGAAGTTATTATCTATTGGTTCCACTGTCTCCGTTATTTTAAAATCTGCTTCTGTTGGTTGTTTCTGCTTCCATTGGTTGTTTCTGCTTCCATTATGGGTCAAGTATTCTGCTTATTTGCATATCTGATCATTTTTTATTAGAGGTTAAATATTGTGTATTTTGTGCTGAGGATTGCTGAGTTTTCTTATGATTTTAAAAAATTTATTCAGATTTTGTTCAGATGTACATTATGTCTATTCAACTGGAAGTTTGCTTTTAAGATATCTCTTAGCTGGCCAATAACAATCTTTTCTCCAGTGTTACCATAACCCAGTGTCCTCTTCTGAGGGTTCTACCCAATGTCTCAAGCATTTCAAGATCTTTCTACCCCGGCTAGTAGAAACTATTTTATTTCCTCTGAAAAATATCCCCAGCCTTGTTTAAGCTCCAGGAATTTTAACTGTATTTTTCTTTTCACCTATTCTTTGATTCTGGGAAAACTCTGAGAGATGGTGAGGGACAGGGAAGCCTGGCATGCTAGTCGATGAGGTCGCTAATAGTCGGACATGACTTAACAACTGAAGAAGAACAATATTCTTTGGCTGGGATTCATTTTCTGGGTTTGTGTAGTTTCTTCTCACTTTGGGAACTCAAAGAATCAGAGGAGCTCATTGCAGTTGTCTATGGTTCCTCTCTCTCTGTCACTGTCTCTGTCTCTTTCTCCAACTTTTTTAGAACTCTAGTCCACGTTTTATGGTAACGTCTTTATCTCTCCAAATTCTGATATTTTCTCCTCAATTTATCTAGGTAACTAAATTCTGTGTTTTTTCTTGTTTTGCTTTTTGTTTGTTTGTTTTTTTCCCATCTCCAAGCTGTTACAAGCTGATGCATCCAAAGGACTCACAACATTCACTAGTCTTCACCCAAGGACTAGTTTTAACCTACCTGTTATCTAATGTCTGAAAATTTGTCTCATTTATTTTACCAGTTTCTACATTTTTTAGAAAAGGAATTTCAGTAACAGTTAATTCTTTATGGGCAAAATTAGATTTTAACACATATTTAAACAATAAAGACTTGAAGCGATAACATAGAAAAAATATCTGAAAGCTGCAAAAATGGATTATTTGAAAGATAAACTATAGTAAATTTAATACCTTCTGGCAGGTTAGGACTTGAAGGGGCATAGAGCTTTAGCAATTAATTTCAGGGATTCCAAAATTGGACTAGAAAAGGTATCTGATTTAGCCAAGATTAGAAAGTTCCCAAGCCAGGGCTATGGGGCCAAGTTTCTTGACTTCATGACCTCTGTGTGTATGTCTGTGTCTGTATGTCTATGTCTGTATTGCATCAAATAAGGTCATAATCTTTAAGCATAAAAAGATGAAAATAAAATCATATCAAAGAAATTTGTCATTTTTTTATCATTAATATGTTTCTCTTTAGAACATCAATCATGCTGGGGGAAATGCCCATTGAAATACTCCTGCTCGGGGGAAATAACTCTGCTCTAGCAAACCAAATAGCATCCCAGCTCTTTGCTCCTCTAGGCTGTTGCTGCAAGCAGAAGTGCACAGCAGAATTCAGAGGCTGGAGCCACGAGTTGTCACAAGACCAATAACACTTTTGCTGTCCTCAGCCTTAACAAGCTTATTAACTTTGCCCGTAGGCCTGTCAACAGAAGTTTTATGGTGGAATATTTTCTCCGAAATGAACACAGACTCACCTGCCATTTGAAAACAGCAGTTTTCCAATATATTTATCCGAATAGAACTCTGTGCAGGTGGGTGGGAAATATGATATTACAGTAATTGGGACTGTTCCCAATGCCTGTCTCCCACATAGACTTAAGAGATGGCTGCCTACCTGCCAAGATTCTAGGAAAGCTAAATAGATTCCCTTCCCCTGGCGAAATTTTCTCTCACCTGCTATCCTAAAATTCTAAAGCTATTTAAACCTTTGAACCTATGAAAGGACTATTTGTTGTTCATTTCCTAAGTTGTGTCTGATTCACTGTGATCCCAAGCAGCACTCCAGGCTCCTAGACTTTCATGGTCTCCCGGAGTTTGCTCAAACTCTTGTCCATTGAGTTGGTGATGCCATTCAATTATCTCATCCTCTGTTGTCTCCTCCTCCCCTTGCCCTCAATCTTTCCCAGAATCAGGATCTTTTCCAATGAGATCATTGGATAAGACTTAGTGAAAATTAGTCTATTAGAACAAACTGTTAACCTTAGGTAATGTCTCAAATCTAGTCATATTAGTAAGGGTCTACTTCCAAGGGGAAAAAATAAATTAACAAGTAGTCATCAGAGTCTCATGTACATAAAATTTTAGAAACATTGTTCTAATATTTAATTCTCAGAGGTACTTCTAAATCCTAGTGGCTCAGACGGTGAAAATCCGCCTGCAATGCAGGAGGCCAGGGTTCAACCCCTAGGTCGGGAAGATTCCCTGGAGTAGGGAATGACAACCCATTCCAGTATGCTTGCTTGACTGGAGAATCCCATGGACAGAGGAACCTGGAAGACTATAGTCCATGGGGTCACAGAGTTGGACACAACTGAAGTGACTGAGCATTCACACACTCCTTTTTAAAACTCAGGGTTACATTAACAATCTGACCTGATAATCTTCAGTCTGCTCTCGATTTATTCCATCTGACATGACCCTAACCCACTGATTTGAGGTCTGGCTTAATAAAAATGATCTTCTCTACTAATAATAGATAAGGCAGGGGTCCGGACACACAAAGAATCATTCATGAGAGAGAAGTTTGTAGCATGAAAGATACAAAAATAAATCATCTGTTTTAGGATCTTGCACATTAAATTTTACTTTTATGGAATTCAGGCTACTTAATGCAGTCTAGTATTCATGCATTCATGGCTAATAATGACATATTGCAATATGTAAAAATAAAACATTATCAGTTTGGAAATTTCAGACTGATTATGGTTTTAGAGATATCTTTTGCCTTCACTTCTGCCTAGAAATATTCCACTCTATCTTTAAGACAGTATGTCTCAATTTTGGCTATATAGTAGACTCATCTGGAGAGGCATGACTGAGAATAGGGCCATAGGTCAAGTTCATTAATGCCCTCCTCCATGAAGTTTTACTTTCCATCATATAAAAATATCATCTAAATAATTTTTTTTTATTTTCTGAGTTTCTGCAGGATTCAACTTGGAATTCCCTTATTCCATTTAAGGTTATTTATAAACTGTGTGTGTGTGTATGCTATCTTTCTTCACTTATTCATGTCCAGTCTTTTTAAATTATTATTAGAACTCAAATATTATGTATTTTATGCTGAGGATTGGTGGGGTTTTTGTGACTTTTAAAAATCTATTCAGACTGTGTTCTGATGCACAAATAATTTATTTTTAACCAATTAGAAGCCTGCTTTTAAGACGTCTCTTAGCTGGTCAAGAGCAATCTTTAATCCATTGTTACAGTAACCTACTCCTTCAGAGAACCCCTTCTAAGGATTCTACACAAGGTCCCAAGCATTGCAAGATCTTTCCACTCTGGCTGGTAGAGAAGTTTCTATTTTTTATATTTACTCTGAAGTATTGATGCTCACCCTGCTTATTTAACTTAGGTGCAGAGTACATCATGAGAAACACTGGGCTGGAAGAAGCACAAGTTGGAATCAGGATTGCCGGGAAAAATATCAATAACCTCAGATATGCAGATGACACCACCCTTATGGCAGAAAGTGAAGAGGAACTAAAAAGCCTCTTGATGAAAGTGAAAGAGGAGAGTGAAAAAGTTGGCTTAAAGCTCAACATTCAGAAAATGAAGATCATGGCATCTGATCCCATCACTTCATGGGAAATAGATGGGGAAACAGTTAAAGCAGTGTCAGAATTTATTTTGGGGGCTCCAAAATCATTGCAGATGGTGACTGCAGCCATGAAATTAAAAGACGCTTACTCCTTGGAAGAAAAGTTATAACCAACCTAGATAGCATATTCAAAAGCAGAGACATTACTTTGCTGACAAAGATCTGTCTAGTCAAGGCTATGGTTTTTCCAGTAGTCATGTATGGATGTGAGTTAGACTGTGAAGAAAGCTGCTGCTGCTGCTAAGTCACTTTAGTTGTGTACAGCTCTGTGCAACCCCGTAGATGGCAGCCCATCAGACTCCCCCATCCCTGGGATTCTCTAGGCAAGAACACTGGAGTGGGTTGCCATTTCCTTCTCCAGAAGAAAACTGAGCACCGAAGAATTAATGCTTTTGAACTGTGGTGTTGGAGAAGACTCTTGAGAGTCCCTTGGACTGCAAGGAGATCCAACCAGTCCATTCTAAAGGAGATCAGTCCTGGGTGTTCTTTGGAAGGACTGATGCTAAAGCTGAAACTCCAGTACTTTGGCCACCTCATGCAAAGAGTTGACTCTGATGCTGGGAGGAATTGGGGGCAGGAGGAGACGGGGACAACAGAGTATGAGATGGCTGGATGGCATCACCGACTTGATTGACATGAGTTTGAGTGAACTCAGGGAGTTGGTGATGGTCAGGGAGGCCTGGCGTGCTGCAATTCATGGGGTCGCAAAGAGTCGGACACGACTAAGTGACTGAACTGTTCAGAACTGATTGATGCTTTTGAACTGTGGTGCTGGAGAAGACTCTTGAGAGTCCCTTGGGCTGCACGGAGATCCAACCAGTCCATGCTAAAGGAGATCAGTCCTGGGTGTTCATTGGAAGGACTGATGCTAAAACTGAAACTCCAATACTTTGGCCACCTCATGCGAAGGGTTGACTCATTCAAAAGACCTGGATGCTAGGAGGGGTTGGGGACAGGAGGAGAAGAGAACAACAGAGGATAAGACGGCTAGATGGAGCCACCAACTCAATGGACATGAGTCTGAGTAAACTCCAGGAGTTGGTGATGGACAGGGAGGCCTGGCATGCTGCGATTCATGGGGTCGCAAAGAGCAATGAACTGAACTGACTCTGAAGTATCAGATCTAACTCACATTTCATATTTTACAAAAATGTCTAGCAGTTTCAGAAATTTAAGAAAGAGTTTTCGGTTATTTCACCAGGTTTTTCAGGGAATGTGTATATGCATGTGTACACTTGCAGGTTGTGTGGAAAACTGAAAAGCCTGAGGCATAAATCATAATCTTTTGATTCCTTGGAAGGATCTGTAATTGACTAGCTGATAATTTTACATTTTTAGGAAGTTAAATATATGTATATTTGAATAAGAAATATGCTATTTTTATTGTAAATATTTTATCTGTGATTATTCTATTTATATCATTATTATAAAATATTCAAACCTAAAATACACACTGGAAAAATGAACACATACATAGACTAAGCAAGCTAACAAAGCAAATACTATGCACATGACCAAATTTTAATAACTGCTAAAATTTTGCCTATTTGCGTCATATTGCTTTTAAATAAAAGGCTACAAATTAAGGAAAAAAATACAGTTTCTCGGTACTTCCCTGGTGGCTCAGACTGTGAAGAATCTCTTGCCTATAATGCAAGAAACTCGGGTTTAATCCCTGAGTGGGACAGATTCCCTGGAGAAAAGAATGGCTACCCACTACAGTATTCTTGCCCAAAAATTCCTGGATGGAGAAGCCTGGCAGGCCACAGTCGTTGGGGTTGCAAAGAGTCAGACATGCCTGTAGTGACTTGTAACATATACACATACGGTTACATATTGAAATTGCAGATAAAAATTTTCAATAACATGTTGAACAAAGGAAGCAAAGGGCAAAAGAATTATATACTGGGTTATGATTAGCGAATGTGATCTATAAAATGTGTTTTGAAGGTGGAGTTTCTGAAATGATATATTAAGGAACTGAGCAAGTTTCCCATCTGACAATATTGAAATAGCACAGAAATATTTGAAACAACTGGAATTCTGAACTGAACAGTATTTCCAGAATTCTGAAAATTGAACAAAGTCATTTGACAAGATGAAGATACCAAGTAAAAAGTCATTGGGAAGCCTTAGGAAATGGCAGTAGGAATCATTTCCAGTAGTCATCTATGGATGTGAGAGTTGGACTGTAAAGAAAGCCGAGCACCAAAGAATTGAGCTTTTGAGCTGTGGTGTTGGAGAAGACTCTTAAGATTCCCTTGGACTGCAAGGAGGCCCAACCAGTCAATCCTAGAGGAAATCAGTCCTGAATATTCATTGAAAGGATTGATGCTGAAGCTGAAACTCTAGTACTTTGGCTACCTGATGCGGAGAACTGATTCATTGGAAAAGACCCTGATATTGGGAAAGACTGAAGGCAGGAAGAGTAGAGAGCAACAGAGGATAAGATGGTTGGATGGCATGATGGACTGGATGGACATGAGTTTGAATATGTTTTAGGACTTGGTAAGGACAGGGAAGCCTAATGTGCTGCAGTCCATGCCGTCACAGAGTTGAGCACAACTGAGTGACTGAGCTGATTCAGAATCAAGATGCAATTTCAGAAGGGAATTACCAACTATGTGTTCTATTTCATGATATAATTATTTGATTCATGAATTAATGTTCAACACTGTAAAATGCACCATCACAGCATCAACCTTGTGATACCAAAATGTTGAAAGTTTCTGCATTATATTCATCAGTACCCATGCAAACAGTCTTCTCAAACGAGGAAAGGAAAAACATCCCAATAGAGAATGAACAAGATATTGATAAGTAACTTAATGAAAGTTAGAAATAAGAAAGACATGAAAACAAATACAAAAATAAAAATAAATCAATGATATCATTCTCCCTTTATGTGTGTGCTGCTGCTGCTGCTGCTAAGTCGCTTCAGTCGTGTCCAACTCTGCGCCACCCCATAGACGTCAGCGCACCAGGCTCCCCCGTCCCTGCGATTCTCCAGGCAAGAACTCTGGAGCGGGTTGCCATTTCCTTCTCCAATGCCTGAAAGTGAAAAGTGAAAGTGAAGTCGCTCAGTCCGTGTGTGTGTGTGTGTGTGTGTGTGTGTGTGTGTGTGTGTTATTTTCTCAGTCGTGTCCCATTCTTTGTGACCCCTTGCACTGTAGCCAGCCAGGCTCCTCTGCCCATGAAAGTCCCCAGGCAAGTGTGGTTGCCATTTTCTTCTCCAAGGGAGCTTCCTGACACATGGAATGAAACCGAGTCTCCTGCATTGCTTCATGATTTTCAGTCCCTTTAACACAATTATTTTTCCTTCCTGCAATTCTCCAACAATGAATGTCTATTAATTTTCATTTGGAAATTTATTTGGAAAAATTATTTTGAAAAATCAGTCTGAAAAATAGCTGAGAGTTGGAAATTTAAAAATATAAAAATATAAGATAATTAGTGCTTTTTTCATTAAAGTTCTGCTTCTATTTACCAATTAACAAAAATAATAAGTGCAAGTCTAAAGATTAAAGTAGTAAGTATTACATTTTGAGTGTCTTCAATAAATAAATTAGACATTTTATAGTGGATTCTGTCTTTTTGCTATACTTTGGATCAATTGGAGAATTAAAAAAGTAAGGATTTTTTTTCACTCAATAAAAAAGACTTCTAGCATAAATGTTAGGGAAAGATATTTCACTTGTCTAGAATTTCTTAGAAATAAAAAGAACAAAATTTGTATATTTTTATCCTATCTCTAATAGGAACATTCAAATGGTCCATTACAACCCAGAATTATTTTAATGAACTTTAATGGGTCATTGATGCAGTCTAACAGTGCACAATATATGCCAAAAATGTTTGTGCCTTCTAAATCCCCTATTAAATTTGTGCCTACATATCTAATTCCCTGGTTTCCAAAACAATCTTTCTATTTTTAATGTGCAAAGTTTCACATTCAAATGAGATACAAGGAACTAAAATATGAAGCTTTTAAAATGAGATTTAAGGATATGTAAAAATCAGATGTGCTAATTTTAAATGAAAATACTATTTTCATCCTAAAATTCTCACTTAATCAGATTTAATTTTCTACAAAGTACATAGTCATTAAACTATATTGAGATGAGTCATAAGACTCTCCAGACTAATGGAAACTTTATAGATAATGTTGCAGAAATGAAGAAAAAAAAAAAAAAACACTTGGGAAGTGGAGGAGAGAGAACAGCATTATTACATTAAGATTTTTTCCTTAAATATAACTCTCTATAAAAATCATATTTTTATGACTCAAGTTCAGAAGATATCCATTTTTTATTACATATAAATTTAAAGAAACTAATTTTCCTTGATATGGCTAAAGAATTTTTCCATATTCAACATAAAACTTTAATGCTGAAAGAAAGTGGTTTTGGAAATTATGTTTACTAATTGTTATCTCTTTACTTCTACAATGAATTGAATAAAATTTAACATAATATTAATAATTTATCTTTAACATAAGAAAAATGCAAAATTTAAAGATCAATAGAGGGACTATTCTGGTGGTCCAGTGGTTAAAACTCTATGCTTCCACTAGAAGGAAGCAGGTTTGATCCTTGATGAGGGAACTAAGATCCTCCATACCTTTCACATGGCCAAAATAAATAAGCAAATATTTATGGAAATCTCCAAATCCTCACAGAACCACAGGTTTTGAAATGAGGAGGTTGGATTGATTCCTTTATTTGACGGTATTGTTTCCAGAAAATATATTTAAGATATAAAATGTATTATTTAGGCGGGCAAACAGAAACACTGTTAATATTTATTAAGTTGTTTTATCTTCACATAAAAGGGATTCAATATAAAGGAACAATATCATGAGTAAAAGTTTAACAGAGACATTTAGAGAAATATTTGCCAATGGATCTCTGTCTTTTGAGGGTGGTCTTCAGTTTCCTGAGCGCTGAAGAGCCTTGGCTAGCATTTTAGAATTCATTCCCTGAATGTTTATTGCACAGCATACACTAGGAAGAGATGTGGGCAGTGGTCGTGCATAAGAATCATTGAAACATAGTCCCTTCTCTCTTGTTACAGATAATAGCTGCATACAATGGAAAAAGACAGTTAAATAGCTGCATACAATGGAAAAAGACCTGAAATTATATGGTATCTGCATATATATACACACACATGTGGAAAAGGAGATGGCAGTCCATTCCAGTAGTCTTGCCTGGAGAATTTCATAGACAGAGGAGCCTGGAGGGCTACAGTCCATGGTGTTGCAAGAGTCAGACATGACTTAGCGAGTAAACCATCCATTGAGACATGAAAAGACAGAAGTCCCGTAATTCTAAGTAGTTGAAAGAATTCTCAAACTTATTTCACAACAGTGTTATTTCTTCCTCATTATCCCTATATTCCTATTAACACCTGACAAAATTGTATTCTTCAGACATATTTTAGAAAAAGATACGTGATAACTGTGGTTCTCTAAATTGGTTGATGAGTATAAACACCCAAGGATATCTTAGACCATGTTGTGGAGATGCTGATTCAGTGTTTTACTGTCTTTGGTAGAAACACAACATTTATATTAAAAAATAGTAAAAGAAAGAAAGTACAAGGACAAGATAAGGGGAAAAGAAAAAAAATACAGTCATATTTCAGATGTTTTGCAGGCTCCACTTCAGACCACTGAAATAAAGTATCTCAGTAAGTCAGTCACACAGTTTTTGATTTCCAGGTGCTTATAAAAGCTACGTTTGCACTATACTAGTTTCTATTAAATGTCCAATAGCATTATGTTTTTAAAGAAAACCAATGTGTGTTCCTTAATTAGAAAATACCTTAATGCTAAAAAATGCTAACCATCGACAGCACAAGGTTGTCATAGACCTTCAGTTTATGAAAATAGCAATATCTGGGAAGGCTGAATGAAGCAAAGTGCAATCAAAAGAGGTTTTCATGTATAGTTATCCCTAAGTATCCATCTGGGATTGATTCCAGAACCCCCACAAGAGACCAAAATCCACCAGTACGCAAGTCCTTTATATAAAATACCATAGTACTTGTATATGATGCTATATACATCCTCCTGTAGATTTTAATTTATCTCTAGATTACTTATGACACCTACTACAATGTAAATGCTATGTAAATAGCTGTAAATGCAGTGTAAATGCTGTGTAAATCATTTCCTGCATGCAGCAATTTCTAACTTTACTTTTTGCAGAGTTTTGAATTTATTTCAATATTTTTGAGTCACGGTTAGTTGAATTTGCAGACAAAAACCCCACAGAAACATGATACAGCATGGCCATGTTTCAGAAATAAGACAAATTGAAAATTACATAGGAAAACAGTTTAGCAAGGTGTAATATAATCATATTGTTCTTCAGAATGACTGTTCCGGTCACAAAGAGGTATGAGCAGAGGGAAACCTATTTTAATAATCCAGGAATATAGTTTTGGTCCTGGGTTGATCCTATGGGAACTGAACATGGTGAAAGCCAGAAGCAATTCTGAGAGGGAGCCGTTAAGATGAATGAGTTGGACTGGGGGATAACGAAACAGGAGATTTCAATGATCACTGCAGCCTTTGCATAAAGCAAAATAGTAATGGCAATGGCATTAACTGAATACAAAGAAAGAAACGAAACTTTCAGGGGTTTTTTGTAAGAAATGATAATATTCATTAACAATATGGAGGGTTTACTGTATGCCAATTAGTTTTCTAAGTGCTTTACACATAATGAATCATTTAATCCTCAGAGCTATTTTGTGATGTAAGTACTCCTGTTATTTCCAAAATATCAATGGAGAAAGTGAGATTAGAAATTGACCCAATATTAACAATTATTAAATGGCATGGACAAGGATTGAGACTCATTTAGTCTAACTCTGGAAAGTGAAAGTATTAGTTTCTCGGTCCTGCCCAACGCTTTGCAACCCCATGGACTGTAGCCTGCCAGGCTCTTCTCTCCATGGGATTCTTCAGGCAAGAATACTGGAGTGGGTTGCCATTGCCTTCTTCAGGAGATCTTCCTGACCCAGGGATAGAACTCTGGTCTCTCACATTGCAGACAGATTCTTTACTGTCTGAACCACCAGGAAGCCCAGTCTAACTTTAGGATATGTGCTAATAGCTAATGCAAATTCAGTGGTCTACTGGCTTTCAGTAAACAGTAGCCAGGTGTTTCTCTCTTTATCTCTGCTTCTTTGAAATACATAAGACCATCTAACATGACAATTATAACTGCACATTTTGAGGGGTTTTAATGTATATAAATGAAACATTTGTAAAATAGTACTTCAAATTGGCCAGGAAAAATGGAGATATACAGAAATAATGTTTATGTATTTTATTGAAACAGTCAGTATAAAGCTGAAGTATATTATGATAAAACGTAAACTACAAGCTCTAGAGAAATTAAAAAAATAGTAAGAAAGTAATTTTTAAAGTTTTAATTAATTAATCAATGTGCAAATATCCAGTGATAAGATATATAGGTCCTGGGGATGTAATGTACAGAATGGTGGCTAGAGTTAACAATGTTGTATTGTAAATTTTAGATCACTAACAAAATACTTCTTAAAAGTGCTCATCTCAGAAAAAATATTAACCTTGTGGTGATAGACGTCAACTAAACTTTATATGGCAATCATTTTACGATGACAATGACATATGCAATGACATAGATCATTAGACTGTGTACTTAATACAATGTTATATGTGAATTTTATCTAATGATTCAGTGGTACAATACTCGCCTGCCAACTGAAGGCCTATGTTCAAATCCTAGTCCTTGCAGCCACAGCACGCCCTTTGGGCACCCCAGGTGGTACTAGTGGTAAAGAATCTGCCCACCAATGCAGGAGATGCAAGGGACATGGGTTTGATCCCTGGGTCGGGAAAATCCCCTGGAAGAGGAAATGCACCCCACTCCAGTATTCTTGCCTGAAAAATCCCATGGGCAGAAGAGGCTGGCAAGCTACAGTCCATGGGACCGCAAAGATTAAGACAGGATTGAATAAGCACATACATAATTAATATAAGAGGAATCAAAATATTACAATGTAAAATATTCACTTAATATTATTACAAGGACATGGTTCGATGATTATGGAGTCTGGCAAAGCCCAAAATCTGCAGCCAATGTCCCAATTCAAGTACAAAGGCAGGAAGGCTGCTGTAAACCCAGGAACAGCTGATGTTCCAGTTCTAATGCCAAGAGGCAGGACAATTCTCTTTTATTTGAGAGAGAAGAATCTGCTTTACTGAGTCTGCCAAGTAGATATCAGTTTCATCCAAAAACATCTTTTGGAAACATCCATTGTTTAACCAAATATCTAAGCATGTCATGACTCAGTCAAGTTGATATATTAAAATTAACCATCATAGTGTATTTTCTAATTTTATGATCTTATTTTGCCTCTTAATGTCCTTAATTCTACCAATTGCTTCCAGAAGAGACTTCTCTCTTGTTGACATTTTCTCCAACATTCTATTGTTTGTCTGATATTTGCTTTAGAAGTCTTTTAGAAATATCAAACTTAGAATGCCCAAGGCAGAAAACTCATTCCTACAGTTTCATTAAGAACAATAAAGAAATGCAAAAGTGATGGAAAATGGCTAACAACTCATAGTACTATGATACATTATTTAGAGAAAAAAGCAAATAAACATACTAAGTTGTGTAAGATATGGTTTTGGTACCTTGGAAAATATATGACATTTTAACATCTGTAAATTCATTTGTAATTTGAAACTCAGTTCTTATCAGCATGACTCTTACAATATTCAAAAGTTAACAAACCAAAAGTCCCATGTATACTAGTTGTTTGAAAATATCATGGCTATTTGATGCAATGCATTCAAATAACTGATTCAACATTTTGGTGTTTTTATGAGTACTCTGGTAATCTTTCAGCTCAGTAACAGCCACCCCCACAACCCCCGCCATCAAAACACACATACACACCAAGAAATTGAGTCAGAGACAAATTACCAAATTTAGTTTCAATTACTCTGTGATATTTGACATTTAATCGGCATACTGAAAGTAATCATTCATGCATACATGTAATCATCATAACTATTGTCCTGATGATGATGGAATATAGGATTTCTGTGGTTTTTCATTCTTATGTTTTCTGTTTTATGTGTTTATACACATTTTAGAGATGGAAGCTTTCACATACTTGATGAAAGCGTGTCACAAGAAAGTAGAGAAAATACTTGATAGACTAAATCCAACTAATGTACATCAAACAAATTGGTTTGAACGCTATCACACCAAAAGAGCAATATAGTTCTTGCACTTCAAAAATTTAAGTCAGTAAATAATTACTGAGCATCTTCCAGTTGTAGAGTCCTAGGAGGGTATTCCCTGGTGGTGCAGAGGTTAAAGCATCTGCCTGCAATGTGGGAGACCTGGGTTCAATCCCTGGATTGGGAAGATCCCCTGGAGAAGGAAATGGCAACCCACTCCAGTACTCTTGCCTGGAGAATCCCATGGATGGAGGAGCTTGGTGGGCTACAGTCCATGGGTCGCAAAGGGTCGGACACGACTAAGCGCCTTCACTTTCACTTTCAGGAGGATATTCAGAGATATCAACTAGTGGTACATTTCCTCAAAAATAATTAAGTCTATGAAAGACTGAGGTGACAAAAAAATGTAGAAATATGACAAATATTGTATAAACACACCTGTATGTGTTTAACTTTAATCTTATAAAGAAGATGTCCTAAATTGCTGAGTTAATTTAAAAAAACTTCTATTAAATATGTAGCTTTTGAAATGGGCCTTGAAAGTTTGAAGGTGGAAATATGAAAAGGAAAACAAAAAGTTTCATAGCTGAAGCTACAATGTAAGGAATACTTTAGAGAATCACCGTTTTAATTGATGGGCTGTGTTTTATTCCGATTTAGTTTGTCAAATCAATAATAACAAGCCAGGGAAAAAAAAGGAACTAGAGGACAAAGACTCAATAAGTAAAAATGAAGATAATAATGCTTGATATTCTCTTCACTGTCCTCGTGATTAATTTAGCTTTCAGATATATCTGATATTAAAAAGAACTCATTGTTAATAATACTTTTGAATTTACTATAAAGGAAAATTAATGTGCTTTTGAATAAGACCTATGATGTGTACCTATTTCTTTAATCTTACAGTCAAAAATATCTTCCTAAAAGCAATTGATTTCCATCAGGGTCATCTAAGTCTGCAGTTCTGTATCTGTGAAACCAAGATTAAACACCCTTTCTTGTGTCATAAACATGTTTATAATTTCCTCTACCATGGTCACTATAAGGACACACTTGAATTTATTGCAAATGGGAAAGTGAATGTATATCATTCATTTTTACTTTCTAGTATTTTATGCACGTGCTTCTCTGGTGGCTCAGATAGTAAAGAATCTGCCTCAATGTGGGAGACCCAGGGTTAATCCCTGGGTCAGGAAGATCCCTTGGAGAAAGGAATGGCTACCCACTCCAGTATTCTTCCCTGGAGAATGCCATGGACAGAGGAGCTTGGTGGACTACAATCCATGAGGTCACAAAGAGTCAGACACAGCTGAGCAACTAACACTTTTCACTTTAATATTATTCACTATCTTTGTGATATGTATTACATTCGTCATAAGTTCAGCAGACAGCCAATGTGAAGATGAATGGAAGATCTATATTTTAACTCTGACTGACAAGGACCAAGGTGACCAATGGTATTTCTTTTAAAATTATTCCCTTCTTTTGTCATATGAGTTCATGTTTTTAGGAATCAAGTCATATATTCTCTATGTTAATTACCATTCAACAACTAGTATCTCCTCTTTTAAAAATAGTACATTTAATATATACTTTAATAAAAGATGTGATTTAAAGAAATGGATCAGTAGCATTACTACTGTCAGTTAAGGAAGAAGAGAAACAAAGTACCCATTATGAATGGATGAATGGATGGATGAATAGATGTAAATCAGATGAATGTGTGAATGAATGAAATCAGAATTCTAGCTATATGTAGGAAATTCTCATGTGGCTAAAAGATAATTGTTGAATTCAAGTAAACTTATAAGCAAGTAAAAACAACATCTTCAATTTCTTTGGAGCTCTCTGTTTCACCTAGTTTCTTTTTTTAGTGTGAATAAGAAACATGCCATCAGATACACTTAAATATATGTCTCAGTTTAGACACATTCAGAAAATGTAAGATGTCCACTTAGAAAGAAACATTTAGAAAAAGACACAATATCCAAAGTGTTATATGTGCTTTGCATAGACTCTAAAACTTTCTACCAATCTAACTTGTTCTGATAACGTCTATATATAATGTCTCATTTAATCCACAAAGAAAATAAATAGCTTGATCACGGGATAGACTTAAATTGAAAGAGAAAGCAAAGATTTAAATCAGAATCTGGTTCCAAAGGCTGTATTTTATACAGATTAGCATACTTCCCCAGAGTATGGGAAAGTATTTTCTCCTTCTGAATTATAAATACGAAGGAAGAAAAATATAGCCAATACCTACCCCACTGATAAATCATGCCTTATATATTTCAATTCAATTATACAACTATCTGTGTACAGAGATGCAGAAGTTCCCACAAATATCTTAGTGTATTATACTATTTGTTGTTGTTATTGTAATATAGTATTAAATGACAAGTTCAGTTCAGCTCATTCACTCAGTCGTATCCAAATCTTTGCGACCCCATGGACTGGAGCATGATAGGCTTCCCTGTTCATCACCAGCCCCAAGAGATCACATCTCGATAAGTTAAACTCTGCTCCTGAGTATTATATGTTGATATTTGAAGCAGCTCAGTTCAGTTCAGTTCAGTTCAGTCACTCAGTAGTATCTGACTTTTTATGACCCCATGAACTGCAGCACCCTGCTCATCACCAACTCCCAGAGTCCACCCAAACCCATGTCCATTGAGTTGGTGATGCCATCCAGCCACACCATCCTATGCAGTCCCCTTCTCTTCCCGCCTTCAATCTTTCCCAGCATCAGGCTATTTTCCAATGAGTCAGCTCTTTGCAACAGGTGGCCAAAGTAATGGAGTTTAACCTTCAACATCAGTCCTTCCAATGAACACCCAGGACTGATCTCCTTCAGAATGGACTGGTTGGAAATCCTTGCAGTCCAAGGGACTCTCAAGAGTCTTCTCCAACACCACAGTTCAAAAGCATCAATTCTTCAGGGCTCAGCTTTCTTTATAGTCCAACTCTCACGTCCGCACATGACCACTGGAAAAACCATAGCCTTGACTAGACAGACCTTTGTTGACAAAGTAATGTCTCTGCATTTTAATATGCTGTCTAGGTTTGTCGTAACTTTCCTTCCAAGGAGTTACTGTCTTTTAATTTCATGGTTGCAGTCACCATCTGCAGTGATTTTAGAGTCCCCTAAAATAAAGTCAGACATTGTTTCCATGGTTTTCCCATCTATTTCCCATGAAGTGATGCAACCAGATGCCATGATCTTCGTTTTCTGAATATTGAACTTTAAGCCAACTTTTTCACTCTCCTCTTTCACTTTCAAGAGGCTCTTTAGTTCTTCATTTTCTGCCAAAGGGTGGTGTCATCTGCATATCTGAAGTTATTGATATTTCTCCCTGCAATCTTGATTCCAGCTTGTGCTTCATCTAGCCTAGCATTTCTCATGATGTACTCTGCATATAAGTTAAATAAGCAGGGTGACAATATATAGTCTTGATGTACTCCTTTTTCTATTTGGAACCAGTCTGTTGTTCCATGTCCAGTTCTAACTATTGCTTCCTGACCTGCATAAAGGTTTCTCAAGGGGCAGGTCAGATGGTCTGGTATTCCCATCTCTTTCAGAATTTTCCACAGTTTATTGTGATCCACACAGTCAAAGGCTTTGGCATAGTCAATAAAGCAGAAATAGATGTTTTTCTGGAACTCTCTTGCTTTTTCCATGGTCCAGCAAATGTTGGCAATTTGATTTTCTAAAACCAGCTTGAACATCTGGAAGTTCACAGTTCATATACTGCTGAAGACTGGCTTGCAGAATTTTGAGCATTACTTGACTAGCATGTGAGATGTTTGAAATTGTGCCGTAGTTTAAGCATTCTTTGGCATTGCCTGTCTTTGGGATTGGAATGAAAACTGACCTTTTCCAGTCCTGTGGCCACTGCTGAGTTTTCCAAATTTGCTGGCATATTAAGTGCAGCACTTTCACAGCATCAGCTTTCAGGCTTTGAAATAGCTCAACTGGAATTCCATCACCTCCGCTAGCTTTGTTCATAGTGATGCTTCCTAAAGCTCACTTCCCTTCGCAGTCCAGGATGTCTGGCCCTAAGTGAGTGATCACACCATCGTGATTTTCTGGGTCATGAAGATTTTTTTATTCTGTTCTTCTGTGTATTCTTGCCATCTTTTCTTAATAACTTCTGCTTCTGTTAGGTCCATACCATTTCTGTTCTTTATTGAGCCCTTCTTTGCATGAAATGTTCCTTTGGTATCTCTAATTTTCTTGAAGAGATCTCTAGTCTTTGCTATTCTGTTGTTTTCCTCTATTTCTTTGCAATGATCACTGAGGAAAGCTTTCTTATCTCTTCTTGCTATTCTTTGGACCTCGGCATTCAAATGGGTATATCTTTCCTTTTCTCCTACGCTTTTAGCTTCCTTTATTTTCACAGCTATTTGTAAGGTCTCCTCAGACAGCCATTTTGCTTTTTGCATTTCTTTTCCATGGGGATGGTCTTGATCCCTGTCTTCTGGACAGTGTCACGAACCTTCGTCCATAGTTTATCAGGCAATCTGTCTATCATATTTAGTCCTTTATATCCATTTCTCACTTCCATTGTATAATCATAAGGGATTTGATTTAGGTCATACCTGAATGGTCTGTGGTTTTATCCACTTTCTTCAATTTAAGTCTGCATTTGGCAATAAGGAGTTCATGATCTGAGCCACAGTCAGCTCCTAGTCTTGTTTTTGTTGACTATATAGAGATTCTCCATCTTTGGCTGCAAAGAATATAATCAATCGGATTTCAGTGTCAACATCTGGTGATGTCCATGTGTAGAGTCTTCTCTTGTGTTGTTGAAAGTGGGTGTAGCTATGACCAGTGCATTCTCTTGGCAGAACTGTATTAGCCTTTGCCCTGCTTCATTCTGTACTCCAAGGCCAAATTTGCCTGTTACTCCAGGTGTTTCTTGACTTCCTATGTTTGCATTCCAGTCCTCTATAATGAAAAGGACATCTTTTTGGGGTGTTAGTCCTAGAAGGTCTTGTAGGTCTTCATAGAACTGTTCAACTTCAGCTTCTCCAGTTACATTCCAGGTTCCCATGCAATATTGCTCTTTACAGCATCAGACCTTGCTCCTTTCACCAGTCCCATCCACAACTGGGAGTTGTTTTTGCTTTGGCTCCATCCCTTCATTCTTTCTGGAGTTATTTCTCCCCTGATCTCCAATAATGTATTGGGCACCTACCGACCTGGGGAGTTCACCTTTCAGTGTCCTATCTTTTTGCCATTTCATGCTGTTCATGAGGTTCTCAAGGCAAGAATACTGAAGTGGTTTGCCATTCCCTTCTCCAGTGGACCGCATTCTGTCCGACCTCTCCATCATGACCAACCCGTCTTGGGTGGCTCAGCAGCAGCAGTTTCTCAGCTTTCACCCACATGGCGTTGCTTAGAAACATCAGTTTGTATTTTGTCAGTTAGAATTTCATCATTCCCAGAGGTTGATTGACTATAACAAAGTAATTTTATTATTTCCTTTTCCATTGTGGTTTATTACCGGATGGTGAACAGAGTCCCCTGCACTATAAAATAGGACTTTTTGTTTCTTATTTATTCTATATATAATAGTTTGCATCTGGTAATCCCAAACTCCCAATCCATCTCGATTCCCCCATCCTCATTCCCCTTGGCAATCACAAGTCTGTTCTCTGTGTCTGTGAGTCTGTTTGTGTTTATTAGATAAGTTTATTTGTGTCGAATTTTAGATTCCATGTATAAGTTATATATAAAGTAACTTTAAAGATGGAGAATGAGATGAATGAGAAAGGAAGGTAGCTGAAGCAACATATAGAGGGAGATGCCAATCTTGAAAAAGAAGTGGAAGAAAGAGAAGTAAGGGCTCCAGTCCTTGGAAGGATGCAAGGGGATTGAATGTAAAAACAGGTAGAAGGTTGGGCTAAAGGCTGAAGGGAGAAAGAACTTTTTTACAAGTAGATAAAACTGTGGTGGGGCTTCCCTGGTTGCTCAGGGGTAAACAACTCACCTGCTAATGCAGGAAGGGCGGGCTCAGTAATTCTTGTCTGGGGGAGATTCCCTGGAGAAGGAAATAGCAACCCACTCCAGTATTCTTGCCTGGGAAATCCCATGGACAGAGGAGCCTGAAGGCCCATGGGGTTGCAAAAGAGTCGGATATGACTTAGCGACTAGACAACAAAAAGTCGCAAGTATAAGGCTTTTGATCATGTTACCGCTAAACTTTCAGTCGCTAGCAGAAGTGTATCTTGAGCCTCACCTACTTTTATTTTCCTTTGAGGTTCAGTTGATGAAGTTCTTTTCCTTGGCTACATCTTCAGATCCTCACCCTGCATCCTTCTCACTCATCCTTTTCCAGCTGTTTTGTTACCAAGGCACCTGACTCAGTCCATCTTTTAATCTTTTCCCTGTATTTTCAACACTACAACTTCAATGACTGATGTCATTTGATAGCTTAAAGTACTGATTATGTGGCCCAACTGACTATATTCAAACTCTGATTCCACACTTAGCAGATAACTAACTGGGGTAAGTCATTTATGGTTCATGTCTCAAATTATTTGTTTATAAAATAGAGTTAACAAAGCTAACCCATGCAAAATGCTTAAGAAAAATACCTGTTACATAATAAAACTCAGTAAATATATTTTATTTCATCCTGTCTGTCACCCTTCAAGTTTTTGATACTCTAAAATTTACCAATAACATTAATTCAAAAAGTAAGTTTTAAAGACACTCCTGGCAGCCCAGCGGTTAATACTCTGTGTTCTCAATTCAGGGTTCCTGGGTTCAGTCTCTGGTCAGGGAACTAAGATCCTGCATGCCACATGGTGAGGCCAAATAATAAATAAATAAAGATATAAAGACACCAACTTCTTTAAAAATGTAAGTTCTCACTCCCACATAATCCTCTCTTCTCATCCACACATCCTCAAACTGTGTTCTCCATGAAAGTTACATTTTTCTTGACTCACATTCTGACAAAATGCTCTTCAGTCTGGTTTCTGCACAATACTCTATTTAAACTACCTTCATAGATCTCTATAGCTTTTGACAATATGGATTAGTTTTTTCATACTTAAATTTTTAGCACTTAGATTACATCCTTATACACAGTCTTGATTCTTCCTATCTGTCTCAGACTATAATTTTATCTCCATTTTGGAAGTTTCCTTTTCCTTTGTCTGTCTGTTAAATGATGCTAATCCTTACAATTCTATACTCTCTGATTACTCATATAAAATTATATGCATCCTTGATATAAACTGTTTATGCATTATTGCATATTTTCATCCAATATCTTTCTTCTGACTTTAAAACACATATGTCTAGGTATACAAGAGACATCTCAACATACTCCTTTATAGTTTTATGTCTTGCTTTATATTTTATATTGTTATGATTGCTTTATACTTTCCCCTCCCATATGCTCACATATGTTTTCATCTGGCGGGATCTTGATTCATTTGTCCATGTTAGAAACCCCAGAGTAAGGCTAGACACTATTCTCTCATATTCTGATTCAATCATTAATTTATGTCAACTTCTGAATATCAGATCGATTGATATTTTAAAAAATCAGATCTATCCTTTTCTTTCCATCATTACTGATCTAAAACATGTCTTCATCATTCCAGAAACTAACAAATATCTTTTTGTTGGAGCCAGACCGGAGCCATGACAGGCTAAAACCTAAGTCATGATTCCAGGAAACCACACCCTGGGAAAGTCCCGCTGGTGCCAAACATGAGCCAATCAGAAATGGGATTTTGATTCAAACCCGAGCCAATGAGATTTTGTTATTTGTATAATTTGAAAACCGTGCATGCATACGGCTCAGCCAATCATTGCTGTCAGCTGTACTAAGAACTGTCTGTATAAAAGTAGCTGTGATTCAGAGCTCGGGGCTCTTGTGAAGATTCCACTGCGCTGGATGAGACGGGAGCCCTAGCTCGAGCTAGCAATAAAACCCCTTCATGCTTGTACATTGCTGTGGATGTTTTATTCTCTCAGTTTTGGGAACTCGTACTCTAGGCATAACATTTGGGGGCTCGTCTGGGATCCCTTTAACTGGGAAGAATAACACTCTCCTGGTTGAAGGGGTTTCCTCACTAGGAGGAAAAATATCTGAACACTGGTGTTAAATTTGGTTAGCCAGTGTAAGACCGAGGCCCAGCATATGCGCTGGAAGGCAACTGGCTCTGGTAAGAAGAAAGCTTCCATCAGGTCTTGTCAGGGGCGAATTAGTTGTCCTACCTAGCCTAAGGCCAAGGCCCAGCTGGAGGGCAGCTGGCTCTGGGGGAGAGAGAAGTGCCCTTTGGTAAGGTAACCTCCAGGGATAAGAAGGTTCAGGGGGCCCTAGGAAGACCTAGTACTGTGTTCTTGGCTGATATTTGTCTTCTGTTTGTCGCATCTTTGTGCTGGCATTGTCTCTGCTCTTTGTGTGATTGTCTCATCTCCTGTGTTTTACTCTGTAATATTTTGCTAGTCTGAATAAGCTACTTTTACTGCTAAATAGGCGCCGGCAGGGACCATTAACCTGTCTGCTGTTCGAGTGGTGAAATCTGTATAATTTTGTCCTCATTGACCTTTTTACTCATAATCCCATTTGGGATGATTGTCAGCAGCTGTTACAGGTGCTCTTCATTACAGAGGAACGTGGATGGATCTTGTTGGAAGTGCGGAAAAACGTTCCAGGGATGGACAGAAGACCTACCACGCAGCCTAATCCAATTGACGAGGGATTTCCTCTGACGTGACACCCCTGGGAGTTCGAGCGTGCTGAAGGTAGGGAGCATCTCCGAGTGTACTGCCAGACTCTCATGGCTTACCTTCGAGCAGCCGCCAGGAAACCAACCAATTTGGCCAAGGTAAATTTGGTTAGATAGGAGCCAACAGAGAGCCCAGCCCAGCAGCCTTCTTAGAGAGGCTAATGGAAGCTTTTAGACAATACACCCCCATAAACCCACAGGCTGATAAGTCACGTGCGGCAGTTATACTAGCATTTGTGAACCAGGCAGCTCCGGACATTAGGAGAAAGTTGCAGAAAATAGACGGGTTAGGGGAACAGTCAATACAGGATCTAGTGAGGGCAGCAGAAAGGGTTTTTAACAACAGGGAGACTCCTGAGGAGAGAGAAGGAAGGATCAGGTGGGAAGAGAGGGAATATAGGGCTGAGGGAAACTGGAAGAATCAGAAAGAACTAGCCCACATTTTCTTTGCGGGGGCGTGGAGTGGGCCAGATTTCCCAAGAACTAGCGACACTAGGATGAGAGATGAGAGACTGGTTAGGCAGGCACTGAAAAAGAACCAATGTCTATACTGCAAGGAGAAGGGACACTGGAAGAATGAATGCCCCAAACGAAACCAAACAGGGAAACCCGACAGGAAGGGGGCATCTTCTCCGACAACTCACGCTTTATATGCAGGAGAAGATAGTGATTATGGGGGTCAGGGCCCGGCACCCCTCCTCATGTCCTGGGTAACTATTTATGTGGAGGGAAAACTGGTCGGCTTCATGGTGGATACGGGAGCCCAGTACTCGGTTCTCAATCAAAAGGATGGACCTATGTCCAAAAAGACTAGCTGGGTACAAGGAGCCACCGGGACCCGGACCAGAGCCTATGATTCCCCAGCAGGTGAGAGAATTCCTAGGGGCCATTGGGCACTGCAGACTGTGGATCATCGGGTTCGCCGAGAAGGCCCGGCCACTATATGAAGGAAGTAGGGAGAGTAAAAACTGGACTTGGACTGAGCCAATGAGACAGGCATTTCAAGAGCTCCGACAGGCTCTGCTAGAAGCCCCGGCCCTTGATCTCCCTAACCCGTCCAAACCTTTTCAACTATTTGTGGATGAAAAACAGGGAGTGGGAAAGGGAGTCCTGATGCAACAGTGGGGACCTTGGAGGTGACCTGTGGCCTATCTCTCAAAAAGGCTGGATCCAGTGGCTGCTGGGTGGCTGCCATGCCTCCGAATCATCATGGCCACTGCCCTTCTGGTCCATGATGCTGACAAATTGACCTATGGACAGCGGCTCCTGGTCTACACTCCTCATGCCATTGAAGGGATTCTTAAGCAGCTGCCGGGTAAGTGGATCTCCAATGCCCGCCTAACCCATTATCAGGCCTTGCTGCTGGACACCCCCGGATTCACTTTCAAATGCCCTGCTTCCTGAACCCAGCCACCCTCCTACCAATCCCCGAGACAGATAGACCCCTCCATGATTGTGTTGAGGCATTGGCCAATGTGAAGGCCATATGGAAGGACCTCACAGACATACCCTTGAAGCACAGTGAACTAATATGGTTCACCGATGGAAGCAGTTATATAAAGCATGGACAGAGAAGGGTGTGAGCAGCAATTGCAGATGACTCTGAGAGGGTCATTTGGGCCTAAGTCCTGCCCCCCCAAACATCCGCTCAAAAAGCAGAACTAATAGCCTTAATACAAGCCTTGGAAAGAGCAAAAGGAAAACAGATCACCATTTATACTGATAGCCAGTATGCCTTTGGCATCGTGCACATTCAAGGCCCAATATATAAAGAGCGAGGGTTCCTGATGGCAGAGGGGAAAGAAGTTAAAAACTTACCTGAGATCTGCTGACTCTTGGCAGCGGTCCATCAGCCCCGGGCAGTGTCCATAGTACATGTCCCAGGACACCAGAAGGGGGAGGATATCAAGGCTCGAGGCAACCATGCTGCCCATGCGGTGGCTCGTGAAGCGGCCATCAGAGACTGCAAGACCCGCATACTGACTGTGGGGTTGCCAGCCCTGGGAATGGGGACCCTGCCCCCGACCCCTGAGTATTCCCCCTCTGATCAGAATTGGATTCAAGAAAATATCAGCTGTCCTGTGAGTAAAGATTGATGGTATCAGGACCAGAATGACAACCTATTGCTCCCCACTGATCTGGGCAGACAACTCTGCATGCACCTACATCAGACCACCTATTTTGGGGGTGGGGAAGACTCTATCACTCTTACAGACACCTCGCCTGTGGTTTCCCCGACAAAAAGCAGCTATACAAGACATAGTCTGTGCCTGTAAAGCATGCCAAATGATGAGACCAGAGAAGGGACAGCACACGGGTATAACGTACCAAAGAGAGAGGCCAGGACAACATTGGGAAATAGATTTCACTGGGATAAGGCCAGGCAAGTATGGGTACCATTACTTGTTAGTCTTGGTGGATACCTTCTCAGGGTGAGTGGAAGCCTACCCCACTAAGAGAGAGACAGCAGTGATGGTTGTCAAGAAGCTCTTAGAAGAGATAGTGTCTAGGTTTGGGCTGCCGGTATCTACTGGTTCTGACAATGGATCCACTTTTGTGAGTTAAATTGTTTAGGGACTGGCCTTGATCCTGGGGACCAAGTGGAAGAACACAATCCCCAGAGCTCAGGACAGGTAGAAAGGATAAATCAGACCCTAAAAGAAACTTTAGCAAAATTGGCAATAGAGACTGGTGGGGACTGGGTGATCCTCTTTCCCTTCACACTCTTCTGGGTACACAACACCCCTATAAATTGAATTTGACACCGTTTGGGATTGTCTGTGAAAGTCCTCCCTCAATATGTCCTATTTTCCAGGGAAAGATTGATGGTATTAAGATAGCAATATCAGATTCTGCCCAGGATATAGAGGAGGATTCCTCTGTATGATCAAAAGACAGGGGGAAATGTTAGAGCCAGACCTGAGCCATGACAGGCTAAAACCTAAGTCATGATTCCAGGAAACCACACCCTGGGAAAGTCCCGCTGGTGCCAAACATGAGCCAATCAGAACTGGGATTTTGGTTCAAACCTGAGCCAATGAGATTTTGTGATTTGTATAATTTGAAAACCGTGCGTGTACAGCTCAGCCAATCATTGCTGTCAGCTGTACTAAGAACCGCCTGTATAAAAGTAGCTGTGATTCAGAGCTCGGGGCTCTTGTGAAGATTCCACTGTGCTGGATGAGACGGGGAGCCCTAGCTCGAGCTAGCAATAAAACCCCTTCATGCTTTTACATTGCTGTGGACATCTTATTCTCTGTTTTGGGGACTAGGACTCTGGTCATAACACTTTTAGTGTGTTTTGTCTTAAACTTTCACAACTGAATTTAATTTCATCCCAAGAAGCGGAGAGCAACGTGAAAATGATATTCTGATTGAGTCACTTTACTGCTAAGAACTTACTGTAGCTAATGGTTAAAATAAAATAATAATAAAGACATTTAAAGTTTTTACCTGCATGTCCCCTGTCAGTCTCTTACAGCAAATTTGCTTTTCCTTCTATGCTATATCAATTCTGAAGTTCTAGAAGTTATGCTCATATGCATACTGGGTTTGAGTTCCCTGCGGTCTTGCTTATACTGTTGTCACCACAACTAAAATAACTAAATTTATGGGGGAAAAAAGTGTTCTTCCTACTTTTAAAAATTTAATTCATTGTTTTCTTGCCCTTTGATTGGTATTTCTGCACTGTCTCTTGAGTCTACTTTCCTGAACTCATCTTCCTCACTGGTGAATTGAAGAGCTCTTTTGTAAAACAGTCACGTTGTCCATAAACAGTGGCATCAGGGACTTGTCATATTGATTTTGACTGCATGTTTCATTGATAGCCCATGAGCTCCTCAAGTTCAGTTCAGTCCTCAGTCGTGTCTGGCTTTTTGCGACCCCATGAATTGCAGCACGCCAGGCCTCCCTGTCCATCACCAACTCCCCGGAGTTCACTCAAACTCATGTCCATTGAGTTGGTAATGCCATCCAGCCATCTCATCCTCTGTCATCCCCTTTTCAAGGCAAGTATTATATTCTATTAATCTTTATATTCACAGAATTTAGCATAGTGTCTGTCCCATATTACGGCTTGGTTTATGCTTATTACAAAAGTGATACAATGGTTCTTTAGAAATAATAAATTTTGTCAGAAATCAAGTCCCACAAATTTATGAATTTTTCTATATTTGTATATCTTTGGTATAAATGAAACTTTTTCATGATTTATTATCTTTATGCATTGTTGCTGATTTGCTAAAATAAAAATTTTGGCAACCCTAGGGGTGCTCTTAAGAAGTATTAGTGTATACTTTTGTTATTTTATTTTTACCATTTTTGCTGAAATATGGCATCAGGGTTATACTGACCTGAAATCCTTGGAGATCTCTGAATATGCATGTACTTTTATTTCTGTGTATGAATATGTTCACAAACACATGTATTCATGCATGCACTCAAAGTAGTACGTGTTTATCTTGTTTTATAAGTATGAACATAAATACTGGGTATGGTTCCATGCAACTGTGTGAATGCCTTAGTGAAGTGATGGTAGAAGTTACTATAACATTTACTGGTTGACACAAATATGCACACACACTTTCCTGTGTTCATGTTTTCATTCTTAGAGAATGCACTGGTATGTGCATGTGCGTTTATGTGTGTGTGCTCATCCTTGTGACTGTGTGCATGAAACCTACATGTTTGTCATATGTATGGACTTTCATGTGGCTTTAAACATTAAGATTCAAGTGTACCAGCTAGCTCATAGAGAGAAAATTAACTGTCGATCTCAGAGGAAAAAGAATTCAAAATGGAAAATTGCCTTTGCTGGATATAAACTCTGTTCTCCTTTTGCTCACTCACGTTTGCATCCCTTATTTTCTAGTGTTTTATATAACCCGATGCTGCCAGGACTGTTTGAAGAATGCTTGCTTCAGGTCCCTTCCAGCAGTCTATGAAAAATTCATACCCAGCTCTTGCAAAGACTGAATTCTAGCAAAGATTTTGCTAGGCAGGAGGTGGCAGCTATGTTCTGATATGCACCTGTCTCAGAGTAGCCTCTGAATATAGGGAAAAACCTTTCCTAAACATTTCCATTTTAATAGTTTGGTAGAGACCAGCTTTCCAGCTGAGAAGCATGAATTTTTCTTCTATTCAATAAGGCAAATGGTTTCTTATCTTCAGATTTTCACTTCTTAAGCTGTACAAGGATCTTTACACTTTTAAAGTAATTTTCACACATTATCTTAGATGGTCTTGTGTGACCTTGGTCGTCTCATTTTTCTGAGTTTCAGTTTCTTTTCAGTTTCTGCAGGACTGTGATAATCATCAGTATGCTGATAACTAGACACAGACTCAGTGAAGATGCAAAGGAGATAGTGACTTCACAAGCTTGCAAGTTGTAAGATTAATATAAACAGGCCATAACTTTTTCTTATTGTCATTATATTCTTCTCAACAAGAATGTAGAAGATAAAATATATTATAAGGTGCTCAGTTCAAACATTGAAGAACCAATTTCACATTCTCTATTGATATACTTGAAAAACAGATATGCTATAAGCTATTTTCTTTATACAAAACACAACCAAGATAATGCATTTTGTCCACTATATTCAAACTACTGAATTTAACTAATAATCAGTGTTAGCAACTGAGTGGATAAATTGGCATTCTAAAATATTGTTGACAGTGTTGCTCTATGCTATTTTGCAAATTGTTTAGCTATATTGATCAAAATTTAAGTTCTGTCTAATCTTTGACCCATTCATTCCCATTCTTGGTATCTGAACTAAGGGAAAAAAATCATACATAAAATATACATATTCATACATAAATACACAATACACATATATACAAGTATTTTACAAGGATTGTAAGTTAATGCATACTACATATGTATATAAATAGAGGAGCATGTGCATTCATTTGTAAATCTATATTGATGAGAGTATATATGAGATATGAATATTGGTTAACATTTTCATACTTGATTAATCATTAAAAACCAACTCCATGTCTATCTGTAAGTGTGCTCTATGTCTATCACAGGGTTCTATGAGCCATAAAAAGAATAGTTTACGTCTAGTGGAAAAATAACTACCCCGTAGTATTACATTAAGTTGCAGAACACTATGCCTGGTATAAACCCACTAATAAAAAATAATATTTATAAATATAAATAGATTGGTTTAGAGGCAAAGACAGGCTTTGTCTCTACATGATTCTGCAGTAAGTTTGGATTTTATGATAACGTATCATTTTTATACTAAACAAAAGTCTATCAATATAATGAAGAAACTGTACAGTAAAAGAGGATTTTTAAGAGACAGAAAGTATATTAAAGTTCTTTAGAGACCATTCCATCGTACCACTAACTGAGAGTAGCAGTGTGATCAGCAGTTGGAAGTGAATACCTAATAACTGTATGCTAATTTTGGCTCCTTCAATGCCGCCCTGTGGATCCTCTAGAGGAAGCAGTTTCACTGTAGTCTTTTCTTTACAGTTTATTATGGGATTATAATAGCTATAATTTACTTCTCTGGATTTTTCTTCTGAACTAAAATAGTTGTCTTGATTGGAAGCAGTCCCTTGTGAAATGAAGGAGACTATGGGAAGATTTTTCTTAGGGAATGCAGATTCCTCAACAAGCTGTATCACACTGAATGTGCTCACCCTAACATTTTCATTCAGGGGGAACTGGGTTGAAATTTATATTCCAGTAAAGTTAAAATTTAATGTTTTTTTCCTATGGGCAGATTCTTTAACAACTGAGCCACTAGGGAAGTCTGTGGGCTGTACAAAGGGCAAGAATTTGTGCTTTGCCAAGTAGCACTTTTCTCTGTGTGTTTAAGCTTTAGCTGGAACTTGCAAGAACTTAGTGGTGTTCTCTGAGTCTCAGTCTCCTGGGGAATCTAAGAACTATCTTTGGGTGTTCTGTTCTTACTCTTAGAAGTAGACTCCTGAACAGAATCTAAATAGATTAAAAATACACATAAAACAATATTGGGGGTTATCCTAAATGGTGTGGAAAAAATAAAGTCAAAAATTAGGAATTTTCTTTCTTGACTCTGGCAGTTACTAACTGCAAAAACTTAGTAAGTCACATATTCTCTGAAATGCCATTTTGATCATTGTGTAATGTCCTTTGTCTTTAGCAAATATGATGGCTTTGAAATCTATTCTGTTTGAAATTTATAACTACTCCTTTTTCTTTAGATTAATGGTAGCATGATACATTTTTCTCTATTCATTTGTCTAAAATTTGTACATATCTTTATATTCAAAGTGGATTTCCTATAGACAATATAGAGTTGGGTCCTATTTTTTATTTGCTCTGACAATCTCTGTCTTTGCGCATTTAGACCATTTACCTTCATAATGACTATTTAGATATATTTAGATTAACATCTGGAGAAGGCAATGGCACCCCACTCCAGTACTCTTGCCTGGAAAATCCCATGGGCGGAGGAGCCTGGTAGGCTGCAGTCCATGGGGTAGCTAAGAGTCGGGCACGACTGAGCAACTTCACTTTCACTTTTCAATTTCATGCATTGGAGAAGGAAATGGCAACCCACTCCAGTGTTCTTGCTTGGAGAATCCCAGGGACGGGGGAACCTGGTGGGCTGCCGTCTATGGGGTCGCAGAGTCGGACATGACTGAAGTACTTAGCAGCAGCAGATTAACATCTACCATATTGGTTGTGCCATGTGTTTCGCCGCTCAGTGGTGTCTGACTCTTTGTGACCCTTTGGACTGTAGCCCACCAGGCTCCTCTGTCCATCAGATTTTCCAAGTAAGAATACTGGAATAGCTGCCATTTCTCCATCTAGAGGATCTTTCTGACTCAGGGATTGAACCCACATCTCCTATACCTCCTAAACTGCAGGCAGATTCTTTAAACCCTGAGAGACCAGGAAAGCCATATGTGTTACTCTTTTCTATTTGTTGTTCTGTATTTTTGTTCCTATTTTTCCTCCCATTTTTTTTTTTTTTTAACCTTTTGTGGCTTCAATTATTTTATTAGATTCAATTTTCTCTTTCTTCATAGCATGTTAGTTATACATCTATTTTTTTTCTCATTTTTTAGTGGTTGCCACAGAGGTTGTAAATGCATTTATAATGAATCTTACAATACTGTGAGCACACTAAAATCTCTGACCTGCACACTTTAAAATGGTTGACTTTATTTTATTTTTACATCAATTAAAAAAAATTGATGAGAATGAAACAGTTAAAAATAGACTCTTATAATAGTCAAGATAAGAGGTGATACTAGCTTACACTATCCCAAGAGCAGAGAAGACAGAGAAATTTGAAAAGATGAGGATTTGGTTAGAAAGGAAAATTGATAAGATTGGTGATGGCTTATGCATGGGAGCACAGGAAGATATGTTATTTACAATATAAATATTTCCTTGATTCTCATACTAGTTACTCCCTTCTGGATAATCTATTATTTTGTGATTTTTTTCTATTATTTTTATTTTTATGATTTCAATAAATCATGCATCACAGGAAATTATAATAGGTTGCAGATTTGTTTACTTTGATTCACTCTAAGGTTCCAAAGCATATATTGATCTATTAATTTTTTATCCCTATCTTTTGTCTGAGTGTTTGTTACACACCAGGTGCTCTATGACTTTGGATGAGCAAGGATGATTACATATAAACAGTTGTGTTAGTAATGCAAATGCTGTGAAAGCTTACACATTTCTTAGCCAACATTTTGTTCATGAATATTGAAAATATCAAATGTCTCCAAATTAAAATATAAAATATTGCAGTTATAATTGGTGTTGCCACTATAATATTCTTATTACTAACATTGTACTCATAGATATGCCTGAGTTAACTAAATGAGTAAATGCATTAGAAAATGTCTTTAACATTGTGATGAATTAATGTATGAAATATATTTACACCAAGTTTCAATTTTTGGATTTCTCTAAAACAGCCTGATTACTCATTTTCCAGAGGATAAATGGCTTGTTAGAAATGGATATCTTTAATATTGTAAATATTTCAACTCTCTTGAAATTAGTCTGCAAATGTAATCTTAATCAAATCTCAAAATATATTTTTAAAAATAGGCAAAATGGTCTTAAATATGTCTGTAATAATAAATGCAGTGTAATAACTGGGTTAGCAAGATATTTCTAAAATTAATTATGTTAAACAGACAAAATAATTTACATGGCCCATGGCCATGAGAGAATCGGCAGACACATTAATGAAATAGCATAGAAAATATTTAGAAAGACATTAAACATAAAATTTAATAGGATGTATGGCAAAACCAATACAATATTGTAATTAACCTCCAATTAAAATAAATTTATATTAAAATTTTTTTTTAAAAAGGGAAAGTGTTTCCCTCAAGCCAGGCCAGCATGGTTCAGGTTGTTCTAAAAAAAGAAAATTAATTTTATTAGTCAGGTAATGAATTACTCAAAAATGATGCTAGGAAACCCATTCCTTTGTTTAAAAAAGCATTGAGCATGTCAGATAATGTATTTCACATTTATACTAAAATAAGCTAAATATAGTTTATATTTCAAAAAGCATCAAAGAAGCAAAAGAAAGTATAATGAATAAATCTGTTATAGACTTGGCATATAAAAAAGTTTTTAAAGCATATCAGTAAAAGCAGAAACCATGGATAAAATGACTGATTAGATTTTACAGATAATTTTAAAAATAAATATACAAAACTGTCAAACAGAATAAAAGTGATAAATTTAAGAAAATTATTTCAGCATATATAAAATAAGATTTGTTATTCTTTACATTTAAAGTTATCACATATCAGTAATAGAAATATTCTGGAGGATAACTTGAATCTGCATCATAGAAACTAATCTGCATCACTAAACTAATCTGCATCACTAAACTAATAATTTAATTTACAAATATTTTTCCTAAAGATATTGTCAAATAAGGGAAAGTTGATGTGATACACATATTTTCATCAGTGTTGTTAAAAGTAGCAAAATAAAACTGGAACAAGCATAAATGTCCAATAATAGATTTCAGATTACATGAGTTGAATTACTGTGTAAACATGAAATGAAATGATAAAGAAACATGAAATATTAATGTAGATATCTGGGCTTCCCAAGTGGTGCTAGGGATAAAGAACCCGTCTGCCAGTGCAGAAGATGTAAGAGACAGGGGTTCAATCCCTAGGTGGGAAGATCCCCTGATGGTATGGCAACCCACTCCAAGATTCTTGCCTGGAGAATCTCATGGACAGAGGAGCTGATGGGCTATAGATAGGGTTGCAAAGAGTCAGATAGGACAGAAGCAGCTTAGGATGCTTCACTGTTAGTATCTACTGACATACATAAAATCCTCATACAATTAATATCAAAAAGCAGATTTCAAAATATATTCTATATGAATATATATGTGTGTACAAGTTTGTGTAGATAGAAAAAAATAACTGGAAACATAGATTGATAGTGAAAAATAAACATGTGCAAGTATATATATATATATATATATATATATACACACACACACATATATATATACTCATGCATCAGTGTGTATGGATATGGATATAAACAAAGTTAAAGCCTAATGTCATAAATTAAAATGTTAGCCATTATTTTTGAGTGATTTTTTGTTGCTACTTTTTCTATTATAGAATTCTTGTTCACATGTAATTTAATCTTTACTATTCAGCTTTGATAATGGGGAGTATATGCTTTTGTTTGTTCATTTGAATTTTAGACTTAGTTCTCTGAAACACTGCATACTCCCCAGATAATGTTAGTATCTGGAAATTTCCATGTAGAAGCCAGCAATCTTGAGGCAGCTGCTACAAGAGCTTCAGTCATCTTTAGCTCTGAACAATACTGGAAGTATAATAAAAATGTCTTTTTATTGGTAAAATGGATGGTTTAAGGATGTTGAGATTGGAAATAAAAATAATAATGGAGTTCTCAACCTTGCATGAATGGAGTATGAGAATAGAGTGTATACACTAGGCTATAAGCTTGAGAGCAACACTTCTGGCTTGATTCAAATGACTACACTTCTGGACACTGACTCAGAATTTTTGTTGCCTGAATCCAACTAGGGGTAAGTAAATTGTGGTACTAAAATACTGCCATATTTGTTTTGGGAGAACCTTTCATGCAAGGAGCTCTAAGTGCATTTTAAGTGTAAAAGAACCAGAAACCATCGTGGAGATTACAGAACAAGTAGCAAGAAAATAAATTTTATGAGGAGCAGCATGTAACTAGATGATAGAAATCAAAGAATTTTTTTCATTGTAACCTAGTAAGAGGTTGTAGGAAAAATACTTAAAGTAATAATGCTCATCAAAAAGACAAATTAATTGTGAATATCCAGAAAGACGTATATCACTTTGCAAACATTATGGCTTGTCCTCATACTCATATGCAAATAATTTTTAAGCAGAGGCTGCTGCTACTGCTGCTAAGTCACTTCAGTCGTGTCCGACTCTGTGTGACCCCATAGACGGCAGCCCACCAGACTCCCCCATCCCTGGGATTCTCCAGGCAAGAACACTGGAGTGGGTTGCCATTTCCTTCTCCAATGTATGAAAGTGAAAAGTGAAAGTGAAGTCGCTCAGTCGTGTCCGACTCTTAGCGACCCCATGGACTACAGCCTACCAGGCTCCTCCGTCCATAGGATTTTCCAGGCAAGAGTACTGGAGTGGGGTGCCATTAAGCAGAGGAGATGCATTTTTTAATGAAGTGGTTTGTGATTCTTTTATTAAATTATTTTAATTGGAGGCTAATTACTTTACAATATTGTAGTGGCTTATACCATACCTTGACATGAATCAGCCATGGGTGTACATATGTTCCCCATCCTGAGCCCCCCTCCCACTTTCCTCCCTGTCCCATCCTTCAGGGTCATCCCAGTGCACCGGCCCTGAGCATCCTGTCTCGTGCATTGAACCTGGACTGGCAGTCTATTTCACATATGATAATATACATGTTTCAATGCTATTCTCTCAAGTCATCCCACCCTCGCCTTCTCCCACAGAGTCCAAAAGTCTGTTCTTTATTTCTGTGTCTATTCTCCTGTCTCACATATAGGGTCATTGTTACCATCTTTCTAAATTCCATATATATGTGTTAGTATACTATACTGGTGTTTTTCTGACTTACTTCATTCTGTATAATAGGCTCCAGTTTCATCCACCTAATTAGAACTGATTCAAATGCATTCTTTTTAACAGCTGAGTAATATTCCATTGTGTATATGTACCACAGCTCAGCTTTCTTATTCATTTGTCTGCTTATAGAAATCTAGGTTGCTTCCATGTCCTGGCTATTGTAAACAGTGCTGTGACAAACATTGGGGTACACGTGTCTTTTCAATTCTGGTTTAGAGGAGATGCATTTTAAGTGACTATATATGGAGTAAAATATTTGTCAATATATAAAAAAGAGTCTCCAAGCCAGTCTTCAACAGTATGTGAACCATGAACTTCCAGATGTTCAAGCTGGATTTACAAAAGGCAGAGGAATCAGACATCAAATGGCCCATGTCCATTGGATCACTGAAAAAACAAGAGAGTTCCGGAAAAAAAACCATCTACTTCTGCTTCATTGACTGTGCAAAAGCCTTTGACTGTGTGGATCACAACAAACTGTGGAAAATTTTTCAAGAGGTGGGAATACCAGACTACCTTACCAGCCTCCTGGGAAAGCTGTATCCAGGTCAAGGAACAATAGTTAGAAATGAACATGCCAAATGGGGAAAGGAGTGCCTCATGCAAGGCTGTCACCCTGCTTATTTAACTTATATGCAGAGTACATCATGGAAATGCTGAGCTGGATGAAGCACAAGCCGGAATCAAAATTGCCACGAGAAATATCAATAACCTTAGATATACAGATGACACCACTCTTATGGCAGAAAGTGAAGAAGAACTAAAGAGCCTCTTGATGAAAGTGAAAGAGGAGAGTGAAAAAGTTGGCTTAAAGCTTAAAAGCTTAAAGCTTAAAACTTTGGCTTAAAACTTTTTGAATAAACTAAGATCATGGCATCTGGTCCCATCACTTCATGGGAAATAGATGGGGAAACAGTGGAAACAGTGGCACTTTATTTGGCAGGGGGTGGGGGCGGCCTCTAAAATCACTGGAGATGGTGACTGCAGCCATGAAATTAAAAGATGCTTGTTCTTTGGAAGAAATGTTATGACCAAACTAGACAGCTTATTAAAAAGCAGAGATGTTACTTTGCCAACAAAGATCCATCTAGTCAAAGCTATGTTTTTTCCAGTAGCCATGTGTGGATGTGAGAGTTGAGCTATAAAGAAAGCTGAGCACTGAAGAACTGATGCTTTTGATCTGTGGTGTTGGAGAAGACTCTTGAGAGTCCCTTGGACTGCAAGGAGATCCAACCAGTCCATCCTAAAGGAAATCAGTCCTGGGTATTCATTGGAAGGACTGATGATGAAGCTAAAACTCCAGTCCTTTGGCCACCTGATGTGAAGAACTGACTCACTGGAAAAGACCCCGAGGCTGGGAAAGATTGAAGGCAGGAGGAGAAGGGGACGACAGAGGATTAGATGGTCGGATGGCATCACTCACTCGATGGACATGAGTTTGAGCAAGTTCCGGGATCTGGTGATGGACATGGAAGCCTGAAATGCTGCAGTCCATGGATCGCAGACAGTTAGACACGACTGAGCATATGAACTGAAAGCAGAATCAATATGATACAGATTATATTCCCCAAACATAATACATAAAGTTATATACACATACCTATATGTATTTAAAATAGCTCTATCACTTATCTATTGATCTATCCATCACAGTAGACAGTCTTAAGAAAATATATTTTAAAGGAAGAATGATGGTAAATTATTTTCATGGTTTCACATAAAATTTTTAAAACAAAAATCATTAGAGTAAATCTGAATTGTTTACTAGACACTTTAACCAACTAAGCCACTGTACCAAAGACATAATAAAGAATTAACTACATGAAAAAATGTATCAACAAAGACAAAACTTCTCCTTGAAAAAGCCTAATGAAATAGACATGAATCTAGTAAAGTGCAATCAAGAATGCACCATAGAGAAGGCAAAGCCAAATTATGATAAAAATAAAAGACAGGATACAGCTACAGATATATAGAAAAACACGTAAAAACTAAGAAATACTAAGGACAGGTCAATTCTGGAAATACTAGTAAAATATTAATGGGAATTAGATTAGAAATACAATTTTAGAAAAATATGTATCACCAAAATAAAGTATTAATCGAAATCCTATGTAATATGTACGTAACAAAAGCTACATTTGTAGTAAAAGTTACTTTCTCAGACTGTGAGCCAACTCAGACAAGACTGTCAGAGCTGGAGAGACAACCCATAGATGACTACATGCTTAGGAGCAAGCACTAACTGTAACAGCTGAGTTCAGAACAGTTGCTCTAAATCCCACAAACTCATGAGCTAGACAAATGTTGTTTGTTTGTTTTTTTGCATCTGAAGTATTGCAGTTGTTTATTATTCAGCACTATTGAGGAAACAGATAGTTAATATAAACTCAAAGAGGTAACGTGTGTGTTCAGTAGCTCATTCAAGTCCAACTCTGCGACCCCATGGACTATAGCCTGTCAGGCTCCATGGAATTTTCCAGGCAAGAATACTGGGAGGTGTTGCCAGTTCCTCCTGTAAGGAAATCTTCTCATCCAAGAGATCAAACTCTCATCTCCTGTGTCTGCTGCATTGCAGGTGTATTCTTTACGGCCGAGCCCTCTGGGAAGCCTCAGGGATATAAAATCACTTGCTTAAAAACAGCAGTTGATTAGGCTGAAATTTGAACCCAGGTCTGTCTGACTCAAAATCCCACTACAGATATATAGAAAAATATGTAAAAATAAAAAATGCCAAGGACAAGTCAACTCTGAAAATACTAGGGCTCAAAATCACACTATAACAAATGAAATACATTCTAGAATAACTTCCTAGGACATGGCTGTTTGAAAGTACACCCACTCATTTTCCAAAGACAGGATCATAGAAAATATGTTCTAATAAAAAGCAATTAAGCTAAGATAAATAATTAAAGAGTAGCTAAAAGTATGGATATATTTGGAAATTTAAAAGCAAATTTAAATAATTCAGGAGAAATGATTCATGAAATTAAAAAATATTTAACTGAACCCATTCAAAATTTACTGAATGAAGCTAAACTACTTCTTGGTAAATTAGCATCTTTAAATGTTTACAACTGACAATAAGAAAGGCTAAAAAATAATTGATTAAGCATCTACTTTAAGAAGTTAGAAAATATACAAATCTATTCAATATGAAATAATTGAAGTAAAGATATAAACAGTGGCAAACCATTAAAGTAGAAAACTATAAAGATAATAAATAAAGCCAAATGTTTCCTTGAATGACCTGAAAACTTTATAAAGCTAATAAAATTGATTAAGAATAAAAAAAGGAAAGTCATGTATAAACAATATCAGGAATTAAAAGGACTATAAATATACTTGCTTCAGAGTTTAAAAGGATTAGAGAATATTATAAACAACTTATTGTTGGTATGTATTAGAAAAGAGAAAAAAATAAACAATTTATTGGCATGTATTAAAAGAGGAAAAACATAAAAGAAGTGATAGATGAAAACTGACCTTCAAGAACAGATGAAAAAAATGAATATTCCTACAATATTTGAATAAAATTATTATGTTAATAATTATCTACCACAAAGAACAGACAAATTTCCGATGTTTTCACATTAGCTCCTCTAAATATTGTTAGTAAATTAATCCCATTCTTAAATAAAAAATATTTTTTAAAAAGTGAGTAAAGTGAAAAGAATAATGCATATAAACAAGTCCACAAATAATTTTGTGACCATTTGTAAGAATCTTAATAAGAAAACTAGACATGGACCATGATTAAAAAGGAAACTTTAGACACCATGCTTTCTTATAAACATGGAAGTAAATAAGTATAATAGAGGAATAACCTATTATATGCATTCCCATTTAACCTTTTCTCAATAGAATGCCAATGGCTTTTCAACCCCAAATCTCATAGAAGTCCCATTTTTCAGCAGAATGCATCATGATATGTTTCCATGCATGTGTACATGCTCAGTCACTCAGTTGTGTCTGGCTTCCTGCGACCCTATAGACTGTAGCCTTGTCATTTCCTCCAGTTGTTTCCTCCTGAAATCTTGAACCCTTCAAGTCAACCATGAGGGCTGGAATCACATTCTTCCAAACTCCTGTTAATGTTGATATTTTGGCCTCTTCCTATGAATCACAAATGCTCTTCTTGGTATCTAAAATAATACTTTCTATAAGTTTTCCAATTGACTTTGCCCAGATTCATCAGTGGAATATAAGACATTATAGACTTATGAAATAAATTTCTTAAATAATAAGACTTAAAGGTTAAAATGCCTCCTTGATCCATAAACTGCAAGAATGAAAGTTGTGTTAGCAGACATGAAATCAACATTAATCTTATACATATTTGTCAAAGCTCTTGGGGAACCAGAAACATTGACAATATGTGGTAATATTTTGAAATGAAAGTGTTAGTCGCTCAGTCTTATCTGACTCTTTGTGACCCCTTGGAGTATAGCCCACCATGGAATTTTCCAGCAAGAATACTGGAGTGGGTTGCCATGCTTTTCTCCAGGGGATCTTCCCATTCCAGGGATCGAACCTGAGTCTCCTGAGTTGCAGGGAGATTCTCTACCATTTAAGCCATTTGGGAAGCCTATTAATCTCTTTTTCTGAGTGGTAAGTCTCAACAGTAGGCCTCTCTCTGGGAGATAGTGAAGGATAGGGAAGCCTGGCCTGCTGTAGTCCATGGGATCACAAAGAGTCACATGACTGAGCGACTGAACAACAGGTCTCAACAGTGGGCTTAAACCATTCAGTAAACCATGTTGTAAACAAATGTGCCACCATCCAGGCTTTGTTGTTCCATTTTTTAGAACACAAGCAGAGTAGACGTAGTATAATTCTGAATGCCCTAAGGTTATAAGAATGGTAAATGAGCATTAGCTCTAACTTCAAATAACCAGCTGTATTAACGCTCAACAAGAATCAGCCTATCCTTTGAAGCTCTGAAGCCAAAAAAATTACTTCTCATTTCTGTTATCGCCATGAAAGTCCTAGATGACATCTTCCTCCAATATAAGGCATTTCCTCTACATTGAATATCTGTTATTTAGTGTAATCACTTTCGTTAATAACTTGAGCTTGATATTCTGGATCATTTGTTGTATCATCTATATCAGCACTTGCTGCTTCACCTGGCAATTGATATTATAGAGAGAGCGTCTTCCCTTAATCCTTAACCACAGATCTCTGCTAGATTCAGACTTCTCTTCAGCTTTGTCACCTCTCTCAGCCTTCATAAAATTGAAGAGGCAGAGCCTTTCTCTGAATTATGCTCTTTCTTGAGGAGAATGTTGTGTCTGGTTTAATTTTTACCCAGACCATTGAAACTTTCTCCATATCAACAACAGGATTGTTTTGCAATTATATCATTTGTGTGTTTACTGAAGTACTACTTTCAATTTCCTTCTAGAGCTTTTCTTGTGCATCACAACTTGGCTAACTGGTGCAACAGGACTAGCTTTAGGCCTATCTCAGCTTTTGACATGCCTTCCTCATTTCTAAGCTTCATAATTTCTAGGACTTGGTTTAAAGTCAGAGATGTGTGACTCTTCCTTTGACTTGAACACTTAGAAACCGTTGGAGGGTTATTGATTGGCCTGATTTCAATACTGATATATCTCAGGGGATCGAGTAGCCAAAGGAGGTGTGGAGAGATGTGGGAATGAGTCGTTGGTGCTATCACAACACATATATACTTATCAATTAAGTTGATTGTCTCTTGGGGACACAGTTTGTACTGCTTCCAAACACAGTACTAATGTTACTGATCACAGATCACCATATCAAACATAGGAATAAGAAGAAAAAAATTAAATATTGTAAGAATTACCAAAATGTAACACAGAAACATTAAATGAGCAAATGCTGTTGGAAAAATTGTGTTGATAGACTCGCTTAGTGTAGGATTGCCACAAAACTTCAATTTGTGAAAACGCGGCGTCTGGAAAGTGCAATATAGTGAAGTGCAATGAGAGAGGCTGGCCTGTGCAAAGTCCTGCAACCTTAATACATCTTTAAAAATGTGTATTAATATATTTGAGATACATTTCAAACAATGATATTTATGTTTTCAAAAGTCACTCTTTTTTCAACTAATAAGATGTATATTAGGTACCCTTGGGGCTACAATGGCCTTGGAGTTCCATCCTTCTTGTGAGACAACTCACATGGATTCCTCTGAACATTTTTAAAGTTATTTTAGAGTTAATCTTTATTTTTGCCTTGTTTTTAGCATAAATAAATAAAGAATGAGAAGGTGAAGAAGAACATTCTGGAAAAGGAAGTAAAGGAAGTGAGAGAAGTGACTTATATGAAAGTGAGCACACACATATAGCACACTCTACGCTGTTACCACCCATCATGTTTCTGCATGATATGACAGATAACTCTAAGCATTTGCCAGACACACATATCAAGTACATATGTGATATCCTAGTGTACACAAAAAGAATGAAATGATGCCATTTTCAGCAGCAGGGATGGACCTAGAGATTATCATACCAAGCAAAATCAGAAATAGAAAGACAAATGCCATATGAATGTCACTTATATGTGGAATCTAAAATACGACACGCGTGAACTTATTTATGAAACAGAAAAAGACTCACAGGCATAGAGAACAGACCTGTGGTTGTCAAAGAGGAAGAGGTGTCAAGGAGGGATGGAGTGGGAGTTTTTAACCAGCAGATGGAAACTATTACATAAAAAATGCGTAGAGAGCAAAATTTTACTGTATAGCACCAGAAACTATATTCAATATGATATAATAAATTGTAAGGGAAAATAATATTTAAAATAATGTAAATATATATGCATACATTCATATATATATATATATACACACACACACACACATATATATAACTGAACTACTTTGCTGTGCAGCAGAAATTGACACAACATGGTAAATCAACTATACTTCAAAAAAATCACACTAAAAGTAGAAAAAAAAAATATAATGCCTGTGTTATGTGAAAGTATGGCTGAGGACTGGACCTCAAGGTTCTGCTGCTGCTAAGTCACTTCAGTCATGTCCTACTCTGTGTGACCCCATAGCCAGCAGCCCACCAGGCTCCCCTGTCGCTGGGATTCTCCAGGAAAGAACACTGGAGTGGGTTGTCATTTCCTTCTCCAATGCATGAAAGTGAAAAGTGACAGTGAAGTCGCTCAGTCGTGTCTGGCTCTTAGCAACCCCATGGACTGCAGACCATTAGGCTCCTCCACCCATGAGATTTTCCAGGCAAGAGTACCAGAGTGGGTTCCATTGCCTTCTCAATTCAAGGTGCTACTCTATGCCAGAAAATAGCACAAGATTTTATTTTATTTTTTTAAATTTAACTTTTACTTTTTAAAATAAATTTATTTGTTTTATTTGGAATGAAAACTTGTTCACAAGATTTTAAGTCAGTCGATTTTCATTCCAATCCCAAAGAAAGCCAATACCAAAGAATGCTCAAACTACCGCACAATTACACTCATCTCACATGCTAGTCAAGTAATGCTCAAAATTCTCCAAGCCAGGCTTCAGCTATACGTGAGCCATGAACTTCCTGACATTCAAGCTGGTTTAAAAAAGGCTGAGGAACCAGAGATCAAATTGCCAACATCTGCTGGATCATCGAAAAAGTAAAAGAATTCCAGGAAAACATCTATTTCTGTTTTATTGACTATGCCAAAGGCTTTGACTGTGTGGATCACAATAAACTGTGGAAAATTCTAAAAGAGATGGGAATACCAGACCACCTGACCTGCCTCTTGAGAAAGCTGTATGCAGGTCAGGAAGCAACAGTTAGAACTGGACATGGAACAACAGACTGGTTCCAAATAGGAAAAGGAGTATGTAAAGGCTATATCAGAAGATCCCCTGGAGAAAGAAATGGCAATCCACTTCAGTATTCTTGCCTGGAGAATCCCATGGACAGAAAAGCCTAGTAGGTTACAGTCCACGGGGTCGCAAAGAGTCGGACACGACTGAGTGACTTCACCTTCACCTTCACCAAAGGCTATATATTGTCACCCTGCTTATTTAACATATATGCAGAATACATCATGAGAAACGCTGGGCTGGAAGAAGCACAAGCTCGAATCAAGATTGCCGGGAGAAAGATCAATCACCTCAGATATGCAGATGACACCACCCTTATGGCAGAAAGCGAAGAGGAACTAAAGAGCCTCTTGATGAAAATGAAAGTAGAGAGTGAAAAAGTTGGCTTAAAGCTCAACATTCAGAAAACGAAAATCATGGCATCTGGTCCCATCACTTCATGGCAAATAGATGGGGAAACAGTGTCAGACTCTATTTTGGGGGGCTCCAAAATCAATGCAGATGGTGACTGCAGCCATGAAATTAAAAGACACTTACTCCTTGGAAGGAAAGTTATGACCAACCTAGATAGCATATTCAAAACAGAGACATTACTTTGCCAACAATGATCCATCTAGTCAAGACTATGGTTTTTCTAGTAGTCATGTATGGATATGAGATTTGGACTGAGAAGAAAGTTGAGCACTGAAGAATTGCTGCTTTTGAACTGTGGTGTTGGGAAGACTCTTGAGAGTCCCTTGGACTACAAGGAGATCCAACCAGTCCATTCTAAAGGAGATCAACCCTGGGTGTTCGTTGGAAGTAATGATGCTAAAGCTGAAACTCGAGTACTTTGGCCACCTCATGCGAAGTGTTGACTCCTTGGAAAGGCTCTGATGCTGGGAGGGATTGGGGGCAGGAGGAGAAGGGGATGACAGAGGATGAGATGGCTGGATGGCATCACCGACTCAATGGACGTGTCTGGGTGAACTCAGGGAGTTGGTGATGGACAGGGAGGCTCGGCATGCTGCAATTCACAGGGTCTCAAAGAGTCGGACACGACTGAGTGACTGAACTGAACTGAACTGATAATTCAATAAAACATAAAAATCAAATGAAATATTTCAAAAAGAGCTTGATACAAATACCAAATGTAAACAAAAATGGAAGGAACACTATTTGTCTGGAAAGAAACACAAAGAGAAATATTATATCAATGACAAAAATTGCTAATGACTGGTAGGAGTTATGTACATTAAAAGGAATGAAGCAAAGCATAAAATGAAGAACATGATGTTTAAAGAAGTATTTATTGCAGGAATGCAAAGATTTTTTTCCTACCATTAAAAGAAAAAGGTTACTCACAGATTAACAGATTAGAGAAAAATAAACAAACTGAATTTTTTAATAGATATTAAAAAGGCATTCAAAAATGTTCAATAGAAACATATAGAAAAATAAAAGTGAACTGGACAGACAGAAATGTATTACTAGACTTCCTGATATATATACAAAAATCTAACATGTTCTTTCTATAAATTAGTAAATTGTTATAATTTATAGCAGAGTGTATCAAGGTTGCTGGACATGAGGCCCATTAACATGAGTTGACTGAAAATCTATACACAACTAAATGTAGGAAAATATAATCTGAAATAATAGACTATTAATAGTAATAAAAAATAGGATCTAATATTTCATTTAACCCAGCACACAATGTTTCTCTAAAATCTAAATTTAACATGGACAATGTTCCATATTCTTAGATAGGAAGTGCTAGTATTTAAGGATGTCTGTTTTCCCTGAATTAATCTACAGATTCAATGCAGTTCTAATAAAAATTATACATTACACAACTATAAAATTTATTGGAAAGTATAGAGATACTTTCAATAATGTAAAACAAGTGATGTAGTCATGAAAAGAATTTCTTAACATTATGAAATACTATATGTGTGTCTATATATTTTCTGTAAATGGGTCTAATAGAACTCTGTAAATTAATCCTGAGTCTGAAATCATGGTTAAATGGCCTAAAAATAATAACTTTGATTAAGAACAAGGACGGGCTGTATTTCACAGGTATCTGCCCTTTACCTATCCTGTTCAATTTTTTTCTTTCTTTACTAATGGCTTGGTTGAAGACATTACATGGTGACATATTGTCAAATTCTCCTTTGGTGTATCGTTGTGATTGTTAGGTCATATACCATACCCCAGAGCCCAGATCCAAAATGCTTTTGACAGGGTTGAACAAGAGGCCTTGAAAAGTAACATGGAAAATGAAAAATTATATATCTGAGACTAAAACTGCATGCAAAAATGTAGAATAGGGCAATGTGATGCCTTTTCCAGAGTCTCCCACTTTCCAGGTTGGGAGCAGATGTCATCTCAGAGGCCATTTCTCATCATTCTGCACACGGGTCACCATACTGAGTTCCCCAGGAGACAAGACACAGTGAAAGTTCTAGTCAGTTATGCACACCTTATTGATGATTTTTACTACTTTTTTTTCTTCTGTAGTTAACTGAGGCACAACTAAATTAAGAAAAAAATAAAGTCTTATTTATCATATTCTCTCTTGAAAAAACCTCAGAATCATCCTTAAATGCCACTTCCTGTCTGTGTCACATAAATCCCCTTCTCAAGGACTTAATGAGGCCCAAACCCAAGAGATAAAAAGGAAGAGTGAGGGGGGAAAAAAAAAAAAGGTGGAAGACTGAAAATTCAAGCTTAGAAAGACCTTAAACCCTTTTGAATTGAACCAAATAAGCTTCAAGTTTGTCTTTCCTCCCCTCTCACAAAATCTTTTAGCTTCTGGCACGTTCACTTATCTCTTTTGTTTCTGAAATTGTTTCATTGTTTCTACTTGTTCCTCAGGAAAACGAGGAAACAGCGACCTGAATCCTTACTCTGGGATTTCTGGAGGTCTGCTTGCTGAATTTTGCTAGACAGCAGATCATTTGCCAGCTTCCAGGGGCTAGTTAAACATTTATCTCTTTTCCTTGCTGGAAATTGCTGTTCAGGAGACATTTTAATGAGACCAGATCACTATTAGCATTCATTTTTAGAATAATATTTAGTAGTCATTTACAGATGGTGATTTCTCAGCTACTCACCAAATTTGGAGGTTCAGCCCTGGTTGTGTCCTTGAAGCAGAGTTTTTGGCTTGTAACAGCACAAAATATTACTACATTTTTAATTCCAAGCAGGCCTGTTGCTGCAAATTGAAGATTCTGTTGCCTTCCCTGCAAATATGAGCAGTACACTCCTGGCTTGGTGATGCTTCATATGCTTTATTAACCACTGCTTTAGAAAGTAGATAAACACAAGGGGGATATCATATTAAGCAAAGTGTAATTCATTCCCACCTTACTCTAAGTTTATTCAGTTAAATTGCTTTAGACTGAGATAATGCCATTTAAAATTTCAGGAAGTAATTTGTTCAACCATTGGAAAGACTTCAAGCATTTACAAAGCAATATTTGCCTTACCTTTCTAGGCTCCGAAACCAAGCTCAGAGAGAAAGTAGGCTTGCCAGTAATATATAGGATATATTTGGCCCCTGTTATTCATGATCTGATAACAAACTCGTAAAAAAAAGCTCAGATGTCTCATTTTAATAGTGGTTATTCAAGTAAGGGGAGCAAGGTCTGTGCAAACCTCAAACTTTCATCATGTAGGTCAGAGAGATATTTTAAACTCACTTTTAAGGTTCCCTGCATGCAAAATAGTTTAAAGAATTTAACTCATTTCTATGAATTTTTAAGTTCTAATTATACATGCCTAAGTACTAAATATTATGAGAGTGGCATGTCTGGAAGCCATTATCCAAACTCTGAATAGAAATTAGTATTTAATGTTCAACCCTGTGCTTTGAAAAGCCAAGTAACCCTGGCTTGAATCCTGACTTGTCAACTTGTCAAAGTCTCTTATCCTGGGAATTTAACTTAACCTTTGTGTGCTTTTATTAATTCAACTATAAAATGTCAACAATAGTATATAATATTATTCACTAGTATTGTGGTGAATATTAGCTAAATTTCTACACCTAAAGTTCAAAGCACAGTGTCTGGTCCCTGATATGTTCTTGAAAAGTATAAGTTCCCTTCTAGGAAGGATTGCTATAGGAAAAGATCATCTGAAAAATACATGTCCTTTTCACTTTGGTAGACCCACAGTAGTATCCTGTTTTATGCTACTGAACATACCTATTGCCAATTCATTCTTGTGTTAAATGAGAAGTAGTTTTCTCCTGTTTTTCAGATAGGAGAAAATTGCAAATCGGTTTGTTTTTGTTCTAGCTATGGTTGTGCTAGCTGTTGCTGGTTTTGTTGTTGTTGCTGTTGTTTTCCCAGATAGCCAGGAAGCTCCAAAATTATTCTACTGCTGCTGCTAAGTCACTTCAGTCATGTTCGACTCTGTGCGACCCCATAGATGGTAGCCAACTAGGCTCCTCTGTCCCTGGGATTCTCCAGGCAAGAATACTAGAGTGGGTTGCCATTTCCTTCTCCAATGCATGCATGCATGCTAAGTCGCTTCAGTCATGTCTGACTCTGTGCGACCCCATGGACAGCAGCCCACCAGGCTCCTCTGTCCACAGGATTCTCTAGGCAAGAGCACTGGAGTGGGTTGCCATTTCCTTGTCACAACCCACAATCTGTGCATCTTATTCTTTGCATCTTTTCTTCTTCAAAAACATTTGTTCTTCTTCCTTGGTTGTATTTAAGCATTAATTTTTATAACCTACTTCACATTCTTTCTAACTTTAATCTTACCATTGGAAGTGGTCTGATTTATAACTATTGAAATACATTTACTTACTCATAGGGAATGGAGTTTTCCTTGGTGGCTCAGGGGTAAAGAAACTGTCTGCCAAGCAATAGATGTGCATTTGATCCCTCAGGTGGGAAGATGTTCTGGAGAAGGAAAGGACAACCCATTTTAGTATTCGTGCCTGGGATATCTCATGAACAAAAAAGCCTGGCGGCTGCAATCCATGGGGTCACAAAAGAGTCGACACAACTTAGCAGTTAAACAACAATGAAACAAAATATGGAATAGAAGTCCTAATGGGAAGAGAAATAGGAGAGGAAAAAATGCTCCACTAGGTAATATTAGCTGCCCACTATATAAGAATCACAGCTGGTCAGTCCTGGGGGAAAACCGGCATCAATCCTGAGTCATTGTATATGAAACCTAGATGACAGTCCATGTGCTACTTGACATCTTTAAACCTCACAGGGCCTCAAAGATCCAGGCATGGGTCTTCCTGCTCTCTCCAGATGTGTGCCCCACCCCACAGGAAAGTTCCTCCACATTGCACAATGTACCAGCTGCAACCAATCCAAGCATCAACCTCATAGATTTCAGCTCCCCAACAGTGTGAGAAATTATTCAAGAAATTGACCACATCTTTGTTCAGGTCCTAAGAATTACTCGACCCTCTTGTCACTACAAAGCCTGCCTCATGAAATTCCAAGTGCAGCTCACTTGGCCCTCCCCGGTATCTGGGGTCCTCCTCCCCAAAGCAGTGTGATCATGTGACTGATAAAGCAACGTCCATCTCATCTCGCCAAGGTCAGGTGTCATGCATTTAGCTGGCTGTACTATTTAGGACAAACACCAGTGGGATGAAAGGAGGTAGGCAGAAAGGTAATGAAGACCAGTGGGTTGGATTAGGGGTAAAACGTGAACTGAGGGAGGCAAAAATTCTGATATTCTTATGTGGCATTTTATAATCTCTTTCAGGCAAATCTAAGTTTTGGTGAGGCAAAAAGCTCACCTTATTATATGCTCTACTAGTTTGGAAGTTATGGTATAAATTTTTATTACTTAATGATACCAGACCACCTGACCTGTCTTGTGAGAAATCTGTATGCAGGTCAAGAAGCAACAGTTAGAAATGGACATGGAACAACAGACTGTTGTTCCACTGGACATGGAACAACCGACGGTTCAAATTCAGAAAGGAGTATGCCAAGGCTGCCTATAGTCTCCTTGCTTATTCAACTATATGCAGAATATATCATGGGAAATGCCAGGCTGGATGAGGCACAAGCTGGAATCAAGATTTCCAGGAGCAATATCAATAACCCAAGGTAAGCAGATGACACCACCCTTATGGCATAAAGCAAAGAAGAACTAAAGAGCTTCTTGATGAAAGTGATAGAGGAGAGTGAAAAAGTTGGCTTAATACTCAACATTCAGAAAACTAAGATCATGGCATCTGGTCCCATCACTTCATGGCAAAAAGATGAGGAAACAATGGAAATAGTGACAGACTTTATTTTGGGGGCTCCAAAAACTCTGTAAATGGTCACTGTGGCCATGAAATTAAAAGACATTTGCTCCTTGGAAGAAAAGCTATGGTCAAACTAGACAGCGTATTAAAAAGCAGAGACATTACTTTGCCAACAAAGGTCCATCTAGTCGAGGCTATGGTTTTTCCAGTGGTCATGTATGGATGTAAGAGTTGAACTATAAAGAAAACAGAGTGCTGAAGAATTGATGCTTTTGAACTGTGGTGTTGGAGAAGACTCTTAAGAGTCCCTTGGACTGCTAGGAGATCCAACCAGTCCATCTTCAAGGAAATCAGTCCTGAGTATTCATTGGAAGGACTGATGTTGAAGCTGAAACTCCAATACTTTGGCCACCTGATGTGAAGAACTGACTCATTTGAAAAGACCCTGATGCTGGGAAAGATTGAAGGCAGGAGGAGAAGGGGCAACAGAGGATGAGATAGTTGGATGGCATCACCAACTCAATGCACATGAGTTTGAGTAAGCTCTGGGAGTTGGTCATGGACAGGGAAGGCTGGCATGCTGCAGTCCACGGGGTTGCAAGGAGTCAGAAACAACTGAGCAACTGAACTGAACTGAGTAACTATTCTTTAGTTTGAAAGTACATAGGTCATATTGCGATCTAGATTTTATTACCATTTTCTGGGAAAAATAAAAAGAAATGCTATCATTTCATCAAATTTATGTAAAAATGTGTGATGGTTATTTTGTTTATATGCAAAATATGTTTTACATGTGTGATATAATTTATGAACAATATATAAGTTTGGTGTAACTAATATGTAATTAGGTCATAAATAGTTATGATCTCTTTTTAATTCATTACTCCCACCTCTTCTTTTCCATTTGCCTCTCGAGTCTAGTGTGTGCTTCATTCTCTGACTCCTGCAGACTCACGGAACTCTGAGCCACATCTCCTATTTACTGCCATGGACCAGCAGTTGTCTGATAATTTAGCACCTACTCACGAAGGAGAGTCTCCATTATGCTTATTGATCTGAAGGATATTTTTGTTACTTTTATTATTCTTATCATAGTTTTTTGCAGAACTTTATTGCTGCATCATTTCCAGTTACTATCATAATTGATCCTGAAGTGTTTATTTTTGTTGGTTTCTAACACAGAAACCTGATCCTGTAGAAATTTTGCTGTTCAGTTGCTCAGTCATATACGACTCTTTGAAATCCCCTGGATTATAGCCCACTAGTCTTCTCTGTCCATGGGACTTCCCAGGCAAGAATACTGCCATTTCCTTCTCTAGGGGATCTTCCCGACCCAGGGACTGAACCCATGTCTTCTGCATTGGTAGGTAGATTCTTTACCACTGAGCCATCAAGGAATCCTTAATCCTGTAGAATATAATGAAGCAATCTTAAGCAGAAAGCAACACTGGACTTAAAAAAATTTTGTGATTACCCTGATTGGGATAGTGTCATTAGTAAACAAGGAGTCAATCATTCACCTAACGGATGCCTATGTAACATCTCTTGTGGGCCAATTTCCTTTCTGAGGATTAGGTAGAATACAGAGAAGCTCCAAAAGATAATTAATACTCAATCCCATACTCCAGTGGTCCCATGGTCCGCCTGAGGAATAGACAAATATGTGTCATTCTATTGCTCCATGATTAATATAATAGATGTGCATGCTGGTTGTTATTTGTGTGTTTTGATGATGTGAGAATAAGTGATTATATCTAGCTGGGTGGGAGAAAGTTGGAAAAAGCTTCACAGTGAAGTGAATCTTCAAATTAGGACTTGAAGAGTTAATAAGATTCAGCCAAGCAAGGAGAAGGGTTAAGGATGACTCTGTGGATCACAACAAACCATGGAAAATTCTTAAAGACATGAGATTACCAGACCACCTGACCTGCCTCCTGAGAAATTTGTATGCAAGTCAAGAAGCAACAGTTAGAACTGGACATGGAACAACAAACTGGTTCCAAATCTGGAAAGGAGTACATCAAGGATGCCTATTGTCACCCTGCTTATTTATCTTACATGCAGAATGCATCAGGCAAAATGCCAGGCTGGATGGAGCACAAGCTGGAATAAAGATTACCAGGAGAATTATCAATAGCCTCAGATATGCAAATGACACCACGCTTAAGGCAGAAGTGAAGAACTAAAGAGCCTCTTGATGAAAGTGAAAGAGGAGAGTGGAAAAGTTGGCTTAAAGCTCAACATTCAGAAAACGAAGATCATGGCATCTGTCTCAACACTTCATGGCAAAGAGATGAAGAAATAAAGGAAAGAGTGACAGACTTTATTTTGGGGGGCTCCAAAGTCCCTGTAGGCTGTGACTATAGCCTTGAAATTAAAAGTCACTTGCTCCTTGGACGTAAAGCTATGACCAACCTAGACAGCATATTAAAAAGCAGAGACATTATTTTGCCAACAAAAGTCCATCTCGTCAAAGCTATGGTTTTTCCAGTAGTCATGTTTGAATGTAAGGGCTGGACTATAATGAAAGCAGAGTGCCAAAGAATTAATGCTTTTGAACTGTGGTGTTGGAGAAGACTCTTGAGAGTCCCTTGCACTCAAGCAGATCCAACAAGTTTATCCTTAAGGATATCAGTCCTGAATATTCACTGGAAGGACTGATGCTGAAGTTGAAACCCAATCCTTTGGCCTGATGCAAAAAACTGACTCACTGGAAAAGACCCTGATGCTGGGCAAGATTGAAGGTGTGAGAAGGGACTGACAGAGGATGAGATGGTTGGATGGCATCACTGCCTTGATGGACATGAGTTTGAGTAAGCTCTGGGAGTTTGTGATGGACAGGGAAACCTGGTGTGCTGCTGTCCATGGGGTCTCGAAGAATTGGACAGGACTGAGAGACTGAACTGAATTGAACTGAAAGGGAAAGGGAAGCCAAGCGGAGGCAAAGGGTGTGTTGAGCATTCATTCATTCATCCATTTACCAATTGGCTAATCAGCTGATTTATTCAACAAACAGGAGTCTAAGACTTAGATTGGGCTAAATATTGTACAAGGCACCTATAGAGAACTTGCCCCAGTGGCTCGTACCATAAAGCATCTGCCTGTAATGCAGGAGACCAAGGTTCAGTCCCTGAGGCATGAAGATCCCCTGGAGAAAGAAGTGGCAACCCACTCCAGTGCTCTTGCCTGGAAAATTCCATGGACAGAGGAGCTTGGTTAGGCTACAGTCCATGGGGTCACAAAGAGTTGGAAATTACTTAAGGATTTCACTCTCACCTATAGAGAAACAAACCCTTCTGTGAGCAATACCGCAGGTCATGGAGAGGGGAATCATGAAACATTCAAGGTGCAGCCCACTACCTGTAAGGACACTGGCAAGCACAGAACTGCTAGGTGGCTGTGTCATACTAAAGCTTGTGGAGCATTGCTAGTTTTCTGATAATGAAAATAAAAACAAAGCTCAGAAGAGTCTAACAAAATCATCTTTCCAAACACTTGCTTCCCAAGGCCTCTGTTTTTACCTCCTACCTCTTGCCCACATTAAAAGTGCATTTCATTTGTCCTAAATTCATCTCATTCTGCCTGTTTCTCAGAAGTGCTTTCAGTCATTCCACTTCACAGCCCTCTCCACAGTCATTTGCTGCTGGCGTCAGATTCATCTTCAATCCTGAGTGACAGATTTGGGGAAGAACCCAATTAGAACCCAGCTAATGAATCCTCCACGGGCTCCCCTAATAGCCAAATGACTGTTTATTTTCATCTTTTGAATTAAGAAAGAGACTGCAATTAGAGGAAGAGTTTAGAATAAAGAAGCACTAATTGAATCAGAGAAACACCTGTGCTCCTCAACCTATATGTATTTATGTCCTTTAATCTGATGTTGTCTAAAAGGTGCAAAGTTTTTTAAACATGCTAATTATGTGCTATATGGAAAGCAGACTCTCAATAAAAGCTACAAATTAACAGCATCGAGGGAAAAAAAAAGACATCAGGGAACAAAGGCATTTTATAGTCTTTTACCCTGGAGTACTTTTTAAATGAAAATACCAAATGAAATAGTCTTTAAAACTGTATTTATTATGATTCTATAATATGATTCTATAATAATAGTGAGATATATTCATCAGATGTTATTTGCAAATATTCACATATTTGAGTGAAAAAGCATTACTCAGTAAGTGAAAAATGCTGAGTTGTCATTACAAAGTCATAAGAGCATCTATGGTGTGCTTTTTTTTCTTTTACAGTTTGAGGAGCAGCTGGTAGAGGCTACATTTGATGTTATTCAGAATAGCAGGCTGCAGTGACAGACCACTGGGACTCCAAGGTGACAATCGTTTTAATTGTTTCTAAATGTGCAATGACTGCAGGAATCTCTGAAAATGTGAACATTTAATAACCCACAGTTACTGGGTACCCCTTTGCCATTTATCCTTATCAGAAACATAGACACCAGCTATCTTCTTTTCAAAAGAGATCAACTATTACTGTGAATGAAGACTCTGTCATGGGTAATGTGATCACTCAGATCTAGTCATTGAGTTACTTCCCACACACAAGAGCACAGAACCTTCTGAATTTGACCTAGGTGAGAAGATGAACCCCAAACAAACAAAACCCTGAATATTTGACACTGAGATATGCCATTTCACTCTTTCTTTATTCCTACCACAACAATAGTCCTTTTGACTCCACAGTTGTATAATTATTAAAACTATGTTAAGTGGTGAGCACACAAATATTTTCTTGCTTCTGTTAGCCCAACCAAGTCTTTCATTCCTAACCGACTTCTAGCGAGTGTTAGTCGCTCAGTCGTGCCTGACTCTGCGAAGCCATGGACTGCAGCCCACCAGGCTCCTCTGTCCATAGGATTTTCCAGTGAAGGATACTGGAGAGGCTTGCCATTTCCTTCTCCAGGGGATCTTCCTGACCCCGGGATCAAACCCGGGACTTCTGCACTGCAGGCAATTCTTTACTGACTGAGGTACGAGGAAAGAGATACGAGGCTAGCGTTTATCTAGCCACAAGGGGGTCAGAAAGATATATAGCACTAGTATTAATCCCTAGTCCTCCAAATTTCGTCTAAAGGTCTCTTCTTGCAATGTTTAACTTTTTTATACATTGCAAGAACGATTTTCAGTCCCACCACATCAGTACTAGTGATATATTTCCATGACTACTTCCAGCGCATCCCAGTCAGGCTTTAGTCAGCACTGCTAATGCGTGTGTGTGTGTGCTCGGTTGCGTCTATATGTATATATGCCACCTGGGAGGTCCTTTGAATGGGTGTGTGGGCGTATTATTCTAGAAATACACAAAGACCATATATATATATAAAACCATGATGGCTAAGCAGTAAAGAATCCACTTGCCAATGCAGGAGCTGCAGAAGAGGCAGGTTCGATCCCTGGGTCAGAAAGATCCCCTGGAGAATGAAATGGCAATCCACTCTAGTATCCTTGCCTGGAAAATCCCATGGACAGAGGATCCTGGCAGGCTATAGTCCATGGGATGACAAGAGTCAGACACAACTTAGTGACTAAACAACAAATATATGTGTGTGTGTGTGTGAGTTTTGCACAGTGTGAAGGATGTATCATTTAAAGACAATTAATTTGAGGTTCATATAGAGATCATAGAACTTTTAGAATCTTTGGTGTGGACAACAACAGAATGTTGGATTCCAAGTATATTCTGCAACACACAAAGAGCCCAGTGGTAGACAAAAATATATATTTCACAAAAAATATTATAGTATATGGGTTCAAATTAAACTTATAGTTTGTCTTCACTTTATTCACCACAGCATTCTTTAAAAAGAGTGGGCTTAAGTAGAAATGCCCTTGAAGTAGCCTAATAAGGTACTGCATAAAGCATATATGTAAATAATAGAGGAAATGGTAAGAAGAAAGGAGATGAACATGAGGCAACTTCCAGGTGTTGGAATAGAGTCAAATAGAAAGTGGATACATGGTTCCTTGCAAAGAGTTTTATATGGCCTCAAAGTTATTAAAGAGATCATTTATTTGTAGAAAAAAATCAAAGAATAAATAAAGAGAAGGATAGGCTATTTTTGATAATACAGTTTAGGAAACTGAAATTAATATTAAAAAATATAGAGATGAAAACCACATTAGAGGCAATAAATTCAAAGTAAAATCAGCTCACATTAATCAAGGAGAGAGGGTACAAGTTGAAGAAAAAATTGAAACATAGTAAAGATAACAAGAGGCAGAATGATATAGTACATAATGTTTTATAGACATAAAGGGCATACTGGATCAAACCATCTATCAACTACATACCAGCCAAGTATCCTGAACAGTTCCATTCAGTCACTCAGTCATGTCTGACTCTTTGTGACCCCATGGACTGCAGCACACTAGGCTCAGGCTTCCCTATCCATCCTGAATAAGTTACCCTTAGCCTTGTTATGTATTAAGATATTCATCCATAAAATGGGAATGATGATAAATCTACATATTAGGAGGTTCTAGTATGACCTAGAGATAGTGAACATATGGAATATTACACTGAGCCTGATACACATTCAGAGCACCACAAATGTTAGTCATTACACAAAAATGAGAGAAGATAAAAGAGATTCACAATATATATAAGGAAATGAACAAATATAGCTAAAAATTCTCAATATTTTTGACTCTATGGGATGAAAAGGCAAAACTTATCCTAAGAAGTATTGAGGCAAAGTTCTCATCTACATAGCTTACCTTGAGGAAGTTATTGATTTTCCAGAATCAAAAGAAAATTTCAGACTCTGTCCAGAAAGTGAAAAAAATAAGGTGAAAAAAATCAGACTGACTGACATATTATTTTTCCATACTAAGTTTCAGTGACAAATGACGATAGAGCCTCACTTCAAAGATCCTACAGAAAAAAGAAAATATGACCCTAGAACAGTGGAACTGATGTAGATATTCTTCACATGTAAAGACAACACACAGAAAGAAAAAAAATACTTCTGAAGATACTATGTCTTGAGTCTTTTGTATTACGTGTATACATATTATATTTTTTTCAATCTTTGCATATACCTGTCATGAAAGGTTATATATATATATATATATATATATATATATATATATATATATATTTCCACCTAAAAATAAGATAATTTTGTTTGAACTTGGAGACCAAAATGCAATTACTTGTGCCTCACCTACTAGCTGTGTGATCCTGGAAGAAGCAAATAATCTGGCTGAAACCCAGTTCTTCCTCTTTCCTGGGAAGTGGTGTATATACACCAAAACTGGAGCTGAAATATTTATGTAAAAATTTTACTTTGCAATTGGTAAAGATCATTCAGTTTCATTATTTCTGCTCAGCTAGTGAGTAATATAATGGAAAGTTAGAGTTGCTCAGTCGTGTCCAGCTCTTTGCCACCCCATGGACTCCACAGTACATGGAATTCTCCAGGCCAGAATACAGGAGTGGGTAGCCTTTCCCTTCTCCAAGATCTTCCCAACCCAGAGATCGAACCCAAGTCTCCCATATTGTAGGCAGATTCTTTTACCAGCTGAGCCACAAGGGAAGCCTAGAAGATCCTAAATTATTTTATTCACAAAGAAAGCAAACCAGGAAAAAATATGTCATACAAATAAATGGAGAATCTTGTGCTCTGCACAATGTGGTCAACTTTATCAAAAGTTTTTATCTCATAGATGATATATTGCTATTCTCTTTGAAGGCTTTTTCTTCCTAGGGGGTTCTACTCTTCAAATTCAGCATCTTGAGCTCTTTTTCTTTCACAACATACATTAACAATATTCTAACAGTCTACTCTTGTATGGTATAAAACAGATATAAAAAAATAAGAAATCCAAGCTTTGATTTTTAGGTGCTATTGGGTTTCCCTGGTAGCTCAGATGGGGAAAGAACCTGCATGCAATGCAGGAGTCCCAGGTTTGATCCCTGGGTTGAGAAGATCCCCGGAGAAGGGAATGGTTATACACTTCTTGCCTGAGAATGGTTACACACTCCATGGACAGAGGAGCCTGGTGGACTACAGTCAATGGGGTCACAAAGAGACAGACACAAATGAGAGACCAACAGGCACACTTACTGAAAGAACACATCTAAGTGAACATAATACACTCAGTCATGTCTGACTTTTGCAACCGTATGGACTATACAATCCATGGAATTCTCCAGGCCAGAATACTGGAATGGGTAGTCTTTCCCTTCTCCAGGGGATCTTCCCAACCCAGGAATCAAGCCCAGGTCTCCGCATTGCAGGCAGATTCCTTACCAACAGAGCCACAAGGGAAGCCTGAGAATACTGGATTGGGTAGCCTATCCCTTCTCCAGTGGATCTTCCCAACTCAGGATTCGAACCAGGGTCTCCCATATTGCAGACAGATTCTTTACTGACTGAACTATGAGGGAAGCCCACTTCAGGCACTGAGACACCTTAATGGTGCCCCTAAAATAAGAGAATGAATTACTCACGAAAGAAAGGAACTTCAAACTCTATTTTTTTTCACATCCTGCTGCTTAATTTCCGATAACTAGGCACATTAAATGTCCAGTCTAAATTGCAACCAATCCTAGACCGTGTTAAACCTCAACATGGGCCAGAAAATATTGGAAATCATCTCTACCCCACCCCCAGTAGGTAGTCATAGAAAGAGTAGGAAGACCTCCACTTATTGAATGGCTACAGTGTGGTAGGCATTTTACCTGTTGATCTCCAGCCCTGGCAGGTAGTTTCAGTGTCCATCTCTCTGATGATGCACCTGACATTCAGTGCCATTTAGTGATTTGCCAAGTAACTGTCATAGTAGGACAGCAGAGCACAGGTTCAAATGTCTATCCACCTGGTTCTGAAGCCTGCATTATTCTGCTCCACTTTATTACAAATTAAAGTATTTGATGATTGTTTCATTACTTACTGAGCTGAGGGAACTTGAAAATAACTTGAAATTTTAGAATTTCAGTTTTTTTCAGATCCACAATAGACTCATTCATGATGCCAATGTCATAGATAGATGGCATTATGTAGTTATATATATATATATATATATATATATAATATTTTCTAGTTTTATTGGGGTGTAATTTATAAAGGTTGTATATAATTATAGCCACTTGGGAAAACATTTTGACTCTTACTCACAAAACTAAGCATACCCATACCCAGATAAACCAGCCATCACAGTCCTTGCTATTTACTTAAATGAGGTGAAAACATATCCACATAAAAACCTACACTCTAATGATTTTTAGCAGCTTCATTCATAAGTGCTGAAACTTGGAAGCAATCAGGATTTCCTTCAGTAGATAAATGAAAAAAATTACCTGCAGTACATATGTACAGTGGAATATTGCTAAATCACTTCAATCGTGTCCGACTATGTGCAACTTATAGATGGCAGTCCACCAGCCTCCCCCGTCCCTGGGATTCTCCAGGCAAGAACACTGGAATGGGTTGCCATTTCCTTCTCCAATGCATGAAAGTGAAAAGTGAAAGGGAAGTCACTCAGTCGTGTCCGACCCTCAGCGACCCCATGGACTACAGCCTACCAGGCTCCTCCATCCATGGTATTTTCTAGGCAAGAGTACTGGAGTGGGGTGCCACTGCCTTCTCTGCAGTGCAATATTATTCAGCACTAAAAAGAAATGAGCTTCCAAGCCATGAAAAGACATATTGTTGTTGTTCTTCAGTCCCTAAGTCATGTCTAACTCTTTGTGACTCCATGGACTGCAGCACAACAGGAATCCCTGTCCTTCACTATCTCCCAGAGTTTGCTAAAATGTATGTTCACTGAGTTGGTGATGCCATCCTACCATCTCATCCTCTTCCACCTCCTTCTCCTCGTGCCCTAAATCATGAAGGAAGTTAAATGCATATTACTAAGTGAAAGCAGCCAACCTGAAAAGGCTGCATATGAAATGATGGCAACCATATGACACTCTGGAAAAGATGAAACTTTGGAAACAGTAAAAACATCAATGAATACCAGGGGTATGGTTCAGGGGAGGGGAAGATAATCAGGCATAACCCAGAGGATGTTTAGGGCAATTAACACTCTATGGTGCTGTAACTAGTCAGTCATAGGTAATGGATCTCATACCAAGAACAGATACCTTTTCCCAAACCCACATACCAGAAATGGCAGATCATAATGCCTTGCCCACTAAGGTCAGTCTAGTCAAGGCTATGCTTTTTCCTGTGGTCATATGTGAGAGTTGGACTGTGAAGAAGGCTGAGTGCCAAAGAACTGATGCTTTTGAACTGTGGTGTTGAAGAAGACTCTTGAGAGTCCCTTGGACTGCAAGGAGATCCAACCAGTCCATTCTGAAGGAGATCAGCCCTGGGATTTCTTTGGAAGGAATGATGCTAAAGCTGAAACTCCAGTACTTTGGCCACCTCATGCGAAGAGTTGACTCATTGGAAAAGACTCTGATGCTGGGAGGGATTGGAGGCAGGAGGAGAAGGGGATGACAGAGGATGAGATGGCTGGATGGCATCACAGACTCAATGGACGTGAGTCTGAGTGAACTCCGAGAGATGGTGATGAACAGGGAGTCCTGGCGTGCTGCGATTCATGAGGTCACAAAGAGTTGGACATGACTGAGCAACTGAACTGAACTGAATGCGGTTGTTCAGTCATACGTAGGTTCTAGCCCTATTTTTTAAAGGAATTTCCATACAGTTCTACACAGTGGCTGTATCAAATAATGCATGCATATGGAATGCATGCATATGGCATACTATGATTCATGGGGTCGCAAAGAGTCGGACATGACTGAGCAACTGATCTGAACTGAATGCCTCTCTTGCTGGTTCTCCAGCTACGCTGTAAGAAACCACAAACTAGAGGGCCATCTGGCCTAAAAAAAATAAAAAAAAAAAGAAACATGTTCAATGCTCTCTCAAACCAGTTGTCGAAGTAAAACGATGTTTTCTGCATCATTTAGAGAGAAAACTTGTCCAGCCCTAGCGCTGTGCATAATATCATGTTATCTCCCTCAGCTAATGTCCACATCTGTTAGCTTGTTGGAGACAAAGTTGAATGCTGCTTGGAATCAGTGTTGGGCAAATGTTTGAATGAGACATGCAGTCCACCCGGACGGATTGCTAATTTATCTTTGCAATCTTCACTGGTTTTAGCTCAACAAACCATGATACAGTATCTGAGTTGGCAGCTGAGAAATTCCCAGGAAGTTCTAGGGTCCCAGCTGTCCTTTTGAAGAGTTGGCGAGCTGGAGATAACTGGCAATAAGCCCAACTTCCAGAGCCCAGCTGTGCTGGACATACAGATAGACTACAGATGGGGAGCACCAGGTTACAAGAGCTTAGGTTTTGCATCGAGGTTCTAAGACCTCGTTGCTGGAGGTCAGAAGGGGAAGAAACACAGAGCCCTGCCAGCTGCTGCACAATATCGGCAGTGAAGACTGGACTTGAGCTCCCTGTGTATGTGTGCATTATGCAAGAAGATTTTATGGGTTTAGCAAAGGGAGTTCAAAATGGTTTTATTTATATATGCCAGGGAGAAGAGGTAGAACGCTTGGTTGATGGAAAACTTGAGAAGTTTGTCTCTGCTTCTTCAATGTCTCTTTTTCCATTTTCATTTCTCTTTCCCTGTGGCTCCCATTTTCCTTCTGCCTGGTATCAGGAGAGGAGATGATTTTGTTGGAATTGAGTAGCATGATTTAGCTAACTCATCTTGATGGTTCCATAGCTCACAAATTTAGGATTCTGAAATTAGCAGAAGAATCTTTTTAGACAAGTAGGTCAAGTAAAAGAGCAGTATAACAAATGATAGGTGTGCTTTTTTCTTCCTTCTCGAAAAATTATCCATCCACCAGAGCTGCACGTGAGAGTAAGGCATAAAGTTAAATAAAATAATGTTGGATGAAGACAAACATATGTCTGAATTTTAGATCTTGGCAATGAACTTAAGCTTTCTGAGCATTAGTTTCTCTATCGTAAAAATGGAAATAATGAAAATAGACTTGTAGGGTTGTTATAAGGTCTAAGTTAAACATAAAGTTAAAGCTTGGTACCTAATAGTTATTTAAAGTTTAGCGTGATTTTCCTACTCAAAAAAATAAATAAGTGTTGTTGCTGCTAAGGTTTTGCTACTGCCATTATGTGTGGAAAGACTGAGATGCCTTATACCTTTCTAAAGATATTATGGCTTCCCTCATAGCTCAGTTGGTAAAGTATCCACCTGAAATGCAGGAGACCCTGGTTCAATTCCTGGGTTGGGAAGATGTGCTGGAGAATGGATAAACTACCCACTCCAGTGTTCTTGGGCTTACCTTGTGGCTCAGTTGGTAATGAGACACCTTATATCTTTCTAAAGATATTACAATGTCAGAGAAGAAAGCTGTAAAGAAGATAAGATAGAACTTTATTTTACATCCTTGATAATACATCAGGCAGTTATCCACCCATCCATTGGGGGTGGCCCCTGAAAGCTACTATTTTTATCTATCTATCTTTCTTTTCTATCATCTATCTATCTATCAGGTTGGCTGTAAGATTTTATGAAAATAGCCAAATAGTTTGGCCAACCCAGTATCTATCTCCCTATCTGTCTATTTACCCATCCAAGCCAATACTAGTAATTTCAGCACCAATCCCAGTATGCCCACTAATGTAAAAATTGAGATTAGTGGTTCAAATAGCCATGGACCTCCCTGGGTCATTTCAAAGTACTTAGCAATCATGCTTCAATACCAAAAGATATGGAAACACTCTGAAAGGTCTAACAAATAGCTTTGGTTTTCCCTTCTCTCCCTCCTTCTATGTTTCTCTTCTTTCTCTCCTTTTTAAAAAAATTTTGAACTTTAAATACCTTGGTAAAAGTCAATAAATTAAAAATAACAGAGGTCAAGAAAAATTTTAGGTCAAATTTTGAGCTAAACTATACACAACTGAGATGCTCTCTAACTATAGGGTCTTCTGCTCCTGCAGTGTTGACATAAACAAATACGTGAAAAATAAGAAGAAATCCATCCATTGATTAGGCTCTTGCCTGAATCATTTATACAGGTGTCTATCTCATGGAGTGAGCTTCAGGATTCTGTAAGCCCAGAGCAAAGACTGGCATCTGGGCTTCTGGTGTGATCCATGATGGATGCTTGATTCTCAGAACCCATGGGGATTCTGAGCAGGCAGGGTAGAACTGACAGGAGCTTCACTGAGTGTTACCAACAAAGCATGGCAGATAAGGCACACATTCTACACCTTTACCTTTTCCAGAGTGGAGCGCTGTGTCACTGATGGCTGGGATCAGGGGAAAGAAATCAGATTAGCAGATGGTGGTGGCTCTATCAGTTACCCATTATGGAAGCAATGCACCTCTTGTTCTTACTACTGTAGGGAAGAAAAAAAAAAAATACCCAGGGACTTTTAGCAATGCTATTTCCTGTAACCCATAAAGCCATTATAAAAGGGCATTCTGTGTGTGGGAGAGGGTCAGGGAGAGTCAGGAGGGAGTCCTCACACACATTTCTCAGGAGTCTGGTCAAGGGCTGTGAGAGGTCATGTGAAAGCTCATAAAGACCTGAGTTTTAATTGGGAAAAGTCTAATCATAAGTTAGTCTTTGAAATGTATTTGAAATGGGAAAAAGAAAAAAAAAGTTTGTGGATGCATATAATACAGGGCAATATCCTTAAAGATCAGATCAGTAATAAACCCTATTATCTACCTGCCTATAAGCTCTATGTATCTCCAGGAGCTAGCTAACACACAGTCTGGTTTATGGTTAAGAATTAAACAAAAATGTGTTAAATGAATGATTATAAAGATCATGGTATGTTGATACCTTGACAATATTTACTTTACATATTTAAGTATTTTTTGAATATGATATAATCAGCATGGTTGTAGAAAGACAAGGAATTGGCTATGAACATTATGTGTCCATGTATCTGTTTAATCACATTACAGTTAATATTTTACAATCTGAAAAGAATTAGAGGTATCACTGAATAAATTAATAATCATGAAGTTCTTTAGATGAGCGAGAAATAAATGGAAAAATATTGCTATTTTCAGTATCTATTCTGTCTGGTCACTGCCCTAGATTAGCTATTTCAGAGACTGCCATTCATTTAAACTTCACAATAACCCATCAAGGTGAGGGTTATCAGTTGCCCAGAGGGGGAAATGTCCCTCCTGAAGTCCTGCATCCTACTGTTACAAACATTTGTTTGTTTGTTTGTTTTTGACTGCACTGCCAGGTATGTGGGATCTTACTTCCTAAGATCAAATCTGCACCCCCTGCATTGGAAACACAGTCTTAACCACTGGACAACCAGGGAAGTCACTATACATATTATTTTTAAAAATCACCCTCAATTTTATACCTTTGGCAATGCAAAGGAATTCTTTGTGGGTAATATATTCTTAGCAAGTATGTTCTGTCTTCCTTTGACATTAGTCATGAAGTTGAATTCTAATTGCATGAAAGTTTAAACTGTTTGAATTCACATAAGTCTTCTGAATAGGAATGTAGAATCTTAGTAGCTTTATAAGGTTGAAAAGCAAGAGGTCTTTTTCTAGTTTAAATACTGGCTTGGAATGCTTCTAGATTATTTTTCTTAAGCTAACTTTATCATTACTGCAGACAAAACTATCTTAAATAAAATATGTAATCGAATAGTTTTAGTGGGGCTAAGAATTCAAGTTTCTCAACTGTCAGTCAAAACAGATTTGAGATGGATTGTTAGGATCCAACTGCATCAAATACACCCAATCTGTCCCACATATTCTGATCAGAGAAAGTGAAAAATAGTGCCAAGGATAGCAAGTCACTCTATGGTAAGCTAGCTCTGTAGCTGAATCAGTTCAGTTCAGTTCAGTCGCTCAGTCGTGTCCAACTCTTTGCGACCCAATGAATCACAGCACGCCAGGCCTCCCTGTTCTTTACCATCTCTCGGAGTTCACTCAGACTCACATCCATCGAGTCCGTGATGCCATTCAGGCATCTCATCCTTGGTCATCCCCTTCTCCTCCTGCCCCCAATCCCTCCCAGCATCAGAGTCTTTTCCAATGAGTCAACTCTTCACATGAGGTGGCCAAAGTACTGGAGTTTCAGCTTTAGCATCATTCCTTCCAAAGAAATCCCAGGGCTGATCTCCTTCAGAAAGGACTGATTGGATCTCCTTGCAGTCCAAGGGACTCTCAAGAGTCTACTCCAACACCACAGTTCAAAAACATCAATTCTTCGGCGCTCAGCCTTCTTCATAGTCCAACTCTCACATCCATACATGACCACAGGAAAAACCATAGCCTTGACTAGACAGACCTTAGTTGGCAAAGTAATATCTCTGCTTTTGAATATACTATCTAGGTTGGTCATAACTTTCCTTCCAAGGAGTAAGCATCTTCTAATTTCATGGCTGCAGTCACCATCTGCAGTCATTTTGGAGCCCCCCAAAATAAAGTCTGACACTGTTTCCACTGTTTCCCCATCTATTTCCCATGAAGTGATGGGACTGGATGCCATGATCTTCATTTTCTGAATGTTGAGCTTTAAGCCAACTTTTTCATTCTCCTCTTTCACTTTCATCAAGAGGCTTTTAGTTCCTCTTCACTTTCTGCCATAAAGGTGGTGTCATCTGCATATCTGAGGTTATTGATATTTCTCCCAGCAATCTTGATTCCAGCTTGTGCTTCTTCCACTCCAGCATTTCTCATGATGTACTCTGCATATAAGTTAAATAAGCAGGGTGACAATATACAGCCTTGACGTACTCCTTTTCTGATTTGGAACCAGTCTGTTGTTCCATGTCCAGTTCTAATTGTTGCTTCCTGACCTGCATACAGAGTTCTCAAGAGGCAAGTCAGGTGGTCTGGTATTCCCATCTCTTTCAGAATAGATTCTCCAAATTGTGTTTAATTATTCAGAGAAAAGAACATTGTACTGGGCATGAAGAAGCTGAGTTATTAAAACTGCATCTGCTACTCTCATGTTGCTCAGTGTCCGCAGTGTCTGTTCTCCTTGAGTCTCAGTTACCTTCTCCACTGAACACTGCACATTAGCCCTAAGATCTCTGAGTTCAGACTCCACATGCCCTTATGCTGGGCCCAGCACAGACTTTTTAAGAAGTGTAGTTGATTTGAACAGTCTAAAGATGAGACATATATATGGAAACTTTAGCTCTTCTAAGGCATACAATTAACTTAGATAAAGTTTATCTTATCTAAGTTTACCATTGTTTCAGGTTGGGTATTACCACTTTAGAATATATCTTCCACAACACATATTTGGGGGAAAAAAAAAACAAAACATATTCAAAGGACTCTAATCAGACACATGAAACAAAATTTCAGGCAGAAAAGGAGAAGGAAAGAAAACTAGTGAGCAAAAAATTCAGCAAAATACATGCATATGGTGTTTGTATATAGAAGCTTCTCTCTCATTAGAAAGCTTTCATAAGCCTCTTATCCTTATCCCTCAGAGAGCTGGCAGAATGAAAACCATAATCACAGAAAACTAATCAAATTGATCACAAGGACCACAGTCTTGTCAATTAAACTATGAGCCATACCATGTAAGGCCACCCAAGACGGACAGGTCATAGTGGAGATTTCTGACAAAATGTGGTCCACTGGAGAAGGAAATGGCAAACCACTTCAGTATTCGTCCCTTGAGAACGTCATGAACAGTATGAAAAGGTGAAAAAGATATGACAGTGAAAGATGAACTGCTCAGGTTGCTCAGTGTCCAATATGCTACTAGAGAAAAGTGGATAAATAACTCCAGAAAGAATGAAAAGATGGAGCCAAAGCAAAAAAAAAAAAAAAAAAAAAAAAACCAGTTGTATATGTGACTGGTAATGGAAGTAAAGTCTAGTGCTGTAAAGAACAATATTTCATAGGAATCTGGAATGGTCCATAAATCAAGGTAAATTGGATGTGGTCAAACAGGAGATGGCAAGAGTGAACACTGATATTTTAGGAACCAGTGAACTAAAATGGAGTGGAAGGGGTGAATTTAACTCAGATGACCATTATATCTACTACTGTGGGTAAGAATCCCTTAGAAGAAATAGAGTAGCCCTCATAGTCAACAGAAGAGTCGGAAATGCAGTATTGGGTGCAATCTCAAAATAACAGCATGATCTCTGTTCGTTTCCAAGGCAAACCATTCAATATCACAGAAATCCAAGTCTACGCTCCAACCAGTAGTGCTGAAGAAGCTGAAGTTGAACAATTCTATGAAGACCTACAAGACCTTCTAGAATTAACACTCAAAAAAGATGTCATTTTCATCATAAAGGACTGAAATTCAAAAGTAGGAAGTCAAAAATACCTAGAGTAACAAGAAAATTTGGCCTTGGAGTACAAAATGAAGCAGGCCAAAAGCTAAGAGAGTTTTGCCAAGAGAATGCACTGGTCATAGCAAACATCCTCTTTCAACAGCACAAGAGAGGACTCTACACATGGACATCACCAAATGGTCAACACTGAAATCAGATTGATCATATTCTTTGCAGCCAAAGATGGAGAAGCTCTACATAGTCAGCAAAAATAAGATGAGGAGTTGACTGTGACATGACTCCTTATTGCCAAATTCAGACTGAAATTGAAGAAAGTAGGGAAAACCTCTAGACCATTCAGGTATGACTTAAATCAAATCCCTTACAATTATACTGTGAAAGTGACAAATAGATTCAAGGGATTAGATCTGATAGACTGTCTGACGAACTATGGACAGAGATTCATGACATTCTACAGGAGGCAGGGATCAAGACCATCCCCAAGGAAAAGAAATGCAAAAAGAAAAAGGGTTGCCAGAGGAGGCTTTACAAATAGCTGAGGAAAGAAAGCTAAAGGCAAAGGAGAAAAAGAAAGATATAAGCATCTGAAGGTAGAGTTCCAAAGAATAGTAAGAAGATATAAGAAAACCTTCCTCAGTGATCAATGTAAAGAAATAAAGAAAAACAATAGAATGGGAAAGACTAGAGATCTCTTCAAGAAAATTAGAAATCTCAAGGGAGCATTTCATGTAAAGATGGGCACAATAAAGTCCAGAAATAGTATGGACCTAACAAAAGAAAATATTAAGAGGTGTCAAGAATACACAGAAGAACTATACAAAAAAAAAAAAAAAAAAAGATTTGTATGACCCAGATAGCCATGATGGTATGATCACTCACCTAGAGTCAGACATCCTAGAATGTGAAGTTCAGTGGGCCTTAGGAAGCGTCACTATGAACTAAAGTAATGGAGGTGATGGAATTCCAGTTGAGCTATTTCAAATCCTGAAAAATGATGCTGTGAAAGTGCTGCACTCAGTATGCTTGCAAACTTGAAAAACTCAACAATGGCCACAGGACTGGAAAAGGTCAGTCTTCACTCAAATCACAAAGAAAGGCAGTGGCAAGGGATGTTCAAACTACCACACAGTTGCACTCATCTCACACACTAGCAAAGCAATGCTCAAAATTCTTCAAGCTGGGCTTTAACAATAGGTGAACTGTGAACTTCCAGATGTTCAAGCTGGATTTACAAAAGGCAGAGGAACAGAGATCAAAGAGCCAACGTCTGTTGGATCATTGAAAAAGCAAGAGAGTTCCAGAAAAATATCTATTTCTGCTTTATTGATTATGCCAAAGCCTTTGACTATGTGGATCACAACAAACTGTAAAAATTCTTCAAGAGATGGGAATACCTGACCTGCCTCCTGAGAAATCTGTATGCATGTCAGGAAGCAACAGTTAGAACTGGACATGGAAAAACAGACTGATTCCAAATCAGGAAAGGAGTACATAAAGGCTGTATATTGTCACCCTGCTTATTTAACTTACATGCAAAGTACATCATGAGAAACACCAGTCTAGGTGGTGGCTGGAATCAAGAATCTAGCTCAATCTGGAATCAAGATTGCTGGGAGAAATAACAATATCCTCAGATATGCAGATGACAGCACCCTTATGGCAGAAAGCAGAAAAGAACTAAAGAGCCTCTTGATGAAAGTTAAAGAAGAGAGTGAAAAAGTTGGCTTAAAACTCAACATTCAGAAAACTAAGATCATGGCATCTGGTCTCATCACTTCATGGCAAATAGATGGGGAAACAGTGAAAACAGTGGCTGACTTTATTTTGGGGGCTCCAAAATCACTGAAGATGGTGACTGCAGCCATGAAATTAAAAAGGCTTGCTCCTTGGAAGAAAAGCTATGACCAAGCTAGACAGCACATTAAAAAGCAGAAATATTACTTTGTCAACAAAGATCCGTCTAGTAAAAGCTATGTTTTTTCCAGTAGTCATGTATGGATATGAGAGTTGGACTGTAAAGTAAGCTGAGTGCCAAGGAACCGATGCTTTTGAACTGTGGTGTTGGAGAAGACTCTTGAGAGTCCCTTGGACTGCAAGGAGATCCAAACAGTTCATTCTAAAGGAAATCAGTCCTGAATATTCATCAGAAGGACTAATGCTGAAGCAGAAACTTCAATCCTTTGGGCACCAGATGCAAAGGACTGAATCATATCAAAAGGCCCTGATGTTGGGAATGATTGAAGGCAGTAGGAGAAGGAGATGACAGAGGATGTGATGATTGGATGGCATAACCAATTCGATCAACATGAGTTTGAGTAAGCTCCAGGAGTTGGTGATGGACAAGGAAGCCTGGTATGCTGCAGTCACAAAGAGTTGGTATGCCTGGTATGCTGCAGTCACAAAGAGTTGGTCACAACTGAGCAACTAAACTGAACTGATACAGAAATATACATAGACAAATATACATATAGATGCACATATATAAAGGATTGATATATGATTTTTTATCTACCACTAGCTCATTGTTATGTAATTGATAAATAAATTATGAGATGCTTTAAGTTCTTTAAGGGTAGGCATTTCATGAAATGTCGTCACTGATGTATCTATATCACTTAGTATCATAATTGATATCTAACAGATATTCAACAAGTATCATAATACAGAAGAACAAAACATATCATAAAGATCTATTAATGGTCTGATTTATCTCAACAAAACCAAGAAGTATATGTGATACCAAAACATTTCAAAAATCTAGTTTAGAGTATTAGCATTACTGGTCTCAGTTCTTCACATCCTTTTGTCTACATACCAATCATGGCCTCATTTTGTGCAGAATATACTTTTCTTAATTATGAAAGAAACAATTCATCAGGAGGACACAACAATTACAAATGAATATTTGCCTAATATCAGACTACAAAAATATCTGAAGCAAAGCAATAATTTTAAGAAGTGGAATAAACAATTTCACAATCAGAGAAAGATATTTTAACACCCTCTTGTAAGCAACTATTAAAACAACCAGACCAAAACCAAAATTGAAACATATCTGGACAACACTGTCAATCTCCTTGATTTAATTGATGTATGTAGAAGATTACATTCAACTTCAGGCAAATGCACATTATTTTCTATTATTTATGGTACATTTGCCAAAAGAGACCATTTACTAAGCCAGAAAAAAAAAGTCAATACATTTAAATAGATTGAAATATAGAGAATATACTATCTGACCAGAGTGGAACTAAATTGTAAGTTCCTTGAAATAAGCTAGCTAGGTCAACCTCAACTTTTGAAATTAAAATCATTGTAAGTAAGTCATAAATTTAAAAAATTAATAATAATTAGAAATATTTCTAACTGAATGATAGCACAAAACAATTTCTCTGGGATGCAGCTAAAACTGTGCATAGAGGGCAACATAATTTTACATTCTTACATTAGAAGAGAGCATATATCTAAAACTAGTGGATTCAGTTTTCACATTTCATAGACCACGGTGAGAAAAGTAAACCCAAGTGAGGCCAGTGTAGATAAAAGATACTGAAATAAGATAATAACTCTTTGAAAAAATTAGAATAAGGACAGAATTAAAAATTTAACAGATCCCAAAATTGGCTCTTTGAAGTGATCAACTAAAATGACCAACTCCTAACTAACGTGATTAAACAAGAGAAAAGGTGAGAAGTGAGCAAAAGAAAAGGTAAAAGGAAGAAAACAAAAGGTGAGAGAGGGAAAAGGAGAGACCACATAAACAAAAATCACAATATCAGGAATTAAAGTGAGCTTATTAAATACAGATTTCAGAGGTTTTAAAAGTATATTGATTAAGAAAATCATGAGCAACTTTAAGCTGATAAACATGAAATAAATTTTATCAAAATTCATGTAAGATGTGGCAAAATCTGGCTAGTCTTATGAGTATTAAATAAATTGAATTCAGAATCAGAAACTTTTCCAAAAAGAGTTCTCCAGGCTCATGTAATTTCATTGTTGAGTTACATCAAACTAAGAAAATAACAATAATTGTAGGCAAATATTTCAGCAAAAAAAAAAAAAAAGAAAGAAAAGAAAAGGAAGACGATGGCATGATCCTAATACCAAACCTTGGCAAAGACATACCAGAGATAAAATTAGAATGAATATTCCTCATATACACAAATTCTTCAAATATGGAAAGCTATATCCAAAACTGTTCAGTGGATCAGAACTCAGTACTATATAAGAAGCTTTGTTTCTCTTTTATGTCATACATTAATACAATAGAAACCGTCCAAGTTAACAATTACTAGTCTCTCATTTCTGAAGGTTGATCAAAATCTCTAGCTATTATTTGGTATCTCTGGCTGCTCAGTTTTTGACTGGCGACTGCAGTCATCCGAAGGCTGTCCAGAACATCTGCCCAATACCAGTTGTCCTCTGGGACTACTGACTAAAACACCTGCATAATATCTCCATTGGATTGTACTTCTCACAATACAAAAACTGGGGTTCAGGTGAGGGATTCCAAGAGCAAATGTTCCACGATGCATTATGCAGAACCCATGAAGCCAAAGGCTATGGCAGAAAAGAATAGTGTCTTTCCAACATATTGTACTCTTCAGTGAAGTCACAGGTCTCACCCAGATTCAAAAGGCAGAAAAAATAGACTCTCTTTCTTAATGGTGGAGTATCAAAGAAACTTGGTAAATCAGCATGGTGGATAGGAGACACCGTTTTAACTATCTTGGGAAAATATAGTCTGCCATAGTTTTGTGGTTCAATTGGTAAAGAATCCGCCTGCAGTGTGGGAGCCCTGGGTTTGATCCCTGGGTTGGGAAGATCTCCTGGAAAAGGGAAAGGCTACCCACTCCATTATTCTGGCCTGGAGAATCCCAAGGACTACAGTCCATGGGGTTGGAAGAGTCGGACACAACTGAGTGATTTTCACTTTCACAGTTTACTCTGTAGGCACAAAAATCACATTCTTCTCATGCACTAAATATACTCACCTTCTGCCCCTAAGAATTATAGATTTCATCTTATCATGGTATAACCTCAAAGCCTAGTATCTCATCATTTAAGTCAAGCCCAGATCCAGATAGGTTCCCCAAGTGTGGTTCATCAGATGTAGTTCTCTGCGTATAGTTTCTTTTGATACCAAGACTTGCTAATTAAAGAGAAAAGGCATACACCCTACCCTATGCCTTCAGTATAAAATGGTGACAATATGATAACCACAGATACTTCTGTTTAGAAGAGGGGGAAATTGGAGGTGCCTAGTCTTTATTATCTACAGCAAATCTGAAATCCAGGTGGACGTATGACCACTTGCTCAATTTAACAGCAGCTCTGCCGCTTCATGGCTCATTGTTCCACGCTTTGGGCTCTAAGCACTGCTCTCTGAGTCCTTTTTCTCAATTAAAAAGTGCTAAAAATGTTCCATCTCCCTAGGAAATGAGCTGAAATGCAAATCAGATTGTAAAATGATATCCACACAAACCTAAGAATCTTACTGGTGTGTTATGGTTGAATTCTGTGACCCCAAATCCATATGTTGGAATCCTAATGCCCAGTACTTGAGAATGTCACCTTATTTGGAAATACGCTCATTGTAATTAGTTAAGACAAGGTCACATTTTAAGTGATTTTTTTTCTTTTCCATTAAAATTTATTAAGACGTCCCTGTAGCCCAAATGGTAAGAAATCTGCCTGCGATGCAGGAGACCAGAGTTCAGTCCCTGGGTAGGGAAGATCCTGTGGAGAAAGGAATGGCAATTCACTCCAGTATTCTTGCCTGGAGAATTCCATGGACAGAGAAGCCTGGCAGGCTACAGTTTATAGGGTTGCAAAGTCAGACACGTCTGAGCAACTAACACACACACGCAGTTTATTACAGGATATTGAATATAGTTCCTTGTGCAACAATAGCACCTTGTTGTTTACCCATTCTACATATAATAGTTTGCGTCTGCTAGTTGGAAACTCCCAACCCAACCCTCCCCCACCTGCTTTCACTCTTTAGAACCACTAGTCTGTTCTCTATGTTGAGGTCACGTAGCGTAGAATGAATGACTGGTGTCCACTAGGACTATCGTCCTTATAACAGAAGAAATTTGGAGACAGCCACACACACAGTGACAATGCTGTGTGAATTTGGAGGAAACGATCTGGGTGATGTATCTATAAGCGAGAGATTTCCAGCAAACCACCAGAAGGTAGAAGAGGTATAGATCGTATTTTTCCCACATACCCCCAGGAGGAATCAAACTTGCCAACACCTTCATGAATAGACTACTAGCTTCCAGAATTGTAAGACAATAAATTTTCATTGTTTAATCTACCCAGTTTTGTTTACTTCATTATGACAGCTCTAACAAACTAATGGATCTGGAAGCAAGCTTTAGTAGTAATTTTAGGAATACAGGCATTCAAGAGTCTCAGAAAAAAACGGAGATGACCAAAGACAAATCATCTGATGCCCCAGGTCCTTCCTTCTCTTGGCAGATATTCTCTGTCCCAGATTAATTGATGAGATCCCAAAGCAAAGTTTTACAGATTATTATCTCATACAACAGGGAGCATTTAAGTTATGAAATCTCTCTATTTTATAGTGCAAGTATAGAGCATATGTGATATTCTTCAAAAGCATGACTCTTTGAGTCTGAATTTATTGACCATAAGTAATCCTTGCTTGAGGACATTCTAAGGAATCTTTCTCTTAGAAATTCGTGCTAAGTTGCTCAGTCATGTCCAGCTTTTTGTGACTCCATGGACTATAGCCTGCCAGATTGCTCTGTCCATGTGATTCTCTAGGCAAGAATACAGGAGCAGGTTTCCATGACCTCCTCCAGGGGATCTTCCCAACCCAGGGTTGAACCCATGTTTCCTGTGGTTCCTGCATAGCAGGCAGATTCTTTACTGGTGAGCCACCAGGGAAGCCCCTCTTAGAAAATATTATTAGTCAATTAATTGGTCAGGGCTATTGACTTAAAACTCAACATTCAGAAAACAAGGATCATGGCATCCAGTCCCATCACTTCATGGCAAATAGATGGGAAAACAATGGAAACAATGAGAGACTTTATTTTCTTGGGCTCCAAAATCATTCCAGATGGGGACTGCAGCCATGAAATTAAAAGAGGCTTACTCGTTGGAAGAAAAGCTATGACCAACCTAGACAGCATATTAAAAAGCAGAGACATTACTTTGTTAAAAATATCCATCTAGCCAAAGCTATGTTTTTTTTTTTCCAGTACTCATGGATATGAAATGTGAGACATGAATGTGAGAGTTCTCTGAGAGAAAGCTGAGCACCAAAGAATTGATGCTTTTGAACTGTGGTGTTGGAGAAGACTCCTGAGAGTCCCTTGGACTGCAAGGAGATCCAACCAACTCATTCTAAAGGAAATCAGTCCTGAATATTCATTGGAAGGACTGATGCTGAAGCTGAAACTCCAATCCTTTGGCCACCTAATGAGAACTGATTCATTCGAAAATATCATGTTGCTGGGAAATATTGAAGGCAGTAGAAGAAGGGGATGACAGAGGATGAGATGGTTGGATGGCCTCACCGACTCAATGGCGACGAGTTTGAGCAAGCTCCGGGAGTTAGTGATGGACAGGGAAGCCTGGCATCCTGCAGTCTATGGGGTTTCAAAGAATCAGACATGACTGAGCAACTGAACTGACTTAGACTGGATTACCTGCCTTTCTTCCCTTAAAGGTGACCCCCAATAAAGAAAGTGAATGTATGCAAAGCCCTCTGCCTTCTCTAGTTCCTCCTCAGGAAATGGCCCTTGTCAGCAGCTATTTTCTCATTTGGTTTCCTGTCAGTAAAATGTGGGGCCCCTGGGGTTTCTTCTCATTTTAAATTACTCGTTGTCCTTTTCATTCCAAGCAGGTGGTGCTTCAACCACTGCAGTTCTATTAAATTGTTGATTGGTTTCTATGCATCCTAATGGTCCTTGCTTGATTAGACAGGGTCACACACACAAACAGACCTCACCTCGGAGACACATCTCTTCATACCTTAGGCTAAGATGGATGGTACTTTCCAACAATGCTCTGAAGATGCTGAAAAGCATTTTTGTCTAATTTGAAAAGAATCTACAAAATACAGCTTTAAGATTCTTAGAAGTCATATTTCCTAAGAAAGAAGTCTTAAGAGCCACCCTTAAATATCTTAGAAGCCCTACCTGGTATGTGGTCTCAACAGAGTATGTCAGAGAGGTATCTTGAAATTGGGTTTTACTGGCAACATCCTGTTTTAAATAATTGTTCTCACCTTGTGGGTTTTCATAGGAGATACAGGGAGGATGAGCAACAATGTTATTTTTGAAACTCTCTAGTCCCAACTCCTTTATATTTTATACAAATTATAACTTTAAATGATCAATTTCTTTAGTTCCCTTCTCTACTTACTCTTACACTGCTGCTGCTGCTAAGTCGCTTCAGTCGTGTCCAACTCTGTGCGACCCCATAGATGGCAGCCCACCAGGCTCCCCCATCCCTGGGGTTCTCCAGGCAAGAACACTGGAGCGGGTTGCCATTTCCTTCTCCAGTCTTACACAGGAAGATAGAAATTACCAGTTGGCTCTCACAACATTATGCCTGGAAATCTCTTTAGCCAGACTAGGTAAATTTGGTGTTGGTGAAACTTTGACTGTCTGTGTCATTTTAGGGACAGTTTTCCAAAATATTTCATCCACTTATTACAGATGTCACTCTTTTTCCAGCTTTCAATAACAATTTCCTCCCTGCCTTCTAATTTCCAGTAACAGTCACCTTGAATCCTTTCTGGTTTTCAGTCTCCTCAAGATGTTTCAAGACTCTGACTACCCTCACTCTCAAAGCCAAGGCCACATGCTTTATGCATAGCAGAATCTCTGCTCCAGGAACCAGTTTCTAATCCAGGTACCCATTCCTGCTTAAAAGCCAACCATAAATTTAGAAGAAACCAATAACCACTTTTAAGCTCACAATTTTGGTGGGAATTCAGAAAGGTTTTGGTAGTGACCTCTCATTTCCCTTCCACAGTTTCCAGAGCTTCAGTTCGAATGACTCTTACAGCAGAAAAACTATATAGCTATGCTTTAAAATAATAAATGTATATATAGTTTACCCAAAATTTCCTGGAAATCTCTTTTTCAGGATATCTGTTTACTAAAAAATCTTTTAAAAGTTATTTAGGTAGTCAATTGCACAAAATTCATGCTGGTTGAATAAATTATCTTAGCTCCACACTATAGAATATTATGCAGCTATTATGTACCATAGGGTGGGAACTGTGCCAGTCATCCTGGAGAGATTTTCATAAGATAATATTGACAGAAAAAATTATATTCATAGATCTATATTGAATGCCATTTAATTTTTTCCCAGCACACTACAAAGAATAGTATATCTATACAAATGCATGAGTTATATGAATATGGAATAGAAGATAGATGCTAGACTGTTGACTTGGGTAAGAAGGGAGGTTATTTCATGAGTGGTGGGAAAGACTAGAGATAGTAAGACAAGCAAAAAAGATAAACTAAAAATAAAAAACCATAATGCCCTAAACACGCAACCGTATAGACTTTGTATATCATATAGACACATGTAGAACTGCATGTATTTAAACACAATGAAATTAGAAAGTTACCTATACTTACATTCCTGTATTTCATTACTTATTGTTAAGAAAAATATCCAATTCTCATGTTTATTTCTAAGACATTTGTGTGTATATATATATGTAAATGCTTTTATACACTTTTATACATGAGCAGAGAAATATGTGCAAGATTTCTGGCAAGAAGGCAATAGAATTGAGAAGGAGATAGGTTGGAATTTTATACATAAATATGTTATTGTTTCACTTGCCACACATATATATATAATACAAAGTCATTTAAAAAGGAAATAAGTTGATACATATTGCTGAAATTTTAGAAATAAGAAGTACTCAACTTCCTTCCACTATGAGATCAAAATTTTTAATATTTGAGCTTGTGTCTTTCCAATCACATGCATGTCTGTGTGCACACATGCACGCACACACCCACCCACACACACACACACATTTACTGTGACGCTTTGATTAGTTCATGGTATTTAGATGTTATGGCCAGGAAGAATACTTAGCCTCTGTCTGCTGTGATTAAATGGCTTGATAGAGCCTTTTTCTCAAAGACGTTTTGTTACTTCTCTTAATACCAGACTAACAGGAATGAGCAATGTCTCACTTTAAAGATAGGTTGACATTTTTAATAGTCAGAAGTGGATAGCACTTAGATATGATGTAGTTGATAGGAAAATCATTATCATCTCTTTAACCTTAGAACAGATGCAAATATTGGCCAATACTTTACAACTAAATTTGGTATACAATTCCACAACTTTGAGAATAATTCTTTTCCTCCAACGTATTAAATTTGGGAATAAATCTGTGAGAATAAGTTTTAGTAGAATGATTTCTTTTTCTTTTGATGACAAAAACTATGCTTATAAAATTTGTAAAAGATAATTTTCAACATGTCCATACCAATGGTTATACAACTCAATAAACATTCATTGTCAAGCCTATCAGTTTATTGAATATCTAGATGTGTTTGGCACCATGACAGATTCAAAATATATAAATATTAGTGAGACATAATGCTTGTCTCTGTTCAACATCCCTTTTTATCCTCAAAACACCCCTATGAGGTAGGAAGTGCATTTGTTTTTGTTAACCTAATACGATAAGGCAACTGTGCACATTAGTAATCTAAGTGAAGAGCTTAAAATCCTGCATCTCACCTCGTAAGCTGCAGAACTTGATATGAATCCTCTTATTCTCTCAGCTTGTAATTTATTTCTGTTATAACAAAAGTTGACATTCTTCAATATCCATTGACTGTAATTCCCCTACTGGGTTTCCATATTTCAGAAAGTACTCAGGATTCCCAGGCAATGGCAACAACAGCGGCAAAACCACTGACCCGTTCGTCGTAGAGGAATGTATGGTAGATCTTCCTGTGACAATGAAAATACTCTATATCTAAACTGTCGAGCACATATCCACTTGCCACATGTGGATAATGAACACTGGAAATGTAGCTCATTCACTCGAGGAAAGAAAATGTTAACTGCATTTAATTTTAATTATTTCACATGCAATTTTTTATTGCCATATGTGGCTAGGAGATGCCCTATTGGCAGCAGAGCCAGAGCACCACTTTTACTTAAAGAATCATAGAAGAGGGGGTAAATCACATAATTTTATACCAAACAACTGGATAAGTCATAAAATCAACTAAGCACATTGAATTAATGTTAAACTTTAAAAACAACTGCTAAGCAAGTTCTCCTTTGCTGCTGCTTGAAATAGTCCCCAGATCCCTGAGGACTCTCCTTTGATCATTGGGAACTTGGATTGAAATACTGGAGAAAATTTGAATACAATAAGAATTAGAATTTTTATTTATGAATTTTAATCTCTCAACAATTAATTAAAAAAACAGCAAGTGCAATCATAAATCACAGAACTAGAGGTTAATTCAGTCAAAATAAGTAGGGCCAGAGAAAATTTACCCATTATCTAGTTCAGTGACTTATTTTTGGAAGTAGAATGTCAAACTCAGAGAAGTTATTGACTTCCTCATGTCTAAATAGCTAGTAAGTTGCAAAGTTGAAAGGTCAGGTTGAGAGGTCAGGGCTCCAAGATCTTGGGTCAGAATGTTTTAGATGATCCCCAGCACTTTACTGACATTCAGCCATGTCACACCCAGTTAAGCTTCTTGTCAACATTTCTTTCAAAAAGTTAAAAGGCATTTTCTTCTGTCATATTTTCCTTATATATTATAGCAGGTAAGCAGAGCAATAGAGAACATTTAAAATGTGGAAGAACAGATGCATTCAGTAAAGTTGCAGGATACAAAAGCAGCATAGAAAAACCAGCTCCATTTCTATACACTAACAAAAAGATACCCTAAAAAGAAATTAAGAAACCAATCCCATTTACAATGGTGTCAAAAGAATGAAACACTTAGGAATAAACTTAACCAAAGATGTTATGGGTCTGTACTGAGAATTATAAAACACTGTTGAAAGAAACTGAAAGAACAGACTTATGGACATGGGGAGAGGGGGGGACAGGGTGAATGTATGCACAGAGTAACATGGAAACTTACGTTGCCATATGTAAAATAGACAGCCAATAGGAATTTGCTGTATATCTCAGGAAACTCAAACAGGGGCTCTGTATCAACCTAGAAGGTGGGAAAGAGAAGGAGACAGGAGGGAGCTTCAAGAGGGAGGGGATATATGTATACCTATGGCTGATTCACGTTGAGGTTTGACAGAAAACAACAAAATTCTGTAAAGCAATTATCCTTCAATTAAAAAAGTAAATATATTTTTTAAAACAGAAGACAAATAAATGGGAAGACGTCTGTGCTCATGGAGAGGAAGAATAAATATTGTTGAAATGCCCATGCTACCAAAATTAGTCTACAGATTTAATATAATCCCTATAAAAATCCCAATAACATTTTCATAGAAACAGAAAAAGCAACAACATAAAATTCATATGGAACCACAAAAGACCCCAAATAGTCAATCGTATTTGATGAAGAACAATGCTAATGGTATCATACTTCCTGACTTTAAAATACATTACAAAAATATAGTAAATAAACTGTATAGTGTTGGCCTGGACAGACACATAGACCAATGGAACAGAATAGAGATCCAAGAGATAACTCAGCCATAAATTGTCAACTGATCTTTAGCAAGGGTATGGAGAATATGCAATAAAGAAAGGATAGTCTCTTCAATAAAGGATGTTAAAAACTGGATACTTACACACAGAAGATTAACTTTGATGTTTATTTCAAGTCATATACAAAAAACAAGTCAAAATGGATTAAAGATTTAAATGTAAGATCTGAAACCATACAACTCCTGACCTTTGTGTTGGCAGTGATTTCTCAGATATGGCAGACCAGAAACTTATAGAAGCAGAGTACAGTGGGATGGGAGAGGGGAAGAGGGGAACTGGTGATCAATGAGCAAAAGTTTCAGTTAAGCAATATGAATGAGCTCTAGAGGTTTGCTGTGCACACTGTGTCTCTAGTTAGCAATGGTGTACTGCACACTTAAAAATTTAAGATGGTTAAGTGTTCTTACCAGAACAAAAAATAAATAAATAAAATGTGAAAGAAAAGTGATATTTTATTTTATTTTTGTGGCACCACAGAACTTGCAGGATCTTAGTTCCCCCATCAGAGATCAAACCCAGGTCCCCTGCAGTGTAAGCATGGAGTCCTAACCATTGGACAGCTAGAGAATTCCCCAGAAAAGTAACATTTTAAAATGTACTCCTAGACACAGGGAAGAAAGATAATTGGTGTATTTAGCTCACCCAGACCGTAAATAGGAAACTCCCTGTTTCCATTTGTAATTGTGGGAAGTTTAGAAGTCTTGTTAGGACTCAGAGAAGACTTGTGATGATTTTATTGCAAGTAGATTTTACAGCATCTCTGCAGACCCATTATGAAATAGAAACTATCATTAGCAGATGTGATTTAAGTAATTTGGAAACAGGCATCAGATCATTTACGCTGTTCACATGGATTAGCATGAGTCTCAGGGGCATTGCCTTGGAATTCTGAGTAAATAAGGCTTCTTAGGATTACTAAAGTAGCTGCTCCAGGAATTCAGGACACAAAGTGAAGGACATGTTCCATTGAAGCTAGCTATGTTTTTAAAAATAAGACTGTCTTCCCCACAGATGCCCATAATGTTAATCTCATGAGAAAGAGATTAACAAATCTGTGCCCCTGTACTTTATTCCCCTTTGGAATATAGAAGTGTGTTGTGACATAAGAGAGCAGGGAGTACTGTGGTCTAATATTCACAGGCTATTGATTCCTTTGACTTCTTTTACCTGTCTGGGTACCAGTGTTTATAGTCAATGACCATTGTTGTCATTCAGTCGCTAAGTTGTGGTCATTAGGATAAAAGTAAATATTGTCCATTTCCCCATTCCCAAAATAGTGCTTTTAGCTGGCAAACCAAAATGCCCAAAATTACTCACTGCTATCAGAGTTAACAAAGTGATAGTTTTGTCGTCTCGCTCAAAAACATCAGTGATCTTAATAGACAATATTAGCAGTATCAGACTTTACTTATAACCCCAAGGATACAGGCAATAAAAACACTGAGGCAAAGCAGAGAGGGGCTGGAATAACAAGGTAGCTTCCCAGATCTGTCTTTCTGTATCAGGCCTGTACTCTCTGGTTTAGAATAAGAGATGGGATCTCCAAGTGAGGATTAAAGGTTATCCTCCAAATGAATACTATCTAAGTTATGAAGCATCTTCATTTTATACTCCAGAGAGTGGTACCATTTAGGTGACCTTCTCTGGGGAACTAAGTCTCATTGACTCTAAGTTTATTCACAATTAGTAATCCTTTAACAGGGAAGATCCTGCTATGGGCTTTTATTAGATATAGACTCTCCCACCAAGAAATATTATTAGTCTTTTTAACTGAAGATCTATTGACAAGAAGACTAGATGCCGTCATTTGCCTTTTGTATTTTTTGCCTTTACTTACTCAAGTAAGTTCTGACCTGAAAGAAAGAGAACGGGTCACATGAAAGCTGTTTAACACCTTCCTTCTGCATCCAATAAGATAACTAGTATTTTTAAACATGTGTCTATCTTATAATTGTATATTTTAGAATATATGCATTATATATACACACAAGAAGAATATATATTATATATAATATTATAGACTATAATACACACACACAGAGAGATATATGAACTTGAGCAAACTCTGGTAGATAGTGCAGGACAGGGAATCCTAGCATGCCACAGTCCATGGTGTCACAAAGAGTCAGACATGACTTAGCAAATGAACAACAACAACAAACACAGATTTACATATATGTCTAACATCTGCTATGTCTATACAAATACAGATGTATATATATATATATATATATATATATATATATATATGTCTAACATGTAGAGATTATGATTTGGTGGATCTGTGATGGGACTTGTTGCTCAGTTGCTCAGCTGTGTCCAACTCTGCGACCTCATGGACTGCAGCATGCCGGGCTTCCCTGTCCTTCACCATCTCTCGGAACTTGCTCAGACTCATGCCCATTGAGCTGGTGATACCATACAACCATCTTGTCATCTGTTGTCCCCTTCTCCTGCCACCTTCAACCTTTCCCAGCATCAGGGTCTCTTCTAATGAATCAGCTCTTTGCATCAAGTGACCAAAGTATTGGAGCTTCAGCTTCAGCATCAGTACTTCTAACGAATATTCAGGACTGATTTCCTTTAGGATTGATTGGTTTGATCTCCGTGCATTCTGATGGTACTAGCTCTTTCTTTTTGTTTTTGCACGTTACCCACTGACAATTGAAATCTACCATAAAGCCTAGAGAGTAAATCAGGACTTTCCCATCTATTAGGCTTCCCAGGTGGCTCAGTGGATAAAGAACTCACACCAATGTAGGACACATAAGAGACACAGGTTGAACCCCTGAGTCAGGAAGATCTCTGGAGGAGGGCATAGCACCCCACTCCAGTATTCTTGTCTGAAGAATCCCCATGACAGAGGTGTCTGGAAGGTTATAGTCCATGGAGTCACAAAGATTCAGACATAACAGAAGAGACTTAGCATGCACACGTGCCCACACACCCATCTCTTGACTCCCAACTTGATTTTACTGTGTTTTCAGTTAACTAAAATCATCACTACAAGTCTTGTCCTGGCAGGCACTGTCTGGGGAAAATTATATTAGTATAACGTGGTCACTAATCCTAGTGCTGTAAGTGCATCACAAAATTTAAGCCTAAATCTGGAGATCTATATTTGGGGCCTTCTACAAAGACACCATTAGTATTCTCTAGTGAGATATTTACTGTGTTGCAGGTAAACATAAAATGAAAACTACAAATCAAATCTAGAGTTTGAGACCACTGGATTTGAAAAAGTGTTCCAAGGATTACAGATATGTACTTAAAAGATGAACTTTATAAGGAGCAATGGAAGAAACTCCTGAAGAGAGAGAATTCTTGTCTGCTCTTCATTCTGATTCAACCAAAAGGCAGCCACAGTTTGATTAATTTTTATATTGGGTGGTTAACAGAATTTAAGTTATATCTAACTATATGTTCTGACTTAAGTACTTGCTATCAGTTCAGTTCAGTCGCTCAGTCATGTCCAACTCTTTGTGACCCCATGAATTGCAGCACACCAGGCCTCCTGTCCATCACAAACTCCCAGAGTTCACTCAAACTCATGTCCATTGAGTTGGTGATGCCATCCAGCCATCTCACCCTCTGTCATCCCCTTCTCCTCCTGCTCCCAATCCCTCCCAGCATCAGGGTCGTTTCCAGTGAGTCAACTCTTCACATCAGGTGGCCAAAGTACTGGAGTTTCAGCATTTGCATCATTCCTTCCAAAGAACACCCAGGACTGATTTCCTTTAGGATGGACTGGTTGGATCTCCTTGTTGTCCAAGGGACTCTAAAGAGTGTTCTCCAACACCACAGTTCAAAAGCATCAATTCTTCGGCGCTCAGCTTTCTTCACAGTCCAACTCTCACATCCATACATGACCACTGGAAAAACCATAGCCTTGACTGGACAGACCTTTGTGGGCAAAGTAATGTCTCTGCTTTTGAATATGCTATCTAGATTGGTCATAACTTTCCTTCCAAGAAGTAAGTGTCTTCTAATTTCATGGCAGCAATCACCATCTGCAGTGATTTTGGAGCCCAAAATAATAAAGTCTGACACTGTTTCCACTGTTTCCCCATCTATTTCCCATGAAGTGATAGGACCAGATGCCATGATCTTAGTTTTCTGAGTGTTGAGCTTTAAGCCAACTTTTTCACTCTCCTCTTGTACTTGCTATAGACAGGTACTATTTTAAGTACTAGTAATATATAATATATATATATATATATATATATACATAATCTCATCTCAAGTACTAGGGTTCCTCAGAGAACCAGAACCAATAATATATGTGCATGGATAGACACCTAGATAGAGTTTAAGGTGTTGGCTTATGTGATTATGCAGGTTGGCAACAGGACTGGAAATTCCAGCAAGAACCATCTAAAAATAGAACCCCTTCCTCTCTGGTGACCTCAGGCTTTTAAGACCTTCAATTGATTGGATGAGCTTCACCCGTGTCGTTAAAGGTAATCTGCTTCACTCAAAGTCTACTGATTTAAATGCTTTTCACATTTAAAAATCTGCCTTCACAGCAACATCTATGTTGATATTTGACCACTCAAATGGGCACCATAGCCTAGCCAAGTTAACATATAAAAGTAGCCATTGCCTGTATGCTCAGTCATGTCTGGCTCTGTGACCCCATGGACTGCAGCCCCTCTGCCCCCCTAGCCTTCTGTGTCTATGGGATTTCCCAGGCATGAATACTGCAGTGGGTTGCCGTGTCCTACTCTAAGGGATCTTCCTTACCCAGGGATTGAACCTGTGCTCCAGCACTGGTAGGTGGATTCTTTCCCCTGAGCTACCTGGGGAAGCAACAAAATATTCATAAGGTTTGATGGCTTCCTGACCTGGCATAAGCTGTCAAGATACTTCACAGGTGAGATGGCACTGATTGAGTCTTAAATAACCAGAAGGAGCTCAACACAGAGAGAAATGGAACTCAGGCATTTTAGCTGAAAGGAACTGCTTCTGAGTCTGAAAGTGCTTTACGGTATGCTTTAGAAAGAAAGGTCAATACGTATTGCTATATACAGCATACTGGGCATATTTGTTGAGAAGAAAGTGGAAACAGAAAGGGAAATGAGGTCACAAGGCAGAAGTCAGAATAAAGCATTTTAAGCACCATGATAAACTTGCTAAATTTCTAAGAAATGTCTATCGATGTCTCTTTAGAAAGGATGACTATTTGAAGGGGCAGCAGTAGCTTAGAAGACATGGCAAGATTTACACATCAGGAATATCATGGTTGCTGTCATGAAGAGTTTGTAACTGAGAGAGAGAGACTAGGGTTGGGGAGATGAATTAAGGAGCTGTTGCAATATTCAAGATTATTATTTTTTTATTTGTAAACCACAGAAGAATCAGAATGGCTGCAAGGTTTCTGCCATTGTATCTAGATATACGACAGGTCTCCATTTGGAGATCAAGTTTGCCTAATGAGCTGGACTTTGAAGGAAAGAAAAAGAAACACAGGTCATACTGAGCTTGGAGTTATCTCTTAGAAATCCATGAAGCATCTCACAGAGAGGTGAGGGAAATAACTGGCGGTCTGGTGGTTAGGACTCCATACTTTCACTGCTGAGGGCCCCAGGTTCAATCCCTGGTGAGGGAACAAAGATCTTGCAAGCTTCATGGTGTAACCAAATATTAAAGAACATGTTTTTAATAAATAGGTTTGTAACTCAAGAGTGAAATCTAGGCAATAAATACAGTCTGTAAACATATGACACAAGTGATAGAAGGAAATCGGTTTTTAAAACCTTGCTTTATAATAATGTCACCAGAAAATAGTAAAATCCTGCAGAAATGAGTCAAGAACTGCTGAATTTACCATGGATGCACCAGCTCTGCATACCAATGCTTCACGAGCTGCTACATCAGCTACGCTTTGTCTGGCAGGAGAATTAAGTCTTCAGTGACAGGAAAATAGGCTAATACAGTCAATTTCCCTTGACTCGTTTTAACCTTATTTGCTAACATATTTGCATTGTCTTTTTATCGAAACACCAGAACAGTTACCTGAAAGATAAAAGAAAAAGAAAGTAATTTCTTGGGCTGGGGGTGGAAGTACTAGCCCTATCATCACAAAGTAAGAGGTTTTTTTTTAAAAAAAAGCTATCAGAATAAGAGAAATAGTAATGGTTATTAGAATATCCTGGGAGACCTTCATATTCCATGTCATGAAACATTCTATGTTGTATGAATGTCCTAAGCTCTTTACCTAAAGAAAATTATCTACTCTTCACAGCATCTGCATGCTACAATTAGTGTGTTCCTTCCCATTTCACAGATGAGGGTGATGAGGCACAGAGAATTTAAATCTACCAAGTTCATCCAATTATTAACTTATGGGGCAGGGTGCTTTATCATGATATTTAACTGTCTCCTGGAGAAGAAACATGGTTTCTGGACTAATCCTACACTATCTCTTGATTAGCATTGGAGATGGTGAAATGGGAAAAAAAATGTGAAGGAAGAAAGTATTAATTGAATCCCAACTGGGCTATGTCCTTGCTACATGACAGAATTAATTTATTCCTTTGCATCTCAAAGTTCTCATTTCTAAAATATACTGGAGTTTCTATGCTATGTTCCATAAGAAGTGGTATATGGTATTAATGTAGTTCTGCATACACATCCCTTTCTTTGCTTCTTAAAAAGGATCTCTGATCTGAGATCCCTGAATATATTTTGTATACCCCATGAAATTACATATAATAATGTATGTCTGCATCTATTTCCATGTATCTTACTAAAAAGGACCATTCTTTGCCAAAATATTGTTTATTCATAAGATTACAAAGAGAAAGAGACAAAATAAATACTACCCTAAAGTATTATACTAAAATTAAGGCCTGTGACACAGCACTCTGAAAATATTTTTTTTCCTTTTCCATTATGGTTTATTATGAGATATTGAATATACCTCCCTGCACTGAAAATGTTTTCAAGAGCCAGAAAAAAAAAAAAAAACCTCTTGAAATATTTTAATTTACCTTCATGGGAAATCATTTTAGATGTAAAATGTGTTACAGAGATAATGACATGATGGATTCTAACCTGTGGTTATTAATTTGGTAAAAATGTATCTAAGTTTGTGTGTATATGTATCTGAATGAGAGAAAAAGAGAAAGAAAGAGAAAACGAGAGCACCTCGGAAGTGTTTTCCAAGTTCTGAGACTCAAGGAAAACTATTCAAGTTTAGACCTAATTGGTAGGGTCCTGTGCTGTTCAGGGAGTTTTAAGCTCTGTGTTTGATTCGGTGCACGTATGAAGAAATATAGCAATTGTCATTTCTATTATAAATCAAAAGTAATAAAAATGGTCCGGTTTTATGGGGAATGAGTGCAGTGTGCGCTGCTTCTTTACGGCTTTTATGTTTCTAGCTGGCCAGAAGCAGCCCTTATTTCATGCTATGCAGCTGTCAGCCTAGGAAGGGCTGAGGAGAAGAATGGCAGAGTAAATGTGCATCTGGCATTTGTGTCCTTTTGCTAGAAAAGGTGAAGCTGGGTTAAGATCTCTTCTTTGTGTGTGATGAAGAGCTCAGACTGAGGTCTTTTGCAACAATGCCCCAGACATCCTCTTCAGAGAAGAGCCGTTTCTTCCTGGGAGGCTCTTCCCTAGGAGGACACAAAAAGCACTGGAAGAGCTAGCTGTCGAAAATGAGTCAGGTTTAAAAAAATGGAAATGAACTAGGGAAACTTTGACCGAATTGAGAGGACAGAGAGACAAGGCAAAGAAAAGTTACTTTGCTCATCCATCCACCTGTTGTCAGCTTCAGAGCATCATTGAACAGTAATCTGAAGGTCCAAGAGGCTTGAGAATTTATCTAATTCAGAAGCTCACAAACTTAAGCTATAACATTATTTTACAAAATGTTTTTAAAGGGTTCCTTCTTCTTCCCTCACAAAATAAAAAACAGGAATTAAAATTTTTGCACTGATTGAAAAAGAACATGGCATTCCTGGGGGCATCCTCCATATTTGCCCCGCTATCTGAGCCTCTAAGCCAACATTATACACTCTTTTGTTTTTATGAATATAGATTTAAAATCACTCATTTAATCCAAAGTCTCTCAAGTTGTTTTTAAAGCCAATATGCTCATTGACAGAAGTCTACATTTCAGGATTCTCTTCCACAGCATTCCTGATTAAAGGCTTGTCATCCTATATTTTAATACCACTAACCGCAGAATATTTGATATCTTTTCATTACTATGAATTTTTAATCATCAGAAAGTTCTAACATTCAACTTAAATCATCATCCAAGTCACTAACTATAAATTCTCTCTACAGGGGAAACATTTGCATGTTTGTTTTTCAAAAACTTGAAATCTTTTCAGTTTCAGAACTTTTTCTATGTGGTTGCTAGAACTGTCTATTTGGGCCATGCTCTTCTGAATTATATTTATTTTATTACTACATATTTAAAAATACGTCATGTCATCAAGAAATACAGAAATAGTGTCCTGTCAAAATTCATCATATAATTTTAAAGAGGCTATCTCGGGCTATATCAATAATTAATTAAAATGTGAATAATTAAAAAACTTCAATATATTTGAATACTTAACATTATATCTTACACTGATATTATTACACAAGTTCATATATGTTATTTCATTTACTTCTAATTGAATCCTGGTAGGACAGGTAATACTATATTCGGTTAGTTAAAAAAAAAAAGCCTGTTCAAAGGAAGCAAGTCACTATAGAAGCAGTTAATTAGAGTGTGACATGTCTAGAGATAAAACCTTAACTAAACCCCCCAGATATATTAGTTCTAGGTAAGTGAATATAAAACCCAGGGACTGAACCTGAGACTCCTGTGTCTCCTGCATTAGCAGGTGGACTCTTTATCACTAGTTTCACCTGGGAAGTCCACAAAAGAGCTGTTATTCACAACATAACTATTATATTTTCACCATAACATGAAGTCTCAAAGAGGGTGTTAGACACAGAATAAAAAGTTGTGAAAAACCTACCTGTTGACCATCGGGGAGTTTCACTCTTGCCAAGATGGCATGAGGAGCTGCATGAACCTGCTCTGCAGCAAAACAGGTATATTTTTTTAAAAATTAAAGTCTCTGAAATTGATCCCCCAAACATACATTATATGAAGATATATTTGTTCAGTAAAATATAGATAATGTGAGAAGTGAGAATCTGTGGCATATGAATCACAACCCATTCACTCCCTGTCTTCCCCACTCAGTGGGATGAAGACAATACTTTCCACCAGTACAGGCAAATTACATAGCTATCTGTATCCCTGGTCCCAGCTGGAGAGCAGTAAAGAATCCACCGGCCAGTGCAGGAGAGACAGGAGGTGTGAGTTCCATCCCTGGGTTAGGAAGATGCCCTGGAGAAGGAAATGGCAACCCACTCCAGTATTCTTACCCAGGAAATTCCATGGAGAGAGGACCCTGGTGGGCTACAGTCATTCTTGGGTGACTTTGAGCTTATTCAATGCCACAACCCCTCAGAAGCATCATCAGAGGCTTCACACAGCAGGAATAGAGTGGAGCAGAGATTTTTCTATAATAACAGAGTTACTTATTAACATTTTTGCTTTGTTTAGTCACTAAGTTGTGACCAATTCTTGTGAGCCCACAAACTGTAGCCCTCCGGCTCCTCTGTCCATAGGATTTTCCAGGCAAAAATACTGGAGTGGGTTCACATTTCCTTTTCCAGATGATCTTACCTGTCCAGAGATTGAACCTGTATCTCTTGCACTTGTATCACATGCATACCTGCAAATAATATAAACAAGCTCAGCCATATATACCTGTGTCCAGAGTTGCTACTGCATTGCCTAAAATATCCATTTTTAACAAAAATTAATGACACACAAAATGAGAAACACACAAAATACATCTACACACACACACACACACACAAAATCAAACAGGTAATGGAAATGGCCTGTGATAATAACTAGATGTTAAATATAATAGACAAAGTTTTCAAAATAGCCAGTATAAATATATTAAGAATTAAAGGAAACCATGATCAAAGAAGTAAAGGAAGGGATGATGAGAATGTGAGTCAGATAGAGTTGAAATGTATAGGATCTGAAATGAAAAATTTACCACAATGGCTCAACAATAGATTTGAACACCAAGAGGAAGAATTGTTGACCTGAATATATGTATTAATAGAGAGTATGCAATTTAAAGAACAGAAAAAATAATAAAGAAAAATGGACTTTCACCAACAAATGCATAATTAACTGATGGAAAAAGATGAAACAAAGAAAATATAAGGAAAATATTTAGAGAAGTAGTGATTGAAAACCTTCTGAATTTATTGGAAAACATTAATCTACTTATTAAGGAAGCTCAATAAACTCTATTGATAGAATAAACATAATTGAATCCACAAAGGGGTTCATCATAACAAAAATACTGACAGTGAAAGAGAAGGAAAATTTTAAAAGCTGCTAGAGAAAAAGGACTCTTTATTTAGAAGGTTGTGGAATAACACTGAAAGTGTTCAAAGGGGGAACAACTGTTAACAGAGAGTCGTTATGTATAGCAGGACTATTTTTCAAAAATGATGGCAGAAAACTTTCTCAAATAAAAATTGAGATTGAATCCTATTTGCTTATTTTTCTTTTGTTGCCTGTGCTTCTTTCAACTTCTTAGTCATTTAGTTGTGTTGGACTCTCTTCGACCCCATGGATTAGTCCATGGAATTCTCCAGGCCAGAATATGTAGTGGGTAGCCTTTCCCTTCTCCAGGGGATCTTGCCAACTCAGGGATCCAACCCAGGTCTTCTGCATTGCAGGTGAATTCTTTACCAGCTGAGCCACCAAGGAAGCCTCAAATTATGTGAACTAACAAATATAACAAAGAATTGTTGGGTTGGTGACATATATAAAATTAACACAAATAATAATAGTACGACAAAAATATTGTGGGCACCCAGGCAAACTTTTCTATGAGAAACTTCTCTTGACCCTTCCCAATGAGGTTATGGTCCAGTAAAACCCTGAGCTTGCCTCTATGGTATCACTTACCATGTTAAATAGCTTTTGTCTTATTACACTTTTCATTTTTACTTGAAAATACTTTTCCTTGTAAACTATAGATTGACAAAGAGAATTGTGACCTTTCTAGTCTGAAAGCCTAGAAAAGTATCAGAACTTCATAAAAGAGATCAGCAAGCATTTATGGAATTAAACAGACCAGTTTCTGAGACAAGCTCTTTTACATACTTTGTCGATAGTGCCAGAAGAGGATACTCTGTGTGTACGTGTGTGTGTGTGTGTGTGTACGTATGTGTGTGTGTACGTATGTGTGTGTGTGTGTGCATACACAAGGCTGTATTGACACAGGAATGACACTATATGTTAATATAACTAACATAATTGAATCCACAATCTGTGTCCATTCTAATCTACTCTCTACACTATATCACACCTGTCACATTTCATCTCTCACCAGTCACTGTAATTTGAGCATAATTTGATAGAATTATTTTTAATCTCAAAAGGAAACAATTCTAACACACACAGTTCATTTCAATGCTTAAGTTTTGACCCATTTGTTAGAAAGGCAGTCCTTTACATTGAAGCCACACTTCAAAGATATACACTGTAACAGTCTGTCCGATGTAATTAGAAACTTTAGAAAAAAACAACTAAAAAGATTGTCAGGACAAAGGAGGGTAAACTCAAATTAGTCACACCAACTTTTTATTGGTACATAGTACCCATCTGTGAAAAATTATGACCTATTAGAAATGGAAATGGGTAAGTTACAGAAGAAAGGAGTACTAATCAAATATTCCAAAAGTGAAAGCAAAATCTCTGAGCGTTAATTTATTCATGGCATGAATAATTTAATATTCACCTCAGATTTAATTACAAGCCATGGTCAATTAACTACTTTAGTAACAATGTGTAAACAATAAATAATTTCTATGCACTAGATGAAACTTTTAAGAATTGCAGTAATATCAAATGGATCATAAGTGATGGGATTTTCTTCCCAAACATTTCTGACAATGAAGAAATTTTTAACTTTACAACTGGGATGAATATAAATATTATCCACAGATCTTAATTCCACATTCAGGAAAAAGTTAAAAAGCAATCAATGTCTCCATTTATCTAAACTCTCTGCTGTGAATACCTATAAATATATACTTGGAAGCCAATATGCAGCTTAAAACATGAAAAGCATTGTTCTGACAGATTTTCATTTATAAATTCATTAAGTTCCTATAACAAAACTACAAGGTAAATATGATTATAATCTGTAGTTTTCAGTTCAGAAGCCTAGGCACAGAGAGAATACAATTTGCCCACTTTCAGAGAATAAAAATTAGTAGAGCTGGGTAAACTCAGAAAATCTAATCCCAGAACCTGGCCTCAAAAACTGTTGGACTTTACATGGAACAACAAACGTGCTTATTTAAAATAAAAAAATAAATAAAATTAAAGAAAGAAATGATGATATGCTGATCAACACTAAGAGATATTTTAAGTGAGGCAGTTACCAAAATGGGTAATTATCACTCTAACAGAAAATTAACCTGTCATTTAGGAAGCTTCATTATTTCCCACGTGGAACCCTGCACTCCTGGGAAAGATCTGTGCTTAGTAGAATATGTATCTCTGACCTCTAAGTCTCTTCTGGGCTAATTTCCTCGTTTCTTTATGCCCAGCAGAAATTAGCAATGTGACAATAGGAGCAAGTAATGCTTTAGAGAGGAGGGCATGGCTACCCACTCCAGGATTCCTGCCTGGAGAATCCCCATGGACAGAGGAGCCTGATGGGCTACAGTCTCTGGGGTCGCAAGTGAGTAAGCACACAATGCTTTAGAAATTTGTGTCTTGGCTTTATCATTTGAAACTTCAGTGGAACTATTCCCTCGTTCTATGCTTCAATCTTATTCTGCTAAGTGGGGATAATGATCAGCAATTTATGGTTTGAAAACTACATGCATTGCATGTGTAACTCTGCCAGGCATAGGGGCTGGCTGAATGCATTTCAGTTGGTGTGCAATATAAGTTAGCTTCCTTCTCACATGGTAGAAATATACAGGAAAGAAAAGTAGCAAATACTATTGCTTTACTCTTTAAAGCTTGCAGTTATGAGAAGGTAAAAAAAAAAAACAAAAAAAGCACTTATTTGCCATAACAGTACAGGGCAGTCGTAGTTGACTTTTTAACACTGTTTTGATTTCCAATATAGTTTTTGTTGCATAGTTTATACAATATCTTAAACTTAATTTTAAAAAGAGTTTCTTACTGGTTGGTTTAGTTTTTATCCTCTAAAAATATACTTAATTACATTCCAGAAAAAAAAATCAACAAATTCCTAGTGAAAAAAAGAAAATGTTTATTAAATGCTCATTCAAATCAAGGAGTTTATCAGAATTTAGTCAATTTACTAATTAACCCCCCTTTTCATCTATGTCACCCCACATAGCACTTTATAACCAAGACTCAGTATTTTGTAGAAATATTTTTGTTTTTATAAGTAAATATATATCTTATGCACTCAGTATCATTGTAGCTATGAAAAGTTTGCCCAGCAATACCACTGAATAACTTGTGTCTGAATAAACTAATCCCAAAATGCCATCATCGAGCTCCAGCAGAGATCTTGTGAGGAATTCTGTTGAGAATACCTGCCTCCCCCAGAGAATAAAATTACAAGGCTTTCAAATAAATGTCCTATATGTTAGATTGAATTTCTCCATCCATGTGCAGATATTAAACTGATGCTTCTGCCACAATGGTAAGCAGAAAATCAAATACCATGTATTTAGCCATAAAAACATTCTACCTTGGACAATACCTTATATAGGGACACTTGTTCAATCAAGTAAATTCACTTAGAAATTTACACACATACTAAATGGCAACCCACTCCAGTACTCTTGCCTGGAAAATCCCATGGACAGAGGAGCCTGGTAGGCTGCAGTCCATGGGGTCTCAAAGAGTCGGGCATGACTGAACGACTTCACTTTCACTTTTCACTCTCATGCATTGGAGAAGGAAATGGCAACCCACTCCAGCATTCTTGCCTGGAGAATCTCAGGGACAGAGGAACCTGGTGGGCTGCTGTCTGTGGGGTCGCACATGACTGAAGGGACTTAGCAGCAGCAGCATACATTTATAGTTATAGATATAGATGCATAGAATGAAAATTAAAAATATTATAAGTATTTCCTTCTAGGAAATGGGCTTCTAGCATTTGTCCTTTCTTAAACAGAACATGTCTCATATCTAACTCTAATATGTATCATTACATACAACAAGAAATCTAATTAGATTCTGGTACATGTTATTAAAGTGGCTCACAACAACAGAGAGAAGAAAATATGCAAAGCAGCCTAGAGTAGAATTTAAGAATATGGGATTTTGGAATAGGAACTAGTGGGTGTAAATCTTACTTTGTCATACAAAAATGTTTAAACTCAGCAATCTATTCAACCAACATGAATCTCAACTTCATGATGAATAAAATGAACATAATGATAACCTACAAAGGTCCATCTAGTCAAGGCTATGGTTTTTTCCAGTAGTCATGTATGGATGTGAGAGTTGGACTAAAGAAAGCTGAGCACTGAAGAATTGATGCTTTAGAGCTGTGGTGTTGGAGAACACTCTTGAGAGTCCCTTGGACTGCAAGGAGATCCAACCAGTCCATCATAAAGGAGATCAGTCCTGAGTGTTCATTGGAAGGATTGATGTTGAAGCTGAAACTCTAATACTCTGGCCCCCTGATAAGAGCTAACTCATTTGAAAAGACCCTGATGCTGGGAAAGATTGAAGGTGGGAGAAGAAGGGAACAACAGAGGATGAGATAGTTGGATGGCACCACTGACTCAATGGACGAGAGTTTGAGTAAACTCTGGGAGTTGATGATGGACAGGAAGGCCTGGTGTACTGCAGTCTATGGGATTGCAAAGAGTCAGACACTACTGAGCAACTGAACTGAACTGAACTGAAGAGATTGTTGTAAAGATAAAATATATAACTAATTAAAGTAATTAAAACTAATTAAAGTAACTTGCCAACAAATGTTCATCTAGTCAAAGCTATGGTTTTTCCAGTAGTCATGTATGGATGTGAGAGTTGGACCATAAAGAAAGCTGACCACCAAAGAATTAATGCTTTTGAACTGTGGTGTTGGAAAAGACTCTTGAGAGTCCCTTGGACTACAAGGAGATCCAACCAGTCAATCCTAAAGGAAATCAATCCTGCATATTCATTGGAAGGACTGATGCTGAAGCTGAAACTCCAACCCTTTGGCCACCTGATGCAAAGAACTAACTCACTGGGAGAGACTGGAGGCAGGAGGAGAAGGGGATGACAGAGGGTGAGATGGTTGAATGGCATCATTGACTCAATGGATATGAGTTTGAGCAAGCTACAGGAGTTGTTGATGGACAGGGAAACTTGGCATGCTACAGTCCATGAAGTTGCAAAGAGTCTGACATGACTGAATGACTGAAATGAACTAAAGTAATTAGCATAGCACCTTTCACAGAATAAACATTTATTAAATATTATCTATTCAATCTCAGAAGGAAGCAGAACAAAAAAATTTTAGAGGTTATAGCACTGTAACTCAGAGTGAGCAAGTAATGATACTAAGAAGGGCATTTAAGAGAAACAAACAGTATTTTAAAAGTCCAGAACAAAGGTTTATGCTGAATTTATGCAATAGATGCTGTCTATGGGGGTCTCAGAGTCGGACACAACTGAGCGACTGAATTGAACTGAATTGACACAATATATGAAGTAGGCAATCAAGCTAGATAGCAAAGCTCCTGGATAGAGACAGAAAAAGCTTTAGAGCATACTATTCTATCAGCTACAAAAATCTCCATTAAAATATCCCCTATAATTATATATTTACCTGTATCTCATTATATTTTTCATATTTTAGGTCATATTAATAGGAACATATATTTTAGTGTTTATAGATCCCCTTTGTTAGTTTAACTCATCATCATTATGATGTTATGTCAATCAGAAGAATACTTTTCAATTACTTTATCTTCTGTATATTCTAAACTACAAAATATTTTTTATAAATTTTAGAATGATTAAAATCATATGATATGTTCTCTAAAAACATGGAGTTAAACTAGAAATCAGTTTTGTAAAGAGAGATACCTGGAAAATTCCCAAATACTTAGAAAATAAACAGCATACTCTTAAGCAACTCATGGATCAAAGGTACAATTACAAATGTAAATTACAAAAGTCAATTATATTTCTATACATTAGCAAATAAAAATAAAAATTTAAAATTTGAATCCAATAAATAGCATAAAAGGAATGAAAAACAACACATTAAACAACATATGTTTATGTTATATATAATTAAAACTACAAAAAATGCTGATACATCTTAATAAAACTATCAATATACCAAGTCCTTGGATCAGAAGGCACAACATTGGTCTGGGCAACCATCCCTCAATTGATCTTTAAATTCTGTAATGATTCCAGTCAAAATCTGAGCAGGCTTTGTAGAAATTGATATGGATAAGCAAAGGACTTTGATGAACTGACACAGATTTTCTAAGATAAGAACAAAGTTGGAGGACACACAGTACCTGATTTTCAGACATTATAAGTACTCAGTATTGACACAATTAATAGCATACAGATGAATGAAACTGGAAAACAGAACACAGAAATAAATCTATACATATATGAACTACTAATAGTCAAAAATGTTACTGAGGTAGTTCAAAGTGGCACAAATGGTGATGAGACAATGGTACATCCAATTTGAAATATGGATTTCAAAAAAATAAAATATTATATAAAATATTCTCTGAAAATAATAAAACCACACTAAACTTTTAGATTATAATTCAATGCCTGAAAATGAAAAGCATAATTTAAGTAACCCCAGAGTCAAAAAATATTAATTGGAATTAAATTAATTTGAATGTTAAAGAAATCTTTTGACAATGATATAAGGAAATGTTTCAAAGGAAAAAATTTTAAGAGAAGTCCAACTTGAGAAAAATAGAATCTTTCCTTAAGACTATATCCAGTGAAAAAGAATCTAACACATATAGATTCATAAATATATTAAATATTTCATATAACTGTTATGATTAATTTTTCTGTCACTTTATACTAAAGAATGAAGCCCCATTTTCTGGAAAAAAAAAAAACCGAGGAAGCTTAGTTTTTCGGTTTCAAAAGAAATTTGATTGATGGATAAAAGCATTCTAGATCATCATCTCTTTGGTAGATAATTAAGTATCTAGTGTGCTTAGTAGGGACTGAGACTCTTTTATACCCGCATATGTTGCATTCTGGGGCTTCCCTGGTGGCTCAGCTGTAAAGAACCCAACTGCAATTGCAAGAGATGCTGGTAGATCCCTGGGTAGGGAAGATCTCCTGGAAGAGGGCATGACAATCCACTTCAGTATTCTTGCTTGGAGAATCCCATGAACAGGGTCAGACATGACTTAGCACACACACATGTTGCTTACCAGGTAGCACTAGTGGTAAAATCCCCTGGAGAAGAAAGTGGTAACACACTCCAGTATTCTTGCCTGAAAAATCCCATGGACAGAGGAGCCTGGAGGGCTACAGTCCAAAGGGTCACAAGGAGTCAGACTTAACTGAGCAACTAATCACATGTTGCTTACTGGTTAACTTACAGCAAATCACTTCATTCATCACTATTCCTGTTTCTCCTTCTCTCTAAAATTATGGTAATAGATCTCCAAGCTTTAGAAGTTAAATGACAACCTGGGTGTGAAGACTCAGAGTGCTTTGAGATATGGTATTATCCACATGATAAGCCTTTGTATACAGGTGTCATATGAAAACAATGTGTAAATGCAAGTTTAAACAATTAGTTTTTTTATGTAAAAATACTACAAATGAATAGAAACCAAAGCCACCCTGTTCCTATTCCTCCAATGCCATGAAAAAAAAATCCCAGGATGAAAAATAGATCTGTTTTAATCTTATAAAGAGGGTAGTGAAGTTTGCCTGTTAAAGAGAATTACAAAATGTATATAGAAATTTTAAATTTTTATAAGAATCTTTAGAATGTACTTATTTTGTAAAATATGTTTCTATATGTTTACATTTTAATAATTATATATTTACACATGATTTTATGTACAGAAACATTAATATTTGATGGAAACTAAAAGAAACTTTTAAAAATCAAACTTTCTCACTAGAAGAAAGACATCTGCAATATATTTATATGGGACAGAGGCAGTGAGCTATAAGGGTTCATATTAAATTCAGTTTTTTATCATCTTTAGTGCCTAACTCCGTCCTAGTAGTTCATGCTCAGTAACTACATGTTAAAGAGGGAATACTTGAGTAAACTCACTCTCATTATTAACAAAACAGTTGTTAACAGTAACTCTTATGACAAGCTGAATTTCCAAAATTCCATACAGAAAGCATGTGCTTAATATATGGCATTTGGCTAAAAGTCCTCTAGGTTTCCTAATTTAATGGTTAGATTTTATGATCCTATGTCAGGTGGATATTCAAATAGATAATCAAATAAAGAGAGAAGAGTAGGGAGCCATAAACAGAAGAACTTGAATGGGTCCCCTGGAGTTAAGAGTCAAGAAGATCCTGTAGACCAAGATCCTTAGAAAACATCAATATACCTATTAATGCAAACCATTAAATGTTCAGATTAACATTCAACAATGGATAAAAGTATAACTAAGTACCCGAGCTTAGAAAACAATATGGGATACAGCCCTATTTCTATTTGTTCTCTACGTGAAATTCACTTATTTCTTGGAAGAATCACGTTCACAATGGAAACTTTCATTAGGACACTTGTAGTACTCTGTAAAAATATGTGCAGCAAAAATTGATAAATAAATCATGAAATAGAGTCTCTACATTTCCAATGACTGACATGCATAGGAAAAGAAACTTTGTTGAGTGAGAAATCTACATATTTTCAACACGATTCTCTTTCTTCTTCTTATAATGCTGGAAGAACAAAAATTGGCAGAAGATTCTTTTAATCTGGCATACATTTCATTAGAAATTCTAGCAGGCTCATACATGACTCACTGGAAATATTGAAAGTCAATGTGCAGAAGATTCTGACTTGGACTAATATGATCTCCATTCCTTTTTCAAGAGAGATTTTCAAAAATTCCATCTGTCATGAGTATACAATGTAAAATTGTCATTTGTTCATAGTTAAATGTCCTTCACTTGCTGCCAAAACACCTTTCTCCACACACACACACACACACACACACACACACACATAATAATAATAAAAATAAAAATGAACAAATGAAACAACAACTGAATTTAATTCTCCTTTTCTTATTTGCTTTCCATAAAATAATAAACATCTATTCAGGAATTTTATCATGTGTACATCTTTCCCAGTAAGCATAATCATACAATTTACTTCTTCAGAGAGACATTTCTAACAACCCCCATCCCACTGATCATATTTCTGACCCCAGTTTATTAAAAAAAAAAAAAATCACACTATGAAGCAAATTGATGTTTGCGTTCAAAAGGGGCTTACAGTTAGAATCACAACAGAGGCATCGTTTCACTTTCTGATGGAAAAATGTGTGGGTTATTCCATAATTTAATCATTCTGTTCATAAGACCTACCTTATAAATACAGTTTGATCAATCATTTAATCATCAGGCTAGAAAAACAAATTGGAAAATTTGGAAATTATCTACTTTATTGTGAAGTTCATTTATTTAAAAGTGCATATTAGGTAATAGAACACTGCAAAAGCTACAATTTGGTTATAGCAATGTATAAAACATGGTCCCATCTTTAAGTAGCTCACACAGTAGAAGAGAAGATATACCAGTAACTTATGAGAGTACTGTTAAGAATAAGATTTACAGGCATGGAAAAGCAGACAGCAAAGTCCTATCAAAACTTTTGGGTTTGCCTGAACATCAGAATATTTCACCACAGTCATTCTGTTCACTCTAACATGTTTGCTGAATTAACTCTGATTATAAAAGTAAGATATATGTTTAGATTATATATCCTCTTTGCTAACATTTCACATAAGCTTTAAAAATTTATGTGAATTTATGAGATTCCCTGGTGGTTAAATGGTAAAGAGTCTGCCTGGAATGCAGGAGACCCGAGTTCCATCCCTGAGTTGGGAAGATGCACTAGAGAAGGAAGTGGCAACCCACTCCAGTAGTCTAGCCTGGAAAATCCCATGGACAGAGGAACCTGGCAGGCTACAATCCATAGGGACGCAAGGAGTTGGACATGACTGAGCAACTTCACTTAAAAATTTATAAATTACAAAACAAAGATGTTATACATATACACTTCACTTATTGCCACAGTGACACTTATCTATATACTGAATCTTTTATGTATGGGCATGTGTATATATGTGAGTGTTCTAGCTCTTTCTAGTTTTGAAGTTTAGATGGCATATAGAAATATAATGAAATGAAAAATAAATGTTTTAGAATATTGAATCAAGAGTAAAGACTGGCAGTGAAGTCAGTTCAGTCACTCAGTCGTGTCCGACTCTTTGCTACCCCATGAATTGCAGCACACCAGGCTTCCTTGTCCATCACCAACTCCTGGAGTTCACTCAAACTCATGTCCATTGAGTCGGTGATACCATCCAGCCATCTCATCCTCTGTCGTCCCCTTCTCCTCCTGCCTCCCATCCCTCCCAGCATCAGGGTCTTGTCCAATGAGTCAACTCTTCACATGAGGTGGCCAAAGTACTGGATTTTTAGCTTTAGCATCATTCCTTCCAAAGAACACTCAGAACTGATCTCCTTTAGAATGGACTAGTTGGATCTCCTTGCAGTCCAAGGGACTCTCAAGAGTCTTCTCCAACACCACAGTTCAAAAGCACCAATTCTTTGGCACTCAGCTTTCTTCACAGTCCAACTCTTACATCCATACATGACTACTGGAAAACCATAGCCTTGACTAGATGAATCTTTGTTGGCAAAGTAATGTCTCTGCTTTTGAATATGCTATCTAGGTTGGTCATAACTTTCCTTCCAAGGAGTAAGCATCTCTTAATTTCATGGCTACAATTATAAATGACTTTAAATTCCCTAACAGCCACATCAAAGTGTCATGTGATCATTTATAAGAACTGCTAGGCCCAAAAGGCAAATGAGACAGAAAAAAAAAAAATTCAGTTCAGAAAAATCATAAATGCACTTTTATAGTGCACATCAATTATTTGATATAAAAACCATATGATAAATCTTACAAACTTCTTATAAATTCATTGATATGATTATACTTGTGTATACTAATGAGAGCATTTCCTCACTCATGACTTCTACTGTAAACAGGAAATATGTTTGCACGTATTCAACCATTCATTTAAGAAATATTTAATGAACAACTACCATGAGGTCAGATGCTCTCAACACTGAAGTTGTCACAGCTATTTTTCTCACATGTGCTTTCATAGTAGTGGTAAAAATTAGGCAGTAAATAATCAAATCATTGTATGTTAGGTGATAAGAACTAACAGAAATATGGGACTTCCCTGGTGGCTCAAATGGTAAAGAATCTGACCACAATTCAGGAGACCAAGGTTCGATTCCTGTGTTGGGAAGATGCCCTGGAGAAGGGAATGAGTAGCTGTTCCAGTATTCTTACCTGGAAAATTCCATGGACAGAGGAGCCTGGTGCACTGTGGTCCCTGGGTCATGACTGAGTGACTTAACACAAGAGAACAATAAAGCAGAGTAACGCAGGTTAAGTAGAAGGAGGATAAAGGGGGGAGGAAGCGTGGGACTGAGCACAAGTGTTACACCGTGTGTTTAGCGATGGTCTCAACGATAAGAGAACACGTACCCCAACAGGACAACTGAGGCACAAAAATCAAGACGTGGTATGTAAAGGCTAAACAAGATTAATGGCAGCCTGTGTGCTGGAATGGATTTCTGTGAGCTGGTATTTGCTGCTAAGGGCTGAACACTCTGAGTGTATTTCTGTCTTCCCAGCTCTGCTGTGGTCACTTGAAACAGGCCATAACGGGAGTTTCTATACCACAAACCTTGAAAATGCTGTAAGCTGAGATATTTCCTTTTCCTGGAGAGCTGTCCTTAGACATTTACCAGTGCACCACTGAATCTAAGCCCTGGTGCAGATCAGCAAGGGGGAAAGAAGTGTATATTTGCAGAGGCAGAGGGCAAGAGAAAGCAAGTGGTGATTCAAGTGCAATGCCCCAACATGTGGGTATGAAACACTCTCTGCATAGCCTGGAAGATGTGGTTGGTGGAACAGGTAGCACCAGGGAGGTCACTAGGCAGGGATCCAGGTCCAAGGCAAGGACTGAAGATTTGGTTACAAAGAAGGTGAGTTTGGAGGGTTATTGGGAAACAGAAGGAAGACCTTAAGTTCTGGGCTTTAAAGTGACCCTCAGACACAGGAAGTCACCTAAAGATCTTATTACCAGAACAACAGCTCCATCTCTGCACAACATCCTTTTAAGAAGTTGAGGTTTCCAACTAAAATAAATTAATAATAATAATAAAAGCTGAGGGTTTGTTTCAAGTGCCTTGTGAATTTCTTCATGACTCACTTCTGCTAAGCCTGCTTCATGATCCCAGGGAACTGAAGCTTCCTTCCTTTTGTTTAAACAAATCACCTTGATTTGTAAATACATTCCCCAGAAGGGAAAAGCTACCCACTCCAGTATTCTTGCCTGGAGAGTTCCATGGACTCTATAGTCCATGGGGTCACAAAGAGTCGGACACAACTGAGCAAATTTCACTTTCACTTTCCCCAGAACTGGAGTTCCTCTAGGGCACGGCCACTCCCTTCTGTTTCCTCAGAGCCTGGCACAGAATCAATTGTTCAGGGAGGACCTGTAGAATGAAAGGTCATTGAAAATCACTTGGCCCCATGAGAGAGCCAGTGGTCAACATCCCTCGTTGTTTCCTGTTTGTTTTCTCTCTCTTGGAGTTCTGTGATTCATGCGAGCCACAACCTTGACTGCTTTCTTTACTGTTCAAGCTGAATGCCCAGAGTAGTATCTCGCATGTGTAAGGCATTAATATAAGCTTCTTTTTAAATTTTTATTTGATAATGGATTATAGTTGATTTCCATAGTTCATCAGGCACTCTGTCTATCAGATCTAGGCCCTTAAATCTATTTCTCACTTCCACTGTATAAGCATAAGGGATTTGATTTAGGTCATACCTGAATGGTCTAGTGGTTTTCCCTACTTTCTTCAATTTGAGTCTGAATTTGGTAATAAAGAGTTCATGATCTGAGCCACAGTTCAGCTCCTGGTCTTGTTTTTATTGACTGTATAGAGCTTCTCCATCTTTGGCTGCAAAGAATATAATCAACCTGATTTCGGTGTTGACCATCCATGTGTAGAGTCTTCTCTTGTGTTGTTGGAAGAGGGTGTTTGCTATGACCAGTGCATTTTCTTGGCAAAACTCTATTAGTCTTTGCCCTGCTTCATTCCACATTCCAAGGCCAAATTTTCCTGTTACTCCAGGTGTTTCTTGACTTCTTACTTTTGCATTCCATTCCCCTATAATGAAAAGGACATCTTTTTTGGGTGTTAGTTCTAAAAGGTCTTGTAGGTCTTCATAGAACCATTCAACTTCAGCTTCTTCGGCATTACTGGTTGGGGCATAGACTTGGATACCTGTGATACTGAGTGATTTGCCTTGGAAACGAACAGAAATCATTCTGTCATTTTTGAGATTATATCCAAGTACTGCGTTTCGGACTCTTTTGTTGACCATGATGGCTACTCCATTTCTTCTGAGGGATTCCTGCCCACAGTAGTAGATATAATGGTCATCTGAGTTAAATTCACCCATTCCAGTCCATTTTAGTTCGCTGATTCCTAGAACATCAATGTTCACTCTTGCCATCTCTTGTTTGACCACTTCCAATTTGCCTTGATTCATGGACCTGACATTCCAGGTTCCTATGCAATATTGCTTTTTACAGCATCGGATCTTGCTTCTATCACCAGTCACATGCACAACTGGGTATTGTGTTTGCCTTGGCTCCATCCCTTCATTCTTTCTGAAGTTATTTCTCCACTGGTCTCCAGTAGCATATTGGGCACCTACTGACCTGGGAGTTCCTCGCTCAGTATCCTATTATTTTGCCTTTTCATACTGTTCATGGGGTTCTTAAGGCAAGAATACTGAAGTGATTTGCCATTCCCTTCTCCAGTGGACTACATTCTGTCAGCCCTCTCCACCATAACCCGCCCGACTTGGGTTGCCCCAAGGGCATGGCTTGGTTTCATTGAGTTAGACAAGGCTGTGGTCCTAGTGAGATTAGTTTGACTAGTTTTCTGTGAGTATGGTTTCAGTGTGTCTGCCCTCTAATGCCCTCTTGCAACACCTACCATCTTACTTGGGTTTCTCTTACTTTGGGTGTGGTGTATCTCTTTATGGCTGCTCCAGCAAAGCGCAGCCACTGCTCCTTACCTTAGACAAGGGGTATCTCCTTACCGCCTCCCTTCCTAACCGCCAACGTGGGGTAGCTCCTCTAGGCCCTGTGCGCCCACGCAGCTACTGCTTCTCAGGTTGCTCCTCCCAGCCACCGCACCTGGCCTCGAGCTTGAGGTGGCTTCTCCGGGCCGCCTCTGGCCTCGGGCATGGTGTAGCTCCTTTCGGCCACCACCCCTGACCTCGGATGTGGGGTAGGTCCTCTGGGCCACCGCCCCTGGCCTTGGAGAAATAGATTTAAGGGCCTAGATCTGATAGATAGAGTGTCTGATGAACTATGGAATGAGGTTCATGACATTGTACGGGAGACAGGGATCAAGACCATCCAATGGAAAGAAAAGCAATAAAGCAAAATGGCTGTCTGAGGAGGCCTTACAAATAGCTGTGAAAAGAAGAGAGGTGAAAAGCATAGGAGAAAAGGAAAGATATAAGCATCTGAATGCAGAGTTCCAAAGAATAGCAAGAAGAGATAAGAAAGCCTTCTTCAGCAATCAATGCAAAGAAATAGAGGAAAACAACAGAATGGGAAAAACTAGAGATCTCTTAAAGAAAATCAGAGATACCAAGGGCACATTTCATGCAAAGATGGGCTCGATAAAGGACAAGAATGTTATGGACCTAACAGAAGCAGAAGATATTAAAAAGAGGTGGCAAGAATACATGGAAGAACTGTACAAAAAAAAGATCTTCACGACCCAGATATTCATGATGGTGTGATCACTAATCTAGAGCCAGACATCCTGAAATGTGAAGTCAAGTGGGCCTTAGAAAGCATCACTACGAACAAAGCTAGTGGAGGTGATGGAATTTCAGTTGAGCTGTTTCAAATCCTGAAAGATGCTGCTGTGAAAGTGTTGCACTCAATATGCCAGCAAAGTTGGAAAACTCAGCAGTGGCCACAGGATTGGAAATGGTCAGTTTTCATTCCAATCCTAAAGAAAGGCAATGCCAGAGAATGCTCAAACTACCACACAATTGCACTCATCTCACATGCTAGTAAAGTAATGCTCAAAATTCTCCAAGCCAGGCTTCAGCAATACGTGAACTGTGAACTCCCTGATGTTCAAGCTGGTTTTCAAAAGGCAGAAGAACCAGAGATCAAATTGCCAACATCTGCTGGATCATTGAAAAAGCAAGAGAGTTTCAGAAAAACATCTATTTCTGCTTTATTGACTATGCCAAAGCCTTTGACTGTGTGGATCACAATAAACTGTGGAAAATTCTTCAAGAGATGGGAATACCAGACCACCTGAGCTGCCTCTTGAGAAACCTGTATGCAGGTCAGAAAGCAACAGTTAGATCTGGACATGGAACAACAGACTGGTTCCAAATAAGAAAAGGAGTACGTCAAGGCTGTATATTGTCACCCTGCTTATTTAACTTCTATGCAGAGTACATCATGAGAAATGCTGGGCTGGAAGAATCACAAGCTGGAATCAAGATTGCTGGGAGAAATATCAATAATCTCAGATATGCAGACGATACCACCCTTATGGCAGAAAGTGAAGAGGAACTAAAAACCTCTTGATGAAAGTGAAAGAGGAGAGTGAAAAAGTTGGCTTAAAGCTCAACATTCAGAAAACGAAGATCATGGCATCCTGTCCCATCACTTCATGGGAAATAGATGGGGAAACAGTGGAAACAGTGTCAGACTTTATTTTTGAGGGCTCCAAAATCACTGCAGGTGGTGACTGCAGCCATGAAATTTAAAAGACACTTACTTATTGGAGAAAAGTTATGACCAATCTAGATAGCATATTCAAAAGCAAAGACATTACTTTGCCAACTAAGGTCTGTCTAGTCAAAGCTTTGGTTTTTCCTGTGGTCATGTATGGATGTGAGAGTTGGACTGTGAAGAAGGCTCAGGGCCAAATAATTGATGGTTTTGAACTGTGGTGTTGGAGAAGACTCTTGGGAGTCCCTTGGACTACAAGGAGATCCAACCAGTCCATTCTGAAGGAGATCAGCCCTGGGATTTCTTTGGAAGGAATGATGCTAAAGTTGAAACTCCAGTACTTTGGCTACCTCATGCGAAGAGATGACTCATTGGAAAAGACTCTGATGCTGGGAGGGATTGGGGGCAGAAGGAGAAGTGGACGACCGAGGATGAGATGGCTGGATGGCATCACTGACTCGATGGACGTGAGTCTGAGTGAACTCCAGGTGTTGGTGATGGACAGGGAGGCCTGGAGTGCTGCAATTCATGGGGTTGCAAAAAGTCAGACATGACTGAGTGACTGAACTGACTGACTGATTGTTGATTTACAACATTTACTAGCTCCAGGTTTACAGGAACATATATGACTACAGTTATTTATATTGTTGTTAAGCTACTAAATTGTGCCCAACTCTTTGAGACCCCATGGACTGGAGCACACCAGGCTCCTCTGTCCTGCACTGTCTTCCAGAGTTTGCTCAAATTCATGTCCATTGTGTCAGTGATGTCTTCTAACCATCTCGTCTCCTGCTGCTCTCTTTTCTTGCCCTCAATATTTCCCAGCATCAGGGTCTTTTCCAATAGGTCAGCTGTTCACAGCAGGTGATCAATGTATTGGAGCCTCAACTTTAGCATCAGGCCTTCCAATGAATATTGGAAGGGTTGATTTCTTTAATATTGACTGGTTTGATCTCCTTCTAGTCCCAGGCACTTTCAAAAGTCATCTCTAGCACATTTCACAAGCATTAATTCTTAGGCACTCAGTCTTCTTTATTGTCCAGATCTCACACCTGAAAATGACTACTGGAAAAACTACAGCTTTGGCTATGCAGACCTTCATCAATAAAGTGATGTTTCTTCTTTTTATATGGTGTCTATTTTTATATGGTGTCTAAGTTTGTCATAGTTTTCCTTGTAGGGAGATAGCATCTTCCCGGCACCCCCGAGGGCTAGAACTAGATTTTCTTTAATTTCCAGTTAAGCAAGGACTTGTAAATATAAAGTCTATATGCATATACAAAAATCTTCCCAGTGTCTTTCAGCTAGAATAACCCACTCAGTGTCTTTCAACTGAGCAAAAATCTCCCCAGGATTTTTTTTTTAATTTATTCATTTTTAATTGAAGGATTTCTTTACACTGTTGTATTGGTTTCTACCTTAGAGCAACATGAATCAGACATAGGTACATATGTGTCCCCTCACTCTTAACCTCAACCCATCCCATCCCTCTAGGCTGTCACAGAGTACCTCAAGCATCTTTTAATTTCAATTTGCAGTCAGTGTCCAAAGTGATTTGGGAGCTCAAGAAAAATCTTGGAATATATATATTCTTTTTCAGATTCTTTTCCCATTTAGGTATTATTACAGAATAATGAGTGGGCTCCCCTAATGGCTTGGAGGTAAGGAATATGCCTACAGTGTAGGAAATCTGGGTTCAATCCCTAGGTTAGGAAGATTCTCCTGGGAAGGACATGGCAACTCACTCCAGTGTTCTTGCCTAGAGAATCCCATGGACAGAGGAGTCTGACAGGCTATAGTCCGTGAGGTCACAAAAATCAGACACTACTGAGTGGCTAAGCACGTGTCACAGCTCAGAATACTGAGTAGATTTCCATGTGCTATACAGTAGCTAGATCCTTGTTGATTATCTATTTAATATCCAGTAGTGTCAATACAAACTTATGAAGCAAACCAAAACCAGTCATGGGACACAAGGTCAAAGCCCTGATAGGTAGTCATGGGAATGCTACTAATTTTGACATGATGCATCTGAACTCCCTAAACTCCATTTGCTAGAATGTGGAGGTAGTTTCAGACCCTTGGGAGACCCTGGGCATGTGGACAGAAGCTAACAGCCCATTCCTACATGTAAAGAAAGTTGGCTTATTGGTCCAGTAACACGGTTGATCTTATTGTGCATAGTGTCTGTGCTAAGTCACTTCAGTCGTACCCAACTCTGTGCGACCCTAAGGATTGCAGCCTTCCAGATTCTTCTGTCCTTGGGATTCTCCAGGCAAGAATACTGGAGTGGATTGCTATGCCCTCATCCAGGGGATCTTTCTGAACCAGGCATCGAACATTATGTCTCTTACCTGCATTGGCAGGCAGGTTCTTTACCACTAGAGCAACCTGGAAAGCCCCTGGATCTTCAAGTGTAGTTCACAAACTTGAGTATACAATCAACTCTTCTGGGGGAGGGTTTGAAACAAAAATTTGTGGCTGATGGGTGTTTGCATAAGACATCTTGGCCGAATTTATCAACAGAAAATGATATCCCCTCCATCTTTCCCCTTCACTGAGCTGTGTGTCATTCTGAAAGAAAATTTGCAGCATGCCTGGAAACAGGTGCCTACCCACCTTGATAAGAAGATGAAAAACAATCAGTCCCAAAAACAATCAGTCCCAAATGAAATGATGCATTTGCTGCAATAAACTCGCCTCCGGGGATAATCAGGTGCCGCCATTTCCACAAACAACCCGTCAGTTCTGACACTCCAGCCAAGAACTGTTCTACTTTCCTGACATTCTGAAGTTTAGCATTTTATGGTCTTCCTATAATAAGATCATCTTGTTTCAGAGTCATTTGTATTGTAATTGCTTTAAAATTTCAAAGAGCTCTGAATTTCTATACCTCATTAAATTGGATTATATGAGAAATGCTAGGGATTAAAAACAACAACAAGAAGAAAGTGACCTTTATTTGTTCCATTGCCCTGCTATGTAGATTTCTGTGGTACTGTTTTCACTACTAGACACTACTGGACTCTCATCCATAGACTTCAGAAATTTCAGAGGATAATATGTAACTCTCCTCCTGTATCTGCCACATTCTTTCTTGTCATCAGATTAAACACACACACACAAACAAGTTACCTGTGGGCTTGGTTCTGAACTTTATTAAGGGATTGCCCAGGTCTAACTAATTTATCTCATAATTAGTCTTGGAAACAGGAAACCAAATGTTCTTTAGCCTCCTCAGTATCTAAAACATTAGACAAGGTTAGGATGGAAAGAAAGATTTCCCCCTCACCTCACCTTCCATAGTTAAATTTTCAATTATTTTTTCAGCAAGCTAATAATTTTTAATGCTTACCACGTGCCAGCCATCAAATTAGATTATTTATACACACTGTTTTAGATTACTGCACATTAGCACTATTACATGGAAATTGCCCAAAGGACTCAGAGCTAGTTACGTGACTCCAAAGCCTGGAAATTTCCACTACAGTATGGTGACTAGAAACAGCAATTTTTAAAGGTACCATAGAATTCTGTGGTGGTACAACATATATGGACAAACATGCAGCCTTCCTCTCTGGACTTCCCAGGTGGTGCAGTAGTAAGAATCCTCCTGTCAGTGCAAGAGACACAGATGACGTGGGCTCAGTCCCTGAGTTGGGAAGATCCCCTGGAGGAGGAAATCTCAACCCATTCCACTGTTCTTGCCTGGGAAATTCCATGGACAAAGGAGCCTGGTGGGCTGCAGTCAAAAGGGCTGCAAAAGTTGGACATGACTAAGCATGCACACATGCACACACATATTCTCAGGAAGTTCAGATCAATTTTGATATGCATATGGATTCACAGTTTTACTATCTGAGATAGTGATCTTATTAACACTGCTTTCAAATTGCAGGCATGATGCAGCCATCATGCCATGTCTATCAGTGCCTATGTGACCATGAATTTGGCTATGGTTCTTCATCTTGTCATCACTTCCAGCTCTAAATCAATCTAAGTCTTTTTTTTTTTTTTAAGACTGATTTGGCTGCACATGCTCTTGGCACTTGAGATCTTGTTGCCTCATGTGTGCTCTTAACTGAAGCATGCAGGACCTACCTCCCTGTTGTTGTTTAGTCACTAAGTCATATCCAACTCTTGAGACCCTGCAGACTGTAGTCCACCAGGTTCCTCTCTTCATGGGATTTCCAGGCAAGAATACTGGAGTAAGTTGACATCTCCTTCTTCAGGGATTCTTCCTGACCCAGGAACTGAACCCTCATCTCCTGCTTTGGCAGATGAATTCTTCACCACCAAGCCACCAGGGAAGCCTAGCCCCCTGACTAGGAATCAAACCCAGGCCTCCTGCATTAGAAGCTCAGAGTCTTAACCACTGGACCACCAGGGAGTTTCCAAAAAGTCTCTTTTGATAAGTATAAAATAAGACTTCGAAGTGACAAGAAAGCATGCCGCCCTAGTTTAATTGTCAGAGTTTTCCTTTTGCAGGAATACATGAGATAAAGTGCAATTTACTAATATCTCAGTTTCTGTAGAATACAGCACATAAAAATTAAAAATGGCTTATATGTATGAAATTCTAAGTGTCATAGGACTGTAGAGAAGAAATTGTGTGGTGAAGAAAATCTGGAATTTTTTTTTGTTGAAAAGAACTGAAAAGGGTTTCACTAGCTGTACAGGAAGCTCTCTATAAATCATCCCTAATGTGACAACCCCACATATGTCATCATTATTTACACATTTGGGACAAATATTTTAAAGAGGTTAACATGTTTTTCAGTGTCCACATACTGCATTAGCATAATCCAGTTAAATCTGTTGAAATGTGGCAGCATGCATGCTGCTTGCGTTGGAGGGCTTTTGGGTGCACACTGGAAGATATTTCTCCCCGAAGAAGTGCTTTTTATTTTATTTATTTATTTAGGCTGTGCTGGGTCTTCATTGCTACATGGGTTTTTTTTTCTCTAATTGCAGTGAGCAAGGGCTACTCTCTGGTTGCAGTCCACAGGCTTTTCTTTGTGGTAACTTTGCTCTGTTACTAAGCAGGGGCTCTAGGATCCACAGGCTTCAGTAGTTACGGCTCCCAGACTCTAAAACACAGGGTCAGCAGTTGTGGAGCACAGGCTTAGCTGCTCCGTGACATGTGGGATCCCCCTGAATCAGGCGTGGAGCCTGCGCTTCCTGCATTGGCAGGCGGATTCTTTTCCACTGAGCTACCAGGAAAGCCTGCCAAGAATGGTTTGCCCAAAGATCTTTCTATCAGTGTCCACATGTTTCTGAATCCACGCTGGTGTGCTGCTCCAGATCTGCTTCATGAACACCAGTTCTTCCTAGATGTTTTGCTCTTGTTGTACTCATATATTTGCTTTGTTTTTACTTTTCAGTGAAATCTCAACTGGAAAAGATGTCAAGAATATCACCAGGGGGCCTCCAGGTGAAAATGAGAGAACTGTGATCACATATGGTGATTAAGAGTTACTGATCACACTGGAAAAGGCAGAAGTTTAAGAATATCAGCTGGATGTGCTGACTTGGTAAAAACTCAATCTCCAATTTATGTGTGATGATCCCATTTAGATTATCATTTCAGCTCAGTTCAGTTCAGCTGCTCAGTCGTGTCCGACTCTTTGTGACCCCATGAATAGCAGCATGCCAGGCCTCCCTCCTTGTCTATCACCAACTCCCGGAGTTCAATCAAACTCACGTCCATTGAGTCGGTGATGCCATCCAGCCATCTCATCCTCTGTCGTCCCCTTCTCCTCCTACCCCAAATCCCTCCCAGCATCAGAGTCTTTTCCAGTGAGTCAGTTCTTCATATCAGGTGGCCAAAGTATTGGAGTTGCAGCTTCAACATCAGTCCTTCCAAAGAACACCCAGGACTGATCTCCTTTAGGATAGACTGGTTGGATATCCTTGGAGTCCAAGGGACTCTCAAGAGTCTTCTCCAACACCACAGTTCAAAAGCATCAATTCTTCGGTGCTCAGCTTTCTTCACAGTCCAACTCTCACATCCATACATGACCACGGGAAAAACCATGGCCTTGACTGGACAGACCTTTGTTGGCAAGGTAATATCTCTGCTTTTCAATATGCTATCTAGGTTGGTCATAACTTTCCTTCCAAGGAGTAAGCATCTATGGAATGTGCTAAATCCAGATCATTCACAATAAATATGTATCATGTGTGGATCTAAGAAATGGAGAATGATGTTTCTAATGATGATACACTGAAATAATATTTAGATACAGTTGATAAATTAAATATGCTATTAAAATTATTTTCAGTTGTTTTTTAATGCAGCGACTAAAAAATTTAAAGTTCCTTTTGTGGGCTATATTATATTTTTATTAGATAATACTGTCCTAAAGAGTGTACAGGGCACTTCCCTCAAAATATCCTGTAAAGAGCATTAAAATACCCATTTTAAAGGATAAATCAACTGAGAGAGAGGCTAGGCATTGCCCGTCATCAGTTTCTATCCCTTGTGATTCAGACAGTAATGAATCTGCCTATAATTCAGGAGCTACAAAAGATGCAAGTTTGATCCCTGGGTGGGTAAGATTCCCTGCGGGAGAACATGGCAACCTACTCCAGTATTCTTGCCTGGAGAATTCCATGGACTGAGGAGGCTGGCAGTCTACAGTTCATGGAGTTGCTAAGAGTCAGACACAACTGAGCGACTGACACACACACAGTCTCTGTGGTGTTCTGGCTCTAAATCTAGTGAGCTGTTTTTCTAGCACAGCAGCTTCTCCTTTGTAGCAAATCCTTCCCTTCTCATCACAGACTATCCATCTGAATCCAAGCAGTAACGGTGCAACCTCCTTAAATTGGCAAGAACAAGAAGGTAGAAAGCTAGGGCAGAAGTTGTGAAACCCACACTGTAGTGAAGCTGAAAGTTGCTCAGTCACGTCTGACTCTTTGGCATGCCATGGACTATACAGTTTGTGGAATGCTCCAGGACAGAATATTGGAGTGCGTAGCCAGTCCCTTCTCCAGGAGTATCTTTCCAACCCAGGAATAGAACCCAGGTTTCCCACATTGTAGGCAGATTATTTACCAGCTGAGCCAGCAGGGAAGCCCCACACTGTAGGGAAAGAAGCAAATTAGCCAAAATGGCATGGTCAGGCTTTCTTACCCCACGCCCTCTCCTTCGCCCCACATTTTGTAAATAATGATTTTGTTTAATGGCTAAGCTCACTTATAGCACTCCACATGCATGTCACGATGTGCCCACTTGGTCACAGCCCACATTTGCTCTGTAAGCATATAAGTTCCACCTGAAAAAGCCTATCTGACTACCTTATGGCTGCATTATGGCAGTGAGTCTGTGTTACGTCTATATCTGCTAGGTCAACCAGGAGAGATGAGAATACAACTTGTGTGCTACTATGCCAGTCAGGAGAGAATGCATCTGTTTGCAGTTCCTACGACTCCTTCAGTTTTCTTCCAGCTTCCTTGCTCACTCCTTACCTACCCTGAGTGCACAGAGTGAGAAGCGAGACACACAGTAAGTCTCTTTGGTCCCACACTGGGCTGGGATGAACATGGTTCTGATGAGCCTCAGAGGCCTGGGCCAGCGTGAGACCCCAAGAACTGATAGCAGTGAGGACTATTTGGGCTCCAGGCCTCACCTCCTTAAGATACATTACCTTAGAAGATGCACATTCTGGGGCCCTGCCAATCTCCAAATAGCTGTCTTCCTCCCACCCTCACCTTCTATAGAAGGACCTGAAGTGCTCAGAGGAGAACGTGGACTAACAGGGCACAATGAACCAGTGAAGTGTTCAGCTCTAACTGTCGTATCCTAGAAAATGATATGACAAAAAGGATCCCAGGGTTTTGCAAGTCTCCTCTGAAGCATGCAGGCTGATCTGCCTGTATTCACCAGGGAAGGAGTATGAGCATCATGGGAGCCATACTTTGTCAGTTACTGCTCCTCTAGGCAAGGACAATCTCCATTGCACATGAGCAGAGGAAAGCTGTCTAGAGAGCTGGGCTGAGTCCCAAGCAAAGGATAGCTGGGCTCAGGTGTGCAGAGGTCGCCCCGGCGCCTCCATGTGATGAAAAGGGGCTGTAGCAGCAACACTGGAAAACGGTCAGTGTCCTCAGGGCACAGTGAGTTCTGGACACTGTCCCTGGAGGCAGGGCGGAGAAAGGACAGAGCAGGTATCTAAAAGCTAAAAGAAGAGAGAACAAGTTGTGTTTGAGTCCTGGGTTTTACTGTTTATTTTTCATAAAAATGAGAGAGTAATTCCTAGGCAGGTTGATAAGAAGTCCAGAGTCCCCAAGAAGGAGAAGAAAAGGGTCTGAGGCTCTCGAAGTGGAGATAGGGATCTGAAATTCTCAAGGAGGAGGAAAGGAAAAACACATCTTTTTTTTTTTTTTTCTTCTTCTCTACATTCCTTAGTCCTCATCACATAAAGTGAACTCGCTCTGTCATGTCCGACTCTTGGAGACCCCATGGACTGTAGCCTACCAGGCTCCTCTGCCCATGGTATTTTCCAGGTAATAGTACTGGAGTGGATTGCCATTTCCTTCTCCAGGGGATCTTCCAAACCCAGGGATCGAACCTGGGACTCCCACATCGTAGACAGATGTTTTACTGTCTGAGCCACCAAGGAAGTCCTTAAGGGAATTACTTAAATTCTTTCTTGTTTACAGGGATACCACTGTCTCTAGTATCAGGTTGTTGTAATACATGTTATAAAAGGTCTGGCACTTAACAGATTGCAGAGATGACTGTGGCTTGGAAAAGCTGCTGTGTGGAAGTTTAATTCCTAAGTGTAATGGGAAAAAGAAAATCAAAGGGAGAGAGAAGATAAATATTCGGGGTGGGTGAAGGGCATCCATGTTGTTTTTCCTTACTTCCATTGTTTTTGTAAATGGAGACAACTTACACGATCAACTTATTTACTTTAGAGCAGTTCCTCAGGAGTTATTGAGCTTAAAGTGCTTCCATAATGGTTAAAGAGTCAATATTCTGTTCCATAATCTTGCTAGCTGAGCCCAGTGCAGGAGATGAGCCTGGATCAGGCAAGTCCATTATGAAACTGTAATCAGTGTTTTTTAATTGCTGTTGTTGTTGTTGTTCCTGAAAGAACATTGGGGGCATTCATATGTGATGGATCTTTAAATGTTCTTGTGAGATTCTAGAACAGTGTGAGTAATAACCATGGGTGCATTGTGAGACAGTAAAGAAAAACAAATACTTGAGTGTAGCAGTTGGTATCTGCTAGTGTAACTGACTGTTCCCAGGGCAATCCCCCACCAGAACCCCCAGTGCCCAGTGTTCACTGTTGCCTGGTGAAGACTGCTTATTGGGAACACCTGCAGGGTGTTTTTTTCATCAGAGCAGAGTGAACAGGAAGTTCCAGAGGGTGAATATCCCTGAAAGAAATCCTCAAGCAATGATGGACATAGAATCTTTGCATTAAAATTCTTTAAAACTGCATTAAAACTGACTTGCATTTTATACTGTCTTATAGAATTCCCCAGAATAGCAGTCCCCAGTCCTTTTGTGCCAGGAACCAGGTGGAAGACAATGTTTCCATGGATCAGAGGGTAGAGAGTTGGGGGATAGTTTCAGGATGATTCAAACACGTTGCATTTGTTGTGTATTTTACTTCTATTATGATTATATCAGCTGTACCTCATCATCACCATTAGATCCCAGGGGTTGGAGACTCCTGTTGTAGAAAACTCACACCTCAATTTCGTTTGGTGTTAATTCCCTCTTAAATCTTGTATGGGGTTTCTTCCTTTCCCAGTCTCATTTCCACATTCCTCGCTCTGTGTTTCCTAATGTTATCTTGTGTTAAACCTAATTGCTCTCAAAGGCTTGTCTCAGGATCTGCCCTCAGAGGGTCACACTCAGACACATTTTGGCTTCTTCCAGGTGATTGCAATGATGAAGTAGTATGTGGCCTGGAACCTAGAGTTTTTAGTGGGCTCCCCAGGTGGCTCAGTGGTAAAGAATTTGCCTACCAATGCAAGAGACATGAGTTCGATCCCTGGGTCAGGAAGATCCCCTGGAGGAGGAAATGGCAACCCATTTCGCTATTATTGCCTGGGAAATCCCATGGACAGTGTGGTGGGCTACACACCAAGGGGTCACAAAAGTCAGATATGGCTGAGAAGCTGAGCACAGCACACATACATAGCAAATGTACACCTGATATAAAGTAATCCAAAGGGACAGAATCCAAATCTAGCACGTCTAGGTAGTGGCCTTCGTCACAGCTGGCACCTGGATACCTGGTCAAGAAGGCAGAGCACAGCATTGGATATAAAGAGGGAGAGGCTAAAACATGGAAATTGAGGGAAGAGGCACTCCTTATCCGGATGACATATAAATGGTATGAGTGTCCAAGAATGCCAGGCTGGTAATCAGGGTTTATCAAAAGTGCAGGGTGGTGTCTTGGGATAGCAGATAAAGCCATTCCAGGTAGAACAGTGAACCAATGTGGCCTGAACCTCCCTGACAGTTAAGTTTCGGTACTCAAGCCTGACACTAAGCTTTCGGCTTAGTATTGCTTCTTTTAATTCTAACAAAGATAATGACAAAAGGTATTATCACTTCTATAGGTTAAAAGAAAAACAAACTGAAATTTTTTTGTTGCTGTTAATTTATTTAGTTTAATTGGAGGCTAATTACTTTGCAATATTGTAGTGGTTTTTGCCATACATTGACATGAATCAGCCATGGGTGTACATATGTTCCCCATCCTGGACCTTCCTCTCACATCCTCCCCTTACTTTTTCAGAGTCATCTTCCTGGAAAATGATAGAGGGACCCACTTCTGACTAGTTTCATAGTTCATGCACCTTTTAGTAAAAATACAAAGCAGAATCTCCTGGACTTGACTTCTGTGGGTACATTTCCTCAAGAGGATGGGCCATAAAGGGACGTGGAGACCCCAGGGATTTATACTCTCTTTATTGTCAAATCTCATGTCTATACAGAGGATCCATAGGAGGGGCTAAGGAATTAAAGTGCAAGTCCCCAGGTGGTGCTAGTGGTAAAGAATCTGCCTGCCAGTGTAGGTAGACATGAGAGACCTGGGTTCCATGCCTGGGTCGGGGAAGATGCCCTGGAGCAGGGCACAGCAACCCACTCCAGGGTTCCTGCCTGAAGAAGTTCATGGGCAGAGGAAACGAGTAGGCTATCATCCACAGGGCCACAGAGTTGAACGAGACTGAGCACATGTGTTTCTGATCACAAAAGAGTTGATCACAAAAGCCAGAGAAGTTGTCAGAAGGTGATGTACAATTCGTTGTGCATACATCAATTCTTGGTGCTCAGATATTAGAGCAGTCTCCAAATTAACCCAGGATCCCCTTGATAGGGAAGACAATAGTGTTATTTTGTTTTAAGAATTTACTTTTCATTGTGAAGCATACTATATAAAAAACCACATACAATAAAAAAACATTTTGCTTACTAAGGATTGTAAGGTGAGCATCCGTGAAACCTCTATCCAGATCAAATCATTGAATTTTTTCAATCCCTAGACACCCCACAGTTACCCTCGGATTTATAATTCCCTTCTTGTTTGCTCAGTAGCTAAGCTGCATCTGACTGTATCCTGCCAGAATCCTCTGTCCATGGGATTCTCCAGGCAAGAATACTGGAGTGGGTTGCCATTTCCTTCTCCAGGGGATCTTCCCAACCCAGGCATCAACCTCATGTCTCCTGCTTGGCAGATGAATTTTTACTACTGAGCCACCAGGGCAGCCCTCCCGTCTGTTAGCCACGTCTTAATCCAGAAATATGGTCCTATTTCGGTCCTCACTGCCTTTATTTCCTTTTAATAATATTTAGTAGTTGTGATGACCATTATTCATGCCAATATGATAGAGCTTAATTTCTGCTTTTGAGCTTTATATAAATGTTGTATGCAGACTTTCCAGCTTTCTGTCTCACTGTGCCAGTATGAACTGACCATTAAAAAAAAAAAAAAAAACCTACAGTGTTTTAGGGATGTTGAAGAAAGTGTGCCAATTTATTCAGGCTTATCCCTTAGAGGACTTATGTCCAGAAAACATATTATATGTCATGGAGAATGAATAGAGACTTTAAAAGCCACTTGGCAGGTCATATAGTTGTCACGGTCACTGAAGAGGATTTACATGGTTCCCTATTAAGTACTTCTCCTTCATAGGTCAGGTCACATAATTAATGCCTGGATCAACAACAGATTCACGGACAGTGAAGTCATTCCATTGTCAGTAGTTTTCTCACAGGAGAAACTAGAGGATGTTCTTAAGTGTTCTTGTTCCAGGAATGAAGATATAGAATTGCAGCTTTGGAATTTTGAGTCGTGCCTCCTTTCCTAGAGCACAGTGCTTTGGCCCCTGGAAAATTCTTACTTGGCCTTCAAGGTTCAGCTCAAATATCACTTTTAAGATGAGACTTTCCACTGTCTTCCCTTCGAGGAGGAGATAATCTCCAGAAAGTCACTACCTTAGGGAGTGCTTGAATCTAATTCTGTTGCCAATAACACAGCAGCAACATTACGTTTACATGCTGGTCTTCTCTGCTCCAACATTAAGAGACTTGGGAAGAGAGACAGTACCCATTTATCTTCTCCCTTCTCAGTGACGAGCATATAGGCATCCACTCACTTTTGCTGGATCAATCAGTCAATCAATCAATGAAGGGATAGATAAAGTCCTGTAGAGGGAAATTAATTAATGGCAGAGACTCATTGAATCTTAAACCAGGAAGACATGGCAAGGTTATAAATTATAATAGTCAAGGGGAGCTGGAGAAACTTTCAAGAAGTGATGAATGGGGAAGATACCACAGGATGGATGACATAGATGCTTAATCCAAGAACACAGAGAATGTCAGAGATGTGGTGAGACGGTTATCATTTTAGCCAGAGCACTATTCATCTGGTTAAAAGGAGCCATGCCAGACCATGATGAACTCTTTCAAAACTTGATGAAATTTAAGTAATACTGGAGTGGGTTGCCATTTCCTTCTTCAGTACAGGAACGTGAAAGCTGAAAGTGAAGTAGTTCAGTCCTGCCCAGCTCTTAGCAATCCCATGGACTTCAGCCTACCAGGCTACTGTCCATGGGATTTTCCAGGCAAGAGTACTGGAGTGGGGTGCCATTGCCTTCTCCATATTAATCTTAGAGAAAGTGTTATTTCCATAAGAACATAAATGGGACACACACACTCACGCAGCATGTGTGCATGCTCAGTCTCGTCTGGAGCTGGAGTGAGCTGCCATTCCCTCCTCCAGGGGGTCTTCCCAGCCTGGGGATCCAGCCTGCGCCTCTTGCATCTCCTGCACTGGCAGGTGGATTCTTCACCATATATGAGTAAAGAGAGCTCTTTGTGGATATGGACAATATACACGACTGGTTGGTTGGGGACACTTGGAAACTTCTACATGTTATTTACTTTCAAATACTTGGATAAAACATGCTTCTATAACGGAAGCTATTTTAAGTTCAAAAGTTTCAGTTCATCTTCCTAAAGATTCCAGGAGCCTACCTGTTTAATCCATGCAACACATAGTGGTGAAGTGATCGTTTAACATGATGGTGTACTTGGAGGTGCCCTAAAAATTAAAATGCAGAGCTTCGGATTAATAACATTCTTGCTCATGAACCTAAGTGTTTCTGGGATCAGATGCCCTTGCTGTCAAAAATCAGTGGTGAAATCCGTATTCAAGTGTTTGTTTCCTTCTTCGTTCCATTACTAATAACTTTCCCCTGCCCACCTCATAATTCTAAGTGATACAATATAGTGTGTAATAACCATGAGCTACTGGGTTTCCCCTGGTAGCTCAGACTGTAAAGAATCTGCTTGCAATGCAGGAGGCCTGGGCTCAATCCCTGTGTCAGAAAGATCCCCTGGAGGAGGAAATGGCAACCCACTCCATAATTCCATGGACAGAGGAGCCTGACGGGCTACAGTCCATGGGGTCACAAAGAGATAGACACGACTTAGCGACTAACATTTCCCTTTCCACTTTCATAGTGATAATAACTATGGTAACATTCATAAATGTATCTGTTTCTATCCAAACAAAGGTGCTATACAAATATAGAAAATGGTTATGACTACTAGTTATGAAACTCCACACACCAAAATGTTGCAATTGCATGGTCAGGAAGATTTGAAATGAAAAAAGAGAATGTCTGATTTTTTTTTTTGAGCGAGGGTCGAGATGGTATCTTTCATTTTATATTAGAATATAGCTGATTGACAATGTTGTGTTAGTTTCAGGTGTACAGCAAAATGATTCAGTTATACATGTATGTATTCTTTTTCAGATTATTTTCCCATATAGGTTGTTTCAGAGTATTGAATAGTTTCCTGTGTTACAGCAGGTCTTTGTTGATTATTTTATACATGCTGCTGCTGCTGCTAAGTTGCTTCAGTCGTGTCCGACCCTGTGCGACCCCAGAGATGGCAGCCCACCAGGCTCCGCCATCCCTGGGATTCTCTAGGCAAGAACACTGGAGTGGGTTGTCATTTCCTTCTCTAATGCATGAAAGTGAAAAGTGAAAGAAGTCGCTCAGTCGTGTCCGACTCTTAGCGACCCCATGGACTGCGGCCTACCAGGCTCTTCTGTCCATGGGATTTTCCAGGCAAGAGTACTGGAGTATTTTTATACTGGAGTAATTTTATACATAGCAGCGTGTATATGTTAATCCCAGTCTCCTGAGACAGCAGCTGTTCTAACCTAAGTCTTAGGTTTGGCATTGCTCTTCCTGTCAGATATTTTTATTTTCTGTATCCCAAATCCTCTCAAATATGCATTTCACTCTTTCACACTAATACATATTTGGGTGTTCATTCTGAATCATGGTCAACTTTCTCATGAAAACCCAAGTTTGCATCTAAGAGGTCCTAGCTGACCCAGTGACTTAAGGATGGAGAGATGGATCTCATTGTTTCCTTCTCTGTGCTCTTCATATTGATAAAGTGAAGAAGTTGAATGAGGTGATCTCTTAAGTTTCTTTCAGCTCAGAGGTTTTTAAGTAACATGAAATGTCTCTTGTCTAAAGGCAGAAGGCTGTTAAATTACATGCAGCTTATCAAAACTTACCCCCCAAATATTCTTATACATTTAGATAAAAATGACCATGTAAGGTGTGATTTGAGGGTTAACAGATTTAATTTTTAATGACTTTAAGCATTTGCAAATGTTCTCCTTCAGGTAAAGATAAAGGATGCATCTATCTGAATCCTATTCAGAACTTCTTTCATCATCTTCTTTCATAGCTTTTACCTTTCTTTTAAGTTTTGAGCCTCCTCTGTGCATCACATTTTTAGCATTCTTATCAGTTCTATGTCAGATTGGTTTTTTTCTGGTCAAAAACTTTGGATAAATTAGAGTGTGTTTCAGTCACTTTCAGTCACTTTCCCTCTAGTAGCAGCCCTAAGTACACGTTTTGGGTGGTCTTCGGGCATATTTCTTGGTTTAATGATCTATATCACATGTTCCAGGAAGGAGAATGGACCAGGCTGCTGTATATTTTTCCCACTGCTCTCAGCAAGCCATTCGTCAGTAGTTATTATGCACCTACTGTGTAGGGCATAATTCTAAGTAGCTCTAGGCTGGAGCTGAGATCCAGTTGTGAGGTTTTAAGGAATTTCTACATCTGGTTGTTAAACACAGCCATTGCTAAACAGTGGATGATAGAAACCAACAATTAAATAATGCAGGGGAAAAGGAAAATTAATAGATACTACAAATTGTCATTTGAGTATTTCGCCAACTTGACTGTTGTGTATGCTCAAGAGGTGGCTGAAGTCACGGCACTGTGTGCTGCGATGCAAATGCCGTACATGGATATTGCTTATCACCCCTTTACAACTCTGCATGCATTGATACCATGTTGGCTGCTTGAAGCTGACCAAAAGACTTCCCAGTTGGTCCAGTGGTTAAGAATTTGCCTTCCAATGTGGAAGATGTAGGTTCCATCCCTGGTTGGGAAGCTAAGATCCCAATGACTCCTGACCAAAAACCGAAACAAAACAGAAACAATAGTGTAACAAATTCAATAGAGACTTTAAAAATGATCCATTTAAAAAAAAAAAAAAAACCTTTAAAAAGAAATAGGTCAAAGTGGGAGTAGTTACACTACAAAATTTAGCAAATGCTACAAATGGGCCCTCCTACACCCCTCCCCAGCTGACTGAAAAACACTCAGCACACCACTGCTTCTAGGTGGTGTATAAAGTCTGAGTTGAAAAGTAACTATAGCGTTTGGGGAAGTGCAGCGTCCACGGGTAAGCTGGGGCAAAGGTGCCAGAACAGCACTTTGAATGCTAGTGCCGATTCATAATTAAAAGATAAGTCCAAGATAATTAAAAGGTAACCAAGAGAAACATCCTGTGCTTTGGGCCAAGTACTATAATTAAGCTCAGCATATACACTTTACCAGCACTGCTTTCTTCTGAATGCAGTAAAAATGCAGGGAGGTTTCTGATGGACTTTGTTACAAAGCAGATAGCTACTCTCTCTCCTTGTCAATAAAAATTAGAGGGATAGAAACAGGATTTAAATCCAAGATGCCGGAGGTTTAGCTGTAAAATATGTCTCCCAACTTTTATTTGAGGTTGATACAGATGTTTGAGCCAGTTTACTTTTAATACTCTTGAATTAAAGACTCACAAGTTATTCGGCAATGCTCTGGTGTTATGAATCACTCCTCATTTATAGGAAGGCAACTGGCATTAACTAAGCATCAACCATGTGTTAGACCACTTCTTAGATACTTGATATAGGCAATCATCTTGCCCCCTGTGCTCTGTAAGGGAGGGATGAACCGGGAAGAGAGAAAATGAATACGTAGTGGACACATGCATATTCTGCATGTACATTGTCTGGAATCATTGCAACAAGTTGAAAAGTGATATTATTTATGCTCATTTTATAGTAACATTGAGCTTGGAAAAATTTTAAAGAAACCTTTCTAAATTTACATTGCAAGTAAGTGACAGGGCTAAGATTTTTGAACCTATATGGACTTTCTATTCAACATTTTTTTCTTTTTCATTAAGGTTTATTTCAGAATGTTGAATATAGCTTTCTGTGCTATACACTGGGCCCTTGTTGTTTATCCACTCTATATACAACAGTTTGCATCTGCCAATCCCAAACTCCCAATCCATCCTTCCTTCACCTGTCTCCTTGAGGGCAACCACAAGTCTGTTCTTTATTTCTGTGACTCTGCTGAATGGATAAAGAAGATGTGGTGTGTGCATGTATATGTATATACACATATATAGAATGGGATACTACTCAACCATCAAGAAGAATAATGCCATTTGCAGCACCAGGGATGGACCTAGAGATTATCATACTAAGTGAAGTAAGTCAGAAAGAGAAAAGCAAATACCATATAATATCGTTTAGGTGCAGAATCTAAAATATAACACAAATGAAATTATGGATCAACCATTTTTTTAAATGAATATTACATGCTAGGCAATGACCTGGATGCAGGAAAATGTTTACTGTTATGTCATCTCTTTACTTATAAAGTTTATACCATCTTGGGAGGGGAACATACATAATTATCATCACTTGTGTGAATATTATTATGAGACCAACACACTAAGTTCATCAGAAGCCTACTCAGCATGGTCCTCAGAGCTCAGTGCAGGCATCTGGGAGCACTCTAGATTAAGCTTAAAGGACAAACAGGAATTTGGCAAATGGGATGGAATGGAGTGGGTTAATGGCATTCTAGACAGAGAGGATAGCGTCTGCAAAGGACTGGAGTCAGGACGAACAAGGCAAGTCAATCATACTAAGAGCTAAAATAGTTTCAATCCTTGTAATACATCTCAGAGGAGACTTATCTATCATAAATGAGGTTGCTCAAGGTGATGAGGTGACTAGATCATGCATTTCTATATGATTACATGAAGTTTGGCTTTTTATCTTGAGGATAGTGCTCCAAACAAGGACACAGTATTATCAGGCTCTTTTATATATATGTGTGTAACAAGTAGAAATCTGACTAGTAACTCTCTTTTTTAAAGTCTTATTGTTCATTTTTTTTCATGTTTGTTTGTTTGTAAGAACTGAATGGTTCATGGTCAAAATCTAAGTATAATGCCTGAGGTGAAGTAAGTCTCAGTTGATGCTGGTCTTTCTGTTTGTGTAATATTTCATGGGCTGTCTCTGGCTCTCCCCCAGTCTCATCTTTAGCTACTCTCATTTTGGAATTCAACATACCACCTGCTCGGAGAAGACAATGGCATCCCACTCCAGTACTCTTGCCTGGAAAATCCCGTGGACAGAGGAGCCTGGTAGGCTGCAGTCCATGGGGTTGCTAAGAGTTGGATATGACTGAGCATCTTCACTTTCACTTTTCACTTTCATGCATTGCAGAGGGAAATGGCAACCCACTCCAGTGTTCTTGCCTGGAGAATCCCAGGGATGGGGGAGCCTCGAGGGCTGCCATCTATGAGATCGCACAGATTTGGACATGACTGAAGTGACTTAGCAGCAGCAGCAGCAGCGTGTCACCTGCTTGAGGTATTTTCCCACATGAAGCATCACTTTCCTGAAGTTTACCAAGTGAGCTCTTAGCAGATTTTTTTAACAACAAGGGCTAGAATAGAACCAATAGCTGGAAGCATAGCTTTTTTCATATTGCAGGAATAGCAGTTAGAGGGGTTCAGAAGACTTTCCAAAGGATTCACTGAAGAATTAACCAAAGGAATTGTTGGCTTGGAGGGGGAGTGGGAACTTAGTGTTTAATGAGGACAGAGTTTCAGTTTAAGAAAGTGAAAAAAATTGGAAGATAGATGATGAGAGTTGCACAACAATATGAATGTATTCAGTGCCACTGAACTGTACAGTTGAATATGATTAAAAGAATATTGGAAAAGACTTTGATGCTGGGAAAGATTAAAGGCAAAAGGAGAAGAGGGTGGCAGAGGTTGAAGTGGTTAGATAGCATCACCCACTCAAGGGACATGAACCTGGGCAAACTCCAGGAGATAGTGGAGGACAGGGAAGTCTGGTGTGCTGCCCATCACCGACTCAAGGGACATGAACCTGGGCAAACTCCAGGAGATAGTGGAGGACAGGGAAGTCTGGTGTGCTGCAATCCATGGGGTTGCAGAGTTGGACACAACTGAACAACAACAACAAAATAGTATATTTTATATCTTATGACTTTTACTACAATAAAGAAAAATGTTAAAAAGACAAAGTCAGAATGGAAAAATTTAATCCTAAAAAAGAAAAAAAGCACATGGCCTGGAGAACATGAGATCTTATGATGATGTGAAAAACTTTAGCACCTGTTTTGCTCTATTTACTGTCTACTTTTCAGCCATAGAGGGAGAGCAAGAGCAGTGTGAGTAGGGAATAGGAAAGAGAGGGAAAAAAAAAAACTAGATTCTTTCCATTTTTCTAATTAAGAAGAAAAGAGGCTTTAAACTAGTAATAATTTATGTATTCAAACTATATTTAATATCTGGAAGAGAATGATTTTTAATAGAATTGAGAATATGATGACAATTAAAAATGACCACGGAACTTATCTATTTTCTATGAGTAATCATAAAATTTGTGGAACTGCTTGAGTTTTTATTAAATGGCAGTTGGAAAAAAAATGTCCTTACTGAATATATTTTTATGAGAAAGTAAGAAACAAAATAGAGTTATGTATTTATTATATTTTATTAATTGTATTCTTAATTTAGTCCTAAAATAGCCTTAAAATAGAATATTTAAGTATCAAATTCAATGGCCTTAGTTTGAAGTGGGAAAAAAATGAAAAAGATGATAAATTCTGAGACACATAGCAGTCAGGTAAAACTTGAGACCTGAATTTTCTTCAAGTGATTATGTTGGAATAAAAAAAAGGAAAATACATAATTCATGCATGACTCACCAAGACTGTATGAAAGATTAATCACAGAGGTCACAAACCAAAGATGCAGTGATTGGAATACTGATAAAGATGGAGAATTTGAAGCTGTTTACCTTTATACACATCTTGCTTCCTATACTCAGGACAACCCACCTTTGCAGGTTCTTCTTTTCATAACTGATTTCAAATGATTTTTGGAGTAGGTCTAGCCTCAGTATCTCCTGTAACTTTGCAGTGTTATCTTTGGAAAACTGAATCACCTTCCTAACCCTACCTCCAAGCCTACACCCTGCCCCATTTCAAAATAACCCAAACAAGATCTTCATATCAGTTCCTCTATGCTCTTAGCCTTGCCTGACACGCTGTTCCCTCACACTGTTCCTTTCACCGGATGTATTTTCTCTCTCACTGCTGCAATTTCATTTCTCAAGACTCCTCTTTCTATTCTTGTGACACTGTTTTCATTTGCAATGAAATAGTTTGCTACTTTGTGTTATAACAGGGTCTTTCTGCTTATGCTCCTAGACTGTAGGTTTCTTTGTGTAATTAAATGTAGGGAACAGGGTTAGACTTCTATTTAGAAGTACTTCTTATATGGCTTCCCGGATAGCTCAGCTGGTAAAGAATTCACCTGCAATGCAGAGCCCCGGTTCAATTCCTGGGTCAGGAAGGTCCACTAGAGAAGGGATAAACTACCCACTCCAGTATTCCTGGGCTTCCTTTGTGGCTCAGCTGGTAAAGAATCTGCCTGCAATGGGGAGACCTGGGTTCCATCTCTGTGTTGGGAAGATACCGTGGAGAAGGGAAAGGCTACCCACTAAAGTATTCTAGTCTGAAAAAATTCCATGGGGTGTATAGTCCATGGGGTCACAAAGAGTTGGACACGACTGACTGACTTTCACTTTCATGTGTCAGGGACTAGGCTAGATGCCTTGCAAAATATCTTACTTCATCTTCAAAATTACCCTATCATCTCCATTTTATATATGAGTTAACCAACTCAATAAGGACATAAACTGAGCCATTTCTGACTCAGTTACTGTGATGTCACTGCATACCGAGATCAGGAGTCAGAGTTTCTTCATTTTTCTGCCCAAACTTTGTGGTTTCTGAGCGCTGCCCATGGGTCATTGGCTCTGTCTATCTCTGTGTATGCTTCCCTATCTATCTCTTCTGGTTATTTATGTCTACTTAGCATTTTCTTAAGATTTCACCCTACATATGAGTGTATAAGAGGAATTCACCGTGAAGAATGGTGAGGGAGGCGCCAGGGGCAAACACGATGGTATGAGCAGACATGGATAGAGACTTGCTGCCAGTAAATGACCAGCCAGTAAAACAACTTGCCAGTGTGGTGCCAGCAAGCTAACTCAAAAAGGGGACCACGCATTCCAGCCCGAAGTGGAGTGTTAGTTCCCCGGTTGGGTCTGACTCTGTGATCCTATGGACGGTAGCCTACCAGGCTTCTCTGTCCATGGGATTTCCCAGGCAAGAATACTGGAGTGGATAGTGATTCCCTTCTCCAGGGGATCTTCCTGACCCAGGGATCAAATCTGGGTCTTCATGTTTCTTCAGTTCAGTTCAGTTCAGTTCAGTCACTCAGTCATGTCCAACTCTTTGTGACCCCATGAATTGCAACACGCCAGGCCTCCCTGTCCATCACCAGCTCCTGGAGATCACCCAAACTCATGTCCATCAAGTCAGTGATGCCATTCAGCCATCTCATCCTCTGTCGTCCCCTTCTACTCCTGCCTCTAATCCCTCCCAAGCATCAGAGTCTTGAGGATTTTATACCTGTATCAATGTAACAATGGCATTTTTGTCCATATGTTTAAAGCCTTGAGAGAAAAGATGGCGCTAAAGTCATGGAACAAGGTAATGGCAGAGTTGACGTATGATCCCGGTCTCTTGACATTCAGCTTAATCTGGCAGTCAGATTCTTTACCATCTGAACCACCATACATCTAAACAACAGGAGGCACTGGGAAGGTAGGGCAGCCTCTGTAGCTGTGTCACAGGTCAAGCCCATCATCCAGGATGCTCCTGGAGAACGAAGCTCTGTTAAGATGGGCTGTGCTCTGCTGGTCCCTGAAGCCTGCAGCCCTGTTAGCTGACCCTACTACACCATTCCACAACTACCTTCGTGTGGGAAGAGAGGATGGTAACTATTCAGCTTATAAGTGTATGCAGATTCTCTGCAAATCACTTTCCTCTCTTGCATTATGCAAGATTAGCCTTGGATTTGTTTTCTTGCCCCATCCCACCCCTAGTGAAGGAGGTCCTATTCAATAAATGGCTAGGTTATTTAAAAAATTTTTTTGGTGTGTGTGTTAGTATACTGTATTGGTGTTTTTCTTTCTGGCTTACATCACTCTGTATAATCAGCTCCAGTTTCATCCACCTCATTAGAACTAATTCAAATGGATTATTTTTAATGGCCGAGTAATACTCCATTGTGTAGAAAAACACATATATATGGAATTTAGAAAGATGGTAATGATAACCCTGTATGCAAGACAGCAAAAGAGACACAGATGTACAGAACAGTCTTTTAGACTCTGTGGGAGAGGGAGAGGGTGGGCTGATTTGGGAGAATGGCACTGAAACATGTATAATATCATATAAGAAACAAATCGCCAGTTTAGGTTTGATACAGGATACAGGATGCTTGGGGCTGGTTTACTGGGGTGACCCAGAGAGATGGTACAGGGAGGGAGGTGGAAGGGGGGTTCAGGACTGGGAACATGTGTACACCCGTGGTGGATTCATGTTGATGTATGGCAAAATCGATACAGTATGGTAAAGTATAATAAAGTAAAATTTAAAAAATTAAAAAAAAAAACTTTTTGACGTTGATCATTTTTAGTCTTTCTGGTTTTTTGGCCCCAAGGCATGTAGGATCTTAGCTCCCCAACCAGGGATGAAACCCACGCCTCTTGCATTGGAAGACAGAGTCTTATCCACTAGAATGCCGGGGAAGACCCTGGCTAGTTTTATTTTAAGCTAATTTACTGGAAGGAAAATAGTAGACTCTCCCATCTCTAGCACCATGCTTTTTAAAGGGCCTTTATACCTGTAACTATGTGACAACGGCACTTTTGTCCATATTTTTTCTTGAGGAAACTAAAGCCTTGAGAGAGAAGGTGGTGCTAAAGTCATGGAACAAGGTAATGGCAGAGTTGATGTATGATCCCCGGTCTCTTGACATTCAGTTTAATATTCTTTGTGTTGCATCTTTCTTGATTGAAAGCAAAAAAAAAAGAAAAAGGAAAAAAGAAAAAGAAAGGAATGGTACAAAGGATCATCCTGCTCGAGTTTTTGACAAGGCTTATACCCTGTGGTGTTATTAGCTGGAAGCTCAACACCTGGGCTATTTTTGATCACTTGATGGCCCTGGTGACAAGAGTTTGAACAGTTCAGAATGAAACTGGTTAGGGGAACAGCATCTCTTTTTACATAAATCACCGCCTTGAATATTTTCAGCATTTGCCTGTATCAGGCACACACATGAGAGAATCATGTGAAAGCTGGTGTTTTGTAAGCCCTCTCTGAATATATGCAAAAATTGATGACTCTAAAAGGACGTTGCTTTTCAAATTGAAAGAAAAGCTCTGAAAAGAAGTTGGAAGGGCATTTTACTCATGTAGAAAAAATCCATTAAAAGTCTATTTCCTTATTTTCTCAGCATATTTGATGATAGTGTTCACATAATTAGTTTCAAATGAAGTACAGAACGTTGCCACTTTACAGATCCACATACTGGAAGCTTTAAACTTCAGGGGACATTCAGACCAACAGTATTGTGACTGTGAATGTCCTCAAGTTCCCTGATCCTCAGCAGTCACCTTTCTACTTAATATCTAACTACACAATTTGAGCTGCTGCTATGGACCTGTAAGGGACCCCATCTTTGCTTCCACATCACCAGTCAGTTTTGTGGCATGGTTATAATGTGATTTTCTGCTCTACCATGAAACAGTCAAATAAAAGACATAAAACAGGTGCTTTGTGTCCCCGAGCCCCATGATTTTTCTGCTTATGTATCCCCATTCCTGGTTTAGTTTGGATCTTCTCTATCATTAGTGATTTCTATTTCTAACTTTTCTTCATATTATAGTCCAGACCGATCAATTTTATTTTTCAAGCTAGAGAGGTTTTGCAATTGTCTGTCTTTTGCAAATATAGGAAATCTTATTATTGTTAGTGGAGAAGACTTGATAATTTGGAATACATCTTTAACTTGCTGAGATTATCTACATTAATTTCAACTCTCCCAGGCTTGATTGAGGGCTTATCTTGCTACCTATACAATCTTGCAAAGAAATAGAGGATCGATGCAAAGAAATAGAGGAAAACAATAGAATAGGAAGGACTAGAGATCTCTTCAGAGAAGGGAATGGCAACCCACTCCAGTACTCTTGCCTGGAAAATCCCATGGACGAAGGAGCCTGGTAGGCTGCAGTCCATAGGGTCGCTAAAAGTCAGGCATGACTGAGCAGCTTTCACTTTTCACTTTCCTGCATCGGAGAAGGAAATGGCAACCCACTCCAGTGTTCTTGCCTGGAGAATCCCAGGGACAGGGGAGCCTTGTGGGCTGCCATCTATGGGGTCACACAGAGTGGAACACTACTGAAGTGACTTAGCAGCAGCAGCAGAGATGTCATCAAGAAAATTATAGATACCAAGGGAATATTTCATGCAAAGATGGGCTCAATAAAGGACAGAAATGGTATAGACCTAACAGAAGCAGAAGATATTAAGAGGTGGCAAGAATACACAAAAGAACTATACAAAAGATATCTTCATGACCCAGATAATCACAATGGTGTGATCACTCACTTAGAATTCACATCCTGGAATGTGCAGTCAAGTAGGCCTTAGGAAGCATTACTAGGAACAAAGCCAGTGGAGGTGATGGAATTCCAGTTGAGCTTTTTCAGATCCTAAAAGATGATGCTGTGACTGTGCTGCACTCAATATGTCAGCAAATTTGGAAAACTCAGCAGTGGCCACAGGACTGGAAAAGGTGAATTTTTATCCCAATCTCAAAGAAAGGCAATGCCAAAGAATGCTCAAACTATCACATAATTGCACTCATCTCACATGCTAATAAAGTAATGCTCAAATTTCTCCAAATCAGACTTCAGCAATATGTGAACCCTGAACTTCCAGACGTTCAAGCTGGTTTTAGAAAAGGCAGAGGAACCAGAGATCAAATGGCCAACATCTGCTGGACCATCAAAAAAGCAAGAGAGTTCCAAAAACATCTATTTCTGCTTTATTGACTATGCCAAAATCTTTGACTGTGTGGATCACAATAAATGGGAAAATTCTGAAAGAGATGGGAATACCAGATCACCTGACCTGCCTCTTGAGAAACCTATATGCAAGTCAGGAATCAACAGTTAGAACTGGACATGGAAAAATAGACTGGTTCCAAATAGGAAAAGGAGTATGTCAAGGCTGTATATTGCCACCCTGCTTATTTAATTATATGCAGAATACATTATGAGAAACGCTGGGCTGGAAGAAGCACAAGCTGGAATCAGATTGCAGGGAGAAATACCAATAACCTCAGATATGCAGATGACACCACCCTTATGGCAAAAAGTGAAGAAGAACTAAAGTGAAAGAGGAGAGTGAAAAAGTTGGCTTAAGCTCAACATTCAGAAAATGAAGATCATGGCATCCGGTCCCATCACTTCATGTGAAATAGATGGGGAAACAGTGGAAACAGTGGCTGACTTTATTTTTGGGGGATCCAAAATCACTGCAGATGGTGATTGCAGCCACAAAATTAAAAGACGGTTGCTCCTTGGAAGGAAAGTTATGACCAACCTAGACAACATATTACAAAGCAGAGACATTACTTTGTCAGCAAAGGTCCATCTAGTCAAGGCTATGGTTTTTCCAGTGGTCATATATGCATGTGAGAGTTGGACTTTAAAGAAAGCTGAGCACCAAAGAATTGATGCTTTTGAACTGTGGTGTTGGAGGAGACTCCTGAGAGTCCCTCCTAATGCAAGGGGATCCAACCAGTCTATCCTAAAGGAAATCAGTCCTGGGTGTTCATTGAAAGGACTGATGTTGAAGCTGAAACACCACCTGATGCGAAGAGCTGACTCACTTGAAAAGACCCTGATGTTGGGAAAGATTGAAGGCAGGAGGAGAAAGGGACGACAGAAGATGAGGTGGCTGGATGGCATCACTGACTCAATGGACATGGTTTTGGGTGGGCTCTGTGAGTTGGTGATGGACAGGGAGGCCTGGCATGCTGTGGTTCATGGGGTCACAAAGAGTCGGACACGATTGAGCAACTGTACTGAACTGAACTACAATGTTGGGTTGCATCTCAATTTTGCCTACGTTTTCCCCCCTCTGGAATTAATTTTATACTCTGAGTTTTGTTTCCCCTGGAACATTTTTTCTGTAAGTAGCTTGATGGTCACTAGCTTTAACTGAGACAAGTTTACTAATTTCAGTTCTCTGGCTCTGTGTCAGTCAAGATTCAATCAAGAGGAAATAACTGCCTAGTATTTGGTATCAATACATTTAATATAAAGAATTGTTATTGCTAAATAGAAGGAGGAAACCATAAAGAGGCAAGAGTAAAGGAATACTAAAACACAGAGATAATAGACATGGGAGGCAGTGAAGAGCTAGTTTCTAAGACTAGGATTCACACCTCGCAGAAGAAGGCATAGTTGTTGGGAATACACTTTTTTGCATATGCAAGCATTCTCTATGTTCTGCACCATCACTGCTCAACAGTCACTGGACAAGCAGAAAGCACTTCTCCTGGGTGCAGGAAAGCTGAGGCTTGGGAACCAACTGCTGGGTTGCTTGCAAGAGTCTCTAGAAATTTATCTACAGGGAGCCATTAAGACCCACAGAGGAAACTTTCATCTTGATAGTTCATTCCCTCACGTTAATTTTGCTTATCTTAACATCCCTGTTCCTTTATTAATACTTTCCACAGGTGCTAGAAGGAGTCTCTCTATTTATCATCCATAGTCTCTCTCTGTTTCATTGTAAACCATTTTAAGAAATGCTCACCATTTTTATTTTTAACAGAGAGCAAAGAAATAGAAGATAAACATGCTGTGGAAAATGTCTGCTTCACTCATTCAAAGTAGCTGGGAATGGTTAAAGCAAAGATTTGATCTTCTGAGAGCAATAAAAGCTCTATCTTTAGTCATTCCACTTTGGCCCATGAGAATTCGCTGTAGTCAACTAACCAAAAAGCATTTACTTTTTGTAGAATCATAAAGTATGGCTTTGTTGCTGTTTAGGACAAGGGGGAAATAAAGATATCAGCCAGCTAATTTAACCAAATCTGTCAGCCTTCAGAGCCTGCACTCTTCCCTAAATGCACAGCTAGAATTTAATTTTTAAATCAAGAATTACACATTAGGAGGATAATGATTTCCCCTTCCCCTTCCCTCTCCAAGTCAGGATATCTCTAGGTCTTTATTTATACTTTATTTCCTGTTATCACAGAAGTGATACTGCCTATGGAATCTTATCAGGCATATTGGATTCGGTTTAGGGTCATTATTGGCAAGCATCTAGCTGTTTTGTTTTGAACAAATCAATTTATGTCTCAAAATCTATTAAGTGGGGAACTTATATACAATTCTCTGGCAACAGTTACTGTCACATACTGTTAAGAGATAGTCTTTATTTCCCATGCTAATGTCTACCAGGAACCTCAGAATCTTCAACTACAGCATAAAGGAAGGAGGCTGGATTGAAAGATTTCTATTTTCTATGTAAAGTAGTAGAAAATTAACTCTAAGCAAACTGAAAATTGTATTCCTAATCCTAAAGCAACTACCAAAAATGCAGTGAAAAGTATAGTTAACAGTCAAATAGATAAATTAGAATGGACCTATGAAAACATTCAAATAATATGAAGGCAGAAAGGAAGAACAGAGAAACAAAATCGAGATCACTAACAATAAAATTAAAACATGAATTCAGCCTTATCAGTGATACAAATAGATTAAATAGTCCAGAAAGAAAACATTTACATGAAAAAAAAAAAAAAACCCTCAAGGCTCAGATTGTTTATCTGATGAATTCCTTCAGTTCATCTTCCTCTTGAAAAGTGGAAAATGAGGGAACAGTTCTCGACTCATTTTAAGAGGCCAATTAAGTCTGATGATAACACATACATTATAAACAAAACACAAGAAAGAAAATAAAGAAAAACAAATGCAAATGTCTTTCACTTTACAAAATCTTACAAAATAGCAAATAAAAAACATCAGGTTTATTATCTGTATATAAAACGGATAGTAAATCAAGACCAGAAGAGTTTCTCATAGGAATGTTGCTTTAACTTTTGAATAATTAGTTTATTAATGATCTTAACAGAATAAAAGATCTGTTGGAAGACCAACATTAAGATAAAAAAATAACTAAAAATGCAAAAAAACACACAAAATCTCCGCAAAGTAGGAATAAGAGGGACGTTCCTCAGTCTAATAAAAAATATCTACAAAAAAAAGCTAAAGCTAACATTCCACTAATTTAGAGCCAGACATCTTGGAATGTGAAGTAAAGTGGGCCTTAGAAAGCATCACTAGGAACAAAGCTAGTGGAGGTGATGGAATTCCAGTAGAGCTGTTTCAGTCCTGAAAGATGATGCTGTGAAAGTGCTATACTCAAAATGCCAGCAAATTTGGAAAACTCAGCAGTGGTCACAAGACTGGAAAAGGTCAGTTTTCATTCCAGTTCCAAAGAAAGGCAATGCCAAAGAATGCTCAAACTACTGCACATTTGCACTCATCTCACATGCTAGTAAAGTAATGCTCAAAATTCTTCAAGCCAGGCTTCAGCAATACGTGAACCGTGAACTCCCTGATGTTCAAGCTGGTTTTAGAAAAGGCAGAGGAACCAGAGATCAAATGGCCAACATCTGCTGGATCATGGAAAAAGCAAGAGAGTTCCAGAAAAACATCTATTTCTGCTTTATTGACTATGCCAAAGCCTTTGACTGTGTGGATACCAATAAACTGTGGAAAATTCTTCAAGAAATGGGAATACCAGACCACCTGACCTGCCTCTTGAGAAAGCTGTATGCAGGTCAGGAAGCAACAGTTAGAACTGGACATGGAACAACAGACTGGTTCCAAATAGGAAAAGGAGTACGTCAAGGCTGTATACTGTCACCCTGCTTATTTAACTTATATGCAGAGTACATCATGAGAAACGCTGGACTGGAAGAAGCACAAGCTGGAATCAAGATTGCCAGGAGAAATATTAATCACCTCAGATATGCAGATGACACCACCCTTATGGCAGAAAGTGAGGAGGCACTAAAAAGCCTCTTGATGAAAGTGAAAGAGGAGAGTGAAAAAGTGGGCTTAAAGCTCAACATTCAGAAAACGAAGATCATGGCATCTGGTCCCATCACTTCATGGGAAATAGATGGGGAAACAGTGGAAACAGTGTCAGACTTTATTTTTGGGGGCTCCAAAATCACTGCAGATGGTGACTGCAGCCATGAAATTAGAAGACGATTGCTCCTTGGAAGAAAAGTTATGACCAACCTAGATAGTATATTTAAAAGCAGAGACATTACTTTGCTGATTAAGGTCTGTCTAGTCAAGGCTATGGTTTTTCCAGTAGTCATGTATGGATGTGAGAGTTGGACTGTGAAGAATGCTGAGTGCCGAAGAATTGATGCTTTTGAACTGTGGTGTTGGAGAAGACTCTTGAGAGTCCCTTGGACTGCAAGGAGATCCAACCAGTCCATTCAGAAGGAGCTCAACCCTGGGATTTCTTTGGAAGGAATGATGCTGAAGCTGAAACTCCAGTACTTTGGCCACCTCATGCGAAGAGTTGACTCACTGGAAAAGATCTGATGCTGGGAAGGATTGGGGGCAGGAGGAGAAGGGGACGACCAAAGATGAGATTGCTGGATGGCATCACAGACTCGATGGACATGAGTCTGAGTGAACTCCAAGAGATGGTGATGAACAGAGAGGCCTGGCGTGCTTTGATTCATAGGGTCACAAAGAGTCGGACATGACTGAGCGACTGAACTGAACTGACTAGACGGACGTTAGTGGGCAAAGTAATGTCTCTGCTTTTGAGTATACTATCTAGGTTGGTCATAACTTTTCTTCCAAGGAGCAACCGTCTTCTAATTTCATGGCTGCAGTCACCATCTGCAGTGATTTTGGAGCCCCCCAAAAAAGTCTGACACTGTTTCCACTGTTTCCACTGTTTCCTCATCTATTATGGGACCAGATGCCATATCTTCGTTTTCTGAATGTTGAGCTTTAAGCCCACTCTTTCACTCTCCTCTTTCACTTTCATCAAGAGGCTCTTCTTCACGTTCTGCCATAAAGGTGGTGTCATTTGCATATCTGAGGTTATTGATATTTCTCCTGGCTCTGTTTTCATTATTTTTTCATTATTTTCTTTCTTCTCAGCTTCTTGAAGTCTAACGTCCATCAGTTCATGCTGGAGAACTTGTCTAATTCTCCACAGCATTTATTTTTCTCATGCTTGACAGTCTCTAGGTACTGGCTGCTCCTTCTCACTTGCCCTTGGCTCTGGAATTATCTAGGCAGGTTCTGAAATTTTACTTTTCTGAGCTCTAGCCATACCTTCACATCTTTGTCATAAAACTTTTTCTAATCAAAAGGAAGGGAAAGCTCAGTAAGGTCAAACTGACTCATCTAGTTGAAGCTGTGATTGTGTGATGTCAAGCAATTAGACAAACAGGGTGTCGTTCTATTGTTCTGAACTCTCCATGTTCTTTCCCCTTACATAGTTGACATTCCTTCTAGATTTTTATCCAGCTCTGTTGTTATGTTCAGTTTCTAAGCCCTGTCCAATCGCTTTGCAACCCCATGGACTGCAGCCCACAGGGCTCCTCTTGAGTATAGAATTTCCCAGGCAAGAATACTGGAGTGGGTTGCCATTTGCTACTCCAGGGGATCTTCCTGACACAGTGATCAAACCATAGTCTCTTGCATCTCCTGAACTGAATTCTTTACCAGTGTGCCATCTGTGAAGTCCGTTCAGTGGCTATGATATGTTTATCATTATACTTGATGAACTAGTTGTTATTAAGAAAGGGACTATCTATCTACCTGTCTTTCTGTCAGCATTTCTGCCTTTCCTTGTCTTGATGACTTCTTAAGGACTGCTGGCTTACCCAATTCTCACCAGTTCCTGAATTACTTGGATTCCCTGCTTCTCACTTGCTTACCACTCTTGTGAACACCAGCTCTGCCTGTTTGTTCCCACAGCCTGCCTTGATATTTTGACCCACATACTTTGGAATAGTTCTTATCAACTCGAAGGCTCTTTCTCACCTTCTAGGTCACGTTTTTTTTTTTTTTTTTTTTGGAGGGACTTGCTTAAAATCTTCAGGATAAGAAGGAGCTGGCACCTGAGACAGACTCAGAGCCACTTCCCCAGACCTCCTGTTTCCTCACTTGCCGTTGCAGCAGTATGGCACGTACACCCTTTAAAGCACTATCTCAGCCCAAATGAGGAATCCGATCCCATATGTCGAAGTCTCACTAGCTCAGCATGTAGACCTTGCATATCTAATTAAGATGAAGCTCTTGGGACTGGTATGAGCATCTCAGAGCTTCAGGAGCTCAGCCAGTGAGAGGGAAGTGAGCGGTAGAAGGTTGATATTGTTAGTGATAAAGGACAGAGCTTTTAAGAGCATCTGAGCAGCTCAGTCTTAAAAGGCCTTCTTTTCTAATATTTTGTTTTATATGTAGAGGTTTTAATTATAATAAAGTTAATTGTTTAACATTTAAATCTTCATTTGTTATACTTATTGAATGTGGAAACACTCTGGGAGTTTTCTTTTTCTCTACTCTCTCAGAAGGCTATCCACGGTGTCAGAAAAATAAATAAAAACCACACCAGGTCTATTCTCTGGTGGCCCAGTTTGTAAAGCATCTGCCTGCAATGCTGGAGACCCAGGTTCAGTCCCTGGGTTGGGAAGATCCCCTGCAGAAGGAAATGGCAACCCACTCCAGTACTCTTGCCTGGAAAATTCCATGGAAGGAGAAGCCTGGTGGAGGCGCAAGAGTTGGACACGACTGAGTGACGTCACACACACACCAAGCAAACCTGAGGATTTGTGATCATCTGAAGTACAGAAGCCCTACAAACAGCATATTAGAGCTGTGCTTATATTTCTATTTTTAGTAATAAAAATAACTAAAATCTACAAGACTCTATCAGTAACATAAGCTTGAGCAAGTGCTGAATTTTTTTTTGTCTTCAGTTTCCTCATCTATAAAATGAAACCATAACTTTACTGCCATATAGGAATGCTATGAGAAGTAAAGTAGTTTACATATGTAAGTACTTAGAATACTGTCTGCTATTTTCCTGCTTTATTTTATTTACAAGTCTGGCATTTCTCATCAAGGTGTTGGACTAATCAAATATGTTCATTTTGGCTCGCCTCTGACCCTGGCAGGAGGCCTTTATACAGACAACAAATTGTCCTTCAGGAAAATGTGCACAAATCGTCAATTAGAATTTGCAGTGGATCTTCCCTGCTGTGGACCCGACCCTGTGTTCTATCTTTAGTTGGAGCATATGTTTTGCTTCTCACAGGTTTTCAAACCCCCAGATGCCCAGGAAACATTCTAACAATTAGTTCCCTTTCTTTTCTTGGGTGGTTGCGTAATAAATATACTGTAGCTAATAAGCTCTGAGCAGAGATCCACCAGATAAGGCTTTGCCAATAAGTCTTTATTTTGACTCTTTCAGAACTTCATTTCCTCTACTGTGAAGCTGAGAGTCCATGTCATGCACTTACAGAAAGGCTTTGAGTATCAAATGCAATCATAACACAGATGCAATTTAAAAATAGTAATGTTTTGTATAAAACTGAAAGTGAAAGAAAGTGAAAGTGAAGTCGCTCAGTCATGTCTGACTCTTTGCAACCTCATGGACTGTAGCCTACCGGGTTCCTCCCTCCATGGGATTCTCCAGGCCAGAGTACTGGAGTGGGTTGCCATTTCCTTCTCCAGGGGATCATCCCGATCCAGGGATTGAACCTGGGTCTCCCACATCCCAGGCAGACGCTTTAACCTCTGAGCTACCAGGGTAAAACTGAAAGCTGATAACAATTATAGGTAACACTATAAACTGTTATTATTACAAATAAAGGCCTTCCTTGGTGACTCAGATGGTAAAGACTCCACCTAACATGCAGAAGGCCTGAGTTCAATCCCTGGGTTGGAAAGATCCCTGGTGAAAGGAATGGGTACCCATTCCAGTATACTTGCCTGGAGAATTCCATGGAAAGAGGAGCCTGGCAGGCTATAGTCCATGGGCTTGCACAGAGTTAGAAATGACTGAGTGACTAACACATCCATATATACATACATTACAATTAAAAGAACACACATTACCTAATCTATACTGAGGGTGCTTATAAGTTGGATCTTCTCCAAGTCTGGAGACAGAGTGTGATCGAAGGATGTTAGTTTCCAAATCAAACTCTGCCACAGCAACAGTAGAGCTAAGACCACAAAGAAAACATATGGATCATCGTGTCCTGATCCTTCCAAGAGAGGTAGAAGCTAGAAGTATGCATTATCCACTTCTCTGGAGGGAATCTGATCAACCATTCCCCTACAGCTATAAAAGGTAAAGTTGGGTCCTGAGAGGAACGCCAAAGTTTGTGGAAGCTGAGATCATTTACTGTGATCCTAAGACAGAAACAGTCTGCTACCCTGTGGGGTTAAGACTGGATGACTGAGCCCTTTCAAGCTGTTACAATTTTAGATGCAGTAAGTTTATAACTGAGAAACATCAGTGACAACAACTAGCACTCAGGTACCACTTTATGTACTGAAAGCTATTCGGAGAACTTTGCACATTACTCCTTCAACCCACACAACAACCCTATGAGTCAGGTACTACTAGGATCTCATTTATAAATGAGGAAGTGGATGTACAGAGAAGTTAAGAAACTTGCCCAAGGAACATAGTTATCAACAATAGGGCCAGAATTTGAATCCAGGTAGATTGCCTCAAAGTCACAGTCTTTTCCACACTTCCCAGTCTTGAGGTCAAAACAGAATCTTTCCATCCAAACTGACTTCACCTCTCATTTTCCTACTTCTTTGCTCAAAGCAAATGTAGATTAGATCATTCTCAAAGAAGGCCATTTCCCTAAGAACATGCTGCTTTCAGTTCTGATGTTATCACAATGTTCCAGAAGTACATCCTTCTAAATAAGCAGCTTCAACCATTAATCCAACAGATAGTGAGCCCTGGCTTTCTCAGTTACTGGATTAGGAAGAGAGGAATAAACAGGAAATGTGAATGCTTCTCATGACTCACACATCCGAATGGTAGAAAAGAAAAGCACAATTACAGTAGAGAATTAGTGGTACTTATCACACACACACATAATCATGTTTTTACTATCATAAAGACCTCAAGTCCATAGCACTCTGCACTCATGGAAATGTCCCATGAAGGAAGTGAATTTACCCACAAGCATTCTCCCCTTGGCAAGTCTGTTTAGTGTGAATGACCATACTTTGGAGTGATGAACTGGTCCTGAAGAGCTCATCCTTGAGATTCAAGGAAGCCCCAAGTGAAATTATTGTTCAAAAATTGAAGAGAGCATTCTCTAAATGAGGCTTATCCCCAGCAAAACTAATCAAAGTGATCCCCCAAAGGGCACTGTTTGTTGCCTTTGTAATTTAAGACAAATTTGAGAAACTTCAAGCCATTGACTGTGTGGATCACAACAAACTGTGGAAAATTCTGAAAGAGATGAGAATATCAGACCACCTGACCTGCCTCTTGAGAAATTTGTATGCAGGTCAATAAGCAACACTTAGAATTGGACATGGAACAACAGACTGGATCCAAATTGGGAAAGGAATGTATCAAGGCTGTATATAGTCACCCTGCTTATTTAACTTTCATGCAGAGTACATCATGCAAAATGCAAGGCTGGATGAAGCACAAGCTGGAATCTAGATTGCTGGGAGAAATATCAATAACCTCAGATATGTAGATGACATCAACCTTATGGCAGAAAGCTAAGAGGAACTAAAGAGCCTCTTGATGAAAGTGAAAGAAGAGAGTGAAAAAGCTGGTTTAAAACTCAGCGTTCAAAAACACAGATCATGGCATCTGGTCCTATCACTTCATGGGAAATAGATGGGGAAACAGTGGAAACAGTATCTGATTTTTTTTTTTTTTTTGGGCGGGGGGTGGGGGGGCTTCAAAATCACTGCAGATGGTGACAACATCCATGAAACTAAAAGGCACTTGCTCCTTGGTAGAAAAGCTATGACCAACCTGGACAGCATATTAAAAAGCAGAGATATTACTCTGCCAACAAAAGTCGATCTAGTCAAAACTACTGTTTTTCCAGTAGTTATGTATGGATTTGAGAGTTGGACTATAGAGAAAGCTGAGTGCTGGAGAACTGATGCTTTTGAACTGTGGTGTTGGAGAAGACTCTCGAGAGTCTCTTGGACTGCAAGAAGATCCAACCAGTCAATCCTAAAAGAAATCAGTCCTGGGTGTTCATTGGAAGGACTGATGCTGAAGCTAAAGCTCAAATACTTTGGCCACATCATGCAAAAAACTGACTCATTGGAAGAGACCCTGATGCTGGGAAAATTTGAAGGGGAGAGGAGAAGGGGACGACAGAGGATGAGATGGTTGGATGGCATCACTGATGCAATGGACATGAGTTTGAGCAAGCTCAGGGAATTAGTGATGGACAGGGAAGCCTAGTGTGCTGCAGTCCATGGGGCTGCAAGTTTGACACGGCTGAGCGACTGAACTGAGCTAAGATACTCCAGACCCAACAATCTATATTAGGAATAGTCAGAGAATCACAGAACTTATATCTCTGCTGGATTTCCAAGTTGACCTCATTTAGTATCAATGAAAGCATGCTGGTGATTTATATGTTCTCTGTTTGAGGGGGTTTAATATCTAAGAGATGACTTTTTGTAACTGTTCCTGGATATACCTAAGTTTTAGAAATTAGTATATTATAGTGAGGCAATATATTTCTCTCCCTAACATCTAACTCTCAGACTCTGAGTCTTCTTGGGTTGAAAGAAATATCTTTCCATTTTCCTTCCTTCACATTTTTATACTCCCCACCTTTCAAATCAACATTTGACTAATTAAGATACTAATTTATACATTCATTTAACACACAGGTATACATGCATTAAAAGTCTGTATAGTTAGTATGGATGGAAGTGGAAGATGGACAGAGTCCTGCTTCCCCCAGGGAATTTAACAGCTTTATATCTGATTCTGATTTTTTTTTTTTTAAGGCAAGGAAAGTATTGAAAGGGTGGAAAATGTCATAAGTGTCAGATAAAATAGAGAAGTCTGAGTGACATGCCATGGGTGGAAGTGGGTGGGGAAGGACTCTGGGGATTTAGAAGGATAGTGGATGGGCACCCCCCGCCCTGAGTTCTGTACCTTTGTTGTAGACCTTTTTGGAAGCTGAGGGATAGTCCTTTTGTTCTCATCACAAAAATGTGTATTTTAGCCTTTGTCTGACTATAGCACTCAAAAACTTGTCCAAATGCCATGACCTTAATCACAGAAGATTCTACCTCAATATTTTACCTCCTGACTGTATGATTTGGCTATAATGCACTTGGGCCTGGGGTACCTTAGGTGGCACCTTAGAAGTGATATACTAACTACCTTAGAAGTTTCTTTATTCATAGTGAAGTCACATACCCAAAATGGGACAACTAAAATGACTCTTGAAATTCATTGCTTCACTTGAATCTCAGTTTTTCACTCCTGGCTTCTTTGTTCTTGGCCAGAAATCTCCAACTTCATTCTGGATTTTGCTCAGCTCAAGTACTGAATCTAGGAACAAACACACACACACCCACCCCGACTCCCAAAGAGTATAAGTATACTTCAGATTCTCAATTTTCTTTAAAACAAGTAGCAACGTTATTTCAGTACTGGCTCTCAGTATTTGATAGTTTTCTTAAGTAATGACTATTTCTAGAATTAATACCCAGTATGATATGGTGAATCCATGACTCTGGTATTTAATGCATGATTTTTTTTTTAATTTTGAAAAGTTACAGTTGGTTCTATTGTTCCTTGGTGGAATTATATAACACAAAGCTTTTGACCCCTTCAGTTGGTTCTGCCTTTCTAACTGAGGGATTTCTACTCCTCACCCCGTTCATCCCTTTCTCAATTTGGCATTTTTACAACTGGAGTGAAGATAGGAATTACTGTTTTGAAATACTGCATCTACAACTTGTTCATAACACAGTTTATCAGGCAGAAGGAAAGGTCAGATGATTTAATGCTTGCAATTTGGGTACCTAAGTGCTCTAAGTTGAATCCCTAAATTGCACCAGTCCTTATTTATTACCTATTAAGCCTTGACATGAATGAGGCATCAAATGACATCTTTTAAAGCTTAGGATCTCCTGTAGTGAAAGGCCTAAGGATTCACAAACGAAATGAATAAAATGAAAATACACCTGGATATTCCACATCGGCAGCAGCATAGGTCCAGTTACTAGATGGCTGACTCTCCAGGAAAGTTTTGCGAATTTGCCCTCTTTATCTCATCCTCACTGTCACTGTCTTCAATCAAGACTTTTCATTTCTTAGATTGGTAAGAAATACCAATACTCTCTTTCTTCTGTGTCACTTTCCATTTAACTTTCATATTGCTATCAAATGTTTTGAAATTCCAATTCTAATGACTCGCTTACTTCTTAAAGCTATTGAATGGTTGTTTCCTTCACAGTAAAGTTCAAACCCTTAGTAGAACACAATATAAAGTGAAAGTGAAGTCGCTCAATCATGTCTGACTCTTTGCAACCCCATGGACTGTAGCCTACCAGACTCACAATATAGGGATATTTTATTTCCTAATGGGCACTTGACACTAATCACATCGTGTCCCTTTAAGCATCTTGAATATTAGCCATGCTGAAGTAGTCCTCAAACATCCCAGTCTCCTTGTGTCTCTGTACTTTATGTATGCTGTAGCTCAGCTACTTGAAAATACCTAATCCCCCCTTTCCTTACCTAAATGCTGTGGATCCTTTTTGATGCAATTTAAAATGGATTGTTTTCTTGTTTTCTCCTTCTGAAAGGTCATTACTAGTGTATAACAAAGCAATGGATTTCTGTATATAAATCATGTATCCTGTAGCTTTAAGGAATTAATATGTTAGTTCTAATAGTTCTTTCCCATTCTGTTGTTTTCTCTATTTCTTTGCATTGATCGCTGAGGAAGGCTTTCTTATCTCTCCTTGCTATTCTTTGGAACTCTGCATTCAGATGCTTATATCTTTCCTTTTCTCCTTTGCTTTTCACCTCTCTTCTTTTCACAGCTATTTGTAAGGCCTCCTTAGACAGCCATTTTGCCTTTTGCATTTCTTTTCCATGGGGATGGTCTTGATCTCTGTCTCCTGTACAATGTCATGAACCTCCATCCATAGTTCATCAGGCCACCTGTCTATCAGATCTAGTCCCTTAAATCTATTTCTCACTTCCACTGTATAATCATAAGGGATTTGATTTAGGTCATACCTGAATGGTGTAGTGGTTTTATGAACTTTCTTCAATTTAAGTCTGCATTTGGCAATAAGAAGTTCATGATCTGAGCCACAGTCAGCTACCAGTCTTATTTTTGCTGACTGTATAGAGCTTCTCCATCTTTGGCTGCAAAGAATATAATCAATCATAATCTGGTGTTGACCGTCTGGTGATGTCCATGTGTAGAGTCTTCTCTTGTGTTGTTGGAAGAGGGTGTTTGCTATGACCAGTGCATTCTCTTGGCAAAACTCTATTAGCCTCTGCCCTGCTTCATTCCGTACTCCAAGAGCAAATTTGCCTTTACTCCAGGTGTTTCTTGACTTCCTACATTTGCATTCCAGTCCCCTATAATGAAAAGGACATCTTTTTGGGTGTTAGTTCTAAAAGGTCTTGTAGGTCTTCAAAGAAACGTTCAACTTCAGCTTCTTCAGTGTTACTGGTTGGGGCATAAGCTTGGATTAATGTGATATTGAATAGTTTGCCTTGGAAACGAACAGAGATTATTCTGTCATTTTTGAGATTGCATCCAAGTACTGCATTTCGGACTCTTTTGTTGACCATGGTGGCTACTCCATTTCTTCTTAGGGATTCCTGCCCCCAGTAGTAGATATAATGGTCATCTGAGTTAAATTCACCCATTCCAGTCCATTTTAGTTCACTTCTAGAATGTCAGTGTTCACTCTTACCATCTCCTGTTTGACCACTTCCAATTTGCCTTGATTCATGGACCTAACATTCCAGATTCCTATGCAATATTCCTGTTATAGCATTGGACCTTGCTTCTGTCACCAGTGACATCCACAGCTGGGAATTGTTTTGATATGGCTCCATCCCTTCATTCTTTCTGGATTTATTTCTCCACTGATATCCTGTAGCATATTGGGCACCTATCAACCCAGAGAGTTCCTCTTTCAGTATCCTATCACTTTGCCTTTTCATACTGTTCATGGGGTTCTCAAGGCAAAAACAAACAAACAAACAAACAAACAAACAAAAAACTGAAGTGGTTTGCTATTCCCTTCTCCAGTGGACCACATTCTTTCTTGAAGAGACTAAAGATCACTTCAAAAAAATCAGAGATACCAAGGGAACATTTCATGCAAAGATGGGTTCAATAAAGGATAAGAATGGTATGGACCTAACAGAAGCAGAAGTATTAAAAAGAGGTGGCAAGAATACATAGAAGAACTGTACAAAAAAGATCTTCATGGCCCAGATAATCATGGTGGGTGTGATCTCTTACCTAGAGCCAGACATCCTGGAATGTGAAGTCAAGTAGGCCTTAGAAAGCATCACTAGGAACAAGGCCAGTGGAGGTGATAGAATTCCAGTTGAGCTATTTCAAATCCTAAAGGATGATGCTGTGAAAGTGCTGCACTCAATATGTGGGCAATTTGGAAAATTCAGCAGTGGCCACAGGATTGGAAAAGGTCAGTTTTCATTCCAATCCCGAAGAAAGGCAATGCCAAAGAATGCTCAAACTACCACACAATTGAACTCATCTCACATGTTAGTAAAGTAATGCTCAAAATTCTCCAAGCCAGGCTTCAGCAATATGTGAACCATGAACTTCTAGATGTTCAAGCTGGTTTTAGAAAAGGCAGAGGAACCAGAGATCAAATGGCCAACATCCGTTGGATCATGGAAAAAGCATGAAAGTTCCAGAAAAACATCTATTTCTGCTTTATTGACTATGCCAAAGCCTTTGACTGTGTGGATCACAATAAACTGTGGACAGTTCTGAAAGAGATGGGAATACCAGACCACCTGACCTGCCTCTTGAGAAAGCTGTATGCAGGTCAGGAAGCAACAGTTAGAACTGGACATGGAAAAACAGACTGGTTCCAAATAGGAAAAGGAGTACGTCAAGGCTGTATATTGTCACCCTGCTTATTTAACTTATATGCAGAATACATCATGAGAAATGCTGGACTGGAAGAAGCACAAGCTGGAATCTAGATTGCCGGGAGAAATATCAATAACCTCAGCTATGCAAATGACACCACCCTTATGGCAGACAGTGAAGAGGAACAAAAGACCCTCTAGATGAAAATGAAAGTGGAGAGTGAAAAAGTTGGCTCAGCATTCAGAAAACGAAGATCATGGCATCCGGTCCCATCACTTCCTTGGAAATAGATGTGGAAACAATTGGAAACAGTGTCAGACTTTATTTTGGGGGGCTCCGAAATCACTGCAGATGGTGAGTGCAGCCATGAAATTAAAAGACGTTTACTCCTTGGAAGGAAAGTTATGACCAAACTAGACAGCATATTGAAAAGCAGATATATTACTTTGCCAACAAAGGTCCGTCTAGTCAAGGCTATGGTTTTTCCAGTGGTCATGTATGGATGTGAGAGTTGGACTGTGAAGAAAGCTGAGCATTGACGAATTGATGCTTTTAAACTGTGGTGTTAGAGAAGACTCTTGAGAGTCCCTTGAACTGCATCCTAAAGAAGATCAGTCTTGAATATTCTTTGGAAGAACTCATGCTGAAGCTGAAACTCCAATACTTTGGCCGCCTCATGCAAAGAGCTGACTCGTTGGAAAATACCTTGATGCTGGGAGGCACTGGGGGCAGGAGGAGAAGCAGAGGACATCAGAGGATGAGATGGTTGAATGGCATCACCAACTCGACCTGAGTTTGAGTGAACTCTGGGAGTTGGCGATGGAGGGAGGCTTGGCGTGTGGTGATTCATGGGGTCGCAAAGAGTCGGACACTACTGAACGACTTAACTGAACTGAATAGTTCTTTCATGGAGATCTTAGGATTTTCTATATATATTGTCATATAACCTACAAATAATGATAGTTTTACTTCCTTCTCTTCCAATTTGATGCCTTTTATTTCTTCTTCTCCAATTGCTGTGGTTAAGTCTTCCAATACTGTTACAAAGAATTAGCAAGAGTGGGAAATTTTGTTTTGTTACTGATTCTAAAGGAAAGACTTTCAAGTTTTCATCACTGAGAATGACGTTAAGCTGTATCTTTGTCATCAGTTCAGTTCAGTCACTCAGTCATGTCAAACTCTTTGCAACCCCATGGACTGCAGCATGCCAAGCTTCCCTGTCCATCATCAACTCCCGCAGTTTATTCAAACTCAGGTCCATTGAGTTGGTGATGCCATCCAACCCATATCTGAAGTAATTGATATTTCTCCTGGCAGTCTTGATTCCAGCTTGTGCTTCATCCAGCCCAGCATTTCACATGATGTACTCTGCCTGTAAGTTATATAAGCAGGGTGGCAATATACAGCCTTGACATGATCTTTTCCCAATTTCAAACCAGTCTTCTGTTCCATGTCTAGTTCTAACTGTTGCATCTTGACCTGCATACAGATTTCTCAGGATGCAGTCAGGTGATCTGGTATTCCCATCTCTTTAAGAATTTTTCACAGCTTTTTGTGATCCACACAAAGGCTTTGGTATAGTCAATAAAGCAGAAATAGATATTTTTATGGACCTCTCTTGCTTTTTGATGATCCAACATATGTTGACAATTTAATCTCTGGTTCCTCTGCTTTTCTAAGTCCAGCTTGAATGTTTGGAAGTTCATGGTTCAAGTACTATTGAAGGCTGGCTTGACGAATTTTGAGCATTGCTTTGCTAGCACGTGAGATGAGTCCAGTTGTGCAGTTTGAACATTCTGATGGGGGAGCCTGGTGGGCTGCCATCTATGGGGTCACACAGAGTCGGACACAACTGAAGTGACTTAGCAGTAGCAGCAGCTCTTTGGGATTGGGATGAAAACTGATTTTTTCCAGTTCTCTTGCCACTGCTGAGTTTTCCTAATTTGCTATTTGGAAATAGCAGATTTGGAGTGCAGCACTTTCATAACATCATCTTTCAGGATTTGAAATGGCTCAACTGAAATTCCATCACCTCCACTAGCTTTGTTCATAGTGATGCTTCCTAAGGCCCACTTGACTTCACATTCCAGGATATCTGGCTCTAGGTGAGTGATCACACCATCATGATTATCTGGGTCGTGAAGATATTTTTTGTACAGTTCTGAGTATTCTTACCACCTCTTCTTAATATCTTCTGCTTCTGTTAGGTCCATGCCATTTCTGTCAGAAATGTCAAAGGGTCTGTCTTTCTCATAAATGCCTTTTTGAGATATTTTCTCTATATATCAAAATTGATGTGAGTTTCTGTCACGAATGGGTGTTGATTTTCTTTCAAATGCTGTTTCTATGTCTATTGTTATTATCATGTGAGGAAATGCATCTTTTGTTTATAATTGCTACTGGCAGATTTTTTGATTGGCCAAGCAGTTCATTTGGTCTTTTCCATTACCTCTTTTAGGAAAATCCAAATGAACTTTCTGGCCCACCCAATAAATATGTTGATCATAATGTAGTGATGTTAACTGGAACTGAGCTAAATATAGTCTTAATTTGTAGACATATATAATGTATGAAATGTTTTTATTTAAATTTTTTCATTTGATACCAGCAACTGTCCTATGGTAAATAATATCTTTTTCTAGGCTTTAATTATACTCTCCTTTTCATCTGGGGAACAAGAACTCAGAAACAATAAGGAATTGTACAGTGTTCATTTTTTTTTACCATAATCTTTTGATACCTAATGCACACTTCCATTTTCAAAGATTTTGTAATATAGCATTAACTGTACTAATAGGAAGTAAATAATAGTAGGAAAATATTATATATTTTATTGTTACACCAACAAAAAGGATTATTGTTATACATGCTCTCTTTTTGTTCTTGTGCGTGTGTGTGTGTGTGTGTGTGTGTGTGTGTGTGTGTGTGTAGTATACACACATCATGTTTATAGCAAAGATAAACATTAGTGAGACTTTTTTGGTTTGTTTTCCTTTGTTCATGTTATCTTCACTTTGTAGCTTTATTTCAGTGATCTTTTCACACAATAGAGTTGTAGCTCCAGAAGTGAGTCATAATATGAATTGTTTTTACAATAGAGGTTTTATTTAATGAATATTTGATTTGGAGCATTCTGAAACTTGTATAACAAAAGTATGAATTCATAAACAAGAAAATAATACTCTGAACGCCTATATAACTTCAATATATAAAAGGAGGCTTCATTCAGAAATTATTGATTCTTTGTTGGCACAAATTCTAGAAACTGGCTTCCAGATTTCTTAAAACATGTCTCACTTTTTTTTATTTTTTAAAAATTTATTTAATTGGAGACTAATTATGTTACAATATTGTAGTGGGTTTTGCCATACATTGACATGAATAAGCCATGGGTATACATGTGTTCCCCCATCCTGAACCTGCCTTCCACCTCCCTCCTCATCCTGTCCCTCAGGGTCATCCCAGTGCGCCAGCCCTGAGCACCCTGTCTCATGCCTCAAACCTTGACTGGCGATCTGTTTCACATATGATAATATACATACTTCAATGGTATTCTCTCAAATCATCCCACCCTCGCCTTCTCCCACAGAGTCCAAAAGACTGTTATTTACATCTGTGTCTCTTTTGCTGTCTCACATATAGGGTCATCATTATCATCTTTCTAAATTCCATATATATGCGTTAGTATACTGTATTGGTGTTTTTCTTTCTGACTTACTTCACTCTGTATAAAAGGCTCCAGTTTCATCCACCTCATTAGAACTGATTCAAGTGCATTATTTTTAATGGTTGAATAATATTCCATTATGTATATGTACCACAGCTTTCTTATCCATTCGTCTGCCGATAGACATCTAGGTTGCTTCATGTCCTGGCTATTGTAAACAGTGCTGCAATGAACATTGGGGTACACGTGTCTCTTTCAATTCTGGTTTCCTAGATGTGTATGCACAGCAGTGGGGTTGCTGGGTCGTATGGCAGTTCTATTTGCAGTTTTTTAAGGGAATCTCCTCACTGTTCTCCATAGTGGCTGTACTAGTTTGTGTTCCCACCAACCGTGTAAGAGGGTTCCCTTTCTCCACACCCTCTCCAGCATTTATTGGGCCAGGGGAGATGGTAAACCATGTCTCATTTAAAGCACAGCATGTGTCGATGAAAACTGTATCATTTTCACTGAGTATTTGTTGATTAGTTGACACAGATGAAGCCCTATAGTATACTCTGAAGCTACAAAACATATGGTCCTGTTTTCAGATATTTCAATGTAAAGTTAGAGAAACAACGTACATAAAAAGAGTAGTAACAGTAAAAAAATAGAGCACTCAGAACATTAAAAAAAAAAAAGCTTTAGAAGAAAGTTTCCAGGTTTAAAAAGAGGGACTATAATGGATAACTTAAAGTCTAAAATTAAAAGAGTGACAGAGGAAACGAAAACAAAAACAAAAAGACAGATATAACCAACACCACACTGAAATATGAGGCCACATTTTTTTTCCCATTCGCTGAGAAACAAAATGACCTCAACTGTTTCACCTCAGCTATTTCTAAGCATGTGATTATAAAATTTACTTACAGAACTTGGATAACTAAAGCTTGTCAAGCTCACATAGCAGAGAAAAGCCCAACTCCATAGCAACAGTAATCTAACAGAGGGGTTACAAGGATCAAGGATGGGCTCTAAAGTCATCCTGCCTGGGATTGAAGTCCTAGATTAATCAACTGCAAACAGACTAGCTTCTAACCTGTTTATGTCTTGATTTATTCAACCTAAAGGGAGGGTAGACTATCTTCATAATAAAGTTACTGTAAGGATTGAAATAAAAATTATGAAGCACATAAAGCAGTATCTGATATATTGATAACTTTCAACATATACTATTACTTAATAATAATAAAACCACCTGTGTCACTAACATTTACCTATGTACCAGGTAACACTAATGGTAAAGAAACCACATGTCAAGAGATACAGGTTTGATCCCTGGGTCAGAAAGATCCCCTGGAGGAGGACATAGCAACCCACTCCAATATTCTTGTCTGGAGAATCCTATGGACAGCGGAGCCTGGTGGGCTACAGCCCATAGGGTTGCATAGAGTCAGACACGACTGAAGTGACTTGGTGCACACACATGTACCAGGCGCTGTTCAAATTTTTACACATACACACATATATACGTGTGTATACATACATACATACATACATACATACATACATATATATATATATATATGGTGACTTTTTTTATTAAATGAATTTATTTAATTGGAGGTTAATTACAAAATTGTATTGGTTTTGCCATACATCAACATGAAGATTTTTAATTTTAAATATAATGGTTTTACAATGTTATGTTAGTTTCTGCTGTATAACAGCGTGAATCAGTCAATATATATGCATGTATCTCCTCTCTTTTGAGCCTCCCTCCCACCCCCTCATTCAACCCCCATAGGTCATCACAGAGCACTGAGCTGAGTTCCCTGTGCTATACAGCAGCTTCCTGCTAGCTATCTTTTAATTCACTCAGTCCTTACATCAGCCATAGGAGGCAGTCACGTTTTTATTCCCATTTTCCACTTGAGAAAACCGAATCTCAGAGCTATAAATAACTTGATCAAGGATCTACCTATTTAAGTAGAAGAGCTAAGATTTTCACAAAGTGCTTTGTCCCTCAAAACCTCTTTAATGTTGCCAACACAATACTGTTCATAATGAAAAATGTAAAAATTAGAGTGACCAGAAAATACATAAAGCCATAATGTATTGTAATGCAGTGCTCATCTTATCGGAGGATTAAACAGAAAGCATCCCTTTAAGAGGCTGGACTATATCGACTGTGCAGTTGCTAATTATTTCTTTAAGTTAATGTTGGGTCAGTTAATCCTTTTAGTCACTCAGTCGTGTCTGACTCTTTGCAACCCCATGAACTAACTGCAGCACGCCAGGCTTCCTTGTCCATCATCGCTCCTGGAGCTTGCTCAAACTCATGTCCATTGCTTGGTGATGCCATCCAGCCATCTCATCCTGTCATACCCTTCTACTCCCGTCCTCAATCTTTTCCAGCATCAGGGTCTTTTCCAGTGAGTCAATTTTTCTCATCAGGTGGCCAAAGTATTGGAGCTTCAGCTTCAACATCAGGCCTTCCAATGTACATTCAAGACTGATCTCCTCTAGGATTGGCTGGTTTGATCTCCTTGCAGTCCAAGGGACTCTAGAGTCTTCTCCAGCACCACAGTTCAAAAGCATCAATTCTTCAATGCTCAGCTTTCTTTATGGTACAACTCTCACACCCATACATGACTACTAGAAAAATCAAAGCTTTGATTAGATGGAACTTTGTTGGCAAAGTAATGTCTCTTCTTTTTAATATGCCATCTAGGTTGGTCATAGCTTTTCTTCCAAGGAGCAGGAGTCTTTTAATTTCATGGCTGCAGTCACCATCTGCAATGATTTTGAAGCCCCCAAAATAGTCTGTCACTTTATTGAGTTGGGTCATGGTCAATCAAAAGTAAAAGAATGTTTTATTTTTATTTTTTAAGGAGGTAGATATGTTTATATCCACTGAAGAATGTAGGCTCTCAGAAATTACTTAAATGTGGGATGTAAAGCTCCAATTATCCTTCAGAAATATATCTATAATTATATATATATATGATTTGTATAAATGCTATACATTTAATTATATGTAAATATTCATTCTCCATGTATACGGGGAAAGTTTCTTCACCAATCCAGAAGTTACTTTAGTATATTGATTTAACACATAGGCTCTAACATTAGATTAATCTGGGTTTCATATCTAGCTGGATCAACTATTTTTGTAAAATTATCATGTGAACTGGGGGAAATAACAGTATAGACATGATAAAATTATTTCTAGAAGTCACTGAGATAACAGCACATAGCACGTGGTAAATACTCACTAAACATTATTATTCTATTTTATAATATATTAATTTGTTAGTAGGTGCAAAGGCAAACAGACATTGGATATTTGTCAATAACCATCAATTTAAAAATGAGCATTATTCTTATTTTTATAACAAAATATCAAACCCATACAAAAAGTAGACAAATCATGAATGTACAATTCAATGATTTATTGCAGAGTAACTGCTGCCAAGAAACAGAATTTTCCAGCTCAAAAGACTTTTATGTGTACAAATTTATGGAAAGCTGAATTACGTTTCTGGCTACTTTCAGGAAATACAAATGGTCCAGTCTGATATAGAAATCCAAAGTTTTCACTTGTGCAAAATGCTGTCTTATCCACTGGCTCTGACAGGGAAGTGACTGAAGGGAAGAAAGAGGATGCTGCATGGCTCCACTGTGACTGGCAGTGCTGTGAGCTAGTCTCAGTCTCCCTGAGCTTGGCAGGTGTTTATTAATCTTTCTCACACAGGAGCATGTTTGTTGATCTTCTGAAACCTACTTCCCTTCTCACTAGGAATCACACAAGCCGTTCCCTAAATGCTGGCAGACACATTTCCTTCTGTCTGTTCTCTTACAACTTGTGTGTCTTCTGAACACTCAGCAGTACACATTCTTCACACCGAGGTGTCTTCAGCCCTTAGGGTGCCCTGTTTGGACAGGAGCTTCTGCAGAATACAACTGACTTATGTCAGATATTCTCACTTTCTTTGATTTGACAAACCCAGAGCTGCAAGCCACTTGGTCTGTCATAAGCCTAGCTAGCCAACCAGATGCGGTATCACCTTTGGATTTCTCTGCCCCTGTCTGTGGGTCAAAATCCAATTCATTCCGCTTCTCAAGTCAGAGGGAACAAACAGGTCATCCAACTGGTGTCTTCAGAACTCCTCCTAGGCTTGAGGTGGGACGGGCACTCCTGCCCTTCCCTGCAAAGCTAATCTTTCTATAGGAGTATTTTTCCTATTCTCAGCTTCTCCAACCATCTTTAAAGGCTGGACATGAGAGAAGGAACTGTCATTTCCTCCAAAAATTAATTTGCACATTTCATATGTTGGTCTTACATCATACTTTGGTACAGGGCATCTATTACCTTTTAGAAAGAACAAGTCCTGACACCATCAGGTTTTCATTTTACCTTCATGAAAAACCCTGATATAGTCATTGTTTGTCCATTTTGTAGAAAAATGCAAAGTATAATATTCAGTAAATGTCACAAGGGAACAAATGAAGCCAGTCCACAAAATATTTAAAGGTGTGGGCTCTCAAAGGCTCTCATTATTTATTCACCTTCAAGATAACTCAGTAGGCTAGAGATGCAGCAGTGGGACTTTGATAACTGGAGTTTCCTAATGCTGTCAAAATTCAGAACCAGATGTTACACACATGCCATGTGCTTGGGAACACATGGCTTTAAATTTAGAGAAAGTTAATCCATTATGATCAAGGGAGTGAGTTAGATGTGAGGAAAACACACACACACACACACACACACACACACACACACACACACACACCAAAGATTCTTTTTCCATGGGAATCCTGAAATAAGGCAAAGTGTAGGAGCAAAATCAAATCAGGGGAAATCCAGAAGATCCAAGAAAATGACTTGAAGGGACCAGACTGGACAAAACGTACTTGGCCAGAAGCCACTGGAGAATATGGAAAAATCAACTCAGTTGCTGTAAGGTGTTAGGTGACACCAGTGACAATTTTCTCATATCCATCTCATGTCTCTTACAAAAGTAGGTTTTAAAATAAATTGAATTTCAGAAATAGAGTTTTAATGATGAGATGGTACCTTGGCTATGGTCTGCAGTGAAATTTCACAGATCTGATCAAGGTGTGATTTAAAATAAGTTGTGATCACACTAAGAGCAATCTTGAGACTATAATCACCTTGGATATCTCAGCTCAGTTAAAGCTATAAAGGAGATGTACCAGAGCTTGTAAGTACTTTACGTTTACATCTATTTCTTCCTTACCATGGGCCAATACCTGAATTCTGATACCAGGCATGGCTGTTGCCATTCACACAAGAGAAGAAAACTGCAAAGTATTGCACTGTGATGGCAAGAATTTTATCAATTTTCCAGAGAGGCTGGTTCTTCTCCAAACTTCCATATATCTTACCTTAGTAGAATCATTTGTATATTAAAAAGAAAAGAGTGAGAATTCTTTCTTGAATTAAATTGCTGGGTAGAAAATAATCATATTGTTTTCAAATTAACATTTCTATACCTTGAAAATGTGAGTGTATGTTTTTGTGTGGGGTGTGTGTGTGTGCGTGTGTGCATGTGTATATGGTAGGGGTTGGACATGGAAAGAGATCCAGTGGTGTGAGAAAAGCTTTAGTCTGAGAGTCAAGAGAGAGATCTGAACCCAGACATTAATCTGTCCCCAGTTCACCATGTGACCTGGAAGCAATCACTCTCCCTCTGAATAGTTACTCTATCTCTAAAATGAGAGACCTGGGCAGGTTGATTCCTATGACCCCATTCCTCTTGCAAAGATCTGGAACTATACTTAGTGGTCATGAGACAAGAGAAATAAAAGGTTTAATGTGTATACAAAGGCTAAAACTAGTTTAGACAGCACAGTGGATTCTTGAATCTTTAAGTTACATGAAAGGATATGTTTTGGCTATTGCTCTTCTCATTTGAAAACTTAGTCCAGTTAAGTTTCACTTGGAAAGTAGTCTTGGCATTTAGGTCAGGTCTGAAATTATTATAAAATCATATCTTCATGCCAAAGGGTAAAGAGCTTGCCAAGATAGAGCATTGCCAAAGATATCCTAATAAATATATGCAACCCAATCAGTGAGTTTTAACCCCAACAAATCCTTTTAAAACCTTGATTTTGCTTTCAGTGTATTGCAAAATTAGTTGTTTATTCCCCTTGATAATGAATTCTTTTCACTGCTGTTTTATAGCTAATCTAATGGAAGTTAGAGGTCAGTCACAGAAATATCTTTGTAATATTAAGTCAATATGATATATCATTTTGCAAGCTAATAAATCACTTTCCTTAAAATATTTTTTTAAATGTGTATTTGTTTGCCTAAAAAGAACATTTATTTTGATGGAGGGGTAATTAAGGATTGTCAAGGGATGCTCTGTCGCATTCCACTATTTACTCCTAAAGTGCGTCTTTCTGTTTCTTTCAATTTCTCTGTTGGAATTTCAAAAACAAATATAAACATAATTATATGCATAATTGACACACAACAAATTTTACATACTAGACTATATGATTTGATCAGTTTTGACAGATGTATAAACCTGTGAAGCCATCACTACAACCACCATGGTGAAGATATAGGTAGATCCCTTTAGAAATTGCCCCTTACCACTCATTCCCTGGTCTTCCAACCAGGTAAGGCTGCTCTGCTTTCTGACACTATAGACTGGTTTGCGTTTTCTAGCTTTTCCTGAAATGGTATATTGCATGTACTTTTTTTTGTCTAACTTCTTTCCTCAGCATAATTATTTTGAGATTCATCCTTGTTTTGTGTGCATAAATAAGTTCATTCATTTTTATTGCTGAGTAGTATTACACTGTATACAGGCGTAGTATACACCTGTGATTTGTTTAACCGTTCATCTGTTGTTGTCTATTTGAGGCTTTTTCAGTTTTTATTACAAATAAATCCTGCTATGAACATTTATGCATAAATCTTTGTGTAGTTATACACTTTCATTTGTCTTGGCCTAATAGTGGGAGGGCTGTATTGTATGATAGCTATATGTTCCCCCAAAAAATTATTGTGGGACTTCTTGGTGGTCCAGTGGCGAAGACTTTGTTCTTCCAATTCAGAGGGCTGGGATTTGACCCCTAGTCAGGAAACTAGATCCCACATGCTGCAACTGAGTTCATATGCTGCAACTAACATACAGTGTGCCATAACTAAGACCTGACACAACCAGATACATAATTTTTTTTAAGAACTAACTCATTTCCTAATTCATTAAAAACATTGAGAGTAAGGGCAATATTTTTGTTTATTTTCAATCTGAGTGTTTTAACTTGATCATTATCTTTTTTCTTTATTTCACTGATTTTAGAACTTCCAGTGCAACGCTAAATGGAAATGGTGAGAGAAGACATCTTTGCCTGTTACTACCCTTGGAAAAGCATTCAGTCATTCTCCATGAGATTTGAGTTTGCAGGCATGAGTATGCTAAGTCGCTTCAGAAGTATCTGGACTGTAACCCGCCAGTTACAGTCCATCCACGAGATTCTCTAGGCAAGAATACCAGAGTAGGCTGCCATGCTCTCCTCCAGGGGATCTTCATCATCCAAGGATCAGACCCGCATCTCTCAGGTCTCTGGCATTGGCAGGTGGGTTCTTTACCAATAAAGCCACCTGATAGATTGTCCATAGATTGTCCAAAGTGTCTATGTCACTTTGAGGAAAGTTGTTTCCATTTCGAATTTTATGGGAGTCAATATCAGAAAGATACCAGCTTTGTGGTAAACATTTTCCCTGCATTTATTTGAGGATCATATGGTTTTCCTCCTCTCTTTCTCTTTTGGAAAGGTTTTCAATATGGTGAATACATTGATTTTTGTATGTTATACCAACCTTGTATTCTTAGGGTAAACCTCCAATGATTATGGTGCATACTTGTTAAAACTTTGTCAAGAATTTTCATATCTCTAATCGTGAAAGATATTGCTCTGTAGTTTGCTTTTCCTGTAATATCTTTGTCCACTTCCATTATCAGGCTTATACTGATCTCATATAATGAGTGTGAAGTATTTCTTTATCTTCAGTTTCTGACATTTTGTGCAGAATTGGCATTGTTTCTTCCTCTTAAATAGAATTCACCACTGAGGCCTTCCAAGTCTACAGTTATTTTTACTGATAGGTTTTAAACTACAAATTCAACTCCTTTAGTATGTTTAGAGGTAATCGGGTTATCTAATTTTTCTTGAATTAGCTTTCATGGTTTGTATTCTTTTTTTTTTTTTTTTTGCTGGTGATTTATTTTTATTTTTTTACTTTACAATACTGGTTTGTATTCTTCAAGGACATTTTTCATTTCATCTCAGTTATCAGAGTTATTGGCATTCATTTCTTCACAATACTATATACTTATCTTTTTAATATATGCAGCATCTGCAACGGTATCTCTTGTTTCAAATCTTGCCAATTTGTGTCTTTCTTCCTTATTTTTTCTGATCGATCTGGTTATAGGTTTATCAATTTTATTAATTTCAGAAATTCATCAGTTTATCTATCTCGTATATATGCCTGATTTCCTACCTTAGCTATTTTTGTTTTGATCTTTATTACTTCCTTTCTTTTCTTACTTTGTGTTTAGTTTGATTTTTAAATTCAATTCCTTAAGGTAGAAATTGAGGTCATTAATTAGAGGTATCACTTCTTTTTAGTATAGGTGTTTATTACTATAAATTACCCCTTATGTCTTTTGCTATATGATAAGAAATAAAAATTAGGTTATAAAATAATGAATAGTAAAGAATTAAAATATATAATTATTCTTGGAGAATGATCATAGAATTAGTTTATTTGGGGAAACTCCTTGACTTAAATTTCTGAGGTTACTTATAGTAGATCTGATTACAAGATGAAGTTTAAAATGTGTTCAAAAGTATTACACTTCTTTAAGGTGGAGGAATCCGCAGGAGTAAATGAAACAGGATTACATACTAGTGAAGGAAGCACATCTCAGTAAAATCAGGTCTTTTAAAAATACGATTTTTGCTAAAACTCATTTTTATCTGTTTATGTTTCAGTAATTGTATATATTTTATGAATATTAAAGGCAAGCTTTTATTTCTATCTAATTCTTCTATACGAGAATAATTGTCTAAAAATTCCTGAACGGAGTCCAAGCTAACACACTTGTCTTAAATATGTCATTCTCTAAAATAATTGATTAATAAGATATATGATACTTATCAAAGTTGCCCATTTAAATATTCTAGTTAAATGCAGTAGTGTTAGGGAACCCCCTTTTCCCCCAGAATTATGATAACACACAAAGTGACTTAGAGGCAAACTCATGGTGTAATGAATTTGGACAAACTCATGGTGTGATGAATTAGAACATCATACATATGACACTCAAAACCAACTGTCAACCTGTTACTGAAACATTAGACCAATTAATTACCAGTCTGGTCACTGGGAAGAGTCTTCACTCTTCACTTGGACCATCATTTACAGTCCTTCAGTAATAAGATGTTCACCATCCCCACCTTTGGTCAACTTTGAAGGTCAAGAGTTTCTCTCTTTAGTTTTAATCTCCACTTTTCCTCCATGAAATAAAAATAATATTAATCTTGACTACTGATTTATTTTGAGGCAATAACGAAGTTCAGTCTCAAATTCCAGAGTCCACTGAAATTTGTGTGCAAGGATAGAACTATGAGGAACAATTTGAGTGTTTCAAGTTATTACCATGAAAGTGCCTTACTGCTCAAGTCCAGAGGTAATTGATTACTAACCTGAGTGTGTCAGGTTACAGAAACATAGCTTAGTACTTCTAACTCCTCATTTGTTACTCAACAAGGAAGGAAATGTCACTCAGGAAGAGATGTGATTACAAGAACAGGAAAATTGGGGCAACTTGTTCTCCTGTTGTGTCGCTGGCCTCATTTGTTTCAGAGCTGTGATATAAGATATTTAAAGCACTTGAACAATTTTTTTTCCTTGATCAATTTTTAAATGTTTTGAGGTATAAACAAAGGAGCTCTGAGGGACAGTCTATGAGGATTTTGCCTAGTCACTAACTCCAGTTGATTCCTCTCTAGAGTAAGTTCCCGCTCAGTACAGTTCAGTTCAGTTGCTCAGTCATGTCCGACTCTTTGCGACCCCATGAATCACAGCACACCAGGCCTCCCTGTCCATCACCAACACCTGGAGTTCACTCAGACTCATGTCCATCAAATCAGTGATGCCATCCAGCCATCTTATCCTCTATCATCCCCTTCTCCTCCTGCCCCCAATGCCTCCCAGCATCAGAGTCTTTTGCAATGAGTCAATTCTTCACATGAGGTGGTCAAAGTAATGGAGTTTCAGCTTTAGCATCATTCCTTCCAAAGAAATCCCAGAGCTAATCTCCTTCAGAATGGACTGGTTGGATCTCCTTGCAGTCCAAGGGACTCTCAAGAGTCTTCTCCAACACCACAGTTCAAAAGTATCAATTCTTCAGCGCTCAGCCTTCTTCACAGTCCAACTCTCACATCCATACATGACCACAGGAAAAACCATAGCCTTGACTAGATGGACTTTAGTCAGCAAAGTAATCTCTCTGCTTTTGAATATGCTGTCTAGGTTGGTCATAACTTTTCTTCCAAGGAGTAGTGTCTTTTAATTTCATGGCTACAGTCACCGTCTGCAGTCATTTTGGAGCCCCCTAAAATAAAGTCTGACACTGTTTCCACTGTTTCCCTATCTAATTCCCGTGAAGTGATGGGACGGGATGCCATGATCTTCGTTTTTTGAATGTTGAGCTTTAAGCCAACTTTTTCACTCTCCACTTTCACTTTTTCAAGAGGCTCTTTAGTTCCTCTTCACTTTCTACCATAAGGGTGGTGTCATCTGCATATCTGAGGTTATTGATCTTTCTCCTGGCAATCTTGATTCCAGCTTGTGCTTCTTCCAGCCCAGCATTTCTCATGATGTACTCTGCATAGAAGTTAAATAAGCAGGGTGACAATATACAGCCTTGACGTACTCCTTTTCCTATTTGGAACCAGTCAGGTATGGATAAACTTTCCCTTATTTTATACCTGAAATGTGCCTTGGAAACACTTAGTCCACTTTTCTTACTACTTCTTTCTATCAGTCTTCTTTTAGGAAGGTAATCCTGCAGCAGGGGGCATCGCCTTACAACCTGACTTTGTGTGTTTGGGAGTGAGGAGGTGAGACTTTAGGACAGGATTTGGACCATTTATGTCCAAGAAATCTTGGTTGTCATTTTTAGAAGCTATTATCTTTACTGTTAGGGAGAGGGCACTATATAAAATTTGCAGACTTGCTGAGCAAGGTTGTATAAAGCATGTCATACAGAATACATTGAACTGTCTTGGGCAAAGGACTTCCCTTTTATAATTGAAGTGTTCTTAATTGTTGGGTGTAGTAGTACAGAGCTTCAAGCAGCCTCTTCTTTTCTCTTCTATCTCATCTATTGATTCTGGTGCCTTCTGGGGTGAAAAGATATATCTAATTCCTCTCTTGTATGGATCTTTAGAAGCTTTGTGGAGAGCCATTTGTCAGTTTCCTCTGTTTCCGATTAGCCATGGGCAAAGGAAAAGGAAAGGGAAAGTGAGGGCAGAGGGATCATGTCACCCTCTATTGGAAAATGGCCCCTGTTTCTCAACTGTTTTTTTTTGATTGAGATTCTTATAATATATTTAGGATTGGACTCCCAGGATACAGAGTGATGATGCTTTGTCACTGATAATTAAGTAATTACCATTTTGCCTGAGTAGAGAAGAGCCCAAACATTTGCTGGGCACCTCAGGAGGAGCTAGTGAGTGGGTTGGCCATCCTTCTTGAAGGCCACTTCTCCACAGCTGGGTTATAACAGTAGCTCATGTGTGACTTCTCATGGACACTTAAAAAATTCTCCAAAGTCTTTGAAAATGTGTCTGTGTGTTAATCACTCAGTTGTATCCAACTCTTTGTGACTCCATAGACTGTAGCTTGCCAGCCACCTCTGTCTATGGGATTCTCCAGGCAAGAATACTGGTTGCCATTCGCTTCTCCAGGGGATCTTCCTGACCCAGGGATCGAATCCAGGTCTCCTGCATTGCAGGCAGATTCTTTACCTTCTGAGACACCAGGGAAGCCCCTTTTAAAAATGTATTTTACCCCATTTTAAAGGACAAACTCCATATTTTTATTTCTGAGTCAGATGGACACACTGAATATTTTTTTCAAATATGAGGCAGCAAAATTATTCTCTAAGCAGCAAGATTATTATTCTGTTTGTTCATATTCATCATGTTGGGAATTCCTTTCTTGCTTTCAGTGTAATTATTTTGGTCTGTATTTGTGGATGCTGAGAAAATATCTAATAAATATGGACTCTAGCAAGCATTTTAGAAATGCTGATTTCTCTAAAATTCTTACATTCAGGGAAGCCTGCCTTATTCTCCCTTCCTTCTATCATTTAAGAATAAGGGTGGTGCTTCCACTCACTACAGTTTTAGCAGGATATCTGCTAACAGCAACTGCTTCTTAAGTTATTTTAGCCTCACCACAAAATGTGTTATTGCTGTGGTAGGTACATATCAATTTGTATAAGGGTAGAGACACAAATAGGTTTTCACAGACACAAATAAAAAAAGCAGTTCAGGATGCAGGGACTTACAGTAGGACAGACTCACCAGCATCCAGTGATGTGGAAAGATCAATGAGCTGGAAGTCTCGATGAGCTGGGTTGGACAATCAAGGCTGCCATTAATATGTGGCGTGAGTTTGGACAAGCGACTTGACCTCTTAGCCTCAGTCTTGGCATTTATATACTAAGGAGACACTATTGTTGCCCTGCTCAAATCCTCTCATATGCATTTTACCATTCTGGACAATATTTCCCTCATCTTCTGCTTGCTTTGCTTCCACTGGCAGCTACCTGCCACTTACTATAGAGGACAACCTTTGGCTCGTGGCATCTCTTGCTTCATCCTTACTCACAGGAGTGCCAGGCATTTACATATCCCCCACTAGGTACCCCAAACCTTTGTTCAGTTATAGGCTGATCTATTGGTGTGGAAGCCAGGCTACCTTGCCTTCAGAGTGGCTGCATTCTGAAGGCACAAGGTCCTCAGGACTTCCTATGCTATTGCTCGAACTGTAATTGAAATCTCAGCTTTGTCTCTCTGTCTCCCTTTCCTGTTCTTTTTCTCTCACTTCCTTACTTGCTTCTCCAGGGAATATTTAAAAACCACTTGCACCTAAACCCACCTTTTAGGATCCGCTTCTTTATAACCCTACCAACCAACTGCTCAAAGTTAAATATTCAATCATCATAGTCTTCTTGCTGTTTTATTATTTGTATAGTGTTTTAACAGTTGCATAAGTTCTTATAATGAGATTATGTAGTTCTTCAGAATACATGCCTGTGTTAGTGAGGGTGGATATATTTGAACCCTCGAGGTCCAGATTGAAGTGAAAAAAATGTTACTCTTCCACTTAATGTTTACTTATTTAATCATAGCAATGTAGTAGAAAGGAATTACTGTTGCATTTTCTAGAAGACAAAGCTAAAAATGAGAAAGGACACATTGTCTAAGTGATATCATACAGTGTTTGTCCTTATGTGATTAGCTTATTTCACTTAGCATACTGTTCCCAAGGTTTATCTGTGTTGTTGCATATGACAGGATTTCCTTCTTTTTATGTTTGAATAATATTCCATTCTGTCTATCTATCTATAGATTTATTATATATATATGTATGTATGTATTTTAGATCCTTCTTTCTTGAAGTATCTAAAATAGATTTACAAGCGGAAAACAGAATGGTGGTAGCCACATTTGGGGCAGGGGAAGAGAGAGAGGGGGAATTGACATCATTTGATTGGTATAAAGTTGCAGCCATACAAAATAAATAAATTCTAGATCTACTGTATCACATTGTGTTTCAGCGAACAATACTGTGCTGCTGTACACACACAAACTTACAAGAGAGTAGATCTCTTATCACAATTAAAAAAAAAAAAAAGGAATACATCATTTGTCTACATGTCCACAGAACCTTGCTGCAGTATTGGAGCTCAAGTATCCCAGCTCTGAACTAGAAGTCTTCCCCAAAAGAGACAAGGCTGTAGGTAATTTTTTTCCTTGAAACCTCTTGATTTCCTCATCCTACTTCCATCTGCTGGGCACCAATTCCATTAAAACCTCAGTGTTACATGTAATTCTGAGAAAGTTTGATTGTGTTCACCTATGGCTGATTCGTGTCAAAGTATGGCAAAACAAATACAGTATTGTAATTTTTTTAAAAAATAAATAAATTAATTAATTAAAAAAAATAGTAACTAAGATATTAGCTGTTGGAGACTCAAGGATCATCAATAATTTAAGGGGGTACTTTAAGATAGCCAAAGCTTTATTGTTCAAAGGTATCAAGGGGGTTCAGGATTGGGAACAGGGGTACACCCATGGCAGATTCATGTTGATGTATGGCAAAACCAATAGAGTATTGTAAAGTAAAATAAAATAAAAAATTAAAATTAAAAAAAGAAAGATTTAAAAAAAACTGGAAAGATGCTGGACAAGGTTTTTACTCAAGTTCTAAAATCATACCATAGGTGTACCAGAAAGAGCATAAGAACCATATTTTTCCCTATCTTCATGTTTGAATTGAAGTTCATTCATCTTTAGAAGGAAATAAGTTGGCCTTTTCTTTTATGGCAAAACCATGATGATTTTGTTTCTTCTCTAATGTCAACTTTTCTGAAGCAAAACTGTCTGACACTTTGAAGAAACCAATTTGCAAAGTAAAGATAGTTTCATAAAAAAGAGTGGGAGGGAGTCAGTTAAGGTTCAAGGAAATCTTTATTTTAACTAGAATCTCACAGCAGGAATAAAACACTCAAGGGGTTTAGGTTCCAAGAAGGGAATCATGCAGGCTTCTCAGACAGAAAAGAAGAAAAATTAAACAGAGTTGCTTAGAGGTTTTGAATGGGTGATTAGCACCTTTCTTCTCTGTAACTGACAACCAACTGACTTCCTAATCAACCCAGATATCAGAAAAAAAAAGATAAAGGCTTTAAAGCATTGGCTCTACTCTTAGAGTATGAAGATTTCCTGGGGAAGTTGGTTTCTAAGGCAGGTGCTGGGCCAAGTGTCTGCAAGTTCTGTTTTCTCTTGTTAGGGGTATAGTCCAGAAATCTACATATATGACAATCATGGGGATTGTTTCCATGTTCCTCACATCTGGAAACAAAGTAGATGACATATTACTCATGCATGCTCAAGCATATCAGGACTCTGCAACCCCATGAACTGTAGCCCGCCAGACTTCTCTGTTAATAGAAGTTTTGGGGCAAAATTGCTGGAGTGGGTTGCCATTTTCTTTTCTAGCATATCTTCCCAACACAGGGATGGAACCCACATCTCTTGCATCTCCTGCATTAGCAAGCAGATTCTTTGCCACTTACCACCCCCTGGGAAGCCTTTGAAGTGAAGCTGACACTTCTAGTGAAGTGAAAGTTGCTCAGTTGTGCCCAACTCTTTTCAACCTCATAGACAGTATAGACCATGAAATTCTCCAGGCCAGAATACTGGAGTGGGTAGCCTTTCCCTCCTCCAGGGGATCTTCCCAACCCAGAGATCGAGCCCAGGTCTTCTGCATCACAGGTGGATTCTTTACCAGCTGAACCACAGGGAAGCCCAAGAATACTGGAGTGAGTAGTCTATCCCTTCTCCAGTAGATCCTTTCAACCCAGAAATCAGACTGGGGTCTCCTGCATTACAGGTAGATTCTTTACCAACTGAGCTATCAGGGAAGCCCAGGAAACCCTTAATACAGGCCAGTATTCTGATAAGGACTCTTTACAATAGAGTCATATTGTTACTAAGGCTGAGGCCCCAGAATCATACCCTTGCCCCTCCCTGGAATAAAAACTAGTTACTCCTGTCTGAGTTTCAGGAAAAAGAAAGTTGGTCACTCAGTAGTGTCCAGCTCTTTATGTCCTCATGTACTGGAGCCCACTAGTCTCCTCTGACCATGGGATTTCCCAGGCAAGAATAATGGAGTAGGTTGTCATTTCCTTCTCCAGGGGATCTTAGTGACCTAGATATTGAACCCATGTCTCCCACATGCGCAGGCAGGTTCTTTACTTCTGAGTTTCAGGAGCAAGCTACGAAGAGAAAAAAACAACTGTTTAGGACCAGCTGGGCCAAAGATGGCAGAAGATTTGACTTCAAATGGACCTTGAGCTTCATTATGTGCTCATGGTAATATATTAGGTAAATGACACACGAACCAGCCCCAGGATCGTTGACAGTTGTCATGACAGCTTCCAGAAAAGCCATACAAAGACTAAAAATAAGAATTGCAAAGCTATGGCACATATACACAATGGAGTATGACTCAGCCATTAAAAAGAATACGTTTGCATCAGTGCTAATGAGGTGGATGAAACTGGAGCCTATTATACAGAGTGAAGTAAACCAGAAAGAAAAACATAAAGACAGTATACTAACACATATATATGGAATTTAGAAAGATGGTAACAATAACTCTGTATGCGAGACAGCAAAAGAGACACAGATGTATAGAACAGTCTTTTGGACTCTGTGGGAGAGGGAGAGGGTGGGATGATTTGGGAGAATGGCATTGAAACATGTATAATATCATATATGAAATGAATTGGCAGTCCATGTTCTATGCATGATACAGGATGCTGGGGGCTGGTGCACTGGGATGACCCAGAGGGATGGTACGGGGAGGGAGGAGGGAGCGGGGTTCAGGATGGGGAACACGTGTATACCTGTGGTGGATTCATGTTGATGTATGGCAAAACCAATACAATATTGAAAAGTTATTAACCTCCAATTAAAATGAATAAATTTACATTAAAAAAAAAGAACTGCATCAGTTCTGAGTCCAAACCACACCCCTGTTCTCAGATGACTCATGAATATCACTCCCATTCTTTCCAAATCCCTCCCTTTTACCTTAAACCTCCAGTAGATTTGGGGTCTGCACCTGAATTGGGTTGAGAAATTGATTTGTGAATTAGGATGAGGCTTTTCCTTTCTCTGGCCATTGATTAAAATTTGTGTTTTTGGCTCCAATTTAAGCATCAGTTATGTTATTGGCTGAAGGAATGTATAATTGAATCACCTTGATGTACAGCAACATACTTGTAAATCAACTATACTTCAGCTAAAAAAAAAACAAAACAAAAATGAAAAACCTCCCTGAGACAGGAGGTCTTGCCCAGTTAGGACTAGGATGTTGGTGTAGGTCTTATAGATCAATTCAGTAATAATGTGATGTTTTACTGTTATTTTCCCTCTTAATGTCTTATAATAACTTAAATATTTTCCCAAGGAAGACAGATGTGATGGAAAACTAAAGTGCTTGTGGTGCGAAGACTTGATTGTTTTCCGAAAAGCAGTTGAAATAAATGAAGATGCACAGAGAAGAAAATAATTCTGAGCGAAAGCTAACTGCCATCAAATAATATATTTAAATGAGCTACTATTGAAGAGGGAATTACGTTTTTTTTTCTGGGTCGCTTCAGGAAAAAAAATTAAAGATCAGTGAGTAGAAGTAATGGCTCTTCAGAGATTCGAATTTCTAACAGAGTTGTCCCAACTGAACTGCCTCAAATAAAGTGAGTTCCAGATTCCTGGGGCAGTTACAAATGGTGAATAATCAATGTTTATTGGAAAGATGAAATGATAAAAGGCTCACTGGTAATTTTTGCTCTGTCACTGTATATGTCTCCTTCAAGGCAGCAAGACAGTAGGCATATCCCCAGAGAAGAATGGTGCCCACTCATCCTCCTACTGCATGGGATTTGCTTCTCTTTGGCTCTGTGTAATTGTGTCTTTTTCTAAATTTACTGAGAAATCATAATTTCCAGAAATACAACAATATCATATATAAAAAATAGTTACATAATGATATAGTAAAAATTAACTTATAATGAAGTACCACTTACATTCATCAGAATGGAAATATTTACAGCTGTTACAATATTTATTTTTGTTGAGAGTGTGGAGAAAATAGTACTTTAACACATGCTGGTATAAATACATATTACCACATCTTTTCTTATTAAGCAGTTTTAACCACATTCCTTGAAATGTATCTTATAGAAACCAAAAAGATCAGGAAATAAATGTCTATGTACAAAGAACTTTGCTGCATTTTTATCCATGTAGAAATATATAAGGAAAATTGCCCATCAGTGAAGAAATGGTTATATGAATTGCAGTGTATTAACACCAGGAAATAAAGCCAATAGAAAAGCCTTAGAATTATTTCTGTTTACTGCGAGGAGTATTTATTAGATACTGAGTAAAGGAAGATGGAGAAAAATGTGTATAAGATAAATTCAGGTTTATGCATTTTTGTGTGTATACATATAAATATATAATATACTTCTGTGGTGGCTCAACGGTAAAAAAATCCTCCTGCCAAGCAGGAGAAGCAGAATTCAACCGTGTGTCAGGAAGATCCCCTAGAAAAGGAAATGGCAACCCACCCCAGTATTCTTGCCTTGGCAAAACCCATGAACAGAGGAGCCTGGCGGGCTACAGTGCATGGGGCTGCAAAGGATCAGACATGACTTAGTGACTAAACAACAGTATAATGTAATGGGTTTCCCTGGTGACTCAGATGGTAAAGAATCTGCCTGCAATGTGCGAGACCTGGGTTTGATCCCTGGGTCAGGAAGATCCCCTGGAGAAGGGTATGCAAGCAACTCCATTATTCTTGCCTGGAGAATTCCATAGACAGAGGAACCTGGTAGGCTACAGTCCATGGCGTTGCAAAGAGCCAGACAGGATTGAGCAACTAACACCACACACACACACACACATATATTATAATATGTGTGTGCGTGTATCACAATCTGGAAAATAATTGAGGAAATTACAGGATGGGGGATTTAGATTCATTTTTGCAATTATATTTATAAGCAATAACAAAAATGCATTTGGGGTATTTGACAAGACACTCATGACTGAAGGGATTATGTATTCAAGCAGACATTATCGATATTTTTGAGTTGGGTCTCTTGATGAATTGACCTCATTTATCTCCATGACAGAGCAAAGAGATTTCTTTCACTTGGACAAACATTAAGGCATTGTTGGGTATTGACAAACTAAATAAGTTGGTGGTAATTTCAGGGGAAAAATATTTATTTTCATTGAATCCTAGCATAGGACTTAAAGAAAAAAAGGACTACAGCATAAGAAATTAATTGCCTCAACCTTTCCATCTTCAGTTTTTTTTTAATTTAACACTTCAGTGAACTTCCCAGTGGTAACATTCTGCTTCATGACCCTTTTAGGTCATTTACAGTTTTCACTAAATACCACAAATTAAGGAGTTCACTATGGGTCACGATATATCTACAACCATAGAGATGGATCTGATACTTATCACGAAATCTATCAAGTAAAAATTGTTTCCCCAGAGTTATTAAACACAAGGAAATTTTCGAAATGGCTCTACATGCACTGACGTCCTTTAGCCAAAAAGCCTCAGACAGAAATGAATGATCTGTCTACGGCAGCGAGGGAGTGTACCTTTGCCTGTCAATTCCACCCACTTTCCAATTATTCTAGCAGGCCTGCAAGCTCTCCCTCGGGAAAGGACCTGTCTGGCTTTCACCCTAACCCCTTCTCAATAAAAGTTCTTCACTCAACTGCAGAAAACCTCCCAAGGTGAAACATGTCATGGAATCTTCCAGTCCCAGATGTAGATTTCAGAAGCATACTTCCTCAGATTTGGAGAGAAGACATTTAAGGAAAAAAAAATTTTTAATCATCAATTGGAGCCAGAAATATGTCACCAGTTGAGGAAAATAGGTCAAATATTGATGAAAACTCCAAATGTTGGTTTTCCCTGTAACTTTGATCTTTCCTTCCATCCTGCTCTCATTCTTTCTTTCCTTCCTTCCCCCTTTCCTTCCTTCCTCCTTCTCACCTGCCTCCTTCCTTCCCTTCTGACATTTAACAAGCATGGATGCCAGATTCTAAACTGCTTCTGCTGCTGCTAAGTTGCTTCAGTCGTGTCCGACACTGTGCGACCCCATAGACGGCAGCCCACCAGGCTCTGCTGTCCCTGCGATTTTCCAGGCAAGAGTACTGGAGTGGGGTGGCCATTGCCTTCTCTGGATTCTAAACTGAATAGACTATTTATATTACTGCTATGACAAATTGCCACAAGCTTAGTGGCTTAAAACAACATTTTTTTCCCTTTACAGTGGTAGAACTCAGGCATCCAGACTGAGGCCTAAATAGCTAAGTGAAGGTGTAAGCAGGACTGTGCTCTCTTGGGTGGCTCCAAGGGAGAATCGGTTCCCTGTTGCCCCTTCCAGCCTCTGATGACAGCTGACATTCCTGGGCTTGTGGTCGTGTCACTCCAGACCCTGCTTCTCTTGTCACATTGCTTTTTGTTCTTCTGTGTCAATTTTCCCTCTACCTCTCTCCCGCAAGGACATTTGGGATTGTGTTTAGAGCCCACCCTAATAATTCTGAATAATATTCCAATCTCAAGGTCCTTAATTTAATAGCATCCACCAAGTCCTTTTTGCCATAGAAGGTAATTTTTGTAGGTTTTAGGAACTAGGATCTGATTGTGTTTAAAGGCCAATATTCAGCTTACCGTACTAGATATACATGAAACACAAACCATGCACCAGTCCTCTGGAAAATCCAGGTGAGAACTGTGTAAACAGAATACCAATATCTTAGAATGCGTAAAGTTAGACATAGACTCTGAAAGTATGCGATTTTCCTGCTAGAAAAAAATTAGAGTTAACTGCTTTCCAATTACTGAATTCAATATCAGTCTGAATAGGGATCAATGCTGGCTTAGAACATGAATCTGAAATTAAAATTCACTGAAGACAGAAAACTCTTTCATGCCTGTGGTGGGCTGGATAATGAACCTCAAAGATATCCAGGTCCCAGTTCCTGCAGCTGGTGTCTGTTGCTTTATATGGTAATGGAGACGTTGCAGCTGTGATTAAATAAAGGATTTTGAAGTGGGGATATTGTCCTGGATTATTCAAGTGGACCCTGTATATAATCATAAGTGCCCTTATAAGAGAGAGGCAGAGGGGGATCTGAAAACAGATGAAAAGGTGAAATGATGGTGAAACAGAAATATTTGAAGATGCAAAGCTGCTGGCTCTGAATGTGGAGTAAAAAGGGGTGGTTGTGACCCAAGGAGCACTAGGAAGATAGCTCTAGAAGCTGGACAAGGCAAGGAAAGGGGTTCTTTCCTGGAGCCTGTGGAAGGTGTATAGTCCTGTGTATACATTTACTTGAGCAAGAGAAACTGACTTTGGTCTCCCAACTTCTAGAACTGGAAGTGAATATGTGTCTGGTGTTTTAAGCCACCAATTTTTTGTTAATTTATTAAAGCTACCATAGGAAATGAATATGGCTTCTTTGATAGCTCAGTGGTGAAGAATCCACCTGCAATGCAAGAGATGCAGGAGACTCGGTTTTGATCCCTGGGTCAGGAAGATTCCCTAGGGAAGGAAATGGCAACCCACTGCAGTATTCTTACCTGTAAAATCCCATGGATAGAGGAGCCAGGAGGGCTATGATCCATGGGGTTACAAAGAGTTGGATGGAATTTAGCAACTAAACAATAGGAAACCAATGTCTTGTTTATAGGCTCTGAATGTTTTCTACAACTCAAGGGAGCAGAGCTTGGTCTGAGAGATTGGAGACAGAGTACCAGAGTGTCCACTTACTAACTAGGGACCACAGGCAACTGCCTGCACTGTGACCCATGACCCTCTTTCATGTTCTAACATTATCTACCTGCCTAAAAGTAATATATATTTAAGCTCCTACACATACTAAATATCTAAATACCTGCTCCTGTATTGCAGGCTGATTCCTCACCAACTGAGCTATCAGGGAAGCTGCAAATATCCACTCGGGAAATATCAAATTATGACAATAACAATGATATGATGCACATAATCCTGGATCAGATTCTGGACTAGAAAGAGGACAAGAGAGAGTCTGTCTGGAGTAGAGTAAATCACCTTGTCATTACCTTTTTTCTACATCATAATCCAGTTTAGGACACATTTTGCATTAGCTTACAGGTCCTCTGACTGTTTTTAATTGTTTGGCATCTTTAAGAGTACTGCCCAGTTGTTTTCTGATATATCCCTCAGACCAGGTTGGTCTAATGTTTCCTTAGGATGGCTCTTAGGTTATGTGATTTTTGCAGGAATCCCATAGAAACAACACTTTTGTCCTTCTCAGCTCACCCTATCAGAATGCACATGTTGTCAGTTTATCCTGTTTAGGGAATCGTTTGAATAGTGTATGGGAATTCTTTGTAATTTCATGTGTCTAGGCTTCCCAGATGGTGCAGTGGTAAAGAATCCACCTGTCAATGCAGGAGTTGCAGGAGATAAGGGTTCGGTCGCTGGGTGGGGGAAGATCCCCGGAGGAGGAAATAACAACCCTCTCCAGGGTTTGTGCCTGGAAAATCACATGGGCAGAGGAGCCTGGCACTCTACAGGTCAAGGAGTTGCAAAGAGTCAGACACCCCTGAGCATGCACACAATGGAAATACATGCTTAGATGAAAAAAATTCAAGTTAAAAATCCCTACACATCAGCATTAGGATATTGATTTTAAAAATTGGATAGCTTTAAATGTCTAATATATAATGATAAAAGTTGAAGAAGTTAATGCCTCTCTAAAATGGCCTACATATTAGCATCATAAAACCTTGGATATAGAAACAATGGAGATGTTTCAGGAGCACAGCATGATGGGTAAGAATCAGGAATCCATCAGATTAGACATGCTGATTTGATCTCTGCCATTTAGTTGCACCCTGATCCAAACCAATACATAATAATAATAATGATGATAATGGCAATGATGATTAGTCAATTTATTGAGAATTACCATACTCTAGGTGTTGTTTTCCACAGTTTATTGTGATCCACACAGTCAAAGGCTTTGGCATAGTCAATAAAGCAGAAATAGATGTTTTTCTGGAACTCTCACTTTTCCCATGATCCAGCGGATGTTGGCAATTTGATCTCCGGTTTCTCTGCCTTTTCTAAAACAGCTTGAACATCTGGAAGTTCATGGTTCATGTATTGCTGAAGCCTGACTTGGAGAATTTACTTTAATAATGTGTGAAATGAGAGGAATTGTGCAGTAGTTTAAGCATTTTTTGGCATTGCCTTTCTTTGGTATTGGAATGAAAATTGATCTTTTCCAGTCCTGTGGCCACTGCTCAGTTTTCCAAATTTCCTGGCATATTGAGTGCAGCACTTTCACAGCATAATCTTTCAGGATCTGAAATAGCTCAACTGGAATACTATCACCTCCACTAGCTTTGTTAGTAGTGATGTTTTCTAAGGCCCACTTGACTTCACATTCCAGGATGTCTGATTATGCCAAAGCCTTTGACTGTGTAAATCACAATAAACTGGGGAAAATTCTGAAAGAGATGGGAATACCAGACCACCTGACCTGCCTCTTGAGAAACCTATATGCAGGTCAGGAAGCAACAGTTAGAACTGGACATGGAACAACAGACTGGTTCCAAATAGGAAAAGAAGTACGTCAAGGCTGTATAGTGTCACCCTGTTAATTTAACTTATATGCAGAGTACATCATGAGAAATGCTGGGCTGGAAGAAGCACAAGCTGGTATCAACATTGCTGGAAGAAATATTGATAACCTCAGATATGCAGATGACACCACCCTTATGGCAGAAAGTGAAGAGGAACTAAAAGCCTCTTGATGAAAGTGAAAGAGGACAGTGAAAAAGTTGGTTTAAAGCTCATCATTCAGAAAACAAAGATCATGGCATCTGGTCCCATCACTTCATGGGAAATAGATGGAGAAACAGTGGAAACAGTATCAGACTTTATTTTTGGGGGCTCCAAAATGACTGTGGATGGTGACTGCAGCCATGAAATTAGAAGATGCTTACTCCTTGGAAAGAAAGTTATGACCAACCTAGATAGCATATTGAATAGCAGAGACATTCCTTTGCCAACAAAGGTCCATCTAGTCAAGGCTATGGTTTTTCCAGTGGTCATGTATGGATGTGAGAGTTGGACTGTGAAGAAAGCTGAGTGCCAAAGAATTGATGCTTTTGAACTGTGGTGTTGGAGAAGACTCTTGAGAGTCCCTTGGACTGCAAGGAGATCTAACCAGTCCATTCTAAAGGAGATCAGCCCTGGGATTTCTTTGGAAGGAATGATGCTAAAGCTGAAACTCCATTACTTTGACCACCTCATGTGAAGAGTTGACTCACTGGAAAAGACTCTGATGCTGGGAGGGCTTGAGGGCAGGAGGAGAAGGGGACAACAGAGGATAAGATGCCTGGATGGCATCACGGACTTGATGGACGTGAGTCTGAGTGAACTCTGGGAGTTGGTGATGGACAGGGAGGCCTGGCGTGCTGTGATTCATGGGGTTGCAAAGAGTTGAACATGACTGAGTGACTGAACTGAACTGACTGAGGTGTTGTTTTGACAGATTTAATTATTCTTAATTCTTGCAACAAGTGAATTTTATATTATTATTATTTCCACTTTTAGAAATTAGAAAACTGTAGCCTAGAGAAGCCAAGTCTGAAGCTAAGTCCTTTCCTCAGTATCCAACAGGTAGGAAGTATTAAAGCCAAATTCAAGCCTATTCTGCATCAAGACCTGTGCTTATTGCCACTTTATTACACATCTTCCCTAAAATTGCTAACCACTGTTTTCTTATCTGGAAAATAGAGATTATAATCACATCTGTGTTATAATTACCTGTGATTTAGTAAAAGGAAACACTTAAAATTATGCCTCATGGTAAGCATATATAGAAATTAATCTTGTTGTCTCATACTGATTATTGTACCTTGACTTTACTGGTGGGACAAAAACAGGTTCAGAGAATTTAAGTAATTGTCCACACTAATATCGTGAGGAAAAGTAGGTTAAAACCTTAAACCACTGACTCATCTATGCTTCATCATACATGACCCTCTTGAAAAATGATTATTATACTAAAATCAGAGGGCAGATGCTATCTTAATGATGTATATACATTCAATTCAGTTCAGTTGCTCAGTCATGTCTGACTCTTTGCAACCCCATGGACCCATGGACTGCAGCATGCCAGGCTTCCCTGTCCATCACCACCTCCCAGAGCTTACTCCAAGTCATGTCCCTCGAGTCAGTGATGCTATTGAACCATCTCACCCTCTGTTGTCCCCTTCTCCTCCTGCCTTCAATCTTTCCTAACATCAGGGTTGGTATAAATTAAAGACATAATTATCTGTAAGCTCATTAGAGATCACTCAGCAGCCAGGTACTGAAGAGGCACTAGTAGGAATTTGATTCCAGGAGGAGATTCAGAGCAATTACTGTCAGTCTTCCTGCTGGGAGAGAAATGTGCCTTATTGATCACTCACCAACCACCCATTCTCCAGGGAGCTCTGACTTCGCACCTTGTCTTATGAAAGTGGCAACAGTCAGCGTCCCATATTCTGGTGAGACACTAGTCACGGCCCCAGATCTAGAAGCAATCAGTGCCCTAATACAAGCCATTTCCATTCCTTGGGCCTCACCTGCCTTAATGACAAAATGAGGAAGTCCTACAAACTTTCTGGAGAAATTCTGATACCCTCACAGCTTCATTTTAGATATTCTGGAATGCTTGATTATTAATTTTCCCATTAGTTTGACATTTTAGGGAAGGCATTTTAGATATCAATCAACTAATAATGAATCTTGTGCTTGCTACAGTGTTAAATATTCATGTATTTCATAAATTAGCGTTTTGGATGGAAAGTCTAGGATTTTTAAATGCGCTTTCCTTGTGCTCACTTGTCATTTGGCTGATTTATTGCATTGTGCACACTCGGTCTCTGTCTGTCTGCTTGCTAAAAATCCATGGCATCTGCAGATTCTCAAATGACCTTGCATTGACCTTGTTTACCATAAAGTGAAAGCTGTGTTCATAGAAAGTCTCTGTGCTCTTAAAGTACTTGTTAACTTTCCAGAAGGGCATAAGAAGTTCACATCAGTGTTCAGTAAAGTGCTGTTGCTTTTTTATTTTGATTGTTTTTATATGCCTAGGTATTCTAAAGACCTCAGGAAGAAAGCGTTTGCTGTGAATTTTCACCATATGCCACACATTTTAACAAGATGAAAAAAGAAGCCCGCATAGGACTGAGTAACAAGAATATGTGGCTTGCTCTTATCCTGACTAGTATGTTTCCACTCTTATTAGCTTGAAATGTAATACTACCAAAATCCCAAATACACTGAACTATTGATGACATTTCAGTGCGATTGTTCTATTATTCTTCAACAAATATCTCGGTAAACAGTTTAAACAACTCCTCTTTAGTATATATTTAAACTTGAGTTTTATTCTAAGAAATTTTCTTGTTGAAAAGCTCAACTGAGATAAATTTTCTTCTATATATTAAACTCTTGCTTTATTTTTATTTTTTAATTTAATATTGTTCCCATACTAACACTATATTAGTTGCAGGTACACAGTATAGTGATTCAACACATAGACATTATGAATTGATTACCATGACAAGTCTAACAATCTGATACAATGCAAAATTATTGCAATATTATTGACTCTATCCCTAATCTATATTTACATCCCTGTGACTGTTATACTTCTTAGTGAAAAGTAAAAGTTAGTCACTCACTCATGTCCAACTCTTTGCAACCCTATGGACTGTAGCCTACCAGGCTCCTCTACTCAAGGAATTCTCCAGGCAAGAACAATGCAGTAGGTTGCCATTCCCTTCTACAGGGGATCTTCCCAACCCAGGGATAAACCCAGGTCTCCTCCATTGCAATCAGATTCTCTACCGTCTGAGCCACCAGAAAACTCTCTGTACTTCTTAATACTCTTTATCTATTTTTCTTATTCTTACACCACACTCTCCTCTGGCAATCATCAGCTCTTTATATGTGGATAAGTCTGTTCCTGTTTTTTGTTCATTTGTATTGTTTTTAGATTCTATATATAAATGAAATCATATGGTATTCGTCTTCCTATGTTTGACTTACTTCGTTTAGCATAATACCCTAGAGATGCCACCATGTTGCTCCAAAATGGAAAGATTTTGTTATTTTTATGACTGAGTAAAATTCCATCATATAAACTGTATACAATTCTATCATATCACAGTGTATGATGCTTTGATAATAATTTGTTGAGCACTTTTGCATCTCTGTTTATCAGTGACATTGGCCTGTGGTTTTATTTTCAGTATATCTTTGTCTGGTTTTGTAATCAGTGATGCTGGCCTCAGAGTTCATTCAAAAACATTCCTTCTTCTGCAATTTTTGGGAATAATTTGAGAAGGATATGTGTTAATTCTTTAAATATTCACAGAGCTCACCTATGACGCCATTCAGTCTTGGACTTTTGTTTGTTCGGAAGTTTTTATTACTGATTCAATTTTTTATTGGTAGTTGGTCTGTTCATATTTCTGTTTCTTCTTGATTCAGTCTTGAGAGACTGTGCATTGTCTAGGAATTTGTTCCTTTCTTCCATGTTGTCCATTTTATTAGTATATAATTGTTCACAGTAATTTCTTATGATCCTTTGTGTTTCTGTGGTGTCTCTTTCATTTCTGATTTTATTTGGACCCCCTTTTTTAATGCATCAGACTTAAGATTTATCAATTTTGTTTATCTTTTTAGATACTCAGCTCTGTTTCATTGATCTTTACAAATATTTTAGTCTCTATTTCTTTCTTTCCTGATGTTTATTTCCTTTTTCTTTATGAACTTTTGGTTTTCTTTGTTCTTTTGTAGTTCCTTTGGATGTAAAAGCTATGCTGTTTATTTGAGATATTTCTTATTTCCTGAGGTAGGCTGTTTCCCTATAAACTTTACTTTTTTAAAAAGAGCTTTTGCTATATTTCATAGATTTAGGATCATTGTTTCCATTTTCCTTTGTGTCCAGGTGTTTTGTTCCATTGTCTTTTCTTTTTCTGTTAATTTTTTTCTTGCTTTACTACTATGTCTTTCAGATCACTGATCAATCTTTCTGCATCCTTTAATATGCTATGATTTCCTCTAGTGTGTTTTCATTTCAATTATTGGTTCTTTTTTATATTGTATCTCCTTGTTGATGTTCTTGGTGATTTTCATTCATTTTCTCCTGATTTCAGTCATCCTTATGACTATTTCTTTGAACTCTTTATATGGCAAATTGCCTATTTCTATTTATTTATTTTTTTGTTCTTTTCTGAGTTTTTGTCATATTTTCATTTGGAAGGTATTCTTTTGTCTCTTCATTTTTGCCTAACTTTCCACTTGTTTCTACCTGTTGTGTGTATTAACCATATCCAGTCTTCAAAGACCTATAGAGAAAGTATCCTGTTGGGTCCAGTGGTACAACCCTTTCTGGTCACTCCAGATACTTAAACTGGAGGGTCACCCAGACACTCCAGGAATATTTCTTGTGTGGACTGAGTGCACTCTCCTGCTGTAATTGAGCTGGCGTTGGCCCCCAGTGTAATCCTCTTGCTTTCTTTAATGAAAATATTTATTGATGTTTCAATTTAATACAATTTATGAATTGGGCCCTAGTCAAAATTAAAATTTCCAACTTTCGTGTTTTTATTTGGTGAAGAATATAAATACTTGTTTTTATACAAAGAATTTCCAATATCATGTCCCATGCATAGAGCATTCTATTAGATCTAGGCATTGGGGAGAACAAGGGATGGGCTCAGAACAAGCAGCAATTTTGTGACGAATTTGCTGTCATCCAGTAAGAGAGAAAAGCTGTGTGTAAATTAATTTAATGCTAGGTAGTGTAACTTCAGAGGTTCATGGAGTATTTTGTGAGTTTAAATGGAGATCAAACTGTTTCTGCTTGGCAGACAGGGAAAGCTTTGCATGTGAAAAATAATTGAGTAGGGCTTTGGAAAATACAGCAGAAGCCAACTTAGAAAAAGTCAAGATAAGGACAGGGATGATGGATGGCTTAAGAAGAGGCACAAAAGGATTCAAACACAGGGATTGTTTTGAAAATTGGGGTTTACAGTTGTCCCCTTCCACCCTGATTCACAGTTTCACTTTTCAGTTTCAGTTACCCACAGTCAACTGGGGTCCAGAAATGTAACAGTAATTTTCAGAAATAAACAACTTGTAAGTTTGAAACTGTAAGCCATTCAGAATAGCATGATTAAGTACGGTGCTTTCCTACTCTGTCCTGCCTGGGATGTGAGTCACTCCTTTAACCCGTGCATCCTGACCATTAGTTACTTGGTAACCTTCTCAGTTATCAGACTGACTGACTGTCATGATATCACAATACTTGTGTGGGGTAAGCCTTATTTTACTAAATAATGGCCCCAGTGTATAAATGTATTTAATGCTGACAATTCAGACATGCCAGAGAGAATCCATTACATGTTTCCTTTAAGTGAAAAGGTGGAAGGGTTTGACTTTATAAGAAAAGATTAAAACTGTATGATTAAGTTGATTTGATATAAAAACAAATCTTTCCACTAACTTGTGAAGAAGCATAAAGAACTCCTTGTTACTTTTGCTGTTGCATCTCAAACTGCAAAAATTATAGCTACAGTGTATGATATGCACTTCATTAAGATGGAAAAGGCATTATATTGGTATAATAGGGTATTTTGAGAGAGAGAAATAGACCAAATTTACCTAACTTTTATTATTACATTGTTACAGTTGTTCTATTATCAGTTATTGTTGTTAAGCTCTTGTGAAAGTGAAAGTAAAGTCACTCAGTTGGGTTCGACTCTTTGGGACCCCGTGAACTTTAGCCTACCAGGCTTCTCTGTCCATGGGATTTTCCAGACAAGTATACTGGAGTGGGTTGCCATTTCTTTCTCCAGGAGATCTTCCCAACCCAGGGTTTGAACCCAGGTCTCCCTCATTGTAGGCAGAATCTTTACCGTCTGAGCCACCAGGGAAGTCTTGTTAATCTCTTAGTGCCTAATCTATAAATTAAACTTCATCCTAACTATCTATGTATGGGTCATGAAACATATTCCCTGCAGATGTAGGGACTATCGTATTTTAATGTTATTAAAACATCAATGGGTGGGACAACCACATGAAGAAAGATATGAAAGTTTCTTTAAAAAACTAAAAACAGAGCTACCATATGATCCAGATCTCAATATCTTACTTCTGAGCATATATCTGGAGAAAACTTTACTTCAAAAAGATCCATGTACCCTAATGCAGCACTATGTAGTAACACAATTTACAATAGCCAAGACATGATGACCATTATATCTACTACTGTGGGCAGGAATCCCTCAGAAGAAATGGAGTAGCCATCATGGTCAACAAAAGAGTCCAAAACGCAGTACTTCGATGCAATCTCAAAAATGACAGAATGATCTCTGTTTGTTTCCAAGGCAAACCATTCAATATCACAGTTATCCAAGTCTATGCCCTAACCAGCAACGCTGAAGAAGCCCGAAGTTGAACGGTTTTGTGAAGACCTACAAAACCTTTTAGAACTAACACCCAAAAAAGATGTCCTTTTCATTATAGGGGACTGGAATGCTAAAGTAGGAAGTCAAGAAACACCTGGATTAACAGACAAATTTGGCCTTGGAATGTGGAATGAAGCAGGGCAAAGACTAATAGAGATTTGCCAAGAAAATGCACTGGTCATAGCAAACACCCTCTTCCAACAACACAAGAGAAGACCCTACACATGGAAATCACCAAATTGTCAACACCCAAATCAGACTGACTATATTCTTTGCAGCCAAAGAAGGAGAAGCTCTATACCATCAACAAAAACAAGACCAGGAGATGACTATGGTTCAGATCATGAGCCCCTTATTGGCAAATTCAGACTGAAATTGATGAAAGTAGGGAAAACCGCTAGACCATTCAGGTATGACCTAAATCAAATCCCTTATGATTATACAGTGGAAGTCAGAAATAGATTTAAGGGCCTAGATCTGATAGATAGAGTGCCTGATGAACTATGGAAGGAAGTTTGTGACATTGTACAGGAGACAGGGATCAAGACCATCCCCATGGAAAAGAAATGCAGAAAAGCAAAATGGCTGTCTGGGGAGGCCTTACAAAGAGCTGTGAAAAGAAGAGAGGCAAAAAGCAAAGGAGAAAAGGAAAGATATAAGCATCTGAATGCAGAGTTCCAAAGAATAGCAAGAAGAGATAAGAAAACCTTCTTCAGTGATCAGTGCAAAGAAATAGAGGAAAAGAACAGAATGGGAAAGACTAGAGATCTCTTCAAGAAAATTACAGATATCAAGGGAATATTTCATGCAAAGATGCACTCCATAAAGGACAGAAATGGTATGGACCTAACAGAAGCTGAAGATATTAAGAAGAGGTGGCAAGAATACACAAAAGAACTGTACAAAAACGATCTTTAAGGCCCAGATAATCATGATGATGTGATCACTCATCTAGAGCCAGACATCTTGGAATGTGAAGTCAAGTGGGCCTTAGAAAGCATCACTATGAACAAAGCTAGTGGAGGTGATGGAATTCCAGTGGAGCTGTTTCAAATCCTCAAAGATGATGCTGTGAAAGTGCTGCACTCAATATGCCAGCAAAGTTGGGAAACTCAGCAGTGGCCACAGGACTGGAAAAGGTCAGTTTTCATTCCAATTCCAATTCCAAAGAAAAGCAATGCCAAAGAATGCTCAAACTACTGCACAATTGCACTCATCTCACATGCTAGTAAAGTAATGCTCAAAATTCTCCAAGTGAGGCTTCAGCAATACGTGAACCGTGAACTGCCTGATGTTGAAGCTGGTTTCAGAAAAGACAGAGGAACCAGAGATCATATTGCCAACATCCGCTGGATCATGGAAAAAGCAAGAGAGTCCCAGAAAAACATCTATTTCTGCTTTATTGACTATGCCAAAGCCTTTGACTGTGTGGATCACAATAAACTGTGGAAAATTCTTCAAGAGATGGGAATACCAGACCACCTGAGCTGACTCTTGAGAAATCTGTATGCAGGTCAGGAAGCAACAGTTAGAACTGGACATGGAACAACAGACTGGTTCCAAATAGGAAAAGGAGTATGTCAAGGCTGTATATTGTCACCCTGCTTATTTAACTTATATGCAGAGTACATCATGAGAAACACTGGGCTGGAAGAAACATAAGCTGGAATCAAGACTGTCGGGAGAAATATCAATCACCTCAGATATGCAGATGACACCACCCTTATGGCAGAAAAGTGAATAGGAGCTAAAGGGCCTCTTGATGAAGGTGAAAGAGGAGAGTGAAAAAGTTGGCTTAAAGCACAACATTCAGAAAATGAAGATCATGGCATCCGGTCTCATCACTTCATGGGAAATAGGTGGGGAAACAGTGGAAACAGTGTCAGACTTTATTTTTGGGGTTCCAAAATCACTGCAGATGTTGACTGCAGCCATGAAATTAGAAGATGCTCACTCCTTGGAAGAAAAGTTATGACCAACCTAGATAGCATATTCAAAAGCAGAGACATTACTTTGCCGACTAAGGTCCATCTAATCAAGGCTATGGTTTTTCCAGTGGTCATGTATGGATGTGAGAGTTGGACTGTGAAGAAGGCTGAGTTCCAAAGAATTGATGCTTTTGAACAGTGGTGTTGGAGAAGACTCTTGAGAGTCCCTTGGACTTCAAGGAGATCCAACCAGTCCATTCTGAAGGAGATCAACCCTGGGATTTCTTTGGATGGAATGATGCTCAAGCTAAAACTCCAGTACTATGTCCACCTCATACGAAGAGTTGACTCATTGGAAAAGACTCTGATGCTGGGAGGGCTTGGGGGCAGGAGGAGAAGGGAATGACATAGGATGAGATGGCTGGATAGCATCACGGACTCGATGGACGTGAGTCTGAGTGAACTCCAAGAGATGGTGATTAACAGGGAGGCCTGGCGTGCTGCGATTCATGAGGTCACAAAGAGTCGGACACGACTGAGTGACTGAACTGAACTGAAAACATGAAAGTAATCCATCAACAGCAGTATGAATAAAGATGTGGTGCATATATACAATGGAATAGTATTGTGACATAGAACTAATAAAATAATGCCATTTGCAGCAACATGGGTGGACCTTGAGATTATCACACTAAGTGAAGTAACTCAGAAAGAGAAAGACAAAAAGACAAACATCATATGATTCATGATTGCCAAACGGGAAAGGTATGCAAGGAGGGATTGATTATGGTTTAGGATTAGCATGTATACACTACTTTATGTAAAACAGATAATCAAAAAGGACCTCCCATGTCGTATTAAGGAACTGTACTCAATATTCTATAATAACCTATATGGGAAAAGTATCTGAAAAAGAATGGATACACACACATCACATATATAATATATGTGTGTATGTGTGTGTATGTTTAAGTGAAACACTTTGCTGTACACTTGAAACTAATACAACATTGTAAAACCAACTGTCCCCCATATAAACTAAATTAAATTATAAAATAGGTCTAAAGACAGATCCTAGGCAGTGGATGAGGAAGGTTAAATACATACATGAAGTGTTCAGGAACCAAATGGTTAGAAATAATATAAACTAACCCCAAATTTTATTCTCAGCCCTAAAACTGTGCTTGGTATTATCCAGTTGGAAATATTTATTTGGCAGAAAAGAGAGAGCAGTATATGTAGAAGCAGATAGAATGGGCATGATGTATGATTTGGGCTACCCTAAATTTTCCTGTAGAGAAAATTTCTTTATAAAACACAGGAAAGCAGGAATGCCTTTTTAATACTCTTGTAGGTGGAAAGAGTATAGAAAAGAAAAAAGCAAATTCTGGAATGATGATTACTTGCAAACCAATGTCAGTGGAATCTCTCAGAAAGTGGAGTGTTTATTTTTGAAAGATGCTCAATGAAAGGAAAAGTCAGAATGCAATTTCAAGAGGAGAATAGGTTTTGTGAACTCTGTCATCACTTCATTTTGCCTCTATGCAAAGAAAATTGTATCTTATGTTCCAAGTCACAGTACATTTGTCCTCAGATAGTTTTATGCCATAGTCACCACCACCAATTTTCTGTCCAAATGTTTGCATTATCTGTGGGTCTATTTCACAAACAGACAAACTCTTAGGCTGAAGGAGAGAAATTTCATTGAGTTTAGTGCATACTTTAGCTTCCTTATCAAATCCAAATGCTGTTTGCAAATTATATCACATTGCAGTATTATGCCAGTTACATGACTTGCAAGATCTGTTTGAGAATATCACATTTAATTATTTCGTTCTTCAAATATTTGCAGACATTGATGTTGGAGAAGGTTCTGACTGGAAACTTCATTAAACTGAGGAAGTTCCCAGGTAAAACAAGATGCTTCCATTTTTCTCACTTTTTTCTGACTTTTATTGTAGATCCATCTACGTTTATGTTGATGTTACTATGAGGAATGGTTTATTTCAGGCTAACTTGTGACAAATAAGCTTTTCATGATTACAATGAGTACTTTTTAACCTTAGGCTATGGCAGATGGGTGCATAAATATGAAACAAAACTAAGCCAAGGACTGACTTGTTGCTTTTTAATCCATTTTACCTCTTTAAAACTAAAAACTCAGTAGTTCTTAAGAACTCTAGTTTACGCTTTGGAACCAAAATTTGAATTATTCGAAGTTTTACATTGGCGATGACATGAACTGTTGAATTTACTCAAGAGGATTGCTTCTCTGAGTATCTATGTAATCCTGACTGTGCTTTTGTGCTATTCACATGTTAATTGTTATAACCCTGGGCATCAGTTCAGTTATGTTCAATCTCTCAGTTGTGCCCACTCTCTGCGACCCCATGAACTGCAACATACCAGACTTCCCTGTCCATCACCGATTCCTGGAGCTTACTCAAACTCATGTCCATCGAGCCAGTGATGTCATCCAACCATCTCATCCTCTGTCATCCCTTTCTCTTCCCACCTTCAATCTTTTCTAGCATCAGAGTCTTTTCACATGAGTCAGTTCTTCACATCAGGAGGCCAAAGTACTGGAGTTTCAGCTTCAGCATGTCTTTCCAATGAATATTCAGGACTGATTTCCTTTAGGTTGGACTGGTTGCATCACCTTGTTGTCCACGGGACTCTCAAGAGTCTTCTCCAACAACACAGTTCAAAAGCATCAATTCTTGGGTGATCAGCTTTCTTTAGTCCAACTCTCACATCCATACATGACTACTGGAAAAACCATAGCTTTGACTAGACAGACAGTTGTTGGCAAAGTAATGTCTCTGCTTTTTAATATGCTGTCTAAGGTGATGGTAACTTTTCTTCCAAGGAGCAAGCATCTTTTAATTTCATGGCTGCAGTCACCATCTGCAGTGATTTTGGAGCCCAGAAAATTAAATTACGTTACTGTTTCCATTGTTTTCCCATCTATTTGCCATGATGTGATGGGATTGAATGCCGTGATCTTAGTTTTCAGAATGCTGAGTTTTAAGCCAACTATTCACTCTCCTCTTTCACTGATATCTTATAACCCTCGACATATATCTCTTCTTATCAGTACAAGAAAGGACTCTTGCAATTTGAAAATTATGGACAACCAGAAATAATTAAAAATACCCTTTTAATTTCTGTATAAGATTGGCCTATGTTGTATTTTGTGTAGAATATTTTTAAATATCTTTAATGGTTTTTGTAATCATGATTATTTCTTATAGAAGGAGCCATGTGACATTATTTGGATAATCAAGAAGCAAATTCTGTAAAACAGGAAATCTGTTCATTAAAAAAAAAAGTATTAAGTAACAGGAGTTAGGCTCATATCACAGAGGAGTAGCTTACATATTCTGAAGCACTAATTTATGTAAAGATGCATACAAAAACTTGTACATATGTAAGAATCAACAGAAATGTGATTCCAGTTTCTGTTGATGGGTAGAGCTGTGTTCGCTTCCTGCTCTTTGCTACTGCTACTGCTGCTAAGTTGCTTCAGTCTTGTCTGACTCTGTGCGACCCCCTAGACGGCAGCCCACCAGGCTCCCCCGTCTGTGGGATTCTCCAAGTGAGAACACTGGAGTGGGTTGCCATTTTCTTCTCCAATTCATGAAAGTGAAAAGTGCAAGTGAAGGCACTTAGTCGTGTCTGACTCTTAGCGACCCCATGGACTGTAGCCCACCAGCCTCCTCTGTCCATGGGATTTTTCAGGCAAGAGTACTAGAGTGGGGTGCCATCGCCTTCCTGCTATTTACCTGAGGCCAAACTAAGGTGGAGGTAATGAAGATAATGGTGACTTCCCTTAAAAGACCCCAGGCATGTACTGCTACAGTCCCTGCCCCAAACCCTGCAGCAGGCCACCGCTGACCCACGCCTTCACTGGAGGCTCCCGGACAGACCCAGGCAAGTCTCCTGTGGGGTCACTGTTCCTTTCTCCTGGGTCCTGGTGCACAAGGTTCTGTTGTGCCCTCCAAGAGTCTTTTCCCCAGTCCTAGGTAAGTTCTGGCAGCTCTATGGTGGGATTGATGGTGACCTCCTCCAAGAGGATTTGCGCCATCCTCTGTCCAACCAGAACCCCCGTCTTGGTGGCAGACCCATACCTCCACAGGAAACGCCCAAACACAGTTCTGTCTCAGTCTCTGAGGGGCCTCTGGGTCCTGGTGCGCACAAGGCTTGTTTGAGCCCTCTGAGCTTCTCTGATGGGAACAGGGTTTGATTCTAACCATGAATTCAACTGCCCTACCCTCTTGCTGGGGCTTCTTTGCCCTTGGATATAGGGAATCTCCTCTCAGCGCTCCAGTACCTACTGTCTTACTGGGGATTTTCTGACTTTGGATGTGGGGTATCTTCACACGGACAGTCCAGTGAAGTGTAACCACCACTCCTGACCTTGGACGTAGGCCGCTCACTGCTCCAACCCTGCACAGCCGCTGCTCCAGCACCTCCCTGAAGACATTAGGACTTGAAATCTTTCTGTTTCTTCCCTCTGTGTCACTGTCAGAGTGAAGCTAACACTCCTGCTTTCAGAGGCAGCGGGCATGGGGCTACCCACGCTGGCTCCCCTGGCCTGAAGACAGCTCCCTCAGGCTCCATCTAAACCTCATATTTTCAAGCTGGTTTTAAAAAAGGCAGAGGAACCAGAGATCAAGTGGCCAATATCTGCTGGACCATTGACAAAGCAAGAAAGTTCCAGAAAAACATCTATTTCTGCTTTATTCACTATGTCAAAGCCTTTGACTGTGTGGATCACAATAAACTGTGGAAAATTCTTCAAGAGATGGGAATACCAGACCACCTGACCTGCCTCTTAAGAAATCTGTGTGCAGGTCATGAAGCAACAGTTAGAACTGGACATGGAACAAGACTGGTTCCAAATAGGAAAAGGAGTATGTCAAGGCTGTATATTGTCACCCTGCTTATTTAACTTGTATGCAGAGTACATCATGAGAAATGCTGGGCTGAATGGATTGCTGGGAGAAATATCAATAACCTCAGATATGCAGATAACACCACTCTTAAGGCAGAAAGTGAAGAACTAAAGAACCTCTTGATGAAAGTGAAAGAGGAGAGTGAAAATGTTGGCTTAAAGCTCAACATTCAGAAAACTAAGATCACAGCATCCAGTCCCATCATTTCATTGAAAATAGAGGGGAAAACAGTGGAAATAGTGGCTGACTTTATTTTTCTGGGCTCCAAAATCACTGCAGATGGTGATTGCAGCCATGCAATTAAAAGATGCTTACTCCTTGGAGGAAAAGTTATGACCAACCTAGACAGTATATTAAAAAGCAGAGACATTACTTTGCCAACAAAGGCCCATCTAGTCAAGGCTATTGTTTTTCCAGTAGTCATGTATGTATGTGAGAGTTGGAGTATAAAGAAAGCTGAGCACTGAAGAATTGATGCTTTTAAACTGTGGTGTTGGAGAAGACTCTTGAGAGTCCTTTGGACTGCAAGGAGATTCAACCAGTCTGTCCTAAAGAAGAACAGTCCTGAATGTTCATTGGAAGGATTAATGTTGAAGCTGAAACTCCAATACTTTGGCCACCTGATGTGAAAAGCTGACTCATTTGAAAAGACCCTGATGCTGGGAAAGTTTGAAGGTGAGAGGAGAAAGGGACAACAGGATGAGATGATTGGATGGCATCATTGACTCAGTGGACATGAGTTTGAGTAAACTCTGGGAATTGGTGATGGATGGGGAGGCCATGTTGTGATGCAGTCCATGTGGTTGTGAAGAGCCAGACACTACTGAGCGACTGAACTGAACAGAATTCCAGTTTAAAGTTTTATTCCTCTTTCCTAGGTTAATTAACAGTGAATAAAGCCATGTTTTTGAGTGGGTTTAGTCTAGAACTTCTTGTACTTATGCCACATTGCTCGGATTATCTTTGGTTCTGGGCCACATTATGTATTCTGTTGTCCCATTCTGAGGAATGCCAGATGATTACAACTGGTATAGGTACTCATTGCTGTGATTCCTCTGATTCTCTGATTGAGTGAATGAGTAGTCGCTCAGTCGTGTCCAACTCTTTGCAACCCCATGGACTGTAGCCTATCAGGCTCCTCCGTCCATGGGATTTTCCAGGCAAAAGTGCTGCAATGGATTGCTATTTCCTTCTCCAGGGGATCTTCCCGACCCAGGAACTGAACCCAGGTCTCCCGCATTGCAGGCAGACACTTTACTGTCTGAGCCACCAGGGAAGAAGTGTTCAGTAATTAGCATACGGAGGTATTCTACCACTGATGCATTTCTATTGCCCTGGATCTTTTTAACTCAGTTCTGAATTTCTGTTGTAAGTAGTGTTGGTATGGTGGTGGTAGTGGTTTAGTTGCTAAGTTGTCTCCGACTCTTGAGACCCCATGGACTGTAGCCTGCCAGGCTCCTCTGTCCATGGGATTCTCCAGGCAAGAATAATGGAGTGGGTTGCCATCTCCTTCTCCAGGGGATCTTCCAAACCCAGGAATTGAATCGTGGTCTCCTGCATTGCAGGCAGATTCTTTACTGACTGAGCTATGAGGGAAACCCAATCTTGATATAAATCTCTTTGAATACATTCAAACAACTGTAAAGCTTCTCTGCTGATTGGAAGTTAGAATATAACATTCCCATGGTACCAAAAGCAGAAAAATACTATCCTCTTACTGAGTATTCCATGTATGACCCTTCTTTGTCTTTTAAAAACCCTCTTGTGTCTGCTTGCTTCCATAAGTACAACCTGAACTGTGGAAGGCTGCATGGAAGAAGGCTAGAGCTGACAGTTTTAGCAAAGCAAATAAGAACACCTCAGAGGAGCAGGCTGAGTTGTTTTGTGGCATGTCTGAGCTATCCATTAGATCACCGTTCCTCAACCATTTTGGCATCAGGGACTGATTTCATGACAGACACTTATTCCATTTACCTGGGGTCCGGGGTGGTTTGAGGATGATTCAAATACATTACATGTATTGTGCACTTTGTTTCTAATCTAATGCCACTGCTGATCTGACAGGAGGTACCAGTTCACAGCCCAGAGGTGGGGGACCCCTGCATTAGATATCCAACTGAAGATGTTGAATAAAAATTGGATATCTGAATATGGACATTGGGGAGTGATTCTGCTCACATTGCTAGTCACTGGAATCTATATTATAAATATCTATATATTTGAAGCTTAAAGCCGTGAAACTGGATTAGCGCTCCAAGAGATGGAGTTTAGATAAGAGAACTAAACTTTAGCTCAGAACAACATCATAGAAGGTTTTGAATGTGTGTGACTGTTAGATTGTTATGCGTTATAAACTTGTAAAAGTTTGTATATTCACATTGGCCCGAAACCTTGTTTTCATTTTTCTCCCTATTGGGAAAAAAGAGGATCAGCTTATTTGGACTTGCTTTCTATACTGAAACATGTGGTAATGCTTACCTTATCAGGATGGTTTGTGTGAGGTGTGGGACAGTGCAATGAGTCCTTAGCAACCTGAACCTGTGTGATAAAGGGCTGGATTATAGCGGGTTTCTGTTGTGTACCTGGTGCTTATTCATATTCTGTAGGAAAGGCCGGCTTTACTAACGGGTACTTTTAAGTAATTTTTCTGTTTTGAAGCACCAAAATCACCTTTCTTATATTATTCATTCAGTAGCTTTTTCCCTTTCTGAAGGGAAATGTCTTGGCAAGTGTAAATGTGCTTCCATTTTCTTTCTTGCTAATTCTTTTCACATGATAAATTGCAGGGAACTGTACTGAAATCTCTTGAAATTGAAAAGTCAGCCTACATGAATGCTGAGGAGTGGTTTTGAACATAATAAGTCCATAGACATTCTGTGGAGAAAATTTTCAGGAAAGAGTTGCAGTAGAATGCTGCTTTTTATGGGTACATATAGATTCATTTGCATACTTTTCAATACTTGCTCAGGTGTCTTATTTAGGTGGTCAATCTGAGTCATCTAAAATGATTGCAAAGCCTCCCAGAATGATTTAAAATACTTGATATGGTCTGAAGTTAAAGTCATTCACTAGGTAATCCTTTCGTTAATATTCAGTAAGTGAAAACAAAGATATATTTTTGGATTTCTCCTTATTTCCAGCTATAAAAGAATGAACTATACCTGTTTCCAACCTAATCTGTATGTCCTTGTGTGCCCCTGGTCATAACAGAGATCCTCAAGTCATTTTTTTTTCATTTAAAGGTGACTATATATTCATAAAACATATAAAGCACTTTCAAACTATTTCAGCATTTTGGACCTTTCATTAATTCATGAATAATTTTTATGGATAATTTTAAAATATCAAATTATTTTGACTTCACAGTTATCAGAAATCCAAATAGTAAAAGTGTAATATGACCTTTGTTTGTGCATATTACAAATTAAAAACAAAAGCAAAAATAACTTACACTGCTGAATGTAGGTTGCGAAAAGAATATTCATATAGTTTCAAGTAACTGCCCCCAAATTATTAACTATGAGAAAACGCATCTTGGAAATGAAGAGATCTGGTAGATACTAACTTATCTGAAGGATAAAATTACATATTACTAACAATGGGCAAACTAGCATTGTGTTCTTTCTGATGAAATACTCTGGAAAGCATCATTGCTGAAAATGCATAAATCTAAATGTAATGAAACATCAGATAAGTCCATGTGCGGACACAGCATACATGGCTTATCTCTCTAAAAACTAGAGATGATGTGAAAGAAAAAAAAAAAGAGGGGGTATTTTAGATTAAAAAAAAACTGAAGAAACACTGAAAGGTCACTTATAACCATTCCTTAGACTCTAGATAGAAGCATTTGAATACAAATTTTCTATTGAGTATTAACGTATCAACATTGGACTTCTGGTTGTGATAATAGTATTATGGTTACATAAGAAAATATCTTTGTTCCTTAGAGGTGTATTTAGGGATGAAATAGAATAATATCTGCAACTTATTTTCAAAATTTATAAATGCATACAAACTTCCATGCATATAGAGAGGGATAGATGAAGAATATGTGGCAAAATGTTAATAATTGATTAATATTAACAATATTGGTGAAGGATACAAAAGTACTTATTCTACCTTTCTTTCAGATTTATTGTAAGTTTGAGATCATTCAAAAAGTTGGGAAATTAAATTATATGTATTTGAAAGGAAAATAGAATTGTAAAACATATGTCTTAACATAAATGAATGCATTTAAGGGAATCATTTTAATAGATATAGTAATTATTGTGCTGATGTTTTATGAGCTTATTTTTAATATAGTGCCATACAAACACTTTACAAATACCCTTTTTGAATCATTCAATGCTCAGAAACTTGAGTGGAATCATGTTGAATGATCATAGCTATTATTATTCACTTTTCACAGGTAGAGAAATTTGAATCTGTAAATGTAAATGTTTCTTCTGAGATTTTATAGATAAAAAAATAGGAAACTGTGACTCAAACCCATATCACTCAACTCTAAGTATTATCTGTATTTTGCTCAATAGATTCTCATGAATTTGTGTGTTTTCCCAATAATTAAAAACCTTTGAAAATTGCATGATTGATTATTAGTTTTAGTGGACAGGCTGTGGGACTGATGAACACAAAATGTAAACTCAGTTTCTGTTTGAGGAAGAAGTATCCAGTGTTACCATTATTCTGCTACAAATGAATGGAATTGGTATCATATGACCAGCTCCAAAGTATTTTTCTTCAGGAAAATCTCATCTTTGCAACTTCTATATACTCTATCTGCTCTTTTTATTTACACATTATACCCTAGTGGAAGTTATAATTTTAATTCAAATATCTAAATTGTGTTAGTTCTTGAAAATTTCATGTTTTTTAAATGAAAAATATGACTCCAAATTCAGTAAGAAAAGCTCACTTAAGTTTTCTAAATTTGCAAAGAAATGTCTATTTCTTCCATACACTTTGCAAATAAAATAGATCCCAGGAACAGCTTCCTATAATCATTTGTAGTTTTTGTAGTTTTTAATTTGTTTTGTAGTTTCTTCAGTGATAAGATGACAGATGTATTTATCATGGGAAAAAGTTGCCAATAGCTGAAATTTATTTAGCAATTTTGTCTGACATTCTCCGCAACTTCAACAGATTCCTACTAACAAAGATGTACAGGTCACTGTCTCTGGAACTAAATGGGCCTTGAGATATGGTTCTTCCCTTTATAGTTGTATTACTATATATCTTGACTCCAATTTATGGTTTATGAACAATTATTTTATTATGTATGTGAGTTGCCTGCTTCATCTGTAAGAGTTGAAGTCATAAAATGATGACATAGATGTTCTGTTGCCTTTCACTTACTGTCCCGTGGTTTCAGGGTGGTTGATTCACTCCTACATTGCTTCTGCTACCTTGTAGGTAAAAGTGCCATTAAATGGCTTGAGTTTTTAAAAACAAACTTTATCCATTCCTCTTTCCATCCCTTCATAGTTTGTTGGATAGTTAAATATAGAATATAAAATTTTGAAAAAGAAATCTAAAGAGGAAAGACACTTCTGATAAATATTTAAACATGTTAATAGTTTTAACAATTAAAATAATAGGATACTGATACAAAAATCAATACAACCAGAAGCATGGATAACTTGGAAATGTACTGTAGTTTAGTAATAATTCAGCATAAAGTAAAAGAAATTTCATCAATCAATAAATAAAAATATTCAGTAAATGCTAATGATATACTGGTCATTAGGAAAATAAAGGTAGAGTTCACATAGCAACACATTCCAAAACAAACTCATCATGTTTAAAAGGGTTAAAACATAAAAAGAAAAACAAATAATAAAAAAACTGAGAAAAAAGATAGACATGAATTCATATCCTATCTGGCAGGCACATGGAAGTTTGTATGTGGAAAATTTCTTTGTTTTATAAGGTATGAGAAGAATCAAAAAAAAAAAGACAATAAGAAATGTTACTAGGTAAACATTAAAGATTTTCAATACTGAGAAAAAAGTATAGAACAAACAAATGATGGCTAAATATTCCCAGCCAATCATTTCAGTTCAGTCACTCAGTCGTTTCTGACTCTCTGTGACCCCATGCAACACCAGGCCTCCCTGTCCATCATCAACTCCAGGAGTTTACTCATACTCATGTTAATTGAGTCAGTGATGCCATCCAACCATCTCATCCTCTGTCATCCCCTTCTTCTAAGCATCAGGGTCTTTTTAAATAAGTCAATTCTTCACATCAGGTGACCAAACTATTAGAGTTTCAGATTCAGCATCAGTCCTTCCAATGAATATTCAGGACTGATATAGGATTCACTGGTTGGAACTCCTTACAGTCCAAGGGACTCTCAAGAGTCTTCTCCAACAGCACAGTTCAAAAGCATCAATTCTCTGGTGCTCAGCTTTCTTCATAGTCCAACTCTTACATCCATACATTACTACTGGAAAAACCATTGCTTTGACTAGACAGACCTTTTTGGTGGCAAAGTGATGTCTCTGCTTTTTAATAAGCTGTCTAGGTTGGTCATAACTTTTCTTCCAAGGAGCAAGCGTCTTTTAATTTCATGGCTGCAATCACCATCTGCAGTGATTTTGGAGCCCCCAAAATAAAGTTTGTCACTAATTCCATTGTTTTTCCACTTATTTGCCATGACATGATGGGACCAGATGCCATGATCTTCGTTTTCTGAATGTTGAGTTTTAGGTCAACTTTTTCACTCTCCTCTTTCACTTTCATCAAGAGGCTCTTTAGTTCTTCTTCACTTTCTGCCTTAAGGGTGGTGTCATCTGCATATCTAAGGTTATTGATGTTTCTCCCAGCAAGCTTGATTCTAGCTTGTGATTCATCCAGGCCAGCATTTCACATGATGTGCTTTGCATATAAGTTAAATAAGCAAGGTGACAATATACAGCCTTGATTTATTCTTTTCCTGATTTGAAAACAGTCTGTTGTTCCATGTCCAGTTCTAACTGTTGCTTCCTGGCCTGCATACAGATCTTTCAGGAGGCAAGTAGGTACTGAAGAAGTGGCTGCACAGTGCTGGAATGAGGGCAAAGGAGATGTTCCAGCAGGATGGTAGGAGGGGCGAAATCACATTTAGAATCAAACCCCATACCCGCCAGAGATGCTCAGAGTGCTCAAACAAATCTTGTGCACACCAGGATCCAGAGACCACACAGAAACTGAGATACAACTGTGTCTGAGTGTCTCCTGTGCAGTTACGGGTCAGCAGTGGACTGCTGCAGGGGTAGGGGCTCTGGTTGCAGCAGACCTAGGTGTGGCATAAGTCCTCTTGGAGGAAGTCGCCAGCCCACCATAGAGCCGCCAGAACTTACACAGGACTGAGGAAACAAACTCTTGGAGGGCACAAACAAAAACTTGTGTGCACCAGGATCCAGGAGAAAGGAGCAGTGACCCCACAAGAGACTGAATCAGACTTGCCCGTGAGTGTCCAGAAGTCCCTGGTGGAGGCACGCTTTGGAGGTGGCCTGCTGCAGGGTTGGGGGGCACTGAGTGTAACAGTGCCTGCATGGGACCTTTTGAAGGGGGTCACCATTATCTTAATTACCTCCACCATAGTTTGGCCCCAGATCAAATAACAGGGAAGAAACAGAGCCCCACCCATCAATAAAAATTGGTTTAAAGATTTACTGAAGAATTATCCAATAGGGGAAACAAAGTGCTAATATTATAAACACCATTCATCTATTAAGAACAACACGTATCATAAAGAAAAGCCCTAATAAAGTTATTTTGATCTTAAATAATCCTTAAAAGAAACTGGAATGAAGAATGGAAGCCTTGGGGATTTTCTTTAGCTGATTATCTGGCATAGCCATAGCCGCTACAGGGCTGGTAATTCTGAGAGCTTCAGTTCAGTTCAGTTCAGTTCACTTGCTCAGTCGTGTCCAACTATTTATGACCCCATGAATCACAGGACACCAGGCCTCCCTGTCCTCCCATCTCCCGGAGTTAACTCAAATTCCTGTGCATCAAGTTGGTGATGCCATCCAGGGTGAGATCATCCTCTGTCGTGCCCTTCTCCTCCTGCCCCCAGTCCCTCCCAGCATCAGGGTATTTTCCAATGAGTCATCTCTTTGCATGAGATGGCAAAAGTATTGAAGTTTCAGCCTCATCTTCAGTCCTTCCTATGAACACCCAGGACTGGTCTCCTTAAGGATGGACTGGTTGGATCTCCTTGCAGTTCAAGGGACTCACAAGGGTCTTTTCAGCACCACAGTGCAAGAGCATTAATTCTTTGGCGCTCAGTTTTCTTCACAGTCCAACTCTCACATCCATACATGACCACTGGGAAAACAATAGCCTTGACTAGATGGACCTTTGTAGCCAAAGTAATATCTCTGCTTTTCAATGTGCTATCTAGGTTGGTCATAACTTTCCTTCCAAGGAGTAAGCGTCTTTTAATTTTATGGCTACAGTCACCATCTGCAGTGATTTTGGAGCCCAAAAATAAAGTCTGACACTGTTTCCACTGTTTCCCCATTTATTTGCTATGAAGTGATGGGACCAGAGGATATGATCTTAGTTTTCTGAATGTTGAACTTTAAGCCAACTTTTTCACTCTCCTCTTTCACTTTCATCTAGAAGTTTTCAGTTCCTCTTCACTTTCTGCCATAAGGGTGGTGTCATCTGCATATCTGAGGTTATCGATATTTCTCCTGACAATCTTGATTCCAGCTTGTGATTCTTCCAGCCCAGCATTTCTCATGATGTACTCTGCATATAAGTTAAATGAGCAAGGTGACAATATACAGCCTTGACGTACTCCTTTTCTTATTTGGAACCAGTCTGTTGTTCCATGTCCAGTTCTAACTGTTGCTTCCTGATCTGCATATAGGTTTCTCAAGAGGCAGGTCAGGTCGTCTGGTATTCCCATCTCTTTCAGCATTTTCCAAGGTTTATTGTGATCCACACAGTCAAAGGCTTTAGCATAGTCAATAAAGCAGAATTAGATGTTTTTCTGGAACTCTCTTGCTTTTTCCATGATCCAGCGGATGTTGGCAATTTGATCTCTGGTTCCTCTGCCTTTTCTAAAACCAGCTTGAACATCAGGGAGTTCACAGGTGACGTATTGCTGAAGCCTGGAGAATTTTGAGCATTACTTTACTAGCGTGTGAGATGAGTGCAATTGTGCAGTAATTGAGCATTCTTTGGCATTGCCTTTCTTTGGGATTGGAATAAAAACTGATCTCTTCCAGTCCTGTGGCCACTGCTGAGTTTTCCAACTTTGCTGGCATATTGAGGCAGCACTTTCACAGCATCATCTTTGAGGATTTGAAACAGCTCAACTCGAATTCCATCACCTCCACTAGCTTTGTTCATAGTGATGCTTCCTAAGGCCCACTTGACTTCACATTCCAAGATGTCTGGCTCTAGATGAGTGATCACACCATCGTGATTATCTGGGTCGTGAAGCTCTTTTTTTGTACAGTTTTTCTGTGTATTCTTGCCACCTCTTCTTAATATCTTCTGCTTCTGTTAGGTCCATACCATTTCTGTCCTTTATTGAGCTCATCTTTGCATGAAATGTTCCCTTGGTATCTCTAATTTTCTTGAAGAAATCTCTAGTCTTTCTCCTTCTGTTGTTTTCCTCCATTACTTTGCATTGATCACTGAAGAAAGCTTTCTTATCTCTTCTTGTTATTCTCTGGAACTCTGCATTCAGATGCTTATATCTTTCCTTTTCTCCTTTGCTTTTCACTTCTCTTCTTTTCAAAGCTATTTGTAAGGCCTCCCCAGACAGCCATTTTGCTTTTCTGCATTTCTTTTCCATGGGGATGGTCTTGATCCCTGTCTCTGTACAATGTCACAAACCTCATTTTATAGCTCATCAGGCACTCTATCTATCAGATCTAGGCCCTTAAATCTATTTCTGACTTCCACTGTATAATCATAAGGGATTTGATTTAGGTCATATCTGAATGGTCTAGTGGTTTTCCCTACTTTCTTCAATTTAATTCTGAATTTGGTAATAATGAGTTCATGATCTGAGCCAAAGTCAGCTCCTGGTCTTGTTTTTGTTGACTGTATAGATCTGCTCCATCTTTGGGTGCAAAAATATAGTCAATCTGATTTTGGTGTTGACGGTCTGATGATGTCCATGTGTAGAGTCTTCTCTTGTGTTGTTGGAAGAGGGTGTTTGCTAAATTCTGAGAGAGATGGGAATACCCGATGACCTAACCTGCCTCTTGAGAAATCTGTATGCAGATCAGAAAGCAACAGTTAAAACTGGACATGGAAAAACAGACTGGTTCCAAATAAGAAAAGGAGTACGTCAAGGCTGTATATTGTCACCCTGCTTATTTAACTTATATGCAGAGTACATCATGAGGAACGCTAGACTGGAAGAAACACAAGCTGGAATCAAGATTTCTGGGAGAAATTTCGATAACCTCCGATAGGCAGATGACACCACCCTTATGGCAGAAAGTGAAGAGGAACTAAAAAGTCTTTTGATGAAAGTGAAAGAGGAGAGTGAAAAAAGTTGGGTTAGAGCTCAACATTCAGAAAATGAAGATCATGGCTTCTGGTCCCATCACTTCATGAGAAATAGATGGGGAAACAGTGGAAACAGTCTCAGGTTTTATTTTGGGGGCTCCAAAATCACTGCAGACGGTGACTGCAGCCATGAAATTAAAAGACGCTTACTCCTTCGAAAAAAGTTATTACAAACCTAGACTGCATATTCAAAAGCAGAGATATTAATTTGCTGTCTAAGGTCTGTCTAGTCAAGGCTATGGTTTTTCCAGTAGTCATATATAGATATTAGAGTTGGACTGTGAAGAAGGCTGAGTGCCGAAGAATTGATACTTTTGAACTGTGGTGTTGGAGAAGACTCTTGAGAGTCCCTTGGACTGCAAGGAGATCCAACCAGTCCATTCTGAAAGAGATCAGCCTGGGTGTTCTTTGAAAGGAATGATGCTTAAGCTGAAACTCCAGTACTTTGGCCACCTCATGTGAAGAGTTGACTCATTGGAAAAAACTTTGATGCTGGGAAGGATTGGGGACAGGAGGAGAAGAGGAGGACAGAGGATGAGATGGCTGGATTTTGTCACTGATTCGATGGATGTGAGTCTAGGTGAACTCCAGGAGTTTTTGATGGACAGGGAGGCCTGCCATTCTGCGATTCATGGCGTTGCAAAGAGTCGGACATAACTGAGCGACCGAACTGAACTGAACTGAACTTGACAATCCTTTGGCATTACCTTTCTTTGGGATTGGAATGAAAACTGACTTTTCCAGTACTGTGACCACTGCTGAGTTTTCCAAATTTGCTGGTACATTGCATGCAGCACTTTCACAGCATCATCCTTCAGGATTTGAAACAGCTCAGCTGAAATTCCATCACCGCCACTAGCTTTGCTCATAGTGGTGCTTTCTAAGGCTAACTTGACTTCACTTTCCAGGATATATAGCTCTAGGTGAGTGATCACACCATCGTGACTATCTGGGACGTGAAGCTCTTTTTGTATAGTTCTGTTTATTCTTGCTACTGCTTCTTAATATCTTCTGCTTCTATTAGGTCCATACCATTTCTGTCCTTTACTGAGCCCATCTTTGTATGAAATGTTTCCTTTATATCTGTGATTTTCTTTAAGAAATCTCTAGTCTTTCCCACTCTGTTCTTTTCCTTTGTTTCTTTGCACTGATCGCTCAGGAAGGCTTTCTTATCTCTCCTTGCTATTCTTTGGAACTCTGCATTCAGATGCTTATATCTTTCCTTTTCTCCTTTGCTTTTCACTTCTCTTCTTTTTCACAACTATTTTTAAGGTCTCCTAAGACAGCCATTTTGCCTTTTGCATTTCTCTTCCATGGTGATGGTCTTGATCCCTGTCTCGTCTACAAAGTCACGAACATCCGTCCATAGTTCATCAGGCACTCTATCTATCAGATCTAGTCCCTTAAATCTATTTCTCATTTCCACTGTATAATCATAAGGGATTTGATTTAAGTCATACCTGAATGGTCTAGTGGTTTTCCCCATTTTCTTCCGTTTTAGTTGAATTTGGTAACAAGGAGTTCATGATCTGAGCCACAGTCAGCTCCCAGTCTTATTTTTGCTGATTGTATAGAGCTTCTCCATCTTTGGCTGCAAAGAATATAATCAGTCATAATCCGGTGTTGACCATCTGGTGATGTCCATGTGTAGAGTCTTCTCTTGTGTTGTTGGAAGAGGGTGTTGCTATGGCCAGTGCGTTCTCTTGGCAAAACTCTATTAGCCTTTGCCCTGCTTCATTTCGTACTCCCAGGCCAAATTTGCTTGTTACTCCAGGTGTTTCTTGACTTCCTACTTTTGCATTCCAGTCCCCTAGAATGAAAAGGACATCTTTTTGGGTGTTAGTTCTAAAAGGTCTTGTCTAGTAGACAAGTGAGTGATCACACCATCGTGAGTGATCACACCGCTCAGCTTCAACTTCTTCAGCGTTACTGGTTGGGCACAGGCTTGGATCACCATGATATTGAATGGTTTGCCTGGAAACGAACAGAGATCATTCTGTTGTTTTTGAGATTTCATCCAAGTACTGCATTTAGGACTCTTCTGTTGACCATGATGGCTACTCCATTTCTTCTAAGGTATTCCTGCCCACAGTAGTAGATATTATGGTCATCAGAGTTAAATTCACCCATTCCAGTCCATTTTAGTTTGCTGATTCCTAGAATGTCAGTGTTCACTCTTGCCATCTCCTGTTTGACCACTTCCAATTTGCCTTAATTCATGAACCTAACATTCCAGGTTCCTATGCAATATTGCTCTTTACAGCATCGGACCTTGCTTCTATCAGCAGTCACATCCACAATTGGGTATTGTTTTTGTTTTGGCTCCATCCTTTCATTCTTTCTGGATTTATTCCTCCACTGATCTCCTGTAGCATATTGGCACCTAATGACCTGGGAGTTCCTCTTTCAGTATCCTATCATTTTGCTTTTTCATACTGTTCATGAGGTCCTCAAGGCACAAATAATAAAGTGGTTTGCCATTCTCTTCATTACCGAATTTTTAAAAATTGGTAATTCAGAAGAGCTAGATACTGGCAAACAAGCTTTTGAGATTTACTGTGTTCCAGATAACTAGTTTTGAACACCTTTGCTATTTACTAACATATTAATAAACCCCTCTTAACAGACCAACTCCAGCAATAGTAAAATGTAGATTACCTATGCATATTACAACGGAAGGAAAAACTGGAAAGACAAAGTCAAATGAGCATTGTGTGGAGCCTAATAAACCAAATTTTATCAAGAATCAGGAATAACTGATCTTTTTTTTTTTTTTTTTAATGCTCCAGTAACAAAAAAGGTACAGGACCACTGAACAGTGGCTGTGTTTGTAGCATAAAAGAATTCAGTGGAAAACTGGATAAAGAATCCTGAAGTATAATTCACAAGAAGGAAAAAAAAAAAAAGAGGTAAACAAACAAATTGAAAAATATTCAACCACACTGTAAGTAGTTAAATATATGTTGTTGTTTTCAAAAAATGAAAATACATTTTCACCTGCTTAATTAGCAAAAGTTTTGAGAAACTAATACTATTTTTTTCTGTTCTTCCATGAAATGGATCCTTTTATATGTCCTTCTTTGTTGGAAGATTAATTGGAAAATATCAAGAACTTCAAAAATGTTCACCTTTTTAATTAAAAATTAAATTAAACATGTATATTCTAAGTAATAATCTATAATCGTATGAAAGACTTTTGCACACAGGTGCTTGTCCCATAATTTTTGTCAGTACAGGAAATTATATAATTTGATAGTGTATCCACTATTTAGGATGTTATACTATGATTTAAAATAGTGGATAGAAACAACAGAAGAACGGTCAAAAGATCTGAACAGAAATTTATTCCCAAAATGAATAATGCATATATGAAAAGATGCTCAAACTGTGTATTGTTCAATGAAAGAAAATGAAAGTATAGAGTACTATTTTTTAAATATCATATTTTTAAAGACCAAGAAGTAGTATAATATATATTGTTCTTAAGGCTCCAGGGAATGTGGTACTCTCATATATTATAGATTGCAGTGTAAATTTGTACAACATTTTCCAAGAGCAACTTGTCAGTACCAATCAAATAAAAAATATATAAAACTGCTGATCAGCAAATTCTACTTTTAAGTTAACTCTCATACTGAAAAACTCAGAGTTGACAAGGATGTTTACTACAGCCTTGGAACATCAGAATTCTGGTGAGAACTTTAGTGTCCATCAATATGTCAATTATGATACAACCATATTGAAGAATATTGTATAGTCATTGAATGGAATGAGCTCAGTTTTACCTACTAACATTTAAGAATATCCATGATGAGCTATTGAGTTAAAAACAAATTGTAAGTTCATGCATAGAGCAAGATCCAATATTTGTGCTTTTTTTTGTCTCTATCTCTTGATGTTTCTCATCTATCACTCTACTCTATATATCTCTAAATATTATCTATATATTATGTTTCTATCCATCCATTACTATCTGGAAACTTACACTAAGAACCAGGAAGGTGAAAAGTTAAGGGATTTCACATTGCATTCTTACCTATATAATTTTATTAAAAATAATTTGAAATGATATTCTAAGGAGAAATGTATAATGCAATGCTTAAATATTATATTATTAAATGTAAATAAAAATGTCAAACTGTTAAGTACATATAGAAGGACACACTATTTCACACTGTATTACAGCTACATAAAAGTAACAAAATTATAAACATAAAAAGCTGCACAGTGATATATACCTGAGTACTAAACATTCTTATTTCTGCATCATGGATATAGAAAATTATGGGTATTTTTTCTTTCTCTATTTTCCAAATATCAAATAATGAGCCAGCAAATATAACATTTTATTGAGGTTAAAAAAAAAAAACTTAAACAGTATTCACGAAGGATTTTTTTTTCCAACCTTGAGTTGTTTTATTTTTATCTTTTTATTTAAATTTATTTATTTTAATTGGAGGCTAATTACAATATTGTACTGATTTTGCCACACATCAACATGAATCCGCCATGGGTGTACACATGTTCCCCATCCTGAACTCCCCTCCCACCTCTCTCCCCATATCATCCCTCTGGGTTATCCCAGTGCACCAGCCCCAAGCATCTTGCATCCTGCATCGAACCTAGACTGGCAATTAGTTTCTTATATGATATTATACACGTTTCAATGCCATTCTCCCAAATCATCCCACCCTTTCCCACAGAGTACAAAAGACTGTTCCATACATCTGTGTCTCTTTTGCTGTCTTGCATACAGGGTTATCGTTACCATCTTTCTAAATTCCATATATATGTGTTAGTATACTGTATTGGTGTTTTTCTTTCTGGCTTACTTCACTCTGTATAATCGGCTCCAGTTTTATCCACCTCATTAGAACTGATTCATATGTATTCTTTTTAATGGCTGAGTCATACTCCATTGTGTATATGTACCACAGCTTTCTTATCCATTCATCTGCTGATGGGCATCTAGGTTGCTTCCATGTCCTGGCTATTATAAACAGTGTTGCGATGAACATTGGGGTACACGTGTCTCTTTCAATTCTGGTTTCCTCAATGTGTATGCCCAGCAGTGGGATTGCTGGGTCAAAGACAGTTCTATTTCCAGTTTTTAAGGAATCTCCACACGGTTCTCCATAGTAGCTGTACTAGTTTGCATTCCCACCAGCAGTATAAGAGGGTTCCCTTTTCTCCACATCCTCTCCAGCATTTATTGCTTGTAGACTTTTTGATAGCAGCCATTCTGACCGGGGGAGATGGTACCTCATTGTGGTCTTGATTTGCATTTCTCTGATAATGAGTGATGTTGAGCATCTTTTCATGTGTTTGTTTGCCATCTGTATGTCTTCTTTGGAGAAATGTCTATTTAGTTCTTTGGCCCATTTTTTGATTGGGTCATTTATTTTTCTGGAATTGAGCTGCAGGAGTTGCTTGTATATTTTTGAGATTAGTTGTTTGTCAGTTGCTTCATTTGCTATTATTTTCTCCTATTCTGAAGGCTGTCTTTTCACCTCACTTATAGTTTCCTTTGTTGTGCAGAAGCTTTTAATTTTAATTAGGTCCCTTTTATTTATTTTTTGCTTTTATTTCCAATATTTCTGGGAGGTGGGTCATAGAGGATCCTGCTGTGATTTATGTCAGAGAGTGTTTTGTCTATGTTCTCCTCTAGGAGTTTTAGTTTCTGGTCTTATGTTTAGATATTTAATCCACTTTATTTTTGTGTATGGTGTTAGAAAGTGTTCTAGTTTCATTATTTTACAAGTGGTTGATCAGTTTTCCCAGCACCACTTGTCTTTAATCCTTTGTATATTCTGCCTCCTTTGTCAAAGATAAGGAGTCCATAGCTGCATGGATATATCTCTGGGCTTTCTATTTTGTTCCATTGATGTATATTTCTGTCTTTGTGCCAGTTCCATACTGTCTTGATGACTGTGGCATTGTAATAGAGCCTGAAGTCATGCAGGTTGATTCCTCCAGGTCCATTCTTCTTTCTAAAGACTGCTTTGGCTATTCGAGGTTTTTGTATTTCCATACAAATTGTGAAATTATTTGTTCTAGCTCTGTGAAAAATACCGCTGGTAGCTTGATAGGGATTGCATTGAATCTGTAGACTGCTTTGGGTAGTACACTCATTTTCATTGTATTGATTCTTCCAATCCATGAACATGGTATATTTCTCCATCTGTTAGTGTTCTCTTTGATTTCTTTCACCAGTGTTTTATAGTTTTCTATATATAGGTCATTAGTTTCTTTAGGTAGATATATTCCTAAGTATTTTATTCTTTTCATTGCAATGGTGAATGGAATTGTCTCCTTAATTTCTCTTTCTATTTTATCATTATTAGTATATAGGAATGTAAGGGATTTCTGTGTGTTGATTTTATATCCTGCAACTTTACTATATTCACTGATTAGCTCTAGTAATTTTCTGGTGGAGTCTTTAGGGTTTTCTATGTAGAGAATCATGTCGTCTGCAAACAGTGAGAGTTTTACTTCTTCTTTTCCAGTTTGGATTCCTTTTATTTCTTTTTCTGCTCTGATTGCTGTGGCCAAAACTTCCAAAACTATATTGAATAGTAGTGGTGAAAATGGGCACCCTTGTCTTGTTCCTGACTTTAGGGAAAATGCTTTCAATTTTTCGCCATTGAGGATAATGTTAGCTGTGGGTTTGTCATATATAGCTTTTATTATTTTGAGGTATGTTTCTTCTATTCCTGCATTCTGGAGAGTTTTTATCATAAATGGATGTTGAATTTTGTCAAGGCTTTCTCTGCATCTATTGAGATAATCATATGGCTTTTATTTTTCAATTTGTTAATGTGGTGTATTACATTGATTGACTTGCAGATATTGAAGAATCCTTTCATCCCTGGGATAAAGCCCACTTGGTCATGGTGTATGATCTTTTTAATATGTTGGATTCTGATTGCTAGAATTTTATTAAGGAATTTTGCATCTATGTTCATCAGTGATATTGGCCTGTAGTTTTCTTTTTTGTGGCATCTTTGTCAGGTTTTGTTATTAGGGTGATGGTGGCCTCATAGAATGAGTTTGGAAGTTTACCTTCCTCTGCAATTTTCTGGAAGAGTTTGAGTAGGATAGGTGTTAGCTCTTCTCTAAAATTTGGGTAGAATTCAGTTGTGAAGCCATCTGGACCTGGGCTTTTGTTTGCTGGAAGATTTCTGATTACAGTTCAATTTCTGTGCTTTTGATAGGTCTGTTAAGATTTTTTATTTCTTCCTGGTTCAGTTTTGGAAAGTTGTACTTTTCTAAGAATTTGTCCATTTCTTCCACATTGTCCATTTTATTGGCATATAATTGCTGATGAAGTGAAGTCACTCAGTTGTGTCTGACTCTTTGCGACCCCATAGACTGTAGCGTACCAGGCTCCTCTGTCCATGGGATTTTCCAGGCAACAGTACTGGAGTGGATTGCCATTTCCTTCTCCAGGGGATCTTTCCAACTTAGGGCTCGAATCCAGGTCTCCCGCATTGTAGACAGACGCTTTTCTGTCTGAGCCACCAGGGAAGTCCAATAATTGCTGATAGCAGTCTCTTATGATTATTTGTATTTCTGTGTTGTCTGTTGTGATCTCTCCATTTTCATTTCTAATTGTATTGATTAGATTTTTCTCCCTTTGTTTCTTGAATGCAATACAGGCATACCTCAAGAAACAAGAAAAAAGTCAAATAAATAACCTAACTCTACATTTAAAGCAACTAGAAAAGGAAGAAATGAAGAACTCCATGGTTAGTAGAAGGAAAGAAACCTTAAAAATTAGGACAGAAATAAATGAAAAAGAAACAAAAGAGACCATAGCAAAAATCAACAAAGAGAAAAGCTGGTTCTTTGAAAGGATAAATAAAATTGACAAACTATTAGCCAGATTCATCAAAGGATTTATTTAATTTGTAGACTGCCTTGGTTTATTTGAGCTGCTGTAACAAAAGCTAAAGATTAGGTGACTGATAAATAGCAGAAATGGTGACTGATAAATAGCAGAAATGTTTTACTTACAGTTCTGGACGCTAGAAATCTGACCTCTGGATGCCAGCAGTATCAGATGAGAGCTCTCTTCTGGGTCCTGGACTTCTCATATCCTCACATGTCGAGGAGGCCAAGGACCTCTCCGGAGCCTCTTTTTAAAGAGGTAATCCTATTCAAGATGACTCTACCCTCCTGATTTAAGTACTCCTCAAAGCAGCTCCACCTCTGAAGTACCTTTCACAGGCCTCAAGAGTAAATAAGATAATGGTTGGGAAGAGAATTTTGTAAAACTTGGTCCACAAATATTAATTATACTCTTTGTTCCCATATTATTAATAAGTATATGGATACTCTATCATTCCCAGAAATAATGAGAGTAAAAAAAAAAAACAAACAGTTATCCTTAAAAAATATAGTGAGACTGAAGATCCATTCATTGTGAAAATTCAGGCTGGAGAATATAAGAAAAAACTACCTCTGTTTGGAAGACCAACTTTAGACTCTTCACTGAGACAATAGACCCAGTCAGATGGCAGATTGGGGTGAATATGTAAAATTTTATCCTAAATTAATCTGCAAGCTAGTTCAACAGAATTCTGCATGATGATAAAATCATTTATTTCTTCAATGATTTCCTTGTTTGTTCTTTTTCTGTATTTTCTTCCATGTCTTACACTTAAGGATTTTGGTCTAAATGCATTCCCTCCTCTTAACAAATTCTCCAGATTTTTTAAAAACTATTTTCTTTGGGAACTCTCATCCAAGACCTCATAGCTTAAGAAGTAAAGGCCTTCCCTCGTAGCTCAGTCGGTATAGAATTTGCCTGGAATTCAGGAGACCCCTGGAGAAGGAAATGGCAACCCACTCCAGTATTCTTGCCTGGAGAATCCTGTGGTCAGAGAACACTGGCAAGCTACAGTCCATGGGGTCGCAAGAGTCAGACATGACTTAGCGACTACTCAACAACCATCAAAGACCTAAATGATTCACCCTGACAACTTCAGAACCAAATGACTCTCTTCTCTCAGTGGGGTGGTACTACCAACTTAAGATTTTCAGAAAATCTTCCTAAAATTATCAGAAACAAAATTGCGGGTTACATACACCACTGGCTTGACTAAATAAAGCATTTATTTACCTTTATGGATCTGAGAAAAGCAATTTCTTTCATTGAAAACTGTGGCTTGAACTTATTAAGAAGACATTACTCTGATTCTCTTTCTGTAGCAATTAACTTTTCAACTTACCTAGAAGTGGTTAGTGAAACTCAAGGTGTAATGAAGGGTGAAGGGCACTCATTAACTTACTCTGAAGCATCCCAAGAACCCAGGTCAATATTCCTACTTTGGAAACAGGAGTTTTATATTTTCCATTTCATCTTTTTGGCAGTGAATAATGGGAAAAGGAATCTTCTGACCTGCTAAGCTTAGATGATGGCATTTACTCTTTCTGTGATAGGAAGGAAACTGATGCTTGTGCACCGGTCAGAGGTCGAAGTCCCATTGAATTAACTCCATGAAGCCATTTTCCCAAAGCCTGGGCAGAAGAATAGCGATGGTCCACAGAAAATAAACAGAGCTTTGAGTGACTTGAACTTAATGTCTCTTGGATTAAACGTTTAACCCAGACAAGTGGGTAGCCTCATAAGGCTATAAAAAAAGAGAGGGTGGGTTTTAATTCTTCACTGAGTTCCAGGTACTATGAGCAGAAGGCCAAAGGAATGAAGTGTAGTGTAGATCTTGTACTCAAGCATTGGTGATAAATTGTTATTGGTTCTTGCAAGTTTTAATTTATCTTCACAGAAAGTTATCAAAGCTGTATTATCATCCATTTTCTGAAATTATAAAGTAGTCATAAATTAGTGATCAATGGTGGTAAGGAAGAGGTAGTAACTAATATAATTTGAAACAATAAACATCATATTTTTTGTGATATATATTTACAATATTTAGATAATACATTAACTTAATTCTGCTTACATTAGTCAAGCACTTTGCAGTCTGAAAACATTTCCAGATATATCCTGTCATTCAAGTCCTCACAACAATCCATGACAAAAGCAGTAGTACAGTAAATAGCACCCCCATTCAACAGATGAGCAAATTGAGAAAAAAAAGGATCAGTTGATTCTTCCATGTTCCTTTCACAACTAGGGTGTCCGAGTGGAACTTGAATTGTGGTTTCCTGATTTTAAGATCCTCTTGCAGAAATGGTTGCCACAGAAAAGATAGCAAGTCACGGCTGATTCTCATTTCTACAGTGCGGTCTTGGTTTCTTAGACTCATCACTAACTTTTCTCTAAGCTGCAGTGTCGTGGGAGGGGAAAAGTCATGATGCCAAATAAGATTTCTAATGTGCGTAAGTTTCATAAAGCAAAGGGAAGTCTGGGCATGTAAAACATAGCTGAAGATGAAATGAGACACTTACTGAGATAGATGTCTTTTAAATACAACAGAGGCACTATGTGTGTGTTTCTATTTTTATATGTGGGTGTATATAGCAGTGCGAAAAATATAATCCTGAGAATGACAAACTCCCAAGTCTCATTAAATGCAAGTTTCTGAAATATACTGATGTGCCATGGAACACAAAATACTCATGTTTCTCTGATGGAAAGTATTCTTTTGAGTGTGTTGGGTAAATATGATGCTACAAATCCAGGGTTCCCCAAATAAGATTTTTCCAGTGGGTTAGTAGACAGGAGGGGAATCTGGTCCATTATGATTTTTTTGCCCTTGGAAATGGGAAAAAAAAAGTTTCTATTGTTCAAAGCTCTTAGGCACATTAAAAAAAAAAAGAAAAAGAATTACAGCATTAGCAGCCCATGTAGCACACTCACAGGTTAACAGAAGAGAAATACTAGCAGTGACCAAAGAATAGCACATTTGATTAGGAAGCTGGGAGGTAGGTTGTTAAGGGGTAGGAGAGGGATAAAGTTGCTGTAGTGGGCTTATGAGCTTGAGATGTGTGGGTTAGGAGATTGTGGTTGTGTTTTCCTCCAGTGTACTGCCAGTTGCAGTTTTTAATGAGTTATTACATCTTGAGCTGAGTAGGCAACATGGCACATTAGGAAACATGTTAAAGAAAAATTCACTGTCTTGTAGAGTTTACATTCTGAAGAGGCTAGAAAAAGCCTGAGAGACCTTTCTTGAGAGGAGGTTAAGATAGAGAGACTTCCTAGGAAAAACCAAAGTGATTTTTATCAATGATCTAAAAGCTGAATTAGTTTACCAGTATGGAAGGAGCAGTTACAATTCTTCCCTCCCTCAGAAGGTTATTGTAGCAATGGATGTAATGAATAAGTGAGCATTGTTGAAAGGAGGAACTCCATGTCCAAAAACAAGCTGTATATCATTCTGATTGTTCATTAATTTTTTTTAATCAGTAGTTTTTTAGTGAAGTATCATTAATTTATAATGTTGTATTAATTTCTGCTGTATAGCAAAGTGACTCAGTTGTACATATATGCATTCTTTTAAAATACTCTTTACCATTATGGTTTATCACAGCGTACTGAATACAGTTCTCTGGGCTATGACAGTAGGACCATTTTTATCTGTTCTTTCATCTGCTAACCCCAACCTCCCATTCTACCCTACCCTTCTACCCTCCCCCTTGGCAACCATCAGTCTGTTCTCTATGACCCTAATTCTGTTTCATAGGTAGGTTCATTTGCATTATCTTTTAGATTCCACATGTAAGTGATATCTCATGGTATTTGTCTCTTTTTGGACAACTTCACTTAGTATGATCATCTCTAATTGTATCCATGTTGCTGCAAATGGCATTATTTGATTCATTTTTATGGTTGAGTAGTATTCCATTCTATTTATGTACCATATCTTGTGTATCCATTCATCAGTTGTGGGACATTTGGATTGTTTCCATGTCAACTATTGTAAATAATATTGCTATGAACATGCAACACTATGTATCTTTTTGAATCATTGTTTTGTTTGGATAGATGCGCAGGAGTGGGATTGCTGGATCATATGATAATTCTATTATTAATTTTATTAGGTACCTGCATACTGTTTTCCCACAATGGCTGTACCAATTTATATTCCCACCAGACTATTCATCAATTTTAATATTTTTAGCATTGATGGCAGAAGATGCTCCCGGCAGGTGTGCATTAATAAAAAATATTGAAAAGGTGAAATAAAGTCTGGCTTCTGAAGAATCAGTGTCTCAACTTCCTAGATTAATGTTGTACCTCTGATTTAGCAGGAAGCTAGAGAAGGAAAGTAGCATTTTGAAACAACTATTAAGTGGGAAGTAGTATCATTGCTCTTTTGTAAGATCTTGTCCATTTCCTCTTCTCAAGGCTCCTCAAATATGCAATTTTAAAGTCTATTCTAAAGCAAGAATTTGAAGCAGAGATCACTGAAGCAATCCAGATCTCTGTGACTAAAAATTGCTATGTTCCTTCTGTCTCACCATCATTCTAATGTTTATATACTTTCTACAAAGCATTTTTCTTTTGCTTTTTGTTTTTCTTTTGCCAAATATCTATTTGATTTCAACAGTCATATGTTTAGATTATAGTGAAGTCAAATCTTTGAGTGTTAGGAAACACTCCAGGAAGGCATCCAGGAAGTCACTCATGCTTGCATGTATCCTGAGCATCAGAGCTCCATTCACACTCTCCAGTTGCCTTTCTTGCCCTTCTCCCCCTTCTTCCAGCCCCTGTGCTCAAATGCACTGTCCTCTGAGTTTAAATGTCCAGAAGAGTTTGCTGTGGGAAAGGACTGACAACCCAACTGGTTCACAAGCTGCTCCTTTAATTAATCAATTTGGGAAACCCTGAGGAAGCCAGCTCAGCCTACTGTGCCTTGGCTTCAGCTTTCCTGCAACTGCAGGAGCTGCCTCTGTGTGTGCATTAAGCTGGGTTTTCCTCTAGGTTTCTGTTTTGTTTTAGCAATCTATATGTGATGCTATTTACTTCATCAATATCTATTCCAGGATGTGTTTACACTTGTCTTTCTCTGATGATACTACTTTTATTTATTTTTATTTTTTTTGCCATCTCTGTTTCTCTCTCTCTCTCTTTTTCTCTCTTTTCATTTCAGAATGATTTTACTCCTAAAGCATGATTGAAAGTATATATGAAGAAAACACTCATCCCACTTAATTTTTTCCATATTCATTTACAATTTTCTCTCTCTGTTATGTCATATTTTCTGAACCATTGGAATATATAGGTTGCATCCATCTTTATAGCTATTCTCATTGTGTTGCTTCAGGGAATTACTTCTCAGTACATTCTAACATTCAGAAAATATAACATTTCCAGAATTTTTAATATGAAGTACACTTTTCAGTGTGTTGAATTTTTCCACTAATAACTTTTATAGCACTCCCCCACTCCAAATCGTATAGGGCACTTAGTATTCATATTTTTGAGCTTTCTTTAATCTGGAACAGTTTATCAGCCTTTCTTTGTCTTTTATGACTTTGACATTTTTGAAGAAACACGGCAGTGATCATGTCAGCTGTTACACGATTTTAGCTGTCTGATGTTTCTTGATTGGATTGAGTATCCGGCTTATTTGGCAAAACTGCTCTATAGTGAAGATGTGTCCTTCTCAGAACATCACATCAGGAGGTACCTGATGATGTTTGGCCTCTTGATGGTGATACATATCATCCATTTTCTTCAGTGTACAGTTAATATTGTTTCTTTGGTTAAATAATTTGCAAAAATCTATAATGAGATTATATGTAAACCTAAAAATCATCCATAGGTTTATCATCTATTGGTTCGGTTCGGTTCAGTTCAGTCACTCAGTTGCGGTTTGCGACCCCGTGAATCACAGCACACCAGGCCTCCCTGTCCATCACCAACTCCCGGAGTTCACTCAGACTCACATCCATCGAGTCAGTGATGCCATCCAGCCATCTCATCCTCTGTTGTCCCCTTTTACTCCTGCCCCCAATTCCTCCCAGCATCAGTCTTTTCCAATGAGTCAACTCTTCGCATGAAGTGGCCAAAGTACTGGAGTTTCAGCTTTAGCATCATTCCTTCCAAAGAACACCCAGGGTTGATCTCCTTCAGAATGGAATGATTGGATCTCCTTGCAGCCCAAGGGACTCTCAAGAGTCTTCCCCAACACCATAGTTCAAAAGCATCAATTCTTCAGTGCTCAGCTTTCTTCACAGTCCAACTCTCACATCCATAGGTAACCACTGGGAAAACCATAGCCTTGACTAGACGGACCTTTGTTGGCAAAGTAATGTCTCTACTTTTGAATATGCTATCTAGGTTGGTCATAATTTTCTTCCAAGGAGTAAACATCTTTTAATTTCATGGCTGCAGTCACCATCTGCTGTGATTTTGGAGGCCCCCAAAAAGTCTGACACTGTTTCCACTGTTTCCCCATCTATTTCCTATGTAATGATGGGACCAGATGCCATGATCTTCGTTTTCTGAATGATGAGCTTTAAGCCAACTTTTTCACTCTCCTCTTTCCCTTTCATCAAGAGGCTTTTTAGTTCCTCTTCACTTTCTGCAATAAGGGTGGTGTCATCTGCATATCTGAGGCTATTGATCTTTCTCCCGACAATCTTGATTCCAGCTTGTGGTTCTTCCAGTCCAGCGTTTCTCATGATGTACTCTGCATATAAGTTAAATAAGCAGGGTGACAATATACAGCCTTGACGTACTCCTTTTCCTATTTGAACCAGTCTGTTTTTCCATGTCCAGTTCTAACTGTTGCTTCCTGACATGAATACAAATTTCTCAAGAGGCAGGTCAGGTTTGGTATTCCCATCTCTTTCAGAATTTTCCACAGTTTATTGTGATCCACACAGTCAAAGGCTTTGGCATAGTCGAAAAAGCAGAAATAGATGTTTTCCTGGAACTTTCTTGCTTTTTTGATCTATTGGTTATTTATTAATAATTCAATTTTACTATGATTGAAAAATGGTAATTTTCTATTTCATCATACTTTGGCTACCTCATGCAAAGAGTTGACTCATTGGAAAAGACTCTGATGCTGGGAGGGATTGGGGGCAGGAAGAAAAGGGAGTAACAGAGGATGAGATGGCTGAATGGCATCACTGACTCTATGGACGTGAGTTTGAGTGAACTGTGGGAGTTGGTGATGGAGGGAGGCCTGGCGTGCTGCAATTCATAGAGTCGCAAAGAGCTGGACACAACTGAGTGACTGAACTGGAACTGAATTGAATTTCATCATCCTTGTGTGTTTGTTAATTGGCATTCTGAAATAAAAAGGGTTTTTCTTGTCCTGTGTTATCCGTCATATTTTTATTTATTTGATGTCTATTTTGTACATTTTAAAAACCCAATCTTCAGTACCCAATTTTACCTGAGAGTGAGATTACTGGCCTGACCTCTTTCTCCTCCTTTGGACTCTCCTTTTTCTCCACCAGGTGGCCTCTGTCTCCTCCCCTCCCCCTTCTCTTCTCTACCCAACTCTGTGAATCTCTGTGTGTTCCAGAAGGTGGAGAACACTCAGGGAACTGGTTACTGGCCGGGTCTGTCTCCCTCCTTTTCATCTTCCTCTTTTATCCCCCTGGCCACCTATGTCTACTTCCTCCCTCTCCTCTTCCCTGTATAACTCTGTGAACACCTCTGAGAGGTTCAGAATGTGGAGCACACATAAGGAAGTGATTACTGGCTAGCTTTCTCTCTCCTCTTTTGATTCCACCTCATCTCATTCCAGTCACCTCTGACTACCCCCTCCCTCTGCTCTTCTCCGTGTAACTCAGTGAACTTCTATGGGTGACCCTCAATGTGAAGAAACCTTTTATCTTTAACCTAGATGTTTTAACACCAGTGCTGTATAGTTGGAGAAGTCCTGATTTTCCTTTTAATCAATGAACTGTGTTTCTTTGCTGTTTTATTTATTTTCCCAGAATCAGTCAGAATGAGATGCTTCAAGGTGACTTTTGTATTTATTTATTTTACTGTTCTGGGTCTTCGTTGCTGACGGTGGGCTTTCTCTGATTGTGGTGTGCAAGGCCTACTCTCTAGTTGCAGTGCTCAGGCTTCTCATTGTGGTGGCTTCTCTTGTTGCAGAGCGTGGTGTCTAGGGCACTTGGGCTCTTGTAGCTTCAGATCCAGGACTCTGCAGCACAGCTCAATAGTTGTGGTGCATGGGCTTAGGTGTATGTGGGGTTTTCCTGGACCAGGAATTCGAACCAGTGTCTCTTGCATTGCAAGATGGACTCTTAACCATTGGGCCACCAGGAAAGTCCCATCCTCTTTTTTCCCCACTTGGAGCACTCTTACTTTTTAGTGAAACAAGATGTCTCATGTTCATCCTGTATTTTCTTTTCCTCAAACCTGGAGAAGGCCACTTCTTCAAAGATGCCTGACTTGTCTTAATGGCCAAAGCATTTAGAAACTGAGCTCTGAGCAGCAGTTGCTCGCATTAATCCTGGAATGTTGTCCATCTAGTTCTGCTCAGTAAACAGACCTGAGAGAAGTTCCTCCCATTCTACTTCAACCCGAAAGAGTTCTTCTGTACTTTGCGTCATTTCATATTTGTGCCCATCTCCTTTCATAGAGAAAAACTTGACTGTCAGCAACACCAATATATCCCCTCTTCAGTCCCCTAATACACTGAAAATAATTTCAGAATTGCTTTCCTCACACCAGTGCAAAAAGCAAAACAGCTAACAAGAATTCAGGGTTTGTTTGCTGTTCCTGTACTTTTATTTCTGAGTGTGAATAATTGAAGGATTGAATTCTGAAGCTTTTGAGCTGTGCACCCCCCCAATCCCAGAGTGTGATACTGTATATACACAGTATGCATATTTAGTACTATCACTCATGAGGGAATCAACTCTTTAATTAATTAAATGTATTCCAAGGGGACGTCTCAGAGTCACTGGTGTAGATTGAGGCATGGAACACACTTTTCTTCCTCTTGATATGTCCCAGAGAGCTTCCTGGTTTTATACTTTAAGGATGTGATTCTCCCACGTGAATTTGTTCTCATCTCTATATCCTCACATCATTCTTGGACTTCTCTCCTAGTACAGTCATCTGGCTTAGTATTCTCTGCAGATGTTGTGAGCAGTTCTCACACTAGGATTGCCAGGTCTGAAATGACTTTGCTTCTCCAGTTGTGTAAAGGAGAGATAAGGTAGTTCTCAGGGCATAGACAAGTGAGGTGTTCAACACTCCCAGAGACTCCTGAAATAGCCTTTGTGAGTTAAGCTCTTCTTTGTATGGCATGTCTTACTTTTATAAACTGTTTTTAGATATGATGAGAGAGGGGAGGGAAAGAGAATGTTTCTTTCTATGCAATCTCATACTGTATATTAACTTGCTTTCAATGTTTGCAAAATTCCCAAATCCTTAAACAAATCTTGCCTCTCACTACAGAACTAGAACTAGAACATTTTCTAGACGTCACCTAGATAGTCATCTCCCCAGCCTTTCTTTCAGCTTTGCTTGCAACCCTGATATATGACCCAAATTGTGCCAAACAGATTTGACTGATCCAGATTTTGAATCACCAGCTTTAGATGAAAAGAACTGGAAATTGGAAATAATTTGTTTCAGTGAGAATGAGGGTGGTTGCCATGCATCAGATTTCTAAGGATGGCAAGTAAGGGCTATGGTTCTAGAAGGACATGTCCACAGTCCAGCAGGCAGAACTGCCAACACAAACTAGATCACAGTGGCCCAGCAGAGGAGACAGCAGTATTTCCAGTGGATGAGTCCTATGACACAATTTTGGATATTGCCTCTGATTATTTGTCTCACATATGGCTTTTGACTTGTCTGGAGAACTTCTCAATACCCCTTTCACAACTTAATTAATTTGCACAAGTTTTTCTTATTGGCTTCTGTTGCTTTCAACTAAGAATGTTGATTCATATACTGGATGAGTCCCTTTATATCTTTAAGACTTAGTTTCCCCTTTTGTGAAATGGGCTGGTTTGTCTGTATATTTCAGTAAGTCAGTCCCGCAAAATAAGAGAATTTATCAAAGACTTATTATGCTTGAAATTAAATAAATAATAAGAGTTTTCTGAAGTAGAGATAAAAAACCGAAGAATGACTCATTTAGACTTTTCAGAAACTAAATAACACTCATTAGTTGTTTTCTAGTCCCCAAATGATTAATGACCTGGCAGTGAAATTTTCATTTCATAGTGTGAATTCCTGCTTGTGGAAGAAATGTGTTGATCACAGAAGGAAAATATTTATGTTCTTAAAAAGTATTGAACTACAGTTATTTAAAGGGGATTTAGTTTTTTAAGGGCTATGCAATTTGCATTGTGGACAAAATAGCGTTTTCTGTGGGAACTGCAATATACAGACAGAAGAGATAATAAAAGGAACCTAGATGTTTTCTGGGAATGAAAAGAGCTCCAGGGGAAAACGGACTGCTGGTCAGAATATATAAACTGAACATTCAGTTATTTTCCGGGGGAGGGAGAATTGACTTTTTTTTTTTTTTTAAGAACAAAATACTTTTATAAGACCATTGGTTTGGGGGAGGGAAGATATTTCAAAGTATTTGACATTAATAAACCTTTATGGGCAGTGTGAGGTATTTTTAGGTTGCCAGAACATAAATATATTTCAAACAGTGAAAGCAGTTCAGCTGTCTTAAACTTGGACATAGACTTTGTAATGTATAAAATGTGTCATTGTTTTGAAAACATTCAGATTTAGAAGAAGCAAATGAATTTGTGCAGAGAGCACCAATAAAAGCTCTTTTGAGGCTGGAAGAAACTGAATGTTCTTTTTAGAACAACATGAAATTTAAAAGGTTAATTCCCCTTGGGTGATTTCAGGATGCTTTGTGACAAGATAGAACAAAAAAGGCAAAAGCAAGCTCTTCCAATCACCGGAAAAATTGCTCTGACATTTTTATGATGAATTGGTTTGATGTTAACATGTCCATGTTCTTTCTTAGTAACCTGAAAATGTTGATAGGAAATGAGAACATTTTCCATCCACTCACCTTAAACATTCACTGGAATGATGAATGCACATGAATTTTCTGGTGTTTGTGACTGATAGGTCCTTCTTTGGATATTCTGTTGGTCTGGATAGTGTTTTATCTCTGATTAAAAGTCCCTCAAAGCCAAGAGCTATGCTTTTGCCTCTTTTCAATAGTGATGTTGAGAACCCTGGGTCTACACTGGCTATTTGATGATGTCTTTCATGTAGTTGAAAGTGTATTTGCATTTCAAAATCTATGAACACAAGCACTGGTAGCAAATTGTATGGAACTGGAGATTTAACTATTGAACTTTAGGTAGGCAGAACAATTTTTCAGAAATACACCCATTTACTTAAATTTACTGGGTACCTACTGGTATCAGGCAAGGATATGAGATACAGTGGCGAGCAACAGATTTTGTCTCTAATTTCATGTCTAGTGAGAAACATATATTAATCCCAAATTATGCCAAGACCAGTAAAATGGGAACTGTGGGAAAATAGAACTGGAGATGTTCAAGACATGTTCTATGTCCTAGTCACCTTTATATATTCAAGGACAATCAACTGACTGGCAAATATTCCTTCATGAATGGTCAATTTAATTATTTCCACCATCCATCAAGACCTACTGTATGTATAATAGTGAGGATAACCTGGTTAAAGAGACTGAGGAAATTTCCCTGAGAAGTAACTTTCGAACTGAGAGCTGAAGAATGAGTCTGCAAGAACTAAGTAAATAGCAGCAGGACAAATGCTTCAGCACTTATATGACTTCTGTAAACATGCAGGCTCCCTGACTCCTGGTGTTGTGATGCTGGTTGCAAGTGGCTGTAACATACTACTCACACATAGTATCCCATCCCCTCCCAAGATCCAAAGACTATGCATTCATTCCACAGCATCAACATCCAGCCCTTCAGTATAAAATTTAAGAGAATCAAATAGAAACAGTGCCCAGGTAAATGGAGAGTAAATTTTTAAAATTCCTTTTGCAGTGTTCTTGGGGGAAAGAGATGGCTCAGAAAAAGCAGTCTATTTTGTAATGAATAACAGACAAAGATGATTCATCTTTTAATAAAAGAGTGTACCAAACAGGCCATGGCCTATAGTAAAGAAAGTGAAAGTGAGGTTGTTCAGTCATGTCCGATTCTTTGCAGCCCCATGGACTGTAGCCCACCAGGCTCCTCCATCCATGGGATTTTCCAGGCAAGAGTACTGGAAAGGGCGGGCTGCCATTTCCTTCTCCAAAGGATCTTCCCAACCCAGGGACTGAAACCGGGTCTCCTGCATTGCAGACAGACGCTTTACCATCTGACCCACCAGGGAAACCTACCTTAAAGGAAGACAAACTTCATAGTGAAGATGAAAACTAAAGTTCTTAAAGGAAATCATCAAAGAAACAAAGAACATATTCAATGGGTACTGACTGAGCCAAACTGTCAAACAAAATCAATCTTAATTTACAATAATGATTGGAGAATGAATAAGGGTAGACTCAGAGGTCTGCCCCACCTCCAGTTTTTCCCCAGAAAGGACTTGCTGCTGGAGCTGGTCAGGAGGGCTGACAGCAAAGTGCTGACAGCGTGGGATTGCCCCAGCTACAGGGAGTCCATCTGACTCTAATTTAAATCCTCCCCAACATCCAGTGACTAAGCAAGTTAGGGTTATGAAGGCCTGGCCATTTTGGCCTCACCAACAACATCGCTAATGAATCATTTAAGCTCCAGAACTCCCATTGAGATTGGCTGAAATTGCCCCACAGTTTGATCTCTCCTTCTGCCCAATCCCAATTTATTCCTCTACTTGTCACACATGTTGGTCTCAAGAGCATTTCCTAATAAACATCCTTCACACTAAACTCCATCTAAGACTCTGCTTGCAAAGGAATCCAACCTGAGACAAAAGGCAAGCTACCCCATAGGAGGCACTAAATTAAGAGCATGTGATGAAGTGGAAATGGCATCACCAAAGAAATAAGTGAAAATATATTATGCTAAAGCACTTAAAACACATCAAATGCCACATGCATAGAATAGAATTGTATTCTAGAATTATAAAATTAGAATTATAAATTTATAATTTATAATATAATTGTATAGAACAGTCGTTTGGACTCTGGGAGTGGGAGAGGGTGGGATGATTTGGGAGAATGGCATTGAAACATGTATAATATCATATATGAAACAAATCACCAGTCCAGGTTTGATGCATGATACTGGATGGTTGGGGCTGGTGCACTGAGATGATCCAGAGGGATGGTACGGGGAGGGAGGAGGGAGGGGTTTCAGGATGGGGAACACGTGTATACCTGTGGCGGATTCATGTTGATGTATGGCAAAATCAATACAATATTATAAGTAATTAACCTCCAATTAAAATAAATAAAATTTTTAAAAAATAAAAAATAAAATAGAGTCATCTATAAGAATAGATTTGAAAACAATAACTTATAAAATGCACTGGAAATGAGCCAAGGGGAAAAAAAAAACAACTAAAGATGAATTGAACTATATGGAAGTTAGAAGCTTACAAAAAGATTGTAGTTATTAAATAAAATAGCCCAAATCATTATGAAATAGAAAAATCTAAAATAGAATTTCTTCTTAAAGAGAGGAATATATAAATCTTTAAGTGTGTAACATGTTGACTTAATTTGAGACAAAAATTTGGTGCACATACTTTATTGGAGAGTTGATCTCAGGGGATGAGGGAGGAAGAGGAGAAAGTGGACAAAAAGGGGATAATCCAGTTTGTCTATGAGTTTTCTTTTTTACTATGAATCCCTAGGTCAAAGACACAAGGTACAATACAGCTTAGAATGACCCTACCAATAAACAAGAGGCTGAGGCACTTAGCTACTGATTCTTATCCTTCATTGTTGAGACCGTCTGATGTGGACTCTTCTCTGTTAGGCAACAGTGGTGGGCAACCAAGAAAAATCTTGAATGGGAGAAAATCTTGAGAAGAAGCAAATTCAAGTTTTTGTAGTGGGGAACTACAAGCATTCTGGGAGCTGTCTGGATCTATGGATAAATGCAGGTGTATCAAAAGGATACTGGGCAATGTATCATTTACTTTTTTGAGAAAACAATGAAAAGTGGTGAAGATTGAGACAACTTAGTGAGATGATTGAAATTCAAGAATGAATGGAAATTTCATGACCACACTGAGGAAAAAATGTCACCATAGAGAGGATAGACAGATCTCCATGTACACATTAAGTGGCAAAATCAAAGGAATAAGATATGTAGTGTGTTCACTGTAGGACAATAAAACTGTCCAGTCAACAGCATGGTGAACAAAACCAACCTACTCAAACCAAGTAACTCTCACTGATGTGGAATCTGTGGCATGAAGGGACCGATGACCAATGGGTCCAGATTGCTCATTGCACTTATCTTGTGTACCTTGCACACTGAAGGCATCCAGTTAGTACTGGCTGAATGAATTCACATGTGAGTGAAGACTTTTCATGTGAAATGATGATGGTAATTGTATAGGCAAAGAAAAGGTAATTCCAGTAATTCTTTCTGTTCAGAAAAATACTTCATATATTATGCAAAATAGTATATCCTCTAATTAAAGAAGTAATAGCTCTGGATAAGGACATGTGGTTAAAAGAAAGTAAAACCATCCTCTGTTTGACTTCCTGAACTTAATCTTTACATTTGGTTTCACTTGCCTATTTACGTACACACATACATAATCACTTTCACAAGCATGTGTATGTGTGTGTGAGTACATATGTTAATATAGCTTTAATCCTTAAAATTCCAGTTAGATTAAAAATATGAACAAAACTATAGAACAAATTATAAAATTTAAAAGTTAGATTTAAAAGATATACTAAAAGGTCAGTTTTCATTCCAATCCCGAAGAAAGGCAATGCCAAAGAATGCTCAAACTACCGCACAATTGCACTCATCTCACATGCTAGTAAAGCAATGCTCAAAATTCTTCAAGCCAGGCTTCAGCAATACGTGAACTGTGAACTCCCTGATGTTCAAGTTGGTTTTAGCAAAGGCAGAGGAACCAGAGATCAAATTACCAACATCCGCTGGATCATGGAAAAAGCAAGAGAGTTCCAGAAAAACATCTATTTCTGCTTTATTGACTATGCCAAAGCCTTTGACTGTGTGGATCACAATAAACTGTGGAGAATTCTAAAAGAGATGGGAATACCAGACCACCAGACCTGCCTCTTGAGAAATCTGTATGCAGGTCAGGAAGCAACAGTTAGAAATGTACATGGAACAACAGACTGGTTCCAAATAGAAAAGGAGTACGTCAAGGCTGTATATTGTCATCCTACTTATTTAACTTATATGCAGAGTACATGATGAGAAACGCTGGACTGGAAGAAACAAGCTAGAATCAAGATTGCCGGGAGAAATATCAATAACCTCAGATATGCAGATGACACAACCTTTATGGCAGAAAGTGAAGAGGAACTGAAAAGCCTCTTGATGAAAGTGAAAGTGGAAAGTGAAAAAGTTGGCTTAAAGCTCAACATTCAGAATACGAAGATCATGGCATCTGGTCCCATCATTCCATGGGAAATAGATGGGGAAACAGTGGAAACAGTGTCAGACTTTATTTTTTTGGGTTCCAGAATCACTGCAGATGGTGACTGCAGCCATGAAGTTAAAAGACGCTTACTCCTTGGAAGGAAAGTTATGACCAACCTAGACAGCATATTCAAAAGCAGAGACATTCTTTTGCCAACAAAGGTCCGACTAGTCAAGGCTATGGTTTTCCCAGTGGTCATGTATGGATGTGAGAGTTGGACTGTGAATAAGGCTGAGCACCAAAGAACTGATGCTTTTGAAGTGTGGTGTTGGAGGAGACTCTTGAGAGTCCCTTGGACTGCAAGGAGATCCAACCAGTCCATTCTGAAGGAGATCAACCCTGGGTGTTCTTTGGAAGGAATGATGCTAAAGCTGAAACTCCAGTACTTTGGCCACCTCATGCGAAGAGTTGATTCATTGGAAAAGTCTCTGATGCTGGGAGGGATTGAGGGCAGGAGAAGGGGACGACATAGGATGAGATGGCTGGATGGCATCACTGACTTGATGGACATGAGTCTGAGTGAACTCCAGTAGTTAGTGATGGACAGGGAGGCTTGGTGTGCTGAGTTTCATGGAGTCACAAAGAGTCGGACACGACTGAGTGACTGAACTGAACTGAACTGAAATTAAAATAAGCACAAGTGTGTGTGTGTGTGTGTGTGTGTATATATATATATATGTATATATACATACATACTACCAACTTAAAATCTTATGGTAAGCTCTAATGTCAAAGAGGAAATTAAAACTGCCATAGATCAGTATCTGGATAATAGCAATATTAAAGACACTCTAAATCCTATAAGGTGGAGCTGAAACTATATTCAGAGGAGAACTATATTGCAAAAGTGTTATTTTCAAAATACATAATAAAAATAAATGAATTGAACATCCAATAAAAATGTTATAGGAGAAAAAAGGACTATATGGAAAACAAAGTGGAAAAACCAATAAATATCAAAGCATAAATTAATGTGTTATGAAATGATAAAATAGTAGATGTGATAAATGAATGTCATAAATACTAAAACAAACAAACAATAAGCAATAAAAGGAAAATGCAAAAAACATAAAAATAAAAATTAAGAAAATTGCCACAGATATATAGAATCTCATTGAAAATGTAAAACTTACGTGTAATACAAAATTTTCTTTAAAAATACAACAATCAAAATTATTGATTGCTCTCAAAAATGAAGAAGCAGACATAACATATAAACAGTGCCAGACATTTTCAGAGGTAAATTATTTCAAGAAGCAGGTGATTTTAATGGCACTTAAGCTACTGTATTCTCTAGAAATATGCAAATATGTGAGTTACAATCAGGTTCATTGCAGATTTATTTTAATAGGAAAAGCATAAACACTATGTAGAGGTCCTTTGAAAAAGCACATGTAAATAAAATAAGAATTATCTACATAGAGGGGGCAAGGGGGACCAGAAAGTTGACTCATTATTCCAAAACAGAACATCAAGGAAAAGTTTTCTGGGAAAATGATATTGTAATAAATGAGCTCTGTTCCACAGGATGAATGGGAATTAGTCACACAAAGAATAAGTTAGTGTAGGCATTTTAGGGAGGAAATAACATGTACAAAGCTGTGTGGGCATAATCCAAGTAAGACTGATTTAAAAACCTACCTGTAGACTGGTGAGTTTGAGGCAACTGATGCAGGCAAAAGAATGGAAGAGGGCATTTTAGTTGGTTTAGTCATAATAAAGCATGATTTATGCGTTATCATGAGAGAAGCTCCATTGTGGAATGCGCTACACTCAGTTTACATGCAAGATAGATAAAATATGTATGCATAAACCTGTTTATTGCAACCTTTAATTCCCCAACCCTAGAAACTAGCTAAATCATTAGTCAAGGGAAGCTATTGGAAAACTAGCTTTCATTTCATGACCTTGGTTGTTTGATGTTGCTGTTTCAAATCTAAATCCAGTTCTGGTCCCCATGCCACACGTGTCCTGAATTTGTTCCTTTGTATAGGCCTGGAAAATTCCTGCAAAAATCCATATTTCTCCTGTTTATACTTGTTTAGCATCCCCATTTCTGTTCTAGCCTTTATTATTTATTTTTCTATGTACATCTTTATACAGAATTTGTTGAAAGTTAATATTTAAGGAGGCTCAGTCTTTTCTAAATGTGTATTTTTCAGAGCCATGTGCTGTTACATTGTATTAGCACTAGGAGTGGTTACAGAAACTTCCCTAAAGTATGGACAAAAGAGAAAAAGTCCTACATTAAATTCTCCCTGAAAAGTCTCCCTTACCATTCAAGTGCCATTGACCCCTTCCTTTTCTGTTCCTCCAGGAGGCTCCACCTGCCAATGGAGATGAGGGCTTGATCCCTGGGTCAGAATGACCCTCTGGAGAAGGAAATGGCAACCCACTTCAGTATTTTTGCCTGGAGAATCGCATGGACAGAGGATACTCACAGGCTGCAGTCCATGGGGTTGCAAGAATCAGACATGCCCGAGCCACCGAGCACACATGCACTCTGTTTTAAGCACCAGTATTTTGCTGCTTTATTTTCCAGCTCAGAGTCTGGATAGTATAATATTAATCGTAAGGACTAGTCATTGGAATCATACCAGGATGTATCTCATGGAATACATTCTTTTCAGACTCATTGGCCGTATACCATTCTCCAAGAAAAGAACTAAGCTCAGTCTTCTCGTTCATTAATCAACAAATAGTTATTAAAATTTATTTATTTAGCAAGCACTGCATAGATGTTAGTGATAAGAGACACAAACAAGACACAGCTGTTGCTATAAGTGATCCCACATAAGAAAAATAATTAAACAGATAAAGCTACTAGATCTTAATGAATGCAATAAAAAGTATTTTATAGGAATAAAGACTTAAGGAACACGGTAATGTGAGGAGGGGTCTGGGAGAGGAAGACTTTCTTGGGTAGGTCATATATCAGTTATATCTTGAATTGGAGAAAGATTTAGCCAGAGGGAGATGTGTGTGTGTGTGTGTGTGCGCGTGTGTGTGTTTGTATACACATGCGCGCGAACATGATGTATGCTGAGCTGATGGTTAGCGATGTACAAGTTATGGGAAAAGTGGTGAAAAGATAGCCCAAGACTTTCTGTACCAAAAGATAATGGAAGGAATAGGTGCTTTCACAATCTGTATTACAAGGCATTCATTGAACTTGCTGAATTCTTAAGCCTTTGAATTTCTAAAAATCAGTTTTGCACTTTCAGTAACTCAGAAGCAGTTCATACATAATAATACAGCAGAAAAACAAAGACCGTGCCTTGAAAATGATTTTTTTTCCCACTTGCTTTTTCACAATTCAAATGATCAACTTAATTTCCACTTTTAAAACAGTTTAGACAGAAGAAGCTTGTCAGCATATGGAAAAGAGATGAAAGTAAACATTTCTTGGCACAATTCATTTTCTGTTAAGCTTTTAGCCATGCTTTGGATCAAATAGAGCTAAGACATAGGGGATCAAAGGACTAAATATCATGAAGTGGCTATATAAACTCCAAAGCTGTCTTTCATTTGGGGGAATATATTAAGAGTGTCTTTGGTGACCTATAGAAAATGATTTTATGCTCTTGCTCTCAATTTGAAATAAGCTCTTCCAGCACACAAGAGACATTCATAATTTGTTTAATGCCTTCCTTGTGCTGAAGGAAAAAATAAAACCTAACAAATTTCAGAGGAAAGAGAATTCTTTAAAATGCCTGCACTTTGGAGGTGTTCATTTATTTATTCATTCATTCAGCAATTTGTTTTGTGCCTTTATTGTCACTATTCAAAGCACTGCAGACACAGGTAGACAAGACAGGTTTGATTCCTGTGTCTGGAGCCTACATTTTTATAGGGGAGACATACAACAGTCAGTAAACCTCTGAACAAATGCAGATTCTACTAAATGCTACGAGGCAAGTAACAGTGATTTGATATGGAATAACAGTGCCACCACGTCAGATATAATGTCTGGGAAAGCCTGTTTTAGCATGGCATTAAACCTAATGCTTGAATCCTGGCTTTAAGCCAGTTTACAGGTATGTAAAATGGGATAATAATAGACCTCCTCTGATAGGACTCTTGAAAGTATCAAATGAGATCATGTAAAGAACCAAGCATAGTGCCTGACAGTTCTCAATAAATGTTATTATTATTAAAATAGATATTTCTGTTTATAGAATGTAGCCCTATACGTTGTATGTAATAAAATTGCTGAAGGTCACAAAAGTATACCCATACTGTAAAGTGAAGCTGTACATTTAAAATATCTGTTTCTTCTGGGAAATTTAAGACACTGAAATCAAACTGAGAAATAACTCATTGCTTCTTTAAAAACTGCAAATTAATTTGTATCAGCTCATTCCAGAGCAAGATCTACATGAGAGAAAGTGAGACACAGAGTGTGAGACAGACAGCAAGAAAGCTGTCAGGGGCGGGGTCAGGGGCGGGGTTTGTGTGGCCATTCTGAATGTCATCCACCCAGCAGCATCTTCTATGACCAAAGCTCCATCTGCAAAATAGTCCTTGCTGTCAAAAAAAAACTGACTTACCAGAGGCCCTGCATCTTTTCACAGAACGGGAAGCTGGAGGCTTAGGTGAAATATTCAAATTGGGATTTGCTAGGTGGTGGGCTGCCGTCTCTGGGGTCGCACAGAGTCGCACAGAGTCGGACTGAAGCGACTTAGCAGCAGCAGCAGGCTTCTGAATGGCACCCCACTCCAGTATTCTCGCCTGGAGAATCCCATGGATGGAGGAGGCTGGTAGGCTACAGTCCACGGGGTCGCGAAGAGTCGGGCACGACTGAGCGACTTCACCTTCACGTTCACCTTCAGGAAACCTTGACTCAGAAGACCAGGGAAGTTGGTGCTGCACGTGTCAGTTTCCCTCTGATCTTCCCCACCCACACATTTCAGTAAACACAGCTGTCACAGTGATGGCAAGCAGTATCTGTATAAGACTTTCCCACCCGTAATGCACTACTTGGTACACTGTCATAATGGGCCTGATAATGATCCATTGAATTATTATTATTATTCAATATTTTTGAAATGAAGGATGATTTTTCCTAAGAACTCCCTGGTAGTAAAGACAGAAGAAAGGACCTGATTCGTATCAGATTACTATCACTTTGGGAATATACATGCCCGTTTTTGGCATTTATTTTTACTTAGAGAATGCATTTACTTATCACTGTCATCTTCTAAAGAGAACACGAGAGACAAGATTGACAACCCAAATTTGCTTTCATGCAGTACATGACGGACAGCCTGTTAGAGCAGATTATGATTAATACTCTACAGAATGAGTTTCATACAGCTAGTTACTATAGAATCAATTCTCTTTCCTTTTTTATCTTGGCTTCTGGGGAGACCTGAATAAATTTCATATTGGTTCCTAACACAGCTAACATCTCTTTTCTCCATAAATATTCTTCTTCTCCTGTGTTTTTAATTTTAACTTTCCTGTGGAGATATATGTATGTATGTATGTATGTATGTATGTATGTATATGCATTGATATCTACAGATCTGTTTCTACAACTACATTTACACTTACATCTTTGTGGCAAGCTGCCTCTAGTCTAGTCTGGAAGCAGTGAAGGCATAAATTATAAATATTCAATAGAACTCAGAGCAATTGAGCAACTTGTGAGTATAGAGCGAGTATTCTGGCATGACAAAGTAAAGGCAATTTTTAAAGTGTATTAGCCTAAAAAGATACAGAGTCAAATCTGTTTGGATTTATATTAATATTATTAGGATTTCCTTTATTTTAGTCTATTTCCTCATTCTCAGACTTAAAAAAAAAATGCTACTCCCCTGTGAGAGCTCCTGTAATGTTACTACAGAGAAACAAGGGGATGTATGAGGATAAAGCCTCTAATTGTTAGTAAAAAAATAAGAAAGCTCCCTTTATAAAAGACTTGGATGATTCATTATTAATTTATTTGTTCAAATATAACTTCAGTGTACACAAATTACTCTTACTTTTGACTGACACACTTTAACAGCAAAGTGGGAAATACCTTGTTTTCTTTTCCAGTCAATTATAAGTATGCAAATCAGGGATTTTAATAAAACTTTTCCTTTTGATATATAAATAATGAAACATTTGATCACTCAGTTTTGAAGTGATGATGTAGAAAGGATTCTTCTATTTTAGCATTGAGGCGTGTGTGTGTGTGTGTGTGTGTGTGTGTGTGTGTGAGAGAGAGAGAGAGAGAGAGAGAGAAACGAAGAGAGAGTTTTAGAAACTGCTTGTAGCATGGCATGTCAAGTGCATTACTAGAGGAAACTTGCTGAGTTAGAAGAAATATCCCATTTATAGAAATTATAGCTCACTGAAAAAACAAAAAACAAAAAAACATCTCTCCCCAGGTGACGAGCTCTTGTTGATTTTGTCTCTACTTCATTTCTTTCCCAAATGATTAATTTAAATGTCATAGTATACTCATCTAATTTTTAAATTCATTTAACAAAAATCTGTTTACCATTTATCCTTAAAAATCAAGACTAGCATATAGTTTATTGTCTAAACTGGAACACTTTTGAGAGAAATGTAAATATTATTATAATCAAGCTAAAACACATGGAATTTTTCAATTCAATTACTTTTCTGAGGATCACACAGATAGTAAATGGCTAGACAGATACTCTGGGTTCATGTTGAATGTCCTTCCCAGGATTGAATTCAAAGGCAGTGTTCTTCACAGAATAAATGTTCAAAAAAATTCTAATGACTTAATGAAGAAATAAATCATTATACTGAATGAAATCAGTCAGACATAGAAAAAATAAATACCACATCATCTCATTTATATGTGGAATAAAAACAAAAAAGTCAAACTCATAGTAACAGAGAGTAGAACGGTTGTTACCAGGAAGTGGAGAAAAGGGAGCTATTGATCAAGCATATAAGCTTTCACTTATAGGATGAGTAAGTTCTGGAGACCTGATGAAAAGGATAGTGACTGTAGTTGATAATAAAGCACTGTATACTAGACATTTGCTGAGTAGATCTCAAGTGTTCTCTACATACACACACACAATGGTCACTGTGTGAAGCAATAGATGTGTTAATCAACTTGATTGTGGTAATCATGTCACCATATATGCATGTATCAGAACATCACATTGCACACCTTAAATATACATAACTTTAGTCAATCATATCTCAGTACAGCTGGAAAAAATTAATTAATGTGAAGAAAAAAACAATGTGCCTTTGCAAAAAGAAATACTAAAAAGTAGACTTGGGAAAATGTCACAACAAAACAAAGAGACACAAAAAGAAATTAAGCAGCATCTTAGGATCACCATGGTACTTAAACTTCTGGGAAGTGGGATGGAGTGTAAACCAGGATAATATGGGGTGGTCTGAGATGTATGTTCTTCCACCTAGAGAGAGAGTATATAGATACTAATTTCCTCCATATTTTACAGGTTTAGTCTCCCCGTAGGTTATTTTGTTAGTCATGCCATGAAACTGACATGCTTTATAATGTAAGAAAGCATGGTGTCATGGAAACAAAAATGGGTTTCCCCTGGTTCCAAGTTACACGTTAATAATTGCCTAAGTTAGTATCCTGGATATCTTGTCACATTTTGAAATTGAGCCTCTTCTTCCATAAAATAGAGGAATCAGAGTTCTTATTTTCAAACAACAAAATTCACATTTGCAATTTGAAGCAGGAAATAAATTTCTTAAAAAAGATATTGAATAGTTTGTAGAATCACTGGGAAACTTCCCAGTTGGAATAAACAGCTTCCACAATCAAAATTCAGTTTCCCAACCCAGTCTGGTGAGGGAACCACTAGTCACACTGAGAATTCAGGTTCATATACTTTATGCTACTCCCAGGAACCTCTCTAAAACCATTTTTCTATACCAGAAGCACCTCTTTCATCTACTGCATGAAACTAACGTCCTGACTGGGTCCTCCTACTTGTGGACATCTTGGTCCCATGTTTAAATTCAAGCTGCATGGGTGAGTGCTGGGATGCATACAAGAAGAATTGCCCAAATAATGGAAGAATATTCCAAGCTGTGAAGCAACTAGAAAATAAAGCCAATGCTCACTATAGAGAATGAGAAGATACATATGGGGTTGATGTGTTGGTCAAGTTAACAGATGAGAAAATCCTTTGTGAAATGTAAATTCATGTGTTAATATTTATCATCCCCTGCTCTAATCTCATTTCCACTGAATTTAGTCACTTACAAATCATTTATCTTTATTGCATTATGCACAGAAGACAAAAAATTCACAGCTTTTATATTCCCAGTGCCTGTTTAACAGCCTGATATATATGGAGGTTCAGAGAATGGTTATTAAATAGATATAGCTAACTGAATAGGAAGCATATTTCCCCTAGCTTTCCACTAGGAAAAGAAGATTGTTTACTGTGAGATACACACATTCTAAAAATTAAGCATGGTAGTGAGTTCAGAAGCATCTGCTTGCTCAGGATATCCACACCTGTGAGTTTTTCTTGATCCACGCCTTTCCATTTTCACTAATGTGATCTGTGTATCCATTCCAAACTAATGACTTTGACCTCTCCCCCAAATGTGGAGACGAAAATGATCTGAACTGTTATGTCACTCAGTGATGAGGAATTGCTCCTATTTGTTGCCAGCTCCACTTTTTCTTGCACCTCTTCCCCTGATAACAGTACATTCAGTATTCACTGTAATAAACCTTCTCCATAGGGAAAACGATTAGGCAGTGACCTCATCAGCAAAAGACCATATGGCAGACACTTCCAGCAACTCATCCCACTGTCCTCTTTGAAGGGGAGGTCACAAAATTAAATAGGCCCAATTAATACTGGTTCAGCCTTTGAATCATGAATGTGACCCCAATTTATACTCATAATAATCCTTTGTGTGAAGCATAATTAAAACTCTTGGCTTTTTTTTCCTGAGGAAATAGTCCAAGTGCATATAAGTTTCAAGAGGTAAACCAAGGTATAGATTCAGTTCAGTTCGGTTCAGTCGCTCAGTCATGTCTGACTCTTTGCAACCCCATGAATCACAGCACGCCAGGCCTCCCTGTCCATCACCAACTCCTGAAGTTCACTCAAACTCACGTTCATCAAGTCAGTGATGCCATCCGCCCATCTCATCCTCTGTCGTCCCCTTCTCCTCCTGCCCCCAATCCCTCCCAGCGTCAGAGTCTTTTCCAATGAGTCAACTCTTCTCATGAGGTGGCCAAAGTACTGGAGTTTTGTTCTTGAGACTGCAGCCAAGTACTGCATTTTGGATTCTTTTGTTGACCATGATGGCTACTCCATTTCTTCTAAGGGATTCCTGCCCACAGTAGTAGATATAATGGTCATCTGAGTTAAATTCACCCATTCCAGTCCATTTTAGTTCGCTGATTCCTAGAATGTCAATGTTCACTCTTGCCATCTCCTGTTTGACCACTTCCAATTTGCCTTGATTCATGGACCTAACATTCCAGGTCCCTATGCAATATTGCTCTTTACAGCATCAGATCTTGTTTCTATCACCAGTCACATCCACAGCTGGGTATTGTTTTTGCTTTGGCTCCATCCCTTCATTCTTTCTGAAGTTATTTCTCCACTGATCTCCAGTAGCATATTGGGTACCTACTGACCCAGGGAGTTCCTCTTTCAGTATCCTATCATTTTTCCTTTTCATACTGTTCATGGGGTTCTCAAGGCAAGAATACCAAAATGGTTTGCCGTTCCCTTCTTCAGTGGACCACATTCTGTCAGACCTCTCCACCATGACCCGCCTGTCTTGGGTGGCCCCACACGGCATGGCTTAGTTTCATTGAGTTAGAGAAGGCTGTAGTCCTAGTGTGATTAGATTGACTAGTTTTCTGTGATTATGGTTTCAGTGTGTCTGCTGTCTGATGCCCTCTTGCAACACCTACCATCTTACTTGGGTTTCTCTTACTTTGGACGTGGGGTATCTCTTCACGGCTGCTCCAGCAAAGCACAACTGCTGTTCCTTACCTTGGACGAGGGGTATCTCTTTACCGCTGCCCCTCCTGACTTTGAATGTGGAGTAGCTCCTCTAGGCCCTCCTGCACCTGCACAGCCACCACTCCTGGGATGCAGGGTAGCTCTTTTCGGCAGTCGCCCCTGGCCTCGGGCAGAGGGTAGCTCCTCTTGGCTGTTCTTGCACCATCTCAGCCTGGCACTCTGGGCTGCTGCCCCTGACCTCAGACGTGGGGCAGCTCTTCTTGGACGTGCTTGTGCGCCTATTATGTCCCTCTAAATACCATTAGAAAAATTGAACTCTAGTCTCTCCTTCTATTTATATTATTAGAGATGCCCACATCTGCATGTGTGTGGATACACACACACACACACACACACACACACACACATTAGGTTAGAAATTTGGCAGTCTCATCTTGGTCAAGGAAAAAAAGAAACAGTTCTCTAATGGTCTATGAAATAATTTGTAGCCTGTGGTATATTGCAATGAATGTTCCCAAAGACATTGTAGTTCTACTTAAGAATAAAACACACACCACAAATGTTAGTCGCTCAGCTATGTCCGACTCTTTGTGATCCCATGGACTGTAGCCCACAAGGCTCCTCTGTCCATTGGATTTTCCAGGCAGAAATACTGGAGTGGGTTGCCATTTCCTTCTCCATTTAAGAATATTGGATGTCAAAAAAAAAAAAAAAAGAAGAAGAATGCTAGGTGTCATTTTTGTGTGACAGGACTCTGAAATAGATGAATGGGAGAATAAGTACCCCCTATAGATATTATATTGCCAAGGTTCCAAGGACTAGAATTTTAGAGGTTTTTAGGGCCAGTGATCAGTAACTCTTGGTTGAGAAAATTATACTTAGGCAAAGAAAAAACATATTAGAAATATTTAACTAAAGATCTTGGGTTTGTAGCTGTCTCTGAATATATATATATATATATATATATATATATGCATGGCTGAGGGCAGGGCTTATTTGTGTCAGTTCAGTAAGACTCACACATAATATGTGTGGAAACACTTATTAAATAGAAGGTAAGTATCAGTCAGTCCTATGGGGAAGAAGAGGTCCTCTAACTAGTGTCAGCGATGAAACACTTCCGATTCCTCAGAAACACACCGACACTAATCCCTAACCTCCTCTTGCACATGTGTGCTTAGTCCCTTAGTCCTGTCTGACTCTGTGACCCGGTGGACTGTATAGCTCCCCAGGCTCCTCTGCCCATGAAATTTTCTAGGCAAGGAAACTGGAGTGGGTTGCCATTTCTTTCTCCAGGGAATCTTTCCAACCCAAGGACTGACACTTATTTCTCAAGAAGGGGGTTTTGAGGAGTAAACATACTGATAATTTGGATATCTTTTAAATTTTAATTATGTAGGTGTCAACCTGAAAAAGGAGATGCGACATATCTTAGTTTTAGCTGCCCCCCCACACACGCACACAATATTTTGGCCACGTGATGCAAAGAGTTGATTCATTTGAAAAGACTCTGTTGGGAAAAATTGAAGGCAGGAGGAGAAGGGGATGACAGAGAATGAGATGGTTAGATGGCATCACCAACTTAATGGACATGAGTTTGGGTATACTCCAGGAGTTGATGATGGACAGGGAGGCCTGGTGTGCTGCCGTTCATGGGGTTGCAGAGTCAGACATGAGTGACTGAACTGAACTGACATATATACACTGGATATGAAATAAAAATGTAAAACAAAACCATGTCCAAAAACAAAATACCACAGGGATCCCCCAAAAAAAAAGAAGAAGAAGCTATCAGAGATTCAGGATGTATCTGGAAAACAACTATTAATACTTAGCTATTATTTAAACTTTTTATCTCTGCACTATTGTGGAGTAGCTACATAGGAATTAAACTACTCTGATAACATGCTTTTATTTTTCCTAATTAGGGATTAAATTTCCATATGAAACATCTCTGTTTCCCCAGACAGAATATTCTGTTTCCCCAGACTGAATGTTCTCCAATCTTAGAGGTTTCCCTGAGGTTCCAGAAATGTGCCTGGGTTTGTACAGACATGAAGGAGGTAAAAGGCAGGTAGAAGAATTGGGTCCACCAAGTCCCACTAGGGAAGCTTTGGGTCCCTCAACCCCACTGTCATGGAAACCACTGTATTCTGAACCAGTGTCATCTTTGAGTTTTCTCCTAAGATTAGGGAATAAGGACTAGGGTGAGATGACTGAGGCATTCACCTTGGACAGGAAGTTGAAGATGCTGGAAATCTCAGTATCTGAGATGAGTAATATTTAATGCAGTTAAAAAAAAAAAAAAAAAAAAAACTGTGGCCCACAAGCTGGCCACCTATTTTGTAAACAAATTTTCTCTGGACCTGTGGTTGGCATTAAGGTAAGGCTAGGGAGCTAAGAGCCTGCAAATACAAGGCTTTTGTTTAAAATTTTAATAATTCATTCATCATGGATTGTGGAGTATTTTCATTATATTTTATAGCTTAAATATTGCATTAAATATTAATTACTGAATTTTTGTCATCGTCTCACTTGCCTTACCTTAATTTTGAGTTTCCAATATTTGGATCCCAGAGTAAATTTTGAACAAAATATATGCTCAAAAATTGTAAATCATTGCCCTAGAATATGAACTGCGACATTGTGTTAGGAAGGAAGAAATGGAGAGAGGGAGGCAGGGACAAAGACAGTCAGGGAGGGAGGGAAACATTTTATTCAAAGCCTGGGGCAGAATTCCACCTTTTCCAACAGCCAATTATGCTACCTTGTTCTGTTTATTTCCAAAAACAGTTGGTAGAATGGTTAAGGGTACCATGTGGGGTTTAATTTTGGATATGGCTTATGATAGCTATAGGTTTTTGTCATTGTTGTTTAGTCACTCAGTCATGTCCAACTCTTTGTGATACCATGGGCTATAGCCCACCAGGCACCCCGTCCATGGGATTTCCCAGGCAAAAATACTGGGGTGGATTGCCATCCCCTTCTCCAATAGGTTTTAGAGTTGCATTTTTAATTCCCTAATCTTCAATATAGTCATCTGTAAAATGATGAGATGTCGGTTTCATAGCTTTTTGTGATAACAAATGAAGATAGTATATACTATCCTAAAACTCAATTTCTGGTATACACTAAGGTCTTCAAATCCTGAAAGATGATGCTGTGAAAGTGCTGCACTCAATATGCCAGCAAAGTTGGAAAACTCAGCAGTGGCCACAGGACTGGAAAAGGTCTGTTTTCATTCCAAACCCAAAGAAAGGAAATGCCAAAGAATGCTCAAACTACTGCACAATTGCACTCATTTCACATGCTAGTACAGTAATGCTCAAAATTCTCCAAGCCAGGCTTCAGCAATACGTGAACCGTGAACTCCCTGATGTTGAAGCTGATTTTAGAAAAGACAGAGGAACCAGAGATCAAATTGCCAACATCCGCTGGATCATGGGAAAAGCAAGAGAGTTCCAGAAAAACATCTATTTCTGTTTTATTGACTATGCCAAAGCCTTTGACTGTGTGGATCACAAGAAACTGTGGAAAATTCTGAAAGAGATGGGAATACCAGACCACCTCTTGAGAAATCTGTATGCAGGTCAGGAAGCAACAGTTAGAACTGGACATGGAACAACAGACTGGTTCCAAATAGGAAAAGGAGTATGTGAAGGCTGTATATTGTCACCCTGCTTATTTAACTTCTATGCAGAGTACATCATAAGAAATGCTGGACTGGAAGAAACACAAGCTGGAATCAAGATTGGCAGGAGAAACATCAATAAACTCAGATATGTAGATGACACCACCCTTATGGCAGAAAGTGAAGAGGAACTAAAAAGCCTCTTGATGAAAGTGAAAGAAGGGAGTGAAAAAGTTGGGTTAGAGCTCAACATTTAGAAAATAAAGATCATGGCATCCGGTCCCATCACTTCATGGGAAGTAGATGGGGAAACAGTGGAAACAATGTCAGACTTTATTTTTCTGGGCTCCAAAATCACTGCAGATGGTGACTGCAGCCATGAAATTAAAAGACGCTTACTCCTTGGAAGGAAAGTCATTACCAACCTAGATAGCATATTGAAAAGCAGAGACATTACTTTGCCAACTAAGGTCCGTCTAGTCAAGGCTGTGATTTTTCCTGTGGTCATGAATGGATGTGAGAGTTGGACTGTAAAGAAGGCTGAGCACGGAAGAATTGATGCTTTTGAACTGTGGTGTTGGAGAAGACTCTTGAGAGTCCCTTGGACTCCAAGGAGATCCAACCAGTCCATTCTGAAGGAGATCAGCCCTGGAATTTCTTTGGAAAGAATGATGCTAAAGCTGAAACTCCAGTACTTTGGCCACCTCATGTAAAGAGTTGACTTATTGGAAAAGACTCTGATGCTGGGAGGGATTGGGGGCAGGAGGAGAAGGGGACGACATAGGATGAGATGGCTGGATGGCATCACGGACTTGATGGACGTGAGTCTGAGTGAACTCCAGGAGATGGTGATGAACAGGGAGGCCTGGCGTGCTGCGATTCATGGGGTCGCAAAGAGTCAGACACGACTGAGCAACTGAACTGAACTGAACTGAACTGAAGGTCTTAAAAAAGCAATTGATTTTCTTGTTTTTATGTTATTGACATTATTGTTGATTTTTAAACTAATATTTCACTCAAATGACAGCATTCAGTTATATAAGATGAAACATATTTTGTATACTACATATATTCAGTTCAATTCAGTCTCTCAGTCGTGTCCAACTCTTTGAGACCCCATTGGGGTCTCAAAGCATCACAGTTCAAAAGCATCAATTCTTTAGTGCTCAGCCTTCTTCACAGTCCAAATCTCATGTCCATACATGACCACAGGAAAAACCATAGCCTTGACTAGACAGTTGCAAAGTACTGTCTCTGCTTTTGAATATACTATCTAGGTTGGTCATAACTTTTCTTGCAAGGAGTAAGTGTCTTTTAATTTCATGGCTGCAGTACCACCTGCAGTGATTTTGGAGCCCCCCAAAACAAAGCCTGAGACTGTTTCCACTGTTTCCCCATCTATTTGCTATGAAGTGATGGGACCGGATGCCATGATCTTCATTTTCTGAATGTTGAGCTTTTAGCCAACTTTTTCACTCTCCACTTTCACTTTCATCAAGAGGCTTTTTAGTTCCTCTTCACTTTCTGCCACAAGGGTGGTGTCATCTGCATATCTGAGGTTTTTTATCTTTCTCCTGCCAATCTTGATTCCAGCTTGTGTTTCTTCCAGTTCAGTGTTTCTCATGATGTACTCTGCACATAAGTTAAATAAGCAGGGTGACAATATACATCCTTGAGGTACTTCTTTTCCTATTTGGAACCAGTCTGTTGTTCCATATATTAGTAATATGTCAATATATGCTATAGTATTCAGTGTATATCTGTGTGTATATATGTATGTGTGTGTGTGCATGCTGTGTGTGTGTGTGTGTATGTATATATATATATATATATATATATATATATATGTTAGATAGGCTTCCCTGGTTTCTCAGAGGTAAAGAATCTGCCTGCCAGTGCAGGAGACCTGGGTTCAATTCTTCGGTCTGGAAGATGCCCTAAGAAGGGAATGGCAACCCACTCCAGTCCATGGCATCACAAAAGAGTCAGATATGGCTGAGTAACTAAACAACATTTTAGATATACTATATTTCCAAATATATATTACACTATTTTATGTCATATTATATATTATAGCTGAAGCCTAATATCAAATTGTATTATGCACATTATATATTAAATATACTTATGTTGCACTTATGCATTACATGATATATTTTATATATTTGTATTATATTGGTATAATGAGTATATGTATCTTTTGAACTATCCTATATGTATGTAGAGAAAGAACTCATGCCTTATCCATATCTCAAGTCTTGCATTTTGCTTACATGACTCAGATTAATCAGACCTTATTCACTTGGTGCCATATTTCAAGGGAAGTAATTTTGCTAGCCATCTTCATTTTTGCAATTGTTTTCAATCATCCAGCAACCTCGTGAGATATATACTGTTATCTACATTTAGCAGTTAAAGAAACAAGGGCTCAGAGAGTTTGTATAGATTGCTCAAGCACGTGGCAGTTACTAGTGTTCTGTCTGAATACAGTTTAATAGTTTTGGGTCCAGTTGTGATTTTTTTTAAATTGTTTTTTGTTTCGTTTTAATTCTACAACTGAATCACACTGTCTCTGGGTATGAGTATATTGTGTGGACTTACTTATGGTTGTTATGGTCACTTTCTTTCCCTCAAGGCTTAGCTAGTCATCAGCTCTTCTTAGAAGACTACTAATATACTCAAGCTGGATTAGATGCTGCTGTTATATCAACTACTTGTTGCTATTTCAGCACTTATCAGATACTATGTGAACACCTTTTAATATGCTTCTCTTAAAAAGCAAAAGTCACTCAGTCATGTCTGACTGTTTCAACCCCACGGACTATACAGTCCATGGAATTCTCCAGGCCAGAATACTGGAGTGGGTAGCCTTTCCCTTCTCCAGGGGATATTCCCAACCCAGGGATTGAACCCAAGTCTCTCGAATTCCAGGTGGATTCTTTACCAGCTGAGCCACAAGGGAAGCCCTATATATGCTTACCTGCTGCCAAAATACCCTGGCCTTCTCAAGGATTATTAAGTGTGCCTGATTCATTTCCAGGTCCCCAGCACCACATGCACTCTTTGGTACCTAGTAAGGGCTCAGTTAACATTAATTGAATACATGAGAGTGTCCATGTATAAATATGACTATTAATTTAATAAAGAATTACACTGAGATTCTCCAGACAAGATGAGAATAGCTAGGCTTTTTGCCCACTTGGGCTCAATCTATTGATTTATCTGTAACATTTTTCTGGAATTGTTCTGCAATTTATCCTGCAAGCCAATTGCTTATATGAAAAGCATGAAATATTTTTTATATTAATTAAAAAAACTATTCCTCTCCAATTTTTAAACATTGAAACTTCACCTATTTTTAATATATGAAGAAATTTCAATGAGTTTTTGGTGAAAAGAGTCAAACTAAGCTATGAATTTCTGCTTTAATTACTTTTTTTCCTTAAGAAGGACGACAATGCAGCCATTAAGATGGCACCAAAGGGAAATATTTTGTGTAAGATCATACACACCAGTATTTCAAAGTGACTTTAGTAGTGTTCTATGAGCAGCCAGCTTGTTATTTTTTCTGTTACATTTACATACAGTATCTTGTAACTTTTTCTTAGAATAAACAGCAATTGCTTTTGTAAAAGTAATACAATATATACTATTATACTACTTTACATTTGCTATAACCCAGGAAGTTATATTTAACTTTTAGAAAGTTTCATATCTAAGTAGAGACTTAAAAACTCCTTCTAGGTAGGGGCCAAGTGGGATGTTCAGCCTTAGGGAGATACAGATGAGTGTGGCAAAGTCCTTTCTGAGATGCTCCTGTATCTATTGTGGAAGACAAGCATGTCACCAAGTCACATCTCAGTACAATTCATTTAGTGTTTCTTTCCATGCCCACACACTGAGGTGATGAGACAAGCTCAGCTGTACAATTACTTTCTGTCCTGGAATTCTTTATGACTGTGATTATGATTAATGTTACTGAACATAATTATAAAAATATGTAACATGTCCTTTATAACAAAACATGAAGAAATGAGATCATTTATTAGAGGAAAATAAAACTTTCTGATGATCTAGATAGGACAGAATTGATTAACATGGAGGAGAGATTTAAAGGAGAGTTTAGAGCTTTTAAAGTTCCACCTTGGTGTCTTCATTCTCTACTGAATGCATTTTTGGAAAAAAATGATTTCTCTCACTAACAAGGTTGTCTCCAGCCTATCCCTGGGAGAAATGTAATTTAACCAAATTAAATTTTTTCCACTTTTAAATTAAGCCAGGATCCCGAACTCTCTCTCTCTCTCTCTTATTCCCACACTGGAGTGAAATGAAGACCAAACTATAATTGTCAATTAATAACTTCAGATTCTATTAAAGAACCCTTGTGAAATTTATCTGCAGAGGCATTTCTCAAGAAAAGCTCAAGGGTAGGTCACTGTGAGCAGAAACTGCTCTCACCCACAGAACTGAACGTGCCAAACGACATGGAGACTGTCGGCTCTGCAGTGTGTATTGTCTGTCCCTAGATGCTAAGTGTTGGGCTCCTTCACTATGTCTCACGCTCAGACCAAGCCCAAGACGAGTGAGGTGGTTAGTCCATGAGCTCTCAGCTGTACATGGCATAGGCTGGCAGGACAGCGACCAAAACAAATAAATTCATTTCCCTATACAGATTTCTTCACTGAGTTTTTTTTTAAGCTACAGAGTCCTTTATTTATACATATAATTAGAAAATTTAAGAAACAAGAAAGGTAAATGGAAAATAGAACTGATGAACATATAATTAATGATTAATCAGAAAAATTCAAGTTAGAATAATTATCAGTTTTCTCCATGCATTGGCAATAATTTTTTTAAGATGGTAAAGTAATTAGCCTCCATTTAAATAAATAAATTTAAATTTTAAGAAAAGATGGTAATACCCTATTTGGGCAAGGACTTATGAACATGCATGCTCTCATACACCTCTGTAGTTAATAGTCTGGAAGTATATATCAAGAGTTATAAAAATGTGTATGTCCTTAGAGATAGTAATCCCATACTTTGGGAATTAAAGATAAGAAATTTCATATTTAAGGATATGAACATAGATTTAAATAGATGTTTTATTTTCAACATTTTAATTTATAATAGTTAAAAATAAGAAACCACATAAATATAAAAAATTGAAAACATGCTTTTCTGAATGAATACAAAATAAAAGACAATGCACCATTAAAATGACACCACAGGTGAATTTTTACCGGCACTACCAGATAATAGAAACAAACATTTCAAGATGATTTCAGTGTTTTTCTTTGAGATGGTACTCTTTTATGAACATATTGTGGGCATTTTGTAATGTTTCATGATGAAAATTAGTCACTATAGTAAAATGAATAATTTGGATGCTAAAGGCAAATACATACTAAATATCCCTCACTGTCAGCAACAATGAAAATTATAAAGATATCTAATCTTGAAAGATCTGAACAGACACTTTCTGAGGAAAACTACAAAAATTTAGACTGAGTCATATCAAAATGTTGGATGACAGTTGCAAAAGTATCAATTTTCCCAAATTCATGTCCAAATGATTAAACATCTGATAAAAATAGCATTGCTGAAGGTGAATGTAGGGAAGGCTACAACCTTGAAAACAGAAATCTCTCATGGGTTTATTTTTTTTTCCCCTTGTGAAAAAAACAATGCCTATACCTTTTATTTATTTATTTTTCTTTTAATGCAATTATTTATATTTGCCTATACCTTTTAAAATACAGAAGCATGGGAGAAGCATCCTTTACTTAACATCGATGACACCATAAGCAGCAGCTCATGCAGGATGAAAATAATAAAAGAATGGTCAGACCAGTGGATGGCACAAAATAGGATAGACATGTAAGATGCAGACCTTTAGCAGGAGAAGGACTCAGAGGATTCTAATATCTTTGGAATCCAGCTCCTCTTCTTTTCACTGCAGCTGCAGTCTTAATTCAGGTCCTAATGGTCTCTCCCACGCGATGACAGTTCATGCCATGTAGCAATTTGCAATTATTCCGAGATACACATTTGAATAAAGCTTTGTGGGGCTGCTGATCATTTACAAATTGACTCTCATTTGAAAAGTGCTTTGTTGCTGTCTATTCATTGACTAGGAAATGTTCTAAATGTTGACACTTTGTGGGAAAATGCCCATCTTGTGAGAAAACAAAACATTAACGTAATTTTATAAGGTTCATAACTTCTGTGTGTTGTAAAACGTGTACAGAAATGATGTGAATTGCTACAACTCTGATTTCTGAGAAGGCCAGCTTCTAAGTCAGTGATTTCATACTGTTGAATTTGCTTAATGTTAAATCAGTAAGGAAATGAAATTACCTATGGAACAAAAATATGAATATGTAGGTCTATCACACAGTTTAATACCAAATAAAATTTACAGTCTCCAGTTAAATTCTGAAAAAAAAATATGATAAGGAAATAGCTCAGAAAAATTAGGGAATATTGAATTGATTTTAGTTTGAATATGAATTGATTTTGTCTTTTCAATACAAATGACGCTTTAAGGGAAAAATGGATACAAGTAAGTAAAATTTCTACAAAGCAAAGGGGCTAATTATATGAAAGAGCTTAAAAAAGAAAAGTTCAATGTTGTTATTCAAAATTATCTTCAAAAATCTTAGTTTGATCTTGTCTCTGATGGGGCTTATTTCATTGCTCCTGATCATCCCCTGGCCTTCTAGGTCCCAATGGGCAATTTAACCCTTACCCAGCACAGACCACTACTGATTCCTCTGTACAGGTTCAATATTTTGTTTGCTCAGTATTCGTTTTTGAGATTGATTCATGATGACAAATGCAGCTCAAAGTCCACTGTATAAATGTACCCTTAAAACCATGGTACCATGAACAATTTTCTATGTTTTCCTCACATATATATGGCTATTTTCTAAGATTCAAAATCTCCGTGTAGCATAAGCAGATCTTTACTTTTAATTGATATTGCCAAATAAGTCTCCCAAAGGCTTGTGTGTGTATGTGTGTGTGTATATATATATATATATATATGACCTCACTACTTTGAATCCGTGATAATATTTAGCATCATCATACACTATGTCACTCTGTCATGTCCAGCTCTTTGTGACCCCAGGACTGTAACCCGCCAGGCTCCTCTATTCATGGAATTCTCCCACTGGAGTGGGGAGCCATTCCCTTTTCCAGGCAATCTTCCCAACCCAGGGATCAGACCTGCATCTCTTGCATTGGCCAGTGGGTTCTTTAGCACTGAGCCACCTGAGAAGCCTGGTGTTAGTTCTGTGCATTGCAAGTATTCTGCAACAGTCTGTGACTTATCTTCTCAACTCTGGTGATTTTTGAGGCAATGACAGTTTTTATTTTAATTAGATTAAATATATTAGTCTTTTCTTTCTTGACTTATGCTCTTACTGTCTTAAGAAATCATAAACTTATTCATGTGTGTAATTTTCAAAAGTTTTACACATTTAATTTTTCTTTTGAACCTCAGTTTACCTAGCACTGAGTTTTCAGATAAGGTATGAGTTACGGTTGAAATTTGATTCTCTTTCATGACATTCCACTCATCTTTCATTTAGATAACCAATAGTTCCAACATTGTGGTAATGCTTTCCCAATGATCTGCAACATTTCCTATTTTTAAATCTCCTATAGATAAGCTTGTTTTGGGCTCTTTATTCTGTCTCATCAGTTAATTTGTCTGACTCTTTCCCACTACTGTGCTGGCTTAGTAGTTTTATTATAAATATTTACATCTGACTAGAAAAGCTCAACATTATTTGCTGCAAAATTGTCTTATTTACTCTCACCCAGTGCTATTTATATATCAGAATGCTTGAATTAACTTTTCTAGCTTCATAAGAATTCCTATTTGAATTTTGAGTGTAATTGCATTGAAATTACAGATAAATTTAGGGAAAAGATTTATAAATTTAGGTAAAATTCTGTATGCAATAGTGTGATGCTTACTGTTTCATAAGTTTATATTTATATTATCACTTTGTAGACGCTCTTTATCAAGTTGAAGAAATTCCCTTCTATTCCTAGTTTATATGGAGTGTTTTATTTTTCATATCAGTAATATGTGTTGGTTTTTTCAGTGCTTTATCTCATCTATTGATATGACCATGTGCTTTTTAGCCTGTTGGTGATACCTTACACTCATAATTTTCAGATTTTGAGCAAACCTTGCATAAGTTTTGTTTATAAGTTTTGAGATAAGTCTCACTGGGTTGTATAATTCTTTTAATTGTGGTGGTGATTTAGTTGCTATGGCTTGTCTGACTCTTGCAACCTCATGAACTGTAGCATGCCCGGCTCCTCTGTCCATGGGATCCTCCAGGCAATTTCATACGTTAATTCTATTTTCTTTTATTTTGTTGCGGATGTTTGCATCCATATTCATGAGATATATTGATCTATAGTTTTCTTTCAATGTATTTGGTTTTGGTGTTAGGGTAATGCTGGCATTAAAGGATGAATTAGTGAATATTCCTTCTACCCCTGTTCTCTGAAAGAGATGATAGAGTACTGATATAATTTCTTCATTAAATATTCAGTAGAATTCATCTGTGAACGCATATGGACATGCTGCTGTGTACAATTGGAATTAAGTAATTATTGATTCAATGTGGTCTACTGTATAAGGAAATGGCAAACCACTTCAGTATTCTTGCCTTGAGAACCCCATGAACAGTATGATAAGGAAAAATGATAGGATACTGAAAGAGGAACTCCCCAGCTCATTAGGTGCCCATTATGCTACTGGAGATCAGTGGAGAAATAACTCCAGAAAGAATGAAGGGATGAAACCAAAGCAAAAACAATACCCAGTTGTGGATGTGACTGGTGATAGAAGTAAGGTCCGATGCTGTAAACAGCAATATTGCATAGGAACCTGGAATGTTAGGTCCATGAATCAAGGCAAATTGAAAGTGGTCAAACAAGAGATGGCAAGAGTGAACATCGACATTCTAGGAATCAGAGAACTAAAATGGACTGGAATGGGTGAATTTAACTCAGATGACCATTATATCTACTACTGTGGGCAGGAATCCCCTAGAAGAAATGGAGTCACCATCATGGTCAACAAAACAGTCTGAAATGCAGTTCTTGAATGCAATCTCAAAAACTACAGAATGATCTCTGTTCGTTTCCAAGGCAAACCATTCAATATCACAGTAATCTAAGTCTATGCCCCAACCAGTAACATTGAAGAAGCTGAAGTTGAACGGTTCTATGAAGACCTACAAGACCTTTTAGAACTAACACCCAAAGAAGATGTCCTTTTCATTATAGGGGACTGGAATGCAAAAGTAGGAAGACAAGAAACACCTGGAGTAACAGGCAAATTTGGACTTGGAATGCGGAATGAAGCAGGGCCAAGACTAATAGAGTTTTGCGAGAAAATGCACTGGTCATAGCAAACACATTCTTCCAACAACACAAGAGAAGTCTCTACACGTGGACATCACCAGATGGTCAACACCAAAATCAGATTGATTGTATTCTATGCAACCAAAGATGGAGAAGTTCTATACAGTCAACAAAAACAAGACCAAGAACAGACTGTGGCTCAGATCATGAACTCCTTATTGCCAAATTCAGACTTAAATTGAAGAAAGTAGGGAAAACTGCTAGACCATTCAGGTATGACCTAAATCAAATCCCTTATGATTATATAGTGGAACTGAAAAATAGATTTAAGGGCCTAGATCAGATAGAGTGCCTGATGAACTATGGACTGAGGTTCGTGACACTGTACAGGAGACAGGGATCAAGACCATCCCCATGGAAAAGAAATGCAAAAGAGCAAAATGGCTGTCTGAGGAGGCCTTATTAATAGCTATGAAAAGAAGAGATGTGAAAAGCAAAGAAGAAAAGGAAAGATACAAGCATCTGAATGCAGAGTTCCAGAGAATAGCAAGAAGAGATAAGAAAGCCTTCTTCAGCGATCAATGCAAAGAAATAGAGGAAAAGAGTAGAAAGGGAAAGACTAGATCTCTTCAAGAAAATTAGAGATACCAAGGGAACATTTCATGCAAAGATGGGCTTGATAAAGGACAGAACTGGTAAGGACCTAACATAAGCAGATGATATTAAGAAGAGGTAGCAAGAATACACAGAAAAACGGTACAAAAAAGATCTTGACGGTCCAGATAATCACAGTGGCGTGATCACTCATCTATAGCCAGACATCCTGGAATGTGAAGTCAAGTGGGCCTTAGAAAGCATCACTACGGACAAAGCTAGTGGAGGTGATGGAATTTCAGTCGAGCTGTTTCAAATCCTGAAAGAGGATGCTGTGAAAGTGCTGCACTCAATATGCCAGCAAATTTGGAAAACTCAACAGTGGGCATAGGACTGGAAAAAATCAGTTTTCATCCCAATCCCAAAAAGGCAATGCCAAAGAATGCTCAATATACCACACAAGTGTACTCATCTCACATGCTAGTAAAGTAATGCTCAAAATTCTCCAAGCCAGGCTTCAGCAATAAGTGAACTGTGGACTTCCTAATGTTCAAGCTGGTTTTAGAAAAGGCAGAGGAACCAGAGATCAAATTGCCAACATCCGCAGGATCATGGAAAAAGCAAGAGAGTTCCAGAAAAACATCTATTTCTGCTTTACTGAATAATGCCAAAGCCTTTGACTGTGTGGATCACAAGAAACTGTGGGAAATTCTGAGATGGGAATACCAGACCACCTGCCTGCCTCTTGAGAAATCTGTATGCAGGTCAGGAAGCAACAGTTAGAACTGGACATGGAACAACAGACTGGTTCCAAATAGGAAAAGGAGTACGTAAAGGCTGTATATTGTCACCCTGCTCATTTCACTTATATGCAGAGTACATCATGAGGAACGCTGGACTGGAAGAAACACAAGTTGGATCAAGATTGCCAGGAGAAATGTCAATAACCTCAGATATGCAGATGACATTACCCTTATGGCAGAAAGTGAAGAGGAACTAAAAAGCCTCTTGATGAAAGTGAAAGTGGAGAGCAATAAAGTTGGCTTAAAGCTCAGCATTCAGAAAACGAAGATCATGGCATCTGGTCCCATCATTTCATGGGAGATAGACGGAGAAGCAATGGAAACAGTGTCAGACTACTTTTTGGGCACCAAAATCACTGCCGATGGTGATGGCAGCCATGAAATTAAAAGATGCTTACTCCTTGGAAGAAAAATTATGACCAACCTAGATAGCATATTTAAAAGCAGAGACATTACTTTGCCGACTAAGGTCCATCTAGTCAAGGCTATGTTTTCTCCAGTAGTCATGTATGGATGTGAGAGTTGGACTGTGAAGAAGGCTGAGCGCTCAAGAATTGATGCTTTTGAACTGTGGTGTTGGAGAAGACTCTTGAGAGTCCCTTGGACTGCAAGGAGATCCAACCAGTCCATTCTGAAGGAGATCAGCCCTGGGATTTATTTGGATGGAATGATGCTGAAGCTGAAACTCCAGATTTTGGCCACCTCATGTGAAGAGTTGACTCATTGGAAGACTCTGATGCTGGGAGGGATTGGGGGCAGGAGAAGAAGGTGATGTCCAAGGATGAGATGGCTGGATGGCATCACTGACTCGATGGACGTGAGTCTGAGAGAATTCCAGGAGTTGGTGATGGACAGGGAGGCCTGGTGTGCTGTAATTAATGGGGTCACAACGAGTCTAACAGGACTGAGCGACTGAAATGAACTGATTCAATTTCTTTAACAGACATAGGTCTATTCAGATGGTCTGTTTTTGTGGGTGAATTTTGGCAAGTTATGTCTTTCAAGAAATTGGTCGATTTCATCTTAGTCATCAAATTTCTTGTCACTATTGTTGTTTAGTCTCTAAGTCATATCCAGCTTTTTACGAGCCCATGAACTATAGCAAGCCAGGCCTCTCTGGCCTTCACTTTCTCAAATAGTTTGCTGTAATTCATGTCCACTGAGTCAGTGATGTCATCCAACCATCTTGTTCTCTGTCACCTCCTTCTCCTCTGCCCTCAGTCTTTTCCAGCATCAGGGTCACTTCCAATGAGTCAGCACTTTGCATCAGGTGGTCAAAATATTGGAGCTTCAGCTTCAGCATCAGTCTTTGCAATAAATGTTCAGGGTTGATTTCCTTTAGGATTGACTGGTTTGATCTCCTTGCAGTCCAAGGGACTCTCAAGAGTCTTCTTCAGCATCACATTTTGAAAGCATCAATTTTTTGATATAGACTTGTTCATAGAATTCCGTTATTATTCTTTTAATTTCCACAAGATCTCTAGTCATGACCCCTCTTTTATTCCTGACATTAGTAATTAGCTAGCCTGGCTGTAGGTTTATCAGTTTTACTTATATTTTTAAAAAGAAACAACTTTTATTTTCATTGATTTTTTGGTATTGATTTTCTGTTTTCAATTTTATTGATTTCTGCTCTAATGCTTCTAATTTATTTTATTCTGCTTATTTGGATTCAATTTACCCTTCTTGTTCTAGCTTCCTATGATAGAAACTTAGATTATTGATTTTAGGTCATTGTCCTTTTCTACTATATGCATTCAATAACTTTCTCTCTTAGCACTATTTTGGTTGGATCCCCCAAATTTGGGAAAATCATGCTTTAATTCCTGTTTAGTTCAAAATCTGATAAACATTTTCTTGAGATTTCTTCTTTGACTCATGTGTTCTATATCATTTCAGTCATTATTTCACTTATGAATAATATTTCATTCATATGTTTTTATTTTGATTATATTTATTTGTATATTTATCCTAATATAGTTACTTATTTGCTCATATATATAAAAATATATATACATATTTATTAATACTCATGATATCTTTACAGGCATATATAGTCAAATATACAGTCACTATTATTTTCTTGGAGCAATCTGTATTCTGGAAGATCAATTAAGAACAAGAAAAAGTTTTCATTTTGCCTGCACGTATTCTTACTTTAGCGCATGTTTTTTCTTTTCTTTTAAATTTAGATCCCGGATTATCAAGCATATTGTTCCCATTTCCCTTTCCCTTTGATTTTCTATATTTTGAAAATAGTTAAATAATATACTTAGGTTTAATATTTGGCATTTTTTCTTGCTTGGCATTCTCTGAGATTCCTGTATCTGTGGTTTAGTATCTGACATTTGGAGAAATTATGAGTCCTTATTGTTTTAAATGTCTGTCTAGTTCCTTTCTTCTCCTGATATTCCTGTTATGAATACATTTCAGCTTTCACAGCTTTCTCATACTGCTTGGATATCCCTTTTGTTTTTCTTTTTATCAATTTTTATTCGTTTTGCTCTTCAGCTTTGGAAGTTTCTATTGATATACCCTCAGGCTCAGAGTTTCTTTATTTAGCTCTCTAATCCCCTAACAAGCCCTTGGAAGTTAGTCTTCATTTCTGTGACAGTGGTTTTAATCTCTAGCGATTTTTTTTACCCCTGAGACAGTGATCCACATATCTGATGACATTGCCTGTCTATTTTTACATGCTGGCTGACTGCTCTGAAGCTTCCCACTTCAACTCCCACTTGTCTTTGGGCCTATGAAGAGGGTATTTCACACCCACATGTTAGGGCATCACCATAATCCCTGAGAGGCCTCCCAGACAATGCATTGCACTTGAACTACCATTTGCTCTCTGGTATCCTCTGCCTCTAAGAACACACTCTCTAGTCTGACTTTGCCCGCTCTCTGGTCCTCACCAGTTCAGTTCATTCTCTCAGTCATATCTGACTCTTTGTGACCCCATGGACTGCAGCACTTCAGGCCTCCCTATCTATCACCAACTCCCAGAGTTTACTCAAACTCATGTCCATTGAGTCGGTGACGCCATCCAATCATCTCATCCTCTGTCGTCCCCTTCTCCTCCCACCTTCAACCTTTTCCAGCATCAGGGTTTTTCAAATGAGTCAGCTCTTCACATCAAGTTGCCAAAGTGTTGAAGTTTCAGTTTCAGCATCAGTCCTTCCAATGAATATTCAGGACTGATTTCCTTTAGGATAGACTGGTTGGATCTCCTTGCTGTCCGAGGGATTCTTAAGAGTCTTCTCCAACAACACAGTTCAAAAGCATCAATTCTTTGGCACTCAGATTTCTTTATAGTCCAACTCTCATATCCATACATGACTACTGGAAAAACCATAGCTTTGATTAGATGGACCTTTGTTGGCAAAGTAATGTCTCTGCTTTTTAATATATTGTCTAGGTTGGTCATAACTTTTCTTCCAAGGAGCAAGTGTCATTTAATTTCATGGTTGGTTGCAATCACCATAGGCAGTGATTTTGGAGCACACACAAAAAAATAAAGTCTGTCACTGTTTCCCCATCTATTTGCCAGGAAGTGATGGGACCAGATGCCATGATCTTAGTTTTCTGAATGTGGTCCTCACCAGGGCAGAGCTAAATCCAGATTCAGTTGTGTGCTGGTAAATAGACTTTCAGGAAAAGAAAATGTCTCAGTTTGAAGCATTTGCAGGGTTTTTAGTATAGAGATTCCCATTATGGCCTATTTCAAGTGACCACAACAGAGCTGGGAAGAGAGAAATACATTCAGAGTGTTCAGTCCTAAGCATCAAACCCCTGCTTTCCAGAAATCTGTCCTGCACACACATCGTCATTAATCTTGTTTGGCCTTTACATACCAAGTCAGATGGCACACAGAGCTCTACCCTGAAGAAAGTATCTTCATTGGATTTTTTTTTCTTTTAGAGAGTGAAACTATATACCTTATTTCTGCTTAAGGAGAAGATGATGGGACTCAGTTGTACCTGAGCAGAAGTTTTATGGTCCGGGCAGTATGTGAACCAAATGTTTCTTTGAGCCTTCATTCATTTTTCTTGTTAAACTGGTGGTACAGTTGTGCTGATGTTCATAGCAGTGACATGGGTTTGTAAACCCTGAAGAAGACCTTAAACCTCAGGTTCCCTGTTACTCAAAACTCCAGGTGCTGTGAGAGGGAGACTCAGTCCTGATGAGAGGCAGGAAGTAAGGAAACAATATTCACTGGACATTCCCCTTTGAAAAGCCCTCCAGAGGAAATTAAGGATAGTTTCATCCTTGGGTCAAGCGTGTCCTTGATGCTGTAAATAGCTGATTTATTATTCAGATGCGATCAGTTTGAATTTATGTTAAGATGGAGGCACTTCTCAGAGAGACATTAATGCAAATGCACAAAGACAGAACACTGGAGAAAACATTGTTGGAGGAGCCTGTTCGTTATAGAGTTTCAAAGTATCATCCACAGACTACTTCATGTTCCCAAAGGAAGTTTGTGCCTTTGCAATGGAAAAATCACACGGATCCCATCTTACTGAGTAATGAAACATCACTAAGACTGAAACCTCTGACTCAGCTACCTCTTTATCTGCTTATACACACAGCTGTAATCAAGCTCAGTGGGTCTCTGAATTCCTGACAGATGTGATGGCCCTTTTAGTGGGGCCTTGCTCTGATTGGACTTCAGATAGAACCTGAAATGTAACATTGCAATTACTAGTTCTTTTCTTACCTGTTGTCTTTGGAAGAAATTAAATTCTGGATGTATACTGTCTGCATTGATTTTGCAGCTGATATAGACAAATTCAAGGCTCTAGATGTCAAATCTGAGCTTGTTTACAACAAGCAATTCTCATTATGATATCTTAACATCACTGGGATACCTTTCTGAGAGTTTCACAAATTCTTGGTTACACCACCTCACACAAGCTGGTAAAACCGGGTTTAGATGTGTGCTATGTGATAGGTTAGATGAGGCAGTAAAGTCACAGTATATGTTTCTGAGTTTCAAATGCATTTTATTCATTTATTTAAAAGCTGGTTAATGTATATAACAAGATTTTTTAAGTTTTAGAAGATAAATAATGCTTTTAATCCACCTTTTAAGATATTCTTGTATTTTTAGTCCAGTTACCGTCATGACATAATTTTCTAGGGAAAACTGTTTTAAATGGATAAATAATTTAAAATTATTTCAGGAAATCAAACTTAAACATCAGTATATAAACTCCATTTAGCAAAATAGCGCAAAAATATTCGATTTTCACTCTTGCTTGCATATCTTCCAGGAGCAGAGTTTAGGATTGAGTTTATCTACCTTGGAGAATGTGGCTTATGTACACAGCTAAGGAGAACATTATTAAGCTGACAACCACCAGCTTCTGCTTTATAGTCTATGCCAAAGCCTTTGACTGTGTGGATCACAATAAACTGTGGAAAATTCTGAAAGAGATGGGAACATCAGACCACCTGACCTGCCTCCTGAAAAATCTGTGTGCAGGTCAGGAAGCAACAGTTAGAACTGGACGTGGAACAACAGACTGACTCCAAATAGGGAAAGTAGCATGTCAAGGCTATATATTGTCACCCTGCTTATTTAACTTATGTATAGCACATCATGAGAAACGCTGGACTGGACGAAGTACAAGCTGGAATCAAGATTGCTGGGAGAAATATCAATAACCTCAGATATGAGGATGACACCACACTTATGGCAGAAAATGAAGAAGAACTAAAGAGCCTCTTGATGAAAGGGATTTGATGAAAGTAAAAGAGGAGAGTGAAAAGTTGACTTAAAAACTCAATATTCAGAAACCTAAGATCATGGCATCTGGTCCCATCACGTCATGGCAAATAGATGGGGAAACAGTGGAAACAGTGATAGACTTTATTTTGGGGGCTCCAAAATCACTGCAGATGGTGACTGCAGCCATGAAATTAAAAGACGCTTACTGCTTGGAAGAAAAGTTATGACCAACCTAGATGGCATATTTAAAAGCAGAGACATTACTTTGCCAATAAAGGTCTGTCTAATCAAGGCTATGGTTTTTCCAGTAGTCATGTATAGATGTGAGAGTTGGACTGTGAAGAAAGATGAGCACCAAAGAATTGATGCTTTTGAACTGTGGTGTTGGAGAAGACTCTTGAGAGTCCCTTGGACTGCAAGAAGATCCAACCAGTCCACCCTAAAAAGATCAGTCCTGGGTGTTCATTGAAAGGACTGATGTTGAAGCTGAAACTCCAATACTTTGACCACCTCATGTGAAGAGCTGACTCATTGAAAAAGACCCTAATACTCGGAAGGACTGCGGGCAGGAGGTGAAGGGGACGATCGAGGATGAGATGGCTGGATGGCATCACTGACTCAATGGACATGGGTTTGGGTAGGCTCCGGGAGTTAGTGATGGACAGGGAGGCCTGGCGTGCTGTGATTCATGGGGTCGTGAAGAGTCGGACAGGACTGAGCAACTGAACTGAACTGAAGAGACTCCATTTTTTCTGATACCTAAGAGAAGCCATCAGTGTTCCTTTAGGAACATGGAAGGTTTTGAAGTAAAGCAGGAGAGGAGGAGTTTTAACGATCTACCTGACACCCAGTCCTTGGACCACTTTCAAATACTCACTTCCAGGGCTATCTATGAAAGCCCGTTCCCCAAACCATGTCCCTGTGGGTTCAGGGAAACCCCCTACTCTTAATAAAGGACAGTTTCAGAGATTTGGATGTAGCTGTGAAGATAACTGCAGCTAGCAGGTTTGCCATCTTCTCTGGCCTGCCTTCCAGGAAGTAACTGGCCACTTACCTCTCCTCTGTGCCCTCCTTCTCCATGTCTGTCTTTTCTTTTGGGCTTGGGCCCCTACCTTGAAAGTCTTCTTCCTCTCTTCCTTGGCAGGAACTTCTGTCTTTTCACCCCATCCCTCTCCTAGCCCAGAAACTGAGATGCCACTAAATGTGGCCACTCACTATTCTCTGTGCCTGCTTGACTTCAACTTCCCTCTATTTTCCTCCAAGTTCCAGCTGTCTTCTACAACCCCATCTTTCACTTCTACCTGACTTTCTCAAATCTTGAATTTCCTTTCAACAAAAACTCAAGGACCTTCCTACTCCGTTGTCTACTGCCTCCCACCAGCCCCAGCATCCCAGCCTCAGGGTATCAGGTGGTCAGCACCCAGAAAGTACAAGGAAGGCTCAGGGCAAGAAATGACAGAAAGCAGATGGTCATGAGACCAGCTAAGCAGAACAGGGCAGCCGCTTTTGTCTCTGCCATGAATACATTTATACACACCATTTCTCTTTATGAAAGAGATACCTTAAGGAGAAGACATGAACCAGCAGATGTTTGGGGTGAGAAGTTCTGATATGATTGATGTAGGCACATACTTTTCATTTGACTTTTATCCCCAGAATTAATATGCCCTGGTAAAAATAGCTTTCTTTTAAGAACTTTACCTTGATGACATATGTTCATCATTAGAGCTTAGAAACATGAGATTTTATTTCTCTGCTCTAATAGCAGAAAACAGACTGAAGTTCAAACTCAGTGCAATAAATGTATTTTAGATTTATCTTAAAAATATCATCTACATTTCAAACTAATTATCTAAACTGGACTCTGGACTCAGACATCTGTACTTTCTTGTTCATTTGTCTCAGCACCAAGAGAACAATAAGCAGTAGAGAACTTCAATCCGAAGTCTTGGTGTTGGCCAATTCCATAGCAAAATTGGCTCTAGCCTGACTATTTTCAGACAACTCAAACCCACCAGCAGAGCTAGTCTGGAATTACTACTGTTGCTTGAGGTTTGATGACATGGCTGGGTGAGCCTTTCGGTGCCTCTGTGCAACTCCACTAGCCATGGTTCTGCCCTGACCTCCTCCAGGTCTCTTCTGGAATGAGCCCCCACCCTGAACCCCATTTCCTTTCTCTGTGTCCTGGATACAAATCCTGTTGTTTGTTAGGTCCTCCTCCTGGAGCTGGAATCTTTCCCTTGCTTGTCCTTCACCAGCTCTCATAGGAGGCTTTCTTCAACTCTTCTAGGTTCTTCTGGCTGCTCTAAAATTTAAATTGGCATGAGATGGATTAATAGGAGAAAGTCAAACAAGAGCTTAATAACATGCATACATGAGTGAGACCCAGGGAAACTGAATAACTCACCACAATGGCTAGAACCCTCACTTTAAATACATCATCAGCTAAAGACAAAAGAGGATGCTGGGGGTAGGAGTTTGGGACTTCAAAGGGGAAGAAGGTTAAGTCACATGGAGGAGGAAAAGCAAGTGTTAAGTAACTAAATACTGGCCAGGTAAAGACAATGAGTCACAGAGAGGAATTTAATAGATTCTGTTAGGTTCCTCCCTACCTATCTATATACCTAGTTCATACTATGTTATCAGCGGTCACAGCTTTCTTTCTGGAACCCACCCTCTAGCTGCATTCTTCAGGCAGTTAGTTAGGAGGTCAGTTTCTTCCTGAGTCTTTGGGCCCTGATTGTTTTCAGCTTGAGGTAACCCACATGCCAAATAAACATTTTGGGCTGACAAATTTTACTCCCTTACACTCCACCAAATCCCTTTCATCATTCCTCTCCCTCTCTCTCTCATACCTATTAGTTTACGTACTCTCTCTCTCAACATTTCTCTCACTCTTTCTCTCCCCACCACACACATCTAGATGCTGTCTAGGGTGCTAATAAAAGGTAGCAAATGAAAAACAGTGCAGGTGAAACCCAGGACCTGCAGCAGGACCCTGTGGGGATCCTGGGCACCTGGAAGCCCTTTCAACCTAATCAGACAAGGGAGGAGCAGCCAAGAAACAGTAGTGCTTCCTTGGGATAGGACCCAGGTTCTGCCTTAAGAGATACACATAATATCTTTAAGCTCTTCTGCAGAATTAAAACCCCCACTGAATGGAAAATGTTCCAGAGGGAAGGTCACAGTTTAATAACTGTGAGAAACTCATCAGGAGATCACCTGAGATCAGATTAAAGGAATGTGGGCCCTGTATACACCCTAATCTTTGTCAGCAACCCTTCCCTTGAACTGCTGCTGCTGCTGCTGCTGCTAAGTCACTTCAGTCATGTCTGACTCTGTGCGACCCCATGGACTGCAGCCTACCAGGCTCCTCCGTCCATGGGATTTGCCAGGCAAGAGTGGGGGTGCCATAAAACTCCTCACCAATCCCCCTCAGGTTGGGACTCAGAGATTTTTAGACAAGGAACTTGCTGTGTTCCCACTTTATCTGGCAATGCCATAAAGCTGTTCTTTTTTGCTTCACCCCAGATCAAAAGCTCTGTGTCTGGGAGTCAGTCTGGCACTGGTGCACAGAGTCCAAAATTTCCGCATCACTGGCATCCAGCCATGCAAAGTCCATGAGCATCTTCACTCCTTGGCGCTGGGCACAATTCTTGACCCATCTCTCTGGAAACTAAGCTCAAAGTACCCTCAACCTCTGTGCTTCCTTTGGATACTGTATTTGTGACTGTAGGCACCACTTGTCAGCCAGCCCTAGAACCAGACCAGTTCCTGTAGCTCACTTCTGACTCCAGCCTTTTCCCATCAGTCACTAATGAGATTCCGGAATGCCTTATGGATGAAGCCATGTGCATTAGAGCTCCAGCTTTCCCATCATTCAATTCCTCCCAAGAGCCCAATAGGACATAAGAGAAACGTTCTTACCTGTTTTACAGACAGTAAAACCAAGGCACAAGGGAACAGTTCATGATGTCCAAGGCCATCCATTGGGAATACATGACCACAAACTGGTGCTGGAAAAATAAATCACTTACAGCCATCTCTTTTTACTCTTTTTCCCAGAGCCACCTGGGAAAGTCAGTAAGAATGAAAAGTACTCCCTCCAGCAAAACTCAGAGACCACCAATTTCTATTAAGTATTTATGGATGAAATAAAGTCTGCCCAGAAGCAGGCAGCCACTTCATATGCAGAACCAGTTTAATTTAAGTTGGTTTATATCTTCTTGCCCATTCACTTTGCTATTTCTAGGAAATATAAATCCATGTATCGGCAATGACTTGTGTTCATTTCTAATGGCAAGTTGGAGACAAATAGCTGAAAAGGGCTCTATTTCACTTTTTAATTATGAAGCAAAAGTGACAGTTCATCTGGAATGCTGTCAAGCCAAGATTATAAGATGATCAAGATTTGGTTTCTAAAAATCATTTCTGGGGGAAAAAAAAAAACTTACTCTGAAACACACAAAGTTCACATTAAAGGCAAGAGTTGTATAGCAATTTCCCTCAGGTGGATCAGAAAACAAAATCTTTTTTTTTTTTTAATATCGTTTTGTTTTCTTGGCTTTCTTGTATCTTTGCATGAAGCAAAAATGTGATGAAAACGTCAGTTACTTCCTGATCCAAGCATTTGGAGCCTAATGACCTAGCACTATATGGAAGGGTAATGGTTATGAAATACAGAAGCTGAGTGGAGACACATCTTATATCTAATTTTGCTGCTTATGCTCAGATAAAAGTCTCTGTCACAGTGCAGAACACAATCTCTGTTGCTGCTGATAGATAAAAACTGTCTAAAAAGGATGCTTGCCTGTGGTAGGTACAGTGCTCTGGTCTTTGTTAACAGATGGGGAGAAATATACTTGCCTTCAAGAAATTCAGAGCTTAGGGAAAGAGAAAATAAACAGCCTCATGGATCACTGGGCAATGTTAGGAGCTCTGTAAGGGGTGTGAGCCCAGAGCACTGAGGGCTTCAAGGAAAATGCACACCAGCCACAGGGGCCAGGCGCCATGGCTTTTCTACTTTGCTTTACTGTCTTTGTCTATAAATGCAGGTTGCAAGAAATACTTCTGCTTCCAGCTACAAGCTGGCATTGACACCAAGGTTTGACCATGGCATCCAGCAGCTCAATCTGAAGAGACTAGGATCAATAAAAATATGAATGTACCACGTTTAGATTTTAATTCTTAAAATTCAAGCAAATACTCCTTAGACAGAAGGAAGGAGGCAGAGAAAAATGAAACACAAATGTAGGATGAGTGATATGTAGATAGATTTTTCTATAATCTCTGTTGAAGGAGAGGCTGTGAGTTTTCATTTACCCCACTCCTAGGGGAAAAAAGTCCCTTTAAGCTTTGAAATTAAGTTTATAATTTAGAGTTGCTGCTGCTGCTAAGTTGCTTCAGTCGTGTCTGACTCTGTGCAACCCCATAGATGGCAACTCACCAGGCTCCCCCATCCCTGGAATTCTCCAGGCAAGAACACTGGAGTGGGTTGCCGTTTCTTTCTCCAGTACATGAAAGTGAAAAGTGAAAGTGAGGTTTCTCAGTCATATCCGACTCTTAGTGACCCCATGGACTGCAGCCTACCAGGCTCCTCTGCCCGCTGGATTTCCCAGGCAAGAGTTCTGGAGTGAGTTGCCATTGCCTTCTCCTAATTTAGAGTTAAGAATATAGAAAGGGGTTAAGGAGGAAAGTGAACGAGTTACATTGGTAAAGAGGATTTGCCTCCCCTATAAGAATACAAGTGTGCGCCTTTAAAAAGCCCTTCTATTACTTTATCTATAAATATCAGTAAGTCCCAATTAGAGGACTTATTGTGTTTCCTAAATACACATCACATTGTAAAGTTCCAGAAATGGTACAAGACTTCCTGACTCTAAGAAATAAAGTCAATTATTAAAAAAAAAAAATACATCATCAAACAAGTCTTTAATGAAACCAACTTATCAAGTCCTTTGTTTTCACTCACATTTCTGTTTCCATTAACACTGGTGATTATATTTGTTTCTTGGTGCTCAACATTGCTTTGGATCTTTGGTCTAACTTATATATGCCAGGAATGGCATAAAGCTCAGTATAGTCTTAGACTATTTGATAATCTAGTACAACCTTCTCTTGTTTCAATAAAGCATTGTGGCACAGAGTTATCAAGTAATTTTCATGAGATAGCCAGTTCAGTTCAGTTCATTTCAGTCAATCAGTTGTGTCCGTTCGACTCTTTGTGACCCCATGAATCGCAGCACACCAGGCCTCCCTGTTCATCACCAACTCCCGGAGTTCACTCAGACTCACGTCCATCGAGTCCATGATGCCATCCAGCCATCTCATCCTCAGTCGTCCCCTTCTCCTCCTGCCCCTAATCCCTCCCAGCATTAGAGTCTTTTCCAGTGAGTCAACTCTTCGCATGAGGTGGACAAAGTACTGGAGTTTCAGCTTTAGCATCATTCCTTCCAAAGAAATCCCAGGGCTGATCTTCAGAATGGACTGGTTGGCTCTCCTTCAGTATGGACTGGTTGGATCTCCTTGCAGTCCAAGGGACTCTCAAGAGTCTTCTCCAACACCACAGTTCAAAAGCAGCAATTCTAAAGCACTCAGATTTTTCACAGTCCAACTCTCACATCCATACATGACCACAGGAAAACCATAGCCTTGGCTAGATGGACTTCTGTTGGCAAAGTAATGTCTCTGCTTTTCAATATGTTATCTAACTTGGTCATAACTTTTCTTCCAAGGAGTAAGTGTCTTTTAATTTCATGGCTGCAATCACCATCTGCAGTGATTTTGAAGCCCCCAAAATAAAGTCTGACACTGCTTCCACTGTTTCCCCATCTATTTGCTATGAAGTGATGGGACCGGATGCCATGATCTTCGTTTTCTGAATGTTGAGTTTTAAGCTGACTTTTTCACTCTCCTCTTTCACTTTCATCAAGAGGCTTTTTAGTTCCTCCTCACTTTCTGCCATAAGGGTGGTGTCATCTGCATATCTGAGGTGATTGATGTTTCTCTCGGCAATCTTGATTTCAGCCTGTGTTTCTTCCAGCCCAGCGTTTCTCATGATGTACTCTGCATATAAGTGAAATAAGCAGGGTGACAATATACAGCCTTGACATACTCCTTTTCCTATTTGAAGCCAGTCTGTTGTTCCATGTCCAGTTCTAACTGTTGCTTCCTGACCTGCATACAGGTTTCTCAAAAGGCAGGTCAGATGGTCTGGTATTCTATCTCTTTCAGAATTTTCCACAGTTTATTGTGATCCACACAGTCAAAGGTCTTGGCATAGTCAATAAAGCAGAAATAGATAGCCAGAATTACTACAAAACTCCAGAGTTTCTACTTCCTAGACCAAGTCTTTGGATGAATTTCTTTTTAAAAAATTTTATTGAAGTATATATATACTTTAATTTTATTTTAATTTATATGTATATATATATTTTTCATTATGGTTTATCACAAGATATTGAATACATTTGTGCTATACAGTAGGGTCCTATTGTTTATCCAGTCAGGAAATATTCCCTGATTTAACTGTTTAACTTCCACATGCAGGGACTTTCTGGTTGAAGCTAACTTCTACCCATGCATCTTAGTTCTTTTGGCTAAACTACATGGAACAGGTCTAACCTGTTTTATCATGAGAGGCTTTAAAATAGGTCATAACAATTAAATTATCCTCAGGTGTCTTTTTATCTAAGTTTTAACCAAGCAGCCTAAGCATTCAAAAGTGCTTATGAAAAATTCTTCACAATATTGACTTTAATATTCCCTATCATCACTTTCATGTTTACATTAGCTAGCTAAGAGCATTCTCTTTTTTTCACATGCTCTGTACTTCTATAAATACAACTTCATGTGTAGAATTCTCCCACTCAATGTTATATTACATATTCCTTCCACAAGTGGACCATGCGTATTTCTACACAATTTGTGAATGAAAGTGGTGTAAAGGAGACACTGCTAGAGCATATCATTAAGTGTCTCTGTGGGATGGAAAATGTCCATTTTCTGCCTTCACTGTGTAAGTTTTAACCAAGTTTGAATACACCGTCTCTTCCCAGTCAATAGATACATACCGAAGAATCTCATCAAATTCTTTTCCTTGTTAATACTTTTCCTTGTTAATACCAAGTTTATGGTATTTCTCTGTTTTATGAGAGGGGAAGAAGATTAAAAACTGTACATATGAAGTTATACATTTTATCCCTCTTGCAATGACTATGAAAGATGCTTCTCTGACTCTCTTTTTCTCCACTTTTCAAAATTTCAAACCTTTGAGTTTATATAGGTTGTTTGTTCAGATCTTTAGGGCATTTCCCAAAAGCCACTTAACAGTCTCTGTCACTGGGAAAAAATACTGATCCTAGGAAGGGTTCTGATTAAAGTGTCTGTAGCCAATTGCATAGAAATATGACTAAATTCCATTCACTTCAGTTTAATTTCTTCATGTTAGGCAAGTTAGCTTTCCTTTCTTTAAGAAAAGATGATTATATCTGTCTGTTATATGGAACAGAAACATGTGAAATCACCTGTATGGATAAATTTCTCCATCAGAAATGGCTCTCCTCCTATCAGTGAGATATAGAAAGCTCTTTTAGGGCTTCCTATAAACCAATATATAGTATGAAAGTTGAAAAGAGTTCATAAAATTGCTAGCTGCTCTAATCATGTTCTACTAGTATGGAGACATTACAGACGTAATAAGGTTTGTCAAAGATCATTATACCTAAATGTATCTACCCATGCATTCTAGCAGTTATAAAAACACATTCAGCTCATGCTGTGAGAGATATAGAGATGAGCTAGACCTGATTATATCCTTGAAAAGACCATAGTCAATTACAGAAGACAAGAGAATGGATCTACACTTGAATAAGATGATACATACAAGGAAGACCCTACCCAGGCTTGGAGACATGGTCACAAGCAAGTGTCAAAATTACCTCTGAAAGTAAAATCAGTCAGTCAGTTCAGTTGCTCACACATGTCTAACTCTTTGCAACCCCGTGAATTACAGCATGCCAGGCCTCCCTGTCCATCACCAACTCCCAGAGTTCACCCAAACTCATGTCCATCGAATTGGTGATGCCATCCAGCCATCTCATCCTCTGTCATTCCCTTCTCCTCCTGCCCCCAATCCCTCCCAGCATCAGAGTCTTTTCCAGTGAGTCAACTCTTCGCATAAGGTGGCCGAAGTATTGGAGTTTCAGCTTTAGCATCAGTCCTTCCAAAGAACACCCAGACTGATTTCCTTTAGAATGGACTGGTTGTACCTCCTTGCAGTCCAAGGGACTCTCAAGAGTCTTCTAACACCACCATTTAAAAGCATCAATTCTTTGGTGCTCAGCTGTATTTAATTAAAACACAGGGAAGCACTCCAGAAGTGAGAACAGTGAGACAAGACTTTTGGGCAAGAAGTCAAGGCATTCATGATAGGAAAATCCAATTCATTCCATTTATAGTGAAAGAATGACATGATGGTGTGTAATGGGCATGTGATGCTGTCATGCATCAATACTGTCTGCACACCAGCACAGGGAGGATAGGTGCAGGAAATGGACTTCCAATGAGGGTATTTGAGTCCAAAAAATGGCATGGCAGGGTCTTCCCTGGTAGTACAGTGGTTACAACTTTGCCTTCCAGTGCAGAGTATGTAGGTTTTTAGATCAAGGAGCTAAGATGCCACAGGAGTCATGACCAAAAACCAAAGCATAAAACAAAAGAAATATTGTAACAAATTCAATAAAGACTTTAAAAATGGTCCACAGCAAGGAAATAATATCTTGAAATGGCATGGAAGAATCATGAGAAATTACCAGTGTTCATTCCTGTAATTTCTAATGAGTAATGCCAGCAAAATATCAAATTCTTTAAAGGCTGCATTTTTGAAATCAGATTGGAACTTTTTGTGGGTGCCTTAGATGGCCTGCTGTAGTTTTTTTAAACTGTGATGCCTTTAAGAAGATAAACTTCCTAATGGGAAATGGATGTGAGATGTGAGAGTTGGACCATAAGGAAAGCTGAGTGCTGAAGAATTGATGCTTTTAAACTGTGGTTTTGAAGAAGACTCTTGAGAGTCCCTTGGACTGCAAGGAGATCAAATCAGTCAATCCTAAAGGATACAAATTATGAATATTCATTGGAGGGACTGATGCTGAGGCTGAAGCCCCAATATTTTGACTACCTGATGCAAAGAGCTGACTCATTGGAAAAGACCTTGATGCTGGGAAAGACTGAAGGCAAGAGAAAAAAGGGATGGAAGAGGATGAGATGTTTGGATGACATCACCAACTCAATGGACATGAGTTTGAGCAAGTTCTGGGAGATGGTGAAGGACAGGAAAGCCTGGCATACTACAGTCCATGGGGTCTGTAGAGTTGGACACAACTGAGTGACTGAACAGCAACAATGGGAAAATACTGACTATGGGGGTTGGGAAGACCAGGTTTCAAGTGTGAACTCTGCCATTTATGGACTGTGGGGAGTATACAAGTTGACCTCACCTACAGTATGCTACAAATAGTAGAGATACAAACAGTGGCAGTGGCAGAGAAATACAAACCGGCTGACTGGTATAAGATGTATGACATGCAGAAAATCTTGGGAGAAGTCAACAATTTTTTTCTATCCAAGTTCTCTTTCCAGAGATGCTTAGAAAGGAAATGAAATGGCATGTATAGATTAACTATTTCGGATCACTTCTTATGACATTTTCTTCCATAAACAAATTACTGGAATATTTACTACTTATTTACACATGGGATATATGGCAATATCAAAAAATAAAATCCCTCACATGTCTTAGGCTTTCCCACCTCCTCCTCCATTGCATTAGCACCCTTTCAGGAGCAGAAGGAGAAACTGTTGATACGGTGATAGGCTTGTCAAAAGAGGCAGCCTGTCAATTCAATTTAAAGAGAGATAGGACACCTTTCCAGAGCCAGAGGACTTCTTTGCAGAGGCTGATTTAGTCATTCTAAACTGGGTTTCTGTGTGTTTTATGGTTCTACTTGCTTTCTTTCTAGCAAAATAAGTCCCACTTTATCTTCAGAACTTATTTAAGAGTAGGACATTTTATACCAGTCAAGTCCACCTTCTCTGAACCAGAAGACAGTTTACCTTGAGGCTAATGAGTGCAGAGCCCTTCACTTTCATAAATATGTACTTAATTTTCTGTCAGTATAAAGTACAAGCATAAAACGGTCTTTAATTGCAATATTGCATAGGAACCTGGAATGTTAAGCCTACGAATCAAGGCAAATTGGAAGTGGTCAAACAGGAGATGGCAAAAGTGAACATTTTGAATTTAACTCAGATGACCATTATATCTCCTACCGTGAGCAGGAATCCCTTAGAAGAAATAGAGCAACCATCATAGTCAATGAAAGAGTCCGGAATGCAGTACTTGGATGCAATTTCAAAAACAACAGAATGATCTCTGTCCACTTCCAAGGCAAGCCATTCATTATCATGGTAATCCAAGTCTATGCCACAATCAGTAATGCTGAAGAAGCTGAAGTTGAATGGCTCTATGAAGACCTATAAGACCTTTTAGAACTAACACCAAAAAGATGTCCTTTTCATTATAGGGGACTGGAATGCAAAAGTAGGAAGTCAAGAACACCTGGAGTAACAGGAAAACTTGTTCTTGGAGTACAGAATGAAGCAGGGCAAAGGCTAATAGAGTTCTGCCAAGAGAACACAATGGTCATAGCAAACACCCTCTTCCAACAACGCAAAAGAAGACTCTACATATGGACATCACCAGATAGTCAACATCCAATCAGATTGATTATAGTCTTTGCAGCCACAGCTGGAGAAGCTCTATACAGTCAGCACAAACAAGAATGGGAGCTGACTGTGGCTCAGATAATAAACTCCTTATTGCCAAATTTAGACTAAAATTTAAGAAAGTGGGGAAAACCACTAGACCATTAAAGTATGACCTAAATTAAATCCCTTATGGCTATACAGTGAAAGTGAGAAATAGATTTAAGGGACTAGATCTGATAGATAGAGTGCCTGATGAACTATGGATAAATATTCCTGACATTGTACAGGAGACAGAAATCAAGACAATCCTCAAGAAAAAGAAATTAAAAAAAAAAAAAGGCTCTCTGGGGAGGCCTTACAAATAGCTGTGTAAAGAAGAGAAGTGAAAAGCAAAGCAGAAAAAGAAAGATATACCGTTTGAATGCGGAGTTCCAAAGAATAGTAAGGAGAGTTAAGAAAGCCTTCTACAGCAATCAGTGAAAAGAAATAGGGGAAAACAATAGAATGGAAAAGACTAGAGATCTCTTCAAGAAAATTAGAGATACCAAGGGAATAGTTCATGCAAAGATGGGCTCAATAAAGGACAGAAATGATATGGGCCTAACAAAAGCAAAATATATTAAGAAGAGGTGGCAAGAGTACACAGAAGAACTGTACAAAAAAAGTCATCATGACACAGATAATCACGATGATGTGATTACTCACCTTGAGCCAGACATCACAGTCAAGTGGGCTTTAAGAAGCATCACTATGAACAAAGCAAGTGGAGGTGACAGAATTCCAGTAGAGCTATTTCAAATTCTGAAAGATGATGCTGTGAAAGTGCTGCCTCAATATGTCAGCAAATTTGGAAAACTCAGCAGTGGCCACAGGACTGGAAATGGTCAGTTTTCATTCTAATTCCAATGAAAGGCAATGCCAAAGAATGCTCAAAGGACTACACAATTGCACTCATCTCACACGCTAGTAAAGTAATGCTCAAAATTCTCCAAGCCAGGCTTCAGGAAAATGTGAACTATGAACTTCCAGATGTTCAAGCTAGTTTTAGAAAAGGCAGAGGAACCAGAGATCAAATTGCCAACATCCGCAGTATCATCAAAAAAACAAGAGAGTTGCAGAAAAACATCTACTTCTGCTTTATTGACTATGCCAAAACCTTTGACTGTGTGGATCACAATAAACTGTGGAAAATTCTGAAAGAGATGGGGATACCAAACTACCTGACCTGCCTCTTGAGAAATCTGTATGCAGGTCAGGAAGCAACAGTTAGAACTGAACATGGAACAACAGACTGGTTCACCAAATAGGAAAAGGAGTACATCAAGGCTATATATTGTCACCCTGCATATTTAACTTATATGCAGAGTACATCATGAGAAACGCTGGGCTGGAGGAAGCACAAGCTGGAATCAAGATTGCTGGGAGAAATATCAATAACCTCAGACATGCAGATGACATCATCCTGATGGCAGAAAGTGAAGAAGAAATAAAGGCCCTCTTGATGAAAGTGAAAGAAGAGAGTGAAAAAGTTGGCTTAAAGCTCAACATTCAGAAAACTAAGATCATGGCATCTGGTCTCATTGCTTCATGGGAAATAGATGGGGAAATAGTGGAAACAGTGGCTGACTTTATTTTGGGGGTTACAAAATCACTGCAGATGGTAATTTCAGTCCTGAAATTAAAAGACGCTTATTCCTCGGAAGGGAAGTTGTGACCAACCTAAACAGCGTATTAAAAAGCAGAGACATGACTTTGTCAACAAAGGTCCATTTAATGAAGGCTCTGATTTTTCCAGTGGTCATGTATGGATGCAAGAGTTGGACTATAAAGAAAGCTGAGCACTAAAGAATTGATTCATTTGAACTGTAGTGTTGGAGAAGACTCTTGAGAGTCCCTTGGACTGCAAGGAGATCCAACTAGTCTATTCTAAAGGAGATCAGTCCTGGGTGTTCATTGGAAGGACTGATGCTGAAGCTGAAACTCCAATACTTTGGCCACCTGATGTGAAGAGCTGACTCATTGGCGAAGACCCTTATTCTCGGAATGACTGAGGGCAGGAGAAGGGGACAACAGAGGATGAGGTGGTTGGAAGGTATCACTGACTTAATGGACATGGGTTTGAGTGAACTCCGGGGGTTGGTGATGGACAGGGAGCCCTGGCATGCCACAGTTCACGGGGTTGCAAATGTCAGACATGACTAAGCAACTAAACTGAACTGAATTAATAGATAACATCTTAAATTATACAGGCTTCAAACTTTATGAAGCCCCTGAATGTACAGTATCTGTGGGATCAAGTCAAGCCCTCTCTCAGTTCCTCCACTGGTTTCTGGATCTCTGCTCATGAAATGACTCTGCCCATCTTCCGCCTCACATTCATTTGTCACCTGCTATATCACTCCTTGACCATGTCACTTCACACACTGGGAAGTTTAGACAAAGTCTTCTCTCCATCTAGAATGCTATTTTCCATGAATCGCCCTTCCACTTTCAACTCAAATGTCACCCCTGCAAAGCTCTCCCACGGTCTCTAGGACAACAACTTTCATCCCTAATCTACATCCATGGTACATTGTCCATTCTCTAGTCTAATATTCTCTGCATTGCACATAATGACCTATTTTGTGTCCCTGCTCCACGTCACACCAGGAGCAGAGAGCTTCTGTTCAGTATTTCTTTATTCTGGGAGCCTAGCATAGTGCCTGTCCCAGGATGGTGCTCATAAGTAGCTGGTGGAATGGCAAGACTCCTCTAAAGACCATCGTTTTACCTTTTCATTCTGTTCTAATGTCACTGAGGTTATAGGCAGGAGGAGAAGCACTTACTGAACCTGCTCTCCACCTACAATTTTCATTTTCTCTCTGTTACCAACATTAACAACCCCCTGCTTTTATCCTATACTGATTGCAGTCACAAAAACCTATTTCTGAGTAATTTTGCTATCTCATCTCCCTGTCCACAAGCTAAGGGCATATGCAAATCTGAGTTTAAAAAAATATATGCTTTGAATGAATGTTTTCTACAGCATAGTGAAGTCGCTCAGTCATGTCCAACTCTTTGGGACCCCGTGGACTGTAGCCTACAGGCTCCTCTGTCCATGGGATTTTTCAGGCAAGAGTGCTGGAGTGGATTGCCATTTCCTTCTCCAGGGGATCTTCCCATCCCAGGAATCGAACTCAGGTCTCTCGCATTGCGGGCAGATGCTTTACTGTCTGAGCCACCAGGGAAGCATAAAGACCCATAGAATTAGCTTGGCATATATCTGATTGAAAAGAAACTGAGCAGTTTCATTGGTTTTTCATGACTGCCTTCATCGCTGTATCCTAATGAGGCATTCAGTGTTTCTTAGGTGGACATGAACAAACACTCTGAACCCAGCAGGAAGGAAAGCAATGGTGATGCAGACCTCTATTTCCACCATTAACTGATTCACACATCCATTCATTTAGCAAACAATTAGTGCACATCCAATAAGTGCCAGACACTTCTATCTTTGGGGATACAGAGATTAACTAGACTCAGTCTTTGCCTAGTCAAGGTGTGTAAAATTCAGAGAGGTGAGAATAGCTCATGATAAATCATTACAATCTAATTTAAGAAATTCTGTGTTAGGTTAGAAATTGCTTGGGGGTAGAGTAAATTGAGATAGACAAACAGAAAGGAAGTTTATGTAGAATTTTGAAAAGTGAAAGTGAAGTCGCTCAGTCATGTCCAACTCTTTGGAGACCCCATGGACTGTAGCCTACCAGGCTCCTCCCTCCATGGGATTTTCCAGGCAAGAGTACTGGAGTGGGTTGCCATTCCATTCTCCAGGGAATCTTCCTGACCTAGGGATCAAACCCAGGTCTCTTGCATTCCAGGCAGACGCTTTAACATCTGAGCCACCCAGGGCATGACTTTGAAAGGTGAATGCCATTTTAAATATAGGTAAGATAGCTATCATAAGAGCTTCGGACTTTATCTTGAAAACATGGGTATCCTTTGAAAGGTTTAAAAGGAGGAGCACAGCCTTTAGAAAGATCACCCTGATGGAAAGGGAGAAGATAGAATATCAGGATGCTATTTTTAGAGATGTAGAGGGAAGTTACATCCTAACCTAGATGATAAGTGATGAAGGTCTAGAACAGGAAAGTAGAAAAGGTAATGGAGGAAAAGGTAAGAACTTCAAAGAGATTTAGAAATAAGACAAGGACATGGTTCTCCATGAATACCAATAGTGAGAGTCATTAAGGTGCTTATGAGACTTCCAGTTGGTGATGAACCAGAAGGTAGGGGGAGACCCAAGTGAGAGATAGTTCAGGTGAGCTGACTACAGTATGCCCAGTGACAAAGTGACTGCTAAAGAAGAAACTCACAGTCACCTTTGAGAAGCCAGAGGGAAGTGGGGTTAAAAGTAAAGATGAATTAATGAAGCAACAGCTTATAAACTTATAAAATCAGACCAACATGTAATGGTACAAAGAAATGGATCAGGAAAATCAGTTCATAACCAAGGTTGTGAATAATGAGGAGATGCAAAGAGTCCATTTTTGTGATGCTGGCTATGTGACAGAGAAGACCTAAGTTCCCATAAGCTTGCACATCTTCCCTGTCTCCCAAATGAATTCAAGGGGATTCTCCTGATGAAGTCAGAGGATCAGATCTGGTACTAATTAGTGGATCAATCTTAGCAATGAAGAACATGGAGTAGACAATTCTGAGTCAGGAGTTTAACTAAGCTTTATTTTAGATGATTATTCATAGGAAGCAGACTCCAAAGAGTAGAGAACAAATATTCTTGGGAAATCAGCTTCATCTCCAGAAAAAAAAATTGCAGATAGGAATGTGCCCAAGGAGCCCATTGTTCATGGGGCTGAGGATTCCAAGTCAGAAAGGATGGCTATTTTTAACACCCATAGCTATGTTGTTTAGGACATTGTAAAAAGAGCTGTACAGTCAGATGTTGTGTAGCTAGTTATTTCATGACTCACTTATTTTCACTGACTCAGTTTTTTGTCTGTAAGTTGGGAATAATAATGCATATACTTTGAACTGCAGCCAGAATTAAATGTGATCTAAAGGGCCTAATATAGGTGTCTCTGGTGGCTCAGTGGTAAAGACTCAGCTTGCCATTCAGGAGACCCAGGTTTGATCACTGGCTTGGGAAGATCCCCTGATGCAGAAAATGGCAGCCCACTCCAATATTCTTGCCTAGGAAAGAGGCAAGAGGAGGAGCCCGGCAGGCTACAGTCCATGGGGTTGCAAAGAGGCAGACATAATTTAGTGACTAAACAATAACAAAGGTCCCAATACAGTACCTCATTCATAGTGAGTATTCAATGATGGTGACTACTATTCCTCTTGATCAATGGTTCATTTTATTTTGTTATAATTTGTTTGCTCATGAATTGGTCCAGGCTGGGGCGTGGGAAGAATTTATGAAGCTATCTGAAAAAAAAAAAAAAAAGGGACTTGGAGGACAAAGGTGATGGCATTATGTCATGAGGCTGACCTAATGAGAATTTACAAAAAATATTTTTGATAACTGAATAAAACTTTCTCTAAAGAGAACAATGTCAAGGCTGGAAATGCACTTGTCGATCCTGCCATGTGTCCTACTGATGCAGAATCTCTGAAACCTGGGACAGTGCCAGCAGAGGAGACTTGGAATGGCCAAGACTGGCCCGTGGGCGTGATCAACATACCAACCATTCAGAGACAGGGCGATTACTCACATTTTTATGGAGAGCTAATTACTCAAGTAGCAGCTTGCTTGAAAGACAGAAACATCCTTTTGGATACAAGCTGTGTAATGAGGGAATTGCTTGACTAAGCAAATTTTAGGTTAATGGAAAACAGACCCTTCTGTCACCAAGAGCAGCGTCTGCCTGTGTTAAGATTAAATTGTGTATATTGCTGACTGCCCTACATTTTTGCATCAAAAGAGTGCAGAGAGAGATGACATTTGCAGTAATTTGGCTAAGGGCTATAGCAACCTAATTAGAAATGTTCAGTGCTACAATCGCTCTTGAAAAATTCAATTCTGAAAATGCAATAAGCAAAACCCAAAACTGGTAGATAACTTAGCACATGTTCTGAGAATAAGTTCTGTATTAGAAGCAATAACACAAAAATCTCCAGGCCCTCAAGGCAATTGCGAATGAAGCTCTTGTGTTCTTTGAGCCAGATCATCCTGTCAAGGTCTGGTTCCTGGGCTTCTTAAGGCCTAGCTACACTCAGGTTTTTCTCCTCTCCCTACCCTATCCCTCCCTACTCCTTTCCCACACTGTCTCTAGAACAGTGGGTCCTAAACCTCAATTAGAATAACCTAGAAGACTTGCTTTGGAGAAGGCAATGGCACCCCACTCCAGTACTCTTGCCTGGAAAATCCTATGGATGGGGGAGCCTGGTGGGCTGCCATCTATGGTGTCGCACAGAGTCGGACACGACTGAAGTGACTTAGCAGCAGCACAAGAAGACTTGCTTTCAATACTTAAACTCTTTGGATATATGTCTCTTCATTAATCCACTCAGCTGATGACTTTGAATGCTTACCCTGTGCGAGGTACTATCTTCCTATCAGATTTCAATATTTTGAGCTCCTTTTTAAAAAGACCATCCTCAGTGTGATTATTCCAGCCATAATAGTGTCTTGAATGTTATCTTCTTGATATACATCCTGAATATGCAGTAGCTATGAACTGATATTTTTCTCTATACCAGTGATTCTCAAACTGAGTTTGCATCAAAATAAATTTAGGAAACTTCTAAAACATGCTAGTGCTTGAACTCTATACCAGATCAGTCAAGGGAGACCTCCATGTCGAGATGCAGGCATGTTATATCTTACAAGCTGCCCAGATGATTCAATGTGAAACTGGGTATGAGACCCACTGAACTCATCCCTGGGGCTCAGACTTGAGTGCAGAGTCACGAAGAGGATTCATTTTGCATATTTTGAGGTTTCAGGTCTAGAAACCTTGATTTGCCAGACTTGGGGACAGGATCTGTGAATTTTATGAAGCTGTTTCTGGCACAGGTGGTTTGTGAAGCTACTTTAAGGAACTGCTCATGGACCAATCTTGAGTAGGAAGGAGGGACTTAAGGAACTTGGGCCAACCCTTAGGCTTCCATGGCGTTATGCTTGCTAGTCCCTCAATCCACTCATCTACCCATCCTTCCAGACCCAGTGTCCTCTCATGAAACTTCACGATGTACCCTCCTCACCATGAGTACCTGAGCTCTGCCTTCTTAGTTGTCTCTGAATCCTTAGCTCATGGTTTGACTCCTGATATAAAGTGAGAAACTCTTAATATACATGGATTTGAATGACTTGGCTTGGGTTAACGTCACTGCTGCTAGCCCTAACTTTGTGGCTCAGGGAAGACAAACTAGTTCATAAATCTAAATTCCTGTCCAGACATCCTGTCCAGTATTCTGGGACCAGGGCTGCTAGACCTCATGTCCTGCCTTATCTCATCATTGTGGGAGTGAGTCCTGGCCTTAACCCTTAGCCTGGTTTCTGGTTTTCATGTCTAGTAACAGATTTCACTCATGGAAGTTTCTTTTCTGCTTTTCTAAATTTTACTTTGTATCAGTCAGCTCTGTTGCATAACAAATGGCTTCAAAAATCTCTGTGGTTTATAAAAACTGAGTTTCTTTTGTTGTTGTTTTGTTTTTTAAATTAATTGATTTATTTTAATTGGAGGGTAATTACTTTACAATATGTGAGACCCAAACTCAAAAAAGTTAATAAAAATTAATAGAATCTGCTAAAGACAAAACCCTGAGTTTTACCTCTCAGGTGCAACAACATTTGCGCTGCGTGACAACATAGCTCTGCACCTGTTCCAAAATCCAAGTACACACGAAAAGTACATACATTTTCTTGGCAGAATGAACTGGGACTTACCAAAGAAATCATGGCGTGGTTCATAAACCTAGCATTACACCACAAGTTCTTAAAAACATCATTAATCAAACCAAATCATGTAGATAACCTGATGAGATAGGAGCAATACTTCCACAGAAAATTCCCATGAATCATAAAACAATTGATATAAATATATAAATAAGCCTTTCATAGGGAACAAGAAGCAGTAAACCACAGACTTATGAGATACCATCGCTGTAAAACCCCCTGCCTGACACTAGCCTCCACCTTCCTGGCAATGTCCACATGGTCAATTCCTTTACACACCTATGCCTTCCAAATTCACCCTCTCAGACTATCATCATCTGAGATGATGCTTCAGCATCACTTTCCAGTTAATATTCAGGACTGATTTCCTTTGGGATAGACTGGTTAGATCTCCTTGCAGTCCAAGGGACTCTCAAGAGTCTTCTCCAACACCACAGTTCAAAAGCATCAATACTTCTGCACTAAGCTTTCTTTATAGTCCAACTCTCACATCCATATATGACCACTGGAAAAACCATAGCCTTGACTAGACAGACCTTTGTTGGCAAAGTAAGTCTCTGCTTTTTAATATGCTGTCTAGGTTGGTCATAGCTTTTCTTCCAAAGAGTAAGTGTCTTTTAATTTCATGGCTACAGTCACCATCTGTAGTGATTTTGGAGCCCCCAAAATAAAGTCTGCCACTGTTTCCACCGTTTCCACTGTTTCCCCGTCTACTTGCCTTGAAGTGATGAGACCAGATGTCATGATCTTAGTTTTCTGAATGTTGAGTTTTATGCCAACTTTTTCACTCTCCTCTTTCACTTTCATCAAGAAGCTCTTTAGTTCTTCTTCACTTTCTGCCATCAGGGTGATGTCATCTGCATATCTGAGGTTATTGATATTTCTCCCAGCAATCTTGATTCCAGCATGTGCTTCATTCAGCCCAGCATTTCTCATAATGTACTCTGCATATAAGGTAAATAAGCAGGGTGACAATATATAGCCTTGATGTACTCCTTTTCCTATTTGGAACCAGTCTGTTGTTCCATGTCCAGTTCTAACTGTTGCTTCCTGACCTGCATACAAGTTTCTCAACAGGCAGTTCAGGTGGTTTGGTATTCCCATCTCTTTCAGAATTTTCCACAGTTTGTGGTGATCCACACAGTTGGCTTAAAGCTCAACATTTAGAAAATGAAGATTATGGCATCTGACCCCATCATTTCATGGGAAATAGATGGGGAAGCTGTGCCAGACTTTATTTTTTGGGGCTCCAAAATCACTGCAGATGGTGACTGCAGACATAAAATTAAAAGATGCTTACTCCTTGGAAGGAAAGTTATGACGAACCTAGATAGTATTTTAAAAAGCAGAGACATTACTTTGCCAACAAAGGTCCATCTAGTCAAGGCTGTGAGTTTTCCAGTTGTCATGTATGGATATGACAGTTGAACTGTGAATAAAGCTGAGCACCAAAAATTGATGCTTTTGAACTGTGGTGTTGAAAAAGACTCTTGAGAGCCCCATGGACTGCAAGGAGATCCAACCAGTCCATTCTAAAGGAGATCAGTCCTAGGTGTTCTTTGGAAGGAATGATGCTAAAGCTGAAACTCCAGTACTTTGTCCACCTCATGAGAAGAGTTGACTCATTGGAAAAGACTGATGCTGGGAAGGACTGGGGGCAGGAGGAGAAGGGGATGACAGAGGATGAGATGGCTGTATGGCATCACGGACTCAATGGATGTGAGTCTGAGTGAACTCTGGGAGTTGATGATGGACAGGGAGACCTGGCGTGCTGTGATTCATGGGGTCGCAAAGAGTCGGACACGACTGAGCGACTGAACTGAACTGAACTGACACAGTCAAAGGCATTGTCATAGTCAACAAAGCAGAAGTAGATGTTTTTGTTGAACTCTCTTGCTTTTTGGATGAGGCAACGGATGTTGGCAATTTAGTCTCTGTTCTTTCTGCCTTTTCTTAAACCAGCTTGACTATCTGGAAGTTCACAATTCATTTATTGTTGAAGCCTGGCTTGGAGAATTTTGAGCATTACTTGACTAGCGTGTGAGGTGAGTGCAATTGTGCAGTATTTTCAGCATTCTTTGTCATTGCCTTTCTTTGGGATTGGAACGAAAACTGATATTATGAAGAAGTAACAAGAATACACAGAAGAACTATACAAAAAGATCTTCACGACCCAGATAATCACCATGATGTGATCACTCACCTAGAGCCAGACATCCTGGAACGTAAAGTCAAGTGGGCCTTAGAAAGCATCACTATGAACAAAGCTAGTGGAGGTGATGGAATTCCAGTTGAGCTATTTCAAATCCTCAGAGACGCTGTGAAAGTGCTGCACTCAATATGCTAGCAAATTTGGAAAACTCAGCAGTGGTCACAGGACTGGAAAAGGTCAGTTTTCATTCCATGTCATGTTCAGCCCTATCCTAAAACAGTGGCTGCCTGTGGGCAGAATTCAGACTGCTGTCTCTTTGGTACAGCTCATGGCACTGCTGTAGCAGACTGGCAGTTTGAATCATGAAAAGCATGCCAGAGTTCTTTTCACTCCAGTTTCCCATTCTAGCCCTGGATGCTCTCAATTGGCCACGCCCTGCACTAATTGCCACCTGCATGTTGAGGGCTCTGCTCTTTGGTTGCTGCTGGCACTAGGTGGTTAAACTAAGTCTGGAAGATAAGAGAAGACTGAAATCTCAATGAGTAACTTCAGCCATCTTCCTTGGTTAAGAAGGCCAGGCTCTCTGGAAGAAGAAAGCATCTGAATCTAGGGGTCATATCATAATAAAACGTGAGGGACCACTTCCCCTGACACAGCCTGACTCTCCTCCCTTTACTCAGGGATCCTCTGAAGAACATCTGTCAGGACCTGAGCCCAAAGCATGCTTGCCACCCCATTTGACCTTGGACCGCCCCAGGCAAATTGAGCTTTTTCCTCTTGTCTCTCTTGTTATATCACATCCTCCAGTTTGGACCTTTAGCCTCCAAAGTCTAAAATATTTACCATCTCTTCCTTTAGAGAAAAAGTTTGCCAAACACTGCTCTAAAATAAAGTGTCTCCTTTTAAAACTGAGCTTCAAAACCTCTTTTGAAAATGTCCCAAAGTCTTACCCTGTTTCACTACTCTACCTGATACAACTGTCATAAAACAAATATGCTGATTCCATCCAGGACTGCAGATTTCTTTTTCAATTTCAATGCGTCCTGGGAGAATAGCTCCAGGCTCAGGGAGGCTGTGTCTTTCTTTTTCTAAGTACTGATGGAGACATAAGGCAAAAAAAAAAAAAAAAGTGCTGAAGAAACAACAGAGGCTTTATTTGTGGTTATTACCCTTGGCCAAGTGCAGTTTCCCCTGGTTTGTTTAGGGCCAACAGTGCAGCTGCCCCTATAAGCAAATAATCACAGCCAGTTGTCCAAGGTGCCCTCCATTTTCACCTTCACCTGGCTGGTGCCTTGCCCATTAATGGTAAAGATTCATCCTGTACCCTGGTAAAAATTCGCCACCAGGTCCTTTTTGTTTCCTTACTTTCTGGTGGAGGAAATGGGTTTACAAGGCGTGAAGGAGACTGGACTTAGCATAGCTCATAAATTTCCTTTACAAAGTACATGGAGTGGGACAGTATAGCCTAGTGGTTACAAGACTAGATTCTTATCACTTAACTATTATGTAACTTTGGGCAATTTCCTTAACCTCTCTGTTCCTCAGTCTCCTTGTCTATTGCCCATTATGCTAATTGAATATAATAATACTTCCAGTCTTGCAGCCCTCCAAAAGTGTTCACTTCTTCCTTTCACTGTACTATTCTTGGGCCAAGAGACTCTCAATTGAATGTGAGAGGCTCACAGTTCCACAAGATGAAGTTATATAGAGAGACCTAAAAGGGAGGAAGTGAGACATGAGGAAGCATAGACAATACGCCACAACCATTCAGAACAAGAAGTAGCATCATTGCTCCTCCTGGATCCCAAGGCTGATGTCTGGAGCCGACATCTCTGTAGTAATTATGCAGGCAGAGTTGGTGGTCAATGGAATAGCACATATAACAAACAATAGAAAGGAAAGCCATAGGATATCAGTGCTAAATCCCAGTGATCACCCATTTTATTGAGGAAAAAGCCCTGAAATGGAAAGAGGAAGCATGCATTTGGTGGAGAATTATCCAGACAGAAGACTACTGGTGAGTTAATACTTAAAACAAACTGTAAGAACTTACAAGGCATTGAACAGTTAAGTTATATAGATATTTATCTAGACAAAAATATCCAAACCTTAGAAAAAAACAGTACATTTAAGAGAAATACATCAGTCATGCTTTACTAGTCTAGCTATAGGGTAATCACTAAAAGTCTTTTGGTTGATACAGATCACAGGTATCTTTCTGCGTATGTGTCTGTGTTTTAAGTGTGTGTGTGTTTGGGTGTGTACACGTTTATCTATTATTGCCTAATCGGTGACAGCCTAATCTGAGTTAGAAGACCTGAGTTTGGTTCTCAGTAGAAGTGGTTCAGTCCTCACAGGTATCATTAGTGGCCAATAAAAAATCCACCTGCCAGAGCAGGAGACGCAAAAGAAGTTTTAATCCCTCGGTCCAAAAGACCCCTGGGGGAGGAAGTAGCAACCCACTCCAATATTTTTGCCTGGAAAATTCCATAAGCAAAGGAGTCTGGCAGGCTACAGTTCTGGCTACAATTCATGGGGCCCCAAAGAGTCAGTCAGACATGACTGAGTGAGCACACACACAAAGAAGTGGTTCATTGGAACAATTTCTAGCTGTGGAACCTTAGAAGGATTACATAACCTCTTTGGGGTTCAGCTTCCTTATCTACCTAAACAAATGACCCAGCCCTGCCTGTTTCACTGAGGTGTTGCAAGGATTAGAACAGAAAGGTCAAGGTTTGTTGTTTTTTCTCTGTAGAGGTCTGCTTAGGACTGAAAGAGCATGATTACCCACCTGCACGTACCTGAACAGCTTCTAGTCTGCTGCCTGCTTTCGAAAGGCAGTTTATATGCGGGACAGGACCTCATAAAGTGTGAGCAGCAGGACCATTAGCAGGGGTATTACAATGCTGAGAAGTTCACCTGTTATAGGTCAAAATTTAGTATAATCTTGGAATAAGTGATAAAAAATGATCAACTTAAAGTGTTTAAGAAGGCTAATTTTTTTCAATGCTTTTCATAATTTGACAAAAAAGGAAAAAAAGCAGTTATCAAACTGGTGAGACATTAGCATCAGTAAGAGAAATTTTTGAAGCCCCACCAAATACTGATTAACAAAGTCTTAGATGGCTTGGGACTTCCCTGGCGGTGCATTGAAAAGACCCCATGCTTCCATTTCAGGGAGCACGGATTGGATCCCTGGTCAGGGAACTAAAGACCCCTGATGCCATGTGCCAGTGACCAAACATAAACGAACAAAACCGAAAGCCTTGGACGGCTCATAAGAATCTCTGTTTTCATTTATCCCAGTGTGTCTTATGTGTAGCCAGTTTAAGAGTAGCCAGACTATTCATGCAGTGTGTTTTGTTCAGTAAAGAAGTGGTGGCCTTTACACAGATGCCTGTTGGTTATAAACTCTTCCTCCTAAAAATATTTTTCTCAATGGATCAAGAAAATACCCTAACAGGGAAATACCCTAACAGGAAAATACCATAACAGGATGGCAGATTCAGGCTGAAATATAGCAAAACCAATACAATATTGTAAAGTAAAAAATAAATAAATAATTCAAACAATGCTATTTCTATACATTATGTAGGTCACCTTTTCATTTTAAGCTGAGGGAATAAGCGAAGCTTGTGCATCTTGCCTGAGTGATTTGTTTCTACAGTAGATTTGGATTTTTCCCAAAGGATCTGCAAGATGCCCTTGAATCCAGAAACTTCATTACCAGATAATCAGTAATCAGCCAACTAATCAGTAAAGTTGTGTTTATGACTGTGGGCCCAATTTGTTTGTGTGATCTATCATAATATATTTGAGTGGGGGTGGAGAGGTCTATATAAGATGTGTGATGACTTCAGAGGAAAGAAGAGGGAGTGATGTCAGAGAGAGGCTCCATCCCCTGATCCAGCAATGCCCATCGCCACTCAGTTTGATAATGACCACTTGCTTTATGTGGTTAATGTGTCCCTGGAGAAAACATTTGTTGGGGACAGAGAAAGTATACACTCGTGTTATCTCACCGACTCTAGGGACTGCTAAGACCAACAGTGCATACTCAGTCGTGTTCAGCTCTCTGTGACCTCATAGACTATAGCCTGTCAGGCTTCTCTGTCCATGGAATTCTCCAGGCAAGAATACTGGGGTGGGTTGTCTTTCCTGCTCCAGGGGATCTTCCTGAACCAGGGATCAAATCCACTTCTCTTGTGTCTCCTGCATCAGCAGGTGGATTTTCTACCTACTGGACCACCTGGAAAGCCCAGGGGACTGCCTTATTAAAGTGAGAGAATGCAGGCAATCCACCTATCTCCTAATACTTTGGTATTATTATGTTCACATATTATTATTATGTTTGCATATTACTGTTAAGCTTAGATATCATTATTAGTTTGCATACTATTATTATTATCATGTTGCAGCATTTGTATAAGACATAGCCTGAGAGGATGCATTCGATCGATTCCTTATTAATAACTTTAAAGCATCAGCGTTTATTTTTCCCATGTGCTTCTTGATGATTCAGTGGCTCCCTTTTTTCCAGTGTACAAAATAACTTGATACAAATCCAGTGCCTGAGTTCAAAGTGAAAATTCAATTCCATAAATATCCTTAAATGTCTCTGCTGCAAACGTTGTATGAGGCTAGATCTTGGGCTTTCAAATTTAAAAATTAAGTTTTCACCTTTAAGTCACAGCAGGATTCACTGGATAAAGTGCCCAATTTTTGACTGAGAAAGCTCTGGTTGTAACCCTTTTTCCAGCACAGGCTGACTTTATTGTGCGGGTCACCACTCCTTCCTTCTCCTTGTCAATGAGATAGAGATGCTTAATTGTTGTGAGGTATAATGCCAATATGGCTTCTCCGATGACTCAGTGGTAAAAAGAATCTGCCTGCCAATACAGGAGACGCAGGTTTGATCTCTGGGTGAGGGAAGACCCCTGGAGAAGCAAATGGCAACCCACTCCAGTATTCTTGCCTGGGAAATCCCATGAACAAAGGAACCTGGTGGGCCACAGTCCATGGTGTCTCAAAGAGTTGGACATGACTTAGCAAGTAAACAGCAAACAATGATAATATATGTCTGATACACCAATTTGACAACTTCATTTGATAATAGCCTGATCAATATCAGCTGCCGTTGTTATCAGTTGTACTATTAGTAATATCATAGTAATGATAGATATTATTTCAGTTTTACAGAGATATTTACTGAAAGTAATAATGTTTCAAAGAAACATACAGGTAAAATATAAAATTCTCACCTCTCAAAAGAGAGGTTATTTTGAGATTAAAAAAAAATACACACAATATCCCAGGAGGGTTAGCACAATTAACTCCTACCAGGTAAAATAGTGTCCAATTTCCTACAGCTTTCACACCTGTCTCTCACAATAGCAAAGTGATTAGGAAAGTTCAACCATTTGTCAGGAGATACAGGTACTCAGTAGAAAAGCCAAAAAATCAACTAGACCCATTATAACCTCTGAATTACATGTACCAAGTGCTTTTTGTGTAGAAGCTGTGAAGTTGGGGGTGTGTGGTGGGGGAGAGGTAGTTTTGATCCAGGAGGATCTGAGTTCTCCAAACAAGTCCTTTCACTGTGCCCAAGCACAAATCATTTCTTTCTTGAGGCATGTTTTGGATTCCTCTGTTCCCCACCCTCCACCTACAAGGACCTGAGATAGTGTAAAGAAAGGGCTAGCAACGCTGCCTTGATTCCTAGACAGTGTCTCTCCTGATTCCTCAGTCTCCCTACACCGGGGACCAGACACAAGCCTGAGGCTGCCTTCCTGTCTTTGGCAAAGTTTAGACCCAGTCCTGCTTCTTTTTCATGAGTCTTGCTGCAGCCCCTTAAGACTTCCTTTGTCAAAGGGGCCTCCCACTCAAAGCTCACTCTCCTGTCCAGTGTCTACTTCTGTGATGACTCAGAAGTCTTTTGTACATGTATCCAGAGAAAACCATAATGCAAAAAGACACACACTCCAGTGTTCATTTCAGCACCGTTTACAATAGCCAAGACATGGAAGCAACCTAAATGTCCATCAAGAGAGAAATGGATAAAGATGTGCTACAGATATACATAATGGAATACTAGTAGCAACATGGATGGACCTAAAGATTGTCATACAAAATGAAATCAGACAGAGAAAGACAAATACCATATGATACTGCTTATATGTAGAATCTAAAATACAACACAAATGAACTTATTTACAAAATAGAAACAGACTCACACTCATAGGAAAAAACCCTGTAGTTACTAAGGGGTAAATGGGAAGTGGCAAGGAGGGATAAATTAGGAATTTTGGAGTAACGCGTATATGTGTGTGCACTGGGTTGGCCAAAAGTTCAGCTTTTTTCATAGAATGTTATGGATATATCATAGTAATGATATCATACTAGAGAAGTAAATGGCAACACAAAGTTATATATATATATATATATATAAAACTTTGTTGTACATCTGAAACTAACACAACTTTGTAGATCAACTATGTTTCAATTTTTAAAATTGATATTAAAAAAATCCAAATGTTCCAAAAATAGAAAAAAGATCAATTGTATATCTCAGAAGCCCTCATTGGACTTAAATTAAGAAAACACAGTGAACAGTGCTGGGAACTTCTTTGGCTCTCAAAAAGTGTATATGAATGGATTAATCAAAAAAGGGGAGGCTAAATGAAGAAACTATTTTGCTGTTTAATAAGTATGTAAAATTGAGTCTGGGCTTCCCTGGTGGCTCAGTGGTAAAGAATCCACCTGCCAAGCAGGAGACATGGGTTCAGCCCCTGGGTCAGGAATATCCCCTGGAGAAGGAAATGGAAGCTCAATTCAGTATCAACGCCTAGGAAATTCAGTGAGCAGGGGAGCCTGGTGGGCTACAGTCTGATGGGGTTACAATCAGACATGACTTAGTGACTAAACCACAACAACATAATGCAGTCACTAAATCTTATGGTTTGTTTTTTTTTTCATTTAATCCTTAAAATGTGCCAATCTCCCCAAAGGACCCTATTATCCTATAGATGTTATCCTATAGATGCTGTAGCAAATTACTATAAACTTAGTAGTTTATTTTTTTAATACTTTATTCTACATTACAATACTGTATTTGTTTTGCCATACATTGACATGATTCAGCCACAGGTGTACATGATCTCCCAATGCCGAAGCCCCCTCCCACCTCCCACCCCATATCATCTCCCTGAATCATCCCGTGCACCAGCCCCAAGCATCCTTTATTCTGTATTGAACATAGACTGGCGCTTCGTTTCTTACATGATAGTATACATGTTTCAATGCCATTCTCCCAAATCATCCCATCCTCTCCCTCTCCCTCAGAGTCCAAAGGTCCGTTCTATACCTCTGTGTCTCTTTTGTTGTCTCACATAGAGGGTCATCATTACTATCTTTCTAAATTCCATATATATGTGTCAGTATACTGTATTGGTGTTTTTCTTTCTGGCTTACTTCACTCTGTATAATTGGCTTCAGTTTCATCCATCTTATTAGAACTGAGTCAAATTTATTCTTTTTAAGGGCTGAGTAATACTCCATTGTGTATATGTACCACAGTTTTATTATCCATTCATCTGCTGATGGACATCTAGGTTGTTTCCATGTCCTGGCTATTATAAACCGTGCTGCAATGAACATTGGGGTACATGTGTCTCTTTCAATTCTGGTTTCCTCGGAGTGTATGCCCAGCAGGGGATTGCTGGGTCATAAGGCAGTTCTATTTGCAGTTTTTAAAGGAATCTCCACACTGTTCTCCATAATGGCTGTACTAGTTTGCATTCCCACCAGCAGTGTAAGAGTGTTCCCTTTTCTGCACATCCTCTCCAGCATTTATTGCTTGTAGACTTCGGGATCACAGCCATTCTGACTGGTGTGAAATGGCACCTCATTCTGGTCTTGATTTGCATTTCTCTGATAATGAGTGATGTTGAGCATCTTTTCATGTGTTTGTTAGCCATCCCTATGTCTTCTTTGGAGAAATGCCTATTTAGTTCTTTGGCCCATTTTTTGATTGGTTCGTTTTTTTTTCTGGAGTTGAGCTGCATAAGTTGCTTTTATATCTTTGAGATTAGTTGTTTGTCAGTTGTTTCATTTGCTATTGTTTTCTCCCATTCAGAAGGCTGTCTTTTCACCTTGCTTATAGTTTCCTTTGTTGTGCAGAAGCTTTTAATTTTAATTAGATCCCATTTGTTTATTTTTGCTTTTATTTCCAGTATACTGGGAGGTGGATCATAGAGGATCCTGCTGTGATTTATGTCGGAGAGTGTTTTGCCTATGTTCTCCTCTAGGAGTTGTATAGTTTCTGGTCTTACATTTAGATCTTTAATCCATTTTGAGTTTATTTTTGTGTGTGGTGTTAGAAAGAGGTCTAGTTTCAGTCTTTTACAAGTGGTTGACCAGTTTTCCCAGCACCACCTGTTAAAGAGACTGTCTTTACTCCATTGTATATTCTTGCCTCCGTTGTCGAAGATAAGGTGTCCATAGGTGTGTGGGTTTATCTCAGGGCTTTCTATTTTGTTCCATTGATCTATATTTCTGTCTTTGTGCCAGTACCATACTGTCTTAATGACTGTGGCTTTGTAGTAGAGCCTGAAGTCAGGCAAGTTGATTCCTCCAGTTCCATTCTTCTTTCTCAAGATTGCTTTGGCTATTCGAGGTTTTTTGTATTTCCATACAAATCTTGAGATTGTTTGATCTAGTTCTGTGAAAAATACTGCTGGTAGCTTGGTGGGAATTGCATTGAATCTGTAGATTGCTTTGGGTAGTATACTCATTTTCACTATATTGACTGTTCTGACCCATGAGCATGGTATATTTCTCCATCTATTAGTGTCCTCTTTGATTTCTTTCATCAGTGTTTTATAATTTTTGATATATAGGTCTTTAGTTTCTTTAGGTTGGTATATTCCTAAGTATTTTATTCTTTTCATTGCAATGGTGAATGGAATTGTTTCCTTAACTTCTTTTTGTACTTTCTCATTATTAGTGTATAGGAATGCAAGGGATTTCTGAGTGTTGATTTTATATCCTGCAACTTTACTATATTCATTGATTAGCTCTAGTAGTTTTCTGGTCGAGTCTTTAGGATTTTCTCTGTAGAGGATCATGTCATCTGCAAACAGTGAGAGTTTTACTTCTTCTTTTCCAATTTGGATACCTTTTATTTCTTTTTCTGTTCTGATTGCTGTGGCTAAAACTTCCAGAACTATATTGAATAGTAGTGGTGAAAGTAGACACCCTTGTCTTGTTCCTGACTTTAGGGGAAATGGTTTCAATTTTTCGCCATTGAGGATAATGTTAGCTGTGGGTTTGTCATATATAGCTTTTATTATGTTGAGGTACATTCCTTCTATTCCTGCTTTCTGGAAAGTTTTTATCATAAATGGATTTTGAATTTTGTCAAAGGCCTTCTCTGCATCTATTGAGATAATCATATGATTTTTATTTTTCAATTTATTAATGTGGTGAATTACATTGATTGATTTGCGGATACTGAAGAATCCTTGCATCCCTCGGATAAAGCCCACTTGGTCATGGTGTATGATCTTTTTAATGTGTTGCTGGATTCTGATTGCTAGGATTTTGTTAAGGATTTTTGCATCTATGTTCATCAGTGATATCCATCACAAGCATGGAAATTGAAACTGTAATCAGAAATCTTCCAGCAAACAAAAGCCCAGGTCCAGACGGCTTCACAGCTGAATTCTACCAAAAATTTTAAGAGCTAACACCTATCTTACTGAAATTATTCCAGAAAATTGCAGAGGAAGGTAAACTTCCAAACTCATTCTATGTGGCCACCATCACCCTAATACCAAAACCTGACAAAGACACCACAAAAAAAAGAAAACTACAGGCCAATATCACTGATGAACTTAGTAGTTTAAAATAAGACAAATATGTTCTCTCCCCGTTCTGCAAATCAGAAGACTAAAATTAAGGCGTCATTGTGGTTGCATTCCTCCCACGTTTCTAAGGGAGAATTGACTTCCCTGCCTTTTCCAGCTTCTGGAGGTTACCTCCATCCCTAGATTCTGGACCCCTTCTGCTATTCCAAGAGCATCTGTCTAACCTCTGATTCCATTGTCACATTTTTTTTTTTTCTGACAAATTTTACCATCTTGCCTCCATCTTATGAAGACATTTGCAACTACAGTGTGTCCACTCTGATAATCCAGAACAATATCCCTGTCTCAAGACCCTTCATCACATTGGCAAAGTCCCATTGGCCATGAAAAGTACAATACTTCCATGTTGCAGAGATCAGGATATAGACATTGGAGAAGGTTTATTACTCTGCCTACCAGAGTCCCCATCTTCATAGACTTCTGCGGCAGTTATAGAAATATAAGTGTGTGCTCCATTGCTCAGTGATGTCTGACTGTTTGTTGCCCCATAGACTGTGGCTGATGTGGCTCCTCTGCTGAGGGAATTTTCCAGGCAAGAATACAGAAGTGGGTTGCCATTTCCTCCTCCGGGGGTCTTCCCACCCCAGGGATTGAACCTGCATCTCTGGTGTCTCCTGCATTGGCAGGTGGATTCTTTACCACTAGCACCACTTAGGAAGCTTTAGTGATATTAAGAAATTTTAATCAAAATCATTAAGGTGTGATCAAGGTCTTATGGTTATTTTTTTTAATCTTTCAGAGATATACACTGAAATATTTACAGCCACGTTTATAATGCTAAGTCTAAGGGGCAATGATAATTCATTAATATCAATTTTATGCCTATAGCCAGGATAGAAAAAGGACAAAGCATTAATTTTCTCCAACTCATCTGAGTCTGCAAGTCGCCTGTCCCTTCCTGGTCAGCTGGTTTTATAATCACCTCTATCTTCCTGTGACTTGGAGATGTGGGGCAGGGAGAATAGAGAAAGAATTGTTAGGCTCCTTTTTGCCCCAGTGTAGAGAACAGTCTCCTCTCACAATACCTTTTTTAAATTTATAGCATTAACTCTGTTTGACATTTACAGTTGCCTTGTCCCATTACTCAGTTCAGTAGACCCCAAATGTTTGCAACAGGACCCATTCAAAACTAGGAGCTGAACTCAGTCGTCTCTGGCTGACTTTCAGTATCTCTCATATCCCAGTTCTGTCCTCAAAATCTCTTAATTGTGCTTGCTTCCCATGATGGTGTCATATGTAAAGTTAGACAGCATCTTTTCTATCCACATATTGCAAGTTTTCTATCAGCTGGAGTTTAAAAGGGACAAGACATTTCTTCTGAATAAAGATCCGACAGTTTCTCTGATTTGTGCACAATTGCTTAAAAATCTCCTATAGCTATTTGTAGCAGTCTGAGGGCTCCATTCTGTGATTTTTATTAACCTCCTAGAAATCCATTTTGATTTTCATAAGTACAGAAATCAGTATCATAGGAAGAGCCTTGATTTTTACCAGCAATATCCATCTGAGTGCTGAAATCACTGAGAATAAACTGAAACTTTTCTCATGAGTACTCATTATGGGTTGAATTGAGTCCCCAAAAAGATATGTTGAAGTACTGTTAGTATCTCAGAATGTGACCTCATTTAAAAATAAGATTATTACTGGTGGAATTAGTTAAGATGAGCTCATTGGCCCCAATCCGATATGACTGGTCTCTTTAGAGGGTGCATTTGACCACAGAAATATATACACAGAGAGGGAAGACAATATGAAGACATAGTGAGGAGAAGGTCATTTGACAAGAAAAGCAAGGACTGGAGTTACATATCTACAAGAAATACCTGCCAACACCAGAAGTTGGAAGAGGTGAAGAAAAGTCTCCCCTTGAGCCACTGATAATCATAACCAACACCTATGCCTCAGTTCAGCCTCCTGAACTGAGAAACCCCACATTTCTATTGTTTTACGCCACATAGTTTGGGGTCCTTTGTATACCAGCCCTAGTAAACTAATGCAAAGCTTAATGCGCTGCTAATGTTTGAAACAAATGCTTCTTCCATCTATTGAAAACTATCATGACAGCTTTAGTGATGATGAAATATAAAATAGTAGCAGTAGTAGTTGGAGTAATAGTAGTACTAGCCATCATTTATAGAATGCATACAGTTCTTGTTTGGGTCAAGCTAAATAATTTAATATATTTTTATTGCAAGGAAATGAAGTCTCCTGTTAAGCAAGTCTTGCAAAATTACAAAATTAAGTGCTAGGGACAGAATTTTAGCCCAAAGCCTTCTCTTTTGATGAGCTCACTCAATTTCTCTCCCTCCAAATTAGATGTGAACTTATCTCAAAGCCATATTAGGAGATATGTGTGTATGTGTGTGTATACATGTTTGTGTATGTATACATGTATGTGTATGTATATATATCCTAAATTCATCACAGTTTTTACCTGTGAACAAAGTGAAAACTGTGATCTTTTTAACTTCATGAGCAAGCAATCAGAGGAACGAAGTTAACTTTTTATGAGCCCCTGCTATTTGAAACCCATACGAATCTGCATATATTAGATCATTTAATCCTCTACAACTGTTATCTCACAAAGTAGTATTTCAGTCTTTACCTTTCATGAGAAAACTCAGGTTCAGAGGGACCTGATTTGCTATTTCCTTAACTATAACGTGAACAGAAAGTTTTTCCTGCACTCCTGTTAAGCAGTGCTCTTTTAAGCAGGAAAAACACTAAACCATGAACTAGAAGATTCATGTTCATAATTCTGGCTACATATAAACATATAGGATCTCTATTTTCTAAATTATAAAACAGGGACAGTATCAATTTCTCTGCACACTTTATAGAACTGTTACAAGAATTCAGTGCAGTAATTCTTGGGAACTTCCTGTATACTGCATAACATATTAATTTAGGATAATTTTTTATGTAATGAAAAAGAGAGAATGGAAGAGAAGTATTCAGTAGTGCTATGTAAGTTCCAGGGATGGTTACAGATACTATCTCATTTGATTATCACAACAATCATGTCTCAATTTTTATTTTTAGGAAGCATAGCTTCAGGCGAGGCCAGTGCCTGGACCAACCTCATATGGCAAATAAGTATTGAAAACAGATGGGATATAATAAAGAGAAAAGGCAGCTACAACCCCTAGCTTTCAGGCTAATTGTATAGAGGAATATTAATCACAAAAAATTTTACATTTGTAAAATTACAGTGGAAAGGAAGGCCAAAAAAGGAAGCCACAGGATTTTATTCTTTGGGAAGTTATACCTTTATGGCAGAATTGAGAACACACTCCAATCTCAAAAAAATGTCTTCTTGGTTCATCTACCCAATTAGAAGAGTGTTGTCATTCAGCTCTTTTGACCAAAGTAGGCTTGATTTACTAAAAGCCTAATCTAATATGCATCTGCCCATTTGGGCTACTCTTTCTGTTGTTTTTGGCTAGCTCATGGTTCCCTGATGGTGTGGAGAAGACCATTGAAAATGTATTTTGCTGGCTCTGGGATAAAAGGGTTTTGCAATCATCGTTTCCCCTCCCAGCCCTGGGCATTGTTGGTCATTTTGGTTCACCCCTCTGGGCCTACCATTTCATGACTGGCCCCTCCCTGGGGTGGATGTAATCTTCCACCAGTCCCTTCTCACTCAAAAAGAAAACATCTGTGGCATCTTGTTGAAGTTCTTGGATGACTCAGAGCCACAAGTCAGTGCCAAGGGCTTGAATATAGTAAATGTAATTAGGCATCAATTTATAGTAACTTTCTTTGTCTGAGGAGGTCAGACTTCTGTAATTAGGAAAGAGGAGTGGAGAACTCATTAATAACAAGAAGAATGAGGTGATGATTGTTAGGGAAAAAAAGTGATGACATCAACAATCACAACCACACCAAGCACAGCGGTCACTTGTGTGCAGCCTGCTCTCAGTTGATGCTTTTTGTACATAACGTGTAACCCTCAGAACAGTTTTATAGGATAGCATATTCAGTTTAGAGATGAGAAAAATGAAGACCTTGGTCATACACATAGCATATGGCAATGTAAGAGTTTGAAGAAATATATTCACTCTTTTACCTCTGAAATTGATCTCACAGCTACAAATTTTGAGTCCATGCCCTGACTGTAGCTCATTTATCTGGATCCTAACACATTGTCTATTTCATGCTATTCTTATCCCCTAAATGTCTAGATACTATTCCTGTCCCTCCAGTCATTCAGCAGAGAGACTGTCTGGAACTGAACCCTTTTACTGTGCCCTGACTTTCCATACCACTGCTTTCTAGACAAACTCAGAACCAGCACCTTGTGAATCACCTCACTACACACCAGATGGGACTCTGGAGAACACCACCTGATAGGATCAAGACTGAATTGATCACAATTCTGTGGACAATACAGTTGTAATTATGAAACTTACTTCTTGAGTGGAATTTCTTCCCTCACTTCTTGGCTCTCCCTGTTTTGTCTTCATTTCTCTTTCTATTTAACATGTACTTCTGAGGTGGCTCACATGGTAAAAAATCTGCCTGCAGTATGGGAGACCCAGGTTCGATCCCTAGGTCAGGAAGATCCTCTAGAGAAGGGACTGGGTACCCACTCCAGTATTCTTGCCTGGAGAATTCCATGGACAGAGGAGCCTGGAGCACTATGATCCATGGGATCACAAGGAGTCAGAGTCCATTAAAACTTTCACCTCACTTTCTTTCTTTCTGAGGTTCCAAGGTAACTTGTCACAATTTTACACTAGATATGGATACTTATAAGGGGATTGTAGTCAACTTGGCTTTTCAGTAATTGTTTCAGGGACATAAGTCTAAATTCTTTATCTTAAATACAACACCTTGAGTTAATAAGTATGTAAATTATCTCTCAACAAGTGGGAGAAAGTACTAATTTACTAATCACTATAAGAGCTCTAAAACCTTTATGCCATGGCTTCCCAGTAAAAGATGAATAAGGAAACATGGCTTGGGCCAGGGCATGGTTAACTTTTCACTTCTCCCACAAACTGACAATCAGTACATTAAGTGCTTTCAAAATATGGAGACATAATGTATTTATTTGAACATTGACACTCAAAGCAAAAGGACAAAGGTGAAGAGATAGATTAAAGCATTTAGGAAAATGCTATTGATCCATTGAAAAGTACTCCAGTAAATTTTAGGGTATTATTTTCTAAGCATCACTCCTCCTCCCTTGAATAGAAGCACAAAAGTAGTTGCATATGAGTCTAAACTCCCTATTTATGGGCTGAGAATAGATAGTAGGAAAAGGAATATTGATTTTTTTCTGTTAATAATATCCTCAGGAAAAAAATTATTTTAGCCCATAATAATTTATAGCAAAATCTGTTTTCAACCAAGTTGTGTCTGTTTATATTCTCCTTGGAGAACAGGTCAATTTGGTCTTCCAGAGGTCAGCATTCCGATATATGTCTCTGATTCTTATGTATCCAGAAATGGACACCAGTCCACTAATAATTATATGAGTGAATTAAGAAAAAAAAAAAGGAGAAAAGAGAATTTCATTGGAAATTCTCTCTTCTGTGGAATGTCAGGAGAACTTAAACACAGCACACTCCTCAGTACCAAGTGAAGAAGACTTACCTGTGCCTGGCCCAAGGCACAAGATATTGAATGATGAATGGATGGGTGATAACACAGAAACTTATGCTTGAAGTGAAAGAAATCTATTAGATAATGTAAAACTCATAAATGATGAGTTAAAGTACCTGGGCCTAGTGTCATCCTGATGCTCAATATGGCCCTAGGGAAATTATTTAATGTGAGTAATTTTCATATTTTTCACCTATAAAGTCATATTTCCTTTGGCTACTTCAACATATGATTGTTCTTCAAGTTGCATTAGAGAGTAAACAAAATACTTCATAAACTGAAATAGTTTGACAGGCATCCCCTTAGTCATGGCAGCGTAAGATTTGGAGCCCTTCTTCCTTGCTGGCCTCTCCCTCAGAACCTGGGGAGGGTTCCTAGGGCTCTGATCCACTGGTATCTGATGCTGTCAACCCAGTCTTTCTAGACCTGGAGGAAATATAAGCTTTCTGGAATGAGTAGGTGAATCAGCAATCCACTGCTTATACATCACAGCTTGAATGAGGTTGGAGAGGCTGTGAGTAAAAGCCTTTTCTGTCCTTCATAAGAATGGTAACTCCTTTTCCTTCCTTCTTTGCTTAGCCATAATGCTGCAGAATTTGTGCTGCACTGAAAGTGATTTCCAGTCTGACTTGGAAAAGCTCTCTTCCCATTCAAGTTTGCCTTATATTTTACTTTTTATAATACCTGTTAAGCACCTAATATTGACATGCCATGGCTCAGTGTGGTCTTCTATAATCTATGCTCAGTTAATCTATGACTGTGGTCTTATGTCACATATTCTATTTATGGAATTTATGATCTTTTATGAGTTATTAATTAATAACTTTTTATGATCATCTTCTTCAAAATATTAGAAAGAATTTGAAGCAAGCCATAGCTGTTCTGTTTCTAAAGAATCCTGTCAAGCAGAGATGCCTAAGTGCACAAGAGCCATTTCCCATGAGTGTGATAATCTGGTGAATTCACGAAATTTCAGTTAGGTCACAGAGTGGGGCCAAACCTTTTCTTTCCCTTACGAAATCCAACAACTTGTGACATATGCAAGACTCTTAACTTCTATCACTAGAATTGTCCCCGACTCCCTTCCTTACCTATCATTCAGCTAACAAATATGGAAAGAAACATACAAATATATTTGGGCTTTGGTTTCAATGTTTTAAGATCAGATTCATCCCTTCTAAAATCATTTTTGTCTCTCACTCTTGATAATATTTTTCTTAGAAAGAGGAGCAATGTGATGGAAAATGGTTAGAAATAACTATAGGACCAAATATTTTATTCCTTTTTATAATGAAAATTAAAAATCTAAGGCAGATCAATGAATAGAAATAATACTGGTTTGATGGAGAAAGTCTTGATTCTCTTCTTGACTTTGTTAACATTCATCTTTTCAACATAAAACAAGATATTTATAATGGTCTTGCCTTCCTCACTGGCTGGTGATGCTTATGAAACTAAGTATTATGCAAAAAAGTGCTTTGCAACTTTAAAATATCATACAAATGTAAAAGTTATTATTAATAAAGAATTTCCAATACTGTAAGATTGACTTTCTTCCCCTTCTCTAGTCAGAAAAATATTTTAAGACCTCAAATTTCACATCTATTAAAAGATGCTTGTAGAAAGTACAGCTCAAGTCCCTTCTAGCTTTAACATTAGATCATTCTAAGTGGGTTGGACATTTCATCCAAGATATTTTAAAGGAATAAACCACTTTCCTAATGAAAGAAATTTTCAAAATAGAACACTTTGAACCTTCCTTATGAGTCATTTCACAGTTGGGGTACACTTTCTAATTTTATTTTCAACCATTACCAATCAATCACTGGAGGAAGGAAAATAACCTGAGTTAGAACCTTTTAAAATGCCTTAACAATTCAGCCTAGCAGAAAAATTGTCTATGGTTAAGGAAATCACTCATTTTCATAAAATTTGGATGTTCAAACTGTCCACTAAGTTGATAGCATTTAAGAGGCAAATACAGCTAAATAATTTGCCAGAAAGGTATATAAATGGGATATTATGACTGCATTCTTTAAGAAACATAATCAGCCCTGGTTACAATAGAACTGGCCTCATCCTTGTTGCAAGACAGCTTTAAAGAAGCTATAGGCTCCTAAAAATACATTTTAATAGCACCTACCCTTAGTTTTATAGATAAAAAATGAGACTTAGAAAGGTGAAGTGACTTATTCAAGGTCATATGGCAATCTGGCAAAAGAAAAACATTAGATATATGCTGCAACTCCAATTATAGTGTTATTTTCCTATAGAGGTTTTTTTTTTTTTTTTTTTTACTATATCGTGTGTCTGTGTGACTGATTGATGCTAAGCAATAAATGAAAGCAGGAAAAGAGATAGACACGTGAACTCAGAGTGTTGCAGGTGTTTTGATGTTGTTGTTGTTTTAATTGGCCTCTCAGCATGTGGGCTCCTAGTTCCCTAACCAGGGACTGAACTTGTGTCCCCTGCATTGGAAGCGTGGAGTCTTAACAACTGGAATGCCAGGGAAGTTCCATCATATAAAACATTTTTAATAGGAAATTAGCTTTCTGGAGATTCATATCCCTCATACATCAGGAATTGAAAAGTGTCAAAAATTCAGCACCTTAATATATAAAAACTGTGTTTTTCAATAGTGTGATTTCTATTAAAAATTCTGTGATAATATCTTTTTATATGAATTTGGGAATAATCATAAATTATAATTACTTGATTAACAGATAACTGTATTTACAAAAAAAATACCTAAAGAGAGCTGTTGTCTTTGGGAGCTGGGCAATCAACAGAGGACTTAGGCTTTGCCTTGGACCAGCTATGAGATCTCATATAAATCAGAAACTGTACCATTTCTGGCTCTCACAATAAGTCACCTATGACCAATATCAAAAGGCTAAATACTAGAAAAGACTCCAGAATTTTCTGTCAGTCAGTTGACTCACGATCTTTTAACTTCATCTTTTAAATCATATAATTATATTGATATCAGTTGTCCCTGACTACAAGAACCTTGAGAAACTCAATTTAGGGCACTGCTCAAATTCTAACACTCTTCAATAGCTATAGTAAGATGATGATTTCTAGCTAATCCCTCCCATAGTCTTTTCCCAAAATATTTGACCTGGAGAAATGAGGGAATTACACTCAACCAAAAGGATATCAACCTTGTTAAAAGCAAAAGACCCTTTGTTAGTTGTGTGTGTGTGTGTGTGTTTTGGCAGGAGGGGGGTCACCATTTTTAGAAACAAATGTCTGCTAAATAAATTACATTTATTCTATAATGATTAGCTCTTTGTTGTTGTTGTTATTGGGCAAGGAAATATATAACTGACAATAATAGCTTCCAGCATGTGTTTTCCAGTCATAATCATTTCAGCCAACTGGACAGTCCAGCAAATCTGCGTAATCTTGTTGAAAGGTAGTGCAGCATCCCTGTTCTAGGATTAGACCTGTTGAAAAGTTCTCTAGCACCTCTGATATTGCCATTAACAAGTTTGGAAAATTCCTGCTCAAAATTATCCTGATGGCCCCCTAAAATTGAGAATACTCAGTACCTATTATAAAGTCCTAAGTAGATAACTGAACTAGACTCAGAATAGAAGCAAATGGAAATATCAGAAAGGAACTGAAATATTCAGGTTTTATTCATTTTTAATTAGACTGCACACTCCTAGGTGAAATGCATTTTCTTGGTTACATTTTGTGGGGGTGTTAAAGCATTCTTAACTCATGATGAGTCAAGCGTATATTTCAGAGAACTGTTGAAATTTTCCCCAGTAAAACTTGAAAACTTAAGAGAACCCTGTGGCCTGAACGGTTTTCTTTTAGAACTCCTGCCTCTAACCATATGGGTTGCTGAGTAATATGTATTTTTAGGAGGATAGTACATACCATATACCACCATTGCAATCCTGATAAAAAGAACTAGCTCTTCACAGTCATACATCAACAGTAATTAAATCTCTGTGTTCTTGTTCTGAGAGGGGATTCTGTGACCTCAGGAAGCCCTAGGCTTTCTCAGGACTCAATTTCTGCCTTGACCCATTGGAAAGGTTGAACCAGATTCATTCAAACACTTTAAGGCATATCTTGAGTTCCTTCCTAGATCGAAAGTTCTAAAAACTATAGGTCTATATAATACCTTGTCTAGGTTTGGTTTTTCTGACATTACAACCCTTGTTTTCTGAAGCAGAGAATTCTTTGACAGACATTACCAAGTCTACACTCTTTGTTTCATTTTTTCACATTTATTTATTCTTTCCTTCAATCATTCATCAGAGTTTTATTAGATACCTACTTTGTACCAAGCACAAAACCAGCAACTACAGAGAGGTTATAAAGAAACAAGATCTGGCTTCAAAATGCTTAGGAGTAGTGATTAAAAACTCAAGTAATTTATTGGGTGATTGTAATTGAATGTGGTTTAAGTGTTGTGGTGGAGAAGCACTGGGATAATGAACACACAAAAGGACACTTAGAGCAGGAAGGGGCTCCCAGGGAAGAAAAATGATTCTCAGAGGGTACATACAACTTAGTTAGATGAAGAAAGAATATGGTGACATGGGCAGAACCATGTAGACATTTGAAAACATGGAAAGGAGTTTATCAAAGCTGAAGGCTACTGTGTGTGACAGTCAGGGTGGGACGTGAAAGTGAAAGTTGCTCAGTCCTGTCTGACTCTTTGTGACCTCATGCATGTAGTCCATGGAATTCTCCATGCCCAGAATACTGTGGTGGATAGTCTTTTGCGTGATGGGCAAGGTGGGAAGGCTTGGCTTAATACTGAGCTAAAGAATCAGGCAAGGCATCACATGAGGCAAGTTTTATGAGTCTGGCAATGAACTTGGATTTCAGCTTAAATGTAATGAGAGGTCACTGGAGAATTTAAGCAGTGGGGTGACATTGTCAGATTTGCATTTTAGAAGGATCACTTGGGCAGCAGAAGAAAGAAAAAGATGAGAGAAGAAAAAGAGAGGACAAAAAGAGCCTGGCAGTAGAGAAACCAGCTAGGGGTCTTTTGCTAAAATTCAGGAGACTGTCTGAATTTTAAAAAAGAAAGAAAAAAAGCTGCAGGAAAACTAAGGCCTTGGAGAAATTTGAGAGATAGGAAAGAAAATTATGACTGGACAATAAGGACAGTAAAGGGTAAATGTTCTGGTTAAATTCTTTGGATCTAAAATTCAGTCTCAAATCACCTTACAAATTAGAGCAAATATAATTGACCACATGGTAAGCCTGTGGATATCCACAGTTGCACTTTGCATCTTTCCCTGTAGACCCTCTACTGAGGTTTCAATGATTGGAAAAAAACAGCGTGACAAAAATCTTTTACCAAACAAAAATATCCCCAAACCCCATTAGACAGTGTGTAATGAAATGTTACAAATGGAGGATTACAAGGGGAAAAATATAAATAACCATAAATCCAGGGGGAATCAACTCTTCTTTCCAGATTATGTTCAACTTTAATAAAGAAACTTAATAAGCTCATGCATTCCTGCCAGCTTTCAATATGACCACCGCTGATCAATAGCATTTATTTCTGGAGAGAAAGAGGGGCCAGGGAGAGATGTCAGAGCAGCATGTTGGTGCTAAAGCTTGTGAGTAATGACACAGTGTGGCGGGTAATGAAGATTTGATAGAGGAAACAGCCCAGCAAGCCCATCTTTGTCTCTGAATATCAAACTGTGTCTCTCCTCCAAATCCTATTAACACCTCTTATTCTACAACTGGCTTTTGGGCTTCATGTCATCTCAAAGGAAAACAAAAAAATAAAACGCTGTTTATTTTCCCCTGTGTTTATAAATCTAAATAAAACTCAACACTTTGAAATTGGAAATGAAATTTTGGTCAGATGCCAGTTTCACCTAGGGAAGGATGAACTTAACAGATAATCAGAGTTTTTCTACTGTGGTATGGATTGTCTTGGGAAGAATAGGGCATGATTGTTTATAAAAATATAGAAGAGGAAAGCAGATTAATATTACTTAAGATATTAGTAAGGAGATTCTTGCACAGGGAAAAATTTAGGTGAAATTAATTCTGAAAGTCCTTACAATCCCAAAATCTCTCTTCTTTCTTAACTTTCTTTCTCTATCTTTATTTTTCCTCCCCCTCACTCATTCTTTTAAATGTATACCCCGTAGGGCTTTTTTCAGAAAAATACTTAAAGATAGCCTATAGATATGTTGACAATAAAACACAATATAAAGAAAATAAAGAAATGGAGGCAAAATAAAAATAAGAATCTAAGATGAAGTGGCTCAGTGTTAACAACTCTGCCTGCAATGCAGGAGCAACAGGAGATGTGGGTTCGACCCCTGGGTCAGGAAGATCCCATGGAGAAGAAAATGACAACCCACTCCAGTATTCTTGCCTGAAGAATCCCATGGCCAAAGAAGGATGGCAGGCTACAGTCCATAAGGTCAGAGAGTCCAACAAGACTATAGTGATTTAGCACGCACAAGAGGTGGATTAGTATTCAAATATAAACCTTAAAATGGTGTGTATTTCCTTATATTTTGTTTGGTGCTTGTTAGAGACAAAATTAAATTATTAGACAAAGGGAGAATTATAAACAGAATTATAAACACATTATCAATCTGATAATGAAAATAATATTTTCTTAGAAGAAACAACATATTTTCTTGGTTCTGACCTCTCAATTTCTTCTTAGGAGTTCTCATAAATAGAAGACTTTATGACTTTGGTGGCTTACATCTTCAAAGTTTTGTTTTAATAATTCCAACATTACAAATAACTGTGAAAAGAAGAGAAGCAAAAAGCAAAGGAGAAAAGGAAAGATATACCCATTTGAATGCAGAGTTCCAAAGAATAGCAAGGAGAGATAAGAAAGCCTTCCTCAGTGATCAGTGCAAAGAAATAGAGGAAAACAATGGAATGGAAAGGCTAGAGATCTCTTCAAGAAAATCAGAGATACCAAGGGAGCATTTCATGCAAAGATGGGCTCGATAAGGACAGAAATGGCATGGACCTAACAGAAGTAGAAGATATTAAGAAGAGGTGGCAAAAATACACTGAAGAACTGTGCAAAAAGATCACAGCCCAGATGTTCACAATGTTGTGATCACTTACCTAGAGCCAGACATCCTGGAATGTGAAGTCAAGTGGGCCTTAGAAGCATAACTACAAACAAAGCTAGTGGAGGTGATGGAATTCCAGTGGAGCTGTTTCAAATCCTCAAAGATGATGCTGTGAAAGTGCTGCACTCAGTATGCCAGCAAATTTGGAAAACTCAGCAGTGGTCACAGGACTCAGAAGGTTAGTTTTCATTCCAATCCCAAAGAAAAGCAGTGTGAAAGAATGGTCAAACTACTACGCAATTGCACTCATCTCACATGCTTGTCAAGTAATACTCAAAAGTCTTCAACCCAGGCTTCAACAATACATGAACTGTGAACTTCCAGATGTTGAAGCTGGCTTCAGAAATAGCAGAGGAACCAGAGATTAAATTGCCAACATCTGCTGGATCATTGAAAAACAAGAGAGTTACAAAAACCTCTATTTCTGCTTTATTGACTATGCCAAAGCCTTTGACTGTGTGGATAACAATAAACTGTTGAAAATTCTGAAAGAGATAGGGATACCAGACCACCTAACCTGCCTCTTGAGAAATCTGTATGCAGGTCAGGAAGCAACTGTTAGAACTGGACATAGAACAAAAGACTGATTCCAAATAGGAAAAGGAATATGTCAAGGTTGTATATTGTCACCTTCCTTATTTAGCTTAAATACAGAGTACATCATGAGAAATGCTGGTCTGGATGAAGCACAAGCTGGAATCAAGATAGCTAAGAGAAGTAATCAATAACTTCAGATATGCAGATGACACCACCCTTGTGCATTAAGAGAAGAACTTAACAGCCTCTTGATGAAAATGAAAGAGGAGAGTGAAAAAGCTGGCTTAAAGCTCAACATTCAGAAAACTAAGATCATGGCATCTGGTCTCATCACTTCAAGGCAAATAGATGGGGAAACAATGGAAACAGTGACAGACTTTATTTATTTATTTATTTGAGTGGGGGGCTCCATAATCACTGTAGATGGTGATTGAAGCCATTAAATCAAAAGATGCTTACTCCTTGGAAGAAAAGCTATGACCAACATAGACAGCATATTAAAAAGCAAGACATGACTTTGCCAACAAAAGTCCATCTAGTCAAAGCTATGGTTTTTCCGGTGATCATGTTTGGATGTGAGAGTTGGACTATAAAGAAAGCTGAGCACCGAAGAATTGATGCTTTTGAACTGTGGTGTTGGAGAAGACTCTTGAGAGTCCCCTGGATTGCAAGGAGATCCAACCAGTCCATCCTAAAGGAGATCAATCCTGAATATTCATTGGAAGGACTGATGCTGAAGCTGAAACTCCAGTACTTTGGCCACCTGATGCTAAGAACTGACTCATTTGAAAAGACCCTGATGCTGGGAAAGACTGAAGGCAGGAGGAGAAAAGGACAACAGAGGATGAGATGACTAGATGGCATCACTGACTCAATGGACATGACTTTGAGTAAACTCTGGGAGTTGGTGATGGACAGGGAGGCCTAGGCGTGCTGCAGTCAATGGGGTCTCAAAGAGTCAGACATGACTGAGCGACTGAACTGAACTGACTGAAACAATGAACACTCTTAACAAGGATATTTCTGTATGTTTGTTTGTTCTTTGCTGTTGTTCTATTTTTTCTAAATTTTTACGCCAATGAAAATACTTCAAAAAAAAAAAAAATCTCCTTCTAAGCTTTGCCAGCATGTGATCTTAAGAGTGCTGTAGTCCATGGGGTCGCAAAGAGTTGGACATGACAGAGCAACTGAAATGAAGTGAACTGAATAATGTTTGCATGATAGAGGATTCTAAATTAAGGTTCAACCTGTCAAGATATAATTAACTTCTCATAGCAGGGTTCTTTATAAAGTTACTGTTCTAATGTATTCAGGGTCAACACCTATCTGGCTCATTGGTTTTTTTGTACAATTTGTTTCTTGTATAATGATTGAATTAATTAATAAGTATTCACAGTGGATCTATTTTATGTGCTATAGTGAAGAATAGTTTCCTCTTGTCTTATAAGTAAGAATTTTTTTTTTTTTTTATTTTATTTTTTTTTCAGTTACAACAGTTTATTAGACAAGAGGTAAGGTTAATAATACATAGGAATAAGCATGTCTGGAGAATCTCATGTACAGAAGAGCCTGGCAGGACACAGTGCATGGGGTTGCAAGAGTTGGACATGACTTTGGTTAATAAGAAATTTTTTTAAAGTTTAATCAAAAGTACTTATTGCTTTTTATTGTATTTTATTATATTTTGATGCTAGAGCAATAATCTAAATTATCAGTATTTTAAATGCTTGTTATATAAATTTTTAGGTACTTTAAAACTGGTTCAAAATAAGCTGAGATATCCTGATTTTTAATTACTGATGATAAGCTGAGATTCAAGGGTCCTATGGCAAAAATTTGGGGGAAAACAAATAAGAGGAGGATAAAGAGAAAATCAATATGAAGAAAATATCAAGTGAAAAGGTCTGAATTCAAGTGTCAGCATTACTCTTTACCACTTTTGTACTGTGGAGGAACAAAATCAATCTGAGCTCCAGTCTCCTCATCTTGATTGAAAATATAAATACTACTTCTCAGTTTTATTGTGAGGCTTAAATAAAGTAATGAAAATCAAAATGTAAACTATTATGCTTTTTGCAATGATAAATAATTATAACTGCTATAGTTTTTATATAAAAAAGTAATTAGAGTTTTCATAAGCAAACTAACAACTGAATTTCCAAGGCCACAATGCCTTTGGAATATAGACAGATTTTTATTTATTCAGAAGTTCTCTGTAATATTTTAGGGAGGTGGTGGATAATATAGAAAAGAACAAGGGAGTTACTTTTTCTCTATCTTTCTGAGGATCTTCCCACCCTAAAGCAATATTTTCTAGCAACAAATAAACACTGAAAAAGCAATGGGAATTCAGTTTTCAGAAACAAATCAAGTTTTTCTAGTAGCAAAGGCTAAAGAAGACATGTCTAATAGAAAGAGGGGTGCTCGCTTCGGCAGCACATATACTAAAATCGGAACGATACAGAGAAGATTAGCATGGCCCCTGCGCAAGGATGACACGCAAATTCGTGAAGCGTTCCATATTTTTAACACTGATGAAAGAAAGCAAAGAGGACACTAATAGATGGAGAAATATACCATGCTCATGGGTCGGAACAGTCAATATAGTGAAAATGAGTATACTACCCAAAGCAGTCTACAGATTCAATGCAATTCCCACCAAGCTACCAGCAGTATTTTTCACAGAACTAGATCAAACAATCTCAAGATTTCTATGGAAATACAAAAAACCTCGAATAGCCAAAGCAATCTTGAGAAAGAAGAATGGGACTGGAGGAATCAACTTGCCTGACTTCAGGCTCTGCTACAAAGCCACAGTCATTAAGACAGTATGGTACTGGCACAAAGACAGAAACATAGATCAATGGAACAAAATAGAAAGCCCTGAGATAAACCCACTCACCTATGGACACCTTATCTTCGACAAAGGAGGCAAGAATATACAATGGAGTAAAGACAGTCTCTTTAACAGGTGGTGCTGGGAAAACTGGTTAACCACTTGTAAAAGAATGAGACTAGACCTCTCTCTAACACCACACACAAAAATAAACTCAAAATGGATTAAAGATCTAAATGTAAGACCAGAAACTATACAACTCCTAGAGGAGAACATAGGCAAAACACTCTCCGACATAAATCACAGCAGGATCCTCTATGATCCACCTCCCAGTATACTGGAAATAAAAGCAAAAATAAACAAATGGGATCTAATTAAAATTAAAAGCTTCTGCACAACAAAGAAAACTATAAGCAAGGTGAAAAGACAGCCTTCTGAATGGGAGAAAACAATAGCAAATGAAACAACTGACAACTAATCTCAAAGATATATAAGCAACTTATGCAGCTCAACTCCAGAAAAATAAACGATCCAATTAAAAAATTGGGCCAAAGAACTAAATAGGCATTTCTCCAAAGAAGACATATGGATGGCTAACAAACACATGAAAAGATGCTCAACATCACTCATTATCAGAGAAATGCAAATCAAGACCACAATGAGGTACCATTTCACACCAGTCAGAATGGCTGCGATCCAAAAGTCTACAAGCAATAAATGCTGGAGAGGATGTGGAGAAAAGGGAACCCTCTTACACTGCTGGTGGGAATGCAAACTAGTACAGCCATTATGGAAAACAGTGTGGAGATTCCTTTAAAAATTGCAAATAGAACTGCCTTATGACCCAGAAATCCCCCTGCTGGGCATACACACCGAGGAAACCAGAATTGAAAGAGACACATGTACCCCAATGTTCATCGCAGCACTGTTTATAATAGCCAGGACATGGAAGCAACCAATATGTCCATCAGCAGATGAATGGATAGGAAAGCTGTGGTACATATACACAATGGAGTACTACTCAGCCCTTAAAAAGAATAAATTTGACTCAGTTCTAATGAGATGGATGAAATTGGAACTGATTATACAGAGTGAAGTAAGCCAGAAAGAAAAACACCAATACAGTATACTGACACATATATATGGAATTTAGAAGATAGTAATGATGACCCTATATGTGAGACAACAAAAGAGACACAGAGGTATAGAATGGACTTTTGGACTCTGAGGGAGAGGGAAAGGGTGGGATGGTTTGGGAGAATGGCATTGAAACATGTATACTATCTTGTAAGAAACGAAGAGCCAGTCTATGTTCAATGCAGGATGCAGGATGCATGGGGCTGGTGTACAGGATGATTCAGGTAGATGATGTGGGGTGGGAGGTGGGAGGGGGCTTCGGCATTGGGAGGTCGTGTTCACCTGTGGCTGATTCATGTCAATGTATGGCAAAACAAATACAGTATTGTAAATAAATAAATAAATATTTAAGTAAAAAATAATAGAAAAAGGGAAATATCTAGGGCCATGGGATAGAGAAGTTTTATTGTTAATGATCAGGAAAACCATGCTTGTACAAATAGGGAAATTTCCATTAGCCAGAAATATTTTTCTCCACATTATATCTATAAAATGATTTCAGAATAACAGAAAGGATTCTCAACTCTGGTCTGGGTCACATGTCACCTTCATTCTAGGTTCCTGTGTCTTCTACAGATCTGAAGCAGTTGGGTTTCTTTCATAAAGTCTTTCATGATGTAAAAAATTGCATTTTCTCTTGTTTCTGAAATGTGGGACATCCTTATCCCTCTGCAATAATTTCTATTCAGTCCTGTCTTTTTTTTGGGGGGGTGGTATTTGTGAATTTCACTTATTTTATCACTGACTCAACAAACTTTTATTATACATCTTTCATTATGTTCTAGGCATCATGCTTAGATGATGATGAAAATACACAGAACTCAGGAGAAGATTAAGGCATAAACACATTTTTGTCAATCAACATGATAGGTACACTGATAAATACATAGGTTGCGATGAGGAAACAAGATCAGTTTCCACCTGAAGTGGTAAAATCACTAAATGTGATACCGAAGAGATGACATAAAAGCAGTACAAAGTGTCTTGAAAGTTGAGGGTTAGCCAAGAGGATTGGTATAAGAGTAGGGTGTCTCTGATACAAAACAGCAACATTAGCACAGATGTAAAGTGAGACATTTATGTGTAATAAGAAACTACAACTAATTAGATAGGACCAATGATGCAAAAGAGGAAGCTTCAAATAGGGCATGGGCTACATTAAGGGGTACTTTGAATGAATGTCATGCTGAGAATTAGGGTTTGTATACAAGCAATGAGATACCTGAATGAAATTAACTAGAAGCATGATGGATTTGTATTATGAAGGTCAAGCTATGCCACAGCAGGAGTGATGTCCATGAGTAGGAGAGAGACAGAGGAAGGGAGGGAGAGAGACCAGTTCAGTTCAGTTCAGTTCAGTCGCTCAGTCATGTCCTACTCTTTGCGACCCCATGAATCGCAGCACACCAGGCCTCCCTGTTCATTACCATCTCCCGGAGTTCACTCAGACTCACATCCACCGAGTCCGTGATGCCATCCAGCCATCTCATCCTCGATCGTCCCCTTCTCTTCCAGCCCCCAATCCCTCCCAGCATCAGAGTCTTTTCCAATGAGTCAACTCTTCGCATGAGGTGGCCAAAGTACTGGAGTTTCAGCTTTAGCATCATTCCTTCCAAAGAAATTTCAGGGTTGATCTCCTTCAGAATGGTCTGGTTGGATCGCTTTGCAGTCCAAGGGACTCTCAAGAGTCTTCTCCAACACCACAGTTCAAAAGCATCAATTCTTCGGCACTCAGCCTTCTTCTCAGTCCAACTCTCACATCCATACATGACCACAGGAAAAACCATAGCCTTGACTAGACGGACCTTAGTTGGCAAAGTAATGTCTCTGCTTTTGAATATGCTATCTAGGTTGGTCATAACTTTTCTTCCAAGGAGTAAGCGTCTTTTAATTTCCTGGTTGCAATCACCATCTGCAGTGATTTTGGAGCCAAGAAAAATAAAGTCTGACTCTGTTTCCACTGTTTCACCATCTATTTCCCATGAAGTGATGGGACCGGATGCCATGATCTTTGTTTTCTGAATGAGGAGCTTTAAGCCAACTTTTTCACTCTCCTCTTTCACTTTCATCAAGAGGCTTTTTAGCTACTCTTCACTTTCTGCCATAAGGGTGGTGCCATCTGCATATCTGTGGTTATTGATATTTCTCCTGGCAATCTTGATTCCATCTTGTGTTTCTTCCAGTCAAGCATTTCTCATGATGTACTCTGCATAGAAGTTAAATAAGCAGGGTGACAATATACAGCCTTGATGCACTCCTTTTCCTATTTGGAGCCAGTCTGTTGTTCCATGTCCAGTTCTAACTGTTGCTTCCTGACCTGCATACAGATTTCTCAAGAGGCAGGTCAGGTGGTTTGGTATTCCCATCTCTTTCAGAATTTTCCACAGTTTATTGGTATCCACACAGTCAAAGGCTTTGGCATAGTCAATAAAGCAGAAATAGATGTTTTTCTGGAACTCTCTTGCTTTTTCCATCATCCAGCAGATGTTGGCAATTTGATTTCTGGTTCCTCTGCCTTTTCTAAAACCAGCTTGAACATCAGAGAGTGCACGGTTCACATATTGCTGAAACCTGGCTTGGAGAATGTTGAGCATTACTTTACTAGTATGTGAGATGAGTGCAACTGTGCAGTAGTTGAATGCAGTTCCTAAATTGAAGTATACCCTAGGCAGCTGGATATTTATGTCTAGAGTTCACGGAATCTGGGCTGAGAAAACAGATTTGAGAATCTTCAGCATTTTTCTGAATTTCAAACTATAGTAGAGGGGTCAGTCAGAAGAATGAAGGAGAAAAATATGCCAAGACAGAACCCTATATAATATCAAAATTAGAAGAAGACTCAGCAAATAAGCTTACAAACAATGCCAGGAAAACAGGAGACTCAATCAGAAGATTTGTAAACCATGGAAAGAATCAATCAGGAAGAGTAGCCAATGGGATTGAGCCCATTAGAGAGGAAAGGGGATAAAAAATGACAAGAAACCCATGTAATTCAGCAATTACAAACCACTGATGGCATTTTTAGAATGATGTTTCTGTGAAGGCGAAGTGAAACTACAGATGAACAAAAATCAGTGGGAGTTCAGGAAGTGGATACAGTGGTTTGTTGGAGCACCTGGTATATAAAGGGAGGGACAGAATGTACTAGTGTTTCCAACAGAATAGAATGTTAAGGGGCCCTTTAAGAGAGATTTGCAATTGTTCATGGTCCACAAATAACGAGTGAGCCAATAAAGTGTAAAATAAGAGAGAGCAATGTGATAACTCAGGTCAGTCAATATTCCAAAGGAATGCAGTCTAAAAGTAGTTGTAGCCTTCAACGGTGTCCTTGTCTTATTTCAGGATTTGGACTTCAGAACTGATTTCAAGATTTTGGAAGTAAAATCATTCATCTCTTTTTAACTTAAGGAACTTCCTCACCCAGAGTATGTATTCAGATGACAATTGAATATTTCATGAGAATTAAACTAAAGATGTGAAATGCTGGGCTGGATGAAGCACAAGCTGGAATCAGTATTGCTGGAGGAAATAACAACCTCAGATACACAGATGACACCACCTCTATGGCAGAAAACAAAGAAGAACTAAAGAGTCTCTTGATGAAAATGAAAGAAGAGAGTGAATAAGCTAGGTAAAAGCTCAACATTCAGAAAACTAAGATCATGGCATCTGGTTCCATCACTTCATGGCAAATAGATTGGGAAACAATGAAAACAATGAGAGACTTTATTTTTGGAGGCTCCAAAATCATTGCAGATGCTGACAGCAAGCATGCAATTAAAAGATACTTGCTCCTTGGAAGAAAAGCTATGACCAGCCTAGAGAGCATATTAAAAGCAGAGACATTACTTTGCCAAAAAAGGCCCATCTAGTCAAAGCTATGGTTTTTCCAGTAGTCATGTATTGATGTGAGAGTTGAAGTATAAAGAAAGCTGAGCACTGAAGAATTGATGGTTTTGAACTGTGGTGTTGGAGAAGACTCTTGAGAGTCCCTTGGACTGGAAGGAGATACAACCGGTCCATCCTAAAGGAAATCAGTCCTGGGTGTTCATTGGAAGGACTGATGGTGAAACTGAAACTCCAATACTTTGACCATCTGATGAGAAGAACTAACTCACTGGAAAAGACTCTGATGCTAGAAAGACTGAAGGCAGGAGGAGAAGGGAATGACAGAGGATGAGATGGTTGAATGGCATCACCGATTCAATGGGCATGAGTTTAAGTAAGCTCTGGGAGTTGCTGATGGACAGAGAAGCCTGGTATGCTACTGTCCATGGGGTCGCAAAGAGCTGGACACGACTGAGTGACTGAACTTAATTGAAACTAAAAATAAGTACAAAGGAGACTAACAGGAACATAAAACAGTTATCTTTTTGAGCGAGCTTCCCTGGTGGCTCAAATGGTAAGGAACCTGCCTGCAGTGTGGGAGACCAGAGTTCAGTCCCGGCATCAGGAAAGTCCCCTGGAGAATGGCATGGCACCCCACTCCAGTATTCTTGCCTGGAGAATTCCATGGACAGAGGTGGACTACAGTCCACGAAGTCACAAGAGTCGGACACAACTGAGTGAATAACATTACCTTATTGAGTGGGATAGGGAAATATATCTACAATTTTTAGAAAGCCCCCATTCTCATATAAGTTTCTTTTTCTTTCTTTTATATTCGTTTTTCTTTATTAATTGAATCTCTAAAGGTCAATAAAAGCAAATTAAAAGAAACTGTCACAAATAGAATGATCCTTTGTTTGACATTAGTGAACAGCTAGGCTTTCTATATAAAATACTTTTACAAAAAAAAAAAATTACGCTGAGTTAATGACAGCTCCATTTTCAGAGAAACCTGGCAGACTACGGTCCATGAATTCACAAAAGCATCAGACACGACTTAGAAATTAAACAACAACAATTGCAGTATTTTAGCCACAGCAACTCTATAAATCTAAGGTTTGTCTACAGATGAAACTTTATCATTGATCAAATATGTGGACCTTCTTGTAGAGAAATTCCAAATGTCTGAAAGGTACCAGGGTAGATGACTATATAGCCAGAGCATTCATAGCTAATGCCTTCATGGTTGTTTGTATTTGGGAACAGTGTTGCCCTTTTATTAAATTTGAACAGTTTCAGAGGAATAACATCTGTCCTCATTGTGAAACATGTGATAATTAAATGAAAGGAAAAATTAAAAGCATATTATTAGAATAACCTGTATTAGTGTTTTCTAGACTCCTTTCCCCCCCACACTTTAGTAAACTACTAGGTTAGCTCCTCTGGTACACACAGTGTCTCATTTACTCTCTTTGGAAGTAGAATCACCTAGGGCAGGCATCTGGATGGAAATGTGACAGCAGAGAGTGATGGGATGAAGTAGATAAGTTGCAGATTTAGGACTCCGAGAAGCTAGTTACCACAGAAAACAAAGCAGGCAATTGAAAAGTCAAGGGTAGAGATCTGGATGCTGAAAGAGTCAGCACTTTGCAGGAATCTTAGGTACAAAAATTTTCTTTTCCTATACCAGGATGGACTTTGATAGCAGGAACCCATCAGGAGTCAGAAGATTGTTATTTAGCCCCTATGTGGTTACTCATGTGGACCTTGGCCATAGTCTCTTTTCTTTCTTTTTTTTTTTAAAAAATAGAAATTTATTTATTTTAATTGGAGGCTACTTTACAATATAGTTCTACATGAGATGATTGCTGTAGGATAAAAACATACAAAGAAATTGTATCAGTTCAATGCAGTCGCTCAGTCCTGTCCAACTCTTTGTGACCCCGTGAACTACAGCACGCTTGGCCTCCCTGTCCATCACCAACTCCTGGAGTACACTCAAACTCATGTCCATCAAGTCGGTGATGCAATCCAGCTATCTCATCCTCTGTCGTCCCCTTCTCCTCCTGCCCCATATCCCTCCCAGCATCAGAGTCTTTTCCAATGAGTCAACTCTTTGCATAAGGTGGCCAAATTATTGGAGTTTCAGCTTTAGCATCAGCCCTTCCAAAGAACACCCAGGACTGATCTCCTTTAGGATGGACTGGTTGGATCTCCTTGCAGTCCAAGGGACTCTCAAGAGTCTTCTCCAACACCACAGTTCAAAAGCATCAATTCTTCGGCGCTCAGCTTTGTTCACAGTCCAACAATCACATCCATACATGACCACTGGAAAAACCATAGCCTTGATTAGATGGACCTTTGTTGGCAAAGTAATGTCTCTGCTTTTCAATATGCTATCTAGGTTGGTAATGACTTTCCTTCCAAGGAGTAAGCATATTTTAATTTCATGGCTGCAGTCACAATCTGCAGTGATTTTGGAGCCCAAAAAAATAAAGTCTGAGACTGTTTCCACTGTTTCTCCATCTATTTCCCATGAACTGATGGGACCAGATATAATGATCTTAGTTTTCTGATTGTTTAGTTTAAGCCAACTTTTTCACTCTCCTCTTTCACTTTCATCAAGAGGCTTTTTAGTTCCTCTTCACTTTCTGCCATAAAGGGTGGTGTCATCTGCATATCTGAGGTGATTGCTATTTCTCCCAGCAATCTTGATTCCAGCTTGTGCTTCTTCCAGCCCAGCGTTTCTCATGATGTACTCTGCATATAAGTTAAATAAGCAGGGTGACAGTGTACAGCCTTGATGCACTCCTTTTCCTATTTGGAACCAGTCTGTTGTTCCATGTCCAGTTTTAACTGTTGCTTCCTGACCTGAATATAGGTTTCTAAAGAGACAGGTCAGGTGATTTGGTATTCCCATTTCTTTCAGAATTGTCCACAGTTTATTGTGATCCACACAGTCAAAGGCTTTGGCATAGTCAATAAAGCAGAAATAGATGCTTTTCTGGAACTCTCTTGCTATTTCCATGATCCAGCGGATGTTGGCAATTTGATTTCTGGTTCCTCTGCCTTTTCTAAAACCAGCTTGAACATCAAGGAGTTCACTGTTCACATATTGCTGAAGCCTGGCTTGAAGAATGTTGTGCTTTACTTTACTAGAGTGTGAGATGGGTGTAAGTGTGTGGTAGTTTGAGCATTCTTTGGTGTTGCCTTTCTTTGGGATTGGAATGAAAACTGACCTTTTGCAGTCCTGTGGCCACTGCTGAGTTTTCCAAATTTACTGGCATACTGAGTGCAGCACTTTCACAGCATCATCTTTCAGGATTTGAAAGAGCTCAACTGGAATTCTATCACCTCCACTAGCTTTATTAGTAGTGATGCTTTCTAAGGCCCACATTGACTTCATATGCAGTTCTTGGATGCAGTCTCAAAAATGACAGAATGATCCCTTTTCGTTTCCAAGGCAAACCATTCAATATCACAGTAATCCAAGTCGATGCCCCAACCAGTAATGCTGAAGAAGCTGAAGTTGAACAGTTCTATGAAGACCTACACAACCTTTTAGAACTAACGCCCAAACAAGATGCCCTTTTCATTCCAGGGGACTGGAATGCAAAAGTAGGAATTCAAGAAAAACCTAGGGTAACAGGCAAATTTGTCCTTGGAAAGCAGAATGAAGCAAGGCAAAGGCTAATAGAATTTGCCAAGAGAATACACTGGTCATAGCAAGAGATTGTATATTCATGTTTTATTATCAGCCTAAATTTATAGCACCAAAAGTAGATCATCACAGACCATTCAGTGTTGCAAAATAATTACATCAACTATACATGTCCTCTGGACTTGCATATTGTATGAACAAAATATCTATGTTGAAGCCCTAACTCCCAGTATGTATGCCCAATCACAGTCATGTCAGACTCTTTCGGACCCCATGGACTGTAGCCCACGGTAGGCTACAGTACTAGGTGTAGGACAGAGGAGTGTAGGTTCCTCTGTTCATGGAATTTTCCAGACAGGAATACTGGTGTGGGTGGCAATTTCCTCCTCCAGGGAATCATCACACCCAGAGATTGAATCCATGTCTCTTGGGTCTCCTGTACAGGCAGGCAGATTCTTTAGTATTAGCATCAGCTGGGAAACCTGAACTCCCAGAATTACTGCATTTGGAAAGAGGGCCTTTATGGAGGTAATTAAGGTTAAATGAGGTCTTAGGACCCCAGGTCCAAGGTGCAGTGGCTGCGCTGGCACAGAAGGGCTGAGAGGAGCAACTCTACATTCAATGTGAAGAGGGGTGGTGGAGAGGAAATACCCCTTGACCAAGGTAAAGAGCAGCGGCTGCACTTTGCTGGAGCAGTCATGAAAAGATACCCCACGTCCAAGGTAAGATCTACAGGACCTTTTAGAACTAACACCCAAAAAAGATCTCCTTTTCATTCTAGGGGACTGGAATGCTACAGTAGGAAGTCAAGAAACACCTGGAGTAACAGGCAAATTTGGCCTTGGAGTATAGAATGAAGCAGGGCAAAGGCTAATAGACTTTTTCCAAGGAATGCACTGGTCATAACAAACACCCTCTTCCAACAACACAAGAGAAGACTCTACATGTGGACATCACCAGATGATCAACACTGAAATCAGATTGATTATATTCTTTGCAGCCAAAGATGGAGAAGCTCTATGCAGTCAGCAAAAACAAGACTGGGAGCTGACTGTGCCTCAGATCATTAACACCTTATTGCCAAATTCAAACATACATTGAAGAAAGTAGGGAAAACCACTAGGCCATTCAAGTATGACCTAAGTCAAATCCCTTATGATTATACAGTGGAAATGAGAAATAGATTCAAGGGACTATATCTGATAGATAGATTTCCGGATGAACTATGGAAGAGGTTCGTGACATTGTATGGGACACAGGGATCAAGGCCATCCCCATGGAAAAGAAATGCAAAAGAGCAAAATGGCTGTCTGGGGAGGCCTTACAAATAGCTGTGAAAAGAAGAGGGGCGAAAAGCAAAGGAGAAAAGGAAAGATATAAGCATCTGAATGCAGAGTTCCAAAGAATAGCAAGAAGAGATAAGAAAGCCTTCTTTAGTGATCAACGCAAAGAAATAGAGGAAAAGAACAGAATGGGAAAGACTAGAGATCTCTTCAAGAAAATGAGAGATACCAAGGGAACAATTCATGCAAAAATGGGCTCGATAAAGGACAGAAAAGGTATGAACTTAACAGAAGCAGAAGATATTAAGAAGAGGTGGCAAGAATACACAGAAGAACTGTACAAAAAGATTTTCATGACCCAGATAATCACAATGGTGTGATCACTCACCTAGAGCCAGACATCTTGGAATGTAAAGTCAAGTGGGCCTTAGAAAGCATCACTACAAACAAAGCTAGTGGAGGTGATGGAATTCCAGTTGAGCTATTTCAAATCCTGAAAGATGATGCTGTCAAAGTGCTGCCTCAATATGCCAGCAAATTTGGAAAACTCAGCAGTGGCCACAGGACTGGAAAAGGTCAGTTTTCATTCCAATTCCAAAGAAAGGCAACACCAAAGAATGCTCAAACTACCGCACAATTGCACTCATCTCACACACTAGCCAAGTAATGCTCAACATTCTCCAAGCCAGGCTTCAGCAATATGTGAACCATGAACTTCCAGATGTACAAGACAGTTTTATAAAAGGCAGAGGAACCAGAGATCAAATTGCCAACATCTACTGGATCATGGAAAAAGCAAGAGAGTTCCAGAAAAAAAAACATCTATTTCTGCTTTATTGACTATGCCAAAGCCTTTGACTGTGTGGATCACAATAAACTGTGGACAATTCTGAAAGAGATAAGAATACCAGACCACCTGACCTGCCTCTTGAGAAACCTATATGCAGGTCAGGAAGCAACAGTTAGAACTGGACATGGAACAACAGACTGGTTCCAAATAGGAAAAGGAGTACATCAAGTCTGTATATTGTCACCCTGCTTATTTAACTTATATACCGAGTACATCATGAGAAATGCTGGGCTGGAAGAAGCACAAGCTAGAATCAAGATTGCCGGGAGAAAAATCAATAGCCTCAGATATGCAGATGACACCACCCTTATGGCAGAAAGTGAAGAAGAACTAGAAAGCCTCTTGATGAAATTGAAAGAGGAGAGTGAAAAAGTTGGCTTAAATGTAAACATTCAGAAAACTAAGATCATGACATCTGGTCCCATCACTTTATGGGAAATAGATGGGGAAACAGTGAAAACAGTGTCTGACTTTATTTTGGGGGCTCCAAAATCACCGCGGAGAAAGGTAATGGCAACCTACTCCAGTACTCTTGCCTGGAAAATCCCATGGATGGAGGAGCCTGGTGGGCTGCAGTCCATGGGGTCGCAGGGAGTCAGACACGACTGAAGTGACTTAGCAGCAGCAGCAGCAGCAAAATCACTGCAGGTGGTGATTGCAGCCATGAAATTAAAAGACATTTACTCCTTGAAATGAAAGTTATGACCAACCTAGATAGCATATTCAAAAGCAGAGACATTGCTTTGCCAACAAAGGTCCGTCTAGTCAAGGCTATGGTTTTTCCAGTGGTCATGTATGGATGTGAGAGTTGGACTATGAAGAAAGCTGAGTGCTGAAGAATTGATGTTTTTGAACTGTGGTATTGGAGAAGACTCTTGAGAGTCCCATGGACTGCAAGGATATCCAATCAGTCCATCCTAAAGGAGAGCAGTCCTGGTTGTTCTTTGAAAGGAATAATGCTAAAGCTGAAACTCCAGAACTTTGCCCACCTCATGCAAAGTGTTGATTCATTGGAAAAGATTGATGCTGGGAGGGATTGGGGGCAGGAGGAAAAGGGATGACAGAGGACGAGATGGCTCGATGGCATCTCCGATTCAATGGACATGAGTTTGAGTGAACTCCGGGAGTTGGTGATGGACAGGGAGGCCTGGTGTGCTGCAATTCATGGGGTTGCAAAGAGTCGGACACGACTGAGTGACTGAACTGAACTGAACTGAACTGAGGCCATTGGGATGGGGCCTTAAACCAATAAGATTGGGCCCTTATAAATATGAAGGAAGAGACATCAGAGATTCTCTATCTCTCTCTCCACATGTATATAGAAAAGGTCATGTGAAGACACAGGAATAAAGGTGGCTGTCACTAAGCCAAAAGAGAGGTCTCACTAGAAAGTGAATTTTTAACACTTTGATCTTGGACTTGTCTCCAGAAATGTGAAAAAATCATTTCTGTTAAACCACCCAGCCTATTGTATTCTATGTCACTTGAGCAGACTAAGACAAATATTAGAATAAGACGCCATTCAATTGATTTAGACATTGGTCTATGATTTACAAGTTAATCATCTTCACATGTTTAAAAAGACCATCATGAATTCAATCCACTCCTGTCTAGTTTCCTAGCCTCATCTCTCGCCATTGCTCATCAGCTTTATAATTTTTGACCCTTAATGCCAAATTGCTTGCTTTTATGCTAAATTGTTCCATGTTTCTATACCTTGCTACAACATAGTCCTTAAATCTGATTTATATATCTTGAAGAACATATAACATAACACACCTTGTTTTAAGTCATATGTATCCCTTCTTACTAACTGTGCGGTTGGGAAAGTTACAGCACCTCTCTGTCTCAATTTTGTCTTCTGAAAATAGAGATTACAATAGACTGTACTTCATAGGATTCTGTGTTAGTAAATTTTTTACAAAATACATTTCTCTACAAAATCTCAGTGGCTTAAGGCAACAAAAATTTACCTCTTGGTCATATCACATTTCTGTCTGTGGGTCAGCTGCAGTTGTGCATGGCTCTGTTCTATGTGTCTTCTCATTCTAATACCCTTTCTGAAGGGGACGATACCATGTTGGACACACCCATTCTCATTGCCAAGAAGAAACAAACTGAAATATACAATTGTACTTCAAGAGTTTGCTTGGATGGGCATAGTCACATCTGTTTATATCCCACTGGCCAAGGCAATTCATGTGGCTAAGCCTAAAGTGAATGGGATGGGGAAACTGGTTTCAGAAGGAGTAGACAAGATGCACAATAACAGGGAGGATTGAAGAGCCCTCTTACTAGGAAAGGAAGAAGTGCATAACTGAATAATAATACAACCTAACACAGAGATCTTATGAGGATTATTAGATATGTTACTTGCTCACTATAAATGCTAAATTATTGTAATTATTTTAAAGTCCAGATCAGACATTACACCTTCTCAGAAGTCCTCTGGACACATCTCCACCTACCCACTATTCCTGAGATGGTCAGTTATCCCCTCTAAAACTTTGCATCATACACATGCTGCTCTGCAGTTCTTTTCTGTGTTTTATTGCTTTTTATGACTAACAGACTCTGTTATCATTCACTGATGTAATCAATACTTGTTGAAGGGCCACTACTCTGCTAAGCATGGTGAGGTGAAATAAAGAAAGAAGCAGTCTTCAGTGATAAACCTAGGAGTCGCAGGGGAGCAATAAACAAGTACACAGACATTCCAAATATAACATAACAAGTACAGTAATAAGGCAGACACCTGATAATAAATATTGATTTAAGCTAAATTAATCATATTCCCTCTGTGTTGAGCCAATTCAACTTAAGCTTCCAAAATCAAGAGCCCATCTTTAAGACTCTTTATATATTGTCTTGTTCTTGATGCAAGCAAATGGCTCCTCATTACTTTTTGATGTCAAACATAAGCAGAGAATCTCTTGAGACTGAAGTCAGAGGTAGAAAACCAGAATGTAAACAAGAAGCAATACAAAAATATAAGCATCTAGCTCAGAAGGCTTTGTGAATTCATTGGTGCTGCAGGTGCTTATACAGACAAGAGAAGAAAGGAACATTTCCAGGAATTTCTTAGTGGTAGGTGTGGCAGAGAAAACAGGATGAATGTTACAGAGAAATATCAGCAACTTTTCAAATATATTTTTTGGAGCAAAAGTCTTTAAAAACTTGATTGGAGTATAGTTGATTTAAAATGTGTTAGTTTTAGGTATACCAAAAGCCTTTTTGAATGATTAAAATAGTAAATGAATCAGTTCAGTTCAGTTCAGTTGCTCAGTTGTGTCCAACTCTTTGCAACCCCATGAACCACAGCACACCAGGCCTCCCTGTCCATCACCAACTCCCAGAGTCCACCCAAACCCATGTCCATTGAGTCAGTGATGACATCCATCTCATCCTCTGTCATCCCCTTCTCCTCCTGCCCTCCATCTTTCCCAGCATCAGAGTCTTTTCCAGTGAGTCAGCTCTTTGCATCAGGTGACCAAAGTACTGGAGTTTCAGGCTCAACATCAGTCCTTCCAGTGAACACCTAGGACTGATCTCCTTTAGAATGGACTGGTTGGATCTCCTCACAGTTCAAGTTCCTCTCAAGAGTCTTCTCCAACACCACAGTTCAAAAGCATCAATTCTTCTGCGCTCAGCTTTCTTTATAGTCCAACTCTCACATCCATACATGACCACTGGAAAAACCATAGCCTTGACTAGATGGACCTTTGTTGGCAAAGTAATGTCTCTGCTTTTTAATATGCTATCTAGATTGGTCATAACTTTCCTTCCAAGGAGTAAGCCTTCCCTCATTGGGCCTAAAGCCTAAACTAAGAACATCATCCACCCTTCCATGTGGCAGCTGATGAATAACAACTGTTGGACATCTACTAACTTTACATTTACCTCCATCACAACCACCCTATGGATTACATCACTGATGTTTGTTATTTACACCTTACTGATGTGGAGAGAATGCTTAACTAGCCCAGGTTCACATAGAAAAGAAATAGGCCAAAGCAGTATAGAGCAGTCAGAATTCAGAGTATGTACCCCTTCTTATTTCATACCTCCCATGAGCATAGCTTGAAACCACCATTTGATAAGGAAACATGTTGAACCTGCATCAGGACCGAGGAAACATCTGTTCAGTTCCAGCTCCTTCAACCGCATACAACATAACTTTCAAAAAAGTATACCGACACCCTGGGCTTCCACTCTCTCATCTACCAAAGGAGATTAGATCAGACCTAAGGTTCTCCACTTTTTTCTCACCTTAATATAGCAGATGAGTAAGACACGCTCATGAACAGCAGTGTCGCACTATGACAGTGATGCCAGGAGAGTCAAGAGCACAAGGCTAGATCAATCATGTGATGGGGAGTTGGAACACATACTGTTTATTATTGTGTAAGGTTTGTTGTTCAAGAATCACTGGGCTAGAATTTCTCTAAGACCTTCTCAGCTCTAACATTTCACAATTCTGCCATATTTTTCAGAGTGCTTAAACTTTTAGAAAATTATAGGTGACATTACAGAGAAATTATTTCACTCTTTTCAACATTCCTTCTCTTAAACATGGATTCTCCTCGCAAGAATAATGGAGTGGGTAGCCATCCCCTTCTCTAGGGGATTTTCCCAACCCAAGGATCGAACCCAAGTTTCCTGCATTGGCAAGCAGATTCTTTACCATCTGAGCCACTAGGGAAGCCCAAACACTGATAACAATATAAATTATATTATCATGATCCCAGTGAGCTAAGAAGATGTAGTATAAACAAAACAAATGTTTTTGAGTAGACAAATTATAAAAAATATCCCAGCAAGATTGATGGACAATGGATACTGACAGCTTTTTTTCCTTAAAAACCAGGTTGAAATACATGATCTCTAGGGATTAAGCAGTTTACTAAACAGGCATAATTTCTTTTTTAGATAATAGTAATATAGAAATAATAATGTTTATGGAAGTATCAGTTCAGTTCAGTTCAGTTCAGTTCAGTCGCTCAATAGTGTCCGACTCTTTGCGACCCCATGAATCGCAGCACGCCAGGCCTCCCTATCCATCACCATCTCTCGGAGTTCACTCAGACTCACGTCCATCAGTCCGTGATGCCATCCAGCCATCTCATCCTCTGCCATCCCCTTATCCTCCTGCCCTCAGTCCCTCCTAGCATCAGAGTCTTTTCCAATGAGTCAACTCTTCCCATGAGATGGCCAAAGTACTGGAGTTTCAGCTTTAGCATCATTCCTTTCCAAAGAAATCCCAGGGTTGATCTCCTTCCAGAATGGACAGGTTGGATCTTCTTGCAGTCCAAGGGACTCTCAAGAGTCTTCTCCAACACCATTGTTCAAAAGCATCAATTCTTCAGCACTCAGCTTTCTTCACAGTCCAACTCTCACATCCATACATGACCACAGGAAAAACCATAGCCTTGACTAGATGGACCTTTGTTGGCAAAGTAATGTCTCTGCTTTTGAATATGCTATCTAGGTTGGGCATAAATTTTCTTCCAAGGAGTAAGCATCTTTTTAATTTCATGGCTGCAGTCACCATCTGCTGTAATTCTGGAGCCCAAAAAATAAAATCTGACACTGTTTCCACTGTTTTCCCATCTATTTCCCATGAAGTGATGGGACCGGATGCCATGATCTTTGTTTTCTGAATGTTTACCTTTAAGCCAACTTTTTCTCTCTCCTCTTTCACCTTCATTAAGAGGCCCTTTAGCTCCTCTTCACTTTCTGCCATAAGGGTGGTGTCATCTGCATATCTGAGGTGATTGATGTTTCTCCAGCAATCTTGATTCCAGCTTGTGCTTCTGCCAGCCCAGCGTTTCTCATGATGTACTCTGCATAGAAGTTAAATAAGCAGGGTGGCAATGTACAGCCTTGATGCACTCCTTTTCCTATTTTGAACCAGTCTGTTGTTCCATGTCCAGTTCTAACTGTTGCTTCCTGACCTGCATATAGGTTTCTCAAGAGGCAGGTCAGGTGGTCTGGTATTCCCATCTCTTTCAGAATTTTCCAAAGTTTTTGTGATCCACACAGTCAAAGGCTTTGGCAGAGTCAATAAAGCAGAAATAGATGTTTTTCTGCAACTCTCTTGCTGTTTCCATGATCCAGCAGATGTTGGCAATTTGATCTCTGGTTCCTCTGCATTTTATAAAACCAGCTTGAACATCAGGGAGTTCACGGTTCACATATTACTGAAGCCTGGCTTGGAGAATTTTGAACATTACTTTATTAGCATGTGAGATGAGTGCAATTGTACGGTAGTTTGAGCATTCTTTGGTGTTGCCTTTCTTTGGAATTGGAATGAAAACTGACCCTTTCCAGTCCTGTGGCCACTGCTGAGTTTTCCAAATTTGCTGACATATTAAGTGCAGCACTTTGACAGCATCATCTTTCAGGATTTGAAACAGCTCAACTGGAATTCCATCACCTCCACTAGCTTTGTTTGTAGTGATGCTTTCTAAGGCCCACTTGACTTTACATTCCAAGATGTCTGGCTCTAGGTGAATGATCACACCATTGTGATTATCTGGGTCATGAAAATCTTTTTTGTACAGTTCTTCTGTGTATTTTTGCCACCTCTTCTTAATATCCTCAGCTTCTTTTAGGTCCAGACCATTTCTGTCCTTTATTGAGCCCATCTTTGCATGAAATGTTTTCTTGGTATCTCTCATTTTCTTGAAGAGATCTCTAGTCTTTCCCATTCTGTTCTTTTCCTCTATTTCTTTGCATTGATCTCTGAAGAAGGCTTTCTTATGTCTTCTTGCTATTCTTTGGAACTCTGCATTCAGATGCTTATATCTTTCCTTTTCTCCTTTGCTTTTCACTTCTCTTCTTTTCAAAGTTATTTGTAAGGCCTCTCCAGACAGCCATTTTGCTTTTTTGCATTTGTTTTCCACAGGGATGGTCTTGATCTCTGTCTCCTGTGCAGTGTCACGAACCTCATTCCATAGTTCATCAGGCACTCTAGATCTATCAGATCTAGGCCCTTAAATCTATTTCTCACTTCCACTGTATAATCATAAGGGATTTGATTTAGGTCATACCTGAATGGTCTAGCAGTTTTCCCTACTTTCTTCAATTTCAGTCTGAATTTGGCAATAAGGAGTTCAGGATCTGAGCCACAGTCCGCTCCTGGTCTTGTTTTTATTGATTGTATAGATCTTCTCTATCTTTGGCTGCATAGAATATAATCAATCTGATTTCGGTGTTGACCATCTTCTGATGTCCATGTGTAGAGTCTTCTCTTGTGTTGTTGGAAGAGGGTGTTTGCTATGACCAGTGCATTTCCTTGGCAAAACTCTATTAGTCTTTTGTAGTTAATTAAATATTAGTTTCAGATGTATAGCATAGTGATTCATTATATTTTACAGATTATATTTCATTAAAATTTATTATAAGGTAATGGCAACAATTCCCTGTGGTATATAATATATCCTTGTTACTTCTGTATTTTATATGTGATCGTTTGTATCCATTAGTCATGTATTCTAATTTGCCCTCCCTCTCTCCTCTGCTGCTTGGTGACCAATAGCTTGTTTTCTATGTCTGTGAGTTTGTTTCCATTTTGCAAGTATATTCATTTGTATTTTTTCATGATTCCACATATAAGTGACATCATACAGTAATAGTACTTTTCTATCTGATATTTCACTAAGCATAATATACTTTAGGTAAATCCATTTTGCTGCAAATGGCAGAATTTTATTCTTAACCCATTCACCTATTGATAGATACTTGTTGCTTTCATGTCTAGGCTATTGTAAATAGTGCTGGCATAATCACTGGGATGCATGAATCTTTTAGAATTAGTGTTTTCATTTTTTATCTGGATATATATCCAAGAATGGAATTGCTGGATCATATGGTAGTTCTTTTTTTTTAATTTTATTTTTACTTTATTCTACTTTACAATACTGTATTGGTTTTGCCGTACATTGACATGAATCAGCCACAGAGGTACACGAGCTCCCAATTCTGAAACCCCCTCCCACCTCCCACCCCATATCATCTCTCTGGATCATCCCCGTGCACCAGCCCCAAGCATTCTGTATCCTGTATCGAACATAGACTGGCGCTTCATTACTTACATGATAGTATACATGTTTCATTGCCATTCTCCCAAATCATCCCACCCTCTCCCTCTCCCTCAGAGGCCAAAAGTCCATTCTATACATCTGTGTCTCTTTTGTTGTCTCACATACAGGGTCACCATTAGTATCTTTCTAAATTCCATATATATGTGTCAGTATACTGTATTGGTGTTTTTCTTTCTGGCTTACTTCACTCTGTATAATTGGCTCCAGTTTCATCCATCTCATTAGAACTGATTCAAATTTATTCTTTTTAAGGGCTGAGTAATACTCCATTGTGTATATGTACCATAGCTTTCTTATCCATTCATCTGCTGGTGGACATATTGGTTGCTTCCATGTCCTGCCTATTATAAATAATGCTGCAGTGAACATTGGGGTACATGTGTCTCTTTCAATTCTTGTTGCCTCGGTGTGTATGCCCAGCAGTGGGATTGCTGGGTTATAAGGTAGTTCTATCATCAGTTTTTAAAAATAACTTCTATTGTGTTTTCCACAGTAGCTGTGCCAATTTATACAGTGTACAGGGTTCTCTTTTCTCCACATCTCTGCAGCATTTGTTATTTGTAGACTTTTTGATGATAGTCAACCTGATAGGTGTTAGGTGATAGGTCATTGTTTTGATTTCCGTTTCTCTAATAATTAGCATTACTGAGCATCTTTTCATGTGTCTGTTAGCCATCTGCATGTCTTTGGAAAAATGTCTATTCCGGTCTTCTGCCTGTTTTTTGATTAGGGTTTTTTTTATTATTATTATTTGTATGCACTGTTTATATGTTTTGGATATTAACCCATTGTCAGTCATGTAATTTGCAAATATATTATACCATTCTGTAGATTATCTTTTTGTTTTGTCCATTGTTTCCTTTGCTGTGCAAAAGCTTTTAAGTTTAGTTAGGGCCCATTTGTTTATTATGGTTTTAATTTCCTTTGCCTTGGGAGATAGATCCAAAAAAATGTTGCATGGCACTGACACAAAAAAGACACACAGATCAACAGAACAAAATAGAAAGCCCAGAAATAAACCCACACACCTTCAGCCTACTAGTCTACAACAAAGAAGGCAAGAATGTACCAAGGAGAAAAGACAGTCTCTTCAACAGTGATGCCAAGAAAACTCCAGCTTAGCATATAAAACAATGAGATTAAAATATTTCTGTACACCATATATAAAAATAAACTCAAAATGGATTAAAGACCCGAAACAGCAAAACTCCTGGAAGAGAACACAAGCAGAACTCTCTTTGACATAAATCATAAATTAGCATAATTTAGATCCAGACACTTGGGAGTTAAGCTACCAGGTAGCTTGAGAACCATTCTCAATCTTTATGGAAAAACCCCAGGTAGTTGATACATTCACATCCATTTAATCTTTCCTGAGGGTTTTCCAACTGTGCTAGGAGTGAAACAGATGTGCTGTTTATTTATGCTTTGTTTTTAAATAAACTTCTTTATTTGGAATAATTTTAGATTTACAGAAAAATCGCACAGTTAGAACATAGATCTTTCATACATCCTTTACTCAGTCTCCCTTAATGTTAGTATCTTTCATAACCTTGGTACATATTACTAAAACTATTAAATTAACATGGGTACATTACTATTGACTTTAATATAGACCTTCTTCAGATTTAACCAAATTTCATTTTGACTTCAAAATACTGTTCTAACATATCAAGATATCCAATTTATTATATTTGCTTATTTTTATTAACTAAAGTTTATAGTTTATTCAGATTTCCTTAGATGTTCTTTAAGGCCTTTCTTCTTTTCTAAAATCCTAATTAGGATATCACCTTATATTTAGTTATCACATCTCTTTAGGCTTCTTTTGGCTATGAATCTCTTAGATTTTCCTTGTTTTTAATGACCTTGAAATTTTTAGGAGTATGGTCAGGTACTTTACAGAATGCCCTTCAATTGAAATTTGTATAATGTTTTCTCATGATTAGACTGGGGCCATGATATTTTTGAGAGGAAAACTATAATGGTAAAATATTTTTTTATCACATTGTGTCAAAGGTACATATTATCCACATGGCTTATCACTGCTGATGTTGACCTTGAACTCCATTTGTCAGTTTCTCTACTACAAAGTCTTCCCTTTCTAAACTGAATTCATTGTGGAACATCTCTATACACTGCCCACACCTAGGAACTATGTTGTACTTCCTTGAGGGTGGAGTGTTTACATATTCTATATGGAAATCTTCTGCCATATGCCAAGTTTTCAAAGAAATAAAATGTAAATGCATACTTTTAAGAAAATGAGCATCTTCTGTTTCCAGCAGAATAAAATTAAATATTGGCTCAAACAGTAAAACATCTGTCTGTAATATAGGAGACCAGGGTTCAATCCCTGGGTCAGGGTGATCCCCTGAAAAGGAAATGTCTACCCACTCCAGGATTCTTGCCTGGGAAATCTCATGGACAGAGAAGCCTGGCAGGCTGTAGTCCATGGGATCACAAATTGTTGGACATGACTGAGTAATTAACACTTTTCAAAATTAAACAAGCACTTGAAAAGATATCACACTAGGTCAAGGTACTTAAGGAAGAGGCAAAATCATGGTAAGCAATAAAGACATATCTATCCCTTCAGTGGGGCTTCCCAGGTGGCACTAGTGATAAAGAACCTGTCTGCCAGTGCAGAAGACAAAAGAGACACGGGTTCGATCCCTGGGTGTGAAAGATCCCCTGGAGGAGGGCATGGCAACTCACTCGAGTATTCTTGCCTAGGGAATCACATGGAGTGAGGAGCTTGGTGGGCTACAGTCCGTAAGGTTGTAAAGAGTTGGAGCAAAGAGTCGGACATGACTGAAGAGACTTAGTATGAAGGCAATCCCTTCAGTTTGAGGGGTGTCATGTTACATATAGTGCAGGAGGAAAAAAAAATGTGTACAATGGGATATGTATCCTCAAGGATATTTTAATCTTTCCTACTTGGCTGAGAAGCATTTGGCCAGTCCGAAGAGAATAACTTATGTTGGAAGAACTCAGATTAGGAAGATTCAGTGGTGCCTGGTTCTATCATAAAAGGGTTTCCTGAAGGAAGAGGATCTAAGTGATTGTGTGCTTGTATTTAAGTACAATTCAACCAGTTTCCTTAACACTGGGTATGAGGCCATGCTGCCAACTAAGTCTTTAGAGGGAAGGAGTTGTCTTCTCTATTGCTTCTTCTTAATTTTGTAAACTATGTGTAGCTGTTTTCAGTTTTATTCTGAAGTAAGAGTAATCTAGTGGCCAGTAATTAAAAATTCTTTACATTATGCTTTTTGGGTCTCTAAACAACCCAGGGAAAGATATAGGGGCCTTGATTTACAGTGTGGAAATTGATGATGCTCCCTGCCACATGGAGGGTAGATGGGGGCTGGGTGGGGACTCCAGTCCAAAGCTGGCCTTTTCTGGCACCTCTCCTTCCATTTTACAATGTATCTACCAACAGAATGTAAGACATAGAGGCACTGTGCTTTCATCTGAGTTGGGCAAAGTTTATATTCCCAGGAAAAGAGAAGCTGCATTTCCCAAAACTAAGAAAAAACGCACTACTACATTCCAAAAGAATTTCCAGCAACATCTGGTTGGCACAATGTTCAATTATACTCACACATTCCACATGGTGGGCATCTACTTCTTGAGATTTTCTACTACAGGTATTGCTACTTGTAATATCTTGTTAGGAAGCAACAAAGGGAATAGGGAAAAATTTAATGGAAAGGCTGGAAAACATGCACTCCACACAGTTCTTGGAAGGAGTAAAATAAATAATTGTAAGGCATTGAGCTTGATCCTTGGTATCTGTGTGAAACAGTGATTATTCATCTGCAAAACTCTGCTCTCATTTTGAAGTCTTACCTGAGGCCTCTGCACCCATCCTGATACTATAGCTGAGCATTCAATACAAACTGTGCCAGGATCCTTCTCTCTGGCACATAATTTATTTCTTCTATGTGTGTGAGGGATATGATTTCATTCAATCATTAATTCAACATTTATTGCGTATCTAGTACATCCTATGGGAGAAGGCAATGGCACCCCCACTCCAGTACTCTTGCCTGGAAAATCCCATGGATGGAGGAGCCTGGTACGGTGCAGTCCATGGGGTTGCTGAGTCGGACACGACTGAGCGATTTCACTTTCACTTTTCACTTTCATGCACTGGAGAAGGAAATGACAACCCACTCCAGTGTTCTTGTTTGGAGAATCCCACAGATGGGGGAGCCTGGTGGGCTGCCGTCTATGGGGTTGCGCAGAGTCAGACACAACTGAAGCGACTCAGCAGCAGCAGCACATCCTAAGCACTGAGGAAGGTACACGAGGCCTTCACAATTCTATGGGAACAACGAGTACACAGATACGTCAAATAGGAAGTCTAAGCACAGTTGTAGAGGAAAATACAGAGCTCACAAAGCTCTTTCTGGACAGCTTTTCTCTGGTTTCTTTGAGGTGGGGTTAGAAGAAAGGGAAGAAAATTTGCCTAGAAATATAAACACTTCAAAGTTTGTTTCTTTCATGAAAGTTCTCTTCACGTTCACATTTTCCAGGGAATATTGACCTCCCCCTTTCAGTGCATCCTGTTATTATTCTACGTTTCCACTCCTGAATCAGCCATGCTTCACTGAATATATAATCTACATATTTGCCTCCTTCTAATGATGGTATCCTCTCAAGAAGATACTATATTATCACTGGTACCCTGGTCATGGTCTAGAGCATCAATAGCACTCCAGAAATAATAGGTAGATGAATGGATGGATGAATCGGTGAAGGACTTCATCTTCATTGTCAAGAAATACTCAATTTTCAGTCCTTAACCTGAAATTTTCTCCCTCTTCTTTCTCCTACTTACTAGTTACTTTTGTTTTTATAATGAGTGATTCAAGCTTACATTCATGTTTTCCACAACAAAACTCTCATATATTTTAAAGTTCTTTTTGGCAGTAATTATAAATGCACATGCAGTTGTAAGAAACAGTACAGAGAGATCCGGTATAATCATCACCCATGTTTCCCCACATCTGTTGTGACTATAATACAATGACACATACAGGAAACTGACTTAGATAAATCCACCAGCCTCTTTTCACCAGTTTTACATGCACTTGAATATATATTTAGTTCCCTTAAAATGTATCACACTTAAATGTTTGTGTGATGCCCTTGTGGTCAAGATACAGAATACTTCCATCACAAAAACCCTCATGTCTCTGCAGACTTAAGTTCTCTCCCTTAGGTGAGTCTTTGGATTCCTTCTCTTTTCCTGTCTCCCAATGCTCCCATAATTTAGACCCATGGGTAGCTCATCTTGGAAATTTCTCTTGTGTATTTCCCTCCATAAACCAAACACTTTAGGTAAAATTGAAAATAGGTAAAGTGTGTCATGATCCTGGATTCACACCCTTTCTTTGTCCCATAATGACATTTTTAGCACAATGATGCATTTTCTGCTCTAAGAAAAGACTTTGAAATACTGATATTAAGGCATCATATCACAGAACTCAAGTTATACCTGTTTTCAACGTCTGTAAGTGTTCACAGAAAATTAATGCTCATTTATATAAAATTATAGTGCTTCATTTTTTTCTCTGCTCTCCATTTCTAACACTGATGTGATTTTCCAAGCTAACTGATTAACTGATGACTTTAGTCAGATATGACAAAAAACAAAACTAACTTTACAGTATACATCTGTTCAAAATTGGACGTCACTTGAAAAACCATTGAAATTCACTAAAAAAAAGTTAATCAATACATGTACCTTTTTTGGTAAAAATGCTGAAAAGTTCACCTAGAACACTTCAGTTGCCCTATACACAAGAGTATAGACAGAAAGTGGTTTCTGAGATCATATTCAGCACCTATATATAACTTTACTTTGGAATCTTTGTAAGTTGTATCTAAAATCAGTTTTATGACTCATAATTTGTACATAGTCAGGAATAAAATACTTTAAGCTCCACTATCATTTCTTTAGTATAATAACGTATATCAAGTATATTTAGAAGCAATCACGCATTTATGCAACAGATACTTAGTGGGTTCTATGTGCCAGTAACTGTGAAATCATTTAGGAATAAAGACATAATTGAGAGGAAGTTGCTATCCTCAAGGAGTTTATAATCCAGTGAAAAAAACCGGCATGTGCCTGATAATGACAATAAACCTTTATACATGAAAACATGAAATGATACCTAGGAGAGTGGGAATGAAAAGCAAGAAGTGGGCACATCTACTTGGTGGTTATCAGGGAAGTATTCATTCATGTGTCACAAATTGCTTCTTGAATTTTGCCTAGCTACATAGCAATGGCAAGCATATCTTTAAATGAAGGATGTGTGTGGGAGTCCAAAGTCGCTTCAGCCAGGTCCGACTCTGTGCACCCCTATGGACTATAGTCCACCAGGCTCCTCTGTCCATAGAATTCTGCAGAAAACAATACTGGAGTAGATTTCAGGGGATCTTCCAGACTCAAAGATTAAAATTACATATCTTATGTCTCCTGCACTGGCAGGCAAGTTTTTTACCACTAATACCACTTGGGAAGCCCAAATGAAGGATAATAATATTTGAATATTTAAATTAAATAAACATCATTTAAATGTTTATATTTTTTAAAATTTAAATATATAAATAATATCATTTAAATTTAAGTGATATTATTTAAATTTTAATATTTAAATGCAAATTTTTTGATTTATTTGAATTTTTTTTAAACAGGGGAAATTGTTGGTTAAAATTGGAAAAACTAGAATTTTTAATCTCCTAGGATTATACTTTGTAAACTAATAGTAATAATAATAAGCTAAGGCATTTATGTTTCATAATACATTGATAATTTCCATATATTTTATCATATTTAATCATGCCAACAATTCTGTAAGTTAGATGTTGCAATTCTCTTATCAAAGAAATTTTTTATCCTAGCTAGAGGTCTTTCAGCAAAAGATAGATTTTGAAAGCAGGTCTGAATTTTCCTCCAGCCTATGCTGTCTCTCCAGTCTTATATAATGCTTCTCAATCAGGACTGTCAATGAGAATTATTTAAACTTTCAAACCTTTGAAATAGGAATGAAAATGCAATCACCCTTAGTTTCTGAGTGAAGAAAATGAAGCAATAAATTTCAATGGATTTACAGCTAATGAGCCCTGACAGCTAATGAGCCCTCACAAACTTATCTGCATGATATTTTTAAATGTATATAATAATTATAACAATAAAGTTTCATTTACACTACATTATATATTAGGAGGAGGCAATGGCAACCCACTCCAGTACTCTTGCCTGGAAAATCCCATGGACAGAGGAGCCTGGTAGGCTGCAGCCCATGGGGTCACAAAGGTTGGACACGACTGAGCGACTTCACTTTCACTTTTCAGTTTCATGCACTGGAGAAGGAAATGGCAACCCACTCCATTGTTCTTGCCTGGAGAATCCCAGGGATGGAGGAGCGTGGTGGGCTGCCATCTACGGGGTTGCACAGAGTTGGACACAACTGAAGCGACTTAGCAGCAGCAGCAGCAACACTATATTAGCATAAAATATTTTATCATAATTTGTAGATTGTGAGTTGCCATTACATATGTTATCTTATCTGATCTTCATTTTGAAAAGTTGCAATCAAGAACACTTGTACTTTCTAGTAAACAGATGAATAAACAAACTCAGGAGGTAAAGTAATTTAGAGACATATATCCAGTAACTGGGCCTTGCCAGTGGCTCAGTGGTAAAGAATCTATCCGCAATGCAGGAGACTCTGGTTCCATCCTTGGGTCAAGAAGATACCCTGGAGGAGAGTATGGCAACCTCCTCCAGTATTCTTGCCTGGAGAATGCCATGGACAGAGGAGCCTGGCAGGCCAGCAGTCAATAGAGTCTAAAAAGGTAGTGATTAAACCACCACCACCAGGGAACAATGATAAAATAAACAAAGGCATGCTTCACTTTTTCTTTTAACTAGATATAAGACGATTCCATGATATCCAGCAGGAAGGTAAGCTAAAAGTCAGTAACCCAAAGTCTGTTCATAAGGAATAGGTCTTAGCTGATAGCAAGTCAGACACCTAAACCACACACATACACAGAAACACACATAAGCATGCATGCTCACGCAAACACACACCCATACAATCACGTTACTTTTACACCAAATTCTATTGTGATCAAATTCTGCAATATGTTAGGGTTCATGGTATGCTCCTGAAAACTTACCTTCCTATTTATCATGTCACTGTGAAAATAGCAGAGGAACTCGAAGTTGAGAGATTGGGAGGTAACAAAATGCTCCTACTTAATAGTTGTGTAACTTTGAGAATCTGTTATGCCACCTGAACCTTAGTTTCCTCGACTGGAAAATGGTGCTTAATGTCTACTTTGAAGGATTGTTGTAAAGAATCAAGACAATTTTTTAAAAGCACCTGGCACAGTGTATACCTAGAGGAGGAGCTCAGGAAATCTGGTCCTTAATATGCTGCAGTTCTTAGAATAGGCTTCTCCAGGGGGAAAAAATAGCCAACCTTTCTCTGCAGAGGCATCTGGAAACACTATCACCCATTGCCCACACCAGAGGAATGCCAGTATCCTGCTAAAGAGAGACCAGAGCAGGAAACCACTTGGAAGCCGAACCAGAAAGGACGCTCACTTGCTGTTGTGACATCATGAACCAAAAAAGTAAACCCCCACGGTCTTGCTGATGAGACCATTTGCAGCCACCATCGGCATCAATCTGAACACATTTCTCAGGGAGAAGATGAACAGATGGTGGTATTTCTCAATTACAATCCCACAGCCATGAAACTTGGCATATTCCGGCACCATTTTCACCCTGAAGAGAAGTGACTTTTAAGGAAATGAAATACCAGCTGTATGAAACCCAACCAAGAGATAAAAGAGAGAAAGAATGGAGAGTGCTCGTCTTGGAGAATCACTGTAGCTCCCTCCTCAAGATGGATGTTAGTCGTAGTGAAACTGAAAGTCGTTCAGTTGTGTCTGACTCTTTGCGACCCCATGGACTGTAGCCCACCAGGCTCCTCTGTCCATGGGATTCTCCAAGACAGAGAGAATATTAGTGTGGTCTTCCATTTCCTTCTTCAGGGGATCTTCTTGACCCAGGATCGAACCCAGGTCTCCCACATTGCAGGTGGGTTCTTTACTCTCTGAGCCACCAGAGAGTCATATGCAGGTGATAAAGAGCAGAGTCAGAGTGCTTGGAGAGGAAAGGAAAGCTTCAGAACTTAATACGTATCAATCTAGCATTACAAAACCCATTTCAGATGCACAATTAGAATAAACCTGCCTCCCAGGCTAGGATTAACATAAAAATGTGATTCAAAAATTAATTATTGTAAGTAACATTCAGAAAATAGAAGAAAGAAATGAGAACAAAATTATACTCCTAGTAAGTGACAAAAGCTAAGTGCTTTACAAGTAGTTGCCCATTTACTCTCCATCTGTTAAGTATTTCATCATCAACAACTGTGCCTTTCTTAATTTACAAGGAGGCTCAGAAAGGTGTATACCTCCACCAAGCTTCCACTGCCTAACTCTGCATTTCTGCTATTTCAGTTGCTTGGTTCTCAAACGTGGCCATGCATCAGAATCACCTGGAAGGACTGTTAAAAGGCAGATTGCTGGGTATTACACCAACATTTTTGGCTCAGTAGGTCTGGAGTGGGCCCCAAAGCCTATATTTCTCACCTATTCCCCACTGACGCTGATGCTGCTGGCTCTGGAACCGCATTTCTAGAACCCCCGGGTGATGCTGTAAAAGGCTGAGGTTCTTTATGTAGTTGTAGGCCCTTGTTCTACCCCCAAATTCTACTAGTCAACATAGGAACAGACTGGAATCATGACTGGAATGATTAATCTCAGGAGAAAAACAAAAATCTGCTAGAGGGTGTTGGCAAGTTTTATGCATACACTGTGAAGTATATTAAACAGCTTGCGGTAAAATGTATGCACAGCTCTTTATGGCTCAGTAAAGACTTCGAGAAGACAAAGAAGCAAGCATTCAGAGATCTGACGAAGAAGGAAGTTAAAGGCAGAGAAATTAGAGATGAAGAACGGGAGCTGGCGAAGAAGCAACTCAGTACCAAGTACCGAGGCAACTGGGAGTTGAGGATTCAGGTGTTACCATATAACCAAGAAGCCAGTGAAGGCCCAGGGAGGTACCATGAATAAAGACCAGGATAGGCTGGATTTTGGACTCAGACTCAAAAGCCATCAAGAAAAATCAGGTAGGTCTCCTGGTGGATCAAGTGGCTGAATTTCTATTCTGGAGCTAAAATGTGGTGGCAAAGCAGAAAGCATTAATATTTAATTCATATCCAGTCCCCACCTTTGTCTTGCTACCAGATCCCTGATTCTGTTCAGGTGGGACTGTACCCAGCCTCCAAGCATACGACAGAAGGATGTCCTTTATCTAAGGAGTGATTGCTTAAGGGGTAAAAATGCATCTGAGTTCAAACCCAAGAGACATTTAAAAAAAGCCTACTGACTTCCAGAAGTTATTTTTCCTTTGTGATAGACACAGGGAAAAGATGTTCCAGCTTCAGACTCTGTGATGACTAGCTGCTTAGATTGATAGCAAACATTTTGTGGGCATGAGGGGAAGATGCCAGTTCCAAGAGGGAGAGGGATTTGGGCTGTTGAACTACTGCCCTCCAGATTTCATGTTCAATGGGATTATTCATTGCTCTGTGTGCATTTTAATGTTTAAGAAACTAATTGACACAACTGGAAAATTAGATGTGATCTTTAACAGGACTTGGAAAAACTGTGGCCAGGTCTCCCAATAACTGCAGTATTTATCTAGGAGAGTCAGACACTTTTTCTGACAGAACATTTGTGGACATAGTAAGCTTTTCACATTGTTAATCTTACCATACAAATCCCCTAATTAAGCCATTACATAACACAGGTTATAAGTAAGGACCTTCACATTTTTCCTCTCTCTCCATCTATTTCCATATGACTAGCTGTCCCCTCTTTTATGTTTTAGTCATTCCAAATATCTTGGTTTTGGAGGTCATCACCAAGTTATTTTGTTGGCCAAAAGTTTCACTCAAGTCCTGCATGAACCTTTGGCCAACCCGATATGCAACTCAGTGCCTTGTGATGCTATACCGTCTACCTTTCTTATATTATATCCTCCTTCCCTTCACATGCATATGTTCACCTGGATAACTTCTACTAATCACTCAAAACTCAGATCAACTATCACCTCCTCCAGGAGACCTTCCCTCACAACTTTCATGCTGACTTAGGGAACATTCCCTCTATTTCCACCATATACCTGCTTTGCTTTTCATTGAAATCGGGTATCACACTATATGGAGATAATCAGGTAATAGGTACATCTCTCCTATAAGATCACAAGATCCCTAAGGGAGGGATCTGTACATTTCCATATTATTTTTCTTGTACCTAGACATATAATTGAACCTCATTGCAATTTTTGACTAGAAATAAACTCAATATTTCAGACACCTATCAATGAAACTATATTCTACTCTAACAACTTGCAGTAACAGACACCTTTCAAGCAATAAAAACAATGAAATCCCTCTGCATACACTGCCACTATCTTTACGTGTCAGGCTGTCACCAAAAATGAATGTTCTCCATAAGCAGAAGGAAACCACGAGCTTGATTTAAGTTGTTTCCACTGGGAGTAGAAATCTTTTACCCTTCCAAAGTAAATGTTAATGAGAATAATATTATCTGCTACTGTAATGTGTATCATCATTTGCAAAGTACTTTGTAAGTGCTTTGTATTATATAATCTTCACATGAACCCTGGGAGATAAGTATTATCACTTTATTCTGTCAGATATGAAAGCTCTGGACCCCTCTGTAGTCTTAAAAATTATTGAGGACCCCTAAAAGTTTATTATATATGGGTTAGATCTATCAACATGTCTATAATTACTGTTGATAATTACTGTATTAGAAACTAAACATGAGAAAAAATGTGTTATTAATTATCATTTAAAATTATTATAAATCCATTTCATGTTAACATGTTTAAGGGAAATTAGTTGGCTCAGCTGGTAAAAATCTGCCTACAATGCAGGAGACCTTAGTTCAATCCCTGGGTTGGGAAGATCCCCTGGAGGAGGGCATGGCAACCTACTCGAGTATTCTTGCCTGGAGAATCCCCAAGGACAGAGAAGCCTGGGCTACAGTTCATGGAGTCTCAAAGAATCAGACACGACTGAGCAACTAAGCACAGCACAGCACAGTGTTTTATAAAACAAAACTTTAGTGAAAAGATTACCAGATTTTGTATTTGGGTATGTCTCTCATGCTTGGCTTAATAGAAGACAGATTCTTACACTGGCTCATACAGTCAGTCTTTGCAACATCATGTGTCTTGTAGAGGATTTCCCAGGTGGCACAGCGGTAAAGAATCTGCCGGCCAATGCAGGAGATGTGTGTTCAGCCCCTGGGTTGGGATGATCCCCTGGAGGAGGAAATGGCAAACCACTCCAATATTCTTTCCTGGGAAATCCCATGGACAGAAGTGCCTGATGGGCTACAGTCCATGGGATCACAAAGAGGTCCAACACAACTGACCACACACATGTCTTGCAGACTCTGGGAAACTTCACTGTACACTCGTGAAAGATGGATGGTGAAATGGCAGATAATGGCAGTGTCAATGTGAGTATAGTTTGGAATATACTTGTGTATCCTAAAGGGAACCCAAAACCATGCTTTGAGGACTGTGGGATCCGCCTGAGAGGGATCAAGTGATTTGATGGAGATCAAGCAACCAATCTGTTCCTCACCTAGAATTTGAGTCATTTAATATTAAGCCAGCACAGAACTGTGTTATAGAGAGACTGGATTAAATGAGCCATAGTATTATTGTATTCAATGAAGTGTGTACGGATATCTGAGAAGATGATTACCCAATCACTAACCAATAACTAACACAAGACAAACCACAGTGCTGTGCTGTTTGACTAATCATCAGCTCAGATAATGACATGGCATGAGAATCACCTGGGGTCAGTCAGCTGTGCATCGTCTGTATTTCACAGGCACAGCTAGGCAGAGGTCAAGGCTGTTGTTTTCTGTGAAGCTGAGGACTTTGGTGGACTATTTCCAGAAAACTAGAGCTTGGTCTAAGCTTTCAATTAGACTGAGAATGAGGTTCCTAGACTCAAACCACTATAGAAATCTAAAAGTCTCATGTGCATCAACTATGCAGATATTTTAATTACATTTGTTGCAAACTCAAGGAGAAGATCCCAAAGTAGTAAAATTTTTAAAATGAGAAGAAATCTTTAAAACACCTCCTAGGGAATTATCCTGACATGTGTGCAGTGCTTCTGATGAAGCAGGAAACCCCATATTCATGCTAAGTTTGAAGGCTGATCTGCAAAATCAAAGACATGTGGAAGGCAGAAACCTTAGGGGAGGATATTTTGTTTATGGTCATATTTAATTAGACAATTATCTTAAGTCAAATATATATTTTTAATTAAATGGGCTAACTAAAAGACTTAATATTCATTATTTCAATATATGAGTGACAAATATAGTCAGAAACAAGGACTTTCCATGTGGGTTTTAGGATAAGACAGACACAGTCCCTCTAGACAAGACTGACAGTTATAATATGGTGAGACAACAATTTTGATAGTATTAAATACACAGAAGTAGCAGTTAACTCGAGCTGGGTGGGAGCAGCGTAAGAAATAATGGATGGCTTTTGGAAAGAGGAAAGCCTCTATTAATCCCTAAAAGATAAATAGACATTATACAGATAAAGATGAATATATAAAACAATCCATATATGTCGAGGCAAGTACTAAGTGTTCAAATGAATGTGATCTCATTAAAATTTAGTAACACCACAAGTTTGATATCATTTTTCCCTATTTCTATTATATAGATGGCAAAACAATGTGGCTTATAGAATTTACCAGCATTGCCCAAGGTCATACACTTAGTAAATAGCACAATTAGTCTTTGAACATAATCTATTTGAGTTCAAGGCACCTTTTACTGTTGATAACAGGAAGCATAGCATAGACACAATGATAAGAAGATGTATGGTACATGCATTACCATGAGGCATATTCAGAGCATGAGAGTTCCTTGGACTGCAAGGAGATCAAACCAGTAAATCCTAAAGGAAATCAACCCTGAATATTCATTTGAAGGACTGATGCTGAAGCTCCAATACTTTGGCCACCTGATGCAAAGAGCTGACTCATTAGAAAAGACCCTGATGCTGGGAAAGATTGAAGGCAGGAGGAGAAGAGGGTGACAGAGGATGAGATAGTTGGATGGCATCACTGATTCAATGGACAAGAACTGGAGCAAACTCAAAGAGATGGTGAGGGTCAGGGAGGTATGGTGTGCTGCAGGCCATGGGGTTGCAAACAGTTGGACATGACTTGGCAGTTGAACAGCAACAACAACAGCATTCAGAAATAGCTCTGTACATGGAGAATCAGTAGAGGACACAACTAAAGAGGTTTGTAGGACTTTCTCTTAAAGAAACACAGGTGCTCAAATTCACATTCTTGAAAGAATTGCATGCAACACATTTTTAGAATATTTATTTTAAAAGGGAGAGAAGAATAGGTATATATTATTTGTTGTTTATTTGAAAATAAAGTTGAATGCTGATAGATGTCTAGAGATTTCAAAAGGAATGTGTTAGGGTTATAAACACAGTAAAAGATTCTTCCAATGCTCTAAGTTTCAAGAACACCAAAGAGAAAGCTCTTCCTATAATCCAAGGCCATGGTTTACAAACCCCTATCTCAGTTGGTCATGATTATGGTTAAAATGAAAATATAAGAAGTTTAAAGAGATTCCACTCTCACCATTTTGTTAGAGCTTTCCCTTCAAGGTGAGCTGTTTAGGGAGGGGCTCGTGATAATTGGAAATGGAGTTAAGATCAGCTATTCCAGAGGCATGCACAGTGCCTGATATGTGAACACTAGCCAAAGCCTCAACCTTATCATGCTTAGGCTTATAAACCTGGCCCAGGCTTGCTATAAACGGTTACCTAACCACACTTGGGTCCACTTCCCTGTGCTCAGTAAAACCAAGCTACTGACCCTGATTGTGGGGCAGGGAAGTGTCATGTTTACTGCAGGAGCCAAGAAGAGTCCAGGTACCTAGTGTTTAAAGACCCAAACTCCCTGAAGACTTCCAGGGAAAAGTCTTTAAAGACAGGTTGAGAGAGGGGGTTTGTGGGATGTGTGATCAAATCATAAACATGCTCATTGGTTGGTGATGAGGCAATTGGGGGGTCAACATCAGCAAGCTTATAATCCCAAAAGATCTTGGGTTTATGTGCTTGTGGGCAGGATACAGTTCATTTCTTCCACCTGGTGGGGGTTTCAGTTATCTGCAAAATAACTCAGAGGATATGGCTTGGAATGTTGTTTACAGTCCTTGAGGAGGAACTAAAGGTCCTTGACTCTGATTATGACCAATCTAGTATTATTTTGTCCTGCTTGACTGTTTTCCTTTCTTTCTGTGTTTCCTCACTGGTGATTGATGGGGGTGTAGAGGGAAGGGGAGGAGTGCTACGTAGTATCTTGGATGAGACCTTAGAACAGAAATGTGACACTAGGTAAAAACTATGGTAATCTGAATAAAGTATAGACCTTTAGTTAAATGTATTAATATTGGTTTGTTAATGTCAATAATTATACCATATGTGTATAAGATGTTAATAATTGGGAAAGCTACCATCACAATTTTTTTAATAAATTTGAGACTATCTTAAAAAATAATGTCTACTTATTGATGTATGGCAAAACCAATACAATATTGTAAAGTAATTAACTTCCAATTAAAATAAATAAATTTATATTAAAAAATTTTTTCTCACTCACATAAGATATTGATGTTTCTTTTCCTTTTGCCATTGATCTCAATTTTGCCATATGCAGATAGGCATTTGGTGGAGGTTATAGCTATAAAGAAAAGATGATAAATTAGCAATCTCATGCCAATAATTTTATAGACTGGAGAGTTCTTGAGCAATTAGAATTCAACTAAAACATATTATACTTTTAATGAAAATTCAGGGCAAAGAAGAATATAAAGTTATCAGAAATAGTAAGAAAAAAAGAGAAAGAGAAATAGGAAGACGCAATACGCAAGCTAACTCAGAGCTGCCACTAAAGGGAAAGGAAACCTCCCACATTTTTTTTCCCCCTAATTAATTTGTCCCATATGTCCCATTACCTACTGCTGCTTCAACAGGATATAGCCTGCTAAATTTTATCCTCAGAAGCTAAAGGACAGAGCTGTTGACAAAAAGAAATCATCAAATATTGTTAAAACTCAGGCACTCTACCAGCCCCCTACACCAAATGCGGTTAGATAGATCATGTATTCCATACTTCATTTATGAGGTGGAGTAAAAGGTGCAAAAGCATGGCGTCCCCCAGTCTCTGTAATCACTCCCAGTCTCTGTAATCACTCCCAGTCTTGGAAGGAACTCTCACCAGGAGAAAAGACACAGTGTCTGCACCACAGCAGATAAAGTCTAATTTATCACTGAGCCTGGTCTTTCCACATCTTTATAAATATGATCCAGAACAATAGTGACACGACACTCAAGAATTATGTAAAAGAAAAAAAAAAAAACTCAAAAGATAAAAAAGAAATCTGAGCTTAGAAAATATTAAAATTCTAGACATTAAAACGTTAAAACAATTAACCAGAAATTGATTAAAATACTATCTGGTTAAGTCTGTAAAAGAATTTAGGGGGAAAGAATTTGGCCTTGGAGTACAGAATGAAGCAGGACAAAAGCTAATAGACTTTTGCCGAGAGAACGCACTGGTCATAACAAACATCCTCTTCCAAAAACAGAAGATTAGACTCTACACATGGACATCACCAGATGGTCAACACCGAAATCAGATTGATTATATTCTTTGCAGCCGAAGATGGAGAAGCTTTATACAGTGAGCAAAAACAAGACTGGGAGCTGATTGTGGCTCAAATCATGAAGCCTTTATTGGCAAATTCAGATTTGAATTGAAGAAAGTAGAGAAAACCACTAGACCATTCAGGTATGTCCTAAATCAAATCCCTTACAATTATACAGTGGAAGTGAGAAATAGATTCGAGGGATTAGATCTGATAGACAGAGTGCCTGATAAACTATGGACAGAAGTTTGTGTAATTGTACAGGAGGCAGTCATCAAGACCATCCTCAAGAAAAAGAAATTCAGAAGGCAAAATGGTTGTCTGAGGAGGCCTTACAAATAGCTGAGAAAAGAAGAGAAGCTAAAGGCAAAGGAGAAAAAGAAAGATATACCCATTCGAATGCAGAGTCCCAAACAATAGCAAGGAGATATAAGAAAGAAATAAGAAATAAAGGAAGATATAAGAAATAAAGGAAGAAAGCCTTCCTCAGCGATCAATGCAAAGAAATAGAGGAAAAAAATAGAATGGGAAAAACTAGAGATCACTTCAAGAAAACTAGAGATACCAAGGGAACATTTCATGCAAAGATGGGCTCAATAAAGGACAGAAATGATAGGGACTTAAGAGAAGCAGAAGATATTAAGAAGAAGTGGCAAGAGTACACAGAAGAGCTGTACAAAAAGATCCTCATAACCCAGATAACCACAATGGTGTGATCATTCACCTAAAGCCAGACATCCTGGAATGCGAAGTCAAGTGGGCCTTAGGAAGCATCACTACGAACAAAGATAGTGGAGCTGATGGAATTCCAGTGGAGCTATTTCAAATCCTAAATGATGATGCTGTGAAAGTGCTGCACTCAATATGCCAGAAAATTTGGAAAACTCAGCAGTGGCCACAGGGCTGGAGAAGGTCAGTTGTCATTCTAATCTCAAAGAAAGACTATGCCAAAAAATGCTCAGACTACCACACAATTGCATTCATGTCACACACTAGTAAAGTAATGCTCAAAATTCTCCAAACCAGTCTTCAACAATACATGAACTGTGAACTTCCAGATGTTTGAGATGGATTTAGAAAAGGCAGAGGAACCAGAGATCAAATTGCCAACATCTGTTGGATCATTGAAAAAGCAAGAGATTTCCAGAAAAATATCTACTTCTGCTTTATTGTCTATGCCAAAGCCTTTGACTGTGTGGATCACAACAAACTCTGGAAAATTCTTCAAGAGATGAGAATACCAGACCACATGACCTGCCTCCTGAGAAATCTGTATGCAGGTCAGGAAGCAACGGTTAGAACTGGATATGGAGCAAATTGGGAAAGGAGTACGGCAGGCTATATATTGCCACCCTCCTTATTTAAATCATACGCAGAGTACGTTATGAGGAACACTGGGCTGAATGAAGCACAAGCTGGAATCAAGAAATAGCAGTAACTTCAGATATATGGATGACAAAACCCTTATGGCGGAAAGCAAAAAGAGCTAAAGAGCCTCTTGATAAAAGTGTAATAGGAGAGTGAAATAGTTGGTTTAAAACTCAACATTCAGAAAACTAAGAACATAGCATCTGCTCAGATCACTTCATGGGAAATAGATGGGGAAACAGTGGAAACGGTGACAAACTTTATTTTCTTGGGCTCCAAAGTCACTGCAGATTGTGACTGCAGCCATGAAATTAAAAGATGCTTGCTCCTTGAGAGAAAAGTTATGACCATCCTAGACAGCATATTAAAAAGCAGAGACATTACTTTGCCAGCAAAGGTCCATCTAGTCAAGGCTATGGTTTTGCCAGTAGTCATATATGGATGTGAAAGTTGGACTATAAAGAAAACTGAGTGCTGAAGAATTGATGCTTTTGAACTGTGGTATTGACTGCAAGGAGATCCAACCAGTCCATCCTAAAGGAAATCAGTCCTGAACATTCATTTGAAGGACTGATGTTGAAGCTGAAACTTTAATACTCTGACCACCTGATGTGAAGAACTGACTCACTGGGAAAAACCCCGATGCCTGGAAAGAAGGTGGAAGGTGAAGGGGACAACAGAGGATGAGATGGCTGGATGACATCACCTACTCAATGGACATGAGTTTGGGTAAACTCTAGGGGTTGGTGATGGACAGGGAAGGTTGGTGTGCTGCATTCCATGGGATCACAAACAGTAAGACATGACTAAGCAACTGAACTGAACTGAATGGAGAAGAAGTTATTGAAAATAAGATGTATCATTTTTTTTTATAACAGGGAATGAAAACTGTTAATCAGTTTTGAATAGGCAAATCTATAGAGATAGAGGGCTTCCCCGGTGGCATAGTGGCTAAAGAATCTGTATGCAAAGCAAGAGACCCAGGAGATGCGGGTTTGATGCCTGGGTCAGGAAGATCCCCTGAAGGAGGGCATGACAACCCACTCCAGTATTCTTTCCTGAAGAATGCCCTGGATAGAGGAAACTGGTGGGTTATGGTCCATCAGGTCACAAAGAGTCAGACACAACTGAGCATGCATGCATGCATAGATATAGAAAGCAGATTAGTGATTGCCTTGGCAGGGGATTATTTGGGAGAAAGATGAAATGTTATAAAATCAGTTGTGGTAATGGTTGCATCTGAATATGTCAATACTAAAATCCATTGAATTATATACTTTAAGTAGGTGAACTGTATGGTATGTGAATCATATATCTCAATAAAGTTATCATTAGAAAGAGAAAAACTCTTTATGACTGAATAATGACTGTGAAATAGATGCATGGATATAGCAATAAATCAGAACTGAGAACATGTAACAAATAGTAAAGATATAACCTTCAGAAAAACTACTTGAACAATTACTCCATAAGTTTTCCTTTGCAGATGACAAAGATAAAATCTAATGTGAAATGCCACTGCAAAAGAAAAAAAAAACTAATATCAAAAATAATTTGTTAAATTTAAGTAAACATTTGGAGCAGATGACTAATCTTTAAACTCCAACTTCCCCATTTGCTGATAAACAATTTTAAATAATTGATTTAAGCTCATTCAGTTTGCAAAATTTTCATCTGCAGCTTTACAGGGCTGTCACTTAATGTATTTATAAGTAAAGAAAAAAATATTAAGTGCAAGAAAGTGTCTTAACAACTGAAAAATGATTTTCAAATGCCCCTGATATATCAGTCAGTTATTTTCAAAGGAATTTTCAGTCACAAAATTCTTCAACATTTTTCTGCAAAAGTATATCAGAAGTTATTTGCTTAAAACCATTATTTCAGGTAATATTAGCAAAGTGATTTTTCTATAACAGCTTTTATCAGAAACATATGCTATTGTGTATGATTGAGTTCTTAATTGTAGATAGCAAAATTATCTCTGTCCATTTTAAACGGAAATAACAAAGAGTATTAATCATCAAATTTCCAGAAGAGCCAAGGACCTAGGCGTCACAATAAGAAGAATGTTGTCAGGGACTTCACCTGTGATTCAGTGGCTGCCAATGCAGGGGGCCTAGGTTTGATCCCTGGTTGGGGAATTAGATCCCACATGCTGCAACTAAGAGTTCTCATGCTGCAAAGAAAACTAAAGATCCCATGTGCAGCAACTAAGACCTGGTTCAGTGAAATAAATAAATAAAAATAAATATTAAAAAAAATATACTCAATCATTCAGATATTAAAAGAAAGAATAATGTAGACAGAAAAAAATATATTCAGAAAAATGTCAATAACATGCATGCATGATCAATTATATCTGAACATTTGTGACCCCATGGACTGCAACACACTGGGCTCATCTGTCCATGGAATCTTCTAGGCAAGAATACTGGAGTAGTAGCCATTTCCTAGGAGAAGGCAATGGCACCCCGCTCCAGTACTGTTGCCTGGAGAATCCCATGGATGGAGGAGCCTGGTAGGCTGTGGTCCATAGGGTCGCTGAGAGTCGGACACAACTGAGCGACTTCACTTTCACTTTTCACTTTCACGCATTGGAGAAGAAAATGGCAACCCATTCCAGTGTTCTTGCCTGGAGAATCCCAGGGATGGGAGCTTGGTGTGCTGCCGTCTATGGGGTCGCACAGAGTTGGACACGACTGAAGCGACTTAACAGCAGCAGCAGCAGCCATTTCCTACTCTAGGGGCTCTTCCCAACCCAGTGATCAAACCTGAATCTCCTGCATTGGCAGGTGGATTCTCTACCACTGGGAATCACACCACAGAACTATTTAGCAGATATATTATTTTTACCATAACCTCTCATGGCACAGAGATATGAACAATCAGCTTATTGGAGAAGTCCCTGATGCTGGGGAAGACTGAGGGCAAAGGAGAGTAGCTGTCAGAAGATGAGATGCCTGGATGGTATCACGTATGCAATGGTCATGAAGTTGGGCAAACTTTGGGAGATGGGAGGGACAGAAAGTCCTGGTATGCTGCAACCCATGGAGTCAAAAAGAGTTGGACATGACTGGGTGGCTGAACAGTTCATGGCACAAGGATGCCAGAGCCTGGACCACAGAAGCTGTGGTCAGCAGGAGTACTGCTATCATCTTATATAGATCAATTATTTCTAGCTCCATGATTTCTGTAGGTATACGTCCTTGAAAAAACAGTCAAAAATATAAACTTAGCTTCAAGAGAGTCTAGAAAATGTAGATTTTAGCTTTCCAGCATTTCTGGTATAGGCAAGCTATATTAAAAAAAAATTGGAGTGGGAGTTAATTTGTAGTGTCTACAATGAACAGTGAGCAAATGTGACAATGACAACACAGAGAATGAGTTTCTTCTAAGCCTTTTCCTCCTTCACCCTCCCAAACACTAAGATAATAGTTACAGCATTTTAACTCCAGCAACACAATATGTTTATTCTCTACGCACTGCTGCTGCTGTTGCTGTCGCTTCAGTTGTGTCCCACTCTGTACGACCCCATAGATGGCAGCCCACCAGGCTCCCTGTCCCTGGGATTCTCCAGGCAAGAACACTGGGGTGGGTTGCCATTTCCTTCTCCAATGCATGAAAGTGAGAAGTGAAAGTGAAGTCGCTCAGTCGTGTCCAACTCCTAGCAACCCCATGGACTGCAGCCTATCAGGTTCCTCTATCCATGGGATTTTCCAGGCAAGGGTTCTGGAGTGGGGTGCCATATACACTAGCTATTCCTATTTATATCAATTGCATGACTTGAACAATAGTCATCAATTGAAAGTGAGAACAATCCACATCTATATCAAATTTCAAGTCATCTCTGAGAGAAGCTGTCTGAAAGAAATATGCAGGCAGAGTTGTACAGTGTGGTCACTGAATGACCAAAGCAAAATCTTCTTTATGTATGTGAATTCCAATCAAAATGTATGTTACTAAAGAGGAGGGGGACTAATTGTAATAAGATATGGCATTCAGTTCAGTTCAGTCACTCAGTCATGTCCGACTCTTTGTGACCCCATGAATCGCAGCATGCCAGGCCTCCCTGTCCATCACCATCTCCTGGAGTTCACTCAGACTCACATCCATCGAGTCCATGATGCCATCCAGCCACCTCATCCTCTGGCGTCCCCTTCTCCTCCTGCCTCCAAGCCCTCCCAGCATGCATGAGGTGGCCAAAGTACTGGAGTTTCAGCTTTAGCATCATTCCTTCCAAAGAAATCCGAGGGCTGATCTCCTTCAGAAATGGACTGGTTGGATCTCCTTGCAGTCCAAGGAACTCTCAAGAGTCTTCTCCAACACCACAGTTCAAAAGCATCAATTCTTCGGCACTCAGCCTTCTTCACAGTCCAACTCTAACATCCATACTTGACCACAGGAAAAACCATAGCCTTGACTAGATGGACCTTAGTCGGCAAAGTAATGTCTCTGCTTTTCAATATGCTATCTAGGTTGGTCATAACCGTTCTTCCAAGGTGTAAGCGTCTTTTAATTTCATGGCTGCAGTCACCATCTGCAGTGATTTTAGAGCCCCCAAAATAAAGTCTGACACTGTTTCCACTGTTTCTCCATCTATTTTCCATGAAGTGATGTGACCAGATGCCATGATCTTTGTTTTCTGAATGTTGAGCTTTAAGCCAACTTTTTCACTCTCCTCTTTCACTTTCATCAAGAGGCTTTTTAGTTCCTCTTCACTTTCTGTCATAAGGGTGGTGTCATCTGCACATCTGAGGTGATTGATATTTCTCCCAGCAATCTTGATTCCAGCTTGTGCTTCCTCCAGCCCAGTGTTTCTCATGATGTACTCTGCATAGAAGTTAAATAAGCAGGATATGGCATTAGGGAATGTTGAAAATGCCTGTGCTGAGGTTGAGAAAAAGATTGCAAGAACCAAAAGCATACCGAGTATGAACTTTGGGCAATTATAGCACTTCAGGGAGATTTTGGATCCTTATGTATAAGATAAAGGTTTATCTCTCATGTCTTCCTCATCTAGATTAAATGAGAATAAAGAGATGTACCATTTACTGAGTTCTTTTTGTGCAAGGAGCTGAGGTAGATGCACAATTATAAGAAAAGAAAATTGGCTCAAAATCCAAATCATCTTAAATAACATCTATTTCATAGGGTACTCAAGACATTAGAAAATCATATTATATACTACTTATATTAAAATAAGTTGTGTTTATGGAAAATTAAAAATGACTTGAAATTTCAATCTATATGAATTTCATTATAAAATTAACATAAGTATCAATCTCTACTAAAATCTCTAGATGATATAAAATGGGATATCCTCAACAAAGAATTAGCAAAAAAAATTTACCAATGTTGGTAAAAAAATAATAACAGCAACAATCAAATTTCTCCTAATACACTCTAAATTACTCTTCTTCCACTTTGCAAACCCAAGGAAATTCTTCAAAGTATGCACCCTTATCACTCTTACTCCCTATTAGTATATGCCAAAATTCCAGTTCATAAGAGTTCATCCTCACATGCATTAGACAAAAATTTATTTTATGACTCCTCTGTGCTAGAGACTGGGACAGGCCCTGGGAAAACATCAGTGAACAACAGAGATATAATCCCCTCTCTGATGGGGCTTATACCCCAACAGACAAGAAAGGTAGTGCTCAAGTTTAAAGCAGGCTTATTCTGTCTGCATAGCCTCTGAACTATATTTAAAGTAAAGGGGGAGGAGATAGGAATGAATAATCGCTATAAGATATAATATCACAAATATGTAAACCAACTACTATTGGCCAACAGAATGAGGACAACTCAATTCCAGATAAAGACAATAGGACAGACACATGGCAGTGGTGGCACCTTAGCTGGCTCCTAATAAAGAGATTGAGCTTCCTGCAGAATTCCAGTCACAAAGCAGATTCTTAATAAATGCATATTGAATAAATGAGTCAATAGGAAGACAAATATTCTAGGAGCACAATGGTGCAAACATAAATAATTGAGATAGGAATGAGCAGCCTATATTTGAATATTTTCTCTTTTGTTAAGTGTCCTTCATGATAGCCAATGCCAATATAAAATTTTGAGAAGAAAATGAAACCAAGGCACTAATGGAAAATATACTTAAAGATAGCAAATAGCCTCTACCTTAGAGGTTAGAAAAAGTGTCAGTCATAATTAAATGTTACACAAAGAAAACATATTCTGTTTCCAAAAGGTGTGAAGAAGCTCACCTGTTTTTCACATTTATCATTTGAGTTAATGGCAAATTAAATCATTATTTTCACTACCAGTGATGTTGCTCAAACTCAAGATCTGATTTCTGCTAGTAGTAGGAGTGTTTCTCGCTCAGTCGTGTCTGACTCTTTGCGACCCCATGGACTGTAGCCAGCCAGACTCCTCTGTCCATGGGATTCCCCAGACAAGAATACTCTTAAGTAATTGGGTATTACATTATGAGATTGCCATTTCCTTCCCCCTAGGACCTTCCCAACCCAGAAATCAAAACCAGTTCTTCTGCACTACAGACAGATTCTTTACTGTCTGAGCTATTTCAGCAGCGTGTGATGGGTAAAAAATTGATAGGGGCCTCATGCTTTCCTACATCTCCTTGAAATCAATTATAAATGTATTTAGGAAGAATAAGTATGAGAAAATAATTTATAGTACCTTCCTTTCTCAGCTATTTTGGCTGTGTCAAATGAGAAAAAATACATAGAATCAATAAGAAGAGATCAAATATAAGGTAAAGAAGTCATGAGGCTTATTCCTAAGCATTTATCCATTCATTATTTCTTTCAAATCATGGGCACTCAGGTCCTTTAGAGGGAAATCACTAACTTGGAGAACAAAGAATTTCATCCTCAGATACTAAATCCATTGTCACATCCAGATGAAGAACTCCCATTTGAATTGTATTATCCATGTACCATTTGGCAAGGGGAGGTATGTCTGCTAGAGCTGATTCACTCCTGCCAGGAAGCCCACTTGGATTTCTTTGTAAAAGAGCTGTCCCTCCTTGGGAGGTAGATATCTCATAAATTTAGAGGCAAGTATTACATGAGAGCAAAAGTTAGAGCATGACTGTATACCACTATAGGGCATGCAACACTATCCCACTCACTTTCCTTCTTAATCTGTATAGCATCATGAAAGTGAAAGTGAAGTCGCTCAGTGGTGTCCAACTCTTTGCGAGCTGTGGACTGTAGCCCGCCAAGCTCCTCCATCCATGGGATTCTCCAATCAAGGATACTGGAGTGGGTTGCCATTTCCTTCTCCAGGGGATCTTCCCGACCCAGGAATCAAACCCAGGTCTCCCACATTGCAGGCAGACACTTTAACCTCTGCACCACCAGGGAAGCCTATATTCAAGAAAACCAAGACTTGGATGATTAATTGGGCTTCCCTGGTGGTTCAGGTGGTAAAGAATCTGCCAGTAAAGCGAGAGACCCAGATTCGATCCCTGGGTCAGGAAGATGCCCTGGAGCAGGAAATGGCAACCCACTCCAGTATCCTTGCCTGGAAGATTCCATAGACAGAGGAGCTTGGTAGGCTACAGTCCATGGGATCACAAAGAGCCAGACATGACAGAGCAACTAACACACACAAAGTTATGAAACCTAAAAGAAGCAGAATTAAGACTTAGACTCAGTTCTCCTAGCTGCAAGCCCACACTTCTGTCAACTCTATGGTTCCATGTCAGCATCTAATTCCATGAGCATCAGCTCTCTACCACCTCCTTTGGGCAGAAGCCATAGGTCTGCTGTTACCAAAGACCTGAGCAATATTTGAGGAGATGGACACTGGGGGACTAGTGCATGTTCTTACTTGGAAAAGTCTAAAGATGAGAAGCTGGCCAGAGCTTCCATGACAGTAGGATGAGCAGAGATAGCTATAATGGGATCCTAGACTTCATCTCGTGAGCGGACACCCATTTGTGAGTCTTCATGAGAGCCAAGTGGATCCTACTGAAGGAAGTCAGACTGTAGTCATATTGAACAAATTATATTCAAGTGGGCTTCCTGGCAGGAGACAATCAGCGTTAGCAGGCAGAAGCTGGAGTTGTACAATTAGATGATGAAGCTGAGGAAAAGAAAGAGGCAAGAGGCAATCTCATCTACCGATCACATCACTGATAACTCTGGAGTGTTTCACTGGAAGAGCTTCATCAAGGAAATCTCAAAGGAACCCATGAAATAAACCTTCAGTAGTTGGAATTTGTGTACCTAGCACTCAGAGGCCATCAATGCCTGATTAACTCTGTCCAATTCGAGTAAAGTGCATGATGACCTTTAACATTCTACTCTCCTGCATTTCCAATCTGGAAAAGATGGATATGAGTTAAGAGGGTTGGAAGAGTGAGTGAGAAAAAAAAAATGCGAAAGCTGACCACAATCCTCTCTAAACTGAAACTATGTAGGTCTAAAATCTGAGTTGTCAGTGGGGATGAGAAGAAGATTTAAACTGAAGCAGAAATTTAAGTTTTGATCTGAAAACAGGGCTGTCCTGTTCTGAGATCTAGCTTGGATAAGGTATGAGAGATGTGGCAAAGCTTGATGAAAAGGCAGGGGCAGGAGGAAAACAAATTTGGTTCCTTCTGTCATTTCACCAAGTTCAAATCTTTCAATAAACTGACAAAACATGCACTTTATTGCTAAATATTCAAAATTTAAATCAAAGAAACATGATATGACTGTTTTAAGAATTTTAAACAATTATAGAAGTTAGGTATTTTAGAACCTGGCAAACAGAGTACACGTAAATCAGAACCGAATTATTATATAACCCTGTTTATATTATACTGTGAGTTACACAGAAGGGACAATGAGTTCCATGGTTGCTATGTACCAAAATCAGAAGTTTACACAAGTTATCTTGACTTCATGATCCATGCTTTTTCAGAATGCTGTGCTTGTCCTTCTAAGGGTCTACTTGAAGAAAATTACTATCTTAGGCTCCGGGATGATAGCAAAGACAATGCTTTTACATCCTACTCTTTGCCATGGTAGAAGACGATACATTATCTGGAAAGATAATTTATTAACTCTACAGTAGTAGTCTATGTTGGGAGAAAAATGAGATCTACATTAATGTTCTTGGTCCCAAATTATGCTCAGGAGGATGGAAACCTAAGAGGGAGCAAGAGTAAGGAAACATTTTCCTTTCCTGTTCTGCAGAACAGGGTTTTGGAAACTCTACTAGTGAAAGAGGGCCCAAAAGATCAGGTCTGGTTCAAGCAAGTCTCCATGGAAGAAACGATGAAACGTTAGTGTTCAAGTTATCTGCATTGGGTTTAACAGGGTTATCTATTTGAAGCAAAACCATGACCGTACATAACAGTGAAGCTCTCTCAGATGGAGGGTACCATTTTTCAAGAATTGGAAATGAATTAGCATAATAGCTCTTCTGTTATTAAAAAGTCAGTGTTAGGGATGATAAAGTTCCCAGAGCAGTCAGTGCATCAGATACGATGTAGCTTTGACCAATTAATTCCACTGCTGTGTAAGGATCTGAAAATGAATAAAAACTTCAGGTTCAAAAGTGCTCATCACAGCCTTTACATACTCATGAAATATTTGCTAGCAACCCAAGCCCAATAATAAGTGGTTAATGAAGCTATGGCAAAGCTATTGTAGGTGGCTACTGTGTAACTCACACTTTGGAATTTAGACAGCCCTCTAGGACATCACGACTGAGTGACTTCACTTTCACTTTCACTTCACTTTCTAGGACATCACAGGCAGGTACCCAGTGAGAGGCAAGGATACTGGAGGGCACAAGCTCAAAGAGGGACAAGAGTTTCCATCATTGAGGTATTTGGTGCTTTCTGTGCGTGCTAAGTCACGTTAGTCACATCTAACTCTCTGAGACCCTATGGACTACACCCTGCCAGGCTCCACCGTCCATAGGATTCTCCAGGCAAGAATACTGGAGTGGGTTGTCATTTCGTTCTTCAGGGGATCTTCCTGACTCAGGGATCGAACGTCTGTCTCTTACATCTCCTGCATTGACAGACATTGACAGTGGGTTCTTTACCATTGTGCCACCTGGGCTTCCTACCAGGTCTTTAAAAAAAAACAACTATCTTATATTGCAGTAATGGCACCCCCACTCCAGTACTCTTGCCTGGAAAATCCCATGGATGGAGGAGCCTGGTGGGCTGCAGTCTATGGGGTCGCTGAGAGTTGGACACGACCCAGTGACTTCACTTTCACTTTTCACTTTCATGCATTGGAGAAGAAAATGGCAACCCACTCCAGTGTTCTGGGATGGCAGAACCTGGTGGGCTGCTGTCTATGGGGTCGCACAGAGTCGGACACGACTGAAACAACTTAGCAGCAGCAGCAGCAGCAGTGTAGTTGATTAACAATAGTTTCAGATGTACAGCAAAGTGATTCAGTTATACTTACACACATGCCTAATTTTTTTCAAATTCTTATCCCAGTTAGGTTATTAGATAATATTGAGCAGAGTTCACTGTACTACATAGCAGGTCCTGGTTAGTTAAATATAGCAGTATTTTTAATATTTTAAAATATTTTAAATATAGCAGTATTTAAATATAGCAGTATGTATACATCAGTTCCAGACTCCCAATGTATCTCTCCCTGCAGTCATTCCCCTTTGGTAACCATAAGTTTGTTTTCTAAGTCTGTGAGTCTGTTTCTGTTTTGTGAATAAGTTCATTTGTATTATTTTTTTAGATTCCATATATGAGCAATATCATATGACAGTTGTCTTTCTCTGACTTACTTCACTTAGTATGATAATCTCCAGGTCCACCCATGTTGCAGATGAATTATATTTATTGGTGGAAAAGTTCAGAGGGAAAGAAATCTAGGCAATAATAAAGTGCACAAAGATCTTCTAGAATGGAAGGAGAAGGGAATCCTTCTTTCCCGCAATTCCCTCCTTTAAAAGCTACTGATTTTAAAAAGGAAGATGTAAAATAGAAAAGAAATTTCTAAAATGAAACCAGTATGTAATTGTAATCAATTCTTGTACTTTCTAGACAGTAAAAAAAAAAAAAAATAGGCTAAATAAAGTTTGGGTGAATATTCATTCAATAAATTATGATAAGATCTGAGATGGAGGGTACCACAATAAATAGGGAAGACCTCAAATTTCATTTGCTTTATTTTGAAGCAGTAAGTTCACACATTAAAAAATGAATTGTAACTTATGCATAATAGAAACAACTGTCACAGGGAGACAGAAGTGTAAGTTAAGAATGATGGTGGGGAGAGGACACTATTTTGAATAAAGCTAGTCTAGGAAGTGTAAGCAGAAGGAGCGACACTTAGAATAGGCGTGATTTTAGAATGAGACTGCAAATAAGACTGTAATTTGCCTCTGACTTTCTGTGTGATTTAAATTCTCAGAATTTCAGAGAGAAAAGATGAGAACCATCTAAAATGGTAAACAGATGGGCATGTTGGGGACAGAACTAGGCTAATAAGATTGGCATTAGCAGGAATGAATTACTGAGGATGCCTTTGAGGAACTCGGGCTGGAATCCCTGCCCCTCTGATGACCATGAGTAGAGAAGAATGCAAGAGTGAAAGTACTTCCAATGTTGGTTTCCCATTTCTCAATATGAACTCTCTGAAGTCAAGGGATGAATCTGATCCTTATAACTGGCACAGTATTGGTACCCAGTGAATAAACAAAAGAATCAGGATTAGATTTTGAAAGGAATTTTAGTATTTATATGCTATTTTGAAATAGAATATTTGCTGTCTTTTTTCATTTTTTTATTTCTGCAGTCTGATTTAAAAGATCAAAGTGATGAGATTGTATCTGTGGTCTGGAATTGAATATATTCAAATATCTTGAATCCATGCCTTGTGAAAAGGGCATGGTCTCTCCTCTAACCAGAGACCTTCAGTGTAGTTCCCCCATCAGGAACCGTAAGGAAATTGAGACTTAGGAAATTGAATTTCATAAAATCATATAAGAGATTTGCTAAGAATTGAAGCCTGTTTTCCTCTGCCAAGCCACTGCCTGTTCTGTAAGATGGCACATTCATTTTCATGGTTTTCCTTTAAATTGTTTTGAATTTTCTACAAACACAATCATACCATCTGAGAATATCCATTGTTACATATTTTTCCTTTTCCAGTCCTTGTGAACGATACTTCTTTTCCTTGACTTATTGCAATGGTTATGAGCTTTGGTAGAATGCTGAACATAAATGGTTACAGAAATCATGATTTTGTCTTTGCCAATCTCTGAAACAAAGCATTTGCCATTTTACCAATGAATCTGATGTTAACTGTACAGTTTCTGTAAATAGTTTTTATCAGAATAAGAACAAAGCCTTCTATTCCTAGTTTACTAATTTTTTTTATCATGATGGGTGTTGGATTTTATTTAAAGCTTTCTTTGTAGTCATTGATTAATCATGATTTCTCTTCCTTTGTTTTTGTTTATATAGTGTTTTACATTGGTTTTCTAGTTTTAAACTAACAATGCATATTTATAAATTGGCTTTGTGTATTGTTACTGTTGTATACTACTAGATTTTATCCACTATAGTGTAGGATTTTTTTGCATCTATATTTATAGGACTTACCTGGTGGCTCAGATGGTAAAAACATCTGCCTACAATGCAGGAGACCTGGGTTCAATCCCTGGGTTGGGAAGATCTCCTGGAGAAGGAGATGGTAACCCAGTATTCTTGCCTGGAAAATCCCACAAATAGAGGAGCCTGGTGGGCTGCAGTCCATGAGTCACAAAGAGTTGGACATGATTGAGCAACTTCACTTTCACTTTCTTTTTTTTACAGGAGAGTTTGGGCTATAATGTATTTTTGTAAGGTCTTAGATTCTAATCAAGATTATATGTTCATAAGGTAATTGTGAATGAATTGTTTTCTTCTTTTCAAAACACTGGAAGAGTCTATGAAAGATTTCAGGAATATCTTTATTATATACTTGGTAAAATTCACCAGTGAATTTACTTAGACCTGGAATTTCCTTTGCGTGTGTCTGTCACATATATTTGTCCACTTTCAAACTTTTTTTAAAAAATTCAGATATGTCCTCTGTAGATTACAATGTATTGCATTTTATCTTTTTTTTTTTCACTCTGAGTGAGTGTCTTGGGGTTTTTATAAAGGAATTTAACCATTCATGTTTATTAAGATCACTGACATGTTGAAAATTACTTTGCCATTTTATTTTATAAATTTTAATTTTGGTAATTTTTTTCATTTTCTGACTTCTTTCACCTTTCATTATTTTTTACTAGATTCATCTTTGTTCTTATTTTTGTGTCCCGTGATTTCTAAGTTAGACATAATCTATTCTTCATTGATTTCCCTTGAATTCTTAGTAGGAGTTTTCAATTTTTAATTTTATGTAAATCTTATAAATTATCCTAAGTCTCTAAGCAGTGTACAGAAAAATGGTGAAGAGCACAGACTCTAGTGACCAAAATGAATTGGATTTGTAGCTATAATACCTGCCAACTGTGTGATCTTATACAACTTACCTAGGCTCTCAGTACCTCAGTTTTCTCTTCTATAAAATATAGGCAATAAGATGCTGATGGTTGCTTTTAGATTTAAATAAATTCCAGCTGTTTAAAACATCTGTAAATACTATGTAATGTTAGCTATCTCCAGCTATCTTTCAAATATTAAGTGGGGATTTGAGGTACAGTTTTGGGGAATAGTTTCAAATTATTATAGAATCTTTAATAGTATATCTTTCCTTTACTAGGAGTCTATTTTATCTTTTAAAACAATTTCTTCTGAGTTGAATAATGCAATTTTGCTTTCCCAGTTGTAGGAATTAAGCATAGGGATACTAATTTTTCTGAGTTTAGAATCTTAGGTTGAAAACAATTTTTTTCTCAGAAGTCTGAATAATGTATTGTTTTCTGGTGTGCATTTTGCAAATGAAAAATCTGATGTCAGTATGATATTCTTTATTTTCTACATAAACTGCATTTTCTCAGAAACTTTTGGGATTGGAAAAATTTTTAAAAAGACTTATCCTTAGGTTTCAAAAATAATACTAACATGTGTCTAACTGTTGTTAGACTTTTTCTTATTCCCATTGACACCAGCAAAACTTTTCAACCTAACCACTGATTGTTTCACAATTTATGTAATGAAAATTATCTTCCATGTTATTTATTCTGTTACTTACATTTTTTTTTCTTCCAATCCTGTGTCTCAATGTAAGCATCTATATTTGGTCACTTGTCTTAAACTAGATATCTGCTACTTGCAGATGGGTTGAGTATGAATGGGTGATAAGGAACAGGTGGAAATAGAGAAGAGTGTATTATGGGGGTGATCATATGTATCCTTAGACAATGAAAACCCCCCACTAGTACCTGAAGGCAGGGGCTACACAGCAGGATCCCTTGTTCTTCCATTCTCTATGTCTGTTTCTCTCCGTCTCCATTCTCTGTCTGAATTTCCTACTTTTCTCTCTGCTTTCTCAGGTTGTTTCTTTGTTCCCTCCCTCATTGAGCTATCACCAAAGGATCATGCCAATCATTTGAATAGGGGCAGGTAGGGTTATAGTACACTTCATCCTCTTAAATGTCTTATTTTTCCCTCTCCATGTTCAATGACCTTTACTAGATCTTATCTGTCTTCTAGATAATGCTTTTTATGTGGCATTAAATATTGTTTTCATTTTATTAAATGTTGTTGATGTTCCAAGTAGTTTAAGTACATTTGCTCACTTAATTTTCATAACATTCCAGTAAAGTGAGTTTATCTCTATTTTATTTTTATTTTATTTATTTATTTATTTATTTATTTATTTTTAAATTATAATACTGTATTTGTTTTGCCATACATTGACACGAATCAGCCATAGGTGAACACAGTCTCCCAATGCCGAAGCCCCCTCCCACCTCCCACCCCACATCCTCTACTTGAATCATCCTGTGCATCAGCCCCATGCATCCTGCATCCTACATTGAACATAGATTGGCGCTTCGTTTCTTACAGGAAAATATACATGTTTCATTGCCATTCTCCCAAACCATCCCACTCTTTCCCTCTCCCTCAGAGTCCAAAAGTCCACTCTATACCTCTGTGTCTCTTTGTTGTCTCACATATAGGGTCATCATTACTGTCTTCTAAATTCCATAAAGTGAAATACCTTGAGAATGGAGGAGTTAAGAAAACTGCCAAAGATCTCATAGTTTAAGAGAGGCAAGATCCAAGATTGGAACCTAGATTTTTCTGATTCCAAAGACCATTGTTTTCCCTTCGTGATAATGATTCAATGCACACTGTCATTTTGTACTTCTAAGAAGCAAATATTTATTGTGTGCAAACTATAGGTTAGATTCTGTGATGTGTGCTGGGTATATACAGGTAGACAACATAGACCTGGTGGTCCTTGTCCTAATGAATTTTCATTTTTATGGAAGGACATGGTGATTTTTAAAAGTAGAGAGGTGTCAAGTGTAATCAATGTGGTGAAAGAAAAGTTCAAGGTGCAGAGTGAAATTAAAAGGAGAATCTGTTTACTGTTGGATAGGCAAAGTAGCTTTCCATTGGTTCCACCCCCATGATGGATGATTGTGTTAAAGAAGGCATGGATGAAAGGGAACACATAGTAGAATACAGGGAGACTGAGCTGGCAAATTCTAACATCATTTCTTCTGTGCTAATCACCTTTGCTCTCTCAGTCCTAACCTGGCTGCCTTCAATATAGTTCTGTTCAGATCCTTTTGCTTATTTAAAGACCATGCTCAATTCACACCATTGACAGAAAGGCATTCCGTATTGCTTCTAATTAGAACTATTCCTCTGCCCTGTCGTTGCTTAGTTGCTAAGTCATGCCCAACTGTTGGCAGTCCCATGTACTCTAGCCCATCAGGCTCCTTAGTCCAGGGATTTATCAGGTGAGAATAATGGAATGGGTCGTCATTTCCTTCTCCCAACTCAAGGGTCAAACCTGCATCTCCTGCATTGGCAGGTGGATTCTTTACTCTGAGCACCAGGCAAGCCCTCCTCTTCCCTATATTTTGAATCTTGACTATGTATCATAGTTTATCTTGTCTTAAAGTTAATTACATGTTTGTTTCATTCACTAGATATTAAGTTGTTGAAAACCAACGACTTAATTACTTTTGCGTCTATCACAATTCTTAGCACATACTGACATAGTGCACTTTTAAAATTTATCCAGTTTGTCCTCGGTAAAGTATCACACATTTTGTAGTTTGAGCGAACAGATATGACATACTCTAAATGGCAAAACAAAATATATAAGGCTTTGTATACTACTGACCTTCAGTAGCAGTTCTCAGACTTGAGTGTATGTCAGAATTACATTAAGGTCTTATTAAAAGAGATGTGTTGGAGTCCATCCCCTAAATTCTGTTTTAGTTGGTTTGTGGGTGGGGAACATGAATTAGTGTTTCTAGCAAGTTCTCACTTGATGCTGATGGTCTTTGAACCACCAACCACATATGGAAACTACTGCTCTGGAAAATTTTCCAAGCAGAAGGCTATATTCTTTCCTTTCAGAAATGCTAGTGCTATCTGTAAGTCTTTGAACTATGACATGTACTTGTAAAAACAATAGTTGAAAGAATATAAGAGACTTGAAATTCTGTCCTCATTATGCATGATCTTGGACAAAACTCACTAAGCTTTAGAATCCTCTTCTTTTAAAAACTGAATCAGTAAACTTATCTAGTGGGCTGAAAATATAAGCTAAGTGAATATTACAATATGAGGCATATTATAAATTCAGGGTAAATTGCAGCATTGCCCAGTGAGATTGGAACCAAGGCAACACTACTCAAGAAATCTCAGCTATTTCCACATTGCATCTAATCATTTTTATTTCTGTACTGCCTTATTTTCAGTTTTCTCAGCTTCCATCCCACTGAATTATGAATTTCCAATTTTATTCTGTGATTTATGTATTTTTTAAAATTTTCTTTCTTTTTCTCTTTTTAACTCTTTTCTGTTCTCCATTCCTTTCCTTCTTTGCAGTTCCATGGACCGTAGCCTGCCAGGCTCCTCTGTTCATGGGATTCTCTAGTCAGGATACTGGGGTGGGTTGCCATGCCATCCTCCAGGGGATCTTCCTGACCCAGGGATTGAACTCACATCTCTTATGTCTCCTGCATTGGCAGGTGGATTCTTTACCGCTAGTACCACATGCACTCACTTTTTAAAAAATATGTCTCACATTTTTCATTGGAGTCTGTATTCTTTGAGATTATTGGTGAATACTACACCAAAACTGTAGAAGTAATTAGAAGATTATTATAGTATACTAATTAGGAGAAATCCTCATACAGATTGTTGAAAAGAACCATATACATATACATACAACCATATACAACTGACCCTTGAATGACATGGGGGTTAAAGGCACTAACCCCTCCACTCAGTTGAAAATCTAAGTATAACTCAGAGTTGGCCTTCTGTAACTATAATTCCATATCCATGGATTCAACCAACTGTGTATCATGTAGTAATGTATTATTTCCTATTTTTAAAAGTTTCATAGAAATTGACCCACAGAGGTCTAATCCCTGTGTTTCAAGGGTCAAATGTATCCCAAATCTTTAAATCACTGGTGATTAAATATTTAACATTTTGATTAGGCTTGACATTTTTAGATCATTAAAAAGTATAATTGAGACATATTCTAATAGCTGCCTATTTCCTTTCTATATTTCTCAGAATTGTTCCTATTTCCTTTTCTGATTTAAAAACATATGAATCTGTCTGAGGTCCAGTGGTGTATTTCGCAAAGGATTTTTAGGTTAGAAGTAGGTGTTTATTCTTTTCAGTTTTATGTGATTACTGCATCAGTGAACATGAGATATGTATAAGTAGAGTGCAGAGTGAGAGAGAAAAAATAAAATTCTTGGTTTTATTGCTTAGTCACTCAGTTGTGTCCGACTTTTTTGTGACCCCTTGGACTGTAGGCAAGGAGGCTCCTCTGTTCATGGGATTTTCTGGGCAAAAATACTGGAGTGGTTTGCCATTTTTTCTCCAGGGCATCTTTCTGACCCAAGAATCACACCCACATCTCTGAGATTCCTGTATCGCAGACAGATTCTTTACCATTGAGTCACCAGGGAATGATACAAAAGAACTTAGTCACAAAACAAAAATGGACTCATAGATATAGAAAACTAGCTTACGGCTACCAAAGGAGGGTGAGGGGGATAAATTAGAAGTTTGAGATTAACAGATACAAATATCTATATATAAAATAGATAAACAACAAGGAGCTACTTTATAGTACAGGGAATTATACACAATATCTTTTAACAAACTATAATGGAAAGTAATCTGAAAAATGTATATACACACATATGTGTATGCATATATATATATATATGAATCACTGTTATACACTTGAAACTAAAACATAGTAAATCAAGTCTACTTTAATAAAAAATAAATTAAATAAGTAGTATGAGTGAGTTCCCTGTTTAAATTTTAAACCAGAAAGGATTTTTAGATTGTGCCTTCTCCAACCCGGAATTTATTTAGATCAGAAAATCAAAGCTGAGATAGCGATTATAAATTACATAGGTCAAATAAATTTAGCCTTCTACCCTGTTCAGTTGGTTACTAACTGCTTTGAAGTGTTAACATCTTGTAATTTTGGCTCCCAAAATGGTTACTTGATGATCTGGACCAACGTTTGGAAGAACAGCTTGGGTCAAGAGCAAACCCTTGGATCATTCAATCGTGGACACAGTGGAGGTAGTGACAGTTCCCAGAAGGTCCATTCTGTCCTTGGAAAAGGGAGGAGGTGTTGGAAGTAGAAAACAATGATCTCTCTGGTTAGTGGCAAGCTTTGGCAAAAGTGATTTCTTTAGTTGGCGCCAGATGGCAGTGACTAAAAGCTTACATTCTTTTAATTACCCTGTGAACTCTTTTCCTAGTTAAACTCATTGAGTTGCTTGCACATTAGTACTCAGCTTTGGCTGTAAGGGTAATAAAATTTAGTGCTCATTCATTTTATTAAGACCTCAGAAGATTTTATCCTTTGAACTTAAAGACCAAATAACATTAGAACTGGTATTACATATTATATATAGATATAGATACATAAAATCATGAATAGGACCTTTTAGAGGTAACTACTTTTATACCCTATCCCATAAGAAGCCTATAAGTTTTTTCTTTATCCTTCTCTTTGAAGATTTAAAAAAAAATAAATCTAAATGTATTCTTCTAATTAAATAATTTAGAAAGACAATGAAAGATTTATTTTGAAAATCAATATCCAGATTACAGAGGAAATTAAATATAGCTCACTAAATTATATGTATGTACATGCACATAAAGGTACAAGCATATATAACTATACGCCTGCAATGTTTAATTACCAATTTTTCCTCTATAGGGTACTTATAAAGTGATTAGCTAGTATTAACAGGGTTAATAACTCTTTTCAGCTAGATATTGCTTTTGTTTACTTTCTAGCTTGTTTGGTTTTGGGTGTTTCTGTACCATCTTTCTTTTGCTTCAGACCTCTTCCAGTCCACACACACACAAAAATGCCCTTTTTATCCATAGTTCATGTAGTAATTGTAGGTCTCTGCACTGGCTGTTACCTCTTCTCACAGATAGGCATAAGTAACTTTTCTCAATACCTTTAAGTTTTTGTTCAAGATTCTGCTTTTAAATCTCCAGCTTGAGCAACAAGATGAAGAAGCAATTAAACCATCGTTTTTATATTCTTTTTCATTTTCATTGCATTGTAGACTCATCCTGAAGTTCAAAGCAGTCCATAAGTAAATGAATCAGAGAGAGTTCTGCATGCATTTTACTTGCGTGCAATTAAGCTGTGTGACTAAACAGCAGACAGAGCTGAATGATGGATGTGAGAGTGGGTGTGATTTGGGAGAAGATTCAGAGTTCAATTTGTTTGCTCTTATAGTCAAAGGAATACATTTTTAGTTTGGAACAGAACATATAATGAGGATCCAAGAACAACTGGGCTTCCCAGGTGGCAAAGTGATAAAGAATGCAGGAGGTACAAGAGATGTGGTTTAATCCATGGGTCAAGAAGATCCCTGGAGTAAGAAATGACAACCTCTTCCAGTATTCATGCCTGGAAAATTCCATGGACAAAGGAGTCTAGCAGGGTACAGTACATGGGGTTGCAAAGAGTCAACCTGACTGAGCACAACACCCACACACAGCACAGCACAAGAACAGTCAGGTAATACGTTCAGCAGAGAATGAAAATCATCAGCTGCTTTTTCATCTGATAAACATTTGCAGGGCCAACATTCCGTGCTTGATACCAGGGTTGATAAAATAAGGTACATATTGAAAGAGCCTAGTGCTCAGAGAGGGATTCAGACAGGAAAACAGGTAAGGCCCAGAGTAGTGTGAGCCACGGAGAACGGTGTGACCATTTTTAACTGGCTGGGAAGGAGATGAGGTTAGAAAAGACTTCAGAGAAGAAGTAGCCTAACTTGACTCTTGAAAGATATACAAGGATTTTCTAAGTAAATAAGTAGAGGGAGACCTATCCAGCTAAAGGAGAATCATAAACAAAAATATAAAGACCTGAGAATGTCAATCTTATGTTCAGATGGTATTTATTAAGTTTTCAACTTATCCTCATCCCTCCCCCATCAGAAAATATAACTCAAAATGGAAATGATCCTCCCTTTGGGGCACTGACCAATTTTACAAATTTTTAATGACTAAAGGTAGTCAGTCTCAAGTTATGTATAAAACTTTCAAAAGGAATTTAGACACATACACAGTTTTCATCACACATATTTCTGTTCTGTGTGGGAGCCCTTACTGCAAAAGGCCATCATTGTAGTTTCCTAAATATGAATATCTCTGATGTCTTAATGAGGGCAAGATTTAATTCCTTCATTTTGGTTGCTATGCAGAGGATGGCAAGGAAAGTTTAATATCATCCTCAAAGCATGGGAAACCATAAACTAATGTTAAAACCTGTGAATTTCTTGGTCTAGATTCCAGTGATCTTCTCAAGGGATCTTAGAGTACAGAAGTACATGGTTCACATTGCTCTTTATTTATCTGGAGGAACTATATTTTTACCTATTTTAAATGCTGTAACCTCATATTTGGAAAGAACAGTAAGGCTATTATTGATGTGAAAGAAATAATCCTTAAGTTTTCTGTGGCTTCCATCATTCCGTTAGTGATACAGAGCAAGCCCATATTGATTGAGGATTGGTGTGAGCAGCCTAAATCTGTTCAAAAGTGTGTGGTCTATCTCCCCAGATTCCTAGGCTTCAAGTTGAAAATTCATTTTGCCCTACTCCCTTCCTTTACTTTTCTAAACAAAACTTGACTCTGTCTTTTCTTTCCTGAATTGTTTGTACTCAGATTACTCAATATTTAAAAATTATGTAAGATATGACAGTAAAACTGTAAGATGACAGCATTTACTCTGATTTGTCTGTCATTTTTTCAACACAAATGCTAATTTAAAATGCCACCCTTATCCTACTGTTAAGGAAAAAAAAAAAAAAATTCAAGGATAGTAAAGACCTAAAGCAGCAAAGGCTTAACTATGGAGAAGTAGAAAGTACTGTTTTGGGGAATCACACGATGTGGTTGGCCTCCCAGGATTCTTGCCCTTTTTGAGCACATTGAAAGTCTTTAACCTCAGTTTTCTAAAGCAAAAATTATCTCTTTTATTACTCAACTAACTCTGTACTCATTAAATCAATTAAAGCATGTATGAAAACACAAATGGCCTTTGATGTGACAGTGGAACTTGATATATTTTGGGGTTACTTTTTAAAAGGTCTCATCAGAAGATCTCTACATAGGAAAGTGCAAAATTTTTTACTGATTTCTCATCTCTCCCTTTTAAGAATTGTATCCTCTAGCATATTCATAGGTAGTTAAAATGCCTTTCCATATATAATTACCTTCTCTGATGTCCATTGATCCTTATGTGTGTGTAGTCTTCTAAATAGTTGTTATGAGCTGGTTTTTCCTTCCTAATTTGTGCTCTTCTTTAGGCTTGGGATAAAGCAGAATTATTTTTAAAGACCAGTCAAACAGGAGAGAAACAAGATAAAAAGTTAAGGGAATTTTACTTATGAATAGCAACATGTGAAGTAATTGGGAGTGGGTAGTATAAAAAGAATAAGCTTAGAGATAATGAAATGCATTTTCACTTGAATATGAAAAATAATGAAGAGTGAGTAGAGTATGAACTATTAGGCTGTATATAAGCTGTATTTTTCTTTGACCTGTTTTTCTGTATCTTCTGTTCTTAGAATAATGCCTATGAAAAACTAAGCACTCAATAAATATTTTTGGATAACAATAAATGAATAAAATTTGAAGTTCAAAATTATAAATGCAAACATATTTTTATAAGAGCAATACTTTCCTTACAAAATGCTTTCATGTACAATAAATATAAGTAAAGGAATAAAATTATCATTGGCCTTATGTATACTTGAATTTTACATTAATAGATTACAGGCTATTATCTATATCATCAATCAGTAATAAATAATTGACCACGCATAAAACCATTACTAATATAGGCTGTAAAATTTTATATGATTATTGCATTAACTGTAGTAATTTTTACTAATTATAATGATTTTCTTGAAAGTCAACATTTTGTGTTAAACATAAGTTTAGTCACAATGAAACTTGTGTTATATAAATCCATTCACATTTTTACAATGCAATTAAATGTTTAATAACTTCTGGAAAACTATAATACAAAAAATTAATCATAGTGTTTACTAGAGAAAAGAAGGGCATTGGGAAACAAATACAATAAAATCCATATCCACTTTAGATTCTCTGGTATAACATTAAATTTACATTGTTACAATTACAGTACCATATAAAATTTAGGCTTATAAATAAAAATCAAGGCCTGGCCATTTGTAAAGTGACATTAAGGAGACAGTTCCTTTGCCTGTTTGATGAAAGGGCGGGGAGGAAAATATAGAGTGAAAATTGTTAGTAAGAAATAATTAAAATAATCACAGGAACATAATATATTTTAACATTTTGTAATAGAACACTGTGTGCCATGTATGTGAATACATCATAAAATCATCATAAAACGTAAGATTGTCATGAAAATTTTATATTATAAAATTTAATTTGAAGAAGTAAAAACTAAATAGACCAAGAGGCATTTAGAAATGAAAAGATAAAGGCAGGCAAAGACTTGACACAAAAAAGAAAACTAGGCTCAAATTATTTCACTAGCAACGTTTATCAAGTTACTTATTAACATACATCTTCTGAGCTATTGTCATTGTTAGCCAGTATAGGAGATGTGAATTTAGTTTTCAATGTAGCTTTCTCACTTATTCTGTGAATCTAGCAAGATCATTATTTTAAAAATCAAATCACTTATAAAAATAAAAACAAATTTTACCATAAAGATAGATTAATATAAATATCCAAAATATTCTCAAGAATTACATATTTAAAGTATGCCATGATTAAGTAGACTTATTCAAGATGATATGAATTAGGAAGATTGTTGATTCAATTCTCTATTGCAAAAATGTGAAAACAGTGAATATATGATATATGTTAAAAGGAATTTGATAAAATTCAACACTGATTAAAAAAAAAAATTTAAACCATTAGCAAACTAAAAATAAGAGAAACGGCCTTACCTGGTAAAAAATATCTATAATAATACTATAGGGATTCATAATAAAGAATGAAACTCAGTTGCTGTATCTGCTATTATTTATTCAATATTGCACTAGAGGACCTAATTAAAGTACAAGAAAAACAAATAAGCAATATTAATAATGGAAAGGATCTGAGACCTTGCTGTGAATTTCAGGTAATGAGACTTTCTATACCAAAAATTCAAACTCAAAAACTTTTGGAACTAATAACGTAGTTTGCTTGGTTGGCAGGACACAAATCTATATACACAAATCAGTAGTCTTCATTTAATATAGTAACATACAATTTAAAAATATAAATGAAAGATGGTTAGAGGCATAATACAGCAAGCTGCAATACACCCAAGAACAAACCAAACAAGAAATGAAGACGGGTTTTAAATTACTTATAAGTTTTAACTTTAGGAGGTAAAGTAACAATAAATAAAGCAAGAAACATGTTTCTGGATGAGAATGCTCAGTATGTTATATACGTCTTCTTGAAATGATCCTATAAACTCTAATATAGAATGGCATTGAAACATGTATAATATCATATAAGAAATGAATCGCCAGTCTAGGTTCGATGCAGGATACAGGATGCTTGGGGCTGGTGCACTGGGATGACCCAGAGGGATGGTATGGGAAGGGAAGTGGGAGGGGGGTTCAGGATTGGGAACATGTGTACACCAGTGGTGGATTCATGTTGATGTATGGCAAAACCAATACAATATTGTAAAGTAAAAAAGAATAATAATAAATAATAAAATTTAAAAAACAGATTTCTAATAAAGTTTTAAATAAGTTTTGATAAGCTGTTTCTAAAGATCACCCAAAAATTAATATAAAGGCAAAGAAAATTTTGAAATAAAGCTAAAATGAGTTTACTTTTCCAGTATTTGAATGCAACAAAAATTAGGCTAATTAAAACCAAATATATGCAGTTTCTTTTTTTTATTATATATCTATATATCTATATATATACATTATATATACAAGAATAAATACAAGATGGATAATTATGTGTGTAAGATAAAGCTGATATTTCAAACCTGTGGGGAAAGAAGACCTATTTGGTAAATTACTTTTAGATATTTGATATGTAGAAAACCACAAAGATATACATCATACCAAAAGCTAAAGAAAATGAAAGTCACGGCTGACTCTTTGTGACCACATGGGCTATATAGACTGTATATAGTATGGAATATATACATGCTACATATATATCGCATGGAATTCTCCAAGCCAGAATACTGGAGTGGGTAGGTGTTCCCTTCTCCAGGAGATCCTCCTAAGAATACTGGAGTGGGTGGCCTATCCTTCTCCAGGGGATCTTCCCAACCCAGGAATCGAACCTGGTTCTTGAGCATTACAGATGGATTATTTACCAACTGAGCTACCAAGTAGTATCCAATAGATTAAAGAACTATATGTGAAAATAAACAAGCAAACAAAGCCCTTGAAACTATAAAAATAGAATAAATAATATTATTTATATAATTTTGGAATGGAAAACACTTTTCCATGTAGGACCCACATCAACTTTCTCTAAAAGAAAATGCTGATATGATATTATAAAAACATAAAAGCTTTATACAGCAAAAGACATTATAGTGAAAGTTAAAAGACAAGTGAAAACCTGAACAAAAATATTTAACAAAGAAATGATTGATACCTGGGATAAAAAGCTTAAACAAATAGATATTTTTAAAAACTTATAGTAACATGGGCAAAAAATGTGCACAGGTAATTCAAAGTAGATAGAAAAATACAAACATGAAAAATAGGCAATTTCTGTGGTAAAAAGAAAATGTAAGCTAAATAACAGTGAAATACTAGTGGGATATTATTTTTGTTCACTTGATAACCAAGAAAAACTTTTAAAATCAAGTTTAGATAAATGTATGAAAAATGTTATTTATTATCAACTCTTTGTGATAGTCTAAGTGAATTTTACTTAGAAGTTCAGTGGTTATTATGTACAATAATTTAAAATACATATATATTAAAATATTGTCATGTACATTTTGGTTTTTACTGCAGCATTATTTATAATAACAAACATTGGAAACAATCCACATGTCCTTCCATAGCAGTTATTTAATTATAATATATCTTTATTAAGGAACACTGTGCAAGTATTGAGAAAATAAAATAGAACTGTACCTACTAACATAGTTCACCAAACACACTGGTCTGGAAAAACTATTCTGTTTTGAATTCTACTCTGAGTTAACTTTTGTTTTACATAGTATCTTAGTCAAGATTGTTGTACTCTTGTTATGCCCAGTTTAAGATAACATCAATTGGTTTTCATATGCTAGTTGAAGATTTAACTTTTCTTTTACTCTTCTATTTTTCATTCATTTTTACTCTTGCACACTTACCTAGAATTTTGTTGATGTAACCTGTGATTTGAGAGCAATATTTTTCTTGCTGTCCAGTTACTAAGTCTTGTCGACTCTTTGAGATCCCATGGACTACAGCCCACCAGGCTTCCCTGTCCTTTCCTATCTCCAGCAGTTTGCTCAAATTCATGTATATTGTGTAAGTAATGGTATCTAACCATCTCATCCTCTGCTCCCCTCTTCTGCTTCTGCCTTCAGTCTTTCCCAGTGACGGTCTTTTATTAATATTAATATGTCCCAATACTTTTTGGCTTCCCAGGTGGTGCTAGTGGTAAAGAACTCACCTGCCAAATGGAGGAGACATGAGAGACACGAGTTTGATCCTTGGATCAAGAGATCCTCTGTAGGAAGGCATGGCAACCAACTCCAGTATTTTTGCCTGGAGAATCCCATGGACAGAGGAACCTGGTAAGCTACAGTCAGTAGGGTCGCAAAGAGTTGGACATGACTGAAGTGACTTAGTATGCATGCACTAATGCTTTCAAACAATATTTCCAATAATTGTTTATAAACTCTGCTCAATGGATTTCGATAGTATCTTTCCGCCAGTCCTTTTTGTTTCTTGTCTTTTAACTCCGGTTTTTCCATTCTTTATTTGTTTTAATTCGGCATCTAGTTAATCAATTTCATTTTCATATAATAATTTGTGAACTGATTCTTAGAGGTATAATGACTCAGTATTTGCATATCTGTGGCATTTTGTTCTAATTCCTTTTTAAGTATAGAATTTTTAGTGTACAAGTACTTTTTCCTTAACTCTATAGTGCTTTGTGTTAGGAAGGGAAGTCTGAAGCTAGCTTCATTTTTTATATATTTTCTTTTGATTCTTTGATTTTTAAGTCACCAAGTATTTCTTGATCATTTTTCATTAATTTATTTAAAAATTTATATTTATGGAACAAAATATTACTCAGAAATAGTAAAAAATAATGAACTATTGCTATACTTAGTAATATAGATGGATCTTAACAGGCCTAATGTCAAATGAAAGAAGCCAAATAGGATTTATTTAAATGAAATTCAAGAACAGGCAAAGCTAATCCATGTTGATGATGTTGGCTTGAGGGCACCTTCTGGGGACATGCAAATACTGTACAGTTGAGCCAGATGGTATTTACATAGATGTACACAAATGTAACAGATGAGCCTGTACACTTAAGATTTGGGAAATTGACTGGATAAATTACATCTGCTTTTTTAGATGCCTTTTGAATTTTGGAAACAAGGCATAAATTTAGATGTGATTTGCCCACCAATTTATTGGGGGACCCAAAAGAATGCCAGATTACAAGAGCAGCTCATCACAGGTAATTGCTCTCCAGCTGATTCCAGCTGCAGCAAATACTTTCATCCTCTTACGCTCTTCTGAACCTGCATGCCCAATATTTTTCCAAGCATCAACAGCAGAAAAGGAAGCTGTATATTGTATGACAAGTTTATGAAGCAAAATATCCTATGCTTTTGAAGCAGATGTATAACCTCTTGGATAAGGAATTGTTTTCCTTTTCAAAGTACTGCTTGGATTGCTATTAGGCCTGGCAGAACGTAGAGTGTGTTTGTTTATGTGTGTGTCTGTGTGTATGTGTGTGTCTGTGGTGTGTGTGTACACATGTGCACACTAAGTCACTACAGCCATGTCCAACTCTTGATGACACTATGAACTATAGCCCGCCATGATCTTCCAACCATGGGGATTCTTCAGGCAAGAATACTGGAGTGGGTTGCCATGCCCTCCTCCAGGAGATCTTCCCAACCCAGGGACTGAACCCACATCTCCTATGTCTCCTGCACTGGCAGGCAGGTTCTTTACCACTAGTGCCATCTGTGACACCCAGAGCCTAGAGTAGGTGCAGAAAAACAGTGACTCCCATCCCAAACTAATCTGGCCTGTTTGTGTAGAGACTAGAAGCTAGGAATGATTTTTACCTTTTTAAAAGTTTGAAAAAAATAAAAGAGTAATATCTTATGCCAAAATTACATCAAATTCAAATCATAGTGTCTGTCAATAAAGTTTTATTAGAACATAGTCATACTTATTTGTTTACCTGTGGTCTTGGGGCTACTTTCACTCTCTCACAGCAGACATGAGCTGAAATTACAGTGTATGTGTCCACAAGTTTCTCTCTTAAAAACCAGAGGGGAGTTTGGGGGACAATGCATACATGTATATCTATGGCTGAGTCCCTTCACTGTTCATCTGAAGCTATCACAACATTGTTAATCATCTCTACCCCAATACAAAATAAAAAGTTTAAGCAAAAAGTATTAAAATAAACTTCATTTATGCAAGAATAAAAAAACTAACCTATTTATTTTCACTGTCAAGTGCACAAACTTTCATTTCAGCAACTAGTCCTGAGCCCCAGGTAGCCCCAGGTATTATGTTCTTGTGTGACCAGTCAGCTACCTAGTAGCAGGTTGACTATAGTTGACCCCAGTTATGGAAGAGGTTGTTTTCACTGGAAGCATTTAACTGTTTTTTGATTTGCATTCCCTGTTCCTTTTATTTCTAACAATGCTATAATTCAAGGACCTACTCCTTGATTTTTATAGTATCATGGTCTCTAATACATGGTGAATTACACAGTTTTATTTTTTCAACATATTTAGTGAATGGTCTTTCAAAAGGTATTGAATGAAAACATTCTATAACCTAACCTTATCATCCTGAAGGAGCTGGTTTGGATAATAGTGGGATGAGATATTAAAGACCAATTATGGTGCTAGCTGAAAAACACTGTCCTTCCTTCTAGACACAGTGTGCTAAGTCACTTCAGTCGTGTCCAACTCTGTGTGACCCCATAGGTGGCAGCTCACCAAGCTCCCCCATCCCTGGGATTCTCCAGGCAAGAATCCTGGGGTGAGTTGCCATTTCCTTCTCCAATGCATGAAAGTGAAAGTGAAGTCGCTTAGTCATGTCCGACCCTCAGCGACCCCATGGACTGCAGCCCTCCAGGCTCCTCCATCAATGAGATTTTCCAGGCAAGAGTACTGGAGTGGGTTGCTCAGATAAATCATGGGAGAGGTGATTAAGAGGTAGAATTGGCAATTGCATCTCTCATCATTCCTTCTAATTAACTACTTGTGTACTTTTTACTTTTCATCCTTGCTTACACTGATTTGTCGATTATAATGCCAAGAGAAGAAGACACACATCAGGGGATCCAATAACAGTTCCATATTTCCTGACTGGCTAAGTCAGGCTCCTCATATTACTAAGAAAGCAAGCTAAAGCAGGGCTTCTGAGATTGACTAGGGTGATTGAGTCCGGCTCAAATGGAATTGTTGCTAATTCAGAGTATGAATAGTTTACAAGAATTCCGTGGAACACAGATCACATCCTGTGAATGCGAAAGGGCAAGTCACTCAGTTTTATCCAACTCTTTGCAGCCCTGTGGGCTGTAAAGTCCATGGATTTCTCCAGGCCAGAATACTGTAGTGGGTAGTCTTTCCCTTCTCCAGGGGATCATCCCAACCCAGGGATCAAACCCAGGTCTCCCGCATTGCAGGCAGATTCTTTTCCAGCTGAGCCACAAGGGAAGCCTCCTAGTATTACTGGTGTTAAAATTTAATGGTCAACAACATCAGTCCTATATTGTGAGAACTCCCAGGATTCAGTCCCATTAGGCATAAAGATTTTAGTCACTAAACCACAGGCCGTCTCTGCAGAACCAAAGTACTCACTGAACTTGAAAAATATAAGGGGAAAGTGCATGAAAAGAAGTGTCATAAATATATTACAATATAGTTGACAACTGCACATTTAAGTACTATAGCATTAGCTGTATTTCCTTCCTTTATGGGTTTATGACATAGCTATATAATTTAACTAATGTATTCATTTGCTTTCAACCCCCTCCAGCTATTTGGTAAAGTATATGATGGTGGTAGTTACAAGACATTATGATAAAATCATGAAAAACTACCTATAGGAGAAGTACATATTGCTAGGAAATGTTGAACTTGTAGCAAGGTGGAATATCTCATAATAATTTTGAAATATCTTTCCTTGTGGAGCAATTTTATCAAGAGTAAACATTTCTTTTAATTGTAGTTTGGAAAGAATTATGTTTGGATGCTTTTCTTCAAAGAAGTGAACACTACTGACATTTGTTAATTTAACTGCTCAGCTTCAAACATCCTTTCTAGATCACTTGAAGCTCTAAACAGATGGGAGTAAAGTCAAAAGAAGAAAGATATTTACTGTCCCTTTCTCCTGACAGAGTATATGTCTGTGACCAACCTCCAGCCACTCACTTGCTCCTACCTGGGAAGTTGAATCTTGTGATGGTGGCATGGAGGTGCTGAGTCTATCAGAGGCTGTCTTCAGCAGCTGTGGTTGAGTCAAGAATTCAGTGATGATAATCCTAATCTAGTTGGAGGGTGGGACAAATTGGGAGGTTGGAATTTGTGGGGCCCTAAATGGGAAACCTTAAAAGAAAGGGGCTAGCTTTGTGGTCAGAAACTAAGATGGCACCTGGCAGAAGAGATGGGGGCGTGGTCTATGTTGTTTGTCAAAGTTTTTTGATTGGCTCTCTTGATTTCCGTGCACATAAACAATGTGTGATCTCCATAGACTCCTGTTATACTGAAGGCACATGACGATTTGAGCTTTAATGTGATTGGTGCAACTATGGAAAGTCCCTCCTAAAACCCCCTGCTTGCCTATATAAGCTGAGAGTTTGCGGCAATAAAGCAGATCTGCTTAGAGAGAACCCCTGTCGCGTCTTATCATCTCTCGCTCTCCAGGGGCCTGGGTTGGCGGACAGCAGGCTCACCTCTCCTGAGACCCCTCGGCTTTGCTGAGGGAAGTTCCACTGCCTCTCTCTTTCTGCAGAGCACTCCCCGCAGGAATTGACATATATACACTACCATGTGAAAAATAAATAGCTAGTGGGAACTTGCCATATAGCACAGGGAGCTCAGTTCAGTGCTCTGAGATGACCCAGATGGGTAGGATGGGGGTGGGTGGGAGGGAAGTCCAAGAAAGAGGGGATATATGTGTACACACAGCCAATTCACTTCATTGTACTGCAAAAACTAACATAGCATTGTAAAGTAACTATATTCCAATTTAAAAATAAAAAAAAAAAAAAACTCAGTGATGAGATGGTTAGTGTCCAGAACCAACAAGGGCATTTCAAAAGCTGCCTTCTGGGTTCTGATCTTGCCTCTAATTTTCTTCCCTTGTTTCCTGCTTGAAACCAGTATATCAGCCTGCTTTATGAATTATCTAGTTCCTTCTAAATAAATTTCTTTTTGACTTGTATCAGCCATCATATTATATTCTCTGATGTCAAGATTTCTGCCTCACTCAGGGGATCTGGTGGCCCAGATTCCGAGGGTAACACATTTAAAGAACAAGGGCCACTGTCAGCTTGCAAATAAAATAGCCTGGGTCTGGAGTTTAATAGTACATGACTTATTCTCAGAACTAAGAACAAAGAACAACATTATCAACTTAGGATGAGGCCACTGAAAATTAGAGATACCCAGGGAACATTTCATGCAAAGATGGTCTCAATAAAGGACAGAAACGGTATGAGCCTAACAGAAGCAGAAGATATTAAGAGGTGGCAAGAATAAACAGAAGAACTGTACAAAAAAGATCTTCATGACACAAACAATCATGAAGGTGTGATCATTCACATTCACCTAGAGCCAGACATCCTGGAATGTGAAGTCAGGTGGACCTTAGGAAGCATCACTATGAATAAAGCTAGTGGAGGTGATGGAATTCCAGTTGAGCTATTTCAAATCCTAAAAGATGAGGCTGTGAAAGTGCTATACTCAATATGCCAGCAAATTTGGAAAACTCAGCAGTGGCCACAGGACGGGAAAAATCAGTTTTCATTTCAATCCCAAAGAAAGGTAATGCCAAAGAATGCTCAAACTACTACATAATTGCACTCATCTCTCATGCTAGTAAAGTAGTGCTCAAAATTCTCCAAGCCAGGCTTCAACAATATGTGAACTGTGAATTTCCAGATGTTCAAGCTGGTTTTAGAAAAGGCTGGGGAGCCAGAAATCAAATTGCCAACATCCACTGGATCATGGAAAAAGCAAGAGAGTTCCAGAAAAACATCTATTTCTGCTTTATTGACTATGCCAAAGCCTTTGACTGTATGGATCACAATACACTGTAGAAAATTCTGAAAGAGATGGAAATACCAGACCACCTGACCTGCCTCTTGAAAAATCTGTATACAGGTCAGGAAACAACAGTTAGAACTGGACATGGAACAACAGACTGGTTCCAAATAGGAAAAGGAGTACATCAAGGCTGTATATTGTCACCCTGCTTATTTAACTTCTATGCAGAATACATCATGAGAAACGCTGGTCTGGAAGAAGCACAAGCTGGAATCAAGATTGCCAAGAGAAATGTCAATAACCTGAGATATGCAGATGACACCACCCTTATGGCAGAAAGTGAAGAGGAACTAAAAAGCCTCTTGATGAAAGTGAAAGAGGAGAGTGAAAAAGTTGGCTTAAAGCTCAACATTCAGAAAACTAAGATCATGGCATCCGGTCCCATCACTTCATGGCAAATAGATGGGGAAACAGTGGAAACAGTAGCTGACTTTATTTTTCTGGGCTCCAAAATCACTGCGGATGGTGATTGCAGCCATGAAATTAAAAAGATGCATACTCCTTGGTAGGAAAGTTATGACCAACCTATGCAGCATTTTAAAAACAGAGGCATTATCTTGCCAACAAAGGTCTGTCTAGTCAAGGCTATGGTTTTTCCAGTAGTCATGTAAGGATATGAGAGTTGGACTATAAAGAAAGCTGAGTGCAGAAGAAGTGATTCTTTTGAACTGTGGTGTTGGAGAAGACTCTTGAGAGTTCCTTGGACGGCAAGGAGATCCAACCAGTCCTGGGTGTTCATTGCAGGGACTGATGTCGAAGCTGAAACTCCAATATTTAGGCCACCTGATGTGGAGAACTGACTCATTAGAAAAGACCCTGATGCTGGCAAAGATTGAGGGCAGGAGTAGAAGGGGACAACAGAGTATGAGATGGTTGGATGGCATCACCGACACAATGGACAGGGGTTTGGGTGGAATCAGGGAGTTGGTGATGGACATGGAGACCTGGCATGCTGTAGTTCATGGGGTCACAAAGAGTCAGACACAATTGGGCGACTGAACTGAACTGAACTGGTTTCTAGACCAAGGACTTATTCACTAAAATAGAAGAAGGCCAGACATGACATGAAGGAACAGAATGTATCCAGCATTTTATGGTATGTGACATGTCTTCACACTGATTACATTTCATTATTCTTATAGCCTACTGGTTTTGAAAGCATGGTCCTTGGGGATCCATTTTCAATGAATGTATAAGGTCAAAACTATTTGTATGAAAACACTGAGAAATCGTTTGCCTTTTCACCATATTGACATTTACTGGTGGTGGTGGTTGTTTAGTTGTGTCTGACTCTTTGCAATTTCATGGACTATAGCCTGCCAGGCTCCCCTGTCCGTGGGGTTCTCCAGGCAAGAATACTGAGGTTGATTGCTATGTCCTCCTCCAGGGATCTTCCTGACCCAGGGATCAAACCTGTGCCTCCTGCCTTGGCAAGCAGTTTTTTTTCCATTAGCACCACTTGGGAAATCCATTTACTGGTGGAGTTGTAAGTAGAAGTACCGACACCGTAGCATGAATCAAGGCAATGGTACCAAACTATTCTAGTAGTTATTATAGTTTTTACCACCATGCACTCTCAGGAAAAAGAAAGACAATTCCTACCTTTGGTAAAGTGGGGAAAATATTGATTTTAGTAAATATTTAACCTTTGAGTGCTTGTGCTGTGCTAAGTCACGTCAGTAATGTCTGACCCTTTGTGATCCTATGGACTGTAGCCTGCCAGGCTCCTCTGTCCGTGGGATTCTCCAAGCAAGAATACTGGAGTGGGTTGCCATGCCCTCCTCCAGGGAATCTTCCCAATTCAGGGATCAAACCTTCATCTCCTGTGCCTCCTGTTTTGGCAGACATGTTCTTTACCACTAGTGCCACCTGGGAAGATGTTTAAAATTCCATGTGATCCAATGGGAAGTAAATGTAAAGCTTGGGTTTCTAAGCTTTTCTCATCAGTATCACAGTAATTTATTTTGTTTTTTAAATGTTCATCTATTCATTTTATTTGTCTGAGTCAGTCTTCGTTGAGGCACAAGGGATCTTCCATCTTAGTCATGGCATGTGGGATCCTTAGTTGCATCATGCATACTCTTAGTTGAAGCTTGTGGGACCTAGTTCCCTAACCAGGGATAGAACTTGGACCCCTGCAAGGGGAGCAGCAGAGTCTTAGCCATTGGACCACCAGGGAAATACCAGTGATTTAATTTATGGTAACCCCAAATCAAAAGGGGCTTCTCTTGTGGCTCAGCTCGTAAAGAGTCTGCCTGCAATTTGGGAGACCTGGATTCAGTCCCTGGGTTGGGAAGACCCCTAGAGAAGGGAACAGCTACCCACCCAGTATTCTAGCCTGGAGAATTCCAAGGACTGTATAGCCCATGGAGTCACAAAGAGTTGAACAAGACTGAGCGACTTACACTCACTAGATCAAAACAGATAAAAACAAACAAACAAAAAACCCTGCAAGTTCCATTTTTAAGTAGGTCCAACAGTTTAGTAGACATTGGAAAAATTATATACGTGTAAATAGTATTGTTATGTCATTCACTGACAAAAGCTTACCAGTGGAATGTGCCTGTTGGTCACTGCATCAGCTCTTCAAACCTTGGAAGCAGACTGGATGCCACTCTCCTTTCCTGTCACAAGTGAATTTTTGCCCAAATCCAACAGATATCGTGGTGTCTCCTTGAAAATGTACACTAGCCTTTGGAGTTCCTGTGAGTTCTTGATGACGTTTTTGAGGTGCTTCAGCAAGCAGTTTGGAAAATGTGGTCATGATAATATTTCCTCTGCCTATCAAGGTACAATGGCTGTCTCAGGAAAAGCATTCAGAATTCTTTGTTGTTGTTCAGTCACTAAGTTGTGTCCAACTCTTTGTGATCCCACGCACTGCAGCGGGCCAGGCTTCCCTGCCTTTCACTATCTCCCTGTATTTGCTCAAACTCATTCATGGAGTCAGTGATGCCATCCAACCATCTCATCTTCTGTCTTCTCCTTCTCCATTTGCCCTCAATCGTTCCCAACATCAGGGTCTTTTCTCATCAGGTAGCCAAAGTATTTTATGACCTGCTCAATGAACTAGACACTTTTTCATGGAACACTATTTTTGCTCAAATAACAGTTTAGAGAGAATGGCTTTTCAGCTGTAGCTATTTGGCAAATGTTTTATTCAAAAGAAATGAAGTGAGCATATTACATCAAATGCAACAGTTGACTGCATTTTTAGTCAATGATAAAATTCAAGTATTCTTTTGATTATCAGAATTTGTAAAACTTGTATATACCACCATGGGTTTGACAATTTTTCACTATCTAAAGACATCTCTTATGAAAGCTGCAGTAATATTAACAAATATGATTTTTTTTTAGTATTGTGTAGCAAAATAGGTCAACATTTTAAAAATCTGCAAACCCACTGAACTGGTATTTTCCAAATGACAGATGTAACAAAAAAACGTATGTCAAAGCAGAATGTCCATGATTACCTGAAAAGGCTGTTTGAATAATCCTCTCTTTTCCAACTATATGCCTGGGGAGGCCAAACTCTCTTCATTTATTTTAACCAAAGAAGACACAGATATGAGAATTAGTTGTCTTCTGTTTAAACCAGGCATTAAAAAGATATAACCAAATGTGAAATAATGCTACTTTTCTCATAATTTTTTAAAAAGAGTCACTTTCATAAAAATATTTATTTATTTTAACTTGTAATGAAATACTAGGTATTAAATGAGCTAATATATTTTTAAAAATTTCTCCAGTTTTTACTTCCAACTATATGTTAATAGATAAAATCCACATTTAATGAAAAAAGTTTTTAAAGTTCTCAAAGGTCACCAATAGTTGTTAAAATTTTAAAGAGTTCCTGAGGAAAAATATTTAAGAAGTATGGCTTTGTCCTTTGGGATCAAGCAGAGAAAGGGTCACTACAAATGAGGAAACTATAATATGTTCATCAAGGTTAAAAGAACACTCCAAGGTCACAGAATGTAACCTGAAATAGTGGCAGAATATGGATTTCTGTTGTTTCCTTGTGTTGTATGTTTGTTTGTTTTTTTATGATGTAGGAAAAAGTAAAACTTAATCATAGTAAAATAAGGACCAGAGTCCATTTAGAGAAACACAAAGCAAGGCCAGTATGTATGTAACAGCAAGAGCTACTTATTACTGAGTCACTGACCTTGAGCTCATAACATATTATTTATCTAAACATTTTAAAAGGAAAGTCACAAAGCTTCAGTCGCGAAAATACCTAATCAGGCCTTTAAAGGGTAAGTAAAATATTTTCAGAATAAGACAATGACTTGGGACCCTGAACTGACTCTTGGAGAAGTCACTGGGAATAGTGGAGGAAATATGTGTTCGTCTTAAATGCTGCCTTTCAACATTTGACCTGTAGGAGGCTATCATTTGTCTTCATGCTTTCTGAGAGTCTGGAAGTCTCTGAGCCATTCCAGCAAGATCTTGGGCTTGTGTTAAAGGTGATGAATCATTTCAGGACATAATTCCCAGTCAGAGTGATCAACAATGAGAGGCTACTGCTTTTCGAGGATACCTCAGTCAGCTGGTATGTAATAAAAACCCCTCTTAACATTGTTTTTGGGGGTTTTGTTTTGTTTTTGTTTTTGTTTTTGGTGTGTGTAGTGGTGGTAGTAAAAAGAGAGGGATACAGAAAACACTTTGGTAAGGGAGTTCAAAAGCCGGAATCCTTGCAGCTTTCAGAACAGAAGACATTTCTCTAGGCTGGGTCTATATAAAAGAGACCTGTTTTTGTTCTTTACTGGATGTAACATGGATAACTTAGCCCTGAAAGGTTTTTCTGGGGCTGTCCTATTAGGGGAAAATCAATAGCTACACGAGATAGGGCATTAGGCCATATTATGGGACCTAAATTACGAATACTCTTTAATGTCTATGGAATCATGGCTATTACTAGGCAATCGATCTTGGCTTTATTACCTCTTTCATTCCCTGTTATATATAACAGGGAATGTAGCAGCTCTGTATACATTCAGAAAGATGGGTTTCAAAACAAATGCCAACATTCAGAGAGAATCTGAATAACCAAGAACATAGGATTTGATATTACCAGGTCCATATTTTAGTAGGGAAGATGAAATTGTTCAGGGGAACCCAAGTTAATACCATTCATAGTTTTAAGCAAGAGTTTACTGCTTTACATGTTCAGAGAAGATTCCCTACAGGGAATATCAACAACTAAATGTTATAAACAACTAAGTGTTCCAACAATAAAGAAGATCAAGGTAATATGAAGCAAATTTCCCTTTTCTGACCATTCTGTCTCTAGTGATTTCTTACAGAAGTTTACCATGCCCCTAAAATTTCACCATTGTTCATTCTGAATGTAGACTAAGAATTGAAAGTTCCTATTAAATTTCAGCATGTTCCTATTAAAATGCTAACGTGTTAACTGGGAGAGAAAGAATATTAAAGCAAGAGGAGGGAGGAGGTAGGGAGATTGGTGCTATGGGAAGATAAATCTTACTGTCTGTAAGATGTATTGGGAGTAAGGACGAGATGGAAGCTACATTAATGAACTATTATATAGTTTCTCCATGCCTATGGTTTGAAATCAATTGAGGTGGACATTTGCTCCACGTGGGAAGAAGGCATTTTTTTTTAATGTTTACTTGGGACAAAAGCATATTTGTCTCTGTCTAGATGTACATATGAGCAAAGGGAAACTCAAGCAATGGACTTAGCCTCAAGGTTTTTCTATTATTAAAGCTCCTATGTTATGTATTTATGGCATGTCATGTCAATGCATGTCAATGTATGGCAAATGTATGTCATGTCAATGTATGGCAAAACAAATACAGTATTGTAATTTAAAATAAAGTATTTGAAAATAAATAAATAAAGCTCCTATGGAACCAACATCTGGATGAACACATATGTATCAGCAGAAGACTCTTTATCTCCCAACCCTGTGAATGCTTACTAGGGAACACACATATGTTCGGAGGGGTTCCTCCTCCTCCAAAGCCTCTGCTGCAAACTATAACCAACACAAAACATATCTGAAATACTCTACTGGCCTTAAATCAATGACATTTCTATTCATTAGTTATTCATTCAGCAAATATTTAAAGGGTATACCTATTTAATATCAGTCTCTGATTAGTGCAGGAGACCTGGGCTCGATCCCTGGGTCAGGAAGTCTTCTGGAGGAAGAAATGGCTACTCACTCCTGTTTTTTGACCTGGGAAATCCTATGGACAGAGGAGCCTGGCAGGCTATAGTCCATGAGGTCACAGAGTCAGACATGACTGAGCCGACTATCACTTTTTTCCTACTTTTTTTTCTGATAGTGAGTAAAGTTCCCTATGGACATATGGCTAGGAGGGCCAGATCATAAAGGGCTTTTTAATCCTGAAGATCTTGGATGTTAGTCTATAAACAATCGGAAGACATTGGAGGACCTTAATAGGAAACATGACATGGTCATATTTCAGTTTTAAGCAGATCACGGCTATCTCGTGGATGTGAGACAGGTGGAAAGGGGAAGCTTGGAAGGAGGAAAAATTAGGATCTATTGCAGTGTGGTAGGTATGAAATGATATGGTTTTTAAAGTAGGCAGAAAATGTAGGAGGGGGTACTTATCTGAGAAATAAAGATGATAGGATTCACTGTTTGATTACCAATTTAGGACCTGATTACCTTCAGGCATCATGGCCCTGTTACCCCGTGCTAATGGACTCTAGTTGTGATAATGCCTTTTAATTCTAGACCAGAGTTTGGCAACCTAAGGTATGTGGTCAAAAATGGAAGGGAGGCTTGATGGACTTGGAGCCATTCCTTATTGCCCTCTCCCCTCCAAGTCTGAGATTTACACCTTCCTGTTAACGCTGCTGCACACTTCACCTTTCATTAACAATCCACAACTCAGCAGGTCTTTTCCAACAGCAAGTAGATAGGTGATCAAGTTTCTTTCTTCCCCTGTTTCTCTTTCTCTCTCTCCACTACAGCTTAAAACAGAACAAATAATGGTCAGACAACATTGAGCTCAAGCATGAGAAGGTGTTGAATGCTATTCTAGATCTTATTCTAAAACTGTCAAGGCTACAGGCTATTGGATAGAAGATACTCTGGTGTTGCATGTGTATCATGCTCTGTAGGATTCCTTCCATTCTAATGAGTTTTGGCATTTCATTAATCTGAATATCTGACCTAGTCAAATAAAAAATACAAGGGATTCTGAGATATAAAGGGTGGTCTTCTAAGATTTTTGGTGTTTTGCAAATGATTGGTGTAGCTAAAGTGGACACCTCTGAAAGGACCACTAGGATGTCAATTAATAGTATGATAAGGTGGGATTTTCCCTGATGGTCCAGTGAGTAAGACACTGTTCCCAGTATAGGGGCACGGGTTCAATCCCTGGCTGGGAAACTAAGATTCCATGTGACCCATGGGCATGGCCAAAAATTTAAAAAATTGTATGATGAGGAATAGGAAGAAGCTGTGTCTGAGTGGGTTGGGCTTTAGAAAAATTGCCTATGAAATCTATCCTCAAAAGTCAGGTCCTGCCTGACAATGTTCTAATACATGTTATTCAGGAGCATACATTTTACAGGCCAGGGTTATTGTCCAAGGAGGCCCAACCTATCTTGTGATCAGTGCAGCAGAACAGGTAACAGGACTTGCTAGTTACATGAGGGCAAAGGGAGAGCCAGTGTTTTAGGGGATAATATATCAATTGAAAATATGACATTAGTAGTAATATTAGGAAGATTGGAGTGGGAACTTTTTCTCCTAGAAGAGGCACTGGCAGATGCTAGATGGGTTTCAGGGTCCCAACCAAGCAGATTTCCATCCTAGATGAGAAATAGGTATAATTCCAATTGGTTTCGCAGGGCCAGGAAGTGCATGGGACATCTAAGATTCATCCCAACCTAGCAGATGCTAGGTTCAGTTCAGTAAAGCTAACTCCTAACCCAAATGTTGCTGGAGACTCTTAATGCACACCCTGTTTGGAGCAGAATTCACTAAAGCTATTAGCAGAAAAGAGCTTGCAGGTAAAAGATGACTTGAACTCTCTATCTCTTGAGATATGAAATTTACAAATGCCCAAGCTTTTTGAGGTCTCATTTCAGCTTTCTTTTTGCTACCTTTTTAAATAGACACATTCTGGCTCTGAGGTTACCAATAAACTAACTCATTCTCATTTTCTTTGTTGTCGTGCATGACACATATAAATGTAGATTATCCAACACAGATGATAGATCACGCCAGCCAGATGTGACTGAATTTTCAACCTTTTATGGGGACTAGATTTTATTCATATGACCTTTGAGGAGGTACATAGGGATATGGAGGGGATTAAATATGATCAAAGCCATAGCAGAGACTTTTTCTAAAGCCCAAATGCTTTTCAATTAACCAGGAGCCCTTAAAAGAGGTGGCCTATGACCATGTGTATTTTTTACTGGGATATATCACTAATTTTAATGTACAGCTCAATGAATTTTAAATGTGAATACCATTGTTACTATTCTCCATATCAAGATAATACACATTTTCATCACCCCAGAAGAATTCTGCAGTCCCCTTCAAGTGAAGTTGCCCTCCTAGAGGTAAAGGTTATTCTGCCACCTATTTCTATATAGTTTTGTCTGTTCTTGAACTGCACATAAATGTAATAATGGTGTGTAATATTTTGTGTCTGGCTTCTTTCACTCAGTGTGATACCTTTGTGTTAAGTCTGTGTTTTTCTGTATATTTGTAGTTTGTTCATTTTTGTTCATTTTAAAAGATTATGAAAAAGAAAGTGAAACTATGAGTTGCTCAGTCATGTCTGACTCCTTGAGATTGCCTGGACTGTAGCCCACAGGTCTCCTCTGTCCATGGAGTTCTCCAGGCAAGAATACTGGACTGGGTTGCCATTCCCTTCTTCAGGAAATCTTCCCAACCTAGGGATGAAACCTGGGTCTTCTGCATTACAGGCAGATTCTTTACTGTCTGAGCCACAAGGGAAGCCCTTAAAGGATTGCACCACAATTTATTTATTGTTTTTCATGTTGACAGACATTTGAAATGTTTATGATTTTTAGAGACTATGGAAAAAAGCTACTATAAATAGTCTTGTATTTTTTGGTGGATCTGTGCACTCCTTGATCTTGGGTATACTCCTAAAAATAGACTTGGTAGGTCATAAGAGAGATGGATGTTTAAAGCTTTGTTAGACTTGCCCCTCTGCTGGTCACTCCCGTGGTCTCCATCACCTCCTTGACCTGGGTCTCCTCTCTAGCCCTGGCTGCCTCCTTGGCCCTGACTTAGTTAAGCTTAGCCACATGGACTGCCTCACAGAAAGGAAAGGAATAAGATCAACACATAATTCCTAAATAAAATGGAAATAAATGAAAGTGAAGTTGCTCAGTTGTGTCCGACTCTTTGCAACCAGGCTTCTCCATCCATGGGATTTTCCAGGCAAGAATACTGGAGTGGGTTGCCATTTCCTTTCCAGAAGATCTTCCTGACCCAGGGATTGAACCTGGGTCTCCCGCATTGTAGGCAGATGCTTTACAGTCTGAGCCACCAGGGAAGTCATAAAATAAAAGAAGAGGAAGACCATTTTCTATATTGTTTAATTTTTTTGTTTCTTAACTTAGTCTCTAACAAAAGTAATTTTAAGATTGGTTAAGTAATGAGTGTTAAAGAGTGATGTTACTAATCATTAATCACACACTGTGTTGGACTTGAGGTAGAGACAATGGAAGACCTGACTGAAAAATGTGCTCAGCGTGAGTCAAGGGAAAGGAGATCATTTTTAGTGACCATCTACTTAAGACCAAGTACTTTTTCTTACTGTTTTCAGTGATTATCAATCCTGATAATAATGCTCTAAGAGAACTAATATCTTCATCGTAGCGATGAGCACACTGAACTCCATTACCTGTGCTTAAGATCACACAGCAAATATCTGACAGAGCTTGGATTTGAACCTAGTTTTGTCTGACTTCAAAGGTTGGCCTTTTCCCCCGACTCCTACCATTTCTTACTCTAAAGGGATGTGTGTTTAACTGATAAGTATATATAAGAGTTGAAGCACTAATAATTCCGCTTGTATTGAAGACTGACAGACCCTCAATGCCTAGAGAAGGTCAGAACATAAGGAGTGGTGATGATAGAAAGAATGTGTTAAGTTTTAAAGTCTCTCAGAGGTGTTTGGGGTCACTTTTTTTAGGGACTGTATTTCCTGGCAGGTGGGGAAAGAAGGGTTATTTCTAGCTTTGTTCTGCCAAAGGCAGAATCTTTGCCAGTGGACATAAGAATTTTTTTTTCTTAACTGAATATTTTTATAATAGGCTAGATTTTAATGCTGGAGTAAGTTACAATATCTGAGAAAGAGCGTCTTGCTCTAAGCTGGCTGGATTCTACTACCTGAGGTGTTTTTCCCATTAGGAATATTTTATACATAGCTCAAATGACCTGTTCCTAAAAACTATCTACCAAAAAAGGTACATTTAATATTTAATATCAAAACAGTGATAATGGGATAACTTCTGGCCTAACTGTCCTTTATGAGATAGATCCTTCTTACTCTATCTGAGGGTTCCCCAGAATTTGAAGTCATGTGTATTTAGAAAAGGATTTCCCATGGTTTTCTGCTCAGGAGTTATTTTTGTCTCACCACTGTCAACAAGGGCTTCCCTTGTGGCTCAGATGGTAAAGAATCTCCTGCAATGCAGGAGACACAGTTTCAATCCCTGGGTTGGAAAGCCCCTGGAGAAGGGAATGGCTACCTATTCCAGTATTCTTGCCTGGATAATTCCATTGACAGAGGAGTCTAGCAGGCTACAGTCTGTGGGGTTGCAGAGTTGGACACAACTGAGCAACTAGCACTAACTATCAAAGTGTGAAAGTCACTCAGTCATCTCTGACTCTTTGCAACCCCATAGACTATATAGTCCATGGAATCCTCCAGGCCAGAATACTGGAGTGGGCAGCCTTTCCCTTCTCCAGGGAGCTTCCCAACCCAGGGATCAAACCCAGGTCTCCCGCATTGTAGGCAGATTCTTTACCAGCTGAGCCACCCAGGAAGCCCCGTCAAACAAAAAAGCAAATCCAGGCTTAGTAAAGAAATTCTTTATTGGAAAGGATTATTTCAAGGATTGTTTCTCTGATTTTGTAGCAGGAGTTATACTATTACAATAAATAGAACTCTCTGATCATATGATTGGCAAGGTTTATGATCAAGGTTGGGCAAAAAGATTTTTCACTTTTATAGAAAGTAAATAAGGCTAAATATAACGAATGTGTAGAAGTCAGATGAAAGAGTGGCTGGATCAGAAAGCAGATCATAGAATGTTTTGCTCTGAGGTCAGCCTATTCTTGAGGGGGTAGGTTTAAAAGAAGCTATGTGCTGATTCAGGCCACAGTCAGAATCTGGGGGTTCATGGAGGAGGAAAGAAACAATCAAAATCAGGTTAAAAGACATTTTGTTCTGATTGATGGAGAGGAACGTGTCAAAGTCAATCATTTATGTGACAAAGAGTGAAACTTGGGAGGTCTGTGTCTGCTCTTATCCTATGTATACAAGAGCCTCAGGTGTGTATCCAACTTATGTCATTTGAGGAAGGATGTTTCTTTGTAGTAAGCTGTTTTCCAGAACACAAAAGAATGGGTGGGAAGTTTCTAAGCCATGGTTGTTTTGCAGGATCAAAGTGCTAGAGCGACATTGTCGCCACATTTCTGACTGCTGTGAGATCACTATGTTGTTATGCATGAAGATGCTGCTTCACTCCTCTGGGCTCCAGAATGGAACTCTTCCCTTTGCCACACCTTCCCAAGTATGAGACTGTTCCACTGATTCAATCTAGCACAGCTGAGACCAAGCTTTGGCTTCCAGTAAAAAGGGACTAAAAGATGGGGAAAGGAAGAAGGAAAGCACATCACAGGGAAGATAACCCCTGTCTCTGACCATGGCTATTTTTAGGTTCAGGTTCTAGTCCAAAGTGCCCTTCAATTAGAGGTGCAAAACATGAGCCTTCAGCTCCTGTCCCAGGAGGAACCTTTGCACAGGATGATACAGTGGGATTTTCCACTCAGATATAAAGTGCAAATCCAGCCTCACTTAGAGTGACCTTGCCTTTGGACACTGAAGGAAGCTAATAAGATAATCAAGGGCTTCCTGGTAGCTCAGCTGGTAAAGAATCCACCTCCAATGCAGGAGATCCCAGTTTGATTACTGGGTCGGGAAGATCCCCTGGAGGAGGGCAGGGCAATCTACTCCAGTATTCTTGCCTGGAGAATCCCCAGGAAAAAGGAGCATGGAGTGCTATGGTCCATGGGGTTTGCAAAGAGTTGGACATGACTGAGAGACTCAGCACAGCACAAGATAATCAAACCAAAAGACCACATTCCATAATGTCCAATATCTGATGTCCAGTCAGTACTAGCCCACTCTCGCTCATTGCACATCACCTCCTCCAGGATGAGACATAAAATATGCTTCCTATCTTTGCCTTTACAGAGCCCTTTTCATCTCAGCTTGCTTCTGTTGATAACATCTATCCAGAGAAGAACACACAGAAATTGCAAAGAATAAGTAATTATTTATAGACACAGTAATCTAAATTCACCCAGAGGGGGACAGAAAAATATTTATCTTCAAAGAAACTACAAAGAAACATTTACTGAAACTTTTGCCCTCACTTGGCATCTCCCACTCGGATAACTCTTGTTCACCTTTCATCTTTCAAAGTTCAGGTTAAATATTCCTTTCCTAGGAAAATATCCACAACTCTACTTTTAGTGGGCCTCTGCTTATAGATTCTCATAGCATTTTTTACTTCCTCATTGTCTTCAGGACATTTATGTTTAAAAATTATTCATGTAATTTTTTCTTATTTTTTTCTGTCACAATATAACTTGTGAGAGGCTTTCCTGATGGCTCAGTGATAATCTGCTTGCCAATGGAGGAGACCCGGGAGATTTGGGTTTGATCCCTCTGTGGGGAAAATGTCTTGGAGAAGGAAATAACAACCCACTCCAGCATTCTTGCCTGGAAAATTCCATGGACAGAGGAGACTGATGGGCTATAGTCCATGGGGTTGAAAAGAGTGAGAAACAACTGAGTGACTGAACATGTATGCAGTATAGCCTGTGAACACTATTACATAGGAGAAGGCATTGGCACCCCACTCCAGTACGCTTCCCTGGGAAAATCCCATGGACAGAGGAGCCTGGTGGGCTGCAGTCCATGGGGTCACTGAGGGTCGGACACGACTAAGTGACTTCACTTTCACTTTTCACTTTCATGCATTGGAGAAGGAAATGGCAACCCACTCCAGTGTTCTTGCCTGGAGAATCCCAGGGATGGGGGAGCCTGGTGGGCTGCCGTCTATGGGGTCGCACAGAGTCGGACACGACTGAAGTGACTTAGCAGCAGCAGCAGCAGCAGGACTTGTCAACGCTGTAACTTGTCTGGCATAGAGTTACTGTCAATAGGAGCTTCCCTGGTGTCTAAGATTAAAGAATCTGCCTTCAATGCAGGAGACCCAACTTCCATTCCTGGGTTGGGAACATCCCTTGAAGAAGGGAATGGCAACCAAATCCAGTCTTCTTGTCTGGAGAATCCCGTAGACAAAGAAGCTAAATCCATCGCAAAAAGTCAGACACAACTGAGTGACTAACACTTTCTTTACTGTCCATAAGTATTTGAATGATAATTTCTAGAGGAAAAACTCTGAGAGAATATACAGCTGGTTAATTTAGGAGAAAACCATGGAATACTGGATCTGAGACATCAGCATTCAACTGAGGCTGACTTCCCTTTTCCTAAAAACAGTAGGTAAAACCTGGTTGAAGTTCAGTTCAGTTCAGTTACCCAATCATGACAGACTCACTGTGACACCTTGGAGTGCAGCACTCCAGGCTTCCCTGTCCATCACCAACTCCTGAAGCAAACTCAAACTCATGTCCATCAATGTGGTGATGCCATCAAAGCATCTCATTTTCTGTCATCCCCTTCTCCTGTCTTCGATCTTTCCCAGCATCAGGATTTTTCAAATAAGTCAGATCTTCACATCAGATGGCCAAATTGTTGGAGTCTCAGCTTTGGCACCAGTCCTTCCAATGAATATTCAAGACTGATTTCCTCTGGGATTGACTGGTTGGACCTCCTGGCAGTTCAAGGAACTCTCAAGAGCCGTCTCCAACACCACAGTTCAAAAGCATCAATTCTTCAGTGCTCAGCTTTCTTTATAGTCCAACTCTCACATCCATACATAACTACTATAAAAACAGTAGCTTTGACTAGATAAACCTCTGTCAACAAAGTAATGTCTCTGCTGTTTAATATGCTATCTAGATTGGTCATAACTTTCCTTCCAAGAAGTAAGCGTCTTTTAATTTCATGGTTGCAGTCACCATTTGCAGTGATTTTGGAGCCCAAGAAAATAAAGCCTCTCACTGTTTCCATTGTTTCCCCTTATATTTGCAAAAGTGATGGGACCAGACGCCATGATCTTAGTTTTCTGAATGTTGAGATTTAAGCCAACTTTTTTCACTCTCCTCTTACACTTTCATCAAGAGGCTCTTTAGCTCTTCACTTTCTGCCATAAGGGTGGTGTCATCTGCATATCTGAGGCTATTGATAATTCTCCTGGCAATCTTGATTCCAACTTGTGCTTCATCCAGCCTGACATTTCTCATGATGTATGCTTCGTATAAGTTAAACAGGCAGGGTGACAATATACAGCCTTGACATACTCCTTTCCCAATTTGAAAGCAGTCTGTTGTTCCATATCCAGTTCTAACTATTACTTCTTGACCTGCATACAGATTTCTCAGGAGGCGGCCAGGTGGTCTGGTATTCCCATCTCTTTAAGAATTTACCACAATTTGTTTTGATCCACACAGTCAAAAACATTGACATAGTCAATAAAGTAAAAGTAGATGTTTTCCTGGAATTCTCTTGCTTTTTGATGATCCAATGGATGTTGGCAATTTGATCTTTTGTTCTTCTGTCTTTTCTTGAACATCTGGAATTTCACAGCTCACGTGCTATTGAAGCCTGGCTTGGAAAATTTTGAGAATTATTTTGCTAGCATGTGAGATGAGTATAATTGTGCATTAGTTTGAGCATTGTTTGACATTGCCTTTCTTTGGGATTGGAATGAAAACTGACATTTTCCAGTCCTGTAACCACGGCTGAGTTTTCCAAATTTGCTAGCATACTGAGTATAGCACTTTCACAGCCTTATCTTTTAGGATTTGAAATAGCTCAACTGGAATTCTGTCACCTCCACCAGCTTTGTTCACAGTGATGCCCACTTGACTTCACATTCCAGGATGCCTGGCTCTAAGTCAGTGATCACACCATTTTGATTATCTGTGTCATGAAGATATTTTTTGTATAGTTCTTGTGTATTCTTGCCACTTTTTCTTAATATCTACTGCTTCTGTTAGGTCCATACCATTTCTGTCCTTTATTGTGCCCATCTTTGCATGGAATGTTGCCTTGGTATCTCTAATTTTCTTGAAGAGATCTCTTGTCTTTCCCATTCTGTTTTTCTCTATTTCTTCGGCTTGATCTCTGATGAAGGCTTTCTTATTTCTCCTTGCTATTCTTTGGAACTCTGCATTCAAATGGCTATGTCTTTCCTTTTCTCCTCTGCCTTTTCCTTCTCTTCTTTTCACAGCTATTTGTAAGGCCTCTTCAGACAACCATTTTGCCTTTTACATTCTTTTTCTTGGGAATGGTCTTGAGCCCTGCCTCCTGTACAATGTCACAGACCTCTGTCCATAGTTCTTCATCTCTCTGTCCATCAGATCTAATTTCTTGGATCCGCCTGTTACTTCCACTGTATAGTCATGAGGGATTTGATTTAGGTCATACCTAAATGGTCTAGTGGTTTTTCCTACTTTCTTCAATTCAAGTCTGAATTTTGCAATAAGGAGTTCATGATTTGAGCCACAATCAGCTCCCAGTCTTCTTTTGGCTGACTGTATAGAGCTTCTCCATCTTTGGCTGCAAAAATATAATCAATCTGATTTTGGTATTGACCATCTGGTGATGTCCATGTGTAGAGTCTTCTCTTGTGTTGTTGGAAGAGGATGTTTGCTAAGACCATTGCGTTCTCTTGGCAAAACTCTATTAGCCTTTGCCCTGCTTCATTTTGTACTCCAAGGCCCAACTTGCCTGTTACTCCAGGTATTTCTACTTTTGCATTCCAGTTGCTTCTAATGAAAAGGACATCTTTTGGGGGTGTTAGTTCTAGAAGGTCATGTAGGTCTTCATAGAACTGTTCAACTTCAGCTTCTTCAGCATTACTGGTTAGGGCATAGACTTGGATTACTGTGACATTGAATGGCTTGCCTTGGAAATGAATAGAGATAATTCTATTGTTTTTGAGATTGCATCCAAGTACTGAATTTCAGATTCTTTTGTTGAGTTTGATGGCTACCCCATTTCTTCTAAGGGATTCTTGCCCACAGTAGTAGATATAGTGGTCATCTGTTAAATTCACCCATTCCAGTCCATTTTAGTTCTCTGATTCCTAAAATGTTAATGTTCACTCTTGTCTCTTGTTTGACCACTTCCAATTTACCTAGAATCATGAACCTGACATTCCAGGTTCCAATGCAATATTGTTCTTACAGCATCTGACTTTACTTCCATCACTAGTCATATCCACAACTGAGTGTTATTTTTGCTTTGGCTCCATCTCTTCATTCTTTCTGGAGTTATTTCTCCACTATTCTCCAGTAGCATAATGGGCACTTTCTGACCTGGGGAGTTCAACTTTCAGTGTCCTATTTTTCTGCCTTTTCACACTGTTCATGGGATTCTCAAGGCAAGAATACTGAAGTGGTTTGTCATTCTTTTCTCCGGTGAACTAATTTTTGTCAGAACTCTCCACCATAACCCATCCATCTTGTGTGGCCTTACATGCATGCCTCATAGTTTCACTGAGTTAGAGAAGGCTGTGGTCCATGTGATCAGTTTGATTAGTTTTCTATGATGGTGGTTTTCATTCTGTCTGCCCTCTGGTGGGTAAGTATAAGAGGCTTATGGAAGCTTCCTAATGGGAGAGGCTGACTGAGAGGGAAACTGGGTCCTGTTCTGACGGCCGGGCCATGCTCAGTAAATCTTTAATCCAACTTTCTCTTGATGGGTGGGGCTCTGTTCCCTCCCTGTTGTTTGACCAGAAGCCAAACTATAGAGGAGATAATGAAGATAATGGCGACCTCCTTCAAAATGTTCCATGCATGCACTGCTGCACTCAGTGCCCCCAACTCTGCAGCAGGCCACCACTGACCCACACCTCTGCCGGAGACTCCTGGACACTCCCAGGCTAGTCTGGGTCAGTCTCTTGTTGGGTTACTGCTCCTTCCTCCTGGGTCCTGGTGCACACACAGCTTTGTTTGTCCCCTCCAAGTATCTGTTTACCCAGTCCTGTGTAAGTTCTGGAAGCTCTGAAGGTGAAGTTGCTCAGTCGTATCCGACTCTTTGCAACCCCGTGGACTGTAACCTACTAGGCTTCTCCACCCATGGGATTCTCCAGGCAAGAATACTGGAGTGGATTGCCATTTCCTTCTCCAGGGGATCTTCCCGACCCAGGGATCGAACTCGGATCTCCCACATTGGAGGCAGACGCTTTAACCTCTGAGCCACCAGGGAAGCTCTGTAGTGGGGTTAATGGCGACCTCCTCCAAGAGGGCTTATGTCACACCCAGGTCTGCTGCATCCAAACTGTATCCATTACTTGTCTGCTGTATGGTTTAATTTACATAAATATATATGGCCCATTGCTGTGTTTTTCATTTTGTTTTGATTTTCTTTTTTTCATAAAAAGTCACTGTCTGCCTTAAAGGTAAATGGAAGTCCTCCCTCTTGAGTAGAAGGAAAAATATGCAAAAACTTTTGAAATGGGAGTTTTTCCAGCTTCTACACCCATCATGATGTTTAAAATAATAGCCTAGTTTCCACCAGGGTCTGAGGTTACATATGTGATTTTCAGAACTAATGATGTATAATGTAGTTTGAGTTCTGGAAATGATAACACCCATATTCATTCCACACTTTACCGTTTTCAAAGCAATTTCATGTTGGCTCATTTAATCCTCATGAGTACCTTTGGATTAAAAAAAAAAAAAAATCACCCGTTTTGCAAGTGAAGAAACTGCAAACTGTATCCATTACTTGATCAGCCCAAGACCGTACACCTGAGAATGGTTTTGGAACTGCAACCCAGGTCTCCTGACTTTAAACCCAGTGCATTTGCCACAGCTTTCTAGCTGCTGAGTCAACAGCAAGGGTGGCACAGCCTATTTCTATCTTGGTTTTAAATAGATTGTATGTCTTTGGTCCCATTTTCCAAATGAGAGTCAGTTGGGTTTATCTCAAAGTGGATTCTTGTCTTTGGCTCTGAGCCTTCTTTTTCAAAGGATAATCAGAGTTGGAAAAGATCTCAGCAGTTATTCAGACCAATGCAACATCCCCACCATGTGGCTGCCCAGACTAAACTTGAATATCTCAGGTGACAGAGAACTCACTCCTATACATGGATATGTTGGCTTAACATTTATGACAACTACAAAAAGACTAGTAATCTTCATTACTTTATAAGAGGAGATGAGGCATGTAAAATTTAGGCAATGTGCTCAAGGTTACATATCTAGTAAATTATAGGCTCCAGATTTGACCCCCAGCAGACTGACACTGGGCTTCCCAGGTGGTGCTAGTGGTAAGGAATCCACTTGCCAGTGCAGGAGACACAGAAGATGTGAGTTCAATCCCTGGGTTGGGAAGAACCCCTGGAGGAGGGCGTGGCAACCTACTCCAGTATTCTTGCCTGGAAAATTGCAGGACAGAGGAGCCTGATGGGCTACAGTCAGTGGAGTTGTAAAGAGTCAGACAGGACTGTGTGACTTCATTTACACTTTTCAGGCTGACTCTAGAGTCTTCTTGCTAAATGACCTATTACACAGCCTCTATACCTAAAATCTCCTCCCAAGTGGCGATAGTAGTAAAGAATCCGCCTGCCAATGCAGGAGATGTGGGTTCCATCCCTGGGTCCAGAAGACCCTTTGGAGAAGGAAATGGTAGCCCAGTCCAGTATTCTTGCCTGGAGAATTCCATGGACAGAGGAGCCTGGCAGGCTCCATTCCATGGGGCCACAGAGTCAGAAATGACCAAGCGTGCATGCAGCCTCTGCCTGCCATACCTAAACAGTGTATCTCCATTGCTGCAAATGAGGGTTATAAATCTTCCAAGTATTTGGATGCCAACTTTAATGCACATGCATATGTGTCCAAACAGATGAGGATTAAGGAAGGGAACACATTATTTAGAGATTTAGGTTTTGGCTTTCTTGGCAGGGCTCGGCTGTTGGCAGGGCAGGATTCATCACTCCCAGAGGAAATGTGCTAGCAAAAATGCTTCCCTCTTTAAGTGCTCCAAATCAACCCCTGGTGGTTCTGGAAATTATCCCTTTTGATGTAAGGCAATGAATAGAATAAAGATACAGATCTGGCTTCATCACAAAGTCTATTTAGATTCTAAGGCAACCCTATCTCTCTGCCCTTCTCCCCAGCACCACCCCACCCTCTGCCCTCAGTTCTCAATGTACTCAACTTTAACATCAGGCACAAAGTGGGATGCCTAGTTATACAGCCTGGAGTGGACAAAGCACACCTTCACGTTTCTCAATGTCCAAATTCCTCTTAACTCATGAGTCACATATATTTTCTGATACAACAATCTAAATCTTACAAATTAAGGTAAATTAGTCATTTTAATTTAAAATTCAATATCATTTAGGTACCTACAACAGAAATTTCATTTTTCCCAGTAGCTTTCCTTTCCTTCTCTTCCCCTGGGACAGAATCATGGTGCTGGGATCTACTTTGGCTCCTGGGTCAGGCCAGGGTGGGATATGGGACAAGGTGATCATAGTGTCCCAGCCCATTATTTGCTCTTATGGGCAACCACCAAGGTGTATTTCATCCTTCCAGGTCTTGGTCACAACCCTGTCTCTGCTGGGCCTGTGTCCTCTGCTTTGCATTCATCATGGCCTCCAGTTGTACACACACTGTCTCCTTCTTGTCCTGGATGGAGGGTTCTTTGGCTTCACTAGCACTTTCAGGACATGTGAATGCTCCCCTGTGACCATCAGTGCTGCAGAAGACTCCAGGAGCATTCTTTGGTCTGCTTGGGGCCATTGCTGCTCTACCCGCTGGCTCCTTGCAAAGCACAGGGATTCCATAAATGGATACACAACGGGGCAAGAGGTTCAACTTCTTGGCTTTGAGATCCTTCAAAGTTATTTGAATTTTTCCATTATCCTTTCCTGCCAAGGTTTTGTTCTCAGAAGTAGAACATAAAGTATTCCCTTTGCCCAACTTCACACACAGAGACACACTTACATCTCTTCCCTAAGCTTACCCTATCATCCAGGTTCAATGCAGAACATTATCTTATCATTTCCATGCATAGCTGCTGCATAGTGCCTAGGTCAGCATTTCATGTTCCCTACTCTATGGTGGGTAGCTGAACTCTACATTCTGAAAGCCAGAGTTCTTGAAGAGCTAAAATTGACAACAATGACAGTAAGTCCTTTTCAGTTTTCAAAGCTGTTAACATAGGATATTGAATGAGGCTTTTCCTATTGTCTTGGAATTTTGGTTAAAGCCCCAAACCTGGAAAAGTATGTATGGTGACATTCTAAATAGAGAACCAAGTTGTCATCAGTTTGCTCTTCCAGTGCTTGTGAGGATGTTGCTAAACTAGTCTTGTGATCCCCCATCTTCCCTTCCCAAACAACCTTTGAAAACAGGAGACTAGAAGTTCCAGGGGGATTGGTTAGAGGACAAGAAAACTTTTCAGTAGTATGCACGGCACACCTGAGACTGTTTCTTTGCTTCACTCAGATAAGTGTTTTCCAAGAGAGCTATCCAGAGAGTTTTATGGGATCAGCAAGAAAGGGATTGGAATGTTACTGAGCTACAAAATTCACAAGTCACTGCAGGACAGCCTATCAGAAGTTATTCTTGGAGAGAGGGAATACAAGTGGTCTAGTTATCATAGAAATGGGTGCCTGCTTCTAGTCCAGAAGCAGCAAGCAGTTGGAGCCACCTGGAAAGAGGGCAAGAAACAAAGAAGCCAATGGCAGACTTAGTTGTTATTGTTCAGTTGCTAAGTCATGTCCTATTCTTTGTGACCCCATGGACTGCAGCATGCCAGGCTTCCCTGTCCTTCACTATCTCCTGGAGTTTACTCAAACACATGTCCATTGATTCAGTGATGCCATCCAACCATCTTCTCCTCTGTCATCCCTTTTCTCCTCTTGCCCTCAAACCTTCCCAGCATCAGGGTCTTTTCCAAAGAATCAACTTTTTGCATCAGGTGGCCAAAGTACCGGAGCTTCAACTTCAGCATCAGTCCTTCCGATGAATATTCAGGGTTGATTTCCTTTAAGATTGGTTGGTTTGGTTTCTTTCTGTCCAAGGGACTCTCAAGAATCTTCTCCAGCACCACAGTTCAAAAGCATCAATTCTTTGGCACTCAGCCTTCTTTATGGTCCAAATCTCACATCCGCACATGACTAATGGGAAAACCATAGCTTTAGCAGACAACCCTCCTGCTATCTGGCTTATCAGGATATTTGAGAATGGCCTGCAGTGGATACTGTAAAAGGCACCTAGACTTGCGCCACCTTTTAGATATTTAATATCTAAAGTGTCTCTCAGAGAAAAGGGAAAGCCACCAGTCTATGGGATGCATTCCCAAGGACAGAAATTGAGGAAGGAACGATCAGCCACTAGTTCAGTTGTTGAGGTCAGCAGTTTGTGCAGCTCACAAGGAATTCTGGAAAACCCACACAGGGGCTACATGGAACAATACGTGTGAGATATCTGCCACACAGGAAACTTGACTGGCTAGATGGCATTAGCCAAAGAAGACCATGAGAGCAGGACCTAAGGAGTGACATAGAAGAACTTCTATCCCTTTCCGATATACCTACCTTCCTTTTAGTAAGAACATTGAAGGGAAGGGGGAGACATTCATCCAACCCCCACTCTAGGTCCCTGAGCCAGGTTAGGAATGGACAGATTACAAAGCTTGCATTTGAATGAAACAAAGGATCTTTCGATTTATTCTCAGGTGGGCACTTGCAGTACCGAAAAGTGAGTCTTAATTACTAAAACAAGACTTGCTCTTAAAACTAAGGTTGGCCATAAGCTCACAGATCTGCTTGAATTGTTATTAAAGAGTTGGAAATATACTCGGGAAAGAATAACACTTTTCCCTACAGACTGGGCGATAATGGGTTAATTGTTGCCTCTGTGCCATATACTTTGAAGACCTATTTCAGAAGTCAAGACAAGGATTTAACTAGAAGGTCTCTCTGGAATCTTTTTGTGACCTCCCTTTTTTATAATCGTAAGTCTGAACTTCACAAAAAATTTAATGGTGGAATGGTGGAAAGTAAGGACAAACTACAAGGCAGGACAAAAAAATCAGTTAATATTTAAAACTATTTTTCCTCTAAATGGGAAAATTGTGCTAGATGCTAGCTACTATTTTTTTTTTCTTTCAAGTCTAGCATTCTATCCACGCTAGTGTTGTCAGTTGCTTAGACAGAAGTGAAGGTTGAAAAAGCATTCATTTTTCCTGGGATATCTTTATTTTTGGCCTTTTTCTTTTCCTTTTTTAATCCAGCTAGCAAGTTGATCCCAGATTATTTCACTTTGCACAGCATTTGCCAAGAGCCTAGTAAATGTCCCTGCCCCTTCAGACACTCCTCTAACCCCTGACACATATCTTTTGCTCCTTAGATGACAGTAACAGCGTTTTAACAAGTCTCTCTGCCCTGTCTCCCACATTTGTTTTCTCTAAAACATTGCCCATACTGCTGCCAGAGAAATTTTCAGAAATGATCTGATCATTCTTATATTTAAAACCCATCAATGACTTTCCATTGCAAGATAAAATTTCAGCTGTCCATTCTAAAATAGTCTTCATAATCAAGCCTATGTCTAATCTCTTTATTCTCATTTATATTTTTCCTCATCCACATTGTACTTTTTATTGTGTGTGTGTGTGAATAAATTTTGTTCCCTCTTTTAACCAAGAATCTAACCTCTCTCCCTTGCCATTCCCTATCTTCACACTCAGCCCCCAAACACAAGTTACCCCACCACTTTCCTCCTCTTGAATGTTAATATCTGACAGGGATTTCAGTCCTCCTTCAAGCCTACACCTTTGCAAATCTTTAAGCTGACTTGTTTTTCCATCACTTTATTCTCACCGTCTGGCACCACGTCAGGAAGACAGTGGAGGCACGACTAGGGGAGTAACAGAATGAAGGCAGCTTTAGTTCTTTTACCAGAGAAGGAAAAGGCAACCCGCTCCAGTATTCTTGCCTGGAGAATTTCTAGGACAGAGGGGCCTGATGGACTAGAGTCCATGGGATCACAAAGAGTCAGACACGACTGAGCGACTAACACTTACTTCTAGTTCTTCTACAGTTCCTATTTTTTTCAAATACAGTCAACAAAACAGACTCTAGCCCACCATAATTACTTGAAAGAATGAGGATGTTCTATATCCCTCTACAATGAATGTGCTTCATTTTGGAAGTTCTTAAATATTTTGAGCCACTGTTGTTTGCTTCATGAGTTCTGTTAGACTTTCCAAGCAAAGGAAAGCACCGGATGAAATGAGGCTAGATCCAAAGACATCTATCTTAGGGCTAGAAAGAATTTAAATAAAGTAATTTTAAAAATACAACTCAGTTCTCCTGTCTAGTGGCTATTTATTGTCTGTCACTCCTTACTAGAGTTGCTCTGGGAGGGCTTAGATTGCTGCTGAGAGTTAGAGGAATAAGAGAACTGGTTTCTGCCCACGATTCTCTTTTGTCCCACATTGCATGACTGACAAGGACAAGATGTACGGCTGTGCCTCTCCTTTCAGAGTCTATTTGGAATCTATCCTCAAACTGAAAAAGCTTCAGGAAGAGAAGCCACAGCCCCCACCTTCCAGGGGCTCTGTTGGCAAGTCATCTCAGGATCCAAGGACCCAGACAGGAGTCAAGACACAATGGGCTGGGCTTCCCTGGTAGCTCAGTGCTAAAGAATCCACCTGCCAATGCAGGAGATATGAGTTCAATCCCAGATCTGGGAAGATCCCACGTGCCTTGGAGCAACAAAGTCTGAGAGCCACAACTCCTGAGCCTATGCTCTAGTGCCTGGAAGCCGTGACTATTGAAGTCAGTGCACCCTGGAGAATGTGCCCTGCAACAAGAGAAGCCACCAGCATGAGAAGCCTGTGCAACGCAACTACAGAAAAGCCCCCATGTGCTGCAACTAGAGAAAAGCCCATGCAGCAGTCAAGACCCAGGACTGTCAAAAATAAATTAAATTATATTTATAAATGTATATATTCATATATAGATATACATGTATATATTATATAGAGAAATATATATAAATTTATAAAATTATATATAAAAGACACAAGGGGCTGCAGTTTCTGAAACCTAGAGAGCCAGGTGCTGGCTGCCAAGCAGATGAGCCAGAAGGCTTGACGCAGGAAGGGTTGTAGCCATGAGAAAAAGAAAGGTCCTTCAATGAAGTGGAAGCACACTGGTAACCAAAGGAACCACCCTAAGGCTATATTTTAATGCTGATCTTATAGTTGGAAGCAGCTCACAAAATTTTGCAAAGTGAGTGAACCCTTTCACGCTGTTTACTCCAGCTTCCCTTGTATTTGCGTCCGGCCAGAAGAGCACAGCACAAAGCTTTCTCCTCTGTCCCTTGCTGCTTTGGGGCTCTGGTAGGTCTAATTCTGGGTTTCACATCTTTTCATTTCCTTTCTCAGAACATGGTCTTACCAAAATTGACTTTTGCTGACTAACATTTCTCTAAGGCCTGATTTCTCTATTATCTAAATAAGAACGCTTCGTCTGATTCATCCAGGATTCAGGCTCTAAATATGCCTTAAAAAAAAAAAAAAAAAAAAACTGACATGTATTCTGAGCTAACGGAAGTAGGAATTTGGCCTTGCCTTTCCTCCTGCCATCAGTATTAGCTTCAACCTCAGATTTAAAATGTTGGCGTCCCGTTGGACAACACAAATATTGCAACATCAAATATTCAAAGCTAGAAGTCATTTGATGTTGCAATATTTATTGCAATATATATATATATATATATATATACACACACACACTCATGTATGCGTGTGTGCGTGTGTGTGTGTGTGTGTGTGTGTGTGTTAGTTGCTCAGTCATGTCCAGCTCTTTCCCTATCAGGCTCCTCTGTTCACGAATTCTCCAGGGAAGAATACTGGAGTGGGTAGCCATTCTCTTCTCCAGGGCATCTTCCCAAGGATTGAAACCAGATCTCCTGCATTGCAGGCAGATTCTTTACAATCTGAGTCACCAAGGGAGCCTATATATATTTATGCGGATATGTATATATATATACATATATATGTGTATGCATATTTCCACCACCCACCCCCAGAAGACCGAAAACCTTTCCTATAGCAGAAAAACTGCTCATTTTTTATGCAGTTTGTAACGTCAGCTGCAGCACCCTTGGATCAGGATTGATGCAGGGGTGTATGGGCCTTGGACATTCTCTTCACAGTAAAGGTAGCAGGAGAGAAATAGAAAATCCCCAGAAGAGACTCATAGGGTGACAGTGGGGGAAGAAGCCAGAGGATTCAAAGAACTTTGATCAATATTCTGTGAAGACAGATTCTGTTGTGATTTGACAGCACATGCTCAAAGACTTCAACTCCAGGTTCTGTTTATGGAGGAATAACAAGAGTTTAAGCTCCAGAGAAGGAGCAAAGGAAGCAGTAAGTTCCCCCCTCATTAGCCATTGTATTTATTTATTAGGGATGTTCTAAGAAACTATCACAAGCTGGGTGGCCTAAAGTAACAGCAATTGATTAGTTTGTAGTTCTGGAGCCCAGAAGACCAAAATCAAGTAGCCAGCAGGGCCGCTGCCAGGGGACTACAGGTGGAGCCCTCCATTGCCTCTTCCCAGCTCCCAGAGGCGGCCAGCCATCCCTGGGGCTCTGGCCTGCAGCTGCACCACCGTAGCCTCTGCTTCTGTCCTCATGGGATTTCCTCCCTGGGTGTCTGTCCTCTGGGGGCCTCCCTCTTCTTATAAAGACAGGAGTCCAGTTGAACTAAGGGCCACTCTACTCAACCTCCTGACTTCATCTGAATGAAGACATGCACATACATTTCTGCACTCCTCATGCGATATAGCTCCTACTTCTCACAAATTTCTCTGCTCATTCAAATCAAGGTTTTGTGGTTTTTTTTTTTTTTTTTTTTTATTCCATACCAGTCCGACACCTACTTTTAAAATAGGCAAATTCATGCCTTTCTCTGATCCATCAAGGCGTTAATTTCTATGCAGTCATCTGATTTAAGTGCTTGGCACAAGGTATGTGATCAATAAATGATAGCTTCAATGATTTTATTATACCAGCTGCACCCATTTTTAAAGTGTCTCTTATCTAAAGCCTAAGTTTTATCCCCTCACCTTCATTCTGGTTTTTTTTTTTTTTTCTTTAAGGCTAAAGAGAATAAGTTCATACCCCCTGTCCACAAAGTTTAGGCTCTTAAATCTTATTGAATTCTGTAACAATATTTGTTACAGAGGAAATTTAGAAATTCACAAACAGTGAATATACTCAGTATTACAGTGACATTTCCTTTCCTCTACTCCCTTGTCTTGTCTTGAAGGTCAAGGTCTCAGACTTTCTTCTTTAAAACAGCTACATGAGAAGGAAATTGAATCCTGGGAGAAATGGGATCTAAGAGACCCTAGGACAAGATCCTGTAATTCAGAGCTTCTCCAACTTTAAAGTCCTCCAAATGACTTTGAAGGTAAACTGTGGGAGATCTGCTCCTAGAGTTTCAGACACGTTGGAGTGGGGCCTGAGGCTATACATTCGTAAGATATTCCAAGCAGGCTGGATGCACCTTAAAAACTATGGCAATGTGAAAGCACTCAGGGACTATCAGAGCTTTTAGCAGAGACCCAGCCCATCTCACAACTGTAGACAATGAATCACAGCTGACCCTGTGTAGATCCCGTGCGGACACTTTCATCAGTCAGGAGCTCAATGTCCTCTGGCTGCAATGCTTGGAGGAAAAACAGGAGAACATAACTTTTTAAATCTGGCTTTGCTTCTACCAGGCCCAGCAATGATGGGTAAATTACACCACGGCTTCAATATACTTTTTATAAAATAAAGGTAGGAGCAGGGGACATCCTTCAGAGTGGTCTGAAGACCTAAATGGGAGAGCATGTGTAAAAATGCCACCCAGGATGCAGGCTTTCAATATTGGGTGCTATGTGTGTCAACAATTCATAAATGCCATTGTCCACATTAAAAAAATGGGCGCTGAATGATTGTCTGGGTATACCAGACCACCTGACCTGCCTCTTGAGAAACCTATATGAAGGTTAGGAAGCAACATTTAGAACTGAACATGGAACAACAGACTGGTTCCAAACAGAAAAAGGAGTACGTCAAGGCTGTATATTGTCACCCTACTTATTTAACTTATATGCAGAGTACATCATGAAAAATGCTGGGCTGCAGGAGCACAAGCTGGAATCAAGATTGCCGGGAGAAATATCAATAACCTCAGATATGGAGATGACACCATCCTTATGGCAGAAAGTGAAGAAGAACTAAAGACTCTCTTCATGAAAGTGAAAGAGGAGAGAGAAAAAGTTGACTTAAAGGTAAACATTCAGAAAACTAAAATCATGGCATCTGGTCCCATCAATTCATGGCAAATAGATGGGGAAACAGTGGCTGACTTTATTTTTCTGGGCTCCAAGATTGCTGCAGATGGTGATTGCAGCAATGAAATTAAAAGATGCTTACTCCTTGGAAGGAGAGTTGTGACCAATCTAGACAGCATATTAAAAAGCAGAGACATTATTTTGCCAACAAAGGTCCATCTAGTCAAAGCTATGGTTTTTCCAGTGGTCATGTATGGATGTGAGAGTTGGACTATAAAGAAAGCTGAGCGCTGAAGAATTGGTGCTTTTGAACTGTGGTGTTGGAGAAGACTCTTGAGAGTCCCTTGGACTGCAAGGAGATCCAACCAGTCCATCCTAAAGGAGATCAGTCCTGGGTGTTCATTGGAAGGACTGATGCTAAAGCTGAAACTCCAGTACTTTGGCCCCCTGATGTGAAGAGCTGACTCATTTGAAAAGACCTGATACTGATAAAGATTGAGGGCAGGAGGAGAAGGGGACGACAGAGGATGAGATGGTTGGATGCCATCACCGACTCAATGGACATGGGTTTTAGTGGACTCTGGGAGTTGGTGATGGACAGGGAGGCCTGGCATGCTGCAATCCATGGAGTCGCAAAGGTCAGACAACACCAAGCAACTAAACTGAAGTGAACTAAGTCTACAGTGATGGAGATATAAAGGGAAAAGGGAATTTCACTGACATTGTTGGTGAAAATATATTCATACTGCTCAAAATATATGTAAAGTTAATGAAATACATGCACATCTGGAAAGTACTTAGAAACATGCCTATGCACTAATATGTCCATCTTTTTAGTGACTTCAACTAATGGATAAATGGTTCACAGTCTTTGTACTCTTGACTTGGTCTGATCTTCCACATAGCAGACTCCTCCTAAGCAGATTGGAGCAGGAAATGTTCAGGTGCTTTTAATCAAAGCTTATAATTAATTTGCTTAAGAAGAAAAATGTGCTTTGGTCTTGAAAGCTGGTTTATAAATCCTTGAGTGGGCAGGAGGGAAGTTTTTCCATGGAAACTGCATTTTTAAAAATTAATTAGGTTTAAGTGAATCATATTAGTGATTGTGTTTTGCAAGAGTGAAGACATAAAGGCAGGCATTGACATTGGTTTATAGAAGACAGCAAAAGGCAAGGGAAAAAACACATGGTTTGGGCTGGGAACAATTTGGGTTTGATTTTTGGTTTTGCTACTGGTTGTGCAAAAACTGGGTAAGTGGTTTCATTTTCCTGAACCTTGGTCATCTTCTGTAAAGGTTAAGACTGTCATCATTTTAAAAATTTGTATTAAATGTTTTGTATAAATTATAATAGTATCTTCAACATGTTGTAGATACTATAGAGGTGATTAGGATTTAAAATTTTAACTGGATGGTAAAACCAACTAAAGCCATCCAGCTTAAATATTGGCTTCCGGAAATTTCAATTTCCCTGATCTTTCAAATTATGGAAAATTGTAAAGGTCTCTTGCAGTGAATGTATTAAATGGGGGAAAGATAATTCTAGATTGAATATTGGATGCAGGCTGCTATTGTCTTTAAACAAGGGGCCATTATGTTGGTGTGGCTCTAATATCTTGGTAGCTTATATAACTGAACCAAAACCTAAACCAGAGTTCATCCACTCAAATCTGATAAATTCAAGAACAAGCAATCACAAATAGCCAAATCAGCTCAGTTCAGTCACTCAGTCATGTCGAACTCTTAGTGACCCCATGAATCGCAGCATTCCAGGCCTCCCTGTCCATCACCAACTCCTGGAGTCCGCCCAAACCCATGTGCATGGAGTCAGTGATGCCATCCAGCCATCTCAACCTCTGTTGTTCTTTCTCCTCCTGCCCCTCCCCTCCAATCCCTCCCAGCATCAGAGTCTTTTTCCAGTGAGTCAGCTCTTTGCATCAGGTGGCCAAATGTTTGAAGTTTAAGCCTCAGCAACAGTCCTTCCAAAGAACACCCAGGACCTGTCTCCTTTAGGGTGGACAGATTGGATCTCCTTGTAGTCCAAGGGAATCACAAGAGTCTTCTCCAACATCACAGTTCAAAAGCATTAATTCTTCAGTGCTCAGCTTTCTTTATAGTCCAACTCTCACATCCATACATGCCTTGACTAGACAGACCTTTGTTGGCAAAGTAATATCTCTGCTTTTCAATATACTGTCTAGGTTTGTCACAACTTTCCTTCCAAGGAGTAAGCATCTTTTAATTTCATGGCTGCAATCACCATCTGCAGTGATTTTGGAGCCCAAAAAAATAACATCTGACATGGTTTCCACTTTGTCCCTACCTATTTCCCATGAAGTGATGTGACCAGATACCATGATCTTAGTTTTCTAAATGTTGAGCTTTAAACCAACTTTTTCACTCTCCTCTTTCATTTTAATCAACAGGATTTTTAGTTCCTCTTCACTTTCTTCCCTAAGAGTGGTGTCATCTCCATATTTGAGGTTATTTCTCCCAGCAATCTTGATTCCAGCTTGTGCTTCTTCCAGCCCAGTGTTTCTCATGATGTACTCTGCATATAAGTTAAATAAGCAGGGTGACAATATACAGCCTTGACGGACTCCTTTTCCTATTTGGAACCAGTCTGTTGTTCCATGTCCAGTTCTAACTGTTGCTTCCTGACCTGCATATAAGTGTCTCAAGAGGCAGGTCAAGTGGTCTATACCTACCATCTCTTTCAGAATTTTCCACAGTTTCTTGTGATCCACACAGTCAAAGGCTTTGGTATAGTCAATAAAGCAGAAATAGATGTTTTTCTGCAACTCTCTTGCTGTTTCCATGATCCAGCGGATGTTGGCAATTTGATCTCTGGTTCCTCTGTCTTTTCTAAAATCAGCTTGAACATCAGGAGTTCACGGTTCACGTATTGCTGAAGCCTGGCTTGGAGAATTTTGAGCATTACTTGACTAGTGTGTGAGATGAGTGCAATTGTGCGGTAGTTTGAGCATTTTTGGCATTGCCTTTCTTTGGGATTGGAATGAAAACTGACCTTTTCCAGTCCTGTGGCAAGTGCTGAGTTTTCCAAATTTGCTGGTATATTGAGTGCAGCACTTTCACAGCATCATCTTCCAGGATTTGAAATAGCTCAACTGAAATTCCAACACCTTCACTATCTTTGTTCAGAATAATGTTTCCTAAGGCCCACTTGAGTTTACATTCCAGGATTTCTGGCTCTAGGTGAGTGATCACACCATTGTGATTATCTGGGTCATGAACATCTTTTTTGTACAGTTCTTCTATGTATTCTTGCCACCTCTTCTTAATATCTTCTGCTTCTGTTAAGTCCATACCATTTCTGTCCTTTACCAAGCCCATCTTTGCATGAAATGTTCCCTTGGTATCTCTAATTTTCTTGAAGAGATCTCTAGTCTTTCCCATTCTGTTCTTTTCCTCTATTTCTTTGCACTGATTGCTAAGACTTTCTTATCTCTCCTTGGTAGTCTTTGGAACTCTGCATTCAAATAGGAATATCTTTCCTTTTCTCCTTTGCTTTTAGCTTATCTTCTTTTCACAGCTGTTTGTAAGGCCTCCCTGACAGCCATTTTGCTTTTTTGCATTGCTTTTCCATGGGGATGATCTTGATTCCTGTCTCCTGTACAATGTCATGAACCTCTGTTCATAGTTTATCAAGCACTCTATCTATCAGGTCTAGTCCCTTAAATCTATTTCTCACTTCCACTGTATAATCATAAGGAATTTGATTTAGGTCATACCTGAATGGTCTAGTAGTTTTCCCTACTTTCTTCAGTTTAAGTCTGAATTTGACAATAAGGAGTTAATGATCTGAGCCACAGTCAGCTCCCAGTTTTGTTTTTGTCGACTGTATAGAGCTTCTCCATCTTTGGCTGCAAGAATATAATCAACCTGATTTCATTGTTGACCATTTGGTGATGTCCACGTGTAGAGTCTTCTGTGTTGTTGGAAGAAGGTGTTTGCTATGACCAGTGCTTTCTCTTGAATGACTCCTATTAGCCTTTGCCCTGCTTCATTTCATATTCCAGTGCCAAATTTGCCTGTTACTCCAGGTGTTTCTTGACTTCCTACTTTTTGCATTCCAGTCCCCTATAATGAAAAGGACATCTTTTAGGGTGTTAGTTCTAAAAGGTCTTATAGGTCTTCATAGAGCTGTTCAACTTCAGCTTCTTTAGCATTATTGGTTGGGGCATAGGCTTGGATTACCATGATACTGAATGGTTTGCCTTGGAAACAAACAGAGATAGTTCTGCCAGTTTTGAAGTTGCATTCAAGTACTGCATTTCACACTCTTTTGTTGACCATGATGGCTACTCCATTTCTTCTAAGGGATTCCTGCCCACAGTAGTAGGTATAATGCTCATCTGAGTTAAATTCTCCCATTCCGGTCCATGTTAGTTCTATGATTTTTAGAATGTCAAAGTTCACTCTTGCCATCTCATTTGACCACTTCCAATTTGCCTTGATTCATGGACCTAACACTCCAGTTTCCTATGCCCTATTGCTCTTTACAGCATCGGACCTTGCTTCTATCACCAGTCACATCCATAACTGGGTATTGTTTTTGTTTTGGCTCCATCCCTTCATTCTTTCTGGAGTTGTTTCTCCACTGATCTGCTGTAGCATATTTTGCACCTACTGACCTGGGGAGTTCCTCTTTCAGTATCCTATCATTTTGCCTTTTCATACTGTTCATGGGGTTATCAAGGCAAGAATACTGAAGTGATTTGCTGTTCCCTTCTCCAGTGGACCACATTCTGTCATACCTCTCTGCCATGACCCATCTGTCTTGGGTGGCCCCACATGGCATGGCTTAATTTCACTGAGTTAGACAAGGCTGTGAATCGTATGATCAGATTGACTAGTTTTCTGTGATTATGGTTTCAGTGTGTCTGCCCTCTGATGCCCTCTCGCAACACCTACCATCTCTCTTGGGTTTCTCTTATCTTGGACGTGGAGTATCTCTTCACGGCTGCTCCAGCAAGCGCAGCTGCTGCTCCTTACTTTGGATGAGGTTGCCCCTCCTGACCTTGTATGTGGAATGGCTCCTCTTAGCCCTCCTGCTCCCACACAGCCACAAATCAGGCTTTTCCAAATAAAACAACTACTTAAGCTCTAACCAGTCTCATTGTTTATATGCTTTACTTTCATGTCGTCTTCATAAAAGCCTTGTTTTAGCTCCTGTTGAGAAGCGCTACTAACCACTTTCAGTTTGGCATTGCCTGCTTTGAATCAGTGTATGCTGATAACTGTTTTGGTAAGATGTGATGAAAGGCATGGGGAGGACACGGAGATTTTGGTGTATCTCTTTGGCATATTGATTGTATTTGGCATATCTTCCCAAGATGACCCCAACATCACATAATACTGTTGGGGAGGAAGAAATTTTCCTTTACCCTTCTGGGTTCTTTTGGCAAGTCTAATAATTGACATGAAGCAGATTCACTGGAGAAAATCAAACAAAACTTTAATAACACATATACATGGGGAAGATGAAGGAAAATTGAGTAACTTACCAAAATGTCTGAAACTCTCACCTTAAATACCATCTTCAGCTAAAGACAAAATAGGTTTTCAGGAGTAGTGGTTTGGTTTCAAAGGGAAGAAAGGCAATTGACATGGAAATGGAGAAGCAAATGTTTGGTTAAATAAGTGTGTGTGTGTGCACACGTGCATGCATGTGTGCTGGACCAGGCAGTGACAATGAAACACAGACAGGAATTTTAATAAGCAGACTTTACCAGGCTCCTCCCTGTCTACACACCTACTGTAGGTGTTAAGTCACTTCAGTCATGTCCGACTCTTTGTGACCCTATGGAGTTTATATATTATCTATGTACTATCTGTGGTGACAGCTTCCCTTCCAGAACTGGTGCCCCAACTGCAGTTAGGGAGAAGGCTCAAGGTTTCTTCCTGAGTCTTTGGGCTTTGGTTGTTTTCAGCTCAAATTTTTCCATGCCAAAGAGACACTTTCTGGTGGCATATTTTGTTCCTTTATAACTTCAGTGTCTATCTCTTTTTATGCAGGATAAACTCACAGCTTATCCTGTGAATGAATGAATGAATGAGGATGATTCTTAACTGCTTGTGTGTTCTTTCTCTCTTTCTCACTTCCTAATCCTTCATCACCTGTAGTTTAATTTGCTTTAAGTAAAAGTATGCCTTACTGCAACTGTATTTCCTAGATGGTAGGAATAAAACAATTAACAAACCTAGGCTTTTCCTAGAGGGAAAACTCAATCTAAGTGGAGTGAATAAAAACACAAATAAAATATAGTTGTCAGCAAAAGTATTTAGATGGAAAGCCACCAAAGTAGATGTATAGAGGTTTATAAGAGAACCTCAAAAATCAAAAGAGGAAGTTATCCTTTAGAAATTGTAAAGACCAAATAGAATTTGCTGGTCAGGTGAGTGAAACGGTATTCTTGGCAATGATTATGATGTGGGGAAAACACGATTGAATATAGCAAGCCTTAAAATTTTATTTAGGCTACTGGATGATTCTGTGGGAGAAATAAATGGTGAGGCTGAAAATGTACTGTGGATTAGATTCTTAGTGAGCATGTCTTATGGCGAGACATAGAGGATGGGGTTGGGGGAGGACAGGGTAACTCTCTAGGCAGGTGTCTGGTTAGTGGTTAACCCTTAATGCCTCTTTCCTTGCCCTGAGGCCAAAGCTCAGACCCCTCCTTAGGCCTCTGACAGCAGGAAGTTCTCTGGCTGTTCACTCCCCCGCCTCACCATAGCTGTCCCTGACTTATTTGCTGAACTTCACCTTTTACAGTTTCTCTGGTTCCTGAAATGCACAAGTGACTGATCAGAGTGATGTACTGGAAGAAATCCTACTATTAGACTGGCCAAGAAGTTCATTCTGATTTTTGTAACATCTTGCAGAAAAACTCGAACGAACATTTTGGCCAACACAATACATAGAGTTTCTGTGAAAAACTGTAGGAAACAGGCTCTGAGGTCCTAATGATGGCAACAACAGTAGGAAATAGATAAAGGGGTGAATTGGGGGACATTCAGAATACACAACTGATAGAAAATTGTCATCGGATGTGGGTGCTAAGAAAGATGGAAATATATGACTTGAATGCCTGGGTGAGAAGGGGCTTTCCAGGTGGCTCAGTGGTAAAGAATCCACCTGCTGGTCCAGGAGATCCACATTTGATTCCTGGGTCAGGAATATCCCCTGGAGAAGGGAATCACAACCTACTCCAATATTCTTGCCTGGGAAATCCCATAGACAGAAGGAGCCTGCAGGGCTATAGTCCAAGGGTTTGCAAAGAGCTGAGCATGACTTAGTGACTAAACAGCAACAACGCCTGGGTGAAAATGATAACACTAAAACAGGGAGTTAATAAACCTGGTTTATTCTTAGTTGTTTTTAATTTATCAGCCTTCTCAGGGAATTGTTCTCATCTATTTTTCCTTAAATCCCTGAAACCAGTGGCTGGGGTCGGGGTGGGGGGGTGAGAAATTTGCAGTCACACTTTCCAGTGGGTCCTGCTGTATACATGAAGGGCAGGACTTCTACCCTCTAACATAGGTGTCTCCTTTCACCTGATGGACTGGGCAGGTGAGGGGAAGATGCCTGGTAAACTGGGAGGCAGCACTCTGATGTTACCTCCCAACTTAACCCTGGCAGTAGCTTGCCAGCCGCCTCCACATGGCACGTCACAGCTGCTACTCTCTTTATGATGATATTTACTCAAGCCGTGCGTGGGGTCCTGCAGTCAAGAAAGTGTGCCTGCCAAGTGCTTCCTGCCTCGGGCCTCTTTACCTGTGTGGTGAATGGAGCTGCTTCCAGGTACCCTTACAAACCAGCTATAAATTACTTTCATTGAGCTAAGGTCAAATGCATGGGAAGAATAGAAAGTGACAGCCCTGAGGATTTATATAGCCCCTCTCCTACAAGGAGACCAAGTACTTCAAATATATGATCTAATTTGCACTCCTCTGATGCCTGGGAAGTGGAGGACTTGTTGGCAAGGCAGAGACTTGGAGTGGGTGTGAGGCATTGGTTAACAACCTTGAATTATCAATAAGGCAGCATGGTTTTCTTCTCTCATTTTTCTTTAGGTGTTTTGCTGTTGTTGATGTTTGCATGTTTGTTTTAAGAAACTGAAGCTAACTGGCTTTTTGGGTTTTCTCCTTTGGCTTGATGGTGAGAATGACTCCACATTTAGTGGGGTGCCTTTGATTCAATTCCTTGAGGAAGCACCACTGATATGGTGACAAAATGTAAATTAATGATAAGGTAAATAAGCAATCTCTGATATGGAGAACTCTATGAGTAGGTCATTTCTGAAAAGAAAATTAAATATTGAAGATAATTATGGCCAGGATAAGTTCTCAAGATTGATTTTTATGCATTTGAGTTCCCCAACTAGAAAGAAGGCTGAGCGCTGAAGAATTGATGCTTTCAAACTGTGGTGCTGGAGAAGATTCTTGAGAGTCCCTTGGACAGCAAGGAGATCAAATCAGTCAATCCTAAAGGGAATCAACCCTGAATAGTCATTGGAAGGACTGATACTGAAGCTCCAATACTTTAGCCAGCTGATGCAAAGAGCTGACTCATTAGAAAAGACCCTGATGCTGGGAAAGATTGAAGGTAAGAGGAAAAGGGAACTACAGAGGATGAGGTGTTTGGATGACATCACTGACTCAATGGACTTGAGTTTGAGCAAACTCCAGAGATAGTGAAGGACAGGAAAGCTTAGTGTGATGTAGTTCAAGGGGTCGCAAAGAGTTGGAAATGACTTATGGACTCAACAACAACTTGTTGCATGAAGCTCTCTAGTGAATGAGAATTCTGTTCCATGCTTCTGCCCAGACATGCTGCTGCTGCTGCTAAGTCACTTCTGTCATGTACGACTCTGTGCAACCCCATAGATAGCAGCCCACCAGGCTACCCCGTCCCTGGGATTCTCCAGGCAAGAATACTGGAGTGGGTTGCCATTTCCTTCTCCAATGCTTGAACATGAAAAGTGAAAGTGAAGTTGCTCAGTCGTGTCCAACTCTTCGTGACCCCATGGACTGTAGCCTACCAGGCTCCTCCATCCATGGGATTTTCCAGGCAAGAGTACTGGAGTGGAGTGCCATTGCCTTCTCCCTGCCCAGACATAGGAGGTTTTAAGTGAACCTTGGTTGGTAGCACCTTTGTGACTTGCCCAAGATCTTGAAGGAAGTTGCTAGGAACTCTGAACTTACCCTGGTTTCACCTGGGTCTCTTTCTCTCCACTTGTATGTGAGGCTAGTTCTGCACTGCCTGAATCTGGCTTCTGTTGCTATTTTCTATACAAAGAACAGGAAGTTGATAATAGTAGAAATAAATACCACAAAGGCAAAGGAGACTAATGAAAGGATTAGAGGAATGACACAGGGGAAGAGATTACAGCTGTTACACCCAGCTTTGGGCAAAGGAGAGCAAGGGAGGGTGACTATTTACAGATTATACAGGGCTGGAACGGGAGGATTTGGGGAGCCCAGGCCTGGCAGTGGGTAAATGAATCTATTCAGGACACTGGCTTTCAGAAAATCACCTGGGAGAGGAGCAGGTTGAAGACAACGCAAGCATCACTCAGCAGCAGTAACTAGGAGTAACAAAGAGAGACCATGAGGCAGTGGGTAAGGCAATCTTAGGTATTTACTAGTTAGTTTAGTAACATGTGCGTTTTTTTTAAATGAAAAACCCTTGCAACAAAGATAAGATGCATGGGAGGAGCTGCCAACATGAATAAGAGATAATAAACTACAAGGAAATGGAGTTCTTGCATCTGTTGGTATCCAGCTGATAGAGGTCAGAGTGAAGATATTGACAGGTAGTACCTTTCCCGTTCTCATTGTTCTCCAGTCACTAAGTTGTGTCCAACAATTTGCAACCCCATAGACTGCAAACACACCAGACTCCTCTGTCCTCTGCTATTTCCTGGAGTTTCCTCAGAGTTATGTCTATTGAGTCAGTGATGCTGTCTAACCATTTCATCCTCTGTTATCCCCTTCTCCTTTTGCCTTCAAACTTTCCCAGCATCAGAGTCTTTTCCAATGAGTCAGCTGTTCGCATCAGGTGGCCAAAGTATTGGAACTTCAGCTCCAGCGTCAGTCCTTCCAATGAATATTCAGGGTTGATTTCCTTTAGGACTGGTTTGATCTTCGTGCAGTCCAAGGGACTCACAACAGTCTTCTCGAGCACCACAATTTGCAAGTGTCAGTTCTTCAGCCTTTATGGTACAACTCTCATATCTATACATGACTGCTAAAAAAACCATAGCTTTGACAATATGGACTTTTGTCGGCAAAGTGGTGTTTCTGCTTTTTAAGGTTTGTCATAGCTTTTCTTCCAAAAGCAATTCGGAAGAAATTTCATGGCTTCCGTCACCATCAACAGTGATTTTTGATCCCAAGAAAATAAAATCTTTCAGTGCTATGGTAATGGAACTCAGTGGACTCTCACTGTAGACAGGTACTCTGGAAGCTTGCTCCTTCATGCAGATAGAGAGTGTGATATCAAAAATTGCATGAGCCCTAGATTTGTTTTGTTTTGTTTTTCCAGAGACAGGGTTGACATAAAAAGCTGATATATTTTATTTAATCCAACCTCTTAATCTATTCTAGATTTTCATCATGCTCTTAGTCACAAATTCAGAATACAGAAGGTACATCATATTTATGCCTAGCAATGGATATGTATATCACAAAGACAGTTCCTCCCTGGGACATCTAAATCTCTTGAGATGGACTTAATTTTATCTTAAAGATTAAAAATTGTAAAATGTCAGTTAGCTGTCCAAAATGCTACGAGCAAGGAGAAATCTGGAGCATCTTCTGGAACAAAGCCATCACACAGATAAGGCTCAGAGAGGTCTATTCTTTACACAAGGCTGCACAGCAAGAGGTGGAGCTGAGTTTGGCTACTACTCTTCTGACCAAACCATAGTGCTTTTTCTGTCTCACTTGTTCCAGCAGGAGCTTCCCTTGTTTGATAGTCCCAGGGGACGTAATAGATGAAAAGATACTATTTTAGTTAAACACCATGGTTTCATTTTTTGGAACTATTGTTCTTTTAGTCTTTATTAGCTTTTTGTGAAAATTGTAATTTTCAGTTTGAAATTGAGACTATCCAATTATATCTATGGTACTATTGATGAAATTGCTCAGTAGTGGTGTGATTATTGGAGAAATATGGAGCTGTTCTTGTTAACTGGATGCAAAAGATAGAGAATGAACACAAAGCATTCCTCGGAGAGAAAGGCATTGATTTGAGAGCTCTACTGAATGGTACTTCTTTGACAAATAGCCGTGAGAATCAAACTGAACTATATACAAAAAATAAATGTAATCCTACCTACTTCTTTGAAATTACACAAAACCTCCATTTAAAAAGAAAGAAAGAAAACTGATCTAAAAACAACATTTCTAAAGCACTCCTCCAGTGAAACAGTTTAAATTAGTAGTAACCTTTAAGGAAATGAATTAAACTACAATCTGATGGAGTACAATTCTAGCAGAAATTAAGGTATGGGTATCAACATATTTTCTAAAACTAGCTGAACCAATTTGATGGTGAGGAGTAAAAGGTTTTAGAATTTACAAAACAAAATTATAAGAAGCAAAGCAATGACCAAATCAAGTTTGTAGCCTGTTGGAAGTACTATTGGATTTTAGATGGGACAGATCACCTCTGAACATAAAAGACTTATGAAAACAAAGAAAAAAAAAGATGAAAAGAAAAGGCAGACCAGGTAGATACAATGCATTCTTTAATGAGATATAAGAAAACAAAAACAAATCACCAACAGAGAAGAGCATGCCTGAAAGTTTTCCTCCTTCAATATTCAGTGTTAAAACTCATGACATATATATTTTAGGGATGTTCCAAACAGAGCAAACAAGGATAGCCTTATTCTTCCTTTTTTTTTTTTTTTTTTTTTAAGGGATTTCTTATTGGTGAATTCATTTTTGACCACTGAGAGCTGGTGATCCTATAGAATGTGGATTTTTTTTTAAACTGAAATCCTTAAACTTACACAGTGTTTCATGTCAATTATATCTTAATAAAGCAGAGAGAAAAACAGACAAAAATAAAATAGGATTTTCTTCAACTGCATATTTTTGACTACTTTGGCTAGTCGATCATCATCCTTCTTCACACTGTTGCAAATACAGGAAACAACTCCACTAGCTCTCTAAGGGGATATTCTATGTTGGCTGCAAAGAGCCAACTTTTAAGTTACATTCTGATGAAAAGAAATTTCTCAAGCTTCATGGTTTAGTAAGGAGAAAATGACTTCTTGGCTTAATGTCAGTATTATGGGTCTCTCTCTTTATCCCATTAAAAATTAGCAATGACATTATCTAGTATATTCCAAGTACTGGTGGGAGTTTGATATATCAAGCTGGTCCTGAAATAGCAGTAATTTAATAAACCTTTGCTGAGAATAATAGCCACTTCTTTACAACTAGTGACAACCACCAGAATGAAGAGCTCTCAGCCTCCATTTCTGCATGAGGAGAGGAATTAGAGGAGAGACCAGATACCGGAGTTTACAACCACAGAAAATTATAGCAATAAAATGGAACTTGCCTGTTTAAAATATTTTAACCGCTTATTTGTGGTTACATTATTTAGCTTTCTCAACCACGAGTAGTTCTGATGTTCAGCAGACATGGCCATTTATCAAGATTATGAGTCGCAGCAAACTGCCATTCGAAATCTTTAAACACCTTAAAAGTAAGCACAAATACTACAAAGTCATCTCTGTTTCTACTCCACTTAGTCAAAAACCCATGCATATTTTACTTAGGAAGACTCACTTTTAACAAATTAATAGCCTAATACATAACACAGTGAATTTAGTAGGAGCTATTTCTCAGCTCCTATCATAAACAAAAGTAATAATTACAAGTGAATCTTATTTATTCATTAAAGAATTCCATGAATATTCTCAGTAGATAGCTATCTGATTTGATAACTTAAATATTTATATTTCTTTGTCTTTTTCTTATCCAATATTAATAAAATGAAAGAATGAGAGAATAGATTGTAGAAGTAGTTAATTTGTTCTGAACTTTCAGTGAAAAGTAGGGCTACTTTTTGGACTTGTAGGAAAATGTAAAAAACAAAATGAAAAAAAATGTGAGTGATTGGCAATGAGAGCAGTCTGAATGATGAAATAGGAAGTGTTTGCCTCTTAAGGTGGTTCTCTTGATGGAAAGATGTTCTCGCCACCTCATCCTTCTTGCTGGCTTTTTTCCTCCCTCCAAAAGAGAAGCTCCTCCACTGTTGCCTTCAGCTGTGAAAGCAGCCTATTAGCTAATCAATTATTAGAATTGATTAGTAAATAAGTGTTCTCTATAACCAGGAGGAGGAAATGAGATTCTATAGATTTTCTCATTCCTCATTATGTTTGTAAAGTAATTTGGGTTTGACTCCTGCCTGGATATACAGCTTTGTTCATTTTGCATTTTTCTCCCCCACAGCCTTGCAAGAACAGAAGCTTCCCATTCTCTCATCATAGTACTGACTGACGGGGGGAGCTGTGACTTGAGCTTGGTCTTCTAATGACTCTGATTACTAGCTTTTCTTTTTTCCTTTCTTTCCTTTTTTTTTTCTTTCTTAGTTTCTCTTGGTTTCTCTCACTTGTTTTAATGAAGTCTTATTGTAGAAGTTGACCCCACCCCCAGCTGGGTCTTAAATGATGGGTGGAAGATAACCAGGGAAAAGAATGGGGGATTTTGGGGGCTCGGCTGCATTATGACTTTGTGGACCTTAAACATTTTTGTCTTCACAAGAAGCTTCTTCCATCTGTTCCTCTCCTTTTCCCTCCCTCCACCCCGTCCCCTCTTCTCTCTCTTATTTTTCTCTGTCTTTCTGCTTTAATGTGATGATATGAAGATGAATATAATCCAGGCTCATGTTACTAACTTTTCTGATGTTACAAGAAATTGAAACATTTTCATGTGCCTCTAAATGTATTGTGAAACCTGTGTATATGGCCACTGTGTGTAAGGGATAAATCAGCTCCGAGTGCACTCATGAGGGCTTCTCGAAGAAGTACAGCTGAGCAGAGATAAAGTAAGAAGGAGAGGGAGGAGTGAAAATCTTTCCTTAGAGACATATGGGGGATGGACCATGAAAGCCTTGCTAAAGGGATTAGTGTTCACCTAAAGGTAAGCAGGTGGATGAAAATGAGGTATTCAGCAGATTCAACACATATTTGATAAGTTTCTTTTTAAAGCCAAGTCCTAGCCAAGGAACCTATTTAATGATGTTATTTAGTCTTTACAATGTCTCTATGATCTTTGATACTTGCTTTATTTACAGATGAAATAATGGAACAGAAAGGAGGTTCAGACTCAGATGGTGAGGAATGAAGCCCAGGATCTGAATTTTAATAAGCTCTCAAGATTCTTCTTGATGGGTCATTCTAGAGAAACACTGAGTTCTGTTGATTTGTTTCCTGGTTCAAAAGTACTTGTGTGTGTTTCACTGAGATCAGTTACCTCCCTGAATCTCTGAGTATCCAGTTTCCTCATTTTTAGAATGAGGGAGGGTCAAGTGTAAGGATTGCTATAAAGATCACATGAGATAAAGTAGATTTAAATACTCTATATTGTAAGTGCTAAGTCTCTTCAATTGTGTCCAACTCTTTGCAACCTTATGGACCATAGCCTGCCAGGTTCCTCTGTCCATGGGATTCTCTAGGCAACCTACTATAGTAGGTTGCCATGCCCTCCTTGGAGGAGATCTTCCCAATCCAGTGATTAAACTCATGTCTCTTAAGTGTCCTGCATTGGCAGGTGGATTCTTTACCACCAGCATCACCTAGAAAACCCTTAAATTATATTGGGTTGGCCAAAGAGTTTGTTTGAGTTTTTCCATAAGATACTATGGATAAATAAAACACTGAATGAACTTTTCATTCTCTTGGCTTCGAGCCTTTCATCTAAAACTATGACACATAGATACATAGTTATTAAGATACATTTATAACTAAATATGGGCTTCCCATGTGTCACTGTGGTAAAATCTGCATGCCAATGCAGGAGACACAAGAGATATGGGTTAGATCTCTAGATTAGAGAGATCCCTTGGAGAAGGAAATGGCAACACACTCCAGTATTCTTGTCTAGAGGATTCCATGGAAAGAGGAGTTTGGTGGGCTAGTCTATGAGGTTGCAAAGAGCTGAATATAACTGAATGCACACACACACATAACTAAATATGTAAATTTATATGCGTACAGATGATTAGTGATGACCTTTTCTCTGCATTTCTCAAGAGAGAAATCTACCCTTTATTTGGAGAAGACTTGGGACAGGCACCAAGAACACCAGCCCACACTGCTTTGAGAGATCCTTCTTGATCATACATGACAAGGGCTTTGACCAAGTAAGGGATTCAACATGGTTTGTTATTTAGTTTGGAAACTAGTTCCTATTTTAGCTTAGTGAGTCCAGTGCAGTTGCTATTAATTAATCAACATGGATGAATGGTAATATTTAGCAACAGTAATATTATAGGAACCCAATATATAGTATTTTTCTTTTGGGAAAAAAATGTACATACACAGACAAGCCTTCAGGCAACTTTTTATTTATGTATTTAATTTTTAAAAAATTTATTGGTATATAATTGCTTGACAATGTTGTGTTAGTTTCTACCATATGGAAAAGTAAATCAGCTATGTGTATACATATATCCTCTCTCTTTGGATTTCCTTCCCATTTAGGTCACCATAGAGCACTGAGCAGAGCTCCCTGTGCTATAACGTAGCACAGACAACTTCTTTTGTTAGACTGGTGTAAGGATATCTGACCTCTGTCATCAGAAGAATGTGATTAGAAGTTTAGGTTGCCAAAAACTCTAGGGACATAATGAGGGAGAAAAAAATTAACCCACAGAAATGACAAAATTTTATTTTTAAACATTTTTATTCAGGTCATTATCTCAGGAAATTTCGAAAGTGTTCCTTGAGATCAGGGAGAGATGTAAGACTATTTTAAATGCACATTCTCATTGTTTTGTTGTGTTTTGTTTTGTTCTTTTCCAAGAGAGGACCAGTTAATCCTCCCTCAGAGACCTACTCACAGTCTGTTAAACTTTTAAAGAACTTTTCATGGGGCTTTATAGTCTGGTGCACTCAGAGGGACCCTTTCATGAAAGTTGTTTATGATCTGAATTGATAACAGTGATGTGTGCAGCCCAGCATTTGAAACTCTATCCCTAAGTGGAAGAAGAAGATGCACAAATTTCAAGATTTCTGTGTTTTTGTTTTTCAATCTGTGTCTTTATTTACATAAACTTTGAGTACATCATTGCACACCATGTTATATTTTTACTTCGATTCCTAAGACTGATGGTTCTGTACTATTTACATCTTTCTGATCTACATTTTCAGGAGTTTATTCCTAGGGCACTTTCACAGTAATTCAGACAGGAAGATGTAGCAAGTGATCCCCTCTTCCTTATGTGATTAAAGAACCTGAAGCCCTCAAAAGGAGTTTCTCCTATTACTGAACTGAACTTGGGTCTGCTTGTCTGCTGGGCAGCAAAGCTGGTCTACTGACCCTGGGTTGTGGTGGAGGAAAGTACAGCATTTATTGCAGAGTTCCAAGCAAGGAGAATGGGCAGCTCATGCTCGAAAGACCCAAACTCCTCCATGGGTTTCAGGGAAGGGGATTTTTAAAGGCAAAGTCTGGAGGTAAGGAATGCAGCTCGTGGCCTATCTTCTGGTTAGTTGTTGGTGAGGTAACAGGGTAATGTTTCAGGAATCTTAATCAGTCTCCTGGTTCCAGCCAGTCTGGGGACTCCATGCTTGTGGTCAAACGGGTAGTCCACTGTCCTCCACCTGGGTGTGGGGATCTTTGGTTCTGCAAAACAACTCACAGATTCACATCAGATTGTTATGTGTATGCCCTGAGGAGAAACTAGGACTGTTTTATCCCTGAACTATTTTTTAAGATGTTATTACTTTTTTTTTCTTGATTTGCTTTTCCTTTGTTTCTGTGTTCTCTCACTTCCCCTAATTAGTAACTGCTTGAGTCTGCTGTTTGGGATTCCGGAAAGGCCAAGGAAACAAGAGACTTTTTCTGCAAACAAGAAACAGGGACACAATGGGGCTTTTGTACTTAGGAATGTGCCATGAGGGCCTGCCTAGTTTCACTCCTTGCTTAATACCAGAGTTTAATGTCTATAGCTAGGACCAAAAGCTGGTTGTCTTAATCCTCACAGACATGGTTGTGGTTGGAGACATGGTTTGTAGTGGAGACAAGAGGACCTTTTGAGTAGATGTCCTCCCTGAGGCCCAGCCTGGAGGTCATTTCCTGCTTCTCTTTCCCTGTCCCTTCCAGAGACTGTCAGTCAACCCTCCCCTTGTACACTGGCGTTGAAATGGGGCCTGTGAGCCCTGCTTCTCCCTGCCGCTCAGTAAAGGCGATCCAGGCCCTTCCTCCTTGGCCTTGAGAGGGCTCTGACCCACAGGTTGTTGTTAGGAAGTTTAGGAGCACTAAAGGGTTGACCCCATCTGCTTCTGTTTTACCCTACTCACAACTCCAGGTTTGAGTCAGTGCCTTCTCCTGGATTGTCACTCCATATGACTGGCATCTCCAGCCAGCTACAGGGCCCAAGGGAATGCCCACACCCTTCTTCCTGCCCCACAGGGTCTCTGCCATTTCTGACCCTCCCACAGAGAACACCTTGACAGGTGGGGAAAGTAAATTGTAGCTAAGACTTCTCTCCTTTGAAGGAAATGATGCCCACTTAAAGCTCCCCAAGGGCTAGTTCTCCTTCCCTCAAGGAAGAAATAGGTTTATGGCATTTTATTTTTTTTTTTCAAGGAATAATTTTGCTTCATTTAAACAACAGAGGGAGTTGGAAACTTTGCCAGTTTGGTCACAATGTTTGAAAGGTATATTAGAAACAGTTTTAGCTCTGGGCAGGAAAACATGTTTTGACAGTTCAGAACTGAGTCAAACCTACATTTGGGTACACATTGAACCTTTAGCTCAAAAAAAAAAAAGAAAAAGATTCACTTTTCAATGGCGAAATGTGGAATTATTCCAACCTCTTTTTCTTCTCATCTTTGCGTTTATAAAATGAAAAGCTGTAACTTTAGGGCCCCATAATAAATAATTAACCTCAGACTATTCAGAAATGTTGTCATATTCCAAATAGATCTAGTGATGCCTTTGAGGGTAAATGTTGAATTTTAATTCACTGTAGGGTGAAAAATGGATTCTGTTGATCGTTAATCTTAAGAGAAAGTGTACATATGTAAAGAACATGAGATTTGGAGTCAAGCAAGGATTTTGGCCCTGGTTTTGCCCCCTCCTACTAGCCCTGTCCCTCTGGGCAAACTCAGTTTTACTTCCTGGGTCTTAATGATGTCAACTGGGAACATTAATGTTGATTTCAAAGACTTGTGAAGATCTAATAATATATGTGGGTTGTATAAACTGTAAAACATTATAAAAATATTAGTTAATATTTAGCATTTGCCTTCCCCAAAGCAGGAACAACTTGTGGTATGAAAGTCCATATTCTGAGTTTGACACTTTTCTCATCCTCAGTGAACTGAGTCTAAGGTTATTGAGAAAAATTACATATCATGGCAATTCATTTCCATTCATTAATCATTTATTATTAATATATATAATTAATATTTTATGTCAACCTATAGAGTTGTGATAGCCATCTGTATTTGAGGATGACAAACTCAGAGTATTAGAACTGCAGAGTCTTGAAGATTCTTTATTCAGAGTCACCCTTTATGGATGTGCAAGTTGAGGCCCAGAGAGGGTAACCAGGTGCTTGGAGTCACCAGCTTCTTACTGACTGAACGAAGGCACCGATTATCAGGACACTGCTGTTCTGCCTCACAGCTCACTAGACCTGTGTCCACTCTGGGTTTAGAAAGGGGAAGAGGACAGCTGAGGTGGGTGTGAGTGTAGGATTGTACTCCTTTAGGAGAAATCCGACACTTCTCAGGTTCCCTGGCACCCCCTGCCATACTTGCCTGTGTCCCATTCTTACACTCTCTCTAGGGGTTTTCCAGGATGATACTTTGTGCCATAAATAGAGAGCTCTGCCCCCAGTTGGCTGCCAGTGTTAAGGACAAACTCTTAAGCTACACATGCTGAAGCCCAGGACTCTTGCCTGTGCTTTTCCACAAGGCTTAAATGCAGTCATTTATAAAGAGCATAAGGGATCATGTCTGATAATGGTAGATTCCAGTATTGGTTATCTGATGGAACATTTTCTACCTGGTCTAAGTCTCCCCTGGAGAAACCATTTGCCTTTAAAATAAAGGAGGTTTCTGTTTGCTTGTTTTTGTAACTAAAAGTGAAAATGTTAAATATTCTCAGAGGTTAATGGAGGGAAAGACCTTGGAGTTTTTCTTCTTAAATTCTTCATCCACAATGGGTCATGTCCATGCTGACAAAGTCAGAGAGAGGGACAGACAGCCGGCCTCCAGCTGACCTGCAGAGGCTACTCCAGCTCTTGAGGTAATCAGGAAGAGCCTCTGACTCTGCTTCTGACTGAGGGAAATTTTCCATTGGTCTGTGGGGCATTTTAGCAGGCAGGTGAGTTCCTTAAATGCTTGCTGACAGTACGCTGATAACAGAGACAAGGTCATCATTGACTGAAAAGGTCTCTGAGACAGAATTTCTGAAAGGTGTCCCCAAACATCCTGTTTTTATGGCTAATGGGCCCCATTCAGGATTTCTCCCAAATGACTGATGGCCTTCACTAGTGCCTGTCTCTCTCTATTTGGATGCTGACAGAAAGAAAGGAAATGTCTTGGAGCCGGACGTGGCCACTAACGCGATGTGACTTTGTTCTTATTCTTTGAAAGGAGAAAAATGCTGTGGAAAACAGGCCCAGCTTTTGGAGGGTTTGACTCTTCGGTCAGATTCTTATAAGTTGCAAGATCAATCATAGTTTAGGCCTGTTATTTGATATCTCTGAGATTCATTTTCCTTTCTTCTTAAATTAGGGTAATTATACAGTTTGGGGTAATAGGCAGGATATGGGCCTTAGCCTTGAGTAAGATTGGTTCAAATCCTGCCCTAAACCCATACAGCTGCAGTTTGAAGCAGGCAACTCAGCTTGATGAGTCATTGTTTCTGCTCAGTTGCTAAGTCGTGTCTGACTCTTTGCAACCCCATGAACTGCAGCATGCCAGGCTTCTCTATCCTTCACTATCTCCCAGGGTTTGCTCAAACTCATGTCCATTGAGTCAGCAATGCCATCCAACCATTCATCCTCTGTCACACCCTTTTCCTTTTGCCTTCAATCTTTCCCAGCATCAGGATCTTTTCTGATGAATCGGCTCTTTGCATCAGATGGCCAAAATATTGGAACCTCAGCTTCAGCATCAGTGTTTCCAAAGAGTCATTGTTTATTCATAACAATTCATCACAGTATTACTTGCGAGAATCAAAAGAGATCATGTAAGTTAAATGGCACCAAATCGATGCATTGATAGCTGTCAGTTTTCCCTGCTATTTTATAGTGATATAACAGAGTGACAAATTAAGTGGTGAGTGGGAGTATAGCACACAATGGTAAGTAGAGAGTACCATTTTGATAAATTACTATCTTTTCAGAAAACAGGGAAAACAAAAGTTTCTATTCTTAGTGTAACCAGATGCTTTACCAGAGGGTTTCCTGGAGGTGATCAGAGTTTCATTTTTCTTTCTTCAGCAACAGAGTGCTTTTCTTTTGTACAAGCCAGAGTGGAGAGTCACCTTGAAGTTCCTAAGGATTCTAAGAATAGCAAATCATCTTTGCATCATTTAGTTAGGGCCCCTGACAAACTTGGGTGGAGAAAAAGTATCTTTACTTGTCCAGGAATGTGGTTTAATGGGGCTTCCCAGGTGGCTTAGTGGTAAAGAATCCACCTGCCAATGCAGGAGACACAGGAGACTTGAGTTCGATTCCTGGTCTGGGAAGATCCCCTGGAGAAAGAAGTGGTAACCCACTCCACTATTCTTGCCTTGGGAATCCCATGAACAAAGGAGCCTGGCAGACTACAGCCCATGGGGTCACAAAGAGTCAGAAACATCTTAGTGACTAAATAACAACAACAAGAAGGTTTAATGAGGTTCTTATTTTTCAGAAAATCTGAAAAGGTGATGACCCATTGTTTTTGGAAAGATGATTAAGTGGGACAAGAGTGAAGAGACATAATAATTCTAGATTACTGCTATGAAGCTTCTGGACTGCTTTCCTTCTGAGACATGCACACTAAGATTGAAAGTGCTATCAACCGGGTACCACATTCAGAAAAGTGGAGTCATACTCCTGTGATGACCCTGGGCTTCAACAAGCAGAAATTATCATTGCTATGGTAGATGAGCATCACCAATCTGATTGTGTAGGTAAACCTCAGTAAAGAGATAATGTGACCCAAGAGCTCTATAATAGTAACAGTCTAATTGGAGTCCAGTTTACTCCATGTGTGGCATTAACAGAGGGTTTAGCTCTTTGGGTCAACCATGAAACCAAGGTTCTTGAAGAATTCAAGGGACAGGGCACACATATTAAGATTTAAATCAGAGTGTTAGATTTCTTGCTAGTAAGGAAATGGGATTCCAGTGATTTTCAGGTAAAAATAAAAATATAACTTTATTTATATTCTCATTTTGTGGAGAAACCTACATTGGGCTTCCCAGGTAGCACAGTGGTAAGCGATCTTCCTGTCAGTACAGGAGAGACAGAAGATGCAAGATCAATCCCTGGGTTGGGAAGATCCCCTGGAGAAGTAAATGGCAACCCACTCCAGTATCCTTGCCTGGAAAATCCCATGGACAGAGGAGCCTGGTGGGCTACAGTTATAGAGTCACAAAGAGTTAGACGCCACTGAGCGACTGAGCACTATATTGGTTACATTAAACATTGTTCTTTTATGTTTGCTTTAAAGTATCTTATTTCCAGTATGCTTCTTATCCTCCATCCAAACTTTGAAAATTACACGCTGCCTAGCAAATGGACCAGTTACCTCATGCTGTGTTAGGAGAGCCTGACAAGCAGAGTGTCCCTACAGAGCAGCTGTGGGAGGGCTATGAGGGAGACAGGTGTTTATTTTGAAGACTGTGCATGTGAGTTACTACCATTAGAAAGAGGCAAAATGAGAAAAAGACTAAATTCATTTCCTTTGACATTGATCTGACCTTCAGTTGGGTATCCTGAGCACAATTTTCTAAGCAATATGGTGTTCATTATATTAAATTACTAAAAATAATACTTTTCTCTATAGCTGAGACTGATTATTCCTTCATTCTCTTTGCAATTGTGGCACTTCATTTTAAAAATTATGAAAAAAGCTAAGCAAACCCTGAAATCAGAGGATTCTCAGTTTATTTTATTATACTTTGAATTTGATTAATTCACTTCTGAGTTGCCTTACTAAATGTTTGAACTTGTAAATGGAGAAAAATTTCACATTCAGAAAAAATGGATTTTTTTACCAGTTCTATAGTACTTATTTTCTTGAGTTGGCCAGGAGTAACTTTCTGCAAAACTTGTAAGTAAATCTTTCAAGTGATAAGTAGAGTTTTGCTTGCCAGTTCTCTCCAGAAAGTAAATTAAACTGAGGTAAATACTTGAAGAATAGACATGAAGTAAAAGAAGATTTTTCCCAATACAGATGCTTTGGATTTCAGGATTTGGTACATACTGACTTGTGCATAGGACTCTTGAATCAGAATACAAGCAAGAGTTTTATTTTTTAACCATAATTTTGTGTGATTAACTCTTTTTCAAGTCATAACTAGGTTATTTGATGAGGAGGATTTTTTTTTTAATAGACTTTACTTTTTAAAGCAGTTTTCAGTTCAGAGCAAAACTGAGTAAAAGTACAGAGATTTCTCACATACTTACTGTCCCTGCAGAGTCACAGCCCCCTCTGTCATCAGCATCCTACACCAGAGTAGTACATTGATGAAGCTACATGATGTGCCACGGTCACCCAAATTCCCCAGTTTACATTAGGGTTCACTGTTGCTTTTGTACACTCTGTGGGTTGGACAAACATATATTCACCATTATAATATCATACAAAGTAGTTTCACTGCCCTAAAGTGTCCTTAATGTTCTTCTTGTACATTCCTCTCTCCCCTCAACCTATGAAAATCTCTAATCCTTTTATTATCTCTGTAGTTTTGTTTTCTAGGATGTCATATAATTGGCATGATAGAGTATCTTTTTCAGACTGGTTTATTTTGCTTAGTAATATGTATCTAAATTTCTTCCATTTTTTTCATAGTTTGATTGCTCATTTCTTTTTAGAAATAATACTTCATTCAAAAAATACTTCATTGTCTGGGTGTACCACAGTTTATACATTGGACTACTGAAAAGTATCTTGGTTGCTTCCAGGTTTTGGCGGTTATGAATAAAGCTACTGTAAACGTAAGCAATTTGGGTAAATATCAAGGAGAGCAATTGTTGGATTGCATGGTAAGAGAATGTTTAATTTTGTAGAAAACTGCACAACTGTCTTCAAAGTAGCAGTACCATTTTGCATTTTCATTAATAATAAAGTAGATTTCCTGATGCTCCATGTCTTTGCCCACATTTGATGTCAGCATTTTGGATTTTGGCTATTTTAATAGGTACATAGTAATATCTTATTGTTTTAATGTGCACGTCCCTGATAACAGTTGATGTGTGGCATCTTTTGTAGGCTTATTTGTCATCTGTATGTCTTTTGGTGAGGCATGTGTTAAGAGCTTTGGACCTTTTTAATTGGGCTATTTGTTTTCATATTGTTGAGCTTTATGAATTATTTGTATACTATAAAGAGCAATCTTTTATCAGGTATCTTTTGGAAATATTTTCACATTGTCATTTGTTTTCTTATGCTTTTGACAGTACTTTTGCATTTCAAAAGATTTTAATTTCAATGAAGTCCATATTATCAATCATCTTTTTCATGGATTTTGCCTTTTGTGTTATATCTAAAAAGTCATTGTCATATCTAAGGCCATCTAGATTTTCTCCAATGTTGTATTCTATGAGTTTTATAGTTTTCTGTTTTAGTCTGTGATCAGTTTTAATTTTCATGAAGGGTTTAAAGTCTATGTTTGGATTCTTTTTTTTTTTTTTAACACATGGATATCAGCTTGCTCCAGCACTATTTGTTGAAAACATTGCCTTTGCTCTATTATATTATCTCAGCTCTATTGAGAAAAACCAGCTAACTGCATGTATGGATATCTATTTCTGGGCTTTCTATTCTTTTCCATTAATTTGTCTATTTTTTCACCAAATCTATACTCTCTTGATTGTTGTAGCTTTGTAATAAAGCTTGAAGTTGGGTAGTGTCAGCCCTTCAATTTTGTTCTTCAGTATTGTGTTGGCTATTATGTTTTTATTTTGCCTTTACATATAAAAATCTAAAATCAATATATCAATGTCCACAAAGGAAAAAAACTGAGTTTTTTGACTGGGTTTATGTTAAATCATTAGATCAAGTTAGGAAAGATAATATCTTGAGAATATTGTCTTCCTATCCATGAAAATGGAATCTTTCTCTGTTCATTCAGTTCCTATTTGATTCTTTTAATCAGAGACTTGTGAATTGAAAGTCACTCAGTCATGTCCAACTCTTTGCGACCGCATGGGCTGTACAGTCCATGGAATTCTCCAGGCCAAAATACTGGAGTGAGTAGCCATTCTCTTCTCCAGGGGATCTTCCCAACCCAGGGGTTGAACCCTGGTCTCCCACATTGCAGACAGATTTTTTACCAGCTGAGCCACCAGGAAAGCCCAATATATTACAATATGCATTATATATTATAATATTACAATAAAGTATTATATAATATAGCAAATGTATTATAAATATAATATAATATAAAGAAATATATAATATTATAATATAAAGCCACCAGGGAAGCCCAATATTATATAATTTCTCATTATAAATATTGTAGATATTTTGTTAGGTTTCTCCAGTTCAGTCACTCAGTCGTGTCCTATTCTTTGCAACCCCATGAACCACAGCACATCAGGCCTCCCTGTCCATCATCACTCAAACTCATGTCCATTGAGTTGGTGATGCCATCCAACCATCTCATCCTCTGTCATCCCCTTCTTCTCCTGCCCTCAATCTTTCCAAGCATCAGGGTCTTTTCAAATGAGTCAGCCCTTCGGATCAGGTGGCCAAAGTATTTGAGTTTCAGCTTCAACATCAGTCCTTCCAATGAACACCCAGGACTGGTCTTCTTTAGGATGGACTGGTTGGATCTCCTTGTAGTCCAAGGGACTCTCAAGAGTCTTCTCCAACACCACAGTTCAAAAGCATCAATTCTTCAGCACTCAGCTTTCTTCACAGTCCACCTCTCACATCCATACATGACCACTGGAAAAACCATAGCCTTGACTAGATGGACCTTTGTTGTTAGGTTTATATATACCTAAATATTTCATTTTTTTATATACTAATTTAAATGGCATTGTACTTTTAATTTCAAATTCCATTTGCTCATTGCTAGTATATAGGAAAGCAGTTGACTCTCATATATTAATCTTGTATTCTGCAGCCTTTTATAATTGCTTGTTAATTTTAGGACTTTTTTATCATGATTCTTTTGGATTTGCTACATAGTCATTCATCTAAGAACAAAGACAGTTTTATTTCTTCCTACCCAGTTCTGTGTACCTCTTAGTTCCTTTTCTTGTCTCATTGTATTAAGTAGGAGCTTTGGTATGATGTTGAAAATGAGTGGTGAGAAGGAACATTCTTTCCTTGTTCCTGATCTTAGTGGGAAACCTTCTAGTTTCTCACCATGAGGTATGATTTAGCTGTATGTTTTCTATAGATGTTCTTTATCAACTTGATGATGAGGACTTCTAATGCAATTTTTAAACCATGCTAAGTTAGACTAAAGAAGGATTAATGTTCTGTTTTAAAGATATAAAGACTTTTTCTCTCATGAAAGAAATAGGTGCTTATTATACTACTTTACAGCAATTGAAACACTTAAAATTTTTAAAAATCCTCATAAATCATGTCTAATTTTTGGATCCAGAATGTTTTCTACTGATGTTCATGTATGTATATCTGTCATATTATAGATTTACCCACTCACCCATCAATTTCATCCATTCATCATTTTTAAAGCATCTGGTTTTCCCTCTCATCTTTATAAAAGTATGTCTGTCTTTCATTGGAATAAACTACAGTTTTTATTCTTCTATCTCTCTTGAGCTCTTTGAATTTGCTGCCATTCTGGGGACACTTCATTCTCTTTCCAGTTCCATGAGATGCTACCATTCTCTCCTGCCAATTGCTCCTTTAAACTGGTCACCACAAGGGTGACCTGAATTCCATGGAGCTATCAAGCTGATGGGGTGTAGATGTCTTCCCTTTCCTTCCCCCTCTGTCCTTATAGTCTTCCCAAGACTGACAAACTGGACTACAACTATATATATTATTTATTTTTCTACTCAGGTACTGACATGAAATAACACTTTTTCCCCAGAAAGATTTGTGAATGTGTTCTTCTGAGGTTTACATGGATTTAATTTTTTTTCCTTAATAATAACATAGTTTACAACAAATTTTGACTCACAATTCTCTCCCTTCCCCCACATCCAGAGTTATTTTTTATTTTTTCTGGTTTATTATACACATCTCAATAACTTTTATTCCTTTATCTGTGTGCTTTGAATTTAGGGAGAATTATGGCCATCTTTATGTTAATTCAGTATGTAATTCTCTCCATTATGATACTCACTACTTAATGCTTTTAATTTTAGTTTTTGATATATTTTTAAATTTCTCCTTTGCCAAAAGAAGCCAGGATTTTTTAGCACTTTATTAGCACCTCAGATGTGTCTATATGTGTATATATATTGAATTTATTTCCCACTGTGATTTTCCTATATCTTAAATTATTTTTTATTAGGTGACATTTAGTATGGCTTCTCAGGTAAGCATCTTTAGAGTGGCTTATTTTCTTCACGTGTCTGGTGATTTTTGCTTGTCTCTTCACTTTTACAAATAGAAATCTCTGATATTGACAGTTAGCTTCTGCGATTCCCCTTAGCACATGCATAAATCATTGTTGATTCCCTCAGCAGGTGTCTCAGGATGGGAGTTCTGTTGTAATGAGGTGAAGTTCAGCACTTTTTAGCACAGTCATGAAAAACACAGCAGATTCTTGCAGAAACAGATTTCTTCATACAAAGTAAAATTTGTCATGGTGCTACTACCTTGGTTCTCCTCTTCTGCAACTGTTAAGTAGGATCTGCTCAGGCAAGTTATTTGTATATAGTTATGAACTCGGGAAATTATTTCAATTTAACTCTTTATTTTATTTATTTTTAAATTTTACTTTACAATACTTTTTTTGTTTTGCCATACATCAACATGAATCTGCCACGGTTGTACACGTGTTCCCAATCCTGAACCCCCTCCCACCTCCCTCCCTATACCATCTCTCTGGGTCATCCCAGTGCACCAGCCCCAAGCATCCTGTATCTTGCATCCTGCATCGAACCTAGACTGGCAATTCATTTCTCACATGATATTATACATGTTTCAATGCCATTCTCCCAAATCATCCCACCCTCTCCCTTTCCCACGGAGTCCAAAAACTGTTCTATACATCTGTGTCCCTTTGCTGTCTCACATACAAGGTTATCATTACCATCTTTCTAAATTCCATATATATGTGTTAGTATACTGTATTGGTATTTTTCTTTCTGGCTTACTTCACTCTGTATAATCGGCTCCAGTTGCATCCACCTCATTAGAACTGATTCAAATGGATTCTTTTTAATGGCTGAGTAATACTCCATTGTGTATACATACCACAGCTTTCTTATCCATTCATCTGCTGATGGACATCTAGGTTGCTTCCATGTCCTGGCTATTATAAACAGTGCTGCGATGAACACTGGGGTACATGTGTCTCTTTCAGTTCTGGTTTCCTCGGTGTGTATGCCCAGCAGTGGGATTGGTGGGTCATAAGGCAGTTATATTTCCAGTATTTTAAGGACTCTCCACACTGTTCTCCATAGTGGCTGTACTAGTTTGCATTCCCACCAACAATGTAAGAGGGTTCCCTTTTCTCCACACCCTCTCCAGCATTTATTTTTTGTAGATGTTTGGATCACAGCCATTCTGACTGGTGTAAAATAGTACCTCATTATGGTTTTGATTTGCATTTCTCTGATAATCAGTGATATTGAGCATCTTTTCATGTGTTTGTTAGCCATCTATATGTCTTCTTTGGAGAAATGTCTATTTAGTTCTTTGGCCCATTTTTTGATTGGGTCATTTATTTTTCTTGAATTGAGCTGCAGGAGTTGCTTGTATATTTTTGAGATTATTTGTTTGTCAGTTGCTTCATTTGCTATTATTTTCTCCCATTCCAAAGGCTGTCTTTTCACCTTGCTTATAGTTTCCTTTGGGTGCAAAACTTTTAATTTTAATTAGATACCATTTGTTTATTTTTGCTTTTATTTCCAGTATTCTGGGAGGTTTGTCATAGAGGATCCTGCTGTGATTTATGTCAGAGAGTGTTTTGTCTATGTTCTCTAGGAGTATTATAGTTTCTGGTCTTACATTTAGATCTTTAATCAATTTGGGGTTTATTTTTGTGTATGGTGTTAGAAAGTGTTCTAGTTTCATTCTTTTACAAATGGTTGACCAGTTTTCCCAGCACCACTTGTTAAAGAGATTATCTTTACTCCATTGTATATTCTTGCCTCCTTTGTCGAAGATAAGGTGTCCATAGGTGTGTGGATTTATCTCTGGGCTTTCTATTTTGTTCCATTGATCTATATTTCTGTCTTTGTGCCAGTACCATACTGTCTTGATGACTGTGGCTTTGTAGTAGAGCCTGAAGTCAGGCAAGTTGATTCCTCCAGGTCCATTCTTCTTTCTCAAGATTGGCTTGGCTATTCGAGGTTTTTGTATTTCCATACAAATTGTGAAATTATTTGTTCTAGTTCTGTGAAAAATACTGCTGGCAGCTTGATAGGGATTGCATTGAATCTGTAGATTTCTTTGGATAGTGTACTCATTTTCACTATATTGATTCTTCCGATCCATGAACGTGGTATATTTCTCCAACTAAAATGAAACCATTTAAAGCTTCAGGTGTTTTTTTTTTTCCCCTAGAATATTCTTCACTTTATTTAATAACTTAGTTATTCAGTGCTGGTATGAACTATACAGATTGAACGACAGTGATGTCAATGGCATTATTTACTAGACATTCTGCACTAGATGCATGACCTTGCCTTGTCCAAGAGTAGTCAAGAGAAAGCTTTTGTAAAAAGTTGGTTGCTTTTAAATTTTCTACTTTTGCTATTTGTGCTGTTATTAAGTTACAAATTTGATTATTTCTATTTCTAAACAATTATTGTTCTTTAAAATGCAGTACATGAATGGTAGCATTCGATAAGAGGATACAGTCTCCATGTAAAGGGTATAGAGTTTTATATGTATGCAAATGTGTATAAACACAAACTGGCATACATGAGATGGGAGTATTGTTATTCAGATACTTAACACTGCTGCTGCTGCTAAACAGTCGTGTCCGACTCTGTGCGACCCCAGAGACGGCAGCCCACCAGGCTCCCCATCCCTGGGATTCTCCAGGCAGGAACACTGGAGTGGGTTGCCATTTCCTTCTCCAATGCATGAAAGTGAAAGTGAAGTCACTCAGGGGTTGACAAAGTACTATATGCTGGCCATATCCAGATGCAACTGTTTTATAAATAGTTTTCTTAGATCACAGCCATGCCAATTTGTTTACACATTGTCTATGTATGTCTTCATACAGCAGCAACAGAGGTGAGCAGTTTTCAGTAGAGATCATAAAACCACAAAGTCTAAGCATTTATGGTCTGTCCCCTTACAGAAAATATTTTCCAACCCTGACTCTTTATCTATGCATGATTGCTCTATATAATCTGTAAACAATGAAAAAAATTATGTTAAATATTCCCATTCATGTTGTATTATCATTTGTTTTTATAGTATTTAATTTCTGTGTAATACAATATTACCCTTTACTGTTTAACATGTACAAACATTAAGCCATAATTTCTCTGATTATCTCATTAATAATTATAAAGTGGAGTTTTTTCTTTTTATGATTCCTAATATTAAATGTTGAAACAGTTACAGACTATTTTGGGGGCTCCAAAATCAGTGCAGATGGTGACTGCAGCCATGAAATTAAAAGACACTTGCTCCTTGGAATAAAAGTTATGACCAACCTAGACAGCATATTAAAAAGCAGACATTACTTTACCAACAAAGGTCTGGCTAGTCAAAGCTATGGTTTTTCCAGTAGTCAGGTATGGATATGAGAGTTGAACTATAAAGAAAGCTGGGCACTGAAGAATTATTGCTTTTGAACGTGGTGTTGGAGAAGACTCTTGAGAGTCCCTTGGACTGCAAGGAGATCCAACCAGTCCATCCTAAAGGAAATCAGTCCTGAATATTTATTGGAAGGACTGATGCTGAAGCTGAAACTCCAGTACTTTGGCCACCTAATGCAAAGAACTGACTCATTTGAAAAGACCTTGATGCTGGGAAAGATATAAGGCAGGAGGAGAAGGGGATGACAGAGGGTGAGATGGCTGGATGGCATCACCGTCTTGATGGACATGAGTTTGAGTAAACTCTGGGAGTTGGTGATGGACAGGAAAGCCTTGCATGCTGCATGCAGTCCATGGGGCTAAGAAGAGTCAGACATGACTGAGTGACTGAACTGATTAAGTGTTGAAACTGCTGCTCCTTTTGGTTTACATTTGCATTTTTTGAAGTCTTGTTTCTCTAGCCTCTAACATTTTTGTTTGTTTTGTTTGTTTCTTTAAACTTTTTATTTTGTATTGGGATACAGCCAATTATCAATCTTGTGATAGATTCAGGTGAACAGGGAAGGGACTCAGCCATACATATCTATGTATCCTTTCTACTCCAAACTCCCCTCCTGTTCAGGCTGCCACATAATATTGTAACCTACAACTTTTTAAGGTACTTTGTTTAGCAATATATCACCTAGTAAGGTTAACTAATTGTGGCTACCTATGACATAAATTTGTGTATTGTTTAAATCAGTTTTATTCCAGCCTATAGCTTGTCTTTTCATTCTATTAACAGTGTTTTTCTTTTTTTTTGCAGACCAGAAGTTTTAAATTTTAATAAAATCCAACTTATCATTTTTTCTTTTACTTATCCTATTTTTATTGTATCCAGGAAGTCTTCTGCTGTGTGAAGATATGCATAGACAATGTGCATACAAATTGGCATGACTGTGATCTAAGAAAACTATTCTTAAAACAGTTGCAGCTAGATTTGGCCAGCAGGCAGTATTTTGCAAACCCCTTGTCATCTAGATTTTCTCCTGTTGTCTTCTAGTAGTCATATAGGTTTGCATTTTACATGCAAGCCTATGATCAACTTTGAGAAAATTTTTGTGGAAGATATAAAATTTGTCTGTTGTTGTTTAGCTACTAAGTTGTATCTGACTCTGTTGACACCCCATGAACTATAGCCTGCCAGGCTCCTCTGTCCATGGGATTTCTCAGGGAAAAATACTGTAGTGGGTTGCATTTCCTTCTCCAGGGCATCTTCCCAATCCAGAGATCAAACCCACATCTCCTGCATTGGATTCTTTACCACTGAGCCACAAGGGAAGCCCCAAGATCTGTCTTTATCCACTTTTTCCTATGTGAATGTCCAGTTCTAAGGTTGTTTGGAGACTATCTTTTCTCCACTGAATTACTTTTGTTCCTCTGGCAAAGATCAATTGAATGTAGTTGTGTATGTCTATTAATGGGCTCTTTTATTTCATTGATCTGTTTATTCTTTCCCCCAGTACCACACTTTTGATTACTGTGGTTTTATAATAAGGCTATAGTAGTTGGATAGCATTAGTCGTCCAACTTTGTTCTTCTCCTTCAGTCTTGTGCTGGCTGCTTGATCTTTTGCCTCTCCATATACACTTTAGAATCAGTTTGTCAGTATACACACAGTAACTTACCAGGGTTTTGATTGGGTTTGTGTTGAAGTCCTTGCCCCTAGGCAGCAACTACCAACTTTGCTTTGCTCCCCTACTGCCCTGTATCAATTGTCCACTCTTTTCTCCAAATCTTCCATTGGGCAGATTCTGAACTGTTATCTCTCAGTGTTTTTACTATGAACCTCGTTTTCTGAATATTCTTTTTACTACTTGACTGAAGTAAAAATAAGGCTGTTCATGAAGACATTACTTTCCTTGCAGCTCTTTTCAAAATTAAGGTGATTGTAGGTTTGTGATTTTCCCCTGTCATCTGAGGGTCAGGAATTTGGTTATGTGTCCACTTGCTCATCATTGCTAGTTTCAGATCATTTATGTCCTTCCTTCTCTTGGGGAGTGTGGACAAAACTGCTCTTTTGAAGCATCTCTTACCAGTTTTGAACCCCTTATTTCTCCCTGGTCTGTTTTCCATGAATGAACTTATCGTCTCTTCATTTCTTTTTACCTCTAGGACCATAGTCTTTCTATCTCAATTCCTGTTTTCAGGGACCTCAACATCTACATGAGTTAATCATTCAATAGTCTTTCAGTTTTTTATCTCTTCAACCCCACTAATTTATTTGCACCCCAGTCAGAAGTTATATTCTGTAATTTATCATCTCACACTAGGTAACATCTAAGTTACAACAGTAAACACCCTAATTTGCACCCATGATTTCCTATTTTTCTTGCTTTTCAGTTCAGTTCAGTTCAGTTGCTCAGTCGTGTCCAACTCTTTGTGACCCCATGAATAGCAGCATGCCAGGCCTTCCTGTCCATCACCAACTCCTAGAGTTCACTCAGACTCACGGCCATCTAGTCAGTGATGCCATTCAGCCATCTCATCCTCTGTCGTCCCCTTCTCCTCCTGCCCCCAATCCCTCCCAGCATCAGAGTCTTTTCCAATGAGTCAACTCTTTGCATGAGGTGGCCAGTGTACTGGAGTTTCAGCTTTAGCATCATTCCTTCCAAAGAAATCCCAGGGTTGATCTCCTTCAGAATGGACTGGTTGGATCTCCTTGCAGTCCAAGGAACTCTCAAGAGTCTTCTCCAACGCCACAGTTCAAAAGCATCAATTCTTCAGCACTCAGCTTTCTTCATAGTCCAACTCTCACATGCATACATGACCACTGGAAAAACCATAGCCTTGACTAGACAGACCTTTGTTGACAAAGTAATGTCTCTCCTTTCAATATGCTATCTAGGTTGGTCATAACTTTTCTTCCAAGGAGTAAGTGTCTTTTAATTTCATGGTTGCAGTCACTGTCTGCAGTGATTTTGGAGCCCAAAAAGATAAAGTCTGACACTGTTTCCATTGTTTTCCCATCTATTTCCCATGAAGTGATGGGACCAGATGCCATGATCTTCGTTTTCTGAATATTGAGCTTTAAGCCAACTTTTTCACTCTCCTCTTTCACTTTCATCGAGAGGCTTTTTAATTCCTCTTCACTTTCTGCCATAAGGGTGGTATCATCTGCATATTGATATTTCTCCCGCCAATCTTGATTCCAGCTTGTGTTTCTTCCAGCCCAGTATTTCTCATGATGTACTCTGCATAGAAGCTAAATAAGCAGGGTGACAATATACAGCCTTGACGTACTCCTTTTCCTATTTGGAACCAGTCTCTTGTTTCATGTCCAGTTCTTGCTTTTAAGAATCCCTATTTATCCTAGGGCCTTTTTTTTTTTTTTTTTTTTAAATCTCATCAGGTATTCAAGCCTATGACATCATCACTTTCTCACTACCATTGAATCACTCACTTTTCAGCTGTTTGGACATGAATTGCTTGGTTCATTATTATCATTATTACTAATTTCTTAATTCCATCTTTATATTCCTCTATTTTCCTCATCCTAGATAAAAATTATAATTCATATCCTCAAGAGCTACACCTGAGCAGCTGACTCTGGCTGAGGAAAGTCACACATGTATGCTCTCAAATTTTGTTTTCCCTACATGATCATTAACTTAAAAGGAGAATTGCCAAGAGTCCTTGCATGTGTCTCTAATATCTCTTTTTTTCAGGATCCAAGATGACTATCTCAAAGGTAATTCTCTTCTTAAACCATCTCTTCATCACTCTCAGCTGATGACCTGGCTTCATATTTCAAACTGAAAATTGAAGTCATCAGATGTGAATTGCTTTATATTTTTGGCATGGGTGCCCTCTTAATATATACTTGGTGACAGCTAGCATTCATCTCTCAGGGATAGAAGTCTAGATTCATAAATTTTAAAGCTAAGACATGTCTCCATTCACTACTTCCAAGCTTCTTATGTGTCCCATTAACATTCTTTTTGAAATAACTTTCTAAGAAAAGAGAAAGGAAGCTTAACTTTCCTTGTACAAATGGTTGCTGCAGATAGAAACCTTTTGCCAGAGGAACAGATGTGGACACAGGAGTAATTACAAAATAAGAAGCCAAAAACACCTGCATGTGTGCCTGAAACCTGACCCTGGGGGTAGGACATGGCTTAAGGTCTGCACAGTTTTTGTGTGAAGTTCCCTTCTCTGTTCACCACAGTAGACTACATATCAACCCACTGTCTTTGCAGACTCATATCTTCTACCAGGACTGACCTTCAGTCACAGTGACAGCAGAACCGGGCAACTTCTGGCTTCCCATGGTGATTAAGAGACACTATTTAAGCTGACTTCCCCAAATCTGTCAGGAGAAACAGCCACCCAGAACGAGGAAGATTATAACATTCTTCACATCAACAAACATATATAAACTTCCACCACTGTTTCTTTCTATTTTCAATGGAGAAAGCATCTCTCTACCTTTCAGTGACTCCACAATGAGATGTCTTTCCTTCTTGTTTTTCAACAGCTTTTGTCTTTAGCTAGTTATTCTTTACTGCATCATTAGAAGAAAAAATAAATATATATATAATTTTAATATACGTATGTAGTGATTTAGTCATTAAGTCCTGTCGACCACTTGCAACCCCATGGACTATTCCAAGTACAAGTCTCCTGAATTGCAGATGAATTCTTTACTAACTGAGCCACCAGGGAAACCCATAAGCTTTCAGGGAAGACCATTATATGTGTATATGTATATGTATATGTATATGTATACATATATATAGCATTTCCTTGGTGGCTCACTGATAAAGAATCTGCCTGCCAATGCAAGAGACTAGCGTCAGGAAGATCTCCTGGAGAAGGAAATGATAACCCACTCCAATATTCTTGCCTGGGAAACTCCCTGGACAGAAGGCCCTGACAGGTTGCAATCCATGGGGTCAAAAAGAGTCAGACACGACTTAGAAACTAAATGACAACAAATAAATGTATATAAGTGAATCACTTGTGTGTGTGTGTGTGTGTGTGTGTGTGTGTGTATAAAACTGAATCCCTTTGCTGTACAACTGAAACTAATACAACATTGTAAATCAACTATAATTCAATTTTTAAAAAAATCTTAGCTTCTCTAGTGAATGTTTCTATTTCTATTATTTTCTAGTGAATATTCTCAGGACCATTCTCTTGCCTTTGCCATATGAAAAAAAAAAAATCCCTTGATTCTGTATATCCCACAGGTTTACTCCAGGAGCTGTCCCATTTCTCAGTTCTGTGCTAATAATCAGGCTTTTCAAGAGCCATTCTCCCCATTTTTCTTCCATCCTTTAGCAGTCACTGAGAGCTCTGTGTGTGTTTTAATTTTGAAGAGTTGAAAAAAATTGAGAAGGAAATGTCAACACCCAACAACAAGAATTAATAAAAATATTTTACCATGTAAGCACCAATTATATAGTGCATCAGTTCAGTTCAGTCACTCAGTCCTGTCTGACTCTTTGAAACCCCATGAATCGCAGCACACCAGGCCTCCCTGTCCTTCACCAACTCCTGGAGTTCACTCAGACTCACATCCATTGAGTCAGTGATGCCATCCAGCCATCTCACCCTCTGTCGTCCCCTTCTCCCCCTGCCCCCAACCCCCTCCCAGCATCAGAGTCTTTTCCAATGAGTCAACTCTTTGCATGAGGTGGCCAAAGTATTGGAGTTTCAGCTTTAGCTTCATTCCTTCCAAAGAAATCTCAGGGCTGATCTCCTTCAGAATGGACTGGTTGGATCTCCTTGCAGTCCAAGGGACTCTCAAGAGTCTTCTCCAACACCACAGTTCAAAAGCATCAATTCTTCAGCACTCAGCCTTCTTCACAGTCCAATTCTCACATCCATACTTGACCACAGGAAAAACCATAGCCTTGACTAGACGGACCTTAGTGGGCAAAGTAATGTCTCTGCTTTTGAATATACTATCTAGGTTGGTCATAACTTTTCTTCCAAGGAGTAAGCATCTTCTAATTTCATGGCTGCAGTCACCATCTGCAGTGATTTTGGAGCCCACAAAAATAAAGTCTAACACTGTTTCCACTGTTTCCCCATCTATTTCCCATGAAGTGATGGGACCAGTTGCCATGATCTTCATTTTCTGAATGTTGAGCTTTAAGCCAACTCTTTCACTCTCCTCTTTCACTTTCATCAAGAGGCTTTTCAGTTCCTCTTCACTTTTTGCCATAAGGGTGGTGTCATCTGCATAGCTCAGGTTATTGATATTTCTCCCGACAATCTTTATTCCAGCTTGTGTTTCTTCCAGTCCAGCGTTTCTCATGATGTACTCTCCATAGAAGTTAAATAAGCAGGGTGACTATATACAGCCTTGTCGTACTCCTTTTCCTATTTGGCACCAGTCTGTTTTTCCATATCCAGTTCTAACTGTTGCTTCCTGACCTGCATACAGATTTCTCAAGCGGCAGGTTAAGTGGTCTGGTATTCCCATCTCTTTCATGGGAGGGGTAATTCCGTTGTTACATAATTATTAAGTCTCCCTCTCTTCAGGAAGCTTCTATTTTGACTTGGGTATTTCCTTCCATACACTTTTTAGGTGGTTTTTTTTTCTCCCCTCTTAATTTGCCTCAATACTATCATGTTGTATATGTCACTCCACCATTTATTTGATTTAGCACATCCATCACTTCACATAATTATTAGTATTTTTTGTGTGTGGTGAAAATGCTAAAGTTCCACTCTCTTAGTATGTGAATTTTTTTGTAGCATAAACAAAGGATCAGATTGGCTTTATAACAGGATATGTTTGTTTCAATTTCACTAGGTTTCTAATTGTTCTCTAAATTAGGTTTATAAGTTAATTTTCATACAGAGAGTATGAAAACTTTGGTTTGACCTCATCTTGACTAACACGTGTAATATCTCACTGAGTTTTGTCAGTCATCTGATGCAAGTGCAGAAGCCTCTGCTTGTTTCAATTTCTACTTTCTTGATTTCCTGCAAGGTTACCTGTGTTGTCATATCTATTGATTATTTCCACCTCTGGGATTGGTAGTTCAGTTCAGTTAACTCTTTTGCTCCTTTTTAAATATTGATTTTGCTATGTTTAATGGAAATATCCTCTCCATATGTGGCCTTTTTCAAACTTTGTTTATGGTATCTTTATCCTACAGCCATTTAAAATTCTGGTATAATCAGAATTATTGATTTTTCTTTTTCTTGTTTGTTTTTTAATCTGTCTTAGGTAATAAAGGTTTACATTTTTAGACATCCTAAAGACATTTCTTCTCCATTTTATTTATTTTTGCCCATGCTAGGCCTTTGTTGCTGTTCATGGACTTTCTCTAGTTGCAGCGAGCATGGAGTACTCTTTGTGGTGGCTTCTCTTGTTGCAAAGCACAGGCTCTAGGGTGTGCAGGCTTTAGTACTTGTGGCACATGAGCTCAGCAATTGTGAATCGCAGGCTCTAGAGTGCAAGCTCAGTGGTTAAATGTGGGTTAGCTGCTTCACAACGTGTGGGATTTTCCCTGATCAAGGATCAAACCCTTGTCTCCTGTGTTGGCAGGTAGATTCTTTACCACTGAGCCGCCAGGAAAGGCTTGCATTTTCTTTTAAGTATATTACCATTTTGATTTTATAAATTAGGTATTTTATATATTTGCAGTTTATTTTCTGAATGATGTGAAGTAATGCTTTAGGTTGTATTTTCTATGAGGCAAGCTAAATGTGTTACTATACCTTTTATTGAACAGTCATCGCACAGGATTTGTATGCCATATGCACCAAGAACTAATTTCCATATGTGCCTGAATCATCTTCTTGTCTCTCTAATTGATTCCCTTTATCTGTTGACCTCTAAGTCTCTGCCTTAATGCTTTAATTACCACAGTTTTATGAGGTCTTAAGTCTAATAGGACAAGTTATTTTAGTTATTTTAAATATATATTTTATAATCATTTTGAAAAATATTATATCATTGCTCTATCCAGTAATTTTAGAAGTATATTACTTAATGACATGAAAAACCATGTTGAGATTTTGATTTACGCAGTCGTGAATATATGGATTATTTTAAGGGAGAACTGACCAGGATAGTGAGGTTTCCTATCCATAAACAAATTAGGTTGCTACATGCTCAAATGCTTATTTAAATAAATCTTCTTTAATCTCTCTCAGTGGTGTTTTGCAGCTTTCTTAATATGGATATTATAAGGTTCTCTTAGGTTTCTTTCCATATGCCTTACAATTTAAGTTGCTGTTGTGAATAATATCTTCTATAAAATGTTGGAGTATAGGGTTGTCACTTACTTTTGAATGTTGATCTTGAATTCAGTAATACTTCTAAATTCTCTTACCAGTTGCTGGATTTATCCTGCAAGTTATTAAAATATTCTGCAATAAACAATGCTTTTCTTTCTTTTCTGGTTCTGCAGAACTCTTTGTAAGATGGTTTATGGAATGCAATGTTCTTGTTTGATGAAATGTCAAGGTGTGCAGAAGGATGTCTACTAGTGAGGAGTAGCCTAAGGATGAACTCTTAGAGTAGGCACAAAGTATGATGTTATTTGTTTCCTATTACTGCTTAACCCATGGCATCTATTGCAAAAGAAATGGACAAAATGACTCTTTGTGTGACTCTTTGTATCTTGCCCCAGCCACCTTAGTACTTGCTCACTAGGTCTAGAAGTCAATGATTCTTGGTATTTTCTGTCTGCCCTTTATGGGGAGAGGGTGAGAGTGTATTTATTTCTTTGAAGGATAGTTCTATAGGAAACAATATAAAATTGTTATGTATATTGAGTAGAAGTTCAAATATGTGTATAAATTGAATGGACTCCCAGCTTTGCCTCCCATATTCATATGCTATAGGAACTACCTTTAGATATAGATTCCTATGCAAACCATCTTCCACCAAGGGCTTGCCATGGTTCTTCAGTAAATCCAAATGCTTGACCAAAGGACCACAAGGCTATGCATGATCCGATCCTCACTACTCTGCTTCACACCCACCTGGGCACAATGCCAGGTTTACTTTGGGTGCACACAGAGGTCATGAGCATGAGACAGAGGCTGTGCATGGGCTCAGTAACATGCGTTTCCCCGCTCCAAGGATGACATGGCTACTTCCAGTGCTGATTGCCTTCCTTTCCAACAGCAGAGACCAATAATGAGCCCTAGTAATTGACACCATTCCCTCAGAGGACCAACCAGCCACCTTGATTACAGTGGACTTCATCCAGCAAGGAGTGCCTATAATTTTTCATCCCCAGAATAATCACATACTTTATATATGGAGTTACTGCCCCTGACTGCTATCGGTATGCTAGCCTAACCATCCTGAACCCACAGAAAGCCTTATTCTTTGACATGGTATTCCACACAACATGGCTTGTGACCACAGCACTCGCTTAAAGCATAAGACATCTATCAAAGGGCTCACAGTTATAAAATTATCTGCTTTTTCCATATAGCCTATCACCCTCAAATCATCTGGCCTGACAGGCATAGAATGGGCCATTAAAGGTTCAGTTCCAGTCATAATTGTGAGAAAACATCCCTGAGGGTGCAGTATATGGTTTGAATCAGCCATCAGTCTATGAGTTTACTTCTCTAGTGGTCAGAAACATGGAGACGGAGAAGTAACTGCTTTCATTATTCACTATATTTTTGATACCACTTAACAGTTTTGAGCTTCCATCAAGGGACTAGTTTGGAAGTTAAGATTGCCCTTTGGTCATTTTTTTTTTAACCATCTTAAATTCTCTTCTATTTATAACCTCACCGTCACTTAAATATATCATATCACATAGTGCCATATTGAACCATATGTCTAAGTTACAGAGCTGTTCTGAGCTTCAGAAATGATCATTTCCTAACCCCCTGGTCAAAATAGGCTTCAAAGTATGCAAGTTAGGTGATACTTTATGACAACATCATGTGAATGCAATACTAGCTATCTGGAAAGGAAAGAAGTCTTAAACCTCCTCTCCATGGAGCCTCAGGGATTTCTGAGGGAATAGGGTACCCAATATTAAAATAGGTTCCCTATGCAGTTGGTGGAGGTTTGCTTAGTTGTTCCTTTTCATTAACCCCCTGGCCATTTTAAACTCCGGATGTCACTAAACCAGTGGCTCCAGAATTGGCTGGGAATGATTGATTTGGTTTACCAAAGAGGGATTATTTGTGATCTAATTTAGGGTAAGAAGGCCTTTGGTTAGATGGGAGGCCTCCTTGTTGTTGTTGTTCAGTCACAGTTGTACCCAACTCTTTGTGACCCCATGGACTGTAGCACACCAGGGTTCCCTGTTCATCACCATCTTCCAGAGCTTGTTCAAACTTATGTCCCTTGAGTCAGAGATGCCATTCAACCATCTCATCCTCTGTCACCCCCTTCTCTTCCTGCCTTCAGTCTTTCCCAGCATCAGGGTCTTTTCTAATGAATTGGCTCTTTGCATCAGGTGGCCAGAGTATTGCAGCTTCAGCTTCAACATCAGTCCTTCCCATAAATATTCAGGATTTATTTCCTTTAGGATTGACTGGTTTGGTCTTGCAATCCAAGGGACTCGTAAGAGTCTTCTCCAACACCACAGCTCAAAAGCATCAACTCTTTGGCATTCAGCCTTCTTTATGCTCCAAGTCTTACATGACTACTGGAAAAACCATAGCTTTGATTATATGAACTTTTGTTGGCAAGGTATGCCTCTTAGTACTCTCATATGTAACAGTAGAATTCATGAAAAATTACAAATAATTCCAAGTCAAGACCATTGTGCTTTGTTTTTGGATTTTTGAGGGATCATTTCTGCTGTCTGTTTTTTGCTTTTGGGTTTTTTGTTTTTTTTTCTTATTGAGGTATAGTGGATTTACAGTGTTGTGTTTATTTCTTCTATACAGCAAAGTGATCAATTACACACACACACACACACGCACACACACACACACACACACACATATATATATATATATATACACATAATTTTTAATATTTTTCCATTATGGTTTATCACAGGATAGTGAATATTGTTCTCTGTGCTATACATTATGATTTTGTTGTTCATCCATTCTGTATATAATAGCCTATAACTGCTAACCCCAGCCTCCCATTCCATCTTTCCCCTAAACTCTTTCTCCTGAGCAATCACAAGTCTGTTTTCTAGGTCTGAGTCTGCTTATGTTTTAGAGATAAGTTCATTTGTGTCATATTTTAGATTCTGCATATAAGTGATATCATATGGTATTTGTCTTTATCTTTCTGATTTACTTAGTATAATAATCTCTAGTTGCATCCATATTACTGCAGATGGCATTGCTTCATATTTTATGGCTAAGTAATATTCTATTGTGTGTGTGTATATATATATATATATACATATATATATATATATATATATATCACATCTTCCTGATGGATTCATCTGTCAGTGGACCATTTAAGTTGTTTCCATGTCTTGGCTATTGTGAATAGTGCTGCTGTGAATAGAGGAATGCATGTATTTTTTGAATTACAGTTTTGTCTGGATCTATGCCTAGGAGTGAAATTGTTGGATCATATGGTAATTCTATTTTTAGTTTCCTGAGGAACCTCCATACTGTACATAGTGGCTATACCAGCTTACATTTCCAGCAACAGTGTAGGAGGGTTCCCTTCTCTCCACATCCTCTCTAGCATTTGTTATTTGCAGACATTTTGATGATGTGAGGCGAAACCTCATTGTTGTTTTGATTTGCATTTCTCTAATAATTAGAATCATTGTGCATCTTCTCACATGCCTATTGGCCATTTGTATTTCTTCTTGGAAAAATGTCTGTTTAGGTCTTCTGCCCATTTTGTATTGGGCTATTTGTGTTTTGTTGTTGAGTTGAGGTCTATTGCCATTTAAGGTCTTTCAGGAAACCAGGTGAGGAACTAGGTGAGAAGAAAGGGTATGTGGAATAGATAATGAAAAAATAAATTACAGACATCAACTAAAATTTCATGACCAGTTACAATGAAGAGAACTGTAGCAACTTTGCATGTTTTCTTTCTTGCTTGTTGTGTAAGTATGTGTAGTATACTACAGTTGTGTATACAACTCCCTTACATGTAAACGTATTACATGTAAATATTAATCACTTTCCTCTCTCTTCCTTTCCTCCTAGTGTGTTTTATTAAGAGTTTTGGTGATGGTTTACAGTTTACTTTTTAGATTATAGTATGTTCAAGTGGGATTTGAGTTTGAGGAGTAAATATCATTGCCCAGAGGCAGATATTCTGAATGTTATTTAAATTGGAAATCAATGATGGTTGGTATTTTTGTCTCCTCTTTATGGGGAGAGGGTGAGAATGTATTTGTTTCTTTGAAGGATAGTTTTATAGGAAAAGATATAAAATTGTGAGAGCTATTACATGGAAGTTGAAATATGTGTATAAAGGTATGTGTGGAAATTGAGTAGACTCTCGGCTGTGCCTCCCATATTTATATACTGTAGGAAGGATCTTCAGATACAGATCTCATCATTTCTACGCAAATCACCTTCAACTGATGACTTTCCATTGTTTTTATTAAATCCAAATTCCTGATCAAAGAATTACATGATCTGATCCTCACTATTCTGCTCTGTACCTACCTTCACACAGTTCCTGGTTTACCTGGGTGGATACTGATTAAGTGAAAATCCCACATCCCTTGGGTCTTTGGAAGTATCTTCCTAGGGAAGTTGTAGGATACTGCATCCTTCCATCTTCAACCAGCCCTTGAGCAGAGTGTTACTCAGTGGCCCTCGAGGACACACTGAGGATCTCTTGTGTTTGTGCAGCCTCATCTGTATGTTCTGACCTGTCATCTACCCTAAACATGACTGCTCAATGGGAAAGAAAATGCACTGGAGGACTTGAGATGGGAGAATCCTGTCACCCACTTTCCCCACAGCATCGTCTAACTGTTCCTATTTCTTCCTAAGAGAAAAAACTCTCACCAGCAAACATTCTTCTCTAGAAATCATAAGTCACACACCCAGATTCACTCTTCAATAAACAGGTTCCCATAAGAAATTGCACCATAAAACAACACCACTAAAAAATAAATAAATAAAAACCTTTACTGACTAGGTTTTAAATATGCAGCAGTTCGGTTGAGGTCCGGATCTCTTCTTGTGGTTTCGTACTTGCTCTCGGCTCCCAAAGGTGCTCTCTGAAACTACTATACTATTATTATACTACTACTATACTAACTATAAACTACTGTACTGACATGGACATTGTCATACTTTGGTCATGAGGCCACCACCCGTGACTGAGGGACCCTCCCCAAGTCCCCAGGTTGTTATCCAATCCAAAACCATAAGCCCTTTTATGAATAATTGAGAATCTACATCAATGGCCACTTATTTAAAAACACATAAATTGTAAATAATTTATTGTTTCTGTGTGTCTTCAGTCGCTCAGTCATGTCCAGTGATTTGCGGCCCCATAGACTATAACCTGCCAGGCTCCTCAGTCCATGGGATTTTCCCAGGAAAGAATACTGGAGTGGGTTGCCGTTTCCTTCTCCAGGGCATCTCCTTGACCCAGGAATTGAACCCGAAACTGTGTCTCCTACATTGTCAGGCAGATTCTTTATCACTGTGCCACCTGGGAAGCCCTTAAACAATCTATTAAGCAGATAAAATGCTATTTCCATATCAAAATTATTATCCAAGTTTTATGAGGACTCTAAATTCATTATTCTACCAAGAAATCTAACCCCTACACCTGGTAAATTTGGAGAGTTCTTATAGCATAAGAATACTTGCCAATAATCAAAGTTTCTACGTGTTGTGTCATGTACAAAGCATCAGACTGTTCTGAGTTAGTTGTGCTTTTTAATTACTGTTATTCTTGCTTTTAAATTAAAAACTGCTGTCAATTGACCTCTGCTGCTGTCAGTATTGCAGGTGCTTTGATTAAGTCTATGAGGTGTGGAGGTACACATTAAAAAAAAATAATGTGGTTTTCCATTTGTCTAATGACTAGATTGTAAAACACTATTTTCACAGTGATTCATTCAATCACAAAAACAATTTCCCTGAGCAAATGTTTTGGGTCAGTCCTGTTTTGAGTGGGAACACAGCCTTGAGGAAAGTGGGCCAGGGTCACTGTCCTCATGGCTCATACATGACTCATCCATACCCTACTATTAAGAAATGTGTATAACAATCTCTCTTCTAAGGTTTGCTTTTATTTTGACTTCATTTTGATATCTGAGTTTGTTGTCAGACACAAGTTTGTGTGCCTGATGCAGATGGAGGCCAAAACATGGAAACGCTGGAATTGGGAGCAGAGAAAGTTTTATTGCTGCGCTGAACAAGGAGAATAGGTGACTCATGCTCCCCAAAACCCCAAACTCCCGAAGGGTTTCAGCAAAGCTTTTTTAAAGGCCAGGTGAGGTAGTAGCATTTTGGGGATGTTATTAACTTGTGAACACTTCCCTCATTGGTTGATGATGAACAGTCTTTAGGTGCCAGAAGGTCTGGGGGCTCCTTGCTTTTTACCATCAAGTAGTTCATTTCTGCCATTGGGTGGTGGTTTTTGATGATCTTCCCAACCCAGGGATTGAACCCAGGTCTCCCGCATTGCAGATGGATTTTTACCATCTGAGCCATCAGGGAAGCCCATGAATACTGGAGTGGGTAGGGTATCCCTTTTCCAGGGTATCGTCCCATATACAGGAATCAAACTGGGGTCTCCTGCATTACAGGCAGATTCTTTACCAGCTGAGCTACCCAGAAAGCTATGATTTTAGCATCTGAAAACTCAGGAAATAAGCATTAGATCCTATTGTCTAGTTATTGGGTTGTCCAAAAGAGTTCACTCAGAGATTTCCAAAACATTTTAGGAAAAGCCCAAAGGAAATTTTTGGCCAACTCAATACTTCAGAAAGGAGCTAAAGCATAGGATTTGAGGGAGGGCTCTGTCCTGGGCTTTCCTGGTGGTGTACAGGTTAAAGCATCTGCCTGCAATGTGGGAGACCTGGGTTCAATCCCTGGGTCAGGAAGATCCTGGAGAAGGAAATGGCAACTCACTCCAGTATTCTCCCCTGGAGAATCCCGTGGATGGAGGAGGAGCTTGGTGGGCTACAGTCCATGGGTCACAAAGAGTCGGACAGACTGAGCGACTTCACTTTCACTTTCACTTTCTGTCCTGGGAAGGCCCCATAAGATCCTGGTCAGTTTCAGGCTCCTAATTTTTTTTTTTTTTTTTGGCTGTACTGAGTCTTTGTTGTTGTGTGCAGGCTTGTGGCAAGTGGGGGCTACTCTCTAGTTGGGGTGCACGGGCTTCCCCTCGTGTTGGCTTCTCTTGTTGTGGAGCACAGGCATCGAGCTTCAGCAGTTGTGGCTCCTGAGAGCTAGAGCACAAGCTCAGCAGTTGTGGCACACAGGCTTAGTTGCCATATGGCATGTGGGATCTTCCTGGACTAGGGATCAAGTCTGTGTCTCCTGCATTGGCAGGCAGACACTTTACCACTGAGCCAATGAGGAAGCCCTCAGGTTCTTTTTCAACTGAATAAAAGATGGTGTGTTGTCCAGGGAATTTTTCTCATCAAAGTGAAATACAATAAAAACAAATTGACTCTTCGGCACTAAATGATGTCCAAGTTCCTATGTTTTCCATCCTCAGGGATGTAGCTCATGACACTCCATTTGGGATGAGATATTAGTACTAAAACATCAAACGATCTCTAACTAAAATCCACAAAATCCCACTTTACTGCCTGTCTGCATCTACTGCTTTACATTTTGCATCCAAATCTTCTTTTGTAAATGTAATTCAACAGAGCCATCAAGAAGCTCTGTGTTGGTAACTGAACTCTTCAGACCCCACCCCACCCACCCCCTTAAGCCTGCACCATCTCCCTCTCTCCAGGACCAAGCTGGGCTTTTGTTTCCTGCTGGGTAGTTTAGCTAAAGCCCCCTGCCGGTTTTCTGGGCAGTGAATACAATTCCAATATAGGCAAGCCAGCTCGGTAAAAATTGCTCCTGGCTCAGCAAATGTGAGTTGCATAGCACAGGAACAGGCTTTATAATCATTCCATTCATTGGTCTGAACTGAACCTCTGATGGGAAATTGTAATGAGGCTGTCAGACTCACTGCTACTCTCCAAATAACAGATACGTCTTACAAATGAGGGGTAGAGAGGTGTTTCCAAAACTGCCCCATTATTTTGTATATGTGTGTTTTAATTCACAGAATCTATTTATATTGATTTAAGTGTCCTCCAAGAGAAGGAGTGCGTGCTTTTAGGCTGGTCATGAAGCCTGGTAGGCTGCAGTCCATGGGGTCGCTGAGGGTCGGACATGACTGAGAAACTTCACTTTGACTTTTCAGTTTCGTGCATCGGAGAAGGAAATGGCAACCCACTCCAGCATTCTTGCCTGGAGAATCCCAGGGACGGAGGAGCCTGGTGGGCTGCCGTCTAGGGGTCACACAGAGTCGGACACGACTGAAGTGACTTAGCAGCAGCATATCTGCTTTCTGTTAGGATTCACCTCCTCTGGCTGTTTCATAGGATGCATTTTCACTCTATCTTCTTTGTCACATGAAAATGTATGTCTATGATGTAGATTTTGAAATTAGATATAATCTAAGTAAAATTTCTAGCACTGAACTGGAGCTTAGTAGGTACTCAAAGGGTTTCTAAGGTGGCACAGTAGTAAAGACTCCACTCGCCAATGCAAGAGACGCAAGAGATGAGTTTGATCGTTGGGTCAGGAAGATACCTCTGGAGGAGGGCATGCAACCCATTTCAGTATTCTTGCTTGGAAAATTCCATGGACAGAGGAGCCTGAAGGAGTACAGTCCATGGGGTCGCACAGAGCTGGACAGGACTGAGCACAGTGCACAGCACAGGTAGCCAAAACAAGTATTAACTATTTAGTAAGCTCTATGGGTCTGCCCCTTCATTTCTGAATTTGAAGAAGTTTTGAAACAGACCCAATTATTATGGAGCAGCATTTTAAAATGTCTCTCAATGTGTGTGTATTTATAACAGATTGAGCAGTGGGAAATGGAAGGATTCTCACAGATTCGCCAATCTCATAGTTTAATTTGTTTCATATATAAAATATCTTCTTTAAATAAAAGCTCATCTGGGTATCCCTGACATGAATAGCTGAAAAATGAACTTGGCTAGTCGAAACAGGAGAAGAAGCCTGGAATTTCCTCTCACCCCAGATTTGAGCTGAAAGGACTTCACTGAACTTGTTTGGCTTGGTGAAGCCTAATTTTGAAAGCTGCTGACAACATTTTCTATTGTAGACAAAAGACTTTCCCAAGATCACATAAATACCAGCTAGGATTAGAATCGAGGTGCACAACTCTGAGGCCAAAGTTTTTATGTTCCACTTATCTATTTCATTCAATCAAACATTTACTGAGGATAGACCATTGTGCCAGGCACTGTGCCCAGTTTAACAGTAGTTAAAGTTAATGAAATCTCAGGTCTGCTCTTGAGCCCATGAACTAAAAGGAAGTAGCTGACCACACCCTCAAGTAAGTTCAAGGTGGGATACAAGACATTCCGATAGAGGGAACACAAAATACCACAGAGAAATGAAAAGGGGAATAATTTGTGTTTGTCAGAACATTAAGTTGTGGAGGGCAAGGGTAATTGCTTATAAAGAGAGGCTTTCAAGAGTGGAATAATCACCAGGCAGAGAAATACAGAAAGAATGTGCCAAGAGTAAGACCCAGGAGGCACAAAGGCATAGAATCAGGAAAGTATCTTATAGAAGGAATAATGAGTATTTCTAGTTTCCTGGACCGTAATTACACAAAGGGAAGTGATTAGGCCTAGGACTTTTAACATCATTCAGTGTTATGTAGGGTCTTCAGTGCCCAGCCAAGAGGCTTGGACTTGATCCTGTAGGCTGTGAAAAGCCATGGAGAGATGATGAGAACTTGAAGGAAATATTTGAAGGTGTGTTTTAGGAAGATTGTTCTGATGCTAATTTGGAGAAAAAAATCTGCATTTAACAACCTAAAAATAATTTTGATGAGGCTGTTGACTTATTTTAATCCATCTATCCTAAGGAGTTAAGTTCTCAGCAATCAGTATTTCCTGTTCTTTCTTCCAACTAATCACTAAGTATGTGTTTTTTTTAAGTCTGGGCAGAAGAGAATATACTACTAATTATTGAGTACTAACTACCCAATAAATATTATTCATTCTTCATATCTGCAATCTCTCAATGTGGAATTTAAAATACTAGTGTTCAGATAAGGAAACCAGTAATGAAATTCCTTGTCAAAGTCACACAGTTAGTAAGGGGTAAAAGTCAGAGCCTGAGTCCAGTGTGTAGTTTCTTGAACAGATTTAAGCAGTTAGAATCACAGCTGTCTCAATAGTGCTGGAGCTAAGAATGATCCAGAGGCAGGGTACAGATTTTCTCTTCATAAAGAAAATATTTCTTTAATAGACTTCCCAACAGTGTTAGCCACTGATGATTCATTCCCTTCAGATCCTGTTGTGAGGTTACATTAAGACCTGGAAACTTATGCAAGGTCCTGGGGATAACATTCAGAAAACAAAGATCATGGCATCCTTCCCATCACTTCATGGAAAATAGATGGGGAAACAGTGGAAACAGTGTCAGACTTTACTTTGGGGGCTCCAAAATCACTGCAGATGGTGACTGCAGCCATGAAATTAAAAGATGCTTACTCCTTAGAAGAAAAGTTATGATTAACCTAGATAGCATATTCAAAAGCAGAGATATTACTTTGCTGACTAAGGTCCGTCTAGTCAAGGTTATGGTTTTTCCAGTAGTCATGTATGGATGTGAGAGTTGGACTGGGAAGAAGGCTGAGTGCCAAAGAATTGATGCTTTTGAACTGTGGCGTTGGAGAAGACTCTTGAGAGTCCCTTGGAAAACTCAGCAGTGGCCACAGGACTGGAAAAGGTCAGTTTTTATTCCAATTCCAAAGAAAGGCAATGCCAAAGAATGCTCAAACTACTGCACAATTGCACTCATCTCACATGCTAGTAAAGTAATGCTCAAAATTCTCCAAGCCAGGCTTCAGCAAAACATGAACAATGAACTCCCTGATGTTCAAGCTGGTTTTAGAAAAGGCAGAGGAACCAGAGATCAAATTGCCAACATCCGCTGGATCATGGAAAAAGCAAGAGAGTTCCAGAAAAACATCTATTTCTGCTTTATTGGCTGTGCCAAAGCCTTTGACTATGTGAATCACAATAAATTGTGGAAAATTCTGAAAGAGATGAGAATACCAGACCACCTAACCTGCCTCTTGAGAAACCTGTATGCAGGCCAGGAAGCAACAGTTAGAACTGGACATGGAACAACAGACTGGTTCCCAATAGGAAAAGGAGTATGTCAAGGCTGTATACTGTCACCCTGCTTATTTAATTTATATACAGAGTACATCATGAGAAACACTGGACTGGAAAAAACACAAGCTGGAATCAAGATTGCCAGGAGAAATATCAATAACCTCAGATATGCAGATGACACCACCCTTATGGCAGAAAGTGAAGAGGAACTAAAAAGCCTCTTGATGAAAGTGAAAGAGGAGAGTGAAAAAGTTGGCTTAAAGCTCAATATTCAGAAAACGAAGATCATGGCATCCGGTCCCATCACTTCATGGGAAACAGATGGGGAAACAGTGGAAACAGTGTCAGACTATTTCGGGGGGCTCCAAAATCACTGCAGATGGTGACTGCAGCCATGAAATTAGAAGATGTTTACTCCTTGGAAGAAAAGTTATGACCAACCCAGATAGTATATTCAAAAGCAGAGACATTACTTTGCCCACTAAGGTCCATCTAGTCAAGGCTATGGTTTTTCCTGTGGTCATGTATGGATGTGAGAGTTGGACTGTGAAGAAGGCTGAGCACCGAAGAATTGATGTTTTTGAACTGTGGTGTTGGAGAAGACTCTTGAGAGTCCCTTGGACTGCAAGGAGATCCAACCAGTCCATTCTGAAGGAGATCAGCCTTGGGATTTCTTTGGAAGGAATGATGCTGAAGCTGAAACTCCAGTAGTTTAGCCACCTCATGCAAAGAGTTGACTCATTGGAAAAGACTCTGATGCTGGGAGGAATTGGGGACAGGAGGAGAAGGGGACGACAGAGGATGAGATGGCTGGATGGCATCACTGACTTGATGGACGTGAGTCTGAGTGAACTCTGGGAGATGGTGAAGGACAGAGAGGCCTGGCGTGCTGTGATTCATGGGGTTCCAAAGATTCGGACACGACTGAGCAACTGAACTGAACTGAGGATGACAGGCAAAATATATGGAACCAAAATCAGGGGAGCCTTGGGGTATAAAACAAAAAAACCTTCTGGAAAATGGCATGCCTGGAGACTAGCACCATGAATGTTTTGAAAAAACATTTGATGTTACTTGAATCTGGGTCACAGGGTCTTCTGAGTGCATCTGTTTAGGGAAGAGTTCATGCATCTGCTGGTTGGAAGTTCACTTGGACTTAAGCCTAGGAAAAGAAAAACATACAAGTTCATGATCTAGTATCACTTCTTCATCTTAAGCTTCTCTGTTGTAAACTAAGTTTCATCTATGTAGATGACTTGGAAACATTGAAATAGGAAACTCTTCACCTCATAAAGAATACTCACACTGTATTAGCCTGAAACAGTCGTGAGACCAGGAACTATTGATTTTGATTGCCTGAATTTAAATATTGTCTCTCAGGTTTACTTTGTAGATGATTTGAGGCTTACTCATAAACTTCTCTAGTCCCCAGTTTTCTCATCTGTAAAATGGAATGCTAAAATCGTTTACCTCATAGAGCAGAATAAGTTAATATATAGAAAAGCATTTAAAACAATGGGTGGTACATAATATGTGCTATATAATAAAAAAATCCCTAGTGTTTTAATATTATTTTTGCCACTAATGATGTTATGATGTAGTCTCCTTCCTAGAACACGACTGTACAAAACAGATATTAAGTGATACTTGAGTGAATAGGTGGAGTAATGAAAGTTCTACCAAAGTGATTTCTACCAGAAATTTAATTAATTTCTATCAAAATAATATCAAACCATAAAGATCTCAAAATTCACTGTTCACTGAGACAAAGCTAAGCATGCAGGGTATTAGGATTCTTGTTACTCATGAGACAAGGTGATTAGGATTCATATTCTTCAGACCGTGTACAGAGCACTTAAATCAAAAGTGATGTTTGGGGTAAGCACCATAAATAATGTTGCACTCTCTACAACACCTGAAGGTTTCCTATGATGACCAAAATAAATTGTATGTACATACAAATTTAAATATATCATTATGTATAAAGTATATATAACTGATTTAGGACTATGAATTAACAACAAAATTATTTTTATGGTCCAAAATTTTATTTTTTTCAATTTCTATTGGAATATAGTTGATTTTCACTGTTGTGTTAGTTGTAGGTGTGCAGCAAAGTGAATCAGTCACACACACACACACACACACACACACACACACACACACACACACACTGTTTTAGGTGCTTTTCCCACTTAGGCCACTATGTAGTATTGAGGAGAGTTCCCTGTGCCCTACAGTAGGTCCTTATTAGTTACCTATTTTATATATACTAGTGTGTATATATCAATCCCAGTCTCTCAGATTATCCCTCCCCAACCACTTCCATTTTCCCCCAGTGACCACAAGATGTGATCTATCCTGGAGATGTTTCATGTGTACTTGAGAAGTAAGTGATTTCTGTTGATTCGGGATGAAATGTCCTGTAACTATGAATTAAGTCTGTCTGGTCTAGTTCAGCTCACTTCCAGTCACTCAGTAGTGCCCGACGCTTTGTGACCCCATGAATCGCAGCACGCCAGGGCTCCCTGTCCATCACCAACACCTGGAGTTCACTCAGACTCGTGTTCATCGAGTCGGTGATGCCATCCAGCCATCTCATCCTCTGTCGTCCCCTTCTCCTCCTGCCCCCAGTCCCTCCTAGCATCAAAGTCTTTTCCAATGAGTCAACACTTCGCACAAGGTGGCAAAAGTACTGGAGTTTCACCTTTAGCACCATTCCTTACAAGAAATCCCAGGGCTGATCTCCTTCAGAATGGACTGGTTGGATCTCCTTGCAGATCAAGGAACTCTCAAGAGTCTTCTCCAACACCACAGTTCAAAAGCATCAATTCTTCAGTGCTCAGCCTTCTTCACACTCCAACTCCTCACATCCATACATGACCACTGGAAAAACCATAGCCTTGACCTTAGTTGGCAAAGTAATGTTTCTGCTTTTGAATATGCCATCTAGGCTGGTCATAACTTTTCTTCCAAAGAGTAGGCGTCTTTTAATTTCATGGCTGCAGTCACCATCTGCAGTCATTTTGGAGCCCAGAAAAATAAAGTCTGACACTGTTTCCACTGTTTCCCTATCTATTTCCCATGAAGTGATGGGACCAGATGCCATGATCTTCGTTTTCTGAATGTTGAGCTTAAAGCCAACTTTTTCACTGTCCTCTTTCACTTTCATCAAGACGCTTTTTAGTTCCTCTTCACTTTCTGCCATAAGGGTGGTGTCATCTGCATATCTGAGGTTATTGATATTTCTCCTGGCAATCTTGATTCCAGCTTGTGTTTTTTCCAGTCCAGCATCTCTCATGATATTCTCTGCATAGAAGTTAAATAATCAGGGTGACAATATACAGCCTTGACATACTCCTTTTCCTATTGGGAACCAGTCTGTTGTTCCATGTCCAGTTCTAACTGTTGCTTCCTGGCCTGCATACAGGTTTCTCAAGAGGCAGGTTAGGTGGTCTGGTATTCCCATCTCTTTCAGAATTTTCCACAGTTTATTGTGATCCACACAGTCAAAGGCTTTGGCATAGTCAATATAACTGAAATAGATATTTTTTGGAACTCTCTTGCTTTCTCCATGATCCAGCGGATGTTGGCAATTTGATCTCTGGTTCTCTGCCTTTTCTAAAACCAGCTTGAACATCAAGAAGTTCACAGTACACATATTGCTGAAGCCTTGCTTGGAGAATTTGGAGCATTACTTTACTAGCATGTGAGATGAGTGCAATTGTGCAGTAGTTTGAGCATTCTTTGGCATTGCCTTTCTTTGGGATAGGAATGAAAACTGACCTTTTCCACTTCTGTGGCCACAGCTGAGTTTTCCAAATTTGCTGGCATATTGAGTACAGCACTTTCACAGCATCCTCTTTCAGGTTTTGAAATAGATCTACTGGAATTCCATTACCTACACTAGCTTTGTTCGTAGTGATGCTTTCTAAGGCCCACTTGACTTCACATTCCAAGATGTCTGGCTCTAGATGAGTGATGACACCATCGTGATTATCGGGTAGTGAAGATCCATTTTGTACAGTTCTTCTGTGTATTCTTGCCATCTCTTCAATATCTTTTGCTTCTGTTAGGTCCATAACATTTCTGTCCTTTATCGAGCCCATCTTTGCATGAAATGTTCCCTTGGTATCTCTAATTTCCTTGAAGAGATCTCTAGTATTTCCCATTCTGTTGTTTTCCTCTATTTCTTTGCATTGGTCGCTGAAGAAGGCTTTCTTATCTCTCCTTGCTATTCTTTGGAACTCTGCATTCATATGCTTATCTTTCCTTTTCTCCTAGGCTTTTCCCTTCTCTTCTTTTCACAGCTATTTGTAAGGCTTCCCCAGCCAGCCATTTTGCTTTTTTGCCTTTCTTTTCCATGGAGATGATCTTGATCCCTGTCTCCTGTACAATGTCATGAACCTCATTACATAGTTCATCAGGCACTCTATCAGATCTAGGCCCTTAAATCTATTTCTCACTTCCATTGTATAATCATAAGGGATTTGATTTAGGTCATACCTGAATGGTCTAATGGTTTTCCCCACTTTCTTCAATTTGAGTCTGAATTTGGTAATAAGGAGTTCATGATCTGAGCCAGTCAGCTCCAAGTCTTATTTTTGTTGACTGTATAGAGCTTCTCCATCTTTGGCTGCATAGATTATAATCAATCTGATTTCAGTGTTGACCATCTGGTGATGTCCATGTGTAGAGTCTTCTCTTCTGTTGTTGGAAGAGGGTGTTTTCTATGAGCAGTGCATTTTCTTGGCAAAACTCTATTAGTCTTTGCCCTGCTTCATTCTGCATTCCAAGGCCAAATTTGCCTGTTACTCCAGGCGTTTCTTGACTTCCTACTTTTGCATTCCAGTCCCCTATAATGAAAAGGATATCTTTATTGGGTGTTAGTTCTAAAAGGTCTTGTAGGTCTTCATAGAACCGTTCAACTTCAGCTTCTTCAGCGTTACTGGTTAGGGCATAGACTTGGATTACTGTGATATTGAATAAGGTTTGCTTTGGAAATGAACAAAGAACATTCTGTCATTTTTGAGATTGCATCCAAGTACTGCATTTCAGACTCTTCTGTTGACTATGATGGCTACTCCATTTCTTCTGGAGGGATTCCTGCCCGCAGTAGTAGATATAATGGTCATCTGATTAAATTCACCCTCTCCAGTCCATCTTAGTTCGCTGATTCCTAGAATGTTGATGTTCACTCTTGCCATCTCCTGTTTGACCACTTCCAATTTGCCTTGATTCATGGACCTGACATTCCAAGTTCCTATGCAATATTGCTCTTTACAGCATCGGACCTTGCTTCTATCACCTGTCACATCCACAGCTGGGTATTGTTTTTGCTTTGGCTCCATCCTTTCATTCTTTCTGGAGTTATTTCTCCACTGATCTCCAGTAGCATATTGAGCACCTACTGACCTGGGGAGTACCTCTTTCAGTATCCTATCATTTTGCCTTTTCATACTGTTCATGAGGTTCTCAAGGCAAGAATACTGAAGTGGTTTGCCATTCCCTTCTCTAGTGGACCACGTTCTATCAGACCTCTCCACTATGACCCACCCATCTTGGGTTGCCCCGTGGTCATGGCTTAGTTTTACTAAGTTACACAAGGCTGTGGTCCTAGTGTGATTAGATTGACTAGATTTCTGTGCATATGGTTTCAGTGTGTCTGCCCTCTGATGCCCTCTTGCAACACCTACCATCTTACTTGGGTTTTTCTTACCTTGGGCGTGGGGTATCTCTTCACAGCTGCTCCAGCAAAGCACAGCCACTGCTCCTTACCTTGGATGAGGGGTATCTCCTCCCACCGCCCTTCCTGACCTTCAGCGTGGGATGGCTCCTCTAGGCCCTCCTGCGCCCTGGCAGCCACCACTCCTTGTATGTGGAGTTGCTCCTCCTGGTCGCTGCCCTGGTCTCGGGTGTGGGGTTACTCCTCCTGGCCGCCCATTGCCTCAGGCGCTGCCCCTGACCTTGGACGCGGGGTAGCGTCTCTCAGCTATTCCTGTGCCGTCACAGCCTGGCTCTCTAGGCCGCTGCCCCTGACCTCGGACATGGGGTAGCTCTCGGCCGTGCTTAGTGTGCTGGCCGCCACCACTGTCTGGTCTAATGTGTCATTTAAGACTGTTTCCTTATAGATTTTCTGTCTGATCTGTCCTTTGGTATAAGTAAGGGTGTTAAAGCCCACCACTATTATCGTTTTACTGTTAATCTCCCCTTTTATGACTGTTAACATCTGTCTTATATATTGAGTTACTGCTATGTTGGATGCATATATATTTACAATTGTTATATCTTCTTCTGGATTGATCCCTCAATTGTTATGTAATGTCCTTCTCTGTCTCTTGTAACAGTCTTTAAAGTCTAATTGTTCTGATATGAATATTGCTATTCCAGCTTTATTTTGGTTTCCATTTCCATGGAAAACCTTTTTGCCCACTCACTTTCAGTCTGTATGTGTTCCTAGATCTAAAGTGGGACTCTCATAAACAGCACATATATGGGCCTTGTTTTGGATCGATTTGGCAAGTCTGTCTTTTTGGATGGAGCATTTAATCCAGTTACATTTAAGGTAATTATCAACATGTATGTTCCTATTGTTTTGGATTGTTTCTGTAGGCCTAATTTTTTCCCTTCCTCTTTTGTTCTCTTGCGATTTGATAACTATCTTTGGTGTTGTGTTTAACAAAATTTTTAAAATCTTTCCTCTTTTGATTCTTGGATCCAGTTATTCCACTGATGAGAAAAATAGTCACAAAGCAGAGCGTTTTATACACAAAGATGTTCACCATATTATTTATAATAGCAAGCAAACTCAATTAGCTAAACATCTAAATATAGCAAAATAAACAAATTGGCAAACACTACATGAAAGGCATATTAGCCAGACTTTTAAAATTTCATATGCTAAGAATGCTGTTCACTTTACCCAAAGTTCTCTTAGAAGAAGACATCTGTATCACTATTTGTGTGCTTGGTGGTGGGGGGAGGGGATTTTAAAAGAAACATCTAGAACATGTTTTCCTTAACCTAGAACCTATTAATAGATCTAGACATTCAATGAGCCTTCTGAATTTTATGTAAAATTCTCTTTTTACAGGTAGTGTATATGCTATATAGTAAATTTTATGTCCATGTCTATGACCCCTTCAACAAATTAAGCACCAGTGTTTGGGATCACCTCTTAAGTTCAGATTGATGCATTGTGAGTAAATTAGTTATAGACTCATGTATGAAGAGAAGACAAGATAATCTTATATCAAACCTACAGGCATGTCACTCAGATTCATAAAGGGATGAGCAACCTATTCCCTGTGGGACAAACCTGGCCATGTTTGTTTTTGTATGACCCATAGGTAGAACTTTAAAAAGTATTTTTAAAGAGTTTGGGCAGAGGTTGGGTGATAGGGATAAGGAAGAAAAGATATGAGACAAAGATCATATGTAGCCTGCAAAACTTAAAAATATATTCTGATCCTTTACAGAAAAAGTTTGCCAACCTCTGTATTTAGAACACTGCTGAACTGCAGATAAATTTCAATAGAAAATTTGAAGCCTGTCCTTCAGTTTTCCACAGAAAATGAAACTTAACACAATTTTTCTCAAAATCCATTGAACTAATTGAGTGAGTGACAAATGATATTAAAGATTACTGAATTGAATTGTCTGAAGTTGAATTTTCCCAACATTAAGTTCATTGAATCTTAGATTGAAAAACAGAAGGAAGATAATAATGAATATTCATTCTTTGGGCTTCCCAGGTGGCACTAGTGGTTTAAAGAATCCACCAGCCAATGCAGGAGACACAAGAGTAACAGATTCAATCCCTGGGTCAGGAAGATACCCTGGAGTAAGAAATGGCAACCCGCTCCAGTATTCTTGCCTGAAAAACCCCATGGACAGGGAAGCCTGGTGGGCTACATTCATGGGTGTGCAAACAGTTGGACATGATTGAGCAGCTGAGCACACACACATTCATTCTTTACACAAATAGGAATCTGTGTACAACCAAACTAAGTCTTTGTTATAAACCTACTAGAACCTTTATTAGGTAAGAATGTTCAAGGCTAATTCAGTTCAGTTAATTTCAGTTGTTCAGTCATGTCTGATTCTTTGTGACCCCCATGGACTGCAGCACTCCAGGCTTGCCTGTCCATCACCAACTACCAGAGATTGCTCAAGCTCATGTCCATTGAGTCGGTGATGCTATCCCATCATCTCATCCTCTGTCATCCTCTTCTCCTCCTGGTTATTATATACAACTAAAAAAGTAAAATTTTATTTATATTTAAATATTGCATAATGCAGACTAATTTAGGACTTAGCAAGGAATTTGAACCTAATAAAATATCTGGAAATACTTGAGTCTTCTAGTTCCACAGATTACTGTTGGTGTTTCTTTGCACTCCTGGTTTTGGGGTCAAGGATTAGCTTGGCTCAAATACCTTATTTGATAGGTCTTCACTGATGCACTAAAATTAATGAGGCTCTCCTGTATTTGGCTAATGAAAGACCTTTGCAAAGCCTATAAGTTCTGCTCCACTTGTCAGATGAGACCAGAAGATTCCTAACAATTTCAAGAGGGAAAACAACATCATTTGGTGGTACAGTTTGAAGTGTATTTTAGGAGAAGGCAGTCTAGCAGAACACCATGGAAACTTTTGAGGCTGCCACAAACCAAGGGTTTTTCTGGGGTCTTTGTCAATTTATGAGTGAGCCAGTGTGAACTACTGGAAAGAAGATTAGAAAACTCAGACGCATTTCCCTACTTATATGAATTTGAGCAAACCACTATGCTTTGTTTTGCCTCAGTTTCCTTAAACATAAATTGAGAGGAATGTTGGGTGGGGCTCAGTGACTTAACATGATCTCTGCTCCTAGGTTGGTTCTTGCATGGATAAGGCCCTATTCTGAGACCATCATTGGATCTCCCAGTAATTGGGGCCCCAAATCCTGTTTTTATCTGGCTTCAGACTGGGTCTGAGCTGTACCTATGCATCATTAGGAATCAGGGATGCCATCTATACATCAGTGCTGTGGTATTTCTTTAGCAGACTGGCCTCCCTCACACCAGCCCTAGAAAATGTTACATAATGTGGCCCTACTCTATTGTATCTGTCTGCTCTCAGTTCAGTTCAGTTCATTCGCTCAGTCATGTCCAGCTCTTTGCGACCCCATGAACTGCAGCACGCCAGGCCTCCCTGTCCCTCACCAACTCCCAGAGTTCACCCAAACTCTTGTCCATCGAGTTGATGATGCCATCCAGCCATCTCATCCTCTGTCGTCCCCTTCTCCTCCTGCCCCCAATCCCTCCAAGCATCAGGGTCTTTTCCAATGTCTGCTCTACTCCTCTCCATTCTCTAGAATGGTGTGGATGCCATAGCCATTCTCTATTCAGACTTTACTTGAATTCTTCTACAGATGTTAGATTATCAGTTGACGATTTAGTGATTATTCACATATCTAATCTAAGTCTTGAAATCCCAAATAATCAGAACAATTTAATCAACATTCATTTTTGTTTCAGTAGTTACATACCAGGCTTCTGATGAGGTCCACTCTCATGCTTACCTCAGGAATAACAAAAGCCATATCAACTTTTTTTTTTTTTTAATGTATAGTTGACTTACAGTGTTGTGTTAATTTATGTTATACAACAAAGTGATTCAGTTATATATATATATACACACATTCTTTTTAATATAGTATCTTCCATTATATGGTTTATCATAGGATATTGAATATAGTCCTCTGTGCTGTACGCTTGGACCTTTTGGTTTATCCATTCTGTAACTTGTAAATTACATAATAACTTACCTCTGCTAACCCAAACCTCCATCCCCCAACACCCTCTCCCATAGCAACCACAAGTCTACTCTCTATGTCTGTGAGTCTACTTCTGTTTCCTTGAAATGTTCATCTATGTCATATATTAGAATCCAGATACAAATTATATCATATGATATTGTCTTTCTGACTTAGTATGATAATCTGTACTTGCATCCATGTTGCTGCAAATGGCATTATTTCATTCATTTTCATGGTTGTGTAGTATTTCCTTATATATATATAAGTATTTCCATATATATATATATATATATATAAAAGTATTTCCATATATATATATATATATACACACACACCACATCTTCCTTATCCATTCATCTGTTGATGGACATTTAGATTAGTTGTTTTAGCTATTGTGAATAGTGATGCTATGAACATAGGAGTGCATATATCTTTTGAATTATAGTTTTACCCAGGAGTGGGATCACTGGATCATCTAGCAATTCTGTTGCTAGTTTTCTGAGAAACCTCTATACTAATTTCCATAGTGGCTGCACCAATTTACATTTCCACCAACAGTGTAGGCATTTCCTTTTTCTCTATACTCACTCCAGCATTTATTTGTAAATATTTTAGTGATGGCCATTCTGACCAGTATGATGTGATACCTCATTTCATTTATGATTTGCATTTCTCTAATAATTATGTTGAACATTTTTCCACGTACCTATTGGCCATCTATAATTTTGATTAGGTCCCATTTGTTTATTTTTGTTTTAATTTCTTTTGCCTTGGGAGACTGACCTAAGAAAACATTGGTACAATATATGTTAGAATATTTTGCCTATGATCTCTTCTAGGAGTTTTATGGTGTCAAGTCTTGTGTTTAACTCTTTAAACCATTTTGAGTTTATTTTTGTGTACAGGGAAAGGGAGTGTTAGGGGAAGCACACTGATTGAAACTGCCCACCCTTGCCAGGCACCATAGTAACCATTTGCACGAGTTGTTTTATGACAGGAGATCCTGATAAGGAATACAGAACTAATAAGCCACCACCAACCGGAAGAGACACTGCGTGTCCATCCACTTCCCAGAATCCCTCTCGCTAACATCCATCTTGGCTGAGCGATGTGTTCGCCACCAGAAAAACTCTGAATTAGAATAATTGGCCAAAGACCATGTGGAAACTAATCCCATTACCATAAAACCTGACATTGCGAGCCATGCAGCAGAGCAGTTCTCCTGGGTTCCCTTACCCTAGTGCTCTCCACTCAGGTGCCCTTTCCCAATAAAATCTCTTGCTTTGTCAGCATATGTGTCTCCTCGGACAAATCATTTCCAAGTGTTAGACAAGAGCCCACTTTTGGGCCCTGAAGGGGTCCTGCTTCCTGCAACAGGAGTGTTCTAACTTCATTAAGTGGCATGTAGTTGTCCAACTTTCCCGACACCACTTGAACACACTGTCTTTCTCCCGTGTATTCTTGCCTCCCATGTTGACGATTAACTATGGATGTGTGAATTTTTTTCTGGGCTCTCTATTCTGTTCAGCTGATCCATATATCTGTTTTTGTATAATACTATGCCATTTTGATAGAATCTATAATAGCTCTGTAGTATTGTCTGAAGTCTGAGAGGGTTATGCCTCCTGCTTTGCTCTTTTTCTTCAGGATTGCTTTGACAATTCTAGGTCTTTCGTGGTTCCATATCCATTTTAGGATTATTTCAAGTTCTGTGAAAAATGTCATGGGTAATTTGATAGGCATCACATTGTATCTGTAGGGTGCTTTGGGTGGTGTGGCCATTTTAACGGCATTAATTCTTCCAATCCGAGAGTGTGAAAACCCCTATTAATTTACTGCTCAGCTGACCAGACACACTGCACCAGATGGAATTTTCTCACCATACACTGAATTAACATTATATCAAAGTAACTTTATGCCAAAATATTGTTTCAAACCTTGGGATTAGTTACTCTACCCCATGACTGTCATTTTTAGGTTATTCCATATATTGTTGGTTCTTAAATACTCTCTTCACATTTTTCTGTACTTCCCCAATACCCCTTCTTGGGTTCTCTATGCTGTTTCATTCAAGTCTGCATTTTTCTGGTGAACAAACTTGCCTGTATATGTGCTTACTTGGCTGTGCATCTCCTCTGATCTAACCACAGCTTGGCTAGGCCCTGAGAATTCTCCTTCCCCTGCATCTCAAACAAAGAACTATGGCGTCAGCATCCTTCCCTCACCCATGTTCCTCCAGATCTTTTTCTTTATCCTTATATAAAGTCATGTCACAGTTGGAAATCTTACTTTACCTCCACACAGATCACATGAAATAACAACTGAAGTTTGTTGCTCTTAACTAGAGTGTCGCACTGGTAATCACTGTGCTACAGGAGCTCAGATTAGCAGTTTACTATTCCTTTGTTAACACAAATATAGGAATAAGAATCATTATAAGAATAACGAAGTTTGCTTAGCAAAACTTTAAAAACTAAAGAAGTTCTTAGAGGAGCAACTTAAAACAAAGTTCTTAATGGTGAAAATTTGGAAACCAGAAACTTTCATTTCAGCATATTTACCTCTTCCAAGACCACCTAGGCAGAAGGCTTGAACATTAGAAGGGCTGCCAGGAAGTTTGGGTGGTAGCCAAGCAGGCAGGCAAGCTGAGATTCTAGGCCAGGAAAGATATCAATCAGGTCAAACCCGCCAGGCTGGTTTTATGACTTCTGGAAACCTCCAAGGTTGATACACACTGGCCCTCAGATATAACCATACCACTTTTCCTTGCCTGGAAATTTGAGAGTTGGTCAAACTGTAAGACTTATTTAGAGTAACTCACTTTACAGATGAAGAATTTGATTCATAAGGGGAGAAATGGCTTGTTCGGTATCACAGTCAGTATATGGTAGAGAGAAACTAAAACTCAAGTCACTTGCTGTCTCATTTGTTTTTGTGAAGCAACATTATGAACTGAAACAAATTTTTAAAATACCACCAGAGGAGAAACAAAAATTAATTACTTAATAATTAAAGAATGATAGCTCTATATTTTTATATAGTTTGTCATAAAATACATATTGATACATAAAATATACAAATAGTAAATTTGCTAAAAATAACAGGTTCATTGCAAAGATAATTCAATATAATAAAATACCTAGGACTGAGATTATATGGTAAAAAATGTTGGTTTCCTGTTTGTGTTTACTTACTATATAAGATGAGCATGTACAAATACTAAGCCTTCACAACAGGGAATGATCCACATTAATCTAAATGTGTCTGATTGTTTAACCATTGTAAAAAAACTGAATCCACTGATTTTCTTTTGTTGAGGATATTTTTGAAATGCCTAGCTGTTTATTGTGCTATGGATGTAGTCACAGTTCTTAACCTATACTTCAGTTAAGTATATTGAGATGTTATATCAAAATCTAGAACTTAGGAAAGCATTTCTTTTTTTTAAAGCAATCATCTTAGTCTCAAACATCTCTCAGTTGGGTGTGAGAGAGAGACATCAAATAGATCATTCAGGATACGGCCATCATTTCTGGGAGAGTGTTGTTATATAGCATGTAGGATTTGAATAGCTGTGGTTCTGCATGTGAGAACAGGCAACATCAAGGTAGGGGAAAAAAGGAATTTAATTATAGCCTGCCTTTCAAGATTCCAAAAGGAAAATATAAAGAAACACATCTTACCCAGAGCACCCAAAAAGGCTTACAGGCATGTTAGATCATGAGATCACCATGGTGGAATTCAGTAAAGAGATGACTTCAGTTAATAAACAAAAGAAGAATCCTCTTCTTCCTACTGAGGGTATTTATTACCCTCCATGTTCTGATTCCCTTTCCCAGCCTTTTGGGAAGAGTGGAGGTGGGTGATTGGAACATGTTTGTGTGTCTGTGAGGAGGATGTGAGCTCTGTTACTGGCACTTGTGGTGTGGGGGTTGAATTGGGACATGCAGTCACTTTTTGCTCATGAGTTCCTAGCAGCCTGACAGAGTGGAAAGAACAAGCGATTTAGAGCCAAGAAAAGTTCTACTAAAATAGTAGTCTTTTGACTTGAAGCACATTAAAATACTTGCCCAAGCTTCAGTTTCTTCATCTTTAAAGTAAGGAGAGCCACATCCATTGTGCAGGATCTCCAAAGGATAAAAATGGGATCTTGTATGGAAGGCATTTAGCCTTTAGTGGGCCACTTATTTGTTCTCATGCTCCTTTCTCTCACTTTTGGGTCAATTAAATGACCTTCCCAGCTGGACATCCCTGTCCTCTGTCCCTCTGTCACTCAGAAGGACATGTCATGTCCACCATCACCAGTGCTCCTCAGCCCATTCTTAAAGGGAAAACACAACTTGCCAAGTGCAGCCTTTGCCTGTGGAACTAGGTGTAGAATTTTGCAAGAACACTCAAGGCCTTGCCTAACCTGCCTTTCCCACCCCTTTCTCATTCCTCTCATTAAAAAGCCTCAACTTCATCTAGACCTACCTGGGTACATGTGGATAGGCATGTAGCAACCTTGCCACCTAGAATGCCCCTGTTTTTCTTCTCTACCCCTTCAACCCCTGCTGATTTCCTTAAAGTTCAGCTTATACACTCACTGCCTTCTGGAACATTCCCAAGTAATTCTAACTCATAGTGCTATATCCTCCTTTGGAAATATGACATGTTTTGGCCATGATATTAATATAACAGATTCTCTTGTATACCCACATAATTCTAAGTTCTTTAATGTGTTAAGCCACTGTGATTGTTGTTCAGTTGCTAAGTTGTCTCTGACTCTTTTGAGACTCCATGGACTGTAGTCTACCAGGCTCCTCTGTCCATGGGATTTCCCAGGCAAGAATACTGAAGTGGGTTGCCATTTCCTTCCCAAGGGATCTTCCTAACCCAGGGATAAAACTTGAATCTACTGTACTGCCAGCAGATTCTTTACCACTGAGCGACCTGGAAAGCCCCAAGCCTTCCTTAGGTGTTAGGTACCACCTTCCTGTGGTAGGTACCTTAAATACCTCTGGATTTTGCCACATGTGAGGTCTTTTTTCCCCAGTTAGATAAGTTTCTCAAGGGCAGGGTAACAGTTATTCATGTTATCTATAAGATGTGTGGAAGTGGCATGGTCTAGAAAGAAGAAAAAATACAATATTTTCTTTGTAACAGGAGGCATTTGGCTTTTGAGTACACTGAGTATATTTAATTAAAATGATTAACATAATAAAAGCATGACTTTTCTCACCTCTAACTTCTTGGGGATATAGTATATAGATCAATTGTAATAGATTCAAATCTGTTATCTGCTGGTTCCTTAGTCACCATCTTCCCTTCCAGATGAGTGTGCATAGAATGAGATGAAAAGAAAAACAAAAACAAAACCCTGGTGGCCATCTAGTCAAGTTTTGGCAAGCGGGTGTGCTCAGCACCCTTGTCAGTTTCCAGCACAGCATGAGGTCATGGGGAGCACTGGACTCAAAACACAGTTGAAACAGTAGATGGTGAATTTCTAGCCTGATAGTTCCAAAACCTATTCTTTCTTGGCCTCCCTTTGAAGTCCTGCAAAAAAATAGGGTTGATGAAGGAATCCTTTCATGCTCCCCAGGCGTCAGGAAACCTACCATAACACCTCCCACATTCTGCGCCTTTCCAGAATCTGCCTAAGGAAAGCAGACACACACACATGCCCCCTAGAGTCCTTCATCATGGTGTAGGCCTTTCATTTCACAGTCCTCTTCAAAGTGTTATTTGTGAAGCTTAAAATATGTTAGCTTTCAAGGGGAGGAGACAAGTGCTCTGGAGAAAATAACACACCAGGATAAGCCACATCACATTGTTCCTTCTGGGACACATTTTGTTCTGGGAAAATGTCCTAATCACCTCTGATTTACTGTTACTGTGTATATCACAGCACTGTGCCTGGGAAAATACAATGACATTTGTGTGATGACATTGTAGTGAAATAATAGCTCTTCGGTACCATAAGCAGCAGATTGACATGCAACATCTATTAGAAATAGTGAGCGTTGAATATCTAATGTATCAAATAGCTCTGTGTACAGGATTGGTTTCATGGCAGGGGGGCAGATTTCATAAAATATGGTGTGATACAAATTTTAGCACAATTCCAGTTGCTTTTTTATCCCAACATGAAAAATAGACATGTGGCTTGTTAGGAAAACAGTACAAAACAGTATACAAAGCACAGTCTTGGGTCACAAAGACCTAAATACAGGTAAAAGCCCCATGATTTATGAGTTCTGCACCTTTGGGTGAGTCGCTTAGCTTCTCTGTATTTTAGTTTCCTATTTTACAAATAGGCAAAAGGAGAAGAGGGAGGCAGAGGATGTGATGGTTGGATGGCATCAGACCATCAATAGACGTGAATTTGAGCAAACTCCGGGAGATAGTGAAGAACAGGGAAGCTTGGCATGCTGCAGTCAATGGGATTGCAAAGAGTCAGACACAACTTAGCAACTGAACAACAACAAATAATGCCTCTTTCATATAATTTTTCGCTTATAACGGTGAAATCTAATAATATACAGCCAGTGAAATATGCTAAACAATTAATGCTCGTCATTGCTCTTGTCATTGTCATGGTGAAACGATTAACAATTGTGCCGCACCTTACAGAACTGCTTCCCTGACATCACTTTCTCACCAGCATTAAATCTACCCTTAGACCCAAGGAGAGTAAGACCATGGCAGGCCCTTAACATTCTCACGACTGCTGAAGGCACTTTGACTTCCCTGCAGACTGCTGACAAAAATATAAAGAATGAGAAACATATAAGCTGTTAGGATATATGTGCTAAGAACATTCATGGTCTCAAGAAATCCATTTCCTTACTTTATAGGCAATTTTGTTTAATTACTGATACAATGCCCTATAATCAAAACTTGAAACTCCTGTCCATCAGAAATTCCAATTTTTTTCCTTCAAACATTGTATATTAATTTTATATTACTGCTGTAACAAATGATTGCTAAATGGTAACACAAATTTACTATCATAAAGTTCTGTCAATCAAAACTCTGACACAGGTCTCAGTGAACTAGAATATTTGCAGGGCTCCATTCCTTCTAGAAGTTCTAGGGCTAAATCCATTTTCTTCCTTTTAAATTTCTGTAAAAGCCACCCACATGCCTTGGCTCATGGCTCCATTCTTCTACCTTCAAAAGCAGCAACATTACTTCTCTGTGACCATACTTCTGTTGTCATTTCTTTCTCTAATCCCCTTCTGCCTCCCTCCTCCATGCTGAAGAACCCTTATGATTATGTTGAGCTCACATGGTTGATCCAGGATAACCACTCTGTTTTAAGTCATCTAATTAGCAACTTAGTTGTATCTGCTTCCTTAATTTCCCTTTGCTATGTAATCTTACATATTCATAAATTCTAAGTATTAAGATATGGACATTTTTGGGGTGGCCATTATTCTGCCTACTTAGTTTGGCATTCGAGCTTTTTCTAAGAAAAGAAACAATCACAAAGAACCAAGTTTTGCCATCTACCCTCATAAACACAGAGAGAAGGCAGTCTATACATTTAAGCATCACTTATGTGTCAGTCACTTTACATTTGTTAATTCAACCTCAGGACAGAACCTTTATGTGGACTAGAAGGACCTGCTTACTTCTCTCTCCCTATTTATCTAATACTAGTGTGGACCTTCATAGAACACATATAAATTCTGAGACTCCAAGAAAAAAAAAGAAAATATTATGAAAGAACAGAAATCAGAGAGTTTGTGACTGAGAAGGCTGAAAAATATTTAATTTGATATATTATTTCTAATATTTATCAATCAACACATATTTCCCTATTCTAAATACTTTTTTACTTTTACACATGATTTCATTTCTTAACAGAACTCTAATTGACAGTATTATCTGTGTGTTTCCACAGTTAGGAACGTTGTTCAAAGTCACACATGGGTCGTTTGCAGAAGTGAATTTGAACCCGGTTTCTGTGTATGTTAGTTGCTCAGTCGTGCCTGACTCTTTGCTAGCCCATGGACTGTAGTCCCCCAGGCACCTCTATCCATGGAATTTTCCAGGCAATAATGCTGGAGTGGCCTGCCAATCCCCTGCTCTAGGGGATCGTCCTGACCCAGGGATTGAACCTGGGTCTCCTGCTTTACAGGCAGATTCTTTACCATCTGAGCCATCACGGAAGCCCCTGAACCCAGGTGGCCTTGAAAATGCATTCAGAGAGAGATCCAGGTGGCAGAGAAGGAAATCCTTGAGCTCACCTCCTCCCACAAACATGCCTGATAACATAGAGAATAACTTTCCCTTAGAATGACCTGAAGAGTAGCGGAACAGCTCTTCTACAACCAATGATATAAAACGCACAGAGACTGGTAGAAGAGTAATGACTTAATTCAGATCCACACCCCCAGCAGGCAACCCACAAGCTCAAATTTCTCCTAAAAGCAAGGGATTCAGACCCCATATTGGGCATCCCAGTGCTGAGGTCCTGCAAGAGAAAGAAGAGTGCCCTTGATTGACTTTGAAAATCAGTGAGGCTTACTGGAAGCCTTTAGGAAATTGAGACTGCTCTTAAAGGCACACACACAGATTTACTCTCTCCCAGTGCCAATGCAGAGGTAGCAGACTGAAAAGCATCTGCTTCTTTATCTGGAATGCCTAGCTGCCCCAGCACTCCACTTGCACAATATCAGGCTTCTGTTCCAGTCCCTCAGCCCAAGGCAGTGACTTCCAGCATGCCCCAGGAGAAGCAGTGTTCACATCAGGCTCCAGCTCTGACCCCACCCACTGCCAAGGCAGTGGTCACTGGCAAGCCTTAAACTCCAGCCTGACCTGGGTGCTATCTCTAACCCCTTCCACCTCTTCCTGGATCCAAATAACACCCTCCAAGGCAAGGACCCTGGAATACTCCAGGAAAAGCCTCCGCCTGTGCTCTTTTTAGCTCTAACTCTTCCAGAAGAGCCACTGGGCATATACAGACTGCATACATAAGGAGTCCCAAATAAGATGAATCCAAGGAGGCCCACATCAAAACATCATAACTAACAGAGCAGAATAGATAACTGCTTTGTCTGATTTCACAGAGAAAGTGAAACAAAAGAAGTAAGACAGAAATATATTCCAAGCTAAGGAACAAGATAAAATTTAGGGGTTGGGGGAGGGAAACTAGTGAAACTGAGATAACTAATTTACTTGACAAAGAATTCAAAATGATAGTCATAAAAATTCTTACTGAAATCAAAATTGAGGAATACAGTGAGAACTTTAAGAAAGAACTAGAAAATGTAAAAAAAGAATGGATCACACCTAAAGAGTACAATAATCTAAGTGAAAATCACATTAGAAAGGAGAAACAGCAAATTAGACAATCCAGAAGAACACATAAATGGACTGGAAGACAGGATAGTAGAAATCAGGACAGCAAAAGAAATAATAATAATAATGAGGGCAAGGGCCCACTGGGACAACATATAATATACTAACATTTTCATTATAGGATTCCAAGAAAGAAGAAGAGAGACAGAAAATGTCTAGAAATCACAGAGTCCCAAATAAGATGAATCCAAGGAGGCCCACACCAAGACATATCATAATTAAAATAGCAAAACTTTAAAGAGAAAATTTTAAAGGCAGCAAGAGCAAAACAGAAAGTCACATACTAGGGAGCTTCCATAAAGCTATAAGTTTGTTTTTCTTCAGAAATTTTATAGGCCAGAAGGGAGTGGAATAATTTATTTAAAGTTCTTAAAGAGGGGGACCTACAACCAATGGTATGACACAGCAAGGTTATCATTCAGAATTGAAGAAGAGATAGTCCTTTTCCAAAAAGACATGTAGATGGCCAGCCAGCACATAAAAAGATGCTCCCCACCACTAATCATTAGGAAAATGCACATCAAAACCAGTGTGAGATATCACCTCACACTTGTTAGGATGACAGTAGTCAAAAAGACAAGAAATAACAAGTATCAGAGAGATATGAAGACAAGGGTTCCTAGTACACTGTTGATAGGAATGTAAATATGTAAATTGGTAGAGCTGCTATGGAAAACAGTATGCAGCTTCCTCAAAAAAATTAAAAATAGAACTACCATGTGATCCAGCAATTCTACTCCTGGGCAAACATCTAAAGAAAATGAAAACACTAATTTGAAAAGTTAGTTTTAATTTTTATTGCAGCATATTTACAATAGCCAAGATAACAGAAGCAACCTAAGTGCTCATCAACAAACAGATGGATAAAAAAGATATGAGATAGATGTACACACACTGGAAAATTATGCAGCTATATAAAAGAATGAAATCTTGTTATTTGCAACACATATAGACCTAGAGGTTATTATACATAGTGAAAAAAAAATCAGACAGAGGAAGATAAAAACTGTTTTCACTTATATATAGAATCTAAAATGGAGAAGGCAATGGCACCCCACTCCAAATCTTGCCTGGAAAATTCTATGGACGGAGGAGCCTGGGCTGCAGTCCATGGGGTCGCAAAGTGTTGGACATGACTGAGTGACTTCACTTTCACTTTTCACTTTCATGCATTGGAGAAGGAATGGCAACCCACTCCAGTGTTCTTGCCTGGAGAATCCCAGGGACAGGGGAGCCTGGTGGGCTACTGTCTATGGGGTTGCACAGAGTTGGACACGACTGAAGTGACTTAGCAGCAGCAGCAGCAGAATCTAAAAACAAAATAAATGAACAAATATAGCAAAATAGAAGCAAACTTACAGAGAACAAGCTAGCACTGAAAGGGAAAGGGATAAAAAGAGAGGCAGAATATGTGAAGGGGATTAAAAAGTACAAACTTCCAGCTATAAAATAAAATAAGTCAGAAGGCTGTGTGTATCACAGGGAATATGGTTAACATTTTATAATAACTTTGTATGGTTTTTCATCTGTGAAAATATTAAATCACTATGTTGTATCCCTAAAACTAATATAATATTTTAAGACCAATATACCTGTTTAAAAAAGTGAAAGTTGCTCAGTCATGTATGACCCTTTATGACCCCATGGACTATACAGTCCGTGGAATTCTCCAGGCCAGAAAATTGGAGTGGGTAGCCATTCTCTTCTTCAGGGGATCTTCCCAACCCAGGGATTGAACCCAGGTCTCCTACATTGTAGGCAAATTCTTTACCAGCTGAGCCACCAGGGAAGTCCAATTGAAAAAAGTATGTATTAAATCATTATAGAAACCATCTCCCATATGTTCAGTCACAGAGCATCTATTGAAAACCAAAGCTTGAAAGGATCTGAATTCAAATTTAAAACAACATATTGAAGCCAGATCCGAATCACTGTTTAGTCCTTCAATGATGATTTCATTGAAGGAGAAAATCCTTTGGAAAGGTAAGCATAGGATGTTCCCAGGGAAAAACAGGACCCTGAGCCCAGCAAAGTAGAGGGAGACACGCATTCGGGAAGAGTTGATGGCTGAAATATGTGGAGGAGGAAGGACAAGGTTACTAAAAAGACAACAGCGTGGGTGAGACGCAGAGATGTCAGTAACAGTGGAACATAAAATGCAAGAAAGAAAATGCAATGGGACAGGTAGACAGAGACCAAAACATTTATGTCTTTGAAGGCCATGCAAAGAGTTGAAACATTCTGAACAGAGAACAAATATGACCAAATTTATAGTTAAAAAGAATGTTGGGGCTCAAGAATGTGGGGTTTTATATATATATATATAATTGCACTGTTGTATGGCAGAGACTAACACAACTTTTTAAAGCAATTATCTCCCAATTAAAAAAAAAAAAAGAATGTTGAGCATTTGTGATTGAGTGGAATGGGGACTAGATGCCAGAGAGACCTATTATTAGCCTGATGCCAGAGCCTAGAGAAGAAGTGGTAAGACTTGAGCTAAAATTAATTAGTAGTGATGAAGAGAAGGGACCAAGCTGAGAATCATCCAGGGGATTTTAGAATCTCAGCCGCTGAATCAAGCTGCCTCCTCCTGAGACAGTTGGGATGCTGTGTTCCCTGGATAAATGACAACATCCGTGAGCAGCTTGGTACCTGTGGTGAGGCACATTGAGGTGACCTTGGAGGTCCCCTTTTCTCCAAGACTCAAATTGAATTGCTCTGAAGTGCCAAAATTCCTTCTCAGAGGAATAATTGAGAGCCTGCCTTAGTCTTTGCAGCAGTGCTCAGCCTTTCTGGAAGAAGATTCTATTTTCCAAATGAAGTCAGTAAAAGTTCTCATGGCGTTTAATTCACGTCCAGGATGGAAACTCTAATGTTCTCATTTTCTCACTGAATTGCACACAATTCATAGTGGTTTTGTCCGGCTGTTCAGGAAGAAAAACATCATTGGATTTCCCTGTTATAGAGAGGGGTGAGAAGGCATAGAGATCAACCTAAGTATGTTTTCACACTTTCTTGAGAATTACTTGACAGTGTTTCACAGATGGATAAAGATTTTACTGAAAAGGACAAGGTTTATCCTTTGGCTGAATAATGAACCTACCATTTTAGAATCTCTCTTAACGTCTACAGATTTAATCATGATCTCATTGCACAATAAGGATTTGATGAGTGACTTATTGCAGGAGCAAACATGTTTTTTCACCCGTCTGTGAAAGAAACTCTGAGGGAGCTATTGACTAGTTACATGCCTGCACATACATGTGGCTCAGCCTCTCTTATCTCTAGTTCATCCTCTATCAGTTCAGTTCAGTCGCTCAGTCGTGTGAGACTCTGTGACCCCATGAATCACAGCACACCAAGCCTCCCTGTCCATCATCAACTCCCAGAGTTCACTCAAACTCATGTCCATCGAGTCCATGATGCCATCCAGCCATCTCATCCTCTGTCGTCCCCTTCTCCTCCTGCCCCAAATCCCTCCCAAAATCAGAGTCTTTTCCAATGAGTCAACTCATCACACGAGGTGGCCAAAGTATTGGAGTTTCAGCTTTAGCGTCAGTCCTTCCAATGAGCACCCAGGGCTGATCTCCTTTAGGATGGACTAGTTGGATCTCCTTGCAGTCCAAGGGACTCTCAAGAGTTTTCTTCAACACCACAGTTCAAAAGCATCTATTCTTCAGCAATCAGCTTTCTTCACAGTCCAACTCTCACACCCATATGACTACTGGAAAAACCATACGCTTGACTAGAAGGATCTTTGTTGGCAAAGTAATGTCTCTGCTTTTCAATATGCTATCTAGATTGGTCATAACTTTTCTTCCAAGGAGTAAGCGTCTTTTAATTTCATGGCTGCAGTTACCATCTGCAGTGAGTTTGGAGTCCCAAAAAATAAAGTCTGACACTGCTTCCACTGTTTCCCCATCTATTTCCCAAGAAGTGATGGGGCCAGATGCCATGATCTTCATTTTCTGAATGTTTACCTTTAAGCCAACTTTTTCACTCTCCTCTTTCAGTTTCATCAGGAGGTTCTTTAGTTCCTCATCACTTTCTGCCATAAGGGTGGTGTCATCTGCATATCTGAGGTGATTGATATTTCTCCTGGCAATCTTGATTCTAGCTTGTGCTTCTTCCAGCCCAGCGTTTCTCATGATGTATTCTGCATATAAGTTAAATAAGCAGGGTGACAATATACAGCCTTGACGTACTCCTTTTCCTATTTGGAACCAGTCTGTTGTTCCATGTCCAGTTCTAACTGTTGCTTCCTGACCTAAATACAGATTTCTCAAAAGGCCGGTTAAGTGGTCTGGTATTCCCATCTCTTTCAGAATTTTCCACAGTTTATTGTGATCCACACAGTCAAAGGCTTTGGCATAGTCAATAAAGCAGAAATAGATGTTTTTCTGGACCTCTCTTGCTTTTTTCATGATCCAGCGGATGTTGGCAATTTGATCTCCGGCTCCTCTGCCTTTTCTAAAACCAGCTTGAACATTAGGAAGTCCATGGTTCACATATTGCTGAAGCCTGGCTTGGAGAGTTTTGAGCATTATTTTACTAGCATGTGAGATGAGTGCAATTGTGTGGTAATTTGAGCATTCTTTGCATTGTCTTTCTTTGGGATTGGAATGAAAACTGACTTTTCCAGTCCTGTGGCCACTGCTGAGATTTTCAAATTTGCTGACATATTGAGTGCAGCACTTTCACAGCATCATCTTTTAGGATTTAAAATAGCTCCACTGGAATTCCATCACCTCCACTAGCTTTGTTCGTAGTGATGCTTCCTAAGGTCCACTTGACTGTGCATTCCAAGATGTCTGGCTCTAGGTGAGTGATCACACCATCATGATTATCTGGGTCATGAAGATCTTTTTGTACAGTTCTTCTGTGTATTCTTGCCACCGCTTTTAATATCTTCTGCTTCTGTTAGGTCCATACCATTCCTGTCCTTTATCAAGCCCATCTTTGCATGAAATATTTCCTTGGTATCTCTAATTTTCTTGAAGAGAGCTCTAGTCTTTCCCATTCTGTTGTTTTCCTCTATTTCTTTGCACTGATCACTGAGGAAGGCTCTCTTATCTCTTCTTGCTATTCTTTGGAACTCTGCATTCAGATGCTTATATCTTTCCTTTTCTCCTTTGCTTTTCACTTCTCTTCTTTTCATAGCTATTTGTAAGCCCTCCCCAGACAGCCACTTTGCTTTTTTGCATTTCTTTTCCATGGGGATGGTCTTGATCCCTGTCTCCTGTACAATGTCATGAACCTCCATCCATAGTTCATCAGGCACTCTATCTATCAGATCTAGTCCCTTAAATCTATTTCTCACTTCCACTGTATAATCATAAGGGAGTTGATTTATGTCATACCTGAATGAACTAGTGGTTTTCCCTACTTTGCTCAATTTAAGTCTGAATTTGGCAATAAGGAGTTCATGATCTGAGCCACAGTCATCTCCCAATCTTGTTTTTGCTGACTGTATAGAGTTTCTCCATCTGTGGCTGCAAAGAATGTAGTCAATCTAATTTTGATGTTGACCATCTGGTGATGTCCATGTGTAGAGATTTCTCTTTTGCTGTTGGAAGAGGGTGTTTGCTATGACCAGTACATTATCTTGGTAGAACTCTATTAGCCTTTACCCTGCTTCATTCTGTACTCCAAAGCCAACTTGCCTGTTACTCCAGGTGTTTCTTGACTTTCTACTTTAGCATTCCAGTCCCCTATAATGAAAAGGATATCTTTTCTAGGTGTTAGTTCTAAAAGGTCTTGTAGGTCTTCATAGAACCATTCAACTTTAGCTTCTTCAGCGTTACTGGTTGGGCCATAGTCTTGGATTATTGTGATACTGAATGGTTTGCCTTGGAGACGAACAGAGATCATTCTGTCCTTTTTGAGATTGCATCCAAGTACTACATTTTAGACTCTCTTGTTGACCATGATGGCTACTCCAATTCTTCTAAGGGATTCCTGCCCACAGTAGTAGATATAATGGTCATCTGAGTTAAATTCACCCATTCCAGCCCATTTTAGTTCATTGATTCCTAGAATGTTGACATTCACTTTTGCCATCTCCTGTTTGACCACTTTGCCTTGATTCATGGACCTAACATTCCAGGCTCCTATTAAATATTGCTCTTTACAGCACTGGACCTTGCTTCTATCACCAGTCACATCCACAACTGAGTATTGCTTTTGCTTTGACTCCATCCTTTCATTCTTTTGGAGTTATTTCTCCACTGATCTCCTGTAGAATATTGGGCACCTACCAACCTGGGGAGTTCCTCTTTCAGTATCCCTTCATTTTGCCTTTTCATACTGTTCATGGGATTCTCAAGGCAAGAATACAGAAGAGCTTTGCCATTCCCTTCTCCAGTGGACCACATTCTGTCAGACCTCTCCACCAGACCCGCCCATCTTGGGTGGCCCCACCTGGCATGGCTTAGTTTCATTGAGTTAGGGCTGTGTGGTCCATGTGATCAGATTGACTAGTTTTCTGTGATTATGATTTCAGTGTGTCTGCCCTCCAATGCCCTTTTGCAACACCTACCATCTTGGGTTTCTCTTACCTTAGATATGTTGTGTATCTTCACGGCTGCTCCAGCAAAGTGCAGCTGCTGCTCCTCGCCTTGGACGAGGGGTATCTCCTCATTGCCACCCCTCCTGACCTTGAACGTGGAGTAGCTCCTCTTTGCCCTCCTGCACCCACGCAGCCACTGCTCCTTAGATGTAGGGTTGCTCCTCTGGGCTGCTGCCCCTGATGTCGGGTATGAGGTAGCTCCTTTTGGCCACTGCCCCATAAAACCATGTAATATGAACTAATGTAGCAAATATAATGACAGGAAGAAATGATTCACCAGAGGTACACCTAAAGCTTCAATAGTGGGCAAGGTAAAGTTTGGAAGAGAAAGTTTGATTAAAATAGTATTGTACAGAAAGGGTCAAGGCAGCCATTTTCTGCACAGAGTTCATTTTCTGCACAGAGTTCATTTCTGTGTAAGAGAGGATAAATCAATCCTCTTATAGGGGCAGAACACATAAACAGCAGGCTGGAAAATAGAACATTCCACGAAGAAACAGGGAGCTATGTGTCTTTACTAAGGTGTGACATTATTCCTAAAGAAATAAATTATCAATGTCATGATCACTCAGTCATTTCTGAGTCTTTGCAATCCTATGGACTATAGCCTGTCAGGCTCCTCTGTCCATGGAATTTTCAGGCAAGAATACTGGTGTTGGTTGCCATTTCCTCCCAGGGGATCTTCCCAACCCCAGGGGTCAAATTCTTATCTCCTGTATTAGCTAGTAGATTCTTAACTACTGAGCCTCCAGGGCAGCCCAAAGAAACTGAGACAAACATCCACAGTTCTTTTCGGAAAGAGTAGAAATAATAATGAGATTAGCAACTTGCATTTGTTTAGCGTTTTCTATATGCCAGGTACCATGCTAATGCTCCCCTAGAATGATTTTAATTTTACTCTTCACAATACTTGTTACTTGTTTCCTTATTTCACCATAAGAAAAAATGAAGCTTCGTGAGATAACATGCTTATCACATGCTTAATACAATCGTGTTGCACAGCTATTAACAGAAGTCAAGTTAGCATTCTGCTATCTAATCCTGTATAAAGTCTAGTGCTCAGCTGATCCTATAATGCAAAACTTCAGCTATGTCCTCCACTAAGCTCAAAAGACTGAACAGTTTCTTCAAATGATCCATAAAAGTGCAAGTAAGTATACACAGTCCAATGTGCAGTCGGAAAAGGCAATGGCACCCCACTCCAGTACTCTTGCCTGGAAAATCCCATGGACGGAGGAGCCTGGTAGGCTGCAGTCCAGGGGGTCACTAAGAGATGGACATGACTGAGCAACTTCACTTTCACTTTTCACTTTCATGCATTGGAGAAGGAAATGGCAGCCCACTCCAGTGTTCTTGCCTGGAGAATCCCAGGGATGGGGGAGCCTGGTGGACTGCCATCTATGGGGTCACAGAGAGTTGGACATGACTGAAGCGACTTAGCAGCAGTAGCAGCAGCAGCAGCAATGTGCAGTAGGGATGAAGAGGGAACTTAGGCAAGAGAATCAGTAGAATTGGACAATGCCCAAAATCAAATGAAAAGGATCATCTTAGAGTTTCCCTCTACTCCTTAGTGAGGAGCTGTGTGAAAAATGGTAACAGAAAATTACTTAGATTTTGTGTATCTGTGTAATATGTGAATATGCAGCAAGAAAAAATATTTTAAAGTAGATTCATGAAACCAGATGTTATGGTAGAAGCTGATACCTTTGAATATTTGGAGGGTACTGTATGAATAGTTTGAGAAGGAAATGGCAACCCACTCCAGTATTCTTGCCTGGAGAATCCCAGGGACAGAGGAGCCTGGTAGGCTGCCATCTATGGGGTTGCACAGAGTGGGACAAGACTGAAGTGACTTAGCAGCAGCAGTATGGATAGTAAGGAAAGAAAATGGTCAATGTCATGTCTTTACCTGATGAGGACTTGGAAGAAGAAATGATAAAACAATCCCAAAGGAAATCAACTCTGAATATTCATTGGAAGGACTGATGACAAAGCTGAAGCTCCAATATTTTGGCCACATGAAGCGAAGAGCTGATTCATTAGAAAAGACTCTGATGCTGGGAAAGATTGAGGGCAAGAGGAGAAGGGGGCGGCAGAGGATGAGATGGCAGGATGGCATCACTGACTCAATGGACGTGAGTTTGAGTAAACTCTGAAAGACAGTGAAGGACCAGGGGAGCCGGCATGCTGCAGTCCATGGGGTCACAAAGAGTCAGACATGACTTAGCAACTGAACAACAGCAAAGTACTTACAGATCTGCCAGGTTACTAAAAGATGAGTAAAGAGGTAAAACGGTCTTTTTCTTTTCTATACAGTAAACTCCTTGGTTTTTCCTGTGGTCATGTATGGATTTGAGAGTTGGACTGTGAAGACGGCTTAGCGCTGAAGAATTAATGCTTTTGAACTGTGGTGTTGGAGAAGACTCTTGAGAGTCCCTTGGACTGCAAGGAGATTCAACCAGTCCATTCTGAAGGAGATCAGCCCTGGGATTTCTTTGGATGGAATGATGCTAAAGCTGAAACTCCAGTACTTTGGCCACCTCATGCAAAGAGTTGACTCATTGGAAAAGACTCTGATGCTGGGGAGGATTGGGGGCAAGGGGAGAAGGGGACGAGAGAGGATGAGATGGCTGGATGGCATCATGGACTTGATGGCTGTGAGTCTGAGTGAACTCTGGGAGTTGGTGATGGACAGGGAGGACTGGCGTGCTGTGATTCATGGGATCGCAGAGTCAGACACGACTGAGTGACTGAACTGAACTGAAACTCCTTGAGACTAGACCCATTCTGCACTGTTTACCATGCAAAAGCCAGAATTATTAATTACTCAAGAAGGGTTTTTCCCCAATAGAATAAAACCAGATATCTTTACTCAGCAATGGTGGCTGAATGTAAATTGTCTTCCCAGCACTCTAAAGGACCTGAATGGGGGTGGGGGGGGAGTTCTAAAACATTTAGAACATCATCAGTATTATAGAAGAGAAGAAATATGGGAATGAGTTTTCTGGAAGAGTTGTCCTTCATTGCTGAGGATGATGAATGACAAGGCTTCAGGCAGATCAGAAAAGCCAAACCAAAGAAGCAACGCTAATATGTGATGGCTCATTATAGAGCCCATGGCCCCTCAGCACAGCATCACACATCACAAGGGATGTCATGGTTCATGAAATATAGGCACTTGCAATTCCCTACTGGGATCGTATTTATCTTGAATTATTTACCACCAGATTTCCTAACAGTGGGAACAGGCTAATAATGTGGTTTTTGTGGGGGTGAGAGGGGTCCTCAATTTGTAACTAATCCATCTCTAGGAGATAGAATGTGGCTGACAGAGCCACAGTCCATAAATAATTACAATTAGTGTCTTTATGGAATCATCAAAGTTTCATGGCATGAGAAACCACATTTCCAGCAATAACAGTCAGTGGAAAACACTTTGGAATAGATTGCCTCTGATTCCTGTAAGGTGGCATTTCTTTCAGGCTACATTAGATCCCATCATTAGGGTGAATGCCATCCACTGGGGAGATGGATGGCAGAATTTTAAAGTAGGCAAAAGTGAGATGGCTTTTCATCAAAGATTGCATTCTAGCCCCAGAAACTATATATAGAGAAATTGGCTGTGGGAGAAATAATTACAGTTCGAATGTGTGGACTCAATAACGCGTGACCTTTCAAAGATTCTCCCTGTCACCTTTGGGATGGAGTCCAAACTCCTCAGCACAGTGGCTCCTGCTGCCTTCTCCAGTCTTCTCTTCCCCACTTAAATATTTCTCTTGGGTCTACTGAACTATTTGCAGTTCCCAAAACACACCATGCTTTATGTTTGGGGACCATTTTTCTTTCTGTCTTCTGTGCCTGGAAGTCTTTCTCTTCCCGCCTGGTATAGCTGAGTCCTTAATGATTCAGTTAAAAGGTTGCTTTCCCAGACCCCCTCAGGCATGGATGTTAATTCCCTCATTCCTGCCTTCAGTCATCTCTTCATTCACCTTTGTTATAAGGCCAGGTACCCTGAAGTGTCACTGTGAAGTTAAGATCAGGATGATGTCTCATTTTTTTTTTTTTTTTTTTTGTAAAATGTTTTTTTCTTCTTTATTATTTACTCTGTAGTGTTTTGTTTTTTTTTTAACTTTTTATTTTGCATTGGCAGATAGTCGAAGAACAAACAATGCTATGACAGTTTCAGGTGAACAGTGAGGGGACTCAGCCATACATATACACGTATCTATTCTCCCCCAGTACCCCTCCCACCCAGGCTGCCACATAACAGTGATCAGAGTTCCATGTGCTATACAGTAAGTCCGTGTTGGCTGTCCATTTTAAGCATAGCAATGTGTCATTCCTTCTATTTTTACCAAAGCCTGCCTGAGGGACAGGCTCATGACAATGTGGTTTTTATGACTACAAAGGATGTCATAAATCTCAACTCTCAAAAATAATATATATCAAATAAAATGGATATGAGTTTCAAATTGAATGCAAAAATATAAGGTTATTTTGCCATAAAGAAAAATGACAAAAGATGCCATAGAAATGCTAATCTTGTCCCATAGGATTTGACCTGGCCATTAAAATTGAGAAATGTGAGAGTTATAATATTGAACTAGTTACACATTTGTGGGTAACTTGTTCCTTTTACCTGGAATTTCCTCACCTCGACATGTCCAAATTTCCTGACTTCTCTGAGAGTTCTGATGTTAACTTCTTGAAGACCTGCTCTTCCCTTTCTCTGAGTTCGTATACTCTAATTGTTTTTCTCCTGTAGCACTTACAGCAGCACTTACAGCTATCTTCTTTATAATTATTTAGGTAATTTAGGCAAACTATTGAGTGATTATTTTCTCACTAAATTAGAACTTACTGAGGGTAGTATTCTATGTGTTCTGTCTGGGTTAGTATTCTCTTGTTCTGTTCAGTATCTGTTACTGTATAACAACTCCCCCAAATTGCTTAAAACAATAACAGTGATTTATATCTATGATTTTGGGGTGTCAGGATTTGGGGAGGTGCTTAGTTGGGCATTGTTGACTTGGTGTTTCTTATGTAGTAATAGGCAGAGAGTGGCTGGAGCTGGAACAGTGGAAGGCTAAAGCCCCTGGGGGCTAACTGGTCATCTCTTCTCTTTGTTTCACCTACTCTGAGTAGTGCTCTGCATGTTTTCTCTACATGAGTTAGTTTGGGCTTCCTGACAAGATGGCAGTCTCAGACTTCTTCAAGTCAACTCTCCAAGGCAAGTGTCCTGAAACAACTGGAAGCTGTATTGTTTTTATGACCCTAGTCTCAGAAGTCATGGCAATGGCATGCTGTTAGTTATTTTAGTCACAAAAGACTGATTCAAAGCGGGAGGGTATAGCCAGACTGAGCCTTGTTTAATAATTAGCTTTGGAATGAAAAAGTAGGCACAAGCACAGTACTATAGTGTATGGATGTGTGTTCCTTATTGTAGATTCTTTTCTACCATGGAAAAGTTATGTAAAATTTAGGGGAGAAAACACTCAGAACTATACAACCTGTTCCAGGAGATTCTAGTTCTTTCTACAAACAGGTAAAGGACAAGTGTCATTTACATTCCAGTATTCTGGCCTGGAGAATGTCCATGGGGTTCCAAAGAATTAGACACGACTGAGCAACTTTCATACACTTTCACTTTCATTAACACTGGTTATTGCCAGTCTTTCACTTTTGTGAATCTTATTGGAGAAAACAGATTTCATTTTTGGTTTATTTATATTACTTTGACAATGATAAATTGAACATCCTTGTATATGGTATTGGTTATTTTTATTCCTTTTAAAGAGAAACTTTCTGCTTGTGTGTTTTGCCCTCTTGGAACTTTGGAAGTTTAAAAGTTTTTCTCTTTTGAGTCAGGTTTATTGGGGTATAATTATTGTAAGAGTTTTATTGATATATAAGTCATATATCAATATAACTCACCTTTTCAAGTGCACAATTGAATTGCTTTTACAGATTCAGATTCATAGTCACAGATTTCAGGCAATCATCACCACAAACCAATTTTAGCACATTTTCATCACTCCAGACAATAAAGAATCCACCTGCAATACAGGAGACCTGAGTTCAATCCCTGGTGATAGGAAAAATCCCCTGGAGAAGGGAAGAGCTACCCATACCAGTATTCTGGCCTGGAGGATCTCATGGCCAGAGGAGCCTGCCAGATTATGCCCCAAGGGATCACAAAGAGTTGAACACGACTGAGTGACTAAGCATGCATGCATCCATTAGCAATCAGTACTTATTAATTTACCCCTACCCCATTACCTGGTAAGCATTAATCTGATTTCTGTCTCTATAAATTTGCCAACTATGAATATTTTATGTGAACAGAATTATACAATATATGGTCTTCTGTGGCTGGCTAGTTTAACTTGACCCTATGTTTTCAAAGTTTATTCATGTAGTAAATTGTATGAGTAATTCCTTTATAGTGTAGGGTAATAGTTTCATTGTATGGATATGCCATACTTTATTTATCCATTTATCAGTTGATGGACATTTGGATTATTTCTACTTTTGACTAAAATGAATAACATTGCAATAAACAATCATGTACATGAGCCTGTTATCCCACTTCTGAATATATATCCCAGAGAATAAAAAACAGAGTTCCGAACAGAAATTTGCATACCTGTGTTCATAGCAAAATTATTCACAGTAGCTAAGTTGTGGAAGCAAGCCAGATGTCCACTGAAGGATGAATGGATAAGCAAAATGTATCATACACATCCAGAGGAATATTATTCAGCCTTAAAAAAGAAGGAAATTCTGACATATGCTACAACATGAATAAACCATAAAAACATTATGCTAAGTAAAATACGTCAGTCACGAAAAGACAAAGACTGTATGATTTCATTTACATGAGAACTCAAAATTGAAGCCGACTGAAGTCAAAATCATAGAGATAAAAAAATAAAATAAAATGGTGGTTGCCAGGAGCTATGAAGTGGAGGAAATGGGGAATTATTACTGAATAGGTGTAGAGTTTTAGTTGTACAAAATTACAGAGAACTGGAGATGGATGGTGGTGATGGTCACACAACATTATAAATGTATTTTATACTATTGAACTGCACATTTAAAAATAGCCAAGATAATATATTTTATGTACTATGTTTTTTACCTTAGTAAAAAACTAGGAAAATTTGTGTACAATTTTTGTGTATACATATATTTATGTTTCTTTGGTGTACAGAACCAAGAGTGCGACTGCTGAGCCATACAAAAACTGTTTTTAAAATTTTGAGGAATTGCTGAACTTTTTAAAGGTAGCAGTTACACCATTTCATCTTCCTACCAGCAAAATAGGAAGATTAGTTTCTCCGTATCCTCACCAACACATGTTATTTTCTCTTCTTTGTAGACATAATCGTGGATATGAGGTGCCATCTTATTCTGGTTTTGATAACATCTAGTGATGGTAATCAATTTTATGTGCTTATTCAGTTCAGTTCAGTTGCTCAGTCGTGTCCGACTCTTTGCGATCCCATGAATCGCAGCACACTAGGCCTCCCTGTCCATCAACAGCTCCTGGAGTCCACCCAAGCCCATGTCCATTGAGTCGATGATGCCATCCAACCATCTCATCCTCTGTCGTCCCCTTCTCCTCCTGCTCCCAACCCCTCAGTCATTTGTGTACCTTTGGAGAAATGTCAGTCATGTGCTTTCTCTACTGGCCTTTTAAATATATTAAGTTTTAGGAGCACTCTTTGGCTTCTCTGTTAGTTCAGCTGGTAAAGAATCTGCCTACAATGCAGGAGATCCTGGTTCAGTTCCTAGGTTGGGAAGATCCCTGGAGAAGGGAACGCATTCCAGTATTCTTGCCTGGAGAATCACATGGACAGAGGAGACTGGCGGACTACAGTCCATGGGCTCGCAGAGTCGGATATGACTTAGCAACTTTCACTTTCAAGAGTACTTTGTATGTATTCAGGATAGTCTGTTATGAGACAAATGATTAATTTTTTTTTTAATTTTGTGCCTGTGTTTCACTGTATGGAATGGTGCCATTTGTAGTACAAAATTTTTAATTTTAATGAATTCAATATTATATATTTTCTGTAAGCAAAGTTATATCCTCTGATGTGTGATTTTCCTGCCAAAGAGAAAGGAAAGTTTACCTTTTTCTTAAAAATCTATGTTTTGCAAGTACATATTGTCATATACCCAAACCATAATCAAGACATATAGAACAATTTCATTACCCCCAATAAATTCACTTGGGCTATCACTGATCTATTTCTGCTTTTTAAGAATATCATATAAATGAAATCATAGAAAATAAAAGTATCAGATATATTTCTGATTTTAATGAAAAGGAATTCTATTGAGTGTTCCTTTATATTAAAACCTACACCTTAAAAAAAAAAAAAGGAAACAAACACAGCTCACAGTTTTAATTTCCAAGATTCCTCTGTTCAATTTTTTGGTGTGACTCTTCTATTGTAAATATATAGGACATCAACATCTTTGCATTCGAATAAGATATGCAAATTTCATGGCCTAAAAGTCTTGAGTCAAGTTTGTGAAAAGGTTATTCTAACTAGATAAATTATAAATGGGATAGGGTCGTGGTTTTCTTTTTTAAATTGGATGAGTTATTTAAAATGAAACTTTGCACAGAAGCTCAGTATGTAAACATATCAAAGCTGAGATTCTCTGAATTCTTTTATTGTTTTAGATTACAAAAGTATGATAAAACATTTATAGGAGGCTTGGAAAATACAGAACAAGATTACATATATTTTCACTATATATTACAATTAATTTTAAGTAGACAAATTAAGATTTTTTTTTAGTTAGAGTTTCAATATCAAACTCTCAAAAATTAACAGAATGAATGAACAGAATTCTCTATGAATTCTGAATAGACACTGTGCCAATGTCTCTCCCCTATTTTTCTTCAGAACATAGTTTGAGTATACATGGTCTCAGTCTTGAGTTACCTTGGTTGACTGATCCACTAGAAGCAGTTCTTATATACTGGCCATCAGTGTCAGTCTCAGGATGAGGAAGGAAAAGAAACTTCAGAGACAATTAGCTGAAACTACAGGTTGTCATCTCCGGCAATGGTTTTCCTGCTCCTCTCTCCACCGCTCTGAACTCCCAGGAGGGAATGAGAAATACTCAAGGACAATGTCTTTAGACATTGGGAGAGCTGCTATAGGGGGCTGATGAGCATAGTTCAAAGTCATTCCTGAAGATAGATCTAGAACGTAAGGGATTAAACTAAGAAGAAAGAAAAACATTCTAAAGACAAGATTGACACTGATTCTGAAAATGTTGGAGCTCGATTTTCCTGACCCATATAAAATACTGGAGTAAAGAGCACAAGAGCCCTCATAGCACTGAATTCTGCATCTGTGGGTGACGGCATATACTGAGCCCTTCTGCAATAGCTGCCACTGACCAGCACTCAGCTTTTATTTTGCCACTTCCCACTATCTGTCCTAGAGGTACAGAGGGGACTGTCACGATGACTGGTGATGAGGATCCCCAAAGTAAATGTGTCTTTAAGTTTTCAATTCCAACCTTGTAAAAACAAATCAACCCCAAACTCAGATATAACATATTTATTAAAGTGCCATGTTTGCTGTTTAGTCCCTAAGTCATGTCTGACTCTTTTGTGACCCTATGGACCATAGCCCTCCAGGCTCTTCTGTCTACAGGATTTTCCAGGCAAGAATACTAGGGTTGGTTGCTATTTCCTCTTCCAGGGGATCTTGCCAACACAGAGATCGAACCTGGGTCTTATTTGCTTAATTCCAGTACTCCTTTCGGTAGTATGAAAAATAGTCGCAAAAAAACCCAAACAGAAAGGAACTCTGTAACTTCCTCTGTAGATACTGGGTTGTGTGAGTGTGGTTTTCAGCACATGCAGAGGCAAAAAGGACCTGCCAGTGATGGCTCCCATTGTTTCCCCCCTTTCTATAAGCATCCCTTTCTTGACTACACCTAGGGGATTGCTCACAGGACAGTGAAGAAATAAGAACAACTAGCACCCACTTGATTGGCCCTGGAGAACAAGGTAAGGATGCATTCTATTGTAGGAAAACCCTCATGTCTGTACCTGAACAAGAGTCAGAATGAAGTTTGTTCAGGGGAGGGTCAGGCCAACCTAGGACCCTACAGAGATTAAAGACTATGAAACACTAGTTAGGTATTATTTAATGAAGGATTGTCTAGTCAAAGCTATGGTTTTTCCAGTAGTCATGTACGGATGTGAGAGTTGGACTATAAAGAAAGCTGAGCACCGAAGAATTGATGCTTTTGAACTGTGGTATTGGAGAAGACTCTTGAGAGTCCCTTGGACTGCAAGAAGATGCAACCAGTCCATCCTAAAGGAAATCTGTCCTGAATATTCATTGGAAGGACTGGTGTTGAAGCCCCAATACTTTAGCCACCTGATGAGAAGAACTGACTCATTAGAAACAACCTTGACACTGGAAAAGATTGAAGGTAGGAGGAGAAGTGGGTGACAGAGGATGAGATGGTTGGATAGCATCACCAACTCAATGGATATGAGTTTGAGCAAGCTCTGGGAGTTGGTGATGGACATGGAGGCCTGGCATGCTGCAGTCCATGGGGTTGCAAAGAGTCAGACACAACTGAGCAACTGAACTGAACTGAATGAAGGACCTAATGATAAGGACCCTCAAGTAGGGAAAAGGATAGCGGTTAACAGAGGAGGAAGGAGAAAGTAGATCAGAAAACCAGAATTCAGTGGCTGGAGTGGTTTTCAGGGTAGTGTATGATCAATGCCAGGACCATTTGGCATGAGTGTGGGCATAGTTCAGTTCAGTTCAGTCGCTCAGTCATGTCCGACTCTTTGCAACTCCATGAACCACAAAACGCCAGGCCTCCCTGCCCATCACCAACTCCTGGAGTCCACCCAAACCCATGTCCATTGAGTTGATGTCATCCAACCATCCCATCCTCTGTCATCCCCTTCTCTGTGGGCATATGAAAGAACTAAAAAAAAAAAAAAAAAAAATGCAGCCCGTCTTTTTGCATGGCTGCTGTGAGTCAGGCATTGTTCCAAATGCTTTATACAAATTAACTCATTTGCTCCTCATAACTGGTTTACAAATTATTTTTAAACTCATTTTACAGATGAAAACTCAGAGCCAGAGATGGTGAATAAATAACTTGGCCAGATCCAGACACGTAGAAAGCTGCATACCTGTTTTCTCCCTTGAACAAGTCAACACATGTCTGCTCAGCCCAGAATCTCAGTCTCCGTGTCTGCCACCTCCTTTATGAGCAATGACATCACCTGGCAGCTGAGTGGGCAGAGGTAGAGGTGGGCAGGTGACTGACACCCAGAGGACCTAGGAGGATAAATTCAGAGAAAGCATGCTGATCTCCAGAGAACAAGATCGGTTTAGGGCCCCTTTTCCTGAACTAGAGGTTCAGAATCAAGGAGATGTGTTACTAGGAGCAGAGAATGGGATATATACCTCTAGGCTGACTTGAGCTGACTTGCAGGAGGTCTGTCTTGAGGTTGCTTCACTGGATCCTAAATGCAGGAGCAGGGCTGTGGGAACATTCCAGCTGTGAATCCTGGAGGGCAGCGTGCCAAGTTAGACATGGCAATTAACTAGCAAGCATTTCCCTGTCCTACGTTAGGACCTGTTTGGAGTATAAAGAATTCACAAGGGAGCAAGATCATTCTTGCCCTGACCCTGCTCTCCAGTGAGTGGCACTGCCTACTATGTTGCCTACATTTTTTCCACACCTAATAGTGTCTCTTTTTAAATCACAACAATAGAAATGATCTCTGATATCATGATTTTCTGAGACAAACTTTCCCATGGCAATTTCCATGGCGATTTTAATAAAACCCAAATGGAAATTCAATTTATTAAAAACACATATTTTTTTTCCATTTCCTCATTTTCTATTTAATTGGAACATTAACATGAGTCTAAGAAGAGAGAAATTAGATGAACAGCTTAAAACAAAATCTCTTAAATGTCAGTGAAATTGTGCAAAATGTTGCATGCCATGGATTTCCCATCCTTGGTCCATGGGGAGCAGTTGCTGGTAGGGCATGGTCCCTCCCAGGAGTTCACCCAACATCATGAGAGCTAAGCTTCCACACTGGTCTGAATCCAAATCCAGTGTCCAAGGATCCTTTTAAAGATAAATGTTTTCACATACCCTGCAATATGGAATTCAATTATTTTATCCTCGTATTGTTTAAATATGCATCCACACAAAACTAGATCTAAAGTCGTTATGTTTTTAATTCATACTACTTTGAAGTCAAAACAAATTAACAAGCTAAAACCAAACAAATTACCAAAGCAAAAATAATTTAAATTGTCAAGAGTTATTAATTGTGCTGAAACTAAATTGCTGCTTGCACTAGGGCTGTGATGTGGACTATTCCTTTAATTTGTGTATGCTTTTTCCAATCTGTTGGACTGAAGCTCATTTTTTTTCACCACTTTTTGGACTGCTTCAGAGCCTTCATCCTGCAGTTCAGAGTGATGTCATTTAGAGTTCACTCGGTAGGATATCAGTCTGTGCCTACTAAATTTGCCTTTGTTTTTTTCTCATTAGCCTGGGACAGTTAAAGTAGCCCTGTCTGACTGATGACAACTCATTTGTAAATATAATTGCAAACTTGGACACTGAAACTTTGAGAAAAGATTTGGAAATAAAGCAGTTTTGCCGATAGTTCAGAATATGCTATTTTAAATTGTTCAGTGACTATCAATGACATTGCAATTATTTTAAAGTCTTGTAGGGAACTTTAAGACCTCTGAAAACTTGTCCTTTGACTTCTGTTTATCAAAATCTATCTTAAAATAACTATGATAAAGAACTATTTCTCACCCTACATGGTTTTCATCCTCTTTCAGGTTTACTTTGGAGGAGAGAGCAGCTAAAAGCTCAGACTGGATTTCAGGTCCTCCTGTGGGAAGTTAGGTCATGATGGCATGGATGGACATGTCCTAAGAAGTTTTCAGTTCAGTTCAGTCACTCAGTAATGTCCGACTGTTTGCAACCCCATGAACTGCAGCACACCAGGCTTCCCTGTCTATCACTAACTCCTGGAGCAACTCAAACTCATGTTCATTGAGTTGGCCATGCCGTCCAACTATCTCATCCTCTGTCGTCTCCTTCTCCTCCTGCCCCCATCCCTCCCCACATCACAGTCTTTTCCAGTGAGTCAACTCTTCACATGAAGTGGCAAAAGTATGAGAGTTTCAGCTTTAGCATCAGTCCTTCCAATGAGCACCCAGGACTGATCTCCTTGCAGTCCAAGGGATTCTCAAGAGTCTTCTCCAACATTACAGTTCAACAACATCAATTATTTGGTGCTCAGCTTTCTTTATAGTCCAAATTTCACATCCATACATGACTACTGGAAAAACCATAGCTTTGACTAGAAGGACCTTTGTTGGCAAAGTAATGTCATTGCTTTTTAATATGCTGTCTAGGTTGGTCATAACCTTTCTTCCAAGGAGCAAGTGTCTTTTAATTTCATGGCTGCAGTCACCATCTGCAATGATTTTGGAGTCCTCCAAAATAACGTCTGTCACTGTTTCAGGGTTTCCCCATCTATTTGCCATGAAGTGATGGGACCAAATGCCATGATCTTAGTTTTCTGAATGTTGAGTTTTAAGCCAACTTTTTTCACTCTCCTCCTTCACCTTCATCAAGAGGCTCTATAGTTCTTATTTGCTTTCTGCCATAATGAAGTCTTAGCATCTGGATAGTCAGCCACTAGAATCCAGTGGAACCAGCCTTAAAACAAAACTATATGTAGCAGCCCTGTGTTTTCCTGAAAATAGCCCTTTGGGAAACTTTGCAAAAGTCAATGTTCTTCCTTGGCACTCCACATCGGGCATCATGTGTAAGTCCAGTACACTTACACAACTGATGGAAGACTCATACCTTAAGGTTGGCTGTCTTGATTTATAATGAATTTTTATTGAGTCATGAGCAGAGATTAATAGACAGTCACTAGCCAAAACCTCACTGACTCCTCTCTGAGCCACAGAAGGCCTGTCTGTCAGTTTAAGGATGCAGTAGAGCCTGGTCCATGAGAGCTCCAGGTTCTACTCTGACCTTGCCTCTTGGCCTTGATCAAGGTGTTTCTCTTGGACAGGCATCAGGTGGCTCTGCTGTAAAATGGGAATAATAGCAGCATTTGCTTTAGAAGCTGCAGTGAGGACCAGGGTGGAATAAGACAGGGAAAGTGCTTGTTGCCACAGGCCAAGGAGAACAGGAACTCATCATTTGAGCCCCTATTATTGATATTAATACAAAATTTGATATTTTCCTCGAGGCATGGGAAAGGTTGACTCTAGAACATAAGTTTTCAAATTTGTATGCTGAGTAGCTAGAAGAAGTAGTAATGCCTGGGTCCCAGGAGATTCTGTTTCACTTGAATCGGGGGTGGGGGAGGCACTGGGATTTTAAAAAGTCCCCAGGTAGTCCTAAAGTGAAAGTGAAAGCCACTCAGCCGTGTCCAACTCTTTGCGACTCCATGGACTATACAGTCCATGGAATTCTCCAGGCTAGAATACTGGAGTGAGTAGCCTTTCCCTTCTCCAGGGTATCTTCCCAACCCAGGGATCGAACCTGGGTCTCCCACATTGCAGGTGGATTCTTTACCAACTGAGCTATCAGGGAAGCCCAGTTAGTCCAATATGCAGCCAAATTTGAGTCTCAGCTGCTATTGAAGTGGAACTCAAAGGAGGTACAGGCAGGTGCCATGAATACTGGAGACAGGAATCCTTGTCCCAGTCTGATAGTTGACCCCTCCTGACCCAGCTCACAGTTTAGATAGAATGAAGCCAACCAGCATGTGCTCAGTCATGTCAGACTCTGCGATCCCATGGACTGTAGCCCATGCTAGGCTCCCTATGTTCATGGAATTTTCCAGGCAATAAAACAGTAGCAGGTTGCCCTTTCCTTCTCCATGGGATCTTCCCAACCCAGGGATTGAACCCACGTCACCTGCATTGACAGGCAGATTCTTTGCCAATTGCACCATCTGGGCCAGATTTCCAATAAGCCCCATGAACTTCAAATGCTATGCTCTCTAGGCTCAGTACAGAGGGAAAGACCAATCCTTCAGGTTGTAGTTTTATCTCCAAGCTCCTTTGGGGAAAAAAAGATTAAAAAATGAATCCATGCAAAACCTATTCATTTAAAATAAAAGAAATTCTAATTAGATCCCATTTGTTTATTTTTGCTTTTATTTCCAGTATACTGGGAGTTGGATCATAGAGGATACTGCTGTGATTTATGTCAGAGAGTGTTTTGCCTATGTTCTCCTCTAGGAGTTTTATAGTTTCTGGTCTTACATTTAGATCTTTAATCCATTTTGAGTTTATTTTTGTGTATAGTGTTAGAAAGAGGTCTAGTTTCATTCTTTTACAAGTGGTTGACCAGTTTTCCCAGCACCACCGGTTAAAGAGACTGTCTTTACTCCATTGTATATTCTTGCCTCCTTTGTAGAAGATAAGGTGTCCATAGGTGTGTGGGTTTATCTCAGGGCTTTCTATTTTGTTCCATTGATCTCTATTTCTGCCTTTGTGCCAGTACCATACTGTCTTAATGACTGTGGCTTTGTAGTAGAGCCTGAAGTCAGGCAAGTTGATTCCTCCAGTTCCATTCTTCTTTCTCAAGATTGCTTTGGCTATTCAAGGTTTTTGTATTTCCATACAAATCTTGAGATTATTTGATCTAGTTCTGTGAAAAATACTGCTGGTAGCTTGATGGGAATTGCATTGAATCTGTAGATTGCTTTAGGTAGTATACTCATTTTCACTATATTGACTCTTCCAAACCATGAGCATGGTATATTTCTCCATCTATTAGTGTCCTCTTTGATTTCTTTCATCAGTGTTTTATAGTTTTCGATATATAGGTCTTTAGTTTCTTTAGGTAGGAATATTCCTAAGTATTTTATTCTTTTCGTTGCAATGGTGAATGGAATTTTTCCTTAACTTCTTTTTCTACTTTCTCATTATTCGTGTATAGGAATGCAAGGGATTTCTGAGTGTTGATTTTATATCCTGCAACTTTACTATATTCATTGATTAGCTCTAGTAGTTTTCTGGTCGAGTCTTTAGGATTTTCTATGTAGAGGATCATGTCATCTGCAAACAGTGAGAGTTTTAATTCTTCTTTTCCAATTTGGATTCCTTGTATTTCTTTTTCTGCTCTGATTGCTGTGGCCAAAACTTCCAGTACGATGTTGAAGAGTAGTGGTGAAAGTGGACACCCTTGTCTTGTTCCTGACTTTAGGGGAAATGGTTTCAGTTTTTCGCCATTGAGGATAATGTTAGTTGTGGGTTTGTCATAGCTTTTATTATGTTGAGGTATGTTCCTTCTATTCCTGCTTTCTGGAGAGTTTTTATCATAAATGGATGTTGAATTTTGTCAAAGGCTTTTTCTGCATCTATTGAGATAATCATATGATTTTTATTTCTCAGTTTGTTAATGTGATGAATTACATTGACTGACTTGCAGATATTGAAGAATCCTTGCATCCCTGGGATAAAGCCCACTTGGTCATGGTGTATGATCTTTTTAATGTGTTGCTGGATTCTGATTGCTAGGATTTTGTTGAGGATTTTTGCATCTATGTTCATCAGTGATATTGGCCTGTAGTTTTCTTTTTTTGTGGTGTCTTTGTCAGGTTTTGGTATTAGGGTGATGGTGGCCTCATAGAATGAGTTTGGAAGTTTACCTTCCTCTGCAATTTTCTGGAATAGTTTCAGTAAGATAGGTGTTAGCTCTTCTCGAAATTTTTGGGATCTAATTAAAATTAAAAGATTCTGCACAACAAAGGAAACTATAAGCAAGGTGAAAAGACAGCCTTCTGAATGGGAGAAAACAATAGCAAATGAAACAACTGACAAACAACTAATCTCAAAGATATATAAGCAACTTATGCAGCTCAACTCCAGAAAATAAACGATCCAATTAAAAAATGGGCCAAAGAACTAAATAGGCATTTCTCCAAAGAAGACATACGGATGGCTAACAAACACATGAAAAGATGTTCAGCATCACTCATTATCAGAGAAATGCAAATCAAGACCACAATGAGGTACCACTTCACACCAGTCAGAATGGCTGTGATCCAAAAGTCTACAAGCAATAAATGCTGGAGAGGATGTGGAGAAAAGGGAACCCTCTTACACTGCTGGTGGGAATGCAAACTAGTACAGCCATTATGGAAAACAGTGTGGAGATTCCTTAAAAAATTGCAAATAGAACTGCCTTATGACCCAGCAATCCCACTGCTGGGCATACACACTGAGGAAACCAGGATTGAAAGAGACACATGTACCCCAATGTTCATTGCAGCACTGTTTATAATAGCCAGGACATGGAAGCAACCTAGATGTCCATCAGCAGATGAATGGATAAGAAAGCTGTGGTACATATACACAATGGAGTACTACTCAGCCCTTAAAAAGAATAAATTTGACTCAGTTCTAATGAGATGGATGAAATTGGAGCCGATTATACAGAGTGAAGTAAGCCAGAAAGAAAAACACCAATACAGTATACTGATACATATATATGGAATTTAGAAGATAGTAATGATGACCCTATATGTGAGACAACAAACAAAAGAGACACAGAGGTATAGAACGGACTTTTGGACCCTGAGGGAGAAGGAAAGGGTGGGATGGTTTGGGAGAATGGCATTGAAACATGTATACTATCTTGTAAGAAACGAAGTGCCAGTCTATGTTCAATGCAGGATGCAAGATGCATGGGGCTGGTGCACAGGATGATTCAGGTAGATGATGTGGGGTGGGAGGTGGGAGGGGGCTTCGGCATTGGGAGATTGTGTTCACCTGTGGCTGATTCATGTCAATGTATGGCAAAACAAATACAGTATTGTAATTTTAAAAATAAATAAATAAATAAAATAAAATAAATTCATTCTTCTTTTTAACTTTTTTTTTTTTTTTTTTTACTGGTTAGTATTTATAAACATGGTACTATTGGTAAAGAACCTACCTGCCAATGCAGGAGACATAAAAGATGAGGCTTTGATCCCTGTGTCAGGAAGATCCCCTGGCAGAAGAAGTGACAACCCACTCCAGTATTCTTGCCTGGGAAATTCTATGGACAGAGGAGTCTGGTGGGGTATAGTCCATGGGGTTGCAGAGTTGGATGTAGCTGAGCACATACACATTCCAAGAAAATTGGTACTTGTGTATATGTACCACAGCTTTCTTATCCATTCGTCTGCTGATGGACATCTAGGTTATTTCCATGTCCTGGCTATTATAAACAGCGCTGCAATGAACATTGGGGTACATGTGTCTCTTTCAATTCTGGTTTCCTCAGTGTGTATGCCCAGCAGTGGGATTACTGGGTCATAAGACAGTTCTATTTGCAATTTTTTAAGGAATCTCCACAATGTTTTCCATAATGGCTGTACTAGTTTGCATTCTCACCAACAGTGTAAGAGGGTTCCCTTTTCTCCACATCCTCTCCAGCATTTATTGCTTGTAGACTTTTGGATCACAGCCATTCTGACTGGTGTGAAGTGGTACCTCATTGTGGTCTTGATTTGCATTTCTCTGATAATTAGTGAAAGCTGTGGTACATATACACAATGGAATATTACTCAGCCCTCAAAAAGATTAAATTTGAATCAGTTCTAATGAGATGGATGAAACTGGAGCCGATTATACAGAGTGAAGTAAGCCAGAAAGAAAAACACCAATACAGTATACTGACACATATATATGGAATTTAGAAAGATAGTAATGATGACCCTGTATGTGAGACAACAAAAGAGAGACAGAGGTATAGAATGGACTTTTGGCCTCTGAGAGAGGGGGAGAGGGTGGGATGATTTGGGAGAATGGCATTGAAACATGTATACTATCATGTAAGAAACAGAAGCACCAGTCTATGTTCAATACAAGATACAGAAGGCTTGGGGCTTGTGCACAGGATGATCCAGAGAGATGATATTGGGTGGGAGGTGGGATGGGGCTTCAGCATTGGGAGATCATGTACACCTGTGGCTGATTCATGTCAATGTATGGCAAAACCAATACATTATTGTAACATAGAATAAAGTAAAAATAAAATTTAAAAAAGAAAAGAAAATTGGTACTTGGAGACACAAAGTCCAGAATTTGAACTACATAGCCATGGAAAAGTGAAGGGTTGTGTTTTCCTGTAGCTTACCATCAGCCACTTTCCTTGTACCACTTAACTAAGAGAACCAAGGGTTTGAGAATGTCTCTGCAACACCCCTGTCTCCTGCTCCACCTCTGGTATAAAGTTTGGGACAGGACACGTGAAGGTCACATCTGCACTGGTGCTGAACCCCATGGCTAGCTTCTGATTTGTGAGGATTCACCCATTTCTTCGCTGTCCATTCACCTCTTGATAACTGTGCTTTCTAAGGAGACTAAAGGAAAGCATTACTGAACATTATGTGATCTACAATATAGCAAGATAATGGCCATGTGCAGAATGATGTATGCCTTACAAAACAGGTTTATGTATGTTTCATGTTCACAGTAAGACCATAAATACATCTTTCATTTGAATTTTATGCAGGAGAAAACAAACGTGTAGCAAGGTGATTCACTCAGTGGTATCCATCTAGTAAGTAATTGAGCAAGACACTATGTCTCATGACAAATTCCATGTATCTCTACTGTACTGGGCTCACATCTGGGGTGAGAACCAGAGTCCCGTAGGACTTAAGTGTCTCATTATCTTGCAGTGTCTGCTTTGAGAGAATCTGAGTTTCTAAGATCTGTTCTTTCTCTTCTCTCCCCTACGTAATACCCTTTTCTTTTCTCTCCTTCATCCACTTTCTCATGTTCTTTCTTTGGCTTTCTTTATATCCCTACTCTTTCCCTCTTCCTTTAACGAATCTGGAACCTTCACATGTTGAGCCTCTTTTTACCCCAGTGCACTGGTCATTCTCTTTAAACACTGCCCTGTTTTTCCCACGGGAAGTGTTTCCTTGTCTGCATTGAGATGTGGTTGACTTTGGTCCCAGTGCTGTGTGACTGGAACCAAAGACCTCCCTGCATTCCAGCCAACTTCTTTTTCCCAAATCACTTGATCCAGATCCCCAGCTGCCACTGCACCTGTGAAGCAAAGGAAATAATTCACAACCTCAAGGCTCTTCCCATTTCTTCCAGTAGCCTTTTGGCACTTAGGTTCTCATATGGAACATTGCCCTTGAATTTACCCTTGAAGTCTTCATGTGGTTTGCACACCTTGCTCTGCATTGGATGTCCTCCCAACCAATGGCAGCTCTTCCTCTGGCTCCATCCTTCCATCCATCAAGCTCCCCCTAACTGAGGCACAGACCCTTTTTGAGGTAGGATATCCTTTCCCTCCATTTCAGGAGTGCTCTGTCCTACTCAAGAGAGCTTTCATGAGGAAGAGAAAACACATAACTTCTTCCATGCATCAGCCATAAAACCTGGCATATTTTAACTCATGCTGTGAGTTTATCTTTTAAATGACTTTATTATTTTTGGCTGTGCTGGGTCTTCACTGTGGCACGGAAGTACTAGAGTAGCTAGAGTACTACTAGAGTAGCTGGAGTACTACTAGAGTAGCTAGAGTACTACTAGAGTAGCTGGAGTACTACTAGAGTAGCTGGCAGCTACTCTAGTTATGGTGTGATGGTTTCTCTTGTTGCAGAGCACAGGCCCAGTAGTTGTGGCACATGGGCTTAGTTGCTCCACGTGGTCTGTGGACTCTTTCCAGCTCAGAGACCAAACCTGTGTCTCTTACATTTCAGGCAGATTCTTTACCACTGAGCCACCAAGGAGGTCCGAGTTTAATTATTTTAAGATTGAGGATCATTTCATCAGAATGTTAAGAAATTATGCTATTTATCTCAAATTTCAGACCAAGAAAGTAAATTCTGGGTTTTCTACAAAACTCTCAATTTCATGATAATTTTTTTTTTTTTTTTAGAGAACATGGGTTCCAGATGGTAAGATTATGATAACAATTATTTGAATTAGACCAGACTTTAATTTTGATATTTTTCATGTAGAGGATTACTTTGTTGCTGCTGCTGCTAAGTCGCTTCAGTCATGTCTGACTCTGTGCGACCCCATAGATGGCAGCCCTCTGGGCTCCCCCATCCCTAGGATTCTCTAGGCAAGAATACTGGAGTGGGTTACCATTTCCTTCTCCAGTGCATTAAAGTGAAAAGTCAAAGTGAAGTTGTTCAGTTGTGTCTGACTCTTAGCGACTCCATGGACTTCAGCCTACCAAGATTACTTTAGCTTCTGAGTAATTTGAACCAGTTTTTGGTTTGTTGTATTCAGTGAAGAAAACCAGTTTAGAGTTCTTCCCCACTCCCCCTCCCTTTTTTTTTTCATTTAAATCAGTGGATTATGTGCTTCACAAAAAAATGCCTATCTTATATGGAAATTGAGGGTTAAAATTTTAGAATTTGAGCTTAATAATATCAGACTTGCTAGCAATTGTCTTACATATTGCAGTGCTCCTATGTTGGGTGCATATATATTTATAATTGTTATATCTTCTTCTTGGATCGATCCTTTAATCATTATGTAGTGGCCTTCTTTGTCCCTTTTCACAGCCTTTGTTTTACACTGCTGGTGGGAATGCAAACTAGTACAACCATTATGGAAAACAGTGTGGAGATTCCTTAAAAAATTGCAAATAGAACTGCCTTATGACCCAGCAATCCCACTGCTGGGCATACACACTGAGGAAACCAGAATTGAAAGAGACACATGTACCCCAATGTTCATTGCAGCGCTGTTTATAATAGCCAGGACATGGAAGCAACCTAGATGTCCATCAGCAGATGAATGGATAAGAAAGCTGTGGTTCATATACACTATGGAATACTACTCAGCCCTTAAAAAGAATAAATTTGACTCAGTTCTAATGAGATGGATGGAATTGGAACCGATTATACAGAGTGAAGTAAGCCAGAAGGAAAAACACCAATACAGTATACTGACACATATATATGGAATTTAGAAGACAGTGATGATGACCCTATATGTGAGACAACAAGAGACACAGAGGTATAGAGTCGACTTTTGGACCCTGAGGGAGAGGAAAGGGTGGGATGGTATGGGAGAATGACAATGAAACATGTATACTTTCCTGTAAGAAACGAAACGCTAATCTATGTTCAATGTAGGATGCAGGAGGCATGGGGCTGATGCACAGGATGATTCAAGTAGAGGATGGGGGGTGGGAGGTGGGAGGGGGATTCGGCATTGGGAGATTGTGTTCACCTATGGCTGATTCGTGTCAATGTATGGCAAAACAAATACAGTATTGTAATTAAAAAAATAAATTTAATTAATTTTAAAAAAAAAAAAAAAAAATATCAGACTTGCATTTGAAATTACATCTATTCCATGTTCCTGAGTTCTGGCATATTTTCTATCAGCTATTTCTACATAGTTTAAACATTTAAAGAGAATCAGTCCCTTATCTAGCTTCATTTTTCTCATCTGTAAGAAACTGGATTTGAATTGGTTCATGGTCAATGGCCTTTTCAGGTCCAACAGTCTCTTTATGTTAGCTCCAAATTGCCAGTCTAAAAACATTGGTTATTAAACTTGCAAAACACAATGATTTAGTGTAAATATCTTGTATATCTCATCTTTCTGTGATTACCCAAAAGGACCAGAATGTAAAGCTATTTCCGTAAGTAGGTAAATAATTGTTTCTTAGTCCAGACAAGGTCATGATTTTTCATTTTATTTTTAAATTTTTTTGTTTAATAATGACTCAGAGGATTTATACACACACATACACACACACACAATATGAACAGACTCATGTGATTTTAGAATTAATTCCTTTTAAAGCTTAACTGTTTTTAGGGTGGATTCTCAGTCATTTCAATATACAAGGATGCTTCACTCCTGGTTATAAGCTCAAGAAATGTTGAAACAGGATTCAGACCTATTCACATTTGAAAGATTCTTCATAAACTTATTTTTACCAGATGGCTCTGGGATTCTTCAAAGCCTGTAATTGCATTAAGTGAGGGCAGCTCTTTTTGGAAATCCTTGCTGTCTCTGGTTCTCTCTCTCTTACCAAGTTACCTTCACTGTGAATACCTGCATTTCATTAAAGTAATCAGCCATGCCCTTATGTATTCCTTGCCATTTAACATTCAGGGGTTAGATGCCTGATCACTCAGCAAGAACATACAATCTTGTGAGTCATGGGGGTTTCTTGGAACCTTTAATTCTCAGAAGTCCCTAATTTGAAGAGACAGTACACTAATGTTCTAAGCAAGTTCCCATGAGTGCTCCATCTGCTCATATTAATACACGGTAAATCACTAACTCTGCTTCCACTTACTCCGAATGAGAAGTGGACACGATTTCTGTCTCTGTCATCGAGAAGACACATGATCTTGACCACGTTCCACTTCTTCCTTCAGAATCCATAGCACACCATCTTGGACCAATAACGCGGGGAAGTGGGGCCATATCTGCTCGCTACATTGAGTTGAAAGAGTTCTTCCTGCATGTTTGCATTTCTCCTAATGCAGGCATTCCATCTACGGCAAATGAACTCAGACTTCCCATGTGTATCCAAACATTCCTCAGTGTCAGGTGTGAGGATCTGTCTTATTATTAAGATAAATATTTTTGCTGAAAATATCTGGCAGGCTATTTTGTATTCCCAGAGCATGGCGTACCCAGGACTCAATGGCATTATTGTTCATTGTCTGTCTCTCCCAGGAGACTCTGATCTGAGGACAGTAGCTCCGTCATGTTCATTTTTATGTTCTGCAGCTCCTCATACAGCTCCTAAGGTTAACTGACTCGCTGACTCATCTGGTGAGACCAAGTGAGGAACAGTCCTTAGCTCCATTTATATGAGGGAAGACAAGTGTTTTACCAAAGATTCTAAAGTAGTAAACTGCCCCAGTGGAATTAACCCCATATATCCTGGTAACTATATACACTATATACGCTATAACCATACTATCCACTGGCTTCCCTGGTGGCTCAGCAGTAAAGAATCTGGCTGCAGCACAGGAGAACCAGGTTCAATCCCTGGGTCAGGAAGATCCCCTGGAGGAGGGCATGGTAACTAATTTCAGTATTTTTCCTTGGAGAATCCCATGGACAGAGGTGCCTAGCAGGTTAAAGTCCATAGGGTTGAAATGAGTTGGACACAACTGAAGCAACTTAGCACACGCTCAAGCTATCAATAAAAGAGAAGCACATGGGGGATGAAAGGAACTTGGAGCTAGAACTTAACAAATGGATAAAAATTTTAAAAACTTCTACCAGTATAGGGAAGATGGAAGAAAATACCAAAGAGTAAAAACTGAGGTGTGGGGTGCAGGGGGCGGAACTTGGATATGGACTTGGTACATGTAGGAGTGAGTGACTCATTTTGTTTAATTGGAGTTAAAGTCTAAGCTGGGAAAAAGTAGAAATGCAGATAGTTAGGTAGATTTTGGTCTGATTTTGAAGGGTCTTGAATGTGAGATGCCAGTACCTAAAACTGGTATAGAACAACTATAAATTGCAATGTTTTGTGACAGTCTTTTACATTTGGCTTATACTTATTGACATTTAAAATGCTCCTGTAGATATTATAAGTTTTCATCTTTTTAAATTACCATGTGAGGTAGGAAAATGCTAGATGACTTTATGAGCCTGAAGCTGGATCCTCAATGTGCTTTCAAGTTACACCATCCTGTTACAAGTCACAAGGGAAGCCCAAGAATACTGGAGTGGGTAGCCTTTCCCTTCTCTGGGGGATCTTTCCAACCCAGGAATTGAACAAGGGTCTCCTGCATTCCAGGCGGATTCTTTACCAACTGAGCCATCTATCAGGGTAGCCCACAGTGTTGGTTAAGTTATAATTAAATAAACTCCCATTCTCAGGACATATAAATGCTCAACTGCAACATGTTTTTAGGAAGAATTTTGGCAATAGATACCCAAATGAGTGGGCTTCCCTTGTGGCTCAGCTGGTAAAGTATCTGCCTGCAATGCAGGATACCTGGGTTCGATCCCTGGGTTGGGAAGATCCCCTGGAGAAGGGAATGGCTACCCACTCCAACTTTTTATCTATTTTAAGGCCTTAGTAACACAGGTTTTATAATCAAACTTTCAAAATTGCTACATCATGGAAGTGACCTGGAATGGGAGTGACCTCCCACAGTGTCTGCTTAGGTGGGACCTTGCTAAGGCAAGGATTGATCTTTGGTTCCAGGCTGTGAGGATAGGGTGAAGGGTCCTGAGAGAGGCCACAACAGCCAAGGGGGCTGAGACGTGAGGCACACACTGGTGCTTCCTTAGTGCAGACTGGTCGGTTGTACACAGTTAGGAACAAATTATCTACATTTCAACAATTAGTCTTGTCTTACTTTGAACACTGACCAAAAGTTGGCCCTATAAAAATACAAGTGGTGAAAATGCATGCAGTGGACATTGTCACAGGGTGTTGATGATACCAAGGGAACAAGTGCTCATTTTTAGGGGAATGGTTAAGAAAATTGTGGTCTATTCAGAAAATATGCTAGTCTGTGACCATTATACATGGTTTTAAAATAGTAATATACACTTGTTAACATGTAGAAGTATCTGCAATATTGAATGAAAAAAATTACTTAATGTGGATAGTAAAAAATGTGGATGTATTCCAGATAGCATCACCGACTCAATGGACATGAATCTGAGCAAACTCCAGGAGATAGTGAAGGACAGAGGAGGCTGACACACTGCAGCAGTCCATGGGGGTCACAAAGAGTTGGGCATGACATAGCAACTGAACAACAAACAGACACCTGGGTTGGTTATCCAAGAGGAGATGTTGAGACGTCTGTCTGATATTTGTATCTGAAATTCACAGGGGACGGGTCAGAATTGGCAGGAAGATGGTAATTAAAGACAGGAAACTGACTAAGATCACTTAAAGAATGTGAGCAGAAAAGGGAAGATGGATAAGATTGAATTCTGGACCTTCTAATGTAAAGAGGAGAAGAACACTGCCAAGTAACTCCAGGATTGGGAAACTCTCTCTAAAAGGCCAGGCAATAAATACTTTTGAAACTGGAGGGGAGGGGCAGGGCACAACTTTTAAAAGGACGACATAACCTGAGGACACAACATAGACTGATTAGAACCAAACAGGTCCAAGGTGGCCAATGAGTCGACTTCCACTAGACCTTGAGCCTCAGTTTATACTCATTGTAACACACCAGGGAGCTAAACGACACACCCACAGGGGCCATGACAGTTTGAAGGCCGACCTTAAAGGTCAAAAAGTGGGTGGTGGCCCAATTCCTGGACATTCCCATCCTTTACCTAAAATAGCTAGAACACTCCTCCCACTCATTAGCCTATGAAATTATCCACCCTTATAAAATCTGACAGCCCCATACCCTAGGGCTGCTCTCACCTTCTGAGATGGTCTGTGGAGTGTGTTTCTCTCTAAATAAATCCACTTCTTACCTATCCCTTTGTCTCTCACTGAACTCTTTCTGTGATGAGATATGAGCTGCATTAGGTCCTGAGACCAGGTGCATGATTTCAATTAAAGACCATAGGTTCAAGTCCCAGCCTGACTTTGAAGCCCAGCGCATGGGTTTAAGTCCCAATTTTACATGGTTTCATGTTCACCTCTGATGGCCATGCTGTCTTGCCTGTGTCTCAACTCTGTTATTGTATCATGGAGGCAGCCACTGACAGAAACAAATGGGCATGGCTGTGTTCCAACAAAACTTTACAAAAAGGAGGCAGCAAGTGAATTTGGCCAGCAGCTCGGATTTGCCACCCCTGGAGAAGATGAGAAGGAATAGAAACAGCAGATAAAGGCAAACAGGCTGACTGTGGTGTCATAGAAACCAGGAGAAGATGCTTTAAGATGGAAAGAGTAGCCTGTCAAGTGAAATTGAGTAGAATGAAGGCTGAGCACGAAAGCTTTCAGCAGCTTGGGTCTGTGTGGTTTGAGGAATGCACTATTGTTTTCCACAATATCCTGAGGCTATGACTCCTTCTGCCTGCAGTGTCCTCCACCCCAAATCTCCTTCATTTGATGAATCCCTGCTTGTTCTTTTTAACTTTTCTTTTAATAAATGAAAGATTCTTTAAATTCTACAGGCTTTACAATTTTCAAAAGTTTCACACACATGATTTCATATAATAGTTCCCCTTTTTTCCTTTCTTTTGGTCCTCAATAACAACTTGACCCCAGAAGCCTTCTTCTATAGTAGACAGAATAACAGCCCCCAGAGAGCTTCACATTGTAATCCAAAGAGCCTGTAAATATCTTACCTGTTACTTTGCAGATATGATGGAGTAAGGATCTGCTTACTTAAGTAATGGAGAGACTATTCTGGATTACCTGGGCCCTGTGTCACCACAGGGGTCCTGGAAGAGCTTGAACCATGTCCCTCCAAATTCACATATTGAAATCCTATCCCCAAGAATCTCAGCACAGGACCTTATCTGAAAACAGAGTGACTGAAGATGTAACTTGTTAAGATGAGGTCATACTTGAGTACACTGGCCCCCTAACCCAGTAAGACTTTGTTGTTGTTTAGTCGCTAAGTTGTGTCTGACTCTTTGTAACCCCAAGGACTGCAGCACATCAGGTTCCTCTGTCCTCCACCATCTCCCAGAGTTGGCTCAAAATCATGTCCATTGAGTTGATGATGCTATCTAACCATCTCATCCTCTGCTGCCCCCTCTCCTTTTGCCTTCAATCTCCAGTATGACTGGTACCCTTATAAATGGGGGAAATCTGGACACAAACAACCATATACAGAGAAAAGTTCATGGGAGGTTGGAGGCAGAGGTCAGAGTCATGTTCCTGCAAGGCAAGAGATGCCAAAGATTGCCAACAAACCATCCAAAGTCAGATGAGACACCTGGAACAGATTCTTTCTCATAGCTCTCAGGAGAAACCAACCCTGCTAACATTTTGACCTTGGAATTTTGAAGATGGAGGAAATGAACTGTGAGCTGAAGGAAGAGGCCAGCCTCTAGACACTGAATTCTCCCCTGGAGCCTCCAGAGAACACTGTAGCCCACCCTGCTCCCTTATTTTAGCCTAGAGAGACCTGTGTTGGACTTGTGGCCTACAGACCTTCATGATAGTAAATCTGCATCACTTTAAGTCACTAAGATAGTGGTAATTTTTAGAGCATCCAGAGAAAACTAAAATACTTCCCAAGCTTCAAGTCCTTCATATACATTCCCAGCACAAATCTGTCACTCTGGATGGACCAGGAATATTTCAGAGGCAAGTGCCAGGTTTTACTCATATTCTGATCCTTAAAATATAATACATACTTAGTAAATAAATATAAGTAAATGTATGTTGAATGACTACATCTTTCACCATGTTCTTCACTGCTTTTTCTCCCTGACTATAAGCTACTCAAGTTTTAATTTTCTGGCTTTAAAACTCATTTTTCTTTACATTGCTTAATCAACTATACTTCATTTCATTGGATTACTTTAAACTGTTCTAAACTCTTTTGAAATTCAGAACAAAAACAAAAGAAGACTTTGAAGACCCAGGAAGAAACAGGACCCATTAGGAGAGTGTCTTTAGAAGAAAGTTGTAATGTGAAGGCACTTGACCTAATTTGCAGCAAATCACTCCTGAATATATTGCAGTGGGCAGATTTGAATTGGCAATTTCACAGGAGGAGATGAGCTGAGCTGATCCTTATCCATCTGCAAATCTATTTACTCTTATAGGTGAAATAATAATAAATTTCATTACAGTTTATTGAGAACTTCTAATGATTACAGATATGTTTATGAAGTCATTGATTTTTTTTTAAATATTGCAACTGCAAGCCTGGCTCTTCATGTCCTTGTACTAAATATTCCTAAGTATGAATGATACTCTACTAAGCACTGAGTTAATTATGGATTCTCCAGGATGTCCTTAAGCTTGCAAGCTCAGCAGCAGCCTTGCCACTGAGTTGAACTGTGTTGAAATTTATCTCTGCAACAGAAGAATCCCTCATTTCAGACAATGGAGAGTCAGCTGATAGTTACAATTATGTCCAACCCAACCACATAAAAGCTCCATTGTAACAACAAGCGCTGAATATTTCCTTTGTGTGGCTGTAACTCAAACATTTCTCAAAGTTATACATGGTGCGTCTTTATACTTTATTTCATTTAATCCTCCTCATAGTCCATGGGATTGCAAAGAGTCAGACATGACTGAGCTACTTTCATTTCACTTCACTGTATATGACATGGCTATTTTTACCACTTATTTCCAGGTAAGGAAAACGAAAGATAAATATATGGAAATGACTTAGCCAAGGTCATGTAGAAAGTTAACAGTAGATCCAAAACCTGTACAGGAGCCTCTGACAAAAGTGATATTTGCTACTAATGCATTGGAAGGGCACAGACTCTGTGAGAGAGTAAACCCATTCTCCTACCCCAGTGTCATTTGTCTCTCAAAGCCATAGACTCTTGCTTTTCAGATTTGGAAGGGACATTTGATCCACTCTCACATGTCTTGGCAGGTGAGCCACCTTACCAAAGCACTTGCCATAGGTCAGTGAAAGAGAGAATGAGAACCAGAATGCAGATTCTTCTGCCCTCCCTTTGCTTTCCTCAGCAACACACATAAATGAGAGTTACAGCAAACAGTGTATCACCTAGGGCCAAACAGTGAAGAAATCAGCATAAAGGTGTGCACAGAGTTTGCTGGCTTCAATCCAGGAAGAATTCTTGTGATACAGTAGGCTAAGAAAGAAGCAAGCAACCAACCAACCAAATGGAAGGATAGCTACAGAAGTAAAGGATGGCATGATGTGTTTACCTTATTCATAAAAAATTATCAATAAATATCATGCAGGGCTAGACACATAGGTAAACCAGGCCATAATACAATAGCGTAGGAGGGGAATGGCAGGAATAGGAATGCATAAGAAGATATTTGCATGATTGGCTCCTTCTGCATGGAATTTATTTTCCTAACCTCACCCCTTCTTCCTCCTACAATATTACTTATCCTTCAAGGCCCAAACCAAAGATCACTTTTGTCAGTGACCCTCTATGATCTTCCCTTGGCAGGTGGAAGTTCTATTCCAAACACAGTTTATCCATTTCAGTAAAAAAAAGCCTACATCTGGGACTCACTCAGTGTATATCAGTGAGTTGGCAGGTGTTCCCTTCCTGAAGGATTATGAAGGGCAGAGATGCTATGTTCTTCACATCCTGTGATAGCCTGCAAGGTCAGGAGGAAACAGAATAAGAGATGACTCTGGAGCTGGTGAAAAGGAGACGTCTCTAAAGATGTGGTGGAGTGGAAGGGGTATATTCATAAGAAAATATTTGATCAATTGACCAAGCTGAAAAAGAAGATAGAAGTGGGAACCAAGTGAGAAGCTGAAAACCAGCAGATCTGTTTTCAGCTGCAGGAAGGCTCAGAGGCTTAACCACTTTTTGAGCAGAAAGGCGGTCCTAGGAAGATGGACCTGGAGTGAGCTGTGTGGTTGATGAGGCCGGGTGGCCTGGGATCTCAATAAAGAAGATGGACATTTGGTGGTATTTCTTTGATGTTTCTGAAATATTTAGCACAGCTAGAATAGAAACAAGACAGATATGTGTAAGGATCTGGTTGCTCTGAATCCCACTAGAGCCCAGCATGTAGAAGGTCATCAGTATGTGCTCTGGAATGTTCAGTACCTAGATAGATATCTCCCATTTCTCCCTACTGTCTGTCCTTTCCATACTCCACCACTGCTCCCCACAGATGCAGGTACTGCGGTCCATCTTTGCATCCCTTTCTGATGCTGTTTCCATTCCAACCATCTAAACACACACTGAGCTTACTTCCACCCCCAGTACCTTTCTGGCCCTTGCTCAATTACCTGGAATGCTCCTAGTGGGTATCCCTATGGCTTGTTCCTTCACTTCCTTCATGCTTTCCCTCAAATATCCTTTTAATCCACAAAGGTCTTTCCAAATATTAAAATAAAAAGGAAATTATCCTTCTAGCCACCCTAACTCCCTTCATTCTTATTATCCTGCTTCACTTTTCAGCAAAGTTTCATCATCTGACTTCCTACCTACTTACCTATTTATTAATTTCTTTCTATCTTCCTCCCAGTAGCATATAAGTTTCCTGAAGGCAAGGACTTATTCATTTTGTACTTTGATGTATCCAAGGCTCGTGGCCATGCTTGGCTCACTGTAGGCACTAAAGGAACATAAGTTGAATGAAGAAACCAGAATGCTATACTCCTAGCTACAAAAGTCACTGTTCAGAAAATTGATGCTGCCTGGCTCCATCTACATCCATTTCCTTAACACCGGCTTGAATCTAAATGAAATTCACTGCCTATTTGAATACAATGTGTGTTCAACTGCTGAAATTTCAACCCTTCAGTTACTCTAAAAGCCCTGAACTGTAGATTTTGCTTCTCTTTCTGTATTAATAAATCCCAGCATCCACTGAGGCTATGCCCACCCAAGTTATCACAATATGTGGGTCTGATGCTTAAATCTCTTTTCCAAAAGAATTGGAAGAATACAGCAGAGAGCACCAGTTGGAAAGCTCTCATGGCATTTCTGCAACCATTCTAGCTCATTTTGGTTGGAAGCTGATAAAGATTGACTACCTTTATGTGGTAGCAATTTATCATGCTTAGCGTCTCTTTCTTTTGAACATCAATCTTATAAATTTGCCAGGAGACATAATAGTGTAAATATATTATTCATAAACTAGAGTGAATCCCCACTCACCATCATAACCATTTTGACAATAAATCATAATGTGTAAACAGTCTTTTCTTTGTAATTTTTTTTCTCATTTGGAGACTCAACAAAATACATCTATAAACAGAACAAAGCAGCAGAAAGAATTCTCTGAGTAAGAGTCGAAACTCATAAAGAGTAACCTGGATTAAATGCACAAACAGGAGGGAACACTGTTGAATTGAGATGATTTTTCTTTTCTGAGCTGCTAAACCATTTAAAAGTCTTTGATATTGTATCTTTTACTTGTACCAAAAGCTACAGTTATTCTATGCCACTGAAAATTCTGGATAAATGCCACATACCTAATAATTCAAATGGTTAGAAAGTAAGTCTACTGATTATAGAAACCAGCTCAGGACTTCCCTGGAGGTCCAGTGGTTAAGTTTTTGTAACACAGGGCGTACGGCTTTGATTCTCGATTGGAGAGCTAAGATATCATATGCCTTGGGACCAAAAACCAAAACATAAAAATGAAGCAATAAGGTAACAAATTCAATAAAGACTTTTAAAATGATCTACATTAAAAAAAATAGTCTCTAAAAAAGGAAAATATCCTACTCCAGGTGACCTTCCTGACCCTGGGATCAAACCCACATCTCCTGCATTGGCAGGTGGATTCTTTACCACTGAGCCACTAGGGAGGCCCTGAACTTGGGATAGAAATCTCTGATTTGCCTGTTTGGTTTATTTTTATAACTCATATCAGCATTTAGCAGCCATCACAAAATTCAGATCAATGACTTTCTCAACACAGAGAGTTCATGTGCAAGTCAAAATATCAGATTGAAGTAACTTGAAACCACATGGTGTGATCCTGGTGTGCAGTACATTTAAACACTTCAGTGGATGACATCTGGGTTTGGGGACTATTCTCTGTCAATGAATGAAACTGATGTCAAGAATTCTATGGATTGATGAGATGATATTTCCCTTGGTATGTCTTGATATTTCCAAGAGGCATGAAATAAGCACAAATAGGACCACTCTTCTGCTTTGTTGTCTAATTTGTCAATTCTATCAAATAATTCTTTCAGAAAAGGTGATCAACTGATGAAACTACAGAAATAAAGACACTGTCAATACAGTTTCCAAAGGACTGAAGGAAAGAGTTCAGAGAATAAATTTCTTGAAGCTGCTATTTATCTATTTTCATGAACTTGGAAAAAATGAGTTAATCTCTCAGAAATGAGGGCTCTTCTGCTGTAAAATGGCTGGCAAGGTTGAATTTTACTTCAATGTGCTATTTATAGATGCTGTGACATTATACAGAAAGAGTTTAAACATGGAAGAACACCATATATATTGTACTACAATATGATCAGTGTTGTTGTAAATAAGAAGTGAGGTGGACTCAGTCATTTAAAATCTCTGGGGCTGAGATGTACCCACAGTAGAAGAGGAAAACAATCTGTGCATGTCTGATTCTCAGAATGGCTGGAAAGCTCAAATGATAACATGTGTTGGAAAGTACTTTGCAAATGATAATGCTTGACAGAGTGGTTAATGCCAGTATCTTCTCAGAGGCACTGTCTTAAGATGTTGCATGTTTCAGACCTTCTAGAACCAGAAGTTGTGATCATAGCTCAGGCTTTCTCTCCTTTCATTACATGTTTGGTCATCACCACTCTGTATATTTAATTGAGAGCAAAACAGGAAGAGGGTAGACCAGAAGTAAATGTTGCTGTTAGACACACAGCACAGTTTGAAACAGCAGAAAATAGAAGGACATGAACAGACTAGGTGCCACTTAATTTGCATATGGTCAAAAATAAATGCTGGGGCCAGAATTCAAGCCCAAATCTGTCCCCTGAGAATCTTTACTTCAGAAAACATTAAGGGTCACTGTATTATATCACCTTACTTAGCAGATCAAGAAATCAGAGATTATAGAGAGAAACCGATTTGCTCAGTCACACAGCTATGACTGCTGCTGCTGCCCCACCTAAGTCATTTCAGTCGTGTCCAACTCTGTGCGACCCCATAGACGGCAACCCACCAGGCTCCTCCACCCCTGGGATTCTCCAGGCAAGAGCACTGGAGTGGGCTTCCATTTCCTTCTCCAATGCATGAAAGTGAAAAGTGAAAGTGAAGTCGCTCAGTCGTGTCCAACTCTTCGCGACCCCATGGACTGTAGCCTACCAGGCTCCTCTGCCCATGGGATTTCCAGACAAGAGTACTGGAGTAGGTTGCCATCGCCTTCTCCATGACTAGCAGAGACTAAAACCCTAATATCCAGGCCCTGTCTCCTGCCTTTGGTCAGGTACCTTTGCTCTGGGTTGGACTGTGGCTAACGCTCCATTTCAGGCTGAAGGGCACATAACTAGAGACAAAGCCACCCCTGCTTCCTGCCCTAAAGAGACTCTCAATTTAGCAGCCTCACTTTGAAAATATGCCTCATGCGAAACCCAGGATGGCCTCTTCCAACTCTGACTCTTTTTCATACCACGTGTATCCATTTTCTGTGTATGGTGGGTGGGGAATAGTGAAGGTAAGGGTGACTCAGGAAGTCTGAGTTAGAACCTGGTTATTTGTGATTTTTAAAATTCACAACAGGTGATTCTGACTCACTGCCATGGATGATAATCAGAAATGAACTTTTTTTAACATTTATTCATACTATAATAATTTCTTATAATTGTTCATACTATAATTCTTAGTTTTGTATTCTTAGAAGACTCTGGAGTAGGACTAGATATTATTGTTTTTCAGTACATCAGAAAAGTTATAGTCTTTTAAGCCATTTGCCAAGAATCATACTGTGCATTTGTGTCAGAACAGGAGCTAGGGTGTCTCCTGACCAGACCTCATTTCACTCCTTCCCATAGTGCCTACCATATTTTTATGCCCTTTCCTACTATATCTAAGTATGCTGTTGCTCAGAGAAGAGGAGCAAAGGTGTTAAGAAGTATTTATTCTTGAATGCCCACCATATGCATTTACCTCACCAGTCCAAGGTTGGACCCTGATTTCCCCCAGAACGCAAAGAGACAATCAATCTGTCAAAGCTGAACCCGCACCGTGTCATTTCATTAATTTACAGGGAAAAGTACAACCAGCAGGGAGAGCAGCTCTTCTTTTGTCAAACACTTTTCATCCCTGTAGAAGTGTTAACTGGTAAGTCAAATTTTAGCCAGATACTTATTTCTCATGAAGAAACAGAAAGAGAGAGAGAGGGGAAGTAAGTGTCAAAGCTAAGCTCCAAATAACATTAAACTATGACTGTCTGGTACATGTTAAGCTATGTTAGAGACACACCAGACAAGATGAACCCTTGACCTGTATCCTGGGTAGTGCTTGGATGGGTACAACCAGTGGACAAAACTGCTTGAGGGGAATAATATTTTCATATTGTATCTCCAGTTTGCCATGCAGTAATACTCAGTAAAGGCTTGTTGATTGTTGGAACAAATAACAATGTCTCAGTCATTGGTCTTCCATGCTTTGAATCCCTATACCATTTAATCTACACCATCTTAATCATATGCACTGCTGTATATATGATTCTTCTTCCTGCAGAAAAAATGCCCCAAATGCTTCTTCTATTTATTGCAGTCAGTCCCTGCTGCTGTGACAAAATACAATGAACTGACTGCCTTATACGGAAAGTTCTTACAGCTCTGGAGGCTGGGAGTCCACAATCAGGGCGCTAGCCTGGCTAGGTCTGGTGAGAGCTCTCTTCTCATTTTGCAGGTGGCCACCTTCTTGTTCTGTCTTCACATGGCAAGGAATACGGAGTGGACAGAGTAAGCTCTCTAATCTCTCTTCTTTATAAGAGCACTAATATCATCATAAGGGCTCCACCTTCATGACATAATTAACTTCAGGGGGCAGGGGTAGGGAAGGTGGTTTAGGGTTTCAACAAGAGACACAAAGATGAAACGTGCCTTCCATACCTGCCTCCTTTCTTTCTCATCCTCTGCTTGACTTTACAAGTCCAATCAGGAGCTTTGTTGTCTCCTTAAGCCAACAACTACTTTTGGATTTAATATCTGCCTTTTAACTATAACATTCCCTCCACAGCATACCAACAATATTCAACATCTGGCTTTACCTGAGGAGACTTTTGGAAAAGACTCAAAGGGAATGGCAGAGTCAAGGAATTGGTCAAGCTCACCTTCAAGTTATCATTTTATAAATGTTTATTCAACAAAAGAATACCAGCATGGGTTAATTGTGTTTCACTTTGGATGAGAAAAGCTAAAATCCTTATATACAGTAAATCTAGAATTGTTTTGCTAGTAAATAACACACTGCCCTTTATTTCCAGATATCTGTCTGAATAATGGAAACATGACATGACTATATTATTCCCAAGGATATAAGAGATAGATTAGATATAGACATGTATACATATTTATTGCATTCAAATAAAATAATTTTGCAAGCTTCTGAGATACATGAAAGTATAAATGAATCACTCAAACATGTCTGAAAGCATATGAATGATTTATATCACTTCCAAAATACAAAACATCTCAGAAGCACTACTAATTAAGACATTGCTTAAATGATTATTTTCTGATACAGTGCAAGAGATTGATTAGCATTTTAACATGGAATATAATTTCCAATTAACCTGTAACTCATATTGGAGGATCTTGATGGGAGTCCATAGACTGTATCAATGAATGAATGAGTAAGCCTGTGAGGATTTTGTTCTTTTTGGTCCTTTAAGCAGACTGAAGCCATTTGAGTGGAAAGAGCCCCTTTCTGGGACTAGGAGGGGGCAGATTCCTCTGCACAGGAAACAAAAGCTCCCTAATGAGGCAGTCATCAGTGTACATAGAGAGAGTCTGAAAAGAAACCCTGATATGAAGTCAGTACAGCATACATATCATCCCTTTCCATCTCCCAGGAACGCAATGAGTAGGCAGTTTTCCCTTTTACAGGCTAGGGAAATGGACTCAGTGTGATGAAATAACCTACCGCTTACTCTATAGCAGTGGAATGGCTAATCTTGGACTTGAATCAGCCCACCTGTCTGATTCTAAGACTCATGATTTTCAACACTGTGCTGACTCCTGTTCTCTGCCTACTCACCCCCAGAAGGATTAGGTAGGACAGCAGAGCTTCCTAGACCAGAATGACTTGTTTTGCAGGAAGCCTTCCAAAAGAGGAAAGTCAGAGCTCTTTCTCACTTCTTATCTGATTAATCCAAGAATGGAGAGACAGAAGTGGTGGGTAAGACTGTTGGTTTATACTCACCCCGTTCTAGCCAGCAAGCTGTCAGCATGTATACTATAATTAGTTGAAGATTATATCTGTATTTAAAAACCTAGGTGTGACCTCATCAGGGAGATCAAAGGCAGCTTTTAGGATTTAATGCTGTTCCAAAAACGTCAAGGGAGTGGCCTTTAATTAAGGAGTGAAACTCTCAGCAATACAATAGTAATGAGACCTTTGAAGTTTACAGAGCATGTTTCCTGTTTGATCTCATTTGTCATAAAACAAGAAATCACCATTTGCCAAGAGATTCCTGTGTTTCCAGCACCATGAGGGGGGAAATCACATGCTGTTTCACAATATACAGGAAGACAAGCAGGTCAATATCAGGACACCTGTCTTACCCACGTTGATGCTGAGGGCCAGAGAGCAGAGAGAGGTACCTTCTTCCCCATTCACTGCCCTGCACTGTGCCAACTGCCAAGAGCTGCTGTCTCTCCTCCATCCCTTCCCAACTAATTTCTTATTCTTTCTAGAATTAAATGAAAAAATATCAGTTCTCACAATCAAAAAGCTGAGCTTATGTCTCACAAGTCTGTTTTGTCTCAACATGATTGGAATTAACCTAAAACTGAGAAACTACCTAGGAAGAGTTGGACACATTTCATAGGCAAGATTCCAGTGTGGAAATCAAATGCAAGTGACTGTTATGAATTTGGGAAGTTGTGCACAATCTGGGGAAAAAAAAAAAACTGTGTTTCCATTCTAAGAGATCTAGGCTAGCTATGAGAGGGAGTGAGCTGCTTAAAATAGACACAGTGTATAGAATAAAATTTCCTGTACTTCCTGGTGGCTCTTGTCATGTCAAAAGGCATGGGGAAGTGGGGTGGTTATAGTCTTGAATGGATTTCATGGATGCAAGGATCCATCCCACATTCCCCCTGAAATGTCCTTCCATTCCCAAACGCAGTCACAGGTGCAAAGCAATGTTTTCATGAGGATGGCACACATAGTATTGTATCAATAGAAAACAAAACTGACCTTGAATTATACTGATCAATGTGCAAGTCTGGAAGTCTCTTACCAGTTGAGAGGATGCCTCTGAATGAAATAACTTCTTCCTCTCTCATGCACCATCTGCAGCAGCATCCCCCTGCTGCCTCTTCCAAGAGGTTGTTGTGACACTGAGAAAAGAACACACAATCACTAATCATCAGAAAGAAGGCAAAATAGGCAGGATTGTTCATTTTTGCAAACAGTTCCCCAAGCCCTGCAATAAGCTCCAATTTTTAAAAGACTTGAACCACTGATGGATTAAAAAAAAAAAAAAAAAACAAAACCACAATAGAACAGGGTCAAGAAAACTTGGGAGAAAGCAAAAAAAAAAAAAAAAATTTTTCTCTTGAGAAAAATGTTTCTGGCCTAAGAGGAAAGGATTTAAGTTTTTGAATAAGATAAACATGATGATGAAAGGATAGGCTGGCTTGAATCAAGGGTGTTGTATTAAAAGTGACTAAGAAAAAGCAGAATAACTTAGAGTCAACACTGGCTCTTTGTCACTGGAACTGTTAAAGAAAACTAGATGTTTAATCATCAGAAATGTGACAAAAGGAATTCCTACCTTGAGAGAGATGCTCAGGCATAGAACTTATGCTCTCCTTGCATTTTAAGACTCGGTGAAGGACCACAAAGTACAACAGGATCAATGAAAAAGTGTTATCAGTGACCCAGATAGAAGTTTAGCAAAACTCAAGTTCATATTAAATATACAGATGGATTAAAATCATTCCTCTTGATATTGAGAAATGATCACTTGGGTAGTATGTGGTAGAACACAGGGGAAGAAGGGCAGGTGATACAATCATTAACTGGTTGTATGACCATAGGCAAGATATTTCATTTCATTAGGCCTTGGTCTCCCTCGTCTCTAGGAAGAGGGGCTTGGATTCTTCAGGAGAATCTCTGGTTCTGACAATCTAGAATTTTCTTCTTCCATAAAGGAGGAGTGGCCAGAAAACAGAATCATTCCTTTGAAAGAAGAGTTTTCAGTGTATTAAAGAACATTAAACCTAACTTTGGGATTATCACATCTCTCTCTGTAAACAGCAAAGAACTGGGCATAAGGGGGAAGTTGAGCTAAAAGAGAAAGGAAAGATAATCACTCATATCTTTGTTGCCATATAGCAAAGAAGATCATGTTAACTATCATTACTGTTAATGCTATCTTCAAAATGACAAGACCTCACATTATACAGGGTTTCATAATTATCAGTTCAGTTCAGTTGCTCAGTCATGTCCAACTCTTTGCGACATCATGAATCACAGCACACCAGGCTTCCCTGTCCATCACCAACTCCCAGACTTCACTCAAACTCATGTCCATCGAGTCCATGATGCCATCCAGCCATCTCTGTCATCACTTTCTCCTGCTGCCCCCAATCCCTCCCAGCATCAGGGTCTTTTCCAATGAGTCAACTCTTTGCAGGAGGTGGCCAAAGTATTGGGAGTTTCAGGATTCCCTTCTCAACCATTGCCTTTTCATTTAAGATGCTGAGCCCCACACTACATCCATCCTAAAGTGTGATTTCTCTCTGTTCTGCTTACTCCTTCCTTTCAAAGTGCACTTTTGTAGAAGTCTGAGTCACAATTTGTGTTTTAGCAAATCTGTCACTGCAGTTCTGTTCTTCCAGGAGATGGGCACTTTTTCACTCACATCCAAATATCTGGTTTCCTCTTTTTACCTAACCTTTGAGGAAATGGTCAGTGATAGTCTCAAGGCCTATTGTCCAGATCAGGTGATGGCAACTCCAGACAATGATGCCTCCTTGCCCCTTTCATGAACCCTTATTATCAACAAATCAGGTGCCTTCTCCTGGTATGAGTTTACTTTTAGATAGGTGACCCAGTGCAAAATTTGGACAGGACACACAGATTAGCTGAGCAAACAGTAAAGGTCTATCACTGAATTCCTTACTGGTGATAGAGGAACCTCAGGGTGAATAGAAAGCAAGCTCACTTTTGTTGGATACCTACTATGTGCCAAGCATTGTGTTAAGCACTTTAAAGTCACTTGCCAGGGTCTAGCCCCAGTGGATCCAGGGTGATTAGAAGGGGAGACGGATAGGCGAGGAAAAACTTATTTATTTAGAGATATAAGATTAGATTAGGAAGAAATAGTGTAGTAGGAAAATTTAGTGGAGAAAAGATGCTGAATAACTTGATTTATGGGGAAAACGAATAAAACCTCGAGACAAGAGGTTTGCACCATCTATGTTAGGCCACTGGGGCCCACTTGAATATAGAAGGGTGCCCCGCCTTAGGCTCCTTTCGTGTGGGTCTTAGCAGCCAGGGCAAGTAAGTAGACGTGGTGAGCCTCCCCTATCCAGATGGGAATTCAGCCAAAAAGGGAGAGAAAAGAATGACATGGGGAAGCCCAGCGTAGGTGCAAGACTCCAAAAACTATTTTTCAAAATCAGCTTATATACCCCAAGTTGTACAAAAAGAAATAATGGAATATGCAGAGTTATGCAGGGGCAGCAGTCCTGACCCTCATTGAGACAAGGCTTTCTTTTTGCATACCCTCCCGTATACAAAAGGTCTTAGGTGGTTTACATTATCTTCTGGCCAAGAGGCTTGTTAACATTTTTATGGCTTTCTTTCTGGAAAATTGTCTATCAACCAGAAAACTCCTTTTCCCTAGAAGTTTTTTTTTCTTTACTCTGCATCACCCTCAAAGTACTAAAGTTACATTGCTGTAGAACAAAGGTGCAGTGGGTTATAACAAAGAAAGTATTTAACTCAAAGATCTAATGTTGCTGATACCATACTTAATACCTGTTTTTCTATATACCAACTATATCTAAAAATAAAGGATATGAAAATTTGGCAGCAAGTATTGGCTCAACAAATGAAACCTTTAATCAGTCCTATTCTAATGATTTTGACTCCTCGGAAGCCCCTACATTCCTAGAATGTTTTAAGCTTCCTGTACCTCCCACGGTCAGGAGGCCTCAAACAATCACATGCGCAGCTGTACGCATCCTGCAGGCAGGCTAGAAAGCCATCAGAGGGGTTTTTGGATTTAAACACTCATATTATGCCCAGGAGGTTTATTATCTAAAAGCTCTAAATTAATTTTTTTTCCAGAAAAGGTGGTGGGGGACAGCCCCCCGTTAATAACAGAAGAGTAGGTGGAAAGCATAACACAGTAAAGCAGGCAGACTCTGGTCTTGGGGGGTGGATGCTCAGGGAAATTCCAGGGGAACCCCTGAAGCTTGATCACGTCCTTGCGTTTTGTCAGGCTTCCTTCCTCATGACCTTGTCACCAGCGGGATTCCTCATGCTGCCCCCCGGCAATTATTCTATATTCTAGTCACTATGAAGTCATTATCCCATTGAATTAGCATAACCCAGCAACTACCATATGTGGACATGGCATTTGGAACTTTAAAGAATTCATCCACTGACTCATCACACTGCCCATTTCAAAAAAGTGACAGTGTGCAAATCATTTTACTGCAACCATACAGCTGATAGCCAGGTAAGTGAAGACTCAAACTCAAATCTTTCAACCTCATGTGTACTGTTCTTTTCTTCTATCCTGGTTGCCTCCAACTCAAAACATTAAAAGGCAAAATTAATGCTGTGTGGTCACCCAGTGGAGGATGTGATCAACTCCCCACTGGGAAGGGGGGTTCAGGAATGACATACATATATATATATATGTACACACACACACACCTGTGGCTGATTCATGCTAATGTGTGGCTGATTCATATTGATGTATGGCAGAAACCAACACAATATTTTAAAGCAATTGGCCTCCAATTAAAAAAATAGGAAAAAAATTAGTTCTGATATTGAAACTGATGATGCTACACATGGACCAAAATTATAAGACTAATATTCACATAACAGAACTTTCTAGGATGAACAAAAAATACACCCAGACTGCTAAGGAATAGCTTGAGTAAAGAAAGGGGCAAATGGTTAGAGGCTGGGGCAGAAACCACAGTGCACACAGCCCAAAATTGCAGATGGAGGGTGTGCCAGTCTTTCTTATCAGTGTGTCCAGAAAGAGGTGAGAGGGGAAGGGGCAGGCATACTGCCTGAAAGCCAGTTGTGGGTACATATCACAAATGGAGTGAGACTCCTTCTTTGCTATGGGAAATGAGCTCAATGGGAAGGCAATGTACTCAGAGTCAAGATGTGGAAAGATTACATAGGCAGTGGTATTTGCACTGGAACATTCTTTCCCTTGTGCCCAAACCAGAGTGACAATGCAGAGAGGCTGTATGTGGTGTCACCACTCCACGGAGCAGCACCTGTCTCATTCTCTGTGTCTAATGAGTCTGCCCAGATGAAAGCACAACACTCCATCATAAACAATAATCAGCCTCAGTCCATCATGAGCCAAATTATATGTTTGTGTGCACTGAAAAGGCTTAAAGGACCCACTCGTGAGTGGTGGTGGAAAATGCTCTCAGCCCAGTGTAGATGAAAACATTCCCAAACCAGCTTCAAACCATAAAAATGCACTGATATTTACTGTGGCCTTAGTAGACGCCAAGGATTTGAATTACAATATTGTCAACCCACCTCCATAACCAACACATGTGGCAGCTGGTCAAACTTCAGCCTAGTAGCGTGTGTGTGCTTGCTAAGTTGCTTTCAGTCACTCCCCGACTCTGCGACCCTATGGACTGTAGCTCCTCTGTCCATGGGATTCTCCAAGCAAGAATACTGCAGTGGGTTCCCATGCTCTCTTCCAGAAGATCTTCCTGACCCAGAGATAGAACTTCAGTCTCCTGCATCTTCTCATTGGCAGGCATGTTCTTTACCACTAGCACCACCTGGGAAGCCTTCAACCTAGTAAATCTCAGATGGCATTGTTGCAGCATGCCACTCTAGAGGGTGCTGTTTTCATGGTGGTCTATGTGAACAGCGTCCACTGAGGTTATGCAGTGAACAGCCCTCAGAGCTATGCCCAGTGACCCTGCTCAGAAGAAAACATTTTCCTCTAGATCCAACCTCGGAAACGGCTGCCCTATGATTTGAATCCAGGTCTTTCTAACTCCAAATTCCAAGTATTAATTACTCTGCAAGATATCAGAAGTTGATTTTTAAAATAGCTGAAAGAAGTAGGGGTTTGGGAAGAGTAGCTGGTTTTCCTTGGGGTTTGTCTTCAGAGTTTTCAGGAAGAAATCTTGCATTCAGTCCAGGACTTTCAAGTGGGAAGGGTGGCCAACAGCACATCCAAGCCTGTGAATCTTAAGTGGGAGTTGACCAGGCATTTCAGTGGGGCATTGACTCTTTGTACTTGAAATTCCTCAGTACTGAGTTCAGGAGCCATTTCTGGTGAAGGATCAATAGGATGATGGGGCTTGGGAAAGATTTAGACAAGTTTATGAATATTCACTCTTTTTATCAACACCCATCAGACTTGGAGGAAGAGAGAGATGGAAAGAGCATTCTAAAGTATTTAGATCTGTCCCCTGCCAAGGGATTAGGCAAAAGTAATTCAAATGATACTAGAAACTGCAAGGCCCCCCAGGTTTTGTAGTTTGGGGTGCACGCCATTCTGGGTGCAGTGAGGCACACCTTGGGAAGTAAGGCTCTGAGACAGCCCTCCCAGGAGTTGACAACCTAGCATCATGTATCAAGATGGACTGTAGGAGCAGACATTTGGAAAGCAGCTTGGGGAGGTAACATTTACATAGAGTCTTCATTCACTATTGTCAGTCCCTGAAGTTACAACGGTAAACAAGTTGGCGAAGGCCCTGCTTCCAGTGTGGAAGCCTCAGGGTCCTTACAGTGGAGAAGTCCAGCAGAAGAGAGCTATCAGAAACACGGTAGCATGAAAAGGCCCAACACTGCTGGCTTTGAATATGGAGGAAGAAGACTGAATCATGGGAGGCACATCACCTCTAAAAGCTGAAAGAGGCAAGGAAACAGACTCCTGCTAAGGCCTCCAGAAGGAACACAGCCCTAATTCAAAACTGAATTTCAGTCCAGTGAGAACCACTGCAGACTTCTGACCCACAGAACTGTTAGATAATGAATATACATCAGTTTAAGCCATTCGCTTTAAGGGAATATCTGGTTGGCTAAAATCTGTTTGGGTTTTCATACTATCTTATGGAAAAACCTAAAGGAACGTTTTGGCCAAACCAACATATTATAGTAGCAATAGAAAAACCAGTAAACACTGTGTTTAATGCTAGCCACTCTTACAAATAGTATAGGATAAAGTTCCAAAACAAAGAAGGAAGAGGAGGAAGGACACAGAACAGAGAAGTGGATTTTTGTTGAGAGTGAGATTGCTGTGGAGAAGTGATGAGAGAATGCAGGGTATTCTGGGAAGCAGTCAGTGATGGTATGTGCCTTGATTAGGCCACATCTAATGTTGGGAATATAAGGATGGGAAAGTGATGGGGTCTTTGATGCCAAGGTGAGGTGTTTGGGTTCAGTTCTGTACTCAGTGTTGAAGGGTATTCCAGAGAATGTGTTCCCATCAGTTTCCATCTATCTTTCCTCCATTCCATCTTCTTTCCTTTCCCTTTGGAAATTAATCTTTTGAATGCTATCTGCGTTTTCCTAGAAAGCATAGGAGCTTGAGATGAACATGTACTTATTACTATATATAAAAAGATAAACAACAAACACCCAGTGTATAGCACAGGAAAGTCTACTCAATATTTAATAACCTACATGGAAAAGAATCTGAAGAAGAATGGACATATGTAATATATGAAAAAGTGAAAGTCGCTCAGTCGTGTCCAACTCTGCAACTCCATGGACTATAGAGTCCAGGGAATTCTGCAGGCCAGAATACTGGAGTGGGTAGCCTTTCCCTTCTCCAGGGGATCTTCCTAACCCAGGGATCGAACCTAGGTCTCCCGCACTGCAGGCGGATTCTTTACCAGAAGAGCCACAAGGGAAGCCCATATGTGTGTATATCTGAATCACTTTGCTGTGCATCTGAAACTAATATTATAAAGCAACTACACTCCAATATAAAGCAAAAATCATATGAAAAATTAACAAAGCAAGAAATCAAAAGGAAACATAAGAAAAAGATAAAAAGAAAGCATGAGAAACTAAGAATGTAATTCTGGAAAGAGATTGCTGAGGAAGTCTGGTTATCAGGAATGGGCACCACTACAGGCTGCCCAAATGTGTGCATGATATTTCTCCAGTTATATTACAATAGAACAATGTCTTCACTGATGGAGAAGGTGGACTTGATGAAAAGCAGAGCAGATTAGCTGGAGTTCACTGATATGGACTGACTATCATGATTGTGTTAAAAAAAAAAACAAAACTGTGTTTCTTTGGGCAAGTCACTTCTCTCATCCATCTCATCTGTGAAATGGGTCTGCTTTATTTGCAGATTGCTGAAAAGATCAAAGGAGTGATGGAAGTGAAAGAACTTTGTAAGCAGAAAAGTGCAACCCTTGTGCCATCAGCCCTCTCAGTCCTCAGGCTCCTAATAGCACTGAAAAGGAACGTCTTCCTGAGGCCTTAGGGCTGTCTGGTTCTTGGTTTGATCATTAACACCCACATCATCATCTTCCCCTTTATTTCTGTCTCTTATTTCCCATGTTTTTCTACTCCCCTTCTAATCAACTGAATTCTTTGATCACAATTTTGCTTTCTTGTTAAACAGATCTCTGAAATCTCTTTATCTGTAAACTGGTTTTACAACCCAAATGGCTCCTGCATAATGTACAAGCATGTTAGCAAAAGCTGGGAGGATGGTATTCAACTAGGGAGTTTACATAAACAGAGGCAAGATTGTTCTTTGAAAGTAGGTGGTCTTCCTGGAATATTTTTTCGGGACTTGATTCTCTGTTTCAAGAAGAGGGAAATCGCTTCAAAGCATTAAAAGGTAATGTCTTTGGTAGTACACTAATAATAATTCCATAATTAATCCAGAGGATGACTGCTCCTAAAATTAGCTGTTCTCAGTACATTTCAAGGTTATGATTTTTATTGAGTTTGTCTTCCCTTTACTTGACCTCACACTGAGGTCTGAGTTGGTGATTTGTAGACATTAAAACTACACATTGCTTCCACTATGAAATTGCTTCTGCCACATGTAAATGAGGAGGTTTCTTTTCAAACCATGCCTTCTCTGTTTCCCTACCTGGAGCCCTGGGCAGATGGCAGGCTGACCCACTCCCAGCAGGACCAAGCAGGTGGACTGTCAGAGAGGGAAAGTGAGAAAGCCAAAGCTTGGCACAGAATCTAGTCATGTGGGCAGGATACAGACTAGGAGATTGACCTGTTGATGAATTCTGAAGTACAGCCAGGCAGGAAAATTATGGTCTCCACAAGGTGTAGGCATGGAGGGAAGTTTAACAGTGTCACAAGGCATATACACCTGATGCTGGACTTCTTAGATGGGTGGAGCTTGGCACTGAGCATCCAGAAAGATGGTGTCTGTCCCAGCACAGCCTGCCAGCCATTGCTGTTTCCCTGTTTTCCTTTATTCTCAACCACTGGGCACATCTTCCTGGCCTCCTTGAGATACACACTCCCACCCAAGTCTCTACTGAAAGTTTCCTGGGAACATGAACTGTATCAGTTATACCTCAAATTTAAACAGAATGTGAAATCGCAGAAAATTCAGAGTGATCACAGAGCTTCATATTCTCATTTTACAAGGCTACAAAGAGCCCGGATGGTGATGGCTAGTTAACAGAGGGCTAGGACCTGACACACAGGGCACAGCCCACAATAGCAGTCACTGTATCAATAACCTCAGATATGCAGATGACACCACCCTTATAGCAGAAAGTGAAGAAGAACTAAAGAGCCTCTTGATAAAAATAAAAGAGGAGAGTGGAAAAGCTGGCTTAAAGCTCAATGTTCAGAAAACTAAGATCATGGCATCTGGTCCTATTACTTCACAGCAAATAGATGGGGAAACCGTGGCTGACCTTATTTTGGGGGGCTCCAAAATCACTGCAGATGGTGATTGCAGCCATGAAATGAAAAGATGCTTACTCCTTGGAAGGAAAGTTATGACCAACCTAGACAGCATATTAAAAAGCAGAGACATTACTTTACCAACAAAGGTCCATCTAGTCAAGGCTATGGTTTTTCCAGCAGTCATGTATGGATATGAGTTGGACTGTAAAGAAAGCTGAGCACCAAAGAACTGATGCTTTAGAACTGTGTTGTTGGAGAAGACTCTTGAGAGTTCCTTGGATTGCAAGGAGATCCAACCAGTCCTTGCTACAGGAGATCAGTCCTGGGTGCTCATTGGAAGGACTGATGTTGAAGCTGAAACTCTAATACTTTGGCCACTTGATGCAAAGAGCTGACTCATTTGAAAAGACCCTGATGCTGGGAAAAATTGAAGGTGGGAGGAGAAGGGGACGACAGAAGTTGAGATGGTTGGATGGCATCATAGACTCAATTGACATGAATTTGGGTAAACTCTGGGAGTTGGTGATGGACAGGGAGGCCTGGTGTGCTGCAATTTATGGCGTTGCAAAGAGTCAGACATGACTGAGCCAACTGAACTGAATCAACTCCTGTTGGGTTTGGTCTCCTAAACTTCATCTCACCATTTGAAAGGGAGGGTTCTGTATGCCACAGTGGGATGGTTGGGGGGCAGGAAGTGCAAAGCCTTCCAAGGTCTCCCCTAAGACAACTCCTCATCACCACCAAAGGTGATTCCTACATACTTAAGTCAATCATTCCAAATGGAGTAGGTCACTAGGAAAGTTTCCAAAACTGCATCATTGAGTCAGGAAATGGCATCATTTCTCTATATTGGGGATCTTAGAGAAAATCCTGGAGAGGGCTCTTTGGCTAAATTGGTGTGTGGTTTGATCCCATAGTTTGTGAGGCCTGGGACCTGAATGTCAAACAGTAAGGGATGGTTGCAGAAGCTGTTCAGAATGCAATCCAGTGTTACCATGTCATCTATGATGAGAACAAAGAGCCACCACCCAGACATCACTGGGTCATTTTCTCAAGAGGGTTCGATAGAAAGAATCCAGCAAGGAACCTGAGCCATCAGTATCAGGTGTGGCTAAATTGCACCCTGCCCTCGGTCTCCTATTGCTGATGATCTTTCAGCTCCACCATCTCCCACCTCCTCTTGCTCCCCAAGTCAATAACTCTTCTTGCCTGGTCACTCAATGCCAGCCCCTGTATGCCAGCTGTTGTACCCTATTATTGTACTTTGCAAGGTACTGTACTCTAAAAATGCTTTTGTATGTTTTTATGTATTATTTGTGTAAAAAGTATTATTAACCTATTACAGTACAGTACTATATAGCCTGTTGTATTCGTTGGGTAGCTGGGATAACTTGGTTGGATTTACAAATTGGACTTATGAACGTGCTCTCAGAATGGCAGACTCGCTGTACTAGTAATCATTATTACTATTATGAAGAAGAAAAAAAAGAAGAGCAAAGAGAAGAAACAAGAGAAAACATCAATGAGGATGCCACGGGCTCCTCAAGATGGCAGGAACTAGAGTGCAAGGAGAAGAGAAGATGAGCATCTAGTAGACAGTCTCAGAGGCAAAAAATGGCACCCAAGCCAGTTCCTTGCCAATCTCATAATATATGGTGACTCAAGGGACAAAGAGCTCTTTAAACAGTCTGGTTTTAAGATATCTGTTCTTTAGAGGAGAAATTATCTTTGCTTTCACCTAGGGCAAGAAAAGCTATGACCAACCTAGACAGCATATTAAAAAACAGAGAGATTACTTTTGCCGACAAAGGTCCATCTAGTCAAAGCTACGGTTTTTCCAATAGCCATGTATGGATGTGAGAGTTGGACCATAAAGAAAGCTGAACATCAAAGAATTGATGCATTTGAACTGTGGTATTGGAGAAGACTCTTGAGAGACCTTTGGACTGCAAGGAGATCCAACCAGTCCATCCTAAAGAAAATCAGTCCTGAATATTCATTGGAAGGACTGATGCTGAAGCTCCAATACTTTGGCCACCTGATGGGAAGAACTGACTTATTGGAAAAGGCTCTAATGCTGGAAAATATTGAAGGCAGGAGGAGAAGGGGGATGACAGTGGATAAAATGGTTGGATGACATCATTGACTCAATGGACATGAGTTTGAGCAAGCTCCAGGAGTTGGTGATGAACAGGGAGGCTTGGCATGCTGCAGTCCATGCGGTCCCAAAGAGTTGGACACAACTGAGTGACTGAACTTAGGGCAACTTAAGAAGGACTTGAAGCTATTGATATGGACCCAGAATTTAAGGGAGTGTTAGCTGTGCAGCCTGGACTTGTGCCATTAGCCCATCTCCAAATCCTATGTCCATGTGGGCTGTGGGCATGACAAGTGTTCTATCCTCCAGCAAGGAGGTGGAAAATATAGGAAAATGGAAGGAAGATTTCTCAAGCACCTTGAGGGTAAGACCCTTAACCCTAGAATCACAGTGGAGGAGGGAATCTAGGCCTGCCTCTCCCTGAAATGTGCCAAGAAGGAAGTCTAATTTCCTCCAGGTCTCCCCCAGGAGTCAGCATGAGTCACTTCTTTTGGAACCTCCTCTGTCATTTCACTGCATAAACCCAAACCCCACCCTGTGCATCTTATATATATCACAGAGTTACCTCTAAGCCAGTTCTCCCTTGAGTGTTTTGGAAATTGTCTTTCCTCTGGAGGATAATGAGAGATAACTTTGCATGGACAGGGCAGGTAGCAGTAAATCCCTGCACATGTATCTGTGGTTTCTAAGCATTTTCTTGGGCTTCCCTGGTGGCTCAGAGGTTAAAGTGTCTGCCTCCAATGCGGGAGACCTGGGTTCAATCACTGGGTCAGGAAGAGCCCCTAGAGAAGGAAATGGTAACCCACTCCAATATTCTTGCCTGGAGAATCCCATGTACGGAGAAGCCTGGTAGGCTACAGTCCATGAGGTCGCAGAGTTGGACACAACTGAGTGATTTCACTTCTTCACAAGCATTTTCATATCGTTCATCTGAGTTTCACAACAACCCACTTCAGTTCAGTTGCTCGGTCGTATCCTACTCTTTGTGACCCCATGAATTGCACCATGCCAGGCCTCACTGTCCATCACCAACTCCCAGAGGCTGCTCAAACTCATGTCCATTGAGTTGGTGATGCCATCCATCCATCTCATCCTCTGTCATCCCCTTCTCCTCCTGCCCCTAATCCCTCCCAGCATCAGTGTCTTTTCCAATGAGTCAACTCTTCGCATCAGGTGGCCAAAGTACTGGAGTTTCAGTATTAGAATCAGTTCTTCCAAAGAACACTGAGGGCTGATCTCCTTTAGAATGGACTGGCTAGATCTCCTGCCAGTCTAAGAAACTCTCAAGAGTCTTCTCCAACACCACAGTTCAAAAGCATCAATTCTTCAGTACTCAGCTTTCTTCACATTCCAACTTTCAAAGACCACTGAAAAAACCATAGCCTTGACTAGATGGACCTTTCCTGCCAAAGTAATCTGTCCGCTTTTCAACATGCTATCCAGGTTGGTCATGACTTTCCTTCCAAGGAGTAAACGTCTTTTAATTTCATGGCTGCAGTCACCATCTGCAGAGATTTTGGAGCCCCCAAAAAATAAAGTCTGACACTGTTTACCCCTCTATTTCTCATGAAGTGATGGGACCAGATGCCATATTTTTGTTTTCTGAATGTTGAGCTTTAAGCCAACTTTTTTACTCTCTTCTTTCACTCTCATCAAGAGGTTTTTAGTTCCTCTTCACTTTCTGCCATAAGGGTGGTGTCATCTGCATATCTGAGGTGATTGATATTTCTCCCGGCAATCTTGATTCTAGCTTGTGCTTCTTCCAGCCCAGCCTTTCTCATTATGTACTCGGCATAGAAGTTAAATAGCAGAGTGACAATATACAGCCTTGATGTACTCCTTTTCCTATTTGGAACCAGTCTGTTGTTCCATGTCCAGTTAGAACTGTTGCTTCCTGACCTGCTTATAGGTTTCTCAAGAGGCAGGTCAGGTAGTCTGGTATTCCCATCTCTTTCAGAATTTTCCACAGTTTATTGTGATCCACACAGTCAAAGGCTTTGGTATAGTCAATAAAGCAGAAATAGATGTTTTTCTGGAACTCTCTTGCTTTTCCCATGATCTAACGGATGTTGGCAATTTAATCTCTGGTTCCTCTGCCTTTTCTAAAACCAGCTTGAATATCTGGAAGTTCACGGTTCTCATATTGCTGAAGCCTGGCTTGGAGAATTTTGAGCATTACTTTAATAGCGTGTGAGATGAGTAAAAATGCGCAGTCGTTTGAGCACTTTTTGACATTGCCTTTCTTTGGGATTGGAATGAAAACTGACCTTTTCCAGTCCTGCGCCACTGCTGAGTTTTCCAAATTTGCTGGCATATTGAATGCAGCACATTCACAGCTTCATCTTTCAGGATTTGAAATAGCTCAACTGGAATTCCATCACCTCCACTAGCTTTGTTCGTAGTGATGCTTCCTAAGGCCCACTTGACTTCACATTCTAGGTTGTTTGGCTCTAGGTGAGTGATCACATCATGGTGATTATCTGGGTCGTGAAGATCTTTTTTGTACAGTTCTTCTGTGTATTCTTGCCACCTCTTCTTAATATCTTCTGCTTTTGTTAGGTCCATACCACTTCTGTCCTTTATTGAGCCCATCTTTGCATATTATGTTCCCTTGGTATTTCTAGTTTTCTTGAAGAGATCTCTAGTCTTTCCCATTCTGTTCGTTTCCTCTATTTCTTTGCATTGATCGCTGAAGAGGTCTTTCTTATCTCTTCTTGCTATTCTTTGGAACTCTGCATTCAGATGCTTATATCGTTCCTTTTCTCCCTTGCTTTTTATTCTCTTCTTTTCACAGCTATTTGTAAGGCCTCCCCAGAAAGCCATTTTGCATTTTTTGTATTTATTTTCCATGGAGATGGTCTTTTTTTTCTATTATTAAATTTATTTTTTTAATTACAATACTGTATTTGTTTTCCCATACATTGACACGAATCAGCCATAGATGAACACAATCTCCCAATGCCGAAGCCCCCTCCCACCTCCCACCCCACATCCTCTACTTGAATCATCCTGTGCATCAGCCCCATGCATCCTGCATCCTACATTGAACATAGATTGGCGCTTCGTTTCTTACACGAAAATATACATGTTTCATTGCCATTCTCCCAAACCATCCCACCCTTTCCCTCTCCCTCAGAGTCCAAAAGTCCACTCTATACCTCTGTGTCTCTTTGTTGTCTCACATATAGGGTCATCATTACTGTCTTCTAAATTCCATATATATGTGTCAGTATACTGTATTGGTGTTTTTCTTTCTGGCTTACTTCACTCTGTATAATCGGTTCCAATTTCATCCATCTCATTAGAACTGAGTCAAATTTATTCTTTTTAAGGGCTGAGTAGTATTCCATTGTGTATATGTACCACAGCTTTCTTATCCAATCATCTGCTGATGGACATCTAGGTTGCTTCCATGTCCTGGCTATTATAAACAGCGCTGCAATGAACATTGGGGTGCATGCGTCTCTTTCAATTTTGGTTTCCTCAGTGTGTATGCCCAGCAGGGGATTGCTGGGTCATAAGGCAGTTCTATTTGCAATTTTTTAAGGAATCTCCACATTGTTTTCCATAATGGCTGTACTAGTTTGCATTCCCACCAGCAGTGTAAGAGGGTTCCCTTTTCTCCACATCCTCTCCAGCATTTATTGCTTGTAGACTTTTGGATCACAGCCATTCTGACTGGTGTGAAATAGTACCTCATTGTGGTCTTGATTTGCATTTCTCTGATAATGAGTGATGCTGAACATCTTTTCATGTGTTTGTTAGCCATCCGTATGTCTTCTTTGGAGAAATGCCTATTTAGTTCTTTGGCCCATTTTTTATTGGATCATTTATTTTTCTGGAGTTGAGCTGCATAAGTTGCTTATATATCTTTGAGATTAGTTGTTTGTCAGTTGTTTCATTTGCTATTGTTTTCTCCCATTCAGAAGGCTGTCTTTTCACCTTGCTGATAGTTTCCTTTGTTGTGCAGAAGCTTTTAATTTTAATTAGATCCCATTTGTTTATCTTTGCTTTTATTTCCAGTATACTGGGAGGTGGATCATAGAGGATCCTGCTGTGATTTATGTCTGGAGAGTGTTTTGCCTATGTTCTCCTCTAGGAGTTTTATAGTTTCTGGTCTTACATTTAGATCTTTAATCCATTTTGAGTTTATTTTTGTGTATGGTGTTAGAAAGGGGTCTAGTTTCATTCTTTTACAAGTGGTTGACCAGTTTTCCCAGCACCACCTGTTAAAGAGACTGTCTTTACTCCATTGTATATTCTTGCCTCCTTTGTCAAAGATAAGGTGTCCATAGGTGTGTGGGTTTATCTCAGGGCTTTCTATTTTGTTCCATTGATCTATATTTCTGTCTTTGTGCAAGTACCATACTGTCTTAATGACTGTGGCTTTGTAGTAGAGCCTGAAGTCAGGCAAGTTGATTCCTCCAGTTCCATTCTTCTTTCTCAAGATTGCTTTGGCTATTCGAGGTTTTTTGTATTTCCATACAAATCTTGAGATTATTTGATCTAGTTCTGTGAAAAATACTGCTGGTAGCTTGATGGGAATTGCATTGAATCTGTAGATTGCTTTAGGTAGTATACTCATTTTCACTATATTGACTCTTCCGACCCATGAGCATGGTATATTTCTCCATCTATTAGTGTCCTCTTTGATTTCTTTCATCAGTGTTTTATAGTTTTCGATATATAGGTCATTAGTTTCTTTAGGTAGGAATATTCCTAAGTATTTTATTCTTTTCGTTGCAATGGTGAATGGAATTTTTCCTTAACTTCTTTTTCTACTTTCTCATTATTCGTGTATAGGAATGCAAGGGATTTCTGAGTGTTGATTTTATATCCTGCAACTTTACTATATTCATTGATTAGCTCTAGTAGTTTTCTGGTCGAGTCTTTAGGATTTTCTATGTAGAGGATCATGTCATCTGCAAACAGTGAGAGTTTTACTTCTTCTTTTCCAATTTGGATTCCTTGTATTTCTTTTTCTGCTCTGATTGCTGTGGTCAAAACTTCCAGTACGATGTTGAAGAGTAGTGGTGAAAGTGGACACCCTTGTCTTGTTCCTGACTTTAGGGAAATGGTTTCAGTTTTTCGCCATTGAGGATGTTAGCTGTGGGTTTGTCATATATAGCATTTATTATGTTGAGGTATGTTCCTTCTATTCCTGCTTTCTGGAGAGTTTTTATCATAAATGGATGTTGAATTTTGTCAAAGGCTTTTTCTGCATCTATTGAGATAATCATATGATTTTTATTTCTCAGTTTGTTAATGTGATGAATTACATTGATTGACTTGCGGATATTGAAGAATCCTTGCATCCCTGGGATAAAGCCCACTTGGTCATGGTGTATGATCTTTTTAATGTGTTGCTGGGTTCTGATTGCTAGGATTTTGTTGAGGATTTTTGCATCTATGTTCATCAGTGATATTGGCCTGTAGTTTTCTTTTTTGTGGTGTCTTTGTCAGGTTTTGGTATTAGGGTGATGGTGGCCTCATAGAATGAGTTTGGAAGTTTACCTTCCTCTGCAATTTTCTGGAATAGCTTCAGTAAGATAGGTGTTAGCTCTTCTCGGAATTTTTGGTAGAATTCAGCTGTGAAGCCGTCTGGACCTGGGCTTTTGTGTGCTGGAAGATTTCTGATTACAGTTTCAATTTCCGTGCTTGTGATGGGTCTGTTAAGATTTTCTATTTTTTCCTGGTTCAGTTTTGGAAAATTGTACTTTTCTAAGAATTTGTCTATTTCTTCCAAGTTGTCCATTTTATTGGCATATAATTGCTGATAGTAGTCTCTTATGATTCTTTGTATTTCTGGGTTGTCTGTCGTGATCTCTCCATTTTCATTTCTAATTTTGTTGATTTGATTTTTTTTTCTCTTTGTTTCTTGATGAGTCTGGCTAATGGTTTGTCAATTTTATTTATCCTTTCAAAGAACCAGCTTTTTGCTTTGTTGATTTTTGCTATGGTCTCTTTTGTTTCTTTTGCATTTATTTCTGCCCTAATTTTTAGAATTTCTTTCCTTCTACTAACTCTGGGGTTCTCTATTTCTTCCTTTTCTAGTTGCTTTAGGTGTAGAGTTAGGTTATTTATTTGAGTTTTTCTTGTTTCTTGAGGTATGCCTGTATTGCTATGAACTTTCCTCTTAGGACTGCTTTTATAGTGTCCCAAAGGTTCTGTGTAGTTGTGTTTTCATTATCATTCGTTTTGATGCATAATTTGATTTCTTTTTGATTTCTTCTGTGATTTGTTGATTATTCAGGAGGGTGTTGTTCCAGCCTCCAAATGTTGGAATTTTTAATAGTTTTTCTCCTATAATTGAGATCTAACCTTAGTGCATTATGGTCAGAGAAGATGGTTGGAATAATTTCGATTTTTTTGAATTTATCAAGGTTAGATTTATGACCCAGAATGTGATCTATCCTGGAAAAGGTTCCGTGTGCACTTGAGTAAAAGGTAAAATTCATTGTTTTGGGGTGAAATGTCCTATAGATATCAATTAGGTCTAACTGGTCAATTGTATCGTTTAACGTTTGCGTTTCTTTGTTAGTTTTCTGCTTAGTTGATCTGTCCAGAGGTGTGAGTGGGGTATTAAAGTCTCCTACTATTATTGTGTTATTATTAATTTCCCCTTTCATGCTTGTTAGCAATTGTCTTACATATTGCGGTGCTCCTATGTTGGGTGCATATATATTTATAATTGTTATATCTTCTTCTTGGATTGATCCTTAATCATTATGTAGTGGCCTTCTTTGTCCCTTTTCACAGCCTTTGTTTTAAAGTCTATTTTATCGGATATGAGTATTGCTACTCCTGCTTTCTTTTGGTCTTTATTTGCATGGAATATCTTTTTCCAGCCCTTCACTTTTAGTCTGTATGTGTCCGTTGTTTTGAGGTGGGTCTCTTGTAGGCAGCATATATAGGGATCTTGGTTTTGTATCCATTCAGCTAGTCTTTGCCTTTTGGTTGGGGCATTCAACCCATTTACATTTAAGGTAATTATTGATAAGTATGCTCCTGTTGCCATTTACTTTATTGTTTGGGGTTCGGGTTTATATGTCCTTTTGTGTTTCCTTTCTAAAGTCTATCCTTTAGCATTTGTTGGAGAGCTGGTGGTGGTGCTGAATTCTCTCAGCTTTTGCTTGTCTGTAAAGCTTTTGATTTCTCCTTCATATTTGAATGAGATCCTTGCTGGGTACAGTAGTCTTGGCTGAAGGTTATTATCTTTCATCACTTTACGTATGTCTTGCCATTCCCTCCTGGCCTGAAGAGTTTCTATTGAAAGATCTGCAGTTATTCTTATGGGGATCCCCTTGTGTGTTACTTGTTGTTTTTCCCTTGCTGCTTTTAATAATTGTTCTTTGTGTTTGGTCTTTGTTAGTTTGATTAAAATATGTCTTGGGGGTGTTTCGCCTTGGGTTTATCCTGTTTGGCACTCTCTGGGTTTCTTGGACTTGGGTGATTATTTCCTTCCCCATTTTAGGGAAGTTTTCAACTATTATCTCCTCAAGTATTTTCTCATGGTCTTTCTTTTTGTCTTCTTCTTCTGGGACTCCTATAATTCGAATGTTGGAGTGTTTCATATTGTCTTGGAGGTCTCTGAGGTTGTCCTCATTTCTTTTAATTCGTCTTTCTTTTTCCCTCGCTGATTCATTTATTTCTACCATTCTATCTTCTATTTCACTAATCCTATCTTCTGCCTCCGATATTCTACTATTTGTAGCCTCCAGAGTGTTTCTGATCTCATTTATTGCATTATTCATTATATGTTGACTCTTTTTTATTTCTTCTAGGTCCTTGTTAAACCTTTCTTGCATCTTCTCAGTCCTTGACCCCAGGCTATTTATCTGTGATTCCATTTTGATTTCAAGATTTTGGATCATTTTCACTATCAGTATTCGGAATTCCTTCTCAGGTAGATTCCCTATCTCTTCCTCTTTTGTTTGGTTTGGTGGGCATGTCTCCTGTTCATTTACCTGCTGGGTATTCCTCTGTCTCTTCATCCTGGTTATATTGCTGCGTTTGGGGTGGCTTTTCTATATTCTGGGAATTTGTGGAGTTCTCTTTATTATAGAGCTTCCTCTCTGTGTTTGGGGTTATATCAGTGGCTTGTCAAAGTTTCTTGATCAGGGAGGCTTGTGTTGGAGTTCTGGTGGGTGGATCTGGATTTCCTCTCTCTGAAGTGCTGTGACGTGTGAAGTAATGGGTTATGAGACGTCAATGGTTTTGGAGTATTTTGAGTTGCCTGTGTATTGAAGCTCAGGGGCTTGTTCTTGTGTTGCTGGAGAATTTGCGCGGTATGTCTTGCTCTGGAGCTTGTTGGCCCTTGGGCAGTGCTCAATTTCAGTATAGGTGTGAAAGCATTTGATGAGCTCTAATTGGATAATGTTCCCTGTATTCAGGAATTCTTTGATGATCTCAGGATTTGGAATTATGCCTCCTGATTCTGGTTTTCAGATTTATTTTTACAATAGCCTCATGATTTCTCCATCTATTCAGCAGTAATGTTAAAACATCTAGGTTAATGATGATAGGTTTCTCCACCTTGAGGGTCGTCCCTAGAGGATCGGTGAGTTACTTGGAGGAGAGAAGAGGGAGGGAGCAGTTAGAGGTGAGTAGAATGGGATGAGGTGGAATCAAAAGAGGGAAAAGCAAGTTAGCCCATAACCACTTTCTTGTGTGCGCTCCGGAAGTCTGGACCGCTCAGAGGTGGTCACAGAGTTATACATGGAAGAGGAGAGGAAGGAAGTAGATAGAGGTGGACAGGAGGATAAAAGAGGGAGATGGGAAGGAGGGATACAGATCTGGTCAGTGACCAGTTCCCTTAGAGTTCTCCTCCTTCTGGAACACACAGAGATTCATAGAATTGGGTAGAGAGGGGGGAGGGGGGAGGAGGAGACAAAAGCCACCTGGTGGAGAAAAGAGAGATTCCAAAGGTGGAGAGAGTGGTCAAGCCAGTAGTCTTGCACTCATGTAAAACTGGGTACTGAGGATTAGGGTTTTTAAAAGTACAAAATTGGCAACAAATAACAAAATGCCAAGATTAAAAATCTGGAGTATAGATTGGATTTTCAAAGATAGATTATCGAAGAGAAGAAGAAGGAGGAGAGAGAAATTTAAAAAAAAAATAGAGAAAAAAAGAAAAAAAAGTAAAATATAAAAGACTCCAGAATTATTAAAAGACAACTTCCTCCACCAGTTAGACTATGTACAGCATTTGCTTAAACGATAAGGTTTTTGTTTTTTTTTTTTTGAAAAGTAATAGGTTATAAAAATAATAAATAGAAATATAGAAGACTTAAAAATTTAAGCAAGTTTAGGGGAAAAAGATGAAAAGAAAAGGATAAACAAATTTAAAAAGGAAAAAAATAATTTTAAAGAAAGAAAAATATTCTTAAAAAAAAATCACGCTTCACATCATCCCCCAAAAAAATTTTTTTTGATCATAAAAGTAGTAATGGTGTATCTGGCGCTTTCTCTGTCATTGCGGACTGTGTGGGGTCGCTACCAAGGCAGTTCCCTCTGTTTGACTTCCTCTGTTTGCTGGTCTCTTCCGTGTCTGATTTCTGTCTTGCCACAGGGAGGGTGGTGGTGAGCTCTGCACTGGGCTTGCCCCTTCCCAATCCGCGGGATAACCGTGTGGGGCCTGCCCTATGTTTCATGCAATTCCCTGGTTTAAGCCGTTCAGGATTGGCGCTCAAGAAGTCCCCTCTGGGTGCCGGGGTTTGGTTCCAAGTCCGAGTGGCTAGGGAGTTTGGCACGCACTATTGTTGCGTCTTCTGGGCTTTCCGAGTCGCTCAATTTTCTGGGATCTCCGCCGGGGCTCTTTCTCAGGCAGATGATGACTATTCAGAGACCCCAGAAGTCTCAATAAAGAAGCTTGCTTGCAATTTGGTAGGTAGTGTCTCTCTTGAGCTGCGACTGCCCTCTTCCAGCGCTTAAGGCTCTGGCTGCCTGTCGCCGGTGGGGGGATGGTCTGCAGCCGGCTATTTCCAATCCGTCCTTTGTTCTGTGCGCGGGCCTGTCAGTGTCTTATGTTCGGGCGTTTCGCGTGTTAGTTATCCCCCAGTCTGGTTTGCTAGTCCGGGATAATTCATTCTATCCACGCGCGGACCCGATTCTGGCCCCGTTACACCCCAATTCCCGAGAAAAGCCCTGCAGCCTATGTCTCCCGTGGCGCAATTCTTAGAAAGCACTGTCGCTGGTGCGCTCCTCCCTGCCCAACCCCCACTGCTGTCGGACACAGGCATTTGCGCTGCTTATCCACTGGGGGTTATACTGTTGAATTCGTAATCTGTTGGTTTTAATTATTTATTTATTCTTCCTTCCTGTTATGTTGCCCTCTGTGCTTCCAGGGCTCGCCCCATGCACAGCTGTGAGAAAGTTCCCCAATTTTAGGGAACCTCTCTAAGGGTCTCTTCCTGGGATGGGATTCCCTTCCCGTGCCAGGGTTCCCTCCCTACCTCCTTTGTCTCTATCTTCGTTCTTTAAAATAATTCCTACCTGGTTTTGAAGCCAATGATCTGCTTTGTTGGATGCCTGATGTCCTCTGCCAGCAGTCAGAAGTTATTTCGTGGAATTTGCTCAGCGTTGAAATGTTCTTTTGATGAGGTAGAGAGGGAGAAAATGTTCTCCCCATCCTATTCCTCCGCCATCTTTTTCCCTCCTTGTTTTCCATGGACATGGTCTTGATCCCTGTCTCCCATACAATGTCATGAACCTCATTCCATAGTTCATCAGGCACTCTATCTATCAGATCTAGGCCCTTAAATCTATTTCTCACTTCCACTGTATAATCATAAGGAATTTGATTTAGTTCATACCTGAATGGTCTAGTGGTTTTCCCTACTTTCTTCAATTTAAGTCTGAATTTGGCTATAAGGAGATCATGATCTGAGCCACAGTCAGCTCCCCGGTCTTGTTTTTGCTAACTGTATAGAGCTTCTACATCATTGACTGCAAGAATATAATCAATCTGATTATATTCAACACCCCCTCCTGTGTTGACCATCTGGTGATGTCCATGTGTAGAGATTTCTCTTGTGCTGTTGGAAGAGGGTGTTTGCTATGACCAGTGCATTTTCTTGGCAAAACTCTATTAGTCTTTGCCCTGCTTCATTCCGTATTCCAAGGCCAAATTTGCCTGTTACCCCAGGTGTTTCTTGACTTCCTCCTTTTGCATTCCAGTCCCCTATAATGAAAACAACATCTTTTGGGGGTGTTAGTTCTAAAAGGTCTTGTAGGTCTTCATAGAACTGTTCAACTTCAACTTCTTCAGCATTACTGGTTGGGCCATAGACTTGGATTACTGTGATATTGAATGGTTTGCCTTGTAAATGAACAGAGAACATTCTGTCATTTTTGAGATTGCATCCAAGCATGGCATTTTGGACTCTTTTGTTGACCATGATGGCTACTCCATTTCTTCTAACGGATTCCTGCCCTCAGTAGTAGATATAATGGTCATCTGAGTTAAATTCACCCATTCCAGTCCATTTTAGTTCACCGATTCCTAGAAAGTCAACGTTCATTCTTGCCATCTCCTGTTTGACCACTTCCAACTTGCCTTGATTCATGGACCTGACATTCCAGGTTCCTATGCAATATTGCTCTTTACAGCAACAGCCCTTGCCTCTATCACCAGTCACATCCACAGCTGGCCATTGTTTTGGCTTTGGCTCCATCCCTTCATCCTTTCTGGAGTTATTTCTCCACTGATCTCCTGTAGCATATTGGGTACCTACTGACCTGAGGAGTTCCTCTTTCAGTATCCTATCATTTTGCCTTTTCATACTGTTCATGAGGTTCTCAAGGTAAGAATACTGAAGTGGTTTGCCGTTCCCTTCTCCAGTGGACCACATTCTGTCAGACCTCTTCACCATGACCCACCCATCTTGGGTGGCCCGTCATGGCATGGCTTCGTTTCATTGAGTTAGACAAGGCTGTGGTCTGTGTGATTAGACTAACTAGTTTTCTGTGATTATGGTTTCAGTGTGTCTGCCCTCTGATGCCTCTAGCAACACCTACCATCTTACTTGGGTTTCTCTTACCTTGGACATGGGGTATCTCTTCACGGCTGCTCTAGCAAAGCACAGCTGCTGCTCCTTACCTTGGATGAGGGGTATCTCTTCACAGCTACCCCTCCTGTCCTTGAACATGGAGTAGCTCCTCTCGGCCCTCCTGCACCCACCCAGCTTTCTCTCCTTGGACGTGTGGTTTTTCCTTCCGGCCGCCACCCCTGACCTTGGATGTGGGTAGCTCCTCTCAGCTGCTGCTCCTGACCTTGGACATGGGATAGCTCCTTTCAGCCACACTTCTGCAACGTCTGTCGCAGCCGGCAACAACTCAGTGACAACTCTCAAATCAAACTTGGAGCTTGTCCAAGATCAAAGACATTGTAAGACAAAGAAGCTCAACTCCAAACCTCAGGTGTCTACTCCAATGCCCTGATATGTTTATAACCCCCTCTTACAAGGGGTCTAAGTTTCATGATTGACCTGCTCTCCAAGACACATTCTGTCCTAAAGTTCAAGGGATGGAACACCTGGAGACATTGAGAGCTCTGTTCTAAGGTCTCATAGTGTATTCTTTTCACCTGAAAAGCTGTGTGGATTACTTAAACTAAAATCGCTTTTTCTTTGAAAGTTAATAATCATTTGCTGCTCTAAAAGGAGTTAATGTAATCAACTCCTAATTAACATACAATTAAGATGCCTGCCACTCCATAACTAGCCAATAGTCAGAAATAAATAAGAACATAACTGATGAACCTTTCCATTCTCCAGGGTTAGGATTAGGGAACTTTGAGACTTGTCAAAATGCTTCAAGAACCTGATTCACAGTAGTTTCCAAAAACCTAAGGGAGAATGTGTTTTTATGTATATGTTTATAGCCTGTTTCCCAGAGATATGGAAGCAGCAGACACCTGTCAAGAATTTCCAGTGAAACATTTTTGTTACCAGCAACTTGAGGATAGCAGTCTTAACCCCATCTAATCCATTGGGCCCACAGAGAGTGACCTCCCCAGGGTTCACAGAACAACTTAGTGGTGAAATCAGGATGAGAGCTTCTAGTTCCACATCCCAAGCCTCATACTCTGCTTCTGTCTGATAACATTTAGATGAGCTCTCTGAAATAAAAGCACTTTAACTGCTGCTGCTGCTGCTAAGTTGCTTCAATTGTGTCCGACTCTGTGTGACCTCATAGACGGCAGCCCACCAGGCTTCCCCATCCCTAGGATTCTCCAAGCAAGAACTGGAGTGGGTTGCCATTTCCTTCTCCAATGCATGAAAGTGAAAAGTGAAAGTGAAGTCACTCAGTCATGTCCGACTCTTTGTGACCCCGTGGACTGCAGCCCACCAGGCTCCTCCACCCATGGGATTTTCCAGGCAAGAGTACTGGAGTTGGGTGCCATTGCCTTCTCCACATTTTAACTGAATCTATCATAAATCAAGCATCTGTAGTTGAATCTTTGTCTCTCTCAAAATTCTTACTTATGTCATGATTTACTCCAGAGTCCAGGATAACTGTAAGGCAGAACAAAAGGGTAGATGTCTTAAGAGTTTGGGGTGAATATGCTGAATTTCATTTGTTTTAAAATATGAATGAGACTGTCTTTACTCCATTGTATATTCTTGCCTCCTTTGTCAAAGATAAGGTGTCCATAGGTGTGTGGGTTTATCTCAGGGCTTTCTATTTTGTTCCATTGATCTATATTTCTGCCTTTGTGCCAGTACCATACTGTCTTAATGACTGTGGCTTTGTAGTAGAGCCTGAAGTCAGGCAAGTTGATTCCTCCAGTTCCATTCTTCTTTCTCAAGATTGCTTTGGCTATTCAAGGTTTTTTGTATTTCCATACAAATCTTGAGATTATTTGACCTAGTTCTGTGAAAAATACTGCTGGTAGCTTGATAGGAATTGCATTGAATCTGTAGATTGCTTTGGGTAGCAATCCCACTGTTGGGCATACACACCAAGGAAACCAGAATTGAAAGAGACACATGTACCCCAATGTTCATTGCAGCACTGTTTATAATAGCCAGGACATGGAAGCAATCTAGATGTCCATCAGCAGATGAATGGATAAGAAAGCTGTGGTACATATACACAATGGAGTACTACTCAGCCCTTAAAAAGAATAAATTTGACTCAGTTCTAATGAGATGGATGAAATTGGAGCCAATTATACAGAGTGAAGCAAGCCAGAAAGAAAAACACCAATACAGTATACTGACACATATATATGGAATTTAGAAAGATAGTAATGATGACCCTATATGTGAGACAACAAAAGAGACACAGAGGTATAGAACGGACTTTTGGACTCTGGGAGAGGGAGAAGGTGGGATGATTTGGGAGAATGGCATTGAAACATGTATACTATCTTGTAAGAAACGAAGCGCCAGTCCATGTTCAATGCAGGATACAGGATGCATGGGGCTGGTGCACAGGATGATTCAGGGAGATGATATGGGGTGGGAGGTGGGAGGGGGCTTCGGCATTGGGAGATCGTGTTCACCTGTGGCTGATTCATGTCAATGTATGGCAAAACAAATACAGTATTGTAATTTAGAATAAAGTATTAAAAAAAAAAAAAAAAGAAAGAAAGAAAGAAAATGACCAGGAGAAGGAATCCAGAGGGTAGCATATAAAACACAAAAGGCAGATGTGAGAACTTTCAACCTATATTAAAATATTATCTCCAAAAAATAAATAAATAAATAAGTGAAAATGAAAAAAAAAATAAATAAATAAAATATGAATGAAATGCAAATACAAGTCAGTGACTAAGGTCACAACATCATTAAGCTAAAAGTTCTCCCCAGAAGTTTACAGACACCAAAATTAACAGGAACTCTCACTGAAAAATATAACTCAAGAAATTTCCCTATATTGCTGGAGATGGATCAGGGAAGAGGAAGGTCAGAGCATCAGTGTCAGGGAAACCCCAGCAAGACTGAAATGGAGCCATCCACGGCTTGGGGAGAGTCCACTTGCCCAGTCAAGTACCCTAATATTGCTTTTTAGTTTAGTTATTGGAACCTTTCTACACATACTCATCTCCTTATATCATGTTATTTGTCAGCCCTCAGAGTTAGACAAGGATTTTAGGACTATTTCTGAGTCATGAAGATCCCCTGGAGAAGGGCATGGAAACCTACTTCAGTACTCTTGCCTGGAGAATCCCATGGACAGAAAAACCTGGTGGGCTACAGTCCAAAAGGTTGCAAAGAGTCAGAAAGAAATTGCAGAGAGTCAGAAAGTAAAGAAGATTTGAGAAGGAGCAGGTTGTGTTGGAAAGAATTAAACTGAAAGCCCAGAGACATAGTTACCAAATCATGGGGCTGGATCTGGCTTGGAGTTTGGTCAAACTCTTTACTTAATATCCTTATCTGCAAGATTCCCATCCCAAGACTCTAAGTATGTGGTCATGACAAGCACTGGGAGAAAGCAATAGCCATCTTCCAGATAAAATGAATGTGCTTGGAGCACAAATCTTGAAATGCAAGCATTTCCCAATACAATTGAATAATAATTTTAAGAACACATTTGTTGGATATGGAGTGGAGGAGTGTGGCAGGGAGGCCAAATCTGGAGTCACATGATACCAGTTTCCACTAGAGAAAGCTCCTGGAAGCTTCTGAACCTCACTTTTCCCACTTTATCACAGGAATGGTTTGAGATTCTGACTGAATGTGTTTCATAAAATATTAGTGCCTCATAGAAACATAGGGATTATTTCTAATTTCTTGCTGTTCATTTTTTTTTTTTGCACTTGTATGTACCATCTGCAGAAATGGTAGGCATCGCAGAGGAGGTTCCTGTCATCAACCTCCAAAATGTCTACTTTCTAGAGGTCCTGGGAACATTTAGTGTAGTCTAAAAGAGTTAATTCCCCCTTAGGTCCAGTTTATTTTGCCAGCTCCAGCTGCTGTATCCCGTGTTTTGCTGTATTGATAACACATTGCTTTATATTATGTAAATGTACATGCTCTTTGCAAACTGGCAGAAATTACAAGACAAAAGAAAAATAAAACAACTCACTGCGGTAGTCCTGTCTCCTGGGAGCTCATCATCTCAGGAGTTCGGTGACTGACCTTTTCATTTGTCTGAACAAATAGAAACCAAATTATTGACTTTGTTTTTTAAATATTTGTTTTCCTCCCTTTCAAGATAAATTACTAAATAAAAATATCAGGCGCTTGGTTTTATTGTATGTTTTGGAATTGTACTCTACTCGAGGCTATTTTCTTCCCTGGACTCCAGCTGTTTAAGAGTTTTTCTGCCATCAGAGAATGAAATTTGTATTTAAGATGTTATCTTCCACAGGCTCAATGTTGGAGACTGAATCTACTTAAAATTACTATTGAAAGTAATTTTCCCTCCTCATGAATTTCCCACTATTCTCCTGTTGAGACCAGGCTGGCTTTATTTACCTTCATTGTAAATGTTCTAATAATTTTCAAATAAACTTTCTTTCACATACACTATAGTACCTCAATGGACCTTATTGATAAGCTGGAAATACATGTAACATGGGTTATTAGTTGACTGAATCTGTTGTGATTGGATGATTAAATAAAGGAAAGGTACATGACAAAAGAGATAAGTTTAATTTTTAACACCTTATGAATTAGTGAATAGGATCTTAATGGACTATTCAGCTTCCCACTGTTGGATTTGGCACAGAAATGGGAGAGAAGCTATTCCATGCTTTCTCTGTATTTGGTTTTAAATTTGTATTTTATATTGGAGTATAGTTGGTTTATAAATTTGTATTTGTTTCAGGTGTACAACAAAGTGATTTAGTTATATATATGTATGTATCTGGGCTTCCCTGTTAGCTCAGTGGTAAAGAATCCACCTGCCATTGCAGGAGATGCACGTTTGGTCTGTGGGTCAGAAAGATCCCCTGGAGAAGGGAGTAACAACCCACTCCAGTATTCTTCCCTGGAAGATTCCATGGACAGAGGAGCCTAGTAGACTACAGTCCAGTGGATCACACAAAGTTACACACTATTTAGTGACTAAACAATAACATGCATATATTTATTATTTTCCAGGTTCTTTTCCCATGTAGGTTACTACAGAGTATTGAAAAGTGTTCGCTAAAGCGTACAGTAGGTCCTTGTTGGTTATCTATTTCATATATAATAGTGTGTATATGTTAATCTCAATCTCTTAATTTATCCCCTACCCTCACACACATAGCTGTCCCCTTTGGTAACCATAAGTTTGTTTTTCTAAGATTATGAGTCCCTTTCTGTTTTGTAAATAAGTTCATTTATATCATTTTTTTCTTTCTCTGTTTGACTTCACTTAGTATGATAATCTTTAGGTCCATCCACGTTGCTGCAAATGGCATTGTTTCATTCTTTTTTATGGCTGAGTAATATTCCATTACATACTCCAAAAAAGAGAAGGGGATGGCAGCAGTTGAGATAGTTAGATGGCATCACTGACTCAATGGACATGAATCTGAGCAAACTGCAGGAGATAGTGGAAGACAGAGGAGCCTGGCGTGCTGAAGCCCAAGAGGTCTCAAACAGTCAAACACGACTTAGTGACTGAACAAAGACAATACAAAATCTCCGTGTGTGTGTGTGTGTGTGTGTGTGTGTGTGTGTGTGTGTGTGTGTATCCCATGCTTTCTGAGGCAGCACAGGGAGTAGGAACAGACTTGCTCTGTGAATCAGGGGACCTGGTTCTAAACTACAATCTAGAACAAACCATCTCACACTTCTGGCCTCAGCTTACCTGACTTTACCTTAGGAGGCACCAGCAGTGACTAATATACTTTAGTGTCAAATTGCTTGATAGCACAAGCTAAAATAAAACTCCATACACAAGCCCAGAGAAAGGGGAGAAGGATTGTCAATTTTTATTGCCCCAAATAAAGAAAGTATGTTTTTAATTCTAAAAACATGAAACAATAAAAATAGTAGGAAAAAAAAAACATCTTTCAAATGTAATTGAATGTTTTTAAAATTTTGCTACTTTTTTTCTCTTGGATTAAGGATTGATGAAAATTTCCTCACACATCAGAATCAAGACATGAAATTATACTTGGGAACTCCTAGGTTACATCTCCAGACATCATCAGAATACTGTAATTCTTTGAAATTTCATAAAACTAGCATATCTGAAAGATTCCTTTTTGCTCTAAAATTCAGTGGAACTTTACATTTGAAATGCTACAAACCTATACACACACACATATATCTGCATACATTATAGTTGAGTCTTAAAAAATGGCTTTCCTTAACTGAATGTTCTATTTAGAGAAGGTTAATATCGATTTTAAATGTGAAGGTCAGTTCATATTTTTATCACCTTAGTCAAATGATTAACTTCATAGAAAGGAAACTAAAAGTCTTCAGTACATTTGTACTGCCAAGTACTCCGCCCCAAAGTTTCATTTCTCTTTTTAAAACTGTATTTAATATAACTATATTATCTTAAAGTTTACTCAGTTTTATTTTAATGTGACATTTATATGAAAATACAGTATCAAACTATGAAATTTCGTTTATTTACAAAGTCAAAGAAAATACAAACACTTTCCTTGTATTAAGGCTCTATACTTTCATGTTTTCCCCTGTAAACTGGGGATACAACTGTCTGTATTCTCCTGTTGCTTGAGGGGGGTCTGAGGGTCCCTTGACATAGTTATCTGAAACACTTTTCTGTTCTGAAGAGTTTTAATTATCTCCGTTTTGCAAAACTGGCTTAAAACCATCGGTAAATCTGAAATCTCTGGTTAAAAAAATCACATGGTACTATGATACAGTGTTTAAAAAATATGAGCTAAATAATTTGAAAATAAATTATCAAAGGGATGGAAAAAATGAGACTGAGGTTCTTTTATGCCTAAAGGTTCAAAAAGCTTTCTCACAAGAGACTAATGCTCTGAAAAACTACGTTTGTCTTAATAGAAGAATATAGAATATTTCAAGAACAATTAGCTCAAATGAGGCAAAATAAAATAGTGTATAAATGAAGCCCATTGTAGACAGAAAATTCATGCTACGTGGATTAGCCAAATTACTCCTCTAGTAACCTGGCTATATCTGAATGCCTGCTTTAATTGAAGATATTCTAGGAAAATGATGGATCTAATAGGAAAGACTGAATCTTTTCCACTTTTCTTAGCAACTGTAAAAATCAGAGCATCTTTTGTTTTACTTTTGAAGAAAATTACCTCCCAGTCACATGATATTAATATAGCAGGGCTGGGCAACAACCATCTGGCCATCCCTGGTTTTTTATTTTGATAATGTACCAGGGACTATACCTGACACATAGTGTCCAGTGGTGAAGATGAAACAGCTCCTCCCCTCAGGGAAAGGGCAGATCATTGCAAAGAAGCACAGGTACTTCCCAAGGGAAGAAAAACACAGAACCATTTGAAGACATGTCAGGAGCACCCAACCTAATCCAGAGCATCAGGGAAACCTGGTTGGAGGAATTAACTTAAAATCTGACTTTTGAAAAGTCTTAACTAGCAAATAGAGTGGTGGTAAGGACTTCCAAGAAGCAGAGAAGAAAATACACAAGGGCAGAAAAGATCAGCGAAGTGAAAATGCTGTCCTTAGGAATGCTCAAAGCAGAGGATGGGTGCAGAGTCAGGGCCACATGGCAAAGAGCTGTGTGCATAGCATGTAGCTGGAATTAAGACTGCTCTTTAGTAAACAAGGTATCTGCTACAGCTGCTGTTCTTTATTCTGGGGGAATAAAGCAACTTACCTCTGAAGCAATTGATTTTTTTGTTTAGGAGAACATCATGACGGATCTGTTGCTGAAGAGGGGTGTAGGAAGCAGCACACCGAGGTGGAAAGCAGCGTGAGCAGAAGGGCCTCTGAGTGAGGGTATGTCCTGCCTGGGACCAGGAGTGCCGGAGGGCAATCAAACCACAGAAGGAGGAGAGAGAGAGGTGAGCGGAGTGTTCTAGCAGAGAAAGAGTGGAAGGGAATGGGGAGTGAAGCCAAATCATTCTTATGACAGTGCTAACTACTATGCAGTTTCAAGCTATTCCAGCTGCCGTGCTATAAGCCCTCAGTGTCACATACTGTCACTTCAGATAAGTTAGTCATTGTTATTGTTTAGTTTCTAAGCTACGTCTGACTCTTCCGTGACCCTATGGATTGTAGCAGGCTCCCCAGCCCATGGGGGTTTCCAGGCAAGAACGCATTATCATTTCATTCTCCAGAGTATCTTCCTGACCCAGGGATCGAACCCACATCTCCTGCTTTGGCAGCCATATTCTTTACCACTAAGCCACCAGGGAAGCCCTCAGTTAGTGATAGCCTTGCATTAAAGTTATATTAGAAGAATTTTTAAAAAGAAGGAGGGACCCTCCAAAATGAAGCCCAGTACATAGGAAGTTTTTGGCATGTAAAATAGATCAACCATAAACTCAATGGAGAGAAGGAACCAGACGACCAAAAAAAACCTCTAAACTTCTCCAGAAGTCTGAAATAGAAGGCAGAAGATGAGCTTTCTATGGAATGAGGGATTAAGCATGTTCTTTAAATAGTAAATCACCAGGTTAGATACCTTGGGCTCCCAAATGGCAGGCACTCATGATTCCCATACTAAAGAGTTTGAACTAAATTCTAGTGGGAATTGGGAAACCAGGAAATGGCAACCCACTCCAGTATTCTTGCCTGGAAAATCCATGGACAGAGGAGCCTATTAGGCTATAGTCCATGGGGTTGCAAAGAGTCAGACACAACTGAGCGACTTCACTTTCAAGAGAGTAGTATGTTAGCGACATGACCATTCTGAGTAAAGGAAAATTAGAGTCAGGTAGGAAGCATTACAGAGAATGGAGAGGAACAGCAAAATTAGGGACAGTTGCTCAAATAAAAGACAGTGCCTGCAAAATCTGGGGGCGGGGGTGAGGGCTGTTGAAATGTTAAAAAGTAGACAGATAACAGAGAAATAAGACCTTAATCTGCATCCATTGATGAATCAAGAATGACACCCAATGTGGAGAAAAGTGACCCCTCCTAAACTGTTGGTGGGAGTTTAAGTTGATGCAGTGACTGTGGAAAACAGTATAGAGGTTCCTCAAAAAATTAAAAATAGAACTGCTATATGACCCAGCCATCCGACTCCTGGTCATATATACAGACAGAACTCTAATTCAAAAAATACTTGTATCCTTGTTCAAATCAGCAGTATTCACAATAGCCAAGCAACCTTCCATAAATATCCATTGACAGATAGGAATGGATAAGGAAGGTGTGGTTCATATATACAATGGAATACTACTCAGCCATAAAAAAGAATGAAATAATGCCATTTGGGGAAACATGGATGGACCTAGAGATATTAAGTGAAATAAATTAGGAGAGAAAGACATATATAATATCACATCTATATAGAATTTAAAATATGACACAAATGAATATCTATGAAACAGAAACAGATTCACAGAGAGTGGACTGTGGTTGCCAAGGGAAGCAGGGTTGGGGAGGGAGGGATTGGGAGTTTTGGATTAGCAGATGCAAACTGTTATATGTAGAATGGATAAACAAGGTCCTACTGCATAGCACAGAGAACTATATTTAATATCCTGTGATAAGCCATAATGGAGAAGAGTATGAAAAGAATGTGTATACACACACATATGTGTGTGTGTATGTAAAACTAAGTCACTGTGCTATGAACAGAAATCAACACATTGCAGTTAACTTCACATGTAGCTAATGCACACTTAAGGGATTAAGTGTACATGCTCAGTCGTGTCCAACTCTTTGCAATCCTACCAGGCTCCTCTGTCCACGGGACTTTCCTGGCAAGAATACTGGAGTGGGTTGCCACTTCTTGCTTCAAAGGATCTCCCAACCCAGGGATTGAACCCATGTCTCTTGCATCTCTTGCATTGGTGGCAGATTCTTTACCAACTGAGTCACCTGGGAAGTCTGTAAATCAACTATACTTCAATTAAAAAAAAATGACACTCAGAACTAAATTTAGAGCAGCTGAGTGGATGCTGATGCCATTCACTGAAACAGGAAACTGGACACAATGCAGATGTGAAAGTTACTATGAGTATTACATTTTAGATATGTTGGGTTATGATGTCTATTAGTCAGCAAGATGTATAACAAGTGTCTGATTGGACACATAAACCAGGAGCTCAGAGGATAGGATGGTATTGACAAAAAAATCTGAGAGTGTTAACAGATAGAAGCCACACACACACAAAACCTAAGCCCAAAAATAAGCCGAAGAAATTTATGAGATTACTCCCAAGAGTATGTAGAATATGAAGAAAAATGTCCACAAGATGTAACTTTAGTATTTTTAAAAATATATACTGAGAAGGAAGTCAAAGAAAAGAAGAAAACAGTATCAATTCAGGACTAAAGAATTGAGCTTCAAAAGACTAGTCTTCTCTGCCAAATACTACTAAGTGATTAAATAATAAAAGGTATCAGAAACACACATGTCAACTTTATACCATGAAGATGACTGATGAATTCCGCAAGAATAATTTATTTTAACCTGATGTCACAGTGCAGGGGTGGGTGAACAAGTGAGTTGAGTGATCCTAGAAAACTCCACTTAGACATTAGGCTTGACGGGGGAAGACATTCAAGAACATGTTCAAGAATGTTCTTGAATTAGAACATTCTAATAACACATAATGCTGCATGCTGAATTTTCCCCCATCCTTTTACGTTCAAACACTTATCTTGTTTTGTTTTAGTGAGTTTCTCACAGAGGCATAGTTAGGTCCTGTCTTTCACCCACTCCATCAATATTTTAATTGGTGTATTTAGACTGTTTACATTTAAATTAATTATTGATATGGTGGAGCATAAGTCTACCCTTATTATTTATTTTCAGTTTGGTGGTTCTAGTTTTCATCCTTCAGTCCTTTTCTTGCCTCCTTGTGGGTTACTTAAATATTTTTAAATTTTCACCTTGATTTATATATAAAGTTTTTCAATGTATCACTTCAAATAGTATTTTAGTCGTTACTCTGTGTATTTCAGTTTATGCACATAACATAGAATCTCCGATATTAACACTTTGCCATGTCAAGTAAAAATGTAGAAATCTTAATTCCATATAGGTACCTTTATTCACCTCACTTTTAATATATAAATAAGTTTACATTAAGCACCACATCAGATAATATAATTTTTGCTTCAACCAAACATAATTTTTAAAAACTCATTCTCAAAAGGAAGCCTTTTATCTCCAGATTTACATGCTTCATCATTCTTCCTTTCTTCTCTAAGCCCACCTTCTTCTTTTGTTATTTCTTTCCTGTTGAGAAAAGTTCTTTTAGCCATGCTTTAATGGTTGTTCTGATAGCAACAAATTCTCTTTGTTTTCCTTCACCATATTTTGTTTTCCTTCATTCATGCAGAATATTTTTGCCACCTATAAAATTGAGAGCAGACAGTTCTTTTCCTTCAGTCTTTGAAATATTTTGTGCTCCTGCTTTCTGACTTCCATGATTTCAGATAAGGAAGCCCCTGTTGTTTAAATTATTTCTCTATAGACCATGCATTGCTTCTCTCTAGCTTCCTAACAATGAATTACATGTTAAGTGATCCTGTTTCCAAATAAAGTCACAGTCTGAAGGGGGTTAAGACTTCAACATATGAATTTGGGGAGGGAGTATAATTTGACCCATAACATTTGCAATGTCAGCCCTGTAAAGATTCCAAGATATTTAAAGATTTTTCTAAAGTATCTTATTCAAATTTTGTCATTTCCAGTGGTATGGGTTGCTTGAGTACCATTTTATTCAAAAGAAACATTGATGAGTGTTGATTAACTCATTCATTCAAACATTTATTCATTGAGTCAAATAACTTGAGCTCCTACACTGTGCCAGGCAGTGGCGATAGAAAGAATAGTTCTATATAAGTAACATTCAAGAGTTTATAGTCGACCATAGGGAGGGGGCAAAGCATATAAACACACAACTATAGTGCAAGGTCAGATCCAGAAGAGTGGTAAAAGGATGTGCTTTGGTGATTTGTAGGAGAAAGATTATTTCCCTATCAAAGTGAATCAAGAGAAGCTTTATGGAGAGAGTAGCATAACATCACTATCTAGAAGAATAAGTAGGATTTGAGCACAAGAAGAAACGGGGGCTCCTTGTAAGAGGAAGAGATTGAACAAAAGCAAATAAATGGAGAGGCATTTAAGGTGCACAAGGAATAGAAGGTTTGGTTTGCTGTTTTTTCCATGAATGTTGTTTGTGACACCAACAAATTTGAAAATTTTTGCAGAGTGTGGGGGCACTCCGCAGAGAGAGTAGAGGCAGTGGAACTTCCCTCAGCAAAGCCAAGGGGTCCCGAGGAGAGATGAGCCTGCTGTCCACCAACCCAGCCCCCCAGCGAGCTGGAGACATCAGTCGCAACAGGGGTTCTGTGTGAGCAGTTTCGCTTTATTGCCGCAAGCTCCCAGTTTATAAAGGCAAGCAGGAGGCGGTTTGCGAGGGACTTTCCATAGTTGCACCAATCACATTAAAGGTCAAATCGTCATGCGCCTTCATTATAACAGGAGTCTATGGTGATCACGCGCTGTCCACATGCACAGAAATCAGGAGAGCCAATCAAAAACTTTGACAAACAACACAGACTCTGCTCCCATCTCTTCCACCCGGGGCCATCTTAGTTTCCGACTGCAAAGCTAGCCCCTTTGTTTTTAAGGTTTCCCATTTAGGGCCCCACACAGAGTAGAGATAAGGTGTGAGTTGATCAGCAAGAATGAAGCAGACTTTAGAATTAATCAGACCTTGGTCTGAATCCTGTCTCCCACACATGATAGCTCTGTGTTCTTTGCTTGCCTGAGTCAGTTTCCTCACTGTGCTAACAAGTCACTATAGATCTATGAGAATTGAATGCAAAATACTCAGCACTTTTTCAGGTATTCCTTCTAGAGTGACAGGCACAAACACGCATGATTTTATCATTCATGTGTTTCACATGAAGTAGGGGATAGTAGGGGATGCTGTCCACCCTTCTCACCTGCCAAGCTTGTGTACTGGTTCTAGGCTGCGTTCACCCAAGGAAGAGATGCCTGCCTCTCCTTAGCAAGGCACATTCCCCTGCCAAGCAATGTAAAAAAAAATATAGAGGGGAAATTTTTCCGATTCATGTAACAAAGCTGTAAAGATCAGTCATGGGTACAGAACAGGTGCATTGTAAAGCCAAAGAGAGCATTGTTTCAACTGACTTCATAATAAAACTTGTCATGATAAAGGTCAAGGTACTTAATGATTTTTTTCTAAATACCTGCACACTGTCACAATTTTTTTTCTGATTAAGAATATCATGAAATCTTATATGATTTCTTTTTGGTGCAATCTTAGAATCTGAGACAAAATACAAGAAGACAACTTTGAGATCGAACTTCAGTATTCTGTGGCTGTGACCAAAAAAAAAAAAAGAGATGACCACAATAAAATGTGCACAGATTTAAATATGGATAAGACATAAGAGATACAGAGAAGTTAGATCATTACAACTATTTGATCATATAACTAATTATCAATAGTAATGCTCACATGGCTTATCTAATCTTAGTATAATTAAGGAAGTAGCTATCAAAACTGTCAGTTACACCGACAGTGCTCAAGGGATGCAAGTGGAATTCAAATGCTAGTTGCAAGTTTTACTTGTGTATAGAAATTGCCTCCATGAAACCTTCCTGTCTGTCTCTCTAGTCTGCCTTAATTTCTCCTACTTCTGAATTCTCATGACAACATCACATAGTGGAGAAGAGTTAAATTACCTGAAATCCAATCCTGACTGATGGAGAAGGAAATGGCAACCCACTCCAGTATTCTTGCCTGGAGAATCCAAGGGACAGAGGAGCCTGGTGGGCTGCTGTCCATGGGGTCAGGCAGAGTCAGACACAGCTGAAGTGACTTAGCAGCAGCAGCAGCAATCCTGACTGAATACCTTTAAGCAGCACAACCCCATGCAAGTTTTAATTTCTCAGCATCAATTATGCCTTAGATTGGGCTGCTGTAAAGACTGAATGAGATAATGTACATAAACTACTATCCAGGAGTACCTGCCATATGATGCTGTCACAATAAATAGCACTATTAATATCACGTGATACTCTTCATTAATTTCTCCCCACTACCGTATGCTTGTTTATACATCTGTGGCGATCTAAACTGCCTCTAATCCTAGAACGCATAGCTATGCTGAATTCATGGTTGAAATCACGATGACAGGACCCAGTTAATAGTTAATAGTAACAGATATTAAAGCAGACAAACATTTCATAAGAAAAATTTGAGTCAGAGGTTATATAGATGATCAAAGACCTGGGTTGGGGAAGAGCTGCAAAATGCCATACACAGATGTGTCAGCCTCTACTAATTCATTTGCCTCAGCATAAATTAATGTTTTTATTATAAGCTTAAGTTACAATGTGTATTTTCCAACAAAGATAAAGTCAAAAGTATTTATGGGCAATAATTTTAACTAATGCAATATGGTCTACTGTGTATTCTTGATAGACCACAAAGAACGGAGGACAGTTGCTAACCATGGTTATCTTGTACTGTTTTCAACAGTAGCAGAAACATACATGATAAAGGCTTCCCTGGTGATCCAGTGGTTAGGAATCTGTCTTGCAATGCAGGGGACACCATGTTTATCCCTGGTCCAGGGATGATCCCACATGCCAATGGAGCAACTAACCCCGTGCGGCACAGCTACTAAGCTCATGTACCACAACAGCTGAAGCCTGTGCACCATTGAAGCCCTTGTTCCATAACAAGAGAAGCCACTGGAACCAGAAGCTCACATGCTGCAACTGGAGAGTGGCCCCTGATCTCTGCAACTAGAGAAAGCCGGTGCACAGCAACAAAGACTCAGCAGCCAAAAAAAAATGTATTTTTAAAAGAAACTTACCGGATAAGCTTAGAAAAGTGATGAAACACACATCCTCTGCCCTGAAGTTTACATTTGTAATTCACCTCCTCACAACAGGACTTAAAGGATGAATGTATCTTTCCATCTGATTTGAAGGCTAATTTATTTTGAATTTATCTGATAATAAAACAAAAAGCAATTTCAATTTGCACTCTGAACTAGTAGCTTGGATCTTCAATCTAAAACAACAATTCTAAACAGAAGCCAGTGTGGAGAGTGGTGAAGGTTTAGGAGTTAGACCTATGCGAAAATCCTGGACCTACTATGTACTAATTTTATAGAGTGAAAATTACAATGCTAGCCTGAGACACAAGGGGTTACAAGGATTACATGAGATAAGGCGTGACTCACTTAGCATGGTGCCTGGCATGTAAGCAGCCAGTAAACAATAAAATTATCAGTCATAGTGATCACATTCAGATACACAGTTCTAAAGCAGGCTTTAACAGCAATATAAACAAAAATAAAATCCCAAGACAATTATAAAAATGTGAGCTCCAGGAAGAAGGGCTATTTGTCTCTTTTATTCACTGCTTTATCTCCTGAACTAGCGCAGGCTCTGAACCAGAGCAAGTGCTTAATAAATATTTGTTGGATGAATTAATAACAAGCTCTAGGAAATTGCATTCCAGAGGACCCTCCAGAACTGGGAAGACATTACGGTGCTCATTTTTCCCTCCATCCTCCCAGCATGCTCTCTGCTGAGGGACTGATGGGTTTAGACACAATTGTGAAGCATCAACACCGGTATAAAGCTTTTCAAACATGAGAATTTTCTGTACAGCAAAAGCTCTCTAGTCAAGGGTCTCTTTTGTTTCTTAAGTCACCTAAATAGAAACGACTGTAGTTCTGTCGGATAGAAAGGGATGTGAGTTGCCAAGAGTGATGGACCTGGATACAGGATGGTTGGTCTCAGGCCTGCCATTCATGAGCTGTGTGGCCTTGAGGTCACCACAGTGACCACTCACCGGTGTGAGTCAAGGGCTTGTGTGTGCTCTTAAAAGTCTGAGATACTCCACAAAAAAGGAAAATCAAGTTATGAAACATTCTGTGCATCAGTTTCCTCCTCACACAATAGAAAAAACACCCTGGTTCATTTGCACCAGAGTTCCTAAAGAGATCAAATAAACGCCCCTGAAAATAATCACTACACAAAAATATTTTTGTTTGTCCAGGAAAATACTTTATCCCAGTAATAGCCACAGCTTATAGTAAATAGTTTTTACAACTATTCTAAAGGAGGAGACTGAACAACTAGTAAAGAAGCCAACCGGAAAAAAACAAAAGTGGCTCTTAGATGGCCAAAAGTTTGAAAGATGTATTTCATTTTAGAATTGTAATACCATTTTAAAATTGAGTTGTTGTAGCAGCTAACTTTTTTTTTTTTTTTTTGGGCATTTGAGCCCTAAAAATAGTATGGAAAAAAACCTTTCTGCTCATTTTTTAACATATAGTAAAGAAGAAAAATAATGATGTGGGGAAGATCATTTTATTCTGATTTTGAGATTTGTCCACAGAGGATATAAGCGTAGGCCATTTCAAATGATCTTTTGTCTCTAAAAGCAAAAATAAATGGTACAGATATCAAGGCATCTTGTGTTATTAGGGGGAAGACTAGCTGAAAAATATGCTGCATTCAAAAAATAACAAATTCTCAGCAGACCAACAGGGTCGATCCTCCCCCTCCTCAGTATCTGCCTGCAGAACACAGAAGGGTTCCTGCCTTCAAGGTTCTGGGGCTGGGATGCAAACAAAGTATAACAAGTGTTCCAGAAAACTGAGATTTGCTTCATTACCAGAGAAGACCACAAAGTTTGGCTGATGCAGGTAGCATAACCAGGGACAGACACCAAAACAGAAAGTTCTGGGAGCTGTTCTGAGAGGCCCAGAGTGTTTGAAAGTGAAGTCACTCAGTCGTGTCTGATTCTTTGTGACACCCCCATGTACTGTAGCCTGCCAGGCTCCTCCATCCGTGGGATTTTCCAGGCGAGAATACTGGAGTGGGGTGCCATTTCCTTCTCCAGGGAATCTTCTCAACCCGGGAATAGAACATGGGTGTCCCACATTGCAGGCAGAGTCTTTACTGTCTGAGCCACCAGGGAATCCTAGAGTCTTTACATAGTGTTTATATAGGAATGTTCAAGGATGGTCCCAAAGTGCTTAAACAGAAGTTCAAGGATGGCCCCAGAGTGGAAGGGCTAGGCTGTATATAATGAAAGCACAGTCACCACAATCCTAAATAGCAATGATTCCTGGGTAGAAATGGGACACATTTGAATGCATGCGTATTTGCTTTTCTATGTTTTCCAAATCTATAAGAAATCAAATACTTTTGTAATGGGAAAAAAATTGAATAAAAATGGTACAGCTCAAAAATTTACCCCAATGATATTGATGAGATTTTAGTATCTTTTGGGTTTTATGTTTTTCCAGTTTCAATACTTCATCTTCCTAGGCCATAAATTAATTTCTTGGAGCCACTGTGTACTAAATAAACCTCCTTCCCCCTCCAGCTCCCACTGAAGCTCCTTAAAGAATAGATTAGGCTGCTGGGCTGTTTTTCCAGGAATTATTTAAACATTATCTAAATGTGCAGGCAACACGTTGCTGCCATCTGCTTTTAATGAAGATGATAATGATGAAGATCACAGCCTTGTGGGTGAAGATTCCATGAACATGCATATATGTTTATAAAGCTGTGGGTATTAATTTAGATCACAGCTCTAGTAGAATGAAAGCAGTGTTTTAACATCTTTTTGCTTCTGTTTTCAAGGATCTCTATTTCCAACCTAGGTATGTTGTAGGTTTGAGGACTCCCCACCCCCCACCCCCAATCAGGTGGCACTGTGATAAAGAACCTGCCTGCCAGTGCAAGAGACATAAGAGATGCAGTTTTGATCCCTGGGTGAGGAAGACCCCCTGGAGAAGGAAATGGTTACACACTCCAGTATTCTTGCCTGGATAATCCCTGGACAGAGAAGCCTGGTGGGCTACAGTCCATGGTGTCGCAAAGAGTCAGACATGACTGAAGTGATTTAGCACAGCACCCAATCCTACTGGGTTTAACCTTTGAATGTAATTTCAAAGAATTAAAAGTCAGTGGGGATAAAGGTAACAACTTTGTGAATCTTAAAAACTGTATAGGAACCACTAAAATAGGGTTTCTGAAAAGAGTTGGTTTGGAGACTACTACTTGGGTCTGAGGACCAATGTGACTCCCTCACCCCATCCCTCTTCATGCTAATGGGACCTACGGGGAGGCTTTATCAGATTCTCTCATCTGGTCACAAGCTAAGAAGCTGTACTGGGACAAAAGTTCAGTGGAGTCTTATCACATTGATACAGGAAGCAGAAAGGAATTATGGAACCTTGAGGCAAGCAGAGAGAGAGAAGAATGACTCCCAGGAATCAGATGAGTAGAAACTCAAGAAAACTGCTAGAGAGAAAATCTGAAATGGCTCACTGAAATAGTCCCCTTCCTGGGGAAGAGAACAGAGTGTTTTCTTGATGCTAGAAGAAAAGGTTGACTGTGTCTTCCTCTTCTTCCTAACTTTTGTTGCCTCTTAACCCATTTGGCCCAAAGGCCAAGACCCTGGCAGCCAGGAGGGCTGTGATCGATCATCAGTTCATTGCAGGGTCTGGATTCTGACTGCGAGCCCAGGCTGACAACGGCCACTCCTACGACGTGGGCAGTGCAGCTCTTGTCCCCAGAGGTCCCTGGGAAGAGTCAGGACATTAATTAAATTAGCATCACAGGTTGCGTCCTAGGCCATCATTTCTTCCCCTTTTCTCATTCCACCATTTATCATCCAAATATCACCTATGAGGATAAACAATGAATAGTAGCATTAAAAAAAAATGCCTCAAATTTGAATGTGTATTCCCCATTACTTGGCCTTCCCTGGTGGCTCAGATGGTAAAGCGTCTGTCTACAATGCGGGAGACCCAGGTTTGAACCCTGGTTTGGGAAGATCCCCTGGAGAAGGAAATGGCAATCCACTCCAGTACTATTGCCTGGAAAAGCCCATGGACAGGGGGAGCCTGGTAGGATACAGTCTATGGGGTCGCAGAGAGTCAGACATGACTAAGCGACTTCACTTTCATTTTCACTTTCCCCATTACTTTTCGAGAGAAGAAATAAGCTGAAAATCTCTCTGCCTTATAAAGTTTAGAGGACTGAATTCGAAGATCCTTGCTCCCCATGCTTGGTAGAATAACACCCCTCCACAACTTCAGTAAGATGTCCACATCCTAATCCTTATATTATCAATCTTCTATTGAGAGGCCAACTGTGGCCTTATGATTGATGGGTGGGAGTGTGCAGGGGGGAAATCCGTCTATCATACAGCTTCTTCTCGGATTTAGACAACTGCACTTGCAGAGACACACTCTCCTAGGTTCTACGGCCCTCTGAAATGCCACCTCTGTTCGGAACTGTAGGTTCAGACCTCACCTGCAGCATTCAGTATACAGTTTCTATTCATAGGCTCTTAGGAAGTTTCCTCACATTTATCATGTTTCTCACACGAAGCTCACCAAACTGACCTCACTGCCTTGCTTCCTCCGTGATGTTATCCAACCCCAACAAGACACAAAGGCATATCTATTTCTGTGTATGACTGGCTATTGCTTCTACCTCTTGTTTTTGCATTACACAGGCTTAGGAAGCTTCTCTCTTAAGGACAGTCCTTGGTTTTCCATGTTTGTCTCAGTTTAAAATTACCTTCAGCAAATTCATATATTTCCAAAAGCATGTGTGTCTCTGGGGACTAGTAAGAATCAATACGCCTTAGACTACATGCTTCCCCAGAAAAATCTTCCTCTCTCAACCTCTCCATTGTCCAGGTCTTGGCTCACCGGTTCTATTTCCCTAACAGTGAAATTTCTTTCCTCATTTTTCTATCACAAAGGCTAGGTCTCTGAGTGTTCCAGTTCTTCTCTTTTTCCTCCTCCTCCTTCTCAGCAGGCCAAGTAAAAGTTAAAGTGTTCTAACCTACTTTCTAAATCGCTTCTCTTTCTTCTAAATCAGATGCGGGGGCTAGCCCTGCTCACGGGAAAACCAGGCTTGCCTTCCTTTCACTTTGCTCCTGGGCTAAGCACTCCAACACCTTCAGAGGATTTCATTTTGTCCCCAGCCTGAGAGATAAAAATGCAGTCAGTTCCAGGTTGGTCAAAAATAAATGTGACCCGCCACCCAGGAGATCTCATTTCAATCATGTTGACCTTTACAGCTGAAATTTAGGATGTTATCTGTCCTAAATCTCTCTACTCTCTTAATGTCCTAGCTGTGTTCTCCTCGTAGGATGTAGCACACCTGTTCTCACTTGGCACTGTATCTTAAAAACCCAGTAAATATGTTATGCTGATATTCCCTCAGCAAATTGCATGAATCTCATGTACCCTCTTCACTCATCTGTCCCAGGTGTTGGGGTGGTTTCCATTTCCCCTTAGGACTGACAGGTCACTTCTCCCCACCTCCCCCAGCTGCTGCTAAGAGGAGGTCTCTCAACAATGTCCTCCGGACAGTCTTTCTCTGGGAACCATCCTGGCTCACTCTAAGAATGTGCTGATTAATGTGGCTAAACTTGGGGAGAAATCCAGTCTCCAATCTAGTAACCACTAAATCATCCTCTTCATTCTTAGTTCTTCCTCTAAAAACAATTAAATACGGTGCACTTCCTTCTCCCACTCATATCTGTGTTTTCAGATTTTGAGTTCAGTCTCTAGTTAAGAAAATTCCTCTATTTCCCCATTTCAATGGGCACATCCTCATCTAGTTGTTTTTTTTTTTTTTAACTTTTCTACTGCTCATCTGTCTCTGAACTGACAATAAAAACATGCAGTTTTTTTTAGAAAGACAAATACCACATGGTATCACTTACATGTGGAATCTAAAATATGGCACAAATGATTCTATATACAAAACATAGGCAGATTCATAGACATGACCTATGGTTGCCAAGGGTGCCAGGAGGAAGTGGGATAGACTGGGAGTTTGGGATTGGTAGATGAAAATATGCTTTTTAAAGGATTCTTCAATATCCGCAAGTCAATCAATGTAATTCATCACATTAACAAACTGAGAAATAAAAATCATATGATTATCTCAATAGATGCAGAAAAAGCCTTTGACAAAATTCAGCATCCATTTATGATAATAACTCTCCAGAAAGCAGGAATAGAAGGAACATACCTCAACATAATAAAAGCTATATATGACAAACCCACAGCTAACATTATCCTCAATGGCGAAAAACTGAAACCATTTCCCCTAAAGTCAGGAACAAGACAAGGGTGTCCACTTTCACCACTACTCTTCAACATCGTACTGGAAGTTTTGGCCACAGCAATCAGAGCAGAAAAAGAAATACAAGGAATCCAAATTGGAAAAGAAGAAGTAAAACTCTCACTGTTTGCAGATGACATGATCCTCTACATAGAAAATCCTAAAGACTCGACCAGAAAACTACTAGAGCTAATCAATGAATATAGTAAAGTTGCAGGATATAAAATCAACACTCAGAAATCCCTTGCATTCCTATACACTAACAATGAGAAAGTAGAAAAAGAAGTTAAGGAAACAATTCCATTCACCATTGCAACGAAAAGAATAAAATACTTAGGGATATTCCTACCTAAAGAAACTAAAGACCTATATATCAAAAACTATAAAACACTGATGAAAGAAATCAAAGAGGACACTAATAGATGGAGAAATATACCATGCTCATGGGTCGGAGGAGTCAATATAGTGAAAATGAGTATACTACCTAAAGCAATCTACAGATTCAATGCAATTCCCATCAAGCTACCAGCAGCATTTTTCACAGAACTAGATCAAATAATCTCAAGATTTGTATGGAAATACAAGAAGCCTCGAATAGCCAAAGCAATCTTGAGAAAGAAGAATGGAACTAGAGGAATCAACTTGCCTGACTTCAGGCTCTACTACAAAGCCACAGTCATTAAGACAGTATGGTACTGGCACAAAGACAGAAATATAGATCAATGGAACAAAATAGAAAGCCCTGAGATTAACCCACACACCTATGGACACCTTATCTTCGACAAAGGAGGCAAGAATATACAATGGAGTAAAGACAGTCTCTTTAACAGGTGGTGCTGGGAAAACTGGTCAACCACTTGTAAAAGAATGAAACTAGACCCCTTTCTAACACCATACACAAAAATAAACTCAAAATGGATTAAAGATCTAAATGTAAGACCAGAAACTATAAAACTCCTAGAGGAGAACATAGGCAAAACACTCTCCGACATAAATCACAGTAGGATCCTCTATGATCCAACTCCCAGTATACTGGAAATAAAAGCAAAGATAAACAAATGGGATCTAATTAAAATTAAAAGCTTCTGCACAACAAAGGAAACTACAAGCAAGGTGAAAAGACAGCCTTCTGAATGGGAGAAAACAATAGCAAATGAAACAACTGACAAACAACTAATCTCAAAGATATATAAGCAACTTATGCAGCTTAACTCCAGAAAAATAAATGATCCAATAAAAAAATGGGCCAAAGAACTAAATAGGCATTTCTCCAAAGAAGACATACGGATGGCTAACAAACACATGAAAAGATGCTCAACATCACTCATTATCAGAGAAATGCAAATCAAGACCACAATGAGGTACCATTTCACACCAGTCAGAATAGCTACGATCCAAAAGTCTACAAGCAATAAATGCTGGAGAGGATGTGGAGAAAAGGGAACCCTCTTACACTGCTGGTGGGAATGCAAACTAGTACAGCCATTATGGAAAACAGTGTGGAGATTCCTTAAAAAATTGCAAATAGAACTGCCTTATGACCCAGCAATCCCACTGCTGGGCATACACACCGAGGAAACCAGAATTGAAAGAGACACATGTACCCCAATGTTCATTGCAGCGCTGTTTATAATAGCCAGGACATGGAAGCAACCTAGATGTCCATCAGCAGATGAATGGATAAGAATGCTGTGGTACATATACACTATGAAATACTACTCAGCCCTTAAAAAGAATAAATTTGACTCAGTTCTAATGAGATGGATGAAATTGGAACCGATTATACAGAGTGAAGTAAGCCAGAAAGAAAAACACCAATACAGTATACTGACACATATATATGGAATTTAGAAGACAGTAATGATGACCCTGTAGGTGAGACAACCAAGAGACACAGAGGTATAGAGTGGACTTTTGGACTCTGAGGGAGAGGGAAAGGGTGGGATGGTTTGGGAGAATGGCAATGAAACATGTATATTTTCGTGTAAGAAACGAAGCGCCAATCTATGTTCAATGTAGGATGCAGGATGCATGGGGCTGATGCACAGGATGATTCAAGTAGAGGATGTGGGAGGGGGCTTCGGCATTGGGAGATTGTGTTCACCTGTGGCTGATTCGTGTCAATGTATGGCAAAACAAATACAGTATTGTAATTTAAAATAAAAAAAAATTAAGTGAAAAAAAAAATCCAATTCTCTAATATAACTGACCAAACTTCAGGCCTGAAACAGTCTGCTTCAGACATTCAGGACATTCTCAAGGTTTCAGTTCAGTTCAGTCCACTCACTCAGTCGTGTCCAACTCTTTGCGACCTCATGAATCACAGCACGCCAGGCCTCCCTGTTCATCACCATCTCTCGGAGTTCACTCAGACTCATGTCCATCGAGTCCGTGATGCCATCCAGCCATCTCATCGTCGGACGTCCCTTTCTCCCTCCTGCCCCCAATCCCTCCCAGCATCAGAGTCTTTTCAAGTGAGTCAACTCTTCGCATGAGGTGGCCAAAGCACTGGAGTTTCAGCTTTAGCATTATTCCTTCCAAAGAAAACCCAGGGTTGATCTCCTTCAGAATGGACTGGTTGGATCTCCTTGCAGTCCAAGGGACTCTCAAGAGTCTTCTCCAACATCACAGTTCAAAAGCATCAATTCTTCGGTGCTCAGCCTCCTTCACAGTCCAATTCTCACATCCATACATGACCACAGGAAAAACCATAGCCTTGACTAGACGGACCTTAGTTGGCAAAGTAATGTCTCTGCTTTTGAATATGCTATCTAGGTTGCTCATAACTTTTCTTCCAAGGAGTAAGGGTCTTTTAATTTCATGGCTGCAGTCATCATCTGCAGTGATTTTGGAGCCCCCAAAAAATAAAGTCTGACACTGTTTCCACTGTTTCCCCATATATTTCCCATGAAATGATGGGAGTTTGTTCATCTAATAGCCTTTCTGCCTCTATCCACCAAGTTATGGAAATCTTCCTTTTTATTTGTTCACTGGTGATATGTTCAGTAATATAATATCAGCCTGTCACGGCAATACCATACACAACTGCTCCAGCTTTCTAGGCCAACGCTTAGCCTAGCAGCTCACATGAGTAAGGACTCAGATTCTCCAGAAAGTTAACTTTGTTTTTGCATGGCACAGAGTATGAGGAAATGTTTGCCGCTCCATTCCTATGACTTGCCCCTCATGCTGTTTTCCTGTCTGAAATCCCGTGAATAGAAGTATCAAACAGTAAAAAGACTAGAGCTTCTACTTGGGCCTAGGCTCCAACACAAGCCTCTCAGTGTAACTAGACCTAAGTGAAGCAGCTAAACCCACTAAGAGGCCCATGTTGACATACACAAGGCATCCTAGACTGAAAAGGTGGAGCAGGGGCCTCCTCAACATGCAACGACGACCAGCAGAGATGACTTTAACTCACTGAAAAAGAAAATGGCTCACCCACTTGAGTCTGCCACCTGGAAGACACTGGCCTGGCAGTTGAATGCAGGGCTCAGGGGCCATGATTTGCACCAACAGGATGGTCTGAGCCTCCTTTCCCTTATTCCATAACACGCCCCAGAAGAGCCTGTCTTCTTCAGCAAGCCCAGAAGAGCCAGACTCCCCCAGACAGCCTGGGCCTTCCACTGCACCTTTTCTTGGGCCCCAGAAGCAAAGACTAGAATCCTTGGGGTGCCTTGCTCCCTCACCCTCAAGCACAGGCCAAAGGGTGAGGGACCCCCATTTCCAAGTTTTGGAGCTGAGCCTTTCCTCCCCCAGCCCTGAGCAGAGGCCCTTTTCCTCAGCTACAGACCAAAGGGATGGTAGCCCCAACCCCTGACCCTCTTCTTTCCTGTTGCATGAGGTTATTGTTTTTAAAATTCAAAGGGAAAAAGAAAATACTTACTGTTTCCTGAGGCTTCCAGGGAAGAGATTGTGGACCCTAAAGCAGTGGTTCCCAACCTGAGACTTGTTGGAGCAGCATTGGCATCACCTGGGAACTTGGAAATGCAAGCTTATTGGGCCCAGACCCACCAATCAGAAATCCACAGAGGCGGGGCCTAGAAGTTCCATTTCATGGGCCCTCCAGGTGATTCTAATGCACACCCTAATACAGAACCACTGCACTATAAACAAGGGCATATGACAGGAATCAGAATAGTTACTCCTCTACATGTGGAAAGGGGCAAACGTGAAGAGAAAGAAAAAAGCCCACTCCAAGACTTTCTCTTTGTGGAGAGAGAAAGAGATGCCTAGGGTGGGGTGGGGGAGATAGTGTGGAGAGGAATTTATATATCTCTTTCCTTGTTGTTGTTGTTTAATGGCTAAGTAATGTCCAACTCTTTGAGACCCCATGGACTGTAGCCCACCAAGCTCATCTGCCCATGGGATTCTCCAGGCAAGAATACTGCAGTACGTTCCCATTACCTTCTCTAGGAGATCTTCCCGACCCAGGCATCGAACCTGCCTCTCCTCTGGCATTGGCAGATGGGTTCTTCACCAATGAGCCATCTGGGAAGCCCACGTTTCTTTCCTACCAAATGATTTTGCAGTAGTATGAAAAAATGAGAAATAGTCACTGAGGACCAATTCTGGATTACAGAAATCAGTCTTCTCACTGCTATATTTCAGGGTTATTTTTCTGGAAGTCAAGTTTAGTATTTTACTTTAGCTATGTATTCCTATTAAGTAAAGCCTATTAGCTAGCATGGAAAACAAGTCCAGTCACAACTTGCCTCAGACCATATTTCGACCTAATTTAATCTCACGTTCAGTGCTATGCATCAAATGGAGAAAGCAGTTTGGAAAGGAAAAGAAGAGTTCCATCCTCCAGTCTCCTGTATCAGAAGCCCCCAGGAAGCAGGTTAGCAATGCAAATGTTCAAATACAACCCCTGAGGATCGTTTATGGAAGCCCCAGAAGTTGCCTATGCCTTTGCACTTATCAAGGGCTTCAGATGAGTCATCTGCAGGTGTCTGTAAAGCACCTGTTGAGAAATTCTGTTCGACATATTTAATAACCTGTGATTCCTGGCAAGTGCCTAGACTTTTAAAGCAAGTGCCTATTAATTTTGTCGAGATTTAGTTGCTAAGTTGTGTCTAACTCTCTTGGGACCCCATAGACTGTATCCTGCCAACCTCCTTTGTCCATGGATTTTCCAGGCAAGAACACTGAAGTGGGTTGTCATTTCCTTCTCCAGGGGATTTTCCTGACCCAGGGATTGAACTTGCGCCACCTTCATTGGCAGGCTTGGCAGGCAGATTCTTTTACGCTGAGCTACCAGGGAAGATACCTATTAATTACTAAGTGGTTAATAGTCCTTGTTTCTACATTCAGATATTTCCAGTTTGTAAAGCCCTCTAGCCTACTTCATTGTACCATCCTAACATCCTACAGCATGAAAATATTTACTTACGTTGAACATTTAAAACACACAATAAGGACAGGTAGACTTCACATCATTTTGACTACCATGTGTAGTACTGAAACGCCTTCAAACTTGAAAGGCAGGGACACCAGAGGCAGCACAGCACTGTACGCAGGATTCTAGACACATCAATAGAACTGCTCTCATTAAAGTCTTCATCTGGGCTCCTTTTCCAAGGAGGCCTTCCACCTCTCACTTCAGGTGGCTGTTCAGGGTTGTTCTGCCAAAGCACAGCCGTGATCACTCCTCTTAATTTTGCCATTAACTTGTTTTTCCCCTTCTCTGCAGAGTCTCAGAACAAACAAATTCTGTCTGCATGAATAATGCACTGTCTTCCCAGGTACAAAGAGGAGTGTAAGTCTGTAGAGCAGCACAAGGAAATGTAACCAAGTTTCACTTCCAAGGCTTTGCCTGCATCAAAGGGCTTGGAGCCCAGTTGGGAAAATCTTTCTTTTCTTTGGTTAATCTTTGAAATTCTTTCCCTTCCACTCCCAGCATTTCAAATTCCACTTCATCAAACGAAGCACACACATTTTGGTAACGGAATGGGAGTCAAAACCCTGGATTCTAGTTCTAAATTGCTACTAAGTGCTACATAAGGAGGGACAAGACATTTGGCCCCACTGAGACTCAGTTTTTCCTATCAGCAAAATGGACCTGATGAGGAGGTGAATTAGATGGTCCCTAAGACACTTGTTCCTCAGGAGGAAAGCTATATGACCAACCTAGACAGTGTATTCAAAAGCAAGGACATCATTTTGCTGACAAAGGTCCATCTAGTCAAAACTATAGTTTTTCCAGTGGTCATGTATGGATGTGAGAGCTGGACTATAAAGAAAGCTGAGTGCCAAAGAATTGATGCTTTTGAACTGTGGTGTTGGAGAAGACTCTTGAGAGTCCCTTGAACTGCGAGATCAAACCAGTCAATCCTAAAGGAAATCAACCCTGAATATTCATTGGAAGTTTTGATGCTGAAGCTGAAACTCCAATATTTTGGCCACCTGAGGCAAAAAGCTGACTCACTGGAAAAGATCTTGATGTTGGGAAAGAATGAAGGCAAAAAGAGTGGCAGAGAATGAGATGGTTAGGTTGCATTACCAACTCAATGGATATTTTGAGTGAACTCCAGTAGATAACGAAGGGCAGGGAAGTCTGTTGTATTGCAGTTCATGGGGTTGCACAGAATTGGACATGACTTAGCAACTGAACAACAACAACAAAATCCTTCAGGTCTCAGTAATGCTGATGGGGGTATGTGCCATACTTCATCCAAATCCAGATAGCACAACAACAAAATCCTTCAGGTCTCAGTAATGCTGATGAGGGTATGTGCCATACTTCATCCAAATCCAGATAGCGTAAGGCACCTTGAATAAGGATGACCTTACTCCCAGGTATTTCTCTACTCTGACAGCAATTTCCTTACTGACGTATCTACAGATTCAAGATTTTAAGAGCTGAGGAAGGAGAGTGTTATGGACTCAGAGCTATTTAATACGCTGCTGCTGCTGCTAAGTCATTTCAGTCGTGTCCGACTCTATGCGACACCATAGACGGTAGCCCACCAGGCTCCTCCGTCCCTGGGATTCTCCAGGCAAGAACACTGGAGTGGGTTGCCAGTTCCTTCTCCAATGCATGAAAGTGAAAAGTGAAAGTGAAAATGCTCAGTCGTGTCCGACTCGACCCCATGGACTGCAGCCTACCAGGCTCCTCTGTCCATGGGATTTTCCAAGCAAGAGTACTGGAGTGGGTTGCCATTGTCTTCTCTGTTTAATAGCCTGAGGAAAGGTTTTTAAGAATTGCCATTTCACATGTTCTGCAAGAGTATTATTGAGTCCTTACATTTCTCTCATTATTATTTCAAGAGAGAATGTTGAGGCTTATTCCGGAACTGGAAGCTCTGTGAGCCTGAGATGAAAATACAGCCATGAATTAAAGCAGCCTGAGCCAGTGGTCACTGACCAAGTATATGAATATTTGACTCTCTCTGCTGTTAATGGCAGATGGAAAGACAATGCATGGAAATGGTTTAATTTTACTTTACCAGGCTAAACTAATGTAGGTAATTAAGATTCACTGCCTTATTAACTTCAAATGGCTATATAGAGAGTCACATAATTCTGTTACTCTCTAAATATCGAGGTTTATCCATATAGTAAACACAAAATTATATACAATCGAAGGTCTGGTTATCTGTTCATGTTCTATCCTTAATGATGCACATCCCTTTAGAATACTCATGCTGTGTCCTTTATTTCTGAAGTGTGGCCAAGGGGGGTCCCAGAGGTTAATGACCATACAAGTCTCCCAACGAACCGGTGACAAAGACAGGTCTCAAAGAAGCTCTCATGGAGGATTAGTGCTCTTTCAAATTAGTCATTGAGGGGATTCATTTTTATTAGGAGAAATTCTTTCATTTTATTGTTCATGGTCCATTGAGCCATCTGGGATCAAGGGCATTTTGGACATTGGGCAGTGGTGGAGTGGGGATGAAAAGAAGGGAGATTGCTTCCCAAATGGACTCAAATGATATTTATGTTTTATAATTTGCCAACAAGGTAAGCTAAACTCCAGCCCCATCCTCTCAAAAAGGTGACTTTAAAAAGCACACTTTAGAAATAATCTAACTCTGAAAATGTATTGTCCTGGGCTTATGGGGCTCTAAACAATTTGTCATACAAAGCACAGTAAGCACTGCCCTGTCGAGGATGCTAAGGCTTGGCTAACTGCAAAGTGAAGTTCAAGAGTCCAGTAATTCAGAGGGGCTGCCAAGAGGGACCAGGAAGGTAAAGGGCCAGGAAGTCAAGTACAAGCTGTGTCCTAAGGGTGCCCAGCATCAAGCGGGAGAAACTCACTTCAACCACCAATTGTGAGGACTGTGCTTCAGCCAATAACAGGGGACAAAGTCCAGGTAGTAGAAGCCAGGTAGATCCTGCAGATGATGAGAAATGTGAACAAATCATCACTGGGACCAGGTCTGGAATACCCATAGTTTATTGACAAACTCCTGGCCCTTGGGATTTGCCACATGACTGAACAGATAAATGGACGCTGGCAGATTATCTATGGGAACAGCATTTCTTTTTCTTCCATTTCACAAAAATATGACAAATCATGTCACAATGTTGGCAGGAGTGAGAATCACTGGGGAATCCCCAGGGGGACCTCCTCAGAAAGTGATCAGTAGAATCATCCTCTTGAGAAAGAAGATCTGATGAGACCCTTTGTGTTTTCAAGTTTTTAAGAGAAACCGCACCCCAGGAAGGGAAAGGAAGAGGGAGATCTAGGTTCCTAAAATAACAAACAATTGCTTGAACATATTTTACCTCCAACACTCGGAGAGGTGGCTGTGTTTAAAACCTGTTTCTTTTCTGACCTTAGAGCCCAGCATAGAAGCACTAGCTGTGGACCCATCTCTGTTGAGGGTCAGCCTCTGAGCCCCCGTCCTGACAGCTCTAAGTTTCTGCTGGAGAGACCCTGCCTCCTCACCATCCTGCATTCCTGACGTCCTTGTCAATAAGTGGCAGCATGACCACTGGTCTGCCTCAGCCCAGATCTTTGCTGAGTGTCCTTTCAATCAAATGTTGTTGCTAATGTGGCTGTTGCCTCTTCCCTGAGCACAGCACAGGGCAGTGGGCAGCCCCACACTGAAGACTCACTGCCTCGTAGAATGACGATGTCCTGGGTCTGTAGCCACTGTGGGAGGGGGACTTGGAGCAGTTACTGTGCAAGGATGCAACTCACCAAGGTCACCTCCTCCTCAGCCACCAGCACCTCTTCTGGCAATAAGAGAACGCCCTTCCCCTCCCATCCTCAGGAGTACTGCAAGACCCAGAGCTCAGAGGAGGAAGATTATATAGGGGAGGACTGACTGTCAGGGCTGCTACTCATTATCACTGGGAGATAGGAGTGGGGGCTGGGGGCGGGGGAAGGGAGCATTTGTATTCTAGAGACAGAAGCTTCATAGTAAGCACACTCCATTACCACATAAGGGACATCCCTGTTTCAGAACCAACAAATTAATGAATTGATGGATGGATAAATTACAAGAGATCTGTCCTGTTTTAGAAGCACCAGCAGAACACACAGGTCTTGACTTTAGCCACTCCTATTTCTGCAAGAAGTGACTTTGGCAGCCTTGACTAAGACCTCAGAAAAGTTTGATCAGATGCAACATGACTGGCTCTGAGCCATTCCCTAGGGATGCGGAAAGTCAGACCTAGAACCCATCGTCTCAGTAAGAGGCTTATCCGAGCTCATCTGTGTTATCGATGCTAGGACCCGATGCTGAAAGCAGTGTTTGGCAGCTGTTTGGAAAGGCATCTTGAGTGGAGAGCATGTCCTGGCTTGGCCAGCAGGAGACTCCAGTTCAAAGCACAGCCCCACTTACGACCTGTGAGAACTCAATAGGAAAGCGAGAAAGATTTGTCTCTTGCACTTTTAATTCTCAAAACCGAGCCCAGTGTTGTTGCTGTTGTTGTTAGTTTCTCGGTCATGTCTGACTCTTTGTGACCTCGTGGATTGTAGCTCACCAGGCTCCTCTGTCTATGGGATTCACTAGGCATGAATACTGGAGTGAGTAGCCATGCCCTCCTCTAGGGGCTCTTCCTGACCCAGGGATCGAACCCAGGTCTCCCCATTTCAGGCATATTCTTTACTGTCCGAGCCACCAGGGAAGCCCCTCATGTAGGAACTCAATAAAGCAAAGAGGAGAAAAGAGAGAAACAGGGACAAAGGAGAAACTGCTGGCCTCCCTCATGAACTCGCTATGGTGAGCCCTCAGGGAGAAAGCAGGTAAGATGTTTTGTGGATCAAACATTGCTGGGTAAGTTCTGTGGGACAAAAGTTAGCCTCTAAACATCACAGTTGGAAGTTTAGTTAAAAGTCTGGCAGTTTCATTTTCAAAAGGCAAGGGTACTTGGTGAAGGTGCAAAATGCCAGCAGCTTCTATAGCCACAGTCTTGTTTTCAGCTCCATGACGTTGCCATTGGCCAAAAACACACATCTCTGAGTTCAAAGCATTCATCAAACAATGTCAAGGCAGAGCCACCAGAAGCAGGCCCCTGATTTCCGTGACAAATACAGCAATGCTGTATTAGCTAATGGGGCCACTTTCTGTGTTGTCAGATGGGCATATCAGTTCAGCCACTCAGTCCTGTCTGACTCTTTGTGACCCCATGGACTGCAGCACGCCAGGCCTCTCTGTCCCTCATCAACTCCCAGAGTTTACCCAAACTCATGTCCATTGAGTCGGTGGTGCTATCCAACCATCTCATCCTCTGTCATTCCCCTTCTCCTCCTGACTTCAATCTTTCCCACCATCAGGGTCTTTTTAAATGAGTCAGTTCTTCAAATCAAGTGGCCAAAATATTGGAGTTTCAGCTTCAGCGTCAGTCTTATTCTTCATTCTTTCCAATGAATATTCAGGACTGATCTCCTTTAGGATGGACTGGTTGGATCGCCTTGCAGTTCAAGGGACTCTCAAGAGTCTTCTCCAACACCACAGTTCAAAAGCATCAATTCTTCAGCATTCAGCTTTCTTTATAGTCCAACTCTCACATCCATACATGACTGCTGGAAAAACCAAAGCTTTGATTAGATGGACCTTTGTTAGCAAAGTAATGTCTCTCCTTTTAATATGCTGTCTACACTGGTCATAACTTTTCTTCCAAAGAGCACACAAACTGGAACAGAATAAAACCTTGGTGGAGTCACCCCAAAGGAATGGAGAAATCAGTAGACATCCAAGCTGGTTTAATATTGAACTGTTTCAAAACCAACTCATAACTGATGCCAAAAGAATAATGTACCCATTAAAATATGGCATGAGTAAAGATTTACAAAATAAAAGTTTACAGTATCTTCTGGAAGGATCCACCCAGGAGTTTCCTATATGGAACAAGACCAGTTTATACAGCTGATGTGCTTGGTCACAACCCCCTCCTTTGGAACATGAGGGGTTGATTCCCTGGGGCCAACTCCACTGAGACTCTACTGAGAAGTAAACATTTGCACAGGTTCACAGGCCCATTTACACTGTGTCAGGAATAAATGTAGCTGGTGGCAGAGGAAGGCCATCTGGGATGGCACCATGATTGGATGGGAGGGACAAGGAGATATGGGGCTGGCAGTGGGATGTGATACCAAGCCAGGGAGACTGATGCCTAGCTATACTCAGGGCTAAAGAGCATCTTTAAAGAGAAACACATTCTTAACCATTTGTTAGGTTTTCAGCAATACAGTTGGGTGGACAAGAGAACAGGTTCTACAGCCAGATTCTACCTAAGTTCCAATCACGACTTTGTTTTTCTAGCTTCAGATCTGGCTGAGTCATGAAATTTCTCAATGGGGTGGATAGGGGTGGATGATACTATCTACCTTGTCAGCCTGTTGAGAAGCCCTGGGGCTGGCCTCAGCCACAGATCAAGTGCTTGGTAATCATCTGCTCTGTTGAAGGTTCCCCACTGTTGTGCTCAGGTCAAATGCTTGAATCAAAGTCAAATAACTGTGACAAAAAAGTGATAGGCATGTTCACAAACAGTATGTCCTTTGGCCACATGTATCTTGGTCTTCAACAACAAGAACCATAAGGAAGAAGTGTTTTCCGCATGACAGACATGAAAACTGAGGTCATAACTGGTGTTCAAAGTGCTACAGCTGATAAACATGCCAGTCTAGAGTCTATGGAGACCTGCTTCTTGTAAAACAGCACAAACAAGGGCTGTGTTTGTAAAAAAAAAAAAATGTTACCGCAGCCTGAAGGATCTGTGCAGACAACATGGTAGCATTCTGTTTGTTTGTTTGTTTGTTTTTGCCACACCATGTGGCATGTGGGATCTTAGTTCCCTAACCAGGGATCAAACCCAAGTCCCCTGCATTGGAAGCATGGGGTCTTAATCACTAGACCACCAGAGAAGTCCCAACATGGTTGTTTTTGAAGAAGATATTAGTCTGATTCCAACAGCAGCAGGAAACACAGTCGGTTTTCTGTATCCACAGATGCTGTACCACACCATCTTATATAAGGAGCTTGAGCAAAGATTTGAGGATCCTCACAGATTTCTGAAACCAGTCCCCCTGGATACTGAGGGACAACTACAGTCAGCAGCTGTAGATAGAACATTCTCCTAAAACTACAGAGGCAGATCACCAGGCATGGTAGCTAGAAGTGGGGACCTCTGAGGCAGAGGCATTTAAAAATGCTGCTCCTAATCTTTAATGGAAGATACAAGCTGAAAATTGAAAGATCCTGTTTAAAAATGTCCTTTAGGTTTTGCCCAGCTGAGCAAGGAAAACATCTAACCCAAAACCAGGGAATATCTGGGGATGTCAGATTTTGGCTGCAAACCAGGAAAAGAGGGATAAGGTCTTTGAGAAAGGTCTGATGAGTCTCTCAATTCCTGGTCCACCAGGAGCTATGCCTAGCGAGGGTCCTCTCCTCCATCCTAGATGGAGATCAGCAGAGAAGAGCTCTGGAAGTTTGAGGAAGAGGAAACACCGTGTGGCATGGATTCATCCCTAACCCTCATCTGTATACCTCAATAATCTCTCTGAAGAAGCTCTCTGACTATGGTGGCAAAGGGAGAAGACATTTTCATTCCATGTCTTATAGACCTGTTTCTTTGCTGATTCAGGGAATCCCACTTCCTGGCCCTCAACTCTGCTGGAAGGCACTAATGATTTTATGCTTTCATTTTACTTCTTTGAATAGGAGAAAGATGATCACCAATAATGTATATGAACGTATTGTATAACAAAAATAAAGCGTTATACAAAAGTGTATAAGAGAACATCCCTGGTGGTCTAGCGGTTAAGAATTCACCTTGCAATGTAGGGGATGTGGGTTCGATCCCTGGTTGGGGAACTAAGTTTCCACATGCCATGGAGCAATGCAGCCTGCACACCACAACTAGAGAGTCCATAGGCTACAATGAAAAACCCTACATGACGCAACAAAGATCCTGCATACTGCAACTAAGACCTAGTCAACTAAAATTTAAAAAGAATAAATAAAATGCTCCAAAAATGTGTAAGGAATGATTATAAAGATAAATGTTATGAAGCAAAGGGAAAAATCTTAAATTTTAATAATAGAAGAGTAGGTAATGAACTATGGCTTATCTGCATGATAGAGAGCTAGACGGCCATTAAAAGTCATTTTATGATTAACTTTTAAGATGAAAGAAACTGTTCATGGGCTAATGCTATCTGAAAATCATACACTGCACATCTACAATTAAGTTAGATGGATAGGGAGATATGGATGGATGGATGGACGGATGGAAATGGAATCAATGAGAAGGAAAGGGAATGGGAGAAAATGATTTACCTCAGAATGGGTGTACCAGAGCTGAGCTTTATTTTCTCTTTTATTTTTATTTCTTTCATTCTACCTTGCTTTTTGTTCTGAAAGCCATTCAAAGTTGTTTACAGCGTACATACAAGATAAGATTAAGTTTGAGGAAATGCAAGCAGGTGAGGAATAAATATAAGGAAGATAAGTTACAGCCAGCAGGGTAACCGGTATGGGGAATGAATTCTGTGAAGCTCTACATAGTAAATAGAGACGGACCACACGTTCACCCCCTGAGTTTTCCAGCCACCAACACAGAGAGGGAGACACAGGAGGTGTCTACGACTTCTATTTCATTTGGAGGACAATGAAGCATTCGGAAAATAAAGCAAAATGATTCCATTTAAGAAAACAGGAGAGAAAGTTCTCCCATGTCCTTTGCTCAGCAGGACACTGTGGACGCTGGCAAATGGTGGGGTGAAGTTTGTCATCCTCTGTGACCCAGTGAGTCACCTCCGGGATCCAAGAAGCCGTTGTGTTATCTGAGGGCACAGTGCCAAAGTAAACGTAACAGCTGCTTTGGATGCAGGGTCACTATTACTCTAATTCTAGGCTTTGGGCTGACTGCTACAAACGGTCTCATCGAATCCTCACACAGGACCGTCCTCATTCCTCACAGACCTGGAAACACTTTAGAGAATAACTCAGACTCAGTGAGCAGGCAAGGGGCAGGGTCAGAATTCTGATTCTCCCACCCACCCACAGTTCACCATGACGCTCTGTGCTGCGCTGCGCTTAGTCGCTCAGTCGTGTCTGACTCTTTGCGACCCCATGGACTGCAGCCTGCCAGGCTCCTCTGTCCATGGGCTTCTCCAGGCAAGAACACTGGAGTGGGTTGCCATACCCTCTTCCATGGGATCTTCCTAAGCCAGGGATCAAACCCAGGTCTCCAGCACTGCAGGCAGATTCTTTATTATCTGAGCCACCAGGGAAGCCCATCATCACATTCTATTCCTCTTCAATCCAGAAGAAAAGCAAGGCTCCATACAGGGCAGTGGCACAATACCAACATAAAGCTCAGTGAAAACTCCCTAGAAAGGATCACTCTTCTCCTTTTAGTATCTCCAAGTTTTAGCCAATGATTAGGCTTACTCTTTTAATTGTCCTACCTCTTGGATTCCCTGCACCACATCTCAAGCCCTCCTGACTTGCACTGCTCCTAACTGACCTGCAGAGTTCTTGAGGCATCTCTTTCTCTCTACCTGACAAGGGACCTCCCTTGGAATTCAGAAAATCACCTTGGTTTCTAAATAAGTTCCTCCTTATCCTGCAGCTTCTACAATTCAAATATAAAGCCCATCAATAAACTCTTTCAAGGAGGTGCATCTTCAAAATGAAATTAAATCAACTGTGAATACATCACTGAGCCCTCCTACAGTCCTTCTCTGCCTCATTTATCTCCTTGACCTCTCCCCTCATCCTTTTTAGCACATGTTCTATTAGACCCAAAAGGTAGAAGAGGGAGGGAGTCCCAGCAATTTAAAATGATATTAAATTGACCAAAACAACATTAATAGAACTGGTAATGTTGATTGGAAATAAGTGCTCTTATATATTCACATTTGGAGTACAAACAAGAATAGCCTTCATTCTTGAGGGCAGTTTTATAAAGCATGTGAACAGTGTTGACAGTATACAGAGCCTTTGACCCAGAAATTCCACTTGAGTAGATTGTCCTAAGAAGACAAGGATAAATGAAGGCAAATTTTAGCTGGTAGAAAGTTTTCTAGCACTGTTCTAAGAAGGCAAGCCTGGAAACCAAGTATCTAAAAATAAAAGTTTGTTTAAATAAATTGGGATCTATCTTTAGAAAGTAATAGCACTGTATCCACATCAAAGAAACATGCACACATCGCTATATTTAAAATAATCACCAAGGACCTACTGTATAGAATGTGGAACTCTGCCCAATGTGATGTGGCAGCCTGGATGGGAGGGGAGTTGGGGGAGAATGGATACCTATATATGTGTGACTGAGCTGCTCTGCTGTGTACCTGAAACTATCACAACATTGTCAATAGGCTATACTCCAATATAAAATAAAAATCTTAAAAAAAAAAGCAATGTTGTAAAGCAAACTGTATTTATTGACTTCAAAATTATTTTTGGTTTTTATGTATTTAAATTAAGAAAATTGGGTAACAAAACCATTTGTGTAGCATGATTCTCATTTCTCAAATAAACACTGAATATGTATGTGTAAGGAAAAAAAATCTAGAAAAATATAAAGATACTCTAAAGTGTTGATAGTAGTTATTTCTAGAGTTGTTGTTACCAGTATATTTTAATTTCTTCTTTTGCATAAATGTTTTTTAAACTAACTTATAGTAAAGATGAATTACTCTGTAAAAAAAAAAAGAAGAAGAAATTTAAAAACCAAATAGGCAAAATACACCAAGGCCTCAGTGTTGCCTTTCTGTATACACTGAAGAAAGGAGCCAAGATACAGAGTAAAAAGCTGATAAAGCCAGGTCAGAACATTATTCTGTGTTTGTGGCATTGCCATATGTGTGTACATGTATCTGTGTTTGTTCAGTTACTCAGACAAGTTCAACTCTTTGTGACCCCATGGACTGTAGCCTGCCAGGCTCCTTTGTCCATGGAATTTTCCATGCAAGAATACTGGAGTGCGTTGCCATTTCCTCCTCCAGCGTATCTTCCTGACCCCAGGGTCAAATCTACATCTCCTGTGCCTCCTGCATTGCAGGCAGATTCTTTACCGCTGAGCCACCAGGGAAACCCATGGTATTGGCATGGGCAGAGCTAAAGATGTTAAAACCCTTCACATCATGTGGGGGTTGATGGAAGATATCCATGTAAGTATGGTATGATACTCTCTCTTAAGGGATGCCAACCCAGGGATGTCAATAAAAGTAACCCAAAGCTTTCTCTAAAACTTTCACATTCAAACCAATTTTTTGTAATATTTGTAAGAAATTTCCTTTCAGCCAAACCTTCCCCATCTTTGATTTCACAAGCCCACACCTATCCCCATGGATCCAGCAGGGGTTTATTATAGCTTTCATGGAAGCAGAAAGCACTTAGTAATCAAAGATAATTCTGCTCCCACGTGAATAAACGCAGTTCAAACTTGTCTGCCTCTAAAAGGCCTCAAAGGAATAGAAGACATAAATGCATATGATTTTAGTTCTAAACTGTTTTTAAAATATGTTCCAGCACACTTAATAGCAGAGTGAGCCAATGTACATCAGCACTTCTTTTTCTTGAAAGTTGCTACCACGTGTGACTGAACAGAAAGATGGATCCTGGCCTTTCATTTAAAATACCATCCGAGAAAGTCAGTGTTTTGCTTTGCCCCTTTCCTTTTCCCTAGTTTGGGAAATTTTTCATCCTCTAAAGAAAACTTATTCAGTTTCTAGTAGAAAACACAAATATGACCATGTTCTACTGCAGCGAATTCCAAATAGCACAGGTAGTGGTGCCCCTGCTCTATTTTTGCACTACCAAGCCAAACCTGGGCTTCCAGGTAAAATGTCAAAGAGTGTCAAGGCATAAAAAGTTAAGTACAGTTCAGTTCAGTCGCTCAGTCATGTCCAACTCTTTGAAACCCCATGAATTGCAGCATGCCAGGCCTCCCTGTCCATCACTAGCTCCCGGACTTTACCCAGACTCATGTCCATCAAGTCAGTGATGCCATCCAGCCATCTCATCCTCTGTCGTCCCCTTCTCCTCCTGCCCCCAATGCCTCCCAGCATCAGAGTCTTTTCCAATGAGTCAACTCTTCGCATGAGGTGGCCAAAATACTGGAGTTTCAGCTTTAGCATCAGTTCTTCCAAAGAACACCAAAGACTGATTTCCTTCAGAAAGGACTGGTTGGATCTTTTTGCAGTCCAAGGGATTCTCAAGAGTCTTCTCCAACACCACAGTTCAAAAGTATCAATTCTTCGGCGCTCAGCTTTCATCACAGTCCAACTTTCACATTCATACATGACCACTGGAAAAACCATAGCCATGACTATGGTTTATCTCTGATTTTTTTTTAAGTAATATCTCTATTTTTAATATGCTATCTAGGTTGGTCATAACTTTACCTCCAAGAAGTAAGCGTCTTTTAATTTAATGACTGCAGTCACCATCTGCAGTGATTTTGGAGCCCAGAAAAATAAAGTCTGACACTGTTTCCACTGTTTCCCCATCTATTTCCCATGAAGTGATGGGACCAGGTGCCATGATCTTAGTTTTCTGAATGTTGAGCTTTAAGCCAATTTTTTCACTCTCCTCTTTCACTTTCATCACTAGGTTCTTTAATTCCTCTTGGCTTTCTGCCATAAGGGTAGTGTCATCTGCATATCTGAGGTGACTGATATTTCTCCTGGCAATCTTAATTGCAGCTTGTGTTTCTTCCAGCCCAGCATTCCTCATGATGTACTCTGCATATAAGTTAAGTAAACCGGGTGACAATATACAGCCTTGACGTACTCCTTTTCCTATTTGGAGCCAGTCTGTTGCTCCATGTCCAGTTCTAACTGTTGCTTCCTGACCTGCATATAGGTTTCTCAAGAGGCAGGTCAGGTGGTCTGGTATTCCCATCTCTTGAAGAATTTTCAACAGTTTATTATGATCCACACAAAGGCTTTGGCATAGTCAATAAAGTAGAAATAGATGTTTTTCTGAAACTCTCTTGCTTTTTCCATGATCCAGTAGATGTTGGCAATTTAAGCTCTAGTTCCTCTGCCTTTTTCTAAAACCAGCTTGAACATCAAGAATTTCATAGTTCACGTATTTCTGAAGCCTGGCTTGGAGGATTTTGAGCATTACTTTACTAGCATGGGAAATGAGTGCAATTGTGCTGTAGTTTGAGCATTCTTTGGTATTGCCTTTCTTTGGGATTGGAATGAAGACTGACATTTTCCAGTCCTGTGGCCACTGCTGAGTTTTCCAAATTTGCTGGCATATTGAGTGCAGCACTTTGACAGCATCATCTTTCAGGATTTGAAACAGCTCAACTGGAATGCCATCACCTCCACTAGCTATGTTCATAGTGGTGCTTTTTAAGGCCCACTTTACTTCACATTCCAGGATGTTTGGCTCCAGGTGATTGATCACACCATCATGATTCTCTGGGTCCTGAAGATCTTTTCTGTACAGTTCTTCTATGTATTCTTGCCACCTCTTCTTAATATATTCTGCTTCTGTTAGGTCCATGCCATTTCTGTCCTTTATTGAGCCCATCTTTGCATGAAATGTTTCCTTGGTATCTCTAATTGTCTTGAAGAGATCTCTAGTCTTTCCCATTCTGTTGTTTTCCTCTATTTCTTTGCATTGATCACTAAGAAGGTTTTCTATCTCTCCTTGCCATTTGTTAAAAAATTTGGAAGACCAATATCCAAAGGGCAGTAAAAATACAGGCCCCTGATGATGAGTTTTAGCTTTCCTCTCTCCATATTTTTGCAACTTATTTCAATGGTTTCTGTGTTCAGTGTACACATTGCACTTTAATATCTCAGAGGCTTCCTCCACTCTACCCTCTCTGCTGGATCCACCTTCCTACTCTTGACTGCAAAGGAACTGCTAACCCACTTGCTCAGACAATCTACACTCTGTGAAGCATTCAGTGAACAAGTTCTTCTCCATCTTTCCCAGCCAAGTCAACCCTTCCTTTGCCAAGGCTACATCCTATATCTTAGAGGCAATTCCACTATTATATGGGCCAAACTCAGCTAGAATCATGTGTTCCATACACATCTTTACTACTAGAAAGTAAGATTTTTGAGAGCAATACCTAAGCCATATCTCTTTTTCACACTATAATCATCACAGTGCTATTCTCAATAACTAAGGGCTCATAAAACTTGTATGACCAAAACCAAAATGCTATGCTGGGTTATCAGACGGAGTGAAGGAAAAAGAAAAGGGAAGCAGGGGAAACAAGAGAAGAAAGAGAAAGTGGAAGATGCAGGAGAAGACGAAGGGCAAGAGGGGAGCGTGGACTGAAAAATTCAAGTGTGATGGCATTCAGTTCAGTTCAGTCGCTCAGTCATGTCCGACTTTTTGAGACCCCATGAAAGGCAGCACACCAGGCCTCCCTGTTCATTACCATCTACCGGAGTTCACTCAGACTCACGTCCATCGAGTCCGTGATTCCATCCAGCCATCTCATCCCCTGTCGTCCCCTTCTCCTCCTGCCCCCAATCCCTCCCAGCATCAGAGTCTGTTCCAATGAGTCAACTCTTCGCATGAGGTGGCCACAGTACTGGAGTTCCAGCTTTAGCATCATTCCTTCCAAAGAAATCCTAGGGCTGATCTCCTTCAGAATGGACTGGTTGGATCTCCTTGCAGTCCAAGGGACTCTCAACAGTCTTCTCCAACACCACGGTTCAAAAGCATCAATTCTTTGGTGCTCAGCCTTCTTCACAGTCCAACTCTCACATCTGTGCATGACCACTGGAAAAACCATAGCCTTACTAGACGGATCTTAGTCGGCAAAGTAATGTCTCTGTTTTTGAATAAACTATCAAGGTTGGTCATAATTTTCTTCCAAGGAGTAAGTGTCTTCTAATTTCATAGCTGCAGTCATCATCTGCAGAGATTTTGGTGCCACACACAAAAAAAGTCTGATACTGTTTCCATTGTTTCCACATCTCTTTCCCATGCAGCGATGAGACCAGATGCCATGATCTTCCTTTTCTGAATGTTGAGCTTTAAGCCAACTTTTTCACTCTCCTCTTTCACTTTCATCAAGAGGCTTTTAGCTCCTCTTCACTTTCTGCCATAAAGGTAGTGTCATCTGCATATCTGAGGTGATTGATATTTCTCCTGGCAATCTTGATTCCAGCTTGTGTTTCTTCCAGTCCAGCGTTTCTCATGATGTACTCTGCATAGAAGTTAAATAAGCAGGGTGACAATATACAGCCTTGATGTACTCCTTTTCCTATTTGGAACCAGTCCATTGTTCCATGTCCAGTTCTAACTGTTGCTTCCTGACCTACATACAGATTTCTCAAGAGGCAGGTTAGGTGGTCTGGTATTCCCATCCCTTTCATATTTTTCCACAGTTTATTGTGATCCACACAGTCAAAGGCTTTGGCATAGTCAATAAAGCAGAAATAGATGTTTTTCTGGAACTCTCTTGCTTTTTCCATGATCCAGTAGCTGTTGAAATTTGACCTCTGGTTCCTCTGCCTTTTGGAAAACCAGCTTGAACATCAGGGAGTTCACAGTTCACGTATTGCTGAAGCCTGGCTTAGAGAATTTTGAGCATTACTTTACTAGCATGTGAGATGAGTGCAACTGTGCGGTAGTTTGAGCATTCTATGGCATTGCCTTTGTTTGGGTAGGAATGAAAACGGACCTCTTCCAGTCCTATGCCCACTGCTGAGTTTTCCAAATTTGCTGGCATATTGAGTGCAGCACTTTCACAGCATCATCTTTCAGGATTTTCAGACTAATAGAGTTTTGCCAAGAAAATACACTGGCCATAGCAAACACCCTCTTCCAACAACACAAGAGAAGACTCTACACATGGACATCACCAGATGGTCAACATCGAAATCAGACTGATTATATTCTATGCAGCCAAAGATGGAGAAGCGCTATACAGTCAACAAAAACAAGACCAGGAGATGACTGTGGCTCAGATCATGAACTCCTTATTACCAAATTCAGACTCAAATTGAAGAAAGTAGGGAAAACTGCTAGACCATTCAGGTATGACCTAAATCAAATCCCTTATGATTATACAGTGGAAGTGAGAAATAGATTTAAGGGCCTAGATCTGATAGACAGAGTGCCCGATGAACTATGGAATGAGGTTCATGACACTGTACGGGAGACAGGGATCAAGACCATCCCCATGGAAAAAGAAATGCAAAAAAGCAAAATGGCTGTCTGGGGAGGCCTTACCAATAGCTGTGAAAAGAAGAGAGGCGAAAAGCAAAGGAGAAAAGGCAAGCATAAGCATCTGAATGCAGAGTTCCAAAGAACAGCAAGAAGTGATAAGAAAGCCTTCTTTAGCAATCAATGCAAAGAAATACAGGAAAACAACAGAATAGGAAAAACTCGAGATCTCTTCAAGAAAATTAGAGATACCAAGGGAACATTTCATAAGAAGATGGACTCTAAAAGGACAGAAATGGTATGGACCTAACAGAAGCAGAAGACATTAAGAAGAGGCAGCAAGAATACACAAACGAACTGTACAAAAAGGTCTTCAAGACCCAGATAATCATGATGATGTGATCACTAATCTAGAGCCAGACATCTTGGAATGTGAAGTCAAGTGGGCCTTAGAAAGTATCACTATGAACAAAGCTAGTGGAGGTGATGGCATTCCAGTTAGCTGTTTCAAATCCTGAAAGATGATGCTGTCAAAGTGCTGCACTCAATATGCCAGCAAATTTGGAAAACTCAGCAGTGGCCACAGGACTGGAAAAGGTCAGTTTTCATTCCAGTCTCAAAGAAAGGCAATGCCATAGAATGCTCAAACTACCGCACAGTTGCACTCATCTCACATGCTAGTAAAGTAATGCTCAAAATTCTCCAAGCCAGGCTTCAGCAATACGTGAACCGTGAACTCCCTGATGTTCAAGCTGGTTTTCCAAACGGCAGAGGAACCAGAGATCAAATTGCCAACATCTACTGGATCATGGAAAAAGCAAGAGAGTTCCAGAAAAACATCTATTTCTGCTTTATTGACTATGCCAAAGCCTTTGACTGTGTGGATCACAATAAACTGTGGAAAAATATGAAAGGGATGGGAATACCAGACCACTTAACCTGCCTGAGAAATCTGTATGTAGGTCAGGAAGCAACAGTTAGAACTGGACATGGAACAACAGACTGGTTCCAAATAGGAAAAGGAGTACATCAAGGCTGTATATTGTCACCCTGCTTATTTAACTTCTATGCAGAGTACATCATGAGAAACGCTGGACTGGAAGAAACACAAGCTGGAATCAAGATTGCCGGGAGAAATATCAATCACCTCAGATATGCAGATAACACTACTCTTATGGCAGAAAGTGAAGAGAAGTTAAAAAGCCTCTTGATGAAAGTGAAAGAGGAGAGTGAAAAAGTGGGCTTAAAGCTCAACATTCAGAAAAGGAAGATCATGGCATCTGGTCTCATCACTTCATGGGAAATAGATGGGTAAACAGTGGAAACAGTGTCAGACTTTATTTTGGGGGCTCCAAAATCACTGCAGATGATGACTGCAGCCATGAAATTAAAAGACACTTAGTCCTTGGGAGGAATGTTTGACCAACCTAGATAGTATATTCAAAAGCAGAGACATTACTTTGCCGACGAAGGTCCGTCTAGTCAAGGCTATGGTTTTTCCTGTGGTCATGTATGGATGTGAGAGTTGGACTGTGAAGATCGCTGAGCATCAAAGAATTGATGCTTTTGAACTGTGGTGTTGGAGAAGACTATTGAGAGTCCCTTGGACTGCAAGGAGATCCAACCAGTCCATTCTGAAGGAGATCAACCCTGGGATTTCTTTGGAAGGAATGATGCTAAAGCTGAAACTCCAGTACTTTGGCCACTTCATGCAAAATGTTGACTCATTGGAAAAGACTCTGATGCTGGGAGAGACTGGGGGCAGGAGGAGAGGGGGCCGACATAGGATGAGATGGCTGGATGGCATCACTGACTAGATGGATGTGAGTCTGAGTGAATTCCGGGGGATGGTGATGGACAGGGAGGCCTGGCGTGCTGTGCTTCATGGGGTCTCAAAAAGTCGGACACGACTGAACGACTGAACTGAACTGAACTGAAGTGGACTGCAAGGAGATCCAACCAGTCCATTCTGAAGGAGATCAGCCCTGGGTGCTCTTTGGAAGGAATGATGCTAAAGCTGAAACTCCAGTACTTTGGCCACCTCAGGAGAAGAATTGACTCACTGGAAAAGACTTTGATGCTGAGAGGGATTGGGGGCAGGAGGAGAAGGGGACGACTGAGGATGAGTTGACTGGATGGCATCATGTACTCGATGGACGTGAGTCTGAATGAACTCCAGGAGATGGTGATGAACAGGGAGGCCTGGCGTGCTGCAATTCATAGGGTCACAAAGAGTGGGACATGACTGAGTGACTGAACTGAACTGAACTGAACTGAACCCTTGTTGTTTTATCAGAGTTAAAAGTAGATGAGCAAATACAGGAGAAATGCTAAACCTTAAATGTTTCCAGGAGAAAGTATACTATTGGGGAATCAAGCAAGACACTCTTAAAAGTGTTTTAACAACCTATGCTTGAGCAATGTTTATTAGATGTTTAAATTACTTTCATATTATCTTCATCCATTTTGACTTTAAAATACTCCATGACAACATTTCTCTAAGTATATCGTAGGCTAGGTAGTGAGGGAGAAAAAGATCAAATAACTTCTGACTCAAAGACATTTAGGAAGCATTAAGTTAAAGTTTAAAAAAAAAAAAAATGCCTTCTGCAATTCTACCCAGGTCTCTTTAAAATATTGGTATCTATTTTGAATCTCTAAGAGTTTTCAGAATTTCTCAAACTCAGTTGATCACAGAATCCCTTTTTGATAGTGCTTCCCTTGGGTCCTATGTTTCTTAAAACACATCTTAGAAAATGAAGTCCTCCATAATGAATAGAGACCATTCCTCATCATTTATAAAGGGCACCAATACTAAAGAAATAAAATGGTATTCTCAGGAGCACTTGGTGAGTAAGAATGAGGATTTCAAGCCAAGTACCTGAGGCACTGGGTCACTGTGATTCCAAATCACTTTGAATATAATACAAGTTAGACCTTGGGAATGTTTATTTCGGCCTGAATCAAGTTTCATACTTCAGGAAGTTGTTGGAAGTTACTGAGAAAGGCATTGCAACCTTAGTAGAACAAGGAAGGTTAAGTGCCCGGAGCCGGCATGAAGAGTCCCGCCCGTGGCAAAGGTTATGAGGTTAAGGGGCCCGACAGGCAAAGGTGAGTCGGGCCTTAAGAGAGCCTCGCTGAATCTGCTTGAGCATCTGCCCCAAAAACCAGAGTTTTCCTGCCTTGCTGCAGTATGCCTTTCACCTATACTTCTGACATTATGAGGGGCTATCCCCACCACCTCTGTCTGTAAAGGAGTTAACTTAGGGCTCCAGTTAATAAATCTCCTGGGCGTGTTTCAGTCCAAAACTCCTCTGATGGCTCTCTAGCCTGCCTGACAGGATTATCCAGCAACATGTGATTGTTTACAGCCTCTTAACCATGAGAGACACAAGATGCTTTAAACTTTCTAAAAATCAGATTCTTTTGAGAAGTTAGAAAATTATTAGTATAGTATTAGTGAGTTAGTTAGAAATTATGTTGGTGAGGGGTTTCATTGCTGAGTTAATGATTGCTGCCAGGCCTCCATATCCTTAGGAACCTGGGATTATGTTAATCAATGTAATTGGAATGTAGAAAAAGAAATATAGTAGTTTTGATGTTAGCAATACTAGACTTTTGAGTTAATGAATTTTCTCTTTTGTTATAGATCACTGTACTCCTCTTTCTTTGTTATAAATCATTGTGTCCTTGCTATGTAAAAATGTAACTTTATCACTATCTTAAGACTAAATAGATCTTAAGGGGAAACAAGTTTTCTGATCGATTAACCATAAAATGTTAAAATAAAATGTTAATCAGTCTCCAGACCAGAAGATATTGTAAAACAAATGTAAGACCCTTGTAAGGACAAAGATATGCTGAGAACACATTTATCTCTATGTACAACTAAAAGTATAAAAGTGGACCTGGAAAATAAAGAAATGGATCAGTTCCTGGAAAGACTGGTTTCCCCTGTGTTGTCTTTTTCATTTTCTGGCTGAATTCCCATCTGGAACGTGGAGGCTCGCCATCTCTACTTACTTGCCCTGGCTTCTAAGACCCACACGAGAGGGAGCCCAAGGCAGGGCACCCTCTGCTATTCAAGAGGGTGCCGGTGGCCTATGTAGGTGGTGCAAACTCCTTGTCTCGGAGTTTTATTGGTTCTCTGCATAAACCAAGTTATTCAGCATCTTTTCTCCACTTATTTTCCTACTACACTATTTCTTTCTAATCTCTCTCCATATCTTTAATTAAGCAATTAATTTCTCAGATGCTGATGCCTTCCCTGCTTTGAATTCTCTGAATCCACCGGGGCTGGACCCCGGCAGTTAAGGGTTTAAGGAAGAAGATCTCAGCAAGGATGCCTGAGTCAGTAGCTGAACCCTAGTCCCTCAATCTCCCCTCCACCCTCCTCATACCTCCTTCTAAGCTCCTTGAGCAGGCTTTCCAGGTGATGCTAGTGATAAAGAATCCACCTGCCATTGAATGACATGCAAGAGACACAGGTTCAATCCTTGGGTCAGAAAGGTCCCCTGGAGAAGGAAATGGCAACCCACTCCAGTATTCTTGCCTGGACAACCCCATAGACAGAGGAACCTGGTGGACTACAGTTCATGGAGTTGTAAAGAGTCAGACACAATTGAGCACACACACACTACATGAAATCCCCTTAAGCAGACTGTCAAAGAGATTCATGGAACAAAGAATCACTGAAAAGGACTGTGACAAATAAAGGGCATTTTAGCTTGGTGAGGAGCTCTCCATTTCAGAAGGACAATGCTTCCCATGACCTTTTCCTCTGGGGGTTAAAAAAAAAGAACTCAGAGTCAGTTCCTTAGACTCTGAAATTGAAAATGACCAGAGTAACAGTACATGTTTGATAACCACATGATTACAGAAAAAAGCCTTGGGGATACTGGCTTATAATTTCAGGGACATCTGAAGAAGGAAAGCAGGGAAATTTATAGATGGGCATTTTTGACATGAGTTCTAGAAGGTCTGGGAGTCTCTAGGCTGGGAAAAGTAGAATCATATAACCCTGCTAGAGAAGGACAAAAGAAGTCCCTATAGGAGTCTTTTTAAGAACACTAATGCCAGAAAAACTTGAGCACTCATCTGCTGGTGTTTCTCCCAGGAAAAAGGACGCTAGGAGATTTGGGGGTTGAAATAATTCTTCAAACAGGTGTAAAAGTTTAACACATCTAAGTCTCAAGCTTTCCAACTGCCTTCCACATCCCCTAGTCATTGTGACAGCTAGAAACTCCTTGGAAATTTCCCAAAACTCCCAGGAAAGACAGACTGTCTCCTCTCTGTTTCCTCTTGAGAACCAATGAAACTACAACATCGTCCCCTCCCAAATCCTACCCCATTTTTGCAGCCCAGATTAAGTCAAGCCCATAGGAGATGTGATTCTGGACCATGTTTGAGTTGGCTGATGGTAAATCTTGGCTAGAATCCAAGCCTCCTAAATTTTAATCCATTGCATATAGTCTTGGGATCCTTGAGAAAGGCAGCACAGGATAATAATACATCATGAAATCACTGTATTGATTATCTAGACCACACCGCACTGCATTCCAACCATTGAAAAGAAATACCCAACAATTTCTTTGATTGATGAACATCTGTGGCTGTGTTGGTCACAAACAACAGAGATTAGAATTGTATTTCTGATGTTCAAACACCACTTAAACTTTTTCCATGAAAAGATAAAGCACAATATTATGTTCAAAATAAATTACAGTTTTGAAGCATTAAAATATGTATTGTTCAATGTGTTTCATCTAACCAGTTAATCACTGCATCAACTTAATCTTGAAATTTAAGTCAACTTTGGCTTAGCTTCAAATGAATGGAGATTTGACTCCTCATTAAAATATTCCCAGAAAGTTTCAGAAGGGGATCCTGCCATGCAAAGTAGAATAAAAGATAATAATGAAGGCTTTCTGTATTAGGAATGCACTACTATAGTTTTGCTAAATTAGGAAAGTTTTAGATACTGGATAAACCTGGGGCTGGGAAGAAGGATCACACTTACTGATATGGAATTTTAAAAAATAAGCTTGGTTATGCTAACTGATTTGTTAAGAAAAAAAAAGTATCTATCTCTCTCAAAAAAAAAACCTCTCATTTCATAAAAGTAGTCAAAGAAAAAGCACTTTAGATACCATGCAATCCAACCCCTTCATTTCAGGCACACTGAGACCCAGATTGAGAAGGTGAAATTTTCCTTCCTCACAAAAGATGCTAGCCATCTACAGCAAAGTTGAGCAGTATTACAGTTAAGCAATGAGTCTTACAGAAATCAGAGAATTAAGAAAAGTTGTTTTTTTCTAGAAAGTACTTAGTGGCTTCATTTTTCATTGTTTGTTTCTTATGTGTGTTTTTAAAACACTGGTGAAAGAAGTGGTATTTGGTATTCAGTTATTTTTTCTCTTAATAAAAATGGAGCAGGGAAAATTTTAAATGTGGAAATTAATAACAGCTTTACCACTGGGTCCAATAAATCATTCAATGCTATATTTTTAAAGGTGTATGTCAATTGTCGATTTAGAAATACCCAGTTAGATGCATAGTAACTGTTTGTGAAATCTTGACCCACTCCAGTGTTATTTATTTATTTTTTGGCTGGCTGGTTGGTCCTGCCTAATACAGCCTAGTAATGTTTTGAGGTAAAAATGTTAGAACTTTGCCTCCAGTAAATTTGAAAATACATTTTGAGAACTTTTGTTTCTGAGCAAAGCAGAAATCTTCAAGACACCACAATGATTCAAAAAAAAAATCAGAAAAGTAAAATAAATTGGAACAAGAAAATATGTATTTCAAAGAATTAGAGAATCCAGGAGGGATAAGATTAAGACCAAATAAGGATAAGGAAGCCCCTTGGAGAGGAACAATGGGGACGTCTTGCCTTTTGAAGAGGTGTTTGCTGTTTGTGGGTGAAGGTTGAAAGTTGAGAACCCGGGCTAGGGCAGCCAGAGGGCCTCTACTGCAAGACAGAATCCAGCAGAGCTGATGTCAGTGCAAAAATCTGCAGTGACAAAATTGGGCATGGCCTTAAAGAGTCCATTTTTCCACCATCAAAAGATGTACTAAATCCCAGGGTACATGGAGCAGGAGACTAAAGGGTTAAGTCAAATCTTCTAAAGAACAGAGTGAGATTTGCCACAAGTTCCCAGGGTCAAGGAAACACAACCCGCTGGGGGAAGAGCCATGAGGACAATGAGAGGTGAAAGCTCTACAGAAGATGTCATTTTAGTTGCCAAGTCATGTCTGACCCTTTTGAGATGCCATGGAGTGCAGCCCACCAGGCTTCTCTGTCCATGGTATTTCCCAGGCAAGAATACTGGAATGGGTTGCCATTTCCTTCTCCAGGGGATCCTCCTAACCCAGGGATAGAGCCTAGGTCTCCTGCATTGGCAGGTGAGCTCTTTACCACTGAGCCACCAGGGAAGCCCTTAGAGAAAGTGACCATCACTTTCCAGGGGCCTGGCCTGTCTGGGAAGGATGAGGTGGAGAATCCAGGCCTGGCCTCTGGCCTCTGTCAAGTGGCTACTGCTAGGATATGAAGAAATCATCAGAACTGAACCTTTCTGCCCCTTGAATGCTCCCCATTTCCTCCCCCACCCCCAGCCCACGGTAACCACCATTCTACTCTGTGTCTATGCATTTGACTATTTTAGATTCATTATATCTGTTGAATCAAGCAGCTCTGTTGTTCCATGACTAGCTTATATTTCACTCAGCAGAATGTCCTCCAATTCCATCTGCTGCTGCTGCTGCTGCTAAGTCGCTTCAGTCGTGTCCAACTCTGTGCAACCTCATAGACGGCAGCCCACCAGGCTCCCTAGTCCCTAGGATTCTCCAGGCAGGAACACTGGAGTGAGTTGCCATTTCCTTCTCCAATACATGAAAGTGAAAAGTGAAAGTGAGGTCGCTCAGTCATGTCTGACCCTTAGCGACGCCATGGACTGCAGCCCACCAGGCTCCTCCGTCCATGGGATTCTCCAGGCAAGAGTACTGGAGTGGGGTGCCATCACCTTTTCCTTTCAATTTCATCTACATTGTTGTAAATGGCAGAATTTCCTTCTTTGTTAAGGCTAGATAGCACTATACTGTATGTGTACATCACATTTTCTTTATCCATTCTTCCATCCACAGACATGTTCTAGAGATCTGCTGTATGCCACCACTCTTAGAGTTAACAATACTGTGTTATGCAATTAAACTTTTGTTACAAGGTTAAGTTGCATGTTTACTGTTAGAAGGGGAGGAATGAAGGAAAGAGGGAGGGAGAGAGAAAGGAAAGGATGGAGGAAGGGAGAGAGGGAGGAAGGAAGAATAAGAAAAAAAGGAAGAGAGGGAGAGAGGAAAGTGGGGGGAAGGAGGGAGGGAAGAAAAGAAAACAAGAAAGAAAAGAAACCAGCAGAGTTTTTCATAGTTTCTTAGGGAACAAGTGACAAAAGAAGAGACTTCAAGAACCTGAAAACTGAAACTACTCTCTGTCTAAAGCCATAGCTTCCAAAGGGGTAAATCAAAATCCTCTCACCATGACCCATGCATTTCCAACCCTTCTAGACTCTTTGTTTTGAGGGTTATCTTAGCCTGTCTGCTCCTTCTTCCCAGGATGTCACATCACTTGCAACTCAAGGAACAAATAATAATCATCCATTTTCTCATCACACAAAATCTTTGTGAGAATCATCTTTCTGGGTTAATAACTGTTTGTCCTTATGCTACATATCCATGGACAAGATGATATATTTTACAAATAATCTGTAGCATGAGTATCATCAAAGGTCAGAGCTGCACTGTAGCATACCCAGGCCATGGATCTGGAGGAAAAAAAAAAAAATCAAGGTGTGTGTATTGGAGGAGGGTAGCAGAAGCAGAAAGGAGAAAAGATGAGTCTGGAGCCAGCTCTGAAGGCCTCTGTTGACCTCATTGCATGCCTCACTGATTTGGTACAAAGCTTATACTGTCTCATAATTAGTTCATTTCTCATAAGTCTACATCTTATTCCTCAAACTCCAAGTAAATTGTAAACTTCTCCAAGGCAAGGTTTTAAATACCCCTTAGCAACTAAGCCTGCTGTGAAGGCAAGACAAGGTCACAAAAGAGAAAGGAATAAAGAAGCCGGTAATTGAAGGCAGGAAGGAGAGAGAAGGAGCAGAATGATACAGAAGGTATACCAAGACATACTTTAACCAAAGATGTCTCTCAAAGCCCCCTTTAAGACCTGGTGTCCACCTTGCAGACAGCTTTCCAGCACCCACCCTTTAGTTCTCCCCTAACACCCTGCTTCAAAATAAGCTGAAAAGCCCTTAATGAAGTTCCATGAGGTCTGAGTTCTGGGCGACCTGCCACGCTTTTGTTTAGCGGCACAAAACCGGCCCCCATCTTTGTGGAAAAGCTGTAAGACTCCTGGGAAGCTTGTTCCGCCTCACTAAGAAAAGAAATAGAAAGTACTGATTTGGTATAAAATAAAAGGCTCTTACTTATTCATATGCATTTGTTGGTTTTCTTTCTCCTCCTGTATTTGTTATGTTGTTCCCTAAACTAATTGCCTAATTACAGAGGGTGAAAGCATTTAAAGGATTAAAGTGTGATCCCTCACATGTAATGTGGAGGTAGAAATGCTTATTAATGGCTCCACTGAAAAATGCTCCGACCCCTGTCCCAGCCACTGAATCATTCATTAATCTGCTTCCTCTACCTGTGTATTTAACTAGCGTTAATCTCTCCAAGGTACCCATAAATACTGCTGGTCACTTATACAAAGTCCTTTAATTAATCACGTGAGTGGTCAGTGTTGACTCTCTTCTTTCCCTCAAGCCATTTATGCAATTCCCTGGGGAAAGAACCTAACTAAAAATATTTCTAGGAATGGCTGAAGGCACCTTGGAACCAATTATTCTTTCAAAATGGGCGTGATCAACATTTCAGACTTGAGAGGTCAAAATGGGGCTGTTTTCATTTTGACACATGGATGTGGCTGACATTTGTATTCTGCTCTGGACAGAGGAAGACATTAAGAAGTGGAGTAAGTCCCCTAAATACAAATTTCCTTCCGAGAGCACATTTATAAGTCCAATTTATTTTTAAGTCCAACAAAGTTAGCCTAGGTATCCAACTAACACAATCAGCTGTATAGTACTGTACTGTAATATGTCTATAATACTTTTCACACTTTTCCCTGAGCTTGAAATAAAGATACTGTACTACTAGACTTTATATAGTTGTTGCTATTTTAGTCACTACATCATGTCTGACTCTTCTGCGATCCTTTGGATTGTAGCCCAACAGACTCCTCAATCCATAGGGTTTCCTAAGCAACAGTACTGGAGTGAGTTGCCATTTCCTTCTACAGGGGATCTTCCCAACTAAGGGATCAAACCCATATCTCCTTCTTGGCAGGTGGATTCTTTAACACTGAGCCACCAGGGAAGCCCATTCTAGATAGTACTATATAGTAAAGTACACAAAAGCATGACGACTTGTAATCAAAACATGCATATGACTTGTAGAGATGTGAACTAGCTCAGGTGATTACACATGTGAAACATGTTCACGTCTTTGACAACTCCCAACTTGAAGGTTCATACACAGGGGACTTACTGTAAATACAAGAAAGAACCAACTGCTCCAAAACACCACTTCAACAAATCAGAGAGCCACGGAATTCAGCACATCCCTCCTTCAGCACCAGTCCCCATGGCAGATGCATTCACCAAGGGAAACCAGGTTATACTGCAGGAACAAGCAACTCTGATCACCTCATAGAGGTTTCCATCACATTCACACCAATTCCAAGGCAGGTCTGAGTGGCAGCCTTGCGACTGTTCAGCAGGGAGCCTGCTGGAATCGTGTGACCCCACTCTCTCAACAGGAAGCCTCCTGCTTGACAGGGAAAGAGCTGCGGGCCAAAGAACTGCAAGTAGGCCTGTCGCTGTCTCAGCCTGGGGTGACAGATGTCACTTCCAAGACTAAACATGCTGTCCTAGCCAAGTGAGAGGAGACTGAAGTCCACAACTGTTATGAGTTCACAGCGAAGGGGGGCAGGTAATGATACAAAAAAGTCCACCAGTCTTTAAATCAACTACTTATTGGTTAAAGGCAATAATACCTTTCTCTGATAGAGTATATACAGTCATATGCCTTACCTTGTTTGTTTCAGTTCTTTCATTTTATATTTATCATATTCTAGTATCTTTTCTTCTATCATAGGACTCAGAAACCAAACTCTGAATGAGCAGGAATTTAGCTGGTAAGTGCCTCAACTCTATCACATACATATTTTTATCATGTCAGTTCTTATGGCTTCTGGGTGCTGTAATTCAGAGATTATAAGGATTTTCTAAGATGATGTATGTGTCATTTTTCCTTAAGGTGTCTGTATTTTTTTAGCAGACTCTCAGTTTTCCTTCCACTGGTCAATTGACTCCTCAGTGGTTGAGACAGTCATAACAGCCTTTTGATCTTCCAGAATATTATGGAGTGTGTGTCATGACCAAGTAGACAAAGGAAGTGATTGAGGAGGGAATTTTGGAAGAGACATTGGGAGAGAGCAAGGGTTTTGCTAGAGAAAATTGGAAGATGGGCTTCAGCAGTGAGAGGGATGGGATCTGGCCAACAAGTCCAGCAGGAGGGCAGTAAGGATGTGGAGAGTGGCAGGGAGGGGGCCCAGAAGCAGTATCTAGGTATGGAAAAAGAGTGAGATGATCTCAAAGACAACAGTTTGTGTGCTTTGCATTTTGCAAAGGACTAGGGAAACCACCTTGTCTGCCCCAGCACCAGAGCTGGTTCTCACTGATCTGGTGAAAAGAAGCCTGGCAGTGCATCCAGACACATTAGCTGAAAATTCTGGATTAGCCTACACACAAAAAGTTTTTAAATGAGTCCCATGATTCATTTAATGTATTGACTCATAGTAATTTTTAAGAAATCATCCTCTGCAGTATACTGTGCTTTAAAGCTCATGCTGTTCTTCACTGGGAAGATGAAAGGGTAAACAATGCTAACACAGAAACAATTAATAGTGTACATAGCCAATTAAATAACACATTTAAGGAAGAAATTATGTTAAAATAAAACTCTACCCCATAAAAGATAGAAATCCACAACTAATATAAATTTCAATGATTTGGGGAGGCTGAAATCATTTTCTTTTTCAGATTATAAAAACAAGGAATTGGTTTATTCTGAAATCCCAGGAAGTTCTTCTAAAATGACAACACTTAAACATGCTTTAAAGGAGACATAGCATAAATGGACAGGTAAGCACATCTTTTCTCACTTGTAATATTGCCCTGCCATTTACATGTCTAGGGAGGGAGAAAAAAATCACTCTGCTTAAAATGCAAAAACTGGATTTGAAACATCCTTCCCACTCTACTTTGTCAACTAACATCACACCTGTCTTTCAAAAGCCAGTTTAGAAACCCACAGCCCTACAGACTTTTAAATTGAACCCACTGATTGTGCACTTTCAAAACATTTCCAAGGATGTGTTATGTGCCTCCAAATGCATTTTCAGGCCTACAGATGAGAAACACATTAGAGTACTGATTCATCTACATAACTATTACCCATGGTAGACATCTAATTCCTCAAAAGGGCTAAATGCCTTGTCATTTTATCTTTGGCTTTATACCCAGTGGTGTTGGCCATAGAGCAAAGACCTTAATGATGTCTGAGACAGAGAGAGAGAGAATGTGACTGAGGCTCAGACAGAAACAAATTTTCCATACTGATGTGAGGATCAGAGATAGAGTTGGAACTCAACATCTGACCGCCAAGCTGCATATGAAGGCTTCTCTCCATCTGTGAGCTCTTTCAGCTCATGAGGCCTGACTGTGAAATGAGGGGTGCCATCCTTGGCTTGCTTTAGTAGCTGGGGACAATGGCACCAGCAAAGCCCTCACTAAATGCTTACATTTGCCAGGCACTTTGTGTCATGTGCGTGTACTAACATTTTAGCGTTTGAAAACTGTGCATAAATGGGGACACAGAAAGGGAGAGGGTGGGATGATTTGGAAAAATGGCATTGAAACATGTATAATATCATATATGAAATGAATCACCAGTCCAGGTTCAATGCATGATACTGGATGCTTGGGGCTGGTGCTCTGAGACGACCCAGAGGGATGGTACGGGGGAGGGAGGAGGGAGGGGGTTCAGGATGGGGAACACGTGTATACCTGTGGCAGGTTCATGTTGATGTATAGCAAAACCAATACAATATTCTAAAACCTCCAATTAAAATAAATTTATATTTAAAAAAGAAAGGTACATAAAATAGCCAGTGTTTAATGACTAATCAGGAAGTGATCCGCCACATAAATGCCATCCAAGCTAAAATAATAAGAACAGTATTAAACCAGAACCAGACAGAAGTATGGACTGCCCTCCTTCCTACCCAGTAGAAACCACTGGGCTCTCCTTAGGATAATAGTGGTCTTGCTTTTCTTTCGGTTTTGCCTCCTAGTACCATGCATTATCTTATCTGATTATCAAAGTTCCCTAACTGGTAGGTGTGCCATGACCATCGCTCTCAGAGTGGGGACACTGGAGAACAGAGGTCAGCGCCTGGCCCTGCCCACACAGGTGGAAGAGGCAGAGCTACCTTCCAGGGGCAGGCGCTGGACCCAGGAGCTTTAGTGAGTGTTGTAGCAGTCTTGGACTTGATTTCAATCTTTACCCAGAGCTCTCTGATTCACTGTGGCTAACGTGGTCATGTTCAAGATTTGAGACCTGGTATCACAGGCCGGTGTTCCAATCAAGCCCATTTGTCTCAGCTGGGTTGAGGATGGTGGTAGGGAAATGGGGAAAACATCAGTGGCCAGGCCAGCCTGTGCCCTCACCCCCGGTAGCCCAGGGAAGCACTAGCTCCAAGCACAATTACACAGGCGGATCCCTGACTTTGTCTTATATGTACATAAACTCATCATTTAAAAACCTTGTGGAATTAAGAGGTTAGATAGAATCCAGAAGTCATCCTGTCTAACCCCTTAAATCTGAAAGAGCAAGAAACTCAGGCCCAGAGAGGAAGTGACTTGTTCAAGTTCACACACTGTGATAAGAAATGGGCAGGTGATAATGGTGGGTAAGTGTTGCTCCTTTAATTGTGTACAGCTTGCAACGGAGGTGACATCTGAATATTTACTTTCCATGCTGGGCTGGCCAACCACATAACTTCATACTCCATTTTGATGAGGTTCTGGGAAGTAAGCCAGCAAACTCAGGGATTTAGATAAAACTAACAATAATAGTTTCTCTTTTTCTCTAAACCCAACACTGAAGCCAAAGTCCGGTTATCCAGGCAAGAGGAGTTGGCCACTGTTCTCACAGCCATATGAATGACCAGAGATCATGAACACATGTAGTCACTAAAAAGGGTCTTTCTATAGTACTCTATGGGCTTCCCTGGTGGTGCAGAGGTTAAAAGCGTCTGCCTGCAATGTGGGAGACCTGGGTTCGATCCCTGGGTCGGGAAGATCCCCTGGAGAAGGAAATGGCAACCCACTCCAGTATTCTTGCCTGGAGAATCCCATGGACAGAGGAGCCTGGTGGGCTACAGTCCATGAGTCGCAAAGAGTCGGACACAACTAAGCAACTTCACTCACTATACTACTCTACAGTTGGTAACTGCTCACACACAAGTTCTTACATGTGATTCTCATAAGAATCCCTGGGAAAGGGTAAAGTTGGTCATATTGTTGCTATTTTAATGAAAGAAACTGAGCATTTATCTGAGGTCATAAAACTAATGGAGCCAAGGTGACCAACTCCTATTCCATCAGGACACGTGGTGACAGGGGAGAAAAAGAGAGCCTGAGAGATAGGAACAGGGCTTTGTCCTTCACTCCTTGGTCATGTGACATTAAAATGACTACAAACAGCCTTATTTTTATTAACTGTGTATCTCAAGCATCTCTCAGCTCTACATTCCCCCAATATTGTAGAACCTCAGACAGGTGATCTGATTTCAGCACAATGTTACCTATAAAGAATTTTTAGAATCACCAAGGTAGTAAGATATGCCATTGTTCTAAAATGATTCGTTCTGTCCTTATTTTCTAGTATAGTATCTTTATATATTTGAGTCAGCATGTTAGAGCGTCCAAGTAATTCTACAAGTCACCTGACCCATTTTTCTAATTTTGTGGGTAAAGAAACAGACCGAGACTAAGCAAGTGACCTTCCTCAGCTGACATAACACATCTATGGGAGAACCAGGACAAGCATCAGTATCTCCTGAGCTCCAGTGCCATGTTCCTTCCACCCAACTATCTGTCCAAATGCCCTGTCTTCCACTGGAGGACTGCCCCCCACCCTTACACACTCTTAAGCCATTCATAGAAAGCATTTCGTCAGGTCCTATTAGTACTTATGAACGTGTCAAGTTCTCAGTACTTGTAGTCAGTTGCTTGTACTGTGTGCTCAGTACACTTGTACTCAGTCGCTTCAGTCGTGTCCGACTCTTTGTGACCCCATGCACTATAGCCCACCAGGGTCCTCTGTCCATAGGATTTCCCAGGCAAGAATACTGGAGTGGGATTTCCTCTTCCAGGAGATCTTCCTGACCCAAGCATCAAACCAGAGTCTCCAGCAGCTCATTATCTCCCTTCGCTAACATTGTTGCAACAACTCCTTCACTGACATTATGCCTGATCTCTCTCCTCTCAGAGCCTGAGGTCCTCCCCTATAAAATTCAAATAATCAATCCCTATGCCTCCCACCTAGTCACATGATAAACAAGTACCATAAGAACACATGTGTTCATTCAAAGCCACTCAGCGATTTCACAGACAAAAAGGACTCAAATCTCCAATCCCCACTCCAGAACCAGGTCCCTCTGGTTATTACAAGAGAGTTGAAAAAGGAAAGATAACTAACTCTTCTTGCTAGTCATTCTCCCTTGCATTCCAGAAGGAAACTTGAGCACAAAGAAAAAGGAAATAAAAAAATATTACAAAGCCTGATAAGCACAAACTTTCCATAATCAGAGAGAGAATTCAGTTTGAACATCCAACTTGTATTTAAAAACAATAAAACAGAAAGTGCTATGGTTTGAATTTTCTACTGAAATAAGTCCTAAGAACCTTGAGTGATTCTGCTAGTATTTTGACCTGGAAAAAGACAATTTGAGGATTTTATAAATAACTACTCTCATCCAGATGGAATTTCTCCTTGCTTTTCAGTCATGCATTAGTAGTAGTAATTATTTGTTGTTGTAGTTGTTCAGTCGCTAAGTCATGTCCAACTCTTTGCAACCCCATGGAATGCAGCATACCAGGCTTCCCTGTCCTTCACTATCTCCTAGAGTTTGCTCAAACTCATGTCCATTGAGTCAGTGATGCCATCCAACCATCTCATCCTCTATCACCCTTTCTCTTCCTCCCCCTCATTTGTAATATATATAAAACACTTTTAAGATAAATTTGAAACATCAGTCACATGAAGACAATGAGGTTTTCATGACAAAATAGCAGAACCTGAGGAGACTGTATGTGTTTCATTTTAGTTAAAACGTCTCATTTTAATGAGGGTCCCCAAGGGCAGGAAGCAATATATACACATTTGAAATTGGTGGCATTCCACCAAAATAGAGATGTTAAGAAAAATGAAATAAAAGATTGTGTTATACACAAGTGGGAAAAGCAGGGACCAAGCTCATCGGCAGCATAGCAACACTTAACAACACCTTGATGGAGGTCAGAATCCCTCTGTCCCTTAAACAACAACAACAGCAACAATAATAACACATGCGCATGCTTACTTCTACCAAAAGATTTGATAGTCAGGAGCAGATAAATATCATTCCATCTCTCTTCATAAAAACAAAGGATAATCCCGTGAAACATTCTGACCAATTAATACTGTTCATCTGCTGACCTGAAGAAACAGTGAAAGTCGCTCAGTCGTGTCTGACTCTTTGCAACCCCATGGACTATACAGTCTGTGGAATTCTCCAGGCCAGAATACTGGAGTAGGTAGGTTTTCCCTTCTCCAGGGGATCTTCCCAACCCAAGGATCAAACCCAGGTTCCTGCATTGCAAGCAGATTCTTTACCAGCTGAGCCACAAGGGAAGCCCAAGGGAAGAAACAGATTCAGATATAAAAGATAAGGTACTCACTGAAAGGAGGTATGTGTTTAAAAAAAAAAGTGGGGAAAACAAGAGTGGGACGGGACTGTTAGCATTTGGTTATTACTTTATCTCTCATCTGAGAAAGGCTTTTTCCTTGTCATCGATGTTCAATTTCATTCAAAAGATACTTACCAAAAAAAAGAAGAAAAGCACAATGTGAGATAAAAGGATCCCTGATTTTATTTTTATACCTCAAGAGGACACCAGGTATTAGTGGTCATATTAGTCAGATACCATGATTCACTGTTTTAACAAATTATTGCCCAGATCTTATTAGTTTAGCACAAGAAAGACATTGTGCTGTTTTGGTCATTTATATGAAGTGTAATTTTATAGCTAGGGCTTCCCTGGTGGCTGAGAGGTAAAGAATCTGCCTGCTAATGCAGGAGACATGGGTTCAGTCCCTGGGTTGGGAAGATACTCTGGAGAAGGAAAGAGCAACCTACTCCAGTACTCTTGCCTGGGAAATCCCATGGACAGAGGAACCTGGCAGGCTACAGTCCATGGAGCTGCAAAGAGTAGGACATGACTCTGCAACTAAACAATAACAATTTAAGCCAATCTTCTCCCCCTTGACAACTCTCATCCCTGGTCACTTCCATTTTCATGTCATCACTTTAGAGGCCCGCCTTCATACTACTCAGACAGGACAGGCAAAATCCAGAGAGCTCCCAGCACTCTGAGTTCTCTTAGCTGCCTCAGACTACAGGGCACACAGCACATCTACTCACATTTCCACCAGTGAGGACTTGGTTTCAAAGGGTGGAATTTTAAGTACAAGGAAGCTGGAGATAAAAGATGTCCCTGCATATCCAGGAGGAGAGATGGCAGTGAGAACACAGCATTGTATCTGCCACAGAAAACCGGTGAGATGGATGGGAAAAACAGATGGAGCAGACAGCAGTGTCCTGAGTGGCTGGGGAAAATTCTCCTGGAGAGGCGAGATTAGAGTCACCCTCAAGAATGAATTAAGGGGAGAATACAGAGCACATGCCAAGGGAAGGAACACTGTGATCAAGGCTCCAAGTGCAGACACCACTGAGCAACTGAACAATTACAAAGCAAACAAGCCCTCCTGAACAACAGGAAGTGGAGAACGGAAAACAGGTATTCAGGAACAGCTAGGGGAGGGTCATATTTTAGAGTTAGGAGTTATCGGTAAAGCAGTAGAAATCTTTTTTTCATTGAGCAGCCTTGTGGTCTGTGAAGCCAGACTCTCCTGGTAACTCAGGTATAACCCAGAAATCCATTCCAGAAACTGGAAGTCTTCCAGTTCATCTCATATCCCAATTATCCAAATGGCCACTAATCCCTATGACTGCTTCCTATGGATATCTCAAAGCCCTCACTTTGTGGTTTTTGTTTAGTCACCAAGTCATATCCAACTCTTTGTGACCCTGTGAACTTCAGGATTCCAGGCTTTCCTCTTCCTCAGTATCTCCCAGAGTTTGCTCAAACACATGTCCATTGCACCTGTGATGCTATCCAACTATCTCATCCTCTGCCTTAGCTCAGGCCCTCCTGGTGCCATGGACTGAATATCTGTGTCTCCCCAAAATTCATATGTGGAAGCTCAAATCCCCATTGTGATGGTATCTGGAGTTGGAGCCTAGGGAAGTAAAGCTTTCATGGTGGCATTAGTGCCTTTAAGAAGAAGAGATAGGAAAGCTCTCTCTTCCTCTCTCACTCTTTTCACTCTCTGTCACTCCCTTCAACATGTGACCACACGGCAAGAAGACAGACGTCTGCAAGCCAGAAAGAGGTTCTCACTAGTCCCTGGCATTTCTGATCATCCTTGATCTTGAACTTTCAGCTTCCAGAACCATGAGACATGCATGCAGGTGGCTGAAGCCAACCTATGGTGTTTGTTCTAGCAGCTGGAGCTCTCTCTTGCCACATCCCCATCAATCCTCTCCCCAACTCTGGCTTATCTCCCCTTCAGTATAGATCTGACACTATGGGCCAGAATGACCTTCCAAAAACCGTTTCTAAAATGGGATAGCATAAGGGTCCCTTCCTGACACAGCCACATCTAGTCCACATTCTAACAAACTACTTGGAGGCTTTCTGGAAATATCACATATTTTCACAACTCTCAAGCATTTACACATGCTGCTCCTTTTCTCAGAAAGGCCTCCACTCTTTCCTGCTTGGAAAAAAAATCATATTCCTCTTGCAAAGCCTTTCTGTAACATTGCCTGCTCTCAATCTCTTAGTTAATAATTCCCTCTGTGCTTTTACATGTTTTAAAAACACTTTATTACTTCCATTTATTTGTATTGGATCATATCCAGCCAACTCTCCATATACAAGAGCTTCACTGAGAAGAGGGAATGTGTCCTCTTTACCTTTGAATCCTCATGTCCAAGCCCTATGCCTGGTTCAGAGTAGTACATGCTCAGTCCATCCTTTTTCAATCAAATGTGAAGTTAACATTACGGACAGTATCTAAGGTATGTGAAAGTGAAAAAGTGTTAGTGTCGCTCATACATTTCTGACTCTTTGTGACCCTGTGGATTGTAGCCTGTGAGGACGGTAGTCTGTCAGCCTCTCAGAACAGGAAGCATGTCCAGGCAAGAATACTGGAGTAGGTTGCCATACCCTTCTCCAGGAGATCTTGCTGACTCAGGGGTTGAACCTGGATCTCTTGCATGGTAGGCAGATCCTTTACCATCCGAGCCACAAGGGAAGCCCAACGAAGGTATAATCTGGGTCTAATATTCAGGCTTAACACTATGAGCACTAGTATAATAATTATAAGAGGATTGTTGTTTAGTCGCTAAGTCATATCCAACTCTTTGTGACTCCATGGACTGCAGCATGCCAGGCTTCTCTGTCCTCCACTGTCTCCCTGAGTTTGCTCAAACTCATGTCCATTGAATCAGTGATGCCATCGAACCATCTCACCCTCTGTTGTCCCCTTCTCCTTTTGCTTTCAACCTTTCCCAGCATCAGAGTCTTTTCCAATGAGTCAGCCCTTTGCATCAGGTGGCTGAAGTACTGGAACTTCAGCTTCAGCATCAGCCCTTCCGACAAATATTGAGGACTGATTTCCTTTAGGATTGCCTGGTTTGATTTCCTTGCTGTCCAAGAGACTTTCGAGAGTCTTCTCCAACACCACAGTTCAAAAGCATCAATTCTTCGGTACTCAACCTTCTTTATGGTCCAACTCTCACATCCGTACATGACTACTGGAAAAACCATAGCTCTGATTATTTGGACCTATGTCAGCAAAGTGATATCTCTGCTTTTTAATACACTGTCTAGGTTTGTCATAGCTATTCTACCAAAGAGCAAGCTTCTTTTAATTTGGTGTCTGCAGTCACCGTTCACATTGATTTCAGAGCCCAAGAAAATGAAATCTGACACTGTTTCCACATTTTCCCCATCTATTTGCCATCAGGTGATATGACTGGATGCCATGATCTTTGTTTTTGAATGTTGAGTTTTAAGCCAGCTTTTTCACTCTCCTCTTTTACTTTCATCAAGAGGCTCTTTAGTTCCTCTTCACTTTCTGCCATTAAAGTGGTATCATCTGTATATCTGAGGTTGTTGATACTTCTCCCAGCCATCTTGATTCCAGCTTCTGCTTCATCCAGCCCTGCATTTCGCATGATGTACTCTGCATGTAAGTTAAATAAGCAGAGGGACAACATACAGCCTTGACGTACTGCTTTCCCAGTTTTGAACCAGTCTGTTGTTCCATGTCCAATTCTAACTGTTGCTCCTTGTCCTGTATACAGGTTTCTCAGGAGGCAGGTAATGTGGTCTGGTATTCCCACTTCATTAAGAATTTTCCACAGTTTCTTGTGAATCACACAGTAGGAGGCTTTAGCATAGTCAATAAAGCAGATTTTTTTAACATTCTGTATTATTAAGAGGATAATACATAATATTATAAAGGAGGAATATAGAGAGAAAAAAATGCTATGGACCCAGTAGGGCAGAATTCTTTAACAGCTAATGAATTCTGTCTGGGCCATACAGAATTGTGGTCTAGGTGCTTATAATGCATAATCTCACTTGTGTGTGTGCTTAGTCGCTCAGTTGTGTCTGACTCTTATGACCCCATAGATGGAAGCCCACCAGGCTCCCCTCTTCATGGGATTCTCCAGGCAAGAATACTGGAGTGGATTGCCATTCCCTTCTCCAGGGGATCTTCCTTACCCAGGGATCGAACCCAGGTCTCCTGCATTGCAGGCAGACTCTTTACCAACTGAGCTACAAGGGAAGCCCATTATCTCACTTAATACTCACCAAAACCCCCTTAAGGAAAAATACTATATTATTATTATTCCTATTTTAAAGATGAATAGACTGAGGTACATAGGGATTAAGCATATCAGCCAAGGGCTAACAACTAATAATAATGGAGCCAGGGTCTGAATCCAGCTATGCTAAAGAGAACTGATCTATGAAAACTGCCCTACAATAAGAGGACAAGCTCAGATCTTAGGATCAAAGGCAAAGACACAGAGAGTAATTAGGGCAACATTAGAGCCAGAGGGATGATGGAGTGGGAACAAAGAACCCTCGCAGGAAGCTCGCTGCCCTTGGAGTTTAGAAATATGCTGAATATGTGTTAGCAGCAATGGTATGTTAAGTATATGTTTTTAAATAGAAACCACACTTTATGAACTATGTGCTATGTCTAATCAGATCCAAACTTTTGACAACTGGAAAATAAATAAATATCTCATTAAATAAATAAATAACATATCATTACAATCAATATAATTACTGAGCAAGGAAAAGAAAATGAATCAGCATCGGCAGTTAAAACAATGCACCATGACACCCAAAGGAAAAGCCCTAAAGAACAGGGGAAAGGTAAATCTAAGTGGCTACTACACTCTGCTTTTCAATTAGTTTTTACTGGAGTACAGTTACTTTACTTTACAATGTTGTGTTAGTTTCTACGGTACAGCAAAATGAATCACCCTCATGACTGTTCTAAAATAAGCACTTTCCCCTTTCACTGAATTCTGAAGTGTCCCTATCATTTAGCAACGCATTTATCACAAGTTACGGCTTCCCTTGTGGCTCAGCTGGTAAAGAATCCACCTGCAAGGCGGGAGACCTAGGTTTGACTCCTGGGTTGGGAAGACCCCCTGGAGAATGGAAAGGCTCCCCATTCCAGTCTTCTAGCCTAGAGAATTCCACAGACTGTATAGTCCATGGGGTCACAAAGATTCAGATATGACTGAGTGACTTTCACTTCACTTCACTATCACGAGTTTACCAGAGCTGCCCATCCCTGTGGTACAGGTTGTAAGGAAATTTAAATGGAACGGGAAGGATGGGTAGAGGGAAGAGAGGGGAGTGGGGGTAAGGGAAGAGGGGGAAGGGGAGGGAGAGGGGAGAGGGAGAGAAAATTCCTGTGATTCCCATAAACTATCACTATCAATTCTATTCATACCTCTGCATTAAACCTCCACCCTGAAGCTCCAAAAGCACTCAGGGCTGGGGATACTGGTGGCAACAGTATAGATAGAGTCATTCGTCTTAAAGAGCTCATGCATATAAATAAATAAACAACCAGTGTCAATATAATTGGGAAGGATCAGAGTGCACTGTGAATGGAATCTAAGACAGATGTGGTCAGTCAGAGAGGGCCACCAGGAGGGAAGTAGAACCTAAAAAACTTTCTTGCCATGGGGCAACTGGAGGAAAGAATCAGAGGGAAGCAGAGTGATCAGAATCAGTAACACAAGAAAGAGCAGCGAAGCAGAGGATAAGGCAAAAACAGACAAATGAGTTGGGCTGGGAAGGCTGAAGCAAGATGCAAGAGAAAAAGAAACTGCTAGCTACTCGCAACCCCATGGACTATAGCTCGACAGGCTCCCCTGACCATGGAATTCTCCAGGCAAGAATACTGGACTGAGTAGTCATTCCCTTCTCTAGAGGATTTTCCTGGCCCAGGGATCTAACCTGTCTCCTGCATTGCAGGCAGATTCTTTACCATCTGAGTCACCAGGGAGCCCTGCAAGATACAAGAAGCTGGCTAGCAAAAGAGGAGGCAGAGAAGCAAGCAAGGGCAGGATCTTGGAGCTGCCACATGGACTTGGCATGTTTTCTTAAGGTTGATGGAATTACTGAGGATGGGAAGGAGAGTCGGGCAGAGGAGGCACCCACCCCCACCACCAAATTTTAGAAATCACTCTGACCTACTGTATAGCACAACAAACTCTACTCGATATTCTGTAATAAGCTAAATGGGAAAAGAATTTGAAAAGAATAGACAGATGTATATTTATAACTGAATCACATTGCTATATACCTAAAACTAATACAACATTGTTTACCAACTATACTTTAATATAAAATGAAAATAAAAAAAAAAGAAAGAAATCACTCTGGTTACAATGTGGGAGACAACTGTGGAACAATCCTGGGGTCAGAGAAAATAGCTCAGGCTGTGACACTGATTTAGATGGGAGCTCCTGGTGACTGGGGCCAAGGAGGGGCAGCCCGAAATGGACTAAAGAGGAAAGATAAGAAAAACAGTCACACAGGAGAAACAGCAGGAGCTGGCATGGTCCTAATGTCACCTGAGGATGAGGGAAAGTGGTAGATGATGCCCAGGCATCAGCTCAAAACACTAGGAGGGCTACACTGCCCATCCATGAAAGGAAAAACCCAAGGGCAAGCATGTCTCAGGGCTCAGCCTGGGACATCCTGGCCTTTATGTCTCGGAGGGACACCCTCAGGTCACGTCTTTGAGACAGTTCAGGAGAGAGATGGAACCTGGAGATTTCCACTAGGGAGTCATGACATAGAAAGATGATGAAAGTCAACGGCAGCGGACAAGATCCAGTGATGAGAACACACTGGGACGAGAACTCTCAAGAAAAGCAACAGTGAAATGACAAGTTGAAGGAAATGAGCCCACAAAACACAGTAAGAGGAACAGCCAGAGAAGCTGAAGGGAAACCAGGAGAGTGTACACAGTGAAAAGTGAAAGAAGAACTTATGTCAAGAAGGAGGAAGTTGCCAGCTGGGTCACCTGCTTCCGGGAAGCCAAATAAACTGAAAACCCAAAAGAATCCATCAGGTAATAGATCACCGGTGTTTCTGGAGAGAGCTGTATATTGGCAATATGGGTACAGAAGAGAGCCTGTGGTGGGGTAGGGTAAATGTGTACCGACCATTCTTTCAAGAGAGGAGGACATATCAAGGGAGATATATAGCTAGGGAGTGTTTTTAAGATGGGAGAGACTTAAAAGTGTTTCCATGCAAGTGGGAAGGAGCTAATAGGATAACTAAGATCATAAACGAAGGTGAAGAGAAGAGGTGATTGAAAGAGTGAAGTACAAGGGAGTGGCATTCAGAGCCAGGAGAATGAATCAATCTTTGAGAAAAAAATGGGATCAGAAAAGGAACAGTCATAAGAGGGAAATTCAGAAGCAATATGAAAGGCAAAGCCAGGATTTTCATCATCAATCAATCAGCAGTCAAACAAGGAATGTACCTGGGAGCAGAGTTTCCTTGTCACTCATGTTTCTGCTCTAACCACAGCCTCTGAGCACAGCAGACTGGAGCACAGGGCTCGAATCAACAGAAAAGGAAGAGAAATCCACAGCTCTACTCCAGGACTACAATATGACTTAAAAAACCAATTGACTTCACTCACTTTTGAATGAAAACATACACATTTACTAGTTTCATATGATCAGTCTAAAATGAAGCTCGCTTCTATTAAAGATGGACCACAGGATGTCGAGAGAACCTAATTCCAAGTCTTTGTTAAGTGCCTACCTTCAATGGCTGTCTCAGGAGAATAAGAATAATTTCTTACATTTGAGTAGAGCTTGGCCAGTAATCACTCTGCCACATCTAGAATGTGAAGGAAACTGTTTAAAAGCACAGATCCCTAGAACCCATCCTGAGATTAAGTTTCACTACATCTGGGTCAGAGCCTGGGAATCTGTATTTGCATCAAAGTCCTCGATGATGCCAAAGGACCATTGGAAACCCAGCGCTACACATCACAGAGTGAACCATCTTGCTCATCATCTGATTGAGAACATACTCCAGGTGTCAGAGTACTCCAGTTGTTGAAAACTGAAACAAACAGTGTCAGCTCAGTAAGTGAAACAGTGATCATGGTTCATAAAGGCAGTGAGTCAGATAAGATGCTTCTATCAGGTATCCACTATGCATTGAACTTCATGCTAAGCAAAGGGACTACAGGTGTGAACTAGTTTTGGGGCACTTCCCCAAATAATTCTTAGTCTCCTTAAGGAAGAAAGAGAAGAAAATCAACCAATGATATAAATTCTATTTCATAAGCATTTCAACACGTGACACATCTCATGACCAATAGGTATAAAGTATCCTGGAAGCATAAAAGACAGTCTCCTTTAGAATGGTGCAGGGACAGACATGTGGGAGAGGCTTGAAAAGATTATAAATTTTGAGTCGAAGCTAGCTGAGGAAGCCGGGGAAAGACATTCTGGACAGGAGGCAGCAGTGGTAATAGTGACCCAGGGCTACCCAGAACTCCACCATCACTACCATGTAGAAATGGACCCATGCAAAGGCATGCACTCTTCTAAAATCTATAGAGAACACAGTGGAGAGATTCACACTGGGTTGAGACATCTTTGTATAATCCATGTCCAGCAAAATGCTAAACCCACAAGTGCTAGAGGTTTTACCCAGGGGATATTCATTGATTATTTACTGGTAAAATGATAAGAAGCCATGAAAGATACTATAAGCTCTTCCTAGTGACTCATATGGCAAAGGATCTACCTGCAATGCAGGAGACCTGGGTTCAATCCCTGGGCCGGGAAGATCCCCTAGAGAAGGGAATGGCAACCGACTCCAGAATTCTTGCCTGGAGAATCCCATGGACAGAGGAGCCTGACAGGCTACAGTGCACAGACTCACAAAGAGTCCAGACACAACGGAGCAATGAACACTTTCTTTCAAAGATACCTTAATAAGAACATCCAGTGGTAAGAAGAAACTTAGAAAATGTGCAAAGCAAAGTTGGAAGAGTTCTCTTAAGAAGAAATGGAAAGTCAGAATGTCAGTGCATAAAAAGAGATTAAGGGGGAGCAGGTTACTAGGAATTCCTTTAGTCTTAGTTGCCATTTTTGTGGTCTCAAAAAAAAGTAGAAGGCAGAGAAGATATTTAGAAAGATGCATAAGTTACTCACAAGGAGGCGAATGAAAATTTAAAGAAAAAAGTAGGAGGGAGACATGGGTCTCCTCTAGGTACTCCTAGAGGAGACAGATACATCCATTGTGGATTTTTTTGAATTCTGGGTAGGGGAAGATGCTGTGATCCTTCAGGAATTCCATTATTGGAAAGCCCACCTCAACAGTGAGGACAGACACTAAGAGAGAAGAGGCAGGGGATGGGATATTTGGTGTTCTAAAATAAAGGAGAGACTACAGATCAGGACAGGCTACCTACTGTCACAAATAGCCACAATGTTTTCTGGTGGCTTAATCCATGAAGACTGGTTTCTCCCTCACATCACAACCCAATGCAGACAGTCACTACGGAACTTGGACCCCAGTCATCTAGTGGTACCTCCATCTTTTAGAGCCCTAACAATGTTTTGTTAATTATCCTTTTGAATGATGGAAAATTAAGCAAAGAAGGGCAGTCTGCTTCCAATGTAGTCTGAAACAATGAAGAATAGGACAAGAGGACAGAACACAGCATCCTATACAAATATGTTGTAAATGTTTGTGCATAGGACTTTATCTTGGGATGGACAGAGGAGAAAAAATGTTATTCAGTGTCAAGCTCTGAGCTACTTCCAATGATTTCCTCTCAGACACCAGTAATGAACTTTTCAGATACTTCTCCCAGAGATCCCTGAAGTCCAGTTTATAACCAGGCCAATAACTCATTTTTGATCTCTGAAGCCACTTGTTCAATTCTCTTGACTACAGGGCCCAAATGAGTTGTTTATTATTTATAGAAAGTCTAAAAAATGTCATCACAAGCTGTGGTCAGCTCCAAGGGTGGTAGCTGGTATTCTCATAACTCCTTCATGGGCCATGGCCAAGTTTTCCAAAAGATTCATACACATCAAATGTATACAGATGGTCATTTAAAACCATTTTTCAGCAATACTTACTAAGCATCTAATTTGATAAATCACAGTATTTGGAGGCTGTGAGGTATACTCAAATTTTTAGAAATCACACATGAGCAGGAGACTCTGCAATCTGAAAAATATTTAAGCAGAATAATCTACCAAAAAATGTTTGTAATATGTATTAGTCCTCATGTAACCTGGGGCCAATCAGCTAACTTCCTCTGGAATACCAGTTTTCTTACCTTACGCAACAAGATTTTATTCATTCAATAAACAGTAGAACAAGGTTAAAGACCGGTCCTGAAAACCTATAGACCCTGGATAGATTGTTGATGTGGGTATTTGGACCTCAGTTTCTCATTCGTTGCCATGGGAATAGTAGTGAATCCTTAGAGGCAGGACTTCCTGGTGGCTCAGACGGTTAAGCATCCGTCTACAATGCAGGAGACCTGGGTTCGATCCCTGGTTGGGAAGATCCCCTGGAGAAGGAAATGGCAATTCACTCCAGTACTATTGCCTGGAAAATCCCATGGACAGAGGAACCTGGTAGTCGCATAGAGTCGGACTGAGTGACTTCACTTTCTTTCACTTTTCACTTTAGAGGCAAGAAGATTAAGTCATTTTCTTAAACCTCAAAACATAATGCCTAGTAACTTGTAAGTGGTCAATACTTGTTGACTGTTTTCATTTTCCTTACTGCTGATGAAAACCATTCTATACCGGTACTGTAAAAAGGCCCAAAGTAGCATGGAACACAAGTCAGTCCTCAAGTCATTCACTTGGTAAACAGGAAGAAAGTCAACAGAGGTTTGTAATGAAACAGGGGTAAGCGCTCTAAGAGTTTGTACCAGCTGCCAAGGAGGCACAAAGAGGAAGCACCCAATTCTCCCTGTGGAAAGAGGTTGAGATCCTCCGAGAAGCTGCAAGAGACCAGCCTTGAAAGTAGAACTAGATGTCTAAGAACGCTTCAAGTCTTAACATCATAAGGTTTTCAAACTGTTGTTCTAAAATATCACAGGTATGAAAGTAATCCTTTAGCATCCAATATCCAGAGCACATTCATTAACCTTCCATCTAGAAATGCAATCAATTACAGCTAGATATCCTTCTCCCACGGGGCGGGGGGGTGGGGTGCTAAAAGTGCTAAAATGGAACTTCTAGGGGCTGTAAAGGAGAAGGAGATGGCACCCCACTTCAGTACTCTTGCCTAGAGAATCCCATGGACGGAGGAGCCTGGTGGGCTGCAGTCCATGGGGTCGCGATGAGTCGGACAGAACTGAGCGACTTCCCTTTCACTTTTCACTTTCATGCATTGGAGAAGGAAATGGCAACCCACTCCAGTGTTCTTGCCTGGAGAATCCCAGGGACGGAGGAGCCTGGTGGGCTGCCATCTATGCGGTCGCACAGAGTTGGACACAACTGAAGCAACTTAGCAGCAGTAGCAGCAGCAGGGGCTGTTAAAAAAAAAAAAAAAAAAAAGATTGGGTCCCACAGTCGGCATTCCTGATGCGCCCGTTTCATAGACAGACCATTGGAGGCCAAACTCAGGCCCAGTCAGGGAGGAGGCGCGTCGGTGTCAGACTTTTCATTCGCATTTGACACCGCGCTCCATTTAAATCAAGCGCCAGTACTAGGTCAGCAGTTTCAAGCGGGTCAAAGGAGAGGGCCAAACCTCGCAGGCGCAATTTCAAAGGCATCGGCGCCCAGCAGGAAAAACGTCTGTGCCTGTGCGCCAAAGACTAGTCCAGGAGGCTTCAGGAACCCAGGGTCAGGGGTCCCCAAAGGGCCCCAGGTGCCCGCCTCTGACAATGGCGTTCCTCGCCCTGGGGCGGCGCCAAGTGCTCGGGGTGCAGTAGGGATTTTTCACCCCCAGATTCAGCTTCGCTGCTGGGATCTGTTCTTCCGGGCAGAGTACCATTCTGGGAGGATGGTGCGCTCGGTTACGATCCGTAGCAGCAACTACTGGCTTGGAAGCAAGTGGGCCGCCCCTCGCGCGCTCCCGGCAGGCGCTCACACCTCGCTCCCGAGGGCGGCGCGCGCTCCGGTGCGCGGGGGTGGGGCGGGGCGCGCACCGGAGACCCGCCCCTGCACCCCGCCCCCTCCGGCGGAGATTGACGGAGCCCTGGGCACTCGCCCCAGCCAATGAGCGCGTCCCGGGGCGGTCCCTGGAACCAGCTGCTTCGGCTACTTAAGAGTCGTCCGCTGGGCTGCACGAAAGCAGAACAGAGTCTGGACTGCCCAGGTGGAGCCGGCGCCCCTGCCACCGCCGACTGGCAGGCGCACGGGCACCGCGCCGGGAACCGCACCGCACCGATCCACGCGGGGCAGAACTGAGCCGCAGCCTCGCTTACCGCCCAGGACCCGCTCGTCACCACCACCTCCGCGGCACCCATGGGGACCAGGAGACTTTAAAGGAGTTTGGGGTTTCGGGAGCAGGGAAATCACGGGTACGAAGAGGCGGTTTGCTTTGCCTTAGAAACGTGTTTTCTTCGTCCGATTGTTTGGACCCTATGCCGGGTAGGAGGGAGAGGGGTCTTTTGGCTGCGAGTGGACCTCGTCACACAACCCACAGCCGCACACATGCACCCCCGCACCGGCTTCCCTATCCTCCCCTCGCCTCTTTGTTAGGTTATTTTAGACAGAGCAGCCTCGCCCTGGCGCAGCCAGATTGACTCGGCTGGCTGGGGGGAGGGGGGCAAGAGAACTCAGGGGCAGAGTCCACCTGCCTATGTGGGCAGGTGTGCCTGAGAACATGGATGTACGTGCCCGGGCGAGCGTGCAAGCGTGGGATTGGAATTGTGTGCGAAGATGGGGGTCCGAGTGTGTCGTCGCGAGGGTTTGTCATTGTGTGTGCATGTGACATTATCACACCAGTGTACCAGCCTGTCAGCGTCTGGACTCCCAAGTGTGCAAAATTTTGTTGGTGTCAAGCGAGTGCCTGTGATGTGTGCGATTGTCATTGTGCGAGGCGCTGTCGGGGAGTGTGATCTAGTGTAAAACTGAGGGTGGGCTGGGGAGGGTGGGGACTGACATGTGAGCGCAGCTTGCTCCAAGCTCTGGAACAGAGGCATCCCTTCCTTCTCCCAGCCCAGCCCTCCGTCCTTTCCCGGGTGTCCTGACTCCCACGCTGCCCCAGCCTGCCTGTCCTTCCCACCGGGACCCCGCACGCCCTCCTGCCTTTTCTCTTGTGGGAGTTGGACCCGGGTTCCTGTGCAGGGTCTGAGACTGTGTGGTGGCTTCCGCGGACCGGTGGCTTCTGTGCCAGTCCTGGCCCCTGGTTGGCAAAGGGCACTCGGCTGGGACGGTTGACTCGAGGACAGGCGCTCGGGCGGCCAGGTCCCAGGGCCACCGCTCGTCCTGGGGAGGGCCGGGCGCGACTCTGATTGTGTTCTCTGCGTGTCTCCTGTGCTTCCGCAGATCCCCGCTCCTGGCCTTCACCTCGCCGCCTCATTGATGGGCAACCAACTGGACCGCATCACCCACCTCAACTACAGCGAGCTGCCCACCGGGGACCCGTCAGGGATCGAAAAGGACGAACTGCGGGTCGGGGTCGCTTACTTCTTCTCGGATGAAGAGGAGGACTTGGACGAACGCGGCCAGCCCGACAAGTTCGGCGTGAAGGCACCCCGGGCTGCGCCCCCTGCCCGGAGAGCCCCAGCCGCCACCACCACCACCATCACCACCACCACCTGCTGCATCAGCTGGTCCTCAACGAAACTCAGTTCTCCGCCTTTCGGGGCCAGGAATGTATATTTTCCAAAGTGAGCGGCGGCCCGCAGGGCGCCGGCCCTGAGCGTCTACGCGGTCACCGCCCTGCCGGCGCTCTGCGAGCCAGGCGACCTGCTGGAGCTGCTGTGGCTGCAGCCCCGCGCCGGAGCCGCCCGCGCCTGCCCCGCACTGGGCCGTGTACGTGGGCGGCGGGCAAATCATCCACCTGTGCCAAGGCGAGATCCGCCAGGACAGCCTGTACGAAGCGGGCGCGGCCAACGTGGGCCGGGTGGTGAATAGCTGGTACCGCTACCGTCCCCTGGTGGCTGAGCTGGTGGTGCAGAACGCCTGCGGCCACCTGGGCCTCAAGAGCGAAGAGATCTGCTGGACGAACTCGGAGAGCTTCGCCGCCTGGTGCCGCTTCGGGAAGCGGGAGTTCAAGGCGGGCGGGGAGGTGCCGGCCGGCACGCAGCCCCCCGCAGCAGCAGTACTATCTCAAGGTGCACCTGGCCGACAACAAGGTGCACACGGCCAGGTTTCACAGCCTGGAAGACCTCATCCGCGAGAAGCGCCGCATAGACGCCAGCGGCCGCCTGCGGGTGCTCCAGGAGCTCGCGGACCTCGTGGATGACAAGGAGTAGCAGTAGTCTGGAGGGGGAGCCGCCCGCCCCTCCGGTCTCCTGGCGCCCGGCTCCTCCCCCGCCCCCGGGCTCCAGGCCGGCGATTCATCACCCCCGCCCCCTCGTTAAGGGCAGCCAGCAGCGGCCAGCGCCCCAGGCGGCAGCCTCAGCCTCGAACCTCTCTGGCGATGGCAGAAGTTCCAGGAACTCGCCCGGGGACTCAAAGGGGCGGTGCGCGCTCGGCGGAGCCCCCTAAGGGTGGTGATGGTGTTGGGAGACCCAGCGTGCGCTACCCGCCTTGGGTTGTAAGTGGGAAGTGGATAATAGGCCAAGGGGAGCAGGGACCAGGCCTCCCCCGCGAGTCACTGGTCAGTGACTGACCCTCGATCACTCCTAGAAAGGGACCTTCACCGCGCCCCAAACGTGCACACACAAGGCCGGTGGGAGGTGAGCATCTAGCGTGTCAGGGCACCGATCCGCTCCAGTATGGATGTGTCCCCAGACGGCAGGATTTCCAAGAAATCGAGCCTGTCCCTTCTGCACTTGTGAATAATTCCACAAGAGAGCACTTCGGGACGCCGGGTTACCCCGAGGCCGCCCGGGACTCTTCCAGCTCTCCAGCCCCGGGTCTCCTGACATTGTTATCCCAGGCTCCGGGCTAAACTAGAGTTTGCCTCCCGATCTTTCCACCAAGGGAAGCGAACGCCACTCCCCACCCGCACCCGCCTGTGAGTCTCCCCTGGTGGCAGAAGGAATGCCTTCCAGGTCCAGGAAGGTTGAAAGCGCAGCGCTTTTGGTGAGGAGGACCGGTCCCGCCCCCCACCCCGGACAAGGGGAAGGTTCGCCAGGTGTCTGCGAATTGAATTTGTCAAGAGGGTGCTGTTCTCAACCCTAGATGGCTCCCTCCTAGGGCCGCGTTTCCAAAATAACCACATTTTTAAAGGGGTTGGAGGAGAGGGAGGGAAGACATGGCAACATTCCAGAAACCAGCGTTGTTCCAGCACCATAGCCAGTACGTTTCGTTTGGCTTGTTTATAACAGAAATCTCAGAAGGTGGGGAGGTGGAAATAAAGTTTTAAAAGCAGAACGAGCAGTTTTCCAACTTTGTCAACAAAGCCCGATCATGTTGATGTTTTTTATTGACCATTTTAGCAACATGCTAATAAAATTTCAAATTGAAATTTTTATTTTCATGGCTTTAATCCATGATAGCTTAAATACTGGGGGCCATTAAGAGTGGATTTAGCTAAAAGCTTAGCTAACATTGCCTTTTCACTCTATTTTTCTCAAACCTTATGAGAATTCTGTTTTTGAATATTGTGGTTCTTTTTTTTTTTTCTTTACCCTAAGGGCAGCCTGAGTAATGGTGGAGTTTTTAATCAGTGTGTATATTGTGATGAATTTCTGTCAGTTAAGGGGTGTACTGCTTCGGTGGAAATTGCTAGCAGGTTCCATGGTGTTAATTTCTCCTTGTTGTATTCCATCCCATATTTGCATTGTTTTCTTCCTTTCCCCTGATCTTCTGAAAAAATGAATGTAGAATTGGTGGCTTTTTCCCCCCTCCTCTTTAGCCAGTCCCACAGTTTATTCCTGAATACTGGAGAGAACTTCAAGGATCAGGAGGGACATACGGTTTTCAAAACAGTAAGGTTGTTTGAAACCCCTTCCTTGGGCAAAGACTTACTAACTTCTCTCCCTGTGCGCAGCCCCGTCTGATTAACTTGTTACTTGACTCAGTGTGTGTTAGACACACCTCCAGCATCTATTTCCCTTTCAAGGGAATTTGTCAAATAACAGTGTTTAGCTAATTGTTGCAAGCAATCACATACTGACAGCTGTGATTTAGTTGGACAGCAAATATTATTGCCAAAGCCAGTTTCTTGGCATTTCAAAAATAATGCAATAAAAACTAGTCAAGTTTAGCTGAGACTGGAATGCTTTTTTTTTTTTTTATGGTAAAATGATTCATCTCTGTTTTGTTTTTGGTTTTCAGCCTGGATTCATTCCCTGATCTTGAGTCAAAGGTCAGATCAATGAACTATGAACTAGAGTATTTTTCTTAAGCCTACTGAGTGATTTATTTTTTAAAAATGTTTAAACGCCTATGCTTTTCTTTCAGCACATACAACAGCAAAACTTTTGTAATAATGAACTTATCTTTGCATGTATGGAGAACTGAAAATCATTTATTTCCCTTATTCCCCTTTCAAATAACAGATGGTGGATCCTAAATCGAAATTCTATATTGTACCTACACAGCCCACATCCTTTACTGTGTCCTATTGTATCTTGGTTCTCTGCTGTATTAAATACTACCCTAAGCAATTGTTCAACCAGGACTCCTTCTTGACATTTTGTCTTCCACCTGTCACTCTGAGCGCGGGACTTTAGCAAAAGAAACAGTGGTCTCTCACACCTGATACTGAGATATATTTCCTCTGATGGCATAGAATCTGATTGTGCTCTTAATAAGAGGGTCACTAAAACAGAGGAATCGCTTAGCTTGCTGCTCACTGACACTAGCTTAGCAATGCAAGTGGGTTTGGCAGCCCAACTAGCACTCCTGGCAGTGTTGGTCTATTAAGGATTGGGTTGACGATACTTACACAGATTCACAAGAGAAAAACACTAGTTTCAAAAGGAACTTGAAAGGTCTGTATATTCTTCACATTCCTACTGAAATAATTATTACCTATTGGTCAATGTTAATAATAACCAGTGGCAGAATAATTCCAGTCGTTGTGCCGCAGGAAGAGGCTATTATCAAGACGTTAGCTAATATTTTATGCTGAAAATGTGTCTATTTTTAGAATGTTCTTAACAGTGGGAATGACACCAAGGTAGCGTTTCTCTTGGAAGATGGCACCAGCAGACTTGATTTTTTTTTAAATAAATGAATATAATATGTCTGGATGTTATCAGAATTACAGAAATTAAGCCAAAAAGCCTCTTGACATTTTAATAGAAGTCAGGAATGTAGTGGCTTTGAATTTTCTTCAAGAGAACAGAACTTCATAGCAATATTCAGTGTTAAGTGTGCCTGAGCTGGTCGTTGGTACTATCAGTGATGGGGTTTAGAAGGCCCCCATTCTTTCTCCACTTTCAGAAGGTTATTCTGAAGAGGAAATAACTAGAAACAAACAAGCAAAAAAATGAATATTTTTGCTTCAAGGAGTGCTTTGCTACATATTTGGTAACTAAGAAAAAAAAGAGCCTGGAATGGGGAGAAGGGAGGCTAGGCACACTTTAAACAAACCAGTCCTGAAACACTGTTATTCCCAAAGTATATCTCTTTGTTTAGAAAAAACAAACTTATAAAACATACATGTATTGCATTTCTATTTTAAATTAAAAGTATATTAATTAGCCTATATATGTATAAAGTTCCTCAATATTTAAAAATTTTAAATTCCTGTCATGACTTTTATTAACTGAAGCAGTCAAAGTTAGAAAACACTTGTGTTAGATTAGAACATCAAACACAGAGGCAGCTATAAGTTCAATGTGACCTGATTTTACTAGATTTTCAAAATTTTGATGTTTACTTCCTCTTTGTGTCATGTTTCTGTGGTGAACACTCTTGTTTGAAAATGATTCTTTTTCCAGAGAAGTATACTATTGGTGTTGTAATCAGTTTATCCTAACCGTCTTCCAATATTACCTTATTGATTATGCAGTGTGTGTGCTTTCAGAACCCCTAAGAATTCATTGTCATTGGTATCTAATAAATGTAGCAGGGTCAAATTTCAATGCAATTGATACTTACTGTGCACACATGACAGAGCTCCCTAATGTACTTTTATCTACTTGTCTATTTTTGAAACCTTTTGCTTTCTCTTTTTTAAACAAATGAAGAGATGTAATTAGGTGTGCCTTTCAGACATGATTTGCCACTTGCATAAAGGGACCACAAGTGAAAAACACAGGCTTTCAGGTTTCTGGAAACATCAGGAACTGTGTTTATAAAATTGTTGTCTGAGACCCAACTCAATATTTTTGTTGAGAATTGCTAGCTATTTGGAGAATATATGTAGATATAGATATATATTGACATATTCACATATGTATGTATACATGTACACATTTATATATATGTGTACCTCTGCATACGTGTACACACAAATATAAGTTTATACATATAGCTAGAAATTGTGATTTCATTTAGAGATATAGATTTATACACCTACACATATATGCAAACCATTTAAAATCAAGATGGAAAGTGACTTGAGATCTACAAAAACAGGAAGTTCTAGGGTGCAAAATAGATGATGAGGAACTGGGACATCAATGCAGCTCTGCCTCGAATGAAGCATAAACAGAAGAAAATGTGGGAGCTGCAGTTAGTCTCACTTTTAGAAGCCTATGTTCTTTGCTTCCCTGAGACTCAAAGGAAAGCTATAAAGATTAGGAAAAGAAGACACAAGATGAAGCAGAGGGGTTATGAGATGATAAAATAAGCTAATAAGCTTTCCAGCAGGGGATATCTGTTTTCCATTCTAACTGAAGACAATCAAGCTAAGATCTTATTTTCTTACCATTTCATAACTTATAAAATCTCTGATTTCCTAACTTACAGGTTGAATGTTTACCTCATTTGAACTTGCAGTGTAAGAGATTTAAGCCTGTGAATATGTTAGGGAAAAGGGAAAATAGTCTTCTCTGCTCTTTTTGTAGGTGAGTTCTGTGATTATCGTGTTCATGGACAGCACCCAGAGAAACACACTGTGTGCTTGGCACATAATAGCTGCTCAGTAAGTAGAAAGCTGTGGCATTTCTCCCCCTTACACTGTTCTCAGTGATACTGATCATTCGGAAAACCAGAAATGCTACCACCTGGCTTGCCAGCTACCATATACACATTGCGTGCATGTGTGTGTGCTCAGTCGTGTCCGACTCTGTGCAAGCCCACGGACTATAGCCTTCCAGGCTCCTCTGATCATGGGGATTCTCCAGGCAAGAACACTGGAGTGGATTTCCATTTCCTTCTTCAGGGGATCTTGCCAACCAGGGATTTAATCCACATCTCATATGTCTCCTGCATTGGCAGGCTGGTTCTTACCACTGGTGCCACCTGAGAAGCCTATATTTCTTTCACTGAAATTGAGGGTTTCCCACCTCAGAGGGCTTCCCTGGTAGCTCAGCCAGTAAAGAATCTACCTGCTGGGCAGGAGAACTGGGTTCAAACCCTGGATCTGGAAGATCTCCTGGAGAAGGGAATGGCTACACACCTCAGAAAGCTCACAGAAATATAATTTATGAGGCTTAAGGCTGATTTTAGTTAAAGGATATTCTGTATATTATTTGCTTCTAGGAAAAAAATAGCTATCAAAGAATGCAAAGAAAAGATCTTCTCCTATCATTTGCTTAGAGAGGAGAAAGCAAAAATAATTCTGAGAAAAACTTCCACAGCGTCATCTCTCATTTACTTCAAGGAGAGACTTTTCTCGCATGAAACCACAAAATCATTCCTTCAGAAGGAAGCTTATTATTGAAGCTCTTGCTAGAAATTTTCTTCACATGTGCAGGGGAACCTACTAGATTGTTAGTTTAACCCTGTGGGAAAATTAGATTTGATGGAGTTTGGTCATGGGTACTTTCTAAATAAACATTACTCATATATTAACATTTCCAAATAATTGCTCTGCCCATTGGCTTTCATAATCCAATTATTTTTGTTTTTATGTGAACTGAGCTTAATTTGTTTCAGAGGGGAGAGGCTTGAAAAATATCAGGTGTGGATAGAGCCAATATCCTAAATTTTAAGCATAAAATAAATGCTTCAGAAGTTAGTGTGATCTACATTCCATGTTCTAAAAAACAGAAAGGATTGTATAAACTACTGTGTCCTTAGGAAATTCTTGCCATCAATCTATAATACAGACATTAATTTTCTATTCAGGCCACAGTAGGAAATGTGTGGTCTTCTTTATTATAAGTATTCTGGTATCTGATTTAACAAATACATTATTATTCTAAAATTTAATCTTTTTCCCTCCAACAGTCTTGCAGCATGCCTGTTCTTTGCCCATTGTTTTCAGATTCTCCTGGGAAATGAGCAGATCTGGCCATGATTTTGTAAATCATCCCTCAGCTTCTAACACCACATACTTTATTTCATCCTGCCTTCTGCTTCTCAATGGATGTGTTTGCCCAGGTCTGAACCAGAAAGTGGCTAAGGTCAAGAATAGGGTTGCCTCATTTTACAAATAAAAATATAGGCCACTCGATTTCTTCTGAATTTCATGTAAAGGGGAACAATCATTTTAGTGTAGGTATGTCCCATGTACTATTTGGGATATTGTTGTTATTGTTCAATCCAAAGTCATGTCCAGCTCTTTGAGACCCCATCAACTGCAGCACACTAGGCTTCCCTGTGCTTCACTATCTCCTGGAGTTTGCTCAAACTCAAGTCCGTTGAGTCGGTGATGCCATCCAACCATCTAATCCTCTGCTACCACCTTCTCCTCTTGTCCTCAATCTTTCCCGAAATCAGGGTATTTTCTAATGAGTCTGCTCTTTGGGTCAGGTGGCCAAAGTATTGGAGCTTCAGCTTCAGCATCAGTCCTTCCAGTGAATATTCAGGACTGATTTCCTTTAGGATGGACTGGTTTGATCTCCTTACTGTCCAAGGGACTCTCAAGAGTCTTCTCTAACACCACAGTTCAAAAGCATCAATTTTTCAGCATTCAGCCTTCCTTATGGTCCAACTCTCACATCCGTACATGACTACTGGAAAAATACTTTATACTAAAAACTATCTGTTTATCTGAAATTCAGATAAAGCTGAATATCCAGCATATTATTTGACAACCCTCCTCAGGGAAGACCTTACCATCTCTAGGAGACCTCTGCAATTTTAGAGCTGACAAACTAAGGCTACATCCCCTATTCATATCAAGGAAGTCTTATCAGATCGTGCATGTGTCTTTTAAGGGCAAAGCCAGATTCAGGTCCAGAAACTAGCACATAGTCCAGTAAAAACCTCAGAAGGAAGAGTTCACAGGTTCCCTAATCATTGAGAGAGTTGACTGTATGAATGGGGATGGGGGAGTGTCTCCTGTGTCTCTGTTCTTCTATTTTTTTGATAATAGAACATGGCATCCTTCATGTTGGGGGTGTGATGAATCCTTTCCTAGACACAATCAGAAATATTCTACACTAGTGTTTTTAATTGCACCTGCTACTAATCCAGTCTGGGTCCTCACCTTCCACCTGGCTATTTCCTAGCTTCCTCACCTGTCTCCCCACTGGCTGTTCTATCCAAACAGCCATGATGTTCTTTTTAATAGAGACCCGCTGCTCACAAGATGAAGGCCAAGGTCCTAGACGGCAGTCAGGGTGCTCCATGGCCCAACCCCTGTGGACGACCAACTACATTTCTCTCAACTTGCAGAATTTTACAGAACATGGAGTTTTCATTCATTCTTCCATGACTTTCTGTGTTGTTCTCCTTCACCTGATTGCCATCCTTAATTTCTGAAAGCAAAATCCTTATTCACGCACCCTTCCTGGCCTATCTCCAAACTATCCCAGCATAATTTTGGTCATTTCCTTTGTTCCCAATGAATTTGCCTACACCTCCCCCAGACTCACCTCTACTGCAAATATTGTTTACACTTAATCTCTCCCTACACTGAGCTTTGTTGGAGTAGCCTGGGGACTCACTCATTCTTGCAACTGTGAAGTTAAGTCAGGCTCTTTTGATAGATGCTCAGTTAGTGCCTACTGAATAAAGGAAGGAAGTAGGGAAAGGAGAAGAGTTGACTCCTCCATAGCATATGAGTAGAGAAGGGAATGGCAACCTACTCCAGTATTCTTGCCTGGAGAATTCCACGGACAGAGGAGCCTGGTGGGCTACAGTCCATGGGGTCGCAAATAGCTGGACACGACTGAGCGACTGGCACTTTCACTTTCTAGGTATTTGAGGCATCCTGCCCACCAGCTTACTCTGAGCCAAACCACAGGAGGAATGGGCTAAAGATATCTATCAATTTCTACGTGATTTTCCTTGAGAATCACACAGTAGAAAATTCATCTTTATTTAGAAAATAAGCCAAGATTATGAGGAATCTATATTGTGTTATGAAACATAAAGTGTTAGTTGCTCAGCCACGTCTGACTCTTTGTGACCCTGTGGACTATAGCCCACCAGGCTCCTCTGTCCATGGAATTCTCCAGGCAAGATATTGGGGTGGGTAGCCATTCCCTTCCCCAAGGGATGCTCCCAACCCAGGGATCAAACTTGGGTCTTCTGCATTGTAGGCGGATTCTTTACCATCTGAGCCACCAGGGAAGCCCTACAACATTGCATTACATTACTCTACAAATGATGGAAGGTTAACCTTATGTAGTTGAAAAGTTTTCTCTGTGCTGCTTATACCTGTACAAGCATTTCTCCATGAATGAATTTTGTGAGTTTCATTATGATGGAAATATAGATTTTTCTCCTTTTGGTAATTTCATTTCTGCCTAGGTAAGATAGCTTTGAGAGTTGTAGATTTAGAAGGCAGCAGAGGAGTAACTTGAAAGACGTGAAGATGAGACAAGATATTTCCCATATGGGGAACTTTAGTAAATGAGTTCTTGACAGCCATGTTCACTCAGTACAAAATGCCCCAGTCCTGTTCCCCTTTTGGGAAGTAAACTCTCTCCTGATTTTAGACTGAGCAAATACACCTATAGCAAGTGTGAATCTCCTCACCTGACGTTCTAACAGGGGAAGCAGAAGAAAATCAGCCTCTTTTGAGAGGTGATGTTTGGACCTCCAGGCTGGCTGAACAGCCAGAATGATTTGAAATGATATGGAGAGTAACTAAGCACTAAAAAATGTAATTCAATTAATGTCTTATAAAATATATATGGTTTTATATTTGATATTTTCCCTGGACTCTTAGGAAGAGCATTCTGTACTTTTTAAGGCAATTATTATTCTCTTAACACCTCTGGACATTTAATATAGTTTTGGTCATGGTTAGGGTTATCTGTATTTCAGAAAAGCCATTTTAATTTGATATTTTAAACTATAATATCCTGTTGAGAAAAGGAGCATTATAATTTAAGAATGGAGTACTTCTTGAGAATGAAAGATTACTAATTTGGGATTCAAAACCCAGGTAAATATGGATTATGATAAAACATTGCTTTTGCCCAGAGAGCAATTTTCAGAGGAGAGAGCAGACGAGAGCTTTCATTATGCAGCCTCACTATTCTGATTTCAAAATCAGTGCCCCTTGTGGGCAGCTGTTTTTATTCATGTATAATTTTATGAGGCAGGGTCTACACAAGGAAGCAAGAGCAGAGATAGTTATCCCATCCTCTACAGACCAACAAAATAAGTGCTTGACAGCCAAGATCTGCTCTGCCCATGTTACTTCCTTAAAGTTTTTAAAGACTTTCCATAGCTTACCAGTCAAAATCCACTCATGGCATCCTTGAAGCTCTGCTCCGCTCTGCCCCCTATGCCCCAGCTTTGAAGCTTCATCCTCTTATCCATCACCATGCATCTCACTAGCTGTGCTGAACCACTTGTTTCCCTCCAAAAGCCATGTCAGTTTGCCTTTGTTCACGCTGTTTCATTTGTATGGAACATCCTTCTCCCCCTCCTTGACCTTGTATCACAATCCTCCTCATCCTTTAAAACCCAGTTCATGCATTATCTGTTCTATAAATCGCCTTTTCCTGAAACACCCACTACGTTGACCACAGTGGGCCAAATTAATTCTTTCTCACAGTGTTCCTCTAGTTCTTTACACAAACATTTAACATTCACTTCACCCAGTTCATATTCAGATTTTCGGCCCCTAACCTAAGTCAAATACATTTTACTTAAGATATTGGGGACCAGATCACCTTCTGAGATAGGTTTTAATTTTGAGGCAAGGGATCATGAACTTTTGATCTTTGATTCCTTAGTAGCTAATATCTAGTCATATTAGTTGCTCAGTCAAAGCTGACTTCATCAAATTCAGTTAATTCAAAAGCAACTACTCTTCTATGAGAACAGTAAGTGCTATTTTGGATCAATAGTCTAATGGGAGAGCAAAAACTCCCTAAACATTTGTTGATTCTTATTAAAGGTAAACCTTGCTTTAGATGTTGTGGAAGCAAAGCATGGTCTATACCTTAAGAATTCAATCTGGTAAAGGAGACAAGCACACTATTAGCTGTAACCCATTACAACCTGGGATATAGGTCATTGCAAAGTTATAATTTAAAAAAAAAAAGTGTAGAGGGTCAAAGGAAGAAACATTTGAAAGTCAACATCAACTTCAGGAAATAAAATCATTGGCAAAGAAGATCTGAATGATATCTTTTAAGATAATTACATTTTGTTTAGTCTCTGCTAATAGTTGAGAAAATAGACCAATCTTTTCATGTTATGTAGATGTACTAGACTGTCTTCTGTCACTTCTATGTAAAATGCTATTTCTAGAGTCGGACACGACTGACGCGACTTAGCAGCAGCAATAGCAGCAGCAGAGTGTTTGGACCTACAAATTCTATAATAGTGAAGTTTAAATATACTGAAGCAAAGCCCTTTTGCTGTGGAACTACTGAGACTGGCAGGTTATTAGCATTTAATTCACCAATTTATTCACCTCCCAGCACATTTTTGTAGGCAAAATCTTTGATTGATTGATTCACTGGTTGTCTAGGATTTAATTCACAGGGTTAGGACTAATTCTCTGAGAAGCTGTGCAAATGAGGGGTTTCTTGGAGTGGGCCTGGGCCCAAAACAGTGATGATCTTAGGCCACCTGCGAGATGAAGCTCTTGCTTGAAAAGAAAGGCAAAGGCCACTACCAGCAGGTTAGGGCCACTGGTCAGTCCTGAGTGACAAGCTGGGCTATAGAGAAAAAGCAGCCAAATGCCAGAAGCCATGAAGACACTGGTCAGATATGATGTACAGAATGTGTCAAGATTAAAGCCATTTTTCTAAGATAGAATTATAGTTGCAATGAAACTACTACTAAGAGGAAATTGACAACTCTAAGAAATGATGCTGGCTCACCATCTGTATAAATATTTCAATTTATAGCATATTGTGTTTAATTTTTAAATGACCTTTGGAAAGAAAACAGGAAATCTGTTAACTTTGACAATACTCATTCAATGAAAATAATAGAATTTCTTTGAAGAAAAACAAAGCTAAGTCTCTTACCTAAAGAAATCCTAAATTTGCTCAGGTGTTTCTAGCAGCCTTTGGTGAAAGGCGTCAGCTTTCTAAATGCTTCTAATAATTTCAGTAAACATTTCCCTGAAACTGGACAAATAATGCAGACAGAATGTTCCTTTTTATGTACAATCCCCATTTACTTTAAAAGGAGACATCCCATATTACATACGAAGATTGAGAAACAGCCAAAATATCTAGGTACACAAATACCAGTGACTGGATTTCCATTCTCTAAATGTTGAATCTCATGCTAATGAATTCCAAAGAAAAACAGCTGACTTTATGCATTTATTTTAATAAGGCTGTGGAAACAGTCCATTTACAGTGTAAAAAACCCCTGTCTTTTAAAAATGCCATACAGAATATTTTAATAAATTAAATTTGTCTGCCTGTCAAATCTGTCAAATTGACAAGACCCCTCAAGGAGTATTGCTGATGCTGTCGTTCTACTCTTCCAACAGGACTGCATGTGGAATTTAATATGCATGGTTTATAGCAAGGATCTATCCATCAGAGTAATTGTAAGTAACAAATACCAATATAACATCCTAAGTCTCCAACCTTTAGAGCCAGGGTCATTTTATTTCTTTCACAAGCTCTTTCTTTAGCTACAGTAGTTTCCTAAGTATTTGATTTGCCTATAATAATGAATCTAAGGAAGCAAATAAGTTGACATCATCAGAGTAGAACCATTGATGTTTGTTCAACAAAGTGTAGATCGTTTGTTTTAGCCTTTTTTAGGTGCTAAGTAGTGTCCAATTCTTCTGAGACCCCTTGGACTGTAGCCTGCCAGGTTCCTCTGTCCATGGAATTCTCCAGGCAAGAATACTGGAGTGGGTAGCCATTCCCTTCTCCAAGGGGTCTCCTGCATTAGCAGGCAGATTCTTTACCACTGAACCAACAGGGAAGCCCCAAGTGTAGATTACATAGCACATTGTCATCCTCAAAACCAACCTGTCAGTCAGGTTTTACTGTCCCCTGTGTACAAATGAAGGTGCTAAGACTTGGCAGGCGCCTCAGTATTACACATCTTATATTGAGTAGAACCAGCTCTTTAACTTAGGTATTCTGACCTGAAGCAATGCCATTTTTGTGTCTCAAAAGATTTTCCTGGAATAATCAAATGTCTCCTTCGACTGTTTTCTTATAGGGAAAACCCACTTAATGTCTCCAGATAACATGTGGGACTATTTGTATTAAACTTCTGATGGCAGCTAGTGAACAAAGATGAACTCTTAGGTAAACAAGGTTCTACAGTATAGCACAGGGAACTATATTCAATATCATAATAAATTATAATGGAAATAAATTATTTTCATAAATATATGAAAAATAATATATATGTATATAATTGAATCACTTTGCTGCACATCAGAAACTAACACAATATTACATATCAATTATATTTCAATAAGGACTCCCAAGGGGTGCAGCAGTAAAGAATCTGCCTGCTAATGTAGGAGAAGCAAGAGATGCGGGTTCAATCTCTGAAGAGGGAAGATCTGGAGTAGGAAATGGCAACCCACTCCAATAGTCTTGCCTGGAAAATTCCACGGACAGAGGAACCTGGAGGGCTATAGTCTAAGGGGTTTCAAAGAGTCAGAAACAACTGAACAACTGAGCACACAGGACATATATTTCAATAATTTTTTTTAAACAAGATTAACTGTTCATTTTTTCAAAGTAACATACCTAAGAGAAGAATGTATTAGGGTATTCAAAATCACAAACCCATTCAAACTCTGGACCAGCTGTACAATACATATACTAGTTACCTAGACTTGATATTCTGTCTCTTGGAATGGAAGTCTCAAATGCATGTCTAAAAGCCAAAATGAAATCAAGCTTCAATACTGTGATTCTTTTGTTTTCATCCTCAACTTCAGAAACTCATTGGATGATATTCAAGGAGTCTATATCCATCACCAGAGTCCAGGGCAGTCCTCAGAGAACTGTTCATTTATTGGTCAATAAACATTATGCTGCTTTATAGTGTTTGGGGAAATGTCTCTCAAAAAGAGGCAGAACAACAATACCAAGTCAGTACATACTGTCTTGAATTTCTTATAAGTCTAAAATTCTGGATTTTAAAAATGTGGACTTGAGTGCAATTAAATTTTTCTGACAATAGCCTATAATAGTTACACAAATGAATGCCTGTTTAGTGGCTGATTGGCCCTAACAGCAGGGCAGTGGCATGCGTCAGGCTCTGCAGAGATCTGGCTGAAGGACGGACATATTTATACATGTAAAGAGGCCTGTCTAACTTAGCTAGGAGAGTATTACCATGAGATGCTGCAATGAGTTGATGGTTACCCATGGCCAGTCTCATGAAAGAATATCTTATGGAATATCAACCCATTCCATTTCCATTTCTGAACGGGATTAATTATTTCTCATGAACTCACTGGAGATCAAAGCAGAATAGATAAAATTCAGTAAGTAAACCATCTAACAGAAGGCACACATAATGAAAAGAACACTGGATTTTGAAAACCACATGGCTATACATCTGACTCCGTGCTTCCTGGCTGTGTGATCTTGGAGCCCTAGGCTCCTGTCACTTCACATCTGAAAAGGAGCTTGAACTCTAACAGGATTAAGATGAAATTAAATTTTTAAATGGCTGTAAATTGTCCACCCACAGTGCTTTGTACATAAAGGATAATCAGTCACTTAAGATATTAAGTGATTTTTTTTTTTTTTTTACCATTGAGATTACAGGTCTTCTAACTCCTGAATGAGTTTGCCTTGTCTCCACTTAGACAATAAATCTTTGAAGAGAATGAATATTGTCTTACTCATTTTTTAAACCCCTCTTAGCATAATTTCAAATAGACAGTAGTTGCTCAAAATGTTTTTGACAAAAATCAGAGGGCTACTGAAATTTCGTCCAAATAGAAGTGCTCTGAGGAAGATGAATGGGAGTATTTTTTAATAAATAGAAATAAGAACTATTCTAGTAAAGAAAGGACAACTGCCTCTACCCAGTTTTTTTTTTTAATTCAGTTATTATGTCTAAACTGTATGGAATCCTATAAGGACCATCTGTGGATGTACTTCTATGGTCAGAGAATTTTCCAGGAATTGTTCTCCCATCCTTCACAGAGATCCAGGTCTCTATTATCTATTTTCCCTTCTGTTAATGGGCATCATACTTGCAGTTAACTATTTTACCCCTTGAAGTCAGACATGATCGTTCCACCCCACTTCTTGTTTAGGGTGGGGGATGACTTATGACTTGGTGCACTCCCTCAAAAACCCTCCCTTTCAATATCCACAGTGTGGATTAAGGGTTGTGTAGCAGTTCTCTGCCATCTATAGTGGGGTTTTTCTAGTTTCTCTTGTGTCCCATCTCTTTTCTATCTTATTGGCTTTCTCAAAGCATCCAGTTTTACCCTCTATTATTCACTTTATAGAAACCAGCACTCCCCGGCTGCCCCTTAGCCCTGGGGATTCATAATTTGTTCTGTCTCCTTGTGCCCCAGAAAAGTACTGACAGCTCATAATTGGTTATGTTTCTTCCAAAATTTGCATTAAACTGGGAGCAGTGCTTGCTTTCTTGGTATAATTTGTCTTACATTTTTGCAAGTAATAATTATACATTAAATTACATTCAAAAAATCCAGGAAGAAAAAAACTGTCCATAGTTGTACTACCCATATAAAAGCACTTTTCACCTATATGTATTTTCCTCTAATAATATTTAAATGCACATCTCCATTTTACCTGTATTCATAGAAATAAATTTTAGTGATATATTTTACTTATTAATATGCTATAAGCGTCACCAGTGTCAATGCTAATTTCATGTAAGCATCATTTTAATGGTTGCAAAGTATTACATTAAGCAGATACGCCATGGTTTATTTAGTCATTATCTTTGTTATTAAGTTTTACATTGTTTGTACTGTTTGGTATTGAAAACCATGCTGTTATATCTTTGGGTGGAGTCTTTTTCTATATTTTGAGCTCTTTCCTTAGAGTGTTGGGCATCCTTGGTGGCTCAGAAAGTAAAGAATCTGCCACAATGTAGGAGACCTGGGTTTAATCCCAGGGTTGGGAAGATGCCCTGCAGAAGGAAATGGCCACCTACTCTAGTATTCTTGCCTGGATAATTCCATGGACAGAGGAGCCTGATGGGCTACAGTTCATGGGGTTCTTTCCTTAGACTATATTTCTCAATATGGGCTACTTGTAGATGTATATGAAAGACTTTAGGATTTACATACACACTGACACACAATTTCAAAAAATATAAATAAATAAAAGAGCTAATAAGGATGCTCAGCTGTGGAGGGTGGGTTTATGCCTATGCATCATCATTGATCCATGAAAAAAATTTTATTGATAAACTGATTGATTTCCTTTTATTTCCAGTCTCATTCCCTTTATCCCTAATATTCTTGTCTAATACAGTCTAATGTGCTTGATAAACATATATATATATATATATATACACACATGTATATATTCCTTTTTTTTTGTATGTGGTCATGTAAGCATACCTTTTATTTTGTGTCCACATATGTTGCTCATTCACTTCAGTCATATCTGACTCTTTGCAATCCCAGGGACTTTAGCCCACCAGATTCCTCTATCCATGAGATTTTCCTGGCCAGAATACCAGAGTGGGTTCCCATGCCCTCCTCTAGAGGATTTTCCTGATCCAGGGATTGAATCCATGTCTCCTGCATCTCCTGAATTGCAGGTGGATTCTTTACCACTGGGCCACCAGGCAAGTCTGTGCACATATGTTCAGTTCAATTCAGCCACTCAGTTGTGTCCGACTCTTTGCAGTCCCGTGAATCGCAGCACACCAGGCCTCCCTGTCCATCACCAACTCCCGGGGTTTACTCAAACTCATTTCCATCCAGTCAGTGATGCCATCCAGCCATCTCATCCTCTGTCATCCCCTTTTCCTCCTGCCCCCAATCCCTCCCAGCATCAGAGTCTTTTCCAATGAGTCACCTCTTTGCATGAGGTGGCCAAAGTATTGGAGTTTCAGCTTTAGTATCAGTCCTTCCAGTGAACACCCAGGACTGATCTCCTTTAGGATGGCCTGGTTGGACCTTCTTGCACATATGTTAGACACACACAAATCACACAAATAATACTGTGCTATGGGCCCCACAGGGAAATAGATGGGGAAACAGTGAAAACAGTGTCAGACGTTATTTTGGGGGGCTCAAAAACACTGCAGATGGTGACTGCAGCCATGAAATTAAAAGATGCTTACTCCTTGGAAGGAAAGTTATGACCAACCTAGATAGCATATTCAAAAGCAGAGACATTACTTTGCCAACAAAGGTCCGTCTAGTCAAGGCTATGGTGTTTCCAGTGGTCATGTATGGATGTGAGAGTTGGACTGTGAAGAAAGCTGAGCGCCAAAGAATTGATGCTTTTGAACCGTGGTGTTGGAGAAGACTGTTGAGAGTCCCTTGGACTGCAAGGAGATCCAACCAGTCCATTCTAAAGGAGATCAACCCTGGGATTTCTTTGGAAGGAATAATGCTAAAGCTGAAACTCCAGTACTTTGGCCCCCTCATGCGAAGAGTTGACTCATTGGAAAAGACTCTGATGCTGGGAGGGATTGAGGGCAGGAGAAGAAGGGGATGACAGAGGATGAGAAGGCTGGATGGCATCGCGGACTCGATGGCCGTGAGTCTGAGTGAACTCCGGGAGATGGTGATGGACAGGGAGGCCTGGCGTGCTGCGATTCGTGGGGTGGCAAAAAGTCGGATACAACTGAATGAACTGAACTGAACTGATGGGCCCCATATTGTTATTTTTTCATCCAACACTGTTTTTAAGGTCTATCCACATTGTTCTATGTTGACCTAGCCCATGACTTCTGAGTGCGGTATGACACTCTGTTCTCTGCAACTATCATGCTATCTAGCTCTATTCTCTAACTAATGGACTCCCCTAGCTTGCCTCTACTTCTGTACTGCAGCAGTGCTGTGGAGAAACTTTCATAGTTTTGCTAAAGACTATTAATTTTATGTGTCAGTCTTATAGTCAGCAATCTTAAATCTTTTTACTTCTAAACTTTGTCAATTATAAGAACTTTTTAAAAAAAAAGTCTGTTTTTCCCCTCTTCTCACCTTGTGAAAAATTAGTCCTTTGCTTGTGAACAAAGGACAAATTAAACTTTTGTCTATGAATGAGTTTTAAAGATTTTGTCTACATTTTTTGTAATGATTTTGCCAAAATATTGGGGAAAAGAAAGTATCATTCTTTTGAATATTACTTAGAAATTTCCCTCTTTTTAAGAAATTCTTTTTTTTCTTCCAGTAGGCTTATTTTTTTTAATATTTAAGTATTTTATTTGCAATTTATTCTGGTATAAAGTGTGAAGTATGAATCCAAGTTTATCATTATAATGGCTTTGCAGCTGAATAAGCCCATCCATCTTTCCCTAATGATTTGAAATGCCCTTTACATTATAGGCTACATTTTTAGCACATATGTATGTAGGTCTACCTCTTGATTTTTATATTATTTCCCATGGGTCAATCCATCTTTTAATGCTTCAGGTCTATGCTATATAAATTATTATAGCTGTGTAGATTGTAACAGCCAGTAGGACTGATTCTCTCATTACTTCCTTTTCAGAAATTTCTTAAAGATTCTTGTTTATTTCTTTTATTTCATTGTGTTTGTTTTACTGCACTGAATTGAACACCCAGAATAAGATTAAATAGCAACAATGTTAATAAGTACTTTCACCTCATTCCTGATATTAAAACAAGAACTTTTAAAATTTCAACATTAAATTTAATGCTTGCTGTCGGTTTTTAGTGGAAGCTTTTTATTGAGTTCAGCCAGTTGCTCAGTTGTGTCCAATTCTTTATAACTTCATGGACTGCAGCATGCCAGGCTTCCCTGCCCATCACCAACTCCTGGAGCTTACTCAAACTCATATCCATCGAGTCGGTGATGCCATCCAACCATCTCATCCTCTGTCATCCCCTTCTCCTGCCTTCAATCTTTCCCAGCATCAGAGTCTTTTCAAATGAGTCAGTTCTTCGCATCAGGTGGCCAAAGTTTTGGAGTTTCAGCTTCAGCATCAGTCCTTCCAATGAACACTCAGGACTGATCTCCTTTAGGATGGACTGGTTGGATCTCCTTGCAGTCCAAGGGACTGTCAAGAGTCTTCTCCAATACCACAGTTCAAAAGCATCAATTCTTCAGCACTCAGCTTTCTTTATAGTCCAACTCTCATGTCCATACATGACAACTCAAAAACCATAGCTTTGACTAGAAGGATCTTTGTTGGCAGACCTTTAAAAGATGGACCTTTATTGATTTGAGAAATTTCTTTTTACTTCTACTTTACACTATTCACCAACCACAGGCTGGAATGAAAAAGATTTACAATACTAAGTGCTGGTGGAAATGTGAAACTCTGGGAACCCTATCAGCAAATGTCATCAACACTATTGTTGGGCATTTACATTGATACCAGCCCTCTGGACAATTTCCATTACATTTAGAAATACTCATACACTGTGACCTAGAAATCTCACATAGGTATAAGTTCCTAGAAATGCATACATAGGTATAACAAAAGATATGTTTAAAAATATTAATAGTATTATTAGTAATAGCAAAGAGCTGAGAAAAACTCAAACCTTCAGTACTAGAATGGATTAGTAATGTGTGCTGTGTCCAAACAGTGGTCTGTTCTATTGCAGTAAATATCAATAAATTATGTTTACATGCAATTATATGGATAAGGCCCACTAACTTAATGCTGATCAAAATAAGAAGTTAAAAAAAAAAAACAGCAAAACAAATCTATGGCAAAGGAAATAACTCTGAATATGCATTGGAAGGACAGATGCTGAAGCTGAAGCCCCAGTGCTTTGGCCACCTGATGCAAAGAGCCAACTCATTGGAAAACCTCTGATGCTGGGGAAAGATTGAAGGCAAAATGAGCAGCAGAGGATGATATAGTTAGATAGCATCACCGACTCAGTGGACATGAATCTGATGCCAACTCTGCAGGGTGGTGAAGGACAGGGAAGTCTGCCATGCTGCAGTCCACAGGGGTCACAAAGAGAAGGACACAACTTAGCAGCTGAACAACATAAGAAAAGTAGTCACCTTTGGGTGGGAGTAGACTGGGAGGAGCATGACGAGGACGTCTAAGGTGCTAATGACATTCTATTTCTTAATCTGGGTGGAAACTGTGCAGTTGTGTTCTTCTCTACTTAAAGAAATAAGGGTTTTTTTATGTTTAAAATAACTAAATAAATGAAACAATAAATGAAATCTAGTATAAATTGAACTGGAAAAGATTCCTGCTTGTACTGGACTTGAGATTTTGTTTTATTTTCATTTGTTTTGTTTTTGCTATGGTTCTGCCTGTAACGAGCTGCGATTTTTATTCCCACTTCGAACTTCTGTTTTCAGTCTCTAAAATTTGGAGACTAAATTAAACAATCTTTAAATACCCTCCTATTTCTAAGATGATATAAGAGCTTCCAGGAAGCCACCTACATTTCTTCTTTTTGATGATAAACTTTACTGACTTAAGAAGAGCTAGTTCTTTTTGTTGTTCTTTATACTCAACCAGCAAAACTCCTGTTATCCATTGGCTTTCCTAGTAACTTCCCATATTATCCAACTATGTATGTCACAAACTACCCATGTGAATCAGTAGTTATTTTAAATCACATTTTAATCTGGTTTACATATTAAACTTTTGAGAGTCTGTTTGGCATCAATCCTTGCCTATATATTTCCAAACCTACAAAACTGAGGAACAGTTTCTAGTGATTCCATCTAAATAACCAGCTAGTTGCCTAGAAACCACTGCTGTGTCACATACACTGGACCATCAGGGAAATCAATGAGAAGAATTTTAAAGTATTCCACTGATGGTTCTTGACTCAGAAAAAAATCCACACTCTCTTCCTGTGACAAAATCTGTTAGATGTATGCCTGTAACCGAACTCTTTTCCCTCTCAACAATGGAAATAACTCTCATTTTGGCTGTCTACATGGTTTCCAAGAATAAACACAATGTGTCTAAGCCTTCCTTGTACCTAAGTGTATTCACGTGACCAAGTTCTGACAAGTGAGATGTGAGCAGAAATGAAGTGTTCAACGTCCTGCCCAGGCTCTTAAAGGGGCGGGTATTTCCTTTTAACTCTATTTTCTCCTTTCTGCTGGCTGGGATGTAGATGAAATAGTGGGCAACATGGCCTTGTTGACAGACAGAAATCCCTGGGAATGTTGGAGAATGTTATAGAAAAGAAGCCTGGCTTCCTGAGAGACTCTTGACAGACAGTTGCCATAGAAGCTTAGACATCAAGGAAAAAGCAAAATAACTTCTATCCTATAATAAAGAGCTTCCATTTTGGACCTTTGTCACAAGGCAGAGAAACGATATTCTAACTAATAAACTTCTTAAATGTGTTATTGGAACCTTGTACCATGATTGAAAAGTGGAAGCGTTAGTTGCTCAGTCATGTCCAACTCTTTGGTACCCCATAGAATATAGCCCACCAGGCTCCTCTGTCAATGGAATTCTCCAGACAAGAATATGGAGTAAGTAATCATTTCCTTCTCCAAGGGATCTTTCTGGCTCAGGGATCGAATCTGGGCTCCCTTATTGCAGACAGATTCTTTACTGCCTGAGCCACCAGAGAAGGCCTGCACCACAGTTGGAGAGTGTGTGACATAGAGGCCAAATGCCACAACTGTAAATCCTCTTTCCCAGGGTTTTTAAATTTAACGATAATATTCAAGACAGGACTGCTTTCTTCTCCTCTTAACTTGATTCTGCATTTACAGAAGGCCTAACATTGATAGAGGAAAATTCAACCTCTACTGGTGGCTCAGACAGTAAATAATCTGCCTGCAATGTGGGAGACCTGGGTTCAATCTCTGGGTTGGGAAGATCCCCAGAGAAGGGAATGACTACCCATCCCAGTATCCTTGCCTGGAGAATTCCATGGACAGAAAAGCCTGGCAGGGTACACAGTCCATGGGGTTGCAAAGAGTCATACATGACTGACTGACTTTCAGTTCACAAGTTGCTACCCAGGCTGACCTTGAAATACTGACAAACCAGCTCAGTTCATCATAGTATGACCTGGTTGGTGGAATGTTTCCATAGGAATATTTGGAAAATTGATTAAAACCATAGGGGTTAACCATCTGAAATCATCAAAAATCATCCATTAAGGAAATAAAGAGTTCTTTGGACTGAATGGCTAAACATTTCTTAAAAATCTCTCTTGTTGGAGAAACAGAAATGTCTCTATTGGCAAAGATGTAAAGAGAGAGATGAAGAGAAAGTGTAAGAATTAGAAAAGAATAAGAGAATTGTAAAGGGTCAGAGATCCAGAATATATCAGACCAAGGATATGGAATTTATAAAATTGACCTACCTTAAATATAAAATATTCTTTAAGGACATAAATGTCTTTTCTCACACTGACTGTCTGCTGTTATTGCCATGAAAGTAGAGGAAAGGAAGAATATCATAGAGATGGCTTTATTACTGATGCCATGTGAACCATGTGGTCAGCACTCATGGGTTCCTGAGTGAGCAGAACAAAGGCTCTGCCCTCTCAGAACTCACATGGGGGGGATAAACAATAAATGAACAAGCAAATGCATATCGTGTAAAGTAAAATGCCCATAAGTGCAAGAAATAATAATACAGTACTCAAAGGGTATAGCAAGTGATGGAGTGGAAAACATGCTAGTTTAGAGTGAGTGGTGGGTCTCCTTTCCTGCCGAATGGCTCTTTAAACAAAATTTTCAAGAAAGTAAGGGAGTGACAGATAGCCCTATCTAAAGGAAGACCTTTTCAAATAGAGGGAACAGCAATTGTAAAGGCCCCAAGGATGGAGAGAACTAGATGTGCTGATGGCAAATATATCTCAGGAACACTGCCTAGGAAAGAAGCAGATTTCCATCACTGTACTTTTCACCGAGCTAATACAGCCCCGGAATCCTTCTGAGCCCAATACTCCGATAAATTAGCAATAGACAAGCATTAAGTGTTGGGCTGAAAATCATTTGTTATCATTGCTATAGAGTTCACGTTTCTAAATTATAGCTCATAATCCTATTTTTCAAGTATTTATTTTTCCAGTGTCACTGATAGTACCTCTATTGTGTATGGCTGGAAGAAGCATAAGGACCAGGAAAATCTCAGGGTCAAGGATACCTCATTCATTCATTCTTTAAAATATTTATGTCTTAAGAATCTAGGAATACAGTATTTTTCATGTTAGTCACTCTGTTGTGACTGACTTTTTTCAACCCAGTGGACTGTAGCCAGCCAGGCATCTCTACCCAAGGGATTCTCCAGGCAAGAATACTGGAGTGGGTTGCCATTCCCTTCTCCAAAGGATCTTCCCAAAGCAGGGATTGAACCCAGGTCTCCTGCATTGCAAGAAGATTCTTTACCTATTAAGCCACCAGGGAAGCCCCTCATAAATCAGAAAGATTGGGGGAAATCATTATAATACAACAAAATAGAGACTGTAAGAACTCTGAGAAAAGTCTGGGTAATTTGACAAATAATGGGCATTGTTAGGAAAAGCATTGTGATGTCATAGGAATGACAGAGGATTTAGAAGCAAACAGATGTGTTCTATTCCAGTTGTGCCATATTTTTAGTGAGCTGCATGACCCTTGTGGAATTTAGTTAACCTCTGTGAATCTTGGATAATGCCTCCTGCTCATCAAGTGACCAAAAAGATAAAAGAGATGTCATAAGTAAAGTATAAACATGGAGCCTAGCACATAACAGGTACCCAGTAAACATCTGTTTTCTGTTAAGGAAAATTTGAAACTAGAGATGACATTTGTGATAACTACTGAGAGTTCAGCTCAGTTGCATAAAATAAGGAAAAAGAAGGGAGACAGAATTCTATGTGTTTAATCAAAAGGCATGAAAGAAAGCATCACATGTAAGGGTATTTCATTATTATTATAGGTACCACTAAGACAATCACCAAACACAGCCCAATATCAGAGATATGGAACTGTGAAAATTTAAACCTCAGAATCAATAAAATGTGGTAATTAAATTTTTGTATAGCTGAAGCATAAGATATAGGAGAGAATGAAAAGAAAGGAAGCTGAAAAGGCAAGTAAGAAACAGGTCATGAAGTACGTTTTGTTTTTAATCTTCAAATTAAGAAGCCAGGACATTATCCTGTTGGCAAACTAGAGCCTTTAAGATTTTAAGTCAGAAAGATGGGAACAGACTGGAGAGATGGTGGAACAGACTGGACAAATGGCCTGATTACCAGTCAGGTATGAATGTGTGGCATCCTTTGACCAGATATTAGCAATTTGACTGCATTCCAATAACCTATCAAGATTTTCATGGAATATGTGCATTTCAGAAAGTTGTTAATTTCATTACCATAAAGTTTTATATGGCTATTCACTGTCTTTGAATGCTTATAGACTGTATAGTGATGTGCCTTCAATTCTAATAATTTGTAATTGTGTGTACTTAGTCACTCAGTCATGTCCGACTCTTTGCAATTCCATGTACTGTAGCCCATCAGGCTCTTCTGTCCATGGGATTCTCCAGGCAAGAACACTAGAGTGGGTTGCCATGCCCTCCTCAGGAGATCTTCCCAACCCAGGAATGAACCCAGGTCTCTCGCATTGCAGGTGGATTCTTTACCATTTGAGAGTTTAGTGGGTTTACTATTCTTTTATTTGACCCAAGAATTATTTAGAAGTATAAAATATTCTCAATGCATCTTACTTTTTTAATTTCTAGTTTAATTACAATTTGAAAACAGAATACCTTTCATATGATTTCAACCCTTTGAAATGTATTGAGACTTAAGTCATGATCAATAGAGTATATCTTGGTGAATGTGTCAGGTGCATTTGGAAGCAATGTTTATAGTTGACTGATAGATGACTATTACACTAAATGGGAATTAGACTCAAGATACAAGTCCAAGTCCATGAGTTAACAGTTCACTAGATATTGAAGTTTCATTTTTTAATGGACTGTCAGTTCAGTCATTCAGTCCTGTCCAACTCTTTGTGACACCATGGACTGCAGCATGCCAGGCCTCCCCAACACCAACTCCAGGAATTTACTCAAACTGATGGCCATTGAGTCATTGATGGCATCCAACCATCTCATCATCTGTCATCCCCTTTTCCTCCAGCCTTCAATCTTTTCCAGCATCAGGGTCTTTTCAAATAAGTCAGCTCTTCACCTCAGGTAGCCAAAGGATTGGAGTTTCAGCTTTAGCATCAGTTCTTCCAACAAATATTCAGGGCTTATTTTATTTAAAATGAACTGCTTGGATCTCCTTGTGGTCCAAAGGACTCTCAAGTCTTCTCCAACACCACAGTTCAAAAGCATCAATTCTTCAGTGCTCAACTTTTTTATAGTCCAATTCTCACATCCATACATGACTACTGGAAAAACCATAGCCTTGACTAGACAGACCTTTATTGGCAAAGTAATGTCTCTGCTTTTTAATATGCTGTCTAGGTTGGTCATAGCTTTTCTTCCAAGGAGCAAGCATCTTTTAATTTCATAGCTGCAGTCACCATCTTGCAGTGATTTTGGAGCCCCAAAAATAAAATTGATCACTATTTCCACTGTTTCCCCATCTATTTGCCATGAAGTGATGGGGACAGATCCCATGATCTTAGTTTTCTGAATGTTGAGTTTTAAGCCAACTTTTTCACTCTTCTCTTTCACTTTCATCAAGAGGCTCTTTAGTTCTTCTTCTCTTTCTGCCGTTAGTAACTATTTAATAAATTGACTATTAAACCATCCTAAAACCTTATCAATGAAAACCAAAGAGAATGACTTTGGCAACATTTATAATATTTCCTATTTTTAATCCTTCTGCTTTTAAGTTTTGTACAACTATACTCATAATAGTCACATCATTTTTCACTCACGCAGGGCAAGCTTTCTGATTCCCGATGAAACTGGAAACTATTTTATAATACTTATGTTAATATAAAGTGTTCTGACTACTTGGACTTTGAGACTGTTTCTCATATTTTATTATTCTAAATACTCATGAGCAATTGCTTTGCACATCTCAGTTTATTATTATTATTATTCCTTTACACATTTCCTTGAAATAGTCAACTAGGAAGGATATTAAAGGATAAAATGGTGTGTGTATATTTTGGATGTTGATTCATTTTGCTCAGAAGCCCTTCAAAGGCTGAACTCATCACTACCAATTACTCTAAGTAGTTACTCTCCTTGGCCTTTCAGTCACAACTCCTATAATTTCTACTCTCCAGCATTCCCATCCCTTTCAGTAAACTTTGTATATTCCTTGGATGGAGTCCTCCTACGCTACATCAAATGTCACCTATGGGATTAACCAAAAGTTCATTCAGGTTTTTCCATATTTGGTCAACCCAATATAAACTCTGCAGAATTCTCAGGAGTTCTGGTCACCACTTTTCCTCCACTCTGGCAGCACTCTATAGCCCATTTCAACCATAACACTTTTTATCTTTAAGCTTCACCTTTTCTCTCCCCCTACAACATGTTGTGAGTGGCACTTAGAATATATTTGGTAACTTCCTATTGACTGAATGTATATGCCTCTAGCAATAAGGAACAGACCTTGTTTCTGCAGAGTCTGGCTGGCTGTAAATTATTTTTATCATTTCATTTTCTTGTTTCTTGATTAATAGTTTCTACTTAAGGTTTACTTAGTAAAAATTTAGATAAACATAAATATGGACTGCTGCTGCTAAGTCACTTCAGGCATGTCCGACTCTGTGCGACCCCATAGATGGCAGCCCACCAGGCCCCCCATCCCTGAGATTCTCCAGGCAAGAACACTGGAGTGGGTTGCTATTTCCTTCTCCAATGCAGGAAAGTGAAAAGTGAAAGTGAAGTCGCTCAGTCCTGTCCTACTCTTAGTGACCCCATGGACTGCAGCCTACCAGGCTCCTCCGTCCATGAGATTTTCCAGGCAATATGGGCTAGCTATTGTGATTTTCGACATAGATGAAAACTTAAGTGAGAGGGAAGCTGATTTTTACCAGGGATATGTTTTCCACTTTTGTTTTGTGGTTTTGTTGTTGGTGGTGGTGGTTGTTAGCATTAATAAAGTAAGGTAAGTCACCTCTAAGGAATTATCATCCTATTGTGTCTTCTAAAGTGGGTAGTTGTCAGCTAAATATCTGATGGCTCCCCCACCCTCCCACCCACCACAGGACTTTCAGCTCAATACTTCAGAAAGACTATTCAAGGTTCTGAAATGAAAAAGTAAAAATCCCAGTCTGACCAGCTGTCCTTGCCATTTAATCTAACCCATTCACTATCTCTTCAAAATTCATTTTGATTTCTACAGAGAATTAACTATTATAAAATGACCTGTATTAAATGGAGCTATAGTAAGGAATAGAGGATAAATATAAAAGTATCTTTAGCATTTTTTTCTCCATTTAAAGCAAGTCATATTTTGTTCAAAATTTGGAGAAAAGGAAGATAGGAAGTTTCTAAATTGCTAAAGCAAGTGTTCATAAAATCCATTGATTCATAAATGAGAAAGAAAAAATTTACCTCCTCAGAGCAGGAGGGATCCAAAAATAGTTGAGGGGAATGGTATTCACCGCAAAAACACAGAGAGATGCTATAGAAAGTACAGTAAAAGAAATTACATTTTTGAAAGTGGCCAGAGAAAGACAGTATATGAATGACTCAGTCTTATATGATAATATCAAAATGAAGAAAAAGCACCATTTAGCACACGAGAAGCCTTTTCAATTACACTGATTCTGGAAGGTATATAATATTAACTGTTTTTCAGCAAAAATTAACCAAGTTGGTATCTACAGTGAAGGCCGTTTAAATATTCCTTGTCTAACAGAGAAGGAGGACAAAAATGGATGAAGAGGAAGTCAGCCAGCTGGGTGGCCAGCTGATGGAGATGAGGCTGTGGGTGTGGCTGGGAGAAATGGCTGGGGCCTCGTCCCTAGAATGAAGGAAATGCTGGGAACTAGAGCACTTGGGAGCTAAGGACTGGGTGAGATGTCAAATCAAATCTGAAAACTAAAGACTAAACAATCTAGTGTAACTGAGGGTCCCAAAACTCTTGAATCCAAGGTCGGTGTTTGGAGCTGGGGATTCAGTGGCCTGAGAGTGGGCTGCACTCAGGATAGTCCAGGAGTGGCTGCTGGCAATTGCCTGAGCCAGTCTGCTGTCAAGCTGTTTTTCGCGTACCAGCCACAGCGTGAAGCATGGCTGAGTGGCCGGCTTTTTAAAGCCAGGAATAGATGCTAAGTCACTTCAGCGGTGTCCAGCTCTTTGTGAGCCCATAGACTGTAGCCTGCCAGGCTCCTCTGTCCATTGAATTTTCCAGGCAAGAACACTGGAGTGGGTTGTCATTTTCTTCTCTGGGGGACCTTCCCCAACCCAGGTCTCTAACTTGAGTCTCTCACATCTCTGGCATTGGCAGGTGAATTCTTTACCACAAGTGCCACTTGGGAGGTCCTAAAGCCTTGGTAAATATTACCAAATTGTCCTCCAAAATGATTTTACCAACTTATATTCTTACCAACAGAGAGTGAGTACTTTCCCCCATCTCCTTGCCAGAATAAGGATAAATCCTTTCTTTAAAAAAATTTGCTGCCAATTTGTCAAAGAAGAAAAATGATTCCTTGCTCTGATTTGCATTTTCAAGTTACCAGTACATGCATATTGTGTATATATGTGTGTGTGTATATATATATATATCATTTATTTTTATATAAATTATCATGTCCTTCAGAATTATTTTTACTGCTACTTTAATATTTTTATAATAACTTCTATAAATCATATGCCAAGAGAATATGACCATTGTCAAACTTCTTGAAATCTTGATCTTTTATATGTATCTTACTTTTAGTTATGATCTTTAACATATAAACTGTGTGGTCAAACCTCTTAAGATTTTCCTCTAGTGTTTTGTATTTACAGTTTTGTTTTGTTTTTAAGTTGCAATAACTGAATCACTGGCATTTATTTTTATTGCTTCTTCAACATGACTTTACTTTTCACAATCAAATCCTTAATTATCTGAGTTTTATTTTGATATAAGGCAATGGTCTGGACTGGTCAGACATAAAGCTATTTTAACTGCTTTAAGCAGAGAGGGATTTACTAAGGGGTTTAAGCTAATTTATTGAATTACTAGGATGGCTGGGTGCCATAGAGTTGACAGCAATACAGAGACAAAAATAATTTCCAGTCACATCATGGGAACATTCTAGAGGTATCCATCACTGCTAGATGCTGGGGACTGGAGAGCAGAAACTTCACAACCACCACCCCTGAATAACCAAGTGTCTCCGCCATAAACACAAGCTTCCTGGGAACCATTGCCTCTTTATGGTGTCAGCTTCTGCTTGTATAATGATATATCACTGTAGCTCCTGGATAGCACTTCTATCACATACTGAATGCTAGCTGCAAAGGGAGTCTGTGAGAATTAGACTATTATTAATGAACACTACACAATGCTTACTGAGTGCCAGGCATTGTTCTTAGTGCCTTTATAGATGTTAACTAATTTTACAGGCTCCTATGAGGTAGGTACTACTATATTCTCATTTTCCATATGAGAAAACCAAGACATGGAAAATACTTACCCCATTTTTGTCCTTGTTCAGTCACTAAATTATTTCTAACTCTTTTGCAATCCCATGAACTGTAGCCCTCCAGGCTCCTCTGTCCATGGGATTTCTCAGGCAATAAAGAATACTGGAGTCAGTGGCCATTTCTTCCTCCAAACTGCCCCACACCAAGCAGTTAATGGATGGCATAGTTGTATTTGTACCCAGATAGTCTGGCTCCAGAAATCTATGCTCCGAGGAGCATTCCTTGTAACATTAGAAGCAAATCAATTACTATATTATATAGCCTGTGATTTTAGGCTTCCCAGCCTCTATGGTACAAATCAAGTTAGAAAAAGGGGGAAGGTAGGTACTGAATGAGCCCTTTTACACCATTCTGCACAGGCACTGGTCTGATTTTCCAAGGCTACTCAGTTAATTTTTCCAGTAGTCATGTATGGATGTGAGAGTTGGACTATAAAAAAGCTGAGTGCCAAAGAATTGATGCTTTTGAACTGTGGTGTTAGTACTCTTGAAAGTCCCTTGGACTGCAAGGAGATCCAACCAGTCCATCCTAACGGAAATCAGTCCTGAATATTCATTGGAAGAACTGATGCCAAAGGTGAAACTCCAATCTTTTGGCTTCCTGATGCAAAGAACTGACTCACTGCAAAAGACTGAAGGCAGGAGAAGCAGACAAATGAGATGGTTGGATGTCATCACCAACTCGATGGGCATGAGTTTAAGCAAGCTCTGGGAGTTGTTGACAACAGGGAAGCCTGGCGTGCTGCAGTCCATGGGGTCACAGGGAGTCAGACACGACTGAGTGACTAAACTGAACTGAACTCAGTTTCTTAGTGCTATTTACTGAATAGGCTTACTTTTCTTATTGACGTACACTGATGCCCTAGTGTGTTGAGTAAGCACTCAATGAATATTTGTCGACTGAATGAATAAATATATTAGGGTTTACATTTGAACTATCTGTTTTTGTCCTTTGTCAACTCTGGCAACATTTAGCATGGTATTTTCAGTTGTCATTCAAGACGGACCCTCTGGATCTATGGATCTATGAAGTCTGTCCCACTCTGTCCTCAATCTGCTGACCTTTATGATCTGTATCAACAGGCTTCATTTATGTAACATTTATATGACATTATAGAAATGAAGAGAATATTAGTGGTTGTCATGGTACAGGAATCAAGAGGTAGGAGGAAAGGATTTGTAATTATATTCAGGCAACACAGAGGATCTTTGTGTTAATGAAAGTGTATCTTGACACTGGTGGTGGATTCATGAACCTATGCATGGTAGAACTGCATAAACGTAAGTAACAAATACATGCATAAGTAAAAGTAAAACTGGGGCCATCCAAACATGATTGTATGTGTGTCAATTTCATGGTTATGATATTTTAAAATAATTTGCAAGATGTTATCCCTGGGGAGACAAAAGAATCTCTCCGATTTGATGGAAGTGCATATAAATCTATAGCTTTGCAAAACTTTTTTAAAACTTTAACTAGAAAAAAAGAAAATCAAAGAACCCTGAAAACTGCACCTGAAAATTTTCAAAACAGAAAAACAAAAGAAATGAAACAAAGAAATGGTTCCTTTGCATCCTGGCTTCTGGTTGGAGATCTCACAGGAGACTGGGAGACGGAGGAAGGAGGACTGAGGCTGGTGTCTTTGTTGCCTTGGCTTCTTCCTGATCACGTGGCCGTGGGCTGGCGTGTCCCTCTGCTGGAGGCCTCGCTCCTGTCGGTGTCCTTTACCCCGCTGAGCTCCTTTCACTGGTTTTGTAACCACTCTCCCCTCCCCCTCAGGCCTAAGGGCTCTCAACTGTCGCTGGCCTAGATATTGCATAAGCCCTTCTAAGTTTCCACATTTTTGTCAGCAGTCCCCTTTTAAACTCTCCTCCAGTTACCCAGTTTGTGTGTGGCATCTGTTTGAACGAGGCAATAGCACGATACTGTTTTAATCATCATCATTTAAAAAAATTTTTTTAACACCTGGTAGGAAGAACATTCAAGATTTCCCTCAACCTCCAATTTTCCTTTGCTATTTACTTATTCTTTCAGATTAGCAACACTTTGAATTGAGAAAAAACAATCATTTAACAGGTTGCTTGCTTTCCTGGATATCCTAGGTAATTAGCTATCTTTGGTTTACTATATGAGCAATCATACCATCTTCCAACAATGATCATTTTACTTTTCTTTCTAATCACTGAACATTTATATCTGTTGCATATATTACTAAATTGTCTAAGGTTTCTTGAAAGGGTGTGACAATGGGCATTTTAAAAATCTTGGCTTGCTCTTAATTTTAATGGGAATGTTTGTAATGATCCAACATTAGTATTCACTTAGTTCTTGATTTTAGATATTCTTTATAATCTTTAGGAAGTATCTTTGTATTCCCAGTTCACTACATATCATTGTGTGTGTTTTCCTTTTCTCATTAATCTGGAATGGGTGGGTGATGAATTTCATTAAATGATTTCTTAGCAATTTTTCAGATGATTAAAAGTGTTTCTTCTCTAATAGATCAACAAGATATAATAAAATGATACAACTAATTTTATAACAGTCTTTTGTTCTAAGAATAAAAGCTAATGCAGTCATGGTATACTAATCTTTAAATATCATTCTAGATTTCAATTTCTCAGCATTTTATTGTACAAAAGCTTTTTTCCCACCTATTGTCAAACTTGCAGGTGAGATCCTGGTTTCTTTTCCTGTATTAATAATCTCAGGCTCTGGTGAAATATATCTATAAATATTTCTGGCTTTTCTCTGCTTGGGAACAATTTCAATAGCATATATGAAATCATAAGATATGTAAAACTGTCCAAGCCCTGGGATCATATAGGAGGCATAATTTTTCTACTAATTTTTTTCAATTCCATGTTTGTTTCAGGCTTTTCATTCTTCTAGAATCACTTTAAGTCATTTATGTTTACACAGAAAATTAGGGGGTATTTTTAGATAAATATTTTTGCACAGAACTTTCTATGATTTATTTTTAATCTATTTTTTTAATCATGGCTTGAATTGATCAATTCTACTCTTCTTTTATAGATCTATTATGTGGCAGGCCTCCCCTAGCATTGGGAACCAGTGCCTAGGTGTCTGCTCAATACAGGGAATGGCAGAGGACAGTTTCCACATCCTACTTCTCTTCCTAGGAGGACCCTCTCCATCCCAAGGCAGTCAGCAGGAGAGTTTTGCTGCTGCCCTTCTGTGTGGGTCACGAGACCCCTTCAGAGACAATTAGATCAATTTGAATAAGGGATGCAAACAATGTCATGTTACCAGTTCAAAGCTGTGCAACTGTGGAAAGTTATCTAAAACTGAATTTGGTAAATTATGACAAAGTCATCGTCTCTAACTTTGTAAAATTTCTAATGTATTTTTTTCCAAATGCTTTTTCACTGTTGGTGAGACCAGTGATCACTTCTTATAATGGTGTACTTTTCTGGGGTTTTCCAGAGTATATGTTTATCTGTTATTGCGTGCAACCATTTCAAAACCATTGTGACATGTAAGCATTTGCATCATTTGACAGATAAAGTACTAAGCATCAGAAAACAAGTGATACCTTAAAGGCAGAGTTGGAAAAGTCTGTGCTTGAGATCAGAAAGATAACAAAAGCAGAACAAGAGGATGAGACAGGCCTCAAAATCTTTTCATCATCCTTCTGAAAGAGCCTAGGGCCCATCCCCCAGGCCAGATTCACCCTGTGCTGGCTCACTTACGCAGGCCAGTCTAGCCACGGCCTGCCACATTTTACTCTCCTGAGCACTCTAGGCCATTTCTCTGTATCCACTGTTATCTCCTGTCTCCTCAACCAGCCTGGGAGCTGTCTGTTCTCCCTTTGTCCCTAGACCAGGGTCTGTGTAGAGAATGAGCTTTGTGGTTGTAAAGATGTCTCACAGAGAGGAAAACAGCTAGAGAAGAATGGATTGACCAACTGCCTGGTCAGCCAGGTGTAGAGCATTTGAAAGTTTGCAAAGCAATGCCCTAGGCAAACATGGGCCAAAGAAATATGGAGGACATTTCAGCCATTTCTGTATAAGAAACAATCCCCAATCTTGGTGGTGTATAAGAAGCTTATTTTTCAGAGTCAGATGTGAGTGGACCTGCTGATCCCAGCTGGGCTTGCTTCTCATCCTCCAGGTCAGGTGGGGCTGACCTTGACTGGGCTTGACTGGGCAGCTGAGCTTTAAATTTTAGATCCAGTTGGTGCCCATCTTCAGACCTGCTCCAAGCGTCTCATTCTTGGATGTGGGCTAAAGTGATGCAGCTAGCAGGCATGAAGAGGGAAGAGGGAATCTCAAGGCAGATGGAGAGGTGAGAGAGAAAGGCCACGTGCACAGCATATTTCGAGTCGCAGCTTCTACCACATCTACTCAGGGCCCATTGGGGAAAGCAAGCACATGCCTGAGCTTCAGGCAGACAAAATCCACTACCTTTGGTGGAGACAATGGCCAAATTCCACAGGAAAGTGTGACGCATTTGACAGCCCAGCCTACAGCAGAAGGATAGTGAGGCTCAAAATAAAAACCAGACTCCAGTGACAGGTACAGCACACGGATAGAAACCTTGTACAACGGTCAACTTACAAGTCTGTTTGCTATGTTTGCGTCTGCATGGCTGCCCTGCAAACAGGCCCATCAGTACCGTCTTTCTAGATTCCCACACACATGTATTAATATACAATATTTGTCTTTCTCTTTCTGACTTACTTCACTGTGTATTATGGACACAGTGGGCAAAGGAGAAGGTGGGTCAAATTGAGAGAACAGCATGGAAACATATATATTGCCATATGCAAAACAGATAGCAAGTGGAATTTGCTATTTGACACAGGGGATAGCTCATTTGGTAAAGAATCTGCCTGCAATGCAGGAGACCCCCAGTTTAATACCCGGGTTGGGAAGATTCCCTGAAGAAGGGAAAGGCTATCCACTCTAGTATTCTAGCCTGGAGAATTTCATGAACTCTGTAGTCCATGGGGTCGCAAAGAGTCAGACACGACTGAGTGACTTCCGCTTTCACTGGGAGCGCAACACAGTGTTCTGTGACAACCTGGAGGGGTGGGATGGGGCAGGAGATGGGAAGGGGGTTCAGGAGGGAGGGAAAGCAGAGGCCAACACAATATTGTAAAGCAATTATCCTCCAATAAAACAAAATTTAAAGAAATGAACAGCTTAACTGTAATGAGATAAAGCAAAGGGAAGCTTGCAGAGAGGATCCTGGAGAGGAGGAAAGAATAAGCCATCACTCTTTGGATATATAACAAGCACTTAAACTGAATTTTGAACACAATAAGGATAATCCCTTCTTGTGCTCTAAGTCCTAGCAGCCTTGAACCACTCATAATCCAATTGCAAGGTGCTCACACATGAGACTTTCAAACAGGCTACTGTGTCCTAAATTATCTTCTTCCCGTTCAATCTTCATGTTTTCCTTTAATTAACGCCTCCTATATCTTCATTAGTCAGGTCACATGGTCTCCTCCAGGAAACTCCCTCAGATTTTAAAGTCTCTCTGCTGCTGCTGCTGCTGCTAAGTCGCTTCAGTCACGTCCGACTCTATGTGACCCCATAGACGGCAGCCCACCAGGCTCCCCCGTCCCTGGGATTCTCCAGGCAAGAACACTGGAGTGGGTTGCCATTTCCTTCTCCAATACATGAAAGTGAAAAGTGAAAGTGAAATCGCTCAGTCGTGTCTGACTCGCAGCAACCTCATGGACTCCAGCCTACCAGGCTCCTCCATCCATGGGATTCACCAGGCAAGAGTACTGGAGTGGGGTGCCATTGCCTTCTCTGTAAGTCTCTCTAGAAACCCCATTTTCTCTGCTCCTATAGCATCCTGTACAAAAGCTAGAACCACCACCCTATACCCTGATTCTCTGAGTACATAATCAATCCCATGGCTTGCTTGAGTGCAGAGACCAGGTCTTAATTTTCTCTCCATCCCCAGGGGTTGGCAGTGCTTGGGAGGTGGCAGACAGTCAAATATTTAAGTGTCTGCCTCCAATGTGGGAGACCTGGGTTCTGATCCCTGGGTCGGGAAGATCCTCTGGACACGATTGAACGACTTCACCAAATATATGAAAACCTGAAGTGACTTCAGAACCTACTAAGAAATGTACTTGCTGCTGCTGCTGCTGCTACTAAGTCGCTTCAGTCATGTCTGACTCTGTGCGACCCCACAGACAGCAGCCCATTGGGCTCCGCCATCCCTGGGATTCTCCAGGCAAGAACACTGGAGTGGGTTGCCATTTCCTTCTTCAATGCATGAAAGTGAAAAGTGAAAGTGAAGTCACTCAGTCATGTCTGACTCAGTGACCCCATGGACTGCAGCCTACCAGGCTCCTCCGTCTATGGGAGTTTCCAGGCATGAGTACTAGAGTGGGGTGCCATTGCCTTCTCCAAGAAATGTACATAAGAGTCAGGATCAGAATATCAGCTTGTTTGCAGGTGAAACTGGACCTAAGGTTGGAGTTGGTTGGAACCAGGCCCAAGTGTGCTTTCTAGTCTGTTCTCTCTACCAGCTCCTCTCCCAACCCTTATGGCTGCAATGGAATGTACTTGTTCAGTCATAGCAGCATCCCAGGAGGTTCTAAGCCTTCCCCACGCCAGCAGCAGAGCTTGCCCTGGTGAGTTATCTTCATGTGGACAAGGAGCTGGAGACACCTGTGTCCTGCAGGCAAGGGGAGAGCAGAGAGGGACCTGTGAGTCAATAAGGCCTACTCCTAAATGGTATCAATCATGCAAGCCCCCTTCCCCCTGGGGAGGAGACAGTAAAGTGGAAAAAATGGTATGCATTTTCTCCTCCAAGGCTTACAAGGGTGGGAGGATCATTTATCATGAGCTGGGGAGTGCCCCAGGAGAGAAAAAGAGCAAGTAAGCATTGTTTCCTAATTACATGCCTCCTGATCACCACTCAAATCAGTGGCCACGTTAGCAATTTCCAAGCGTCCCGGAAAAGGGCATATGATTTCATGAGAGAGGCTTTCGGGATGTGGTGAGTTGAGTGGAAGAACTGTTGGTCATGAGAGGGGAGAATATAACATGATTTGTGAAGGCTCTTCTCAAGAATTCCCCTAATGGCATATGCTGTGCTCCTTCACCCTGACCCTAACCTATACCTGCCCACTACCTCGTACCTTAGCTATGTTTCAACAGCCCAAAGGTAAAGTCCAAACGTGAAAGAGAAGAAAGTGTGAAATGTCCATTCCATGACAAGTACACATTATTTATCAAGATTAAAACTAGAACCAAGATAAGCAATCAGCACAACGTCTTAGGAAGTTCTAATCAGTCAGGCTAATTCCTTTCAATCCACTTACAATGGACTGACCTGTCAAAAGGCTGTAAGGAGGTAGGGCCTAGGGGTTCTGAGCATGAGTTTTATATGTGATAGACACATTAATCCTATGTGTTTGGAATAAAATACATTCACTGCAAGTGTGGCAAGGTAGAAAAACATCAAAAAGATGTTAGGAAACATGGGCTCTAGAGCCACTTGTTCAACTTACCAGATGTGTAACCTTGAACAAGACAGTCATTTTCCCTTTGTATCAATGTCATCTCATCTGCAAAATGATGGAGGAGGAGATGTACAAAATTCCTTCCTAATTTTAGTTTTATATATTATTTTCAAGTCTATCAAAATCAGTAAAACATAAAAACTACTGTTATTTGATATGCATATGGTGCTCTGCTAGGAGATTTTTTTAAATCTTATGTAATTCTCTCAATAGCCTGATGGGGTAGGAATAATTACCCCTATTTTACAGATGAGTAAGCTTGAGCTCTGATGGGTTAGGTAATTTGTCCAGGGTAATGGGAGAGCTGGGATTAAAACCCATAGCTCCCTCCAAAGCTCGCTCTTCATTTTACCATGCATTCCTTCAAAAAATGGGATTTTCAAAATCTGTTAAATTTCTAAACCATTCCATGTACCTTATCTGAATTCCTGTGATCCTCATGAACATCTCTTTTTGGACCCATTTTTCAGAGGAGCAAACTGCCGCCCACAGAAGTTGAGTTGCCCAGGGTCATAAAGGTTATTAGAGTCAGCTAGCATTTCTTCAGAGAAGGCGATGGCACTCCACTCCAGTCTTCTTGCCTGGAGAATCCCAGGGACAGGGGAGCCTGGTGGGCTGCTGTCTATGCGGTCACACAGAGTCGGACATGACTGAAGTGACTTAGCAGCAGCAGCAGCATTTCTTCACCCCTCTGAGCAGTCTGAGGTTACTCACTCTCTCTAAGGCAGACCACAGTTGACCACTTCTCCCAGAACCTGTTGTTCCTCAAAGAAACCCAAATCACTGGGGAGGCATTTTGTGTCCCCTTCTGCCTCAGGCAGACAATTCCATTCATTTCCTGTGATTGGAGCTTTCTGAAATAATTCTTTTCTTTGACATCATCATATCTTCAGGAGGCAGCATTTACTGCCCCCTTGATTAAATCTATTAGCTATTCAGACACAGCTGCCCTTCAAAACAAAAAAACAAACAACAACAACAAAAAAAACTCTGTGCCTCCAAAAGCCAAACATTTGACAGCTAAATGATTCTGGGCCAGACCAGACCGATCTAACCCATCCAACAAATTGTGATGAATGTGAGCAAAGCACATGGTATCAGAGTTGGAAGAGGCTCTTGAAATCATGAAAAGTACAAATTGCTCACTTTATGGAGGGAGACACTGAACCTCAGAATCAAGAAAGACCAGTCCAGCATCAAGTGATGCTAGAGCCAAGGTCAGAATGACCTTCTGTCTCAGAATTTAGGGCTATTCCAGGTGAATATAGGGGATCTCAATATCACAAGATGAGATTCCATTATGATTGGGCTGGGAGCTGGAAAAAAATCATCAGACTACCCCTCACTTCCATATAGGGATATGTAAGTTTCAAAGCTCTTTCATGGACCTTGTCTAATTTTGTTTTCACAAAAATGTCACAGAGTTGTTTTCTGTTTTTCTGCAGCAGTAAAAATGCCTAAATCAAAGGGACTTGTGACAACAAAGATTTCTTTCTTGCTCATATATATGTCTAGTATGGACTTGCTGTCTCTTTGCTCCACAATATTTCCACTCCAGCATTCAGGCTAAGAGTGCAGCCCCATTATACTATTGCTGGTCATCATGAATTGTGTCTTCCAAAGATGTTGAATCCTAAACCATCAAGTAGCAAGACAGACCAAATTAAGAACATACCTGGTCATTACACGTGGCATCTGTATTTTTCTCATGGAACAAAACAGAGGTGGCCACATTTAACTATAAGTGATGCTTGGAAATGTATTGCTTGGTTTGGTTTTGATCTATCCGGAGAACAATATGCCAAGAAAAATCAAAGTTTGGTTCCTAAAGAAGAGAAAAATGACCTGAAATTTTATGAATGGAAGCTGATGTTAATTTGCTTTGAGATTTTTGACTGGAAGCCATAATTATATATATTTTTGTCCCTTCAGATTTCTGTCACTCATGTATTTTTTTAATTGAAGTATAGTTGATTTACAATGTTGTATCAATCTCTGCTGTATAAAAAAGTGACCCAGATATACACATTTATATATTCCTTTTAAAAATATTCTTTTCCCTTATGGTTTATCACAAGATGTTGAATATAGTTCCCTGTGTTCCCTGGTGGCTCAGTGATAAAGACTTAGTCTGCCAATGCAGGAAACACAAGTTAAATCCCTGGGTCAGGAAGATTGCCTGGATAAGGAAACGGCAACCTACTCCAGTATCTTGCCTGGAGAATCCCATGGACAGAGGAGCCTGATGGGCTACAGCCCATGGTGTTGCAAAAGAGTCAGACATGACTTAGTGACTAAACGACACAACCCATCAGTACCTGTGAATATGACCTTATCTGGAAAAAGAATCTTTGTAGTTGATCAGATTAAGGTGAGGTCATGAGAGTGGGCTTTAATCCAAAATGACTGGTGTCCTCATACAAGGGGAACATTTGAACACAGAGACAGACTCACACGGGGAGAACACCATGCGAACATAAAGGAAGAGATCAAAGTGATACACCTTCAAGCCAAGGAATGCCAAAGAGTGTCAGTGGGCTGCCGAAAGGCAGGGTAGAGGCGGGGTAGAGGTGGAACACATTCTCATAAACCTGTGAAGAAACCATGCTGACACCCTGATCTCCGGCCTCCAGTCTGTGAGATGAAGTCATTGTTCTTGTTTAAACCACACAGTTCACTGTACTTTGTTGATGCAGCCTAGCAAATTAATACACTGGTCCTGACACAAAGAGATAAGAGATGATGGCAAAGCACAACCACCTTCCAAAGCTTCTGCTCACATCCCCTTGGATATCATAAGGTTAAGCCTGATATCAATGGGTGGGAAGGATAATGCCCACACAGGAGTGACCCCTTAGGGGAGAGGCACCCCTGGGAGGGGCAGGGAGTATTTTGAACAGTAATATAATCAACCACTGCACTCTTATCACTTTAGACAGAAAGGTAGTGAGGTTCCTTGAACTGAAGCCCAAAGACAATAATTAAAGAGTCCAAGCCAAGCAATCAGTGGGGCCAGCAATTGATTCCAAGTTTTCTGCTCCGTATCCTAGGCTATTTCTACTCCACTCACAAGGAATCCTAAGACTAACCACGCTTGCTTGCCTATATTGACCTTTGTCCTGGACATGCTAGAGTGAGTCTTCTTCATATTATCTGCCACTTGGTTGAGGATCATAGGATTATCTCTAGAAATAAGGTAATTTTATTTATACCAGAGTCCAGCTCTTTCTTTTGCGCTTGATTAAAGCCACTCATTAGAAAACTATGTGAGCTAATTTCCTGTGCAAACACATGTGTGAAATCAGGGCATTGATTTAATTGTGGTCTTACTAAATAGTTTTGCATAGATTTTCCTGGGAAGAGAAATCTTTGAAGATCTTACCATGAGCCTGTAAACACAGCGAGCTCAGCCCTTCCAATTCACAGTGTTTTGAGAGCAGGAGGGGTGGGGGTGGGGTGGGGGGGTGTTAATCAGGCTGGGCCCACATGGGCATGTGGCTGTCCTGTGGTATAGAGTGCCAGGAGATCAGGAGAGGAAGGAGCCCTGTCCACAGGGTGATCATTTGTCCCTGTTTGCCCAGGACTGAGGGATTTCTCAGGACTTGGGATGAAAGACTAGATATCAGAATGGTTAGTGACCCCATGCCTTAGACCTCTCAGTAAATTCAAACTGAGAATGTTAGAGGTGGGAAACCCAAGACTAGAGAGGAAGGGGGAGGGGCGCTGACATCACATATCCTAATGGTGGGGAGACTGACCATCCTTATTTGCCCAAGACTGGATGGGGTGGGTCCGGAAAAAAGACCAAAGTTTTCGGTTTTAAAATTTGATCAGTCCTGAGAAAACTGAGACAAACTGGTTTATACTAATGGCATCTGATCCTATCACAACATAGCAAACAGATTGGAAAACAGTGGAAACAGTTGGCTGCCTTTATTTTGGGGGGCTCCAAAATCACTGCAGTTGACTGCAGCCATGAAATTAAAAGACACTTACTCCTCGAAAGGAAAGTTATGACCAAACTAGACAACATATTAAAAAGCAGAGACATTACTTTGCCAACAAAGGTCCGTCTAGTCAAAGCTATGGTTTTTTGAGTTGTCACGTATGGACATGAGAGTTGGACTATAAAGAAAGCTGAGTGCCGAGGAATTGATGCTTTTGAATTGTGGTGTTGGAGAAGACTCTTGAGAGTCCCTTGGACTGCAAGGAGATCCAATTAGTCCATCCTAAAGGAAATCAGTCCTGAGTGTTCATTGGAAGGACTGATGTTGAAGCTGAAACTCCAATCCTTTGGCCACCTGATATGAAGAGCTGACTCATGTGAAAAGACCCTGATGCTGGGAGGGATTGGAGGCCAGGAGAAGGGGGCGACAAAGGATGAGATGATTGGATGGCATCACCGACTCAATGGACATGAGTTTGGGTAAACTTTGGGAGTTGGTGATGGACAGGGAGGCTTGGTGTGCTACAGGCCATGGGGTCGCAAAGAGTTGGACACAACTGAGCAGCTAAACTGAACTGAAAAAGTATCTTATTGTACAGACAGAGAAGTTTAGACCCAGAGAAAAGTGAGCTGTCCAAGGTCTCATGGAAGTAGGTGGCCAACGGGGAGCAGAAGGTGGTTTCCTGACCCCCCCGTCTTGGGTGGGGTCTAACGCAGTATAATGCAGACTTTTATCTATCAGTAAGTGTCTGCTTACTCATATTAGTTGCACAGGCTTTCAAATTTAGTTTAATCTGCTTGAAAAGCCTGAAAAAGCACCACAGAATGGGTGAGTGGCTCAGAGAAGGTTCTTTTTCTAAAAGCAGTTTCGTGAGAGAAGAGTGCAGCCTTGTTCTGGGCCCCAAGGTCTCTCTTTTCTAGAATTCCCAAACTCAGGAGGCCACTTCAATACAGTGTCCTTGAAACACTGTTCACAACCAGAGAAGCCAAACCCCTCCCCTTTTCTCCCAGAACTAAAATCACTCAGTCTCTCTGTTTTTTAAAAATTATATATGTATATATATAATTTGGGGGCCACACCATATATGCATGTGGGATCTTAGTTCCCTGACCAGGGGATCAAACCCTCAGCCCTAGCATTGGAAGCCTGGAATCTTAACCACTGGACCACCAAGGAAGTGCCCACTCACCCTCTGCTGATGCAGTTTTACCAAGCAGACAGGATGCAGCCAGCTCTAGCTCTGCACACTAGACTCCACACCAGTGGCCATGTTCTCTCTTCGTTGTTGTTCAGTCACTAAGTTGTGTTCCACTCTGTATGATCCCATGGACTGCAGCAAGTCAGGCTTCTCTGTCTTTCACTGTCTCCCGGAGCTTGTTCAAATTCATGTCCATTGAATTGGTGATGCTATCTAACCTTCTCATCTTCTGCCATTCCCTTCCCCTTTTGCCTTCGATATTTTCCAGCCTTAGTGTCTTTTCCAATGATTTGGCTCTTATATCAGATGACCAAAATCTTGGAGCTTCGGCATCAGTCCTTCCAGTGAATATTCAGGGTTGATTTCCTTTAGGACTGACTGGTTTGATCTCCTGAAGCCTAAGGGACTGTCCAGAGTCTTCTCTAGCACCACAGTTCAAAAGTATCAATTCTTCAGCACTCAGCCTTCTTTACAGTCCACTCTCACATCCATACATGACTACTGGAAAAACCATAGCTTTGACTGACCATATTCTTTGCCACAGTTACCATAGCTGGATGTCAACCTTGATTCCAAAATCCCAGTGCCTAATGCTCAAGCTTTCTAAGGCCCACTTGACTTCACATTCCAGGATGTCAGATGTGAAGAGCTGACTCATTTGAAAAGATCCTGGTGCTGGGAAAGATTGAAGGAGGAGAAGGGGGCAACAGAGGATGAGATGGATGGATGGATGGATGGATGGATGGATGGATGGATGGATGGATGGAGGAAAGATGGATGGCATCACTGACTCAATGGACGTGAATGTGAGTAAACTCCAGGAGTTGGTGATGGACAGGGAGGCCTGGCATGTTGCAGTCCATGGGGTCGAAAAGCGACTGAACTGAACTGAACTGAATGCTCAAGCTATATACTGCCTACATCCCTGTGAGAAGACCCATATATTGTAGTGGAAATAGTACATATATTTTGGACCTAGCAAGAGCTAGGTTTGAATCCCACCTCTTCTACATAGTAACCATGTGGCTTTGAAAATACTAAGTCTCTGTGGACTTCTGTTTTGTTATATACAACATTGTTCTCAAGATTGAAACAATAATCCCTGTAAAATGTCTGGATGCTACTGGACCCAGAGTGGTTATGAAATAAATGCCAGATATGTTTAGTTGTTTTTCAATGATGTACAGTTATAACTAGTGATAGTTTTCAGATTTCAGAGTTATTGTTGTTGTCAGTGATGGTATCTAACCATCTTATTCTCTGCTGCCTTCTCCATTTTCTTCAGTCTTTCCCCTTCAGAATCATATCTGAGTTTAAATTCTGGGTCTATTATGCATTACCATTATGATCAGGAATAATGTACTTATAATTTCTGGGGTTATTTAGCAGCTTTCAAATGAATATTATTGAATTGTGGTGTTGGAGAAGACTCAGTCCTAAATGAAATCAGTCCTGAATATTCATTGGAAGGATTGATGCTGAAGCTCCAATATTTTGGCCACCTGATGTAAAGAGCTGACTCACTGGAAAAGACTTTGATGCTGGGAAAGACTGAGGCAGGAGAAGAAGGGGATGACAGAGGATGAGATGGTTGGATGGAATCACCAACTCAGTGGACATGAGTTTGAGCAAGCTCTGGGTGATGGTGAGGGACAGGGGAGCCTGACGTGCTGCAGTCCATGGGATCATAAAAGTCAGACATGACTGAGTGACCGAACAATGACAAATGAAGGTTATAGCTCACAGCCCTCACTTTGCATGGCCACTGTATTTGAGTTACTACAAATTGCACCAAGATCATAGCTATCATTGAAGACATGTTATCAAGATATTATTAGGTTAGAACATAAACTCTTCTATTCCGCCTTTACCATCTTTCCTCTCTAAGAAGTTCACAAAGAAAAAGTACACACTGAAAGCAGCAAAGGCCAAATAAACATGATTACTTTGAGGTTCCCACTATCCCAAATACCCAAGGCAGAAACATGGAGAGCTCCTTTGGTCTCAGAAAGAACAAACCCTTCTTTCTTTTTCCTCTAAGAACTGGAACAGAGCATTCTTTTGAGATCTCCTATGTATCTTTTATCTTCTTATTTTGGAGAACACCCTGAACCAGCTTATTTTGGTACTAATTTATATTTCTTCTCACTTTTTCTTTTTAATTCATGGTTTTATATCCAGTTCAAATTGGTTCAGCTGCCTTTAACAAAATACCTTATGAAGCTGATTAAACAAGTCAAGAAATCTATAAAATAAGTCAAGATGCAGTCAATTCAAGGCTATCTGCCACTCTTAGAGACTGAACCTTTCTAGGCTGTCATCTTCAGCACATGGCTTTCCATGCTCAAGAATCACCCATGGTAAGAAAGTAGCTGCTGAAGCTCCAGCTATAACATCTGGATTTCATTCAGGAAGAATAAAGAAGGTTGGACCAAAAGGCCCATTTCACTATCACTAGACTCATAGCACCACCTTTCTGTAGATACAAAGAAAGCCAGGCAATGAAGTCCTTTCCTCTGGGTCTCAATTTCTCAACTTCTAAAATGAAACATTAAGCTATATGGTTTCTATGTTCTATGTTTTCTATGTGATTTATAGTTCATAATATTTGAGCTAAAAGACTATTTATTGACTCTCTTTGTATCTAGAGAAATATGTCTTTGGTGTTGGAGAATTCTTTAAAGGGGTTCACTTGGATGGGAGACCTTTATTTGAATACACTGTGGCTCTGTATGAGGTTAATATTTTTAGGTGAAAAAGGACAATAGACACTCATGACACTCATGAGTGTCTGCTGTATAACTTAATTATGTTACAGTAACACAATTGCTCTTTTATAATGAGTTACTTTCCATGAGTAAATCTACCTCACCCTTACCTCTGCTGCTTTTAAAATACTGCATAGCTTTCTGCTATTCCCAAACAGAAAGGAGATCAAACCAGCCAACCCTAAAGGAAATCAACCCTGAATATTCACTGGAAGGACTGATGCTGAAACTGAAGCTCCAATATTTTGGCCACGTGATCCAAGAGAGCTCACTCACTGGAAAAGACCCTGGTGCACAGAGTCGGACACGACGGAAGCGATTTAGCAGCAGCAGCAGCTGAGAAAGATTGAAGGCAAGAGGAGAAGGGAGCGACAGAGGATGAGCTGTTTGGATGGCATCATTGACTCATTGGACATGAGTTTGAGCAAACTCTGGGAGACAGTGAAGGACAGGGAAGGCTGGTGTACAGCTCATGGGGTCACAGAGTCAGAAATGACTTGGTGACTGAACAACAATTACCAAAACTGGCCACTGCATTCTCATTCTTTGGTAAAAGCCTCTCTAGAATCAGCTGAAATTGATTAGTTGAATTCTCCTTAGGGATCTGATTATGTAAAATTATATTCAGTTGGTGAAGTACATTCCCTAGGTTATCAATTTTGGCACAGATGTAGAACTGTATGAGTTTACAGTGTCTACAGTTTACATAATACATAATTGTTTCCATTTGTTCTATATAATTATCTTACAATGTTCACTTTGTTGCATTCTAGAGTTGGAAAACTCCTAAACAAAATCTTCCCCTATCCCCAAATAATATATTCCCAGTAGACTCACAATAACCCAGCACAGTCTGGACTGGGTCTTCTCTGTATGCTTCCTTAAATTGTCTGCACTATTCAATATGATTCTACTGATACTTTAAAACATCTCAATTTTAATACTGAATATATGATATTTTATTTTCTAAAAAATGATTTATTCTTGAAATATAACAGTGTAAATAACCTATAAAGTAAAAGACTGTACTAATAGCCAATTTTATATATAAAATTTCAGAAACAGAAGAATAATGCAAAATCTGCAAATGATACTGCCCACTAACCATGAGATGATTTTTGAGATTAATGACATAGCTTTTATATTCCTATTATCCTAATTTTAAATATGAAATAACCAAGACCTGAACAATCAAGTGATTTCTCCAAAGACTGTGATCCCTCACCCCACTCTCTTGTAGAACATCTGAAAGTTTTGAGCTCATTCAGTTTGGGGCTTTTTCTGTATTTGTTGTTGTTATAATATGAATCAGGCAATTTTGACAATCCCTGTTTATGAAAAATGACTCATAGTTTTCAGCAAAAATGCCAAGTCCAACTGTGTACAGCGCAGTACTGGGAGATGAAAGTTAAATTTATCCTCTAAATGAGGAAATACAGGAAAAAAACAGAAATTGCCCTCCAAAAGCATTCTGCATCAGTGTCCTGGGTGGGTGGTCTGTGCTTAGTCTTGAAGGGAACCAAATAAATAAAAAAAATAACCAACAAAAAAGAATGCAAAGGACTTTTAAGGGTGAAATATACACTAGAAGTGAACTGAAGATATTTAAGTTATTTACAAAAGGAAATAAGACTCTTTCATAATGGGACATAGGACATAAAATACAAGGGTGACCAATTCTGTGGACCTGCAAGTTGAATTGTGTCCTGAATTCTATCAAGTTGCTTTCCTGTGACCCTGTAAACACCCACCCCCACCCCACCCCCAACCATCACCAACACTTTGGGCTCAGTCATCAGCACTGATGAGAACCTGCGTGTGTATCCAGTTTCGGGCTGGCCGATAGAGGTGAGATCAAGGCAAAGAGGAGATCAGCAACATGGTTTTAGAATTCTTTAGAGTTCCCGGCAGCCTCTTCCCTCCCCCCAAGCCCTCTTTAAAATATCTCCATTCAGTCCCTTCTGAAATGAAGGCCATATTTAGAGACGTGATAATTTAAATCAAGGCTCGATGCCATGCTGAAATATAAAGGTTCTATGGACAAAAGTCAGACTTGAACCTCTGTGAGATATTTGGTTCTTTGTGTGAATGGGTTTAGTGAGGAGAGAGAAGAGAGGGGGCACAGTGCCACTCTTCAAGGGCCATCCAGCAGCTGACCTTAGGCTCCCTGCAGATACCACCCACCCAAGTGAGCATACCTGCATCACTCACTCCTCGCCAGGAGTTTCTAGGAAGCATAATTCATTCCTGCCATGGTCCCAGGGCGACCACCTGCTATTAAAGCTCTACCCCAACTTTCCCATCACTTGAACCACTCCTGGGGATCAGTCTGGGGGACACCTCTTTCAAAGTCCAAATATATGAAGGTCCATTTTGGGGTAAATCTTTTTTTTTTTAAGAATATTTTTTATTCTCAACTGAGTCACATGACAATCCTAAAGAGAATGTATCACAGATTCAATTTTATGGATGAGGAAACCTCAGCCAAGAAAAGGTACCTTGAGAAAGACTGGCTACATGTTACCCAGGTTGGCAGTTGTGGTTTTCTAACTTCTGCCCCATCATCTGTCTATAAAAATACCACCTTACATTTTTACTTTTACATTTCATAAAAACACTTGAAAGTGTTAGTCTCTCAGTCGTGTCTGACAATTTGCGACCTCATGGACTATAGCCCCACCAAGCTCCTCTGTCCGTGGAGATTCTCCAGGCAAGAAAACTGGAGTGGGTTGTCATTCCTTTCTCAGGGGATCTTCCTGATCCAGGGATTGAACCCAGGTATCCTCCACTGCAGGCAGATTCTTTACCTGCTGAGCCACCTGAGAAGCCCAAAACTCTTTCCCTATTATCTCACCAAATTCATCCAATTGAGCAGCATATTTCTTTCTTCTTCTTCTTTCTAAAGATGGCCTTAAGCTGTACTTGTTTCTTGGACTAATTGATTTTCTCCATAAAGAAGCATATGGAGAAGGCACATGTATAACACAAAGTCTATTTTTGTAAAACACACATACATAGCCAGGAAATCAGATGCCCAAGGAAATGACATGTAGGAAGGGTAATGTGTCTAGGGAGTCAGGACCCTGTGACTGGATCCTAGACTCATCACTTGTTGGCTTAGACCAATCAATCTCTCTGAACTCTTTCCAAAACTATATCATAGGGATCGATGTGAAAATGTTTTTAGACTATATGTGCATGTTAGGGACTACAGTCATCAGATACAGTATCCACAGTTGGGAAGGTTTGGAATCTTGGGCTTTATTCATCCTCATAAGACCCAGCATAATGTTGGCCCAGTAAACTGTTTTGAATAAATGATCAATTGCACAAGTAGCTTGTGGATCAATAAGTGAAAGAGGCCTGACTGGTGACTTGGAGCAAGACTGACAGGCAAGTAATGGAGTTGGGGGTGGGGTGGGGGTAATTCACAGTTTGAAGAGCAGCTTCCCACATACTTTCTCACATGACTTCCATCCATCTTGGAGATGACAGAACTGATCCTCAGGGAGATTACTAAGTAACTTGTCCAGGGCTGGTGATTGGAAGAGGTGGAATGTGAATTCAGCTCAGTGTGATGCCAATCTCCTTGCTCATTCTCTTTAGTTCATTGGACTCTGGGGTAAGGAATTACATTTGTGGCCCCTAACAAGCTTCTAGTACTTTCTCTGCTATGCTCTGCTTATTACAGAATTTGAAGATAGGACTAAGAGTTCCATAGGTTCTCCATTAACATTTCCAGATTCAGTTATTTCAACTCACCTAAAAACCACCAGCTATTTTGATACAAATTATTTCACCTACCTTGCTTTCCTAAGAGTCACCCTTGAGCTTCACCTTCCTCCCTTTTATCCATTGAGGACTTTTGGGTCATGCTGTTTCTCCATTTACATTCCTATCTTCCTTCATGGTGATTTTGAAATATGGTCAGACAGTCAAACCAAAACACTGCTCTCAATTCCTCACCTCCAAAACTTCATTTCTATTTCACTTATCACTGACTGCCATCATTACTTTCTTAGACTTTGTCATTGTTGATAACATACTTCTTTCAAAATTTCTATTATAAGTCTCTCAATCTCTGTCTAGTGGTTTTGCCTACTTTCTTCAGTTTAAGTCTGAATTTGACAATAAGGAGTTCATGATCTGAGCCACAGTCAGCTCCTAGGCTTGTTTTTGCTGACTGTATAGAGCTTCTCCATCTTTGGCTGCACAGAATATAATTGATCTGATTTTGGTGTTGACCATCTGGTGATGTCCATGTGTACAGTCTTCTCTTGTGTTATTGGAAGAGGGTGTTTGCTATGACCAGTGTGTTCTCATGGCAAAACTTTATTAGTCTTTGACATGCTTAGTTTGTACTCCAAGGCCAAATTTACCTGTTACTCCAGGTATCTCTTGACTTCCTACTTTTGCATTCCAGCCCCCTATAATGAAAAAGACATCTTTTGGGGGTGTTAGTTTTAGAAGGTCTTGTAGGTCTTCATAGAACTGTTCAACTTCAGCATTACTGGTTGGGGCATAGACTTGAATTACTGTGATATTGAATGGTTTGCCTTGAAAACAAACAGAGATCATTCTATCATTTTTGAGATTGCATCCAAGTACTACATTTTGGACTCTTTTGTTAACTATGATGGCTACCCCCGTTTCTTCTAAAAAATTCTTGCCCACAGTAGTAGATATAATGGTCATCTCAATTAAATTCACCTATTCCAGTCCACTTTAGTTCACTGATTCCTAAAATGTCAGTGTTCACTCTTGCCATCTCCTGTTTGACTACTTCCAGTTTGCCTTGATTCATGGACCTAACATTCCAGATTCCTGTGCAATATTGCTCTTTACAGCATCAGAGTTTACTTCTATCACCAGTCACATCGACAACTGGGTGGTGTTGTTGCTTTGGCTCCATCTCTTTATTCTTCCTGGAGTTATTTCTCCACTGATCTCCAGTAGGATATTGGGCACCTACAAACCTGGGGAGCTCATCTTTCAGTGTCCTGTCTTTTTGCCTCTTCACACTGTTCATGGGGTCCTAAAAGATGATGCTGTGAAAGTGCTGCACTCAATATGCCATCTAACTTGGAAAACTAAGCAGTGGCCCCAGGAAAGGAAAGGTCAGTTTTCATTCCAATCCCAAAGAAAGGCAATGCCAAAGAATGTTCAAACTACCACATAATTGTACTCATCTCACATGCTATTAAAGTAATGCTCAATATTCTCCAAGCGATGCTTCAACACTACATGAACCATGAACTTCCAGATGTTCAACTTGGATTTAGAAAAGGCAGAGGAACCAGAGATCAAATCGCCAACATACTCTGGATTATCAAAAAGAAAGAGAGTTCCAGAAAAGCACCTACTTCTGCCTTATTGACTATGCCAAACCTTTACCTGTGTGGATCAAAAAAACTGTGGAAAATTCAAGAGATGGCAACACCAGACTACTTGACCTGCCTCTTGAGAGATCTGTATGCAGGTCAAGAAGCAACAGTTAGAACTGGACATGGAACAATAGACTGGTTCCAAATCAGGAAAGGACTATGTCAATGCTGTATATTGTCACCATGTTTAATTAACTTATAAGCAGAGTACATCATGCAAAATGCTAGGCTGGATGAAACACAAGCTGGAATCAAAATTGCTGGGAGAGATATCAATAAATCAAAAATATCAATATCTCAGACATGCAGATGACACCACACATATGGCAGAAAGTGAAGAACTAAAGAGCCTCTTGATGAAGATAAAAGAGGAGAGTGAAAAAAGTTGGCTTAAAGCTCAACATTCAGAAAACTATGATCATGGCATCTGTTCCCATCACTTTATGGCAAATAGATGGGAAAACAAGGGAAACAGTGAAAGATTTTATTTTGGGGGGCTCCAAAATCACTGAAGATGGTGAATGTAGCCATGAAATTAAAAGACCCTTGCTCCTTTGAAGAAAAGCTATGACCAACCTAGAGAGCATGTTAAAAAGCAGAGACATTACTTTGCCAACAAAGATCCTTCTAGTCAAAGCTCTGGTTTTCTAGTAGTCATGTAAGGATGTGAGAGTTGGACTATAAAGAAAGGTGAGTGCTGAAGAATTGATGCTTTTGAACTGTGGTGTTGGAGAAGACTCTTGAGAGTCTCTTGAACTGCAAGGAGATCCAGCCAGTCCATCCTAAAGGAAATCAGTCCTGAGTGTTCATTGGGAGGACTGATGCTGAAGCTGAATCTCAGTACTTTGGCCACCTGATGTGAAGAACTGACTCATTTGAAAAGACCCTGATGCTGAGAAAGATTGAAGGCAGGAGGAGAAGGGAATGACAGAGGATGAGATGGTTGGATGGCATCACCAACTCAATGGACATGAGTTTGAGTAAGCTCCAGGAGTTGGTGATGGACAGGAAAGCCTTGAAGAAGGAAATGGCAACCTACTCCAGTATTCTTGCCTGGAGAATCCTGTGGATAGAGGAGCCTGGTGGGCTGCAGTCTATGGGTTATACAGAGTCGGACATGGCTGAAGCAACTTAGCATGCATGCATGCATGCATTGGAGAAGAAAATGGCAACCTACTCCAGTATTCTTGCCTGGAGAATCCCAGGGATGGAGAAGCCTGGTGGGCTGCCATCTATGGGGTCACACAGAGTCAGACATGACTGAAGTGACTTAGCAGCAGCAGCAGCAGGAAAGCCCTGGCCTGCTGCAGTCTATGAGGTCACAAAGAGTCGGACACAGCTGAGCGACTGAACTGAACTGAATCTCTGTCTACATATCCCCACTCCAACACTATACTTAATATCCCTCCTTCTTCAGGAGCCTGATTCCAAAATCTCCATGAGCTCAGCAAAATCTCAAAGCCATTGACCTTATCACCTTTTCACTGTCTTTCTGTAACCCTTGTCCTTGTGCCCTCTCATTTCTGGCTTTGATTTCTGATCCATGATTACATTTCTCATGCATCAACTTTCAACTCACACACCTCTCTCTACTCTTGGCAACACAACAACAATGTTTCCACCCAACTCTCAATCTATTTTATACTCACATTCAAACAGTTAAACAGAACTGGATTTGGGAAAAAAAACCCACATTCATATGCCAAATCTCAATTTAAATTTATAATTATAAACTTCAAATGGACTTTAAATGCTTCTCCCAACACAAATGCATTTATTTCATTGGTTCTCTCATTCTCTGATGTCACTGTTTCTTACCATATCCTTCTTCCTCAAACCTCAAAATCAACCCTAGTCCTTTCTTTCTCTCAGCTGCTGGCATTTACTTCTTATTTCATTAACAAACTGGATCCACCACAAGAAATGGCTCCATTCTTCCACCACTGAATCTATAAATCCACCTACTATCTGTACCTAATCATGATATGACAGACTTTTAACAGCTGGTAACAGCAAGAGTGTTGATCTGTCTGGATAGACAGCCACTTTAAACAACCTAAGCCATCACAAGAGTACATAACACTGAAATCACAGCACAGTCTCTGATCATACACCCTCCCTCCCTTCATACCTGAGACATTGAACATGCTGTCCATCTCCCTGCCTTCTCTTAGGCACTTAATCATATCTGTTTTCATCAGCTCAAGTCAATTCTGCAGTTCTCATTTTTGTCTTCTGCATCATCAGATGTTTCTGTCTTGGTTGGTTTACCCTCATCTACATAAAAAACTCCTGTAAGAGCCCTTACCATAAAACTTTTTATTCCATCTCCCTCCTGGCTTTCTTGCTCCCCGTTGCAATAGTTGTCTATTGTGACTGTGAAATAAAATTTGAACTTTATGGCAAGACAAGAAGAATGTTAAAATAAAAGGCTTCTCTGCCCTTCGGCATTCTCTCTTCCCTCTGGCCTTCTCTCTTCCCTTACTGCACACTGTGTATTTGCATGACTTGTCAACCACATCTCCCCTCATCAGCAGGAATACCTGCTCAATCATAAAAAGTAACATTCTCCCAGCATCAACAAGACAGATCCTTAAAAGACAGCATAACTTCTTGATCTTGCAAAGGGGTCACATGACCCACCATCATGATGCTTAAGTCTGGATTATGTGAACTGTCAATAATACATCATTTGATATATAGCCCTCTGTCTCAAAAAAAACTTATATAATTGCGCCTTGACTTCTAATGGGTGGAACATTTCTCAGAGCTCTCTGAGATACTCTTTCCTAGTTATAATCCTCAATTTTGGCTCCAAATAAAAATTTTCCTTTCTTTCTTACATCAGCTGATTAATTTTTTTTTGACAGGACTATCTTCAGCTTTAAAGAAAAAAATCTTTCATTGGAGTATAGTTGCCTTACAACGCTGTGCTATTTTCTGTTTGTACAGCAAAGTGAAACAACCATATGTACACATATCAGTCAGTTAATTCAGTCACTTAGTTGTGTCCGACTCTTTATGACCCCATGAACCACAGCACGCCAGGCCTCCCTGTCCATCACCAACTCCTGGAGTTTACTCAAACTCATGTCCATTGAGTCGGTGATGCCATCCAACCATCTCATCCTGTCATCCCCTTCTCCTCCTGCCCTCAGTCTTTCCCAGCATCAGGGGCTTTTCAAATGAGTCAGCTCTTCATATCAGGTGGCCAAAGTATTAGAGTTTCAGCTTCAGCATCAGTCCTTCCAATGAACACTCAGGACTGATTTCCTTTAGGATGGACTGGTTGGATTTCCTTGTGGCCCAAGGGACTCTAAAAAGTCTTCTCTAACACAACAGTTCAAAAGCATCAATTCTTCAGCACTCTACTTTCTTTATAGTCCGACTCTCACATCCATACATGACCACTGGAAAAACCGTAGCCTTGACCAGACGGGCCTTTGTTGACAAAGTAATGTCTCTGCTTTTTAATATGCTATCTAGTTTGGTCATAACTTTCCTTCCAAGGAGTAAGCATCCTTTAATTTCATGGCTGCAATCACAATCTGCAGTGATTTTGGAGCCCAAAAATAAAGTCAGCCACTGTTTCCACTGTTTTCCCATCTATCTGCCATGTAATGATGGGACCGGATGCCATGATCTTAGTTTTCTGAATGTTGAGCTTTAAGCCAACTCTTTCACTCTCCTCTTTCACTTTCATCAAGAGGCTCTTTAGTTCTTCTTCACTTTCTACCATAAGGGTGGTGTCATCTGCATATCTGAGGTTATTAATATTTCTCCTAGCAATCTTGATCCAGCTTATGCTTCTTCCAGCCCAGCGTTTCTCATGATGTACTCTGCATCTAAGTTAAATAAGCAGAGTGACAATACACAGCCTTGACATACTTCATTTCCCATTTGGAACAAGTTTGTTCCATGTCCCGTTCTAGCTATTGCTTCCTAACCTGCATACAGGTTTCTCAATATACAGGTCAGGTGGTCTGGTATTCCCATCTCTTTCAAAAATATGTCTTTTTCATTATAGGGGACTAGAATGCAAAAGTAGGAAGTCAGAAACACCTGGAATAACAGGCAAATTTGACCTTGGAGTACAGAATGAAGCAGAGAAAAGGCTAATAGAGTTTTGACAAGAGAATGCACTGGTCATAGAAAACACCTTCTTCCAATAACACAGGAGAAGACTCTACACATGGACATCACCAGATGGTCAATACAAAAATCAAATTGATTATATTCTTTGCAGCCAAAGATGAAGAAAGCTCTACACTGTCAGCAAAAGAAGACAGAAATGATATGGACCTAAAAGAAGCAGAAGATATTAAGAAGAGATGGCAAGAATACACAGAAGAACTGTACAAAAAAAGATCTTCATGACCCAGATAATCACATTGGTGTGATCACTCACCTAGAGCCAGATATCCTGGAATGTGAAGTCAAGTGGGCCTTAGGAAGCATCACTATGAACAAAGCAAGTGGAGGTGATGGAATTCCCACTGAGCTCTTTTAAATCCTGAAAGATGATACTGTGAAAGTGCTTCACTCAATATGCAGCAACTTTGGAAAGCTCAGCAGTGGCCACAGGACTGGAAAAGGTCAGTTTTCATTCCAATCCCAAAGAAAGGCAATGCCAAAGAATGCTCAAACTACCACACAATTGCACTCATCTCACATGCTAGTAAAGTAATACTCAAAATTCTCCAAGCCAGGCTTCAGCAATACATGAACTGTGAACTTCCAGATCTTCAAGCTGGTTTTAGAAAAGGCAGAGGAACAAGAGATAAATTACTAACATCTGTTGGATCATCAAAAAAGCAAAAGAGTTCCAGAAAAACATCTGTTTCTGCTTTATTGACTATGCCAAAGCCTGTGTGGATCACATATACATATATCCTTTCTTTTTGGATTTCCTTCCCATTTAGGTTACCACAGAGCACTGGATAGAGTTCCCTGTGCTACATGGTTGATTCTCATTAATTATCTATTTTATACATAGTAGTGTATCTATGTGGAGAAGGAAATGGCAACCCACTCCAGTGTTCTTGCCTGGAGAATCCCAGGGATGGGGGAGCCTGGTGGGCTGCCGTCTATGGGGTTGCACAGAGTCAGACACAACTGAAGCAACTTAGCAGCAGCAGCAGTGTATCTATGTGAATCCCAATCTCTCAATTTATCCTACCCCCTCTTTCTCCAAATGATACATGCACCCCAATGTTCATGGCAGCACCATTTATAATAGCCAGGACATAGAAGCAACCTATATGTCAATGAATAAAGAAGCTATGGCACATATATACAGTGGAATATTACTAAGCCATGAAAAGGAATAAGACTGTGCCATTTGCAAAGCTTTAGTTTCTCCATTTCCCTTAAAACCATTCATATCCAATTTCCATGTCCATCGCTCCACTGAGATATATACCTGCTGTTGAACTCAGTGGTCAATGCTAACCACATTTGACATGGTAGATATCATCTTCCTTTTCAAGATATGTCCTCATTGACTTTCAGGACAAAACTTCTCTGGTCTCTTTCTACCAGTTGTCCCATTGGCTGTTGAATTCTTTTCATCCAAATGAAATCCTTCTCTCTAAATGCTGCAGTGTTCCAGGGCTTCTTCCTCTTGCTTCTACTTTCAACCTAATTCGCATTCCTTAGGGTACCTCATTCAGAATCATGGCATTAAATCCTATTTCCTTATATGCCGGCAACTCCCAACTTTATATCTGCAACCAGATTTCTCTTCTGAACTCAAGGCTCCTGTATCAAACTACCTTCTCCATGTGCTTGTCTAATTGCAATCCTAAAACCATCTTTTAAGTAAAACATAATCATTCAAGTTCCCCTCAGAACCTACTGATGTCCTACTGTTTCCTGCTTAATGTAAACAATATTTCCATTCACCCACTGCTCAGACTGAATCTTTATTTTTTTCTCTTTCTACACATATAGTTTATCAACAAATCTCAGAGGCTCTATCTTTCAAATACATCCCAGTTCTACTATTTCTCACTCTTTTATAGCTCTATATAACTGTACTTTTAGTCCAGGGAAATACCATCCTCTACTTGAAAATGAAAATGTTAGTCATTCAGTAATATCCAACTCTTTGTGACCCCACAGACTGTAGCCTTCCAGGTTCCTCTGTCCATGGAATTCTCCAGGCAAGAATACTGGGTGGGTATTTGGAACCCTGGGATAGACTTCTAACTGTTCTCCTTTTCACACCCTTGCCCTGACCCTCCACCCCCCAAAATTGTATTATCAATCCAGTAGTCATGTTGGTTTATGTTTTTCTTAAATCATAAATCTGATTGAATTTCTCTTCTGCTCAGGATCCTCCATGTTTTCTCATCACACTTGGTACAAAATGCAAAATCCTTCCCTTCATGTCCTGGCCCCTGGCTCCCTCTCCCAGCTCCAGATTTTGTCTTCAAAGAACTTGCAGGCTGCTTCTTAATTTGATCCAATAGCATTTTGGAAGCCTCCCTGACCTATGGGCAACGCTAGTCATTTCTTTCTCTGTGGTTCTATATGTAGCAGACACAACCTTTGCTCTCTCAGATAAATGTGCAAATTATAATCACAACTCCAGTATATTTCCCATGAGCCATTCAAATCTCGCACTTCAGAAAAATTCATTGTCCTCCATTTGAGCTTTTCCCAGCCTCACCTACTCTCCTTATCCTGTTCCTACCCATGAAAGTGAGAGAAAGTGTTAAGCACTCAGTTGTGTTTGACTCTTTGCTACCCCATGGACTGTAGCCAGCCTGGCTCCTCTGTCCATGGGATTCTCCCAGGCAAGAACACTGGAGTGGGTTGCCAGTCCCTTCTCAGGGGATCTTCCTGACCCAGGGATCGAACCCAGGTCTCCTACATTGCAGGCAGACTCTTTATGAACCACCAAGCTTTCTTACCCATGAATTGGCCAAGAATTCTAGGGTTTGTTCAGCCTAAAGGGAGAAGTAGATGGAGGATCTTCTATTCCTTCATTAGACCCTGGATTTCTTGAGAAATCTTTACCCACCTCCCCCAAACTAGCCCTCCTTACCAGGAAGGGAGAAGATGGTTTTTATTAAGCTTCTTTAAAAAAAAAAATATCACAAGTTTTCTTACCCATACACCAAGGCACATTTTGAGTATTTATCTTAATGAAAAATATAACTTAGTGAGACAAAAAAAAATCTATTTCTCCAGATAAGATTTTATTGTTTCACATAGCACAGACACTCAGTATGTTTGTTTACAAGGCTGCCTTTCCTGTTAAAGTGCACTGTCCTTGAGAAGAGAAGTGGTTCTTATCACAAAACCTTACTTATTATCAGATGCAGAATGCACACAGTAAGCATTAACATCAGCAGGATTGAGGATTCATTTTAAACAGACAGACTGATAAGCAGCTATATCAAAACAAGCCTCAGTATGCACTGATGGGCAGAGCTCCATTTTGTTTTAGGAAATATAACTGGTTGATTGACCACAGAGTTCTGTGTGTTTACTTTACTTGTCTCCTGCTTTTCTTTGAAAATGTGTTTAAAGAATTAATCTTTCTCTGATTACTAGAAGGAAATGGAGCATATTCCATGCCTTTTCTGGCTTACTCATAGGTAACAGAATCTCTAATTTTAAATTACAAACTAAGGGCAAGAGGAGAAGGGGGCAGCAGAGGATGAGATGGTTAGATAACATTACTGACTCAATGTACATAAGTTTGAGCAAACTCTGGGAGATAGTGAAGTACAGGGAAGCCTAGCATGCTACTGTCCTTGGGGTTGCAAAGAGTCGGACATGACTTGGTGACTGAACAACAAGAACAGATTGATCCAGTTTGAGTTGTTAATCAGAGGATGGATTTTCCTTCCTCCTTCCCCTGGCTAAAACCTATGGCTACCTTCTTTTAAGAAAGAAGACGATGAGGTCAGGTTTTTTCCACTCATCTTGTTCCCTACTAGCTAAATGCACTCTCTAAACTTGCCCGAGTGAAAGCTGGTAGAGAGAAGAAATAGGTGATAGGAAAGTTTACTCGACAGATGACTTCCTCTTTTTCTGTTCTGGCTAGTAGTCAAGATCAATGTTCCTTTTTAATGGGTAATCCCATGATGGAGAACTCTGTTCAAATCATTCTTTGACCTGGACAGAGCAAGTTCATCCTCAGCTCCCTGGACTCTGGCACTCACCTCTTACTAGAAAAACTTGGTCCTTGGGCATGGTTTATTTGACAGGAACCAAAAGGACACAATGGCTTTCTTGCTCATGTCACCATATCTGATTCATAGGAGACATTCCACATCCATTGCTCTGAAACTCCGGGTTACAAGACAGGCTCCATTATCCTGCTACCAAAGCCACTTGAGCTCTCTCCATCCTTTGATCTCTCAAGGGCAGGGAATTCTTTCAGACTCTCCAAATGATCCACTGTTTGCACCCCCGACATCCCTACATAACCCCACACACACACGCATGCTCTCTCACACTGACACACTCACACCAGACTGAATGCAAAGGATATTTTTGTCTTTCCTTTCCCCTTGAGTATGGAAAGGGTAGAGACCCACAGCATAGCAACTCCTCTTTCTCAAGAAAATGCCATATATCATGACTCTTTCATCTCTATAACCCCTCTCTTTCAGTTTCAGGAAATGCCAAGTAATTTATGATTGTCTATTGGACATCACAAATTTTAGCTTGTTGGGTGCTAGGTTTTGTGTCAGTTACATGACTTAGGATAAGACTGATCCTTTCAAGGCTTGTCTGTAAGTTTGTTAGTACATATCCAGAAAGTGAAAGTGAGAGTCACTCAGTTGTGTTTGGCTCTTTGTGGCCCCATGAACTATATAGTCCATGGAATTCTCCAGGCCAAAATAGCCTTTCCCTTCTCCAAGGGATCTTCCCAACCTAGGGATGAAACCCAGGTCTCCCACATTGCAGGCATATTCTTTACCAGCTGAGCCACAAGGGAAGTTCAAGAATACTGGAGCCTATCCCTTCTCCAGGGGATCTTCCCGACCCAGGAATCGAACCATAGTCTCCTGCATTGTAGGCAGATTCTTTACTAACTGAGCTATCAGGAAAGCCATGTATCCAGAGCAGCTTCTAACATAAAACTAATAACCAAGGCTATACTAAGCACTAAAGCTAAGTCCTTCCAAGGACTTTACCCACTTCTCTGTGTAATGACGCCTCCTCCCTTAAGCTGATGGGGATGCGAATTATTTCCATCCTTCTGTGAACTCTGGGAATCAGTCACCCTGTTGGAGTTTTACACCATGAATGCATACATCAATATTCAGCCAGAGATTCCTGAGGACGCTTCTGCAGATGTTTTCTATTCACTTCTCTCTCCTTAGGCTTTTGATTTCTATTTTCCCATTCAGAGAAATCTAGGACTTTGTTTAAGCTGCCCTTCCTTCAGCTGGGATCTGGAAAATGCCTCCAGAGGGGGTGATAACAGAGCCCACTAGATCTGTTTCCCTTCTCTCAGAGACCACACAGTCTTGCACTGTGTGTTTCCCAGTGTCTTAGAGCAAATGTTTGATACACTTCTACCAATTTCTAGTTGTTTGCAGTGGGAGAGCAGTTCCTAGCCTTTACTCCCTCATGGGGAGAAGTGAGAGCCACTCTGACTTCTTTTCAAAGGTTGGTTCACGTAACTGCAGTAACTGATGAATCCAAGAGTCCAAGAACCAGTTTGCGACCATTTCTTTTATAAACTCTGTATATGATGGTGGGGCTTTGGCATTTTGGATACTATCTTATCCTGCTATCTCTGGGAAATTTTAATCTCCTCTTATAAAAGTCGGTAGTATGGAAAAATTAAATTTATTCACTTAATAGATCTGGAGTTAAATTTGCTTTTACTATAAACTTGCTTTACAGTCTTAGGCACTTCACTGCTATGTCTCTCAGATTCCCTATAAGAAAATGTGGATAATAATTCTTGGCCCACTCTTTGCTTCAGAATTAGACATAGATTGAAATGAAGGAATAATGACATAGCACTTTGGAAAAGGTGATGCTATAAACTGAGGAAAAGAAGAAGGGAATGTAACCATCTCTATGCCACTCCCTTAAAATATCAGTAATAAACATTCATTGTTTAGTGTAGACATATAAATACCTCCTTAGGCAGTAGCAGTATTACCACCTCTTTTGCTTTTATTATTCTTAATGCAACAGTTGAGAATGTGAAAGTTCAAACAATTTGCTCTATTTTACAGAGCTACTAAGGAGGAGAGCTAGAATCTGAACACTGTATTATGTTCCTTGGTTTAAAAACATCTTCCTTAAACACAAAATGCTTCCTCTCCTTTGCCTTCAAACAATGTCTTTTAGTCTTTCATGAGCCAACTGGCCTGCCTATCACTGGATGTGTACTGTGTATCTGCTAAAATGCTTAGAAATACATGGCTATTAGTCTGCCTTTCACCTTTAACACAGTTATTGTTGAAGAATGGATGCTTTGGGGCTTCCCTGGTGGCTCAGATGGTAAAGAATCTGCCCACACTGTGGGAGACCTGGGTTTGGTCCTAGGGTTGGGAAGTTACCCTGGAGAAGGGAATGGCTACCCACTCCAATAGTCTGGCCTGGAGAATCCCATGGACTGTAGAGTCCATGGGGTAGCTGGACATGACTGAGCAACTTTCACTTTACTTGTCAGAATTCTGTCCTCATCCCCCAGAAATATGAGTTAACAAATTATAGCTGTGGCAACCCACCGTTCTTATTAGTTTCCCTAGCAGGGAACCTTGAAACATTTTTGCTTATCTTAAGTTATAAGACCTCTGCAAACCTTTTCCTTGCATGAAAACTATCAGCCCTGTGGCTGGCCCCCACCAGCTAGTCAAACTCATGTCCCGGGTTTGCAAATCTTTTCTGTGAAACAGTAGTGAGGATAGTGAAAAGAGCTGAAAGAAAACTAGGCAAAATAAGGACTGGAAAATTTCAGGACACTTAAAAATAAGACCCAGGGGTGACTATTATTTCTGTCATCAAAGATGTGAAGAGTTGTCATAGGGAAGAGAAGTCAGTTGTCTTGTAGGAATTCAAGTAGCAGAAAAAAGACCTCTGGTGAAATTGAAGGAAGATACATTTAGACTCAACAAGAAGAAGAACATTCTAAAGAGTAGATCAAGAATAGAATGAGCTGCTTGGGTAAGTCATAGGTTCTTTTTGCTGGAGAAAGAATCATGGGGGAAAGGCTTGATGATCACTTTGTGGAAGTCTTGAATACAAGGAAGGGTCCCTCTCTTGGGACCTACAGAAATCTCTGGTAGTCCAGAATGGGGCCCAAGAAGGCAACAAATCCCTTAAGAATTGTGTTATGAATTGGAATGTCAATTTTTTTTAGGGGAGAGGGCTTATAGCTTAGACAAATATCAACAACTTCAGATATGCACATGATGCCACTCTAATGACAGAAAGCAAAGAACTAAAAAGTCTCTTGATGAGGGTGAAAGAAGAGAGACAAAAAGCTGGCTTGTAACTCAACATTCAAAAAACTAAAATCATGACATCTGGTCCCATCATTTCATGGCAAAGAGAAGGGGAAAAGTGGAAGCAATGATAAATTTACTTAGACTCCAAAATCATTCTGGATGGTTACTGCAGCCATGACATTCAAAGACACTTGCTCCTTGGAAGGGAAGCTATAACAAACCTAGACAATGGATTTAAAAAGCAGAGACATCACCTTGCTGACAAAGATGTGTATAGTCAAAGATGTGATTTTTCCAGTAGTCATGTATGGATGTGAGAGTTGGATCATAAAGAAGGCTGAGTGTCAAAGAATCGATGCTTTCAAATTGTAGTGCTGGAGAAGACTCTTGAGAGTCCCTTGAGCAGCAAGGAAATCAAACCAGTCAACCCTAAAAGAAATCAACCCTGAATATTCACTGGAAGGACTTATGTGGAAGCTGAACTCCAATATTTTGGCCACCTGATGCCATTAGCCAACTCACTGGAAAAGATCCTAATGCTGGTAAAGATTAAAGGCAAAAGAGGAGAGTAGCAGAGGATGAGGTGGCTAGATAGTATCACTGACTCAATGGACATGAATCTGAACAAACTCCAGGAGATAATGGAGGACAGGGGAGCCTCCAGGGATGCTGCAGTTCATGGAGTTGCAAAGAGTCAGATATGACTTAGTGACTGAACAACAACAGAAATAGTAAAAAAAAATCTCCAAGACTAAAGACCAGACAATAAATATGTGAAACACAGAGAAATCACTTTCTACTTCATTTTTCTCAGAGGAAATTCCTATTTTGGAAGACAGATTATATTGTTTGATTTCTGATGTCCTTCATACCTTTAACATTCTGTTTTCAAATTAAGTGAAAAAGGGACTAAACAAATGTTTAGGAAACATAACCTGTAGTTCTGATTAACGGCAAAAATAAAATGATAGTAGAAAGAAATATTTAAACTATGCCTTGGCCACTTACTAGGTCCATTTACAATACATTAAGGTGTTTTATCTCAGGTAGAAGAACAAAATTACAGTCTGCTGCTGGACATTATCCAAAACTTCCTATCACTCAAGCACCTGATTTTGAGAGAGTGAGATAGAGAAACAATACCATAGAATTGAAGAAACCAATTAAAAGAGTTCCAATTAATATTTCCCTTGTGGAAGAAGAGGGAATTTGGAATGCAATGAAATATTTAAAAAACACAAACATCAAATTTTAAAATATCTGAGAATAAAAGAAGAAATTTCAATTACAAATCCAAAACTTGAGGCACAGAACTGCTCCTACCATTGGAGCGTTTCAGCTGTTACTGCTAAGTCACTTGAGTCATGTCCGACTCTGTGCGACCCCACAGATGGCAGCCCACCAGGCTCCCCCGTCCCTGGGATTCTCCAGGCAAGAACACTGGAGTGGGTTGCCAATTCCTTCTCCAATGCATGAAAGGGAAAAGTGAAAGTGAAGTCACTCAGCTGTTTCCAACTCTTAGCGACTCCATGGACCACAGGCTACCAGGCTCCTCCATCCATGGGATTCTCTCTGGAAACTCCTGACAACCACGGATCTTTTTATTGTCTCCACAGTTTTGCCTTTCCCATACAGTTGTAATCTTTTCCTTTCTCCTTGAAATGAGAGGTCCAGACCCTTTATGAGAGCACTCCTGGCCCATCCAGGGGTGGACTAGACAGGCTCCAGGTGGCAAGCTCCCTCACTATGTGCTGTGGCTTTCCTTCCAGTACTGGCCCTGCCCAGCAGCCACATGGAGGTCAGGGGGATTTCAGAGCTCTTATCAAACTGGAGCTCTCAGTATCTCCTTCTCCCCATCACCCATCTTTTCTCACCCAGTCTTCCTCTCCCTGTCCCTTTCTTTGCCCAGAAACATTTTCTTGTGGATTTTGATGTGCCTGCAAGTACACCTGCTGGTCCTACCTACAGAATCAGGACCTTTAAGCCCATTCAGAGAATTTACATGACAAAAATAGAAGTAGATTTCCAGAGCTTTCAGCTTGTGTAGCACAAGATTTAAAAATATACCCTGTACATTTCAATCTCTTAAAAAAAAAAAGTTTACATTTAGAAAACAATTTCACTTCTGTTCACCCAGGGGGATGACTCATTTCCTAAGCTTTTTATTTTTTAAAATCTGAATCTCAGTCATAAGATTGCTCTAACACAAAGCTGTTGTAAATACCTTGGTCTTGCCTGAAATATCTAGGATTGTCACACTAGTTTATAACAAAGGAAATATTTAATAATACAAATTTTTAAATTACCTCACTAGTTTTCCTTTAACAAGGTAAATACAGAAATTTTTAAACTAAATTCTATATGAGATTTGAAACTTGAAATTTCAGAATCAGGATTTGGAATTTGAGGTCTCATGATATTGGACATGTCCTGAATACACTTGGAAGATAGTAGGTAGAATTGAAGTAAAGAAAAATAGGTTTAAAAAATAAAAAGTTTCTCCTCGAGTCAACTTAAATCACTTAAGAAGTAAATAATATTTTTATGAAATTAAGAGGTGGGAAATCACCCAACAATAGTTACAGAACAGAAACTAATTTAATGAATTTTGGCATGTAGCAGTTCTACCTTATTATAAATAGAGGGATAACACATGTCTAGTTTATTCAGATCTTATATCCTGAAGTGATGTGTAAGATGAGAAACAGTGTTGAAGTATCGAGACTCCAAGGAAGCAAGGAGAAAATTAGGTACCCAAGAGAACAACACAATGAACAAATTTCCCTATCAGTTTTTACTTCTACTAAGGACTGTTAAACACACACACACACACACACACAAACACACACACACACACACACACACACACACACACACACACACATATGGAATGTTAAATATTAAGAACAAGAGACAAGTTTGCTAAACACTAGTCAACTTGAGGATCAGATATCTTTCTTTGTCTGTTGATAACCTACTGGATTCCTAGGGATTCATATTAAGATTCCAGATTCTTCATTAATAATATCCAGACACCACAACCTCAACCACCAAGGTTAAAACTTTATCAAAGGAAATAATACTGGCTTCATTCTGAATTTTTTATATAAATTTATTGATTTTAATTGGAGGCTAATTACTTTACAGTATTGTATTGGTTTTGCCATACATTGACATGAATCTGCCACGGGTGTACACATGTTCCCCATCTTGAACCCGCCTCCCACCTCCCTCCCCATCCCATCCCTCTAGGTCATCTGAGTGCACCAGCCCCAAGCACCCTGTATCATGCATTGAACCTGGACTGGTGATTCGTTTCACATATGATAATATGCATGTTTCAAGGCCATTCTCCCCAAATCATCCCACCCTTGCCCTCTCCCACAGAGTCCAAAAGACTGTTCTATACATCTGTGTCTCTTTTGCTGTCTCACATACAGGGTTATCATTACCATCTTTCTAAATTCCATATATATGTGTTATTATATTGTATTGTTGTTTTTCTTTCTGGCTAACTTCACTCTGTATAATAGGCTCCAGTTTCATCCACCTCATTAGAATTAATTCAAATGTATTCTTTTTAATGGCTGAGTAGTACTCCATTGTGTATATGTATGACAGCTTTCTTATCCATTCATCTGCTGATGGACATCTAGGTTGCTTCCATGTCCTGGCTATTATAAACAGAGCTGCGATGAACATTGGGGTACACATGTCTCTTTCTATTCTGGTTTCCTCAGTGTATATGCCCAGCAGCGGGATTGCTGGGTCATATGGCAGTTCTATTTTCAGTTTTTAAGGAATCCACACTGTTCTCCATAGCAGCTATACTAGTTTGCATTCCCACCAACAATGTAAGAGGGTTCCCTTTTCTCCATACTCTCTCCAGTTTGTATTGCTTGTAGACTTTTGGATCGCAGCCATTCTGACTGGTGTGAAATAGTATCTCATTATGGTTTTGATTTGCATTTCTCTGATAATGAGTGATGTTGAGCATCTTTTCATGTGTTTGTTAGCCATCTGTATCTCTTCTTTGGAGAAATGTCTGTTTAGTTCTTTGGCCCATTTTTTGATTGGGTCATTTGTTTTTCTGGAATTGAGCTGCATAAGTTGCTTGTATATTTTTGAGATTAATTCTTTGTCAGTTGCTTCATTTGCTATTATTTTCTCCCATTCTGAAGGCTGTCTTTTCACCTTGCTTATAGTTTGCTTTGTTGTGCAGAAGCTTTTAATTTTAATTAGGACCCATTTGCTTATTTTTTCTTTTATTTCCAATATTCTGGGAGGTGGGTCATAGAGAATCCTGCTGTGATTTATGTCGGAGAGTGTTTTGCCTATGTTCTCCTCTAGGAGTTTTATAGTTTCTGGTCTTACATTTAGATCTTTAATCCATTTTGAGTTTGTTTTTGTGTATGGTGTTAGAAAGTGTTCTAATTTCATTCTTTTACAAGTGGTTCACCAGTTTTCCCAGCATCACTTGTTAAAGAGATTGTCTTTTCTCCATTGTATATTCTTGCCTCCTTTGTCAACAATAAGATGTCCATAGGCACATGGATTTATCTCTGAGCTTTCTATTTTGTTCCATTGATCTATATTTCTGTCTTTGTGCCAGTACCATACTGTCTTGATGACTGTGGCTTTATAGTAGAGCCTGAAGTCAGACAGCTTTTTTCCTCTAGTTCTATTCTTTCTCAAGATTGTTTTGGCTATTAGAGGTTTTTTGTATTTCCATAAAAACTGTGAAAATATTTGTTCTAGCTCTGTGAAAAATACCATTGGTAGCTTGATAGGGATTGTATTGAATCTATAGATTGCTTTGATAGTATACTCATTTTCACTATATTGATTCTTTCAATCAATGAACACAGTATATTTCTCCATATATTTCTGTCCTCTTTTATTTCTTTCACCAGTGTTTTATAGTTTTCTATATATTAAGTCTTTGTTTCTTTAGGTTAGATATATTCCTAAGTATTGTATTCTTTTCGTGGTAATCGTGAATGGAATTATTCCTTAATTTCTCTTTCTATTTTTTCATTGTTCAGTTCCGTTCACTTCAGTCGCTCAGTAGTGTCTGACTCTTTACAACCCCATGAATCACAGTACACCAGGCCTCCCTGTCCATCGCCAACTCCCAGAGTTCACTCAGACTCACAGCCATTGAGTCAGTAATGCTATCCAGCCATCTCATCCTTTGTTGTCCCCTTCTCCTCCTGCCCCCAATCCCTCCCAGCATCAGTCTTTTCCAATGAGTCAACTCTGCATTAGGTGGCCAAAGTACTGAAGTTTCAGCTTTAGCATCATTCCTTCCAAAGAAATCCCAGGGTTGATCTCCTTCAGAATGGACTGGTTGGATCTCCTTGCAGTCCAAGGGACTCTCAAGAGTCTTCTCCAACACCACAGTTCAAAAGCATCAATTCTTCAGTGCTCAGCCTTCTTCACAGTCCAACTCTCACATCCATACATGACCACAGGAAAAACCATAGCCTTGACTAGAAGGACATTTGTCGGTAAAGTAATGTCTCTGCTTTTGAATATACTATTTATGTTGGTCATAACTTTTATTCCAAGGAGTAAGTGTCTTTTAATTTCCTAGCTGCAGTCACCATCTGCAGTGATTTTGGAGCCCAGAAATATAAAGTCTGACACTGTTTCCACTCTTTCTCCATCTATTTCCCATGGAATGATGGGACCAGATGCCATGATCTTAGTTTTCTGAATGTTGAGCTTTAAGCCAACTTTTTCACTCTCCTCTTTCACTTTCATCAAGAGGCTTTTTAGTTCTTCTTCACTTTCTGCCATAGGGGTGGTGTCATCTGCATATCTGAGGTGATTGATATTTCTCCTGGCAATCTTGATTCCAGCTTGTGTTTCTTCCAGTCCAGCGTTTCTCATGATGTATTCTGCATATAAGTTATATAAGCAGGGTGACAATATACAGCCTTGACGTACTCCTTTTCCTATTCAGAACCAGTCTGTTCTTTGATGTCCAGTTCTAACTGTTGCTTCCTGACCTGTATACAGAATTCTCAAGAGGCAGGTCAGGTGGTCTAGCATTCCCATCTTTCTCAGAATTTTCCACAGTTTATTGTTCAGTTCAGTTCAGTTGCTCAGTCATGTCCGACTCTTTGTGACTTGAATCACAGCACGCCAGGCATCCCTGTCCATCACCAACTCCTAGAGTTCACTCAGACTTGCATCCATCGAGTCAGTGATGCGATCCAGCCATCTCATCCTCTGTTGTCCCCTTCTCCTCCTGCCCCCAATCCCTCCCAGCATCAAAGTCTTTTCCAATGAGTCAACTCTTCGCATGAGGTAGCCAAAGTATTGGAGTTTCAGCTTCAGCATCATTTCTTCCAAAGAAGTCCGAGGGCTGATCTCCTTCAGAATGGACTGGTTGGATCTCCTTGCAGTCCCAGGGACTCTCAAGAGTCTTCTCTAACACCACAGTTCAAAAGCATCAATTCTTTAGTGCTCAGCCTTCTTCACAGTCCAACTCTCACATCCATACATGACTACTGGAAAAACCATAGGCTTGACTAGAAGGACCTTAGTCAGCAAAGTAATATCTCTACTTTGGAATATGCTATTTAGGTTGGTCATAACTTTCCTTTTAAGGAGTAAGTGTCTTTTAATTTCATGGCTGCAATCACCGTCTGCAGTGATTTTGGAGCCCCCAAAAATAAAGTCTGACACTGTTTCCACTGTTTCTCCATCTATTTCCCATGGAGTGATGGGACTAGATGCCATGATCTTCGTTTTCTGAATGTTGAGCTTTAAGCCAACGTTTTCACTCTCTTCTTTTACTTTCATCAAGAAGCTTTTTAGTTCCTCTTCACTTTCTGCCATAGGGGTGGTGTCATCTGCATATCTGAGGTGATTGATATTTCTCCTGGCAATCTTGATTCCAGCTTGTGTTTCTTCCAGTCCAGCATTTCTCATAATGTAATATGCATAGAAGTTAAATAAGCAGGGCGACAATATACAGCCTTGACGTACTCCTTTTCTTATTTGGAACCAGTCTGTTTTTCAGTGTCCAGTTTTAACTGTTGCTTCCTGGCCTGCATACAGATTTCTCAAGAGGCAGGGTAGGTGGTCTGGTATTCCCATCTCAGAATTTTCCACAGTTTATTGTGATCCACACAGTGAAGGGCTTTGCATAGTCAATAAAGCAGAAATAGATGTTTTTCTGGAACTCTCTTGCTTTTTCCATGATCCAGCAGATGTTGGCAATTTGATCTCTGGTTCTTCTGCCTTTTGAAAACCAGCTTGAACATCAGGAAATTCACGGTTCACGTATTGCTGAAGCCTGGCTTGGAGAATTTTGAGCATTACTTTACTAGCATGTGAGATGAGTGCAATTATGCGGTAGTTTGAGCATTCTTTTGCATTGCCTTTATTTGGGATTGGAATGAAAACTGACCTTTTCCAGTCCTGTGGCCACTGCTGAGTTTTCCAAATTTGCTGGCATATTGAGTGAAGCACTTTCACAGCATCATCTTACAGGATTTGAAATAGCTCAACTGGAATGCCATCACCTCCACTAGCTTTGTTTGTGGTGATGCTTTCTAAGGCCCACTTGACTTCACATTCGGGATGTCTGGCTCTAGATGAGTGATCACACCATCGTGATTATCCAGGTCATGAAGATCCTTTTTGTACAGTTCTTCTGTGTATTCTTGCCATCTCTTCTTAATATCTTCTTAGTGTATAGCAATGCAAGGGATTTCTGTGTGTTGATTTTATATTCTACAAGTTTACTGTATTCACTGATTAGCTCTAGTAATTTTCTGGTGGAGTCTTTAGGGTTTTCTATGTAGAGGATCATGTCATCTGCAAACAATTAGAGTTTTACTTCTTCTTTTCCAATCTGGATTCCTTTTATTTCTTTTTCTGCTCTGATTGCTGTGGCCAAAACTTCCAAAACTATGTTGAATAGTAGTGGTGAGAGTGGGCATCCTTGTCTTGTTCCTGACTTTAGGGGAATGCTTTCAATTTTTTACTATTGAGGATAATGTTTGCTGTGGGTTTGTCATATATGGCTTTTATTACGTTATAGACAACACAGAAATATACAGGATCATATGAGACTACTATTAGCAACTATATGCCAATAAAATGGACAAATTGGAAGAAATGGACAAATTCTTAGAAAATTACAACTTTCCAAAACTGAACCAGGAAGAAACAGAAAATCTTAACAGACCCATCACAAGCACGGAAATTGAAACTGTAATCAGAAATCTTCCAACAAACAAAAGCCCATGACCAGACGGCTTCACAGCTGAATTCTACCAAAAATATAAAGAGCTAACACCTATCCTCCTCAAACACTTCCAGAAAATTGCAGAGGAAAGTAAACTTCCAAACTCATTCTATGAGGCCACCATCACCCAAATACCAATACCTGACAAAGATGCCACACAAAAAAGAAAACTACAGGCCAATATCACTGATGAACATAGATGCAAATATCCTTAACAAAATTCTAGCAATCAGAATCCAACAACACATTAAAAAGATCATATACCATGACCAAGTGGGCTTTATCCCAGGGATCCAAGGAGTCTTCAGTATCTGCAAATTAACCAATGTAACTCACATTAACAAATTAAAAAATAAATGTCATATGATAATCTCAATAGATGCAGAGAAAGCCTTTGACAAAATTCAACATCCATTTATGAATTTGTTTTTAATTTGAAAGATTTTCCCTAAAATTTTTACTAAGAAAACATAATTTCTTTGAAGAAAATAACATAACTTGACTTTATTATTCTTACATTATTGCTTTGCCTGTCTTTACTGCCAGTTTAATGAGAGACTAGAGATTCTTGACACGTGGTGATGCATATGTGTAAATATTGGCAACCCAATAAGTTTTTTCTGATGATGACCAGAAACTTCTAGAAATCAGGGAAAAAAATTCTTCAACAAACTTCGGGCGGTAAATGGAGCATAAAAATAAACTCACTGGCAAAAATCACATGGAACTTTTCAAGGAATTGGCAGCTGAAGAGATGTGGGGACTTTCAATTCCTTTGGTGAGGCATATGCCAATTTCTGCTTTGTGGAGTCATTTAGAAGTATGGATGGAGTGGGGGGCGGGGTATGGCAGGCAGGGCAGCTTCCTCAGTGATTGTCTGCAGGTGCAATCTTCTGAGCATTTAGTGAAGACTAGAATGCTTCCCCAGAGAAGGCAATGGCAACCCACTCCAGTACTCTTGCCTGGAAAATCCCATGGATGGAGGGAGCCTAGTAGGCTGTAGTCCATGGGGTCACGAAGAGTCGGACACTTACTGAGCGACTTCACTTTCACTTTTCACTTTCATGTATTGGAGAAGGAAATGGCAACCCACTCCAGTGTTCTTGCCTGGAGAATCCCAAGGATGGTGGAGCCTGGTGGGCTGTCATCTGTGGGGTCACACAGAGTCGGACACAACTGACGCGACAGCAGCAGCAGCTGCAGAATGCTTTTCAGATGGCGCCAGTGGTAAAGAATCCACCTGCCAATGCAGGATACACAGGTTTGATCCCTGGGTCAGGAAGATCCCCTGGAGAAGGAAAAGGCAACCCACTCTAGTGTTCTTGCCTTGGAAACCCTATGGACAGAAGAGCCTGGTGGGCTAGAGTCCATGGGGTCTCAGAGTTGGACACGACTGAGTGACTGAGCATATAGTATGCTGATGGCCAAGCTTTTCTGGATTCTACTTCACCTTCCCTGCAGTGGAAACCTGTACTCATCTTTGATAACATAACTCAGGATTAACTTGCCATGAAGTCTTCCCTCTTGTAAGTCTCTGCACCCGTCCTTAACTCCATCACTCCTTGGTGTTATATTGTACTCTATCCTCAGTCAGTGATCTCCTCACACAACAGTCTTGCTCCTCAATTAAATCTCTTTCATTCATTCTACAAAATTTATTAAACACCTGCTGTTCCAGGCTTGCACAGTGAACTCCTTGAGACTAGATACTCTATCTCTTCAAAACTGACTGTTCCTCATAGGTGTTCAGTAAATAGCTGTGCTGAGTTGAATTTCCTATGCCATCTCTGTTTACCCTTCTGGTGACTTCCACCAGATCTATGGTGGAATAATTTATGAGTAGGTATTGGATGGGTCGCTAAACTTCCACAAGTGTAAATCACTAAGAAAGGGGGGAGCTTATTATTTTTCTTATAGCATAAATTTAACCACTCTTCTGCAGATATCTTACTAAAAACATCCACTGTGGCACAGATTGGTGACTTAGCATCATGTCTGGATTTTCACTCTTATTTGTGAAGAAAAAGAATTTTTCAGATTATAAAAAGAAAAAGAATTTATAATCTGAAAAATTAATTTCTCCTTATGCAATCAGTTCGGTTTCCAGAAAGAGAGGGAGGACATTAACAAAGAGGGTCAAGATATGAAGACCATATCCATCATGATTCTTCACTGATTCTTGGGTCTCCAACAGACTAAGCTAAGCCATCTCTCTTAGGAGTGTTGCTACAGGTAACTTTTCTCTCAAAGACTATCCCCCTCTGCTTAGGCTACACAAATATAGGGTTCATTTCAGTAGAAGTAATAGCACTCTTCCTCTCTCTGCTGATCAGAATCCATGTTGTTATAGACCAGGAAAGCATGTGGCCTAGGAGTCACAGTGTGAGGAAACCTGAACTTTTAGCCATGCTGCCTGTTTCATGTTAGAAGCAACAGGGAGCAATAGTTGATGAACAGCCCAATGTATTAGTGCACTACAGCTGCTCTAACAAGTTTCCACTGGGTAAGCAGCTTACTCAGCTTTACTATTCACCATCTGACAGTTCCAGAGGCCAGAAGTTTCACTAAATCAGGGTGTTGGCAGGGCTGCAGTCCTTCCAGAAGCTCTAGAGAAGCAGTTTCCTTGCTTCTTTCAGCTTGAGAGCCTCCCTTCCACCTTCAAAATAAACAATCATAGCACTTTGACCTGTTTCCCGTTGTCACATTTCCTTCTGTCATTGACACTCTAGACTTCCTCTTTTCCCCTATTGAAAGTTTAGTTACTCAGTCATGTCTGACTCTTTGCAACCCTATGGACTGTGGCTCACCAGGCTCCTCTATTCATGGGATTTCCCAGGCAAGAGTACTGGAGTGGATTGTCATTTCCTTCTCCAGGGAATCTTCCTGACCCAGGGATTGAACCTCTTCTCCTGCATTGCAGGCAGATTCTTTACTATCTGAGCCACCAGGGAAGCCCCTTTATGTATTTCGCCCATTAATTATTGTGATTATAGTGGGCCCACTCAGATTATCTGGGATAATCTCAGAATCCTTAACTTAATCTCATCTGAGAAGTCCCTTTTGCTGTGTGAGGTAATATTCCTAGATTCCAGGAAACATTATTTTGCCTGTGACAACCAAGTACACTTAGCCAATTGAATGGTGTTGAAATGACAGTAGAAAACACTTGTTCAGTAGTACTGCCTGCATTATTAGAAGTACTTCACATATATTAGTGCATTTAATCCTCACAGGAAAACTGTTGAGAAATCTGAGACCCAGAGAAGTTAACAAGCTAGGCCAAGGTCACACATCTGGGAAAGTGTGGGACAGGACACAGACTCCGTCCATCTGATGACAGAAGCCGCAACTGTGCCCACACCATAGTGTCACGGCTGAAGCAATAAGAAAGATACCCAGTGAATTACTTGCAGAAGATTATATGCTCCGATATTATTTCTTTTCCTGTTACAGTATGTGTTTGTCATATTATGATTTATAACAAGAAATATATATTTGGTTTTGTCCCTGTTTCTGGCACAGAGTACATAAAAGCCTCAAAATTTCCTAAGTGATAAGATAGACAAAGTTGTCTTGATATTTATAACAAAACAAAACATGTTTTTTAAAGAAAAACATTTATATATTCATCAATATAATATCCCTTATATGTGGAACCTAAAAAGAAATGATGCAAATGAACCTACAGGAAGAGACTCACAGTCTTAGAGAACAAATTTATGGTTGGCCAAGGGGATGGATGGGGGAAGGGATAGTTAGGGAGTTTGGGATGGGCAGGTCCACACTGCTATATTTAAAACTGATAACCATAACAAATCCTTTTTAACCACGCTAGAGTTTGTGTTAATGAGGTGATATCTGTACTGAACTGGCTGCCAAAGGAACCAAGCATGTGATTGGAGGGTTTGGACTTCCAGTCCCACCTTAACCTCCAAGGAGGAGGTTGAGTTCAACCACTGGTGTCCAGTGGTTTTAATCTATCATGACTATGTAATGAAGCTTCCATAAAACTCCCCAGAAGAATGGGGTTCTGAGAGCTTCTGGGCTGGTGGAGATTCAGAGAAAGCTCCCAGCCCCTTCCCACATGCTTTCCCTTATGCAGCTTTTCCACCTGTCTGTTCCTGAGTTATACCCTCTAAAATAAACAGGCAGTCTAGGAAGCAAAATCTTTCTCCAAGTTTTGTGAGCCACTTGAGTAAATTAATTAAACCTGAGGAGGGTGTCTGGGAACCCCTGATTTAGAACCAGTTCCTTTGCTATTGGTGCCTTAAGGGGCAGGAGATTGGGGATCAGGGGTGGAGAAAGCACTCTTGTGAGCCTGAACCTTTAACCTGCAAGATCTGAAGCTATCTCTGGGGAGATAGCGTCAGAATGAAGTTAATTTCTTGGTGGTATGGGGAAAAAAAAAAAAACACGCTTGGAACTGGAGTTATTAAATCCTAATATTTAAAGCTTGGCCTTTGTGAGTAGCAAGAAATTATTTCAACAGAATGTACGGAGTGATAATACCCCAGAATCAGCACATCCTTTCAGTAGTGTTTGCTCACATTAGTGTCCCCAGAACACGATAATGCTATTATCAAACAATAGATAGTGCTTGTCTCACAGCCTGTTAGGATCTGAAGCTCTGGTCTAATAACTGTTTAACTACTCAAGTTGTGATATAGCTTAAAGAATCTACTTGAAGGAAAATGGTACTTAATTGCATTCTATTTTTCTTTCCCCCAAATCAGAGAACAGAAGAAGGGTCTTGATAGTCTTCTCTGAAAACCTGTTTTTCTTCCATTTAGGGATGGTTTTGATATAAATTGACTTCCTACAGTTGCTAATGTTTGTTAAATACAGTGAATTCTGGAAGAAAATGAAAAGGCAGAGAAAGTCGCCTAGAAGAAAATTCACAATGAACTGCTGATAAGATACACAGAGTGTTTCTGAGAGAATCTTTACAGTTGGTGGAATTAAATTACTGCTCTGGGTATCTATTTTTAAGGAAAATGTGTATTTGCCTAATCCAATTTCAGCATAATTCGTATCCCTGTAACTCTCCCAGAACACTGGCATATGGTTACATGAGATATAAATTGAGAGTATGATTAAAAATCACTGGCGTTTCAATTTCAATTATATTTCACAAAATAGACTCCAGGGAAAATTGCACAAGCAAGACCACAATCCACTGCAAGACAGGAGTGTGGGAAAATCTCCTACACCCACATCCACATGCATACACACCATAAGCCCTCTGCGGATCTGCCCAGGCACCATATTCCCCAGGTGAACTCCCAAAACTGCTGGCCTCTCAGGAACCAGCCAGCTCTGCTTGGTTTGACTTGACCCAAGAGTTCAAAAGTTCCTCCAAGCCATCTGTGATGCCTGAACCAAAGAATAGTCCTGTCTCCTAAAAATCTAGTCAGAACTGGGATCAACTCACATTCACCACTATTCGACCTTGGGCAATTTAATCTTTCTTGAAAATGACCTTAAAGCATAATTTTGAAAACTGAGAAAATGATCTAAATTTCTGGACACATAGTAGGTGCAAAACATAATATATTTAAGTCAGAACTTTTTTTCCAGCTGAGATCAGGGGCCTTGTTTTATTCATTTTTGTATCCTTAGAGCCTGGCAGGATTTCTGGCACATACTAAATGTTCAACGTATTTGCCAAATTAAAAACAAAGATTTGGGCTTTCTATTTTTCTGCTCTTAATTCATCTTTAACTCTTCATGGGGGTACTGCTCCCCAAGTTATAGAAAAGGGGAAAGGTGAAAAGGGATCATTTTTTATGAAAGTAAGATTTTTAAGAGCAAAAATAAATTCTTCCCTCCTTAATGATGACAGATGGGAATTCCAAGTTCCTCATTTTGTTTTAAGGACCTAATAAGGAGTTCATAAATCTCAATTACTTCTGTGAAGTTAAAAGCAGCTGCAGGTCTGCTAAACATGATTCCCGCCTCTGAACAGCCCTGGCACCTTTATTAAAACACTGGAGGGGAAGAAGGGCCCAGGCATATTTCAACCTTGGACTGACATTACAGTAGGGAAGTTTCCTTCTTATTTTGACCAAAGTGAAGGAAGAGCACAGATAGGGCCAGATCACCTGCAAAATGCCATGCCACACATTAAATGACATATAGCCAGCAGTTTTAAAATTGACCTCATTTGCGTTTTAGAAGGGCTTCCCAGGTGACACTCATGATAAAGACCTCACCTGCCAATGCAGGTAGATGTAAGAGACCCAAGTTTTAGATCTCTGGGTTGGGAAGATCCCCTGGAGGAGAGCATGGCAACCCATTCCAGTATTCTTGCTTGGGAAATACCATGGACAGAGGAGCCTGGTGGGCTACAGTCCACAGGGTCACAAAGAATCAGACACAACTGAAGCAACTAAGCATCCATGCACAAGTTTTAGCATGAGCCAATCTCGATGTAGAAGCAATGAAGAGACAAATTAATAAATATTTATGCCCTTGAAACTCATTATCTTTTCCCTCCTAGCTATTTCATATATATAACATAAAAACATAGATATGTATATCACTGAAGTGACTGCAAACAAAAGATGCTTGCTCCTTGGAAGGAAAGCTATGACACACCTAGACAGTGTATTAAAAAGCAGAGATATCACTTTGCCAACAGGGGTTCATAAGGTCAAAGCTATGATATTTCCAGTAGTCATGTACAGATGTGAGAGTTGGACAATAAAGAAGGCTGAGCACCAAAGAACTGATGCTTTTGAACTGTAGTGCTGGAGAAGGCTCTTAAGAGTCCCTTGGACTGCAAGATCAAACAAGTCAATCCTAAGGGAACTCAACTCTAAATATTCATTGGAAGGACTGATGTTGAAGCTGAAGCTCCAATACTTTGGTCACCTGATGAGAAGAGCTAACTCATTGGAAAAGACTCTCATGCTGGGAAAGATTGAAGGCAAACTGAGAAGTACGTGGCAGAGGATGAGATGGTTAGATAGCATCACTGACTCAATGAATATGAATTTGAGCAAATTCTGGGAGATAGTGATGGACAGGGAAAACTGCATGCTGCAGTCCACGGGGGCACAGAGTCACACACAACTTAGCCACTGAACAACAATAACAACACATATATATTCTCAGTTTTCCAGATTAAAAAATAACAGAACTCCTTTTCTCTACTCCTTATACTAGTTTGCTATGGCTGCTATAAAAAGTACACAGGCTGAGTTCCTTAAATGTTTAAGCAACAAAAACGTATTTTCTATATCAGCAACAAACAGCATAGTGTTTGGCATTTAATAATGACTCAAAAATGTTTTTTGGATGATGCTTGAGTAGCAGGTAACATGGTCTCTAACATTTCACATGCCTCCCCAATCTACCACTTGAGCCACCAAGAAGGAAACAAAATATTGAGTCCTCAGATAACCACTGCATTGCAAAAGTTCACTTTATAGCACTTTGTTTTTATAAGAGACCTACATTAGTACTTGTTATGCTAACCAAAAGAAATCAGAGAGGATTTTCCCATCTACAAAAGGAGAAAAGCAAAAGTGGCATTTAGTGTTGATTTTGTAGCAAGTTGCAATAGAGGTAGAGTGTGCCCGAGCAGGCTCTTCCCCACAAACCACACTCAGTGTTTCAGCATCAAACTCCCAAGGATTTGAACTGTGCTTGTGAGGATCTTTATCTGGATTTATTCTGTGCATTCCTTAGCAAGATGTGTCCCAAGTGGATTGCTTCTTCATTGAACACCATTTTAGTTTACAATAGGTTTTAGCAACACTGCTTTCTGAGAAATATCAACAACCTCAGATTTGCAGATGATACCACTCTAATGGCAGAAAATGAGAAGAACTAAAGATCCTCTTGATGAGGGTGAAAGAAGAGTGCAAAAACTGGCCTGAAACAACACGAAAAAAAACTAAGATTTTGGCATCTGGTTCCATCACTTTGTGGCAAATAGAAGGGAAAAAAGTGGAAACAGTGATAAATTTTGTTTTCTTGGGCTCCAGAATTACTGTGGACAGAGATAGCAGCCATGAAATTAAAAGATGCTCGCTCCTTGGAAAGAAAGCTAAAACAAACCTAGACAGCGTATTAAAAAGCAGAGATATCACTTTGCCGACAAGGATGTGTATAGTCAAAACTTTGATTTTTCCAGTAGTCATGTATGGATGTGAGAGTTGGACAAAGAGAGCTGAGCACCGAAGAATTGATGCTTTTGAACCGTGGTGTTGGAGAAGACTCTTGAGAGTCCCTTGGACTGCAAGGAGATCAAACCAGTCAATCCTAAATGCGAGATCAAACCAGTCAATCCTAAAGGAAATCAGTCTTGAATATTCATTGGAAGGACTGATGCTGAAGCTCTAATACTCTGGTGACCTGATACAATGTGCTGCCTCATTGGAAAATATCCTGATGCTGGCAAAGATTGAGGCCAAAGGAGAAAGGGATGGCAGAGGATGAGATGATTGGATGGCATCACTGCCTCAATGTACATGAGTCTGAGCAAACTCTGGGAGATAGTGCAGGACAGAGGAGCCTGGTGTGCTTCTGTCCATGGGTCACAGAGTCACACATGACTCAGCAACTGAACAACAACTTTCAGAGAGCAGGGGAAACATGTATTGAGGTTTATATCTGGGTTAAGATCATGAGCATGCACTTTGAGTCACATAAATGAAGTCTGAATTCTAGGTCTAGCTGTGGACTCTTGTGCCCATATCTAAATTCTCCTAACCCTGCAATTTCTTATCTAAAGTATTGCTGATTAAAAGGAAAAAAAATGAGTAGAGTCAGTGTCATTTCATACAGTTTTGTGAGAATTCAAGGAAATAATGCATATGGTGTGTTGGGTACATTGTAGTATTATTTTTGGTTAATATTATGGCCTCATTTATTTGGAGTACCTTCACTAGTCGCTGATGAGGTTAACCTGATGCTAATGAAGCACTTGATCAACTCAGAGTGGTGAGCCAGGATTTATCCTCTAAAGAACTGAATTAATGATGTTTTATTTAAACTAATTAAATTACTACAGAGAAGTTCAACAATACACATTGGAAGTTAGTTTGACATTTTAAGATTATTGAAATCATTGCCTTCATCTTTTGTTCAGTTACATGGAGAAATGTACCATCTCTAGCTCCAAGGTAATTTAAAGTAATACGGTCATATCGCTTGTTCCCATGTGAACACCTTTGGTGAAATAGGCATTAGAAATTATTCTGTATTCCCAAAAAGATTCTGTTTAAAGAAATATGCCTGTTTGGTGGAAGAAGGGGAATTCTTTGGGAATTAAAATGTGTGTCGACATTCAAAACAGAAAAGATATAAATTTGATAAATTTTAGTAAAAATGTAATTTCACACTAGCTAATTTGCTAGTGCTATATTAACATTCACAACTAGCCCAGAAATTAGATTTGTATTGATTAGCCTTTCAGAACTGTCAAAGGAGGTAGCTTTCCAGGGATTTTTCAAGATGACAAAGTACACCTGGAAAAACTCAAATTTGGAATCAGATTAATAGTTGAATCTCAACTGACTTTTTTACTAGCTGTGTTATTTAGAGAAATGTATTTAACTACTGAGTCTCAGGTAAAACAGTTTAGACATTTACCCATTGTTCTCTGTGAATACGTGTAAGTGTAGGGGGCCAAATGAAAAAATAAATATGAAGATGCCTTATGGATGATCACCTTGTATTTAAAATCCCAGGAGATGAAATAGTAGGAAATGAGACTGTCAGGTTCAGCTATACTATGAGAAAAAACTGAGGATGTTTAGAGGCCTTCTTATCTTTGTTCCATGTCTCTCCTTAGACAGAAATCAGAAATCAGATTTCAATAACCCACCACTTACCTCCTCATCTTTCCCTTTATATTTTATCTCTGCTCAGTATCTACTTGACTATACAAAGAAGTCTAAAGACAATGCCATGGTTGCAAATGACCCAACCCCTGGGCTTTTCACACTTTTTTTCCAAATACCAACCCCAAAACTCTGTTGCTGCATTCTCCCTGCATATCAACTTCCTAGCAGACTATGCCTTATAGTAAAGTTGCACACATGTGTTCTCAGGATTGAGTTTGAAGTGCCCTAGTTTTCTTTTTGTGTCTCCTATAGAGTCAAAAAGAACAAAGATTTGGAGTCCAGTACTAGGATGGTGGTTCTGATAAGAAGTGGCTGGTGTTGCTTATTTTCTTGGTTGTTTTGAGGCTGGATAGAATTTAAACCATAAACACCTCCTTTAAAACATCTCTTCTCCCTTAACACATTAATCATATATTGGGATGCACTCAGCAAGGCCCACAGGCACTCTTCACATCAAGAATTGAATTCTCTTGGTAATAGAAAACTGAACCAATATCTTATTGTCATATCAAATCCCATTATTTTTGCTCAAGTTCAATTTAGAACAAAGGTCAGTTGAAAAACAAAACAGTCCAATGAAGACCCAAGGAGAATTTTTAACTAGCAAGGCAAGTTGTGATAACTTTCTAGTAACTGGAAAATTCCATCCAGGAAATTATCTCCATTCAAAGGTTTCAGTGTCACTGTTTTGTATGGCAGGTATCCTGGCAGATTAAAGAAAAGTGGTATTTATTAGATGATGATGGTGGTGGTGAATTTTGATTGTTCATTGGGTCCATCGGAGTTCAAATATTTCTGATTCCAAAGTATCGCAATAAGGTTCCTTTTTTTAGTTGAGTTCAGTTCAGTTGCTCAGTCGTGTCTGACTCTTTGCGACCCCATGAATTGCAACACGCCGTGCCTCCCTGTCCATCACCATCTCCCAGAGTTCACTCAGACTCACGTCCATCGAGTCCGTGATGCCATCCAGTCATCTCATCCTCGGTCGTCCTCTTCTCCTCCTGCCCCCAATCCCTCCCAGCATCAGGGTCTTTTCCAGTGAGTCAACACTTCACATGAGGTGGCCAAAGTATTGGAGTTTCAGCCTCAGCATCAGCCCTTCCAATGAACACCCAGAACTGATCTCCTTTAGGATGGACAGGATGGATCTCCTTGCAGTCCAAGCGACTCTCAAGAGTCTTCACCAACACCACAGTTCAAAAGCATCAATTCTTCGGCACTCAGCTTTCTTGACAGTCCAACTCTCACATCCATACACAACCACTGGAAAAACCATAGCCTTGACTAGATGGACCTTTGTTGGAAAGGTAATATCTCTGCTTTTTAATATGTTGTCTAGGTTGGTCATAACTTTCCTTCGAAGGAGTAAGCGTCTTTTAATTTCATGGCTGCAATCACCATCTGCAGTGATTTTGTAGCCCCCAAAAATGAAGTCTGATACTGTTTCCACTGTTTGTCCATCTATTTCCCATGAAGTGATGGGACCAGGTGCCATGATCTTAGTTTTCTGGATGTTGAGCTTTAAGCCAATCTTTTTGCTCTCCTCTTTCACTTTCATCAAGAGGCTTTTTAGTTCCTCTGTACTTTCTGCCATAAGGATGGTGTCATCTGCATATCTGAGGTTATTTAGAGACCACATTTTACTTAGACCTGTTAATCATTCTTCCTGGTCAAACATTTTCACCTGAGACTTTTTTTTTTTAAAGCAACAATACAGGAGAGTAAATCATAATTACAAAAACATCAGCAGCATAGGCTTAAAATACTTTGCTCATCATTAATTATATATTCCTTCTTCCCCTTAAATACATCATCAGGGAGTATCATGAATGATTATGTAAAAAACTACTTTGAGTTCAGTAGTTAGGAAGTAAGATGTTTGTACTTGTTTACTTCAGTAAACAAATTTGGGACTAACATGTCAAAAGAGAAATGATGAGGGAAATTATTCATTTTTGATTAAGGTCAATTCAGTTCTTTATTGAGATTTTATAAACAAGACATCTATTGTATTAGTTCCCCAGGGCTGCTATAACAAATTATCACAAACTGGATGGCTAGTTCAACAGAAATTTATCATTCCATAGTTCTGGAGGCTAGAAGTACAAAATCAAGATCTCAGCAGGGTTGGTGTCTTGTGAGCACTCTGAAGAATATCCTCTACTCTGGTTTTCTCCTAGCTTCTAGGTGTTTCCAGAAATCCTTAGCATTTCTTGACTTCAAGATTCGTCACTCCAATCTGTGTCTGCCCTCATAGAGGGATCTTCCTGTGTGCTGTATCTTTAATCTTATAAATACACCAGTCACATTGGATTTGGTGTCCATCCTACTCTAATATGACCTCACCTTAAATTGTACCTTCAAAATAAGATTACATTCTGGGGTTCTGGATGAACAGGGACTTGAGGGTAGGGACACAATTCCATCCTGTATAACTTTTCTTGAGAAAACTGAAAACAGCACCTAAACAGAATATATGTACAGAGGTGCAAACCAATTCTATTCATTTTGATTCATTAAGCATCTATTAGCTAGTAAAAAGCAAGGCCTTGCCTTTGTAACTGGAAAGCACTCATGCAGTGGCTGTAACTTTCTCTAACTCTGTTGAACAGAGGGCAATGATTTTTAGCAGACTGGGGAAGGTTTCCACTTTACACCTGCCTTCTCCACTGGCTCTTGCTTTTCCCATGGCAGCAACAGGAGAGAGAGAGAGGCTGATATCAGATTCTTTTTCTATTGGAGCACTAAATTGTTGAGGATCAATAAGAATCCTCAACTTTGTAGTCCCACTGGGAAAGATCTCCATGGGAACCCACATAATGAATGACAGTGCCTAGCTGAGTACCTAATGCAGAGAAAGCACTAGATTTATTTTTATCAAATCTGAATATGAAACATTTCTTTCAAGAATGAACTTAGAATGGGAACAAAGGGAGTTGAAAAAACTGGCAGATAATATGGTCCAAAAATGACTCAATTTATAAATCCAATAGAATAAGAATTTGCCACATAATTTTCATGGGCCAACCCCAGTGAATTTGCAGGACTGAGAAGACATGTGGGGGGCATTCAGTTAAATTAGTCTGGCTCATGTATAAAAACTGCTGATGCTAAACAACCTCGTGTGTTGTAATTCAGCATTCTTCCAGTTATCTGCCTCTTTCCAGCTTTGATGGTATTAGAAATCACACCTGCACTGATGAACAGATAGCAGTAATAACAGCTACCATTATTTATTGAACACCTACTATATTCTAGGCTTCATAATTTACATTTAACATATAATATTCATTGTCTAAGACAAGAATTATTACTTCTATTTTGTAAGTGTGAATAGTTAGGCTTAAAAGACCATGTTTTTCTGTCATCAGTCCTGGTACACATATGGATCAAATGTTGTAAAGACTACTCAACAGACACAGACACAGAGAATAGACTTATGGACACCGTGGGGGAAGGAGAGGGCAAGATGAATAGAGACAGTAGCATTGAAACATGCATATTAACATATGCAAAATAGATAACAAGTAGAAATTTGTTATTTGATTCAGGGAGCTCAAATCTGGTGCTCTGTGACAACCCAGTAGGGTGGGATGGGGTGGGAGGTGTGAGGGAGGTTCAAGAGGGAGGGGACATATGTATACCTATGGCTGATTCATGTTGACATATGGCAAAAGCCAACACAATGTTGAAAAGCATTTATCTCCCAATTAAACATAAAATTTTTTTGAAGAAAGACTACTCAATAGGCACTCTCTCCTCCATCTCATCTGGACCATAAATTTAATAATTTCAAATTTCACACTCACAGTGTGTCAAGATTACATCATTCCTTCCAAAACAAAGCAAAAAATTCAAAGCAAGTTACTTAATCTCTCCAAGCCTCAGGTTCCCTATCTGAAAAGTATGAAGAATACTTCTCATCATTCAGGGCGTCACATAGAAAGTACAGCGAGTTAAGTTATTATTTCCACTGGATTTTAGCAACAGTCTTAGCCTTCAAAGAGGCTCCTCTCCACAACCTTTTCCCAGAACACCATGGCATAGTCACCTGCATATGAGGGCAGGATGTGTGGGTGGTCAGGTGATGGAGAGTTTGGAAAATCTTCATGGGAAGAGGTGGGGGTGGTTCTGACAGACACAGATAAACTTGAATGATCTCAACACTATCACCCTGGGAGTTGTTCTGTCCTGTTTAAATTTCTAGATGGTCCTGAGGGTAACTTGAACTCACAGCTTCTGCTGTGGAGGAGGACAAAGCTGGAGGCAGACAGCAGTGCTTTCTGGAAAGCCAGCCTTTTGTTGTTATCAGTTGCTAAGTCAAGTCTGACTCTTTGCAACCCCATGAACTGCAGCATGCCAGACTCCTCTGTCTTCCACTATCTCCTAGAGTTTGCTAAAACTCATGTCCATTGGGTCAGTGATCCTATCCAATTATTTTACCCTCTTTCACCTCCTTTTCCTGCTGCCTTAGCCACATACATTGAAGACACCCTCAAGTGCCCAGCTGAGTGAAGCTTTTATTAATTGTACAAATAAAACAGTACTGAGAACCAGTCAATTTCAACAGTAACTTCTGCAGCAGGAAAATTCTGTTTGCTGATTTGTCAATTGAAATCTACATTTGAATCCATGGTCTCACAGATCTTAAATCTGGAAATGATTTTATAGACCATTTAATCTTTTTATATAAATGTATTTATTTTAATTGGAGGTTAATTACTTTACAATATTGTATTGGTTTGCCATACATCAACATGTATCTGCCACAGGTATACACCTGTTCCCCATCCTGAACCCGCTTCCGTTCTCCCTCCCCATACCATCCCTCTGGGTCATCCCAGTGCACCAGCCCCAAGCATCCAGTATCATGCATTGAACCTGGGCTGGCAACTCATTTCGCATATGATATTATACATGTTTCAATGCCATTCTCCCAAATCATCCCACCCTCTTCCTCTCTCATAGAGTCCAAAAGACTGTTCTATACATCTGTATCTCTTTTGCTGTCCTGCATACAGGGTTATTGTTACCATCTTTCTAAATTCCATATATATACGTTAGTATACTGTATTGGTGTTTTTCTTTCTGGCTTACTTCACTCTAAAATAGGCTTCCTGGTGGCTCAGATGGTAAAAAAAAAAAAAAAAAAAATCTTCCTGCAGTGCAGAAAACTTGGGTTCAGTTCCTGGCTTGGGAAGATCCCCTGGAGAAGGGAATGGCTACCCACTACTTTTTGCCTGGAAATTCCATGGAAAGAGGAGCCTGATGTGCTATAGTCCATGGGGTCACAAAGAGTCAGACACGACTGAGTGACTAACACTATGACTTTTTTCAATCTAAAAATTGATATTCATTTTATGAATAGAGAATTAGAAAGTTTTCAGGAGGGGGAAACTGTCCTCAAGCAGGATACACTGTTGATGCATCATCCTGGACCATGCAGAAGCCCAACCGAAAGTAAATACCCTTCTCCCAAGGTCAGGGGTGGTGGCCAAGGGTGCCAGGCTAAGACAGCACAGGAGTGGCTGAGAGGAGCTACCCCACATCCAAGGTCAGTGGCGGCAGCTGGGAGGAACTAAGTTCCGCCCAAGGCCAGGGGCAGCGGCCCAAAGGAGCAACCACAAGTCCAAGGAGCAGTGGCTGCATGGGCGCAGGAAGGCCAAGAGGAGCTACTCCACATTCAAGGTCAAGAGGAGCTGCGTGAGGAGTTACGCCTCATCCAAGTTAAGGAGCAGCAGGTGAGCTTTGCTGGAGCAGCCGTGAAGAGATACCCCATGCCCAAGATAACAGAAGCCCAAGTAAGACGGTAGGTGTTGCGAGAGGGCATCAGAGGGCAGACACATTGAAACCATACTCACAGAAAACTAGCCAATCTGATCACACAGACCACAGCCTTGTTTACCTCAATGAAACTAAGTGATGCTGTGTGGGGCCACCCAGATGGGCAGGTCATGGTGGAGAGGTTTGGCAGAATGTTGTCCCACTGGAGAAGGGAATGGCAAACCACTTCAATATTCTTGCCTTGAGAACTCCATGAACAGAATGAAAAGGCAAAATGATAGGATACTGAAAGAGGAACTCCCCAGGGTGATAGGTGCCCAATATGCTAGTGAAGAAATAACTCCAGAAAGAATGAAGGGATGGAGCCAAAGCAAAAGCAATACACAGTTGTGGATGTGACTGGTGATAGAAGCAAGGTCCAATGCTGTAAAGAGCAGTATTGCACAGGAACCTGGAATGTCAGGTCCATGAATCAAGGCAAATTGGAAGTGGTCAAACAGGAGATGGCAAGAGTGAATGTCAATATTCTGGGAATAGGTGAACTAAAATGGACTGTAATGGATAAATTTAACTCAGATGACCATTATATCTACTACTGTGGGCAGGAATCCCTTAGAAGAATTGGAGTAGCCATCATGGTCAACAAAAGAGTCTGAAATGCAGTACTTGGATGCAATCTCAAAAATGACAGAATGATCTCTGTTTATTTCCAAGGAAAACCATTCAATATCACAGTAATCCAAGTCAATGCCCTAACCAGTAACACTGAAGAAGCTGATGTTGAACGGTTCTATGAAGACCTACAAGACCTTTTAGACCTAACACCCCAAAAAGATGTCCTTTTCATTATAGGGGACTGGAATGCAAAAGTAGGGAGTCAAGAAACACCTGGAATAACAAGCAAATTTGGCCTTGGAATGTGGAATGAAGCAGGGCAAAGACTAATAGAGTTTTGCCAAGACAACGCACTGGTCATAGCAAACATCCTCTTCCAACAACACAAGAAGACTCTACACGAGGACATCACCAGACGGTCAACACCAAAATCCGATTGATTATATTATTTGCAGCCAAAGATGGAGAAGCACTATACAGTCAGCAAAAACAAGACCAAGACCTGACCTTGGCTCAGATTATGAAGTCCTTATTGCCAAATTCAGACTCAAATTGAAGAAAATAGGGAAAACCACTAGACCATTCAGGTATGACCTAAATCAAATCCCTTATGATTATACAGTGGAAGTGAGAAATAGATTTAAGGAACTACATCTGATAGATAGAGTACCCGATGAACTATGGATGGAGGTTCGTGACATTGTACGATGATCAAGACCATCCCCATGGAAAAGAAATGCAAAAAAACAAAATGGCTGCCTGGTGAGGCCTTACAAATAGCTGTGAAAAGAAGAGAGGGGAAAAGCAAATGAGAAAAGGAAAGATAGAAGCATATGAACGCAGAGTTCTGAAGAATAGCAAGGAGAGATAAGAAAGCCTTCCTCAGTGATCAGTGCAAAGAAATAGAGGAAAAGAACAGAATGGGAAAGACTAGAGTTCTCTTCAAGAAAATCAGAGATACCAAGGAAACTTTTCATGCAAAGATGGGCTCAAAAAGGACAGAAATGGTATGGACCTAACAGAAGCTGAAGATATTAAGAAGAGGTGGCAAGAATACACAGAAGAACTATACAAAAAGATCTTCATGACCCAGATAATCATGATGCTGTGATCACTCATCTAGAGCCAGACATCCTGGAATGTGAAGTCAAGTGGGCCTTAGAAAGCATCACCACGAACAAAGCTAGTGGAGGTGATGGAATTCCAGTGGAGCTGTTTCAAATCCTGGAAGATGATGCTGTGAAAGTGCTGCGCTCAATATGCCAGCAAATTTGGAAAACTCAGCAGTGGCCACAGGACTGGAAAAGGTCAGTTTTCATTCCAATCCCAAATAAAGGCAATGCCAAAGAATGCTCAAACTACCGCACAATTGCATTCATCTCACATGCTAGTAAAGTAATGCTCAAAATTCTCCAAGCCAGGCTTCAGCAAAATGTGAACCGTGAACTTCCTGATGTTCAAGCTGGTTTTCAAAAAGGCAGAGGAACCAGAGATCAAATTGCCAACATCCGCTGGATGATGGAAAAAGCAAGAGACTTCCAGAAAAACATCTACTTCTGCTTTATTGACTATGCCAAAGCCTTTGACTATGTGGATCACAATAAACTGTGGAAAAATCTGAGAGAGATGGGAATACCAGACCACCTGACCTGCCTCTTGAGAAATCTGTATGCAGGTTAGGAAGAAACAGTTCAAACTGGACATGGAACAACAGACTGGTTCCAAATAGGAAAAGGAGTACATCAAGGCTGTATATTGTCACCCTGCTTATTTAACTTCTATGCAGAGGATATTATGAGAAATGCTGGGCTGGAAGAAGCACAGGCTAGAATCAAGATTGCCAGGAGAAATATCAATCACCTCAGTATGCAGATGACACCACCCTTATGGCAGAAAGTGAAGAGGAACTAAAAAGCCTCTTGATGAAAGTGAAAGAGGAGAGTGAAAAAGTTGGCTTAAAGCTCAACACTCAGAAAACGAAGATCATGGCATCCAGTCCCATCACTTCATGGGAAATAGATGGGGAAACAGTGTCAGGCTTTATTTTGGGGGCTCCAAAATCACTGCAGATGGTGACTGCAGCCATGGAATAAAAAGACACTTACTCCTTGGAAGCAAAGTCATGACCAACCTAGATAGCATATTCAAAAGCAGAGACATTATTTTGGCAACAAAGGTCCATCTAGTCAAGGCTATGGTTTTTCCAGTAGTCACATATGGGTGAGAGTTGGACTGTGAAGAAAGCTGAGCACCACAGAATTGATGCTTTTGAACTGTGGTGTTGTAGAAGACTCTTGAGAGTTCCTTGGAATGAAAGGAAATCCAATCAGTCCATTCTAAAGGAGGTCAGTCCTGGGCGTTCTTTGGAAGGAGTGATGCTAAAGCTGAAACTCCAGTACTTTGGCCACATCATGAGAAGAGTTGACTCATTGGAAAAGACTCTGATACTGGGAGGGATTGGGGGCAGGAGGAGAAGGGGACGACAGAGAATGAGATGGCTGGATGGCATCATGGACTCGATGGACATGAGTTTGAGTGAACTCTGGGAGTTAGTGATGGACAGGGAGGCCTGGCGTGCTGTGATTCATCAGGTCACAAAGAGTCGGACATGACTGAGCAACTGAACTGAACTGAGTTAGTGCTCAGGATTAAATGATTTGCCAAAGATCATACAGCTAATTTAAATAGAGTTAGACTTTGGAACTCATTCTCTCTGTTTAAATATGAAGATAATCTCAAGACAAGTTTTCTCAACCTTGATACTACTGATGCTTTGCATTAGATAATGTTTGCTATGGGGTGCAGGGCCTATGATTTGTAGGATATTTAGCACCATCTTACAAGCTGGAATCAAGATTGCCAGAAGAAATATCAATAACCTCAGATATGCAGATGACACCACCCTTATGGCAGAAAGTGAAGAGGAGCTAAAGGGCCTCTTGTTGAAGGTGAAAGAGGAGAGTGAAAAAGTTGGCTTAAAGCTCAACATTCAGAAAACGAAGATCATGGCATCCGGTCCCATCACTTCATGGGAAATCGATAGGGAAACAATGGAAACAGTGTCAGATTTTATTTTGGGGGCTCCAAAATCACTGCAGATGGTGACTGCAGCCATGAAATTAAAAGACACTTACTCCTTGAAAGAAAAGTTATGACCAACCTAGATAGCATATTCAAAAGCAGAGACATTACTTTGCTGACTAAGGTCTGTCTAGTCAAGGCTATGGTTTTTCCTGTGGTCATGTATGGATGTGAGAGTTGGACTGTGAAGAAGGCTGAACGCCAAAGAATTGATGCTTTTGAACTGTGGTGTTGGAGAAGACTCTTGAGAGTCCCTGGGACTGCAAGGAGATCCAACTAGTCCATTCTGAAGGAGATCAACCCTGGGATTTCTTTGGAAGGAATGATGTTAAAGCTGAAACTTCAGTACTTTGGCCACCTCATGCAAAGAGTTGACTCATTGGAAAAGACTGATACTGTGAGGGATTGGGGGCAGGAGGAGAAGGGGATGACAGAGGATGAGATGGCTGGATGGCATCAGGGACTCGATGGATGTGAGTCTGAGTGAACTCTGAGAGATGGTGATGAGCAGGGAGGCCTGGCATGGTGCAATTCATGGGGTCACAAAGAGTCAGACACGACTGAGCGACTGAACTGAACTTGTACCAAATCAAAGCCAGTAAGAACCTCCCAGCACCCAATATGCCAATCCAAAATGCCTCTGGACAATACCAAAAGTCACCTGGGAGTAAAGTCAGTCCTGCTGACAATCACTGCAATAAGGCTTACTTAGAAAATCAAATGAGGTGACAAACCGATTTGCTTAATAAATAGTAAAGTACTGGACATCCTCTAATGGTTATTATTAGATTCAGGGGTTTCATCACTCAGTGTGGTTCTCTCGCTTATGTAGGAAGTGCTTGGGCAAGAGAGAGATCACTACCACCACCACTCCCCTCAGGGTGAAAACTGGAAAACCAGAACTCATGCTGCCTTTGGAATTAAACCATGGAGCCAGCTCATAATGGGTAAGATCAGGTTCCTATTCTAAGATGCCCTTCTCTGATCTGAGACTGGCTGCTTGTTCTCCAGCAGCCCCTCCTAGGAATCTTCTCCAAATCCAGCCCACCTGCAGTTCCCAGGTGAGTTCCCTTTCTCTGTTTCCCCAAGTTCCCCGGCATTTCTCTACTGATTCCCTCACCATGCTAAGTTACAAGGACCTGTTTATCCACCTGTCTCCCTCAGTCAACATGGCTGTTGGGGGAACTGACTGTTATCCTTCTTTATATATTTAACTCATACTGGGCGCATCCTAGTAGCTAATGTTTGCTGCATGGATGGATGGATAATGATGGAATTTTTAAAAAATAAAGGTAAAATAAAATAAATCCTCAGGCTTTAGAAATATACAAGTCTATTGAGTCTACATCATAAACAGAGCAAAGGGTTCCTAGGCAAAGAATTATCTCTGAATTTAGCTAGAGTCAGGAGCAAGCCAGCAAGTAGCTGCCTATAACATTGATTTAAAGATGTTCTGAAAGATCCTTGGGTTAAAAAGAATGTGTGTGTGTGTGTGTGTGTGTGTGTGTGTGTGTGTGTGGTTCCATGTGTTTTAGAAGAAAGTGAATTTAATCTAGGAGAATCTCTTTCATGGAATAGCTTGTGGTTAGAGAGAATCTTATGTTAAGCCAGACTCAACCAATAACACATTAGTCATTCAGTCATGTACAGCTCTTTATGACCCCATAACTGTAGCCCACCAGGCTCCTCTGTCCATGGAAATTTCTCAGCAAGAATACTGGAGTGGGTATCAAGTCCCTTCTCCAGAGAATCTTCCTGACCCAGGGATCAAACTCAGGTCTCCTGCATTTGTAGGCAGATTCTTTATTCCATCTGAGCCACATAGGTCAACAAATAACAGATGACCTTTAAGCTGTCTTCTTGGGAAGGTAGATCCAGTTGTCTGCCAAGCACTGTTGTTGGAAGGAAAAGTCTAGGCTGGTCCAGAGAGGAAGCACCTGAGCCACTGATGCTGAGCCCTGCTTCCCAGCCTCTCCCTTACACACAGCTCAGTTTCTCCTCTAAAGAAGTGCTGAGCAAATTTTTGACAAATATCACTCTGAAGAGATGCCAAATGATTGGCCTGGTCCCAATTTTAATGTAATTGGAAGTGTTATCACAATTAAACAAAGATGCCAGGGTTGGTGTGGGAACAATGTCAATAATGAAAAGCTGAGGGGGCCACTGGAGGGGCTGTCCATGGTGCCCTAGTGCCAAAGGTGTCCCATTGGAGACTTCAAGGATGATTCCATTATCGCAACACTGAGCATTACGTATGGTGATGGTGGATGCATGAGACCTACCCACAGTTGAAACTTGGCCTTTTCCTGATACCAGGCATGCTGGGAGTTTGGCCTCCCTGTGGAGTTTGCCTACAGGGCATGAACTGATTATGCCAAGAAGAATGGCTGGGGCATGTCAGTTCTGTTTCCCCTGGTAAATAAACAGTGTTGTTCCCAGGGTCTATACCTGAGTTTACTCAGTATGCTAACTTGCTTCAGTCATAGCCAGCTCTTTGCGTTATGGACTGTAGCCTGCCAGGCTCCTCTGTCCATGGGACTTCCCAGGCCAGAATACTGGAGTGCGTTGCATTTCCTCTTATAGGATCTTCTCGATGCAGGGACTGAACTGGTGTCTCCTGTGTGTCCTGCATTAAAAGGCAGGTTCTTTAGCACTAGCACCACCTGGGAAACCCTTACTCAGTATTAACTGGCCTTCCCGAATATGTTCAACCCTGGGACATTGGTAGGGTTGTGTTTCCAGAGCCGTGAGGCTGAGGGGGCAGACCTGAATTTCTGTGGTTACACCAAGGTAAATAACCAAGCAGCCAGACTTCCCACAAGCCCCCTATCCGTCCTTGCCAATGCTTTTCTTTCCATTTTCTCCATGAAGCACTAAAATACCCATCCTTGGGGTTCGGTCCAACTGTTTCATAACAAATTGCAATTATAAACTCCTACGTTATGTCACAATAGCATCAGTTCGATCATCATTTTCTTGCCAAGGAAGCTTTCCTGAATAGAACCATGATTGTTTTTCTACAGAAACCACTCCATCTGGGATGCACAGACTCAGAGAGAGAGAGAGAGAGAGAGGGAGAAAGAGAGAGAGAGCCATGAGCCTGCAAATCTGACAGGCATCCGAGACAACTCACTTGAAATTTTCTTGTCACTGGTTATTTTTTTAAAGTGCCAGCCCTTCCCAGGATTTGGAGAAATGTTCTAGTTTTGTCATTTTAAAGCTGTTCTTTCTCTACAAATAGGATCTATTCATTGGTGATGGACAAGTCTTAGAAAATACAAAAGAAAAACTGAGACTGACACATTTTTAATATTGATGGGGCACAGACCATATGTGCGTGTCGGGTCTACCGCCTGGAGCTTGCTGGAGTTAGAATGGGAAATAAGTCACTTGAAAAACTGTCTCCTTTGCAGGGTGCAGGGTACACACATCTCCTAGAACCCCTTGCTGGTCGTTATTTCCCAGTATCACCCCGTGTGTGGTAGACTCCTAAGTGCTACCTACAGCTCAAGGAAAAGCACAAGCTATTTATAAACACTGATACTATCAAGGCAAAGGGAGCAAATGCTGAGACCCAGAGACATCTGGTAAATTCTGACTTTCTCACCCACCACTCTCCCCTCCTGTTATCTTCTTCCCAACAGTGCTCAAGCTGGTTTTCTTCCAAATTTGGGGAAAGGAAGGCTGCTGGGCCGTTCCACAAATCTCCCAGCATCGCTGCCAAAACCCTCTGACGAGTTGCACTATCTTTTCATCCTCAACAGCTGCCAGCATTGTTAGGACCTGTCTGCAGGCTCCATCTGAGGTGTGAACAGACCTCAGAAACCTGTGGCCCCGCCCCTCCTCTTCACAGAGCATCTCTGATTCTCAGCGGAGAATCTTTGTTCTCACAGATCGGCCTGGAATTGTCGGGAAAAATGGCCGTCCTGAGGAAAAGGAAAGATAATAAAGCTTCCGTCGGGGGAATTTCACAAAAGCAGAGTCACATTTCAAAGCAGCTGCTGGTCCCCAGTGAGGGGCCCCGGGAAGAGACAGCCGCATCTGTGAGCGCCTGTTTAGTTTCTGTCTGAAACCTGCCAGAATCCACACGCGGCTGTCAGCCACCAGGTAATTAAGGTACCCAGAATGCTCCATGCCATACTTTGTTGGGGGAAATATCAGATTGTGCCGGGGAGAGCTGAAAATGTATTTCCCCATGGAGACCACTTTAAATATTCTGTATTTGAATTCTTAGATTTCTGTATCTGTAATAACTGATGTTTTTACAGCATTTTGCAGTTTATAAATCACTTCCCTCTACATTCTCCCTTAGCTTTGGTCACTCATTGGTGAGAGGTAACTATTACGTAAGTGCAGAAATATAGACTCCTGCCAATGAAGTGCCATTTCTCTGTGATTACACAGAAAAGGGAGACTCAGACTGAATTCCTAGACTTGTGATTCCAAATCCTATTCTCTCCAAATCTTGAAATATAGAAAGTTTATATAAGTAGAATGTACAGCTGTTTAATGGGAGTCCCCAGGCTATAACTCCATTAGGCCTTTTCATCTACTCCAAAGTCACCGTGTTGTTCAGTCATTCAGTTGTGTCTGACTCTTGGCGACCCTGTGGACTGCAGAACACCTGACTTCCTTGTCCTTCAGTATCTCCCAGAGTTTGCTTAAACTCATGTCCATTGAGTCAGTGATGTCATCTAACCATCTCATCTTGTCACTCCCTTCTCTTGCCCTCAATTTCCAGAGTCACCTGGAAATATCCCATTTGGATCTGAGGCATTTCTGGTAATTACTGATATATGTATATTACATCAGGTGTGTACACATATTATATAAATATAATACATGGATATATACCTACTTGTGTGTGTATCAAACTATAGGGAATTTTTTTCTCAAACAAAACCATAATAGATTATTTTCCCAAAGTGGCAATCTAGATGGTACTTGGGAATGAAAACAAGGTATGTTTGGCTCTAAGAACCAGGAGACGCTGAAAACACTAGGTCCAGGGTAGCTGCTACTTGACCAGAACTTATTGAGGTTGGCATATGAAAGCGAGAAGATGCCATTTTAAATAACTGATGAGCTTAAAATGAGAAGATGCCATTTTAAATAAGTGATGAGATAGAAAGAGGAATTGAGAAAAGAAAACTGGGGTGTTGTAAGGAGGGTGTTAATGACTTGAGGACATTTTGTTGGGGGCAGGTTGGAGAGCAGAAGCGCTTCATCCAGAAAACAATTGTTGCAGTCCTGGTGCCACATGTGAGCACAAAGGTGTGCGAAGCACCAACTGGAGCTGGCAGTAGATGAAGACAGTAACAGAGAACTCTGGAGCAATGCGATAAGCCTGTGACAGCACAGAGGCTGTGAGCGGCCCGAAGAGGAGCATCCATCCTGCCTGGCATCCCAAGGATTTAAGAAGGAAGCTCGGAGTCAGAAGCTCACTGGATGGATAGGGATGGCAGAATATTCTGGGCACAGAGAGCAGCATGCAGTTCGCTAAGTTGCTTCAGTCGTGTCTGACTGTGCGACCCCATAGACAGCAGCCCACCAGGCTCCCCCATCCCTGGGATTCTCCAGGCAAGAACACTGGAGTGGGTTGCCATTTCCTTCTCCAGAGCGTGAAAGTGAAAGTGAATTCATTCAGTCACGTCCAACTCTTCGTGACCCTATGGACTGCAGCCTATCCGTCCATGGGATTTTTACTGGAGTAGGGTGCCATTGCCTTTTCCACAGACACATGTGAGAAACTACCCATGGATCTGATCAGAATGAAGGGTGTGTGCAGGGAAGTGATAAGAGAAGGACTGAAACTGATAAGCAAGAGTGGACCATGAGTTTTTCCTACTGGTCTCTAGGCTATGGGGGAGAAGGTGGGGATGGAAATAATCTCAGCATTTTAAGCTCAAATGTAGGGACATAATCAGATTGCATTTACCAATCCTCCTGCAGCAGTGCCCAGAATGACTTGAAAGAGTGAGCTGAGGAGACCATCTGCAGTTGGTCTAAAGAGATCTGCTGAGGGCTTGAAGGATGCAGGTGGGGCTGGTGCAAATCCAATGTGAGTGATAGTTCAATAAAGGGGCCCAGCCTACAGGCTCTGGATCTTCTGGGTTCCTTCTTCTACTATCAGACCACACCCACAGAAGCCAGTCTGGACCCAGGATGATAGCTCCTCACTACCTTCCACCACTAGTCACACTGATTCACCCAAGCAGTGGGTACATGAATAAAGCTAGACCAGTCTGGAGGCTTTTCTAAGGCTTTTCAACCTGAGCTAGGGAAGGAAACCCCTTCGCATATTAAGGCCCAAAGCAGCCACAGTTCCACCTTCCAGTGAGAAGTAGCCTCCCTATAGTAGGCGAGAATGGTTCACAGACCAAAAAAAAAAAAAAAAGATGTTCAGAGAATGCAAAATACTTTGTGGTTCCAATGTCTATAATTCTAGATGTTTACAAAGCCATCTCAACCTTCACTATACTGTGTGAGCCAATTATGTCCACTTTTGCCCACATTTCTTTGATTTGGAGGAAGTCATCTGCAATTCTCTAAGATTCCTAAGGAAAAAAAACTATGTGAATGAGAAGAGAGACAGACTTAGGAGATCTGGAGAAATAGAATTAATCAGAGTACTTGGAAACAAGAAAATAAGGGACAGCAAGTATATGAACTAAAATAGGGGTTAACAAACTTTTCCTATAAAGGACAAAACAGTTATTATTGTAGACTTTGCAGCCCATGTGGTCTCTTGCAACTAGTCAACTCTGCTGTTCTAACATGAAAACAGCCAGAGCCACCTATAAATAAATGGGTTTGGCCATGTTCTATAAAACTTTATTTACAAAAACAGGTGGCAAGTCAGAGTTAGCCTGTGAGCCAGAACTTTCCAAGCCCAGGATTGTATATTGGGTTGGCCAAAAAGTTTTCTCGTGTTTTTCTGTGCCTGCTAAGTTTCTTCAGTCATGTCCGACTCTTTACAACCCGTGGACTGTAGCTTGCCAGGCTCCTCTGTTCATGGGATTTTTCCAGGCAAGAATAGTAGAGTGGATTGCCATTTCCTTCTCCAAAGGATCTTCCCCATCAAAACCCGAATGAACTTTTTGGAAAACCCAACCAATTGCCTTCTTTTGCTTTCATTCCAAGCTCATCAAGCACTCTTGTTGACAATTACAAATTCCCAAGTTACCTTGATATTAGGTGAAGAGGTGCCTTGTATGAAGGACACAACCATCTTACTCAGAAAAGGATACCTTTGATTATCAGTCAAAATTGGCATCTGTTCGTATACTGCTCTTTCAGGACATTAGTGAGGGTTTGGTCACATGTCAACTCTCCGTGGTGGTCCTAAGAAAGTCCAGGATCTGGGCCTCAGAACCAGATGTCAAGGCTACTGGGGTTATGTCCCCCACCAGCCCATCTACTGTCTCTTACCTATATCCCCTGCTCCACACAGATAGACTCCTCCCCTCTTGAGCTTCATCAGCAACATCAGGCTAAGACAAACAACATTCTTACTGACTCTGTATGGAGCAGTGCATTAAGAAGCAGCCTGATGTCCTGTTTCCAACCAAAGTTGAATTTATCCCCTGCCTACTCTTTCTTACACTATCAGTTCCATCTTAATGCTTGTTACCTTCTGTTCACCCTGTTTCAAACTGCTAAAAGGTACCAGATGCTCAATTTTTCACTTTAGGCGCATCTCTTAGCTCCCTTTAATGACACTGCATTCATCTGCAAATAGGGGAACTAATCTTTACCTCCCAGGCTCACTCAGCTAGTTAAGTTAGATAACGAATATGAGCATGCCATACCATGATCGGGCCCATGGTAGATGCTCAGAGCACGTGGTGTGGCCCTGAAGAGCAGAGGAGATCCTGCTCTGGATCCAGACAGGTCCAGATCTGGCTAAAGGCCCAGATCCTGGACTTTCTTAATACCACCATGGACAGCTGACATGTGGCCAAACCTTCACTGTTGATCTGATACCCGCACGCCTCTGAAGGACAGAATCTAGGGAAACCAGTCATGAGTGCTGTGTAAGTAACTGGAGTGACAGATGGGTGGAGTTAGATATTTTGTCAACATAGAAATCACTTTTCCAGAATGAGTTTCCCCATCTAAGGATAGTGTCCTTAATTTCTACAATTAAAACTACCTGCCATATGTTACACTCTCTTCGGGAGCAGTGTAACCACACGTTCCCTGGAATCCTTTGTGCATAGCGGCAATTGGAATAAAACAAATTAGGAAACTTGGATCTGCTCACCCCCACCCTTCCTGCTTTCAGGGCCACTGGGCCAGGCAACACCCATATGGGCCTGTTTCCTTACAAAGATCCTAGGTCAGTGACTTCTAATGTCCTCTGTTGAATCAATCTCTGATTAAAGCACGTTGCCCAAAGATTAGACTGAGGAAGAGAACAACTTCCAGAGAAAGATGCCCTTGGAATAGGTTACTAGGTGTGGGGGCATGTGTGTTCAGGGTGGGCAGGTTCAGAAGGGTATGAAGTTCAGGTTGACAACAGATATCCAATACATATAGCTCAGATGCCTTTTCTGAGATACAACGGCCTTCAGAGCCAGGGAACCCCAAGTCCCAATTCAGTCACTTTGCTTTAAGCACTTTAGCAATTGATTTACTCCGAGTCTCAGGGAACTCACATTGATAATGGGCATCAGACAGTACATGTGTTCTAAGATGTTCTGCTTAATCAATGAATCCTGAATGATGTCCAGTGTCCTGGATGGACATTCCACAAACAACTTTGAACCTGGATCCCAGCCTCTATAAGTCAAACATTTCCCCAAAGAAATCAGGCTCTCCCACTTCCCAGCCTTGATTCAAAGTACTCACTATCCCTTTTAGCCCATAGAAATTATATTACTTCAAGATAGAGCTTCCAGAAGTTTCCTCGAGAAACATTTCTTCAATCTCAATTGCCATTTGCTACACAATCGACTTCTGTGTCAGAAACCATGCTTGTTAATAGAAGCCTGATCAATAGACCCAGCTTTTAAGGGTGCTCAGTCAAACAAGTATCAAGAACATGAGGCCAGCTCATAGATACCACAGGGTAAATGCTGCGATAGGAAACAGAGGCATATATAAACATCAAGCTGGGGTCGAGAGAAGAGGAGAAACTTCTGACCAGGCTGAGGGTGGAAGGTGTCCCTCCCCTTCCCAAAGCATGTGTAACCTCTCTTCTAGCACTTTCCTGGTTACTGTGACTGTGGCTGTGTCTACATCTCCCACTGACCTAGAGTTTGTCTCCTGTTCCCTGGCACCCAGCAGAAGACCTGGATGTAAGTAAGAGATGGTGGAGAACATTCCATCTTCTGTAGTCAAGGAGTCCTTGGTGATCAAGTGATAACAGTGTGGTGCTGGGCTGTAGCCAATTTCTAGATCAACCATCAGAGCTGCTACTACTGCTGCTAAGTCACTTCACTCATGTCTGACTCTGTGCGACCCCATAGACGGCAGCCCACCAGGCTCCCCCGTCCCTGGGATTCTATCACAGCTGAATTATCAGCACTATTTAGCAAAGTGAGCCAACGCCAATGACAGGAAGAAAACACACCCTCTGTGGTTTCAATGGCAAGTCTCTGGGGACTTTTCATCATTAAGGAAGGAGATTGACCTAAATTCCAGCTAGAATGATTTCATGCCACATTTGGCCTGGACAATGACAAAGTCATCTATTTATGATCTGTGTGCCCAGTCAAGTATCTGGCATGACCAACTTTACAAACAAGTCAGAGCAAAAGCACATGTTTGAGGAAACTCTTGGGGTTAGCAACACTTCTGGGAAATTTCTCTGGGACTAATTTTATTTATTTTTTTAATTAAATTTATTTATTTTTTTAATTACAATACTGTATTTGTTTTGCCATACATTGACACGAATCAGCCATAGGTGAACACAATCTCCCAATGCCGAAGCCCCCTCCCACCTCCCACCCCACATCCTCTACCTGAATCATCCTGTGCATCAGCCCCATGCATCCTGCATCCTACACCAAACATAGATTAGTGCTTCATTTCTTACAGGAAAATACACATGCTTCACTGCCATTCTCCCAAACCATCCCACCCTTTCCCTCTCCCTCAGAGTCCAAAAGTCCACTCTATACCTCTGTATCTCTTGTTGTCTCACATAGAGGGTCATCATTACTGTCTTCTAAATTCCATATATATGTGTCAGTATACTGTATTGGTATTTTTCTTTCTGGCTTACTTCACTCTGTATAATCGGTTCCAACTTCATCCATCTCATTAGAACTGAGTCAAATTTATTCTTTTTAAGGGCTGAGTAGTATTCCATAGTGTATATGAACCACAGCTTTCTTATCCATTCATCTGCTGATGGACATCTAGGTTGCTTCCATGTCCTGGCTATTATAAACAGTGCTGCAATGAACATTGGGGTACATGTGTCTCTTTCAATTCTGGTTTCCTCAGTGTGTATGCCCAGCAGTGGGATTGCTGGGTCATAAGGCAGTTCTATTTGCAAGAGAGATGACCATGGAATGCCTTCAGCCATTGTCATGAGCTCTACTCTCAACGGGTCAGATGGTTCACAGCTCACACAGTATTTTCACACACATTTTTTTCACTTGAGCTTTGCAAAGTTAAGAAATGCCATTGTCCTCATTTCACAAGAAGTGACACATATACAGCTCAAGTGACCTGCAAGGTCATGCAGGTCCTCCTCTCATGCTCTCTCTGCCAACAAGGACACACCTCTGTGTCCTCAGGTGCAAACAGGAAGTACAGAGGTTCCCAACTTCTAGCAAAATCCACTTCCACCCAAGGTTACAGCTTCTCCACACCTTCACTGGAATTGCAAGTATGCTTCACATCCAGCACAGCCCTGAATAAGCCATCAGAACACTGGGGATGCTGAGTGGGATGCAGAGGAGATGGCAGGTGCCATGGAGATCCAGAAAGCCCCACCAGAAGGAGAAAACAGACTGACTTTGGGTGACCCCAGAGGTTAGAAGGACCTGAGAATGTGCAACAGGCAAACATGGCCAAGTTCATCTAGAGAAAAAAATCTCTTTTCTGATGTTCACAACTGATCAGTTTTGGAAGCCATGAGTTCACCACTGCTGAGGTGTCCAGGTAGAGGCTGGGAGATATCCTGCTGGAAAGATGCAGCAGGAATTCAAACATCTGCTGGGCCTGGACCAAATGATTCCTTTAAATCAGGTCATTTAGTGGACTTCTGCAATCCTTTTGTTAAATCCTCTTGCCTGCTCAGTGCACTTGTCTCTACCTCCCTGGGCCAGTCAGTCAGAGGAGATGTCACCAAAAAGCTCCCCTCTTATCATAGTGACTCTGGGGACATACAGATAGCAAGCCTGTGCTCCCAGGCCCCTCGATACCCCCACGCCACCCTCCTATCTCTCCCCCTGGTAACTGTTAGATCATGACTACCAACCAGCCCCATCACCCACGTGTCATAATACAGCTCACAAATGTGACATGTCATTCCTAAAAGAATGCCAAACTCTGGTCCACATCATATTCTCTTTTTTAAGTTCATCTGTGCATCTGCCTTTAGTATAACTTCCATTTTACCAGCTCTGTACATTTTATAACATAAATTGATATGTTTGTCTAATAAGGAAATTGATAACTATGAAAAATGTCTGTCCCTTTATTAAATGACTGTAGCAGGAACTATGCCAGAGATTTCAGATAAACTATCTTGATTCCCCATCCTGCCAGTCATATGATGACCTACCCATTTTACAGATGCTCACAGAGATTTAAGTTCCCTGACAGGTTGGTCTGACATCAAATCCAAAGCAATTCAAACTCCATAAAGTAACAGATCTTCCACTGACCACATTGCCTGTTAACAACTGGGATTCACCACCAAATCTGACTCCAAAGTTGGTATTATTTCCCACTGCAACATGCTGCTGGAAGCTTTCCTAAATATGCAAGCAAAAGTTTTGATTCTAAATTTTATTTTAAAAGGCAACTCTAGTACAGCCATTATGGAAAACAGTGTGGAGATTCCTTAAAAAATTGCAAATAGAACTGCCTTATGACCCAGCAATCCCACTGCTGGGCATACACACTGAGGAAACCAGAATTAAAAGAGACACATGTACCCCAATGTTCATTGCAGCGCTGTTTATAATAGCCAGGACATGGAAGCAACCTAGATGTCCATCAGCAGATGAATGGATAAGAAAGCTGTGGTTCATATACACTATGGAATACTACTCAGCCCTTAAAAAAGAATAAATTTGACTCAGTTCTAATGAGATGGATGAAATTGGAACCGATTATACAGAGTGAAGTAAACCAGAAAGAAAAACACCAATACAGTATACTGACACATATATATGGAATTTAGAAGACAGTAATGATGACCCTATATGTGAGACAACAAGAGACACAGAGGTATAGAGTGGACTTTTGGACTCTGAGGGAGAGGGAAAGGGTGGGATGGTTTGGGAGAATGGCAGTGAAGCATGTGTATTTCCCTGTAAGAAACGAAGCGCTAATCTATGTTTGGTGTAGGATGCAGGATGCATGGGGCTGATGCACAGGATGATTCAGGTAGAGGATGTGGGGTGGGAGGTGGGAGGGGCTTCGGCATTGGGCGATTGTGTTCACCTATGGCTGATTCGTGTCAATGTATGGCAAAACAAATACAGTAATGTAATTAAAAAAATAAATAAATTTAATTATAAAAATAAATAAATAAATAAATAAATAATAAATAAAAGGGAACTTGTATTTCAGAGTTCTATTAGGAAAAAAGTAGTTGGGGTAGGGAGGAAATATGATGAAGAAATGAGGTTGCAACTCCAGGTTGTATGGTTATTTATTACAAGAGCTGATTCATTTTTTTCTCTCTCTTTCCATTATTTACTTGTTCAGGGAGCTAGAAACAGAAAAGCAGCCCTGGCGATTCAGCAGTTATTTAAATAGAACAGTGCTGGGGCTGTGCACTCAGTTTGCTGTAATTGGAAACCATTCCTACCATGCACCAATATTTCAAAGGCATTACAACCCAATTCTCTGACCCATGAATCAGGGTTTTCCCCTTTCCCAGTGTGAAAGATTGGGGCCAGGGAGGACCGGAAGAAAGATTTCTCTTAGGCACAGCTTTTACAGAAGAAAGATGACAAAGAAGAATCTAGTTAGCTGGATTTTTAATTGTATATTATAATAAATTAATTGTATTAAATGTATGGCATTAGCTTTTCTTGTGCAATGAATCCATGAGAAAAACAGGCTCTGTCTTCTGCAAACAGTCCCATCCTCTCTGAACACTTCTCATAGTCTCTGCAACTTGATGTCTTGAGACAAACTCACTTAGCTATCATGATTTATGTTCAAGCAAGATTTGTCACTGGCAGAGTCAACCCCTTTCAAATTCATGTTAATTCTCCCTCTTATTCAAATATGATGATTTCAAAGCTGTATCCCTGGCCTCCCTCTCATCTTTGGGGGAGGTGAAGTTAGGGACTCTGAAACTGAACAAACCTGACATTACTGTGTGATTCCAGATGGGATCCTTTCTCTCTCAGAGCCTCAGTTATCTAATCTGAAATCTGGCCTCATAAATGAATATCACACACAGGTAGTGACAGATCAAGGAAGGTGATGAAAAGAAAGAAGTTAGCATAGTGCTGGATGCCCAGGAGGTTATCCAGTGATACTGGTTGATGATTACTGGTGATGCCCAGTAAACATCACCTCTGCTTTCTTTACTGTGATTTCCATCTTTTCTTTACTGTGATTAAAGGTGCAGTGAACACTTCAGGTTGTGATGTTGGCTTCTGCAACCATATGTAAATGAAAACAACTCTTTGTGATATGTGCCTTTTCCTAACCTAGAGTAGGGCTTCAATCAATTCAGTCGCTCAGTCATGTCCAATGCTTTATGACCCCATGGACTGAAACCCACCAGGCTTCCCTGACCATCACCAGCTCCTGGAGGTTGCTCAAACTCATGTCCATCAAATTAGTGATGCCATCCAACCAACTCATCCTCTGTTGTCCTCTTCTCCTGCCTTCAATCTTTCCCAGCATCTTATCCTTATCCATCAGAGGACAGACAGAATGAAAATCACAATTACAGAAAACTAGCCAAACTGATCTGGAGAAGGCGATGGCACCCCACTCCAGTACTCTTGCCTGGAAAATCCTATGGACAGAGGAGCCTGGTGGGCTGCAGTCCATGGGGTCACAAAGAGTTGGACATGACTGAGCAACTTCACTTTCACTTTTCACTTTCATGCATTGAAGAAGGAAATGGCAACCCACCCCAGTGTTCTTGCCTGGAGAATCCCAGGGACAGGGGAGCCTGGTAGGCTACTGTCTATGGGGTTGCACAGAATTGGACACAACTGAAGAGACTTAGCAGCAGCAGCCAAACTGATCACTTGGATCACAGCCTTGTCTAACTATGAAACTATGAGCCATGCCATATAGACTACCTAAAATGGATGGGTCATGGTAGAGAGTTCTGACAAAATGTGGTCCACTGGAGAAGGGAATGGCAAACCACTTCAGTATTCTTGCCTTGAGAATCCCATGAATAGTATGAAAAGGCAAAAAGATATGACACTGAAAGATGAACTCCCCAGCTTGGTAGGTGCCCAATATGCTGCTGGAAAAGGGTGGAGAAATAGCTCTACAAAGCATAGGGCTTGCATTCCCCCTTTTTCCTATTCATCACCAGCATGGCTTTCCCACACCAGGCACCCACATTCTAGACCCTGTACAGTTTTTATCCTATCTAACTTAATCCTTATGATACATTGGGAGACTGTCAATGTTATCTCCATTTTACAGATGAAGAAACCAAAGCTTAGGAAGGACAGGTAACTCTTCTGAGATTAAAATGCTAGTAAACAGCAGAACCAAGAATCAAATCCAGGTCTGTCTGGCTCTAAATCCTATATTTGTGTGCATGCTCAGTCACTCACTTGTGTCTGATTCTGTGATCCTATTATGGACTGTAGCCTGCCAGGTTCCTTTGTCCCTGGGATTTCCCAGGCAAGGATGCTGAAGTGGGTTGCCATTTCCTCCTCCAGGGGATCTTCTGAACCCAGGTATTGGACCCAAGACTCCTACATTGGTAGTTGGGCTCCTTAACACTGAGCCACCTGAAAAGAAAATACGATGCTTCAGTTCAGTTCAGTCGTTCAGTCGTGTCTGACTCTTTGCGACTTGATGAATCGCAGCACGCCAGGCCTCCCTGTCCATCGCCAACTCCCGGCGTTCACTCAGACTCATGTCCATCTAGTCAGTGATGCCATCCAGCCATCTCATCCTCTGTCGTCCCCTTCTCCTCCTGCCCCCAATCCCTCCCAGCATCAGAGTCTTTTCCAATGAGTCAACTCTTCGCATGAGGTGGCCAAAGTACTGGCGTTTCAGCTTTAGCATCATTCCTTCCAAAGAAATCCCAGGGTTGATCTCCTTCAGAATGGACTGGATGGATCTCCTTGCAGTCCAAGGGACTCTCAAGAGTCTTCAACACCACAGTTCAAAAGCATCAATTCTTCAGCGCTCAGCCTTCTTCACGGTCCAACTCTCACATCCATACATGACCACTGGAAAAACCATAGTCTTGACTAGACGGACCTTAGTCGGCAAAGTAATTTACTCTTCAAAAATCCTGACTCTAGGACAGTGGGACAGTGCTCAAATGGGGGTAGTTTTGTTCTCCAGGGAATATTCAATAGTACTTGGAGATATTTTTAATTTCTACAATGTGGGGATGAGGGAAATGATGCTACTTGCATCTAGTCAGTGGCCAGAGATGTTGGTAAACAGGCTACAATGCACAGGACAGTGCCCCCACCCCCACCTCCCCCACCCAACAATGAAGAATTATTTGGTCCTCAAATTTTGTTGTTGAAATTTTTTTCTGTTGAAATATTTTGCTCCAACATTTATCAAACTCTGTCTTATTTTAATATAAGTGAGTTTAATATCATATTTTGGAATTCAGACTTTCATTCCTTCTTGATGTGCAGATACCAAAAGACCTTATTTTTTTCCAAGTCTTCTGCAAAGCAGAAATGTTCCCAGTGTGTTACATGTTCACACTGTCAGTTTCATTCATTTCCACAGCACAATATCTATTGTCTCATGGTTTCCATGGTAAAAGGTCTCTCAGTTGTTTGCTTAGATTATCTTTTGCTTGTTCATGCCATTTTGAAAACATTTCTAAAACTGAAACTGCCAAGGTCAAATCCAATATAGTCTTCCCTCTGTTTCTGTTATTTATTTTTTTTCTTACATAAAATATATGGCATGCCATGGAATTTAAGCAGTTTACAATATCTGTAAACTGTGTGCCAGTTCTAAGTTATGATGGAAGGTATTATTTATAAAATAAAAATGTAATATCTGATACAGTCCTTGGAAGTCTAGTTCACTCCCTATTTCCATGCAACAGAGAAGGAAGGAGACTCCTAGGTAAGCCGTGATCTACCAAAAATTAAATGGCTAATTGGCACAGGGCAAGAATAAATGTGGGCTTCCCAGATGGTGTTACTGGTAAAGAATCTGCCTGCTAATGCAGGAGTCACAAGAAACACAGGTTCGATGCCTAGGTCAGAAAGATTCCCTGGAGTAGGAAATGGCAACCCACTCCAGGATTCCTGACTGGGAAATCCCATGGACAGAGGAGTGTGGCAGGCTACAGTCATGGGGTCAGACACAACTGAGTGACTAAACACAGCACAGCAGGAACTGGAATAAGAGCACAGGTGTTCTAACTCCTGGGCTGCCACTTTCTTCAACCTGCACTTGTGGTTTCATGCTGTAAAATCCAAGCAGTACGCACACTTGGGTGTGCACACACACAGGCAGACAACATGCCCTGCACATGCACACATATACACACACAGAATGTATTTTCACTCTTTTTCTTTTTGAAGATTCCAAATAGTGATGCTTATCAATATGTTAAATGCAAACTTCGAGTCGTGAGTCACCTGTGCTGTACTCTACCGAGGAGTTTAAAGGGACTAGGAATTTTGGACAACCTGATGTTCAAAATGAGAACTCAAGATCACCAGACTGACTACTCTAGACATCTGTAGCCCCAAACCTGAGTTCCTGGAATTTATGAAACCTGACAGAGAATGCAGAGTGACAGTGGACCCAGTTTCCATTTCGCTTCCCCATCACTTTACGCTGTCTCCACCATTTCCTTTATGAAATATAAAGATGATAATGGACACCTGACTCCAAAGACTCTGAGAGCCTCCCATTTCCTCCTAGATGAAAGCTAAGATCTTCAGCATGGAGTGTAAGATGATCTTAGCTCCCTAGCCTGCCCCAGATGGATCCTGCTTTCACCTGTTAAGACTCAGAGCTTCCCAGAAGATTGCATCTCACGAGCCCTGAAATAAGTTCCTCCAGTCCTTCCACCCAGCTTCCTGGGCAAGTCTCCATGATGCTTCCTCTATAGCTTCTGATGTCTGTCTGAGAAGGAGTATTGACCTCCCTAATACCCCAACTTGTATCACAGGTAGGTACACTCATCTCCTTAATTCCCCATAGTAGAACTCAGACTCAAGTTATGTCAAGAAGACATACTGAAGACCCCAGTATCTAACAAAGGAGAAAGGATAATCTGCATTTTCTAGAAGCTATAAATAAAACTTATTGACACAAATCCAACCTCAGAATCCTCACCCAACTCCTGCCCCATTTCTTGTCAACTCTACCCTTACCCAAGACCTTTCAAGGCATCTCCACATGTGTGTTTAGATTTCAAATAGATATATTTCTCAGTCAGCTTAAGCCACTCTAAAAGAACACCATAAAACTTCCCAGGTGGCCCAGTGGTGATTCCTGGGCCAGGAAGATCCCCTGAAGGAGATAATGGCAACACACTCCAGTATTCTTGCTTGGAAAATTCTGTGGACAGAGGCGTCTGGCAGGCTACAGTCCATGAGGTTGCAAAGAGGTGTACATGACTGAGCAACACAGCACAGGAGAACTCCATAAACTGGTGGCTTATAAACAGCAGACAGTTATTTCTCACAGTTCTGAAGGCTATGAAATCCAAGATCAGTGCATGGACCAATTTGGTATCTGATGAGGATTACTTCTTGGTTCTTAGACAGCCATCTTCTCACTGTGTACTTACATAGTGGAAGGTGGGGGAGGGAGCCTTCTCTGGGCCCTTTTATAAGGGCACTAATCCTGCTTATGAGGGCTCCACCCCTATGACCTAGTCACTTCCCCAAGTCCCACCTCCTAATATCATCACATTGGGACTCCTAACATCATCACACTTAGGCCTTCCCTGGTGGTTCAGATGGTAAAGTGTCTGCCTACAATGTGGGAGATCCAGGTTCAATCCCTGGGTTGAGAAGATCTCCTGGAGAAGGAAATGGCAACCCACTCCAGGAAAATCCCATGGACTGAAGAGCCTGGTAGGCTACAGTCCATGGGATCACAAAGAGTCAGACATGACTGAGTGACTTTCTTTCACTTTCAATCCCGCTTATGAGGTCTCCACCCCTATGACCTAATCACTTCCCCAAGTCCCATCTCCTAATATCATCACACTGGGACTAGGATTTCAACATATGAATTTGGGGGACATAGACTTTCAGTCTACACTAAGAAGAAAATCTTCCTCTCCCTTACTACTAAGAATCACAGTATTTCTTGTTCAGGATGGCTGACAGTGGGATGATCCATTTCCTTCTGAGTGAGTCCTAGTCACAAGGTGAAATCTAACCACCATTCTCTACCCCCCACTGGAAAACTACACTTGCCTATGGTTGCTCAGTTCCAGAAGCATGTCTCATTGGCCAAACTCGTGATGAGTTTCTGAAGCTGTCTTTCCTCCAGCCTCTCAGGTGTGTGACCTGAGCTTCCTTGTGCTCTGCAGGAAATAAATCTTGTCTATTCTCAAATTCTCACTTCACAGATGAGAAACATGAAGCAAGAAGGGACTTGCCCAAGGCACCCAGCAAGTCAACAGCAAATCTAGGACTAGAATTCAGGTCACGCAAAGTCCAGGCAAGTACTCTTTCTTGTAATATATTCTTTAATCTCAATAAAAGACTTTTAATTTTATATTTATATGTATACACATATGAGTTGTCAGCAAGTGAATGGATATGAAAACTCTGGGAGGTTGTATTCAACATATGAAATCCAATTCTGGGTCACAATACTCCTTGAGGACCCATCATTCCTTAGCCATAAACATAATAACTGAAGTGGGAAGGTAAATTTCAACAGCAGAGATACAACATACACTGTAATCGAGTTAGAAGATGTATGTAGAGACTGTTAATAATGCATGTAAGATGCTGAATATTACTTTCCTCATTATAAATATTTAAGAGCATATGGTTTTTAATAGCACAAGATATTACATAGTGATCAGCTTGTATAAACGGTTACATGAAGCCCAAGGAAAGACATCCCTTCCTGTATCTGGAATGATCACGAAAGTGACATTCTTAAATGGAAAAATAAAAGTCCATAATGAAAGACCCCAGAGTTACAGTTTTAATTCATGATGACTCTATCATCCCTTACCACAGGAATCCGCAGACTCAGTCATACAAACATTCTTCCATGTAATCTCCAGGGATAGTTTCCTGCTTTGCTTTTTTAATGATGATTTTTTACATTTGCTTTTTCTTTATTAAATCTACTTCAGTTCAGTTTAGTCACTTAGTTATGTCCAACTCTTTGTGACCCCATGGACTGCAGCACACCAGGCTTCCCTGTACATCACCAACTTCCAGAGTTTACTCAAACTCATATCTATCGAGTTGGTGATGCCATCCAACCATTTCATCTTCTGCCAACTTCTCCTCCCACTTTCAATCTTTCCCAGCATCAGGGTCTTTTCAAATGAGTCAGTTCTTCACATCAGGTGGCCAAAGTAATGGAGTTTCAGCTTCAGCATCAGTCCTTCCAATGAATATTCAGGACTGATCTCCTTTAGGGTGGACTGGTTTGATCTCCTTGCAGTCCAAGGGACTCTCAAGCGTCTTCTCCAGCACCACAGTTCTACTTAATTTTTTTATAATTGAGTGTAATTGCTTTACATTGTTGTGTTAGTTTCTGCTATACAATGATGTAAATCAGCTATGTGTATACATATATCCCGTCACTATTGAGCCTCCCACCTGAGCCTCCCACCCCTCTAGGTCATCACAGAGCACCAAGCTCGACTCCCTGTGCTATACAGCAGCTTCCCACTAGCTAGCTATTTTACAAATGGTATGTGATTATATGTCGATATTACTCTCAATTTGTCCCACCCTCCTCTTGCCTCTCTGTGCTTTCTGTATAATTAAACCTTTTTTTTTTTAAAGCCAAATTTTTGTGTTTTCCTTGCTGATAAAAGGATTGCCTATCTCAGCCAGGCCTGTAAACCATAAATATCCAGATTAAGTCCCAGCTGACCATTAACATGTAGACTTTGCCTTTAAAATACTGGCATTACAAGAATATAAGTGGCTCCGTATAAGCAACTTGAAATGGATTCTTCTTTATCTTGCATTGAACTGCTTCCAAAGCTAAGGAGGGTCTTTCAGAGTCTCCTGCATGCATATAGTTTATCCAGAGTCTCTCAGAAGCAGCTGGTCTTCCCTGGTGTCAAGTTATCCTGAACATGACCCCTGGCCATGGGCATGAGTTTCAGAGATCCAGACTGTGGGTTCAGCCCACAGATTCTATCAGTGAATGGTTTAGGGGAATGAGGCTGCGGCAGGGTATTTGGGTTATCTACCCATATCCGGTTCCTGCCTCTTTCTCTCAGAGCAGAATTCCCCTCCATCCCAGTAATCACCCCTCTCCCACCCACATGCCTCAGCAGAAGGAAAGCCCACCCCAAACCCAGGAGGAGTTCCTGCGTGACTGCTCCAGAAATGGACATGAGACTCAACACCGACCAATTTTACTTCAGGAAAAGGGTATGATGGAATTTCTAGAAAAGGTTTTCCTTGTTCTAGGAAATATGCAGAAGGGATCATCCATTCTGTTTCTAGACATTGTCATCCATGAGGGCCAAACTGCTGAGAACAGGCTCAGAAACAGACCAACTCAAAGTGAAGGGCAGTGCCAAGGGAAACAGAATGGAGCTGGAATCCCTGGTTGTATCAATTCTGAAATGTGTGTTTCCTCTGGACTTCCAGATATGCGAGGCTATCAAGTTATTTAATCTAAATTAACTTGGATTTTGCAGTGCTTTCACCCAAGAGCATTCTAAATATTAAAGGGAACTTTACCATTTAAGGGAATAAAACCCCTCACTGGGTTTTCTAATATATAGAAAAACTAAGTGGAAGTAAATAGTTGAAATATGCATTCTCTAGGAATCAGATTTAATCAAGACTTAAGGAAAAATGATATTGACCCATACAGGGGGAAAAAAGGTGGGAGGGGGTTAGATCTTTCCTTCAGAAGAACTGCCGTGGGAGAGTACACAAAAACAAAGAATGACACCTTGATTGAGCTGGAGGAAGAGAGGGATTTCCTCTGGAGAAAGGCAGTGAGCTTCAAAGCCTGGCTGAACAGACATGCAAAGGGAGAATAGATATGTCTGAACAACACTTCTTTTAAGAGAGAGGAAGGGGGCCTTTCAACCATTAGTCCATCAGCATGGGAGACAGATCCAGGGAGATCCAGCAGAGGAAAGGCTGTTTAGAGTTGAAGGGGTAAATCAACCACACTTCCCTCCCCTTCTGAGTTCCAACTGAAATGTGAATCAGTTCAGGATAAAAGAAAGGAACAATGTGTATCAGTTCAGGATACCTATATTAAAGTTAGTGCTAAAGGTTCTGGGTTGGAGAACACAGTTTTAATCTTGGCCATATACAGCTTTACTTTGCCAACTAAGGTCCGTCTAGTCAAGGCTATGGTTTTTCCCGTGGTCATGTATGGATGTGAGAGTTGGACTGTGAAGAAGGCTCAGCGCCAAAGAATTGATGCTTTTGAACTGTGGTGTTGGAGAAGACTCTTGAGAGTTCCTTGGACTGCAAAGAGATCCAACCAGTCCATTCTGAAGGAGATCAACCCTGGGATTTCTTTAGAAGGAATGATGCTAAAGATAAAACTCCAATAGTTTGGCCACCTCATGCAAAGAGTTGACTCATTGGAAAAGACTTTGATGCTGGGAGGGTTTAGGGGCAGGAGGAGAAGGGGACGACAGAGGATGAGATGGCTGGATGGCATCACTGACTCGATGGACGTGAGTCTGAGTGCACTCCGGGAGTTGATGATAGATAGGAAGGCCTGGCATGCTTCGATTCATGGGGTCGCAAAGAGTCAGACATGACTGAGCAACTGAACTGAACTGAAACACAGCTTTTCTATAGCCCTACCCCAAAATCCCAATAGTTATATATGAATGTGAGAGCTGGACCATAAAGAAGGCTGAGCATTGAAGAACTGAATCTTTTGAGTTATGGTGCTAGAGAAGACTCTTGAGAGTCCTTTGGACAGCAATGAGATCAAACCAGTCAATCCTAAAAGAAACCATCCCTGAATAGTCATTGGAAGGACTGAGTCTGAAGTTCTGATACTTTGGCTATGTGATGTGAAGAGCCAACTCATTGGAAAAGACCCTGATGCTGGGAAAGATTGAAGACAAGAGGAGAGGGGATGAGAGAGGATGAATTGATTGGATGGCATCACCAACTTAATGGACATGAGTTTGAGCAAACTGCAGGAGACAGTGAAGGTCAGGGAAGCCTGGCCCGCTGCAATTCATGGGGTCACAAAGAGTTGGAAATGACTTTGTGACTGAACAGCAACAACAAGCCCATAGCCCACCTCTCTGCCTCTAAGTAGCCATGCATGTGTGCTCATTCGTGTCTGATTCTTTGCAATCTTTTGGACTGTAGCCCCCTAGGCTCCTCTGTCCATGGAATTTTTCAGGCGAGCACACTGAAATAGGCTGTCATTTCCTCCTCCAAAGGATCTTCCCAACCCAGGGATCAAACACAGTCTCCTGATGCTCCTGCAACACAGGTGGATTCTTTACCTGCTAAGTCACTGGAGAAGCCACCGGGATTCCACCTCTAAGTAACTGAATGTATCTGCCCAGGTAGAAGCAGAACAGTGAGATCTATCCAGGCATGCTTCTCTTGTTTCATCCTCCCCCCTACCCTCTTGCAGGGACAGAATCTGCCTGTTGAAAGGCTCCTTCCATGGAAGAACAGAGAGAAAACTTACATTCAGTGCTATCAAGGCAGCATCTCAAAGATGAATGATGCCTGGATATCGGGAGCAGTATTACTTATTACTCTAACCTTGTTTAAATAAGAAAGACAGACAAAGACGTCAGACTCCCAATATTCCACTCACAAGCTAAATCACTCTTCCACTGCTCCAAGATACACAGGGAGGACAAAGAGAGCTATAAGTGCTATTCCAACATCACCTCTGGGAGTCAGCATTCCCTCATGGACACAGGAGGGCATGGGGAGAATTTCCCCTAACAGGAGACAAGAATCAAGAGCACAGTGGAGTGAGTCTACTGCAGAGGGAATCCACCCAGTTTGCTGAAAAGAGATGCCTCTTAGAGCCATATAAGAAGGTCCATCATAAGGACAACTGGACAACCCACCCTTTAGTACTAGGCGAGCTATGTCACATGGAGGTGGGAACAATGGAACAAATTTCAGTAAAAAGATGGGCAAGATCAGTGTAGAAAATCTCAGGTGTCATTAGGTATATTTCATGATAACAAGATTAATGCCCCCTCCCTCTCCTTAGGTGGGCTTGCACTCCCTATACCTGCCTCTAAAGGACAACTCGAAGATATGTACATATATATATACTCTTGAAATGATATGGTTCAAAAACTAGGTATACCTAAAAATTATAAAATTCTTTAGATGAAACAAATGTGAGAACCAGGTAGGACCTAAGAGAAGGAAGTGAAGTCTTTTAGACAGGGAAGCAGTACAACCATAGTACCCCACTCTGGTGCAGGGTTGCAAATGGACTGGGGCAATGCAATGCAGAGAGAGGAGCAAAACATGGAGAGGTGAGGTGGGGTGGATACAGAACGTGACCCTATCCCACGCAAGCCTGCTCAAAACAGGGCAGAGCCTAGTCCCCCAGACAAACCTATATCAGTTCAGAACCGGGGATGGAGGAATGCCCAGGACTCAAAGAGAAGGTGGGGAGTTAGGGGATTCAGATGTTTAAAAGCACTGAATGAACCTTAAGTGGGGTATGTGCAAGAGGACTTACAGAAGTATCTAAGTCCCGATGATGAAGGAGAGGAGACCCAAAGGGAATGTCCACACTTTTTCAGGAAGCTAGGAATGTTATTCTCTGAAAGAGCAGGCTGTCTAGGATAGGTAGATTTTGCTGCAGGTATTTTACTTCCTCAAACCCTTGATGAGTCGCTTCTTCCTCTTACATTTACCCTACATGTAAGATGATTTCTGGACTCCTGACACAGCTAGGATGGCATTCAACGGGGTTGAAACATGCAGTTGTTTCATTGTGTTGTTTGTGGTGCCTCTGGATAATATTCTTCCCCTAGAAGCTGCTAAATCTCTGCTATGGTGTCTGGCTGGCAGAAGCTATGTAGATCTGGTTTTACTGCATATTTCATTCCAGAAACATAATCTTGCTTGAGATTGCTTCTAAAAGTGTTGGGAGTATTGCCTTTTTCGAATTTTCTCTAAATACTGTGGGTGTGGTTTGTTGTGATAATTTTATCACATTGTATCACTAATAGACTGCTCAAAACACAGGGGATTGAGCAGACTCTGGGTCAGTTTAGGAATTTAGGAGGTACAGAAAGAATTACACTCACAGACTCATTCCAATGGAAGAAATGTGGGTTGAAGCTACTGTAGGGACCCAATTCTACCCAAAAATCCAAGTGAGACCACCATTGCCCTAAACTAGGCAAACTACAATACAGCATTGAGGAGAATAGGGTTTTGAACATGAATGCCTTTGAACTTTAACTTCTGAGCCTCAATGTCATCATCTGTAAGAGAAGGCTAGTCATAGCCTAGCTCATGTTACTGTAAGGTAAAGAGAGGTAATATTTGTAAATCATATAGTGTGATAGTTGCTCAGTCATGTCTGACTCTTTGCAACCCCATGGACTGTAACCTGCCAGTCTCTACTGTCCACAGAATTCTCCAGGCAAAGCATATAACCAGTGCGTGGAAAGTAACAGGTCTTCTAAAGTAAGTGTTGTTATTTAGCTCAGGTCTCAAATGTCAATAATCCAATGTTTGAATTGCCAATGAAGAAACATCTTTTCCTTCATCCCTAATGGGGGAAGAGAGAATCCAGAGATGGCTAATTCAAACCTATAATGACTTTTTCAGCAAATATTTATCTAGTGAATACTGTGTCCCAAGCAGTATTATAAAAACAGGGACTGTAGTGGTGAAGAAGTGTTCTCTCTAGGCCGTAGGATGGAGCCTCAGCAACTTACTTTTTCCCCACCCCCTCTAGATGGCAAACTTTTTAAGGGCAGGGGGTAAAATTATTGCTCTTATATTCACTAGACAGAGAAAAGAAACTACTGATGCTTGATGAGTTACCTTGAGTTGAGCAGAGAGAAAGGAGCCTTAGTAAACCACACAGGATACAGATAAAATTGCAGAACTGAAAGAACCCAGCCAGGATGCACAGACAGCCCTGGCAGGAAAGACTAGAGCTAAATAAGCTTTCAAGCTAGCCTCTCCTCCCACTGCTTAAGACACGTCTCTGTCACATGGCCTTCCCTGAGCTCTCCTGCGCTGGGCCTGCAATGATTTTATTCAACTTCTTTGACATTGCCAACCATGCACTTCCACCCCCTCTTACCTCAACAAGTAGTAGCTTCCCAAAAGTTTTTTGGGTGCCTACTGTGTGTCAGGTGTTTCCCTGTGGCTCAGTGGTAAAGAATCCACCTGCCAATGCAGGAAACATGGGTTCAGTTCCCAGGTTGGGAAAATCCTCCGGCATAGGAAATGGCAACCCACTCCAGTATTCTTGCCTAGAAATTTTCATGGACAGAGGAGGAGCCTGGTGAGCTTCAGTCCATGGGGTTGCAAAAGAGCCAGACACAGTTTAAGTGACCAAACAACAACAACACTGTATGCCAGGCCCCATGCAAGTGCCTTCCCATGGTCACCGTTCTTTAATCATCACTGTGAATCCATGATACAGGCATTGTGCAAATACAGAAATAGATCCAGAAAGGATAAGTGATACATTCAGGGTCACAGGGTCGATGCTTTTTGTATTTGCTGACTCAAGAGTGATGAGACTCCTCCTTCCCATACTCAAAACACAACTGGTTAAACTGGTTTTCAAACCAAATGGTAGAAAGAGCAGATTTGCCCAGGTGATTGATCATAAGTCTCGACCTTCAGGGTACTCAGCTAACCGGATAACCAAGAAAACAGGCATGCTCTTAACATTTTAGCAAAGCTGTGACCAGAGGGCTAGAAGGTGACAATTATTAAACACCAACTACAAACTGGGTTTGTTATTTTTATACAGTGTTACATATGTGCAAAATATTCCTATAACAAAGGGAGTTAGAGCAACATGTGATAAAAACAAAAATCGTTGTCCTCAAGGAGGACAGAGGAGGTAAACAGTCAAATAAATTATGTGTTCATTTACATAAACATATATATACACACATACACACACACACATACTTACATATTAAAGGATTTAGTGGGTAGTAACACTGTGGAGGAAAGAAAGCATCAGGAAGGGAAATAAGAAAGCTCAGGTGGTACACTTTCTATGTTGATGGCCTTTCTGACCTCAGCCTCCCCACCTGTAAAACAAAGGGCAGACCCCGAGCCCCTTTCATCACTGGCATTCTTTTACACTATAACACACTCCATTTGTGTATGAATTGGCTCACCTGTAAATGTTTTTAAAAGATAGTCTCTTGTGAGTGAGCTGCCCTCCCATCAGCCTTGAACTCACTTTGCAGGTCACTTCCCCACTTAGTGGCTATTGGCATTCTTTCCTTCTTGATGGCAGTAGTCACAGCTGCAGTTTCATACTTGTATGACTGACTAGTCACAGTTGAGGGATGGACAAAGAGGATGTGGCACATACATACAAAGGCTATAAAAAGGACAAAATAACGCCACCTTCAGCAACATGGGTGGATCTAGAGAATGCCATACGGAGCAAAGTAAATCAGACACAGAAAGATAACTATCAGAGGATATTGCTTGCATATAGAATCTAAAGAAGTAGCTACATATAAACTTGTTTACAGAACAGAAGTAGAGTCACAGATTTAGAAAACAAATTTACAGTTACCAGGGGATAAGAAGGGGAGGGATGGACTGGGAGATTTGAGTTGCCATATACACACTATATAAAATACATAACTAACTTAAAAATATCCTGCTTGTATAGCACAGGGAACTCTACTCAATACTCTGTAATGGCCTACAAGGGAAAAGAATATAAAAAAGAGTGTATATATGTATAACTGATTCACTTTGCTATACATCTGAAACTGACACAACATTGTAAGTCAACTATATTCCAATAACATTTTTTAATAAATAAATATTTTTAAATAAATTGTCTGTAACCCCAACTGAATATCTGTTTATAGTCAGTATCTTATTCTAACAGTTGACACAGAACTTAGTCTAGTGAAAGAACAAGTAAGCTGGGGCCAAGTACATGCCCAACAGAATAATGGTGGAGTGAGTGAATGAAAGAATGAATATGCTCTATTTCATCTTCACCAATTCAATTCTACAGACCACTGATGTTTTTCTTTCCTTCAGGATTCCTTCTAAGCTTTTCATTGATGTTTTCCAGAGCTCTCTTTTCATAATGCATGCTGTCAAACCCAGAGCATCTAGGTACATATTCATTCATTCTCTAGACAGTAACATCTGGTTTACAAATGATAGAATGCATGAGCTGAGATGGAGGAAATGAATTTGCATAGCACAAATTCTGAAGATGTTGAACACAATGGCACCTGAGCGTGCATGCTTACACACACACACACACACACACACACACATCCCTTCTCTGATTTACGAAGAGAGGAGTGAAGATGCCAGATTTACATCCTGCCTCAGGCACTGGGCTCTCCTTCCATGGTCTCTGGGCATCTCCTTTTGGGCTCCCCTGCACAGAGTCTATAATCCTAAGTAAGGGGCTGTCCTGAAATGAAGACAGCCCAGCTCGAGTAAAGACAGTGTTGCCTATGAGGGTGAGTGGAGGCATTAGATGGCATGACACTGCTGGACTTCGTGGAATCCATACAGATAAGGAGAAACAGAAAAAGACTGGTCACTTGGCAACTGGTGCTATGAGGTAATCTAGCCAAAATCCTTCTGGCCTATCCAGATTTTATACACTTTAAAAAAATCTTTTACATTTCACATAATTTTATATACCAGTCAGTTCATTTCAGTCGCTCAGTCATGTCTGACTCTTTGCGGCCCCATCGACTGCAGCACACCCGGCCTCCCTGTCCATCACCAACTCCCAGAGCATACTCAAACTCATATCCATTGAGGAGCTGATGCCATCCAACCATCTCATCCTCTGTCTGTCTCCTTCTCCTCTCACATTTAATCTTTCCCAGCATCAGTTTTTTTTTCCAGTTAGTCAGTTCTTTGCATCACTTGGCCAAAGTATTGGAGCTTCAGCATCAGTCTTTCCAATGAATATTCAGGACTGATTTCCTTTAGGATGATCCAGTTGGATCTCCTTGCAGTCCAAGGGACTCTCAAGAGTCTTCTCCAACACCACAGTCCAAAAGAATCAGTTCTTTGATGCTCAACTTTCTTTACAGTCCAACTCTCACATCCATACATGACTACTGGAAAAACCATATCTTTGACTAGACAGACCACTGTTGGCAAAGTAATGACTCTGCTTTTTAATATGCTGTCTAGGTTGGTCATAACTTTTCTTCCAAGGAGCAACCCTCTTTTAATTTCATGGCTGCAGTCACTATCTGCACAGATTTTGGAGCCCCCAAAAATCAAGTCTGACACTGTTTCCACATCTATTTCTCATGAAGTGATGGGGCCAGATGCCATGATCTTAGTTTTCTGAATACTGAACTTTAAGCCAACTTTTTCACTCTTCTCTTTCATTTTCATCAAGAGGCTTTTTAGTTCCTCTTCACTTTCTGCCATAATGGTGGTGTCATCTGCATATCTGAGGTGACTGATATTTCTCCAGGCAATCTTGATTCCAGCTTGTGCTTCATCCAGCCCAGTGTTTCTCATGATGTACTCTGCATAGAAGTTAAGTAAGCAGGGTGACAATATACAGCCTTGACATACTCCTTTCCTGATTTGGAACCAGTCTGTTGTTCCATGTCCAGTCCTGACAATTGCTTCTTGACCTGCATACAGATTTCTCAGAAGGTAGGTCAGGTGGTCTGGTATTCCCATCTCTTTAAGAATTTCCCACAGTTTGTTGTAATCCACACAATCAAAGGCTTTGGCATAGTCAATAAACAAGAAATAGATGTTTATCTGGAACTCTTTTGCTGTTTCGACGATCCAATGGATGTTGGCAATTTGATCTTTGGTTCCTCTGACTTTTCTAAATCCAGCTTGAACATCTAGAAATTCATAATTCACGCACTGTTGAAGCCTGGCTTGCAGAATTTTGAGCATTACTTTACTAGTGTGTCAGATGAGTGCAATTATGTGGTAGTTTGAGCATTCTTTGGCACTGCCTTTCTTTGGGATTGGAATGAAAACTGACCTTTTCCAGTCCTGTGGACACTGCTGAGTTTTCCAAATTTGCTGACATATTGAGTGAAGCACTCTCACAGCATCATCTTTTAGGTTTTGAATTAACTCAACTGGAATTCCATCACCTCCACTAGCTTTGTTCGTAGCGATGCTTTCTAAGGCCCACGCGACTTCACATTCCAGGATGTCTGGCTCTAGATGAGTGATCACACCATCATGGTCATCTGGGTCATGAAGATCTTTTTTGTACAGTTCTTCTGTGTACTCTTGCCACCTCTTCTTAATATCTTCTGCTTGTTAGGTCCATACCATTTCTGTCCTTTATTGTGCCCATCTTTGCATGAAATTTTCCCTTGGAATCTCTAATTTTCTTGAAGAGGTCTCTAGTCTTTCCCATTCTATTGTTTTCCTCTATTTCTTTGCATTAATCACTAAGGAAAGCTTTCTTATCTCTCCTTGCTATTCTTTGGAACTCTGCATTCAAATGGGTATATATACGTGTATGTGTGTGTATTTATACATATGTGTATATATATATATATATATATATATATGTCAAAGAACATAAATTTCTCATTCTACAATGTGGGTTTGGCCACTTTCAACTAGGTGTACATCACATTCAAAAACTAAAGAGCCACTCTGGGTGTCGTTCTATTTAGATATCTTTATTTGGTGGTCCCTACTTGGCTGTTAGAGTCAAGTTCTGGCCCCCTGGGCAGGAAAGGGATGACAACAGAGTCCTGCTTCCACTCGGCACTCTTGAAAGATGATGTTTTTATTCTGATAAGTGAGTGGTATTGCAAAAGTAACTAGCAAAACATCTGGTAAGAAATAGAGACTCAAACCCTAGTGGCTTTCTGACAACAAAAGCAAAAATCTAACAACCATAAAACCCCCAAATTGTTAGTGCTCTCCTTTGCTGCTAACAAGAAAAACAGGGTGACAGGAAAGACAAACCTTTCTCTAGCAGCAACTTTTAAGAGGCAATCGTTACAGAGAGCCTGACAAAGGCTCATGGAACTACAGCAGGGATGCTCTTTTTAGTAGCTTTTTTATAGAAGATATAGAAACATGCTTTATTTAGTCATTTCTTATATGGCCCCTCGATAAAAGAAAAGGACATCCTCTTAAATAGCCCTTCACTGGAGACATGTTTACAGGTATGAGAGTAATGGGAGTGTGGCCTGTAGCCTGTGGTGATCTGAGTTGGTACAGAGTTAGCTTGCTGATGCTAAAGGGGGAGAGAGGAGACCTCACTGCCCATCTCAAGTACTGCTTAGCTGGGCTGATGAAGGGAGTTGGCTCCTAGCCATTCAGCACAGAGAGCTGGGATGGGACTCTGCCCTATAAAACCTGGGCCTTTTCTTGGCCAGTGGCTTCTCTCTTTTTCTCCTTTAGTCTTTTAATTCTTCCAGCATCATTTTTTTAAAGAATTCTTATTGGAATACAGTTACCTTACATTGTTATGTTAATTTACACTGTACAGCAGAGTGAATCAGCTATATATGTGTATATATATATATCCCCTCCTTTTGGATTTCCGTCCCATTTAGGTCACCACAGAGCATTAGTAGGGTTCTCTGTGCTATACAGTAGGTTCTCATTAGTTATCTATTTATCTAAATTTCCATCAGCAGAGGAATGGATAAAGATGTGGTTTATATACACAATGGAACATTACTCAGCCATAAAAAGGAACAAAATGGGTCATTTTTGTAGAGACATGGATGGTTCTAGAAACTTATGCAAAGTGAAGTAAGTCAGAAAGAGAAAAACAACTCTCGTATATGAACACATATATGTGAATCTGAAAAAAAAATTGGTATGGATGATCTTATTTACAAAGCAGAAATAGAGACAAAGATGTAGAGAATAAACATATGGATCCTAATGGAGAAAGAGGAATGGGATGAATTGGGAGATTGGGATTGACAATATATACACCAGCATCATTTTTGAAAACCTTCTTTGTTTAGGCACAAAATTGTCCCAGACCACAACATCGGGAGAAGAAAGTAGTTGCCATGGCTGCTAGAGTCTGACTCCAAAGCTGGCATCCTCCAAGGCTTGAGTGAGTTCCAAGGGTTCACTTGGGTTACTGAACAGAAGAAACCAAGTCTATCACATTTCTTGCAATCATGGTCTCTCTCATACTGCCACATAGAGAAGTTTGCAATGATTGAGTCTCAGTAAATCGGATAGTCACTGATGGAAAGACTTGTATCCCCTAGAAGATATATTGAGGTCCTAACCTGCAGTGCCCATGAGGGTGACCTGATGCAGAAGTGTGGTCTCTGAAGGTGTAATCAAGTCAGTATAAGGTTATATTGGAATTTGGTGCACCCAAATACTATGAGAGCTATCCTTATAAGAAGAGAGAAATGTGGATACAGAGAAACACAGCAAGTGTTCCATGGGAGGTTGAAGGCAGAGACTGAAGTGATGCATGACAAGTCAAGGACCACCACAGATGGCTCACGACCACCAAGATTGCTCGCGGCCACCAAAAGCTAGATAGAGGCAAAGAAGAATCCTCCTCTAGCACCTTTGGAGTAAGAATGGCTCTAATTTCAGATTCTAGATTTCCCAAATGTGAAATAATACATTTCAGTTGTGTTAAGCCATGAAACTTGTAGTACTTTATTACATCTGAACAAATGGTCCCTAAGAGACCTCTATGTATAACCAGAGAGATACAGAAATGGAAAAACTAGAAGATTCGAGTTCATTGGGATTTATTTTTTCCAAACCCATGACTGTTTGGAGATCTGCATGATCTGGCAAATACAATACAAATTATGAAATAACATTATAGCTTTAGAGTACTCATGGTATAATCTCACCAAATGTATGAGATGCCAGTACCCTGAGGCTGCAGGACCTATGCTGTCCTGAGTCTTGTCCCCTTTTAGTTTGCCCTGGACCTGGGAGCCTTCCCCCACTTCATGTCATAGGAAGGAACCAAAACAACTTTACCTACCACCTACTTTTCAAGAGCATTGGGAAGATCTGTGTCTCCAGAATGTTTGTCCAAGAAATTGGAGCTTCCTGGAGTCCTGTCAGTAACTCAATGTAAAGTATGTTATTATCCCTGCAAACCTTGGCACTTCTTTGTCACTTTCCTTTTGAAAGGAAAATTATACTTACCCAAAGCATTTCATTACCACCTGAACTATCTGCTTGATATAAATTTAGAATCTAAATTTATATAACCCACAGCCAAATGCATTAGAGTTAGGAGCCCAGGGCACCTATAATATTGCTATTAGAGAAAATAAATTTTGGCAAGTGGCCTTGCATGACTATTCAATCTAAACTCTGAGTCAGTTCAATTTAGGGAGGTGCCCTCACATGATTTTGTGGAATACTTTGCCTACGTTTGTTTACATTGCCTACGACAGTTTATTCCAGGTAGGTCTTAGAGACTCATTAGCTGAAAATTCTATTACCATCCAACTGAATATTAGGGATTCTTTCTTTGATGTAGCTATGAAAAACAAAGTCCCATTTAGGGGAGAATATGAACCCCATATTGGACCTTCTTGACTGGCTGAAGATGTATGTTGAGTACATGCCATAGCTGGAAAGCCCCATGGATACTGCAAAGTTCCCTACCCCCAACCCTGCTTTGGTAGTACTTTGGAAAGGGGGAGTGGATCATGTTGTTTAGGCTGTGTTCCTTCCTTTTAAGCTCATGTGCTAGTTTTTCCTAATCCTGAATCTCTTTGAATGGAAGTGTAGACCTAGATATCAATCCTGTGCTTGGCATGTGCATTGGTGCCTCAGTTTCCTCATATATAAAAATGGGGAAATAATACCTAGCTCATAGTATTGCAATAAGAATTAGATAATTCTGTTAAAGAAGTTAAGATGGTTCCTAGAATATAGTATTCATTAATAAATTAGGTATTAAAAGAAAAAGGAGATAATAAAGAAGAAAAAGAGGAAAAGGATGAATGGTATCAGGGACACGTGGTTGAAAAGTCCAGCTGCAGCTGCCAGACCCATCATCTGATGGGGCTGGCAGAATAATGGATTCACCAATGTCCATGTCCTCATTCCAGGGACTTGTGAATGTTATATGTCAAAAGGGAACTAAGGTAGCCGATGGAATTAAGGTTGCTAATCATGTGGTCTCAAAATAGGGAGAATATCCTGGATTATCCAGATGAACACAATGTAATCACAAGCATCCTTAAACATGGAAGAGAGACATAAAAGTCAACATTCAAAGGCTGTTCTGCAAGAAAGACCTGATCGCTGATTGCTGGCTTTGAAGATAGATGGGACCATGAACCAAGGAATGCAGGTAGCTTCTAAAAGCTGGAAAAGATAAGGTTTGGCTCAACCCCATAGTCTCCGTAAAGGAACTCAGAGTTAATGCACCTCGAGTTGAGCCCAGGGAGACCCATTCTGGGCCTCTGACTTCTAGAACTAAAAGATGGTAATTTTATTTTAAGCCACTACATTTGCAGTACGTTGTTTGACCGTAAGAAACCCATACATCTACCAATAATCAGACTGAATTATATCCTAACCAACACCCACCCCAGGGCTGTGCCCCTTCCACAAACACAAGAACAGTTCAAGAGGAGTATCATTATATGTGATTTAACAACAGACCTTCTCAGGGAAGCAAAGTGCTTGATAGACTGAACCCTTGAGAGACAGAGCTTGAACACAAGAGAACAAGCCCTTCACTTTGTTCCTGTCCCTGACTGTCTGAAGCTCTATCCTCCTTGAGTCCCTGGGAGCTTTCCTTTGGAGGTGGCTCTCAATTCAGTTCAGTTCAGTAACTCAGTCTTGTCTAGCTCTTTGCGACCACATGGACTGCATCACATCAGGCCTAGGCCGCCCTGTCCATCACCAACACCTGGAGCTTGCTCAAATTTATGTCCATAGAGTCAGTAATGCCATTCAATCATCTCATCCTCTGTCATCCCCTTCTCCTCCTGACTTCAATCTTTCCCAGCATCAGGGTCTTTTCCAATGAGTCTGTTCTTTGCATCAGGTGGCCAAGGTATCAGGGTTTCAGCTTCAGCATCACTCCTTCCAATGAACACCCAGGACCGATCTCCTTTAGGATGGACTGGCTGGATCTCCTTGCAGTCCAAGGGACTCTCAAGAGTTTTCTCCAACACCACAGTTCAAAAGCATCAATTCTTCAGCACTCAGCTTTCTTCACACTCCAACTCTCATATCCATACATGATTACTGGAAAGACCATAGTCTTGACTAGACAGACCTTTGTTGGCAAAGTAATGTTTTGCTTTTTAATATGCTGTCTAAGTTGGTCATAACTTTCCTTCCAATGAGCAACGTCTTATAATTTCATGGCTGCAATCACCATCTGCAGTGATTTTTGACCCCCAAAAATAAAGTCTCTCACTGTTTCCATTGTTTCCCCATCTATTTGCCATGAAGTGATGAGACCAGATGCCATGATCTTAGTTTTCTGAATGTTGAGTTTTAAGTCAACTTTTTCACTCTCCTCTTTCACTTACATCAAGAGGCTCTTTAGTTCTTCTTCATTTTCTGCTACAAGTGTGGTGTCATCTGCATGTCTGAGGTTATTGAGATGAGCAAAACAACTCTGGGAATGTGAACAGTGGAAATGTCCCTGGGGATGAGTTTGAACTCCTCTGTTATCTGGGAACTGCCATTTCATGGAAAAGTTCATTTTTTGTTGTTGCTGTTTATCACTCAGTTATGTCTGACTAAACTTTGCCACCCCATGGACTCTATAGCCTGCCAGGCTCCTCTGTCCATGGGGATTCTCCAGGCAATAATACTGGAGCATGTTGCCATGCCCTCCTCCAGGGATCTTCCTGACCCAGGGATCAAACCTGCACCTCTTATGTCTCCTGCATTAACAGGCAAATTCTTTACTGTCAAGCCACCATTGAAGCCAATGGAAAGCCTTGTAGAATTTTCATATTATTGAAGATTCCAAGGGACATTTGAGGATATCCTAATTAATGCCAAACCCTCATATCAGATATTAGACAGGAGAATGTTTTACAGATCTGATGCAAATATACTGTTGTCAGTACTGTTAAAGGCTTAAGTACTATTTAGTGGTATTTTTATTATAACAGTAGCATAGAATGTGGGGGAATTAAGGGGATTATGTATTATATTAATTAGCAACAATTTATGCTTTTAGTAATAACCTTAATCATTAAAATCTCTGTCGTGGGGGCAAACAGCTAACACAAGACTATAAAAGAACTACCTGATTTGACCTTTTTCTGTGAGCAATAATTCTGTTTTAGGAGCTATCTCATTTTATATGGGAATCCTATATAATTAATTGTGAATTTGATTTCAAGAGGACATTTTACTATATTAAGTAAGAGTAGGGTTAGTCTTATGGGAAATTCAGAAGAAGGTATTTAGATAAGGAAATGAACACTAATTCCTGTGTAATGAACATTCTTTCAGAATCTCTTCCTTCCCCTTCTCCCTACTCCCACTCCATCCCAGTGAATCGGCAAACTCTATAGCAACCTCTATAAGATTTTTGAGAGATTCATACACAACACCATACTAGCATATGGTAGAGTGCTCAGCTTAATATTGCATTCCATGGACAATACTTATTAAATTTTTGCCATCATATTGAGCATGAAAAACAACATTTGTGTGACCCACAGGAGTAGAGGCAAGGAAGATCTCAGCAACAAGGGACAAGTCTAGAAGCCATGGCTGCCCCAACCCCCATCCAGCTAGCTATGGAACCAAGGAGATTATCTAGGACCACTTCAAACCGTGGGGCACATCACGCAGCCTGGCTGGGAAGGTCTGGCATGAACAATAAGACAGCACAATGGAAATGCAGTGTGGCACAGAAGTCAAGCCCTGGGTGCTGGGGTCTGATCTAATTTCGGCCAAGTTACTTACCACTCCATACTTACCCTTCATTACTTACATTGGACAAAAGTAACAGTATCTACTTTATAGAATTATGGTGAGACTTATAGTTGTGAAATATTTAGAACAGTGCCTGGTGTGCAGTGAGTCCTAAATATATGTTTAGAGGCCAGGAGTCTGGGTTCAGGTCCTAACATGCTGTATGACCTTAAGCAAGTTGGTCTGACTCTCTAGGCCACATGTCCATTTTCTGTTAGTGAACAAATATTGATAAAACTGTTTCATCATTAGCGCATCCCTCATCCTTGTTCTTTTGGGAGAGTCAGATGTGGGGTGTGGTCCCAACACTCATCTCCATTTGCCCTGAAAGTGGTCCTGCAAAGTGTCTGAGTTGGATGATCACTGCGTGGTCATCTAAGTGTCTTGAGCATTTTAATGTGCAATTTATTTGGCAACTAAAAGGTCATGGTTAAGAGCTGATTTGGAGAGAGGAAGGGACAGAAGTCAAGGTGCAGAGAGCATAGGAGGGAGGGTGCAGAACCAGAGATGGAAAACTTAGAGCCTTGGTCCAGACTGTCTCCACAGAGGTTGGAAGAGATGTAAAGGAGGAAAATGAGGGACAAACTAGAGGGAAATGTGGTTGAAGGATAGGTGTGTTTGCTAAGACAGAGATGTGTCTGTCTTTCCATGCTGTGGGTAAAGCAGAGCATAGGACTCAAATAGGAGGGATAATGGCTGGCTGATGGAGTGAGACGCCAGTGGCTGTGGAAGGAAGGCAAAGGGTCTCAAATACTCTCTCCAGAAATTCTGTATTGGGAACTGGATGCTTTAGTTGAGCTCTCTGATTTCAATGAATGCCCATGAAAGAGATAAGCACATGTTAAATTCCCAGCTATCCCCGGCTGATCTCTGTCTTGCAGTTGGTGAAGAAATAAAAGCAAAAATGATAGAGATTGATTTCCAGCTTCTCAGGAGGCCTGGCTGGCACTGATAATGCAGTTGATACTATAATTACTCTGAGAGTCTTTGGGCCAGAGGCCCTGGAACCACCTCCTGAGTAATCCTATAGGACTGTCACTTTCCACAGGGTCCCACCACCTCCAGGAAAACACACTCACCAGGCAGATCTGTAATCCCATCAAGTCTGCAAGTCTGTTAAGGAGCACATCTGAAATGAATTTGATTAACAGACACCAGTCTCCAAATAGTAATTCCAAGGCTGCTTTTCTGATCTCAGGTCCATGGTGTCCCGCTTTCTTCCATCTGTCCAGCTCAGTCCTTCACCAGAGAGGACCTGAGTCATCTCATGCTGGCCTCTCAATTCATCTCTTGAATTTGGCAACTGGTTGCTCCAATGCCTCTTTAACCTTTAACTGCTGCCTTTTCTAACCTTTATTGTACCTACTAATCTGCATGGCCTGGAGCAACAAGAGATCTACTCACTCATTGCTTTCTTCATTCCTTCATTGACTGATTGATCCACAAACTACGCACAGGCTCTGAGGTGGGCACTAGGGACTCAGATGCTGACGACACAGGGTCCTCAAGGAGTTTGACATCAAGTGAACAGTCCCTCCTGGAAGACTAGAACTACCCAAATATACAGAACAAGCATTTCACAAAGCCTATCCCCTGGAAAAGGAAGTGGCAACCCACTCCAGTATTCTTGCCTGGAGAATGCTGTAGACAGAGGACCCTGGGGGATTACAGTCCATGGGGTCGCAAAGAGTCAGACATGACTTGCAACTAAATCATCGCCACCATTCTTCCTGTTAGCCTCCTCACCTTTTCCCAGCCCTATCACCAGGAATCCTTTGACTTTATCCACTCTCCCATCAAGTCTATAACCTACGAATGTGCTCGGTCTCTCATTCTTGTCTCTTTGTGACCTCATGGACTGTAGCCCTCCAGGCTCCTCTGTCCATGGGATTTCCCAGGCAAGAATACTGGAGCGGGTTGCCACTTCCTCCTCCAGGGCATCTTCCCCACCCAAGGATCAAACCCTCATCTCCTCCATTGGCAGGTGGATCCTTTACCCCTGAGCCACCTGGGAAGTCCCAAGTCCATAACACTCTCCTTCTATCAGTTAGTTTATGTTTCAAAACATAGAAAAAACAATTTAATCATGAATAAATGACTTGGGTCACATAATTGGAAGCCCAGAGGTAGAGCAGACGTCCTGGCTGCCTGAAGCCAATGCCTCAGGCTGCTTCTCTGCCATCACTCATCTGTGTTCACCTGTGTGGCTTGAATTCCATTTTAGACTGACAGAAGCAAAGTAGGTGTAGGAGGATCAGAGGAATGGGAAGCTACACTCCAAATTTTTAACACATTTCCCCTCACATCTCGTTGACCTGAAAGTGACTATGAGGCCATAATAAAAATGATCCCCAGAGCCAGAAATAGCTGTGTATTTGGATTGATTTAGACCTGGGGAGCCCACACCCATTCCTAAAGCAAGGCAGTAAGATTTCTGATTCATCAGGCAAATCAGAGCTCATTCCGAGAGCTGAGGATGAAGGCTTGCTCAAAATTTCACTGCTTTGGGACTTTTCTGGTGGGCCAGTGGTTAAGACTCCATGTGTCCACTTCAGGGGGCATGGGTTAATTCCCTGGTCAGGGAAACAAGATCCTGCATGCTGTGTGACCAAAAATAAATAAATAAATTCATAGCTGCCCAACCAAGGAAAGAATGCAGGATGGATGTCAGTTGATCACTAGACGATGACATGACCACAGTATGGGAACAGGAACATTCACTATGGCTCGACCTTGACATGAGTGGCAAACACCTGCCACTTCTGGATGCACAGTCTCCATGGGATCAGGCTAGAGGGCCTCAGGATGCTCAGCCTCCCTTCATCCATTGCACTCTCCCCTTCTCAACCGTATCTGGGATATCTGTTCCAAGCATTATTAACAGGCAGATCAGAAGCATAACTTAATTATTCATAAACTGTTATATTTGTCTGCTGGTAGCTTGGCCTCTGATGTGAGAAGAGAACTATTTCCCATATGGCCTTAGTTGGAGATACAATTTTTTAATCTGAATCACACAGTAATTGTCACAGGGCAAGGGGACAGTCTCAGAATTACCCCATAACTATTGACTTATTTTTATGTAAAGGTTAAAGGAAAGACACCTTTTGGAAAGCTTCTGTTTAGGAATGAATGAAGCTGGATTTGCAGGATTTCCTGAAAAGAACTTGTGAACAATGAGGTAGAAAAAGCCTCTAGGTGTGAAGTTCAGCCTCATCCATGGGCTTGAAGAGTAGGAGGAACCACAGCATGAAGCAAAGAGGCCTCTTAGGAGATGACTTGGGCCTTGGGTCATTGTCCAAAATATTAATAGCATCACTTTCTCTGCTCCTAGAAGGAGGTCTGTGTGTGGAAAAGCCTTCAAGGGATGGAAATGAAATTATAGCCCCAGCTTATCAGAACAGGAAGGACTTTTGAAAACAACTAAAGCCAAGTGAAGTTAGGTGACATCTCCAAGATGATTTTCCTAAAGGGGTAACTGTTTGGAAGAGTCAGAGATGAAAAGAAAATAGGATTTGGCAGAGCCAGAATACAGGGTGGGTCAGACCTATTACAGACCTTTGAAATTTAGGGTTGGCACCAAGAATAGACAGTGGTGCTCAAACAATAGCTCATTGAAGGTCATTTCAGAGGGAGCTGGGAATCTTAGGGTCAGACACACAGAGCCAGTTTTGGAGCCAAAGAGGAATTCTGCCAAGTGGCTTGTAGGCTGCACCCACCAGTGTTTATTGTCTGCATCTCTCCTGTATCAGCTCTTGCAATGGAGGGATTTTCAGGGTGTTTTGTATTTGTGGTCCTGAAAGACTCCATCCAGAAAGGAGAAGAAAGCTGTGTTAAGTGTTCGAACACTGATTTTGTGCTCAGTACTGCACATTTATTGTGTGCTCCTATCCCACCCCTTCACCCTCCTACACAAACTCACATGTACACACTTAATTAGTGCTTCTGGTTCCCTTGTCCCCGAGTCTGTCTGGATATGTCACATTCCCAAGGCCCCAGCGCTCTGAGCAAAAATGAGGTAAAAGTATGGCACTCCCAATTGTTTCAAATGAAGAAGGATGACTGTGGCCTTTGGCTCCCAGAAAGGCTAGATACCTTGTTTGTTTCAAGACCAGTTCTGAGCATCTACTGTGTACAAGTATGCTGTTAGACTGGGGCTACAGAGAGTGGGGTACAAAAACGATTCTCCATGTATATGTGGGATCTAAAATGTGATATGAATGAATTTATCTACAAAACAGAGACAGAATCCAGACATAGAGAATAGATTTGTGGTTGCCATGGGAAAGCAGGGCAGAAGAGGGTCGTACTGGGTGTTGGGGATTAACAATTGCATATAAAAAAGATAAGCCACAAGGTCCTATTGTTTAGCAGGGGAATGATATTCAGTATCTTTTAATAAACCATAGTGAAAATAATATGAATATATATATAATACACACACACACACACACACACACACATATATATGTATAGAAAGAAAAAGAAAGACAGAAAGTCACTTAGTTGTGTCCGACTCTTTGTGATCCCATGAACTGTAGCCCACCAGCCTCATCTATGGGATTCTCCAGGCAAGAATAATGGAGTGGGTTGCCATTTCCTTCTCCAATGGATCTTCCTGACCCAGGGATTGAACCCAGGTCTCCCACATTTCAGGCAGATTCTTTAGTGATGGAGCCACCAGGAAGTCAATATATATATATGTATATATACACATATATGTATGTATAACTGAATCACCTTGCTATGTGCCAGAAACTAACATAAAATCGTAAATCATTTTATACTTCAATTTTAAATATTATCTAGGAGTAAGAAATAGATAAACGATATGCCTGTTCAACTCAAGCACATGAAAGATGTGATACCTAGCCATCAAATTAGCTTTGAGGATACCAAAGAGGGAGAGAGAGTACGTCTGACTTTCATGACATACTTTCAAGGGGGCATTTTGACTGTGTATTTCAGGTCAGGCAGGACTGGATCCCTGGAGGCTGAGGGAAGCACAGGAACAAACCCTCCTGGGTAAAATGTACTAAGCGTGCCTGCCTATTCCTGCGGGGAGGCAATTTGTCTGGGATAGGGGACAAGCCACCCTCAGAGAGATGAGGCACCTACCATGCCAGTGTTTCACACCTGGTTCAAGAAACTCTTGGCCAAAAAATTCAGATCAAGTGTTTCTGCCTTGCTTGCTGGGAACTTTTGCAGCCAGACTACCGATCAGTAGGGAATGCCAGAGGGCCCCTCTTCCGTTCCATTCCATTCCACTCATGACAGGCTTCGTGCAAGCATCTGGCCAAACTTCACATCAGTGGGGTACTTCCTTCATCCCACACCATCTTTGAGCCAACTCCAGTCTTCCTCTTATATCCTCACTGCAAACCTTTATCTTCACCCCCTGAACCATGTGTGTAGTCCCCCATCTCCACTCCCAGCCCAGGTTCTTCATTAAGGCAGCCACACTTCCCACAGAAGCCGGCACTGGGACCTTTCTGGAAATCGACCATACCATTTCCCAGTTTAGGGCCATTTCAGAACTCACTACTGAACACAAACAGCTAAGTTCAGTGTGTTCTGATAGGGGGAGCCACTTCTGATAGAAGTAGAACAGCTCAGGGCTTCCCAGGTGGTTCAGTGATAAAGAATCTGCCTGCCAATGCAGGAGACGTAGGTTCGACCCCTTGTCTGGGAAGATCCTACGTGCCACGGAGCAACTAAGCCTGTGTACCACAACTACTGAAGCCCATGCTCTAGAGCCCGGGACCCACAACTTCTGCACTCACGTGACACAGCTGCTGAAGCCCACACCCCCTAAGGCCTGTGCTCCACGACAAGAGAAGCCTGAGCACTGCAACGAAGAGTGCCCCCCACTTGTCTACAACTAAGAGAAAGTCTAAGTGCAGCAATGAAGACCCAGCAAAGCCAATAATAAAGAAATAAGTAAAAAAAAAAAAAATTTTTAAGTAGAAAAGCTCAGAAAATGTCCAGTCAGATTTCTGTTCATTCTAAATAATAATTAGACTTATTGGGCATAGGGCATCAAGGCAAAGGACAACCAGGAAGGGTATTCTAAACAGGGAGCAATAAGTGGAAGGAACTTGGGGCTCAGAGCACCCACATTCAGGGAACCCCATGTACTTAGAAACACTGCAGCGGAGGCTGGTGGGGTAGCAAAGGTGAGCAGTGGGCTTGGGAGGAAGCAAGGCCCTTGGACTCTGAAATCCTACAATTCCAGGTCACATCTCAAGCATTCCCGATGAGTGTGCCTCTTACTGCCTCGGGCCTCCTGTCCCCAGGCACTTTCTGACCTCACCTTCCTTGGATCTGGGATTCTTAGAATCATATTCTTGCCCTCCTTCAATTAGATCACCCCCTGAAGCTCAGACGGAGAAGGAAATGGCAACCCACTCCAGTACTCTTGTCTGGAAAATCCTATGGATGGAGGAGACTGGTAGGCTGCAGTCCATGGGGTTGCTAAGGGTCAGAAACCAAAGAGACTTCACTTTCACTTTTCACTTTCATGCACTGGAGAAGGAAATGGCAACCCACTCCAGTGTTCTTGCCTGGAGAATCCCAGGGACAGGGGAGCCTGGTGGGCTACTGTCCATGGGGTCGCACAGAGCTGGACTCGATTGAAGCGGCTTAACAGCAGCAGCAGCGTCTGAGACTCAGATGGTAAAGAGTCTGCCTGCAATGCAGGAGACCCATGTTTGATCCCTGGGTTGGGAAGAGCCCCTGGAGAAGGAAATGGCAACCCCCTCCAGTATTCTTGCCTGGAAAATTCCATATACAAAGGAGCCTGGCAGGCTACTGTCCATAGAGTCACAAAGAGTCAGACTCTCACTCACTCACACTCTGCAATGTTTTTATCTCACGTCTAGGGCATTTTCAGTATTTGATTAAGTCCTTCTAACGTGGAAGCAGGGGAAAGGCTTTGGAGAAAACTTCTTCCCCGATGATGAAGGCATTCAGAGGCCAAGAGGGGAATAAAGTTCTATTACTTGGAAGACCCAGGAAGGTGAAAAGAATTTCTAAGAGCCTGCAGCAGAAGTGTCTATGAATCATGGAGTCATGTCATAGCCTGTCATATGAGCCTTCCATGAAAAGAATTGTAAGGGAACTTGAGCTCCAAGAACAATTCTCTGTAATGCACTCAACGCCATGGGCTTTCAATCCCAAGGGCACAGGAAAACAGTCTCTATTTGTCAGAGAGCATAAGCCTGCCTCCACCCACACCTCCAACACACCAGCTTTCAAAAATGACCTCTACCCAGACCTGGCAGGGCTTGTGTTTATATTCAGTCCAGCATTTGTCTTTGTGGTTTAGTCATTCAATCCCACTTAATTCAGTCTGGTGGATTTTCATAAAGCCACTACTGTAGGCAGGGCACTAGGCTGAGGAGACAGGGATAGAGGAGGACTCCAGAATTATTATGCCCAACAATTCTGACCCTCAAGGAGTTCAGATCCTAATCCAAAAAGACAAACGTATCACTAGTTTATAGGCAAATGGCTGTTCAAAGAATTTCAAATCCAGGGTGTGGGAGAAGTATCCCTCCCCAGCTCCAGGTCACACCAACTGCCTTAAATCCCAGGTCAAGTTGCCTCCTCCACGACCCCACCTCCACCTGCAGTGGAGGCAGTGAGGCAGCCCTTTGAAACTTGATTCTCCCTGCACAGGAACAGAGGGACTTGCTGGAAGATTTCATAATGTGAAGGGCTTCAGGGAAGGGGAAATTTTGAGGCATGAGGATGCCTTTATAGGTTACTCATGTCTTCCTACATCACAGTTTAAACAGCACTGCAGTTTTTCTGACTTTGCAACCCTAAGGTCTAAGCAGGGACCATTGTCAGCACTTTATAAGAGAAGAAACAGGAGCCTGGAGAAGGTGAAGGTCACAGAGAGACACAGCGGAGCCAGAGGACGGCCTGGGCCTCTTCCCGGTACCTAGGTCCGTCTCCTCAGCTGATCCCAGGAGCTGTCCTAAGTGGTGAATTTTATTCTCTGGGATGAGACCTGGAACACAGCAGACATCCAGCAGGTGGGACTTGGTCACAGTACCAGATGAGGGAAGAAATTTGAAGCTTAGCAAAGGGTGGTATGCCTGAGGTCACAAAGCTAAGTTCTATCAAACACAGGTTTTCAGTACAGGTCAGTTCTCTATCCACTGGCCTTTCCCAGATACCACACCCTTGTAGGTTAAGAAATCAGACATCACCAGCCTGGGTGATGTTTCTTTGTTCACTGACAGCTTACTCTTCCCGCATGGAAAGGAAACTCTTTCCTGATTATTAATAAAACATCAATTAGAGAAAATTGCCAGCAATTTCCAGAGCAGCAGGCAGCATCTCAGAGTCTCTGGCAGGGAGAGAAGAGGATTGATGAATTTCCATAAAGAGAAGTCCTCAAGCCCAGAAATGTGTACCTTTCTAGTCCACCTGTAGGTAGCAGCACTTTGAGCACCTGCTGGCCATCTCTGGCAGTAACCAGACTTGCATGGCTCAACATTTATGAAAACCTTACCATGTGCTGGGCACTTGCCCAGGTTTCAGGTGTCAGAGACACAAAAACACTATGGGCCTCCATAACCATCCTAAAATGCAGTGGTAGCCTTGCCATCCAAGCTGGTTGACAAGTTCCTTGAGAAAGGGATTATGCCTCCTCCCTTCCTGGAGTGTCCCCAAGGTCAGGTGCCATCCTGGACACGGAGAAGTGGATGAATGAAGGGCCTTGGTTGCCAAGAAATCAGATCGCTCTGGGATTGCAAGCCCAAGGTTCTTCCCCTGGGAATATGTCCCATGCTTCTTCCTTGCTCAGGAAACCAGAAGGTAGGATGGACACCAGAACTCTGCCTGGGAACCACCACCAATAAAGTGGAAGCTGAAATACCAAGCCAGAGCTATAAGGCCCATAAGCTTTGTTAGGCTGCATGCTTCTCTTAAAATACCTTTCTTTAATCTTCAGTACATATATGTCTTTACTAGGATCCTATACATTCAGTCAGTCTTCCAGGTACATATACATCCATCATTTTATTTAACACTCCCAACCCTTTGGTAAGATGGACATAAGCATTCCTATTTTGTAGAAGTGAAATAAAGTCTCAAAGATATCAAGTGACCTGTGGCCAAAAGAGATCAAATGTCACACCCAGGAAGGGGCAGACAGGAATTCTAACCAAGGTCTCCAGGCTTCACTGCAAAACTCATCACCTTGCATTTGAGCAACATTTCCCCACCAAACAGAGGTGCATAGGCACACACAGATAGCACAGTATCTAGAGATTCACGCTGAGTCAATTCCACCCCAGGATAAATGAATGATGCTGAACTTTCTGCAGATTCCTTCCATTTACGACAAGCCTCGCGCACACATCAAGGATGGGAGAGCAAGGGGCTGTGAGCATAGACAGGATTCAGAGCCCCATGGTTTCCCTCTGCTGCTGCTGCTGCTAAGTCGCGTCAGTCGTGTACGACTCTGTGCGACCCCAGAGACGGCAGCCCACCAGGCTCCCCTGTCCCTCTACCCATGACCAAATCTCCAGCCTCTTTGCTCTCATTTTCCTCACTCATGCAATGGGATAATACCGATTATATCCACTCCATAGAGTTGTGGTAAAAGGTAAATGAATTAAAACAGGTGAACCAAAGAGAACAGTGCCCAGGGCATGGCTTGACTTACTGAATACAGGATGCGCTGCCAGGCAGCGGGCACAGCACTTCACGTCTGTTTTCTCTACTCTGTCCGACAAGCCAGCAGTGCCAATTCATCACCCTCAATTTTTCAGGTGTGGAAGCCAACACTCTGAAAGTTTAGACCACTTGTCAAAGGTTACACAACTGGGAAAGATGAGAGGAACATTTTGACCTGTTCCAAGCTGGAGAATAACAAGTCCGAAGATGCAAGCCACGATGAGCTCTTGAGTTCTGATCACCAGCAGAACAGTTCTGAAGGCCTATGTCCTCACACGTGAGTGAGAGCCCTGCCCTATCTCAGACTGAAACCTCCACCACGGGTCTTGGCTGATATCCACTTCCCTACATCTTTGCCCTTCAGACATATCACATTCTCAAGACTTCTTCTTAAAATCTGTGTAAAACAAAGCACCATTCTTCCATCCCTCACAGAGTCAGAACTAGGGAAGAATTGCTCAAGAGCCTTGCATCTCTGATTGCTTTCTTGAACACCTCAGGGAGTTTGAATATCTTGGCTTAAAAATGCTTTTAATGTTCATTCCCATGCTGACTGTTTCCAATCCTCTGTTATTTATTCTTTATTAGTAACAAAAGAGTCAACAGACCCCATTCGGCATGCTTACCTGAACATCTGGAACTAAGAGCATGTCAAATGCATTCGTTTTAATGTGCACATTTCAAATTATGGATTTATGACGATCTATCTTGTAATGCTTCAGGAGTTTCAAACTAGCCCTTATCAAAAAATACAAGCTTTGGAAATTGTTTCAGACCCCCTACCGCTTTCCTCCTATATCATCATCACCATCATCAGCATCAAAATAATGTTGATTGAGAACCTATGCTAACAGTTCTTTCATGAACTAAGGTATAATTTATATATAATAAAATTTACATTTTGAAGCATTCATGTGAATGAGTATTGACAATTCAATCTATCAAACATTTTCATCCAAAAACATTGCTCTCTGCCACTCTGCAGTAATCTCCTCTCCCAAGCTCCCTGGCCTTGTCACTGATCTTATTCTTGTCTCCACAGTTCTAGAACATCATAGAAACAGAATCATACCATTTGTGGCCTTTTGTGTTACTTCTTTCACTTAATGTTATCTTTGTTAGACCACTGGTTCTTTACCTTCACTGGGCTTCTGAATCTCCTGGAAATTTTTTAAATGATTCAGACGTGTACTCTCCCCATGAGAATCAACTTCACTTTGTCCCAGGTAAGGGCAGTTTTATTTAAAAGTTTCCCTGGGAATCCAGATTTGAGAATCCCCACATCTACCATTCCCCCAGCTATTATATCTAAACCAACCCCCATCCTCACCATAAACTTGAAATGTGTCAATGTCCCATTTCACAGTTGAGGAAAACAAGGTTGGGAAGAAGATTTAACATCTTGTCTGAGATCACACGAATAGTAACTGGAAAAGTACATTTCAAACTCGAGTCTGTCTTTTTCCTAAACCCACGCTCCTCCTCCTGTAACACTTAAGGCTACAGAAAAAAAGCCTCATACTGTGACAAAGAACTGGTTCTTGCTCTCAAAAGAGGCCATGGAAAATTTTTACTTAAAAAAATAACAACAAAAAAAAGACTAACTGTTATTTGGCTGGAGGTGGGTAGAAGGCATCTAAACAATTTTTAGAGCATGATAACTATGCTTCATGCTTCAGCAGTAGAGAAATGGCTAAGCAGAAACTTACCAAAGTTTCAGGGGAAAAAAAAAAGATCACCTGTGGGCTCAGAACAAGCTTGACAAATTCCAGGCCAAAGGGTGAGCTGGAGAATGCTACAGGTTGCAGAGACACAGGCTGGTCATAACTAACAATGCCTCTGTTTTATCACTACAGCAAAGTTGGGGCTGTAGGACAGGCAGGCTGCACTTGGAGGTCAGATGGCCCAGAAATAAAATTATAAGTCCTCTCTTGTCTTGATTTTCTATATATACACTGCTAACAGGGCTTGTCTGGAAAGAAGTTTCTCCCTGTTGTCTGTCTGAAAAAGGTCCCTGAGGACCACAGACCTTTGAGAATGAAGAGCAGACTCTTTCTATTTAGCTAATAGCCCAGGAACCAGAGTTTCAAGTGACATAATTTGATCTCTTTAAAATTAGAAAAACTGTCAACCTGAACAGTGTATATTCCATGTCAGGCAAGAATGCATTTGGAACTTTGCCCTTTTTGTGTGTGACATTAAGTACTAGGATGCTACACCAGCAAAAAAATGTTTACGCACACGAATGTCAACGAATGTCTGTTTCAATAAGTGAACAGTCCCATCTTTGCTAATTCATCATGGTTGCCACATGTCCAACCATCCCACAAGAGACCTGAACACCACCATGCAAGTCAGCAAGGGCAGCAGGGGGCCGGATGGGAGAACAATGTGGCCTCCCAGGGACAGGACAGATATGGAGATGGAACTGGGCATCCTAGCCCCACTCCGTCCTCAGAGGCCACTGAAAGTCTTCTGAAATGTTAAGATCTCTGGGCTTTTCCCCCGAGAACATGTTCAGTGGGAGCAGGATCAGGCAGTGTATTTGTTTCCTGGGGCTGTCATAACCAAGGACCACAAGCTGGGGGCTGAAACTACAGAGACCCATCGCCTCCTCCTTCTGGAAGTTGAAAGTCTGAAACTAAGATGTAGGCAGGGCTGGTTCCTTCTGGGGGTTCCCTCCTAATTCCTGGTAGGTTGCCAGCAATCTTTGGGGGTCTCTGGCTTCTGCTTTATCACCTCAGTCTCTGCCTTCAAGTGGCATTCTCTCTGTGTGTGCCCACCTCCATGTCTAAATTTCCCCTTTCTGTAAGGATGCCAGTCATATTAGATGAGGGGCCCACTTCATACAATATGACCTCATTCTAGTTCAACAAATTACATGTACACCAATCCTGTTTCCTAGGGATGAGGACTTTCAAAAGGAATGTCAGGGGTCGGGTGGGAGGCGGGGCACAATTCAACCCAAAGCAGGCTGGGACTGTCCTTTTAAGTTAATTGGCCAAGTGAGCTTCTCAGCCCTGTTTGAGAATCACTAATTCACAGTAGAGGCTTCCCGGTGGCTCATTGGTAAAGAATCTGCCTGCCAAGGCGGGAGATGAGTGTTCGATCCCTGGGTCGGAAAGATCCCCTGGAGAAGAAATGGCAACCCACTCCAGTATTCTTGACTGGGAAATCTCATGAACAGAAGAGCCTGGTGGGCTACAGTTCATGGGGTCACAAAAGAGTCAGACACGACTTAGTGATCAAACAACAACAATAACTCGCAGTAGAGGCATTACCCTGTGATAAATCCATGCCCTTTACAGATGAACACGCACACACCTGTCTTTCCCTCTTTGTTCCTACATGCCTCATCTTTGCTTCCCTAATACCTCTTTCTCAGACTACAGGAGAAAAAAGAGATTTAGAGAGTGGCAGGGTGGGTCTACAGAAGGTGGTTACAAAGAGGCAACATTTTCAACATGGCAAAGGGGCCATCTTCTCTACCTACCCCTCCCACCCCGGCACCTTGGTGACCGCAGTAAGGACTAGAGGTTGTTTTTACCAAGAAAGGGTTTTATATGAGATGATGTTCAAGGGCTGTGACAGTTTGTTCTTCTCCCTAAAGATATCTGCTATCCCAAACACCAAATGAAATTGGACGTCAGTAAGTAGCATGTTCTTCTCTGTGACAAATTCAAAGAGATGGCATTTGCTACCTCAGCCAGTAGAAAAGGGTGCAGGCAAAGGTCAAGCATATGTTGTGCATGTGTAGAACAGCATGAGGGGAAAAGAAAAACAGCATGAGGATAACAGATTTGATAACAAAGAAGGAGAAAAGGAGAAAATTTACAACTGTTATTAAGATCTCCATAAATATTTACTCCAAACAAAGAGAAAGGCTTTAGATTTTGTTTCCTTTTCTTAAAAAAAAGTTTGTAGCCAGGAAAAAGCATACAAAGACTATCCACAAAATAAAGAATCTACCTTGCATTCTATATGTTACAAATCTTTGTGTTTAGTCTAAAAGTGTGGCTATGCAGAATTCTGGGTCCTTAGCATTCCAGTCTGCACATAAGTCTTGCATGCTAGGTTGCTTCAGTCATATCTGACTCTGCAACCCTGTGGACTGTAGCCCGCCAGGCTCCTTGGTCCATGGAATTCTCCTAGAAAAGAATACTGGAGTGGGTTGCCACATCCTTCTTCAGGAGATCTACCTGACCCAGGGTTCAAACCTTCATCTCTTCCATCTCCTGCATTGGCAAGCTGGGTTTTTACCACTGGCGCCAGCTGGGAAGCCCACACATAAGCCAGATTGATTATTAAAAATACAAACCAACTGACATCAGCTTCCTGGCTAACCTGCATCAGAGTTTCCAACTCCAGCAGGAATAAAGTTCAAAGCCCTTACTCAACGTGACCTCCACATGCTTCACCAAGTCCCTCCAGTGCCACACTCATCCTCATTCACTATCCTCCAGCTGTATGACTTTCTTTTGTTCCTCAGACCCACAGAGATGGTCTCAGCCTCCAACTGCTGTTCTGACTCTGCCTTGGCAGTGCCCTCCACATCTCATCCCATCCTCAGGTCTCAGCAAGATACTGAAGGGCTGAAGGGTTCCCCATCTCCCTAGCTCCATTCTCAGCCCTTTTTGATTCTGCAGTGATTAAAGTGTAGTGAAAGTGCAAGTTGCTCAGTCGTGCTTGACTCTGTGTAACCCCATAGACGGCAGCCCACCAGGCTCCCCCATCCCTACAATTCTCCAGGCAAGAATGCTGGAGTGGGTTGCCATTTCCTCCTCCAATGCATGAAAGTGAAAAGTGAAAGTGAAGTCACTCAGTTGTGTCCAACTCATAGTGACTCCATGGACAGCAACCTACCAGGCTCCTCCATCCATAGGATTTTCCAGGCAAGAGTACTGGAGTGGGGTTCCATTGCCTTCTCTGACTGGAGTGGGTAGCCTTTCCCTTCTCCAGGGAATCTTCCCAACCCAGGGATCAAACCCAGGTTTCCCACATTGCAGGAGGATTCTTTACCAGTTGATTCTACCTGGCATGTTCTCTTCCTCTCTATTATGCAGCTCACCATGGTCTTATTTGAAGACTGCCTCCTGGTTCACATTGCCTCCTCTCTGTAGAAAAGGAGCACGGAAACAGCCCTGCATCAACCTCATTTCCTAATGCATCCAGACCAGACCCTTGCGCTGTTGAATGAATAGATGAACCATTGAACAGATTCACCTTTACACTAAAGACAGAATACCATCAACCTCCTGTCAAGGTGCAAGTATTCTTTTAAAGAATCTAATTTATAATTCTGGTTAAACACTCTGGTTTGCCATCACATTTTAAATAGGAAATCTTTGTAAAATCCATGGAGGGCCCCTAGATCTCATCTTTTGCCATCTCTGGGGACTCAGTCTTCACCTGCCAAGGGGTGATAAGATGGGGAGAACAAGGATGGCTGGGAAGAAGGGACCCAGGTATTAGCACTCACGCCAGGGATTACACACACTAATTACAATGTAGAGCGGCCCAAGTGCCCTGTTAGCAACGCCAAGAAGTCAATGAGGCTAGAAGTTCAAGCTGGCAACTGGAGTGAGCAGTGGGGCTCCCAGGTGGGAGGCAGGGCCCGGTGGAACAGTGCCAGCCAGGCAGGCAGCTCCCACTTGGAGAGACGAAAGGCTTTCTGATGGCTGCACGTAACTCATAATAACATAATTTTATTCTTAGAAGCGATTTCCATTACCGGCCCTGTTTATTATCACATTATTTTCTCAATAGCAGCAATAAACACACTAAACTCTCCCTGTTTGCTCACATTTTTATTACTATTCACAGGCATCAGGAAAGGGTAAGCTGTGAAGGATGCACTCATTATCCAGGAGCCCGTGTGCTGCTGGCACTTTCTTCCGGCCTCAAGAACCCCTACTCTTTGGGCTGGAAGGTGGCCAGGAGCTGGAGGAACCTCCTAGGGGATGGGAAACAGGGGAAGGAACTGGGCAGAGGAGCCCAAACTGATCGGAGCCAAGGCTGACCAGTGAGGAATTGGTTCCAATTTTTCTGTTTCTATTTTTGACCTAGTAGACAAAGTATAAATACCCAAAAAAAAGCCCAGCTGGGAAAGAATCTGCCTGCAATGCAGGGAGACCCTGGTTCAATTCCTGGGTCAGGAAATTCCCCTAGAGAAGGGACAGACTACCCACTCCTATGCTTGGGCTTCCCTGCTGGCTCAGACAGTAAAGAATCTGCCTGCAATGTCGGAAACCTGGGTTCAATCCCTGGGTTGGGAAGATCCCCTGGAGGAGGGCGTGGCAACCCACTCCAGTATTCTTGCCTGGAGAATCCCCATGGACCAGAGGAGCCTGGCAAACTACAGTCCAAGGGGTTGCAAAGAACCGGACATGATGAGTGACTAAGCACACAGACAAAGTATAAATAAATACCCCAAGCAAATGTATGAACACTGTAGAGTGTTTCTCAAACCCTAAGCCATGGTCCTTCACTGGGTTAGGAAACAAATTTAATGGGTCTGGACAAGTATTTTATTATTTTTTAGCTAATTTTTATTTTATATTACAGTTGATTGACAATGTTGTATTAGTTTAAGATGTGAAAGTGATTCATACCTGCAAAGAGATTCAGTCATACATATACCTACATCCACTGTTTCTCAGATTCTCTTCCCACATAGGTTATTACAGAGTATTGAATAAAGTTCCCTGAATGGCACCCCACTCCAGTACTCTTGCCTGGAAAATCCCATGGACGGAGGAGCCTGGTAGGCTGCAGTCCATGCGGTCTCTGTCAGACATGACTGAGCAACTTCACTTTCACTTTTCACTTTCATGCATTGGAGAAGGAAATTGGCAACCCACTCCAGTGTTCTTGCCTGGAGAATCCCAGGGACGGGGGGAGCCTGGTGGGTTGCCATCTATGGAGTCGCACAGAGTCGGACACGACTGAAGCAACTTAGCAGCAGCAGCAGTACTATATAGTAGGTCCTTATTGATTATCTATTTTATACAAAAGTGTGTATAGGTTAATCACAGACTCCTAACTTATCTTTCCCCATACCTTCCCCCTTTGGTAACCATAAGTTCATTTTCTATGTTTGTGAGTCTCTTTCTTAAATAAGTTCATTTGTATCATATCTTGGATTCCATATATAAGTGATAATATCTGATACTTGTCTTTCTCTAATTTAACTTCACTTAGCAGAACCAGCATTTTAGAATGAAATGGAAAATAGATTACATAGCAATAGAATATTAGTTAAAAACATCATTTTGGTGTATGGGGTTTTTTTGTTGTTGTTGTTGTTGGTTTTGTGTGTATTCAAGAATGTATGAACAGGAATGCATATTTAAGCATGATGATCTCTTAGTGGGGCCTGATGTCAACACTGTGGAAAAAGCACAACTGAGGATTCATGCCTTTCAGGAAAATGGCAGAGCCAGGACATAAGAAGAGCAGTCGGCTTGAGAGCTGGACAGAGTTGGGTCTGAATCCCAGTTTTCCTGCTTAGGAGCTATGTGCCTTGGGGCTTAACACTTCTAACTTCAACTCTGCCATCTGATGATAAGAATACACTTGCCCCATCAAAGCTGTTGTGAGAAGGTGGGGGTTGCTATGCACAGGGGGCAGAGAGGTGGGCCTGGAATCAGAGTCCCCAGGCAGTCAGCTCAGCTCCGTGATTCATCAGCCCTGACACTGAGCAGGGTGCTTTATCTCTTTCTTCAATCTCCCCATCGGTAACATGTGGGTAAAGACATCTACCTCACAGGTTGTTGTGAAGCAAGATGGATGAGATAAAAAGATGTGAATGTGCTTTGTGAATGGAAAAATGTTGTAGAACATGAGGGCTTGTTATTTCTATTTTTATCTGATGTGGTATAGAACAGGAAATGCTGTTCTTAGTGGACACCAGTAGGTTTGATCCCAGGAGCTACTGGCTGAGATCCTAGCCTGTGTGTAGCCCTGTATCCCATGACATGGGAGTGTGACAAGAGTTGGCCTTAGACAGAAATCCAGGATCTGGAAAGCTTTCCCTCAGCCTTATTCTCACCTACAAAGGCTTCAAGGAGTTTAGAGGTATTTCAAAGTGTTCTACTGAATAGGGGAAAGAGGTCTTTCCAAATGAGATCAAATAGAAAGCAGGCAGATAGCCCTATGTATATGTGCACGCTCAGGCATGGCTGACTCTTCGTGACCCTGTAAACTGTAGCCCACCAGGCTGTTCTCTCCATGGAATTTTCCAGGCAAGAATACTGGAGCAGGTTGCTATTTCCTTATCTAGAGGATCTTCCTGATCCAGAGATTGAACTCATGTCTCCTGAGTCTTCTGCATTGGTAGGCATATTCTTCACACTGCACCACCTGGGAAGCTGAGATACACCAATAGGAGGCTCCATTTTACATGCATCAGATTTTCCAATTATAAATATACACTATTGACTGCAGCTTGTTAAAAATATTCCAGCCTGCTTTCAACTTAACCACAGGACAACAGGTCCCCAGCCTTGCTGAGTATCAAGGTCATCAATGCAACTATTTAAAAATAAGAAGCCACTCCATGCAGAATATGTGTCACTTGGCCTAAAATGGCACTTACTGAGGCGACCTTTCTTAAAAGCTGCCCAATTACTGTGATAACACACCCATCTTCCCAACCTTTGCCTGGGGAAGGGAGACAATGCAGCCATCCTGAGATGGAGATTAGGTCTCTATAGAGACAGAGGCCATTTCCTTGCAAGGTGGTTCTTGAACTTGGACATGCTGAAGAACTTCCCCAAGGGGATTATCAAGTTGACACGATCCTGAGCCTCAGCCCTAGATATTCCATTAAATTGAGGCCAAGGATTCCACAGGGCTGATAAATGCCCCCAGGTGCTTCTGGGACAGAGGAAACAGAAATCAGATCTTTGAAAAAATACATGAAATAGCTGACAAATCACTTCACCTCTCTGGACCTGCTCCTCAGCTCCAAATTGCAGACAGTGCTGGCCCCTGTATGTCTCCCTCACAGGGCGGTTGTGGCGTTGGAGTGAGAATGCAGGGACAGGGTTTAAGTTGTAAATGGCTGTGAAGGGTGCTTATTGCGGTTGACCAGATAGCTGTGTGTTTCAGAACAGAAAAATCTGCAAGGCAGAAAACTACATGTTTCCAGTTGATCCCAAACCAAATTCTTAAAAGATCACAACTCCCTTGAAAACCAAACAGGATAAATGGAAAGACCAGACCACATCTATTTGGTGTCTTACTCAGTTAGCTGCCTGATTCTTATTGAAATCACCCTAATTTCTTTCACTTTCAGAACTATGGGGCTGTGCTTATTTTCAAGGACAGGATAAGAGAGTATATTTCAATCTCACATGAAGGATTGTATAAATTAAAAACTCTTTACATGTGCAAACTGCTGCTGGTAAAATATATGAGAACTGAGGGCTCTATCTTCAGGGACTTTCACTGTATAAAACTGGGTTCCAACAAAGACCTAGACTCAGAACAGCAGAAAAAATGAAACCCTGAGAAGTTCACATCATTAGCAGTTACAAAATCCCCTTCCTTTGATTCCCAAGTTACTCACCTTCTCACCCCAGCAAACCTTAATAGAAACACTAGATGTCCAGCATATTTTTTTAAGTGTGCACTTGGGATTCAAGGATGGCTTAGATACAGTCCTTGTCTTCAAGGGCCTTGCAGTCTAAATAGGGAGGTAAGAAAACAAAATCCAATGGTAGCAATTCAAGGTACCTTAGGCAACTTGCAGATAAGAGCAGAAAGCGTAAGTGCTAATGATGCATGGTAGCCAGGACAAGCCTCTATTGCTGGACTTTAAGTACACAGCTGTGCAAGGATGAGGGAGCCATGCTAGCCAGGCAGAAATAACCAAAATCTGCTTGGGGAAAAAGAACAGAGGTCTCTAAAGATCAGAACACATAATGGGAAGAATGGTTGGAAAGAAGGCTGAGTTAGATGATGAGTCTGAAACACCAGTGTGAAGAATTTAAATCACATGGAGACTGAAGGTTTTTCAGCAAGAAAGCAAACCAAAATTATAGAATCATAAAATGAGAGAGCTAAGAGGAATCTCAGCAATGCTTCTCAAACTTTCCAGTAGATTACATTGCCTGAGGCCCTTGAAGATTCTGATTCAGCAGGTCTGGAATGGGACCTGAAATTCTGCATTTCTTACCATATCACGGCTTATAAGACACTGCTGGTCAGTGGACCATATTTGGAGTAAGAAGATCGATGCCCACAATATCCTCAGTTCAGTTCAGTTCAGTTGCTCTGTCGTGTCTGACTCTTTGCGAGCCCATGAATTGCAGCACGCCAGGCCTCCTTGTCCATCACTATCGACCACAGGAAAAACCATAGCCTTGACTAGATAGACCTTTGTTGACAAAGTAATGTCTCTGCTTTTGAATATGCTATCTAGGTTGGTCATAACTTTCCTTCCAAGGAGCAAGAGTCTTTTAATTTCATGGCTGCAATCACCATCTGCAGTGATTTTGGAGCCCCCAAAAATAAAGTCTGACACTGTTTCCACTATTTCCCCATCTATCTGCCATGAAGTGATGGGACCAGATGCCATGATCTTAGTTTTCTGAATGTTGAGCTTTAAGCCAACTTTTCACTCCCCTCTTTCATTTTCATCAAGAGGCTTTCTAGTTCCTCTTCACTTTCTGCCATAGGAGTGGTATCATCTGCCTATCTGAAGTTATTGATATTTCTCCTGGCAATCTGGATAGCCTAGTGGATATCAACTCTGGCTACATATTACATGACCTATGGAGCTTTACAGCAACTGCTGATACATATGACTTACCCTGGAATTCAAGAAAATCAAAATAGTTGGGATAACATCAAATGCCCTTTGATGATTCATTCCACTGTGCAACTACAGCTGAGATCCTAGTTCCAGAGCAACCTCTCCTCACTGCAGAAGAACAAGAGCCAGAAAGGAAGTGACCAGCACCAGATCATTTCATACAAGAGGCTGAGAGAGGACCAGGTGCCATATCCTCACAATGAGCTTTCCCACCCTATCACACAGACTTCATGTAGCAGTCTCCAAAAGTTGTTCAGAAAATGGCAGGAAGCTGCAAATATACTTTGGGGGTATTTTTCTGGCAATGGTTTGGAGTAACATTCTGTGAGGTTACTCTCGTATATTGGCCTTTAATCTTGTTGATTAACGAATGAAGAGAAACCCCTATGAACTCCCCGTCCCATTTGGCAGCTGCATGATCCTGTAACAAAGTATGTGGGAAACTTAATAAGAAAAACTGGCAATGTGTTACAATTATGCTTGGCTGGCTAGAAATTGAATTCCACAAGTGTAAATAATTTAAAATGTAAAGAAGTTGGTAGCTAGAGTTTTCACTTCAGAAAAATAAAAGTGAAATTTGTCTGTTTGACTTGTCTTCTTATTCCTTAAAGGGAGCATGGGCTTCCCCTAATGGCTCAATTGTAAAGAATCCACCTGCCAATGCAGGAGACATGGTTTCTATCCCTGGTCTGGGAAGATCCCTTGGAAAAGGAAATGGCAACCCACTCCAGTATTCTTCCTGAGAGAGCTCTATGGACAGAGGAATCTGGTGGGCTACTAGTCCATGGGGTCACAAAGAGTCAGACATGACTCAGTGAATGGACATCAACAACTAAAGGGGGCATGCTCCCATGGGATGAGCACTGGGTGGGGCTTTACTTGTGGTTTCTAACTCATTGTGTAACCTGGGGCAAGTTAACCAAAGTTTTGAGCCTCAGTTTTCTTACCTGTGAAATAAACAGGAGTGGTTTTAGATCATCTTTAGCCCCTATATTCAGAACTGCTACAATTCTAAGCAAAATCTAATTCAATGGGAGAAAAGAAGTCAACAACTTAAAAAAAAAAATCCAGCATAGTAATGACTTACAAAGTGTGCAGAAAAGAAAACGAGAAAGAGAAAACTACACTACTGGCAGATAGACATTGATAGGTGCTTTTCCAACATCCAAGTTCCCATTCTTCCTTCTGATCAGAAATCCACAGTTATGTTTCAGGGAGGAATGAGCCAAGATAAAAACTTCCATTTTCAGATGCTCTTGCAGCTAAGATTGACCATGTGACATAATTCTGGCCAATGAGACATAAGCAAGAGCAGGATGAAAACGTCTGGGCAAGTTTTGCTTTAATAATTTAGATGCTATCTCTTTCTCCTTTTTGTTTTGTAAATTACTTCTTCTTCCTATTGAAGCATATTTATAAATGTCCAATTCATGGTATCTACAAATGATTTCAAGTAGTTACATTCAAATTATATAAAAACTAGCAAACATATAACTAAATCATTACTAGAAGACCACTGTAACATTGCTATAGTCATCCCTGATTTGCCAAGCTACCAGTTTGCCAAGTTATCAATCCACACAAGACAGTTTCTATTAACTAATTATAGAATTCATAGCAGTCCTGGTTCCTTTGAGGATGATTAACATTTAACATACTTTAGGCTCATAATTTTTCGATTTTAAATTCACCTATCGAGCAGGTCACAAACATTAACTATTATATATTTATAAATGATAGAATAAGTTTCTTTCACACAGTATTTTTCAGTCCAGGATACTGTCTTGTCTACTTAGTTGATGTATTAACATAATTTCATAGTTGAAAGAAGTTTGTACCACTTAAACTGTGCACCAAGACTGGGAATATTTCATTCATTTACCTGTACATATTACAGACCCACCAAATCAGTATACATACCTCACATTATACAAACAAATTCACTCTAGCCCACACCCACAGACCAAACTTTCTTCAGTACAGTTCAGTTCAGTTGCTCAGTTGTGTCTGACTCTTTGCAAGCCCATGAATCACAGCACGCCAGGCCTCTCTGTCCATCACCAACTCCCGGAGTTCACTCAGACTCAACGTCCGTTGAGTCAGTGATGTCATCCAGCCATCTCGTCCTCTGTGGCGCCTTCTCCTCCTGCCCCCAATCCCTCCCAGCATCAGAGTCTTTTCCAATGAGTCAACTCTTCGCATGAGGTGGCCAAAGTACTGGAGTTTCAGCCTTAGCATCATTCCTTCCAAAGAAATCGTCAGGCTGACAAATATATATTATGATGCTGTAGACTGTGTAAGAAATATCTGAAATGAGAAATACATCTTTATTTTTACCTGTGTTGTGAAATATGTGGATGGTCTGAAAATTTAATTCAGGTGAAAGGAATTCAATTACTCTTTATTTTTAATGATACAAAAATTATCCAGCACCCATGGAAACAGAGATGGAGACACACCATTTAGTATCCTTTTGTTATAAGTGGGTCATTTAAGATGAGAAATTGTGTTGTTTTACTCCACGTAGTAAACAATTTGCAGGGAATAGAGCTCCTGTATTTGCAAGGATATATACATATCTGAGTGATGCATGTATAATATGGTAAGAGTGTGGAAGTGTTCATGCAAAATCCTCCCCAAGCTCAAAATCCAGATCTCCTCTGTACAGGTCCCTCATTTTTCTCCTACTTAAGAAAGTAAATTCATGGACTGAAGAAAGAGGGAAGACAGACGATTGGATTTAACATACACTTGGTGAGAGTTCACACATTCATTGAAATCTTTGACATTCGTTCTGTACACTACAGTGAAACTTGAAATTCACAAGCTGTAATGCAGAAATGCAAAGAACATTAGGCCAACCTCAATCGAACACAAATAACTGGCATACACTTTCTAAGTAGTTAATTAAAAAGTTGTTGCTTTTCTTTTGGTTAGTTACCAGACAACAGGATCCTTTAATAAATTATTCTACTGGTCAGTTGCTATTAAATTCTGTAGAATTGGAGTTGTGCCAATGGGTCACTCCAAGCTAAAGTAGTAAACTATTCAGTAAAGAGGCCTGTAGTTGATTTTCAGTGAATTCACCTAGGGCTTCCCATACCTTGCATCTACCAAACTAAAGGGAAAAAATCCTCCCTTTTCATGGTTCAGATCCTGCAAGTGATCTGGTGTTACACACCATTCTTGTCCTACATAGTCTGCACTTAGGTTGTGATTTTGCTCCAACAGTAGAAAGATTTTTGTTTCTATCTGTAATTCACTCCAGTTCTCACTTTAATGTAGAGTTGTCAAGTACATTTACTTAAATATGATTTTTGAAATGCTAGGCCCATGTACTGATTTCAAAGAGGCATTAGAGGCTTCTCTGAGTAAGATGACATTGTGTTCTGCTTCTGGGTGTGTGTGTGTGTGTGTCTGTGCATGCACCTGTGTATTCACAATGTAAATCACATTCTTCCTAAAAGAAAAGTAATATCATAGTTGCTTCTGAACTGAAAATGAACTGAGAAAGAGACCTGTCAGAAATGAAGTCCCAAAAGACTCTTCTATACATCTGTGTCTCTTTTGCTGTCTCACATACAAGGTTATCGTTACCATCTTTCTAAATTCCATATATATGCGTTAGTATACTGTATTGGTGTTTTTCTTTCTGGCTTACTTCACTCTGTATAATCGGCTCCAGTTTCATCCACCTCATTAGAACATTGAAACATGTATAATATCATTTAAGAAATGAATTGCCAGTCTAGGTTCTATGCAGGACACAGGATGCTTGGGGCTGGTGCACTGGGATGACCCAGAGGGATGGTATGGGAAGGGGAAGTGGGAAGAGGGGTTCAGGATTGGGAACACATGTACACTCATGGCAGATTCATGTTGATGTATGGCAAAACCAATACAATATTATAAAGTAAAAATAAAAATCTGGAAAAAAAAAATGAAGTCCTTCTCATGTCCTGCATCAACTTGTTAAACTCCTGCCTGCTGCAGTGGCTCAGGGACTTCTGTTCAAACAGTTTACATCCACTTTCTTCTGGCTACCCTCTAATATAAAGGTGAGGAAGGAGGAGATTCCCCAAGTTATCAGCCATCTCTTCATTTATCCACAGGTCCTTCAACTTCCCGATGGGACTCTAAGTTTTACTCCTGTATAGTTCTCAGGGTTCATCTTTCTAAATTTAAAATCCAAATTCATGACCAGACTACTTAAAAATATCTGGTAAATTCCCATCTCCTACAGGATAGAGAGCAGACTCCATGCCATGGTAAACCATGGTCTGCCGAGGCTGCCGTTGATGGCCTGGGAAGCCTTCCCTCTGAGCGTCATGTAAACGTGAATGTTTTCCCCACTTGCTCACCATCCCCTTTTGCCTTTGCCCTGCATGCATATGTGCTAAGTTGCTTCAATCATGTCTGACTTTTTGCAACCCTATGGACTGTAGCCCATTGGGCTCCTCTGTCCATGGGATTCTCCAGGCAAGAATACTGGAGTGGGTTGCCATGACCTCCTCCAGGGGATCTTCCCAACTCAGGGGTTGAACCCACATCTCCTGCGTTTCCTGCATTGGCAGGCAGTTCTTTATCACCAGCGCCACCTGGGAATTCCCTGTCTTTGTCCTAGAAAGTCCCTTTCCCTGATATGGCCATTCCTGTTCCTACAGGATGCCTTATCATCCTTCAGAGTCTGTTTAAGCAAGTCACCTGCCCAGTGGAAATTCCCAAAGCAGTGTCTGTACTGGAACCTCAGCTGCACAAACCATGCTACCTTATGCACTTTACTCAATATCTCTACTCCTCTAGGTTGTGGTCTTTAAAACATAGATAATAACAATGCCCAACATACTTTGTTGTAAAAATGGAAGGATTATACCCATCTCTGAACACAGGATTTTCCCAGGATACCTGGCTGAATCAGTCACCACTCAGCAGCATTTAACCCAGATCTTAACATACTGTGACTTCCTGATTTAAGATGGTTAAGTTTCTAAAGAAGCTGAAATGAAAAATTATTTTTCAGAAGCTGTGATAATCTCTCTTCTGATAGGCACAAGACTTTCCAGTCCCCATCATGACCATCTTTGCCCCTAGGCTTTGGTTGGTTGTTTTGTTTTGTTTTTGAAAACAAAGTAATTTATTTATTGGCCGTATCACATGGCATGTGGGATCTTAGTTCCCTGATCAGGGATCAAACCCACACCCTGTGCATTGGAAGTGTGGAGTTTTAGCCACTGGACCACCAGGGAAGTCCCTGTCCTTGAGTTTTACAGGTTGCATAATGCTTAGCTTCTGATTTTTTTTTTCCTCACAGGCAACAAAATTGGAGTTTTCATCAACCTTGGAAAATCCCATATAACCATGATTCATAGTTATAACTAATCTATAAGTTGTGCTAGAAAGAAACTGAAAGGAAACACTGAAGTCATTATCTGCAAAAGGAATAGTCTGAAATCACTTCTATTGAGTGCAAAGGCAGTAATCTCAGCTGAATTTCTGGAGGAACATACGTAATTGTGTAGATAGTTTCCAAGAACATTCAAAGTTATAACACCCCCAGCATTTAATATATAGGAGTATGTTATTCTTTCACTAAATCCTGACTATATTAAAGTTTCCGATGATGAATGGATCCAATGAAAACATCTCTGAATGTCCCTTGTCATTTTTACTACTTACCCACTCAAAGAAGTTCCAGTCAAGTTATTATTTTGCCGTTAAAATATCCTCAGATACTAAGGTTTCAAAACCCAGGCCTCGTTCTCAAGAACATTCTCATAATTTAGATGCAGACTTTTTATTAAATATATAAAGGAGCAAAATTTATAAACCTCATAAACAACCTTCCCATTTCTGCTCCCTATGTGTCTGACTTGCTACAGTTCCCTTCATCCTACGCAAACATTAATGCCACGTGGAAGGCAACCTGGATGATTTAAATACCTTCGGAGCCTCTTTTAAAGGGAGAAATGTATCTGTCTGTGTACTAATTGGTGACCTTCTGGAAGTAAAGTAAGGACAACCAGTGCTCTTCACTCTTCCTTGTGGCTCAGAAAGAGCACAAGAAAGACCAGTGCACAGAATGAAAAGCAGGAATTCCGGGAGCTTGCTTTCTTCAGGCAATGATTTCTTCTCCTCTCCATTAGCATCTTAACAGCATATGGACTAGAGATCACTGAGCTGCACCACAGTGAGGTCAAGTCAAAAGCGCCAATAAAGGGACAGACAACTTGATGAGAAATTACGTGTCTGTCCTCAGAGGTGGATGAGGAAGGAAGTAACCTCCCAAAATCTCCCCTCCAAGACTTGCTCCAGGAGCCTTAGAAGAAGCTTCTTCATCTTTTTAGGAGGCAGGGTTGCTAGTGCTATATGAGTCCCAGAAAATTCATTAAATGAGACAATATATGTAAAACCACTTTGTTATTTTAATAGTTTTTATGCTTTTAAGGTCAGCCTCAGGTATAGAGGGTCATCCATGCTCTTTGTAAATTACTCTATGGATTGAGGTGAGGTTATTATTAGAATGGGAAGCACGTTTCTGCTTCCCACTGCTCCCTGAGGCTTTGTTACAATGGGCAAATAGATCTTGATGCCTCTCCCTGCCCCTCACAGAGACTAGGGTGAGGAAGGGAGCAAACCCACGCTGAGAATTTGGTCTGGCCCAAGAAAAAGATAAAACTATAAACTGAAAGCATGCTCCTAGTCTTTATACACCTAATGGGGAGTGATTGGAGATCAATGAGATCACTTTGGAATGACACTGTTATGAGCCCCATTTCTCATAGGTCTCTGGGTCCTTGGCTGTGGAAGACAAAGGGAAGAGGAGAGAAAGGAAAGGAAACTTGCTCCAGAATGTAAAACACCATCCTCCCCAGGACCAGGAAATATCCTTGTAGTCTGCATGTATTTGTGTTTCTACAAAGAAGCTGCTGTCTCTTGGATCATTCCTGAGCAGACACTGGGGCAAACCCCTCTTTTCACAAATATCCTAGAGGAAGTTTTCTCCTATTTACATGACTACCACTTGTTAAGATTCTAATCATCATCAAATTATCCCATAAATATTTATGGCATTGAACAAATGGGATAATTTATTCACTCTCCAAATATTTACTGAGTGCTGACTCTCAGCATACACAACACTTTCCCCAAAACATGTACACATTATCTTCACATCCACACACATGGGCAAACATTCCCATACCCACCCATGTAGAAGTGTGTACATACTCATGTGTGTACGCGTGTACCGTAATCTCCTAATGTACACATATAAGCACATGGAATATAAAGAAGAATACACATTCCATATGCTCAGAAGATCAGAAATTGGCTATACATTGTTGATGTCTAAGACCCCAGGCAGCAATGGCAGAAGGTGAACCTCCTAATCTCTTTGGTGCTGCCTCTTCCCAGTTCTGTGCTCTGGCTACAGGAATCTTGGCAACACAACAACTCTGGTTGCTCCCCCTGACTGACAGACCTGGCCCTCAGAGAGGTTCTGAGCCAGAACCTTTGACTCTGAATACCAGAAACCATTTTTTCAGATACCTGGGTTTTAGGCAAAAGATTTCTAAATTGATCCCAGCCCCTGTGAGGTCTCTGTTACTTCCTTTGCATTCTGCTCTAATGCTGCTCTGTGCTGCCAGTTACTGACTTGGCTGGCTACTGGGCACACACTGCCAGAACCAAAAGCAGATGAAACTGAAAGAGGAAAGATGGTAATAACGGCAGGTAAAGACTCCTAGGGAAGAGGAAAGGAAGCTATAAATAGTAGATTAACAAGAAGATCAGTTGTCAAGGGAAGAGAGACAGGATTAAAATGCTGAATGAATTAAATGAAAATTTAGAACCTAAGTTGGGAAATATTGAGAAAGCAATGGAGGGGGTGGGGAAGTCTTTATATCCAAAGACTTCTATCTTGCTGAGGTGGGAGCAGTTCCATGAAAAGAGATAGTGAATGTTGAGCAGGCTAAATTAGGATTCATCTGAAATATTGTTTTTCTTTGGGTTTGCGGTTTGCACAGGCCCAGCATCTGTACACACTTGTGCCCTGGGAGAACTTGGTAAATGGTAAACCAGAACAATCAACCAGAAATAATATGGAGGGGTTTCTCATGGGGAAGAATAAATGGCAAAGTTGAGACTTTCTCTCGCCACTTGCAAAAATGAATGCATTACATCTCTGTGTCCTTTTTTTTCTTATTTGTTCTATTGGAGGAAATAATATTATCCTAAGACATTCTTATAAGTGCAGGCTAACTGTTTCTGTTTCAGCTTTCCTGTTTTGGGGAAGTTTTCATATTGAAGAAATCATTATTTATCTGACTCCTCTTTTTTTGGGAAAATTAAAATAGTGGTGATTTTACTGAGGTTAGAAATATGATCAGGGATGTTATAAATATGATAGCAATAAAAGAAATTGCTTTATTACCTGAAAAATTATATATATTTATTATAATATATAATAAACATTTATTTGCAATTAATATGTTAAGGCATAAAAATGAATATTTTATATTAGTTATCAGTGACTTAGTTTAAGATTTTTAATTTAATCTCTCCAGAAAGTATCTGTCTAGAATGCAGGAGACCCGAGTTTGAGCCCTGGGTTGAGAAGATCCCCTGGAAAAGGAAATGGCAATCCATTCCAGTACTCTTGCCTGGAAAATCCCATGGACAGAGGAGCCTGGTAGGCTAGTCTATGGGGTCACAAAGAGTTGGACACAACTGAGCAATTTTACTACACCCACTACCAGAGATGATTGGACCATAACAATTTGACTGTCAATGTAACAACTATCTACTGATTTCAGAAAATGTTAGAGCCTGTGTAACAATTTATAAATGTTTTCCATAGTAAAAGGAATAGATGCCAGGATTTATTCCCTACTCTTTAATTAATTCAGAATACTTTATGAAGTGTGATGTCACAGAGGCCAAGGGAAAAATGATATTCCACAGTCTGCAGAATTGAGTACCATAGGGAGTTCAAGTAGGATAAATCCCAACAAACTCTCCAGGATCTGGAAAACAGGAGACCACCTGAATCCTTTCTGTGAGAATGAATGAAAGGACAAACAGCAGGAACTAAGCTACAGAAGGGTGAGTAATGGGAGGCAGGGAGGTGGGAGAATCTGCACATGATCAACAGCACCTGGGAAGCACACCGCTACTCCTCCCGTATCAAAATAAGCATGCCCTGCCCTGTGGGCTTTGTGCCTGGATTAGTTACCTGACTCAGCCTCCCATGCATGCATACGTGCTCACATGATCATCCATCTCTACATTGTATCTTCTTGAGGGGAAACCTGCTAATCAACTTTTTATCATTCCAATGTCTAGCAAGACACCTGGCCAACAGCATATGTTCAAGGTTATTTCAGTTCAAAGTTCTCAGTTTTTTTCTCCTCACTAGCAGTCTTGCAAAGACTAGAGTAATGCCTTCACATGATCAATGGACGGAATTAAGGCCTTTGCAAGTAAAATCACGATAGTTGCTTAACTGGTGTGTTCCATCCCCATCTTCATGCCCACCCCCTCACTCTCAGCCCTACTCCAAACTCCCAAGAGTCTTCATTTACTGCACAAGACAGAAACAATCCTTGAATCAGAGTATGTCAGTTCTGGCCAGGATCTTAAGATACTTCTAATCCTTTGGTTCTCATATCTCATTTTTGAAGCATTCAGAGTTCAACAGAGACTATCCACAATTGAAATCAAATGAGACAACCCTAAGGGAGCATCAGTTACATACCAATTAATAAGATACTCTACACACACTGTCACATTATATTCTATAAACAAACCCATGAGGCCTTTTACCAGTCTTCATGGGGGAAAAAAGCAGGAAGCTACTGAATAAATTTCTCAACACTGATGTTTCCTTGCACAACCTTTCATGAACTTTTATTTCCTTCTATTGCTGATCTGCTGGCAAGGCAATAAAATAAAAAAAAAAAAACTTAGCTGATAAAAATCATACCTGACATCAAATGTCTTTCCTCAGCCTGGCAGGCTCATCTTTTACCGTATATGTGGTAAGCAGATCATTTTTATCCTGCTCATATGCGATTTTGTAAAGATAGATTATGTGGAATTCCCATCTGAGATTCAGAAAGATGAGTAGATGTAGATTGTGTTATACTAGAGAACTCTTTCCTATTGGTATATAGGAATTATAATCCTTTCATTTGGGAAAAGAGCATCCAACCTTCCTTACTCTACTGTAAACAGAGTTGAGAGAGTAGATTACTCTGTGCAGTGGTCTTCATTTATAGAGGAGGAAAATAATGCTTAAAAGAGAGGATTATTCTAAGCCATACAGTATTTAATGTCAAGAAAAGATTAGAACACAGAGAAATCATTCTTTTGAACCCAAGTCTAATCTTCTTCACTCCTACAACACAGAAATAGCACATTCATGCTAAGGATCTACAACAGAGTTTTCTTAGTAACTGTTGAAACTGACAATCTATCCAAATTTGAATTCTGAAAAAGCCACCAGGAGGGAATGGAACTTTTCATAGAACAATTTCTGTCAAGTTACACACTTAGATTCAAAGGGGAAAATATATTCAAGTGGCAGAACATTTCCATTCGTGTCTAGAAGGCTGTACACAGGATAAATCCATGGATATTGTTGTTAATCCCCATATATATGAGGATTATGAGGAAGAACAGCATCAATAGTAGGGTGAAATGCTCACCCCAGGAAGACACTTACCATCTGTACTGGGAAATACAAGTATATAAACAGGGTCAGGAATAAGGGACAGAGTTATGGGTCACATAAGGACAAAGGCCCATATTCAAGGCTTTGCTATTTTATCTAAGCCTCTCAAATGGGGGGCACCTGACAATTTAGCACCCATCACTGACAGCAAACATGCATGAAGCAAAATATCTAGAGGCAAACAGGAATGACTTCAACAATGCTGTGATCCAATTCCAGGTGCCTTTTCCAGTTGTGTAAACTTGGGCTCAGTTGTTTCAATTCCGTGAATTTCAGTCCTGTGTAATCTGGAGATCATAAGACTGAAATGAGATGATATAATGTAAGGCTTCATATTGCCCTGATTCGTGGACCTTACATTCCAGGTTCCTATGCAATATTGCTCTTTACAGCATCGGACCTTGCTTCTATCACCAGTCACATCCACAACTGTGTATTGTTTTGCTTTACTCCATCCCTTCATTCTTTCTGGAGTTATTTCTCCACTGATCTCCAGTAGCATATTGGGCACCTACCACCCTGAGGAGTTCCTCTTTCAGTATCGTATCATTTTGCCTTTTTATACTGTTCATGGGGTTCTCAAGGCAAGAGTACTGAAGTGGTTTGCCATTCCCTTCTCCAGTGGACCACATTGTGTCAGACCTCTCCACCATGCCCAACCAACATTCTAGGAACTGACATTCTAGAAATCAGCTAACTAAAATGGACTGGAATGGGTGAATTTAACTCAGATGACCATTATATCTACTGCTGTGGGTAGGAATCCCTTAGAAGAATTGGAGTAGCCATCATGGTCAACAAAAGAGTCCGAAATGCAGAACTTGGATACAATCTCAAAAACGACAGAAGGATCTCTGTTCATTTCCAAGGCAAACCATTCAATATCACGGTTATCCAAATCTATGCCCCAACCAGTAACACTGAAGAAGCTGAAGTTGAATGGCTTTATGAAGACCTACAAGACCTTTTAGAACTAACGCCTAAAAAATATGTCCTTTTCATTATAGGGGACTGGAATGCAAAAGTAGGAAGTCAAGAAACACCTGGTGTAACAGGCAAATTTGGCCTTGGAATGCAGAATGAAGCAGGGAAAAGACTAATAGAGTTTTGCCAAGAAAATGCACTGGTCATAGCAAACACCCTCTTCCAACAACTCAAGAGAAGACTCTACACATAGACATCACCAGATGGCCAACACCAAAATCAGATTGATTATATTCTTTGCAGCCAAAGATGGAGAAGCTCTATACAGTCAGCAAAAACAAGACCAGGAGCTGACTGTGGCTCAGATCATGAACTCCTTATTGCCAAATTCAGATTTAAATTGAAGAAAGTAGGAAAAACCACTAGACCATTCAGGTATGACCCAAATCAAATCTCTTATGATTATACAGTGGAAGTGAGAAATAGATTTAAGGGACTAGATCTGATAGATAGAGTGCCTGATGAACTATGGACGGAGGTTCGTGACATTGTACAGGAGACAGGGATCAAGACCATCCCCATGGAAAAGAAATGCAAGAAAAAAAAAAAATGGCTGTCTGAGGAGGCCTTACAAATAGTTGTGAAAAGAAGAGAAGTGAAAAGCAAAGGAGAAAAGGAAAGATATAAGCACCTGAATGCACAGTTCCAAAGAATAGCAAGAAAAGATAAGAAAGCCTTCCTCAGCAATCAATGCAAAGAAATAGAGGAAAACAACAGAATGGGAAAGACTAGAGATCTCTTCAAGAAAATTAGAGACACCAAGGGAATATTTCATGCAAAGATGGGCTCAAAAGGACAGAAATGGTATGGACCTAACAGAAGCAGAAGATATTAAGAAGAGGTGGCAAGAATACACAGAAGAACTATACAAAAAATATCTTTACGACTAAGATAATCATGATGGTGTGATCACTCACCTAGAGCCAGACATCCTGGAATGTGAAGTCGAGTGGGCCTTAGAAAGCATCACTACGAACAAAGCTAGTGGAGGTGATGGAATTCCAGTGGAGCTGTTTCAAATCCTGAAACATTATGATGTGAAAGTGCTGCACTCAATGTGCCAGCAAATTTGGAAAACTCAGCAGTGGCCACAGGACTGGAAAAGGTCAGTTCATCCCAATTCCAAAGAAAGGCAATGCCAAAGAATGCTCAAACTACCGCACAATTGCACTCATCTCACACGCTAGTAAAGTGACGCTCAAAATTCTCCAAGCCAGGCTTCAAAGTACGTGAACTGTGAACTTCCAGATGTTCAAGCTGGTTTTAGAAAAGGCAGAGGAACCAGAGATCAAATTGCCAACATCTGCTGGATCATGGAAAAAGCAAGAGAGTTCCAGAAAAACATCTATTTCTGCTTTATTGACTATGCCAAAGCCTTTCACTGTGTGGATCACAATAAACTGTGGAAAATTCTGAGAGAGATGGGAATACCAGGTCAGGAAGCAACAGTTAGAACTGGACATGGAACAACAGACTGGTTCCAAATAGGAAAAGGAGTACATCAAGGCTGTATATTGTCTCCTTGCTTATTTAACTTATATGCAGAAGACATCATGAGAAACGCTGGACCTGAATCAAGATTGCCAGGAGAAATATCAATAACCTCAGATATGCAGATGACACTACCTTTATGGCAGAAAGTGAAGAGGAACTAAAAAGTCTCTTGATGAAAGAGGAAAGCAAAAAGTTGGCTTAAAGCTCAATATTCAGAAAACAAAGATCATGGCATCTGGTTCCATCATTTCATGGGAAATAGATGGGGAAACAGTGGAAACAGTATCAGACTTTATTTTGGGGGCTCCAAAATCACTGCAGATGGTGACTGCAGCCATGAAATTAAAAGACACTTACTCCTTGGAAGAAAAGTTATGACCAACCTAGATAGCATATTCAAAAGCAGAGACATTACTTTGCCAACAAAGGTCCGTCTAGTCAAGGCTGTGGTTTTTCCTGTGGTCATGTATGGATGTGAGAGTTGGACTATGAAGAAGGCTGAGTGCTGAAGAATTGATGCATTTGAACTGTGGTGTTGGAGAAGACTCTTGAGAGTCCCTTGGACTGCAAGGAGATCCAACAGTCCATTCTGAAGGAGATCAACCCTGGGTGTTCTTTGGAAGGAATGATGCTGAAGCTGAAACTCCAGTACTTTGGCCACCTCATGTGAAGAGTTGACTCATTGGAAAAGACTCTGATGCTGGGAGGGATTGGGAGCAGGTGGAGAAGGGAAAAACAGAGGATGAGATGGCTGGATGGCATCATTGACTCGATGGACCTGAGTTTGAATGAACTCCGGGTGTTGGTGATGGACAGGGAGGCCTGGTGTGCTACGATTCATGGGTCGCAAAGAGTCAGACACAACTGAGCGACTGAACTGAACTGAACTGAATGTAAGGCTTTGGTACATGCAGGTGCTTAGTGATTTTTTCTCTCTGCCTTCCCATTTCCACTCTGAAGTGCTCATGTCCATTGTGACTATCCAATATTCCTTTCCTCCTCTTATATGATGACTCTGAAGAGGTTCTGTTCTCTAAGCAGTAGCATTCCTTCCTCCAAGAATGCCTACCTTGTGCCCACACTGATGCTCCCCTTTTCACTATATCCCTTCCAAGCCGTCAAACCAAAGGTAAAATGACAGTCACGGAACAGGAGCCAAACACTGACTCAGCAAATCTCAAATGCACTTTCCTGGATGCAAAAACTATTAATAGAACAAAATGTTTTGAAACACATTTTCTTCTTCAAAACCCCAGAAATCTCACTTTCTGAAGCCAGCTGAAAAAGCTGATGAAAAATCAATGGCATTTGATTGTAAATCTGTCACAATGATAGTGATGGTAATACATTAAAGGTGACTCCTAGATATCAATTCCACTCTCTTCCTTTCTTTATCATCGCACATCATCTTCATACTAACAGATTCTTTTTTAAATTAATCTCCAGACAAGGGGAATCAATAGTATTTACCATGAGTAAATTTTCCTGGCCTCTGGAGCCAACATTTACCATTGCTTCAAATCATCTGTAGCAGCACCATCTCTAGCACATGCTACAAGAGGTGTTTCTGACTATTTAAAATGCCTGCAGATCCGCCCTGGAGCAAGGGCCATACCATCCACAGATAACAGCAAAGAAGGAAATTCCATGGCTCCCCATGATGGAAATATAATTTTCATGTAAAAAGAGGTTTAGGAGAGGCAAAGGTGCCAGGTAACCAAAGTCTAGAATCAGTTCCTGACAGAAAAATCAGACTTACTTCTCTTCCCCAAAACTCACAGAATTTTGGCAAATAGTAGATCTGAAAGAAACATGAGAGAATATCTAGTTCCCTGGGTTCCACTTTGAAAATAAAGAATCATTTTTCCCACTTCTCTGGTGGTCCAGTGGATAAGAATCTGCCTGCCAATGCAAGGGGACACGGGCTTGATCCCTGTCCTAAGAGTATTCCACGTGCTGCAGAGCACTAAGCCCACATGCTGCAGCTCCTGAAGCCATGTACCTAGAGCTTGTGCTCCACAAGAGAAGCCACCGCAATGAGAAACCCACACACTGCAACTAAGTAGCACCCACTCACCACAACTAGAGAAAGCCCACGCACAGCAACAAAGACCCAGTGCCACCAAAAATGAAAATAAATTATAAAAAGTATATTTTTTTTAATTTAAATGACAGTATTAGGCTGAGGGAGTTGAACTAGGTCAGTGTTTTCCAAATGCCTTAAAACAATATCTTGTATAAAATCTCACATTTTTCTTTAGTGTCATTTAAATAAAAAATATGATAGTATCCAGAGAAGACAATGGCAACCCACTCCAGTATCCTTGCCTAGAGAATCCCTCGGACAGAGGAGCCTGGTGGGCTGCTGTTCATGGGGTCGCACAGAGTCAGACACGACTGAAGCAACTCAGCATGCCTGCATGCATTGGTGAAGGAAATGGCAACCTACTCCAGTATTCTTGCCTAGAGAATCCCAGGGACAGAGGAGTCTGGTGGGCTGCCGTCTATGGAGCTGCACAGAGTCGGACATGACTGAAGCGACTTAGCAGCAGTAGCAGCAGCAGCATGATAGTATCAGTAATAATTGTAATAATAGCTAAAACTTACTGAGCATTTACTTTGCTGGCTAGTATGGCTAGGCCTGGAGAAGGCAATGGCAACCCACCCAGTACTCTTGCCTGGAGAATCCCATGGACGGAGGAGCCTGGTAGGCTACAGTCCATGGGGTTGCTGAGTCAGACACAACTGAGTGACTTCACTTTCACTTTTCACTTTCATGAACTGGAGAAGGAAATGGCAACCCACTCCAGTATTATTGCCTGGAGAATCCCAGGGACAGAGGAGCCTGTTGGGCTGCCATCTTTGGGGCTGCACAGAGTCGGACATGACTGACGCAATTTAGCAGCAGCAGCAGCAGCATGGCTAGGCACTTTACATAGGTATTTCTAATCATTAGAGCAATTCTACATGGTAGCTATACCACATTAAAATTTAAAAAACAAGACTCAGAAATGTCAAATAATCTATGCAAGATTACACAGCAAATCATCAGAAGATCTGAGACTGAAACATCATATGTTTAGCTCCAGGTCTCCTGACTCGGCAGTTAGCTATAGCAACCATGAGTCTGGCACATCTTTATACAAACCAAAGGTGGTCTTATTAGGAAATAAGGTATGGATACATATAGAGGTAAGCAGTATTATACGCATAATTATTTCGATAACCAGTGAGTGAAGCATTGGGGTAGGTAGGAGTAGGTCCTAAGAAAGATAGGAGAGTTTTGAATAGGAGCAAATAAGGGAAAAATATTTCAAATAGAAGTGGATAAGCCAAATCACAGACATAGGAACAATGAGACATGGTGGAGACTGTCAGGAAATTCTGGAACCATCAGTTTCATGTAATAGAAAAAGAATAAATGAGATGGAAGAAGAGTATAAGATTGCCTTGGGAAGAAGGTCAACTGTTCAGCCAAGAATTTAGGCTGCAGGGGAGGAATGTGGAACACAGGTTGCAAGGTTAAGAGAAGGCGCAAAGAAGTTCACCAAAGGTTATTTTAATGGCCTCAGTATCACCCTATAAGGACTTGTACTCTAGGAATTGGAGAAGAAAAAAAAAGAGCAAATGGAAAAGACACTGTGGAAGAAAATTTGCATAAAATAAGGTAACAGTAGAGATTGGAGGAAAAAGGAAAGACACCTGCAGGCATATCACTTTGATACTCAGGAGATGAGGATTATGGTAGCAACAGTAGCAAATAATAGTAATATGACAAAGTCTATGAGACTGCCTACTTTGTACAGTGTTCTTCTATTAACAAGTTTCTTTCCTATACATTTCTTAGAATGTTTCTGAAAGCTTAGCTAACTAGATGTTATTCACATCATTCTAAAATGAGCACTCAGGAGCCCAAGGAGTTTAAGTGACTTGCCCAAGGCAGTGTGATCTTTTGATTTGAAATCCCTGAGAAAGTTTAAGCAATCCATGTGGTGAGATGTTGAGTATAAGGTCACAGCTGAATCCCAACATCCAGAGACTAAGGATGTAACAAGAGGACCTGGGTATTGTCTGCCCAAAGGAGCTAGTGTCCATCCAGGATCAGGCATCTTGTCCTAAGAATAAACATTTCGGTCCATTTCATCATGTCTGCCTCCCCTGGACTTGTTCAGCAGCCTCCTCACACTTCCTGCTCCCGTCACTGGCCCCTGCAGCCTACTCTCAATGCAGTAGTCCAAACAGGCCTGCAGAAATAAGCTAGTTCACTTTCATCCTCTGTTCCAAACCTCTACCACTTTCCCTCTGAGTCCAAATTCTAAGGTCAGCACATGATCTGTCCTGTGACCCCTCCTCTTAGCTTCTACTGGACTCAGTAATCCCACCTCCCCCCACCTCCCCCCACCCCTACCACCACCACACACAGGCCTTCTTGCTGTGACTCAAACCTGCCACACTGGCCCCATCAATGGGATGGCCATTCCCTGTAACAGAGCAGTTTCCCTTGGACCATCCCAGGACTCATGTCTCCACCCTCTTGGTTCTTACCTTATCTGCCCTTTCCTGACTGATCTCTTAACTAACACCCTTGCTGCCCTTATCAGCTCTATTTTCTCCACCGAATTTGTCTCCATTGGACATACTGTATTGGTTTGGTATCTGATGTGCAATTCCAGAATAACTGCTGAAAGAAAGCAGATTTTTGTCTGTTTTTATTCACCACTATAGAAAAGATTTTAGTTTTAGATCTTTTTGGTCTCTTTTGTTTTTGAGTATCTTGTGCTTTGGTTTGGGGAGTTTTTGTTTGGGGGTTTTGTTTTTTTGGTTTTTTTCGTCGGTTGTCTAGTTTTTGTTTGCTTTTGACATACAGTAGGTAGATTCTATAGCACTATGAATTAAGTTTGTTCATTTTAGTATCTCACCTGTATAAGGCTCAAGTGGCCAGAAAGATCCACCCTTCTTTGTCTCTGTGTCACTAACTGGCACATAATGAGCTGCCAGGGGCTCTGTACTATGACTCCTAAGCATAACCCAGTTGAATCTCCTCTTTCACCTATTCCACATGTCATCTGGGGTGAAGCAGGATTGAAAGAAAGGGTTATTGCAACATAGTCACCTACTTGATAACTTGCACATTTGACCTCCCCAAATCTCAGAGACCATGTCAATAAAATGAGGAGAACAGTAGCTTCTCTGTGAGCTTGGGAACTGAATGGTTTGTAGGTTAGATATGATAAGACAAATGATATTTTAAATTAGTGTAACCTATAGGGCCTGCACGTTAAACATATACGCAAAATGTCTTTCAAGCGAAAACTCTTTAATCATGTCACTGACATCCACACAGAATTTAGCCTGAGTTTTGAATTCAATCTGGAAGTTAACATCCTGCAGGAAACGAAATGCTATGAGAGGGAAATCTTGCCTAGGTGCTTCTAAATTTGATTTGAAGAGTTCAGAAATTTTAGGATGACATTGCCACATGCAAACATAAGCATAAAAGTTCTTTTAAAAGTCAGATAGGAAGATCTGGTAATCATTTGTTCTCGTGAATTATCAAAGCACCTATGCCTTTTGGAAGAACAGCTCTTAGAAACTTCTTGAGAAAGCTTGCTTTCATCAAACGTTTACCAGAGGATAAATTGCTCTATTTTAGGCTCCTGATATTTTCAAAGGACAAGTTAAGGCTCTTTTTTCCCCTTCAGATAACTTTCCTAATTCCTCTGGGCTGAAGATAAGTAGAATCTAATCATTTCTCCTGTGGTATTGTGATTAACTGCTCATGTATTTCAGGCATCTATTTCCTCCAACAGACTACAAGTGCCGTAAGAATACATCTGAGTTTTCCATCTTCGTAAATTTTGTCCCTGGTTGTGATATAATTATGTCTAAAGCACCAGACATATTTTTGGTGCTCAATGAATCATTAAGGAAGAAAAGGAGAGAAAGCAGGAAAAGGGGGAAGAGAGAAGAGGAAGAAGTGATGAAGGAAGAAAAGGCAGGAGGGATACAGGAGAGCAAGGGGGAGAAAAGACAGAAGAAAAGAGAGGCCAGAGAGGGAGGATTCCACCATAAAACTTAAGTGTAGTCATCTTGCAAAGAAAAACTAAGCTATTTTTCATAGTTAGTAACTTAGACATGCATTTTTGAAAATCTGCAACAAAGTGAAAAATACTCTCCACCACTTTCCCCACTGTTGAGATTGAAATGATGTTGCTGCCAGAAGACAGGTTTCAAATGAGGAGTCTTCCTTGGTATTCTGTGAGATTTCCGTCACTCATCTGAACAAACATCAATAACACTGAAGCATCTGTCCCTGTAGTGGCTTTACAATTTAGCACTTGTAGAAATGAGACTTTCTAGCTCATTAATTCGCTTACGCAGATAGAGCCCTGGAACTAGTTAATCCCCCAAAGTGACTAGTCTGTTTTCATCGTGAAATGACTTGCATGCCTGGACTTCAGCCTAAGCTAGACAGAGACTCCTCATGGCCCACCTGGACTGCTGGAGAGCATCTTCAAGAAAACTAATTTAGTGTGACAGGTCCTCATCATTTCCAGAAAATGACAGAGGACATCATTATTCAATCAGAAGGCAAGGCTGCAGCAGCCAGGTTAACATAGTGATTGATCTACACGGGATCATGGCAAAAATGCTTGAGCTGACATCCCCAAGACCCACAGTCAAATTGGAGTCCCTCATTATATGTCCATAATTCCTTTCTGAAGGCATTTTATGAAGTACTCTCTTTTATGCATGCACGTGTAATAGCTCTTGTGGCCAAAAAAAATCTGCCATTACTTAAATATGTTAAACATCCCTGTCCTTTAAAAAGCAGAGAATTTATTGACAAAATAATGACAGCAAGCTTGCTCTTACAGCTCTCACACTGAACACCAGCTACCTCTCCTTTCTGAAGCATGGAGTCCACAGCCCCACCTCCTGAGGATATATTGATAGAAATATTTGTAACATTAGCCTTCTTAAGTTCTGAAAACTACTGGGCCAATTACCTTGAAGCTGCTTGTTATTTACAGCCAATACAGGTAGGTGTAGCCATCTTAGAGTGAACATATGAAAATAAAGGAACCCTAAAAGTAATTGCCCAAGATAGGATAGGCCTCTGTGCCTTGTGAATGCCTCTACTCTGATCATTTTGTTTGCTAGGTCATCTTTCCTTAGAGAAAAAGCACCAAGAGGGCAAAGCGGGGGTGTGATTGCGGGTGCTTTTCATTTATCTTTATATCTCTGGTGTTGGTATACACGGCAGCTGTTTAGCAAATGCTCATTTAAAAAAAAAAAAAAAAGAGTGAAACTGGAAACTGGACAAAGCAGGGAAAGTGTAATTGATTTGCCACAATGGGGCAGCAAACTCTCTGGGCTAAAGTTGGCTATACCCTGGAATGGCTGAAGTTGCATTTATTGAGTTCTTACTATTTCCCAAGGCACTAAACACGGACTATCTCCCAAATCCCTCACAATACCACCAAAGAGATAAAATCAGACCAGGTAATGGGCTTGCCTAAGATTATATAGCCAGCAAATGGCTCAGCCAGGACTGTGGGAATCAAGAGCACTCTCCATCACTGTTTCACACACCACCCACTTACTGCTAACTTCTTTGTGGTCATAGACAAGCCATTACTTGAAACAAGCCTCATTTTCCACCCTGGTAACATCAGAGCTGGGGGACCAGCTGTCCCCTAATGTCTCATTCAGTTCTGATATTCTGTAATCCTATCAATCAAAATTAAGAAACAGTTGCTTTTGAGCCAGCCTCTGTGACAGGGAATAAAATAATTGCCCATTTATGGATTTCTCTCATACCAACCAAATAGCCTGCTTTGCAATATAAAATCTTGAGGCTTCTTTTTAAAATCCTTTAGATATTTTTTTAATGAAAGCCAAGAAGGGGAAGCAATGATTTTTCTTTCTTGTCTCTAAAAAGAACTCTGCATGATAGAAACAAAAGTATCTCAGCAGAATAGAATGCTATATCCAAGCCATTCTCCAACTCCCAAGAAAGTAGACACTTCCGACAGAAAAAAATCCAGGAGATGTTGTATATAACAGTCTTTTTAAAGCTTTTTCTTGTTGTATAGTTGTCTACCAAAATCCATGTAAGTGGAATAAAAGCAAAACCATCTCCAGCACTCTTGATGAGTGAGGAAAAAGTTAAATGAGTAATTCCAGTGAGATAACAATTGAGCATCTTGTTGTTGTTTAGTCACTAAGTTGCGTCCAACTCTTTTGGGACTGCATGAAATGTAGCCTGCCAGACTCCTCTGCCCATGGGATTTCCCAGGCAAGCGCACTGGAGTGGGTTGCTATTTCCTTCTCCAGCAGATCTATCTTCCCGACCCAGAAATAGGATCCACCTGCCAGTGAAGGATTTGATCCGTTTGATCGATAGAGCTCCTGGAGAAGGAAACAGCAACCCACTCCAGTATGCTTGCTATTTCCCTGGGAAATCCCCTGGACAGAGGAGCCTGGCAGGCTAAATCCATGGGGTCCCAAAAGAATTAGACACAGCTTGGTGATTAAACAACAACAATACATAAAACATTAGACTGTTGTAAGATATGTGTCCCTTGATTGCTTTTTCCTTTTTTTCTTGCTTCTTTCTGGATTAAATTTTTATGGTTCCATACTATATCCTCTGTTGGCTTATTAGATAAAACTGTTTGTTGTGTTATTTAGTGTTTGATTTAAGGTATATAATATACAACTTAGACTTATCACAATCTATCTTCAATTTAAGGGAATTCATTCCTTTTACAGAGAAGGCAATGGCACCCTACTCCAGTACTCTTGCCTGTAAAACCCTATGGATGGAGGAGCCTGGTAGGCTGCAATCCATGGGGTTGCTAAGAGTCGGACATGACTGAGTGACTTCACTTTCACTTTTCACTTTCATGCACTGGAGAAGGAATGCAACCCACTCCAGTGTTCTTGTCTGGAGAATCCCAGGGACAGGGGGCAATGGCACCCCACTCCAGTACTCTTACCTGGAAAATCTCATGGACGGAGGAGCCTGGTAGGCTGCCGTCTATGGGATCGCACAGAGTCAGACACGACTGAAGCAATTTAGCAGCAGCAGCATCCAGTTTAAGAACCTTACAAACTTATACCTCCATTTCTTCTCTCCTGTTGTCATATACTTTACTTCCATTTTAAAAATAGACTCCAAATACATTTCCATTACTTTCTAAACAGTTGATTCTGAGAGAGTTTAAAATTATAAGATAAATGTATTTATACTTATCCACTTACCATTTCTAGTGCTTTTCATTCTTTTCTGTAGAGCAAGATTTTCATTTGTTATATTTTTATTATGATTAAAGTACTTCTCTTAAAATTTCTTGTAATGCAGTTTTGCAGGGGCAAATTAGTTTAATTTTTATATGGTTGGAAAAAGAATTTTCCTTTCTTTTTGAAAGATAACTTTCACTGGATATGGGCTTCCCTGATGGTTCAGCCAGTAAAGAATCTGCCTGCAATGAAGAAGACCTGGGTTCTATCCCTAGGGTCAGAAAGATCCTCTGGAGAAGGAAATGGCAACCCACTCAAGTATTCTTGCCTGGGAAATTCCATGGACAGAGGAGGCTGATGGGCTACAGTCCATGGGGTTGCAAAGAGCTGGACACAACTGAGCAATAACACTAATACTTCACTGGACATGGAATTCTATCACTTTTTTCTTCTAGTACATATAGCATGCATTGTTTCTCACAATAAGTCTACTATCACTGTTATCTATATTCCTCTCTATATAAATGCACCCTCTCCCCTGCTCCCAGACCTGCTGTCCTTAATTTTTCTCTTTAGAGCTGGTTTCAACTTTTTTAGATTATAATTTCCCTCTCTAGATATTTTTGGGGGAGAGAAAAGAGTAAGATTTTTTCTCCTGATTATTGCGTTTCTCTTAGCTCCTTTCCTGTCCTTCGGGAACTCCAATTACACATCTATTCCTTCAAGTTGTGCTACAACTTTGTTCATTTTTTTCATTCTTTGTCCATTTCATTTTAAATTGTTTTTATTGTTCCTGACTTTAATTTCATTGTTATTTTCTCCTGCAATATTTAATCACACTTCTTCAGCAGAGATCAAATAAGGCAACACTCTGCCTTCTAGTTTCTGCTCACACACTGTAAACAAATGTCCTTTTTTATGCTATAATTAGTGCCATGTTTTTCATAATTTTGTGGTTTTTATTCATAACTTTGCTACTTAAAATGGCCCCCAAACACACCACTGAAATGCAATCTAGAGTTCCTGAGCACAGGAAAGTTTCAATGTGCCTTACAGAGAAAACATAAGTTATTCAGTTTTTTTCAGCATGAGTTATTAATGTTAAACTCATGACCAACAGCACTATGAATCAACTGCATATATTAAATAAGATACCTTTGCACAGAAACACATATAAAATAAAGTTATATGTCAATTGGTTAACAAAAATATTGTGATCATGTGATCAGAGTTTCAAAGGAAACTAACCTTGCATTAACCCTAGAAGCAATGGTTCATTCAAAATTTGCTAATTCCATGCATGGTGATTTCACAGAATATAACTACTATGAATAAAGAGAATCACCTATATTTTAGCTCTGATATAAAGTAAATCAGTGTAGGGCATACTCAATGTTCAGTCATGTCTGATTCTTTGTGATCCCATGGTCTGTAGCCCACCAGGCTCCTCTGTTCATGGAATTCTCCAGACAAGAATACTGGAGTGGGTTGCTATTTCCTTCTCCAGGAGATCTTGCCAACCCAGGGATCATACCCACATCTCTTGTGTCTCCTGCATTGGCAGGTAGATTCCTTATACTAAAGTAGATCAATATCCATGTTCTAATAGAGGTTTCCCACGCTGTGCTCAGTTTGGTAAAGAGATGGAATAATTAAAACTACACAGATGTAGTTGTGTAAGTGGCAGAGTTGCAACAAGATTAAATATCCAGAAAGAAGAACAGGTTGGAAAGGCATCAGAGTTGTGAACCTATTGCCAGCACCATTGTCTCCCAAAACAGAATGATGCTGTTGACTAGAAGAGAAAACTAATTTCTCTTAATCTTTCCTCACAGGCTCTTTTACAGATCCCTTCATAGTTTATCCATTCCATAAACTTTCACTTCATCTTTACGATGTGCCAGACATCATTTGAGCTTAGGAACTAAGAAGACTGAATCTTTGTCCTCCACAGGATCAGAATGAGATGGGAGGAAACAGATGAGCAATATCACCACCATATGGTCAGGGTTAGGATAGACACATCCCAGGATATCGTAGAAGCCAACTCCTGGAGTGGGAAGCTCTTGGAACCTATTAGAAGAAATGAAATTTAAGTTAACACTTGGAGGTTAAGTAGGAGTTTCTAAAGGGAATGGAAGTTTGAAGAGCAGCATGTCAAAGATCCTAATCAGAACTAGAAAGAGATGAAAGAGATGAGAGTAGAGAGGAAAGCAAAGAAATCATGCAAGATCTTATACAGCAGGCTAAGAAGTCTGAGCTTTATTCTGTAAACAAACCAGAGCCATCAAAGAGTTTCAAGCAGGAGTGTGACATGGCCAGATCTGCACTTTTGAATTGCCCTTCCAGTTGTTGAGTGGACAATGGATTTAGTGAGGAGCAATCTTATTCAAGCTGGTTTTAGAAAAGGCAGAGGAACCAGAGATCAAATTGCCAACATCCGCTGGATCATCAAAAAAGCATGAGAGTTCCAGAAAAACATCTACTTCTGCATTATTGACTATGCCAAAGCCTTTGACTGTGTGGATCACAATAAACTGTGGAAAATTCTGAAAGAGATTACCAGACCACTTGACCTGCCTCCTGAGAAACCTGTATACAGGTCAAGAAGCAACAGTTAGAACTGGACATGGAATAACAGACTAGTTAGGAGTCTGTTAGGAAAAGGAGTACATCAAGGCTGTATATTGTCACCCTGCTTATTTAGCTTCTATGCAGAGTACATCATGAGACACGCTGGGCTGGAGGAAGCACAAGCTGGAATCAAGATTACCAGGAAAAATATCAATAACTTCAGATATGCAGATGACACCACCCTTATGGCAGAAAGTGAAGAGGAACTAAAAAGCCTCTTGATGAAAGGGAAAGAGGAGAGTGAAAAAGTTGGCTTAAAGCTCAATATTCAGAAAACAAAGATCATGGCATCTGGTCCCATCACTTCATGGGAAATAGATGGGGAAACAGTGGAAACAGTGGCTGACTTTATATTTCTGGGCTCCAAAATCACTGCAGATAGTAATTGCAGCCATGAAATTAAAAGATGCTTACTCCTTGGAAGGAAAGTTATGATCAACCTAGACAGCATATTCAAAAGCAGAGACATTACTTTGTCAACAAAGGTCCGTCTAGTCAAGGCTATGGTTTTTTCAGTGGTCATGTGTGGATGTGAGAGTTGGACTATAAAGAAAGCTGAGTGCAGAAGAATTGATGCTTTTGAACTGTGGTGTTGGGGAAGACTCTTGAGAGTCCCTTGGACTGGAAGGAGATCCAACCAGTCCATTCCAAAGGAAATCAGTCCTGGTTGTTCATTGGAAGGACTGATGTTGAAGCTGAAACTCCAATCCTTTGGACACCTCACGCGAAGAGCTGACTCATTTGAAAAGACCCTGATGCTGGGAAAGACTGAGGGCAGGAGGAGAACGGGACGACAGAGGATGAGATGGTTGGATATCATCACCGACTCGATGGACATGAGTTTGGGTAAACTCCGGGAGTTGGTGATGGACAGGGAGGTCTGGCATGCTGCGGTTCATGGGGTCTCAAAGAGTCAGACATGACTGCGTGACTGACCTGAACTGACTGACTAATCCTGAAGGCAAAAAGATGAGTTTAGAGATCACTGCAGTAATCAACAGGGGGAGGTAAGAGTAGCATGGAGTAATTAGGTCAGTGCTGCTCCCAAATTCCCACCCATTTACCATTGCTTAAGTTACATCAACCACCTAAGACACCCCATACAGATCACTTCCTTCATGCCTTTGTGCTTTGACATGCCATTTTCCCCTTGCCTACAACTTTATTCTCTGGCTTTGTCTGGTTGGAAAGCTCCCCTTCATCCTTAAGTACATCTCTACATTGAACCCTTTGCCCATAGCCTCAGGTCAAGTCAGTCTCTCCCTAATCTCTACTTTCATAGCCCACCTCCACTACAATAACCATCAAAACTGATAAATACTCTATTTAAGAGCTCAACTAGACTGAGATTTGCTTGAGGACAAGGATTACCTCCTGTTCATCTCCCAGCTGGATGGACACAGGTGTTGCTATATGCTGTATATCCACAGCTGTCAGACTTTACAGAGTTCATCAGAGTTACCTGGGGATCCTATGCAAACACAGATGGATATTCTCCAGAATTTCTGATTTGATAGGTCTGAGATGAAACCTGAGAATTACATTTCTAATAAGTCCCCATGTGGTATCGGTGCTAGCCCAGGGCTACATTTTGAGAACCACTGTTGCAGAGTTCCAGACATGACTTACCAGATCATAAAAATCTCCACTATTCCATATGTCAAGACCTCCACTATGTGCATGCCTGTGTATGGACATAAGTGGAAATGTTGAGCAAGAAAGTATATGCCTTCCCTTATTTCCAACATATCTATCCTTCAGAAGAAATGTTGTTAGGTGTAACTGTCATTTTGATCAGTTTAAGTCATTCTGCTGAGAAATGGAATATTTCCTGCCATATCAGTAAACAAGAACATTACAGTCATCAGCAATTGCTCCAACAGGAGCCAGCAAGCCCCAAGGAAGCAGGAAAACAACACCTGCCATCCAGCAGCCACTCCTTATGGTGAGTCCCGAGGAAACTCAGAATGTAAAAACACAGGATGCCAGCCCAGATAACTAAGGTGCAATAGCAAAGGAATGATTTCAGTGAGCCCAAACTTTGCATCTTCTCATACACAGAAAAGCGCTAAATTCCTTACCTTGGGATGTCTGGTTTTCTTTAATTCAAAATAACCTTGACATTCAGACCACTTGCCCTTTATTGCAAAGCTTCTATATAATCCAGCTCCTCCCCTCACCTCCTTGGAGCAGTTCTCTCAGGGTTACTTGAGGCCCTGCCTTTTAGGCTTGAAGTCCTAAAAATTCCTGCTGAATAAAACATAACTCTCAACTTTTAGGTTGCATTTTTTTTTTTCAGTCAACACTACTTTAGAAGAGCTATTCCATATACCTTCTACCACATACCACAAACCCACCTATGCTTCCATTCGCATGTGACCTCCTATGATTTTTCTCCATTTTCTGCATTACAAATGAAACTAATCACACAGAAAAAAACAAATTTAGCCAAAATAATCAAGGAAAGATTATTACTCCTTTTTAAAATTTGAACTCTTTGTCCTTGTTTTTATTACTAAAATACACAAAGGCTGACAGTCTAGGGGAATAAGAGAAGGTCAGAAGGAAGAAATAGGCCTCTCTAGGCAATGCCTCCCAAATGACCAAGAACCATGTTGATTTTTTTTTTTTTTTGTCTACATGACCCAGTGCTGATCATGCCATCACATCATCAAAGCACTTTTTCTCTATAAAATCTATTCCACTTCATTTTCAATTAGTTTTCAAACTTCTCTGGGGAAACATGTTCTACTCAGTTCATTTATTTTGTGAAATTCTGCATCACATTTTCTTTTGTTCTCCTTGTAGTCTCCCAATATCTTCACAGATTCTCTATTAAAAACAATAAAAACACCCCCACCACCACCACACACTAACAGAAATTATTTACATAATCCTTTTCTGTTCTTTACTTGGAACCAATCTTATGAATGTCCCCAAGGCCTAACTATGTAAATAGTTGTGGGGTTTGGGACATGCTTAGTACTTTCCACGGTTTCAAACAGAATTATTTAAATATCTCCATTATGACATGTTCTCTTGTATTTCTGAGTTTTTCGTTGAACTTAAAATGGTTATAAAGTTAGCAATTATCTTAAGGTAATTTCTATTTACTATGGAGCCTAATTTCCTTGGGTGGTGGTAGTTCTTATACAGTTGTTTTGATCAATATCCAAACTCTCTCCTCCAGCTTCTTCTTTTTTTTTTTTAATTAAATTTTTTTTTTTAATTACAATACTGTATTTGTTTTTCCATACATTGACATGAATCAGCCATAGGTGAACACAATCTCCCAATGCCGAAGCCCCCTCCCACCTCCCACCCCACATCCTCTACTTGAATCATCCTGTGCATCAGCCCCAATATCCAAACTCTCTCCTCCAGCTTCTTCTAATAAAAACTCACTTTCCACATACATTATCTTGAGCCCTTTACATTATCTTGAAGACTTTCCAGATTGCACATGAGCATGCATGCCGTGTGTGTGTGTGTGTGTGTGTGTGTGTGTGTGTGTACAAAAGAGAGAAAAGAAACACGAATACTGCAAACTTCTGTATCTGCTTCTCTTTTTGATATATTAGCCCTCAGGGGCAGCTGTGCCACATGGTTGCTAAGCTATGAGGTTTATCATCCCTGTGGGGCTTCATTTCAGAAAGAACATAGATTTTTTTACATGATTAGGGTCTGACACCTAAACTGTTTTGACACATATAATATAGCTAAGAAACTTAAGCCTTAAAATATCACATGAAGGCAAAATAATGCATCTGAGCCTGGATTTCAGAACCAAATGAACTCAAGCTTGAAAGATAGCTCTGTCATTCAGGAGCTATATGACAGTGGGTAAGCTACAACTTCTGAGTCTAAGTGTTCTTAGACACACACACATATAGGCACACTCACAGTTCTCAAATGTTAAATATTTATACTGTTCTGCATTTTTAACACCTGCCACTACACATGTCTTCTATCCTTAATTCATGGATAACATGGTTAGATCAAGTATCATAGTTATTACACAAATATATCAGTGTATATATTATACCAACATATACAAGAATGAATTTGTTTACCACATGATCCAGCAATCCCACACCTGGGCATACATCCAGACAAAACTATAAGTCAAAAAGATATGTGCACTACTAAGTTCACAAAAGCACTATTCACAATAGCCAAGACATGGTAACAATCTAAATGTCCATTGACAAAAACATGGGTAAAGAAGATGTAGTGTGTATACACACACACACACACACACACACACACACACACACACACAACGGAATATCACACGGCCATGAAAAAGAATAAAACAATGCCATTTGCAGCAACATGAATGCAACTAGAGATTATCATACTAAGTGAAGTAAATCAGAAAGAGAAATACAAATATATCACTTATATGTGGAATCTAAAATATGACACAAATAAACATCCATAAGACAGACATGGAGAATTAGTTCAGTTCAGTTCAGTCACTCAGTGACTGTCCAACTCTTTGGGACCCCATGAATCGCAGCACGCCAGGCCTCTCTGTCCATCACTATCTCCCGGAGTTCACTCAGACTCAACGTTCATCGAGTCCGTGATGCCATCCAGCCATCTCATCCTCTGTCGTTCCCTTCTCCTCCTGCCCCCAATCCTTCCCAACATCAGAGTCTTTTCCAATGAGTCAACTCTTTGCATGAGGTGGCCAAAGTACTGGAGTTTCAGCTTTAGCATCAGTCCTTCCAAAGAACACCCAGGACTGATCTCCTTTAGAATGGACTGGTTGGATCGCCTTGCAGTCCAAGAGACTCTCAAGAGTCTTCTCCAACACCACAGTTCAAAAGCATCAATTCTTTGGTGCTCAGCCTTCTTCACAGTCCAACTCTCACATCCATACATGACCACAGGAAAAACCATAGCCTTGACTAGACAGACCTTAGTCGGCAAAGTAATGTCTCTGCTTTTGAATATGCTATCTAGGTTGGTCATAACTTTTCTTCCAAGGAGTAAGCATCTTTTAATTTCACGGCTGCAATCACCATCTGCAGTGATTTTGGAGCCCAAAAAAATAAAGTCTGACACCGTTTCCACTGTTTCCCCACCTATTTCCCATGAATTGATGGGACTGGATGCCATGATCTTCATTTTCTGAATGTTGAGCTTTAAGCCAACTTTTTCGCTTTCCTCTTTCACTTTCATCAAGAGGCTTTTTAGTTCCTCTTCACTTTCTGCCATAAGGGTGGTGTCATCTGCATATCTGAGGTTACTGATATTTCTCCTGGCAATCTTGATTCCAGCTTGTGTCTCTTAGACTGCTAGTTGTTGAGGGCAATGGGAGGGGGATGGATTGGCAGTTTGGGGTTAGCAGATGTAAAGTGGTAAAATAAGATGGTTAAACAGCAAGTTCCCACTGTATAGCACAGGGAACTATAGTCAATATCCTGTGGTGATAAACCTTAATGGAAAATAATATGAAGAATATATATATACGCACATATAACTGAGTCATTAGCACAACATTGTACTTCAACTATACCTCAATACAAAAAATAATGACTTCTTATTGTTCATCTACTTTGTACTAGACATTAGACTTTATCTCATGCTATAACAAACTTTTATAAGGACAGAACAGGTTTTATCCTCCCCTGTCTTTGAAAAAGAAACTAAACTCAGAAAAGTCAAGTAACTCAGACTAAAACACAGACCTAGTAGTGCAGAGCTAAGATGATTCCTGCCTTCATTGCTGTGCCCACAACATGGAGATGACCTGGGTTCAAGTTTAAACTCAGGTCTGGTTAGTGTGCTATTAAGGAAGGTAATGTAATTTAAATTTCCTCAGTTGTTAAATAGGATTAAACATGGTATCATGTTGCCAGGGCTTCTGTGAGGATTAAATACATTAATTCCTCTAAAGCTCTGGCACATAGCAGAGACCTGATAAGTATTATCACTTCATGATTTTATAGGGCTTCCTGGGTGGCTCAGTAATAAAGAATCTGCCTGCCATTGCAGGAGCTACAGGAGACGTGGGTTCAATCCCTGGATTGGGCAGATCCCCTGGAGGAGGAAATGGCAACCCACTCCAGTGTTCTTGCCTGAGATATTCCCATGGGCAGAGGAGCCTGGTGGGCTACAGTCCATGCAGTGGCAAAGAGTTGGATGTGACTGAGCATGTAAGCATAGCATTCATGATTTTACAAAGTGGAAAGATAAGTTATGTCTTCTGCAGGTCAGAGTGAGTATGATTCATACTGATTTTTAAAAACTCATATTTTTACATGAAGCACACTTCTGCAGATTTCTGACATCTCCTCTGCTCAGAAGAGAGATTAATTAAGGAGCTGCTGATTGCAGATCAGAACTAAAGTGAGGTCATCCAAGCATCATCCTATCTCCCTTACCTCTCCCTGCCCTGTCATGATGTGGAAATTATCTGGGAAACATAGTAAAGATAATGGGTAATCATCAAAGGATTTTTTTAACAGAAAGATGAAAGAATTGGGCTTTAGAAAATGATTCTCTATCAGAGGGGATTTTGACCGCAGAGGGTATTTGGCAACGGCTGGAGACAGTGTTGGTTGTCACGACCGCACTAGACTCTAGCAGGTAGAGCCCTGGGATGCTGTCAGGCATCCTATACTGCACAGAAGCTTCCCCCACTGCAGCAGAGAGTTCTCCAGCTCAAAACTGGTAAAGTGGTGAAGTCAAGAGTTATTCGTCTAAAAGTTGTAGAATAAATGACTTTGTAGAGGGGGAAAGAAAAGAGGAGAGAACCCAATGATGTGGCTGTTGGCAGTAACCCCTGAAGAAAATGGCGATCCCAGGAATACAGATGATAAAATGCAGGTTTCCTGACTCGGTAAATGGTAAGCTGTAGTAGGGCTATTATTCAACTTGGGCTCCATAACAAATTACCAAAATGGGGACTTGAATGACAGAAAGCTTATTTTCTCACAGACTGGAGGCTGGAGGTCAGAGGTCCAAGATCAAGGGTGGGCAGGTTCAGTTTCCTCTGAGGTCTCTCTCCTTGACCTGCAGACAACCACCTTCTCACTAAATCCCTGGTGTCTCTCTGTGGTTCTCCCCTTCCTCTTCTTAGGACACCATTCAGATTGGAGTAGGACCCACCTAGAATGTGTTATTTTAACTTAATCATTGCTTTAAAGGCCCAGTCTCCATACATAGCCACATTCTAAGACAATGGGAGTTAAGGCTTTAATCCTATGAATGGGGGTGGGGGATGGATGGAGCACAGATCAGCCCATAAAAGATGCTTAGTTAAACATTAGTTCTGGTGTAGGCGTGTAAAGAACTTTCCAGGTGAAATTAGCATTGGAATCCGTGGACTGAGAAAGCTGTTTGCTCTCCCCAGTGTGAGTGGGCACCATCCAATACTATGAGGGTTTGAATAGAACAAAAAGGGGGAGGAAGACTGATTCAGCCCTTCCTGCCTGATTGCGTGACCTTGGACATCAACTGCTGTAGGGGCCCCTGGCTCTCAGGTCTTTGCACTTGGACTAAATTACACCACCAGCTCTCCTGGGTCTCCAGTGTTCAGACAGCAGACAATGGGACTTCTCAGCCTCCATCACTACATGAACAGACTCCTTATATTAATAAATAAATCTCTTTATCTCTCCATAGATACACTATCAGTCTGTTTCTCTAGAGGACTCTCACACACTGACTTTGCAAAAGCGAAGGACAAGTTATTTCGTTCCTAGTTCCTTCCTTTTCGAAGGGCAAAATCCCAGCTCCTTTGATAAGAGCACCTGGATATCAAACTGCCAAGTTCATTCAGATCAGAACATGAGATGAGCTGGGAAGCTTGGAAAATACTCATTCACGTATATGATCCAAAATGACTTTGTTTGAAATACTAGCGTAACTATATTGGCCCAAACATGATCCAAACCATTAACTACCAAGAGTTGCTGGAGGCTGAGCACACACAGTCCCAGAGTGAGAGCCAAACACATCTTGCTTAGGGAAGAATTTCTTTACAAAATATATCTAGCTCCTAGCATTCATGGTTGCTTGTTAGCCAAAGTCTGTCAATTGGGAAAACACCCGAAAGCTGTGTCAACAATGAATAAGATCTGAAGTTGCTGATTTATAATTTCAAAATGAGAAGTCACTTAATCCAACCCTCAATCTCCTCTCTCTCTCTGATCACTTATTCTTGAAAAGTAAAATCACCTTCCCTCTCCACTTTTAACTACTTCTTACATGCTGCTGACTCTCAGATCTTCATCTCAAACCCAGATAGCACTACTCAACTCCAGACCTACCCTATCCTCTGTAATTCAACTTTCTATAGGATACACCAATCTGGAAGACCCACAGGCACTTCAAATCAAACAAATCTAGAACTCAGTTGACCTCAGATACAAATGTCAGCATCCAAAACTAGGTCCTCCTTCTCTATGACCAATCTTATTCAGCTTCATGTCTATCTACCCAGGAAACTAAACTTGAAATCTGTGAGCCAGGCCAAAGTCCTCCCATATCCTCTACTCCTCACATAGTTGGTGATTAAACCCTGTAGTTTTTACATCTTAATTCAGTACATTGTCATCTCTTGTCAGTGTGGTTGCAAAAGCCAGACAACTGGTCTCCCTGCAATTAATCTTGACCCTGTCCATTTCTTACCCTGAACTGTAGCCAGAATGATTCCTCCAAAAGTAACACCTATTTTTATTATCTTCAACTTAAAATTTTTCAGTGGATCTCCCAACCTTGTGAAATAAAACCTAAATGCCTTAAGCCTAGAAGGTTTCTTGGGATTAGCCTTTTTGCTTCCATTGCCCCTTCTGCTTTACTCTCCCATCTATATTCTCTGAAAATCTCCCACAGTCAAGAGTCCCAAGAGTTTACTATCCTGTTTTTAATTTCTTCTGCAAGGAAGAGCTTCTTCCCATTATCTGACTTCTATTCATTCCTCGAGATTCAGCCTTAGGAAACAAGTCACACCTGACCCCATGCTGTCTGCTGAGCCCTCCTGCACAGAAATCACTATGTCGTGTGTGTTTTACCACATTTCTGTCCTTCCCACCTGGTGGTGCCTTCCCTGGGGGCAGAAATCATAAGCTATTTCTCTCTGCATCCCCCAGCTCCATAAGCGTTATTTCAGTTTTAGAGAGACAATGTCATTGTTATGACACCCAACTCGGCAGGTGTGAAGTCAGCTATAGCTGCCAAAGTTTAACAAATGGGAAAACAACTCATCCTATGAAACTCCTCCTCTGCTGCCTGGACCAGAAGAAGTCACAATCCGCATTCCATCTGAAGGGTTCTATAAAGTGGAGGTGAGATCACACCATCATCACCTCTTACTGAGGCTAGAAGAGAGGTGATTTTTTTTTCTCAGTTTCGATGTGTTTGCCATTTATCATTTCCATTAAGTCACTTCTTACTTGATTGAGACTTCAAAATGTTTTCCTATAACTCACCTCAAGGTTGCTCCCCTCACAACGGCGTCCTGTGTTGTCAAATGTTGTCAGGATTCTCTGCCTACAGCCATGAAGACTTTTGCGCATCACTCACTTGGAATATTCAGCATCTTCATCTACTTCCATCCAACCCCTGCCCCCACCCCCTGCCTCTAAGTAAAAAAACTCCTCATTTTCCTCCAAGACCCAGTTCATTGATCATAAACTCTGAGAAACCATTCCCTCAATTTTCAAAACTATACTTTTCCTTGTGTGTGTTTACTGCACAGGACTGCATGTGTCTGTCTTTCTTTCTTTTATATAAGATGAGTTCTTTGCGGCTAAAGACAGGGATCTATTCATCTTCAGATACCACTGCTTTATCTGGTAACTAGAGTACAGGAACTCCTAACAAACATAATTTGAGTGAATGGATACATGAATTTGTGAGCAAATAATGTGATGGGGTGTGGGGAGAAAGATCCCTGATACATGTCAATACTGGAGGGTTGACACAAACAGGACTTAATATAAGCAACCATCTATTATTTGCAAATATACTCTTGTATTAAATTTATTCTCCAAAGTTATTGCAATTAGGATTGAATAGAGTCTCTGAATAGAAGGAACTGGCAACCCACTCCAGTACTCTTGCTTGGAAAATCCAAGGGATGGAGGACCCTGGTAGGCTATAGTCCATGGGGTCGCACAGAGTTGGACATGACTGAAGCAACTTAGCAGCAGCAGCAGCAGAGTCTCTGAACTGAATTGAAAAAAAAAAAAAATTGGGATTTCCAAGGTTAAATTTCAGCTCTGCAGCTGGCCATGGCTGTGACCAGGGACAAATCACCTCTCAGGAGTCTAATTTTCTCACTAGTGGGATGAGGATGTGAGGTTGAGTATTCATCAGGTACACTTCCTGCTCTGCACATCTATAAGCTCATGATGCTACCGTTTTCTCCAGACTCTGCATTTCCCACCCATGTAGCCCACTCATCCTGTCCCCCGAGCACCCTGTCACCACCTGCCCACACACGCTGCCTCTCACGGCCCCCACTTGTCCTGGCTCCATATGTTTGATGGGACGAATCTCAAAACCCACTCACCCTGTCCTCCAGCACTATAAGTCCTCGGTACTCACTTGAAATCATCTCCTACTTCATGTCTAATGAGCTGTCTTCTCACCTCCAAAAATTCCTCATGGTATTTTTCTCCCCAAATCTCAGCTTTATCCTGAACCACTTTTTACAATGCGGAAATGCGTATGTGCATGTGAGATACATAATAACAACACTCATTGTTAGCATATCCTAATTGTTCAAAATTCTATCTGGCCCCATCATCTCATCTGCTTTTCTCAATAACCCTAGACTCTAGTTAATATTATTAAACATAATTTGGCAGGAAACTGAGGCTCAACACGTTTATGTGGTCTTCCCAGACTTACAGACTTAGATTATGGAAGAGTTAGCATTTGTTCTTAGGTCATCTGACCCTGGTTTTCATGTTCTTTCCACTCCTCCCAGCATCCTCTCACAATAGAGATCCTCTATACAGAACCAGAATGAAAATCTTTACAGACTACAAGGAGTAAATGCTATCTCCTCATTTGCTTTATTTGTGACAGTGTCAGTGAAAGCCCTACAGGAAAAGCATGAAATGTAGCCAAACTGCTACAAAGCAGCTGAGAAAAGAGAAAAGTTAAGTCCTAGAGCAGCAAGACCAGTTCATGAGAGTCCCTAGAGGTGACACTCAGGAAGGGGCCACAGAATTAAAAGCTCTCTGCCCCTAGGGTCCTGAAGCATGGACCTGTATTCCTGTGAACTTTAAATGTTTCTCTATATTTCAGTCTTTGAACAGGTACATCCTTTACTTGAATGCCCATTCCTATTCTACTCTTTTTTTATCTAAACAATCCATACTCACTCTTCAAGACTAAGGCCAAGTTCAACGCTATAGAGTTTTTCCTGAACAGCCTAGGCTCAGCCCTATGCCATTCCTCTGTGCTGATTCAGTGTAGATTTTTTCCTATACCCCCAAACAACAATTAACTCAATCTTAACACACTCTACCGAGAAAAAGTGTTGGATCCTATAAGAATGCCCCCTACCTCCCCTCCTACTTCAGATGTCAATCATTAATTCAGGTTGTTGTTTGCATTACTGACTGGATGTAAATCAGAGGTTCCTATGACCCCTCCTACAGTTTGGTTAATTTCCTGAAATGCCTCACAAAACTAAGGAAAACATTTATTTATGCCTATCAGTTTAGGGATGGCTCAGATAATAAAGAATCAGGAGATCCAGGTTCAATCCCTGGGTTGGGAAGATCTCTTGGAGAAGGGAATGGCTACCCAGTCCAGTATTCTTGCCTGGAGAATCCCATTCCATGGGCAGAGGAGCTCGGTGGGCTACAGTCCATGGAGTCACAAAGAGTTGGACACAACTGAGCAACTAACACTGTCACTTTTTCACTTTCACCGGCTTATTATAAAAGGATATAACTCAAGAAGAACAAGGTGGAACAGATGCACTGGGTGAGGCATGTATTAATACACAAGGGCATGGAGTTTCCACATGTGCTAGACATGCCACTCTCCCCAAACCTCCATGTGTCCACCAACCCAGATGCCGGAAGCTCTCTGATCCCTGTCCTTTGGGGTTTTAAGAAGGCTTCATCCCATAGGCATGCTTGATTAAATCACTGACCATTGGTGATGGAACTCAATCTCCAGCACCCCTACCTCCACTGGTCCAGGCCAGGACTGAATGCTCCAAACCTCTAACTACATGATTAATTCCTCTGGCAACCAGACCCCATCCTTAGGTTCCCAAAGGGATTTCCAAAAATAAACTCATTAACATAAACTCAAAGACACCTTGATCACTCTCTCAGGAAATTCCAAAGATTTCAGGGGCTCTGTACCAGAAACAAAGATGAAGACAAATATATACATATATACATATAAATATATACATATATACATATATATATATATATATATATGGGAAATATATATATATATTTTTTTTTTTTTCCTTACTGCTTTTGCTGCTGCTGCTAAGTCACTTCAGTCGTGTCTGACTCTGCATGACCCCATAGATGGCAGCCCACCAGGCTCCCCCGTCCCTGGGATTCTCCAGGCAAGAACACTAGAGTGGGTTGCCATTTCTTTCTCCAATGCATGAAAGTGAAAAGTGAAAGTGAAGTCACTCAGTTGTGTCCAACTCTTCGCAACCCCATGGACTGTAGCCCACCATGCTTCTCCATCCATGAGATTTTCCAGGCAAGAGTACTGGAGTGGGGTGCCATCACCTTCTCCATTTTTCTTACTATAAATCATATCACATATCCCATAGCTTAATGGTTCTCTCTCTATTGTAACAATCTTCACCCTGTACTGTAAATACAACTGTCTTTTTTTCCCCCATGGACCCTGAGCCCCTTGAGAGCAGGGGTCATTTCTTATTCAAGTCCGTTTCCTCAGCTTCTCTGAGTGCCTGACACATATTAGGTGTTCAGAGCATGTTTGTGACTGAATGAAAGAATCAATGAAAACAAGATTTTCTAGAAAAAGCCTGAACCAGAGTTGTTTTCTCTCTCTCTCTCTCTCTGCAAATCCTATTCTGCTTATAGAACACTTCCAAACCCTGAAGGATGAGTTTTACGGCCGACATGTTTTCACAGAGACCAACACATTTTCCAAGACTTCTAGCTCTTTTGCAAAAACAGAAAAAAGCAATGTTAATAGCAAAAGTTAAAAAAAAAAAATGCCATCCAATGAACTCTGTATCTATACTAGGCAAAGACAGACTTAGAGACAGATATATGGAGGAGAATCTGAAATTACCATCTAATTCAAAATAGTCTGATATGGATTGTGAAGAAACACAAGACACAGAGGGAACTGAGAATTTCAAAGATTTAAACCAGATAAAGAAGTAGAAGATCCTGATAGAACCCATCATAGACAAATGTCTTTCTAGGGAATTTTCCAATAAGGAGTGTATAACAGCTAACATGAGATGTTAGTAAGGATGAGATGGTTGGATGTCATCACTGGCTCGATGGACATGAGTTTGAGCAAGCTCCGAGAGTTGGTGATAGGGAAGCCTGGCATGCTGCACTCCTTGGGGTTGCAAAGAGTGGGACCCAACTGAAATGAATAGTTAGCAGCTTTGCCATACTCCAATGAAAACCACCTATTACTAGTTCAGTTCAGTTCAGTCGTGTCCGACTCTTTGTGACTCCATGAATTGCAGCACGCCAGGCTTCCCTGTCTGTCACCAACTTCCAGAGTTCACCCAAACTCACGTTCATCAAGTCGGTGATGCCATCCAGCCATCTCATCCTCTGTCTTCCCTTTCTCTTCCTGCCCCCCAATCCCTCCTAGCATCAGAGTCTTTGCCAATGAGTCAACTCTTCACATGAGGTGGCCAAACTATTGGAGTTTCAGCTTTAGCATCATTCCTTCCAAAGAAATCCCAGGGTTGATCTCCTTCAGAATGGACTAGTTGGATCTCCTTGCAGTCCAAGGACTCTCAAGAGTCTTCTCCAACACCACAGTTCACAAGCATCAGTTCTTCAGCACTCAGCTTTCTTCACAGTCCAACTCTCACATCCATACATGACCACTGGAAACACCATAGCCTTGACTAGACAGACCTTTGTTGCCAAAGTAATGTCTCTGCTTTTGAATATGCTATCTAGGTTGGTCATAACTTTCCTTCCAAGGAGTAAGCGTCTTTAAAAAATTTCATGGCTGCAATCACCATCTACAGTGATTTTGGAGCCCCAAAAATAAAGTCTGACACTGTTTCCACTGTTTCCCATCTATTTGCCATGAAGTGATGGGACCAGATGCTATGATCTTCGTTTTCTGAATGTTGAGCTTTAAGCCAACTTTTTCACTCTCCTCTTTCACTTTCATCAAGAGGCTCTTTATTTCTTCTTCACTTTCTGCCATAAGGGTAGTGTCATCTGCATATCTGAGGTTATTGATATTTCTCCAGGCAATCTTAATTCCAGCTTGTGCTTCTTCCAGCCCAGTGTTTCTCATGATGTACTCTGCATAGAAGTTAAATAAGCAGGGTGACAACATACAGCCTTGACGTACTCCTTTTCCTATTTGGAAACAGTCTGTAATTCCATGTCCAGTTCTAACTGTTGCTTCCTGGCCTGTATATAGATTTCTCAAGAGGCAGGTCAGGTGGTCTGGTATTCCCATCTCTTTCAGAATTTTCCACAGTTTCTTGTGATCCACACAGTCAAAGGCTTTGGCATAGTCAATAAAGCAGAAACAGATGTTTTCTTTAAATATGTATGTGCAGCTAAATAATTATAGATGATAAATATCTTGAGTGAGTTCTCTACCTATTTCTTGTTACTTTTTAAAAATCTCAATTCAAAGAACTCTTCAGAAAAGTTTAAGAAGAAAAGCAGGAAACGGTTGGATTCACCAGTGCCTGTAGTTCTCTGGACTCTCCTTCAAAGAGTCTTATCTACTATTCCAGCCCCCAATTTATTGAGTGTCAGATTCCCTACAATTTTCCCACGTCCAGAACCCAACTCTGATCTGCCCGATCTCTCTTCTCAGATCCTTCCACAAGGAAAGGATTTGGTCACAGCACAGCCTATCAAGAGGAATTTACCTGATTAATATAGAGTGATTAGAGGTAAGACTCAAGTAAAAAACATGCATGCTTATATCTTGTTAGCAAAGTCAAGAATGACACCCTAAATATTAATGCAATCATTATATATATAACATAGATATGTGTGTGTGTGCTAAGTTGCTTCAGTTGTGTCCAGCTCTGCTGTATTCCACGAGGCTCCTCTATCCATGGGATTTCCCAGGCAAGAATACAGGAGATGGTTGCCATTTCCTTCTCCAGGGGATCCTCCTGACTCAGGGATTGAGCTGAGTTTCTTATGTCTCCTGCATTGGCATGGGTTCTTTACCACTAGCGCCACCTAGGAAGGCCATATTTTATATATATATGTAATAGGTCTAACTTGAATAACGACCCTCACAATAATACAAATTTTCCAAAGAACTGAGTATGTAGTATTTATCTCACTGAAAAAGAGGGACAAACTGGGTCATCTGTCAGCTGAAACTTTGTACTCTTATTTTTTTTTCCTGTTCTTACTATTGCCAGAAGGAACTGTCAAAAACAGCAGTTTTCTATCTCACCAGGAAATGGCTTCAGTTCTGTTTTCCCAGAAACCCTGTTCCCAAGTGATTTCACCCAAATTCTAATGTCTTGTAGCTGTGGGACTGTAGAGTTAAAAGGGACACTGAAGATCCTTGAGACAGGAAGCTCTTAACCCTTCATGGATTCATCTGAGAATGCATTGACTGGTATTTGAGCAAACTTCAGGAGATGGTGAAGGACAGAGGAGCATGGTATGCTGCAGTCTATGAGGTCACCTAGAGTCAGACATGACTTAGCAACTGGACAACAAAAGCAAACAGATCTTTACCCCCAGAAAACTGTACCTATACACATTATTTTGCATACACCTCGTACATAGACATCAGCCCCCAAAGGCTGTAAATCCCCAGTTAAGCAAACCAAATCTAGCAATCTAATCCAACCCACTATCTTATTAAGGAGTGAGTGAGTGAGTGAGTAAAGTCACTCAGTCATGTCCAACTCTTTGCAACCCCATGGACTGTAGCCTACCAGGTTCCTCTGTCCATGGGATTTTCCAGGCAAGAATACTGGAGTAGGTTGCCATTTCCTTCTCCAGGAGATCTTCCTGACACAGGGACTGAGCCCGGGGCTCCTGCACTGTAGGCAGATGCTTTACCATCTGAGCCACCAGGGAAGCTAGCAAATTTATGCCATTTTCTTGTTCCCATCCACTTTCTTCCCGTCACATGGTGTGACTTCCCAAAGAGAATTCCAACAACATGAGCACCTTGAATAGGCAATGGACATTTCAAGACTAAAAGCTCAATTATAAATATAAAATTGCAGTTTAAGATTATAGATCATACCTAAAGCAAATCACTAAAATGAAGCCATCATAATAACACACCAATTGTCAAACATACTAGGCAAATGTTTGATAAAGACAAAATGTTTTCTATGAAGAAAACTGAGCACCAAAGAATTGATGTTTTTGAACTGTGGCATTGGAGGAGAGTTTTGAGAGTCCCTTGGACTGCAAAGAGATCCAACCAGTCCATCCTAAAGGAAATCAGTCCTGAATATTCATCAAAAGGACTGATGCTGAAGCTGAAACTCCAATCCTTGGCCACCTGACATGAAGAACTGACTTACTGGAAAAGACCCTGATGCTGGGAAAGATTGAAGGCAGGAAGAGAAGGGGACGACAGAGGGTGAGATGGTTGGAGGGCATCATCAACTCGATGGGCATGAGTCTGAGCAAGCTCCAGGAGTTGGTGATGGACAGGGAAGCCTGCCATGCTACAGTCCATGGGTCACAAAGAATCGGACACGACTGAGAGACTGAACTGGACTGAGAGACTGAACTGATCTGATACCAGGCACTCCTAAATATAATACTCCATTAACCTTCATCATTAACCTATGGCGGGGGGGTGGGCAGGGGGCAGGTTGTCATGCTTCTTGTACAGAGAGGCTGAGTGACTTGCCCAAGGTCACACAGGCTGTAAGTAACAGAGCCAGGGCTGGACCCTAGAATCTGGAACCAGAGCCTGTGCTCATAAACACAACACTGCCCAGACACAAGCTGAATTAGCAAAACAAACATAAATTGTATATAGGATTTTTTTTTGCAAAGGATACTTTTATTCCTGTCAAGAATCTACAGGGATGCTATTTAAGCAAAGCATGTTCCATAGGTCGCATTAATGAGTAGTTAAGAAAGGTTTGCAATTAGCCAATCAATTTTTTTATATCTAAATCCATACTCTTCAAGGATTTCAAATTACTTGCAAGTGTTCTCTCAAGCATTTTAAACATTTCTTTCTATAATCTCATTTATACTACTCATTTGTAAAACTTAAAGTAAAATTGTTTTACTTAAGTTTTCATTTCCCCATTATTTGTAACTAAATGAAAAAGAATTTGCCATTTTTTTAAGAGCAGAAAAGGATCTTACGGATCATTTAGTCTGACCCATTCATTTTATAGTGAGGAAACAGAGCCTATATTAAAGGTGATTTTTATAAAGATTTCACAGCAAGCTGTTAAAAAAATCAGGACTAAAACTCAGTTCTGCGTTTCTATAGCAGACCAAGGTCCAATCCCATGTCCTATTACAGCTCTCTGAGCTTTAAAATTTTCCAGAAGCTTATTTCATTCTTTTTAAATGAAAAACAAAACCAAGTAACAGAATTATTTTTAAGAAGTTGAAATTGCATCATATTTGAGTGACAAATTAACAAGCAATAAAAATATACTGACTTTTACTTTTTATGATACATGAGGCACAGTTTTTCTTAAACCTTAATTACAGCATCGACCCTCTTTCCTCAGAACTTCAAATGATAATTCAAAGCATTGCCTCAAATAAAATTTAAAAATAACAGTAAAGTAAACATTTGCCAGCAAACTATGAAATCTTTCAACCAAAGATTCAAAATCAGAACCAGAAAAGAAGGAAACCAAGCCTCCACAAGGCACTGCTTCTCTGATGCTCTGACCAACCTACCCAGAATTTAAAGCCCTGGATGTCCAAAGCCAGTCAGTCCCAAGCAGGCAGAAAGGAAATGAACATGCCTCAGGGTCAGGGTGGAGAAGGAAATGGCAACCCACCCCAGTGTTCTTGCCTGTAGAATCCCAGGGACAGAGGAGCCTAGTGGGCTGCCATTTATGGGATCACACAGAGTCGGACACGACTGAAGTGACTTAGCAGCTGGATCAGGGGAGCAAAACGCAGTGCCAGACACCCTGCAAACAAGCAACCACTCCCTCATTCCAGCATCTCACTGGATGCAAGGATTATTATTCCTGCTCCTCAGGTGATCACACTGAGGTTCAGAGACTAAGGAACAGGCTTAAATCTCATGTGTAGTCAGTGAAGCAAGAACTGGGTGTGAAGCCTAGATTTGATTTCAGCATGGGAGCTCTTCTCTAAAAATACCACCTTGCTATTACAGGCAGTTGTAGGCCTTCTGGTGGGTACAACTGGTTCAAGCTTAAAGAAAAAATACCTTTCAATCTAAATATAAGTAAAAGTTGAAATACATAAGTAAGTAAAATAAAGATATAAATAAAGCTATTATGAGTTTTATCTCTAAAATGACAGCTTGTGCACTAAATATAAAATCTGGAAGATGCCTGGTAAATAGTTACAGAAAATGGAATGAAGAGGAGGAAGGGAAGAAGGGTGAGAGGGAGGAAAACACTCAAAACTAAGTGGGAGGGTGCTATTGATCACAGGGAGCTCAGCTCGGTGCTCTGTGATGGCCTCGAGGGTGGGATACGGGATGCGAGAGAGCTCTAAGAGAGAGGGGATCATATGTATACATATAGCTGATTCACTTTGCTGTATAGCAGAAACTAACACAATACTGCAAAGCCATTACACTCCAATAATAAAAATAAATAAACAAATATTTTAAAAAACCAAGTAGTCTCAACCCTTGTTATTCAAAGTGTGGTTCAGGAACCAGCAGCAAGGAAGCTTGTTAGAAATGCAGACTCTCAGGTCCCATTCGGATTGCTGAATCAGAACCCGACTTCCACTGAATCCCCCAGGGGATGTGCATACACGTAAAAGTGTGAGAAGGGAGGCTTAGACTAAGCACCAAACAGCAAATACCACTGGAATTCCAAAAAGGAAAAAAGCAGTGATGATCAGAGAGGGCACCAAGCAAGTGATTGAATCTGAGTTAATCTTCCATGTGATTATGCAGAGAATTCCTATGAGGAAATGTTTTAGAATTCTCCCAAGCAGTGAGGAGCAAAAGAAATGTATGAGAAAGAATAGGTGTGCAGGAAATGGAGTGGATTCAGGAGAAGCAAGCAGATCCTTCTGCCCAAGGTGAAGGGTACCTGAGGATAAATGTTTGGAGTTTTCCTTTTGTGTTCTTACTATGCTCCAGGGTCACATAGTCCTGCATATAGGATTTCAATTTACAGAAAAAAAGAAAACTATTAAAGTAAAGTAGGTACACCTGGAAAAGACGAGTACTCTTGGGGAATAAGAGCCAGCTGGATTCTCCTAACACACAGGCAAACTGATGGTTGACTCTGCCACCTGAGTGAGACCCAGTGCCTGATGTGAGCAAGTCCAGTGAATCTATGGTGCAGCGGAAAGCCCTGCACCAAGACTGACAAAGTTTTCATATATTACAGGTTTTATATAAAGAGGTTCTGAGAACAGGATCTATCTACCAAATGTGGTTGCTACCCATGTAAAGTAGGGAGCATGTAGTGACTGGTTTACTGGTGGTTAACCTGGCCCAGTGCCTTTCTCCAGATGAAGCAGATTTCATCGGTGTCCCTGTGGCCTCAGTGATTTGCTGTGATCATTAACTAAATGCTGATCACCCAGAAATGGCATAGGTATATGGCCTTAGAAATGAGCCCTGTCTCTCCAAGTCCACGAGAATCCATTTGCACATAAAACAGACATTTACTAGGGTCGACCTCATGTCAGGGCTTTGCCAGCTACTGTGAATTTGAGAACAGGAAAAAAAAAAAGGTCCTTGGATTCAAGCAACTTATATTCAGTATTTCAGACAGCTAAACAACTGAAAGCCTTTGAGAACCTTGCTAAATGGGGGAAAGGCAGGGTTTTATAGGAGTTTAGAGGAAGGAAATCATCGGTCATTCCAGAGAAATTAATAAGGATCCACAGAGGAGGCAGGAATTAGGCTGAGTGCTGGTAAGTTTGCCAGGTAAAAAGAGGAGAAAGGACAGGATTCTTCCAGGCAGAGAAAGCAAGTTTGCACAAAGCTGGGAGGTATGAGTGAGCTGGAAGTGTTGGGAGCTGTAATGGTTTAAGAATACAGGTTTTGGAATCTCATGGTCCAGGACTGAAAAGGCTTTGCCACGTAGTGCTACAGATTCTCAGAAACTGTGAGATAACAACTATTTGTTGTTTTAGGCAGCTAAATGTGGCGGTGGAGGGATGATCAGTTACAGAGCAATAGATAACTAATACATTGTGAAACCAACGAAGTTTCAGGGCTCCTCCCTCTCACTGGCCTCTTTCAAAGCCCAAAGGGAGTGGCGGCCCTAGCCATGTGTTCACACAGTCACAAGTTTATAAATAGACAAATATAAGATAATGGATTTTGTAATCTCTGAGACAGTTCACATTTTAAATTTTTTAATCCGTTGTGCTTTTAAAATTTATTTTAATGTGCTAGACAGGGTTTGGAGAAAAAGAACCTTCCTGCACTGTTGATGGGAATGTAAATTGGTACAGCAACTATGGAGAACAGTATGGAGCTTCCTTACAAAACTAAAAATAGAACTACCAATGACACAGCAATTCCACTCATAGGCATATACTGAGAGAAAAACATAATTTGAAACAATACATGCACCTCAGTGTTCACGGCAGCACTGTTTACAAGAGCTAGGACAGGGGAGCAACCTAAACGTGCATCATCAGGCGAATGGATAAAGATGTGGTACATATTTACAATGGACTATTACTCAGCCATAAAGAAGAACAAAATAAATGCCATTTGCAGAAACATGGATAGACCTAGAGATCGTCATATGGAGTGAAGTTAGTCAGACAGAAAAAGACAAATATAATGTCAGTTATATGTGGAATCTGAAAAAAGGGTACAAATGAACTTACTTGTAAGGGTTCTTAAGGGTAAGGGGGACAACTACATTGGGAGACTGAGATCAACATATATACATTATACACCATATGCATACCATATATACAATATATAAAATAGATAACTAATACAGACCTACTATATAGCACAAGGAAATCTTCTAAGCACTCTGTAATGGCCTATATGGGAAAGGAATCTAAAAGAACAGTGGATATATGTATATGTATAACTGATTCACTTTGCTGTACACCTGAACCTAACACAATGCTGTACATCAACTATAATCCAATAAAATTTTGTAAATGTATTCTAAACATCAACTTTTATATACAAATGTATAATATATAAATATGAAAGTTTATGAGTATGTAAATTTCAGTTCAGTTCAGTCCCTCAGTCATATCCAACTCTTTGAAACCCCATGGAATGCAGTATGCCAGGCTTCCCTGTCCAACATCAACTCTGGGAGCTTGCCCATACTCATGTCCATCAAGCCACTGATGCCATCCAACCACCGTATCCTCTGTCATCCCCTTCTCCTGCATTGAATCCCAGCATCAGGGTCTTTTCTATAGAGTCAGTTCTTCACATCAGGTGGTCAAAGGATTGGAGTTTCAGCTTCAGCACCAGTCCTTCCAATGAATATTCAGGACTGATTACTTCCAGGTTAGACGAGTTGGATCTCCTTGTGGTCCAAGGGTCTCTCAAGAGTCTTCTCCAGCACCACAGTTCAAAAGCATCAAGTCTTCAGTGCTCAGCTTTCTTTATGCTCCAATTCTCACATCCATACACAACAAAAACTATAACTTTGACTAGATGGACCTTTGTCAGCAAAGTAAGGTCTCTGCTTTTCCATATGCTGTCTAGGTTGATCATAGCTTTTCTTCCAAGGAGCAAGCATCTTTAAATTTCATGGCTGCAGTCACCATTTGCAGTGATTTTGGAGCCCAAGAAAATAGTCTCTCACTGTTTCCACGGTTTCCCCATCTATTTGCCATGAAGTGATGGGACTGGATGCCATGATCTTAGTTTTTTAAATGTTGGGCATCAAGCCAGGTTTTTCATTCTCCTCTTTCATTTTCACCAAGAGGCTCTTCAGTTGCTCTTCACTTTCTGCCATAAGAGTGGTGTCATCTGAGTATGATATTTCTCCCAGAAGTGTTGATTCCAGTTTGTGCTTCATCCAGCTTGGCATCTCACATGATGTGCTCTCACATGATATAAGTTAAATAAGCATGGTGACAATATACAGCCTTGACATACTCCTTTCCCGATCTGGAACCAGTCCATTGTTCCATGTCTGGTTCTAACTGTTGCTTCTTGACCTGCATACAGATATCTCAAGAGGGAGGCAGGGTGGTCTGATATTCTCATCTCTGAGAATTTTCCACAGTTTGTTGTGATACACACAGTTAAAGGCTTTGGCACAGTCAATAAAGCAGTTTATTTCCTGGAATTCTCTTGCTTTTTGATGACCCAACAGATGTTGGATTTGATCTCTGGTTCCTCTGCCTTTTCTAAAACCAGCTTGAATATCTGGAGGTTCATGGTTCACATACTGTTGAAGCCTTGCTTGGAGAATTTTGAGCATTACTTTGCTAGCATGTGAGATGAGTGCAACTGTGCAATAGTTTGAGCATACTTTGGCATTGCCTTTCTTTGGGATTGGAATGAAAACTGACCTTTTCCAGTTCTGTGGCCACTGCTGAGTTTTCCAAATTTGTTGGCATATTGAGTGAAGCACTTTCACAACATCATCTTTTAGGATTTGAAATAGCTCAACTTGAATTCCATCACCTCCACTAGCTTTGTTTGTAGTGATGCTTTCTAAGGCTCACTTGACTTCGCATTCCAGGAATGTCTGGCTCTAGGTGAGTGATCACATCATCATGGTTATCCAGGTCATGAAGATCTTTTTGTACAGTTCCTCTGTGTATTCTTGCCACCTCTTCTTAATATCTTCTGGTTCTGTTAGATCCATAATGCTTCCATCCTTTATTGTGTCCTCTTTGCTTGAAAGGTTCCTTTGGTATCTCTAATTTTCCTGAAGAGATTTCTAGTCTTTCCCATTCTATAATTTTGCTCTATTTCTTCGCATTGTTATTGCTTAGGAAGGCTTTCTTTTCTCTCCTTGCTATTCTTTGGAATTCTGCATTCAGATGGATATATCTTTCCATTTCTCCTTTGCCTTTCACTTTTCTTCTTTTCTCAGCTATTTGTAAGGTCTCCTCAGACAAACATTTTGCCTTTTTGCATTTCTTTTTCTTGGGCATGGTTTTGATCACCACATCCTGTACAATGTCACAAGTCTCCATCCATAATTCTTCCAGCACTCTATCAGACCTAATCCCTTTAATCTGTCACTTCCACTATATAATTATAAGGGATTTGACTTAGGTCATACCTGAATTGTCTAGTGGTTTTCCCTATTTTCTTCAATTTAAGTCTGAATTTTGCAATAAGGAGTCCAAGGGACTCTCAAGAGTCTTGTCCAACTCCACAGTTTAAAAGCGTCCATTTTTCAGCACTCAGCTTTCTTTATGGTCCAGCTCTCACATCCTTACATGACTACTGGAAAAACCATAGCTTTGATTAGATGGACCTTTGTTAGCAAAGTAATGTCTCTCCTTTTTAATATGCTGTCTAGGTTGGTCATAACTTTTCTTCCAAGAATAAAGTATCTTTTAATTTCATGGCTGCAGTCACCATCTGCAGTGATTTTGGAGCCCAAGAAAATAAAGTCTGTCACTATTTCCATTGTTCCCTCATCTATTTCCCATGAAGTAATAGGACAAGATGCCATGATCTTCATTTTTTGAATGTAAATGTAAAATATGATAAATATATACATAAATGCACACAGGTTAAGTCACCCTTTAGACTATATCTAACCAAGCTCCTCTGTCCTTGGGATTCTCCAGGCAAGGATACTGGAGTGGGTTGACACACACTCCTCCAGGGGATCTTCCCAACCCTGGGACTGAACCTGCCCCTCTTATGTCACCTGCATTGGCAGGCAGGTTCTTTACCCCTGGCAACACCTGGGAAGTCCCATACACATAAATATGTAAATATAAAACATACTTTTACACATGAGACAGCGTGTTTAATGTTATGTAGTATGCATGATGCTATGCTTAAGGAGATGTGTATTGATACTATATATAAACCAGATATCATTTGGAGAATTAAATAAATTTCATTTCCTGGATGTGGATTAATCCAGAACCATGTCAGGCAATCTCTAGTCTTGCCTCTGTCTTTCCATTCCTTTCTTGTACCGTCTCCATGCAGAGCTCACTCCTCACCATCTTCTTGAAGGAGTCCAATCTTACCAAACAATGTGTGGTTTTCTAATGTTTCAGGACAGGCTGGCTGAGCCATGAGGAAGAGACTACCTTCTGCCCCCTAAGGCATCCCATCCCCCTGTGGCGAGCTTCTCTCAGAGCCCATCTACTTGCCATTTGACGCCACCCCCAAAGCCCCCAAAGAAGGTCTTTGCTGTCACTTGCAGAACCCTACTGGTTGCCTCCCTGCTTCTGACTACTATTTGCCAAGAGACAGATGTGTGCATGTATGCTTACTCATGTCTGACTCATGATTTTGACCCCATGGACTGTACCCCCATCAGGCTCCTCTGTCCATGGGATTCTCCAGGCAAGAATACTGGAGTGGGTTGCCATTTCCTTCTCCAGGGGATCTTTCTTACCCAGGGATTGAACCCACATCACCTGCATGGTAGGCAGAAGAATCTTTACCACTAAGCCACTAGGGAAGCCCGCCAGGAGATACCTCCCTGCAATTCTAAGAGACAGCACATCACAGCCCACTGTAAATTTATGCTGGGCTATCTGGATAGTCACATCCTTAAAAACAAGCCTGAAACATGACTCCACTGGCCCTGTTTACTTCAGGTTAAAGATCATATCACATTCAGAAGCAGAACTAGATGTAATTGAAAGGGTTAATGAGAAAAGTCAGACATAAGTGAGCTTCCTGTACATCACACTCCTTCCAAATAAACACAATCACAGCATGGTGTAGAAATTAAAGCTCTGCAGCAGTTCTAAGAGAAAAGATGAAAAATGGAACTGTCACAGAGCAAATGACAGGATAGTCCTGTGAGTTCAACAGAGTCTATGTCATAAGAATCGGTACCTTATTCACCTGTGAGTGGTGACTTCATTTCATCAAAACATCATCTATTCACATTAAGTCAGTAATTGTCAATTTGAATTGCTTTTATTGTGATAAGTGGAATATTTCCTGCCATATCAGTGAACAAGGATGACTTTAGCCATTAGGATTGCAGCCACTTCCTATGGTGAGTCCCAGGGGAGTTTAGGATGTGAAAAAAACACAGGATACTAGCCCCAGATAGCTGAGATACATATGTAAGGAATGATTTCAGTAAACCCAACCTCTTGCATTTTCCTATACATAGAAAAGTGCTAAATACCTTAATTTGAGATATCTGCTTTTCTTTAACAACAATCTTTGGATGTTTAGACTACCTGCCCTTTGTTGCAAAAGGCTCCTGCCTTGCTTCTTCAGTATAGTTCTCTTACAGCTACTTGAGATGGTATCTCCTGGGCTTGAAGTCCTAAAATCCCCACCTAATAAAAACATAACTCTCAACTTTTAGATTGTGACTTTATTTTTTTTAAGTCAACAGTAGCTTTGTTAGTAGTCTATAGTGTGTAAATGTGGTTTGGCTCTAGAGCCATATAAGAATTATAAGCATAAGGAACATAAATACATTTCACATTTGTTCATGTATAAGTCAACATTTGGTGGGGCCGACGGTGTCCTATGGGCACTTTTTTCAGGTTTACAGCATACCAGCTTAACAGTTTAGAAAATGAAAAAACAAAAACAGAAAAAGGAGTATCCACTATGAACTCAGTTATTCATTCATTCATTGACCCGTTAAATACATATTTACTGGATACTGATTACATGTTGCCAGGAATCATTTGAAACACTGGATACAGCAATACCTGTTAGGCAAGGTCGTGATTCTCCTCCATCTTGCTTTCAAACATAAAGGAAATGTTTTTAAAGGTAATTTTAGAATTTGACACATGCATAGAAGGAAAGAAACCAGGGTGATCTGGTAACAAGTGGCTGAAGAGGCTGCTTTGGTTCAAAGGAGAGGTCACTCTGTGGACATAACATTAGCCTTGAGACCAGGGAAGGGACAACCTTCTACAAAAACCAGAGGATTAACTTTCCAGGAAGAGGAAATAGGAAATGTAAAGGCCCTGGGTGAAATGACTAGAAAAGAATCCATGCAGGGAGTAGGGGGAGGGTGTAGGTAGGCAGACCAGACCATACTTGATCTTTTTAATGATTTAAAAGGGATCTGGATTTTATTCTAGGTACTTCTGGAAACCTCTGGAGAGTTCTTCAGATGGTAATAACAAGATTTAGTATAAACTGTGAAAAGTAAAATGAAGTCTATGAAACAAATAAGAGTGAAAACCAGATGAGTTGGGAGGCTACTGGAGTAAACAAAGAAATGGCAATGACTGGGTGAGGAGGTGGCAGTGGAAACCAAAAGAAATGGATGAATGTGAGATACTGGTAGAGATACACGGGTCTTGGTGATGGACTGGATGTTAAAAGGTGAAGGAGAGGAAGATAAGATTCAGAGGTGCTGTGAAGATTTAGGAATTGAGGCGTTGGTGTTTTTATTTTAAAATAAAACAGCATGGGTATAGCAATAATTCTGAATGGAAATAAAACATTAAGATTCAGTATGTTTGGACGGTGGAAATAAAGTTTCCTTTTTGTGTGGATATAAATTTCTAAATGAAAATATATAACTAATACCTTTTGTTTAAATTTCCTGGTGATAATTTTTTTTTTTTTTTTTTTGAGTCAAGCCTCCAAGTCATCTGAGGAAGGCAGAAGTCTGTTAGAAGTCTGAATAGGAGAGTCCCAGAATAGAAGAAGCCAAGGATTAAAGCAAGAAGTAAGGATGGGGACTTGGGTCAATGGATATTATAGAAAGTAAGGCCACAGCAAGTCAGAAAGGGAGCTTGGACTTGCTAACTTGGCTGTCTTAGTCTACCTGTGCATCACAACTGCTTTTAAAGAGCTGGCAATACCCATCTGTTCACACCAAACAATAATAATGCTCAGTATTAGTATTATTATCTCTCAATGAATGGGAGTTTCCACCACTAAAATGCAAAATTGGTACCAATCTACTCCCCTCTTTACCACTCAAAGCACAAGAAAGAACACAAAGGACAGGGTGGCAAGGAGGTCATATCCAAATTGTGTATTTTATCCTCATTATTATTCATGGTCATTAAAATTGCCAACTTGAAATGACAGTATAGACAGCAAAACTGAGAAACAAAGTGCTCTGTCCATGAGATTTTCCCGAACCTAAAAAAAAAAGAGAAACAAACTACATTTCTAAGATTACACAACTGTCTGCTGACTTGAGTCCTATTTTCTTTCCATCATAGTGTGTTAAACACAACAGTTTGGTACTTCCCAATACTTTTCACACCATGCCACACATAGAGACTGATAGTTTTACAGGATAGTGGGGCAAATGGGCAGGGATGCTCCTGGCCTGCTATCTCCTCAGAGTGCCATCTGCCCCAAGGCTTATGTGACCACACAGAAACTAAATGGATAAACAGCTAGACACAACTTTAAGAAAACTGTACATTTGTGTACAGGAGACTTAAATCGGTGATTCCCAAACCTTCCAAAACTTTGGAAAACTTTTAAGACAGATTCCCAAGGCCTTATCCAAGACATACTAGTAAAATTGCATATGTGAGACAAATCGCCAGTCCAGGTTCGATGCAGGATACAGGATGCTCGGGGCTGGTGCACTGGGATGACCCAGAGGGATGGTATGAGGAGGGAGGTGGGAGGGGAGTTCAGGATGGGGAACACGTGTACATCCGTGCTGATGTATGGCAAAACCAATACAATATTGTAAAGTAATTAGCCTCCACTTAAAATAGATAAATTTATATCAAAAATTAAATTAAATTAAATTTAAAAATCATATTGGTAAAATTGCTTATGATTTCACGTAACAGAAGATACCCACTCAAATTGTGTTAAGCAATTAATAGGAAGTTTAAGCTTTGGTCAGTTTTAACACTAATTCAGTGTCTCATCCACAAAACCATACTGAGCATATCAGCTTTGTCTTCCAGTTGCTTCTCCTTGTTAATCAAAAATGGCTGCACCTCTTCTAGGCAATAAAATAGTCTCCGTTATACAATCTTCAGCAATGTAAAGAGGCAGAAGGGGCCATGTTTTCTTATGTCTCTCTAATTTAGAACCTTCCTCTGAAGCCTTAAAGCTGACTTAGTCTCATCTAATTAGCCTCATGTACTTAGTTAGCATGTATCATTCTTTGTTTGGCAGCTAAGTCCTATCTGACTCTTTGTGACCCCATGGACTGCAACATGCCAAGCTTCCCTGTCCCTCACTGTCTTTCAGAGTTTGCTCAAACTCATGTCCATTGAGTTGGTGATGCCATCCAACTATCTCATCCTCTGTGGCCCCCTTCTCTTCCTGCCCTCAATCTTCCCCAACATAATTAGCTTCATATAATTGATAACAATGGAGTCACATTCCTACCCTTAAGCAAATCAGTAGCAAGAAGAGTGGTTCATCCTGATTGGTTTATGTCACTCATGATTAAAACTCTAGAGCTAGAAATTCAGTTACTAATCTGAGTCAGGAAATACCCAAATAAAACAAGATTTTGCCCATTAGGAAGAAGTGTAGGTAAGCAACAATTATCAAATGCTACATAAACAAAACCAAAATCTTTGAAAAACCCTAACATCTATATTTTAAAAAAAAAAAAATTAAAATCATTATGATGATGGGCCAGGTTTGGGAACCACAGTTCTCAACTCACGGTGCTAGCCCACTTGTGGCCTTTGTGTAAATTAGCAGAGAATGCCTCCTCTAGCTTGTGGCTTACAGCTGTGAGCACAGGGCAGTTTTGTTGGAGTGGAAACAAAGTAGGCCCTCCTGCTCCCCTTCACATCAGGGAGCAGGGCAGGGGCTAAATTTTAATCCCTCAGTTCCTTTCCCCTCCCTGAGCTCAGTGGGGTGCTGATCAATGTTTATCAATGTTTATCCCTGATCTGTAGAGGCCAGTTCCCATTGTGTACATGTGCCCATCAAGGCCGAGTTTAAGCTACTGTCGTAATGTCACTGGATGTGGAGCTGGGAAGTCATGTTCATAGTCAGTGCTGAGAAGTATCAGTCAGCACCAGCACACCTTGGACATGGACTCACCATGTAAAAACGCAAGTTGCACAGTCAAGCATAGTACCTGCCTGTAACCACGCTTTGCTCCACATGGGGAGACCTTACCAAAATAAAGCTATATAAAACTGACTAGTTTTTTATTATATATATATATAAAGATAATAAGTGCCTAGTTCTAAACACAAGCCCTGGTAACTGCATTTTTTTTAAATTTTTTTTAATACTTTATTCTACATTACAATACTGTATTTGTTTTGCCATACATTGACATGAATCAGCCACAGGTAACTGCATTTTAAAAAGCATTGTTTCACAACCTCCACCCTACCTTAAATGATACTCCACTTGGAAATTAATAATGCAGAGAAACTTCATATATTTTAAGTAACACAATGATCAAGAGTATAATTTATTACTCATTAGTGGGAAAGACAACTTGATATTTAAAAAAGTAGAACTCATAAAAGGCTAAGTAAAAATGAATCACTTTTATAAATAATGTCAAAGGAAATTATTATAGCTTTGAATTTTGGGGAAAGCACAAAATTTATTGAAGAAAAATTCCTATCTCTGATGCTACCTAATAATATAGAGGAAGCTTAAACAATCTATTACGTGGTCATACAGTTTTTCCTTTGCCTCAAATGCTTGCTTTAAGTCTTGCTTTATATAAATGCGGATATGCTTCTCCTTTTCATATTGACATGGATACCAAAATAAAGGAAGCTGGTATAACCTACGGTGAAAGTGTCATATTTTGTGTCACGCTACCTTGGAGGAAGTCTGTTCTACCACCTGCCAATGGTATAATTCTGGTCTAGTCACTTAACCTCTCCTAACCCAGATACCCTCATGGATAACTCCTATAACCTCATGGATAACATCAAGGAAATAACAGCACTTAGATCATAGGGCTTAGAAGCAGTGTAGATGGAATAATTCAAGCCTGTACTCAGTACCATGGCCAGCATAGAGTACATACTCCATAGATATTGGCCACAGGGCACTCAGTCACTTGGGCAGAGCTGGTGTCCAAAAGCCTGTAGAAGTCTATCCAAGCAACCAATCAACCAAGCATCATGGTAGCTACACCAAGCACCTCTCAGAATTTATTCTCATCCTTGGTGAAGGAAACTAAGAGGTGACAGTGACTGAGCAAATAGCCTATAGCCGGCTCACAACAAAGTAGTCTAGCTCAAGTGTTCTTATTGTATTTCACAAGCACGACTGTGACTCTGTGTTTATGTTTTTACACCTCCCTACTCACTCTTTCTAGTTCTCAGAGGGTTTTTGTCTCCTCTACCTCCATTTCTTACTGTGTATTTGTCGCCCATCAGGACTTAAAGAGAGAAGAAACCACTGGCCTAAATAGCAAAAATAATGGATTTCTATGTATGTTTATAAACGGTGCCTTGTTAGTAGGAACGTTTTTCATTTATTTGATCTTTTCTTGCAGAGATCAGATAGACCAGCTAGGCAAGAAGTGGAAGATGAACTTGGACAGGAGAGGATAAGAACCTTTGGTTCAACAGTGGGAGGAAGAAGGATCTTCCATCAGGAGAACCAGGGAGCTGACAGCAAGCACCCTCAGGGCTGTGCTTCAGCAATGAAGGACCAGTTCTCCTGCCCACTCCCATCACCTCTACATCATCTGTGGACAACACCCATTTAATGATCTGGCCCCTAGACTAAGCTTCCAGAAGGAAGGTGGATGGACAGCTTCTGTGGCAAGGACCCCCTTCACAGAGGCACTGGCTAGGATCAGTGGAAGTCCCCTGTGAGTCATGGCTGTGGTGGACACATCATTTCTATTACATAGGCATCAGGGCAGGTATTTGTCAGCAGGGTTTCTAGACCTCAGCACAACTGACATTTTGATAGACAATTCATTGTTATTTGGAGCAATATTATGCACTGTGGAACACCTGCCTCCTACTTGTAACACCTAAAAGTGTCTCCAAATATACCCAGATGTCCACTGGGGAGCAAAATCACCCCTGGGATGTGGGGCAGGGAACCAGTGTTCTACACAATAACTTCATAACAGTGTTACAATCCCCATGGCACAGAAGACAGCGCTGAATTAGAGAGTCAGTAGGTTGTCCAAGGTTGCAGGACCAGGGAACGGTTTGCTTTGTCTGAAGCATGTGTTTCTCTAGCATTCTGCCTCTCTTCATGGGACTTCAAAGTCTAGCTCAGAATCTTTAAAATAGTAGGCATTTCATAAGTGTTGTTACATTAAACAATAAATGAATGAATGACAGGATTTTCCCATTTTAATTTTCTAGGTTCTTATCCTCCATCAAAGTAAATAGGCAGAAATTTTATAGTCAGTAACAAGGACCACCGAGCCTGAAGTGGTGATAATCAGCCTTGTCCAAAGGTCTCTCACCTGGAGTGCCCCAAGAGACATAAGGCTTTTCTGAAAAGCTACTGATAGAGACCAGAGAGATCACACCAGCTGTGAGACAGCCTGAGACACAGGTCATCTACAAGAAAGAAGAAAGTCTTCCTGTCACTGTTATCACTACTCCCTTGGGTAAACAGTCTTCCTATCTGTACCAGATAAATAAAAAAGCAGCAGGGGGACTTCCAGGTGGTCCAAGGGTTAAGACCTTGCCTTCCAGGGCAGAGGGTACAGGTTCCATCCCTGATGGAGGGGCTGAGACCCTTGCATGCCTGCCTTGTGGCCACAAAAACAAAAGTAATATTGTAACAAATTTAATAAAGACTTAAAAAAATGATTCACATTAAAAAAAAAAATCTTAAACCGAAACAACAGCAGAACTCCTTCCCCTCCTTCCTTATATGAATCGTTGAGATGTATATGACATTCTTACAGAGAAGAACTTTGGCCTGGCAGTCTCTCTTACAAAGAAGAACTTTGGCCTGGGAGTCAAGAGACCTGGATTCCAGCCCTGACTCTAATCAACCATGGGATGTGTATATATCATTTGTCCCCTGAGACTGTTTCATTGTCTGATATTTAGAAATGGAGACACACGATGACTCAGATCTTTTCTGAATCTCTTGTTCTTTGAACCCATGTGTATAAGACAATCATCTACTGTTCTTTTCTAGATCTCTTGTTCTTTGGATTTGTGTATATAGGATTGCCATTTGCTGCAGTATTAAAACCGTCTGCTTAAGCCATTTCTGTGAATTGCTATAGAATTTAGATTGGAGCTGGAAAAATCAATAACCAAGTCACCAAACATATAAGTTAGCTCCCATGACTTGATTATTTCTATGCATTGCAAATAGCTTCGATTTAAATATTTATGATTTTGCAGCCAGTTCAGGCATGTAGTCATTCTGTCATGTATTGAATAAAAAATAATCAATGGAAAATAATGGCCTCATCAAGCTCCAGTCAAACTGAATGTTGAATAGCCTAACTGCAGACATGGCAGATTTTCTTTAAATCAATCTTCCAACATGAATCCTACACTTATAAATACCCAACATCCACTCTTTCTGTGGAACCACTCAAATTTCTGTCTCTGCTGCTGCATTTGTGACATTCTCTCCATTCTGAATATTGTAGCAACTCTCAAAAGTCTACTACAGATGGACAGTGAGGTCTCTTGAATCTTCTCATGAGAGGTAACACTTTCTGCCTCTGAATTCTTTCAGTCAAAAAACGTTGAATACTTTCTCTGTTATATTCCCTGGAGCTCAGAGCAGAGGAAATGATTGCTGAACTCCAGAGAGTTATATGCAAGGTGTTACAAGAGCAGCTATGCACTGTAAGACTAAGGTGAGGTTAACTGAGTAAGGAAGGGAAATGGCACACGACAAGGGTGACAGGCAGGAGAAAGGGGGACAGTTGATGTCACTGTCATTCTGCAATTACCGCAGCTTAATAAATAAGACCCTGTTTCAGAAGCATGAACTGTAAGAAAGCATCATTCATAAACCCATAGAGGAAGGTGAAGGATGATTTGTGTAAGGCGGCATAAGCCAGTGCAAGTCTAATGAGGGGGTGGACATGATCAGATTAGTATTTTATAGGAGAGCTCTCTGACAACCGCATGGAAGATAGAACAAAGAAAGACATGACCAGCTAGGAGAAAAGTGAGACAGTCAGGAAGCTGTTGAAGTGAAACAGATCAGACATCCTGAGAGTGAGCACAAAGGCAGTGGTCAAGAAGTGACCAGGAAGGTTAAGTTTAGAACATATTAAGAGGTACAAGTCCACCAAACATTATTGTAAGTGATGATTAAAGGAAAGGCAGGAATTCATGATGCTATCCTGATTTCTGGCTTGGAAGATGAAGTGGATGATGGTGGTTTTCACCAACTTGAGGAACTCAAGAGGCAGAGCAGATCTGGGGCTAGAATGAATTGATAATTTGAGGTATATTGAGTTTGAAGTGCCAGTGGCACCTGTCAATGGAGAGGTCCTTTAGGCACTGAAATACATAAAATCAGATACTCAGGAAAGTGATACGACCTGAAAACGTAGATTCTTTTCCTTCTTACTATGAAATATAACACACACCCAGAAAAGTATGCAAAAATAAATGAACAGCCTAATGAATTATAAATTAAACATTCATGCAACTCAGGTCAAGAAATAAGCCCCTTCCATTTTCAAAGCCACTTGAATACCTTTTCCTAATCACACACAAGTCCCTCCCTCCCAACAGAATAACCATCTTGATTTTATGGTCCTCATTTCCCTATTTTCTACTTTTAGCACCTAATTCTTAATCACTCCAGCTTAACTGTACCCATTTTGATCTTTATAATGACGTGGAATGTATTTTTATGACTAGTGTCTTGTCTCCTACATTTTTGCAAAATAAATCCATGATACTTGCTGTGTGTCACTGAGGTTCATTTGTTTCCATTGTAATATAGTATTCAGTTTTATTTTTTCCTGGTGGATCTTTGAGTTGTTCTTTCTGTTATGAATAAAGTTGTTATGAACACAGTTAAAATTATCACCTGATAGACATATCTGTTAGGTAAATAACTTGGAATGGAATTCCTAGGTCAAAAGATAGCATAGAATCCTTAACTTTAGTAGAAGACATCAACCATGGTCTTAGTAACTGTACCACTTTACATAAACATCAGCAATAAACAAGACTTCCAGCTGCCACGCAATCTCACCAACACTTGATAACGGGTGCCTTTTTAATTTCAGCCATTCTGATGAGTAGAGGTATTACATGTGGCATTTTGCTGATTAACTTGTAAAGTTGAGTGCCTGTAATTAATTTCTATTTACTAATCATTTAAATACCCTCTTTGAGGGAATGTCTGTTCCAATATCTTACCTGCCTTTTTCTCTGCTGGTTTGTCTATATTTCTGTCACTGACTTATGGAAAATCTTTGTATTTTCAGGATGAAAGTCCTTTGTTAATTATATGTATTGCAAACCTGTTTTGTGATGCTGGATTTTTTTCTTTCAACTCTCTAAATAGAGTTTATTAGTGAACAAAAGTTTTAAATTTTCCTCAGAAAATTAGATTTTTTTGGTTTTTAGGTTTAGATCTCCAATTTACCTGAAATTGATCTTGCATATGGCTTGAGGTTGGTATGAAGTTTCTTTTTTTCCAAATAGATATCCAATTATTGAAGCACCATAAATAAATTGCTCTTGTGTGTGTGTGTGTGTGTGTGTGTGTAGTTTTATGAGATCTCTAGAGTCCCTTGGACTGCAAGGAGATCCAACCAGTGCATTCTAAAGGAGATCAACCCTGAGATTTCTTTGGAAGGAGTGATGGTAAAGCTGAAACTCCAGTACTTTGGCCACCTCATGCGAAGAGTTGACTCATTGGAAAAGACTCTGATGCTGGGAGAGATTGGGGGCAGGAGGAGAAGGGGACGACCGAGGATGAGATGGCATCATGGACTCGATGGATGTGAGTCTGAATGAACTCCAGGAGATGAACAGGGAGGCCTGGCGTGCTGCGATTCATGGAGTCGCAAAGAGTCAGACACGACTGAGCAACTGAACTGAACTGAGTCTGTTCTTAAGGCCATTTGTCTTTTAATCACTAGCTTGCTATTGCTATTTTTAATTGTTGCAGCTTTTAAAAAATCTCTATATTAAATAGAATAAGTTCTCTTTTCCAAGGATATATTGGCTATTTTGAGACTTTTACTGTTCCATTTAAATCAAATAATTCTGCACATATTCACAAAAACCATTGGATTTTAATTGTGAGTACAATATATCTATATTTAGGAAGACTTGATAGCTTTATTATATCGAGTCTTCCAATCTGACATGAAATATTTCTCCATTTACTTCAGTTTCCATTAATGTCTCCCAAATTTTCTGTATAGAGGTTATGCACATCTTTGAATATGTCTAATCCTAGAACTCTTTCAGTTTTACATGACAAGTTTTAAACTTTATTTTTCATGTGTTACCGTATATAAAAATGGACTGCCTTTTACTTCATTGATCTTATATCTAACAATCTCACTAAACTCCTTTTTAATTTTACTAATTTCTCTGTATGTCCTTCTAGATTTGCTATATTAAAATCATATCATTAGCAAATAATGACAGTTTTATTTACTTCTTTCTACTTTCCAACTTTTATTTGTTCTTCTTGCCTTATTGCAGTGGCTAAACCTCTCAGAGATAACTAAATGTGGTAAGAGTGGGAATATTTCTTGTTCTCAATCTCAAATGGAAAATCTCTGTCATGAATACATATGCAAAATCCTTAACAAAATATGAACAAATGAGACTCTGTAATATATCAGAATATATCATGCCCAAATTAAATATTTCAGAAATGCAAGTTCTTGAGTCAGGCTGATCTTTGTGTTTCCTTTTCATAATACTCATCAGATTTTGCTATTCAAGTTATGCTGCTGCTGCTAAGTCACTTCAGTCGTGTCTGACTCTGTGCGACCCCATAGACAGCAGCCTACCAGGCTCCTCCGTCCCTGGGATTCTCCAGGCAAGAACACTGGAGTGGGTTGCCATTTCCTTCTCCAATACATGAAAGTGAAAAGGAAAAGTGAAGTCGCTCAGTCATGTCCAACTCTTAGCGACCCCATGGACTGCAGCCCACCAGGCTCCTTTGTCCATGAGATTTTTCAGGCAAGAGTACTGGAGTGGGGTGCCAATATGCTAGATACTTGGAACTAACAGGAAATATTGCTTCTCTTTCTTTTCTCTGGAGGATTTTATATAAGATTTCTTTAATATTTGGTAGAATTTACTGTATAAACCATGTGAGCCTGGAGTTTTCTAGGCGAGAAATTTTGTATTTATGGACCTGTATCACAGGCCTTATATAACTTTGTGCCTGTTTTACAGCCAAATTTTACTTCTGTGAAGGATTAGTTCCCTACTAGTATACGATTTTCTTGAAGGCCAGAACAGTGTCTCCAATGCACATCTTGGAACCTTGTGCATGGCAGATGTACCATGAATCTAACTGAAATAACTACAGTATTCATTTGGGAGTCATTTTGAATACTTAATCCCAACATAATATGTATGTATTCTGTTTTATGGTCTTTATTTATCTCATTGGCATCTATGGGAAAGGTTAGTGTTCTCTCCAAGGACTAATAAGAGCCACAAAATGTTATGAGCATTTAGTACATGTACATCAGCCGTCTGGGTGTGAGACAAAACTGAGGAAGAGGACGCTTTGATGATCTGGCTGAGTGGTTTCCAGTCTGGAGAAGGAGGTAAAAAATGCACATGTCCCTTTGGGAAAGCAAAATTTTTTTTTCCTAGTTCTCATAAAACATGGACTTTAGATTGTGTCTTTGCTTTCAATAGCTGCACTGAGTAGACTTAGCTCCTTTGAGAGCTAAGTACTCCTTTGAGAAATCTCAGGACGATGCTATCCCCTCAATAATTTAAGTGTTCTATTATGTAGTAACTTAATACTTTACTACTGGGCTTAAAATTTTATATTGCATTCTTTAAGAACCTGGCAAAATACTGCAAAACAGGCAACGTGAAACACCTTGGAAATACTTTCATAATACCAGCATCTCTCATCCCTGGTGGGAAGGGAGGTGAAGCAGGGTTGTCTTGCTAAGTCTAGGCCCTAGAAAGCCCCAGAGGAATACAGGGCTTCTCACACTCAGTGCTCTAGGTGCCTATAACCAGAAAGCTAGGACCACAGAGCACACCTAGAAAACCATGTCTCACCCATCAAGAAAGCAGCTGTGTCCAAGGTGGGGATTAGGGTAAGAATGTGAAACCAAGGGTCAACAAGCAAAAAATGGTTGAATTCGTAAAACAAGGAGACACAGTTCATGACACAGTTCAAGAAGGGAGATCACAGGCTTTGGTTGTCAGCTGCTCCTGGCAGTGAGTGTGAGCCAGATTTATTTGAAGAATCTATCATGAAATAATTAACTTTTAGAGAGAGAGACAGCATAATTTCTAAAGCTGAGGAGGCCAGTCTTTTCTTGGCCTCTTACTAGCTGTGCGATCTTATAAAAAAAAAAAAAAAGTAGCTTATCTAATTTTCAGGTTCTTCATCTGTAAAATTAAAAGTAACTAAGTCTCAAGGTGGTAACCATAGTTAAATGAGATAGCGCATATGTAATATCCTAGCACAACACTGAGCATATAAAAGGTAATTAATAAATGCTATTTCCATACTACAACTTGTGTTAATCAGGGTAATATTAATAATATTAATATAATGTAATATTAATAATGTAAATTATTATTAATAATATAATATTGATGTAATATTCCCTGTATAACACAGGGAACTATATTCAATATCCTATGATAAACCATAATGGAAAAAGTAATTAAAAGAATGTATATACACATATGGGCTTCCCCGGCAGCTCAGCAGTAGAGACTCCACCTGCTGTACAGGAGATGTGGGTTCAATTCCTGGGTCAGGAAGATCCCCTGGAGAAGGAAATGGCAATCCACTCCAGTATTCTTGCCTGGAGAATCCCATGGACAGAAGAGCCTGGTGGGCTACAGGCCATGGGGTCACAAAGAGTCAGACACGCCTGAACAACTGAGCACACACAAAGAAGTTAATATAGATACAGCACCTAGAACAGTTCCTGGCATGTAGTAAGGACTCAGAAAGTGTTATTATTATTACAGTGTACAATTGGAAATGTTCACCAATGCTACCGCTCTAAGGCGCTCCCTCTAATCCAGAGACTTCCTCAAGGACCGGCAATGGGAGGGACACACATAACATGTGACTCTTGGTCACTCACCTCTTCAATCAGAGCAGCTCTGCTTTTATCTTCATCATTCCTTATCCCTCTGTAGATGGATTTCCCCCACAAGGGTTTCAGTGTTCAAAGTATACAGAAACCACTTCCCTCTGTTTTGTGGCTTCCTTAACTAGACTAGAGCTTAGACAACTCACTCCATCCTCTCTGGGCTTAATTTCCTCAGCTACACAGAGGTAGGGGAGGGAGCAGAGAAAAATAATAATTCTGCCTCACCGCACACTTTCTGTGACACTGAAAGTATACATCCTTTGTATGGAGAGCATTCTTACCAGTTCTCAGTGACCTACATTTTAGTGTAAGCGATTGTGCTGCTGGGGTCTGGAGGGAAAGAAGTAGGAAGGCAAAAGGAGTCTATGGGGTGGCTGAACAGTGCAGGCTCTGTCCTTGCAGGGAGAAGAAAGCTGTCTGGGGTGTTTTAATCAAGTGGGTAATAACAGGAAGACCAGACTTCCCTGGTTGTCCAGTGGCCAAGACTCCAACCTCCCAGTGAGGGGGACAGGGTTCAGTTCCCGGTCAGGGACCTAGACCCACGGAAGAGTTTACATGCAACTAAAGATCCCAAGTGCTTGGAACTAAAACCCAGTGCAGCAAATAAATATAAATTTAAAAAAGAAAAAGAGAGGCTTCCCTGGTGATGCAGTCATAAAGTGTTGCCTGCCAATGAGGAAACATGGGTTAAAGCCTTGGTCTGGGAAGATCCCACAGCTAAGCCCATGAGCCACAGCTACTGAGCCCATGTTCCACATAAGAGCAGTCACTGCAACGAGAGAGTAGCCCCTGCTAGTGGCAACCAGAGAATGCCTGTGCAGCAATGAAAACCCAGCACAGACAAAAATAAAAATAAATAAAATTACTTTTCATTTTAAGGAAAGAAAGAAGAAGAAGAAAAAAAGGACTGGAGAAAAAGAAACCAAAACATTAAAAAATAAATAAATAGGTAAAATAACAGGAAGACCAACTCTGGCTATAGATCACCTCATTTCCTCCAACTTTGTGATACTAGCCACAATTTTATCTCCAGCTGGCAGTCTCTTCTGTCTGTTTCTCAACTGATTCCTGTTGCAGGGAGGAAGAACATGTTTGGTTACCAGTTTGTTGTAAGCCTAGCCACATAAGCCTAGACTAAGAATAGCAATAATACCTCTGTATATTTACCTAGAAAGTCCTTTATTCATTTTAAAATGCAAGAACAAATTCCAGAAGTGTTAACTGACTTGCCAAAGAGCTCTTATCTCTGAAATGGCAAGAGTGTAAGTGGGGTCTGTCTTTCCCAGTACCTAGTCATACATTCTTCTCACTCTTTCTACTTAATCATGTGCTGATTAACATGTAACAGTCAAATAAGATTATGTGGCTGAAAATTGACCCTGAGGGTGTAGGACTTCCTCTTGAGACAACAGGATGGATATTTCTGAAAAATCCCGCTAAGCAGATTTAATGACGATCAACAACCAGAGTCAATACTCATTTGAACCACAGAAAAAAATAGATTATCTGAGATGGGCTTTGGCTTAGCATTTCAATGATATCTGCAGAATTCAGAAATGGCCCTGGGGAGCTCTGATGCTAAGAGACTACTAACCAGTCACAGATATAACTGTGACACTATGAACAATAATAATGATATATCCTTGACCATTTTAGTCCAAGAAACACAACAGCATTTTATACCCTGAAGATCCTTGAATGGTTTATAAGCTATGCAGAAAAAGGAAAAGCAAACAGAAGAAATTGTAAGAGCTTAAGAGCAGCAAATAAAACCTCCCATCAGGTAAACGAAACAAGTTGATATATCATTAAGTGGAGTTTACAGACTCGTCTGTGGCTGGGTTGAGAAGCCAGCCTTCCTGGCCCCGTTCCAGGAGTCAATAAAATCTGAGCTGAGCCATAGAAGCTTTCTGAACAGAAAGCAGTCCAGAACATTTCTTGACAGTTTTGTCTCAACACGATGGCTCAGGAGAGTTGAGGGGCTACAGATTGGTTGATTAATTATGTGATGTTTGCAAACAATATGAAAAGTCCAAGGAAGCAAAGAGTCAGGTGGTCTCTTGAGGAAGACCTGAGTGACTGGCTTAGAAGAATAAATACATAAATGTTCCACCTCAAGACCCAGCCGAGGGCAAGCATCTTCATTTGGCAGAGTCTATGTTCTGACTGTGATGTTTTCAGATTCCTGCCATGGCGCCTCCATTTAACAGTTCAGCGAGCATCCGTGAGCACAGGCATCCACGTGCAAGCACTCTGTAAACTGCCAAGTGTGTGAAAGTGAGGACTGGTCATTATCATTAATTAGCAGACTTTCCAGATCTCACACATCATTGAGTTTTAAGCATATTAGATTATTCTCCCTCTTTATCTTCTGGAAGTTATGTTTTACTGTTATAAATAAAAGATAATCCCCTTGGACTGCAAGGAGATCCAACCAGTCCATCCTAAGATAAATCAGTCCTGAATATTCATTGGAAGGACTGATGCTGAAGCTGAAACTCCAATACTTTGGCCACCTGATGCAAAGAACTGACTTATTTGAAAAGACCCTGATGCTGGGGAAGATTGAAGACAGGAGGAGAGGGGAGTACAGAGGATGAGATGGCTGGATGGCATCATTGGCTCAATGAACATGAGTTTGAGTATACTCCAGGAGTTGGCAATGGACAGGGAGGCCTGGCATGCTGCAGTCTATGCGGTTACAAAGAGTCAGACACTACTGAGTGACTGAACTGAACTGAACTGGATGTTTCTACCTTTTTAATTTACGTATTTTTCTTAAACGTGTTTGAACAGAGTTTTCAAACGTAGAGAGGAAATTTCCTATTTGACCAAATACTATGTTCCTGGAATTATGGTTTTCTTTTCTGACAATCATGACAGCCAGACAGAGGCCAGGAAGAGAAAAGAGCATGTCTACAGTCAACCGAGGAAGCCGGGATTCAAGCAGATTTCTGGATCCATGTTGCTTGAGGACACGTACCTTTGATGGAATACCTGTCCTGCCACAGACATTGCTGTGTTGTATGTAGAGTATCTCAATTGTTTTACAGCTAAGGAAATGGGAGGTCAGAGAGGTTAAACAACTTGCCTAATGTTATTGCTTATAAATGGCAAAGCTGGAAGCCAAATCTGCATGAACGTTGTTCCAAAGCTTTTGATCTGTCTCCCACTCCGTGCACTCCAGCTGGTCCATACAGTCAGGGATCCAGCTGAAGGATAGCATTTGTTACTTCAGGGCAGCTTGATCAGGTTTTCATTTTTGTCTTTTTAATATTTGAAGTTGTTGTGTTAATTTTGGAGTATAACAGGACAGTAATAGGATTTTTAGATAATGACTGAAATTTCACTATGAGAAGTTGTTATTCAGTCACTAAGTCATGTCCGACCCTTTGTGACTCCATGGATGGCAACAAATCAAGCTCCTCTGTCCTCCGCTATCTCCCGCAGTTTGCTCAAATTCATGTCCATTGAGTAAGTGATGCTATCTAATCATCTTACCCTCTGCCACCCCTTTCTCTTTTTGCTTTCAATCTTTCCCAGCATCAGGGCCTTTTACAATGAGTTGCTCTTTGCATCAGGTGGCCAAAGGATTGGAGCTTCAGCTTCCACATCAGTCCTTCCAGTGAATACTAAGGGTTGATTTCCTTTAGGATTGACTGGTTTGATCTCCTGGCAGTCTAAGGAACTCTCAAGAGTCTTCTTCAGCATCAAAATTTGAAAACATCAATTCTTCAGTGGTCAGCCTACTTTATAGTCTAACTCTCACATCTATACATGACTACTTGGAAACCATAGATTTGGCTAGACAGATCTTCGCTGGCAAAGTGATGACTCTGCTTTTTAATATGCTGTCTACATTTGTCATAGCTTGCCTACCAATGAGCAAGCATCTTTCGATTTCATAGCTACAGTCACCATTTGCAATGATTTTAAAGCCCAAGAAAATAAACTCTATCATTGTTTCCCCTTTTTACCTTTCTATTTGTAATAAAGTGATGGGAATAGATGCCATGATCTTAGTTTTCCAAATGTTGAGTTACAAGCCAGCTTTTTCTTTCTCCTCTTTCATCCTCATCAAGAAGTTCTTTAGTTCCTTTTCACTTTCTGCCATTAGAGAAGCCCTCCATATAAATGACTAATAATGACTTTAAAAAAAAAAAGCCGGTAGAAAAGTACCAAAGTATATTCATGTAACTCATGCACGGTACCTGAAAATCCTTTCTCCCTAAAGTTGCTGTCCTGAGACTTCCTCATTTTCCTGCAGCTGAATCTGTAGGTGTGGACATTGTTGGCTCAGCAAGTTAGAGCCCAGGACTCAGGAGCCCTCTATGGGTGCTTCAGGGCCTGCACAGGGGTGTCCTCTCCCTCTCTGAACTTAGTCTAACCAATAAACTACAAATGGCTTTGCTCCTAAACTGTCTTGCGCATTTCATCTCTATGGCCTTGTCTTCCCCAACACGCCTTTCCATCCTTTTTCATTTTTATTTTTTTTTAATTAAATTTATTTATTTTTTTAATTACAATACTGTATTTGTTTTGCCATACATTGACAAGTTTTTAGATAAATATCACTGCTGAGTTAAGCCATATTGAAATCGAATACAAACAAAAAATGTACACTCCTGTGTACCTGTTATGTAATGCATATTCAGAGATATTGCAGGTTCAGTTCCAGATAAAGTGAATATCACGATAAAATCAGTCATACAAATTTTCTCGTTTCCCAGCACCTATAAAAGTTATGTTTACATTATAGTCTATTAAGCATGCAACAGTATTATGTCTAAAAAACAATGTATATGCCTTAATTAAAAAAATTTTATTGCTGAAAAATGCTAACCATCATCTGAGCCTTCAGGGAGATGGAGCAGTAATGAAGATCACTGATCATGATCGTGAATCACTGTAACAAATTTAATAATAATAATACTTGAAATATCATGAGAACTACCAACATTTGACACAGACACACAAAGTAAGCTGATGCTGATGGGGAAATGGTGCTGATAGTCTTGTTCAGCACAGGGTTGCCACAAACCATGCATTTGTGAAAAACACAGTATCTGCAAAGAACAGTAAAGCAAAGTGCAAGAAAATGATTTATGCCTATAGTACTTAATACTGACTTTTCCGAGAACATTAAGGCAGTTGAAAAAAATATATTGAAAAATTGGAAAGTAGGTAGATTAAATTTAAAATAATACTGTGAGTACTGAATAATTTATATTCAGATCTTATTATAATTTTACTTTGGTTATTTTTTTTTAATGTTTAAGATTACTGCTTGGTCAAAAGAAATGATCAGACATGGGCATTCTGTCAACTGAAAACAGCAAAAGCGAGGAATAAATTTTAAAAACACTATTCATGAGTTTGCATCTATTAGAGCCAAGGGCATCTATTTCACTTTTGCCTAAGCTCCTCTATGGCTCCTGGGCACTATTCAGGAGATACATCTGTAGTGTCTTATTTTTCCCTTCTTTATCACACAAGGTAGCATACTATGGATGGATACTTCTTACACTTTGCTTTCTTTCATCCTGGTAAGGCTCATGTCAGTTTATAAAAGGTTCAAAGATGCTGAAGGGAGTGAACTCTGGAAGGTCAGACAGAGGGCACAACGCCCAAGCCAGCTACTGCGCCATATCAGAGGTGTGTTTGTGAAGATGTCATGAAAGCAATCACTGAGACCCAAGGCTGGCATCTGGGCATCTACTGCAGGAAGGCACTGATGCCAGATTAAATCACTTTCCATCTTTCTTCCTTTGGAAAAATATATTCCTCACCACTTCCATTTGGTTCTAATAAGTATACAAATATAAAAGTAAGCTTTACCTTATAGCACAAACTAGGGGATGGAGAGATCTCTGATCCTCACCCTTGCGATTTAACCATTATTGTGATAAGAGAAGACACAGAAAGATGAACCTGCAAAAAGACAGGAGTTTCCCCAAAGCAAAGAAAACACTTGCCAAGTTATTTCATGCCTCCTTTTACAAGGTTCCATGATGTTTCCAAACTAGAAAGATCCTCTTAAATGGGGACACGTCTATGCTGCCAGCCATTTAGAGACAGAGAATGTGAGGTAATCCTCGAAGAGAAATGACCGAGAGTGTTCGGTCCTTCTGCATAAGAGAAAATTTGAATCAGTTTTCTTACCAATGATTCAGCATCTAGCATTGTGGCCTTAACTGGGAGGGGCAATTTTCCCGTCTCTCCCTCTCAAGTTTTTGCCTATTTTACTGTTTATCCAGTAGACATAAGACAGAGTAATAGGAGAGAAAGAAACAAATTTCAACTTATGTGCACTCAGGTCTCATATTAACAGAAATGGGAGTTAAGAAGTGACCAAAGCAGGTGGTTTTATACTTTCTAAGAAACAATAAATTTCTGAGCAACTGACAAGACAGATTTAGGTTTGGCATGCTCAATTAATGAAAAATCTCAAAGAGTTTGGCCTTGGGGAGGTAAGTTATAGAAGTCACAAAATTGGTGATACAGACTTCTCAGCTCGAATTTTTGTCTCTGGCATTAAAGGTGTCCTTCTTCCTCTAGATGCGGAAAGAACCCTCTTCACATAAGGGATTTATTTCTTGTTTCAGAGAGACAAAGAAAGGAGGGTCAAACTGTCCCTCTTGTGTTGGCCACTTCTTAAGCAGCTCGAAGTAACCCAGAAGCCATGAGGATATTTTGGGTGATCTGTCCTGGGTCCCCAGATCCTGAATACAGATTCCTAAGGACAACTTTTTGTCTTTAATTCTTCCTCAGAAGGTTACAGGAGAGAGTGATGCCTTTCCCAGGGGAAAAAGAAATAGGCCTTTAACAAATGGCATGCTTATAGTGGGAGTCTGATAAATTTCTGTTGCTGCTGCTGCTGCTGCTGCTGCTAAGTTGCTTCAGTTGTGTCCGACTCTGTGCGACCCCATAGACGGCCTCCTACCAGGCTCCTCTGTCCCTGGGATTCTCCAGGCAAGAACACTGGAGTGGGCTGCCATTTCCTTCTCCAATGCATGAAAGTGAAAATTGAAAGTGAAAAGTAAAATGAAGTCGCTAAGTCGTGTCCGACTCTTAGCAACCTCATGGACTGCAGCCTACCAGGCTCCTCCATCCATGGGATTTGAAAGTCACTCAGTCGTGTCCAGCTCTTTGCAATCTCATGGATGGACTATACAATCCATGGAATTCTCCAGGCCAGAATACTGGAGTGGGTAGCCTTTCCTTTCTCCAGGGGATCTTCCCAACCAAGGGACTGAACCCCGGTCTCCTGCATTGCAGGCGGATTCTTTACCAGCTGAGCGACAAGGTGTTAAAAAAAAATGCAACAATATGCTCTCATCCTCTGTCCAGAGAAAGCCATGTCCATATCATCTTTTTTTCCTCGGCTGCCGACCCACACTTTTGTTATTAGTCACATGAACCACTCTACATCTCTTAGTAAGAATATTTGCTTACATAAAATCTAAAATTAGATTTCACAAGGGAGACAGGAGGCATCAGCACACAGTGACAATATATACAATGGTAAAATGTGTGCGAAATATGTCAACTTAAGCATCTGCCTAATTTCACGTTTACATATTAAAGATTCTATTGAAAGAATCATGGTAATTTTTATGCTTAGTCCAGATAAAGGAAATGAAAAGAAGTTACAAGGTGTATACACGTCTCTTCTTTGATAAGCATTCCCTTTTCCTTTGCAAACGTGTGCATATTTTCTCCAGAAAGCATCTTCATTATATTTCTAAGTCATACAGCAAGGGTGGGATGATATTAAAATGTATGTATCACAAAGTTAGTATCTGTGTTGCTGCTTATATTTTGCTCACTTACTCTGAGCAGTATATTTCAAATGCTTAAATGCTTTATGCCGGCAATTTCTCTTGCCTACTTTTAACATGTAAGACATACAAGGATATTCCTCAGCATGCTTAAGTCAAAGTTGCTCCACACTTGGAAGTTAAAACAGTGCTAATTCCTACAGGAAAAAAAAAAAAAAAAAAAACCTAGGAAATGATTCCTGACATCAAGGTCATGTCCATGGGCAGAATTTGGGGGCAAAATGTCATTAAGATTCAGAGTCAAGAAACAAGAATTCCTACATCAGCTCCATCACTAGAGGAAACAGGCCTAGGGATGAAGAGCAACCTCTCAGGACATTTCCACCTTCCCCCAGCCAAACGCTAGATATTAGGACGTGAAGGAATTTGAATACAACATGAGCGTGGAACACTGGATACCCATTCAGAGATAGATGGGAGGGCTCTTGCCAGGAGAACACAGATTCCCTTAAGGTCCAGGATGCCCACACCTACCTTGGTCCTGCCAGGTATTCTCCCCAGCCCTACAAGCTTCATTCAAAGATGAATCAAAGTACCAGTTTTTATAAAGAATTAGGCTTATGCTTAAACTTCAGCACAGAGCTGTGTTACAAACATAGCCAGACTATAACAGATTTTAGGATCTGGGAACTACTCCCACACCCTAAACCTAACTCACACCTGCACCAATATCTGAGCTTGAGACTGGAGCAAAAGTAGCAGGTGTGAAGAGGGATGAGTACACAGTCTTTCACAAGTGCACTCACTAGAACAAGTCCTAGAATCTGGCCACATCAGAACTGTGCTCACTCACCCCAGGAATGGCAAGCGACGAGATGAGGGATGGGGGAAAGGGAAACTCTGTCAATAAATTTATGTCATTTCACTACAAGGAAATGGTATATAACATCTAACTGAATAAATATTCTAAAATTATAAGATGCTCACATCATGCATGTTTGTACTTACGTGTGAGTATGGACTCTAAATAAACTAAAATCCTTCCAGAATATGTATTTTGCAGTAATTAAGCAAGTTACTTGAAATGTAATAAAGCAATTAACTAAGCAAATTACCCAAAATGTATTAATAATAATGTACAAGCTTCTGACAAGAAAGTCTTCCAAAGAAAATGGAGAAGGAAATGACAACCCACTCCAGTATTCTCGCCTGGAAAATCCCATGGATGGAGGAGCCTGGTGGGCTACAATCCATGGGGTCGCAAAGAGTCGGAAATGACTGAGCGACTTCACTCTCTTTTCTTTCAAAGAAAATACAGACCTTCTGCTTGCAAATGCTAATACCTATCTTCCTGAATCATTTCCCCTCATCTGTGGAGACTATGAAAAGAAAAATTTATCCTTTATTCATAATTCCTAAGGATTTTGTTCTTTAGGGCCCAAAGATTCATTTTACCAAAGAGATAATGAAAGATTTTTAGCCAAGGAAGTAGAATGTATCATGATGTAAGATATAAATTTCCATATCTTCCACACAGCAAAAAACTCTATCTTAATACCAGCAAATGTCCTTAGAAAAAAAAAAAAAACATAATGCTTAGCATATTTAATAATTTAATTTTTAGCAACCCTAAGCACTTTTTACTGATAAGGGTATTACCTGTGTATTATCTACAAGAACTTAAAAATTATTTTGCTGAAAGTTGCAAAGTTAAAACATATTAACTGTAGTTGGTAACAATTTATTCTTAGAATAGCAGGCACTAAAATCAAAGTGTAAAATGCCTTAGACTTTAGTTTCAATAGTACCCTTTTGTAAATGAAAGATTATTGGTAGCAAATCTTTTTTAGAATAAAAGGATTAGAGTTACTAATTTCTATAAAAATTACCACCTTCTTTCTTGCCACGTTGTTCCCTGAGAGATTTGAAGTTGAAAGGAAAGAAAGATTCTGAAATTGCTATATTAACATAAATATGCCACATCTAAATTTTTGGTTAATTCTTCACGGTCACGGGATGAGAGATGCAAAAAGACAGTACTGCTTTATTAAAATACCTAATACCTGATATTCTCCCACCACATACAGACACAAGGATCTGACACAAGAAAGCCCCTAATAAATACCTATAGAAAGAGGGGATTGTCCTAGTTTGAAAAAAAGGAACCCACAATTGTTGAAGACATTCACTAACTGCAGGCATTTTGTCAAACATTGTACATACAGGATCTTAACCCTTGACCCTACCTGTGAAATGTACATGGCCATCCCCATTAAGCAGTAAGGAAACTGAGCAGAAGGAGTAATCCAAACATTCTTACCTAATAAACAGCAGAAACTGGAGCTCCTCAATCCCACAGCTATGCCTTTCCCTTCACTCAGGACAGCCTTGATTCTTTCCCAGAATCCAGCTTAGGAAGGGGGCTTGGGCCTGTAGCACGTGTCTTCAACAGAGAAAACCAGGGTTTTTTTCACCTATGGGTTTTTTGGGTTTTGTTTTTTTTTTTTCCACCTACGTCGCCATCACCACAGTCTACAGCTTTCTGTAATTCTCAAGAAGGCAAGAGGCAGCTGTGGTGTGGTGTAAATTGCAGTGGGGTTTGGAATCAAGTAATGTAGATTCAGGCCCCAGATCTGACATTTATTTGCTGACCAAACTGATTTCCCCATCATTTCATCAAGCCTCAGTTTCCTCTCTTGTAAAGGGGACTGACACTTCCACCCAGCATCATTACGAGACAAGCCAACCAATCAGGCTGTGCTATAATTGCCTGACCTGCCACACAGAACCCAGGAGATGCCCAAATAAAGCATTTTTAAAGAAAATTGAACTCAGAAATTGTAGTCACCCCTCACTCATGAGGCAATGACTTTGTTGAAAGTGTTGATAAATCTCCTTTTCAACAATAAAGACTTCAGCACATAGAATGGTCACATAAAGATACAGCGGGAAGAGGAAAGAGAACAGGAGGCAGCAACCCTCACATTACTTACCCAGAGGGAAACACAGATTTTCCATTTCCTCTGATGGTAAAAATAAAGGAAGAAATAAAAATACCTCGAGGTCACACCAAGAAAATGTTGCAATCTCAGGTTAAAGCATAAATATAATTATGCCCCGCAACTCTGGTGAAGTAGGTTGCCCAGTGCAAATAGATTAAGATTATATAGAACACCTGAGTTCTCCTTGCTCTGCTCGTAAATCATGCCTAATTTTTAAATCTCTCCCTAGGTACCTCATTCTTCTTCTACACAAGTGTTTGGACTACACTGTCTTTATGATTATTGCATTTGTGTACATAGACTCCTTTAGTCCTAGTTGATTTAGTTTTAATTAGGAAGTTCTGCTTAGCTTTAGCAAATGTCTTTTCAGCAACAATTGATTTGTAATATTATCTTTCCTTCTCCTTTATTTTGTATATATATTATATATTGTATATAATATATACAATATATATTGTATATATTATTGTATATATAATATATACACAATATATATTGTATATATTTTGGCTGGCATCAAACCATCTTTGCATTTAGGGGATAAACTCCACTTAACATAATATATTATTCTTTAAATAATCTGGATTCTATTTTTATCACTTTTTTTAGTCTTCGAGCAACATTATTCTTAACACTGGTCTAATATTTGTTCTTTTTGTTTGTTTGTTTTTGTCCTTCTTTATCAGCATTAAGTATCAAGACTGTGGTCACTTTTTAAAAATGAATTAGCCAGATCTTTTTCTAAATCCTGGGATAGCTTAATTAACATTAGGATCATTCATCCTCTAAAGGTTAGGCAAAAAATTATTAGCTGTGAAGCCATCTGCCCAGGAAGCTTTAAAGAACTTTGATCATGAGTCCTCTTTCTAAAATCTTTTACAGTAGTTGGATTTTCAAGTTTTCTACTTTTTTGTGGATTGGTTTTGGTAATTTGAATTATAAGATAATAAAGTTTCATGTGTAAGGAAATAGTTGCGTGTAACAGTCCCTCTTGGTCTCTTCCATTCACATAGCCATTACCTCTTCATTTCTAAATTTTAAGTATTTTTGTCTCTCTTTTCCTTCATCAGATTCCTGAGGGCTTTCTCCATTTATTTGGCCTTTTTCCAAAAAAATGGCTTTTGGATTTACACATCCTTTTTGCTATTGCCTTGCTTTTTGCATCATTTATTCTAATTTTTATCTTTAATATTTACCTCTTTCTAGTTTTATGTTATATTTTCTAATGTTTTCATATAGGCAATAATGCCTGTATTTTTGTCTTTTTCTTTAAAACAAATATGAGCAAAGCTATAAGTTAGCCTTTGAGGTCAACCTTAACTGTGTCTCCTAATTTTGGCAGGAAGCATATTCTGTTCTCCACTTTTACTCAACATTTTCATTCCCCATCTTTCTCTGCTCTACTCTAAGCTTCTGGAACCCTACCCTACTGGACTATATCACACAGATCCACTTGCTGGACAGATTTCAGTTGAGTTTGGCCCACGGGAGGCATCAACATGATGAAAGAAAGAGGCCTTCCACCCTGTTTCCTCCTGTTCCATCCCAGTAGATTTTGCAGGGGCTGTGGCTGCAATGCTCTCAGGCAGCCTCTCTCCCACAGTTACAGTTCACACTGGAGTCCCTTAACTCTGTTTTTTCACTTTGTCTATTCAAAACAGAGAGCATCCTTCTATTGTACTAGTTTTGGGGTGCCCCAACTATCTTTATTCTCTTAGTTTTATGAAAGCTTTTAAATAATAATTTTGCAAAAATCTCTACAGTTGGGCTTCCCTGGTGGCTCAGAGGGCAAAGCGCCTGCCTGCAATGTGGGAGACCCAGGTTCAATCCCTGGGTCAGGAAGATCCCCTGCAGAAGGAAATGGCACCCCCACTCCAGTACTCTTGCCTGGAGAATCCCATGGATGGAGGAGCCTGGTAGGCTACAGTCCATGGGGTCGCAAAGAGTCGGACATGACTGAGTGACTTCACTTTCACTTTCTTTCTTTCACAGTTGAACCATCAGAATGGAGTTCTGCTTCCTGCTGGGGCTCTCACTAGTACAAAATATGCCCTGCTCTCTATACAGTTCAATTCAAAGTTTATCTCTTTTCTTTTGTCCAGTGCTAAGTGGATTCAGTGGTGTCCAACTCTTTGCAACCCTATGGACTGTAGCCCACCAGGCTCCTCTCTCCATGGGGTTTTTCAGGCAAGAATACTGGGGTGGGTTGCTATTTCCTTTTCCAGGGGATCTTCCCAACCCAGGAATCGAACCCACATCTCTTATATTTCCTACATTGGCATGAGGGTCCTTTACCACTCACATCACCTGGGAAGCCCCTTTGATCCAGTATCCATATATTACTTAGGAGAGTATCTTTTTAATTTGCAAAATTTAAGACTCTTAAGGTTGTTATCTTTTCTTTAACAATTGTTAGAACTGTAGAGACTCGGGGCGGGGGCAAGGGGGAGTATACCTCTCATGCGTGTCTACTGAGTAAGCTGCTAGAGGATACATTCCATCAAGATAGGAAAGTAAAGCAAGAAAGAATTTATAGGACCCAGAAAACAGGATCTAACAGGCAATAGGCTAAGAGACTTCCCCAGTGATTGGGATGGAAGCCCTCAAACACCAAGAAAGCAATCTAGAATGGAGCAGGAATTCTGGGATCACCAAATGATGTTTCTAACAAGAAAAAAAAAATTCAAATTTGGAAATAATATATGTTTGGCTACATTGAGGGAAGATGTATAAGTATTTTTGAGTTTAGAAAACATTTATGATAAACACCTAGATAACTAAGCAAATGAAAGAAATAACTCAGTGTTCAGGGAAGAGTGGCAAGTTGTATGAAAAGGAAATATCTGAGAATACTACATCTGTGAAAAATGTTTACATGATCATGAACATATAAACCCTGACTACTGATTTAACCAAAAACTGATGATATATTGTGATACTGTGAGGGAAGCAGCATGAGGGAGAGAGAAGTTATGTGTGTGTGTTCACTCGCTCAGCCTTGTCTGACTCTTTGTGACCTCACGGGCTGTAGCCCACCAGGCTCCTCTGTCCATGGGATCTTCCCAGCAAGAATACTGGAGTGGGTTGCCATTTCCTGCTCCAGGGATCTTCCTGACCCAGTGACCAAACTTGTGTCTCCTGTGTCTCCTGCATTGGCAGGCAGATTCTTTACCACTGAGCCACCTGGAAATCCCTAGGTATAGAGAGAGATTATAAAGGCACGAAATCCTTAGTTTCACAATAGAATGCCAGTTGACAATACATAAATTGATAAATTAAAAAATGGCATAATAAGCAAATTATTTAGGAGCCTGGAGGTAAATACCAAGAGTAGCTTACAATTTTGAAGGAGAGAGGAAAATTACAACTAACACTGTAATTTACAGCCTCATTCAGGACTGTAAATGAGAGGGGAAAAGAATTGTGTTGTATGTTGTGGTAGCTGTTATAAGCCTTCTTATTCTATTTGACTTTTTAAACTACATAACTACATCAGTATTGCTATGATGTGGCTTTTTAAACCACGTAAGCTGTATTATATTCATAAGTTAAAAGTTTAAAATAGAAAGATAAGGAATCTAAGAAACTCAGGTTTCTTTCACTCAGGCAACCAGAGAAAAGAATTATCTGGGGAAAAGGACGCCATTAATACTATAGTGTGAATTACATTAATTGTCTCACATGTCTACATTTCAGCAGTCCATTGATTTAGGGTTTCCCAGGGGGCTCTTTAGGACATGTGGGAAAGACATGTAGCCCAAATCTGCACCACAAAAATATTAGAGACTTTGCTTCAGCTCAGCCAAGACACACTGTTTCATGTTTGTAATATCAACATTCATTATACCCTAACTACCAAACTCGTGTATGTATTATTAAATTTTTCAAATTTGGTAATTTACTGCTTGAAACTTGAGAGCAGTTTTACTGTTTTTTTAATAGCAATTAAATTTTCCCCTTAGTCATCTGCCTCCTACACTCTTACACTTAACAAATCTTCCTCCAGTATGATGTGGGGAAGATTTTATAGCATATATCTGGAAGAGCCCATCCTCAGCACAACAAACCAATTAGCTACTAAGAAAAACACTGCAGAGTTCTCTTGCCATTTATTTTGACTTAAATCTTGTGTTTCCATAATAGCTCAGCAAAACAGGGAACACTGACAATGTATCAGCCCTGCAGCTGTTGAAGCTTCTTTCTAGACTATGCAGGATCTTAAGCAAACAAGAGACAGGACCCCAGGCCTGCAGATCATTAACAGTAAGTCTATAGATCATTAAGAAGGTGGAGTTGGGGACTTCCCTGGCAGTCTAGTGGTTAAGAATCCACCTGCTAGTGGAGAAGACACAGGTTTGATCCCTGGTCTTGAAAGATTCCATGTGCCTCGGGGCAGCTAAGCCCATGCATCACAGCTACTGAGCCTGTGCTTCGCAAGAGAAGCCACTACAGTAAGAACCTCGGGCACTGCAACTGGAGAGTAGCCCCCTCTCGCCACAACTAGAGAAAGCCCACAGAACAATGAAGATCCATACCAGCCAAAAATCAATAAATAATAATAATAAACTTTTTTAAAAAAAGAAGGTGAAGATATTTTTAAACACTTGGGGTATGGATCACAACAAACAACCATGGATCATTTACTACAATGAGTCTGTTGATAATTTATAAGCTTCTTAAGAGAAATATCCTAATGTTTCATAAAAATTCCCACAAAGTTTGATCACATAGTGCAAAAGAAAGGAAAGAGCCCTAGTTCACAGATTTCCAATTCTAGTTTGAGGACCCTAGAATTGCAGGAAAATTAATCAAGAGCTTCCATGGCAGACAGGGTAGACAGATGATGCAGCTCCAGAGTCCTTCAAAACCTGTACATACCTTTTCTATTCATCATCTCACACACGAAAAAAATTAAGGCCTCCAGGAACGAAGAAAAAGTCACCCAACATCACACAGCTAGCAGGTGGTTACGCATGAAACAAATTCAGGTCTGTGGATTCCCGGTTTAATGTTTTGCCACCATCTTTTGCTGCCTTTCTTATTTTAGGTGCTTTTCTACATATGGAAACTAAAAATGTATCCCTTTCTAAGAGTTATGGAGATGTTGCTACTCAGCATTTTCCCTAAGGAAAAAAGTTTGATAAATTATTTAAATATCCACTTTTCTCTGCTAAAATGTACACTATGTGTTTCTCTAAGTAAAATGTGAAAACACTTATTTTACTGAGCCATTTATATGCATCATTTTTCTTCTGAAAAGCTTCCCTTCTCCCATATCCATTGCTTTGGAAACCTCTGGAGATATTATAATGAAATATTGATTGCCCTTGCTCTCATCTCCACCCTATTTCTATTCTAATAACCCTACAAACCAGAATAATTTTTGTTGAGGAAGCACTAATTCAGAAATCTGTTTGTACATTTTTTAATTAATTTATTTTTTTATTGAAGGATAATTGCTTTACAGAATTTTACTCTTTTCTGTCAAACCTCAACATGAATCGTTTTTTAAAAACAAAATTACACTGACCAGGGACTATGTACCAGCATTTCACACATTAGCTATTTGGAGTGTCTCCTATTGGGATATTACATTGCATTAACAGAAAGATCTCTGGATTACTGGATCCAGAAGGGACTCTTTGAAGCCCCCAGGGATGATGGAATCAATTAAGATGATGATAGGTAAAAAGCAGAGTTTTCCCCAGAACACCCCAGGAAAAGCCTTGGTCTACATGGTGATTGCAGCCATGAAATTAAAAGATGCTTACTCCTTGGAAGGAAAGTTATGACCAACCTACACAGCATATTAAAAAGCAGAGACATTACTTTGCCAACAAATGTGCATCTAGTCAAGGCTATGTTTTTTCCAGTGGTCATGTATGGATGTGAGAGTTGGACTATAAAGAAACCTGAGTGCCGAAGAATTGATGCTTCTGAACTGTGGTGTTGGAGAAGACTCTTGAGAGTCCCTTGGACTTGCAAGGAGATCCAACCAGTCCATCCTAAAGGAGATCAGCCCTAGGTGTTCATTGGAAGGACTGATGTTGAAGCTGAAACTCCAATACTTTGGCCACCTGATGCAAAGAGCTGACTCATTTGAAAAGACCCTGATGCTAGGAAAGATTGAAGGTGGGAGGAGAAGGGGACAACAGAGGATGAGATGGATGGATGGCATCACTGGACATTGGTTTGAGTAAACTCCAGGAGTTGGTGATGCACAGGGAGGCCTGGCATGCCACAGTTCATGGGGTTGCACAGAGTCGGACATGACTGAGAGACTGAACTGAACTGAACTGAACACCTGTTTTAGCTTTAGTCCTTCCAACATAAGTCACCAGGCACACAGCATATGCTAAGGATGCTCCTACACAAGGATAATTCTTCAGGACCAGGAAAGGTAACTGTTTCACCCAATTGAGAGACAAACACAGGAAATTAAACAAAATGAGAATTCAGAGGAATATGTTCCAAATGAAAGAACAAGATAAATCCCAAGGAGAAGAACCTAATGAACAGAGATAAGTGAAATATTTGATAAAGATTTAGAAGCAACAGTCATAAAAATGCTTACTGAACTCAGGAGAATAATATAGGAACACAGTGAGACTTCAACAAAGAAGTAGCAATTATCAAAAAGAGCCAATCAGAGCTAAAGAAAATAGTAAAATGAAGAACACAGGAGAAGGAATCAGCAGCAGATTAGGTCACACAGAACACTTAAGTAACACAGAAGACAGAATAGTGGAAATCACCCAATCAGAACAGCAAAAAGAATTTTTAAATATGAAAATAGTTTAAGGGACCTTTGAAACAATATCAAGGGTACCACATTTACATGAGACGAAGTGAGAAGGTGAAAAGATAAAGAAAAGGGAAGACAACATATTTGGTGGAATAATGACTAAAAATATCTTCAATCTGGGGAATGAAACAAATGTATAGGTCCAGAAAACACAGAAAGTACAAGCAAAATGAACCCAAAGAGAGAGAAAAGAGAACCCTACTACACTGTTGATGGGAATGTAAACAGCTACAGACATTATAGAACATATTATGGAGGTCCCCAAGAAATTAAAACTACAAGCATGATTCAACAATTCCACATCTGAGTATTTATCCTAAGAAAACAAAAACTCAAAAAGACATATTTACCCAAGTGTTCACCAAAGCATTATTTATAAGAGCCAAGATAAGGAGGCAACTTAAATACCCATCAATGAATGAATAAAGATGAAGTATGTAAATATAATGGACTATTACACAGCCACATGGAAGTGAAAGTCACTCAGTCATGTCTGACTCTTTGCGACCTCATGGACTGTGAAGTCCATGGAATTCTCCAGGCCAGAGTACTGGAGTGGGTAGCCTTTCCCTTCTCCAGGGGATCTTCTCAACCCAGGGATCAAACCCAGGTCTCCCGCATTGCAGGCGGATTCTTCACCAGCTAAGCCACAAGGGAAGCCCACATAAAGAATGAAATTTTGCCAATAGCAAAACATGGATGGAACTGGAGGGTAATGTATAAAGTGAAATTAGCCAGAGAAGGACAAAATATTGTATGTTTTCATTTATGTGTGGAATCTTAAAAAATAAAAAAGCAAATAAAACAGAAAAAAGCCTCACAGGTATAGCGAACAAACTAGTGGTTACCGGAGGGGAGGAGAGTGAAAGCATGTGTGAAACAGGTGAAGTGGATTGAGAGGTACAACCTGCCAATTATAAGTCATAGCCCAGAGTATACAGTCAGTAATGTTTTTCATAACTTTGTATGATATGTAATCTACAAAAATACCAAATCACTATACTGTACACTTGAAACCAATATAATATTGTAAATCACTGATATGTTAATAAAATAAATAAAAATAAATTGAGACAAAATAAAATCAGATTTTAAGCTTTGGGAATGAGGAGGAATCATTTGAGACTCCATTGTAAAGGATGCAAGTTTAGCTCCTGGATAAGACTCGGGTTTATAAGCCTTTCATAGCACATCCCTGCTTGCACCAGCTCAGGATGGAGAGCAGTGCTGGGGGAAAGTCCCAGGCTTCTTCGGAAAGGGTCCTGTATCACTTTTGATCTGATGAAATATGTTCTGGATTTAGAATCAGAATCACCTAGTCTAAAAGGTCGCTCCATTGCCTACTGAGTCAATGAACATTTAACTAACTTCTCAGTTCTCCCATTTGTAAACTATTGATAAATACGGAGCATATTTTCACTGATATTGTGAGAATTCAAAGAGATAATTCATGGTAAAAGTCAACATATGTCTACAGATCCTTAAAATGTAGTCTTCTTTCCCTTGAGAATAAAAGGTTAAAAAAAAAAAAAAAAAACAGTGTTACTGTTTCTAGAGAGACACTAAGTAGTTTTTCTCAATAAGATGTTAATAAATCAGTCTCCCATGGATGGTCATTATGAAGTGGATTCATTTGTGAAATTATGCCAGTAAAACTACTAAGCAGCAGAGAGAAGAAGAAAGTCTAGACTAGAAGGGCTATTCTGCTTTTCTATTGTTGCATATTTTTAAAATAAAACCACTCTAAAAGTTAGCCACTGAGATCATTAAATGTATTATTTATTTCACGGTTCTATAGTTTGAACTCAACTGGGAAGTCCTACGGGTCTTGCTTTAGGGCATCACGTGGTTTCAGCCAAATGGTGGCTAATGGGGAGCTACCCTGGAAACTGGGACAAGTGGGCCTCTCTCCTTGTTCACATGATCTTGGTCTGTCTCCTGCCCACGTGGCCCTCTCCAGCAGGTTAGGTGGACTTCTCTTGGTAGCTTACTGCTTCCATAAATTATGTATTCCAAAAGGGGAGAAGAAGCTTTTCAGGCATTCTTAATGACTAGATTCAAACCCTAAGAATATTACTTCCTCCTCATCATATGGTAACGCAATCCCAGGCCCAGCCCAGATTCAAGGGGTGGGACCAAAGATCTATCCCACAGGCCTTGGGGTCCACTGCAAAGTCTAGATGGCTGATGGCCCTGAATAACAGTAGCTCAGAGTCATGCACACAAAACAGGTTCACTAAGTAAATGTCAAATGACTGGATACATACATAAAATTCTACTTAGAACAGATGAAATTTCAGATCTTGATTAAATAAAATCAAAAAGAGTTAAATCTATGGCTGGCATACCTACAGCAGCCACCATTTAGAATCCTGTTAGGTTCAGCAGTCCATAGGCTTTTCAGGTACATTGTTTTCCATGCCCATTTAACCAGCAATTGAGTTAATGGGCGGGCCAGTTAGGAGCTTCCAATAGAAACACTGCTGATTTACCATCTACTATTTTAAAAGTGAATGTGCCTTGGGACTTCCCTGGTGGTCAAGTGTTTAAGACTTTGTCTTCTAATATAGAGGGTACAAATTAGATCCTTGGTCAGGGAGCTAACATCTCACATGCTTTTGGTAAAAAAAAAAAATGCTGAAACATAAAACAGAAGCAATATTGTAAGAAATTCAATAAAGACTTTGAAAATGATCCACATCAAAAAAAATGTTAAAAAAAATGGGGAATATGCCTTGATGTGGTCATAACCAATTTAACTTGAATTTGTATGTATGGTTGCTATTTTCAAAATCCTTCTGCTCATTTCTTCCAGGTCCTTTAAAAAGCAGGATTGCATGGATTCTGTTTCTTTGTTTGTTTTGCTTTGTTTTTTGTGGCCCCAGGGATCAGGTCAATGTTTCCCTGGAAAGGAGGTTGCCCAGAACAGGTAGTTTCAGGAGCCTGGAAAAAGAGACATACCCACACATCTGGGACTCTCTCACCTGCTGACTTCTTCCTGGGAACAAAGTGTTTAATTCTACAAAGTGTCAGCTAAAAACTTAGTCATACACCGAAAGTAAAGAACTATTTTATTTGGTTGGAATGTTAAGGACTTCGAGCTCTGGACACAGCATCTCAATGACCCCGAGGAAACTGCTCCAAGGAGGGAGGAGAAGGAGTCGAGCTATACACAAGTTTGTAACAAAGAGGGAAGGCAGTCTAAACATCAAAATTATTGTTAAATAAAGGAAAACCTTTCCAGCTTCTCCAGTGGCTCAGCAGTAAAGAATCCACCTGCAATGCAGGAACCACAGGAGATATGGGTTCGATCCCTGGATGGGGAAGATCCCTAGGAGGAGGGCAAGGCAACCCACTCCAGTATTCTTGCCTGGAGAATCCCCATGGACAGAGGAGCCTGGTGGGCTACAGTCCATGGGGTCGCAAGAGTCAGACACACTGAGGCAACTTAGAATGCACAAAGGAAAACCAGATATAAAGCTAAGGAATTTACCTTTCCTCTATGTATGGGAAGATACTTGCCTTTGGGCTCACTGAATTCATTCCTTTCATATGCACCTCAGCTATCTAGGGCCAAATCCTATTTCTTAATTGTTTACATCCGTAATTCCTTGTTCACCATAAGGAGCCGCAGATGTAGCGGATGGCTGCTACTTGCGTTACCCCACTTCCTCATCATGGGGGTTGGTGGCATCTGCTGGATTGCAGGCAATGTGTTGTTTGTTGGGAGCCCTCATTCACATTTGGGGCTTCCCTGTAGCTCAGCTGGTAAAGAATCTGCCTGCAATGCAGGAGACCCCGGTTCGATTATTGGGTCAGGAAGATGCTCCGGAGAAGGGATAGGCTACCCATTCCAGTGTTCATGGGCTCCTTGGTGTCTCTGATGGTAAAGAATCCACCTGCAATGTGGGAGACCTGGGTTCAATCCCCAGGTTGGGAAGATCCCCTGGAAGAACGCTTGGCAGCCCAGTCCAGTATTCTTGCTTGGAGAATCATCATGGACAGAGGAACCTGGTGGGCTACAGTCCATGGAGTCTCAAAGAATCAGACATGACTCAGCAACTAAGCCCACACAGCACAGCATTCACATTTGGAGGTCCGAAATCACTAATGGCTATGACATTTCTTGCCCACCAATATGGCGGGAAATATTTCACTTCAAAAAGGAAAGATCTGGTTTGGAAGGATAAAGGGGGTAGAATCATCACCAAGGTATCCGTGGTGGTGATGTTGGTGGTGCTCAGTTGTGTACAACTCTTTGTGATCCCATGGGGTGTAGCCAACAACACTCCTCTGTCCATGGGATTTTCCAGACAATAATACTGGAGTGGGATGCCATTTCCTCCTCCAGGAGACCTTCCGTACCCAGGGATCAAACCCATGTCTCTTGCATGTCCTGTATTGGCAGGCAGATTCTTTACCACTGCACCACTTGGGAAGTCCCAAGATACCAGTGACCACTGCTAAATGCTCCAGGAGATCAGGTTACAAAAGGATGTTAGAATAAAAGAGCACCCTAAAATGTAGAGAGAGTACATAGACATGAGGGTCCTGGGACAAATTTTCAGTTTATCCTTCCTCTCTTCTCCAAAAGCTGAGCCTGCTTGAAACTCAAGTTAATAAGGAAATGTTGACTCTATAAACTGACTCAGCCAAATCTTCAGGAAAGACAACCCTTCACCACTTTTTCAGTTTCTTCTTTCCCCAGTCCTTGAGACTTTTCAGGTTGATACTCAAGAGGCCCTCCATAATCCATCCTACATTTCTACCTTTCTATTGTAAGATACATAGGAGACCCAGTAAACACCTGTGGGAAGAATAAAAGGTAGGAGGCACCATCCCTTCCCACTTAACATACTAAAGGGCTTACTATTGTCCTCCCTGTCTCACACACACACACACAAATTACCACTTTTGCCTTTTTTGTACAGGTGATCCCTCCATCTGATATGCTGTATCCCATGGAATTTCACCACTGAAATTATATTTGTACTTCATAGTTTGGTTATAAATCCATGTCTTCCAGGAAATCTTCCCAAATCTCTTCATCTATAAAGAATCTCTTCATCTATAAAGAATCTCTTTTCATCTAGGTTAACCAGTTCACTATAACTTCTAAAATAACAAGCATGAACTATGCCCAGTATTATCATTAATCTGACAGAATTTTCTGAATGACAAATTAGGGACTAGGGGATACAGATTTGAATAAGGTAAAGTGCCATTCTCAAGGAGTGCAAAATCTGGTAGGCAGAGTTTTTAAATAGTCATATTATTGTAAAATAAGAACAAAAGTATACAGTATACATAATATCTAGAAAGCAGCAGAAAAGAAAAATGGTGGAGAAATGCAAGCATCAAGAAAGGACTTTGAGAGGAAGTAGAGCAGGATTTGTAAGAATAAGCCTTTGACTGTGTGGACCACAATAAACTGTGGACAATTCTGAAAGAGATGGGAATACCAGACCACCTGACTTGCCTCTTGAGAAACCTGTATGCAGGTCAGGAAGCAACAGTTAGAACTGGACATGGAAAAACAGACTGGTGCCAAATAGGAGAAGGAGTACGTCAAGGCTGTATACCGTCACCCTGCTTATTTAACTTATATGCAGAGTACATCATGAGAAATGCTGGGCTGGAAGAAGCACAAGCTGGAGTCAAGACTGCTGGGAGAAATATCAATAACCTGAGCTATGCAGATGACACCACCCTTATGGCAGAAAGTGAAGAGGAACTAAAAAGCCTCTTGATGAAAGTGAAAGAGGAGAGTGAAAAGGTAGGCTTAAAGCTCAACATTCAGAAAACTAAGATTATAGCATCTGGTCCCATCACTTCATGGCAAATAGTTGGGGAAACAGTGTCAGACTTTATTGTTTTGGGCTCCAAAATCACTGTAGATGGTGACTGCAGCAATGAAATTAAAAGACCCTTACTCCTTGGAAGGAAAGTTATGACCAACCTAGATAGCATATTCAAAAGCAGAGACATTACTTTGCCCACTAAGGTCCGTCTAATCAAGGCTATGGTTTTTCCAGTAGTCATATATGAATGTGAGTGTTGGACTGTGAAGAAAGGTGAACACCAAGGAATTGATGCTTTTGAATTATGGTGTTGGAAAAGATTCTTGAGAGTCCTTTGGACTGCGAGGAGATCCAACCAGTCCATTCTAAAGGAGATCAGCCCTGGGTATTCATTGGAAGGACTGATGCTAAAGCTGATACTCCACTACTTTGACCACCTCATGTGAAGAGTTGACTCATTGGAAAAGATCCTAATGCTGGGAGGGATTGGGGGCAGGAGGAGAAGGGGACGACAGAGGATGAGATGGCTGGATGGCATCACCAACTCGGTGGACATGAGTTTGAGTGAACTCCAGGAGTTGGTGATGAACAGAGAAGCGTGACATGCTGCACTTCATGAGGTCGCAAAGAGTCAGACATGACTGAGCAACTGAACTGAACTTACTGACTGAGAGCAGGATTGAGGAAATGGAAAGAAGACATTCCATACTTCATACCATTGGCAAAGTCTTGAAGATCTGAATCTCCATGCCAAGTTTGCAATTCCATTTGTCAAGCAAGTTGTAACTGATGCTTGAAGCCAAGATATAGAGATCAGAGCAGTGACAGTCTTGGGCTCCACTTGAAGGGCTTGAACGTCTCATGGAGGTGACAGAAGGTCATCGTTACATTTCAAGCAGGAACATTGATCATTTCTTGTCCATCTTTGTAACCTAAGGTCAACAAGCACAGTGTCTAGAGATAACAATAATCAAACAGACATTTATTGAGTGCTTACTGTATGCCTGTCACTGTTCCAGGCATTTCATATGTATTAGTTAGAAGGCACTGAATAAAAGTTTGTGCCATTAAATTAAATGGAATTGCAGCTCCATCCCAACTAGACTGTGTGAAAATAGAAACTGTCATTAGATCTTTAGCAGAGTGAGAGAATTATGAGTTTAAAGAAGTTTGGTAATGAAAAAGGATTAGAATAAAAGAGCAAATCTGATTATTCCTCAACGAAAGGCCAAACCAGAAAGACTCAGGTAATAAAATAAAAGGACAGGTAATATTTTAAGTGGTAAAAGAGCTAGAGAGGATTTTATAAACACTTTAAAGAAGAAATAGATAAACCACAGAGAAAAATAAGCCTTCTAATAAATTAGTAGGAAAAGAGAATTAACAATAAATGAGAACAGTTGAAATATTGAACTCATCCTTTGCAAGAAAAATGAGAGGAAATAACTTAGATTCTTAGCAAGTAATAAAAATCTTGCAAAATACTTAATAGAGATAGAAATCTAGTGAGGAAATGTTCATTAAAGTTAATTCGTCATTTTAAAATAGCACAGAGCCCTCACAAAGTGTGTTTCCACCGGGAATCACATCAGAGTTAGTTCTCTCCTTCCTCAGTATGGCTTCCAAAGACACTGACTCTTAGGAGAGACTAAACGTACTGGTAGGTGGTCCACACGTGAATGTGGCCCTTGGGATACTGCCAAGAAAAGGGGATGCTGGGAACAGCAGGCGTATGTGGGGGCAATGCTAGAGTGGGTGGAGGGATGATTCTATTCTCACAATAGCACCCTCCTCCAGTAAGAGCACCACTAAGCTCCTGAAATGCTCAAACTCTCACCTGGAAGGCTATTTCTCCTATCTTTCTGAATCTGGCTTTTTGGTGGTTTCTTTTTGTTGTTGTTGTTGTTGTTGTTTTCCTTTCTGCTGTACATCAGGAGTGCTTGATCGATGCAAAAATAATTTCTTTTGTTCTTCCAGTCCATCATTTTCTACATGATGTTTTCTGTAAGAGGGAGTAGGAGAAAAATGAGAGAGAGAGAAGGCGGTGGGGGAGAGAGAAAATGTGTATGTGTAGACATGTTAGTGGGATAATATCTTTGCAAACTCTGGAACATGTCCTGAAGCATCTTTTCTGGCATAACTGTCAACCTGAGAATTTTATCTCACCAGCAGTGAGCCCTGACTCACTGGCTACAATGATGACCAGCAACACAAGAAAACTGAGACGTCTGGAAAATTGGGGAAAGGGGAGGACTGCAAGAAAAAGAGAACCAGGAGGTTAGGAGGGAGGTGATCCAGGTTGAAATTGATGAAGTGAAGTGAAGTGAAGTGAAGTGAAATCCCTCAGTCGTGTCCAACTCTTTGCGACCCCATGGACCCCACCAGGCTCCTTTGTCCATGGGATTTTCCAAGCAATAGTACTGGACTAGATTGCCATTTCCTTCTCCAGGGGATCTTCCTGACCCAGGGATCGAATCCAGGTCTCCCGCATTGTAGACGGATGCTTTACCGTCTAAGCCACCAGGGAAGAAATTGATAGATAATAAATCAAATAAGCATGATTTGCAGGGTTTCTCAGGTGGCACTAGTGGCAAAGAACCCACCTACCAATGCAGGAGGTGTAAGAGATGTGGTTGATCCCTGGGTTGGGAGGAACACTTGGAGGAGGGCAAGGCAACCCACTCCAGTATTCTTGCCTGGAGAACCCCGTGGACAGAGGAGCCTAGCCGGCTGCATTCCACAGGGCCACACAGTCAGACATGACTAAAGCAACTTAGCATGCATGCACGATTTCAAAGCAGAAAATCTGAGGGGGAGGCAGTCCCGTGAAAACAACAAATGGAATTCTTATTGGAGTAAATTAGCTGTTCTGGAGAAAATAAAGTAGGAACGTTATGTCAGAGAATCAAAGGAATAGGCAGTCACATGATCAAGACGCTGTAATAAAAACTGGGAAAAAAAAAAAAAAAGAAAGACAGGGGAGGCACAGTTTGAACCAATGACAAAGACCAATCCCAACAAAACACATTGAGTGTCAAGAAGGCTCTTGATGAATGAGTAAATGAATGAAGAAATGAGGAAGAGAATAAACCAAGTCTCTTGGTACCCTTGGTGTCCCAGAAGATAATGGCCAATCACAATACTTTGTGAGACTTTTCTACTGATGGTCAAGCCTTTTGATGATGGTTTAAGCAATTCTACCTGCAGATGACAGGCATGCTCAGATTATGTCACAGAATCTAAAATCCTACAGCCAGACTCCTTTTTGATTTGTGAAATGAGGCTTACAAAAATATATTGAGAATGAAAGTCAGAAATTGGTCAAGAAAAGCCAAATGACAAATATATACAAAGTGTTCTCCTGAAATGTTGAAAAGAGGCAAGTGTGTTTAGAAGATAAGCCCCAGGTGAGAAAATGAACCTTTCCAATTTTAGCAAAAGCTGCTCTGAAGTGACTCTTTTTTTTTTTTTCTTTCTTTCTTTTTTTTCCTCTCAGATGACTCTTACTGCTTGAAAACAGGACACATTATTGACATTTAGTGGAAATCAAGAAAAGAAAAAAATATAGGGGAAGCAAGAATATTATAACAGCAGTGTCAACATCAACACACTCAGGTTAGCATCTCACTAGAATGGAAAAGAGACATTGTGAGCGGGAAAAATGCTGCCTTAGCACAGAAGTCACACAGAGGTCTCCATAAGAGCAAAATGATGGTCAAAATAATGGTCTCAAAGAAATGAGCATTGGGGTTTTCAACTGAGGAGTTCATCACTGACTTTTTACAGCTGAGAAAACAAAGTTCAGGGAAGAGTTACGGTTGTCTCATGGGCTGTCCTGTTGGCTCAGTGGTAAAGAATCCACCCGCCAATGCAGGAAAGGTGGGTTCAGTCCCTGGGTTGGGAAGATCTCCTGGAGAAGGAAATAGCAACCCACTCCAGTATTCTTGCCTGAGAAATCCCGACAGAAGAGCCTGGCAGACTACTGTCCATGGGGTCAAGAAGAGTCAGACACAGCTCAACAATAACAAATGGCTGTCTCATGATGACACAGTCACAACAAGGAGGGATGCTAGACACAGTGTAGCCTGAGCCAGGAACCTGTAGCAAGGGTGCCCAGGAGCACAGTGAGGAGGGAACAGGAGTGAGAGGAGATCCAGGGGAAGTCATCACCGGCCCGGAGCCTCCCCTGAGCCTCCCAGCATCCTCTTCCCCATTAGACTGGGTTAGGAGCCCCCTCTGGTGTGAGTGAGTGAAGTCACTCAGTCGTGTCCCAACTCTTTGTGACCCCATGGACTGGAGCCTACCAGGCTCCTCTGTCCATGGGATTTTCCAGGCAAGAATACTGGAGCAGGTTGCCATTTCCTTCTCCAGGAGATCTTCCCTACCAAGTGATTGAACCCAGGCCTCCCAGATTGTAGGTAGATGCTTTACCGTCTGAGCCACTAGGGAAGGTTCCCCTTCTGGACTCTCTGAGAAGTGTGAGCATCTCTCAATCTGCTCGCCACTTCTTTCATAATCTTGTTTTCTCTTTTTCCTCTAGACTGAGACCTGTGAGGACAAGGGCTATATCCAATTAAATAGTGTGACTCCTTATAAGAAAAGTCATGACCAACCTAGTTCAGTTCAGTTCAGTCACTAAGTCGTGTCCGACTCTTTGCGACCCCATGAATCACAGCATGCCAGGCCTCCCTGTCCATAACCATTTCCCGGAGTTCATTCAAATTCACGTCCATCGAGTCAGCGATGCCATCCAGCCATCTCATCGTCTGTCGTCCCCTTCTTCTCCTGCCCCCAATCCCTCCCAGCATCAAAGTCTTTTCCAATGAGTCAACTCTTCGCATGAGGTGGCCAAAGTACTGGAGTTTCAGCTTTAGCATCATTCCTTCCAAAGAAATTCCAGGGTTGATCTCCTTCAGAATGGACTGGTTGGATCTCCTTGCAGCCCAAGAGACTCTTCAAGAGTCTTCTCCAACACCACAGTCCAAAAGCATCAATTCTTCAGCGTTCAGCCTTCTTCACAGTCCAACTCTCACATCCATACATGACCACTGGAAAAACCATAGTCTTGACTAGACAGACCTTTGTTGGCAAAGTAATGTCTCTGCTTTTGAATATGCTGTCTAGGTTGGTGATAACTTTCCTTCCAAGGAGTAAGCATCTTTTAATTTCATGGCTGCAGTCACCATCTGCAGTGATTTTGGAGCCCAAAACAATAAAGTCTAATACTGTTTCCACTGTTTCCCCAACTATTTGCCATGAAGTGATGGGACCAGATGCTATAATCTTTATTTTCTGAATTTTGAGCTTTATGCCAACTTTTTCACTCTCCTCTTTCACTCTCATCAAGAGGCTTTTTAAAAGCAGACACATTACTTTGCCAACAAAGGTCCATCTAGTCAAGGCTATGGTTTTTCCAGTAGTCATGTATAGATGTGAGGGTTGGACTATAAAGAAAGATGAGCGCCAAAGAATTGATGCTTTTGAACTGTGGTGTTGGAGAAGACTCTTGAGAGTCCCTTGGACTGCAAGGAGATCCAACCAGTCCACCCTAAAGGAGATCAGTCCTGGGTGTTCATTGGAAGGATTGATGTTGAAGCTGAAACTCCAATACTTTGGCCACCTGATGCAAAGAACTGACTCATTTTAAAGACCGTAATGCTGGGAGAGATTGAAGATGGGAGGAGAAGGGGACAACACAGGATGAGATGATTGGGTGGCATCACCGACTCAATGGACATGAGTTTGGGTAAACTCCAGGAATCAGTGATGGACAGGTAGGTCTGGCGTGCTGCAGTCCATGGAGTCACAAAGAGTTGGACACAACTGAGCAACTGAACTGAACTGAACTGAGTGGATATTTCAAGTGGTGCTAGTGGTAAAGAATCCTTCTGCCAATGCAGGAGACCAGGATTGGATCCCTGGGTGGGAAGATCCTCTGGAGGAGGAAATGCAGTCCACTCCAGTATTCTTGCCTGGGAAATCCCATGGACTGAGGAGCTTGGCGGGCTACAGTCCATGGGGTTGCTAAGAGTCTGATATGACTGAGCATGAACACACACAGCGGATGTTGAAAGAGCAATGTGAAAACTTAGTGAAGACTCCAAAATGCATTGAAGAAGCCTACAGAGATGTAACTATGAAACCAAAGCAACTAGAGCAGAGAATCTTTCACCGGGAAGACACATGTTGCCCCCATGGAGCCCAGCATCTTCCTGTCTCATGGAGGAGCTTCAGGAGAACTTGACCAAAGACCCAACTCTCTTGGGTGACCATGCCTTGCTCTCTGCGGTCTCCTCCTCAGAGAATAACCAACTCATGCAGTAGCCTAGCCAGGATCTGTAGAATGCCACTCACCTATTTCCTTGCCTTCTTTATGGGTCTTGACTTGAATGCCCTGTGGGAAAAGTGACCTGGCTGAAGTGGTTGAAATCTGGAAAGATTCAAATGACATTCACCCTCTTGGACACAACGCAGGGGTATTCATGAGAGAGTGAGTAGATGGTGACCACTGAGCAGAAATGCAGTCCCTGCCTAGAATACTTTTGTCCTTTAAGTGAAAATCCAGTGGACCTAAAGGCAAGGTCCCCAAGGAAGCTTGTCTGAAGCCCTGGTCAGAGGCACCTTCTGCCTCTTAACTTCCAGGGCAGCTTCTTGGCCTATTTACAGCTTTCTTCATAGTTGCCTGGATGCACAGACAGGCATGCGTGTGTGCTCATGTTGCCAGATTATGAGCTTTCTGTAGGCAGGGGATGAGCCTGGCATGCTATAACCTATAGGGTCGCAAAGAGTTAGATATGACTGAGCGATTAACACTAGCTTCCTTCCAGACGTGGCTCAAACAGTCCTTTCCCTGAGTGCCTCCTTCCCCCTGAGCCCAAATCATGAAGCTGTTTCCTTGATGCTCGTAATTTCCTCTGACAGTGATCACATTCTGCCTTTATGATTATTATTCACAGATCTTTAAGTCAGAGGCAGGGACCTTGTCTTAGTTCCCTGGCTTACGTCAGGTGAATGGAATGGGCTTGCCTTGAAATGGATGGAACTTGACATCACCTGCTCTGCTGTCAGCTTGTTGGGTGACTCCTCTCTGTACTGAAACTCATGTTCTTACAATGCAGGAGAGTCAGTCTAAGGAAAAGGCTTTTGTCTGGGGGTATCGGTTCTCGAAGTGTCCTCCCCACGTCAGCAGCAGCACATTACCTGCCAGCTTGTTAGGAATGCGGAACTTCAGGTCCCACACAGACCTACTGATGGGGAAAGTCTGGGGCGGGGCCTGGAAGTCAGTGGTTTCCTGACCTTCTGGGTGATTCTGATACCTACTTGTTGAAGTTTGAGAAACACTGTCCTCAGAACTTCTGAGAACACCCTAAAATAGGGGTCCCCAAACTCTAGGATCTATTGCCTGAAGATGGGAGGTGGGACTGATATAATAATGATAATAGAAATAAAGTACACAATAAATGTAATGTGATTGAATCATCCCAAAACCATCTGCCCCACCATCAGACTGTGGAAAAATTGTCTTCCACAAAACCCGCCCCCTAATGCCAGAATAGTTGGGGACCAACTACTGCCGTGAGCTATATGAAAAGTCTGTTTTGTGCATGCGTGTGTGTGTGTGTATCCTTTCCCTGGACAGAGACTGCTTAACTTTCATTGTATTCACAAAGGTTTCATGACCTTAAAAAAATAGACATCCTAGATAAACTTTGCCCTATAATTCCTTCTTGATATAAAATGTCATAAGTCTTACTAGAAAGAAAAAGAACATGGGACAATTAACATAAACCCTACTTAATTTCCATGCTGATTGATTAGATGAACATGAGCTCAGGGCCCAGGGCAATATGCCAACACAGAGTCCAAAGGGAACAGTATTCATACAAGCCTGCCAACTGCTCTGAAGATGAGATTAGCCCCTGACCTCTGTCCCTCCCAACAGCCTGGTGCCAGGGCCCCTCCCCCACCTCAAAAATCATAGTGTCACAGAGTTGGGGGTCATCAGAATTCCTCTGAGGCCTGGCTATCTATTAGAACCACTTAGGGAATTTTAGAAAGTACCAAAGCCACAGCCCACTCCCAGACTCCTACATAATTGGCCTCAGATGGGGTCTGACTCATCTATTTTTACACTCAGTTGACTCATCTATTTTTATAAGTTCTCCAAGATTGTAAGGCACCGCTAGAACTGAGAACCACTGAGCCTACAGGTGCTGGTTGTGATTTAGTTGCATGTCCCACTCTTGTGATGCCACAGCCTGTAGCCCACTAGGGTCCTCTGTTTGTGGGTTTTCAAAAAAACTGTGTCCTATCTGCACCGAAGGGCTTCTCAGGTGGTGCAATGGTTAAAAATCCACTCCAATGCGGAAGACACAAGAGACTTGGGTTTGATCCTTGGGTCAGGAAGATCCCCCGAAGAAGAAAATGTCAGCTTGCTCCAGTGTTCTTACCTGTAAACTTCAGAAAAGCCTGGTGGGCTGCAGTCCATGGGGTGCCAAAGAGTTGGACACAACTGAAGACTGAGCATGGGCGAGCGCCTGCACTGGAAATAAAAGTTACTTTTACACACAGCAACCATTGACCCCTGCTGCAAAATGATGGAGATGGCACCAGAGGCTCAGGGAGAAGCCTGTGGACCAGGACTGGACTTGGGGTTAGAATTCATTTCTGAACACAAATCCTGGCTCTGTTGTTTCCTGGCTCTCTGCCCAAACCGAATCCCATCACCTTTATGAGCTAGGTTTCTTTGCAGTGGTGATAGGAAATGAGAAAATGATGCCAACCACACTCCGTTAATGATGCACCAGGCCTGCAGATTGTGGTGATGAAGTTCCAGGGAGGGGTTAAGCTGGAGGCAATAAAGGAAATGTCCACTTATCTAGTATGAGGCTGGTGGGGAGACTGTCCACAGAGTAAGGAGGGAGGTGCTGGGAGGGAAGGTGTTTGAGATGCCCTCACTGAACTGGCTTCTTCCCAGCTTCTTTGAGCAAGGCACATGGAAAGGTTGCTGCTGCTGCTGCTGCTGCTGCTATTAAGTCGCTTCAGTCATGTCTGACTCTGTGCGACCCCATAGACGGCAGCCCACCAGGCTCCCCTGTCCCTGGGATTCTCCAGGCAAGAACACTGGAGTGGGGTGCCATTGCCTTCTCCACCACGGAAGGGTTAACTTATTCCAAAATCAATGCTCTCTGGCTTCTCCTGTTGCTGACAGGATTGTTTGTGCTAATTAAAAACAGGTGCATTTGCCTGAGACTTCTGCCAGGAGCCTTTCTCAGGACTGGGTGATCTGGAGACGACCATCGCCACAGGCAATCAGTTTAGGGGATGTGTTCTAGCTTTATTTGCATATGAGAACTTGAGTGTCACCTGAGGTTTATAAAAGAACCTGAAAAATGATATGTGCTTCAGTTAAGTTCAGTTGCTCAGTCATGTCCGACTCTTTGCGACCCCATGAACTGCAGCACACCAGGCCTCCCTGTCCATCACCAACTCCCAGAGTTCAGCCAACTCATGTCCATTGAGTCAGTCATGCCATCCAACCATCTCATTCTCTGTTGTCCCCTTCTTCTCCTGCCCTCAATCTTTCCCAGCATTAGAGTCTCTTCAAATGAGTCAGCTCTTCACATCAGGTGGCCAAAGTATTTGAGTTTCAGCTTCAACACCATTCCCTCCAAGAAACATCCAGGACCAATCCCCTTTAGGATGGACTGGTTGGATCTCCTTGCAGTCCAAGGGATTCTCGAGTCTTCTCCAACACCACAGTTCAAACGCATCAATTCTTCGGCACTCAGCTTTCATTATAGACCAACTCTCACATCCATACATGACCACTGGAAAAACCATAGCCTTGACTAGATGGACCTTTGTTGACAAAGTGATGTCTCTGCTTTTCAATATGCTATCTAGGTTGGTCATAACTTTCCTTCCAAAGAGTAAGCGTCTTTTAATTTCATCACTGCAATCACCATCTACAGTGATTTTGGAGCCCCCAAAATAAAGTCAGCCACTGTTTCCACTGTTTCCCCATCTATTTGCCATGAAATGATGGGACCAGATGCCATGATCTTAGTTTTCTGAACGTTGAGTTTATTGCTTAAATGTTCTCCAAAGGGGAAAATGGCTTGATTAAAGAGATTGCTGCAAAGGCGAAAAGTAGCAAAGAATGACCAGGACTGCTTTAAAGCATCTCCTGAAAGAGGACCAGTGGCTGAAGAGCCAGGAACTCAAAATTCTGGTTCCAGGATTCCCATGATCTTGCTATCTGACCTTTTACAATAAAACAAACAAACAAAAATATGTACATATAATGAGGTATGCTATCTCTTTTTAAATCTGTTTTCATTTCCACCTTATAGATGTATTGCATCATGTCCAAATTCTTTGTGACCCTATGGACTGTAGCTCACCAGGCTCCTCTTGTCCATGGGATTCTCCAGGCAAGAATATTGGAGTGGGTTGCTGTTTCCTTTTCCAGAGGATCTTCCCAACCCAGGGATCGAACCTGTGTCTCAAGCATCACTGGCATTGGAAAGTGGGTTCTTTACCACCAACACTACCTAGGAGGCCCCACAGATGGAATGAGGTGGCCAAAAAGTTTGTTCAGGTTTTTCTGTAAGCTGGGAAAACCCAAGCAAACTTTTGGCCAATCTAATGAAAACAGTTAGCAAGAGGACTCATCACTCAGTGACTCAACTGGGTAAGGATGAGCCCTGATTCAAATCCACTTCCTGTGCTTTGGTCCTTCAACTATACTGGTTTTTTTTTTCTGTTGAACTTCAAACTCTTTCAGAAAATGAAGATTCTGCATACACTCAGCTTTCTTCCTGCCTCTGAATCCAGAACACAGAAAGTAGTGCTTTTCTTTCCATCTTGTCTTGCCATCTCAGAGCCAAGATCCCTCAGCAAGTCCCAGACTGGGTTTTCCTACTCCAAGCCCAGGAGAGAAGGGATGGTGAAGAGACCAGACCAAGAGAGAGAAAAATTGGCCCACACAGCAGAACCCCAGCACTGAGCTTTCATTTGATTTTGAGCTTCATGGTTGGATAGATTTGAGGCTGACATTTGGAAGAGATGATTGGGAAGTCAAAATGAAGCCAATACCTGATTTATAGTGGCTAGGATCTGTGCCCAAGAATTCAACATCTGATTTTACCCCCAACAAACCCCCCACTTTTTAATTTACAGCTCTCAAGCCAATTTAATTGCATTTGTCTTCAATGGGGCTGTTTATTGCCATTCAAGAAGACAGGCTTTCAAAATTATATGAGCCTTCAAAATTGTATTGGGGATAGTGAAGAATCCAAAGATAAGAATTCCAATGTTCCTTCCTAATTTACCCACACAGCATGCAGCAGGGTGAGAAGCATCTTAAGTTAGTGTGTTATCCAGAATGACTTGGCTGGATTACAACTTTGGCCACGTTTAGCAAGATCAACTTCTTTTCCCCAAGCCAATTGCTAGAGGATTTGAAAACTTCTCTCTCTGTTCTTCATTTGAACAAAGAAACTCAAAGTTACCTTTCCGAACCTTCCTCTCAAATTGAGCTCTCAAGATGTTGTCGAGAGCAAATTTTCAAACAATCTACCAGCTTTTCAAGATCATTCAATGGAGCTGTCACTCAGCAACTCTGAAAGACCTGTGAAAAAGTACAAATTTCGTTGGTCTTAGAGTCAGAAAAGGTGCACTTCTTTTTATCTCCAACCTGTTTGACCTTGAACAAGTTACTTCCCCATTTCCGTTCAAGGATTTTTTTCACCTATAAGAATAGCACCTCCCCTTTCTGCCTCAGAATCCGTGAGGATCAGCTTGGATGGTGACACTGATGGGGCAAAAGGAAGGGTATCCTCCTTCCCTCAATGGGGCAGGGGGCAGGGAGGTGAAAGGGGCAGTGCAGGGTGGTACATGGATTTTAGAATGAGGTACCCCAGGAATTATTCCCCAGGTCTGCTCCTGACAACTTTCCCTTCAATCTCTGGACCCTGATTTTCTTTTATTAAATAAGAGAAAGGTATCCCTTTTTTGTTGTCAAGATGAAAGATGATTTAAACCCCGATATTTAACACAGAGTAAGAACTCAATCAAGTTTCCTTCCCTAGCTGTAGTGGTTAAACATGTCAATTGTATAGCCAGATGATCTGGCTCCAATCTTGGCTAGGTAGCTTCCTAGCTGTGTGGTCTTAGACTAGTGACTGAACTTTTCTGAGTCTCAATTTCCCCATCTGTGCTGTGCTCAGTCACTCAGTTGTGCCCTATTCTTTGCTACCCCATAGACATTAGCCCACAAGGCTCCTCTGTTCATAGGACTTTCCTGGCAAGAATATTGTAAGTGGGTTGCCATTTCCTTCTCAAGGGGACCTTCCCAACCCAGGGTCAAACCTGCATCTCCTGCCTTGCAGGCAGATTCTTTACTGCTGAGGCACCAGGTAGGCCCATCCCCATCTGTAGAATAGGGGAAATGACAGAACCCAGCACATAGGAATGGCACGTGAATTAAATGAGTAAATTATTTCACAAGTCTTTAGAAAGAGGCCTGTCCATAGTAAGTGCTATTTATCAAACCATTTTAACAAGAATTAACTCAAATCTCTTCTTTACTCGAACTGTACTATAATAGCAAATGGAATTAACCAGATGAAAGGCTAAGGCTAACTCTTAAGCCAGCATCATCTCACCGCGAAAAGACTAACTCCTCTCGTCAGGAAGATCTACATTCCACATCCGTATACACAAAAGAGAACAAACACAGAAAGAAAACACCCCATCAGGTCATTCCCATGTCAAATGACCCTGTGGCTCAGAAAGATAGAAAAAGGACCAGCACAGATGTGAATAACAACCTCTCCTTGCTTTTGTAATTTAAATCTTTTCCTTCATGTGCTTAGTCACTGCAAAAACTGAATTCATCCTCTGCCACCCAAGTTTCTCTAGGTAACTTATGAAATTTCTCACCATGTACTTATTTTAAAAAAGAAATCTCTTTAACAAGTCAATTTTGAGGGCCTATGGTGTTCATTTGTTACAAAGGGATTTTTATCTAAAATCATGTTATAGGCCAAGGTTTCATTTTGCCTCCACTTCTGTATCCTGATCTGGAGCTATTTTATTTTAAACAACACAAGGTATAGACTGAAATTTCCCAAGAGCATTTCAAAGAGCAATTTTTCATTTCCTGCCCCTATGAATTTATGTTCTTAAAATAGAATCGTGCTAAACAGTTTCTTCTGAAATCAGGTTAATATGAACATGAAAGGATGGAGCAAAAGACTTGAAAAATAAAAGAACATTAAACCTTTTACAAAGTCTATTTGTAAGAGGCTTAATCTCAGTCATGAGGAAGAAAACAAACAACTCATTAGCCCTTGCAGTTCTTAAATTTTCATTTACTCATTAGTTCACAAATATGTATTGAATGCCTTCTATATTCCAGAGGCTACCATCAGCATTTGAGTTTACAGATGAGACAGAAGGACAAGAAAAGAGGTAAGTACAGAATACGTAGGAGCTGTGGCCACGATAAGCGTAGAGTACAGTTAGAGTTCAGATCTCAATGCCCTTAATCACTGAGAGATGATCAGGGAAGGCTTCCTGGAGGAACATGTCATCAAGAACCTGTAAGAGTCAGGTAGAGAAGGAAAGGGACTTGAACAAAAGGAGGAGCTAATGCCAGAAATCCAAGACTCCCATAGACTAGGAGAGAAAAACCAGGTAAAGCACAAAGGTTATGAAGTTCTAGAAGATGAGGCCAGAGAGAAAGCCCAGACCAGACCAGGAACAGCTATGGAAACTCAACTAAGGGAATTTTATTTCTATCCTGAGAGTTGTAGGAAACCATTAATGGACTTCAAGCAAAGAAATAATGTGCTCATTTTTGTTTTTCAGAAAGATAACCAGGCAGCAGTGTACATGGTTAAGCGAAAGCACCAGGCAGAGAAAGTAGGACCAGTTAGAAAATACTATAATGGTCCAACGAAAAGTGATGAGGGGCAGGCATATGAGTGGTGGTGGTGGTTTACTTGCTAAGTCTTGTCCAACTCTTGCAATCCCATGGACTATAGCCCTCCAGGTTCTTCTGTCCATGGGATTCACCAGGCAAGAATACTGGAGTGGGTTGCCATTTCCTTCTTCAGGGGATCTTCCCAACCCAGGGACTGAACCCAGGTCTCCTGCATTACAGGCAGATTCTTTACCGACTGAGCGACAAGGGAAGCCTATGAGAGGCATATGAGAGGGATTTAGATAAAAGGCTCCAATGACCAGTATTTTATAACCTCCTACTCACCCCATCAGTAAGGGAGGGATTTCTGCCCTAGAGTTAGAGGGATCACCCAAACACACAGCACCAGATACTGGATAGGTAGGCTGGATGGCAGTTCATGAGTCACATGCATTACAAGCCAGGAGAGGAAGGGAGCACACACCACAGGGCTACACGGAGGCTACCACAGAGAGCAGGTCACATCCACAGGAACTGTAGGAGACAGATTTTGTAGTATCAATAGGGTGAGTTGCCCTCGGTTCCTAAAGGGTGTGATTGGCTTGTTTGAATACCTATGCAGGCCGACAGGGAGATAAAGCCTGCTACTCAGGGATAATCAGGTGGCACAGTGGTAAAGAATCTGCTGGCCAGTACAGGAGACACAGAGATCCCTGGGTGGGGAAGATCCCCTGGAGAAGGAAACGGCAACCTATTCCAGTGTTCTTGCCTGGAAATTCCATGGATAGAGGAGCCTGGTGGATTACAGTCCATGGGGTCACAAAGAGTCAGACATGACTAAGCACACACTCAGTGATAAGCAGAAACTGTGTCTGGTCCCTTGATAAGAAGCATGGTTTACTAGGACCTTGTCTGCAAGAACAGGATAGGGAAGAAAACCCATGGTTAAGCCATCTGAGGTCCTCCTGATTTTACCAGAAGTCAAGACAGCACATATAGTTCAGTCTCATTGGAGGTTTTGCATCACAGCCCGTTACTGAAAGGACAAAGCAATGAATGTGAGACAGGAGACTAAATGCCTCTGGTCTTTCTGATTTGGGAGAAAGGATAGGTGATGGTACACTTGCCTGAGATAAAGGATAAGAAGGTGCGTATTTTAGAGATCATCGTGTCTTCACTTTGGGCATGCTGAGTTGACAAGATTATGAAAAGTCTGTAGGTTATGCTGGAGATAAAGGGAAGTTTCACTCTTCACCTTCGGGGATTCTTTCCCTTCACTCACCCCTTGGCTAATGGTCTTTGTTTTAAGTCACAAGGTTGTGGGGCACTTTTTATGCAGCAAACTCTAACTGATACATGCATATTGGAAATTGAGATGAGAGCCAAAGTTTCCAGTGAATGAGGGGACCGGCCCTGAAGGGCAACAAAAGAGACCAAGCAGGTGCAGGTGATGAGGCTGATTTCCTTCCTTCCTGTATTTCTAGACAGCTGGCTCATTATTAAAGGTTCCTGTTGGGAAAATAATTACTGTCTTTATAGCTACTGGGTCTTTTGGAAGGAGTATTTAAGTATCCTTTGCCAGGTGGGGGCCCCCTCAACATGGCAGGATGCTTTCTCCAAGCCAGAAGGGAAAGAATCTATAAAATTAGGAGTTCTGTGTGGGAAGATAGTATGACTTTTGGAATTGTTTAAAGGTTGAGTCTCTGAGGTCAGGAAGGGCTGAACTTGCATCTAAGCTCTATTCTTCTCCTTTAAACTGTGTGACACGCATCAGTTTCTTAACCTCTCTGAAATTTGCCATTTTTCATTAGTAAAATGAGGGTCATGATAGTTAGGTTGTCCTAAGGATGAAATAGAAATGTTTCATTTTATGTCTGGCTTGTTATTTGTCTCTTCTCTGAATTAACCTAACTTATGATATGAAGAAAAGCCAGCTCCCCATTCTTTGACCTTGGTTTCTTATCTACAAAATTAGAAGTTTCATCAGAGGATCTCTAGGTCCCACTTTATCACTAACGCTCTAGGGAAGCAAAATATAGGACAAATACCCTCTAGGATTCAAAACTTATAAGGCAAAAACATTCAATTTTTAAAAGGAATTTAAATAACTGTAATGCAGCTGTACAGGAGATTTTCATTGTTTTCTTGACTTTTTTTTCTTTTTAGAAAGTATCGGAGAGCTTCTTGTCCTTGTCAGCACCAAGACAAAGCATATCGCATAGAGTCTATCCCGTCTGTTTTGTAGTTTGACTAGATATCATGTCTCGATGTCTTTCAGTAAAAAGAATACATTTAGAAAGGATAGTATTTATCAAGTCAAAAGAGTGATTTTTCTCACTGTAATACAGTAACATGATGCAGCAATCTTGCCAAGCAGATGGACTGCTGTGTTATGGTTAGATGCTAAACCCTGTTTGATAATTTATTGGCTCTTCCTTGTTGTTCTAACAGATGCCTCCTGTATTCAGACATGGCCAAGCCTATGGTCTTGGAGTCTGAGGTTATTTTCTTCCTCGTTGTCCCAATCAAAGCAGACAGTGCCTCACATACACGATGTTTATGGGTCTGTTCCCAGCCCTATTCTCAACTCCCCATCCATAAGGTGGGCAGATTGTAGCATCTTCCTGTCAGTCATAAATAACATTAGAAATCAGAAACAATGCACATGCTTCTTCATGTTCATATTGGAAATAAAGCAAGTGCTGGATGGATCAAGGGCAAGAAGGCCCATAGATTTGATCTACAGGGAAAAGGTCAGACAATTAAAAATGAATATATTAGTTATCTACTGCTGCATAACAAACTACCTCAAACTTACCAGCTTAAAACAACACACATTTCACAGTTGCTGTGAGTCCAGAATTGGAGCTAATTCAGCTGATCCTCTGTTTCACAATTTTACATGAGGTTGAAATTACAGGGTTGGCCATGGTTGGGGTCTTATCTGAAGGCTCAATTGGGGAAAATCTGCCACCAAGCTTACTCACAAGACTGTTGGTAGGATTCAGTTCCTTGAGAGTGTTTGCACTGAGGACCTTCATTTCTTTCTGGCCAGAGACCATCCACATTCCTGTGCCAGGTGGGCCTCCCCAACATGGTAGGTTGCTTTCTCCACACCAGAAGGGGGAGAATCTACAAGCTAGAGGTAAGCTATTGTTCTTCTCTAACCTAGTCACAGAAGTGCCATTCCATCACCTCTGCCATACTCTCACGAGCTAGAAGTCGAGGAGGAGGGCTTACACAAAGTATTAATGCCAGGAGGCAGAGATCACTAAGGGACATCTTAGAGCCTGCCTGCCACAGTGAAAGGCAAAGCCACGCTGCTGTGCATGCCCAGGCAGTGGGGATAGTGGGGCCCAGACATTGCTCTGCTCCCCCAGCCACAGGCCCTAAAGCAGCACTATGGCTACCCCAGATAAGGAAATCCCCTTTGCAATTTACCTATGCCACTTTACACAAAAGCACCATATGGCCCTTTGCAATTTACCTATGCCACTTTACACAAAAGCACCATATGGATTAAAAGTAGTCATCAGTCACAAATTCATATTATTAATACCAGTAAAGATGGACAGCTCCATAAATAGAAGAGGTAGGGCATGTGATAAACTTGAAAATTCATGTTCCAAGTAAAGACACTCAAAATTTTCCTCCCACCTCCACACCTTGTCTCCCCAGTGACCCGTTAGACACAGCATCTTCCAAATATCTCAGATATGTGGGCCAAGCACAGCCCAGATTTCCAAATGTGACCCAATTTTATAGCTTGCTGCATCCAAATTCTAGCCTTTTTCTTCTGGGAAGGAAGACAGAGCCCACAGTCTTGGAGGACTTGCATTCAGCTTCCAATGCTTGTCCCAAGAACCAGTCATAGCACAATGGGGCCCAGCCTGGCCTTTCTGGAAGATAGGGCCCAGATTGCCAACCTCGCTTTATCCTGGAATTATCTCACCAGTGTTACAGCCATCCCTCACATCCTAGTTCTTTGTGCTTTATTCATTTAGTAAGAGATCACTGAGCACCTACTCTGTGCCAGGCACTGTGTGAAACATTGATATGAAGATGTAAATAAGAGTCTTGCCCTGGAGAAGGAAGAGGCAAAAAAATCAATGCAGTGATGTTTTTTTGGTCCATAATCTCAGTCTGACCCAGCAGAGTTGGGACACCCAGGGTGATGTCAGAGAAAAATTCAGAGAAGATGAATTTTTGGTTTGAGACAAGTCTTTAAAAAATAAGTAGGTAGGTATTAAATACTGGTTTCCTGGGAGGCTCAGTGGTAACTCCTGCAATGCAGGAGACACAGGAGATGCTTGTTCAATCCCTGGGTTGGAAAGATCCCCTGGAGAAGGAAATGACAAACCACTCCAGTATTCTTGTCTGGGAAATCCCATGGACAGAGGAGCCTGCTGGGCTTCAGTCCACGGGGTTGCAAAGAGTCAGACACGACTGCACATGCAGATGTTAACTGAAAATTAGTGCAGACCAGAGGGGGTCAGAAAAAGGCCAAGAGGGTCATTTCAGCGAGCAGACCATGAAGACAAAGAAGCCCGATGCCACCGAGAGACCTGCAGTCCCATTCCTGGGCCATATCAACAAGTGTGCTCTCAGAAAAGGAGAAATATCATATGGCATCCCTTAAATATGGAATATAAACAGATATGATACAAATGAACTTACTTACAAAACTGAAGGTGATTCATAGACTTCGAGAAAGAACTTATGGTTGCCGACAGGAAGGATGGGAGAAGGCATAGTTAGAAAGTGTGCGATGGACATGTACACACTTGCTGTTTAGTCGCCAAGTTGTGTCTGATTCTTTGAGACCCCATGGACTGTAGCCTGCCAGGCTCTTCTGTCCATGGGATTTCCCAGGCAAGAAAACTGGAGCAGGTTGCCATTTCCTTCTCCAGCATATACACACTGCTATATTTAAAATGAATAACAAACAAGGACCTGCTGTACAGTACATGAAACTCTGCTGAATGTTATGTGGCAGCCTGGAGGGGACAGAGGGGAGTTTGGGGGGAGAATGGATACATGTGTATGTATGGCTGAGTCCTTTTGCTGTTCATCTGAAACTAAAGCTTAAAAAAGTCTGCACTTGACATGGAGGGCAGTGAGATGCCCCTGAAGAGCTTCTGACAGAGACCACAGGCATAAAAAGAGAGCACCTTAGAGAGCTCACTATGACTTCTGTGGTAGGGCAGGGTTAGACAGAGTCAAGAGCAAATTGTGGACCAGATGTGAGCTTCCTCAGTGAGCCAGTGGAGGCAGAAGAAAGGTATGAACAGGAGAGGTGTCAAGGAGCAGAGTTGGCAGGGTGGAGACAGATGAGAAGCCTGCCTAAACTGGAGCAGGAGGAATATGGATGGTACAGAAGAGGCCAAAAAGAAAAAGGAATTCCTGCTAAAATCTCAGGGCCATTTAGAAGGAAGAAGAATGCAGAGGGCAACTCGATAGATGGCACCACCAATCTCCAGAATAACTGGTAAGGAACTTGAAGCAGCTTTGAACAAAAAGATGCTTAGGTTAATTTTGCACAGGTGGAGGGGAGCATTTCTGTGGCTCATTCCAGCAAAGATGAATACTGGTAAGTATACATGCAGACCTGGAGCTTGGGGTGGGGATCTTTGCAACTTTCTTAAAATCATAATCTTCTCCCCAAAAGAGGATGGTTTCAGCCTTGTGCATCCAAAAGCCTGTGGAATATTGATTAATAAACTTTAAAGTGTTAAAAATGAATGTTTGGATTTGGGCTCTTTGCTGTCTCTGCAACCGGACATGATGTTTTTCTTATTCCCATGTGAGCCTAGCAGGTGTGATGTCACTTCCAAACCACTAGGAAGATGAAAGTGAAAGTGAAAGTCACTCAGGATTATTATACAGTCCATGGAATTCTCCAGGCCAGAATACTGGAGTGGGTAGCCTTTCCCTTCTCCAGGGGATCTTCCCAACCCTGGGATCAAATCCAGGTCTCCCACATCACAGGCAGATTCTTTACCAGCTGAGCTACAGGGAAAGCCCAGGAGAATGAAGATGCCTGTCAAATTCAGACTTGAAGGAAGGGATGACCCCCTTACGGGACCATCTTCACTGTTATGTGTTGTGAATATGTACTTGTGCGTGATTTGTACACTTTAGGATTTATCCTTCCCAGTCATCATATTTGGCTGGGATCCAGGGAATATTCATATAGAAAACTATGAAATATAATTGCTACTGTACATTTTGTACATCTCATCTTTGCTTTAATGAGAAGTGTGGCTGCTTCTTCACCAATATCTGCCCCCACACCCTTTCTCAAACCTCAACTTTCTTGCCTGCTGTCATTCATATTCAAAGAATATTTGTTGACCATCTGATACATTCCAGGAACCCAGGTAGGCTCCTGTAGGAGCCCAGGTAGCCTGTGTGTTAAAAGGAAGGCCCCTCTTAAAATGAAGACACCACCTTTAAGATGGAGTATATTAGACTGAAGACACCCCTGAGTATTTTACCAAAGTGAGGTGACTGATCCCTGCAGGACCTCAGTTACTGGAAACCATGGACTACAACAAAGATGTTGAAGGAGGACCCAGGCTACAGGTGAGAGTATAAGGGTCTATGTATGTATGCTAGTCACTCAGCTGTATTCAACTCTTTGTGAACCCCCATGGACTGTAGTCCACCAAGCTTCTCTATCCGTGGAATTCTCCAGGCAAGAATACTGGAGTGGGTTACCATTCCTTCCTTCAGTATAAGGGTCTGCTTGGGCCCTATTATTTACCATGTATAACTTTGCTTGATATTGGTTTTCCCATCTGTAAAATAAGGCAGTAGGACTAGATTTGAGATCATTTTAGTTTTGATGAAAGCAAAACAGAGGGATCAGGAAAAGTCCATAGTGCAGAGGAAAGCCTGTTGGGGAGACAGCAAGTTTTTTGGGGAAAATGATTGGCAAAGGAGCTGGTTACTCAAAGGAAGTGGAAGAGTATCAATTATAATTAACTATTTTACCTAATACTCATTTGGGGAAAAAGTGTTAGTTCATTTATTCACTCACTCATTCCTTCATCACTGGAAGACAACTGCAGTCCAAGCTCTGTGCCAGAAACAGACACATATCATTGGAAATAGACACATATCACTGGAAATAGACACATATCACTGGAAATAGATGGATATTACTGGTTCTTCCTTTTAGGACCTCACGGTCTATGAGGAGCAGAGCCATGAACAGAGTACAGCAGTGGTGGATAATAAGTGCTAACAGAGTTTGTACAAAGTACAGTGGAAGCCAAAAGGTCAGATGTGGCCAGAGAGATGACCCTTCATCCATCCAACGTGTCTTCCTCTAATCTTTGCTCCGTCAATCTCCAGAATATTGATTAATAAACAGGTACTAGTCCAGGTACTAGAACAGATACTAGTCCACCCGCAGGAGCTGCAGGGTGAACCCGGATATACGAGGCCCATATTCTGCCATGGGGAACCTTATATCAGAACCTTATATCAGTGCTGGGTCTCATATGAAGACCCAGCACTGCCAAAAATAAATAAATAAAAGAAACTGGATGATGGGAGAAAGATGCTACTAAATCTTTTTATTCTGTTACCTCCCTTAACTCCAATACTTTGGCCACCTGATGCAAAGAACAGACTTATTGGAAAAGACCCTGATGCTGCCTGGTAAAGACTGAAGACGGGAGGAGAAGGGGATGACAGAGGATGAGATGATTGGATAGCATCATCAATTCCATGGACATGAGTTTGAGCAAGTTCCGGGAGACAGTGAAGGACAGGGAGGCCTGGCATGCTGCAGTCCGTTTGAAAGAGTCAGACACGACAGAGCAACTGAACTGAACCTCCCTTGCCTGGACCTTTTCCTTGCATGAGCTTCATTTATACAGCTCTCTCTAAAGGCCTTACCCATAATGCATCTACCCTGATAATGACACACTCCCCTCACCATCATCCCAAAATTCTGCACAGAAATGTGGAGGCTGGAATCACTTTGAAATTTAAGGGGAAAGAGATTTTGAACCACACAAACTAAAATCAATCCAAGAAGAACACAATCAAATAAGGTTTTCCAGGGGTCTTCTTTAGAACTTTCAGACAACACTAAATGTAGATTACTGCCATTAAGAAGATGTAAGGGATTTTAATGTCTTCCAAAATATATTCAGGAATATGTAATGGACTACTTGGTGTTCATTTGAAATTCTGCTTCAGAATAAATCTCCAGAAAGAAGTTGTTTTATATTCCTTTTACTACAAATGCCTCACAGTGGAATCCATGGAGCCACACGCCTGCCTGCTAAGTCTCCTCTTCAGACATATGCAAACGTTTTCCCAGCGTGCATTGATTTATCAGACACTGACACTGAAAACTGAGCAAACTTAGGCAAATTCAAAATCCTGCTCCTAGTGGAGCTGAGAAGCTGCGGTGGCTACTTGTTATTTCATATATAATAATGTCCCCTAGTTATCTGAAAAGGCCAGTCCCAGAGGTTTCCTTTTAACCAGAAAAATGAACTCTGTGAAGTTCAGTTTTCATTTCTTACATAAAGACAGAGTAATCCCACCAGTGGTGGGACTTTTCAGGGAAAGGTGATGAAGCCCTCACTTCATTTTTCTGTATTTAGTTCAGGGAACTTGAGGGATTTCCTTTCCCAAAGCAACCCACATCTGCCGTCACCCTCCATCACCGACTCCCCCTCCACCGTCACCACACACACAATTAATTCTCTAATGAGAGGAGTATCTCTATTGAATTCATCCAGGATATTTCTACCATGTAAATACATCCTACGAGACAATCAGATCTTCTCATCCATAATGCCTCTACCCTGATGATAACACATCTCCTTCACCATCATTCCAAAATTCTGTATAGAAATGTGGATGGTGGAATCATTTTTAAATTTAAGGGAAAAGAGATTTTGAACTGCATAAACTAAAATCAATGCAAGAATAACACAATCAAATTATTTAAAAGCAATGGTCAAAACTATGTGTACCAATTATAAAGCAATTATCTTTCATCTCAATAACCTCAGAGAAGCAGATGACACTACCCTTATGGCAGAAAGTGAAGAACTAAAGAGCCTCTTGATGAAAGTGAAAGAGGAGAGTGAAAAAGTTAGCTTAAAATTTAACACTCAGAAAACTAAGATCATGGTGTCTGGTCCCATCATTTCATGGCAAATAGATGGGGGAACAATGGAAACAGTGAGAGACTATTTTTGGAGCTTCCAAAATCAGATAGTGACTACAGCCATGAAATTAAAAGACCCTTGCTCCTTTGAAGAAAAGCTACAGCCAACCTAGACAGCATATTAAAAGCAGAGCTATTACTTTACCAACAAAGGTCCATCTAGTCAAAGCTATGGTTTATCCAGTAGTCAGGTATACATGTTAGAGTTGGACTATAAAGAAAGCTGAGCACTGAAGAATTGCTACTTTTGAACTGTGGTGTTGGAGAAGATTCTTGACAGTCCCTTGGACTGCAAGGAGATCCAACCAGTCCATCCTAAAGGAAATCAGTCCTGAATATTCACTGGAAGGACTAATGCTGAAGCTGAAACTCCAATACTTTGGTCACCTGATGCAAAGAACTGACTCAATGGAAAAGATCCTGAGGAGGAGGGCAGGAGGAGAAGAGGACAACAGAGGATGAGATGGTTGGATGGCATCACCGACTCAATGGAATGATTTTGAGCATGCTCTGGGAGTTGGTGATGGACAGGGAGACCTGGCATACTGCAGTCCATGGGGTCACAAAGAGTCAGACATGACTGAGTGACTGAACTGACCTTTCAGCTCCAAATCCACCCTTTCTACTTTGTTTTGTGGTACTGGGCTGAGACTCTGCAAAGTACATTTCTCCCCTGGCCATCTGGCTCCCTGCTGGACTCAGCCAATAGAAGATGTTGGAGGAAGGCGGTTAAGTTTGGGGGTTGAAGAAAGGGCTTGCTCCTTCCTATCTGCTTCCTGTTTCATTGATTGGTGGTGTCTCAGCAGAAGTCTCTCATCCTGCCAGAGGCAATGATTCCTGACTCATTTCTGCCTCAAGGTGTCCCCACATTGGTACAACCAGGGATCAGTCAGGGAAACAGAAATGACACCAAGTTAATGAAATGTAAGAGTGAATATGTATTTGCTGTTGTTCAGTTACTAAGTTGTGTCTGACTCTGCAACTGCATGGACTGCAGCACGCCAGGCTTCCCTGTGCTTCACCATCTCTCTGAGTTTGCCCAAACTCATGGCCATTGAATTGGTGATACCATCCAACCTAGAAAACTGAAAAAGCAGAAAGGAGACAATGAGATAAAACAGAAAAACAACCCCAGGGAGCAGCTACCACCCAAAGGCTAAAAGAAAGACGAGGGAGTTATCAAAACCTAAACGCCTAGAGGAAGGACCCAGCAGAGCCTCTGTGGAGGAGCCTTGCCTGGTTGGTGTTGACACCCCAGGAACTCAGAAGAAGAGGTTCACAGAACTGGGAGTTGACCTTGAAGGTGGAGCTGCTGTCTGGTTGGCAGGATCTGTAGAGGAAAAAATCTCACTTTAAGCCGAAACTGTGTCCACTATTGTGATTCCAGAATGTCTAGGCATTTTTACTGAACTTTTGAGATTGGCCTAAGAGAAATCACATCAATTGATGTATTTATTTGTTAGTTTGCTTTTTTTTGCCTATTTCTTTGTTTTAGCTCAAGGAAGAGGAAATAGATTGTAATGATCAAGTGGCCAGTGAGAAAGGTTGGAGAATAAAGAGTATGCATGGCATTCAATTCTCAGCTTGGTCTCTGACAAATATAGAATCCTGTGAGGAGAGAGAAAGAAACGGTAAACAGGCTTAAGAAATCATATTCATGAAATCCTTGTAAAACACAAGGCACCAGGGAGACCTCTTAGATTTGCACATGGCACAGTGAATCACAAACTGCAAGAAATCAGTTCTTTGCTCCCTAATTTCTGGCAAAAGCATCTCTATCACCTGTCTGAAAACTGCCTGCTCAGAGGCTGACAGTTTAAATTGGAGAGAAAAGAGACATTCATATAAGAGTAAGAGAATTTTTACCCTGACACCTACTTTGCTGTGGCTTCATGAAATGAAAGGTGTGTTGCTAAAAGAATTTTTACAAAAATCAATTTTCAAACTCAGAGACTGATACATGGGGTCAGGCAGATCAGGAAACACTATGATGGCACTCACATATCTTATTGTAACCATGTACCAATAATGATCACTCATATTTTTACTCTGCTTTACTCGATACACAGAGTTCTCACAGAGATCATCTCATGAGTACTTCTCCAGAGAGACCTCTGGCCACTGTCCCTAGATCTTTTCCCCACATCAGAGAGGTATTATTCTCAACTAAAAAGATTCACAAACCCTAGAACTCAGTTCTTCATCTTGGTATTTGCCATGACAAAACAAGGGCAACAAGTCCTGCCTTGCTAACTATTAATAAAATCATCTAATTTAGTCTTAGTTTTTGAATCTGCAAAATATGCTTAGACTGTAGATTATGATGATTTAAGAGCTTAGAATGTGGCTCAGAAGCAAACAATCAACCTGCAGTGCAGGAGACTCAGGTTCAGTCCCTGGGTCGGGAAGATTACCTGGAGGAGGGCATGGCAGCCCATTCCAGTATTCTTGCCTGGAGAATCCTATGGACAGAGGAGCCTGGCAATATACTGTCCATAGGATCATAAACAGTGGGACCCAACTGAAGTGACTGAGCATGCCCGTACACAATATGCCCAAAATTGATGTGCATTTTGGTTCATGGATCTCCCTCTTTATGGAATGGAATTTTCCCTTTTCCCATGTAACAAAAATTATATTCACTTTCAATGCCATTGTTTCAACAAAATTCTCTCTGCATCCCCACCCAAAAGGTTTAATCACTACCTGCTTGGTAATCCCCATCTGACTTTATTCTTGCTTCAGCTATCACATGGCTATAGTGTTCTTATTTTCTTAGACCGTGAACCACAACAGGGCAAGGGCTGTGTCTTATTCCACTTTGTCATATTTAGAAGAATTCGATTCAGTTCAGTCACTCAGTCATGTCCGACTGTTTGCTCCACCATAGACTGCAGCATGCCAGGCTTCTCTGTCCATCACCAACTCCCAGAGCCTACTCAAATTCATGTCCATCGCATCGGTGATGCCATCCAACCATCTCATCCTCTGTCATCCCCTTCACCTCCCACCTTCAGTCTTTCCCAGCATCAGGCTCCTTTCCAAAGAGTCAGTTCTTCACATCAAGTGGCCAAAGTATTGGAGTTTCAGCTTCAGCATCAGTCCTTCCAATGAATATCCAGGACTAATTTCCTTAAAATTACTGGTTGGACCTCCTTGCAGCCCAAGGGACTCTCGAGAGTCTTCTCCAACACCCCCAGTTCACAGGCATCAATTCTTCAGCCCTCAATTTCCTTTATAGTCCAACTCTCACATCCATACATGACTACTGAAAAAACCATAGCTTTGTCTAAACGGACCTTTGTTGGTAAAGTAATGGCTCTGTTTTTTAATATGCTGTCTAGGTTGGTACTAGCTTTTCTTCCAAGGATCAAGTGTCCATCACAGAGTTCAACTAAGCTGAATTAAATATGATGGAAGGGAATGAACTTTATTCACTAAAATTTTCAGCTCATCCTTTGGATCAGTTCTTCCCATGAGAACATACCCTTAGTTTTCTTTAATAAAAGCCAGTGAGGATTTAGGATTCACTTGGAAGAGTACTTTGGCCACCTCATGCAAAGAGTTGACTCATTGGAAAAGACTCTGATGCTGGGAGGGACTGAGGGCAGGAGGGGAAGAGGACAACAGAGGATGAGATGGCTGGATGGCATCACTGACTTGATGGACGTGAGTCTGAGTGAACTCTGGGAGTTGGTGATGGACAGGGAGACCTGGCGTGCTGCTATTCATGGGGTTGCAAAGAGTCAGACACGACTGAGCAACTGAACTGAACTGAACTGAACTGCAAGAGTCCACTCATCCTTTGCCTACTTAAATGCTGCTTCTCCTGGTCACATCTGTTCCAGAAACACTGCATTCCCTCCAATGCCATGAGTCTGAAACTTCAGTCTGCTTAACCATCCCCCGGGAATATTAAATTCATATTTCTTGGAAGAATGTGATGGAGAGAGAACTCTGAATTTTCAATTAATTCCTTAGTAGTCCTGGTACTGTAGGTCATAGAAGTGCTCTTGGGAACACAAAATGCTGGCTAGATGAAAGGAGATCTCACTCCCTCTCCCATGGAGGCTCCAGATGCCTGCCCCCTCCCCACCCACCCACCCACAGCTCCTCACTCAGCTGTTACCTGCTTTGCTCTAGGCCTCTTTGCAAGATTTTTCAAACAGCCAATTAGGAGAGTCAATGAGAAAGAGCTTTGATTAAAGGGAGAATGACTTTGATTCCAATACAGGTTCCACTCATGACTGGCTATTGGCTCTGTCCTGGAGGAGGAAATTTGAGGATATTATTACCAGTCCAGTTGGTTGTTGTGTAGATAAGAGAAAATGCATATAACAGTTCCTAATATAACAGATAGAAAAGAAAGAGGAAGTAGAGATCAAATTGCCAACATCCACTGGATCATCGAAAAAGCAAGAGAGTTCCAAAAAAACATCTATTTCTGCTTTATTGACTATGCCAAAGCCTTTGACTGTGTGGATCACAATAAACTGTGGAAAATTCTGAAAGAGATGGGAATACCAGGCCATCTGACCTGCCTCTTGAGAAACCTGTATGCAGGTCAGGAAGCAACAGTTAGAATTGGACATGGAACAACAGACTGGTTCCAAATAGGAAAAGGAGTACGTCAAGACTATATATAGTCACCCTGCTTATTTAACTTATATGCAGAATACATCATGAGAAACACTGGACTGGAAGAAGCACAAGCTGGAATCAAGATTGCTGGGAGAAATATTAATAACCTCAGCTACGCAGATGACACCACCCTTATGACAGAATGTGAAGAAGAACTAAAGAGCCTCTCGATGAAAGGGAAAGAGGAGAGTGAAAAGGTTGGCTTAAAGCTCAACATTCAGAAAACTAAGATCAAGGCATCTGGTCCCATCACTTCATGGGAAATAGATGGGGAAACAGTAGAAACAGTGCCAGATTTCATTTTTCTGGGCTCCAAAATCACTGCTGATGGTGACTGCAGTGATGAAATTAAAAGACGCTTACTCCTTGGAAGAAAAGTTATGACCAACCTGGACAGCATATTAAAAAGCAGCTTTGTCAACAAAGGCCCATCTAGTCAAGGCTATGGTTTTTCCAGTAGTCATGTATGGATGTGAGAGATAGACTATAAAGAAAGATGAATGCCAAAGAAGATGCTTTTGAACTGTGGTGTTGGAGAAGACTCTTGAGAGTCCCTTGGACTGCAAGGAGATCCAACCAGTCCATCCTAAAGGAGATCGGTCCTGGGTGTTCATTGGAAGGACTGATGTTGAAGCTGAAACTCAAATACTTTGGCCACCTGATGTGAAGAGCTGACTCATTTGAAAAGACCCTGATGCTGGGAAAGATTGAGGGCAGGAGAAGGGGACGACAGAGGATGAGATGGCTGGATGGCATCACTGACTCGATGGACGTGAGTCTGGGTGAACTCCGGGAGTTGGTGATGGACATGCAGGCCTGGGGTGCTGTGGTTCATGGGGTCACAAAGAGTCAGACATGACTGAGAGACTGAACTGAACTGAACTGGACAGATGCTCAACAAGAGAGAGCTTATTATTCCTTTTTTTTTTTTTCTTACTGTGGTGAAATACACATAACATTTACCATTTAAACCAATTTTAAATGCACAGGTCTCTAACTTTAAGTACAGTCACATTGTTTTCCAGCCAATACCACCATCTATCTCCAGAACTCTTAATCCTTCCCACTGGAAACTTTGTACCCATTAAACATTACCTCCCCTTCCTTCCTCCACTGTGATTTTGACTTGTATTTCCCAAATCAGTAGTGATGTTGAGCATATTTTCATGTGTATTTCATTTGTATATCTTTTGGGGAAATGTGTCTTCAAGTCATTTGCTCATTTTTAATTAGGTTTTTTGTTGTTTGTTTTCATTTGAAAGGGTTATAGAGAGAACTTTATTATTAGTAGGAGATATTATAGATTTATTCCACATGATATTTTGTCTAAGAATCATTCCTTTCTTTTTATCTTTTCATATTTACTATTTTCCACTTAATTTTTTTTTGCCTTGTTTGTCAAGATTTGTTAGCTTGCTATCTATTAGTTTTGCAGGCGATTAGCATCTTTTAATAATAGTATGCTATATCAGAAACATACAAATGAGTGGGGTTATTTTTCTCTGAATAACCTCTTCTGTTTTCTTATTCTGATTTGAGAATCTTCCTAGCATCTTGTCATGAAGACCTAATGGCACAGCTCTCTGCCTTTGATTTCAAATGCAAGTCTTGTGAATACATAATGACTGGACTCTTAAGCTGATTGTTCTTATTTCTAAGCCTATCACCTCTCATAGCACATAGGAAACAAGAAAAAAGTTCTTCACAATAAAAAAAGAAAAATGTTGAAGTAAATATACTTTTATTGGTTAGAAGCTTATGTCACACTTGGGGAGAGGATTCAGTATGCTTTTTTATATATTTATGTAATATAATAAAATAAATATATAATTTATATGAACTATTAGTATACTGCTCGTCAGTTCAGTTCAGTTCAGTCACTCAGTCATGTCTGACTCTGCAACTCCATGAACCGCAGCACACCAGGCCTCCCTGTCTATCATCAACCCCCGAGTTCACCCAATTCATGTCCATTGAGTCAGTGATGCCATACAACCACTTCATCCTCTGTCATCCCCTTCTCCTCCTGCCCTCAATCTTTCCCAGCATCAGGGTTTTTTCCAATGAGTCAGTTCTTCGCATCAGGTGGCCAAAGTATTGGAGTTTCGGCTTCAACATCAGTCCTTCCAATGAACACCCAGGACTGATCTCCTTTAGGATGGACTGGTTGAATCTCCTTGTAGTCCAAGGGACTCTCAAGAGTCTTCTCCAACACCACAGTTCAAAAGCATCAATTCTTCGGCACTCATCTTTCTTTATAGTCCAACTCTCACATCCATACATGACCACTAGAAAAACCATAGCCTTGACTAGACGGACCTTTGTTCATGCTAGTATATATAATAAGCAATCACTTTTATGGGTCATATTTTTGGCTCTCAATTTTTTTTTTTTTTGACCTGAGCAGAAACCAAAGAGTTAGCCAAGTTGGCTTTTTTTTTTTAATCCATTTGTTTCATCATGACATTAATTCAGTTCAGTTCAGTCGCTCAGTCGTGTCCGACTCTTCATGACTCCATGAATCACAGCACGCCAGGCCTCCCTGTCCATCACCAACTCCTAGAGTTCACTCAGACTCATGTCCATCAAGTCCATGATGCCATCCAGCCACCTCATCCTCTGGCGTCCCCTTCTCCTCCTGCCCTCAATCCCTCCCAGCATCAGAGTCCTTTCCAGTGAGTCAACTCTTCCCATGAGGTGGCCAAAGTACTGGAGTTTCAGCTTTAGCATCATTCCTTCCAAGGAAATCCCAGGGTTGATCTCCTTAGGAATGGACTGGTTGGATCTCCTTGCAGTCCAAGGGACTCTCAAGAGTCTTCTTCAACACCACAGTTCAAAAGCATCACTTCTTCAGTGCTCAGCCTTCTTCACAGTCCAATTCTCACATCCATATTACTACAGCCTAAATCAGGAAATTCCAGAAGTCCCACTGGAGTTGGAAAGGACCAAAGGGAAACAACAACCTGTGCCACAGATGAAAGGGATCTTGGATGGGAAAGAGCCAGGGTTGGAATCTCAGTCACTGTAGGTGGTGCCCCTGTCACCTCCACTGCTGGGGTCTTCTCTCAAAGGCCAGAGATTCAGCCCAAGGGAAGCATGGCATCAGCCATGCTCTGGACAAAACTTAGCACTTACTTGTCACCAAGCTCTAGGTGACTGTAAAGTCTCTAGAACACAGGAGAGACCTAGATAAGTCTGCCCTAGGAGGAGAGTTTTACAAATGTCAGGTTTTTCCATCTATTCTTCCCTTCTCCCTTAATCTGGGATAATCTGACCTCTGCCTTCATCAAGGGCTAAAGAGAGCCAGAGACGCCTGGAGCACTGTTTTTCAAAGTTGTGGTCCAGGGACCAGCTACTCCAGAATCGGGGTGGGGGGGGTGTTTATTTAAAATGCAGATTCCTGGGTCCCACCTCAGATCTACTGCATCATAATATCTCAGGATGACTCCAACAGAGGATCCACTGTGACCAGCTCCCTCAGGGATTCTTCCATCCTCTAAGAACCACCAGTCTAGACCTAGATCTGTTAGCACATGTCAGAAGGACACACTGAAGTGTTCACTGACATTCCCAGAGTCAGCCATTTTCCCCATAATGACAAGGACTTAATGTTAAAATGAAATCTTGATTGTTCAGTTTTTGTAGAGCAGATGGTAAATGGGACTATTCTATGGTCTTGAGTTTCTGCTAAAATTGAAATGTTGAAAAAATAAATAACAAACACCCACACATTTTAAAGAGAAGCTTTGGACTAGCCTTGTAGGTCTTGCCAAGAAACAGAAAAATCAGTTCCCCACTCCTCGCTTTGTGTCCTTGTCTTACGTCTGCTTTTAGCTTATACCAAAAAGAGATGAGAAATTCAAAGGATGCTGATCTGAGAGAAAGTTTCTTTGAAGAGACTTGTCAACCTAGAGCCCTGTGGCATTATGCCTCTCCTTCCCTTGGGGAGTTGCTTCCCACCCCTGTCTGAAGCCAAAAGAGGCAAAGCTTCAGGGGATTTCCTTTTGACATTAGGGTCACCCCAGAGTTGGATGCTTGCTGAGCTGCAGAAAATAAAAGTTTCATCTTGAGCTGTTACTGAAGAACTTGGTAAAAGCATCCTTGGAAGACAGAGTCTCCATACCTCTGAAGCTAGATGGAGTACAGTCTGGTGCCTGTGGCTCTTCTAGAAAAGTCTGGAGGTCAGCGTATGACTAGAGCTGCCCTGAAGACAGAGACTGGAGAGACCACATCTTCAATGTGAGCATTTGCACTTTCACTAGAGGAGGGGCAAAGGGACAGTTTTCAAAGCCCACAGTGGGCCATCTTGAAAAGACCTCACCCAGAGAACTTCCTGGGAGAATGCAGAGCCCCCAGAAGGCTTTGTGGGGCAAACAGCTGGAGCAGCAATGGGAGGTGGGTGGAGGGACAAAAGAATTCTGCCTGCACACTGCCTGGATCAGGGACTAGCCAGGAGGGAGGATGGTGTGGACATCTGAACATCTCCATGGGAGGAAGTCAGCTCCTGGAAAGCCACTCTAGAGAGGGTCATACAGCAGATTTTAGTTCCCAGCTTCCCTGTGGCTCAGACTATAAAGAACCCGCCTGCAATGTGAGAGACCTAGGTTTGATCCCAGAGTCGGGAAGATGCCCTGGAGAAGGGCATGGCAACCCACTCCACTATTCTTGCCTGGAGAATTCCATGGACAGAGGAGCCTGTCCAGCTACAGTTCATGGGGTCACAAAGAGTTGATCACGACTGAGTGACTAACATTTTCACTCTCCACATCACCAGTCATATTGGATTTTACCCTTTTCCTCCTAACAATGTTCTCCACTCTAAACTTGGAAAACAAAGTAGCTTCACAGAAATAAGAGAGGAGGGTCAGAAGAAGAATGTGGAGGAAGTTTGAGAAATAGACCACACTCTGCTTATTCACAACCTGTTGTGCAAAATTTCTAAAACCTTCCATTTTGTATTGGAGTGTAGACAATTAGCAATATTGTGTTAACTTTAGACGCACAGAAGAGTCATACATGCGCATGTATCCATTCTTTTCCAAACTCCTCTCACCTCCAGGCTGCCCCATAGCACTGAGCAGAGTTCCAAGTGCTATACAATAGATCCTTGTTGGTTATCTGTGTTAAATATAGGAGTGTGCTCCTATCCATCCCAAACTCCCTAACTACACCTTTCCCCCACACTTCCCTGATTGATAACCATGAATTCTCTAAGTCTGTGAATCTGTTTTCTAAATAAGTTCATTTACATGTTTTCTCTTTAGATTCCATATATAAGGGATAATGTAGGATATTTCTCTCTGTTGTGGAATTTTAGAATTAGTGTGAGCCAAGAGAACCAAGCATGGAACGGGGTCAGCAATGTATGTTTCACTTTAGCTTGGCCTAAACTTCCCAAGTACTGAAAATCAGACTGCTCCTCTACCTGAAAATGACTGGGAAAGGCATGGACTACGTGACAGAGATCACCCAAGGCTGGGAAGGGATGACCAATGGAACAGGACCGAGGGGCAAAATAAGCAGTTTCCTGCTTGCTCTGTCTTGAGTTTCACCTGCTCAATAAACCAGATAAAAACCCTGTTGTCACCAGAAACCCATGTATGCTTCTTGTAAATGACACTTGAATGGCCAATAAACTTGAATATTTTATACACTGTTAGCATAAGATATATGGCCAGGCTTTTACCTTGGACACTCAGCAACACATTCCAAAAAGCAATGGATCACATGACTGACCAGTCACCTGCACTTCATAGTAGACATCACATCTTTTTATGTTATCAGAAACCAGCACCTGGAGAAATCAGGACAAGGAATAAGGAGAAGATAGTAAACAATTTCCTCTCTAAGTCTCTCAGGCTTCATTGCTATCTGAATATTTAGCCCTTTTCAACAGAGAGCAAGAAGAAATGTTGTATCAGTCCTGGTTTCTGTGAGATTAGTGGTTGATGCAGAGGGTTCTTTGCTAAGGCTAATAGACAAGAAGAATGAATGACTAAATACTAACAAGAATGTTAGGACGCTAGGATCCTAACACCAAACTGGGAGAGTTGATCAATCCAAGGCACCCAAAGAATGAATGACTAAATACTAACAAGAATGTTAGGACGCTAGGATCCTAACACCAAACTGGGAGAGTTGATCAATCCAAGGCACCCCCGCCGGGGACCGCTGGGTGGCCGCCTCGCGGGCTGCGCCGGGGGACCGCTGGGTCCCGGCCTCCCGGGCAGCGCCGGGGGATCGCTGGGTCCCGGCCTCCCGGGCAGCGCCGGGGATCGCTGGGTCCCGGCATCCTGGACTTTGTCTGCGGACCGCTGGGTTCCGGCCTCCTGGACAGCGTCAGGGAACCACTGGGTGGCCACCTCCTGGGCAGGAGCCTTCTCAGAGCTTCGCGCCCGGAGTTGACGGTGATAGTCAGCCAAGTTCATGGAAAAAGAGTCGGGAGCCCATGGAGATGCCAGGGGAACTGGCTTGGTGGCCTTGAGCAATTCATTGTCCAAGAAACTCTTGAAGTTTGCGGTTTCTTATTCACAACTGCAGGGGAACAATGAGTGGGTGGGTTTGCTGGGCTTAAAGAATCAGAAGTAGACAGGCAGCCCTTGTCTTTCATCCATCATCGATTCTGGGATGGGCCTAACAGACACAGACAGACACCAGAATACTGGGGTCTGCTACAGCACACGGCTGTGTAACACAAATTTGCTCATACACAACTGGCAAATTGAGAGTGATAACAAAATAGCGCAGAAGTCACAGTCAGTCAGTCAGTTCGGTCGCTCAGTCATGTCCAGCTCTGCGACCCCATGGACTGCAACACGCCATGCTTCTCTGTCCTTCACCAACTTCCGGAGTTTACTCAAACTCATGTCCATTGAGTCGGTGATGCCATCCAACCATCTCATCCTCTGCCATCCCCTTCTCTTCCTGCCTTCAGTCTTTCCCAGCATTAGGGTCTTTTCAAATGAGACAGTTCTTCGCATCAGGTGGCCAAAGTATCGGAGTTTCAGCATCAGCATCAGTCCTTCCAATGAATATTCAGGACTTATTTTCTTTAGGATGGACTGATTGGATCTCCTTGCAGTCCAAAGGATTCTCAAAAGTCTTCTTCAACACCACTGTTCAAAAGCACCAATTCTTCAGTGCTCAGCTTTCTTTACAGTCCAACTCTCACATCCATACAGGACCACTGGAAAAACCATAGCTTTGACTAGATGGACCTTTGTTGGCAAAGTAATGTCTCTGCAATTTTTTGCCAGCATGGCAATAACTTGTGCTACAAAAAAAAAAAAAAAAAAAGCTTTTGAACACAAAATACACTGCACAACTGTGTACAGAGAGCCATTTAAAAAATCCAGTATTCAACACTCTGCCCACACCCACCTTCTCCATGAGGAGCAGCTTCCCACGTGGTCTGTTGGGCGATTGCTCCCCTGCACCGTTCTGCGAGACCTCCGAGCACTTTGTTCCTGTCTCCTGAGAGAGACAGTCCTGCCCCTTCCCTATACCCTTTCTCAAGGCTCTTCGACATTGTCTTAGAGTGCAGTTCTGCCTTTACTGGAGTATTTCCTTCTTTATTAGAAATTAAACCTGGTTTTCGCTCTTGTGTTTTTATGTACCAGTCTCTTTCTTATGATGCTTCCGGCTTTTCCTGGTGGTGTGATAGGGACTGAAGCTAAGTGACCTGCTGTGATATGCAGGACACACTTTTGTAGAATGGGAGGTGTTTTAGGATTACATGGGCCTCCCTGGTGGCTCAGATGGTAAAGAATCTGCCTGCAATGCGGGAGACCTGAGTTCCATCCCTGTATTGGGAAGATCCCCTGAAAAAGGGAATGACAATCCACTCCAGTATTCTTGCCTGGAGAATTCCATGGACAGAGAGGCTTCTGGTGGGCTACAGTCCATGGGGTTGTAAAGAGTTGGACCCAACTGAGTGACTAACACTTTCACGTTAGAAATATAAGTATGCCCTCACAGGTGAATTGCTCTGGCTTCCTCCTTACAGGAGCCCAGCAGAGGAACATCTGAAGAACTAGAGTCCCTGCGGCCACCCCAGATGCATCTCAGGACCTTCTGGGTAAAGCTACCCAGGAACCTGGCTCACCATCTTATCTTTGCCCATCCCCATCAATGCATTGTCTGGGGCTTGCCCGGAAGAGATTTCCAGACTGATATATCAAAGCACATTCCTAATTCCTCCAAAAGCTTCAAGAGTGCCTCCTAGGGGCAAAAAAAAAAAAGGAATAAAAATGACAGGCTGAAGTCCAGGGTCCCCCAACTACAGGAGCTCCACTTTCTCTGCTTCTTGTATCCAGGCTCCCCAAACAGTGGGGTTTGGTTTTGTTTGTTTTTTTTTTTTTAATGATTGCTCTGATGATCTCTAACTTGTTGTGTAGACACTGAGATGGCTAGTGTGTAGACACTGAGGCCCCTGAGATATCCAGCTCATTGATGACTGAGCCAGGAGAGAGAGAACCCCAGTATTCCAGCCCTTGCTTTGCCTGGTTTGCTTCTGTTTGCCTTTGTTTTCAAAGACCAAACAGAAACGGGGCATTTATATGACTTACCCAAGTTTGCATAATAGTAAATTCATCAACATGACAAGAGCATCAACTAGTTCCCTGAATGTTCTTTCCTTACCTGAATCCCTAATTCCTGGGAAAGGAACTGCAGCGGCCTTTGGTACTTTTAAAATAATGCTGAAGCTGTGGCCAGACTGACAAAAGGGGAAGGCAGGCACAGCAGAAGTCACTGTTTATGGCCCCACCCCCCTTTTTGTTAGTGTCTTCCAAAGCCTTCAGAATGTTCAATAGGTCCTGTCAATGTGGTTTCTATAGTGACTTCTGATCGTGAAAAAAAGGTATGTTCAGTTGAGACTGGAGATATTGTAGACATGGAACTAATATTCCACTGATGATTGGCAAGGCAGGTAGCTACCTGCAAGCTATTTTTTTGTCAAAAGAGAAATGCTTCTAAAAAGAGCTTTATTCCTGGCTTATTATATACAATTGTAAAATGTGAAAGTTCGAGCGGGTTTTTGAGGCCTTCAACTACAACTCCCTCATTTTACACACGAGGACACTGAGGCTCAAAGACATTAAATTATTGCACTGTAATGCACAATGCTAACTGGCAAGTCAGATTTTCAAACTGTTGCTCTTTTCTACCTTTCTCCTCTTAATCAGCAGATGCTTTTCCGTATCTGTGAGTTTGTTTCTATTTTGTTAATAAGTTACAGAAAACAAACTAATGGTTGCTGCTAAGTCGTTTCAGTTGTGTCCGACTCTTAGCCACCCCATGGACTGCAGCCTACCAGGCTCCTCCATCCATGGGATTTTCCAGGTAGAGTACTGGAGTGGGGTGCCATTGCCTTCTCCAAACCAATGGGGAAATGAGGGGAAGGAAAAAGTAGGTGTTTGGGATTAAAATAAATACATACTTTATATAAATTAGGTAACTAATATGAATCTAGCGTATAGCACAGGGAACTCTACTCCAATAACCTATAATGGAGGAGAATGTAAAAAAAAAGTGTACATATATTTATATATATGTATGACTGAACCACTTTACTATATATCTGAAACTAACAAAATATGATAAATCAACTATATTTCAATAAATCATTTTTAAACAAACAGATGCCTTCATTAAAACCACAGGGAGCAAAAATGTTTTCTGTGGGAATCCTCAAATATCAACAGTTTTTTCAATAACCATCTCGGCTTCTTTTATCCAAAACCAACCTTAAACAAAGGTAAGCAACCACCTTTAAAAATGGAGGCAAAAGCACAAAGCATAAATCCCACAATTCAATGAAATGATGGATGGTCCAGGGCAACAAGGTAACTAAATATTAACTATAACATTAAACAAGCAGTTAACAAAGATTAATCTTCCAGTCGGTATGCGAAGTACACAGATAATGCATTAGCTTGCTAATTCCCTTCTTTTTCTGTTATTCTGAACAAATGACCCTCTTTTAAAAGAAATGAGTGATCTTATCTGTGTGGGAGGGAATGGGCAAAACAGAAGTGAGCATCATTTTCTGAAGGATGTCCAAGGTGAGCGGGGTTGATGGGCATTCAGCCAGAGGGAACTGTGGCCCACAGGTTCTTGCCCAACACTGCCAAGTCTATGATGATCTCCTTAATTACCTGAGGCTGCTTTGCAGTTATTTTCATTCCAATATCAGAAATCCTATAACTGGCCTTTCAACTGGAATTTTAGCTACTAAAAATGAAAGTATTTCTCTTTTGAAAGTCATGTTTGTATGCTATTCACATGTATCCATAGGAAAGGAAAATCATTCTAAGGGAAGGTCTCACTTGTGGGTTTTTCTCTTAACTGAGAAAAACATCAGCTTGGTTTCTGTGGGGAACAAATACAGAAAAGATATGTAAAGTGCTTTGATCATAATGAGATAGCTGGGGAAACTGAAACCCTAGGAGCTAGCAGACTTCACCAGCCTGGGATTTTACAAGTGAAAAGGCTGAATTGTAGGCTTCCCAGGTGGCTTGGTGGTAAAGAATCCATCAGCCAATGCAGGGTGCAGGGAATTCAGGTTTGATCCCTGGGTCAGGAAGGTCCCCTGGAGGAGGAAATGGCAACCTGCTCCAGCATTCTTGCCTGGAGAACCCCATGGATAGAGGAACCTGGTGCTTGAAGTCCATGACGTTGCAAAAGAGTAGGACACGACTTTGTGATTAAACAACAAAACAACAACAAATGGCTGAACTGTTTTGTATTGAAATAGTGTTTATAATACCAGAGGGATATGAAACAGTGAAACTGACCACAACACCCAGCTTCACTTCCCATCAGTAGCCACTATGAACCACGTAAAAAAATGAGCACATTTATACAAACTTCAACATTCCCCCTTTCCTCTTTGCTTTCACTAGTATTAAAAGGTAAACCAAGGCACATTAAAATCTTGAAGAGTTTATCTGAGCAAACATCCAACCAAACAGAGCAGCGCCAAATCAAAAGTGTTAGGAGTGCTCCACCAACAGGAGCTGAGGAAGAGGTTTTTATAGAGGACACACTGAAGCAAAGCAAGGAAATGATTTGATTGGCTATAGCTCACTCAGTTGCTTATTTAGGAGGGTCTATGGGGCTATTTGTGATTGGTTGTCCTTCAGTTTCATTTTCTTCAATTAAAGTGCATGGCCTGTGCCTTGAGTTTTGATTCTCTGGGCATTAGACACACCCCCAGTCTCAGCACCCCTTGTTTAAAGACTTTAATACTAGCTAAGTGTCATTTATACTCTGTGAAGTTTATGATAAGCAAACCCTCTTCTAATTTCTGTATGTCTTCCATAATGAGTCTATGTGAGTCTATAGGTTGATTCAAAAATAGAAATAACCAAGTAATATAATTAGACCTATAAAGAAAAATGATACTTTCTAACTGTGGTGCTGGAGAAGATTCTTGAGAGTCTCTTGGACTACAAGGAAATCAAACCAGTCAATCCTAAAGGAAATCAACCTTGAATATTCATTGGAAGGACTAATGCTGGAGCTGATGTTCCAATACTTTGGTCTCCTGATTGGAAGAGTCTATTCATTGTAAAAGACCCTGATGCTGGGAAAAACTGAAGGCAGAAAAGGACAGCAGAGAATGAGATCTCTGACTAAACGGATATGAGTTTGAGAAAACTCTGGGAAATAATGGAGCACAGAGGAGCGTGGTGTGCTGCAGTCCATGGGGTCACAGAGTTGGACACAACTTAGCCACTGAACAATAATATATATATATATATATATATATATATATATATATATTGTGTTGCACAAAAGAAAATATTCTAGCAACAAAGTCTGTTGAAACCTCTTTTCATTTCTATGTGACTTTCTTCATTCATTCAGGCTGTGCCCTAATGCTCTCCTTTTTATACCCTGTATCATTCTCTTTCATGGATTCTTTTTTGATTCTGCTAAAATATCTCCTGAATAATTTTTTCCATGTAGGATATATGAGAAGTAAGCTCTGAAATAATATATGTCTAGAAGTGTTTTATTTTGGCCTTAACCTGATTTGATGGTTTATCTAGATAGAATTTTAGATTTAAACCATTTTCTCTCAGAATTTTAAAAACAATGTCCTGTGCCTATTGCTCCCAAAGTTGCTAATGAAAACAATCTAGGTCCTTTGTTGATAACACCTGTTTGTCTCTCTTAGACCCCAAAAGATTCTCTTTCTAGCCTAGTATTGCCAAAATATATATCTTTCTTTAATCCAGAATTTATCTTTTCCGATTAATCCAGCTCAGCTCTCAGTGCCCTTTTCCAGGTGAAGATTCAACTTCTCAGCTCAGAAAATGATTTTTTTCATGATTACTTATTTCCTGCATTATTTTTGTTTTCTTCTTCTAGACTTACAGTTGGATGGATGTTGAGCCCTGGATTTATTCAGGTTTCTATAGTTGCTTTTCTGTTCTCCATCTGTCTATTCATGCAACCTCCTAGACTTTATCTTTATGATCAGTTATATTGATGTTGCTATTTAAGCCACCCACTGATCTTTTGAATTCAGCATCATATTTCTTTTAATTTCTCGTGTGTAATTTGTATTTGCTGACTGCTCACTTTTTCATATTGACCCGTTTGTATTATATCGATACAATGTGCTCTCAAATTTTAAAATAATAAATAGTTTTCTGTTTGTTTTTAAGTGTCTTGTGCATCATGGATTTGCTCTGTTGTTCATCTTGGTCTTTTACCATACTATTGCGGTTGCCTCAAATCAGATGATCCTTAGTTTTGCAATTATACTTTTGAATGAAGGAGAATCTGGGCTTGTTGTGGGCACTGTTATAGCTTTCCTGGGCAGCCGTATATATCTTTTATGCCAGTAATCCTACCCCTTTGAGTAGTACCATGTTTAAACATCCATTAAAACAAGTTAAGCCCCACCATCCTACTTGCTGAATATGTCTCCTGGCTCTTTTAGAGATCTGCTGCAGAGATTCCTGCTTGTGTCAGGCATAGATCTTTCTGGTTTGTCTGCTCCAGGCTCATCATCATGCCTACATGCTTCTGCTTCTGCTGCTAGACTTCTCTCTTCCACTCTATTGGATCTCAGTCTGGAGCAAGACACCAAGTGGGACTGCGTTTTCAGTAAAGTGAAAGGGTTAGTCACTCAGTTGTGTCTGACTCTTTGCAACCTCATGAACTGTAGCCCACCAAACTCCCTTGTCCATGGAATTCTCCAGGCAAGAATACTGGAGTGGGTAGCCATTCCCTTCTCCAGGGGATCTTCCTGACCCAGGAATCAAACCCGTGTCTCCTGCACTGCAGGCAGATTCTTTACCATCTGAGCCACGAGGCAAGCCCATGTTTTCAGTAAGCTGCTGCTACTGCTGCTAAGTCGCTTCAGTCGTGTCCGACTCTGTGCGACCCCATAGACAGCAGTCCACCAGGCTGCCCTGTCCCTGGGATTCTCCAGGCAAGAACACTGGAGTGGGTTGCCATTTCCTTCTCCAATGCATGAAACTGAAAATGAAAGTGAAGTCGCCCAGTCGTGTCCGACTCTTCGCGATCCCATGGACTGCAGCCCACCAGGCTCCTCCATCCATGGGACTTTCCAGGCAAGAGTACTGCACTGGCCAATTCAACCTCTTCACAACATAAAAGTACAAATGAATGTGTCGCTGCAGGACCTATCTACTTTCCCCAGCCATCTCCAGATAATGCTGACCTGGAAGTATTTCCAGGGTATTTCTACTAAGAAATAAATTTCAAGATTTAAAACACCTATGTATAAGAGGACAGACTTGTGGTTGCCAGTGGGGAGGAGGAAGGTGTGGGATGGATGGATCGGGAGTTTGAGATCAGCCATACAAACTATTATATATAGAATGGATAAACAACAAAGTCTTATTGTACAGCACAGGTAACTCTTTTCAACATCCTGTGATATACACTAATGGAAAAGAATATGAAAAAGAATATATATGTATGTGTGGAAGTGAATCACTTTGCTGTACAGCATAAACTAACACAACATTGTAACTCAACTTTACTTCAAGAAAATAAATTTTTAAAAATCTGTGTGTAATGTGTAAGTCAGCACGTACAAAACTACACCAAAAATAAATGGGAGACACCCTCAGCAAAGCAAACACTCAGCAGGGAATAAAACAGCAGAATTATGGAATCTTTTAGGAGAGAGTCTGAAGGCTTTCTGTACTCTTCATGTAAAGATAAATAAAATTCCATTGGTACAAACTGACCCAGTGCCAACCAAAACCTTACTTGGGTGTTTTTATCCTGGGGTTTTGAGGGAATTGGAATGGAGAATTGGGAGATTGAGAATGGAGAAAGAGAGCTTCCTTACTGGCTCAGTAGCAAAAATTCTGCCTGCCAATCCCAATACATGAGACCCAAGTTCAATCCCCAATCAAGGGAGATCCCCCACGGCACAGAGCCACTAGGGGTGTGCACCACAGCTGCTGAACCTGTGCGCTAGAGCCTGGGAGCCATGGGCCCCAGAGACCATGCTCAGCAACAAGAGAAACCACTACAATGAGATGCCCACACGCAGCAGCCCGAGAGCCGGCCCTGCTCCCTGAAACTAGAGAAAAACCCATGCAGCAATGAAGACCTAGCACAGTCAAAAATAAATAAATAAGATTAAAATTACTTTAAGAGAAATAAAAAGAATGGAGAAGGAAAGACATAAAAATTGTCATTACAGTTGAATTTATTGCTGACTTGAAGATTAGAGCGTGTTCACACCTAAGCCAGATTTCTCCACCTTACCTAAAAAAGTTAGTGGCCAAAAAGTTCACTTGGGTTTTTCCATATACTGTTACCAAAAACCCAAAAAAACTTTTGGTCAGCCCCAATATAAGGGCCGATCTGAGGCAGGACAAAGGAGGACTCTGTTTCGGGTGACATACAAGTCTATTCCATGGCAGTTCAGTTCAGTCACTTAGTTGTGTCCAACACTTTGTGACTCTACGGACTGCGGCACACCAGGCCTCCTGGCCATCACCAACTCCCGGAGTTCACTCAAACTCATTTCCATTGAGTCGGTGATGCCATCCAGCCATCTCATCCTCTGTTGTCCCCTTCTCTTCCTGCCCCCAATCCCTCCCAGCATCAAGGTCTTTTCAAATGAGTCAATTTTTCACATCAAGCAGCCAAAACAGTCTTCTACAAAAAAAAAAAAAAGAAGAAGAAGAAAGAGTGTCATGGTAGGGAGTTCACCTCATCTTAAAGCCACCTGTAACCACACCGGGACTCAACAATACTGGCCACCAACCTGTTAAGGCAGGTGTGTCTATGTTCTTTTGGCTCCCATCTTTAGCCATGACCTCTGGGGCAAATGCAAAGTTGCGATTAGGATGGTGAGTGGACAGGCGGGAAGGGACCTGCTGGAGAGAGACAAGGAAAAAAGAAAAGACAGTTCCAGAATGAAACCTGACCAGCCAGGGCCAAAACCAGTGTCCAGGGAGTGTGGTCAGCCCTGAGGATGAGGAAGGAGAGGGTTCTGCTAGGAAGAGTATTTTCCAGAGAAATTAGGAATGCAATTTCAAGAGACTGTTGTCAAATGAGTCTTAATGCAATGGGCAAAAAATCATAGTTAAGTATTATAAAATACATGAATTAACTTTAAACAAAAAGCTACTAGCAATAGACAGACCCTCATCATAGCAGATTTAGCATTAACAAAGAAAGGAAGGAAGGGAAGGAAAAGTAGCAAAACCACAGGCAGGGGTTCTCTGAGGGGTCACAGGGTACATGCAAGGCAGAGAGGGAAGGGCATTTCTCTTTAAAGTTTGGATTTTTTAAACCCATAAGGAAATTGTGGTTGAAGGAAATTAGAAGGCTTCACAACAGTTGCTTTCCTAGTGGGTGTCAGAATTTTGAAACCTGATCAGTTTTATTCAAAGTGAGATTGTGCAATCTCCGTGCAACAACCAACATAGATAGTATGCAGAGAAAGAATGGCAAGATATTTCTCAAGAAGCTCAACTGTGATTTACATGGCTCAGACAGTAAAGAATCTGCCTGCAATGCAGGTGACCTGGGTTCGATCCCTGGGTCAGGAAGATCCCCTGGAGAAGGAAATGGCTACCCACTCCAGTATTCTTGTCTGGAGAATGCCATGGACAGAGGAGCCTGGTGGGCTACAGTCCATGGGGCCCCAGAGAATCAGACATAACTGAAGTGACTTAGCACACACACACACCTAAGTGTGCAGAGGAACCTGAAAGCCTCAAACGCATCTCTCCTGGCCTTTGATCCTGGGCTGTCTTGCAGATGCGCTTTTCAGGAAGGAGGAAGGCAGAGCAGATGGATGGTTTGCTGACAGGCTCAAAATACTTCCTGGAGCCCAGAAAGCAGGGTGATTGCTGTTCATTCTGCTCCCACAGAGGACTGCACTCAATTAAGAGACTTTAAACCCAATTGTCATCAAGATAGATTATCTGATTGTGGAGATTTTCTGCTGATTTTGTCTTAGGACTCGGTCTCCTATTTTCAGCCATGATGGCTGTCAGACTGTGGATCTAGTATGTCCAGGCCCCCTTGGCATTCTTGCTTATTCTGACCTCTGCTTCCTCTACTTAACCTTCAATATGCAAATGTAACACCCACAGAGAAAAGAGGCAAGACTCTACCAGTCTGAAGATGGGTAGCAATGACCACTGCTTCTTTTATCCAACTGGCGAGATTGCTATTTCTCTCAGGCTGGTTGGAAATCTTCCCAGCAGCTTCTCAGATATTCCAGACCACAAACTACTGAATATCAAATTGTCTTCCAAACCCCTTACTTTCCCATATAGAAACAAGGCCCAGAAAGAGGTGACTTTCCCAAAAGTTTCTCAGACATTCGAATCTAAAACCAAAATGTCTTTCCCACCCTACACAAAGCTCTTCTTTCTCCCAGTGCTCAGAAACAGCCAGCTGTCCCTAAGGGACCCTGAGTCTCACTTTCCATGGGGAAATGTGGACTGTCCAAGCTGGAGTCCAAACCTTCTGCTGACACACAGAGAAACTGAAGACTGGAGAATGGAAACAATTACACAGTTTGGTCAGGCCTGTCCCAAGCATAGAGCAGGGGCTCAGCTCATGGCAGCCGAGTCTGAATCTACAGTGGGAAATGACACCCATTTATGCTGAAAGTGTGGTTAGAGATATGGTCCTTTTTATGGAAACTCAAGCCCAATAATGAATGGTAAAGACCTAGAAAAGACCCTGATGCTGGGAAAGACTGAGAGCAAGAGGAGAAGGGGGCAACAGAGGATGAGATGGTTGGATGGCACCACTGACTCAAAGGACATGAGTTAGAGCAAACTCTGGGAGACAGTGAAGGACAGGGAAGCCTGGTGTGCTGCAGTCCATGGGGTGGCAAAGAATCAGACAGAACTTAGGGACTGAACACCAACAGAAAGCACAGAGCCAGGGGCCTCCCAGCAGAGCTGCTCTCTCCACTGGCTACACCAAACTCAAAGGAGGATCTCCTTATGAATCTTCTGATAGCTAATGAATGCCGGGTTTCCTCCTTGCTCATTCTCGCCAGAAGGCTATTAGCATATTCACCAGGTTCTCGCCATATAAACCTGAGTTGGAATGCATAAGTTATCAAATGAATCTCTCTACAGCAGAGCTTCTAGACACAGTCCTAATCAGACTCTCACTTGCTCATAAAAACCTTTAGAATGAAGGGCTGCCAGATAGCACTTATAACAAGCCTTACTAAACCTGTATCAAAGAGACACGGAATTATTTCCTTAATTCCATGCATGAGCAGAGCTGAAAGAGCTAGTAACAATATAATTTCTTAGCAATTTAATGTATATTTTCACATTAGAGCCTAACTTTATCCCAGAGGCTAGAAACATTCTTTAGTGGCAAATAATGAGTGTATCTGCTATAAAATTAGCTACCCTTCCTAAGAGCAACAGGATTCCACTGCAGTGTCAACCTAGAGAACTCACAGAATTACAGCCTCTAACATTTGGAAGAAAACATTCAGAGCAATAATAATAATAGTCTGGATTTATTGATTAATTTCCCCCAGTAATCAGTGTGGATCCTTATGCATAGTAAATGCTCAAGACATCTTCATATAATTAGTCATTAATTAATTAGTTAATTAATGAATGATCCTCAACTCCATTTAACATCTGTGGAAACTGCATCTCCAGTATGAAGTGTGATTTCCCTAAGCTCACAAAATGTCAGAGCTGGAATTTAAACCTAGCTGTTCACATTCTTAGGAATTTACTTTTCTTACTCACTTTGTCTATCATACAGTCCCTCCTATTAAAAAAAAAAAATTTTTTTTCAAATATTCCAAGAGTAGCCTCAAAGTAAGCTATTTTCTTTTTCCTTAATATTTTTCAACTCATTGAGGTACAATTAACATATAACAATGTATAATAGACACAAGATATTCATCATGATGACTTGATGTATGTGTATATTACAAAATGATTATCACAATAAGGTTAGTTAACACATCTATCACCTCACATAATGACCTTTCCTTGTGTGTATGGTAAGAGCTTTCTGGGCTTCCCTGGTGGCTCAAATGGTAAAGAAACTACCTGCAATGCAGGAGACCCAAATTTGATCCTTGGGTCGGGAAAATCCCCTGGAGAAGGGGATGGCTACTACTCTAGTATTTTTGCCTGGAAAATTCCAAGGACAGAGGAGCCTGCTGGGCTACAGTCCATGGGGTCACAAAGAGTCAGGCATGACTGGTGACTTCCCCTTTCTTTCAAGAGCTTTTAAGATCTACTCAACTTTCACGTATATAGTCCACTATTCTTACCTATAGTCACCATGAGGTGACATTTCAGAATATATCTGTCTTATAACTGGGTGTATACCAAGATCTTCCCTGGTAGCTCAGTTGGTCAAGAATCCGCTACGAAACAAGAGGGGCAGCTTCGGTCCCTAGGTCGGGAAGATCCCCTGGAGAAGGAAATGGCAACCTACTCCAGAATTCTTGCCTGGAAAATGCTATAGACAGAGGAGCCTGGTAGGCTACTGTCCATGGGGTAGCAGGAGTCGGTCACAACTTAGCAACTAAACCACCAACTGGATGTAACAGTTTTCACATCCAGTTTGAGAAAGCATCCTGTGTACACCTTTGCAAGCACAGCAAATAGACTGTAGAAGCCATTTCTACCAACCAAGTTCCAAGGTGGGGAGCCTTCCTGTTATTACAAAAACTCCTCCTTCAGGCAGCGGTGAGGATAAATTATAAATTCATTCAGATAAAAAAGATTTTAATCCCATACTAAAAATCTCACACAGTACAAGTGTTTCAGAAACAGTATCTCATTTAATTCTCACCCCAGCTCTGCAAGCCCAGCAACATCCTCTGTAATGCACCATTGACAAAACTGGGCTCCAAGCAGTAAGGGAAGTGCGTGAAACCATGCAGCTAGTCATAGACAGAGCTGGATCTTGAAGCCAGGTCTCGGTGACTTTCAGAGATGTGGGTTCACCTTCTATGAAGTTATGGAACAGGAGTGAAACATTGCCCTGCCTGGGAGGACTCTTCCTCTAGCGGGGAATATGCCAGCTAACACGTGATGACAGCAAGCATGGTGGGTTTACGATGGAGGTAAGAAGGAGCAGGGTATGACTTGGAGGACAGGCAGCACACCTAGCTGAGGCTTCTTCCTAGGAAAGTGACATCTGACTTGGGTTTCCTACATGAAAATAAAAAGGGAAAGATATTGTTCCTTTAATTGCTGTCCTGATGAATATCCAGATGTAGTTTTCTGGACCTGGATGTCTTTGAGTTGTTGCTAACTATTGAACAGCATGAGTTTTAGAAGCATTGTTGCTGTAAGACTTGAAGAAGCAGCTCTTCTTCCTGCCCAAGGTCCCTGAGGGCTTGGGAAAGAAAGTTTGTTTTTGACTGGTATCTACCATAGCCAGAAGGACTTACCTTCAACCTAACCAAGACGAATGCTCCACCTACAGCCTGCAGGTCACGATCTTGATTTTGATTCTATTTCAGACTTAGATTTGTACCATTTTGTCTCCATCAATGAGTTTGAGTTTTATTCCACAGTTGACCTACTGACAGAGAAGAGAGGAAAGGAAATAGGTAGAAAAATGTTTCACATTTGGCCATAGAGCAGATGGAACAGGGAGGGATCCAGAAATGGCACAAAACATATATCACTTTCTCTAGTCCTTTCTTGCCTTAAAGCCTCTTGGCACAACCAATCCCTGTTCTGCTACTCCCCCATCCCCTGCCACTACCATCACCAACCCCCATGGACTTTGTAGTTGGGGCAATTTATCTGCTGGACATCTCTTGGAAAGGCATGATGGGTTTGTTTCCCCGTTCTAAATTACGCCTGTTCTGAGCTTCGGATCAGCCAGAAGTTCCAAGTGTAATACACTCAGGGATCATGTCAGTCAAGTACAAGGAACCTTGACCTTTTTCTTAGTCTATCCAACTTATTATACTGGGGACTTACATTTTCTCCAAAGTTTGATCCTTATTCACTTAATATAAGAACTCTGAAATCCTCATTAGAGACAAGAATGAATCTTCCTTGTTGAACACTTCCTCTATGAAGGACACTATATAGTAAGTCTTGACATTTTTTATTGCATTTAATCCTCAAAGTCACCCTAGCAGGTAGTTATCATTAGTTCCATTTTACAGATGACGTTGAGTCATTAGGTAACTGACCTTGAGGCTGGTAGAGAGTTGCGTATGTGTTAAACACCTCTATTGTCTGACAATGAAACCCTCACTCATTTATAACAATCTTCCTATCTTCCTGGACTCCCACATATCTTAGATGTCCATGGAATATAGTTGGGGAGAAAAGTGTCTTCACTGCATAGGTGGAGAGGTGAAAATACCGATTAAATATTTTTATTATCTGGTCTTAACTCCAGATGGTAGAACAACTCCTCACTCTCTCTGCCTGCCTCTCAGTAAGGACCCTGCCTCTCTTAGACATCCTCAGTGAGCCCAGCCCAGGGCATCCCACCAAATTCCTGCCTTGTTCCAGGAACCTGACAACCCAATAGCAGCAGCACCTTAGCAGAGTCCAGAAAGGTTTCATGAAGAGCCCATGAAGTGGTGGTCCCACCCCTGGGCTCCCAGAGTGGATTACAACATCAAGTCAGCAGAGGGATCCGACAAGAGCCCTGAGAGCCACCAACTTCCTCGTTTCTTCCTCTTTCAGGTGACAGATGTGGATGGTGTATTAATCAGCTCAGATGCTACAGCAAAACATACCAGATAGACTAGGTGGCTTCCAAACAACAGGAATTAATTTCTCACAGTTCTGGAGGCAAGAATCTGAGATTAGGGTGCCAGCATGTCAGATTATGGTAAGAACCCTTTTTCCAGTGGTGGATTGCCCACTTCTTTTGTGTGTATGAAATACAGTAAGCTTTAATTAAGCATTGTTCATATACTTTAACAGGGCTTCCCTGGAGGGTCAACAGTAAAGTATCTGCCTGCAATGCAGCAGCCGCAAGAGGCTTAGTTTCGATCCCTGGGTCGGGAAGATCCCCTGGAGGAGGGCCTGGCAACCTATTCCTGTATTGTTGCATAGAGAATCCTATGGACAGAGGAGCCTTGCCAGCTACAGTCCATGGGGTCACAAAGAGCTGGACACGACTGAAGGGACTTAGCATGCACACACACGCATATACTTTAACACTCTTACTCATTTAATATTTACTGAATACCTGCCAGAGGGCCAATACATGTCACTCTCCTTCAAATTCATCACTGCTTCCCATCACTGCCCAGTGTGATGCTACTCAAAGTCTTGTCTGTGGACCATCAACAGTGGCATCCCATGGGAGCTTGTTAGAACCCAAGGATCTCAGGCTTCCACCAACAGACTGCCCACTTCTCACTGTGTCCTCACATGACAGAGAATGGAAGGGGGACACAACTCCCCCATATAATATTTATAAGGGCACTAATTCCACTGTAGGGCTTCACCCTCATAACCTCATCTAATCCTAATCATCTACCCCAAAGTCCCACCACCTAATCACATGGCAGTAGGTAGGGTTTCCATCTGTACATTCTGGGGAGATGCAAACATTCAGTCCATAACAGGAGCACAGAGATGGTTGTTCCCCTCTTCCTCTGCCTATGGCTGTTTGGAAATTTAATCATGAAAATATTTGTTTAGCACCCACTCAATTCTAAGCCCTGGGCTAAGCAAGAGTAACTCAAAGAAAATTCAGGGTCTGGTCAGAGAAAATATAAAACAGAAAATCCTAGGCTAATGGGATGAGCACCACAGTGAAGTCCTGTGTAAAGTGCTCTGAGTACACAAGGGAGGAACTGGTCCATTCCGCCTGCCAGCTCAGGGACATTTCACATGCCACCCTGGTCTCCCCAGTGCAAGTAATGCAAGCTTTTAAGCTGAGAAGCAACATTGTCAATTGTGTTCTGAGATAAGCTTTCTGGCAGCTAGTACTTTGAAGGTCAGAAACACCCTGTGCCCAGCAGAGAACCTGGCAGAAAGTTCACCGATTCCAGTAACACTGATGGAGTCCCTACAATATGCCAGGCTCTGGGCACATAATGTGCAGCAGTGAAGTCTCTTCCCTGAGACAGGAAAACAGTCAAGTCAACAGGATATTAAGGGCAGGGAGATGCAGGCACTCAGGAGAAATGACACCGTTTGGAGAGTGTCAGCCCAACTGCCCAGACACGATATTTAAGTTGCATCAAGATGGGGAGGCAGGAGTTAATCAGGAAAAATGAGGCAACAGTGGGAGGAAGTGAGCAAGGAAGAGTGTGCTGGGCAGAAGTAGTGTGAACAATTTCCTGGAGGCAGGAGAAACATGTCTCGGGGAGTCCTGGTGAGTGTGGCCAGAGTGTGAGGCGAAGCTGCGACCAGGACAGGGCACCTTGATTTAACTGAACTACAGTGGCTGCAGTGAGAACAAAGGTCTGGAGGAAACAGCACAGAGGCAGGGAGGCCATCTGGGCCAGAGCAAGGCAAATCTGATGGGAGGAGGGAGGTGAGAGTCAGGACTAAGGCAATAAGAGTAGAAATGGAGAGAGGGCCTAAGAAGAGAGCAACTGCTCGAAGACGGGACTATCAGAAAGACACAACAGACACAGGGAAAGGATCCACACTTATTTCAGTAAAGCACACAAGAATGGCCCTAAGAACACTGTACAGAGCAAGCATCCCAGCAGGACTGGCCACGTGGAAAAGGCAATGCACTTTTGGGCTTTCAGATTCCAACCATGGAATCTGCTAATCATGGGACTGTCTGATCTAGATGAAAAACTTTCAGTCCCACGGATTGGTGGCTGGAGGGTATGCTTTTGGCCAGCCCCAGCTTCCCCCAGCTTTGGCTACCCCCCCCCCCTGCCTCCCCAGGTACAGAGAACCTGTAAGAACCCCTGCCCACTACTGAGACCAGTTTCTTAGGGGTGCCATTCCCTTACCAGGTCCAGGCTGCAGGCCTGCCTAAAATCAAGCCCTGCAGGGAATAAGGTAAAGGGAAAAACAGGCCGGAAATGACTCCCAGTATGGACTGTGTTGTGAGTAACTGAGTTGGAGATGGTGGTAGTAGACAGAGGGAGTGTAGAAGACAGAGGGACAAAACTGATCAAAAAGCAGATGCCCCTGAAACTATAACCATGGGAGGTGATGCTTCCTGCAAAGCAGTGTGATGTCATGGATGGGATGGGTAGACAGGTGCCTGGGTGCCCAGGGTCAAACTCTCTGAACCTCAGAGCTCCAGCAGTAAAATGGGACCACAATTCCTACTCAGTTTGGGGATCAGTTGGGGATCCTACTCAGTTTGGAGATCCAGTTCTAAAATTATATGAACTGATGGACTGAAGATCAAGTTCTGGGGGAAATTTCCAATCCTTCCCCAATCCCACCTGCACCCATTTTTCCAGCCACACTTCCCTTCTTCTAGGAACTCCTCTTCAACCTGGCTGGGCTCCTCCCTGGCTCTTCCCTACATCCATGTCTTCTCAGCCCCACTGATTCCAAGCCCTTATCCCTGCGTGTTGATTGTGAACCTCAGCAGATCACAGGAAAATAAAATTCAGCCCTTACACCTGTTCCATCCACCCAACCAACGCAGCCTTCCCAGCTGCCACTGGTTGAGCACCTAGTCCCAGAATATCTGTAACTTCGCTTCTTTAACACTCTGAGCAACTTGAAGGTCAGTGATATTAGAGGACATGCCAAGTTCGCTCCATTGGTAGAAGCAGATTTGTATCCAAACCCATGTCACATTGATTCTGGAGTCTGTGGCCAATCTCCTCCAAGGTCATCTATCCTTCCACACCAGAGTCTATTCCTGACTCCCTAACAGGTTCTCACACATGATGAATTTGCCTTATCCTTTAACTTGCCATGGGTTTTGTCACCAAGCCAGACTGTGAAGCCAGGAACTGTACCTTCCACACCTTGTGGTGGCCCAAGAGTCACATTTAATTTAAATTAATATTGTCTTTATAGAGACAGAAGCCAGGATCCCACAGTGGGAAAAGCTCAGACTGAGAGCAGCAGGGCTGGGTTCCATCTCTCTCTACCAACCAACCTTCCCTGTGTCCTTGGAGGGTGACTTTCACTCTTGGAGTCTGTTTTCTCATCTGTGAAGGGTTGGATTTGATAGCTAACTTTGCTTTTGACATTTGATGCTAAATCAGCAGAACCTTTGAGAGCAAATGCTAAGGGGGCATCAGAGCTGATCTGCTTACAGACAGGGAGGCTCCGAGGAACCGGCTGAGTAGTTTAACAACAGGAGGGGAGAAGCCAAAGGGGCCCAAGTGGCAATAAGAGAGCAGATTTATCGCTCAATTCCTGAGATTTATTTTAGAGGAATGAAAAATGAAGGGCGGAGACCTGAAAGAGAACAGAATCTTTTCAGAGCAACAGAACATAGATACCTGTTATAAATCTTCCACCTTTAATTACTCTTAAAGGTGGTTATGAATCTAATACTTCTATAGAGCTTGGCTTTTGAGAAAGTAGACAGTTATAAAGGACCTGATGATACATATAGAATGACTTCCAAAAGGAATACACAGGCTGCATGCCCTGTCCTTAAAATGGAGACAGGACCCCATCAAGGATATTATGGCCTCTTACTAGATCAGCACATAGCGGGGCTCTGTGATCACAACTCAGAGAACCTAAAGCATTAGAAACTGAAAAGTAAGTTCCAAGGATAATAAAATGGATCAGGAAAGAAGGAAGAGTAGAGATGGTAGAGGCCATGGAGGAAAGGTGAACTGACATGAAAGAGACTGGGTGGTCCAAGTTTAGGACTTCTGGCTCATGTCTTTCAGGATGAAGAAGAAGAAAAGAACAGTGAATACAGGACAACAAGCATGGTGGTCAGGCTCCAGGCAACTGCTCTTGTCCTTGCTCCACTACCAATTGGCTCTGTGACCTTGAACAAGTCACTTCACCTTAAAGAAACTGCTTCTTCATTTAAAAATGGAGTCATCACACTTATCTGCTCTAAGCGAGTTTCACTATCAGCAGGCAAGGTCTATAACACACTCGGAAACTACGACAGACTGTACAAATCCACAGTATCTTACAACAGAGAATCATCATTTTCACCCTTTGGTGGCATCAAGCTCAACAGTTTACCAGTCTGCACAGCATCTGCCCTGATCTAGACCTCAAGATCTTCACTTTGACCACTGCAACTGACTTCTGTTTTGCCGTTTCAATCCGTCATCAACCAGAGCAATCTTTTCAAATTGCAAGTGTGGTCAAGTCTCTTCCTTTCTCATAACCCTTCCCATCATTTCTAGATTACATTTTAAGAATGCAGACGACCTTCACAACTTGTCTTCCAAACTCCATTTCCAAGCATCATTGACCACTTGCTGTCACAATCCCTATACTGCAGCTAAGTTGAGCTATTTGAAATTCCCTCAAGATACCTTGATCTCTCATGACTCCAGGCTGTACTACACGCTCATTTCTTTTTCTGGAGCCCTTTCCCATTTGACATGTTCCAACATATCTTTCAAGACCCACTTCAAATACTATTTTCCCTGAGAAGCTTTCTCCAACACCCCTCAGGCTGTTAATATTTCTGTTATCTTTGATTTTTTAACCCAAACATTTATTTGTTCACACTGGAATTTCTGCCATTTCCCTTAGGAAAAAAATGTTCCATAAACTGCCTCTTGAGTTTGATTCTCTCCTTTTTCCTCTGTAGCCCTGAACATTCTACCTTATTGACAGCTCCAAGATCAGTGCTTTGACCTTGTAAAAACACAGTGTAAATTATGGGTTTAAAAAAATTTATAGCACCTGCTAAAATCAAACGAATTTGGGGTAAAATGAATATGATTTTTGGGTCACCGTCTGCTATATGGAACATTTCTTTACCTGTAAGCAATTTGGCGGGGAGAGCAAGGGGCAGTAAATTCACCTGCTTTGGTTAATTCTGGAGAGTCAGTACCTGATTGAAAATTCCCTTTTGTGCCCTCATGGTGCTCTATGCACAGCTCTAGCCAAGCTTTTATCTCTAGACTTCTCATCACTACTTACTTCTTAGCCTCCCAGAGAAGGTGTAGACGTTGTATGGCCGGGACGATGGATTCCTTTCCATATTCCCCAGCAGCCAGCCCTGTTTATGAGACATGCTTGGTACTCAATTTAGAAATGTTAATTGCATGAATAACAGTAGCTAACATTTGTAGAGGGCTCATTATGTGCCAGACAGGCACTGTTCTAAACACCTTCTGTGTATCAACTCATCTAATTCTCAAAATAACCCTCCGCATAAGATAGGAATTATAATTATCCCCATTTTTAAAATGAGCAAACGGAAACCCAGAATATGTGTAGAAGCTTGATTTAGAACTTGAGTTCTCGGCAAGAGAGTCATACCTCCACCACCACAAAATACTGCCTCTCATTTTGAATAAACAAACCATTTGCGAGTTCCATTCTAATGGAGCAGTTCCTCCTTTTATCAGTTTTGAGAGGCAAGATAGGCTGGTCTAAATGCTCAGTAATTCCATTCAGTGTTCACTGAGTGATCACTTTGTGCCAAATATCTGTCCTGATTTCTTGGGGATCCAAGATGAGTCAACCCTGTTCCTGAAAAAGAAAAGATGAATGAAATCTGGCCTTCCTTCAGATCGATCACCAAAAGTCACATTTCCCAATCAAGCTACCTGTTTTTGAGGTAGATAGAAGTTATCATCCAGAGGCCAGCATCCCAGAACCAGGTCTTAAAGAAGCAACAGTCTTAAAGAAGATGCCCCAAAGACCCACAAAGGAGATTATTGATGTCCATGGAAACAAGATAAAGAAAATATTTTCCCAACAGCTGGTCCAGAGTTCCTCTTAAGAAGAGAGTTTTTGTCGGAAGAGTTGAGTTCTTGTATGTATGAGTTTCAGCTCTCCCATAGTTTCCAGAAGGAAGAGACGAGGAGGAGAATAAAAACTTGCTGCTTCCAGGAAAGCAATTTTGGAGGAAGGGGCATGAGGAGGGAAACTGAGAGAGGAAAGCAGAGAACCAAGATAATAATAAAAATTGTAATTTGGTTCTCCTAACAGCCTTCTGATGTCGGCACTATTATTTTTCCCATTTTACAATTGAGGAAACTGAAGGGTTAAGTTAGCAGAAGTATTAGTGATTAATTTTCTGTTTGAATTCCTCAATTTTCCCAAAACCTCACCAAAATCTTTCAAAATGATAGGTGAGTACAATTCTGGGTATTTTTGTTGAAAGCGAATATCAGCGCTGAGTTCCATGTGGGTTGAATTAGAGTGAAGAGGAGGCCGCGGCGTATGTGGACACAAGTCTGTTTGGGACCTGGGAGAACTGGTGTGACAGCATGCATTATGACTGCAGTTAGGGCCACCACCACACAGCCCTGAGGAGAGAGTTACATGTGTGTGCTGTACTTGTGTGAATCAATGAGAAGCAAAAGGAGTGTTCTTTAAATCTGCAGGGATCCAAGCTAAAGCAACCCCAGCATGGTGGGAGAGTTTCTGATGCGTGTGTGAGCACAGAAAGTTTTTTCCAAAACAATGGAGGACTACAAGGATGGTTTATGCTGAACGCTTGTTTTCCTTCTAGGAGTCTAAGGTTTTGGTAGGTTCTAAGGATGAGTGCCTACATGATCAGCCCTCATTTAAAACCTGGGCACTGAGTTTCAAATGAGCTTCCCTGTTGACAATGTTTCACATATGTTGTCACAACTTCTTGATGAAATTAAGCCAGTCAGGTGTGATTCCACTCGGCAAGGACTCTTGCTAGCTTGAGCCCAGCTTCCTTTACGCTTCACTACATGTAGGTTTTTCCCTTTGCAGATTTTGCTTTGAATGCTCCACAGTAACAAATCCTAAGAAGGATTGTTGAAGAAAATCTTGCTCACCATTTTTAAAACGGACAGTTCTGGCTATCAAATGCTGAGATATTTAGAATCCACCAAATACATTTAAAAGAGTGACATAAAATATTTGGTTTTTTTAATGTCAGTATTTATAATTTAGTGAAAATTTAAATTTATAGAAAATTTAGAAGTATGTAAAGGAATATACAGATATATTTCTAAAATTTAGGGACATAAATAAAATTTAAGACCATATGAGAATTACTGTAAATGAGAGGTTCTTGTTCTTAAAGAGGGTTACATACTCTTTAGAGACTCTCATGGAATCTATGGAATCTCTCATGAGAAAAAAAAACACATATACGCATACATCTGCAAAATTCTGTATATGAGGACTTCTAGTCAAACTAAAATAACAGGGACCAGATTTACTCTAATGACAAAAACAAGGGGAAAATATAGAATATATAAAACAACAGTTTGTAACTGTATATTAAGCAACAAAAGACAGTGGTCCATGAGATAGGAAACAAATGAGGTGAGCCCTACGATTGCCTCAGTTTGCTACCTCGAGAGAGTTTCCAGATGTAAAGCAGAAAAGGAAAACCCAGGCAGACCCTCAACAATCCCTGAAGTTAAGAAGCTGGAGCTGAAAATCTAGGAAGACATGAGTAGCTAGCATTCACAGAACAGAATTCTAGGGAAGAGAGAAATGGACAATGATATATGGAAATTTGCAGATGTCTTTCCCAAGAATTCAGCAGATCAGTACATCTGTACAAGGAAATAGTTTCAAGGAATGAACCATCAGAAAAGATAGAGGAAATAGCCCTCAATGCTCACAAGAAACAAAAAGAATGCCCAATCCCACCTGCCAGATTGCAACACTTCATAATTCATGGAACACCGGGTAGACTATTCAGAAGAGTCTTGACTTGGTATTGGAGAATAACTGGCCCAGACTAAACACTGTTCTGTTACACCAAAAGAATCTTAAAAGCAAGACCTGAAAAGTTCAACTGTTTCCAAGTAACTTAGGAAATTCCCACAATAAAAATCAGGAATATTTATAAGTATATAATATCCAACATCCAAAAAGGTAAAATTTATAAAGACTAGCATCCAGTGAAAAATTACAAGGCATGCAAAGAAGCAAGAAAGAGGATCTGTAACATAAAATAGATCAATGAATTGAAACCAGCCATAAATTACATGTTAGAATTCTCAGACAAGGGCATCAGAATAATTATTATTATCACTGTATTCTGTACATCCAAAAACTTAAATATAAACAGGGATAATATTAATAATATTCAAATCAAACTTCCAGAAATGAAAACTACATCTGAGATTTCAAAAATCCATTGATGGGCTTAACGGCAGGTCAGATATTACAGAAAAACTGTAATGACAGAGAAGCAGGAAAAACAGGAAAATGAGGATCAGTTCATCAAGTAAGTGTAAGTGTTAGTCTCTCAGTCGTGTCTGACTCTTTGTGACCCCATGGACTGTAGCCACCAGGCTCCTCAGTCTGTGGAGTTCTCCAGGCAGAAATACTGGAGTGGGTTGCCATTTTCTTCTCCAGGGGATATTCCCAAGCCAGGGATCAAACACAGCTATCCTGCACTGCAGACAGACTCTTTAACCACTGAGCCACCAGGGAAGCCCTTGCTATGCAGAAGAATAATTATATCTTCATCCCTCATCCTGAAGATCCCAGACGAGCCTCCAAGATGATAGCTTACAGTGAACGATGTCAGATTTGTGATCTCTGAAGAAGATTTAACTTCAGGACCAGGGACCAGGCTTGATCACTCAACAATTGTAAATGTTATGGACTTGATAACAGAGATTCAAAATACATAAAGGAAAAGTTGATAAAACTATAAGGACAAATAGACAAATATTCACTTACAGTTGAATGTTTTCATACTCTATGTTAATAATTTGTTTTAAAAAATCAGGAAAAATACAGATGACATGAAAATAATTCCAAATAGCTAGACCTAATTAACATTTCACCGACTCAATGGACATGGGTTTGGGTGGACTCCAGGAGTTGGTGATGGACAGGAAGGCCTGGAATGCTGTGGTTCGTGGGGTCACAAAGAGCTGGACACAACTGAGCAACTGAACTGAAACTGAATTAACATTTGTGGAACATGCTACCCAATAATGTGATACACATACTTTTCAACTGCACATGAAACATTGACCAAGATAGACCATATTGTGAGTGATAAAACAATTTCAGTAAGTTTAAAATATGAAAGTCATACAAAGGACTTCATTATAACAAATGGAATAAAATTAGAAATAAAAAACTGAAAGATCTCTTTAAAAATCACCAAATAAGGGGAGCGAACAAGATGGCGGAGGAATAGGATGGGGAGAACACTTTCTCCCTCTCTACCTCATCAAAAGAACATTTCAATGCTGAGTAAATTCCACAAAATAACTTCTGACTGCTGTCAGAGGACATCAGGCATCCAGCAAAGCAGATCATTGGCTTCAAAACCAGGTAGGAATTATTTTAAAGGATGAAGATAGAGACAAAGGAGGTAGGGAGGGAACTCCAGCACGGGAAGAAAATCCCGTCCCAGGAAGAGACTCTTAAAAGAGAGGTTCCCTAAAATTGGGGAACTTTCTCACAACTGTGTATGGGGCAAGCCCTGGAAGCACAGAAGGCAACATAACAGGAAGGAAGAATAAATAAATAATTAAAACCAACAGATTACGAATTCAACAGTATAACCCCGAGTGGATAAGCAGTGCAAATGCCTGCGTCCGACAGCAGTGGGGGTTGGGCAGGGAGGAGCACGCTTTCTAAGAATGGGCCGCAGGAGACGTAGGCTGCAGGGCTTTTCTCGAGAATCGGGGCATAACCGGGCCAGAATCAGGTCCGCACGTGGCTAGAATGATATCTCGGACTAGCAAACCAGACTGGGGGATAACTAACACGTGAAACGCTCGAACATAAGACACCAACAGGCCCGCGCACAGAACAAAGGACGATCGGAAATAGCTGGCTGCAGACCATCCCCCACCGGCGACAGGCAGCCAGAGCCTTAAGCGCTGGAAGAGGGAAATCAAAGCTCAAGAGAGACATTACCTACCAAATTGCAAGCAGGTTTCTTTACTGAGACTTCTGGGGGTCTCTGAACAGTCATCATCTGCCTGAGAAAGAGCCCCGGCGGAGCTCCCAGAAAATTGAGCGACCCAGAAAGCCCAGAAGACGCAACAATAGTGCATGCCAAACTCCCTAGCCACTCGGACTTGGGAAGGGAACATAGCCCAGGATCAACCAAACCCGACACCCAGAGGGGGCTTCCTGAGCACCAAACCTGAGTGGCTTAGACCGGGGAAGTGCATGAAGCATAGGGCAGGCCCCACAGGGTTATCCCACGGAGCGAGAAGGGGCAAGCCCAGTGCAGAGCTCACCACCATCCCCCCTGTGGCAAGACAGAAATCAGACACGGAAGAGACCAGCAAACAGGGGAAATCAAACAGAGGGAACTGCCTTGGTAGCAACCCCACACAGTCCACAACGACAGAGAAAGTGCCAGATATACCGTTACTACTTTTATGATCAAAATTTTTTGGGGGGGATGATGTGTAAGCGTGGTGTTTTTTTTTAAGAATTTTTTTCTTTCTTTAAAATTTTTTTCTTTTTAATATGCTTTTTCTTCTTTTCTTTTTGTCTTTTTTTTCCTAAATTTGCTTAAATTTTTAAGTCTTCTATATTTCTATTTATTATTTTTATAACCTAATATTACTTTTCAAAAAAAAAAAAACCCTATAATTAAAGCACATGCCATGTATAGTCCTATTGGTGGAGGAAGTTGTCTTTTAATAATTCTGGAGTCTTTTATTATATTTTATTTTTTTTCTCTATTTTTTAAAATTTCTCTCTCCTTCTTCTTCTTCTCTTCAATATTCTATCTTTGAAAATCCAATCTTTACTCCAGATTTTTAATCTTGGCATTTTGGTATTTGTTGCCAATTTTGTACTTTTAAAAACCTAATCTTCAGTACCCAGTTTTACATGAGTGCGAGACTACTGGCTTGACCACTCTCTCCACCTTTGGAATCTCTCTTTTCTCCACCAGGTGGCTTTTGTCTCCTCCCCTCCCCCTCCTCTTCTCTACCCAACTCTATGAATCTCTGTGTGTTCCAGAAGGTGGAGAATTCTAAGGGAACTGGTCACTGGCCGGATCTGTATCCCTCCTTTCCATCTCCCTCTTTTATCCTCCTGTCCACCTCTATCTACTTCCTCCCTCTCCTCTTCCATGTATAACTCTGTGACCACCTCTCAGCGGTCCAGACTTTGGAGCGCACACAAGAAAGTGGTTATGGGCTAGCTTGCTTTTTCCTCTTTTGATTCCACCTCATCCCATTCCACTCACTTCTAACTACTCCCTCCCTCTTCTCTCCTCCAAGTAACTCAGCAGTCCTCTAGGGACGACCCTCAAGGTGGAGAAACCTATCATCATTAACCTAGATGTTTTAACATTACTGCTGAATAGATGGAGAAATCATGAGGCTATTGTAAAAATAAATCTGAAAACCAGAATCAGGAGGCGTAATTCCAAATCCTGAGATCATCAAAGAATTCCTGAATACAGGGAACATTATCCAATAAGAGCTCATCAAACGCCTTCATACCTATACTGAAATTGAGCACCGCCCAAGGGCCAACAAGCTCCAGAGCAAGACATACCATGCAAATTCTCCAGCAACACAAGAACAAGCCCCTGAGCTTCAATACACAGGCAACTCAAAATACTCCAAAACCATTGACGTCTCATAACCCATTACTTCACACTTCACAGCACTCCAGAGAGAAGAAATCCAGCTCCACCCACCAGAACTCCAACACAAGCCTCCCTAAGCAAGAAACTTTGACAAGCCACTGATAAAACCCCAAACACAGAGAGGAAGCTCTATAAGAAAGAGAATTCCACAAATTCCCAGAATATAGAAAAGCCACCCCAAACGCAGCAATATAACCAAGATGAAGAGACAGAGGAATACCCAGCAGGTAAAGGAATAGGAGACATGCCCACCAAACCAAACAAAAGAGGAAGAGATAGGGAATCTACCTGAGAAAGAATTCCGAATACTGATAGTGAAAATGATCCAAAATCTTGAAATCAAAATGGAATCACAGATAAATAGCCTGGGGTCAAGGATTGAGAAGATGCAAGAAAAGTTTAACAAGGACCTAGAAGAAATAAAAAAGAGTCAACATATAATGAACAATGCAATAAATGAGATCAGAAACACTCCGGAGGCTACAAATAGTAGAATATCGGAGGCAGAAGATAGGATTAGTGAAATAGAAGATAGAATGGTAGAAATAAATGAATCAGCGAGGGAAAAAGAAAGACGAATTAAAAGAAATGAGGACAACCTCAGAGACCTCCAAGACAATATGAAACGATCCAACATTCGAATTATAGGAGTCCCAGAAGAAGAAGACAAAAGAAAGACCATGAGAAAATATTTGAGGAGATAATAGTTGAAAACTTCCCTAAAATGGGGAAGGAAATAATCACCCAAGTCCAAGAAACCCAGAGAGTGCCAAACAGGATAAACCCAAGGCGAAACACCCCAAGACATATTTTAATCAAACTAACAAAGACCAAACACAAAGAACAAATATTAAAAGCAGCAAGGGAAAAACAACAAATAACACACAAGGGGATCCCCATACGAATAACTGCAGATCTTTCAATAGAAACTCTTCAGGCCAGGAGGGAATGGCAAGACATACTTAAAGTGATGAAAGATAATAACCTTCAGCCAAGACTACTGTACCCAGCAAGGATCTCATTCAAATATGAAGGAGAAATCAAAAGCTTTACAGACAAGCAAAAGCTGAGAGAATTCAGCACCACCAAACCAGCTCTCCAACAAATACTAAAGGATAGACTTTAGAAAGGAAACACAAAAGGACATATAAACCAGAACCCAAAACAATAAAGTAAATGGCAACAGGAGCATACTTATCAATAATTACCTTAAATGTAAATGGGTTGAATGCCCCAACCAAAAGGCAAAGACTGGCTGAATGGATACAAAAACAAGATCCCTATATATGCTGCCTACAAGAGACCCACCTCAGAAAAACGGACACATACAGACTAAAAGTGAAGGGCTGGAAAAAGATATTCCATGCAAATAAAGACCAAAAGAAAGCAGGAGTAACAATACTCATATCATATAAAATAGACTTTAAAACAAAGGCTGTGAAAAGGGACAAAGAAGGCCATTACATAATGATTAAAGGATCAATCCAAGAAGAAGATATAACAATTATAAATATATATGCACCCAACATAGGAGCACCGCAATATGTAAGACAATTGCTAACAAGCATGAAAGGGGAAGTTAATAATAACACAATAATAGTGGGAGACTTTAATACCCCACTCACACCTATGGACAGATCAACTAAACAGAAAATTAACAAAGAAACGCAAACGTTAAACGATACAATATACCAGTTAGACCTAATTGATATCTATAGGACATTTCACCCCAAAACAATGAATTTCAGCTTTTTCTCAAGTGCACACAGAACCTTTTCCAGGATAGATCACATTCTGGGTCATAAATCTAACCTTGATAAATTCCAAAAAATCGAAATTATTCCAAGCATCTTCTCTGACCATAATGCACTAAGGTTAGATCTCAATTATAGGAGAAAAACTATTAAAAATTCCAACATTTGGAGGCTGAACAACACCCTTCTGAATAATCAACAAATCACAGAAGAAATCAAAAAATAAATCAAAATATGCATCGAAACGAATGAAAATGAAAACACAACTACACAGAACCTTTGGGACACTATAAAAGCAGTGCTAAGAGGAAAGTTCATAGCCATACAGGCATACCTCAAGAAACAAGAAAAAAGTCAAATAAATAACCTAACTCTACACCTAAAGCAACTAGAAAAGGAAGAAATAGAGAACCCCAGAGTTAGTAGAAGGAAAGAAATCCTAAAAATTAGGGCAGAAATAAATGCAAAAGAAACAAAAGAGACCATAGCAAAAATCAACAAAGCAAAAAGCTGGTTCTTTGAAAGGATAAATAAAATTGACAAACCATTAGCCAGACTCATCAGGAAACAAAGAGAAAAAAATCAAATCAACAAAATTAGAAATGAAATGGAGAGATCACGACAGACAACTCAGAAATACAAAGAATCATAAGAGACTACTATCAGCAATTATATGCTAATAAAATGGACAACTTGGAAGAAATGGACAAATTCTTAGAGAAGTACAACTTTCCAAAACTGAACCAGGAAGAAATAGAAAATCTTAACAGACCCATCACAAGCACGGAAATTGAAACTGTAATCAGAAATCTTCCAGCAAACAAAAGCCCAGGTCCAGACGGCTTCACAGCTGAATTCTACCAAAAATTTCGAGAAGAGCTAATACCTATCTTACTGAAACTCTTCCAGAAAATTGCAGAGGCAGGTAAACTTCCAAACTCATTCTATGAGGCCACCATCACCCTAATACCAAAACCTGACAAAGACACCACAAAAAAAGAAAACTACATGCCAATATCACTGATGAACATAGATGCAAAAATCCTCAACAAAATCCTAGCAATCAGAATCCAGCAACACATTAAAAGATCATACACCATGACCAAGTGGGCTTTATCCCAGGGATGCAAGGATTCTCCAATATCCGCAAGTCAATCAATGTAATTCATCACATTAACAAACTGAGAAATAAAAATCATATGATTATCTCAATAGATGCAGAAAAAGCCTTTGACAAAATTCAACATCCATTTATGATAAAAACTCTCCAGAAAGCAGGAATAGAAGGAACATACCTCAACATAATAAAAGCTATATATGACAAACCCACAGCTAACATTATCCTCAATGGCGAAAAATTGAAACCATTTTCCCTAAAGTCAGGAACAAGACAAGGGTGTCCACTTTCACCACTACTCTTCAACATCGTACTGGAAGTTTTGGCCACAGCAATCAGAGCAGAAAAAGAAATACAAGGAATCCAAATTGGAAAAGAAGAAGTAAAACTCTCACTGTTTGCAGATGACATGATCCTCTACACAGAAAATCCTAAATACTCGACCAGAAAACTACTAGAGCTAATCAATGAATATAGTAAAGTTGCAGGATATAAAATCAACACTCAGAAATCCCTTGCATTCCTATACACGAATAATGAGAAAGTAGAAAAAGAAGTTAAGGAAACAATTCCATTCACCATTGCAAGGAAAAGAATAAAATACTTAGGAATATTCCTACCTAAAGAAACTAAAGACCTATATATCGAAAACTATAAAACACTGATGAAAGAAATCAAAGAGGACACTAATAGATGGAGAAATATACCATGCTCATGGGTCGGAAGAATCAATATAGTGAAAATGAGTATACTACCTAAAGCAATCTACAGATTCAATGCAATTCCCATCAAGCTACCAGCAGTATTTTTCACAGAACTAGATCAAATAATCTCAAGATTTGTATGGAAATACAAGAAGCCTCGAATAGCCAAAGCAATCTTGAGAAAGAAGAATGGAACTGGAGGAATCAACTTGCTTGACTTCAGGCTCTACTACAAAGCCACAGTCATTAAGACAGTATGGTACTGGCACAAAGACAGAAATATAGATCAATGGAACAAAATAGAAAGCCCTGAGATAAACCCACACACCTATGGACACCTTATCTTCGACAAAGGAGGCAAGAATATACAATGGAGTAAAGACAGTCTCTTTAACAGGTGGTGCTGGGAAAGCTGGTCAACCACTTGTAAAAGAATGAAACTAGACCCCTTTCTAACACCATACACAAAAATAAACTCAAAATGGATTAAAGATCTAAATGTAAGACCAGAAACTATAAAACTCCTAGAGGAGAACATAGGCAAAACACTCTCTGACATAAATCACAGCAGGATCCTCTATGATCCAACTCCCAGTATACTGGAAATAAAAGCAAAAATAAACAAATGGGATCTAATTAAAATTAAAAGCTTCTGCACAACAAAGGAAACTATCAGCAAGGTGAAAAGACAGCCTTCTGAATGGGAGAAAACAATAGCAAATGAAACAACTGACAAACAACTAATCTCAAAGATATATAAGCAACTTATGCAGCTCAACTCCAGAAAAATAAACGATCCAATAAAAAAATGGGCCAAAGAACTAAATAGGCATTTCTCCAAAGAAGACATACGGATGGCTAACAAACACATGAAAAGATGCTCAACATCACTCATTATCAGAGAAATGCAAATCAAGACCACAATGAGGTATCATTTCACACCAGTCAGAATGGCTGCGATCCAAAAGTCTAGAAGCAATAAATGCTGGAGAGGATGTGGAGAAAAGGGAACCCTCTTACACTGCTGGTGGGAATGCAAACTAGTACAGCCATTATGGAAAACAGTGTGGAGATTCCTTTAAAAATTGCAAATAGAACTGCCTTATGATCCAGCTATCCCACTGCTGGGCATACAGACCAAGGAAACCAGAATTGAAAGAGACACATGTACCCCAATGTTCATTGCAGCACTGTTTATAATAGCCAGGACATGGAAGCAACCTAGATGTCCATCAGCAGATGAATGGATAAGAAAGCTGTGGTACATATACACAATTGAGTACTACTCAGCCCTTAAAAAGAATAAATTTGACTCAGTTCTAATGAGATGGATGAAATTGGAACCGATTATACAGAGTGAAGTAAGCCAGAAAGAAAAACACCAAAACAGTATACTGACACATATATATGGAATTTAGAAGATAGTAATGATGACCCTCTATGTGAGACAACAAAAGAGACACAGAGGTATAGAATGGACTTTTGGACTCTGAGGGAGAGGAAAAGGGTGGGATGGTTTGGGAGAATGGCATTGAAACATGTATACTATCTTGTAAGAAACAAAGCGCCAGTCTATGTTCAATGCAGGATGCAGGATGCATGGGACTGGTGCACAGGATGATTCAGGTAGATGGTGTGGGGTGGCAGGTGGGAGGCGGCTTCGGCATTAGGGAGATTGTGTTCACCTGTGGCTGATTCATGTCAATGTATGGCAAAACAAATACAGAATTGTAATTTAAAAAAATAATGATTAAAAAAATAAAAATAAAAATCACCAAATATTTGTAAACAAAACAACATACTTCTAAATACCCTGGGCATCAAAGAATAAATCAAAAGGAAAATTAGAGAGTATTTTGAATGTAATAAAAACAGAAACACAAAATGTATGGTATGTTTGTATGGAATGCTGATAAAGCAGTATTTAGGGGGAATTTTATAACACTAAATATATGTATCAGAAAAGAATAATGTCTCAAATCAATGACATCAGCTTCCATCTTATAAAACTAAAAAATAAGTAAATTAAACACAAAAAGGCAGAGGAAATGAAAGAATAGCAATCAGAATGGAACTAATGAAACTGAAAATGGAAAAGCAATAGAGCCAATCAATGTAATCAAATTGAGTCCTTTAGGAAGACTAATAAAACTGATACTCTTACCCAGCCTAGTCAATTTTTAAAAATATAAATTACAATATCAAAAATTGCTATAAATTCTATAGATATTAAAAGGATGATAAGAACATGTTAAAATATTTTTATGCCAATACATTTAATGATTAAGATGAAATGGATAAAGTCCTTGAAAGACACAAACAACCAATATCTACTCAAGAAGAAATATATAAACTAAATGCCTTAATATCTATAAAATGAGTGAATTTGTAGTTAAAAACCTTTTCAAGAAGAAAACTTCATGGCCAAATGACTTAACTGGAGCATTCTGTCAAACATATAAAGAAGAAATATTACCAATTCTATGCAATGCATTGCAGCAATTAGAAGAGAGAGAAATACTTTGCAACTCATTCTGAGTCTAGCATTGCCTGGATAGGAAAACAAAACAAAATAGCAGTTTTTTAAGAAAAAAAAAAACAACTGTGAATAATATGTCTCATGAATATAAATGCAAAACTCAAAAGAAATTTATCAAATTGATCCCAGTAATATTTTTTAATAATGCATCATGACTGCTGTGAGTAGGACTATATACCCCCTGACAAGATATGTTTGGGTTCTAACCCCCAGTACCAGTGAAAGTGACCTCATTCGGAAATAAGCTCTGCAGATGGAACCAAGTTAAAATGAGTTCATGATGGATTTTTCTTTTTCTTTTTTTTTAGTTTATAAATTGTGTCTCACTTTTTGGGGACCACGTGACTGTAGCCCACCAGGCTCCTCTGTCCATGGAATTTCCCAGGCAAGAATACTGGAATGGGTTGCCGTTTGCTTCTCCAGGAGGGAGAAGCCCAGGGATTACACCTGCGTCTCCTGCATTGGCAGGTGGATTCTTTACTACTGAGCCACCAGGGAAGCCCCTCATGATGGATTAAGGTGGCCTTACTCCAGTGAGTGATGCCCTATAAGAAAATGGAAATTTGGACACAGTGACAGAAGATACACAGGCAGAACATCATAAGACAACGGAGGCAAAGACTGAAGAGATGTATCAATAAGCCAAAGAATGCCTGGGATTGCAGCAATCACAAGTCTAGGAGGAGGCAAGAAAACATACTCTCTAGAGGCTTCAGAGAGAGCCTGGCTCTTGACACCTTGACTTTAGACTCCTAGCCTCTAGGACAATGAGAGAAGGGCTCCAAATATAATAAGAACCAGGGACACTCATCAGCAGAATTTCTGAAACTTGCCCAAAGACAAGAATCTTCTGAGTGACTCCCTAAAATAAACTTTTTAAGCATCATTAACCCATGCTCCTATTCAATCTTCTTCTCTGTGGGAGAAATTTGAAAAAGTGAAAAAAAAACTGAAAGTTAGTCACACAGTCATGTCTGACTCTTTGCGATCTCATGGATTGTAGCCTGCCCAGCTCCTCTGTCCATGGAATTCTACAGGCAAGAGTAGTAAAGAGTGTTGCGAGAAATTTGGTCAACTCCAATTTTATATGTATCCAATGTAAGCCTTATCACTGAAGGAAGTTTAGGAAACACTGCCCTAATGGAAATATTTTTGCTTGAAAATGAATATAAAATAGAGCAAAAAAATTTAAATGACCTATTTTGATCTGTAATGATTCCAATATATGGTATGAAACTCATTTGTTTATGACAGTCTCTACAGCATAGTGTTTAAGAACCCAGACTTCACATCTGGACTGCTGGAATTTTCACCCACATTCCACTGAGGGAAGTTAAATAGTCTGTCTTCATTAACATTATGGGAATAATAAAAGCATCTAACATGTTTGTGAGCAATGAAATGAAAAACATCTTCAAGAAAAGCATCTAACACAGTGCCTGAGACATAGCTTCCCATAAACTGGAGCAGAGATCATTGTCACATAACCAAATCCTCTCACTAAATTCTGTATTTTAACTGCTCACAGCCTTCTATGAATGGCGGAGCCCTCATCTGCTTGCAGATCCCTTTGATCAGTTTGGGTGTGCTATGCTAAATGTTTTATAATGAAAAGATTATGAAGAGATGAATCAGGTAGCTGAACCCGGCTGAAAAGGGGCAAAGGATATCCTACCCTGATTTTTCTCATGCCCATAGGGTAGTCTGTCCAAGAGAGGTCTCTGAGAAAGAGAAATGTGTAGTGAATCATTTTACATTTTACTGGGGAATTATGATTTCAACTCACTCCTCTGTCTTATCCATTAAAACTCTAAGTTGATCATTAAGATTTTCCTGAACATCTAATCTTTAAAAGAAACCATGAAAGAAGGGCCGCATTGATGGGCTTGACACAGTATGAAACAGCAGCTCCAAGAAGCAGGTGACAAGTGGCACTGCGGCATAATAAAAATACTGAAATAAGTCTGCTACTATTTTAAAAATCTATTTTTTTGGTAATATTGTAACACTGTACTGAAATTTGTTCCAGTAATAAAGCCTTAGTCCTAGAGGCAGATGTAAGGCTCTCCTCTCAAGGGAAAAGTTGTTCCTGACTTAGTCTCCTGGGCCTGGATTCAAGTAATCTAACACTCTGGGAGCATTCCAACTAGATGCAGGAAGATGAGGTTGGCCAGATGAAGGTGGCCTGGGAGCCAGATAAGAAGACCTCTGCTAGGAGGCTTCAAACTTGAAGACAAGTCACCATGTCTTGTGAGACTAAATATAGAGGCAGGCGCCATTCATTTCCAGTTTGTTACCATCACGCCCATAGTGAAACCTCATCCAGCTTCTCCCTAACTGCCCCGGGGCATTAAAGCAAGGATCTTTGTCCCCTCTTCAATATCATTATTTAAGGACGAGCAAAGCCTCCTGGAAGCAACCACGGTGGTGACAGTAATTGTACAAAATTCCAAGAAACAGTGAATCTCTAGGAAGAATCACAGCAGAAGATCAGCTCTCTAGTCTCTAGTTAGTCGCTCAGTCATGTCCAACTCTTTCAGCCCCATGGAATGTAGCTCACCAGGCTCCTCTGTCCATAAAATTCTCCAGGCAAGAATACTGGAGTGGGTTGCCATCTCCTTCTCCACGGGATCTTTCTGACCCAGGGATCGAATCCCGGCACAGCAGGCAGATTCTTTAGCATCTGAGCCACCAGGAAAGCCTGGAAGATCCACCAGTCCTTTCCTATTTTCTTTTCATTGCCTAAAATGTGGGTTTTAATTATATTTGCTTCTTTCATGACTACAAATTTTAGCCCTTGCTGAACTGATGTCTTGAGTTGTTTTCTTAATTCTTCATAGAATTTGGTTCAGCTCAGTAATCAGTTGAAACTTATTGAAACTTAATAAATTAAAATTATCACCAAACTCATTATTTGGATTACTTTATTGATCTGAAACTGCCAGAGGCATCGCTTCCTAAAGTCCCTTCATTTTCTCTTTGTTTCCACCACCACCAGCAATCCATTGGCCTTCTTTCTGGCATATGCCACAAAGAATATTTCACGCTATCACAAACTTGACTGCTCACCAATAATGAGTGGGAAACAGCAACACGACACTGAGATGTGGGTGCTGCCAAGCCAGTCAAGTCTACTTACCACTCCATGGATTCGTGAAAGTCATGTTTGTGCTGAGCTAGACTACAAGTGACTACACGCAGGTCATGGGACTTCTGTGTGTCATGAGTCATGAATACTAAATCCTCAAAAAACAAGACTGCAAAGACTGCACTGAAGAACACCTCACTGTGACAAGCTCAGTGTCCATCCCTATGGCTCCTGCATCTCCATCACCCAAACATGTCAATCATCAGTGCTCATAATGATGCATGTGATGGAATATTTAAAGAAGCATAGAAACAGTTCTATTTCAGCTCTACAGTTCTCACAACGCCTAACACAGAGATCTGTACATAGAAAAATTGTCAATTAATACTTGTCAAATGTTATACTCTGCTTAAAAAGGTAGATGAAAAGCAATGTTTTCTAAAATTTAAATTATCATTCTAATGAAATTAATCCAAAGAGGAGGGGATATCTATTATACCTACTACATATCTCTATATATATATATATATATATATATATATATATATACACACCTATTACATATCTCATATATATATGTATCAAATATATATACATATATGTATATTATATATGTGTATATTATATATATACATATATATATGTGATATATATTAGATCTGATATAGATCTAATATATATCACATATATATATGTATATATATTATATCCATATAATAATATGGACCATTTAAACAAAGGATATCTAATGTACACTTGTAGGCTAAGAGAACTTGGATGGTAGACATAAAGAACAGATTTGTGGTTGCCAAGGGGTAGGAGGGGCAGAGGAGGACTGGACTGAGAAATTGGGGGTTAGCTGATGCAAGCTTTATGTATTGTTTTCAGTCACTAAGTCTTGTCCAACTCTTCCCAACCCCATGGACTATAGCAAACTAGCCTTTCCTAGTCCTTCACTATCTCCCCAAGTCTGCTTAAATTCATGTCCTTTGAGTCAGTAATGCTATGTAACCATCTCATTCTGGTGCCCCATTCTCCTTTTGCCTTCTATCTTTGCTAACACCAGGGTCTTTTCCAATGACTCGGCTCTTCACATGAAGTGGCGAAAGTATTGGAGTTTCAGCTTAGTATCAGTCCTTATAATGAATGTTCACAGTTGATTTCCTTTAAGATTGATGGGCTTGATTTCCTTGCTGTCCAAAGGACTCTCAAGAGTCTTCTCCAGCACCACAATTCAAAAGCATCAGTTTTTCGGCTCTCAGCCTTCTTTATGGACCAGCTCTCATATCCATACATGACCACTGGAAAAAATGATAGTTTTGACTATATGGACATTTGTCAGCAAAGTGATGTCTTTGCTTTTTAATATGTTGTCTAGCTTTGTCATAGCTTTTCTACAAAGAGCAAGTGTCTTTTAATTTCATGGCTGCAGTCGCCATCTGCAATGATTTTTAGAGCCCAAGAAAATAAAATTTGTCACTGCTTCTACTTTTTCCTCTTCTATTTGCCTGAAGTTTTGGGACCAGATGTCATGATCTTAGTTTTTAATTTTTGAGTTTTAAGCCATCTTTCACTCTCCTCTTTCACCCTCATCAAAGGGCTCTATAGTTACTCTTCATTTTCTCCCATTAGAGTGGTTCAGTTCAGTTCAGTCACTCAGTTGTGTCCGACTCTTTGTGACCCCATGAATCGCAGCACATCAGGCCTCCTTGTTCATCACCATCTCTTGGAGTTCACTCAGACTCACATCCATCGAGTCTGTGATGCCATCCAGCCATCTCATCCTCGGTCAAACCCTTCTCCTCCTGCCCCCAATCCCTCCCAGCATCAGAGTCTTTTCCAATGAGTCAACTCTTCGCATGAGGTGGCCAAAGTACTGAAGCTTCAGCCTTAGCATCATTCCTTCCAAAGAAATCCCAGGGTTGATCTCCTTCAGAATGGACTGGCTGGATCTCCTTGCAGTCCAAGGGACTCTCAAGAGTCTTCTCCAACACCACAGTTCAAAAGCATCAATTCTTTGGCGCGCAGCCTTCTTCACAGTCCAAGTTTCACATCCATACATGACCACTGGAAAAACCATAGCCTTGACTAGACGGACCTTAGTCAGCAAAGTAATGTCTCTGCTTTTGAATATACTATCTAGGTTGGCCATAACTTTTTTTCCAAGGAGTAAGTGTCTTCTAATTTCATGGCTGCAGTCACCATCTGCAGTGATTTTGGAGCCTCCCAAAATAAAGTCTGACACTGTTTCCACTGTTTCCCCATCTATTTCCCATGAAGTGATGGGACCAGATGCCATGATCTTCGTTTTCTGAATGTTGAGCTTTAAGCCAACTTTTTCACTCTCCTCTTTCACTTTCATCAAGACGCTTTTTAGTTCCTCTTCACTTTCTGCCATAAGGGTCGTGTCATCTGCATAGCTCGGGTTATTGATATTTCTCCTGGCAATCTTGATTCCAGCTTGTGCTTCTTCCAGCCCAGCATTTCTCATGATGTACTCTGCTTAGAAGTTAAATAAGCAGGGTGACAATATACAGCCTTGACATACTCCTTTTCCTATTTGGAACCAGTCTGTTGTTCCATGTCCAGTTCTAACTGTTGCTTCCTGACCTGCATACAGATTTCTCAAGAGGCAGGTTAAGTAGTCTGGTATTCCCATCTCTTTCAGAATTTTCCACAGTTTATTGTGATCCACACAGTCAGAGGCTTTGGCATAGTCAATAAAGCAGAAATAGATGTTTTTCTGGAACTCTCTTGCTTTTCAATGATCCAGCAGATGTTGGCAATTTGATCTCTGGTTCCTCTGCCTTTTGTAAAACCAGCTTGAACATCAGGGAGTTCACGGTTCACATATTGCTGAAGCCTGGCTTGGAGAATTTTGAGCATTACCTTACTCGCATGTGGGATGAGTGCAATTGTGCGGTAGTTTGAGCATTCTTTGGCATTGCCTTTCTTTGGGATAGGAATGAAAACTGACCTTTTCCAGTCCTGTGGCCACTGCTGAGTTTTCCAAATTTGCTGGCATATTGAGTGTGGCACTTTCACAGCATCATCTTTCAGGACTTGAAAGAGCTCCACTGGAATTCCATCACCTCCACTAGCTTTGTTCATAGTGATGCTTTCTAAGGCCCACTTGAGTGGTATCATATAAATATCTGAGGTTGCTGATATTTCTCCCAGCAATCTTGATTTCAGCTTGTGATTCATTCAGCCTGGCTTTTCACATTATGTACTCTGCATATAAGTTAAATAAACAGGGTGACAACATACAGCCTGAAGTACTCCTTTCCTAATTTTGAACCAGTCCATTGTTCCATGTAAGGTTCTGCTGCTTCTTGACCTGCATACAGATTCCTCAAGAGGCAGGTCAGGTGGTCTGGTATTCCCATCTCTTTAAGAATCTTCCACAGTTTGTTGTGATCCTCACAGTCAAAGGCGTAGTCCATGAAGCAGAAGTAGATGCCTCTCTGGAGTTCCCTTGGTTTCTCTATAATCCAGAGAGTGTTGGCAATTTGATCTCTGGTTCCTCTGCCTTCTCTAAATCCTGCCTGTACATCTGGAAGTTTTCAGTTCACATATTGTTGAAGCCCACCTTGAAGGATTTTGAGCAGGACCTTGCTAGCATGCAAAGTGAGCACAATTGTCCAGTATAGTGAACATTCTATGGCACTGGCCTTCTTTGGGACTGGAATGAAAATTGCCCTTTTCCAGTCCTGTGGCCACTGCTGAGTATTTCAAATTTGCTGGTATATTGAGTGTAACACTTTAACAGCATCCTCTTTAGAATTTTAAATAGCTCAGCTGGAATTCCATCACCTCCACTAGCTTTGTTCATAGTAATGCTTCCTAAGGCCCACTTGACTTCACACTCCAGGATGTTAGACTCTAGGTGAGTGATCACACCATGATGGATATCTGGGTCATTAAGACCTCTTTTCTGTAGTTCTTTTGTGTATCCTTGCCACCTCTTTTTAATCTCTTCTACTTCTGTCAGGTCCTTAGTGTTTCTGTCCTTTATCGTGCCCATCTTTGCGTGAAATGTTCCCTTGATATCTCCAAATTTCTTGAATAGATCTCTAGTCTTTCCCATCCTCTACTTCTTTGCATTCTCACTTAAGAAGGCTTTCTTGTCTCTCTTTGCTATTCTCTGAAATTCTGCATTCAGTTGGGTATATCTTACTCTTTTTCCTTTGTTTTTCACTTTTCTTCTTTCCTCAACTATTTGTAAAGCCTCCTCAGACAACCACTTTGCCCTCTTGCATTTCTTTCTCTTTGGAATGGTTTTGGTCACTGCTTCCTGTACAATGTTATGAACCTCTGTCCATAGTTCTTCAGGCACTCTGTCTACCAGGTCTAATCCCTTGAACCTATTCAGTACATCCACTGTATAATCATAGGGGTTTGATTTAGGTCATACTTGAATGGCCTAGTGATTTCTTTACTTTCTTTAATTTAAGCCTGAATTTTGCGATAAGGAGTTGATGATATGAGCCACAGTCAGCTCCAGGTTTTTGTTGTTGTTTTGTTTTTGGGGGTTTTTTTGTTTGTTTGTTTTTGCTGACTATATAGAGCTTCTCCATCTTTGGCTGCAAAGAATATAATCAATCTGATTTTATTACTGACCTCTTGGTGATGTCCATGTATAGAGCCATCTCTTGTTTTGTTGGAAAAAGGTGTTTGCTATGACCCATGTGTTCTCTTGACAAAATTCTGTTAGCCTTTGCCGTGCTTTATGTTGTACTCCAAGGCCAAACTTGACTATTACTCCGGGTTTCTCTTGACTTCCTACTTTTGCATTCTAGTCCCCTATGATGAAAAGGACATCTTTTTGACATTAGTTCTAGAAAGTCTTGTAGGTCTTCATAGAACTGGTCAGCTTTAGCATCTTTGGCATCAGTGGTTGGGAAATGTGTGGTATGGGCGTGTACTCAGTTGTGTCCGACTCTTCATGGCCCCATGAACTGTAGCCTGCCTGGCTCCTCTGTCCATGGAATTTTCCAGTCAAGAATAGGGTTCCTATACCAGGGGATCTTCCTGACCCAGGGACTGAACCAGCATCTCTTACATCTCCTGCATTGATAGGCAGATTCTTTACCACTACCACCACTTGTGAATGTGGACTACTGTGATGTTGAACTGTTTGCCTTGGAAACTGAGATCATTCTGTCATTTTAGAGATTACACTATTATGGATAGAATGAATAAACAAAGTTCTACTGTGTGGCTCAAGGAACTACATTCAATATCCTGTTATAAACCACAATGGAAAAGAATATGAAAAATATGTGTGTGTGTGTGTGTGTGTGTGTGTGTATCTGAATCATTTCACTGAACACCAGAAACTAACATAATATTGTAAATCAACTATATTTCAATTAAACAAAAAAATAAGTTAGGTGGTTTCCTAACTTAGTTCCTCACATAGCTAGTGAGCTGTGGAACCAGATATAAATCCAGGTCTCTATAACTTTTAAGAATGGATTGCTTCTCAAACCATCTGGAAAGACCCCTCAAAGAAGAGGGAGACAGGAAGTGGAAGCTGGATGTCTGAGAGGAGATATGTCTAGTAACCCAAGGTGATCAGTGGCCCACACTGTCTTCCAAGACCTTGGCTGGCTCCAGAACTGGCATATGCTGAGTGACCAAGTGTTTTTGAGATTAGAAGTGATGGTCAAATGACCATTGTAAGTAACACTTGGCTACAACCATCAAATGTGCAATGAGGAAAGAGCCTCTCCCTGTGATGGTGCCTCTCCCCACATCCTTTGATGGAGCTCACCACCCTTCTGGTATCTCATGACATTCTTTTTTTTTTTTTTTAATATAAATTTATTTATTTTAATTGGAGGTCAATTACTTTACAATAGTGTATTGGTTTTGCCACACATCAACATGAATCTGCCACAGGTATACATGTGTTCCCCATCCTGAACCCCCCCTCCTACCTCCCCGTACCATCCCTCTGGGTCATCTCAGTGCACCAGCCCCAAGCATCCAGTATCATGCATCAAACCTGGACTGGCGATTCATTTCATATATGATATTATTTATGTTTCAATGCCATGACACTCTTTCTTAACCCCCCTCCCCTATTGGTATTCTGGTTACGCTGAGTTGTCAATGGTTGCAAGGAGATCCAACCAGTTCATTCTGAAGGAGATCAGTCCTGGGTGTTCATTGGAAGGACTGATGCTGAAGCTGAAACTCCAGTACTTTGGCCACCTCATGCGAAGGGTTGACTCATTGGAAAAGACCCTGATGCTGGGAGGGATTGGGGGCAGGCAGAGAAGGGGACGACCGAGGATGAAATGGTTGGAATGCATCACCGACTCGATGGACATGAGTCTGAGTGAACTCCAGGAGTTGGTAATAGACAGGGAGGCCTGACATGCTGCGATTCATGGGGTCACAAAGAGTCGGACACGACTGAGTGACTGAACTGAACTGAACTGAATGCCAGTAGGTGTGCATGCTAAGTCATTTCAGTCATGTCTGACTCTTTGTGACCCTATGAACTGTAGCCCATCAAGGCTCCTCTGTCCATGGGATTTTCCAGGCAAGAATACTGGAGTGGGTTGCCATGCCCTGCTCCAGGGGATCTTCCTGACACAGGGATCAAACCCTCATCTCTTATATCTCCTGCATTGCAGACAGGTTATTTACCACTAGTGCTACCTGGAAAGCCCTATAAAGGTTTTAACTGTCATGCACCTCAAGCCCAGACATGAGAACTTGAGAAGCATCAGTAGCCCTGGAGTTTACATGTGAAAATGAAGGATGAGCTGGAACCTTCCTAGGGGTCATGAAATAGCCACCTAATGATAGACACCTAGTCCTCAAAAGTTATAAGCCCTGCTGTATCAAATAGACCTGAAATCTGTGCACCTGCTTTTGAATTATGGTGTATAAAACAAGCCTCTACAATCAAAGGAAAGACAACCTGGGAATACTTCAAGAAGTAAAATTGATTTGATTTTATTTTAAAAGGAATTTTTAAATGGCTTTGAATATGCACATTCATCTGAACCAAAATATGCTTTTGACAGACGTAGGTTAAAGCAACTGAGGAGAAAAAAAAAAGTAGAATTTAAAGTGGATCCAGGGCTTTCAAAGCTTTGCACAGACTTCATTGACAAACAGAAAGAACCTTCAAACTACAAAATAGGAACAATGAGAATCAAAGGCAAAGGAAAATGAACAAACGAGATAAAGCGAGGTGTTCTTTCTTCCCCCAGGAATATTTTCAGTTTGTTGCTTCTTGTTAAAGTTTACTTAGTGCCATTATAATCCTGGGCGTGAGTTCTTTGTGAATATCTGAATTGCTTTGTTTCTGTTAAGTTTTTTTGGGAGGAGGCAGGTGCATTGTTATATGCCTTTAGCAGAATGTTCCTTATGGTCTATTGAATCAAATTAAACTCCATATCAAGACCTTACAAAATGACTCCAGCCTATTTCTCCAGCTTTGCCCCCCACAGCTCCCTCTGTCAGAAATGTCAGTTCCCCCTTTCTACATGCCCAAGCCCTTTCTATCTTTCAAGACCCAGATCAAAAGCCAACTCTCCCCCAGACTATTTCTCAAGATTCCCACAGGACAAAGGACGATTCCTCCCTTTTTCAAATTTCCACATCATTTTATCCATGCTAGCCCACAACTGATTTATAAAAATATCCCATTTGGTCTTAAATAACAGTTATTTGTGCACAACTTGTTTCCCCTAATACACAGTTTACTCCTTAGGAATAGATGTCATGTCTTCATGTCTCTGAAACCCTTGAATTATTTAGGAAGGAATTTGTCACATAGGATTTCAAAAGATATCAGTGAGTGAATGTAAGTTTTAGTGTCTATAAGCATCCTCAGTTCAATTGCATAGAAAGGTAGAAGAGGTTTGTGGCAGACTACTTTGATGTCGGGTAGAAGGAGCGGTTATGGGGTGTGGCCAGAAGGAATGACTCTATCAGTGGGAAACAAGAGAAATATGATGGGCTTAGCATTGTAACCAAGGATACTTGCCACAGTGCAAGTTTATTACTCAATATTAGAAGAGCAACAAAATTTTCTACTCTGGGTCACCCAGTTGGTGCAAGTGGTAAAGAATCTTCCTGCCAGTGTAGGAGACCCAAGAGACACAGGTTCCATCTTTGAGTTGGGAAGGTCTCCTGGAGTAGGAAATGGCAACCAGCTCTAGTATTCTTGCCTGGAAAATCCCATGGACAAAGAAGTCTGGCAGACTGCGGTACACAGCATCACAAGAGTGGGACACAACTTAGCGACTTAACATGTACACATACTCTGGGTAACCATGCCCTCTATTTCAGTCCCTGTTTTAGTAATTGTTTTATTATGCATCCTATTTAAATAAAATCTCAGGACTGAAAAGGACACATTCTATGTTTGAGTAGCTTGAATGACATCCCTGTTGAGTAGTCATCCATTCTCTGTGGGGATATCTCCTATGGCAGCCAGAATTCTAAAAATAGCCTCCCATATTCCATAGCCCTTAGTCCCTAAACCCTGAAATGTAAGAAAATATTGCTCCCTTGATGGTGTCATAAGACACGGTTAACCGTAAAGGAGAAGCTGTCCGAATGGACTGAATCTAATCACATGAGCCCTTAAAAGCTTTCTCAACTGGTAGCAAGAGGAGGAGTCAGAGATTTGAAGCACAAGGACTCACTACTCCACTGGTGGCTTTGAAAATGCAGTGGACAAAATGCCAAGGAATCCAGGTGGCATCCAGAAGCTAAAAATGACCCCTAGCGAAGAGTCAGCAAGGAATGAAGACTTCAGTCCTACATCCTCAAAGAACTAAATTTTGTCAACAATGTGGATGAAGCTAAAGCAGATTATCTCCCAGGCTAGCCAACATCTTGATTCCCAGGTTTGTAAGACGCTAAGCAGAGTACTGAACTTCTATTTTTCCTGGTTTTCCATCACTACTTAAGTGTTTAAGGTCTAATTTTATATCCTTTCTGCTCAGGGTCTTGTGATAGTAGCTGCCCAAGGAATCTGTAAATTAGTAAATTAATTTATAAGTGATGCAAAGCCAAAATGATATCTAGAACTTCAATTGACAGAAACAAAGAAAAACAGTGGGACAGACCAATGGACCAAATTTAACAATATAAAATGTCTTGGGTATGCAGTAGTCTCCCCTTATCTGCAGTTTTGCCTTCTGCAATTTCAGTTACACACAGTCAACCACAGTATGAAAATGTTAAATGGAAAATTCCAGAAAAAGCAATTCAAAAGCTTTAAATCGTGCACTATTCTGAATAACAACAATACACTGCTTCCTGCCTGAATGTGAATCATCTTTTTGTCTAGCATATCCAGACAAAGGATAATAGGAGGATATTAGCCACTTAGTAGCCATTTCAGTTTTCAAATCAGCTGTGATACAGGGCTTGTATTCAAGCCATCCTTATTTTACTTAATACTGACCCCAGTGCACTGGAGTGGTGATGCTGGCAATTTACATGTGCCAAAGAGAAGCTGTAAAGTGATTTCTTTAACGCATAGGTGAAAGTTCTCAACTTATTGAGGTTGGTAACATCTACAGCAAAAACGAATCTTCTATCTGAGATGCATTAAAGAAGAAAAAGAATGTTTGTGCTATTTTGCTGTTGCTCCTTGGACTGCAAAAGTTATAGCCACAGCACAGCGTGTGGTATTTAATTAACATGGAGGAGGCTTTAAATTTGTACAGTGAGGTATTTTGAGAAAGACTGCATTTATATAAGCTTTCTTACAATGTATTGTTATAATTGTTGATCTTATTAGTAGTTATTGTTAATCTTACTGTGCCTAATTTATAAATTAAACTTTATCACTGGTATATTCGTATAGGAAAAAAAAATAGCATATATAGGGTTTGGTACGATGCACAGTTTCAGGCATCCACTGGGGGTCTTAGAACATATCCCCCAAGGATAAGAAAGGCGCCGCTGTAAATAAGAAGTCATGCATGTAAACACAAAACAACTGTATCAGCCAGGAGTGAGAAGAGTGGACCCTCCCGGAGGCTCAGACTGTAAAGAATCCACCTGCAATGTGGGAGACCTGGGTTCGATCCCTGGGTTGGGAAGATTCCCTGGGAGAAGAGAACGGCTACCCACTCTAGTATTCTGGCCTGGAGAATTCCCATGGACAGAGGAGCCTGGCAGGCTCCATACAGTCTATGGGGTCACAAAGAGTCAGATGCAGCTGAACGACTTTCACTTTCACTTTCAGAGTGGAGAAAGTGAAAGTGAAGTCGCTCAGTCATGTCTGACTCTTTGCGACCCGTGGACTGTAGCCCACCAAGCTCCTCTGTCCACGGGCTTCTCCAGGCAAGAATACTGGAGTGGGTTGCCATTTGAAGAAGACCCTGCTTAATGTTAATTCCAATTATAAATAAAGCTGTGGTGGTTTTAATTCGGTTATGAAGGTTAAATAAGAGCCAAAGATTGCTCTGAGTTCTAGGAAACTAACCATGAAGTTTGAGTCAGACCCCAGATCATCACTTAATGACTGAATGGCAAGGGAGGGCAGGCTGTTTAACTTCACTGAATCTCAGTTTCCTCATCTGTAAAATGGGTATGGTAGCACCAGCCTTACAGGACTATTGTGAAAATCAACTGTGTTAATGTTTGTGAAGCCTTAAAGCTGTACCTGGCACCTAGTAGGTACTATATGATGATGATACAGATGATAGAAGATGGTTCTAGCAGTAGGGATTCCAGATTAAGGAAGTTGACGGCGCCAGTACTTGGGGAATATTGGATCCCACTGGGAACACTGAGATCTCATTAACGGAATCACTGACTTACAGGGCGTGCAGGCAGAGGGTGGCCTTGCTTGGGGAGAGGCTAGTGCAGTTTAGCAAATAGTCATTGTGTATCTTTACTCTCTAAAGAGTCTTTTTCTTCTGGGGACAGCTTTGTGGGAAAACCAGAATTCATGTCCTGGGGATAATTTCCTCACATCACACATGTAATGTGGAATAAACTAAGGTTTATAGGGAGAAGCAGCCTGCATTAGGACAGAGAACTGTCGCTAAGAACATTTCTGTACTTTACTACAGAATCAGTATCTCTCAGTCTTGGGTTCTTTTTTTTCTGTAAAGCAGATACTATACTGGCTGTGATGGAGAAGGCAATGGCACCCCACTCCAGTACTCTTGCCTGGAAAATCCCATGGACAGAGGAGCCCGGTGGGCTGCAGTCCATGGCGTCGCTAGGAGTTGGACACGACTGAGCGACTTCTTTCACTTTTCACTTTCATGCATTGAGAAGGAAATGGCAACCCACTCCAGTGTTCTTGCCTAGAGAATCCCAGGGACAGGGGAGCCTGGTGGGCTTCCATCTCTGGGGTCGCACAGAGTCGGACACGACTGAAGCGACTTAGCAGCAGCAGCAAGCAGAGTATTCTTCTAAGCCTACCTAGAATGTTCACTAACATAACTGAGATAAAACTGGATATTGTTTTGAGCTGTTAAATTTGTGGCAATTTGTGAGCATTCGGCTGCAGAAGAAAACTAATACACTTCCACTGACATGAAGTCGCTCTCTCCAGTGACAGCTCCTTCTATCTTTGGAGAACCCTGGTTGATAGAAAGTTCTTTTTCAATTCAACAGATGATTTCTTCCTATAACACCCATTGATCCTGCTCCTAACACCTGGCTCACCTAGAACAAATTCAATTTTTTTCCACGTGACAGCCCTTCAAAAATTAAAAATGTTTCTCATGTCACATATTTAGTCCCTTAAAACTTTCTTTATATAGTGTGGCTATGCTTTTGCCATTCTATTTACATTCTGTGAGTATGACATCATTTATCCATGTGACTAATAAAGTGAGGCACTAATGAAGGATCCTATAGCAATACACCCCTTGCTGGTGCTATACCATTTCAGAATGTCTTAGGCTATTCCTACCAATTATCTCCAGCTTAAAGCCTAAGTCTAAGATACATGGATAATTGGTATTATGAGATGAATCAGCTTTTAACTTCCAGAGACAGACTGCCTGGATATCCCTGGTCGGCCACTGTTTCATCATAACTGAAAGAAACCAAAATGATCCAGGAGAGTCTGATTTTTTAATTCCATGCTTCTACTTGGCAGCCACCTAAATGTGTGATCTATGAAGTTTATGAAGAAACATCCCTTCTGACAATGACGGAGTAACTGACACTGGACACGTCCTCCTACCGTAAACAACTATAAAACTGGGGAAAATATATTAAGTGACCCTTTTAGACATGAAACAGCAGGTAGCACTCGACTGTGAACCTTGAGAGAAGGAAATAAAGGAGTTGTATAGTAAGGGCCCCAGCATCAAGGGAGCGGATTTGGAGCTGAGAAGCAATAACTGATGATCAAAGCATAGACTGAGCCTACTGATTGCCTTGGTTTTCTGCCTGGAATCACTTCTCATGTTGTGGTGCAGAAAGACAGAATACAGTCTGGCTGAGCTGAGGAGGCAGAAATCGGATCTGGGCATGAATGAGTTGACCAGAATTTTCAGGTGAGGGTAGCATAGAGGAGGGAGTTGCATAGAGAAAATGTACTTTAAACCTGGGTTTGGGGGCCCCTTAAGTTTTGGGGCTTTGCTGGTGGCTCAGACAGTAAACAATCTGTCTGCAATGCAGGAAACCCAGGTTCAGTCTCCGGGTTGGGAAGATCCCTTGGAGAAGGAAATGGCAACCCACTCCGATATTCTTGCCTGGAGAATTCCCTGGACAGAGGAATCCAGTGGGATCCAGTACATGGGGTCACAAAGAGGTGGACGTGACTGAACAACTAACTTTAAGTCTTTGGCTGAATAGTAAGCTGTACATGTATAAGGGTAGCATTCCACAAGAATAGTTCTGAGAGACATCAGAGCCCATGTTGATCAGAGTGGATAAAGCTTGTTGAAAATTCCAGGCATTCAACTGAGATTTCAGAAAGTCCATACTTCAGAAATAGCATTATTCTACTTCTAGTATCTGAAATGTTTTATAAATTCCTAAATTTTACATTTAACATTATCTGATTGTCTGATTTTTCAATTCCAGGTTACTACTTGGCAGACACCTAAAAGTATGTGTGATCTATGAAGTTTATGAAGAAATATCCCTTCTGACAACGACAGAGTAACTGACACTGGACTAGCCCTCCTACTGTAAACAGCTATAAAACTAACAGTTTTACATTTTACATTATCTAATTTTACATTATCTCATTTAAGAAGCAGAAGGATCCAGTGGAACTATCACAGGGCTTGGCATTCAAATTCTAGCCATGAAATTTAGGGCACGTTACCATAGTATTGATACATAATATACATTTTTCTGACCTGAAAAGCATCCCACTTTTCCACCCTTTTTTCCAGGGTTTGCTTTTGTCCACACCATAAAGTGAAAAGTGAAAGTGAAGTCACTCAGTTGTGTCCGACGGGATTCGGACACGAATCCATGGGATTCTCCAGGCAAGAACACTGGAGTGGGTTACCATTTCCTTCTCCAAGGGATCTTCCCAATCCAGGGATCAAACCTGGGTCTCCTGCATTGCAGGTGGACTCTTTACCATCTGAGCCACCAGGGAGTCATAAACACCATAAACAAGGGTTCAAATTTAAGCAACATTCTTCTTAGAAATCCCATATTCCACACCAACAATCCTCGGTCTAGAGAAACAGTAACACGTGATACAAGCTCGGACAATTAGTGTCCTTCCCTTTGAATTTTTAAATAAAATAAGAAAATAGAGTGAGATTTCCCTCAGCCAGAGATTCTTCTATGTCTAGTTAAGTGATGGTCTTCTCTCGGAGTTTCTGATTGGCTTTGCTCCAATTCTTCAATAGACAGTTTTCAAGCTGACCTACTTCTAGTTATCAAAATCATGAAGCTGTAAAATGTGAAGAGATCCTGATGTAAATGTTTTTATTTTCCCTCTTTTTGAAGGTGGGGATAGTAAAGCATTCAAAGAGTAAGTTCCTCTTTAGTCATCTCTTGTCATTCTGCTGTCAGACGCTTTATAGTTCATGCATTATTTCCCCAAATGTTTACATCCTGTCATGCCTCTATGCCTTTTCCTTAGGCTAATCCCTCCACCTAGAACATCTTTTCTTCTCTCTTCCTTTCATCAAAATTCTATCTGTTCCTTTATTGCTCAGTTGCGAGACGTTCCCTGGTCCTTCTAAAGCTCTTCTTCACCTCTCTACTCTCGAGTCTTATAACTCTTGGAGAGCACGCATTGTCACACAGCTTCTATTCAAGCTCATTCTGTTGATGTCTACCTTCTCGCTTGGAGTGTGGGCTTTGGGGAGGGGGGAGAGGAGAGCATGAATTGGTTCTTTATTCATCTCTGAAACTCTCACTGATCCTGCCCAGTGGAACTTCACACATATAATGATTAATCGATATTTACTGAATGTAATCAAATTTTTCATTAGCAGAGACTAACTCATCTCAAAGAATTTTATCTTCTTACATAATAAAACTATCAAGAAATGTTCAAAGAACTGGGATTTCTTTTCTGGGTAGAGAAGAAAAAATCAATACAGTGCTGGCTTTGAGTGTAACTGGCACACAGTAAGTAGACAACTGTTGCTGTCATTTAGCCACTAAGTCATATCTGACTCTCTACCACTCCATGGACTAAAGCCTGCAGCTCCTCTGTCCATGGGATTTCCCAGGAAAGAATACTGGAGTGTATTACCATCTTCTTCTCCAGGGATCTTCCTCACCCAGGGATCGAACATGTGTCTCTTAAATTGGCAGGTGGATTCTCTACCACTGAGCCACCTAGGAAGCCCAAGTAGGCAATTAACACTTGTTAAATTGAATGGCATGACCAGATCACAACTAGGAATCAGAAGAATCACGTCTCCGGAGGTCCTCTCTTTCTATGAGATACACTCTTCCCCATTTACCCTCATACCTTTGTACTCCAGTAAACAACAGTCTTTGCAACTTCACATTTCGGTGACACTCCCTCCAGCCCCTGTCTTTCCTTCCCCAGACTCCAATCCCAGCATAACATCTGTTATCTCAATGAGAAGACTCCACTTTAGTCTCACCTTCTACACAAACCCTTGGGGTACCAGGTAGGAGATTCAGATTGCAGAAATTGAATTTGAGATGCTTGGAGGTACATGGACAGCTATTTTCTGCCAAAGTCCATTAGTCATAGCCAAGATTGAAGAGAAAGTTTTCATTTTTGTGAGTCACTGTTTATCTGTCTATAAATTTAGTAATGAAATGCTTATGCCACAGGGATGGGAAGAAATTTCATTTTTGCTTATAAAATCCTCAGGGCATGTTTGGATCCAAAGTGCAATAACACCATAAAATATTGCCCTGATACTGCTGTCTCCAGGCCTGGAACTTATTTCTGCATTATGAGAAGCAAAAAGATTAATGGGGAAGATAAGGAGATAGCTTTTCTCAAGTATTTAAATGAGGTTTTTCTTTAAATAGGCATTGTCTGCTGGTGTTCTGTTGTTTGGGACTGAGAAGGAATATTTGTCACTAGCTCTAGAAACTTCTATTTATTGGAAGTCTTGGCAAGACTTTAGTCAGAGTAAAAACAGCTACAATTTAATAAGCGTCATCACAAGCTCACTTTCTACTATCATTTCCTTAAATTCTCAATAGATCTTTGCTAGGTGTTAGGTGTTATAAATACCTTGTAGATAAGGAAACTGAGGTTCAGAAACGTTGATCAAATTTCAAGTCACACAGTAATAGTGGCAAAACTGAGATGGACAACCAGATGCTTATGACTCCAAAAGTTTTTGCTTTCTCCATTACAGTATAAGGGCTTCCCAGGTGGCACTCCTGGTAAAGAATCCACCTGCCAATGCAGGAGACACAAGAGATGTGGTTTGATTCCTGGGTCAGGAAGATACCCTGGTGTAGAACCTGTTCCAATATTCTTGCCTGGAAAATTCCATGACCAGAGGAGCCTACAGGGCTACAGTCCAGGGGGCTGCAAAGAGTCAAACATGACTGAAAACACACACCACATTACTAGTCTATATAAGACCAAGTCATATAAAGCCCTACTGTTCATAATCTGATTTTCCATTCCTAACCATGAATACATCTGCAATTCTGCATTGTTTTTAGAAAAAAAAGCAAGTTTAAAATTTAATACAAATGGGAGAAGGTTGCTCCCAGGACACAGTATAGATGTGTTGAAAGGCACGCCTAGTTTAGGCTTAAGTGCTTGGGGAAAAAGCCTAGGACTGTCATTTTAATGCAAAAGACAACCATAGGAACTAAGTGTGGGCCTCCCTTGTTGTTATAAAACCCTGCAGGCAATAGGATCACTCTCCCTTTGTCCCTCTCAGAACTCTGCTAAATAAAGATAAAGGCATGAAAAATCTACAAACTTATAGGGGCAAACTGAATAGGAAAGAAGATGTCAACAGATAAACTATTTCACTGAACTGGGAGGTGCAGAGCAGGTAGAGCAGTGATAACTGGACATGGGTGGGGGAGGGGGTGAATTGGGAGATTGGACTTGACGCATATACACTAGTATGTATGGACAAGACACCTAGTGGGAACCTGCTGAGCTGAGCACGGGGAGCTCGGTTCGGTGTTCTAGGGTGACCTAGATGCGATGGGTGGGTGGTGGGATGGAGATCCAAGAGGATCTCCAAGGGGATGTATGTATACCTATAGCTGATGCACTCCATTGTACAGCAGAAACTAACACAACGTTGTAAAGCAACTTTATCCCAATCAAAGAACAAAAACCAAAAAAACAAAAGCAGAGTGAAGAAAGTAGCTAATACTGCAGGAAAAAAAAAAAACAAAAAACATGCTAACAAGGGCATTGGAAGCACCCATACCGCCATAGGCCAAGGTGAAGCAACCGGATGTAATCATAAGGATCACTTTAAAGATCCCTGGTCAAGCCCCAAGTAACTCTTCTCACCCCTGAGCATCTAGACAATGGCCACCCACCCCCACATGACCCCCATGAGGAGGTTGGAAATGTATCTTCCAAGGAAATTAAACCATGAAAATTCTGTATTTGGAGACAACAGAGAGAAGGCAAGACTAAAGCACAAGGGCTGAAATTAGAAGCAATAAGAGACAGCCAGCACCTTAGCCCCCCAATCCTGCCCTGCGCCTAAACCACCAGTGGCTGGCATGTGCACACCCCTACAGAGATTACTGTGTCGAGAAGACTGAATGTCCCCTGAGAAAATAAAACTCCCAAGACCTGCCTCTGAGCCAGAAGGAACAGTTTCCTGTCAAACCTCCTTATGGGGAAGCTCATCAAATGGTATTATGTCCACTCAGGAGGTCAGCTTGGACTTTTCACCATTCAATTTTTAATCCTTTAATTCTTAATGGGGGAAAGGCAGGGGGCAAAAGAGGAAATCACTAGATGTGGAAACATAATTTCGAATGAGAAAGATTGAGACCAAAGAAAAGATACTAGGAATCTTGAAGACACAGAAGCAGCAAAAAAATTTTTAAAAATATTTTTTAAGAAGCATGACAATATCATCAGAAAGTTGAGAAGATACATCCTATGGACAAGAACAAGGTGCTCTAGAAAGACAAAATCCAAAACACAAGAAAAATTATTTTTTAAATTTGACAGACTCCAATTTTTAATTTAATAAAAGTGTTCAAAGATAAAATTGGGGCAATCCCCAGAAATTATATATAAAAGAAGCAGAAGGAAGGAAGATACGAAAATTAGATAGTCAGCTCAAGATCACCAATACCTAGTTGGAATGAGAAAGGAAACAATAAGGGGGGAAAGTGCAGAGGGAATAAAACAGAAAAACTTACAAGAAATAATGCAGGAAACTTTCCTATACATGAAGCACATGAGTCTCTACCAAGTGCAAAGAAAAATGAATGAAAAACTAGGTTAAAGTACAGCATAGGACTTTAATTCTCTAAGGGAATGTGGAGACATGAGATGGAAGGGAAGGGAAGAGAAATGATATGTGAGTCAGAAATAAAGTGGCATTGATTCAAGTCACGGAAGAATTGATGCTTTTGAACTGTGGTGTTGGAGAAGACTCTTGAGAGTCCCTTGGACTGCAAGGAGATCCAATCAGTCCATCCTAAAGGAGATCAGTCCTGGGTGTTCATTGGAAGGACTGATGCTGAAGCTGAAACTCCAATACTTTGGCCACCTGATGCAAAGAGCTGAGTCATTGGAAAAGACCCTGATGCTGGGAAAGATTGAGAGCAGGAGAAGAAGGGGACGACAGAGGATGAGATGGTTGGATGGCATTACCGACTCAATAGACATGGGTTTGGGTGGACTCCGGGAGTTGGTGATGGACAGGGAGGCCTGGCGTGCTGCAGTTCATGGGGTCGCAAAGAGTCGGACACGACTGAGCGACTGAACTGAACTAATTCAAGTCCACCCAGTCCATTCTGAAGGAGATCAGCCCTGGGATTTCCTTGGAAGGAATGATGCTAAAGCTGAAGCTCCAGTACTTTGGCCACCTCATGCGAAGAGTTGACTCATTGGAAAAGACTCTGATGCTAGGAGGGACTGGGAGCAGGAGAAGAAGGGGACGACAGAGGATGAGATGGCTGGATGGCATCACTGACTCAATGGACACGAGTCTGAGTGAACTCCGGGAGTTGGTGATGGACAGGAAGGCCTGGCATGCTGCGATTCATGGGGTCGCAAAGAGTCGGACACAACTGAGTGACTGAACTGAACTAATGACAGTAGCATTAGCTAACCCATCATGTTAGCGAACTTCAAAGACAGCTGCCAATGGGACTGCCTCCTCTCTACACACATGCTGTTCCTCACATCAAGAGAAGATGTCTAATTTCTCTCCCTGGCTTCTGAGCTTGCCTTAGTGGCTTCTTTGAACAACAGAATGCAGCAAAAATGTTCTAGAATTTCCAAATCTAGATACAAGACTTGAGGATTCTCTCTGGGCATCTGGAAAAACTCGTTCTTGGAATGTTTCCTCAGAGAAGCCAGCTACTACACTATGAAAATCCCAAGCCACACAGAGAAGGCACACACAGGCACTCTGATTGACTGCCCAAGCTGAGCCCCCAGTCAACTGGCAGCATAGACTGCAACCGTGTGCATGAGGCACCTACACATTGCAGAACAATCAAGCCCTAGAATGATTGCAGACACCCTTGTTCCCCCATCACTACCAAGTGGTTGGAAGACTGCATTAACCCACTGAATGGTGGTGATCATACACTGTTTGAGGACAGTGAGCTTTGATGTGGTTTATTATGCAGGAATGGATAAATAGAACAGTTAGATAACACAGCAAGGGAGTAAATGAAGAAAAAGAAGACATGGAGTCCAAGAAGTAAGGGCAAGTGCTATCAATTGTCCCAGCATGAGAGCTGAGAGGCAGAGTTAGCAACAGCTGGAATGGGAGAGGGGATGTCAGGAAGGAGGGCTTTAGGAAAACCAGATTTGATGAGTTTTCTGATATATTTGAACATTTGGAAAAAACAAATGGGTGACATATGACTTTGGATTGAGTACACAAGAAAAAATAAAAATAAATACATAGGTAATGGGTGGTGACCCAGTGGCCTAATGGATAAGGCATCAGCCTCCAGAGCCAGGGATTGTGGGACTTCCTTGGTGGCTCAGACAGTAAAGTGTATGCCTACAATGTGGGAGACCTGGGTTCAATCCCTTGGTCGGGAAGATGTCCTGGAGAAGGAAATGACAACCCATCCAGTATTCTTGCCTGGAAAATCCCATGAACGGAGGGGCCTGGTAGGCCACCGTCTGTGGGGTCACAAAGAGTTGGACACAACTGAGCGACTTCACTTTCTTTCTTTACATAGATAATGAAGGAAATGAAAAATGAGGCGATTATTTATTCAAGAAAAATAAAAGTTAAGTGAGAAAGGAAATAGTTGTGAGAAGCTAGGAAGGCTTCAGAATTAATATATTTTGCAAAAATCAAACAAAACAAAACCAAAAAGAATCTTATTTGGAGAAAGAACATGAGAAGCAGAGGAAATAGATCTGGTTTTGAAAACAGATTTGGGTTCTATAATATAAAGAGGAAAAGAAAGTGAAAGGAAAGATGAGATACTCTCACCCAGAAAACACTATTAGGCCCACACGTGATGAAGGAAAATGAGGACAACTACAGGATAAGGCAGAAATTTTTAAACTTATTTGGCACAGCCTGGAAAAAAAAAAGTACAGTAATAGGAGGGAAATCGTGCACTAGAAACATAACTCACCACTGCAAAAATAAAGATGATAAAAAGAAAAGCTTCTAACTAGCATTAAAGAATAAGACAAAATCTGTACAACTAAAAAGCTGAGGCAAGATCTTGGACAAAGGTGTATAACAAGGATAGATTTTTCTCTTTGAGCCCCGGAGAGCTTCACGATGGAAACAACCTCCGTTTCCATTAGAAAGCTATCGAGGACTGGAGTCTTTGTCTTAGAGGTCTTGCAACTATAATTGTTGGTTTAGATGTCTAGAAGTTAGTTATATACCTAAAATAAGGTATTTAAAGAATGCTTTGTTACATGAATAAATATTCTATGCATGGCTCCCATTTTGAATGTCTGGATCTTTCATATTTTAAATTGAGACCAACTGAATACAAAAAAAAAAAAAAATCAAATGCCGTTAACTGTATTTCTAATTCTGAAATAGTATATGGAAATTAGTGTGTTTACATACCATAGAGCAGGACACAATTAGAAGTCTCAAGTCTACTGTTGATCTAAAGCCAGTTTCTGACTTCGATCACACAATCCTGTATAATACTCTCTGGATAAATACAAGTGAAACAACAGCCATTGGCACATTTGTTGAAATGATTAAAGATCCTTTTAAATACTATACATTTGGGTAGAATTCAGGTAAACTGTGGATGTTAATTATTTTATTAACAAGATTCTATTTTGAGTGTGTGTTTTGGCTAGGAGTCATCTTCCAGATATCTCAGAGCAGAATAAAATTACTCATCTCCAGAGGTTTAAATTTCTCATAGGTATATATTGGGGCAGCATATTTGGGGGAGGCAGATAAAAGTTATTTTCAACTCTCTTACTAAAAAGATATGGATTGAAATGTTCCATTATAATTCCCATACTAATATCTCCTGCCAACATTTAGAATGGCCCATTAAATTCACAACAGTTCAAAGAGAGAATACATTTAACAATACCAAGTAGAACGCTGTTAAAAAATTAATCTAACACATTGAGCCCTCCTCCCCTGAGGATATACTATATAAACACTGGTTTACAATATAATACCTTCAACTCATAGAAAGAAAAAGTGGTTTTCATACATAACACATTCCATTAGTCTCTTCAATTCCCCATTATTTCCTGATTTTTTAAAAGGACTCTATCAAAAGTATTTCATATCAAGAATTTTCTTATATTCCACAGTAACAACTTTCATGCACTTTTGAAGAAACTGATAATAACCTGCTTCATTTGCAGAAAATACACCATAGCTTGTAACTTCAAGTTTATTTCCTTCAACTTGGCAATAACTTCAGTGCTTATACATTCAAGAATTCTTCCTCTAAAACAATCTATAGGAAAAATTTTAGCACCTTTCCAAGCATTCGGAAAATCAAATACTAAATTTAGTTGATAAAGTGAGAATCTATTTATACACACACACACACACACACACACACACACACAAATGTACTCTGAACAAAACAGTTAATCAACATAGGAGCCCTCAAAGTCCATAGGATAAAATTTTATTGGTTTTTAGGTGATATTTTTCTGTTATATATTTTTTAACTTCTAAACTCTGAAAAACCTAAAATAGGAAAGAGTCTTTCAGAAGTTCGTTAGTTCACCTGCTTCTCTCCTGGCAAGTCAATGCCCTAATTATTCTATAAATATAGGTCTAAAATTAGGTATGGATTAATTTCAGGTAGTCAGTCAGTTATTTTTAATCTAAGAGAATTCAGATTAAAAGATAATAATCACCTGGTCTGTGAAATATCTCCTTCAAAAGAGCAGATGCATTTGAAATGAAACAAAAATTTTATGAATAAAGGAATATTCAGGTTCTTTATTTTGTTGTTGTTCATTTGTCCAGTCAGGTCCGACTCTTTGCGACCCCATGGACTGCAGCACACCAGGCTCCCCGGTTCATCACCATCTCCCAGAGCTTGCTCAGACTCATGTCCGTTGAGTCAGTGATGCCATCCAGCCATCTCATCCTCTGTCATCACCTTCTCCTCCTGCCTTCAATCTTTCCCAGCATCAGGGTCTTTTCTCATGAGTCAGCTCTTCACATTATGTGGCCAAAGTATTGTAGCTTCAGCATCAGTCCTTTCAGTGAATATTCAGGGTTGATTTCCTTTAAGATTGACTAGTTTGATCTTGCAGTCCAAGGGATTCTTAACAGGCTTCTCAACACCACAGTTCAAAAGCATAAATTCTTCAGGGCTCAGCCTTCTTTATTTAGAACCAATTTATTTGACAAATATAAATTTTATGCCTGCCTAAGAAGTGTCTGAAAAATTTTAAGATAATTTAAAGCATTGCTTTAAAGTAATAGCATCTAAATTCACAGAATGAAATTGTTGATTTCTCAATGAACTCCCTGAGATACTAGTCTTTCTTGTTTTTAATTAAAAATAACTTTCTTGATTTGTTGTGCAGAACTGCTAAATTGAATGTCATTTGTTGTTTTATATTATACAAACACAGCATAACTTAATGCTAACATACAATCATTTTTATGACACATATGTATTATACAAAGATCACGAAATCACAGATTATAGAGTCAGAAGGTACCTTTTAACATTATATTCCTATTAATATTGGGGGAAATTTCCTACTCAAAAAATAAAATAATAAGGTTGCAATAAATGTAGTGAAGTACAATGCTTTGCTAAAACACCATATGAAAAAGGAACCACTAGTAAATCGTAATTTCAATATAACAATTTCACTTGATAATTAAAAATAAGATAGGATAGTTACAAAAACTTGAAAAGCATAAAGGAAAAAATGCTATATTACCCGTAATCCTACCACACATATTTTCTTTTATGCTTAGAGATACAAGCTGCAATTCATCCAAATACTCAATAGTAGGCAAATGTTTAAATACATTTTGATATGTTTTCCTTTGCTTTATTTTCTATGCATTTCTTACTTTGCTATTTTTGTTGTTCAGTCACTAAGTTGTATTTGACGCTGCCACCCCCATGGATGGTAGCACACCAGACTCTCTTTTCATGGAGTTCTCCAGACAAGAATACTGGAGTGGGTTGCATTTTCTTCTTCAGGGATCTTCTTGGACAAGGGATTGAACCCATGTCTCCTGCATTGGCAGGCAGATTGTTTACCACTGAACCACCAAGAAAGCACATTTTTTTACTTAATTGATATCTTACGCTAGTAATCAAATTTCAGTGAACTTTGAGGTTGGTTTTCTAACCTTCTCCTCTCCTACCAGCCTCCCTCCCATTCTCAATTCTCAAGTTGAGGAATTCCTCAAGTAATATGCAATTTTGAAAGAGACAATATTATGTGTATAACAGGACTCCAACCAGAAAAATATGAGTCTGTAGACATTTTTTCATTTACCAAACTAATTATAATATTAACTACATTTTTTAAAGAAAATAATTTTTTTAATATATGATAGGAAATTTTTAAATATCTATGGAAAGTGTAGATACCATCTTTCATTTGCATTAAGCAGAGATGGAGCTCACTGAATGTCTATTCAATAAGACACTGGAGTTTATATATTCCAGAATTACAAATTCTTACAGTAGGGAGAGGCAGATAATAGTTGCCTGGGAAGTGTATATATTAAAAACTCCTTTTAAATCTCAGAAGAACCTCTAAACCCATGCTAAACATTTGATATTTATTCAAACTCCCTAGTAATAAGAGAAATGCAAATTAATGTGAAAGAACTTTTTCACCTATCAAATTAACCACAACTGGAGATTTTATGATACCTCTTCTGGAAACGGGACAATTAAGTGATCACTCTCATACACTGCTTTCGGTGAATGAAAAGCATAAATCTGGGGGATCACTTCTTTGGAAACTGACCCCACCCCCAAAGAGAAAATCCTAAATTCAGAGAAATGTCTTTATCACAAGTCATCACTGTAGCATCATTCAATATAGATGAAAACAAAAGCACAATCTCAACGTCCAGTAGCTGGGTAACTCCTTATGTAAACTGTGGTCTATACATCCACAGTCTACATAGAGTTTATACAGCACACAGCCACCAAAAATTTGCCTGTGAAAATAAGAACAATTGGTGGGAATAAGTATGCTACAATGTTAAATGAAAAAAAAAAGAAAAGGCATAAAATGGAACACAAACAGCATCATTACAACTCTATTTTAGAAAACACAGTGTGCAAAGAACAGACTGGAAAGAAACATATCAAAATTTTACCAGTGTCTACTTGGGTGGTGAGATTATGGGTAACTTTTTTTTTTGTTCCCCTGCGGGGAGCCAGCACAAGACGTCCCGCCGGTGGCAAAGGTCATGAGATTAAGGGGTCCGACAGGCAAAGGCGAGTCCGGCCTTAAGGGAGGCTCGCTGAATCTGCTCGTGCATCTGCCCCAAAACCAGAGTCTGCCTGCCTTACTGCACTGTGCTTTTCACCTACTTTTCTGGGAAAGGTTAATTTAGAGCTTTTAGATAATAAGTCTCCTGGACATAATAAGAGTGTTTCAATCCAAAAAACCCCTCTGATGGCTTTTTAGCCTGCCTACAGGACGCTTACAGCTGCTCATGTGATTGTTTGCGGCCTCCACAGGAAGCTCAAAACATCCTAGGAATGTAGGGGCTTCCAGGAGTCAAGATCATTAGAATAGGACTGACTAAGGGTTTCATTTGTTGAGCCAATACTTGCTGTCAAATTTTCATATCTTTTGTTTGTTGATATAGTTGGTACATAGAAAAACAAGCAGCAACATAGATCTTTGAGTTAAGTACCTTCTTTGTTAAAACCCACTGCACCTTTGTTCTATAGGGATGTAACTTTAGTGCTTTAAGGGTGATGCAGATTAAAGAGAAACACTTCAGGGGAAATTAGATTAACATTCATTAGGGAAGAGAGCCATAAGTGTTAACAGGTCTCTTGGCCAGAAGATAATGTAAATCACCTGAGACCTTTTGTATACAAAAAGATATACAGAAAATGTCAGCACTGCTGCCCCCGCCTGACTCTGTATCTTCCATTATGTAAAACTTAGGGTATATCAACACCTTTTAAAATAAAGTTATGGGGTTTTTGCACAAGCTTGGCCTCCCCTGTGTCGACTCTCTCTCTTTCTCCCTCTCTCCCTCCCTCTCCTTTTCAGGCTGATCCCTTGGAGTCTACTTATTTGCCCGGCTTCTAAGACCCACGCAAGAGGGAGCCCAAGGCTGGGCACCCTCCGCTATTCAAGTGGGTGCCTGTGAGCTAACGTAGACGGTGCAAGTTTCTTGTCTTGAGACTTTATTAGCTTTCCATGTAAACCAAGGTATATCAGCCTCTTTTCTCCACTAATTTTCCTACTACATTATTCTTTCCTAATCTCTCATTATATTTCCAAATAAATAAGTTTTTCCTCACCGATTCTGTCTCCCCTTCAAATTCCCAGGATCCACCGGGGCTGGACCCTGGCATTCCCCATCTTGAGATTAACTTTAAATGACCCTTTTTCTCATCATATCCTTGAACTGTTAAAGCAACAAGAAGACTTATTTAACCAATTGGAAATTTCAGGTACAAAAATGCATAAGCAGGTTTGCTTATGCTGGAAGGCTAAAATAAAATTAATAAACAACAATATTACTATGAATAATCATAGCAATATAATATCTTACATTGAACATCATGTTTTTAATTTTCTAAAGTAATTTTAAGTCTTCCTAGTCCTTATCATCTTAAAATATCTCTCCAAAGCAGATTAATTTCATCACTCTTTTTATTTAACATATTTACTGAGCACATCAGTATCAGACTCTGTAATGTGTGTAGGGAATACAAGAAAATAAGACATGGCTCATAGAGTTGAAGATCTCACAGGGTAGAAGAAGTAAAAGAAGAAATAGACAGCAGTGGTCACTAAAGAGGTGCATGCAAGAGAGATTACCATTGGCCAAGCGAAGCAGGGACCTCCGAGCCTAGTACTAAAGTGGGTATGGAAGTTTGACAGCAGGAGAAGGGGGGAAGCACAGGAGTGTGTTCATCCAAGGGCCTAGAGGTGACACAGAGGAGCTGGTAGGACCCATTGCCCAGGAGGGCTGCCTGGGTGTCATGAGCATGGGGTAGGGGTTGGAACAGAGAACAAACATGAGGTCCAAAGTCAAGTGACCCGCAGCTCAACTGTCAGGGCTGGGACTTGACTTCAACCCTCAGTTTTTTCCATTGACCTCGGGAAAAAAAAATAAATTGGAGGTTTTGTGTATTTTTTTAGTTTGATTCACATCTCTGCTTTTAAGGATCACCTTGCTCAGTTCCCTGGTGGCTCAAAGGGTAAAGCATCTGCCTGCAATGCAGGAGACCCAAGTTCAATCCCTGGATCAGGAAGATCCCCTGGAGAGGGAAATGGCAACCCATTCCAGTATTCTTGCCTGGAAAATCCCAGGGACAGAGGAGTCTGGTAGGCCACAATCCATGGGGTTGCAAAGAGCTGGAAGTGACGAAGCGACTTCACTTTCTTTCACTCTGCTGAGTCTGCTTCTCATGTGAAAAAGCCTTCCTCCCAGGTTGTAAGGAACTAATGAAATAATGGATACACGCTTAAAGGGCTTTGTGAACTCTGAATTTGTAAGGTACATTAACACTCACCTTTCTAGGTTTATATGGAACCACACCCCTTCCCTTTGAAAGTTGCATGGTCATGGCAAATTTCCCTGCAGCATCCTAGTTCTCAGTCTCTGCTGTATACTTAGAAACATCTGGGAAACTATAAAAATTCTTGATAACCAAGTGCACCCTTATCCATTAAATCAGAAAATCCAGAGGTATGCTCCAGGCATGGAGCAATCTAAAACTTTCCCAGGTGATTTCAGTGAACAATCAGGTTTAAATATTAGTGCTTGCACACCTACCCAAACTATGGTCCAAGGACCTACAGCCTTAGCATCACCTGGATATGCAGACTCTCCAGTCCCACCCAGGGCTGCTCTTCATGTGATTGAGAAGCACCAGTCAAGTCAGATTCATTTGTGTGTGTGTGTATGTGTGTGCTCAGTTGTGTCTGACTCTTTGCAACCACATGGACTGTTTCCCACTAGGCTCCTCTGTCCGTGGCATTCTCCAGGCAAGAATACTGGAGTGGATTACCATTACCTCCTCCAGGGGATCTTCCTGAACCAGGGATCAAACCCACGTCTCTTATATCTTATGCATTGGCAGGTGGATTCTTGGGAAGAACCACCTGGGATGCCCCAGTTCCATTTATTCAGCAACTATTCCCCAAGTTCCTACTCTGAGCTAGTTCTTGGAATACAGCAGAGAATCAATCCCACTCCTTCCTCAAAGGAGGAAGCACTCTCTAGTAAGCCAAGTAGACAAACCCATAGGTTACTAAGGAGGGGCACCTTTTTTTTGAGGGTAGGGATGATGCATTGAGATCAGGGAATGCTTCCTGGATGAAGAGAAATAGGCATGGGACAGACAGACACTGCAGAGCTCAGTGAGGACTATGTTACATTTCAGAGACAGGAGGTTTGCTGTTTAGAGGTTTGAAATTTAGGGAAGAGGTCCAGATTGGTGACATAATGTGTGTGAAAATACTCTGAAAAATGTAAATAATTATGCAAATGGAAGTATTTATATTATTCTTCACCAATCCTAGTGGGTCTTTCTCATAATTAAGTCTTCAGAAAATTAAGCTCTTAATTGTAGCTAAAGGAAATCACCAAATCAAGATGGATATTCAGCTATGGGCTGAAGCCCTTGCAAAGACAAGGAAGATAATTCCAGACGGAACAATCTAATACACATCCCTCTACCCAGGCTCTCTTACAAGGATGATCTTACATCCTGCTTTGGTCTGGGACAGTCTTAGTTATGCCTGTCATCCCAGCACAATTTCTATAATGCCCTCACTCTTTCTCAAAAGCATCCTGCTCTGGACAATGAAAATACATGGCCAGAATTCCCTGGTGGCTCAGGAGTGAAGAATCCACCTGCCAATGCAGGAGAAACATGGGCTCAGTCCCTGATCTGGGAAGATCCCACCTGCCCGTGGAGCAACTAATGTGCCCACATGTTCTACAGCCCATGTTCTGCAACAAGAGAAGCCACTTCAGTTAGAAGCCAGAGCATCACAACAGAGGGTAGCCCCCTGCTTGCTATAACTATGAAAAAAAGCCCACAAAGCACCGAAGATCCAGCACAATCAAAAATAAATAAAAAAAAAATTTTTAATATATAGTCATCCCGTGTTGGACCCACTGGTGCTTCAAATAAATACGCATTTCTTCATTTTTCGAGGTATGGCCCAGGGCTGCTCCCAGCAGGGACTGCACCCAGGTTTGCATGGAGTCAGCTCTGAATCTAAGTATTTTCTTTGCCTGAAACAGTCCTAGGAGTCCCAGATATCATGCACACCCCACACCAGTGTCTGAAACACAACAAGCTTGAGTAAGGAGCAGCAAAGGTTTCCAGATGAGTGATCTGCAGGTGGCAAAGGACCCCACCAATCACACTGGCCAAGAGTTCTTGCCAGGTGAGAGAGGGAGTGATGCAAACCTCAATAGTGCACCATCCACACAAGGCTCAACTTGAACCCAGCATCTCAGTGCTGAAAGGTTGTTGCTGAGCCATGAAGGATGCTGGGATTCTTGGCCTCCAGAAAAGAGGAATTCAATCTGGGGCTAGTGACAAGGCCAGTGATGAGGCTTGGTTGCTCAGAGCTTTTGTGTGATAAAGCTTTATTAAAGTATAAAAGAGATAGACAAAGCTTCTGACATAGACTCAGAAGGGGACAGAAAGAGTGCCCCCTGCTAGCCTTTAGCAGTATGTTATATACCTATCAGCAAGCTGTTAATTAGAGAAAGGAGATTTCTCAAAATTCAGAGTGGCACCAGGCCCCTCACCTACAACATGCATTTTGAGATAACACTGGCACCGGATGAGTCATCCGGGCCATAAAATGACTGACATGAATCTTGAAGAAATGCAGGTTTCCAAGTAAACATATAGTTCATTAGAATAGATTAGGAGAACAATATATGAGTAAAACATACTGGTTTGTTGAACCCTGATTGTTGAGATTCTTAAGTGGAACCAACTTGAAGAATGACAGAGTCTAGGGTAAATACATATTTCATTAACATAGCTTAAGAAAATCATTTCCATAAGAAAAAACGCATTGGTTAGCTCAAGGGTTGAGAAAAGTTAAGTTTAGGTGGAGCCAGGTGTCGTCATGGCAACACAGAATTTTAAGAGACATCTCCTTTTAATTTTGTATAGAGAAGGGGAAAAAAATCTGACACTTGTAGCCTGTTTTCTCCTGCCGCTTAAGAGAGAGAAAAAAACATCTGACACTTGCAGCCTATTTCCTCCATTTGAAGACCCCAGCCTTCCTGCCTGTTACCCCTTCAGTCCCATTTTAGTTCCCTGCCTCAGCTGCTCACGTGCACACAAGACCAGCTCCTCTTCACATCTCCAAGCTCAACTTCTGAGAATACCAGTGACACTGCTTATGGCACCATCGAAAAGAACAACCATATAACATTTGTGAGAACACAGTCCTGATTTCTCAACTGCCACTGAGCTCCCCACAGTTATCTCAAGGAAAGGACCTGAAAGGGAAGGTCCATTTACTGAACTACAGGCAAGGGACTCTGCAGAGGTCGTTACATTTCTTATCTCATTGGATCATCACTTGCAGCAGCTCTGAAGATCATCTACCATTTTATACACGGGGAAAATGGCATTAGATAGGCTAAATTGCCTAACATAACAATTTTGTGTACTTGTAACTCTCTGTTTTAACTCAAACTCAGATTCTCTCTCTCTCTCTCTTTTTTTTTTTTTTTTGGCCATGAGGGATCCTAGTTCCCAGACCAGGGATTGAACCCTCACCCCACTATACATGGAAGCAGAGAGTCTTAACCACTGGACTAACAGGGAAGCCCCACATGCTTGTTCATGTATACCACAGTGAAGACAAATTATTTCATTAGTAGGAAAGAGAAGGGAAAAATTAGAATATTTACCTTTATCTGGTATTTTCACTTCTTTTCTCCTGCTCTCCAATCCCTGCTGTTTTCTAAGATAATCTCTGGTCATGGCTCTCTCACTTGGCATATGGAGACAGTACTTTCTAGAATGACATCTTACCCTAGTGAAAATCATCCCATTCAATTTCATCAATCCTCTATTGGTCCAAATAATTTTGCATCGCAATTTGCCTTTCAAAGTGCTGGAAAATTCTTCTCATTCAGAGTTGTCTAAAAATATTCAAATTATATTTTATCTTGACTCCTTGTAGTTTATCTTGACTCCTTGGGTTTATTAAAAACCTAGTCACCACCAGAAATAAGACAAATCCAACTCAAATCTTCTCAGATCTGTCTTACCTAGACCAACATTATATAACATGTTTACAAACACTTTAAATCAAAGAATAAATTTATTAAAAAAAAAAAAAAAGAGTGCCAGGTAGAATTCAATTTAAATCAGACCAACAAAGACCTATTGAATACCAGCCATGTTCCATTCACTGTCTCAGAGGGAGGAAATTACAAAAATGAATGGGACCTGTCCCTTGCCTTTCTATAAAGATGAGTCAGGTGGAAGAGATAAAACATGCACAGAAACAACTCTTATACAGGCTTTTCGAAAATTGGAATTTACTCTTATCATAGTACCTGGCACATGAAATGACATTGTTGATCTGCATTTTTTTCTTACCCTGCACTGAGCTCTGTAAGAACTGAAAATACGTCCTAATTTTTCTTGTACATTCCAGGATCAGATTCAGGGATTGAATCATAATTTGTACTCAAGAAGTATGTGTTTCACTGGATCAAGTTGCCTTATACTTGAAACTGATGATAATTTTAAAAAAATTGGCAACCTATGAAAGATCACCATTTTAAGTAAGCTTGGAGAAAACTTAGGGTTTCAACTATTAAAGATGGTGGGAGATGGTGAAGGGATTATTTCCAGTAGGGGAGATAGATAAAAGATGGGGTGGATGATCTTCATTGCTAGGGTTCAGACCTGCTGAAATTCTCTGACACCCTCATGCCCAGCAGCAGCCTCAGCCTGTAACAGCTCACAGTTCAGAGATGCTGCCCAGCAGTTGCCAGGAGGCAGTCTTGGAGTGGGGGGGCGGGCAGAGGACATATGGAGTTCCAGTTCCCCCAGCACCTTCGAGGTAGGTGATGCTCCCCAGTTCCCTTCTAACAAGGATCCCAGAGAGTCATAGCCCAGAGCAGCCGAATTGCCACTTGACCCCACTACAGGGAGGTGTACCTACCAGGCACAGCTGCACCCTGGGTAGTTGTGGTCCTGAGGCCACTCCTTGTTCTGTCTCATCTTCCCCACCCAACCTTGCTGCTGGTCCTTCCTGAATGAGGAGTTCTGGCCTTGCCTCCCTTAACCCGTCCCCAGCACAGGCTGCATCCCTTTCAGCCCTAAGAACTGGGCATGTATCCCAGTATCTCGGAACTCCTCAGCAGAGACCTGCCTCCTCCCTCACTCATTCCCTGATGGGTTAAACCAGTGACAACTAAAATACCATCCTTGGAGCCCAGAGCCAGCTTGCTGCATGACAATACCTAGGGAGTTTGCTAGAACTCTGGTTCTGTTAGGGGAAGAACACTGATTGAAACTGCCCACCCTTGCCAGGCACCATAGTAACCATTTGCATGAGTTATTTTATGACAGGAGATCCTGATAAGGAATATGGAACTAATAAGCCACCACCAACTGGAAGAGTTCAGGAAAGGTCTAAAGGAGACACCGCATGTCCATCCACTTCCCAGAATCCCTCGCGCTAGCATCCACCTTGGCTGAGCAATGCGTGCGCCACCAGGAAAGACTCTGAATTAGAATGATTGGCCAAAGACCACTAATCCCATCACCATAAAACCCACGCAGCAGAGCAGTTCTCCTGGGTTTCCTTACCCTACTGCTCTCCACCCAGGTGCCCTTTCCCAATAAAATCTCTTGCTTTGCCAGCACATGCGTCTCCTCAGACAATTCATTTCTGAGTGTTAGACAAGAGCCCAGTTTCAGGCCCTGGAAGGGGTCCGTCTTCCTGCAACAATTCCAGGTCCTAATCCCAGAGAATTGGATCCATTGGGCAAATGTATGATAGAGGAATGTGGTTTTTTTTTAATAAGCTCCCAGGAGATTTGAGAAGCAGCTGGTTTGGGAACCCACCATTCCTGCCATGGCTGCTGCCTGTTTCAGCCCTTCAGCTGGGTCACAAACAGTTCTCCCACCAGAATCCTAACATCATGGTGAAGAGGCTGCCCCTACCCCGCCAGGCACCCTGGCCTCAGTGCTCTGCAAATATAGGACTGGGGCCCCAGCCTGAACCAAAGTCATACCAGACACATCATTCCCTGGCCTTCTGCTGTTCTGCAGTTGATGGGGGCTGAGCTGTGCCCCCACCCTCAGAACCTCCCTTGTATCTCCTGATGCCCACCCTGGCAGCCCTAGGCCCACCACCTCTTTCTCCCCTCTTCCATGCCTCCACCACCCAAGTTCATGCTCAAGTCTGGACCCATGCCAGTTCCTCCCAGAAGTCAACTCAGACCCATTAGGCTGTGACATTCTCTGTTGACCTCTTCTGATGTTGAAAAAGATACAGATAAGTCATCGTCACTGTCCTGAGCATACAGTAGACCACCAATAAATGTCATGTGATTCTGAACCTAGAGAACAGAAGAGAGACCTCACTGGATCACAGTGACAGTGAGGATCACCAGGTCACTGATAGCAACAGTAGCTGCTCATATTTATGTCTGTGCGCTATGTGCCAGGCATCAACCTTTCAAGACTTTTACATGTATTACCTTGTTTTTTAATTAATTAATTATTAATTTATTTATCTTTGCTTGCTCTAAGTCTTCGTTGCTACACTCAGACTTTCTCTAGTTGAGCCTTCTCTCATTTCAGAGCACAGGTTCTAGCCTCCTGGGCTTCGGTAGCTATGGCACAGGAACTTAGTTCCTCCAAGGCATGTGGAATCTTCCCATACCAGGGATCGAACCCAAGTTCCCTGCGTGGGCAGGTGGATTCCTATCCACTGTACCATCATGGAAGTCTTAGCTGATTTAATCCTGATGACTCTCTCGGGCTTCCCTGGTGGCTCAGTTGGTAAAGAAACCTCCTGCAATGCAGGAGACCTGGGTTCCTGATCCCTGGGTTGGGAAGATTCCTGGGAAAAGAAAATGGCAACCCACTCCAGTATTCTTGCCTAGGGAATCCCATAAACAGAGAAGCCTGGAGGGCTACAGTCCATGAGGTCACACAGAGTCAGACTCAACGAAGCGGCTAAACCACCACCATTACCACAAATGACTCTCTCAGCTAAGAATAAATAGTATTGCGACTCCAGTTTACAGATGGGGAAATGGAAGCCCAGAGAGGTGACACAATTTATCCAAGGTCACAAAGCAAAGGCTTGGTGGAGTCCAGATTCCAGCACAGAGAGTCTCAACACCAAACTGCCGGAGTTGCTGTCCTCCAAGGTCAAAGGCCCCCTCCAAGAGAGGGGACATCTGCTCTTGCCTTGTCCACCTGCTCTTATCACAGCCCAGAGGGAAATACTTCCAAGATAATTGCTCTGGGCTGTCGGAAGATTCTGTTGCCTCTCCAAGATGACAGACGCCCTCAGGTGATGAGAACACTGTTCCCAACCTTGACTTGATGAGGCTGAATTTAATATTGTGGGAAAGAGCCGTCTGCCGGAGGACCCCAGAGCTCTGCCTGCCTTCCAAAGGGCAGAGTAGCAGATGCTGATATTAGGAGAAAATCACTCCTTAGATAAGCCAAGTACAAAATGTTTCAAGGGCACTGAAGAAAAAAGTTCCCGTCACCCCCTCAATTTTCTCTCTGGCAAAGCTGTGTGCAAAGTGAAGATCCCTCCTCTTCGTCCCAAGTCACCCAGCGGAGACTCACTGGAATTTTCAGAAAGACTCATATCCAAACAATAACAGGAAAAGCAGCAGATTTTTTTTTAATCCTCTATTTGAATATACCAAGTCCAAGTTTCTGACCTTATCACAGTGATTTCCTGCTTTTGTTTATAAAAATAAATGGATGCCAAATACTTGAATAAATTATAAGTTGCATCTCTTCACTCTCTGGTCTGGCACATGAACTTGCTTCTCTGCCAAATAAACTAGGTCAGATTCAGCTCGGCTCAGCTTTTTCCCAGCACTGACCAAGCCACCTGGGTCCCTGAAATGAGCCCGAAGTTGCTGGGCTCGAGGTGCTCACAGAAGAGACACGTACGAGATACACAGGAACAAGCCCAGTTCATCTTGCATTTGCCCCCTTTCCTTTATCCTTATGGCTCCCTTTCAGAAAACCTCCTCTCTGTTTGCTGGAATATTCTTTACATGTTACCTGTAAACAGCAAATATTACAACCTTCCAAGTCATGGTGACCTCCAGTTAAACAGTGCCACCCCAACCAGGTGGATTTCTCACTTTCCTGCCAGTCCCTGAAAAGAAATAAAGCATGGAAATAAAGTCTTTGTCTTTTGACTTCCTCCCAGGGTGATGCTACACTGGACAAGTTGATTTATTCTCCCTTTGATTGCTTTGAAAAGTAAACAAGACAAACAAACAAAAAATGCTCTGCTTAGTCAAGAGACAGGCCTGAGTTCACAGAGCTGATTAGTGAAAGCTGTACTTGATCCAGGCTGTCTGCCCACAAAGCCCCCACTCCCACCACACTCATGGATCAGGTGATGGAACCCTCTCCAGAAACAAAGGCAGGCGTGTAGCAGACCTATTACAGGACCCTGCCTTTTATAAGCCTGTGGCTTCGTCCTCGCAGTGTCCTTGCGCAAGATGGCTCCATGAAGCCAAGGAAAGAAAAGAGAGAGGGGGTGTAGTTGGTTGTTTCCATGTGGAAGAGAACATGTACAAGCAGTAAATTCAGCATCACACTACTGCGGGCCCTCGCATTTCCTCCCTTTCCAGTTTCATATTCTAGCCTCACGCATGAAGATGAGCTGCTATTTCTCTTCTAATACATATATTAAATACACACCACACATACACACACATACACACACACACACACACACACGCACTGCAGTTGCTATGGGAACCATCCCTGAGCATCTCCTGTCTTTTATTCAATTAAAATTTCACCCTCACATCCTCTTGAAGTGGAATACACTTTCCTTCACAAGAGGACAGTACTGTGATGGGGCTGACTTCCAATGAGCAGGCTGAATTTCTCCACATCTGATCATCTTTCCAGAGATCACAGCACAGCTCGCTGGCAATGGATGGATCTCTCCTAATTAAGGTTTGGGCAAGCGCACAAGCTCAGGCACAAGACCTGTGGGTGGGTGGGGTGGGGGTGGGTGGTGGTGTGGAACCACAGCTCTGGGAGTCATATAAGCCTCCAAACCCCAGGCCCTCCCAGAGTCAGGTAACCTTTCCAAGGCCCTACCAGCCATCTGTGGCAACTCGGAAGAAAGAGGCAGTGAAAACCCACTAATTCAGGGCTGCAGGAATTGTGGAACTCTGTCCTGATTTTCAGAGGGCTTCCACTCCAGTTTACCTCCCTGCTCTCCATGGAGAGCGAATGAATCTTGTAAATATCAATACAGTCGCCAAGGAGCCATTAGCCATTATAAGACAGACAGCTATTGTTTTGAAGGACCTCAGAGGAGCCCATTTACAGACTTACCTGGTAATTGATAAGTAAGCAAGTACGAGGAATGCTTGGGCTGATGTGCAGATGTGATCATTTAAAATCATTTTTATCTATTCGTTACATCACTGAGCTGGAAGCCAGTAGACCTAGGTTCCTGCCTCATTGCCAACATCTACTCTCTGTCTCTCTGTGTGTTCCAGCAAATGACTTCAATTCTTTGAGCCACAAATTTCTCATACAGACAACAGAACTCATTGTGCATATGGTAGAAATCAGATGAGAAAATAAATGACAAATAAGAACTGTAAGAACTCTGCAAATTGCAGACATGCAGGTTAGTTGGTTTTATGATAGTTCCCATTGCCTACAAGGCAACGGTATACAACTTGCTCACCAAAGTGAAAGGGAGGAATCACAGTTCTTTTTACTCTTTTATAACTTTGATGACTTTTTAAAATGTTTTTAAGGAATCAAACAGTGAATGACTTAGATTAGGGCGTATTTACACATGGGCAGTGAAATCGGCTAAGAGTAGAGACCATGCTGGCTTAAACAGGGCTGGATCAAGCCCTTCTTATCAGTTCATTAGAGCAGGATATCTGCCCAGTAATAACTGTTAGCTTTCACCCAGTATTGCCCATATCTGAAAGTAAAGCACTTAGACTGAATTGAAAAAAGAAAAGCTGACAATCCCAGGATACACTAACTCCTGGGTTCTTCTAGACTAGTCAATGCTGAATATATAAAACCAATCTTCCTGCTTCTGATCCTAACCCTGCAAACTGACCCAAAACGAGACAGTGTCTTAAAAAGATGGGAGATGCCGCTTTTGAGAGGGTAGGAGCCCAGGTTATGTAAGGAAAGAGAACGTACATAAAATCCTTGGTACAGCACCTACGAGTCTAGTACCAATGACTGCAATCATTATAAACCAAAAGAGATTCTTTTCCAGGGTCTATAACTCTCAGGTAATATGACTATAATAAATGTTACAGAGAAACTTGGGAGCTGGTGAAAAAAACTAAATAATCAGTGGTGAAGCATAATAAATAAACAACACTTCTAATTTCCTTAGAGACAAAAATGTTCAGTGAAGGCAAGAGCAGGAGGCCCCTGGAATAGCCCTGATTCTGTAACAAAGGAGATCAGGACAACTGCTTGCTGAAAGCTTGTGATGTGCCAGGCACACCTGGGCACTTGATAATCATTTTCTCACTTCACCATCAAAAGGGCCTAGTGAGGTGAGAATTCCTCTCCCCATTTTACAGATGAAATAACTGAGGTTTAGCTAGCAAAGGATGGGAACAACTCTTGAGCACAAGTTTGCCTGACTCCATCACGGCACAGTGTCTCTGCCAGCTGAGTGGGACTGAGGGAAAGAGTATCTTAGAGGCCACGGTATCTTAGAGGCCTCAAACAAAAAATGGCTGTATAACATAGAATGAATTGATGTCTTTACAAGGAGTACAAGATTGATGGAAGATTCCTTGAGTAATCTCTCTGCTAATGACCTGTCCATGCTCCAGATCTTTCTTACAGGATTTTCATATATATTCTATCATAATTAGCTGCTTAGTCCAAAATAATTTATGGAATATTTACCATATATTATGCAAGATTTTGGACATTTTAGGAGACAAAAAAAATGATTGCAATTCAATTCTTAACTTTATGGAGTTCTGAGTCTAACAGGAGAAAAATACGCATCATTATGTTACACATATATTACAATATAATATTGTATTGTATAATATACAACATAAAACAATATTAAATCAAATTATGGTTGTTATATAATATATAGAGCCCAACGTAGTATAAAGTATTGTGGAATGCTCAAGCTGTTCGAAGCAAGCAGAAATTAACTTCCAGAGCAGAGGTCAATATAGGCACTTCGGGGATATAGGATGAATGAATATTTATATTAGATATTTGAAAGGAGCAAAGTCCAGGGAATACAGCTGATTCTGTATTCAGTGCCTTTTGAATGATCAAAGAAACCTAGAGGATGATTTGGGAGCAATTTGTTTTGTTGTGTTCATTTAGTTTCCCATTCTTGCAACCCATAATCAGAATGGTTTAGTGTGTGTGGGTACAGTTTTAGATACTCTCAATACAGTCAAGGCTATAGTTTTTCCAGTAGTCATGTATGGATGTGAGAGTTGGACTCTAAAGAAAGATGAATGCCAAAGAATTGATGCTTTTGAACTATGGTGTTGGAGAAGACTCTTGAAAGTCTCTTGGACTGCAAGGAGATCCAACCAGTCCATCCTAAAGGAGATCAGTCTTGGGTGTTCATTGAAAGGACTGATGCTGAAGCTGAAACTCCAATACTTTGGCCACCTAATGCAAAGAGTTGACTCATTTGAAAAGACCCTGATGCTGGGAAAGATTGAAGGCAGGAGGAGAAGGGGACAACAAAGGATGAGATGGTTGGATGGCATCACTGACTAGATGGGCATGGGTTTGGGTGGACTCTGGGAGTTGGTGATGGTCAGAGAGGCCTGGTGTGTTGCAGTTCATGGGGTCGCAAAGAGTCGAACACAACTGAGCAACTGAACTGAACTGAATACAGTTGCAAACAAAACCGACAATTTCTTGTACTCACAAAGCTTACTGTCTGGCACAGGGACAACAGATAAGACATACATTCTTTTGCTTCACCCAGTGATCAATGCTACAAATTAGAATCAACAGGGGAAGGGTGAGCTGTGTTCTTCTACGTGGATGGGCTGAGGAAGCCTTTCTCCCTTTAAAGACAAAGCACTCGTGTAGACCCTGTTGACTGATTGCCTGCAGCCCTGGTTTCTCCAGTGAGGGAACAGAGACCCCCATGGCTCTCTCTCCAAGCCCGAGATTTCTCTCCCACTGAGAAATCTCCAAACTCTTCAGACACAACCTAAGACTCCAGTTTCCCAGCTGTCAACACCACTTTGCCACTTCTTTGAATTAATTTCTTTCTAACCAACCAGGTGCAAAATATTTATGGCAAAATAATCCTGATCATTGAAAAGCAAATCACACTCAAGTACCTGATATTTCAAGTTCGTGACTGGATTCATTTTAATTAGAATGTTCTCCCATTCCTGAAAGATAAAACACAGGACACGGTATCAGAAAATCGGATCTACTCTTGTGACTCATGAAAGATAAATCAACATGAGACATTTCCAGTTGCTTCTAGACATCTAGTTTTTTTAATGCCGTAAAAATTGAGACACATTAAATTATTTTTAGGCCATTGGAATCTCTAACATTTAGGAGAGTGTTTCAGAGCCAAGGATTCATATGTACAATCTCCAGTTATCTTCATAAATTGAATTCCTGGCCTCCGGTCACTAATAAACTCAGTCTCCTTCAAAGGAGAAAATAGTTTCTTTAATATCCAGTCCAGTTAGCACAGCACTGACTTTTGTACTACTTTGTGTTTGTATTTTCTGATTTGATGCCAAATTTTCAAAATAAAGCTATTTCTAGATCTGCAAATATATACAAACAATTTACAGTTTCAGAGAGGTTTTTTAAAAATAACATTCACTTGAAGATGAAGAAAAAGTTTTGCTCACAAATCATCTTTTTAATATTTTTGTCACTAGCTGCTGATTTTTCATTTATTTCAAATTTTAAGTAATCCTTGAGATTTTCCCCAAACTGACATTTGGTAATGTATCACTTGCCAAACTGAGTGAGAAGACTCTATTATTTTCATTATTTTTATTACTTTAAAAAATGTTTTTAGGGATCAAACAGTGAGTGACAAATACCAGCTTTTGTTTTATGATGAAGTTTTTATTTTCAACAGTAAAATGGTACTAATCAGACAGCTTGGACATGGATTCTCCTGGAAAAGCTATGAGAACTGCCTGCCAGTTAAGGAGTGACCTTAACCCCAGAAGTGACAACAATTCAACATTGTTTTACTCAAACTTGCTACAACCCATGCTGTGAATTTTGACAAGTCTAAGTTTCTTGAGTTTAAAAAATAAAATCCTGAGAATTAAATTCTGTACAATTTTATTTTATTGGGATAAGACAAGTCTGTGCATTGTCATCTTGCTTATTTTACTTATATACTGAGTACATCATGCAAAATTCCAGACTGGATGAATCACAAGCTGGAATCAAGATTGCTGGGAGAAATATCAATATCCTCAGATATACAGATGATACCACTCTAATGGCAGAAAGTGAAGAGAAACTAAAGAGCCTCTTGATGAAGGTGAAAGAGAAGAGTGAAAAGCTGGCTTAAAGCTCAACATTCAAAAAACTAAAATCATGGTCTCTGGTCCCATCACTTCATGGCAAATAGAAAGGGAAAAAGTAGAAGCAGTAACCAATTTTATTTTCTTGGGCTCCAAAATCACTGCAGATGATGACTGCAGCCACAAAATTAAAAGACACTTGCTCCTAGGAAGAAAGGCTATGACAATCCTAAAGAGCATGAAAGTTAAAGTGAAGTAGCTCAGTTATGTCTGATTCTTTGTGACCCCATGGACTGTAGCCTACCAGGCTCCTCCATCCATGGAATTTTCCAGGCAAGAATACTGGAGTGGATTGCCATTTCCTTCTCCAGAAGATCTTCCTGACCCAGAGATTGAACCTGGATCTCCTACATTGCAGGCAGACACTTTACCGTCTGAGCCACCAGGGAAGATACTAATACTAAAGAGCATATTAAAAAGCAAAGACATCCCTTTTCCAACAAAGGTGCCTATGGATGTGATAGTCAGACCATAAAGTAGGCTGAGTGCCCAAGAATTAATGCTTTCAAACTGTGTTACTGGGAAAGACTTTTGAGAGTCCTTTTGACTGCAGGGAGATCAAACCAGTCAATCCTAAAGGACATCAACCCTGAATATTTATTGAAAAGACTGATACTGAACCTGAAACTCCAGTACTTTGACCACATGATACCAAGAGCAGACTCATTGGAAAAGACCCTGATGCTAGAAAGATTGAAGGCAAAAGAAGGAGGTGGCAGAGGATAAGATGATTAGATAGCATCACTGACGCAATGGACATGATTTTGAGCAGATTCCGGGAGATAATGGAGGACAGCGGAGCCTAGCATGCTACAGTCTGTGGGGTCACAAAGAGTTGGACAGGACTTAGCAACTATACAGCAACAATTATACTTTAACAGAGTAGCATCCTCGATTTAGAAGAGTTTTCATTCCCTAACATACTAGTGTGCAGAATACATTTCATCATTTTATTTCATCCCCTAAACAACTCCAAGAGGTGTGCATGATTGCTAAGGAGGTTAAAGAAATGCTCCAGGGAATAGCCAGATAACTGACAGAGGCTGGATTGGAGCCTAGGGAAATCTAATCCAAAAGTAGTCTTGGGCATCCCGTTAGGAATACGAAGGTGAGATCTGGACCATCCTTGTTCTCGCATCCTTGTTGTTCTCGCATCCATATGCTCTTATCAAAGAGACAATGACCGCCTACCTGCTAGAATTAAGACAATACGTGACCCGAGGTGAATCTCATTGCGCAATTAATTCCGTATTTGCCAAAGCAGGTGCTGAGAGTCAGGCAGGAAATATTGCAGCCTGGAACATATTGTTGTGGCTTTCCATGAAGAAGAGTTTACTTGAGAAGCCATAGGCAGTGTTTGACAGATTTGGGGAAGTGGTGATGTGATGAGGGTATTGATTTTAGGAACAGTTCTAGCAACATATAGAGACTGGAAGAGAGGATGGTTAGACCTGAGACAGGGAGACCAGTCTAAAGCCAATTCAAGATAAATAGGCAAATAACATTTTAAAAAGCAAATAGCATCAAGATATACATTTGGCAACCAACTTGGGAAAATATTCTATTTTAATATTAATCCAATAACTTTAAATGAAACAAATACATACTCTTTAAATTTAAATTGAGTTCAAAAATAAGAACACCTAGTATTAATGAGCATATGTTACAGTATCAATAGACAAAACCACAAAGTTCTTTCAGGAAACAAATTGTCAGCTTGTATCAAGAGCTCTTCAAATTTTTTGATCCAGAAATTCCGTTTTGGAAATCAATCCAAAGGAATCCTTTGGAAGCCAGGAAATAAATTTCATACATAAAGATATTCATCATGGCATTTTTACGGCAGTGAAAAACTGAAACAAAAAAAATAAACTAGATAATATAATAGAGACCTGGTTTGCTATGGTACTTTTGTTCAAGAAGTAATCTATTAAAATATATAAGTATGAAGATTGTTTTTAAAAGTAAATGCTTGTTAAGCAATAATACCTGAAAGTGTGATATAAGTTGTACTCACAATATGGTTAAAATTATGCTTTAAAAAATAAAATCTCCGCTAGATTGATAGGAAGGATTCACATGATAAGATTAAAGGTGACTTTTTGTTTCGTGTTCAGGCTTTCCTCATGGCTTCAATGGTAAAGAATCTGCCTGCAAAGCAGGAGACCTGGGTTCAGTCCCTATGATGGGAAGATCCCCTGGAGGAGGGCTTGGCAACCCACTCCAGCATTCTTGCCTGCAAAATCCCATGGACAGAGGAGCCTGGTGGGCTATAGTCCATGGGGTTGCAAAGAGTTGGACACTCTCTGAGCAACTAACACTTTCACTTGTTTGGTGATGAGACTGAAGTCTTTATTCTTTTTCTTCTTTTTCAGAACAGAGTGTTCTTATGAAAACACAAACATCCTTCAATAAATATCTATTTATATTTAGAAAACACCATCTCTTAAATGTCTTTTCAGCTTTCCAAGCATCTTCTTTGCAAACTCAGACATCCAACAAAGCCACGTGGTTAGGCATACCCAGGCTTGCACTTGCTGACGGGTCAGATGGCCTTTCTGTGCATTATTAATCCTGGCTGCAGCAGATGGCTGTGGTTATTGCTCTGTTTCAGGCCTTCATTCATATTTTCTCTACTCCACAATGGTGGTCATGAGCTTCTACTTAGGATCTACTTAAAACATCATTAACCACTATCCAGTCCTTCTTTGTCACCGTTAAAGCAGACATTAAGCCAGTCAGGAATTCTCAGCCACCCTAGGGGCACCTTGGACAGGATACCAAGCGAAGACACAGGACCCTTGATCATTTCACTTTGCTTTCTTCTAAGGGCACTTGTAATACATGTGCTGATTTTCATTGTCATAGAATTTGAACTAATTTTGAAACTAATTTATTGGGAGACCCTAGGTGAGCCAATTAACTAAGACCAGCCACGAAGTGCTGCCACGATCTTTCTTCCCCACATAATGGGTAATTCCACTTAGAAGCCAGCAGTGGATGCTGAGACTCATTCAGGCACATGCTGTTTGATAGGTAGGAGGCTGATTCTATCAATGTTTTTGATTTTCTCTCTTTCATATGTGTCTCATTTATTCATGATTCTAAAACTCAAACATATATAATTTCCCATCTTTTGCCATCATTATTTTTAAACTTAGACTATTTACTTAAAGAAGGTAGAAAGGTTATTTTTCTTTTTATTATTATATTTTTTCCTTGTTGCAGTGGTTTTTTTATATTTTTTTCCTGTGAACTATATATTTTGCTCCAAAATATTAATTAAAATATTAATAGCAAAAGTAAAAGATCCCTTTAATAGGTGGGACCATATTGCAGAGTTTCTGAGCTTCCAACCTCATCAGATGGGAAATCATGACTCTTCGTATTTGGTAGAGAGTGCATTAAAGACAAAAATGTCTCTTCCCAACTCCAGGTACCAAACGTGACTCTCACTGGGATGCTAGTGGAGGCTGGAGAATATTAAGTGACAAAATGTATTGAAAGTAAAAACAGCACAAGTGTTTGCATTCAATCTAAGTTTAAATCTGAGCTCTACAATTTATTATATGCATGACTTCAGTCAAGTTGCTTAGACTTTTCAAGTGTCAGTTCCCTCCTTGGTCAAATGCAAATAACACCTGAATTACAGAACTACCATGAAGATTCACAAAGTAAAGTTTACAGAGTGCAGAAATATAACAGGGAGTTTAAAATGACATGCTTTGATCTCTCCAGCTTAATGAGATATCCCTGTGTGATAGATGTCCCAACAACAACTCTCCTGTGGATGCTTTCCCTGTTAGTTGTGGCAATACTTCTAAAAATTAGCACTCCCAAGGGCCACTCCCAAAAAGCAATAACAGCAGAGGTGGCCACGCGGGAACAGCCCACAGCAGTGACAACTCCAAACAACTTCTGCCACTAGAGGGGCTCCCTGGGACTCCTCCCTCTGTATCCAGAGCAGGTAGATACCCAGAGCCTAAGATCTTCTTTCCCATGTCCCTTCCAGCAGGGCACCATCTCCTTGGTAGAAATTGTGCCTTGGAATTCAATCTGAATGCTCCAGTTGTCCCAAGGTGTATACACCTCTAATAAGGCTGCTTGCTTTCCTGTGTAAACATGATTACATTTTAATAATATTCACTTGAATGTCTTCCTGAAACTTATAAAGAGACTAGAAAATGAATGAAATCAGGCACATATTTTGCTATTTTCCTCTCCTTGCCCTGAAGTACATCAAGAAGGAATACACTGGCATATCAGCCATTTAAAGTATTATATAGCATAATTTTGGGCTCCAAAATCACTGTGGACAATGGCTGCAGTCATGGAATTAAAAGACACTTGCTCCTTGGAAGGAAAGCTATGACAAACACAGACAGCATATTAAGAAGCAGAGACATGTTACCAATAAAGATCCATATAATCAAAGCTAAGGTTTTTCCAGTAGTCATGTATGGGTTTAAGAGCTGGACCATAAAGAAGGCTGAGCACCAAAGAATTGATGCTTTTGAATTGTGGTGCTGGAGAAGCCTCTTGAGGGTTCCTTGAACTGCAAGGAGATCAAACCAGTTGATCCTAAAGGAAATCCACCCCAAACATTCATTGGAAGGACTGATGCTGCAGCTGAAGCTCCAATATGTTCACCACCTGATGTAAAGAGCCAACTCACTGGGAAAGATTCTGATGCTGGGAAAGATTGAAGACAAAAGGAGAAGCGGGTGATAGACGATAAGATGGTTAAATAGCATCACTGGTTCAATGGACATGAATTTGAGCAGACTCTGGGAGATAATGGAGAACAAAGGAACCTGGTGAGCTGCAGTCCATGGTGTCGCAAAATTTCGGACATGACTTAGCAACTTAACTGCAACAACAAATAGCATAATTAATTAATTTAAATTTTTAATTAAAGAAAATTAAAAACCCTTCACCTCCTAGGTTAAAAACTATACTTCACCCATGGTCTATTTGATCTTCATAAAATTCCTTTTAAATAGCTCAGTCATGCCAATTTAAGTGAAGAAACTGAGGATTAGTAAATTGAAGTGATTTTGCCAAGGCCATCAAATTAGTAACAGTCAGAACCAGAAGCCAGCTCTAATGCAAATCTGGCCTTCAGTCCAGTGCTCCACCCCAGTGCACCAATTGCTGTGGGAATGTTAAACTATTAATACATCAAGTATGACCTTTGGTTACTGACAAATGTCATAAATGTCAGCAAGTAAAAATCTTGTCCCTGTTTCCCTAAGGTTTGGAGACACAGACAAAAATCTATGAATAGCCACTCTCTCAGCCAGCACCCAGCCATCCCAAACACACACAGCAATCTAGCTCCAAGGAAATTCCACACTGGCCACATCAAGGACTCCAACTAACAAGGAAGAAGTGCAAATTACTCTTTTGATGCACTGGACACCCATCAGAAAAAGACTTACCTATTTCTTTTTACAGGCTGTTTTAAAAGTCTTCAGCCCTCAGTCAAAACCTGAACCTCAGTTCCTAAACCTGAACTACTAAGAATAAATCTACCAAGATAGTCATGGTAGAGCCCGAGCTGAAGGTCTGTGTGGTTGTTACTCTGTAGGCTCAGAAAATGATACAGAAACTCACTGTTGATGCCATAGCTGTGAAGGATGAAAGGTCCCTCACCTGGGTGACTGTCAGATGCCCCAGAACATACAGCAGCTTATTCTACAGGAGAAGAACCACCAAACCATGCAACTCCAAAATCACACAACTCAGAGTTGATCTAATAACATAGCAAGACATGACACACTTCCCCAACCTTACTTCTGGGGGAGAGAGAGAGACAGCTTATAATTTACTCCAGAATGCAATCTCATGGGGAAGGAGGTGAAAGGCTCTAATTCAGAATATAAACAACAGTCTCTGGGGGAGATAATGAGGGCAAATGGTAGAGGAGAAGAGGCATCTTCTTTCACTTTATAGTTGGTCAGTTTCTAAGGCAGAGAAGGCCTGAAACATGCATGAACACCAAGAAATCCAGAGACAGTTGTGTTCCAACACTAATTAGCCTAGCAAGGGATCCCAAACCCAGGATACATATGACATGAGGGGCACACGTCTCTCCAGCCTGAAAAAACAGACAGAGAATAAAAGGTCCTTGATGCAGGGATCTTCTGACCCAGAGGGGTTTTCCCTCTATGTGGGCTACTGAGACCCTCATGTTTCTGAGACACCTCCAGGAAAGAAAAAGGAACTTCCACTAAGTTCCAGCTCCAGCTCCAGCTCCATCTTAGGGACATTCTATGCCTGGACTCAGAGCTGAAATGTCACAGTTGTTCTCAAATTGGAAGCCGCCTTTGAGCTCTGGCCTAGCTCAGCTGACTGCACAGTAACACTGCTAACCCTCGCTGTTTTATCTTGTCGCAACTTGCCAACAAACTCATATCCACCATCTAGTTTGATACTCAATACTCTCAAGGAGCCGTAATGATCCCTAGTCTCTGAAAGTGAAAGTGAAGTCGCTCAGTCGTGTCCAACTCTTCGCAACCCTGTGGACTGTAGCCTACCAGGCTTCTCTGTCCATGGGATTCTCTAGGCAAGAATACTGGAGTGGGTTACCATTTGCTTCTCCAAAATATAGCCCGAAAGGAAAAACTAACCGAAAAGATTGCACATAGTTGGTGAATGGCAGAAACAGAATATAAACCAGATTCCTATGTGCAGATTATGTGATCTGACACTGATACAACACTGCCTCCTCACGCCTGCTCTAGACCAATATAACCATGAGACCCTAAAAGCTAATAAATAATTTTGGCTCCTTTTCAGATCCTTCAGAACACTAAATGACAAATATGATTATTTCCCAAACCATTAGTTTGCTTTATTATTGTTGTTTCTATTGTTTAAAAAAATTTTTCAGTATTATACAATAATTTTGGTATTGTGAAGCTTGAGAAATTCACCTCGATCTAAAAGGATTGAGTTATTCTTTCTTAATCAAGGAATTAATCAATTAATTAATAATGTTAGTTGCTATGCAAGAGTATTCCTAAACTTTGTTCCTAAGTTTGCAGGATTGACGATTATTTCTACACGTGATAATTTATATATGTACCCAAATAGGTAAACCTTAGTTTCTGAGAGTCAGACAAAAACTCTTTTTTTCTGAGACTAAAAAGTCATTTTGTAATTGTTTTGCATAGTTTGTTCTTTACTGAAATGCATCTGATTTTTTGTCATTCTGGGCAAAATTTCATGCATGCACAGCAAAGTATTTCATGAAAAGAGCTTCAGCTTTTGAGTGCTGTGTGTTTGTCCATCAGTTATGATTTTGCACATAAGAGAATGAATGCACTTGCTGCATGTCAATAAGCCACAGAGTAGTCTGTGTTCAAAACACACAGTTTAATGAAATGGTAATGATTTCATTAATATATCAAGCCATGTCTAATTCCTATCAAGGAACATAAGACAATTTGCATTCACTCTGAATACACAGCAAATAAACAGTCCAATTGGCAATAGATTAAATGTATTCTCTACCATCAGAGTCCTGGATATAGACATTGTTGCAATATCTTTAGAGATTATTGTAAAGGAACATGAATTGAAGTATAACGTTGAAATGGCAGAAAAAATCTTTTTCTGGCTATATTATGCATGAGGTGAATAAATAAGCCAAAATTCAAGGACTTATTCTTTAAGTTTTATAACTCCCTATCTGATCCTTATCAAAAGATCAGATTACTCCCTTTATATCTCTTCATTCATTGTCTCTTGAGGACATCTTTGTTATAGTTGGGGAGAGGAAAGGTAGCTGCAGTTAGAAAAAGAAAAAGAGAACAAACAATGTGCAAGACATGAAACTCAAGAGAAATTGATAAGGCAGTGATATGCTCTGAGGGCCTTTAGGCCATGCAAGCCGTAATATAGCATCTTATTTTAAGCTTATGACCACTCTATATGGTCTTTACAAGTATCTCCCCATTTTACAGATAAGGAAGTCAAGGCTTAGAGAAGTTAAGGAAGCTGCCATACAGCTACTCTTATAGTACTAGAAAGTGAATTTCCTTGCGCTTAACTCCCACCTTTACTTTTTTTATTATGTGTTATTTTTTATTGAAGAATAGTTGATTTACATTGTAAATGCAATACAACAGAGGTTGAAGAATAAGTTATTCAGTTATAGATAAAGTTATTCAGTTTTAGATAGATACATATATTCTCTTTCAGATTCTTTTCCCTGACAGTTTATTACAAAGTATTGGGTAGAGTTCCCCGAGCTATACAGTGGGCCCTTGTTAGTTATCTATTTTTATACCTAATGGTATGTGTATGTTAATCCCATACTCCTAATATATCCCTCCCTACTCTTCCCTGCTTGGTAACCATAAATTCATTTTCTGTGAGTCTATTTCTGTTTTGTAAATAAGTTCATCTGTATCATTTTTTAAGATTGCACATATAAGCAGTATCATATGATTTGTCTTTGTCTGGCTTATCTCACATTATTTTTCGCTCAATCACACTACTGGAGAGTTCTCTAAGGGAAGTAGTGTCCAAAGGGAGAGAGGACAGACAGTTTTAAGTGTCCCAAAGTGGTTAAAGAAAATGAGGGCAAGACTTGATATGAAAGCTACAATGTTCTTGATAGGATTTTTAAGAACTGGTACATAGTCCATCCTAAAGGCAATCAGTCCTGAATATTCATTGGAAGGACTGATGCTGAAGCTGAAACTCCTATACTTTGGCTACCTGATGTGAAGAACTGATTCATTTGGAAAGACCCTGAGGCTGGGAAAGATTGAAGGAGGGAGGAGAAGGGGATGACAGGATGAGATGGTTGGATGACATCAACAATTCAATGGACATGAGTTTGGGTGAACTCTGGGGGTTGGTGACAGACAGGGAGGCCTGGCGTGCTGCAGTTCATGGGGTCACAAAGAGTTGGCCACTACTGAGTGATTGAACTGAACTGAACTGAACTGAACTGAACTGACATAGAGTTTTTGAGTAAAGAAAATGTCCTGCCAAGGGTGATATGAGGAATACATGGAAGCAAACACTCAAGTTATTCTTTCAAGAAGGATGGTGGAAGGTGAGAAAGATGCACTGAGAGGTGGAGATGGTAGCTGGGTTGAAAGAAGCCTGCTTCAGGACAGGAGTGTGAAGGCTGAAGGAGGGACTGAAGATGAAAGCAGGAGGCCATAGTGGGAACCGGATTCCAGCCAAAGGGTAAAAGAGGTTGTCCGCTCCTCTGGTGGAGAGGTTGTCCCTGAAGATAGGAGAAGCTGAGCAGAAACACCAAGTCAATTAAAGAGAGAGAATTTGAGATGGAGGGAAAGACAGAGACAGGATTCCTTCCCTGAGAGCAAGGATGAAGATTGGGAACAAAAAGGGAATATACACTTTGTTAATCTTTAAGTCCTCAGACCTAAGACATGAGAAAAGGCTTTCATGATTTCAACGGCTGCTACTACATGGTGTCTCTTTTATTCTGAGACATCTAAAACAAAGTTTGTTGACGTGAGTGGAGAAAAGAGCTTGATAATCCTGCTAGCATTAAGTTCTGAAACTATGGAAGTCTGAAGCAAAAGGTGAGTTTAAAGCCGCTAATAGATTAAAATCAATTATTCTGTACCAGACACTATACAGAAAGCTTGCCATACAGAGCTAAGAGGGTGACCTTGAGAGAGCACAGAATCCAGTGAAAAGACCAAGGTTTAAACAGTTGTCACCTGTGATGAGTGCCTTAGAAGAGGAAACACCAAGAGGAATGAACACAGAGGAGGCAGAAGAGAATGTAATATTATGTCATTCCCCGGCCTGCCGCGTAGTAGGATCTGCATTGCTATGCAGTGTCGATTGAATTAATGAATTCTGCCCAAGGAAATGGAGAAGAAAATGGCAACCTACTCCAGTATTCTTGCTTGGAGTGTCCCATGGACAGAGGAGCCTTGGTGGGCTGCTGTCCTTGGGGTTGCACAGAGTCGGACATGACTGAAGTGACTTAGCATACATGCATGCATTAGAGAAGGAAATGGCAACCCATTCCAGTATTCTTGCCTGGAGAATCCCAGGGACAGAGGAGCCTGGTGGGCTACAGTCTATGGGGTCACAAAGAGTCGGACACTGAAGCAACTTAGCAGCAGCAGCAGCAGCCCAAGGAAAGATGTTAAAGAGGAAAAGACAAGTGGCTTAGACCTTGAAGGATGCAGAGCATATATCGAGTCTGGTTGGGTCAGGCTTTCAGGGCCCAACCTAGAACTAATTTAAGCTTTCTCCTTCTTTGGCTCTGATTGAAGGGACACCAAGACTTGTCAGAATGAGTGGATGAGCTAGACTCCCAGATGTAGGGATGCAGGAAAACAGGCTGTGTTTCAGCTCTCCCTGTCAGCACTGGCTTTAAGGCTCTGGGCAGCCCACCATTGGTAAGAAACACCAAGTTCCATTTATTATTTAATTATAATTCTCTGAATCAGCAATATATGCCTTTTATTCATTTTATTAATGTTTTTTTCTTCTTGTCAACTTGTAAGATATCTTGGGACGTTAAAAACATTCAGGCTGGGGCTTCCCTGGTGGTCCAGTGCCTAGGACTCTATGCTCCAATGCAATGGGCCTGGGTTCAGTCCCTGATGGGTGAAATAGATACCACAGGCTGCAGTTAAGACCTGGCACAGCTAATAAATAAACTAAATATACTTTTTAATATTCATGCTTTGTTCATTATCAGCATTACCTTTGATAATTGGCTATTTGCAGAGTATTTTGTATACACAGAAATCTAAATTTTCATATATTCAAATATCCCTTACATTCTTGTTTTGGGGTTTACCTTTTCAATTAACAAGACAGTCCAAATTCCTATGTTGTACATGTGGTTTTTCACATGTGTCTACATTTACCTCTTTAATTCATCTGGGATGTGTTTTTATATATGGCATAGAATTAAACATGACTTGAGAGCAACTCTAGTGGTCTAATAGTTAAGAATCTGCCTGCCAAGGCAGGGGACATGGGTCTGATACCTGGTCCGGGAAGCTGCTACATGCTGTGGAATAGCTAACCCCACGTGCACTTCAACTACTGAAGCCAGCGTGCCCTAGGGCTGGTTAGCATTTTTATGCTACAATATTCTTAAATCTTCATTCTTCTAAAATTTTCATTCCAATCCTAAAGAAAAGCAATGCCAAAGAATGTTCAAACTACCACACAATTGTACTCATCTCACACACTAGCAAAGTAATGCTCAAAAATTCTCCAAGCCAAGCTTCAACAGTATGTGAACCAAGAACTTCCAGGTGTTCAAACTGGATTTAGACAAGGCAGAGGAACCAGAGATCAAATTGCCAACATCCATTGGATCATAGAAAAAGCAAAAGAGTTCCAAAAAAAAATCTACTTCTGCTTTATTGACTATACCAAAGCCTTTGACTGTGTGGATCACAACAAACTGTGGGAAATTCTGAAAGAGATGGGAATACCAGACCACCTGACCTGCCTCCTGAGAAACCTTGCAGGTCAAGAAGCAACAGTTAGGATAAGTCGTGAAACAACAGACCGGTTCCAAATTGGGAAAGGAGTATGTCAAGGCTGTATATTATCACCCTGCTTATTTAGCTTATATGCAAACTGTATCATGAGAAATCCTGAGCTGGAAGAAGCATAAGCTGGAATCAAGTTTGCCAGGAAAAATATCAATAACCTCAGATATGCAGATGACACCACCCTTATGGCAGAAAATGAAGAACTAAAGAGTCTCTTGATGAAACTGAAGGAGGAGAGAAAAATTGGCTTAAAACTCAACATTCAGAAAACAAAGATCAAGGCATTTGGTCTCATCACTTTATGGCAAATGGGAGAACAATAGAAATAGTGACAGACTTTATTTTCTTGGGCTCCAAAATCATTGCATATGGTGATTGTAGCCATGAATTTAAAAGATGCTTGCTCCTTGGAAGAAAAGCTATGACCAACCTAGACAGCATATTAAAAAGCAGAAACATTACTCTGATGACAAAGGTCCATTTGTCAAAGCTGTGGTTTTTCCAGTAGTCATTTACAGAGGTGAGAGTTGGACCATAAAGAAAGCTGAGCACTGATGAATTGATGCTTTTGAACTGTGGTGTTGGAAAAGACTCTTGAGAGTCCCTTGGACTGCAAGGAGATCCAACCAATCCATCCTAAAGGAAATCAGTCCTAAATATTCATTGGAAGGACTGATGCTGAAGCTGAAGCTCTTTGGCCACCTGATGCAAAGAGCTGACTCATTTGAAAAGACCCTGATGTTTGGCAAGATTGAGGGCAGAAGGAGAAGGGGACGACAGAGGATGAAATAGTTCAATGGTATCATCGACTCAATGGACATGAGTTTAAGTAAATTCCAGGAGTTGGTGATGGACAGGGAGGCCTGGCATGCTGCAGTTCATGGTCACAAATAATCAGACATGACTAAGTGACTGAATTGAACTATTCTTAAATTAAGTGACTGAATTGAACTATTCTTAAATTCTTAAATTAAGGTATGTTCACTGACTTTTATACACAATACTATTACACAGCATGCCTGGCATGCTGCAGTTCAGGTCACAAATAATCAGACATGACTAAGTGACTGAACTGAACTATTCTTAAATTAAGGTATGTTCACTGACTTTTATACACAATACTATTACACAGTATACACCATCCCATAGTGTAAGCATAATTTTTATATGCATTTGAATACCAAAAAATTAATGCACTCACTTTATTGCAATATTCACTTTATTACAGTGGTGTTGAACCTAAACCACAATATTTCTGATGTCTTCTTGCTAGCTTCCTTTATATAGATTCATTGTGTTTCTTGTTTTATGACTCTTAAGTACTCCACATTTTTCACTATCGTAAATGAGTTATTTTCATATCAAATGAGAAGGGAAAAGTCATTAATAATTTTGTAGATAGCTCCTATATCCAGCCACCTTAACATATCCTCTTAATGACTGTAACAATTTTACAAGAGTCATTTGGATTTTCCAACATAAAATAAATCACAAGCTCAAAGATACAGCTTTATTTCTTCTTTCCAAATGCTTACAGCAGTTACTTTATTTTCTTATCTTTTTGTATTCACTAAAACCTCTCAAACATTAATAATAAAAGGAATAGCTTCCATTTAAAATAATACTTGCTACCAGTTTTTAGTAATTGGTATTATTATCTTATCCTTTACCATATTCAATAATTTCACTTGGTTTCCACTTTTTGAGCTGCTATTAGGAATTACTGCTGAATTTCATCAAATGTCTTCTCAGCATTTCCTATTATGACTATAAAGGTTTTCTCCTCCAGTTTGTTGATATAATGGATGGTGTTTACATGTTTCCTTGATGTTGAACTTCAGTTGACTGGATAACAACTCTGCCTCATCATACCATCTTGCTCTTCTGATACACTGCTGGACTCTGTTGACTGATATTTTGAACATTTGCTTTTATATTCATGAGTGCAATTGTTTTATAGTTCTGTTGACTAGATCAATAACACAGAAGAAACCTGAAATATGATTAAGGGACTGCCATTAAAAAACTCATCTGGAACCTCTGAGCTCACACCTGCATTTTTATCTAACTTTTAAATAACAGATAATTGCATTGTTTTCTGGTCTAGTGATTTCCAAACTTTGGTATGAATACGATCACCTAGGAAATTTGGTGGAGGCCAAAAAAACAGAAAAAAGCAAACAGAGGCTCAGACCCTTACAGACTTCAGCAAGTTTAGATTCTGTTGTTCAGTTTCTAAGTCATGTCTGACTCTTTGGGACCCGATGAACTGCAGCACACCAGACTTCCCTGTGCTTCACTATCTCCCAGAGCTGCTTTCCAGGAGCCAGTGTGAGGAACTCTGCCCATGGCAAAGGTCATGAGGAGGGAAGCTTAGCATACGCAAAGGCGTGATCAAGCCTCAGGGAACCCCCTGTTCCTGAGCATCTACCCCAAAACCAGAGTCTGTTTTGTGCTCTCACCTACACTTCTGACTTTACAGGGGCTCTCTCCCATAACCGTTTCTCTCGGAGAAGGGGTAAACGTGCACCTCCAAGGCAATAAAAATTCCTGGGCGTAACAAGAGTGTTTCAACTTATGAACTCCTCTGAAGGTTATCTAGCCTGCCTGTATACATTCATCCAGCCGCATGTGATTGTTTACAACCCCCAACTGCGAGAGGCACGAGATGTTTTAGACTTACTAAAGACAAATTCTTTTGGGAAGTTAGAAATTATTAGTATAGTGGGTTGGTTAGGAATTATATTGGTAAATGGTTTTTCACTTGTTGTGTCAATAATTGCTGCTAATTCCCTGCCCTGGGTGGGACAAGGGCGTCTCAGGTCAAACCTCTCTGCTGACAGACTAGCTTGTATGACAGCCTCTCAACCATAAACAGCACAGAGAGTTTGGAGTATTAGCATCGGGCTTTTCTCATTTGATTGCCACCAGGCCTCCATATCCTTAGGCACCTGGGAATATATTAATCAATGTATTTGGAATATAGAAAAGGAAATATAGTAGTTTTTGATGTTAGCAATATTAGACTTTTTGAGTTAATGAATTTTCTCTTTTGTTATAGATCACTGTACTTTGTTATAAATCACTGTGCCCTTTCTATGTAAAAATGTAACTTTATCACTATCTTAAGACTAAGTAGATCTTAAGGGGAACATTGGTGAAAGGATTTTCATTTGTTGGGCTGATGTTTGCTGCTAAATCTCCATATTCCCTGCCCTTATAATAAATATAACTAGCATATAGGAGAAATAAGTATTAACCTTTAAGATTAATCATATTAACCTTGGGTTAAATAAATTCCTTTCTTGATTGTAACTCACTACACCCTCATCCTATAGGAATGCAATTTGATTTGGAGAGTGGTGCCTGGTTTAATAAAAACACCCTTGGAAAAAATAAGTTTTTGGTTATCAGAAAGAAAGGGTTGTAAATGTCAGCAGGCAGAAATGGCTTGAAGATGATGTAAAACCCCTAAGACCTTTTTTATGTAAAGCACCTGATTTTGATAAAGGTCAGGACTGCTGACCCCCGCGTGACTCTGTATTCATCCCTATATGTAACAAAGGTATATAAGAAAATAGGAAAAATAAAGAAAGGGGATCAGTTCCTGGAAAGACTGACTCCCTTATGTCGTTCTTTCTTGCTCTCCATTTTTCTGGCTGAATTCCCATCTGGAGCATGGATGCTATTCCATGTAACCCAAGTTATTCAGCCTCTTTTTCTCCACTAATTTTCCTACTACACTATCCATTTCTAATCTCTCTATATATCTGTAATTAATTATGTATTTTTCCAAGGATCCGACTCCATCCCCACCTTCGAATCACCCTGGATCTACCGGGGCTGAACCCTGGCAGCTGCTCAAACTCATGTCCATTGAGTTGGTGATGCCATCTAACCATCTCATTCTCTGTCACCTCCTTCTCCTCCTGCCCTCAACCTTTCCCAGCATCAGGGTCTTTTCTAATGAGTCGGCTCTTCACATCAGGTGGCCAAAGTATTGGAACTTCAGCTTCAGCATCCATCCTTCCAATGAACATTCAGGACTGATCTCCTTTAGGATGGATTGGTTGGATCTCCTTGCAGACCAAGGGACTCTCAAGAGTTTTCTCCAACACTACATTTCAAAAGCATCAATTCTTTGGCACCCAGCCTTCTTTATGGTCCAACTCTCACATCTGTACATGACTACTGGAAAAACCATAGCTTTAATTATATGGACTGCTTATTATCTTTTCAGGGGATTCTGACATATACCAAAATCTGAGAGCTATTTTTCCTAACTATTCCAAAAGCTCTCAATTCATTTCATGAAGACAAAAAAAAAAAAAAAAAAAATGCCCAAATTCAATAAACCTAGAGTCTTTTTATCTTTTCAATTAGCCAATGAGGTTTACTGAGGCGTGATTATTGCTAATTGAAAACTTTTTATCTTTTTAAAACAGAAATCAGATTGTGCCCATCTTCTACTTAAAATTTTTGAATTGTTTTCCACTGCGTGGGAATAAAAGTCAAATTCTATACCCTGGCTTATATGCCCTGATGTATTTTGCATGCCACCATATTCCTTTGACATCTTGCTCTCTGAGCCACAGCTTTTCTGTCCTCAATCCCAATAAATTCAGTCAACTTTGTGGCCTCTGTCGCTCCCTCCACCTGGAACTTTTCTTCCTCCAGATACTGATGTGCTCACCTCTTCTTGATAGTCCAGAAGCAGCCTCAGGACAAGCAAGTCTTTCTCTGTTGCTATTCAGTCGATCAGCTGTGTCCAATTCTTTGTGACGCCATGGACTGCATGCAGCATGCCAGGCTTTCCTGTCCTTTATTATCCCTGGGAGTTTGCTCAAACGCATGTCCATTGAGTCAGTGATGCCACTCATCCATCTCATCTCCTGTTTCTCTCCTTTCCTTCTGCCTTCAATCTTTTCCAGCATCAAGATCTTTTCCAACAACTCAGCCCTTTGCATCAGGTGGCCAAAATACTGGAGCTTCAGCTTCAGCATAAGTCCATCCAATGAATATTCAGGGTTGATTTCCTTTAAGATTGACTGGTTTTATTTCCTTACTATCTGGTACACAGATACCTGAAGAACTATGGATAGATGTTTGTAACACTGTACCGGAAGTAGTGACAAAACCATCCCAAAGAAAAACAAATGCAAGTCTTTCTCTGCCCAGGGTCTTAAAATAGGTCCTTTTCACTACACTACCTGGTATCATATCTGCCTATTCGTTGATATTCTCTCCTTCCCTTCCCCTCTCTCCTAAAACGTAACCTATATATCAGCGAGAAAGCTCATCCATCTTCTTTACCACTAAATTGTCAACCCTTAGAAAAACAGTTGATACAATGAGTCAATTTATTTATTCCCTTATTTGTCTGTAGGCTTCAGGAAGATACAGTTCTTTCTGGTTCATATCTGTAGCCTCAGAGCCTACTACAGCACAGATGCTCAGGAAACATTTGCTGAATGAGCAAATGAATGCTTGTTGATTGTTGCTCAGCTCCAAAAGGATTCATAACAAAGGGTGGTTGATTATAAAACATTGCTTGTAAAGCTTATAGACCACATAAAGGCTTTCTAAGAAACAGGAGGAAGAAGGTCTGTCTAGAAAGGTCCAGCTGCACATGTTCATCACAGTTCCTTTTCCCAAAGGTGTGACTACCCTTAGAACCATAACTGAGTTCTAAATCTCATACCAAAATAAGCTAACAATGATTGTATGGTACAGACTCTCTGCTTTCAGGCTGGTTCACCATTATCTACACTCTATAGGTAAAAAAAATTTTTTATTTTTTTGCTATTAGTAACAAAATAAAAAAGGGACCTTTGAATTAGAAAGGGGAAATGAAGTAAAATATTAAGTCCAGCTAGAGTAATTTCAGAAAACTCTTGGGAGAGATAAAAGAAATTTGAAAACTACTACCAGGCCTTGGAAGTATACTCCTGTGTGTTTTGCAGTGAGGAATACACAAGAAGGACTGACGGTATCTGGTCAAAACACTCTGCTATGTGTATTAGTGTTCCTGAGTGTGTCCTGGGAAGGTTTCATCAGATGATACAGCACAGAGTGGGGTGGGAGGTGGGGAAGCAGAGTCAAGGAGAAAGGAGGATGATGATTCTAATTAATGAAACTGCAGTAAACACTGGAGATTGGCCAAAAGATTGGATTTCAAGTGCTCTCATCATTAATATATAGGAGATGATATATTAATTACCAAGTGTGTTAATCATTTCACTGTGTATATGTACATCAAATCATCATCACTTTAAATATATACATTTAATTTTTTCATTGAAGTGTAGTTAATTTACAATGTGTTAGTTTCAAGTGGGGATCACAATAAACTATGTGGATCACAGTAAATTGTGAAAAATTCTGAAAGAGATGGGAATACCAGACCACCTGACCTGCCTCTTGAGAAACCTATATGCAGGTCAGGAAGCAACAGTTAGAACTGGACATGAAACAACAGACTGGTTCCAAATAGGAAAAGGAATACGTCAAGGCTGTATATTGTCACCCTGCTTATTTAACTTATATGCAGAGTACATCATGAGAAATTCTGGGCTGGAAGAAGCACAAGCTGGAATCAAGATTGCTGGGAGAAATATCAATAACCTCAGATATGCAGATGATACCACCCTTATGGCAGAAAGTGAAGAAGCACTAAAGAGCCTCTTGAAAGAGGAGAGTAAAAGTTGGCTTAAAGCTCTGCTGCTGCTGCTAAGTCGCTTCAGTCGTGTCCAACTCTGTGATACCCCAAAGATGGCAGCCCACAGGCTCCCCATCCCTGGGATTCTCCAGGCAAGAACACTGTAGTGGGTTGCCATTTCTTTCTCCAATGCATGAAAGTGAAAAGTGAAAGTGAAGTCGCTCAGTCGTGTCCAGCTGTTCACCACCCCATGGACTGCAGCCCATAAGGCTCCCCCATCCATGGGATTTCCCAGGCAAGAGTACTGGAGTGAGGTGCCATTGCCTTCAGAAAACTAAGATCATAACATTCAGTCCCATCACTTTATGGCAAATAGATGGGTAAACAGTGGAAACAGTGGCTGGCTTTATTTTGGAGGCTCCCAAATCACTGTAGATGGTGATTGCAGCCATGAAATTAAAAAACACTTCCTCCTTGGAAGGAAAGTTATCACCAACCTAGACAGCATATTAAAAAGCAGAGACATTACTTTGTCAACAAAGGTCCCTCTAGTCAAGGCTATGGTTTTTCCAGTGGTCGCGTGTGGATGTGAGAGTTGGACTATAAAGAGGGCTGAGCGCTGAAGAATTGATGCTTTTGAACTGTGGTGTTGGAGAAGACTCTTGAGAGTCCCTTGGACTGCAAGGAGAAACAACCAGTCCATTCTGAAGGAGATCAGCCCTGGGATTTCTTTGGAAGGAATGATGCTAAAGCTGAAACTTCAGTACTTTGGCCACCTCATGCGTAGAGTTGACTCATTGGAAAAGACTCTGATGCTGGGAGGGATTAGGGGCAGGAGGAGAAGGGGACGACAGAGGATGAGATGGTTAGATGGCATCACCAATTCAATGGACATGAGTTTGGGTAAACTCAGGGAGTGGGTGATGGACAGGGAGGCCTGGTGTGCTGGGATTCATGGGGTCGCAGAGTTGGACATAACTGAGCAACTGAACTGAACTGAACTGAGTTTCAAGTGTACAACAAAATGATTCTATTATACATATGTATATATATTTTTACATTCCCTTATATGATAGGTTATTAAAGACACTGAGTATAGTTTCCTGTGCTATACAGTAGGTCCCCATTGTTTATCTATTTTATATATAGTAGGATGTATATGTTAATCCATGTATTTATTTAAAACAAGAAAAGGAGAAGGATGGAGGGAGCAGGCCTTTATATTCATGGAGACCACTCAGGAATAAACACCACACTGAGTGAAAAGAATGTTGTTGTTTAGTTGCTAAGTCATGTCCCACTCTTTTTAGACCCCACTGACTGTAGCCCACCAGGCTCCTCTGTCCATGGGATTTCCCAGGCAAGAATACTCAGCTGGGTTGCTATTTCCTTCTCCAGGGGAACTTCCTAACCCAGGGATCCAACCTGTGTCTCCTGCCTTGGCAGGTGACTTCTTTATCACTGAGACTCTAAAGAAGCCTATGAAAAGAAGGAGCTACCATCTGTCTCTACACTGAGCTTTGCAGATATCAGATGAAGGAGATCAGAAATAATCACTGATTCCACCAAGACCAAAGAGCTAAGGATGGAGAGGAAACAGGCAGAGTACAGGCCTGTCTTCCAGCCGCCTCTGCCACTGAGTGCCTGAGAGGCTTTGGTCAGGGCCCTTCCCAATGCTACCCCTCATATAAAGGGGAGGAGGCGCTTGGGGGAGGGAAACAGAAGAGAAGGAACTAGTTGCTTCCAAGCCAGACTCTCAAGTCACGTATTTGCAGTATTCTCTCAAAGGAGGGAATTCAGGAAGAAGGGTGTTCAAAAGGATCCATTCTTCAGAAAATGCTAGTAATTCGTTTCCTGAAAGGCAACCTTTTAGCAGGAAGAAAAAAATTCAGGCTCACAGCTTCCATAGCTCTTCAGGGAGGAAACTTCATCGTGCTGTTTCTACTCCTAATTAATTTAAACATCTGTCTGTTGTCTTCAGAAAACCATCCTCTGGGAAAATGGGAAGTTGATATTTTTGAGCATAATTTCCCACCTCCCCTCCAAAACCACATAGAAGGTCTTAGCAGTGAAAAAGAGTGGACCATGTTCTTCAACAACTCATTTAGACTAGTAGCCCACTGGGGACAGAAGGCAGGGGATAGCGAGAGGTGGGGAAGAGGAGGGAGGCTCAGAGCTGGAACTCTGTGGATCACAGTCATGCACAAAAGCCAATCCCTTGGCACTTTTAAAGCAGAAGAATGATGGTAGGGTTTGAGGAGGGCAAATTCAGATCTAGAATTCTCTAACGAATTCAACCTCCAGGCCATGGACCAGTACCTTCTGGCAGATGAGTGGTGCCATTAGATTAGAAATAGACTGCACAATAAAAGGAATTCACTTGAATCATCCCAAAATCACCCCCCCCACCTTCCTCCTTGGTCCATGGAAAATTTGTCTTTCTTGAAACTGGTCTCTGGTGCCAAAAAGTGGCTGACCGCTGCTCTAAGTCACTCTCTCCAATGCACCTGAACACTGATGAGCTGACCCAGCAGTTCCTTTACCCTACCCCGGGCTCAGTAGTGGTTTCCTTTCTAGATGCCACTTTCAAGAAGGAGGATTGAGTGAGTGTGGGAACACCCCTCTGCCAAGATGGCAGGAAAGGTAAGAGATTCAGTGCTCCATATGCGTGTGTCAGGAATGGGGGTACAGATAAGATTTCTACTCATGCTATGACTTTTCTCACCTCTGAATCTCTCTTATATAGCCATTAATACAGCATTTAGCCTTTCACATGCAGGAAGGCTTTCTCGACATCAGCATTGTGGACATATTGGGTCAGACAGTTCTTTTTCATGAGCGCCATTGGATGCATTGTAGGGTGTTTAGCAGCATCCTTGCCTCTACCCACTAGACGCCAGGAACACTCCCTCCCCTCCTAGTTATGACCACCCCAAAGGTCTCCAGACAGTGCCGATCCCCTGGGTGAGACCCATGGCTGGAGACTGTGTGTCACACTGGCCTCTCCAGGTGTGACATTGGGTCCCCTAGGATACAAGCCGGGCGAACTCTTTGCTGAGCCCCCTGCCTTAAAAACCCAGCTTGAAGTCTCAGATCTGCCACTATGCCTACATGCCATCATTTGTTTTCAAGTATAAAAGGAGAATGTATAATCTCAAAATGTTTTCATATCATGTCTAGATTCTATACCAATGTACCAATCACTAGCAATCAAAAAGTACAAAGAAGGTCATGTTTAGACTTTATGATAATTGACATGAGACTGAGAACTCCAAAGATTATGACCAACCAACAACCTTGTATAATTATCTGCCAGCTCTGTCAATAAACCGCTGCATGAGCTTGGACAAGTTGTTGAGCATCTCTAGTCCTCGATGTTCTCATTTTTGAAGACAAGTATTTAAGAACCAGGTTTCTTGGTTGGCACGGTGGTCAAGAATCCACTTGCCAATGTGGTAGACTAAAGAGTTCAGTTCAGTTCAGTTCAGTTCAGTCACTCAGCTGGGTCTGACTCTTTGTGACCCCGTAGACTGCAGCACATCAGGCCTTCCTGTCTATCCCCAACTCCATGAATTTACTCAAACTCATGTCCATTGAGTAGATGATGCCATCCAACCATCTCATCCTCTGTTGTCCCCTTCTCCTCCAGCCCTCAATCTTTCCCAGCATCAGGGTCTTTTCAAACAAGTCAGTTCCTTGCATCAGGTGGCCAAAGTACTGGAGTTTTCACTTCAGCGTCAGTCCTTCCAATGAACATTCAGGACTGATTTCCTTTAGATGGACTGGTTGGATCTCCTTGCATTCCAAGGGACTCTCAAGAGTCTTCTCCAATACCACAATTCAAAAGCATCAATTCTTCAGTGCTCATCTTTCCTTATAGTCCAACTCTCACATCCATACATGACCACTGGAAAAACCATAGCTTTGACTAGATGGACCTTTGTTGGCAAAGTAATGTCTCTGCTTTTAATATGCTGTCTAGGTTGGTCATACCTTTCCTTCCAAGGATCAAGTGTCTTTTAATTTCATGCCTGCAGTTACCATCTGCAGTGATTTGGGAGCCCAAAAAGGTAAAGTCTGTCACTGTTCCCCTTGTTTCCCCATCTATTTTCCATAAAGTAATAGGAACAGATGCCATGATCTTAGTTTTCTGAATGAGCTTCAAGCCAACTTTTTCACTCTCCTCTTTCACTTTCATCAAAAGGCTCTAATTCTTCTTCACTTTCTGCCATAAGGGTGGTGTCATATGCATATCTGAGGTTATGGATGTTTTTCCCGGCAATCTTGATTCCAACTTGTGCTTCTTCCAGCCCAGCCTTTCTCATGATGTACTCTGCATAGAAGTTAAATAAGCAGGGTGACAATATACAGCCTTGATGTACCCCTTTCCCAATTTGGAACCAGTCTGTTGTTCCATGTCCAGTTCTAACAGTTGCTTCCTGACCTGGATACAGATTTCTCAAGAGGCAGGTCAGGTGGTCTGGTATTCCCTTCTCTTTAAGAATTTTCCACAGCTCGTTGTGATCCACACAGTCAAAGGCTTTGGTATAGTCCATTAAACAGAAGTAGATGTTTTTCTGGAACTCTCTCGCTTTTTTGATGTTGGCAATTTGATTTCTGGTTCCTCTGCCTTTCCTAAATCCAGCTTGAACATCTTGAAGGTCACAGTTCACATATTGCTGAAGCCTGGCTTGGAGAATTTTGAGCATAACTTTGCTAGCATGTGAGATGAGTGCAATTGTGCAGTAGTTTGAACATTCTTTGGCATTGCCTTTCTTTGGGATTGGAATGAAAATTGACCTTTTCCAGTCCTGTGACCACTGCTGAGTTTTCCAAATTTGCTGGCATATTGAGTGCAACACTTTAATAGCATCATCTTTCAGAATTTGAAATAGCTCAACTGGAATTTCATCACCTCCACTAGCTTTGTTCATAGTGATGCTTCCTAAGGCCCACTTGACTTCACATTTCAGGATGTCTGGCTCTAGATGAGTGATCATACCATCATGATTATCTAGGTCATGAAGATCTTTTTTATACAGTTCTTCTGGGTATTCTCGCCACCTCTTCCTAATATTTTCTGCTTCTGTTAGGTCCATATAATTTCTGTCCTTTATTGTGCCCATCTTTGCATGAAATATTCCCTTAGTAACTCTAATTTTCTTGAAGGGAGCTCTAGTCTTTCCCATTCTATTGTTTTCCTCTATTTCTTTGCATTGATCACTGAGGAAGGCTTACTTATCTCCGCTTGCTGTTCTTTGGAATTCTGCATTCAAATGAGTACATCTTTCTTTTTCTCTTTTGCCTTTTGCTTCTGTTTTTTTCACAGCTATTTGTAAGGCCTAGTCAGACAACCATTTTGTCTTTTTACATTTCTTTTTCTTGGGGACGGTCTTGATCACTGCCTCTTGTACAATGTCCTGAACCTCCATCCATAATTCTTCAGGCACTCTGTCTATCAGATCTAATCCGTTGAATCTATTTCTCACTCCCACTGTATAATCATAAGGGATTTGATTTAGGTCATACCTTAATGGTCTAGTGGTTTTCCTTCTTTCTTCAATTTAAGACTAAATTTGGCAATAAGCAGTTCATGATCTGAGCCACAGTCAGCTCCCAGTCTTGTTTTTGCTGACTATATAGAGCTTCTCCATTTTTGGCTGCAAAGAATATAATGAATCTGATTTTGGTATTGACCATCTGATGATGTCCATGTGTAGAGTCATCTGGAATGGACTGAAATCATCTGGAGTTGTCTGGGGACTGGAATGCAAAAGTAGGAAGTCAAGAATTACCTGGAGAAACAGGCAAGTTTGGCCTTGGAGTACAGAATGAAGCATGGCAATGGCTAATAGAGTTTTGCCAAGAGAACACACTGGTCATAGCAAACACCCTCTTCCAACAACACAGGTGATGACTCTACACATGGACATCACCAGATGGTCAATACTGAAATCAGACTAAAGAAACACATGTTCAATTCTTGTGTTGCAAAGAGCCCCTGGAGAAGGAAATGGCAACCCACTCCAGTATTCTTACTTGGAAAGTTCCATGAACAGAGGAGCCTAGCAGGCTACAGTTCATGGGGACAGAGTCAGACACAGCTGAGAGACTGAGCACATTTAAGAACCATAACCTCAAAGGCTCCATAGTCTGGGATCCAAGTCATAGTCAGGCTGTACTGTAATCTTAATGGGTCCTACATGGAAGTCCTTCAGTCTGAGTTTGGCTGAAGCCCCAAGATGGGGTCGTCCCAACATACACAGTGAATTAGAAGACTCTTGACTAACTCGCCAAGTTTGGCCTCTCCCTATGGTTGGATAATGGATGAGAGGAAAAGCTGGACCAGTTTTTCATTCTTAAAAATAATGCTGCAGTGAAAACTCTAGTAAATCTTTCATAATTTACATATGTAAATGTCTCCTTAGGGTAAACACTGAGAGACTGTATCGCTGAATTTAAAATGTCCGCATATTTCCAATGTAAGTAGAAACTGTGAAATTGCTCTTCAAAATTCAATTTCTACACCCACCAACAATAAATGAGAGGAATTGCTTTCCTGTGTCATTTCTAATACTTAGTAATACCAATATTTTAGATTTTTCCAATATATTTTTTAAATGTTATCCAATTTTTGTGTTAATTTGCATGTTGTTAATGACCAGTGGACTTCCCAGATGGTGCAATGGTAAAAATCCACCTGCCAATGCAGATATGCAAGGGATGCAATTTCCACCCGTGGGTCGAGAAGATCCCCTGGAAAAGAAAACAGCATTCCACTCCAGTATTCTTGCCTGGAAAATTCCATAGACAAAAGGATCCTGGCAGGTTACAGTCCATGGGGTGACAAAGAGACAGACGTGACTGAGCGACTGAGAACACACACACAGCATGACCATGAGTAACATTCATGTTTGATGCCTAGCAGAGTCACCACGTGAAATACATTAGTAAGTATTTTTATAAGATTTTATAAGATTTTCCAAACACAATAGCAAAATTTAGTAGATGATGTGCCAGGAGGTATACTAAGTACTTTATACACATGTCTTCATTCATTCCCTCAACTGTTCTCTAAAGTAATTACTTTTCCTTTCCATTTGATAAAAAAGAAATGGAAGCCCTGCGAGATTATGTACATTCCTCAAGGTCACAAGGATAATAAGATAATACAAATTTTAAGCCAGGCCTAATTCCAGAAATCGCCACCCTGGTCACCCCCTAAATCTTGGGTGAGCACCTATTCTGGGCATGAGCTGCAGGGGGCCTAAGGTCACCAATGCTGTTTCCGGTCCAGGTATAGCAGGAGGACTGGACACACTTTGACAAAAGTATAGAGAAGCAGCACATGGTGAGCTTTACCACTTAGAGCTCACCGAGGGCTTTTCTCTCCCACTGGGAGAGAGAAGAGAGCAAGGAAGAGAGAGCAAGGCCTATTTGAACACTGTCCATCCATATCTTACAGAACCCGAGTGTCAGAGAGGTTGTGAGATCCCAAAGAGTTCCAGCTTACAAGAGGAGGGCCCACGGTAGCAAAGACACCTGGAGTAACTGAGAGGGGGCTCCCGGAGGCTGAGCAAATGAAGAAGGCCCTGGAAGAGGAGAACTTCACAGGGGCCTAGAACATCGGGAGGTTTCTGGGGTGAGAGGAAACACAAAGAATCGATTTGATCCTCCAAACGTCAACTCCAAAGGAACAGAAGTATCAGTGTTTTTCTGGAGTTCAAGCTGACATGTGTGTTTTGCTCTCCTTGGGGTGAGAGTTGCTGTCGCTCTCCTTCCTCCATCATTAAAGTCTTTGGACTCCTAAGTAAGATCTTGCTCTCAGGACCCTTCATTTGAAGTCCATTTATAGACACTGGTTGGGCCTAGAGAGTGTCAAAATAGAGTGAAGTAAGTCAGAAAGAGAAAAACAAGTATCATATATTAATGCATATATGTGGAATCCAGAAAAATGGTACAAATAAATGTATCTGCAAAGCAGAAATAGAGACACAGACATGGAGGACAAACGTATAGACACCAAGGAGGGAGAAAAAGAGGGGTAAGATGAATTGGGAGATTGGGATTGACATATATACACTGTTAATACTATGTATAAAATAGATAACTAATGAGAACCTACTCTAGTAGCTCAGGGAACCTACTCTGTGCTCTGCAGTGACCTAAATGGGAAGGAAATCCAAAAGTGAGGAGATATATGTATATGTAAGTTTGATTCACTTTGCTCTACAATAGAAACACAATATAGTAAAGCCATCTATCCTCCAATAACAATTAATTTTTAAAAATTGTTTAATTAATTAAAAAAATTAAAGGCTGGCATTAGGTTCCAAGAGAGAACAGGAGATCTGAAGCGGGCAGCACAGGCTCTGGTCCCACACGACTTTCTGTTTCCTCCTGTGATGGGACCAAGCAGAGTCTAATGATCTGCCCTACACTGGCCAGCCCTCCCATGTCTAATTTCTTTGGGCTTGCTGCTTGTGCGGTATGTGTTAGTTGCTCAGTCACGTCTGACTCTTTGCAACCCCATAGACTATAGCCCACCAGGCTCCTCAGTCCATGGAATTCTTCAGACAAGAATACTGGAGTGGGTAGCCATTCCCTTCTGCAAATGACCATCCTGACCCTGGGATCGAACCTGGGTCTCCTGCATTACAGGCAAACTCATTAAAGTCTGAGCCACCAGAGAAGCCCAACTTCTTTGGGAGTAGAGATCAAATCTTAATCTTCTCCTTGTCTCCCTGCCCCATCCTGCCCTGTCTCCACCTATAAGGCCTCACATGACTGCTTCCAACACAGTCACCGCACTTCACAGTTTACAAAATCACTCTGTAGCCAGGAGCTGGTGTTCTTCATCTGAAACCTGGACATTTTACAGTGTGAGGGGGGTTCTCTATTCAAAAAATAATATAAACTATTGAGTCAAAATGAAGCTATAATGAATAATGAAAGTTATATGAAATGAAGTTAATATGAAATGATTCCAAGCTACAAATTTTAGAAAGTGGACAAATATAAATATCAGAAAACCTAGAAAAAACATAGCTTTCTTTATCTCTAAGCATCTGCCTGACACACCTCTACAATCTTTTGTTCTACATTTTGTGGCTTTGATCATCTTTTCATGTGACAGCAATTGGCTGTGCCTAATTATATAAAGAAAATGAAAAATTAATTTGATTTTTTTCTCCAGGCTGATTGATTAAAATTTCTTTTTTACTAGTAGTAGTTGGAATGCACGAAATATGTGATTTATGCACAGAGTTGCTGATGGTAATACTGTTGCAGGGTCCTGCTTTACAAATACAGGTATTCTGAGAAATTCCATTTCCCATGATTCCCATCAAATAACAAAACTATAGTGAATTTATAATTATATATGCACAGCTTCCCAGGCGGCACTAGTGGTAAAGCAGCTGCCTGCCAATGCAGGAAATGCAAGAGACACAGGTCTAGTACCTGGGTCAGGAAGATCCTCTAGACGAGGACATGGCAACCCACTCCACTATTCTTGGCTGGAGAATCCCATGAACAGAGGAGCCTCGTGGGCTAAAGTCCACTGGGTCACAAAGAGTCTGACACGACTGAGTGACTACCAATCTGTAAAATGGAAACATTAATGTCAATCTCAGGAGGCCAAATGGAAGATAAAGCATAAAGTAAGTGCCGAGCACACAGCTAGCATACCAGCACTGTTGCAGGAGTTGCACACTGAAAAAATTGGTTGAGAATGGAGACAACTGGAAGGTGGGTCTCAGCTTCCTATGTGAACAGTCTCTTAGGGGTCTTCAACTCGGAAACATTCCATTATTCAAAATCCCCATAAAAGTAAACCGGGGAAGGATTTAAAGAAATAGCTACATATGATTTTTCACAGGCTAATCTGTGGCTCCATGTGGGTCAAAGAAGATTAAGGGCTCCTTGAAATTCAAAGGCTGATTACTTCAAAACCCATCCCAGGAGTCAAGCGGGATGCAGCACAGCTCAATATTTTGTGCACAAGCCAGAACTTTTAAGATAAGCATTTCAGAGGAAGCTAACATAAGGTGAAAGGTTTTCGGAAAGTTGTGACTTTAAAACAAATCCGCTGCTGCAGAGCTGAGCTCAGCTCACAGCCTTCACACCCATCGGCCCCCTTCCTGAGCCTATGCCCAGGCCCTAGTCCTGGTTCTGGAAGGCCTCTTCACTGCTGGAAAACAATTACCCCCTGTAGCCTCTGGAGGGATGGGGGAACTCAGAAAGGGTTGTCCAGGAAGCTGATCCCCTCCGGATGTCTTAACTTCCCTTCCCAGCCCCTCCCCCAAGCGCTGCTAAAGGTGAGGAGAACAGGAGGTGTCTGCACTTAATGGGGAACAAATTAAGTAACACCTTAAATCTTGCAACAGGTCAGGCAGGGGGATGAGGTGAGCGATGCCTCTTCAAGAAGGTGACCCATCTCCCCTGTTCATGGGGAGAAGGGCAGATTGGCAGAGAGAGATGGTGAGCATGGAATCAGGAGAGAAGGAAGCAGCCAGACGCACGTCACTCAGTGCTGCCCTGCCGGCTGACCAAGAACATGGCTTTGAAAGGTGCTTTCCTAGAGCCTGAAGTCCCTGCAAGAAGCAGGATTCCAACAAGGAAGTATGGATCGTCTGGGAGTGTTTCTCCCACTGGACCATCTTTCCCCCTTGCAGCATTTACCATGTGCCTACTGCATGCTTAGCTTCCCTGGTGGCTCAGCGGTGAAGAATGCTCCTGCCATTGCAGGAGATGCAGGTTCAATCCCTGGGTTGGGAAGATCCCTGGAGAAGGAAATGGCAACCCACTCCAGTATTCTTGCCTGGGAAATCCCATGGACAGAGGAGTTTTGTGGGCTACAGTCCATGGGGTTGCAAAAGAGTCAGACCTGACTTGGCAACTAAACAACAGCCATATGCTTGCTGTGTGTCAGATACATTCTTTATCTCTAACACTCACTGCACCCCCAAACAAAATAAGTATTATTACAGGGAAGAAACTGAGGCTCAAAGAGGTTATGGTCATTTGCCCAAGGTCACACGGAGCCCAAATCACAGCTGGGTAAGAATCTGTGATAAAGCCAATCTTTGCTGAGGTGAAGTCACTCAGTCGTGTCCGACTCTTTGTGACCCCATGGATTGTAGCCTACCAAGCTTCCCTGTCCATGGGATTCTCCAGGCAAGAATACTGGAGTGGGTTGCCATTTCCTTCTCCAGGGGATCTTCCCGACCCAGGGATTGAACCCAGGTTTCCCGCATTGGAGGCAGACGCTTAACCTCTGAGCTGTCTTGAGCATATGCATACAGACTTGCTCAGGATGACCTTGAACCCTCAGACCTTGAACCCTCAGCCAGCAGTCAGGGCTCTGGAGAAGGAATCAAAACAAAGACTTTCGGGAAAACTGATCAGGGCCAGCAGACTGATGATGAACTTGTGCTGTCCAGAATCAGCAAGCAAATGTGGAGCTCAGCAACAGGCTGTGGAGTTCACGACAACAGATGTGGAGTTCACAGCAACAGCCAATCCTGGACTGACTCACTGAGAGTTTCTTTAAGACTACCACCCAGGGCACTTCCCTGAGAATCCACCTCCATCAACGCAGGAGATACAGGTTTGATCCCTGGTCAAGGAACTAAGATCCCCCATGGCTTGGGACAATGAAGATCCTGCATGCCACAGCTAAGCCTTGGTGCAGCCAAATAAATAAATACTTACAAAATAAAACTAAACCCACCACCAAGGTTCCTTGTCAACCTTGAATTTCTGCCTTTATGAGCCTCAGTCTTTGGTATGGGAGCCTCTTCACAAGAGCTGCTCCCTAGAGACACCCCTTTCTCTAAGAATCCCCAAGCCTACTGCACCATTCTCCAGTGGCTTCCATCCCTGGCTGACTAGTCTCTCGCTGCCCTGCCTGGAGGTAAATTCAGTTTAATTCTCACAAGTTTCAAAGCTGGTTTTTTTTTTTTCATTAGTTTTTTTCTTTAAACTACTGCTTCCCTCATAGCTCAGTTGGTAAAGAATGTGCCTGCAATGCAGGAGACCTGGGTTCAATCCCTGGGTCAGGAAGATCCCCTGGAGAAGGAAATGGCAACCCACTCCAGTATTCTTGCCTGGAGAATCCCATGGACAGAGGAGCCTGGCAGGCTACAGTCCACAGGATGGCAAGAGTTGGACACACTTAGTGACTAAAGCATCAACCACAACCACTGCCTAATTAAACTTTCCTCTCCAGGCTTAATCCCCTTCAATCTAACCTACACATCCCTGACAGATGAAATTCATCAAAGTTTAACTTTGATCATGTCAGTCCCTATCCTGAATCCTGCCATAGGGTTTCCCCTTTGAATAAAGTCAAATCTCTTATTCCAATTTTTCCATCACTCTCTGGGGCTTCCCTGATGACTCGGCGGTAAAGAATCCACCTGCAGTGCAGGAGATGTGGGAGATATGGATCCAATCCTTGGGTCTGGAAGCTCCCCTGGAGAAGGAAATGGCAACCCACTCTGGTATTCTTGCCTGGGAGATCCCATGGACAGAGGAGCCTGGCGGGCTACAGTTCATGGGGGTCGCAAAGAGTCAGACATAACTGAGCTAGCACACACACATACACATCACTCTACTCAAGCCAAATGGAGACACCTCGTGCTTCCTGAGCAGAAAGCATGTCTCGGTGCTATTGGGAACACCAGTCTACACCTCACCCTCATGGTCTCAGACCTGGATGAGAATAGACAGGCTTTTCTGGAGGAAAGTTTCCACTATGAGTTCCATGATAGCAGGTTCAAGGACCATCTTGGGAATCAAAGAACTAGGCAGCTACCCATGCAGAAACCCAGGTTCACCTCTGGGCAATCAGGAAACACTGGTCAGAGCAAACAACTGTGCATATTCTGAGTCCTGGAGCATTTTTGCTCTCCGACCTCTGTTCCCTACATCTGCGTCTTCTTCCATACAAACGCTGACAAGGAAAGCGGCTCAGCTCTAGGGCATGAGGGCCAGTGGGCTGATGGGGCAGAATCCCACTGGCAAGAGTGTAGCTGTTGAAAGGGGGAACAAAGCCCTCTGGGGTGGACAGAGGAGAGGCGAGACTGGGGTGGAAAGTGTGCCTGGTGGCTTGGACATGGTAAGGGGCATCCAGGTCGGGTCACTAGCTCAGGACAGCAGCAGCAGGAAGTCATCCTCAACTGTACATCAGACAAAGAAACAAATGAACTCTGAACAAATGAAGAAACGTCTGGCACCCAGCAGCCGCCCCACGGTTGTTCATATAAATAAACAAACGAGCGCAGCACATCTGGGCCTGACACCATCTGCACAGTGAGAAGTCTTGGCTGTGCTCCTTCCAAGGGCTCTGCCAGCACCGATGTTCTATTTTTTCCCTTTATTTTTTTCCCCCTCTTGGATATGAAATGGAAATAAGGCCTGGGAAGGTGGGCCCCTTTTCATAGTTGAGAGCACAGATTCCAAAGTCAGCTTCACAAGAGACTCTCTTTTAGCGAGCGAAAGCAAAACGAGAAATAAAGCTGATCGGTGTTTGTGCATCACGTGTTGCTCTATTTGCTTTAAACACAGACAATATTTAGCAGCACGTGCAGCTTCTATATCCTCCTGATATTTCTGGAGCTGAGAATCGCTGGCGGCCTAACATAGAAACTTAGTCCAAATTGATTTCTCGTGTGAGACAGGCAATAAAAAAAGCAGGCTAGGGGGCACACCTGAAGGCCAGTGGCCCTTCTCCCCAGTTCTGATCCATCTATAAATGTATAATTGCCATCCTGGGTGCCAGAAAAGGCAAAGGGGTGTCAAGATAGTTTGAACCAAAGAAGTGACAGTGTTACATGCTGGCTGGAGCCAAATCGTGCAGCAGTAACAACCGTAGTTCGGTTAGGTTTCTGCTTATTACCACACAGGTTGTTAATTGTAATCAAAGAAAGAAAACTGCTGGGAGAGGGAAGTAGAGAGACATGATTACTCTCGGAAATGGGGGAAGAAGTGAAATGAACAATAATCAGGCTAAAATTACTACCAGAAAGAAAGGAAAAGAAATGCAAATGTTTTAGGCAGGGATTCACAGGAAGCCTATTGGCACCTTCTCCTTTGCTTTTCTTCTAAGGGTTTGGCCCAGAATGAAACTAACTAAATGACGCTAGCAAATGCCTCGTGTGTCTCCTACAAGAGAGGAGCTTGGCAGAGCTGCAAAGTTGACTATACCCCCCACCCTACAAGAAATCATCCCAAGACAAGTCCATAAAGCCAGACACCCACAGAGCCACAGTCTCCTGCCCAATCACTGTCAAATCCATAAATGGAAGAGATTCTGGAATTTCCCCAAGTCAATTAATAATTAAATTTGTCAGAACCAATAACCCATGACTTAAACCAGAAACCAGCAAACATTTTCAGTAAAGGGCCAGATAATAAATATTTTAGAGCCATGCAATTTTTGTCTCCACTACTCAGCTCTGCCATCCTACTGCAGAAATAGCCAAGACAATACATCAGTGAATTTGTGCAACTGTGTTCCAATAAAACTTTATTTACAAAAACAGGCAGCAAGCCATATTTGGTCTACAGTCTATCGTTTACCACTGCCCTGAATTCAGTGACTGTAATAAATCCTATCTGACAACACTGGCCATTTAGATGGCACCTGGCTTGCCTCTTCACTGGCTGGAATCTGTGAGGAGACAGAATAGGGATGGCTAGACTCATTCGACAGACAAGGGGTTGGGGGTTCACAGAAAACAGGCACAGCATACAAGGTCACATGGTTGACAGGTGGCAAACCTGGGATGTTACCTCCCTGTAGGCCTTGGGCCCCTGAAATCTGGTCCAGCTCCAAACCAGCTGCTGCCTTCCGAGAACCTCTGGCTGAGCAGTGCATCTGCACAAGTGCTGCGTCTATCCTGGCCTGCTCTGTCTTTCTCATGAAACCTCCTCTCTCTCCCTCTATCACTGCCCCAATGAGCTCTCACAGCATCAGATGTCAGCAGGACCCATTCCTGCTAAAAGCCCTTCCATATCTCCCATGACCCACAGTCTAAGTAAGACCTCCATGGCTCGGGCCACAGGGCCCTCCTGGCCCTGGCCTCTGCCCAGCTCTCCATCCTCACTCCTTGCTGTCACTCAGATGTGTCTGGCTCTTTGCAACCCCATGGACTGTTAGCCCACCAGGCTCCTCTGTCCATGAAATTTTCCAGGCAAGAATACTGGAGTGGGTTGCCATTTCTTCCTCTCAGGGGATCTTCCCAACCCAGGGATTGAACCCACTTCTCTTGTGTCCCCTGCATTGGCAGGCAGATTTTTTTATCACTACCACCACCTGGGAAGCTCTCACCCCTCACTGAGATCTCCTAAACCTTAGCAATTTCAAACAGCATGCTGCTGCTGCCGCGGCTGCTGCTGCTAAGTCACTTCAGTCATGTCTGACTCTGTGTGACCCCATAGATGACAGCTCACCAGGCTTCCCCATCCCTGGGATTCTCCAGGCAAGAACATTGGAGTGGGTTGCCATTCCCTTCTCCAGTGCATGAAAGTGAAAAGTGAAAGTGAAGTCGCTCAGTTGTGTCCAACTCTTTGCGATCCCATGGACTGTAACCTTCCAGGCTCCTCCATCTGAGGCATTTCCAGGCAAGAGTACTGGAGTGGGGTGCCATTGCCTTCTCCGCAAACTGCATGATGTGACCTCAAGTCATCACCCTGTGGTAGGTCTCTGTGTTTTGTACATAACCGATTCTGAAGCATAAAAGCCCACCCTCCTCCTTCTACCCCTTATCCTGGGATGTTTTTGCTAAGGATACCATGGTGGTATACAGGACTTAAAAATTCCCCAAGAGTTAGAAAACCTAGGTTTTGAGTCCAGTTCTTCTGGGTAGACTGGTGGTCCTCTACTAGCCAGCCAGCCCTTTGGCACTCAGGTCAGGTTCTTCCCCCAAGAGGATGCCCTTGAGTCCATCCCACGCTGGGCTGCTGGGGCTCTGTTCATACCTCTGGGATGATTAAAAATACCCCCAGTGTAAAGGCTCCCTCTGCCCACTGCCTGAGAATATGATGCGCCTGGGCATCTTGTTAACCCTTCTATCCCCACACACGTCTGAGTGCCTGGTATTGAGCAGATGAACAGTAAACAGTAATTGGCCAGGTGGATAAATGAGAGAATCAGTGAACAAAGTACATGGATGAGGAAACTGAGAAATTCTCACTCAGGCTTTCTCATAAAGTGTTGAGATGAACAGAGAGGGGAAAAAATTAACTTTCCTTTGCTACTACACAAAATTAAGACAGCTCCCTACTTGTGTTTCTGGTTATTTAGACTCTGGATGACACAATTAGCATTCTGTAAGGCTACCTGTAATATGCTGATACTGCAGGATTCGCAGGTAAGAGGGGGGAGAAAAGGTCTTTGCATGGTTGAGTTCCTCACATCACTGAAGCATCAGTGACAGCTGACTTGACAATAAACTCCAAGCTCAGAACCCCCACAGTCCAATTATTTCAGCTACCTTCAAGCCAATTGATGTTACACATACAGAAGAGTGAACAGCAAAACTGTATTAATGAGGTTTTCTACAAAACAGAGAAATAAATGCAATCTGCAGCAAAACATACTAACAAGGGGCTCAGTGGAGTATGGAATTAAGATTTCACTGAATAACTAAAAAGACAGAGTTTATACTTATGGTAGCCAGGAAGACAATGGAGAAAAAGGTTACCCTCTGAGTTGAATGGGCTTCCCAGGTGGTGCTAGTGGTAAAGAACCCCCTTGCCAACGCAGGAGACATAAAAGACTTGGGTTCCATTCCTGGGTGAGGAAGATTCCTTGGAGGAGGGCATGGCAACCCACTCCAGTATTCTTGCCTGGAGAATCCCATGGACAGAGCAGCCTAGAGGGCTATAATCCATAGGCTCACAAAGAGTCAGAGACAACTGAAGTGACTTAGCATGGATGACTTGGAACCCCAGATCTTATGTATTAACTTAGGTGTTCAGAAACTCACATTATTACCTAAAATTCAATTTCCTCATCCGAACAATGAGGTTGATGATATAGGCCTGCCTGCCTTACAGGGTTGTTGTGAGATTTTAATGAGATGACCTCATTTTTCAAAACTGTAAATAACTATAAAGAAGTACAAGGTTACTCTATCATCCAGGCTTCTATTTAATCCAGCAATTATTTTCACCAAAGGACAGCAGGATGCTTCCCATAAGAGATAAATGTGACCCATGTTTTGCTCTCAACATTTACGCTTCTATTGGAAAGAAAACAAAAATGCACTGGCTAGCACCAAAACCTAATTGGGGAAAAGCTATCGTACAACAATGAAATGTCACATGCTAATAGGAGCTCCCCTAGAGATGATATATCGAGACTAGATTTCAAAGGAAAGAGCCCATTCTGCCCAATTAGCAAAGATGGATCAATTTCTAAACATGATCTTCTCCCCAAATAAATATCAAAATTTCAATCAGGTATTTTCCAACTTGCCTGGGGCATTCCAATTAGATAATCAATCCAGGGGACACTAATTGACACCAGCACTGGATCAGGCCCTGTACTGGGAGCTGAAAATACAATAGGACCAGACAATGAATTCACAGTCTAAGGGGAAACAGAGGGGGAAATAAAGGATTCTAGAATAGCACAGGAGAAATGGTGGAGGGGGAACAAAATGGTGAGGAGGGACAAAATGGTGAGGGAGGGACAGAGAAGGGAAACATCCTCTGCATATTTGCAAGCATTTCTTCTGTAGTATGAGTCGGAAGCGTCCTGCATTGCAAATTATTTGTCATCTGAGAGCATGGAAAAGTGCTGCTCACACCTCCACTCAAAAATGCCTTTCACAGCATCCGACAGCGGCCAGAAACCCACATGTAGAGGGTTTCCAATAAAGATATTCCTGTTTCTAGTTTTTATTCCAAATCCCTGCTACTCTGGGCTAGGAAAGAGAGAAGAAAAGTTTCAAAATCATTTCACACAAATTCTTACAGTTAATCCTCATCCCATGATGATGATTTGGGTTCTATTAATCCATTTACAAAGGAGGGCATGGAAGCTCAGAAAAGTTAAGTGACTTTTCCAGCGTGGCACAGCCAGCAAACCCTAGATCCTCCACTCCAAAACTGAGTCTTCTCAAATGCTACGTTAGCTCAAGAGTCCAGCCCTTTTAAGCCGTCTAGAGTAGTTTCTAGGATCCCAGCCTCTGCAACTTGGGCAACTGAGTCTGAGGTCTGGAGGAAATGGAGGTTCTGATGAAGAAGAAGAGAAAGTTCTTGGGTCTGAGATGACAACAGCCTGCGAGAGAGTTAGCGTCGAGTCAGAGAACAGGCATGGCCTGCTGCAGAGTTCCGCCAGGACTTATCACAGCCTCCCAGGGTGACGTTCCCAGCACGTGGCGGGCCTCACTGGGCAGCAGCGCTTTATTATCACTGCCCTGACAATGTGCTCACTCAGCAGAGGCTTCAGGGAAACCGAGATCTCCCTGCTGTGATTATTCTTACCCACACCAGAGCTGTGTCTGCCGAGTTCCCATCTTACAATAAGGAACCACAGGTCAGAGGAATGGTCTTGGTTACTAAGACCGAAAATGCTAATTCCTGAGAAATCTCAGCAATTCGGGTTTCAGCTTTATCTCCACCTTCCTAAAGGACTTTGCGCATATCTTTAGCCTTACCTATGAAATGAGGATTATCCCCATTAAATTACTTTCAACACAAGGCAGAAAAATAATAAATTAATATCATTACTACAGGGATGAAAGCATATTCATTCATTACAACAAGTTGGTGCTGACTTACTAGGTGTCAACAATCACTGTCCGAAGGGTAATGAAACCGCCTGGCCCACCTGATGCTCTAGCCAGAAGGGTTCTTTGAAAAGATTTAAAACTTGAACATGAGTAGATAACTTCAGGACAGTTACACTATCATCTTGGCCTCTCACATCTGAAACTAATCCTTGAATCTATTCCAGCACTTGGATCTAATCCCTTGATTGCCCTATGAGTGAGATTTCGTTAGTCACATTTTATAAATGAGCAAGTTGAGGTTCAGAGATATTAAGTGGGCTTCCCAGGAAAAGAAAACAATAATGAATGGAAAGGAAGGGCTTGCATCCATCTTCTGGTTCCAAAATGTGTGCACTACTCCAGAAATGTCTCTGGCCTGTTGGCCATATTCTTATAGATAATATCCACCCTATTTTCCCTAAAAACTAAAAAAAAAAACTGTTTTTAAAAACTTGTTTGGAAATAATTTTCTGTTTACAAAAGATACGAAATGTAGTCCAGAGTTTTCCTTTTGCTTTTCTATGAGCTTCCTCTAATGTTACAAAACCTTAGTCCATTTATCAAAACTAACAAATTAAATTAGTATTAAACTACAGATTTTATTAGAATTTTCTTGGTTTTTCCAGGAATGCCCTTTTTTTCTGTTCTAGAATCCAGTCTGGGATATGACAGATATTGTTGATTAGGTTGAAGTTTCAGATTTAGGGAAGGGATCACAAGATGTCATGTCATCACATCATCATAGTAGGGATACAATGTCAACATGACTTCTGACTACTGACTATAAATTTAATCACTTGATAAAAGTGCTGTCTGGTTTCCCCTTCCTATTCTCTATTTGCTAAAAGCAAGTCACTAAGTCCAGCCCACATTCAAGGGAAAAGGTACTAAGCTTTGCTTTCCAGGGAAAGAAGCATCACAGAGTTTGTAATCATATATAAACAGCACTATATTAATTAGTAAGTATGTGGGGAGATATTTTGTGCCTATGCAAATGACCTGTTTCTCCTTAAAGTTTCACTGACAAATTTTAGAATCTATCAACTGATCTTGACTGTAGCTATTATAACTGCTTTGCTTTAATAGTGATTTTTAATTTCCTTTATTCCTTACACATTAATTAGAACAATCCTATGAGGAAGATTTGCCCCTTCACTATTTACTCAGTCATATCAGTATGTTAGCTTCTTTTTCTCTCCCTGCCCCAGAAACAGATCCAGCCATTTCTCTGAGTCCTAGTTCCTTTTGCTGGAGACTGGAATTTAGCAACCAACATCTGGGAGGCGGGTGTGCTCACTGCTAATGGGGTATCCTTGATTGTAGGCTTTCTCAGCAGACAGAGCTAGGAAACAGATATATGTATAATAGTTCATGTATGCTGACAAAACTTTCCTTGACCAAACTCTTGTTGGGTTTCTTTGAGCCCTCTTCTTGACTAGAACTTGACTTTATACTCAACCTGAACTTTGGTCTACCCAGCAATGAAAGCTTGCAAGGTTTCTTGATATCTAATCACCTTTGATATCTGGTCAAGTTCCTTGCCCTCTCCCCATTTTGATTCCTAAGTTCTTGACCAGCCTTTAGCAAGAATCCTGTTGGATCAATCTAGCAGGAGTCCCCTACTCTTGATATTTCCTTTTAGTAATTTTCCATCCACTGACCCCCTTACTCTGTTGGCTATATGTCCCCAGCTGTATTTGCTGTGTAAAGAGTTGAGTACAATCCATCTCCGCTATTGAACTACCTCTGTTATGATAGTCCTAATAAAGTTGTCCTTACCATTTTTTAACTAGCTTAGAATAATTTTTATTCTATAACTGCATACACACATCTATAATTATTTCTATTACTAGTGGTACACACACTAACATATCAAAATAAATATGAGTTCATATTGATATCTTTAAATCTAATCCAGCAACTCAGGGTTCATTCTTATCTTCATCCCTCTTGCTTATCAGTATTTTCTTTCTCTGACAGTGAGAAACTCCTCTCTTATTAGCTACAGCTTATGTTGTTGTTGTTTAGAAACTGAGTCACTTCCAACTCTTTTGTGACCCCATGGACCACAGACCACCAGGCTCCTCCATCCATGGAATTCACCAGGCAAGAATACTGCAGTGGGTTCCCATTTCCTTCTCCAGAGGGTTTTCCTGACCCAGGGATTGAACCCACATCTTCTGCATTGGCAGGCAAATTTTTACCACTGAGCCACTAGGGAAGCCATATCTGTTAAACCCTAGCAGCCATATAGCAATTTCAGAATTGTTAGCCCACTCCAGTACTCTTGCCTGGAAAATCCCATGGATGGAGGAGCCTGGTAGGCTGCAGTCCATGCAGTCGCTAAGAATCAGACACGACTGAGTGACTTCAGTTTCACTCTTCACTTTCATGCATTGGAGGAGGACATGGCAAACCACTCCAGTGTTCTTGCCTGGAGAATCCCAGGGACGGAGGAGCCTGGTGGGCTGCCGTCTATGGGGTCGCACAGAGTCAGACACGACTGAAGTGACTTAGCAGCAGCAGCAGCAGCAGCAGCAGCAACAACAGCAGCAGCCTATATTCAGTGAGAAACAAACTTGCCAATCAGAGTACAGTGTTGACCAGTAGCTCTTTTCTGTCTTTATCCTTAAAGCATCCATCCAAAGTTTCTTTTTTTTTTTCAAAGAAATACATTTTTTTTTAAATAAAAATGTTGTGATATTTGACATTATCAAAGTGAAAGTTGCTCAGTTGTCCCCAACTCTTTGTGACCCCATAGACTATATGGTAGATGGAATTCTTTTTTTTTTTTTTAATTCTACATCCAAAGTTTCTTAGGTCCTTATTCCCCACCACCTCCACCAAAGTTGTGTCACATGATTGTATGCAGTTAGATTCACATTCATCACAGGTTGTATTTGATCCTAGGATCCCCTGCCACTCCTTATTAGGTGAAGAAAGTTCTCTACTATTCCTAAATTACTTAAGTTTATATCATGAATATGTGCTAAATTTTGCCAAATGCTTTTGTATGCCTCTATTGAGATGATCATAAAGAGTTCGTCTTCTTTAGCATCTCAGAGGATGAGATGGCTGGATGGCATCACCGACTCAATGGGCATGAGTTTGAGTAAACTCCGGGAGTTGGTGATGGACAAGGAGGCCTGGTGTGCTGCAGTCCATGGGGTCGCAAAGCAGTGGACACAACTGAGTAACTGAACTGAACTGAACTGATTGAGATGGTCATATAAAGTTCATCTTCTTTAGCCTCTTAATAAGTGAATTATATTCTTCAAACTCCAAATGTGAAACCAATGTTGAACTCTTGAGATGAGTCCCACTTGGACATGATGTATCGCCTTTTATGTACTGAAGACTTTGATTTACCAGTATTTTCTTAAGGATTGTTGCCTTATATTCATGACTTAGGGTGATATTAACCTTATAAAGTGAGTTTAGACAATAAATGCTGGAGAGGATGTGGCCAAAAGGGAACCCTCCTACATTGTTGGTGGGAATGTAAACTGGCACAGCTACAATGGAGAACACTATGGAAGTTCCTTAAACACCTAGAAATGGAGCTACCATATGACCCTGCAATCCCACACTTGGGCATACATCCAGAGAAAAACATGATCCAAAAGGATACATGCACTCCAATATTCACTGCAGCACTGTTTACAGTAACCAAGACATGGAAGCAACCTAAATGTCCATTGACAGAGGCATGGATAAAGAAAGTGTGGTCCATATAGATAATGAAATGTTACTCAACCATTAGAAAGAATGAAATAATGCCATCTGCAGCAACGTGGATGGACCTAGAAACTGTCATACTGAGTGAAGTCAGTCAGATAAAGAAGGAGAAATACTGTATGACATCCCTTCTATGTGGAATCTAAAAATAAATGATACTAATGAACTTACAAAACAAAAAGAGACTCACAGACTTAGAGAACAAAATTATGGCTGCCGGTGGGGTGAGACAGGGAGTTGGGGATGGACGTGTGCACGCTGCTATAATTAAAATGGAATAAACAACAAGGACCTGCTGTAGAGTACATGGAACTCTGCTCAATGTCATGTGGCATCCTGGATAGGAGAGGAGTTTGGGGGAGAAAGGATACATGTGTATGTACTGAGTCCCTTTGCTATTCACCTGAATCTAACACAGTGTTGTTAATTGACTATACCCCAATACAAAATTAAAAAATAAATAAAATCAGTTTATAAGTGTTCCTGTTTCTATTTACTGGAAGAATTTGTGTAGAATTAACATTACTTCTTCCTTAAATGTTTGATGCCACTCACCAGTGAAACCATCTGGGCCTTCAGAATATTAATCAGAGTTATTTAAAATTCCCTGGCAGATATGTCATATCTGTGTTGGGTTCTGATGATTGCTGTCTTGGGTGTTGTTTCTTTTTTCTCAGAAGGAAGGGAAGTGTTGCTTTTCCTTGCCTTTTCAAACACCTCGTGATTTTTTTGTTGAGAGCACAACATGAACGTGGAGGACAGGAGAGGCTGGGGTAAATAGCTTTTGTGAACATGCCTTCCCTTTGGCTGGGTCTCCAGTGTCAAGGGCTGGGCTGAGACTTGTTGTTGCTGCAGTTACCCTCAGCATACCATAGTCTTCAACGCTCCTGTAGAGACAGCTTGTGTCTAAGGTTTACCAGGGCAATGTCTGTTTGATTCCAAGCTCGGTCTTCCCTTTGTGACTCAGAAAGGGTCTCCTTGCATACTCTTGGGCTCTCCTGTCCCTCTCTCTCTGCTCTGTTTGTCACTGAAATCTCCTTAGGGTGGGTGGTGAGGATGGGAGGGGAAGGTGCCTTCTCTGGAATCCTGATTAGGAACTGACCTCAGATTCCTAATCAGAACTGAACCCTGTACCTCATCCCTGGCTTCCTGGTGTTCCTGCCTCCTCGCTTCCGCCACTGTGGGCCCAGGACCTGATCCCTCCCCTCTCCCTTCCTTCAGATGCCCTGAGTATTCAATCCCCAGTGACCATGGACAGGAGAGCAGCCCTTCTCCAGGGCCCCAGATTGGAACTATTGTTCTGTAGCGGAAGTGGAGGAGGCTGGGGCAGGGTTTCTCACCTCATCCCTCCCACGTGGCTCCTTTGCCCCTCACTCAGATCTTCTGCGGGATAGATGAGGTTCATAGGGCTTATGGAAAAAGTCTACAAGAGGACACAGACCTCTCTTTTCAGCAGCTGCAGAGACCCTCTCTGTCCCAGCAGTCCACACCCAGCCTTCACCCACCTGGCAGTTTCTCCTCATGGTGTGTCGCCTGTGGCCCAGGTGAGCAGAGTCACCTCCTCTCTCCCTGTGGGCACTGTCTCGCCTTAGATTCCCTGCCAGTTGTTCCCTCTGTGACCTCAGCTCCCTGGTGACTTCAGAAACAGTCATGAACTTGAAATAGGCCCACTATTTTTCATCACAAGGGTGGCTACTAACAATCCTTCCAGCCCTCTCCTCTACATAGTGATGTAGAGGCCAAATTCTTACCTTTTTATGGCTAATTTTTATTTTAGTTCTTAAGGCTTCATTTGAATGAGCTAAAAACCTATCTTAATAGGAATGTCTTATTCCAGTTCACATAAATCTTAAAACTCTTCTAAAAACTTTAAAAACTATCATTACAAATCTAACTCAGAGAAATCTCTTTTAACCACAGTATGCACCTAATTATAGAATTTGAAAGGATTATTACTTAGACCCAACAAACATAAACTTGAACAGTCCTGTTTTTCTGTTTGCTTGTTTGTTTGTTTTAAGACTCCAGAGGCAATTAAAATGAGAATAATTTGAAAGTGGAGAAAGCTTCCCTTTTGGGATAACAGAAAGTGGCTGCTGCTGTGTGGAAATGGAGAAAGCATTCTATTTTCATTTTATTTATTTTATTTTTTGCCACTTTAATACAGTGGTTTTATTTTTAGTTCACATTTAATTAGTGGTGCAGAAGACAAGAGTCAGAGTCATTCCAAGGCAGGAAAAAGGAGCTATTCTAGGCAACACAATACTAACAATAACCTAGAAAGTACTGCAAGGAGATGTATTTAACTAACTCTACACTAGGGGCGTTAGGAAAGGAAGCCAAGGAGGTTACTCAGCTTTGAAGGACTGGATTGTGAGACATCATGTGAAGGAAGGAAGGAGACTTCAGTAAAGAGGTTCCAGAAAGAGCTATGGACTGGACACAGGTAGAGGGGGGTGGGCTGGGGGCAGGAAGAGAAAGCTAGGTGTCTACAGATGAAGTGCTGACTGCTTGCTAGGACTACAGGGAGGTTCCCCCCACCTCCTAGTTTCTGAGCAGAGGAGATATTCTAAAGCAGTGAATTTCTCAAGCAAGATGGACTGAAGCAGGGGCTCACATGGGGGTGGTGGAGTCCAAGGAAAAGCACTCAGGAACTCCCCAGGGTGCTAGAGTAGAAGTAAGAGAGAAAGAGTTGAGATACATGGTGAAGGTAGAACAGAAAGGATTGTTTTACTGCCTGAACACAGGGAACAGGGAGAAAGGATGGCTCAGGTTCTGAGTCTCAGCCTCACCATAGCAAAGGCAGGTGCAGCAGATGAGGCGGTGGGTGCATGTGACAGACCTGGCTGCCATCCTAGCTCTGTGACTTCCTGGCTGTGCGGCTTCAGGTAAGTTACCTAAGCTTTCTGGCCTGGATTCCAAGTGGTAACACTGGGATACTGGTTTCAAAGCGTTTGTACTGTCTAAATTAGAAAACTTACATAAGACACTTAGCATGGTACCTGGCTTGTAGGAGGCAGTCAATAGCTGTGCATCATTTTTAAAATCTTGTATCCCACATATGGCTACCAGAAACTTCTCTGTGCCAGGACTCTGCCCAGCAGTGAGGACACAGCAGGCAGAAAAACAGACATTGTCTCTATCCTTTAGGAGCTCGAAAGCACCAAGAACTAGGCGTTCTAGACTCAGGAAAGGGTCAAGCTGGCACCCAGAGTGAAGCACTCCCTGCAGCAGGGAGAGGATGGCTGAGGAGGGCAGAGGACAAAGCAGGCCATCCGGGCATTTCTGTGTCGGGTTCACCCGAGCCTGAGGCTCTCTCCCTGCCCTCAAAGCACAGAGCACGTGAGCCTCTTCTCTCCATCCTCATCACAGCACCCATCTTCTCCATCAGCCCAGCCTCCGCCTTCTCTCAAGCCGAGAAGTGCCCCAGTGGAATTCTAGTGGGAGGAAACAGATGGCTGCAGACTCTGCCAGGTGCTGAGTCCCTCTGGCTCCCTCCTCTTTCCCCTCGATGACCACCTCTGTCCTACATCAAGCGCTGACTCCTGGCCAGTTCCAGGTCAGACTGCAGGTGACCCAGCTCAAGAAGAAGAAACCATCACCAAGTCACCAGGCTCTAGGTCCCTTGACCTTGGACTGACCTCAACAATCCAGCTCCCTCCTGCTTCCTGAGACCACAGCGGGTCCCTGACCACTTTGATCAACAGACATCCTGAGTCGTGCACGGCTAAGGTGCGGTCCACAGGTTAGGGCTCGATCAAACAAGACACTGTTCCTCCCCTCAGCGAACTCTGCCTGGGCAATTATGGGTGATTATAAGACCCCAAGATGTGTATGTGGCAGACAGAAGGGGGTGCTGAGGGGACACCAAGGAGAGGCTCCCAGTGCAGCCAGGAGCAGGGAGAGGAGCTGGCTTAGCTGATTACATCACCAGAGGTGATGTCTTAGCTAAATCCCTGAGGAAAGGTAGGATTCGGTCAGATGAAGGACTGTGTAGGAGGGAAAGAAGCCAGAAGCAAAGAGTGGATGTGATGTTTAAGTAATTGTAAACTGTTCAGACTTGGAGGAGGGCATGGCAACCCACTCCAGTATTCATGCCTGGAGAAACCCATGGACAGAGGAGCCTGGTGGGCTATGGTCCATGGAGTCATGAAGAGATGGAGCGACTGAAACGACTAAGCACACACACGCAAACTGTTCAGAAGGGCTTCCCTGGTGGTTCAGGAGTAAAGAATCCACCTGCTAATGCAGGAGACCCAGGTTCAATCCCTGGGTCAGGAAGATGCCCTGGTGGAGGAAATGGCAACCCAGTCCAGTATTTCTTGCTTGAAAAATCCCATGGATAGAGGACCTGGAGGGCTGCAGTCGATGGGGTTGCAAAGAGTCAGACATGACTTAGCCACTAAACAGCAATAACAAACTGTTCGGAATGACTGAAACTTTCTTCAGACCCGATCTACTGCATCGTGTGCCAATTCCATCCAGGGCTCCACGCCTGCAGCTGCAGCCTTGTCACCTGCATCGCCCTTCCCAGATGCCAGTCATCTGCCCACTCAGAGCGCAGATGTCACGTGCTCTCAGCCTCCCCAGGGCCATGGTACAGCCCCCTGCAACGCCACACCTCTCCTCCTGCCAGGCCCTCCTCCAGATCCCCACTTACTCAGGCTGCCCCATTCCCCCTTCTTCATCATAGTCCTCTCTGGTCGTTGCCTGGGGAGCCCCTGGCATCTCCTGAGGCAGGAGCAGCCCTGCGACTGAGCCGATGCTCAGCCAATCAAACCTGTGGGCGCGGCCCCTCTGAGCTCCGCCCAGGAGAGGAGGGTATTTGCGGGAGCAAGGGGGACTTCCTGGGGGCCCTGGAAACTGAGCCTCCTCCCAGCTTGTCAGCTGCACTGCAGGCGTGTGAATCTAAAACAAGAACCCTGAGGCAATTTTCTCTCTGAAATGGTGCTGAATTTCCAACCAAGGGGGCCAGCGGCTGGTGGAGAGCTTGAAGGGAGCCCTGGGTGCCCCTCCAGAGCCGCTGTCAGGAGTTGGAGATAAGCGTCCTCCACCTGTGACAGGGACCACAAGTCTGGCCACACTCTGAGCCAGGTGGGGCGCGGCACTTGTAAACAAGCCAGGGTCAAAGTCACCAGCAGACGCCTAGGGAGTGGACAGAGAGAGGCAGACAAGAGCTGCCGGAAGCTTTTGTCCATGTGTGCCTGTCAAGTCTGAGGAGCTGGGGTTGCAGGCTGTCTGTTTTTGGCAGCCGGCCCCGCCCATCCTGGAACCACGGAGCTGGAGGCCTTAGGCGTCCTGGCCTGCAGCTCTGAGACCTGGATTTTAGCCTCTGCTGCAATTCTCATCCACACGTGGCCTCAAGCCAGTTCTTAGCTCAGTTGCAACTGGCCACCTGATGAGAAGAGCCAACTCATTGAAAAAGATCCTGATGCTAGGAAAGATTGAGGGCAGGAGGAAAAGGGGATGACAAAAGGTGAGATGGTTGGGTAGCATCACCGATTCAATGGACATGAGTTTGAGCAAACTCCAGGAGATGGTGAAGGACAAGGAAGCCTGGCGTGCTACAGTCCAGGAGCTCACAAAGTGTCAGACCCGCCTAAGCAACTGAACAGCATTTGTCTGAACTATTCAAAACTCCAGCTGTCTTCCACACGTTTGCTTTTTTGACTTGCTTCCCATCTCATTCAAGTTACTGCAGTTCAATAGTGCAGCCCCAGACACCATCCCCAAGAGCCCCCTTCAAAACAGAGAGCAGTGTCCTTCTAATTCCCATTATATTTTATAGATGTGCATGCTCAATTGTTCAATTGTGTCTAACTCTTTGTGATCCCATGGATTGTCACCCACCAGGCTCCATGGGATTCTCCAGGCAAGAATACTGGAGTGTGTTTCCATTTCCTTCTCAAGGGGATCTTGCTGACCCAGAGATCCAACTGGAGTCTCCCGCATTGTGGGAAGTCTCCTGCACTGCAGGTAGATTTTTTATCACTGAGCCACCAGAGAAGCCATTTTATACATACTTCTTTAATTAAAAAACAAAAAAGTTTTTTAAAACTAGAATCTCTGCAGTAGGTCCACAATCTTTGACCTACTGGGGCTGCAAAATTCAAAGTTTTCCTATTTTAGAAATGGACAGAGGGCATGTAACACCCACTTGGTCTCCAGCAGCACTCAAGCACCCCACCATCAATCTGCGGCAGTTCTACAGCAGAGCATGCAAATATGGGGATGCACAGGAAATGGGATAAAGATAACTCTGCTCAGCTCAGAAAAACAAATCAAGATGAGCAGGGTTTGTGCAAAAGCAGCTGCTGGTATATAGCTGCTGGTCAGACCCCAGCCCAGACAGACGTCTGGAATCTGGGTTCCATTACTGTTGCCACCTTGACTGTTTGTACCCAGATAAGTTCTCTAACCTGAGCTTCAGTTCCTGAGTCCATAAACAGAGATCATGATGTGAACACAGGCTCTTAAAGATGTAATGAGAGAAAAAGGCTGGACGAAGGAGGTAGTTGTTCATTTAGTCATGTCTGACTTTGCAACCCCATGGACTGCAGCACGCCAGGCTTCCCTGTCCTTCACCATCTCCTGGAAATTGCTCAGACTCCTATCCACTGAGTCACTGATGCCATCCAGCCATCTCATCCTCTGCCATCCCCTGCTCCTCCTGCCTTCAATCTTTCCCAGCATCAAGGTCTTTTCTAATGAGTCAGCTCTTTGCATCAGGCGACCAAAGGAGGTAGGGCGTGATGGAAATCTAAGGAAGTGGGAGCGGGGTCCTCTGAGTCTGATGTTCCAAATCTCCTTGTCTGAATTATCCTATCCCCACTACACCCCTATAGTGAGCATTTTCTTTTATATTTCCAGTACCTAGCAGAGAGTCTTGCAAATAATAGGTCTCAATGAATGTTTGTTGAATGAATGAGAGAATGAATTACTGAGGATGCACTCAGCAGTCAGTTGGTTCCCGAACAATAAACATATCCTCCATCGTCCTGTGTCTATGAGTGGCCTCTTCTTCAGCTTTCTGTTCTCCAAGCAGCCACCCTTGGCCAGTCACAACCACTGTGGCAACAGCTGCAGAACCAATCACTCATCAGTCAGCGACTCAAACAGAATTGCATGAAGGGAGCTGTGCACAGAATTGATAGTCACGCTGGGGTTTCACGGAGGTGCAAGAGAAGGAGGCCAGCGAGCTGTCCAGAGCACACGGTTCTGAGTTGGACATGCCTGGTTGTGATTTCCAACTTTGTTGCTTCCCATATATGGTCCCGAGGCAAAAGACCTCACCTTCCAAGGCCCTTGCTTTCCTTTTTAATGCAAATAATAAGAAAACCTGTCTCCAAGAGTTGATGATCATGTCAAAAGCACAAAACAAGAAGCCAGAAGCAGCTGTTATGGTTTTACACTGCAGATTACTGCACTTTAGAGCAAGATGCAATCTTCTACCATCACCATAATTATGTTAATTGCGTTAATGTATATTGCAATTAAAGCACCTATATTTGTCTTGGGCATTTTATCACCTATCACTTGATACCATCCTGAATGTCACCATGGGACTTTGATCAAGACAGTGATTGATGGATGGCAGACACCAATTAAGGAGTGAGCCAGATTTTTTATTCTCCTCACCTCTTTCTAAAGTGTTGATTTCCTACACTCTCGGAATATTCAAACCCTATGTACTTTCCCAAGGGCCAATTAAAATGAGGTCTTTCCATGAACACTTTCTTTCTTGTCCCCCAGCCATAAATGCTCTCTTGTCCCCTGTACAATCCCATCCACAGGAACAGTGGACTTTTGTCTTCCTTCTTGATTGTGAACATCTAGTCAGCAGGGGCCAGGTCTAACTCACCTTTATCCCTCTAGTGTTCAGCACAGAGACCGGTACTTAAAATACACCTAACCACTGAGTGAGCCCATTGACAAAATCATGAGGAAAAAGAAGCCTGCCAGGTAATGAGCAGCAAAAGCAAGCAATAAATACAGCACCTCTCTTTCCAACGGAACATTTATGTACCAAGATCATACCTGTGTGTTTGTCTTGATGACAGTGGTTTTCGGGTTGAAGCATGATGCTTCAGGAGATACTAGACACACCACAGTAGAGGCTGGCATCGTGGTAGCTCTTATCCCCCTCCTCCCCTCTCCCAGCCTTCCTTCTCCCATCATACATAAAAACGATGTGTTTCTTGCCCATCTGAAGTTCTCTCTATGCTGAGCTGCCTCTGAAGCCCAAAGCAAAGAGATGCTCCAACTCTCAGGAGCCTCCTTGAATCCTGGCACTGTCATCTACTCACAGTCTGAACCACTCTGATCCACCTCACAAACCCATAACTTCAACAAATCTTATTTTTGAGTTAATAAGTAGACAAATTTGCTATGTATATACACATATAAAAATGTACACATACTGATAAATTACATATTAAATAGGAATCCAATACAGAAAAAAAAAATGTTAACAGTTAAAAACTATAATAATTAAGGGAAAGTACAAACTATATTGCAAATTATGTGCATATTTTTGTTGCAGGGATGTATGAAAGAATGATTAACAAAAGACTTTTAAGTGTAAAACTATATTAGGTTAATTTAAAAATTTGAAGGGGAAGAGAAATGGAAATACAACATCAAGGAAAAGAAGGGACATGTAAACTTGCAACTGTTAAGGAACAGTTTATTCATGTATTTTTTTTAAGTGAATAATGGTAAGTATAAAATCACTATGGTTTTTACATTCCAGTAAATACATTATAAGAAGGGATGCAATGTTTTTATTATAAAATGTCAATATTTTACAGGAAGCCAGAAATTTATGTCCTTTGCAGCTCTTTATATGTATGATTAAAATGTTTAGAAATCTACATTGATTTTAAAATTACTTCAGGAATATGCCATGTTCATCTTACCTAAACTTATACATTTTAATAAACAAATGACCTGTTGAAATTTGAGAAAGCAAAGGTGAAATGAGAAAAATACTAACTGCTACAGAACTGAATGTGTCCCTCCCAAAATTCATATGTTGAAACCTAATCCCCATTTTAAAGATTAATTTTTTACATTTCTTTCATATGTGTTGAGTTAGTGAATTTTGAACTATAAAGTTTTCCTTTTCTTAGTCTTTCTGAAGATGGAAAACATTGACCAAAAAATTAAAAACTTATATGCAAAATTTTCTAAATGAAGTAAATGTAAGAGAGATTTAAACAGTCAATGTTTCAAATAATGATCTTATAAGTTCACAGTATCCTTGCTTCTGACATTATTAAAGCTTAAAACATTGCTAAAATTATGCTGCTAGGAGTGATGCTCTTTAAGAGCCTCTCCATAGATATTGCTAGGGAATGTGTGTACATGTGTGTAGATGTATATGTGCATGTGTGTGTACACAAACACATATACTACACACAGGTGTAGCTATTTTATTTTTATCTGTAGCTACAAATGTGCTCAATGAACATGAATTTGAGCAAACTCAAATTCATGAGTTTGGTAAATTCATGGACTGGCATGCTGCAGTCCATGGTTTGCAATGAATCTGACATGACATAGCGACTGAACAACATAAATATCCTACGTGGGCTTCCCTGGTGGCTCAGAGGTAGAGAATCTGCCTACTAATAGGCAGTATATGTGGGTTCAATCCCTGGATTGAGAAGATCCCCTGGAGAAGGAAATGGATCCCCACTCCAGTATTCTTGCCTGGAGAAACCCATGGACAGAGGAGCCTGGTGGGCTTCAGTCCATGGGGTCACAAAAGAGTCAGACATGACTTAGTGACTAACACAATAACATAAATGGTCTACAGAGTAGCAGTGAGTGCCACAAGCACCAAAACTTGATTTGCAAACACTGTTCCCTATTAAAAGAAACACATTGCAAGCATAAGATGCTCGAAGAAATTGGCCTCAGAACACAGTGTCATCTCCATCATATTCCTGCTAAAGATACAGGATCTAATCACAAGGAAACATTCAATTCAGTTCAGGCACTCAGTCATGTTTGACTCTTTGCAATCCCAGGGACTGCAGCATGCCATGCTTCCCTGTCCATCACCAACCCCTACAGCTTGCTCAAACTCATGTCCATCGAGTTGGTGACGCCATCCAACCATCTCCTCCTCTGTCATCCCCTTCTCCTCCTGCCATCAATCTTTCCCAGTATCAAGGTCTTTTCCAATGAGTCAGTTCTCTGCATCAGGTGGCCAAAGTATTGGAGTTTGTACTGGAATAATGGAGGAAACATTAGACAAACCTAAATCCTGGGACAGTCAATAAAATAACTGGCCTGAAATCTTCAAAAGTATCAAGGTGATTAGAATCAAGAAAAATGGAGGAATCATTCCAGACCCAAGGACAGCAAGGAGGCAGACAAATAGACACATCAAGCAACTCTAAATGCATTTGCCCTAAAAGATATCACTGGGGCAATCAGCAAAACTCACATCACTTTGAGGGTTGACAAGAGAACAAAGCATCACTGTTAATTTCATGATTCTGTTCATAGATTGTGTTTCTGTGGGAGGTTTACCCTGTCTGCAGGAAACACACACTAAAGCAATCCAGTGTGTGGGACAGCAGGCAAGCAACCTACTCTCAGATGGTCCAGGGAAACAGAAGTGTCTTGCACTGTACTCATAACTGTTCTATACATTCAAGACAGAGTTGAAGATTTTTTCATTAAAATAAAAAGGAAATATGGGTTCTTGGGAGACTCCATTTCTTCCTCTGCACAATGGAAGTGTTGGAGCTTGGGGAGGCTTACTGAGAGAATAAGGTGCATGCATGTAGCTTAGAAGACACTTAGCAGCCCGAAGATGCTAACTATGGAGCACATAGAGAAACAGTGCTGGTTGGTGAAGCCATAGGGGAAAGCTGGGTGTACCGACATCTGGCATCTGAGAAACAGCCAACCTGTCCAGGCTTGTTTGCTTCCTTTTGTTTTCCAGGACAGAGTAAATTGCACAGAATGGGACCATGCTCTCATTTTCCCTTCTTGGTCGCCATTTGTCAAAGATTGCAAACCCAGTTGAAAGTAACTGACCTCAGCCCTGGCAGCCACACAGAAACCCTTCCATTCTCTGTGTCCATCCTTCCATCAACTACGAATTGGCACTCACCATGGGCACTTGCCCTCTACCTCTACAAGGAGTAATTCATGTGCTGCTGCAGCTGCTGACCTTCAACATCCCCTGCAAGGAGTTCAGGGAGGAGAACCAAAAGGAGGCACTCTGTGCTGGGCAAAAAACTGGCAGGGCAGGTCTTCAGATAGATATTTTCAGGAGTTGATTTTATGAGCCCAATACTTGTATCTCCTCATATCTAGAAAACCACTAAAATTCTTCATGGTGACAACTGTTCCTCGTGACTAGTGGAAAGTTTCATCCGACTGGCAGAAAGCTACTGGAAAAATATAAGCTTGATTGGATGCACTCTTTCATAGCCAAAATCAAGATATATTCTGTCCTTCCCTGCTGCCTCTTTGGACTAGTTTCTCAGGGCTACCTGAGGTGCTCTCTCCCGGGCTGCAGCCCTTATTTCGCCAATAAAACAATTCGCAACTCTCCTGTTGTGCATTTTTTTAAGTTGACATTTCTCTTCAGCTTTCCTAGAGCAAGGCTGTGCACTTAGAAATGACCCAGAACACCAAGTATAAAACAGAAATCATGGGTAAAGAGCTGAGCAGTTGGGAAAATGAGGGAGAAAGACTAACCCTTCAGTATCTTTTATTGATACATCGGTGACCATGTAACTAGATCAGTGATTTTCAGTGAAGAGGGGTAAGAGGCAATTTTGTTCCCCGTATTTGGTGATGTCTGAATTCATTTTGATTGTCACAGCTGGGGCTCTTGGAGGTAGGGGAGAGAAGGTGTGATCATTACTGGTATCCAATGGGTAGAGGCCAGAGGTATGGCTAAACATCCCACAATGCCTAGGACACCCTCCACAGCAAATAATTATCCAGTCCAAAGTGTCAATATTGTAAAGGCTGAGAAGCCCTAGAATTTATTATCTAACAAGAAATACGTGCAAATAAAAATATATATATTTGGCTTCTGCTTAAAAAAAACCTACAGATCATTAAGTGGACAGCTGTTGATGCTTTACCAGGCTAAATCGCATACAAGATGTAGGGTTTAAATTTGTAATTCTAAAGCCCAGCATGACAGTATAGAGCATTTAATGCACAGGCAGTCTATTGTAATAGAGGTCACTGTGGCTGGGAGGAAAGATGGAGAAATGGCCCCAGGTTAATAGAAAGTGATGGAAATTACAGGGTCAGGGCTCAGAATTTAATTTTTATTCTGTCAATGGCTAAACGACTATTTTCACAACTGGCCAGGAATCTCTGCCTTTCCTCATCTGTGAAAGGTGATTAATATTCTCACATTGGGCTTTCCCGGTGGCTTGGTGGTAAAGAAAACACCAGCAATGCAGGAGATGCAGGAGACAGGTTCTATCCCTGGTTCAGGAAGATCCTCTGGAAGACAGCATAACAATCCACTCCAGTGTTCTAGCCTGGAGAATCCCACGGACAGGCGAGCCTAGGGGTCTGCAGGCCATAGAGTCACACAGAGTCAGATACGAATGAAGCGATTTAGCAGGCACACATCCTCACGTTGCCATCCATTGTACCCTTGACTTGGTCACCAAGCAGTACCCTAGGTGGCATTCCTGAGACAGACCCTTCCCCCATATCCTCCGCTGAAAACTCCTTCCTGAAGTAGCCAGGTAATCTTATGCATATTTCCTGAGTTTGTCAGATGCTAAAAACTACCACTAAGTACAAGAAGTTAACTACTTAACCTCAAGAGCACCCAGCCCCTAGACCTACTGGTGCCTAAGGATTATTAATGTTAATCCCTGCCCCCACATCTCAACTTGACCCAATCAGAGGATTGGAGAGAATTGCACAGGAGCTGATCCCAAGGCCTGGGGTGCCCCTCCTTCACCCCGTCTTTTAAAATGCTTTGCTGAAACCCCTTGGGGGAATTTAGGGTGTTTTTGAGCAGGAGCCACCTGTTCTCCTTGCATGGCCTTGCAAAAATCTTTCCTCTGCTTCAGAGTCCAATGTTTCAGTTTGTTTGGCACCACCTGTGCGTCAGGCACATGGACTTGCATTTGGTGGCATGTTGACCCACATGCCACACGCAGGGAATACACAGAAGCCGACCTGGAAGCCAGCCTCTGCTTTAAGCAGCACCCGGATCCCTCAGGATTCCTTGGACCCCTTCACTCTTGCTCTTTATGACTCTTATTCCCAATACTCTTGCTTCCAACCCCAGCTCAGGGGTCGGCTCCCAGCTTGTGTCTCAGCAACGGTGTTGTCCCCGCTGGCCTCTCAGCTGCCACATCTCAAACACTTTCTCTTTGGCCCCTGTTCTGAGCATCCCCCTATTTTTCTGATCCCTTATTTTGGCAAAATCTATCGCCACTGGGGTTGACATTGATTTTACTACTACACTGGGCTGTGGGACGTGGGTCATTGATGACAGAGGTGGAAACAACCTATAAACAGATGTGCTCCGTAGACAACATCCCTCTGTCTCTCATCGCCTTAGAGCCTGGACCACATCTTGTGCATAACTCGTGTTCAGTAAATTCTCCATGTTGTTGATGCAGCTCACAGGTGTGTACGTGTTGGGGGCCAGGGATTAGCAGGAATCACAGTGCCCATTATCCTCACAGAGCCACCGTAGTGAGGAAGACAGACACCTCCAGAACCAGCAGCAAGCCCTGGCAGGAAATGGGCCATGTGGGCTGGAGGGGCATGTCCTCCTCAGAGACTGTCTCACTGCGAATGCCAGGGGTTAACACAGCCTCAGAGTCCTCCCTGGGTGCTGACTTGATTAGATCTGACCCAGGGGACTGAGTGTTCATTTGTCATGATATATGAATCCAGAAGTCATCTAGGGAAGCAAGCAGGGTTGAGATTCTTCTTGTAAGAACAGACTGAAGAAATCAGAGATGCTGGCCCCAGAGAAGAGAGGATTCTCTGGGGGCCTGAATTAGGATTAAAGGGGGATTTCAGCTCAAAGTAAAGAAGACCCTAACTGACAAGAAAGAAATGATTTCTTTCTCTCTCATGTAAGAAGACAATAAAGAGATGAAAAGTGAATGTGTTAGTCACTCAGTTGTGTCTGATTCTGTCTGACCCTGTGGACTGAGGGATTCTCCAGGCAAGAATACTGGAGTGGGTAGCCATTCCCTTTTCCAGGGACTCGTCCCAACCCAGGGATCAAACCCCGCCTCCCGCTTTGCAGGCAGGTTCGTTACCATCTGAGCCACCAGGGAAGTCCATGGTAAAAAGATAGCCTTCCACAAATCAAGAAGAAGATCCTCACCAACCATTGAATCTGAGAGCACCCTGATCTTGGACTGCTCAGCTTCTACAACTATGAGAAATAAATTTCTGCTGTTTAAGCCAAAGAAAAAAAAAATTAGAAGACCACTCCAGTCATTAGATTCAGTTCAGGGCAAAAAGGCTGAGCCACTGGAAAATGTATATTTTTCATCACGAAGTAGGATGTCTGAATCATGAACTCTGATGAGAAGGGTGGCAACATGGCTACAAAACAACAACAACTCCACGGAGAAGGCTCGTTATTTCACACATCACACAATCACCCAATCAAGAGCAAGCCCCAGGATCCCACACTTGCTGAGCGAGGCTGAATGAGTCACCGGATCTCACTGGGCCTCTGTTCCATCCTCTGTCAAAGGAGGAAAACCATATCCCATTCTCATAAAGCAGCACAATGAAGTAAGAGCAGTGAGCTCACTTTGAAAAGCATAAAGTGTGATGTAAGGGATGTGGATTGGGGTTGCACTCTGCCCCCACCGCTGCGATGTATTTGGGCTGTTCCCCATCTCCTGGCAGGTCTTCTTCCCCAGGGGCCCCATACTGCTCATCTCCGGGCCACCATCTGAGCATCGGTGACATTTTCTTTCAGTGAGAGCAACACAGAGGGTACCACTGGCATATACACACTCGCATGTGTAAAACAGCCAGTGGGAAGCTGCCGTGAAGCGCAGGCAGCTCAGCTTGGTGCTCTGTGCTGCCCCCAGAGGGGTGGGGCGGAGGGAGGCTCAAGAGGGAGGAGATGTACGTGTACATGTGGCCGATTCACACTGTTGTACAACAGAAACTAACATACCATTGTAAAGCAATCATATTCCAATTAAAAAAATGATGCAGTGAACTCAGTGGACTACATCGAGCAGTCTGCATAGTTATAGTTAGTCACTCGGTCGTGTCCGACTCTTTGCAACCCTATGGACTGTAGCCTGCCACGCTCCAGTATCCATGGAATTCTCCAGGCAAGAATACTGAAGTGGGTAGCCATTCCCTTGGGCTTCCCTGGTGGCTCAGCTGGTAAAGAATTCACCTGCAATGCAGCAGACCCTGGTTCAGTCTCTGGGTTGGGAAGATCCCCCTGGAGAAGGGAATGGCTACCCACTCTACTGCTCTGGCCTGGAGAATTCCGTGGACTATTTCATGGAGTTGCAATGAGTTGGACGCAACTGAGCGACTTTCACATAACCATATAAGCCATTCCCTTACTCCAGGGCATCTTCCTAACCTAGGGATCGAGCCCAGGTCTCCTGCATTGCATGCAGATTCTTTACCATCTAGCCACCAGGGAAGCCCCCTTCATCCTATCAGTATGAAGATCATATTTTATTGAAACGAGAGAACACAGCCCAGGGTCTGATGAGCCCCTGTGTGCTTCTCCTCTGATCCTGGCACTCTCAGGCTGACCACATCTCTCCCTCTCGAGGGAGCCTGCAGTCCCCCAGTCTGGGAGGATGGAGTACAGCCAGTCCACTGGGGCGGCAGGACTTTGAGTCAGGGGAATTCTAGGTCTGCACTTTTCCTGATGGGTAATCTGAGTCCAATGCCATAACCTCCCTGAGCTCAGAGTTTTCAGCTGTAAAATTGGAGGGGTTATCTTAATTCTGATCTCAGAGCTTGCTGGGAGGATTACAGGAGATGAGGCTGGACAGGCCTCAGGAGCAGATAAGGGGGCCTCCTGCCTGCTGCCTTGACTGCCCAGAAAACAAAAACAGTTTAACTTTCACACATGGTACAGGACTCTCAAAAGCATAAGAAGTCAGCTGTTTCATTTACGGTCTGTAAACTGGGCTCAATTCCATAGAAAACAGTGTAAAAAATCACATTGCTCTCATCATCCGCACAGTAAAACCATGAATACCGTTTCTGAGATAGGCCGAAAAAGGTAGTCCAGGGCTTGGGATGAGATGATACAACTGTGTCCTGGGGGATTCGGAACCACAGACACAAAAATGAAAAACATTACATATACATACATGTTTGGCACACTCATGTACATGTGGGCACGTGTTTGAACTCAACTGGACTAAGATGATCACTGAGACACAGCTTAGCTTGAGGCAAAGAACAAAAGATTTGGAGTCCCAAAGACATTCTGGGTCTGTGGTTCTTACCAGATTTATTACTTTGAGCAAGCTACTCCTCCAATCAGCATAATGACTAATTTTCAAAGTTGTTGTGAAGATTAAATCATATGCATAAATTACCTAACCTACCATTTACCACAAGGTGGCTCAGACTGTAAGAATTTTCCTGCAGTGCAGGAGACCTGGGTTTGATCCCTAGGTCAGAAAGATCCCCTGGAGAAGGGCATGGCTACCCACTTCAGTATTCTTGCCTGGAGGATTCCCTGCACAGAGGAGCCTTTTGCGCTGCAGTCTAGTGGGGTTGCAAAGAATCAGACACAATTGAGCGACTAACACTTTCACTTTTAAGTGTCTGATATCCAGTAATTTTAAGCAGTTGCCATTATCTATATGGGCCTCCCTGCTGGCTCAGTAGGTAAAGAATCCACCTGCAGTGCAGGAGACCCAGCTTCGATCCCTCAGTCAGGAAGATCCCTTAAAGAAAGAAACGGCCACCTACTCCAGTGTTCTTTTCTGGAAAAATCCCCTGGACAAGAGAAGCCTGGCGGGCTACAGTCCATGAGTTTGCAAGAGTCAGACATGACTTAGCAACTAAACCAACACCACCACCATCATCGACATGAATGTATGTGATCGCATTATAGTGGACTGTGTATTGGTAGAGATGAGACCCACGTGAGCTGACATCCTAAGGTCATGTGGAACATAGTGAATGGGGTAAGAATTTTGTGTGCATCGCTAAAACCTTCAGCTTGTAATTCCCCATCTGTGGCTTCACAGGGGAAAATAGTAAACCTTAGAGAAATTTCCAAGAAAAGTGCTATGTGATGAAACCTGCAAAAAGATACACAGGTCCGGGAAGGGCTGGCAGAGAAGAAGGAGAAAGCCAGAGGCCCCACGTGAAGTGAGATAGTGAGCATCAGCCCACTAAGATGGGGAGCTGAGACCCCAGAAAGCACTCTCTAGGCCTTTAAAAGGAGGGCAGTCCCAGCCAGGCTCCGTCAGCTGGAATGAGGTTGGGCACCCAGTTTTGGTTAATACTGCTGTCACCTCGTGTCGCCAGAAGAGGTCCTGCTGGGATTCACTGGAGAATAAAGCTGAGTTCTTGCTGTACCACCTGCTGGCCTCCTCAAGCATTTTTTCATGACCCAGGCCTTGCAGTCTCACCTGCCACAACTTTGGATCAGAAAGGATGTCTGAGTCACTGAGCTTGAAGTCTATCTCTTGCAGTATCATCTATTTTCCTGTGTTATCACCACATAGAAAATGGACTTGGTTAAGCTGCACAGAGTGAGAAGATCCCTGGGTGGCCATGGGGCTCTTTACACTGGTGGAAGGATCTTTGAAAACCCCATCTCAGTATTTCTCTCTCATCAGTAAAGAATCCACCTGCTAATTCAGGAGATGCGGGTTCGATTCACCTGCTAATTCAGGAGATGCGGGTTCGATTCCTAGGCTGGGAAGATCCTCTGGAGGAGGAAATGGCAACCCACTCCAGTATTCTTGCCTGAAAAATCCAATGGACAGAGGAGCCTGGCAAGCTACTGTCCAAAGGGTCGCAAAGAGTCGGACACAACTGAGTGACTGAGCATGCATGCCAATATCTCACCCAGCACCATCCTTTTATGTGCAGTTCGGCCTGAAATTCAAATATATGTTTAGAAATGCTTTACTCTCCAGATAAAAGCTATAATTAATATATCACTGATTTTCTTCTAAAGGACAGGCAATCAAAAAGAGGAACCAGCATATTAGAGCAATTAATGGAAATTAGAGTTGTGAGGACAATGGGTTTACACTCTGGTTTCCAATGTTTTGAGGATTTAGACAGGAAGGTCAAAATCTGTTGTGGCTAGAACCTAAACTCTGATCAACATCTGTGTCTTCAAAGGGGCATCACACACGCAGAGTGAGCTCTGCAAACAGCAAAACATAACAAGACAAGTTCTCCTGCCACGGAGAACTCAAAATCTAAACAATATGTAAACTAAATAGCAGATGGAAATATTCAATCAAAACAATGTAGACCAGGAAGGGGCAGTAGGCTCAGGTAAGGGGGATATTTCAGGAAGAGCAGAGTGGAGCCAAGGTTATGAGCACAAACATAGACCCGCCGCACCCCCGCCCCATACCCAGCATTGGGTCCACTAGTGACGCATCTCCACAGCTGTTCCCACAAACCAATTTCAAACAGCTGGGCTAAGCTGCAAACTTCCATATATAGCATCACTCCCTGAATTGCTCTAAAATCACCCTTTTTCTGGAGTGTGGGCCATTTAGGGGAAAGTCCTAGGTTTTATTTTTTCTATTCCCCAATTTCAGTTCAATGCCTACAGAAAGACAGATACCCTGGAAATTCTCCCTGAATTCCATTCAACTGAGGGCTGACTTTTCACGTCTATTCAGTTTTTAGGCAGGATGTCTTCTCTGAGTTTCTAGAAACACATATGCATCTTTCAAGGCCCTCTGTATGTTGCCTCCTAACCCAGAAGCCTTTCTTAACCACTGTAGTCCACAGCAGCCTGATCCTGTACAGAGTTCAAAAATCACTCCTCAATCCCTATATTTCTTTAGGTATGTGCATCTAATCTGTAAGCTCCTTGGGGGTGCAGAGAAAGTCTTTTCATCTTTGCATCTTTTACAGCTGATTTTTAAAATAGATAAGGTGTTATGGACTGAGCTGTGCCCTGCAAAATTCAGATGTTGAGGTACTAACCCCTGTACATCTCAAAATACATATTTGAAGATATGGTCTAGTCTTTAAAGAGGTAACTAAGGTTAAATGAGGTCATATGGATGGGCCCCTAATCCAATAGGTATGGTGCCCTTATAAGAGGGAGGGATACCAGGAGTGAGCATGCACAGAGAAAGGGCCATGTGAAACACAGTGAGGATACAGCCCTCTACAAGCCCAAGGAGAGAGGTCTTAAAAGAAATCAACCCTGCTGACACCTTGATCTTGAACTTCCAGCCTCCAGAACTATGAGAAAATATATTTCAGTTGTTTAAGCCTCCCAGTCTGTAGTATTTCATTATGGATGCTCGAGCAGTCTAAAGTATAAGATATAAAACATGAAACCATCTTTTACTTCTTCTTTCTCTTCTAAGCAGTAGAGGGAGGAACAGGGAAGTAGAGAAGAAAAGGGGGTGAATTCAGCTTCCAAGTTCCTAAATATTGACGAGCATATTGATAATCACTAGACTCATTCCTAGAATCAAGAGTGTGTGTGCATGCTTAGTTGTTCAGTTGTGTCTGACTCTTTGAGACCCCATGGACTGCAGCCCCCCAGACTTCTCTGTCTGTGGGGATTTTCCAGGCAAGAATCAACGATAAGCATACATTATGTGTGAACACAGATTTAGATTGAGGAAGAATGATCTAAAGTTATGGACTTTGGAAGTAAGCAAGCCCTGGATTGGAAGAGTAGATCTGCCATTTACCAGCTGTATGTCACTTAAGCTTGCTGGATCTTGGTTTTCTTTCTTTCTTTTTTTAGTATTTGAGACATTTAGTTCTTCCCAGTCTTAGGACAGAGTGCAGTAAACACTAATGCGTTAATGCAGGTAAAATATCTACTGTGACTGCCACAATGCTGGATTCCAGGGCAGCCACAATAAAGGAGGTATTCAAAGCAGGAAAGAAGACACCTCTAGAGAAATGGAGGAAGGTAAAGGGCTCAGTACATGCTTCCTTGGAAGGTTCTGGGCTTGCATCTTTAGGAGGGTTTTCACCCACACCTGGATGAGCGGCTGAAGTGGTGAATCCTCATACAGACTCTCCTCAACCCAACTTCAGACAGGCCGCCCTAGCCCTTCCTCCACTGGGACACGGTCTTGGGTCTGGTGCTTGAGATAAAGAAATCTGCCATGTAGTTTAGTGAGAGTCTCCTCCCCTGTAGTATCTGATCACCCTCAATATTTAATTCCTTATCCCCCTGTATCCTCTTAAGTGATATCTGATCTTCCTGGCCTGCCCTCTGCAAGAATCCCCCTACCCTCTTGGTAACTGTCCATCCACTGACCACCCAACCTGCTTCTTGACTATAAATCTCTACTTTTCTTTGTTTTGTTTAGAGTTGAACTTAGTCTCTCTCCCCTACTGCAAAACACCATTACATTTATTCCTTGAATGAAGTCTTTCTGACCAACTTTAACAAGGGTGAGAATAAAATAAAAAAAAAAATTAACAATCCAAATCTCTCCATGTGGGCTTGAATCCAGTCTCTTTTTTCTGGACAGATATAATATATTCATCTCTTGAACCCCAAAGTCTATTACATGGCACTTCTGATAAATTGTGTTCAGGTAATAGCAGTAGCTGCTGGGAGTAGGAGAAAGAGTAGTAATTCCTCCTGTGACTTGCTTTTCTTTTCTTTCTTTTTGCTGTGAAGATATTTTTTATTTTTATCTTGCTGCTGCTGCTAAGCTGCTGCTAAGTCACTTCAGTCATGTCCAACTCTGTTCAACCCCATAGACGGCAGCCCGCCAGGCTCCCCCATCCCTGGGATTCTCCAGGCAAGAACACTGGAGTGGGTTGCCATTTCCTTCTCCAAAACATGAAAGTGAAAAGTGAAAGTGAAGTCTCTCAGTCGTGTCCGATCCTCAGCGACCCCATGGACTGCAGCCTTCCAGGCTCCTCTGTCCATGGGATTCTCCAGGCAAGAGGACTGGAGTAGGGTATCATTGCTATCTTATTTATTTTTAATTGAAGTATGCCTGGGAAATCCCATGGACAGAGGAGCCTGGTGGGCTGCAGCCCATGGGGTCACAAAAGACTCAGACTTGACTGGTTGACTAAACGACAACGGCAGAGCTGATTTGACTTGCTTTCCTAAACAACAAGCTGAATTCCCAGCAGTCCCATCCAGAGACCATACCTGAGAAAGAGGGCCTCTTCCTGGGTCTTGTCACTTCTGGACACATCTCCTCATCTATTGTTGACAAAAGAACTTGAGGACACACCCATTTAGGATCCTTTTGTCCAGTTTGTCAAAACTCTTATTTCAGGATGCTCAGGCTTCCTAAAATAGTTCCTGGTCATCATGCCCAGCAGTGAAGCTGCTTTGGGAAGTGTCCAGTTACCCAGAGCAGAGATTCCCTAGGTCATGACTGAACCCACAATGACTCTCAACACTCCATCCTGAGATGATCACTGTCAGAGTCTCTTGATCATGCTAATGAGCTCTTTCACTAAATGATCTCCATCTCAGACCACTGATGTTTGAAGTCACACCACTCGTGGGTATGACTTCAAAGAAGATCTGGGAATGGCAGATCTTCTCATGATTTCAGGTAGGCTCAAAAAGAGAGAAAAAATAAAACAGACCTGGAAAAGATAGCAAAATGTCAAATGACACTATGAAAACAACTTTTCAAATTTCAAGTGGATTAAAAGCCAGGAGATTTTTCTCACCTCCTCTCTGTAAGATCTTTAGTCATGTTGAAGGAGGAAAAAGAATAACTTTTAAGGATGTTTTTCTGACAACATCTACATACAACATGGATGAAAAAGTGGAGACAGACCATTGTTCAGCCTTGTTTGTGATCATCTGTAAAAAGGAACAGTAGATAAGCACTATCATTATAATAGGGAAGCCAGGGTCATGCATGGAGGGGGGTGGTGGTACCTGGCTCTTGATCCAGCCATACCTGGGACCCCTCTTGCAAAGTCCTTGAGGAACAGACACCTGACTCAGGTGTCCCACCATTTGTGAAGACCTTCACCATGAGGAGGCCAGAACTGCAGTTTCCCCTGGGAATATCCTTTATTCTAAAAATTAATTCAATTTTAAAAGTGGAGTCCAATTGCCTCCTGACTTGATCTCCCTCATGGACCTCCTTGTAAGGCTGTGTCCTAGATATGTCTGTAAATTCCTATCCTGGGGGAAAGAAGATGCTAGGAAGGAAGGATGACTCTAAGTCCCTGTAGCCCCTCACCTCTAGCCCCCAATGGACATAGCTCCTTCCTCGGATAGATGATGTCCTAGAGGCACCTAACAGGGCTTGATCAACTCCTTTGGTGACTAGGATCCATCCTGGCCCATCTTCCAGTAAGAATAAAACTCAAACACATCCACATTTAAGCTAGAGGACTCCATACCTGCTGTCCCTGTTGTCGTCAGTGAACACCACGTTACCTGGGCACTGTGGGCTCCATGCCAGCTTCAGGTATCAGAGCAGCCCACTAACAAGGGCAGACACATTCAATGCCTCCCACGGGCCTTCCAGTCTAGGCCCATCAGCGTGGACCAGGCCACAGGCCTGTCAAGCTAACAGCTCTCCACTAGGAGCAAAAGTGGCCTTCCAGGGAAAACCTCAGCCCCCGCCATACTGGTCCTAAGGGCCCACACAGACATCCCAGAACAGGCATCATCACCAGGACACTTCTCAGGGCACCAGGTCATCACACCTACACCCGATTACATTGCTCCAACACTTCTTTGAAAGACCAAAATGTAAAACAGATCCAAGTGAAGCTCCTTTGGGAGAAGATAGAGGGTATTGCCTAGTCAGCCTCCCTTATCTTGGAGCAACCCCTGCAGAGCCTTCGATTTTAAGTGAAAATGAATGTGATAATCGCTCAGTCGTGTCCAACTCTTTGAGACCCCGTGGACTATACAGTCCGCGGAATTCTCCAGGCCAGAATCTTGGAGTGGGTAGCCTGTCCCTTCTGCAGCAGGTCTTCCCAACCCAGGAATCAAACCGGGGTCCCCTGCATTGCAGGCGGATTCTTTGCCAACTGAGCTATCAGAGAAGCCCTTCAATTTTAAAAGTCATGGATTCTAGCTAAAATTCTTAATTTTGGCAGATGGGGAAATTAAGGCCAAGGGGTGGAAAATGGCCAATGCAAGAACACACAGCAGGTTAGTAGCAAAGTAGGCATGGCAGATAGCATTTCCCCAAGTTGGTCTCAGTGGAATTCCATAATATATGCTCTTTTGAGGCTTCCCAGGTGGCATTATTGGTAAAGAATCTGCCTGCCAATGTAGGAGACATAAGAGACACAGGTTTGTTGCCTGGATTGGGAAGATCCCCTGGAGAAGGAAATGGCAACCCACTCCAGTATTCTTGCCTGGAGGAGTCCATGGACAGAAGAGCCTGGTGAGCTACAGTCCATGGGGTCTCAAAAATTCAGACATGACTGAGCCTCTGAGCACAGCACAACATTCTCTTCTTATGATGTCAAATCAGCACTCCTCCACCCAAAAGAATGGTTTAAGTCCCCAGCCCAGAGGAAAAGAAATCTATGCTCCCAGAAAGAACTTTTAAACCAGGGATTCTCAACCTCCAGGGAGGCAGAACTGTTGAGAGGCATTGCTGTTTATCATGACTGTGTGTTGTCCATTGGCATCTAATGGATAAAGCCCAAGGATGCAATGGACAAGATACCCTGACAACAAAGCATCATCCAGCCCCAAACATCGAGAGTGCTAAGGTGGAGAAACCCAGCTTCAAGGCAGAGCAGATTACAATACGCTGCTCAGAAAACTGCCTGGCAGAAACAGGATGCCACATGCCTTCAAGTTACACTAGAGAAAGGACATGGATTTCTCCCGATTTTAAGGAAAAATCCATGTTTCAAGAGTTTGAAAGAACTCATTTCTTTCCAAACAAGAAATAAGCACCTTAAACAATGCAAAAAAAAAAAAAAAAGAAAGAAAGAAAAAGTATCTATTACATCTTTACTTCTGAAGGTAAGAACAATCCTCTCCTTTTACAGTCTTCCTCAGCTAGGGGTGAGAGCCACAGAAATGTAAGGAAAGTTTTATCAAGGAAAAAGTGAAGTATATTGATTAAACCTCTGCCCTTGAAGAGTGTGTGGAATAAATAAATATGCAGGTGAGGGTGGATGTCCATAAACGAATATTTGAATGTTTTTCCTTCTTTCTCAGAATGGATCTCTAGAAGGCATTACCGTTTCAGAGTTATTTGTTTCAAGGGTCTGGAAATATTTTCTCATTACATTCCAAAAGTTTTACTCAATAAAACTCCCACTAGCTCTGTATGAGAGTACCTACCTCAGAGTTCTGGCTAAAATTTTTATCTTTAATTTTGTTTATTTAGCAGGTTAAACAAATATTCACCTTGCTGTTTTAATTAACTTTAGTAAGGCTAGCTTGTTTTGTTCATTGTCCATTTGTATTTATTCTTCAGTGAATTTCTCACTGTGTTCTTATTGATTAGTCTGAACATTTTTATGTATCAAGTGTATGAATCCTTTCCCATATTAGTGTAAACATTTTTCTAATTTTTCATTTGTCTTTTGAATTTTTATAATGTTTTGGTTATATGGAAGATTCTTAAAAAAATTTTTTTATCTAGTCAAGCCCATGTGATTCGCTAGGATTTCTTCTAAACAGTAGGAGCTCCTCTTTAAATAAACAGGCAAATATTTTCCCATTTCCACTTTGGTTTTATATTTATTGTCTTATAAACATATAACTACATAAATATTTAAGTAGTCTCGGTACAAAGCAGAAAGGGAAATGATAGATATACCACCTAAGAGTCCCAGGGAATGGAAAAGATGCCAATGTTGACATCCCTCATCTAAGAAGAGTGTAGTCTCCCATTTTGTTTATGAATTATTTTATGTACTCAGTAGACCTCTTTAATTAAAAAGAATTATCAACATCTAAGACATACAAAAACATATAATGAATAATATAACACACTCTCCTGTATCTTCACTTTAGCAGGAGATGAAACAAAATCAACATTGGTTAAGACACCTGAAGTGAAGTTGCTCAGTCGTGTCCGACTCTTTGCGACCCCATGGACTGTAGTCTATCAGTCTCCTCCGTCCATGGGATTTTCCAGGCAAGAGTGCTGGAGTGGATTGCCGTTTCCTTCTGCAGGGGATCTTCCCAACCCAGGAATCGAACCCGGGTCTCCCGCATTGCAGGCAGATGCTTTACCGTCTGAGGTGTTAGGGGATATGACACCTATATCCCCCCCTTGCCGCACTGTAAGTACTCACAACTCTGAATTTGTATTTATAAATTCCATACATTTCTTTTCATTTTGTACTGTTTAAATATGCATTATTAAGCAAAGTATATGTTTTTGTGTTAAATACACACATGCATGCATGTGCACATAGGTACAGACATGTATAATATTGTCTTCATTTTCTTCTTTGACTGGCTCCTTTTTACTTAATATTATGCTTCAAAGAGTCATTCATATGGATGCAGTTAACATCAATACACATTTTTTACTAATGCATTTTATGTGTTTTAATGTATCATCTTAATAGGCATTCAGTGTTGCGATTCTTTTTCCTTTTATACACGATGCTGCTGTTAATATCTCTGGACCTATATCACTAAATAATTTGCTAGTGTTAATCACAATTTCAACAGGATATTTTTAGAACTAGACAGTGATTGTATAGTCCTTTGGGGGAAAAAAACACTTGAAAAAATCAGAGAAATATCTGCTGAAGAGTAAGGAAAATAACACCAGATATTAAAATATTTTATAAAGCTACAGTAATCAAAACAATTTAGTATTGGTTCAGGAATAGAGAGGACAAAACACCTCAAAGAATTCAAAAAAATAAACCTAAGTCTTTAAGAAAACTTGTGCAAAGTTAAAGGAAGTATTTCAAACCAATGGGGTTTTTTTTGTTTGTTTTTAAAAAGAATGATTTAATCAAGAGTGTGAGAACAACTGGCCAGTTATTTGATAAAACTAAGCTGGATTCCTATCTTGTTCCTACATAAAAATTAATTTCAAGTGCACTGAAGAAAGAAAGGAAGGAAGGGAACGAGGAGGAAAGGAAGAAGGAAGAGAGGAAACAAAGAAGAAAACATAGAGGAAAAATGTGTTTATAACCTCTGAATGAAGGAAATCTTTTTAAGCAAGTTGTGAAAATAAGAAGTCACAAAGAAAAATATCAACAAGTTAGGTTTGGTAAAAATAGATTAGCTTAAGATAGCCAAGGCGGGGCATAAAGTCAAAAGTTAAAGATCTGTGTGGGGAAATGTTTGCAATTCATGTGACACATACAGGGTGAATTTCCTTAATAAACAAAAAGCCCTTACAAACTAATGTGGAAAATCTTAAACTCACAACAAAAGATAAATAACACATTTCAAGCAATGGGCACACACACACACGCTTAAGTTGTGAGAAAACATATTAAAATGGTCAACTGAACTTACAGTGAAAGAAATCCCATATAGCCTGTTTGTCCATGAGAACAGTCAAAGATGTAAAGAGTGAACAATGCCCAGTGTTGGTGAGGGTGTAACAAAAAGCTGATGGTGGAACCTAAGTTTAGGTCATCAGGTCTTTCAAGCCATTGCTGAAGTTTAGGTTCTGGGAACACAGAAAAGTGAGCGAGTGAAAGCTGCCCACTGTGTTTCATGTAATGGACGGAGCAGGTACTGATGAAGCACTGAAGTGTGTGATGCATTCAGAAGGGGAAGGAGAGCTGGGAAAGCTTCCTAGGGAGGTTTCTGAATCCTGGTTTTGAATGTTGCATAGGAGTTTTCAAAGCATTCAAGAAGAGAAAAGGAATTTTGGACATAAGGCCGAGCATCTACAAAGGCCCCAAGATAAAGCTGGACTTGGTGAGGCTGAATGCTGAGGACAGAGAGTGTTAGGAGATAATTTGTATTCTTTTGTGTGACTGTGTTAGTGGCTCAGTCATTAGTGGCTCTTTCTGACCCCATGGATTATATAGCCCATCAGGCTCCTTTATCCATGGAATTCTCCAGGCAAGAATCCTGGAGTGGGTTGCCATTTCCTTCTCCAGGGGACCTTTTCAACCCATGGATCGAACCCAGGTCTCCGGCATTGCAGGCAGATTCGTTACCATCTGAGCCATAATTCCTTTAATACAGAACTGAACTATATTCTGCAGGCACAATGAGGCCCTGAAAGGGTTTCAAACAGGGCCGTGTGGGTCAGATGTGCAGTTTCACTGTGGGGGGCTAAAATGGGGATTAGCCTAGCGAGGGGATGTATGTTTGTGCTAAGCGATGTCAGTCATTTGACTCTTTACGACCCCCTAGAGTGTAGTCCACCAGACTCCTCTGTCCATGGGATTTCCCAGGCAAGAATACTGGAGCGGGTTGCCATTCCCATCTCCAGGGGATCTTCCTGACCCAAGGATCGAACTTATATATCCTGCCTTGCAGGCGGGTTCTTGACCACTGAGCTACCAGGGAAGCCCAGTGAGGGTATCAGAGTATTATTGTCAGTATGAACAATAGTGGGATATCGATAAAGCTGACATGATGCATTCTTTAAGAGCACCCTCCTTTATTGCTGGAAAAATTAACATTTTGTCCAATATCAGTTCTTCTTTCTGGAAAGCTCAAAGAAACTGTTGACTTTGCCTCTTTAATCTTTTCCAACATCTCAGGATTCTAGGGTAAAGTGGTAACACCTGCATTCAGCACTCAAAGATGTGTGAACTTGCCCAAGAAGGGCTTTGATCTTTGTCAATTTTGCCCACATCCCCCTCCCCCGGAGAAGAGGACCCTGTCCCTGAATCTCTAAGGTGAAGCCTAGATTTAAGTGAGGGCCCTTTATCTGAGTTACCAACTGCCAGGCTGTACTGAAACTTTTCCAAATAATGGGCTTTTCATTAGGAAAAAACTTGGACGGTACAGAAAGAAAGAATAAATACAGGCATAGATATCAGTAGTTATTCCATGACCCAGAGAGGATGACTTTTAACATTTGGGTTTATTTCCTTCTGGTCTTTTGGCCACATAATAAAATCAGGATTGAGAGAGAATATACCATTTTGTGTCCCAATAAATTTCAATCCTACTGAAGGTAGAGGGAGATTTGAGAAAATGGGCATCATATAAGGAATAAAAAAATGAAAATGTACTGCAATTTGTTACAGTGCTCAAGCTCCATGAGACAGAAAACGGCATAGAAGTGGAGGTCATTTCTACAGCCTCTGTTCTAATCTCCTCTCAAGTAGGAAAAGTGTGATGAAGTTTTAACTTATAGCTGGACTGAGTAGGGTGACCTCAGAATCCCCTCCAAAGCCTGGTTAATCTGACTCTGAAGCTGTAAAATGACAAAGGACCAGATTAATCTCAGAGGCTTTAGCTATAAGTTTGATTCTTCTAAAAGAGGGAATGTAAAATTTTGAACTAGAGTTGGGTGGAAACCCAGTCCAGCCACTAACTACTTGGGTAGCCTTAATCACTGAGAAGGCAATGGCACCCCACTCCAGTACTCTTGCCTGGAAAATCACATGGATGGAGAAGCCTGGTGGGCTGCAGTCCATGGGATCACTACAAGTCAGACACGACTGAGCAACTTCACTTTCACTTTTCACTTTCATGCATTGGAGAAGGAAATGGCAACCCACTCCGGTGTTCTTTCCTGGAGAATCCCTGGGACAGGGGAGCCTGGTGGGCTGCTGTCTATGGGGTCACACAGAGTCAGACAAGACAGAAGTGACTTAGCAGCAGCCTTAATCAAAACAGTCAATATTTCTAAACCTCAGTTTCCTCACCTGTAAAATAGGCATGAGATGTTCACCTTCATAAATGTTGGGGGAATTTAAAAGGGGTTGAAGTATGCGGTCAGCACGTAATAGAGATACTTCAGCCATCATCACTGTCACCTCCAGGTCCCTAAGAAACCAAGCAGAAGTCGTCACTCATTTCTGCTGCCCCTGGAGGGAACTGTCAGGATCCATCACCTTCACTCCTTTCCACACAGATTCTCAAGGACACAGGACCTTCTCCTGTTCTGGTACTAACTTGAACCTCTCGCCATCACCCCTGCCATGACCTCTGAAGTGTCACTCAATTTCTGAAGCTCCGGTCATTTTGAAAGAGCTCTGGTTCCTGCTGTATCTGATGTGTCCAATCCGTTCCCAGGTTCTCTGTAGCTGTTGCCATCCTCTCTGGGCTTCTGTCACCCTTGGCCCAGTCCTCCAGGTGGCACTCATGCCCTGAAATGCAATTCTCTTGCTTGGCTTAACCCTCTAAGAGAGCTTTGAAGGCAGAACTGTGTCTAGGTCATCTCTGAAGAGCTAATCCTTAGCTCCAAGGGGCAGGCAGAGAGAACAAAGCCAGCAAACACTTAAGGAAAGAGGGATGCTACAATAATTCAAATTACATGGCACAGTTTTCTACAGCTGTGATATTGGCAAAGCTGCAGTTATTTTGTTTCCATTGTCTGATAAAGAATAAAGAACAGAAGACCTCAATGCCACCCTAAGGGGACCAAAGAGAGTAAGCCAGACCCTCACCCCCATGAGCCAGAGCTTCTGCTCCAGAAGGCAGTCCCATCCAACCAGGACACCCCAGAAAATGCTCCAGCCACCCAGGCAAACTGGCCTTCTCTTTCAGCCCTAGTGGTCCTGGCAGGCTCTTAGCTGGAAGAGGGTGGCCCTTTCTGCTCCAGAAGTCCTGAACCATCGTAATCAATCCAGTCTTTTTAGCCTAAAAGGCTCACACACACTTCAAGATAACTTACTAGACCCGAGCTTATGAAAGTGAGGTCTCATCCACAGAGACTCAACTTCAGACCAACACTATCCCTAAATGCTCTCATATGCCAAGGATGCCTCTTTTCCAGAAACATTACTCTCGTGATCCACATTTCAAGCCCCAGCCAACTGGGCGAAGAAAAAAAAAAGACACCTACCAGGATGATTGCTCTAGTTATCTATGAGCATGTAACAAGTCATTCCAATTATTCCCAAACTCAGTGGCTTAAAGAAAAAAAAAGGCAACCATTTTATTATAGGCTCACGATTTTCTGGGTCAAGAACCTGGGCCAGGCTCAGCTGGGTTCATCTTCTGCTCCATATGGCATCGACTGAAATCATTCAGTGGAATTCAGTGGGCAGAAGTGCTGGTCAGGGGGACCAGATGGCTTTACTCCCAGGTCTGGCTCCCAGGGGGCATGGCTGGAAGGCTGGGTACAGCTGGCCTGAAGAGGTTTCACGTGACCCTTCCAGCACAATGGTCTCAGGGTCGTCAGACTTTCTGTGAAGGCTCAGAGTTCTCAGAGGGTTCACAGAGCCAGGAAGTGTAAGCCTCTGGTTTCTCAGTAACATCACTTCTACACTATTCTGTTGGTCACAAAGCCTACTCAGATGCAAAGGGTTCAGATATAAACCCCACCTATTGGTGGGAGGGCTGCCAAAGAATTCACAGACACCTCTAACCCTTCAGATAGAAAAGGACTGTCAGGCAAAGTGGTTGACTTTTTTCCCCCTGAATTATCTCTGTTTCTTAGTGATATTTCCACATCGATACCTACAGTCCCTAGCTTAACCAAGCAAAACCAACATCACTTTCCTTGTGAGCCCAGACATCCCTTGGACTCACTGGCCTGTGACTAGCAATGGCATCATGGCAAATTTAATTTAGGATTTTGACTAGCATGTCACCCCCTACCTGCACAATGGCTGAATCTTCACCTTTCACTCTAAGTCTCTGTGGGTTCTCAGGGCGTATCTCCAAGGGAGGTGTCTTAAAGACAGGACACCCAGAATTAAGCCCTCTCAAGTTGTTCACAGTCTTCATTCTTCATTGAGATTTTCAGTCTAAATAAATATATGGATAGACAGATGATAGAAAGAGAAATGATAGTTGATAGATGACAGGTAGGGAGAGGTAGAGAGACATGCCACAGGCCATATTTATTTATTTACTTTCTGTGATGTTACAAGAACCATCCACCACATCACCCAGTTCCTCGGGCCCTCATCTGTTCTACTTGTCCTCACAGTGACCTGTATGCCAGTCTTTACCCTCTTTGCCTTCCACCCATTCATTCATTCATTTAACACATGTTTGTGAAGTCACTTGTATGAACTGAGCACTGGGCTGGGGCCTGAGATCAGCAGACACCTGGTTACAACCCTAATAGATCTCACAGTGCCACTGGTTCGTTTCCTGTTCCGAGTCAGGTGCTAACTGACAACCTTGATCACAAATCTCACAGCTGGACAGTTACTTCGGTTCTCTCTGGGACTTAAATTTAGGTCAGCTCTGCTATCAGATCCCCGGCTCCTGACCTCATTTTGGCTCCTGGCACCCTTCCTCGGCTACACTCTCACATTCTCTCTCTTGGCCCCTCCTCTCCTGGTTTCCCCAGTTGGAGACCCCATCCAAATTAGTCTAGGCCCCTGGGGACCATGGTCTGCATCAGCTCACCCAGCCAGCACCCTGGACCCCACAGTTCATTTCCACAAACAGAGAGAGCTATAAAAAGCATAGCAGCCACTATTGATTAGGTATTCCCTAAGTTCTTTTCAAGGGCGCTTTCATTTACTCCTCCCAGCAGATACGTATGCTGGAAGCCTTCATCTGCATTTTATAACCAAAGGGACTGACACTTAGAAGGGTGACAAGAACTTGCCCAAGTCAGCTCATACGCAGTAGCAGGTATGATTCAAGCCCAGGCCTATGTAAGAATTGAAAAGGAGAGATTCCATATGCTACACAGAAAATTAATGAATGTTCCTTCCCCGCTACTTTCAAGGAAATTTTCATCCTTTGAACATTTCCATTTACATGCTTCTCCTTGTGGTGGCCATGGCAACTAGTTAGTAGGAAAGGATCTTTGTAAAGAATAGAATGGATGGGGACTTCCCTGGCAGCCCAGTGGTTAAGACTTCACCTTCCAATGCATGGGTTTGATTCCTAGTCAGGGAGCTAAGATTCCATATGGCTTGTGGCTGAAAAACCATATTGTAAAACAGAAGCAGTATTGTAACAAATTCAATAAAGTCTTTAAAAAAAAGAATGAAGAGGACCTGTGGGACAGAGCAGAGGGAGATGGTAGAAACCACTCGAGGTGGGGGCTCCAGCATTTTCCCAGTGTTCCTGATCCACCCAGAGGACTTGGCCAAAGTCTGCTTTCTTCCCAAAACCCCATTATCCAGGATCATCTGAACAGGTTTCTGCTTCTGGCATCCATCTCCTCCAAGTTAATTGCCCTCCAAGGCAGAGCCTTTCTTCTCTCCCTAACTCCTTTTTGTGTGGTCCTGCCAGGAGCACATCGTGGGCACAGAAATTTGATAGTTAAGTCCACAGCAGCAGCCTTTTAAACTCTTTAAATAAAAACTGAGGTTTTTTCTTTTTCCAGGTGTGTTTGGAATAAACAAAATGTTCTTGTCTCTTCCACATGGAATATGTACCTCCTTCACACTATTTGCAAAAGTGTTCTAAAACTGAAAATTGTCATGGGCTAGAATTGTCTGCCCTCTCCTACATTTTTACTCAGTCTCAGAATAATACTGTGATGAGGAAAGAATGGCTGTTTGCTACAGGTGGAGATGCTTTTCCCAGCGTAACACACAGAATCATCAAACCATCTTCATCGATCGCAAAAAAGAATAGTCCTTCCAAATAGGTGTGGATATCTCAGGGGAGGGAGGGACTCCACGAAGAGGCCCCCTAGGAATGACTGCTCAGCATGTCACAAAGGTGAGAACCACGAAGGTCAGAGAGCATGGGCACTGGGTGAAAATGACCAACATGTCAGTTTCAGCTCCACATGTACCAGCCCTGCAATCTGGCACAAATGACTTAATGTCTTAACATCTGTAAAATGGAGACAAAACTGGAACAGGAGGTTGACTGGTTGGTTAGAATAAGAAAACATATTTGTATAATTATGGCTGATTTGTGTTGTTGTATGGCAGAAACCAATACAACATTGTAAAGCAATGTTCCTCCAATTAAAAAACAAAGTAAAAAGAAAATTTTAATAAAACATATAAAATATCTAGCACAGGAAATAATACATGGTCAGTACTTTATTTTGATCAAAGAAGCAATGTTCAATTATACCTATCATTAATTAATCAATACATTATTTAAGTGACTTATTCTCAGCAAAACCAGTATTAGAAATAGCCCAGAGTGTCAGAGATAAAATCCGTCTTGCTTCCTCTCAATTATCTCCTGAAAGTCCCCCAGGCTTCTTCATTTCTGGTTCCTGAAGGTGAAACACAGACTCTAAATCTCATTAAAGCAGGGTACCCTCCATCTCCCAATGCTAATCCCAGGAAAAGCTGATTCACACTCTCATGCAAACAAGGAGGGATCCCTTACAGAGGCATGTGTGCCCCTCACCATTCACCCCTCCCTCCTTTTTCCCTCTCCCTTTTCAATGGTCTAAGAAGCTGGTTCACTCATGGTGAAGATAAAATTTCAGAACATTCAGACAATGAAAAACTGCACAAATTAGGCTCAAGTGTTATAAACCATGTGAAAATTATTTGCTATACAAAAAACTATTGATTTTTTTTTCCTGTGAAGGTGATGTTCACGTGTCAACCTGACTGGATATTGAGTCTGACATTATTTAGTTTCTGCGGTGGTGTTTTGGGGTGAAATTAACATGTAAACCAGAAGATGAATAAAGCAGATTGCCCTTCCTACCCTGGGTGGGCCTCATCTAATCAGCTGAAGGCTTGAATGGGACAAAAAGGGCTAAGAGGAAACTCCTGCCTGGGGGCCTTTGACTAGGGTTTCATTTGTTGTTGTTGTTGTTGTTGTTGTTGTTGTTGTTGTTTTGCCTTTGGACTCAAACCAAACTAAAAGCTTGGATCTTTCTGGGTCTTGAGTCTGTGGGTCTCACACTGGATCTAAACCACCAGCTTTCCTCTGGGTTTTATTTCTATGGAGAATTCTGACTGACACAGTTACTAGAGATTGTTCTTGTCTATTCATTAAAACAGGTACTTCAGTGACGTCTGGGCAATATTGGCCACACAGTAAGAAATAGTTAGGGACCTCCGTGGTGTTCCTGCGGCTAAGACTCCACACTCCCAAAGCAGGGGACCTAGGTTCGATTGCTGGTCAGGGAACTAGATTCCACATGCTGTGGAATCTAATGCTGTGATGAAGCCTAAAGATCCTGTGGATCCTGTGTGCTACAACAAAGACCAACTCAGACAAATAAATAAATAAAATTTTTAAAAGAAAAAAAAAAACCCACACAGTAGTTAGAGCATATAAACTGCAGTTTTCTCAAATGTGATGCACATGGCCAGTCTTTCTCCTTCTCCAGTCTGCCCTTCATCCATAACTGGTCAGACAAATGATGCTCACCTGTGGTTATTACAGATAAGGAAGACAAAGTGACTGATCGGCCTCTCCCCTACAACAAGCACCTAGAGGAGGGAAAACAGTAAATGTCCTCAGAGAATTCATCAGTTGGTCACACGCTAAGGCATCCGAAAAGACAACCTTAAACGTCAGGTCCCTTTCAGCCTGGGAAGGACACCAGTCCTGCAGGACTTGGATGATGAACTGCTTGCCAACCGCTCTGCCAGCAGGACAGAGGGGATGCCAGCCAGCCAGGGAGAAGTTGGTGAAAGCAGGAGAGAAGGCGTGCCATGTGAGAGATGGCAGGCCCTGGCCAGGGGAGCGCTATTTCCTTGAGCTTCTGTTTCATCCATTCACTCCATTTATTCACAAAACGGTATTCACCAAGTGCCTGAGGCTCACGTTCCAGTGGCAGGAGCTCAAAATACTAGCTCTGGGGTTAAACTGTCTGGACTAGAGACTGAAGGACAGAACACACAGAGCAAGCGGGCCTTGAGAACAGGCAGTGTGTGCCAAGAGCAGAAGGGGTCTCTTACAAGGGAGCAGAGGGGAGAACGGATATGCCCAGGACTGGCGGGTGGTCAGCAGGGGACTGCCCCCATGGGAGGGGGGCCCTGGAGACCCTCCCTAGGTCTGTGCAGAAAGAGGAGTGGGCCAGGTCCAGCCAGAAGAGTGAGGTGGAGGGGAGGGTGTGGCCGAGAGGCAGGTCTCCTCTCCTGGTGAGGATGCAGAGGGTTGTCATGCCAAAGGGGACAGGGCCAGGCAAAGAACTTGAACTTCATACAGGACCCCGCAGGGGCAGAGAATATTTAAGTATGCCACAAGACCTACATTTTAGAAAAATCAATCTGATAGGAGAAATTTAATGCAATTTCCTATTTCTTTTTAAATTCTTTTAAATTCTTTCTGCTTCAGTGAAAAAAACCAGATGTTGAACACGAAAGACCTTAAATAGTGGAAAGAGATGAAAGACATTCATTTCCTCTCCTGTGGTAGAGTCCTAAGTATATTCTTTATCTTTCCCACTAGATAAAAAGTTTCTATACACAGCAATGATGCCTCACTCAGGATCCCCTGCTGTCCTGTGGCCTGCCCCCGACAGACTGTCTGCAGGGGGGCCTAGCAGCTTCCGGGGGCTTCCCCGTGATGTCCCTCATAGAAACACAGGATAATCGGCTCCAGTTTCATCCACCTCATTAGAACTGATTTGAATGGAGGGATGGTATGGGGCGGGGGGGTGGAGGTAGGAGGGGGGTTCAGGATTGGGAACACGTGTACACCCGTGGCAGATTCATGGTGATGTGTGGCAAAACCAATACAATATTGTAAAGTAAAAAATAATAATAATAAATTAAAAAAAAAAGAAACACAGGATAAACTTTGGTATCATCAGATGCTGAAGCTGAAAGAAATTTTTCCAGTCTTAGAGGTGGAAACAGAAAGGGATATGAGCAGGGTGAAGCAGTGAGTCCACAATAGATTTAAGACAGTAATCCAGACCGATGAACTCCTGGTCCAAAGTTCCTTCATCCCAGAAACAAATTAGAAGAGAAGATACCCGGATTTGGGCCAAGAAACAAGCCTATAAAACCTACAAGGCTGACCTGACCCATGCTGGATTCACACGAATGCACCAGACCAGCAAAGGTGCCTACCTGCCCACAGCCCATCCCTGCAGCAGCCTGGCTGGTTTAAACTGCGGACACTAATCTCACAGCAAAACTACCCCCTCCATTCTCCCCAGAATCTTTCAAGCTACTGGAAGGCGTGGCCTCACTAGGTCAAATTACAAATGGCTTTGTAAGTGTTTCATGAATTTCTGAATTCTACCAGGTCAAAGAGATGGAATCGGCTTTTCATATAGACCCAAACTAATCATTTTAAAATTTCAGATCATTCCAGCATCAAAAAATGGGAGAGATTCTGGACCCTTTCTCATCCAATTCTGCATTGCACATGTACAAAAATTGAGGCCTGAGCCAAACAAAAGACTTAAGATATGCCCAGATGGTATTTACGGCATTGCTTTAGAGTGAAGGCCACAGCTCAGATACTCAGAGGGCGAGCAGGTAGTGGAGGAGCGAGGCTGGGTACAGGAACTGGAGAAGGCATAGTACAGGGTAAGAAGGGCTCTGGGGGTACACTGAGAGTGCGTGGTTCCCAGGCAGCTTCAGAACTGGTTGCTATGGGGACATGTAGGCTGTGTTACTGGGAATTATTTTTCAAAAATAACCGAGAGTCAGAATTTTATATGAAATCACTTCCTTTTAAAATAAAGATGACAACTGAGCCAAGATTTTTAAACATTCTGACAGAAATATGTGTCTGTGGCAGAAGGTGGCAGGTGGGCCTCAGACCTGTGACCTCCAGCCCAGAGGACAGAGGCTCAGCACTCAAACCCAGCACGGGGTCCTCCTGCTCCTAGGCTTTTCTCCCCGTGTGCCTGTCTCTTGTTGCCTGTCTGAGGTGTGACAACACATCATTTTCAGTCATCTAGGAACTTACAGGTTGTAAGCCCTTAATTTCAGCATTTTTCCTTGAGGTCTAATCAGGTAAATACAGGTAATTCTGACCGTTGTGGGTGAATCGCTTGGGTTCCATAAAGATTTCCCCAGCTCAGCATTGGTTTCAACTGATGTAAAGCATTAAATAACCTTGACATAAGACATGTGCACATGGACCAAAACAGAATGTGACCAGCTGATCCTAGCATTAATAATCTGGTAGCCCTGTACAGGCCTGATATGGAACAGTCATCTGGCCGGAACAAGTCAGAAAACCCAAAGAGAAATGCAAAGAACATCCCTTTACACTGACACCTCCGAACCGGACTGTTGAAAACTAGCAACATATCTTGGAAATTATGCTCCAAATGGAAAAGCAATTACAAGAGGAAAGCATGGCCTCATCTCATTTTGTTTCCAGCACTGGAAAGAACACACCTGAGGTGGTAAAGTCCCTCTGGGTAAGTCACTAACAGGCCTGACAACCAGATGCATATTTACATTGACATTTATACTGACAAAATCTGACTCCTTATTTGGAAAAGCCACGGAAAGTAAGAAGGCTTCATTTGGGAGATCTGTAGCACTGGATGGGGTGTCCCAGGTGGTGCAGTGATAAAGAATCTGCCGGCCAGTGCAAGAGATGCAAGAGACCTGGGTTCAATCCCTGGATCAGGAAGACTCCCTGGAATTGGAAGTGGCAACCCACTCCTGTATTCTTGCCTGGAGAATCCCATGGACAGAGCCTGGTGGGCTACAGTCCATGGAGTCGCAAAGTATCAGGTACACCTGAGCATGCACTCACACAGCATTCGCTAACAGGCATTTTAAACAGTTTTCACACTCCAGCCTTGTACAGCCTACACTGTGAGGTTCTGGAAAGATAGCCTTACTAGTCATCTCATCCTGCACAGAATCCTCTAGCTGACACTGCATCCAGCTGAGTCCTTTGGTGACCCTAAGCTCTGAAAAGATCATAGTATTCTTCTCCCTGTCCTTACCCACACCTGTCATTCAAAACACACTAAATCTGAACACAAAACATACAAGAAGAAAGTCAAAATAGCCTTTCCTAGATTTCTAAGATTGAACAATTCTGAATAAGTCCATGAAATCGAAACTTTCTTCATTTTTGGGTGCCCTGCTCGTGTGTCCCCAAGCTGGGTCCAGGCTCTCTGTTGGGAGCAGCCTTGCAGAGATCGGGTCTCAAGCAGGAGAGTGAGCTGTCTGGGCTGCCTTGTGACAGGGATACGTGAGTACTCCCACAGAAGCCATCTCATTCAATGACCCACATCTGTAGCAAGGTGTGAACTTACTCCCAGAAATTTCAAATACACCACATACTGCTTCATTATTTCAACTATCAGCAAAATGCCTACCTAATCCCTTGGAGATTTTATCAGTCTCCAAGTAAAGGAAAGTACACTTCCAAAGCTTCTCATAGGCCTTCTGGATTCCATCGTTGAATTGCATCGCTGGTGGCAAGTCAATTTGCATGATCTCAAAAAACTTACCGAAGATGGTTTCCGGAGCCCAGCATGATCAATTACACACCCTTGGCAAAGTGAGGAAATGCAGGCTGTAATTAATTAGGTATGCAAAACACAATGTGCGCTGGACTTGAAACAAAGGAAGAGACTGGGAAAGTTCAGGGTAAAGATTCATCAGAGAGCTCCCAGGGAGATGAATTCATTGCTTCTGCTTTTGTCCCCTCATTAGTTCTGCAAGTAGGTTACAAGCCTGCATTTTCCTTCTGGCCTTTCAGCCCTGCCTCTGAGGTTCCCTGTTTCTGCAGTGATGTGTTTCCCATGCCTAGTTTAATGCTGCCTGACTACAGATGTGGACAAAACATCCTCCAGGATACCCAACTCACAAATAATTAGTCTGAACTAAGAACATAATCTGCTCAGGGTAACTGACTCTATATGAAGTCAGCTATAAAAAAAAAATCTACTTTGGGCTTCATGGATTTGTATATGACAATTATTTCTTAAGTCAAATGGAAATCACAGGAGGTCTAATCCCTTTTAGACTTGTACATCGTCAACGGTCATTCTGCTGGCAAGGAAGAAGCAAGACAAACTCCATAAACACATCCTTGGATTTTGACCCAAAGCACAGAATTTAAATGGAATTACTCTAAAATGTTCCCCAAATAGAGCAAGGTGTTTATCCCTGGTAGCAAGAACATTCAAGCCTCCCCACAGGCTGACCTGGACACCACCACAACTTCAATTACCGTTGTAATCAAGGAAAAGAGAGTAAAACAAGTTGCAAATGCATTTCTTCCTGGCAAAGGTTAATAAACATGTTCAAGACACACACTGCGTGTTCTTATATGAAGTATAAATTGGTACGAACTTTACGGAAAGCTAGTTGGCAATGTGATTCAACACTTGGACGCAGTAATTTCACTTTCAGAGTTGACCCTAGATTCATCAACAAGACAGAGAAGGATTTTCTATAAGGAAGTTTATCATGGTGCTATTTGCACAGAAGAAGAACTTGAAAAGAATTCATGTCCACCCTGAGAGAACTGATTAAATAAATTATGTTACAATCGAAGGTAAAATATCCACCTTGAAAAATGGTGTTTACTGGGGCCCGGAGGGAGGTGGGGAACTAGGAGATGATGATCAAAGATACAAAGTGTCAGTCATGCAGGATGAATAAATCCTGGAGATCTAACGTACAGCACAAAATGATGACCATGGACAATACTGTATCATACTGGAAATTTGAGAAAGGATAGATCTTAAGTCAAATCTTCTCAGGGCACAGGTGCACAGGCACACACACACAAAGGATAACAACGTAAGGTCACAGAAGTGTTAATAACTTGATTGTGGTAGTCCTCTCACAATGTTACATGTATCAAAGTATCACCTTGTATAACTTACATATACGAATCTTTTATTTGTCAATAAGGGGCTTCCTTCGTGACAAAGTAAAGAATCTGCCTGCAACACAGGAGATCCAGGTTTGATCCCTGGGTTGGGAAGATACTCTGGAGAAGAGAATGGCTATCCACTCTAGTATTCTTGCCTGGAGAATCCCGTGGACAGAGGAGCCTGGCAGGCTACAATCCATGAGGTCACAAAGAGTCGGACACAACTGAGCACCTAACACTTTCACTTTCATCTCCATAAAGCTGAAAAAAATAAAAACGAACACAGGGAGTTCCCTGGCAGTCCAGTGATTAGGACTCTACTTTCACTGCCAAGGGTGCAAGTTAAATCTCTGGTCAGAGAACTAAGATCCTGCAAGCCAGCCACACAGTGCAGCATGCATGCTTGCATAAATAAATAAAAATGGTGTTTTAAACAATAATTAGAGACATGGTGAAAATGCTCATCATATGAGTAGTCAAACCTGGTTATTTTCTTTTCATATAAAGACTATTTTTTTCAATTTATTATAATGAAAATGCATTGTTCTTATAATACAAAATATTTTTAAAAGGAAAAAAAATGGGTGATTCTCACAATACTTTATATATGTAAAGTGTTATTCAATTATAATGGATTTTTAAGTAAGCCAGTTTCTTACTACTAAATTAAGAGAGGCAGAATGGGAATTCTGTTAATTTTTAATAAGAGTTTCAGAAAGATATACAATCTGTGAAACCTTCATTTTCCAGCCAGACTGAAAAATCAGCTTCCCATTTGATGGATCTCATTCGAAAATGTACAAAAGGAAGCTGCTATAAAGCAAGGCCCATAAAAAAGTCATTTGCCTGGACCTCCCATTCACGTCCAGCGCGGCCCTCGCTGACTATTAAGGTAACTGGTTGGAAAGAACATACTCCCCTCTCTGGTAATCAACCTGCGTCTTCTCCTCCATCTGCCTCATAATGAGAAGTCATAATCTTATTTTTATGGCATCACCATAAAAGACATCAATAGAACAAAAAAATACATTGCTCATGGTAATAATAGTGTTTGTTATGGAAATTATAAAATGTCCCTATATAGGTGCGATCCACTTTAATTAAGCCTTGTCAAAGAATACATTTTCCAAACATCTAAATCAGATATTGCAGAGCCATGAACTCGCTGTCTTGCAAAAAAAAAAAAAAAAAGCACCTCAGGGATTAAGCCTGGGGGCTGAATCAATTTTCCTATTAAGAGCCTGCACGGCTCAGGATGTTTGTAACGGGAGCTAAGCCAAGCCCCCCACTTCAAGTTCTGCCTGGCAGTCAAGGACTGAATGTTTTGTGCTTAGAACTCAGGGATGAATGGAGCCCACAGACCATGCGAAGTTTCCCCCCTCAGCCCCCTCTACAGAGTTCTCCTCCAGAGTGCACCCCAATCTAAGCAGAGATGGAGCTGAGAGCTGATGCATTCCCATCCTAGGCTCCAGGCTCCAGAAATTTTCCACAAAGAGAGGAAGGAGGCAATGAGGACTCAGCTGAATTCTAAGGAAGAAATCATAGTTTTCCCTTCATTTATCTTTTAAATTCCTTCTCAAAAATTAGAAAGGCATCATGAGCACCCCATAATTTTTTTAAAAATTACGTAAAGGTACAGTCAAAAATAATCTTCCTTGCAGCCTTTATAGCTCACCCCTCATAAGATAGCAGCCCAGCGTGGCTCTTTCTACAGTTTCTCCATGCTCACAAAACATATAGGCAGTGTCATCCCTTGTTTTTATTAAAATCAGGGTGTTTCACATGCAATACTCCCAGTTTGTTTGCTCACTTTATAGCCCTCCGGGTCAGTAGCTATAGATCTAGGAAAATAGCATTTTAAAACATTCAGCTCTGCTTCCCTGAGCGCTCACTCTGTACCAGGCACACAGGGGTAAGTTGCCAAGGGGAGCATGTGGTTTAGCAGCCCCGTGGCATGTGGGATCTTCCCCGACCAGGGATCGAACCAGTGTCCCCTGCATTGCAAGGTGGATTCTGAACCCCTGGACATCCACACCACGATGCCCTTCTCTGCAGTCTCTGGAGCTGCTCTAGCGCCTGTCCTGCAGGACCCACTTCTCATTACTGGTAACCGTGTTTCCTCCCCTTGTTCACCTGCCTCTCGGGCAGGAAGTAATTCTGCTGCTCATCTCTAGGTTGCCCTCTTGATCCTCTGCTTGGCTTTGCTTTCCTGGTTCTTCTTTAACCATGTAACCGATTTCTTCCTAGAAATTCTTTCTACTAAAATACTTGAGTGTTTCTATTTTCCACTGGACCCTGATACACAATACTTCCATTTTATCAGGGTGTTATAAGGCCATTCAGGTTGCTTTACAAATGTTGTAGTGAAGAAACGTCTGTGCTATAATATGAAAAAAAAATAGCAAATGCAGATATGTCTACACTATTATTTCAACTATGCTTTCAGAATGAGTTCTTTTTGTAAGACCACTGAGACAATGTTAAAATGTTTATAGTTGTCTTTGGTTTGGGAGTAGAATGAATTTTTTTCTTCTTTTAATTTTCCATATGTTCATAATTTTCAACTGTGAATGTATTTCCAAAATTTACTTTTAAAAGTGTCATCTCTTGGTCCAAGTCTGACTGGGAATCGGGCATACAGCATCTTTCCACCTGCTTTCCCAGCTGTCCACAAGGAGCCTGAGCCCTGATCTCTACCTGGCCCCCAGTCCCCTCTCCCTCACCCAGCCCCCCACCACACCCTACTACCCAGAGGTGCACAGCTGGAGAGAAAAGTTAAAGAAGAGAAAAAACTAAAATTTTATATAACCTCCTGCTCCTTCTGCCTCTATAACTCAGCTTGCTCCTTGCAAAGTCTGGATCACATAGGTCACGTAGTCTCAGAAAGTGGGGACTCACAATACTAGGAACTGGAGCTTATCTCACTCACCCTTGTCCTGCTTTTTGCAATTGCCTAGCCCCTGCAAACCTGATTAATCATGCCTTTCCATATATAAAAACTATGTAACCCCCTTTGTTGGAGGCTCAGAGCTTGGAGTGTTAACTCCTCTGGGCCCATCGGCGTAATAAACCTGAGTTCTCCAACTCTCTGAGTGTGGTGCTTGGTTTCTCGATTACTAGTTTTTGCCACACAGTGAGGAGAAGCTTCCCTCTGAGCATTAAACCCCCTCCTGCTCCCCTGATGATCACAGCCATTTGTCCAGACAATGACCGGGCTGTGGCAGGGGAACATAATCTCCACCCGAAAGCTGACCTCATCACCACCTGGTGGGGTCTTGCCATGTGACTGCTGCTCCCCACCCTCATCCCATCAGAGTGCAGGGAGATCACAGCATCAGACTGTGTCTCAGAGATGCTGCAGGAGGCTGCTCGTACCTGTCCTGGAGGAAGAGCAGGTAATATGTGCCCAGGCTTCCCCGGCTCCAGAGCCACCCTGGCCCCTTGTAGGCACAGTCACTGTAAGGCTCACTGGAGAAGCCCCTGTGTACCTCCCCTGGAGGCATCTCAGCTCTGGCCTGAAGTACATAGGCGTTGGATGTTCTATCAGGCCCCAAAGCAAGTGTGTGGCCTATTCTTTCAATGTATGCATTCCGTCAACCCTGCCTTTCCTGAGGGCCATGGATTAAAAGAAACAATAGTTCATATGACCCAGCAATCCCACTGCTGGGCATACACACCAAGGACATCAGAATTGAAAGAGACTTGTGTCCCCCAGTGTTCATCGCAACACTGTTTACAATAGCTAGGACATGGAAGCAACCTAGATGTCCATCGGCAGACAAATGGATAACAAAGCTGTGGTACATGTACACAATGAAACTTTACTCAGCTGTTAAAAAGAACACATTTGAATCAATTCTAATAAGGTGGATGAAACTGGAGCTTATTATACAGAGTGAAGTCAGAAAGAAAAAAACTGATACAGTATATTAATATACTGTATATTTAATATACAGTGTATTTATAAAATAAATACATTTATATAGAAATTAGAAAGATAGTAATGATGACTCTATGTGCAAGACAGCAAAAGAGATGCAGATATAAAGAACAGACTTTTGGACTCTGTGGAAGAAGGCAACAGCGGGATGATTTGAGAGAGTAGCACTGAAACATGTATATCACCATATATGAAACAGATCACCAGTTCAAATTCGATGCATGAAACAGGGCACTCAAAGTCAGTGCACTGGGACAACCCAGAGGGATGGGATGGGGATGAAATGGGGAGGGAGGTGGGAGAGGGGTTTGGGATGGGGGAAATACGTACAGTCATAGCTGGTTCATGTCAATGTGTGGCAAAACCCACTATAATACTGTAAAGTAATTAGCCTCCAATTAAAATAAATAAACTAATTTTTTAAAAAGAAAGAACCAACAGCTCAGACACACAAGGCTGAACAGTTGCCTTTAACCCAAAGGTTTTCCAAGCCCCACATTCATGATTTTGCTTTTTCAAGGCCACTGGCCCTTTAAAACAAGATGCACTGTTGCTCCTCCATTTACCAGCTGCTCTAATAGAGACAAAGACGGATAGGGTAATTAACAGCCTTTCTTGCTGTGAGTCAAACCCACAGCTGACACTCAGACCCAGTGCTGTGGGCTCACAATGCCATCCTTATTGGTCCACTGAAGCCATTCTGTGGGCTGCAGAAAAGCGCTCTGCAAAATAAATAAAAAATGAGGAAATACAGCATGACCTTTGGTGTTGCTGCTTGCTCAGAAACAGCCCTGCATTACACCAGCCCTTCCTCCTAACATCCTCCAGTGTTTCATGAGCATCCTTTACCTCTCCCCATGCAATTCCCAGTGTCCGATCCTAAGGACTGTCACCACCCCAGACAGGAAGATGCCATGCCACCATTCACCTGGGACACTCAAGGCAGTCAACAGAATGGGGGAGGTGCAGAGAAGAGGCAGTGGGTCAATCTGAGGGTCTGTACCCTGAATAATCCACCCTGGTTCTTGTAGGTGATCAGCCACTTCCTCCACGATAAAAGGTTGCTTATGACCTGCTTCTTATCTGTTACTACCCTCCCAACATGGCAGAAATCAACAAAATTATATTTTGAGAGAGAGACACAGGAGAAGGACTGTGAAAGGAAGAAATCAGGAAGAAGCATCTCAAAGGAGAGCGTGAGACAAGCTTTTGGTGCAAGGAATGGACTGAGAGGTGAGCCTAGGAAACGGTACAGGGGACACAGCGGAAGAGATGGTAGTGTCAATATATCGCTAAACTGAGTCATTAAAATTTAATCCCCTGGACAGTTCTGGGGGCCAGGACAGAGTTAGCTGACCCTAAGAGTGTTGCAGTTGGGGTATTTATATAGCACTTTCTGTGCATCACTGGTTGAGGGCCGCTGGGAGGGGCTTGTGAATTATCTGGCACTTCCTGTCTACCCTGAAAAATGCTCTCATCTGAGGGATGGCTGATGGGCAGGGAAGTCAAAGAGGGCACTGCATGCATAACACTGGGCAGGGCCCTGAGGGATGGGTCAGCACACAGAGCCTCAGGCCACAGTGGAGGCTGAGAGGGAGTTCTGTTCAGGTTTATAGCATAATGAAGAGTAAACTCCTAAAAGGGAATCAGTCCTGAATATTCATTGGAAGGACTGACATTGAAGCTGAAACTCCAATACTTTGGCCACCTGATGTGAAGAGCTGAATAATTTGAAAAGACCCTGATGCTGGGAAAGATCGAGGTGGGAGGAGAAGGGGACTACAGAGGATGAGACGGTTGAATGGTATCACTGACTCAATGGACATGAGTTTGAGTAAACTCCAGGAGTTGGTGATGGACAGGGAGGCCTGGGATCGCAAAGCATATGACATGACTGAGCAACTGAACTGAACAAGAGCAAACAGTGATCCTATATAACAGGGCTCAGAAAACTTCCTGTAAAGTGTATAAAATAATAACTATTTCGGACTCTGTGGAACACAGTGTCTCTGTCACGACCACATAACTCTGTTTTTATAGAGCAAAAGCAGCCATAAACAATACCTAAAAGAATGAGTAAAGCTATGTTTCAATAAAACTTTATTGACAAAAACAGAAGCCAGGCTAGATTCAGCCATGTGTGTATGCTTAGTCACTAAGTCACGTCCAACTCTTTTTCACCCCATGAACCATAGCCCGCGAGGCTCGTCTGTCCATGGTGTTCTCCAGACAAGAATACCAGAGTGGGTTGCTATGACCTCCTCCAGTGGATCTTCCCCACCCAGGGATTGAACCCCCATCTCTTACATCTCCGGGGCAGGCAGGTTCTTCACCACTAGTGCCATCTGGGAAGCTCACTTTGTAGGATACATGGAAGTTATTAAAGAAGATACAGTCTCAACAATTAAATCTGTAGCAGAAACTGTGTTTTATAGGAATACTATAGAAACACAGTCACTAAAACTGGAAGAGATTCCAGAGCGGGGTGACAGAGATAGGGTCACAGGGAATGCCTTCACAGCATCATTCAGGTTATCCCAGCAAAGAATTACAAACTAGAAGTGCATAATGCCACAGAATACCATTGCTATCATTAAATATAAAAGGAAAAGGATATTTGAAGAGTAGGATTTTCACAGAACTTCATACTAATAATATAAGGTATGACCATGACCTTCCTTTGGAACACCCAGTGCACTTGAAATAGCTGAATGAACTAGAAAGTGGGCTATGCAGCTTTCCTTTACAAAGAGACAGGGCATCAAATTTGGTGACCTTTCCTGTTATGATAAGTGGCTCTCAGTAGTATGCCACAGGTAGATAGTTTTTGAAAAATAAACACACTTAATTTGACCCTTTAAGGGCAAGAATGAGTGATGAAGTAATGCTTTTCCAAAGAAATTCAGGTGCAGAAGAGCCTTTCTAAAAGCGTTTTAATCGCTATGTGTTTCCTCCCAACACACTTGGTTATCAACTATAATAACATTTAGGTATGCACACATAAAACAGAAGTCTCTAGCCTGCTTAAAGTCTTTCAAATGAAGTTTCAATAGGTTTGGGGCCCACTTGTTTAAAGATGTAAAAATGAAATATCTTCCAATTAGTCTGTGAGACGAACTGCCTGACATCAGGAAGATGGAAGTTTACTAGCCCAGTTTCAACAAAAACTGTATAATTGGTGGATGACATTGAAAAATGAGAATCATAATTTAATAAACAAAGCCACCAATGTGCTCTTCCATTTGGACTGACACTTCTCTGTGAGAATTCTTTTTTAACCCTGACAGCCATTAAAATTAAGTATTTTTTTTTTCAAAATGAACTTCTAAATTCAGTACCTTGCTTTATCATCTAGTGTTACAATTTCAAAAATAATGAATATTTAGATAGGATATCCTATTAAGATAGGATATCCTATCTTAATATGTACTTTAAAATATTATCACTAATTACAGTGGCAGCAAAAAGGGCTTTTGCAATATAATTTATAGTATTATTACCTATGTCATATTGCCCACAAACTTTTCAATTTTCTATGGCTTCTCTGGTAACTCAGCTGGTAAAAATTCACCTGCAATGCAAGAGACCCCAATTTGATTCCTGGGTTGGGAAGATCCACTGGAGAAGGGATAGACTACCCACTCCAGTATTCTTGGGCTTCCCTGGTGGCTAAGTTGGTAAAATATCCACCAGCAATGAGGGAGACCTGGGTTCGATCCCTGGGTTGGGAAGATTCCCTGGAATAGAAAATGTCATATTGCTCTCAAACCTTTAAATTTTCTATTTTTGTGCCTATTACATGAAATAATACATATGTAAATAACTTTTATGTTTATATTACATATAATAATAATGATAATATTAGTTGCTCAGTTGAGTCTGACTATTTGTGACCCCTGTGGACTGTAGCCCACCAGGCTCCTCTGTTCATGGAGTTTTCCAGACAAAAATACTGGAGTGGGTAGCCATTCCCTTTTCCAAGAGATTCTCCTGACCCTAAGATGGAATCCAGGTCTCCTGTGTCTCCTGCATTGAAGACAGATTCTTTACCATCTGAGCCACCAGGGAAGCCCCTAATACATAGTTAGGGTATGGGCCTCCCTGAAGGCTCAAGCAGTAAAGAATCTACCTGCAATGTCGGAGATACAGGAGACACAGATTTGATCCCTGGGTTGGGAAGATTCCCTGGAATAGGAAATGGCAACCCACTGCAGTATTCTTGCCTAGAGAATCCCATAGACAGAGGAGTCTGGTACGCTACAGTCCATGGGGTCACAAAGAGTCAAATGCAACTGAGCACACACACACATTTAAGATATAGTGTAGTAGTATATACGTACACTGCTGCTAAGTCACTTCAGTCGTGTCCAACTATGTGTGAACCCATAGACGGCAACCCACCAGGCTCCCCCATCCCTGGGATTCTCCAGGCAAGAACACTAGAGTGAGTTGCCATTTTCTTCTCCAATGCATGAAAGTGAAAAGTGAAAGAGAAGTCGCTCAGTCATGCCCGACTCTTAGCGACCCCATGGACTGCAGCCTATCAGGCTCCTCTGTCCATGGGATGTTCCAGGCAAGAGTACTGGAGTGGGGTGCCATTGCCTTCTTTGGTATATAAGTATACATAAGTTTAATAATACCTATACAGTATATAGTAATACATATATGTATATTATAAATAAACACAGAAAAAATGTTAGGATTTTCATCCCATTTTAATGTGCAGTAGGGCAGGGGCAAGTGTGGGTTTACTGCAGAGGTGAGCCTTTAAGCAACACTGGTACCTAAATCATGCCTGCAGCTAAATCATAGATGGATAAACACAAATTTCTTTATTCAATCTTAGTATTCCTTCAGAATTAGATAAGGATGAGGCTAAAGCAAATCAGAGGGTGTTGCCATTTCTATATAGCAGGATTCTATAGAAACCCATTTTCCTGCAAGAAGAGAGTGGGTGGAAGCAGATCTGGGCTCCAGAGGCGTGAACCTCACTCTTCAGTGACTCATCTGAGGGCTTCTGAGTGTACAGTCCATTCCTGAGAGAGGGAATCGTTAGGGCAGAGATGCCTCTGTGTGACTTTATGGGCCGCTTCTCATCCTCTTTCGAGGTATAGTGACCTGCCCTTCAAGACGCAGTCCGAAGGTCCCTTCCGCAGTGCTGTCTCAAAGCCCTGGCTTGCAGGTGGGTTCTGCTTCCCTTCAACTGCCTAGTCCACAACACATGTCACTGCAGCTCTAAGGGAGGAGAGTCTTAGGTGTCAAGCAGGCTATCTTATCACTCAAGATAAAACATGCAATCCAAGTGCAGCATCACAATAGAAGACTCCAGTTAGCTCTTTTGGGAACCAATATAGCCCATAGTTATTACAGTCCACATCAATATTGTTGTTGTTGTTCCGCTGACAAGCTGGTTGTGACTCTTCATGACCCCATGGATTATAGCACACAAGGCTTCTCTGTCCCTTGTCATCTCCCGGAGTTTGCCCAAGTTCATGTCCAGTGAATCAGTGATGCCATCCTGCCTTCTCATCCTCTGTTGCCCTCCTCTTCTTCTGCCCTCAGTTTTTCCAAGCATCAGGGTCTTTTGCAATGAGTCAGCTGTTTCCATCAGTTGCCAAAGTATAGGAGCTTTAGCTTCAGCATCAGTTGCTCCAAAGAATATTCAGGGTTGATTTCCCTAAAGATTGACTGGTTTGATCTCCTTGCTTTCCAAGGGACTTGGTTATTAAAATGATTAGCAACAAGAGTTTAAACATTTTTCTTTCATGCAACAGTGAAGTCATGCCTTTCTTTTCTCCCCCATAGTGTACTTGTGAGAAACTGACTTTCAGATGGCATGTAGGACTTGGAATTAGGCATTCTTTCAGGAATCATTAATTGTCCATCTAACCTGTATTCAGCATTCTTCTGTATCTTTTACATAAATAAAAGATAGTCTTTGTTTTCTAGGAGCAAACAGTATTACAAGATCATTTGTCTGCTACTTTTTTTTTAGAATGACGATGTCAGCATAGTAAAACCTTTTTGCTGTTGTACTCATTCTTTCACCCAGTGTTTTTATGGCCTCTCCCAGCTTACTACCATTAAAGAATCAGAAAATGTCCTTTATGGTTTCATCAAAAACATTGCTTAAAAACTAGCAAAAAGTTCAGGACTAAGGACAAAACTCTCTGGTGCCTGGAAACAAAAATTCAGGTCCCATTTAGCTCAAGCTTTTAATAAATCTCTTGTGTGTGCTCAAGGCTGTCACGTCTAACTCTTTGTGACCCCACAGACTGTAACCCTCCAGGCTCCTCTGTCCACAGGATTTCCAGGCAAGAATACTGGAGTGGGTTGCAATTTCCTCCTGCAGGGGATCTTCCCGACCCAGGGACCAAACCCACGTCTCCTATGTCTCCTACATTGACAGGTAGATTCTTTACTGCTGAGTCATCAGGGAAGCCCAACCTTGTATTAAAAACTTTGCAAGGCAGTGGGATTGAGATTAATCAGGTACAGCCACAATGCTCTAAGAACTCCCAAATATGGCTGATAGGGACACAGCACACACACACATTTTAACATGTCAGTGATCATTGGCCATGTCTAGATCATATTTCTTCCTTGGTCCCTAAGATCTTCAGAGAATTATCTTTCATGTCCAAGTTGCACACACAGAGAAGGCTAAGACTTGTTTGGAACCTAGGATGGAAAAATATTTCCTAGATCATGATTGCCTTTTGCCTTGGGCTACATCTGTCCAGATTGAATTTACTCCAACAACGGGATAGCTATTACAGAGGCCCTCCTTCAGCACTGTAATCTAATGAGATGGCTTTGGATACTATTAAAAGTTAAATCAGTCGATAAATGAAATATTAAAATCACCAGAGAATAGGCCCTATGCACAAAATATTAATACCACAAGCTCGAAATCAAATGCTGAACATGAATTTAGCCAAAGCCATTAAAACAAGACTCTGGACTCTAGACTGAAACTTGGAGCTGTGCCTGAGGAGAGTTTTTCAAAAGCTGGGTTTTCCCTCTCGTAAGAACCTTGGTGTGAGGGAGCTACATGTTGAGGGCTCTCTCAGGACATTAATTCTGGGAAAACCCCTGGGAACTCATAGCACTTAGGAAATGGTGCATCAGGTCACAAGGCAAGTGCTTTATCTAGCAGACTGTGCTTTATCACTAGACTGTGATGTCCTTAAGGGTAGGAAATGGGTCTCCCCCAGCTCTGGATACCCAGCTCTGAGCCAGCATCTGTCACAGCATAGGTGCTTGCCACATGTTATGTTCAATCTCCTTTTCCACAATATTCTCTCTCTCCCTCCCTCTTTCTCTCTGTCGCAACATCTCTTTCTTTCTCTCTCCCTCCCTTCCTCCTTTCTCTCTCTGGGTTCCACAAGAGTTCCCTATCAAAGCTGTATGCATCCTTCATGGCCTGCTTGCTTCATCCTGTCTCTTCCGAGAATCATCTCTGGTCCCTATGTCAGAACCACTCTCTCCTCTGCAGTTGATCCCTTTGTCCATGGCTTGAGGTATGGACGTTCACGGACCATTTTTCCAGCCTGCCGTGAATTACAGTTACCTGTACAAACAACTGTCACTGCCGTTTTTTAGGTTCTCCAAGATTCTGACTCTGAGGTAAGGGTCAGAAGTCACAAGTTCAAATGGTTTATTTGGCAGGTAGAGAGAATATTGGAATGGAAGTAGGCTAGTGTTACAGGAAGGTGTGGCAGTCAATAAAAAGCATTATATTTAGCCAGTTACCAGGTGACTGGTTCTTCATCTCAAGAGAAAATTCTGGAAAATGGTATAAAACACACCCCTATGAGCCCACCTGAGGGGCATGGCAGCTGGGAGATTTACACACCAACTTCCAGAAATATATATTTGAGGGTTTCTCCCAAAGGCTGCTCCCTAGCATGTCCAAATTGTCAGTAACAAGAAGAGAGCATGCTTCTGTAAACCCAAGGGAAAAAATCAGCCCTGTGTCCTCCCCAAATTCATATGTTAAAACTGTAACCCCTCATTTGACTGTATTTTGAGATACAGCTTTTAAGAAGCAATTACAATTAAACAAGTTGTAAGGGTGGGGTCCTAGCCCAATAGGATTAGTGGCCTTAAAAGGACTGGAACAGAGAGCTCTCTGTCTCCATGGGCACACAACAAGGAAAGGTCAGATGAGAATACAGAGAGAGAGACACCCATCTGCAAGGAAGAGAACACTCACCAGAAAATAAATGGGCAGGAACCTTGATCTTGGACTTCTTATCATCCAGAACTGTGAAAAAAATAAATTTCTATTGCTGCAGCCACTGAGTGTAAGGTACTCTGTTATAAGAGAGTAAATGGACTAAGACAGGAGTTCACTGAAAGGTCAGAGAAACCTGGGAGGGGCACTGAACACATCTATTTCTGTGCCTTTTACAAGGCTGAGCCCAATGCTGGGATGATGCAATGCTGAAATCCCTGAACCCACCAACTAAAGACAGAAGAGAAGCAGCACTTACTGGGCACTCACCACATGTCAGGCACCATGCCAGATATTGTAAAAATCTACTTTATTACGGTGTCACTTACATACAATAAAATATACACATTTTAAGCATATAGTTTGGTTAATGTTGACAAATGTGTATGCCCACATAACTATCCCCCACAATAAAGAGACAGAAAATTTCCATCACCCAAAATGTCCCAGGTGTCCCTCTGCAGTCAGTCCCTAACCCCAACCCAGCCCCCAGGTCATCACTGATTCAATTTCAGTCACTTACTGATTAGATATTTCTCTAAAAGAGTTTCAAACAGAAATCACACAGTAGGTAGTCTTTTGTGTCTGGTTCCTTTTTCTGAGCATAATGTTTTTGAAAATCATCATTATTTTAAGAATCATGTAGCATGTATCAACAATTCTTTTTTTCACTGCTGAGTAGAATTTCATTGTAGGAATATATCATAATTTGCTTATTCATTGGCCCATTGACGGAACTTTGGGTCGTTTCCACTTCATTATTAGTAAAATTTACCAATATTTGTGTTTAAGTCTGTATAGACACTTGTTCCTTTTCTCTTGGGTAGCTTTCAAGGAGTCAAATTGTTGAGTTATTTGGTAAGCATATGTTTAACTTTATAGGTAAATGTATGCTAGGTGTTTTTAATTTACCTCATTTAATTTTGGACCACTCAAAACTGAAGGTATAATCATTCTCTCTCTTTAAGTACACTGTGGCTCATAGAAGGTGAATGACTCACCTAAGCTCCTGTAACTTGTAAGGACAGATATGGAATGCACACCCAGGTTTGTCTTGCACAAAATCTTTGTTTTTCCATGACCATCTTGCTTTCATTTATCAATTCAGCCAGGAAGACTAGGTGCTGAGCCATCACTCCACCCCTGCAAAAATAGATGATGAGTTACTTATACCCTTCTAATGTCTAAACACACCTGGTTCAGGAAAGATAGAGTGACCGTATTAGAGTAAGGGAACTCCAGGGAGATGGAGGGAAAGATAGTGACAGAGGAAGAAAGCTTGCCTAGACATGACCTGGGACAAGGACAAAGATATCACTACCTACAAAGATCCCCTGGAGGAGGGCATGGTGACGCACTCCAGTATTCTTGCCTGGAAAATTCCATGGACAGAGGAGCCTGGTGGGCTATAGTCCCTAATAGGGTGGCAGAGTCAGACACAACTGAAGTGAGTTAGCACACGTGCACACAAGTAATATACCTACCCGTGTGGAGTTCATGGTTTTGAAATTTATAATTGATTGTCTATAACCTGTCAGGCTGAAAATACTACCTGTGAATAAGGAACATGAAGGAGGCAGTTATGTTTTCAGTCTGTGTCAGAGAGTTTTTAAGTCAACATCCAGCCAAGTGAGGTTAAGGTAGAGAATAACATCAACCTATACGCTGACCAAGGCAACTCAATCAATTACAGCCAAGTAAATACCCCTCTACACAGACCTCAGAACCCACAGGCCAGAGAATCAATTCACTGGAACAAGGAAATAAAGGAAACGGTTGGGGTTAAATTCAGATCTTTAGAAGAATTCTTAAGGGAGGAATTGGCCCACATGGCAAATTTGTTACTGCTAAAGATGCAAATTTTGGCTAATGTCCAGAAATAGAGACTATTAAAAATGCATTAGAAGGATCATGTTTACATTTCTACTGCCAACAAAAAACCTCTGTTCATACAAAATGAGGTCCCTTCTGTATATTATAGACTTTAGTGTCAGCCAATAAGCAATAACGTGCTTGAATTCCACGGAACTGCCTTTCTTGGAAAAGTGCAGAATATCCCTTGAGTTCATGGCCAGTATGTGGGGTTAAATTGACAACCGCAACAACTAGACATTGTACATTTCTGTCTGACCCTGGTCCACAGCTGTATCACATCACTACTCTAGGTCTCAAACTTGCCCCACACCAGGAGGATAATAATCTCTGCTACTTATCCCATGAGATGCTCTCATGAACAACTACATCCTAAGGTGTTTTGGAAATAAGAGATATTTCAGGAATATGAGGTTTTTAAAGTACTTCAGTTGTTTAAACATATATGCTTTCCTGTTTACATTAATTGCTAATTATTAAAATGTATTTCTGGCAGATGGAACACAGGTGTTCATCCCTTTTTCACTCAAAAATCCATTAAAATAACAGTAAAAAAGAGTTTTTGGGCTTCCCTGGTGGCTCAGATGGTAAAGCATCTGCCTGCAATGCAGGAGACCAGGGTTCAATTCCTGGGTCGGGAAGATCCCCTGGAGAAGGAAATGGCAATCCACTCCAGCAATCTTGCCTGGAAAATCCCATGGACGGAGGAGCCTGATAGGCTACAGTCCATGGGGTCGCAAAGAGTCAGACACGACTGAGCAACTTCACTTCACTTCACTTCAAACGAGTTTTTAAAATATGAATCCACAGAGACAAAGAGACAAGTAAAGGATGTCACTGGAAATAAGAGGAGTCAGTTTCTGAAGCTGGAGGAGACACTAAATGTAGCTGCACCCGAGGACTGTAGAGACAAACATTTATGGGAACCCAGGAGGTGGAGGGACAAGGTCCTCCGATAAGGCTCAAGACAGGGAAGAAAGGGAAAAGTCTACATAGAATCGGAAGTTGCTACTGCCTTACTCTAAGGTGGTTTCCCTTCTTTCCAGGCTTTCGTTTTCCAGATCAGATGCACAGACCTTGGGGGGAGTGGTATACAAGATTCATTTTGGTATGGGAAGGAAATATTAGAATTATGTTTATAATTTTTCTTAAAAAAATAAAAACAAGCTCTACCAAGATTTAATACATATGCTGATGGAGAGTAGTACATGTAAAGTCCTCATGCCTAAGTACACAGAGATGGACAGGAGCAAAACCAAAGTTCAGTAGAAATGGAACCAGAGAAGTTTCAGCCTGTTTGCCAGAGCAAGGATCAGAGGCTATAAGCAGGGGCATTACTGAGTCTGTGTAGATTCAGTACAAATACTGAGACCAAATAATAGGATTCCGTTGACCCTTTTCTTTGACCACCCAGGAGATTAGAGGACGCTTCTCTAGGGAATGGAAATCACTGGAAAGGAAAGATCTGATCATAAAACAGCCAGGGTATCCCAACAAAAGGGTGAAAGGGTGAGTTTCTAGCAGTTCCATTTGTTGACAAGCTCTCTCCTCTACACAAATCCACAGAGAAAGCTCCATTTCACTTTCAAATCCCCTCTTAAATATGAGAAGACAACCAGAGGTAAGTAGAAGTTTGAGGAAAGCTTCTAGCATGAGGGATGAGGGCCAAACAGGGCACAGATAATGTTAACAGCAGGAAAGGGAAAAAACAAAATATATACATATCCATATAATTAATAATCCCAGAATAATTTTCAGGGAAAAAGAAATCCCTAAAAAATATGTATAAGAAAGTAAACATGAACATAATATGTTATTTGAATAATATATGGTAATACATACTGACTTTATTGGGACTAATTTATTGGCAGAATGGAGGGAGTAAAAGTCAGTGGGCGGGCCCTGAACTGTAAGAAAGCCAAATTCCCATACACTATAAAGGAAAGTCAGTGGATAATGTCTTAAAGTGACATGAAATACTCTTGATATATAGTATAGAATTCTGGGAAGGTGGCAGTGAGATCAGTGTGGTTATTTTCCCTTCCAAAGCATCCCTCTAAAATCACATAGAGAAACTAAGGTAGCAAAAACTAAAACTTCGACAACAAAACTAGGCGATGAGGTGCCCCTGGAACTCCAGATTACAGGTCAGTCAGTCAGTTCAGTTGCTCAATCATGTCTGACTCTTTGCGACCCCAAGGACTACAGCACACCAGGCCTCCCTGTCCGTCACCAACTTCCAGAGTTTACTCAAACTCATGTCCATTGAGTCAGTGATGCCATCCAACCATCTCGTCCTCTGCCATCCCCTTCTCCTCCTGCCTTCAATCTTTCCCAGTATCAGGGTCTTTTCCAATGAGTATATTCTTCCCATCAGGTGGCCAGAGTATTGGAGTTTCAGCTTCAGCATCAGTCCTTCCAATGAATACTCAGGATTACGGGTAAGTGAGGACAATCCACAGACAGTTTATAAGACCTGACCGATACCAGCATCTGTGCAAAAGAAAGTGGGGTAGTTGGTGGACCTGCTGCTGCTGCTGAGTCGCTTCAGTCGTGTCCGACTCTGTGCGACCCCAGAGATGGCAGCCCACCAGGCTCCCCTGTCCCTGGGATTCTCCAGGCAAGAACACTGGAGTGGGTTGCCATTTCCTTCTCCAATGCATGAAAGTGAAGAGTGAAAGTGAAGTCACTCAGTCGTGTCCAACTCTTAGTGACCCCATGGACTGCAGCCCACCAGGCTCCTCCGTCCATGGGATTTTCCAGGCAAGAGTACTGGAGTGGCGTGCCATTTCCTGGAATACAAAATAACCAACTAATAGTCACTAGAGAGCTTGGGTGCCAATTTGTTGTGACTGAGAGAGATTAGAACTGAGAGGGATTCACACAGTTTAATAGCAAGTGAGTGCATGGTGCCCTCTCTATGCTGTGAGGGGGATGAAGTAATTTGTGCCCTGTGAATTCTTAGAATTAAGGAGACAAGGATCCATTCCAGGGAGGAAAAAATGCCACATTGAGGAAAAGTGCTGGGAACAGAGCCCTCCTTGAGAAGGACAATAAGGGAAAGGAAAAAATGAGGCCTAGATAAAACTGAATAAGAACAGAGTGAGCCATGTTAAAAAAGTATTAAGTGAAAAAAAAAAAAGTATTAAGTGTACTTTCACAAAAACAGTAGAAACTCTCTAGCCATAAACCTAGAAAAACTTTCCAAAACTGGCCTTCCTTCTGAGAATTCAAGAACGCTAGTTTCACATAAAAAATGGTCTATTAGAAGGAATCAAGGCAATGAGGATTGCAAAATTATAACTGCATTACATTCTGTGGAATATATATGCACTATTAGTGTGAATATAAATTGGAACAGCTACTGTGGAACACACTATGGAGATTCCTCAACAAATTAAAAACAGAACTATTACAAAATCCAGTAATTCCACTCCTGAGTATTTAACCAAAGAAAATAAAAACACTACTGCAAAAAGATATATGTACCCTTAAGTTTATTGCGGCATTACGTATAGTAGCTAAGACTTGGAAGAAATAGATGAATGGATAAAGATGATTTGGTATATATACATAATGCAATATTAGCCATAAAAAAGAATGAAACCTTGCCATCTGCAATAACATGAATGGACCTAGAGGGTATATCAGACAGAAAAAGATAAACGCTGTATGATTTCACATATATGTGAAGTCTAAATCAGAAATGAACAAAGGTAGCTAAATAAAAGCAGAGTCACAAAAACAGGGAATAAACAGGTGGTTGCCAGAGGGGAGGAAGATGAGGAGGTAAGGGAAGCTAAGAGGTACAAACTTTCAGTTACAAAATAACTAAGACACAGCTATGAAATGTACAATGTAGGGAATATATTCAACAGTTATGTAGTATCTCTGTATGGTGACAGATGGTAATAACTAGACTTATTATGGTAATCATTTTGAAATGTTTAGACAAATCATCCTTGTCTACCAAGAATTAGCATACTGTTATAGGTCACTCATATTTCAAAAACAGATAGAAAAATAATTCATAGAAGAAGAGATTAGATTTGTGATTACCAGAGGTGGGGGTGGGGAATTGGATGAAGGTAATCAAAAAGTACAAACTTTCAGTTATAGAGAAATTATTAGAGATATAATATACAAAATAATAAATAAAATTAATACTGCTATATGCTATATATAAATTTGAGAGTAAATCCTAAGAATTCTGATCACAAAAAGTTTATTTTCTATTTCCTTAATTTTGTATCTTATGAGAGATGATGGATGTTCACTAAAATTATAGTGGTCATTGTTTCATGATGTTTGTAAGTCCAGTCTTATGCTATACAACTTAAACTGGACAGTGCTATATGTCAACTATGTCTCAATAAAGTTGGAAGAAAACAAATCAAAACAAAAAACTCAAAAAAACAAAAAACAAATTGAGGAATAAATATATTGTAGTTTAGAAAAAAAATAGTAAGTACCAGAAGTAGTGAAAGAGTTGAAAATTTTTGCCTTTGGGAGAATTGGAGGCAGGAACTGCATACATATATATATATGCAATGCAAACAGTACTAATGGCTTTATATTTATCCATAGTCTACTACTATGAAAATTAAGTTTTTTCAGTTAAAAAGTGTATATTCCCATTAGGGTCTGTCTTAGTGGATGATATGCTTGTCCCACGTCCAAAAACTTAGTACATACACATGAAAAATAGACTTTTAATGAATAAACAGTTTATTTCATTTCAGATCAGAGACAGCCAGTGTCTAAACCAGTTCTGCCACTGTACATTTGGGGAAAATGGTTTTAATCTCTAGGGAAAAAAATGCACACAACAGAGGGACATTTACCTGGGAAATTTTATGCTAAAATATACCATAGTTGGATCTACACATAGGTTTGCTTACTTAGGCAAGTTTACTTCATATATGATATTCACATATGGGCTTCCCTGGTGGCTCAGATGGGAAAGAATCAGCCTGCAGTGTGGGAGACCTGGGTTCAATCCCTGGCTTGGGAAGATTCCCTGGAGGAGGGCACGGCAACCCACTCCAGTGTTCTTGCCTGGAGAAGCTCCATGGACAAAGGAGCCTGGAAGGCTACAGTCAATGGGGTTGCAAAGAGCCGGAGACAACTGAATGACTAAGAACACACATGGTACTGTTGGGGAAGACTTGGTTACTTAAGTAAGATAGGATATATAAAAGTGTGCCAACATTTTTTCAGGCTCAGATATGTACAAACTTTTGTATAACAATTTTTAATAGGGCCTCAGTTATCACTGTTCAGTCGCTAAGTCATGTCCAACTCTGCCACCCCATGGACACTTCCCTGTCCTTCACCATCTCCCAGAGTTTGTTCAAACTCATGTCCATTGAGTCACTAAGTAAAACAGTAGTTGAGGATCTTGGCCAAAGCTGCTTTTTAATTTAGTCGCCATCCACATGTAGATACTCCAGGGTCAGCATCTCATTTCTGCTCCTGTGTGATGTTGAAATGCAGATTAAATAACATTTTCTCACATGCAACAGCACACATCTAGAAAATACACGAAGTTTTCATGATCAGAGGCTGTAGGGTCATAGTCACAGACAGTTGCCAAGATGGACTGGTAAGTGATCAGATCAGTTCTCCTGGATACTTAAGAGTAGTCAGCTATCTTTGGGCTTTTTTTTTTTTTTTTTTTGAGTCCACTGGAATGATAGCTCAGCTCTTCATTGACAGAGTATGGAGACCAGCAAGGATTCAAAAGGAAATTTTCTTTGACAGGTTATCGGTCACAAAACACCATAGACAGGGTGGCTTAAACAACAGAAATTTATTTTTCACAGTTTTGGAAGCTGGGAAGTCCAAGATAAAGGTGCTGGCCAGTTTGGTTCCTGGTGAAAACTCTCTTTCAGATGTGCAGACGCCTTCCCACTACATCCTTATATGGCTTTTCCTCTAAGGGTTCATGGAAAGAAAGAGATATCTCTGTTTCTTCCTCTTCTAAAGTTTCCAGCCCTATCAGACTAGGGCCCCATCCTTATGGCGTCATTTAACTTTTATCACCTCCTCAGAGGTCCCATCTTCAAATATATTAGGTAATTGATTTGGGTTTCTAATATGAATTTGGGGATGACATCAACATTTATCCCTTGACAAAGGGCATCATTAGTAGCAGTAGGATATTGATAACCAACACATATACAGCATTTTATGGTTTACAAAATACTCTCACATCCAGTTATTTTTTAACCTCTCAACAGAAGGTATGGAGGAAAAGGATTACTACATCACATTGGCTGATGAAAACTCAGGATTTTTTTTTTAAGAATGCAATTAAACCAGCCATCTTTCAGGTACTTTTAATATATATATGTTAGATTTTTTTATTAAAAAAGAAACAATTACATTAAATTTGAATGTGAAACACATTCTATCATTCTAGCAAAGGACATTTGAAAAAGTTCTCTTCCTCTCTGTTGCTTTCTTTTTCTCTCTTCCCTAGCCAGCACTAACATCCAGTTTTCAACATGATGCTCCATCATTTAGATGCAGTCCAGGGAGTCATGCCCCTTGCTATTTCATCCAGCCTCACAGGGCACACGTGGTCATCTGGGGCTGTGTAGGGTGGGGTCACACACAGTTACTTGGGCTTGGAGGTCTGCGTGAAATCTGTCCAGTCCCCGAGACCACACTCACAGGGGCAACAGAGCTCACTCGAAAAAGCGCTGCACTGGAATCTAGGCTGGCCTCCACGGCAGACAAGAAATGAACCCGTGGACATTTGAGGTCAGCCTCTGGAATCTGCCCTGCCTCCTGCCCATACTCATGGGCTCCAGGCCCTATCTTGCACAGACTCTCGGCTTTTCTCATCTCCAGCCCAGCTCTTTGCTCTGCGCCTAAGGGCTGGTCAGGGCCTCCCTGGTTTTCTGGAGGAAGTCCTTGCAAAGTGAGCTTTTCAAAAGCTGGTCTTAAAACTTACCCTGAGAGAGAGGATCTCTGACATAGTCAGGGGGACATTTTTCAGGCAACATCGGACCTGTTTCCTAACTGCAGGCCTTCTCAGAGCCTTTGGTATACTGATGTGCTGACTTGCCATAAGAAAACCATTAGAGGGTACGCTTCTCCTAGACTCATTGTCGGGGACCCTCTTTGGAGCACAGCACCTCTTCCCATCCTCAGGGCTGGTGTCACTAGGAACACAGTCTGGGAAACGCTGTCCCAGCGAACCTGATCTGTGCTTTGAACTCCTCACCCCTTCCCCGAGGGTCCAGCCCTCGACCTGTGTCCAGGCTTGCCTCAGTCCCCTATTCAGAAGGTACTCAGGTGCACTGGCCTTGCACTTGCGGGTTTTGATATTCTGCCTGGCACCCAAGAAGCCTTTCAAGGAGGTAGGACTGGACTGTGCAGGAGAACAAGCAAAATCACAGAGCTCTGCCAGTAGACAGTCCCCGGGTTGTATAAGGACAGGTCTTATTAATGGGAAAAAAGAAACAATTTGTTATGAACTTGACCAAATCCTTTGCTGCCCTTGCACTGGCTCTCAGGAAGCTTATCTGACCTTGTCAGCGAAGCAGAGGCGACTTCTAGGGCCTGAGCCGAGGCTCAGGCTACTGATCACCAAGACTCTCCTTACTAATGATAATCACTAACCAGGAATTTCAGGGGCAGCTGGGGCGAGCACCAGTTTATCAGTGAAATTCACTGTGGAAAGTCTTGGGAACGTTTCCATGTAGGGTAGAAACAAGCACGCAGGTGTGTTCTCAATCATCGTCATCATTAAAGGAGACAGAGAGGGGGTGGCCGGGCTCCAAAGTCACCCCCGAGCCACAGCTGCCCACTCACCACTTTGCTTAGTTAGGCCCCCCTCCCTGCCTCCTTGTATCTGAGTTGCATGGGACATGGTTTAACCAATGGAAGACAGTGGCTCAGGCACTCTGCCAGCTCCAGACCAGTGTGTCAGTAAGCCCTGAAGACCCTGATCTGTGACGTGGGGACCCTGGGTCTCCAAGTCCACATACAACATCAGCTGCCCTGTTGGAGGGATGCCAAGGAAAGGCTACGTGGAGTGGACACAGAGATGAACCCAGCCAAGCCAAGCCTTCCCAACCAAGGGGCCAGACAAGCAAAGAAGATGTTTGCTTTGTTCTGTTCCTGGCAGAGATCAGGGGACAGATTGAGCTGTCCCCACCATGCTCTGTCCAAGTTCCTGACCTTCTGAATCCTCAGAAATCATAAACATGGTTGGTTTCAGCCATGATGTTCTGCGGTAGTTTATTAGCGTGTGTGCATGCTAAGTCGCTTCAGTCATGTCCAACTCTTTGTGACCCTGTGGACTGTAGCCCGCCAGGCTCCTCTGTCCTGGAATTTCCCAGGCAAGAATACTGGACTGAGTTACTATTTCCTCCTCCAGGGGGCCTGCCTGACTCAGGGATTGAACCTGTGTCACCTGAGTTTCCTACACGGCAGCAGATTCTTTACCCTGCACCACCTGGGAAGCCAGGGTTGTTAAGTTTGTTAAGCAGCAATGAATAACTAACACAAAGAAGTGGGGGACCCTGGTTTGGAGTCAGGGTTCCAGAAAAACAGAAGAACAGTTAGAGATGGAAGGAGGGATGAAGAACCAGTGACAGACCTGGAGGGTCACTTATCATAAAGAAGATTCAGACTCAGCAAAGTGGGGGTCCTCTTGCTCTGGCCACACCTGGGGTCCCGAGTAGGAAGAGAAGGGAGGGCAGGGTCTCCGATTCAGCCACAGGTGGTCTGAGAGTGGGGAGTTACAGTGGAGCAGGGATTGCCTGACAGGGAACCCCTATCATCTACAAGCACAGTCACAGGGTCTCAGGAACCAAGGCCTTCCACATACACGCAGCACCACTGATCCACACCCCAGTCCTGTGTGGTGGGCAATATGACTGCCCCATTTTGGTCTTAAGACATGGAGGCTCAGATATTGACAGGGCAGAGGTCTGGTCAAGAGCTTCAGCTGGAGTCCTGGGTGGGCACATGTGACCTGGTCCCTCATCCCCAGGAGATGGAACTGAGTCCACTTTTCACCGCTTTTTCCCCTGGATGTGGGTGGGAGATGCTTCTACTGAAAGGTCCCATGGGAAACTCAGCCTCCCTTTCTTTAAAAGAGCTCCCAAGTGTGGCGTGGATGTGACTCACCCCTGACTTCAGCTGAATCCTGGACCAGTTATCTCACCTCCTTGGGCTTTGTTTCCTCCTCAGTCAATGGAAGAAAAGCTATGACAAACCTAGACAGGGAATTAAAAAAGCATAAACATCACTTTGCCGACAAAGCTTTGTATAGTCAGAGCTATGGATTTTCCCAGTAATCATGTATCGATGTGAGAGTTGGACCATAAAGAAGGCTGAGTACCAAAGAATGGATGCTTTCAAATGGTGGTGCTGGAGAAGACTTTTGAGAGTCTCCTGGACAGAAAGGAGATCCAACCAATCATAAAGGAATTCAACCCTGAATATTCATTGGAAGGACTGATGCTGAAACTGAAACTCCAATACTTTGGCCACCTGATGTGAAGAACTGACTCATTGGAAAGCCCCTGATGGCTGGCTGGTAAAGATTGAAGGCGGGAGGAGAAGGGGCTGACAGAGGTTGGGTGGCATCACTGACTCAGTGCACATGAGTTTGAGCTCTGGGAGATGGTGAAGGACAGGGAAGCCTGGCGCGCTGCATTCCATGGGGTCGGAGTCAGACACGTACGGCTTAGTGGCTGAACAACAGTCAGTGCAGATGACCACAGTACTTACCTCTGTACTCTGGTTTCAAGGATGAATTAGTTACTTTTTGTAAAATACTTGGAGCATTGCCTGGGCATAGTCAAGGCTTTGTATCTGTTAACTAGGTAACAACTGAGATTCCTAGGCAGCCACTGTAGTCTACGTGCCTCCAGGTGCGGCATCTTGCTACAGGAACCAAGCCCTCCATGGGGCATTTGCTCTTTATCAGGGCAAGACAGGGACCCCTACAGGGAGTATGAAGAGGGTGTGGTGAGGTTTCCCCAAATCCTCCTGCCCTCAAGGGTCCTCTTGGGTCCTGCATAGTGTGTGAGGTACCCTGAGTCCAGGGAAAGGCTCACAGTAAAAGGGGGGGAAAAGAAAGGAAAAAAGTTGAAAGCAGGGGGAACCCTGTTCCATGAAGCTCATCCCGGTCCTGCTTGTTAATGTAAAGTGGACGATGCCACCAGCTCCTGGAAGCTAGTGTACAGCTGGGCCCTGGGGGTCTTTGCTGTGAACGAGGTTTGAGAGCCCAGGACAAACTCCAGCCCCACTTTTGATGGAAGGTGGGGGAGCTAGAAGGCATTCTCACCGAGGTCATTTTCATCACAAAAATAATGCTACATACGATGGTTGGCTTCTCTGCGAAGTCTCAAATCCACAAGAACGTGACAAGCATGAGATAGCAAAATGTATTAAGCACTGAACACGAGCAACTCTGTTGAAGTATTTCATATGCTTTCTCACCTTTCTTCTCCACAATAATCCTCCCAGGTAGAGACTGTTACTATCCATATTTTACAAATGAGGAACCTGAAACAGGATAAGTAACTGGCTCAAGGTCTTGAAGCTAACGTCCCTTGGAGCTAGTACTCAAATCCACTTTGAGGTTGGTACTCTTACCCACTGTGACATGATTATTGGTGATAAAAATAATGCTAGTATCAATACTTTAAAATGACTGTGTTTTTAGGAATCCGTTTCCATAAGGCTTGGAAGTGCTGCCCGTCACTCAGTGCTGGCGCATTTGGCTGTGGTCAGGACTAGGGTGCAGGAAACAAAGGGTCCTTGTTCACAAATGCAGGCTGTCCCCTCAGGCTCTCTGTGGAATTGAGCCCCTGCTGGGTCCCACTTACACTGTCCATCCCCACACCTCTGCAAATAGAAATCACAGTCCCTTTTACAGATGAGAAAACTAACAAAAGTTCCCCAGCCAGGAAGGGGGAGCTGGGACAGGAATGCAAGATGCCTGACTCCCAAGCCTACCTTGGTTACCCATGGGGAGTGGGGAGGGGACGTAACTGTTCCTAGAGGTTTGGATGACCCAAAATATTTAAAGTGTTGGCCCTTCAAAGAGGTGAAGTGTGAGAGGGCAAGGGATCAGCCAACTGACCTCTTTTAGTCTGTATGTACCAGTTATACTAGCGAAATCAAGCTTAGCAGACACTAACAATGTAACAGACACTAACAATGAACACATTGCTTCTTTCATTTTTATTATCCAGTGCCTGTTCCACGCCAGGGTGTTGGTTAGTAACCATTTTTATCATGATTAATACCCATAGCACATCTACAACATGAATATTGTTTATCCCCTTTTACAGCCAAAGAGACTGATGCTTAGAGAGATAACATGACCACATCTGTCCCACTCCCCACTTGTGTTCTTTCCACTCCAGGTGTGTTAAGGATAAGAAGAGATGGGTAACTCCTCACAACTCCCTGCATTATAAAATTGTCTGATTATTATTATTAATGAAAGTGATGCTCAGGGAGGTTTGTGGCTCCCTGAAAGCTCCTGGATGTGACGTGAAGGTTTTAGGATTTGAATCCGAAAGGTTTCCTTTGCATTATGCCCATCAAGAGCAGGAACCCTAGGATACTATGCGTCAACATTCTGTGTTTCAGTGTGGCCCACATAGGAGAGCAGAGCTCCATATCCAGTGATTCCTCTGCTAGGTGTCAGTTCAGTTGCTCAGTCATGTCTTATTCTTTGCGACCCCATGGACTGCAGCACGCCAGGCTTCCCTGTCCATCACCAACTCCTGGAGTTTACTCAAACTCATGTCCACTGAGTCTGTGATGCCATCCAACCACCTTATCCTCTGTCGTCCCCTTCTCCTCCCACCTTCAGTCTTTCCCAGCATCAGAGTCTTTTCCAATGAGTCAGCTCTTTGGCATCAGGTGACCTAAGTATTGGAGTTTCAGCTTCAACATCATTCCTTCCAATGAACACTGGGACTGATCTCCTTTAGGATAGACTAGTTGGATCTCCTTACATTTATACCCAAAGAAAACAAAAAGCTAATTTGAAAATATTCATGGACCCCAAACTTCACAGCAGCATTATTTATAGTCACCAAAATACGGAAGCAACTTATGCGCTCATGAACAGATGAATGGATAAAGATGATGTGGTAATATTTACCTGATGGAATATTAGTCATAAAAATGAATGAAGTTCTGCCATCTGCAACAACATGAATGGAATTATGAAGGAATTATGCGTAGTGAAACAAGTCAGACACTCCATTATTGCTTATATGTGAAATCTAAAAAACGAAACATACAAAAGTATATACAAGACAAAAACGGACTTGCAGGTACTGAGAACAAACTAGTTGATACTAGTGGGGAGAGGGGAGTTGGAGGGACAAGCTGGGGGTTCTGGATTAACAGGTATAAACTACTCTGTGTAAAGTAAACAAGACATCAGGATATACTGTACTGCACAGAAATATGGCCAATATGTTGTAAGAAGTTTACATGGAGAAAAATCTATAAAAATATTAAATTACTATGTTGTACACTTGAAACTAATGTAATATTGTAAATTACTTCAGTTTTTAAGAAAACATGTGAGTGAGTGATCCTAGCAGTGCAAAGCTTCCCTCTTCTCTACCACCAACCCCTGGAGCTTTGTTTCCTTCCACGCACAGTATTTCTGGGTCTGTTTCTTTCTGCACATGACCTTTCCCCCAGTAGGATGCCTTTTGTCACTCTCCAATGGCCTATTCACAGCATCTCTCAACCTTTTTTGTTCTTTTCTGGCTTTGAGAACATCTATGTGTCACTCAGCCAAAAATTTTGCTCACTATCTAATTCATCTTCTGTCTTGCAAGAAGGCAAATGGGGATGAGATACAATTATTTGTCGATTTTCAGCCAGCCCATATGTCTCCCACTGTGAGAGTTTGGTTCTCCTCGTGGGCCATCTTTGTTTTTAGTGGAATTGCATCCTGGGATCGTGACCTGGTTTAACATCCTAGAGAACAAGCTTAATATATTTTTTCTCTCTCGATGCACTTTAGCCAAAATCTTTAAACCCCTTCTGTAGCTAACGTCTGAGCTGCCACAGCTGCCATGACCAAGAGTGATACTGGTTTGTCTCAGTTAACAGAAGTGGAACAGCCCTGCAATGCACTGAAGTCAGCCTCAGTTCTTATGTGAGGAGGGAAGCTGGGATGGTTCCCCGCATCACGGTGAGCAAGGATGGACAAGCAAGGAAAGGTCTAGGGTACACCTCGGACCCTGGGACAAATGTTGTTTTACAAGGTCCAAGGACTGACTTTAGGCATTCTAAGAATATGAATGGGGAAAAATTATACCTTCATTTTCATTCATCTTTCATTGAAATTTAGCATTTCTTTCGATTATGAAAGCAAGCAACAAGCCAGAGTGGTATCAATAGTAGTGTGGCTTTGTCACTCATAGACATGCAGATATCTTTATATTCTACAGTTGTTGCAGACATACCAAAATATCATGCACACCCACCGCTGCTTCAGACGTACGGAAGATATCATGTCTATTCCAGATATCATGTTGGGTTATTAAATTCATGAAAACAATGCACATATTGTATTAGATCTCAAATTGAGGGTTTAAAAATTTTATATATACATATCTCCACATATACAGATATATAGGTGCTGGTGGTTTAGTCGCCGAGTCATGTCTGACTCCTGTGACCCCACGGACTGTGAACATACCAGGCTCTTCTGTCTAATATATAGGTGCATAGATATAATATTTAAGTATAGTAAAATGTTAATTATGTTTTACTTTTTGTAATCCTAGTGCTTTGTTTTGTGCATTAAGAATCTTTGCTCTGAGAGGGGATCCTCAGGCTTCATCAGACCACTAAAGGACCCATGGCGTAACAATGGTTATTATCTGTTGCTCTAAGAGAAGACTGAGGTTTCTTATATGCTCTTCCCAACAGGAGGAGGGAAAAAAGGAGGAAAGAAAGGAGAAGGAGGAGTGTGTGAGGATTGGAAATGACACCAAAAGAACCCAGCAGACGAAGACAGATGAAACAGAGCTTTCCAAAACCGTTCCACGAATATGACACACAAGTCTGAGTGAAGCAGAGATTTAAAGTAAAGAATCTGACAACAAATCTTGAAACCCTCTACACTCAAATATCTGCTGCAAGATAAACACGACGAGCTTGAAGAATGGCCCCCACAAAGGATCCCAGTGGCCCTACTTCCAACCCAAGGACGCTACAGGACAGCAGCCTCAGTCAGAACCTGCAAAGGCCGAGGCCAGGATGAGTTCTGGGCTTCACTGGATCCTACATGCAATGAGAGGACCCAAATGCCTTGAAGCAGTGGAGAAAGGAGTCAGGTGCTGAGACTCTGAATCACTCTTGGGCTCCAGCCCAGGACGCTCATGGCAGAGGTGGAGTCACCCAGTGAACTTCCCCTGGGAGCTGGCACCCCACTGAGGCAGCCTAGAGGAGAGCATGCCGGTGGCCTCAGTCACAGTGGCTGTTGGGTCAGCCCACACCCGCCTCAGATTCCCCCTTTGGTTATTAAATCAGATCAGATACAGTCTTTCAATGCTGACTCAGCTGAGGGGCCCAGCACCCCCATTCCCCACTTTCTAGCATCTTCTTCACCTCTCTCACCAAGGGGAGGAGAAGGGAGTGGGGGTCTTATCAGAGACAGGGCTCCCCCAGAAGCCAACCCTAAGATCAGGTGTAGGCTAGGGGAGTGGGGAGGATGACAGGGAAGGGGAGGGAAGGTGGCCAAACAGGACTGGGTAATCAACCCAGTTACCTCTGGAGCGAGCAGGGCTTAATCCCACTGGGCAGCTCTGGGAGCTGGTGAAAGACACACCAGCCTAGAAATGCGAGTGCTGGCCTTTAGAAGTCAGCTGCAAGGTGCCAAAGAGAGGCGGGCAAGAGGATATCCCGGAGCATCAGTACCACTGCTTAGAGCTAAGGTTTCTTGAATTCTTACTAGATACCCCGTGCTCTGCTACATGCTCCACAGGCTTTGTTTTCATCCTTACAGTGGTATCGGTGGTAGTTTAGTTACTAAGCTGTGTCTGACTCTTGCAACCCCATGGGCTGTAGTCCGCCAGGCTCCTCTGTCCATGGAATTCTCCAGGCAAGAATACTGGAATGGGCTGCGGTTTCCTTCTCCAGGGAATCTTCCCCTGGAGGAGAAAGATCCCACATGAAGGGGTCAAACCCAGATCTCCTGCATTGCAGGCAGATTCTTATAATGCTGAGTCACCAGGGAAGCCCCTGGAACTCATTTTGGTAGCTCTTTTTACAGAGGAAGAAATAGAGCCTCTGTCTCTCTCTGCAATCAAACCAATAGAATGCAAAACTAAGAACCGATCAAGGCTTGTCTGATTTGAATACAGCTCCTTTATTTTTCTACAAAACTGTACTTTCTCTAAGATCTCAGAGGCCCTGGTGCAGGGCTGGCTTCATGGACATGTAACCCACATGTTGACACAGGATAACAGGCTCAAAAGGGCCCTAAGCTTGTTTCAAAGCTTTGCAATTTCACCGTCTTTCACCATGAACTTTTGAAGGAAGGGTCTTGTATTTCCATTTTGCATTGGGTGGCAAATTATATAGAGGGTGCTGACTCAGGGCCTTGCCTAGCTAATTCTAATTTACCTAAGAAATGCCTCTCAAACTCTCAGTCTCTTAAAATCTGACCAACTCTACAGAATTAACTGAAAAATTCCTGCCACATGGATAATAATTTTCCTCCCCAAAGTTACATGAGAATTAGCAGGTGATAATGGTTTAACAGCACATTCCCAGCAACAAAGACAGGCCAAATTATTCTCAACAGCCCCGGCTGTTACTTTAATCTTCTCACTTCTTCCCCCTGTCAGAGCACAGCAGTTAATGACCTGCAATAAATCCTAGAAACTGCGACTTGAAAGCCACGGAGGCCCAGCAAGGAAGCAGATCTATATTTTTTTGAGAGGTGGTATCTAGGTTACCCGGACACAGCCAGGACTCCTAGATATTAAGGCTGTTTCTCTTTCAAGACCCACCTCAACATCTCTACTGTTTCACCCAGGTACTTGTATTTTTTCCTTTTAAACACCTGTACCTATCCTCATGGGCTTCCCTGGTGGTTCAGACAGTAAAAAGAAAATCCATCTGTAACGTGGGAGACCCAGGTTCGATCCCTGGGACACGACTAAGCGACTAAGCACCTATCCTTATGTCTGACCTTTCCAGACGTCTTTGCTCTTTAAAGTTCAGTGGCTGGGTTGTCAGACACAGGTGATCCTAGCTGTGGTTTCAGAGGGGAACCACCCCAAAACCAGACAAGTCACATGCTGAGGTTCCCCAAGTCACGTGCTGGGGCTGCAGCCATTGTCCTGTGGCCCCTGGAAGCCCCCCCCACCCACCCACACACCTGTATGCATGTGGCCCCAGAGGATTTCATGAGGCCACCGATGCTCCATACACACCTTTTGTTGCTGCTGTTGTTGTTCAGGCCCTCAGTCATGTCCAACTCTTTGCGACCCTATAGACTGTAGCCCACTAGGCTCCTCTATCCACGGAATTCTCCAGGGGCTCTTCCTGACCCAGGGATTCAACCCAGGTCTCCTGCCTTGCAGGCAGATTCTTTACCATCTGAGCCACCAGGGAAGAAGCAATTCCCCATTCAGCTCAATCTTCTCCACTTGGACAGTTCCATGTGACACAAACTAAGGTTGAATCACTCTCCAGGCTGCCCGGGAAAGTGTTTAAACAAACTCTTTTCCTCTCCAGCAGCATCCCTGGAGAGCACCTAAGAGAATGAACGTCGGCAAGTCCTTAACCTCAGCTCAGAAAACTTTTTCTCGACTTAGTCAAAACCTGACCTGAACTTAACTGAAGCTAAATATTGTCTTTATCCCTTTTAAGACGAACATTACCCCTTTCGCAGGAGAAACATAAACGCGTTTGACCACAGGAAACTATTCTAAACCTACTGAAGCTGTTACATGATGTAGAATAGACACAGCATAATCTTTCCAAAATCTGAAAAATGCTAAATTCCACAGCACATTTATTCCCTGGGTTTTTGGCTGAGGGTCCCATCCCTAACATTGCAATCACAGGACGCTTGCAATGTAGGGCATGGAGCCTGGCAGCTTCTTGTTCAAGAAGCTGGGAAACTGAAGAAGGGGTGAGACACACTGCTGGTTCAAAACCCGGGGAGTCCGGGGCTGAAATCCCAAACTGGCCCCTCGGCAAGGAGAGGCCGAAGAAACAGGCAACCCACCCCGGACTGGGTTTAGTAAGCAAGAACTACATTTAGTAAGGAAGAGAATGTACATACCAGGCTGGTCTTGGGCACCTCGAGATGAGTAGATCTCTGCAGCTGATGCCAGCATCTTGAGTGCACAAAGCGGCCTTCCCTGGGCTCAGTCACACCTTCAGCCCAGATGGTCTCAACCACACAGGGCTCTGTCAAGCCTGTGTCCTTCAAAATGGCTCTGGGACCAACTGGCGGGCAGGACAGGGTGAGGAGCCCAGGTCCAGCTCAGAGGTCAACCAAGCATCAACCCTCTCCAGGACCTCCAACAGAGAACCAGCCTGCAATGCAGGAGGGATTCTCACTGGCTGGGGGAGGCCGGGGCAAGGGTGCTTTTTCAGGAGGTGCAAAGGCACAGAGGCTCCAAGCTGTAGCGGACAGGTGGAATCAGGGAGACAAAGGCCTTGAGGGGAACAGGAAATAGGCTGGAAAAGTCACTTAGGGAAATGCCTTGAGTCCTCACTGATGTAAAGCTTGGTGGCGCCGCTGGGGACTGTTTTCAAAAAGTTAAGACCTGGCCAAGCTGGAAAGAGCCCAAAGAGGGTGACTGGCCGGGCGCCCCCTCTCCCCTCCAGGGACCCAGCATAGAAGATGATGAAGGCAGAGGCTGGTGGAGTCTAGTCAGAAGGGGCTAAGGCTGCAGTGAGACCTTGAAGGTGGAAGGCAAAGGGGCCCAGGAAACATGGAGAACCCGTTCTCAGGAGCCTCCCTACGTGAGCTGGAGGAGCTGGGAGCCCCCAAAGAGCCCAAGGCAGGGGCCTCATCTCCTGCCATTCACCGTCACCACTGGTGCTTATGCTGTGACTCCCCTACTCAGCCAGGCCCTCAGCAAAGCTCTTGTGTAGTTCACTTATCCATGGAGGCTTCATTATTTAAATTGCCAGTTAATCCCCAAGTGCGGGCACTTGCCTGAGAAGTCTGTTTAATTACCTCCCCTTAAACTCCCCGGCGGCACACAGCCTGGACTGCTTATTGATCACCCAGCCCCGCCGTTTTCCCCTCAGAGCCCACAGCTGGAGCGGCTCCGGAGAGCTGGTCAGGAGCAAATGCCAAGCGTGAGCATGCTCCTCCCTTCTCATGTCCAGGTGGCCTCATGGTGGAGAACAGGGCTCAGGACAGTCCCCTGTTAGGACAGTATCCCACCCCCACTGCCCATATCCAGGTGCCACCCCCGCCGGAGGGCAATTTCATCCCTTCCCACTAGCCAGACACATGGTTCTCTCTGCGTCTGTCTGTCTCAAGCAGTTGCCCCCTCCCCAACACACTGCCTACCCCGTGCCCATCCCAATCTCCCGTCTTCCAGGACCTCGTTCAAGCCCCACTTTCTCCACAGCACCTTTCCTGCCCAGATTCCTTCTTCTCACCGTGATGACCCCAGGGCTATGCTCAACACCTGGACAACTGGTTGGGCCAATCTCAGCCAGCAAAACTGACCCTGACTCTTCTGAGCTCTAGTTATAGACTAAATGTTTGTGTGTCCACTCCCCACCCTCAGATCACCAGTCTGATGGTATTTGGAGGTGGGTGGGAACTTTGGGAGGTAATTTAGGTCACAGAGGTACAGCCTTTATGCATGAAATCAGTGCCTTCATAAAAGTGACCTCAGCTCATTACTCCTCTTTCTGCCATGTGAAGATATGAGATGGCAGCCTGCAACCTGGCAGAGGGCCTCACCGGAACCTGGCCATGCTGCTACCCTGATCACGGACTTCCAGCCTCCAGAACAGTCAGAAATAAATGTCTGTTGTGTATAAGCCACCCAGTATCACACTTTGTTATTGCAGCTTTAACTGCCTAAGTCTGTCTCTCTCTTCCTCTCTCACCCATCACACAAACATACAAACACACACGCACCTCTAAGGTCCAAGAAGAGAATCTCATGAAGGATCAATTTGAAATGATCCACTCCAGTATTCTGGCCTGGAGAATTCCATGGAGTACAGTCCAAGGGGTCGTAATGAGTCTGATACAACTGAGCGACTTCCACTTTCCCCTTTTCAGAAACAAGAAGCAACCCCGATGGAAAGGTTCACACCTTGGATGGAGAGACACCTTTGTGAAGTAGACAGATGGAGGTGTGAACAGCCTATGTACTGCTGATTCCAATCTTAAAATGGGGCTCAGAACTGAGTCATTTTCTCTCTTCCGTTTAAGCCTCTCTGTCTCAAATTCACACTGATGCCACTTTAAATCATTGGCTTCTTTATGGCTTTTCTATCTACCCCTTTTCTAATAGTCTATTTAAAGCTGGAAGATGAACCTCATTTTTTCAAAGTGTAATTGGATAGAATTTGCATGATCCACGAGGTAGCAAGTGGGTCCTGAATTATGTATGATCCCCTCTAATAGGCCGGAGCTTGTTTGGAAAGTGTGATCTTATAAACTACTAGGTTTGCTTTTTATGGCAAATTGAACACCATTCCCCTTTCTTGCTTTACATATTCTCCTAATTAGGGGAGATAAAATAGATTTTTGACCTGAAAAAAGTGATTTCTTTCCAAGAGCCCACATTTGTATGGAAAATTAAGCTCATTTCAGTCAGCTGCACCCTCTAATTTAGAGCTGTTGTCAGTATAAAGTAGCATCATAAAAGATTTCCCCATCAGGAGCTCTTACGCAATCAAGACCTTAAGGTGACATTCTCAAGTTCAGGAAGGACAGTGAGGCTTGCTCTTCCAGTGGCCTCAGAAAGTCTGGTGTGAGACTTGCATTTCCCTAAGGGTGATTTAAATTTTGTCTGTATTTTGCTTATGGAGGCAAAGCACTTGACATTAATAATAATTGCTCCTCCTCCTTGAACCTGACGGTGCTCCAGGCAAGTGAGCCAGCTGCTTTTGTGACTCAGTCCTGGGCTTGAGGCGGCTCCTTGGTGGCACCTGGTCCTTCAGCAGCTGTCCTAGGGGTCCCCGGGAGCCTGAGTGGTAGCGGGCCTTCCTGTCCTTCTTTATGGGCATACAAAGGGGCAAGAAGTAGGGGAACAGTTTGGGGGAGAGTGTGATGAGATGTGAGTCTTCCCAGGGTGGAGGGTGGTGGTAGAGGGAAGATAACCAAGCAGGACCCTACGAGGCCTTTCCAGAGTAGACCCCCATCCATGTCCTGTGCCTGCCTTTTGTCTGTAGCAAAAACTTTAGTCGAAGAATAAATGTAATCAGAGAAATGAGGAAATGCAGAAAGAAAAGAAAACAGTCAAGCAGGACAAAATACTCATAGTTCAGTTATTAAACAAAGTCAAGGACCTTTAGTTCTTCCTCAAGGACTGTAGATAATATTCTGAGCCATGTCCTGGGCGCGGTTTTGTAGATATGAAAACCCCACCAGGTAGAACAAGTTTACTGTATGCTGTCCACGGGCACGTGGACCAGAGGCCGGTTGGAACCAGAAGGTTGATGATGCTGACTCTGATTACCTCACCACCAAACAATCAGAAGACTGTCCATGAGTTGATCACGCCCTGCTCCATGAACACTAACTCCTCACTACCCCCTCTAGGGCAGGACGCACAGTTTTGAGGGCATTAACCTACCATGGCCTCATTTGCCTGGCAAAGTAATAAATCTATTTCTTTCTATTACATCACCCCAAATTCTGTCTCTGAGATTTAACCCGGCACCAATGCACAGAGGCTGAATTTCAGCAACAGGAAGTCTGTAATTACCCAGAAAGTATCAAAGCACTGTGCTCCTGGGTAATGGATTCCCTGATTTCTGCTCTCACTCCAAGTGGGGAGCAACTATTCTTTCAGACTTTAAAACCCCCCTCCCATTGCTATAGGTGGTAGATAAACACTGACTCTGTAAAGAGGCCATACACACAGACTGTGTGGGTTCAAGGGAGAAAGCACCAGAATCAAACAGCCATTCTCAGGGTGAAACAGCAACAATTCCATCCCTTCTGGGACCCATAACAAGAGCCTGAAGTGGGAAGCGGACAGGCTAAAAGCAGTGGGTTAGGTCCACAGCGAGGAGGATCCCACCTCCCTCTGCCCCCATAGCTGCCTTCCCCGGCCTCCTCTCCGGCCAGCCAGCCCTCTGAGAGCACGGCTGCCGGTGGAGTGTCCTGTCCCCCGAGACGGACCTCCTAGGCACCCACAGTCATGAACCCCAACAAGACAGTCACGTCAGAACACAGAGACAGACCGAGGGTAGCAAACTGACTGGGAGGGCCACAGGTTCGATGCTTTGGACTTCTGGGCCATTTGGTCTCTGCTGCAACTGCTCAATCAACTGTAGCATGAACGCAGCCACAGATGACAAGTCATCAGTGTGACTGCATGCCAAGAAAACTTTGTTTATAAGAAGAGGCAGTGAGTCGGATTTGGCCCACAGTCTGCCACCCTGGACTGTGGCAGACCCACCCTGCACATCGCAAGCTTCACCTACGTGGAGTACATCCATGATCCAGGAAGTTGCTTATGGGATAAGATACACCTGCTTGTCTTTCTGTGCCTCTCAAGACCTTACTCCTAATTATCTGCTAGTAACTCCTGTGAATTAGAACTTGCACCTCCCTAGTCAAACAACTTTGAGCAAAAAAGTCCATCATATACTGAGCAGAACCAAGATGTGTGAGACAAAGGTACAGCTTCTTAGAACGTAGCTCTGGCTCAGTGATACCCTGCAATTTACAGTTCCAAGCAGAAAAACTTCTTTGAAGAAAATATGTACATCCAGTTTCAGGGCTCCTTTAGTTTTCTCAGAGAGCAGTGGGAGGAGGGTCTTTATGTAACTAACAAGCCTCAGGGGATTTCTCTTAGGAACAAAAGCATCATCTTTGTCCAAGGAAATAAACTTTTCTCCCCTGAGAATAGCATGCTCACAGCTATTCACCAAGATTCCAGAATAAGTCTTAGGGCCCAGAAAAAGTCTGCAACCACCAACAACACTTCCCCCAACACATGATAACCCAGCATCACAGCTTGACAAGGGCAAGCAAGGGAAGGTCAGGACCCTGGGGCAGGGCACAGGCTGGAGCTCTGACTCAGATTTGGAACTGGAGGAGCAGAGATCGGAGGGTGGGTGGCAGGTGAAGGGACAGAGAAGGAAAGAAAAGTTCAGGCAGAGGAAACAGCAACTGCTGCTGCTCCCTCTGAGCAAAAAGAGCCCAGAGCTTTCTAGAATTTCAAAGAGGTTCAGTGAGATTTGAGGTAGGAGCCCAAGGATGGTTCCAGAGAGGTAATGAGGGTCCAGATGATGAAAGATGGGGAAGGTCGACTTAGGACGTTTGGAAGGGAGTCCGTGAAGCATTTTAGGCAGAAGTGGGATGGAATCCATTTTGCCTTTGTCAAGAGTAGTGATTAAGTTGGGACTTCCCTGGTGGTCCAGTGGTTAAGACTTTGCCTTCCAAGTCAGGGGTGTGGGTTCAATCCACACCCCTGGAACTAAGGGTCAGGAAACTAAGGTTCCACATGCCTCAAGGCCAAACAACCAAAACGTGGAACAAAACAATATTGTAACAAATTGAATAAAGGCTTGAAAAATTGTCAACATTTAAAAAAAAAAATCTTAAAAAGAGTCATGATTAGAACTCAGAGCATTTATCTCTGCACCAGGACTTGGGCTCTGCACTTTCCAAGCACCACCCCATTCATCCTTGGGAACAGCCTGGTGTAATAGCAAAGAGAGAGGGACCTAGAAGCAGACCCCCCAGGCCACACACCTGAGCGGGAAACCCGGGCTCCTGATTCTCCTCTGGGCTCAGACTCAGAACTGAGCCCGCGGACCTTTGTATCTTCAACACGATATGAACTACACAGACCAAAAGCCGGAAAAGACAATAACCGATATTCAGGAGATGCTCATTTCATGGCTAATTTCTCCAGACTCAGAATGTATCACTTTCGTGCAGTCGCTGAAATGGACTCAGTCAAATAATACAGAGCATTTAGAAGCTATGAAGAAGAAAGAGGGGGATAATTAAGCCAGACGACTTCGCTCAGCGTGAAACAAAGAAATCACTCAAAAGAATATACCTTTTCCTTCAAGGAAAAAGGGAGAGAGAAAGCAGCGCTTTGTTTTCTCCCCGTTTGCCTTTGAGATGTCAAACTTATTTTTCACATCTTAATTCTCCACTGAGTTTTTGTTAGTTTGTGGAGGGCAGGAGGTGGGGTACCGGTTCTGCTCAAGTGCCCTGGCGTGGACTTCAGGGAAAAGGCCAGTGTGCGCTGCTAGAAAATGAGGGATGCTCTGCCCCTCGCAGGAGGCTTCAACCACAGCCTGACAGCGACCCCAGCTGCGCCTCTCCAATTGACTTTTCCCTCTGAAATGTCAAGAACATAGGCCATTACCGTCTTCTTTAAAAGTAAGAAGATTTTTAAAACTACCAGACAGCCCAGGGGTAGATGGCTGCCTGCCTGCGATGCTTGGAAAGATAATGTGGAATGGAAAAGGGTGAGAAGCACTAAGAATCTCTGATTTCACAAACATTCCTGGTCCTCTGCTTTGACTTCCAGGAAGCTCAGAGCTTGACCCAGGTTCAGTTACTGTTGAAAGTGAAAGTTGCTCAGTCATGTCTGACTCATTGAGACCCCATGGAATTCTCTAGGCTATAATACTGGAGTGGGCAGCCTTCCCCTTCTCCAGGGGATCTTCCCAACCCAAGGATCAAACCCAGGTCTCTGGCATTGCAGGCAGTTTCTTTACCAGCTGAGTCACATGATTATAAGACAGTAAGTGTGATTTTGATGTCAGTCAGTTTTTTTACTTTCCGATCTTTCTTTTTGGATCTACTGATGTCACTAATGATAAAGAAGCTGCCTGCCAGTGTAGGGAAGGTAAGAGACTCAGGTTCAGTCTCTGGTCAGGAAGATCTCCTGAAGAAGGGAATGGCAACACACGCCGGTATTCTTGCCTGAGAAACCCCATGGACCAGAGGAGCCTGGCAGCCTCCAGTCCCCGGGGGTCTCAAGAGTCGAACATGACTTATCGACTAAACAACAACAAATGGGGTGTTACCATTAAACAAGTCATTTAACCTCTGTGGGACTCAGCTCCTCATTTGTAAGTGACAAGAACATCTCTCTTACAGGACCTTGTTTAGGGTTATAAAAAATTTTGTGTAGAAAATATCTGATAAACATGAGGAAACTATTCAAATAGGGAGGATGATTAGTTTTCCATTTCAGGAATGTCTTCTGTGGTCCAGTGACACATTCGCAGGAATCCTGCACAATCCTAGGTGGTGATGCCAGGCAGGTCCTCGGGCCAGATGGCTCTGTCCCTTAACGTTAACTGCGACCTAAAAGGTAGCCATGAGAGTCCAGAAGGAAAGTAAAAATGTATATGAAATGCATTTCATTTTATAGTCCTATGAAATACCACTGTTCGGGGCATTCAATTGTATAATATGTTCATATTAAGGTTGAAAATAAAACATTTCTGGAATTTTAACTCACAGTCAGGTTTATAACCTTTCAGGTAGGAGATCACGGGATTCTTCCCTAGGAAAATTGCGCAGTATCTGGGATTTAGGAAGTGTTCAATAAATGTAAACACTTACTTCTGGTGCAGTTTGAAATCGTCTTATTTCTGTGCAGAATATTTCTTTTTAGAGCAAATGTCTCTCAGGATTTTTTTCTGGCAAATCAGCTCTTTCTCTGTCTCTGTCTCTCCCTATGTCTCTCTGTCTCTCCCTGTCTCTGTCTCTCCCTCTCTCTCTCTCTTTTGTTAGCCCCCCTCCCTGTTCTCTCCCCTCTGTCTCTTTCTGTCTCTGTCTCTCCCTCTCTCCCTGTCTCTGTCTCTCCCTCTCTCCCTGTCTCTGTCTCTCCCTGTCTCTGTCTCTCCCTATCATCTCTCTCTCTCTCTTTTGTTAGCCCCTCTCCCTGTCCTCTCCCCCTCCTCCCTCTCTCCCTTTCCATCCTCTCCCTCTGTAAGTCTGCACAGTTTTGAGGTGGGGACTGGCACAACCCTCTACTGTGTGGCCTTTTCCCTCTTTAAACTCAGCACCTGCGTGTGGAGTGCTTTCCTGAGCTCAGCACTTTGACACCTTACATTGGTTCATTGCATCCTGATGACTCATGAGGTAGTGACCACTGCTCCCATTTTGCAGATGAGAAGAGGGAGGCTCAGGGAGATTCAAAGTCTCACCCAGGATTTTACCATCAGTCTTAAAGCCGACTGAAACCCAGGCCTCCAACCTCGCTGTTCTTTCTGCTCCATTCAGAGTGGGATGGGGGGCATATATCCCTTGATCGGCTTCCTGCTCTATACTCTAGAGGTGTGGGATGATGTCATTCTGTTTTAAATAATTTCAATCAACGCCTCCAAGGGCAGTGGGGAAGGTGTTTGGAAGTTCATTTCATGAAGGCTTGGCCTTATTTGGATAAAGAATCAAGATACTTTGTGTATGATGTTAACAGAGTTGATTATCAGCAAAGCTTTTTTTTTTTTTTTTTATAACAGGGACAATCTGTATACTGAGGCCAAGTGGAGAAGTGAGACCTCAACACTAGTGTTCCCCCGGGTAATAACCACTCCTCCAGCAGGAAAGGGGAGTGGGTGCTAGAGAAGAGTCCTTGCCTGACATGACCAAGCTGGGCACCATGGAAACCCAGATGTTATCACATCTGTACAGTTTTTTCCCTCCTCTTCCTGGAAAGAGAAATAACGAGCTCTTGAAATTCAAATTCCCATTGACTCTGAAGTCATGAGCATATTTAAAAACGGTGTGAGGCTATGACATTTACAATCCTTAAATTCATGTCAGAGAATAATCCGGAATCACCTCCAATCACTGAATAAGAAGCAGCCAGGCGTCTCCAGCCCTGTGGGGCGGGGGGTGGGCGGGGGGTGTTGGGGAGGCTCCAGCAATGATAATATTCAGAAAATGCTGGGAGGTACAGGCTGGGGGTGACGACCCTCAGCAACCCAGCCTTTAGACACCTGCAGATGTGCTTTAAAATCAGGAGGGAACAGAGACCCAGCAGCAGAGAAGAGAGAACAGGACCCTCGGGGACCCAGCCTCGTTGCTTGCCAACCCCCACCTGCGTGGCCCGCTGGCTCTGCCTGCAGGCACAGGTGTGTGGGCAGCAAAGTGGTTGTGGCATTCTGGGACAGGCGTGTGCCTTTCTCAGCCAGAAATGCATCCTCATTAAGACACAATAAGGCTCCCGCCATGACGTCAGGGGTGCTTGGCTGTACTGCCGCAGTGGGGCCCTTTATCCAGGAGCTCAATACGCTCGTCTTGGCAGGGCTGACAGGTAACCATGTGAGAGCCGCGTCTCTAGCCACCTTCCATGCTGAAGACACACCTGCCAGTCCTGTGGGTGGGGGTGGGGGCCCTTCCCATCAGTCACCCTGCCCAGCCTCTCTAAAAACGCTAAACATCGCCCATCCTCTGGGGGTGGGGAGCTCATCGCAGCCTGCTGGCTGGAAAAGCTCCCTGTGTTTTTCTCTCCAACTCCATCTGCCCAGGTCCAAAGAAGATGAGGAAGGGGGAACGTGAAGAGAGCTCTGTGGGCTGAAATAAACACCTGCCCTCCAGAGACCAGAAGAGCATCTTGGTTTTACTTTTTGAACTTACTTCCTGCACCCAGATGAGAACAAAGAAAAGGTTGAAACTTGAGAAGAATCATTTCTCCATTTTTCTAATAGGCTTCGTGCCTAGAGGTAGAGAGGAGGGTACCCAGGTGTTCATCCTGCCCTGCCATCCCACCAAAAATCAAGCAGTTTTTGAGTCTGAGTTCTGGAAAAGAGATAAACTGACCCACAGACGGTACTAGTTCCCCCAGAACAGGGAACTGTGTGCAGGCTGGTTTTCTGCTCTCAGAAGGTCTCTTGTTGCCCAGATGGGTTAGAAGCTTCCAGGAGCCGGATGTGATCAAACTCTTTGTGGTCCCATGCAACTGGACCACATGCCCAACATCCTTCTAGAATTCCTTATCTAAGGCTCCAAAGACCCTGTGAAGTCAATCAGTTCAGTTCAGTCTCTTAGTCGTGTCTGACTCTTTGCAATCCCATGGACTGCACTACGCCAGGCTTCCCTGTCCATCACCAATTCCCAGAGCTTACTCAAACTCATGTCCATCGAGTCAGTGATGCCATCCAGCCATCTCATCCTCTGTCATCCCCTTCTCCTCCTGCCTTCAATCTTTCCCAGCATCAGGGTCTTTTCTAATAAATCAGTTCTTTGCATCAGGTGGCCAAAGTATTGGAGCTTCAGCTTCAGCATCAATCCTTCCAATGAATATTCAGCACTGATTTCCTTTAGGATGGACTGGTTTGATCTCCTTGTAGTCAAAGGGACTCTCAATAATCACCCTCATTTTACCAACAAGAGCTCTGAGGCCCAGGGAACCTGGGGGTCATGCTGCACATTTGAGACTGGAGCTGGGAGGCTGAACTTTGTTTCCCTCTCAGCCCAGATCACTGAGTGTCTCAAACCACAAGGCAAAGAAAATGCAGCATTGATTAACAGCTTCAGAACAAGGGCAGGACTGGGTGCTGGTCATTGCGTGGACACTCCTACCCCAGGCAGGCTGGCATCCTGCCCTTGGGGCCACTCGGGCCGTGGTTGCTCCCTCTGGGATCTCAGAGGTGACCATGGTGTGGCCTGCCTCCAGACGCCCTTGGTCAGACTATCGTTTCTCCCATGACCTGGTCCCAGGGCCCTCACGGTCACCTCGCTGCACACGTGCACCTGCAACCTCACACAACAACACGTGGCCCGTGAATCTGGCACCATGGCCACAGCCTAGGAGGCAACCGCTACCCCAAATCCTCATCGCCCGGGTATCAGCCACCTTGGCAAACCATCCTGGGCCCGAGGCCATCCAAGGTCATTTCCAGACCGGGTGACCCAAGAAAGCCTGCCACAGACACAGTGTCAAAAATGTCTCTCCCCTAAATCCCCCGAACCCCCCAACCTAGGGTGACGGAAACATGGCATTTGTTACTAAAGGAGTCTCCTCCGTGCCTGACTTGTATGGCTGCTACCGGCCCCAGTAGGGTTCCACTCATAAAACCTGGACTGGGCACCAGGCTGGGTGAGGCCCTCAGGGGGACCGCAGGGCAGGACACGAGCTGGGCCCTCAAGAGCCCATCCAAGTGCCCCTGGGCTCACAGCAGCACAAGGGCTGGCCCAGCATTTACGTTTTCATCACCTAACAAAAGCAGTGGACTCAATGGCAAAGGGCAGACTTTGCTGGCTCTGGGTTCAAATCAGATTTTGCCAGGAACCAGTCCCATCTCTTACAACACAGAAGGTCGCATCGCTTTGTGAGATATGTTTTTCGAGCATCATGGTGTTGAAGTGACGGCGGCAAGCTTTCTCACAATTCAAGAGAAGGCCACAGGCATACAAGGGCCTGCGGAAAAAAGCCAACTGTTTGCAGAAGTGCCTTTCTTTACTGCAAAGTGGCCGGCTTAGAAGCTACTAGAATTGCTACACTTCCCAAGAGGTTAAGCTATCTGTCAAAGCTGTGAGTGGAGCTGATCCCCTGTATTAAAACAGTGGATGAACAAAGAAGGCTATACCTTAAGTAGGTTTTTAATTTGGATTAAAAAATAGTCTCCGGAACCTAATCTCAATGGAAGACGTACATGCCCCAAGTTTAAGGCAGCAAAGAACAAGTCGCCTGCACTCCTGGTGCAAATATCGGTGAATTTAAAATGAGATGCTCTGTTGGTTCTCTTATTACTAATTCTTATGGTTTCTTCAGCTTTTCAGTCACTGTAGATTTTGAGTAGTCTGCTTTTAATCTTATTTTCCTATAAGGCTGATAATTTTTATTAGGCAATTTTGAAGAAGCCAAAGATTTTGGGGGCTTCACATGTGGCACTAGGGGTAAAGAACCTACCTTCCAATGCAAGCGAGGCCTAAGACATGCCGGTCCGATCCCTGGGACAGGAAGATCCCCCAGGGAATGGCAATCCACTCCAGTATTCTTGCCTGGAGAACCCCATGGATAGAGGAGCCTGGCGGGCTACAGTTAGGATTGCGCAGAGTCAGACGCGACTGAAACGACTTAGCACGGCAAGGGTTTTTAGGGCTACTTAGGATAGCGCATTTCCCCTGGAGAAGGAAATGGCAACCCACTCCAATATTCTTGCCTGGGAAATCCTGTGGACAGAGGAGCTTGAAGGGCTACAGTCTATGGGGTCTAAAAAGAGTCAGATGTGATTTAGCAACTAAACAACATCAAAGTATGCTGTCACAGCGAAAATGCATAAATATATGTGTGTACGTGTGTACAAGTATGTAAATGAGTGTATGTGTATGTGTCCATAACTAGCATGTAGTAGGTGATTTGTAAATAGAGACTTTTGCTTTGCACTTGTCTCTACTCTGCATCTGGTGTTCCCATTGAGACTTGGTGCTGAAAGAACTCAGAACAGCTGAGATTGCTGGAAAGAGGCATGTCTGGGGCCAGGCTTGTGCTCCACAAACAGGAGAGTCTGAGTCTGGGGTGAGCCTTAGCCCTGACTGTCGGGGACCAGAGGGCCCTGGCTAACTGGCTGCGACCTTCTACTGAGGCTCTGCCTCCTGTCAGTCAGAATTCCTGCTGCGAAAATGTGATGGCATTTTGCTGTAGGCCAATGCTTCTCCAAACGTGGTCGCCCCCTCATCCGCACCTGTATCATCAGCAGCACCTGACAGCTTTTAGAAAGGCAAATCTCAGGGCTGACCTGCTGGATGGAGGTTCTGGGGGAGGGGTGTAGCCCCCACCTGGCTTTCACCAGGCCCTCCAGGGTATTCTGATGCACCTGAAGTTCAAAAACCAACGATCTAAAGAGAAACTGAACACTTCCTTTGAAAATCCCCAAGTTGGAGACACCACTCCAACTCGTTCATTTATTCAGTTGCCCATTTGCTTCTTCAACAAATATACATTGAGTACCTATGATGAACTAGATACTGTTTTAGGTGCTGGAATGGCTAATACAGACAAACATCCCTGTTGTTTTGGATCTATAGAAAGCAATAGTTAAGCTATCTGACTCAGGAAACAGCCTGTCTGGGTCTCAGCCTCACTGCTCTCTGGCTGTCTGACATGAGTTATGTTACTAAATGCTCCATGCCTCAGTTTTCCCATCAGTACAATGGAATAATAATGATGCCTGTTTCACAGAGCTGTGATGAGGGTTAGATGACTATTTAAAACCCTACCTAAAAGACAGGAAGCACTTGAAATATGAGTTAAATGGAATATCTAATCAAGTATAATAATAGAGGTCACGGTAAGTCCTATTTCAGAAGAAAATGTGACACATGTCTTCTGTAAGAAACCTCTGTGATGACGTATGGCAGAAGGTAGACTCCTGATATGTCATTTACAAAGATAATCGCTTAAAAACCAAGAGCCAGCTTCCCCCATGGTGTGCAGCTTAGCTGGGTGCCCCTGAGTCTTCTCTAGGCCAGGGAGGGTCTGTCTGTCCCATCCTGGTTTAATGCATTAGAACTGAGAAGGCTCCCAGGGAAATGTATCCGAGGACCTAATGACCAGACCTCCAAGCATAAGGAAACCACCTGCTGCTCCCTGTCACCCTGGAAGGCAGAGCCAGCAGATGAGGAGATGTCCCTGGGAAGCAGGTGTGAACTCCAGAAAAGGGTGGGGGGCATTGCTCAGAGTGAAGGCTTTGCAGCCAGCCTCTGCACAGATGTCCCCCTGGGGCTGACTGTGCTGTTTTCTAGGAAATCTGCTTGGAGAGAAAAGGCTGGATCACAAGGCCCCCTCCTACCCTGTAACTGATCAAATCCTCAGACTGAACCTATTTAAAATATCTGCCCCTTTCCCGTGCAGCAGAGGCAGCTCTGAGCTCACCTGTGCTCACCGCCCCTGGCTCTTGCAGCCCCCAAACATGCCCAGATGGCTGGGCATCTTGAGAGATGTAATGGTTGCAACACTTCATGAGTGAATGAGGAGTAAACAATTCACTTCCCATGTCTCCTGTTGAGTTTAAACATAAGACAGCAGGCTCTGATCAGGAGAAACCTGGTAGGTTTTTTTCTAGGGCCCAAAGCTAGGCTAAATACTGATTTTGAAACAATAAAAAGAAAAAAAAAAGGCAGAGTTGAAGGTACAAGTTTTCAGGCTCCAAACATTAGTCTGAGAACTGAGCTCCTCCTGGTATCCCGCTCTGGGCCGAGGGCAAGAGGGAGGCTGAGAATGCTCAGACTGCCCTCTGAGCCTCCAGGATCCAGCTGGGGAGGAGATGGACACATGGGACAGCCCAGAAAGCAGTTAACCACTGGCCTGAGACCTCACTGGGTGGTATCCATCCCCATGTGATTCTGTGTGCCGGGGACCCAGGGACAGTCAGGCTCTGCTGTGGAAGAGATGCCAGCTAGTTGGGGGACAGATGGTTGTCTGTGATCACCAGGGTCCCTGTAACAGACCAAGTTGGAGGAAGGTGACGGGCAGGGTCCTAAACCCAGTCTGAGGGGTGGGGTGTCTGGAAAGCTCCCAGGAGATGAAGCACGACCTCAGTTCTGGAGAACAAGTCAAGGATGCAAGGGCAGGCCATGCCAGGCTGAGGGCAGCCCCCCATTTGGGTAAAGGACTGGGGGCATGCTTGGGTGAGGATGGTTTCCATGAGCTGGGGACCTCCTAGGCAAGGGGACCGAACCTGAGCCTTGAAAATGAGACAGGATTAGCCCAGGGCCCTGAGCCTGGCAGCATGCGGTGCTGTGCTCAGTTGCTCAGTCGTGTCCAACTCTCTGTGACCCCATGCACTATGGCCTGCTAGGCTCCTCTGTCCACGGGGATCCTCCAGGCAAGAAAACTGGAGTGGGTTGCCATTTCCTTCTCCAGGGGATCTTCCTGACTCAGACCCAGGGATCAAACCTCCAGTCTCTTATGCCTCTTGCATTGGCAGGCAGGTTCTTTACCACGAAGGCCACCTGGGAAGCCTGGCAGCATAAATAGAAGGAATTCCTCTCCAACAAGTCGCCTACTCGAAAGCTAAGCCCACAGGTCGCCTACTCGAAAGCTAAGCCCAGCCCCTGCAGTTCTGCGAAGGATAGTGGCTGAGGTCTCAGCTCAGCCCTAACTCCAATGTTGACTGGATTTGAGATTTCTTCATCTAAATTCACAGCTTAAAGATTTCTTTGTGTGTGTAGTCGCTTCAGTTGTATCTGACTCTTTATGACCCCATGGACTGTAGCCCACCAAGCTCCTCTGTCCGTGGAATTTTCCAGGCAGGAATACTGGAATGGGTTGCCATTATTTCTTTACCTAATTTCTTAGAAATCAGACCCAATTGTTAGGGGAAGCACACTGATTGAAACCGCCCACCCTGGCCAGGTACCATAGTAACCATTTGCGTGAGTTGTTTTATGACAGGAGATCCTGATAAGGAATACGGAACTAATAAACCACCACCAACCGCAAGAGTTCGGGAAAGGTCTAAAGGAGACACCACGTGTCCGTCCACTTCCCAGAATCCCTCTCGCTAGCATCCATCTTGGCTGAGCGATGCGTGTGCCACCAGGAAAGACTCTGAGTTAGAATGATTGGTCAAAGACCACCCGGAAACGAACCCCATCACCATAAAACCCAACATTGCAAGCCACGCGGCAGAGCAGTTCTCCTGGGTTTCCTTACCCTGCTGCTCTCCTCTTGGGTGCCCTTTCCCAATAAAATCTCTTGCCTTGTCAGCACGTGTGTCTGCTTGGACAATTCATTTCCGAGTGTTAGACAAGAGCCCAGTTTCCGGCCCTGGAAGGGGTCTGCCTTCCTGCAACACAATGACTAAGGGAGATTCCATTGCTTATTCTCCTATTTTAAGAAAGAGAAAACTATCTTAGACTCAATCTTTGCTGCCCATCAACTCAGTTTTTCTGAGCACGGATAATGTACCTGGCATCAGGTTAAAGCGTCTGCCTGGAATGCAGGAGACTCGGGTTTGATCCCTGGGTTGGGAAGATCCCCTGGAGAAGGAAATGGCAACCCACTCCAGTACTCTTGCCTGGAGAATCCTATAGAGGGAGGAGCCTGGTAGGCTACAGTCCCTGGGGTCACAAGGAGTCAGACAGGACTGAGTGACTTCATTTCACTTATCAAGGGTTTTGGTTTATAGCTAGGTGGTCATTAGCCTGAATGGATCCTTATCAGCAAGATACAGCTTGCCCCAAACCTTACCTGTTCCAGGAAGCCTTCCTAACTTTGGCAATCCACTCCAGCACTCTTGCCTGGAAAATCCTATGGATGGAGGAGCCTGATAGGCTACAGTCCATGGGGACGCAAAGAGTTGGACTGACTGAGTGACTTCACTCACTCATTGTTCCCTTAGGGCTGATGGTAAGGTTAGAGTCACAAACTTTAACCCTGCATTTGCAGGCCTATTCATTCAGGCATTGCTAGAGGGGGCCTGGGAGCAAAGCCCATCAAGTTCATAGCTCATGGCCCAGGGCAGGACTTATCAATTGTCTCTAAAATGAAGGTTTTCTTCACCCAGGGGCAAGTAGCTAGCTGTTCAGTAGAAGCTCAGAGGGTATGCAGGTGGTACAGGGTGAGAACAATGGAAGCCAAGTCAGAGAGGTCTGGGTTCAAGGAACAGCTTCTCCAGTTTACAGCTCCTCCAATGAAAGCTGTCTCTACAGAAGCAAAGGTAGGTGGACAGAAGGCAAGTCTGTGATCCATGGTAAGGCAGGTGAGAATCCATGAGCCCCATATGGGTCAAGGTGGTTTCTAGGCTCGCAAAGGTGACACTCTAAGACACTGAAGGAAATGGCCAGGGCTTTCAGAGCCATTCAAAAAAAATGGAAAATAATTTCCAAACGTGAGGGCAGGCAAAATTTTAGAAACTGCAGCCCAGTTAGTTTGATGTCAGTTGCTGGTAGAATCTATCAATGGGGGATCAGCCAGATGGTATGTGTAATTGGTGCTTAGAAATGTGCTAGGGACAGAGTTTAGCTTGTTTGAGCAAAACACTTGATAAAATCCTTTTTTGAAAGGACCTATGAGTGGGTTTTGTTTGGAGGCAGGATTTTGTCTCTGATTTCAAATAATCAGAGTTGTTCAACAGCTCAATGAGATACGCCGAGTGAGCTCTCCATCACTAGAGGTAATCAACTAACATTCACATTAATGTCTGCTCTGCTGGCACTGCTCTAGAGGTAAGCATAGTGTTGGGGTCTAGAGTGAGAAGACCCAAACTCAAGGATTCACTTGCCAATTGCTACCTGTGTGACCTCGGGAAGTTCACTTTATCTCTCTGACTCTTGTCGGCCTTCTATATAAAGTGAGGATAAACCTTTATAGAGAGGTTATAACCTACAGAGGGGTTGTAAGTCATAAATTACACGAGATGATGTTCATAAAAGCATTTTATAAACTAAAAGATGCCATACTAATGTGTGTTATCATTAAGATTTTAGGAGCTTGGAAATAAAGGACTCTTGAGGCTGGTAGCGTTTCGTGCAGACTGCAGGATTTGAGGCTGGCAGTCTGAAGCCTGGATAGAAATAAAGTGCCGTGAAGCATATCATGCCAGCTCTGGCACGCAGTGCACAGATTATTACTCAAACTCCTCGTTCAGTTGCAATGATTATTTTAAAGCATCGAGGCCGGGTTGGTGTATCAGCTTGCAAGTTGGCATATTTTTGTTTTGGTTTACTCCAAGTTGGAAAAATGATGGATTGGGTACTCTAGGTCCACAGACGGTCAATGAAATTCCCCCACCTAATTAAAGAAATTGACAGATGGAAATGAGTTTCATGACCTTAGAGCCCCAGCTCACTGATGGGCTTGGAGCGAGGTCGCGGGCTGTTCACAGGGCCTCTGTGGGGAGAAGGATGTCTGCAGCTGGACAGGGCACTGTCCTCTGTCCCTCAGAGGGGCTGCAGAGACGCAGTGTTTTGGAGACTGCTTCTCAGCTGGGACTTCCAGGAGCCGGCTGAAGAGTCCTGCAGATAGATCCAGGAGGAGCTCGTTCCTGGAGCCTGGAGGGCATGACTGCATCTCATTCTCATTTGCTGTGTCCTCCACTTCCTCGTATGTTTCCACCAGGGAGGATTTTTTGAGCAGCTAACTCTACTCAGCAAAGCTTCGTCTCTCCTGGGCATGAGACCTGGGCCCAGCCTTGTCCCCAGACAGGATTCCCTGGACCTGAGAGGCCCCAGAGCCGAGGCACTGAGCTGACCCTGCATTTATCACTGCGGGTCCCCTCGGGTTCCAGCCCCTGCAGCTGCAGGCCCTGGGAGGATAGCAGACCTGGAGAATGGAGCCCAGGAAATAGATCAGGAGAAGCTGCTTCATTAAGGGATCCCCACAATAAGAGGATGGTTGAATTAAGTGACTCATAAGACCATTTCCAGTGTCCTAAGGAACTACAGGTTTGCAGAGTAGTTAAATTTCTAAAATATCAGAATACTACATAGCAAACGGCATTAGTGTTTGGGCGCTGCCACTTAACGACCTGAGCATCCTTAGAAAAGCACTATTTCTCACTGTTACTCCATTCTGCATCCATAAATAAGAATGAAGCGCTCTATCTCCCAGAAGGAATTTAAGTTCTAGAGAAAAATATGCATGTTAAGTGCCCCAAAAACTTGACTGGCACATAGTAGGGACTCAATAAATGTTCATTAGTTCCTTTGCCCTACATTTCTGACAAGAGCTTCTATTTTCCTTCAAGAGAGTCTAAGGGCTCATTTGTTAGAAAGCCTGACAGGTAACATACTGGGAAGGAGAACAGTCCAGGACTGAAGTGAGAGAGGCTGGTTCTCATCTAATCCTCCTCAGTGGGAGGTTCCCAAGACCACCGCCCTGGTACTGAGCACGCTTTCCTCTCCATACTGACTTTTATGAAACTGTGAGCTGAAGATGTCCTGCCAGGACTCCAGAAAGCAGGGCCACCCACCTCTAAGCTGGGCTGTGTTCTGAACGCTGCATTTTACAGACACGATATTTGCAAGACTCTGCATTCCTAGACATAGTAAATCTTCCTTCTTCCTGCAGAAGTAATTGTCATACATGCATAAAAATGACGGCTGAAAAGAGTTTCAGCCCGCTTCTCTTTTCCCCTTTCCACCACATAACGTTCCTATAGATCCCGGTCTGGTTGCCCAGATGGTCTATAAGAAGAAATCAACAACTACTCATCACCAGGCGTTTCTTGGTGCCAAGGCACACAGAAGGTTTATGTTTCACAATGGAAAGGTAAGTGTCTTGAACAAGGCAGAACCTGGGGTAATAAAAGCTCCTGTTATTTCATAGTCTCTTTCACAGTGGTAGGTTTTATTCTAAATCTCACTAGACACTTGACAAGCATAAAAGCAACCATTTCTGGCCCCAAATATGTTGCCTTCTGAGTTCTTTTTGTTTCCTTGAGCTGAGCTAGGGAGGTAAGAGAAAGCTGTTCTCCGGGGGAGGGCAGCGATGCGGGATAGATGTCATTGTTCGCACTGGAACCAGAACAGTGGCTGCGGGGGACCTGAGCCCCCCCCTTCCCAAGTCTCTTCCTATAGCAGTTGGGGGGTGGGGCCTCTCCAACAGGGCAGGGGGGTTTAAGGGCTTGGCTCTCATGTGTGTCATCCCAGGAAAAAACTTCCTAAGGCATCCCTCCTTGAGTGTAAGCTATCTGAGGGCATGGTCACTGCATGTTCAGCTGTTATTTCCCATGGTCTTGCTGTCATCAACCCAGGACCAAGGGACAATGAGAGATCGTTGCCAAGTCCAAATCACCATAGCCCAAGGACCCAACAGGTGACTTTGCTTGCTCTATTAACTGAAAAAGATGCTACCCACCACATAGAGTGTAAAGTTATATAACACTCCTTAAGCAGAAGCCTCCTTCTCAACCCTCTAAACCAGGACAAACACCTCCACATCAATCCAGGTGCTCCCAAGCTCCGAGTCCTCTGCAGCCCCCCAGTGCCTGTTCGGAGCATCCTTATGTCCTGACCTCTCACCTGGCTCTGCTTCCTGGACCACCTTGTCATCACCCAGGATTCCCCCTTCCACCAGTCTGATGATACTAACCAGGCACCATGAAACACAGGTATCCTTTCTTTTCACTAGAAGCAAAATATCTAAATATTGCCTAGAAAGCTATCAAGCCTGTTTTTGACCCTTGAGATAAGAGCTGGTCTCCTAGTGTCAGTTAGATAAGCCCAAGGGCAATCATGAGGACTGGGGGAGGGGGAGGGCAGAAGACCATAGTAGAAAGAGGGTTGGATCTCGACGGAAAATACCCAGGTCCAATTCCCGCCTCTGCTGCTCACAGGCTGGGTGACCCTGGGCATGTCACTTACCTTGTCTTTACCTGGTCCTTCATCTGCAAGATGAGCTTAATAGTACGTACCTTGCACTGTTGTTTTGAGAACCTAAGGCTGGGGATGTGCTATGCAAGCTGTGAGGAAAAGGAGTAGAAATGATCCCTCTCCTGGTGCACAGTACCCATCACTCCACACACCCAGGCGGCAGGAACAGAGCCTGGGGAAAAGCCAGGAGTCTGTCAGGACCTTCCTGCATCCGCCCTGCAAAGGTCATCCCCCGTGAGCCGAGGGCCTGAGCAACAGCGGTGATCCCAGTAACCTCCATCCCCTGGGACAGACCAGCTCCAGTTGCCTCTGGGATCCGGAATCCTGAACTTTTATAGTAATTACCCTTTTCTGGCAAACTCACAGAGCCGCTGTTAACAGACAGAGAGGCGCTAATAACCCCGGGGGGCTGAGGACCAGGGCTGTGGGATCTCATCACCATGGCAACTCCTGCAGGTGCTCCTGAAAGGAATGGCAAGGCCTAGGGGCGTGGGGTGGGGGTGGGGCTGTTTTTACTTCTTTTTCTGCAAGTCTAAAAGTGAGAGAGGGGTCAGGGTGAGAGAAGCCACCTAATGCCAGCAGCACAGTTCCAGACCCTGCAGGTGACCCAGCTAGAAGACGGTGGAGCTGGGGCTGCGCCCCCATCTGTCCTTCCCTCCACACAGGCTGCCCCATGGCAGACCCCCAACTGGAGGAGGTGGTCTCTGCTACACAGACATAACCTGTCCCCTACTTGAGGCTTTCAGTGACCTGTTCTCTGTCGCCGACTGAAGATCTAAGGGTGGCCTCCTGGCCCCAGATCCCCATCGCCTCTCCTGCTGGTATCGGAGTGTCTTTCTTGAGGAGTGTCTGAGTCCCTAGACCCCCAGAGTTCCCAGAGGCTCTCAGACTCTATCCTTCCTGAGGCTGGTTACAGCTCCTCCCCCTTGTTCTGAACTGTCCTCTGTCAATAGCACGCATGTCCCACGCCATCAGAAACTGGAGACCTTGGTTTGGTGTGGCAGGAACCACAGCGCCCTTCTCTCCAGGACTTTCCATCACTGCTCCTGTGGCCTGGATGCCTCCACCCCTGAGAAGAGGTTCAGATGGGGCACCGGGATCAGGGTGGGGGAATGTTGGGTTTGGGGTAGGTGCAGGGGGTTGCCTGTCCACATCCCTGACACCCTTGGAGGGCCAAGTTCCCCCAGAGCACCAGAGACGTCATGGCTCCAGGGAGCTCTCCTACTCACAAGCTGGGGTCTTAACCTTCTGTGCCTCAGTTTCCTCAACTGCCAGTTGAGGGCTAATACCATCCACCCCAGAGCTGTTCTCAGAATGAAAGGAGATGATGTGCTGTCCAGGGAAGATGGAATTTGGGCAGGAGCAGGAGGGCCTAAGTCCCATCTCACCCCAGCGGTCCTCCCCAGTGGTCCTCCACCAGGAATCAAACCAGGAGAGGGCACGGTCGACTTGTATGCCAAGGATGCTAGAATTGGGCAGCTGCTACCCTGTAAGTTGGACTCCCAGATTCCATTCATGGTGGGGACTCCCGGGTTAAGCCCAGCAAATGCACCAGCTCAGCCTCTTTCTTGGTTTAATCCTGGCTTCACTGGGGCCTCTGCCATCTAGAACCTAGCATGCCTCTCCTTGCAGAGCTTATCATGAACAGACACAGGAACCACCTCTATTTAGCTGCAGGTTGAATAAGTGATGGGCCTTTTCACTTCTCTCTTAAATTGCTCCTGCTCACCTGCAGGTGAGGACCAGGGGAGCGGGTGGAAAAGAACCAGTCTTGACTGGTCACTCCCAAACTCAAGAACTCCAGCCTCTTCCTCCTCCTCTCATCCAGCCGAGTCTTCCGGAATGGGACTGGCCTGGAGAAAGGGGCGAGAGACATGGCCAACGAGATGAGAAGCCAGACATAAAGCCTGCCCCCTCCATAGGCTGTGGTTAATATCATGTGGGTCTCACCCTTAGATGTTCTAATATAATTGGTCGTGGTTGGGGATGGGGACTCAGCACCTGATTTATTCTCCCCAGGTGACTCTAATGTGCAGTCCTGACTGGTAACCACTGGCTGTTAACACTACAAGTCCTTGACGTGTCCCGTGTCCTCCCTGCAGTTAATTTGTGTGATGCCAGGCTGTCTACAGAGAACGTTCATGGTGGTCAAACCTCCTGCACCTCTGGGAAATCTGGAATACCAGGGAAGGCTTTAATGAAGCCCCTGCGGTCTGGGAGAAGTGGGGGCAGTCTCCATTTCTAGATTCAGGCTCTCGAGGAGAGGGAAGGAGTGTGTCCCACCTTTGAGAAGCCTGGGCGTGTGAAAAGCTTGACAGTTCACAGACCCCTGGGCCACCATATCAGCAGCGCAGGATTGGAAGGGAGGGTGGGGAAGGTAGCCCAGTGTCACTCACACATCCTCCAGGAAACATGCCGAGGACCAAACAGCTGTGAAAGAAAGTGAAAGTGAAGTTGCTCAGTCGTGTCTGACTCTCTGTGACCCCATGGACTGTAGTCTACCAGGCTCCTCTGTCCTTGGGGTTTTCCAGGCAAGAGTACTGGAGTAGGTTGCTATTTCCTTCTCCGAGGGATCTTCCTGACCCAGGGATCAAACCCAGGTCTCCCGCATTGTAGGCAGACGCTTTACCATCTGAGGCAACAGGGAAGCCCAAAGACTGTGAGGACTGGTGCTAATACACTTAATACAGCATCGCAGCCGAGGGCTGGGTTCAGAGTCAGGTGACCTAAGATCGCATCGTGGTTCCATTCCTTATTAGCTTTGTGTCCTTGGGCAAATCGCTTACCTTCTCTGGACCTCGTTTCCTTATACAGCTGTCATGAGGATGAAAAGAGTGAGTCAACTTAATAAAGCTTGCAGTGCGTGCTGGTGAGAGAATTTCTGCAGCTGAAATTCTCATGATCGGAGAGGAGGCCCTTGGCAGGCGGGGGGTCCAGCAGGGCACAGGCACACATTGCCTTGCTGAACTGCAAATACCGGGAAAGGCATGATTGGCCCACCTCATGCATGAGGAAATGAAGCTGAGAGAGTATGCAGCTTGTCTGAAGAACCACAGCATCCACGCCTAGGCCATGGACACCAAAGGCTCCTTCCCGACTCCTCTCACTCTTGCGTCCATTTTCCATGGAAGCAAGGCCTTGGAGTCTGAGCGTGAGTGAGGGAGGGCCAGGGAAGCCCTTTCTTGCTGTTTTAAAGAAAGGTCTAGGGCATCTGCTTTACAATAAGAAAGACAACATATTATCTTACTTATCTAACCTTTATGGCAAATGTCTAAATACCAACAGAACATTCTAGAGGCCAACTCAGTTTTCCAGAGTATTTATGCAATTGACATGCAACTGGAATGATTTGCTTTTTTTTTCCCCACAGAAAGTGCTAAAATCTTGGAAATTTGGTTTCTGATAAGTGAGGACATGAGTCAATTGGAGCAACCTAGTTTATTCAAGGGAATCCCTTCCTCATTAGCATTTCAAGGTGGTGGCTGGGATGTGGAGACCCACACTCACCATTGTCTCAGGGGCTGCTGGGCCTCAGCTTATTAATTTATGTAGTCAGGATGCTATACTGACGTCTAAGCCCTCTAATCCTGCTGCTGCTGCTGCTAAGTCGCTTCAGTCTGTGCGACCCCAGAGAGGCAGCCCACCAGGTTCCCCCATCCCTGGGATTCTCCAGGCAAAAACACTGGAGTGGGTTGCCATTTTCTTCTCCAATGCGTGAAAGTGAAGTCACTCAGTCGTGTCCGACTCCTAGTGACCCCACAGACTGCAGCCGACCAGGTTCCTCTGTTCACAGGATTTGCCAGGCAAGAGCACTGGAGTGGGTTGCCATTGCCTTCTCCCTCTAATCCTGCAATTAGAAGGAAAACATCTCTGGATGGATTCCACTAAAAGGGAGTAATATGCTATCTCAGAATACTGCTCACTTTGTTTTTAATCACCTGAAATGATGGAATCAGCTGTAAGGTTAGAAGAAACCCAAACTGCCAGTAGGTGTGCCTCCTAGCAGTGGCTTGATTAACGTCACCTGTACAGTTAGGGCCATCCCAGTTCTGGAAGACCTCCGTGACCCTGTGTGTTCAGTCTGGACAGATGTTACCTAATCTGGGAGAATTCTGCTCAGCCTTTTTCTAAGAACAGACTTGTGCAAGCCACTCCCAAATTCCAGGTGCTGCTGAAGGTTCACGCGAGGAACTCAATCCTGGAACAGACAACTGGTCAGAAGTCAGCGGAGTGAGCTATTATGTCAATATGTCTTCAGAGATGACAAGAGCTTTTTCCTATCAGGGGACTGGAGCTACACCCATAGGAGCAGAAACAAGGTGAAGCCAATGAGGATGGTGACGGTGGTGGTGGAGATGGTGGCGATGGTGAGGATGATGGTGGTGGTGATGAGGACAGTATGTGAAGTAAGGTGAAGCAAAGTTACTCGTATACAGAAGGTGGACTCAACCAGGTGTGTGTGTGGCACCGGTGAGAGTGTGGGGAGGAAAGGTGGAGTGGGCTGCCCCAATATGCCACACGTCAGTGATGCGCAGTGAAAAACCACACAACACAACCACAAAACCTGCTGGCTCTGACAGGGCAATGTGGAAACTGACCAGAGGGAGCCTTTCCACATTCCTTAAACTAATTAAAAAGTGTTCATTGTAATAAAGGATTGTCCTAGATGACACTATCTATCTAAACAGTCCATGAATGCACAGCCACCCTTCTCTCCCTCTGAATGTTTCCTGGGGGTCGCGGTAAAGACCAGTGTGCATCTGACGGACCCTCTGATGGTCCTTCAGTCATGGAGTTTGCTCCCCACCAACTGCTGCCTGGGTGCTCGTTGTAGCTGGAATCTGGTGTGACTTTCCCAAGAGCTCAGCTCAGGACTTCCACCTGGAACCTTCACCTTCAGGCACACATTGCTGCAGAGAAGTGAGTACCAGCGAGTTATGCATTGGGGTCCTTACTGTTCTGTGCAGCGAACCCCTTTCTGTGATGGGTCTTCCCAGGGGTGTTGCTATCCACGCCCCTGCTATGACTGGCTGTGTGTTAGTGACTCATGGACAGCCAGTCCTGGCAGGAAGTGTACAACTGGTCCACCAGCCCACCCACCAGTCACAGAGGTTGTACAGACCTGCAGACCTGTCAGCTTCTATGGTGATATTGATAGGTTTGGAGGTCCCTAATCAATGGGCAGCCCTCAGGTGCTGGTACTGATCATCTGCCTGGACCCTTCAGGTCACAGCTCATCAACACGACTGAGTGGGGAGAGGGGATGTAAGGCTTCCTGGGCTCCTGACAAGTATCTGACAGACCCCACGTGACACTCAACCACCCCGAGAGATGAACAGCACAACCCTCATTGTCCACAGGACTGACTAAAGCTCTGAGAGGGAGAACTTAGCCCAAACTCGAGTAACTAACTTGAGACATGAATCCAGGTCCAAGCTTCCTCCATCCAGGACATGTTCCAACCACTGGCCATTCCTATGCTCTCCCCTTCCACCACCACCATAGCCAACTGCCTGGATTGTAGTTTAAGACATTGCATTCATTGTCCTCTACCAGAAGAGATGGAGAAGGAAATGGCAACCCACTCCAGTATTCTCTCCTGGAGAATCCCATGGACAGAGGAGCCTGGCAGGCTACAGTCCCTGGGGTTTCAAGAGTTGGACACGACTTAGCAACCAAACCACCACCACCAGAAGAGATGGTTAAAAGAAAACAAAACCAAGAGGAGTCAAGGGTCAAGTCTCTCCTAGTAAGAAAGCAGGGTAACTAATAGAAGAAAGAAAAAAAAAAAGTTCAAGAAATGGCAGCTTGCTGATCATTTATATACAGCTTTATTTGCAATTCTTTGGAACCACCAAGAACCATCAACAAGTACACGTGTCGCCTCTGGGGACAGCACTGGGCTCTGGAGGCTCTCCTCAGGGAGGTGACGGAGGTGGGCGTGGGCGTGCGTGCTCACACCCAGTGCTGCGCTGCACCCAGGGCTGTGCTGAAGGTCCTCAGGGCCCGATGGGTGCCCCGCGCAGCCAGGAGGAGTGAGCCGGCTTCAGCCTCGTGGCCGGCCTCCCACAGCTGCCGGGCCAGCTCCTCAGGGTCCCAGCGCCCAGGCTGGGGGCTGGCCAGCAGGTGCTCGAGGAGACGCGGGTAGAAGGGAGTAGAGAGGCACTTCACCAAGAGCTTGGCGTCCAGGAGCAGGGAAAGAAGTTCCTGGTCACAGTTTGAATCATTCACCTTCGAGAAAAAGACGGGCGGATGTCAGAGTGGCGTGGCTGACCCCCTCACCAGCAGACACAGCCCTTCCCGCCGGTTTGCAATATGTTGCCTTTCTGCTTCGGCCAGCAGAGTCCGCTCTACCCTGGTGAGAAGTGCCTACTTTGAAAAGCAACCCACGCCGCAAGCATCTCTGAGATCGCACACCTGAGACGACACACCTGGTTTCCTTTTCACATGGACACGGCCAAGAACCAAGAGCGGCTCCCCGGGAGTCACTCTGATGGCTACCACACTGCGTTCCAGAAACTACTACACACCAGACACGTCTTCCTTCACTGAGTCCCCCGAGCTCAACTCTGTGAAGGGCACACTTTTACATATTATGATATTGAGGGGAAAGAATTTTGCTTAATGTCGTGGTCAGTAAACTGTGGAGCGAGAATGTGAATTTAGGTCAGCCTGGACTTCAAAGCCTGAACTTTTTAATAAGCATATTTACCATTTCATTTGTGCCTCACCACGGTCCACGTTCTTTAACCTCAACCCTTTCCTTTATGTAGATTCCTGTGAAAACACTTCTTTTCAGAACAGGAAAACCTTTTTTCTGCCCCATTGAGAAGGTATATCTGTCAGCCCCACTGGTGTAAATAGGATAACCGACAGGAGATATTTAAAAGCTGCTCTTGCTTAAGCCTCTCAGAAGCTTAGAGCCAAACTCACCTTTCTCTTTCGGTAGCATGTGTGAAGTCACTCAGTCGTGTCCGACTCTTTGTGACCCCATGGACTGTAGCCTACCAGGCTCCTCTGTCCGTGGGATTTTCCAGGCAATAGTACTGGAGTAGATTGCCATTTCCTTCTCCAAGGGATCTTCCCAACCCAGGGATCGAACGCGGGTCTCCCGCATCGCGGACAGATGCTTTACCATCTGAGCTACCAGGGAAGGCCTATAGTCTCTGTATTTTTTCCCCTGGTCTTCTTGGTCTATGTATGGCTTTCCACGGCTTTGACACTTAGCTTATATTTTTCTGTTTTATATTACCGTCCACGTTTTCGTAAGGAATCAAGTCAATGCTAATCAAAGATCAAAATTCAGAGCTTCTCATTTACACTAAAAAAAAAAAAAAAAACCAGAGCTTCACACAGGGAACTCTGCTCAGTGTTAAGTGGCAGCCTGGATGGGAGAGGAGTCTGGGGGAGGCTGGCTGCATGTGTATGTGTGGCGGAGTTCCTCTGCTGCCCACCTGAAACTATTCCCAACAGTGTTAACTGGCTATACTCCAGTACAAAATAAACATTTTTAAAAACAGCTTCAAAGACAGCTTCAAATTCTCGCCACTGTGTACTTTTAACAGTTTTGGTGGCAGGAACTGTGGAGATGATGTGGCATTTCAAAGCCAGTTTTCTCCTGTTTAGACCAACTCTGTTCCGTAACTGAGCACCATGGGCTTGTGCTTCGTGTCCCCTGACAAGGAGGCAGGGCTGCTGAAGGTGAGGTCAGAGGTGTCCGCTGGCTAGAAGGATGGCAGTAACAGAAAGAAAAATTCTGAGAATAAGAGTCTGCCCATTAGCAGACGGTGCCTGTCTTAGCCCCTGTGAGCCTTCTAGTGAAAGTCAAAGTCACTCAGTCATGTCCGACTCTTTGTGACCCCATGAACTACACAGTCCATGGAATTCTCCAAGCCCCACGTGAATGTCAGCTCCAGTGTCACCTTCTGGGTGACGTCTCCCCTACATCTGATCCAAGCCGATCGCTGCTCCCTCCACACTCCTGACGCCGCACACACCCCCTCTTCTCTCTTGGGGCTGGGCTATAGTGACCAGTCCATCCATCTCCCCTGCTGCACTAGGAGCTTCTAGAGAGCACAGAGGCTTTTACCCATTTTTCATTTCAGCATCCAGTGTAATCAACATGTGCTGAATGACTGGCTGAGCCCCCCACCACTGAACCGTCATGTTTTTGTAAAGTGCATGTGTAGACGACAGAAGGAGACTCTGGCCTCGTAACTAAGAGTCTGGCAAAGCCTGGGCTTCCCTTCTTCAGCCTCTCCCTTCCATCAGCATTTACACTCCACTCGCTCACCATGGACTCAGAAAGACAGAGGGGAACTCAATTTTGCAACTTTTGTTTGTGTTTTCAGGGGTGGTAGCAAAAGCAGCTGGGACAAGACTAGTGTTTCTGCTGAAGAGAGCGCGAGAGGCTTCCGCCCGCCACCTGTGGGCTGTTATGAGCTCTGTGTGTTTCCTTTCCTTCTCTCTTTTGCTTTTTAAGTGGGAAATTGGGACCCGAATCCCACTGCCATGCCGGCTGCATCGCGAGACCCCTCCATGTGCCACTGAGTGAGGCACCTTCTCTCTAAGCCTCACAATATCTCTTTAAGACGGCTCCAATCTCACCCGACAGACGCACACACTGGGGCTCAGCGAGGTCACAGTCAGGCATCACGTGTCATGTGGCGGGTTCATGGTGAGCTGGACCAGAAGCCCTCCTCTCTGATGGATTCACGGGTATTTACCTTGTGTCCCCCCTCTCCCAGGCCACAAGCTCCCCCAGAGCAAGGATGCTGTCTCCTCTGTGGACCCCGAAGCCCACCTCCCCCACCCTGCCTAGAAGAGCGTGGGTCTTGTAGCAGGAACTCAGCAGGATTTGTGGAGTGAATGTGTGAATAGGTGACTGACCCCAAAGCTCACATGCTTTCATTGTACTCCGCTGCCTCCAAACACACTTGTGCAAGCACACACTCGTGCACATACACATGCAAGTGGGCAGCTGACTCACTGTGCATGCTGTTATTTTGATTCACCCTTAAAAATAAAGAAGCCTTCTACCTAACTGTCCAGGAGGAAGCAGAGCGTGTGCCAGGATGCTACAGGCAAATGTTTTTGATAAAACATGTGGATAAAAGGCTCAAGTCCAAACACTGCAGGCTGATACTTTCTGTGCTGCCCTGAGTAAGTCTTCAAGGCTGGGACACCTTTATTATTCTTTCTGTTGACTCACGAACCCTCCCTTTGGGGGCCTGAAATTCAGGCTCCTATAAAGGGAATGATGGATTTTTCCAGCTTGAGGGAGAGACAGGGGTTTTGTCAACGCCGGCGGCTGCTTCCCCTCTGACCCCTCTCTTTTATTTGCTTCTCTCCAGCACGAGGACATCCTGAAAACTGGATTTTCCCACTTGATGTGCCTTGGGGATAGCTGTTTCATCCCAGGGCAGGGTGGGAGCAAGGGGCACGGTGGGAGTCCACCCCCTCCACCCCCAAAGCTCTCTATCTACAATCCTGGATGAGAAAACCTATGGCTAAAGTCACGGCCATGAACTCAGATGTTCTGCCTTTGGCCCTTGCATGCTCAGAGATTCCCTAAAGAGAGGCAGAGACTGCTGACCTCCCCTGAGCCAGGGTGGCAGCCAGGGCAAGGTGAGGGGGAAATTCTGATTTGGCCTCTCATAAACAAATGCTGGAGAAACAAAGTGGCTGATGCTACTTCCTTTCTTTGACTTTCTACCCGATTCTGGCTCTTTTAGGATGTATGTGTGCCAGAGTATACTTGATAGTTGTCATGTGCAAGGAAAAGACTGCGTAGATATTTATTTACATATGTGGGCCAAAACAGAGAATGAAAGAAAAAAGAAAGAGATGGCTTTTCGAAGGACCCATTCCAACACCCATATTTTAAGCAAGAGGAGCCTGAGGGGCAGAGAAGGAAAGCACTGTCCAAGGTCACCAGCAGTCAAGATGGGCTCCTTTCCACACACCAAGCCTCCTGCCTTGGGGGCACCGAGGCAAGCCTGGCTCCTTCCTCTCAGTAAAGCAGCAAATCCGGCATCATTGCCACATGTCGGAGCTGCTACATTAATTTGTCAAGCCTCAACTTGTCTTCCTTTTCCTTGTTTGTGACCAAATTCCAATGTATGGTACTAAAATCTGGCGGTACCAATCCACAGAAGCCTGGTACTGTCTTACCAGTTAGAACTGCTCTTCTAACCTATTTTTCTTTTTGAAATGAAAAGAAAAAGCTGGAAACCATCTTAAAACACAAAAGAAGTCTTCTGTATCAGGATTACCTCAAGAACACAACTTTATCTACCTTTTCTCTCCACTGATTATCCACATGCTGATATATTTGCCCAGTCAAGACGTGTGATATTTGTATCCTACTTTTCTCATATGTTGAGAATCTTTAAAAAATATTTCATAGTTTTCATTCTAAAAAAAATTTAATGGCTACAATGTAGTCTATTGAACAAGTTATTTAACTTCTCCTACTATACATCAGTTCAGTTCAATCACTCAGTCATGTCCAACTCTTTGAGACCCCACAGATTGAAGCATGCCAGGCCTCCCTGTCCATCACCAACTCCCAGAACTTACTCAAACTCATCATCCCCTTCTCCTCCCACCTTCAATCTTTCCCAGCATCAGGGTCTTTTCCAAGGAGACAGTTCTTCACATCAGGTGGCCAAAGTATTGGAGCTTTAGCTTCAGCATCAGTCCTTCCAATGAGTATTCAGGACTGACCTCCTTTAGTTGCTTGCCATTATGAAACACTAAAAATGAATGATTTTTGTACATATATTCTCTTTATTTGAATTATCTCCTTGGTGGTTTAGTCTCTAAGTCACGTTCAACTCTTTGCCACCCCTTGGACCCACCAGGCTCCTCTATCCATAGGATTCTCCAGGCAAGAATACTGCAGTGGGTTGCCTTTCCGTCTCCAGGGGATCTTCCCAATCCAGGGATTGAAACCGGGTCTCCTGGGCTGCAGGAAGATTCTGTACTGCCTGAGCTGCCGAGGAAGCCCCTTAGGATAATTTATTAGGAGAGAGGTATGGCTGGGGCCTTATGGGATGAACATGTTGTTGCTGTTAAGCCACTAAGTTGTGTCTGACGCTGTGACCCCACGAACTGCAGCACGCCAGGCTTCCCTGTCCCCCACTGTCTCCTGGAGTTTGCTCAGACTCATGTCCATTGAGTTGGCGATGCCATCCAATTGTCTCTATATCCCCTCAAACTCACGTGTTGAGGTCCGTTAGGACCTCCAAGACATCAGGACATGACTGCATTTGGAGACAAGGCCTTTACAGAGGTAAATAAGGTAAATGAGTCATCTGCGCCATGGGGATGAATCCTAATCCAATCTGATTGGTATCTTTATAAGAGAAGAGGACAGACACGCAAGCCCAGAGGAAGCCATGCTGGACGCAGGGAGAAGGCAGCATCTGCAAGCCACGGAGAGAGGCCTCAGAATAAATCAATCCCGCCGGCTCCTGAGATCTCGCCGCTGGGCCTCCAGCATTGTGAGAACACACATTTCTAATATTTAAATGCTGCCTGGTCTGTGGCACTTTGTTATGGCAGCCCAAGCAGATGACTACACGGGGCCAAGCGTCCACTACATCTGGCTGAGGGTATGAGAGGGAAGCAGTGACGTGGTGATGTGGACCGTCCAGTGCACAGCGCTGCCATCAGAGGGGGAGTGTGCTGGTTTCATTATGCACTTCCCAGCTCTGGATGCTGTTACTTTGAAAAGAAAATTACTTTGCTAATTTAGGAGATATGTATTGGTATCTCAAAGATGCTCTCATTTGAATTTGTTTATTAGCAAGAAGGAATTTTTCCCATACATTTCCTGTCATTTTTATTTTTCCTATGGGAAGGGTCAAATCCTTTACTCATTATTGGAATTTCAACATCACTGTACACATGTGAAGAATTCTTTTGTAACTTAAACATTAACCTTGATTTTAGTTATAGCAGACATTCTAATCTACTGTTTGCAATTCTATTTGGTAGAGTCGGACACGACTGAAGTGACTTAGCAGCAGCAGCAGCAGCAGCAGCAGTTTTACACTTGTATATTATCAGGAAAGGATATATTCCTTTATGACTCTTTTCCTATTGGCTTAAAGCTTAGAAGTTATATTTCCTGGAAGGATATGGTATGTGTGTGTGTATGTCTGTGTTTATATATGTATATATATAATTTTCTGATTTCAGAAATAAATAACTTTTTAATTGATCAGGAATCACTTTGGTATATGGTCTGGGGAGAATCACACATCCTTGACATTGGATTGATTGATGCTTTTAGAGCTTGGGGAAGAAAATATATTTTGTCAGTTCTGGAGTCAGTTGGATGGTTGAAATAAATATGAGAGAAGCCCAGGAGATTAGCTGACTTAATAATTCCTCTGATCAAATAGCTTTGAATGGGAATAAGACGGAGCTGTCTTGTGAAAAGAAGGCAGACAGGCTTCTGGGTTAGAGACCAATTTCCAGTCTTGGCTTTTTAGCTAAATAGATATGTGACCTTGTTGAGGACAATCTCTCAGGGCCCCAGTTTCCACATGTGAAATACAGACAACAGACAGGGGTGGAGATAATCTATATGTTTAAGTGCCTAGCACAATGCCTGGTGTAGAGTTTAAGTTCAGAAAATGGCTGGAGTTATTACAGTCACACAAGTAAGGAATAAAGCACAGAAGGAGAAGGGCTTACATATTTCAGAAAATGAGTAAAAGGCTTCTCTATCAGTGAATTTTTTGGGGGTTGGTGATTAATTTTTGAGACTAAAAGAAACTTTGCTGATCTTGGGGGAAAAAAATCTATTAAAGCATAAAGCACTACTGTCTTCCAAGCCATTAAAATGTTATCTGCTTAATTCCTGTTTCAACAATAGGTAATGAACCTTCTCTGAATTAAATCTTTGATTTTATGGATCTATACGAAGCTAAGAGTAATTACAGTAATGAGGGAAGCTGAAATCCCAGTAGCATAATGCATGCAGGACCTCATTTCAATTACTTTAAAGAGGATTATTTGATATAATTTCACTGTTTACTTCAGGAAAGAATATTTTTCTCACTGCTACATACACTATTACTAGTAAGAGTTATTAAATATACCAACTGAAAGTATAGAAAAATAAAATGGCAACACGAGTGTATTCCTAGAATAAGAAAAATGCCTGCAAATAAATTTTTGTTTTCTGTATTGACTTGCAGGCCATTCAGACTTCATTTCTTGGAATACCCTCAGCCCCACTCCTGGCCTGGGATGAGCAGTCTTCTGGAGCCAAAATCCAGACAGTCCTCTGACTTAGGATCCGACAGCGGGAGAGAACCTTTGAGGATGGTTCAAGCTTGGTCACTTCAGTGACCCATTCTGGGGCCCTGAGTTTGGCCCATTCCACACTTTTACACTTGCCTCCTCTTTTATCCTCCTTAGTTCCTTCTGTTATTGTTTCATATGTCAGTCTCCCCTTGACACAATTCCTCTACCCAGAGGGATGATATTTCATCTTTACAAACGTCCTACCTATTCCTCACTCCTGCACACAGTATCAGGCTATGCACAATGGGTACTTTATACGTCTGCTGGCACCAAGTCGGTCAGCCACCCCTCAGAGCTGTCTAGAAACCTCACAGGTTTCCCCATAGGGAGTGAGCTGCCTGTCACTAGAGGCAACCAACTGAGAATACTGGGGGATACGTGGTACCAGAGCTTCCTTCATCAAGACTAACCACCAGCTGAGAATGAAGGATGACAGGTGAAAGTAACATGTTTAGATTACGTTCGGGTTAACGTGCCATTTGGAAATAAGTAGATATATGCCTGAAATTCTAAGAGACTAAAAGAGGCGAAAGAACAGTGATTGTAAAAGACACTGGTTTAACATCAACTGGCATCTGTTTAAGATATACAGGAAATCAGTTGCTTGATTCTTCTCCGCATGACTGGATCGCTTCAGCCTAACTTGGTTTGGATGTGCTTAGAAGAAAACCACTGATGTTAGGGCCAGGGCCAAAGCCAAAGAAGGACTTTGTGCAGGCCAAACAGGGTAGTCCAGAGCCCAGCCCAAGGTCCTTGTTTTCACTGCGTGCCGAGGTCAGAGGGCCGTGTGTGCCCCTGACTTCAGCAGAGAAGGAACATCATGGGAGGCGCTGCCACAGATGCTCACCAGGGAGGCCTCGGTGGAGATCTGGATTGAATTAAAGGGGGGACGAAGAAAGCAAGGCTTCATGGTTTTATACACAGTTGGCCCTTAAACAATGTGAGTTTGAATGGCCCTAGGCCACTTACGTGGGATTTTTTTTTTTTTTCCAGTAGGAAACATTACATCACTGCCTGGACGTTACATCAGTCTCTGGACGGTGGAAACCATGGATGCAGAGGAATCTTGGAGATGGAGGGCCAAGTCTAATTAATACCTAGATTAACCCTTGTGCTGTCCAAGGGCCGACTGTAAATATGTTAACCCAAGCATGCTTTCCTGAGAAGCTTTAAAGCTCTCCCTCCAACCGAGACACTGGTACCTGTGGGTGATGTTGGTAGGTTCTGGTGCCTTCACAGCAAAATCACGGGGATGAGAATCACATTTTTAACAACATGAAGGACTGTGATGTGGAAACAACTCCAGCGGGCGGGACTCAGGGCCACACATTCAAAGGATCCTTCATTCTGGAGGTGCTCTTTTGTGAGGGTTTTAAACCTGACAGGGCACCCAGGACTGGCAGCTCCCACCCTAGTTGGGTTCCATCAGGTTCTAGTGACTTGAGGAATTTGAAAGAGGAGCCCTGTACCAGGCAAGCTGTCAGACCAGCTCTGTACTACTGTTTTCAGTGCTGCTATTATATGGTTCAAGATGCTTCAGTGAGTCCACTTCTCTGCAGAGATAACCTTTTTCCAATATAAGACAGTCTCCCAGTTAGGCCAAAAGCAGCAGTGTGATTAAACACAGATGCTGAACGCTCGATCCAGGGCTTCAGTTTCAGCTCTGGCTGCTTGCTGGCTGTATGACCCCTGAGTTCCAGTGTTTTCATCTGTGAAACCAGAATGGTATCTTTGCAGAGGATTATTAAAAAGGGAAAGTGAGGAAGGGCCTTTAATAACATCCAGCACAGTTGGTACTGGAAGACAGTTATTACTAGCATCAGGGAGAAACGGCTTAATTAGGTGTCAAAGGTCCTACACACTTCCATGAATGATTCTTTTAATAGGTACGTGGTCCAGGCCAGTCCCTGCGAGCGGGGACAGAGGTACGAGCAGCCCTGAAGAAGAGGAAGCAGTAAGGCCACCGTAAGTCTGGAATTATGAATTGGAAAATGTTGTAGTCCACAGAGCTATTATAAACACAGAGCTGCTTACTTTTATGAAATGAGTCAAGAGACTTCCACCTGGTAGAAAATATCCCCGAGAGGAGATTCAAACACATCATCAAAGCATATCCTTCTTGGAGAAAAAGGTTTTGAAGGTAAGCTCTAAATCTCACTAGGCTGACGGGGTGGGTGATCTGACAGTATGGACCACACCAGGGTTTTAATTATTCACCAATGATATAATCCATAAGGTCTTTCTATTTCTGGCCCAAGGAAGAGGCTGTTGGCCACTGGTAAGAAGGACACGCCAAACACCAGAGGTTTGCAATTTCAGAAAAGCTTAGAGAAGTGAACACCGCTATTGGAGGAGAAAACACTAAGGTCCCTGGCATCAGCATTTAAGCATCATCCTTTAAAACATAAGCCCCTATAAAGCTGTCAGTATGTTATGACAAATACACACTATCAGCAAGTGGGGGAAGGGGTGCACTTTTTCGCCTGGATCCATGCACTGTGCAAGAAAGACTGACACTCATCAGAGGAGTTTCTCTGAAAACAATTTTTTTTTCCCCTTTTAGTATCAACAGGAACTATTGCCAACAACCATTAAGGGAGAAACAAGTTACTGATGAACTCAGGGTCGCCCACTACTGGGCAGAGTGAATAGCAAAATAAACACAAAAGAAGAAAAGCAGTACCTTTCACATAGTCTTTTTACTACAAAACCAAGTATGATGTAAAATAGCTTGACAGGAGCCCTTCAAAAGGCCCAGTGAAACTCTTCCCTTAGAAAAGGGTAACATGACTTTTTAATGGTGCTGGGAGAGCAATGATAAATCATAGTAATTTCTCTTCATGTATATCATATTCTTGAGATGGCAAAATTAGAGAGATGGAGAAGAGATGAGCAGCCTTCACTGGCTGCTGGGTGGGTAGGAGAGGGACGGGGTGGCTGGGGGTACCCTTGTCATGAACTGTTCTGGATCCTAACTGTAGTCACATGAATTTCCATGTGACAATACTGCACAGAACTTTATATATGGACACACACACAAGGGCACGTAAAACTGTGGAATCTGCATAAGGTCCAGAGGTCCAGAGATCGTATCTCTGCTAATGTCCTGGTTATAAGGATACTAGTCATGTAAAATGTCAACACTTCGAGAAACCGGATGAAGGGTATAAAAATCCTGATGTGTTATTGCCTCCAACTGAATGTGAGCTTAAAATCATCTCAAAATAAAAGTTAAAAAGTGTTTTAAAAATTGGAAAACTCAGCAACACTCAGCAACTCAGTTCCTTGGAGGATGCGAAATCTTCCACGAGCACACAGGTCACAGATGGGCCAGCCTAACATGAGTGCTCATCTTCGTGCAGAGAAGTTACAAGTCAGTGTCATTATTGAATTCCTCGAAGGGTCTCAGTGGTAGGAAACAGACTCGCCTCAGCAGTTTACACCTCTGGCTTTGATTTCTGTACCTGAAGGCCACAGGGGTTTCAAGTGTTTTCATCACAACCCCGGGTGAACCAGCCACAGTTGAAATGATTCGAGATCCAGAGTTTTAGCACAAGACTGCATATCGAATGTGCAGATAAAGTGTTACAAAGGCAAACTAGTACCATTTATAAATGAATCGGGTGTTGGCAACATCCCCGGTCAGTTTCTTATTTTGATAGTATGTGTGTGTTGGGGGGCGGTGAGGCAGTCAGCAGGGCTGGTTCACAGTTAGGGAGCTCCCCTTCTAGTTGCCGTTCTGACTGATGCATTTGTGATAAAGAATCTTTACAATGAAAACTGATCTGTACTCCTATGGATGTCATGAGGGCATCAGTAATGCCCTACACAGGATGACTAGGGAACAGCAATGCTGAATACATTACTGTTTTATTCTCAAAGGTGCCCATGGCAAGTTTTATTGGGAATACTTGAGTAGAGATACAAATACTGTGTGCGAGGGTGGTGACGGAAGAAAGACACTGATAGCCCGCAGCTGGTTTTCTCTAGCTCTCCCTTCTTCCTGATGTCTGCGATCTCCAATAAAAAATCAGCTAAGAAAAAAAATCTTACTGCAGTTCTCAGTTTCTTGCAAATCCCAGTATTACGCAACTTTTATTTTAGCGAGGCTACTGCTAGACAGGTCCCCTCCATTACATACTTCAGCCTAGTTTCCAGAAAGGCCCCCTATATGAATAAAGGCACGACAGTTTTCTCATCTTGTTCATTATGACTATTTCCAAAGGCAATTATGTCCTGCTTTCTGCACCCTCTGTCATTAACAAAGCTATAAATCCAAGACATCTTTTCATCCATCTCGTCACTGCCCCTTTGCCCTAGGATTCACCTACCCTATCTGGTCCCTAGAAGATACCCTCTTATACTGTTGTTAAAGCACACACATATACACTTCAGATGAAAGAGTGAGTGTCCCACAGAAGGATCATACAATGCAAATTCATTGAAACACAACTCTGAGTGATCTAAAGTGTAAAATTTAAAAAGGGAAGTGCAAGTTTCTTCCTTCAAAACATTATCTTCATGATAATAAGGCAGCCAGGCTGCAGGGAGAACTCTCTAGCCTCAGCACTGGCTCCCATTTCTACAAGCCAGGATGGGCTTCAGTGGCAGTGTCAGCTGCCAGAGGAAACTCAAGCTCGAGATTTCCGCTGGTGCCATTAACAGGATTCCTTCTCACCTTTAATTAGTGGATAACCAAACACATGCAGGCACAGAAGATCTGCCTGATGTTAGGAGCTCCTGGTCCCAGATTTCCAGTGGCAAGACTAGTCTGCTAGTGCCAGGCAGCTCTGAAATTTTCTTAAAGAGACCTGACACTCTGCTTCTCTAAAGAAAATGCGTCCTGATCCGGATTTGCATTCTTGGCACTAGATACACTCTGTGGTTCATGGGAGAAGTTTAGAAAATGTTTTGTCAACAAATATCTACTGCAAACCACAAATACCTACTGTAGACAAACAAATAACTATTGTGCTCAGAGTGTAAGTAAAACAGTCCTGAGTAAATCACCATTGTTACTGATGAGAACCCCAGTACCAATGCATGTCTCTGCAAAGTAAGAATGAGTGAATTCAGTGGAGAGTACCTTAGCGATGGCGGTGATGTGGTCCAGGGCCATGGCGTGCAGACATTCGTCCGGGCTTTCCAGGAGAAGCTTCAGGGATGGGAGCAGCAGGGCCTGACCAAGCAGGAGCGAACACAGCTCCTTCACCCCCTGGAACCACAAAGGTGACTTTGTGAGTGAGAAGGAAAGGGAATACATCACAGCCCCAGCACGATTCTGGAGGCGTCTTTCCTCTCCTTTTCCTACGAGTGTGTAGGTGCATGTGTGCGTGTTTGTGTGTGCACGCGTGTGTATGTGTGTGTCAGTGACTATGCAAAAGGCACACAGGGGACCACCCTGATGTAGGGTTTGGAACCTGCTTCACTCGATTCACCATCTTAATTGATAAAATCTTTCTGAGTATCACATATTCATCTACAATACTGCTATTTTAATGGCTGCATAGGATCCCAGTGGATGGCTAGAGGGCTGGAATTTATTTTTCTGAACTCTCAGAGCCCTAGTTTCCTCCCAAGTAAAATGGAGGTAACTGTACCTACTGTTTTGTGTTTTGTGTGTGTGTGAGAATAAGTGTTAGTGAATACTGATGCTCGATGCTCAGCATCTACTAGATGCTTAACTACAAAAACTATTATTATTAATATTATCAAAAGATCTAGTTATCCTTCAGTATAACAAAGGAAATCGGCAATTTAAACATTTTAAAACCTGTTTATGGTTAACATCAAGACTTCTCAGGTGGCATGAGTCGTAAAACACCTGCCTGCCAATGCAGGAGACACAAGAGACTCAGGTTAAACCCTGGGGCAGGAAAATCCCTTGGAGTAGGAAGTGGCACCCACTCCAGTATTCTTGCTGGGAAATCCCATGGACGGAGGAGCCTGATGGGCTACAGTCCACGGGTCTGCAAAGAGTCAGACACGACTGAGCAACTCAACTGAGAGTTAATGTCAAGGTGAACTGAATGCTTGATATACTCAAGGTGTTCCTTCTTCATACAAACTATCTGTGGTCCAGAAAAATGAAAATGTATTCAGATCGCCACAGATGTATTTTAATTTCGTTTACAGCTCTTTTTCATACTGGCTGACTCTGTCATCAGAAAGCAGCCTTTTCTATAAGATAAATATAATAATCCTTCACAACAAAAGTATAGGACTGTAGAAAATAAATTTTCAAGCTACTTCTCTCTGCCCAGTTACATGTTCCCTTGGTGTCCTGATTTTAGCTGTAAAGAACAGAACACTTGGACCAAAGACCAGACAATGAGTGTGACCTCATTACATAAAGCAAGGGTTGTTTTTGAAAGAACACAGAATCACTGCCCTGTGCAGGACTGATGGATCCTGCTACTCTTGCACGACCCCAACAGTAGCATATCAGAGAAGAAAACCTCACATTCATGGTATTTTCATAATTCTTTTAGGTTATTACAAAGAGCGGATAAAATAAGGCTGACATAACGAAGCTCCTATTTAAAGTCTGGGGTAAAGGTCTCTTTGGAATTCCATTCACGATCCTTTCTCAGTGTGCACCCAGCAGGCCACTGCTGGAAACCAGACTGGAAGGCTGTGCCACACAACATCAATACTGGCAGGGAAACAGTTCTGCCAAACGCGGGCTTCAAACATGGATTCCAATTCAGAAAACAGCTCTGTGTGCCTTAAGCACATGAGGCACACGCAGGGGTCTCGCCCAGCATCTGGGCCAGAGAGAAACGTGGATGTTTAACCTGGGATGCCAAAACCTGCAGAAACCATTCGGGAAGATGAAATATAAATTCGGGTGTGTAGCAGTCGAGCCCAAACAGCACTGACCTGTTTCCTCTGCCCGCCTCCCTGGAACCATGGCTCCCTTCCCCCATCCTGCACAGTTCATGAAAAGCAGTGCCCAGGAGGGCTTCCTCCCATCCTGGGACACTCTGCATTAGCACTGTCCCACAGGGCAGCTGAGGACCACGTAGGGCTTGTGAGCATCTGAGATGTGGCTAGAGCCACTGAGAAACTACACTTTGAATTTCATCCCATTTTGCTTAGTTTAAACTTAATTTTAGTACCCACAAGTGGCCTAGGGCTACCAGCAGGGAGCACTGGGCTCTCACAGACCTCTGGGTGTTCACAGACGATGGATGGAACCTCTGCTGTCTCTCTGTGTGATCAACTCTCAACTCATCCTTAGGTCTCAGTTTACACAGGCACAGGAAAACCCTATTTCCCATGGCAGCACCTCTGATGGCCCAGGTTTGCCACTCCTACTCCTGGCTCTACTTCATCAGATATTTCCCACATTATCTGCCACCTTGTATTACTGAGATCATTCATCTATCTGTCTCATTTGAGGGCAAGAAAGTTTTTCCTTCTCTGTATTCCAAACTTGCTTGCTATTTGAAAAAAATGTTAGTTGCTCAGTTGTGTTCAGTTCTTTGCAGTCTCACTGACTGTAGCCCACCAGGCTCCTCTGTCTATGGGATTCTCCAGGCAAGACTACCGGAGAAGGTAGCCCATCGCTCTTCAGGGTATCTTCCCAACCCAGGGACCAAACCTGGGTCTCCTGCATTGCAGGCAGATTCTTTACCATCTGAGCCACCAGGGAAGCCTCAAATTATCTGTATTATTTCCGTCTCTTAACACTCATATTTGCTCATAAGTTATCAGAAATTGGTAAACAGGTTATTTTTCAGGAACTTGCAATATTTGGAATAAGCATATCACTAAGCTGATCTTAGCTTCAGTGAAAAATTTATGGCAATCACCTTTATATCCTGTTGTGCAGGCATAATGGCTAGTAACCCACAGCCAGATAAGGATACCCAGGAATGGGAGAATTCATTTTATGAGAGCTACTGAGTGTTTTTTTAATCTCAGTTACTGTTAAGTACTATACTATACTCATCAGGCATTTTCCCCTGTGTCACAAGAGGACAGTTTATTAGGATGTTTACAGAGGGATTTAGAGAGCTACAGGAAAGGTGAAAGGAGCAAAGAGAACCACAAAACCCCTTGCAAGACACTTTCACAGCTCAAGCTGTCTGGCCATCAGGACACAGAACAACAGCGAGAAGCCTTGAATGAAGAGGAGTATCTGGGCAGGGCCCCAAGCCTGGCCAGAGTCCTGCAGGCCGGTCCCCACTGTGGACTGGGACTCGGGGGATGCCCTGGGCCCTGGGCCTGATGGTTGTCAGAGAAGCAAGACTGGTCCACCAGCGGGCCTTGCCTCCTGCTGGCCCAGGGAGTATCTAGCAACTAAAGGTGTGCCAGGGCCCGCCGCAAGGGCCTGGAACACAAAGTGTGCCGGAAAGGGGGGTCACTGATTCTAAAAATCAAGCTCTTGATGTCATCAGAAGTGCCTCCACTATAAGAGTGAACAATCACACTAAGAAGTAGAAGGGGGTCGCCCAGGCAGTGGACGCCCACACACCCAGCCAAGGCATTTGCAACACTACTTCTCTCTGTGCTTCGACACAGACCCTCGGGAGCTGCCACAAATAGCTGTGACGCGGAATTTTAAATCTAAATGCCAAGAGCTCGTTTTATGCCAAGTTGCCAATTTCCTGTTCTACAGATCCCCCACTCCTGAGAATGGTTCATGTATTGCCACGGATACAAGCCGGGAAGGAGAATGCCTAACTTTCAAGACTGGGGGACACGTGACCTGTGCAAGACAGCAACTTTTATCTTTCTGGTCATATTTGCCATCAGCACAACCACCAAGGCCATAAGTAAACAAGTACCATGAGCAGCAGCAGGCGGTCATGAAAAGTCATAAAGAAAAAAAAACCTCTACATATGGGAACTTGGTGGGAGGGATGGGAAACAGGGATGATGGAAAAAGTAAGCTCCTTTAAGTACTGTTGGAGATAATCAGGCCATTGTATTTCACATACCATGCGCTGGGGCAACCAAAGGTACTGGAGTAAAAGAAGAGTCATGGGCACTTTCACTGCCACAGTGATGTGAAACCTCACGGAAGTCTGAAATGAGACTAAGTGATTTCCAAAGGTGGGAAAATAAACAACCCATCTCCATTTTGTCATCACACTGTTCCTTCCTTTGGAACAATTCTAATTCACATTTCAGCACATTTAGTGATTAATACAAACAGAGGATTTGCAAAGTGCCTTCAATCATGGCATCCTTAGGGGGAAAAAAAATCTATATATGTACCCAATTAAAACACAGAGCAGCACAAGAAAAATGAAAAAAAAAAAAAGGCACTGTGGCAAAAGAACTCTTGATAATGATCTTTCATCTCATCAAATTACATCAGAGAGGGGATAATGATTTGCTTCAAAATGGGGAGCAATACAGCACTTTACTCCTCACCCCAAGAGAATGATGGGCTCGTGGGAGGCAGTGGACCACATGCTGAGGGTGAAGGAGAGAAAGGACAGCCTCGGCTCACACTCTGCTCAGGACTAGAGACCCCGCAGAACAGATGGAATAAGAGCCCCTCTGATGTCATGGGGTCTGACCCCTTGTTTCAGAGATGAGAGAATGGAGGTCCAGTGATCTGAAATAATGTCTTCTTAACCTAGATTCAGTAGTACTGACGGCAGGACACTTCTGGCGTCTGGAGTTGACCCAACAGAGTGCAATCTCAGCTCACGTGAAGGCAAAGATGAAAAGCATGTTATTTATTCAGCCTGGTGCAGGTACCTAGCTGTGTTCAGTCCTCACTCTGCAGTCTGCTGAATCCTGCCTTGACGGAAGCAGAGGCGCTGCAGCCACGGTTCCCACTCTCCAGGTGCTCACAACATAGCAGAGCCCACCACCAGTCAAGAGGGCGTGGACACAAGGAAACCACAGGCTACCAGAGCAAGGGGGGCTGCTTTTTGGTGTCGGTACTTTAATTATTTAAGAGAATAATTTTGTCATTCTGGTGGCTGAAGACATCTTCAAACGGACTCAATATTTTAAATGCAATCAAAAACACTTAGCCAGTCCTTCATTCAGAAAACAATTCATTAAGTGTGCATTCATAATGAGAACATTTTCCTTGCCTGATTACAATGAAAATTCAAAGAATCATATTTACAATTTCATTTTCAAGTTTATCTCCTATGTGGTAAAAACTCAAAAATCAATTAATCAACTTAACGCCATTATCTAGATGCTTATATTTAATTCATAGATTGCTTAAATAATATATTGCTGAGGCAAGATCCATGGCAGGGGCTGTAGCTAATATGTGCTTATTTTAGAATGTATAATATATATATATATATATAGGGGTTCCCTGGTGGCTCAGAGGTAAAGAATCTACCTGCAATACAGGAGACTTGGGTTTGATCCCTGGATTGGAAAGATTCCCTGGAGAAGGGCATGGCAATATACTCTGGTATTCTGGCCTAGAGAATTTCATGAACAGAGGAGTCTGGCAGGCTGCAGTCCATAAGGTCACACAGAGTCGGACACACTGGAGTGACTAAGCAGCAGTATATACACATACACACACACATACACACACACACACACACACACACATATATATAACATAAATATCTCTGGGACAGTTGTGTTATGGGACCAAATAGAGAACACAGGTCAACATGTGTTTTTACTATGTTTACAGAGAATAAATATTGTGGTTATACAATGTTATTACAATGATGTCAAAAAGTATATGAAAATCAAGAGTGGCTTGTTACCTGCCAAGGAACACTAACCTAACCACTAACTGGCCTGGGTCAGGCAGACACGACACTTGAACTACCGCGACCTCTTGCAACAGAAACTTGAGTTAGACATCAGTTCAGTTCAGTTCAGTTGCTCAGTCATGTCTGACTCTTTGCGACCCCATGAATCGCAGCACGCCAGGCCTCCCTGTCCATCATCAACTCTTGGAGTTCACTCAGATTCATGTCCATCGAGTCAGTGATGCCATCCAGCCCTCTCATCCTCTGTCGTCTCCTTCTCCTCCTGCCCCCAATCCCTCCCAGAATCAAAGTCTCTTCCAATGAGTCAACTCCTCGCATGAGGTGGCCAAAGTACTGGAGCTTCAGCTTTAGCATCATTCCTTCCAAAGAAATCCCAGGGTTGATCTCCTTCAGAATGGACTGGCTGGATCTCCCTGCAGTCCAAGGGACTCTCAAGAGTCTTCTCCAACACCACAGCTCAAAAGCATCAATTCTTCAGCGCTCAGCCTTCTTCACAGTCGAACTCTCACATCCATACATGACCACTGGAAAAACCATAGCCTTGACTAGATGGACCTTAGTCGGCAAAGTTAGACATAAAAGGGCATCCAAAAAACCCAGAAAACTGGGTTCTACTGTGGGACTTACGAAAAGAAAACTGATTCAGAGCTCCAACAAAGCAAAAAGACCTCAAAGCATCCTTTCAGCATTGCTCTTCTTCAGTTGATCTGTTACCTACTACCGATAACAGGCAAAACGTTACCCAAACACAGTTGCTGATACTGCTTCTAATAAAGAGGCGGGGAAGGAAAGGGATGACCCCAGCAAAGCCACTTGAAACATCCACTCACCTCGGCAGGCAGCATCTGCTCGGTGTTATACAGAGAGCGGCAGAGTTTCAAAACTTCATTCCCCAGCCCTTCTTTGTTCTCCGTTGTACATCTGGTGAGCATCACTGTGGCCAGTCTCACCCACGGATTATTGGTCACTCTGGTTTGAAGGGAGAAAAATGCAGGCATTTGAAACAATGAGACTTAGGATGATTGCGGTAAGAAATTTAAAAATAGAAAAGAAATCCCACTGTTCAAGTAAAATGCTTTTAGTAAACTGCAGTCATAATCAGGATGATGCATTTCTTCCTGTATCTCTTGGAGAAAAGACCCCATAGACAAGCGCCCAGAAGCATGGGGGCAGTGGCTAGACACTGACCAGCACAGGCGGTTCGAAGCCCAGCCATTCGGGCTGACATTCTGGCTCCCTGGCTACTTGGGTGACTAAACAAGAGATGACTAAAACACTCTCAGCCTGGTTATATGCTTATGGGGGGGCACCCAACTATTCTGGGCCTCGGTTCTCTTCACTGTGAAAAAGCGTTTTCCTTGCGTCACTTAATGAATGGTGCTGGTTATGTGAAGTGTCACTCTTGATGGCAGGCACATCTTACTTATTCTTCTTATTTCTGAGACATAAAAGCAAAAAGTTTGTCTTTTGTTTCCCTTCTCTGGCTACCACTACTCTGAATTCACAAAAAAAAATCACGATTCATATTTCAAGAAACAACTGAAGGGTAAATTCATTCTGGGGTACTGATTTACTTACAACACTGTACAATAATTTTACTATTTATGAAGAGTTTGTTGCCTCATTTAAGCACAGCTATAGCTTCTAAACAATGAGCACCCAAGGATGGTCCCTCCCTCGAAAGAATTTCATTGCTTGCGCCTGAGAAAAACATCAAGTGCAGCAACTAGAGGATGCCACAAAACTAGCCTCTGGCAAAGCCTTTGTGTCTCAGCTCAAACTAACAACCTGTGAGGACAAAGGATGCTGCTTATTTCAAGGTACAAACAAAGCCGGGGAGAGTGTCTGGTTAACGGAGGAAGAGTCTTCAGACACTCGGGACTCACCCTCTGCCTTCCTCTTTCAAGTCTGGACCCAGCTCCCCAGGGGTTTTCTATAACAGGCTGCCTCTGTGCAGCAAAAATGCTGGTTCATCAACACAGTGCATCCAGTGGTTTTGACAACGACTATCAGAAAGGAATTTCCACCAGCCAGCTGTGGCACTCTGGAGGAACACTATGGATCTTCCTGAATGCAAATCTATTATGCTTTCCTTGTATGGATACGAGGGCCTGCAAGGGACTAAAACTAAAAATCCAAAGCTGGGACTGGTAAATCAGCAGTCATGTGGATCAAGCTCAGTCTTCAGTTGTGAACTTGACTGTGTTGACTGGCAACATTCAGCCACTGCCACGCAATCCTTCTCTCCCGCTCCACTCCCGTTTTGGTTGCTTCAAAAGTGCTACAGCCTAGAGTCATACGTTGGGTTGTCTGGGGGGGAAAAAGTACTCAGAAGTACTTTAAAGCACCTGTTTTAGGTATTTCATCATACATTCTTACTGTATGATGAGCCAGGAAAGAAGCAGAAATGGACTTGATTTATCACTTTGTTATCTCTAGGTAGAGACATAGGTGGTACGAGGATTAGGTGGATTGCTAATGCTTGGTTACGATACTCATGACCGGTTCTAATGCTAATGATCTCATAAAGGAGGTTAGCAAAACACAGGATAGCAATTTACACGTTTCACACAGGACCACCAAAGTGAGACCGTATCTTTGAAAATGAACCTTTTTGTTTATAAACGCATTCATTAAATGTTTTATTTTATTTATTTATTTTTTAAAATTTATTTATTTATTTATTTACTTTTTAAATTACAATACTGTATTTGTTTTGCCATACATTGACACGAATCAACCATAGGTGAACACAATCTCGAAGCATTAAATGTTTTAAATGCAGTAAATGTTTTAAGAGAAGCTGAGCTTGTTTCTTGCGGGTAACTTGAGATGGTCAGTGTTCCAAAAGTAACAGAAACTGCAGAACCAAAGTTAACTAATCTACCAGAAGTTATCATATTTTGGATTTGAAAAATTCTCTCTAGACTAAGAGATTCCTTTCGAGAGTATGAAGAAATCTGTAATTCAACCCTAATGATTTTCTGAAAAAGTGAAGCCGTACTGACAGTCTAAACCAGTGGGCCCGCCTCTGTTCCCCATTACCATCTCCTAGGAGCTGCTGAGAAGTTGATGCTCAGGTCCTGTGAGTTGGACTCAGCGAGTCAAGCATGGGACTCTGCTTTTAACAAGCACCCTCAGGTCCTGAGGCTGCTCTGCCCAGATAATTGGGGACCGAATGGAAATACTGTTTCAAGGGACTGTCACAAGAAAAACTAAAGTTTCTTTGACATGAGAATTTGTACTGCAGAGTTTCAAAGAGTGAAGGGAAGAACCTACTCTCAAAATCGGCATTTCAGCCTGCCAATGTGGTCACAGAAGATGGAGATCTAACAGCTGCTGCCTGCCCTTATGAAAACACTTGGTTAAAAATGCAAACCGTAACACCCCTCTCTTCCGTTTGCTTCATAAATTCCTAACGGTTTCATCCGAGGGGAGAGGCCTGCTGAGATGTTCCTTAGCAGTCCTAAACTGCACACGGAATAATCCATTTTCAGGAAAGCGCCCTCTGCAATGTCTGCAGTGGGGAGACGTCTGCTGGCCTGGGTGCACAGAGCACTTGCTGACATGAGAGGAACACAAAGACGAGGCCTGCCCCAGGCATTTGGACCAGACGCGGGACTCTCGGTTTCTGCCAGCAAGGAGCAGCGGTTCATGACAGGCAGCATGTGTGCTCAGAGGAGACCTGGCCATGCCTTCCACAGGAACCCGTGGCTGGTAGCGCAAAGACTATCCTCGCGTGTGACTGACTACTCCGCGTGGCTCCAGTCTCAGTATGACATGGAGGAGACAGCATGGGCTGAAGGTTCCAGCAGCTGTTGGAACTCAGCCTCCTCCACCTCCAGGCCAGGTGACGCCTGACGTTATTTAACTTCTGAGCTTCCATTTTCTCATTGTAAAATCAGATAACATCACCTTCCTGCAGTAGCTTTGCTGTGTGAAGTGATAATATATGTCAACTGCACGTAACATTGTGTGCTGTCAAAAAACCGGAATTAGCGATTTATTCCCCCTGGATTTTCAAATTAGCATTGTAACCCGTGTTAAAAGAACATCAAAACATTTTTGGTAAAAATGTGTGTGTGTATTAGTCACTCAGTCATGTCCGCCCTTTGCAACACCATGGACTATAGCCTGCCGGGCTCCTCTGTCCATAGGCTTCTCCAGGCAGGAATACTGGAACGGGTTGCCATTCCCTTCTAAAGGGGATCTTGTCAACCCAGGGATTGAACTGGGGTCTCCTACACTGCAGGCAGATTCTTTACTGTCTAAGCCACCAGGGAAGCTTTGTTGATATCCTTAACCAGATGTTATTATCAAGCATTGTCTCTATTTCTAAATGAAATATTTGTGTTTAGGGCTAAGGAGAAATGGAAAGAAACCGTGATATTTCAGGAAAAATAATTCTAATTTCATCTAAAGGCTAATACTGATTTTATATCCTCCTTTCATTGGCTCTCTTGCAGATACTGATTTTTTTAACCTAGACTCTAGACAAAATCAGTCTACCTTTAATGAATCTGAGTCAGTTGTGGGAAGGTAGATGAACCTAGAGTCTCTTATACAGAGTGAAGTAAGTCATGAAGAGAAAAACAAATATCGTATATTAATACATATATATGGAATCTAGGAAAATGGTATTGATGAATCTAGCAGTGTATGAACTTGTGGACACAGCGGGGGAACGTGAGGGTGGAAGGGTGGGATGAATTGAGAAAGTAACACTGAGATATATATACCATCATGTGTAAAATTGTTATGTGGGAAGTTGCTAAATAACACAGGGAGCCCAGCCTGGTTCTCTATGATAACCCAGAAGGGTGGGATGGGGGAAGGGGATGGAGGTGCAGGTAGGAAGGCGCATATATACGTGTGTATATATATGTATGTATGTATATGTATATATATGTATGTTTATATATTTATGACTGAATCAAGTTGTTGTACAATAGAAACCAACATAAAATTGCAAAGTACTTTCCCACCAATTGAAAAACAAATAAATTTTTTAAAAGGAAGTCTACCTATATGTTAATACTCACGTATACTCCCGTTTCATAGGCGGCCACGCCTGCAGGAGCAAAACCAGGTGCTGGAATTCCACCTCCTGGTGACTGGCCTCCAGGAGCTCTGTGAAGAGCTCACAGCGCTTTTCTTCATCCTCGATGTCACATACATCCACCTGGAAAGGGAACACACACCTGAAACCCATGGCAAAGGCTCCTGGATTGCTTTCCAGAAAAACTCAAATTGGATTATTTGATTAAATGCTCTTTCAGAAATGTTGACAAACTGTCAACAACGCCTAACTTTACTCCCCCAAACCTTCAAAAGCTCTATGTTTTACCCAATTTCAAACATTTATGTTAAACACTGCTTAGAATGAAGTCATAGGAAGGTTCTCCACATTCTTTACCAAAATAAATTTTAAAAGTAGGTTTTCATAGAACTGACTTATTTGCATTCAATGTATGTCATTTAAAAATACAATTCAGTTTCACGTGAGATTATAGCAGTTCTTCCTACTCAATGTCAGCCAATAAATTATCCTGCCATTGCTTCATACTGTCTAGAATATTTCTGTAATTGAAAATTCAAGATTTTATTAGCGTACATTTGGGCTTTCCAGGTGGTTCAGTTGTAAAGACTCCACCTGACAATGTAGGAAGCGCAGGAGACAGGGGTCCAATCCCTGGGTTGGGAAGATCCCCTGTAGGAGGGCATGGCAATCTACTCCAGTATTTTTGTCTAAAATATCCCATGGATAGAGAAGCCTTGTGACATGACTGAGCAACTGAGCACACACAAAGCATATATGACAAGGACATTTTTTGCTATAAATCAAAGTATTGATAAAATATCTTTTATTCACAGCTCCATTTCTAAAGAAGTCTGTCAATTAAAAACTATTTTTTCCTCCCATTGAATAACCTAATAATACTTCTTTTACATTAAGGCAGTCCTCATATCTCCAACACCTCTGTCAAGAAAATACTTCGTCTTTTAAGCTAGAAAGCAGTTTTAAATATAAAGAAAGCTAAAAGCTGGTTCTCCTGTTTCCTAGCCTCTCTTAAAACACATTCTCTGTATTTGGGTATGTAAGACTCAAGATGATATCTTGCAAGGATAATGAGAATGGATGTTACCTAAATATTTGCTAAACTGCCTGTACTAATGCATGTTCCCAAAATGTTTGATTTGATGGTCATCCCAGCTCTGATCCTGAGCAGCTACTGAAAAAGTTATACTATGAATTCTAAATTTTCACAAAAGTTGATATGTACCATGTAACTACTGCTAATTACTATGGAGAGTCTTGACACAGTAACCAGTCAGATCCTTCAAAACCTGACTGAAAGCCCTATGTCATTCTTGCACAGAGTAACAACTAATAACCCCAAAACTTCCTCTAGTTTCTGAAATAATTTTACAATACAGTCAGTCAGTTGATCCTTATAATAGTCTTGTATGGAGAATAACACAGGTATTACTAACCTCAATTTACAGATGAAGAAGCAGGCTTGTCTGTCCTGGTAACATGGCTAGCGAGTGGCAGAGCCAATATATAATTGTGCTCAGATCAGGATGTTCTGAAACTAGAGGACTCGGTAAGCTAGAGAAGCTTTGAGTTATTTAAATTAGTGGTCTAATTGGGAATTCGGCAACATTTTCTTGCCTATTTATAAAGAAATGTTAAAAAAAATCCTCTCAAAGTCAAAGCACCCATTTGTCATTACCAGACCTCACCACCTGCAACTCCTCTCCAGCCTCGGGGCCTCGCGGGTGCTCTGTGTATTCATCGTGCCTGCTTCCACCTCGGGAACTTTGATTTCCTTCCCTTCCCTGGCACATTCTTGCTTCAACACTTGCATGGCTCACTCGTTTTCCTCAAATCTCTCAAATGTCACCTTATCAGGGAATGCACTGCATAACTGTGCCTGCCAAACTAGCGTTTGCCCACCCCATTTCCCTCCCTCGCTTTAGGTTCCTTCTTAGCACTTACAAGTTTGTGATATAGTAACATAATTGTTTGAGAAAACAGAAACATTTGTTTGCTGGTTTATCCTCACTACTTAAAATAATGCCTGATAGAGAGTAAATGAACAACAGTGATTAAGTGAAAGGCAAATAAAGGGGAAAAGGAAAGATATACCCATTTGAATGCAGAATTCCAAAGAATAACATGGGGAGATAAGAAAGCCTTCCTCAGTGATCATTGCAAAGAAATAGAGGAAAATAATAGAAAGGGAAAGTCTACAGATCTCTTCAAGAAAATCAGATATCAAGGGAACATTTCATGCAAAGATGGGCACAATAAAGGACAGAAACGGTATGGACCTAACAGAAGCAGAAGATACTAAGAAGGGGTGGCAAGAATTCACAGAAGAACAATACAAAAAGATCTTAATGACCCAGATAACCGTATGGTGTGATCACTTGCCTAGAGCCAGACATTTAGGAGTGCGAAGTCAAGTGGGCCTTAGCATCACTACGAACAAAGTTAGTGGAGATGATGGAATTCCAGCTAAGCTATTTAAAATCCTTTAAAAATGATGCTGTTAAAGTGCTGCACTCAATATGCCAGCAAATTTGGAAAACTCAGCAATGGCTACAGGACTGAAAAAGGTCAGTTTTCATTCCAATCTCAAAGCAAGGCAGTGCAAATGTTCAAACTACCACACAATTGCACTCATGTCACATGCTATCAAAGTAATGCTCAAAATTCTCCAAATGAGGCTTCAACAGTATGTGAACCAAGAACTTCCAGATGTTTAAGCTGGATTTAGAAAAGGCAGAGAAATAAGAGTTCAAATTACCAACATCCACTGGATCATAGAGAAAGCATGAAAATTCCAGAAAAACATCTACTTCTGCTTCACTGACTACGCTAAGGCCTTTGATTGTGTGGATCACAACAAACTGTGGAAAATTCTTCAAGAGATGGGAATACCAGACCACCTTATCTGGCTCCTGAAAAACCTGTATGCATATCAAGTAGCAACGGTTAGAACCAGACATGGAACAATGGACTAGATAAAAATTGGGAAAGGAGTACATCAAGGTTGTATATTGTCACCCTGCTTATTTAACTTTTATGCAGAATACATCATGTGAATGCCGGGCTGGATGAAGCCCAAGCTGGAATCAAGAAATATCAATAACCTCAGATATGCAGATGACACCACCCTTATGGGAGAAAGTGAAGAAGCACTAAAGAGCCTCTTGATGAAAGTGAAAGAGGAGAGTAAAAAGCTGGCTTAAAACTCAACAACATCAAAAAACTAAGATCATGGTATCTGGTCCCATCACTTCATGGCCAACAGATAGGGAAGCATGGAAACAGTGAAAGACTATTTTCTTGGGCTCCAAAATCACTGTAGATGGTGACTGCAGCCGTGAAATTAAAAGATGCTTGCTCCTTCAAAGAAAAGCTCTGACCAACCTAGACAGCATATTAAAAGCCAGAGACATTACTTTGCTAACACAGGTGCATCTAGTCAAAGCTAAGGTTTTTCCAGTAGTCACGTATGGATGTGAGAGTTTGACCATAAAGGAGGCTGAGAGATGAAAAATTGATGCTTTTGAACTGTGGTGTTGGATAAGACTCTGAGAATCCCTTAGACTGCAAGGAGATCAAACCAGATAATCCTAAAGGAAATCAACCCTGACTATTCACTGGAAGGATTGATGCTTAAGCTCCAATACTTTGGCCATCTGATGCAAAGAGCTGACTCATTAGAAAAGACCCTGATGCTGAGAATGATTGAAAGCAGGAGGAGAAGGGGTCAACAGAGGATGAGATGGTTGGATGGCATCACTGACTCAATGGACATGAGTTTGAGTAAGCTCTGGGAGTTGGTGATGGACAGGGAAGCCTGATATGCTGCAGTCCATGGGGTCGCAAAGAGTTGGACACAACTGAGTGACTGAACTAAAGTGACCAGATGCCCATGATCTTCATTTTTTGAACTGAGTTTATGCCAGCTTTTTCACCCTCATCAGAAGGGTCTTTAGTTCCTCTTCACTTTTGGCCATTAGAGTGGTATCATCTGCATGTCTGAGGTTGTTGATATTTCTTCCAGCAATCTTTATTCCAGCTTGTGATTCAACCAGCCCAGCATACTTTGATATATATATTAATCTAGGATTTGTGTCCACATATTAAACTACCTAAATTTATCAAAACTTACCAAAATAATATGTTTATCTTGTTCATAATGCCCTAAAATAAGGCTTTAAAAATAAATTCTGATAACTAAAGTGCAAAATAAATTTTTGTATAAAGAAATATAAAGGAGAAATGTGAAAGAAACTTCCAGCCTGGACAAAATGGCTTTGACCCATTTTTCCCTAATCCTCTCTGCTAAGCACAACTAATAACCATGAAAATACTTAAAGGGACACCAAAAGAGCACTCATAAAGATGATAAAAAGAAAGCAAACTAGTTTAGAACCCCAGGACTGGAGGAATGACACAACAGAAGCAAGCCACTTAGACCCAGTGTTTCCTGAGTCCTGACCTAGAAGTGGAAGACATCCCAGGGAAGGTTATTTCTCATCAGAATTCCAGAAGAAAGGGAGAAAGTAGAGCTGAAAGAGCATTTTAAGAAATATGTAAAAATCAGGTGGGGAAGTATTGCTGCAAGACAACAAAAGTTAAAGCGAACACATCTCAGAGGCTTGCAGTGGCTATGAGAGCACATAATTTATATCAGTATCATGGGGATTAAAACTCCCTAAAAACAAGGCTCCTGGCTGAGTATGAATGTGGACCTATGAAATAATCAGATTTCCTTTTTTCTGGTAAGTACTGCAGTCCATACTGAAATATATATTCCTAGTATCTAAATATATTTCATAAAAGTCTAAGTACAGAGAACTGACTTCAGCGACCAAATAATTGCAATATGATATGACTACAGAACCTATGTTAATAGCGAGGAAAAACTGTAGGTGGCTATCAAATGCCCCATAAGAACTCTGTAATAGACTTCACAACATACTATATAAGAAGACTCTAATAAAACAAATAATAAAGGGAAATTCAACTAAATGACCAGCTTTTTAAAATAGTGCTGGAAAAGTCAAAGTAACACAGAAAAATGTTTATTTTAGAGGCATTCCTGGACCTTTCTGAGGCTTAATGTCCTCTTTCATAAAACAGAGATGTGTATGTCTATGATGGTTGTGAATATTAAATAAAAGGATATGGATAAGATAGCCAGCAAGATGCTGGCACATGGTAGGCACATAATAGATGGCAGGCATTATTCATATTATCACCTTCATAATATGCTGTATATAAAAAGGCAGAAATGTGTGCTATGATTTTTTCTAACAAGAATTATGCCTACAGGTTAGGCAGGACAGAAAAAGTACATGAAGACATACAGCTATTTTAGGATAATGGAATCTTCGGTTAACTTTTATCTCTTTTTAAAATTTTGCTTATTTCTGCAAAAGTTAATGTATTGGAATGACTCTTACGCATGCTTTGCATAGAACAGTAAAAATAAAATTGAGAGAATTGCTATTTTTTTCCTACACTTAGTTTCATTCTGTCCTTTTTCTCCAGTGAAAACGGAAGTGACATATATTTCTTTTAACACTTCTGTCCCTTCCCCTATGGGCAGGAGGTGAAAATGTCCACAATTTTACAGGCATTGTAGAGTTGGTGACAACTCCATACTGACACCACTAACCAAACATCACAGGATTTTAAAGTGTGACTCAAACATAAGAATACCTCTTTCCCTATTTTCTCTGAAAGTGATGTTTTTCTCTTCATTGAATTGGGTGACTTGAGCCCTTGTGGTAAGTCATTTGTCAAGTAGCTGCAGTTTCCTTATCACATGGAGTCACTGTCCTTGAAAAAGTGGACTGAGCCACTAATTTTCAGATGAGAACAACTTTAAATTTCTCTGCGGCTGCTTGAAGATGAACATGACTGTCTTAAACTGAGACACTTCTCATGAAATCTGCACCCTCCTGTAGGCAATGATAGCAGCTTAATCTTCAGATATTTGTGAGTATGAAATAGGTATTAATGCTTATGAAAGTACTTTATCAACAGAAAAAATCAGCAACATGTAGAGGATTATTATTGATAGTAGGCTTATTCATCACTGTATACTATCTTCCATGTGAGTTTATGAGCTATTAGACTGGTTCTAAAAGGCTCATGTGATGACATCCAAGGCTCTGTGCAAGTCCTCTGGGGAACACAGTAAAGTCAGATCAAACCGGTTGTGTACACAGGGCTTCAAAACACAAAACAAATAAACAAAAAAATCTCTGCTTCAACAGATATGTAGAAATATGAAAAGGTGACAGAAATGACTTCTAGAAGACTAGGTTCCTATCTGTTACACCTACTACTTTTTTTAAGTTTATTCCATTTTTTTCCATCAATATTGAAGTATAGTTGACTTACAATGCTATGTTAATTTCAAGTGTACAGCAAAGTGATTCAGTTATATATGTACATGTATCTATTCCTGTTCAGATTCTCTTCCCACATAGGTTATTACAGAATACTGAGCAGAGTTCCCTGTGCTATACAACAGGTCCTTGTTGGTTACCTACTTTATATACAGTCGTATGTATATGTTAATCCCAAATTAGGAGTTTGGGATTAACAACTACCCTTTTGTAAGATTCCAGACGGCCAACACTACCTGCTGTGTCCATTGGATCAAATGTGCATCTCTGCGGAAGGGAAGTCAAATATTCAGAAGACTGAAAGGTCATAGGCTGTTGAACGAGCTGCTGAATTTAGTCATAAACTGTCAGACTACTCCCCACTAATCTAGGCAGTACTTAGACCAGTGTCTGGTACACAGTAAGTACTCAATGAAGAAAGAAAGTGAAGTTGCTCAGTCGTGTCCAACTCTTTGTGACCCCATGGACTGCAGCCTACCAGGCTCCTCCATTCATGGGATTTTCCAAGTAAGAATACTGGATTGGGTTGCCATTTCCTTCTCCAGGGGATCTTCCTGACCCACGGATTGAACCCAGGTCTCCTGCCTTGTAGGCAGAGGCTTTACCGTGTGAGCCACCAGGGAAGTCCAAGTACTCGATAAACAGTATCATTACCATTAATTACAGTGAAAGTGAAAGTGATAGTCCCTCAGTCATGTCCAAGTCTATGTGACCTCATGGACTGTAGCCTGCCAGGCGCCTCTGTCCATGGACTTCTTCAGGCAAGAATGCAGTGGGTAGCTGTTCCCTTTCCCAGGGGAGCTTCCCAACCCAGGGATCCAACCCAGGTCTCCTGCACTGTGGGCAGATTCTTTACCGTCTGAGTCACTAGGGAAGCCGATTAATTACTGTAATTGGTAATTATTATTAGATAAAAGAATATAAACCACATTAATCATGATTATGCCTATTTCTGAGTATTTATGTTTTATTAATAGAAAATATAAAATTGTGGAAATAAGACTAAAGTTGAAATACTGAAAACAGGATAGCTATCTTCTAGTCAATTTTTTCATTTCTATGGCAGAGAACTATAGAATAGATGCAGCTATAGAGAGAATTTCATAACTCCTCTATCCTGCACTGTTTGTAACAAAGGCAAAATGTGTTGCTGAGACAGCCTGAGGCTTCAAACAACGTTCCCTAACCCACATGGAGGGAAGAGTATCTACCACAGGAAGGGTGTTCTGATCAGCAAATAAACAAGTGAGACACTGATTTACTTCCTATCTTTGCCTCTGCTGATGGGCACACACATTTAGGCTCTGCTTCTCTCCGAAGGTGTATTAGGGAAATGAGTGTCTTTTGTGACCTGCTCAAGAATAAAGGGTCCTCAGTTGCCATTAAAAAGTTCCTCCTAATGTGTGGCAAACACATCCTTGGGATAGGGAGGGAGCCCAATGACAGAATTAAGTTCCCAAGGGTTTTCCAGAGGCTTCAAGTTGTATGTGGGGTGCACACACACAGAAATATACAGAAGAAGCTGGCGACTGCACTTATGAGCCATGTTCTCCAGCCTACTTATTTTACTGTATCTCTAAAACTGGAAATGACACAATAAAGCATTCCATGATCCCTCTCCATAAGTGAGTGCTGCTGTAACTTCAATACTAATATACATTTTCAGGTGGCAATATAATATTTAATGACAGAATCTTTCAAATGAGACATATGAGAGGGGAAGTACTTTGTTTTAAAATAATAAGAAAGATTTTGCCTTATAAACTTTTTATCTAGGACAAATAATCAATCACTCCAATATGAGCCTCTAGAAGTACACGCTAAAGAACTGCTATACAAGCGAAAATTTTAAGGCCAGATTTTGTTCTTTAGTTAAAGGTGATAAAGTAGTAATAGAGTAATTCATGGAGCCAGATATGCTTTCACTGCAGTATATCACTTAGACTCAGATGGAATACTGGCCCTGTCACTTAATAGCTCTGTGATCAGGTGAAAATATCCCACCAAGCCTTGGTGTTTTCATTTGTAAAAATAAGGTAATAGTACCTAACCTATCAGGGTATGTTGAGAATAATATAACATAATATATAACATAATGCAGGACAATATATAGAGAGACACACGCCTGAATAGGTATCTAACAGTGAGTTAACACAGAGCTATTATTGTGGCAACAGTATTGGTAGTTCATAATAATGAATACCTAATACATAATAATGAATAATAATACATCATTCTGCTACGTTTTACCAAAGATACTGTAAAGACTCCTTAACTACTCTGTGCTTATTTGCTCTTGCATTGAATGGAATTATAATAAAACCTCCATGAAAGGGTTATGAGGTTTCAGTGATAAAATATACATACAAAGCCTAATGGTCAATTCACAGACATCCCTATAAAACATGAAAACTGACAGTACATAAGCATCTTCTCAACTTAAGCAAAAACAGATTTCTGCTAGAACATTCAGAGCTTTTATTTTGAATCTATTTTTTATTACAGCTAGAAACTATCCAGAGAGTTATGCACGGAAGAATAAAATGGTGGCCACCGAGTTATGTGGGCTCCTAGATATTCTACATGTAGAATGCCCATATATCCTCCAAAACAAAAAGAACAAGAATAAAACTACATAAAACTGGTATATTCAGGATAATTACAGGTCGAGAATGTCTAAACTTCAAAATACCATAAGCAAAAAAGAAAAACAACACTGAATTCCAAAGAATGACCTCTCACATTCCATGTAAATGTTTCACATATTCAAAAAGTATATCCATATTTGAAATAAATAAGAACAGGGCCAATCATACAAACAGAAATAAAATTAATCTATCAGTACTATAAGTGAATAAGCTAATCACACTGGAGGTGGTATGTGTGTACGTGAGAAAAAGAGAAAGAGAAAGAAAGAGACAGAGACGTAATCTTGAAAAAAGATTCTTAAGTACTTTTAACTCTTAAGGCTAAAGACAAAAAAGAGCTCTACACAAATATTCTATCTAGTAAGTTGGTTGGAATTTCCATCACTACTTTATCTGTTCCTGGGATTAAACAAATAAATGCACTATGGATAAGGAGAGTCAAGTTTCTCACTGACAGAGAAAAGAGTTTATAAATAAGGGAAAAGAGAAGACTAGAATAAACTGGATTGGCACTGGAAGAATCAACACAAATTCATGCTCTTAAAAGTGAATACAAACAGATATAAAAATAGACGTAGACTTACATGTGCCCTGTCCCTTCAGAGCATCTAAAAGCTATAATACCACCAAATCAATGACTATACCTAGTACTCCAGTCTTAGCTTCTAAATACCATTCTTTATTAAAAAAAAAAAAAAATTGATGATTAAATCTGGATGTGAGTAGGCAAAGTATAAGAGGGTTTTGAACATGTGTGTTCAAAAAGTGATGGAATGGGCACAAGTTAAAATGATCCAGGAGAAAACCTGAAAGGTTCCCAGTGACTAAATCTGAGACAACTGGAGCAAAAAATAAAAGCAGTGATAGTAATAGATTGCAACCATAGAACAAAATGAGAATCCTTGCGCTTGTAGTGATATAAATAAATAAATGAATAAATAATATAAGGGAAGAACAAATGATAAAAAAATACCATTTGGGGAATACCACAGTGATCATTAACTCAGGTAATGACCATCAATGCGTGCTAAAATTAATTGGTGAAAATGTGATGAGAAAGTGTTTACACAATCTCGAAATACCTCACCACAAGACATTTATTAATTCCAAAGGGAAAAAGATAATTTCACAGAGAAGAAACATGGCTGATCCCACCTCAATCAAGTGATGCAAATGAACACTACTGTTAAAGAACACGTAAGTACCGGGTATCTCCTAGGATAACGTGCTGGGGAGGATCCAACGTCACTTCTGCAGTATTCTCACCAAAAATGCACAATGTTGCATATGTGAACAGAACTCAGACAAAGTCAAACTTAGTGACCTTTCACAAAATAACTGTCCAGAGTCTTTAAAAACGTCATGGTCGTAAAAGGGGGAAGAAAGAATGAGAAGCTGTTTTCGATTACAGGACACTAAGGAGACACGGCATTAAGTGCAGTGTGTGAGCTGCCTGGGATGTGGACCAAATGGGACGGCCGACAAAATCTGAATGACGCGTAAATTAGGCAAGGTATTGCATCAGTGTTAGCTGTGGTCATCGGAGATGGTAATAACTGGTGAAGCTGCATGAAAAGTATGTAAAATTTTTTGTAAAATTTACATGATTTTTTCTGTAAGTCAATGAAAAGTCAAAAAAAATTTCAGAAGTTATGTCCAGCGACCTCATATCCCTACCACCCTCCAATATTCAAACACTTGTATTTTCCTGCCTTTTCCCTCCACTTTTCCTTCTAACTCACTGGAAGGATGAAGGGACAACAGCGGCGAAACCCATTAGGAGCACAACCACTCAGGCCATCACACGTCTAAGCAAAGGACACTTGGCTGTAAACTGTCCCACTACATATTATGCGAACTGGGAACTGAGCTGACCCCAGGAGAAGGCTGCCCTGAGACGGAATCAAAGCCATCCCATCCAATCGTGATTACTAAACTCAAGTCTACTTCCCAGGAGGTGGTTGCTGGTGAATTCAGACCCACATGAGGATATGAGGACAGTCTGCCTGTGTGACAGGATAAACAGGATGCCCTATCTCACCCCCATCCCAGAAAAGAAAGTACTGTTGAGAATTAAAACATGCTACCGACATAGCCCTGAACTTGGGGTCTTTCTCCATAAGTTTTCCATAATTTTCTTTCTCCATAATCCACAGGATTTCTCCTGTGTTTCCCAGCTAATTACAGAGCATCATTTCCTCCCTGGTAACTTCAGCAGAAATTGGAGGGGCACTGGGCTTGTGTCTCACTTCTGTACCCAAGCAGTCACTGAGTATGCAACTCTTGCCTCCGACCATACACCCAGCTGTGCTGAGTTCAGGTCAAGAATCCTCTCCTTAGAGCAGTCTTCCTGCCCCCAGACAGGACAGCAACCTGCCCTCCTGAGCCCCACGCACTGTGCAGACTTCTATGACAGCACTCATGCACTTAGGGTATTAGCTTTGTTTACAAATCTACGTTCTCCACCAGATTGGAGCCTTCACACCAACAGGATCGATTATCTACCTGGACTGGAGCAGGAGCTTTGCATGAATGATTCATTTAACTCTCACAGCATTTATCTATTATTCCCATTTTACACACGAGGAAACTGAGGCTGTAAGAGGGTCAGTAACTGTTCTAAGGCCACAGAGCTACTGAGTGATGAAGCTGAGACTGGAAAGCAGGTCTACATGGTGAAAAGCCTAAATGTTTTTCATACTACTTGCTTTGTCTCTCTGTCTCCAGAGCATAGCACAGTGAATGGTGCACAATCTATGTTTGGAGACTCTCCCATGAATATTTCACATGATGTTCAGTTCAAACAATAGTTAGTAGTCATGGCATTTTCCAGAATTGTAGCTAGCAGCAGTTAACATAAGACAATGTGGTGTACTGAGAGAGTGAAAAACGCTAAAAAGATGAAGCAGTGCTTTCTGTGCTCTGAATCAAACTCCTGATTCTTCACACTTAATCACATTCTATCCACATAGAGTGACTGTGGGAAAAGAAAGGGACAACACAGTAACAACAAAACACAACACAAATGTTACTGCTCAATGTATCCCCCTGGCAAATAGGAAGAAGAGTAGTACACAGGCTTCTGGATCACAAGGATCTATTGCTCACAAGCTGGGTAGGTCATGTGACCTCATCTTCTAAGTCATGGGATTTCACTTAAACCGGAGCAAATGGTAACTACTTTGCAAGGTCGTTTTAAAGCTGAGATGCAGTGACGTGCACTTTAGGAGACATTCCACAGTCCCCATTCTTCCCCAAGGATGCCAGTGACCAGAGGGTGAAATTAAGAGGAAGAACCCATTTTTCGTAAGGAGGGACCTTCTTAAGGTCTCCAAACATCTGCAGAACCCAGTAATACGAATGCTTGCTCAACTTTAGTCATTTTAGGGAAAAGGGCACATCGATCTCTCACTCATATCTGGACAAACATGCTTAGGATTTGTTTGCTTCCACATGAGAAGCAACTGGCTGATCAGAAATCTCTGTCAGCAAAATATGGCAAATTAATACAAAATAGTTTCAATCTAAAAGCACCAGGCCACTCTGCAAGGAAACACTTCCATTATTCCAAGCAGATCATTTTATTTGCATATAGGGGTGCAGCAGCATGGTCTAATCATCATTCACAGCAAGAACATTGGACTGAATGTCAGGATTCCCGGCCTTGCCACTTTAAAGGTGACCTTGGACAGGGCTTTTAAGATTTAATATTCATTAATTCAACAAATATTTACTGTCTGTAGGTTCCTTGTTCTCATGGAATTTGTATTCTAATGGAAGAAAAAAAGACATCACATAATAGACAGGCAGATAAGCAGGAAGAAGCTAGCAGATAATGGTAAGTGTTAGAAAAAAAAAAAATCTCACAAAATAAGTTGTGACCCGATGTAGTCATTTTGGAAATGATGATATTTATGCTAAAATCTGAGGACGTGACTTCTTCATTTCTGGACATCCTTCTCTATAAAATATGACTCTTGAACAAGGGTGCTTTCAAACATGTCTTCTAGTTCTAGGATTGTGATTTCACGCCTCTTACAGATACACTTATGTGAATACATATTTTTAACATCAAATAATATGTTTGATTAAGAGAATTATTTATGACAATGAGTTCTAGCTTTGAACACACTTAAGGTTACAGTAAATCTTTTGTATGAAACTAAATAAACCTTTGCACACATTAACTCTTCCTTCCTATTGATCTTTGTCTGAGCTCTGACAAAAAAATGAGTATTTTGTTTATGTTTCAGCAAATGTCACCAAGTTGGCCTCTGACCAGAAGGACTAATATGTCCTTCCATGTATAGATGAATTTGTAATGAGGTTGAAAACGGTCTTAAACTCATTTTTCTGTTGATCACTTATAACCACAAATTCAGACTGAAATTTTACAATGTTCTTTTTAGGTGAATTTTTTTTTTTTTTACATAAAACCAGAAAAAAATTGAGGTGATGGGGTATGGAATTTTTAAGGAAACATCAGTATTTTGACCCATATTTTTCATGCACCAGTTAACTAGAAAATTACAAAACCTGAAAAACTCAAGACAATTTGTACCAAGAGAATTAACACAGTCCATTCTTCCCCTCCCCGTTAAGGTTCTTCCTCCCCTCCTTCTGCCTCCCTGTTGCCCTCCATGCTGGGACACATTTCTGAGGTGAAAAGGAAGGCCTCTCATGCTGTTGAAAATTGAGGGCCTCTGAATTTTTAATTCTATTAACTAAACATTAGAAAAGCAGAAATCTCTGTCTCTCTGAGAACCAGTGAGGTAGCAGGCTACACAGACTGTGTATTGAATTTTGCAGGAGCTGGCTGGTTTCCTGGCAACACGTTGATTTGTGGGGCCACTACTTTGGGCACCTCGAGGATAATTAAATCTTAAGCCCCTCTTTGATGTATGCAAAGTCTGCCTAAGAGGATTGCCAGCCACGGTGAAGGTAGCAGTCCCACATTTTCTGGTAATTGAACATTGCAGTGTCATTATCTGTTCTTATCTTTGCTCTGTAAGAATCCATCTCTTTCCTTAATATTGCCTTAGAGAATGGAGATGGAGATTGGGAAAAATTAAGAAAATAAGAGCCCGTGCAAACAACAGTTTGGGGTCTTCTAGGTGTTTGGGACATGGGGATGAAAACAAGAGTTTAACCCATGTCAAAGAAATGACAGAGGTGAGCAAGGCATCCTCTGTCTCCTCTGGTTCAAGGCTCCACTTCACATACCAAGCGGCCACGGCTCACAGTGTAAGAATCTTCTCCGAGATTGTAAACAATGGTAGAGAGAGGGTGGAGACACAAGTCATTAGCAGTTGCAACTTGTTCTATGAATATAACTGGAACATTGAGGAAAGCATAAAAGCAGTGGGTGTGCTTATATGACTTCTGAAGTGTTTAGAGCCAAATCAGAGTGCACGGTCCAATGTTTCCACATGATAGATGAAATGGGTATTGTCCCCCTTCCCTGGTTTCCATGCTGTTTCGTAGTATTTCTGGCGCATGGATCTGATGTGACAAAGTGAGGCTCCAGAGAAACAGGCTTCATTGTCCTGCCAGGCTCCAGCTATCAAGGAAGAGAAGACTGAAAGAAGGGTGAGAGCTTGAAAAACGGAGGGCCTGTCAGAAAAATGCCTAAAAGGAAGAGCACTCATTTGTTTCAGGATGAGACGGAACCTAAGGTTCCACTCGCTGAAAATAACATGACCTAGTTTGTTGCTTCACCTCGGGAATGCTACGAGAACCTTCGGGTCTGCTGAAAACACACACACACACGTCTAACAGTCACGGCCCAGTGCACTTCTATTCACAGACTGCTCCTGAGAAAGCCTGTTAGTGGACTCTTAATGCAATTCAAAGCAGAATGTTAAGACTAAATAATCTGATATGGTCGTGATGCTTCAGAGTATCATTCAGATATTAGTGGCTTTAATATACTGTTTCAGCAATGTGGCAGGATTAGAGAATATTCGATAAATCCATCTTTTTTGATCTCAAATTCTCTAACTCTGAAGAATAGATAGTATTTACCTATTTCTCTCATAGAGGGAAATAAGAATGTAGAAGATAATTCAGGAGATGTCCTGAGATGAGTCCTGAGATATTTTTAATGTTTGGTTCTTTTTTTTTTTTTTAAAGGAGGGTCATTGTTCTTTAAGTGAAGTAATAAGGATACTAACAGAAATTATAATGCAAAGTTTTAAAATGAGAAGTTAAACTGGGTTGCAGTCAGACTTCCAGGAAGCTCTTTTGCAGATCAGAAAGCAAGTCTTACTTTCTAACTTTTATTAGCCTATAGTCTACAAGCTAAAGCACTTGATTAAGTGCTGACTCTTAGATACAGTATCTTCAGGATGCATCAGTTTAGCATCTAAGCCAAAATTCAACAGCCACCGTATTTCTTTGATTTAGGAATTAGCATTTTCACTTAGTCAACAATCATTTAAGCTCTGAATGTGTGCACAGCATTCTTAGAGGGCTTTGAAAAATGCTAAGTATATCCTCCACGGTTTCTGAGTTTTCAGGTAATGGGAAGACAAAACTTTAAGAAGCAGAAGTAATAATAACAATAAAAATAAAAATAGATGAGACGTGTGGAGTTCAAAGTTTAGTTAAGTTTGAAACAGTCAGGGAAGGATCCAGAGAGGTGATGGACTGAGTGAGCCTTGCAGAGGAAATGAAGAAACCAGGATCTTATGTCTCTGCTGCATTGTGTCTGTCGACATATAGGAGAGAGGGCGTGTGAGTGCCTGGGCAGGGCACGATAAAATGAATGGGCTCAACTGCACACTGCATCGCCACTTAGACCTGTATCTCTCCAGGGAAAGGGCGAGGTGCCCTAATTAACTGATGCTGTGAAAAACCCTGCCTGTATCCTATGAAGAGAAAAATTATATATACATGTCAGGTGACTGAGGCATCATCTACTCTGTATATTCAAACATATGGAAAAGTAAAAACAAACTGTGTTGCACATATTTAACCGCTACACAGCTGCACCAACGAGCAGAATGGGAAGACTGCATTAACAAACTGATTATTCACTTGAAGGGGGTTTAAAGGAATCAGGACGTGACCATCAGATGCACCCTCACCTGTCTCTGGGGCCAGGTGGCTTTGAGGATAGCCTCTGTTCTAAAGAACACAAGGAGCTTGCCATCCTCCTCAGTCAGGTGAAACGACTGTCCCAGAATCTGCAGCACGTGAATGCGGGGCCGCACGGGCCAGGTGTCGTCGGCACAGAAAGGCCGCAGCCACTCCAGCAGGTCCTCGGAGGACACCAGCTCTTCTCTGCAAAAAACAAGGGTTACACTGAAAAAGAAAAAGATTCAGTGGTGTCTAATTCCAGTAATCAAACGTGGTGACGGATCTAGACACTTTGCTGGGTTTATTTTTTTTCCTGCTGAGAGGAAAAATGTAGGTTTGAAATGGCTTAAAGCAAACCATATTAGGTATTTAAAAATGATGTAAAATGCATGCATTTTTAAACAGTATCATATTAAAATGAGTTACATAGAGCAGAGTAAAAATAATCAATATGTTCTTAGACACCTCATTTCTTAAGCAAAGCTCAACTGTGTCCGACTCTTTGGGACCTCATGGCCTATACAGTCCATGGAATTCTCCAGGTCAGAATACTGGAGTGGGTAGCCTTTCCCTTCTTCCCAACCCAGGGATCAAACCCAGGTCTCCCACATTGCAGGGGGATTCTTTACCAGCTGAGCCACAAGGGAAGCCCAAGAATGCTGGAGTGGGTAGCCTATCCCTTCTCCAGCAGATCTTCCCAACCCAGGAATCGAACCAGGGTCTCCTGCATTGCAGGCAGATTTTTACCAACTGAGTTATCAGGGAAGCCATTAAGAAGTACAGCTTATTGTAAAATTCTGTGTAGAAGTATGCCCAGTGCCCACTCAGTACCCAAGGCTTACAAGACTTTCTTTTTATTTAAGTGAATCGACAACTAATTCAATGGAGGAAATTAAGGATTCCCCAGGGAGTTTTCATTAGAGCACTGCTTTAGAGTGGTAACTGTCTGAACTGATGACAGTTCACATGGAAGGGCGCTAGCCAGAGTCTTGGATAACCACTTAAAGCATTTGGAAAAAAGACTTTTTGATTGAAATATCATTATTTTAGTCTTGGCAAACAAAATAACTCTTATAATACAATTTTCATGGATGGCTTATCCTACCAACTAGTTAAAAACCTTGAATTCAAAGGAAAAAAAAGAAATCTGACTTATTTCTACTAATGATACTGATAGTGCTGGGTATCATTTAGTAAGTTTATATTAAATATTACTAGTTGACAATAACTATACAAGGTAAATATTATAAATACCATTTTATTTAAAAATTTTCTGGTTTTATTGATATAACTGACGTGTGTGTGTGTGTGTGTGTATATATATATATATAAAACATTGTATTAGTTTAAGGTACAGTACAGAATGATTTCATATGTATATATACTGCAAAATAATTACAATAAGTCCAGTTAACATCCATAACTTGATATAAGTTTTTTCTTAAGACGGTAACTTTTAAGATTGACTCTCTTAGTAACTTTCAAATATACATTATATTGTTAACTACAGCCCTCATGTTATACATGTAAATTCCATTTTTATAGATAAGGAAATAGGCTTCATGGAAGTGACAGCATATGCCCACTGACATCTATACTGGTACAATATGACTCCAAAGTCTATGTTCTTTTCTACTATTTTTCTGTGTTTCAATAAGGGGTTAGTGGTGGTTTAGTCACTAAGTCATCTCCAACTCTTGCAACCCCATGGACTGTAGTCTGCTAGGTTCCTCTGTCTATAGGATTCTCTAGGCAAGAATACTGGAGTGGGCTGCCATTTCCTTCTCCAGGAGATCTTCCTGACCCAGGAATAAAACCCAGGTCTCCTGCATTGCAGGCAGATTCTTGACTGACTGAGCTATGAGGGAAGTCCCAATAAGGGGTTAGAGCATCAAATTTTATACTACCCTAAAGATAAAATATAAATGTACGGTTATTAAAAAACTAGTAAGTTTAAAAGGATTCCCTGGTGGCTCAGAAGGTAAAGCGTCTGCCTGCAATGCTGGAGACCCGGGTTCGATTCCTGGGTCAGGAAGTTCCCCTGGAGAAGGAAATGGCAATCCACCCCAGCACTCTTGCCTGGAAAATTCCATGGATGGAGGAGCCTGATAGGCTACAGTCCATGGGGTCGCAAAGAGTTGGACACGACTGAGCGACTTCACACTCACACTTAAAAGGATTCAGAGAAGGTAGGGACATGTGAACAACTTTCTATCCAGTACTAGAAGCTCTTTGCTTATAATCACCAAATGGACCATCTCAGGAAAACAACTTATTTGATGATGATGTCGATGAATTACTATCAATGACTCTTGAGAGTTTGCTCATAAAGAAGCCTCACTCCCACAAGGCCCTAGAGATCCATGGAAAAGCACTGAATTATATAGATTTTATAATAACCAAATCCTTATGAGGCTTCTGGCAATAAATCATCTGCACCAAGCTCCAAATTCCATGAACTAACAAGACCACGGGAAATTTTTTTAAAACTTCTGAGAAGAATAAAATTCTATAATACCACTGAATATTTTTCTCAGTGTGCATTCTATAATATACTTGCCAATACAATTTTATGGCAATTTAACCTAAAAAATAAAGTTGGTTATTTGTGTATTGAACTAATATATGTTACAAAATGCCATTAACAAACTGGCTTAAGCATTTCCTACATGTACAAAGATATTTGTTAGTTTTGCTTTTGAGTGTCCTTCTTAACACGTACCAGAAATGGCAAAGCTGGGGGTGCAAAAGAATGCCACCAGTATTTCCTGACTCTCTACTATGTGCAAAGCAGACAGCTCTGTATGGTGGAAGAGTATCATTTTAGAATTTGACAGACCTGTGAATCCTGGCTCCATTCTTTCCTAACAACTCTCAATTAAAAATTATGAATGTCCCCATTCCCACTTTATAGTCAAGTAGACAAAGATCCTGAAAGTGTGTCTCTTGGAGTCTGTGAAACCAAGACAATGCATACGAAGCAGCCAGCACTGTATGTGACACAAGGAGGGATTTAATGAACAATAACCGTTGTCCAAATAATCATCATCATTTTATTATCAGCATCATCAATGTACCTGATGTTCAGGAACAAAAAACTGTATGATCTGGTCCTTAAAAGAACTAATAATACAAGCAAACAGAAAGATGTCACAAATGACTTCTACAAATTACTACTATAAATAGGAACAACTTTTTGGGAAGAAAAGTCGGTAGAATCAGGGAAGGCTACCCAGAGGATGTGGCCTCTGAACAGGATCATAAAGGACAAATGGAAGGATACATGAATGGAAAAGGGGGGAAAACATATCCAGGTAAAGTGAACAGCAAGGAAAAAAAACAGACAAAAATTTCAAAGGACACAGCATATTCAGGGAGCGATAAAAGCACAGAAGTCTGGGGGTAAATCAGGAGAGCGCAGAGGGAAGACAGGTCTCCTGACTTGGATAACCAGAGCTCACACACAGGCTGAAAAGGAGGTGCAGCTTCATACTTGGAAAGGACAGGCTTTGCAGACATCAGCCCAGACTCAGTGCCCAATTGACTGCTTCCCAACAGGGCTATGCTGACCAAGAAATTGCTTCATGTTGCTGAGCCTTAATTTCTTATTAGTAAATTGAAGATGGATAATAACCCTTTACTCAGCAGAGTGGTTTGAGAATTAAATGCACAAAATGAAATAATAATGCAGAAAATATATTATCTGGCACATAACTAACAAGTTCAGTTAGTGGCAGCGATGATTACTGAGGACTCTGGTCTTACTTGCTGTGGAATGGGAAGACAGAGGGTCTCTGAGCAGTGAAGTACCGTGATCATGTTAGTGCTTACAGAGGTGTGCAGACTGGGGCATGCTCAGGCCCTTTTGGTGAAGCCTGCAGGGGTCAAATTAAGTTTAACTGGGGAGAAAAGAAGACTAAAACACATTTTGGCCTTGAGTCCAAGCCAATGTCACATAAGAAGAAGCTGGTATTTTGACCCTGTCACCCAAGGGCCAAGTGGAGGGGCAGATAGGATGGGCTAGAATGGGAAGAAGCTGGAGTCATGAAGACCAGATGGAAGTTACAAAAATCACACAAGATCTACATGTGGTGAACAGGAATGAAAACTGTGAATGATAATACGAAAGCTTACTGTGTGCCATGAGTTAGTCACTTCATCGTCACTTTTTTTTTTTTTACGTATTCTGTTATCATCTCCAGTTTGCAGATGAAGGAACAGCCACAGAGAGGTTTCATGACTTGTTCATGGTCGCATAGTAAGTTGGTTTTTAGTCATTAATTCATGTCTGAATCTTTTTTGACCCTATGGACTGCAGCTGGTCACACTCCTCTGACCATGGGATTTCCCAGGTAAGAATACTGGAATTGGTCACCATTCCTTCTCCAGGGGATCTTCCAGACCCAAGGATTGGACCTGCAGCTCCTGCGTTGGTAGGCGGATTCTTTTACCACTGAGCCTCCAGAGAAGCCCCCACTTAGTAAGCAGTACCGTCAGTATTTGAACCTGGACTATCACTGCCTTGTCAATGACTATGCAAAACTATGGAACCAAATGGAGGTAAACTCCAGAACACTGTGGCAATATATGACATAGAGATTATTATCATAGCATTTTCCAAGTCATTAGATTGAGTTAGAATTCTTTTACCTAAGAACTTACCGTTCAGTAAGTTCATTTCAGTTGATAGCACTGGACATTTTGGAAAAAACTGCTCTAACTTTGGTTGATAGTTCAAATATATAATGAAATTGTGAGAACTCATTCCTAAATCAGAAATACTATGTTCTAGAAGTATGTTCTAGATGACCTTGGCTATATACGTGAATATGTGTGTGTGGGTGTGTGCACACATGTGCACACAATCAGTAGCTCAGTCGTGTCCAACTTGGTGACCCCGTGGACTTAAGCCCGCCAGGTTCCTCTATCCACGGAATTTTCCAGGCAAGAATACTGGAGTGGGTTGCCATTTCTACTCCAGGGGATCCTCCCAAGTCAAGGACTGAACCCCTATGTCTCTTGCATCTCCTGCATTGCAGATGGATTCTTCACCACAGTGTCAGCCAGGAAGCCCATCTACTGCAAACACCTGTGCTCAGTGAGACTCAACAGAAGCAAAGGGCAGCTCTGTAAGAAGAGCTGCCCAGGACATCAACTAGATACTATCTCCTAAAGATTTTAGCGGCAAACTAGTCTACATTTTAAATAAAATATGAGTTTTAAAAATTTGTAGTCACCCTTGAAATGGTACAAATACACACGCACATTTACAGAGGCAGAGAGAGAACAACAGAATGTAAGAACTGTGATAAAATGTTAACAATTGGTGAGTCAAGCGGAAGAGAATATAGTCATTATTTTTCAATCTTTGCAACTTTTCTGTGGGTTTGAAATTTTTCAAGATAAGCAGGTGGGGAGAAAATAACCAATTACGACTTTTATAATGTAAAAAGAAACAGAATGGGAAGGAAAATGATTCCAGTTTTATAGTCATTTATGAAGGCAAGGGGAGGGTTTAATGAGCTTAGGAATAAAAAGAGAACATGATTTCAAAATACTTTAACATTATTATAAAAGTTACACAAATGATTTTAAGAAGATATAAAATAAATAACAGAGAAAAATCTCTCCTAGTTTCACTGCAAATACACAGACATTTGCTTCTACCTCTTTCCCTATAATGAGAATTTTGGGGACAGGAGAGAGGTTACACTACACAGGGTAATTTAGTATACTAGTTTTTTAAAAATAACTACTAAAGGAAACACACACAGATTCATACAATCCCTTCTGGCCCAAAAGATAAGGAGTCTACTGAAATATACAAGATGTTCTATTAACAGAAAAGAACAACAGCAGCAACAATGGCAACCAAAATAGGTTCAGTGAATGATTAATTTGCGAACGTGATGTTCTATTGTGTAAGGTAGCATGAGAGGATATTCCCAAACTACAAAGGAATGGAAGAGAAATGCCAGCGAAACAAAGGCAATTACTGAATCAAAGAGAAAAGATAGATTTTGAGAATATTAATAAGATGACCCTTTGTAAAAGAGCTTGAAGATTTTGCGTGGCACAACCATATGAAAATAACCCAACCTTGAACTTAAATGGTGATGGTACATTAAAACAGACAGTAAATATGAAAAGCACTTTATATGTCATGATGCATTACACAAAATAAAATTATTGTTCTTATATTTAAGAATGGGGGAAGCAAAGACTGCATTCAAACAAGACAAACATAAACCTTTATGATCTCCTATAGACATAAATGCCACAGATTTGGAATGCCTGAAGGGAGCAGAAGTTCACTTTGTCTAATCTTCTATACTGAAGGCATAAGCCAGCAGCCAGATTTTTGTATTGGTCAAAATTTTTAAATTTTGAAGGTCTTCTTTTCTCTCATTTTCCTGAGATTATAACTCATACGCAGCACTAAGTAAAAGAATTACAGCACAGTGTTTTGACTTACATATACTGTGAAGACTACCTTAGTTAAGTTTATTGATAATCTATCATCTCATATAGATACCAAAAAAAAAAAAAAACCCCGGAAAGGTTTTTTCCTTGTGATGAGATCTCTTAGGATCTACTCTCTGAACAATCTTTAAACGCTGTGAGATGAGGGCTCGGTGGGAGCTGCCTGCTTCAGATAAGGCCTCTAGAGTGCTCAAGCTCCTCTCGGATGCTGCCACCTCCTCCCTGCCCTGAAGCCCAGCCCACCCAGCTCATTTTCATTACCTGCCTGGTGTCAGTAGGAAATAAGTCTGAGAACTGATATGTAAACTGAAAGAGAAGGAGGGACAGGACAGGTGGGTGGGGTGGGGCAGCAAGTAAATGTGAGTGAGTGAACAGTGAGAGACATAAACACTCATATTCTAGGAAGGTCTCCACTCATTAAGGGATTGATCCACACATCGTGTACACGTTCCTCACTACACACAGAGCTGGACCTGTCCCAGGACAATGTCCTCTATGCATCAGCTCCCAGGAAACAATGAGGGCTCCTGGCAAAGAACAGGACGGAACCCAAAACAACTGAATGCATCATGTGTTAATGCCATTGCTATGGTGTACAAAGTGTGGCTTTTCTAAAAAAAAAAAAAAAAGATTATCAAATCAAGTTACGGTAAAGGAAAAATGGCTGCAAAGGCAGTAACTGTGGTGTGCACACAATTCCAATCTCAAATCTTAATGTTTTATAAATTCATTTTTAATTGAAGGAAAATTCCTTTACAATATTGTACTGATTTTTGCCATACCTCACCATGAATCAGTCATAGGTGAAGATATGTCCCCTCCCTCCTGAACCTCTAGAAAGAGGTATTGATGAACCTATTTGCAGAGCAAGAGTTGGACACGACTGAAGTGACTTAGCAGCAGCAGCAACAGAGACATGGCTCAGACGGTAAAGCGTCCGTCTACAATGCGGGAGACCCGGGTTTGATTCCTGGTTCGGGAAGATCCCCTGGAGAAGGAAATGGAAGCCCACTCCAGTACTATTACCTGGAAAATCCCATGGACAGAGGAGCCTGGTAGGCTACAGTCCATAGGGTAGCAAAGAGTCGGACACGAATGAGCGACTCTACTTTCTTTCTAATAGAGACACAGACATACAGAACAGACTGGACACGGGAGTGGGGAGAGGAAGGAGAGGGCGGGATGAATGGAGAGCATGGATACCTTTACACTACTATATGTAAAATAGAAAGCCAATGGGAATTTGCTGTATAATCAACTCAGTTCAGTTCAGTCACTCAGTCGTGTCCTATTCTGTGACCCCACAGACGGCAGAACTCCAAGCTTCCCTGTCCATCACCAACTCCTGGATTTGACTCAAACTCATGTCCATCCAGTAGGTAATGCCATCCAACCATCTGATCCTGACATCCATTTCTCCTGCAGCCTTCAATCTTTCTAGCATCAGGGTCTTTTCAAATGATTCAGTTCTTTGCATCAGGTGGCCAAGGTATTGGAGCTTCAGCATTAGTTCCTCCAATGAATATTCAGGACTGATTTCCTTTAGGATGGACTAGTTGGATCTCCCTGCAGTCCAAGGGACTATCAACAGTCTTTTCCAACACCACAATTTAAAAGCATCAATTCTTCAGCGCTCAAGCTTTCTTTATACTCCAACTCTCAGATCCACATATGACAATTGGAAAAACCACAGATTTGACTAGCTGGACCTTTGTTGGCAAAGTAATGTCTCTGCTTTTTAATATGCTGTCTAGGTTGGTCACAGGTCTTCTTACAGGAGCCAAGAGTCTTTTAATTTCATATATGACTCAAGAGAATTCAAACCAGGGCTCTGTATCAAATCTTGCCTTCTGATAAATAAATATACTAATAGCATCTTTGGGGCTGCTCTCAAATGTATGCCAATCACATTATCTTCTTGAGGTTCATTCATCAATAGAAGCATGGGCACATCTCACTGTAACAAGGTAGAAATGGCAGCTGTGAGGTCATAAATATGGCCTTAGGTGGCCCGGAGAACCACTGTGGTGGTCGACTGGATCCACCCTCCTTGTTAGCGACCATGGTTCATATTACAGATTGGAGGCCTCATACACTGTGGGTGCTTAGAGAGCATCTGGTGATTCACTTTGCCTCCTGGAGCATGAAGAGTGAGAAGAAATCAGATTCAATTTGTTCTAGTGGGCTTTCTTTCTTTTGCTTTTGCTTTTTATGGTCTTTTGTGTGCTTGCAAAATAATGTGAAGTCCCTAGGTAACACGGAAGAGCTCAGTGATGTCTGAATGATCTGACATTGCTCAATATACATCAAACTTTAAGACATCTAAAGCGGGTACTGTGATTAAGCAGCAATTTAAGCAAACAAAGACTAATAAAATACTCACTAGCTTTGAAGGAAATCTTTCTTCCTTTTTGAATGGTGCACAGAGGAATTCCTCATTAATTATCTGTTTTCTGAGTGGATTTATTTCTGTATATCCAGTTGAGGGTCACTAATATACTGGTTCAGGCTTCCCAAGTAGCTAGGTGGTAAAGAATCTGCCTGCCAATGCAGGAGCCACCGGAGATGTGGGTTCGATCCCTGGGTTGGGAAGATCCTCTGGAGGAGGAAAGGGCAACCCACTACAGTGTTCTTGCCAGAATAATCTCACAGTCCATGGGGTTGCAGAGTTGGACATAAATGAGCAACTAAGCACACACACAATATACTGGTTTATGCTTGTGAGTTATTTGTCAGGAAATTTTTAAAAGATATATGAAGGCCCAGATAACCATGATGGTGTAGTCACGCACCTAGAGCCAGACACCCTGGAGTGTGAAGTCAAGGGGGCCTTATGAAGCATTACTACAAAGTTAATGGAGGTGATGAAATTCCAGCTGAGCTACTTCAAATTCAAAAATGATGCTAATAAACTGCTGTACTCAATATGACAGCAAATTTGGAAAACTCAGCAGTAGCCACAAAACTAGAATTTTCATTCCAGTTTCATTTCAGTCTCAAAGAAGGGCTGTGCCAAAGAATGTTCAAAATACCGAACAACTGAACTCATTTCACCTGCTAGCAAGGTGAAAGTGAAGGTGAAGTCGCTCAGTCGTGTCCGACTCTTTGCAACCCCGTGGACTGTAACCTACTAGGCTTCTCCGTCCATGGGATTCTCCAGGCAAGAATACTGGAGTGGATTGCCATTTGGTAATACCCTAAAATCCTTCAAGCCAGGCTTCAACAGTATGTGAACTGAGAACTTCCAGAAGTACAAGCTGGATTTAGAAAAGTCAGAGGAACCAGAGATCAAGTTGTCAACATCTGCTGGATTGCAGAAAAAGCAAGAGGATTCCAGAAAAACATCTACTTCTGCTTCATTGACTACGCTAAAGCCTTTGACTGTGTGGATCACAACAAACTGTGGAAACTTCTGAAAGAGATGGGAATACCAGACCACCTGACCTGCCTTTTGAGAAATCTGTATGCAGGTCAGGAAGCAAGTTAGAACTGGACATGGAACAACAGACTGGTTCCAAATCAGGAAAGGAGTACGTCAAGGCGGTATATTGTCACCCTGCTTATTTAACTTATATGCAGAGTACATCATGAGAAACGCTGGGCTGGATGAAGCTCAAGCTGGAATCAAGACTGCCAGAAGGAACATCAATAACCTCAAATATGCAGATAACACCACTCTTACGGCAGAAAGTGAAGAGGAACTAAAGAGCCTCTTGATGAAGGTCAAAGAGGAGCGTGAAAAAGTTGGCTTAAAACTCAACATTCAAAAAACTAAGATCATAGCATCCAGTCCCATCACTTTATGGCAAAGAGAAGAGGAAAAAGTGGTAGCAGTGACAGATTTTCTTTCCTTGGACTCCAAAATCACTGAGGATGTTGACTGTAGCCATGAAATTAAAAGACACTTGCTCCTTGAAAGAAAAGCTATGACAAATTTAGACAGCATATTAAAAGCAGAGACATCACTTTGCCAACAAAGGTCCATATAGTCAAAGCTATGGTTTTTCCAGTAGTCATGTACAGATGTGAGAGCTGGATCACAATACTGGTTGAGTGCTGGAGAACTGATACTTTCGAATTATGGTGCAGAAGACTGTTGACAGTCCCTTGCATGGCAAGTAGATCAAAACAGTCAATCCTAAAGGAAATCAACCCTGAATATTCACTGGAAAGACTGTTGCTGAAGCTCCAATATTTTGGTCACTTGATGGCAAGAACAGACTCACTGGAAAAGACCCTGATGCTGGGAAAGATTGAAGGCAAAAGAGGAAGGGGGGGTAGAGGATTAGATGATCAGATAGTGTCATGACTCAGTAGACATGAATCTAAGCAAATTCTGGGAGATAGCAGAGGACAGAGGAGGCTGGTGTGCTGCAGGCCATGGGGTCGTCAAGAGTTGGATACAAGTTAGCAACTGAATAATAACAACTGTGTGTGTGTGTGTGTGTGTCTGAATCACTTTGCTGTACACCTGAAGCTAACAAAGCACTATAAATCAACTATATTTCAATTAAAAAAATAATAAAGTGGCACTTTTGCATTTCTTGTTACTTGGTCTGTCATTAGTATCATCATCTCCATTTTTCAGATTAGGAAATGACAGTCGGACAGGCTTTGCAGTTTGTCTGAGGTTGCCAGGTAAGGACAGGTTGTGAATTTCTCTCACGGCATCTCATCTTCTTCTGATATTAAACAGCCTGCAATGGACAGCTAAGGGAGTGCTTCTCAAACACCACTGTGCTTAGGAATTGCCCAGGGATCTTATTAAAACATAGATTTTACTTGGTTGGTGTGGGTAGGGCCCCAAATTCTGCATTTCCAGCCAGCTCCCAAGTGTCGCTGAGTCCATGGACTGACCTTTGTGAGGTCTTACGTCATTATTTTTCTCTGTTTTTCTCACCTCTTCCACCTCCTTTGCGCCTTGGCCTTATTTCCTTTTCTGTGCCTTGCCTTCATATGTGTGTTGTGTTCAGTGGCTAAGTTATGTCTGATTCTTCTGGATTATTACTTGTTTCAGTCACTGAGTCATGTCCCACTCTACGAGCCCTTGGAATGAAGCACGCCAGTCTTCGCTATCCTTCACTATCTCCTGGAGTTTGCTCAGATTCGTGTCCATTGAGCTGGTGATGCTATCTAACTATTTCATCCCCTGCTGTCCTTTTTCCTTTGCCTTCAATCTTTCCCAGCATAAGAGTCTTTTCCAATGAGCTGGCTCTCTGCATCAGATGGCTAAGACACTGTGGAGTTTCAGCTTCAGTATAAGTCCTTCCAATGAATATTCAAGGGTGATTTTCTTCAGAATTGACTCATTTGATCTCCTTGCCTTCCAAGGGACTCTCAACAGTCTTCCCCAACACCAGAATTCGTAAGCATCAATTTTTGGTGCCCAGCCTTCTTTATGGTCCAACTCTCACATCCATACATGACTACTGGAAAAACCATAGCTTTGACTATATGGACTTTTGTCAGCAGAGTGATGTCTTTGCTTTTAATACACTGTCTAGATTTGTCATAGCTTTTTTCCAAGGAGCAAGCATTTTTAATTCCAAGACCGCTTTCCCCATCTGCAGTGATTTTGGAGCACAAGAAAACAGTCTATCACCATTTCCATTGTTTCCCCATCTATTTGCCATAAAGTGACGGGACTAGATGTCATGCATTTTAGTTTTCTGAATATTGAGTTTCAAGCTACCTTTTTGACTGCCAAGAATACTGGAGTGTGTTGCCATTTCTTTCTCTGGAGATCGTCCTGACCCAAGGATTGTACCCACATATCCTGCATTGCAAGCAGATTCTTTACTGCTGAGCCATCAGGGAAGCCCAATAAATATATGCACATATATATGTATGTATAAATATACACATATATATTATTTTCCATTGTGATTTATTATAAGATATTGAATATATTTTCCTGTGCTTCAGTAAGTCCTTATGTTTACCTATTTTATATATAATAGCTTGTATATGCTATTTCCAGAGCCTTACTTGAAAAGAGCTTAAATCCCCAGGTTGCTGTGAAGACCCTCCTGGGAAGAACCTAGAAAAGAGAGTGGCTCCCTTCTGTGACTCCTCTCTGTGACTCTTGCAGGCAAGCTCTTGGGGAGGGGAACTGAAGCCAAGAGTATCAGGTTTAACTGTCCACATTCACAAAGCACTTGCCAGACACAAAAGTTAGGACTTTGTCCTTCTTTTTTTCCTAAGTGAAAAAAATTTTTTTCACTTTATTTTCACACTGTTATTCTGTGTGGGATGCAAAGAAAGATCTTGTTCTGACTCTCCATTCCCCACTGTCTCCCTCTTTGGAAATCGAAGCTTAAAAGAAAATTGTCCTGTATTCAAGAGAATCGAAGATCATGGCATCCAGTCCCATCACTTCATGGGAAATAGGTGGGGAAACAGTGTCAGACTTTATTTTTGGGGGCTCCAAAATAACTGCAGATGGTGACTGCAGCCATGAAATTAGAAGACGCTTACTCCTTGGAAGGAAAGTTAAGACCAATCTAGATAGCATATTCAAAAGCAGAGACATTACTTTGCCGACAAAGGTCCATCTAGTTAAGGCTATGGTTTTTCCAGTGGTCATGTATGGATGTGAGAGTTGGACTGTGAAGGCTGAGCGCTGAAGAATTGATGCTTTTGAACTGTGGTGTTGGAGAAGACTCTTGAGAGTCCCTTGGACTGCAAGGAGCTCCAATCAGTCCATTCTAAAGGAGATCAGCCCTGGGATTTCTTTGGAAGGAATGATGCTAAAGCTGAAATTCCAGTACTTTGGCCACCTCATGTGAAGAGCTGACTCACTGGAAGACTCTGATGCTGGGAGAGATTGGGGGCAGGAGGAGAAGGGGATGACCGAGGATGAGATGGCTGGATGGCATCACTGACTCGATGGACGTGAGTCTCAGTGAACTCTGGGAGATGGTGATGGACAGGGCGGCCTGGCGTGCTGTGATTCATGAGGTCGCAGAGTTGGACTCGACTGAGTGACTGAACTGAACAAGAGGCTCGAGTTGTATTCTTCTGTATATCCTGTATACATATATCTGTTTATTTGGCTGGAAATTCACTAAGAAAAACACTGCCTCCTAATCTTTTCAAGATGTCCCCTGTGGGACCAGACTGAGGGATTCCCCTTGGAAGGGGCTTCAGGCAGTATCTGTTAAGATTCCCTTCCATCATGTGAGGCCAGGGTCTGGGTTAGGGTACTTGAGAGCAATGCACAGGGAAGCGGCAAGCTGAGACTTGACTGATGGACTGCAACTGGAATGGCGATAGCTCGATGGACTGTCTAGAAAGTGACACACAGCATTTCTGTCCGTGCTGCTGTCTGCCGCATCTGCCTTGTTTAGACTGTGTCCTCAGCTTGGGCTACCATCATCCACCTCCATCATCTTTATCACAGACGCAGATGTCATAGACCAGGTCCAGTGCTGTCCCTTGGGAGTCCTGCTCTGACTTCCCTGGGGCAGAATAAGCCACTCCCTTCACCTTGCTTTCTGCACAGCACTGACTACACTACTACACGGTAACCAGGGCCCTGAGCAACCTGGTCTCCCTGCAAGACTCTGAGCTCCTCCGGACTGGAGGTCACTTCTTACCCAGAGCTGGAACTGAGACCAGAGTGTAACACACGGTAAACATGCAGAACGATGGCATTTGTCTTTAAAATAAGAGGCCCATGGGAGCCACGGCTGTGGCTTCCTTACCATTTAAAGGCCCACAAGCAAAGGAGTTTAGAAAAACTGTGCCAAGCAAAAGGCAGAGTGAGTAGAGGGCCCTGCTTGCCCTGTTGTCCAGCCCCGCCATGGTTCACCCTGTGTCCTTTCACTCACACCGTGGGCTCACAGCCATGCGTGCAGACATGCTCTAAAGGCCGTCGAGCAGTTAGTTATGCTACAGGGGCAGACAGGAGTCCTGGCTGTGGTTCCCAGGCCTCTGACTCTGGACAACTCAGTTCCTCTCTCCCAGCCTTTCTCTCCTTATCTGCAAACGGCAACAATATGCACAGGTGTCAAAAATCACAACCACTAAACCCACAAAGATAAATGAAAGAATTCTAACAGCAAGTAACTAAAACAGAATATAGAAGCGTTCATACATTTTGATTGAAATTATGTAAAAATATATCCGTACCTGAACAATAACTGGGAGGTAATGTGCAAATAAAAACAGTATCACTGAATGAACTATGAGGCGGTTTCTCAAATATGCTTCATCATTATTATATCATATTTTCCATTAAAAAGAAAACTGGGATAAAGCCTTACAGGGTTGCCATGGATATAAGACAGAGGAAAGATCTCCATAAACTCTGGGAAATATATTCTTGTCATTCAGCTGCTGCTGCTGTTATTCCTACTACTAACATCTGAATAGGGTTCCCAGGTGGCACTAGTGGTAAAGAACTCGCCTGCCAATGCAGGAAACATACGAGACGTGGGTTCGATCCTGGGTCAGGAAGATCCCCTGGAGCAGGGTATGGCAACCCACTCCAGTATTCTTGCCTGGAGAATCCCATGGACAGAGGAGCCCAGTGGGCTAAGGTCAGCAGGGTTGCAAAGAGTTGGACACGACTGAAGCAACACACACGCAGGTGTATGGAGACACACTCCTCTTAGACTTACAAAGCTGGTACACTCTTAATCCTCAGACAAGACAGATCTTACATATACTAAGCTTTTCAAAATGTAACATATACATTCTAGGAATCCCCATACTTAATCAGTACAGTAAACCTCCTGGAGATATGAACCCCTCCTCTCCTAAGATGCTCAGCGCAGTGTCTTCTCCTTGGCCGCCCTTGAAAGGAGTGAGAAGAGACCATGCTCTCTGAGGCCCGAGAAGCAGATGGTTCTGTTGGAGCTGATGGACTAAGAGAACAAATCTCTAGAAAGTTCTCAGCTCTACCTCCAGAGCCACCTAGAAAAGATGCTTAGAGGTGGAAGCCTCATAACCACAGATATGGAGAGTAATTGTAAGACTCTAAGGAATGCCATTAAGTGAGACCTGCAAACCGCTCCAGACTTACCCTTTGTCCACACTGGCATGGACCGCAGCAACAACTCCTTCCAGGACGTGGAGCGGGTCCGCCGGGCCCCCAAGGTCAGCACTGCCTCCACTGTGAAGGGAAAGACAGAGAGAGGAAGGGGTTCAGGACGGATGGCTCAAGCCTCAGGAACCAGCAGGGCCTTGCCACTCAGATGAACCCAGCTGGATCTCAGCAGAGCCTACACCACGAGCTCACAGCCGCTCACGGCACACACAGCCCGCGAAGTTCCAGGTCCCGTGCTGTGTGTGTCCTGAGGATGTGGATAGGAAACCTCCTCTGCCCTGAGGAGCTCACAGTCTTAATAGAGGCTTGTTTTCCTACCAAGAGAGTAGCAAAACAAATGACATTTAAAAATAAAAAGGAAAAACAGAAAGAAAATCTGTTTGCATTCTGTTATTCAAAAATTCAAAGAAATACTCAAAGGGCATTAAAAATATGAGCTATTTTAAGCATTAAATATATATAATCTAAATCCTCCAGTTAGCCTTTTCCCCACAATATTAATATTCACATGGCCCTTACAAGGCACCAGGCAATGCTAAGTGCTTCACATACATCCTGCCATTTAATAACCCAACACCCATGAGACGGGCCCATGATGTCCATGTGTATGCATGGAATTCTACGGAATTTTGAAAATGCAGCAGAGGGAAGAGAAGTTTTAGGTGAGTCTTCTGAATCATTTAAGTTATATGTTTTAAACCAACTGCTGGATTCAGTATGTTCATACCTTTGTCATATTAAGCTTACTAAATTCACTAACCTTCTAAAAGGTAAATGTCATAGACCTAGTCAATAGCAATTTACTTTCCTTAGAAAAAGGCAGATGAACTAAAGTTCCCTTTCTCCCACTACTGAAAGATTTAATCCATTTTTATTGAAAGTCTTCTGTGCACCAACTATAACATTTATCAGACCAGAATGAAATCCCCAGTGCTAGAACTGGGCACATGGAAGAAAAGAGGAGTATAATTTATGTCAGAATTTTATAAATGTAAAAATATCATGTCAAATTTTAAGTATATGAAAACATACAATTTTTTAAATGAAACTAAATTCTCTTCAAAGCACTAATTTTTCAAACTTTTGTTTCTGTGAGATTCATATGAACTCAAAGTAATAATACAAGATAACAAAAATCAAAAAGCTCTTCCCTTGGTAGCTCAGATGATAAAAATCTGCCTGCAACGCAGGAGACCTGAGTTTGATTCCTGGGTTGGGAAGAACTCCTGGAGAAGGGAATGGCTACCCATTCCAGGATTCTTGCCTGGAGAACCCATGGACAGAGGAGAATTGAAAAGATAAAGATGGCAAACAATTATCTGTTATCACCTAAAAGTGGAAAGTGGCTCTAATAACCACCAGTACCACTAAAACATAGTAAGTTCATTATGTAATAAACGTTTATTCATTTCACATTTGTGATTTCTAAAAATGTTACACTACGTTATTTCTCTCCTCATACAGAAAATTACCAGATACCTCAGAGCATTAAGGTGAAAACTGGATGAAGCTGGGTAATTAAACTGATAAAGACTCATTTGATTTCAGTGCAGCTGCTGAAAACTGACACGCTTTTAATCAAAAAGTTCCTCAAGAGCAACACAGAATCACAAAGAATGCTTAAAATAAGAATAAATTAAACACAACTAAATCTTTTAGGCTAATTGCATTATTCACAAAAAGCACTTGATGCCTCATTATTTTCTTAGCTTAACTTTCCCCCTTTCCTAATCCCCCAGAAGCTTTTCTACAAAGATACTAGCCTATCGACAGGAAGCTAGAATTTCTCAATTGTCGGCTTTATGCCATTAATTGCAGGTAAATAACGTCCTAATATACTTAACAGATGTCTAACTTCTTCAGTATGTGATTGACCTTGCCTTGTACACTTCAAAAGAAACTTCTGGGAATCAGTTTTCCATTGCTGAAAAGACAAGCTCTGAAAACCCACTCTAAAATTACGCGACAGGTCTGACACGTAGGGACCCGCTTCACTGGCCACACTGGCCTTTGTCCCTTATTTCAAGAATTATCTGAGTGAGGGAGAGGGTCAACCGAGAAATTAGCTAGCACTCTGACGTGTTACACACAGGACCAACGATGGAGCATTTTCATGGTTCTCCACTCTCAAGATATTTTAAGACAAGAGACTGAGAAGTCTTATCATAATCTCTTACTTTTATAAAGTACTTCATAGTTATACAATGCTTCTATGTACACGATATTTTATCTTCTTAACAACTGTGAAACAAGTACTTTACTGGCAAAATATCAGCTCAGGTTTTCCTTGATGACTATTTTATGGCTTACCTCAATGCAGAGATGATTTTTGTTATTGCACTCTGCACAATTTCCTTTGGGCGAAATGTCAAGAGGGCCCACAGCCACCTCCAGCAGCTGCTGAATCATTCTTAGAGGCTGACCGTCTAAACACATGGTCACGGCTTGATTGTAAACTTTCTCTTTTTCTGACCGAGACAGATCATAAAGGTAACCGTATTTCTGCAGCGTTTCCTGAAAACATGGAATTCAACATGTAACTATGAACTAGAAATTACATGAACAGAGTGAACTATACTCAGAAGACTCTCAAATCAAATATACTACAACCACAAACACCACACAGAGGAACATGTTGGGGATGTTAAGAGCTTGGTCTCCAGAGCTACCAAGACTTGACTGTAAACCTTGCTTTACTGTGTACTAAGTAGTAAGCCATTGTGATCTCAAATTTTCAGTGTCTATAAAATGAGAATGAGGACAATCAGTTCTTGTGAATAGAGGGTGTTATAAATATTCAATAATACAAAAATCAGTCCTTTGGCACAATGTCAGGCACAAAGTAATGCTAATTAAAATTTCTCTATTATTATTATTGTGCTATAAACACATAACAGTTAAAATCTATTAAGTATCAACTATGTAAACCCAGGTATTGTATATGTTATATAATTTAATGTTTATAATTATCCTGATACCTCAGTTGGTATCTGCCGGCAACACAGGAGACCCCAGTTCGATTCCTGGGTCAGGAAGATCCAGGGAAAAGGGATAGGCTACCCACTCCAGTATTCTTCGGTTTCCCTTGTGGCTCAGCTGGTTAAGAATCCACCTGAGATGCAGAAGACCTGGGTTTGATCCCTGAGTTGGAAAGATCCCCTGGAGGAGGGAAAGGCTACCCACTCCAGTATTCTTACCTGGAGAATTCCATGGACTGTATAGTCGAGTGGCAAAGAGTCAGACATGACTAAGCAACTTTCACTTTCACTTTTCTTTTAACTACCCCACAAGGAGTTTTAATTAGCTCCACTTTATCAGAAAGGAAGCTGAAAACCAAACGTGTTATGCAACATATCCAAAAGTTACACAGTCGCCATTAATGGAGCTTGGGATTAGAATCCAAAATTATGCTTTCCCCACCACATTCCCCCATTCCACACTGCCAGTCATCCCTTTTTGATAATATTGTAAAAACTAACGTGACAACAAATAATTTCAGAAATAGAACACAGCCTACCATTGTCCAGCATTCCAAATGCGATCACTTGATGTTAACAACACTTTCTAACTTTCACAAGTGCTTCTGAATATAACTGCTTTGTCTTTCAAACCTTAACTGGACATTTGATGATATCAAAGACTTACTATTAACATTTTTATTGGTAATGTAGTGGTAGTTACTTTTAAATATATCTTTTAGAAATAGATATGGAAGGATTATTATTTAACTTATATGCAGAGTACATCATGAGAAATGCTGGGCTGGAAGAAGCACAAGCTGGAATCAAGATTGCCAGGAGAAATATCAGTCACCTCAGATATGCAGATGACACCACCCTTATGGCAGAAAGTGAAGAGGAACTAAAAAGCCTCTTGATGAAAGTGAAAGAGGAGAGTGAAAAAGTTGGCTTAAAGCTCAACATTCAGAAAACGAAGATCATGGCATCCGGTCCCATCACTTCATGGGAAATAGATGGGGAAACAGTGGAAACAGTGTCAGACTTTATTTTGGGGGCTCCAAAATCACTGCAGATGGTGACTGCAGTCATGAAATTAAAAGATGCTTACTCCTTGGAAGGAAAGTTATGACCAACCTAGACAGCATATTCAAAAGCAGAGACATTACTTTGCCAACAAACGTCCATCTAGTCAAGGGTATGGTTTTTCCAGTGGTCATGTATGGATGTGAGAGTTGGACTGTGAAGAAAGCTGAGCACTAAAGAATTGATGCTTTTGAACTGTGGTATTGGAGAAGACTCTTGAGAGTCCCTTGTACTGTAAGGAGATCCAACCAGTCCATTCTAAAGGAGATCAGCCCTGGGTGTTCATTGGAAGGAATGATGCTAAAGCTGAAACTCCAGTACTTTGGCCACCTGATGAGAAGAGTTGACTCACTGGAAAAGACTCTGATGCTGGGAGGGATTGGGGGCAGGAGGAGAAGGGGATGACAGAGGATGAGATGGCTGGATGGCATCACTGACTTGATGGACGTGAGTCTGAGTGAACTCCGGGAGATGGTGATGGACAGGGAGGCCTGGCGTGCTGCAGTTCATGGGGTTGCAAAGAATTGGACACAACTGAGTGACTGAACTGAACTGAACTGATGGAAGGATTTGTGGATAAAATGAAAAGATGACTGGGTTTTTCTTTAAAATGACTCAGAGGAGTAAGGGTAGAAAGGAAATACATTGGTCATGTCTTGATAATGGTGAAAGCTGGGAGTTGGGCACATGAGCTTTCAGTTTACTATTCTTCTCACTGTGATACTGTCTATATTTAAAAACAAACTATCTTTGAGTTAGGCAAGGAAATTACTAGTATCCATACTGAGACAAGAGAAAACTGATGTTCCAATGGTCTGTGATTGAAGTTGCACTAACCTTTTTGAGTTTACAATATGGTCTTTCACTGAGTATATAATTAAAGAGGTTAAAATCAAAACCTGCACTTAAAAGGGTCAATATATATAAGGTTGAAGGTTATTTTCAGCATTTGATCAAAAGGTGCCTTAACAAAATCATATAATGTCAATTTAGGGACCAGAAGAGGCTCCTATTAAGGACCATCCATGGCCTAACAACATTCACAAACAGCTATTCCAAGTGTGCTCAGTCTCTCAGTTGTGTTCAACTCTTTTCAACCCCATGGACTACAGCTCATAAGGCTCCTCTGTCTACAGAATTTTCCAGGCAAGAGTACTGGAATGGGTTGCCGTTTCCTCTACCAGGGGATCATCCTAACCCAGGAATCGAACCTACTTCTCTTTCATTGGCAGGAGGATTCTTTACCACTGAACCACCTGGGAAGCCCAAGTAGCCATTTGGTACGTTTAAATCACAGCTTCACTGAAGCAAATGTTTGTTTTTGTATTAATAACTCCCTCAGTGCCTTATACACTACTTGAGCCACTGAAAGTCAACACTTATTCCAAGAAGAGTAATGACAATTCTCCAGATATGAATATACAATGTTTGATTAGAAAAATAAATATGTACTTAAAAACTCATAAAATCACTTCCACCTGATTCAACTTTTACCCTAGTCCTAATTACCGGCTGCTGGTGGTGATTCAGTCACTAAATCTTGTCCGACTCTTGTGATCCCGTGAACTGTAGCCTGCCAGGCTCCTCTGCCCATGGGATTCTCTAGGCAAGAATACTGGAATGGGTTGCCATTTCCTTCTCTAGGGGATCTTCCCGACCCAGGAACTGAACCCGGGTCTCCTACATACCAACTAAGCTGCAAGGGAAGCCCCTTAATTGTCAATATTTTTAATACTGTCAATAACTGTAATTATTGATTATACAACTGTAACCATCAGCAGAATAAAATCAAGATCGGTAAGGCCAATTTGCTCCCTTTAAGAAGGCTTCTATATTGCTCATACCATTATTTAATATTATCTATTAGATAGGATAATAGGCAGTAAAAAATACAAAAATGGAATAAAAGTGAAATCAGGCTTTTGGATTCCTCCCATTAACTCTTGGATGAGGGGCTTGCATTTCTGTGTCTCATACGTATTTTGAAGTCTTCCATTTGTTCAGTATCTGGACTCCTCTCCACTGACTGATTTTTCTAGTCAGGAATAAACATATTGTTTTACAAGCCAAGAATTAATTACAATTCATTAAACACATAAGGTTAAAAAAAAATAAAACAGATCAGTGGCCACTTATACGTTCATTCATGACAGCATTACAAAGCGAATGGACTATTTTTTACATACCTAAACACTGTTTTTACCTGGATGAAAACCATTTATATAGTGATTTGTCAACTTTTTAGCTATAGAAAGTGAAAGTGAGTTGCTCAGTTGTGTCCAACTCTTTGCAGCCCCATGGACTATAGGAATTCTCCAGACCAGAATACTGGAGTGGGTAGCCTGTCCCTTCTCCAGGGGATGTTCCCAACCCAGGGATCGAACCCAGGTCTTCCACAACGCAGGCAGATTCTTTACCAGCTGAGCCACCAGGAAGCCCAAAAATACTGGAGTGGGTAGCCTATCCCTCTCCAGTGGATCTTCCAGACCCAGCAATCAAACTGGTGTCTCCTGCATTGCATGCAAGTGGATTCTTTACCAACTGAGCTATGAAGAATCTTAAAATTGGGAGACCCTCTGCACCCGTGCGAACATGGCGCTGAGCGCGGTGCGGAGCGTGCGGGCCGCGGTCGGCAGCCTGCGCGCCATCTCGGCACCCAGCGCGCCCTGCTCGCCGTGGCCCTGGGGACTGCGAGGGGGTGCCGTCCGGGTGCTGTGCACCGGCCCAGCTCTGCTGTCGGTGCGGAAATTCACAGAAAAACACGAATGGGTAACAGCAGAAAATGGTGTTGGAACAGTGGGAATCAGCAATTTTGCACAGGAAGCTTTGGGAGATGTTGTTTACTGTAGTCTGCCTGAAGCTGGGACAAAGTTGAACAAACAAGAGGAGTTTGGTGCTTTGGAAAGTGTGAAAGCTGCTAGTGAACTCTATTCTCCTCTATCAGGAGAAGTAACTGAAATTAATAAAGCTCTAGCAGAAAATCCAGGGCTTGTCAACAAGTCTTGTTATGAAGATGGTTGGCTGATCAAGATGACATTCAGTAACCCTTCAGAATTAGATGAACTAATGAGTGAAGAAGCATATGAGAAATACATAAAATCTATTGAGGAGTGAAAATGGAACCCCTAAATAAACTACTTTGAAACAACTTAATCTAGCATAGTTGTCTTAAATTAGTGGTGGATAGATATTTAAAAAGCAACTTTTAGCAAAAGAAACTACTTGTAATAATGTTTCCTGAAGAAAATACCCCTTAACTTTCTAATGACTTCAGATAAACACTGTGCATCTTTTCCACAGCATCCTGTGATTTTTAGGCTAGGCTCCAGTTATAATATTCAGAATTCCTGAAATTATCTCTGGTAAAACTAATTACAAAAATTATGTACTTCAAGGATAACATGGTTATCTTAAACCTTATATGACACTGTAAGTTGCTTACAGGATTTGGGTCAAAATTATCTTCCCACTAGAAATAACTGCCAGTGGAGAAAAGTTTGTTAGTTGTATAGTGTCTAATGAAGAATATCACTGTCTTAATTTTGCAATATGCTGTGTTTGCTGGTGCTATTTTTATACAGTGAAGTAACAGCCTTGCAAGAGAATAAACAATTTAATAATAAAATATTCAACTTCTTAATCATGAAAAAAAAAAAGAATCTTAAAATTCCCACAATGGTGATAACACAGAAGAAAAAGCTCCCAAGGCTACAGAGGGTCTCCTTATGCAACCCGAACCCTCTGGTCCCCAAACCTCATAGGGGTTCCTGACTCCCATGAGGGGGCTTTTTGAGACTCCACTAGACCAGACGGTACCAACTAGAATGGACTAGGAATAACTTCATCAGCCAAAAAAGTCATGTCAAGAATAAACTATATTGGAAAATGCACCAGAAAAAGGATGAGAACACACATTCTTAAAAACAACAACAACAACAACTTCTGAGGCAAGCATGGATGGCTATTCCATCTCCCAGCTAGAAAGAGAGGCAAACAGTGTGTGAGTGTGTGTGTGTGTGTGTGTGTGTGTGTGTGTGTGTGTGTGTGTGTGTGTGTGTGTGTGTGTGTGTGTGTGTGTGTGTGTGTGTGTGTGTGTGTGTGTGTGTGTGTGTGTGTGTGTGTGTGTGTGTGTGTGTGTGTGTGTGTGTGTGTTAAGCGCTCAGTCTGGTCTGACTCTTTGTGACCCTATGGACTGTAACCCTCCAGGCTCCTCTGTGCAAGGAATTCTTCAGGCCAGAATACTGGAGTGGATAGCCTTCAGAGGATCTTCTTCAGTGGATCTTCCCAACCCACAGATTGATCCCAGGTCTCCCATATTGCAGGTGGATTCTTTACCAGCTGAGCCACCAGGGAAGCCCATATGACTGAATCACTTTGCTGTACACCTGAAACACAATCCTGTAAATTAACTATATACTTCAATTTATTTATTTATTTATTTTTAGAGTCCAAAAGTCCGTTCTGGACTTTACTTCAATTTAAAAAACAGTTGTTGAAAAAAAAATCTGCAAGACTGAAAAGCCTACCACAATTATGAATATAGTTTTAAAAGACAAATGAAAGAACACACTGATATTATCCGAGTGTGTGAGCATACAGAAGAAGTTTGCATTTCATTACCTGCTCACTGTTCTTCAGAGAGATGATGAAGCTGTGGTTGAGGGTTTCCAGGTGTGCCAGTGATTGCTCCAGATGACTCAGGGCATCTGCACAGGTTACCTGAGACTCACCAGCCTCCTCAGTGTCTTCTTCTAAATTTCTTTTTCTTGGCTTTTCAAGAAAATGTTTGACTGCCTTAATAGCCTTTCCAGTCATTTCTTTACGTGCTTCCAGAGACAGCTTTACCAACAACAATAACAAAAAGAGAGTGAGAAAGGGGAACTGAACAAAGGTTAAGAATCACATTACATATTACATGTGATGAATTTAGTAAAGTATTAGTGTGGTAGAGAGAACAAAAGTGAAATTTTAATACATAAACTTTAATGAATAGGACTTTTGCTATACTAGCTTTTCTTCCATGAAGAAAACAAAAATAGGGTGGTGTCACGTGCACTATTAAATGCATAAGTATAGCTTTTTTAAAAATGCTAATACCGAAAGCAGGTGGTGTCATGATGAAACATATTCAAATAGATTACTGGTTACAGTGAAAAAATGAGGAGTCATTTCTATAACCAATTCTGATAATTTATTATAAGGAAATAATTCAAAAGAAGAAAACAGTATAGGCATGACGATTTTAACTGGAATAAGAATATAAAAATACAGCTTTAAAAGCAATCCAATTGATAGAGAAATGGTAACTAGCATATGACAAATCACTTGATAGAGCATTATGCAGTCAGGAAGAGTTACAGTAAGAGTAGAGCCATTATCACTGTTTGATTGTATGATTATCATAAAATGCTCCATTTTAGGAACCAGAAATCATAAAACTGTATCCTACTTACATTAAAATCTGAACTATACCTGTGCATGTGAAAAGTGAAAGTCGCTCAGTCATGTCCGACTCTTTGCGACCCCCATGGACTAAACAGTCCATGGAATTCTCCAGGCCGGAATACTAGAGTGGGTAGCCTTTCCCTTCTCCAGGGGATCTTCCCAACCCAGGGATTGAACCCAGGTCTCCTGTATTGCAGGCGATTATTTACCATTTGAGCCCCCAGAGAAGCCCAAAAGTGAAAGTGAAAGTGCATGTGCATGTGGCTAAAGATAAAACACACTATTAGTGACCACTGTTAAAGTGTTGAGACTATGAGCAATTCTGTTCTCGACTTTCCAAATTTTCTATAATAACGTTACATTCACTCATTTACTCACCAGTTGCTTACTGAATTCTGGTGCATGAGAGTCACTATGATAGGCATGCAATGCTTATATTTTTTCTAATATTTAAAATGTTAAGTTCACTTGGCCTCAAGAATACAGATTGTCTCAACCCGTTTTGATAGACGCACCACATCCTTTGGAGCCACTCTGGGGCCTTTCAGGCCCTGCTGGTTTGTGTCGCTCCAGAGCCAGATTTTAGTCGCCTGTCAACTGCTCAAGCACATTTTTACTAGAGCTGTAAGAGGACTCTGTGTTGATTTAACAGCAGCAACAACAACAGATAAAGCATCCTAGGACCAAACCTCACCTTCCTATTACTTCTTAAAATCAGTCATGTCCTGTGTCTGGTTATTCTGAAAAGTAGGCACAGGCGTCAAATGCACAGCACTAATGCCCCCACCAGGAGGCAAACCTCCCCTCCCCTTATCCCCAATAGCTTCCTCCAAGTCACTCCACATACAACTAATGTTTTATAATAGATGGCTGGCATTTTCTTAGCCTCTGATAGCTATGGATGAAAGGTATCTTTAGGAAAGCACTATTTTCACTGCACTGTAACGGTCTGCAAATACAGCTTCAAAACAAGTTCTGCAACCCCCAGCACCTAGGACATAAAATCAGAAGCCACCAGTGACCAGCAAGGATAGGCTACAGTACTGTCTCTTTCCCTAAATAAACTGAGAATGCCTTTCTGTGATTGAGAAATACAAGATATCCTAGAACCCATGCTTAGTTCAACAGACCTCCCTACGTCCCTGGTGATGTGGACTGAGCCCCCAGGGAAGGTAGGTGATACTTTCGGGTTTGTGACGAGTGAGAGAGTGAAAGTCGGAATTCAGGTCTGTGGTGACCAAGCCAGTTCTCCCCGTCACTGTCCACCACACAGTCCCTCAGTCACGTCGGCCTTGTCACAGGATCTGACTGGGCGAGCGAATAAAATCAAGGCTTCACAGCCCCCTGGACCCTGTATGACTTGCCCTCCAGCTCACCCCACCTCTCTAACCCAGTGTCCTCCTTTCTCCCACTCTCAGCCTCCTCCTAAGACACTGACCTCCCTGCAGGCCCGCACAGCCTTTCCGCTTATCGGGCCCTCTGTCTGGAATGTTCTCCCAGGGGTCCTCATGCTCATTCCTGTGCTCCCGGGACGCGGCGGAGAGGCCACGTTATACTCACGGCCTCCCTGAGCACTGAGGAAGAGCGGGCACACCCTCCGTCCTCACGGGGCCACCCCCTCCTCACCCTGCACTGCTTTCTCCTCACCACGGGCATGCTGTGCTTCTGTTTGCTGTGGTCTTCATGCCGTCTCCCCAGAGCTCAGAATGGTGCCGCACACGTGAGAAGTGTACTGAACACAGAAAGGAATGACCGGATGAAGGACAGCATTTCGAAATGACAGAATGGCGAAAGCAGACTTGTGGCTGTAGGAAAGCTTATGACACGTGTCCACCACCAGTGAGCATTCGGACAGAGCAGCGGTGGAAAGGGCCGGGCAGAAAATGCCAGGCTTTGGAGGTCACTTACGGTCTCTGACGTGTACACTTTTGGTTGGCTGGCTAGTTCTTAGACTCCTTTAAGGACTGTAAAAACTAGCTTAGCTAAGGGCAGTACGAAAACCAGCTGTGGGCTGAATTTGACCTGTAGGTTACGATTGACTGACTCCTCGATCTAGAATATTAAAAACTTCAGTTGGAAAGATGAACTGACAATAAACTGTTGGCAGCCTTGAGTGCCAGGCTAGCTATGGAATTTGACCTGCAGGAGTTCAGGAGCCACTGAAGGCAACTGGTATTCTGAAGATAATTGCATGGGAACGTTTTAGTAGGCTTTTTAGTTTAAAAGCACGCTGCAGAACTTTTTTAAATGTGAAATTACAAGTATCTGAGAAAAACTGTCATCATTTCTCAAGCCTGCCTTTGCCTGTCCTTCCCAAATCAGTTCAGGGTTCAATCCTTTGAGATGCTGTCGCTAACATCATCTCCTCCCTTATATGTTCCTTTTAAAGCTCACCTGTATCAAAGAACCCATCTCACTGTGTTAAAATTGTCTGGTTACTCGTACATTTCCCCTGATTAAACAATGTGATCCTTCAGGGAAGAAAATGTGCTTTTTAAAATCTCTGTACCCCTAGCCCTTAATACAATGTCTAGCACATTGTAGACAAACTGAAAATAGCTGCTAAATTACTCAACAACTCTGCTCAATGTAAGGGTGTGGGGGAAGAACCCTTAAAAGTCCAATGAAATGGCATGTTTTCAATATGTCTCATGTCTCAAGAAATCTGTGGTCTAGAATGCGCCCAAAGGCTCCCTAGTGTCTTACTTATTTATCAGGGACCCTAGTGTCTTATTCCTGTAAGATGGCCTCGAAAGACTAAAATTTACAAGGACATTTTCAAGAACTTGAAACAAAAACCTCAGGACTTAGATGTATGTTGTCAGGACAAAGCCAGTCAGTGGCGTTCAGAAGTCATGCAGGAAAAGGCAGCAGGACGTTAGATGCTGGACATTAGGTAGCGAGGATTTTGAGTTTATTCACGGAGAGCCACCCGGTAAAGGCACTGGACATCTGGCCCCGGGCTGGGTGCTGGTGACACAGACAAAATGAGATCAGGTCCCTGTCCCTGGGGATGCTACACTTCAGCTGGAAAGACAGAGAGAAACGGCATTGCAAGGAGGCAGGATCCTTCTTCAAGTGCAGGAGGGTAAACACGACCTGTTGCTGAGGACCTACGAGCAGCAGTCTGTCTGGACAGGAAGGAAGGGCTGATGGGGCAGGGAGTGGGCAGGAAGGTTTGCTGAGGGATGCTACCTCTAAAGGGAGTCCTCAGGGGTGAGGAGGCATTAAGATGAGAAAAGAAGAACTTCAAGAGGTCCCCAGGTTAAAGGGGGGTGAGGGGATGCAGGGGTAAATGGATGCCACATGGCCTGGATGCCGAGTGCGAGTAAAGGCCCATCAGAGCCTGAGCGAGGGGAGGAGTGGGCCAGCACGAAGGGCATGTGTGCTGGGCCAGAGGACAGCTCTCTCTCACGCGCGTGCCTGGGAAGCCGTGCAAGGAAGGAGCTGACACAGAAGAATGGCACAATCAGTGCTGTCGCTGTCATGAATGGCTTGATTCAAAATTCACCAAGATAACTTCCCTTGTGTGCAGGTACCTTAAGGCTGATGAAATCTCACCAAGCAGATACTATTTTTTTCTTTTAAAGATGAATATAGTGTGACTTTCAGATAAGGTGGATATTTATAAAATGACAGGTGCCTTAGGAAAAGCCAGATACTACCTACAGAGTCAGAGCAGGAAAGCAGGAAACCATTCACACTGCTAATAGTAACTGTATTAACTAATGGAAAAGTCAAGAGCAAAATTATTTCACTCACACTTTGGTTTTAACATCACAGTTAATTTGAGAGACTGAAAAAATTTTCTTTGACTAATACAGGATAGGGAGATAGCCTTTCTTTCTGAGTTCTAGTTAAAACCTGCCTCCACTTTTCTTTCATCTCCTCCTTTTCAAGAACAGACAGTCCAATGCTTTCCATGTGCTGGGCCTAATCTTGGCACAGAGAATACAAAAGGAAATTAAAACACAATCTCCACCTTAGAAGAACATCCATCCTAATGGTAAAACCAAACACAAAAGTAAGTATTCATAAAATGTGACAGAAATATAAACTAACTATGCAGGTGCAAGAAAAAGTTATCTGTCTTAGAAAGGCAAGAAAGTCTTTACAAAGGAGGTGGCACCTAAGCAAGGACTTGATGGATGAGCAAGGATTCCTATGAAGAAGCGGGTGAGGTGAACTTGCAACATGGGGAATTTGTCGTTGTTTAGTCACTAAGTTGTATTTGACTCTGCGACCCCATGGACTGTAGCACGCTAGGCTTCCCTATCCTTCGCTGTCTCCTGGAATTTGCTCAAACTCATGTCCATTGACTCTATGATGCCATCCAACCATCTCATCCTCTGTCCCCCTCTTCTCCTGCTCTCAGTCTTTCCCAGCACCAGAGTGTTTTTCAGTGTCAGCTCTTTGCATCAGGTGGCCAAAGCTTCCAAACATTTCTGCCCAAGATCCACACATTGTATGCATCAAATCTCAATATCAGAATATATGCATGGGTGGCTCAGAGGTTAAAGTGTCTGCCTCCAATGTGGGAGACCCGGGTTCGATCCCTGGGTTGGGAAGATCCCCTGGATAAGGAAATGGCAATCCACTCTAGTATTCTTGCCTGGAGAATCCCATGGACAGAGAAGCCTAGTAGGTTAGAGTCTATGGGGTTGCAAAGAGTCGGACACGACTGAGCGACTTCACCTTCACCTTCATGTATGCATGTATTAAAAGCCCAAGTTTCATGAAACAATATACCCCCTAGTGTGGTGAGGTACAATTTGGTATTCTGTGATATTAGTCCACTGTCCAGTATTTTTCCTGTTTTAATGCCAATCCAAACACTGTAATTGCAGGATCCACTAATGGATTATAACTCATAGTTTGTAAAGCACCTGCCAATCTGCTCCAAGGATGACAGGATGACTTGCAGGGACCAGCAAAGGTCGAGGCTACCAATGAGGTATCACATTATCTAAGTTAGATTTAATTGACTTCAACAAAGAAGAAATCCCTTTATGTTCTTCTGACAGCATGATGTTACTCTCTCTGCTGACGCTGAATGTTATATGTGGGTACTTTAAATCCATCTACTTTCCTTCCTAGATTATGAGATCTATCAGAGCAGGATCCATATCTTACTCATTTTTGACTCTCAGTGCTTAGTCTAACATTTTAAGCACTGTTTTAAATTGTAAACATAGAATATTATGAAATAGTACCTTAAATGTTATCCAACAGAAAACGAAATTGACAAGTTTGGGAAATGTTTGCTTTACTATAGTTTACAAGCTGCTGCTGCTGCTGCTAAGTCGCTTCAGTTGTGTCTGACTCTGGGCGACCCCCACAGACAGCAGCCCACCAGGCTCCCCGTCCCTGGGATTCTCCAGGCAAGAACACTGGAGTGGGTTGCATTTCCTTTTCCAGTGCATGAAAGTGAAAAGTGAAAGTGAAATCGCTCAGTCGTGTCCGACCTTCAGCAATGCAATGGCCTGAGGCCTTCCAGGCTCCCTCCATCCATGGGATTTTCCAGGCAAGAGTACTGGAGTGGGGTGCCATTGCCTTCTCTGAGTTTACAAGCTATTCAAACATAAAAATAAGAATGCAGGTTTTGTCATAGTGAATCATATACTTTAAAAAGTCAACAGTAGAATTTTGCTCCTCTGCTTTAACTGTCAATTGCTTATATAATAAAAATGAATCATGCAGGACACAGAGGCCACTTTATCTTTGCCTTTTCCCTTATGTAATAATCACAGTAATATTATCATTCTTCAGTAAAGCGTAAATGGCCCTATCCTCTGTACTGTTTACGTTCAGTACTGACATAGCTAATACATCCCTAAGTTTTTCAACAACTTGAGGGTCACCTTTATCTTAACAAAGAGGGCCATGAAGAATGTTAGAAACAAGATGTTCCTGCAATCAGTAATGAAGGTTCCTGCCCACTGGGGCTGGGAAAGCATTCATTCATATTTTCCATTTAAAAATCTTTTCCTATCATATGCATGCATGGGATACACAAATTATTAAGAGCATTTTAAGTAGATCTAATGAGTTTATGTCTAAACCAAGTGTAAGTATGAAAATCTAGATCTTATTCTAACTCTTACAACTATTTTGGATCATTCAAAACCAAACTGAACTGTTGCTAGATGTTTGAAACTGGGCTGAAAGGAATTCAAATGTTATTTTTAGATGTTCTAGGTGACAGTAAACAGAAAGAGGGATAAAGAAAAGCAGAAGGGGAACTGACTGGTACTGAGCACCTACTGACACCAAGATCTTTATTCTTGCTATTTTATTTAATCTTCACAATGGTTATTCAAGGTGCCTGTTCCAGATACTGTGCTTGTCTCCCTTACGTCCACTCCACACCTTGTCTAGTAAATGCCGACCATGCAATGGGCATGGGACTGACTCAGGGCTGCCTAGGGTTAGTCCTGATGCAGTGAGACCATTCACGGTAATCCCACACCTCTCACCACAGTGGTTAGTTCAGGTGGTCGGGCTGACTGACTACCAAAAGCCACAGGCATCTGTTCGAGGGTTATGTAACCCCTGAGTGAGAGACTCAGGTTTTCTTTCCTGTGCGCACGTGGAGCTTTCTCACCCTACCTGCTGTGTATGGATTAGGAAGTGATGTAGCCTGTTTCCATCAGTCAGTGCACTGAAGCAAAGAGCCTGAGGGTGAAGCCGAAACCACAGACCACAGAGAAAAGAGACAGAAACTGGCTCGTTGATGACCACTCACTGCTGAATCACCCAACCCCAAAGTCAGCACCACCTCTGAGCTTTTGAGTTTCATAAGCCAGGAAATTTTCTGCTCAGTTAAGCTAATTTAATTGGATTTTCACTTGTGTCTAAAAACATTCTAAAATTAATCTATATTTATATAGGAGTAATTATTATTCCCCATTATATAGAGGAAACTCAAGAGTCATTTTCCCAAGGTCGAGCTTGATGGGAACTCAGGAAGGTCTAACTATAAACCTGTCTCTCTATTCATCACCGAGCTGCCACTCACAGAACTTCACAATGTGTCTAAGATTCACCACGATTTAATTTGATACGATCAGAGGCCACAATATTCACTTCAGTTCAGTTCAGTCACTCAGTCGTGTCCAACTCTTCGCGACCCCATGAACCGCACAATGCCAGGCCTCCCTGTCCATTACCAACTCCCGGAGTCCACCCAAACCCATGTCTGTTGTGTTGGTGATGCCATCCAACCATATCATCCTCTACCCTCCCCTTCTCCTCCTGCCCTCAATCTTTCACAGCATCAGGGTCTTTTCAAATGAGATAGCTCTCCACATCAGGTCACCAAAGTATTGGAGTTTCAGCTTCAACATCACTCCCTCCAATGAATACCCAGGACTGATTTCCTTTAGGATGGACTGGTCGGATCTCCTTGCAGTCCAAGGGACTCTCAAGAGTCTTCTCCAACACCGCAGTTCAAAAGCATCAATTCTTTGGCGATCAGCTTTCTTTATAGTCCAACTCTCACATCAATACATGACTACTGGAAAAACCAGAGCCTTGACTAGACAGATCTTTGTTGGCAAAGCAATGTCTCTGCTTTTTAATATGCTGTCTAGGTTGGTCATAACGTTCCTTCCAAGGAGTAAACATCTTTTAATTTCATGGCTACAGTCACCATCTGCAGTGATTTGGGAGCCCCAAAAACAGTCAGCCACTGTTTCCAACTGCTGCCCCATCTATTTGCTGAAGTGATGGGACCAGATGCCATGATCTTAGTTTTCTGAATGTTGAGCTTTAAGCCAACTTTTTCACTCTCTTCTTTCACTTTCATCAAGAGGCTCTTCAGTTCTTCTTCACTTTCTGCCATGGTCTGCATATCTGAGGTTATTGATATTTTTTCCAGCAATCTTGATTCCAGCTTGTGCTTCTTCCAGCCCAGCATTTCTCATGATGTATTCTGTACATAAGTTAAGTAAGCAGGGTGACAATATACAGCCTTGATGTACTCCTTTTCCTATTTGGAACCAGTCTGTTGTTCCATGTACAGTTCTAACTGTTGCTTCCTGACCTGTATACAGGTTTCTAAAGAGGCAGGTCAGGTGGTCTGGTATTCCCATCTCTTTCAGAATTTTCCACAGTTTATTGTGATCCACACAGTCAAAGGCTTTGGCATAGTCAATATAACTGAAATAGATGTTTTTCTGGAACTCTCTTGCCTTTTTGATGATCCAGCAGATGTTGGCAATTTGATCTCTGGTTCCTCTGCCTTTTCTAAAACCAGCTTGAACATCAGGAAGTTCATGGTTCACATATTGCTGAAGGCTGGCTTGGAGAATTTTGAGCATTACTTTATTAGCATGTGAGATGACTGCAATTGTGCAGTAGTTTGAACATTCTTTGGCATTACTTTTCTTTGGGAGTGGAATGAAAACTTCCCTTTTCCTGTCCTGTGGCCACTGCTGATATTTCCAAATTTGCTGATATATTGAGTGCAGCACTTTTACAGCATCATCTTTTAGAATTTGAAATAGCTCAACTGGAATTCCATTGCCTCTGCTAGCTTTGTTCATAGTGATGTTTCCTAAGGCCCATCTGACTTTACATTCCAGGATGTCTGGCTCTAGGTGAGTGGGAGAATCACACCTTCATGATTATCTGGGTCATGAAGATCTTTTTGTACAGTTCTTCTGTGTATTCTTGCCACCTCTTCTTAATATCTTCTGCTTCTGTTAGGTCCAGGGAATGGCAAACCACTTCAGTATTCTTGCCTCAAGAATCCCCTGAACAGTATGAAAAGGCAAAAGATACGACACTGAGAGATGGATTCCCCAGGTTAGTAGGTGCCTAATAAGTTACTGGAGATCAGTGGAGAAATAATTCCAGAAAGAATGAAGGGATGGCGACAATATTAATGGAGAGAATTTTCCAGATTTTCCAGGGTCAGTGTTAATTTAAAAGTGTTTTACTCTGTTCTGCTCATGGAAATTTTATCATTTGATAAATGGCATCGATTCGTCATGGTCTTCCACACATATGGGTGGGATGAAAAACTCACTCATCAGATGACATACGCTAGGCAAAAAGCTGGTTATACTATGATTAAGGAACTTTGCTAGGTGATTCAGTGACCAAAAGGTTAAATAGCATCCTCAAAGGATGTTTACAGAAATGCATTATGAAAGCAGAGATACAGCACACATGCCTGCACTACAGTAATTAGCACAAACTGAGTCAGGCTCATGTCAATGCCTCTCTGGTCCTTCTTCATCTCTCCCATAAAATACCACACTGGCCTTTACACTGGAGTTTCCCTGTATCCAAGCGGGTGCCTTCTGTTCCTTTCTCTGATCATCACCAAGGTGATCTTTCTAAAGCAAGAATCTAGAGAATGTCACTACCCAGCCTAAAATTTACGTCTAATTGGTCCATTCTCAGGGTAGTCTAAAACCTTTAGCCAGGTAAGCATTCATTCATTACCAGGCTCTTTCTTCTCTCTGTAGCCTCATCAAGATACTTCACATGTCTTGTAGTCAACTGAAGGCACTAGATTATTCCATGCCTGTACCAAACTGCCGCATCTACCTGGAATGCCTCTCCTCTTTTAATTTTTCCCTATATGACAAACACCCTCATTTATTAAGACTGGGCTCAAATACCTCATCTACTATGAGGCCTTTCCTGGCTGGTCCCATCAACTAACTGTTAACCATTTTTACCTCACTGCTGCCACATTACAAGTCATCGATCATATCAATTCTGAGTCCTTCACTACTATATTTGTTTACCGTCTCCATCTATGAAAAGTTCCCCCTGACTGTCAGGTAGACAGCAACAACCAGCATCCTGAGATGGCTGCAATTAGACGGGATCTTCTTCGGGTACCATTACTAGAAAAGCTTTTGGTACCAGCTGAGTGGAGAGGGCATGACTTTCCATTATAAACCCCTTTACTGCACAGGCAAGAGACAGTATTCATAAAATGGCAATTAGAAGATAAATCTGCTTATAAGTTTACAAGGTACTTAATAAATGAGAGAAGGGATCATAGGATGAACAAAGAATGGAGGAGGAGAGGAGGATCCACATCACTGAAGATTTATGGTTGAACAACGAAAAATTCAGAACCCTGAAGTCAGCTAGGCAGAGAATAACATTTCAGCAGGCAAGTTATTTCTGGATTTTTCTCCTTTTTTTTCTGAATGTTAAAATACACTTTGATATTTGCTGTACATGATTCTAAGACTGCTGATTTATTCTTCTGTCTTCCTCAAGACGTCGACCCCCTGTGAATTTAGAGCTCACAAGCCTCCCAGGAAGGAGTGTGTACTCTTTCTTGTGCTTTATTCATGGAGAAGTCTGCAAGGGCTACAGAAACACACAGCAGCTGAGCGCCTGCCAAACTCCTCCTCGGCAACAGAGGCATCATCATTTATGATTGGATGGCGAACACGGTCTTTCTGCCAATTTTCAATCTTACTAAATTATTACCATAGCCAATTTGAAATAATTTCCAAGCACAAACAGAGAATGAGTTTTCAGCTTGCCAGTCAAGCCAATAATCACGAGTACCCAAGATGGGCTTTTGCAGCCAAATTTCTCAGTCAAGGGAGGCTGTGGGAAGCAAGATTTGGGGAGCAGGCCTATCGACGAATCCTGACTTGGTCACATCTAGCTCATGAGACACAGTCTCATGAGCAGTCTCATGGAGCAGTCATTTAACAACCTTGAGCTTTAGTTTTCTTATCTCTTAAAATGATGATAAAAGTATTTATTTCACAGAGGTGGCAGGATAATTCACAGAGTAACATTACAATAAACACCACCTTCCCCTTCTTATAGTATCTTATTTGAGGGCTGGATGCGAAGAGGAAAACGGTTAATCCACATCCATAGTTAGCCTAGATGACTATGAAAGACATTCAGAAGAAGACATTAGTTCCTCTTATTGTTACAGGGTAATGCTGACAGACAATCTAAGGGCCAATTCTCAGGCCTCTTCTTCTATAGGTCACAATACTCAGAGTGGATGCCATACCCACAATCCCCCCTTGAGGAAGCAGCCAAAGGGGCCTGTTACACACAGGCTGTCTGCTTGGCAACAAAACTCTTTTGAATCTGACCACAGCTATATTCCTAGCACTGAGAGCAATTTCTGATAGACAGGAGGCACTGATGGTGTTTTTCCATTCTTGGATAACAAATAACCCAAATTTACAAGCTTAAAACATTGATTATCTCACAGTTCCAATGATTCATGAATCTGGTATGGTTTAGCTAGGTGCCTCTCTGGATTAAGATCTTTCACGAGGCTAGAAATGAACCACTGGTCAGCTCTGTGGTTTCATCAGGTCGCTTGGCTGGGTGCCAGGAGACGCGTAACCACAGTTACTCCATGGTGACTGGCCATCTGGGGCTCTTCACAACAAGGTGCGTCAATTCCCCAAGAGTGCATGACCCAAGGAGGGGAGACGGCACCCAAGAAAGAAGCCACGGTCTTGTCATAACTTAATTTTGTAAAGGGCATCCTTTACAAAATTGTGCTGTACATATTCTGCTTGTTAAAAGTAAATTAAGTCAGTTCAGTCCATACTCAAAGGGAGGAGATCACACAGGGGATTAAACACTGGAAGGTCAAGATCATTAAGGGTTATTACACAGGTTGTCTTTCCCAGCCCATTCATTGACTCAAAAATATCTGGTCAGTGAATGAACAAATTAGCCAACTATGTCTACTTGAAGAGATCCTTTGCCAAATAGGAAAACCAGACCAACTTCTAGGGAAATCTGTGGATTTTTCATTTTTCATAAATAGAAAAAGGGCAAGTGGGCAAATAATCAATTTTGGAAATGGAAAGACCACATAAGACTTTTAACAGGTCAGGCTTTCTTTTCCTGAGAGTCTTATAACAGGCCATTTTTCACAGGATTGTCTGTGTTTTATTTATGAATAAATTATATTATATCATATTATGCTTCAAAAACTATTTTCCATCCTTTGAGTATTCTACCTGCTCCTTTTATTCTGTGCCTTTGACAATCACATGGGAAAGACAATTGTTTTTAGATTTGCTCCTTTTGCTTATCTCCTAAGCTCCTGTCTTTTTGCATTTTTTGTCAAGACAGGATACGCTTATCAAACAAAACTCTCACCTTGGAAAATAGAAGAAAATGGTGCCTTAAATGAAAAGGCATTAAAGAACAGGAATGGAAGGATAATGTTTACAACTGTAATAATATATACAATCTAGCTGAAGGTCAGATGAGAGCAATATATATTGCACATTTAAAAACTCTGAAATAAAATAATCACTACTATGTAGCATTAGTAACCAATATAGCCTGGAATATAGAAGACATTCAGTAAACATTTACTGATTATCTCTTCCTTTGAACACACCGTATTTATTAATATCCTTAATGATACTTTTTATATTAAATTATAAATTCATTTGATATGTATTCATACATTTATCCCAATCAACTGCGAGCTTTGAAAGGGCAAGAAGCTTAGCAGCCTTTTTTTATCTGTTTCCAGCACCTAGAACAATGGCACTGAAAATGTGCTCACATAAACAGTTTCTGAATGTACCTGGAATGCATAAAACTCACTCAGTTTGAAATAAAATGAGTCAAATGTTGACTACATCAAAACTAAAGATAAACAGGCAAAATACGAGATTATAGGAGAAAAAAATTATGAGTTAGTATTCAGTCACCCTGTAAAACTGAGTAAATGTAATGCTTTACAGTCAAGTTTGCTAAGTCACTCCACTCGTGTCCAACTCTTTGTGGCCCCATGGAATGTGGCCCACAAGGCTTCTCATTCCATGGGATTCTCCAGACAGGAATATTGGAGTGAGTTGCCATTTTCTTCTCCAATAGTCAAGTTTAGTATGATTATAAAACAGCAACAACAAACACCATTAAAATTTAGGGGGAAAATGGACAACATATGAGTATGCCTGATACGTACAGCTGACTGATCTTTGACAAAAGAACAAAGGCAATACAATGGAGCAAAGACAGTTTTTTCAACAAATGGTGCTGGAACAACTGGACATCCACATGCCAGAAAAAGGAAGGAAAAAAACTCAATCTAAATCCAGACCTACATCTCTCACAAAAATTAACTACAAATGGACCTTATACTTAAGCATAAAACAGAAAACTAAAAACTTTTAAGAGATCACATAGGATAAAATATAGATGGCCTAAGTAGGGATATGAGTTTTCAGATATAATACCAAAGATATAATCCAAAAAGAAATAGTTGATAACTAGACTTTACTAAAATTAAAAACTTTTGCTCTGAGAAATATAATGTCGAGAAAGTAAGAGACATGCTACAGATGGGAAGAAAATAGTTGCAAAAGAAACATCTGATAAGCTACTGTTATATAAAATATACAAAGAACTCTTAAAACAACAATAAGAAAACAAGCCAGTTAAAAAATGGGCAAAGGACTTTAAAACACATCTCACCAAAAGTATATACAGATGGCAAATAAACATGTAAGAAGATACTGGATATCATATATCCTCAGGGAAATGTAAATTTAAAAAGCAGTGAGATACCACTATAGACAGATCAGAATGGCCAAAATCTAGAACTCTGAGACCATCAAATGCTGGTTAGGATGTGGAGAAACAAGGACTCTCATTCATTGCTTGTGGGAATGCAAAATGGTACAGTCACTTTGGAAGACAGTTTGGAAGTTTCTTACAAAATTAAACACACTCTTACCATATAATTGTATTCTCTGATATTCATCCAAAGGAGCAGAAAACTTACATCCACATAAAAACCTGCACGTTAATGTTTACAACAGCTTTAATCATAATTTCCAAAAATTAAGAAATGACCACATGTCCTGTGGTAGGTGAATGAATAAATAAACCAGTATACCCACACAATGGGATATTATTCAGCATTTAAAAGAAATAAACTACCATGCCATGAAAAGACACAAAGAATCTCAAATGCGTATTACTAAGTGAAAGAAACCAATCTGAAAAGGCTATGTAGCATATGACTATATGTAGCTACACTCTACACAAAAGGATAAACTATACAACATTCTAAAAGAGGCAAAAACATGGACACAGTAAAAAGATAAATGGTTGCCAGGGGTTTGGGGGTGGAGGTCATGAATAGGGGAGAACACAGAGGATTTTTAGGGCAATGAAATACTCTGATATTCTAGTGTGGTTAGATAATAATGTCACTGTGCATCTTCCCACACCTACAGAAAGAACAACACTAAGGTGAACCGTAAGGTAAACTATGGGCTTTGGGTGATGATGATGTGTCAAGTGTAGATTTATCAACTGAAAAAAAAAAAAAAAAAAAGTATCTCCCAGTGAGGGATCTTGAAAGCGGGGAGATTATACATGTATAGGGGCAGGAACAACTAGGAAACCTCTGTACCTTCCTCTTAATTTTGTTGTGAACCAAAACTGCTCTAAAATATAGTCCTAAAAAATATATATGAGAAAGGAACTTTTCACTGAGAAAAGGATCTTCAGAAACAGTGTCTTCTGAGACAAACATCCATTTGACATGCATCCTTTCAATTTAAAAAAATTATGAAGATCAAAAGATCTTCATTCACTGTTGTAATGTATACACAAAGATCAATGTGGATATACACACACACATAATAGTAATTAGAAAGACATGCATGTAGTTTCTTTGGCTTTAAAGTTAGTATGTTTGATGTTAAATCAACTAAGATCCACTGACTTACATATAAGAAAGTATGCATGCATTATGGCACTACATCAGCTTTAAGAGTTGGTTTTTTTTCAATATTTTTTTTTACCATTTTTCCATTTTACTATTGAAAAAAAAAAACTTAAAGCTGATGTAATGCCATAATGCATACATACTTTCTTATATGGAAGTCAGTGCATCTCAGTTGATTTAAGATCAAACATATCTAACTTTAAAGTCAAAGAAACTAAATGGTATGGACCTACCAGAAGCAGAAGATACTAAGAAGAAGTGGCAGGAATATACAGAAAACCTGTACAAAAAGATCTTTATGACACAGATAATCAAGATGGTGTATTCACTCACCTAGAGCCAGATATCCTGGAATATGAAGTCAAGTGGGCCTTAGGAAGCATCTCTACGAACAAAGCTAGTGGAGGTGATCTAATTCCAGTTGAGCTATTCAAATCCTAAAAGATGATGCTGTGAAAATGCTGCACTCAATATGTCAGCAAATTTGGAAAATTCAGCAGTGGCCAACAGGACTGGAAAAGGTCAGTTTTCATTCCAATCCCAAAGAAAAGTAATGCCAAAGAATGCTCAAACTATTGCACAATTGCACTCATCTCACATGCTAGTAAAGCTCAAAATTCTCCCAGCTAGGCTTTAGCAACACGTGAACCGTGAACTTCTAGATGTTCAAGCTGGTTTTAGAAAAGGCAGAGGAACCAGAAACCAAATTGCCAACATCTGCTGGATCACTGAAAAAGCAAGAGAGTTTCAGAAAAACATCTATTTCTGCTTTATTGACTATGCCAAAATCTTTGAGTGGATCACAATAAACTGTGGAAAATTCTGAAAGAGATGGGAATACCAGACCACCTGACGTGCCTCTTGAGAAATCTGTATGCAGGTCAGGAAGCAACAGTTAGAACTGTACATGGAACAACAGACTGATTCCAAATAGGAAAAGGAGTACGTCAAGGCTGTATATTGTCACCCTACTTATTTAACTTATATGCATCATGAGAAACATCATGAGAAACACTGGACTGGAAGAAACACAAGCTGGAATCCAGATTGCCGGCAGAAATATCAGTCACCTCAGATATGTAGATGACAGCACCCTTATGGGAGAAAGTGAAGAAGAACTAAAGAGCCTCTTGATGAAAGTGAAAGAAGAGAGTGAAAAAGTTGACTTAAAGCTAAACATTCAGAAAACTAAGATCATGGCATCTGGTCCCATCACTTCAGGGCAAATAGATGGGGAAACACTGGAAATAGTAGCTGACTTTATTTGGGGAGCTCCCAAATCACTGTAGATGGTGACTGCTTGCTCCTTGGAAGGAAATTTATGACCAACTTAGATAGCATATTAAAAAGCAGAGACATCACTTTACCAACAAAGATCTGTCTAGTCAAAGCTATGGTTTTTCCAGCAGTCATGTATGGATGTGAGATTTGGATTATAAAGAAAGCTGAGCACCGAAGAACTGATGCTTTTGAACTGTGGTGTTGGAGAAGACTCTTGAGAGTCCCTTGGACTGCAAGGAGATCCGACCAGTCCATCCTAAAGGAAATCGGTCCTGAGTATTCATTGGAGGGAGTGACGTTGAAGCTGATACTCTAATACTTGGTCCACCTTATGCGAAGAGCTGACTCACTGGAAAAGACCTTGATGCTCGGAAAGATTGAGGGCAGGAGGAGAAGGGGATGACAGAGGATGAGATGGCTGGATGACATCACCAACTCAATGGACATGAGTGATAGACAGGGAGGTCTGGCATGCTGCAGTTTTCAGGGGGTCGCAAAGAGTAGGACACAAATGAGTGACTGAACTGAAGTGTCTAAAACCTTATTACATATAAAAGTAGAGGGTGGCAGAATCACAGTCCCCAAAGAGGGGACTAATCCTCAGATCTTCCAACGTGCTATGGTAATGGCAAAGGGACTTTGCTGATGTGATTAATGGTCCAGTCCCTGTAATGGGGAGATTATCCAGGGCTTTCCACACAGGCTCTCATCTTTTCATGTGAGCCGTTGAGAGTGAGACCCTTTCCTGGCTTTGGTTGGAGAGAAGTATGTGAAGACAGAGAATCAGAGAGAGGCAGTGTTGTCGGCTTTGAAGATGGAGGAGAGGGGCCATGAGCCAAAGAAGGAGTTTCACTTCCTTCACTCACCACTGGATTCTCCCTTGGAACCTCCGACAACAATGAAACCCTTTCTAAACCTGCATTTCAGCCCAGAGAGACCCCTGCCCAACCTCTCACCTATAAAATTAAAGACAACTAATGATATTATTTAAGCATTGAGGGTGTGGTAATCAGTTTCAATAGCACCAGAAAAAGTAATACATGGAGGCGATTTTTTTTTTTTTTACTTTTTCGTTTCTTCTCCATGTTTTTTTTTTTAAAGGAGAAACACACATATACATTGTGTCAAGGAAAAAGTGATTATAACTGAAACACATGAAATCCAGGCTATCTGAGGAATAAAGAAGAAATGGGGCATAAAAGTCTTGGGGGATATATGGTATTTTCATTCCATTTCTCAAAGGGCAAGGAAGGAAGTGATTCTATTTCTTGTTACAAAAAGAGACGAGATAAGGGGCAGATGCGGACTCAGTATAAGAAATAACATCAATGGATCCAATCTGCTTCAGAAAATAGTGGGTGCCTCCCTGAGGAAAAAAGATTATCATTTGCTGAAGACCTCTTACACTAAACAGATAAGACTAGGATTGGAATTCTGACTCAGCTACTAAGTTGCTTCTGACCTTGAACAAATTACTTAACCTCTAACCTTCATGTGCTCATTTCAAACCGAGATGTAATATCAACCTTGCAGGGTCAGTGTGATGATAACTACAGAGAAGGTCAAGTGGAGAGCCAGCTTCTGGTACATAATAAGTGAACAATAAATGGGAGCTATCACCACTGTTATTACACAGCACGTGCAGTGGTCTCTGTAGATGACAGATAACGCCTGAGGTCTTACAATTTATTGTTAGCTTGACCTTCATTTAGTACGTGTGGCAGGAACCACTTTCCTGTCCTTTGCACAGTTACTACCCAGGCCTGCAGAGGAGGACATTCCCGATTGGTCCTGAGAAGGAAAGTACTGCTCCTCTCTTCACCTTTCACTTCCGGGGGAGGAGGAGGGACAGCTGATGACACACGGGGGAAGACACTGACAAGGGGTGGCTAGTCCTTTCCCTTTCTTGCTGAGATGTGCCTGTGACTTTTCTCCTGCTCTTGGCCTCCCGGTAGCTGACATCTGTGCGATGAGTGTGGACTTTGGTTCAAGTGAGGCATTATGTGTCCAATACATTCATGTGACTACTGAACATTTGAAATGCAACTCGTCTTTATTAACAAGTGAGTCCGCAACAGATGGTAAAGAGCATGCAAAAATAAAAACAAAACAGCAAAAACAAAAATGTGGAAATATCTCGCTCATATTTTTATGGGCTTCCCTGGTAGCTCAGATGGTAAAGAATCTGACTGCAATGCAGGAGACCTGGGTTGAAATGGTAACATTTAGGACAATTTCACCTATTCTGTGTCACCTTTTTTTAATGTGACTACTAGAACTTCTCAAATTCAACAGGTGGTTCACATCACCATTCTACTGGGCAACACTAACCCAGAGGCCACCGCTCGGGGTCCCATGGGTGGGAATCAAGGTGGGAGGCAGCTCTCCTGAGGACGTACTCATGCTCTCCAAATAAAACATCCTCATGTTTGGCAGAGATGTCTCAAAGATCTGGGCAGGGAACACGTATGAGGAAGGCTGAACCATGCTTGCCACCCCAACCCCCACAACAATAAAGTAACTGATCTTCATCTGGCTGATCCCTCTGACTCTTAACTGACTGTAACTTTGGAAGACGAGACACTGTTTACTGCTCTTTCCCCATCAAACCCCAAAGATATGATGGAAATACTTCAATCCAGACAAGCACAAAGCAAAGGTAGCAGTCTTCTCGTGGTCCTTAGGGGCACAGAATTCAAAACCATGTATGTTGATTTCAGTTGAGAGATCTACTGAGGGTGATTTTCAGCAGAAACAAACATCGGCATGAGTGGCAAAGCTCCCTACAGAAAGGTCTCTGAGACAAGTGGGATTTCCTAGAATAAAAGACAGCAACAGGAGCCACTGGGACACAACTGAGAGGAACACAGAGCTTAAATGGGGAAATGGAGATTAGGTAGGCAGAGTGTCTGCAGACAGGGACACGTAAAATAAATCAGCCTCAGAGAGGAGACACCATGGATACTTTTTCTTCCCTCCATGGGGAACACACATCACAGTTAAACTTTTGATGGGAGACCTACCCACCCAATCTCTGGATAAGTGGTTTGACCTGATATGCTGCAAAGTTAAACCCAGTGGGGGTTTTCTCTGTCGACTCCCCTTTGCTCTCACCCCACCAGGCCTCTTCCATGCTCTCCACCCTTCACGGAATGTGTGTCCGGATTGAACTCGGAACAGGATTTTGCTTGGCTCTTTCAGAGCTGGTGATTTGCTTGAGTTTTCTAAATTACAAGGTGATGGAGTTGAGGTTGATATTGTTTTGTTTAGTTTTTTCTCTCTTTTTCTTTTAGAGTTTTTAAAATAAAATGCATGGAAAACGTGGGGCAGGATTAATTTAACTTCAGATTTGCTGAAGAAGCTACTCCTAGAGTGAAAGAAGGTGTATTCTGCTGAAAGAACCTGAATTATCACCCAGACACCTAACACAGCCCTTCTCTGTAAGACTGAGCAGAAACCAGGAAAATCATCTCTGAACTTTACTTTTGTTGAACTTACGCATTTTGGATTTCGATGGAATTGAACTTTAACTAAAAGGGCAAGTGGATTTGATTTTAAGGATGTCAATTTCTCCCCTGGGAATTTAATCACAGGAATTTAAATTGGGGTCATTTTAAAGTTGTTGACTTGTAACACTTGGCCTATTTCTACTCTCATTTAAGCTTGTGGCTTAACTTAAAACTTGTGATGAGTTTTAATCTTCAGTTCAGTTGGGCAAAAATCTGAGATGGGAAACAGAACAGAGAGTGAGTTTTTAGTGTCGTCCACAGGAAGGCGGAGGAGGGTCTCTTCTGACCTAGGCTGGAGTTTTCTACAACAGGTTGCACTGCCACGACTGGTCCCAGGAGGATGCACCACACGACTCACAGGGACGAGAGGAGTGGCCTCAGGGAGTGGGCATGGCAGGGCGGGCAACAGCACCAGGTCCCCACAGACTCTGGACTCCTTTTCCCCCTCACTGGCAAGAGGTTTCATTATCAAGCCAAATTAATTAAGCAAGCCAAAAGCCCACTGTCCTCTCCTCATCTTTCCATCATGAGGAGAAAATTTCCACTCCAACCAAACTACAGCAAGCGCACCACGGGCATCCCTCTCCCCTCTCCTGACTCCTCTCCACTGGGTGAGAGCAGACTTCAGAGCCACACGCTAATGCCCCAACCCCAGTCTGCCCTGCATGTCAGTGCACACCCATCTTTAGCTTCCTTCTAGAATGACTTTCTGCAGCCATTCTTAACATGCCAAGTTTCAAACAAGTGTGAACTTTCATGAAAGACAGATTATTGGGCTGCAGATCCAGGCCATGTTCCCCAATTCCAGCTCTTCCGACAGTATTTATTATTGATAGTCATTTTCATCCTCCTGAATTCTAAAAGGGGGGTGTGAGTAAAGAAGGAGTGGAGCCACGATTAATCATCACCCTCAAACTCTACTGCATTTAAGTCCTGGAAGAATCAATCACCTCTTCTCTAAAGCGAAATCCTGGCCTGGGAATGAAACTGAGGAAGAGGTGAATGTATGCTTCTTCCAGAGAACTCTCTGCTAAGCTTGATTAATATTTAAAAATGTGTATGTTCGCTAAAAATTATAAAAGCTAAACTTTGTAGACGGAAAAAATATATTGCAAGATCAAAAATTCATAGAGTGATATCATGATATTACCATGCACACATTCCACTTACATTTTCAAGTTCTTTCTGACACCTCTGCATTTGGAAAGCTGATTAGGAATTACACTATTTTGAGGAACTGAACTATAAGACAACCCTTTAGGCACTGACCAGACATATCTTCATTATTTCTTGTATTACACATACTTCACTTTCACTTTTCACTTTCATGCATTGGAGAAGGAAATGCAACCCACTCCAGTATTCTTGCCTGGAGAATCCCAGGGATGGGGGAGCCTGGTGGGCTGCCGTCTATGGGGTCGCACAGAGTTGGACACGACTAGAGCAACTTAGCAGCAGCAGCAGCAGCAAGAAGTTGAAATGCTCTTTCATGTGGGCACCAGGATGGCTGTGGTTTTAAGAAGAGTAACTTATAACTGGTTCTCAAAGTGTGGGCCACCCCACAAAGGTTTATGACTCTTTTCAAGAGGTTCACAAGGTCAAAATTATTTTGATAATGACATGAAAACATTATTTACCTTTTTTCACCATGTTAACACTTAGATGATGGTAAAAAAGCAAAGGTGGATAAAACTGTGAAGACTTAGCACAATCAAGGGAGTGGCACCAAGCTGTCCTAAGAGTCACTGTGCTCTCCACTGATATTTTCATTTGTGAATGTTCTTGATGAAGGAGTAAAAATAATTCATTAAATCTCAACCACTGAGTGCATTATCTCTGAAGAACTGAGAGATACACATAAAATGCCTCACTGTGTACTGAAATACAATAAAGAAAAAGTGTCTGAATGACTCTCTCAGTCATGAAGAGGTGAAGTAGCTGCTTTGGCATACATTACCATTTGTGCTTGAAAGAACGACTTAATAGACAAATTATGGCTATTCAGACTTGAATATTTGGCAAACATTTTCTCCAACGTGAACAAAGTGAGCCTGTCACTTCAAGAAAAATAACTCACAGTATTTATTGCCAATGACACAACTTAAGCTTTCAAGCAAAAATCAGAATTTTGGAAAACATGTACCCGCAACTGTGAGCATGACAGCTTCGCAATGCTCAGAGACTCACTGGATGAGATGAGTGTTCAGACTAATCCATGTGATTTTGTTGATGATATATAAGGCTCTGTATCAACATTTGGATGATTTGCATAACTCAGTGAGTCAATTTTCCAAATGCTTAATGCATTATATTCCAAATCATACACGGGTAAAAGAGCCATTCAAAGTGTGATCTAGAACAACAGTTTTAGTATAATGGAGCACAGAGATATCAAGGATAGGGTTTCTGATTCTACACTACAACTAGCCTGTAAGAATCTATCATTTGTTAAGAGTTTTGGTGTGTCAAGAACACTCAAAATTACACCACAGGCCATTAAACCGTACCTCCCTTTTCTAACCTTCTGTCTGTGTAAGGCTGAAAACTTCATCTTCTTCAACCCAAACAACAAAAACTGAATATAGAAAGAAATATGAGAACCTAGCTGTGTTCTATTAATATTAAGCCAGACATGTAACTGTAAAATGATGTCACGTTTTCATTTTTTTGTGTGTGAAATAACTTTCTATTTTCCATTAAGAGGTGCTATTATCATCAACCTATAAATGGATCTATTATGGGTAGTCTTAAGTGAATTAAACATATATTTTTAAAATATGTTGGTTTTAATTTCTAATATAAATATCAACAAATATTACATAAACAAAAGTTGTTTAGGATCTTCAATAATTGCTAAGAATAATAAGGCATTCACAAATCAAAAGATGTAAAAACTGCCCATCTATGATAATAACTATTTTAACAACCACTTTAAGGAGTATCTGTTTTTATACTATGCTAGATACCTGGAACTTTGGAGATAAAAGGCAACATCATTGCCCTCAACGAATTTCTAATTTCATAGGGTAATTCTCAATTACTATAATTTTACTGTAAAGAAAAAAACCCTTAATTTTAAGTTTCTTACAGGCATGTCTTTTATGTCTTGATGTCTCCAATGGCAACTAATGGAGTATACAGCACACAATAAAGCCTAAATACTTTCTAAATCTGTATAGCATGCATTTGATTGATGCATCAGAAAGTCATATATCATGCCAAGCAATTAGGAAATATGCATTACCTAAACATTTCTACATAGATTTCTGACACCAATTGTTCACTATGGTGAAAAATGCACTCCGTTCTTAGTTAACAGACAGGATTAGCACTGGAAAGATCCTGAAGTTATAGCTACAATGTAGCCTTTTACTTGTGACTTAAAATTCTGAAGTAAAATTTATGTTTAGATCATATCATGGTTTTTAAGATAAATCTATTTTTCTACAGCAAGTAGTCTAGACAATAGGATAAGGGAGGAAATAGAAGCTTAGTTCAAGAATCTAAACAGTCTTATGAACAAGAGATGCCCTCGTGGCATTTCCACAGCTTCAGAAGGCAGAACCAGAAAGTGGGCAACGTAAGAGAAAGAAAGAGAGAGAAGGGGCGGAGAGAGAGAGAGAGAGTGAATAAATATAGAAGCAGAGGTAGTGGCTTAACTAACAATAGAAATGATGCTCAAGGTCAGAGGTCAGACTAAAGAGGTTCCCAAGAATTTTTCTGCTCTAACCCAAAGGAGATAACATTTCCCAAATGAACAAACTGGTAGAAGCTGAAACCTAGGGTGCACATGGGTGGGGAGCAGGTGGCAAACGCCTACCCAGTCCAGTTTGAGAAGCAGTGGGCAGGACACGACAAGGCACTTTTAATTCTGTGATTACCAAGCTTTTAAAAGAAGGATTCGGGCAAACCCAGAGCAGCACTTCCGAAATAGGAGGAGTATTTTCCACATCCTTATTTTTGGATGAGCTCTACCAGCAACTGAGAGTGAGCACTGAGCACAGAACACAAAGGCTGAGATTACACGCAAGTGCCTGCTTCTATTGGAGAAGGCAATGGCACCCTACTCGGGTACTCTCACCTGGACAATCCCATGGATGGAGGAGCCTGGTGGGCTGCAGTCCACGGGGTCACCAAGAGTCGGACACGACTCAGCGACTTCACTGTCACTTTTCACTTTCATACATTGGAGAAGGAAACGGCAACCTACTCCAGTGTTCTTGCCTGGAGAATCCTAGGGACAGGGGGTGCCTGGTGGGCTGCCATCTATGGGGTCACACAGAGTCGGACACGACTAAAGCGACTTAGCAGCAGCAGCAGCCCCCTTCTCTAACCACATCATGTCTGAACCAAGCAAATGGTGTTCTGACCTGCATTTCAGCTTTGCTGACCATTTTCCTGGATTTCTAAACCACTAACTGGTTCTCTGGCCCTTCTATAAAGATGTTTCTAATACTGATTTGGAAAAGCAATATGAGAGCAACCCTAACCTGACTCAACTGGAAAGCGGCAATTGAGATCTAGAGCCAAGGTACTTGAAACATTTGTATTCTTTTCCCTTCTGCATATTCATCACCTCGAATGTCATGCAAATTCAGTCTTAGCCTACATGACATAATGTTGTTTTGTGAATATTTTCCCCAGAATGTCTATGAATTCTGCTAGTGCAAGCGACTATTATTATGAAGGCAAAGTGCCTGAGTAGGCTTATTTCATCACAGAATGGGTATGAAATTCAGGCTTTAGGGATATTCCTCTATGAATTCCAGTATCTGAATACTTGTTAGGCCCTCTAGCAGGGGTTCACCAGTTCTTTCCAAAAGTTTGGCTCTGAATTAAATGTGGGTACACATTTGAAAACTGCACACTATATATGAGTAACACACTTATTTTACATTTTTACATCATGTACAAGCTGTGGCAACATCTGGTGTTTTGCAAACTTGGCCACATCCAGCCGCATTTCCTTTTCCAAATGTGTCCTCTGACGTGTGAGGGTTGTATTTCAACATGAATTTTATACCCTCTCTCTCTAGGACAGCATTTGTGATATCAAAGACGCATTGCACCTAAACTTTGTATTTGCCCTCTCTGAATGGAAAACTTAAAGCTTGCCAATTAATAAACCAAGAACAGACATAAAGATAGCAAATTAATGTGGCTGTCTTACTTTTCTATAGCTTGACTTAGTAGGAAACCACCTCTTGACACATTCTACAGCAAAATATCTTGCTGAGAATTACACCATCTGGGCTAAGAGAAAACAACACCACAATTAACTGACTCGATCCCAACTGGGTCAGCTATGCATCTTTTCCTTGGAAAAAGTGCACATATGCCCACAGACAACTGGGTCATATATTTTCTCGTGGTTGGAGGGTATCTTAAAGATACACGATTAAGAAACTAAGGCGATGAGAATGTGCTGTAACTTAAAATCGTCTGACTTAAAACATAAATAACAATCTGAGTAGACTCTGCATCTAAACCCTAGGTTTGCTTAACCCTGAGCAAATAACCACTGTTGGGGAGTCTAGGCTGTTTGTCTACCCCCACACACGTGCTCACAATTAGAACATGGCCTTGGCTGGCTATGCTAGGCTTTGTCTCTGCCCTTACACAAAATACATAAAACCTTCTTCAGCCTGGGCCATTCCATCTTCCTGGCCAGTCTGTTCACTTGTAGAGCTCCTTCAGCTGCTCCACAGGTCCCACTCAGCTCTGGAGCCATTTCCTTGGATTTCAACACCCCTCCTGGCTCAGCCCTTTCCCTCCAAGACACACTTCCAGCATTGCTAGTACTTAACTGGACTCCAACTTCTCACCCTTGGAGATTTATCCACTGTTTGCTGGACTCTCATCTTTTCCCAGACATCGCGAGGCTCCGGCCTGGCATTCCTTATTTAGACTCAGCCCTGCTCTGGAAAAATCCATTCCATGACAGGCTGCTCCACTTGGACTGAAAATGCCTGGGGCTCTCTGGCCCTACTTTCCCCCACAGTTGCTACAAAGGCTCCAGGTCCCTTGACTCTAGCTATTTGTTCTACTTCTTAGAAATAGTATACTTCAGTACTTAAGAGCAAAGACCCTGAACAAGCCTCCCTGAGTTCAAATCATAGCTCCTCTATTACCAAATTAACTTTGTTGAACCTCAATTTCATTTCCTCACCTATTCAAATCAGGGTAATGCTATTATCTATTTCATAAATTCCAATTACAGCCTCCGCCCTAAGGAGGCAAAAGTCTAACAGAGATTCCTGAGGCTAAACCAAGGAGCTGAGAAGTGGCAGGTCTAAAGTTCAAAGCCTTGTAACTCTACATGTGTGCTCTTTTCAGATATATCATGCTAAATCTTTTATAGCCATCCTTGCTTTTTTCTTAATAACAACAAAAATGATTATCTCCTTTTCACTGTATTGGTTATAAAATTTCAAACCAAGTTATTAACTGAATTAATTGAGTTATAATAAGGAAATGGAGTCCTTGGTTACCCACAACTATTAATCTAGCAAAGTAGCTGAAACTAGCATTTCTAGTAGATGTTTGAACTTCCACCTGTACCAATCTCCAAATGAATGACTTGGATTCTTAGACTCTACACTCAGTTTTCAGGATAACATGAACTACAGTAAAAATACATGGGGTAGGATCCTGGGCAGACTGGGCAACTTGGTAAAAAGATAAGGCAGAAAGAGAAGGTAGCAGCAAAGACCGGGGAGAGAAAGTGAAAGGAAGTCCCAAAGATGATGCTGTTTATACCTAAGACCAGGAGTCAGATTTTCTAGGAAAGACAATGCCCCGTGTCCAAGCAATGAGAAATCCACATTTGCAGTAAGCAGGGGAGTCTGGGTGAGAGGGGCAAGAAGGGGAGGGGAAGGACCTACACTGTCTATTTATGTGAAAGTCTACACTGTTGAAGGAGCGACAGCAGGACTTAGAATCCAGTTAAAATGCTCACCGAGACACAGAGTGGACACTGGAAAATGCCACACAGACTCCATGCAATTCTACCAGCCAGTCACATCCTAAGTGTTATTAATGTGAAAATTTTTAGTATCTTGATTTTTGATGCAGCAAGTTGGTAGCCTGGCTCTGAATGTAGGGAAACATGGGCTTGGCCCTGGAGGTTCTTTCCACTTGTCAGTTGGAAAGAAGAGGATGGAGTATTCACTATAAAATGACATATTATGAGAACAACTATAACATGCACGAAATGGACGTGCAAATTACAACCGTCAAGCCTGATTTAGACTACCTGTACAACTGTGATAGAGGAAAATGACCTCCCAGTGAACATACGTCATGTTCAGCAAAAACGAAACCACCAACCATGAAAGTATTCCTCATTTCAAGAAAGGTAACAAAAACAAATTGACTGACCAGAAGGGCAATATTGATCTCTTCTAAAACGGCCAGTCTACGTGAAGCTATCTTTTTGGTTTACCTTAGTCACAGCTTTTGGAGAAAAGGTCACTGCGTCCACCACAGTGATGAGGTCGCCTGGGAGGAGGCGATCGAAGTACTTCATGCAGACGTCATAGGCGTGCAGCCACTCTTGGGGGAAGCCGGGACTTGTTTAACGAGGTGAGGGTCTCCAGTCCAGAACAGCTTCTGTAACCAGATGGTGTACAGAGAGCTTGGGGAAAGCATCCGGCCATCCTTTCCAGGGATTTGGGGAACAAGTTTGGAAATGGATAAGATATTCTGACTGGAAAGGATTGGCTCCAATGCCTCAAGGGGGATTCATGTTTTCATCAGTCAGCTTTTTGTAATCAAGACCTATTGGAAAGGCAAGAAAAAGATAGAGTAGTTCATTCCAACATAAACATACAGGAACTTTCAAACCCACACAGGGCCTCTCTGCATGGCTGAATGAAAAGAGTCAGTTCCAACAGACAGCTTCATTTGTCACTGAGATAAAACTGAAAATCTGAGTTCCAATCCCTGCCTGCAGCTTGGCCATCTGTGCAGCCCTAAACAGGTCACTCTGTGAGTCCCAGCACCCTCACGCGTACCCTGAGCTGGCAACATCTCCTCACTTCCTCAGTGTCCCACAGCATCTACATCCTCTTCTAACGGCGCTCTCACCAGACTGCACCATGTTCATCTGCCATCCAACTGACATCTCGTCAACTGCCTAAAGGCAGAGATTGAACCTCACTCCTTTTCTTCTGTGTCTGGTCCAGGGTCGAAGTCAGTTAACTCAGTAAACCTCTGATAAACTGAAGTAAATTCTCATAATCGTTACGAATAGCAGATGAAAGTACCTTATAAATTATAAAGGCTTCCCAGGTGGCTCAGATGGTAAAGAATCTGCCTGCAATGCAGGAGACCCGGATTCAGTAAATTATAAAATTTCATACAGATTTGAGAGATTTTAATATAGTTAACTTCTTTTCTTTTCTTTTTTTTTCCTTTTTCTTTTCCCATCTTTAACTGCATACCTTCTGGATAACCTCTTAGTTATGAGCATAAAGACAAATAACATCATTCTACAGATTTCCACAGTTCATTAAAGATTCTAAAGCTCTTATTTTAAAGGCTTCATACATTCCTTAAACACATAGGTTCCACTGAAGTAAAATTCTGCCAAACGGCCTATTTTAAAGTGTCTCAACCTTGTCATTTATACAGATAAATTATAAACAATGGGAGTAGGGGAAAAAGACCTTTGGATTTGAATACCAGGCCTTCTGTAAGTCACTGTGTGACCTAACTTTCTCTAGTATTTAAGTCTCTCTACAGTAAGTAAAGGAGCTGGAGAGACAATAACTAAAGTCAATTAGCATCAAAATACTGTGGTTTCACAGTTATGCCAGCCACGGTGCAGGAACACGATCATGTATGAAAAATGAAGTCCGAGACTGAATTTAAAGAATGAATTCAGGCAGGAAGATGATCATCTTACCTGATGCCACTACCTTAAATTTCTTCAGTAGCCGAACATGGGTTTCCGGTTTAATGGTGTACTTCCCGAGATCCGCACAGCCACAGCTCTCCAGCAGAGTGAAATAGTACAGCAGCCTTTCGTGATCAAAGCCACCGATCGTAGGGTAAATATACTTGACCATATGTTTGTGAAAGCCTTCAGGGTCGGTCTTCAGTGTCTCAAAGAGATGAAGGGACTGGGCACGGTTTTCAATTTCTACTGTGGACAAACTGAAATTAAGAGACAAATTGTGTTAAGATTGGTAAGATTTCGTTCCATTATTTTTTAAGTGCCCTTTTTTTTCTGGAGAAGGCCATGGCACCCCCTCCAGTACTTTTGCCAGGGACCTGGGGAGCCTGGTGGGCTTCCATCTATGGGGTCGCAGAGAGTCGGACACAACTGACGCAACTTAGCAGCAGCAGCAGCGGCCCTTTTTTGGAAACCTAGAAGAAAGGCTACAAATTCCTTCTTGCTGCCTAATCAAGGATAGTAGTACCACTTGTCTCTGGCACAAGTGCAGGTCATTTCCATTTCAAATGGTACTACAGGATTTTCACATTATCTCATGTGGGTCTAAAGTGACCCTAGAAAGTCGTATCATTTCACATTTTTGCAGCAGAGAGCAGCCCAGTGTTTACTAGGTGGGAAATGAACCCAGATCTGTCACCTTCCACTATGCATTATTTATTCATGTCATAAGAAAAAGGTAAAACTTGAGCTTCATTATAGAAATGTACACAAACTTATTATTTCAGGAATTTAGGGAAAAGGGAGGTGAAGAAAACGCCCAACTTTCTGGTGTAAATTTTATATCCAAGAGGCTGGAACTGATATTCAGAAGACATAACCTTGATACTGTGTTCAAATAGAATAAAAATAGGAAAGAAAAGGTATTTGTACTTGAATTGTCTGTAGTAAAGAAGCCACTTGAATAAAGCACGTATCTTAATGTTTTAATCTTGACTTAAATATTTTTGTAATGTAATTTATTAAAAGTCATTTAATGTCAAACTGTTGAAAACAATTTTAAGGGGTTTTGTTTGGTTAATTAGTTTGTGTTAAATGGGTGATGGAGAGGGCTGAATTTTGGTATCATACTTTCCTCTGGACAGAACACAGTGCCTCCTGCCCAGTTTAATCCTGACACCCCACAAAGGAAGAGCTTCAAGCTTTCTAACTGTAAGAAGTCTCCAGCAGCCCTGGGCTTTAATGGAAACACCCAGCTTCCAGAGTTCATAGTAGCAGCAGAGAAAGAACCTGGGAGTAGAGATTGAGACCTGGAGCATGAAGTGACACCTCAGGCAGGATAAAAGTTAGGCTTTATATAGTTTAAAAGCAACTCCTCTGCCTTATGACTCAGCAATCCCACTGCTGGGCATACACACTGAGGAAACCAGAATTGAAAGAGACACATGTACCCCAATGTTCACTGCAGCATTGTTTATAATAGCCAGGACATGGAAACAACCTAGATGTCCATCAGCAGATGAATGAATAAGAAAGCTGTGGTACATATACACAATGGAATATTACTCAGCCCTTAAAAAGAATAAATTTGAATCAGTTCTAATGAGATGGATGAAACTGGAGCCGATTATACAGAGTGAAGTAAGCCAGAAAGAAAACCACCAATACAGTATACTGACACATATATATGGAATTTAGAAAGATAGTAATGATGACCCTGTATGTGAGACAACAAAGAGACACAGAGGTATAGAGTGGACTTTTGGCCTCTGAGGGAGAGGGGGAGGGTGGGATGATTTGGGAGAATGGCATTGAAATATGTATACTATCGTATAAGAAACGAAGCACCAGTCTATGTTCAATACAGGATACAGGATGCTTGGGGCTGGTGCACAGGATGATCCAGAGAGATGATATGGTGTGGGAGGGGCCTTCGGCATTGGGAGATCATGTACATCTGTGGCTGATTCATGTCAATGTATGGCAAAACCAATACAGTATTGTAACGTAGAATAAAGTATTAAAAAAAAAAAAAAAAAGCAACTCCTCTGAAATACAACATTCTATTCATTGGAATTCTCTCTTTTAGAAAGTGCCAAGACATGTTTTTGTTTTATGTAAATAAAGTTAACACACGATATATTTTAAAATCTGTACAAGGGTGTGATAATACTTGGGATAATGGCAGCAATCTATAAAGGCAAAATATCAAGCAATTTCAAAATGCATGTTTAACTTTCACTTCAAGAGAAATCTTATTTTTCTATTAAGATACAATTCAAACATTTGCAAAATTATCCCTCCTATAAAAATGTTCCTGGACTATAAAAATGCCCCACAGTTTCCTTCTATTCATTAGCATGCTTTAACTATTTACTAGTCTGCCTGTCCCACATAGACTACGTACCAGTTGATGGCAAAAAATGACACATCTTCTTTAGCTTCAGTTTCTCAGTACCAAGCACCAGGGTGTAGTACAAAGGAAACACTCGACATGTGCCTTATGAATGCCAAATAGACGGGAGGATGGAAAAAAATTAGGTGTCCTCTACAGACAAGAGACCTGCGCTCAGCACCAGGGAGGGTATCAAGATTTACAACACAGAGCTCTCAGCTAGCAGTGTGAAAATCCAGTTGCATTCTAAATAATTAAACACAATGCACAATAATGGTGTGGGCTAACAAAGGACATGCAATTATATCCCAATCAGGAGGAGAACCATTTGTAGACATAGAGAACGGAATTATAGACAGAGCAGGGAAGGAAAGGGTGGGATGAATTGAAAGAGTACCATTGAAATATATATATGCCACAAGTAAAATAGATAGCTAGTGGGAAACTGCCATATAACACAAGGAGCTGAAGCCGGTGCTGTGTGACAACCGAGAGGGGTGGGAGGGAGGCGACATATGTATACTTATGACTGATTCACACTGATGTATGGCAGAAACCAACATAACACTGTAAAGCAATTATCCTTCAATTAAAAAAGGGGGTAGAAGGCAATGGCACTCCACTCCATACTCTTGCCTGGAAAATCCCATGGATGGAGGAGCCTGGTAGGCTGCAGTCCATGGGGTCGCTAAGAGTCTGACATGACTGAGCGACTTCACTTTCACTTATCACTTTCATTCATTGGAGAAGGAAATGGCAACCCACTCCAGTATTCTTGCCTGGAGAATCCCAGGGATGAAGGAGCCTGGTGGGCTGCTGTCTATGGGGTCGGACACAACAGAAGTGACTTAGAAGCAGCAGCAAGGCCACTAAAGCTATAACTTCAGAGCAGGTAGATATCAATGACAACAGAAGGTTTACTGAAAGAAGTGCTTGAAGTTGGTATTGTTCAAAGGAATGAAGCAGAAATAATATGAACAAAAGTATCAAGACAAGAGAGCACAAGGTCTGTATAGGAAAGAGTGGGTATAAAAGGATGGCTAGTCCGAAACTCTTCTGGATCCTACAACTGTTTAAAGCATGCAAGGTCATCTCTGAAATACACAGGCAGGCCTTGTTTTACTGTGCTTTGCTTTACTATACTTCACAGATACTTGGTTTTTTTTTTTTTCTTAGACAAATGGAAGCTTGGTGGCACCCCTGCGCCATACAAGATGACTGGTGTCATTTTCCCAAGAGCATTTGCTAACTTCGTGTCTCTGTGTCACATTTTGGTAATTTTCACAATATTTCAAACTTTGTCATTATTAGATTTGTTATGGTGATCTGTGATCAGTGATCTTTGAAGTGACTATTGCAACTGTTTTGGAATTTTTAAGCAATAAAATATTTTTTAATTAAGGTCTGCACAGTTTTGCAGTTCAGTTCAGTTGCTCAGTCGTGTCCGACTCTGCAACCCCATGAATCGCAGCACGCCAGGCCTCCCTGTCCATCACCAACTCCCGGAGTTCACTCAGACTCACGTCCATTGAGTCCGTGATGCCATCCAGCCATCTCGTCCTCTGTCCTCCCCTTCTCCTCCTGCCCCCAATCCCTCCCAGCATCAGAGTCTTTTCCAATGAGTCAACTCTTCGCATGAGGTGGCCAAAGTACTGGAGTTTCAGCTTTAGCATCATTCCCTCCAAAGAAATCCCAGGTTTAGGTGTAATTATTTTTGTACACTTACAGACTACAATACAGTGTAAATGTAACTTTTATATGCACTGTGAAACAAAAATTCATGCACTAGCTTTATTGTGATATTGGCTTTATTGCAGGGATCTGTAATCAAACCTGCAGTATCTCCAAGGTTATGCCTGTACTGTATGCTGCTGCTGCTAATTCGCTTCAGTCACGTCCGACTCTGTGCAACCCCATAGACGGCAGCCCACCAGGCTCCCCCATCCCTGGGATTCTCCAGGCAAGAACATTGGAGTGGGTTGCCATTTCCTTCTCCAATGCATGAAAGTGAAAAGTGAAAGTGAAGTCGCTCAGTCGTGTCCGACTCTGTGTGACCCCATGGACTGCAGCCTACCGGGCTCCTCCATCCATGGGATTTTCCAGGCAAGAGTACTGGAGTGGGGTGCCATTGCCTTCTCCACTGTACTGTATACCCAGTGGTATATGAAAGTCACAGAATTTGTGCTGTTCATTTGTAATTTGCTAAGTGAAGTCTGAAAATAATGTAGCGAAGAAGTAAATAAGCTGTGTCACCCTATTAAGATGATTCATATTCACAAAGATTTGTAAGCAGAAGAACATGCTCAATGGAAGAAGGAAAAAAGAACAAAACAAAACAAAAACAAACCTTACACTTGTTACACTGATAACTGTGCCAGACAAGTGGAATCTGGGTAATTACCAACTTGAAAGTAAAATATTAGTCACTCCATCGTGTTCAACTCTTTGTGACCCCACGGACTGTAGCCTGTCTGGTTCCTTTGTCTGTGGGATTCTCCAGACAAGAATACTGGAGTGGGTTGCCATTTCCTTCTCTAGGAGATCTTCCCGACCCAGGGACTGAATGCAGACCTCCTGTGCTGCAGGCAGATTCTTTACCAGCTGAGCCACCAAGCAAGCCCTATCACCAACTTCCAGATGAGGACTGTCATTAGAGACAAGCGACCTGCCTAAGACCAAGTGTCCAGATCTGTGTGGATGAGTCTGCTCACCTTGTCACAAAGCAGCCACCAATCCAGCACCTGTACTGATAACCATTTCAAAAACAGGATTCTTTCTCTAACACAGACATTAGTTCTCTCTCCCAGTGGCAAAAATCTAAGAGGTCTCCTGTCATACTTCATTTCTATCACCTGATTAACAGAGTATCTAAAGACAGACGCATTTACAAAATGGACAATGACTAAATCATAATAGCTTTAGCTCATCTATGTTTGACTTGATTCTGAAAATAGTCTCTTTCAGTCAATATTACCTTCCCCCTTCCACCCACCTACTCTTCTGTGCCTACAATTCAGTTTGCTCAATGTGCAATTTTCCCTAATTATCTTGTCAAGAGAGATACTGGAATATCTTTACTGACACATGATAAATACAAAAACCTCCCTCTTCAGTAAATTACAAGAAACTAAGATCTTTTATAGATGCCAGTAATCGATAATCCATTTTAATAGTTCCATCGAAAGAAGCTGTTATCTTCCCTTTGGAACAAGAAATGAAATCTCTACTTAGAAAACAATTCCAAAGAACCCACATTCAAGAAAAGTAGGAAGAAATACCATGTGGACTTTTCACTAATCAAATCAGTGGTTGCCCTTAAAAACGGTTTAAGTGCTTTCTCTAAGTTTTAGCTGTAAGGCAGCTCATTAACTTTCAGAGATTAACTCCAGGAAGAAGCTGGCATTGGTTGTACTGAAGGCACAAGGAATAAATCATTGGTACTAATCCCATGATTAAGGGCTTCTGTAATGGCTTCTAGCTGTCAATCACCCAAAAATGTGATTCAAGAACAGCATGAACTGAAAGGACTTATATTCGTATAGGGAAACAAATTCATACTTTACTTAATCTGAGCCTGAGAGACACACCATTCCATGAGCTGACTGTAAGGAGTACGCAGAAGGGGGTTAGATGGAGAGAGGTGAGGGCGCCTGGGAGAGGCTGGAAGGAGCACAGGGCTGGGCCTAGGGGTCCCGCAAAGACTAATCCCAGCGATATGAAGATACATAAACCCACATGAAGGACTATGATCACAGGTGAACAGGCCCCCACCACTGACTCTTTCCGCCACTGTGGAAAGAGATGATTCAACCCTTTAAATCACAACTCCTCCAATGTGAGGAGGGAAATAGTCCAAGGTATTTACCACACAAATGCCTCCAAAGGAACCTGATGGCCCAGACCTGATCTGTAGTGCTGCCTGACAGCTGCATATGTGATTAAATGGGGAAATGTGCTGAAAAAAATGATGGCCTTTTTCAGCTTCTCCAGCATGTTAGCCAAGTGCCTTCGCAAACCAAAAATGAACTTTTACACTGCAAGGTCACCTACGAACTTCATGAGAGGCTCAGTAATGAGGACCTTGGAGTTGACTTCTTGTCACACGCTTGGCGAGCTCCTCTGCGGAAGGGTTTCTATGGACAGAGTGGTTTTGTGGAAGGAAGGCCATGTGAACAGGCTTCGTCTCCTCCAGGACAAGCCTGACCCCTTAAGCCTTCTCATTTCTCATAAACTGTCAACTCCAACTAGTTTATGGAGTCTCCTATTATCTCTCTACCAAAAATATTTTCAAAGATATCATAGTGCAGACATAGCAATAGGCATCCTTCATTAAGCACTTCTTAGAGAGCAAGTATCGCGCTATCTCATTTAATTCTTACGATGCAGATATCTTATAATTGATATTCACATCGACCTGAAAAATAACTGTTTAAAAATCAGATCTGCAATCTTAGGTTGGCAGCTGTCAGAGGGTGAGTTCAGTAAATCTGGTCTGTTTACAAAATTAATAGCTGTTGTTGTTTAGTTGTTAAGTCATGTTTGACTCTTTGTGACTCCATGGGGTCAGCCCACCAGGCTCCCCTGTCCATGGGATTTCCCAGGTCCCAGGCAAGAATACTGGAGAGGGTTGCCATTTCCTTCTCTGGAGGATCTTCCCAACCCAGGGACTGAACCTGCATCTCCTGCTTGGCAGGCAGATTCTTCCCCACTGAGCCACCAGGGAAGCCCAGACTTAAAAATAGCTACTTTTTTTCACCCCTGAGCATCGACTACAACATGCCAGGTATTTTATATAAATATCTCAAAGCTTGCAGCAGTTCTGCAAGATGGAGTGAGAATACTCATTTTGCAGAGGAGGAAACTCTAGTAGAAGGATGAAACAACTTGCTCAACAAGGACACACCAGAAGAAGTCACAGAGCTGTGGTGTGAATCCAGACCTGTAGGATTCAAGGACTGAGCACTTTTCACAAGATGAGAACAGGCCCCAAATGCATCTTTTCGTACTACATTTTGTGCCGGTATAAGGAATTTTTTTTCTGTCTTTCCTATCTGCTCCCTGTGGGTTTCCTTTATGGTGCTTACTATGACTAGCAATTTATTTTTAGTTGTTCTTAACTGTGTGTGTGTGGTGCGGGTCTCCCGATTAGAATATACGCTCCATAACGGTAAGGAGGAGCCTGTTTGGTTCAACATTTAAAACTGTGTTCAAAATACAAAGGTTCTAGTAAAAAGATGATAATAATACTTCATGAATAAACAAATGCACTTCAAAATGATCCTGTATTTAAAACTTAAAGACACTGATGGAATCAACAGAACTGACAAGAGCAATAACAGGAATAATCTTGACAGACTGAAGAGCCACCTGGCTACACACCCACCACAGATTTTCTCTAATCTTTCCAACCATAACCAGGTGGGGATCATGGTCCTCATAACTGAGAAAATAGCAATGCAAGAGGATCAGGAGACTTGCTCAAGGCTACACAGTTGGGGTTATGGGGATCAGAGCTGGATCTTGGAATGTGCCTGACTCCAAAACCCATGCCCTCACACCAGGCCACACAGGCACTAGTAGTTAACGTCATCTTTAAGATGCACCAAAGTGCCTAGAACAGCCCAGAGGTGAAGAGGGCTGTGGAGGCTGTGGTGAGCGAGAATAAACCCTGAGCTCAGGGAGCTGAACACACTCAGAAGGGCCAGGGTCTGCCAGCTGGAGCTGACTACAGGCACACAGACCCAACAAAGCCATCTCTGATGTTGAAAACTACCAAGAAAAAGAAAGAAAATGATAAAAAATAAGGGGGAAAGGAGACCAGAACTCAAGTTTGGGTGTTTATGACAATTATCTCTTTCTCACAGGAGTGGAATTCCAGTAATCACTACCATTCATTAAGGATCGATCATGTGTCAGGTTCTGTAGGTCTGACATTTCACCGTGAAATCATTTATGACTTAAGAATATAAGAGAATGAGTTTCTGAGAACTGATTTCTCCCATGCAGGGACACACGGCTGGAGAGACTATCAGGATACACTCACGGTTTCTTGATCGGAAGCGTCTGCTTTAGTGCACAAGGCTGCCTCATCCAGCCTGTGTGCCTGCTTCTCTGTACATTGGCTGAGATGAGGAAATACCTCCAAATTCAACCAAGAGGAAGGAGAAGGCAAAATTATAGAAAAATCAACTTCAGAGGTGAAGATGACTTTTTAAAGGAATAGTAACACAAAAATCCTAAAATAAAGAACGTCTTTTTCTTGTAACTGCAATCTACTGACATTGGCATTGATTCATTCAGCAAGTAAATATTGGGCAATTTCTACTGTATTAACAGCTGATCTTTAATACTCATGTGACTAAGCTGGACTGAATAGTATGGCAAGTAGCACTCTTTTAAGTAAAGAACAGGGAGCACCAAACACCACTTGCTAAATCAACATTAGGTGTTTTGTTGCTCATAAGTAATGGCATCAGGAGATAATGATTTCCTTTTGGTAATTGCTGTGCATCTGCATAATCACACTGCGATCTGCTATAATGATATGCTGGGAACAGTCATGGACATTACTAGATTGCCTGATAATTTATAATATATTCAGAGACCAATGGGGCATCCTGTTTGGGCAGATATGACAACCTTTTATATAACAGTCAATGAAAAGAGACATTTAATAAAATGCCAAAATTTTTTAAGCCAATATGCATTTTATAATAAACATTTATTTGAACATGCCTATGCCTAGCAGAGACATTACTTTGCCAACAAACATCCGTCTAGTCAAGGCTATGGTTTTCCCTGTGGTCATGTATGGATATGAGAGTTGGACTGTGAAGAAAGCTGAGCACCGAAGAACTGATGCTTTTGAACTGTGGTGTTGGAGAAGACTCTTGAGAGTCCCTTGGACTGCAAGGAGATCCAACCAGTCCATTCTGAAGGAGATCAACCCTGGGTGTTCTTTGGAAGGAATGATGCTAAAGCTGAAACTCCAGTACTTTGGCCACCTGATGAGAAGAGTTGACTCATTGGAAAAGACTCTGATGCTGGGAGGGATTGGGGGCAGGGGGAGAAGGGGACGACAGAGGATGAGATGGCTGGATGGCATCACTGACTCAATGGATGTGAGTCTGAGTGAACTCCGGAAGTTGGTGGTGGACAGGGAGGCCTGGCGTGCTGCAATTCATGGGGTCGCAAAGAGTCGGACACGACTGAGCGACTGAACTGATGCCTCCAAAAAGGTGAAGTTACTACAATATTTAACACAGATTAATACTGTCACTCATGTAACAATTTCATAAATTTTTAAGATGTAGATGGTAGAATTCCAGAAATATTAATAAAATTAAAGTTGATAAGTTATAACAGGTCTTGACCATTTAACCGGGATGCTGGGAAAGATTGAAAGCAGCAGGAGAAGGGGACAACACAGAGGATGAGATGGTTGGATGACGTCATCGACTCCATGGACATGAGTTTGAGTAACTTCTAGGAGTTGGTGATTGACAGGGAGGCCTGGTGTGCTGCAGTCCATGGGGTTGCAAAGAGTTGGACACGACTGAGCAACTGAACTGAACTGACCATTCAACACTACCCCTCTTCTTTAAACCCTTTTGTCCCATAACTTCCCTAGAACAATATTCCTCCCTCTCAGTTGCTGAGTTTGTCCCTTTTGCTGGCAGCTCTTCCTCTCCCACTAATTATGGAAGGTCCTCAAAGTTTGTGCTAAGTCTTTCTCCTCTCTCATTCTACATTCACTCCCAAAGAACACCAGCAACATGACTTATTTATCATCTATGTGCCTCAGTTTAGTTGAGTTCAGTCGCTCAGTCGTGTCTGCCTCTTTGCGACCCCATGAATTGCAGCACACCAGGCCTCCCTGTCCATCACCAACTCCCGGAGTTCACTCAGATTCTCGTCCATTGAGTCAGTGATGCCATCCAGCCATCTCATCCTCTGTCGTCCCCTTCTTCCCCTGCCCCCAATCCCTCCCAGCATCAGAGTCTTTTCCAATGAGTCAACTCTTCACATGAGGTGGCCAAAGTACTGGAGTTTCAGCTTTAGCATCATTCCTTCCAATGAACACCCAGGACTGATCTCCTTTAGAATGGACAAGGTGGATCTCCTTGCAGTCCAAGGGACTCTCCAGAGTCTTCTCCAACACCACAGTTCAAAAGCATCAATTCTTTGGTGTTCAGCTTTCTCCACAGTCCAACTCTCACATCCATACATGACCACTGGAAAAACCATAGCCTTGACTAGACAGACCTTAGTCGGCAAAGTAATGTCTCTGCTTTTGAAACGCTATCTAGATTGGTCATAACTTTTCTTCCAAGCCTATGACTCCCAAATTACTATCTCCAAACTCCACCTTTCCTTATGAATCCCAAATCTGTAAGACACTGTCCACTTGATCTTTCCTCTTGGGAACTGCCACATGTATAACACTTCTATTCCTTTGCCTTTTCCTCACCTTCCCCTAACCTTGGTGTCCCTAACTAGTATTTTCTATCTCAAATGATGTCATCAACCAATGGACTGACCAAGTAAAGTCCTGGATGTAATTTTTGACCCTCCTCTTTCACTCACCTCCATAGCTAGATTATCCTTATTACTGACTTATTTAGTGCCATCTATTTCACTTTGCAGGTGTCTCTGAAGCCCATTCTCTTCACTCCTATACTTTCAAAACCCTACTCCAGGCTATGGTCACCCATCCTATAGTCTATTATTATCGTAGCTCCCTAAACAATCCACATATGTCTGCAATGGCCTCTCTAAAATCTTTCAACATGGGGCCACAATGATCTTATCAAAATGAAAAACTGATCATATAACCTCTCTCTCTCATCAGAAGCGTTAGGTACCTTCCTATCACTCTTAGGAAAGAGCCTACAGCCCTAGATAGGGCCTACATTGTCTTGTTACAAGGTCTGGTTTACCCCCATCTCACGTCATGCTCCACCAACTCTCAGGGCCTCACCCCATCACCATCTATTAGGCCTGCAGAAATCATGTTCCATCCTATTGAGCTTTTTACAGTAAACTGTCCTGCCTTCCTAGAAAATGCTTCCCATCTTTTCATAGTATATTCAACACTTAATTTTGAGTCAATAGTTATGTATCAGCTCAAGAGTTATTTCCTCAGAAAAGTCCTAACTATGCCAAATCCCCTAGTTGGGCTCTCTTTTACAGGGCCTGTCACAGTTTTAATTTCACATTTGCCTGTGTCATTATTCAATTATGATCTGTCTTCTACCCTAGACTAAAAGTTCCAGGACAACCCAGATGTCTGCTTTTGTTCATGACTGTAACCCTAGGACCTAACACTAGTCCTAGTACACAAGAGATTCTCAGTAAATATCTTTGAATCAATGAATTAAAAAGTCTCAAATTCAGGATTATTATTTCTGAAAAAAAAACTAAGATGATCTTCAGCATATTGGTGTCTAAAGAGATGTATGAAGAGAGATTGTACTGAGACTAGTCGACAATAGCTCAAAAGGAAAAGTAAAATTGAACGGTACAACTTCAAGATTCCTCTAAAACAGACTCTGAAAAAGACATGGACATAAACTTACACGAGTTGCATGCTTACCCACTATCGGTGAACAGAAACTCCAAATGGGTCATAAAAACCTCCCAACGGGAGACACTGTAGCGCTGGGCGAGAGAGAGAGCGATGCTGTAGACGTTTTCCTCCAGTGTCCTTCACAAATGTGCATCAACCACAGGGAAGGGAAAGAAGAGAAACACATGACCTTAATCAGCAGAGAAAGTGTTCATTAGGACTGCTCTCCAGCTAAAGGGGTGTAGCCAGCGCAGTCCCTCATAAGACATGTCACAGTAATTCAGGAAAAGTACACCCAAGCGATTTTTAATGCTCCTTCTTCACTATGGTGTGTTGCAACTGACCAAGGAATAGTCTAGATCAATGGACCTCAAACGAGGGTGATTCACCCCACTCAGGGAACATTTGACAATTTTGTCTGGAGACATTTTCGATTCTCATGGGAGGCAAGGAAAAGGAGAAAGCAGCTGGCATTCAGTGGTCAGAAGTCAGGAAGGCTGCTGACCAACCTACAATGCACAGAACAGCCTTCCTGCAACAAAGAATGACCCAGTCCAAAACATACTGAGATAACAAAAAATTATGGTCTAGATACCAGAGCCTACAGTGAAAAAGGAATACAAAGAAATGGATCCCTGCCCCACAGGTAAATCTCTGAGAAAAACACAGTCACTCAATAAATTCTCATTTTCTACACTGGGCCAGCTATTATGTCAGCTGCTTAAGATATAAAAACAACAAGATATTTCTTGAGGAACTCACAGCCTAATGGAGTATATGAGGTATGAACCAGGAATCAAACAGAATGGGGGAATGTTAAAAGACTACAAAATACTGTGAGGATACAGACGAGAGAGTGAATCGGGATTAACTAAGCAGAGGCGGTAAAGAGGGAGAAGACAAATGGGCTTTTGATAGACGGGGTGTCACAACCATGAATGCGCAGGGTCCTCAGTCTACTGAAGGACCTATACCTTATCCTCCAGGCAATGGAGACTTAATGGAAAGTTCAAACCAGGGAATGGTGTCATCAGATTTGAGACTCTTTAGGTATGTAAACAATTCTGGTCCGGAGCACCCACATAAAGGCCATATTGGAGAGACTGTCACAAGACCCCAACTTTCCTGAAGCAAAGGAAACATAAGGATGGAATTCTTCATTGGAAGGATGGCTGGCTATCAGCAGACAAATGGATAAGAAAGCTGTGGTACATATACACAATGGAATATTACTCACCCATTAAAAGAATACATTTGAATCAGTTCTAATGAGGTGGATGAAAATGAAGCCAATTACACAGAGTGAAGTAAGCCAGAAAGAAAAACATCAATACAGTATACTAACGCATATATATGGAATTTAGAAAGATAGTAACAATAACCCTATACACAAGACAGCAGAAGAGACACAGATGTATAGAACAGTCTTTTGGACTCTGTAGGAGAGGGCGAGGGTGGGATGATTTCGGAAAATGGCATTGAAATATGTATATTATCATATGTGAAATGGATCACCAGTCCAGGTTCAATGCATGGGACAGGGTGCTCAGGGCTGGTGCACTGGGATGACCCAGAGGGATGGGATGGGGAGGAAGGTTCGAGGGGGGGTTCAAGATGGGGAACACGTGTACACCTGTGGCTGATTCATGTCAATGTATGGCAAAACCACTACAATACTGTAAAGTAATTAGCCTCCAATTAAAATGAATAATTTTTTAAAAAGGAAGGATGGTGGACAAAAACCACAGAAACAGGAATGAAATACCTATTACCATCAAGTAATACTGCTAAGACTATACTTAGGCTCACTAAGGAAACTGATGTTTGTAAGCTGGATCATCCAGGAGCTGGCAAATGATTTCCGTTCAAAGGCAAACAGTAAATCTTTCAGGCTTTACCACCATACGGTCTCAGAAGCATATTCTTCTATTGCTTTTTACTCCTGCTTTTCCACAAACCTTTAAAAATGTAAGCTGTTTTTAAAAATGTAAAGCCATTCTATGCTCATAGACTAGAAAAGAGACCAAGGACTGAATTAAGTCTATCAATACCTGGATTATTAGGCAACTGTCATTAAAAATTTATTAAGTACTTACACTCGCAGGATAAAATGAGAGTTTGTGGAGAATGGACACCATTAGCAGTTCACTCTTCCTATTATGAGTCTGGCACAGCATCTGACACCAGGTATGTACTAAGTATTTGTATCTTTATTATCTGATAAAAGTGGGAAGAAATCAAAGTATATTCTGTTTTCCTCAAAGTCACCCTAGCCACTGAGACAGCAATAACTAAGATAATACAGACAAAAAAGGACAACTATAATGTATGCACAGAAAACAAGGGCCATTAAAATGGACAGACAATTAGTAAGAAAATAATAATGGCCACGTTTGAAGGTGGAGCTGCAAAACAGAAGGAAGCAGATTCTTCAAGGATTCTTTGTGTGAGATGCTAAAATGCTGTCTCCAAATCAGAAGTGCTAACTCAGAAAATTCATAGATACTTAGAGATATTTTGAAAGAGCCATCTAAAGACTGCTGTGTATATTTAAAACAACAGATTGTGGAGAAGATTCTATTATATATTTATCAAAAGCATATATTTTTCCTGCAGGATATGCTTCAAATAGCACGTGTTAGCTGGATGCTTAAAAAAAAGACGAGACAAAGCCCTAGCAAAATGTAATTGATGATGTAAGGCATGCCTTATCTTGTCAACTTGTATCTGCATAATAACCCTCTTCTAATGGGGTCACAAAGAGTCAGACACAACTGAGCGACTGAACTGAACTGAAGAAACCATAAACAATCTCACTCAGGATTACCAAATGCCCAAAGAGAAGCCCACTGGACTTGGCAATAGGAAGCCCAGACTCAACTCCCAGCTCTGCGACCTTGAACAATGCTTTAACGCTCTGTGCTTCTCACATTCCTCTTCCAAAAGTAAGGAGACTGGATTAAATTATCTCTTCAGTCACTTTCAAATTGGACATTAAATGAACCTAAGAAATTATGAACCTCCAGGAGAATGGAGGGGAAGAAAAAAAAAAAAATGTACATTTCTCTTAACTGAATTCTTCCATAGGCTGTCCCTACTATCTTTCTTAGATCTCCATTTTCCCTGCCTCACTCTAAAAAGAATTTGAGTGTCTTCTCATAGGAAAAAAGCCCAGGATAATACAAAGAACTATTAGAGTACCAAAGTTATTTTGCTGCTTTAAGATTTAAGAATAATGATGAAAAATAGCAAAGACCACTGCCATAATCAAGACCATCTTTGCTATTTTAAATGCATGCTAAGTCACTTCAGTCATTTCTGACTCTTTGTGACCCATAGGCTGTAGCCCATCAGGCTCCCCTGGCCATGTGATTCTCCAAGCAAGAATACTAGAGTGGGTTGCCATGCCCTCCTCCAGGGAATCTTCCTAACCCAGAGATCGAACCCGCATCTCTCCTACGGCTCCTGCATTGCAAGCAGATTCTTTACTGCTGATTTTAAGGTACTTACCAGGAGAGATTAATAATTGTAAAATGCAGCACAGTTTAACCTTATTTCAAAGGCTAGCAACCTAGACTGAACTGCATGCCAGTGCTTCTGGGAAAATTCAATCAGGCATGTGGGCAGGGTGTGTGGTGCTGAAGACGTGATGCCTTTGGTAGGTAGCAGGAAATCACAGCTGTGATCCTTACCATCTATAGAAACTTGGACCAATTACTTAATATTAATAAGCCTTAAGTTCTTTGGAAAAGGAAATGGCAACCCACTCCAATATTCTTGTCTGGAGAATCCCATGGACAGAGGAGCCTGGTGGGCTGCAGTCCATGGGGTTGTACAGAGTCAGACACAACTGAGTGACAAACACTTTTAACTTCTTCAGCTGTAACATGGGGATAACAACATTTTGCATCAGAGGGTTACCTTTAAAGATTAAAAGATGTTTTCAAAATAAAGTTTATAGAGCATCTAACACCATTCTAGGCCCATAAGAAGCACTCCACAAATCAGGTTGTTAAAAACAAAACATACCTCTAACTTAATAACCATTGAGTGAGCTCACTTTATAAAAATATCCTGTTTAACTTCCCCCAACACCTGACATGTATTTCTCATTTGATCAGAACTCATTTGATCTAAAACAAAAAATGAGGACCAGTATTAAAACCCAGGGGAACTCCATACCTAGAAGACAACATTCCCACAGGCCTTGAACTGTACTGCCATCTCACACAAGGGCTAACTTTTCTCTGGAAAGAGCTAAGGGACTAAGGAAAAAGAGAAGCTGCTACAGGCCTCGAACAAGAGAAAGTGCCTGAGTGAAAGATCTGGCTTCTCTAGGAATCCAGGACAGACGAAGGTGCCCTGGACCCACAACACGTGGTCCCTCCTCTTGGATTAAGTCGACTGTACCTATTTTTAATACAGTGAGGAAATTAAACAGCCATGTAGTAGAAAAGTGAAATTCCGACCAGGAATCAAAGGGAATCTTGTTTTTAAATTTCTAAAGTAAGCTTCATGGGCTTCCCAGGTGGCATTCGTAGTAAAGAACCTGTCTGCCAATGCAGGAGACGTAAGAGACCTGGGTTCAATCACTGGGTTAGGAAGATCCCTGGAGGAGGCAAGGCAACGCACTCCAGTATTTCTGCCAGGAGAATCTCATGGACAGAGGAGCCTGGCAGGTTACAGTCCATGGGTTGCCAAGAATAGGACACAACTGAAGTGGCACACACATGGTAAGCTTCATACTTTTAACCCCTGACAATACTGCATTACCTCTAACATGGTACTGGGATCAGGATACCAAAACCATAGGGACATTTTCTCATAATTATCATCCTTACTATTTTAAATCTGCAAGCCTGAAATACAGTCTGCATCTACTGATCATTCAGAAGGCAGCTATCCTAACCGTGATCCCACCAACAGTCCATTTGTGAAGACTCACCACGTCCCTCACAGGATCGGAAGAAGTAGGGGAAACCTTGCTAACAGTAACCATGAATGGACATCTTCAAGGGACTATGACTCATAGTCCTGATAACTCAGCTTGTTCTTGTGTTTTATCTCATCCCTTTAGGAGACAAAGGTATCTCTTACTCGGCCAGGCCAAGGATGGTTTCCCTCTTGTACTGGTCGTCGGCTGTGAACCGCTGCACGTCCACGCCCTTCCGCAGGCCCTGGAGGATCTGAGCCTGAGTGAGGTCCAGCAGGCGTTCATTGTAGTACTGCAACTGCTTGGTCAGTGCAGCGAGGTCCTCGGGCCAGGCCTCGTGTCCATACAGAGTCACATGCCTGCTGACCATCTTGATCAGTTCTTTGGGATCAGCCTGTGAATAACAAAAAGAGTAATTAGGAAAAAAAAAAAAAGTAACAATGGGAAAAAGGTCACGTCAACTGGACGTCTGTCTGGCCCATCACACGGCCGCTATCTAATCAAGGTTTACAAGCACCCTGGGGAGTCTGTTGCAGAGGTGGTCCATTTTGCAGACCATAAGAATAAGATACAGAAACTGAGTCTAGGAATGGATTTCTGGACGCCTGCTCTGTTCTTCCACCTTAAAAATCTCCATCCATTTAAAAAATACATATGCTTGTTTTTTCAACTACCATTAGATACCTGAGCCTATTCCAGATCTCTTCCCTAATTATCTGGTCATTTATAATAATTCACCTTGGAAGCAATTTTTGTCTTCACTGTTCCTGGATAAATATTCTTTGGACCATCTAAGTATTCTCAATAAAAAAGCTGTAGTTCAATAATCCCATTAGAAATGCCTAGACAGTTAAGTGGAAGAGTATTTTCTCCAGGGATAAGTAAGGGGAAAAAACCCATCCTTGTTCCTACACTCATCATTTTTTTTCTAGTTTCATAAGAAAGAATGCAACCAATGCGACACTGAGTCCTATCCTTAAAAACTGCAGATATCTATATCAAGTCAAAAGACCTGGCTTTGAAAACCAATGCTCCCAAGTAAGCAGCTGTAAGATCATCTGTTATTCACTCAACAAATACTTTTTGTGCACCTATTATGTGCCAGGTGAAGTCCTAAGAAGATGTGACCCTTTCCTCCAGGAATGTAGTCTATAAGGAAAGACAATCAAGCAAACAACAATAAATGGTGTGATACCACTAAGCACAGGGTGCTATGGGAATGAATACAGAAGGGTTGGCTTCAGGCATGTGTCAAGCAGGGCTTCATGAAAGGGTTAATTTCTAGTCTAACTATTCAGGTGTTAAGTAGTAAAAGGCTATCAAGAAACAGGGGATCCTCTCGTGGCTCACTGGTAAAGAATCCACCTGCCAATGCAGGAGACATGGGTTCAGTCCCTGGTCCGGGAAGATCCCACATGCTTTGGAGCAACTAAGCCCATGGGCCACAACTGCTGAACCTCTGCTCCAGAGCCCAGGAGCCACAACTGCTGAAGCCCACACACCCTAGAGCCCGTGCTCTGCAACAAGAGAAGCCACCACGTGAGAAGCCCTCGCACCCCAATTAGTCTCTGCATGCCACAGTTAGAAAAACACCTGTGCAGCAAGGAAGACCCAGCATGGCTATAAATAAATAATAATTTATAAATTTATAATTATAATTTAAATTTATAAATAAATAAAATTATTATATATTTTTAAAAAAACAGGGAAACAAATTCCATTAAAGGCCAAAATATGTGCTAAGCCTAGATGGCTAAGCCCTGATGGGAAGATGGAGTGAACAAAGCTGATTTAACTGCATTTAGAAGTAATTTGGGAATAAGCTGTATAAGGCTGGTATATCTGGCAATAGATTTAGGCAAATCGGATCCCATTCCTAGGCTCTTAGTGCTTCTTCATCTGTCATTTAACCCAGCTCCCTTCTGTTTACAGACTGAAGCTCATGAGGCCCCTCCCTGAACCACTCCCCAGAGGCACAGCCCCCTGAAGTTGTCTGGCATATGGATGTTGCCAGGAAGCCAGCAGCCCATCTACACCTGCTCTGCATCCTGGTGTGCCCTGCTGCTGCCTGCTCCTCTCACACCTCATCCAGTAAGCACTCTTCTGCCTAGAGAGAAAGAGAGCAGGAGCAACTATCCAGCAACTGGCCTCTTAGGGCAGCAGGACAGCTCTTCTATAGGTGTTCTTTCAGGGAGCTCTCTGTACTGGTTTTGCACTCCACTAGCAAACTCATGTTGATCAAAACAGTGAAGGCTTTTTCCATGTATACTCTGACCCCCTAATTTCAGACTCAAGTCCTCCAGTCTCAAATTGCCCAATGTGCTCTGAAGGCGGAGCGACAACGAGGCAGCCCATCTCTGTTTATGACTCCATGCCCTGCTCTACCAGGCTGTTGGTTCCTACTCCCTGCTCATGGAACCGACCACCTTCACTCTCCCAAGGGATTCTTATGGTTACTGTACCATACCCATTTTCTCACTCTTTGTTTTCTGGCATCTCACGGATTTGGTACCTGTATTGGGAGAGTATACCAAATATCTGATCTCATTTCTATTCTCTTTCTAACACCACTTACGAAACAAATTCCCAAACCAGGTTAGAGAGTTCAGCTCCAAGAGTACTAAATAGCACACAGCAATAATGTACATAATTGCTACTACTAACATTACACTGGCTTTTCTTTATCTTACAGAGAGTTTCAAGTCTCCACACACAACCTTCATTTTCATATGTGGCAAAAAAATAACTATTCTTTTTTTCCAATGAAGAAAATGGCATGACAGAGTGTAATAAGCATGGATACACATAAGTTACTATCTGGATGTCCTTGTGCAAGCTACTTAACAACTACAAACTTAATAGTCTTATGTATAAAATGGCAATATACTATAGCTTGCATGGTTGCACAAAGCCTAAGAAACTATGCGCGTGCGCGTGTGCACGCACACACACACACACACACACACACACACACACACAAAATACGCAAACCAAGACCTGGTCCATAGGAGGGGCTCCAAAAATGAAAGCAATTGTGGAATTTACTCAAAGGTATTCCCAGGTAGCACAGTGGTAAAGAAGCTGCCTGCCAATGCAGGAGACTCAAAAGATGCAGGTTTGATCCCTGGATCGGGAAGAGATCCTGGAGAGGGAAATGGAAACCCGCTACAGTATTCTTGCCTGGAGAATCCCATGGACAGAGGAGCCTGGCACGCTGCAGAACATGGGGCTGCAAAGAGTAGGACACGACTGAATGACTATGCACGCAACTACTGATACATCTGTTACACTTTAATTGTTGTTCTATTGAATACTTTACATTGCCTCTCTTTTAAGTATTAAATTAGTTTCTGGAGGGCAGAAACCATGTGTACTTAGTAGCTGTGTCTTTCCCACAGCACATTAGAGTTGTGGAGTAAAAGGGGACACACCAAAGAGCAGCAGCAGCTTTTACGTCAGTAGTACTAGTTTATATACCAGATATTTTGCTTACTAGAGATCCAATTTGGGGCAAAAATTTGAACAAATCTTTTGGCCAACCAATACTTCGTTCTTGGCAGACACTTCATAGAGAGTAGATGGATGAGCATGTTTTAAGTTCTAGCTTTCCATGCAAATTATTTTCTAATCATTATCACTACTACTTTCTATCCAATCCTCCAGAAACTTTACCTGTCATGATTACTTCCAATGTAAGTTTTAAATTCTAGTAACAATTCTTCCCCTGGGCTCATCACAATTTCTCTCAATATATTCCAAAAGCATCCTCTACTCAGCCCAACACTTCATTTCATACATTCATTCATTCACTTCACAAGAGCACAGGATTAAAGTTTCTAAAGCACTTTCACATGATTTTGATCTGACCTTCATACCAACCCAGTGATGGGCACAGGAGACTGCTGGTAACTGCTTTGTAGATGCCAATCTCCAACTAGGGATCCTGAGCTGGAGTCTCACGGCAAGGAAGAGACTCAGGCCTCCTGGTCTCTTGTCTCATACGCTCTCCACTGTACCAGGCCCTGCTCCCTACCCTGCCAGCAGAGCTCCTTGAATGTCCTACACCCAGCTTCACACGTAAAGTCACTAATTTTTGAGCAGAGTATATTCAAACCTCTCTCCCTCTTTTTCCACCTAAGTTCAATGACATGATCCATGAGTACAAAAGTTTTTAGCCTCTAAGCAACTTTTGAAGGACTTTACGGGTAGCTTTCAAATCTCCCATATTCAGTATTGAAATGATACTACAAAAACTGAAAACATAAAAAGGCATAAAAAATTTAAGAAGTATAGAGAATAAATTATTCTAATTCCCCCCAAATCTGGCAATGCAGTTTCTTTAAGGTGTAGGAAAAAAAATATGTTTTCTTTAAAGACTATGGCCAGGTCCCTGTAAAAAAAAAAAATGTACATAAATATTTATGAGACTAGAATGTTGAATGATTTCATCTAGTACTACTAACTAGTAGAGGTAATAAATCCATTCAGGCTTCACAGTCTCCATTTCTTGGTAATATTGTTTGGAAACTTTTAAACAGGTGGTATGCTTTCCCTCTAGCATTGTTATTTGCTTGAGATAATTTTCTACTTAGTATTTTCAATTAGTAGCTTAAAAAAAGTGCATCTTAGAAATAGTCTACCATAAACTTTTGAATTTCATCCCCTGCCAGGTTTGATTCTCTAGCATATAAAAACTAAAAGACACACTTCCATTTTTAAATGATTTTATCTTCCTAAACTTTTTTTTAAGCTAGAGAAATCACATTTCAAGATGCATATACGGGAAGAGGGATAAATTAGGAGTTTGAGATTAGCAGATACACAGTATTTTGTTTTAAACAGATAAACAATGAGGTCACACTGTACAGTGCAGGGAACTATATTCAATATCTTGTAATAACCTACAATGGAAAAGAATATATGCACCTGTGCACTTGCATGCTTATATGTATAACTGAACCACTTTGTATACCATAAATTAACACTTTGTAAATTTCAATACTTCAATTTATAAAAAAATTACAATACTTCAGTTTGTAAAAAGATGCAGTCACAATTACAAAGGTAAGATACGAATAAACAAGGTACAGAAATGTGTATAGCTTACTCATATCTGTATTAAAAAGTTGTTATATAAATATGTACATCCGTAACTATTTCTGGAGGGATACAAAAAGGAAACTGACCTTTGCTTTATCCTATTTTCTTCATCTGTTTTTGCCATGTGTGCATTGTTTTTCAACATAAAAAGTTGATTAGGACAAATACTAGAAGAGGAAATTCTCTGCAAGTGACCATTTGCCAATCATTGTTATAGATCTCTAAAAATAAACATGAGGGACTTTCCCAGTGGTCAGGTGGCTAAGACTCCACACTCCCAGGGCAGGGGGCCTGGGTTCAATCCCTGGTCAGGGAACTAGATTCCATATGCTGCAACTAAGATCTGGCACAGCTAGCTACCTCGCTACATCAATCCATCAATCAGTCAATCAGTAAATCAATAAATATTAAAAAGAAAAAAAGGTCCGCTGGGCTGTTCCGATGATCACCCAGGTTTGCTGCCGGGTCCTGGGAGTCTGTGTGGCTGACGCAAGATGTGCTTCGCACCAAGATGCACAGGCTTCTTATATGAAATGACACCACAAATTATCTCAATACTTTCATTCAAACCTAGCAATCTACCTAAGTTATCATTCCCGCAGCTCAGAACTGCAGGGGGTGGAAAGAGAAAACGTGAAAAGACTGTGCAAATAGAAACAAGCTGAACTGACAATTGAGTGGAAACAAAGCTTTGTGGAGAGTTATTACATGTGGGCAACAAATTGAAACCACTTGGATCTCCGTTTCCAAGATGATTCAACAGGAGTTTGTCATGTCTCATTCAAAGTCATCAGTGTGGTTTTTGCAGAGAGAGATTCTGAAAAGACTCAAATAATGAGCCATCAGGTAGTCAACGGACAATGCAAGCATACTTAAAACTTCCAGCTAACAGGCCCGTCCATGAAAAGTCAGGACTCCCAAAATGTCATACTGATAGCTGTTCAATGAAATGATTCCTCAAATTAGTCACATGCCAACAAACAGTCACTGAGTAACTAGAGGGGGGTGATGTCCTGGGGATTCAGAATAGACAGGGATTCCCGCCCTCAACAGGATCATACGTGGAAAGAAGACGAGGTGCGCCGGCTACCACAGCCTACAAGATCCGCTCTAGGGGAAGTCTGGAAGAGAGCCACGAGAGACGGAAATTAACTTGTGGCTCAGCTGGTAAAGAATCTGCCCGCAATGCGGGGAGACCTGGGTTTCATCCCTGGGTTGGGAAGATTCCCTGGAGAAGGGAAAGGCTACCCACTCCAGTATTCTGGCCTGGAGAATTCCATAGACGGAGGAGCCTGGTAGGCTACAGTCCATGGGGTCACAAAGAGTCAGATACGACTGAGCAACTTTAGCTTTACTTTTCAACTTTAAAAAAAAAAAAAAGATGTATTTACAATAATTAGAAAGGTAAGATAGAAAAATTTTTAAAAAATCATTTCAGGCAGCAGAGAAAGTTTCACACAGGAGGCTTTTTAAGCTCAGCCTTATCTGCTGCTAGTGAGAAGAAGTAAGAGGTATTTCAGGCAGGAGAATTACATCTGCAAAGACACCAAGGTGTGGGAGAGGATGTCAAATTCAGAGAAATATACAGTCTGAACAGTCAGAGCATAAACTTCAAATGAGCCAGTGTCAGGATCATGACTGGCGGGGGTGAGGAAGAGCCACCAGTGTTAAGCACGAGAGTAGAGATTGCAGCCAGCAGCCACTGCAGAGCGGGTAGAAACACATGCTGGAGTGCAAGCCAGAGATCACTCAGGCCCAAAACACAGCGACATGCTGCTTCTGAAACAAAGCTGGGGTGGCCGCATGACCAGGCAATGGGCAGGTCAAGACTGGAATCAGGAGCTCCGGTGACTGCGGTCACTTTCTACTGGAGCGACCCTGAGCAAGTAACCCAATTTCTCGGAGTCTTACCTTATGCACAGAGGCGGCCACTTCTGCAAAATGAGGCTGCTCAATGGCTCAAACGGCAGAATGAAAGTGAAAGGTACTAAGACGGCCTATGCCTTCCCAAGGTGAGTCTCATCCTTCTACCGTTCCCAGAGAGCTCCCCTAAACAAGCCCCACATACACCACCGCTGTGACCCCTCTTGACACCTTCCCAGCCTAGAGGAGACCTGACTGGGTCACAGTGAAGTCTGGTCACCGACTCCACTGCTATCCTTTCCCTCTGGAGTCGGGCAACACTTCTGTGCCTATAAAGTTGTATTTCAATACGTTCTTAAATACTTGTGAAAAAACACCAGAGTACATAGGATGGCACAGGGACATAGCAACTTCTCTGTGACAGATTCCACCCCTCCACCCAGAATGCTCTCCTCCCCTCAGTCTTCCTGGTGCTATGCTCATCCTGTTCTTTAGTCAAAGGTCACCCTCTTAACTAAGGCCTTTCCTGAGCCTATTTTAAAATGTACTCCACTGCTTAACTTTCTTCTTTGCAAAGCTCTTACCATAATCAAACAAAGAATATATTTACTTTTTCTGTTGTTGATGGTGCCCCTCCCCAAATAGAATGTAAATCTGAAAAGGGTTTTTATACACACTATCCACTACTGTCTTCCCAGGATCTAGAATACTGCCTGGCACAAGCAGTCATCTGACAAATATTTTTGATAAAACACACACACATTCTCCATCTGCCTCCTATGTACTGAAGGATAACTCATTAATTTTCAGTATTCTACCCCAGGGAACATCTGTTTACTCCCATTGACATTCCAGGTCCTGCAAAGAGGAAACCAATGAATACAGCACAGACACTGGCCTGAAAAAGCTCGTTATCTAGTGAGATGAAAATAGGTAAATTCAAAGTAACACAGTATAAAAGTCACGAGGTAAGGAAAGGGCAGTAGAGATACACAGAGGAGCTTCCAGCACAGCTTGGGAGCATGACAGGATGGTGGCAGGTTGCAGGACCCAGTACTAAGCAAAGGCATGCTGGCGAAACATTACGGGCAAAAAATTACAACGTGTTGAAGACAAGGAACAGAGAACACATGGGCTGTGTGAGAAATTTAAGCAGCTTGGTATGGCTGGAACAAAAGGAAAATGAAGGTGAGGAAACAGAGGCCAGACGACCTCGCTAGGGAGGGCCATGGGAAATCAATGAAGCACTGGAAGTGGAGGAGAGGAAGCCCAGACTGCCATTCTGCAAAGGCTGCTCTGCCAGATGCCTGGAAAAAGATGCAGAAGCAACAGAAAGGAAGAGACGATGCTTGTTCCATTAAGTACACTGTTCCAGAATTTAACCTGCCACACTTCCACCTATATATAATCACTTCTTTCCCTCAATTTATAACATAGTAGGTCAACTCCTTATTTCAAACAAAAACATACCTGTGATATAAAAAGCAAAACAAAGGCAAATTACTAGAGTATAGGGTAAAAGTAGTACAAAGCAGCAGTAGCTACCCCCAAAAAAAAAAAAAAATCAAAATTTCCCAAATAAAGTAATATATGAACTAGCCTAAAAAGACAGTCCTTTTCTTGACCTAAATTTCATCCTAATTTCTGAAAACAATGATGATGCCCTTGGGAGAGTAACCTGTGTGGCAGAGAGTTCCCTCATTCCCCTTTCTCTTTTAAACAAAAACTGATGAATGAAAGCCATAGATTTTGCTATGAACCGAATGTTTTCATATACTTACAGGCTCTTAGATATGTTTTGGATGGCCGAGGCATCCAAATTCTTTCTCTGCAGTCTGCTCTGGGTCAGGGGAGGAAGAATCCTGACTCAATAGACACTGAACCTTGAATTTGTACACAGAGTAAATTTGAAAGTCTAAGCTATTTGCTTATCTATTCTTAAAGTGGTAATTCTCTTAAAATATCCAGTATAAAAAGGAGATAATTTCTGAATGCTGATGCTTAAAGCTGGTGCATACAAGTAAACCTAGAGGCCTTCCATCTTTTAGCAGCACCTGAAACACTTTCAGGTCCAAAAGAAGGCAATGTAACGTAAGGCCAAGCTTAGGTGCACTCATTCAGAAATTAATAATAAAGTTAAATAAAAGGTGTCAGAAGCATGGGAATAAGTAGGCATAGTGTGTCTCAACATCTCATCTGCACAATTTCTACTCTCATACCTCTCTGGCTTAAAAATAAATAAACGTGCAGTGCTGTTCAAAGAACAACATTGCATACTGTCCTATTTTAGAGCCATCTTCCTCTTGAGAAGGTAGGTAGTTACAAAGCCAGTTCTCCATTTCTCCTCTACTACTTCAGCCTTTCCTAAGAATGCTGTAAAATAAAATAAATGACAGAGAATTTAGGAGTGAATCAACATTCACCTTCGGAGAAGGCAATGGCAACCCACTTCAGTACTCTTGCCTGGAAAATCCCATGGACAGAGGACTCTGGTAGGCTGCAGTCCATGGGGTCATGAAGAGTCAAACACGACTGAGCGACTTCACTTTCACTTTTCACTTTTATGCATTGGAGAAGGAAATGGCAACCCACTCCAGTGTTCTTGCCGGAGAATCCCAGGGACAGGGGAGCCTCGTGGGCTGCCATCTGTGGGGTTGCACAGAGTCGGACACGACTGAAGCATCTTAGCAGCAGCAGCAGCAGCAACGTTCACCTTACATACTAGAATTTCTGCCTCGTATTAATGCCTGGAAAAGCAACTCCATCTAACATAGCCACTGTGAATGCATTCTGAATGCAAGGCGCTTTACTCCCTCCAAAGAGGTAAATACGTGTTTTAAACTACTTTAGAAAAGCTTTATAGTTTCTCATTAATAAAGTGGAAACTGTGAGGACTCACCCTGTAAAGAGGATGGCATTTGTCCCTGAAACATGGAGCCAACTGGGCGTAGATCTGGAGGCTGTAGTAATAGGCTGCCAGTTGGAGAGAGAGAGCAGAGTGGGACTGCTTTTCAAAGCACTTGTTAGCATCTAACACCTACAAGGGAGCACAAGAGAAAGAGCTCAGCTGAAAGGAAATTAGCACAATCATCATAAACCATTACATTTCTAGTCTTTACTGTAGAATTTTGGTTCAAAGTTTCTATTAAATCGACTGAAGCTCATCTTAACATGACTACATTAAAATTCAGACAGATTATAAAGGCAGATCCTATGCATGTGAAAGAAGATTTTAAAATCAAGATTTCAGCTAACACTATAGACTTTACTCTTCAGATACTGACCACAGCCCTTCCATTATGCAGAGGAACAACCAGAAGGAAATGAAACATGCAATAAACAATTCACTGGTGAAAATCCCCAGTAGAGACTTTCAGTTTATTCATTTTTAAGTCCTTTATTCTTGGTAAGGGCAAACTTACCTGTGGTAAGGCCAGGAGATAAGCAAGGGCCAAGGTCATATCATTTGGTAAAGCGTCACTTGCTAGCTGTAAGAGAACTGGATGCAGAAAAAGAAAAATTTATTTTCTTTGAGGATCCATGTGACAGTCATGGTTACCAAGTGTCATGATTTTAGTCCTTCATAATTAAGATGCTTTATGAGAAAGTCTATTCAGCACCGTCAAAGTACAGATTATGTGAAACTACGTTAAATGGTAGTCTTGCCTTAACTCAGACACATTATGCCATTTGCTACTTATATATGTGAATACTGTTAGTGCAGCTACAAAGTCTAAGTGCAAACAGATCCATGAGGATGTCTCTTCCAGCTAATCTTTTGGTTTTAGAGACCATGCTATACAATTCTGGGTATCAGTGACAGCTACTGCGGAAGATGACCATGTAGGCACTCATGGTCAGAACAAGAACACAGATTTGTGAGAGCAGACTTAGGATAACTCCCTTGATTACTACAGTCATGACAATAGGCTGGGTTCCTTCTCTGTACCACAGTCCACAAAAAGAAAACCAGTCTCTGCTTTGAGTATATAACATCTTAAAAATATCCCAACCATCTACAACTTTTACAAAACTTCTTTATATAAGCAACAACCTATCCATGTCATGGATTTAATAAAAGAACACTGCAAATAACATCTGTGTTTATATCCATTTTGTATTAATAAGGAGGCATTCATTCATTTAGGACCTTAAGTGACCAATACCAGAGAGTCACTGTAATCACAGTGTAAACTTTTTCTATAGAGAACACAGACTCTCCTGATCTTCACTAATGAAGGTAAACAGCATCTAAATAATTCAAAGTAAGTAATATTTCACTTTGTTAATACACCATATAGTTTTATGGTGTTTTACAGGAAACTGAAAGTCGCTCAGTTGTGTCCAACTCTTTGCAACCCCATGGACTACCCAGTTCTCCAGGCCAGAATACTGGAGTGGGTAGCCTTTCCCTTCTCCAGGGGATCTTCCCAACTCACGGATCGAACCCTGGTCTCCAGCATTGCAGGTGGATTCTTTACCGGCTGAGCCTAGATGAGTCAGCTCTAAGTGGGTGGAGTGTGAGAAGTGACCTAAAACTCGACATGTCCTGTGCATGACTCATATAAAGGGAACGAGGCTTCTTGCCCAGCAGCTCTAGTAAAAGAATCTGAGTTCTCTAAATACCCATTTCCTCTACAACTGCAACCTCCAACCTCATCTAGCTTTTTCCCACTCCATTTTTACTTCCTTCAGGTATTTCCTTCCTTATGTACAAAAGAGGCCAGTTTTCAAACCACCCCTTTTCCTGGCTTTTAGAATCTAAACCTACTAATCAAAACCAGCCCTGTCTCTTCATGGCTCAGGAGCCCTTATTCCAGGTGAATGGCCGATGCCCCAGCTAATGGAGAGCTGTGTTTGGAGCTGGTCTGAGCCCTGCCTGGGAAAATCACCCAGTCCATTACTGACTTCCAGTCAGATCTTTTTTTTCCCTTTCTTTCCTTGTTTTTGTTTTTAATCCTATCATCAGCTCAATCTTACACTCCATTTAATGTGCATTTGGCGATTTCCAAAAATCAAAGAACCTTCAAGGGATGAAAAATATGCTACCCCTGAAGATATTCCTAAGCATATGCTCCAGATCCTGAAGGAAATTTCAAAAGGAGAACAACCCAACAAAAACCAAAAACAACAAAGAACAATCATGATGACGTAGCTGGAATAAAGCAGAGTTCCTTTGAGACACCTTTGTGAGGGAAAAACTAGATCTGAAAATATAAGTTCCAATAGGTTTATTTTTCAAATAGTTATATTATTTCACAGATACAACTCAAAAGATGGTCACCAGTGTTTCTTGAACATATATCATTGAATACAAAGTTTTAGCAGGCAAAAGAGAAAAATAATTAACTTCCATGTGCTTAAAGTAATGACAAAACTCACCCAGGAGTCCAAAGAATCATTGTTATTTTTACAAATAGTGAAAATAATCACTTTAAAATACAAATATTTGCTCCAAGTGAATAATAACCACAAAGGTTTCATTTCATATATACAACTCTTGTGTCCGACTCTTGTGACCCCATGGACTGTAGCCTGTCAGGCTCCTCTGTCCATGGATTCTCCAGGAAAGAGTACCGCAGTGGGCTGCTATTTCCTTCTCCAGGAGATCTTCCCAACCCAGGGACTGAACTCGGGTCTCGTGCATCACAGGCAGATTCTTTACTGAATGAGCCACCAGGGAAACCCCATATTCACAACAGTATTCATCAATTTTAAAACTTTTCTGCAATTTATAATGCACTGACGTTTGAGGGGGAAGTCTTGTCAATCTGGGCTACTGGCAGACTAGTCAGTTGCCAAGTAAAGCAAACAGCTTCCCTGTGGGCACACCACTGATGTGCAAACCAACCAGCTTGGAGCCAGTTCTCTGAACCAGCCCCTTTCTCTGGCTTCTGCACTCCAGGTGCAATATCACCCCCTGTCCTGATCACCCCAGGGCCAACTGCTAGATAGCCAGAAATCACCACATAGCCCAGAGTCCACCAAAGTTACCCCAACTCTTCATCTCAAGCTTGCTCAAGCACGCCTACCAGATCTTGCCTGTTACTGCCCATGGAAACCCATACTCTGCCCTCTTCATACCTTCTGCCTCCCTCTCCCTCTCCCTCTCCCTCTGCCCTGAGGTAAAGACACAGTGAGAAGGAAGCTGTGTGCTAGCCAGAAAGAGATGAACCCAACCACACTGGCATCTGATTTCCAGTCTCCAAACTGGGAGACTGGGAATTTCTGCTGTTTAAGCCACCTGGTCTATAGTATTCTGTCCTGTCAGCCAAAGCTGACTAACAGAAAACAAGACATACAAAACTGATATCTCTCCCAGTCGGTATGTATCAGGCTATCGACAATCTCATGCTTCTACAAGCAATGAACATGTGCCGTAATTTCCATGTTTGTGAATTCATGGAATAAATTCCTAGAAGCAGAATTACTAGATCAAATAATACCCACAACTATAATTTTTATAGCTATCGCCAAATTGCATATGTTTTTCAAATTCTCATTTTAAGCCAAGTCCTTGTTGTAGCATTTCCACCAGGAGACTGCCGTTTAGCTGGCATATCTCGCCCACTTGAATGCCCATTTGGCCCATTTCTCAAGAGGCCTCTTGACATCTACTTCAACCACAGAAGATGAAGATCGCTCAAAGTGAGTCCAAAATCCTCTCCACAGGGTAAGCTTCATTGATATGAGTTGACTCCTCAGAATTAATCCTAAGAGAAAGGTACCCTGGCTTTCTGTTTCATCTTTCTGGGAATTGATGACTCAGACTTTTGCCCCACTCTCATCAGACGAACTCCACAGAAATCCAGAATACTACATCCAATTTAAATTCTTCTGGGATTGGGTTCTCTTACTTGTACAGCCCTCCTGCAGATGAAAATTATGTACTCTGGAAAGAGCATAAAAACAGGTATCTTAAGGCACTGGCGAGGCACTGAAACATCCAGAAACTAGAGGGTAGATGCCATTTGGAAAATGAAATGACACCAGTGAGTTTCCCATTTTTACAGCTTCTATCCTGAGGGCAAGCTTCTGTCTGCTCCTTGCCAGGCAGGTAAAATTCAGATGGAGAGCTTGAAGTCTTAAAGAATCACAGCCCAGAAAAACCACAACAGCCAACAAGAGAGGTCTGACAGTTTCTTAAAAACTTTGGCTCATCAGCTCCACCCTTAGATAGTTACCCTAGAGAAATAAAACTAACGGTCCGTAAAAACACAGGTTCACAAAAACACTGTGTAAGAGTTCACAGCAGTTTCTTCCTAACAACCCTCAGTTGGAAAAAGCTCCCATGTCCCTCACCAGGAGAATGGGTAAACTGTGGTATATTCATACAGTGGAATACCTTTCAGTTATTAAACAATAAAAAGAAAGAAAGAATAGAAAAAAACCTACTGATAGAAGCAGATAAATCTCATTTCACATAAAAGAATATAGCCTGTATGATTCCACTGAATGAATGCTAGAGGAGTCAAAACTCATCTACAGCAGGGGAAAAACTGAACATTTGTCAGTTCCGATTAGGAGTGTGGGATGGGTGTTTTCAGGAAGAAGGCATCGACTTTCTGGGGTGACAGCAATGTTCTGCATCTTGAAAAGAGTCAGGGTCACACAGGTGCTGTGCTTGTCAAAAGTCACAGTCTTATGTCTACACTTAGGATTTTTGCATTTCATTGTTTGTAAATGAATAAAATAAATAATAAATCCATTGTAAAATTAAAAAGTAAGAAATATTGACTCTAGTTAAAGATACGCACAGTGCATGTCAAGAGGCGAAGAGTAACACTGCCTACAACTCTGAAATGTGTCAGAGGAAGAAGCTGTATTTGGTGGGAGAACTAGAGCAAGTGTAGTAAAATATTAATTGCTGAAATCCAGGGGGAGCGTATATGGGAGGTTCACTGCAGAAGTTTCTTGACTTTTCTATGCATTTGAAAATTTCCTTAATAAAATATTTACGTAAGAAAAGGGGGAAAATCCTTCTGCAAACAGGGTCAAATGCTCACGCTCCCCAACAGTTATTTCCCAAACAGGGTTCCATGTGGACAAGTACACATGTACCTCCTCCCCAGCACTCAGGCAGCTGAGTCTCCAGCCACACACAGCCTGTGGCCTCCGTGCTGCTCCAAGACAGCAAAGGCCGCCAGCACCAGTGTCAGGCACACCAGCATCTCCTGCAGCCCCAGGTTGACAGGAAAGGGATCATGTCTCTTCCCTGATCCTTAAGTCACTTTGTGACATTTTTCTTCTCCCATAGCCAGATCACAGCTCATTAATTCCTATAACCAGAGTACTGACCCAGAACCCTCCCTGACTAACAACTGAATTATTGAAGGAAACCAACTTGGTGGGGGGCTTGGAGAAGATGAGAGGGGAGAGGCGGGAGGAGGGGAAAGCGGAGACACGTCATAACTGCCCACACCTGACCCCATCCCAACTTTCTCAGCAGCCCTCACTGAGGCGCAATTCAAACCCCCACATATAGGAGGCTTCTCAGACCTTGAATCTGTGAGCCATGTAAAGCTACATATGACAAAATTATCAGTGAGGATCTGAAGTAAACCAGAAACCACAGGGTTTCAATAGGATGGGATCCACCAGATATCTTGCTGGCTGTAGACTGTATCGCAGTGATTTTTCATTACCATTTAAAATACATGCATTTATTTAAAAAAATAATAAAGACCTGTCCTACATTTAGCACTGTGTATGAATTTAATTTGCAATGCTTATTTTCTAACCTTGCAGAAAATACACTGCATTTTCTAGACAAGTAATACAGCCAAAATCAGATGAAATCTATGCCTAAGCCTTCAAGCGCTAATTCTCTGCAAAATAAGTGTCTCTGAAAAGCACTCTATGATAAATTTAATTCCAGAATGGAATTCACAGAGGAAAGCTGACCATATTATTGATTTAGAAATCATTAGCCATTAAATCATTCATTTAGCTAAATAAATAATGATCAATTTTCTTCAGCTAGTCTCCATAAGAAACCTTTTCATCAACTTTATTAAAAAATTCTGAAAAGTCAGATCGTGTTGGGAAGTTTAATTTGTATCATGACCTACTTCTAAACCAAAGTCAGGAGTCACATTTCTATAATTTTTAATTTATGTCATTTAACCTATATCATTCATCAAATCTGTTGAGTTTCTAACAAATATTTGATACTATAAAATAGCTAATGATATCTGTCTCAAATATATTAGCATCCTCAAAAGAATCCAAATGTGATCATTTTGTAACATACAGAAATATCAAATCATGATGCTCTAACCAGGAACCCACAATTTTGTAGGTCAATTATACTCCAGAAACAAACTCACAGAAAAAGAGATTTTATTTGTGGTTACCAGAGGCAGGGGGTAGGGGAAGGTAAAATTAGATGAAAGTAGTCAAAAGGTATCACCAACTTTGAGTTATAATTCAATGTTATACTACAGGTACAAGGACAGTAGGTGGCTCAAGGACCAATGCTTCAATGAATGACGTACAGATGGTGAGAAAGGGAACAGGAGGGGATCCCCGATTTATCACTGTATTATCCCCGAATTCCATACAGCTCCTCCACAAAAATTTCTATTTGCTTCATGCTTCCAGATCATTCTGAGGCCTCATCATTTAGTTACCAGCTACCACAAAGATGGCCAGGTACTTTAAGAACACCATGAAAGAGGGAGGCCAAATAATTTAGAAAGCTGTGCCCCACCAGGACCTTATTCTCGAGTACCCTCCACCTTCCTCCAAAAATAGCTCTGGAAAACAGCAGAAGCTTTAATAAACTGAGAAATCAGTGTGACAGAGTCTCTCCAAGGACACGGCCATCTTTCAAACCTTTAGCATGTGGTTCCATTCTCTTGGCTTTTTTTGTAAGAGAGGTATGCAGATACACACACACATATATATGTCATAAGCTAAATCAGAAATTAACATATTCTTGACTGGAGATGTATTAATATATCTTTTGTTACCCCAATGTTTGAAGAAGGGAAAGGCTATCCACTCCAGTATTCTGCCCTAGAGAATTCCATGGACAGTCCATGGGGTCATAAAGAGTCAGGCATGACTGAGCCACTTTCACTTCACTTTCAGAGTTGGAGAAGGCAATGGCACCCCCACTCCAGTACTCTTGCCTAGAAAATCCCATGAACAGAGGAGCCTGGAAAGCTGCGGTCCATGGGGTTGCTGAGGGTCGGACACAACTGAGCCAACTTCACTTCCACTTTCAGTTCAGTTGCTCAGTTGTGTCCGACTCTTTGCGACACTTTACCCCAATGGTATTGACCAGAGTGTTTCAGTATTCACTTACACAGCAAATTGCTGGTCACAGGCCTTAGGTTCTGCAAAAATCCTGTAATCGATAGTGTTAAGATATTACATAAGTCAATGTTTCCAAATTCCTGGGTATTAATTCAGTCCTTTATTACACCAATTAACAGATGATATTTCCATGTCAAACCAGTATTTTCTTAGGGTCTTAGATTTTATTTGTATAAGCTATTCTAATAATCAATCATAATTTAATCCATGAGTAATGTATTACAATATTTTTAAAGAAAAGAAAGAAGAAATAATTAAAAGGGGAAACAGCAATGCAACTATACTTTCATAATTCAATATCACTTTTAAGATGTGTCATGATTTAGCAATAGCTTCTTGGAGGCAAAAAGAAACATGAACGTACCTGTGAATTAGTATTCAACTGTGACTTGAACACTAATTTCAGAAAAGCAAGGAAGAACTTAAAGAGCCTCTTGATGAAGGTGAAAAAGTAAAAAGGTGAAAGTAAAAAGCTGGCTGAAAATGCAACATTCAAAAAATTAAGCTCAGGGCATCTGGTCCCATCACTTCATGGCAAATAGAAGGGGAAAAAGTAGAAGCAGTGACAGACTTTATTTTCTTGGGCTCCAAAGTCTCTGCAGCTGGTAATTGCAGCCATGAAATTAAAATATGCTTGCTCTTTGGAAGGAAAGCTATGGCAAACCTAGACAGCATATTAAAAAGCAGAGATAGCACTTTGCTGACAAAGGTCCATCTAGTCAAAGCTATGGTTTTTCCAGTAGTCATGTACAGATGTTAAGAGTTGGACCACAAAGAAGGCTGAGTGCTGAAGAATTGATGCTTTCAAACTGTGGCACTGGAGAAGATTCTTGAGAGCCCCTGAACAGCAAGATCAAACTAGCCAATCCTAAAGGAAATCAACTGTGAATATTCACTGGAAGAACTGATGCTGAAGCTCCAATACTTAGGCTACCTGATGCAAAGAGCTGACTCATTGTAAAAGACCCTAATGCTGGGAAAGATTGAGGGCAGGAGAAGAAGCCAAGAAAGGATGAGATGGTTGGATGGCCTCACCATCTCATGGGTTTGAGCAAACTCCAGGAGACAGTGAAGGACAGGGAAGCCTGGCATGCTGCAGTGCAGGGGGTCGCAAAGAGTTGGACTTGACTTAACAACTGAACAACAAGGCAGAGAAACTACAGATCATGATATGCATCTCAGAACTGAAGAAAAACGGTAACTTTGTAAAAACCTCCAGTATCCCAGGCTCTGCAGAGTATTTGCTTCCTCTCTTTCCAACTGTATATAAATAATGATTGAAAGAAAGGATGATCTAAAAATAAGTTAAGTATCAGGCTTCCAAGAACATGGCAGTTCTATTCCCCACATACATTTTTTCCAAGTTTTACTCCACACTGCAATGTGTTCCATTAAAACACAGCACCATCCAGGCTCTTTAGCAGTTACAGGTTATATGGAAGGGAAAGTCCTGGACAAGACTGCCAAGAAAACTGTTTTTCCCTTCTTTACTCCTTACAGATACCTAGAATATAGACCAGATAGCTGGATCCCCAGTTGTCTTTAAGTCCTAAAATACCTACTAAGGCTGGCAAAGCAGAGAGAGAGGGAAAATTGAAAAATAAAAATAGTCAAGGCAATTACCCTGGAACCTTGAAAGAAGTAAGGAGGTTAAAGAAGAAAAAAGTTGACCAAAGACCACTTGCATTGGTGGTCCTTGGTCAATTGCATACATTTTCATTCTTTTCAAAAAAATTCACATGGAATGATATGATACCATGTAGAAAATTAAGACGAAATTCACATCTATAGTCCATGAAACAGGTACATAAGAGTTGTTGATTAACCCATAAAACCAGGAAAGAAAGTAGTATCTATGGAGCTCATTATTCTATATCATTCCCAGTAAGAATCACTTTACATGATTAGCACCCTAAATAGGAATTGTATCTCATTTATCCTTTTAAATCTTCAGTATTACACGTATCCAGAAAATAGTAGGTACTCAATAAATGATTTAAATCAATGAATAAATAAATGTATGAATGATGATGTCAAGTTAAGATATTAAAAATTATTGAAAATGTTACTAGTTTTCCTAATTCTCATTCATTCATACAGTCTCACATATTATTCTGAGTTACACACTGTTGGGGAACTAGAACCTTTCATACCTTCTGTTGTTGGAAATACTTCTTCTCCTTCAGTTTTAGTTTCTGCCAGTTTCCCAGTTCTCAGCAAGACTTCTGCAAAGCTTTCTACTGGGATATGCTGAGAGGTGTCATAGGTCACTTCAGACTAGACAAGAGAAGCAGTGACATCATTTGATGAGATGGCTTTTTCTCTATGAAGATATTCTTAGAAAAGATAATGATAGGATTTATATCTTCTCATAACTTGAGTTACAGCTTCTCACTTACTAAAGCATGTTATTCCACACAAAATTGTAAAACAAATTTTAGTCTCATAACATGTTGTAACAAATCACATAAACCAATGCAAAACATGAGTATTAACAAAAGAAGCACATTTTCAAAAAAAACTGTGTATTCTGTTTGTAGTAAAATGCTCACAACCACCATGATAGTTAAATCGATGTTCTTAGGCACACTGCCCTTACCTCTACAACAAAGGGATTGGAGATGACAGATTCATAAAAAGGATGACAGCCTTGTTTTTCTAGGCCTTCATTGGCTCTGGTTCCAATTCGGTAAACACCACCAAACTCTTGACCTAAACAGAACAAAGTGACGATCAGTGGATAAAAGAAAGAGAGCTGGGAGGGAGGTGGAGGAGGAAGGGAAGGAAGAAAGAACAACAGATTTCAGGAGTAACAGATCAACGTGTACTGTGTGAGCCAAACAGACAGCGTCAGAGCAACGCCGAAACCCAGCGGAGAATATTAAGAATCATCACCATGTTCTAAGAGCAGCGCTTCAACCTCACCCTGAAGTGCTTTTTGACTCTTCTGGTCACTTTGACATCACTGAATCAGAAACACTGAAGCAATCGGTGTTACACACATGGCCAGTTTTCTATACAACAGTCAGGATAACCTTTCTAAAACATCATTCTGTATATGCTGTTCCCTTGGAAGGAATGATGCTAAAGCTGAAACTCTAGTGCTTTGGCCACCTGATGAGAAGAGTTGACTCATTGGAAAAGACTCTGATACTGGGAAGGATTGGGGGCAGGAGGAGAAGGGGATGACAAAGGATGAGACAGCTGGATGACATCACTGACTCGATGGACGTGAGTCTGAGTGAACTCCGGGAGTTGGTGATGGACAGGGAGGCCTGGTGTCCTGCGATTCATGGGGTCGGGAACAGTTGGACACGACTGAGCGACTGAACTGCTCAAAAGACCTCTAGTAGCTCTGAATAATGTAGTCAGCAGTATCAAATCTAAACTATACAGAATAACATTCAAATTTGCTAAATGCTGATTACCATTAAAGGCTAACACTCCATGCAACTACTCTGTCCATTCCACTGGCCTCTATGCCTTCCTCTCGTTATAAGGGCAATGGCCCATGCTGCCTGGCCACCCCTCCTCCCAGCCCCACCCCAGACCACACCTGCTGAAACCACAGCAGACGGGGCAAGGCAAGACTGGGCTCCCTTCACCAGCCCCACCGCCCCTACAACTACAACCCACACGAAACGCTATTAGACTGGTCTTCAGTATTCTTCATTAGCAATAATTTAGTAGCCCTGCTATGGTTAATTATCTTTATGCTTTGCTCTCCTCGAACAGACTGTAAAGCCCCTTATTGGAAGAGCCAAGAAGGCGGCATTCACCCAGTCCTCCAAGTTCATGGAGCATGCACTTAGGGCAAGCACAGCCTGGGAAACAATCAAGCTGCTGCTGCAAATTACGTTAAAATAGTTTCTTCAGAGAAAACTATATACTAGACACAGTGCTAAGCACTTTATCTAAGACGTTGTTGTTCATTAGCTCAGTCATGTCCAACTCTTTGCAACCCCATGGACTGTAGCATGCCAAACTTCCCTGTCCTTTACCATCTCCCGGAGCATGCTTAAATTCATGTCCATCACGTCAGTGATGCCATCCAACCATCTCATCCTCTGTAGACTCCTTCTCCTCCTGTCTTCAATCTTTTCCAGCATTATGATCTTTTCTAATGAGTCGGCTCTTCACATCAAGTGGCCAAAGTATTAGAGCTTCAGCATCAGTCCTTCCAATGAATATTCAGGACTGATTTCCTTTAGGTTTGACTGGTATGGTCTCCTTGCAGTCCAAGGGACTCTCAAGAGTCTTCTCCAACACCACAGTTAAAAAGTATTAATTCTTCAGCACTCAGTCTGCTTTATTTAATGAACTCTAAGACATGAACTCTCAAAAGCCCCAACAGGTGAGACAGAAAATAACCCTAGTCAAAATCCAGCGTGATGCATGCAGTGATGAGATGCACAGACTTCACCCAAAGTCAAGCCCACAGCCCATCAGTAAGTGGCTTCTGGGTGATTATCCTCCATTCTCTCTCCTGCATATCCCACATTCAGACCATCAGCAGGTCCACAAAGTACACCCTCAAACCAAAGACTTCTCCTGTCCCTCATGGCTACCCTAATCTAAGCCATCAACATCTCTCAGCTGGAGTCTTGGAAGAGAGAAGTATCTTTTTGCTTCACTACTGATGACTTTCTGCAAAGCAGTTAAACAGATGTATTAAAACTAACCTTGGATCACACAACTGCATTGTCTGAATTTTCAAACACCTGTGTGCTGCTGAGAAGCAGATCTGTAGTTCTCTTCCCCATCTATGGAAGGCTTTACATGGTGGGTCTCTTCACCATCTCTCCAATCTCATTTCCAACCATCTTCCCACTCATCATGCTGCTCTCCCTCACCTTGGCCTTCTTTCCCTTCTCCAAAGACATCAGGCTCTTTCTTCAAAATACACTTGTCTGTGTGGCTCACTCAGCTTTCTGCTCAGAGTGACTCCTCTTCTGAGAAACTAACTCCCTGTTGCAATCAGAACTTCACTCCTCCGGTACCACTCACTATTCCACTACCTGGCTTAAGTTCTCTGCATGGTACTCATCACCACCTGCCATCTCATTATCATACAAATATTTTATCTGTTGGTTTCTTTTTGCCTGCACTGAGACACAGGGGACTCAAAGGAAGGAAATCAGACTGAAGGGTTTTCCCACACTATTTCCAGTGATGAGCACAACATCTGACACGTGGAAAATGCCTGGTAAGTATTTGCAGAATGAATGAATGAGATACTCAAGTGTTCGGGCTACCTTTATAAAAAGGCCCATGCTTCTTTTTCCTGATAGTTTCCCCATGTGTGGCTAAAGGATGAAAAGCAGCATGAGGACGCAGGGAAGACAGGAGGGACACAGTGGGCTAAGATGTCACAGAAAGCAACCTCAATGCTTGTCCTGATCTCTACTTGCAGAAACACAAAAGAATTGGTTAAAACATTCCCTTTACCTAGAGGCCCCACTGAAGACTGAATGTTTGTGCCCCACCCCCACCCCAAACTCATGTTGAACTCCTAACCCCTGTGTAATAGTGTTAAGAGGTAGGGCCTTTGGTAGGTGATTAAGTCATGTTGGCAGAGCGCTGGGAAATGAGATTAGTGCCTCTATAAAAAAAAGAGATTTCAGAAAAGTCCCTCACCCCCCTTCTACCATGCGAGGACACAGCAGACAGAAGGCATTCTATGAACTGGGAAGCCGGCCTGCATCAAACAGTACATTCTCCAGGGCCTTGATCTTGGACTTCCCAGTTTCCAGCACTGTGAGAAATAAATTGTCTGTTGTTTAAGTCACCTAGTCTAAAATATTTTTGTCACAGAAGCTGGAAAGAACTAAGACAGCCCCTGGATGGTTCCTAGCACTTCTCTTCTTTCTACTGCCCTACAGAAACATAGCAAAAGAGAGAAAGCCTTAATAAACATCATTTTCCTTTCCATCTCAGTAAACTTCAATTCTGACATATAAAGCAACCTTATTTAAATCTATATCGATGTTTTCTGCAAGTATAGTATGGTAGCAAATTACAGTCTATAAAATCAATTACTCATTCCCTCTCCGATGGGAGGCTTAGATTTCTTAGGAGATTAGTAATCTAAAGAAGATAAAGTTAAAGTAATAGTAAAACCAACTGAAGAGCATGCTAATGAATTGATATAAACTACCCCAACTGCTTTAAGAAAACAGAATGCATCGCTTACTTGAAGGGGTCGTAGATAAGTCAAAGACTTCTTCCACCACTGCCCATCGCTGACGGCCTGCAGCACCGCCTTCGTGGTGGTGGTGGTGTTGGAGAGGACTTTCATGGTGGTAGCACTGGTCCAGTGCAACAGGTCGGCTGAGTTGCTGCCTGGGACACTTACTTCATCCTGTTTTTGTTATTTATTTATTTTTTTTTAAAGAGAGAAAATGCCATGAGTAAAAAGAAGAGAATAGAGTGATCATGCAATGACTTGGAGTTATCAGACATGAAATTAAACAGATTTAAAAATTCATCTTTACCAATAACAACCCCCAAAAATGTGAAAGCATTATTAGCATACTATACCTCCTTGAACCATTTAAAAAGAAAATTCAGTAAAGGAAAATACATCTTAATGCATTAGTTAAAGACTCTCTTTCAGAAGTATTTATAAAGCAAACAATAGGTTCTTAATTTTTTTCACTAATCTAATATCCTCCGATGAGATACTCATGTTTGTTTCTTTGACAAGACATTTTAAACTATTTATGGTTTAGATTAAGAAATAAATTATTCACTTCAACAATGCTACTGTGACCCAGACAAAGGTACAAGATTCTGATGATCCACCTTTACATACTGAAAGGCATTTTTTTTTTCGTCTAAACAAGTGGATGAGTAATAGCATTTAAAAGGTTTCTAATGTGGAACCTCCTGCCAATCTCGAAGCAATAAGCTACAATTCCAACTCCCCATGTACTAACCCAAGAGGTTTCATGAGGAGAAAAATGCCAATATATCGACATTTGTTTAACTAGAAATGACAGTGATCACAGCTGTTTTGGATCAAAGAAAAGTAAATTTGTTCTATGAAAACCCAGCCTTTGGTTTAGTATCTGTCTACTTCTACTTACTGTTTCTGTAGTATTCTAGTCAAAGGAAAGAAAAATTAAGGTCTAGTCTTCCAATTTGAACAACTTTCTTGCCACTAATAGGATGGCTATTTTTGTCTACATCACATCATTCATTAATGTGTTATGTGAATAATAAAAAAACGACAAATCGTGGACTCACTCTATAATTACCAAGATATCATCACAACACACACTTGGGAGAAATTCACCATTTTAGACCAACTTGAAAGCCTCCATATAGGGTGGGTAGAATTATTGCCCCTGAAAAGACTGATGCTGGGAGAGACTGAGGGCAGGAGGAAAAGGGGACGACAGAGGATGAGATGGCTGGATGGCAAAACCGACTCAATGGACGTGAGTTTGAGTGAACTCTGGGAGATGGTGATGGACAGGGAGGCCTGGTGTGCTGTGATTCATGGGGTCGCAAAGAGTCAAGACACAACTGAGCAACTGAACTGAACTGAAAATACCTGCATCCTAATCCCTAGAACCTGCAAATATATTACATTAGATGGCAAAAGACCTTCACAGATATGATTAAGAACACAAACCTTGAGGTGAGGAGATAAATCTTGAATTATCTGAGTGGAACTAACCTAATCACATGAGCCTTTTAAGCAGAGAACCCTTCCCAGCTAGGGTCACACAGACATGCCCTGAGAGAAGAGGCAGGAGAGACATGAAGCACATCCCTGGTGGCTTTGGAGATGGAGAGAGGTGGCCAAGAGTTAAAGAATGTGAGAAGCATCTAGAAGGCGAAAAGATACTGGAGGTGACAGCCAGCAAGGCAATGAGGACCTCAGTCCTGCAAACACAAGGAATTAAATTCTTTCACAACATGAATTAGAGAAGGGAATTTCAACCCACTCCAGTGCCTAGAGAATTCCACAGACACAGGAGCCTGGCGGGCATCAGACACGACTGAGCAACTAACACTACTAACAACATGAATGAGCATGGAATAAATTCTCCTCCAGAGCCTCCAGAAAACACAGTCCTGCGGGGACCCTGACTTTGGCTGAGATCCTAACCAGAAACCCACCCAAGCCTGCCAGGTTTCTGTCCTATGGGAATTATAAGAACTTGTACTGTTTCAAAGCTGCTAAATGTCACAGCAGTAAAAGAAAATGATTACATCATATTCGTACACATAACTTCTAGAAAACCATTTTAATTTTATTCTTAGTACTAAAATGAAATGTATTTAAGCTGCATTAACTGATACTTACAATTTCCTCACTGGGCAGTTGGTTAACTTTTCTCAAAAGATTTTCTATTCTTTTAATGCAAAAAAAAAAAAAAAAAAAGTTGTGTCCCAACACTAGAAAAAATGATGATTATGTGATGCAACAGAGGTTTCAGTTAATGCTACAATGACAACTATATTATAATATTAACATATCAATATATTATATACCTTAAATTTATACAGTGTAATATGTCAAATACACAAGCTGGAATCAAGATTGCTGGGAGAAGTATCAATAACCTCAGATATGCAGATGATACCACCCTTATGGCAGAAAGTGAAGAAGAACTAAAGAGCCTCTTGATGAGAGTGAAAGAGGAAAGCGAAAAAGTTGGCTGAAAGCTCAACATTCAGAAAACAAAGATCATGGCTCCAGTCCCATCACTTCATGGGAAATAGATGGGGAAACAGTGGAAACGGTGTCAGACTTTATTTTTGGGGGCTCCCAAATCACTGCAGATGGTGATTGCAGCCATGAAATTAGAAGACGCTTACTCCTTGGAAGAAAAGTTATGACCAACCTAGATAGCATAATCAAAAGCAGAGACGTTACTTTGCCGACTAAGGTCCGTCTAGTCAAGGCTATGGTTTTTCCTGTGGTCATGTATGGATGTGAGAGTTGGACTGTGAAGAAGGCTGAGCGCCGAAGAATTGATGCTTTTGAGCTGTGGTGCTGGAGAAGACTCCTGAGAGTCCCTTGGACTGCAAGGAGATCCAACCAGTCCATTCTGAAGGAGATCAGCCCTGGGATTTCTTTGGAAGGAATGATGCTGAAGCTGAAACTCTAGTACTTTGGCCACCTCATGCGAAGAGTTGACTCATTGGAAAAGACTCTGATGTTGGGAAGGATTGGGGGCAGGAGGAGAAGGGGACGACAGAGGATTAGATGGCTGGATGGCATCACTGACTTGATGAACGTGAGTCTGAGTGAACTCCGGGAGTTGGTGATGGACAGGGAGGCCTGGCGTGCTGCGATTCATGGGGTCACAAAGAGTTGGACACGACTGAGCAACTGAACTGAACTGATGTCAAATATATCTTCATTTTCTAAAAAAAATTTTTAACCTGTGTTTCCTATAAGCTTTCTGGACTTTGGGAAAGGTATAAACTATCAACTTGATACACAGTAAATTATAATTTAATTATGAAAACAACACAGATGATGTGCTAAGGAAGAAAATACTCATGTTAAACTGATTGTATATAAGGGCAACCATGTCAAAAACAACTGCTAGAGGCTTAGGTGCCCAAAAAATACCAGCACTTCTCCTGGGTTTCAGATTTTGCAGCAGATACTGCAGCTTGGTTCTAGACTCAACTCAGTTCTAGACCACTCCCAGGCTGTGTTGCTAGAAGCTGAAAAGCTAAAGACTACATTTCCCAGACTCCCTAGGGCTGACATTCCTCACTTGACCTAGTTTTCCTCAAACAGATGTACCCAGTGTGTAGAATTTGCACAGTGAAACTGCAGTAGAGACTGTACTTTTGTTATTACTGTGCTTTTTCTGTGGAAAATATACTTAACTTTTTTTTCCTTTTCCTATTTTTTCTGGTTACTCTAGTTGCTCTTCTGCAGTGGTGGTGATACAAGTACCAGCGCCCAGTCCCTAGCTTCACGGAGTAAAGGACAGTGTAGACGACCATGCTGCTGGCTTGTCATCCTGGCAGGGTCAAAGCAGCGCCAGGGACAGCTGATGAGGAGGGGCTTTCGAATTCCCTAACTTCTTTTGGCGGATTTCTGCTCCAGCGGCAGTTAATCTCCTCGGTATTTTTCTTATAGTTACTCTAAAAATACACCAAAGCCTGCTTCTCCAGACCTTTGAATGATTGTGTAAGATTCCAATTCTCATTAAAATTTTAAAAAGTCCCCTTCTGCTTATAAAAGCTAGAATGTTTTCTGTTGCTTATAGCTGAACACTGATGAAACAACAACCAAAAAAAAAAAAAAAAAAACCCAAGAAAATATATTTTTGATCTGAAAGATCAACAACATCATTTTTATTCTGCAGTAGAGGAAGACTAAAATCTTTCTGCAAGTCTACATCTTGAGAGTCACTTTTCCAAGGAGGAGCTGTGTCTACAGAACAGACATCTAAGCAAAATAATCATAGCAGCCCAGTGGTGGAAAATGGAGCAGAACAAACTTCCAGAACTGCCCAAACCTGTGCTGTCCAACCTGGCAGCCGGCAGATATACAGGGCAACTGCACTCTGGAAATGCAGCTGCTCCGAACAGGGAAGTGCTGTCAGTGTAAAATACCCTGGATTGTAAAGACTTAAGTGTCTAAATGAACAAGTAAATAAACTAGCCCACATGTGTATAACCTCAAGGAACCAAAATTAGAACTGAATCTACCCTTTCTGGGCTTCCTAGGTAACACTAGTGGTAAAGAACTCACCTGCCAACGCAGGAGATGTCAGAGATTCAATCCCTGGGTCAGAAAGATTCCCTGGAGGAGGGCATGGCAACCCACCCCAGTATTCCTGCCTGGAGAATCCATAACAGAGGAGCCTGGTGGGCTACAGGCCATAGGGTCGTAAAGAGTCGGACATGACTGAGCCACTGAAGCGACCTAGCACACGTGCACACACTGTACCCTTTCTGTCGACAGGCACAATCAAGAGGGAACCCAGGGAGGCTAAACCTTACAGTCTCAGTTTTTCCTCTCAGTTTCAGCAATTAGGAAGGCTACGTACATACCCTCTCCTCTGCATGACTGTGGGGGTCGGAGGGAAGGGTTAAGGAGACAGAACGGAAGACTGAAGCTCATTATCAAGTCTGAAAAGACAAGTAGAAAGACCAACATAGGAAAAACACAAATCTCCCTCCAAGAGTAATCATAATGGTAGCTGCCACGTCATGAAAGCTTGATACGTGTCAGGGCTTTACAAGGCCCGTTGTGTGTATATTGGGCATAAACACTGCGAGGGAACAGACACACACACACACAGCTGTTTCAATGGCAGCATCACTAGAAGTCTTTCCTTAATTTCTTCACTATTTGAGAAGACGGCAGGAGGCTCACTTCTTTTCCACTTTAGTAGCACAGTCAGCTCATCACATCGGACTTTACAGAAGGAAAAGAGCTGAGTCCGGCTCCTGCACTCCAGAGGCGCCTCTTCTCTAACAGGGTCAGGACCCCGGCCAAGAAGCTTTTACTATTAGGCAGGAGTGTGAGTGTGTTCATCTATCTGGGCTACTGAAAGCTTTGGATTCCAGTATATTCTGCTTCTAAGCTTTTGCCCCCAGTAACTCTGCACTGAACAGAACTAGTACCATACACACACACACACCACCACCACCACCACCACCACCCCCCCCCTCTGAATAACACCATGTATACACACACACACACACACACACACACACACACACACACACACAGAGATAGATATAAATGTGTGTGTACATATGTAAGTATACAATATAGTAAGCATCTCAATTTATGTTAGATTTTATACCTGAAAAAAAAGAGAAACCAATCAGCATTCATTCCCCTGCTCAGCAAATACTCACTGAGTGACTCCTATTTGATGTCATACTATATTACACTAGTCAATAAGGTGATAAAAACAAGAAGGACACAGCCTCTGCGCTCCAGAAACTACAAAGGGAGGCAGAGATACAGACAAATCACTATGTCCTCTGCCTAGAGGCACCATCACAGAAAGCTTCACAGAAGAAGTAATATTTTAGCAGGAAAGAATTTCAGGCTTCCGAAGAAGAAATGGTGATGATTTCAGGTTATTTAGTTACTAAGTCGTGTCCCACTCTTTGTGGGACCCCATGGTTTGTATCCCGCCAGGCTCCTCCATCCAAGGGATTTCCCAAGCAAGAATACTGGAGTGGGCTGCCACTTCCTTCTGCAGGGGGATTTTCCCAATCCAAGGATCAACCTTGTGCTCCTGCATTGGCAGATGTTTACCATGGTGCCACCAGAGAAGCACCCATGATTTCAGGTGAAAAGTGAAACTGAAATTCGCTCAGTCATGTCCTACTCTTTGTGACCCCATGGACTATAGAGTCCATGGACTCCTCCAGCCTAGAATGCTGAAATGGACAGCCTTTCCCTCCCCCAGGGGATGTTCCTGGTAGACTTACACAAATAAGAGACATGAAACAACATGGAATATTGGAGGAAACTTGAGTTGATTCAATGACAGTATAGAAAAGAATACACAAAGATGAAGGTCAGGGCACATGAAGATCACAGGTAGGCAGAGGCAAGACCAGCAAGAGAGCTACTGACACGACAGCAAAGCACCTCCATCACCACCTGGACAATATGACACCTCTGAGAGGCTCTAAACAAGAGGAGTCACCATAAGGAGAGTTCTGTTTTAGAAATCTAGATTGGTGAATTAGTCCAAATTTAAAATAATCAGGGACTCGAAGGATTCCCTGGTGGTCCAGAATTTAGGACTCTGTGCTTTCACTGCCAAGGACCTGGGTTTAATCCTTGGTCATGAGGCAGGAGGCAGATGTGACTACCCTCCTCACCCCCCGCCCCTCAATTCAGGGTAAAGTAATTGCAGATTCATTCTCTATTGATGGAAATTCCAAGACAAAAATAGCAGGGGAATAAAGGGAGGAGGCTGGACACTGCACAGACCACACATTTCTTGTTCCTGAAGTCAGAAGACCTCCCTAACCACACATGGGCAGACAAGGCTCCTTGGAGGCCAAAGGGGAGTCATGTCATGGGATGTTCCACCCATATGCCTTTGTGGTAGAATCCATCTTGGCAAAGAGATGCATGTGCCCACATGGGAGGATCCTGAGATAAACCAAGTAAGGACCGTGAAACAGGCAAATCACAATGACTGGCCAAAGGAAACTCGAAGAAATGCCTCACGAAAGTAATTCAAACTACCACAAAGGCATGACTCAGCAGCTCAGGGACTCTCCCTCCAAGTCTGCCTGTGTCTATCCACAGGTAATGTACTCTTTTACTCCTAATAAATACTTTACTTGCTTCACTACTTTGTCTTTGTGGCAATTCTTTTCTGCAAAGCCGAAGCGTCAGGGCCCTTGACACTGACCACTGGACTAGTGGCTAGGACCTGGTGCTTTTACCACCGTGACCCACCCCATCTCTGGCTGGGAACCCAAGCCCTGTTCCAAGTAGCTGCAGCCGGAGGCCACCCAAGATTAGTTAGGGAACTAAGATCCTGCAAGCTGCCTTGTGTGGCCCAAAAAAAAAAAAAAAAGTACAATTAAAAGATAAAATAATCAGGCACTGAATTAAGGCAGTGATACTGGGAATAGAAGAGGTTTCCATAAGGTATATTTGAAATGCATTTTTAAGTTTAAATGCTTTTTGTTTCTTCTAAAGATGAAAAGGGACTGAGGTAAGTCAGATAAGAAGAGAAATTCAAGGATTCTAGATCCAACCATAGAAAAAAGAAAGTAGACGATCTTCAAGTGCCTTTTCAAACCTTCTGCCCATTCTTCTGTTGGCTGTCTGTCTGTCTTATTCATTTGCAGTTTTTTGGTTTTTCTTTGTATATTTTGGATACATAGCCCTTATTAGACATATGAATTATGGACATTTTCTATTATTCTGCAGATTATATTTTATTATCTTAATGATGTCTTGATTAAAAGAAGTTTTAAAACTTCTAAATTAGTTCAATTTATCAGCGTTTAAACTTTATAATTAGTTTTTTTGTATGAAGTCTTTTCCTGCTCCAAGGTCACAAAGAAATTCTATATCTTCCTTGAAATGTGGTATTTTTGCTGTCAGTAAAATCCTGTCAGGAAGATACTCTTCTCCTTCCCACTCATTACATTACATGCCTACTTTTAATAAACTTGCCATAATTATGATTTTTCTGTCTGTCTTCTCAACTAGACAGTAGCTTTTCAAGGGCAGAGATGATTTTGTTGATTACTACATGCTCAGGGTATATGAAAATTACTGAAGTATACTTGTACTGTAGATATGAATAAGAAGTCTGATTTTACTGTACCTATGCTGAAGAAACATTTTCTAAATCTAATATGTTATGCCTACAGCAACTAACTGTTATTCAGATTAGATTTCATGTCACATTTTCAATTCTGGTTCATCTTTAGAATCTCCTTACTTGAGAGGGTTATGGAATGATTTGAATGTTATCAACTAATCCAAGTATAGAAACTAAAAAATATAAACATGATAAGAAATATGGTACTTAAGTATGAAATAACTTCATTCAGGGGAAAATCAAATTCATTGAAAAATATTTTAAAATATAGGCAATAACACAATTATACCATTTCATAAAATAAACCTAAACTTTACTCTGTTCATATGGATTGGCTGACTCAATATAAAAATTTAAACATCTGAAACTGAAAAGTAAATGAAATTTCAATGCACAGAAATGTACATGACAAAAGGATGTTCTGTAAGAGATCCCTCCCTTATAAGAATTACAAAAGAGAAAGCAAAATAAAAGGCTCATTTAGACTACAGAAGAAATATTTAATTGGGGAGCAGTCTACCAAGATTAGAGTGTAACCAGAGTCATTAATGAGGAAAATACTTTTATTTCAACTTCATGTAATAGGGAAAGAAAAAGAGGTTAGGAAGATTTACTCCTGAAATGATTACTACTGGCAGTTTTTATATTCATAGTTGCATATTGCGAATTAATTTAGAGTGTATAACAGCAGAAATAAATTACTCTCCCAAGCCAAGTCAACAACTCCCAGCATAAAATTTAACATGAAATCTCATTAGCATCAAGTGTTACATAGCTCAAAGGTTAACTTCATAGGTACTAGTAATATTTTTCAAGTCTTACAATAGACAACATTACCAAACAGGTTCACAAGAACAAGAACAGTTCCACATGTCAAGTCTGGCTTACAGACACAATTCTTGTTCGTCAATCACTACAGTTAACCCGTGCAGGAGCTGCTTTCTCTGGTGTCTAGTATTGCTGTTGTTCAGTCAGTCACCAAGCCATGTCCAACTCTTTCTGACCTCATGGACTACAGCATGCCAGGACTCCCTATCCCTCTGGTGTCTGGTAATCTGAGGGTTAATTTCTAAGAAACTGGTTTGTCAAGTTCCAACTGAGCTGGTGGTACCCATAACAGAGACTAAGGATCACAAACAGCTCAGACTGACCTAAGCCACTACCCTTTCTCTTCCAACATATCTTTAAATAATCAAAAGCACTTCCCTTCACCTAACACTTCATCGTGTCATGTGCACGCATGTGCTCAGTCATGTCTGACACTACGACCCCATGGACTGTATCCTCTGTCCATGGGATTCTCCAGGCAAGAATACTGGAGGGGGTTGCCATTTCCTCCTCCAGAGTATCTTTCCAACCCAGGGGCTGAACCCATGTCTCCTGTGTCTCCTGCACTGCAGGTGGATTCTTTACTACTTGAGCCACTGGGGAAGCCCCATACTTGGAGCAAATTGCATCTTGAACTCAAAATATTAAGAATGGAATGCTTATTACTGGTGATGCTGCTTCTGGAATTATTTGTCAGAAGAAGCAGTAGAAGAAAGCCCCATGAGGACTAATCACTCTGAAGTCTGACTCTGCTCCAGTTCATCTGCTCATTAAAATGCCAGGCTACAATTTCTTATCTTTGGAAGTCCTGGCCCCCTACACATTTCTAAGGCAAGCTGTAAGTGCCTTCCCCAGAAAACTGAATGCAAAACTGAACGTACTCAGGCATGTGAACTTACATGAACACACTAAGTCACAAACAGACACACCAGATTTGACACACTATTCCAGGGGCTTTAGGGACTGAACCCTTCTTGAATCTTCTAGCATTCTTGGATCCAAATTAAGAGAATTGTATTTATGAAAAACAGACGTATATTTAGTATATTTTTATTTTCTTTTTCATTTTTTAATCAGCACTTAAAGTTATGGAGGACGGACCACAAGAAACAGGAAATTATCTATCTTAGGAGCCTATATTTTCCATTATATCCCAGGGCAATACAAGCATGAATATGCAAAGATATGTGCATAACATGCTCAGTGAAGTTCAGTCTAAAATATAGGAAGACTGGGCACAATCCAAACGCCCAAAAGCAAAGGAAAAGATAAATAATCACGGCACATGCACCCAACAACCACTATCACACTGTGACATAAATGATCTGTATGTAACAACAAAGGCAGATGGTTCGGGAAACATAAGCTTGAAAACCAAAATTCCAAAACATCTAGAAAAAGAAAATTATGAAGGCAATAGTTATGATACAAATCTATTTCAGATGAAATCATTTTAAACTTTAAAATATTAATTTGTGCCTTTGTGCAGCGTAAGATTTAAAATCCTTTAAGAAAGAACAAGATTACATAAAATAAAAAACAACATGATCCTATCGAGTTCATTTTTGTATATAACAGGATATAAAATTCTAAACTGATCTTTCTGCATGTGGATTTTCCTCAACCTTATACTTATCTCATACAAAAAGTGGCTCATTACTATCTCTCAATACATACAAAAGCTCTCTTAGGAAAAAGCACAGGAGTAAATCTTCACAAGTTTGAGCTAGGCACAGATTTCTTTGATACAACACCAAAAATGCAAGCAATAAAAGAAAAGGTTAATAAAATGGACTTGAGAAACATTATAAGGTTCTGCACTTCAAAAGGCACTATTAAGAAAGTAAAAGTCAAATCACACACTGACAGAAAAATCTTTTCAAATTGCACATCCAACAACAACTTGTATCCAAGAGTGTAAAAACAACAAAAACTCTTACGACTTAATAAGGAGTTCACATAACAGTTAAAAAGCAACTGGGAAAATATCTGTAGCCATTTCATCAAAGAAGGTACAGAAATGGCAAGTAAACACATGAAAAGATGCTCATTATCATTACTTATTTGGAAACACACACCAAAAGGATAAGGAGATACCACATACATTCATAAGAATGGCTTTAACAAAAAGCCAGTCAAGAGTTAAGTATTAGCAAGGATATGAATGAAGAAAGGAGAAACTTAATAATTCCTGGTGCAGCCACTTTGGAAAATAATTTGGCAATGTTTTCCAATACTTAAAAGCATACAATACACAGCATACAATGCTTCAGTTACACTCCCAGATACCTACACAACAAATCAAAATATAGTTTCATACAAAGACTTGTACACAAATGTTCATGGCAACATTATTCATTATAGCTAAAAAGTACAAACAACCCAAATGCCCATTAACTGGTGAAGGGGAAAAGAAAGAGTTGTCCATGATACTGAAATACAACTGTCAGAAATTTATTTTAATATTTCTAAATAATCCTTTTATACATTCAAAACAGCTCTATGCCAAGCCCTGCCCCAGTTCGAAGCAATAATTAGTCCAGTCTTATAAATTTGTAGCCACTTAAAATGTTCATAACAAGATTTCCCACAGTGAAGATGATTTTTAATGGGAACCTTGTATATAATCCATTTTCAACTCTAATTAGATTTATCTGGGGAAAACACTATTGGCTAACTGATATAGCTAACACTAGCTAAACAAAATGTTAATATGCTCTAAGTGGTGGAATACTATTACATCTAAAAAACATAATAACCAACATTAATAAGAAGCTGGAAACTCTAATTTTGGTATTTTCTCATAAATTATGCATTTTATTTAAAAACAAATATCTTGTTCTTGAGAACAATAGCCAATATCTTCAAACTTGTAGGCTCTACTTGTAGTAACACAAATGCAACTGCACAGCAGTTACATCTTTACTCTGCTTGGATATATAAGTAAAAATCATCATTTTCACAACTGAGTAATGAAAGTCGGGCATTAAGCAGATTACATATACAGTCAGCTCTCATTTATAAGTTATAATTTAATGTGGTTATTACATTTACTGCTAATGTGTAACACACAGCATCTTATAGCTAAGCACTGTTTTTGAATCTAATAATAGTGGCTATAATATTCTGAAATGTGCCTCATGAATCAAAGACATGATGTGTTTGAGGGTTTGGATTAGCACTTTGTCAGATCTAGATCTATTAATATCACAGCTTGCTGAAAGAGGAGAAAGGAAGACAGGAAAGCTTTTAAGGTGCTAAAAAAATAAAAAGACAAGAATCGTTCTGGAAGAGTGCCTCCTCCTCGCCGCGTGGATCCCGTGGAGCGCTGCTGGCAGTCCGCCGCAGGTGCTGAGGACACCGAGCGGATTGGCCGTGCCTGTGGAGGCTCAGCACGCCCTGCTCCAGAGAGGCTACCTCGGAGCCCGGCTGCCACTTTCCAGTTCATCAGAGAGCAGGAAATGGAAAGCCCAAAGGTCGCAAAAGGCTTCTTGTGGACTTTATAAAGAAGGATGTGGGGGTTTCAGAATGAGCTTATGGAGCTGAACTCAGCAGAAACATGGTGCAGCTCTATACTGAACAGAGAAAAGATACTCCCCTTACACGGCCAGAGCACCACAGGTCTCAACAGCACCCAAGTTACACACATGCGTCTAGCTGTAAATTCCTTCTAGTTTTACTTTCTAATCCATTTTTACCACACATTGATCTTTCTGCAGGGGGAGTTTCCAAGGCAGCTGTATTAAGCATTCACTACGCACTCACACTGTGGCAAGCACTCTTTGGAGAGAGCACCAAAGGTCAGCGATACACTTCCAGTCACCATACACACCAAACCGTACCACACACGAGCTGATCCAATGCTATGAGAAGTTCAGGGGATGCAGAAGAGGGAACGAGGAAGACTCAAGGAAAATTTGATAAAGACGATGACAGCTTAGGTGAGATCAAGAGGGCAGTGAGATGACCAGAAACCACACAAGAAGGGCAGACAGTACAGGCAGCTACTGTTTTTCAGTCGCTCAGTCGTGTCCTACCCGCTGCGACCTCATGGACCACACCAGGCTTCCCTATCTTTCACTATCAAACCCATGTCCATCGATTCAGTAATGCCATCCAACCATCTCATCCTCTGTCATCCCATTCTCCTCCTGCCTTCAATCTTTCCCAGCATCAGGGTCTTTTCTAAAGAGTTGGCTCTTCGCATGAGGTGGCCAAAGTTCTGGAGCTACAGAGAGAACCCTAAATAACACCAAAGCTGTGAGAGAGAGCCTACTCAGAGAAAGGGGTAAGTTCAGCATGAATGGAACACAGCATATGTTTGGAAGGCATGAAAAGAGAGGAGGCTGGAGCAACAGTGAGAGATGTAGCTGAACAAGTGGGATAAGATCAGAGGATCAAAAGGTACAAAAACTGGGATAAAGATCTTGTGAAAAGCAAGTCTTTTGCTGGACCTTGAGAAATAGTAAAATATGCCAAATCTCCAATATAAGATCTGTTCTGAATCCCCTGGAGAAAACAGTGTGGAGATTACTTAAAAATTGCAAATAGAACTGCCTTATGATCCAGCTATCCCACTGCTGGGCATACACACCGAGGAAACCAGAATTGAAAGAGACACATGTACCCCAATGTTCATTGCAGCACTGTTTATAATAGCCAGGACATGGAAGCAACCTAGATGTCCATCAGCAGATGAATGGATAAGAAAGCTGTGGTACATATACACAATGGAGTACTACTCAGCCCTTAAAAAGAATAAATTTGACTCAGTTCTAATGAGATGGATGAAATTGGAGCCGATTATACAGAGTGAAGTAAGCCAGAAAGAAAAACACCAATACAGTATACTGACACATATATATGGAATTTAGAAGGATAGTAATGAAGACCCTCTATGTGAGACAACAAAAGAGACTCAGAGGTATAGAACGGACTTTTGGACTCTGAGGGGAGAGAGAGAGGGTGGGATGATTTGGGAGAACGGCATTGAAACATGTATACTATCTTGTAAGAATGAAGCGCCAGTCTATGTTCAATACAGGATGCAGGACGCATGGGGCTGGTGCACAGGATGATTCAGGGAGAGGATGTGGGGTGGGAGGTGGGAGGGGGGCTTTGGCATTGGGAGCTCGTGGACACCTGTGGCTGATTCATGTCAATGTATGGCAAAACAAATACAGTATTATAATGTAGAATAAAGTATTAAAAAAATCATATAACCATGGCACAAAAAAGAACTGGTTAAACAAAAATAAATTGTTAATTCTCTTCCCAAAAAAGAAAACACCATAGACTTTGATGTGCTTTCAGATCCAGGAAGGGAAAACCAAATAGTTTCTAATCAATACAAGTCAAAACATGCCAAAGGAAGAAAGCTTCCCCATCACTCCAGGCCCCTTGAAAATGCTGCGACTTCAGTTCAAAGGGAGTGCAACCATAGAAACAAACAAAGTCCTCTGTCTGCAGCACTGATAGCGGAACACCATCCTCTTCTGAGTGTCTCACCTTCTAGAACTGTGATATCCACTCAGGTACCCAGCAGCCTTATGTGGCTAGTAAAATTAACAAATAAAATTAAACAAAATTTAAATTTTGATTCCTTAGTTGCACTACCTATATATTTCACGTACTTAGCAGCTATATGTGACTAGTTGCTGCTATACCAGAAATGTAGATATATAGAATATTCCCCTCACTGTAGAAAATTCTATCGATCACTGCTGTCTTAGAGTTAACATTTATAGGAGGAAGGGGAGAAAAATCCTTAAGGGACAAAAGTGACCTTACAAACATTTTTGAGATCCTGAGATCACTTGGTACTGAACTGAGGATACACATGTGTACTCAATAAATGGCTGCCAAACAGAGGTTTAATATAAAAGAAAGAATTATGGAAATGAGGTAATCGTGTATATTCGACTGTAGGCAAAATCTAAATATTCTTGCCCTAACTCTATTAATAAGACTCCACAGATGAAGCTTTAAACCAGACTTCTAAAAGAACTACAAGGTGTACAACTACAAATGAATTTGACAAGATGGTTACAGTAAATTTATAAAGATGTGGTATATACACACACAATGGATAGTACTCAGCCATGAAAAAGAATGATATTTTGCCATTTGCAATAACATGGATGGACTTAGAAGGTTCTGTGTTAAAAGAAATGTCAGACAGAGAAAGACAAATACTTTATGATATCACCTATACGTGGAATATAAAAAATACAACATACTAGTGAATATGACAAAAGGAAACAGAGTTACAGGTACACAGAACAAATCAGTGGTTATGAGTGAGGGCAGGGAGGTGGGAGGGGCAAAACAGAGGTAATGGACTAAGAGATTAAAAACTATTAGATATAAAATAAATAAGCTACAAAGACAGATTGTATAGCACCAGGAATGTAGTCAACATTATAATACCTATAAACAGAGTATGGCCTTTAAAAACTGTGAATCAACGTATGGAGATATAAAGCAAACAAAACACAAAAAATAGATAAAAACAAAAAGGAGCCAAGATATAGCTCACTTATCACAACAGATGTCTTCTAAAATAGTTGAGAGGAAAATGAATGACATTTTACACTTTAAAAGTAAAGCTTACCATTTAAAGGAATCTTGTGGAAACCAATCTATAAGGATGATTATCACCTCTTAATTTATCTAGTTAGACTACCTACTGTTTTTGACCTAAAAAAACAAATGCCACTTCTGTGTTGCCAGAAATAGTCATAAGAAGTTAAATTCCAGGGACCAAAGGTTAAACAGCTAAAGAGGTATTGGTGAGTACACACCTCCTCCTTCCTTTCCCAGGACCAGCTCTCCTGAGATTCATACATATTAATACTTAATGACTCCAGACAAATTTTATTCATAAGAATTTCAATGAAAAAAGAGAAAAAGGACTAAAATTCAACAGAAAATGGACAAGGGAACTGAACAAGGAACCTCAAAAAGAGGCTCCCTCTTGAGGTAAGTTCATCTCACCAGCAATCAGAAAAATGCAAATCAAAAGCATAAACAGGTATCTCAAAACACTTAAGAGGTAAAGTTTCAACAACTACCCATGCCAAAGTAGTTGGCACTACCTGGATGGGAGCAAATGGCAATCCCAGACACGGCTACTGAGTGTGCAATGGGTAAAACCATTCAAGAGAATCATCAGGGACTATCAACTGAGGTTGAACAAACACACTTATCTGATAACACACACCTCCAAGTCTGTACATGTGCACTAGGAACACTACAGACTGATGATATAGCATTATTTCACTACCAAAATGGAAAATAAACCACTGTCGGTATTAGAAAGGATAAACTGGAATGTATGCATATCGCAGTCTCTACACAGCAGCAACAATGAGATCAGCGGCAATACTCACAATGGCATGGATGAACCTCGCGGATGTAATGCTGAATGTGATCATTTCTATACAGTGCAGAAACAGCTAAGATTAAGCCACCACTCTGGGACGGGTGTTATAGGTTTTTAAATTACTTTAAAAGAACAAGAAACACATGGATCTTGTTATCACAATGAGTCAGGACCTCTGGAAGGACAGCAAAGAGTTAGAAGGCTGTGCAGGGGAAGGCTTGTCATGAGCTATTTCTCTGGGTGATGGTTCCTGCATGCTTTCTTTATGATACTTTATTAAGATGGACATCTCTGTTTTATATATTTTTCCATATGAATCCAGGAGTTGGTGATGGACAGGGAGGCCTGGCGTGCTGCCATCCATGGGGCCGCAAAGAGTCGGACCCGACTGAGTGACTGAACTGATATGAATGCTGTATTTCACACAGACACACAAAGCTTAGAATAACAGTCTACACACACCACACACACCCTGTGAGACAACTGCCGGATTCCTCTCACAAGCACCTTTCAAACTTCTCCCTCTCACCCAGACTCACCCCTTGCAGTGCTTTACTCATCAGTGGTGACATACTGATACTCTCCCCTCCTTCTGGATGGATTTGAAAATTCACTCGTTGATAAAGAATCTGAAAAAGAACACTATATATTACAATAGAATTGTTTCTAAATTTGCCTCATTTTACAATGTAGACTTGAAATTCAAAAAGCATTCTTTCGGGCGGTGGGGACGGGGCGGGGGATGCTATCTCCTAGTGGTAACAATACTTCAGGGCTCCATGAACACCTTCCCAAGGATGCAACCACAGTTTCAGGAGCGGAATTAACTGTGGAAAACCTGATATACAATGTAATGAATGACCAGGAGGTGAAAATGTGAATTCCAGAATTCTTCACATGTGTTTCACAACTGGCATAACAACCCCGATGCAGATCTAGCCTGTGAATTGTAGGAAACTGAGCTTCTCTCCAACCAAAGCCCACACCATGCTGTTTCCAAAGAGCTTCTAAGGGGATGGTGCCACCACTGGTTTTAACTCACATGGTTTCCAGTATACTGCACAGGATCTCCTCTTATATATTTTGTTCTTGACAATACTAATGTTCCCCACTATATTCAATAATTTGTTTACTAATACTATTCTCTTATTTCTCATACCTGTAGCCTTTCTTTACTGGAATAAAGCCAACAACACTATTTTATAGCCTAATATCTTCAAATTTGTAAGTAACAAACTATTTTTCCTAAAAATTAAAATTTTCATATGATTGGAAAAAAAAAGAGCACAAACCCAATATCCACAGACCAACAAAATACACTTGATACAGTTCAGGATTTACTTTATTGGGAGACTTACTTCTGTTTTCAGAGAGCTGCTGGCAGCCAAAAGAAGTTCAATGCTGCTGGGAGGACAATGTGTCAGAGCAAAAGCCATGAGCTCTTGCCGAGTGGCCAAGTCCTGGTAACCTTCTGATTGTCCTAACTGGCTACAAACATCCCAGCTTTTAGAGTAACCTGAAAAATGGCCAAGAAAAACAAACTGATTTTCACTGGAAGAAAAAAATTTTCAATCCAATTTGAAAAAATATAACAGTTTTTTACTGAGGTCTTATGTCACCAAAGCAAAGTCAGTCATAGCGATATATATCATTGTATAAGCAGAAATACATAATGATCTAAAATAGAAAAGAAAGATTAGGTGAGTGTATTATCCAGAAAGTTCAGCAGCGCTCCAGACAAGTTTTCCCGATAAACTATGTTAAATTTCAGATGAAAATGACTACAAATAATCGACCTGGCAATGACTACAGATAATTTACTAAGATTTGATGTTGAGTAAAAATGACAGAGTATCTGAATTCAGAAAGAACTGAGTGTGGCCCAAGCACAGGGTGAGCTTGAGAAAGATCCAAACATCATCATCCCTTACTACCGCAAAAAAATAGAAATAATAGTAATTCCTCTTTCCCTTCATTGTAAAGTGAAAATGAAAGTCACTCAGTTGTATCCAACTCTGTGCAACTCCACAGACTGTACAGTCCATGGAATTTCCAAGCAAGAATATGGAGTAGATAGCTTTGCCCTTCTCCAGGGGATCTTCCCAATCCAGGGATTGAACCCAGGTCTCCCTCATTGCAGGCAGATTCTTTACCATCTGAGCCACCAAGGAAGGTTGTTAAGGGAAGATTGTAAAAATTAAACAAAATTTATTTTAAAATAAACTGTACTTAAAAGCAATTTATACACTGCAAAATTCTAGAAAAAGATAAATTATTGTGGAAAGCTACAAAGAATCATCCACTTCACAGATGAAGACAGAGATCCAGGGACAGTGCCAAAAATACAGTCAGAGTCTGACTCTCGGCAGAGGGCTTTTCCTCCTTATTTGAAGGAGATCCCGTTAAAAAGTAGGTCTTATCTCTAAGTACAAAGCTCTTGGCCCAGGATAATTTCTCTAAATATACAAAGTCAGAATTAATCCAAGTACTATCCTTATAGGAATAAATCTAATATAAAGCTCTCTAAGTAAATGATAGTGAAATAAGACAATGATTTTCCAGAATACCATAAGTATTCTGAACTTGGACTGTGAAGAAAGCTGAGTACTGAAGAACTGATGCTTTTGAACTGTGGTGCTGGAGAAGACTCTTGAGAGTCCCTTGGACTGCAAGGAGATCCAACCAGTCCATTCTGAAGATCAGCCCTGGGATTTCTTTGGAGTGAATGATGCTGAAGCTGAAACTCCAGTACTTTGGCCACCTCATGAGAAGAGTTGACTCATTGGAAAAGACTCTGATGCTGGGAGGGGTTGGGGGCAGGAGGAGAAGGGGACGACTGAGGATGAGATGGCTGGATGGCATCACTGACTCAATGGATGTGAGTCTGAGTGAACTCTGGGAGTTGGTGATAGACAGGGAGGCCTGGCGTGCTGCGATTCATGGGGTCACAAAGAGTCAGAAACGACTGAGTGACTGAACTGAACTGAACGGTGCACAATCACTAGGTTAATATTTGACAGTTTTTTCATGAAACCAGTTTTCCAGTGCTGAGGTTATAAAGTGTTAAGCTTTTTCCCAGTTTTCAACATTTTCACAGATGTATCGCCAAACTCTCTCCTTGACCAAACTTCCCTCAGGCTTCTCTGAGTCCTCTTCTAAACGAGGCCTCTACCTTTGCCCAGCCTTTGCTGAACCTGTTATAACCCAGTTTCAGTCAAGAATCCTGCCAAGTCACTATAAAGAGAATCTCTCACCCTTTGTATCTGATCACCCTGGCCTGCCACCAGTAAGTCGGTTTAGTACAAATGCCTCTGTCCCGGCCGTCTCATCACTGTCATTTTCAACCATTGTTGATCCACTCAACCTGATCCTCGGTGATAAATTCCCAGCTGTCTTTTCTGTATTAGGAGTTGAGCCTGATTTCTCTCCCATTACAGAAGTCCTGAATAAAGTCTTCCTTACCATTTTTAACAAGTGTCAGAATAATCGTTTCTTTAACCAGTGTACAGCAAGTCTGCAAATCGTCAGTGTGCAACACCAGGAGGCATCACACAGCAAAGCACTGCACTGCTGGCCAGGCACAGACACGCACAGGCAGTAGGTGAACAGCTAAGTGTGCCTGAGCTTCCACACACTCAGGCACAACTACAAAAGGCAGATCATTTAGCCCAGAGCCTATGACAGAACAACATTACTGGCTACTCCTCTGGGGAATGTGCTCTTTCACAGAGAAATTATTCCACAATAACAACTGCTTATCCTCCAGAGACTTGAGTTATAATTTCAATATCAGTGGCAAGCTACTTCCCAACTGCTCAAATTCGAAAAGCATTTTGTGACCTTTTAAAGAAATTAAAGGATAGAAATACTAACAATATAGTCACGAATTACAGATATTTCAAATTTGAAGTTTTTCTTTTATATGACAAATACATAAAATTAAAATATTTACATATTTTGTAATAAAATTTAAAATATTTTACATAAAAGTGCTATTAAAATTATGAGCCTGCTTTTAATATGGGATGGAAAGCAATCATATCCCAGATAAAACGTAACCCCTTGAGCCCATTAAAGTATTTACATTAATATACAAGCACATGGAATACCTATCAGTGCTCACAAAACACCTCCCAAGGCTTGTGAACACAGTGTGGCTGGCTTACCAATTAGATCAAGTGATTTCAAAAGAGACCTCTTCCATGAGAGAGAACATGAGCAAAGTGTTAAGTGGTGTCTACTTCACCTGTGGCCATCAGCTCCTGACAATGCACATTGGCAGCTTTGTAGTCATGGAAACGCAGTGCCTGCTCCACTAGAAGGATGAGAACCTGTCCACGCCTTTCTTCTGGGTCTCCACCTGTAAACACATGCAAACAACTTACTGTTTGGGGCAGTATCAACTGGTAGAAGAGTTCCTTATCTCTATCTTTCTGATTAATTCTCAAATGAAAAACAGAGATTAGAAAGATTTTTATAAGACAACAAGACAAAAGGTCAAGGCCACTTAGACCTTTCAATCTGGTTATTAATCACAAAATTATCTCTCAGGCTCCAAAGTGATCAATGATTAATATCAGCCTGATACAAAATATAAATTGGTACAACCATTATGGAGAACAGTACAGAGGTTCCTTAAAAAGGTAAAAATAAAAACTATCATATGACCCATCAATCTCACTGCTGGACATGTATCCAGAGAAAACCATAAACCAAAAGGCTGCCTGCATCCCCATGTTCACTGCAGCACTGTCTACAATAGCCAAGACATGGAAGCAACCTAAACGTCATTCAGCAGAGGAATGGATAAAGAAGATGTGGTGCACATATATACAAGGGAATATTATTCAGCCATAAAAAGAAGGAAAGAGTGCCATTTGCAGCAACATGGATGGACCTAGAAATCGTCACTCTGAAAGAAGTAAGACAAGGACAAATATCTTATGATATCACGTAGACTCCAGAATCCAATTTTTCAAAATAAGAGAAGAAATGAAATTATTACAGAACAAAAATAGACTAACAGATAACGAAAACAACCTTGGTGGGGGGGATAAATGAGAAACCTGAGATGAACACATACGCACTATTATATACAAGATACATAACCAACAAGGACCAACTTTATGGCAAATGAAACTCTGCTCAATATTTCATGATAATCTATATGAGAAAAGAATCTAAAAAGAATATATGTACATTTATAACTGGATCACTTCACTGTACAGTAATACAACACTGTAAATCTGTGATACTCCAGTAAAATACAGATATACCAGCCCCAGACCAGTCATTCCAACATAGGTAGGTAGAGAAAAAGTTTTCCCCCAAATAGGGAATTTAAACATTTTTCCTATTTATTCTAGTATTTGAATATTCTAATTCTAATCAATAATGACAAATAAAAAGATAAAAACCATAAATACAAAGTAAAATGGATTTAAATTTTATAGTTTCATTGTGAGAAAGTTAGTTTGTATATCAGGTGATCTGAGCAGGGGGCTGAAAGAAAAAAACATAAGCAAAAACATGCTTGAACACAATGATTATAGAAAACTCCTACAAAGAAAACCAAGTTAATAGGGAGAAGAGCCAGCAGTAGAACCAGACTAGAAATCGACTAAGGAAAATGGTCTAAATGTTTAGTTTGAAGAAAATACTAACGGTAGTAGGGCAAAACTTTGAATATATGAAATATAATTTCAACTATGTCCACAAATTCTTTGGTACTCCCTTCTAAAGATGGAGCTTACTGCTTCTCCCCTTGAATGGGGATGGCTAGCGATTTATTTCTAACAGAATAAGCTGTAAACGATGGTGTCTGACTTCCAAGAGGAGGTTGTAAAAAGCACTACAGGCTCTGCCCTGCTCTCTGGATCAGCTGCTCCAGGAGAAAGCCAGGACTCACCTTGTTGAGAGGATGCCCGAGACGCCCCATGGAGAGCTCCCTGGGGCAAGGGGCTGAGGCTCTGATCACCAGCCAGAGAGTAACACAGGCCTGTTCCAACAGCTGTGGAAGCCATCTCAGGCTCACCCAAGCCCAGTCAACTTCAAGCACAGCCTATAAATATTTCCCTTGAACTTGGGAGGGCCTGGGTGACTGCTTCTATGAATAAGACACAATAAAGATGAAGCTGCCCAAATTCCAAAGCTAAATTACAGCAAAATGAATGAAACTTTTGCTGGTTTCTCTTATATGCAGAGTATATCATGAGAAACGCTGGGCTGGAAGAAGCACAAGCTGGAATCAAGATTGCTGGGAGAAATATCAATCACCTCAGATATGCAGATGACACCACCCTTATGGCAGAAAGTGAAGAGGAACTAAAAAGCCTCTTGATGAAAGTGAAAGAGCAGAGTAAAAAAGTTGGCTTAAAGCTCAACATTCAGAAAACTAAGATCATAGCATCTGGTCCCATCACTTCATGGGAAATAGATGAGGAAACAGTGGAAACAGTGTCAGATTTTATTTTGGGGGCTCCAAAATCACTGCAGATGGTGATTGCAGCCATGAAATTAAAAGACGCTTTACTCCTTGGAAGGAAATTGATGACAATCCTAGACAGCATATTAAAAAGCAGAAGCATTACTTTGCCAACAAACGTCCTTCTAGTCAAGGCTATAGTTTTTCCAATGGTCATGTAAGGATGTGAAAAGTCAGACTGTGAAGAAAGCTGAGCACCGAAGAATTGATGCTTTTGAACTGCAGTGTTGGAGAAGACTCTTGAGAGTCCCTTGGACTGCAAGGAGATCCAACCAGTCCATTCTAAAGGAGATCAGTCCTGGGTGTTCATTGGAAGGACTGATGCCAAAGCTGAAACTCCAGTACTTTGGCCACCTCATGCAAAGAGTTGACTCACTGGAAAAGACTCTGATGCTGAGAGTGATTGGGGGCAGGAGAAGAAGGGGATGACAGTGGACAAGATGGCTGGATGGCATCACCGAATCAATGGAGATAAGTTTGGGTAGACTCTGGGAGTTGGTGATGGACAGGGAGGCCTGGCATGTTGCCATTCATGGGGTCGTAAAGAGTCAGACACGATTGAGCTGAAATGAACTAGGGATACTGGTTCTGGGATCCCTCGGCCACCACATAAGAAATCCAGGTAGTCTGACAACAAAATAAGGAAAGATGGTAAGGAGAAACCACACAGAGAAGAGAAAACCGGAGCTACTCCAGCACCCCCCCCTTTTCAATCTTCTCAGCCCAGGTGCCAGACATGTGAACAAAGCAGTCTTTGAGATGAGCACAGTCCTAACTGCTATATCTGACTGCAGTTTCATAAAAGACCCTGAACTGCCTGGTCAACTTTCAAAACTGGGAAAGATAAGAGGACATGACTGTTGTTATTTTAAACTGCTAGGTTTCGGGGTGGTTCGTAAAGCAGCAATAAATAACCGCAGCATTCTGTAAGTTTCAGATACATATTACCCGCCTGTGATCCCTTTCTTAACACCACTCCGCCCCCAGCTAAATATTACAGTTGCCTTTCAGATTCTCTAACATCTGTTTACAGAAGCCATGGACTACCCTCATACTCCATGATGCAACATAGTTCTCTGCTTCTGCAGCCCTCTAAGATGCTAAATTCCCAGAGGGCAGCAGGTGTGTAACAGAACTCTGTATCCAAAGTACCTGACAGAGTAGTATTACTTTCCTCCCTGGGGCCTCTATTTCCCCATCTGTAAAATGCCAGTAAGGAGAGCCTGCAGTGAACAGCAGAAGAGCCAGTGTGTTAAAAGGGCACAGAAGGGAGCTGGCACACAGCAGTCATGGATACACAGTAGCTATTATGTGCACGCAGGGGGCTCTCAATAAAAGCTCCACTTTGGATGAAATATGGATACTAGGCTTCTCTTTTAATGATACTGGACTGAAGTTATAACACAGATTCCACATTCAAGTTTGTGAAACAGAGGTGGTCAAGTTGAGATGGTTCCAAATAGGAGAACTAAAATAGCTGTAACAAAGAAAAGCGATTTGAACACCAGGTGTTCCACACAAATGTACTCGGCAGGACTGCAGAGTAATGTTCATACCATTAAAAATGCAGGCCTATCTTGATCACTGATATTCCTATTTTTAGGTCAGTGTCACAGGGATGAAAATGGAAATTAACAATAGTAGGCAGGTACATGGACAATGTAGACAGCATCCCTGACTGCTTCATTAATGTCTATGAACTGGATCCTCATGAAATTCTTCCCTGATGATCAGAGTGCTTTCAAGTTTACAAAGTGCTTTCGCATGCATTAACTCATGTGAGTCTCATAACCTAGACTTAAAGCAGGGGGTGTCATTCCTATTTCCCAGAAGCTTAAGCTTAAGTCATTTAGCAAATGAATAGGAAAGTAAGGACGGGACCAGTCTTCAGACCCCACACTCAACTTCTCTGCAGCCTTCCAAGATACTTCCCAATGGCTGCCTGGCCCCCAAGGTATATCTGAGCACATCTCCAAGGCCAGAGGTAAAAATACTAGCATTATGCTTTCAGAAAAGGACATCTGACACAAACTATAAAGCCTTAAGAAAAAGAGTTCTATTTAGATTTTAAAACATAAATGTGTCTACCAAATATACATATACATAGATATATATTTACTTAAAGCTCAAAATATAAACAAAATCCTCTTTACTTTTTTTTAAGCTAAACATGTCCAGTGTTTTCCTAGGATGGTACACAGAATAACACAGATCCTGCAGTGAAGCATTCAAAACTTACCTGCTACCCTCAGCAGCTCAGCAAGGCCCAGCAGCTTGGTGGACTGCTTGTAGCACGTGGGGGACTGGCAAATACACTCCTTGATGAGGCCGATCCGATCAGAGCACAACCGCACTACAAAGAAAGACACACTGATGACTGGTGACCAGGGACACAACAAAGGTGTGACGACCTTCCTAATTTAAGGCAAATGAACAAAATGAAAACTGTTTACCCCCAGAGCAGTAAGAACTAAGTTAAAGACAATTTAAAAAAAAATAAAGTTATTGTTGATTCTGAATAAATAATATACAATAAAGATCCTTTATCACCAAAGTTCTGAAACACAGCAAGTGACCTGACATTCTGAAATTAAGAGAGAAGTGCTACATTTTCAAGTCAGGACTAACGGAAAATTTTAAAGACAGTGGTATTTGTCTTTGAAAATTTCATATACTTCCTTGTATACCTGTTTGCCCACCACACCTCAGCTTCCCAAAATCCATTCCAAATTCCAAATATCCACCTTCTGCCTCTGTCACATCACTTTAGTTGGGGCAGTAAAAGTCCTTGAAGCGCTCACTGGCCCAATTTATATAAATGACACAAAGGAGAAAGGAAGTAGCTTTTCTTTGGAACAGGCTTTTGGAGGAAGGGTAGATTTTTATTGGGATTAAATTTCAGACTTTCAGAAAGGTTGCAAGAATGATACAAAGAATTCCTCTAAATAGTTTTTCACCAAGATTAACCCAGAATTTTCAGTGTTCAAGATAAAACTTTCAGGACTGTCTAGGGAATATTTTATTATTATCTCCATCTGAGGTAGGTAAGGTTCAAAGCCATTAAGTTGACACAGATCACAAAGGTCAAAGAGGGCTGAATCAGAATCTAAACACAAGACGACAAAATCACGACTGTATGGGATGCCTAGCAGGGTGTTACTCCCTCAAAGTCAAGAGGTACCCTTTCATTATTTTGGTTGTTGGAATAAATGTGCCTAAATTAATTTTTATTGAATGTATGGAAAGGAGAGTGGAGAGAGGAAAAGGAAGGGACAGGAGTGGAGGGAAAGAGAGAGAAGGCAAAAGAGGGTAAGACCACTCTAATTCTGCCAGCATTGAGAGGAACTCCAAGGAAAATCATAAAATGACAGCTGATACTTGCAGAGCTCTTACTATATCCCAAACATTGTAAACATAATGGACTTAATCTTTATAAGCAATTCGATAAGATGCTTATTACTACACTCATTCTGTAAACAAGAAAAGTTAAATACAAAGAAAGGTTAAGAAAAGTGTCCAGTTATTCAGCAATATGTGAAAAAGTGAGTTTCCCTTGTGGCTCAGATGGTAAAGAATCTGCCTGCAATGCAAGAGACCCAGGTTCGATCCCTGGGTCAGGACTATCCGCTGGAGGAGGAAATGGCAACTCACTCCAGTATTCCTACCTGGACAATCCCATGGACAGAGGAACCTGGCAAGCTACAGTCCATGGGGTGGCAAAGCGTCAGACACAACTGAGTGACTAACCCTAACTGACCTAAGGCTGGGCTTAACACAACACTCTTAAGTCTGGAAAAATCAATGGACTCTATTGTAGAAAGAACACAGATAACTGAAATATCTGAAATTGGTTCACTTGAATATAAGAATAACTAATACGAGACCCAAGATAGAAGGAAAAGTACACACACAAACACATCATAGGTAACTCTTCCATAAGGAATCATTCTTATATATTTCTGATCCTGTTTTCTATTAACTAGTGCATTATATCTAGCAACACTAGCCTTCACCACTGGAAACATCAACTCTGAGAGTGTAGGCAAAGAAGGGCATCAAAACAAAGCAAAGTCACAAAGTGAACTACTGTACATCGGCTACAATTAAAAAAAAAAAAAATAGCCAGACCGTAAGTCTTTAAATATCAAGTTATTTTGTTGATCTAGTATTACTGATGAATATGAAAACAGCTTAAACCTAAATTGCACCTGTGGCGTAAATACAACAAACAGTACAGAAAAGAAATATTCTCTCTCCACATCCAGGAGTCATTCTAATAGGAAACTTCAAATCAATATATCAAACTGAAAAGATGTCAGGACATGAAAGCAACATCTTTCTTAAGATTCTCCTCCGTCAGGAAGTTTCTCAGCGAGGTGGCAGGTTTGGCTGAAAATATTCAGATCCATCAGCTGATTTGTAAACACTGCTAACTGAGTACCACAGAAAAATCAGAGCTCAATATAATTTTCAAACTTCAGCAGCATTTGGGAAACCTTTTTTTTTTTTTTTTTTTGGTATTCTATCAATCTGCTTGGATTAAATAACTAGCTAAAAGATACACACAGAGTCAAAGCTATAATGACCTGACCTAAAAGAGATACAAGAAGGACAAAAGTTTCATAGTACTTTGGACTCTCTTGTGATTGAAATCTTCAATTAAAAATATATGTTTTGGGGGAGGTGGTTAATGATTTAAGACATTTGGGAATAAACTAAAGATGCTTGCTGGTAACTCTGATTAATCTTAACAATTTAAAGAAGGTTTGAGCTCAAAAATTACATGAATGGTACAAGTGAATAGACTTTTCTAGCTATTTAACAATCACCTTGAATATACCTATTTAAGATGCTGCAGGATACTTACAATCACATACTTATTACTTTCAAACAATAATCAAGATTAATAGTAATACCACCTTTCAAAAATCTTAGATATCTGTCCGACAAGCAGAACTTTCATTTTTAGTAAAACTACAGTGGAAACCCACATGAGAATGTCTCCACTGGCTGACATTCCCTAAGATCCATCTGACTCAAATAATCTCAGAGGATAAACACACCAAGGAACCTGTAACAGACTTTCACTGATCAATGATATTAGAAGTTTAAAAAAAAAAAAAAAAAACACCAGAGACACAGTTCCAGTGAAAATTTATCAAAAACCAGAGATGAAAAGAACCTAGTGAAACCTCTCCCACTTCCAATTCTGAACATTTCCAGAGTTAGAATAAAGATAAGAGCCCTTTGCTGTACACCTGAAACTAACACAACACTGTCAGTCAATTACACTTCAATTAAAAAAATAAAAATCTTTTCAAGAATAAAGATCAGAGATTACATGGAAACTAGCCAAGCATACCGCGAATCACCAAACACACTCACTTCACTTAGGGCACTGAGGTGCAGGGTTTGAAGCAACAGAAAATCTCTCTCCTGCTTATCAGGTGAGGTTCAGAACACTGGGAGATGTCCACTGTCCAAAAAAGGACAGATGACTTGTTTGGGCTGGTACTAATCTGACTTCCACCTTTAGGTAAAAGAACTTGAGCAATGCTAACATACTGTTAGTAATTTAAACAACAATTTCCTGTCATTCCCTCTGTTAAAAAAAAAAACACGGATTCAGTTAAAGAATATTCTACAGTAAGCATAAGAAGAAATAAACTATTATCATTAGAGCTACTTCTAAATTACGCAACTGAAACAAATAAATTTCAATCCAAAACTGATGTAAATGTGAAACTCTCACCTGTAATCCCCAATTGCTCTTTTGCTTTTATCCAACAGCCTCACTGCTGTACTGTCACTGAAAAATGGGACAGAGGGCAGAACCTATTGCTAATGGATTAAATGACCACAAGTACTCTTTATTTAGACACCTAAACAGGAATACTAGTGAATTTATGCAAAATAAGTTAACAAAAGTGCAACACTTAAGTAGAAAACTCACCTTGCAGAGGCAAGATCTTCACCCCAAATTCTTCAAGGCACCCCAGGGCCTGGATAAGATCGAGCTCCTCTTGAATGGCAGGAGGTCGATCTGTTATCAGCTGTAAACAGCACCTAGGACAAAATCATTTTTAAAGTAGAAAAGTAGCATATGTTCAGCTAAACTGCCCTTCTCTGATCGACAACACAGAGATCCAACACATTTATCAGACAGCAACTTCCTTCCAGGTATTCTGCTAGAGGCTTTCTGATCTCTTACTTAATCCTCACAGCAAGCCTGCAAGACAGAGAAATATCACCACCTGCTTTGCAAGGAAGCCAAAACTGAAGCTCAGAGGTGAGCGATTTGCACAGGTTACAGCTTGTAAGGTATCAGAGGATAAAGCAAGATAGGTTAGCTCCGGGCTTAGTGCTCTGTTTACTGTTAACTCCAAAGATAATGATGATATAAAAGGATTAAGCAAAAAGACAGGAATTCGGATAATTTCCAGTAATTCTTTTTTTTTTTTTCCCAGTTGTTCTTCTAAGGAAAGCAGAAATGTCTTGATTTCAGTCACAACTTTGTCTCTCAAAGGAAAAAGAATAACCTAACAAAGTACACAAGAGACATTTTGCTGATCAGAAACAATCAGCTGTTGACGCAGTACTGAGATAAATATAAGTGACAGTGATTTGATAACTAAGAATCTGTGATACCTATGGAGGATTTTAAGCAAATTCTGAGAAACTCAGAGAAAGCATACTTGATAAATTTTAGTTAACAACAAACCTATTTTCTGAAAGATGCACATTAGAGGAACAGAGCAGAGAAGGCAATGGCATCCCACTCCAATACTCTTGCCTACAAAATCCCATGGATGGAGGAGCCTGTTGGGCTGCAGTCCATGGGGTCACAAAGAGTCAGACACGACTGAGCAACTTCACTTTCACTTTTCAGTTTCATGCACTGGAGAAGGAAATGGCAACCCACTCCAGTGTTCTTGCCTGGAGAATCCCAGGGACGGGGGAGCCTGGTGGGAGGCCATCTGTGGGGTCGCACAGAGTCAGCCACAACTGAAGTGACTTAGCAGCAGCAGAGGAACAATGGGCATGAGACTAGAAAGGACAGGCAGAGATCAGACCATGAAGAGCTAATGAGTCTAAGATCCTGGACCATCACAGGAAGATGTCTAGGCCAGTGTCTACCTACATGACCAACTGACAGATATAGGCCTATCTTCGTCTTACAAAAATTAGGGCATTTAAATCAGATAAGCACTAACACATACTACTGGTTCAAGGGTAAACAGTATATAACCTATTTATGGTATCTACCAAAATTCCAACTGCATTTACCTTTGAACACAGGAATTTCAGTTCTAGGAATTTATACTACAGATAAGCTCTTTTGAAATAAAATACACTAAGTCAGGAACTAATTAAATAAACTATATAAAAGTCAAACAATGGAATATTCTACAACCACCAAAAAAGAATGCAACAAACCAATATGCACTTACACAGAAAAACCCTACATAAAGATAGCAAGTGAATAAAACAAAACAGAGAAAGGTATGCACAAGTAGTAAGCACCTATGACTTAAGAAAGAAGAATGTAACATTCAATAAGATATTCCAGAAGGATACACAGGAAATAAATTAAAAATATAGAGAGCATTAAAGATAGGGGAACTATAATGAGGAGAAAGACATTGTGCATAGCTAACTTTCTGTATTTTTGAATATTTTATCTCGTGGCTGCATTGCTTCTTCAATGAAAAAAACTGGTAAATAAATAATAATTTATTCAATAAGAAGGGATGGCTATTTTCTATTTCAATAAAACTGTGAACAATTAAATATATCTGAGCTCAAAAGTCACAATCAGTTGGAGCAACGTTATACACATATGACATTTTTAAAATTAAAGTATGTCCCTGTAGGAGAAATTCCATGGACAGCAGAGCCTGGCAGGCTATGGTCCATGGGGTTGCAAAGAGTTGGACATGGCTGAGCAACTAACACTTTCACTTCACTTTCATAGGAGAGAGGAGATGGATGAGAGGAAAATACTGCAAGTTTAGTTTTTAAAATGATCTCTAGGAGCATCTGTCAAGATGATTTAGGTCAAGCATAACTCCCAGTTTCAAAGGCTGTTCTATTTGATATTTTCATCATCTGAAATAGAAATACTATCCCTTGGGAAAGAAGAAAAAATTTACTAACTATTTTAAACAACTTTGTCAAGTTTAATAACATGCCTTGAGAAAACATGACTCTGTGATAAGATTTCACTGGGAGGTTGGGGTCGGGGGGGAGGTTAATGTTACCTTTAAAAGTCTTGCTAGAGTTGAAGCAACTAGTCATTTGAGGGGAGAAGTAACTAAATAACTACCACAATCTTTACACCAGAATAATCCAAATAAGCCTAAAATTTCAATTCAAAAATAAAACAAATGAAGTAGTAAGAAAAGAATAAGAAAAATGACTTTAATGATCTTTGGAATTAAAGGTCTTTCAAAGGCTGACACAAAACACAGAAACCTTATGTAAGAGAAAAGAATAACAATTATAATTTTTAGAAATTCTAAATAGCCATTTGAAAGATAAATATATACAATAAAAAGCTGGCAACATAGTTAAGCCATTAAGAGAGGCAAAGGCTTAAAGTTCTACATGCAAAAAAAAAAAAAAAAAAGCTCCTAAGAATCAATACCAAGAAAAAGGAACATTAACTTTTCTATACAACAGGCCAAGAGAAGAATAGAATCCCTAGTCCATAAATTTCCACTTATAAGAGACTTTTGGGTTTCATTATCTAATCAGGTCTCCTGTCCCTAAGCAGACTGGAAGCCATGTAAAGGATACAGACATGACCTAATGGCTAAAATTTTCCAGAACCTGGATTTGCAGGCTACCACATGAATTTCTTCCAATAGAAGAAAAGTATAACCTCACAGAAAATCAGAATGACTGTGGGCAAGTGTGCTAGAGAAAAAGGCTCATAAGCTAATGAACACTCATGATATAATTAAGTTTTCTTTCTATATTCAAGCACTAAGCAACTGTACCCCAAATGGAAAGGTCACTCTGTACTTGTGACAACGTATTTTGTAAATCAGAGAATAAAACCAACAAAGCAGTGTGTGTATTCTGACCCCGCTCTCTCTTATGGAGAACACAGAGTTCCTCTACCTGGCCAGATCCATGCAGGTGTCAGTGAGGTTGGTAGAAGAATTGAAGTACTCTCTGCTGGCTGCCAGAACCAAGTCAATACTTTTTTCGTAACTGACCCTGTATTGTGTTTTTCCTTTATGGGCTATACTAGTTGCTGGATTTACTGAGCAACCACTGCATTGCATCATCTGCCCAGCCAGGTGGATGTTCTCAAGGCGACTGGAACACAGAAGACTTTCTGTAAATATCTGGGGAAGAGAGTAAAATAGAATTAGAAAGGGAGGACTCAATTCTCAACACAATGGAAGCTCTGATATCCAAGTATAATGAATTTTAAAAATACATCCATTCTACAAGTAGAGCTTGCACAATACCGTGAATGTACCTCAATGACAATGAAGCATAAAATGCTTAATTTTGTTATGTGAATTTCACCTCAATTAAAAAAAAAATTTCCTCTTTTAGCAAGAAGAAATAATTTAACTGAACAAACTAATGGTAAGCATACTTTCATGTGTTACAATGAACACTTAAGGAAAATGACTAAGGTTCATACTCACTAAAATCAGGTCCATTAGACATACTGTCCCACACTCTGGTTGAACTATAACATTTTTATTTTTTAAAAGAAAATCTTTGAATATGGTACACATAATTAATGACTGCTTAAAGCACATAAAGTCAGTCTCAGAAGTGTACGTGCATGCTCAGTCTATCAGTCACGTCTGACTCTTTGCAACCCCACGGACTGTAGCCTGTCAGGCTCCTCTGTCCCTGGGATTTCCCAGGTAAGAATTACTGGAATGGGTTGCCATTTCCTTCTCCAAGGGACCTTCAGTCTCACCAAATACCTAAGCTACAACTGTTCTCCTTATACCTCATCACTAGAATGACAATACACCATGTGACATTTTTTTTTGCCAATCTGGAAATTAAAAACTATTTAAATACAATAGAAGCTCCTTGAGGGAAGGTAGTTGTACAAATACCACAGCATTTTACAAGGCAACTAATAGCACCAATTAACATAAAATTTATTCTACAACTGAGGTTATTTACTTATTCCAAAAGAGTCTCATAAAAGGGATACATTTAAGCCCGCATTAATCATATCGATATACAATTAGCACAAGAACTTCCCTGGGAGAACGTCCCCAGAAAAACGTCCCTGGGACTGCTCTTCCCTATCACGTCACTGTTGGATAAGGACAGAAATAGAAGCAAGAACTGAAGAAAACATTTAATGGACAGGCAAGAGCTTCCTTATAAAAGGAAGGCTACCCAATTTTGATAAGATCTCCTTACTTTCAATTGTTCTAAGCTTCTGGAAAAGGTAGTTTTAGACAGGCTTTTACTAAAATGACTGGCAAGGATAAAATTACTAATCTCCAACAAGGGATCTGCTATAAAATACATATTGTGGCAGAAAGCAAATTATCAGGCAGTAACCCTAACCACTTATACAACAGGTGAAAATGGCTCGCCCAGGTGACCAAAATGACTTTGGTGTAACAATTTCTCTTTCCCTTTGATTTATTCAAGTAAGCCATAAAAAGTCAATGCTCAATACTGAAAATTACAATTCACTCCTATTATTTTAAAGGTTTTGCTGAAATGAACACTACATATTTCTGCTCTACAGGCTATATAGAAATCTTGCACTTTATCAAAATTGGGCCAATGAGATTTCAAATTAATTTCCAAGAACAGGTAAATCGAATACAACGGCCACAAGTCAGTAAGATAATATAGCATAATTTAAACAGCACTAAAATATTTAAAAATGCCAAGTCTGGGTTATCATCTAGAATCAGTTTAAGACAGTTATAATATGCTTTAAAATGTTTTCTCAAAGGAGAAAGACTAACAGCACAAAGTTGTTAAAATATCAAAGCCTAATACAAATGTGTTAAAATATAACAAAAATGATTTAATATGTCAAGCTGTTATGATAGATTACACAAAAGTGAGTTCAAGTGTAATATATTTAACGCCAATTTTTCAGTCAGAATCAGAAAATACCAGGAAATAATGCTACGCACACTTAAAAACTACTTTAAGCATACTAATGATAGTTAAGATTTGAGGCCCCATATGCATACAGATTATTTTCTCCTGAAACTAAATTTCCAGTTTTGCTTTAGATACAAGGGGGAAGTTACTGGCAGTTGTGCATGGTCAGAGACTGTAATCATCAATATAAACTTTACACCCATCAAGCACATAAAAATCTGAAGTTCAAATACAAAAAACTATTCATTTCTCAACAGCCTATGTTCATTTCTCAACAGTGCTCTTTTGTTAAAACCACCCTGAATTAAAATACAGCCAATTTCATAAAATACAGACCTATTTTAAAACATGTTATGCTTTGTGATTGTCAGAGCACAGCAACATGAGAAATATCCTACACAATTTGGATCTGGCTTATTTGATAGGAAAATTCAAATGGGAACACTCTTTTGAACTGTATCTCATTAAAAATGGGTTAGCTGGATCATTTTTCCATGCAAAGCCTGAGGAATTTGGTGGTAATACACATACCTTCCAAAATAAGAATTAAATCCTCCCAGGTTACAATCCTAGACAACTAGCCATCTTTAAGTATCCTTTGTATGCCAAATACTAGAATATGCACTAAGGGAACTGAAGATGAACATGATCCAATAATGCCTGCCTATAGGCTAATTACCAAGAGGAAGAAACACACAGAGAAACACGCGAGTCACTACATTTGAAAGCAAGGCTACAAAAGAGATGAGCTGTATCAAGGGACAAAGGAAGGCATCTTAGAGGACATGATTAGTGAGCTAAATCCTACAAGTTATCACCAATTTTCAAATTTAAAAAGAGGAACATATTCCAGGTAGGCAAAAGGAATAACGTCCAGAGTCACAGAAGCGGGGAACAGCATGGTGGGCGGAGGGACTCAGGACAGATCAGACACCACTGGAGCCCAGGGGACATAGTAGAGTCTGTCAGAGCCGAGAAATGCACAGGGTGGCTGGAATCACCAGAGGCTTTCTATGACAGGGTATGAAATATGGGTACTTTCTGACTGTAGATAGGGAATAAGCAGCTCATTTTAAGAAGAAGAGTGTAATGAAGATATGTTTTAGAAGAATATTCTCAATCTGTAAATTAGAAGGAGACATGGAAGGAGCAGAACAAGTTTGGAGGATTATTGCAACTTAACAGAGATGAAGACAGGGTAGATTTGAGAGACTTTTCTCAGGTACATGAAGTCGTTTTTCACAAGTCACCAGTGTTAGTCACTCAGTTCAATTCAGTTCAGTTGCACAGTAGTGTCCGACTCTTTGTGACCTCATGAATCGCAGCACTCCAGGCCTCCCTGTCCATCACCAACTCCCGGAGTTCACTCAAACTCACGTCCATCGAGTCAGTGATGCCATCCAGTCGTCCGCTTCTCCTCCTTGTCCCCAATCCCTCCCAGTGTCAGGGTCTTTTCCAATGAGTCAGCCCTTTGCATGAGGTGGCCAAAATATTGGAGTTTCAGCTTCAGCATCAGTCCTTTCAATGAACACCCAGGGCTGATCTCCAGTCATCTCCAACTCTTTGCGACCCCATGGACTGCAGCCCACCAGGCTCCTCTGTCCATGGGATTTCCAGACAGGGATATTGGAGTGGGTTGCCATTTCCTTCTCCAAGGGATCTTCCTGACCCAGGGATTGAACCCAGGTCTCTTGCACTGCAGGCAGATTCTTTACCATCTGAGTTACAAGGGAAGTCCAGCTACAATGAGTCCAGTTTTGGTGAGCACCAAAACTATGGAAGAGAGGCTTGTACTTGACGTACAATTGTACTTGAGATACAATTCAGAGTTTTCCAGTTGAGAATTAACCCACTAAATAAATGTGTGGCGATGGAACAAAGAAGACAGAAACGTAGATATGAAAGTGCTCAAACTCCAAAGCACTACTCAATTACCAGCTTTTTGTCAATAATTCAGTCCTATTACTTGGAGTGAAGCTTCTGGTCATCATCTTTGTGTTCAATCAATAAAATCTAACAACCAAAATTTAAAAATTAGAAGGAAATAGTAAAATCTGTCAAATTACCTCATAGCAAGCGTCAGAATCTAGACACGTGTAAACACTCTGCTGCATAGTTAGCATGTCCTGCAGCAACATTCTCCAGTGAGACTCACTGACAGGAGGCTGCCTGGGAGGAGAAAAAGAAAAAAAGAAAATTGTGGCTGTCAATTGACCAAAGGTAGAAAAATTGGTACCACCATTCTCTATGCCATACAGCTCTTGGATGATCAACAGAAGTATATTTCATTTGAATTTCCAGGGAAGAAAGCTTGGATTAAAGACAGATGGGAAAGGTGGGCAGTGACACATCAGAGATGCTGGCAAAGCGACCTCAGCCACAGGCGGCCTAGACACAAAACTGGAATAGCATTCTCTGACTACGGCAAAGGTATACAAGCTGTGAGTTTCTATGGTGAAATAAAACACATGGCCTAAGATAAAGCAGCTGCAATACAGCAGAAAAAGCACTTGGAGACAGGAGAATGCATTTCCAAAATTCCACCCTCATCACTTTGCAATTGCCAGCAGAGGATGTCCTTAACTTCAACCACACATATAGACGGAGGAGGCCACACGTGCCTTGAGTCTTGAGGAGGGAAGCACAGCTGGTCAGCAGGGCAGCTTCAGGGTTTCCTCTCAGTGGGAGTCTCGACAGAGTCCAGGGAGTCCGGGATAGTGTTGCGGGGGTTCCTTCCACCCAGGTGCTAGCCCAGGTGGGACAAGACAGAGCCCTGTAAGGCAGCTGCAGTTCCTAACTGGCTTACGAAGATGCTTCATTCCCCACACAAGTTGGTGTCTATTTCAACAATTTCATAGCCACCGTGTTTAGGTCCCCTCAAATATAAGCCAGTGACCACACGTGGGAAAGTTCAAAATAGCAAGTCCCTATCAGATTCCCCAGTTTATCGACAGTTTCCTCTGCTCAGAAGCAATTTCCCAGTCGGGGCTGGAGCAGTGAGGCCTACACAACGTAGTTGTTCAAATACCATGTCATGTTAGCTTCCAGAGTCACAGAGATAGATATTTGATGGCTCAGATTCTTCTGCAGCAGCAGAAAAGGTTTTGTTAACAATGCCCCAGGGACTCACACACTAGCTCTGTGACTGTGAGTATTTAATACTCCTGAATTTCAGTTTTCTAACTTAAAGTCCATCTCAGACAATGATAAGGAATGGAAGAGATTAATGTGGATAAAACAGATAACTGAAGCAAGGTTTTTCCTGAGTGTAAAAACAAGCTCAACTGCCTGTATGGAATTGAATAAACTTACTAATTTCTTTGAACTTCAGATCCCTTTTTTGAATATTATGAGGATTAACTTAAAGTAGAATGTATGAAAAGACACGCCTCACATTTTTTCTGGTACAACAGAACATTTAACAAATGTGAATGAATGAATATGAAAGTTACAAATACATTGTTCGTTTTTCTGTCGTCACATATACCATCACGAATATTGCCTGGTAGGAGGGCGGATGTGTTGTAATTCTCTCCACCTCTCTTCAAAGTTCATCTCTGTTGAATATCTATGAGTTTGTAATCACCATTTATGTTTATTTTCTAGTGTTGAAGTTCTATCATGAATCTCATTGCTTGAAAAGGGTAGGTTTTGTGTTTGTCAAATACCAACTGGATGTTTCTTTTCCATACATTGTTTTCTCTCTTATGGATTAAAAACAAAATATAAAAAAAAATTATATTTGTTGCACAAAATGAACAATTATTTCTATCCCATATGCAATAAAGCTTACGAGAACACATTCTTTTCCAGCATACAAATACATTAAAAAAGCTGACATATACGCAAGTCTTCAAGGATAATCCCTGAAGTGCTTCCCTTAGCTAGACATTCGTATGTAAACTCTTTGGGTGGACTTCAAAAATTAAAGGGCTCTTTCACATTTGGCTTGCAGGCAAAAAAAGTAGCAAAATATTTGAAAAATTGAGTGTCGATCTTGCACAAGCTTCATAAAACCAGACCTGGGCACTATCTAGTAGAATTCAAATTCTCATGCCCAGCTGTTCTTCTGGAAACCAGCAACACGGGACAGATGGTATTAATGCTTGCTCACACATGGCTAGCTGTAAGTACAGGTTCTAATTAAAACAAATTATAAGACATTATTTCCAATGTTTTTTTCAGAATACATGCAGTAAATAAGAACCAAGAGTAGAACTTGGGGGCACTATAACAAGAGGTTTGAAAATTGACAGAGATACCTGAATACAAACATGATGTATGAGTTACCACTTTGGAATGAAGGCATGTGTTATTTTCCAGAGAGAAAATACTACAGCATTCAAGATGGTAAAATCTCAATGGTGACACAGTCCGTGAAACCTGCCACCATTTAAAATATGCATAAGAAAATTCTATAGTTGCTGAACATCAAGCCGTGGTAGCATACATGAAATAATTAAGACTCATTTCAAGTTGACTACCTTGAAGAAAGAGACCCTGCTCTCTTACATATTCTCAGTAAGTTCCCCTGTGGCTCAGATGGTAAAGAATCCACCTGCAATGCGGGAGACCTAAGTTCGATCCCTGGGTCAGGAAGATCCCCTGGAGAAGGGAATGGCAACCCATTCCAGTATTCTTGCCTGGAGAATTCCATGGATAGAGGAGCCTGGCAGGCCACAGTCCATGGGGTCACAAAGAGTTGGACACGACTAAGGGACTATCACATCACAGAATGCCATAAGTAGAAACTAACTTCAAAGATTTCAAAAGCACTTGAGAGATTCAATGGACAGACAGCAGGTAATCTAGCAGCAGCACCAACGCTTTCTTATTGAAGAGTGGGTTCTAGAGTAGAGCCACCATGGTGGGAAATCCTGACCAACTGTTTACAGCTGTAAAGAAACCTTAAGACTTAAATGATCATAATCTTCTAAATTACTCATTTAAAAAATGCAGATGGCCAGTGACACATAAGATTCCAAATGACTGTACAGTGACTATAACACTTCCCCTAGGTAAGCTGATGATTTCAAGGGAAATATAAGGCACATAAATCAATAACTATAATAAACTGTCCAAAAGAGATGAGAAAGTTTTAAGACTTCCTAGAAGTTTACAATAATTTTCAGACTTAGTACAGATCTATAACAATTAACACAGTATGGTTATTATTATTAGAAGACAGACAAACAGATCAATGGATCAAAATAAAGAATTCCAAAATAGGCCCCCATTACATGGATGACTGATAGTCAACAAAGATGCAAAAGCAATTCAGTACAGAAAGGATAGTCTTTTCAACAAATGATGCTAGAATATTTAAGTATTAAAAGAAAATCTATATCATGAATGACAAACAAAAATGAAGTCTCAAAATGGGCCATGAATCTGACTGCAAAAGGAAAAACTAAAAGTTTTACTACAAATGGCAGGAGGAAATCTTTGTGGCAAAAGTTTCATAACATGACATCAAAAACACAATCAACAAAGAACAAGCTGATAAACTGGATCTTATCAAAATGTATAAAATATGCACTTCAAAAGACAGGTATGAAAATGAAAAGATAAGACAGATAGGAGAAAATCTCTGCAAAAGCATATATCTAAAAAAGAACTCATATCCCAAGTATATAAGAAAACTCAAAATCAGTAAAGAAACAAAAGCTCAGTTCTAAAATGATCTAAGAAGATACACTGATGGCAAATAATCACATAGATGCTCAATGTTATTACTCTTTTGATAAAGCAATTAAAACAAAAATTAGATACAATATATTAAAACCTATTAAAATAAACTTAAAAAGACTGACCATACCAAGTATTGACAAGGATGGACTTCTCCTAAAAGACTGATTTAAAAAAAATTACAAATACTTTGGAAGATAGTTTTTCCAAGTTAATCATCCATCTATTAATATGATCCTGCCATTCAACTCTCATGGATTTATCCAAAGGAAATGAAAGCACATGTCTATACAGAGACTTGTGCATGAGTATTCATAGCAGCTATATTTGTACAAGCTAAAACTCAAAATAAACCAAATGTCCATCAACAAGTAGAAAAGATCCACAAAGTACAGTAAATCCACCAATGGAACAGTAGTCAGCCAATAAAATGGAATAAACTATGGATCCATCATACAACATGGATGAATCACAAAATAACTATGCTGACTGAAAGAAGCCACACAAAAAGCATACTGCTATGACTCCATTTACATCAAATTCTAGGAAATGCAAAATAAGATACAGAGACAGAAAACAGATCAGTGATAGCCTGGGCAAGGAATGGGGGTGTGATGGGGAGAAGGAGGAGGAGGAATGGGATTATAAATGAGCAAAAGAAAGCCTTCAGGGGTAATGGTTAGGGATATTATTTTGATAGGGTGAAGGTTTCACGAGTACATCAGCTCAGTTCAGTTCAGTTGCTCAGTCATGTCCAACTCTTTGCGACCCCATCAATCGCAGCACGCCAGGCCTCCCTGTCCATCACTAACTCCTGGAGTTCACCCAAAGTCATGTGCATTGAGTCGGTGATGCCATCTAGCCATCTGATCCTCTGTCGTCCCCTTCTCCTCCTGCCCACAATCCCTCCCAGCATCAGGGTCTTTTCCAATGAGTCAACTCTTCGCATGACGTGGCCAAAGTATTGGAGTTTCAACCTCAGCATCAGTTCTTCCAATGAATATTCAGGACTGATCTCCTATAGGATTGACTGGTTGGATCTCCTTGCAGTCCAAGGGACTCTCAAGAGTCTTCTCCAACACCACAGTTCAAAGGCATCAATTCTTCAGCGCTTAGCTTCCTTCATACGTGGATCAAAACTTATCAGTTTCTATACTTTATATGTGCAATTTATTATTGGTCAATTATAATCCAATGAAGTCAGCAAAAGAAAAAAAAAACGCAGTACTTGTTTCTAATCATGCACAATTATCAATTAATTGTGTTTATTACTCACTTTCGACCGGTATGCCTAGTCAGCCTAACCATCAGCTTGCGTGCCTCTTCTGAGCTAGACTGAGTATTTTTAACATAGGAAATTGGCTTCTCAAGTCCATGTTTCTCCAAAATCTCTGACACACTGTAAGTAAAAAGAACTTTTAAATATGCTTTGCTACCAAACAAAACAGCTCTAAGAACATTGAACATACAAGTAGCACTTAGGTTTAAGTACTTAAAACAAAAATTAAAAAGTAGCACAGAGAATGACCCAAATTTACACATTACATTAATTCTTAGCCAAAAAAAGCTAGTGGTAACTATATACCAAATTTTATTTCCCTACTGACTTTTATTACAATATTCTTGGGAAAAATTAACATTTTTTAAAACCCTGGCATATCCTTATCTCAAATCTTTTCACAATTTTGCTGTACTCTAAAAGCATTAAGTTAGCAAAATAAGCCAAATCTATCACTGCAATACCCAGCTTTAACTCTTAACAACCCTAGTGAGTATTTTGTTATAGGCAAGGCTGCTAGAAAAGCAATAAGCAAAGGATTTTAGAGTTGGAAAACCACAGAAACACCATAAGGCTCAGTCTTCCTCAGGAATCCATTCTATAAACAAACAAATAAGATTCCTGTTCTTATATGGATCTTCTTAGGATATCTTATTCCATAATTATCAGCACTGTATACACACCTTGTTCTCACCAAATCTCACATTTATGAATTAAAGGTCAGGTAAAATTCAGTAACTCTGCATAAAGGTAAGTTTAATGGGTCATGTCACCTGACATTATACACACTAAACATTTATCAACTATTAAAGGCTATGAGGTAAAACCAGAACAGGAATGAAAAGCTTTCCTTTTAAAAGGTTAGTACATTAAGGTGAACAGTGAAAACCTTGTGAATCATCCAGAAACCTACAGGGTGCTACTGTTTGCTTGAGGTACGGAGAGCATAATTTGACTATGAACACAATTCATGGTTACATCCAGGAACATGTGGTGAAATAATGTTTACCATGCAGTAATAACTTTTTATGAAATACATTATGTTTATTATACTGCATGTCTTTGGGAAAGCTCCTTCCCATTTCATTAGGGAAATAAAGGAAACCATGTAGATCTGTAAGGAATCAATCTACATTGACTTAACAGATTAAGTTTTGTTCAAACTATGCTCAGTTTTTTAGAGAGGCTGTGGGGAGGAGAGAGACATCAAATTAGTAGATTCCAAATACTTACACTTACATTATCAAGTGATGTTATTATTTATAATTTCCACAATTGTATATTGGAAGAGCAAAGTTTATTACTTCTAAAGTTTAACTTTAATGTAAATATTTAAAACTTACATACAAGTACATTATATATAAATATAAAAATGAATACTAGTAAACAATATTACACTTTTTGAATAGCAATTTGGAGATTTTCAGTCTCCAAAAGAGCTTAATATTTCATTTTCACAGTAAAGAATATTGCTAGTTACTACTATAATCCAAATATTCAAGCAAATGTAGTATACCCAAAAAAGGAAACTAAGGGGCAAAATAAATACTGTTTGCTGGTAGAAGTAGCAACTGATGAAGGAACTAATATTTCTTATTTACCCACTAAGTGTGAGGCACTTAAAAGCTTAAAGTGAAAGTGGAAGTCACTAAGTCGTGTCCGACTCTCTGCGACCCCAGGGACTGGACTCTCCAGGCCAGAATACTGGAGTGGGTAGCCATTCTCTTCTCCAGATCTTCCCCACCCAGGGATCGAACCCAGGTCTCCCGCATTGCAGATGGAGTATTTACCACCCTAGCCACAAGGGGAGCCCTTAATATAATATTAATTTCATATCTCATGAGTTAGATATTATAGGTATTACAGCTAAGAAAACCATAGGCTCAAAGGTCACACAGCTGGTAAGTGACAACACCGAGATTTGAACACACTTCTACTAGTCTTCAAAGTTCAGGTTTCCACTACTGTAGCATTCTGCTGAGATAAGCTAGTGTGAGATTCATTCACTCCTAGGAGAATCAAACAAATATGAGACCAAAGCAGAAATGACCATTGGGATATTTAATGTAACACTTCTTGGACAGATGTCTTCAATCAGCATAGAACCTGACTCAGCTTCCTCACCTGAGAATGTGCTCCAGTTGGTCTACCTTGTCATGAAGCGCTGTGGTGACCTCTGTTTTCTGACTGAAGAATAAAGAAAAAGAATTAAAATTAGGTTTTAGGAGTAGCTTTTTACCTAAAATGCCAAACTCAACTTTAAAAACAAAACAAAACAAAACTGATGTTCCCCTTGGATATTAATACAGAAAAGTGATGTCATACTGTCCAAGTAAAATGTCAGTCTCATTTCCCATACTCATTCAGCATCTTTCATTACTCAAAAGAGATTAACATAAAAATCCTAGAACTAAATGATATTTTCTATTTAAGATTAGTGAGACATGGGCAACTATTTTCCTAAAGACTTTTAGTTCAGTTCTGATGAAAAGCAAAAAAATTATAAATCAACTGTAGTCTTTCTTTAAAGAAGTGATACAGAATAAAGCTATCATTTATTCCTGTTTGGTTTTTAACAATAAAATAGATTGGGAGCCATGGCCCTGCACAGTGGCTTTGTCCTGGTCCTGTCTACACCACCTGTGACTCACAGGACATGTCCATTAGGATTCTATATACTCAAGGGTCTTTTACATCTCATCATTCACACTGACTCCACTGTAATATTTTAAAGTGAAGGAGAAGTGCATAGTCATCATATAGATAACACCTACTGGGGAGTTGAGATAACAAGCAAACTCTCTCTCAGGAAAAAATTAGATGGGAGACTAGGAGAAACATCACCGTGAAAAAGATCATAAACAAATAAGAACACGGCTGGTAGGATGGACTTAGTTCAGTGCAACACACATGCAAGTGAAAGGAATACGGCAGAAAGTTAAGCAACTGCTATAACGCCCCCAGCTACCCTCTGCAACTCTGTGTCCCAACCGTGGAGGGACAGCTCTCAACTGAGAATAACTGTACTCGGTATACTCTGATGCCTTTCAACCAACGATCTAGCTGAATTCCAGCAAGATCTTATGATCTGATAAGAAAACCAAATAAAAATCTCATCTGGCCTTGGAAAATTAAAAGTGACCTCCCTTGAACACTATTTTTAAAACTGTCAATTTGTCCTGGTCTAAATCTATGTGGCAATTATTTCATGGAATTTACAAAGATTATACTATCTTTTTAAACCCAGTTTTCAGCCTTGGACTGAAGTGATAAATTAGGGTATATTTCACTTAAAGTCCTTCAAAAACAAAAGATCATTTGTCTTCAATTAACACACTCGTTCAGAAACAATATTCGTAAATTATCATTTTGTAGCTCTACAATAAACGTTTGTCATTGATTTTCAGAATTCAATGTTCTTTGTGAATGACATTCACGAACATAATGACTAAAGAATTTTTTCAGTCAGGTGGAATGTGCAGTCTAGGTAAGATACACAAGAATCTAATATCCTAAATAGTGAATAAATATATGGTTAACCATTTGGTAAATAAAACCATTTAATCACTGAAAATAAACAACTAATCTCTAAGAGAATGTAAACTGACAAACTTGGCACTAGGGGCAAAAAGAACCAGAGTAAATATTCCGAAGGCCTATACTTTAATGCTAGACTAATTTATAATTGAAATTATTTAGAAAATTACAATAATGAAATAAAATCATTAAGAAATAAGTGGAACAACAGAAGAGTATCATGCTTTTTGTGTCTGTTTACCAAAAAAAAAAATGTTTAATCCGTTAGATCAGAAACCATTAATCTGAAGCTGGAAAAAAGCTTTTGGACACACACATACACACACACGGCATTTCTTAGCCTACACACTCTCTGAAAACAAATATACTCATCCCCTCATTATAGTGAAACTGAAAGTCGTTCAGTTGTGTTCAACTCATTGTGAACCCCTGGACTATACAGTCCGTAGAATTCTCCAGGCCAGAATACTGGAATGGGTAGCCTTTCCCTTCTCCAGGGTATCTTCGCAACCCAGGGATCAAATCCAGGTCTCCCACATTGTGGGTGGATTCTGATTTTTTTTTAATTGAAGGATAATTACTTTACAGAATTTTGTTGTATACTGTCAAACCTCAACATGAATCAGCCATAGGTATACATGTATCCCCTCCCTTTGGAACCTCCCTCCCCGTCCCAGCCCTCTAGGTTGACACAGAGCTCCTGAGCTTCCATTTGAATTTCCTGAGCCATAAAGTAAATTCCCCTTGGCTATCTATTTTACATATCGTAATGTAAGTTTCCAAGTTACTCTTTCCATACATTTCACCCCTCTCCTCCCCTCTCCCCATGTCCATAAGTCTATTCTCTAAGTTTCTCCACTGCTGCCCTGTAAATAAATTCTACAGAACCATTTTTCTAGATTCCGAATATGTATTAGAATACGTCCTTTATCTTTCTCTCTTTTGACTCACTCCACTCTGTATAATAGGTTCTAGGTTCATCCACCTCATCAGAACTGACTCAAGTGTGTTCCTTTTTATGTCTGAGTAATATGACTGCAGCCATGAAATTAAAAGACGCTTACTCCTTGGAAGGAAAGTTATGACCAACCTAGATAGCATATTCAAAAGCAGAGACATTATTTGCCAACAAAGGTCCGTCTAGTCAAGTCTATGGTTTTTCCAGTGGTCATGTATGGATGTGAGAGTTGGACTGTGAAGAAAGCTAAGCCCTGAAGAATGGATGCTTTTGAACTGTGGTGTTGGAGAAGACTCTTGAGAGTCCCTTGGACTGCAAGGAGATCCAACCAGTCCATTCTAAAGGAGATCAGCCCTGGTGTTCTTTGGAAGGAATGATGCTAAACCTGAAACTCCAGTACTTTGGCCACCTGATGCGAAGAGTTGACTCATTGGAAAAGTCTCTGATGCTGGGAGGGATTGGGGGCAGGAGGAGAAGGGGACGACAGAGGATGAGATGGCTGGATGGCGTCAATGACTTGATGGACGTGAGTCTGAGTGAACTCTGGAAGTTGGTGATGGACAGGGAAGGCCTGGCATGCTGCGATTCATGGGTTCACAAAGATTCGGACAGAACTGAGTGACTGAACTGAAGTGAATGATGTTTCGCTAAAAACTGTTAAGACAATCCACATTACCAGCCCTGTGCTGCCTACTGAACCCCATGGTTCCCAGAGGTAGACCTGCTGCTCTTCACCAAAGATATGAAGGAGCCTGTGGTCCCATCAGTACAGTTTTCAGTAATAAACAGATGCTGAGTCCCCCTGTGATTACACCTTTTCTTTCTATATGCTGCTGCTGCTGCTAAGTCATTTCAGTCATGTCTGACTCTGTGCAACCCCACAGACAGAAGCCCACCAGGCTCCCTCGTCCCTGGGATTCTCCAGGCAAGAACACTGGAGTGAGTTGCCATTTCCTTCTCCAATTTTTGCTATATGAAGATTCCCTAAACCTGGACTGAGAAAGGGAAGTATTAACCACTAGTACAGTCTCCATTTAGCTTTACCAGGAACAAGGCTATTTGCCTTGATTCCTTCTTGGTGTCAGTACTTCAACTCTTTTTTTTTTTTTTAATTAAATTTATTTATTTTTTTAATTACAATACTGTATTTGTTTTGCCATACATTGACACGAATCAGCCATAGGTGAACACAATCGCCCAATGCCAAAGCCCCCTCCCACCTCCCACCCCACATCCTCTACCTGAATCATCCTGTGCATCAGCCCCATGCATCCTGCATCCTACACCAAACATAGATTAGCGCTTCGTTTCTTACAGGAAAATACACATGCTTCACTGCCATTCTCCCAAACCATCCCACCCTTTCCCTCTCCCTCAGAGTCCAAAAGTCCACTCTATACCTCTGTGTCTCTTGTTGTCTCACATATAGGGTCATCATTACTGTCTTCTAAATTCCATATATATGTGTCAGTATACTGTATTGGTGTTTTTCTTTCTGGCTTACTTCACTCTGTATAATTGGTTCCAATTTCATCCATCTCATTAGAACTGAGTCAAATTTATTCTTTTTAAGGGCTGAGTAGTATTCCATAGTGTATATGAACCACAGCTTTCTTATCCATTCATCTGCTGATGGACATCTAGGTTGCTTCCATGTCCTGGCTATTATAAACAACGCTGCAATGAACATTGGGGTACATGTGTCTCTTTCAATTCTGGTTTCCTCGGTGTGTATGCCCAGCAGTGGGATTGCTGGGTCATAAGGCAGTTCTATTTGCAATTTTTTAAGGAATCTCCACACTGTTTTCCATAATGGCTGTACTAGTTTGCATTCCCACCAGCAGTGTAAGAGGGTTCCCTTTTCTCCACACCCTCTCCAGCATTTATTGCTTGTAGACTTTTGGATCGCAGCCATTCTGACTGGTGTGAAATGATACCTCATTGTGGTCTTGATTTGCATTTCTCTGATAATGAGTGATGTTGAGCATCTTTTCATGTGTTTGTTAGCCATCCGTATGTCTTCTTTGGAGAAATGCCTATTTAGTTCTTTGGCCCATTTTTTTATTGGATCATTTATTTTTCTGGAGTTGAGCTGCATAAGTTGCTTATATGTCTTTGAGATTAGTTGTTTGTCAGTTGTTTCATTTGCTATTGTTTTCTCCCATTCAGAAGGCTGTCTTTTCACCTTGCTTATAGTTTCCTTTGTTGTGCAGAAGCTTTTAATTTTAATTAGATCCCATTTGTTTATCTTTGCTTTTATTTCCAGTATACTGGGAGATGGATCATAGAGGATCCTGCTGTGATTTATGTCGGAGAGTGTTTTGCCTATGTTCTCCTCTAGGAGTTTTATAGTTTCTGGTCTTACATTTAGATCTTTAATCCATTTTGAGTTTATTTTTGTGTATGGTGTTAGAGAGGGGTCTAATTTCATTCTTTTACAAGTGGTTGACCAGTTGTCCACTTTCACCACTACTCTTCAACATCGTACTGGAAGTTTTGGCCACAGCAATCAGAGCAGAAAAAGAAATACAAGGAATCCAAATTGGAAAAGAAGAAGTAAAACTCTCACTGTTTGCAGATGACATGATCCTCTACATAGAAAATCCTAAAGACTCGACCAGAAAACTACTAGAGCTAATCAGTGAATATAGTAAAGTTGCAGGATATAAAATCAACACCCAGAAATCCCTTGCATTCCTATACACTAATAATGAGAAAGTAGAAAAGAAGTTAAGGAAACAATTCCATTCACCATTGCAAAGAAAAGAATAAAATACTTAGGAATATTCCTACCTAAAGAAACTAAAGACCTATATATTGAAAACTATAAAACACTGATGAAAGAAATCAAAGAAGACACTAATAGATGGAGGAATATACCATGCTCATGGGTTGGAAGAATCAATATAGTGAAAATGAGTATACTACCCAAAGCAATCTACAGATTCAATGCAATTCCCATCAAGCTACCAGCAGTATTTTTCTCAGAACTAGATCAAATAATCTCAAGATTTGTATGGAAGTACTTCAACTCTTAATGAAAAGAGATCAACAATCAGGATCTACGAACCACCCAACATTTCTGTAACACAATTGACAGAATATAAGATTGCCCTACCTTCCAGAAATCAAAACTAAAACAAGATTGACAATCTAGCTGCTCACAAAATAAGGCAATTTCCTAAGGACCCCTATAATGAAAAGCTTTCAGCTTGTCACAAGGCATCCAATCAGATATTATCCAATAAGATAGCAATTATTACTCATTAAATATAAATTAATAGTTAAGAATCATTAGACATGGAAGAAAGAATCTCACAGTAAAAGCAGAGATGCAAACAAATGAAATATGAAAATCAAAGATCATGGTGGGGTGAGGGTAAGGCAGGGTGTATAGAAGGGGGTTCATGTATCTGTGAAAAAAAGAGTAATATATTATTTTGTTTTAAAGTGAATAAGGAAAAATTCTTGGAATTTAAGAAAGCCAAACCAAATTTTAAAATTCAAAATAAGGATTAGAAGATAAAACTGAAGAAATTTTCCAGACCATATAACGAAAGATCAAAATGTAGGGAAAAAATAACAGAAAAGGCAGTAACTTTAAAATGTGCAAAAAGAAAAACAGAAGGGCATGCAAATAAACTAATCAAAGAAACATAACAGGAAAAAATATAAGAAAGAATAGGCTGAAGGACATGAGTCTCCAGGTTGGAACACACTATGTAATGATAAACCTAGATTCACAATAAAATTCATCCTTATGATATTTCAGAACATTAGAGATGAACGGTAGGTACTGAAGGATGCCAAAACAGAAGAAATAAAGCCATACAATGGCTTTGGACTTCTCGCCAACATTGATGCCTCCAAAACTCATTAGCAAAAGGATCATTAACCCAGATTTCCATGCAAGCCAAGCCTTCCAAGTGTAAGGAGGGAACTATGATATTTTTCTGACATGGAACAGTCTTAAAATAAGAATGCCTCTATGTGATATTTGACAGGAAGCTATTCAAGACTGTGTTCTATCAAAGTGAGGGAATAAGTAAAAAAGGAGAAGATAACAACCCCAGAAATGCAGCATAACAGAGGAGAGATGACCAATGTACAGCAGAGTAAAGAATTAATCCATATCAGAGGAAAAGAAAAGAATTCTAAGACATTTCTCTGAAGTAAGAGACAGTGTGAAAAGAGAAAGGGAAGATTACTAGGTATTTTTGACCTTGAAAAAGAGTTTTATACTTCTGTCAGAAGAGTGAGGGAAATAAATGGAAACAATGACAAGTAAATTATTCAACCCAAGAAAAAAATGCATAAAAAGGAAATACAATCATAACTAGCTCTGTGTAAACAGTATATATATTATCACAATGATAAAAATACCTCTTAACTACACTGAGAAAATGGTTAGGAGAAGTCGGTATGGGAGCAGGGTAGGTTTCCATAAAACAAAGTCAATGATCATCTGAAGTTGGAAAATCAGTAAACAATATGAGTATAATAATTTAAAGGACACAAAGTTGAGAAGAAAAAAAAACATGATCTATGAAGACAGGTATCCAAGGATAGGAAAGGAGAGAAGCCCAAGCTTGCTTGTCTATTACAAGTCTCCCAGTACCCTCATTTTAACTAGTACATACAATTATTTTATGGTTAAAGATTAGAAGGGGATTATGTTCCCTTGGACACCTTAATTTCAGAATAGCTCCCCCTCACTCCCACCAATCTATTTTTATTAACGACACAGACTTTTCAAACTGAAGACAACCTGACCTCTAGAATATCTCAGCCTGTATTTATCCGGTTTTTTCTTCAAGGTGTTATTTAACTTGTTCTCCTATTCCCTACATTTACTGTAAACTAGAAGTCCAGCTTAAAGTACTGATTAGATTCAGGGTAAATAATTTTACTTCATATTGCTTCTCATGAGGAGGCACATACTGCTAGGCTATCTGACTCTAAGTGATCCCATTTCTGATAATTTGATCAAACATGACAACAGTCAGACTTGAATTCTATAAAAGTAAATTTCTCTTATGAAATTACAAAATAAAAGTTTAAAATATCTGCTAAAGGTAATACTTTGTTACCATGTGAGTATTCCTTCCCCATCCATTTTTCATGTGATTTCAGTACTATTAAAGATGACACCAGACTTTCTGCTTTATGGAAGAAAGTGAAGAAGAACTAAAGAGCCTCTTGATGAAAGTGAAAATGGAGAGTGAAAAAGTTGGCTTAAAACTCAGCAGTCAGAAAACAAAGATCATGGCATCAGATCCTATCACTTCATGGCAAACAGATGGGGAAACAATGGAAACAGTGAGAAACTTATTTTGGGCTCCAAAATCACTGCAGATGGTAACTGCAGCCATGATTAAAATACTCTTACTCCTTGGAAGAAAAGCTATGATCAACCTAGACAGCATATTAAAAAGCAGAGACATTACTTTGCCAACAAAGGTCCATCTAGTCAAGGCTATGGTTTTTCTGGCAGTGGTCATGTATGGATATGAGAGCTGGACCAAAAGAAAGCTGAGCACCAAAGAATTGATGCTTTTGACCTGTGGTGTTGGAGAAGACTCTTGAGAGTCCCCTGGACTGCAAGGAGATCCAACTAGTAAATCCTATAGGAAATCAGTTCTGAATATTCATTGGAAGGACTGATGCTGAAGCTGAAACTCCAATACTTTGTCCACCTGATGCAAAGAACCAACTCATTGGAAAAGACCCTGATGCTGGGAAAGATTGAAGGTGGGAGGAAAAGGGGACAATGGAGGATGAGATGATTGGATGCCATCACTGACACAATAAACATGAGTTTGAGTAGACTCCAGGAGTTGGTGATGGACAGGGAAGCCTGACACCTGGCAGTCCATGGGGTCACAAAGAGTCAGACATGACTGAGTGACTGAACTGAATTGAAAGATTACATGAAACAATTATTTCACAATGGGTTGCAAAATCAGTGAGTTTTATCATTCATTACGCACACACACACACACAAATATTTCCTTGGAAAGAAAAAGACAGCAAAGAAGACAGAGATGGGAGAAAAAGAAATAGAGCATGAGGAGGACTTCTTATCTAAATAGCTGATTCTGCAAATGAGGCAACTGATGACCACAGAAATGATTCAGCTGTCATCACAAAGGCATAGAGACAGGCCCATTAGTTTTTCATTCAGTGCTTTTCCATGTGCTTTTTCTAACTTCCCCAGATATGAAATTTATAATATATACTACATTTTAGAAGTATAATTAAAGAAATGATTGTTGTGTGACTTTCAAAGAGAAAATAAAAATCTGATTTGCATACACCTAAATGATCCAAAAGAATGTTATGTAAATTTCTACTTAAACATAAGCCCAGTTAAAAATTATGTATATTCATTCCTCAAAAAATTTAAAAATAGCACTACCATATGATCTAGCAATTCCACTTCTGGTTATATATCTGAATAAAACCAAATCACTATATCAAAGACATATTTGTACCCCATGTTCATTGCGGCATGTTTCACAATTCCCAAGATACAGAAACAATCTAAGTACCCATCAAAGGATAAAGGGAAAGAATAAAGAAAATGTGATATACACACACATGATAAAATACTATTCTGCCACAAAAAGAGGAAGTCACCCATTTATGCCAACATGGAAGGACCTTGAGGGCTTTATGCAAAGTGAAATATGTTGGACAGAGAAAAACATACTGTAGGATCCCACTTATAGGCGATATTGTACAAAAAAACATAACCAAAAGAGGTCAGATTTGTGGTTACCAGAAGAGAAACTGAATAAAGGTGGTCAAACAGTACAAACTCTCAGTTATAAGATAAATAGGTACTGGGGATGCAACATATAACATGATGACTATAGTTAACACTGAAGTATGTTGTATTGGAAAGTTGCTTAATCCTAAAAGTTCTCATCATAGGAAATAAGTTTTTATTTTAAATGTGTAATCATTTCACAACATATGTAAGTATGCTTAAACCTTAAACTTACATGGTGATGAATGCTAAGTATATCTCAATAAAGATGTAAGATGTAAAGAAAATGAGGTATGTATATCTACACATTATTACTTATAAGTTTTATTCAAGGCAAGAACAAACAATTCACAGAAGAAATACAGCTAGCACAAAAATATGGGAAAAGATTAATTAGAAACACAGTTTAAAATAAAGACACATTATTGGCCATCCACTTAAGGTGCTTCTTGTTGTGGTGATAGTGATACTGTTTATTTTTTAAAGGATAATTATCAAGGTTGACAAAATTATAGTGATTTCTCATACACTATTAGAAAAGTGTTTATCTCGAAGCAACAGGTTTGCATATGATTTCATTTTCTTCATTTGATATTCCCCGAATCCTCTATAATGAACATTCAGAGAAGAAACATTTTCATTTTAACTGTTAGAGTAAAAGACACAGCCACAAAAATGGCACACTGTGGATTCTTACCCATATCCTCTTTGTGGTAGACATTCTAATATGTCATAGCAAAGAGCAAGCTGGTCATTTCGTTCACAGCTATAGATGCATTCTAGGGCTATTGCCATTAGTTGGTCCTGATCAGGAATGATTTTTTGCTGCAACTAGAGAAATAAAGCACGTTGTGTGAAATGTCAATAGATTTACATTCAGTTTTGCCATATACCCGTACCACTGTCAATACAATATTAAATAGTGCAATTTATCAGCTGCAGAAACAAATTGTGGCTTTTAGCTTACAGACTTTTGGGGTCTTTAATAACTCTAAATGAAACTGCATTTTAATTACAGAATCAGCAAGAAAAGACAATTTGTACCCACAAGCCTTGCATCTGCTGAAAACAGATTCTTTAATTTATGAGCCATTTAAGATAAAGTAGACAGAAGAAACATAGTGAATTAAAAAGGCAATTCATTAAAAACAACATTTCTAACCCTAAAGCCAAATTTTATGTTTCAATTTAAAAAAATACATAAAGTTCCTTAACTAATATTCAGAGATGTTCAAACTTGCTATTTTTCAGTATGCATTAAGTATTAGTCATTTAACTCAACAGTACTGACATTTTCTTCAAAAGAAGTCACATTGTAATGCAGTGATATTCATATCCCAAAACATACTCCATATTTCTGATGTAGAAAGATGGTTATTTAGGGTCACTTTCCCATTGCAAACCACAAAGGGCAAAGGCCATTCTTACAGTGTTTTCTGGGATATAGAAGTAATAGATTTGTGCCTTGTTTTGTATTGCAGGCAGATTCTTTACCATCTGAGGCACTAGGGAAGCCCTTTCTCATCTATAAAACTGGGATATTAACATCTTCCTAATAGCACTGGGGAAAAGATGGGGAAACAGTGGAAACTGTGTCAGACTTTATTTTGGGGGGCTCCAAAATCATTGCAGATGGTGACTGCAGCCATGAAATTAAAAGACACTTACTCCTTGGAAGGAAAATTATGACCAACCTAGATAGTATATTCAAAAGCAGAGACATTACTTTGCCAACAAAGGTCCGTCTAGTCAAGGCTATGGCTTTTCCAGTGGTCATATATGGATGTGAGTGTTAGACTATGAAGAAGGCTGAGTGCTGAAGAATTGATGCTTTTGAACTGTGGTGCTGGAGAAGACTCTTGAGAGTCCCTTGGACTGCAAGGAGATCCAACTAGTCCATTCTGAAGGAGGTCAGCCCTGGGTGTTCTTTGGAAGGAATGATGCTAAAGCTGAAACTCCAGTACTCTGGCCACCTCATGCGAAGAGTTGACTCATTGGAAAAGACTCTGATGCTGGGAGGGATTGGGGGCAGGAGGAGAAGGGGACGACACAGGATGAGATGGCTGGATGGCATCACTGACTCGATGGACGTGAGTCTGAGTGAACTCCAGGAGTTGGTGATGGACAGGGAGGACTGGCGTGCTGCAATTCATGGGGTCGCAAAGACTCAGACATGACTGAGCAACTGAACTGAACTGAATAGCACTGTGTGAGAATTAAATAAATCAATACAAGTAAAATGCTTATATTATTGCCTCCAAAACAGAAGATTTAAAGTATTTTCTTAGAGCCCTTTACAACAACAAAATAAGATTAAGATGATTTCCATAATAAAGATCTACTCCTTTTCAATATTTTAGTAGAAACTTAAAAAAAAAAAAACAACAACAAGGGAAGTTGCCAAAAAGGCAACTTTTTCTCAGTAGAAAAATCATATCAACAGATGAATAGAAGGAAAGGATGGAAAGAAGATACAATGAGGTTACCAGGGAAGTAAAGTTTTCTAAAGTAGTTGTGCTACAGGATTTATATATATATACTTCTTCGAGGCATTACAAAATAGATCACTATATTTGACAAAGAGTAAGTTACCTAAGATTCTAAAGTGACAAACTGGTGAAATTGGGGCAACACAGTGCACAATAAAAGCATCAGTAAAAATTAATGGAAGTAGCTAACTTTTCTCATTTTCTTATTGTGTGCCTGTGCTATGCTTAGTCGATCAGTCGTGTCTGACTCTTTGTGACCCCATGGAGGTAGCCCGCCAGGCTCCTCTGTCCATGGAATTCTCCAGGCCAGAATACAGGAATGGGTTGCCATGCTCTCCTCCAGAGGATCTTCCCAACCCAGGGATTGAACAGGTCTCCTGCATTGTGGGCAGATTCTTTACCATCTGAGCCACCAGGGAAGCACTACTGTGTGCCAGGTAATGTCTCTAAGTGCCTTATGTGCATTAATTCACAAATCCTCAAACAATCCTGTAAAGTCAGTAGTGGCTTTATTCTTATTTTACATAAAAGGAACTGTAAAAAAATCTGCATGACATAATATTCCATAAACAAAGTCAAAAGATAACCTACCAACTAGGTGAAGGGTATTTTCTCAGTAGAAGTCACAGAAAAATAACCAATTACACTAATACACACGAATTTCTAAAAGTTAAGGCACAAAGAGACAAAAATCCAAGTGAAAACTGGAAAAAAGACTGAGCAACAGAAAAAAAGGTAGGAATGGACAATTCACAAAAATGACAATGCCTGTTAAGCACAAGAAAAAATGATCAAATTCACACATATACAGAGAAGTACAAATTAAAACAACACTGAAATGCCATTTTTCACCCATCGTGGTGGCAAAATTTTTTTAATATGACAACATATTCTGTCTGCAAAGTTGTGGAGAAAGAGCCATGCTCATACATTGCTGGTAGAAATGTAAATCGGAATAACTATCTGAAAAGAAATACAGTAATACCAACACAACCTAACCCTCAGAGCCCAGGATCCCCTTGTAGGAATATACCCTGAAGATATATAAATGCCAACAACACAAAATAAATGTGGACATTGTAGCTGGGATGGCAATTATAAAATACTGTGAATAGCATAAAAAACTAGTGAGACTGAGTAACTGAGTTTTCCATTTTAATTAACATAACTGTACATGGCTTGTGGCCACCATACTGAACAGCACAGGCCCAGAGGCACTTTTCAACTTCCTAAGGAGTGTGAGTTCAAGCCCAGCACGAAACTGCAGCTGAGAGTTTACAACGTTAAGCAGCCAGTCTCCTGTGTCCCCACGGCTGGGATACAGTTTCGGATGTTCAGGAAGGGCCAAGGAAGTATCCAGTGTTCTACTCTGGATCCCGATGGATCACACTCTACGAGTACTGGAGAACTAGAAATATGGCAGTCTTTTTGAAACCTGAAATAGCTCAATCCTCATGAGAAAGGTGGGGGCACAGCAAAACAAGAATGGAAATTACTTGTACATAACACTGATTTTCCATCAGAATCATTGGTTAAATGACAACCGGATCTTGCTGATAGTAGGAATTTATGATTAAAAGCAGCGAAAGTGTCACTCACTTAGTTGTGCTTGATTCTTTGTGACCCCATGGACTATAGCCCGCCAGGCTCCCGTGTCCATGGGATTCTCCAGGCAAGAATACTGGAGAGGGTTGCCATGCTCTCCTCCAGGGGATCTTCCCGTCCCAGGGATTCTAACCAGGTCTCCTGCATTGCAGGTGGATTCTTTACTATCTGAGTCACTGCGGAAGCTCTAAGTGATGGAAAGGGGCTTGATTATCCCAAGGAAAGGAAACATCCTCAAAGAACATAAAAAGGCATGAACGAAACTGACAGAGTGAAAAGGTGAGTAGTGTGAGTAAACGAGTGCCTTCGTGGAGGGAAATGAGGCTGAAGAGGCAGACTACAAGTAGACTCCAAACAACTTTCTACACCACTTACCACAGCCCAACATTTACCCTGCAGACAATGACAGGTCACCAGAGACTGCGCATAGATCATGACATGAACAAATTTGCATTACAGAAAGATAACACTGATAGAAACAGAGACAGGGCAGCCTGGAAAGGAAGAGCACAGCAAATACCATTGTTCTCTGCTTTGATGTTGACAAATTTCAACAAAAACAAATGGCTATATGTTTTATTCAAAAGGCACATGCTAAATTGCCAAGTAAAAACAACAAAAAGCTGACTATATACAAAGGATTTACAAGACTCTGTAAAGAAGAAGGATCACAAACAAGATTACTGGAAAGAATTTAAAGTCACTTCTTTCTTCCTCATAAAACATTCATATTCAATCCATCCTGCTTCTCACACAGCATTGTGCTGTCATAAGCAACCCACCCTTGGCTCACAGTACACCACCTCAAACTTAAAATCAGAACACTAAGTGGAAGGCTCTTATGAGAAGATGGAAAACTTTAAATAGTCAATAAACAGAGACATTTCTGACAAACAAGCCTTCCAGAAACCAAAAACTGTGTGAGCTTAAGTAAGCAATGCTTTCCTTTCTGTCTTTATTACACTGATCTATGACCATACATCTTAGAGGACTTCAGCTTGCTAACAAAGGCAGTATGAGAAGAATATCCAATTAGAATTTAGGACTGGAGGAGGCCTTCAAGGGCTTCTGCTCAAAGCACAACCTGAGGCTTTAACTCTCACTACAAAGTTAGAGTCTCAAAGGACTATGCCATTCTGCTTGAGTCCCTCCAATGGAAAGGGAGCCATTAATCCCTTGAAACAGCATATTTTATTCATGGCTAAATTAAGAGGTTATTTATATTACAAAAGTATGCCTCGTTTAAGAGAACAACTTACCACCAGTGAATCTGAACAAATATGTGAGCCCTGTAGAAAGACAGATACACAACTAGACAGACAGGTAGATCTGTCTTAAGCAAATGTAAGAGTTATTTAGAAAAATCAAAAGATCTCCTTATGAGATCCTAAAGAAGTTAATAAATATTTTGAAGGCCTTCAAGGGCAGAAATATTTTCTTCTTCTATTGGTATTACAGTAAAGCACAAGAGTTAAGAACATAGTTAGGAAATTAGAAAATTTATGTTCAAACTTAAGTTCCTCTCCTTAGCTTGACCTTGGGCAACTGCCTAACCACTCTATATCATGATTTTCTTTTCCTACAATATTAATATAATAAACATATCTACCTCCTAGGATTGTTATAAAGATTAAATAAGTTAATACTTGAAAAGTGCCTGCCTATGGTAAGAATCCATTATCTTTCGACTGTTAAGACTTTTTGGTAATGCCTTTTCCACAATGTAGTAGAAAGTCAATACACTTTGAGTATATCAATCAAGATAAACATCATTTGATGATCTTTCAAATTATTTTTGGACTCAATTTATAAAACATTTTTAAAGAATAAAATGACAACCACTTCTTCTGCTTTGAAGAGAAATTCCTTGCAAGGCCGAGTATTACAAATTTTATAAATAAAAAATAATTCTTAAGGGGAAAATGTACAGAGATTTTGAAGACGTTTCTACTTACATCAGGCTTGGAATGCTGAAAAATCTTCAGGGGTAACTTTAAGTCCCCTTTTGCTAGAGTTACTAAATACTCGTTTAGCAGCTCATTAGCCACTCCAGGAGACTGCTTCTCACAGCGATGAAGAAAGGGAACCATCCACTGGTAGGCACTTGTCACATACTTGTCCTCAGAACACTGAAAATGCATTTCACCAAAAACACACACATGTTAAGTTAAATAGTAAAACCTGGTAATAACAGATAAGTCATAAAGATCAAAGATAACCAGACTAACAAGCAATGAAAGCCAACACTTTCTCAAACAGACACTCCAGCTCATGCCTCATAAGGACCCAAGAGGCAGCAGGAGAATAACCTGCTGTCTGAGGCTGGCAAAACCAACAGCGAGAGCACTCTAGCTCACCTCCTTAGTGCCATGAACACACTAGAGGGCCCCACAGCCCAAGCCCAGCATAATGACAGATTTAGAAACATGATTACGAGAATGACAGCTACCTTAAATATGCCTAGCTGGGCGGCGGGGGGGGAAGGGGGACAGTCATTTATAGATAAGCATGAATGAAGGGCAAAACCAGCCAAAAAGGTTTCGGATGCCTTCAGGAATCTATTCATAAAATTCAACTTTTTTTTTTTTTAAGTCAAGAAGTCTTCTTTTATTGACTAAGTTCTCTGGTTTGAAGGCTACTACATCTTTTGGCTTTGAGATACACATTCATCAAAGTACACAGGGAACACTTAAAAGAGAAGCTTTTAAAATCAAACCTACACTATTCATCAATAATCTTAGTTTTTCAATGTCTTTCATCTGCTGCAGTTCTTTCAAGGTTAGGGTTAAATCACACCCAGCTTCATAAACCAATGCTTCCAGAGTAACCAAATTATCACAGAGAACCAGCAAGCCAGGAATATTCCGCTCCATTCCAAGTCGAATAAGCGACAATGCACAGTCAACCTAAAAGGGAAAGGAGACAGTAAGTCTCTGAGTTTTATGTCTTTCTTTCACATATTTTCTAAAGTAAAAGCTCCAGTATAGAATCTAACTCTTACAGTTATTTTATATAAAATCGTATTATCACTAATATTCTTATTTAGTACAAAAACATTAGACTTCTTTACAAAATATACTAGCACCAAACTGCCTCAGCAGAATCAAATAATCTACAAGAAATACTGAAAATAAAAATAAAAGACAATCATCTTCAATTCATAGAGCATTACAGTTTCCAGAGCTGTTTTACCTGTATTTGCCTACTTAGTTCTCAAAACATTAACAAGCTTGGGGGGCGGGGGGACCATAGATATTAACAATAAGTGATAATGGGCTTCCCCTGGTGGCTCAGTGGTAAAGAGTCTGCCTGCAGGAGATGCAGGTTTGATCCCTGGGTGGGGAAGACTCCCTGGAGAAGGAAATGACAACCCACTCCAATATTCTTGCCTGGGAAATCCCATGTACAGAGGAGCCTGGCAGGCTACAGTCCATAAGAGTCACAAGAGTCAGATACAACTTAGTGGCTAAACCACCACCAATTCACAGATTAAATGTGAAATTAATCTGTGTTCATTAGGCCATTCTACCCCCAAAAGAACGTTTTGCTTCCATACTCCTGTTCAATACCTCTTCTTTCACAATGCCACCCATACAGATGACATTCTATAAATACTTGATGAATAACTAACTCTGGGAGACACTTTCTCTGTCTCTATACAACTATTCAGACCTTCTTAGAGCAAAACAAAGAACAACTGTCCTATAGATGCTCAACATACAGCAATTTCACTCCTATCACCTAATCAGATTTATAAAATGACATATTCTCATTGACAGCAAAATCATCTAATGCTGCCTTAACCCATAGTGCCTTATACTGCTCCTTACTTACTCTTTTACTCCTAGGATAACGATTATTTACTGAGGACCTACTAGGAACTGAGTACCATTCTAAATGTTAGGAACATAAAACTGAGTAAGATGAGGTCTCTTCTTTCAAAGAGATCTCCATCTCACAGGGAAATACAACCTGGTAAGTTAATGACTGAAGTGGAGTGAGGCTGTCTGGGATCTCAAAGAAGAGGGCATGCAGCCCACCCTGAGAGTCATAAAGCCTCCCAAAGGAGAGACCACTTAAAATGAGTTTTAAAGAATCAGTGGATATTAGTAAGTGAAGAAAGAAGAAGGGCCGGAGATCAGCATGAAAGGGAGAGATGCATGAGTGTTGTGGAAGTACAATCAGTTTCATAAACTGAAAAAAAAAAAAAAAAAGTATGAGGTGAAGGGATGAAAAACAAGGCTGGAGTAGCTGGGAAGAGTCGGATAAAAAAGAACATCATTTGTTAAGCTAAGGAGTTTGCAGTTTATCTTGAAATGCAAATCTGAAGGATTTTTGACCGAGGCATGTCATAAATAGGCCTATACTTTGGAAAGAATATTCAGTAAGTGTTTATTGAATTAATGACAAGTGAAATATGAATGAACTAGAAATGGACTGGACTGAAATAAGAAAACTAGTTAGGAGAACAGTGACTACTAGCATCAGAAGACTCTCCACTAGTGACAAGAATAGCCTCCAGGGGACAGCAATATTTAAGGGACAAGTCAAAGACTGAGCCACATGGAGAAGAGGATTGTGAACGGCTCATACAAAGACATAGAAGAGAGTGAAATGATATCACAGAAGCCTAAGGGGAAGACAACACAGGGAAGAAGGGGCAGTGGTGTCAAAGGACAATGCTGTTGAACAACAAATGAAGGGCATCTGCCATTAAAAGGCTAACAGAGGTCCTTACTGATGGTATTTCCATGCAGTGGCAGGAGCAGCCAACACCAGGGAAATGAGGAGCAAACACTGAGAAAGTGATTACCAGGAGCAGAGTGGCTGTGTCTGAGTCGAGCTCTGATGGAAAGAAGACAGCTAAAACAGAAGCCAGGAAGAATATAGGCATACAAAACAGTAACGACTTGAACTTTATGTTCAAAAAGGGTTAGGGGGAGAAGGTGGGTAATAGACCAGAGGTTGAAGATAAGAGGACAGCCAGAGAAAGTGAATGCTGGTACAATCCTCAGCAGCGAGTGGGGAGTGAAGAACCTAGAGGACCGGGGAGGAAAGAAGTTCCAGAGAATAAAAGAAGAGGAACTTCTTCCTCTGAGAAAGCTGGAAAGAGTAGGGCAAATGGAGATGATTTCTCAACTTTCTCCATGAAATACAAAGCACAGTCATTGCTGAAAACAATGAGGCATGCACTGGTGAGAGAAAAGAGCAAAAAGGGGGGAGAGGAAACAGTCACAGTACAGAAAAAAACTCCAAGCAGTATTACAGATCCACCCAAAGCCTTCTAAGACTCAGGAGCTGACAGATAAGGAAGTTAAAAACGAGAAGAAGAAGAACTGCATGTTCAACTGAAAAGAGTGGTGCAAAGAAACATAAGGGGGAAAACCACCAGCAGAGAAGGCATAAGGCAGAAGAGAAGGGGTCCGGCAATACCCCAACAAAAGCACACTTAATGTGAGAAAGGCCACCTCTACCTGTATGCCAATTTAAAAAGACAACGACAGCAACTCAGAAAATCTCAGAAGGTGTGAAGAAACCTGAGGCACTCAAACACAACTTTGTTCAAGCACAACTTTGACATGCTTGAACATGCAGCATATCAGCGATCTGAAGCTAACCTATTCGGTGATCCAGATCTGGGTTTCTAATATCAAGTTTGAATTGGTTGCTTTCCAAAATATTTACCACAGTAAAAATGTTTGAAAATCAAATTATTGACACCTTAAAGCAGGATCTACTACAACTTAGCCCTTACCAGATAAATGTCACCACTAAATGTACACGTTTTTGTAAATCAGCAAACAAGTTTTCAAAAGCCAAACAGGCACAAAGGAAGAAGTATCAATTAAATCTCTAAAAATGTGTCAGATACCACTTCAATTATAGCACAAACCACATGAAACACTGATACAGAAAACAAAGCTAAAGAACAGTATCTCAGTTATGAGTGCTTCTAAATAACTAAAAGGATGAAAGAAACTGCACAGCCAACTAAATAAAGCATCACCAAGTCACTTTCTTCTCTTTATAATTATTCTTAATCACTAAAACAGAAATCGAGAGGTCTAGAAATTATAATTAGACTTCAAAATTTTATATTTCAGAAACTGATATTTTTTTCCGCTTTTGTTTTTAATAGACTTCATGTTTTAGAGCAGTTGTAGGTTGACAGCAAAAATGAGCAGGAAGTGCAGAGACAGCCCACATTAACCCTGCCCTCACACATACGCAGCCTCCTGCATCGACAGTCCCCACCACAGAAGCGTGTTACAGTCAGTGAACCTCTACTCACACACCATTATCACTCAGTGTTCACCGCTTACATGAGGGTTCATCCCTGGTGTTTCCTTTCTGTGGATTCGGACAAATGTATGACAGATTTTCACTGCCTTGAAAATCTTCTGTGTTTTGTCTGTTCATCCCTCCACCACCAACCTCTGCCAAGCACTGAACTTTTTACTGCCTCCATCATTTTGCCTTTTCCAGAATGTCACACACCCGGTATCAAACAGTATGCAGCCTTTTCAGACTGGCTTCTTTAACTCAGAATATGCATTTTAGGTTTCTCCACTGCTTTTCATGATTTGACTGTTCGCCTCTCTTTTAGAGCTGAGTAATAGTTCACGGTGTGGATGTACCACTGTATTTATCCACCTGTCCACTAAGACATCTTGGTTCATCAATTGTAACATATCATTCGAAAGAAAGATATTAATAACAGAGATAACTAATGAATGGGTCGGGGGATGAGGGGAGTTAATGGCAACTCTCTACTTTCTACTCAATTTTTCTATAAACTGAAAATGTCTCTAAAAAATAAATTTTTAATAAAACAACCAAATAAAGAAGATAAGTGTAAAAAATAATTTATTTTGCACTCCAGTGTAGGTCTTTTCCTTTGTCAGTGCTCTTTTTAAACCCCTGAATAAATATTTTGCAACTCTAATTTCAGTCATTAAACACTAAAATTGGTATTGGCAGAAAAACAGACATACAAATCAATAAAACAGAATTGAGAGTCTAGAAATAAACCCACATATACATGGACAATTAATTTACAGCAAAGAAGCAAAGAACATACAATGGAGAGAGGACAGTCTCTTTAAAATATGGTGTTGGGAAAACTGGACAACCACATGCAAAAGAATGAAAGTAAGACTATTATTTCATACAAAAAAATCAATTCAAAATGGATTAAAGACTTGAATGTACGACCTGAAACTCTAAGACCTTTAGAAGAAAACAGAGGCAGAATATTCTTTGATATCAGTCTAGCAAAATCTTTCTAGATCTATCCTCAGGCAGGGGAAACAAGAGAAAAAAACAAATTAGTGGAAGTATATCAAAACTAAAGATCTCTGCAAGCAAAGGGAACCATCAGCAAAATGAAGAGACAACCTAGCAAATGGGAGAAGATATTTGCAAATCATTTATCTGATAAAGGGTTAATATCCAAAATATATAAAGAACTCATACAAATCACCACAAAAAACCAAAAACATAATTAAAAACAGGCATAGGATCTAAACAGACATTTTCCAAAGAAGACATAGACGCTCAACAGGCATGTGAAAAGATGTTGAAAACCATTAAAATTAGGCAAAAGCAAATCAAAACCACAGTGAGATATCACCTCATGCTCAAAACAGGCCACTTTCAAAAAGGCAAGAAATAAGTGTTACATCTAGAAGTTCAGCTAAAAACCACAAAGTGCTCCAACAAAACTGGTTCAAACAAAATCCCTTTTCTCATAACTCAGAGATAATAGTCAACTATAGGTATTAGTTGACAATAGTCAACTATAGGTATTTATAAATTCCTGTAAATCAAATGATGACTTTGTTCTTAAAAGGGAATTATCTACATGGTATACAACCTATATTTGCCTATACAAACTACAAAAATTGTACCTCTTCAACTTACTTGATAACTTTCATCAATTATTACCAGGTTGAGTTTCTCCTGAATCAGCAAAGTAATAAGGCCTTTGCTTAACCTGACCCCTATGAACTGGTCATTTACAGATGCAGGATATTGGTTTAAGACTATAGTTTTTAATGGGAGCAGTACTGTCCACCAGAGGGTGTACTGAAACTTAGGAGGCAGTTTCGCCTTTCCTAAGTATTAGTGGAACTTGTACCATTAAATGGGTAGAAGCCAGAAGGCCAGACATCCCGAAGTGTGCAGGGAAGTCCTACACAACCAGCTCGCCCTAATTCCTGCCTACCTTCTCAAATATCCTGAAAATAAAAAAATTACCATGAGTTAATCACATTCCATTTGTGCTATTTAATTCAGCAATACCCCTCAATCTATTAGCAAATGTCAGCTGTCTTGTTCAAGGTGATTTCTCACAGACTTTAGTCACTTTTTTTTAGTGTACTCATGATGAAGCATTTATAGATTTTATTTATGACAGTTAAGTCACTGTGTTAATTTTTGGAGACTGTTTATGTAAATGAGATATGTCCATGATTCTCACATCAGGATAACAAGAAGTATATAGTATTACAAGGAAGTAAATAACATTACAAAAATACTATGGATCTGAGAATTGAGAACCACTTTTTAAGATTAATTAAACTTGCTTTCAGTCATTAAGATCTGTGCAACTGTCCATTTTTATATGGACTTCATAAGAAAGATTGTGCAGAGATCTGGATTCCGTCTGGTTCTGCTAGTTCACTTTCTCCTCTGTGAATCTTAGTTTGTCTACCTATAACATAGAAAATCAGACCAGAATCCCTCTAGAGATTCTTTTCATTCTGGTATCTTAGAATTCTAAACATTTTCAAATGTCCTCAGTCATCTTCAAAAACCTGAAAAAGTCAATCATATATATTCTTCGCCACTTCAAAAAAGCTGGATCTATAATAATCCCATCAGCTCCAGTAAATACTTCATCTTCAATTCTATGAATACTAAAAACACGAATTAGACTAAGCAGAAATTCAAGAAGGCTATCAAACGGAGACACAGGGCCATGCCAGATACACTGACTAGAAGTGTAAATGAAAGAGTTTCTTCCTTCCTATAGTGCAACTGCTCTTGAGACCTTCTGGAATGGTCCTTCAAATGAAAATCCGATCTTAGGACAGAAAGTCCAAAGCCAAGATTACAAGTAGAATGAAAAAGACACCCACTGGCCAGACCCTGGATGATATTTCAAGGGGCATCCTGCCATCCTCTGCTCCAAACTGTCAACTTCTGTCCACCAGGATGAAGACAACTTTTGCTTGCATTTGCAGAAAACTCAATTAGCGGAATTTTTAATGGTCTCTCCTGGATGACTTTCTTTGTTATCACTGACTCTAGTAAGATCTAAGCCCCTGAAAAAACCAAGGTACTGGAAAGGTAGGCAGCGAGCAGATTCAGAGTCACCAGGTCTATCAGTGGAAGAGATTCTCTTTTAGATCTCCTAAGCTTCGGTACTTCCCTAGTGGCTCAGTAGTTAAAGAATCCACCAGCAATGCAGGAGACCTGGGTTTGAGCCCGGTGCTGGGAAGATTCCTCTAGAGAAGGGAATGGCTACCCACTCCAGTATTCTGGCCTGGAGAATTCCATGGACAGAGGAGCTCGGTAGGCCACAGTCCGCGGGGTCGAACCAGTCAGACACAACAGAACAACTTTCACAAACTCACAAACTTTGGTACAACCCTCATCTCTCTCTTCCACACCCCTCTCTGATGAAGCTGGGACACATCTCAGCTCCATGGGAAACTGAGAGAAGTTACGTCTTGGATTTCAGAGAAGCAATAGAAACAAAAGTTCAAACAAGGTTCCTGAAAAGCAAAGTCATCATCAACTACATTTCTGCAACGTGACAGAGGACTAATCAAGCATTTCAATGTTGATAAAAAAATCTCTTAAATCAAAATGTTATGAAGCCTATTAAGCTTACATGGAAAATCTGTAACAGTGTGTACATACTGTGCAGCTATACAGAAAGATTTTTTAACAACTTTTCTTGCATGTATTTGCTCTTTAGGAATCAAAAACAAAAAACACACAAAGCTTCTGAGGCAAAATATAAAAAAATAGACACTGAGAAATACCCTTTACACCCCTGCAAACTGTGCACATGATCTCTGGCTCTGCTGTTCGCAGCCAGAACACACACTGAATGCTGAGCATCTGGCACAGCACTGTGGCCTCACCTGCCGGGCGTAATGCTCTATTTCCTCCGCTCTACTCCGGTACCAGTCCATCACCTCCTCCACTGTCAGCCGGGAGCTCCGGTACTTCAGCAGCTCGGGCTGTGCACTGTATAGGAACTCACTTTCATCTGGAAGACTCGGCTCAACCACCATTCTGCAGAGCACAGAAAGAACAATTAATAACTGGCTGAAATGCTGGGGGAAATGAGTTTATGAGAGAGAAAGAGAGGGAGACAGAGATAGGGAGAGAGCAGTTACTAAGACTGGTAGGATGCATGTATGTATGTATCTATGTGTGGACACACTTGTGGGAGGGTGTGTTTGTGAGTGTTTCCCTATATGCATGGGCACACAAGATAAATGGGAAATTTGCAGGACGCTTTAGTTTCCTATTCAGTTCAGTTCAGTCGCTCAGTCATGTCCCACTCTTTGCGACCCCATGAATCACAGCACACTAGGCCTCCCTGTCCATCACCATCTCCCGGAGTTCACTCAGACTCATGTCCATTGAGTCAGTGATGCCATCCAGCCGTCTCATCCTCTGTCGTCCCCTTCTCCTCCTGCCCCCACTCCCTCCCAGCGACAGAGTCTTTTCCAATGAGTCAACTCTTCGCATGAGGTGGCCAGAGTACTGGAGTTTCAGCTTTAGCATCATTCCTTCCAAAGAAATCCCAGGACCAATCTCCTTTAGAATGGACTGGCTGGATCTCTTTGCAGTCCAAGGGACTCTCAAGAGTCTTCTCCAACAGCAAAGTTCAAAAGCATCAATTATCCAGTGCTCAGCCTTCTTCACAGTCCAACTCTCACATCCATACATGACTACTGGAAAAACCACAGCCTTGACTAAACGGACATTTGTTGGCAAAGTAACGTCTCTGCTTTTCAATATGCTATCTGAGTTGGTCATAATTTTCCCTCAAAGGAGTCAGCGTCTAATTGCATGGCTGCAGTCACCAACTGCAGTGATTTTGGAGCCCCCAAAATAAAGTCTGACACTGTTTCCACTGTTTCCCCATCTATTTCCCATGAAGTGATGGGACCGGATGCCATTATCTTTGTTTTCTGAATGCTGAGCTTTAAGCCAACCTTTTCACTCTCCTCTTTCACTTTCATCAAGAGGCTTTTTAGTTCCTCGTCACTTTCTGCCATAAAGGTGGTGTCATCTCCTATTAGTTCTCCCAATTAAAAAAAAAAAATCAGAATAGACAGTAAATTAAAAAAAAAAAAAAACTATGCCCCAAATCAATCAAGTATTAAATAAAATCAGACTCACCCTGGGTAGCTTTAAAATGCACACGGCAGTATACCTGCCATAAGCCAACTAAATCGCATGACTGTGGTGGTCAGCCAGACCTCTTTAGTAAAGACACCCCAAGGTGATTCTGAGCCAAATGTAAATTAAGAAGCTTTGTTTCCCAACTTCATAAAAATAAGAAGGAATATGTCTTATTTATGTTGCTAATATAACTTTAGTAGGTATCAGCAACATAGTAATGCACTGATATTTGCAAAATTAGGAACTACTCTACACTACCTGCCAACAGGAGGGGAGAAGAAACAACATTCAGGGAAGGTACACAGGGAGCGCATCACAGGGATCACGAATTATGAGGCGCTTTACGAGATGACGCTGGCCAACTCCCTTCAAAGGTTAGGAACTAAAAAAGAAAAAAATAACTTGAACTAAGATATTTCAGATATAAATAGGGGGAAGCATCGTGTTCCATTAGGGATATTCATTCATCTAAAGTAAGTCTGGGGGTGAGTTGCCATTCCTTTCTCCAGGGGATCTTTCTGACCCAGGGATCAAACCCAGGTCTCCCGCATTGCAGGCAGATTCTTTACCACTGACCACCAGGGAAGTCCCTAAAGTAAGTCAGTAAATCACAAGTGGTATAATTATTACTAATATAAGGGAATGTGCTTTGGAGTCAGCACTGAAATGCAATTTTATTACTGAAAGCTGTGAAATCTTGCAAAAATTAGTTAAAACTGGTCTAAGATTCTAATAGAGTGCCTGATGAACTATGGAATGAGGATCGTGACACTGTACAGCAGACAAGGATCAAGACCATCCCCATGGAAAAGAAATGCAAAAAGCAAAATGGCTGTCTGGGGAGGCCTTACAAATAGCTGTGAAAAGAAGAGAGGCGAATAGCAAAGGAGAAAAGGAAAGATATAAGCATCTGAATGCAGAGTTCCAAAGAATAGCAAGAAGAGATAAGAAAGCCTTCTTCAGTGATCAATGCAAAGAAATAGAGGAAAAGAACAGAATGGGAAAGACTAGAGATCTCTTCAAGAAAATTAGAGATAACAAGGGAACATTTCATGCAAAGATGGGCTCAATAAAGGACAGAAATGGTTTGGACCTAACTGAAGCAGAAGATATTAAGAAGAGGTGGCAAAAATACACAGAAGAACTATACAAAAAAGATCTTCACGACCCAGATAATCAAAACGGTGTGATCACTCATCTAGAGCCAGACATTCAGGAATGTGAAGTCAAGAGGGCCTTAGAAAGCATCACTTAAACAAAGCTAGTGGAGGTGATGGAATTCCAGTTGAGCTGTTTCAAATCCTGAGAGATGATGCTGTGAAAGTGCTGCACTCAATATGCCATATGCCAGCAAATTTGGAAAACTCAGCAGTGGCCACAGGACTGGAAAAGGTCGGTTTCCAATCCAATTCCAAAGAAAGACAATGCCAAAGAATGCTCAAACTACTGCACAATTGCACTCATCTCACATGCTAGTAAAGTAATGCTCAAAATTCTCCAAGCCAGGCTTCAGCAGTACGTGAACCGTGAACTTCCTGATGTTCAAGCTGGCTTTAGAAAAGGCAGAAGAACCAGAGATCAAATTGTCAACATCCACTGGATCATGGAAAAAGCAAGAGAGTTCCAGAAAAACATCTATTTCTGCTTTATTGACTATGCCAAAGCCTTTGACCGTGTGGATCACAATAAACTGTGGAAAATTCTGAAATAGATGGGAATACCAGACCACCTGACCTGCCTCTTGAGAAACCTGTATGCAGGTCAGGAATCAACAGTTAGAACTGGACATGGAACAACAGACTGGTTCCAAACAGGAAAAGGAGTACGTCAAGGCTGTATATTGTCACCCTGCTTATTTAACTTCTATGCAGAGTACATCATGAGAAATGCTGGACTGGAAGAAACACAAGCTAGAATCAAGACTGCCAGGAGAAATATCAATCACCTCAGATATGCAGATGATACCACCCTTATGGCAGAAAGTGAAGAGGAGCTAAAAAGCCTCTTGATGAAAGTGAAAGAAGAGAGCGAAAAAGTTGGCTTAAAGCTCAACATTCAGAAAACAAAGATAATGACATCCGGTCCCATCACTTCATGGGAAATAGACGGGGAAACAGTGGAAACAGTATCAGACTTTATTTTGGGGGCTCCAAAATCACGGCAGATGGTGACTACAGCCATGAAATTAAAAGACACTTACTCCTTGGAAGAAAAGTTATGCCCAACCTAGACAGTATATTCAAAAACAGAGACATTACTTTGCCAACTAAAGTCTGCTAGTCAGGGCTATGGTTTTCCCTGTAGTCATGTATGGATGTGAGAGTTGGACTGTGCAGAAGGCTGAGTGCCGAAGAATTGATGCTTTTGAACTGTGGTGTTGGAGAAGACTCTTGAGAGTCCCTTGGACTGAAAGATCCAACCAGTCCATTCTGAAGGAGATTAGCCCTGGGTGTTCTTTGGAAGGAATGATGCTAAAGCTGAAAACTCCAGTACTCTGGCCACCTCATGTGAAGAGTTGACTCATTGGAAAAGACTCTGATGGTGGGAGGGATTGGGGGCAGGAGGAGAAGGGGACGACAGAGGATGAGACGGCTGGATGGCATCACTGACTCAATGGACATGAGTCTGAGTGAACTCCGGAAGTTGGTGATGGACAGGGAGGCCTGGTGTGCTGCGATTCATGGGGTCGCAAAGAGTTGGACATGACTCAGTGACTGAACTGAACTGAAGATTCATTTTATTCATATCAAAAATGGGCAATAACACCATGCAAGAATTTTCAAAGTAATATAAATAAAATATGCAGAGAATATTGTCTGGCACAGAGCAAGTGCTTAACTTTTATTTACTAAGGTCTATTTTTTTTTCATTGGAATTATTAGCTGTTCCAGTATCTGACCATACTCAAAGCTCACATATATTGGGTGTTTTACCCACATGTCTTAGACAACCTACTGTAGTTACAACTGGGTAGTCATTTAACTAGTTTCATAACTGTCATTAACATCTGACCTGTGATTTCTCCTCATCTCTGACACATATAGTCACACCCAATCTCCTGAAATCTTCCCATTTCAGGGGAAAAATACCCAGAAGCAACTTAAGAGTTCCTTTGATTTTTTTTTCAGTCCTTAACTTACTGCACTCTCAGCACTGTGAATTTGTACATTTTCTCCTTCTAGAAACATGCTTGTCTTCCATTCCAGCATGCCATACCATTATGCTATACTGTCAAATCATGCCTGTCCCATCTTTCTGGCTGCTCCTTTTCACAGTCATCTTTGCTAGACTCTCTTCCCAGAGCCGACTGTTAAATACTACCTCTTCCAAATTCTCCAGCTCTCCTGTCTTCTCACTATATTCTCTCTAGGTCTCCTGGTAGACTCTGCAATATAAAGTCACCACAGTATTTTCACCCCTAATCCAGACTTCACTTGAAAACACCAAAATTGTCCTTCTATTTGCTCTAGGGCATTTCAAATGCAACAAGGTCAAAACTGAATTCACGCTATCTCAAGGAAATAGTTATCTTTTTTAAAACAGAAACTATTTGTATAGCCTGTCATCTGCCTTAAAATACTCTAGCCTCCTCTTGGGGCCAGTGTCACTTCTCTCCTGTACACTTCAATAACACAGGTCTTATTTTCAGTCCTTAAAGGGGCCCTCACCTTGAGCCGCCCAAATGTTCTTCTCTCTCTTAAAATACTCCCTTCCCTCATAAGCCAAACTCACCGTTCACTGAGCTAAATCTTATCCATCCTTCGAATCTCAGATTTCACATCACTTCCTGTGGAAAACCCTCCTTGACCTCCACCAAGTTTGGGTCTTCCAGTGGCCCTTGCACTTCACTTTCATAACACTCATCACATTAGTAATTTATTGCAGCAGTATCTTTCCTGCTAGATGATACACTTCATGCATACAGAAACGGCATGTTTTTCTTCCTTCAGTATTCTTGAATCAAGCAGAGGACAGAATTACAGCAGACCCTTGAGCGACATGAGTCTGAACTGTGTGGGTCCACTTACATACAGGTTTTTTTTTCCAACAGTAAATACTACAGTACTAACGCCACCCATGGGTGGCTGAATCCATAGATGGGGAACCTCGGGTATGGAGGGAAGAGGGATTATAAATCATAGGCACACTTTTGACTTCACAGAGTGTCAGGCCCCACTAACCCCTTTGTTGTTCAACAGGCAGCTGTAAATGAAAAAGCCACAAGGTATCCCATAACCTCACTTGCAGATACAGAGAATCGCCAGAGGTGGAAGGTGCAAGGTGGGAGAAATGGTTAGGGGTAGGGGAGAGGCAATAAAATGGATGAATTAAAAAGAAGTGTCCTGAAAATTTGTATCAGCTTCAAAAGGATCTTCGCTTCTGTCAGCCTTTTCCTAGCTTTTCCTTTTTACAGTTTTAAGAGTCCCCGCACAGCAAGTTTAGCTTACAATTTAGCTTACTGTTGTCTGAGAAGAAATGCCCTTATTCCTTCTTATCTCCTTCCCAGAATCATAAAAAGGCACAGGCTAAGGAGAATTGGGAAGCATCACATGACTAAAATGGGGTTCTCCTCAAAAGCACCATCTTAAAGTGAGGACCACACATCTTCCCTCCTCCTGTATCCACTGGCATCAACCTCCCACCTTTTTCAACTTATCTCCATCTTCAATCTCTCATTACCCATGCCAACTTGGATTTCTAGTTAAATATGGCTGATGCATACCATGCATTAAGCTCCACTCTTTCCTGAAATTATGAAATGACAGTAAAAGATGAAAGGGGAGTAGTGGTCACGTAAATGCTCAAAAAGGAAAGGAGCATATGCAGCAAAGAAACGGAACCACTATCTTCCACTGAAGCAAGTCCACAGATAATGGCCAGGACTAAAAACATCAAAAAGTAGCTATACAATTCTGTTACTCAGAGACTGGAGTAAATAACAGAACAATCCTTTAAAAGAATTCAAAGTAGTTGCTTCAGGAGAGCAGGATACAAAAAAGGGAAACAAAGGAGTATGGTTTTTGTGTTTTTTGCAACTACACAGAACTTCAATAAAAATTTTTAAAAAGTTAAAAGCACATAACAGCAAAAACCCAGGGCCTCTGATTGCTATTATAATCAAACTCATCAGAGTGAAAAAGGTTAACTAGGAGTTAGATATGCTATGCACTCAGATATCAACAGTGAAAGATACAAAATGAAGGAGGACTGTCAGCATTAGTGCCAACAGGAAGAAAGTCCCAAATTTCACTTGCAATGATCACACTACTGCTTAGGGCTTTTATTTATCGTTTATCAGACAGTTCATACACATAGTTTTTTTAAAAATGTAAAAATATAAATGACTCATATCAAATGTAAAAATGAGCAATGAGCATTTACCTGACTTTGAGGAGTAAGGCAATAAAGGGATTCAAATGCCCCTTGTACGGGCTTCAGCCCCACACCTCATCACCCACCCGCTTAGGTAGAACCTGATGCCTCAAGGTTCTGAGGCTTTCCGCGGTAAAGTGTCATAAAAGTGAAAATTAAAACTGAATCAAGAACAACTGCACACATACCACAATAACAGCTATGAAAAACACACCTGTATGTCAAAGACTGAAAAGGAATACCTGAGAATGAGAAGAGTTGTTACATAAGGACCACTTGTAGAATAGTGCCTTGGTAGCCATTCAATATTTTTTTCATTAAATTTTTTAACATACTTTGAGTAAAGTCAAGCTGTTAAAAACATCCCTAAAACTCTCAAGCAGGGACCACCATCACATAAACTACCACCCACCACACACCACCTGCACTGGGCCTTCCATTCACCCATTCTACAAGGACATGAAGAGCTCTCCCAGGGGCTCACTCTTACCTGCACTCCAGCTCCTCACACCAGTCTTCATCTCGGTGCTTATGCTCGTGCCAAGGGACGATCACCAAGGAATCACCGTCATAACTTGAAATTTCAAAAAAAGCACATACGTTTAAAAGACACATTACCTCAATGCCTGGAAACACAAGGGCCATAATACAAAAGCAGCCCTATAACCTTAAACCTCCAAGATTTATTTTTATGGTCTCTTAAGTAGTATATGATACATATCATATACAATAGGCAAATAAAAATACATAGCTGGTGATTTCTCTTTGATAGTAAAATGGTTCAAAAAGAAAAGGAAAATTCAAAACAGAAGTTAACAAGAAAAAAACTAAAGGTGGTATGGCTGTGCGTTCACTCAAACATTCTAAAATATTTATCAAAACTCCGTATTTTATGTTCTTAATGCTAACATAAATGGTCCCCTGCTCTCAAAAAGTGTACAACCTGACTTCCTGTGATCACAGAACTGTTCTCTAACTGGGGTATCCAATACAGTAACTGCTAAGCTACATATATTCATATCAATCACTTGAAATGTGACACTGATACCAAGAAACTTTTAATACTATTTAATTTTAATCAATTTTATTTAAAATTTAAATAGCTACATGTGGCTGGTGGTGCCTATATTGGACAGCCTAACGGCCAGAAGTGAAGTGAAAGTCGCTCACTCATGTCTGACTCTTTGCAACCCCGTGAACTATACAGTCCATGAAATTCTCCAGGCCGGAATACCGAGTGAGAAGCCTTTCCTTTCTCCAGGGGATCTTCCCAACCCAGGGACTGAATCCAGGTCTCCCAAATGCGGGCAGATTCTTTACCAGCTGAGCTACCAGGGACCAGGCTAAGAGGACACAGCTAATAATCAGAGTGAAGAAATAATTCTGCAGGTCAAAAATATCACTAATAAATGACAGAAGGAAAATGTAAGAGGCAAAGACAAGTCCTGATTGCATGGTGTTAAGAATAAATTAAAAAGGAGGAATGAAGGAACAATAGTAAAGTAAGACAGCAGAGCAAAGTGCTATGAAGGAACAGACAAGGAAAGCAAGCATAAGCCCACCCGTCTTTTAACCAGCTGTACAGTACTTAGCACATGACTTTCTAAAGTGAAGCACTTTAAACCACTAAAGTAACTTTTAGCTCTAATATTCCGTAAATCTATGAAAACAACACAAACATCCTGAACTAAGAATGAAGACAAAAATTCTAAAAGCAAATTTCAATCACCTTGCTTTTATAGTTCAATAAAACATCTTATCTCATATTTGAGTATCAATGGTAGTACTTTCCTAAAATTTATCATAGCCTCAGAAAAAGGACTGCACTTTTGTATAGTATGAGGTTATGTTTTACAGTTTCTTATTCTCCTAAGCTATGGAACAGGTCTTACACAAAAAATACTTCATAAGCATTTGGGGAAAAGGTAGGTAGATTACCCTTTATTTATGTAGACAGGAGCAGAAGACTGCTGGGGGGTTGCAAGGAACAGAGAAGCTGTGAAGACCTGGAAATCAGCAGGGTTGATTTATCTATCTATAGCATCATCCATGGGCTTCCCTGGTAGCTCAAATAGTAAAGAGTCTGCCAGCAGTGCAGGAGACCCAGGTTCAATCGCTAAGTTGAGAAGATCCCCTGGAGAAGGGACAGGCTACCCACTCTAGTATTCTGGCCTGGAGAATTCCATAAACTGTACATTCCATGGGTGACAAAGAATCAGACAAGACTGTTGAAGTTATTATTATCGTTGCAAATTTTCTGAAGTCAAAGTTCCCTGTTAGATATACATAAGAAATTTATTATATTGTTTTTAAAAGAGCATTTTACCCACTTTTTAGCTAGCATGCAATGTCTCAGGCAAACCAAAGATACATTTCTGAAGGCATGTGACTTCATGGTTTTAAATTTCAGAGTCATATAGATGATTAATTACAATAGATACCAAAATCACAGTATTTCATTTGTCACCAAGTAAAAACTATTTTATTTCCTTCCACATCAGTAACTAATACTTTATCACAGATCACTGAATAGGTAGAAAAGAAAACATTTGGATACAACAATGATAATAATGCTCACTCTTCCAAGATAAGAATAAATTGTAGCAATGAATTGAGAAACAAGGAAAAAAAATTCCAGCAAACTATTACCGCCTTATAATTAAAGCAGACATGGTTCCATAAGCTACAAAAATATCTTCCAAAAGACTGGGAAATTTTTATCATAAGTTGAGATTTGCATTTTCTCTATGAAATACATATTACATATAAGGATTTGGAGAAGGAAATGGCAACCCACTCCAGTACTCTTGCCTGCAAAATCCCATGGACAGAGGAGCATGGTGGGCTACAGTCCACGGGGTCACAAAGAGTTGGACACGACTGACCGACTTCACTTCGACATATAAGGATTACTACAAAAATGATCAGTAATGGTGTAGGGCTCTGAGCAAAGTAACATTTATTAAGCAAATGTTTGATAAAAAGACTGAAATTTTTGGTAAAAAGACTAGAAAACTGTAAAACTTTGTCAATCTTCAATAAACTGAAATGGGTAAGAAAACTTGCCTATTTTAATCAAAACACACATTAAAGACAAGTTCTGCCTAGGACTCACTCCAAAAGCAGGCCTAAAGAGCCTTAGGCTGATGAAGCATTTTTGCTCCATTTTCAGGGCACAGCACAACTAAATGTATCTACATGTTTGTAAATATGATCACCACTGATATAATGGTAAGAATACGAACAATAATATATTAGCGATGGTCGGCAATAGCATAACCTTTAACATTTACTGATTTCTCACTATGGACCAGACACAATAAACTGCTTTTAATATGCAATACCTAACTGTTGAGAAATCTGTATGCAGGTCAGGAAGCAACAGTTAGATCTGGACATGGAACAACAGACTGGTCCAAATAGGAAAAGGAGTACATCAAGGCTGTATACTGTCACCCTGTTTATTTAATTTATATGCAGAGTACATCATGAGAAATGCTGGACTAGAAGAAACAAGGGCTGGAATCAAGATTGCCAGGAGAAATAGCAATAACCTCAGATATGCATATGATACCACCCTTATGGCAGAAAGTGAAGAAGAACTAAGGAGCCTCTTGATGAAAGTGAAAGAAGAAAGCGAAAAAGTTGGTTTAAAGCTCAACATTCAGAAAACAAAGATCATGGCATCCGGTCCCATCACTTCATGGAAAATAGATGGGGAAACAGTGGAAACAGTGTCAGACTTTATTTTGGGGGCTCCAAAATCACTGCAGATGGTGACTGCAAACATGAAATTAAAAGACGCTTACTCATTGGAAGGAAAGTTATGACCAACCAAGATAACATATTCAAAAGCAGAGACATTACTTTGATGACTAAGGTCCGTCTAGTCAAGGCTATGGTTTTTCCTGTTGTCATGTATGGATGTGAGAGTTCAACTGTGAAGAAGGCTGAGCACAAAAGAATTGATGCTTTTGAACTGTGGCGTTGGAGAGGACTCTTGAGAATCCCTTGGCCTGCAAGGAGATCCAACCAGTCCGTTCTAAAGGAGATCAGCCCTGGGATTTCTTTGGAAGAATTGATGCTAAAGCTGAAACTCCAGTACTTTGGCCACCTCATGAGAAGAGTTGACTCACTGGAAAAGACTCTGATGCTGGGAAGGATTGGGGGCAGGAGGAGAGGGGACGACAGAGGATGAGATGACTGGATGGCATCACGGACTCGATGAACGTGAGTCTAAGTGAACTCAGGGAGCTGGTGATGGACAGGGAGGCCTGGTGTGCTGTGATTCATGGGGTCACAAAGAGTTGGACACAAGTAAGCGACTGAACTGAACACCACATTAATGATCATAGGAATGATTATATTTACAAATGCCTAACAATGGCAATAAACTCTGCTGACATCACTCTGGGTGGGCACCTGGCCAGTGCAATAAATAGTGACAAGAAAATCTGAGGAGCTGATTTAAAAGATAGTAGTAAATGCCACAGGCTTCCTGGGGGTTTGGTGGTAAAGAATCCCTATGCCAAGCAGGAGACACAGGTTCAATCCCTGTGTTAAGAGATCCACTGGAAAAGGGAATAGCAACCCACTCCAGTATTCTTGCCTGGAAAATCCCATGGACAGAGGATCCTGGGGGATACAGTCCATGGGGTCACAAAGACTAAAACATGACTTAGCAACTAAACAACACGTGCCACAAGACATTATTTCTTTCCCAAAAGACTGCAATCGTTTGAAAATAAATATTTAACCATAAACAAAGGATGATTTGATTATTTCTAAGGAGAACTAGTCATTAAATAGTTAAAGTTTAATGGAAAGCCACAAACTCCAATGGAGAATCACTGAAGAAATTCCCAGAAAAGCTAATTATAAGTAACTGAGAAAGTATGATACTCACATAGGTACTTAATGCCAACAAAACAAGGGGTGAAGGATGAACAGAGACATTAATGATATGAAAATTCTCCTCTATGCCACCAGCACTCCCACCTGCCCCTTGAACAAATGACTAATTCTGAAGAAAAGACAACTGAAGATATTCAGAAAAAGACTACCCTTCCCTGCTACCCGGAAAGCCACTAGGGAAGAAAGGGCGGTGACACTGAAAAGGAAGAGTCTAAGTCAAGCAAGAACTGACGAGGACTATTCTCATACTTGGAGAAGGCGCTGGCACCCACTCCAGTAACTCCTGCCTGGAAAACCCCATGGACGGAGGAGCCTGGTAGGCTCTGGTCCATGGGGTTGTGAAGAGCCGGACACAACTGAGCGACTTCACTTTCACTTTTCACTTTCATGCATTGGAGAAGGAAATGGCAACCCACTCCAGTGTTCTTGCCTGGAGAATCCCAGGGATGGGGGAGCCTGGTGGGCTGCCGTCTATGGGGTCGCACAGAGTCGGACATGACTGAAGCGACTTAGCAGCAGCACTGTCACACTGGAGAGGCCCAAAACTACATGCCCTAGACTATTAAAAGAGAGGTAACAGGAGAGAAACCCAATCAATTCCATTCTGTGTTCTGCATTACTTAGACCGACCAGAACCAGTAGAGAGTAAGTGTAAGGCCTTTATTTCACATTACTTTCAGACAGCAAGACAACAGGCACAACAAAGATAAAGTGTATGACATCTGGACTTAGCAACTACAAAACTAATGAAATATACCAAAATATCCACGAAGTGTATTATACATTATAAACCCTGATCCTATATCAGGTTGTGGTAGTAACAGAGATTGAACAAAAAATTAGCGAAAGACTTTTTTATCTGCTTTTTATCCCCATCACTAAATAAAACAGCACAAATTATGCTCATGCAGATCCTAAGCCATAGCAAGACTGATTTCCGTATCACTGCCCTTCAAAATCTCTGCATATTCCTGCTTATAGACGTGCACTGAACAGGCATTTCACACACTATCTATAAAGTTATCCAACCTTATATGGCCTACAGCTGACACTTAAAAATGCTTATGTTTGTAAGAACAAGTATAAAATTATATATTATCATATATACACACATACAAAGTCAGCAGTCTTGAAAGACAGACAGCCTCCTAACTCATAAAATCACACAACTAAAATGCTGCAGCTGGGATTTGAATCCAGGCAAGTCTGGTTCCAGAGTCTCTGCTCTCAGACACTATGATGTCCTACCTATCTGAACCCCACCTCTTCTAGCTTAAATTCTGGCTTTTCTCAGATGTTTCTATGACCATTCCAGTCTAGGTTGCTTTCTTCTTGTTCTCGATTCTCACTACTAATAACTGAATAATTCCCCTGGCATTTACTTTTAAACTTATGATTCATAATATACATAAGATGGCACATTTGTCTTATGTTTCCATGGAGTTCTTTAATTTCCTTAATACATATTGTCAGTTCAGTTGCTCAGCTGTGTACGACTCTTTGTGACCCCATGAACTATAGCATGCCAGGCCTCCCTGTCCATCACCAACTCCTGGAGCTCACCCAGACCCATGTCCATTGAGTCAGTGATGCCATCCAACCACATCATCCTCTGTCGTCCCCTTCTCTTCCTGCCTTCAATCTTTCCCAGCATCAGGGTCTTTTCAAATGAGTCAGCTCTTTGCATCAGGTGACCAAAGTATTGGAGTTGCAGCTTCAGCATCAGTCCTTCCAATGAATACCCAGGACTGATCTCCTTTAGGATGGACCGGTTAGATCTCCTTGCAGTCCAAAGGACTCTCAAGAGCCTTCTCCAACACCACAGTTCAAAAGCATCAATTCTTCTACACTCAGCTTTCTTTATAGTCCAACTCTCACATCCATACATGACTACTGGAAAAACCATAGCCTTCACTAGATGGACCTTTGTTGGCACAGTAATGTCTCTGCTTTTTAATATGCTGTCTAGGTTGGTCATAACAAAATACATATTTTGTATACCCACTAAAGTAAATATTCCTTTCTTGTAAATACTTCTTTGTATCTACCACAACTCCCAGCAATATTACATGCATAACAAGTATATATAATCATTTTAACAAAATTTATATAAATGCATTATTTCATTTAATCTTCAAATATACAATAAGTACTGTGATCATAAATTTGCAGAAAAGTAAACTCTATGAGCTTAATATTCATCACTGACTGAACGAATAAATGATTCAATGATCAGAAGAAACAGAGTCACTGATATTCTCTTTAATTCTAAAAGCAGAGCTCTCAGAAACAAATATCAAAAAAGTTTAAGAATTAGAGATATAAGATTTAGTCAAGATATACATAAATACTTAATAAAAAATATAGTCAATTAAAGAGGAAGGCTCCATAGCTAACTCTTTGAGCACTGACCTCACTGCTCCTATAATTATCTGTATACATGTCTTTCAGAGTAGCAGCACTTTCTACCCTCAGTCCCGAACTTACAGAAGGATCACAACAAAATGATTCCATCAAGTAATTAGAAAACTTTTTAAGAAAAGAAGCACTGCGTGATTCTAAATCTTTAAAAACTCTTCAAAGAAAGAAAAATGTATATTTCAGAACCAAGCTGTATAATGGAAGTAGGAAGAAAAAACGTGGATAAAAGTTATGTAAAAATAATACAGCACTTTAATCTCATCTAAATGGATAGAAATGTAGTGTGATTCATGGCATGCCTACTTATAATGTTCTCTTTAACTGTGTCAATCAACATACTACTCATTACAAGAAAAGAAAAAGAAACCTGAAACCTTCTCTGATGTTCCCAGACCGAGCAGCTTACCAGACTCTCCTCCATTACTAAACCCTGCCTGTACTTTTGTTCCCGCCGTCAGTGCACTCAGTTACAACTTTTTATTTACGTTCTGCTCCTTTACTAAACTGTAAGCTCCTTCAAAGCTTTAGGGATTTTCATATCCTTTGTTCAATACCTGGCATGCATTTAAACCTCACTAAATATTTAATGGATGGATGGATGGATGGATGATGGACAGACTGACGGGTGGATGGATAAATCCGAATAAATAAATGAAAAAACAAACCTACCCTAAAACCACAGGGGTACTTAAATCTCAAGATTAATAAGCTTTCCCTGTAGCTGAAGACTTTGGTAACGTACCTGAGGTTTATTCAAACATTTCTGTTTCTAAAATGGACCATCCAACTCCCTATCTGATACCCATGCCATGAGCAACATCACAATACTGTACATTGCAGGTGCCTCTTGGCCTGAATGTAGGAGCATAAATAAGCACAAAGAGACGTGGACTGTCCTAAACTTTCCATAAACAAAGAAGCATAAAAGACTGTTTGCTCTGAGATGCTGCTGTACAAGTCTATTTACAGCCTTTTCATTATGAATCTTCTAAGTTGAGGCCAAATTACCCTGCCAACTGACAATGATCATAACGGAAGAAGTGGTGTCAACTTCACAGGCTGTGACTGGGAAGACGATGGTATAGGTGTCTGCTGCGCAAGTTATCCTAACACATCACTATTGCTGATGAGGTTCAAAGTTAAACTGCAGACGGCAGGAAGACAAAGAAAGCAAAACCCTGGAGCATTTGAATGAAATGAGTCATGCTTTATATAGATTCTTAAGTACATAATAAATACTCATTCGCAAAAAGACAGGAAGTATAGAATGCGATCAGGGACCTGACCCTGGAATAAAAAGACTCAAATTATCCACAAAGAAGGAAACACGATCAAATCAATACTCTTGTACCTGCAGATCACATTCTGTAATGTTTAGATTTTAAAACCCCTACAGATGAATTTACTCCATTACAAATTCAGAAACCTATTTAGATCAACCACACAGAGAAACTAACCTCAAAGTACACATGGTAAGGTACCTGGTGAAACACGGAAGTGTGACTGAATAAACCAATGGAATTTGGGAAGAAAAAGCATGTTCCAAAGAAACTGAGATAAGAAGTCTACCAGCAAGATGAACAAACCTAAATCTCTGGCATCCAGTAAAAAAACAGCAGGTATGCAAAAAAGCAAGAAAAAGCAAGAAATTATGGCCCATAATCAGGAGAAAAACCAATTTCTAAGAAATATCAATAACATGGTAAGGGGGGAGAAAATTTAAAAAGACGCAAATCTAATTCCTAGGAATAAAAATTTCAGCAGCTAAGATGAAAAACACACTAATATCATTAATAAGAGACACTGAAAAAAATTAGTAAATGTTTTTACTAAAAAAAAATTAGTAAACGTTTTTACTAAAAAAATGAGTAAACAGGAACTATTCAAAATAAAACATGGGGGAGAAAAAGACTGGAAAATAAAAATCAAAAACAAAAAACTGTGAGACAAATCAAGTGGCTATCCTAAGTGGAAGTGGAGTCCCAAAAAGATGATGCATACTGGGATGGGAGGAGGAAGTAGAGGAAAAGCACTTGAAAAAATAACAGACCTGACTTTCCTAAGTTTACTACAGTAGACCCAAGGAGATGTAGGCCTCAGAGATGTCATGGGTTTGGTTCTAGATCATGACAATAAAGCAGTATCACAAAAAAGAAAAAACAAGCCACGTGAGTGTTTTGGTTTCCCCATAAACATAAAAGTTGGGACTTTCCAGGTAGCTAAATGGTAAAGAATCCACCTGCCAAGCAGGAGATGTAGGTTTGATCCCTGGGTCAGAAAGATACCCTCAGAAGGAAATGGCAACCCACTCCAGTATCCTTACCTGGGAAATCTCATAGACAGAGGAGCCGAGCAGGCTCCAGTCCATGGGGTTGCAAAGAGATTGAACAACAAACATAAATGTTTACACTACGGTGTAGTCTATCAACTTTGCAACAGAACTATCTAAAAAATAATGTACATACCTCAGGCTTAAAATACTTCCTGGCTAAAAAAAAAAAAATGCTAACCATCATCAGAACCTTCAGCATTCATAATGTTTTTTAGTAATAACAAACATCACAGATCATATAACAAATATAATAATGAAAGAGTGTGAAGTATTGCAGAAATTACCAAATTATGAACACCAAAGTGAGCAAATTCTATTGGAAAAAATGGCACCAATAAGCCTGCCTGATTCAGGGTTGCCCAAATCTTCAGTTTGTAAAAGGCATAGTATCTGTGAAGCACAATAAAGCAAAGTGCAATAAAATGAAGTCTGCCTGTAAACAGTCTAAGCATGCCAATTAAAAAGCAGAGACTGACAGATAAAAGGGCAAAATTATATTCTGCCCATAACAAACATTTTAAATATAAAAATCCAAAATGTCATTGTACAGTCAGCATTAGAAAAAATAAGAGAGGCACTTAATTCAAAGAACATCAGAAATCTGATCTCTGTTGAGAAGAAAAGTATGCTGTTCCAGAGTTTAGGTACAATAGTCCTCATAAAACACTGCACATGTTTAATCGACAAAACCAAGCTATCCCGTTAGAAGTCAGGGTGGTTCTCATGGGTAAGGTGAACAGGGGAGGGTAAAAGGAGACAGCATCGAGTGGTTTGTTAGGTCTGTTTCCTAATTGTGTTTGTTTTATAACAATTCAAATTGCCCATTTATGATTTGTTCATTTATAATATAGTTGTTGATGTATATCAAAACTATAAAGTCAATAAAAAGTGAAATTAAAAACTTTGTTTGAAATAATCCTCAACTTTTTGATTAACAGTCCAAAATTTCATGTACCCGAAACCAGGTAAGGGGGTGCTGTCCCAGATGAGAAACCAAAGCATGGGCATTATCAAAGAGGAATAGTCCCTATTACAGATCTACATTTTGCTTATTCCTCAGTCCTTTGCAAATCTACTTAACGCACTTGAAAATAAAATGTATCTATTTATGACATTCTTCTCATCAACCTGTACCAAAAACTGCGGTTGCTATTGCTACAGCCATACTTGCTAGTAACACAACCATTGCTGTACACTGAATGCTGACTATTTGCCAGGAACTCTGCTAGGTAATACATCTCGCAGGCTACTGAACCATTACAATACCTTTACAATTTCCCCATTTCACACTTGACAAAACTCAAGTTCAAAGAAGTTAAGGGACTTCCCACCAGTAACACAGCTAGGAAGTTCAGAACCAGGACAGACACCCATATTCTGACTAAAAGCCTTTGCTCCTTCAAGTGTATCATACCATCACTCCTCCACATAAAGTATGTGTCAATACCTTGCATGTGATCCCAACATTTATACAGATTATGGATTTTTTTCCATAGCTATTACATACAGTGCCTAAACTTTTAAGATTAAACAGTGAAACATACTGAGATCAAAACATATCTTAAAATAATGTATATGCTTTTGTCTACAAAATAGCAATATGACTCTTAAATTTATTTTTTATTTGAAGGGTAACTGCTGCACAGAATTGTGTTGGTTTCTATCAAAATCAACATGAATCAGCCACAGGAATACACATGTCCCATTCAATGTGGCTCTAACAGACTTTTACTTATTATAAATACAATACTTAAACAGGATGGCCTATATTAGAAATTAGAAAAAGTGCATCTCAGAGTTATTTATATGTTAATTAAATATACGTGATAAAGAGATTCACTGCTGTTACAGGCAAGTATTTACATATTAATGAAATCTTGACAAGAAAAGACATTGTGTGATCAAAAAGAATTATAGGGACTATTTCCCGAATGGTAATTTCACCACTCAGAAGATGTTATCTACTTAAAGTTCCCATGTTCTGAAATGATTGGTCAAGGTATTTAAAGCTTGAAGAAAATGAATAATGAAAGAAAGATCCCAGTCAATGAAAAGACTATCATTTGGTATCTCTAAGTAATGCTGGATCTAGTAAGGAGAATGCAGTAGCTTTTTTTTTTTTTAATAAAAAAAAGTACCCTCTCAAAGATATTTTTAATTTCAAATAAAGTCAAACTTTACATCATGCGATATGCCTTAAATTATACAGTGCTATAACTCAATTATATCACAATAAAACTGGGGAAATCATATTTAAACTGTATTAAGCCACATTAAAAACACCTAAAGTAATAATGCATTTAACAATTACTTTTTAAAATAATTTCAGGACATATTTCTTCATTTGTTGCTGTTGTCCAGTCAATAAGTGCTATCCAACCCCATGGACTGCAGCATGCCAGGCCTCCCTGTCCTTCACTATTCCCTGGAGTTTGCTCAGATTCATATCCATTGAGTTGGTGATGCTGTCTAGTTATCTCATCCCTCTCCCACTCTCTTCTTATTTTGCCTTCAGTCTTTCCCAGCATCAGGGTCTCTTGCAATGAGGCTCTTCGAATCAGGTGGCCAAAGTATTGGAGCTAGAGCATCAGTCCTTCCAATGTATATTCAGGGTTGATTTCTTCCCTGATGCTCCTCAAAATTTTTCCCTGAGAGTAGGATAATAATCCTTTTTCTGCTTATCTCACAGATAAGCTATGAGAATTGTATAGAAGCCATAAAATTCACTTGCAAATTTTTTTTATATTTCATAATCATGATCTGTTCATCAAATAGAAAAATAATTAATAAATCATTACACCTTCATTTCTTTAGCACTTCTCAGAAGAACAAAGATATAACAAACATCAACATACTTTCCAAGGTTCATAAAAAAAATTTTTTTAATGTTTGCTTACCACTTCATAATCAAAAAAATTGCCCTACATCTATTTTGTTGCTTTAAATTAATGGAAAGACAAGAACTAATCAAGTCAAGATCTAAGATGCCTACAGCGCCAGGAAACATGCAAACCAGTTCTCCCACCTCCAACCCCAGACCCTGTGTTCCCAGACAAGAGAGGCTCCTGGGCCTCTCCTTCTGATCCAACCACCAGGTTACTCTGGGATTCAGACACTGCCAGCATTCTGCAGCATGCTGCCTGTATGCCTCTATACTGACAGTCATTGCAGATGGCCACATACTTACTTCAAGCCTAGAATATAAACCAATTGGTTGTTCTTTGCTCATAGCAGTTCACAAATAAACTGCACATAGGGGAATTGAATTTTGATTAGGTAACTAATCAATTTCTCAATTTTAAAGGGAAAAGAAACACTTTTATGTTTCTCTCTATAATCAAAAAGTGATAGCAATGCTTCAGTCTTTCCATCAAGAAAACTGAGCACCAAAGAATTGATGTTTTGAACCGTGGTATTGGAGAAGACTCTTGAGAGTCCCTTGGACTGCAAGGAGATCAGACCAATCAATCCTCAAGGAAATCAATCCTGAATATTCATTGAAAAGACTGATGCTGAAGCTAAAGTTCTAATACTTTGGTCACCAGATGCAAAGAAACAACTCATTGGAAAAGACACTGATGCTGGGGAAGATTGAAGGCAGGAGGAGAAGGGGATGACAGAGGATGAGATGGTTGGATGCCATCACCGACTTGATGGACACAAGTTTGAGCAAGCTCTGGGAGTTGGTGATGGACAGGGAGGCCTTGTGTGCTGCAGTCCATGGGGTCGCAAAGAGTTGGACATGACTGAGCAACTGAACTGAATCTTTCCATAATTATTTCATCATCCAGGATATAGTTTAGATAACATTTCATTTGTTGCTGTTCAGTTGCTAAGCTGTGTTCCACTCTTTGTGACCCCATGGACTGCAGCACACCAGGCTTCCTTGTCCTTTACTATCTCCTATAGTTTGCTCAAATTCATGTCCACTGAGTCAGTAATGTTATCCAGCTAGCTCATCCTCCGTTTTCCTCTCATAACAACAGCAACCCCAAAAACACCAAAAACAATGGTAGAAAGAGAATGCCCAATAAAAACTGCTTTTTAAACTTTTCAGAGAAGAAAAAAAGAAATCATTATGATCAGGACTGGGCAACATACAAATTTAAGTAAAAAGAGTTCCATAATTGTTTACTGGAAAACCTCTGCACAGATTTTCAATTAACAAGTTAGTTGGGAACATCTTCTGTACTCTGTGACTCAATAATATGTGAAGACTGAGTAGGTGAAAGGACTTTGGGTAAACTATTTATTCAAATGACTCTTTACTATTCAAACGTCTCTGGATGGAAAAAAACCACACTCCACCTTCAAGGCCTAGATCAAACTTCACCCTGCCAAGGCTTTCTTGATTTACCTTCTTTGTAACAGAAAGTAATCTTTCCCGTCTATACAGCTATCTATACGCCTATGACACATATTTTAACTTTATGGTAATTATTTCTATATTCAACCTGTCTGATCTTCCCTACTAGATTCTAATTTATTTGCGGACAGTGATCACACCTGAGTCATATATCTGTCTATCTATTTAGTCTAATATAATGACTTTGCTTGGTACGTAAGTATTCCCTAAATTTCTACTGAAATAACACAAAATTGTATTTGACTCATTCACCTTCTTTAAACTGTTCTTTCAATGAAAATAAAATAAGGAAATTTAGAATTGCTTCAGTTTTTAAATGTTTCATATGTATTCATGATTAATTATAAATCTCACTGAAAAAAGTTAAAACTCAAAGTCAACATATGTTTCACAAAAAATATTATAGTGACATATTTCTTATATATATAAAAGGAGAAAATTTCCAGAATATGCTTGAAACTATGAAACTAAGCCAACAGTAACTGACCATGGTACTGTTTCCTGTTGCCTTTCAAGGAAAAAAAAAGAGAGAGAGAGAAAAAATTAGGCAATAGTTTATCCCCTGAATCAAAAACTGCTTGAGGCAACTTTGATGAAAAAGACAGTTCAAATTATTTCATCTCTGAAGAAATCAAACTAATGTAAAATATCACTAATTTGAAACTCAAAGTGTAGGAAAAAGGTAAACTCTTATCTACCTTTCAGTTGTGAAGAACAGGAATAATGTCATCTGATCTTTTAAAGGTAAATTCTTTATTTGACTTATATGATTTAATTTAAAAGGTAAATTATTTTTACCTAAATCAAGTCTGTTCTAAAAATTCTAATAAAATGCATACTGATGTTTTGCTTTTATAACACAAATTTTATGTTGTTGAAGGAAGAGGAAAAGTCTTCATATTTGCCTATTCAAATCCAAGATTTAGAAGACAAAGTATCAGAAGAGAGTTAGAAGTTCTCTTCATTTAGATGCCCTCTTTATCACCAAAGGATGGAGAAGAGGCTCTCCACAGGGAGTCAGATGATAACGGTGCTATAACGTCCCACCCTGAACTTGAACTCACAGCCATCCTTCATTTAAGAAATACTTTTGCAGCAGAAAAGAAACATGGCCCACAGGTGGCCAGCCACTCTAAATCTTATTTAATTGTGATATTAATTTTACTAAAAGTGTATTATGCCTTGAGGACATTATGCCAGTCACAAAAAGACAAATACTGAATAGTCAAATTCATAAACGAGAAAATAAAATGGTGGTTGTCAGCGGCTTGGCTCAGAGAAAAATGGGGAGTTGCCATTTAACAGGTTTGTTTACCGAGACAGAAAGCATTCTGGAACCTGGGTGCACTGCAATGTGAAGGAACTTAACACCACTGAACCACACACTGAAACATGGTCAAGACGGTAAATTTTGTACATATTTTACAATTAAAAAAAAAGATTAAATAAAAAGTCATAGGAAGGTCAAATGGCCCTAACGGCCCCTATGCTCCACAGAGTCAAAAACACACACATCAGAAGTATGACCCACAAACACACTAATGATATACATATAATCACCCTAAAGACGAGAGAATTGCAACTAGTTTATTACCTTGCTTCCAGTATGAAAACTCAAAGACAGGTTTCCTTTCCAGACTGGTTCAAAAAGAACGCTTCTGTGTATATTTTACTTTGCTACACCAATCCTTTATGTTTTCCAGATTTCTTCACCTAATTATCACTCATTCATCTGACAGCCATTGCATCCATCACTATATTCAAAGCACTTGATTGTGAAATATTTGTTAGCCTTGTCATTAAAAAATAAATAAATAAATAAATAAACAAACTTGCCACAGGATACTAGCGACCTCCGAAGACAAAAATATATTCCAAACTGGTCATCCAAAGGCTTTCTAGTTTGCGGGGAGCGACAAAGACTTATCAATGAGAAAAGGATGCATAACTTATTTTCCCAATGAAAATGAGAAAATTTCTGAGGACTTGGATTTCCTGGAGCATTATCAAGTAGGGTAGAGAGCATCAAGGGGACTAACGCCTGACAAAAAGCAGGAAATGACTAAGGGTTAGCAAGTGAATGAAATGCCAGGACAAAAACACAAGTTAAACTAAAGTACACACAGCATAAAACACAAGTTAAACTAAAGTACACACAGCATAAAAAGGCCTGGATCTGCAAGTCACAGGGAAGAGACTTTCGTGCATTTGTCTGCCACACAATTGATCACACTGCTTTGCAAGGCTGTTCTAAATGAAGGTGGGGATACGTGCTTTTTACCCTGTAGGATAGGAGCAGCTCTAAATATGGGACTAGGTATATACGATTAGGTTAACATTCTATTCTATCTAAACAATTGGTGGCAAAATTTTTCACTCAGCCACTTCTTACTCTCAGCCTTAGAGATATATCACATAAATTGCTGTGGAACTGAAAGGTAGAGAAAGGTCAGAATTAAGTCAGTAAATAATACAAGTAATCTCAAACATGGAAAAGAAAATGGAAATGTCTAAAACACATTTTCGTAGTTCACACAAGTACAGCCCATCTGCATATTATAGCAGATTTTTCACAGTCAAAATTTCAATCAAATAGTCTAACTAAACTTAGATATTCACAAGCAAACTGCCAAGTTACTATAGAAACAGCTTTTCAAGGATGATGAAAAGAATGAGGTGTTCTGGATACTCTATTTCCATCAACAGAGGTTAGCCACTTATATTATAAAATACTTTAAATATTGCAATAACCCAATATATGCTAAATATAATTCAATATTTCCTTACTGATTCTGGAGGCAATCCAGGAATATAAATATCGGTATCAATATTCACTGTCTAATAAATATATGTGTCAAAGAACATCATGAGTGACAGGTACTAAATGACAGTTTATTTCCATATATTCCATGAAAGTAAATGAAGTCTTAAATGCTATGTGGTATCCTAGATCAGATAGTGCAACAGAAAAATGATATTTTGAGAAAACCTGGTTAAATCCAAATAAAAATGTAGTTTAGTATTAACTATTATTATCATATGGTCTGTTTCATTATGTTTTCAAAACACAAACTACTTCCCAATAACACTGCAACTGCTCTAACACCCAGTTCCATAGCAGCCTTTTTCAGGTCTTTGTCCAGTGCCATATTTTAGTATTTATGTGTTTCTTAATCATTTAATACATGTAAAACTATAGCACAATTTTTATTACATTCCTTATTCAATGAACCCCACTCTCCCCTTAAGCTCTGTGGGTCTCATGGCACTTTGTGAATGGTGCAGTGATTTTTAGGAATGCATATGTCACGTTATATGCAGGATTATTCCAGCAGTAATCTCATAGTTTTGAAAAATGTGCTATGATTATGTAAAAAGGAAGAGGAAGCAGGTGAAGGGTATATGGGAACTTTCTGTATTATTTTTGCAACTTTTCTGTAACTATAAAAATATTCCAATAAAAAGTTTAAAATAATTATTTATGACATATATAAGGCCAAGGCCTTAGTACAGGAGTCTGCATTAATAGTTCTTAAGCCTTAAATAGCAATTACTTGGTGCCAAGCACTGTTTCCAGTGTTTTATATACATTAACTCAGACATTCTTACAATGCTATAAAGTGCTATAGTCATCCCCATTTTACAGGTATGAAGGCTGAGGTAGAGTTAGGAAATGTGTCCAAGATCAGAAATCTAAGCAACTTGGCTCTAGCTAGACTCAGTACTCTTATCCTTCTGCCTTACTATTTCAATAGTGAAGTCGCTCAGTCCTGTCCGACTCTTTGAGAACCCGTGGACTGTATTCTACCAGGCTCCTCTGTCCATGGGATTCTCCAGGCAGTAGTCCTGGAGTGGGTTGCCATTTCCTTCTCCAGGGGATCTTCCCAACCCAGGACTCGAACCCAGGTCTCCGGCACTGTAGACAGATGCTTTACCATCTGAGCCACCAGGTAAGCCACTATTTCTGTTTTAAACATAATCTTTTAAACTAGACTGCTCTCATCATTCTGGAAAGATTCTACAATAAAACAAGAGGCATAAATAAAAACCTAAATACAGGCTATAAGCATCAAAATATTCAGTCAAAACGTAGTTCTCTTACATCAAAAAAAAACCACAACAAACCCTATTACATAAATTGTGAAAGCTAACAAAGATGGCAAGAAATGTCACCTTTGTCTTTAAAACTAAAACAGTCCAATACAACATAAAATGTAAATGGCTTTCAGCAATGAAAAACTAAGGATAGGTAGGTAACAAATGGATTTATCACCTATGACAGAAAATGTAATTTCAAAGTTTTCTACAACTTGGTGACTCTTCACCAATGTCAAATACACATGATGATGCAAGAGTGACAATATAAAACACTAAAATAACACAAACCAAAGACGTTTCACAGCAGTCATAACCAAAAAATATGGTTCAATCAAAATTAGTTAATCAAACTTTGGTTAAATGCCAAGGCAAACATTTTGTCAATGGATTTCAAAACAGATTAGGTAAAAGGTCAACTATTTGGCATAATTTACTACTACTTTTTGGGCTTCCCCAGGTGGTGCTAGTGGTAAGGAATCTGCCTGTCAATGTACAAGATGTAAGAGACTTCGGTTCGATCTCTGGGTTGGGAAGATCCCCTGGAGGAGGGCATGGCAACCCACTCTAGTATTCTTGCCTGGAGAATCCCCACGGTCAGAGAAGCCTGGTGGGTTACAGTCCGTAGAGTCAGAAACGACTGAAGCGACCTGGCACGCATGCATGCGCTATTACTAATCTACATTCTAAATCGCTTGAACTCTAAAATGTAAAACCCACCTGCCCTTCCATTCACACCCATCCATTCAAAACAACTTCCTGAGTTTTTCATCCAAGGTGTTCTAGACACGGAGGTTACATTAGTGAACAAGACACAAAATCCTTCCCTTACAGATTTTATTCATTCAATAAGTATTTACTGAGCACCTACAACATGCCATGAACGATTCTAAGTTCAGGTGCTAAGGAAGGGAAGAAAACATACAAAAACCTTGTGCTACTGGAGGCAACGTTTTTGAAGGATAAACATAATCAACAAGTGAATAAGTAAAATACAAACTAAGTTAGTGATCAATGCTAGCAAGAAAATAAAGCAGGAGAAAAAGGACTTAAATTGAGAGTAAAATTGTAAATAGAAGAGCGAAGGGAGAGGAGATAAAAGTAGATAAGACAAATAAATTATATTTAATACAGATAAACGATAAAATACAATTTTATCATATTTAGGGGCTTCCCTGGTGGCTCAGAGGGTAAAGCATCTGCCTGCAATGCAGGAGACCAAGGTTCGATCCTTGGGTCAGGAAGATCCCCTGGAGAAGGAAATGGCAACCCACTCTGGTATGCTTGCCTGGAAAATCCCATGGATGGAAGAGCCTGGTAGGCTTCAGTCCATGGGGTCGCAAAGAATCAGACACAACTGAGCGACTTCACTATACAAATAAATGATAAAATATGATGTTAGGTATAAATGCTATGAAGAAAAAAAAAACTCGGACAAGGGCCAAGAGTAAAGAGGAGGTGGAGGGAAAGAGGGGTTGAGAAAGGTGTTCTGAAGAGGGAGTCTTTGAATACAAAAGACAGAAGGAAGTAAGAGGCTGAGTCATATGGAGACCCAGGAGAAGGGCACCCCACACAGGGGCACAATGACCTTGAAAACCCTGAGGAGGAGCAGGCCTCGCAAGTTCAAGGGACAGTGCACCAGAGTGAACCACCACTCTATGTTTTTAGAGTTCAGTGACTGGTTTCCAATCAATTCAACAGATAATTAAAAGTCATTACTACTTGCAAAATACAAGTTGGGGGGCTGAAGGGACGATAAAGCAGGGTGAAATGCAGGCTCTGCCACTGAGCAATGCGTACGCTCAAAGACAAACAAGGCAGGCACACAGAAAGTTCTACAGCTGTTCAGGGCAGTAAACAAGAAAGTAGCAAGATCATTTCATGATCTGGCAAACAGTTAACTGAGGAGAAAGGAAAAAAGGCTGCAGATTTAGAGTCTTTTCAACTCATCTCGTCCTCAGTTTGAAAGCATGAGGCTGTAATCCTGCTGAAGATGAACTGTGTTCAGTCATTTCAAAACCCCAACTACACCCCCAGGCACGTGGAAGAGGCTCAGTCAACATTTCAACAATTAGATACTTTGTATCCACCTGACCTAATGCTTCCAAGTGATTTGAAAAGGTATTGAATACCAAGTCCTCAAAGAATATATTTCCTCAAAGGGAAATAAGTCTCAAGATTGCATTTTATGAATCTATGTGTCCATTAGCTTAGTTGGTAAAGAATCTGCCTGCAATTCAGGAGACCAGGGTTTGATCCTTGGGTTAGGAAGATCCTCTGGAGAAGGAAATGGCAACCCATTCCAGTATTCTTGCCTGGAGAACCCCAAAGACAGAGGAGCCTAGCAGGCTACAGTCCATGGGGTTGCAAGAGTCCAACACAACTTAGCGACTAAAACACCACCACCACATGTCCATTAGAGTAAAACTCGAACTAGGATTAAAGAGTGCAAGCTTCAGCTATGGGCTAAAATAGCAATTGAATCTTTAAGGCATTGGAAGTCTTCATGAAACTTGCAACCCCTTCAGGACATCCTTTAATCTTTTCTGTAAATGGACTAATAAATTAATCCATAAAATGTACTAATTTATCCAGTTAGCAAACAACTCTAGAGAACCCACTACACAAACACCTAAACCCTGGAAATTGAAAACTCAGGAAAACACGGCCTCTGCCTTAGAGTGAGTTTAAGGCTGGATGTTTATTAAAGAAGAGAACAGGGGGAGAAAAGCAGTAATAATAATGACTGGTTATAATACAACATAAAAAGTAAAATAAGAATGGACAAAAGCATTATGAGAATATAGAGAAAGGACTAATTAATGAAACCACACAGAAGAAGCTATGCCTCAAACATAACTGTAATTTTGCTTTGTAGTCATATAAAATTATAAGGAGACACAAATATTACTATTAAAACCTACTGTTCTTTCTCCTTCTAACTATAGTAAAAATATACTCGAGGTGAAAAGACTTTCTTGACAAACAAAGATTAACAACAACAAAAAAATCTTTATTTTTTCATTATGTTTAAAATGAATATAATTTAAGGACTCAAGAAATCAGTCTTTTCAAAGTTTGTCTGAGCAACACATCCCACAAGAAAGATTCAAAGTAATATCTAATTATTCTCTGATGCAATGATATACCTAAGCTATTACTGTAATTTAAATCAGTTATGGCAGGAATTATAGGGCATTCAAAAACAATACATAACACTGGGCATTGTAAAACTATTCTGCAAACCAATTATGAAATTTTAGTTTAAAATCAAGTGTTTATCTAACCGGTCATCAGAAGACAATGCCAAAAAATGCATTCAAATCTAAGAAGTACCTTTTGAAAAAACTTTAAGACAATGATCCATTCTCTATACTAACAATTTACAGTAGAAAAATGTCATTACCATTCAGATTAGATCTATTTTGCAAATAGGCAGAAAATTAACTATATTCTGAAATATTTATAAATACATATTTATAAATGCATTTACTTATCACCATTCAGATCTAAAAGACATTGTTTGAAAATAAATAGTACATCCCAAGGTTTTCCTTTTTGTTCACTTTTATCATAATAAAGAATTACATTTTTAGTACTAATAGAAACACAAAATAGGGAGTTTATAACTTCTATTTTTTAAAGCTTACTGACCTAACTCTAACATAGATTCAAATCCTGGCTGTACTTAAGCAGGACCATCAGAACATTCCTGGGTCCCCTGGAGCTACTAAATGTTGTCAGAGCTACATTTCAACTTCTAAAAGAAACAACTAATTTAAACAGATACTGTTATCCTAAAAACTACTCTCAACCATAAAACAGTACATACTGAGTATACAGCAATAAAACTATGGGTCTTTCTCTCTTTTTTAAGAAAGGAAAGTTCATGTTCCTAAAGTTAAAGTGGTCTTGTATGCTGACACATTTGAATCACTTTAAAATAATTTAGAAATAATTTTATAATCAGAAAAAGGTTTAAGTAGATTAGAAATTTTTAAAGATATTTAGCATAAAACAAAAATTCTCATTTAAAAATAAAGTGAACACAGTACATACCAAGCTTCAGGCAGCAAAGCAGAATACTGGTGTGGTGATGTGGTCTCTGGGAAGTTGGAGAGAATCGCCAGGCGGTGAGGAAGCAGGTCAGACCCATGGTAAGTGAACAGAATTTCCAGGGCCTGCACATTACTCTCCTGTACAGAAGGCAAGGGTACACTTCTAATGTGAACCTTAGAAATAAAGAAGTGATCTTGTATAACAACATCAAACCCTTACAATTAGCTTTTTTAATGCAGTTCTGATTTGAAGTGGTTTGAAATATTCCTGATTCTTTTCAGGTCTGTATCATATTTCTCAATCTAGTGCTCTAAAAATTATTTTTAGAAGTCTTGAATGATTAAAAAAATATATTTTTAAAATGATTCTATTTCCTCTACAATTATTACTATTACAATTTTTAAAAAAGGAAATGTAATGATATACCCACAGAGTAACATTAACAGCATGGCTCAAAGACGTGAAAGTGTTAATAACTATAATTGTTTCATTCACAAACAAGAAATTACCCGAGCATAAGTTCTTGCTGAGAGAACAATATTCTGACTTCTGAACTTCTTAAAGAATTCAGCATCATATCTCTGTCCAGATGCATGAGGTACTCCAAGGATTTCCTGAGGGGAAGCCATGATTTCATGAAAAGGCTTTTAAACATGGGTGACAAGACTACGTTAAAAACCATTACAGCTCTGCTTATCTAAATGAATAAGGTCTAAATTAAACTCTCAACTGTTAACTAAAGTACTACCTCTGCACTCTTGCCCTTATTTGAAAAATGGCTGTATTTATAAATGCTGTTAATATTTTTTAATCCAGAAGTAAATGAAATAGGCTATGAAAATAATTACAGTAAGACAAGCCAAATTCACCACCTGATAAAAACAAGGAAGCAAGAGTTACATACGGCTGTGTACCATGAGCACCTGCCACATCTGTGTGAGAACTCTGGACTAACACTGTTACTGCTGGAGTGATCCGTGTGAACTGCAGATGAAACTATTCATTCTTTAATCAGATAGTTATTAGGTGTCAATTATGTGCCAGGGGCACTGTGACAGAGTGCTGATACCATGAACAGTACGCCCTCCCTGCTCCCCTAGGAGCTCTAAAATCTAGTTGGGAAGACAAACGGCATAAGGAACAGGTAACGCACACACAGGAAGGGTGTTAAAACACAGGAAGGGGCCCCGTGTTTCAGCAAAGCTGAAACACTGAGGACAGACAGGAGCTAGCCATGCAGCGGCAAGCGTAGGTCTCCGGACTGGACTGCAGCAGAGACTTCAGCAGAGACTAACATGTCGCTCATGCTAATGCTAAACCCCAGATAACTGCCTTCAGTGCAGCAGACCCAGGTTCAGTTCCTGGGTCGGGAAGATCCCCGGAGAAGGGAATCGCAATCAACTCCAGTATTCTTGCCTGGAGAATTCCGTGGACAGAGGAGCCTGGTGGGCTACAGTCCATGGGGTCAAAAAGACTTAAGACACAACGGAGCAACTAACACTTTCTTTCATTTTCACTTTTCCAGATATCTAGCATGCTGCCTTTCACAGAATAAATAACCAATAATATTTGTTAACTGCATTAACCTAGTGAGACAGGAAAAGAGGGAAGAAAAAGGATGTTCACAGGAGGCTCTTGCTTCCTACTGATTTAGACAAAATACTTACCTTCTTAAAGCCTCACATCCAGAAAACTGAGAGGATACATCACCTTCCTCAAAGGGTTGTCAAGAAATAACCAGAATTAAGTATATAAGACACTGGCTAACAAACAGAAGTCCTCAACAAATCTCTTTGTATTTTTAAGGTATTCTCATACCTACTGGTTTCCTCAACAAATCTTTCCTCCTAATCTCAACAGGCCAGGTCTCATATGGAGCCCTGGGGGATACTGCAGCAAACAAGACAAGACCACCACCCTTATGGAGCACCCACGCCCGCGTCTCCCACATGGCGGTCCTAGAGCCCCCTAAGCCGCCCTTCCTTTTCTTAAGGACTAGTTGAATACCACTTCCTACATAAGAATAACTCTGGGACATCCCCAGGAAAAATTTAATATTTTACTCCATTATGCTCCATCAATTCTTCATACCTTCATTATCATCACTTACTGCCAATATAATGAAGACTCCACAAGGATTATCCCGTGTTCATCTCTCTACCTCCAGCACCGGCATGCCTTTTGGTGTAAAATAGGCACTCTTGTAAAATTTAAATGAATCCATTTTAATCTCATATATCACAGTAGTAAAATAAGCCACGCCTTGTGATTAAAATGCAATGCCTATCTCTACCATGACCTAGCTGGTTAGCTGTTATATTAGAATATCCTCATTTCTAAGTTTTAATGGCCAAATTCATCAACTTCACCTACTTTTAAAAAGCTTAGCTTAATTCTCTTTTTGTGGGCTCAACAAATACTTTAAATGTCACTATTACCATGTAATAATAAATGTACTTGCTACTGTCAAATAGGAAATAGCGATTCAATAACTAAAGAATAAAAACAGAATTAAGTGGATAATGAAACTCTGAACATTTTATGGAACTTTTTAAGATCTCATCAGTGAAACTAAAACTAAGTATAAAAAATAGTAAACTATTGCTGTACCAGCATCAGCAATTTTATATATTACCTCTAAATATCATAGAACTCAGACATAAGAAAGGAATATGCTTTAAAATAATATGACCAGCCAATAGTCAAGCTAGTTGTACTACAGATAAAACTATTAGAAATGTTTTGTAACTTGTTTCTATGAAATGATATAAAATTACCATGCTTTCTAAAAGACATAGAAATAGCTCTGTTGTCACTAGTTTTTTGTTTGAAAATATTTGTTATATTTACTGATGGAGAATCAAATGCTTTTCTTTGCCTACAGGCATCAGGAGTACTAAATATCTCCACTGTTCTGGGGCCATGTACCACATTACTGCACATGACATGTACTGAGTCCCTATTATGTGCCAGTACTAAGAGTCACAATAAAGAGTCACAATAAACTGTGCCAGTACCACAAGCTGGAATTAAGATTGCCGGGAGAAATATCAATAACCTCAGCTATGCAGATGACATCACACTATGGCAGAAAGTGAAGAGGAACTAAAAAGCCTCTTGATGAAAGTGAAAGAGGAGAGCCAAAAAAGTTGGCTTAAAGCTCAACAATTAGAAAATGAAGATCATGGCATCCGGTCCCATCACTTCATGGCAAATAGATGGGGAAACAGTGGAAACAGTGTCAGACTTTATTTGGGGGTGCTGCAAAGGCACTGCAGATGGTGACTGCAGCCATGAAATTAAAGGACGCTTACTCCTTGGAAGAAAAGTTATGACCAACCTAGACAGCATATTCAAAAGTAGAGACATTACTTTGCCAACTAAGGTTAGTCTAATTAAGGCTATGGTTTTTCCTGTGGTCATATATGGATGTGAGAGTTGGACTGTGAAGAAGGCTGAGTGCCGAAGAATTGATGCTTTTGAACTGTGGTGTTGGAGAAGACTCTTGAGAGTCCCTTGGACTGCAAGGAGATCCAACCAGTCCATTCTCAAGGAGATCAGCCCTGGGATTTCTTTGGAAGGAATGATGCTAAAGCTGAAACTCCAGTACTTTGGCCACCTCATGAGAAGAGTTGACTCATTGGAAAAGACTCTAATGCTGGGAGGGATTGGGGGCAGGAGGAGAAGGGGAAAACAGAGAATGAGATGGCTGGATGGCATCACGGACTCTATGGACGTAAGTCTGAGTGAACTCCGGGAGATGGTGATGGACAGGGAGGCCTGGCATGCTGCGATTCATGGAGTCGCAAAGAGTGGAACACAACTTAGCGACTGAACTGAACCAAGAGTCAAGGTATGCCCCTAAAAGGGAGGTTCAGACAGATGGAGGAAGCAACCTGCAAATGAAGTCAAACTTCAAAGGTGAGAAAGTGTAAGTGAAAGTGTCGACTCTTTTTCGACCCCTATGGACTATAATCCGTCAAGCTCCTCTGTCCATGGAATTCTCCAAGTAAGAATACTGGAGTAAGCAGCCACTCCCTTCTCCAAGAGATCTTCCCAACCCAAGGATCGAACTTGGGTCTCCTGCATTGAAGGTCAACTCTTTACCATCTGAGTCACCAGCGAAACCCTTCAAAAGGTGAGAAATTTATACTAAATCCTGGGTAACTTGAACTATGAGGGTCACATGAAAAGCAATCTAAACTATGTGTATTTTATGAAATGAATTCTCACACCTTTATCAAATCTGACAGACCAGGGCACTACTGAAATGTCCAACATGCGACATTTGTGTTTGCTGCCCTGAAGAAACAATTTTGAAGTTTGCTCTAAGTTCAAGTGACTAATTTTGGCCATCATTAGGATCAAAGTTTAGCCAACTAAAGTCAAGACATTAATAAATCATTAAAATAAAGTCAGAATATTCATATTAGGATTATTAAACTCCAGTGGATACTGAATTTGCTACTATAGACAACTATCTACCATAACCAAAAGTTTAAATGTAAAATAAAAATAAATGAAAAGGATTGTAAATCTAGGAAACACAGATGCTGAAATAATGCACACATTTCTACTGCTTCTACGGTAGAAACTTTGATCCTAATGATGGCCAAATTTAGACACTTGAACTTAGAGCAAACTTCAAAATTGTTTCTTCAGGGCAGCAAACACAAATGTCCTATGTTGGACATTTCAGTAGTGCCCTGTTCTGTAAGATTTGATAAAGGTGTGAAAAGCATCTCATAAAATATATATAGTTTAAATTGCTTTTCATGTCACCCTCATATTTCAAGTTACCCAGGATTTAGTATAAATTTCTCACCTTTGAAGGGTTTCCTGGTGACTCAGATGGTAAAGAGTTGACCTTCAATGCAGGAGACCCAAGTTCGATCCCTGGGTTGGGAAGCAGGGATCAAAGTTGCTTCCACAAAGCAACTTCTGGCCTCTCATGAATCTCTAATTTTTAGCAAAAATGATATACAAGAGAATGTGCTTCTGTGCAAACTTTTCCCACATAAATAGTTCTAAAGACCAGGAATATGCCACAGCATAGGCAGCCACAGCATGTGCAATGACAGACTGAATGAACATAATTGCTTTGATTAAAACTACCCTCACCTCATATGTTGCCAGCCGATCTAAGTAGGTTAATAATTTCAGTCTACAACGGCAAAGTTCCTTTTGTTCCAGCGTTAACCTGTTTTGAAAAACTATATTAGCTCACTTATATTTACCTGGAAGCACATTTCTCTAAGATCTAAAATAGAATAAAAATGATCAATATTCTATTAAGCCTCATACTCATGGGACAATTCACAAAAGCACAAGGCTACAATACTACTAAATGCATTTGACTTGAGTTGCTGAAATAATGTAGCACAATTATCACTAGTAAGGAACAACACACTCAGAACACTATTTTAAAGAAATTACCAAATGAACAGTAATATATCATTTACTTTGAAAAGTTCACTAATTTAAGTAGTTCTCCTCTCTTTTTGAGCTCCTTCTCCTTTTTCTTCTCAGCAGGTTCTTCTTCAGGTGGGGAAAGTTCCTCGTAGGAGACACTGTCAATGTCCATCTCACCAGGGAGTGTAAATCTGTGACAGGAAAAAAAAAAAGAAAAGTCAAATTTCTTTGGAGTGTGTTTTCTTTATATATATTTCATATAGTGAAGAAGTACTTTTCCCTACTTTGATTTTATTAAGTTGGTTTCTGCAGAAACAGAAACAACCAACCGTTTAAAAGAAAGCTTTGCCTATATGTTATAACCAAAGTGATTCTCTCATTTATATCCATGAGGTGGGCAAGAAGTCATCAGTAATCATCACATGTAGGAATTCTGAATACCAAGAAAGTGAAAGCCGCTTAGGGAAACATGGGAAGTTACGTGATGCAATGTGAAACAGCCTATGAAGAAAATGTTGCCCAGAATTTATAATGTGAATCACTTCTATTTAACGTCTTAAAATGGTAATGAAGGTTGGATTCATTTCAATTACTTATCAAACACACCATCTCGTTTATATACCATGTATATAATGTTCCAAATGTCTGATGAACAGCAGCCCCTGTCAAATAATTTTATTATAAACTGACATTTGTATGGTGCTTAAAAGTTTATGAGGCAGTTTCAGAAGATAAAAAATTTAATCGAGATAATGCTCTGAGGAAGGATACAACAATACAGATAAAGTGAATGAAACTCAGGCTTGCCTATCGTGGTTCATTTGACCAGTAAGCACACCCAGGTATGCATCACCTTAAATCCACAGCTTAGACACTGCCAGCATTCAATAAATGTTTGTAGAATTTGCTCTTTTCTTAGCATCAAGCTATCACATGTAAACATATTTCACTCAGAAGAAAGAAAACTGTGACCTCAGATTAAAAAAAAGCATTAGTCAAATCAACTGCTCCATTGCAGAGTAACCTAAATAAAGAAAGTTGGCCCTTTCCAATGTCTCAGTTTAAAAAGTTTTCACAAAGCCACCTTCACTTTTGAATCCAAATCTTTCTGTAACCAACCTGCCATCATCTTCTCCTTTCCCTATGGCTAAAAGAGCCTCCAGGTCTGTGCCTTTTAATCCATACTGAAGCAGTTCCTTGGCGGCATCCACATTCTCAGGAACTCTTTCCAAACACTCATGAAGAACCCAGGATCGTTTCTTTATTTTACTCTGGATACAGAGAAAATAAAACAGAGGCATTAAAGAACCCTTGACATCTGACGGCACCTGAGAACTGCCTTCCAGAATCACAGCTAGCTACCTAAGAGCTTGGCCACAGGCAGCTGCTGGAGCACCTCACTATTAAAAAGCTTTTTTCCTAATGGTGATTAGAACTGAATATAGGGAATAAGATTCCACCTGCTTTCCTTCTAATGAAACACACTGAAACGCAAAACTCAGATGACTTTTTTTGGGAAACACAGATCTTTCCAAAATTTTTAGTTGTTCTTTAGTTTGCATTTGGACTGTATGAAAGAACAGAAAATAAAAAAGTAAGACAAGATTTATCCTACTATGACAAACATGCTTAATAAATATCAAGGTTCTGTATTTACTTGGCCATGAGCTGTACCCTAAAGCACAGACAATGATTCAATCATGAAGAACCATGCCATGCTGTTCTCTGGGAAGACCAAGGGCCATTCTTCCCTCCAACAGCTTCTTCTGACTCCATTCGAAATCCTTGACTTGCTCTCTTCCTAGAGTCTTTGTGGATACAAATTTAGAGTAAAATCTAGCTCTTACCCTATATGTTCTTTTACACATTTCCTCTTAGCAATTCTTTCCTCTGGAGTCTCTGAATTCATATCTCCCTCTCCACATCTGTGGCCTCCATATCAGTCCATCTCATCAACACATAACACCTTGGCAAGGTTTCCCACTTGAGCCCAAATCAATGTATCTACCTAATCATAGGCCCCAGTGTCCACTATCATGGAATATCACATCCAACAGACTGGTTTACTTACAGAGCCCATTTATTCATCCAAGAAATATTTACTGAGTACCGTCTGGGTGCCATGAAAATATAGCAATAAATAAGACAGATGAGTCACCGGCCTTCTGAGTTAAGCTCACTTTCCTTTAATTTGATCATACCAATTTTCCCATTAACAACACCTTCATCTCTTCTAACTCTACTTTGAATCCTTTCGAATTCCTGCCCCAAACATCTTCCTATATAAAGACTTCCATAGCAGAGTCTAAAATGATTGCTACCTTCCCTGGGTTCCCATAGCATTTGTCTGCAATCACTTGTATGGCCAAAGTACGTTAGGCATGAAGCTTGTCTTCTCAGTAAGATTAAAAGCTCCCTAAAAGCAAGGCCATATTTACGCCACTCCAGTACCCCCTTCACCATCTCTCGCATAGAGCTTCTACTCTTCATTTCCTATCTATTTTGCTGTATTAAGCATTTCCCCAATTAAAAAAAAAAAAAAGTACATGATTTGTCTATTCAACATCTGTCAGCTCCATCAAAGACCAAAACTGCCTTTTATTGTGTTATAGGAAAGGCCATTAAGTGAATATACATGAACTCATGAGCTCACTGTCCTGAGTCACAAAAAAAAAAAGAAAGATAAAATAGGTTAGGTGTTCTGATATTCTAAAGAAAACACAAGCAGCTTTGTCTTCTCCCTTTATTTCAATATCCTTCATTCTCTCTTATCTCTGATATCATATCTGTATTAACAGATTATCTTCCTGTTTGGTTTAAAGCATCAATGTATTACATGCAATTTTTTCAGATTATTGTTTTTTATTATTCATATACATAAATTTAGGGAAAACAATTACCATGGAAATTTCCCAACATTTCTTAGAATATTTCTAAATGTAAACATGTTTTCCTTTCTAAATGAGAAGTCACAGTTCAATTCAGTCACTCACTCGTGTTCAACTCTTTGCGACCCCATGAATGGCAGCATGCCAGGCCACCCTGTTCATCACCATCTCCTGGAGTTCACTCAGACTCACGTCCATCGAGTCCGTGATGCCATCCAGCCATCTCATTCTTGGTCGTCCCCTTCTCCTCCTGCCCCCAATCCCTCCCAGCATCAGAGTCCTTTCCAATGAGTCAACTCTTCGCATGAGGTGGCCAAAGTACTGGAGTTTCAGCTTTAGCATCATTCCTTCCAAAGAAATCCCAGGGCTGATCTCCTTCAGGATGGACTGGTTGGATCTCCCTGCAGTCCAAAGGACTCTCAAGAGTCTTCTCCAACACCACAATTCAAAAGCATCAATTCTTCGGCACTCAGCCTTCTTCACAGTCCAACTCTCACATCCATACATGACCACAGGAAAAACCATAACCTTGACTAGACAGACGTTAGTTGGCAAAGTAATGTCTCTGCTTTTGAATATACTATCTAGGTTGGGCATAACTTTCCTTCCAAGGAGTAAGCATCGTCTAATTTCATGGCTGCAGTCACCATCTGCAGTGATTTTGGAGCCCCAAAAAATAAAGTCTGACACTGTTTCCACTGTTTCCCCATCTATTTCCCATGAAGTGATGGGACCAGATGCCATGATCTTCATTTTCTGAATGTTAAGCTTTAAGCCAACTTTTTCACTCTCCTCTTTCACTTTCATCAAGAGGCTTTTTAGTTCCTCTTCACTTTCTGCCATAAGGGTGGTGTTTCTCCCAGCAATCTGGATTCCAGCTTGTATTTCTTCCATTCCAGCGTTTCTCATGATGTACTCTGCATATAAGTTAAATAAGCAGGGTGATAATATACAGCCTTGACATACTCCTTTTCCTATTTGGAACCAGTCTGTTGTGCCATGTCCAGTTCTAACTGTTGCTTCCTGACCTGCATACAGATTTCTCAAGAGGTAGGTTAGGTGGTCTGGTGTTCCCATCTCTCTCAGAATTTTCCACAGTTTATTGTGATCCACACAGTCAAAGGCTTTGGCATAGTCAATAAAGCAGGAATAGATGTATTTTTCTGGAACTCTCTTGCTTTTTTCCATGATCCAGCAGATGTTGGCAATTTGATCTGATTCTTCTGCCTTTTCTAAAACTGGCTTGAACATCAGGGGATTCGCAGTTCAAGTACTGCTGAAGCCTGGCTTGGAGAATTTTGAGCATTACTTTACTAGCATGTGAGATGAGTGCAATTGTGCAGTAGTTTGAGCATTCTATGGCATTGCCTTTCTTTGGGATTGGAATGAAAACTGACCTTTTCCAGTCCTGTGGCCACTGCTGAGTTTTCCAGATTTGCTGGCATATTGAGTGCAGCACTTTCATGGCATCATCTTTCAGGATTTGAAACAGCTCCACTGGAATTCCATCACCTCCACTAGCTTTGTTGTAGTGATGCTTTCTAAGGCCCATTTGACTTCACATTCCTGGATGTCTGGCTCTAGAAAAGTGATCACACCGTTTTGATTATCTGGGTCGTGAAGATCTTTTTTGTACAGTTCTTCTGTGTATTCTTGCCACCTCTTCTTAATATCTTCTGCTTCTGTTAGGTCCATACTATTTCTGTCCTTTATCGAGCCCATCTTTGCATGAAATGTTCCCTTGGTATCTCTAATTTTCTTCAAGAGATCTCTAGTCTTTCCCAATCTGTTGTTTTCCTCTATTTCTTTGCATTGATCGCTGAGGAAGGTTTTCCTATCTCTTCTTGCTATTCTTTGGAACTCTGTATTCAGATGCTTATATCTTTCCTTTTTTTCCTTTGCTTTTCGCTTCTCTTCTTTTCACAGCTATTTTTAAGGCCTTCCCAGACAGCCAATTTGCTTTTTGCATTTCTTTTCCATTGGATGGTCTTGATCCTTGTCCCCTGTACAATGTCACAAACCTCAGTCCATAGTTCATCAGGCACTCTATATATCAGATCTAGGCCCTTAAATCTATTTCTCACTTCCACTGTATAATCATAAGGGATTTGATTTAGGTCATACCTGAATGGTCTAGCAGTTTTCCCTACTTTCTTCAATTTGAGTCTGAATTTGGTAATAAGGAGTTCATGATCTGAGCCACAGTCAGCTCCTGGTCTTGTTTTTGTTGACTGTATAGAGCTTCTCCATCTTTGGTTGCACAGAATATAATCAATCTGATTTCGGTGTTGACCATCTGGTGATGTCCATGTGTAGAGTCTTCTCTTGTGTTGTTGGAAGAGGGTGTGTGCTATGACCAGTGCATTTTCTTGGCAAAACTCTATTAGTCTTTGCCCTGCTTCATTCTGTGTTCCAAGGCCAAATTTGCCTGTTATTCCAGGTATTTCTTGACTTCCTACTTTTGCATTCCAGTCCCCTATAATGAAAAGGACATCTTTTTTGGGTGTTGGTTCTAAAATGTCTTGTAGGTCTTCATAAAACCATTCAACTTCAGCTTCTTCAGTGTTACTGGTTGGGGCATAGACTTGGATAACTGTGATATTGAATGGTTTGCCTTGGAAATGAACAGAGATCATTCTGTCATTTTTGAGACTGCATCCAAGTACTGCATTTCAGACTCTTTTTGTTGACCATGATGGCTACTCCATTTCTTCTGAGGGATTCCTGATTGCAATCATAGATATAATGGTCATCTGAGTTAAATTCACCCATTCCAGTCCATTTTAGTTCGCAGATTCCTAGAATGTTGACGTTCACCCTTGCCATCTCTTGTTTGACCACTTCTAATTTGCCTTGATTCATGGACCTGACATTTCAGGTTCCTATGCAATATTGTTCTTTACAGCATCGGATCTTGCTTCTATCACCAGTCACATCCACAACTGGGTATGTTTTTTGCTTTGGCTCCATCCCTTCATTCTTTCTGGAGTTATTTCTCCACTGATCTCCAGTGGCATCTGCTAAAAATAGGAATGCGTTCAACTACTTTTTATAAAGTACCAAGGATTCAAATTAACAAGCTGCATAGTAACTGTAACTGTGGTAACGTGGTAGTAAGGAGGATACAGTTGTAGAATTTAAGCAAAAAGGTGGTACTGACAAGACTGATATGTCAGTTATCTATTTTTTGCCTCTCAGCTTCAAAAGCATTCTTCAAAGCTAGCTGAGAGAGAGAAACAGCATCTCCCATTTGGGGCCGACATGATACTAAGCTTTGTCAACAGAGGGCGCTGCAGGGGGCGGGCCCTGCAGAGGAAGAGCCTCTGGTCCCCAGTGCAGATGTGTGCTGCTTCTTTTCCCTCCTGTGTCTGGGTAGCCAGCAGTGATGCCTTCTGCCTGCTTCCTCCTTCATAGAGCAACTTCCCACTTAGCGTCGACCGCACTCCCATGGACAAACTCGTCCCCAGTGAACCTGAATGGGAAGCTTCCTAAACTAGGCTTGCCTGCACTCTAGTGGGAATTTTTTTTCTGTTCAGTCCTAGCCATGGTTCCTTATCTTCCAGCCTTCTTGCTAGTGAGAGCATTTCCTACTTACCACTCTCTAGCTGACCACCACCTCCCCTCTGAGTTTTCTATCTCCTTAGAAACATTCCTTTCAGCCCCAGGTTATTCCTTAGAATTCTCTTTTCCCTCCTACACTTAATCTCTCATTACCAGAAAATAATTCTCTGTATTAAAACTGTCTCTCTTCAAATTGCTGTGTGGTTCCTTCCTGACTCTTGACAGGACCCTGACTCATGGCAGTGAACTGAGGTGACGGAGGTAGATGAAGGAAAGGGTTAGGCCAAGACCAGGTATTTGGCTGGTTTATTAGGGAATATTCGCACACAGGTCTTTGGTACCAACAATCCAGTTGCAGAGCCAACAGAACCTGAAAACAAGATAATTTTTCCAGGTTGAATAAAACACTTCACAAAGAAAAGTCATCAGTGAAAAGTACTCCAATATGATGCCCTAAAGCCATGAGATATTCCTTTAAGTATGAACCTTACCTTCTCCAGGGGATCTTCCCAACCCAGAGACTGAACCCAATTCTCCCGCATTGCAGGCAGATTCTTTACCATCTAAGCCACCAGGGAAAGACTATGACTCTTACTACATGTTATCAAACTATGTAAACATACCAAGTAATTCTGAATTGAAGCAATGTTGACCGCTGACTTCCTCCACTGCCTCTGGTACACCAGGTCAGTGTCTAGGCCGTAGGTCTGAGCCAGGGACAAGGCTTCCTCCATACTCTTCACTTTCGATCTTTGGACGAGGAAATGGAACAGGAATGTGATGTTACTGAGCTGTCACAGTGTCACTATGATGGCCGAATGAATGGCGATAGTGGAGGTCACACACTCCCTAACCACCCCCTTGTGCCCTGTAGCAACAGAAGCTCACAAACACGATGAGGGGCAGAGAGAACAAGTATCTATATAAGCATTTTACCAGAAAAATGGCAAACAGAGGTGAAGTGCCTGTGCTTACAGAGTAAACAGCAAAGCCAGCACAAACAGGGCGACTGCCAGGGTCCTTGCCTGGACTCATCTCCTGACGCTGCAGCACAGACACGTGGAGTACTCAGTGCTGATGACTCTGCCTCCCAGGCAGAGCCCTGACCTGAAATCCAGCCTGCAAGTTCTTCCCACCCCAGCTGCAGTCTGAGCAGACAGCTGTCCTCGGCACAGGGGAGGTACAAGCCAAAGGCCACACAAAGCAGAGTGAAAACCTGGGCAGAGCCACCAAGGGGAGGATGGTCCAGGTGAGCTCACCTCGCATCCACTATTCTTGTGTGATCGCTCAGTCACAGAGCAGTCACAAAGAGCAGCAGCATTTTCAGAAGCTCTGTCATACTGACGTTTGCAACACAATGATGTAACCATCCCTCTTTCAATGTATTCCTTTATTTCAAAAATAGTGTTTTTCTCAACAGAATCATAACTGAATCTGTGACCATGCACAGTAACAAGACACCCTCACCTTCCTCTGGTAGAGCTCCTCCCGGGGTCGTGGACCGTAGGCTCACCAGGCGGTAGTTTTTAGTAATGGTTCGCGGGCGTTTCCGGGCGGTGCGAACCGTTCCATCTCGGTCACTAAGTACAGGCCCTGTTTTATATAGCCAAAGTAGCGAGTCTTGGCAGAGATTTCCTGATCAGAATCCGAATCCTCTTCTTCATCATCTTCTCCCGCCCTCGTCTCCAAACGAGATCGTTTGGGTGCAAGTTTAATCTCGCACTGAATTGACAAAGGAGATGTTAAATGAACAGTGAGGAACTAAAGACAAGATTTTAGAACTAATAGAAAAAGCATTTTAATTCTACTCTGGTTTGATGCATTACATCAGTGGTGTGATTAAGACTAAGCATGGAATTCAAAGGAACCAAACAACAAACTCTATATACATCAACAACTCCAGAAATATGCACGCAAGTCACTGGTTCCAAATCTCTAAAACTAAAGCCTGCTTTAATAATAGATTATTAATATGGTCTGGTACAATATACACTTGGTAATTATTTTAGGGAAATAAAGGAGAATGTTAAATTTCTTTCCTTTTGATATTTTTGTACCTGCTGTGAAAAGATGATGTGTTTCAATCCATTTAGCAAATGAACATGAAGGTATTTATTTGCTCCACCAAGAATAGCTACCCCTTTGCCCAATTTTTAAACAATGTCTGAAGCTGAACAAAGTTCTGAGTTTGAAGGCTGCCTGCTAAAGATAATTTTCATTCCAAACTTAACAGAGTTGACTTGGATTTTAAAACATGATTTTCTTTAAAGAACATCTTGAGAATCAGTACCAAACTTACGGGTAAAAAAAAATTGTCAAATTGCATTGAAGTGAAAACTACTGAAGGTCATCAACTTGGAAATAAAATAAGAATTTTAAATGACAAAAACATAACTTAAAAATACTACACTCATCTCAAATTTTTTTGACATGATAAACAAATATTTTTTAACAGAAGAACCAAAAGTTTTAAGTTGTCACATTTCACAGAAATAGGCTAAAGACTGTATTTCTTTGGTAGTAATATTATTTATGTTTTTAAATAATTAACCTAGGGGGGAAAGTCTATCACATCCATTAGGGAAAAGTGCTTTATAGAAAACAAAATGACTAAAAATGTTTTTCTTTCTTATACAAATACAATTTTTAAACTGACTAAACAGCAGAATTTTTTATACTACACTCAAGCTCTGATTCCAATAACAAACTTTTAGTTTTAAAAGGTAAGATTAAATAATGGGATAATCAAAATTAAAAATCAGACATTTAAATTTCTGGTGTAATACGCAGTAGTAGTGAGTAGGGTCAGTCACTCAGTCGCGTCTGACTCTTTGCAATATCACAGCCTGCCGCCCGCCAAGCTTTTCTGTCCATGAGATTCTCCAGGCAAGAATACTGGAGTGGGTTGCCATGCCCTTCTCCAGAGGATCTTCCCAACTACTCTCAAACACACTTGTTGCTTTAAAAAGTAAAAATTACCTCCAAACTTAAAAATCCCCCATCATGGGTAGCAGTGACTTGAGGCGACGGTTCAAACCATTCACATGATTTTCCGAGTAAATTTTTCAAAGTTTTCACTGATGAAACAGTCAAAGCACCAGAGCAGCGAGCCAAAATCACTGCGCTGTCCACCCACCAATTTACATCTATCAGTGGGTAAAAGGACTCCTTATCTAATGGGGGAAAAGTAAATGAACAGAAATGCATCAATCAATGAGGGTTACATACAACACACTTAATCCAATAATCAATTTTAAAAACCTATTTGAGCCCTAAAGGTATGACAAATAATAATAAAATGTAAGTCGTCACTCAGATTTTGACTCAAATTTTAAGACTGCTGTTTAGTCTCTTAGTCATGTCCAATCCTTTTGTGACCACCACGAACTGTAGCCCACCAGGCTCCTCCATCCACGGGATTTTCTAGGCAAGAATACTGGTGTGGTTACCACTTCCTCCTGCAGGGGACTCTTCCCAAGCCATGGATCAAACCCACATCTCCTGCACTGCAGCAGATTCTTTACCACTGAGCCACCTGGAAGTTCAAGTATAAGATACAAAGTGGTAATTTATTTAACAAAAATATGAATGCCAGTGATTTGCCAAAGTCCAAAGTTCTCTATTAAGGTCTTTCTGCTCAAAAAATGAAAAACATACACAGACATATCACCATTTTCAACATGCAAAAGATAAAGAAAAACTGATAAATGGCAGGTTTAAGGAAGGACGCCAACCTTCCTCTGGAGTAGGTCTTAAGATCTTCATGTGGGAGGTGCCTTCTCTATACCTGGAGGAAAGGTGCATCCTTATCTCCAAAGACAGAGAGAAGGCAGGGAAAAACAGACAGACAAGCTGCTAAGTCTCTCCCACTTGACTATCCTGAGCTCAGACCCTATGTCCTGTCAAGGTTTTCCACAACTTTCCACCCTTCATCCAACCTAGTGTAACACTGATCAGGTTTAACTTCCTTAGGTCTTCATTTCCTTGTGAAGACGCCCATGTCCCTAAAACATAGTAAGTAAAAGTGCATGCTTTTTTCCTTATTAATTGGTTCTTTTGTTAGTTCAATTTACTGGGTCTTAGTTGATTCCAGAATCTACTAGGGTAGAAGAAAAAGAATTTTCTCCCCTACCTTTGTAACTGGGGCTTCCCAGGTGGCACTAGTGGTAAAGAATCTGCCTACCAATGCAGACATAAGAGACGTGGGTTCGATCCCTGGGTCGGGAAGATCCCCTGAAGAAGTACACAGCAACCCATTCCAGTATTCATACCTGGAAAATTCCACGGGCAAAGGAGCCTGGTGGGCTATAGTCCATGGGGCCTACAAAGAATCAGACACAACTGAGCGACTGAGCACACACACCCGCAGCTATTCAGAAAGAGAAAAATACATTCAAGACCAGCAAAGAAATGAGTGGGGTGGGGGAAGATAAAAATGAATTGTGATTCACCAAACTGAGGCATTCAAAAGGAAATAGCATGATATTTATCCTAATTTTATTGCCTTTTTCATATGTTACTTGCTCCACTGACAATCTGATGAGGTTGAAAGGTAATACATAAAACAGTAAACTATAAACTTTAAAATAGATGTAAACATTTGAGCAAAATAGGTTAGTGGAATTCCCTGGTGGCCCGGTGGTTAGAACCCAGTGGCTTCACTGCCCTGACCTGGGTTCGACCTCTGGTTGGGGAACAAAGATCCCAGAAGCGGTGAAGCACAGCCAAGCAAAAACTAAAATAGGAAATTAACTCTATTAGAATAATCCATTATTTTAATTAAAAAGCAAAGACTATAATAACTCAACATCTTCTTCCTATTTAAGCTTAAAGCAATCTATATAAATAAGGAATTCCAAGAAAACAGGAAAATCAATGTTCCTCAGCTTATAGCTTAATGTAAAGGGGGGATAAAAAGAGCAAATCATTTAAATATGTTGTCAATCTTCTGCTTTGACAAATTATTTTCTCAAAAATGTTTTTCTAAATGAGTATTTTGGATGATTATGTAACAAAAGTGAATATATGAACAGGACAGATGATATAAATGAATCAATACTTTTAAGCTATTTAAATGTAATTAGAAGCATAATTTAATAAAGATTTTGAAGCCTGGTAACTATGATTCATTTTTTAGAAAACACTTAAAAATTCAGAAGTATTGAATTAGGGGAGCTTCACCAGAAAAAGAAAGAACTGATTAGTCCAAGTCTTAATTTTTAAATTGCTGTTTTTAGTTTTCATCTACCAATTAAATAATCAATACTGCTTCTAATTAACTGTAAACAATGCAGGCTTTATTTATTTATAAAAGTAATACATGCTCATTACTAAAAAATAATAATCATCTAGATATGGGAAATATATGAAAAAAAAATCCCTCCAATCTCTCTTTACTTACTACCTACCACACACTCAGCCTGGCCCCAGTGATAATTGCTCAGTTTCCCCTTTGAGAAATCCCTTTCTGCGATCTCCTGCATACTTATTTACAAAGGACCACACGTATGACCTGTGCACTTGCCATCTCCATGCTGGCTTGAGGTAGGAGAGCCATGCTACCTGACACAGCTCTGACTTGGCCTTGGGAAAACATGAAATATTAACACCTGGGCAGCAGAAAGTTGGATCTGTTGTCTTGTCCCCATTCTACAAAATCTTAGTGTTCCTTCCAAAGTGAAGCAGAATTATCTAGAGACTTTTATATGCAGGATGGTAGAATATGCCACCCCAAAATATGCCACTCTGGTGTAAGGATTATTTGGGGCTGGAGGCAACGAAGAAGAAGCAGATACAAGAAAAGCTCTCTGTCCTCTATTTGCCTAAAAGTAGGACATAAATTTTGGTTTTCCTGATGGTTCAGTGGTAAAGAATCCTCCTGCCAATGCAGGAGACGTGTGTTCAGTTCCTGGGTCTGGAAGATCCGCTGAAGGAGGAAATGGCACCCCACTCCAGTATTCTTGCCTGGAAAATCCCACGGACAGTCCATGGGTGACAGTTGGACACGACTTCACGACTAAACACCAACAACAAAGGACATAAATGTACTAAGTTGTTCTCTTCACTCTCTGCCAGGAGGAACAAGAGTTCATGACTGGAGACAAATTTCAACACCTATGAGGCCAGAGACAGCACCAAAGGAATCTACATCACAAAGCAGTGCTTATATCCCATTACTTTCCCCACATATTTGCCACTTCTGGAAGCGCCAGTCTACAGCCACACCACCCTGAACACTCCCAATTTTGTCTGATCTTGGAAGCTAAACAGGGTCAGGCCTGGTTAGTACATTGGAAGCACTGATGTTGAAGTTGAAACGCCAATACTTCGGCCACCTAATGTGAAGAACTGACTCATTTGAAAAGACCCTGATGCTAGGAAAACTTGAAGGCGGGAGGAGAAGGGGACGACAGAGGATGAGATGGCTGGATGACATCACCGACTCAATGGACATGAGTTTGAACAAGCTCCAGGAGTTAGTGATGGACAGGGAAGTGCTGTAGTCCATGGGGTCGCAAAGAGTCGGACGCAACTGAGCAACTGAACTAAACTGAGAAATCCCAACTACTTTTCCTCTGTCTTCATACTTCTCTAGAAACTGTTTCCTTGATGCTGCTGCTGCTAAGTCTATATAAGCCCAATTTCTAATCAAGCCTCTGAGTTACTCCATATATCAATTCAAAGTACACACTAACAAACTCCTGCTTATTTCTCTTATTAATCCATCTTTTGTCAACCCCATTTTACAAGGCCCCAGCCAGAGAACCTAGAATAGTAGGAAGAAAAAAAGAGTTTCCCTTCCCCTACATATTCTTTATCATATGTATCTTCACTAAAGATGAAGAGTCTCTTAAGGTTTTAATTATCATACATCACACAACTCACCTTTGGTTTTTTTTTCTCTTCTCAGTAGACAGTCTCCAATCAGGATTAAGGTCATCGTAGCCTGGCTGAATTTGAAACATAGGCACATAAATTCTTTTTCAACAGGTAAGAAAATTATAAGAACATCATCAAGAACTTTGGATCGTTTTAACAGAAAACAGAAATGATGCTTTCCTTTGATCTTAGTGACACCTAGTTGAAATATCTTTCCAAGATCTTGAAGAGCAATTGTTCGTACACTAAAGATGCGCACATGCAAGTGCTGTGACTCAATTTAATGAAGGAAATAGCATCAGAACAATGGCAGCAGGAACATAATTCATACAAATGAAAGGAGACTACACTAACAATTCAGTGCGTGCGCACAGACACACATACACATGCATACTGGGAGAGAACAGCTTTGCTGTTGAGAATAAAACACTGCCCTGGATGGAAATGCTGCCCTGCTCATAACCTGAGCAGCCCTTCAGGCCTCAGCTCCCACAGCTGAGGCTGGACCCCACAACTTTCACGTTAACCCCACTTCCAACTTTCTATGACTGAATATCTACAAAATCAAAAATATATATATATAACCAGGCAATCCTCAAATTCAACACATGCATTGTCTAATCTTATGGCAACACAATATCCTGCCCACTTTTGTGAACGTCAGGACACATCACTCTCTCTCAAACATAACAAAACAACCGAGATTAAGCCACTGTCTAACATCTCCCAGGCCTGTGGTTAATTCCATAACCTCCAGAATCCCAATAGTATGGGGGGTGGGGGGGGGCAGACAACAAAATATCAGCTGGGGGTTATCTGAAACAAGGAGATCCAACCAGTCCATTCTGAAGGAGATCAGCCCTGGGATTTCTTTGGAAGGAATGATGCTAAAGCTGAAGCTCCAGTACTTTGGCCACCTCATGAGAAGAGTTGACTCAGTGGAAAAGACTTTGATGCTGGGAGGGATTGGAGGCAGGAGGAGAAGGGGATGACCGAGGATGAGATGGCTGGATGGCATCACTGACTCAATGGACGCGAGTCTGAGTGACCTCCGGGAGTTGGTGATGGACAGGGAGGCCTGGCGTGCTGCGATTCATGGGGTCGCAAAGAGTCGGACACGACTGAGTGACTGAACTGAACTGAAGCCTAAAAAAAAGTGAGGCTCTACTTATGTCAGTATTGCTTTTTCATCTAATGCAAGAGAATAAGCATGTATGCTTTATTACCAAATTATCAGTGGCTAATACGTTACAGTATTGAAACTGGCATTTTTTTCCACAGCCTGAGAGTACTTTCTGCTCTCCACTACTGTGACAAGTCACTATGAGTAGTCCCTGAGAACAGAAGATATAATTCTTTATCAAAAAAAAAAGTTGTCATATAAGGCTATTTATATACTAGGGAAAGAAATGGATTGTCCTAGCTTACTTAATTTAAAAAAAAAAGATTAAGTTTCAAAGAATTAAAATAAGGTATTTATCACAGAAAATAATCAACTAAATTAAGATCGTTATCTGACCATTTATAAGGCACCTTAGAAGCTTTCAACGCCTCCGAATCTGCAGCTGCACCTCCACGACAGCATAGGTGCCCGCCAGCATCTGTTTATGTGATGCCATGGGAGCCTCCCAGAGGACACAAGGGCAGTGTGGAGCAACACTTCCAAACTTTAAGCCCCACAAATAACAATAATTATGATTCATCTTTGGGTAAATTGAAAGATGTACAGAGTATAGAGAAATTTAACAAGAACTCTTGTGAGAAGTCATCTCATTGGCAGAAATATTTTCAGAACTCAAAGAATCTTTCAATTCTTTCAGAATTCAGAGATGAGCCAGAGGACCATAAACGAGTAGTGTAAGAGTCGACAGAGCCAAGCTCCACACTCGAGGACCAGGCTGTTCCCAGGCGTCTCCTCTTGTGAAGCCCATGCTAAAAATACAGTGAAGAGCTCTTCCCCTGCCTCCAGGTCTGTCTGTGGTCCTTGTACTCCCAGTTCGGTCAGGGCCCACCTGTCACAGCAGCTAAATGCTGAATGAGGGAAATGAACCCATCAATCTTTTGGATCGCTGAGTTCTAACTAGGGTGGCTAAGCTATAGAAAAGTTGGCATAGTACAAATATTCGCACACCTCCTCAAAAGTGTGGTGTCTTCTGATATTTAGCCAATGAACACTGCGTGCTTACACTGTGAAAGAAAAAAGAAAAAAATCAGGCATTACAGACCCCATACTCAAGGATATAACTAAGAAATGGGTATAAATAACTATAACCCAAAGTCAAATTTGGTAACTGCCCCAAAAAGACCTACAGATAAGAGTGCTAGGGGTCCTCAAAGGATGAAGAGAGGATTTTGGATATAGGCTTCAAGAAGATGAGGGCTTCCCAGGTGGTGCAAGGGTAAAGAATCCACCTGCCACTGTGGGAGAGGCAAGACACGGGTTCAGTCCCTGGGTTGGGAAGATGCCCTGGAGAAGCGAATGGCAACCCATTTCAGTATTCTTGCCTGTAAAATTCCATGGGCAAAGGAGCCTGGTGGACTACAGTCCATGGAGGGAAGAGTGGGTGGCAGGAGTTTGCAAAGAGTCAGACATAACTGAGCATGCACACGTACAATGAGAAGGATAAAGGGAGTTGAAGAGGAACAAAGAAAGCCTGATGCTGCTGTATACACTGGTAGCTGGATAAGACTCGGATGTGGAAAATGGACGGAGGACAACATTCCAGTCAGAGACCACAACATGCAGAGGACACAGGCAGGGAAACGTGAGCCTTAATCAGAAAAAAGAAAAAAAGGTCAAAGTGCAAGACAACAGGGCATCTTATTCTAATTCTTTGCATTCTTTTTGTTTGGGGGGTTTATCGGGAGGAGAAGATTAACGAGATCATTTTTTCATTGAGCTGATATGAACATAACATAAAATCAACCACTTTTAAACAAATAATTTAGTGCTATTTAGTACATTCACAGTGTTCTGCCACCTCCATCTAGTTCCAAAACCTTTTTATCACTTCAAAATAAAACCGCTTAGTCATTGCACCTTTACCTCGCTTTTCCCTTCTCCCCAGCCATCAGCAAGGCACCCTCTGATTCTGCGGATTTACCTACTCTGGATATTTTGCATAAATGGGCTCAAACAGTAGGTAACCTTGTGTGTCTGGCTTCTTTCGATTATAATAATGTTCCCAAGATTGACCTAAGATGTCACATTCATTCCTTTTATATGGTTGCATGATATTCTATCACAAGTATATACCACAATCTGTTTGTTCACCCTTCTATTAATAGAGATTTGGCTTATTTCCGGCTTGCAGCTGCTGTGAACATATATGCAAATGTACTGTGTCTGAGTACCTGTTTTAAATGCTTTGGGGTATATATCTAACTGTATCTTTATCTTAGGAGTACATAGCAATTCAGTCTTCATGTCTGAACTAAGCATTCAACTTTACAATATGTGGGAGTTTGATAGAATTATCTGTACAGCATATTTAAGAAAGAAGAGCAAACAAAATCCCAAACTTAACTCTGCCTCAGGCAGAGGTGACCTGCCAGACTATTATCCTTATGGCTTGTCCCTCACCACTTTCTAAGCTGACATTTCCACTGCTCCTCTCGTACTATTCAAATTGGCCCAAACTTACCACCCTAGAACCCCAAGGACTTTACTGTGAGAACCAGGGTCTGGCTCTGCTTTACAGCATCTGACACAAACTCTGGAGGCTGTTGCTTTGCGGATAGGATCACCAAGCTCTCAAGACCTCTACAAAAGTACAGAGTTGGCATTCACTCCCAGTACTGTGATGATACCTTCTGAGAAATAACCTCCATATCACTCTTCCCTGTATGACATGCTACCATATGTCTGAAAACAGCCCAGGAGGATGCCCCAAGAATACAGCTATAGATTTTGTACAGAAAGGCTATTATGGCTAATGCATTAGGCTTAAATCTATCTTCTCAGATTTAAGGATTTTATTTGTTGACTTCTTTTTTAATGGCTTGAAGCTAAACATAACAAAGACCCTGCCATCAACAGCATGAAAGTAACCTTTAAATGCTTATTCATTGCACAAACATTTATCAGTATTTAACACACCAAGCCCTCTGTTAGATCTCAGGAAAGAAATGTGTGTTCAGTGTCTCTTCTCAGAGAACTGACTGTCTAGTGAAGCTGTAAAAACAGCTGTGGATAAGATCCCGATTAATCACAAGAACTCTCATCTTCCCACTTATCCTTCACTGATTCATCCCCTTCACAAAATTACTCCAGCACCTACTATGTGTCAAAGAGAAAATAAAATCAAATGGAAATGTAAGTCTTGTGTCTACTACATCTAAGGAAGCACAAATGAGCAAGTAATAAAACTTCTTCAGAGAAAATTTAAGGCCAAAAATGAGACGTAAATATATAAGCATAACATATGGGAAATGCTGGAAATGAAAATCACTTTGGCAATTTTACTATATATTCCAAACATGAACAAAACTTAATACAGACTTCTAGCCAGATGGATTTTCATATTGACAATGAAAGCCAAAGTATTTAATCAACTGAAAACTGGATAGAAGTAAATCAGAATAGACACTTCCAAACTATTTTTAATCATTAGATTTTCCAGAGAAAACACTCATTCAAACAAAGCATAGTATTATGAAAACTAATAAAGTACTGTATTGCTTGAAGAAAGGCCCAGACAAGCTGAATTCACAATTTGGTAAAAAGACTTTAAGTCCATATCAGGCAACAGAAACATTAATTTTTTTCTCAGGCCAACATTCAAGGTAAAGCTGTAAGCTGACTATATACCACATGGGATTCCCAGATGGTGCTAGAGGTAAAGAACCTGCCTGCCAATGCAAGAGACATAGGATACTCAATCCCTGAGTCAGGAAGATCCCCTGAAGGAGGGCATGGTAACCACCTCTAGTATTCTTGCCTGGAGAATCTCCCATGGATAGAAGAACCTGGCAGGCTCCAGTCCATGGAGTCTCAGAGAGTGAGAATCAAACATGACTGAAGCAACTTAGCATGCATCTTTTTCAGAAAATTCTGAAAAGATGGGAATACAGAACCACCTGACCTGCCTCTTGAGAAACCTACATGCATGTCAGGAAGCAACAGTGAGAACTGGACATGGAACAACAGACTGGTCCCAATAGTAAAAGGAGTACGTCGAGGCTGTATATTGTCACCCTGCTTATTTAACTTCTATGCAGAGTACATCATGAGAAACGCTGGTCTGGAAGAAGCACAAGCTGGAATCAAGATTGCCGGGAAAGATATCATTAACCTCAGATATGCAGATGACACCACCCTTAAGGCAGAAAGAGAAGAACTAAAAAGCCTCTTGATGAAAGTGAAAGAGGAGAGTGAAAATGTTGGCTTAAAGCTCAACATTCACAAAACGAAGATCATGGCATCTGGTCCCATCACTTCATGGGAAATAGATGGGGAAACAGTGGAAACAGAGTCAGACTTTATTTTGGGGGCTCCAAAATCACTGCAGATGGTGATTGCAGCCATGAAATTAAAAGACACCTACACCTTGGAAGGAAAGTTATGACCAACCTGGATAGCATATTAAAAAGCAGAGATATTACTTTGCCAACAAGGGTCCGTCTAGTCAAGGCTATGGTTTTTCCTGTGGTCATGTATGGATGTGAGAGTTGGACTGTGAAGAAGGCTGAGCACCAAAGAATTGATACTTTTGAACTGTGGTGTTGGAGAAGACTCTTGAGAGTCCCTTGAACGGCAGGGAGATCCAACCAGTCCATTCTAAAGGAGATCAGTCCTGGGTGTTCATTGGAAGGACTGACGCTGAGGCTGAAACTCCAGTACTTTGGCCACCTCATGCGAAGAGCTGACTCACTGGAAAAGACTCTGATGCTGGGAAGGATTGGGGGCAGGAGGAGAGGGGACGACAGAGGATGAGATGACTGGATGGCATCACGGACTCGATGAACGTGAGGCTAAGTGAACTCTGGGAGTTGGTGATGGACAGGGGAGGCCTGGCGTGCTGCAGTTCATGGAGTCGCAAAGAGTCGGACACATCTGAGCGACTGAACTGAACTGAACTGATGTGGACCATTTTTAAAGTCTTCATTGAACTTATTACAATACTGCTTCCATTTTATGTTTTGGTTTTTTGGCTGTGAGGCATGTGGGATCTTAGCTCCCCAACCAGAGAATTGAATCCATACCCTCTGTATTATAAGGTGAAGTCTTAAGTCCCTATATACTATATACACTATTTAGTATATAAGGTCTTATATACTGGACAGGGAAGCCTGGTGTGCTGCAGTCCATGGAGTCGCAAAGAGTCAGACATGACTGAGTTCCCGAACTGACCTAATACATAGATAAGTGTATATATAGTACATATATAAATATATAGTACTTATAAGTATATATACTTTAGTATACTGTAGGTAAACAGTATACTATAGTCTTATACTTTAGTATAAGTCCCCATATACTATATACACTAAGTCTCCATACATTATATGCACCATTTTAAACTAATTGGCTGTCCATCTGTTTCCCAGAGAAGCCACAAAGAAATCCAAAGCCTGCCCTAACCTGGCCCAAGGTCACTAGACTATTGCTGGATAAATGAAAAAAGAGCAGCTATTGGAAGTGTTTTTCAGTTGTTTAAGGGTTTTTCAATATTTTCAGCCAGGGATGAATATACAAAATGACACCACATATTTGGTAAGTGACAGTTTGAAAAAGTCAAAGAGTGAAAGTGTTAGTCGCTCAGTCATGGCCAGCTCTTCGCGACCCCATGGACTGTAGCCTGCCAGGCTGTTCAGTCTATGGAATTCCCCAGGCAAGAATACTGGAATGGGCAGCCATTCCTTTCTCCAAGGGACTTCCCAACCCAGGGACTAAACCTGGGTCTCCTACATTGCAGGCCGATTCTTTACTGTCTGAGGCATCAGAGAGGTTACACTATACCTCTTGCTTATTACTATTTTCACATTCCCAGTTATCTCTACATAATGAAGCACATAACTCCAGGTGCCATTCATATAAACCACATGGGTTGTCGCTCCTTGTTTCCCATTAACATCTTAGCTAGTACCCAACTTCCCCACTTAAAGTCAGCATTTCTACATGTAAAGGCTGTAAGAAGAGTCTCTGGGGGGTGGCAGCGGGGCAGGCTTGACCTGTGTAGTCAGAGGACCTGAGTAAAAATGGAACATTGATTCTAACATTTAGCAATCTAAATTAACTTTCTTCAGCACTATTCCCATCTCTTAAAATGAGCTAAAAGCATTTTCTGATTAATAAGATTGTGAAGTAAACAAAAGAAATACAATTGCTATTGACAGCCAAGCTTTACTATACAAACACCATTTACTCCCAACAATCCCCCCCCACAATACCACCAACAGAAGCAAAATACTAAGACATTATTTTCTTAATTTGTGTCTTTAATAATTAAATAATTAAATATTTGTGTCTTTAATAATTTCCCTTGCAAGACTATGAATGTCTTAAGGGCAAAGGACTGAGATTTATTATATTTTCTACTCTAGGACTCAGTACAGATTCAAATACTTGAACTTTATTATTTTATGACAATATTATAAGCAACAACTACTCTATATGGCACTGTTACACTCAAGTTTTATTACATTTACTTGACTGCACTATTTGACATTTTTTACTTAAGTATAGCTTACGTACAGTATTACATTAAGTTACATTAAGTTAACACTGATTCAAAAATGTTATGGTTTAGACTCCATTTATAGTTATGATAAAATATTGGCTATATTTCCTGCACTGCACAATATATTCTTGCAGCTTATTTTATACATAAAAAGTTTGTACCCCTTAATCCCCTACCCATATCTTACTGCTCCCCTCTTCCCTCTCTCTACCACTAGCTTGTTCTCTGTTATCTGACTAGTACACTAGATTTTAGTGACTCTCTCCAGACATCCAAGTCCAAATCTAAAATGTCCAATACCCAATGTGATTAATCCCCCAAATACAGGTGAAAGACTCAAACACAGTATGATTCTTCCAACTCCTTTTGTTGAAAAGTTAACACCTTCACCTCATGTCACCACATCAGAAGTACTGTAGATATCCATCATAAAGTTAAGGGTTTATCAGCGAGAGGCTTTCTCAATTACTTATTCTCATATCTGGTACACACTAATTATTAACAGCTCTAGAGTTCGACATATCTGAGAGGGCTAAAGAAATCTGTACTAAGTGCACTGAGAAAAAGAATCTGTCTCTCTTCTTTTAAAGATTAAATAAATAAAGCCTGATAAAAAGCTTAACCAATAGGGTTTTTCCCACCTTTTAAAAAATATATTTATTTTCTCACATGGTCATGGAAAGAGCACGGACATCAGAGCCAAAGGGCCATGAAACCAAACCTCAGGTCTACTGCCTACTTGCCGAAAAACCCTAAGGCAAAGCAAGTGCTCAGTAAATAGAGGTTATTATTTAATATATGTAATTAGAGTTAATTTTATAAAAGCTACAAGACTATTACATACCTGCACCTCAATCCTACTGAGTTCTGTAAACCTGATATATTTATTTCAGGATGCTCTGTAAAAATGCTGAAGCCTCCTAGCAACTTGTTTATTAATGGAATGAAGTTTCATAAAGTAAAACATAAAAGGGTTAGACAAAAATAGGGAGCAGGAGAGGCGGGTTCAGGGAGCAGGTGTAAACAGCATAATGACCAGGCAAGAAAAGATGACAGGTGAATGGAGGAGCCTGGACAGTGTTCCAACCATAATGGATAACCAGAATGGATAATGTTAAATGCCCTCCCTGTTCTCAACTTTGCACAGGAATTTATTGTGAAGCTAGCACTGGCAGGGGTCTCAGAGGGCAGATTCAGTTCTGTTCAGCTAGAGTCTTTCCAGCTGCTGAGCAGCAGCAGTCAAGGGAAGCGCTGGCAGCCTACGAGGGCCTGCACTCTGGAATGAGCATGTGCTGAGCAGCAGTGAGAACGGCACCAAAAGTAGGATCAGGTCCAGGGACATCACTAAGCCACGGACCCCTCAGCAAAGGACCCCACTATTTGAAAATGTCCCTGATGATGGCAACTAGGGTCTACGGTTTTCAGTTTTGTGAGTCCTAAATCCTTTTTCTTCCAGTTTACTCAGGCATTCAAAGGAGTTAATTTATACCAAGCAAATAAAAAGAAACTGATACATAGGACCCCAAAATGTGTAAATTATAATAAAAGGTACAACTAGCTTGAGGAGCTGTATCATCGTACCATCTTGTCTACAGGCTGTATGAGGAGCACTGAATCAGAGCTATAGGGGTGAGGTGGAAACTCAGAGGTACAACACAAACACTGGGCTTTAGCAATTCCTGACGAACTGCCTTCTAAACTTTCAAGGTATTTCTGTTCAAAAGACTCTCCCTAAGACAACACCATAGGCGAATTCCTGGCCTGAACTCACCCCTCCCATGGATCCCCGTGGCCATTTCTGAAGTCCCTTCGTTTCTTTTCACATTACTTTTCTGATGACCTATTCCAAACCACTGAGATATTTAAATTTACTCACTCCTGAGTTAAGATTCTTAAACAACTTTTGTGTTTTTAAGAGAATCATTATAAAAAGTTAATGAATAACATTCATGAGCTCAAGTATAATAAATTATAATGAAATTGATTGGCAAATAAGGATTAAAATGTCCGGCCAGTTAAAAATTCAAATGTGTGCCAATAAAGACTACAACAGATGCAACTGATCTTTGCAAGCAAAAAGAGTATCCAGAATATTTTTTTAAAAAGAGAATACTAATGATTTTTTTTAAAAATAGTGCTTATTCAATATGTATGACATTCCAGGATACTCTAAAGATGAAATATGAAGTGTGCTTCAGAACTCGATCAATGTTTCTATTATAAACGACTTTAATAATCAGTGCTCACCTTTAAAGAAAAAGTTTGCCCAAATGTAAAATTTCCCACATAAAACAGAACATCAGGGTCTATTCCAATAATGAAAGGTAAATATTTCATCACTGTACATTGATAACCATGAAAAATGCATGGTACGTTCTGGATCAATTATCTGAGGAGCCCAGCTGAACATATTAAACAAAGTTTTAGGAGCTGATCCACTTCACTTCTAGAGAGAAGATACAAGTCAACTTAGCTCTCATTTCACAAGAGACAGAAAGAATGTCCCTGTATTTGGTTACTGAGGTTGAAAACTGAGGAAGATCTCTTCTATTTAGAGCAAATTTAGATCCAGTGAGTAAGAGTGGCTGAGATGTGGAGATCAAATTAAATTCAACACAATGAGGAATTAGGGAGGGAAAGAAATCTTCCTAAAATTGTTTCTAAGAAAAAAACAGCAAAAACAAAGTCTGTGAAAAAGTATGAAAATGTAGAGACCCTTTCTCTTTTCCTCTAGTCTGAGAAATACAAAATGCTGTTTGCTCATTAAGAATTCTTTCAATGGTGCATTCTGATGAAATAAAATTCAAAAGAATGCTAACAGAAAGACCTTGATCTGTTCATATCTTTCAGGGAATATATTTCTATCCAGAATCACAAAACTATCACCAAAGCTGATGGCCAGATATTCCTCCAGGAAAGGGGCATGCAGATACAAGGGAAGGAGAATCATCACTCACAGGGCTGACATACAAAATGATCCTCAGGGGATTAAACCATTTATAACATAAGCTGCATGCACCTGAAAGCATTTTTCTTAAATCTTCATTCTGTCACAACACATGGAATTAGTCGAGCGGACCTCACCTGCCCATGCTGATTTTAGATTACAATAGATGTTGATTCTATCTGTTCCTAACCAACTCAACTGTTTACCTCTCAAACCCTGTCATTTCCAGACACTAAAAAGCTGAACAGTTCTATTTTTCTCTGTATCTTCTCTAACTGCCTTAGGAGTAAAAGAGAACTCCCTTCAACCTGAAGGAAGCCCAGGATTACTGGAACTACAAGACCTGGAAAGAAGGGGAACTCTTTTGAAGAAAATGACCTTTTGAGTTTGTTATATTAGCTAACTCTTGCTGAAAAATTAACATCTTGATTCTGCATCTGGGGAACGAGGAGGCAGGGGACATGCAGAGTTCAGTGGACAGAGGACGCTCAGGATGCAGTGTTTCGTTCTACAGATGAGTATCAGCAAGGAGTGCTGCTCTGTTCCTCATCTGTCCTGCTACTGTGACAATATTTTAAACAAAGGACAGCTTAGGAATGATCAGAATAAATAATAGCTGTGAGCCACATTTTAAATAAACGTAAAATATCACAAAAATGAAATCCGTATTGTCAGTACTCACCCTCATGCGAGAATCACTCTAGGAATAATCACAATCTAGAGACACACCTGCTCATTTTGAGTCCACTCCCTTGCTGCTTCAGAGACGGGACGGCCCAGATGCTTAGCTTTCCTGAGAAATGAATGGCTGCAAGGAGGGTCCCATCTGGAGAGAGGCTCATCTTGAAGATCCCATCCTAGACAACAATTATATTACAGAAATGTCAGAGCAAGGGACTTGTAGCCAATAGAAATAACTTCCAGAAATTAATATCGTTCTTCAGGGTTGCTGTGTCGTAAGCGGTCTCGCATAATTAAGGACTAGGACAGCTTCATAACACTATAAAGGTGCTCCAGAAAACAAAAAACAAGACTCCTGCCCAAATTTTTTTTTTCAATCTCCTTTATAGTGTTATAATTTACATATAACATAAAATCCAAATAAGTATTATAAAAACATTCCTTTATATCACACAGATTACTATGAGTTCTCAGTATGGGTTGATGTTGACAAAATTATGCATTTTGAATTTCATAATTTTTACAAGATTCTATATGAACACGATGCCTGGACTATTCTACACCGTGGACAAATCACAAGTTCATGCTGTGAATGAGAAGCAGAGAAAGAGATGGAGGGGTGAAGGGTTCAAAGGGAATAAAAGATCAACTAGAGGAAAATGCATGCCTTAATTTAAGAAACACTTTAGATGGGTAAGATTTTTCATATCTGCTGGAAAATTATTTAATTTAAGGAATCTAAGTGTTGCCACAAAACAGACACTTTGTAATACACTGACCTTACATGGCCAAACCTGGGCTACAAGAGGAAGATTAGCCTTCCCAGTTCTACTTGTCCACATAATCTCAGTCCTTTCCCACAAGGACACCAGGTTTGCTCAGTTACCACAAGAGAAACCATCCCCAGCAGAGATGTTACCTACTGAACAACTACAACAGAAGAACTGAAGAACTGAAGAAATACTAACTGAAGACCTATTTCCCATTCAACCATTTATTAAGAAGAGGCTCTAAGGCAGTCTCCCCACAAAAAATAAAACAGACCAGAGAATGGCAGTCCACAACCATATTTCTCCTGCACATTTAGAAAAGCTGGCAACACAGGGCCCAAAGGGCATAATCGGCTGGAACTAGGTAGTAGTTACCCTCTTAGAAGGGTCATGAGCTTTCCAGCTAGCCAAAACTCCCATTATTTTCTATTATGGCCCCAAGATTAAGGCTGAAAGCTACAGAACTGAAAAGTAACAATGACTATCCAAAAAACAAAAAACAGAATTTACAATGAACTTGATTCACCGTTATTATCTACCTGGCCTCTGCAGACAGAGTTTAAGTGCTCAGGTCTAAAACAACTAGGCACACTGGCCATCAAAACCAAGGAGAGCAGTTTCTGGAAGTGAGGGACACTGCTGGATAAGTGAACAGACAAGATTAGCATACTCTAATCTCCTCATTGAGGACTAAAATTACTTTAATGGGATATAACAGATCTACTCCAGATTGTCATAATGAAATGTAGGAGATCGAAATACAAATGCTTGAGAAGGAGAAGCAAGGCAAGCAAAAGCACATCCAGCAAAAATCTGCATATACCACATCTCTTCCTCTGTGATGGAGATGGAACAATGAGTAGAAGATGAAAGTGAACGTGAAGTCCCTCAGTCGTGTCCAACTCTTTGCGGCCCCATGGGATTTTCCAGGCAAGAATACCGGAATGGATTGCCATTTCCTTGTCTAGGGGATTCCTCCCAATCCAGGGAACAAACCTGGGTCTCCCACACTGGAGGCAGACTCTTTACTGTCTGAGCCACCAGGGAAGCCCCAACAAGTAGAAGATGAAGGACCTAGCATCTTCCTCTCACAACTCTATGTCAACTAGCTCCGTGTTCTGCACAAGACGGGCTTCTGAAGCACTGATCTGTGTTAATGAAAAGAACTTTCTACCCATTCTTCAGAGTTTACAGATGAAGAAACTGAAGACCTGAAGTGTAACAACACTTGCCCAAGATCATCATTCTATATAAACAGCAGGACCGGAACCACATGCAAAGTCTCCCTCCAGCTCCACGTGCTGAGGGCACCACGATCACTGCCCTCACCTAGGCCACAGCCTTCGACTAGTGACAGGCATGCTTCTCAGTAGAAATCATGATCAGGTATACTTTACTGCTTCAGCACCTGAACAGTCAGTCAGGTGCTGAGTGTGCTCCGTATGGTAACATGCGGGAACTCCATTAAACAGCTCCACTAAAAGTGCTTTGAGGAAGAGAGGCGGGAGGGGCTTCAGGATGAGGGACACATACATACCCACAGCTGCTTCGTGTCAACGTATGGCAAAAACCACTACAGTATTGTAAAGTAATTAGCCTCCAATGAAAATTAATTAATTAATTTTAAAAAAGTGTTTTGAAAGCAAGTAGGAAGTTTATAAAAACACACATACACACACCAAAAAAAAAAAACTAAACCAAAAAATGTACACTGAATAATGTGAATAACTTAACAGCAGCATTATGACCAGGGAAATAATGAGTGACTATGCTAAACATCCTTCTGTTTTCATCCCTCCCTCTCTTCCATCCTTCCTGTACACTTAAGCAATAAATATATTCACCGAAATGTCCCCACTGGGTTTTTTCTGGATGCCCTTAGTTTCCTTTGATGCCACAACATCCACACTGCAAAAGTACCACTCCCTTCCATAAGCATTTTGTTGCAGAAATTTGCACTCATACACACACACAAAAGCTAAAACTGCAGTATAATCAATACCCTTGGGCCCAACAACCATCTTAAACAAACATCAACATTTCAAGCTTGTCTCACATGTCATTCCCCAATCACCACAATGCCACTGGGGACTTTTGTCCCCTGAAGGACTTTAAAGCAAATCTCAGGCATTACACCCATACACGTAAAATACACATTAAATGTTTGTTTCTTTCAAGTCTCAAGTTATCTGTTTAATTTCCATAAACATGCACAGTAAGAAGACATGTTTATTAGTAGGAACTGAATTGTAGCCTGCCAAAGATAGATAAGTCACCTATATTACTTTAGAAATACAGTGATTTCCTTCTAAAGTATAAACTCTGCTTTTTATTTGTAGAAAGTTTTCTGAGTGTCTACAGCATGCAGGGTATTTCTGGACCAGACATAATTTATTATACTGTCAGTAACTGCAACACAAGATGTAAAGTCACAGTTAGAAAATCCATGCTGAATTCTGTGAGCAGAGTGTGCAGTACTCAGAAACCTGAGCAGAGTCTGCAGTATTCAGAAACCGCAAAGTCTGTTGGTTGGCAAAGAAGAGAATTCAGGAGAGTGTGCTCTGGAAATAGGAGGAAATGGCTTTTCAACCAACTGTACACCACAAAAAAAGTAAACCTCAAACATTCAAATCCTGCCTATTGTATTAAGACTTGTCAACCTATGTGAATAACAATCTTGTTCTCTTTTCCATCAAAATTAAATTGTTGTAAAGGCAACAAAATTCAGATGTAACTAATTTTCACTTTGGTTAAAATATATCTGTGAATTTCTTTCACAGTCCTCAAATATGAATGCCATTTTCATTTTAATCATCAACAGCTGGAATGTTGTTCAATAATATGTAACTTAGCACTTTTATCCAATATGGTACAAAAAAGTCCTAGCCAGAGCAATTAGGCAAGAAGAAGAATTAAAAGGCATACAGTTCAGAAAGGAAGAAGTAAAACTGGCTCAGTTTGCAGATCACATGATATTATATATAGAAAAGACTCTATCAAAAACCTGTTAGAATAAATAACTTTATAAAATTGCAAGATTAAAAAATCAACATACAATTTCTATACAGTAAGAGCAAACTATCAGCAAGAGAAATTAAGAAAACAATCGTATTAACATCAAACCAATAAAATATTTAGGAATAAATTTAAACAAGAAAGTGAGAGACATATACACTGAATGCCATAAAACATTAATGAAAGAACCTGAAGAAGGCACAAATTAAAGAAATTCCATGTTCATGGACTGGAAAAATTACTATTGTTAAAATGTATATACTACCCAAAGTGATCTATAGATTCAATGCAATCTCTGTCAAAATTACAAAGGCATTATTTACAGAGATAGAAAAAATAATCCTGAAATTTGTATGGTACCACAAAAATACCCAAGGAGTCAAAATAATCCTGACAAAGAAGAACAAAACTAGAGGCATCATACATCCAGATTTAAATTACGCTGCAAACAGTAATAAACACATATGAAGCTGGCATAAAAACAGATACACAGGAGAATGGAATAGAACAGAGGCCAGAACTAAACTCAAGCATATATGATCCATTAATTTACAACAAAGGAGCTAAGAATATACAATGGGGAAAACAGTCTCATCAATAAATGATACTGGAAAAACTGGACAGCCACATGCAAAAGAATGAAAGCAGGTCCCTATTTTATATATAAATTAATATATAAAGAATTAATTATATTAATCTTTATTCTTCAACATGGAATATTATTCATCTTTTTAAAGGAAGGTAATCCTGTCATTTGCAAAAAAACATTCATGAGACTGGACTGCATTTTGCTAAGTGAAATAAGCCAGATTAAAAAGGGCAAACACTATGCTGTATCACTTTTACACAGAATCTATAAAGACAATCATAAGTCAAAAATCGTTAAGTCAAAATCATAAATACAGTGAATAGAATAGTGTTTGCCCTAGCAGGGGCTGGGGACTGGAGGAAAGGCAGAGGTTGATAAAGTTGTATAATCTTTCAGTTATAAAATGAATAAAGTCTGAGGACCTAATGTATAACACTGATAGCTACAGATGATAACACTGTATTGTATAATTGAAATTTTTTGAGGGTAGGATTTAAGTATAACAGAGACACAAAAGTAAATATGTGAGGTGATACATGTATTAATTAAGTCAGTGGCAGAAAATCTTCTCACAATGTGTATGTACCTGTATCAAATCATCAATTTAACTGTCTTACAATTTCATTTGTCAATTATCTCTCAGCAAAGGTGAGGAAAAGAAAAACAGTGACTATCACTCACCACCTGCTTCAGTTTACTCCATGAGGTTTTAACTTTAAAGGTGGTCTAGCAAACTAAATACTTGGTAAGTGATTATCAAGGGGTAGAATTATCGCAAGAGGATTTACAAGGACATTTCTGCACAGTAAACTGTCTTTGTACATTAATAATTCATTTATAGCCCTTTTAATTAAGTTCACTGTCAATTTTCCATTTTACCCCTTCCCATCTTAAACTGCTCCCTAAAATTCTTTAAAAGACATTTTTCTCTTACTTCACTGACTCTCTTGTGTAGCACTGTGATACTAACAAAACGCTACTGAAGTCATGTGAACATTATTTTAACGTCTACTTCCACTTACATTAAATCACTAGCTCAAATGTCCATTTGATTTTGTGTTAATTAAAAACACTAATTAAAGTCTTCTACAACTTGCAGCAATATTTGGAGTAGGAACTGTCTTCTCTCAAAAGATGCAGTAAAACTTTTCAACTGTCTATTCTAAGAGACTTTTTTCAATGTTAAATATCAGATTTTTGTATGTACACTAAATTGTCTCACTTTTTCAGCTGTTTATCATCCATACAGAGCAATCAAAAAACAAGTGATTTCCAATTTTATTATACCTTTCATACAGACAAGCTATATTCAAATCAAAGGACTGAATTCTATCACATGCATTCAAAATGTTCTAAATTATTACATATGCTTAAAGAAAAACTCAGTTCAATAAAAGGTGAATTTGTAAGCACTGCTCTTCCAACACTCAACATTTATTGAATATTACATATTTAGTAACACACAGTACAAGCCAGGCACTGTTTTATACTCTGGGGAACCTGCAGTGAACAGAACAAAGATAAATCCCTGCCCTCAAGGAGTTCAGCAGACAGTTGAACCCACTATAGTTTAGAAGTCTGACTCAAAAAGTAATGCTCTTATGAACTAATATGGTCACAGAAAGAACAACAGAGGCAACACAGTAAATTAGAAAGAATAAAGTACATGGATGGCAGAGGCCAAGGCATTTAGTCTTTCATATAGTTCTTCATCTGCAAGATAAAGACAAACTCCATGAAATGGCCAAAGAGAATGCTAACGGGAAAACTGTAATGCAAGGGAAGGAATATTTTAAAAATCAACAAATAAAAAGTATATACTATGGACAAGGATACAAAATTCCCAAGTAAGATAAAATAAGAAGATTCAAAGATATATAATGCTTCCAGGAGACTTCTTTGGGCTATATTCCCAGACCCAAGAGGACTAGGTTCATTCTTGAAATTTTCTTTTAATTTTCCTTATTGAGATAAGAATGACCTACATAGTAAAATACACAAATCTTCAGTGATCGGCTTCATGAATCCTTATTAATGCATACATCCATATAGTGTATAATTAAGAGCAAATTCAGGTGAAAATCTATCATGTTTAAGGTTCACTCAACTTTGTCCTTAAGTGGACTCTGGTGAAGATGTTTTCTAAGTTAAGCCAATCTGCATTACCTGTTCTTGTCCCTGACGACTGTAAAACTTGCCACTGAACATCCTTAATAATCCCAGTGTCTTTGGTACCTACAAAATAAACACATATCATACAATTAAAGATCAATGGAACACTTCCTCATTGTATAAAGTCCTTTCATCATGCAATGAAAACTACAGCATACCCAGTATTTTAGGAAATGATTAAGAAAATCAGTAACTATCAGGAAATTTTGGTGAGATTTTGTTTTTGTTTGGGAAAAAATTGACCAAGTGACAAATCTTACAAAATAAAGTCATAATCAAAATTTTTTAATATATACATAAGTCTAATACAATCTATGCAAATTAGAATCTAATGAGCAGCTCTTAAATGAGACTGTCCCAGGTTGCCAATAGAAATTTCATTCATGAAGAAACTGATCCTATTCTTGGAAAATACCATAATAAAATAATTTAGAAACAAGTATTTGAAATAATATAACACAGACTATTTTTGTCTCTAGATTTAAAAGCAAGAGATAAAGCTATAATATTTTAGAAATGGAAAATGTGTATAACTAAAGTTGTACAGAGAACTTGAAACACCAGTACACTGCTGGTGGGAACATAGAATAACACAGCCACCGTGAAAAAGTCTGGCAGTCGTTCAAAAGGTTAAGCAGAATTATTGTATGACCCAGCAATTGCATCCTAAGTTTATACCCCAAAAACTGAAAACAGGTGTTCAAATACTTGCCACAAATGTTCATAGTGACACTATTAATAATAGCCAAAATGTACAAACAACTCAAATGTCCACGAACTACAGAATGTAGGATATCTATACAACAGAGTATTATTCAGTCATAAAAAGCAATGAAGTATTGATGCATTCCACAATTTGGATGAACATCAAAAATACGCTGCTAAATGAAAGAAGTCAGATATAAAATCTCATACTGTATGACTCTGTATGAAATTTTCAGAATAGGTAAATTCATGGAAACAGAAAGCAGCTCGGTGATTGCCAGGAGCTGGGGAGAGGGGACTGTTTAATGGGACTGGCGTTTCCCTTCGGGGTGATGAAAATGCCCTGGTCCTGGACAGTGGTGGTGGACACACAACACCGAATGCACCAAATGCCACTAAACTGTGCACTTTAAAATGCTTAATGGCCAATTTTATGTTACATGGACTTCACTGTAAAAGAAACAGGCAAACAGGGGAGCATGCTTGAGTTGAGGTTAAAATGTTCCTACCAGAACTTTTGAGTAGCTAAAGACATTACTAGTGGTCTAGCTCCACATTTCCTCCAAAAGCAATAAAATGCAAGAAGGGAAAAATAAATCCCCATGAAATTTATTTCAGCTAAACGTGAAGAAGATAAAAGATAATCCAAACTTCAAAATCACTGTAGGCAGAAGGAGAAAACTCCCAATGTGTCATCTGCACTGCTCTTGCCAACCTCCACATTCCATCCACCCCAACCCAAGCCCACCATCAAGCTTGGTGATAAGCAAAACCAGACTGCAAAAATTACTGCAGGGTTGAGAAGGACAGATGAGACAAGCTAGCATAGAGGTCTAAGGTCTATCTAAAACCATCACCTATAGTCACAGTCCAAGAAAACTTTCCAGAAATGAAAACAGATCTAATCTATACATTGAAAGCATGAACGGGTACCTGGAAAAATTAACCCAGAAAAATCAACTCCAAGAAATAGTCCAGGAAGTCTATTAGATTCCAAAGTGACAGTTGCTCAGTTGTGTCTGACTCTTTGTGACCCCATGGACTACACAGTCCATGAAATATATATATTCAGGTCAGAATACTGGAATGGGAAGCCTTTCCCTTCTCCAGGGATCTTCCAAACCCAGGTATTGAACCCAGATCTCCTACACTGCAGGCAAATTCTTTACCAGCTGAGTTACAAGGGAAGTTCAAGAATATTGGAGTGGTAGCCTATCCCTCCTCCAGCGGATCTTCCCAACCCAGGAATCAAACCAGGGTCTCCTACATTGCAGGTGGATTCTTTACCAAGCAAAGATACAAAAACCCTCAAAGCCTCCCAACAGAATGGCCAAATAATACACAATGGGAAGATAATCTGACTCATATCAACTTTTCAAATTTCGCACCCAAAGCAAAGCAGTATTTTATTAAGTTCAATGAAAGAACAAGTAAACCAAAGGTCTTATGTCCATGGAAGTTTGCCTTCAAATATCCAAGCTATGAAAAACAATTCCAAACACATAAGAACCTAAGAAACTCTTCATCTATGAGCCCCTCTCAAAACATCGATCAAAGGATAATTTCATCCAACCAAGAGGTAACTGGGAAAACTCCAAAGTGGAAATGAGCATTTTAAAATATATAAATGAACACCTATGACTAAAGAAAAATGAGGACAAGAGCTGAAGCTAATGTATAAATACTGTGTATTTTGACAAAATAGAAATAAATAGGAAAAGGAGAAGAAAGGAGAGGGGAAGGGGAAAATAAAATCAAATAACTGATTTTTGTATAAGTAATTAGAACTAAAGAATACCAATTAACTAGTAAAATATTGGAGGGTATTGATACCAGTAACACAATTTCAGTGACATCATGGAGGTAAAGCCCCATCCAGGTAAATTCTAGAGAGAACAGAAAAAGAGGAAACTGATCAAGTATAGAAGACTCATGGAAAAAAAAAAAAACGAGCTGGCATCAGGATTTAGTAGGGTCTAAGTGCCCTAAACTAAAAAGGGTTTACAATGGGAAAAATAAATGCACACTGCTTGCTGATAAACCTCACTGGGAGCAAGATTCATGATTTGGAAAAATATTCTTCAATAAGTAAGAGTGTGAGATCCAGTGGACAAACAGAGCAGCTAGCCTTGGCTCAGTCCAAGCATAGCTCATCTGTAATATACAAGAGAAAAATACAAAGCTCAAGTGTCGATGGAGGCTCTTTATGAAAATATTCTGGTTACTTCTATTTTCTCAGAGAAACAAGATATCAGAAAGCCCGTATTCTCTCCACAGCAACATCCCATATTAAAGAGGCAGCAGCATCAGCTACAAAAAAATAATTTGGTTCCTTTTTATACCCTTTTCCAAAATGTCCACCTTAAAAATACAAGTAGACAATAATGAACACTGTAGAACATTTTATTGTTTATCATCTCATTTGAACCAGACAAGAGCCGTGAGACATGAGCAGTAGAGCTGAGCTAGGGTTCCAACTCCAGCCTTCGGAGTCCTGAGCCCAGGCTCCCCTCTCCCCCTCCCCAGCGACTGGACTCCCCCAGGATCTGCTACAGCTTCTTGCTCACATCTGGGCACACAGCTGTATCCTCCAGCCCAGTGCACAAACCCCTGAGGGCTGCTACCTTGATGTTCTGACACCTGCAGCAGTGAATCGATGTTGAACAAATGAATAAATAAAACTCTCACACAGATGACACCGACATTAATTTGGAAGTGTTGGTCAAGGCATCTATTGAATTTTGCATAGCCTCTTTTACAGCCTCGCAGCCTTGAGAGATACGAGAATATACGTCTCAGCAGCACTTTTCTGTCAATAGCCACTCTGACACAATAGCAGCCTTAAACAAACAATAAGCGGTTCGATGCGAACAATATCTGCCACCTGACAAGAGGAACTAATCCTATAGCTTGAAATTACTTTGAGGGAGGGGAAGGCTACGCAGAATGATTGCGAGTTTAGCTGCAGGACACATTTAAAAGGCACTAACGTAATTAAAATACACTCGCAGCATTTCAAGAAGTTTATCATACAGCGGAGCCCTCAATTTGCAATTCAATATTTCCCCCACTTATTCTGTCAGTGCACAAGCAATTTTCTTTTAAGAGACTCCAATATTGAAGCTTCAGGCCAGAGAAGGAAGGATCATACATAGCAGAGCAGATTCCAATACTTCAGGGAGGAGCAAAGTGAAAGCACAGAGAATTCAAAGAAGCCACAGTGAGAAAAGGCTTCGTAGGACGTGACAGTTCTTCATGCCTCCCCTGTCCCAGACTCTGTCATAAATACACCTGATGACACCCCACTGAAACAGCCCTTCACAGTTAGCCAACTTCGCTCATCTCATATCCTCCACACTTACCTATTCCTTCTTTTTTTCCCCTCAACCTTTAATATTTTGACAAATTTTATAGTTACTGAAAAGGTGAAATGACTACACAATGAAATACCAAATATACCTTTTACCTGAGTTCACCAATTAACATTTCACCATGACTGCATTTTCTGTATGCATATGTACACTTTTTAAAAAATTATTTTTTGAGTGAACCATTTAAAAATAAGCTGCAGGGACATCCCTGGTGGTCCAGTGGTTAGAACTCAGTGCTTTCACTTTCATTGCTGTGGTCTGGGTTCAATCCCTGGTTAGAAATTAAAATCCGGGAAGCCTCATGGCACAGTCAAAAAAAAAAAAAAAAAAAGTCCCTAAGCTGTAAGGACTTCCCTGGCAGTCCAGTGGTTGGGATTTCACCTTTCAAGGCAGGGAGTTTAATCCCCTGGTTGAGAGGGCTAAGATCCTACATGCCCTGCGGCCAAAACCCAAATCGTGCAACAGAAGCGATACGATACCATATTCAATACAGATTTTTTAAAAATAAGCTGCAGACTTACAGTCAAGAGATAAAGCTGTTCAAACTCTTTTCAGGATTTGCTCTGAAACATCTCACATATAAAACGACAAGCCGAGTGTGAAATCAGGGGAAGGAACACGACTAAATTATTACAAATATGAAATACGACATCCAACTGCTATCTCATTCGTTTTTTAAATAAATTACCGGAGAATCATCAGAGCATGAATCTGATGGTGCCAATGAGAGGTATGTAATTTCACACGGGGTGTGAGGAAAGGGCTAAACAGAACTACGAGGCCTGGTGCCATCCCTGCCGCCCTATTTTTCAGTTGCCAAAGTCTCCCGGGCCTTGAGCTCCTGATCTATGAAATGTGGCTAATAAACACCCAAACCGAACTCCTTACTGGATCTTGCAGAGAGAATAAATGGGTGCTAGAGTGAGTAGAATGATCATGAATGGAAGGAAAAGCACAAGGCACAGTACTATCTGAACCGATCGACAAACATAAACAGCTTTAAAGTCTGGTGCCATACTGAACCAGTAGTTGGCCTAGTTAAAGAAAAAAAAATCACTACCTTGTTGGGCTAAATTCACCATCACGTATGTCAGCATATGCTAAAAACTAAACAAACGAACAAACAAATGGAGGCCCACTATGACTGCCAAAGATTTCTCTCCAAAAGTACTCCTTCACTGGCTCTTCAGCCTTGAAACATTCAACCGCTGTTTTAGAGGATTATTTTCAAATCATTATTTTGAGACAGAAATAATGGAACAAGTACATTCATTTTGAGACAGAAACAGTGGACTGAGTACACTCACAGGGCTAAGCATCACTTATGCCACGTTTCACTCCAGTCTCGTGGTTTCTCCCCTCACTAGAAAAACATGAATGCCCACCGCATATCAGGCAACATGCTAAGCACAGGGTCCATAATTATGATCATACAGTTTATGCAGAAAAACAAATACAAATCACACAGTGGCCAATATAGTCAAAGTGAAAGTCGCTCAGTTGTGTCCGACTCTGCAGCCCCAAGGACTATGCCATCCATGGCATTCTCCAGGCCAGAATACTAGAGTGGGTAGCTCTTCCCTCCCCCAGGGGATCTTCCCAACCCAGGGATCGAATCCAGGACTCCCGCATTGCTGGCAGATTCTTTACCAGCTAAGCCACCAGGAGTCAACATGGTAGAAACAATTAACATTCACTAACGTCTAGTTTTTCTCTCCTTTCTGGACACAGAAGACTATTTCCCAGAGCCTCTGAAGGTACATAATAACAATCTACAGGATGAGTTACAGGAAGTGAACGATGAGCAGAAGTGATGTCACCTCTGGTGTGAGACAGTAAGAAGTCCCTCCTTTTACTCCTCTGCTTCCCCACCTAATGCCCTAAACTGAGACAGTGGGCCCTCAAGAGTACCAGCCTCCACAGATACTTTAATCATCACTTGGAACAAGCTTTCCAGGAGTTCATGTTATCAACAGCAGACTTTGCCACAAATAAGGGATATGCTTTCACGAAGTAAACAACAAAAATGTCAGGATTTTTCATTTGTCTGTTTATGTGGCTAATTTTTATTATCACAGTAGAGTCGAGCCTATACTAACTACAGCAGAAAGGAGTGACTGATAGAAAACAGAAGCTCAGTAACAGAGTGAATAAATGAAGAGCTACAGTCCTGATCAATATGTAACAAAATGGAAGAACCAAGGCAGTTAAGAACTTGAACAGGGAACTCCTGCCAGATTTTGCACTCTCATTCTGACACTTGCTAGCTGGCTGACCCAGCTAAATTTCATCTTCTTCATCAACAGACTTGGGCTACTAACAATACCTATCTCAAAGGGTTACTGAGAGTTAAATGAGCTACAACCTGTGAGAGTGCTCAGAACGGCTGCAAGAGCATCAAAGGACTTAATAAATGTCAAGGTCTAAAAAGCAAATGCAAGTAACAGTACTGCTAAATCATTTTTCTTCATATCTGCAAATATTTTGACTAAAAATGAGACCAAGTTAAATAAAGCATGCTTTAGATAAATTTGATATTTGATAAAAGTCTTAAAATTTCACTTGTATTAAGTCACTTTCCTCATTTAAGGCAGATTGCTTCTTTCTCCATATATCTTACAAAGGGCTTATCTAAGACCTTTAGATAAGGTCTAAATGAACAAAATGAAATACCATAAATGAGACTTACTGCAGTGACCCTGTCGCCACCATGAGTAACGGGCTTATAATACGGTGATCCTGAAAGAACTCTCCAGGCAGAGAGTCCACAGCTAGCAGCTTTTGATATGCCCACTTCAGCAGTTTCACATCCGCCAACCAGCAAAAGTCTAAAACAGAGACAGACAGAGAAGCGATAAATTACAAATATGAACAGGACAACATCAAAACAAAGAGAGTGGAAACGCTTACTTCCACAAGGAAAACCAAAATAAAATTAGAAGGTAAATATTTTAGAGGAAACAACCAATAGAGCAGACGGTTTCTCAACTAGAATTTCACCTTCATTGACACATTGAAACATCTGAAACCAAGATGAGAACTTGGAAATGTAAAAAGAAATGTTTTCAGGTTGGTCACTGAGTAGCTAAGAAACTGTATCCACACCAATAAACTTAAATAAACTGATACATCCCTGACATAAATACACTTGCATGTGTACAACAAGCAGCCTATAGGAACCTGCAGCACGGCACAGGCAGCTCCGCTTGGCTCTACGGTGACCCAGACTGGTGGGACGGTGGTAGCGGGAGGCAGGCCCACGAGGGCGGGGACAGATGTTTACGTAGATCTGATTCACTTCAAAGTCAGCAGAAACCAATACAACATTATAAAGCAACTATCCCTCAATAAATTAATAAACATAAACGGATATGTCACCTCACAGACGTGTCTATATTAAGTGCAGCAGTGCACTGGACGTCATGAGGACACAGTTACAGATGCTAGGAAAACAAAAAATGACAGCCAGGAGTGCTGCGGATGGGACACACCTACACAGGAGCAACTGTGCTGAAGTGAGACTGCTCAGTAGCTAAGCCCCCACTATGGCCTGCTCGCTCCACTTCACGCAGTCAGAGGCCAGTTACCAACAGGGCAAAGCACTCTAACAAGCAGAGCAAGGGCAAAGACCACCACACACAAACTAAGCCAATTAACAACGGAAGCCAACAGTCATGATTTTTAGAGTAAAATCATGTGCAGTAAATCTGGCAGGGCGCTATCTAAGACATTGTAATCACTCGTCAAAAAAAAAAAAACAAGAAAAAGGTTTACAGATAAAACTTCTGGTGTCTGAAGGGAGATGCTGTTGTCCACAATAACAATAAGGCAATGGAGTAACAGAAGACAGAAGCCACATCCTTCTCCATGTCTTCATAAATGATAACGGTTTCATGCTCATGTTTTTAAGAGTCCTTATTATTGAGAAATACACACTGGAACATTCAGACAAAACACTACACTGTCCAGGACTGACTTCATGATACTCTAGGCTCGGGGGTGGAGGCTCAGCTGAGGCCACAGATGATGTGATGCCGGCCACGAGTCCACTGTTAACCTGAACAGTAAGCATGAGGGAGTCATAAAGTCTTTTATGATCATGCTACAAATTTTCCATACAGAACTTTTATTTTTAAGTCATTGTGTTAGGAAAAACTTCTCTGAAGAAATAAAAGCAAAACAGGTAGCTTTGAATGTTTACATTTCTGAAACTAGTCATAGCACTTTTTCAAACAGAAAACATGCAATTCTCACAAAGACATATCTTTAAAAATTAGTAGCCTGTTGTTATAACAAAAATAAAACACAATCTGAGAATTCAACAAACCTCTAAAAGGACAGGACAAAACAGATCCAGATAATGGAAATAATTTCTCTCTACTCAGTGTGCAATAGTGACTCTCTCTCTATATATATATGCACATACACACAGCATATGATACTTTTTTCAAGGGGTTAAGCATTATTATTTGAGGTGAACTACTATGCCATGGAGGTAACATATATCATACCTCATTTTCAGATTTTAAAATATATGTATAAAACTTTACGTTACCTGACTAAAGAAGGACAGCTAACTGAGATTTCAGTTTCATTCTTCATCTCCTGATCTTAATTCTAGAAGACATTTCCTCCCTATGAATTCTGATAAACATGGTCACGCAGAGATCAAATTGGCTACAATAAGATAAGCTTGATTAAAAATGAAAGAGATTCAATAACTGCTTTCAAACAGCCTTTCTGCCATTCACGCCAGACTGAAGCGTAAGCGGAAAGGAGACAGAAAGATGGAACTAATCGAGTATTGTTCCCACCAGATGGGATGGCAGCTCTGGGATACTGATGCTGCAGCTATAAGACTGTGCGTGTGTTCACCCATGCAGGCAGACAAGTGTGCTTGCTTGTGCTTAAAGGGAGGGGGCACCGAGACGATTTCATCAGCATAGTCGCAAAGGGGTTACCAGCAGCTACCTGATACAGGGTTCACATAGCGATGAACAAGGTATGCTCCCTGCATTCAAAAGCTCGCTCTCCAATTAAAGCACATGAAAATAAGGAACAGCTGAGAGCACAGAATTAAATGGTGCAAAAGGTAACACCCATATCTGGAGATGATAACACAGGTGACATCTACTGAAGACTTATCTTCAGTTATATGTGCCAAGGGGTATCAACCCCAAGTCAAGATGTTAACTTGGTCCATCACGTCACTGTTTTACATGACTCAGTGTTGACAAGCTCTCAGCTTTTAGTGATTAAGGTGGAGTGGGCGGGGGAGTAGATTGGTACTGATGCCTAACATAGCAAATAAACCTTCTTCATCATGATTAGTTTTAGAACAGGTATCCTGGGCAGCACTAACCAAAATGAAGTGAAACCATGTAAACAGTCAATGGAAATGAGAAAAGTGCAAGGCCCAGCACCATAAATGCAATAAATGTTTCCTGAGTGAGTAAATTTAAAGCTCCAACTTTCTCCTGAAGTAGCACAGAGAAAAGGATGCTACAGAGTCCTTTCCTCTCCACACCCTTCCTCGTTCTTCCTAGAGTTCAGCAGTAAGATATGAGAAGATGAAGTGGGGGATGGGGGTTCTGGCAACAGGGGTGAGGAGTCATAAACTGATAAAGAGGGCAGCAGACAACAAGAAAGCGAGAATCTGGTAAAGGACAACATCAGAAAGAAAATTTCAAAATGTTCCTGAAAGATACAAAGTTACAAATACAGAGACAGCCATGTTCTCTGGGCTTCCCTGGTAGCTCAGATGGTAAAGAATCTGCCTACAATGAGGGAAACCTGAGCTCAATTCCTAGGTCAGGAAGATCCCCTGGAGAAGGGAATGACAACCCACTCCAGTATTTCTGCCTGGGAAATCCCATGGACAGAGGAGCCTGGCGGGCCACAGTCCATGGGGTCACAAAGATTCGGACACGACGGAGCGACTAACACTTGCTCTTTCACCATGTGCTTTGACAAACTCCCGCACACCTTAAAAATGCCAATCCTTCTTAGCTTATAAACTGAAAGAAATTTAAAAAAAAAAAATTCTTATGGAACTGAACAAACATGGAATGGAACTAAACAATATATTCAACAGAATTCACATGGGAGAGTAGAGTTCTAAAAAGAGCCAGCTAGGGACTTACTTCCCTGGTGGCCCAGAGCTTAGGACTCTGCTTCCCTGCAAGGGGCATGGGTTCAGTTTTGCTTGGGGAACTAAAATCCCACATGTTGAGCAGCATGGCCATTAAAAAAAAAAAAAATTAACTAAAATAAAGAAAAAAAGAATCAACTCCATTCACACTGATAACCCTTCTCTCCATGGCTTGTGCACTGTGCATCCTGACCCGTCAAACTCTTTCCCACCCTAGTGTCATTAAAATGATCTCCTTCAAATCTGACCATATTAAAACCTAAAATTTCCCTCCACAACGTGCAAAGACAAGTCACACACCAGGAAAAGTTATTTATAAGACATAAAACTAACAGAGTATATGTTTTAGCAGACAGAATCCATAAAGATCACCCACAACCAGTCACAAAGAAAAATGCACAGAGAATAAGTCACAAAAGAGAAAAAATGCATATTAGCATTCTTGCACAAAAGCCAAGAATGCATATTAAAGAAACAAAGATTTACACCAGCCACACTCTATGTTTATAGAGACACAGTAACTCTTATAAAACTACCAGTAAGACTGCAGCAATCATTTTGGAGGACATGACAATATCTAAAAAATGCGTGCCCCTCCCCCAACAATTCTCCAAATTGTGTTCTAAGGTAACTCTGGAGAAATTCTCACACAGGCATTTTATCTCTTGGTAAAAGAATACCTCATACAGCACTGTTTATAATGCAGAAAAATTAGAAATATCTTAAATGTTTACAAGGGATGAATGAATGCAAATTCAGTCAATTCAGGGAAACATATACAGTGTAAAAAGAACTAATAATGAAAATATATACTAGAGATTTCCCTGCTGCTTCAGTGGTTAAAGAATCTGCCTTGCAATGCAAGGAACACAGTTTCAATTCTTGGTCAGGGAACTAAGATCTCATATGCTGCAGACAAACTAAAGCCGTGCACCATAAGTACTGAGCCACATTGGCACAACTAGAGAGTCTGTATGCCTCAAAGAAAGAGCCCACATGATGCGTGAAGATCCTGCATGCCATGACCAACACGAATGCGGCCAAACATGTTAAATATATATATATATATATATATATATATATATATACACATATACATATAAAGGAAGGTTGCACACCAAAACCATGACAGCAGGCTGCCTCTAGAAGTAGGAACTTGTTTGCACTACTGTCTCGCATTTATGTATTTGGGTGAATGCAGAGTTCCAAAGAACTTCAAGAAGAAATAAGAAAGCCTTCTTCAATGATCAATGCAAAGAAACAGAGGAAAAGAACAGAATGGGAAAGACTAGAGATCTCTTCAAGAAAATTAGAGATATCAAAGGAACATTTCATACAAAGATGGGCTCAATAAAGGACAGAAATGGTCTGGACCTAACAGAAGCAGAAGATATTAAGAAGAGGTGGCAAGAATACACAGAACTGTACAAAAAGATCTTCACGACCCAGATAATCATGATGATGTGATCACTCATCTAGAGCCAGACATCTTGGAATGTGAAGTCAAGTGGGCCTTAGAAAGCATTACTACAAACAAAGCTAGTGGAGGTGATGGAATTCCAGTGGAGGTGTTACAAATCCTGAAAGATGATGCTGTGAAAGTGGTGCACTCAATATGCCAGCAAATCTGGAAAACTCAGCAGTGGCCACAGGACTGGAAAAGGTCAGTTTTCATTCCAATCCCAAAGAAAGGCAATGCCATAGAATGCTCAAACTACTGCACAATTGCACTCATCTCACATGCTAGTAAAGTAATGCTCAAAATTCTCCAAGCCAGGCTTCAGCAATACGTGAACCATGAACTTCCTGATGTTCAAGCTGGTTTTAGAAAAGGCAGAGGAACCAGAGATCAAATTGCCAATATCCGCTAGATCATGGAAAAACCAAGAGAGTTCCAGAAAAACATCTATTTCTGCTTTCTGACTATGCCAAAGCCTTTGACTGTGTGGATCACAATCAACTGTGGAAAATTCTGAAAGAGATGGGAATACCAGACCACCTGACCTGCCTCTTGAGAAATCTGTATGCAGGTCAGGAAGCAACAGTTAGAACTGGACATGGCACAAGAGACTGGTTCCAAATAGGAAAAGGAGTATGTCAAGGCTGTATATTGTCACCCTGCCTATTTAACTTCTATGCAGAGTACATTATGAGAAACGCTGGACTGGAAAAAACACAAGCTGTAATCAAGATTGCTGGGAGAAATATTAATAACCTCACATATGCAGATGACACCACCCTTATGGCAGAAAGTGAAGAGGAACTAAAAAGCCTCTTGATGAAAGTGAAAGGGGAGAGTGAAAAAGTTGGCTCAACATTCACAAAACGAAGATCATGGCATCTGGTCCCATCACTTCATGGGAAATAGATGGGGAAACAGTGGAAACAGTGTCAGACTTTATTTTTGGGGCTCCAAAGTCACTGCAGATGGTGACTGCAGCCATGAAATTAGATGATGCTTACTCCTTGGAAGAAAAGTTATGCCCAACCTAGATAGTATATTCAAAAGCAGAGACGTTACTTTGCCGACTAAGGTCTGTCTAGTCCAGGCTATGGTTTTTCCTGTGGTCATGAGTTGGACTGTGAAGAAGGCTGAGCGCCAAAGAATTGATGCTTTTGAACTGTGGTGTTGGAGAAGACTCTTGAGAGTCTCTTGGACTGCAAGGAGATCCAACCAGTCCATTCTGAAGGAGATCAGCCCTCAGATTTCTTTGGAAGGAGTGATGCTAAGCTGAAACTCCAGTACTTTGGCCACGTCATGCTAAGAGTTGACTCACTGGAAAAGACTCTGATGCTGGGGGAGGGATTGGAGGCAGGAGGAGAAGGGGACGACCAAGGATGAGATGGCTGGATGGTATCACGGACTCAATGGACGTTGAGTCTGCGTGAACTCCAAGAGATGGTAGTGAACAGGGAGGCCTGGCGTGCTGTGATTCATGGGGTCACAAAGAGTCGGACACGACTGAGCTACTGAATTGATACACATACATACTCAGTTCTGCTGGGTTCCCTTACCCAACTGCTCTCCACCCGGGTGCCCTTTCCCACAAAAATCTCTTGCTTTGTCAGTACATGTGTCTCCTCGGACAATTCATTTCCGAGTGTTAGGTAAGAGCCCAGTTTCGGGCCCTGGAATGGGTCCGCCTTCCTGAAACAAATGGCGACTCTGGCGGGGACTCTTCTTCACTGAGACTGGCATCCTGACCACTTGGGATACTCAGGGGCCAGCTTGCCTGCCAATGGACCAGACCCAGTGGCCACAACTGGGACCTTTTTGTCCCTGGTCTCCTCCTGACACAGATAACTGGCAAGAGTGCCCTGACCGGTAAGGAACAAGAGACTTTACTGACCTCTCTCCCTTTCTCTCTCTCTTTGCTCTCCTTAACCCTTCGTATCCTTCCCTGTTTTTCTAGTCCCCCGATCCTGGATGCAGGAATCTGGTCGAAGGGCCCTCAGCCTGAGCTGAGGATTGGAGACTGATCACCTCCTCTTGGCAGAGAACTCAAATTCTGGTTCTGATCTGATTTCTGGTAGGGCCAAGTTCCAGTCCTCCCTTCTCTGGAGGCCCAGAGAAAAGTCCCATAACCCCTGGATGTCTGTAGGTGGCAGGAGACGTCTGTAAGGCCACCCCTTTCGTCCCCTCCTCTCCTGTCTCGTCCCCCTTCTTCTTTCAACCTGGCTTCCTCTCCTCCCTTGAAATCTCTGAGGTTAGTACTTGGATCTGAAGTTCTGTGCCTCTATAGGAGGTTTTGTTTCCCTGGTGGTACAGAGGTTAAAGCGTCTGCCTGCAATGTGGGAGACCTGGGTTCGATCCCTGGTTCGGGAAGATCCCCTGGAGAAGGAAATGGCAACCCACTCCAGTATTCTTGCCAGGAGAATCCCATGGACAGAGGAGCTTGGTGGGCTATAGTCCACGGGTCGCAAAGAGTTGGACACGACTGAGTGACTGAGCTGAACTGATACACATACATAGGCTTCCCTTGTGGCTCAGCTGGTAAAGAATTCACTTGCACTGCGGGAGACCTGGGTTTGAACCTTGAGTCGGGAAGATCCCCTGGAGAAGGGAAAGGCTACCCACTCCAGTATTCTGGCCTAGAGAATTCCATGGACTATATATTCCATGGGGTCGCAAAGAATCAGACACTACTGAGCAACCTTCACTTTCACTTTTATACACATACAGATACACACACCTTTAGTAAAAAGACAATCTTAGTATTTGTTAATTCTGGATAGTAGGTTCTCAGGTGTTCATAAAAACATTCCCTGTACTTTCCTTTGTTTCTAACTTAAGAGAAAAGTCAAGATAAATATTCCAAATTATGTACGTAACTTTCTTCCAATTAATGAAGTCCAGAGAGAAAAAAAAATTCAGTAAATTGGCTTTAACGCTTAGCATCAACCCACAAGTCTTGTCAAATACTGAAAATGAAATTAGCATATCATTTGCTTTGTGGCATTCTGAAGCTATTTATACATTAATAGTTATATCTTAAGCATCCTGTGATTCACTATTGAAACGGTCATTAGATTTTTGCAAAAATTAAGACCACAGACAACACAGTAGAAAATAATTTATGCCAGTAATGCTATTTTTGTTGCAATAATTTCCTCCACCCAGAATGCTTACCTACAGTGACAGCCATAACCTCCTTAAATACACAGTATCAGGTTCTTAAGTACTTACCTTCAGTTCAGTTCAGTTCAGCTGCTCAGTCGTGTCCAACTCTTTGCGACCCCATGAACTGCAGCACGCCAGGCCTCCCTGTCCATCACCATCTCCCAGAGTTCACTCAAACTCACGTGCATCGAGTCAGTGATGCTATCCAGCCTTCTCATCCTCTGTCGTCCCCTTCTCCTCCTGCCCCCAATCCCTCCCAGCATAAGGGTCTTTTCCAATGAGTCAGCTCTTCGCATGAGGTGTCAAAGTACTGGAGTTTCAGCCTCAGCATCAGTCCTTCCAGTGAACACCCAGGACTGGTCTCCTTTAGGATGGACTGGTTGGATTTGCTTCTAGTCCAAGGGACTCGCAAGAGTCTTCTCCAACACCACAGTTCACAGTCCAACTCTCACATCCATACATGACCACAGGAAAAACCATAGCCTTGATTAGACAGACCTTTGCTGACAAAGTAATATCTCTGCTTTTTAATATGCTATCTATAATGGTTGTACTAGTTTGCATTCCCACCAGCAGTGTAAGAGGGTTCCCTTTTCTCCACATCCTCTCCAGCATTTATTGCTTGTAGACTTTTGCAAATAGAACTGCCTTATGACCCAGCAATCCCACTGCTGGGCATACACACTGAGGAAACCAGAATTGAAAGAGACACATGTACCCCAATGTTCATGGCAGCACTGTTTATAATAGCCAGGACATGGAAGCAACCTAGATGTCCATCAGCAGATGATTGGATAAGAAAGCTGTGGTACATATACACAATGGAATACTACTCAGCCCTTAAAAAGAATAAATTTGACTCAGTTCTAATGAGATGGATGAAATTGGAACCGATTATACAGAGTGAAGTAAGCCAGAAAGAAAAACACCAATACAGTATACTGACATATATATATGCAATTTAGAAGACAGTAATGATGACCCTATATGTGAGACAACAAAGAGACACAGAGGTATAGAATGGACTTTTGGACTCTGAGGGAGAGGGAAAGGGTGGGATGGTTTGGGAGAATGGCAATGAAACATGTATATTTTCTTGTAAGAAACGAAGCGCCAATCTATGTTCAATGTAGGATGCAGGATGCATGGGGCTGATGCACAGGATGATTCAAGTAGAGGATGCGGGGTGGGAGGTGAGAGGGGGCTTCGGCATTGGGAGATTGTGTTCACCTATGGCTGATTCGTGTCAATGTATGGCAAAACAAATACAGTATTGTAATTAAAAAAATAAATAAATTTAATAATAAAAAAAATATATGCTATCTAGATTGGTCATAACTTTTCTTCCAAGGAGTAAGTGTCTTCTAATTTCATGGCTGCAGTCACCATCTGCAGTGATTTTGGAGCCCCAAAAAATAAAGTCTGACAGTGTTTCCCCATCTATTTCCCATGTAGTGATGGGACCAGATGCCACAATCTTCGTTTTCTGAATGTTGAGCTTTAAGTCAACTTTTTCACTCTCCTCTTTCACTTTCATCAAGAGGCTTTTTAGTTCCTCTTCACTTTCTGCCATAAGGGTGGTGTCATCTGTTATTGATATTTCTCCCAGCAATCTTGATTCCAGCTTGTGCTTCTTCCAGCCCTGTGTTTCTCATGATGTACTCTGCATATAAGTTAAATAAGCAGGGTGATAATATACAGCCTTGACATACTCCTTTTCCTATTTGGAACCAGTCTGTTGTTCCATGTCCATTTCTAACTATTGCTTCCTGACCTGCATATAGGTTTCTCAAGAGGCAGGTCAGGTGGTCTGGTAGTCCCATCTCTTTCATAACTTTCCACAGTTTATTGTGATCCACACAGTCAAAGGCTTTGGCATAGTCAATAAAGCAGAAATAGACGTTTTTCTGGAACTCTCTTGCTTTTTCAATGATCCAGCAGATGTAGGCAATTTGACCTCTGGTTCCTCTGCCTTTTCTAAAACCAGCTTGACTGTCTGGAAGTTCACGGTTCACATATTGCTAAAACCTGGCTCAGAGGGAAGAGACACTGAAACCATAATCACAGAAAACTAGCCAATCTAATCACATGGATCACAGCCTTGTCTAACTCAATGAAACTAGGCCATGCCATGTGGGGCCACCCAAGACGGGAGGGTCATGGTGGAGAGGTCTGACAGAATGTGGTCCACTGGAGAAGGGAATGGCAAACAACTTCAGTATTCTTGCCTTGAGAACCCCATGAACAGTATGAAAGGGCAAAATGATAGGATACCAAAAGAGGAACTCCCCAGGTGGATAGGTGCCCATTATGCTACAGGAGATCAGTGGAGAAATAACTCCAGAAACAATGAAGGGATGGACCCAAAGCAGAAACAATACCATCCACAGTTGTGGATGTGACTGGTGATAGAAGCAAAGTCTGATGCTGTAAACAGCAACACTACATAGGAATCTGGAATGTTAGGTCCATGAATCAAGGCAAATTGGAAGTGGTCAAACAGGAGATGGCAAGAGTGAATGTCAATATGCTAGGAATCAGCAAACTAAAATGGACTGGAATGGGGGATTTATCTCAGATGACCATTATATCTACTACTGTGGGCAGGAATCCCTTAGAAGAAATGGAGTAGCTATCATGGTCAACAAGAGAGTCCAAAATGCAGTACTTGGATGCAATCTCAAAAATGACAGAATGATCTCTGTTCATTTCCAACCATTCAATATCACGGTGATCCAAGCCTATGCCCCAACCAGTAATGCTGAAGAAGCTGAAGTTGAACAGTTCTATGAAGACGTACAAGACCTTTTAGAATTGACATCCAAAAAAGATGTCCTTTTCATTACAGGGTACTGGAATGCAAAAGTGGGAAGTCAAGGAACACCTGGAGTAACAGGCAAATTTGGCCTTGGAATGTGGAATGAAGCAGGGCAAAGGCTAATAGAGTTGTGCCAAGAGAACGCACTGGTCATAGCAAACACCCTCTTCCAACAACACAAGAGAAGACTCTACACATGGACATCACCAGATGGTCAACATTGAAATCAGACTGATTATATTCTTTGCAGCCACAGATGGAGAAGCTCTATACAGTCAGCAAAAACAAGACCGGGAGCTGACTGTGACTCAGACCATGAGCTCCTTATTGGCAAATTCAGACTTAAATTGAAGAAAGTAGGGAAAGCCACTAGACCATTCAGGTATGACCTAAATCAAATCCCTTATGATTATACAGTGGAAGTACTTACCTTAGGAATCACATGTTGAAGCAAGCCCTTATTTTTAATTTTTCTATAAAGACAAAAAGCAACACAAAATTTCTGTAGTACATATTAAATTCTGAAGACTAAAGCACACAATGGGTAAGAATTAAAACTCCTTCTCATTAACTCAAACAAGAGAGTGGGAGACAGGAATTAACTTTCTCAATAATCTTCTACCTCAAAATTTTGTGGAAAATAGGAAAATCTTGGGTCAAGGAATCAGATGTATTAGGTGCAAATATCTTTGCACCAAAGTAACTGTAATATTAGTTTCCTTCATGCCATCAAAATTATAAACGCAAACCATGTGCTAAGCAATCAAGAATGTGTGAGACAAATGAAGAGCTCACTTTAACAAACCACTTCTAATTCTCAGATTAATTTGCAGTGGTGTGCTTAGCTCTCCCAAAGCATCAGTACCAACCGTGGGGTGAGGCTCGGGCACCTTCCTTTGTCAGATGGCTGGGGACATATATTCATCCACAAGAACGAGAACAAGCACAGTCCACTCCAGGGGAAAGAAGGAGCCAAACTGAACCACGCCTGTGGGAACCCCTGAGTTAGACACAAAAACAAGCTGAAGGACCAATTAACTGCATGGGAGACGAGGTCAGGAAAGCTTCACAGGGTTAACACCAGTAAAAGGTTTATCCCTTCAATAATTTCCTGACAGATAAAGAGATCAGATAAAGAGCCTCCTCTGCCAAGAGAACACGAGGTACGAGAGCACGGAGCTGCGTCTGTAAACGGTGTGCTGGGAGGATGCTCAGAAAGGGAGTGAGTGCTCCCAGCCTGTGAAAAGCAAGCGGGAATAGTAGGGCAGAAACTTAGAAGGGGCCCTTAACAACAGGAGATGGTTTATGCTGCTCGCTCCTGAGCACAGATCACCTTCTATTTCTAAACTGTAACCGTTATTTAAATCACGCCTCCATCACTGAACTTAACGCCCTCAGACACAGAGAATGTGTCTCATCCTTCAAAGCATTTACATGTCGGTTTCGTTCAGAAAACGGCTCTCTTTGCACAGAACTGCTGGGGCAGGAAGATAAACCTGACACAGGGTCCTTGTCCTGGGCTTAACCTCTCGCAGCTTCAGTTCTCCCACCTGAGAAATGAACAGGCTGAGCCAAGCGATGGATGAAACTCTTTGGCAGCTCTGACATTCTAAGAATCTAAAACTCAAAACAGGAATGTGGGTATCAGACAAGAAAAATAAGCTATAAGTAATGGAGCCAAAAACCACACAGAGTGAATTAAATGAGCAGAGGCCAGGACAGAGCAAGAGGCAGTGAGGAGAGGGTGGCCAGCCCCCTCCAAGGAAAGGGAGGGAGGGAGGAATCGACCGTGTGCCCCCATGTACCACACCAGGTGGAATTCCGATGCACTGGCAGAGCTAAACGTGACCCTACAAATTGACTCCAAGAATTATAAATGGTTTATTAAGAAGGAGCTTCTGTCTAGTAATTGTTGAAACAATCTGCCATCTAGTGGCTTAAAACTCCTTAAAGTCAACGACATGAATTTGAAATAATAGAGTGAGAAATTCTTCTATGAACCCTGTCCAATCATCAACAGACTTGTGGCGTAGACCGGCAAGGAAGGGGCGGGTAGGGGAGAATAAATGTATGTCGCCAAATTAAAAGTTCTTAAGAGAATGCCTGGCAAAATAAGGGCTCAAAAACTGTTACCTACTACTTCACAGACAGGAGACAATCCTCTCTCAGGATCACAGAAATGTTGCCCATTTAATTCATTTTCATTTGATCTTGATTATTCTTTACCAAGCTTCCCTGGTGGCTTAGATGGTAAAGACTCCACCTGCAATGCAGGAGACTTGGGTTCAGTTCCTGGATCAGGGAGATCCCCTGGAGAAAGAAATGGCTACCCGCTCCAGGATTCTTGCCTGGAGAACCCCATGGACAGAGGAGCCTGGCGGGCTACAATCCACTGGGTCGCAAAGAGTCAGACAAAACTGAGCGACTAACACTTCCACTTCACTTTCATTCCTTACTACAAAAATCTTACCAGTTCATTACTGACAATTCTGTTCATCTAGATTTCTTGGATGTCTCTGCCCCAGATGCCTTCCCTCAATTCACAGTTGATGTCAATGACGATAATCTAAAAACCTAAACCCGTCCTGAGCATCAGGATGGATTTAGGCAACTTCACTGCAAAGGCACAATATAACATATTCAGCATCCCTCTATCTCATCTATTCCACGTCTACTTTGCATCCTGATTTCAGAACTGTTCAGCTCCTGAAACCAAATTCTCACCTATTTCAATTGCTCAAACTTATTCTCTCAGGAAAATAAGTCTTGTCTTCAACCCCTACCCCACCCTCACTGAACCCTACTAACTGTTGCCTGAGCACTGTCCCTCACTGTGGGTCTTTCCATAATGTCTACTATCAAAACCAGTGCCGAAGATCCACTCTGTTAAACACCACCTAGTAGTCTACACTAAACATCTCTGTGCTTAAGCAGCTTGCTAAAACCACCATCCACTGTCTGTGTGCAGTGCAGTGCCAGCAGAATGTCATCCAAAAAGAATGACTTGTCTTGAGGTTACAGAGCTAACAGGTAGCACATATTTCCTGTCTCCTAATCCAGTACATGTACAGTACAGTATGCTGAAAAGACACCGTTTTCATCAGAGGAGACTGGAATGTAAAAGTAGGAAGTCAAGAGATACTTGGAGCAACAGGCAAATTTGGCCTTGGAGTACAAAACAAAGCAGGGCAAATACTAATAGAGTTTTGCCAAGAGAACGCACTGGTCATAGCAAACACCCTCTTCCAACAACACAAGAGAAGAATCTACACATGGACATCACCAGACGGTCAACATCAAAATCAGACTGATTATATTCTTTGCGGCCAAAGATGGAGAAGTTCTATACTGTTAACAAAAACAAGACAGGAAGCTGACTGTGGCTCAGATCATGAACTCCTTATTCAGACTTAAATTCATGAACTCCAAATTCAGACTTAAATTGAAGAAAGTAGGGAAAACCGCTAGACCATTCAGGTATGACCTAAATCAAATCCCTTATGATTATACAGTGGAAGTGAGAAATAGACTTAAGGGCCTAGATCTGATAGATAGAGTGCCTGATGAACTATGGGTGAAGGTTCATGACACTGTATAGGAGACAGGGATCAAGACCATCCCCATGGAAAAGAAATGCAAGAAAGCAAAATGGCTGTCTGGGGAGACCTTACAAATAGCTGTGATAAGAAGAGAGGCAAAAAGCAAAGGAGAAAAGGAAAGATATAAGCATCTGAATGCAGAGTTCCAAAGAATAACAAGAAGAGATAAGAAAGCCTTCCTCAGTGATCAATGCAAACAGAGAACAAAAGAATGGGAAAGAACTAGAGATCTCTGCAAGAAAATTAGAGATACCAAGGGAATATTTCATGCAAAGATGAGCTCGATAAAGGACAGAAATGGTATGGATCTAACAGAAGCAGAAGATATTAAGAAGAAGTGGCAAGAATACACAGAAGAACTATACAAAAAAGATCTTCATGACCCAGATAACCAAGATAGTGTGATCACTCACATAAAGCCAGACATCCTGGAATGCGAAGTCAAGTGGGCCTTAGGAAGCATCACTACAAACAAAGCTAGTGGAGGTGGTGGAATCCAGTTGAGCTATTTCAAATCCTGGAAGATGATGCTGTTTAAGTGCTGCACTCAATATGCCAGCAAATTTGGAAAACTCAGCAGTGGCCATAGGACTGGTAAAGGTCAGTTTTCATTCCAATCCCAAAGAAGGGCAACGCCAAAGAATGCTCAAACTACTACACAATTGTACTCATCTCACACATCAGCAAAGTAATGCTCAAAATTCTCCAAGCAAGGCTTCAACAGTAAATGAACCGTGAACTTCCAGATGTTCAAGCTAGATTTAGAAAAGGCAGAAGAACCAGAGATCAAATTGCCAATATCCGTTGGATCATTGAAAAAGCAAGAGAGTTCCAGAAAAACATCTACTTCTGCTGGCATATTGATTACGCCAAAGCCTTTGATTGTGTGGATCACAAGAAACTGTGGAAAATTCTTCAAGACTTGGGAATATCAGACCACCTTACCTGCCTCCTGAGAAACCTGTATGCAGAAACTTGTATGCAGGTCAAGAAGCAACAGTTAGAATTGGACATGGAACAACGGACTGGTTCCAAGTTGGGAAAGGAGTACATCAAGGCAGTGTATTGTCACCCTGCTTATTTAACTTATATGCAGAGTACATCATGAGAAACACTGGGCTGAATGAAGCACAAGCTGGAATCAAGCTTGCCAGGAGAAATATCAATAACCTCAGATATGCAGATGACACCACACTTACAGCACAAAGTGAAGAGTAACTGAAGAGCCTCTTGATGAAAATGAAAGAGGAGAGTGAAAAAGTTGGCTTAAAGCTCAACATTCAGAAAACGAAGATCATGGCATCTGGTCCCATCACTTCATGGCAAATAGATGGGGCAAACAATGGCAAACAGTGACACACTTTATTTTCTTGGTCTCCAAAATCACTGCAGATGGTGATTGCAGCCATGAAATTAAAAGACGCTTGCTCCTTGGAAGAAAAGCTATGACCAACCTACACAGCATATTAAAAAGCAGAGATATTGCTTTGCCAACAAAGATCCACCTAGTCAAAGTTATGGTTTTTCCAGTATTCATGTATGGATGTGAGAGTTGGATTATAAAGAAGCTGAATGCCAAAGAATTGATGCTTTTCAACTGTGGTGTTGGAGAACACTCTTGAGAGTCCCTTGGACTGCAAGGAGATCCAACCAGTCCATCCTAAAGGAAATCAGTCCTGGGTATTCATTGGAAGGACTGATGTTGAAGTTGAAACTCCAATACTTTGGCCACCTGATGCAGAGAGCTGACTCATTTGAAAAGACCCTGATGCTGGGAAAGATTGAGGGCAGGAGGAGAAGGGGACGACAGAAGATGAGATGGTTCAATGGCATCATCAACACAATGGACATGGGTTTGGGTGGACTCCGGGAGTTGGTGATGGACAAGGAGGCCTGGCGTGCTGCAGTTCATGTCGCAAAGAGTCGGACACGACTGAGCAACTGAACTGAATTGAACTGAATATTGTGGCCTCTCATCATATCGAATTAAATCCTGGTGAATCTTAGACACATTGTGAAGTTCTTTGAGTGGCAGCATGGTGATGAATAGAGAGATAGGTTATAGTTATAGCTCAACCTTGGGGAAATGACTCTTGAGTTTTCTCCTCTATATAATGGAGAATAATAATTACTCCTATATAAATATAGATTAATTTTAGAATGTTTTTAGACACAAGTGAAAATCCAATTAAATTAGCTTAACTGAGCAGAAAATTTCCTGGCTTATGTAACTCTAAAGCTCAGAGGTGGGGCTGACTTCAGGGTTGGGTGATTCAACAGTGAATGGTCATCAACGAGCCAGTTTCTGTCTCTTTTCTTTGTGGTCTGTGGTGTTGGCTTCACCCTCAGGAGTAAACTCCAGGAGTTGGTGATGGACAGGGAAGCCTGGTGTGCCACAGTCCATGGGGTCACAGAGTCAGACACAAGTGAGCAACTGAACTGAATCCAGTACACATTCTATCCCATCACAAATTTTTGTTTTAATTTTCTTTTTGTATATAAACCATAATTAAGCATCATTCTTTAATTCCTATAAAATAACCAAAGATAATCATCTTCATTCATCTCTTTACTTTCAAGAGAGATCCACAATAGCTAGCATGACTCCAAGTGTAAGAAGCTCAGTCTTGCCCAAGTCACTTCTTAAAATTTTATTTCTATAAATTCTGCAGAAGGACTGTGGAAATAGTCCTTAAAGTTAGGGGCCAGCGGTGAGGCGGGGGGGGGCAGTGGGAGCAGAGTGGGAGCAAGTATAACCCAGGTACAAAATACCCTGCTTAAGATTAATGAAATTCACTGACATACAAAGTTATCATATATCAGGTTAAACTACAACCAAAACACTCAAAGAGGAGAGACACAGACTCGTTATTTATCACCTGTAGGAATTCAAAACTTTATCAAGGCCTAAAAGGGCCCACTAAGTATAAATAACTATAACATAATGAGAACTAGCCTATTCTTTCAAAGACTTTCCATGTAGGGAGAAGGAAATGGCAACCCACTTCAGTATCCTTGCCTGGAGAATCCCATGGATGGAAGAGCCTGGTGGGCTACAGTCCATGGGGTCACAAAGAGTCAGAAACGACTGAGCAAGCTCATGTCATGTCATGTCACGTAGGCCAAAGAAAAGTAAAAGTAATAAAGCACTGTCATTGACTTAAAAGACAGCTGAAGGCTGCCAAGAACCAACATGCTTCTGAGTCATGCATGTCTCCCTATCTGTAATACATTCTAGATAAAAACAGATCACAGGATGTGGCTAAGACTTCCCTGCCTCACCAGAAACATATACCTGTTTAAGAAAAAAAAGAAAAGATAATCCATGAAGCTCAGCAAGTCCCTTAATTCACATCTAAGGACTTTCCTCTCTGCCAAAACGACACAGCTTTCTCTACTAATAACAGGACCTCTTCATTTCTCTTGTAAAAACCAATCTGAACTCATGGAAAGAAGAATTTGCTCACACTGGAAGAATGAGCATTCGAAAGGCAACATGAAAAACTCCTTAATGTAAGTTAAGATACTCAATTTCTGCCATTCACACTTGCCAGCTACAAAGCTGCACATTAATCTCTCAAGTGTCGATAGCCCCTACATTATCAAAGGCCAAACACACTCTCTCACTGCAGTGGAAGATAATCAGCAAGGACCAGGACCACAGCACTCATTCCTTTTCTAGAAGCAATCCTTCATAAAATTATTAAATCTTATCTAGCTAGGGCTTATGAGAAATTTCCTAATGCAATTTATACCTAACTGCTCCTCCAGCTGTCAATATAGTGTATCTTTTACACACCACTGACCTGATTCTCACAGAATATATATGACCTTAGGAGCCAGAAAGAAAGACGGGCAATTTTACAGCAATGTAATGGATATAAAGGCTCACTGATTAGCTCCCCAAAGCATCTCATAGGTCTATCTCTTACAGCTTATAAGAGAAGACAAACTTACAAGGGCTCTTGGATAAACCTTTAAGGTAGGGTATTCTCGACACTATCTCTTCCACAAGATAGTATTAAAACATTTGTGGGACCTTTCCCTAGACGAGGGTGATGTACTGAGGTGGTGGGCCCCTCTGCGTACTCTACCCACACCCCTGCCCAGTCTATGCCCAGGATTATTTTCTTTCCATCCTGTGCCAGTGAGGTTGTCATGTCTCCTGAGAGCTCATTCACACGAGACATTTTTGATGCCCCCACTAAGTACAACTCATAGGATAAAGGGGGTATCTCAAGTAAACGAGTGTGAAGGAAGCCTGCATTTTAAAAACACTGAGGGAGGAATATTCACGTCGGAGGGACATGGGTGAACCTATGGCTGATTCACGCTGATGTTTGGCAGAAACCAATGCAATACTGTACAGCAATTATCCTTCCATTAAACATAAATAAAATTTAAAAAGTAAAATAAGTAATGCTTATAAATAATAAATAAATACATAATAATAATAATAAATAAAATGATGAGTGCTGTTTAGGGAAATCAGAAGCCCACAAGAGATGACCAAATCAGGAGACACAGCCCTTTAGTACTGCAGTATGCCATTACTTAAAGGTATTCCTCAGTATCCCCTAAAATTAACAGCTTTCTAAAGACTATCTCCTCGTCCATCTTCTGAGACTTGCACAGAATAGTAGCAAATACTATGAGCGCACATTTAGGAGAATGCAATCACCCAACTGCTCTTTAGCCAATTCACTCCTATCTAACTGTACTCTGTATATAGGTCAAGCTGACAACCTAGCTTATTACTCCTTGTAAATGTTGTCTCACACTCTTTTTGCAAAATCTGTATCTGGCTTAACACAGGTGACTAAAAGGGGAAAAAAAAACACTCAAATGGTTGAATTAACCCTTAACACAACCATGAAACATTATTAATCAATCACGGTTTTTCCCTATAGACTATATGAAACATAGGTATCTTTCTTACCATAAACCTGGGTATCTTTCTTAACATAAAGATAAAAGTATTCAGTTGGTAGGAATGTAAATTGGTGCAACCACTAGGGAAACCAGTATAGACATTCCTCAGAAAACTAGAGTAGTCCTATAATCCTGCAGTTCGACTCCTGGGCATATACCCAGACAAAACTATATTTTGAAAAGATACACACACCATTGTATTCACAGTAGCGCTGTTTATAATAGCCAAGAGTGTCACTTGGCTAGATATGGAAACAACCTAAATGTCCATCAACAGATGAATGGATAAGAAGATGCGATGTATACACACACACACACACAAAACTGATGTATTACTCAGTCATCAAAAAATATGAAATGCCATTTGTAGCAACGTGGATGGACCCAGAGATTAAAGTCACAAAGAAAAAGACAAATACCACATGATATGACTTATATGTGGAATCTACAATATGATACAAATCAACCTATCTATAAAAACAGACTCATATAGAGAACAGACTTGCGATTGCCTAGGGGGTGTTTGATGGGTGAGGGGAGGAGAAGGGGGAGGGAGGGAAGGAATGGGAGTTTGGGATCAGTACAGAAGGCAATGGCACTCCACTCCAGTCCTCTTGCCTGGAGAGTCCCGTGGATGGAGGAGCCTGGGGGGCTGCAGTCCATGGAGTCGCTGAGAGTCAGACATGACTGAGTGACTTCACTTTCAGGCATTGGAGAAGGAAATGGCAATCCACTCCAGTGTTCTTGCCTGAAGAATCCCAGGGACAGGGGAGCCTGGTGGGCTGCCATCTATGGGGCCGCACAGAGTCGGACATGACTGAAGCAAAGCAGCAGCAGCAGCAGCAGCAGAGCTTAACTATTATATAGGAGATGGATAAACAACAAGGTCCTCCTGTACAGCACAAGAAACTATATTCAATATGCTGTGAGAAATCATGATGGAAAAGAATATGGAAAGGAATATACATGTGTACAACTGAGTCACTTTAAAGAAGAAATACAATATTGTCAATCAACTATACTTCAATAATTTTTTTAAAAACATACACCCTTTTTACTATATGTGAATTAAAAGTAATTTTAAAACTTAAAGTGTTCAAATGAAAACCTGCTTAAAGGATCTTTTTTCTTTCCAATTCACTCTTTTTACAGTTTTAGGAGGTTGTGATTTACATTCCATGAAACTCACGGGCATGAGAGATCTTTAGGAGCACTGGAAATATTCTAGAACTGACTGGCGTAGAGCTTGCACAACCCTACTTATTTATTAAAAATCACTAAACTATACACTTAAAATACCAAAGCGTCATCAAGGATTGCAAGAATGAGTGGCTTCTCAAAAGGGACCAAGAAAAGAGGCTTGTTTTCCACCTTTTGTGTTTGTTGAGATATAATTCAGGACCTAGAAAAAGTTAGCTTCCAACACTAATTATGTTTGAGCAGTTATCAAAGAACTGTTAGAGGCTCAAAGTTGAATAAGTCAGATTTTGCTGACTTACTTACAGTTTATTTACAATAAAATTAGGATCAAAACCTCAAAACAACAACGAAAAAGCTGTTGAAAGTGGAAGCTATCATTTAAAAATATAAACAGTAGTCCCCCTACCCACAGTTTCACCTTTTGCAACTTCAGTTACCCACAGTCAACTGCAGTCCAAAAACATGAAATGGAACATTCCAAAAATAAACCGTTCACAGTTTTAAACTGCACACCACTCTGAGCAGTTTAACAAAATCCTGCACCTTCCCATGCCATCCTGTTCCATCCTGCCCCAAGAGATGATGTGCTATTGGCCAGTGTGCCCACCCTTCGGGCACTCAGTAGCCATCCAGGTTAGCAGAGATGAATGGTGAGGTACTGCAATGCTTGTGTTCACATAAGCCTTATTTTACTTAATAATGGCCCCAAAGCACAAGAGTAGTGATGCTGGCAGTTCAAATATTCTCTTCCTGTGCCTTATTTATAAATTAAACTTTACCACAGGTATGTATGTGTGTGGGAGAAAAAAAAAAACACACTATATGCAGGATTCAGTACTATCTGAAGTTTCAGGCATCCCCTGTGTTTGTCCACAGGGACATACACCCTGTGGATAGGGCAACTACTATATTGTATTTTAACTTATACATATTACATGGGTGCCTTAACTGTACACTCCTAGAGGGCAGGCACCACAACCTAATCACCACCAAGAGCACAACCCATCTATACTAAAAGTTTAATGTAGTCCCTTCTAAAAATGCAGAGATACGAGATTCCTCCTAGCTGGAATCTGGGTACAATATAAGCCAAATCTAACACACAAAGCCAACACTGAGAACAGAAAATAGAAGAATGTGTCGCGGTAAGTGTAGGAGGGAGAGCAAAACTGGAATACAAGATAGTCTGGAGAGGATAAAATGCATTCTTAGGCTGTGAGTTAGAAGACGAAAAAGAAAACAGTCAAAATCAGCAAATCCACAGGGCTTATCCCAAAGCTTCTCAACTAATTTTTCTTTCATATTACCCAACTTACACCTCAATTTCTCTTCTTCAATAGTGCTCTCAGCATAAAACCTTGAGTTTGTATATTACCAATTTATCCTAACTCCAGTCTGGCTGATTTATTTCACATTTACAGAATCCTTGTGGATGAAAAATATCACAGGCTCATATTACTAAACTAACCAAAAATAAATTAAAAATGTGATATTTCAGGTTCTTTCATTTAAAAAAGATCACATAATGGAAAATATAAACAACTAGCAATATTTTTGTCATGCACAACAAGACATTTACACGTGTTCCTTGCTTTATAACAATTCTCATTCAGAAACCTTAATGCAGTCATCCATCTCCAAGTTGACTGCTGTCACAAATTGTATATGACTGCAAAACCAAGAATAGGCTCTCCTTCAGTGGTTTTATAATTCACCTTTCCAAAACTTTCATTTTGAGGCCACTCCTCCAGAAATACCTTTATTTACTTACATCCTATGCCACAAAGTGAAAGCCTTAAGAAATAATGAATATCGTCTCACTTATGACAAGTTATTATCATGTAATAACTACTGAGTGTATGATCATTTCAAACCTATGATCCCAAGAGAACCTCACTTACCTTCCTAAAATACTGCTAAGAAGTCTAATACTGATCTTGGTTAAAAAAAAAAAAAAAGACAGACAGTGGAGGAGTCATCATGAAATAGGCAAAGCAAAGGCCAGAGTTGGGGGATGATTCAGGAGGTAATGAGAGCTATGGGAGAGTGACAGATGAAGTTCAGCTCGCAGGACTGCTGCTGACCTCCTGCTCTGTGATCCATCTGCACCCCTGGGGTAGGGGACCTCTGTCCTATGTGACTCCATTTACAAATTCATATCACAAACCTAGACATCCTAGTAAAAAGCAGAGACATCACTTTGCCAACAAAGGTCCATATAGTCAAAGTTATGTTTTTTCCAGTAGTCTCGTACGGATGTGAGAGTTGGACCATAAAGGAGACGAAGTGTCCAAGAATTGATGCTTCCAAACTGTGGTGCTGGAGAAGACTCTTGAGAGTCCTTTGAACAGAAAGGAGATCAAACCAGTCAATCCTAAAAGAAATCAACCCTGAATATTCATTGGGATGACTGATACTGAAGCTCCAATAACTTTGGCCACCTAATGCAAAGAGCCAACCCACTGGAAAAGACCCTGATGCTGGGAAAGATTGAGGGGGGCAAGAGGAAAAGGCTGTGACAGAGGATGAGATGGTTGGATGGCATTACCAACTCAATGGAAACAAATCTGAGCAAAGTCCGGGAGATAATGAAGAACAGGGAAGCCTGGCATGCTGCAGTCCATGGGATCGCAAAGAGTCAGACACTACTTAGCAACTCACCAACAACAAATACACTCATAACTAAACATGAATAAGTGGTAAAACTATAAAGAAAGCAAGAGATCTCAGCAAAACTTAGGACAGTGGTTATCAACAGGAGACCGGAGAGGATGGGATCAAGAAAGTACAAACAGGAAATCATTGGAGCTGTATAGGTGTGTGTGTGTACTCTTTAGTATAAAAACTTCATAATCATAACATTCTGAACCAACAGAAGGACAGACCTATAATTGAACAGAAAGAAAACTTTCATACATTTTCAATTAAAATACTTTAAGTACACTTGAGGATCAGAGTTTAAGTACTTGCCAAGAGGATAAGTCTCAAAATTCAGAACTCAAGCAAGGTTTGCCTGGCTCAATTTGATATTTATTCCTCCGTTTTAGAGAACCAAAAAGTTAGCTTGACTAATTTGCAAAATATATGTAAATTTCATTCACAAATAACAAAGTCAAAGGGAGAAATCATGGGAAGCAGAAAATGTTTTAGGTAACCCTCTGCGTAGCTGGCAAATACATGGATAAGTGGCACACAGGAAGAATCAAACACACAAGCCAACTTTGTTTCACTCTGTTTTGCTTTACTGCACTTCACAAATACTGCTTTTTGTTTTACAAACTGAAAGTCTGTGGCAGCCTCACAGAGAGCAAGTCAGTTTTCCAGCAGCAATTATTGCTTGTCTCTGTGTCACATTTTGGTAATTCTCTCAATATTTCAAACTTTTTCATTGTTAATATATTTGTTATGACGATCTGAGATCAGTGATCTTTGATGTTACTACTGTTAACTGTTTTGCACTTTTTTATTAAGGTATGCACATTTTTTAAACATAATGCTATTGCACACTTAAAATTACAGTATAATGTAAATGTACTTTTATAGGCACTAAGAAATCAAAATGTGTGTGACTCCCTTTATTGCAACAATATCTCTTTTATTGCAGAGGCCTGAAAGTGAGTCCACAGTAACTCGGAGTTGTACCTGGAGTGGCAGAAATTGACTATGCAATAATCAGTGAAGCCCCAATTTGCAAAGAACGACAGAAGGGAAGAACAGCTACTGAGGTCCTTCAGTGCCAAGGCATTTCATATGCACTGCTTTTAAACTGCCTCAACAAGGTGACGTGTTCTGTATTATCTTCATTTTACAAATATGAACAGACTCAGAGAACAAAGAGAGAAGACATTCTTCAGTGAATATTCCCAATGCCCATTCTGGCTCCAAGAAGCTCAGTGTGCCAGACAGATGAGCATGAATGTTCAGAAGGGGACTACAACAATACCACAGACATTAAGGCAACTATACACAAGAGGAAGAAATGAAGCCAAAATAAAAATCAGAACGGACAATTTCTTCCTTCTGAAACTGTGCCAAGGCTTCTACATCCACTTTAATGCTCCACTAAATATGAGAGCAAACAGCTGCTTACCTGTGCCGGGGATGGTAAATAGCTGTGTTGATTCCATGAGGATAATGACTGCTGAAGCTGAAACAGTGGCTCTCCTGATAGCTCTGATGTGTTCCAACACTAAATTCAAGAAGGTAAGTAAGAAACAAATACCATTAAACCACAGTGAGATGCCACTAAATACCCATTAAAATGTCGACAATTATAAAGACAGACACCACCAAATTTATGTCCTTAAATATTGCTGAGGATGTAAAACCACCAGAACTTTGGTAAATTATTAGTAGGACTATGAATGCTATGGGCTTCCCTGGTGGCTCAGAGGTTAAAGCGTCTGCCTCCAATGCGGGAGAGCCGGGTTCGATCCCTAGGTCGGGCAGATCCCCTGGAGAAGGAAATGGCAATCCACTCCAGTATTCTTGCCTGGAGAATCCCATTGATGGAGAAGCCTGGTAGATTACAGTCCATGGAGTTGCAAAGAGTCAGACACGACTGAGCGACTTCACCTTTGAATGCTATACCCACTCTGAAAAAGGTCTGGCAATCTCTTATAAAAAACAAACTATATCCACCCTATGACTCAGGAATTCCACTCAAAGATACTAACCCAAGAGAAATGAAAGCATTTATCCATAAAGACTTACACAAGAGTGGTCACAGCTGTTTTATTTATGAAACTAGAAACTGAGAGCTCCATCAATAGAAGAATGGATAAACAGATCAGGAGTGCTATGGACTGAGGATTTTTGGTACCCACAGATTGAATGTTTGCATCCCCTCAAATCCATTTAAGACCCTAATATGAATGTGATGATATCTGGAGGTGGGATCTTTGGGGGCTATGAGGTCAAGATGGGTATAGTGTCTTTATAAGAAGAGGTTAGAGAACTAACTAGCTGAATCTCTATCATGTGTGGATATAAGGAGAAGTGGGCAGTCTGCACCCAAAAAGAGCTATCACCAGAACGTGACCAGGCTGGAACCCTGATCTCAGACTCTCAGCCTCCAGAACTGTCAGAAATAAATTTCTGTTATTGCTAAGCCACCCAGTTATGGTATTTTGTTATAATAACCCAAACTAAGACTAGTGAGATAGTCATACAATGAAGTACTAAGCAGCCATAAAAAGAATAAACTACTGATGCATATAAAAATAAGGATGAGTCACAAGATACGCTGAATGAAGAAGACTTAAACGAAAAGAGTACATGCTCTATGAGTCTGTTAATGTAAATCACTAGGACAGGCAAAACTAATCTATGACGAGGAAAAATTATAAATAGCAGTTCCTCTGAGGGTGGGAATGGACAAAGCTTTACTAAGAAGAGGCATGAGGGAACTTGCTTGCTTGATGGTAGTGTTCTGTATCTTGACAGGGCTTTGAATTGCACAAATGTATGCATCTGTCATAATTCAATGGCTGGTACAGTTAAGACCTGCGCATTTCACTGCATGCAAATTTTCTCAATTGAAAGAAAACCATAAGTACATTCTGAACTTTAATTAATCATAAGCATACTAAAATATGCATGGCAACCCACTCCAGTATTCTCGCCTGGAAAATCCCACAGACGGAGGCGCCTGGTAGGCTACAGTCTACACATTCACAAAGAGTCAGACACAACTGAGCAACTTCACTATCACTATACTAGAATAATAAGTACTAACTCCGAACTACATTAAAAATAGGACTGATTAATGGCCAGAGAACTAGATGGAAATATGACACAGTATGTACAACAAAATGCTAAACAGAATTTAAGTAGAGGTATATGAGAGCTTACTACAAAATTCTTTCAACCTTTTAAAATTATATACAGGTTTATTTTAAAAAGCATAGACTAACAGCTGATCCTTTTAAATGTCTCTTAAGTGTGAATGAATATATCTCCCTTTTTTTCTTAACATACATATTTTATTGAAGTATAGTTGACTTACAATGTTTCAGGTACACAGTGAGGTAGTTCAGTAATACACATTTATTATTTTTCAGATTATTTTCCATTATAGGTTATAACGAGACACTGACTACAGGCTCCCTGTGCTATACAGTAAATCAACCTTTCTTTTATATTTGCAATTTTTCATAATAAAATCCTGAAAGGGGAAAAAAAAGCACCAAAATCTAACACTAAAGCAAGGAAATAAACATTATTTAAAACAGGGCATCTCAAATAAAGTGTACTTTTACCTTACAAGGTAGCTTCTAAGTTCTCCTCGGTAACTGATGACCAAGAGCTCTGCAGACCACTGTGCACTTGCTTTATATTCTAAAAATATCAGCCCAGCAATGGCACAGCTCAAATCACCTGCTAAACTAGATGCCTATGGAAGAGAGAGAAATTAAGTCACTAAAAAATACTAGATATAGGTTACCACATGTATAATGGAAGGATATTCAAGACACTGGCCTTGCCAGGCATACCTTAAGATAACCCCAGAACTGATCGCATATGAAGAATCATCTAAGCCAAACTGCTCAGAACTACACATCCAAGTCTAGCCCTCCCAACCACAGGCTGGAACCACAACATCATCTTTGGGTAAGATGTTCACTTAGTAACTGAATTTCTGTTCAGACTATATTCCCATTGTAAAATAAGGGGAGAAAAAAAAAAAAAAAAAAAAACGCTAATCCTATCATTCAGCCTCAAAGAATTCTAAGATACAGAATTCAGATATAAGCTCTCAAATGTTACTTCCACTGCCAGTAGTAACCAGTGTTACATTAAAAAGAAAGACAAAAGAAGAAAGAAGTCTCCAGTTATTTCCATTTGCCTAATCAGCAGTTTAAAGGGAAGGACTCTTAAACAGTCACTCAATGCCAGCCTTTTTCCATCAACTAAATATCAGGCTATATTTGCTAGTTCTGAGGCATGTGCACCTTAGGAATCACATTCACCACCCTGAGTGGACCCTCACTGTCTAAAACCACTCAGTAAAATATCAACAGTATAGCCACATGTGGCTACGGAACATCTGATAGATAAAAACAGAGATAAGCTAAAAACATAAAAAGACACACCAAATTTCAAAGACTTAGTACCAAAGAAATAATGTGAAATATTTTATTGATAATTTTTACAGTCACTTCAACATGCAATCATTTTGGATATGTTAAAATTAATTTCACCTGTTGAACTTAATATTACTAAAAATTTTTACATTACATATGATCACATTTACAGCTCACATTAAATTTCTATCAAACAGTGTTTAGGGCTTCCCAGGTGGTGCTAGTAGTAAAAGAAAGTGAAAGTGAAGTCACTCAGTCGTGTCTAACGCTTTGTGACCCCACAGACTAACTAGCCTACCAGGTTCCTCTGTCCATGGGATTTTCCAGGCAACAGTACTGGAGTGTATTGCCATTTCCTTCTCCAGGGGATTTTCTCAACCCAGGGCTTGAACCAGGGTCTCCCGCATGGTAGACAGACGCTTTACCGTCTGAGCCACCAGGGAAGTAGTAAAGTACCCAATGTCAATGCAGGAGATAAAAGAGACGTGAGTTCAACCTCTTGGTCGGGAAGATGCCCTGGAGGAGGGCATGGCAAACCACTCTAGTATTCTTGCCTAGAGAATCATATAGACAGAAGAGTCTGACAGGCTACAGGCCATAGGGTCACAAAGAGTCAGACACAACTGAAGTGACTTAGCACAAACAGTGCTACTCTAGAAAATAGTAATTCAACCTTCTTTGTTTGGTTCCCCAGAACTTCTATAACATGGGCACAGTGTACTTTTTCAAGTTTTTCCACTCATTTTTAACAAAAACCATTTTCTATATCCTTGGTTCTCACTCCCAGCTTCTCACTACCATCAGTTGAAAGGCCTGAAACATTATCCTTCAGGTCCCACTCAGATCAGTTAAGTCAGACTTTCTCTGGGTGTAGCCTGGGAAATCCAGTAATTTGTTTTGTTTCATTTTCTGTTCTTTATAAAGGTTCATGCTGCTAAGTCACGTCAGTTATGTCTGACTGTGCGACCTCATAGATGGCAGCCCACCAGGCTCCTGTCCCTGGGATTCTCCAGGCAAGAACACTGGAGTGGGTTGCCATTTCCTTCTCCAATGCATGAAAGTGAAAAGTGAAAGTGAAGTCACTCAGTCATGTCCAACTCTTCGCGACCCCATGGACTGCAGCCTACCAGGCTCCTCCATCCATGGGATTCTCCAGGCAAGAGCAGTGGAGTGGGTCGCTTCATGTCTAAAATGCAGCCAGAATTGGGTCCACTGTTCTTCCTGCCCCTGTATTTTGTTCACTTGAGGAAGGAGGATACAAAGTTTAAAAAAAAAAAAGCACTAAACTCCTAAAAGATACACTAATTAACTGAATTACCAGAGGGAAAGTCATTTTACCTCCTTTCAGTTTAAGCTCTCTAAACTGTAAAATAAGGATACTATGTACCCAGTCTACTCAAAGGGTGTTGTAAATATTACACAGGAATATACCATCAGTCATTAACGAAATACAAAGCACTACACAAATATAAGTTACTACCACCATTAATTTTTTTTTTCTTCACCCTCCATCTCAATTTCTACCCTGTTATGGTAACAAATTCTAACTCCTCTCAGGCTAGTTCTGTTCCAATGTCCCACTGACTTCTTTCCTTCACTGGAACTTTATTATCACTTTCTACACCTCTTATTTAGTACTTACTTACTATCATCTTATAATAATGGTAGATTAGTTTGAGTAAGCTCCGGGAGTTGGTGATGGACAGGGAAGCCTGGCATACAATCTATGGGGTTGCAAAGAATCAGACACATCTGAGCGACTGAACTGATGTCTGCATAGTGCATTTCAAAATACAAAGAAGACATATCTCATGAACAGCCCCCTAACTAGATCTAAGATCTTAACTCCACAGCTTATTATCCTGATTTATACTTCCTCCTTAATCACATTCACTCATTCATTCAAGTACCTATACATAAAAGGCAGTTTTGGGGTATGTACATACTGGAGTAATAACGAAGAGCTCACTTCCCATGAGATCAAACACCCTCACAGTCCCTGTGCTTTCAGCATAGGCCAGCAGGGTGCAGTCGTAACTCCATGCCACACGCCTCCACTGTGGTTTTGGGTCTTTCGGAACTAGAATGAAAAAGGAAGTGCTTTTAACATTATAAAGATAGTTAAGGTACAGTTTGTGCAGCAAGAAGAGTATTCAATTATGACATCATTTCCTAATGGTCTCTAACACTCCCATTCAGGAGAAAAGAACAGCTCCCAAAAAGCTACTTCAAGGAAGAGGGGCAAAAGTAAACCATGACAAGCTTTGCCCCACTTACTTGAGAATGAAGTCTAATGACCCAGTGGTCTACTAAATGCTGAGCATGTCCTCATCCAGGAATGATATCCCTCAAAATACTTATGAAATTAAGAGAGATCAACAGCATAGACTATGGGCAGAAAATTATTCCAATCCAGGGAGCTAAATTCCTCCAATGGCAAAAATAAAAGAAAATTTCAATTGCCAATCTTTTAGATATGTATTTTATCTTTTAAATACATATTTCAAATACAGATGCTGAAGAAAAGGGAAATTATATCAACACAGTATTAGAAAGAGAAAAATACATATTAGGCAAGTGAATCAAGAATTGTTTGTTCTCAATCACACAATTATAAAACTTGGAGAATCAACACCTTACTAATCCAACACCTGATTTTTTCTTCTGTTTCAAGTTTTTCAGTACAATAACAGAAAGGCTACCAACTGCAAAAGAAAAAGGGGCTGTGCGGCTCTTAACTGCATTAGGTTGGTTTGAGGTTTCTGCTGTTTCCTTTGTTTCCATTTCCCCATAATAGAATCCCAGAACTGAAGAACCAGGAAGGAGAAATGCCTTGCCTTGACCAACAAAAACTCCAGATAATTAGGAGACTCCAGGTGACGGCAGGAGTCAGGATACAAACAAAGCCCGGAGTCACAGCTTGCCGCTGCCCCACAGTGTTGGCTCCATTACAGCCCACAGTCCTTCAGCCAGAGCCTGGATTTAGCCTGAGGATTACTGCCTCAGAAGTGCTTCTGAGATGTTTCACCTTTTCTCTCTTCCTCTGCTAATATCCCAATTCAGGCTCATCATCTCTGGCTTAGACTCTCATAGAAGCCTCCTAACACATCTCCCCAACTTCAGGCTAACCTTTCCTCAACTGTATCCCAAGTTATCTTTGTCAAAAGAAAAGTGAACAGAGCCCATCCTTCTGCTCCTTTAAAATCCCTGGTGCTTGGTCCATTTCCAACAAAATCAAGTCCAAACTCCTTCACAGACGTGAACGGCCCTTCACCAAAGTGAAGTCCCCTCAGGGCTTTCCAGTTCACCTCCCACCCCTTCCTCCATCATCCACCTTGGAACTCACCATTAACACAACCACCTGGCACACAAACCATGCATGCTCTAGTCTGTAACTTTCATACCCATTGCTGTTTCTACCTAGAAGGTTCATCTCCAGTGTTATTCAAAGGCTTCTTGTTGGTGACAACCATCAAGGTAACAAACTTGTCACCTCTTCCTTCTTTGACATTTATCAAAACAGACTGCCCTCCTCTCTGTGCCCCCAAATATGCTCTACAAAAGGCCCTCAGCATTTACTGCATCAGACAATGTGCTTACATGAGTGTTTTCCCCACAAGTCTCTGAGACAAGGTCTTACTTGACAGTGCCATCCCAGGACCTGGAACAAGATGTCTCACTAATGAGCAAAGCCCAAGAAAAATCTGTAATAATGGTAAGGGTTTACCATTCCTTACGGAATAACAAACAATTAAACATGAATTATATAACTGAAGTCTTTTTTCCACCTAAAAGAGGAATATTATAAAATTCAAACCTCCCTCTTATCTCTACAATATATGTAAAATATGTTCTGTTCATGGGAAAAATATACGCGACTTCCTTGAGAATCTTCATTCTATTTTTCAAAAGGTGAAAAGCATACTAAAAAAGCCAAGAGAGGCCCTTGAATACAGGAGGGTCTAGTGAATTTTAAGCCTAACAAAGAACTGCATACACTTGGGAAAAGCAATTTTTAAGATGACAATAAAGTGAAAAAAAGTCACTTCTCTGTCCTCACATAGCTTTAAAAAAAAGAATGAAAACTGTAAGTAAATTTACGCACAGGATGATAACAACACAAGACTCCGAGACCCATATACACAACAGATGCTATAGGAACACCAGCAAGAGGACAATTTAATGTCTGAAAAATATTAATGTGCTAAACAAACACCGCAACATTTTTCCATTATTTCTGTTTTAGCTGTGATAAGAGATCTTTCAGCTTATTTCATTTTTACAGGAGGATAAACAGATTTACATACAATATTCTGTATCTGTCTGAAATAAGCCCCATCTGAAGGGAATTTGTTTTTACTATCACTTCTAGTTATAACCAGCCGCTCCAGAAAACTCAGCATGTGTTCTCACCCAAATAAAGATATGTTTTCACTACAAGATAAAATTTCACCTAACAATATGAAAATGAAGATGGTATCACCAGATTTTTCCAGCATTCTGTATGGTTTTAGAGAGGAATGAACAGCACAGATTTTCACAAAGCCAGTGTCATCGGAGTTTTCTGAAAGTATTCAAAAGGCTGATGATAAGAGTTAACCAGCAATCTGACAATTACCCCATTCCTGGAGAAGCCGTTTATACCTGCTCTCATCCAGGACCAGCTGCTGAGCTTGCCTCCACCTCAGAGCTTCCGTCCACTTGGCCTGGAACTCTCTTCCCCGAACCCGTCCCGGGCTCCTTTCCATCTTTCACATCTCCATTTAAATCTCACTTGCTCAGGCAGCATTCTCCAGCTGCCCTGTCTCAGCAGCCTCAAGGCCCCACTGTTCTCCTCCATTCTGATGACTTCATATCTTTCACAGCCCTTATCCCAGATCAGTATATATGTCTACTTCACACTGTCTGCGTTGTGCAATAAACTATTAATTCCACAGCGTCAGATGCTGTGTCCATTCTGTTCATAACTTTATCACCAGCGCCTCATACTCTGCTGGTACACAACAGCAGCCGAGGGCTGAAGCAGCACACTGCAGTCCAGTGCTCATGTACCCAAATTAGAAATGGAAAAGGGGAAGAACTGAAAATAAGGAACCCTGGGCTTTGTTCTCAGTGCTGCTGTAAAACGGCTGGCTGTGACCATGGGGTAATCACCAAGGGTTCAATGAACACTGTCTCCCAAACACTGTCTGACTCTGACATCAAGAGCCAGTGAGCAAGAACAAACTAGCAGGACCAGAAGACACGCACAGGAGCTAACTACCGAAATGTTCAAGTAACATCTTTGAACAGTGCTAGTAGCACATATGAGAAAAATTATGCAGTCCTACAACAAGGAAGTTCTAAAGCATAAGAAAGTTTGAAGCTATAAAAGCAAAAAAGGATGACAAGAGTGGCTACCACCCCCCACAAAGAAAAAAACCTCTCTGTGAAAATGAGACATAACAAATTTAAAAGGCAAATGGATTTGGAAAAATATCTGCAACAAATGACACAGGATAACATTCATACTATAATACAGAAATAATAAGAGAATAGTCAAATAAGGACACAGTCGATAAAGAAAAGTCAAGTAATCCAAGAAGAATATAGACAAAAGGATATGATCTAACAATTCACATACACACACACACACACAAAGAAAATAGCCACTTAACATACGTTTTACCTAATAAATAAAGATATGCAAATTAGAAATGAGATGCTTTTTTCCCCCTCTGTCAACCTGATGATATTTTAGAAAACGGGTAACTTAACATTCCTAGCTCATTTGATAAACTTACTGGAAACCTAAGAGTTTCAAATTTCTGGAGGAGTCACATAGAAAATATAATTGTTTTGTTTATAACATACATTTTACCAAATTATTTTCATAATTAGTTTGAGAGGAAAGTTTTTGCTACTTCCAGAAAACACAAGATTCAAACCTGTAATTTTTCAGAGAGAAACCATAAAAGTTATTAGCATATTCACTGGTTCATTCAGTCCTTTGTTAACTTTTGTGAAGTCATCAGGTTTTTCATTAGAATACCAGGACATATCGAACTGTTAAGAACTCCATATAATTTCTAGGATATCTGTATTACTAATTTTACCATACATTATAACAAGAGTGGATTTATTACTCATTTCATAATCTTTTTCATGTAATTTAACCAACCAAATAAACACAGTTTAATATCTCTCTTTGGGATGTTTCAGGGGTCCCCTGAAGCACCCCAAAGTTAGCTAGAGGTCAAAAGAACTTCAAAAGAATTCTATTTAGGAAGTTTTATCAAAAGATCAATTAAAAGAGTTTAGAACATTTGATCAGATTTAGTCAATGTTGATGGGTGTATCATTTAGCTTGTTGATATGTCACAATAGACGTAAATACCAAGGCTCCAGGTCTAGTGAAAGTCAGCTCTGCCATCTTGGACCTAGTTGACTAACCGGTTTTCTTCTGGCTGTGTCATTTCTAACAAAATCCATTTATCTAACTAATTGTAATCCAATTTTAGAAAATCCTGATCATGCATAACTTTTTAGTATTTTTCATACCTTTTTTTTTTTTTTTTACTGAAAACACACTTCCTACTTTCCTTTAGCAACCAAGAACTTTATAATAGTATTTTATAGATTGGTGAGCATAAATACCAGAGATAATTTCTAAAACCCTTGCTTTCTTAGAACATTTTAGGATAGCACCAAACATTATTCATTTATAGTCTCAAATTTCATTGAATTTGGTAATAAGGAGTTCATGATCTGAGCCACAGTCAGCTCCTGGTCTTGTTTTCGTTGACTGTATAGAGCTTCTCCATCTTTGGCTGCATAGAATATAATCAATCTGATTTCAGTGTTGACCATCTGGTGATGTCCATGTGTAGAGTCTTCTATTGTGTTGTTGGAAGAGGGTGTTTGCTATGACCAGGGCATTTTCTTGGCAAAACTCTATTAGTCTTTGCCCCACTTTATTCTGTGTTCCAAGGCCAAATTTGCCTGTTACTCTAGGTGTTTCTTGACTTCCTACTTTAACATTCCAGTCCCCTATAATGAAAAGGACATCTTTTTTGGGTAGTAGTTTTAAAAGGTCTTGTAGGTCTTCATAAAACCATTCAACTTCAGCTTCTTCAGCATTACTGGTTGGGGCATTGACTTGGATAACTGTGATACTGAATGGTTTGCCCTGGAGAGGAACAGAGATCATTCTGTCGTTTTGAGATTGCATCCAAGTACTGCATTTCAGACTCTTTTGTTGACCATGATGACTACTCCATTTCTCCTGAGGGATTCCTGCCCGCAGTAGTAGATATAATGGTCATCTGAGTTCAATTCACCCATTCCAGTCCATTTTAGTTCTCTGATTCCTAGAATGTCAACATTCACCCTTGCCATCTCTTGTTTGACCATTTCCAATTTGCCTTGATTCATGGACCTGACATTCCAGGTTCCTATGCAATACTACTCTTTACAGCATCGGACCTTGTTTCTATCACCAGTCACATCCACAAATGGGTATTGTTTTTGCTTTGGCTCCATCCCTTCATTCTTTTTGGAGTTATTTCTCCACTGATCTCCAGTAGCATATTGGGTACCTACTGACCCAGGGAGTTCCTCTTTCAGTATCCTATCATTTTTCCTTTTCATACTGTTCATGGGGTTCTCAAGGCAAGAATATTGAAGTAGCTTACCATTCCCTTCTCCAGTGGACCACGTTCTGTCACTAATCTAGAGCCAGATATCTTAGAATCTGAAGTCAAGTGGGCCTTAGAAAGCATTACTACAAACAAAGCTAGCAGAGGTGATGGAATTCCAGTTGAGCTGTTTCAAATCCTGAAAGGTGATGCTGTGGAAGTGCTGCACTCAATATGCCAGCAAATCTGGAAAACTCAGCAGTGGCCAGAGGACTGGAAAAGGTCAGTTTTCATTCCAATTCCAAAGAAAGTCAATGACAAAGAATGCTCAAACTACCAAACAATTGCACTCATCTCACACACTAGTAAAGTAATGCTCAAAATTCCCCAAGACACACTTCAGCAACACGTGAACCGTGAACTTCCTGATGTTCAAGCTGGTTTTAGAAAAGGCAGAGGAACCAGAGATCAAATTGCCTACATCCTCTGGATCATGGGAAAAATAAGAGAGTTCCAGAAAAACATCTATTTCTGCTTTATTGACTATGCCCAAGTCTTTGACTGTGTGGATCACAATAAACTGTGGAAAATTCTGAGAGAGATGGGAATACCAGACCACCTAACCTGCCTCTTCAGAAATCTCTATGCAGGTCAGGAAGCAACAGTTAGAACTGGACATGGCACAACAGACTGGTTCCAAATAGGAAAAGGAGTACGTCAAGGCTGTATATTGTCACCCTGCTTATTTAACTTATATGCAGAGTACATCATGAGAAACGCTGGACTGGAAGAAACACAAGCTGGAATCAAGCTTGCTGGGAGAAATATCAATAACCTCAGATATGCAGATGATACAACCCTTATGGCAGAAAGTGAAGAGGAGCTAAAAAGCCTCTTGATGAAAGTGAAAGAAGAGAGCGAAAAAGTTGGCTTAAAGCTCAACATTCAGAAAACTAAGATCATGGCATCTGGTCCCATCACTTCATGGGAAATAGATGGGGAAACAGTGGAAACAGTGTCAGACTTTATTTTTCGGGGCTCCAAAATCACTGCAGATGGTGACTGCAGCCATGAAATTAAAAGACGCTTACTCCTTGGAAGGAAAGTTATGACCAACCTAGACAGCATATTCAAAAGCAGAGACATTACTTTGCCGACTAAGGTCCATCTAGTCAAGGCTATGGTTTTTCCTGTGATCATGTATGGATGTGAGAGTTGGACTGTGAAGAAGGCTGAGCACCGAAGAACTGATGCTTTTGAAGTGTGGTGCTGGAGAAGACTCTTGAGAGTCCCTTGGACTACAAGGAGATCCAACCAGTCCATTCTCAAGGAGATCAGCCCTGGGATTTCTTTGGAAGGGACAATGCTAAAGCTGAAACTCCAGTACTTTGGCCACCTCATGAGTAGAGTTGACTCATTGGAAAAGACTCTGATGCTGGGAGGGATTGGGGGCAGGAGGAGAAGGGGACGACCAAGCATGAGATGGCTGGACGGAATCACGGATTCGATGGACGTGAGTCTGAGTGAACTCCGGGAGATGGTGATGAACAGGGAGGCCTGGCATGCAGAGATTCATGGGGTCGCAATAGTCGGACACAACTGACTGACTGAACTGAGTAAATGTTTCAAAATCTTATTTTATTTGGAAATAGACTTCCAACACTTAGCACACTTGGCACAACCCTTAGAGATTTAAGTTATGCCAATCTGGAGAGACTATTTTAGACAGATATTTCTAAAGAATGATTATTCTTAATAGAGTTTATATAAAAGCTCATATCTCATTTACATTTTTTTAAAAAGTTTCTTCACTCAAGGTAATTTCCTTGTTGACAAACTTGTAACAGATATAATATTTAAGTTATATTAAATGTAGGTATAATGAAAATATTCTACTTAATGTTAATTACTCTAAGACATGTCTATATTAGATAGGTCAACAAACAAACATTAATATCAGGTATTTAATGCTGAATATTTCCCAGTTCACATGAACCTGGAATTTATTGTTTAATTTAGAATTATTTGATTTGTAAGCACTTAATTTGGTTATATTTGATTAAAATGAGATTAATTTTAGGGAGAAAAAGATGTTTTAATAAAGGTTAAATCCCAGTTTGTTAACGGAGGTCTACCAATGGAGGTAGTAAGACTCATTTCTTGGATAGTTCTTTGCTGTTATGTGATATCAATGTAAAATTTAACTGAATTCTTAAAGAACACCGTAAGTTTGTTTCTGAATCTTATCTCAGTAATCTATTTTGGAAGAAGATCAGATGCCTCATGACCTGCAACCAGGACTGGAAAAAGACATAATTTAAGAGACTATCTCCAATCTGGATGGAAGGACTTTTTTATCAGGTACTCTTAACTAGCTCAGGCTTCCCTGCTGGCTCAGAGGGTAAAGTGTCTGCCTACAATGCGCAAGACCCGGGTTCGAGCCCTGGGTTGGGAAGATCCCCTGGAGAAGGAAATGACAACCCACTCCAGTACTCTTGCCTGGAAAATCCCATGGACGAGAAGTCTGGTAGGCTACAGTCCATGGGGTCCCAAAGAGTCAGACACGACTGAGCGACTTCACTGTCACTCATGGTGCTGATAGTGGCAAAAAGAATGGCTTCAGTCATACCTTTTACCTGGTTGTATGAAGTGTAACTTTCAGGAAGGAAACATGGCAGTAGCTACATTTTGAATACTATACCCACGGACAACCAGGATGTCTTTTCCAGCATTGTTAGAAGGGGAAGGGGACAAAGATAAGAAAAAGAAAAAAATAAGCCACAGTACACCACCTAAATTTCCACAAATAGGGAAATAGATAAATAAAATAGGGTTCACATTCTATGAAGAATGCAAATTAAGATAATACAATCTTGTTACTTTTCGATTTCTTCATTATTTGAATTTCTTACAATTATGTACTGCTTTTGTAATTAAAAGAAAAAAAAACAAAGTAGTTTCAGATTAGGCCTTCCAGCATAAAAATAAAATATGGCAAAGAACTATTTTCAGATGGTTTATTACAAGCAGGACAAGATGTGATGACAGGGAGAGAGGGAAATGGATAAGGTGAGACCCAGGCTCACCCTCACTCTTTGCCAGGAAGCACTTTCTCCACTACAGTGTACAAAGAGAGACCTCAGACAGGACATGAAGTCTCCCTGAACTGCGATGAAGGTTAAAGTTTGGAAGTACCAAGCTGACTAGAATCCACAAGTCAACCTTCCAGACAAAGTAGGTAAGGCAGAAAAGGAACACTGAAAGTCTGCGGAGAGGAATCTCTGGGTCTTTGGCCAAACACAACTTTGCACACACTTGGAGAGGATGAGTATCAGAGGAAGAACGACTATCAGATCTTGGGGAAGATCTGAAATGGTAATAAGTTCCAGCTAGCCACAGTGGAGAGACTTCACTGAACACTTTGAGCATTTCTAAGAGATCCTGGACAGGCCACATCTTAAAGTAGAACTGATCTAACCCTAAAATAAAAGCTACTGTAAACCATATCTTACAACACTGATAAGTCTTAAAAAATTAAGCCAATCCACAAAGAAATTAACTTCCCAAAACAAAATGCAATACTCAAAAGATAACAAATATCAGACACTCTATAACCCAGCACCCATAATGTTGAGCATATAATCTAAAGTTGCGAAGTATGTGAAGCAGGAAAGCATAACCCATATCATGAAAAAAAAAGAAACTTGTCAACAGAAATATACCCAGAAATGATACTTATCGAGGAATAAGCAGACAAGGACTTCAAAATAGCTGTTATAACATATTTTGGGATACAAAAGAAAGTATAAACAAAGCGAATAAATAGGGAATCAAAAGAATCTGACAGAAACTATAAAATGTCAAATTATTGAAGTGAAAAGGTAATACTTGAAATGAAAAATCCACTGGATGGACTTAAAAGCACATTAAGCACTGCAGAGGGGAAAAAAAGTTTAAACTGATACCTTGAAAACTTTCCAAAATAAACTACATAAATTTAAAAAAGAGGGGAAAACTGAAAAAATTAATAGAATATCAGTAACCAGTGGAATAATCACAACCAATCCATAAGTGCCAGAAGAGGGGAAAGAGATTGAGTAAGAAAACTTTATTTGAATTTTAAATAACATCCATAAAGTTGTAAATGTGATGAAATCTACAAATCCACTGATCTTAGAGGCTTAATGGACTTACAGGAAGATAAAGTGGAAAAATGAAGTCAAGTCATATTGTTAAGGGAAGCAAACTGATTGAAACCACACACCCTGGCCAGGCACCACAGTAACTATTTACATGAGTTCTTTTACAACAGGAGGTCCTGGTGAGGAACATGGAAATAATAAGCCTCCACCAACCAAAGAGTTCGGGAAAGGTCAAAAGGAGACACCACATGTCCAACCACCACCCAGAATCTTTCTCTCTGGCATCCATCTGGGCTGAACAAGGGGTGCACCACCAGGAAGGACTGAGTCAGAATGATTGGCTAAAAACTAATCCCATCACCATAAAACCCAAGACTGCAAGCCACGTGACAGAGCTGTTCTCCTAGGTTCCCTTACCATCCTGCTCTCCACCCAGATGCCTTTTCCCAATAAAATCTCTTGCTTTGTCAGCATATGTGTCTCCTCAGACAATTCATTTCCAAGTGTTCGACAAGAACCCAGTTTAGGGCCCTGTAAGAGGTCCCCCTTCCTGCAACAATATGATAGTCAAATTTTTAAAATCAGTGATAAAAAGAAAATCTGAGAAGCAGCTGGAAAAAAGTGACATTACCTACAGGAAAACAGTAATAAAATGGCTGTTAATTTCTTATCAAAACAATGCAATGACATCTTTAAAGAGCTGAAAAGAAAAAAACAGTCAATCTGGAATTCTATATCCAGAGAAGATATTTTACAAAAATGAAGGCAAAAATCAAAAATGGTTTCAGATCAACAGACCTGAATTATAAGAAATATTAAATAAGGTCTTCAAGTTGAAGAGAAACACTATCAAATGGAAACTGTCACAAAAAGAAAAAGTTGAAAATAACAGAGGTGGAAAATATAAGAAAAAATAAGAGATCCATCCTTGTTTAATTCCTTAGTAACATGACAAAAAAGTAATAATATACTGTAGAGGTTTAACATTTATTTTAAAAGTTAGAAAACAGTACAAAGGAGTAGGAGGGAACAGATATATACTGCATAATTAAATTTTAAATGTACACTGTAAATCCCAGAACAAATGCTAAAAGGAACAGAGAAGAGATAGGACAAATAGAAAAATAAGACACAATATATAATGAATAATGCAATAAATGAGATCAAAAACACTCTGGAGGGAACAAATAGTAGAATAAAGGAGGCAGAAGATAGGATTAGTAAGGTATAAGATAGAATGGTAGAAATAAATGAATCAGAGAAGAAAAGGGAAAAATGAATTAAAAGAAATGAGGACAATCTCAGAGACCTCTGGGACAATGTTAAACGCCCCAACATACGAATCATAGGAGTCCCAGAAGAAGAAAAAAAGAAAAACCATGAGAAAATACTTGAGGGGATAAATAGTTGAAAACTTTCCTAAAATGGGGAAGGAAATAATAACCCAAGTCCAAGAAACCCAGAGAGTCCCAAACAGGATAAACCCAAGACGAAACACCCCAAGACACATATTAATCAAATTAACAAAGATCAAACACAAAGATCAAATATTAAAAGCAGCAAGAGAAAAACAACAAATAATACACAAGAGGATTGCCATAAGGATAACAGCTGATCTTCAATAGAAACTCTTCAGGCCAGGAGGGAATGGCAAGACATACTTAAAGTGATAAAAGAAAATAATCTACAGCCCAGATTACTGTACTCAGCAAGGATCTCATTCAAATATGAAGGAGAAATCAAAAGCTTTACAGACAAGCAAAAGCTGAGAGAATTCAGCACCACCAAACCAGCTCTCCAACAAATGCTAAAGGATCTTCTCTAGACAGGAAACACAAAAAGGGTGTATAAACTCGAACCCAAAACAATAAAGTAAATGGCAACGGGATCATACTTATCAATAATTACTTTAAAGGTAAATGGGTTGAATGCCCCAACCAAAAGACAAAGACTGGCTGAATGGATACAAAAACAAGATCCCTATATATGTTGTCTACAAGAGACCCACCTCAAAAGAAGGGACATGTACAGACTGAAAGTGAAGGGCTGGAAAAAGATATTCCACACAAATAGAGACCGAAAGAAAGCAGGAGTAGCAATACTCATATCAGATAAAATAGACTTTAAAACAAAGGGTGCAAAAAGGGACAAAGGCCACTATATAATGATTAAAGGATCAATCCAAGAAGAAGATATAACAATTATAAATATAATTGGAGCACCCAACATAGGAGCACCGCAATATGTAAGACAAATGCTAACAAGTATGAAAGGGGAAATTAACAATAATACAATAATAGTGAGAGACTTTAATACTCCACTCACACCTATGGATAGATCAAATAGACAGAAAATTAACATGGAAACACAAACTTTAAATAATACAATAGACCAGTTAGACCTAATTGATATCTATAGGACATTTCACCCTAAAGCAATGAATTTTGCCTTTTTCTCAAGCACACACGGAAACTTCTCCAGGATAGATCACATCCTGGGCCATAAATCTAGCCTTGGTAAATTCAAAAAAACTGAAATCATTCCAACCATCTTTTCTGACCACAATGCAGTAAGTAGATCTCAATTACAGGAGAAAAACTATTAAAAATTCCAACATATGGAGGTTGAACAACACGCTGCTGAATAACCAACAAATCACAGAAGAAATCAAAAAGAAATCAAAACATTCATAGAACCAAATGAAAATGAAAACACAACAACCCAAAACCTGTGGGACACTATAAAAGCAGTGCTAAGAGGAAGGTTCATAGCAATACAGGCATATCTCAAGAAACAAGAAAAAAGTCAAATAAATAACCTAACTCTACACCCAAAGCAACTAGAAAAGGAGGAAATGAAGAAACTTAGGGTTAGTAGAAGGAAAGAAATCTTAAAAATTAGAGCAGAAATGAACGCAAAAGAAACCAAAGAGATCATAGCAAAAATCAACAAAGCCAAAAGCTGGTTCTTTGAGAGGAAAAATAAAATTGACAAATCATTAGCCAGACTCATCAAAAACAAAGGGAGAAAATCAAATCAATAAAATTAGAAATGAAAAAGGAGCGATCACAACAGACAAGACAGAAATATAAAGGATCATAAGAGACCACTATCAGAAATTATATGCCAATAAACGAGTCTGAGTGAACTCCAGGAGTTGGTGATGGACAGGAAGGCCTGGCGTGCTGCAATTCATGAGGTCGCAAAGAGTCAGACACGACTGAGAAACTGAACTGAACTGAACTGAAAATGGACAACATGGAAGAAATGGACAAATTCTTAGAAAAGTACAACTTTCCAAAATTGAACCACGAAGAAACAGAAAATCTTAACAGACCCATCACAAGCACGAAATTGAAACTGTAATCAGAAATCTTCCAGCAAACAAAAGCCCAGATCCAGACGGCTTTACAGTTGAATTCTACCAAAAATTTAGAATTCTACCAAAAATTTGTCCTACTCAAACTCTTCCATAAACTTGCAGAGGAAAGTAAACTTCCAAACTCATTCTATGAGGCCACCATCACCCTAATACCAAAACCTGACAAAGATGTCACAAAAAAAAGAAAACTACAGGCCAATATCACTGATGAACGTAGATGCAAAAATCCTTAACAAAATTCTAGCAATCAGAATCCAACAACAAATTAAAAAGATCATACGTCGTGACCAAGTGGGCTTTATCGCAGGGATGCAAGGATTCTTCAATATTGGCAACTCAATCAATATAATACACCACATTAACAAACTGAAAAATAAAAGCCATATGATTATCTCAATAGATGCAGAGAAAGCCTTTGACAAAATTCAACATCCATTTATGATAAAAACTCTCCAGAAAGCAGGAATAGAAGGAACATACCTCAACATAATAAAAGCTATATACGACAAACCCAGAGCAAACATTATCCTCAGTGGTAAAAACTGAAAGCATTTCCCCTAAAGTCAGGAACAAGACAAGGGTGCCCACTTTCACCACTACTATTCAACATAGTTCTGGAAGTTTTGGCCACAGCAATCAGAGCAGAAAAAGAAATAAAAAGAATCCAAATTGGAAAAGAAGAAGTAAAATTCTCACTGTTTGCAGATGACACGATCCTCTATACAGAAAACCGTAAGACTCCACCAGAAAATTACTAGAGCTAATCAACGAATATAGTAAAGTGGCAGGATATAAAATCAACACACAGAAATCCCTTGCATTCCTATACATTAATAATGAGAAAATAGAAAAATTAAGGAAACAATTCCATTCACATTGCAAAGAAAAGAAAAAAATACTTAGAAATATATCTACCTAAAGAAACTAAAGACCTATATATAGAAAACTATGAAACACTGGTGAAAGAAATCAAAGAGGACACTGATAGATGGAGAAATATACCAATATATGGATGGGAATAATCAATATAGTGAAAATGAGTATACTACCCAAAGCAATCTATAGATGTAATGCTATCAACTATCAAGCTACCAACAGTATTTTTCACAGAGCTAGAACAAATAATTTCACAATTTGTATGGAAATACAAAAAACCTCAAAATAGTCAAAGCAATCTTGAGAAAGAAGAATGGAACTGGAGGAATCAACCTGACTGACTTCAGGCTCTACTACAAAGCCACAGTCATCAAGACAGTATGGTACTGGCACAAAGACAGAAATATAGATCAATGGAACAAAATAGAAAGCCCAGAGATAAACCCACACACCTATGGACATCTCTTTGACAAAGGAGGCAAGAATATACAATGGAGAAAAGACAATCTCTTTAAGAAGTGGTGCTGAGAAAACTGGTCAACCTCTTGTAAAAGAATGAAACTAGAACACTTTCTAACATCATACACAAAAACAAACTCAAAATGGATTAAAGATCCAAACATAAGACCAGAAACTATACAACTCCTAGAGGAGAACATAGGCAAAACACTCTCCGACATAAATCACAGCAGGATCCTCTATGACCCACCTCCCAGAATGCTGGAAATAAAAGCAAAAATAAACAAATGGGACCTAATTAAAATTAAAAGCTTCTGCACAACAAAGGAAACTATAAGCAAGGCGAAAAGACAGCCTTCAGAATGGGAGAAAATAATAGCAAATGAAGCAACTGACAACAACTAATCTCAAAAATATACAAGCAACTCCTGCAGCTCAATTCCAGAAAAATAAACAATCCAGTCAAAAAAATGGGCCAAAGTACTAAACAGACATTTCTCCAAAGAAGACATAGATTGCTAACACATGAAAAGATGCTCAACATCACTCAGTATCAGAGAAATGCAAATCAAAACCACAGTGAGGTACCATTTCATGCCAGTCAGAATGGCTGCGATCCAAAAGTCTACAAGCAATAAATGCTGGAGAGGGTGTGGAGAAAAGTGAACCCTCTTACACTGCTGGTGGGAATGCAAATTAGTACAGCCACTATGGAGAACAGTGTGGAGATTCCCTAAAAACTGGAAATAGAACTGCCATATGACCCAGCAATCCCACTGCTGGGCATAAACACCGAGGAAACCAGAATTGAAAGAGACACATGTACCACAGTGTTCATCACAGCACTGTTTATAATAGCCAGGACATGGAAGCACCCTAGATGTCCATCAGCAGATGAATGGATAAGAAAACTGTGGTACATATACACAACGGAGTATTACTCAGCCATTAAAAAGAATACATTTGAATCAGTTCTAATGAGGTGGATGAAACTAGAGCCTATTATACAGAGTGAAGTAAGCCAGAAAGAAAAACACCAATACAGTATACTAACACATATATATGGAATTAAGAAAGATAGTAATGATAACCCTGTATGCGAGACAGCAAAAGAGACACAGATGTATAGAACAGTCTTTTGGACTCTGTGGGAGAGGGCGAGGGTGGGATGATTTGGGAGAATGGCATTGAAACATGTATAGTATCATATGTGAAACGAATCACCAGACCAGGTTCGATGCATGATACAGGATGTTCGGGGCTGGTGCACTGGGATGACCCAGAGGGATGGTATGGGGAGGGAGGTGGGAGAGGGGTTCAAGATGGAGAACATGTCTACACCTGTGGCAGATTCATGTTGATGTATGGCAAAACCAATACAATACTGTAAAGTAATTTGCCTCCAATTAAAATAAATAAATTTATATTTGAAAAAAATTTTTTAATTAAAATAAGACAGTAAACCCCAACCAGCTCAGTAACTACAGTAAATGTAAATGTCCTAAACATAACAATTAAATGACAGAAATTGTCAGACTGAAAAAATAAAAAGCATGACTTTAGTTACATGATTTCTAAAAGACCAAGAGATATACATTTAATTGATACACAGATAAATGCAAAACAAGAGATAGAGATATTTCATGCAAATGCTAATCATAAATGCAAAAGAGGAGACAAAGATATGTCATGTAAATGCTAATCATAAAAAAGCAAGAGCAACTATAATATCAGACAAAACAATTCAAATATAATAATATTAAACAAAATAGAATAATATTAGACAAAGAGTATTCCTGGAAATAGAAAGGGACATTCCATCACAATAAAAGAGCCATTTCCCCAAGACAACAAAATAATATGTCCAGATACCTAAAAACTAGACCCTAAATATCAATACATAAAGATTGACAGAACTATCTATCAGGAACTGATAGAACAACTAGACAGAAAATTAGTATATACAAAAGTCTGAACAGCTCTGACACCCAGTTCAATGTAATTAACACTTATATACTACTATATTCAATATCTGCACCCCATATGCAATAATCAAATTCTGAAGACAGAATTCTTTTGAAGACAGACAATATGGTATGCATAAACCAAACCTTAATAAATTTAAAAGGTTAAAATTGTATCAAATATGTTCTTCAAGCCCAAGAGAATTAAAATAGATAACGAAAAGGTGTATATTAGAACAAGCTTAAATGCTTATAGAAGAAAAACGATTTAAAGTCCATGATCTAAACTTCCATTTTCCATCTGGACAAATATGAGCAAATTAAATCTCACAGTCAAAAGAAAGGAAATAGAGCAAAAATCAGGAGAACAGAAAACGAAACCAAAACCTATTTTTATTAAATATTAATAAACTGATAAAAACCTGGCTTCACTGACCAAGAGAAAAGAGAACACAAATTACCAGTATCGAGAATACAAGAAGAACATCACTACAGATCTGACATAAAATAAAAGGTAATAGAGAAACATTATAACTTTATGCCAATATATGGTAAAATATAGAGGGAAATTCCATAAAAGATGGGAATTAAAAGAAAAAGAAATTTATATTTTTTAAAAGCCTTATATCTATTTTTAAATTTTAATTAAGAATTATCAATAAAAACCTACCCACAAAACTCTAGTTTCACTGGTGAATTCTACCAAACAACTAAGAAATTATTCCAATTCTACACTCTAGTAAAGTAATGCTCAAAATTCTCCAAGCCAGGCTTCAGCAATACATGAACTTCCAGATATTCAAGCTAGTCTTGGAAAATGCAAAGGAACCAGAGATCAAACTGCCAACATCCACTGGATCGTCAAAAAAGCAAGACTGATCCAGAAAAACATCTGTTTTTGCTTTATTGATTATGCCAAAGCCTTTGACTGTGTGGATCACAACAAGCTGTGGAAAATTGCTAAAGAGAAAGGAATACCAGACCACCTTACCTGCCTCCTAAGAAATCTGTATGCAGGTTAAGAAGCAACAGTTAGAACTGGACATGGAAAACACACTGGTTCCAAATAGGAAAAGGAGTACTTCGAGGCTGTATATTGTCACCCAGCTTATTTTACTTATATGCAGAGTACATCATGAGAAACGCTGGGCTGGAAGAAGCACAAGCTAGAATCAAGCTTGCCGGGAGAAATATCAATAACCTCAGATATGCAGATGACAACACCCATATGGTAGAAAGTGAAGAAGAACTGAAGAGTCTCTTGATGAAAGTGAAAGACGAGAGTGAAAAAGTTGGCTTAAAGCTCCACATTCAAAAACGAAGATCATGGCATCCGGTCCCACCACTTCATGGCAAATAGATAGGGAAACAGTGGAAACAGTGTCAGAGTTTATTTGGGGGCTCCAAAATCACTGCAGATGGTAATTGCCAGCATGAAATTAAAAGACACTCACTCTTTGGAAGAAACTTTGTCAACAAAGTTCCGTCTAGTCAAGGCTATGGTTTTTCCAGTAGTCATGATCTTCTGTGAAGAAAGCTGAGAGCCGAAGAATTGATGCTTTTGAAGTGTGGTGCTGGAGAAGACTCTTGAGAGTCCCTTGGACTGCAAGGAGATCCAGCAAGTTCATCCTAAAGGAGATCAGTCCTGGGTGTTCATTGGAAGGACTGATGTTGAAGCTGAAGCTCCAATACTTTGACCACCTGATGCAAAGAGCTGACTCATTTGAAAAGACCCTGACGCTGGGAAAGACTGAGGGCAGGAGGAGAAGGAGACGACAGAGGATGAGATGGTTGGATGGCATCACCAACTCAATGGACATGAATTTCGGTAAACTCTGAGAGCTGATGATGGACAGGGAACCCGGTATGCTACCGTCCATGGGGATGCAGAGTTGGACACGACTGAGCGACTGAACTGAACTGAACGCAAAGTCTTACAGAAAACAAAAGGGAACACCTGACAACTCATATTTTGAGACCAGCACTACTCCAGTGGTAAACCAGAAAAAATTACCAAAATAAAAATCTATAAACTAATATCTCCAGCGGCAAAGACAGGTAACAATAATATGCTATCTGTTATACACAGTTATCTGCACAAAGGCCTACTGAATGGTCTACCTCGCTGCTGAAATCAAGTACAACACTGAGGTACTTACTGCTCAGAGATCCAATACATGGGCACTTTCTGCATAATTTGGGTAGTTGGGAGACCTATGCCATAACACAGGAAGTTATCCAGTAAAAAAAAAAAAATTTTAAAGATACTTTGGGAAATTCTTCTTTAACTTCAACCTAGATGACTTAAACAATCTTTAAATGAAGAAAATAGATTATAAAACATTTTACTTTCACAGAACATGTCTACAGTAAAAATACTTAAGAGAAAAAAACATCTGAAAGAACAGATCATGAAATGTTAGTCTTATTTCTTTGGATGATGCGCTTATCTTTATTTTCTACTTTTTGTTCATTCTTAGTTTCTAAAACTTTTACTGAGAATGTGTATTGTTTTGTCAACAAGAAAAAAATTATTAAAATTCATGAAAACAAATTTTAAAAGCTATATAAGCTGAGGTTCCTGAATCACACAGTTCAAAAGAGAAATGTTTCATTTCAAAACCAGGGCACTTCAAACAGTCTATGCTTTCCAACATTTTTCCTATCAAGACACACACACACTACCGTGTTTGTATGGCACTAGTGGCTCAGTGGTAAGAAGAATCCACCTGTGATGCAAGAGACACAGGTTCACTCTCTGGGTTGGGAAGATCCCCTGGAGAAAGGAATGGCAAACCCACTCCAGTATTCTTGCCTGGGAAATCCCATGGACAGAGGAGCTGGAGGGCTCCAGTCCATGCGGTCACAAAGAGTCAGACACGACTTAGCAGCTAAACAACAACACCATGGCACTTATGGGTAAGTAGATGAGGCTGCTGGAAATTGGAGGCAACCAGCCTGAGCTTGCGCTGTCAGAGGGCCACCAGGCCACTGGACAACTGATGGGATCTCCAGCCCACATACATCTAGGCAAGCTGCTGCTTAGCATTAGGAAGCTCTGGGTTATGGAATCTCAAACTCAGAAACATAAGAAAAATCTCCTGATTAACATAGGATAGCTCTAAAAATGTCTAATTCCATGTGCTATTTTTAAGTCTTTATTCAAGACAGAGAAGATGAAATTACTATTTATGGCCTGGCAAACACAGCCAAAACAAGTTGCAATCCACATTTAAAACATCCTCAAACAGCATATATTTTATCAAACAATAACTGAAAAATATTGAAGTGGAACTAAATAGCTCCTATTTTAGTCTGCAGACTCTACAGTGAGTTTCAGAAATGCGGTAACAACAATCTGGCTCCTTCTCTCCAGGCATACACAGGAAACATCATTTGGCAGATGAGAGTTATGCTCATAAAGATGAGTTAGATGATAAGCAAATGATCATTACCTCACATTATATGAAATGGAAAGAAGCCATTAATGTAGCATTAAAGTCATAAATTCACACATTCAGAAGCCAACAAAATAAAACATTAGTTCTCAAAGCATTATTATCTCATTCATGCTGCCACATTAACTGTATGCAGTAGAGTGAAAAGTGAAAGTCGCTTAGTAATGTCCGACTCTTTGCGGCCCCATAGACTATATGGAATTCTCCAGGACAGAATACTGGAGTGGATACTCTTCCCCCTTCTCTAGGGGATCTTCCCGACCAGAAATTGAACCCAGGTCTCCCTCATTGCAGGCAGATTCTTTACCAGCTAAGCCACCAGGTACCGGCCCGTACACAGTAAAAGCTCTAACAAATGTTACAAGTTGTCTGAAATACAGAAGGGTTAATCTTCCCATTTTCATGTTAACTCACAGATTTCTTGCTTTACTTATGGACTCAGAGCAGGGTCTAATGTCAAAGCTCAAAGGGGCTCTGCGTGTCTAGATCACGCCTAGATTCTGAGCACACTTCTCAGAAGCCCACCACATGGTCCCCAAGCCCCAACGCAACAAGAGGGAATCACTGGGGAAAAGGTAACTGAATATCCCCAACTATTCTAGGAACTTCTTGATCCTTATACTTTATTCACTCCAAACATGGTCCACTTCGGTGCTGGTGAAAAACCTATACAAAGCAAACTGAGAAAAACCTGGAACCCCGAAGTTTTAGAAAGTCACAAAAACTACTTGCCTTCTATTATTCTCAGAAAGATACTAAGTAAACATGGCTTCTTATCTATCCTTATAGTTCTAATTGTGGTATGTATACACATTTGTGTACAAAAGGAATACAAAACACAAGTATTGGAGAAGGAAATGGCAACCCACTCCAGTATTCTTCCCTGGCAAATCTCAAGGACAGATGAGCCTGGTGGGCTAGTCTATGGCATCGCAGAGTCATACACAACTTAGCAACTGAACAACAACAACACACAATCAGGCAGATTGTGATTTGGGCAAATACTTCTTGATGGAAATGTGACATAAAATGTAGAGTGACGTGACCTAGCAATATGGAATACAGAGTTTTATAAGAAAGTAACGTTTGTGTATAGAATAATAATTGCAAATATTCAAACAATAAAGTCCATGGCTAAAGAAAAAAAAAAAACATGAGTATTATAATTACTCACAAACTTTTATATATATTTATATATTATTTATTATATATATAATTATAAATAACTATATTTCGTATAAGTTGTACAAAATATATATGTGTATAATATATACAAATACATACATATATGTGTGTATGTACATACACACATACACACACATGAACTTACAAAATTAACTCACAAGAAACAAGGAAATACACTATGTTCATAGATTCATTTACAAAATCGTTTAAGTAGTTACCAAATACCATTATCCACTTGCTATGGCCAAAAGCTGTGTGCCTACTATGTGTTAGACACCACACTGGGTACTAAGAATGAAAAAAAAAAAAGTTCAGTAACAGAAAAGCCCTGCCTTCAATCTAATTAGGAATCACACAAGCAAACCAACAATTGAAAAAGAAAGGAAATTAGGCTAAATGCAATGATACAGGTACAAAAAGTCCTACAAAAACATTAAGAAAAAATGCGCAAATCATGAGGAAGAGGCCAAGGAGAAATAGGTTGCCCAAAAAAGCTGATGTTTGAACTAAAACATGAGAGCTAATTAATTAAGTAGAACGGTGGATGCATCTAGACTAACGGAACCATCGCCACCACGGTATAAAGGGCACAATGGGGCTCGAAACTGCAAGCTACTAGACACCAGACCACGGGACACATGACAGGGGCATCTCACAGGACAGACAGGCAGACTAGAGCTCGTCTTATTTCCTGAACTAGAAAATGAGAGCTGCATTCTACAGTCAACGGAGCACAAGTGAAAGGTCTTAAGCACATCTTACAGTACTGCTAACAATAACAATAGCTTAATGTCTCCTAAGTGCTCAGTATGTCAGACATTATTCTAAGAGATGTGTGTGTGTACATATATATAAGCTCACATCATTTCCCCACAACCTCCTGTACAGGTTTAAGCCTGTATTACAGATCACTGAGGCTCAGAGACATAAAGTATCAGTAGCATGTCCAAGGTTAGTATCTAGAAAGCAGCAGAGCCAGACTTAAAGGGAACCTTGATAGAATTCTCTTTGAAGAATGATCAATTTGACAAGCAGTGTAAAGTATGGATTAGCGAAGGGCAAATAGAAGAAAACCTTGTTAGGAGACTGTTGCAAGAAACCAAGTAAAAAAAAACGTTATGAGCCTGAACCAGGGCTGAGACAGATGACGTGCACAAGCAGCAAGCTAGCGTCATTTAAAAAGATTCCAGGGACGTGGTGAAATTAAGGTGCGTCTTCTCCATTACATCAGTCAGTATAAGCACAATGAATTATTTCTCTCTCTCCCCATGATGAGCTATAAATCCTTACATCTAGGTAACCTATATCTTATTCCTTGCTGTATACACAGTGCCTAGGATAATAGCGCCTGGTATGGTGGCAATGAAATAAATCTTTGTCAAAGAAAGAAAGAAGGGAGGGAAGGTAAAAGAAGAGAAAATGCCTGGATTTTTGCCTTGGTACAGGTGAGAGTGCCACTGACCAGGATACTGACGGAATGAGGTACTCCAGGTAACGGAATGGAAGGAACAGATTTCAAGAAACGGAGGTGAATTTACATAAATATGTAGTAAGTTTAGCATTTGCTCTTAAGTGACAATATACACTGTGTAAATCTAACTCCATATGAACTCTATTTATTAATTGATCCACTAGTAGACAGTCCATGGGGTCCAAAGAGTTGGACATGACTGAACACAAAGCACAGACATGGAACTGGGGCTTCCCTGGTGGTTCAGATGGTAAAGAATCCACCTGCAATGCAGGAAACCCAGGTTCGATCCTTGGGTCAGGAGGTTTCCCTGGAGAAGGGAATGGCAACCCACTCTGGCATTACTTGTCTGCAGAATTTCACCGACAGAGCCTGGCGGGCTACCATCCATCAGGTCGCAGAGTCCAACACAACAAAGCAACTAACACACACGCATACATGGAATTTTACAAGAATAATAAACTGGCCCCAGGCCACCAATGGTGCATTTGAGCAGGAGCTTAAGACCAGCCGGGGGAATCCTCTGTCTTCCCACCATTCCGTAGATTTCAAAACTATCAATGCCTCCCTTCTCCTGGCTCTTTCACTGTCTATTATTTTAACCTAATGCTGCTTTTTAATTAAAAAAAAAAAAATTATAAAACAGCATAGACATTACTTTGCCAACAAAGGTCCATCTAGTCAAGGCTATGGTTTTTCCAGTAGTCATGTATGGATGTGAGAGTTGGACTATAAAGAAAGCTGAGAGCACCAAAGAATTGATGCTTTTGAACTGTGGTGTTGGAGAAGACTCTTGAGAGTCCCTTGGAATGCAAGGAGATCCAATCAGTCCATTCTAAAGGAGATCAGTCCTGAATGTTCATTGGAAGGACTGATGCTGAAGCTGAAACTCCAATACTCTCGCCACCTGACGCGAAGAGCTGACTCACTGGAAAAGACCCTGATGCTGAGAAAGATTGAAGGCAGGAGGAGAAGGGGACGACAGAGGATGAGATGGTTGGATGGCATCACCAACTCAATGGACATGAGTTTGAGTAAGCTCCGAGAGTTGGTAATGGACAAGGAGGCCTGGTGTGCTGCAGTCCATGGAGTCGAAAGAGTCAGACACAACTGAGTGACTGAACTGAACTGAATGCTTCTTTAAGGTAAAATATGTATACCATGTTCTTCCAAGCATGTGAAGCACTAAATACAGTGTCTGGCACACAGTAAGGACACAAGTGGTTGCCAGCACCAGTGACCATGATTATCGTCATCACGATTCCGACCACCTCTCCACTGTTAAAGTAACACAAGGTCAGACAAACCTAAGTGGAGGTCCTGTAAATAAGACATAATAGACGCATTTATGTAACAGCGCATGCACTTACTTGTTTTCTTCCAAACCTCAGCCTTTTCATACATAGATCTCATAGATCAAAACACTCTCCCTGCCTTCTCCTACCTTATACTCATTCTTAACTTCCTCTCCAAAAGTCACTTTTTCTGAACAATCTCCTCTCACACTCTTGGCTAAACTCTCACCCTGCTCTGTATTTTTCCCTTAGATTGATCACAATCTGTAAGAATATATCTGAGTGTCTACATGCCTTGCAAAGGGCTTCCCAGGTGGCACTAGCAGTAAAGAATCCACCTGCCAGTGCAGAAGCTGCAGGAGACACACAGGTTCGATCCCTGGGTCAGGAAGATCCCCTGGAGAAGGAACAGCAACCCGCTACAGAATTCTTGCCTGGAAAATCCCATGGGCAGAGAAGCCTGGAGGGCTACAGTCCCTGGGGTCGCAAAAGAGTCAGACACAACTGAGCGCACACACACATGCCTCATGAGGTAAAGGACAATGCATTTTTGCTCAAAATCAAACCCCTCAAGCCCAGCAAAATGTCATATATATACATAAATGATACTCAGTAAATTTCTGCTGAATCTGTATCAAAGAATGATCAAATCCCAGACTATTTACTAGTTTATATCTGACCAACTCTTGACATATCTACAAATGATTTTCTGCATTCAATTCAAAATAAAAGAGGACAGACACTTACAAGAACATTATTAAAACTGGCTAAGAGTTTTGTAGAACATGTCAATTTCATATCTCTCCAAACTTCACATCTTACAACAGAAATCAGTTAAGATGTGTTAAAATTATTTTAATAAACTCATAATCATCCTTGCCAACAAACAGAATCTACTCTGATTTTAAGAAATATTAATTGTTGTAAATTTGAATTTCTCTTTTTTGAATATTCTGGAAACTCTTACCTTGACATTTCCCAATAATAGATGTAAAATCATCTTTTGCAGACCTGCAAAAGACATATGTAAAATTAAGACAACAGTTTTGCCGTAACAATACTGTGTAGTACTACTATAAGACACCACATATCAGACAACTTCTTTAGACAACTTAATCTTTAATGACATTGCTTTCCTCATACAGAAAGGTTCTGTGCCACAAATAAGACCCTTTCATTGGTGACAATGTTTTCTTTCAACTTTATTTCACTAGGTACATAGCTACAGTGAGAATATAGCAATACAAGCATTAAGTGATTTTAAGCACAGCCTTTTAATACCATAGAGATGCCTGAACCCAAAGGCTCTGATTTAGTAAACCTGGGATGGGGTCCAAGCAAAAGTGTTTTTTTTTTTTTTTTTTAAGTTCCACAGATGGATCCTGGTTAAGAACCACTGATGAGTATCATATCACAGATTTTAATCAGGGGAAAAACTCTTGTTTTCGTAAGTCAAAAAATGACCTACTCAATATCTGTGTTCTTGAAACAGATACCAAAGTAGCCTAATTATTATATCTTCAAAAATGAAAAATGCTAAACCTTCTAGAAAAGAATTTATAAACAATTATCCAAAACTTTAAGGTCCATGGTATTTGATCTAGCAGTTTAATTTCTATAAAGTTATCCCTGGGAAATAATTACAGATATACACAGATAAAGGCAGTTAATGCAGTCTAATTTATGAAAAAGAAAAATACAGCCACTATAAACAGATTATTAAATTTTATTACATATACTCTATGAAATATTATGCAATTGTTGTATGTGACATGAAAAGATGCTAACAATGTATTAATTTACAGAAGTTAAAGAAAAAGGTATCAAACAGAATGTAGAATATCATTCTACTAAATATACACATAGTTTATACACACACACAAATTTCAACGAACATACATCAAAATGTTAATAGTAGACAACTTTGGGACCATAAAATTTGCTGTTCTTTCATAAATACTTAACTGTATTTTCTAACATTTGTAAAATAAGTAAGCATTACCTTTAAAACAAATTTTAAAGACTAAGATTTTTAGCCATTTATTAAATTATATTAACAAAATCCAGCTACAATTATGGAAATAAATTTCCTCGAGAAATTAAGACTATACAGCCTCCACGTGGTCTAGAACAAAAAAGAAATGGCCTCGTAAGTGAAGCTGACTTAATGTCAGCTCTTGTAACCTGGACAAAATATTCAACATGATTTCATTTTTCCTTTCACTAAACAGGATAAGTAACCGCAACTTCAGCGTTCAGAGAAGATTAAATGAGACATCACATATAAATTACCATGAACTAGACCAGGTGGCACTAATAGTAAAGAACCTGCCTGCCAGTGCAGGAGATGCAAGAAACAAGAATTTAATTCCCGGGTCGGGTCCCCTGGAGAAGGAAATGGCAACCCACTCCAGTATTCTTGCCTGGGAAACGCCACAGACAGAGGGGCCTGGTGGGCTACAGTCTATAGGGTCACAGAGAGCCGGACACAACTGAAGTGACTTACAACACAGAGTGCAGTAATACAATCATAAATAATAATTTGTTCTTTCTGCTGGAAAAGGGGAGGAAGGGAGGGAAGACAAATTTGTTTTGTCAAAACTTCACAGAATATATTCACTTAAGATACTTGAGCAGACTGGGAGGAGGGGAGGTAAGGGTGCCTTTTTATGAGTCCCTTATTCTAATGCTTTTCCTTGTATTTCATGAAAGTTTCTAATCAGTTCCCATATTTATAACAGCCCATAATCATAAGAAAATATCACTTCAGTACTTAGGAAAAGAGGAAGTTATGTATTAACCACTTATAGTACATAACCACCAAATGACAAGTAGCAATTCACAAACTGTTTTTCACCCATGTGAACTCCACACATAAGCAGGTTAAGTGTCATAGTAGAGCACGCGATTGAGGCCTTTGCCACTCACTTCAGAACTGAAGATGAGGGACAGCAGCCGAGCCCTGCACTGCAAATAGCAGAGCTGTCTCCTCAACCACAGTGTTTCAGCTCTGCACGTTTTCCACTAAAACCATCTCCTGTTTATAACCGCTTCCTAATATCGAATAACAACCCCAGACACTATAATTATCTTTCATATTCTAATTCAATCCACAAATATTTACTGAATACTGAGTGCCGACTGCTATTACTACTGGAGTCAGTCTTGGATTGTATGTGCTCCTCACTGTGGTAGAGAAGACACACATGAGCAGTGAGAACCAACATGTTACAAATTCAGGCACAGCCACTAGTCACAGCATTGACTTCAGGGATCTACTTGCCCTTTTGCTTTGCTGACCACCCAATTTGCTCAAAGACATTTCCTTTTAGGTTACTGTAAAGTAAGTGTGGGTGTCTATCTGCAACAAAAGCAACTGAATGCCAACGTGAACAAGAGAGTGGGCTCTGCCCCATAATATCCTCTCCAGAATCTGCTTCCCCATCCCACTTGCTGACAGGCCAGACCACTAAAACATAAACTAAGCACCTATTACATCCAAGGAAATATACAAGTACAAGGGGGAAAAAAAGAACAGTCCATGCCTCCAAGGAACACACAGTATAAAGGAGCCGCAGACTTCAGATCCCATTCACTGGAGTTTTAAACAAACGGCACACCCTTGGAGGAGTGCAAAGCAGAGGCCATAAATATACTGGGGAAACCCACATGTAAACATATTGGCATAGATGGCTAAAAGGCATGACCAAGATGTAGTACAAAATTGCAGACAAGAGCATGAACACTGAAGCTGCTGCTGCTGCTGCTGCTAAGTCGCTTCAGTGTGTCCGACTCTGTGCGACCCCACAGACGGCGGCCCACCAGGCTCCCCCGTCCCTGGGATTCTCCAGGCAAGAACACTGGAGTGGGGTGCCATTTCCTTCTCCAATGCATGAAAGTGAAAGTGAAGTCGCTCAGTCATGTCCGTCTCCTAGCGACCCCATGGACTGTAGCCTACCGGCTCCTCTGTCCATGGGATTTTCCAGGCAAGAGTACTGGAGTGGGGTGCCATTGCCTTCTCCAACACTGAAGCTAGGAGAGCTGATTTCAAATCCCTGGGCAAGTTATTTCACCATACTCTGCCAGAGTCCTCATCTCTAAAATAGAGAAAAAGGACTTCTGCAAGGATTGAGCTAATATGTGTAATATACCTGCAACAGTGCCCAACACCATTAGCATTACTTTTTATCATTAATGTGTTGATTATTATAGGAGCATCAAGGATTGATACCCAGCCAACGAGGGGAAGGGGATCCAACAGGAATAAGTCCCTGAAAGGCTTTCTCATACAGCTGCTTCTTGGGCCAAAAGTCTTTAAATGTACCAAGTTACAAAACTCTTGCAAATTACAGACCAGATGAGTAAGATCTTGATGACCATCACATCTGTTGCCCAGAAATCTTCCCTCACTGCTTAGTCTCAAATGCATGAGCGGACTCCTACGGAGCTGGCCTATGTATACATTTTATAAATATTATTGTACATGCTAGCAATCCAGTAGCAAATCCTCTTACAAAAGCAAATAATTACTTTTTTCTTTTCATCACAATTTTTAGTAACAAGTTCCATAAACTCTTAGTCAAAATCTCCTTCACAAGCCTAAGTATCAATCTTTTGCCACATGTGTATTCCAGTCCTACCAACTAAAATCATTCCATTAATATCCCCATTCTGTGGGGTAAAAAAAAGATGGCAATTTTGACTACTATCTGCTGTTCATAAAGAAGTCACACGATGAACACATTTCTCTAAGAGAAACACTTCACATCACTGCAGCAAATGGAGTAGGAAGTAACAGCCCATCTCTATTAACAATTATCAGCTAAAATACCGTGCCCCCGAGGCTCACTCTTGCTGTTAGAGAAGAGGGCCCTGCCTATCAAAGCCATGAGGAATGAAGAGTGAAGTTCTGAAAAGCAGTCATTATTGCCAATCATCTCTGTGCTGATGGTTTTAAGAATGATCACAGAGGCTCAAGATCTGAAGTCAGAGCCCCAACGGGAGCTAACCCTCCATCTACTCCCCTAAAAGTTATCCAAAGCTAACTCCAGTTCTGTTTGGATAAATGAAAGAAGAAATTTTGCAAACAAAAACAGTGTGCTAAAAACTGAATGCTTATTAAAACTAGTTTCAGTCCACAATAAAGTAGCAGAAAAAACTTCTGACGTATCCAGGCAGCCTGAAATTTCCACTTCATTTGTTTATATTTTGAGACTCAAGACTTGGGGCTTTCCTGGAGATAGGAGTGGCCCCCAGATTCGGAGGTACAATATGTTTAGTCTGCTGTTGACAATTTCCTGAGAGCATAAACTTGTTTTACTACATTAGTTGCCAATGTTGCTATTTCTTTCACAACTGATATACTACTTAAAAATAAAGTGCATGAGAAGCCCAGCTCTGAGAAGTCTTCTAGATGTGAATGTAATACCACTGATGTCTCAGGAGGACAGATAATCAGTGGTCTCTAGTAACACTAAGCCTTAGCGTTCTGCAGGCCCATGTTCCATCTATAGCTTTATGCCAACAGAGTAAAGCCGTCTCGATTGCTTTTTCACCTTCCTGAGCATCTGCTTATGTGACTTAGCAATAAAAGAAGAGTGATTTTCAGAGCTCTGGAATATATGCTTTTGTCTACTGAGAAAGTAAAATTTCTCAGGAGACAGAGTGATCTAGGGAAGTAAGGCATACTGAGAACAGTCTTCATCCTTTAATTAGCATAAGCTGGCATTTGATACCCTACAAAATTACATGAGTTAATAAAAAAATTCCTTTAAATATACCTCCTTTAGAAACCTGAGTTCTCATAAATCAAGTAAATCTTTTCTGAAGGGAACTGCTGAATGAATACAACTGACACTTACCTGATCTCCACACACTGGTCTTGAACTGCGGCCAAGAGTTTCCCATTGCTTTCATGGGGAGAAAGAGAAACAAATCCCTGTATGAGTATCTGTAGCTCTCATTATCATAGATGGAACCATTTTAAGAAGTTAAAATCATTTTCAAATTTTTCACATCTTTAATTATCCAATTTCTGACCTTATAATTAGATGTGTATATAGGTACAAGGGCATACAAAATAATTCAATAGAGTTGCATTAATATATTTAAACAATATTAATCATGTGTGACACAGGGAATTTATATACAATAAAAAATCAAGAGAGCAAGCCATAAGGACCCTAAAATTAATAACCATAATGGAATTTAAATGCTAATCCAGGTAGAGAAACATTAGGTGAATTTTACACATCCTTACCTTGCAAGTACCAAATGCCAGTTTATCTGTTTATTAACCAAGCGAACCAGTCCATCAGGGAGCAAGAAAGGCGCAGGGCTGAAACCACAACACATTAGCTAATTTAAAATCTAAGCATGAAAACCACGTATAGTAGGTAAATATTATAAACAGCAGATCTATAGTGAACAAGAGGGATTTTCTTCCATTAGAATATAAAAACAGAATATTAGCAAACTCAAAACTGAAAGTAACTAATTCGATATCTGAAACTTGACCACATACATTTCTCTATTACCAAAAATAACCCCTGGTTATGTGGTCAGTGATATGTTTTTTTCTAAGGAAAACATATTTGAAGGTGCCAGTAACAGCAGAGTCAGCTTATAAGAAACACTTCTTACAACGCACAACCAGAAACACAGGCTCCAACTCCAATAAAAACAAACTCTAGCACACAGCTAAACGCACAGAAAGAAACAGAGATCTCCTAAGAACTACAAACGCAAAGAGAACAAAGTTGGAAATGGGCATAGGACAAAGAGAGGAACAGAACTCAAAATGGAGAGTAAACACCTTCGAGGGGCCACAGGAAGGACACAAGTGGGAGGTGAAGACCCCCACAGAGACCAGGACCCTCAAAAGACTGTGCCATCAGAGCAAGGGGCACAAGCCAAACCTCACCAGGAACCCAGGGAGACCTTCAGGAATCTCATCTCAGCAAGGAATTCTGATCTGGGGGGGATGGGAATGAAACCTCTTAACGAAAAAACCCCAAGTCTTTAGGACATGCAAGATTGGACTGTGATTTCACTTTTCTCACATGCTGCAAGGTTCCCAAGCATAAGCTCACAATAGCATCATTCACAAAAGATACAAGGAAACGACCCACCACACGTGAATCAGAAGATCAGACAAATCAGAGGAGTAACACATGAAGAAAATCAAGAAAAGAAGTGGGAAAGAAAAAATAATTCGATGGGGGGAAGAGAAACAGGAAAAAAAAAAAAAACATTATGGAAATTAGGAAACACAACATAGGATAAACATTAATAATTTACATCCAGTATATTTATGTTCATTTTTTAAGACAAAACAATTAATGCCATGAGGTACTTAATATTATCAAAAGATATGAAACATGCCTGTGATACAATCAACAAGAGAATGATAATTTCCTCTGGAAGGGAAGAAGCCAGGCAAAGGTGGGGGTGGGGAGGAGTGGACCTGAGCTCTAACATGTTGCATAAAAATAAAAACAGGGCCATCTGAAGCACATATGGCAGAAGAGCAACAACTGCTTTAATTCAGATGTGGATATGATCATAACAGATTATATTACTGTCTACAATTTTCAGTCTGTAATATTTCATGAAGGAAAAAAAATCTTGAAAAGGCCACTCAAAACAAATATTGGCTCCAAGACCTTTTAGGTATAATTATCATAAACTGAAGAGCAAAACAACTCAACTACAAGCTTTTGAAAGAAACATACCACGGAGAAGACTAGATAATTACCCCCTGGTCCACTCAGTCTATACACTGATCAATGTAGCCAGTGCAAGGAAAGGTACTTCTCACGAGAAAGACACCTCCTGACGCCTGAGCATAAGGCATTTACACGCAGGACAAAGCTTGCAACAGAGGGAGCTCTTGCAAGTCCTCCTCCTCAATAAATAACAAAAGAACTTACTGTTCAGGAGCACCCTCAACAGACACCTTTCTGCCATCCCTAACCAAGGGTTCTCAGCACTAGCAAGTGTAGCCCGGTGAGCCCAGGAAAAACAGCCTACCTCTTACACTCCCCTCCCCACGACCACCCTCTCTCATTCAGTTCTCTATCACATTCCACATCCCCCAAAATAAGATAAAATTCAGTGAGAAATTCAATGCCTGCATACACACACACACACAATAAAAGCAGAAAAGCACTGGAGACAACCCTGGCGAAGAGCCAAAGGTTTGTTTTATAGGACTCGAACCCTGTTATCTCTAGAGCTCTTAAGATTAGGTGTCCTTGAGGAAAAAGCAATCTGTGGGAAATAATTATATAAATCAATTCCTACACATGCATCTAAAAGCAAAAATATATCTTTGGTCAGATTAATCATCTCCTTGTTTTGAAAATTAGCACCAGGCCTAAAAACATACTTAACACTCAAAAGAACTAACAAGTTTCCAAGAACTGAAACCTAAGAGAACCTTCTCTGATGCACAGCAACTGAACACTGACAACAGTTGATACAACAGTAAGAACAAAAAGGTTTTTAAAAAGATAAGGCAAGAATAGGTCCACCTGTTCTTGAATGTGTGCATTCAAGATAAGGCTGAGAAAACATTCAGAGAATGCAAACATGGTCATGAGATATTCTCAGTAACGACTAAGGGATCGAAAATTAGCCTACATTTACCGAAAGATCTTGTCAGGGTATACCAAATGTTTGACAGGGCTGTTTTATAAACTGGGTTCACCTGAATGTCAGCATCCATATCACAATCTGGGATTCAATTCTGCAAGCTTCAGTAATAAATAGGATAATATTGTTTGTACTTGCTGTTCGTACCATTTCTTTGAAGCGCTGACAACTCACCTGTACCAGATATATTGGCTTAAAAATAATAAACGATCTGTAATAAAAGAAACAACAAAGCCAAATATGAATGAGCTATTCTTTGGGAATCATTTTCTATTTTAGATTTACTGACAATAAGTCTAAAATACACTGTAGAGTGAGTCATTACAAAACAAAACATGGAGAATACAACTCTTGACAAGAATAAATATAATTTAATATACACAATAACTCTCACAAGATCATATATTTGTTTATATGTCTCATGTATTTGTTTATATGTTTATATGTCTCAAGTCGGTATTATTCAAAACTTTGTATAACAAGTAAAAGTGGTTTGAGATGCAAAATTTTGCCTAATGAAACCATAGAGTAGAAGTCGTAGTGATCATCCATGAAAACCAAAGTATTTGGACACAGATTATGATACCATTTCACACTTCACAGCAAAGACTTAAAAATAATAATGCCTAAAATGGGGAAGTCCATGGGAAACAAAATCTTCAACACACTATTGAAAAGCAATGTTTTATATGACTCCATCTAAAATGTACACATATGTGTGAACCTGTGTACATGGTTATGTATGTGTCAAAAGCAAAAGGTCTGAAGGGTAAGAGATTATCACCAGGTGGTAAAATGAGGAATCATTTATTTCAATTTGTGGTCTTCTATATTCCTAAACTTAGTATATTACTTGTATATATTTCCTAAATTTTCAAAATTTCACATTTAATAATGAAAACTGAATATGCTAGTGTGTCTTATAACAGAAAATAAAATTATTAATATATTTTCAATCGTACTGATGAACCTATGTGCAGGGCAGCAATAAAGACACAGAGAACAGAACTATGGACACAGTTCTGTGTAAGGAGAGGGTAAGGGTAAGGATGGGATGGGATGTTCTGGGTAAGGAGAGGATGGGATGAATGGAGAGAGTAGCAATGAAACACATTCACTGCCATATGCAAAACAGCCAGTAGGAACTTGCTGTATGGCTCAGGGAGCTCAAACTGGTGCTCTGAGACAACCTAGAGGGGTAGAATGGGGTGACAGGTAGGAGGGAAGTTCAAGAGGCAGGGGACATACGTATACCTATGGCTGATTCCTGTTGATGTATGGCAGACACCAACACAATACCATAATGCAATAATCCTTTAATTAAAAATAAACTGTAAAAAAGTGTCTGTATAAACATATGAATACATCCATGTGTATATATGTATATATACACACATGCTTACATAGACATATATAGTTAAAACACATGCATTTTTTTTTATAAAATAGGTAACATTTATGCTATTAATACTCATTTTAATCAGGCAAATTAATAATAATTTGTTTAGCAATTGAGTTTACATTAAAACTCAAAAGGACACATTTTCAAATCCCTAAACTTCTTAAAAGAGCACAGTTACAGAATAGGAAAAAATTATCTGCTAACTATATCATAAATAAATAAGCTATGGTGGTGGTTTAGTCACTAAGTTGAGTCCAACTCTTGTGACCCCATGGAATGTAACCCGCCAGGCTCCTCTGTCCATGGGATTTCCCAGGCAAGAACACTGGAGTGGGTTGCCATTTCCTTCTCCATGGGATCTTCCCAACTCAAGAATCGAACCTGGATCATCCAGCATTGCAGACTCCTGGGCCACAGGCAGACTCTTTACCAACCAAGCTATAAGGGAAGCCAAAATAAGCTATACTCACCTCTAATTGCTTTTGTGATAATAAAGGATGCACCATGTTTCCGGTTGCCTCTAGGCTGCAAATAAAAAAAATTTTTGAAAATTTTCCACTGATACTTACATATAGTAAGCTATATTTCTTTGCTAATACTCAGTACTGGGCACAAGTTACCAGTATCTTTAAAACTTATAGATAGAAACAAAACAAGGAGAAGTAGCATAGGAAAGTGAGCATGGCAGAGATACAGGCATTTGTCAGGATGAATTCTGCAAGACAGGACAGCGATTGAGGCTGGAAAATGTTTCTAAATCAAAGCACCAGTGCAAACACAAAAAAGTCAAGGTCTAAGACCCACACTGGTTGCCAGTTGGCACAGTCTATTTTGATGGTCTACAGACGCCTAAAAGGGATTTTGCTTGTAGAAAAAGCGATCATACGGATCAATAAACTCATGCCCCAAAGCAAATTTATTTAATATTAGCTGCATATTCATAGAGGAAATACTACAAACAGCCACACTGATATATAACTGCTAGATTAAATAGTTCCTTAAGTACAGACCAAATCATAGGTTAAACAATACTAGGCACTATAACCTGGAAGATGTCCTAACAGTCACAAAGTGCAGACAGGTATGGCTTAAAAGCACAAAAAAGTTATTTCATTCAATAAACATGAATCCATCATTTACTTTGCAGAAGACAAAATTTGGTTTGGGGAAGGAATATAAACATGAGCCAAATGTAGCTGACTTTCAAGAGCTTGTCGTTCAGTTAAAATCAATAAAACCAAACAAAAAAAGTGTTATAAGGTTTCAATGTAAGTTGATGCAGTGCATATTGCTTTAACCAATTTATAATGTTAAGCATTTCTATAACATTATATAATTAACCAGTGAGTGCTAAGGTGTGGAAAGGTATCCTATTCAATCAGTGGCAGCAGCAACTTTCCAGCTGCATAAGATACAAAATATCAATTATTCGACACAAACAGAAACTATGTAAATACTTTTTAAAAATTATGCATGAAGATCTCTGCTAGCCTACAAAATATTCCAAAAGGCAGAAACTGCAGTGGGAAGGAGGTTAAAGAAAAGTTTATAGACTTTACAGGAGAAGCAGTACTTTCTCCACTAAAGAAACTCAGCAGCCAAAAAAAAAAAAAGAAAGAAACTCAGAAAAGAGATTGTAAATAAGAATTCGTATGGCCTGGAGCCCATGATCTTTAACGAAACTCCTTTCCCATCTTGCTGCATATTCTGATCTTAAAACAGCAACTGGCACACGTTAGGCACTCAATAAATATGTTTAATAAATGCAGATTTCTGGTTCTTATCTCCACCCTGTGCCTGAGAGGTCCTTTCTATTGACCTACTGTCCTTTTTATCGAAACTATGACCCCAAGGTCCAGATTACCAACACCTACGACCCCTCTCCTAACACAAAACCCAACCCCAGGTCCTCATAAATCTTCACTCCTCGGGGCATTTTGCTCAGATCACCATTAAAGTGCATATTACAGCAGGTGATGAAAAAGTTTACTACACTGTCTTCCCTATAAAACCGCAAGTACCACCAAACTTATTCACTTAGGAAGCGCAGCGCCTCACAGTATCCGGGACAGGGACAGACATACACATACACATTAATTATTGAAATGACACAGGAACTGGCACAACTCGGGTCCAGATAGGAACAAAGGTTTATGCCGCGCTCCATGACAGCCCAGCAGATGCTGAGATGATGACTGTAGGGTCCTGGAAAATACTCCCACAGCAGGTAAGGAGCAGCCCTGCCGGAGCCGGCCCGGAGAAGGGACTACCGAGGGTCTAGGTGAGGGAAGGACCCCCGAGTCCAACGCTGTGCCTCCCCTCCAAGTAGGGACAGTGAAACAGAACCGGGGTAGTAAAGTACTTGTCTCAGAGCCCGAAGTTCGCCCCCCGCCCCACCCCGAGAACCGAATTAGGAGTCCAGGAGGCATGCCAGAAAACCCCACCTGGGGGACCCAGACCCCCGTTAGCTCGCGGTGCCGTTGCCAGGACGACCGCACAAGCGGTGGAGCCCGGCTCCACCACCCTACGTGGCTCCGGCTACGTGTCTCTGCCGGGCAGCGCCGGCACCAAGCTGGCCGCAGCCTCGGCGGGGCCTGGTTCACCTGTACTTCCGTCTCCGGGGGCCACTCGGTGTTGACCAACAAGTCATAGAGTATCGTCTCCTCCTCGCCCTCCGCAGCGCCTGGATTCACGATCGGCAACGGCTCGGAGGACGCCATACTTGCCCCCACCGAGTGCTGGGGCAGGGCCACTACGGCAAGCCGCGGCGGACAAGCTGCCGCCGCCACGCCGCCTCTGCGTCCCGGGAAAGGGGTGGAGTTAACCCGGGGTGGAAAGGAAATGCTGAGTGAAACCCGTCTTTGAGTAGGTGGAACAACCTCTCGCTTGTCTTGCGGTACAACTTACATTCTGGTCTTGGTACGCTCCCTGTTTATTAATTGCATAAGATCAGCCACATCCCAACCTCTCTTACCCCGTCAGCTTCTATAAAACGTAAGTGATAAAACTATCTTCCTGAGATACTTTCCAAGGCAAACCAGTTATCATCACAGGAATCCAAGTCTATGCCCCAACCTCTAACGTGGAAAAAGCTGAAGTTGAAAGGTTCTATGAAGACCTACAAAGACCTTCGAGGACTAACACCCTGCGTTCTGCCATTTATGTATTCGTTGCCTAACTGATACAAAGAGGGAAAACTTTTTTTAAATAAACACAGGAAAGCTATCCTATGCAACAGATTAAACGAATGAGAGATATCACCAGAATTCCCTGGTGGTCCAGTGGTTAAGACTCAGGCTTTCACTGCTGTGGGTTCCCAGGGTTCAATCTTTGGTGGCGGAACTAGGTTCCCACAAGCTGTACAGTGTAGCCAAAAATTTTTTTAAAAGTTTAAGAAAGAAAGGTATCAGAGAATGATGCTCTCGGAGTTCAGAAAAAGAGGGTCTAGAGGGGTTTCTGGATAAAAATGGAATCAAGAGCAGAGGGTTTGGGGAGAGCGTTTCAGGTAGAGGGAAACTGGGTAAGGACAGAAGCAGAAATAGCTAGTTGAAAGAGAAAGCAGCTAAGTAGAAACCAAGGCAAGAAAGGGTATAGGGGCAAAAAGTTGAAATAATAGGTTGAGGACCCACTTGCAGGTCTAGGCTTATTTGTCCATTGACTTAGTCATTCCTTCATTCAACAAGTGCCTTTCTGAGAAAAGCCCTGCACTGTAAGCAGAGACGTACAATCTGTATAGGTATACGGTGTCCAGGTGTCTTGCTGCATCTCACTGTTAGCTGAGCCCAGAGTGTGCAGAGCACGAGCTGGGAAGCTGGGAGAAGATGCAAAGAGCCATAGTGAAGGAGGAAATAGAACAGGCTCCATCTTGAAAGCAAGACTCCATCTTGGGCTGGACTGTGGACTTTGAGCTGTATGCCCAGTATCTATGGAAATGAAAAACCAACTGGAAAACCAGGTCCCTGGAAGGAAGAGCGCCAGGGCTCGTACTTAGACTCTCTGTCACCTAAACGAATACCCTAATTATCTGTGTAGCCGAATAGAATCTTACGATCTAGTATGCTTATTGCAGTATGACCTCAGGCCTATTGATCTGTGTCCACTGTTAACTACCTAGGCTTAAGCCAAATAAATCATGTGTTAACTTTGATTGTATCTTTCTTTTTCCTTTGTTCAGACTAGTTTCAGGGAATTTGGGGAAGTGGGTTTGGGCACCTACACTTAGGGTATATAAGGTTTTCACAAAAACTGGTCAGGGTCCTTGGCTCAGAGGAGACTGCCTTGGGCCCACTGGTGTAATAAACTGCACTCCACTATCTGCATTATTCTCTGAGTGAGTTTGTTTCCTGGAACTCGTGGCTACAACAATAGGGACTGCAGACATTCTTTATTCACAAAAGCAAGGCAGACAAGCTTTACTCTCTAACGGCTGACATAGCAGCAATGACTGGGCAACTCGGCTCTACTTGACTCTCTCCTACAAGAACTTTTTAAGGTGGTTCTTGTATAGGACCACCAGGATGCGCGTGCACGGTATCACAAGTGATCCCAGCTGTAGGACATGAGTGGAGTGGGGCGAGAGAGTCTGGACTGCCACCTGGCCAATTACTCTCTCCCTATACCAGGGAATTAGTACTGTATCACACTCAAAACAAACATAAATACTGAAGATTTGTTACAGGAATCACATTGCCTAAAATGCATCAAGATGCATTAGGCAGAGATACAATTAAAAGCCCAGCTGGGCAGTCTAGGGCTCCTTTTCTCCCAAAGTTCAGTTCAGTTCAGTTGCACAGTTGTGTCCAACTCTTTCCGACTCCATGAATCGCAGCACGCCAGGCCTCCCTGCCCATCACCAACTCCTGGAGTTCACTCAGACTCACATCCATCAAGTCAGTGATGCCATCCAGCCATCTCATCCTCGGTCGTCCCCTTCTCCTCCTGCCCCCAATCCCTCCCAGCATCAAAGTCTTTTCCAATGAGTCAACTCTTCACATGAGGTGGCCAAAGTACTGGAGTTTCAGCTTTAGCATCATTCCTTCCAAAGAAACCCCAGGGTTGATCTCCTTCAGAATGTACTGGTTGGATCTCCTTGCAGTCCAAGGGATTCTCAAGAGTCTTCTCCAACACCGCAGTTCAAAAGCATCAATTCTTAGGTGCTCAGCCTTCTTCACAGTCCAACTCTCACATCCATACATGACTACTGGAAAAACCATAGCCTTGACTAGACCTCAAAGTAAGTCCTGTATCACCTGCCTGGTCTGGATTCCTCTCTCATCTCATCTCCTGCCCCCCACCACCTTCTGAGTCCACCAGATACACATGGTCTTTAAAGACTTGGCAAGGGATGTTCCCTTTTCCTGGAAGGCTTTCTATGAAATATTTGACTCTCTCTCCCTCATCCCCATGTTTCTGCTCAAAACATTTTCTCTCTGCAGCCTACCCTAACTGCTCATTTTAAATTTGTAACCACCTTTCCTGAACTCCAGCACTCCACGTCTCCCTTACCCACTCTTCACTTTTTTTCTATAACACTTGTCATTACCCAAAATGCTATATAATTTATATTTTATTACATTTGTTTATTCTCTGTTCCCTTTCACTAAAATGTAGACTCTGCCAGAACACAGCACTCTACTGTATACCTACAGACGCTAAAATGGAAGAAAGTCAGCTTTCCCCTTGTGTAAGGGAAAACTCAGTTCTTTGCTACAATGTGTTTCTTATCACAGGCGTCTCCTTCACTTCTTACACAAACCTCTTTGTTTCTGACACTTCCCATCACCAAAGGTGTGGAGGCTCACAAAACTTGGGCAAAGTTACTTACATCTTCTGTTTAAGGTTATGACAAAAGATACAGGTGAACAGCCTGATGAAGAAATACATAGGGTGAGGTCTGGGAGGGTCCTCAACACCAGAGCTTCTGTCCCTGTGGAGCTGGGGTGTGTCACTCTCCCAGTGTGGATGACTTCGCCAGTCTGGTGCTCTCAGAAGCCCCTACTGTTGGGATTTTTATGGAAACTTCCTCACATATGTGGGGTCAATGATTAATTCCACTTCCAGCCCCTCTCCCCTCTCTGAAAGATGGCAAGGAGCAGACACTAAAATTTAAAGGTTCTAAGGTCTTCCCTGGTGGCTCAGGTAAACCGGTAAACCATCTGCCTGCAATGCAGGAGACCCGGGTTTGATCCCTGGGTTGGAAAGATCTCCTGGAGAAGGAAATGGCAACCCACTCCAGTACTCTTGCTTGGAAAATCCCATGGACGGAGGAGCCTAGTAGGCTACAGTCCATGGAGTCGCAAAGAGTCAGACACGGCTGAGCGACTTCACTTTCACTTTCAATCATGACTTGAAGAACTTGTTGAAGAACTTTCACTCCACACAGTCAAAGGCTTTGGCATAGTCAATAAAGTAGAAGTAAATGTTTTTCTGGAACTCTCTTGCTTTTTCTTCAAGAGATGAGAATACCAGCCCACCTGACCTGCCTCCTGAGAAATCTGTATGCAGGTCAAGAAGCAACAGTTAGAACTGAACATGAAACAACAGACTGGTTCAAAATCAGGAAAGGGGTACGTCAAGGCTGCATAGTGTCACCCTGCTTATTTAAGTTCTATGCAAAGTACATCATGAGAAATGCTGGACTGGATGGAGCACAAGCTAGAATCAAGATTGTAGGGAGAAATATCAATAACCTCAGATATGAAAATGACACCACATTTATGGCAAAAAGCAAAGAAGAACTTAAGAGCCTCTTGCTGAAAGTGAAAGAATGGAGTGAAAATGTTGGCTTAAAACTCAACATTCAGAAAACTAAGATCATGGCATCTGGCTCCATCACTTCGTGGCAAATAGATGGGAAACAGTGGGATTATTTGGGGGGCTCCAAAATCATTGCACATGGTGACTGCAGCCATGAAATTAAAAGATGCTTGTCCCTTGGAAGAAAAGTTATGACTAACCTAGATAGCACATTAAAAAGCAGAGACATTACTTTGACAACAAAGGTCCATATAGTCAAGGCTATGGTTTTTCCAGAGGTCATGTATGGATGCGAGAGTTGGACTATAAAGAAAGCTGAGTGTAGAAGAATTGATACTTTTGAACCGTAGTGCTGGAAGACTCTTGAGAGTTCCTTGGACAGCAAGGAGAGCCAGCCAGTCCATCCTAAAGGAGATCAATCCTGGGTGTTCATTGGAAGGACTGATACTGAAGCTGAGATTACAATAATTTGGCCACCTGATGAGAAGAACTGACTCACTGGGAAAGATTGAAGGCGGGAGGAGAAGGGGACAATAGAGGATGAGATGGTGGGATGGCATCACCGACTCAATGGACATGAGTTTGAGTAAGCTCCGGAAGTTGCTCATGGACAGGGAGGCTTGGCATGCTGCAGTCCATAGGGTTACAGAGTCAGACACGACTGAGTGACTGAACCAAACTGAACTGAATCATGACTTGATCTTTCTGGTGACCAGCTGCCATCCAGGAGCCTACTCAGAGTCAACTCATTAGAACAAATAATATTCCTTGTAATTTTCAGTTAAGAAATTATAAGGGTTTTAGGAGTCCTGCATGAGGGTTGTAGTCAGAGACAATATTAGAACAAGAGATGCTTCTAATATCCTTATTACTTAAGAACTTACAAGAGGTTTAGGAGCTCTGAGCCAGGAACCAAGGACAGAGACCATCGTTTTAAAATCTCACAGATTCTATACATACATACACACACACACACACACACACACACACACACACACACACACATACACACACACATATCCTTGCCAAATCTCCAGAGTGGATAAAAATGCCGCAGAGAGCAGAGGACAAACACATATTATGTGTTGAAGGAATGAGAAACTTCCCCCAATATCCTCTCCTCCCATGGTGCTTCTCCTCTCAGCAGCTGTGTCTTTCATCATATCATCATCTTTAAATACCAGACATCTCTCCTCATCTCACTCCAGTCTGGCGAGATGCAGAGCCTCAGAGAGCACTTCTCACCTCACGTTCTGCCGAAGGTGAAGAGGTGGAAACACAATCCACACAGAGGGAGCACAGTGCAAGCGGGTGGGCGCAGACCATCCAGGACCTTGGTACCACCCTCTCCCGCTTCTGCACATGTGTGTCTTCTTGGCTCCTTACTCCTCCTCCCTAACTCATCCTTTATCAGATGGAAAATGGGATTGCATTCTACTTCATTCATTTTCGTCACTACCTTCACGTGATCAGTGCAACCACAGCCCCGAGGTAACCAAGCTGGCAAAGGATGCTCCTTAGGTAATATTCAAAGGAGAGACCTGCAAGTACATCGTCAAGAATTTCTTTTCTTTTACCACCATCACACTGTATTTGTTGCTTTATCCATCCTCACTGTTACCTATTTATCATAGTTTGTACACCAGAACAGGAAACAGAGCCATAGGGGGCTTATATTTTAAAGAAATAAAAGCACAAGCAGAAACAGGATTATTTGGAAAGTGACTAGACATTTAACTTGGAGCAATGCTGGGAAGGAAAATTCTACTAAGAGAGGTGCTGGGAGCAGAAAGTTATAAAGTCTTTGTCACCATAATTTAAAATCCAGAATATTCCAGGGCAGGGAAGAATGTGAGGTGACCAGAGAAAGGAAGTGTTATGCCTAAGTCGTGAAATCTCCCAGTGACCACCAGGGAGCTGATATCTGATGCAAAAGCAAGAGAGTTTTTATTACCAAGCTCAAGCTGGGGCTCCCACCGATACCGACACAGCGGCTATAGGGAGGAGCCCTGAGTTCTGGGTTACATTGCTTATATAGGGTATTCTCGTATGAGAAAAAAAAAAGAGTTTCCGGGTTGGGAGACGTCTAATTGGTTACCTTCTGTGGAAGGATTAGGTGTTGGTTTCTGATTGGTTCCCATTTCCTGGGCTGGCCACGGGTTCTGATTGGTCCGCGGGTAGTGGGGTTGGGTTAAGGGATTTCCGAGAAGCTCTTTCCCAGGAATTTTTACAAAATAGAGTCTTTTTAAACAAAATGGGGTGGCTTTGGTTCTTCAGAAGAAGGTGGTAAAAACATGTAGGTCCTGAGAAGAGCTCCAGACAGAGACCATCAGGCCCTGAGATTGGAAAGAAAAGGCAGAGAAGTCAAATCCCAAATCAAAGTTCAGCTGAGTCAAAGGAGTAAGATGATTTAAGATGGGTTGGGTGGCTGAAGCCAAATGACTGATTGGTCTTATTTACAGCGACTATTTGGGACTTCTCAGGTGGCCCTAGTGGTAAAGAACCCACCTGCCAATACAAGAGACACGAGAGACAAGGGTTCAGTCCCTGGCTCGGGATGATCCCCTGGAGGAGGGCATGGCAACCCACTCCAGTATTCTTGCCTGGAAAATCCCATGGACAGAGAAGCCTGGTGGGCTACACAGTTAGACAGGACTGAAGAAACTTAGCACACACAACAACCAACTAGTTTCCAAACTGAGATACTTTAAACAATGAAAAGGTATGATTTTAACAACTGTGCTGTGAAAACAGGCAGGAAACAGGACTATCCTGAACAAACCAAGATGATGGAACAAACAGTAGATGGTCAGACTGATCGTAAACAGGAGGGTGGATGATTAAATGAAGAGAACTTGGGCAGTTCATAAGGACAGCGAGACTTGGTTATGATTCTCTTCTCCATCCCTCCCTTGTGCTCTTGGTGACAGCTGTCATTGTGTCTGCCCAGCAGAACGGCTTCACTGCCTATTCTTCACTCAGCCAGATAATTCTCATGGGGCTGCCAGTCCCCAAACTCTGCCTCTTTAATCCAAGTCTGCTCACTCAGAAGAGCCCCAATCCCCTGACTGCAAGCACTGGGCAGAGAATTCTTCCCTTCCATTTTTAAAAAAGAGATTTAAGTGGAGGAAAAAGCACCTTTCGTTTTTGGATCACAAAGTTCAAAGAACAAACTGGGCAGCCATAGTATTCACAGTGGGGGCTGGAGAAGCCTGCCTGCAAGGTTCATAAGAGAATGAAACCAACACGTTGAGGCAAAACAGAGGAGAGAGGAAGACTTCACTTGATATTGCATGCATGCTCTGTCGCAGGCAAGAATACTGGAGAGGGTTGCCATTTCCTGCTCCAGGGGCTCCTCCCGACCCAGGGGTTGAACCCAAGTCTCCTGCATCTTCTGCATTGGCAGGTGGGTTCTTTATCACTGAGCCACCTGGGCAGCCCCTCACTTTATAGTAACATAGCTGAAATAAGGGACATCTGTGTGCTTCCATCTTCCCGGTTAAGCTGGTGAAGTCGCCTTCAGCTAATTTGAGTTGAAATCCAAACGCCTTGAAATGACTCGTTTCTTGATATTTCTAGCAGTGGATTTTGCAGATTTCTTTAATTTGAAATCTGTAATGTATAGATGTCTGCAACGTTGCTTCCGAGTTGTTAATTAGTAATACATTGATAGTATTCACGGCTTATAGAGCCCTTTCATCCTCACAGCACTGCTGATGTTGAGAAACAGAAACTCTGAGGAGAGAATCAGATCCCATTTCATCTGAGATGAAAACTCAGAGAACTTCAAGGTCACAACAGAGCCAAAATTCAAACACAGTTGTTCAGGTCTTGGTTATGCATTCCTTTCTTCACACCACAGAACATCACAGGAAGCATTTAGGTGGTGGAAAGTGAATATGAACTGTCCTGGATAGTATTATCAGCCTGTTCTATCAGGATTGAGATGTTAAAATGTCTTGTGTGTGTGTGTGTGTGTGTGTGTGTGTGTGTGTGTGTGTGTGTGTGTGTGTGTTTAAGTGAAGTGTTAGTCGTTCATTCGTATCAGACTCTGCAACCCATGGACTGTATAGCCCTCCAGGCTCCTCTGTCCATGGCATTCTCCAGGCAAGAATACTGGAGTGGGTTGCCATGCCCTCCTCCAGGGGATCTTCCCAATCCAGGGATCCAACCCAGGTCTCCCACATTGCACACAGATTATTTACCATCTGAGCCACAAGGCATGGTGTTAACTATATCATACATAAGAATTTGTTAGATGACCATGGTAATACATTTGGTTGCCATGTATTACATGGCCATCTAACAACTTAATTTAGTTGAAATTTCCAGCTGGTTAAAAGATATTTTCACCCATAAAAAGTCATTCTAAAAGGAAAAGTCATGTTTTTCAAATAACCAACACAAATGGTAATTCTGTGAACTACTTAAGAAGATAACAATGAAAAAACATGAGGCAATTCCAAAATAGGCATAATAATAATAATGGTGGATACATTGTGTGTATTTACTCTGCTTCAAGCATGGAGACAGATACTTTGTTAAACCTCATCACTGTTCCTCTTTACAGCACTGCAAGGAAAGGGTTACTATCCCTATGAATGAAGAAACTCAGGCTCTGAATCATTGTCACCAAACCAAGGTTACACACAGATAGTAGTGGAGCCAGAACTGAAACACAATTTTTGTCTAATGTTCAAATTATGAATGGAGAAGGTATCCTGATATATCCACCTTAAAAAGAAATAACTGATGTTTTTATAAGGTTCTGATGAGGAAAAAAAAAAACAAAATTTTCCCCACTTCTTCCCATCCTCAGTGTATTGAGTACACCTCAACTGAACTAAAATATTCTCCTCTTCTTTCTTGATGGCCATAGACTTTTCTGTCTTAGAATCAGACAGAAATTACTTAGCAACATCTCACATGAAGGAATCATTTTTCTCCTCTTAATTCTTCCAGGTAGAGCTATCATTAAGTGATAGATTCATTTTGTAGGAGCTCAGCAGGTTAATTCCCATCAGCTAAAAAGCCTATGAAGCCAGAAGTCATTAATGATCTTCATTTAACCCTTTACATTTCTGCCTATTAGAGACCTCAGAGGTTAGTTCACAAGATGAAACTACTTCCATTTAACTTTGAAATTGCACAGTAAAATTGAATTTGGACATTTAAATGCCACCTCTTAAGATGTCATACATCCGTACTTGATTGAACAGTAAACTCTTTATATATTAAATGATAGCTTTTTATAAAGAGAGTAAATTATAATCATAATGATAAAATACTATGCAGAGCAAGCCAAGACATTCTATTTCCTCCAGAAAGCCTGAAGAATCTCAGTCAATCCTTCTATAAATATTCTTAAGATTGCCATAATGGCTCTTGGCAGGCAAATAGACGTCATAAAGTTCAAGTATGGTATTAGCTAAGAAGAAATCGCCAGCCCCTTGCTTAAAGCTCATTTACTCTAATTCACTGCACAATTCACACAGGCCCTTTTCCCCAGTTTTTCTCACTCACAAATCATAGGGAACAAGCTGGGGAGTAAGCCTTACCAGAGGCACACGCAGTGAGAAATGCAAAAACTGAGCAGTCGCAAGAGATGAACAAAATCTTGATTAAAAAAAAATACATTGGTAAATTAATCAACTATTGGCATATTACTAAGACTAGCTCTTTTGTTTTATTTGGCCTAAAAACAAAGGTAAATGCTCTGTAATATGCTTGGAAGCATCAGAAAGTAAGATGAATTAATGGATAGACTGGATGAATAAATAGAAATATATGTCATAAGACAAGCAAGGAAATACTGATGATAGGATTTTGGTGGTGTTTACATGAGTACTCACTGTAAAATTCTTTCAACTTGACTATATGTGAAAACTTTCATAATAAAATTTTGGAGAAAAATGTAAATCTACAATTTTTGATGGCACAATCAAGGAATATGGGAGGGAAAGTCATATGGGATATGGGGGAGGGATATGGGAGGCTGGTCATTTTGTTAGCTGGTTGTTTCTTATTTATATTTTAATTCCTACTTTTAGAAATACATCAAGCATAATTCAAATTCTCTACCTGATACCTGGTATTTCCAATACCTGAAGTCTTTAAAGGCATTTTCTTCCTGCTGAGTCTTGTCCATGGTGGCTTGTTTCTTTATGAGATTGTGTGTGTGTGTGTGTGTGTGTGTGTGTGTGTGTGATTGTTCACTCATGTGCTTTGGAATATAACCTGTGAGCATTTTTGAGGCCTGGATTAGAGGGTGCTTTCCTTCTGGAAAGACTTGCCTTCACTTTTACAAGGCACCTATGAGACTTGGGTCCAGTTTAAGAATCTCTGTTTCAGATGTTACAACTAATGTGACCCAAACTTACAAGAAGGTCAGGCTGTAATCACAAATTCTCAAAAGACACCTTCATGTTTACTCATATTCCAGGTTGGGCAAGCAAGTTTATTTGCTGTCTGCCTCTTCTCTTGTGGCTCAGCTGGTAATGAGAGAGACCTGGGTTCAGTCCCCAGGTTGTGAAGATCCCCTGGAGAAGGGAAAGGGGTACCCACTCCAGTATTCTGGCCTGGAGAATTCAATGGACTGTATAGTCCATGGGGTCACAAAGAGTCGGACACGACTGAGCAGCTTTCACTTTTCTGTTTTACGAGAGGTATTTCTCATTATGTCGCTCTTCGTGGATCCCACCATTATGCAAGGGGATCAGTGATCTAACTCCCCCTTTCACAGGCCCAAGGCTTTGACTCCAGCCCCTCCACTCCATCCCACCCATCTCTGTGTCAGCCTCACAACCAGAGCTCCACCCCTAGAGCAGCTGCTGACTTTACCGCTTGCTTCTGCCATGGATTCTCCTGCCTGTTGCCAGGACCCTGGGTTTCCTGTACTTTCTGACAAACTCATCCATCCATTTTAACCTTATGTGTTTGCTTTTATATTTTAGCAAGGGCTCTTGGTGTTTGTGGGATTCTTTCAGGCTGTCTTCTCTGAAAAATCTGCCTGAAATGAGACACTCTGAACCCCACAGAGGGAAACACAAAGGGGAGGACATTCTCCCCAGCTTTGCCAAACACAGCTCAGCCTGTGCAGCTCACAGGCACACAGACCACAGACAGCAGATCAACAATGGCCCCAAGGGGAGGTGACTGGCAGAATCCGAAAGGAAAGGACTCATTCGCTAACATGTAGAAGATGCCTCTGGGGCTCCCCGGAAGTGTATGGTAACGATCTTACAAATGACGGAGGGTCCCATGTTACCAGCTGGGAACAAAACCAGTGAAATTACAGCATTCTGCGTTCTAACGACGACTACCATTCATGCCCACAGACTGTGGACGCCTAGGGAGTCTCACATAACACCAATAATTCAAAACTTCAAAAGGCAACTACAAAACCAAAGTGCTGTATTTCTTTGTGGACAGGGACAATGGCTTTTTAATCTCTGTGAACCCAGCTTGAAGGAAAGCTCTGAATACATTTTTATAGACTCCATGAATTATACATGGTTAGGTTGAAACTGTTAGAGATTAACCCTTTTTGCTTAAAAGAGAGATTGTAACTTTAAGAAATCATTTCTTTTCCTCCAACAAAATAATATAGACTCAGGGAAATTTTCTCTGAATGAACAGATCGCTTGTGAGTTATGGTTGTTTTCCTTACTACAGTCGTAATGAAATTATGGTCACGTCCTTCAGTCTGTCCCTGAGTTGACTGTGATGAAATCTACAATGGAAACAGTAACCTAGAGAACAAGGATTCAATGAAGCTGATGAGGAATTAATCACGTGCTTTGATAGAGCAAAGCCCCCTCCTTCTCAATCTGTGCTAAGCCTGTGAGTGGTTCCCTTTGTATCTGAGGACTAGCAGCTTCTCTCTCATCCCTGTTGAATTTCTGAGATGCTATGAAGGCCAAGCTACCCTGCTAGAGATAGAGGTCCAGTGGAGAAGCCCCAGAGAGCACAAGAAATGAGACAGGGGAATCACATAGGAACATAGAAGCTATCCACACCCGCCCCTGGAAGCAGCCCAGCCTCCAGAAAGCCCTCTGAGAGCACAGACCTGGGAAATTGTGTTCAAAACCTGAATCATTCTCTCTTGACACTGATTTCCTTTGGATGTCAATATCACAGTTATGGCTAAAAAAATGCTAAGCTGCTGAAACAGTTATGAACAAAGAATCAGTTCAGTTCAGATGCTCAGTCATGTCCAACTCTTTGCGACCCCATGGACTGCAGCACGCCAGGCCTCCCTGTCCATTGCCAACTCCCAGAGTTTACGCAAACTCATGCCATCGAGTCAGTGATGCCATCCAACCATCTCATCCTCTGTTATACTCTTCTCCTCCTGAGAGAGTCACTTCCTAGGCAGGTTGATAAGAAGTCTAGGGGTCCCCAAGGAGAGAGGGGTCTGGAACTCTCAAGGAGGAAGAAAGGACAAACTTATTTCTCTACATTCCTTAGGATTATATAACAACAATGTATTCTGCCTGAGGGCAGTCTCTGGATTAAACCTTCTCTTTACAAGGATTATATAACAGCAATGTATTATGTATTCTGCCTGAGGACAGTCTCTGGATTAAACCTTCTGGCTAATTCTGTTATCTTAAAACGTTAATTATGGGAGTAGGTCTGGTGAGGTCTTTACAACCTCCAGACCTTCATTGGATTAGTTGGAGAATATATAAACTCATTGCTAAAATTAAGAAGTGGGTACTCTTTCTACCCCCTTCTGATGCCTATGTCAGAAGCTTTCTCTATCTCCTTTATACTTTAATAAAACTTTATTACACAAAAGCTCTGAGTGATCAAGCCTTGTCTCTGGCCCCGGATTGAATTCTTCTCCTCCGGGGGCCAAGAATCCTGGCGTCGTGATTCAACAACAACCTTTCACTCCTGCCTTCAATCTTTCCCAGCATCAAGGTCTTTTCCAATGAGTCAGTTCTTCGCATCAGGTGGCCAAAGTACTGGAGTTTCAGCTTCAGCATCAGTACTTCCAATGAATGCTCAGGACTGATTTCCTTTAGGATGGACTGGTTGGATCTCCTTACAGTCCAAGAGATTCTCAAGAGCCTTCTCCAACACCACAGTTCAAAAGCATCAATTCTTCGGTGCTCAGCTTTCTTCATAGTCCAACTCTCACATCCATACATGACTACTGGAAAAACCATAGCCTTGACTAGACAGTGTGTCTGCCCTCTGATGACAGTGGAAACAGTGTCAGACTTTATCTTTTGGGCTCCAAAATCACTGCAGATGGTGACTGCAGCCATGAAATTAAAGGACGCTTACTCCTCGGAAGAAAGGTTGTGACCAACCTAGATAGCATATTGAAAAGCAGAGACATTACTTTGACAACAAAGGTCCATCACGTCAAGGCTATGGTTTTTCCATTGGTCATGTATGGATGTGAGAGTTGGACTGTGAAGAAAGCTGAGCACCAAAGAATTGATGCTTTTGAACTGTGGTGTTGGAGAAGACTCTTGAGAGTCCCTTGCACTGCAAGGAGATCCAACCAGTCCATTCTGAAGGAGATCAGCCCTCAGATTTCTTTTAAGGAATGATGCTAAAGCTGAAACTCCAGTACTTTGGCCACCTCATGTGAAGAGTTGACTCATTGGAAAAGACTCTGATGCTGGGAGGGATTGGGGGCAGGAGGAGAAGGGGATGACCGAGGATGAGATGGCTGGATGGCATCACTGACTTGATGGATGTGAGTCTGAGTGAACTCCAGGAGTTGGTACTGGGCAGGGAGGCCTGGTGTGCTGTGATTCATGGGGTCGCAAAGAGTCGGACACGACTGAGCGACTGAACTGAACTGACTAGACAGACCTTTGTTGGCAAAGTCCTATCTCTGCTTCTTAATATGCTATGTAGGTTGGACATAACTTTTCTTCAAAGGAGCAAGCATCTTTTAATTTCATGGCTGCAGTCACCATCTGCAGTAATTTTGGAGCCAAAAAAAAAAAAACAAACACCCACAAAGTCTGTCACTGTTTCTCCATCTATTTGCCATGAAGTGATGGGATCAGATGCTATGATCTTAGTTTTCTGAATGTTGAATTTTAAGCCAACTTTTTCACTCTCCTCTTTCAGTTTCATCAAGAGGCTCTTTAGTTCTTCTTCACTTTCTGCCATAAGGGTTGTGTCATCTGCATATCTGAGGTTATTGATATTTCTCCCAGCAAGCTTGATTCCAGTTTGTGTTCATCCAGCCCAATGTTTCTCATGATGTACTCTGCATATAAGTTAAACAAGCAGGGTGACAATATACAGCCTTGACATATCCTTTCCCTATTTGGAATCAGTCTGTTGTTCATGTCCAGTTCTAACTGTTGTTTCCTAACCTGCATACAGATTTCTCAGGAGGCAAGTCAGGAGATCTGGTATTCCCATCTCTTTCAGAATTTTCCACAGTTTGTTGTGGTCCACGCAGTCAAAGGCTTTGGCATAGTCAATAAAGCAGTAGATATTTTTTGGAATTCTTGCTTTTTGATGAGCCAGTAGATGTTGGCAATTTGATCTCTGATTCCTCTGCCTGTTCCAAATCAAGCTTGAACATCTGGAAGTTCATGGTTCACTTACTGTTGAAGCCTGGCTTGGAGAATATGAACAAAGAATGTCAGCTGCCGTATCAGTATACAAAGGATGTTGCGGCCACTGAGTCCTCAGCCACTGTAGGTGTCCCAGACTGTGCACCCTTAGGGGACTCGTGATGAAAAGTAACAGGATACTGGCCCTAAATAGTTAAGGTGCATATCAAAGGAGTGGTTTCAATGAGCTGAGACTCAAGTATTTTCTCATATGTAGAAAGCTCTAACTAACTTGACAATGTTTGCTTTTTCTTTAGTTAACCTTAATCTTTTGGTGTTCCAACCTCTAGGATTTTGTTGCAAAACCTCCTGTATATCCTGGCTTCTTTATGCTTCAGAGCAGTCCCTCAGAGCTACGTGAGAGGCCATCTCCCAGGCTTAAGTCTCTAGCAAGTCTGCCAAATAAAACATAATTCTCAAATATTAGCTTGTGCATTTTTTTCAGTCAACAGAGCACACAAGCTATGCCCAAATCACCATGCTTTTGGAGGAAACTTTCCAGCAACACATTTATGCTGTATTTTAAAATCAGGAAACTTCAACCTTTACTGAACATAAGAAGTTGAGTCAGCCTGGGCCAATGGCTTGTTCATCCTTGAACTCTCACCTGAGGGTGAGTCTCTGTTAGTCTAGGACTGGATGTCAGAGCATGAAATTGATCAAGGGCTACATCTGGACATCACTGTCACAGCAGACTGCCAGGTGTATGGGGAAAATCTCCATGGCAAAGAGATGAAGTTTGTCTTTCTCCTGATCAAATCCCTTTATCCACTGTAATTCCTTCTTTGGTCTCTGAAAGTGAAAGTGAAGTCGCTCAGTCCTGTCTGACTCTTTGCGACCCCCTGGACTGTAGCCCGCCAGGCTCCTCTGTCCATGGGATTCTCCAGGCAAGAATACTGGAGTGGGTTGCCATTTCCTTCTCCAGGGGATCTTCCCAACCCAGGGATCGAACCCAGGTCTCCTGCATTACAGGCAGACGCTTTATCCTCAGGGAAGCCCTTGTTCTCTGAAGCTGGGCTTAATTTGAGAGCAGTCTGATCTTTCCTCATTCCCTTTGTCAGGCGAGTGTATGCTCCTCAGTTTTGTCTCATCACAACAAAGATTTGGAGTGGCAAAGCCCTCAGTGGGTCACAGCTCTTGGGTCTTGGACAGACTGTGTTATAGCTCTTAGACAAATCAGTGTTACAGCTACATGTTACAGCTCTAGCGTGAGGGTATGTCAACCCAAAGACAAGAAGAGAAGAGCACCCCATCAAGCGGGAGAGAGGGAGGGAAAGGGTGGGAGGGGGAGAGAGAGAGAGAGTACAAGCACACAGGAGAGAGAGAGAAATCGAGCTTTGGCTCCTCCTTTTGTATGTTTTTCCTCCCCCTGGGCCTGCCCTATGTAAATTGGGCTTAGCCAGGAATGCTGTTTTTTCTACCTGAGTCTTCACTCCGGTCCTGGTCCTTGGACCTTCCTTTGAGCTTCCTTTATTTTTGCGGGCTTTTCCCTTCCTTGTCTTTTGGCATTGCCAGTTTGGACTCCTTTTCCCTGTTCTACCTACCTAACACCTTCGTTAATGTCTACTTCTCTTTAGCCTATAACCACTCTTAGGTTTCTTTCATGATTAGGGTTAAAACATAAAGTTATTCTTTCAGGCCACATCCACACCTAATTTTTGCTCAACTTCGCTTCATCACAACCTCTCACTATGCCCACAGCAAACGCTCACTTCCCATTTAGCCCTTAACCTACTGTAAATTGGCTTCTAACTCCACCCTCTTCTAAGCTGTCCAAACATTTACAAGAGACCAGAATATACCACCCCCAAAATATGCCACTTTGGCATAAGGATTATTTTGAGCTAAAAGCAACCGAGAAGAAGGAAATACAAGAGAAGTTCCCTGCCTCCTTCTATTTGCCCAACAGCAGGACAAACATTTGCAAAAGAGCCCCCTTCTCCTCCCTATCAGTGAAAACAGAAATTAATAAAATAAAAAAAAAAAAAACGCAGAAATTTTCTCTCTCATTTACTCCTCTTCCACTCTCCCCTCCTCCCCCACCCCAATCAAATCCAATGCCCCATCAAGCTTGGAGAGTTTAAAGACATTTTTCTTACCTATCATTTCCAGTCAGACATACTTTCTTTGTCCTCATTCAACTTTCAGTTACATTTTATGCATATGACTGAAAGCCTGTTAATGGAGCCTACACAAACCTAGACTTCACATAATCACTGAAAGAAATACACAAAAATCTGGTCTCATCACTGTCTTGCTTAAAATCTGTTTTATCCACAACAGTTGTTCTCAGACCATAGTCCCCAGTCAGCAGCAGCAGCATGTGCCTGGGAACTTGTCAGAAATGCAAGAGATAGGTTTAACCCCAGGCCTAAGCAATCAGAAACTTTGGGGAGGATGGCCCCATGTCTGCATTTTAACAAGCTCTCCAGGTGAAGGCAGGCTTCCCAGCTGGCCCAGTGGTAAAGAATCCCCCTCCCAGTGCAGGAGAAACAGGTTTGATCCTTCTGTTGGGAAGATCCCCTGGAAGAGGAAATGGCAACCACTCCAGTATGCTTGCCTGGAGAATTCCATGGACAGAGGAGCCTGGTGGGCTATGGTTCATGGGGTCTCAAAGAGTCGGGGCAGAACTGAGTGACTAACACTTTCACTTTCCTGAGTTTTTCAGCTGCTAAAAGCTCCCACCAAATGGAAGAAAGTAATAAGTTGACGGTCCTGAGCATGCTGCGCCCAGACCTACTGGCACCTAAGGATTGACGATGTCAAAGATGATGCGCTGCAGGCAGATTCTTTACCAGCTGAGCCACCAAGGAAACCCCAGGAAGCATGCATGAGACGCTATTATCTGGCTACTTCAGAGAGGAGCTACCAGATGGCATTTGGGGAAAGAGCCTGCTCCGGGGAAGGTCTCACAGGTCCTGCTTGGTTACGTGTCCACTTTCAGAAATGTGGACTACGATTGGCATGAGTTTTCCTTTCCTATTCTGTTATGGATATGTGCTTCATAAGCATACATATGCATGTATATATTTACATACACATACACACAAACCAAATAGCTTTATTTCATCCCCTTTCTTATCCCTTTATCATGTAAGAGGTTTTTATGTCATAGTATTTAAGTATTGATAACTTTACATCATGGTATTCAAGTGACAAGATATCAAGATGAGTAAACTTCATGCCAGGACCTTGCACCATCCCCTGAGGAAAGTATGTCTGTTGTACACGGGGCAGTTGTATCATGGTACATAGATGTATGACCTTGCTGTCATCTTTATTTTGCGATTAAGTGTGATTTAGGGAGATGCCTGTGGGTGAGTTGGACACAACTGAAGATACTTAGCACGCACATGGGTGGGTGCCAACTTGACAAAGGATGGAATTGTGATGGTTAATTCTATGTGTCAACACATCTGGATAAAGTTGAGACTCATCAAACCAGTTGAAGACCTCGATAGAACAAAAGGCAGACCTCCCTCAAACAAGAGGAAACTCTGCTGGCAGACAGCCTTTGGACGTGAACTGCGTTACTGGCAACTCCTGATTCTTCTGTCTGAAAGCCCACCCTGTAGATTCTGACTTTGCCAACCCGCATAATGGGGTGAGGAGTGTCTTAAAATAAATCTCATTCTCCACATACACATCTCCTATTGGTTCTGTTTCTCTGAAGAACTCTAATACATGGCCACACAAATGTATGGCCACACACGTGGCCTGTCCACGTGCTGGGCTTACAAGGAGATGCTGACCTTCCCCCTTTAAGGGGTGGGGTCTATGATCTCCTTGAACCTGATAAGCCTTTGTAACTGACTCAGTTAGTACAATGAGGAGAAAGTGATGCTGCTTAGCCTCTGAAGCTTGGTCAATAAAGACCACATGGTCCATGGGATGTTGGAATACAACTAGCATGTTGTGGGAAAGCCCAGGCCACATGGAGGGGCCACCACTGGCCAAGGGCCCTGGCTGGGGCTGTTGTGACATAAACATTGAGAGAGTTGCTTTGTAGGCAGGTTGATAAGAAGCCCGGGAGTCCCCGAGGAGAGAGGGGGTCGGGGTTCTTGAGGAGGTGGTAAGAGTGTGGAATTCTCAAGGAGGAGGAAAGGACAAACTTTTTTTTTTTTCCCTCCACATTCCTTGGTCTTAGTCACAGAAAATGTTTTTGTTTGTTTGTTTGTTTTTCTTTAAGCCTGCAACTGATGATTACACAACTCAGTTTAAACTCTATGAAAGAAAGAAAGTGAAAGAAAATCGCTCAGTCATGTCTGACTCTGCGATCCCATGGACTGTAGCCTACCAGGCTCTTCCATCCATAGGATTTTCCAGGCAAGAATATTGGAGTGGGTTGCCATTGTCTTCTCAGGAAAGGCTTAACTCAGTTTAAACTCTGTACTAGGGATTAAATTAAAACAATGTATTCTGCCTGAAGATAGTGTCTCCTTCCTGAGAAACCTTCTGGCTAATCCTGTTATCTTAAAATGTAAATTATGGGAGTGGGTCTAGTCAGATCTTTACAACCTTGAGACATCCTTTTGACTTATTGTAATAACTAATTAACGTGTATAACCCCCTTGCTAACACTAGGAGTGGGGGAGTGTGGAGGGGGGGCACTCTCCGACCCCCTGCTGATGTCTCTGTCAGAAGCTTTCTCTGTTCTTTCTCTGACTTTAATATAATGCTGCTACATAAAAGCTCTTGAGTGATCAAGACTGGTCCCTGGTCCTGAAGCTAAATCTTCTTCGGAGATCACGAATCCAACATTGTAAGCTATCAGGATCAGGTATGTCATGTGAGTGAATGAAACTTCAAATGATTCTAACCCCCAGCCTTGGAGTCATTCACGTGAGGTGCTAGTTACTGAGGAACAGATAAAAGCCATCCCTTCTGTGCCCATGCAAGCTCCTCACTCACAGAATCTACAAGCATAATAAATGGAGCTCTGGTGCCACTACGCTTGGGGGTAATTTGTTATGCAGTCACAGTAACTGGAATATCATTACTCAGAGCGACACCTGAAGCAGCCCTCACGAATTCCCAGTCTTATTATTGTAGCATCATGGGAACTTTCAACCAGGCAGGATACATTTACATATTCAGAATTATTTTCTCCAGATGTTTTGAAGAATTCTTGACCATCCATAATATCAACCCCCTCTCTTTAAAAATAGCAAGCGGTCTCAATTCCGTCCACTTCAAATAAAAATCACAGACCTTGTTAACAAGGGATCAGTTTCACAGATGGGAAGAAAGTGAAGTGAAGTGAGGACTCTGGGAGTGGGGCTGAGATGGCAAGCCTACCCCCTGGCTGCAGATGCAACATGGGCGTCTTTTGCAGGGAATGAAACTCCCATCCTGGCAGGTCCTGGGCAGCTGGATTCAGGACATTTGTCTGCTGCACAGTCTGTTCTTAAACACCCACAACCTTCCAGGCTATGTTCTCTTGCTCAGACTCTAAGTGGGGCACCATTTCCCCAAGAGCCATCAGCATTCCCGACAGGAGATGATGAGCAAGCACAGGTGATGGTTCTGGGGGTAGAGGTGTACAGGGGGGGTTGGGGTAGAGTGGGAGGGAGGCAGACGCTCATGCCTACTGGCCAGTCAGCACCCAGGCATAAACCGTGTCCCTGCCTGCCTTGCTTATAATGAGACCGACCCAGTTAGTATGATCTCTTTTTCTATTTTACAGTCCCTCTGAAACTCATCCTAGTTGCCCTTTGTCTTCTCCTTTCCATATATCTGGAGTGATGGACTTTATGGCCACTTCTTCGGGGGATACAGAATTATAGATCTCTGGATTTATGTCTGTTTGCTGGGCCCCCTCTGGTCCTGGCATCATAAGGTGAATGCTGGGGCAGCAAGAATGATGTTGCCTTCTAATAGATCTGGACCCATTTCTGACAGCTTATTTTGACAAAAGCATAAAATTCAATGATCGTTGCTTAGCTCAGAAGCCATAGGAAATTCAAAGGGAGAAAAAGAGAATGTTTAAACATGAGCCTTCCCTGTCTCCAAACTGCTTTCTGAGTCAGGTAAACTGTGAATAACAGGGTAAGCTAAGCCAACAAATGACAACAAAGGCTGGTCTAGAAGGAATATGATTTATCCCACAGGATGCTGTACAAACAGGATTTTTCCTGGTGTTAAGGGATGGCCACCTGCTACTTGAACAGACGAGGGGTCTGTTAGGGAAGCAGGGGGATGTGGAAGGCAGCCTCTGAACTGGGTCCCCAAATGATCCTTGTCCACTTGTCCCCATGTTTCCAGCTGACTAGGCCTCTGTGGCCATGATATATGGCAGTAAAGATAGTGTGACTTTGATGACTAGGCGATAGAAGCTATCACTCCCTCTGCTTTGCTTTCTATGATCCCTGGTTTCAGTGGCAAGCAGGGAGGAGTTTAGGGGATACCAGCAGCCATCTCATGAGATGAGAGCCTTCAAGCTCCCCATAGAAGAGGTCCAAGTGGAGCACAGAGGCCTCTTGCCAATTGCTCCAGAGTCACAAGAGCTGGTGACCTCTGCAAGCTGATCCCTGCCCACCCTCCCCAACCCCCACCCAGGCTTCAGATGACTGCAAACCAGGCCCACAGCTTTACTACAACAGCAAGAACACTTTGTGTGGATGTCCCCAGCCTAGCTGCTCCAGAATTCCTACTCCCCAGAAGCTGTGAGCAATAATAAATGTTCTTGTTTTAAGTCACTAGATTTTGGGGTCACTTGTTTTATAGCAATAGATAACTAGTAAGGCTGTATATTGTCACCATGCTTATTTAACTTATATGCAGAGTTCATCAAGAGAAACGCTGGTCTGGAAGAAGCACAAGCTGGAATCAAGATTGCCGGGAGAAATATCAATCACCTCAGATATGCAGATGACACCACCCTTATGGCAGAAAGAGAAGAGGAACTAAAAGCCTCTTGATGAAAATGAAAGAGGAGAGTAAAAAGTTGGCTTAAAGCTCAACATTCAGAAAACGAAGATCATGGCATCTGGTCCCATCACTTCATGGGAAATAGATGGGGAAACAGTGGAAACAGTGTCAGACTTTATTTTTGGGGGCTCCAAAATCACTGCAGATGGTGTCTGCAGCCATGAAATTAAAAGATGCTTACTCCTTGGAAGGAAAGCTATGACCAACCTAGATAGCATATTCAAAAGCAGAGACATTACTTTGCCAACAAAGGTTCATCTAGTTAAGGTTATGGCTTTTCCAGTAGTCATGTATGGATGTGGGAATTGGACTGTGAAGAAAGGTGAGCACCGAAGAATTGATGCTTTTGAACTGTGGTGTTGGAGAAGACTCTTGAGAGTCCCTTGGACTGCAAGGAGATCCACCCAGTCCGTTCTAAAGGAGATCTGTCCTGGGTGTTCTTTGGAAAGAATGATGCTAAAGCTGAAATTCCAATACTTTGGCCACCTCATGCGAAGAGTTGACTCATTGGAAAAGACTCTGATGCTGGGAGGAGTTGGGGGCAGGAGGAGAAGGGGATGACCGAGGATGAGATGGCTGGATGGCATCACTGACTCGATGGACATGAATTTGAGTGAATTCTGGGAGTTGGTGATGGACAGGGAGGCCTGGTATGCTGCAGTTCATGGGGTTGCAAAGAGTCAGACACAACTGAGTGACTGAACTGAACTGAAGAAAGAAAGAAAAGAAAATGAAGATGCTCAATCATGTCTGACTCTTTGCAACCCCATGGACTGTAGCCCACCAGGTTGCTCCATCCATGGGATTCTCCAGACAAGAATGCTGGAGTGGGTTGCCACTTCCTTCTCCAGGGGCTCTTCCTGACCTAGGGATCACACCCGGGTCTCTTGCACTGCAGGCAGACGCTTTACCCTCTGGGTCACCAGGGAAGCCCATTAGATAAGAAATGGGGGTTTATAAATTAGGATTAGGTTTGGTTGTTTGGAAAAGCAAATACAAAACAAAGAAGATAAGTGTTTATTTCTCTCCTGTAAGAAATCTAGAGTCAGTTCTGGCTGGTATGGTGCTCCTTGGAGCCAGGAACGTAAGCTAGTTCTCCCTTGTTCTGCCATCTTCAGTATATGGCTCTCTTTCCAAGGCCCAAAATAGCTGCTCAAGCCCTAGCCATTGCATCCCTATTCCAGCAAGAGGAAGGAATAAGAGTAAGAAGGTTGCACCAACTCCATTAATGGCACTTCTGTTTATATGCCAATGGCCAGAACACAAGATCACGGCATCGCTACCATGGAGGGTTAGGAAGAGACTCTTTATTCTGGGAAGCCATATATCTGGCTTATTGTCAGAAATTTAAGGAAAAACAAACACTGGGGTAAACTAGTGATATCTGTGAGCTGGGGATTGGCATTAAGCAGGATTTGCTGCAAGTTGCTAGCTTAGCTAAATCTGAATAATAATTAAGAGTTTGTCAAGGAGAGAGGCATGGTGTCCTACAGATGACTGCAGACTGTCTACCATTCCTTGCATTAAGTTCTTGCTGTTGTTAAGTGGATAAGTCATGTCCAATTCTTTGCGACCCCATGGACTGTAGCCCACTGGGCTCCTCTGTCCATAGGATTTCCCAGGCAACAGTACTGGAGTGGGTTGCCATTTCCTTCTCTAAGGGATCTTCCCAACCCAGGGCTGGAACCTGTGTCTCCTGCATTGGCAGGCAGATTCTTTACCACTGAGCCACCTGGGAAGCCTTCTTGCATCTGGAGGTGGAACCTATTTCTCTTCCTTATGAATATGGGCTGTGCTGGTCATGTGACCTGCAATGACAAATAGAACTTAGCAGAAGTGACACTGAGCTACTTCCACAGCTGACTTAAAAGATACGCAGCCTTGGCTTTCTGTTTTGGGTCCCTCTCCCTCAGAACCCAGCTACCGTGTAGGAAGTCTGTCTTCCCTGGATTAATCCTGCTGTGGGAAAGCCCAAGATGGCCATCTGGAGAAAGCAAGCCCATGGGTGGGGTCCCTGCAGTACCAAGCATGAGAGTGAAGCCTTCCCAGACAGTCCAGTCCAGCCCAGCCCACCGCTGAATGTACCCAAGACAGTGACCCCAGCTCATACTGCGTGGAACAGAAGAACCAGTCAGGTAAGCCCTGCCTAATTCCAGGCTCACAGAATCATGACCAATAAGTCAGCTATTGTACTTGTTTGGAGGTAATTCTTAGCAATAGATAACTGAAACTAAAAGAGGAAGGCTATTCTAGGGAGAGGAAACAGCATAAGCAAACATTTAGTGGTGAGAGGCAATCTGCTCTATGCAAGGAATTCTACATGGTCTGATGTGTTGAAGGGTACAGTGGCCTCAGGGGACCTGCTGATAGGAAGGTCTGGTGTGTGCCATCCTCTAGAGGGTGAAGTCAGGAGTCTACTACCACCGAGAGCTTTCAAAGTGGAGAGGGTGTCCTCATGGAAGGCTGGCCACATCCACTCACAGCATAGGGATGTGAGAGTGGGACCATAAAGAAGGCTGAGCACCGAAGAATTAATGCTTTTCAACTGTGGTGCTGGAGAAGCCTCCTGAGAGTCCCTTGGACTGCAACAAGATCAAACTAGTGAGTCCTAAAGGAAATAATCTTGAATATTCACTGGAAAGAATGATGCTGAAGATCCAATACTTTGACCTGATGTGAAGAGCTGACTCATTGGAAAAGATCCTGATGCTGGGAAAGATTGAAGGCAGGAGAAGTGGGCAACAGAGGATGAGATAGTTGAATGGCATCACCGACTGAATGGACAGGAGTTTGACCAAACTCCAGGGGATAGTGAAGGACAGGGAAGCCTGGCCTGCTGTAGTCCATGAGGTTGCAAAGAGTTGGACATGACTTTGCAACTGAAAAACAAGAACAGCAACAACTCACAGCAGGATTCAGGATCCAGAGCATTGCTGCTAAGTTCTCTCTTCTCCTAGGACGTAGATCTGTGGGCAAACTTCCTGGGGAAGCTTTGAGGAGCGAGACATTACCTGGGTGGAATGTTGAATGGGTTTGTATTATGTATTGGGAGGAAGGACTTGGGGGATGGGTTATATAATGAAAGTACTGCATTTTCTAATTGACTTCCTTCACATTAAAACAGCTCTCTCTTGCTGTTTCCTACTTGGTGATGGCTAGATCCTTAAAACCTAGGAAGGAGGGCTCAGGAAATTTAGGGTCATTTCCTCCATTGCATATGGCACATTCATTTCATCTTCATTTTTGGTTGTGAGGAAATGAACATGTACTCAAGGGTAGTTTTTGATAGTGCCTTCATGACTGGGGCCATGACTTTAGAGCCACAGTAAGTTTCTTACTGCTCTATTCTAGGACATTTGAAGAAATGATCTGAGTTATCATTACACAGTGTCTATACGGATGAATGTTTCATCTCCTTCCTTCATATCTATTAGGAATGTGTTGGGTGGCAAGCCAGAGGATATTAACAGTAGCTCAAATATATAAGACATTTTCCAGCTACAAGACATCTAGCGGCAGACAGACCTGGGCTGGTAACGTACTCACCACAATTCATCAAGGATCCAGTCTCCTGATTTCTGCTTCAAAAGACTTAGCATGAAGCCATCTTCGTGGCTTATCTCTGCCTTTCCAGGGATCATGTCCAGAAGACAAAGAGTCTCTGCCAGTCAGATCTTTCCTTTTTAAAAAGGAACTTTCATTTTCATCTAGGCAGAAGTGGATCTCATGCTGTCTCTCTACAAGGGAGTCTGGAAAGGCAACCTTTTCTTTTGTCTTTTCCCAGGCTGTATAACAGTGTTTCCCTGGTGGTGCAGAGGTTAAAGTGTCTGCCTGCAGTGCGGGAGACCTGGGTTGGATCCCTGGGTTGGGAAGATCTCCTGGAGAAGGAAATGGCAACCCACTCCAGTATTCTTGCCTGGAGAATCCTATGGACAGAGGAGCCTGGTGAGCTACAGTCCACGGGGTCGCAGAGTCAGACTTGCCTGAGTGACTTCAGTTTCATTTGCACTACAAGGGCAAGGGGAAAGGGGTGAGGGCTTCGCTGTTGGCTCAGACGGTAAAGAATCCACCTGCAATACAGGAGACCCTGGTTCAATTCCTGGGTCAGGAAGATCTCCTGGAGAAGAGAATGGTTACCCGCTCCAGTATTCTTGCCTGGAGAATTCCATGGACAGAGGAGCCGCTCGGGCTCCTGTTCATGGGGTCACAGAGAATCGGAAACGACTCAGCATCTCACACTTTCACTTCACTTTCAAGGGGAATGTGTGCGGCCAGTCCATGGACTCCTTCATGGGGCCCATCCTCTCTACACTCTCAAGGGCCTGGGTAACCCAAGGATGTATTTCTTACAGCTGCCTTTGCAGTTAAAACCCATCTGGTCTGCAGTGACCTATCACCTTACCTGAAAATGCATATCACAGTCTCTCTTGGGTGCACGGGTATCACAGGAAAATTCCACCAAACACGATTGGCTATGGGTCCATAATGTTCAATTACATAAAATTCTGGCTTATTGTGAAGTTATGGAAATAAATGGTGCTGGTAAAGTCCCAGCTGGGAGTTTTAATTACCTTTGCAGCTTTACCCAGCATGGTTGCAGTTAGGTTTGGTGCCATCAGCTCAGCTACAATTTGGCGCCACCTAGTGATGGCTGTCTTCCCACCTAACGATTTATGTAGAGTTTCCGGGATCAGGTGGAGAAGGGAATGGCAATCCAATCCAGTATTCTTGTCTGTAAAATTGCATGGACAGAGGCTCCTGGGGGCTGCAGTGCATGGGGTTGCAAAGATTCGGACACGACTGAGCGACTAAGCATGCACAGATAAAGAAAAGCTGCCTGGCTATTTTCATCACAACTATAGTCTCATTTCTGTAATTAAATTACTGGGTCCAGTATTACGATCAAAATTCACAACTTGAAAAGACAGCTTCCTTCTCCCCAGCTTAGAAGTGCTGTGAAGGGTGCAGTCACTCTCATTTCTGCTCTTCTGTCTCCCATTAGCTATTGTTTCTGACCCTTGGGGAGGGATAACATCTGGCGGAAAGGAGACTCACCTTTGGTTGGCGGGTCCCTTTGTGATCTGAATCTGGTGCTCTTGGGCTCAATCATGCCCAAGGTTGATTTTTTATGATTTTTTTTTTTAAGCTCAGAGGTACTTTTTGTTGGTTGCTTGGGAGATTCTTGTGCTGATATTCTCCAAACATAGCTCACACGATGCAGGTGACGTCTGTCCTCGGGTTAAAGTGTTAGTCCCTCAGCCAGGTCCGACTCTTTGAGGCCCCGTGGACTGGAGCCTGCCAGGCTCTTCTGTCCATGGAATTTTCCAGGCAAGAATACCGGAGCAGGTAGTCATTGCTTTCTCTATGGGACCTTCCTGACCCAGGGATTGAACCTGCGTCTCCTGCATTGCAGGCAGATTCTTTACCGTCAGAGCCACCAGGGAGGCCCCCATCTGTTTAAAAGCATGAATAAAATGGGGTCCTTTGGGGGTCTGTCTGCTGCATCCTTTAGCTTCTCCAGGCAGCTCTCTTGGGCACATTCCCTTTGAAGAGAGCTTCAAGTCCACTCTCCACAGGTGCAGTTAGCCCTGAGGGCAAAGGTCACACATATTCCCCTGCAGATGCTGGAACTGTCGTCTGCTTACACAGCTGCCTTCTCTTCCCTCCGGCTCTTTTTCTGCCCTGCTGCCTTGGTGCCCTCTAGTCACAGCTTCTGAGTATGCCTTCTGCTTCCCAAACTCCTGAGATCAAAAGTTCTGAGTAGTCTCCCAGAAAATGCTTCATCCCTTAAGAAAGGAAAAATATGGGGTATATAGTATCTATTCAGAACTGCTACACTGCATAACTCTCAGGTGTACCACTTATATAAATTGATACAAAATAGAATGAGAATATAGAATATACTGTGAATGGTGCCCCCTGGAGGAGGGAGGCTGCAGCTCGGCCCGATTGTATTACCTTTGGAACTTCAGATGGTGAATCCTGTTAAACGTCCAATAAGAGAGCTAACACACATAGGGAGAAGGCAATGGCAGCCCACTCCAGCCCTCTTGCCTGGAAAATCCCACAGATGGAGGAGCCTGGTGGGCTGCAGTCCATGGGGGTCTCGAAGAGTCAGACACGACTGAGCAACTTCACTTTCACTTTTCACTTTCCTGCATTGGAGAAGGAAAATGGCAACCCACTCCAGTGTTCTTGCCTGGAGAATCGCAGGGACAGGGGAGCCTGATGGGCTGCCGTCTATGGCGTCGCACAGAGTCAGACACGACTGAAGCGACTTAGCAGCAGCAGCAGCACACACAGAGTTACGACGGTGCTGTGCACTGTTGTAGATGCTTTACCTATTTTATTCAGTCCTCATATCGATCCTTCAAGATCAACATTATTCATGGTTATTTCACAAAAGAGTGAACTGAAGCCCAGATTTGCTCAAGGTTACACAGCTGAGTGCTATCATTGTAAACAACTGTCTTATTGACATCTATAAAACAAAAGTAAAATTAACTTAAAAACTTTTTTAAACAAGAAAAACCAGTTTAGAAAGTTTCCTTGAGGTCTTCTCAATGGCTTCACAGATGCTGCTGCTGCTGCTGTTAAGTCGCTTCAGTTGTGTCCAACTCTGTGCGACCCCATAGACGGTAGCCCACCAGGCTCCCCCGTCCCTGGGATTCTCTAGGCAAGAACACTGGAGTGGGCTGCAATTTCCTTCTCCAATGCATGAAAGTGAAAAGTGAAAATGATGTTGCTCAGTCGTGTCTGACTCTTCGAGACCCCATGGACTGCAGCCCACCAGGTTCCTCCGTCCATGAGATTTTCCAGGCAAGAGTACTGGAGTGAGGTGCCATCGCCTTCTCCGTCACAGATGTTAATAAGAGCAATTAAGAATACCAGCAAAAAACTTGAAAAAACACAAAAAATATCTAGCTATTGTTTCAATGAGGTAAAAATCTTTTTCTTTTAAAAAAGGAATTACCGCAAATGAATTTTTAAAAAGTTATTTGGATGGTTATTTAAAATGCAATAAGTAAAATAGACATTTATGTTGATTAAAACAAGATTTAATATTGCTACCCTATGTAAAGTTGGCTTTCCTGGTGGCTGAGACTGTAAAAATTTTGCCTGTCAATGTGGTAGATCCAGCTTCTATCCTTGGGTCAGAAAGATCCCCTGGAAAAGGGCATGGCAACCCACTCCAGTATTCTTGCCTGGATAATTCCATGGACAGAGGAGCCTGGAAGCCTATAGTCCATGGGGTCACAAAAAGTCAGACATGACTGAGTGACTAACACTAACATACACCTAGAAAGAGCAGGGCTAGAATTCAAACCCAGAGAGTACAGCTCCCGAAGCTGTCGTTCTAAGTCCATCTGAAACATTTTGCCTGAGGTTTCCCTTTTCTCCTGTGCTTCTGTGGCCAGCTACTCACAGTACAGCAAGCACCCTGAGGTTACGCAGATGTGGGTCAGCTACCACTGCTGCTCAGTACCTATGTGGCTTTCGGTTCAGTTCAGTCCCTCAGTCGTGCCCGACTCTTTTCGACCCCATTGACTGCAGCACACCAGGCCTCCCTGTCCAACACCAACTCCGAGAGCTTGCTCAAACTCAGGTCCATCGAGTCGGTGATGCCATCCAATCATCTCATCCTCTGTTGTCCCCTTCTGCTCTTGCCTTCAATCTTTCCCAGCATCAGGGTCTTTGCCATGAGTCAGTTCTTCGCATCACGTAGACAAAGTATTAGAGTTTCAGGTTTAGGACCAGTCCTTCCAATGAATATTCAGGACTGATTTCCTTTAGGATTGACTGGTTGGATCTCCTTGCAGTCCAAGGGACTCTCAAGAGTCTTCTCCAATGACCACAGTTCAAAAGCATCAATTCTTTAGTGCTCAGCTTTGTTTATAGTCCAACTCTCACATCCATACATAACTACTGGAAAAACCATAGCCTTGACTAGACAGATGTTTGTTGGCAAAGTATGTCTCTGCTTTTAATATGCTGTCTAGGTTGGTCATAATTTTTCTTCCAAGGAGTAAGTGTCTTTTAATTTCATGGCTGCACTAACCATCTGCAGTGATTTTGGAGCCCCCCCAAATAAAGTCTGTCACTGTTTCCCCATCTATTTGCCATGAAGTGATGGGACCAGATGCTATGATCTTCGTTTTCTGAATGTTGAGCTTTAAGCCAACTTTTTAACTCTCCTCTTTCACTTTCATCAAGAGGCTCTTTAGTTCTTCTTCACTTTCTGTCATAAGGGTGGTGTCATCTGCATATCTGAAGTGATTGGTATTTCTCCTGGCAATCTTGATTTCAGCTTGTGCCTTCATCTATCCCAGCATTTCTCATGATGTACTCTGCATATGAGTTAAATAAGCATAGTGACAATATACAGCCTTGACGTACTCCTTTTCCTATTTGGAACCAGACTGTTGTGCACGTCCAGTTCTAATTGTTGCTTCCTGAGCTGCATATAGATTTCTCAGGAGGCAGGTCAGGTGGTCTGGTATTCCCATCTCTTTCAGAATTTTCCACAGTTTATTGTGATGCACACAGTCAAAGGCTTTGGCATAGTCAATAAAGCAGAAATAGATATTTTTGGAACTCTCTTGCTTTTTCAATGATCCAACAGATGTTGGCAATTTGATCTCTGGTTCCTCTGCCTAAAACCAGCTTGAACATCTGGAAGTTCACGGTTCACGTATGGCTGAAGCCTAGCTTGGAGAATTTTGAGCATTATTTTGCTAGCGTGTGAGATGAATGCTATTGTGCAGTAGTTTGAGCATTCTTTGGCATTGCCTTTCTTTGGGACTGGAATGAAAACTGACCTTTTCCAGTCCTGTGGCCACTCTTGAGTTTTCCAGATTTGCTGGCATATTGAGTGCAGCACTTTCACAGCATCATCTTTTAGAATTTGAAATAGCTCCGGTGGAATTCCATCACCTCCACTAGCTTTGTTTGTAGTGATGCTTCACAAGGGCCACTTAACTTCACATTCAGGATGTCTGGCTCTAGGTGAGTGATCACACCACCGTCGTTTTCTGGGTCATGAAGATCTTTTTGTACAGTTCTTCTACGTGACTTTAGATGAGTTAATTTCTTAACACTTAGTGTCTTCATCTAAAGATGTTAATACTCCCCGGCAGAGCTGATGGGAGGATTAAATATTCGTTTACTTTTCCTATCTTTCTGCAAAAAGAAGAGTCAAAACTGCATGGACATCAGACAGATTTGAAATTTTCAATACTACATCAAACACTGAGGATGGAAGGCTGGGAGGCTGGAATCAGTCAAAAATATTTAATAAATGGCTATTGGGTGCCAGGCTCTTCTCTCCCTAGTTTTTTTTCTTTTTGGACATTGAGTTCAATACATTCTCTCCAGGTCATTCACACACCAGGAAGCCCTGCTTCTTATCTTTGAGAAGTTGCGGGGTCTGAGGCAGCCAGCAGAAATAACGCAGTTTTGTTGTCGGATCATCCTGGGCCCTTGTCTGAGCCTCATTACGAAAGGCCTGCTTCCTTATACGTGAGAAACTGGTCCTGATGACACACAGCATATTTGATGAAAAAGGTAACTCTGAGTTCGTCTAATGATGAAGGGCCCTGGCTACTCAGGAAAAGCAAGGCGCAGGTGAACTGGGTCTGTGCTGTGAGATCCAGGAGCGGGTCTTTCTGTGCCCGGAACCGTTCTGCGAGGCTGTGTGCCTGCCCGGAATTGGAAAGCAGCAGACCCGGGCGGGGGCCGGAGGACGGAAGCGCCCGCGGCCAGCGCGCAGCGTGTCCGGGCGGAGGGGAGGGAGCGCGAGCCGAGCAGCGAAGGACGGGGCGAAGATGGCGGCCTTCTCCGGTGCGTCCGCGGAGCAGGGGGTGCGGAGCGGGCGGCCTGCTCGGCGCCTCGGTGTGGGCCGAGGGGCGGAGAGGGCCCGCGCAGTTCAGGAGGGAGCTGTCTAGGGCGATCTCTTTTTTGGCCGCGCCCGGGGCGCGTTCGGGGGACCAGTGGCAGCGCGGGAGGCCCGATCGGTGCGCCTCGCTGTTCCAGGGAGACAGCCTTTTGCCGTCTGGATGCTGGCCGTCTCCCGGGCCTCCTCGGTGCTTGCTTCCGTCTCTCTCTCCTTCCAGCCTCCCTTCACCCGGCTGTCCCGCCTGCGGCGGCGGCGATGCTGCAGCTGCGCTCGGAGCCCCGGGCCTCCTGCGCTTTGACGTGGCGGGTGGTGCAGAACCGTCTTCAGCCCGCGCCCGGGGAGGGGCGGGCCGGGCCGGGCCGGGAGGCAGCGGGGCGCTCAGAGAGGGCTTCCTTGGAAGGGGCCATCCTGCATCTAGAGTTTTCCCCAGGCCTTTCCAAAACGAAAAGTCCCAGGCACAAACCTGATCCTTCTTTGTGGTTAAGCGCTGTTACATCAGCCGTAACGTTACATATACCTAAGCTATAGGGAAAGCCTTTTCAGCCGAGTAAACACGGGCTCAGCGCACACTTTTCAAAATCGTTCCTTTCTGGCGATACCCTCTTTCGTTCCGAAAAGGAATTTAAGATGGCTTACTTATCTGGACAGTTGTTTTTTCCCTTTTTCTTTATCATTCTTCCTTTATACGTCCACAAGTTGCAGTCAGCCTTACATACTTAAAGTTGTACATTTATCTAGCCAACCCACTCCAGTATTCTTGCTTGGAGAATCCCATAGACTGAGGAGCCTGGTGGGCTGTAGTCCACGGGGTCACAAAGAGTCGGGCACGACTGACTTTACTTACTTAAGTGTATTCATCTTTAATGTTTGTTAACCTATTAAGATGACTTAAGATATAACCTAGCATTGTTACTTTCTTCATTTTTCTACTATTAAAACATTAGAAATTCCAGATTTTTAGTTGTGAGGACGATTTCTGATGGTTTTAGTTGGGTTTCATAGGAGACAGGAGGAAATATGCGCAGACTGGGACCTGTTTTCTTTGACCAGCTCTCCTAAAACAATATTTCAGAGCTCAGGTGTGCAGAGCAGCTAGCTCCAGGTTGTCATTTTGTAGGATCACTTCTTTGGGAGTCATGAACAGATTTCAGCAATATTAGGGTAAAGGGCTGGAAGAGTCTGCGATGTGAAATAAAGACAATAGTGAAATTAAAGAGCATGGATATTGCTATTTTTCTTTTGAGTATTAAAAATGTTCTTTTTAAAGAAAACATGGTTTCAAAGCAAATCTGCAAAGACCATGACCAGTGTGGAACAAGAAATTGCCTGGAATGTGCTGAAAGCCGTCTTCAGTTGCTGCTGGCAATGTAATAGTTCCATAAGCAACTTAATATGGATGCAGCCTATTGAAGACCTTCACTCTTTTTTCAAGCAGTTTGCATTTTAGAAGAGAGAATACACCTAGACTCTCATGGGATCACTTCATAAAAGGTCAGCTTGGCTGTACTTTTGACCTGGATTAGTTTTTCAATCTGTGGATTTCGTCAGAGAGATTGAGGGGTAGGAGAGCCTGCCTTTTTGGAAGAGATTTTTATGCTTTCTTATGTCATCAATGTTTATATTAACTAGGTCACTATATAAAATGCTGGGGCTTTCCAGCTGGTCATCTGTTCAGGTCCCATCCATGGGTCAGGAACATCCCTGCAGAAGGAAATGGCAACCCACTCCAGTATTCTTGCCTGGAAGTTTCCATGGCAAGGAGCCTGGCTGGCTGCAGTCCATTGGGCCCCAGAGTCAGGCGCTACTGAGCACACATATAAAATGTTAGTATTGTATCTACTGTTGACTGCTAATATGAGTCTTCTCACCTGATGTGGTAGAGGGGGCCGTGTGGGAGCTACTTTTGCAGTGGATTATAGATTTATTTTATGCCTTTTTACAAACAATTATAAGAAATACAAAGTCAAATAGTTTATCTTTGGGGTTGGATGTATTTGAGTATTGTTCATTTTTAATAGAAATATTTACTGTTGTATAGATAACAGTAATAAAAGCTACAGTTTTAAAATGCAGACTTGAAAGATCACTTCTTATTTGGAAAGGAAATTTAAGAAATACAACGGACTATTCCATACAACTCTACAGTTCATTTGAGAAGTGATGAAATTTCAAAATCTAATGAGAAATAACCCGGCCTATTTATTTAGGATTCGCTTCGATGTAAATTACTTAAAACATGCGAACAGGTAAGAACAGAGAAGTTCTTCAGCTGACATCTCCGGTTAACCCAAGTTCTCACCACCAGCCCCTCCCTTTTAGTTCATCATAGTTTTGATCATGGCTACCTGTGAATGTGGGCTCCCTCTTCCTATCTGTTCATTTGTCTCAGATCACTGAGGGTATTCACATGGTCCTCACAGAGGCAAGATACATGATTTCCACATTATCTCTAGACGAAACACCAAGGTGCTGGTCTGGAACCCTCTCTCCAGTTCTGGCAGATTTCTCGCTAGTGGCAGAGAGGAAACTCACTGTTTGCTGCTGTGTATCATGACTAAGAGGCAGCTGTGTTCCAGGTGCATTACATACGAGCATCTGTAATCTTCCCATATCCCTACAATGGAGGCAGTATTGTAGCTCCATTTTCTGTGGGTAAATAGGTGTGTAGCTTGCTTAAGGTCGCATTGGTAGTGAGAGCTTGAATTTGACTTTCAAGGTCTTTCTCCAAAATTTATACTCAGTAGACACTTTGTAACTGAATGTTGCCTCAAACCTGTTTCACTACTGAACAGTAATTTTAAGAGCAATGAAATTTTGTTTAGTACTGTGTGTAATCTTTAAGATTAATTTTTATTTCCAGAGATGGGTGTTATGCCTGAGATTGCACAAGCCGTGGAAGAGATGGACTGGCTGTAAGTACCTCTGTCTTTAAAAACTTGTAAGTTCCTGTGACAGCAGAGTTTTACGATTTAAAGAACGGTTAGTGATTTTATCAAAGATTGTTGGGTCCAGTTGGGTAAGTGAAATTTAGTTTTTTTCTTGTGATTCTTTAAATTGTAGAATTTCCTTTTTAAACATTGATATATTTTTAGCTGAAAAAGATTGTTAGTGTTTACCAAATAAAATTCTCGTTTAGGTTTATTGTTTAACATGACTTAATGAGCTTAGGTGATTTTTTTTTTTTTTTTTTTTTTCACTAACTAAAATTCTTAAAAATGATTCTTCTAGTCTCCCAACTGATATCCAGGCTGAATCGATCCCCCTGATCCTAGGAGGAGGTGATGTCCTTATGGTATGTTTAAACATGGTGGGGTAGTCGGAAGCCAGGGAAACACAATTCTGGGGCTCTTTGTAACCGCACACTTAAAGAGGCCCCATAGGCTTAAAAATGATATTATCACCAAATTAATTTTGTTTATTCACCAACATTGAAGATCCATATGCTCCATTCAAAATAAGTAGGTAGGAGTTGTGGGGAACACAGAGGTGGATACGATGCAGTCCTTGCCCTTCAGAAGCTTCAACTCAGTAGCTCAGTAAGACAGGTACACAGATACATGTCATACAAGGGAGGATTTGCCTAAGAAACGCTGTGTGTGACAAGATTCAAGTGGGGGTGTAGTTACTCTTCTGCTTGAGGAATTATAAGGGACTCGGCTTGGAGGAAGTAGATTTTGGACAAGGGACAATAAGGAGAAATGCCCTCCGGATAGAGAGCACATTGGCAAAAACAGGGAATAGGAGAATGCAGGATATGATCCCAGAGTAGTTCACTCAGTGGTAGCATGACATACATGTGTCTGCAGTGCGGGGCTGGGAGGTGTAACTTGAGATGTTGGCAGTGGGGATCATTGGACATGTTTAACTAGAGATGCCTTGCATGGTTAGATGTGTGTTTTTTTATGAAGACTGATTTGGTAGCAGCTTGTAGTATAGCTCTGAGAGGTGAGATGCGTTAGGGTGTTAGAATAATGAGGATTTAGATTTGACTGTTAGCAATGGGAAAACGAACAGATTCCCAAGGGAATGGAAAAGAAATAGCAAGATTGGCAGTAGTCAAAAGAACGAGGAAATCGGAATAATCTGGCTAGCTTGTGTATTAGAGATTTCTACATGCTGTCACGTTAATTTGATTTCTTTAGCTGGCAATTTAAGCTTTATTTATTTTTTTCATTTAGGCTGCAGAAACAGGAAGTGGAAAAACTGGGGTAAGTAAACTTCCAAGTTGACTTTGTAATAGTTGGTTTTTAAAGCAACTTTTGTTGTTCAGTCACCTAAGTCGTGTCCGACTCTTTGTGACTCCATGGACTGTAGCACACCAGGCTTCTCTGTCCTTCACCATCTCCTGAAGTCTGCTCAAACTCCTGTCCATTGAGTCGGTGATGCCATCCAACCTTCTCATCTTCTGTCGTCCTTCTGCCTTCAATCTTTCCCAGCATCAGGGTCTTTAAACAGTGGTTTTTGCTTTGAAATATTTAATCAGATAATCTCCTTCCAAAATGTAAAAATTTGTTGCTTGCCACTGAGAGTGATATTTTTGTTGCTATGCCAGCTAATTCTGAAAAAGACTTATAAGAATATGGCTTTAAGAATATAGTTTTAAACTGGTCTTGGAAAAGTTACAGTATCTTTAATATTTATACTCACTTCTGAATTTTAATGTAGTGGTTCCAGTAATAAAGAGGTTGTAATTAGAGGCTGATCTCCTATTGGTCTAGACTCAAGAGTAATGTTTGTCCTTTTCAGTTCAGTTCATTCTCTAGGTCCCTATTGCTTATTATTTTGGGCTGTTGGCTGGCTCCTATTTCTTTCACTCAGTCAACTCTTGTTATCTTACCGATATTTTGGCTTTGGGCAAATTAGAGCAGCAATCAGGAATATGTGTATTATTTAGTTATTTAGGGTGCATGCATAGTTCTCACAATTTATATTGATTATTAAAGTGTTGCTGGTATCTCATTACTAATATAGAGCACTCTTGTTTCTTCGCTAGGCTTTCAGTATTCCGGTTATTCAGATAGTGTATGAAACTCTGAAAGACCAACAAGAAGGCAAAAAAGGAAAAGCGACAATTAAAACTGGTGCTTCAGGTGATTTTGCATATTATTAATTTCCTTTTGTATAAATTAGTAATTCTCATGCTAGATATTTAAAGACAGATTTGAATATGCACTTTCATTGTTGGTATATGGGGGATGGTATTTTCACTTGGTGTTGTGGAAACTATCAATGCTAAAAGAGCATAAACATTGAAAGACGATCTGTTCTAAAATACTAACATTAGTGTTAATTCCTTTGAGAAAAAACTGGCATTTTGGAAATTATAGGTATTTTAATGTTTTCTTAATTTGATAGCTTTTATGTATAATATTGAAGATAAAGGGCTTCCTTGTGACTCAGCTGGTAAAGAATTTGCCTGCAGTGCAGGAGACCTGGGTTCGATCCCTGGTTTGGGAAGATCCCCTGGAGAAGGGAAAGGGTACCCTGGAAGAATACCATGGACTGGATTGTCCATGGGGTCTCAAAGAGACACGACTGAGCGACTTTCACTTTCATCGAAGATAAATTGGTACGATGTTTTACAAAGGCATTGAGGAAGGATTTTACAAATAATTGGTAGAGTAAAAAAACCCCAGTGTTAGAAAATACTGCCTCCTACAGGGAAAGAGGCATGCATTGTCCTTTAAAATAAGAAGGAAGGAGCCCAAGAAGTTAAAATGTAAAATGTACGTTTTAAACTCAGTTTCTTAGTTTCAGTCCTGTCTCCATGAAGATTGGTTTTGTTGGTGCCATCAACAATCTTACATCAATTTTCTCATCTTCAAATTTTGTCGCTTTTATTAAATGGTTTCTGAATTCCATTCTATCTTGAGTAATCTATGATTTTATTAGTCACTTTTGTTTCCTGAAACAAAACTCGGTTGTGATACAGTTGCAAGCTTAAGTGGCATGAGCTGGCATATCAACTGTTTTCTTCTCAGGAATTTGAAAGTAACAGTGTTAGTTTGTAGAATGAACTTATTTCTAAATGAATTGTGAGATAATGGATGTGAACACTAGACTACTAGTCTTTTTAGAAATAGTCTCAGAACTTGTAATGGCTATCAGCCATCATTTATGAGAGATGATGATGAAAGGGAACACTCCGCAGAAGATAACCTGAATGGTTGTGGTTCTAAAAACCATGTCCTATTACAGATAAAGAAGCTAGGTACTGAAATACAGAGAAACAAAAAAGAGAGATGGTGTAATTGTTAAATCATTGAAGGGATCTGGAGAGAGAATATTGTTCTCGAAAGTACTGTTTAACTTAATTCCTGGTAGCTCACTTGAGCCCACAGTGAATGGAGACCCTCAGAGAACATTCAGAATGTTTAAGCAGATGGTAGATACCATTTGACCAGAAATAGTCCAGAAAAGATTTCTGTTTTGGTCCGAAATTGGGCTTGATAACACATTAAGTTCTCTTTAGCTAGTGTGATTCTTTGGTTATCCAAACTCTTAAGATACCTTAGAAGAGGAGAATGCTGATTCCATAGACGTAAGGAGGAAAATACTTTGTGACTTTTGAATTATTTAAGATAAAGGCCTGGCTTTTCTTTTACTTATGATAAAGTGATAATTAGACTCTGATACATTGGTAGGTTGTTTTCACTATGACTGAAGTCGCCAGAACTTCACTTTATTAATGCTCTCATAGTTAGGACACAGATCAGTGCCATCCTATAAAAAGGCACTGAAACAAGAAAGCAGAAAAGGTTTGAGCCCTTGGTGGGTCAGTGACTATTATTTTTGACATGTTTCAGTTTTGCCTTTAATCAAAACAGCAACACTTTTAATTGTACATTCCAATAGTGTGTAAAACTATATTGAATCTAGAGGAGTTAAGGTATGATATAAAATATAAAATATTCGCTGTATTTTCTGTAGAATGTTTTAAATTATGTTTATTTAGGATTAACTTTTCTTCTTTTAATTTGCTTAGTGCTGAACAAATGGCAAATGAACCCATATGACAGAGGATCTGCTTTCGGTGAGTGGAGAAATTTTAGCAACATATTTATAATTCAAAAACTTGTTTTTAATGCAATGCTGAGGAAAGATAAAGAATCCTTATAAACTGATAAGGGGTTCTTGTGTTGATGGCTGATAAAGGGTTACTTATTTTAGTAAGAAAGAGGTAAACAGCCAGTAAGGAAAATGGGCAAAGTATATGAATGGGCAGTTCACAGAAGAGCAGATGTAAATGGCAATAAACATGCAAAGGTCAAGTTTACAGGTAGTAGGGAAGTGGACTGTAAAAGTTACAGTGAATGTTTTATACCATCTGATTAGCAAGAATCCAGAAGAGATACAAACGTACAAGTTGGCTGCCTCTCTAAGAAGCAGTTCTGCATTATCTATTAGTATTTAAAGAATGTATATTCCTGGAAGATCAAGCTCATTGGGAAAAAATTTCCCGCATGCAAGGGTATACATTCAGAGCTGGATGCAACATTATTTGTAATGATAAAAACTACCAGCAAAGTAAATGCTGCTGCCAGAATAGTAAACAAAGGTTAGGGTGTACCTGTGGACTGCTGTGTAGCTATTAGGAAGAATGAGTCAGAACTGTAGAGTTGACTTGGAGGAATTTTCCCCAGCTGTCAGTGAGGAAGAAAATCAGGATACAGAGAAAGGTAGAGGGGGCCTGAGGAATCATGACAAAAACAAGCAACCCCAATGCTGCCCTTCACCATGTGGTATCTCGTTTAATTATGTATGTAGGCATAAAGAATTTTAAATACAAAAATTTTTAGGATTTACCATTGTCAGAGAACTTTTGAAAAATTCAGAGGTTTATATGACGTACTCATGAGAATTTATACTTTGAATAGATAATATAGTTTCTGATAATGTAATTTCTGAAGGAAAATGTGTAATGAGGTGCTTTTTCAAAAAATTTCTTCTATAGTCAGGTGTCAGGTATAATTTGCAAGCCCAAACCAGGACAGAAGTTGCCATTTCTAGTACAGATAAGGGCCAAAATGCTTTACTTAAGGCCAAAAAGCACCAATTAGTGCTGTGACTGACTATGATATATAATATAGAACATCATGTTTGAGAGTCCTGTATTAGCAAATAACAGCCACAGGGTTATCTATTCTGACTTTTCTTGCTTTCTTTTTGTGATTGCTGGATCCACAGATTAGGGAGCAAGCCAGGGACAGTTTCTCTTTTCCTTTTAGTGTAGCACTTATTCAGTCTCTATATTCAGCATAAAATCAAAGCAACAAGTGTTGTCCTTAGCATCCATTTCTTTAAGGGGCTCTAGAGAATAGTTGTCTAAATAAGTGTTGGTGGTGCAGCCGGCTTTAGTGCAAGTCGGGTTAGGTACTGTGTTGATTCCTTTTTGTTGTGGTAAAATGCTGTCCAGGTCAACATGTCACAGTGAAGAAACTAGTCCCCGACCTTTGGCATGGCCCCTCCAGGGGTTGAATGGGGGCAGTTACTCACACAGAAGATGCTGCTGTCCTTCAGGAATCAGCAGCTTAGTCCCTGGAACATTGCAACAAGTGAAACTTTATCTTATTAGTGAGACTAAATGATACTTATTCCAGAGTGCATGATTTACATCGTCTCTGCTGACATGGTTTTCTGTTTTTCTCAAATCCAGCAATTGGATCAGATGGTCTTTGTTGTCAGAGCAGAGAAGTAAAGGAATGGCATGGATGCAGAGCCACCAAAGGCTTAACAAAAGGTATTAAGCAACATTTGTGCTCCTGTAAACTTCTGGGGAGATGTATTAGTACATGAACTTTCTTTAAAGTAGCTTTAAAGTGAGGATCGGAAAAGATTTTTAATGTTGCAAAAAGATCTACAAGTCTTCAATCTGGAACATATAAAATGTAATTCAGAAACAGTGGAAAAGTGTTGTTGTTCAGCTGCTAAGTAGCATCTGAGTCTCTGTGACTCCATGGACTGCAGTATGCCGGTCTCCCCTGCCCTTCACTCTCTCTCCCGGAGTTTACTCAGATCCATGTCTAAATAGAAAAGTGACTGCATGGCAGGTGAGTCATATGTGTACGATGTATGTAAATCTCAAAAGTATTTTGCCCCTGTAGGGAAGCACTACTATGAGGTATCCTGTCATGACCAAGGGTTGTGCAGAGTTGGATGGTCTTCCATGCAAGCGTCCCTAGACCTCGGTAAGTGTTTCTAAATAAACTGAGTTTATTGATTTCCATTGGTGAATTTTTAACGTTTTGTTTTGGTGGGGAGTGAAATAATAAACTTAACCATACAGAGTTTATATTTAGAGACATAGAAATAATATTATTTACCTATTTCCTACCTCATTCCAAGAAAGATTTGAAGTCCCCCAAAATAGATATTGTAACATGATAAAATCAGGAGGAATAACGTTGAGGGTAAGAATAAAGTCAGTAAAGTTCGTCTGCATTAATACATACCACACAATGCTTGTAGATGCTTCAGATTATCTTCAGCTTTTAAGCTGCTTTTATGGTGCTTTGCACTTTATACTTTTTCTTCCCACATTTATGAAATACTTTTAAAATCTAGGTACTGACAAGTTTGGATTTGGCTTTGGTGGAACAGGGAAGAAATCCCACAACAAGCAGTTTGATAATTATGGAGAGGTAAGTTGTCTTTGATGACTCAATCATAGCTTAGTACGTTTTCTTGCATACTTGACCAGTCGTGACATGACTGAGGGTATAGAAACGATTGTCAAGTTCAAGTGAATTTTCTGAACATTTTCCACAGAAAGTTCAGTTTTGGACTGCGGTGAAGAAATGATACAAAATTTAAAAAGCTACTTTTCATTTATACCATTCATTAGCCCCTCCATTGTTTCTTTGTGTTCACCCCATTTTGATTTGGGCTTTGATTTTAATACTTGGGGTGTTCATTTCTTCTTCTGAATTATGTTATATCTAAATACACTTGTTCTGGTAACCTGTGTCTGTAGTAATGTGGATGAGCCTTAATATCATGTGGATTCTAAGAAGCGTGTCCAATACTTCTATTATTATATGTGATGTGCTAGAGTAGGCACTTTTAACATCTGCATTAGAATTTTAATTATGCAATAGTAGCACTTACTTTGGATGCAACTATATTTGAGCTTTTAACCTTATTTTCAATTTTGCTTTTTATTAATAGTACTTGACTTTCTGGTTTTCTAGGAATTCACTATGCATGATACCATTGGATGTTACCTAGATATAGATAAAGGGCATGTCAAATTCTCCAAAAACGGTAAGCTTTCTATGGGTTGTTTTGTTGGAGAATATATATGATATTCAGTATTCGTGATTTTTAAAATCCCCTCACTGTCTTCAGTCCTCTTTCCCTTCCTCCTTGCCTTTCTTGTAGACAAATGCTCACTGAACATTTGCCATGTGTCAGGCAGGCTGGTAGGTTCTGGAGATGCAGCAGAAAAGGGAGGAGACACATTTATGTACAGTTCTGTGGGCTTTACCTACTGGTGGGGGAGGCAGACAAATCTGTGATAAGTTAGGAGGGAGCAGTGGGCACTGAAAGGGTATGTAAGTCTGGGTGAGGGCATGGAAGGTGATGGTCTGGGATTGGTCAGAGGAGGCTTCTCAGAGAGGCAGCACAGTTAATGCCAGAACCGGGAGGGGCAACGTCAGTACAAATAGGCTGGTAGATTTGACAGTGTGAGCATGTGGCGGTACTTTTCTGGTTGTTTCGATTCATTTTCTGTATCTCTCTCTCTCTTTTTTTTTAAAGGCAAAGATCTTGGTCTGGCATTTGAAATACCACCACATATGAAGAACCAAGCCCTGTTTCCTGCCTGTGTTTTGAAGGTAATTAGAGATGTGTTGCTGTGACTACAAGCTAATTTGATCTTCATTTCATCGTGGTTAGTTTGCTCTTAGGTTCAGAGTTACCATTTTCTCCTTTATTCATTGCTAGAACGCGGAACTCAAATTTAACTTCGGGGAAGAAGAATTCAAGTTTCCACCGAAAGACGGTTTCGTTGCCCTTTCCAAGGCGCCGGAGAGTTTTGTTGTCAAGTCGCAGCACACAGGTAGGTATTGCACCCGAGGGGGTGAGGGTTTCAAGAAGGGAGTGTGGTGAGAACTCCAGTGACCGAGGCTTCTCGCAGTGAGGTCCAGGTTCTCCTCGGCTGGTTTAGTCTCTCTTATTTATTGAACACATCAGTAAAATCCAGGGTCAGAACCCAATTCATAAACTCCCAAGTGCTGGTTTCAGGCCGGGCATTTGGGGGAACTGATCGTGGTGATGACGATGGTGTCTCGGGCTTACAGGGTGTGTGCTTATTAAATGCCATGGCGCTGTGCTAGGTGTCACCTGCATTAGTCTTCGCAACAACCCTGCAAGGTAGAGTTACAGACAAAGAACTTGAGGGATAGGGACTTAACTGAGGTCATAGGATAAGTAAGAGGTGGAACTAAATTCAAATACAGGCCGTCTGACTCCTGAGCGCACACTCTAAGCATTGTGCTGCCTAGTCTGCCTCAGTTATTTAAGCTCAGAACAGCTCAAAGCTCATTTATCACAAAGGAAAGTGAAAAGAAAGTGAAGTCGCTCAGTTGTGTCTGACTCTTTGCGACCCCATGGACTATAGCATACCAGGCTCCTCTATCCATGGGTTTTCCAGGCAAGGGTACTGGAGTGGGTTGCCATTTCTTTCTCCAGAGGATCTTCCCAACCCAGGGATCGAACCCAGGTCTCCCACATGTCTGAGCCACCAGGGAAGCCTATTTATCACAAAGCGTGTGATCAATTAAAATTGCTTGATCAATTAAAATTACTGCAGCTAGTTTTAAAGAAGGTATAGTTCATTTTAGGAATCTTTGTTTTGTTTGACTACCATCTATATTGCCCAACAGTTGTTTCTGAGATTTTGATGGTGGAATATTTGCGCTTATCATCTTAAAAACAGAAATATCCTGAGATGTACCCCAATCTTCTTCATTTTGTTTAGGTAACGCACAGGTGGCACAAACAAAGTTTCTCCCCAATGCTCCAAAAGCTCTCATCGTGGAGCCATCCCGGGAGTTGGCTGAACAAACTCTGAATAACGTCAAGCAGTTTAAGAAATACATCGATAATCCTAAGTTAAGGTAAAGAGTCCTCTTGTACTCAAACGCCTGTTGTCTTTAGACCTGAGACGTTTCTGAAGAAGAGTAAAGTAGGAAAAATCAAGGGAGAAATGCAGGGCGTGTACATATGCACGTGGATGCGTGTGTAAATATATTTGATTTTGATATATAGTAACAGTTTCCATATAAAAGTCCTGTTTAAGTGAGAAGAGTTCAGTTTAAAAAAGTGGTGGTGGTGTTCAGTCTCTCATTCATGTCCAACTCTTTGCAACCCCAGGGACTGCAGCACGCCAGGCTTCCCTGCCCTTCACCATCTCCCGGAGTTTATTCAAACTCATGTCTGTTGAATTGGTGATGCTATCCAACCATTTCATCCTCTATTGTCCCTTTCTCCTGCCGTCTTCAATCTTTCCCACTGTCAGGGTCTATTCCAGTGAGTCAGTTCTTCACATCAGGGGGCCAAAGTATTGGAGCTTCAGCTTCAGCATCAGTCCTTCCAATGAATATTCAGGGTTGATTTCCTTTAGGATTTGACTGGTTGGTTCTCCTTGCAGTCCAGGGGACTCTCAAGAGTCTTCTGCAATACCACAGTTCGAAGGCTTCAGTTCTTCAGTGCTTAGCCTTTTTATTGTCCAGCTTTCACATCTGTACATGACTACTGGAAAAACCATAGCTTTGACCATACGGGCCTTTGTAGGCAAAGTAATGTCTCTGCTTTTGAATATGCTGTCTAGGTTTGTCATTGCTTTTCCTCCAAGGAGCAGGTGTCTTTTAATTTCATGTCTACAGTCACCTTCCACAGTGATTTTAGAGCCCAAAAAATAAACTGAGATTTTTCCTGTGTCTCTTACATAAGAGTCACAATTTGCAAAATAGAATCAGAGTAAAAATTCATTAAAGGGTCCGTTTCATTAATTTTAGCTTCATCACTTCACTTGCATAGATAATGTATCACTCTGTCTCATGTATTGGTAAACCTGACCTGGTGAGGTTAACTCTCGCCTGCCTCACAGTGATGACCACCTTGCCTGTGGGCATCAGGCCGGTCGCTCTAGTTGGGGGATTCTTTCTGCCACTGGCAGGGAGACCACAAGTCTAGTGAGCTTGGGGAGCTTCTGGCTCAGTAACAGTCCCTTTCAATCCCAGAAAAGCCATACCATACCTTCTCAATACCAGGAAAGTCATACCATACATAACATCTGTCAGTTGATTTTTATTAATTTTGCTTTTAATTACCTTTTCTTACTGAAATATAATAATTCACATTCACCGTTAAAATTCACTTACAATTCAGTGGTTTTTAGTATATGGTCACGAGGTTGTGCAACCATCCCCATGATCTAACTTCAGAAACTTTGAATTATTGATGTCCTGTAGGCACATCTTTTAAACATTAATCTGTCTCATAAGTTAAACTTACTCAGGGATAAGTTTATACTTAGTAAAACTTTTTCAGTAAAATTTGTAGTTTTGTCTTGAGGATTGATGCATTTCATTCTTTCAGTAGCTATCTGAATACTTTGCTAAGGTGTGAAGACTTAGGGATTAGGGTATAACTGAGAATTCATCTTTGATTTTATAGAATTGTGTGCAGAAGTGGAGACAGTGGTAGGGAGAGAAGCAACACAGCAGTAATGTGACGATATGTCTTGAGGCCACGACGGGGTGTCACAGAAGAGTACATTTCCAGAGCACTTGCCTAGTATCGGGTTTCGGAACTCTTCACAGGGAGTGTTTTTGGAAGAACATAACATGTTTATATAGGTTGATTTTTGTGCTCTAATTATGGGTAAAGATTAACGTGCATCTGGACAAAGCCTGGAAGGGAAGATGGATGATAAGATCAGTTTATTTGTTAAGATGATCAAGTGGTGTGTTTCTCATTTCAGTATTTAGTACTATTGAACCTTCCCCTTTTTGAAGACCCAGCTCAAGTCCTGGTTCTTTCTGGGAAGCTAATGTATTGGTACCAGCCCAGTCCTTTCTCCCTCCTTGGAGACGACTGACTTCATTTGCCTCCCTGTAATCCGCACACACCATCATGTTAGCGTTGCTCATCTTAAATGTGCATAATTTTACTCATCCCAGCTCAGTTTTACACTCCTTAAGGCAGGGGCTGGTCTTTACATTCCTCAGCCCTGCAGTGCTCTGCTCACAAGCATAGATTGTTACGTGTATGTGTAGTTTTCTTCTGCTAAATTTGTAGACATAAAATATATCTGATTAGAAAGGTAGATAAGAGGAAAGTTTTGTAAAAGAAATGATAGGTTTAGAACTGTAATTATCGAACCCAGAAGTTAAGGACCTTATTTGAAACTACAAATTTATTGATCTCTCCTCTGGGTATACGGAATCAGATTTCCAGGAAATAAGAATTAGAGCTCTTTTGTTTGTTTGTTTTTAAGGAAGAATGGTATGTCTTCCAGTTAATTCTTAAGTAGCCAGTTTGGCATCTGGCATTACCAGATTTAGGAAACATAATGGCTCTGAAGTGGTAGGTAGGTAGGGACGTGCCAAGGTAATAGACTTGCACAGAATAGAAGGCTTTTTGGTTTTTCGTTTTTACTATCTGAATCGCTTAAGATGGCAGAAGGCAACCATAAAGCCATTTTTAAAATCCGTCATAGAATTTATGAGACTCAAGTGTTGACACCTTGTCTGTGTTTTCTGGTATTTTTTAGTGAATGATTAAAAATTGTCTGGCAGCCTCAGGAAGTAATTTTGTAGGCTATTTATAAAAAAGAGACAGTCTTTTTGTGAATAGCTGTAGTGAGATATGGGCTTCCCAGGTGGCTCAGTGGTAAAGAATCGCCTGCCAATGCAGGAGACACAGGTTCGATCCCTGGTTGGGAAGGTCCCCTGGAGGAGGAAATGGCAACACACTCCAGTATTCTTGCCTGGGAAATCCCAAGGACAGAGGAGCCTGGCGGGCTCCAGTCCATGAGATTGGACACAGCAGAGCTACTGAGTGTGCACATGATGAGATATGATCAACATATCATACAATTCACTTTTTAAAACGCACAGATTATTTTAACTTCTCTTATATTCACACAGTTGTGCAACCATCAAAGCCAACTTTTGGACATTTTCATCACCCTCAAAAGAAATGCTGCCTATTAATAGTCACTCCCATTTCCCTCTAACGTCCCTGTCCTTGGGCAGCCGCTGATTTCCATCTATCGATTGCCTGTTTCGGACATCTTATTATATATAAATGGGATCAAATAATAGGTGTTTTTTTGGATTGGCTTCTCTCACGTACCGTAACGTCTGTAAGGTTCATCAGCGCTACCGTGTGTATTAGTCCTTAATTCCTTTTTATTTCAGGAAGGATTCCATTGTATGCATATACCACATTTTAAATTAATCCATTCATTGCTTCATGGATGTTTGTGTTGTTGCCACTTTTTGGTGACTGTGCTGTGAGCATTAGTCTACAGAGTCTTGTGTGGACACACATTTCCGTTTCTCCTGGGTATATGCCCAGCAGTGGAACTGCTGGCTCATGTGGTAGCTTCTTGTTTAACATCTTCAGGTGCTCCTGACTGTTTTCCAAAGGTACAGTGCTGTTCTGCACTCTTCCTAGTATTGTGTGAGCGTCCCGGTTTCTCCACATCCTGTCCTTATTGTCTGTCTTTACAGTTACAGCCTTCCTAATGGGTGTGCAGTGGTACCTAACCGTGGCTTTGGTTTGTATTCCCCTAATAGCTAATCTTGTTGAACATCTTTTCATGTGCTTACCAGCCATTTGTCAGATCCTTTGCCCATTTTTCAGTTGGGTTATTTTCCTTTTAATATTGAGTTGTAAGATAGATATATAAGATATCTTATATATACAAGATATATGTAGTATTATGCTTATTATGGTTAGATATATATAATTTGCATGTATTTTCTCTCATTCTGTGGGCTTTTTCACTCTCTGGGTAGTGTCCTTTGAGGTATAAAAGTGTTTAATATTGATGAAGTGAAGTTTATTTTTTATTTGTTGCTTGTTTATTTTTTTGGTGTTGTAAGGGACTGTGCCTAACCTAAGATCATGAAAATCTGCGTTTTTCCCCAAGAATTTTATAGTTTTAGATCTTATATCCGTGTTTAGCTCTGTGATTCAGTCTGCATTAATTTTCGTGTGTGGCCTGAGAACGAGGTTTAACTTCATTCTTTTGCTCATGCATATCCGTTTGTTCTAGCTCCATTTGTTGAAAAGTCTATTCTTTCTCCGCATTGAGTTAATAATCTTGGCATAAGGCAGTCTTTTGATCTAAACATATTTTTGGAAGTATTATTATCTGGGATGAGGAAAATTCAAACACAAAAGGATAGTCTGTGAGAAGTCTCCTTTCACCCCATCCCCTAGTTTTTAGTTACTGACCTGGAGGCAACTTTTAAGAATCTATATGAATGTATATTTTATATACATACAACCACATATGTCTATAAAGGTTCATTGAAATCTGATTTTGGGGCACCTAATATAGGAAGATGCATAGATGAGGACTGTTGTTTTCTGAGTTCCAAGGTTTCACATTCTCCTCAATTTACCATTCATTAACATTATATTAGCTTCTGAAAATGAAAGGCCTTGTTTCTTTCCTTCTCTAGACTTTTATTACAGATTCTTTCTCAGTTATTCAATTTGATATGTACCTCCTCAAAATTGGGGGGTGGGTGGGAAGCAGGCTTTAATCTTTCTCTACATTATTCTGGTATTCATTCATTTCAGGGAGCTTCTGATAATTGGAGGTGTCGCAGCACGGGATCAGCTCTCTGTTTTGGATAATGGGGTAAGTTGTACTTTTAAAGTAACATTATATGTTGTTATTTTGACCATATAGTTCTGTTGTGTTTCAAGAAAAATGAGGCTGAAATGAAAAGATCACAAGAGTATATGTATGTTCAAAAATATCTTACAAGTATACCTTTTCTTTTCCCGAAAGTATACAGTGCAGCAGTCTCTTCCAAATACCTCATGCAAAATTCCAACATAAATGAATTCTTTTGGTTTATCTTTTGAGCACCTGAAAATTCCTTCCTGTTTTCATGCATTAAAGAGTCATTTCCTCTGGAGATAGCTGAGAAAAAGAAAACTGGCATGAAAAATAGAAATGGAGATAAGGTGGATTGCAGAGAAGGCAGAAGTCTTAGCAGTGATCCTTGGAGGCTGAGGGTTGGTGAGGCGGTGGCTCCAGTGGGAGGGAGGTCTGTCTTAAAGGCTGTGCGGTTACCAAGGACGAAGCTAGGACCGTGAGTCTCCTTACTGGGGAGGACGTTTGGGAAACTGAATTGTTCATCCATTCAAATACAGGTAGAATTTCATAAAATATATTGTATGTATAAGGTAACTTTCTGCTTACAAAGTTCTCTTCCATTCCTTTCCTAAATATTTTATCACTTAAACAGCCTGATACTGAGTCATGGTGAGCAAATATGCTTTCCCTCTTAATTCCTTGGTGCTGCTGTCAAATGAAATTTTATGCTGAATGGTTTTGATTTGACCTGGTATGGTGTATTAGAGGCAAGGAATCATATTACTGTACTTAATATTGTTCTAAGATAGTAATTTTGCTTTGATATGTTCTTACTTGATGGATCATGTTTTAGAGGTTATAAGAAAGACTTAATATGGTCATTCCCTATCTTGGTTCCTCACATCCAAATTTATTTTCCCCACAAGTGATTTTCTTATATTGTCCAGCTACAGAGCTTTCAGGGAATTATATCTGCTTTCGCCAGTTAGATCTAAAATTTGGTACTGACTGCAGCTGATTGCAAAGTAAAGGCAGTGTTATTCCACAACTTTCTTGTTAGGGCTCAGGTCCTTTCTACTTAGAGAATTTGTAATATATTTTCTTTCTGCTCTTCTTTCCATCCTACTTTCTTGGCCTTTATTATCTCCCACTGCCCTCTGGCTCTCCCTCAACCCTGTGTTCTGTCTTACGCTGGGGCCAGAAGTCAGCTCTGGAGTCAGAGACTAGAACTACTTAATTTATAAAATTTCTTAAAGTTGCAGAATTATGCAACATATGCAGTTAGACTTGAAGAAGTGCTTGGTGCTGTTATCCAAGTTACATAAATATTTCTTGCAGGCTTTTCCAATTTGACTTTTTAGTTTGAACCTGAGAGACCTGGTGTCCGTTTTCATGCTGACTACCTACTGAAATTGAGGCGGGAGGAAACTTGCATGGTGGGTTAGCATCCTTTGTAAAGAGACAGTACACATAGAAGCAGAGTGGTATTGTATTCACTGCTGTGTATATAGCACAGTACTTGGCACATAGTGCATTGTTTTAATATGTTGAATGGTTTTATCTCCATATTTTCAGACAGTATTTTCTAGATTGAACTGAGATTTGATTATAGTTATCAACACAGTTGAAACAGTAGCTTCAGCAATGACTTTCATTTTTTATGGGGCTATAAATGCCTTCTCCTGGATCAAATTAAAAGTCTTTTCAGCACAGTACTCCTAGTTTTTCATAGGGTGAAATATTGAAGTAATGAGACTCCAGTGATAAATTTGTTTGGAGATGGTTACATTTTTAAATGTAGAAACAATAGAAATGATTTTTTATCCCTGTTGGTAAAGAGGAGAAGTTTTAAATCGTCTTAATTTATTGAATGATTCTATATAATTCCTTACTGTGTTCACACACATACATTCTGTACAAACTTCAAAAATATCCCCTTTTGAGTACTTTCTAGAAATGGGCCAGGCTCTGTTAAATGCATTCTGCACATTTTCTTATGCAGTTCCAACAATAGCCCTTGTGATGGTTCTTTTCTCCGTTATTACAGATTAGGAAAAGAACTTACACCAAATATTAAGTAATTTGCCCCAGATCTTAGAACTTGCAGGTGGAGCTTACTTCAAAGCCCATGTTTCTGTTCACTGTACCATGGACTTGATTAAAAGGTGGTTTGTGTGTATGTGTGTGTGAAAATGTAAAATGTTAATCATTTTTACTGGTGTAGGGGCTCATTGTACTGTTCTCTTTGTGGATGCTTGAAAATTTTTTTAATAAAAATCTAAATGAAACTTGTCCTTAGTTGAATTGACAGGTGGGTTTTCTACCACTAGCGCCACCTGGGAATGAGAAAATGGAAACTAGAAGAGATTAAATTAGTTAAGGTTACACAGTGGATCATAGTGGAATTGGGGTTTGGATCCTGGTTTAATTTCAGAGTTGCTATAATTAGACTGTATATAACAGTTAAAAATGTTAAAATCAGTTGCCAAAGTCGTCACACTAATTTGAAACCAGATACAAATTTAACATTTCAGCAGTATCTAGAACTCCCATCAGATCTGTAGTTGACTGTGACTCCTTTAGTATGCATGTTTTTACTGTTAGCAGGCCATTGTTGGTTGCTATTCTAAGGTGATTGCAATAGTCCTTTAAGTTTCATAAGGTGCTATTTTGGTGTATTTTTAGGTGGATATTGTCGTTGGCACTCCAGGAAGACTGGATGATCTGGTGTCTACAGGAAAGCTGAACTTATCCCAAGTTAGATTCCTGGTCCTGGATGAAGCTGTATGTTAAAATCAACTCGTGCTTTAAAAGAAAATTTTTTTTTTTTGCTTATGTTTTTGGAGATAAAATGTGTGACTTGAAGAAAAAATATAATTCAGTCATGATCCTAATACTGAGAGAGAAATATTGTTACCAGTTTGGTGTATTTCCATTCACGCGTTATATTTATAGTAAAGACTATTTTATGCAGTTGTAGTCAGGCTATGTGGAATCTAGGGAATCTTTTTTAAAAATATGGTACAGAAGTATTTCATGTCATTATTTATGAACAGTTTTTAAAGGCTGCCTAGTGGTCTCTTACGTGCATACTTCATGGTTTATCTAACCACCCTCTTTATTAGATATGTAAGTTGGTTTTCTACTCCAAGTAATTATCTTGTTTGTACATAGTTTTCCCTTTTTTTTAACATTTCAAATTGCATTTATGTGTTTTGGGCTCTTGAGATATATTTCCAAATTATTTTCAAGATGAAGTAGCTTTTCAACATTGAAGGTTTTTGTTTTTTCATGTTAAAGTCATATTCTTAAGGAGATATGCTGGGAGCTATTAACTCTCATGTTCATTTTAGAGTACCAGAGTATGATTTCTCAGTTATAAATTATCAGGCTTTTTTCATATTATAGTCACATGGGCTTTAAAGTTGAATTTATTTAACTCTTTCAGTATTCAATAGAAAATAATTATTTTGAAAGTATGGAGATATGTATGAATTAGTTTCCATGTCTTTTGTTTTGTGATTGATTTAGAAAAGATTTAGATACTGGTTTAAAACCTAATGCTTTTTTTTGCTTCTGCTATAGGATGGGCTTCTTTCTCAAGGTTACTCTGATTTTATCAATAGGATTCACAATCAGATTCCCCAGATTACCTCTGATGGAAAAAGACTTCAGGTATACAATAACTAATGCATTTTCAAATACATGTAGACATTTGTTATATACTAATGCTTACTTTTTGTTACATTCACATTTTAGTGTCTTCTGGTTAACTACTACATAAAACATTTTCTTTCTTACCTGATTAAATAATATGCACAAAGGAACAGTCTTATCAGCTGCTTTTAGAAATAAGGTGAATGGAATTTGAGGACATTACTTAAGTGTAACAGAAGACTATAAGTAAAAAATTCTTAGTTTTTTTTTTTTTTTTTTCTGCAGAGAGTGTAGAGTATAGGGTTTATATTCAAGATTCTGAGCACTCCTTCCTTTTTAAAGGAAAAATGTCTTGAGCTGTTGCAAAACAGTTGCTTCCTTAGTAATTATTTCTTAAAGTATTTCTCTTTCTCATTCTGTTTTCTTAGGAAGAATTCTAGAGGTAGAAACTTTAAGGAGGAGACAAATAGTACCTTATGATTTTAGGCTTTTAGAAGCCTTTTCATTTATCTTAGTTTTTGTAGGGCCTTGACTAGGCGGTGTGATTTTGTGGCAGTGAGGGGACTGGCGCTCAGAGATTAACCCACCCAAAGTCACATCGCTAGTCGCTGCTGCAGAGCCAGGCATTGAACTTGTGTTACGTTCCAGGCCTAATCAACCTTGTGCCCCACGTCTGTATTCATATGCTAGATTCATTATTGTCGCTCTAAAGGAAAAGTTTATCTAAATACTATTTTTTCTGTTCTTAGGTGATTGTGTGCTCAGCCACTTTGCATTCTTTTGATGTGAAGAAACTGTCTGAAAAGATCATGCACTTCCCCACGTGGGTCGATTTGAAAGGAGAGGATTCCGTTCCAGATACTGTCCACCACGTTGTTGTCCCAGTGAACCCCAAAACTGACAGGCTCTGGGAAAGGCTTGGGAAAAGCCACATTAGGGTAAGTACTCTGCAATGTGCACATTTGTATAGCATAAAGCATTCATAAACGAGTTTAACCTTGAGCTCTCTGTGATGCTTAAAGCAGCCAGACTTTGGACCTTTGAGAAGTTTGGCATATTGCCAGAAAAGTTTAGGTCTATCAGGTATGGAATAAATGATGAGCTCATGCTTTACCTTTTTCTACATATAAAGTTACTTCTGTGAGCCATCTTCCTTGTTATAATTTTTATAAATACATAGGATTGCCTGTGTAACTTCTTACACAGTAGTTTCCTTTTAGTAGCATTTTTATTCTTCTTGATATGCCTTATTTTCCTGAATACCAATTTCCTGAGTCCATTTTCTCACTTATTTCACTATTGTTAGATTTATATTAATAAGGGTATGCTTACTGTAAATACACAGTGTTCTAAAAACTACCTTGGTGTTTTTATTATTATATTTAAAATTGATTAGCTTTAGACCTATAATTAATAAGAGTTTTTCTGAATCTGAAGAATGGTTTTGCCTATAAAGGATAAAGATATATGTCTGAAATGGAATCTTAAGTTAGATCCAGCTGTCCCTTTAAAAAGAGACGCCTGTTCTGAATCATCTCTTAACCCTTCCCCACTTCTTTTTCATCCTTTTCTTTTGATAGACTGATGAAGTTCATGCGAAAGATAACACAAGACCTGGTGCTAACAGTCCAGGTGAGTTAGAAGAATCAATAAAAATGTGGGAGAGGGAAGATTTGAATTGATTTGCTTTGGTGAATTTCTGTTCTGTCTGCTCTCATGAAGGAACAGGAAATACGAAAATGAAAGACAGAAATAACTTAAAAATGGGGGAAAGCTCACACCAGTTAATTTGTAGAAGTATTAATCACTGAATTTAAGATGTTAGTCTCCTGGCATATAAAATACAAATATTTTAGATTATAGAAGTTTAATTTTTCCAGGAAGCCAGTGAACTTCTCTGGCTACAGGTTGTATTTTAGCCCTGAATTCCAAGAAAAATGACACGTAGATTCTTCCTGTCTGGCAATTGAGTAACAAAGTGACGTCGTTAGGTACAACCCTGTGAAAGACACAGAAATGATCCTCAAATGGGTTTTTGATTCTTTTATGTGTGTAGTAAAATAGGCATAGCATAAAATTTACCATTTTAATCACTTTAAAGTGTACCGTTCAGTAGCATTGAGTCCATTCCTACTATGCAACCATCGCCACCATCCATCTCCAGTACTTCTTCATCTTCCTATACTGAAACTCCATATCATTAAACATTTATCAGTTTTTAAAAAGCCTAAAATTAAGTTCTGATTTAATAAGGATACTTCCATGCAGAGTTGAGATAGTTTGAAAGAGGTGTAGAATATTCAAGGATACATGAAGATAATAGCATGAAACTGAGGATGGTTGTTGTTCAGTCGCTAACTTGTGTCCAGCTCTTTGTGGTCCCACGGGCTGCAGCACACCAGGCTCTTCTGTCTTCCTCTGTCTCCAGAAGTTTGTTCAAATTCATGTCCATTGAGTCAATGATAGAAGCCTAGTGCTTCAAGAACAGAACCTAGAAGACATCTGAAGCCCATTAGGCCACATGTCTGATGTCCCATGTCTCAAGTGGATCATTGGCAAGGGTTAGATTGCATTTTGTTCATGGTTGGATTCAATGATAGATTTTTGGCAGGTATCTAAAAGGTCAGTTATCTGAAATTTTGATTAAAGAGGGTTCCTTTGAACTCATTTTTATGTGCAGTTCCAAATTTATAAGATGTATGCTCAGATAGTATAGTTGGAGAGGAGCACACGGATAGTCAAAATAATGTATCATCCCACTGTTTGAGAATGCATTTTATAAAATTTTTACTGCTTTATATAATTTTCCTTGTTAAAGTTGTACTTAGTTTTTACTATAATTAGAGATGATCAGAGCCACCTTAGAAATACATTGGGATATAGTTGTGGAGTAACTAGAGCCCAGCTTCACACTGAAAAATAGGTACTTGCAGGATGGCAACTTAGAAGTCACTAACTAGATTTGATGTAAAGTTTTTATTTCATAGAGTGAAAAATGAACTTTCTGTTGTTTAGATTGATTTAGGAAATACCATTCATTAGTTTTTAAAGGGGGTTGAAGTAATTGAGTAAACATTTACTGAGCATTTAGGAAGACTAATGCAAGGCAGAAAATGATTAGGTCTTTGGTCTTTGTAAGAACAAAGCTTTGTTGTGGGTATTTCTGTTTATTTGTTAATGTGTGTGTACATGTACATTTTTATTTGAGGAATGGTTATAGGTATCCCATAAACTGGCATAAGAAAGAGAAACAAAAATAAACGAGCAAGTGGATTCTCCACCATTTTGTCCTATCTTTTTACTGCTTGGTTTTGTCTATAATAATTGCATTAAAATAGAGATTTTTTTAGGTGAGTTAAGCCATAGGCCTTTGTGATTATGTGTGTTCCTGACAGTTTCAGATAGAAATTCTGTGTTTTTTGTTGTTGTTGTGTTATTCAAGAGACGTGGTCTGAAGCTATTAAAATCCTGAAGGGAGAGTATGCTGTCCGAGCCATCAAGGAACACAAGATGGATCAAGCAATTATTTTCTGTAGAACCAAGATCGACTGTGACAACTTGGAGCAGTATTTTATGCAGCAAGGAGGAGGTAATAGTTCCTCCCCTGAAATAAACTGTGTTCATTTCCTCACTTAATAGACTATTAGTCCCACGTTGATGCAGTGTAGTGTTCATGCCCAGGATTTAAAGCAGTGACGTTGTACTGTAAGTATCAGTGCTTATCCAGTACTTTCCCATATGATCAGCCCCAGGAGAAGCAATGAGATGATTTTCCACGTAGGTGGTTTCATTGCAGTGAAGATGAATCACAGCATTCTAAGGCCCTTATATTATTTAGAGGAATGGTGAAGTTTTGATTAATGTTAACATTTCAAGTGTATTCATTATATAATAGGATATATATCTCCTAAACCAATAAATGAGGAAAAACCTTAATTTAAAAAAAAAGGTAAGAAAGGAAGGGGGAGAAATGAGAAAAAGCAGAGCAGTTAGAAATCACAGAGTAATAGAACTGGTGAAAAAAGGCTGAGCGTGTGAGTAAGCTGTAGTGTCTGCCAGTGAATTGAAGTCTTTTGATGAAGAGCATAGATTGTCAGGCTGCATAATACATAGCTGTGTGCTGTTTACAGGAAACGAAACTAAAACCGAGGACATAGGAAGATTGGAAGGAAGGGGAATGAAAAAACATACATCTGTCAGCTAAAACAGGAATTTAAATATTAATAGGAATGCCATAGATTTTAAGGCAAAAATTACTGAAATTAAAAAGGTCACTATGTAAAAAAATACTTGCTCTATGATGAAGATATAATTCTAATGTTATGCTCCTTGTAATTAATGTTAAATATATAAACCAACCTGAAAAAATGTTCAGTATAATCAGTCGTTAGAGAAATGCAAAATAAAATCACACTGTAATACCACTGTACACTCAGTAGGATGACTAGATAAGTACACTCATTAGAATGACTAGATAGCACACTCACTAGAATGACTAGATTAAAAATACTTAAAACACCGAATTTGGGTGAGGATATGGAGAAATGGGAATTCTCATACACTGTTAGGTACAGGCACTTCTGTAAAGGGTCTTACAGTTTTTTATAAAATTTTACATTGCTGTCTTATGGCCTCTCAGTTCAGCTCCAAAGTATTGACAAGATAAGTGAAAACACGTACTGACGAAAGATGTGTGCAAGATGGCCACAGCAAGTTTATTCATGATGGCCTCGGGCTGTATACCAGGTGGCCTTAATAGAATGGCTAAACAAAATGCAAAATATTTATTCAGTGAAATAGCTGATACTCAGTGCTGAAATGGCATAGGCTGCCGATAGAGACAACTGTGGGTGGCATCTCAGAAGCATTATGCCGAATGAAGGAATTCGAGTTTGTGCTGTGTGATTCCATTTGTATGACTTTCTAGAAGAGTCAAAACTAATGTCTGATGGGAAAAAGTCCAGAACAGTGGTTGTTCCCAGGAAGGTGGGAGTGTGGATAGGTGGGAAAGGGCAAGAAGGTTCTTTGTGGATGATATTCACGTTCTGTACCTTGATAGGGCTTTGGGCCGTGTAAGTTACACATTTGTCAAGAACTCAGCAAGTGTACACTTAAGATTTGTACATTTCCTTGTCTGTAACTTTAACCTCCAAGAGAAAAACAAAGAAACCTAAAGGAATACTGTGCTCTGGTTAATAATATGCATGCTGAACTGTGTGCTGATAACTGCAGTTTACATTGAAATGCATCAAAAATGTAAAAGTGAGTTGATAGAAGGATAGAGGGATAGGTATGTGGTGAAGCAGATATAGTAAGTGTTAATGGTAATTTTTACTTTATATCTTTTCCCAACACTTACTCTCTTTTCCAACACATTGCAAAATTGAACTCTATTTTCCAACACATTGCAAAATTGAAAGACTTAGTGACCATTACTACTCTGGTCTGGACACACTGGTTTTTGTGACTATGTCTACTTGCAGAGTTTCTTTTTAAGGACTTGTTGCCACCGTACCTGGCTCTAAAATTCCATTGCTCCCTCCTGGTTTGGTACTTCTACTCTGCTTTGGCCAGGAAAGCAGATAACTAAGTCGCTTAGAATACCTTGAGGAAGTTAGGCGTGTGGGCGTGGCCATTTAGTAAGGACATGAACTTCATAATGACTGTTTTGCTTCTTTCAAGAAGGATCTCTTTTGTTTACTTTTTGGTTCTTTACATGGGTTAGATGAGGTCCTGGTGTACACAGGAACCACTGGTGCAGATTGGGAGAGGTTACTTAAAATGTCCTTAAAGCAAAGCAGATCAGTTTTAATGCTCATGGAGTTCATTTTAATGGCATTTCACCTAAGACAGAAATTGTGTCAACCATGGTTTATGACAAGTTGGAGTTTAGATTTCCATGGAATTATATGGCGCCATTGTAGTCTAAATGTTACTGGTTTTTGGATACACTCCTAGGCATAATGTTTCCCAAGATTGACTCTTTAATGTGCTTTTCACTAGGACCTGATAAAAGGGACATCAGTTCTCATGTGTTTGTCTTCATGGTGACAGAAAGCCTCATGAGAGGAAGCAAAACTTGGAAAGATTCAAGGTACCGATATTTAGTTGACTGCATTTCCTTAATACTTAAGAGGGGAGTTGTACCTAGTTTTAAATCAATTCCGGTTAATATTCTTAAAGCAATTCTTGTCCTAGAAATTTCAAAATACTTCTGCCCTGTTGGTATATCCTGGTAAATTACATGTTCTCTATTGGCACAGCACTTCTATGGTAAGAATTTTCAACTTAAGAAAATTTTAGCTAAATTTTTTCATAGGTATTTTTAGGAGAAGCATCACTAGATGAATCATGTCTGTGATCTTTTTTTTTTCTTTAATTGTACTAATACCCATAGGGAACTTAGTTTGCAGATTGATTTAAGACCAGTGTCAGAATATGGTTTTGTAGAATTAAATATGTTTTTAATGATTTGCGGAAGAGTGTCCCAGTTATTTGATTGCAGCCCATGACAGGCTGAATACCTCTTGGTATCGATAGTGGGACTTGAGCCATTTGGAATTCAAGGTCAGTAACGTCCACCCACAGGCTCTCTCATCATTTATCACAGTGTGTTTATCCCAGCATATAGTACAAATATCATTTCTCTCAGACCCCTAATATGAAAAAAAGTGGCAAGTTACTGGGCCTAGGAGCTTTCAATCATGATTCTATGCTGTTGGTGTGGTTGGTGTGGATGTTACAACGGATCAGCTGGCCTTATTTCAGCCTCTGTGCCACCTCTCTAGCCTGGCCTTGTCCTGGGCCGGAAGTCAGTGTGCTCTTCACCCACTCCAGTCTCTAATTGCTGTGCCTTGTGGCCCAGATGACAACTGAAGGCCAGTCTGTATATTCTTGGTGAGAGTACCAGGGGCCCACTCTCTTTGGGATTTTTATCTGTTGTCCTCAAAAGTGTAACCTCAAGGTAAAATAACTAGGATTCTGAATTATTTTAGTATAAGGGTAAAGGTAATGCTTATGTTTTCACATTTTATTCTGTCTTATCTTGCGAATTACCAGTTAGGATATCTAAAGATAAAGCCAAATTTTTAGCAGTGGTTTAATAACCTTTATGTGAAAAAAGCAGAAATGAATCCAATCATTGATTTATTCACCTTGAATGTCATATTTTGGCAAATTGTAAACTTAAAAATGAATAACTTGTTCTAGTGAATAATGAATGACTGGACCTCTAATCTGATAGTAATACATTCATGATTAGAGGTCTCATTTAGTAGAAAGATGGCATTTATGTTTATTTTTTTAGTGTATGTACTAATAAATCCCTGTCTCTCCTGTCTGTTCTTTTTAGAAAGGAGATGTCAGATTCTTGATTTGCACAGATGTAGCTGCCAGAGGAATTGATATCCACGGTGTTCCTTATGGTAAAAGAAAGCTTTTATGCTTGCATTTTGAATTTAAGGAATGCAAAGGAAACTTTTCATGTGATTCAAATATTTAGAACAAAAAACATGAGATATGTTTGAAAATTTTAGGACCTTATGTCAATTGGTAATAACTTTTTATTTACAGTCATAAATGTCACTTTGCCTGATGAAAAGCAAAATTATGTCCATCGCATTGGCAGAGTAGGAAGAGCTGAAAGGTATGGCTGTAATTTTATTTTTTCCTCTTTAAGCTTCTTTGCTTCTGGAATAAAGTCTAATGAAGACTTTTAAAATCTTTCAGGATGGGTCTGGCCATTTCCCTGGTGGCAACAGAAAAAGAGAAGGTGATCTTTTTAGTGCCTATTATATTCATTGTTTGCATTGTCATTAGATCCTGGAAACAAAAGCAGTTTGAGTTTTCATTTATGTTGAATTTAGGTGCGTATGGAATATAAATGAACTTTTATGGCATCTTTTTCTCTTTATTCATTGAATAGACAACTAGTAGGATTCAGTTCAGAAAGGAACAATACAAAATGTAATTTTCCCTAAAAGTTTTCATGTAATTGTTTTCACTGAAAGGTATTTAAACCCTGTTTAGCATCATGCCATGGTAGACTTGCTTTTTGCCATGGTAGACTTTTTATGGGAGAGAGAGTTAGCTTATTATTTTGATATAAGTTGATTCAGATTTACAGAATAGTTGCAGGCATCAGAAACGCCTACAAACTCATTGCCCAAACTAGATATTGTGCATTTTGCTTTTGCTATATTTTATTCTTACGGAAAACCTTTGAACTTTATTTTTGATACTGATCTTGAGATAGCATTCTCTAATACTTTACATTTTTTTGTTATTTTTTTTTAATCTGAGAATTCCTTTCTATTGACATCTAATTGAAGTCTGGTTTAGAAAATCTTTTGGATTCCTCTCAGAAAGAACAATTTCAGAAGACCTAGTTAGTGAGCTACTGATGGTGGTAGTGATTGGATGACATACCATAGCTGCAGCCTATTTTTCTTACGCTTTGAGGACAGAAAATATTAAAAAAAAACTAGTTAAGAACAAAGATATCTAGTATGTCAGTTGCTGTACATGTTAATCTGTTTTTCCTTCTTTAATATAGGTTTGGTATCACGTATGTAGCAGCCGTGGGAAAGGGTGTTATAACACAAGACTCAAGGAAGATGGTGGCTGTACCATATGGTACAATGAGATGCAGGTAAGGCTCACAAAGTGTCATTAAAGTTGGTAAGAATAGACTGCATTTATTTACGGAGGTTATGTATCAGCTCTTGTCTGTGCGTTACAAGACATAATGGTTGGTTGTTATTGTAGTTTATAAATTGTAACTTGTGAGTTCATCTCTTCAGAAATCTTACTTCCCTTTAGCCTTCCTGGTTTTAATGCTATTAAAACACAGCTTGGGTTTGTCAAAATGAAATTTTTATATGAAAATACTTGAATTTCCTCTCCTTTTCTCAGTTGCTGTCCGAGATAGAGGAACACCTGAACTGTACCATTTCTCAGGTTGAGCCAGATATAAAAGTACCAGTAGATGAATTTGATGGGAAAGTTACTTACGGCCAGAAAAGAACTCTTGGTGGTAAGCTGTGAATTACTTTTAATTCTGTTTTACATGTGAATGTGTCCTTTTGAGCGTTAGTTTAAGAAGAGAGTGTTTCATTTCCGTATGTTAACTGCATATTTTTAGCATATTAATCATCTCCTGGTGTTCCTCTTATAGCACTTTGTTCATACTTGTCTTGCAGCATTCTTATTTTGTGATCTGTATGTGAGTGAAGGACAGAAGCTTAGCCGTTTCTGTTGAGGTGTTAATGTCATCAGAGTAGTTAAAAATGTATGGAATTACTAGGAAACAAGAGAATAACAATAATTTTGAACACGTGATAAATTACCTATGATGCCCTTAGCTGATTCCTGAAATTTTTTAAAGATTCAAGCTAAACTGATGGTTTCTAAATCAAGGAGATGATGATGGGGGAGAGGTTGGGAAGGGTATTGGATATTGGGACAGCTGTTAGTAAGGCCTAACCATTGATTTTAACCAATTTAATTTAACATTTTTAAAACTCACAGTTTGGGAGGTAACTTGCCCAGTAGTAAGTAAATCTTTATTGCTGGGAGCAATGTTTAAATTGATATAATTGAGTCAAAGTATTGCTGACAAGTTATTTCAAGCGTGTCATTTGCATTTCTTTGTGATTCGTGTGTATGACCCAGGTGGAAACTATAAAGGCCACGTGGATATTTTGGCTCCTACGGTTCAAGAGTTGGCTGCCCTTGAAAAGGAGGCCCAGACGTCTTTCCTGCATCTTGGCTACCTTCCTAACCAGCTGTTCCGAACCTTCTGATTCTAACATGCACAGAATAAGATTTGAGTCCTGAAAGTCTGTGGTCTTAAAACTCTAAAATAGTTGCACTGCTTCCAGGCAGCAGTATTTATAGTAACTTAAGCTGTGAGTGCTAACTCTTGCATGTCAAGAAACATCAGTCTTAGAAAATCTTCATAGAATGCCAAACCTAATGAAAAGAATAAATTTGATGACTGTATTTTCATGAACATTTGTGTCTTATTTTACAGTTATTTTATAATGTTTCTTTTCAAGAAAGCTCTGGGTTTAGGAAATCAAGTTTGTGTGTGTGTATGTGTGTGTGTGTGTGTTTGGTAGAGGACTGTGTAGAACCATTAGTGATAGTCTTGAGGATTTTTGCAAGAAGTGGTCCTAAATGGAGACAGCCTCGAGATGCTTCTGGTTGCCTTGGTGTATGGGGAAGCTTGGAAAGAGTCATGAAAGAGAAGTGGAGGATCCCAAGGTGGAAGGACAGCTGGGTTAGTTTGGAAGCTGAAGTTTTTATCATGAGTTAGAAGAGGTTATGCATTTTAAGGACTGAGGAGTGATCTGATGATGGTATCCTTGAAGGCCCATCTTCTTTTTAAGAACCTTTCTTTCCAGATGATACATTCTGTAAAGATAAATCTATTCTGATGTCCCTCAAGGTTTTAAAAGCACTTCTTTGAAATTTCCTTAAACTGTCTTACCTTTTAAAATACCAGAAGAAAAAGAAAACATTCACATGGACACAATTGAATTGTTCTTTTGTGCCTTTTCACTCTTAGCTCACAAAGTAGTTTCTTCGGGAGGATTATTCGTGCCCTAGAGATTCCGTAAGAGCACACACTACTGTCATTTCTTACATGATGGTTTTGAAATATTTTAGCCCCAAAATGTTTTCTTCAAGAAACTCTTGCGTGAAATTCATTATGTAAACAGTGGGAAACCATTACCGGGCATATTGAGTCACTTGATGTGCATTGAGTATGAGGATTCCATTCTTCCACTTGTACCTAGACCACTGCCATGGGGTTTCCTCCAACCACCGTAACCAGTCTCGAACTGTGCAATGGCAGCTGCCCGCTGTGTGTGTGCCCAGAAATCACTGCTTCAGAGGTGAGTTAATTGACAAATGGCTAAGAAGAACTTGAGACCTAGACCATCTCACACTGGCGCTGGAAGGGAGCTTCCTGGTCTTGCTCATGTTCTCGTCTTGTAGGGGCAGAAGCTTTTTCTAGGAATACACGTTCACACGGTCCTGTGTGTAGAACCGGAACCAGAACCTGGGTTTCTTAGTTTTGGCTCTTAATCTTGGGTGTCCCTTCAGAAGATGATTCGCAGGTCCAAATGGGGAAATCAGAGAGGAATGCAGGATAGAGCTGGGAGACTGTAGAAGGAACTATTTGGTTTTTCCTCTTCAAATTACTGTTAACTGCAATTACTCAGGCAACAGAGTTTTTAAAAGAGGAAGCGACATATAGCCAGACTCTCAGAGGAGTTGCCTGGAGACCTGATTTCCCTCTCGCATCTCCATCAGTCCTTCCCTTTATGCCGGGTCCCTACTTCTAGGTGCCCATTGTTCAGGCCTCTGATTAATACTACAGATGTGAAGAATTGTTTCTGTACCTCGCTTTTAATAAACATTTTCCTACTGTAAACAGAAATGGGAACTTCAGGTTAGAGTAATCCCCACATTTCCCTATTTTTTACTTGTATTCCCACTTACAGAGAAAGTCAGTAGGTAACATTTGTGTTCATTTCTTTTTTTTTCCTGTAAATGTTTTGGTATACAGTTTAATTCTTACAGTATTAAAATTTTATATCTTCACTCAGTGTAAGTAATTTTCTTGTTATAAAGACTAATGGCTGCATGATCCATTAGAAGTGTGGTGCTCTCTGTAACTGAGCTTTGAGGGAAACTGAGGAGGCTATGAACCTCAGGTATCAGACCTACATGTGAGTGGGCTCTCTGTGCTTCCGTTTCTTTGTTCATAAAAATGGTGAAAGTAATTCTCATCACTCAGGATTATGTTAAACATTCAGCAAAAGTCAGCAGATGAGGGGCACTTGGACCACATTTGGTGGGCTTCCCTGGTGGCATGAGGGGTAAAGAACTCGCCTGCCAGTGCAGGAGACGTAAAGACCTGGGTTTGATCCCTGGGGTGGAAGGATCCCCTGGAGGAGGGCGTGGCAACCCCCTCCAGTATTCTTGCCTGGAGAACCGCATGGACAGAGGAGCCTGGCGGCCTATGGTCCACAAGGTCGCACGCAACTGAAGCGGCTCAGCGTGGGCACGCACTGTTCACAGCTGTCCTGTGTTAACTGGGAGCATCTTCGTTCTGTCTTCTGGATTGTTTTCCTTCTCTTGGATTCCTAGAAGCTGGATTATTGAAGCAAAGAAATTTTATGAACATTTTTCAGGGTCATCTTCAGGTGGCTTTCTGAAAGGGTTGTTCTGGTTGGCATTCACACTAACAATATGGGAAAAATTCTGGGCAACTTATTTTACACTGAAATAGTACTTGTTGCATTGAAAGTCTGTTTTCACCCTGTCTCTTCATATGCTGTGTGAATTGGGGCCAGTGAGCAGAAGAAGTCCTCTTAAGTCTGACCTGCAGCCTCTTTGCACGTGACTCTATACCCCCACCTCCCGGCCTCTGTTCCACTGCCATCATGATACTACAGAGATCCAGACTTGCTGTAAATAAGGTGCAAGGCTTCACTTTTCTTTTAAGGTAGAAATATGTGGCAGTGACTGAAAATGGTCCAGATTTAAAAAAAAAAAAAAATTTCCCAGTCAATTCTAAATGGGCAAAACTATGTAGTCAACTTTTCACCTTATTCTTCTAACTTAGGCACTTTATTGTGTCTTGACAAATATGAAAATGTGTAGGTGAATATAAAGTGAGATCTGGGGGTAGTTTTCCTTATATAATAATTTTATTATTTCCCTATGATGTTGATATCTGTCAGGAATTTTTTTCCAAGTGACCTTATTTGGGGGAAAAAGGAATATTTGTTACAAAGGAAAAAATGTAGTGGAACAGGAAGGAAAGGGAGGGATAATATTTTGCTGCTACAGAGTAATTGATGGAGGATTCCTTTGGTGGCAGGAGTAGGAGGGAATTTTTACTGTTGTTTTCCATTTTGTGGATTTAAATAATTTTCTTTCATTAAAAACATCTAAAGCGCTAGTTTTTCTCATGGAGATTCCAGTTTTACTGGTCAGAAGTGTTGACAGGGAGTTGGAAAGAACCTGGAATCAGATAGGCCTGGACCTGATCTCAGCAATGCTACCAATTCCTAGGTATGTCACAGGAAGAGATCTTTGGGATTAAAGTGGGGCCTGAAATGGGCTTCCAAGGTGGCACAGTGGTAGAGAATCCACCTGCCAATGCAGGAGATGCTGGTTTTCCTTGGGTCTCGAAGATCCTCTGGAGAAGAAAATGGCAACTCATTCCAATATTCTTACCTGGGAAATCCTGTGGATGGAGGAGCCTGGTGGGCTGCAGTTCATGGGGTCACAAAGAGCTGGACAGAATCTATAACAAATTCCTAAGATTGTGATGCAGATGAGTCTTCAACCACACATCAAGAAACACAGTTATGGAGAAATGACTCTTGGAAGTTTGGACCAATTTTCAAGTCTTTATAAAATTTGTTGCAATATCGCTTGTTTTATATTTCAACTTTTGGCCGTGAGGCATGTGAGATTGATCCCGTTTCCCTGACCAGGAATTGAACCCACACCCCTTGCACTAGAAAGGTGAAGTCTTAACTACTGGCCCACCAGGGAAGTACCCTCACTGCAGTCTTTTACTCCAAAACTCAAGCGAGAGGACTGAAAGGGACCCTTGAGGGAGAGATGCTTGCAGGATCAGAATCGCTTGTCTTCCGGGCCAGGTCCACTGCCTTTAATGCAGACCCTTTCTGTAGTTAAGTGGTCTTCAGTCCTGGATGTGCATTGGGACCACCTTAGGGAAACTTAAAAAACAAAAACAAAAACGAGTATCTGTCCTTCACCTCCAGAAATTATGATTTTATTGTTCTTGAGTGGAGCCAGGTACCCCAGGTGATGCTTATATGCTGCCAAGTTTGAGAGCTGCTGCTTTAAATGATCTGACTAGCTATTTCTTGGTCCTGCTGCAAATCATTGTGTGACCTCCACACATGCTCCAGCAGATACGTGCCTTAAAGTTCAACACAATTTAGACTCAGGCTGGAACCCTTCTATTACACTATGCAGAGAGGTTATTGTCGAGAAAAATTTTGATAAAAGTGGTACCATTTTGGAGAAACTAAAAGGGTTATTTAAAAAAATTTGTAGCCAGATGAATTTGGTTCCTTTTGAAATAGTTGCTTTGCAGATCCAGACAAATCTTTTAAGAAAATGCTTCAGTTTTTCAAAACCCATTTGGCTTTTAACTTTTTTTTTTTTTTTTGCCACTTTGTTTGTATTTAAAACATTTCCTTTGCTTGACCCAGAACCACAGTATGAGCCTCTGGAAGTATTTGGCTCACGTCATTATTTTACCTTCAATCTTGTTCCCCAGCTTGCTAACACATCCTGTCCACCAGAGAAGGCTCCAGTTGGCTGCTGGGCTGTATGTTGCCTAACTTAAATCCCAAAGGATAAATACTTGCTACTGCCAAGTAGGATTCGAAGAGACAGTGAGGGGTTGTCTCTAGGGTAATGATTGGATGGCAAGGGTCTTCTGCTTTGAGGGTGGGTCAGGGTCTCAGGGAAGAGAATTTCGCATGAAAATCCTGATCTGAACAGGAGTCGCCAGCATGGAGTTTGGAGGTGGGGGTATATGTGTGTTAGGCACTCAGTTGTGTTTGACTCTCAGTGACCCCATGACTGCAGCCCACCAGGCTCCTCTGTCCATGGAATTCTCCAGGCAAGAATACTGCAGTGGGTTGCCATTTCGGAGGTGGGGAGATATGGCCAATAGGAGTGGCATCAATAGAGTCTCCTGGGAGCAAAGGGTGTCTGTCTGCTAACACTTTCCCTTATTTCATTGCGGTTCCCTTGAAACCCTCCAGTGTTGCTCAAGGGTTAGCAATTAGGCATGTTGGCTCAGTGGTAAAGAATCTGCCTGCCAATTCAGGAGATGCAGGTTTGATCCCTGTGTCAGGAAGATTCCCCTGGAGAAGGACATGGCAACCCACCCCAGTATTCTTGTCTGGGAAATCCCATGGACAGAGGAGCCTGGCGGGGTACAGTCCTTGGGGCCGCCAAGAGTCGGATGTGACTGAGCAACAACAATGTTCATATGACTCGTGCAGGGAAAGAAAGGCTCTGTGTTTGGACAGAGAGATGCTGAAGGGTGAGGGAACCGGTCAGGACCCTGCCCTGTGGGAAACTGTTCCGTAATGATGGGAGGGGACAAGGAAACCTCTGGGGCAGTCGTCCCAGTGGAAGCTCAGTCAGCAAGGCGATGGTCAGGCTAAGGGCGGTCAGGTTTAGCAGGCACTCCCATGACTTTGAAGACATACTGGGGAGAGAACTGGCTCACTGGTAGCCACCCAGCCTGGAAACTTGAGGTATTTTGTTTGGCTCTGAAAAGCTATATTGGATTATATCCACATCATTAAATACCGTTCACTTGAAATTTTGGTGTTAGTTGTGTTGGTTGTAATAACAAATTCTGTCCTCATACGCTTCCGTCCATACATTTTTAAATTCATTTCCCCACTGTTGGCTCACAACCCAGCACTCTCAGAAAAGATACAAAAGCTCACCGATACATACATCAGCTCCCTGGGGGCCTGTGACTTGTCGTTCCCAGCCAGGTGCACCAGGTGGCGCTAGTGTCACACCGAGAATACCCACCAACACCTAAACACTTCTGCTGGGATATTTTTACCACTTGGGGTCACTTAAGGATTACCTGACTTTCTTTTTTTTCTGCTAAGCAAATCACAGATTCAAAGGAATTTTTTCCCATTACATTTGTCAGAGTCCATAGTCTTTTTTGTTTTCTGGATCATGAAGGCCAAAAATAACGTGAATTAGGGTTTTTATCCCCATGAGTTGGCCCCATATGGTTTGTGCTACAGTGGTTTTTTTCTGCCACAAAGCACTTAAAGGACCACCGCACGGCCTTTCTCTTAGAGCCAGCATTTGGGATTTCTCTGTACAAAAGAACTTCCACACGTGTCAAAATCGCATTTATGCTAATTGCCATTCTCATCACCATTTCCAGAAGGCAGGCTGCTTTCCCCCAGTCATTTCCTTGACTCTGCCAGTCTCTAAAAGCTCAGATCTGAATGCAGTGGGATGAGGTATCATGTTCCACGCCACTCACCTTCCTGCCACTTATCCGGTGATCCTAGGAATTACGGCATCGCTCTTTGAGAGCACGGTGGAGATTTGTGGGATATCCCCGGATTGACTTGGCCTGGCTGTGGGTGGGTGTGGGTGGGAGCGAGGGGAGGATGGGTGGGCTTGGCCAGGCAGCCCAGACAATGAGCCTAGTGACTTCAGAAGTGGCTGCGCCCCTTCATTGGAAAAGCCAAAACAATGAGCGGACACCCTAAGTGCCAGACTCTCCAGTGATTTCTTGGGATTGAAGGTGAAAAGAGATCCGAGTGAAGAAATGCCTAGTTATGTGCTATGTCCTTTGCTTTCTACTTTTCTCCAAAGAATGCCATCTTAGGCGATGGAGGAAGGAGCCTTGAGTCATTATTCAAGAAATAGCCTTTTTTGGTATAATTAAAGAGCAACAGCCATTTATTTCCATGGCTGTATTTCAATTTATAATTAATTCATATCAGCCCCCACTTAAGAATCTGAAGTGGACCTTTATTGCCTTAATCAAGTATCCAGAAAAATCAGACACTTAAGGTACTCTAAAATTTGGTTCTAGTCTTCCTGTTAGTTCTTTTATTCCCCAATTCATGTTGAACTTGGTCTTCTCACTCCCTTGCATGTGTAACAACAGATAGCATTAACTGACCCATCCCTAAGTGCCAGGTCTTATTCTAAGTGCTTACTCATCTTAAGTCAATGAACCCTCATAATCCAGAAGATAGGGTCTATTAGTGTTCCCATTTTACAGATGAGAAAACTGAGACATCAAGAGGTGAGCGATTTACTTAAGATCACCTGACCAGTGAGCAGTGGAGCTAGAATTAGAATGCAGGTGATTATCCATGGTACCCTATTGTTCTTTCTGCCAGGATGTGCAGCTGCTGTTGCCTTCCCACCTACTCACCCGTCAGATTCCACCCAGCTTCAGGGATCTGAGTCACTGTTACCTCCTTTGTGGAGACAAGAGAACACCACACTTTTGAATATTAACCATAAACGAGATATTTTATTTTCAGCCTCATGTAAGAGCCAGTTTTTTCCCCTTTTTTTTTTTGCAGATAAGAAATCCAGGGTTCAGAAAGTTTAAGTGCAAGTCCAACAGGCTAAGTCAGGCTCCAGAATCTATGATTTTTGGCTCTGTGCTCTGCCTTTAGGAAGCCTTCCAGTGCATGACTCTTGGTCTTGCCCTTACACATAGAGAGCTCTTAATTCAAAACAAAGCAAAACAAAAAAAACTTTCATGACTTCACTCTTTCTGTGGCTTCAAGGGGATCCACTTGTTCTGGTGAAGGGTTTTTCCTCTTCCTATATAGCGTACGTAGTGGACATATGACAAATATCGACTAGCTTATTTTTCATGTTTTAAGGAGGAGAGTCCATCCACTTCCCTGACAGCAACGACAGTTCTGTGGAGACTGAGAGCCAAATAAACGGCATCTAGCAACTCTGAACCCTGAGCAGGAATGGCCCCGACAAGAATGGAAGAGCAGGACCTCTTTCAATAGGAAAATGCAGCTTTTAACTTCTTCAAGAAAATTTGACCAAAATAAGAGCATGATTTCGAACACGTGGCGCCTAAAGCTGCGATTTCCTATGGCTGAGGTTTCAGTGTTACGGTGGACCCATCCTTGCAGAGAAACATGTGAGTTCATCACGGTTATTTTTGTAATAGCATTGAAGCTGGCAAACTTCCAAATTAAAGAACTTTCTGCCTTTGCAGTTCTCGGTTATTTGAGGCTGGATGACTCACTTTGTGTAACATCCTCTTGTTTTCCTCCCTTTTCCTCCCATGGGCCCCCTCTTACCTGGGAGGATTGGCAGGGGCAGGGAGGGTTATGAATCTCAAGCCTCTGTTGACAACTTCTCTTCAGTTCTGTGAACATTTGTTGGGAAGTCATCTCGATCTCCTCGGCTCGTTCTCCCATTGGGCAGCTCACTTCCTCTTCGGCGCCCTCCAAACCTTTCCTTCCTTCCTTTAGTGTAACATTTATATTTATATATTCTGCTTACCTGCTTCCATGTCAGTCCATTCCTAGATGGGACAGATCCTTTATAGCAGGTCCTATTTCAGTGTTCTCAGTCCCTGGACCAGAATCTGGCCCAGAGAAGATGGCTTAGTAAACATTTGTAGAGGTGGAAGAAAGGAAGAAAGAGATGTATGGCTGATGACAAGATTTATGTATGGATGGATAAATAGGTTATCACGAGAAATTTCTATGAAGGAATTTTAGACCTCAGTTAGCAAATGAAGGATGAGAAGTTAGGATTTGTTAGCTACTTAGTTTTTGTTTTTTTTGTACAAGAGATGTGCATATCCTGAATATAAGGCCACGGAAGTAGATACCTTTCCCTTTAAGAAGGGTTTTGGTTTTCATACTGAAGCTGTGCTGGCTTAACCCAGAAACTCCCGGTTATTCTAGAAGGAAATCCTCACCACCACTGTCCTCTATTCTGTCAAGTCATTCTGAGACACATCAGTAACATCCATTGGGTAGCAGAATGGACGTCTCTACATCTCTGCAAGACAAGAATAATTTTTTTTCCTCTAAGGAAACAAGGTTCCAAGAGGGGAGGTGACAATTCAGTGACAATAATTGGAAACTTAAATACCCTCACCTTTAACAATGGGGAGAACAAACAAACAGAAGATGAACAAGGAAATAGAAGACTTTAACAACACTATAAATAACTGACTAGAAATAACAAACATCACTAGAGCACTCCACCCAACAACAACGGAACACATGTTCTCAAGAGCATATGGAATATTCTCCCAGATAGACCACATACTAGGCTATAAAACAAGCCCCAGTACATGTAGAAAGACGGAAATTATATAAGATGTGTTCTTCAGTCACAGTGGGAGGAAGTTAGAAATCAACAAAATAAATAATAAATATGTGGAAATTAAACTGCGCAGTACTAAACAACCAATGAGTCAGAGAAGAAATCAAAGAGGAAATTAGAAAATACTTTGAGATGAATGAAACTGGAAACATACTGTAGGAAATTTTATGGGATATAGGTAAAACAGTGCTTGGAGGGAAATTTATAGCTGTGAGTAACTATGTTCAAAGGGAAGAGAGATTTCACATAGATACTCTGATTATCCACTTCACTGAGAAGAAGAAAAAAATAATAAAAGAATAAACTAGACCCAAAGCAAGCAGAAGGAAGGAAATAATAAAGATTAGAGTGGAAATTAGTGAAACAGAAAATAGAAAACCAACAGGGGAAATTAACAGAACATAAGTTTGGGTTTTTAAAAGATCAACAAAGTTGACAACCCTTATATGAAGAGTCAGCTCCTGGAAAAGACCCTGATGCAAGGAAAGATTGAAGGCAAAAGAAGGGGGCAGTAGAGGATGAGATGGTTAGATAGCATCACCAGCTCAACAGACATGAATCTGAGCAAACTCCAGGAAACAGTGAAGGACAGCGGAGCCGGGCGTGTTGCAGTTTATGGGGTTGGAAAAAGTCAAACATGACTTAGAACTGAATGACATCAAAAGCTAGAAGGAGGTAAGGTAATTTTCCCAACAAAACCCCAGTAGTAAATGGCTATTGTCCAATAGACCCTGAGAATCTCTGATGCCAAAGCTGGGATTAGAGGTCTGTCTCCCCACCTGGACGGTGAACATCTCAAAGCCAGGAGCCTGCCTGATGGTCAGTGTATCCCCAGTGCCTTGCTCTCTGCCTGGCACATGCAGGAGCTCAGGAAACGTTTGCTGAACTAAAATGGAAAGTAAGCCTCCTCCCCACCCTTAGTCAACCATCTGTGTGAGATGATAAATTATGCTTCCAATGCAGATCGGGCTGAATTGCACTATTTCTGATGAGAAACGCTGAAAACAGCAAACTGCTTGTCCTTAAAAATAAACCCTTCAGCTTCAGGGATTTGGCCCAGAAATGAACCGTGTTAACAGTTCAAGCCCCAAGATTGAGTTTATTACTTTGGAGCCAGAGGTGATGGGGTTTCTGACTGGAGAAGGAAACTCGATTACCTTGACCTGGCCCCAGGGCACAGAGTAAGAGTGTGTGCTTGGCCGCCCCTCGGCCCATCCTGGTTACCACTCCAGGTGGGGGCTGGCCCAGCTCCGAGGGGGGCAGCTGATCCCAGGGACCCCAGATGCTGAATCTTGTCCCCAGATTGACTGATGAGGAATGAGGGTGCCGCACTGGCACCCCAGCTGAGTCAGAGCGGGCTCCATGTGGAATCTAGCTTTTGGACATTTTATAAGGGGTGAAGTGTAAAGAATGTTGACTTTAATTAACCCAAACACATGTTGGTGTGTCCCAAAAGGCTGGGGACGTGGAAGGGGATGCCAGGTAGATAATATGCCAGGAGGCTCCCATGCAGCAGGCTGGAGTGACAGGCCACCTGTCCTGGGGGGCAGGGAGAAGGCAGAACTCTATCACAAATGGCACATTCTCTTGGCCAGACATCCTGCTGTGTGAGAGAGGCAGGATGCGGGCTCTTTACCCACTTTTTAAGAAGGGTAAGATGAGGTCCCTAGAAGTTGCCCAGGACTCACACCAGGCAGGGAGAGGATCCATTCCTTGGTCTCCCGGGTTTGGTGATTCCTTGCACACTCTGAGTCATGGGAGCCTGCCTGAGGAGTTCTATCTATGGGTTCCCATGGAGCACACGTGTGTGGTGCGGGGTGGGAGGGCTGAAGCTGGGCACCTTGGTGTGTGTGATCTCCCTGACATCTATGCAACTTTTTTACTTTTCTTAATTTCAAGATTACTTCTCTGGAAGCCCCCAGTGTGGAACTGACCCTAGAGTGCAAAGAGGATCTTTTAGGCTAAGAGCTTTGTTCTTGTGAATTTTCTGCCTCACTAACCATGGGGAATGTGAGCTGGGGTAGGGGGTAGCGGGGGAGCAGAGGAAGGGAGAAAGTCTGTTAAAGGAGCTGCTCATTCATTTCAAGGGGCCAAGGAGCTATTTTGAAGGAGAAAAGTCTCTTGATTCTGTTGGCCTTTTGATCCACTCAGGCTCCGTGGCAGGAAGTCGGGGAGGAATTACTCTGACCACCCAAAGCCCTCCTACCTACTGTCACTGGGGAAGAAGAGTAAGTGGAATTAACATAAGGAAATATAAGCTTTAACTTTAAAATTAACAGTCTCTTATTGCTACACCATAAAATCAGTAAAATAGTTCCTTTTTTTTCCCAGAGAAAGTGATGAACTGTTACATGCATTTTAATCAGTTATAAAATGTCTCCTTCTCCTCTTCTGTATATCTGTGTCTTCAGACTACCTGGCACACAAGCACTATTCCAAATGTTGGACATAGATTTAAAATTTAATTTTATGATTAGAATAAAAGAAATACTTATTATCAGTGAGTATTAATAAAAGAATTTGTTATGTTAGGATTAGGCTCAAATATGTACAATAGCATATTCAAAATAATGGTGGCCTAAATGCAAAATTTGAGGGCAAGAGGAGAAGGGGGTGTCAGCGGATAAGATAGTTGGGTAGCATCATTCACTCAGTGCATGTGAGTTTGAGCAAACTCTGAGAGATGGTGAAGGACAAGGAAGCCTGGTGTGCTGTAGTGCATGGGGTTGCAAGGAGTCAGACACAACTTAGCGACTGAACTACAAAATGCAAAATATTTATTTACTTATTTATTTTAAATATAAAAAAGATGTGGAGGCAGGTAGTTTGGAGCTGATATAGTTGGTCCTCCATCATCAGAGATCCAGGTTTCCTTCTGCTCTGCCATACTTCATTCATAGCTTCCATCCTCAAAGATTCCTCATGATCTGAGCTTGCTGCTGGAGCTCCAGCCATCACACGTGCACTTAGAACAGCAAAAAGGAGGAAGAAAGGGAGAGGCAAAAGGAGCTCCTTACTTGATTTTAAAGACTTTTCCCAGATATCTGACCTAATGACTTCTATTTACATCTCATCAACCAGAACTTGAGGTCACATCTCTGCAAGGGAGATGTGTGTGATCATGCAGATTTCTTTTATTTATCTTTCTTTCCTTCCTTCCTTCCTTCCTTCCTTCCTTCCTTCCTTCCTTCCTCTGGGCATTTTGGGATAATGGAAAAGTTAATGTTGAGCAGACAGCTAACACCCTCTGCAGCATGCAGTTTATATATTTGGTAGTGAAATTGTGTGACTCTGATGTCCAGGCATGTGAATTTTTCCTGTCAGTTTTGTCATTCATCAGCCATTTACTTTTCATCTGCCTGCTTATATATAAATGATTAATACCCAGATCTTTTCTTCCTCCTGTGTGGGAGACAGACAAGTAGACAGAATACAAGTGGGATCTGCAAGTATGATGGGAGCATGGAGGGCCCAGAGCACCAGGCCCCAGCTGGAGAGTTCAGGGACGGTTTCTAGGCAGAGGTGACAGTGGTAAATTTGAAGAATGATTAGGAGTTACGACTTCAGGGTAGGAATGTTGACTTATTTAAGCAGGTGTGTGCCAACTAGTCCTCTATACCAGCATGCACCACAGCAACAACAGCAGAACGTCCTTGGGAATATTCACTGAGCAATTCCTGCTCCACCATGAAGAGAAAGTGAGTAACTTATATATGCCTCAGGTTGCAAGTGGTAACAAATGCGACTCAAACTGGCTTAAACCTAAAAGGGGATGTAACAGTCCACATAATCAAGAAGCCCAGACTCAGAGAGGCTGCAGACCAGACTTGATCCACATGTGCATCTGATGGCAAAGAGCCTTGATTTCTCTGTGCTCTTTGGCTCTCTTGTTTTCTAGGTTGGCTTCATTCTCAGGCTGCACATGGTGACCCCGACAATCCCAGGCCCAGAAACTCTGGGTCCAGCCAAAGCAGAGAGCTGCTTTTGTGTAAGACCCAGATGTACTGTGACAATTCGCACAATATAGATCGTATACCCACCCACGACCCGTCACTGTGGCTGGCGTATTTGGTGCATGATTGGCTGGGTTCAGGTGATATGGTCACTATATCTATAGAGCTCAGAGCTCCACCAGAAGTGAGGGAAGATGGTTCCTCAAGGGAAGCTGGTTAGAAGGAAGGAGTGTGAAGGCTGGGTGCTGTGCTATGCTGTGCTTGGTCATTCAGTCGTGTCCAGTTCTTTGTGACCCCATAGACTGTAGCCTGCCAGGCTCCTCTGTCCATGGGATTTTCCAGGCAAGAATTCTGGAGTGAGTTTTCATACCCTGGGATCTTCCCAACCCAGGGATCAAACCCAGGTCTTCTGCATCACAGGCAGATTCTTTACCATCTGAGCCCCCAGGGAAGCTCTGAGGACTGGATGATAACACCAAATATCCTCTGCAGATAGGCACTGGTAGGCACAGAAGGGACTGCGGTGAACATTCGCTCATGAAAGTGATGAGGTTCAAAAAGGTTAGGTAACGTATGCCCCATCTGTGGCTGATGAGAAGCAAGTGGTGACTGGAGCCCTGGTTTTTCTGATGGCAAAGCTGAGGGTCTTTGTTGGTCGCTGCTCCCAAAACAGGACCCCATTCAGTCCCGTGGCTTCGACCCTGTTCAGTTCCATGGCTTCGTGGTTGGGTCTGACCTGCCTGTGATCAGTTCAGTTATTTGCTGGTCAAGGACAAACTTATTGTCATTGGAAGTCAAGGATGAGCTTACTGTCATGGGCAGGTGGGTGACGCCTCAAGGTCATGTGCCCACATGTCCTGTGGGACAGGAGTGACCTGTAGCCACAGGGAAGTGACTGAATGTGCTTTAGAACCTAGAGGAAGAAAAAGGAAGCCTGCCCAGTGCCTCAGTTTCCCTATCTGCACACTGGAAAAAAATCATCTAGATGGTCTCTGCTACTTCCCTAGGTGTTTTTTGTCTTTTATGATTTCTGTCCGTTCAAGACCTGTAGCCAAAGAAGCCACACCCACATACTCAGATCTCCCTACATCCCCTAAGCTCAGAGTTGATGGACCACCCTCCCCTCTGCCTTCCAACACCCCTCCCCACCCCAAGAAGGGGCTCCAGTGTGTACAGGGCTCAGTCAGCACAGTCCTCTGGGCTTCGTGATGCTGTGCTCAGACTCCTGGGGGACAGACACCTCTGGTCCCACCGGGCACTGAGCCCCCCTCCACCCAGAGCACCCCTCGGAGACAGACCCAGGCTGCCCTGCAGTGATGTTCCTGGTGACTGCATGGCCTGGAAAATGGCAGGCACTGGGTAAGACTTTTAGGGGCAGCGTTGAACACACTAGGGTTTTTTTTTAAGAATTTGCTGAGGGAATTCTCTGGCTGTCCAGTGGATAGGAGTCGGAACTCTCACTGCCAAGGGCATGAGTTCAATCCCTGACCTGGGAACCAAGATCCCATAAGAAGCCAAAAAAAAAAAAAAAAGTAGCTGAGGCGGAGCAAGGGCAGTGACAGGATGGTAGAGGGGTCTTCCCTGGAAGACCCCTCAGGATAGCATTTCCTTCCCCTCAGGGGTTGCCCTTGAGGGCAATTCCCAGCCCAATTCCCCAGCTGATGTCTGTGGCCACCACCGAGGGCTCTGTCAGGCTCACCTGCCCCCAAGAGGCTCCAGAGGCCCCAGGGACCCCTCACAGGATGCCCTGCCCCACCAGAAACAGGATGCCCGGCCGGGGACCCCTGAGGGGAGACCAGGGCCAGGAAATGCTTCTTCCTGCTGCAGGGACAGCTCAGTGACCTGGAAAGGTGTGGGCCCGAGCGCTCGTGCTTCCATGACATCACCCCTGGTGCAGACCTGCGGCTCAGCTCCTTGTGCTCAGCGAACTTGCACGGTCCATGCAGTCGGCAGGGAGACCCTGGCAGACGATACTTTTCTGCATGCAAACAGGTGCATCTTGCATCATGGATTCGCCACTGGGAGAATTCCTAGAACCAGAGACTCTCAGTTCAAAGATGTAGGAAACACAAGAGGGAGTCACCCCTCCATCACACAGGGTCTTTCTCTCCAGCCTTCCACGTGACCTTCGCACATCTCTGTTGCATGCTTCTGGGGATGGGAGGCTCACCCTGTGTGAGGCCATGGTGTCACTGCTGGACCAGTTCTAACTCTGTTGAAATGTGGATTCCTTTCATTCCCTCCACTGCTCTTCATACCATCTCCCTTCCACCAAACCGGATACGTCTCTCTTTACTCCATGAAGTCCTTCAAAAATACATCCCACTGGGCTTTTCTCCAGACCGGAGAGCTAGAACTCCTTCTGTTCTGTCCCTTTAGTGAGACCTCAAGGTCCTCCTCATCCTGATCACTTTGCTCTGAATATGCTCACGTGATGAGAGATGGAACCCAGGACCAAGGCAATGCTCCAAGTAGGGTCTGACGGCTACAGCATGAAGCAGGGTCCTCACCTCCTCAGAACTGGACATTGGGCCTTTATTAATGTAGCCTCAGGTGGCCTAAAGTGTGGGCAGCTGTCAAACCTGAGGAGCAGCTCAGCTGCCTTTCTACCCCATCCTCCACCCATTTCAGCCATAGGTCATCCTCTTCTTGGACAGGAATTGGCATCTTGAGCCCAAATCTGTGACTTACCTTTCAGAGGTCGCCTTGCTGTTCCTGGCATAGCAGGATCCTCGGGGCTCTCATCCTTGCAGATTGTTTTTCACCTCATGAAGGACAGTGGTTCTTGTTTTTTTTGGCTGCACGGCTTGCAGGATCTCAGTTCCCTCACCAGGGATTGAATCTGGGCCAAGGCAATGAAGCCCACAGTCCTAACCACTGGACCTCCAGGGAACTCCCAAGGACAGCTATTCTGACCATCAGATCTCGGGCTCATCTTTCCTGGGAGAGGCCACATGTTGCCTGTGGATTGTGGCCTTGCTGAGCTGCAGAGCTGTCCTGGTTGCCTCCAGCCAGGAAGAGGGGAGGTCAGGGCTGCCCAAGGTGCCTGGGGCACCTCCTCTTTCCTTCCTGCCTGACCCCTGGAGCCTGAGGTCCCATGGAGGATATGAATTCAGGCCTTACATGTTTCTCTCTTCATCTCTCCTAGCTCAGCCCATGGGTCTCCTGCTTCCAATTACTCGCCAGGCAAACCTTCAGCCCTGGCACCCTGCCTGTCTGTGCTCCAGGGGAGGGCTGGGCTTCTCTCTCTCCCTGTTTCATCTTCAAGGACCTGCCATGGAGAGGGGACACCGTGGCAGCTCCTGAAGGAGCAAGGGAAGCTGGAATAGCCGACCGGGAAGGGCTGGAGGGGGTCGTCCGGCTTCACCACCTCCACTCGGCAGGGAGTTAAGGACAGACCTGGGTACCGATACCAAACTGGGCTGTGAACGTAGCCACAGCGCCCAGGTACTTGGGACCGCTGTGCACCCAGGCATGCTGCTGTGTCCTGGACACGTGTGCCAAGCCCGAGAGGTGGCAGCGAGGGGGGCCCTTCTTTCAGCCTTCACCCTCTGGGCTGAACATGTCCCCATGGGTCTCCCAGCCCACCCCGGAGCCCCTGATTTGAGGGTGTGGTGATCTTCGGCCTTTGTTCCTTCTCCCTTTAGAAAACGACCACCTCCCCAGGCGGCATCCCTGCCTGCTCGCCAGCTCTCGGGTGAAGGGATGGTGCCCACGTTCCTGATATGCGGAGCCTCTGCACCCGAGCCGGGGGAGCCTCATCCACATCCTCCCCACCCTCCTGCTCAGGGGTCGAGTCAGAAGGCTCAAGTCCGAGGCTGTCAGAACCCAAGGTCAGTTCGCCCAGAAGCAGTTTGGGCTGCATGGGCCCTCAATGTGGAGGAAGGACTCAGGGATTTGCCACTGGAAAGAAGTCTTGTGCACCTCCCTCTCATTTAATGCAAACTAGAAGCTGGTGATGGACAGGGAGGCCCGGCATACTACAGTCCATGGAGTTGCAAAGAGTCGGACACGACTGAGTGACTGAACTGAACTGGGAAGCTGGGCCAATGATATATTGCTTCAGGGCTAGGCTTCCTGACTAAATAATAACAGCAATGCTGGGTGGCTTAGAGTGAGGGCCTTCTTTAAACCAGAGACTTGGACTATTTGTATTGACCCCATGTCTCTTCAAAGCAGGCCAGACCACCTCCACTTTACAAGGAGATAGTGACCCCATGGACTGTAGCCCAGTAGTCTTCTCTGTCCATGGAAATCTCTAGACAAGGATACTGGAGTGGGTTGCCATGCCCTTCTCCAGAGGATCTTCCTGACCCAGGGATTGCACACTGGGTCTACCATATTGCAGATGGATTCTTTACTGTCTGAGCACCAAGAAAGCCCACAGAGGTACAGGGAAGGTACAAAGATTGCCCCAGAGCCTCCTGTTAATGGGCCTGGGCTTAGAACTTTGGGGCCTGAGTCAGAGCTTGTGGTGTGTTTTCTGCCCCGCTGCTCTGCCTCCCGGGAAATAACACTGAAGGATGCCCCTCCCTTCCCACCTCTGCCCTGCTGCCTGCCCACTGGCCCCGAAGTCAGACCCCATCTCTTTTTCTGCCAGCTGGTCATGGGAGCCCTCCAGGAGGGGATGGAAGTGGGATGGCCACTCAGGGCTCAGGCCAAAGATCAAACAGGGTGGCTTCAGAGCTGCCATGCGTAAATCACTGCTCACCAGGGCAGTTCCAAGTGACTGGAGAGCCTGGAGATTCCCACGGACATCCAACACCACCTTCGGGTCCTCCCTGTAGCCCCTCAGGGTGGGGACACCTTGCACAGCCTGGGAACCCAGATATCAAGACCTCCCGGGCCTCTTCTCCCTGTGTAGAATCTTCTGTGGCCCCCGCTTTGGGCCTGCAGTGATGAACACTCATGCACGGCCTGTGAAATGGTGCAGAGTGACCGACCTCACATTCAAAAACTTGCGGCCAGTTCCTGGCCGTGTGCAGTGAGACCACACAATACCAGTTAAGTAACCACCCTTTGCAACACAGGGAGTAGACGAAGGTCATTTACCTGTGGTGGGAGTGAGCTGGGAACCCCCTGATGGATAGTTGGCATCTAGTAAGCCAGCACCCTTTCCCACACTTGCTCTCTGTGGAAGGTTTTCCCAGCCGCTGTCTCACTGAAATGTCACAACCCTCAGATAACAGTCAGGGTGGTCTCTGCCCCTTGAGGAATTAGGTTCTATAATTAAGCCGAGGTCTGGGTTTCCCTGGTGGCCCAGATGGTAAAGGATCTTCCTGCAATGCAGGAGACCTGGGTTCAATCTCTGGGTTGGGAATATCCCTTGGAGGAGGGCCTAGCAAACCCATTCCATTATTCTTGCCTGGAGAGTCCCCATGGACAGAAGACCCTGGTGGGCTGCAGTCCACGGGGGTGCAAAGAGCTGGACACGACTGAGTGACTAAGCACATCACCACCCACTCTTGACCAGAGGGGCTTCCCAGGTGGCTTGGTGGTAAAAGAATCTGCCTGATAATGCAAGAGATGCAGGAGAAGCTGGTTCAATTCTGGATCAGGAAGATCCTCTGGAGGAGGAAATGGCAACCCACTCCAGTATTCTTGCCTGGAGAATCCTATGGACAGAGGAGTCTGGCAGGCTGCAGTCTGTGGAGTCGCAAAGAGTTAGACACGACTGAGCCACTGAGCGCACTCATACCCGTGACTAGAGGTGTCAGCCTTAGGACTTGAACCTGGAACCCCCAGTCCCTTCTTCTCCTTGCTTCCTGGGTTGCCTTGGCTGGAAAAGATTTATGCCTAAAATTACTATAAAGGTGGACCAATTTTATTCCCCTACAGTAACAGCGTCAATTGGGGTGACTGATACTTTGAATTCTCTCCATATTCTGAGGTTGGAGACCCAGTGATTTTGCAGACATGTTCTGCTGAAGTGAACCTTGTCCTTGAAAGGGATCTGATAATGCTCCCAGGCCTGATGACCTTCAGTGCTTGTTGGGGTCTTTTGGAAAAGCATAGGGGCTGTCACCTTCTCCGGGCCTTTCGGTGATGTGCTGTGGCTGCAGGTTGGGCATGGAGGGGTGTCAGAACAGATAACCCCCCTTAGCCTTCACTCCCCCCCGCAGTCTGGATCCTGTGGGGATGGGAGCTGTGGCCCCCTGCCCCAGGGAAGCCAGGGTCCCCAGTGGACCCCTCCTCACCCCCAAGGCCTGCTTCTTGTCTCCCAGCACCATGGGCAGTAACCCTTTGTCCTGTGAAAGCCGAAGAAGGAGAAGTGTCACATGAAAGGTGCCCAAGGGGGCCTGGCCAGCGTCAGGCCCCTGATGGCAGGTGCCAGGTGGTTAGCATTAAGGCAGTGCTGAGGGGGCTGGGCTGGGGGATGGCTGCGAGGGGGCCAGTGTGAACTGCAACGGCCCCTCGGCCTGTGGATCTTCACCCTTCCTGTCTTGACCGCCTGCCGTCAGCAGACGCTGGCTTAAGTGACAAGGTTCTCACGTGCACAGTCCTAGAGGCTCCATGACTGGGCCTCTGGCCTCCAGTTGGGCACCATGCTCTTCCCTAATCCAATGTGAGCACGTTCCTCTCCTGTGGGGGTCCCTCTCTTGTGGGGTTCCCCTCCCGTGGGAGTCCTCCTCCCATGGAGTCCTTCTCCTGTTGGGGGTCCCTCTCCCATGGGGGTCCCTCTCCCTGAGGGGTGCTGCCTGATTGCCCTTGACCTCTAAACCCCCAGCTTGTCACCAATGACAAGATGATTCAACCTCCCCCTCTGCCCGGCACACGTCATCCTCCAGGCCCCCAGAAATGTTCACTCTCTGTGCGCCCCACACCTCTCACGATCGGGTGGAAGACAAATGTCTCCTGCCTGGCTGGGGAGCACCCCCATCCTGCACACCGTGGCTCATGCTAGCGATAGCGATTGACACCTCTTTTTCCTGGGGTGTCAATTTCCTAAACCAGGCAGAAGCCCTAGAAGAAGGTGGGAGTCAAGAGAGCCAAGCCTGAGGGGAATTAGTATTAGAATATATCGATCTGAGGTTCCCTTGCCCCCTCCTCCCGAATGTAACAGAATCTCTCAGATTCAATTCATCCCCAAGCACTTACGAAGTTTCATTATTCTCTTTTCTTTCCCTGGAAATGTTGTGGACATTTTCAGAAATATGAAGTGAAAAAAAAAAAAAAAAAACAAAAAAATCACCCTCCCCTGCACCGGGCTATCTGTGCTCCCTCCTGGGGATGACGCTCTCCCATCCAAATTTATCCCCAGGTCTCTGCACTGGGAGACCCCAGCCCCTGCCCTGGGGCCAGCAGCTTAACACCCCTAAAACCTTGCTCACAGCCCGCACGTAGCCCATGGCCAGTGTATGTCGAACGAACGAGCTGCTCTCTAAACCAAGATGCATTCTTTCTTCTGATAAACTGCAGTGTCAGCCATGCCTTTGACTGCTGGGGTTAGTTGAAAAACCAGTCCTCCTGTCTGATTTGTCCACATTTTAACCAAACCTTCTCATAGGCAGACCTCAGCATCTACCTATGAGCTTTGAAGGTTTACTCCCAGCCTGGCTGTCCCATGTAACTACTCCACACTTTCAAGTGTGAACCGCAAGGGGCTCCTACCTTTAGGTTAAGTTGAACAAGAGTGAAAAATAATTGCGCTCTCAGCCTCTCTCTCTTTTTCTTAATAAGAGAGGAAATGTTACCAATGGCAAGGTCTTCAAAAGGCCACTTCGCAAACTCCAAATTGACTTGAAAGCCCACAGTCTTTCGCTGGAGGCCAGGCTTGGTGTGTTTCTTATTACACCGGTGACCCTCACCCTGAAAACCCTTTGTAGACGGGCCTTTTTTCTAGACAACCCACTGATGAGCAAATGATCTAACAGATTTCACACCACATAAATTTAAGCCTAATAAATGCCTTCAAATTCAGAGCTCCTAATTCTGGGTTCGAGAGGTAGTCCCTTTACAAAAGCAATCATGAGACAATGGGCTTCCCAGGTGGCACAGAGACGCAGGAGACCTGGGTTCAATCCCTGGGTGGGAAAGATCCCCTGGAGGAGGAAATGGCAACCCATTCCAGTATTCTTGCCTGGGAAATCCCATGGACAGAGGAGCCTGGTGGCCACACAGTCCATGGGATCACAAAGAGTTGGACATGACTGAGCATGTGTGAGGATGAGATAATTAATAAACCCATACACAACACTGGAGTGAATTCCTCCCTGTCCTGCAATCCCCATCCCAAAGCAAGTTCCAAATGATTAACTTCGGGAAATGTACATTTCCCCCAGGGGCTTCTTATTGAGACAGAAGACATGTCCATGGTAGGGTCCACTTGGCTGTCAACATATAGTACCGTGCCTAGCACCTGAGCCAGTGGCCACATGTGGCTATTTCAGTTTACATTTATATTAATTAAAATTTAAAATGCTGTTGTTTAATTGCACTGCCCACATGTTGTTGCTGCTGCTGCTTCTGCTAAGTCACTTCAGTCGTGTCCAACTCTGTGAGACCCCATAGACGGCGGCCCATCAGGCTTCCCCATCCCTGGGATTCTCCAGGCAAGAACACTGGAGTGGGTTGCCATTTCCTTCTCCAATGCATGAAAGTGAAAAGTGAAAGTGAAGTTGCTCAGTCGTGTCCGACTCCTAGCAACCCCATAGACTGCAGCCTACCAGGCTCCTCTGTCCATGGGATTTTCCAGGCAAGAGTACTGGAGTGGGGTGCCACTGCCTTCTCCACCACATGTTGTTGTTAGGAGCTACTAAACTATTGCACAGGATAGAATGTCCGTTATCACAGAAATCTAGTGGACAGTGCTGGCCCACTAAGCAGGCAAAACCTCTCAGGGCCCAAATTACTTCTGCTTTATCTCAATTATCGCTAACCATATGTCCCCTGGGACTGTTTTATTACCTTCGTTTAAGTAAGCAAAATGAGAGGAAGTTCATACTGAAAGAAAGTGTAAAATAAAAAAAAAAATCTTATTGTCAAAGAGGAAAAAAAGAACTTTGTTTTAAATCTGCTGATGAGCTCATTTTCTTTCAACTCTTTGCTATTCTGGGTGGCTTATTTGCAGCTTTGGGGATGAATAATCTCGATTCTTCAGGGGCCAGAAAAATAAAAATCTGCTTTCTCATTTCAGGAAGATAATCCCTTTCTCTGAATTAACCAGGTGATTGCTTTGGTTGGTTGTCCTTAAGCTGCTAGGGGCAAGTACACATTTACTGGGGGTGGTAAGGGCCTTGGAGATCTCCAAGGTCCATGATCTCATGAAGGTGGGGGGCAGGGTTTCAGGCAGGAGTGGGAGAGCTTATCCAAGATCACAAGGCCAACTGTGGCCAAGCCAGTCTTTCTGACTCCTCACTCAGCTCATTCTCCTTAGCCAATCATATACCACCTCTCTTTTGATATTTACACCTTGGTTTAACTAGCTATAAAGTAAGGAAAAACTTGCCTTTGTGTGGCAGAAGGAGTTACTTGAGTGCCAAGTCAATGCCCAGTCAATGCCAAGTCAAACTCTGTTGTGGAGCCACAGAGGTTCTGGGAGATACCGTCCCAGATCTAAACTGCAAGTCATCCTCAAAGCAGGCTTTTTAGCTTCTACAGTGGGAAGTGGACTTTTCCTCCTAAAGCGAGGGCTTTCCCAAAGGGTGTTCAGAGGGGAGACAGCCCAGAAGAGTACCAAGTGCCCACTAACCTTCATCCATAGAAGATGGTACCCACTTAAAAATTGCATCCTTAACATCTCTTATAACTAGAACTTTATCTCTTACTTCCTGTTTAGCAACTTTTGGGGGAGTGTTTCAATGGCACCTCAGACTTACCTCAAAAAAGCTGATAATCATCCTTCTAAAATCTGGTCTTCCTCTGTATTCACCAGGTCAGAGAATAGACCATCATCATCTCAGTTAAACAAGCCAGAAGTCCTGGCATCACCCTTGACCCTTCCCCCTCCCCCTCTTTCCTTAGCCAATTCATCACCAAGCTTTGAAATCTTAACTCCTAAAGCTCTCCAGAGTCTGTTCACTTCTTTCCATATCCTTGGTCCTGAATAAATGGCATTGCTGACCTGGGGTATTGGTTGGTGAACCTATATTTACTTTTGCTCCCCCTCCACACACAATGTCTTCTCATGGAAGCCAGAGCAACCTCTTTGAGATGAAATTTAACTGTGTCACTGCTGTTTGCGATTCTTTAATAACTTCTGTTTGACATTAAGAGAAGGTCGAAGGTCCTTGACTCACTAGGAACCCTTACATGGCTGCCCCTTCCTCTCACTGGTCTCTCGTTTCTCCACCCTTCCCCTCTTTCTCTTCATTTCAGACATGCCCTTTGGCGTCTGTCAGTCTCTCTCCACCCCGTGCTTTTTCTTTCTGCAGAGACTTTGCTGCTGCTAAGTTGCTTCAGTCGTGTCTGACTCTGTGCGACCCCATAGATGGCAGCCCACCAGGCTCCCCCGTCCCTGGGATTCTCCAGGCAAGAACACTGGAGTGGGTAGCCATTTCCTTCAGTTTCCCTTTCCTGAATCATTCTCACCTCAAGCATTACTTCCTCAAGGGCACCTTCCATGGCCTCCTTGTCAAGGTCAAATCCCAAATACAGGTTCTCAAAGCACATGGACTTCTCCTTCAGAGCTTGCATTGCAGGTACAGTGTCACATTTCTTTGCCTGATAATTGGACAAACACCTTTCTCCCCTACTAGACTGTAAGCTCCATGCTAACGAGGATCACCCCTGTATGCTCACATAGATGCCTGGTCCACCATAGGGTATAATGTTGAATGAATGAATGAATGGGCTCCACTATGGAGTAGATCATACCTGGGTTTGAATCTTAGTTCCACTGCTTCCTCAGTTATGTGAACCTGGGCAAGTCATTTAATCCCTCTGAGATTCACTTTCTTAATGTGTAGAAGAAGAACCTCATATTTCTTACCAGGAATTTGATGAAATGATGGTGATAGCATACCTAAACAGCCACTGTGTTTGGCACACAGTAGTTAACTGAGCAATGATTATGGTCATTATTCAAATGTCCTTCCCATTGGAAGACTAGGCAGCCTACTTAACATCCTTTAAGACTTCGGTTTTGGTGTCAGTTGGGCTATATGTCTGCTGTTTGCAACCAAAAATTCTATATGGAGTATAGCTGTAGTCCAGACAAACAAAAGCATCAACCTCCAATTTTATACCTCTGTTGCTTCTTTTGAGTGCAATAACTAACTCATTTGATTCTATGGGCAGGTAAACACTCCAAGGCATGTATTATTATTATCCCTATCTCACCCAGAGAAAAATCATGTAACTTGTCTGAGGTCACACGGCTAAGAGGTGCCTGAGACAGGACTCAAACCCAAGCTGCCCTGCTTTTAGTCCTGTGCTCTGCTACTTTGTCTATATTTTGGGGAACTAACCCCAAAGCGATGAAAAGGTAAATAAACAAAAGGCTTGCAATATGTTACATAAACCACCACCTCACTGCCACATACCACCAAGATCCAAATTATGTAAAAGAAAAAAAAAACTTATATACTTATCACGTACATAGAACAAAGAAAACAAAGTTCAGTTCAGTTGCTCAGTCGTGTCCGACTCTTTGCGACCCCATGAGCTGCAGCACGCCAGGCCTCCCTGTTCATCACCATCTCTCGGAGTTCACTCAGACTCAGGTCTATCGAGTCCGTGATGCCATCCAGCCATCTAATCCTCGGTCGTCCCCTTCTCCTCCTGCCTCCAATCCCTCCCAGCATCAGAGTCTTTTCCAATGAGTCAACTCTTCGCATGAGGTGGCCAAAGTACTGGAGTTTCAGCTTTAGCATCATTCCTTCCAAAGAAATCCCAGGGTTGATCTCCTTGAGAATGGACTGGTTGGATCTCCTTGCAGTCCAAGGGACTCTCAAGAGTCTTCTCCAACACCACAGTTCAAAAGCATCAATTCTTCAGCGCTCAGCCTTCTTCACAGTCCAACTCTCACATCCATACATGACCACAGAAAAAACCATAGCCCTGACTAGACGGACCTTAGTTGGCAAAGTAATGTCTCTGCTTTTGAATATGCTATCGAGGTTGGTCATAACTTTTCTACCAAGGAGTAAGCGTCTTTTAATTTCATGGCTGCAGTCACCATCTGCAGTGATTTTGGAGCCCCCAAAAATAAACTCTGACACTGTTTCCACTGTTTCCCCATCTGTTTCCCATGAAGTGATGGGACCGGATGCCATGATCTTTGTTTTCTGAATGTTGAGCTTTAAGCCAACTTTTTCACTCTCCTCTTTCACCTTCATCAAGAGGCCCTTTAGTTCCTCTTCACTTTCTGCCATAAGTGTGGTGTCATCTGCATATCTGAGGTGATTGATATTTCTCCCGGCAATCTTGATTCCAGCTTGTGTTTCTTCCAGTCCAACATTTCTCATGATGTACTCTGCATATAAGTTAAATAAGCAGGGTGACAATATACAGCCTTGACGTACTCCTTTTCCTATTTGGAACCAGTCTGTTGCTCCATGTCCAGTTCTAACTGTTGCTTCCTGACCTGCATACAGATTTCTCAAGAGGCAGGTCAGGTGGTCTGGTATTCTCATCTCTTTCAGAATTTTCCACAGTTTATTGTGATCCACACAGTCAAAGACTTTGGCATAGTCAATAAAGCAGAAATAGATGTTTTTCTGGAACTCTCTTGCTTTTTCCATGATCCAGCGGATGTAGGCAATTTGTTCTCTGGTTCCTCTGCCTTTTCTAAAACCAGCTTGAACATCAGGAAGTTCACGGTTCATGTATTGCTGAAGCCTGGCTTGGAGAATTTTGAGCATTACTTTACTAGCATGTGAGATGAGTGCAATTGTGCGGTAGTTTGAGCATTCTTTGGCATTGCCTTTCTTTGGGATTGGAATGAAAACTGACCTTTTCCAGTCCTGTGGTCACTGCTGAGTTTTCCAAATTTGCTGGCATATTGAGTGCAGCACTTCCACAGCATCATCTTTCAGGATTTGAAACAGCTCCACTGGAATTCCATCACCTCCACTAGCTTTGTTTGTAGTGATGCTTTCTAAGGCCCACTTGACTTCACATTCCAAGATATCTGGCTGTAGATTAGTGATCACATCATCATGATTATGTGGGTCGTGAAGATCTTTTTTTGTACAGTTCTTCTGTGTATTCTTGCCACCTCTTCTTAATATCTTCTGCTTCTGTTAGGTCCAGACCATTTCTGTCCTTTATCGAGCCCATCTTTGCATGAAATGTTCCCTTGGTATCTCTAATTTTCTTGAAGAGATCTCTAGTCTTTCCCATTCTATTGTTTTCCTCTTTTTCTTTGCATTGATCTCTGAGGAAGGTATACATAATCTTGGACCACAATTAACTCACTCAATATGGAGTAATATTTAAATATTAGCTGAGCATGAATTTGGTGCCTGGGAAGAGTGCTCACTGGGATGCCGGGGACATCTGGACTCAAGCCTAAGCCTGGCTGACCCCTTACCATGTGACCTGGAAAATCACTTGCCTCTTTTGTCTACGAAATGGGAGTGGCTGAATCAGCTTCATCACCTTTTGATCTGCTGTGAGTTGCAAGAAAGACAGCAAACTGACTATTGTAAGTACTTCACACGTAGATGAACTCATTTAAGCCTCAGGACAACTCTGAACGTTAGTCGTCCTTATTCCCATGGTCCAGATGAGGAAAACGTGGCACAGAGCTGTTAAAGAACCCACCCAGGATCATGGGATTGAAAAACATGGAGCCAGAATTCAAACCCAGGCAATCTGTCTAGGGCATTGCATGCAGTCATAACCACTGTGGGAGGCTTTGAATGAGATATAACACAGGGAATTGTTCAAAACACTGAAAGAAAAAAAAGCAAGCTGTTAGTTTGGGGACATTTGAAAGGCAATGGCTTCTTGATCTGAGGCAGGGTTTTAGAATGCTTAGTGATTAGGAAATAGGTGTAAACCTAGGAAAGGCTGTACATAAATATAACATTTCCACCTCTCTTTGGGGAAAGAAAAAAGTTTCTACCTAGAGCACAGGAGATTCCCCAGACAGGAAGAGAGACTCCTTACTCAATGAAGTCGTGATTTGGTGTTTATCTTCCCTACTGCAGTAATCTGCCATTCAGACAGCAGATAGATCGTGCAATTAGATTTATGAAAATTGCTTGGGCAAAGCAGCCTTGAAACTCCCTCCCTCCATGAATTAATCTGTCCATCAGTGTATCAGTCAAGCAGAAATTTGGCGCAAGTCCTATGCTGGACCCACACTCCCAAGCTGAGTTAGTTGCCTTTGATGGGAATTGGATATTGTCACTAAGACTCCTTAGTGGAGAAGACCTAGAAAGACCACCTGGTTCACCCCTTTTCCCACTTACCATTTTCCACCTAAACTATCACCAACAGATGGGGTAAGGATCTCTTTGCAGTGACCTCCAGGGGAGAAGAGTATTTGGCCTCCCCCTGGGAAGCCCTCATCGGTCCTAAATCAAAATGTTTAGGGCCCACAGGAGAGCTGCGGCAGGGGCCAGCTTATCAAGGTGGGATTTATTTACTTACTGTCCAAATCATTTCACATCAGATAGGCTTGTTGCTCTCTTAGCTCTCGGGCTGGAGAGCGGAGGTGACAGATCACTCCATTGCTTACTTAACCAACCATAAACAGGACTTGAAAGACGGGCATTTGCTGCACACAGCTCATCTTTGGAGACTCTGACATGCATCAGGTTGATGGCGAACTCCTGCTCATTATCTCAAAAGGCCTTTCTCTGTTCCCAGAGGAAGGCATTTTCCTTTGAAAACTCACTCGTTTTCCTCCAATCAGGGCAGTAGAATTAACGTGGATCTGAGCCCGAGAGTGGTATCCAGTCCCAATGGCCTGGGGACTTGCTGACGGTTTTCTTTCCCACCTACAGGGACCTAAAGGGCAGGAGGCAGTGCCCTGAATTTTGTGGCCCTTTGGAGTTTATCAGTTTGCCACCCCTTAAAGTACAACACCCCTTAAAGTATAACAATGCCTTTGATTATCCGCAATTTGGAATGCAGTAGGGTTAAGTTGCAGTGAAGTTCGAATATCTAAATAATGGTTGATCTCTATGAGTAACACATTCTGAGTTTCACGGCATAATTTCAGTTTAAAGTGTTTCCTTTCTCTCTTCACTGTCCTCCCCCAACGTCCCCCTCCCCTCCGAATAAAGGGGTAAATGGGATGTTGATTTCGCACACCAAGCCAAGTGCCGCACTATGCACTGGGCTTTTAGGAAGGATGCTATTTAATTAAATTATCATCATGACAGCCCTGCATGATTTGCTTATCATTCCAGGTGAGGAAACAGAGGTTCAGATGGGCTATGTCTTTTAGCTTGTTTAGCTATGCTGACATGGTTAGTCCTGCTGTTGGGCTTCAAGCCCAGGTCTTGTGATACCAAAATCTAGATGCCTTCTTTTGCTGCTGTCGAATCTGCCAGATGGTGGGGACTGGTTAGTGGTCAGAGAGGTGAAGGCTGGTCGCCAGAGGCAGATAAAAGCAACAGAGGAATGAGGGCAGGAGGGACATGGCTGACATACAGGAAGCTAAAGGATTACAGAGAAACAAAAATAAAAGCAAAATATGCCCAGAGAAATAACTGGGGGTATGACGATAAAATCTAGAGGAGAAGGTAAAATAAATACTGTGGCCAAATAGGAAATGGAAACCGCCACCCAGTGCTTGATTCTAGTGCCGGTTCTCCCTGGGACGCTTTTCCCATTGACAGGGTCTAGACGTGTGGTCAAAGATTTACAAGCAGCTCTGTAGAGGGCCTATGTGTGTCACTTGCCATCTTTCTGGAACCAACAAATATGACCTTAATATTATAACATCTGTTCTGGAGGAAAATAAGCTCTCTTGGCTAAGAGTGAGTAGGCCAATACAACCTCATCCACACTCTCAACAGTGTCCACGGGTACGTGACATCTGAAGCCACGTGTTTTCTTGCCTGGAGCCTGGTGAAGTCTCCTGGTGTGTCCTCTCCTATGGGCTCCCGGGAGGCAAAGCAGACATCTGCTGACCAGGCCCTCAGCTACCCTGTTGTGTGACACTATTTAGGGTGTCATTTAACAAGTTGTCATTTAATAAAAGCCACCAGGCCTTCTCGGGGCCCTAGGGACTATGCCATTTCTTCTACATCCTCATGTCGACGGGGATGACAAGGGTACAAATTATTCCACAGTCTGAAGATTCAGGTGTTAAATCCCTGAAGCATGTATTTGGGGGTGACCATAAATCCCCTGGCCTCCTGGTCTATAAGATGAGGATAAGGGTCTCTATGTTGAGCAGGGGGTGCCTGTGGAAATTAGGTGCCTGGGGCAGAGTGCAATCTTATCAACTATTAGCCTTCTTTGTAACCTTTGTAAATGTCATCAATGTCTTCTCAGACCTGGAAAATTTGAATGAAAAGTTATCTCCTTGTTGTCTGCTTCTAACCAGGTACCAAGGACAGTGCAAACAGTTTTGGCAGTGCCTCAGTCAGTTAAACATAGAATTACCATATGACTCACCAACTCCACTCCTGGGTCTCTCACCAAAAGAACTGAAAACAGATATTCCAACAAACACTTGCACAAGTTTACAGCAGCATTATTCACGAAGGCCAAAAGATAAAAACGACCCAAATGTTTGCCAGCTGATGAACAGATGCACAAAACATGGTCTAGCCATATAACAGAATATTACTCAGCCATAAAGCAGAACGAAGCACGTGCTATTCCATGGGTGAGCCTTGACAATATTATACTTGGTGAAAGTGAAGGGCATGAAAGGTCACATGTTATATGATTCCATTGATATGCATTGTCCCAGAATAGCCAAATCCATACTGGAAAGATAGAAAGTAGATTAATGATTGTCAGAACTGGGAGAGGGAGAGGAAAGTCCACAAGGGAAGACCAAGTATACTGGAGTAGGTAGCTTATACCTTCTCCAGCGGATCTTCCTGACCCAGGAATCAAACTGGGGTCTCCTGCATTGCAGGCGGATTCTTTACCAACTGAGCTATGAAGGAAGCCCCAGAGGAAAGTGGGGAGTGGCTACTTAATGGGCACAAGACTTCACTTTGGGGTGATGAGAATGTTCTGGACCAATAGTAGTGATGGTTGTACATTATGAATGTACTCAATGCCACTGAATTGTACACCTTAAAATGGTTAAAATAAGTAAATTATATGTCATGTGACTTTTACCATATTATATTTTTTAAAAAGAAGATAGCAACAAACCTATATAATAACCTTTTGTCATGTTGACAAATGCTGTTTTGTCAAAAAATTGAAGCACAGTTGCTTTATGTGTTAATTTCTCAGTCATGTCCGACTCTCTTGTGATGCTGTGGACCGTAGCCCACCAGGATTCTCTGTCCATCGAATTCTCCATGCAAGAATACTGGAGTGGGTAGCCATCCCCTTCTCCAGGGGATCTACCCAACCCAGGAATTGAACCCAGGTCTCCTGCATTGTAGGCAGATTCTTTACCATCTGAGCCACTAGGTGTATAGCCAAGTGATTCAGCTATACATGCATGTATATCTATTCTTTCCCAGATTCTGTTCCATTTTAGGTTATTATAAGATATTGAATATAGCTCCCTGTGCTATGCAGTAGGACTTTGTTGCTTATCTCTTATATGTATGTATGTATGTATGTATGTATGTATGTATGTATATATATATACATATTGGTTTGCATCTGTTATTTCCAACCTCCTAGTTTACCCCTCCCTCCCCCCACTTTCCCCTTTGGTAACCATACGTTTTGTTTTCTATGTCTGTGAGTCTCTTTCTGGTCTGCAAATAAGTTTATTTGTCTCATATTTTTCAGATTCCAGTGTAAGTGATGTCATATAATATCTGTCTTTCTCTGTCCCATTGCTGTGTTTTAAATCTGGCTTGAGCCTTCTCCTTGGATGATGCATGGCCCTGGAAAGATGTCTTGCTGCAGGGCTCCGCTGGGTACCAGCTCAGGGCAGGAGCCCCACTCCTGAGGCCCCCCACCCCAGCACACATAGCCTGTGTGTATCCTTCTGCCCACCCGTAGGGTCTCCACGCCTCTAGACAAAGACCCTTTCTTTTCCCCTGATCAGGAGGAGCTGAGGGGGCACAGTGGATGCATAAACATGGGCAGGAAGGCAGGCCGCCTGAAAGCTTCCAAAAGCCCCTTTCTGACAAGTGAAAAATGTTGGTGACTTTAAGTCACAGGCCAGGCTTTTAACAACCCTCGCCGTATTTATTTAACCCAGTAAATACGTTTATTAGCAAGGCCGCCTCCTTTGTAGAGCAGGTAATGGATTCCCCATATGTTTCTGCTTTGCAGACCCGGGGCCAGGCGGCCGACACCTAGCCGGCCTCCTCCAGCCTCTGAGGTGGAGGCTGGGTGTGCTGCCGCTTTACGGCCTGGCCCGGCCGTGTATGTAATTACACTCACTCCCAGAGAGGAGGAAATCCCGGGCTGTGGCCTTAACTAGCCTCACGTTGCACGACCGAAGGGCATGTCTCACAGGGAGGGACGGGAGAGGTAATAAAGCTTTCACGTTATTAACTTTTTTCCTTCTGAAAAGAGGCCTGAAAAATGCCATCGCGCCACATTAAAGGGCTCATGTGAGAGCCGCCACCACCTAATGAGGGGCTGGGACCCTGGGCCGCATGCGCGGGCTCCGAGGCTGCTTGGAATGGAACCTTGATGTTGTGCCAGCCGGTGGGGTTGGGGGGCGGGGCGGGGCACAGGCAAGAGGTGGGGGATGTGGGTTGATATGAGGTTTGCACCTGACTCGGGCCCAGACGGGCAGGGTGCCACCCTGGGTGGGCAGAGCTGAGCCTTCACCTCTCTGCCTGGTCAGTTCTGAACAAGCATGGTTCCTTCCCTCCAGGACCTTAGAGCACCATGCCACGTGGGAGGTGGTAACAGGCTGGTGCGATCACAGTGAGGGGGTGTCAGAACAGGTGTGGAAAGCCCTGAGCACTGAGACCGGAGGTGTGACATACTGGGTCGGGGCCAAGGCCCCCAGGGAGCCACGACGTGGGGGCCGGGACCTCCTCGGTGAATCGCGGTCTTGCTGAACAAGCCCTCCTGCAGTGTTTTCCCCAGATTCCAGCCATCTCACCCATGGGCCAATGGAAGGATTCTTAGCTATTTTGATGGCATTCCAGGGGGAGCATTTCCTCCCTGGGTGTTCCAGTGGAGTCAAGTGGTCACTGGAATCCATTACACGGGGCAGCGGAAAGACATCACTGGGCACGCTGACAGCCAGGGCAGGTATTGAGTGTTGCTCTTGCAGGTCTCGTGACCCTGGGTGGCCCCTCAGGTCTCATGCTATCGGGGTCTGATTGCTCTGAGCTCCCCCCGCCCTCACCATGAGGCTGTGGGCAGAGGATGAGTGAGCAGGGGGTGGGCAGGAAGTAGCAGCCAGGGTGGGACTCTCTCCTTCCCAGTCTCTCTCACTCTCTCCCACTGAGATAAGGACCCAGCCATCCTTGGGTGAAAAGAAGAGCAAAGCTCTGGGTTTGGAGGATGGGGAAAAGCTGTTGGCATGCTCATTTGCTTCAGTCGTGTCCGACTCTTTGCAACTCCCTGGACTGTAGCCCGCTAGGCTCCTCTGCCATCAGATTCTCCAGCAAGAATACTGGAGTGGGTTGCCATGCCCTCTTGCAGGGGCTCTTCCAGACCCAGCGATTGAACCTGGATCTCCTGCCTTGGAGGCAGATTCTTTACTGCTGTGCCTTTGGGGAAGTTATGTAGATCCTGGAATTTGTCTTCTGGGGCAGAATCTTCCTCAGGTTCTTTGATCTGTTGGACCATTCTGCAAGCAGCTTGCAAGGTTAAGTCCAGGGAGACGTCTCCAGCCCTAATCTCTGGAAATCTGCATCTCCTGTCCGAGAGTTCCTGGAGGCAGGGGGCAGCTTTTCTATCTTCTTGCCCATCACAGTACTGAGTTCATGTTCCCACCAAAAATAGACCCTAAGCTAGAACTACTGGGTTCTGTTGCACAGGTTGGGCACTGACCAATTCCCAGGGGGTGCAGAGATTCACATAGATTATATCCGTGTGATTGAATCACTCTAGAGTGGTGTAGCATGGGGACGCTGAGCCCCATTGGGGCTTAGCTCAATGGATATTTAATTCACCCTTGCAATTAATAAAGCACGTTTATGTGCCTTATCTTTTTCGACTCTCTGTGGGAGTAGGTGGGCATTAAGAATCCCACTTACAGGTAAAGTGAAGACCAGATGGGGAAGAGACTTCCCCAATGGCACCCAGCTAGGGGTGGCTGTGGCAGGACCAGGGCCTGGGTCTCTCTGGTCACAAGACCTTGGGCTTCCTATGAGGCCAATCTGCTCGTCTCTTCTTTGCAGGTGAAGGGTCTTCAGGCATCTAAGCATCATCTGTATCTCAACACCTCTGGGAAGCTGCTGCTTTGATAAACCTCAAGAGGTAACTCGAGGTTCAAATGCCAGCTCTGCTAGCCGATTGCTCACAAGCAAGTTACTTAACTCATTCATTCATTCATCCTATAAATACCTATTGGGTGCTGCTGTGTGTCAGGCATGAATCTAGGTTGGGAGTACCACAGTAAACCATGCATGAATGTTAAGTCGCTTCAGTTAGGTCCAACTCTGTGCCAGGCTCCTCTGTCCATGGGGCTTCTCCAGGCAAGAATACTAGAGTGGGTTGCCGTGCCCTCTTGCAGGGGATCTTCCTGACCCAGGGATTGAACCCGCGTCTGTTATGTCTAATCTGCATCAGCAGGCAGATTCTTTACCACTAGCATCACCTGGGAAGCCCACCACAGTAAACCACATGCCCACCAATCTCTGTAGTCCATGCTCCACTGCTGGGCCCCCAGGCTCGCCCTCCCTCTGCCCATTCTCCTTGTGCTTTGTAGGTGCAGACATGCCGTGACCTCTCTCTAGGGAGCAGAGAAGGAGGTCAAGCTTTCCCTCTCAGCAGCCTCAGCTCTTGGGAGCAGGCAAGAGAGGCGTGGGAAAACTACTTGTTCATCCCTGTGCTTACTCTTCGTGGCCTGGGATGGCTGAGCGTCGTCACGCTTGAGCTGGTGATAATATATTCCACTGCGAGGTGCCCGTAACCTCAGTGCTTGCCTTGGTGAATGATGTTCCCTGATACACAGAGCATTTCCTGTACCAGGCACTGAACATTGTTTATTTATAGGGTCACCAAGGGAAGGGAGATGCCAATTTCCTCATCTGTGAAATGGGAGTGGGGCGGGCTTCCGAAGAGCGCTTCATCCATGGAGAGATTATAATCATGCTATTAAAATGTCTGGGAAAGACCTCAAACAGTGCTCGGTGCATAGGAGGCAATAGGGGAAAAAATGCTACCAATTTGCTCGCTTGTTATTATTGGAGGCAGCGAATTCCATGCATGGAGGGAACGTGTCTTTGCTTGCAAAGATTCCATGCCTGCCCCACTCTGCTCTATCATATTTTTGGGGGGGACTTGGCAGGTAAGATCTAGACTAGAGAAAGGCTTGCTGGTCTTAATATGAACTTATTACCTCCTCTGTGAGGCAAACTCATGGCAAAACTCCAGGATCCATTAGTCTGAAACAGTCCCTGTCTCCTCCAGGAGGCTTTCCTAACACTGGAAAAGGAGAAATCAGAAAAGGCACGCTGAGGCTTCTGGACTGGAATTGAAAGCAGCACGTTTGCCTATCAAAGTTTACAAGTTGGGACAATTGAGGGTTGGGAGATGAAAAGAATTTGTGGGTGGCAGGGAGTCAGTAAATGGAAAGGACGGCTTCTTAGAAACAAAGAAAAATGTTAAAGATGAGTGCAAAGGATGACTTCTCCCTCCAGAAAATCTGCTCATGTTGAGACTCGACCTACATCCCTTTAGAAGCAGGAGAAGGCGATGCTTCTGAAAACATTAAAGGGGCCTTTGTTTTCACTCTCAAGAACACACGGGGAATGCAGGGAATGATGATAACTTCCTGTCACGTCAGAACGACAACTAGTGTTTAGCCATTGGTGTCCTCATTTTACGGCTGAGGTGACTAAAGTTTCAGTGTGAGGACCGTGGTTCAAATCCCAGCTCTGCCGCTGTTAACTACAGGTGGCTTTGGGAAAATTATTTGTTCTCTGAGCATCAGTTTCTTCATCTGTAAAATGGGGATATCAGTTGTACAGGATTGTTGTAGAGGCTTAGAACAGTGTCTGGTACAGAGTTAGTACTCAGTAGATGCTCCTAATGATAATGGTGAGAATGGCGATGGTGATGCTCAGGGCCTCATGGCTGGAAGAAAGTAGAGTCAGGTTTTGAACTTGTATCTGCCAGGCTTGTGTTGTTTCCATTCCCCCTTCACTGCCCTACACTTTAGCAAGGGGTACTGAAGATCATGGGCTTCCCAGGCGACTCAGTGATAAAGAATCTGCCTGCCAAAGCAGGAGACACAGGAGACACAGGTTTCACCCCTGGGTTGGGAAGATATCCTGGAGGAGGAAATGGCAGCCCACTCCAGTATTCTTGCCAGGAAAATCCCATGGACAGAGGAGCCTAGAGGGCTATATAGTCCTTGGGGTCGCAAAGAGTCAGACACAACTGAGAACTGAACACACACACTGAAGAATGTGAAGTAGAAATAGCTCAAACTAAATTGAAGCAAAAGTGGTAAAAAAAAAAAAACTCTTTGCTTTACCACTTGCATTTCACAGGTGCCCCGTCAGCCTATCAAGAGGAGGGTTGGTGGGAGTGACCCGTGATCAGGACCTGAGGTTCTGCATACTTCGTTTGAAATAAAAAAAAAAAGAAAGAAAACATAACCTCTGTAAAGTCTTATAACACCTTCTCAGTCCACAGAACCCTCTACTAGGTAAAATCTTTCTGTACTTTTCTTTTTAGGGGGCAGTTTTCTGAACTCCCTTTCCTACTGTTTGCTCTGCTCATTCTGTGCCCTGTGCCTGCAGTGCTTCTAATTCCAAGGCCATTCTTCAAAATCTAGCTCAAGCCCCACAACCTCCAGGAGGCCTTCCCTGACTACCTGGTCCACAGGGATGGCCTCCTCCCGTGTATCTGGGTGCTCATTTGGCCAGGAACACGCACTCCATGTGAATTAAAACTCCTTTGCATGCATGCCTAAGACCTTTCCTGGAAACCATACCTAGGACTGGAGCCCTGACCCATATCCCTTTGTATTTTGTATTTTATGATATTTTGACTATGTTGTTGATGTTCAGCCGCTAAGTCATATTTGACTCTGTGTGATTCCATGGACGGCAGCACTCCAGGCTTGCCTGTCCTTCACTATCTCACAGAGTTTGCTCAAAGCCATGTCCATTGAGTTGGTGATGCCATCCAACCATCACATCCCCTGTTACTCCCTTCTCCTCATGCTCTCAATCTCTCCTAGCATCAGAATCTTTTCCACTGAGTCAGTTCTTTGCATCAGGTGGTCAAAGTACTGAGGTTTCAGTTTCAGCATCAGTCCTTCCAATGAATATTCAGGACTGATTTCCTTTAGCATGGACTGATTTGATCTCCTTGCTCTCCAAGGGACTAAGAGCCTTCTCTAGCACCATGATTTTAAAAGCATTCAAAATTCTTCAGTGCTCAGCCTTCTTGATGGTCCAACTCTCACATCCGTACATGACCACTGGAAAAACCACAACTTTGACTAGAAGGACCTTTGTTGGCAAAGTGATGTCTCTGCTTTTTAATACTCTACGTTGTCATAGCTTTCCTTTCAAGGAGCAGGCATCTTCTACTTACATGGCTGCAGGCCCCATCCCCAGTGATTTTAGAGCCCAAGAAAATAAAATCTTTCACTGTTTTCCACTTTTCCCCATCTATTTGCCGTGAAGTGATGGGACCAGATGCCATGATCTTTGTTTCGTAAATGCTGAGTTGTAAGCCAGCATTTTCACTATGGGTAATCCTTATTTAATTTTGATAAGTTCAAGATCTTCACATACTCCTTGGAGGCCTGGGACCTTCAAACTCACCTTTTATTCTGACTGTTGTCAGTGACATCATCTTATCCCAGTGCCCAGCTCAAGGAGACACATACTCAATCACCGCCTCCTGTTGACCAAACAAGCAGGTGCTCCAGACCTACTGTGTGCAGGCTCTAGAGATGAGGGAGCTGGTTTCATGGGGAAGAAGGGCTGCGGGAGAGGAGAGTCAGCTATAACATAAATAATTTCAGCCTTCTAAGATGGGGCAGAGGTAGGTGTTCGGGGGCAGCAAATTCTGGCCAGGATGTGTGAAAGAGGGTGAGGATTTGTTGTCAGAAAACTGGGGAAGGCTGCTTCAGGATTAGAAACACCTGGTGCAAGGTGTGTGTGTGTGTGTGTGTGTGTGTGTGTGTGTGTGCGCGCGTGCGCTCAGTCATGTCTGATTCTTTATGACCCTATGGACTGTAGCCTACCAGGCTTCTCTGTTCATGGAAATTTCCATTCAAGAAAACTGTCATTTCCAGACAAGAATACTGGAGTGGGTTGTCATTTCCTCCTCCAGGGGCTCTTCCCGACCCAGGAACCGAACCCTTGTCTCTTCCATCTCCTGCATTGGCAGGCAGGTTCTTTACCAACTGCACCACCTGGGAAACCCTTGGTACAAGTGTATTTTTGGCTTATCAGGAGCCTAATCGGATTAGAGGCTGATCCGTGGGAGGATGTGGTTGGAGTAAGAACAGGGAGGGAAGAGCCAGGGGAGGAAGACCTCAAAGGATTTGATCAAATAACTCTCGGTGTTGGACCGGGTTTCAGGATTTTCTGCAGGGTGTTGTGTTTTAGAACATAGGTTAGAGGCTGCTTCCACCATTAATCTGATTTGATAAGTGCAGAAGCCTCTGCTGACAACAAAGATCTGAATGTGAGTGATTAGCAGGCTGACAGAATACTCCCCAGGCAGCGACAAAAGCCTAGGATGAGAAGGCAGCCTGATTTGAAATGGCTATTTGTGTCCTGTTCTGGGAGCAGAGCCCACATCTCTGTGTGCCCCGCCCCTTTCCTCCCGGGATGCTGTGTGTCCTGGCATGAGCTGCCTGTCCAGTACTTTCCTTGCAAACCCTGCTCTCGTCCACCCCAGGCGGCTCACAGCTTTCAGCAGAGGATTACTTAGAAAAATAAGTTAATGACTGTCGTCCTTGGATCAGGCGAGGTTTGCTGGAGGAAGCAGGCATGCCCAGAATTCATTTCCCTTCAGTCTGATGGGGGCGGGTTGAGAACACATGTTGCGAATTCCAGTCTGGGAAGAAAGAAAAGAATTCTTCACCTAGTCAAAGCAGCATCATTAGAACTAACGTGTGGGGACAAGGCATCGTTTAAAAACATAATAGCAGCCGTGAGCACCTTCTGAGTATGGCTGGGGACCTGGGTGGAGACCTACCTGTGGGAGTGAGGAGTGGGCTGGCAGCTGCGTTGTTCCTGGGGTCCACTGATCTCAGGCCCCGCAGGAAATGGCTGGGGGGCTCCAGTGTGGAGGTGGGGGAGACAGAGATGGGGTAGGGAGGGCAGAGGACAGGCTTGCTGGCTCTTTTCACTCAACGCGGGAGACCATCAACAGGCCCCAGCTGGCAGGAGTCCTGCTCCTCGCGCCAGGCCAGCCCATCTGATCCTCTTCTAGGGGCTTTGAATCACCTATGTTCACTCATGCATTCACTCAACAAACACTTGATGTCCCAAACTTCCCACAGCACTAGTAGGAAAATCGAACGACACAAACCTTTTCACCAGATGCTAGCTCTGAAACCTGCGAAGTCTGATAATGACACCATTTTCTATTGGGGGGGATATATATATATATATATATATAGAGGAGAGAGAGAGAGAGAGAGAGAAAGAAATACAAGAGGGGGTGAGGGAGGGAGCTATGTTGCTGACTTACAGCCTGTCTCTGTCCTGGAAAAGCCCCAGGGCACTGAGGGGATTGGATCAGCTGGTGTTCTGGGAGCAACCTGCAGTGACAACCCAGAGCAGGCGAGGGGAAGAAGGGAGGCCAGGATGGGAAGGTAACCATGCCCTGCTTGTCCTGAGCTGACCTGCGCAAGCATTGTTGTTAGTCTTTAAACTAAACCAGGTGATCGCTGAATACTCACCGGAAAGACTGACGCTGAAGCTCCAATACTTTGACCTCCTGATGCGAAGAGCTGGACTCATCAGAAAAGACCTTGAGGCTGGGAAAGAGTGAAGGCAGGAGGAAAAGGGGATGACAGAGGATGAGATGGTTGGATGGCATCACCGACTTGATGGACATGAATTTGAGAAAACTCCAGGAGACAGTGAAGGACAGGGAAGCCTGGTGTGCTGCAGTCTATAGGATCGCAAAGAGTCGGACACGACTGAACGGCTGAATAAGGTGATCGCTACTCTACAGAGGCGGTGGGCCAAGGTGTCGGGTCTCACTCCACTTGTGGAGGCTGCTTTGTGAACGTCAGGGTTATTTATTACTTCTAAAAGGTCAGCTGTTTTTAAATAGAAGAAAATTGAGGCTCAGAGAGATTAATTTCCTAAGTCATAGCTACTAAATGGTGGGGTTGAGACTTGAATCCTCTGGTCTGACTCTGGCCCGTGTTTTTCTCCACTGTTCTACAAGAAAGGGGCTGCCTGGACTGAACCAGGAGGTGAGCTTAGAGGCAGGGGTGCGGTGGGGTGGGGTGGGGTGGGGTGGGATGGGGTGGTTATAAGCTGGGGATGCCCAGGGGCGGCTGGAAGTCTGGCCTGGAAGTCCAACAGAAGACTTTGCTGGGGGACAGGGAATTTCCAGGCCCCCACCTGGAAAGGAAGATCTTAGCCCAAGTGTGGGTTCTGTGGTCTTGAGTCCCCTGAGACTCCCTCTCCTTCCTCCCTGGCCTGGCCAGAGACTCTGGATCTGAAACCGGAAGTTTCTGAAGGATGACAGTCAGGAATCAGCTGCAGAGAGTTGTATACAGAGGGAGAAAACAGAAGTAGGAGTAGAAATGGTGTAAACAGATGACTTCATGCTTTCCCTGGTCTCCTCGGGGCTGGCTGGCTGACCTGGTGGCTTGGTGGGAACCCCAGCCCTGGAGAAGAGCCACTGAGATGTTGCCCCTCCTGCCGGAGACCTGGTTTGGGGGTTCCCACACCCCCATATCTGAGTTCCCTGGAATTGGAGCCACGGTCACTAGGGCTGCCTGTCACTGACCCACACCCACATTCTCCATCCTCCTTGAAGATGTCACCAGCTGTTTCACAGGTAACATGGAGCCTACCGGCAGGGCCTGACTAGTGAACCTCCTCTGCATCTTGTCAACTTTGTGTTGCTGTTATTCAGTTGCTAAGTTGTGTCTGACTTTTTGGGATTCCATGGAATGCAGCACGCTGGGCTCCTCTGTCCTCCACTATCTCCTGGAGTTTGCTCAAATTCCTGTCCATTGGGTCCGTGACACTATCTAACCATCTCATCCTCTGCCACCCTCTTCTCCTTTTGCCTTCAATCTTTCCCAGCATCAGGGTCTTTTCCATTGAGTCAGCTCTTCACATCTGGTGGCCAAAGTATTGGAGCTTCAACTTCAGCATCAGTCCTTCCAATGAATATTCAGAATTGACTTCCTTTAGGATTGACTGCTTTGATCTCCTGCAGTCCAAGGGACTCTCGAGAGTCTTCTCCAGCACCACAGTTGGAAAGTATCAATTCTTTGGCTCTCAGTCTTTATGATTACTGGAAAAGCAACAGCTTTGACCACACGGGCCTTTATTGACCTTGTTGCCTATTTTGCTACAACTTCATACTTTCAGATGTAGCACATGGATCTGACCACACACTGATCAACGTGGAATCCCTCTGTGGCTGCTGCTCCAGGATACGACCTTGGCTCCCAGGTAAGGAGTCACCTGGCCTGGCTCCTCCAAGACCCCATCTTATAGTCCAATGCATCCTGCATAGGTAATCTTTATTGATAAATGTTTTTGCTTAATGTTATTCTTTTGAAAGTTTTTGAGAGGTGGAAAATGAGAATGCAGGAGGGCATCTCAGGGACCCTGTGTCACAGAAGGCAGTTCCCCTGACCATGAAGGGCCTTTTGTGCCACACGGAGTAAGTTGGAAATGCTTCTGTAGGCAATGAAGAGCCATCAAAACCTTTGTAACTAGGGAAGAAAGTGCAGAGAGATAAGTGATGAGTGGATCAATGGTTTATTTCATTGATGATTGTAACAGAATGCTAGGAAACAGATCTTTAAACACCCCCTCTGAACTCACACCAATAATGCTGCTTTTGTAGGCTCTTTCATGAAGGGAGGACTCTGGATGACTTCTGAGCAGTGTGCATGAACATGCCCTGTGGTGATTGTTCCAGGATTCTGCAGTGGGTTCGATCCTATCTAAGGGAGAAATTGTCAAAACCACCACCAACTGGTCCCCAATGCTGGTCCCTGGGGAGGCAGAATAGCAAAACAGACAAAGGCCCAATTCTGACTCTGCTATCTGCTGGAGGTGACCTCGGGAAATCCCGCCATCTCCCTGAGCCTCCGCGTCTGCATTTATAAGATGGGGATGACGATGCCTGCCCCATGGAGAGAACACGAGATACTGTATATGAAGCAATTGGAATAGAGCAGGAGCCAATAAGAGCTACTTGACATCAATCCCCATACCAAAGTGACAGCTGGAGGCTGGGAGAAAACCCATACACACAACATCAAAAAAAAATTCCTTTAGGGAAAAAAAAAGAGAGAGAGAAGAGACAGGAGCAATGGAGAGGAAGAAAGGAATTAGTGCTGTCAACAGCAGGTCAGTTTGTCTTAAAACCTTTCAAATTGTGGAAAGAACTGAGAAATGTATTTCCTGGGGCAGGAGGCAGGGGGCTGAGGGGGCCTTGCGCTGACTGCCTGCACAGACAGTGGAGGGAACATTCCAGAGGGAGGGGAGCCTGGTGTTTGGGAAGCCCTGACAAAGAGGTGAGCCCGTGGCCAAGGCTGCGGCCCTACTGGGTGAGCCAGGGAACCGGTGGGGGCAGAGGACATGAGAGAGGCGTGACGCCGCCGGAAGAAGCTTACACACACGCTTCTCAATGAAAGAGGCCAGACAGCAAAGGACACATAGTGCGGGACTTCACTGATAGGAAACAGAGTGGCACCAGGAGGCCATTCCATAGAGACAGGAAGCAGTCTATGGTAGCCTAGGTGAGGGGGTCTGGGAGAGATGGGGAGTGACTGCTAACAGGTGTGGGGTTCTTTGGGGGTGATGAAAACGTTCAAAAACTGATTGCAAGGATGCTCCCAGAGCACTGTGACCATACTGAAAACCACTGAATCGTGTACTTTAAGTGGGTGGATGGTATGCTATGTACATCACATCTCAATAAAACTGTTCTAAAAAAAAAGGAAAGAGATTCAAGTGAAAGACACACACCACTTAATGTATGTCTTACAGACACAGCATGTTCAAGGAAAAACTCCAGGAAATTCTCAAGCCCACTTTCCCGAGCAGATGGCCGAGCCCCAGTCGCCTCGGGTGACTTGCTCGTGGCTCCACAGCAGAAGAAAGGGCGGGGCCACATGCTAGCCCCGCCCCCGTGGCCCATGCCCGCCTGTGCTGGCGCTTTAGGTGGTTCAGTGCACACCATCCAGCACGGCGTTCTCCACACTGGGGTCATACAATGGGAAACTGGGAGAAATGACTTCCAAATTCAGGTGGACTCTGTTAGTTTAAAGTTCCATGTCTCCCGGGGGAGTTTTGGCTACAGTGCAGTAAAACCACTAAAGCCCGTCCTAAGCTTCTTCCTCTAAACTCTCTAGAACAGATGGGTGTTAGGGCTGAGGTACAGTGGTGATGGAGACTGGGCGGAGGTGAAGAGGACTCATTGTGTCGTTTCCGGGGGGCGGCGGGGAGGGGGTGGTGGTGATGGTTTAGTCGCTAAGCCATGTCTAACTCTTGCGACCCCATAGACTGTAGCCGGCCAGGCTCCTCTGTCCACGGGATTCTTTAGGCAAGAATACTGGAGTGCGTTGCCATTTCTTTCTCCAGGGGGATCTTTCTGACCCAGGAATCGAACCTGGGGCCTCCTGCATTGCAGACAGATTCTTTACCAAGTGAGCTTAATGGCCCTTCAGAGATGTCTCAGTTGAATCTACTTTGAAAAATGTGGCGTGTGAAGCCCAGAGAGGGGAGGCGATTTTTCCCCAAGGTCACATAAGTACAGCAGCAGTGGTGGAGCGAAGAACCAGGCCTTTGGACTCTCTGATCGGTGCTCTGTCCATGGGACTCTATGGTCACCTTCAGCCACCGCGAGGCCGGGAAAGGAGGGCGGAGGAGATTGGCTGTGCTGGGTAGGTGGGGGCTCCAAACACTGCAGGCCAGGGAACTAGGGGGCCCATGCTCATGGGAGACCAAAGGGAGAGCTAGGGGGTTGAGAGGACAGATGGAGGGGTCAGAGGGAGTCAAGAGACTGGGTCTCTGTGAGCCCTCTGGTTCCTAAAGGATGCTCCAGACCTCAGGACCAGGGAAGGGAGGCTGCTGATCAAAGCCCAAGAAGCATGTCACAGACCTGCTCGGGAGGTGCCTGCCAGTGGTTCTGGGTGGTTCTGCTCAACTTTCCAACCTCAGAGAAGGAAGAGGAGGTGCAGTCCCACAACCAGGGGTGGCGTGGAGTTAGATTGGCTCTGATCTGCGCCTTTATCTTCGTTCTGCCTCTGACCCACTGTGACCTCTTAGGCCAGTTAGTTCTCTGTCTTCACTGAATCTGCGTCTCATGAGGTGTAAAGGCATCAGACTCACACCCATTTCTCTGAGCAGTGACAATTAGCTGAGGCCATGTCTGTGGGGGCTTCCGAGGTGGCGCTAGTGGTAAAGAACCCCCTGCCAATGCAGAAGATGTAAGAGATGTGAGTTGGATCCCTGGGCTGGGAAGATCCCCTGGAGGGAGGGCATGGCAACCCACTCCAGTATTCTTGCCTGGAGAATCCCATGAACAGAAGAGCCTGGCAAGCTACGGTCTATAGGGTCGTTCAGAGTCGGACACAACTGAGGCGACATAGCATGGGCACCTGTCTGTGAAGTCGGTACGTTGTCCATGGGGACTTTGTGACAGGGGTTTTGCTGCATGTAGGTTATTACTCTGTGGCTGCAAAACCCACTGTATGGCACCCTGGAGGTTTTCATCCCAGGTCCCTGTATTTGAAGCAAATTCCTCATGGGGGAGGGGAGAGCTTCTTTCTGAAGAGAGAATATAATTGCATCCTCCTGGGTGCGGGGTCTGAGCCTCTACTCACACTGATAGCCCACCTCCCTGAGAGGCTGGCCCCATCAGGTCCCCAGGGCACGGGGGAGCGGTGGAGAGGTCAGGAACCTGCACAGCAGTGTAGAGGCGAAACTGACTAATCTTATCCATCATTTATTCTCATACTCTCCATAGCCATGATGACTCCCATTCTAACTTCTAAATAAACTTACCTTGCCCAAGTTAGGGGCTTCAGATAGTAAAGAATCTGCTTGCAATGCAGAAGACCCGAGTTCGATCCCTGGGTTGGGAAGATCCCCTGGAGAAGGAAATGGCTACCCAGTCGAATATTCTTGCCTGGGAAATCCCACAGAGAGAGGAGCCTGGCGGGCTACAGTCCAAAGTGCCGCAGATGGACTGCCAAGGCTCAGAGACGTTAAGTGATATATCCAAGGTCACTGGGCCATTAGAGAGCGGCCAGGGTGAAAAACTCTATCTAAGCCTGAATCTTTCCGAAGCCGCCCAGAGCAGAGGTGCTGGAGGCGCTGTTCGCCCACAGTCTGATGCTGCTCAGGCCTGGCTCTGAGCCAGGCCTCTGAGTTTACTGAAATGTTCTGAGAGTTGTTGGGGGAAATGGAGCTTTGAACTTGCCTAATATAACACGGGCTGGTTCTCAGGATCATAAACATGTTTCTGAACCTAATTAAAGAGTGTCGTGAAAAGAGAGAGAGCAGAGCTGAGACATGACGGTCCGTCTAAAACCTCCCCGTGGGCCAGAACGGGAGCTTGGCTTTTCCCAGACTCGGGGAGAACCAGCTCTCTCTGGGGGCAGAGAGTTAAGAGGCTTTAGAAAGAAGAAAAGGCTCTTTTACAGTCCTGGCTGGGGACCTGGGCTGCGCTGGGGAGGGGATGTAGGAGGCATAATTGGGGCTTGTAAAACATTTCCAGACAAAATCACTTAATGTGTTTTGGAGAGTAAAAAGTAACAGTCCACATAATCCGTAAATTTGGGCAGTTTTCCTCCAGAGTCAACAGAGCTGGAACAGGGGGCCTGAAGGACGCTTGGGCTAGTGATCAACGTGCTGTGGCGGCTGCAGGTGGACTTTGTTCTGAGCACTGGACCCCTGAGCAGCCAGATGCTGCTCCCTCGCTGTGTGACCTTGGCCACATCACTTACACCTCTGAACCTCGGTTCCCTTGGCTTGTTGGAGAGGTTTAAAGGTGGTGAGTGTGTTAGTCGCTCAGTTGTGTCCAAATCTTGTGACTCCATGGACTATAGCCCACCAAGGTCCTCTGTCCATGGGATTCTCCAGGCAAGGATATTGGAGTGGGTTGCCATTTCCTCTTCCAGGGGATATACCCAACTCAAGGATGCAACCTGGGTCTCCTGCATTGCAGGCAGATTCTTTATTGTCTGAGCCACCACGGAAGCCCTTAAAGGTGGCAAAATATACTAAATGGTCGAAATAGTGCTTGGCACACAGGAAGTAATTGTATAAATGTTTGCTGCCTTGGGAATGGGCTACGACCCAGTCACCTGTGAGAGCATCTAAAGCTGGAGTTATCGCGTCTCTCTTGCGATCTTCCTCTTGTTTCTATCCTGCTGTCCTCTGTGCCAATACTGACCACTCCCATCAATTTCCAGCTGTCCCCAGCACTGATTCGCTTCACGGAGCCAGACCTTTCCCCTGCCAACGCTCCGTCGCCCGCAGCATAACATTCAAACCTTGGGGCCCTTTACCCTGAGTTTACTTTCTGCCTTACGTGCAGCCCTGTCTCCCTGTGGCTGTCACAAAGTGCCAAGTGTTTCTAGTTTTTCCCCACTTCTGGGCAAATGGTAAATATTGCACTTCCTGGTTCCCTTGTGGTTGGCTGGAGGCAAAAGACTAGTTTTGCTGGATGAATTGTGAGCAGAGTTACATATGGGCTGGAGTGCTTATTCCTTCTGCTGTGACAACTGGGGGCGTGATCTAAACCAGGTGTCAACAAACTTTTTCTATAAATGCATTCAGCTTTGCGGGCTCTACGATCTCTGTGGTGCTTCTCAGCTCTGCTCTTGCCACATGAAAGCAATCACAGGTAATCCACAAGTGAATGAGCATGACTGTGTTGCAATAAAACTTTATTTATAAAAACAAGCAACAGGTTAGGTTTGGCTCATGGATCATAGCTTGTAAACCATTTTTGTAGACCAGGCATCCAGGAGAAGTTTCTGTAATGATGGAAATGTTCTGTAATAACTATGCTGTCCAGTACGGTAGCCACTAGCCCCTTGTGTCCACTGAAAATTACATTGCCTCAGGTGACTACTCCTACTGGACAGGCAATTCTAGGCAGTTGCTCTTCTTCCTGTGAAGGTCCTGGATTCTAGGCAGTTGCTCTTCTTCTTGTGAAGGTCCTGGAGTGAGGATGACATGGAGAACTACAGCAGACAGGGATGGACATGTAGCCTCTTCAATTCTTGATCTTATAAACAACTGAGATTTGGGGAATGTTTGTCACCGCAGCATGACATAATCATTCCTAACTTATATACCACTCACTCTCACCCCTGTACAAATCATACATACTTCACTTGCTTTTATGGAAGCATTTCATGCACATCCAGGTCTCCAGGCCTTGACTCATACTCTACTCAGCCTGGGATTCCCCTCAACTGTCCCTTCCTTCACTGATACATGTGGCCTCCATGTTTAAGTGTGAAAGTGAAAGTGTTAGTCACTCAGTCATGTCTGACTCTCTGCAACCACAGGGACTGTAGCTTGCCAGGTTAGTCTGTCCATGGAATTCTCTGGGCAAGAATACTGGAGTGGGTTGCCATTCCCTTCTCCAGGAGATCTTCCCCACCCAGGGACTGAACCCAGGTCTCCTGCATTTGCAGGCATATTCTTTACTGTCTGAGCCACCAGGGAAGTCCATGTTTAAAGTTCAGCTCCAATGTTACCGTCTCTTGGTGGTTTTTCCAAGAGCCCTCCAAATCACCTCCATGTAGTAGGAATCACCTGCAGTTTTCCTAGGATTCTTTGCAAGTATAATGTAAATATAGTGTTGTCATAGTTTATCTTATTCTTTTATTCATTGGAAGGACTAATACTGAAGCTGAAGCTCCAATGCTTTGGCCACCTGATGTGAAGAACTGACTCACTGGAAAAGCCCTTGATACTGGAAAAGCCCTTGATGCTGGGAAAGATTGAGGGCAGAAGGGAGAAGGGAGCAACAGAGGATGAGATGGTTAATGGCATCACCAACTCAATGGATATGACTTTGAGCAAATTCCAGGAGACAGTGAAGGACAGGGAAGCCTAGCGTGCTGCAGTCCATGGGGTCGCAAAGAGTGAGACACGACTTAGCCACTGAACAATAGTTTATCTTGTGTTTTCAACTAGATGGTGAGCCTTGGGAAGAGCCCCCATCAGATACTTCAGCATTTTCATTGTGACCTGCATAAGCTTTGTTCAGTTGAATTTAATACCTGTCAAACTCAGTCCCTGGTGGCCCTTTATGTCCCTAGTGGCTTTCTCTGGCCCTGGGTGCAACTTTGGACCATTTGCCTTGCCTTCTTCTCATTCTTCTGGCTATAGTGAGACACCTCAGTCTCTACAGTTCAGCAATGGTGATGATGGAGGGGGAGAGGAAAGGAAAGAAAAGAGACACATACTAGTTTTATCTGGTAGTGGTATAAAAACATCGATTTGATTATTTAGAAAAAAAAAATGACTCTCCAGTGCAAGGCAATTGTGACAAGCACAGACATAGTATTGCTAATGGCTTCCAAAGCTGGTCTTAGGATCTCAGAGTTGGCATACGGCCAAGATGGGACTTGTCTGGGAGGCTATGTTGTTCAAGGCTTTCCTCTTAAAATTTCTTTTCGATGAAATATGGCTTGTCAAAAATACTAGTATTTTTTTCAATCATTTTCATTCTATCTGGCAAAAGATGTTAGTGTTTTGGGTTTTTTGTACAAATACGGAAACATCATCATCACCACCTCTCACAGGTATGCATCTAACACTTGTCACCCAGCTCACCTTGAGCCTGTGAGTAGCCTGGGGAAGAAAGCAGAACAACATTGACCAACTGCATTTTACTCATGGAGAAACTATAGCCCAGAGCAAGGAGGTCATTCACCCCCAGCCACAAGCAGTTGGGGCCAATATGGGAATTTGGACTCCAAGCTCTTAGACCAGGGGTCTCCGCCCTGAGATACATTCCGGTCTGACGGCCACTATGACCACGTGCCCCACCCATCAGCACTGCCATCATTCCCCAGTTGGGAGACCCGCAGGCCTCTTGCATACCACCACAGAGCTGATTGACAATGTTTCAAAACTAATTTTATTCCAACAGATGAATCTATTTGTGAAGCAGAAATAGAGACACAGATGTAGAGAACAAATGTATGGACCCCAAAGGGGAAGGAGGGGTGGGATGAAATGGGAGATTGAGACTGAAATGTATACACTACTATGTATAAAATAGATAACTAACGAGAACCTACCATTTAACACAGGTAACTTTACTCAATACTCTGCGGTAACAAAGAGGACATATATGGATACGTATAGCTGATTCTATTCGCTGTTCATTTCCAAGGAAGCCATTCAATATCACAGTAAACCAAGCTTATACCCCAGCTAGTAAAGCTGAAGAAGCTGAAGTTGAACAGTTCCATGAAGACCTACAAGACCTTCTAGAACTAACACCCCAAAAAGATATCCTTTTCATTATAGGGGACTGGAATGCAAAAGTAGGAAGTCAAGAGATACCTGGAGTAACAGGCAAAATTGGCCTCGGGGTACAGAATGAAGCAGGACACAGGCTAATAGAGTTTTGCAAAGAGAACACACTGCTCATAGCAAACACCTTCTTCCAACAACACAAGAGAAGACTCCACACATGGACATCACCAGGATATCAGATGTTTGAGTAAGCTCTGGGAGTGGATGATGGACATGGAAGCCTGGCAAGCTGCAGTCCATGGGGTCACAAAGAGTCGGACACAGCTGAGTAACTGAACTGATAGCTGATTCACGGGCTTCCCTGGTATCTCAGCTGGTAAAGAATCCACCTGCAGTGCAGAAGACCTGGGTTTGGTTCCCGGGTTGGGAAGATCTCCTGGAGAAGGGATAGGCTACTCACTCCAGTGTTCGTGGGTTTCTCTGGTGGCTCAGATGGTAAAGAATTTGCCTGCAATGTGGGAGTCTGGGTTCGATCCCTGTGTTGGGAAGATCCCCTGGAGGAGAGCATGGCAACCCACTCCAGTATTCTTGCCTGGACAATCCCCATGGACAGAGGAGCTTGGTGGGCTGCAGTCCATTGGGTCACAAAGAATCAGACATGACTCAGTGACTAAGCACAGCACCACACATAGCTGATTCACTAACTTTTCTGTTAGCACAGCAGAAACTAACATATTGTAAAGCAACTAAACTCCAATAAAAATTTTTAAAAAATAATAACTTCATTCCAGATAGACTGACCCAGCTTTCTGTCAACTCTACAAATACATTGTGCCACCCATATGGGACTGAACCCCTCAACACAGTGCTCCCTGTCTCCCACAGTCCCATTCATGACTTTGTCCTTTTAAGTCCCTGTCTGCCTGCTGGGTGTATCTCCCCCAACACTCCCAGCCTCACCTGTTTATTTCCACTCATTGAGAGGCAGGTGCGACTGAGCAGTTAAGACTACACCCTCCGACCTTAGACTCCTGGGAGTTAACTCTTGATTTTACTGCAATTAAATGTGTGTTGCTTTGGGCACATAACTTCCCTGCACTTGGTTTTCTTCTTTATAAAATGTATTTTAAAATGAGTTTATAATAATAGCACCATACAGGGCGATGAGGATGGACCTGATATACTCAGCCCAGTCCCTGTTTGCCTTTGTGATCATTTCAGTGCATCTTCATGGCCTCTTTTGGACTCTCACCCAGACTTTTCTTCCATCGATGTGTTCGTGTCCCTTCCAGAGAATAGAGTCCATGCCCTGTGATGTTTTCCCTCTTATATCTTTCACATTTGTTTTGTATCATTATGATAATCTCACAACTGTTATCATGTGTAACTTTGATAGCTGTCTGTGGTAAGCAGATCTCTAAAACAGCCCCTCATAAAAAGAAAAGTATACCGCCCCCAAACCTCTGTCCCTGATGTATACACCCAGCATAATCCTAGGACTGTGAATATGATGACTTTCGATCCCATGATTAGGTCACATTGTGACACTAACATATAACATATGTTATATGTTATATGGCAGAGTTGAAATTAAAAACGAGATGTTGCCTCGATGGGGCTGTCCTAATCGCATGAGTTTTTTACATTTGGGTCTAGAGGTCAGAGAAGGCAAGTCGGAGATTTGAAGTGTTGGGGAGACTGGACATGAAGAAGTTCACCGTTGCTGGTTTTGACCATGGAGAAGGCAAAGTGGCAAGAAATATGAAAGTGGTCCCTGGCTGAGAGCCAGTAACGAGATTGGGACCTCAGTCCTACAACCACAAGAAAATGAATTCTGCCAACAACTGGTTTCGAAGGGGATCCCATGCCCCAGCTGAGAATGCAGCCAGCTGACATCCTGATTCCACCCTTGCAAGTACCCGAGAAGAGAACCCAGCCAGCGTGTGTCTAGACTCTGGATTTACACACTGTAGGTAACAAGTAGAAGCTGTCTTGAGACGCTGAGGTTTTTATGATTTGTTGCATAGCAGACATAAAAATTCTTAGGACTGACATGAAAAATCACCATGAATTTGGTGATCTTAAGCCACAGAGATTTACTCTCTCCCAGTTCCAGAAACCAGGAGTCTGAAGCAAGGTGTCGACAGGGTCGTGCTCCCCGCAAATGCTCTGGGGAGAATCCCCTTTGTCTTCCAGATTCTGGTGGCTCTGGGTGTTCCTTGACTCGTCACTGCATTACTTTAATCTGTGTCTCCTCTTCTCATCGTCTTCTTCTCCTCTAGTCTCTACATCTCCTCCTGTTCTGTCTCATATAAGGATATTTGTCATGAATATAGGATCCACCCATATCAAGATCCTTAATTTAATAACCTCTTCAAAGAATCTTTTTCCAAATAAGTTCACACTCACACTGTCTAGGTATCAGGATATTGGGCATACCTTTTGGGAGCCACTATTCAATCTGCTGGAACAAGTAAGACAGGAAGTAGGTCTCCTTATCATTGTGTTTTCAGAGTGGAAACTGCAGAGGGAATGGGCGAGTAGAGATCTTCCAATTTCAAGTTGTGTAGGTTCCACTACACCTGTTTCTCCAACAGCACAAGGTTGGACAGACAATAGTGCTGATACATAATTGTGGATTAATTGAAAACCAAAATCAGTCATGTGAGAACAGAAAAGGACTACAGTGTTCAGAAAAAGATTCATTATTGAGGAGAAACTTCTCTCTTCTGTAAGATCTTTGAATCTGTCTAAAGAGAGAGTATTTTCATTCTTGATTAAAATGACTAAAAGTTGTTATGAGAGGAGAGGCTTGGAAGCTTTCCAAAGAGGCACCATTCCATATGGATTAGAGAAAGGAGACAGGAGGGAGAACCTTCTGCTGAGAATAGTCTGGAAGCAAATTGACCTGAGTGACCTTGGGTAAGTCATGGAAACTTTCTGAGTCTCTCTCTCTGAACCATGAGAAGAACAATATTCCTTATCTCACTGTAGATTTTTAAAGACCATATGAAATGATGCCAAAGCCTTTGACTGTGTGGATCACAATAAACTGTGAAAAATTCTGAAAGAGATGGGAGTACCAGACCACCTGACCTGCCTCTTGAGAAATCTGTATGCAGGTCAGGAAGCAACAGTTAGAACTGGACATGGAACAACAGACTGGTGCCAAATAGGGAAAGGAGTATGTCAAGGCTGTATATTGTCACTCTGCTTATTTAACTTATATGCAGAGTACATTATGAGAAACGCTGGACTGGAAGAAACACAAGCTGGAATCAAGATTGCCAGGAGAAATATCACCTCATATATGCAGATGCTGCTGCTGCTGCTAAGTTGCTTCAGTCGTGTCCGACTCTTGGCGACCCCAAGGACTGCAGCCCACCAGGCTCCCCAGTCCCTGGGATTCTCTAGACAAGAACACTGGAGTGGGTTGCCATTTCCTTCTCCAATGCATGAAAGTGGAAAGGGAAAGTGAAGTTGCTCAGTCGCTCAGCGACCCCATGGACCGCAGCCTACCAGGCTCCTCCATCCATGGGATTTTCCAGGCAAGAGTGCTGGAGTGGATTGCCATTGCCTTCAAGATATGCAGATGACACCACCCTTATGGCAGAAAGTGAAGAGGAACTAAAAAGCCTCTTGATGAAAGTAAAAGAGGAGAGTGAAAAAGTTGGCTTAAAACTCAACATTCAGAAAACAAAGATCATGGCATCCAGTCCCATCACTCCATGGGAAATAGATGGAGAAACAGTGGAAACAGTGTCAGACTTTATTTTTTTGGGTTCCAAAATCACTGCAGATGGTGATTGCAGCCATGAAATTAGAAGACGCTTACTCCTTGGAAGAAAAGTTATGACCAACCTAGATAGCATATTCAAAAGCAGAGACATGACTTTGCTGACTAAGGTTCGTCTAGTCAAGGCTATGGTTTTTCCAGTGGTCATGTATGGATGTGAGAGTTGGACCGTGAAGAAGGCTGAGCACTGAAGAATTGATGCTTTTGAACTGTGGTGTTGGAGAAGACTCTTGAGAGTCCCTTGGACTGCAAGGGGATCCAAACAGTCCATTCTGAAGGAGATCAACCCTGGGATTTCTTTGGAAGGAATGATGCTAAAGCTGAAACTCCAGTACTTTGGCCACCTCATGCGAAGAGTTGACTCATTGGAAAAGACTTTGATGGTGGGAGGGATTGGGGGCAGGAGGAGAAGGGGACGACCGAGGATGAGATGGCTGGATAGCATCACTGACTCGATGGATGCGAGTCTGAGTGAACTCTGGGAGTTGGTGATGGACAGGGAGGCCTGGGGTGCTGCGATTCATGGGATCGCAAAGAGTCGAACATGACTGAGCGACCGAACTGAACTGAACTGAACTGATATGAAATGATGGTAATAAGACTGCTCACTGAGGGGATAAACACTAACTAAGCGACTTACACATACTAAGTCATTTATGTGGTCAGTACTTCCTCCCATTTCACAGATGAAGAAACTGAGGCACTTAGTGCTAAGTTCCGGAAGCTACCTTCTTATAACTTTGTACTAACTGTATCAGTTAGGTTAGGAGTTCCTTTAAAAAGGAACCACGGTAAGCAAAATAGAATGAGAAATTTTAAAAAGTAAGAATTAGACTTTATGTAACTGTGGGAGTTGGTCAAGCAGTCTGTGTGCTGGTCTTGTCCTCAGCAGGGCAAGGAGGGATGGACACGACGTAAGAGAGGATAAGGCCAAACTGGAAGCAGCAGGAAAGTGGGGTCCTTGTCTCACCGTCACTGCTCCATCCTCAGCTACACAGGCGACCTGAAGGGTTAGTTGGTGTCCTCCACATGACAGCATGTGCATCTGGCCTGGGACCACTAGAGGCTGGAAGAGCAGGTGTTGCTGCCGCCCAAGGCCACAAAGGCGGACACGCAGATCAATGACAAAGCATGGGAGCAGCATCAGTGTCTGGCCCACTGCCTTCAGAGCATAACAGAATGGCTGGGGGTTCACACTCATCTTCTAGGTCTCCCACAAATATTTTCTGTAGCCAGTCTGTGAAGCCTGTAGGGAGGAGAATTCTGGGAAATACAGTCTCAGCTCTGCTAACCTGATAAGCGACACATTCTTCAGTTACTCAAATATGAAAGCACCCAGGAGAGTGCCTGGACCAGGTAGTTCTTTCCTTGTGTGTGCGTACTAAGTCACTTCAGTCACGAACGACTCCTTGTGACCCCATGGACTGTAGCCTGGCAAGCTCCTCTGTCCATGGGGCTTCTCCAGGCGAGAATACGGGAGTGGGTTGCCATTCCCTTTTAAGGGGATCTTCTTGACCCAGAGATTGAAGCAGGGTCTCCTGCATTGCTGGCATATTTACTATCTGAGCCACCAGGGAAGCCCAAATTGGGTATTTGAACCCAGTCCTGTCTGAATTCAAAGCCCCTGTTCTCATCACTTCAAGGAGGACTGAAAGATTGGCTGAAGTTTTGGACTTTGAGGTTTTTCCAACTTTGAAAGTCTGAGATTCTTGGGAATGTGAGGCTGGGTCTTAAAATTATTTTTTTTCAAACTGTGTTTCTTAGGATCTGAGAAAAGGAGGCTAGGTTGTTTCTTCAAAAATGAAGAAACACTTTAAAGCCTGTATTCATTATAGTTTTTCCTCTTGAAGCTTTTCAGTCTCAAATTCAAAGCAAAATTTTAACAATAAACTCTGACTTTCCAGAAATCAGTTGCAATCACCTTTTTGTTCTTTTAATTGAGCCGCTTTGCAATTATTGGAAAATTTTTTTTTAATGAGCATGCTTTCCTTCTCTCAGATGACGATTATGATTCTTCTTTTGAGAAGGAAAAAAATGGATCCTCAACAGGTGCCTTTGGCCAACATCACAACAAACCAAGAAGAGGATAGGATGTGATGAATGTGGGGTTATCTGTCCTCATGCTGGGACCATCCTTGGGGTGATGACAGGGAGCCCCAAACTGATGCCCAAAGCCTGATATTACTTGGATTTGTCTCTTTTAACTCTGTTCTTGATTTCCTATTTGCTGTTTTATTCACTTGAGTAATTCTGTGTTCAGAAACGGGTCTGCAGGACTATTTCTTGTCTTTTAAAAAATTTCATCCTTTATAACAAGAATCTTTGCCTCTGGGGATCTGAGCATGAAGACTCAGAGTGGAAGGGCTCCTGTGTTGGGTTCTGAGATGACCTTCACTCTGCACGCGTGATTTCACACTTGCTAAGTCCTTCAGTCGTGTCCGACTCTGTGTGACCCTATGGACTGTAGCCCACCAGGCTCCTCTGTCCATGGGATTCTCCAGGCAAGAAACTGGAGTGGGTTGCCTTTTCCTTCTCCAGGGGATCTTCCTGACCCAGGGATTGAACCTGGGTCTCTTATGTCTACCTGCTTTGGTAGGCGGGTTCTTTACCACTAGTGCCACCACAAATCCTCACTGGACATCACTTTGTCCAGGCTCTCTGGTGCAGCGAGATTAGGTGGGAAAGGAACAAGTCTCACAGGCTGTGCAAGCACACATTTTAACTGAACAGATAAAGAGCAGGCTTGTGTGCGAACACACATTCTAACTGAACAGATCAAGAGATCAGGCTTGACTCACACTCCAGGTCACTGGCTGCTCTGAATCTCACCATCTACAACTGCAGACACCCCTGAGGTACAGAGCTTGAGAAGCAGCGGGCATCAGCATTGATGGGGTGCCCCCTCTGGGTGGGGCATCACTCCATTTCACCCTCATGGCAACACCAGGTGGAAACTGTCATTGCCATTTTGAAGCGGAACAAACCGAGGCTCTGAGACATGGAGGCCCTCACCCGGGATCACAGAACCAGCAGGAAGAGCTGCTCCTCAAACTGGGGGCAGGCACTCCTGGACCCTCCCTGAATCCCATGCTCCCACACCTCCCTCCCAGCCTGGGTGGAAGAAGGCACAGGCAACAAGCTCACATGTCTCAGCCTCACTGTCCTCCTAGGCCGATCTTTTGTGGAATACCCGGTCCCTTTGGCAGCAGGTGCTCGCTTTCTTCTTGAGGAGAGGGGCTGCTGCCTTCCAGAACTCCGAGTCCCCTGAAGCCCTGCGGTGAGATGAACACCTTGGCTCTCACCCAGCTCAGCTGGCAGAAGAGGCTCATTAATAACACAGGAGAGGAGACGGAGGCAGCCTTTGCCCAGTGATGTGCTGGGAGGTTGCCCATCTTAGCAGCACAGAAACGAGGGCTTGTAGGGATTTCATTTTAAGGCCCAACAGGGGATGGGTCTTCCTCATCTCCCCATCACTTCTGGGTAGAGGATCTGACACCCTTGGGGCAGAGCCACTGGGACCAGGGACAGACAGTCAGGCCAGAAGCTAGAAGGCAAAGAGGATGGCATAAGAGACAGAATCCCTGGGGGAGGGATGGGTTCGTCAGATAGGGCCTGGGGACCGGGTCTGGGGCCGAGGTGGACTCACAGGGCTGCCTGCCTGGCCCCACCCTCCACCCCGCCCTCTGGGCTCTGCTGCCCAGCCTGACCAGCAAGGCGCTCTCCACCAGGCTCTGAGGAAAAAGCCTTGGTGGTTGGCAGGAGAGGTTTTCTCAAACAGCTTCCATAGCAACCAGCGGGAACTGAGAGAAACAGCCCAATAGCTCCTGGTTGCTTAGCAAGTGCTGGCAAGCGGCAGTCATGGTGTGTACCTGCCGAGGTGGGGGTGGGTGAGAGTCGGGGAGGGGGCAGGGAAGGCTGTGCAGATTGTCTTTCCTCTGATTTTTCCTTTTTTTCTTTCTGTTAAAGGGGCTTACGGTCAGAGTATAGTGAACACTCCAGGCCTGCAGCCTGCCTCCCTTCTCTTCCAACAACCCTGGCTCTCTCAATGGGAGGGGATCTCATCGAACATTCCACCTATCGAGTCCAAGCTCTATTCATCCCAGCCACTTGAATACCTGAGGACCTGGGTGAGTCTCCAGGGGCCCGGTCAGTCCTGGGGAGAATGGACTTGTGAACAGGCTTGGAGAGGCAGCCCAGGGCCTCAGGTATTTGGACAGTGAGTTGGGGCAGAGATTCAGGTGAGGGAAGCTTCCTTGGTGCAAAGGACAGAACACTGAGTGAGGAAGGGCGCTGCTGTGGGGGCCTGGAGGGACCTCAGCCTGGGTCTGTGGGTGGGGCTCTTTGCCATCTGGCTCCCATATCCTCCTTGAGTGGTAGCTTCTGGCTATGTTTGGAATCTGGGAGCCTCACTTTTTAAAAATTAATTAATTTTTAAGTTGAGTATAGTTGGTTTACAATGTGTTAGGAAAATCCTATGGATGGAGGAGCCTGGTAGGCTGTAGTCCATGGGGTCGCTAAGAGTCAGATACGACTAAGCAACTTCCCTTTCACTTTTCACTTTCATGCACTGGAGAAGGAAATGGCAACCCACTCCAGTGTTCTTGCCTGGAGAATCCCAGGGACGGGGGAGCCTGGTGGGCTGCCGCTATGGGGTCACACAGAGTCGGACACGATTGAAGTGACTTAGCAGCAGCAGCAGCAGTAGTTTCCGGTGTATAGCAAAATGATTCAATTATACATATATATTTTTTTTCATGTTCTTTCTCATTACAGATATTACAAGATACTGAATAAAGTTCCCTGTGGTATCCAGTAGGTCCTTATTGTTTACCTATTTCACATATAGCAGTTTGATCTGCTAATCCTGATCTCCTAATTTATCCTTCTCCCCTCCTTTTCCTTTGGTAACCAGAAGTTTGTTTTCTATGACTGTGAGTCTGTTTTCTATTTTGTAAATAAGTTCATCTGTATCATACTTTAGATTCCACATATAAATGATGTCATATGGTATTTGTCTTTCTCTGACTTGCTTCATTTCGTATGATAATCTCTAGGTCCATCCGTGATGCTGCAAATGGCATTATTTCATTCTTGATTATGGCTGAGTAATATTCCTATACATTACTATATATATAAGCTCCCTCAGTGGCTCAGCAGTGAAGACTCTGCCTGCCAATGCAGGAGACACAGGTTCGATCCCTGGGTCAGGAGGATCCCCTGGAGAAGGAAATGGCAACCCATTCCAGTATTCTTGCCCGGGGAACCCCATGGACAGGTGAGCCTGGTGGGCTGCAGTCCATGGGGTCTCGAAGTCAGACATGACTTGGTGACTTAGTGACCAAACAATAACAGGCACACAGTCCATATTCACAGTCTATATTCATCTGTGGATGGTCATTTTCATTGCTTCCATGTCTTGGCTATTGTAAACAGTGCTTCACTGAACACTGGCCCACATATCTTTTCAAATTAGAGCTTTCTCTGGATATATGCCAATTACTAGATCATATTGCAAGTCTATTTTTAGTCCTTTAAGGAGCTTCCATACTGTTCTCCATAGTGGTTGCACCAATTTACATTCCCATCCATGGTGTAGGAGGGCTCCCTTCTGACAGCCTCACTCTGAGGACATGGTGGGCCAGCATGGTTTCTAGAGGTGGACAGCGCCAGGGCGGTGGCCTTCAAGGGGCCCAGCTGATACTCCTCCCAAGTCCTCATGGAGCCTGCAGCTTCTCCAGGTGGTCCGCCTCCTCGTTCTTAGAGAGCAAGCCTAGGTCCAGATGCACCATTTTCTTGTGATGCCCTCTTCCTCCTTCAGTTTTCTGAACTGCAGATGTCTAACTTTGCTGGCTAAGGTCCATCTAGTCAAGGCTATGGTTTTTTCAGCAGTCACGTATGGATGTGAGAGTTGGACTGTGAAGAAGGCTGAGCACTGAAGAATTGATGCTTTTGAACTGTGGTGTTGGAGAAGACTCTTGAGAGTCCCTTGGACTGCAAGGGTATCCAACCAGTCCATTCTGAAGGAGATCAGCCCCGGGATTTCTTTGGAAGGAATGATGTGAAAGCTGAAACTCCAGTACTTTGGCCACCTCAAGCGAAGAGTTGACTCACTGGAAAAGACTTTGATGCTGGGAGGGATTGGGGGCAGGAGGAGAAGGGGACGACAGAGGATGAGATGGCTGGATGGCATCAAGGACTCGATGGACGTGAGTCTGGGTGAACTCTGGGAGTTGGTGATGGACAGGGAGGCCTGGGGTGCTGCGATTCATGGGGTCACAAAGAGTAGGACACTACTGAGCGACTGAACTGAACTAAACTGAACCTGAGTTGGGTTTCCCTCTCCTTTCATTTCTCATTGTCATCTGGCACAGTCTCTCTACCTTTCATGCCAGGAAGGCAGGAGGGTCAGGAGAGAAGCTGGGCAGATAGCTGGTTTCATCATTAGATTGCATTATACCCTGAGAAGCCCTTGACACTGACCTCCTTTGTGATAGGAGCCGTGTTTGACTCATTTGGGCATCTCAGTCCCTTGAGCAGGGAAGGCTCAGAGGAGTTCTGTCGAGTGAGAGAAAGAGGGAAGAGAGTCGGAAGGGATGGGGGCTGGTGTGAGCCTCCTCTGCAGGTAGGAGATGTGGCTGCCGGAGGGGATGGTGAGAGCAAAGCTTGGAAAGCTGAGCACTTGGCAGAGTTGATCTTTGGTGCTGGGCCAGGGGGTTGAATAACCACAAGATCCCTTTCCTTTTTACTCTATTTAAAACCAAAGACCCTGGAGAAGGGCATGGCAACTCACTCCAGTATTCTTGCCTGGAGAATACCATGGGCAGAGGAGCCTGGTGGGCTACAGTCTATAGGGTCACAGAGTCAGACACGACTGAGCGACTAACATAGAGACACGCAGACACACACACACAAAACCAAAGGACTTTGTTGGTTGGCCAGTGGTTAAGACTTCACCTTCCAATGCAGGGGGGTGCATGTTCCATTCCTGATCAGGGAGCTAGGACCCCAAATACCTCTTGGCCAGAGAACTAAAACATAAAACAGGAGCAAGATTGTAACAAATTCAATAAAGACTTTAGAAATGGCTCACATCAAAAAAGAAATATTAAAAATACCTATGGCTGATTCATGTTGATATATGGCAGTAACCAATACAATACTGTAAAGCAATTAGCTTCCAATTAAAAAAAATTAAATTTAAAAAAGATAGATACCCAGCAAAAAAACAAAATAAAATTAAACAGAAGGAGGTTCACAACTTGCAGAACTGCCGGTCCATGGGCCAGGCCCAGGAAACAATGCTATATTGTTTGGGCTGCTCCACGGCTAGACCAGCCTCTGCACCCAGGCCCTGCTGGTGAGGCTGGGGCTCTCTTCCTTGGGCCATCCTGCAGATCTGGACTGATGGTAATGCATCAGTCATTCATGCAAACCCCTGGGAGGGTCCTGGGCAGGTGGTTTCCAGGACACCTAGTTGGTTTCCATAAAGGTGGGTTTCCATGTGGGCAGAAAAGCCCACAAATGACCTGGTGAAAGCAAGAGCTTGGGGTTAGCCGGGAGGACAGGGTTCAGGCTCTGGCTATTGTCCTGGGCCAGCTGGGCTGCCTTGCTGGGGGCTGGGCCTTGAGGGTCAAACTCCTTATATGGAACATAGGGATTGGCGTCCCTGCCCTAGGGGCTGCTGTGAGGATTAGATCACCTAATCTGTGTCCAGCCTTTGGCAGAGGGTCAGGTAGCGCTCATAGGGAGTTTTGTGACGTCACAGGTCATATAAAGGCCTAGTCTAGGGGGCCACATCCCCACCTTCCCTCTGATCTGAACTTTGTGTGGGGGACAGTGGCCCAGGCTGGTGTTGTCCATAGCAGAAGACAGGACAGCCAAGTGGCCCAATTTTAGGGATGGCTCTTCTGTCTCCAAAACGCAGTCTTCCTGAGCCCAGAGTTCACATCCCCAGGACTCTTTCCCTCCACCATCTCATTTCCTCTTCCCACCTTGTAAGTTACCAAAGGCCCAGAGGCTTCCACTGTTTGTTAGTTATGGACTGGGCACTGAGCCTAGTGCTGGGAGAACTAAAACCAAACAGAAGAAAAAGCCCCCAGAAACTCTCAGAGGAGAAGCCAGCAGGCAGTACTGTGGCCTGGGGGTCAGGGGTTGTAGCGGATGTCACTTGCCCGCTTACAAGTGGCAGAGTTAGAATTTAAACCTACATTGGTCTGGTCCCCAGTGGGGTGCTCTTAAGTTTGTTTCACGGATTAAAGGACTCAGGCTTTGGACTTCCCTGATGGTCTAGTGGTTAAGAATCCGCCTGCCAATGCAGGGGATGTGGGTTCAATCTCTGGTCCAGGAAGATTGAGGCAACTAAGCCCATGCACCACAACTACTGAGCTGGCATGCTGCAGCTACCGAGGCCTGCACACCCTAGAGCATGGCCTCCACAGTAAAAGAAACCACCACAGTGAGAAACCCAGGAACTGCAACTAAAAAGTAGCCCACTTGTCACAACTAGAGAAAGCCTGCACCCAGCAATAAAGACCTAGTGTAGCCAAAAAAAAAAAAAAAAAGAAAAGAAAGAAAAGAAAAGAAAAAAAGAGGACTCAGGCTTTATTAAGGGATGAATTTTTCTTACCCCAGCTCAGCTGACTCCGTGGATGGACCTAGGTCTCTCTGGAGAGGCAGCTGGGTAGCTAGGGGGCTGGGTGTCCCCCGGCCCCTGGTTGTCTCACGCTGCTCACAGACTAGCTCTGTAGAAGGTCTCGGTTGCAGAGCCCTCACTCTACTTTCATTCGCTATAAAAACAAATGCTGGGAGTGGATTTAGTGGTTGTGAAATTTAAAAGGCAAGTGCAGAGCTGGGAGGCATTTCCTTAAGCACGAAGTAATGAAGGGGCCGGCCTGCCCTCCCAGCACGCCGCACATGGTTAGAATTAGCGGCAGCTGCAAAGTCATTCCACGGCCCCGCCGGGCCCTCCCCGGTGGAGAAGAGTCCTCTCGCCTCCTTTTCTTTTCTTTTCTTTTTTTTTTTTTTAAGATTTCATTTCTCAGAGGAGTTTTAGGTTCACAGCAAAACTGAGAGACAGGAACAGAGATTTCTCATATGCCTCCTGCTCCCCTGTCCACAGCCACCCCCATTATCAGCATCCCCCTGCCCAGCCCCCAACAAGAGGAACACTTGTTATAACCGCTCTCGACAAATCTGCACTGACACATTGTGTTGTTGTGTTTAGTTGTTTCAGTCGTGTCTGACTCTTTGTGACCCTGTGGACTGTAGCCCGCCAGGCTCCTCTGTCCATGGGATTTCCCAGGCAAGAATACTGGAGTGGATTGCCATTTCCTTCTCGTGGGGATATTTCCGACTTAGGGATCAAACTGCATTGGCAGGCAGATTCTTTACCACGGAGCCACCAGGGAAGCCCTACACTGACATCATAATCATCAAAGTCCATGGTTTACTTTAGAGTTCTCTCTCAGGATTGTCCATTCCATGAGTTTGGGCCAAAGTGTCCACTGACACGTCTCCATTATGACAGAGCAGCAGACATTAATAGAGCGTTAGAGACAGAGCAGTTTCACGGCCCTAAAATCTGCTGGCTCCACCTATCCATACCTCTCTGCTCACAACCCCTGGCAACCACTGATCGTTTGACTGGCTTCACCGTTTTGCCTTTTCCACAGTATCATATAGTTGGAATCATACAGTATGCAGCCTTTACAGATTGACTTCTTTCACTTATATGCATTTAAGTTTCTTCTGTGTCTTTTCTCAGTTTAATAGCTCATTTCTTTTTGTGGTGAATAATATCCCATTGTCTGCATGCACCATATTTTACCTACCATCCATTCACCTACTGAAGGACATTTTGGTTGCTTCCGAGTTTTTAGCAATTGTGAAGAAAGCTGCTAAAAACATGCATGAGCAGATTTTTGTGTGGATATAAATTTTTTATCTCCTTTGGGTGTACAGCATGAAGCACAACTACTGGATCATATGGTCAGAGGATGTTTAATTTCAGAGGATGAGATGGTTGGATGACATCACTAACTCAATGGACATGAGTCTGAGCAGACTCCAGGAGACAGTGGGGGAAAGAAAAGCCTGGCATGCTGCAGTCCATGGGGTTGCAAAGAGTTGGAGATGACTAAATGTTTGAATAACAACAAATGTTTAATTTTGTAAGAACTGCCGAACTGTCTTCTGAAGTTTGGGTAGTGGCTGAGCCATTTTGTACCCTCACCAGCAAAAAACGAGAGTTCCTGATGCTCCATGCTTTCATCAGCATTTGGTATTTTCAGTATCAGGATTTTGGCCATCCTCACAGGTGTTCCCGGTCCTCTTCATGAAGAGGGGAAGCTCTAATAGAGGTGGGGGGAGGGTCCTTCCATGCAGGGAGCATTTAGAGAACTTAATAGCACAAATTGTCATCTCTTATTGAAATATATTACCACTCCACTCACTCTCAATGATTCATTTAGAGTTTCATGTATTAACCAATCAATCAATATATATATATATATATATACTTTACATTCATTCTTCTCATATTTACCTACCACAGGAAAATGACACTTCAAGGAATAAAAACTCCTGTTAGGAGGAACGCACATATTTTTGTGGTAACAGACACATAAAAAATTGCAGTTCAGCAAAATAAGTGCCATTATGTAAAGATGCGCAAAATGCCATTTGGCTCAGCATTTGCTGAGCAGATGGGAACATCCTGATAGGCTTCAAGGAGGTGGTGTCCCTGAAGAATGGGTAGGTACAGATTCAGGGCTCATCATGGGAGGAACCCATAGCCCAGTGTGGTTGAGATATAGGAGGAAAGGCAGAAGGAGGAGGCCCTTGACTCTGAAGAAAGCTGAATTTAAAAAGAAAAATTTAAGGGTAAATCCAATCATCCAGGGCTTCCCCAGTGGCTCAGTGGTAAATAATCTGCTTGCAATGCAAGAGCTGCAGAAGATGTGTGTTTGATCTTTAGGTCTGGGAAGATCCCCTGGAGGAGGGAATGGAAACCCACTCCAGTATTTTTGGAGAATTCCTGGAGAATTCCATGGACAGAGGAGCCTGGCAGGGTATGGTTCATAGGGTCTCAAAGAGTCAGACATGATTTAAGTGACTTAGCACTCATGCATCCAATCCCAGACACCCCTGAGTTCCATGTTTAGGAGCTAGGATCTTGCCTTTCAGGAAACAGGAGCCATTGGCAAGCTTTCATTTCTCTTTCCAGGCCAGAGAGGAGCACTTGAGCTTGTCACTGAGAGACATTTCAATTCCCCTCATCGGTGGCACCTTGCATGAGAGAATTTCTTGGGGTCTAACAGCTCAGCTGGTAAAGAACTCACCTGCAATGCAGGAGACCCCAGTACGATTCCTGGGTTGGGAAAATCCCCTGCAGAAGGGATAGGTTACTCACTCCAGTATTTGTGGGCTTCCCTGGTGGCTCAGAATGTGAAGAATCTTCCTGCAATGTTGGAGATCTGGGTTCGATTTCTGGGTTGGGAAGATCCCTTGGAGGAGGGCATGGCAACCCACTGCAGTATTCTTGCCTGGAGAATCCCCATGGTCAGAGGAGCCTGATGAGCTACCGTCCATGGGGTTGCAGCAAGTTGGGCATGACTGAGCAACTAAGCACAACAAAGCAGAGGACTTCAAGGGTCCCTTGCCAAGGCCTGGCACCTTCTTGAGGCTAACGGCTCCCAGTTGACTGGACCATTGGCATTCTGGACTCTCAGCTGAATTTTCCTGTGTCTTTGGATTGCACTCCCAAGCAGCTCCGTACCTTGAGGACTCCATCTGGGAACTGGCTCCAGGGCTCGGGGGCCATTCCCCAGCAGGGCACTGCCAGAAACATCTGCTCAGGCCAGCGAGCAAGACCTCTTGTTGCTACTTGTCACTCTTCTCTCTCTTTCTGTTCTTTAAGACAACAATTGTTGTTTCTGTTTTTCAAGAAAGATGTTATGGTCCATGGTGCTTTGGAAACCTTTTGGCAGGCCTAAGTCTTTAGGATAGGACTCAGATGCCCCCAGGTCCTAGGAGGCCTTGGCATGCCAGTCACAGGTGACGACAGCCTCAGGGCCTGCAGGAACCTTTATGTGTGTGAGCGCCTGTGTGTACATGTGTGTATGCACATGTGTACACATGAGGCATTTCTGAGCCTTTGTTATTACTGAGAGGGGCGTTGCCTTTAACACCATGTATTTTTAGGGCCCTTGTCACATAGGGTCAGTCAAGTTCAAGGCCTGATGTGGGTGCAGAAAGAATCGATTCTTTCCCTCATTGACAGCCCTCAGGGTCAGAGTGGCTTTGACCATTAGACACTAAGGTGGCTCAGACGGTAAAGCCGTCTGTCTACAATGAGGGAGACCCGGGTTCGATCCCTGGGTGGGAAGATCCCCTGGAGAAGGAAATGGCAATCGACTCCAGTACTATTGCCTGGAAAATCCCATGGACAGAGGAGCCTGGTAGGCTACAGTCTATGGGGTCACAAAGAGTCAGACACGACTGAGTGACTTCACTTTCACTATACAGTAACTAGGGTCTATCAGCTTTATAGGAACCTATGGAAAGGTTCGGTATCTGCAAAGCTTATTTGCTCCCAAATATGTAAAGAAGCAGCCAAATTGAATTTTATAAACATTTAACTTGAAGTCTATAAAACAAACAGCTACAACTCAATTCTTTTATAATAATGTAACTAAGCACAAGCGGCTGCCACAGCCAGCGCACTAAGGGCAAGCAGCTGCGAACGAGGCCAGGGTCGGTGGCCAGGAGGAGCCAACCATGCCCGAGGCCAGGGGCAGGGGCCGGGAAGAGCAACCCATGTCCAAGGAGCGGTGGCTATGCTGGCACAGGAGGGCCTAGAGGAGCTATCCCACGTTGAAGATCAGGAAGGGCAGCAGTGAGGAGATACCTTTCATCCAAGGTAAGGAGCAGTGGCTGTGCTTTGCGGGAGCAGCCGTGAAGAGATACCCAACGCTCAAGGTAAGAGAAACCCAAGTAAGATGGTAAGTGTTGCAAGAGGGCATCAGAGGGCAGACACACTGAAACCATACTCACAGAAAACTAGTCAGTCTAATCACACTAGGACCACAGCCTTGTCTAACTCAATGAAACTAAGCCATGCCAGCGGGGGCAACCCAAGACAGGCGGGTCATGGTGGGGAGGTCTGACAGAATGTGGTCCACTAGAGAAAGGGAATGGCAAACCACTTCAGTATTCTTGCCTTGAGAACCCCATGAACAGTATGAAAAGACAAAATAATAGGATACTGAACGAGGAACTCCCCAGGTCAGTAGGTGCCTAATATGTTACTGGAGATCAGTGGAGAAATAACTCCAGAAAGAATGAAGGGATGGAGCCAAAGCAAAACCAATACCCAGCTGTGGATGTGACTGGTGATAGAAACAAGGTCCGATGCTGTAAAGAGCAATATTTCATAGGAACCTGGAAAGTCAGGTCCATGAATCAAGGCAAATAGGAAGTGGTCAAACAAGAGATGGCAAGAGTGAACGTCGACATTCTAGAAATCAGCGAACTAAAATGGACTGGAATGGGTGAACTTAACTCAGATGACCATTATATCTTCTACTGCAGGCAGGAATCCCTCAGAAGAAATGGAGTAGCCATCATGGTCAACAAAAGAGTCTGAAATGCAGTACTTGGATGCAATCTCAAAAACGACAGAATGATCTCTGTTTGTTTCCAAGGCAAACCATTCAATAACACCATAATCCAAGTCTATTCCCCAACCAGTAATGCTGAAGAAGCTGAAGTTGAACAGTTCTATGAAGACCTACAAGACCTTGTAGAACTAACACCCAAAAAACATGTCCTTTTCATTATAGGGGACTGGAATGCAAAAGTAGGAAGTCAAGAAACACCTGGAGTAACAGGCAAATTTGCCTTGGAATGTGGAATGAAGCAGGGCAAAGACTAATAAAGTTTTGCCAAGAAAACTCACTGGTCATAGCAAACACCCTCTTCCAACAACACAAGAGAAGACTCTACACATGGACATCACCAGATGGTCAACACCAAAAACAGATTGATTATATTCTTTGCAGCCAAAGATGGAGAAGCTCTATACAGTCAGCAAAAATAAGACCAGGAGCTAACTGTGGCTCAGATCATGAACTCCTTATTGCCAAATTCAGACTGAAATTGAAGAAAGTAGGGAAAACTGCTAGACCATTCAGGTATGACCTAAATCAAATCCCTTATGATTATACAGTGGAAGTGAGAAATAGATTTAAGGGCCTAGATCTGATAGATAGAGTGCCTGATGAACTATGGAATAAAGTTCATGACATTGTACAGGAGAAAAGAATCAAGACCATCCCCATGGAAAAGAAATGCAAAAAAGCAAAATGGCTGTCTGGAGAGGCCTTACAAATAGCTATGAAAAGAAGAGAGTCAAAAAGCAAAGGAGAAAAGGAAAGATATAAGCATCTGAATGCAGAGTTCCAAAGAATAGCAAGAAGAGATAAGAAAGCCTTCCTCAGTGATCAGTGCAAAGAAATAGAGGAAAAGAACAGAATGGGAAAGACTAGAGATCTCTTCAGGAAAATCAGAGATACCAAGGGAACATTTCATGCAAAGATAGGCATGATAAAGGACAGAAATGGTATGGACCTAACAGAAGCAGAAGATATTAATAAGAGGTGGCAAGAATACACAGAAGAATTGTACAAAAGGATTTTCACAACCCGGATAATCATGATGGTGTGATCACTCATCTAGAGGCAGACATGCTGGAATGTGAAGTCAAGTGGGCCTTAGAAAGCATCACTATGAACAAGGCTAGTGGAGGTGATGGAATTTCAGTGGAGCGATTTCAAATCCTGAAAGACGATGCCGTGAAAGTGCTGCACTCAATATGCCAGCAAATTTGGAAAACTCAGCAATGGCCACAGGACTGGAAAAGGTTTTCATTCCAATCCCAAAGAAAGTCAATGCCAAAGAATGCTCAAACTACCGCACAATTGCACTCATCTCACATGCTAGTAAAGTAATGCTCAAAATTTTTCAAGCCAGGCTTCAACAATACATGAACCGTGAACTTCCTGATGTTCAAGCTGGTTTCAGAAAAGGCAGAGGAAGCAGAGATCAAATTGCCAACATCCGATGGATCATGGAAAGAGCAAGAGAGTTCCAAAACCATCTATTTCTGCTTTATTGACTATGCCAAAGCCTTTGACTGTGTGGATCACAATAAACTGTGGAAAATTCTGAAAGAGATGGGAATACCAGACCACCTGACCTGCCTCTTGAGAAATCTGTATGCAGGTCAGGAAGCAATGGTTAGAACTGGACATGGAGCAACAGACTGGTTCCAAATAGGAAAAGGAGTACGTCAAGGCTGTATATTGTCACCCTGCTTATTTAACTTATATGCAGAGTACATCATGAGAAATGCTGGACTGAAAGAAACACAAGCTGGAATCAAGATTGCCAGGAGAAATATCAATGACCTCAGATATGCAGATGACACCACCCTTATGGCAGAAAGTGAAGAGGAGCTAAAGGGCCTCTTGATGAAGGTGAAAGGGGAGAGTGAAAAAGTTGGCTTAAAGCTCAACATTCAGAAAATGAAGATCATGGCGTCCGGTCCCATCACTTCATGGCAAATAGATGGGGAAACAGTGGAAATGGTGTCAGACTTTATTTTGGGCTCCAAAATCACTGCAGATGGTGACTGCAGCCATGAAATTAAAAGACGCTTACTCCTTGGTAGAAAAGTTATGACCAACCTCGATAGCATATTCAAAAGCAGAGACATTACTTTGCCAACAAAGGTTTCGTCTAGTTAAGGCTATGGTTTTTCCTGTGGTCATGTATGGATGTGAGAGTTGGACTGTGAAGAAGGCTGAGTGCCGAAGAATTGATGCTTTTGAACTGTGGTGTTGGAGAAGACTCTTGAGAGTTCCTTGTACTGCAGGGGGATTCAACCAGTCCATTCTGAAGGAGATCAGCCTTGGGATTTCTTTGGAAGGAATGATGCAAAAGCTGAAACTCCAGTATTTTGGCCACCTCATGCGAAGAGCTGACTCATTGGAAAAGACTCTGATGTTGGGAGGGATTGGGGGCAGGAGGAGAAAGGAACAACCGAGGATGAGATGGCTGGATGGCATCACGGACTCGATGGACGTGAGTCTGAGTGAACTCCTGGAGCTGGTGATGGACAGAGAGGCCTGGCATGCTACAATTCATGAAGTCGCAAAGAGTCGGACATGACTGAGCGACTGAACTGAACTGATTGCTATAGATTAAATGTCTGTGTACTTCTAAATTTCATATGTTGAAATCCTATCCCCTCAATGTGATGGTATTAAGAGATGAGGCCTTTAGGAATTAATGAAGTCATGAGGGTGGGGCCTTAAAAAATGGGATTGTTGCCCTTATTAAAGAGACCTCAGAGAGCTCCCTTGCCCCATCCACCTGTGAGGAAATAAGAAGTTGGCCATGGAAACACATTTCTGCTGCCAGTAAGCCACCTAGTCTGTGATATGTTGTTATAGCAGCCTGAATGGACCTGAAACACTGATGATCTATAGGCATGTTCTTATTTTGGATGTGATGTTTGGAACTATTGTAGCTTTTTCATGACCACGAGGAAAAACCTCAGAATAATAGCCTATCACTGAAGATGCAAAACAGAAACACAGAAGGCACCTGTGCCTGTGGAAAGTGAAGTCGCTCATTGGTGTCGACTCTTAGGGACCCCATAGACTGTAGCCTACCAGGCTCCTCTGTCCATGGGATTTTCCAAGCAATAGTACTGGAATGAATTGCCATTTCCTTCTCCAGGGGATCTTCCAGACCCAGGGATCAAACCCAGGTCTCCCGCATTGTAGACAGACGCTTTACCCTCTAAGCCACCAGGGAAGCCCAATAATATCATTAGACTGCTAAATTAATCAGCCCTGGAACTTCCTTACCTCTGGACTACTTACTATATAGCACAGATTTAATCCTTTACTTTTATTTTTAAAAATATTTTTAATGTGGACCATTTTTAAAGTCGTTATTGAATTTGTTACAATATTGCTTCTTGTTTTATGTTTTGGTTCTTTTGCTGCAAGATATGTGGGATCTTAGCTCCCCAGTTCAGTTCAGTTCAGTTGCTCAGTTGTGTCTGACTCTGCAACCCCATAAATCACAGCACGCCAGGCCTCCCTGTCCAGAGTTCACTCAGACTCGCATCCATCGAGTCAGTGATGCCATCCAGCCATCTCATCCTCTGTCGTCCCCTTCTCCTCCTGCCCCCAATCCCTCCCAGCATCAGAGTCTTTTCCAATGAGTCAACTCTTCGCAAGAGTTTCAGCTTTCGTATCATTCCTTCCAAAGAAATCCCAGGGCTGATCTCCTTCAGAATGAACTGATTGGATCTCTTTGCAGTCCACGGGACTCTCAAGAGTCTTCTCCAACACCACAGTTCAAAAGCATCAGTTCTTCAGTGCTCAGCCTTCTTCACAGTCCAACTCTCACATCCATACATGACCACAGGAAAAACCATAGCCTTAACTAGATGAAACCTTTGTTGGCAAAGTAATGTCTCTGCTTTTGAATATGCTATCGAGGTTGGTCATAACTTTTCTACCAAGGAGTAAGCGTCTTTTAATTTCATGGCTGCAGTCACCATCTGCAGTGATTTTGGAGCCCAAAAATAAAGTCTGACACCATTTCCACTGTTTCCCCATCTATTTGCCATGAAGTGATGGGACCGGACGCCATGATCTTCATTTTCTGAATGTTGAGCTTTAAGCCAACTTTTTCACTCTCCCCTTTCACCTTCATCAAGAGGCCCTTTAGCTCCTCTTCACTTTCTGCCATAAGGGTGGTGTCATCTGCATATCTGAGGTCATTGATATTTCTCCTGGCAATCTTGATTCCAGCTTGTGTTTCTTTCAGTCCAGCATTTCTCATGATGTACTCTGCATATAAGTTAAATAAGCAGGGTGACAATATACAGCCTTGACGTACTCCTTTTCCTATTTGGAACCAGTCTGTTGCTCCATGTCCAGTTCTAACTATTGCTTCCTGACCTGCATACAGATTTCTCAAGAGGCAGGTCAGGTGGTCTGGTATTCCCATCTCTTTCAGAATTTTCCACAGTTTATTGTGATCCACACAGTCAAAGGCTTTGGCATAGTCAATAAAGCAGAAATAGATGGTTTTGGAACTCTCTTGCTCTTTCCATGATCCATCGGATGTTGGCAATTTGATCTCTGCTTCCTCTGCCTTTTCTGAAACCAGCTTGAACATCAGGAAGTTCACGGTTCACATACTGCTTTAGCCTGGCTTGGAGAATTTTGAGCATTACTTGAGTAGCATGTGGAGCAGGGATCAAACCTGCAAGCTCGGCCCTGGAAGGTGAAAAGTTAACCGCTGGGTCACCAGGGAAGTCTGTTTTTTGTATTTTAAAAATTGTTTCAGCCACCTTGAGTCTTTTACTTGTAGCCAAGAACAATCAAAATGATTCAGTGACAAATATTCCATTTCCTCTGGGCTTTTCCACATATTATTCTGACCAACAGACATAGGAATATTTTCTTATTCATCTGGGGGAATTCTTACTTGTGCCTAAAACTCAGCTCAGATATTACTTCCTATAATAACTCTTCCCTAAATACTACTTGCCCAAAGAGTCTATCATTTCCTTCTTCGTGTGGTCACTGTACCTAGTCCTTACTTGAATTTATTGCACAGTATGTCATAGTATGGTCTCACCTCTCTCTTGGCACCACTGTACCTTGAAGGGAGATGCAAGATTTTGTTTTCTCTGTTTCTCCATCTCTGAGCTTGATGCAGAATAAACTTCACTAAATAAATGCTCAATTGAATCAAATCAAGTGACACAATGTATGAGAAGTTCAATTAACTGTAAAGCAAGAAACAACATACTATAGTATTAAATTGATAAATGAAGCCACTAAAGTGTTGATTGCTTTTTAATGTGTTTTATTCAATTAAACACATACTTATTTAGCCATTTATGCAGCTATCTGTGTAGCCAAAGGAAAACGTGTTTGCTGACAATGTCTCTCTCCCCTTCCAAAAACAGTTAAGGATAAGCACATGATCCAGCCTTTTTTCTGCATAGTTATTCTTCTTCTCCTCAACAGGCAGTGGGGAAAGTGGACTCTATGAATATTCCCAGGAGACTTGCATTTAAGCCCAGATCTGCACTTGCTATGCATGACTTTGGGCAAGTCATATCATTCACTGTGATTTTCAACAGTTCAGTTCAGTCACTCAGTCGTATCTGACTCTTTGTGACACCATGGACTGCAGCATGCCAAGCTTCCCTGTCCATCACCAACTCCTGGAGCCTGCTCAAACTTATGTACATTGAGTCGGTGATACCATCCAACCATCTCATCCTCTGCCATCTCCTTCTCCTCCTGCCTTTGGTCTTTCCCTGCATCAGGGTCTTTTCCAATGAGTCAACTCTTCGCATGAGGTGGCCAAAGTATTGGAGCTTCAGCTTCAGCATCAGTCCTTCTAATGCATGTTCCTTTAGGATGGATTGGTTGGATCTCTTTGCAGTCCAAGGGACTTGCAAGAGTCTTCTCCAACACTGCAGTTCAAAAGCATCAATTCTTTGGCGCTCAGCTTTCTTCATGGTCTAACTCTTACATACCTTATATGGCTACTGAAAAAGCCATAGCTTTGACTAGATGGACCTTGTGGGCAAAGTAATGTCTCTGCTTTTTAATATGCTGTCTATGTTACTCATAGCTTTTCTTCCAAGGATCAAGCGTCTTTTAATTTCATGGCTGTGGTCACCATCTGTAGTGATTTTGGAGCTTCCCAAAATAAAGTCTCTGTTTCCAGTGTTTCCCCAACTATTTGCATGAAGTGATGGGGTCAGATGCCATGATCTTTGTTTTTTGAGTGTTGAATTTTAAGCCAGCTTTTAACTCTCCTCTTTCACTTTCATCTGTGCTCTTAATCTTCTGTAAAATGGCAACTATCATTCTGTTCCATCTACCAAAACTGCTTTGAGACTCCTGGGAGGCCAAGACTCTGTACACTGTTAGATGTTGTGTATCCTTTGAAGGAAGGTTTCTAGCATCCACCACCAAGGCTACACTTAGTCCTGTCAGCCCTCATATTAAACATGTCTTTTATTTTGATACTTTGACATCTAGGTCTTGCTGACCTGGAGGGACTGCCCCTCCAAGGGTTAGCCAATCCCTAGAGATTGTAACTGATTTACTGAGAGTGCCTTTCATATGCAAACCAACAAATTCAGAGTTCACACCCCAACCACCTCCTCTATGGGGCTCTCACTCTTGTCAGCCATTATCCACCTGCCCTAATCATCCAAGTGACTTCACTTTGACTTTTCACTTTCATGCACTGGAGAAGGAAATGGCAACCCACTCCAGTGTTCTTGCCTGGAGAATCCCAGGGATGGAGGAGCCTGGTGGGCTGCTGTCTCTGGGGTTGCACAGAGTCAGACATGACTGAAGTGACTTAGCAGCAGCAATTATCCAAGGGTCAAGTACTGTATAGCTGGGGACAGCCCCTATTCCCCAGAGCCTGCTGAAATTGTTCAAACCAGCTAAGCCTCAGCCTCACCTATTCCTTCCTCTAAAAACCACAGTCAAGATTCTTGCCCATGGTCTCTCCACATGCCCTCTGCCTCCTAACTGACCCTGATACTTCTCTGTGTGGCCCTGCATGGTATGACATGTCCCCTCCTCTTGAGAACTGCAGCAATCTGTCATTTCAGTGGCAATCATCTTCTGATCTGTTGGCCTCACCATACCTGAAAAATGAAGAAGAAGATGTGTGCACGCTCAGTCATGTCCAACCCTTTGTGACCTCATGGACCATAATCCACCAGGCTCCTCTGTCCATGGAATTCTCCAAGCAAGAAGACTGGAGTGGATTTCCATTTCCTTCTCCAGGGGATCTTCCCAACTCAGAGATCGAACCCATGTCTTTTGCATCCCCTGCATTGGCTGGTGGATCTTTTATCCTTGTGCCCCCTGGGAAGACCTGAATAATAATAGCACATTTAGAAACAGCTCTATAAAGCAGGATGGTGGGTGGTAGGAACAGGTGAGAAGGAGTCACTCACTCCTTTCTTCTTTGAGATTTGAACATCGAGGAGTCTCTGAGTGGCAGAGACAAGAAAAACAGTGTCCTTTTCTCACTGGGCCTCATGGACCATTTAAACATCTTAGAATGTTAAAAAGGGAGGGAATCCTGGTTGGGAATCTGGTCCTTGCAAATGCTTGATACCAAGCCCCAGGTGTGCTCTGGAGTACTGCCTAGAATTCCCTAAGCATTTGACCAGAGGCTTTGGGAACCTGAGGGAAGTGGGCACTCAAATTTCCAAGCCCAGTCTTCAAGCTTAGAACCAAAGGCTGTGCTCTGGACCTCTGCACGTTCCTGGGGAGACTGACCCAGGGGTGGGAGGGACTTGCCTCTAAAGGCTCATTAAAGCATCTGGAGAAGGAGAGTGCTTGGGAAGCCTGGTCCAACCTTGGCAGAAGGCTGCTGCCCCAGGCAGAATGCAGGGCTCTCTGTGCTGAATATCTGTGGGGTGTCCCTGGAGCAGAGTTCTGGGAATCTCTGCTCTGGGGGCCCTAAGGCAAAATGGATGGAGAGGAGGAGAGGAGGAAGCTTCTGGTTTCTTGAGTTGCATTGGTTTTACCAGGGCTGCTGGGAAGAGGGAGTAGTGAATCCAGTCTTGCAGTTTGAACCCTGTCCTGGCCATGGGCATGGCCTTTCTGGTGCCTGGAAACTGAGGTGGAGCTGGTTTGGGGAAGAGCTTAAGCAGGAGCTTCCTAAACAAAGAGCTGAGGCTGATTCATCTTCTCCTGGATCTTTGTTGTGAAGTAAATATCAACCTCAATGGCAATTTGGAACAGAACTTCAGGAACTGAACTCATCTGGGCCTCGCGAGTCCCAGGCCAAATTTAAAGGCATCTGATGTTTCTTGAGGTGGCTTATCCTGGTTCTTCAAAGATACCTCTCCAGCTGCCAGTCTTGGGGGTCCTCTAGGACCTCACCCCCCAACCCCCCAGCTTGCCTCTGCTGCGCCTGGTCCTGAGGCTCCTCAGATGTGGCTGGCCACGCTCCAGCCACTCCCATCTTCAGGGGTGGTCAGTGGCCTCTTGGAGTCCATATCAAGCACAAGCGCCTGGTCCAGCCTCAGTGCCAAAGTGCATCCTTGGAGGGGAATAAACATGTTCTAATCAAAACAAAACACTTCCAAACGGGAGTTTCCTGTTGGAATTTCCTGGCAGCTCCCAAGGCAGTGGTGATTATGGAAACACTCACTGCTTTTTTTCTTTTCAACGGGTGTGCAAGGCATATACAATGATAGTCTTCGCCTTCCCTTTCTGGGCAGAGATGACAACTGTGGTTGTCAGAGGAGGCAGCTTGAAATCGGATGGTCACTAGACAAGCTGCCGCTTTGGGCCACAGGAGAAACAAAGTGCCTGCCTGCTCATCCTGCGTAATGGGCTGCATTTTCCTCTTCTAGAAACTGGCGACAGTTAGAATAACTTACAAGCATCTAGGCATCATCTTTAATGCTTCTCCTATCTCATTACATGCCATTGGTGACCAAGCCTCATGCATTGACCCCCTCAAAATTTTTCTATGGGTCTCCATCACCTTCTGGATTGAAGCTCAGTGTCCTCAGTTCAGCCAGCAGGACCATTAGTGACCCAGTAGCCACCTACCTCTACATCTCAGCTCCTGTATCCCCATCCATGCCTTGTGCCCCAAACTCATAAGCCTACTTCATCCTCCCATGGTGTTGCCCTGAAAGAGTCTTTCCCTAGGTCTGTTTACTGTGTCTCTTTCCCCAGGGCTGCCATAGCACAGCACTGCAAACTGAGCAGCTTAAAGAGAAGACATTTTTCATCTCAGTCCTGGAGGCCAGAAATCTGAGGTCAAGATGGCAGCAGGCCATGCTCCTTCTGAAGGTGCTTCAGGAGGATCTGTTTCAGGCTGGTTTGCTCACAGTCTTTGGTGCTCCTTGTTGAGTGGACACGCCATGCCTCTGCCTTCATATTCATGACATTCTCCCTGTGTGTGTCTGTCCAGACTCACTCTCTTTACTAGGATATCCATCGTACTAGACTGTGGGCTTCCCAGGTGGCTCAATGGTAAAGAATCTGCTTGCCAATACACGAAACACAGGTTCGACCCTTGGGTTAGGAAGATACCCTGGAGAAAGAAATGGCAACTCACTCCAATATTCTTGCCTGGGGAAATCCATGGACATAGGAGCCTGGTGGTCGATAGTCCATAGGGTTGCAAAGAGTCACAAAGAATTTGTGGTTGTGTCCATATTCACTCTCTTTATAAGGATACCCATCATACTGGATAAAGCCCACCCCCAATCTCATTCGATTCCTGGGTTGGGAAGATTGTTGGAAAAGGGATAGTCTACCCACTCTAGTATTCTTGGGCTACTCTTGTGGCTCAGCTGGTAAAGAATCCACCTACAATGTGGGAGACCTGTGTTCAATACCTGGATTGGAAGATCCCCTGGAGAAGGGAAAGGCTACCTATTCCAGTATTCTGGCCTCGAGAATTCCATTGACTGTATAGTCCATGGGGTCGCAAAGAGTTGGACACAACTGAGCGACTTTCACTTCATTAATCTCATTTTAACTTCATCCCCTCTACAAAGAACCTATCTCCAGGGTCTTCCCTGGTGGTCCAGTAGTTAAGAACTCATCTTCCATTGCAGGGGACATGGGTTTGATCTTTGGTGAGGGGACTAAGATCCCACATGCAGCTCTGCATTTAGAGAAACCCATGTGCTGCAATGAAGACCCAGCACAGCCAAGAAAAAAGAACCTGTCTCCTATGTAAGGCCTGATGCACTGGGTGAGGGGAGGGGCACAGTTGAACCCATAGCACTTCCCTTTCATGACTTTTCCTTCCTCATCTCCCTTCTGTTCTTTTTCTGCCCCCTGGAAGAACCAGCCATCCTCTCCTCTGTGCTCTCACTGGATCCTGTCTGAAAGATCATCAGGACCAATAACTTGTCTTTAGACTATGCGCATATTTCTCTTATTAGATGGTAAATTCCTCAGAGAGAGGGTCGATGCATTCCTCCTCTGTATCTTTGAGGCCCGGAAGAATGCCAAGTGCATGGATGGTGCTTGGTATCTGCTTGCTGAATAAGTGAGGGACTGAAGGCATAAGTTTCTTCGTGAAGAAATCAGTTGATGTTCGCCCACCTGAATTCCCCTGGAGACCCCCACCATCAGTTTGTTAATGCTACCTGGTCTCCCTTCTGTCAGTCATTTCCATTGCTGACTGGATAATCTTTATAAAATACAAAACTGATTACATTATTCCTTGGGGCAATGACTTGCTATCCCTATGGAATTAATTCAACAATAGTACCGTGAAGTACCATGTACATCTTACATGGTCTCTATTACTTAGCAAAATTATTATACAGATCATGATGCATCCACTTAATGGAATCTTATCTAGTCATTTGATGTGTGAAACAATTGTCGTGGGTAAAGAAAAGAAAGAAGCTGGGCGTGGCCTTCTGGTAACAGCTAGCAAGGAAATAGAGACCTCTGTCCTGCTGCTGCAAGGAACTGAATTCAACCAACAACCTGCCAGGGGCTGGAAGACAGTCTCCCCAGCCTCTAGATAAAGACCCAGGTGACATCTTGACCTTGACCTGTTCTGTAAGCAGAGAACCCAGTGGAGCTTAATTGGACTTCAGACCTAGGAGAACTGTGAGAGAAAATCAATGGGTGTTATTTTAAGCCACTGAGTTTGTTATGTTATTGTTATAATTGCATAATTGCTCTACAGCAGTAGAAAAATGATACAAAGTGGGATAATCACTTTTAAAAAAATGAAGTCGAAAACTGAAAGAAAATCTGCCAGTACATTAACAGCGGTTGCCCATGGTGATTGTTTTCCTGCTTGTTCATTCTTTACCAACATTTAGAAGTGCTTTATATGTGCAGGCTTCACTTCTACAACAAGCAAACATATTTTTCTCAGCCATCTTTTGCTTAGGAAGATCTAGGTTTCTCAAGGACAGAGGCTGATTGAGCATTGAGTCTTGGGCAATAGATATTTGAATGAACAAATTCAGCTTTCCAAGCCAAGACGGGCTTGCATTTCTAGGCATGATATGAACTCTAATCCTAATGGTACCTCTGAAACTTCAGTGTTATTGTGTCGAGTGGAGACCCCGGGTGGTTGAGTGGCTTCATCTAGGACCTCTCATTTAGTAAGTATGGAGTCTGCATTTGAACCCAGGTTTGTCTATAGACCCACATGCATATTAGCCCAGTCACTCAGTTGTGGCCGCTCTTTGTGACTTCGTGGACTGTAGCCCACCAGACTCCTCAGTCCACAGGATTTCCCAGGCAAGAATACTGGAGTGGGTTGCCGTTTCCTTTCCAGGAGATCTTCTGTACCCAGGGATCATACCCACATCTCCTGCATTGGCAGGTGGATTCTTTACCACTGAGCCACCTGAGAAGCCCAGGAGCTGGAAAGCCTGGGGCAAATGGCCAGTCTTTGTTCCTAGGGGCTCCCAACCTGGGCACTGAGAGCCCAGCAACTCTAGCTCCAGCTCTCAGTGCCCCTCTCTGCCCTGCTCCCTAGGCTGGACCACAAGTACAGGGGCTTGTTTCATCTCTGATGTGCTCTGCCCTGTGCCAGGTTAGCTGTGCCCTCCAGAGGCCTGAACCTTCCCTATATCTTCACAATCTGGACCAGCTGTGAGAAGGGCCCCGATGGCCCTGGGAGGCCCCATGCAGTGCTTGAGAGAGGGTGCAGCACTTCTGCCTGACTCACCATAACTCTATGCCTGTGTTTATAACAGACTTTAAACAATTCTTATGCTGTCGACAACCCCCACCAAAAGGCAGCTGCAAAACCCCTCCTTCCTGAGCTGACATCCCTGTTTAGAGAGGGGCATCCGGGCTTTTCTCTTTCCTCTCTCTCTCTCTCCTTTAAAGTGATATTTGAAAACAGCAGAGAGCTCACCCAGTCTAGAGCCAAAGCTGGTCTTTTATCACTGGGAGGCCCTGCAAGAACCATTTGGAGAGTCTACTTCCTGTCCAGAGAGGAAGTGGCTAGGTCTTGACCTCGGACATACTCTCATTCCCAATCATTTTCCAGCCTGGAATGCAATGATTCAGTTTCCATTTATAAAGTGAAATTAGTGCCTGTTGAATACTCGGCATGAGGGAGGGGGTAGGAAGAAGGAAATGAAAACCCCTTCCAAACAATTCTCCCTGTTTAGCTTGGAGCCTGCTCTGTGGTGGAAGGATTTCCTTATGTTCAAGGTGTTAGCAGCCTCTGTCAGGAAGGGCCCTGCTGCTTCATTCTCTTCTGCAGTTAAAAAAAAAAAGTGCTGGAGTGGAACTTGGCAGAGGCTTGGCTGCAGCTGAATCTCGTGTTTCCATAGCATGTTGAGCTTTTCCGAGAACTGTCCCATGCATTGTCTGTGCACATCCTTAGAACACCTTTGGAAGGTGGGAAGGCATGAATATCCTCATGTAACTTCCTTTGTAAAGTGTGTTAATTCTCAGAGCTTTTGTGAGAAAGCCAGGGAGACAACGGTAGTTTGGGGTGCATGGCTGGATCAGGGAGGCAGGTGACCTGGTTTCTGGGGCTTGTTGGGTCTCTGTTTCCTTGTGTGTCTCTCTGGACTTCGTTTACTGATGTGTGTCATGGGATAATAATACAGAGTCATTGAGAGCGTACACCTTAAATGTGTGAAGAGGTAGGTTGATACTTTGGTGGCATTTTGTTGCATGAATCAATACTTCTAGATGAATGTCTCCTTGGAACCCTGGAGAGAATCCTGAGAGAGCTGAGGAGCAGGACTAGAGAGACCCACTCTTGGTCAAAGCTTGGCTTATTAAGGGACTGATGGATAGAGTGGAGGTACTCATGGGGCACACCAAGAGACTGTAGGAGCTCTGAAATCAGATCCAGCATCCCTGCCTTGCCGTTAAGGACATGAACCTTGAAGGCTGAGGACAGTGTCATGTGGAAAGGTCTGAAGAACAAGGTGAGGTGCCCAGGGACTGAGAAAGGGGCTCAGATGTGCAGAAGAACCAAGAGACCCCCAGGGAGAAGTGTCATCAGCAGATCTTGCTGTAGGGCCTGGATAGCTAGAGAGACAGGATTCAGAAAAGTGGATGGTTGGATTCCTGCAAAGCTGATGGCTTTAAATCACTTTTCCAAGGTTTTGGCTAATAAGTGGTGAATTCAGGGTTCAGAGATCTTCCTGCCAGTCCTCAAAATCTCCTCTCTATGTCCCTCTCCTCAGCCTGCTGAAACAAGGACACAGATAAAGTGCGCTGCTTGATTGCATGTTCATTTCTGGAGGGTAGACCCCAGGGTTGGGGGCACTGTGGGGATTCTTCTATGGCTCCTTGTGTCATGCCACTAGAAGCATCTTCAGAAAGCTCAGCCTAGTGGGTGGCATGGGACCACGGGCCCTTTTGGCATAATAACACGGGAGAGCTAGGTGGGAGGGGGCCTGGGCAGCCAGGAGGGTTGATTCCAAGGACTGGGGTTCTTCCAGGCTTGTTCCCCACACTTAAGGTACTGGGTTTCCCAACCCTGACCCAAATTCTGCTTTTCTCACAGGACCAGCAGCTCAGAACAGGAAGCAAAGGACAGAGAGCAGCTGGCAGCTGTGGGGCTGGGCAGGGGCTGTGTACTAGGGGCCCCAGACCAGATCGTCAGAGACCAGATCCATCAGCTGACTACCTCCCCGCCCCCAGGAGGAGCACACCCCACCGCCAGGGCAGAGGGTCCTTAGCATCCTGTGCTTCAGCCCACCTGACCTTGGTTGCTCCCTGGCCTTTGTCCTCCGGCGTCTCGTGGCCTGGAGACCTGCCTGCCTTCTTTCTCCATTTCCTTCTTTATCTTGGGAAATTCAGTGTGTTCTTGAAAATACAGACCAGGACACCCTACCCCTCCTTGCCTGGCCCTGATCCCTGCTCTCCCTTAGCCAGCCTTTCTCTTAAAACTTGGCACTTCATTGTGATTTTATAGCTACGTTTCACTTCTCCTGCCAGGTTCAAGGTGAGGAGTGGAGGGCCAGACCTCTCTTATTCTCCATTTCTGCTTCCCTTTAAAATTAGTCAAATAAGGGGAATTCCCTGACTGTCCAGTGGTTAGATTCTGTGGTTTCACTACTGAGAACTTGGGTTTGATTCCTCATTGGGGAACTAAGATCCCACAATAAAACAAAATAAACCAGGTGGAAAATATTCATCAATTTGCTAATCCTGGACATAGGATTAGACCCAGAGCTTTGGGCTGTGCTAACCCCACATTCTGCTCGAGGACCACCGCTCTTGGGCATCCAACATTCATCAGCTTTAGCTTGAACTATGTGGCTTTGAACTGTGCCTTAGTACCAGATTAAGTGTGACAGAGTGGGGAAAAAGAACATCAAGGACACTTTGTGGGTTTTGGTTTGGGTAAAGGAATAGAAGAATGCCATCTTCCAAAGATAGGAAATACAGGTGGAGTCACAGGTTTTAGCTGGGGAAGAGAAATACTGCTGGAATATATTTGTTCAGAGTCCAGCTTTATGTCACACCTTCTCCAGTGTTTCCGGAATCAGAGTTCTTCTGATGGAACATATTCAGTCAGTTCAGTTCAGTTGCTCAGTTGTGTCTGACTCTTTCTGACCCTATGGACTGCAGCATGCCAGGCTTCCCTGTCCATCACCAACTCCCAGAGCCTACTCAAACTCATGTGCATCGCATCAGTGATGCCATCAAACCATCTCATCCTCTGTCATCCCCTTCTTCTCCTGCCTTCAATCTTTCCCAGCATCAGGGTCTTTTCAGATGAGTTGGTTCTTTGCATCAGGTGGCCAAAGTATTGGAGTTTCAGCTTCAGTATCATTCCTTCCAACAAATATTCAGGACTGATTTCCTTTAAGATGGACTGGTTGGATCTCCTTGCAGTCCAAGGGATTCTCAAGAGTCTTCTCCAACACCACAGCTCAAAAGCATCAATTCTTTGGTGCTTAGCTTTCTTTATAGTCCAACTCTCACATCCATACATGACCACAGGAAAAACCATAGCCTTGACTAGACAGACCTTTGTTGACAAAGTAATGTCGCTACTTTTAATTTGCTGTCTATGTTGGTCATAATTTTGCTGCCAAGGAGTAAGAGTCTTTTAATTTCATAGCTGCAGTCACCATCTGCAGTGATTTTGGAGCCCAAAAAAATAAAGTCTGTCACCGTTTCCATTGTTTCCCCATCTATTTGCCATGAAGTGATGGGAACAGATGCCATGATCTTCATTTTCTGGATGTTCAGTTTTAAGCCAACTTTTTCACTCTCCTCTTTCATTTTCATCAGGGAGCTCTTTAGTTTTTCTTCCCTTTCTGCCATAAAGGTGATGTCATCTGCATATCTGAGGTTATTGATATTTCTCCCAGCAATCTTGATCCCAACTTGTGCTTCATCCAGCCCAGCATTTCACATGATGTACTCTGCATAGAAGTTAAATAAGCAGGGTGACAGTATACAGGCTTGATGTACTCCTTTCCTGATTTGGAACCAGTCTGCTGTTCCATGTCGTTTTAATTGTTGCTTCTTGACCTGCATACAGATTTCTCAGGAGGCAGTTCAGGTGGTCTAGTATTCCCATCTCTTTCAGAATTTTCCATAGTTTATTGTGATCCACACAGTCAAAGGCTTTGGCATAGTCAATAAAGCAGAAGTAGATGTTTTTCTGGAACTCTCTTGCCTTTTTGATGATCCAACAGATGTTGGCAATTTGATCTCTGGTTCCTCTGCCTTTTCTAAATCCAGCTTGAACATCAGGGAGTTCACGGTTTATGTCCTGTTGAAGCCTGGCTTGGAGAATTTTGAGCATTACTTTGCTAGCATGTGAGATGAGTGCAATTGTGCGATAGTTTGAACATTCTTTGGCATTACTTTTCTTTGAGATGGGGATGAAAACTGACCTTTTCCAGTCCTGTGGCCACTGCTGAGTTTTCCAGATGCTGGCATATTGAGTGCAGCACTTTCCAAGCATCACCTTTTAAGATTTGAAATAGCTCAACTGGAATTCCATCCCCTCCACTAGCTTTGTTCATAGTGATGCTTCCTAAGGCCCACTGGACTTCACATTCCAGGATGTCTGGCTAAAGGTGAGTGATCACAGCATCATGGTTACCTGGGTCATAAGATCTTTTGGATAGTTCTTCTGTGTATTGTTGCCACCTCTTCTTAATATCTTCTTCTTCTGTTAGGTCCGTACCATATCTGTACTTTATTGTGCTCATCTTTACATGAAATGTTCCCTTGATATCTCTAACTTTCTTGAAGAGATCTCTAGTCTTTCCCATTCTATTGTTTTCCTCTTTTGTTTTGTATTGATTGATGAGGAAGACTTTCTTATTTTTCCTTGCTATTCTTTGGAACTCTGCATTCAGATGGGTTTATCTTTCCTTTTCTCCTTTGCCTTTAACTTCTGTTCTTTCTCAGCTATTTATAAGGCCTCGTCAGGCAACCATTTCACCTTTTTTCATTTCTTTGTCTTGGGGATGGTCTTGATCACTGCCTCTGTACACATTGGGATTTCTCTATCATATGCATACTAATTCATACCGGTAGTGTTCACCACACATGCTGAACTGACCAACCCAAATCCCACAGACACCTTAGAGAGCACCATCCTTGAACTGCAGTCATCCTTAGTGCCTCTTTATCACAATATTGCCATTGCCCCAGCATCTAACATTCACACCTGTGTAGATACCTGAGCTGAATCTGAGGACAAGAAGAGACCATATTATGTGCTGCTTAAGAATGAGGCTAGATTTGAAGGGCAGATAGAATTTCATGTGTGTGTGTGCTAAGTTGCTTCAGTTGATTCTGACTGTTTGTGACTCTATGGACTGTAGCCCACCAGGCTCTTCTGCCCATTGGATTTCCCAGGCAAGAAGACTGGAATGGGTTGCCATTTCCTCTTTCAGGGGATCTTCCTGACTCAGGGATCGAACCCATGTCTCTTATGTCTCCTGCATTGGCAGGTGGAGTCTTTACCACTAGCACCACCTGGGATGCTCCGATAGAATTTAGGGATGTGTCCTAAGAATCGGTTGGGTTAATGTAGGATGAGAGGTTGAAAAGGTATGGGGAGAAGTTGTCAGAAAGATTCTGAAAAGCCTGCCTTCTGCCCTGCCCACTGGGAGAGAGCTGGAACACACAGGCTGGGGGATTCTGACAGCGATGACTGGCCTGGGCTCCCATGATCTGTGTCAGTGTTTGCCTTGTAATGAGGAAAACATCCCCCATCCTGCCCACCCCATGACCTTGGCTTAGGCTTCATCTACAATTGTAAGAACTGATGATACTTACAGACTGTTTTTGTCTCTAAATCATAAATAAAATAGACATGCTTCCCAACTCATTTGAGTGGGCCACAATCTTTTTCTGAAAACATGGAAATATTAAAAAACAGATATATTCTACTGTCTTCCTAAGAAACAAGGAAATAACTATTTACATATGATCATTTCTGTGACTGATTGCCTTGTGTAGAAAAGTCTTGCAAGGATAAAGCTCTGAGTTGTGTGTGAGTTTCATTCATGCTTTTATGCAGGCTTTAGTTGAGTCATTACGTTTGGTTCAGTTCAGTTCAGTCACTCAGTAGTGTCTGCCTCTTTGCAACCCCATGGACTGCAGCACACCAGGCTTACTTTCTATCACCAACTCCTGGAGCTTGCTCAGACTCATATCCATCAAATCGTGGATGCCATCCAACCATCTCATCCTCTCTCTTCCTCTTTTCTTCCTGCCTTTATATTTTCCCAGCATCAGGGTCTTTTCCAATGAGTCTGTTCTTCTCATTCTTCTCATTCTTCTCTGTTCTTTGCTCATCAGGTGGCAAAAGTATTGGAGTTTCAGCTTCAGGATCAGTCCTTCCAATGAATATTCAGGACTGATTTCCTTTAGGATTGACTGGTTGGATCTTCTTGCAGTCCTAGAGACTCTCAAGAGTCTTCTCCAACACTATAGTTCAAAAGCATCATTTCTTCAGTGCTCAGCTTTCTTTATAATTCAACTCTCACATCCGTACATGACTACTGGAAAAATCATAGATTTGACTAGACTGATCTGTGTCAGCAGAGTAATGTCTCTGCTTTTTAATATGCTGTCTAGGTTGGCCATAGCTTTTCTTCCAAGAAGCAAGCATCTTTTAATTTCATGGCTGCAGTTACCATCTGCAGTCATTTTGGAGCCTAAGAAAATAAAGTCTGTCACTATTTCCATTGTTTCTCCATCTATTTGCTATGGAGTGATGGGACTGGATGCCATGATTTGCCATAATGTGTCTCTATTACAGTCTATTCATCTATACTCATATTGTTTTTTTAATTTGGCTGTGCTGAATTGCAGTATGCAGAATCTTTAGCTAAGGCCTATGGTTTCTTTCTAGTTCCCTGAACTGTTGCATTGGGAGCACTGACTCAGCCACTGGACCACCAGGGGAGTTCCTGCATTCATATTGTTTTATATTGAAGTTTCTCCCTTGGTTTTTCCTTTTATGGAATCCACTTTAAAATTTTCTTTGGATGTGTGTGTGTGTGTGTGTGTGTGTGTGTGTGTGTGTGTGTGTGTAATACGCATATGGGCTTCCCAGGTAGCTCAGTGGTAAGGAATCTGCTTGTCAGTGCAGGAACCACAGAAGACGTGAGTTCAGTCCCTGGGTCAGGAAGATTCCCTGGAGAAGGAAATGGCAATCCACTCCTGTATTCTTGACTGGAAAGTCCCATGGACAGAGGAGCCTGGTGGGCTCCAGTTCATGGGACCACAGAGCTGGACACCAATGATCCTGTAACACTCACCCAATCTGTATATCTATATCTACATATATGTATGTCTGTATATGTGTTTGTATGGATAGATAGATAAATAGGACTTCTGGATCATAGGGTGTATCCATCTTCAGTTTTGCTAGATAATGCCAAAGAGTTTGCACGTACTTACAACAGTAGAAATGAGTTCCACTTGCTTATCATCACCAGTTCTTGATGCTGTCAGACTTTTTATTCTTGCCAGATTGTTGAGGGTGAGATGGACACTCTCTCATTTTCACATGACAGACATCATGTGCTGGCCTAGGGGTCCCTTTCCTGTGCATCTGTCCTGTCCCTGTAGCACACACACCCCACCAAGGCAATACTATGCTGATGTGCTGAAATGGATATTCATAGCTAGCCTTTAGTGAGTGTTTGTTGGATACTCTCTTATGCTCTTTTCACAAATTATCTTACTTAATGCTCACAATAACCTAAAAGGGAGAAAGCACTATCACCATCTTACAGATTTCTTTCTTCATTCGTTTACTCGTTCAGCAAAATTTTGTTGTTATTGTTCAGTCGATAAGTTGTGTCCAACTCTTTGTGACGCCATGAACTGCAGCCTGCCAGACTCTTTTGTCCTGCACTGTCTCCCAGAGTTTGCTCAAATTCATGTCCATTGAGTCGGTGATGCTATCTAACCATCTCATCCTCTATCGCCCACTTTTCCTCATGCCCTCAGTCTTTCCCAGCAACAGGGTCCTTTCCAATGAGTTAGCTCTTCCCATCAGGTGGCCAAAGTACTGGAGCTTCCGTTTCAGCAAAATTCGGAGAGACTATTCTGGACCAGCTGCAAATGGAGTAGAACCTCAGACTTCCTAAAAAAGGCAGAGTCTGATGTAGCCCTGTGATGCTCTTGTCTGCTAAGATCCAACGTCCCCTCCAGATAGCAACCCACTTTCCCATTGGGGTAGCTACTTTTCCTGGAATGTGTGGCCTTTGTGGAAGTGGGAAGGAAGCTTCCCACTCTTGAAGCTTATGGTCTGGATTTTCCCTGTCCTGCCTGTAGAGCAGGGAACAGGGAGTTAGATGCTGTCTCAGTCTTTGAATCCCAGTGGCTCCTGGGTGAGGGGCCAAAGGGAGAGGTTTCAGGTCCCTCAGGTGGCCCTGGTGGGCAGAAAAGGGCATCTCTGACCTTCTCAACTGTGAAGGAGCTGCTGTATGTCCTGCCTTCTACTTCCCAAGCCTTGGAACTCTGTCTGTTCATTCCCTAGTCACCTGTCCTCTATGTGAAGTCCCTGACATCCTTCTAAGAAAGTCCCTTCTGAGGTTCATGCATGCTTGCAGGCTGAGGTGCTTCAGTTGAGTCTGACTCTGTGACCTCATGGACTATAGCCCGCCAGGCTCCTCTGTCCACAGGATTCTCCAGGCAAGAATACTGGAATGGGTTGCCCTGCCCTCCTCCAGGGAGTCTTCCAAGAAATGGAACCCGCATTTCTTATGTCTCCTGCATTGACAGGTGGGTTCTTTATCATTAGTGCCGTCTGGGCAGCCCAAGTGGTTATAAAAGGAATGACATGAATGAGAGAGTGAATGAATGCAGGAGACCCTCAGGTGATGCTTGCAACTGCCTTCCCCCATCACCCTGATGCCCTCCCTAATAGCATCAATTACTCGCAAGTCCTCTTGGGCATGTCTGTCTGCCCACCCGCTGGTAAGCCCCATGAAGACACACCCAGTGTCTGCAGGCTCCCTCTACGTCCCCAGCTCAGGGCACAGAGATGGACTCATCGTTGGCATTTAATAAGTATTTGAATTAATTACATAATACCTTATGGGTTACCCAGAGAGAACAGACAGTGGTAAGTAGACATGTGCCTTATGAGCACGGACATCTGAACTGGAGCCTTGGCCCTGCTCACCCCTCTCCATGCCTTCTTGCAAAATGAGATGTTGGTCTCTGAACACCTGTTTCTGGAACCTCCATAGCAGCTCTAACTCATGGAAAAGACTGTGAGCTCCCCAATGTCAAGGACTGTATAATTTGGATCCTATCCCAGCACCCAGTAAAGTCAGCAGTTAGACATCCTCAGTGAATGTCTACCCACATAAAAGTTCTTGCAGCCCAGTTTCTGCACTACAACCTCCTTAGGAGACAAAAGCATCTCCAGGTCAAATCTGTGTCCTGTGAGTAGGGAGTAGCGCTCACTTATTCAGCTGGAAATGTTGATACCAGGACCCTCACCTGACACCATGCAGAGAGAGGCAAAAACAGCTTGATTTCTGCCCTTGGAGAGCTCCCTATTGGGCTGAGAAAGGAAAAGGGTCCCAAGATTCAGAACAATACAGTGAGGTGAGCACAGAGCAGGAGAATGCTATTTTCTCCCAGCTATAGGCCTATAGGTTTCCTTGGCGGCTCAGTGGTAAAAAATTTGCCTGTAATGCAGGAGACCTGGGTTCGATCCCTGGGTTGGGAAGATCCCCTGGAGAAGAAAATGGCTACCCACTCCAGTATTCTTGCCTGGAGAATCCCGTGGACAGAGGAGCCTGGTGGGCTACAGTCCATAGGGTGGCAAAAAAAAAAAAAAGAGTGGGACACAACTTAGTAATGAAACAACCAGAGGTCATTGGGCTGACTTTATATCCCAAGGGAAAATTAACTGGTCCTTAGAAATTCCAGAAAAATATATTTGTGTTAGGAAAAACCTCTCTGGGTTAGGGGAGTCATTGGCAACATTGGCAACATTCCTTGGCAATGTCTTTACCAGTTGGAAATTTGTGTCTTGAGTGAGGGCAGAGCCTGCTGCCATGACAACAGGTCTTGACTCTTATCCCAAAGGCAGAGTTCCCTCAAGGGCCCAAGTAGCCAGGGAGACAGCTTTGGGGGCTCCATGATGGAAGATGGACCATTGGTAAATTGTTGGACCTTCCCCAATAATCCCATACAGTCCATAGGATCGCAAAGAGTTGGACTTAACTGAAGTGACTTAGCGTACATGCACATAACCATTTCGTGAGTCTACTATATACCAGGTGTTTTTTTCACAATCTCTCGCAGTAACTGAGGCTTCCAGTTTTGCAGCCATCTCGGCTCAAAGCCTGAGAAACAAGCATTTCTAGTAACAGAGGGAATTTGCATAAACAAGAGCGATCAATTCTGCAGTGGAGAAATTATTGAAACTTTTAAACAGGGATCTAATTGCATGTCTTCACACCTTCTGTCACCAGCTGAACATTGCATCCTGGGCTCCAGATTGGTCCTCTCTGGTGTTGCTCTGGTGGAGGGAACACAGGGTGGCTGTTGCTAAATTTGGTGTGTTTGGGAACAACATTGAGACAACGTGGGTACATGAGAAAGGAGTTCGGGGCATCTGTCTGAAGCCCCGTCGGCGGGGCATGGGGCTTCACGCCCCACCCCTTCACGTTGCCCTGACCTATTGCTTCCCTCGGTTGCTGGGAGGGTCCTGAGGACCAGTGGTCTCTGCTGAGGGTCCTTGGGATCTTTGGTGATAAGAATGGCCCAGGTAGCAATGACCTACAAGGCTTACAAACTACTAGGGAAGCAAGAGAGGAGCTGTGATGGGGGCATCTCTGGAGGAAGCTCCAAGCTGAAGGTGACGAACTTGACCCACAGCTGGGGAAGGTTTCCTGGAGGAGGAGGGAATTTGCAAGGTGTGGCAAATGAGAGTACTAAGAACAGGGGTGTCTTTTAGGAGAGGAAGCCACTTGTGCTGCAGACACGGGTGTGGGGTGTTGGTGTCAGGGAGAGGCTGAAGTCAAAGGAGTCACCAGGAGCCCCGGCCTTTGGGTCCTTTGCTTCCGTTTTCTCCTTTGTTCCATCTGTCCTCCCGCATCTTGCCTCACGGAACCCAGGTCCTTTGGCCTGCTGTCCCTTCCTGAGTCCTTGGCCCCTTCTTCCTGCTCTGAGGAGTCACTGAGAAGTCAAAGCCTCCCCTCCGCCCTCAAGTCACTCACAACCTAGCACAGGAGATGTTAGAAAATGGCTCTTGGTAATCCACTGTAATGAACTAGAAAATGATGGAAAATCCAGAGAAAGCAGCTCACTCTGTCCTAGAGTTTCAGACCGGGCTCACAGAGCATGGGCAGTGGAGTCAGGAAGGTGTTAGGATGAGAGGGGGATGCTTCTGAGCAGAGAGAACTGGCTTTGCCAAGGTCAAAACCTTGGTACGTTCAGGGCTGGGAGGATGTTCGAGGGGCTGGCGGCTGCTGGGGTTTTGTTTGAAGTTGGGGTGCCGTGGGCTGGGGCCAGTGATGGCACTCAGTGCAGAAAGACCTTTCTTTAGTGGAACCCCTCCTAGCTGAGCACTTGCCACAGACATGACAAGGCGGGTCTGAGGCTGGGACTCTCACCAGGCTCTGGCAGGTCAGGAAACCACGTCTCACAGGGGCTCAGAGCCAAGCCTGCGTCTTGGAGCATTTTTTCAGCCAGGTCGTATCTCTGCCTCCTTGGCCTATGGTAGAGAGAAATTGCTGTTTCTTCTGAGTTTGCTGATGCCCCCTGGAGAATTCTATAAAGGACCATCTAGTCTCGATCTACGTGCTCTGGGTTCTGACAGGCACAGTGTCCAGAGCTCTCGCCTCCCCAGGCTCCCCTGCCAGACTCGCTGCCCCTGGGTGCCCTCCTGCTAGGCCATCCTGTGGCCACAGGGACCGGGGTGCGACCACACTTTCCGCTCTGCACGCGGGTGTTTATGTTTCTGCCCCAGATGGCCTTGTGCGCCTGCCCGGCCCTGCCGGCTTCCAGAGCATTTATCAGGGCTGGTGTATGTTTTTCTTGTGTGGGATTTGAAATGATTTCTTTAAACAAGGTCTATGCTGCGACTGACTTCCTCTCTTTATTTAGAGTGGTTTGTTTTGTAATAGGGTTCTTTTAACTGGCTAAATTGTGGGAACTGGGGAGGAAAAAAAGAGAATTTACTGGCTTCATATAAATACAAATTACTTTATCTCTCTTTGAAGACTTCCATGTCTTTTCCTTGAAAAGGCTGGAGCCAAATTCTTTGGGGGTCCCTTTCTTGTCAGAATTGTTATGATGGGAAGGCTACGCTTGCTGCGAGACTTCCATTCCGGGGCTGACTTTTACAAACAGCTGTGGTCTTTATATGGTGCCTTGTACATTTCTTTCAGAGCAAAATTCATGCCCATTAATTGGATCATCACGACGTAAAATTCTGTTTTAATGGGATGTTCGTAACAGCCCCAAGAAGTGAAGAAGGAAAGCAAAATCCCTCTCAGTTGATGGAGGAAGAAAGGGCTCACCAGTCTGATTGTGGTCCTGGCCTGGGAGGTACTGAGTCCCTGGGTGAGTAGTTCCATCACCCAGATGTTGATTCAGTAAATACTTTTGAGCGCCCGCTATGTGGCATGCTCCGAGTTGGAAGTGATCCTGACAATGAATGGTCTCACTTTTCCCAGTGACGGTCTGAATCCTCCTGCCCCCAGCGACTTGCAGGCTGTAGCTCCCCTGCATGTGCTCACATGCTTCTAGTGATGGGGAGCTCACCACATATCAAGGTAGACCGTGCCAACCGTTAAAGGTTCTGATCTTTGGAATCCTCCCTTACACGGAACTGAAACTACCCCCCTGTATATTTCACCCATGCTGCCCCCTGTATGTTCCAGCTTGTCCACCTCACGCTCCCTTCTCTGAGGGGGTTTGTCTTTGATCTGCTTGACACTAACCTCTGAGTCCCTTATCACAGGTGGGACCTGTCCAGACTGTCTCTGGGTGGAGTCTCCTAGGTCCTCATTCTGGGCATTGAAATTCAATCAGTGCAGCATGTGCTGGCCTTAGCTTGGTGTCGCCCCATCCCTGGGGACTGACATTGGCCTTGTGCTGATGGACGCTCCCAGTCTTCCTCCAGCACCTCCTACTTGGGTCCTTAGACTGGAACAGGGAGATAGGTTGCACATTCATAGCCTCTTGGTTGAGCCATCACCAGCTTTCACAGATCCCTTGGATCCTAACATTTCTATCCTTGAGGTCACCTTTCCTCCAGTGGTGGTTCATCCACACTGGACTAGCCCTCTGCCCGCTTCCTGTTTCAGCCCTCTGCCCACTTCCTGCCCCAACACTAATTCAGTTGCTGCCGAGCACTGAGCCCAGGTGATGCCCTCTGTTTTGTTCTCTTTGGATCGCTAGTAAGTGAACCTTGCAGCCACACTATTTTCCAACTTGTCCGTAAGGAGAGCATGACCTACTTTGTCAAATGTCTAGCTGAAGTATGGACTCATTTCATCCACTGAATCTTCCTGTTATCTCAGGCCAGGGAACCTCTTAGGAAGGAAATGAAATTTAAAATAACTTATTCTTCAAGCTCATACTCTGGTTCCCAGAGCACAGCACTCATCTCGTTTCTCTCCAGCTGTTCACCAATCATCTGTATACTTACCTATTCTAAAATAGGAATAGAGTAAGCCTCTCTCTCTGTTTTTTGGCTTATAGTTGCATGGGATTAGGGAAAGGAGAATAGTAGAAGAAACGAGAAAAGTTATTCACAGCCTAAGGCTGTGCTAAGATGTCTGTAAGTGGTTCTGTCCAATCTGGGACAAGCACAAGATGCAGGTTCCATTTTTTTTTGTTGATTTCATATCCATCCCACCTCCCTTGTTTGTGGGCTTCCCAGGTAGCCCACACTGTCTAGTGGTAAAGAACCTGTCTTCCAATTCAGGAGACATAAGAGATGCCAGTTCAATCCCTGCGTGGGAAAGATTCCCTGGAGAAGGAAATGGCAACCCATTCTAACATTCTTTCCTGGAGAAATCCATGGACAGAGGAGCTTGGTGGGCTACAATTCACAGGGTCACAAAGAGTCGGACATGACTGAAGTGACTTAGCACCCTGTGTTTGTAGAAAGTTTCCAAGTAATGGCTTAACAAGATGTAAAACTGACAGCCTTGGTCTCCAAGTTACATATTCTGCAGCACATAATCCTTCTGGAGAGGGTGACTATATAATATATCTTGCACACTCCGACTCAAGTGTGAGAGGGGTGCTGTTAATAATTATGCCACGACTCGAAGTAACCGAGGACATCCCTGGACAAATTCCTCTGAATCCCACTCAGCATCCATCTCAGACACTCTGGGAGCCTCAAGTCTCTGCCTAGGAACAAATGGGGATTGTGTGTCACACTGACTCTGCGTGGGGCTGCAAGGGTGGAGAGTAGGGGCCAAGGGTTTGGCTAAGAAGCCACATGTTCTGGGTTTGCTAAAGTCTCAGCCACATTGTGCCTGGAGCATTTCCCTCTCACTGGCAGAGTTGTGTATTTTAAGGCAAAGTCGTTTCATATGGCTTTAGTGCCTTCACATTCAGCTCACTGAGACCTTCCTCCCACAAGCCTTGTGCTGTGGAGTGAGCCCTCCCTGTGAAAGGCGCTTCTCTTTGAACTTGGAAGGCTGTTTATTTTTGGACTGGAAACTGGAAACCTAGAATTCCCTGAAGCCACCAGTTTCACTCCTTCTTTGCGGTGATAACCCATGGAACTCAGAATGATAGACTCTGGAAATGCCTCACGGGTGGGGGGGTGTGGGGGTGGGGAACTCGACAGGTCATTTCATTCCACCGGCTCATGTTACAGATGGGCAAACCCAGGTTCAAAGAGTGGGGAGGGACTGAGTGAAGATCACCCAGCGTTTTCCTCCCTGTGCCTGGCATCCTGGAGGAAATGAACCACACAATGCGAATAAAAATCCATTTTCTTACGTGCCACCTCGTGGACTCTCATGTTTCCAAGACATTCCCAAGCTGTGTGCAGACCTGCCTCCCTGCTCCACTAAGTGCAGAGCTGAGTTAAAGACCGTTCATTATGAAAGCAGAGTGAGGCCAGGAAGAGTCAACACTGTCTGTCCACAAAGCTGGACGCTTGCGTCTCAAGAGTGCTAAATCAGAACTAAGTCGAAACATTTAGAATCTTAGCTTTTTGTTCCAAGTCCTGGAATATCCTTTATGTTGTAGAAAACAAGAATATCTATGGGCTGTTCACTTGCTGGAATGCATTTAGCAGCTCTTCCCGCGCCCTGCTGCCCCCCACCACTGTAGGCACACAAATAACAACTTTCATTGTGATCCTTTCACCATTTAACAAATAGTTGTCACATTGAAATTAAATGAGACTCTCCTAACAAACCAGGTAATTACTATCTGGCTAGAATTTAGAGGAGGAAAAGGCCCAGAGAGAACAAGTGAGTTCCTCAAGGCCACAGGCGAGTCAGTGGCTTGCTTGGCCCAGAACCAAAGCAGCTGGCTCCTGAGAAGTTCTCTTGCTCCTGATGTCATAGGAATTGGTGGTCTCTGCAGTGGGACAGCTGTGGTATTGGGGGGGTGCTGGTTGGTAGCTGGGGAGAAAGAGGGGAGGGCAGGCATGCATCAGTTTGCCGGGCAGCTGTAACTTAGAACCACAGGTTTAAACAACACTGGTATATTTCCCCTTACTTCTGGAGGCTGGAAGTCCAAGGCCAAGCTGTAGGGTTGGTAGAAACCCAAGGTCTGTCTCCTTGGCTTGCAGATGGCTGTCTTCTAGCTGTGTCTGCATGTCACCCTCCCTCTGTTCACATTTGCGTCCTAATCTCCTCTTCTTGTAAGGACACCACTCTTATTGGATCAGGGTCCATGCTAGAGACCTCATTTTAACTTCATCACCTTTTAAAAAGAGCTCATCTCCAAATACAACATTCTGAGGTACTGGGGGTGGTGCAGTTAGAACCTCATCACAGGAATCTTGAGAGACACAATTGAGACCATCACAGGAAGGAAGAAGAGAGTGTGGGAAGATGTTGGAGGAAACTGTGAGAAAGGAGGGAGCTAAGGAGGAGAAATGGAGTAGAGAGACTGGGACACAAGGACCATATGAGGCAGAGCGTGGGAAAGCCCAGAGGAAGTGCCGCCATGTTTCCTTCTCTCTCGCCTTCCTCCCCACTCCTCCCCAGCATGACTCTCCTCCCTGGTTTCCTTTCTGTCTTTCTGTGGTCGCCTTCCCCCTGGTCCTCTCTTTCTACTGCCTTTGATTCTAGCTCTCCAGAACTCTCTCAGCCCCTCCCTCTACCAGAAAGCTGAAGTCCTGGGGAGTAGAGTGGGAGGCAAGGAGAATTTTTTGTGTGTGATTATTTTCGTAAGCAGGCCCAGGTTTTAACACAAAAACCACTGCAAAGAAACAGGGCTTCCCTTCTCCGTACAATTAGCAGAGAAGCTGGATTCACCAAAAAGGGGGCCTGTCTGTCCCAAGTCTGCCTGTTCCTCTCTGCTGGGCATTATCTTTGAAGTCTCTCCCTTAATATCTTCTGATCTGGGGACCATGCTACACTGTCATTCCCATCCTGCAGCAGGGCTGACATGTCATCTATGGGTGGGAAGAGAGGAAGGGTGGCTTCCAGGGGTATCTGCCGTCCTCAGCAACAGGCACTGTGGGGCCTTTGATGTCACTCAATTCAGCTCCTTCTTGGAAAGACAGGGAGATGGAAGCCCAGAGAGGAGATGTGACTGGCTCAAGGTTGCACAGCTTAGCAGTGGCAAAGCCATATTCTGACAGCCACCTGTCCCCTTGCTGAGGCCCCAGGCAGCACACCAGATCACTGTCCCTGTAGAGTTTCAGCTCCCCTCCCTAGTCCACATCCCCTTCCTCTGCTTGTTGGTGGATGTGGGCATGGGACAGAGTGGCCATGTTCTGTAATTGGCGTCACGCATTTAGGGCCAGAGCCCTGTCATCAGACTTCCAGGAACATTCTAGGAAAAAGACAGCCTAGAAAGGGCCTTCATTTTCTTGGACTTGGTGCCCCGAAGTCACTGCTTCTCAGAGAAGGAGGGAGGCCACCAGCAAGTGAGAACAGAGAAGCCTTTGAGAGGAAAGGTTTGGACAAACCTGTGGAGTGAATGATCCCAGACATGCCAAGAGAGATACAGAGCACAGTGGGAGACAAGCCTGCAGGTGGGGACTGAGGCCCTGGGGCCTGTCCAGACTGGGCCCCCGCTAACTGCAAACAGGACACTTGAAACAACAGACTTTGATTCTCTCGCAGAGCTGGAGGCTGGAATCCCAAGATCAATTTGTGGGCAGGACCGTGATCTCCCTAAAGGCTCTAGAAGAGTCTGTTCCCTGCCTTTCTCCTACCCTCTGTTGTCACCAGCCATCCTTTACTAGGAGACGCTTCACCCAGTCTCTGCCTCTGTCATCACGTGGTCACCTTCCCTCTGTGTCTGTGACTCTGTGTCTTCCCTTCTTGTAATGACACCAGTTGTACTAGGTTTAGGACTTGCCCTTTTCCAATAAGTCCTCATCTTGATTAATTATATCTGCAACCATCTTGTCTCCAAATAAAGTCACATCCTGAGGTTCTGGGAAAGACTTGGCTTTTTTTCAGGGGGATACAGTTCAACCCAGTCCAGGGTCTCAGGGAAGTGAGGTAGCTGCAGCCTTGTTCAGGCTATAAGATGGTGGAAGCTGCAGCTAAAATCAATACCAGTCTGACCTTGGATTTTGAACTTCCCTGACAGCAAATGAGGGCCTCCCCTGTGGCTCAGTGGTAAAGAATTTGCCTGCAAGGCAGGAGCCGCAGAAGACACGGGTTTGATCCCTGGGTTGGGAAGATCCCCTGGAAGAGAGCATAGCAACCCACTCCAGTACTCTTACCTGAAAAATCTCATGGATAGAGGAGCCTGGTGGGCTATAGTCCATGGGGTCACAAAGAGTCAGACAAGACTGAAGTGACTTAGCACTCATGTATGTACCCCAGCAAGTAGACACCTGTAGCTTCTGTTGGTCTCCAAAATAGACACAGACACGTCAAGAAAGGTTCAGGGGCTGTGGTGCCTCCTTGTAAGTCTTCATGAGAGTGGAGGCTGGCCGGGCCTCTGTCTTGTCCGTGGTTTGCCTCTTAGAATACGGGCCCAGGGAGAGACAACTTAGAGCCAGGTATGTGGGTTACTGCTTCTGGAGGTTAAGATCCTCATATCTGTGGTAAAGCCTGTAGTGGAGAAGGGATTTCTCTAAATAATTACAGCAGCTAATGTCAGGTGTTGCTATGTGTCATGTGCACTGTATAGAAACCAACTAATCTAATTTTCCCAACAACCCTGTAAGGTAAGTACTATTATTATTCCTATTTTACAGATGGGAAAGTTGAGGCATGGGAAGCCATTAACTTGCTCAGGGTCACACAAGTGGGTCACACCATGTGGGTCCAGAGTCTGAGCATACGAAGAGGGTCTGAGCAAGAAGGACTCTGAGGTTTTTTCCCATCTCTGAGACTCTGAGGTTTTAGTGTGTTCTCCACTGGAGCCATCCTCAAGTCATGTACTTTTTGTACTTTTTTGTGGCCTTTAGGCCATGCTCCACCTAAGGCCAAGGAGGCAAGACACTGCTGACTCATTCTTTCCCAGCTGCACAGGCTGGGAATGGAGCCAGGCCACTCGGCCAGCTCGGTGGCAGGTGCCGGCGGCTGTGGTTTGGCAGCCAGTCAGCAACTGGGATGTGGTTTCACTGGCTGACCTATGTGGAGGGCAGTGGGTCCATGGAGTCCAGGCTCTGGGACCCTTCTGAGAGCGGTGAGTGTGGGGAGAGGAAAGACATGCAATCCAGAATCCAGATGGATATGTGAAACTGAAAAGCTCTGCACGGACTTTGCTCAGTGCCAGGGTGGAGCATGGCTGATCCACGTGCTCCTCAGTGATCCTCCCTGGGATTGTGGTCGTCTAAGTGGGGTTGGAAAAGAATTTCCAGAAGCAGAGTACTGCAGAAAAGAGTGAGTTTATTAAGAGCGAAGAGCAGAGATAAAGTGGGTGTTGTGATCACAGTGGGCAACCTCCTGACAGACCAAGGAGAGTTGACGGGGTGCTGTTGGAACAGTGGAATGGCTCAGGGGAGGGCTAGTAGGCAATTTGGATAACTGTGAGACAAAGAAAAATTCCTGCTGGAAGGGTAGCATTAGGTGATTGGTTAGGGCACTGAAGGATGAGCACTGGGGTGGGCATTTTTACCCTAATACGGGATCAGGGAGCTGGCTGGTAAGGATCAGAGGGGCTTTTGGCAACAATTGTTATGGGACTCAGTCAGTTCAGAGATGACCTTGGTTGGTGTGAGGTTCTGCACCTGTGGCCCTGGTATAGGGATCCACACCTGCGGGCTGAACCCAGGCTGCTGACAAGCACTATTCATCCCTCAATGTTGACCTAACACCTCCTCGGTGCCTGGGAGGACCAGGGTCCCACGCCGAAGGGACCTCCCTTGGCCAATGCTTCTCAGAGATGTTCTGAGTGCCAGCACCTAGTAGCAAGTTGGAGTGCCCAGCCCCACGCACTGCCCTAAGAGCTGAAAGGGTCAGTATCATGGCTGGTGGGTGCTCCTGCTCACCAGAGAGGTCCTCTTGTGTGCAGCTGCAATGGTACGAGGTTTTCTCTAAACTAAGCTCACAGGTGGAATGAAAATTTTAGGAGAGTCTTCTCCTGGTTCCTTCCTTAGAGACTCCTGCCCCACATTTTGTGGGGAGTTTTGTGCCTGAAAGTCCTTTCTCTTTTGTTTTTGGATGACAGAGGGGTGGACAAAATCCTGGTACCAAAGAAAGCTGCTGGCCAAATCCTGATGCCTACTGATGAAGACTGATTAAGGAGGAATTCAGTTTGAGTTAGTGGTTCCCAGTCTTGTCAGATGATAAAACCCTCCTGATCAGAACTTTTCTGTGAAGAACCTGACAAATCTTTAAGAGTCCCTCCCCCAACTTTTATCATGGAGTAAGACCCCAAGGGAAAAAAGTTGAATTGAGCTAGAAATGCAATTAACAGCGCCTTCATCTTGCACTTGAGAGATCCTGAAGGAATGAACACTGATAAAACTGAAATGTAAAAGCCCAGTGGATGTGAAAAAATGCTTCAAAAACACTGCAAATTTTCCACCTTTAATTTTAAATATTATTATTTTACAAACACTTCATAGCACTTACTGTGAGCCAGACAATATGCTTAATAAATATTTGCTCGTTTAATTTTCATAAAATCCAACAGAAGCCCGGTGCGGGTAAGCCACCTGCCCAGGGTCACACAGAAGTGGTGGAACCAGATCTCAGACCTTGGCTGTCTGGCTCCCGAGTGTTCGATTTAAACTTCTAAGCTCTATGTGTTTATAAAAATCTCTTTTCACTTGGCCACAGGGCAAACCTTCTCTTCCTAATCATTGTAAATGATAGAACAGCTTCATCCTAGTGATCTCAAATACTTCCTCTGTGGGCTCCAATTAGCGGTGCTGTTTTTTATATGGGGCCCGATCTGCCTTTCTCTTTTGATGGAGAAACATGCTTATTGTTATGGCAATCCCAAATGCCCCATGACAGCTTTTAAGTACAGATTTGAATCCCTTTGTTTTTCACCCCAAATGTTGAAACAAACCTTAAGAGCTCTGCTGAGTCCTGACAGTTTTCTGTGGTTCTCAGATATTTCAGACTGGTTTGGGAGCAAAATACATGATATTCTGCTTCTTTCTCTTGCATAGTTTATTTTTAAAAGCATGCATCTGGCTGCTTTTCATTTCCCAGAAGGAGGAGGGAATAGCTCCCCAGAAGGCGAGTACTGGATGGGAACTTCTCCCCAAGACTGGAGGCAGCTCCATCCAGGTCTAGCTCCTTAGCAGGTGTTGCCCCTTGCCTGATCTTGTCGTTTAGCCTCAGGTTCAGAGCTTCCAGGCTCTGCCAAGGATCCTCTGAGCTGCTGGGCTCCCTGCACATGGACAAGAAAGAAGATGTTGGTTACCTGTTATGTGTCCACCTTTTCAGAGGAACCGTTTAGCCACGCTGTGATCATATGTGTTCAGGTCAAGTAGAGGACCCCTGTCTAGCTGAGAGTCTGTTGTCATAATCATCAATGAGTATTTGTTATGGTCAGACAGTTGGTAACTATATCATGAAGGTATTTTTTTTGTTTAGTCACTCAGTTATGTCCAATTTTTTTTGACCTAAGGGACTGTAGCCTGCCTGCCAGGCTCCTCTGTCCATGGGATTTTTCAGGCAAGAATACTGGAGTAGCTTGCCATTTCCTTCTCCAGGGGATCTTCCCGACCCAAGGATAGAACCCACGTCTCTTGCGTCTCCTGCATTGGCAGGCAGTATCTTTACCACCGAGCCACCTGAGAAGCCTGGAAGCATTTTTATCTCCCATCAAAAAAAATAAAACAACTGAGGCAAGGAGGAGCTTGGTTCCTCCATGCCAAGGTCACACCGCCCATGAGAGCAGATCTGGAATCTGGGTTTGGCAGCAGCGAGTCTGGTCACTGCACACCTATGGATCAAGGTTTCTTCCTTGTCCCTCGTTCCTAGAGCAGCAGCCTGGAGAGCCTCTGTGGGACCAAGTGAGCAGCAAATTCCCGTGGCTCGACAGCTGGAGACTATGTATAGTCTGAGAACTTGGGCTTTGGTTATAGCTGTAGCTTCATGATTTTCTTGGCGGAGCCTGAGTCCCACCAAGAAGCGCAAGGTGTGAAATTCACACAGCCTTTTGGGATCACAAGTACACTTTCACCAACAGCCTTAATCAGGGAAGATCACTTTAACCAGTAGGTTTTGTGCCTGCTAGATACTTTATGCAAGAAGCTGAAGCCAATACTTGTGGGCTGCTGCTGCCAAGTCGCTTCAGTCGTGTCTGACTCTGTGCGACCCTGTAGACGGCAGCCCCCCCACCCCCCAGGCTCCTTCATGGGCAGCAGGAGGCAAGAGAGTTCTGGCTTGAGATGCGGTCCCATTTGTTGCCTTTTCTCCAAGTCCAGGCACTGCCGACCACCATCAGTAGGATCTGTGGCGCGTGATTTGCCCAACTGAGCCTCAGTTTCCGCATCTATAAACTGAGGATCACAGCTTCATCTGCACTGGGTGGTTTGAGGACTAAATGACATGGCATATAAAACACCTGGCAGTGGGAGGCGTGTCTCCTCTGAGGGTCTCTGGAACGCAGCCAGAGCATTTGGTGCCTCTCTGTGGTCCCCCATGGACACTCTCTCCTCCCTGTCAGAGTTCTGCTTTCCGAGCTCTCCCATCAGTTCAAGGTCCGTAACCAGTGTCACCCTGCCCCTGGGTCCTCAGCAACTCCAGCCTGCTTGGTCCCTGTATTTTAAGATTCAGAGAATGTTAGCTGTAGACTCTTCACGTGCGTCCTTTATCAGACTGAAGACATGGCCATCTATTTCTAGTTTGCTGCGCTGTGCTAAGTCGTGTGAGTCATGTCTGACCATTTGCGATCCCATGGACTGTAGCCCGCCAGGCTCCTCTGCCCATGGGATTCTCCAGGCGAGAACACTGGCGTGGGCTGCCATGCCCTCCTCCAGGGCATCTTCCCCGCCCAGGGACTGAACCTGTGTCCCTGATGGCTCCCGCACTGGCAGGTGGGCTCTTTACCACTAGGGCCACCTCATCCTAGTTTACTCCCGCTGCTGCTGCTGAGTCACTCAGTCGTGTCCCACTCTGTGCGACCCCGTGAGACGGCAGCCCACCAGGCTTCCCCGTCCCTGGGATTCTCCACGCAAGAACACTGGAGTGGGTTGTCATTTCCTTCTCCAATCCTAGTTTACTAGGAGTTTTTAAATTAACGGGTGTTGAATTTTGTCAAATGATTTTTCTTCATCAATCAATGTGATCATGTGGCATTTCTTCTTTAAAATGTTAACATGGTGGGTTACAATGATAGATTTTATAAAATCAAACCAGCCTTTCATTTCCAGAATAAAGGTCTCTTGGTTGCTATGTATTCAAAATTTCAAATACTGCCAGATTCAACGTGTAAATACGTTTTCGGGGCCTTTGCATCGATGTTCTTAAAGGCGATCGATCTCTTTCCTGAAGCCTCCTTGCCTTAGTCGCTCAATCATGTCCAACTCTTTGCGACTCTGTGGACTGTAGCCTGCCAGGCTCCTCTGTCCATGGAATTTTTCAGGCGAGAATACTAGTTTTTTGGGGGGCTTCCCTCATGGCTCAGACAGTAAAGAATTTGCCTGCAATGCAGGAGACTCTGGTTCAATCCCTGGGTTGGAAAGTGAGCACGCTTCTCGGACCCCAGTCACAGGTGCAGGAGTCTTCCCTCTTCTGGATGCAAGCACTCTCCTGAGGTCATCTCACTGTGGCCAAGTGGTGCCTTCTTCCATCCCTTAAAGATGGGAACACTGAGACTTTGTGGATGGACTCATCCATGCCACCCTACCTACAAAGAAGTCACAGGATTGTTCTAGAACTCAGGTTTCCTCACTCTTGTCCAGTCCTTTCTATTTTTTTTTTAAGATGGGGACATGCCTTTTTCAACCCCCCCTCCCCCCCCGCTTCACTGAACGGTAATTGACAAATATAATTATATATATTTCAATAGTACAATGTTATGATCAATAACTTCAGATATGCAGATGACACCACCCGTATGGCAGAAAGTGAAGAGAAACTAAAAAGCCTCTTGATGAAAGTGAAAGAGGAAAGTGAAAAAGTTGGCTTAAAGCTCAACATTCAGAAAACGAAGATCATGGCATCTGGTCCCATCACCTCATGGGAAATAGATGGGGAAACAGTGGAAACAATGTCAGACTTTATTTTGGGGGCTCCAAAATCACTGCAGATGGTGATTGCAGCCATGAAATTAAAAGACGCTTACTCCTTGGAAGAAAAGTTATAACCAACCTAGAGTGTATATTCAAAAGCAGAGACATGACTTTGCCGACTAAGGTCCATCTAGTCAAGGCTATGGTTTTTCCAGTGGTCATGCATGGATGTGAGAGTTGGACTGTGAAGAAGGCTGAGCACCGAAGAACTGATGCTTTTGAACTGTGTTGGAGAAGACTCTTGACAGTCCCTTGGACTGCGAGGAGATCCAACCAGTCCATTCTGAAGAAGATCAGCCCTGGGATTTCTTTGGAAGGAATGATGCTAAAGCTGAAACTCCAGTCCTTTGGCCACCTCATGTGAAGAGCTGACTCACTGGAAAAGACTTTGATGCTGGGAGGGATTGGGGGCAGGAGGAGAAGGGGACGACAGAGGATGAGATGGCTGGATGGCATCACTGACTTGATGGACGTGAATCTGAGTGAGCTCCAGGGGTTGGTGATGGACAGGGAGGCCTGGCATGCTGCGGTTCATGGGGTTGTAAAGAGTCAGACACGATTGAGAGAATGAACTGAACTGAACTGAACTGACACTGTGAAATGAAGACCATGATCAAGAACTGAGATAACTAACACATCCATCACCTCACATAGTGAATTCTTTTTATATTTTTTGGTGGTGAGAGTGTTTAAGATCTACTCTCAGCAAATTTCAAGGCTGTAATATCGTATTATCAACTATAGTCTTCATGCTGTGTATTAGAGCCCCAGTGCTTAGGCATCTTATAACTGGGTGCATCTTATACCCTTTGACCCATATTTCTCCATTTCTCCTAGCCCCCAGAAACCACCATTCAACATTCTGTTTCTATAAAATCAGCTCTTCTTTTTTTTTTTTTTTTTTTAGCTTCCACATGTACCACATACCATTCCTATTATCCATTCATCCGGTGATGGACACTGAGGTTGGTTGTTTCCATGTCTTGGCTATTGTGAATTATGTACAGTGAACACTGTACTGCAGGTATCTCTTCAAGATCCTGATTTCATTTCCTTTAGATATATTCCCAGAAGCTAGCCTGCTGAATAATATCATAAGTTAACTCTGTTAATACTGCAGGGGGTGGGGGAGCAGGAATCCGGTTTTCCATAATGTCCTGTTCAATCTGAATTTCTCAGAAAGTTCCCACCCATGGGACTTCCCAGCCCACTGGAAGATTCTCAAAGCTTTCTCTTTTTCTCTGTCTCCAAAGCATTTCCATGTGTAGCCACTGCCTGTAGGTACCCATCCATTGAGAGCTGATATCAACGTTTCCGGGGGTTGACTGAACGGCCTTGAACTTGGAAGTCTGAACAAACACTCTGGGCCCTGAACGACATTTGTCCTCTTTCCCCTGCCTGGAGGAGAACCTCTGAATCTGTTCAAAACCTGAAACAAGGCTGAGAGAGGGGGGAGACACCAGCTGGGGACTAGAACTGAGACCCAAGCTGGGGCTTTGAGGTGGGGATTTGTGGCTCTTTAATAAGAAATCAATCATGGTTAATAGTTCGCCAGTATTTCCTTGATCCTATGATACCCTGCTAGTCCACTCACCTGGATGAGCTCATGCATTCTTCACAACACCCTAGGAGGGATATTGCTGCTTTCGAGTTCATTTCTGGAAAGGTTAGATAACTTGACGAAGCTCATGTACCTAGTGCCTGGAGAGGCCCAGGGGCCAACCAGGAGCTCCAAGCTCAAGGCCATTGCACCCAGCCATGCTCACCTCTTCTGTTCCTCTGCCTGTTCCTCTATTTCTCAGCGTTAGGATCCCTCTACCCCCAGATGAATGGATTTGATATGGTTTGTTTCCTTTTTGGGATGCCTGATCAGCAGCAGGGCCTCCTCAGTGTTAGTGATATTGACAGGGGTGTCCAGGGCCAGCCCACACTGAGGAAGGGCCTTGCCTGGACTTGGCCTGCTGTGCTGCGGACCTGGCCTCCTTCCAAAGCCCACATCCTCTCAGGATCTGGAGACCAGGAGCCCTTCCCAGCTCAGTCAGGACCCGGCTGAGGGGTGGCCCCGGGGCAGGAGTGACAGTGCATCTAAAATTACCCCTGTTGAAGGCGGAGTGCCCTCCACCCTTCCTGCATGCCTCCCTGAGCCTGGACCGGCCCAGAGAGAGGCCTCTGTGGGTTGGATGGTTTGTGTTGAAGCTGTGCTCCCAGCCTCTGGCCCCCCTGGACTGGAGTTCTGGGAAGACTCCCTTGAAACACAGCTTGTGTGGAGCAAACTTGCTGTAGTGTCTTTGGAGCTGTGGAGGGTTCTCTGGGCCTCTGTGTCCCTTCTCCTTTCATCACATTTGCCTAAGAACTCCTATTTATCCCACAAGTGTTCACCTAGATGCCTCTTCCTCCAGGAAGCCTTCCTTGCATACCTCCTTCCTGCATCCATCTAGGTTGCATGCCTTTTCCCAGCCAGTGCTCACCCCTCATATAAACAGTATCTGCCTGTTTATGCGTCTCTCTTTTCAAGTAAAGGACCAGGTTCACTGCAGCATTCCAAACTCCCATCACAACACTGAACACAGAAGAAATGCTTAATAATAGGGGACAATAGTCAGTGTCCTGTGATAAACCATAATGGAAGAGAATATAAAAAAGAATATATGTCTATGGGTACCTAAGTCACTATGCTGTACAGCAGAAATTAAAACCACATTGTAAATCAACTATACTTCAATAAGGAAATAAAATTCAGAATGTAAATCTGGGGGAAAAAAGGAAATGCTGAATAATATTTGTTGAATTAACTAATTAAAACCAAAACTTCAAGGATGAAGATGGACTATGAATAGACACAAAAGAAAGGACACATTCCAATGTCCAGGCAGTAAAGGAAGAAGCATGCTTTGTGTATTTTGTTTTAAGGAGCTATGAACTCGCAGGTGTTTCTGCTGGTATCTAGACGTCTTTCTGAATTGGGAATTTGGGATGAGACTTGAGAATGTCCTTGTTGGTGGGACTCCGAGAAGTCTTAATCCCTGTTTTACAAAGATGGAAGTGGAGGCCCAGAGAGGTTCACTAACCTGGTGGGGACACACAGCCAGGAGATGGCAGTTTAGGGCCGTCTCATGATTTACGACGGCTTTTACTTTCAGGGGCTTTAGTACAGCGTGGGAAACACCCAGGTGTGAAGACAACGACACATCACTGGGAAAAATATGGTGATGGAGGCAAGGGGAAAATTACCATCAGAGCAGGGAAATGCATGCCTAGAGGTTTGCCTTTTGGACCAGGGTGGGAGGCAATGGGAAGACTGTGTACAAGGCAAGGAAGCTGGAAATGCCAGGATCCTGCGGGGGACCAGAGCTTCTGTCCCCGCCTCACAGGCAGCTGTTGAATTGGAATGAGGTGGCAGCTTGGGAAGGATTAGCATTGCTTTTGTCGGTCCCTAAGGTGAGGTCATGCCTGGCCCCTGAACTGTCAGCTTTACCAATCTTGCCTCTTCCCAACAACAGGAAGCGAGTCAACTCCTTTTCATCTTTTTCACCATCAAACAAGCCAATTTTCCTGTTATCAGGATTCCTGGAGGTAGAAAGACTTTGCTAAGAGGGGGAGAAGAGCTTTCTGGTTGGGTCTTTGGGCAAGTCCTGCCTCGCCATCTTCCAGCCCTTCCGGGTGGTGTCCTCCTTCTATCCATCTATCCACCCATCCGTCCATCCTTCCATCCTGGCCAAACTGGCAGGTTGGGGCAGGTCCTCTCCCTGGCCGCCACAAACTCTTTTCCCTGAGATGAGTGATGAATGCGCCCGGGGATTAGCCGTCTTCCCGGGCCTGGCGGTGCCAGGAGTGAGCGCATTCCTGAAAGGCCAGAGCTGATGGATGCCTCGGGAGGGGGGGAGGGAGCGGCTGGAGTTTGGGAGGGGATTCCTGACATTCCCAGGGCTGGGGCAGAAGCGCCTGGAGCCGTGACGGACAGACAGCTGAGAGAACCAGCCCAGACCAGATGGGGGGCAGTGGCAGGGCCTTGATCCACACCTCCCGGCCCGCCCCACCCTCAGCGCCCTGGAATGTTATCTTTCCTCTAATCACCCGCAGGCCAGGGAAGAGGGGGTGGCACCCCTGTGCTTCTGAGAGGTGGCTCTTACTGGGTGGGGAAGGGGGAAGGGGAAGGAGGATGGTGGCCTCACAGTGTGGAAAGATGAGGCTACAGCTTCCTGAATCCCACCCGTTTGCATCGTAGAGGACACCCAGAGTGGGAGGGTGGTCCTTCCTATTAGTTTCCCCGTAAAGAGCCTTAGGGCATCACCTTCTCCATGTCCTTATTTGGTGTTTGAGGGGGTCTTGGGACCCAAGGCACACACCAGGACTCCTGATGTCTTTGGTTTCATAATCAAACATTCTTTGTCAGATACCTCAGTTTCCCCACTTTAGAAGTGTATTTTATTTTATGTGGACTATTTTAAAAGTCATTTTGAATTTGTTGCAATATTGTTTCTGTTCTATGGTTTTTGGCCACGAGGCATGTGGGATCTTATCCCAACCAGGAATTGAACCTGCATTTCCTGCAATGAAAGGTGAAAAGGTGAAGCCTTAACCACTGAACTGCCAGGGAAGTCCCTTCATGTCTTTTAATACTTTTCATTGAACAAAATGTTTGCAGATTAGAGGAGAAAAGAATGTGGAAGACCAGGGACATGAAATGTTTCACCTGTGCCCAGCTGAGCCCTGGTGACCAGCACTGGGCCGGGGTGTCTGCTTGAGGGGGTACAGGCATACCTTGTCTTACCGTGCGTTACTTTATAGCGCTTCACTTTGTAGTGCTTCACAGATACTATGTTGATTACAAGTTGGTTTGCGACAACCCTGTGTTGAGCAAGTCTATTGCAGCTATTCTTCCAATCGCATTTGCTCACTTCATGTCTCTGTGTCACATTTTGATAATTCTCGCAATATTTCCAACTTTTTCATTGTTATTATATTTGTTATGGGATCTGTTATCCATGATCCTTGGTGTGACTATTGCAAAAAGATTAGAACTTGTTGAAGGCTCAGATATGACTAGCATTTTTTGGCAATAAAATATTTCAAAATTAAAGGATGACACAACTTTAAAAAAAAAGAAATACTGCTATTGCACACTTAATAAACTACAATACAGTATAAATGCAAATTTTCTACACACCCAGAAACCATAAAATTCATGTGATGTTGGCTTTATTGTGGTGGTGTGATGAGGGACCCTCAGTATCTCCAAGGTATGCGTGTATTTCTCCCCATTTTATAGAAGCAAAAAGTTAGGCTGAGGGACCTCAAGGTCACGCAACAAATCAATAATGCAAGTCAGAACTGGGTTGATTCATAAGTAGCTGAGCAAAGCTATGTGTTGGTTTCTTCCTTTAAAGCAGAGAAGCCCGCTGAATCACACCTTGAATCTCAAGAGTAGACGTGTGATGAGCAAGAACCATTCTCTTGTAGTTTACGATAATTTACTTAAGGACAATTGACCTGAACACATAAGTTACTTTTAAAAATCTTAAAATTCTAAGTAAAGGCGGCCACGGGCATTCCCATACATACATTCACAATATGTATCTAAGGACACTGTGGGCTTGGCGCTGTGCTGGCTGCATGATGTGCAGGCTTGAGTTAGTCACCGAGGGACTGGTACCCATCTTGTTCTTACTCTCTTCCCCATCGCACCTGCCTCTGCACCTTGAGACACGTAGCTGTTCTGAAACTATCCGTTATATGTCAGAGACGTCAGAGAGCCCAGGGGAGGCTGGCTCTATTTTCCTCACCCTGGAAGCTAAAGACTGTGTCTCTTGAGGGACACTACCCTTGAATAATAGCTGGAGGAAAACTGATGGGGCTTCTTGGCGCAGTCCCTTATCAGAGCTTCCTGAAACCCTTCAAAGGAGCAGAATGATGGGTGGGTGGTATTATACCCATTACCTCATCTCCTCTGCTGTCCTCCTTTTTCTGGTCACATCAAACAAAAAACAAAACATTGGCCAACATGATCCTTAGGGGCTGTTCTATATTAAGATGAGCAATTGTGAGGAAATCTAAAATTAGCCCAGGGTTAATCAGGTCCTGTTGCCAAGATGGATGACTCAGTTTTCAATTGCACAAGCCCTAAATCCCAGTGGTCCTCTCAGGGCAGCTCTTGGTGACATGGGTGAAGTGCACGTCGTGACAACGTGTGGCCACAGGCATGGGAGAAAGGGCACTAGCTCTAGACTCAGACAGCCTGGGTTTTGATGCAGACTCTGACCCTCACTAGCTTCAGGTCTGAGGGCAGCCTCCTCAGCCTCTTTGAGCCTGTTTCCCCATATGCAAAGAGGTGATGGAAGCCCCTGTTTCATAGGGTTGTTGTAAAAATTCAGTAAGATCATGTATGTAAGGGTGGGCCTCGCATAGTTCCTGATGCAGTGGTTCCTCCTCAGAGGTTGTGGCTCCCCACCCAATTCACAGTCACAGCCCAGGTGGCCCTGGAAAAGACAGTCTCCTCTTGGGCATCTGGGCTCAGCTTCCTCTTGTGCCATCTCCCGGATTGGCCCAACAACCTAATCGTCCTCACTTCTACCTAGCCAGTATGGCAGTCGGTACTGGATAAAATCCGAGCAACTTTCTGCCCATCTGGGGGTCAGATGTAGGAGACTCAACTCCAGAGCATGGCCATCACCCTGAAAGCAAGCAGGGCATATACGTGGTAGCAAGGAGAGTAACTTCTGCAAAGGCTACTTTCATCCACCAGCCTTGTGCTTTCTCGGCCAAATTTGGTGGCATACAATTCTGCATGGAATGAAAATGATTGACTTAATCATGCCGGGTGTCTAGTTTTTTCTGGAAAACCTGATTTCTCTGCTTTGGTAGTGAGAACGAAGGTTCAGAAGCAACTGAGGACACGTTAAGAGATGCTACAGAGAAGCAATAGCTCGAGGGAGCGGTTCTGAGAAAGAAAATAGAATTAGTCGCTGAAGACAGGTTGGTGTCACTAAGTACAGGGACACCCAGCCCTCAGCCTGGTGTTTCCAGAGGACAACAGTAAATCAAAGTCCATTTAAAGTCACCAATGTTGCATTCATTACCGAGTCCAAGCTCATTGCACAACAGGCCAGTCAATTTAGAGATGAGGTGTTGAGGCAAGGAATAAAGACTTCGTTCAGAAAGCCAGCAGAGAAGACAGTGGACTAGTGTCTCAAGAACCATCTTACCTGAGCTAGAATTCAGGCTTCTTTTATACCACAAGGGGAGGAGTATGGCTGGTTGTGGCAAACTTTTGGTACAGGAATCCTCTGTTCTTGCAGCTGTCCTCATAGATCTGGTCACAATGTTCCTATAAACCTCCAGCAAGATAAATGCTATTTTCTGTTCTGAAACTTTTGATCTCTACTTGAATGGAAAAGCATCACACCTTTAAAGGTCAGAGCCTTGAGAATAGACTGTCCTATACATTTCAGGCTGTTGGCAGCATTCTTTATAAAGGTGCAGGGCCAGGGTGACTAAGCACAGGACAGAGAGCACACACATTAGAGCTAAAAGAATAGATCCAATATGGAGTCAGGTTTGTTCTTCTCTGTTACACCCTGTATTTTGTTAAAGAAGTCAGGGATGCCCTCTAATCCATTTCAGACTCCCAATGCAGTGGCTAAAAATATAAAAAGCTTATCACTTCAAATGGAAAATGTCAGTAATCTGGAACTTTGGCTTGTATGGAACAGTTTACTCACCTCACTCGCAGAAGACAGGCAGAGGCTGTAGGAAAGGTTTTCTCTGGCCAAAAGGAGTCATAGCCTGTGGGGGGGAGGGGGCACAAAGGGAAATCTCTGTACTTTCCACCCGCTTTGCTATAAACTGAACATTGCTCTGAAAATTAAAGTCTAATGAGAAAACAAAAGGACTAATATGGGCTTGGCATAGTTTGGTTTTTAATATTCCTGTCTCTAACATCGAAGGGGCTTCCCTGGTGGCTCAGTGGTAAAAATCTGCCTGCTAATGCAAGAGATGCTGGTTCCATCCCTTGGCTGGAAAGGTACCCTGGAGGAGGAAAGGGCAATCTACTCCAGTATTCTTGCCTGGATAATCCCATGGACAGAGGAGCTTGGCAGGCTAGGAGTCCATGGAATTGCAAAAGAGTTGGACACAATTGAGTGACTGAGTACACAGCGCCTTCTAACATTGAATAAATGAATATCTACTGCATTTGACTTCTCATGGGTACAGATTGTACCTCTAAGCCTCCATTTCCTTACCTGTACTGTGGGGATAAAGCCATCATGTATCTCCCAGGACAGCAGTGAGAATTAGACCCGAGACAATTATGAAGCCGGGGCATAGCTCTCAGTCCTGTGCTTATACCACCAGCATGCAATTTCATGCAACTATTACTGCTTTTTGGACAGGACTGAAGGAGGAGAACTTGATTGAGGCCAGAAATAGAGAACATTTGGAGTTATCAAGTCTCCACTCCCAGGAGGAGTCGACTGTGTCTTCTCATGAATCCTATCTGTGATGAAAGTCCCTTTCCCATCCCTTCTACTGCCTTCCAGTCCCTGCCCCTTGAAGCACTGTGAGCATCTGAGAGCTGGGGGGGAGAGAAGGAACTGTCCCCTGAACGTGGGACTCTAAATTGAGCAGGAGCTGATGGGTCCTTCAAACAAGCCTGTAACATGCGTGGCCTCTTGAGGTATTGGGCTCTGGTTCCCCTTGAGGCTCTTCACAGACATCTTGTGAAGCCTCCTGCCCACATTCAGGCAGCAGAGAGCCTGTGTACTCTAGAAGGCAGGGCTTATGTCTCCTTCCTTTGCATCCTCAGAAGGTGGGCATGAGGGGTGTGGAAGGACTCTGGGATGAGGAATCAGGTAGATTTGGCTTCTGGGAGCCTCAGTTTTCCTAAGGCAAAAGCTTTATTGTCGGTCTCTGCTCCAGGAGCTTTCCACTTGAGAGCCTCAAACAGGGTACCCTGTTTGTAGAAACCTTGGGAACTGCCCACTGCAGATGCTGAGTCTGGAGGAGGAGAAAGGTCATTTTGGACGCTGAGAGTCTCACCATCACAGTGTGTCCCCCTCACCTCCTCTTTCCTCTTACTGGGGTGTGGCGCTTTCATCATGGCTCAAGTCTATATGCTCCATCCTTGAGTTCCAGTTGGGTCAGCCTGCCCAGATCCCCACCACGGAAGCCATGCTGGGAGAAAGTCTACCCTCTCCTTGCTCATTCACACCAAGAACCTGTCACCAGGAGAGGGGGAAGGGCATTGCCCTCGGTCACATGGCCTGGGGGTTGGGAGCAGGGTTGACCCCAATCTCAGGGCTTCCAGACCTTCCTCCACACCACCAGCACTCACAGCCAGCTGGTCTTTCCATCCTTCCATTGCTCAATGCTGAGAGCACAGTAACTGAAACATTTTATCTCCTGATATGTGGTGAAGGGAGTGTCTACAGGACAGCTTCCAAAAATAATATTTTTGCTCTCTGGCAGCAAAATATACAGAATTCGTTCTTGCCATTTTTGAAGCTCTGGCAACAGCTCCGTGCATTCTTATTTAGAACAATACAACAATCTGACTTCTGTTTTGGCCCCCTAAGTTCTTTTGTCCCATCCAACAAAGTGTGAAGTATGCACTTCCCGGAGTAGGATGACAGCTCCTCACAATGTAGAAAGAATAACAAACGAGCCAGAGGCAGGGCTGGGCGCTGAATCGTGATCCCAGCCCCTTTGAACTCCTCTGTCTGGGTTTACAAGAAGACCAAAAATAAGTAGCTGGCAACAACTGCCTGGTTGCGATGGGTTGGCAACACATTCTGGTTGAGGTCTGCAGCCAAGGATGGTGCGATATCGAAGGTTGCCCCTAACCGACCCCCATATACCTCAGTCCCTTGATTTGTTCTGTCACTTTTGACAAGGTAACCCCTCTACCTGAGCATCTGCTACTTTGTCTGAACCTCAGAGTTGCTTAAATGTTATGTCCTCCGAAGACTTCTCTCGGCTCATCCATCTGTTTAGTAAATATTTGCTGAAATCTACAACATGCCAGCGTATTCTAAATGGTGATGATCGTGATCCAAACACAGGTTAATACTCCCTTCTTTGCACTACATGTATTTATGGGCCTTCATGTTAGGCATGAGGAAACTGGGGTCTAGAGTGGGGAGGGGACTCAAGCCAAAGTGATGTAATAAGTGACCTGAGAACACAGAGGCACTAAGAGGCTCTACCACTGCTCAAGTTTCTGTAGATGCCCTGTGTTGCCCTTGCAGGCAGCTGGTCACCCCCTCATCTCTGCACAGTGGCAGGAGACCTCCGAAGGCCCCGAGAGCAGGAGGACATGGTGGGTGGCTGTGCCTTATGCCACCCCAGGAGGTCAAGGTGCATGCTAGATGGGGCAAGAGGTGCTAGGCAGGGGGCTGGTGGAGGGGGTGGGTGATTGATTCCAGTGATGGAGAGGTGGTCGAGGCCAGGGTTGGGGGCACCCACAAGGGGAAGAGGCATGGATTGGGCCTCTGCAAGGGAGGCATGTGGGGCTCCTGAAGGGGATGCTGGGCAGGGCGCCTGAGGTCCCTGGGCCAGGACAGGTGAGTGAGGGTGCTGGGCTGTCAACTCTGTGGCCCTCTAGGCTCCAAGCTGCCCTCTTCACCTGGCAAGGCCTTCAAGCACCACGTGAAGTGACATGTCTTTCTGTGACTAGCCACTGCATAGTAACACTCAAGACTCCTTCCACCCATTGCCTTTCCTCTGCAGCCCTGCCTTTCCTGCTCTGACTCTCATGGCTAATTCAACTCAGTATTAACCAGAGCTACTATTTCTTGAAGACCTTCCTCTGTGCCAGGCACAACTGAGCAACTAGCTCTTTCATTTTCAGTGCTCTAGTTCAGCTGAGTCGCACAGTCGTGTCTGACTCTTTGCGACTCCATGGACAGCAGAATATGTCCATCACCAGCTCCTGGAGCTTACTCCAAACTCATGTCCATCGAGTCAGTGATGCCATCCAACCATCTCATCCTCTGTCATCCCCTTCTCCTCCCGCTTTCAATCTTTCTCAGCATCAGTCCTGCCAATGAATATTCAGGACTGATTTGTTCTTGGTGCTGATCACATCTTCAACCCCTATGGTACTACTCATTACTGACTTTAAGTAATAGATTTGAAATAATGACAGCACAGGGGTTATAAAGACTCTGTGTTCTATATATAGAAGATATATATATATATATATATATATATATATACACACACATAATATATAGGTTATATAGAATGAGTTCTTCAGATATATATAGAAGATATAGGTTGTATATAATGAATTCTTCATTATATATATATAATATAAAGGTTATATAGAATGAGTCCTTCATATGTATATATAGAAGATATAGGTTATATATAATGAATTCTTCATTATATATATATGTATACAGGTTATATAGAACGAGTTCTTCATGTGATTGCTTGGAGCTTATATTTGTGTTTAAAGTTTAAAAGTAGTGAAATGATGTGAACTGTGAGGAGTATTCTTTTTGTTCAGCAAGTACAAAATTTAGTTTGTACATAAAATTATTTTTACTGAAATGCATTATTTTAGTGAAATGCATTTTTCTTCTTTAATTGTTAACTATTCGCTTTACAACTAAAGAAGTGGGGCTTCCTGGAGATCCAGTGGTTAAGACTCCAGGCTTCCACTACAAGGGGCACAGTTTCGATCCCTAGTCCAGGGATCCCACATGCTGCACAGCCAAAAATGGATAAATAAAATACATATTAAAAAAATAAAGCTAAAGGAATGATCAAGAGCGCATTGATGATAGCTGAAAATCATTTGGTTGTACAGAGGAGGGGGTGTTAGAAAAATCGTAAGCTCTGGGTTTCAGATATACTAGACAAGCCACTGGGCAAGAATATTTTTCAAATGCAAGTCTGACCCTGCAGCCTCCAAAGTTTCCGGCACAAGCCCCAGTGTCTCAGCCCAGATGTCCCCTGTCCAAATGTTGCTCACCTAGGGGCAGGGGGCAGTTTCCCAGGGCAGAAGTGAGTTGATGACTGGGTCCTGGGGATGGGCGAGTGATGTGGCGGGCTCCTTCAGCTGTGAGGCCTTGGATGGCGGGCTCCTCGAGATCCCGCCTCTGCCTTGTGCAAAGGTTCTGACCCTGTGGGGCTCGGTTTCCTCTCCCCGCACAGCGAGGGCTCCGGCTGGATGCTGTCCAAGGACCCTGCCATGCCCTGAGACTCAGTCTCCTCCTAGTCCACTGTCAGCCTAGGCTGGTAGAGCTCACTATCCGGAGAGGAAGGGCAAAAGATGCAAATCCCAAGAGAAAGTCAGACCAATCACAGCTTTGTGAAACTGTTTTTGTCACCTTTCTCAGCCTGTTCCCTGCTTTGGCACCAAAATAGACCCTTAATTATCCATAGACAACAATTGTTTCTTCCCCACTAAATTTTTTTTCCTTCATTCTTTATATATATATATATATATAGACATTTGTAGGCAGTGAAGAAGTTGAACAAAATAAGTCACATGGTTGTAATATCCTTGTGATATCCCTCCAAGCCATTAGCAAACTGAACTCCAGCTGAAATCCCTTGGCTTGCAGGGCAAATGAAGAGAGGCAGTGTTTACAAGAGGGGGTTCAGGCTGAAGGAAGGGGAAGCCCTTGGGGCTGGAATCAGACCTGCCTGCAGATGCTGGCTTTCCTCAATCCTCAGTCACTCAGTTGTGTCTGACTCTTTGCAACCCCATGGCAGACTGTAGCTCACCAGGCTCCTCTGTCTATGGGATTCTCCAGGCAAGAATACTGGAGTGGGTGGCCATTTCCTTCTCCATGCTGGCTTTAGGCAAGTCCTTTCCCAGGCTAAGTTTCTCCCATTCTTCAGATGAGGATGTTGATCCCTGGCCTCTCTTTCTTGGGATGCTCTGAGTTGCACTGTTCCAAACTTGCCAGGCTGTTTCGACCCACTAGGTGCCAGGCCTGGGGCTGGAGTTGGGGGTTTGGAGATGAAGGAGAGAGATAGCCCCTGGACTCAGGGGAATGGCCTTTGCTGGGCTCCCCCGGAGAGCTCCAAAGGGGTGTTCACAGCAGGTGAAGAAGGAAGATTTGGGGAGGGATTTGAATAGGACCTGGGTAAACAGAAAGGAGGGAAGAATCTGTGGGTGGATAGATGGAAACAAAGCATCGATCTGCTGAGCAGAGTTTGGGCTCGAGATGAGGCCGGAAGTTGGAAACAGGATTGAGAAGGTATGTGGAGTTTGCCTCAGTGGTAAATGAAGGAAGGGCAATGGCTTTAGCAAAGGGAAGAGGTGGGCAATTAGTGAAGAATTTTGCAGTCTTCGAGGCCATGATCCAGGCTTTAAATCTTCTTCATAGAAAAAGGTCACATACATGACCTCATTTACCCTCTCAAGCAATACCATGTGCAGCTATTATAATTTACATGTTACCAAGGAGGAAATGAAGGTTCTAAGATTAAAGATTAGCCCAAAGTCACACAGATGGTCAGGATGAAGACCAAGACCAAAACTCAAGTCTTTAGACAATTTGGTAAATGATCCCTTAGTTGGCATCTTTATCAATCAGAGTTCTTAATTGCCAGAAACTACAGGCAAGTTCTCAATTACCAGCAATTGCAAGGAGTCCCTGAACAGAAGGGGATTCATTAACGGGGTGCTTCTGAGAGTGCAGGAGGGCTGGAGACCCAGGCCTGGGGTGGGTACCTTCACCAGGAGTACTAGATGCTGATGCTTGCTCACTGATGTGCCCAGCCTGGCACGCTGGGTCCTGGACATGGCCACCGCTGCCAGCCAAGAAGGCACTGCTTCCCTGGAGCTCCATCTGCTGCAGGCTCTGCTTCTCCTGCCCCCTGACTGCCACCGAAGAGGGTCCCCATTTTCCTGGATCACCAGCCCTGAGTCAGGTCTAGGCAGCTGCAGCTGACAGTGAGGGCCAAGATAGGAGCCCCGGCTCCAGACTGGCAATATCAGGACTGAACATTCTCAGCTGATACCATGGGGATAGGCCCTGCCTCCCGCTGAGACTCAGGCGTGGCTAATATACAGAATGGGGGTTCAGATTATTTTTTGGTCCAAGAGAATGACATCTGTCCACTCAGCATCCTTCCTGAGCTCATTGTGTATGTGAGGCTGACTCTGGGGCTCCTAGAGAAGAAGAAGAAAAAAAGAAAAGGGCCATCGTGGGGAAGGGCACAATTTGCCACTGCCTGAGTTCTAAACCCAGATCACCCCCACTTGACCCTCAAACACCTCATAAGGTGGACAGGATAGGGCTTCTCAGATGAAGAAACAGAGGCCCAGGAGTGGAAGGGACCTGCCCAAGGTCACAGAGGTCACCATGGCAAGCTGGCCTCTTGGAGCCAGGAATTTGAATTCTAACCCAAACCTCCCGTGAGCACATGGAGACCAGGGCACCTCAGGAAGCAGGGCTTTTCTCAGAACCGGCTCTGCCTGTTTGACACTTGATCTGGGCTGGGGCGGTGGGGCCCAGGGGTGGGGCCCAGGGATATGTATCCAGATCAGATCGGAGATGGAGGGTGGGAACGTATTCTGTGAGCTTATTGTGCCTGAACTGAATCCCCCTCTTGTCTGTGCCTCTCGAGGGGAGCCTGTGTGGGAGTGCTGTGAAGGGGGCGGGGCCCAGGAATGTCCGATCTTTCAGCCCGGGAGGCTGGCGAATGGTTCCTCGTGCATCTTCTGGTCCCATGGGGACCCTGGAATGCATTTCTCTGAGGCCACAGCTGGCAGCATCCTCGGCACTTTGGGGCCTCAGCTGACTCTGGGTTCAAACCACCAAGTCTCTGCCCCAGAGCGTAAGTGAAGCGTCCAGACTGGGCCCGACTGGTAACTAGGCTGTGGTCAGTTTACTGAAGTGCCTGAAGGCCAGTGAAACATCCTGGCCCTGGACCTTGGACCCTGGGAACCAAACCAGCCTGTAAAGGGGTGGCCTTCCAACATTTTACCTTGTCTGCTCAGATGCCAGAGCCAGAAAAGAAATTGCTGTGATGACTTTGGCCTGTGAACTTGGAGAGCCTTCTGGTCCTGGGGGAAGGGCCCTGAATTTTGAGTCATGTGACCTCAAACCAGCCCAAGATCTGCGTCAGCGTCAGTGCACAGCCTGGACAAGAAGCCTCACTTTTCTCTCCTCTCGTAAGAGATAATCGTACTGTGAGGAATGATGGAGCATGTGCATAGAACAGCAGACAGGACATTATGAGTCCCTAATAAGTGTCCCTAATGAGTTTGAGCAAGCTCCAGGAGTCGGTGATGGACAGGGAAGCTTGGCATACTACAATCCACAGGGTTGCAAAGAGTCGGACACGACTGAGGGATTGAACTGAACTGAAATGAATGAGTATCATTCACTCATTCTTTTCAAATGAGTATCATTCACTCATCCTTTTCGAATGAGTATCATTCGAAAAGACCCTGATGCTGGGAAAGATTGAAGGCAGGAGGAAAAGGGGACGACAGAGGAGGAGATGGTTGGATGGCATCAGTGACATGATGGACATGAGTTGAGAAAGCTCTGGGAGTTGGTGATGGACAGGGAGGCCTGGCATGCTGCAGTCCATGGGGTCATGAAGAGTTGGACACGACTGAGCAACTGAACTGAACAGAACTGAATGAGTGTCTGTGGATGGAGTGGGTGATGAGGTGGATTTACCTGGAGCTGCCCCTTGCAGGGGCATGTGGAGTTTTAGGATGGAGATGCTGATAGGATCTGGGGTTCCTGAGAGACCTTAAATATCTTGTCCAATGGTGTCATTTCTTTTTTTTTTTTTTAAGTCTTTTTTGAATTTGTTACAATACTGCTTCTGTTTTGTTTTGTTTTGGCCATGGGGTTTATGGGATATTAGCTCCTTGAGTAGAGATAGAATCCACCTCCTCTGCGCTGGAAGGCAAAGTCTTAACCACTGGACCACCAGGAAAGTCCCCAACAGCATCATTTTAAAGGTGGAAAAACTGAGGCCTGGAGACAGGGAGGGACTTTCCAGAGGGCACATGATGACTGAGTTCCATCTCTAGTCTCTTCTCCTCAATCTCACTGTATCCATTCCAGCTTGCTATCTGCAAACACATGATGGAGACCCAGCTGGTCAATGAATTATATGGGTTTTCAAATCATCATGATTACACTGGGCGCTCTGTCAAGGCCACCTGGCTTCATGAATCTCAGTTTCTCTCATCTGCAAGATGGAGATAGTAATGCCAGCCTCTGTGATGATTACATACTTGGTGCACTGAAGACACCAACAGGAAGGTGAGGACAAAAACCCTGGATGTGATTGCCCAGATATCATCAGATCCCACATGTGCCCCGTCGATGCCGTTGTCTCTGGGGCCTTGCAGGGAAGAGTCCTTGGGAGGGTACAAAGTGGCCCCTTAGCAGGGAGTGCCCTTCTCCGGCCTTGGTTTTCCCATCCCTCAAGTGAAGGGGGTTGCTTAGGTAATTGAAAAGCTCTCCTTTCTCTGACATTTAACCATTTCCTGCATGTATTCATTTCAAAACTCCCGGCAGTATTTCCAGGAGCCACATTTTCTACCAGGTCAGTTTAAAAATAATAACCAGGCAGCTCATTAATCCCTGTGCCCATACAGGCAATTCTGGGAGAAGAGTGGGCGATACACTGCACTTGTGCACATGCCAAATTTCCAGCATCTCGTGTTCTCCTGTAATAATAACTGTTGTTCCTACTGGATGGGTCGCTCACAAAGGTCTGGCTGTGCCAAGGTGCCGGGGCCGGGGGTCTGGACGTGTGGATTTGGCAATCTCCTCCTTCTGAGAACGCGTCTACACCTGCAAGTCAATTAACAAAATAATTTCAGTAAAAAACCCACCACTTTATACCTGAAATATGCTAATAATTGACAGGAAAAAGATCTGTGGGAGTGTTCCTGACATTAATTATCTGAATAATTGCCTCAGATATTCATTTAGCATGTTTAGAAGGAGTCTCACTAAAGTGAATTTTCCCCAAAACAAGACAAGACAGTTTCTAAATCTTCCCTTCCAAGCCCAGGACGGTGAACCTTTGTCAGTGTCTTCCTTGAAAATCAGAATGGAGGGGAAAGAGCTTGGTCTGTGGGTTCAGGAAAACCTGGGGTGTAGCTCTGTCACTTATCGTTGTGTTCCTGTAAGCAAATCATTTCACTTCCCTGTCCTTCATGAGGATAAATTAGTGGATGCTTATCTAGGAGTGGGCTCTGCCCTCAGGTGTTCCAAAGGTGTTCCCTGAGTGAGCGAGCTATCATGAAGAGAGGCCAGGCAAGGCTGAGTGGAAACTCTCTCACTTTGCTGCTCTCTCTTACCCCCTGCCATCCAAAACTGTGGCCCAAACCTTCACAGGATGCTCTCCTTTTGCCTCCATTCTTATACCTTTGGCAGCCTAGCAAACTGTTTCTCAGTCTCTGAGGCCTTCACATGTTTCTCTCTCTGTGAAGCCTTCCCTGACTTCACCCTACCTACAAATCCAGTCTGAGCTCAGTTCAGTTCAGTTCAGTCGCTCAGTCATGTCCAACTCTTAGCGACCCCATGGACTGCAGCACGCCAGGCCTCCCTGTCTATTATCAGCTCCCAGAGTTTACTCAAACTCATGTCCATTGAGTTGGTGATGCCATCCAACCATCTCATCCTCTGTCATCCCCTTCTCCTCCTGCCTTCAATCTTTCCCAGTATCAGGGTCTTTTCAAATGAGTCAGTTCTTCACATCAAGTGGCCAAAGTATTAGAGCTTCAGCTTCAGCATCAGTCCTTCCAATGAATATTCAGGACTGATTTCCTTTAGGATGGACTAGTTGGATCTTCTTGCAGTCCAAGGGACTCTGAAGAGTCTTCTCCAACACCACAGTTCAAAAACATCAATTCTTCAGCTCTCAGCTTTCTTTATAGTCCAACTCTCACATCCTTACACAACAACTGGAAAAACCGTAGCTTTGACTAGACAGACCTTTGTTGGCAAAGTAATGTCTCTGCTTTTTAATGTGCTATTTAGGTTGGTCATAACTTTTCTTCCAAGGAGCAAGCATCTTTTAATTTCATGGCTACAGTCACCATCTGCAGTGATTTTGGAGTCCCAAATAATAAAATCTGTCATTCTTTCCACTGGAACAGCAAACCACTTCAGTATTCTTGCCTTGAGAACCCCATGAACAGTATGAAACATGAACAATATGAAAAGTTTGAGCTCATCAGACCTTTATTCCCATCTATGTCCTCATGGAGCTAGAGACAAGGCAGGTCTCCAGTTTATACATGGTGGAGTGAGGGAATAAACTGGAAGGTCCTTTTATATATATATGTAGACCTGAGTAAATGTGAAGAGGTGAGGTTCTTCTTACTTGACCTCTTAGAGCTCATAGCAGTGTCTGGTGTGTGAAATGTGTTCAAGGAATATTTGTTGAAATAATAAATGAATGAGTGAAGTGGAAACTTTGTAATTATGTCAGAGGTAATGGAAAGTATCTCCTTCATTCGTTCCACTTTATTGCCTGCACAGGATGTCAAAGAAAAAGAGCAGACACGGTTCTTGCCATTATGGAATTTACATCCATGGGGAAAGGGGGTCATTACACAAGAAACTGCAATAAAATTGATAAGGGTAGAATGATACGGGATCTATTGCAAGGGAAACAAATCCAGGCTAAGGGTCTGGGAAGTCCTGAAATAAAGTGGCTCTTAAGCTAAGTACTTAAGCTTGAGAAGAAACTAACTGGATGGTGGGGTAGAGATATTTTAGTATCAGAAGTAGTAAATGTAAAGACCCAGAGGAGGGTGGAGAGCAGACGATAGTGGAAACTGAGGTTGATGGGGTAAGTGAAGGACATGTTGTTGGAAAGGACCCGAGAAGCCATGTTAGGGAGTCTGGGCTTTGTCAAGGGTAATGGGAAGCCAGCCAAGGATTTTAAATCTACAAGTGACAGGTTTTTAAAACTTAATCTAGCTAGAATGGGAAATAAGTCAGCTATCTAGCAAGAGTGAAGGAAAAGCCGTCCAATAGAATTGTACATTTTAGGAGAGTGGGATTCTGAAGACAAAGATGACCTGTAGAGTAAAAAGTGTGCATAGTTAAAACGATCACTGGAATTCCTGTACATCACCAAATAGGCAAATTACTATCAAACTGATCCTTGACTCCAGAAGCTCACGGTGTGACTAAGAGGACTCCATCCACACAACCAGTAAAAGAATACTATAAAGCTTTCCCCTGGCTAGCAAGAGTCTCAGTAACTCTCAGGGAAAAGGATGAAGAGAGAAACCATGGGCTGAGATCTCCTGGTATGTCATTGCTTTGGAGGCCAGGGCTACCCAGGGCAATGTAAGAAATTCTTGAGTAGATTGCAGAAAGAGAACAGGTGCAGGATAGATCAAAAGGCTTACCTTGAAGGAGTTATTGAAGGCCAAATGGTTGGAAATATCAGAAGGTGCTACTTTCATTAGACTTCATTTCTCATCTTAAAAAAAAAAAGTTTTTATCTTCAAGATGTGTCTAGAAACATTTGCCTAGACATTTGCCATAGGTTGAACTGTGTTGTGTGGGGTGAGGAAGCATGTGGCATCATATCAGTGTGCACTGATGGGGTTAGTCTGAAAAAGTGAAAGTGAAAGTCACTCAGGCCTGGATAACAGCCCGCCAAGCTCCTCCACTGTCCATCTAATTCTCCAGGCAATGGTACTGGAGTGGGTAGCCATTCCCTTCTCCAAGGGGATCTTCCCAACCAGGGATCGAACCGGGGTCTCCTGCATGACAGGCAGATCCTTTACTGTCTGAGCCTGAGTTGGGATATTTGTTCTCAGAAAGGAGCTAGATTGGGTGGGTTGGGTTATGCTGGACTGGATTGTTTGGATACTAATTGGAAGATGATGGGATTTTTTGTGAGATGGAAACATTGAGCTGGCAGGATTTAAATTTAATTGAGTTGCATTTATCGTGACTGAATTACTTTGGTTATTCTGGGCTTCCAGGAGTTCATCTGGCTGACCTGAATAGAATTCCAAGTGGCTGGCTTGGAACCAGTTGGAAGAGACTGGATGACATCAGGTCAGCATTGGCTGAGTAAGGCTGGTCCCCTGAGAGATTTCTCAAACTTCCTGTGTGCTGTGGCTTCCCAGGCGGTCTAGTGGAGCCGCATCTTAGGAAAAGCCAGTTTGGACCCATTGTGCTCCCCTGTCATAGATTCACTTCTTTCTCTGGGCCTCTATCCCTCATCTATGACGTAAAGAGACTGAAATTCCTCCTAGTTCACAGAGTATGCCCGTGATTTATTCTGAGGGACCCTGGCTCCACTCCTGGGAAGTCGCTGCCATTGTACTGGTGGAGGAGACTGGGCTTGAAAGACGACGGCTCTCCAAGGCCACACAGCCAGCGGGCACCTGCCGTTTGCAGAGCCCCTTCAGGTGGGCCTCCTTGCTGAACCCTTCAGAGTCATGCTGGGGCTTGGCGCTGGGCTCTGGGCAGGGGATTCCTGACCTGCCCGTGAATGTGCATGGTGCTGTCTTCCCATGGAGTGGCTTAGTTTGTCCACCCGTGACCTTGATGTTGATCTGACCCAGAGACCCTGTGGGGGGAGCCATCCTGGGGTACACAGAAAAGCATGGGGGAGGTGGGAGGGAGAGGACGGTGGTCCCCAACAGAAGGGAGGATGAAAGGAAGACAGAGAGCCATCTGGCCTTTCTGATCTGAGCCCCCAGCTAGAAGAGGGGTGAGTCAGTCCTGGTCAGTGGAGCCTTCCTGGCCTGTGGACCTCGGCAGGACAATGTGATGTGGAAATGCCTGGAAGGACAAGTCAGGAGACCCACAGTGGGTCCTGCTAGGTGTCTTATTGGGTGAGTCTTTCCATCTCTTAAAACCTCGACTCCCACCTCTGAGAAGAGCTGTCTCCAGCAGGACTCTTGTTGGAAGGTGAGGGCGGGGCTGAGCTCAGAACCTGGTGCATAGTAGGTGCTCACCCTGGGATCACTTCTCTCATCTGCCCGGGCAGGATCCCATGTGCAGCCACGGAACCTAAGCAAAATCGGCATCTACGGGGCCAGTCCCAGGTGACCTCCTATAACCCCTTCCACCCCAGGCAGGTCGGCTGACCTGTGACCCTGAGGTGTTGACAAAATCTCTGACCTCTGGGAAGGAGCGGGTCACTTTACTGAGTTTGTGCAAATAGATAAAGAACAAAGCGGCCCATAAATCAGGGCAACAGGAAAAACAAATAATCCTCTCCCCCTGGGAAAGGAGCTGCAGGGCTGTGTCAGGGGTGAAGGAGCAGAAAGTGGTCCAGGAGAGTCCCCCAGGTTCCCCTGAGGCAGGGGATCCCTCACCCATCCAGCCATGGTGGGGAGGGGGAAGATATGGATAGAGGAAGGAACCCAGGGTCCCCCTGGCAATGCCCCCTAACTCCACCGATTCACTAGACCTCAGGTCTCCTCTGGGAGTCTGGCCACTGTAGGAAGCCTGGCTTGGGGGCTGGGGAAAGATGATCTCTTTCCTTTACAGGCATTATCTGTTGTACAATGTCACGGGAGGAAAGAATAAGCTAGGATTGGGCCTCACGAGGTCTCAATTAAAATGTGAACCGACCGCTGACTCTGTGATGATAAACCAACCCCTCTCAACTCTGAGTCTCAGTTTCCCCATCTTTCAAGTGCGAGGTTCCTCTCTGTCCTACCCGCCTCGCCAGCACGTGATGGAGGGACAGGAGATGACACGTGTGTAGGGATGGGGAGACGTGCAGCATCCGGGGAGGCAGCCACTGGCTCCAAACCCTGGCTCATGGCTGGGAAAGTATGGGCGGGTGAGCCCCTCCCACCTCGACTTGTTTTGCTGGAAAACAGAGATGGTGACAGTTCTGCCTCCTGGGGTTATTCTGAAGCATTGTTTAAGACATCGCATGTTATACTAGGTGTTCCCTGAGATCAATATCTCCCCATCCTCTCTTGTTAAAAGCACAGCTTTCTTTCTTCCTTGATATTGATGCATTTCAGGGTAGCTTGAGGGAGTTTATGGAAAGCTAAGGAGGCAAGAGGAAAAGCCTGCATGGTGTGTGCCACCCTGGTCAGGCCCTGCCCTTCTGGCGGATGCTCTTGGCCGTGCTGAATCTGCTCCACCCACGCTCACTCCAGACTCGTCTAGCCTGCTCCGAGGGTGACCAGCACCTCTGTGTCCCCAGGACTGAGGGGCTCCCTGAGATGTGGGACTTCTAGTACAGCCTGTTTCCTTTGAGCAGAGAAAGCCCTGCCCACACAGCCGCTGACCAACCTAGACAGCATATTAAAAAGCAGAGACATTACTTTGCCAACAAAGGTCTAGGTAGTCAAGGCTATGGTTCTTCCAGTGGTCATGTATGGATGTGAGAGTTGGACTATAAAGAAAGCTGAGCGCCGAAGAACTGATGCTTTTGAACTATGGTGTTGGAGAAGACTCTTGAGAGTTCCTTGGACTGCAGGGAGATCCAGCCAGTCCATTCTAAAGGAAATCAGTCCTGGGTGTTCATTGGAAGGACTGATGCTGAAGCTGAAACTCCAATACTTTGGCCACCTGATGCGGAGAGCTGACTCATTTGCAAAGACCCTGATGCTGGGAAAGAATGAAGGCGGGAGGAGAAGGGGATGACAGTTGGTTGGATGGCATCACCAACTCAATGGACATGAGTCTGAGTAGATTACGGGAGCTGGTGATGGACAGGGAGGCCTGCTATGCTTTAGTCCATGGTGTCGCAAAGAGTGGGACATGACTGAGCGACTGAACTGAACTGAACTGAACACAGCCTCTTCCTCTCCTCAGCTCAGACTCCCCAACCCATCAGATGTCTGTCACACCCCTCTCACCTTGCTCTCTTTTCTCCAAAGCTTCACCATCTGGAATATTGTATATGTACTTGTTTATTTCTCTCTCTCCTCTAGAATGTAATTTCTATACGAGCAGGTAGTTTGATTGTGTTTGTGTTTTTGAGAATATGTCCTTTAACTCTCTGAGAAACCCTAAGGGGCAGACACGGTCACTGTCCTCATATTACAGAGAAAGAAAGAAGTCTGGGGGACTCAATCGTTTGCTGCAGTCTTCCTGCCTTGAGTTAGTTGGAGCTGCAGCCACCCAATTCTATTTCTGCTTGTTGTTGTTTTTGCTACTGTGTCCCCTGGAGCCTAGAAGTGGGCTTGGCAGGTCGCTAGGTACTTGGTTACATTTTTATTGAAGGAACAAATGAATGAATGAATCTGTGGTTCTTGGATCTAGATAAAAGCAGAGAAAAGGCCAAAAGGGTTGCTTTTTCAAATGAGGATTAAGAATAAAAGTTTATGGCTGTCTTGCGTTGACTGATGGGGTGTGGGCGCTCTCGTACAAAGCAGGAAGCGGGGTTGGAGGCTCAGACTGGAAAAGCAGAGACAGGGAAAGTGCAGGAAGACTTCAAAGCACCAACAGCTTCTCCTGGGCTGTGTCTAAACACGTGAGGCCCAGAAGTGAGGCAATTAATCAGGTAATTCCAGCCGCCTTCCACCCAATGGCCTCAATTATCTGGCTATTTGAAAACTACCCGTTTTATGGGTAATGAGTGTTAATAGGCTATTGTCCGGAAACAGCCTCTCCTCCGGTTTTGCTCTTTGGCATTCAAGAGGCCCCAGGCAGCGAGAAAGGTTCAGTTCCTGCTTTCAGAGTTGCAATCTCTGTGTCTTTAACAGGAGGACAAGACGGCCTTCTTCGGCAGGCTGCTGGAGAGATGAAAGAGTGCACAGAGCACCTGGTCCAGGGTCCGGAACCCTGGCTGCGAAGCAAACATTCTTTGGACTTTGGTCATCACCTTCACGTCTCTCCCCAGCAGTCTGCAGCCTGACCCGGTGATTACCTGCCCTCCAGGCCCATCTCATCTTCTCCAGTTCCGCAGGCTCCTCTGAGTGCAACAAGAGAACTGTGGGCAGAGGAATTGCTTTCCATCCTCCCTGAATCTCTCCCAGAACAGAGCTTACCCTCCTGGGGAAAAATTACTGAGCCAAAAAATAAAAAGAGAGAGAAAGGGAGATTGAAGAGGGAATTCCCATCTCTAGAGTCACTCGCTGTTGCAGGCCACCAATTGTGCTGGGACCTTTCAAAGCACTTTCTCATTTAATCCTCACAGCAATCCTGCAGGGGAGGGGTACTGTTATGATCCCATCTTACCAATAGGGAGACTGAGGCTCAGAGGTTTAAATAGCTTGTCTAAAGTCAAACATCCAGGAAGTGGTGAAGTTGGGGCCCAAACTCAGAGCTAATAGGGTTATAAACTCAGGGATTTTCAGATACACAAATATTAAGTCTTAAAATAATCCATTATTTACCTTTCTGGAAAACACTCAACAATAAGAAAACAACTCAATAATCAGCAAAGGGACTTCCCTGTGGTCTAGAGGCTAAGACTCTGAGCTCCCAGTGGAGGGGGCCTGGGTTGAATCCCTGGTCAGGGAACTAGATCCCACATGCTGCAACTAAAGATCATGCATGCTATGATAAAGACTGAAGATTGCCCGTGCTGCAGCTAAGACTTGGCTCAATCAAGTAAATAAAAATCGTCTAAAATTGAGCACAATATTGGTATAATTCTAAATGGCCCAACTAGAAACACTGTATCAACTCTACTAGTTGTGGTCAATGTTCAGTTGAGCTGATGTTAGCCCTGTCACATGGCGCTGTCCCCAAGACAATCAGCAAGCACCGAGCATCTACTGTATGCTCAGGTCTGAGATCCATGTCAATGTCTCTGAGCCTCAGTTTTCTCCCCTGTGAAATGGGATAACAATGTCCCACACACCTCAGGCCTTCCTCCGGGAGGGGCAGTGGGGGCCTGAGAGAGAGCCGATTCAGGGTGCCCACCCTGGTAATGTCAGCTTCTTCCTCCGTCCCTTCCTCAAATGGACCACAGTTTATGTGACTAAGGACGCCGGGGCTGAAAGATCATCCCAGGGCTGATTCGTGAGGACGTTATGTTTTTCCAAAGAGCTCCCTGTGGGTGATTTTCTTCTAGCCTCAGGAAAGCCCAACAAGGTTGGACAGGGCCTGAAGACCAGGCAGAGGTCTTGGAGGCCTGAAGACCAGGCAGTGGAGGATGGTCTCAGGCCCCCAACATGAAAGTGAGGGGCTGGGGCTGGAACCAGATCTCCACCTCCCCACCTGGACCATCCACAGGACTGAGACCACAAACCCTCCCACTCATCAGTCCTTGGGAAGAGGAGCCATCTCTCTGCTTCCTAAGCTCCCTGGTCTTTTGATCCTGGATAGGTTGGCACCTTGACAGGGGAGGGTGACACAAAGCGATAGCCAAGGACTGTAGAAGCTGGGGCGGGCCTCTACTCTTGCGGTCTGGTAAGGTGGGTCCCTCTCTGGGAGGGGGCCTGGGATCGCACCCGTGAGCTCCAGGCTGCCGCAGCTCGCTCACCTGACGGTGTGCTCCTGCAGCATCTGAAGACGGGCGTTAATTACGTGACGTCACATGTGGGTTTCAACATTGTCCCGGCCAGCCAGGCTGAGCAGTGGGCACGCCGCCTGGTGCAAGAGAGAGGAAGAGGGCGTAGATGCCAGCAGGCCAGATGCAGAGACGCTGCCTGGGGAGGTGGCAAGCAGGCTGGGGGTCTCCAAGGCGGTGGCGCCTCTCTCAACAGAGCCTTTGGGGATGGGGGTAGGGTAGGGGGCTGTGCTCAAGTCGGCTCTGCTTCACGCCAGAGCTAAGGGTTGGAGGAGTGGAGGATTAGTTGGTTAAGTGAGGGTCCAGAGGGGAAACTGAGGTACCTGTGTGAGACCTGCAGGGGGCGCTGGAGAAGTCTGGAGAGAGAGGGCTTGACTGCCAACCTCCTAGGGCAGTTTGGAAGGTCAGATGACACAAAGATGAAGGTCTGGGGTGGGGTGGCCCTGTTCCACAGTCGTTGTCTGTTTTCTCTTCATCACAACCCTCCTCTGGCGCATCCTGGAGTCTGGGCACAGTCCTGGCCCCTAGTGAGTCTCCCTTCAAGGTCAGCCAGAACTCTCCAGCTTTGCCCACCCTTCTTGGCTTGTCCTGTGTGGCTCCCCTCCAGTAAAGTCCTTTCTCTGTTTTACTTGTCCAAATACTGTATTCTTTCAAAGCCAGGCGAGAGCAAATGTCATGTGGATGCATCTCAGAAGCGTTAAATAGAGTTTAAGAAGCCAGACACAAAGGGCGTGATTCTAGTTCCTTGAAGTTTTGAGACAAGCCAATTTACCTCGGAGGTAGAGATCAGAGCAGAAGTTGCCTGTTGGTGGGGGAGGGATTGACCAGGAGGGGTTTTGTAGCTGCTAAAAATGTTCTTTATCTTCACCATTGTTGCTGTTCAGTCCCTAAGTTGTGTCCAAATCTTTGTGACCCCATGAACCGCAGTATGCCAGGCTTCTCTGTCCTTTACCGTCTCCTGGAGTTTTCTCAAACTCATGTCCATTGAGTCAGTGATGCTGTCCAACCATCTCATCCTCTGTCATCCCCTTCTCCTCTTCCCCTCAATCTTCCCAGCATCAGAGTCTTTATCTTCATAGTGGTGGTTACCTGCTGCTGCTGCTGCTGCTGCTAAATCGCTTCAGTTGTGTCCAACTCTGTGTGACCCCAGAGACGGCAGCCCACCAGGCTCCCCTGTCCCTGGGACTCTCCAGGCAAGAACACTGGAGTGGGCTGCCATTTCCTTCTCCAATGCATGAAAGTGAAAGTGAAGTCGCTCATTCGTGTCCAACCCTCAGCGACCCCATGGACTGCAGCCTTCCAGGGTCCCCGTCCATTGGCTTTTCCAGGCAAGAGTGCTGGAGTGGGGTGCCATTGCCTAGGGAGATCTTTTTCAAAAACTATGTACTGAAAATCTATCCATTTTATAGTGTATAAATTATATTTCGGTAATGACAAATGATGCATAATTCATACTAGCCAAAAAAGCCAGGTAAGCCAAATGCCCATCAGTGGGTGAGTGGATAAATGAAATGTGTCATATCCATACGGTAAAATAGTATTTGATATTAAAAATGAAGTTCTGATACATGCGATAATACCATGCTACCACACAGATGAAATTTGGAAATACTTACTAAGTGAAAGAAGCTAGTCCAAAACCACAGACTGTATGATTCCATTTATATGAAATGTCCAGAATAGAATGATCCATAGAGACAGTAGATATTGGTTGCCTAGGGCTGGGGAGCTGCCACTGCTAAATGAGGTGGGATTTCTTTTTCTGGGGGATGAAAATGTACTAAAATTTTTGTGATGGATGCATAACACTATAAATTTACCATCAACACTGAATTGTACATTTTAAATGGGTGAAATGTGAATTATATTTCAGTAAGACTGCTTAAAAGTTATGCCAAATTATTTTAAAAAACAGTAAAGATACCACTTATTTCTCAATAATTTATCTTTAATTTTTCCTAATAAAATAAAAAATATTAATTTAAATTTGACAGACTCTTGTAACTTGCTTGGCCTTTTGCTCTTATCTCATGGAATACTCACAAATTAATCAATGAGAGAGAAATCAGCTCTGTATTATTAGATATGCATGGGCTATGACCCAGACAGATTGGAACCGGGTTCAAATCCAGTTCTGCTTTGTGCTGGCTGTGTGGTGTTGGACAAGTCATTCCAATCCCTGAACTCCATTGTTCTTATCTGAAAAAATAGTGGTGGTAACACTTATTATGAAGGGATGGTGGTTGAAAGAATTGGGGATAATAGACGTACGTCGTTCAGTCAGTTCAGTCACTCAGTAGTGTCTGACTCTTTGTGACCCCATGCACACCAGGCTTCCTTGTTCATCACCAACTCCCAGAGCCTGCTCAAACTTGTGTCCATCACGTTGGTGATGCCATCCAACCATCTCAGTCTCTGTCATCCCTTTCCCCCTGCCTTCAATCTTTCCCAGAATCAGGGTCTTTTCCAATATTCTTCGCATCAAGTGGTCAAAGTATTGGAACTTCAGCTTCAGCATCAGCTTTTCCAATGAATATTCAGGACTGACTTCCTTTTGGGTTGACTAGTTTGATCTCCTTGCAGTCAGCACTCAATAAAAAGTCTTATTATTTTCTCTGTTTCATAGATGAAGACACAAGATCAGGCAAAACTAATCAGTAGAAGTGCCTAGAGTAGTACTCAGGCTATTGGACATGGGTGTTCCATCCTCTGTCCATCCACAATGGATCACTTACCAATGGTCTGGATTTCAGGCACAGCACCTAAGGTAGCTTTTGGCACAGAACAGAAGCTCAAAGAATGCTTGCCTTGAATTTAATACAGCACAAGAGGAGATTGAAAATCAGAGGAGTTAAATTCAACCCCTTAGAAAACACCTAATTTCAAGTTTAATGTCTGTGGTGTCAACGTGTCCCAAATCTCACTGGTCTGTGGACCAAATCTGTGGACATTGGTCTGTAACTGAGTATATATGTGCTATGATGCTGTCTGCTGGACAAGTCGTGGAGGTGGAGGGTCCTATATCTGATACTGTGGAGTGGGACTTGCCTTGCTACCAGCAGGAGAAAAAAAAAGAGGAATGATCGAATGTCAAGCAGTGGTAAAGAAAGAACACTCACTTACCAGATTGCCTGATTATTTGCTATGTGGGTGTGTGAGAGAAGGAAGTCAGTGTGGTCACTCGTCCTTTTCAGGCAGGTGCTTGGTTGATAGGCGCCAGAGGAACTGTGTGCAGTTTAATCCTTGCAGATGCACAGCTCAAAATTCAAGTAAGTGAAAGCAAGAAAGTGGTGACCACTGGCTCATCTGTGGACTATGTGGCTAAAGAGCTTAGAAGGACTGCAACTTTTCCCCAAAGAAAGAAGAACAAATATTTCATCCACAAACAATTTCCCCTTGAGTCTTTGAACACAAAAATCCATGCAACTTCAGAGGGGAGCACGTCAATGTTCCCGTTCTGCGTGTTGACAGTGCAGATAACGTCATTTCACCATACATCTCATTCTTTTGACCTTCCTGAGACCCTCTGCCCTCTCTCTGATGAACAGCTGGCAGGGCCACAGAGCTCATGGTAGCCCTCAGTGTTACCTAATCCTATTGGCCAATTATTTAATCTCCTGACCTGAGTAAACAGTCCAGGAAGTGGGAAGCTGAATTCCCTTTGGTCAGCTCTCCAGCCAGAGAGCTTACTGTGAATTACACTGGGGGCGGGGGTGGGGGTGGGGGGGCGTGCAGAGTAGTAGAGGAAAGCTGTGCATTTGCTTGCTACAACTTTCGGAAACTTTTGCTCTATCAGCACTTCTTTTGGGTAGTAAAACTGATCATTTTAGCTATTTTCAAGGCTACAAAGCAGTGGCATTAACTACATTGCCACTGATATGCAACCACCACCACCATCCATCTCCAGAGCTTTTTCATCATCCTAAATGGAAACTCTGTCCTCTAAACAAAAACTCTGAATTCCCAGCCCCTAGTAATGTCTATTCTACTTTTTCTATGAATTTAATTGTTTTGAGTATCTCATATAAGGAGAATCATAAAACATTTGTTCTTTTCTTTTCGGCTTAATGAAAACTTAACATGAGGTCTTCAAGTTTTATCCATGTTGTAATATGTGTCAGAATTTCATTCTTTCACAAGGCTGACTAATATTCCATTGTGTGTATACACTACATTTTCTTTATTAACCAGAACGTTTTTACCACCTACTATCTGCCTAGCTCTATTCTAGGTACAACTGGTGTATCAGTGAGGAGACCAATGAGATTAATTTAGCATGTAGACATTCCCCAAATAATTGATGAGCAAATCAATATGCTACTAAATTATGGTGGTGATGGGGTTAACAGAAGGAGACATTTCTGAGGACTGGACTAATCAGAGATTTGGGAAATGACCAGAAATACAGTTTTCTGTGTGGCTATTGATCCTCCCTTGTAAATTGTTCTTTTTTAATGTTTGTGTACTTGAGCAGGCGGACAGAATGTTGAGTTAACTGACCTGTGTCAATTTCCCTTCTCAATTTCTAAACAGTTTCCTTATTGGCGTCCTTATTTTGTACCCTGCAGTTGGTGCCTCAACTTCATTGTCGGCTTTTCTTACTGTCATTTGCTATTTAAAAACATTTTTCTCCCTATTGAGTCAAGTGTCTTTGGGGATGCAGCAAAGTAGAAAAAGTATACCTTGTCTGTTATCAATCTGTCAGCTTGATTTCCTTTTGTTTGAAGTTATTGATAAATTACAGCCAGCCCTTCCTCCCCCATCCTGCCCTTCTGTCATCTCTCCATCTCTCCTCTCTGCATCCTCCTCTCTTGTCCACTTGGCGCCTCTGGAGCCGATGGCTCATCATCTGTGGGTGCCCTTTCCCTCTGGTCAGCAAAGTGACTAAGCAGAGCATGATCTGAGTTCTCTAGGTTTTTCTTCTCCTTTTGTTGCTTGTTATCCTTGAGATTTGCTGTTATTAATATTTTGGATGTCTCATATTAGTAGAGACTTAAACTCTGATGAGTGAGAGTTTGTGATATTACAACAGTTTATTAATTTTGATTTGTAATGAAAAAAATCTTTCAAAGAGTGAGCATAACATACAAGGCTGGTCCTCTTCCCCAGGAACATTCCAGTAGTACTCAACTAACTTCTACGGTCCCTTGTATACACCAGCCGTTTCCTCTCTCTTTGCCTTTGCCCAACGGCTCCCATGACCTAGACGTTTAAACAAATACGCCATGCGTCTTTCTACCATGTCACCTCCAAAGCTTTGCTGCGTGCGTTTGTTTAAACGTCTGCCTCTCCCTCTTGATCTGAGCTCTTCCAGAGCAGGGACAGACGCACAACAATGAATAAGTCACCATCCTTTTGCTCAAGCAGCTGACAGTGACATGGGAAGACAAACATATAAAAGACAACTGCAAAAAGAAGCTGTGAGGAATATGTTTTGGAGGAAGAAATAATTGAGTGTACAGAGCAGGACTAAGTGACAGGGGGAGTTTTTAATTAGAGACTGAAAAATAGGAAAGATTTGTAGGTGAGGAAGAACAGGGGCAGGGTGGGCATTTCAGCCAGTAGTAACAGCATTTGCCAGGCTTCCCTGGTAGCTCAGTGGTAAAGAATCCTCCTGCCAATACAAGAGATGCAGGTTCGATCTCTGGCTTGGGAAGGTTCTCTGGAGAAGGAAATGGCAACCCACTCCAGTATTCTTGCCTGGGAAATCCCATGGACAGAGGAGCTTGATGGGCTATAGTCCGTAGGGTTGCAAGAGTCAGGCATGACTTAACCACTAAACAACAATAACAGCATATGCCAGAAAGTGGAAAGTACATTCAGAAAGTGCCACAGTGCCTGGTGGGGCGGAAGAAGTGATCTGGGGGTTGAGGAAGGCTTGGATTGCCATCCAAGTCATCACTATTTGTTCTGGGGCAATGGGGAGCCGCTGAGGGCTGTGGGTGGCTGCAGTCACCGTGTGCCTCAGGAAGGTTAGCCCTGGTAGAGAAGGCAGGGAGAGTGAGGCAGAAGCTCTTGACACAGAACCGATGAAGGATGATGAGGGTGGGTGGAGACCAGGAGCAAGACGGACCGCCCGTGAGTAGGAGCTGCCCGTGACTGTGTCAGTGGGCGGAAGAAAGTGGATGAAGAGCACTTCTGCACCAGTGGGGCATTTGCCAAGAAGTTGCTCTCCCAGGCCCAGTGTTTATTGTTCTCTGTCGCAGTCTATTTTCTGCTACATAATGCATCAGGCTGACCCCTGCCCCACAGACTCTGCCCCAGGGGCCTTTGTCGGCCTCAGTCCTTGGGCCTCTGATTGGGCGGCTGGGCTGACAGCCCCCTTGAAGCAGCCCCTCCTTGGCCTCCGCCAGTGGGTGGGCTCACCAAGAGACGCAACTGCAGGCAAACCAAGGCAGATGACAGCGTGAGGGAAGCACACTTCCCTATCCGATTGTTGCCTTGGGACAGTCGTTTACCCAGTTTACAGGTCAGCCCTGCGAGAGAACAAGATTTTGGAGAAAATAAAAAGCGCGGGGAAGAGATGGCTAAATGGTGAAGGAAATAAAACAGAAATGGTGCCACTCGGCCCTTAGTTGGGCCCACCGCCAGTAATGATGCCACGGCTCTCTCATCTCTGTGGTCTTTAAGGGCTGAAGAAAGAGGTCAAGAAAAGGGCTGCCCTCCGCTCCCCGAGTTCTGAACAACTCACAAGTGAGAACAGCCCTGAGTGTTACCTCGAGTCATTCAGTCTAGCCTGGGGACTGGGCAGGTCCAAGGAATCAGGCCCTGGTCTCTAGACCAGCCAGAGCAGAACACATAGGAGCGCGTGTGTGTGTGTGTGTGTGTGTGTGTGTGTGTGTGTGTGTGTGTGTGTATGTATGTAATTGTGTGTATATGTGTGTGTGATTGTGTGATTGTGTATGTGTGTGTGATTGTGTGATTGTGTATGTGTGTGTGATTGTGTGTATGTATGTGTGTGGAGTTGTGTATATGTGTTTGTATGTGTGTGGGGTTGTGTATATGTGTGTGATCATGTGATTGTGTGTGTGGTTGTGTGTGTGGTTGTGTGCATGTGTGTGTGATTCTGTGTATATGTGTGTGTGGTTTTGTGTGTGATTGTGTGTGCATGTGTGTGGGGTTGTGTGTGTGTGTGTGATTGTGTGTATCTGTGTGTGTATGTGGTTGTGGTTGTGTATGTGTGTGATTGTGGGATTGTGTGTATATATGTGTGTGATTGTGTGTGTATGTGTGTGTGGTTGTGTGCATGTGTGTGTGATTCTGTGTATATGTGTGTGTGGTTTTGTGTGTGATTGTGTGTATGTGTGTATGTGGTTGTGGTTGTATATGTGTGTGATTGTGGGATTGTGTGTATATATGTGTGTGATTGTGTGTGTATGTGTGTGTGGTTGTGTGCATGTGTGATTGTGTGTATATGTGTGTGGTTGTGTGTGTGGTTGTGTGTGTGGTTGTGTGTGTGATATTGTGTGTGTGATTGTGTGTGTGTATGTGTGTGTGTGATTGTATATGTGTGTGACTGTGTGTATATATGTGTTTGTATGTGTGTAGGGTTGTGTATATGTGTAAGATTGTGTGTATGTATGTATGTGTGTGTGTACGTGTGTGATTGTGTGTAGGTGTGTGTGGTTGTGTGCATGTGTGTGTGGTTGTGTATATGTGTGTATATATGTATATGTGTGTGATTGTGTGTGTATGTGTGTGTGGCTGTGTGCATGTATGTGTGATTGTATGTATATGTGTGTGTGGTTTTGTGTGTGATTGTGTGTGTATATGTGTGTGAGGTTGTGTGTATGTGTGTGTCTCTGAGTATATGTCCATGTGGTTATGTATGTGGTTGTGTGTATGTGTGTGTGTGGCTGTATGTGTGTATGTATGTCTGTGTGTGATTGTGTGTATATCTGTGTGTGGTTGTGTGTGTGCTGAAGTGGGGAGGTGGAAGAGACTGTTTCTTGAGCTACTGTGAGTTTTGGCCCCCACTTTGGGACCCAGTCTGCCTAGGATGTGGAGGCAGGGTGTGGGCGTGGAGGCAGGGTGTGGGCATGGTGCCCAGTGGTGGGAGGAGGGCGGCTCCCCTGACCCTCGGGTGCTGAGGGGCGGCAGAGCCCAGGGAGGACTTCTGTCCACAGCCAGAGATGCCCCCGAGGGGTGTGGGGTGCAGACCCTCCAAGTCAGGACAAGAGCCTGGTTCTCTACACAGACACATGGGTTCCTCCAGGACCACTCTGGCAGACGCCAGGCGCCCTCCCCCTCCACCCACCAGCTGTGTCTGCAGTGAGCAAGAAGCAGCGTGTACCTACTGCAGCCCGTGGGGTTTCTGGGTGCTGGAATACAACAGACATGGCAGAGGAGCCCCACCCTCCTGAGCCCCCATCCCGGGTGAAATGAATGGTGCCTTGTATGGAAGGTGGTAGCTTACAGGCTTTCCCACTATGCCAATCAACAGTGGTCCCCCTCACCAGGCAACAATTTCCATCTTCAGGACTGTAAGGGATTTAGCCCAAGTTCAAAATGCTAATATAAGTGGTAAAGCACGCAACGTCATCCAGGGGCCTCCTCCAGATCCTGACTCTCAAGTAATTGTGATGAGCAAGTTGAATGAAGTAAAAGCACTTTGTAAACGAAAACGCGCTGAACAAGAGTGGCTGTCATCATGAATATGAAGGAAACTGGAGGTGAGCCTGTCCGAGCAGCAGGTGGGAGCAGCCCTCGCTTGGCGTGCTGGGGCTTCGTGCGGTGGGTAGGTGGGTGGGAGACAGAAAGCCTGTCTCCTGCTGTCTTCCTCTAATCTTTTGGCCTGAGTCAGAAATGTTTGTTTTGGAAGCTGAAGGACCAACCTTGTACCAGTTGAGACGAGCCCACCGCTGGACAAAAGGCAGTGCACTCAGACCCCTGAGCACACAGGAATTAGTCCTGTCACCTCTGTGTACCATCCATAACCCTAAAAGACGGCCCTGTCATCTTATCTGGCAAGTGGGGTTTTAGCAGTCCCTTCATTAAACCCAGAGAACAAAGGCGGCTGGGTGAGGGTCCCAGAACGTCCAAACACGCTGTCACCCCCGAGTGTGAGGCTGAGGCTGCCCGGGGAGGGCCGGGCGCTGTTTACAGATGGGGGAGATAACCGCAGAGGAAGGTCGTGGAGTCTTCTCTACCATACCCCCACCCCGGATGGGGGTGTCCTGACCACCCTTGATGCTCCAGCTGGCCTGGGGGCCCTTCGGAGCTCCTAACAAAGGAATGCAGGACCCCCACCTTCACGGCTTGGGAGAGAGGAGGGGATGGATGTGGGGGCAGGGAGCCCACAGGAACCATGAATGGGAATTGACAAGGGCACAGCCATTGCTGCTGAGGGCAGAGCGGGTGAAAAACGGGAACCAGAGCAACAGATAACATTTGGAGTTGTCTCCTCTGAGCCAGAGTATTCTGAGAATCTCTGCTTCGTGCTCCACCCAGCTAACCCACTCCCCTTGGAGAAGTAGTCCCCTTTCATCAGAACAAGGGGCTACTCAGAGGCTGCTTGGATGCCTCCAGTGATGGGGAGCTCACTCCTCCGGGGGGTAGCGAGGTCTGTTCCTTTGGAGGGCAGCTTGCTCAGAAAAACCCTCCCTGGAGCTGAGTTCTGTCTTCTGGCCTCTGTGTTGGCAGGTTGAATGTTTACCTTGCGTTTGTGCCTGTAAGACACTGTGAGAAGAGACACTCTAGTGAATGAATTATTATTGTTATTCTCACTACCACCGACACTCATGATAGTCATCATCATTATTAATGATAACATCTTGCACTGAGAAAATGCTTCTTCCTTTTCAAAGCACTTTCACACCCAAGAGTTTATTTGCTTATTCCAACAGTCCTGGGAAAGGGGCAAGAATTTACCTCATTTTTTTCAGATAAGCAAACTAAAACTTGAAGAGATGAAGTCACAGGTTACAGGCAAGGAAGGGGGAAGGTGGGACCAGGCTCCATGTGTCCTTACTTTTAGTTTTTTGATGTTCAGCTCGAAAGTAGCTCTCACCATCTCTAGATGTTCTTTGAGGGTTGACTTTGTGTTTAGTACCATTTCAAAGAATCATATCTGCCCTGAAGCTTGTGGCACTCCTGTTTCCACCCCTTAATGAATAGGTGCTGTCTTAAGACTCCAACTCAATATTAGAAACATGCTTGAATTAAAAAAATAATTACTGGAGTATAGTTGATTTACAATGTCGTGTTAGTTTCTGCTGTATAGCAAGGTGGATCAGTTACACATACACATATATTCACTCTTTTTAGGTTCTCTTCCCGTATGGGTCATTACAGAGTATTGAACAGAGTTCCCTGTGCTATTCAGTAAGTTCTTGTTAGTTATCTATTCTATATAGATAGTGTGTACATGTATTTAAATGCTGGAAAAGTTTGTTTTGACAGGTAGTGAGGTCCCTGTGCCTGGAGTTGGGAGCACGTGAGCTGATGAAGTGTAGATATGATAAAGGGCATTTAAGGGCCTTTAAGGATCAGTTCAGTGGTTGGAGTTACTTTTAAGTTTTAGTGGCAGGAAAAATGCTTTTCTTCCCAAGCTCTGTGACTTGAGGACTAACGCAGGAGTGCCCATTTGGGATACAGTGATGTGTGTCAGAGCAAGACAGAACCGTTGCTTCCAGCGCAGGCCTGCAGGCCTCTAGACACTTCGTGGTTTACTCAGTCTCCTTGCAATTGGAGCGACCCCTGCAGACCTACCCTCTGCTTCTCTGTGGATGCCAGTTGTCAAGGTGATGTTTGCTTCCATCCATGGCTTCCTACAGTCACTGCCCTGTGATCAGCAGGGTACCCACAGCTCAGACAAGCCCTTGGTGCACCCAGGGGGCCAGCAGAGGCTTCTCTCTCTAATAGCAGGCAGTCCAAGAGGGGGCTTCCTCCTAGGCTGGGGTGCTGAAGCCCCCTTTCTGGCATCAAGCAATAGTTTCCTTCGGCCAAACCTGCCTGATGCCAATAAACTGTTCCTTTGGGCTTCCAGATAGGTAATATCTCTATATCAATAGAGGGAGGAGGACCCCTTGCTCAGTCAAGAGGATGCAGCCCAAAAGTGAGGACAGCCTCTTGGACACCTGGGGGAGAAGAGCAGGGATGTTCCCAGTGTGGAAGCTGCAAGGGCATTTCTGAGCAGAAAGAGCTTGAGCAGAGAAGAGACACAAGGAGCCTCCATCCCTAAGGACAACAGGCAGAAAGGGGCTGGCTTGTCCCAGCTGGGTTCCCTCAAACAGTGGGGGCTGGATGCAGGCTGGGGCGAGGGTGTGCCAGCCAGTCCCTTGTCTTGCCTGGAGGTCTGGGGACTTGGATTGGAATTTCCACCACATCAGGAAATAAGCTCCTTCTTGGAAGAGATCATAGGAGCTAGTGGGAAAGGAACTGGGGACATTAGGCTCAATATTACTTCTTCCGATAAAAGGCGTTGGCTTAACCTTTCTGTCTTCTGCTTAATCACTTTCAGAGGCTCATTAGACCTTGAGGAAGTAAACTTTCAAACTCAAACCACATGCTGTCCACAAAGAAGAGAAGCCCCCGACCCACCACTGCCACAGTGAAAGACACGTGGGTTCCAAACTTGGAGGCTTTCCTGTCGAGGGGAGGGTGCCCACTGGGTATCACATTGCTCCAAGATCCCCGAGCATCGTGGTCAGAGCACGGCTGGGGAGTGTAAGAGGATGGTGTTGGCCAACATCACAGAACAGATCTTGTGCCTGGTGCTACTTCAACTGCCCTGCATTCATTAACTCACTCAGTCTCACCCGGAAGTATGTACCATCATCACCTGCCTGGCGCAAACCATGACCCTGAAATGTTCAGGAACCTATTTTAAATCATATGCTGCAAAATGTCAAAGCCAAAGGCCAGAATGCGTGGGTTTGCAGCCTGGCTCTGCCCTTGACCTGCTGTGTGACTTTGGGTGAGTTACTTAGCCTTGCTGAATGAGTTTCCTCCTGTATGAAGTGAGCCTAAGGATCACACTTGCCTACAGGGGAAAGACCGAAAATCGAGTGTACTATGGACCTGACACAAAGCCTAGAATGCAGCAGTTGCAGTTCATTCGCTCAGTTGTGCCCAACTCTTTGCAACCCCATGAACCGCAGCATGCCACGCCTCCCTGTCCATCACCAACTCCCTCAGTCTACCCAAACCCATGTCCATTTAGTCGGTGATGCCATCCAACCATCTCATCCTCTGTCGGTCCTTCTCCTCCTGCCCTCAATCTTTCCCAGCATCAGGGTCTTTTCAAATGAGTCAGGTCTTCACAGCAGGTGGCCAAAGGATTGGAGTTTCAGCTTCAACATCTGTCCTTCCAATGAACACCCAGGACTGATCTCCTTTAGGATGGACTGGTTGGATCTCCTTGCAGTCCAAGGGACTCTCAAAAGTCTTCTCCAACACCACAGTTCAGAAGTATCAATTCTTCAGTGCTCAGCTTTCTTTATAGTCCAACTCTCACACCCATACATGACTACTGGGAAAACCATAGCCTTGACTAGATGGACCTTTGTTGACAAAGTAATGTCTCTGCTTTTTAATATGCTATCTAGGTTGGTCATAACTTTTCTTCCAAGGAGTAAGCATCTTTTAATTTCATGGCTGCAATCACCATCTGCAGTGATTTTGGAGCCTCCCCCAAAAGTCTGACACTGTTTCCACTGTTTCCCCATCTATTTCCCATGAAGTGATGGGACCAGATGCTATGATCTTTGTTTTCTGAATGTTGAGCTTTAAGCCAACTTTTTCACTCTCCTCTTTCACTTTCATCAAGAGGCTCTTTAGTTCTTCTTCACTTTCTGCCATAAGGGTGGTGTCATCTGCATATCTGAGGTTATTGATATTTCTCCTAGTAATCTTGATTCCAGTTTGTGCTTCCTCCAGCCCAGCATTTCTAATGATGTACTCTGCATATAAGTTAAATAAGCAGGATGACAATATACAGCCTTGACCTACTCCTTTCTCGATTTGGAACCAGTCTGTTGTTCCATGTGCAGTTGTAACTGTTGCTTCCTGACCTGCATACAGGTTTCTTAGGAGGCAGGTCTGGTGGTCTGGTATTCCCATTTCTTTCAGAATTTTCCACAGTTTGTTGTGATCCACACAGTCAAATCTCTCATGGCTCAGTCACTAAGGAGTCTGCCTGCAATGCAGGAGACCCAGGTTTGATCCCTGGTTTGGGAAGATCCACTGCAGAAGGAAATGGCAACCCACTTCAGTATTCTTGCCTGGAAAACCCCATGGACAGAGGAGCTTGACAGACTACAGTTCATGGGATTGCAGAGTCAGACACGACTGGGCAACTTCACTTCACACAGTCAAAGGGTTTGTTGTAGTCAATAAAGCAGAAATAGATGTTTTTCTGGAACTCTCTTGCTTTTTCGATGATCCAGCGCGTGTTGGCAATTTGATCTCTGGTTTCTCTGCCTTTTCTAAAACCAGCTTGAACATCTGGAAGTTCACAGTTCATATTGCTGAAGCCTGGCTTGGAGAATTTTGAACATTACTTTACTAGTGTGTGAGATGAGTGCAATTTTGCAGTAGTTTGAGCATTCTTTGGCATTGCCTCTTTGGGACATTACTTTACTAATGTGTGAGATGAGTGCAATTGTGTAGTAGTTTGAGCATTCTTTGACATTGCCTTTCTTTGGGATTGGAATGAAAATTGACCTTTTCTAGTCCTGTGGCCACTGCTGAGTTTTCCAAATTTGCTGACATATTGAGTGCAGCACTTTCACAGCATCATCTTTCATGATTTGAAATAACTCAATTGGAATTCATCACCTTCACTAGCTTTGTTTGTAGTGATACTTCCTAAGGCCCACTTGACTTCACATTCCAGGATGTCTGGCTCTAGGTGAATGTGAGTGATCGCACCATCATGATTATCTGGGTCATGAAGATCTTTTTTTTACAGTTTTTCTGTGTATTCTTGTTACATCTTCTTAATATCTTCTGCTTCTGTTAGGTCCATACCATTTCTGTCCTTAATTGAGCCCATCTTTGCATGAAATATTCCCTTGGTGTCCTTAATTTTCTTGAAGAGATCTCTAGTCTTTCTCATTCTATCATTTTCCTCTATTTCTTTGCATAGAACACAGCAGGTGGCTGGAAGTTTAAGGAATGATGGAGTAAGTAAGGTCCCATTGGGATGCCACCAACTTCACTGGGCTTTGTCCCTGAAAGCTGCTTGACATCACTCTTCTCAGGAAGCACCAGGAACTCTCCTCTGCTATTTTCTTTAACCCTTAAATAGAACTTCCTATGTCCTCAATGCTTTCTAATCTATTATCCCCATTTTACAGATGATGAAACTAAGGAACAGATAGGTCAAGCGGCGTTCCCAAGGTCCCACAGTGGTGAGGCTGGGATTCAAATCCAGATGGTCGAGCTTCAAAGCGCCATCCTTCACTACTGCACAGTGTTGATGCTACCGTGCTGCCTACTTGTAAGCTAATTTGCCTCTTCCATCAGGCTGTGAGTGCCTGGGGGCAGGACTTTGATGATTTATGCTGATTCCCCAATTCTTCCAGTAAAGCCTGCTCCAGAGTAAGCGAGCACTTGCAGACTGTATTTGTTCAGCAAATGGGTCAATGAGCATAGTCAATGGAGACTTTCACACAAGCTAGGTTTCAAAGTCCTCAGGCAGACAACCACGTCAGACAATATTTTTCATGTATTTCTTTTTGGAAAAAAAAAATCTTGCTGGCTGCTCCATTTCCCCAAGTACATTAGCCTGACTCAAGGTCCCAGAATTTATTTCTCGTCTTTTTCTGACTGTGGCTGTCAAATGTTCTTTCTGTTAGTGGGCGAGGAGAGTGGAGAGAAGGTCAGCCTTATGGAAGACTCCACAGAGGAAGTGGTATTTGTACTGTGCCTTAAAGAATGAGCCATTTAGGTTTAAGGAAGGTCTGGTTAGACTTCTTTACATATGGAGAGAAAGCTAAGTCTTAAAGCAGAGACCATGCCCTAGGTGTGTGTGTGTTTGTTTTTAGTTAATTGTTTTAATTGGAGGCTAGTTACTTTACAATATTGTGGTGGGTTTTGCCATACATTGACATGAATCAGCCATGCGTGTACATGTGTCCCCCATCCTGAAACCCCCTTCCACCTCCCTCCCCATCCCATCCCTCAGGGTTGTCCCAGCGCACCGGCTTTGAGTGCCCTGTTTCATGCATCGAACTTGGACTGGTGATCTAGTTCACATATGGTAATATACATGTTTCAATTCTGTTCTCTCAAATCATCCCACCCTTGCCTTCTCCCACAGAGTCCAAAAGTCTTTATATCTGTGTCTCTTTTGCTGCCTTGAATATAGGTGTTTTTATCTTTTTTTTGTTCTCTGTGTCTATCACAGACTATTCATTCACTATAACTTCCGTCATCCATCCATCCACCCATCAATCCATATATCTGTCCATCCATACATTATACATCTATCCACCCATCCACCCTTCATTTATCCATCCATCTATCCACCCATCCACTTTTCATCTATCCATCCATCCATAGAATATTTACTGAGCTTGCATTATCTTGTGGTTCCTCAGAGGCACGTTGAAGCCACTGAATGGAGGACCCAGAGACAAAATGTTATCTTATTATCGACACGCAAGCATGTCAAGGTGCCCTGTAGCACGGTTTGGAAGCCAGGGATTCCCACCCCTTGTAATACATAAGCCAAGATGGTCCAGGCATTATCATAAGAGGGCGTCCAAATGTCCATGAGAAATTGGAGGAGAGGGCCCCTCCTCAGTTATTTCAAGTACAGAGAGCTGATCTGTTGACTTAAGTGTTGGGAAAATCCTTCAGCATCCAGTGTTCTGATATCTTTTGTTCTTAGTCACTCAAGACCCAGAAAAACAACTCCCTCTTTGACTGAGGCTCACTTGGCCCTTCCTTCTGTCCAGGCCCCACACCCCCTATGGCTGCTCCTTCCTCGGCTTGGAGAGTATGAGCCTGGCTCACCACACACACAGCCCCCTTGTTCCAAGAATGCAGGCAGCCGCTCGGAGCCGCGGCTGGAAATGGCCTCCCAACAGATGTGCCTTTAATTTGTTTCCCGGGTCAGTGGCCCCCATGCCCCGAGGAGGCCGCCTCCCAGGCAGGAGGCCCTGAGATTGCCCTGTGTGTACGTCCTGGGACGAGGTTATCCATCACTGCCCGGCCTCTGCCCCCGGATGGCCCTCTCTGGTGGCTGGCTCGAATCCGACCGCTTGATGTGGAGAAGGGGGGACGCTGGCTCTGTCCCCTCGGGTGACGGCCCCTCAAAGGGCCAATTGTAACCACATGGAAGTGAGGTTTTCTGCCCTGGGCCCAGGGTCAGCCAAAGATCTCTTCCGGAACACAGACCTCTAGGAAGGATGCGTGAGGGGTTTGTGAAGTTCCTACAGCAGGGCCCCGTGATTGATTTCTTTAGCTAGCGGCTGTTTATTGAGCACCTTCTGCATGCTGGGCACTGTACCAGGCCCTTCATGTGCAGCAACTCCAGTTCTTTAATTCTGAAGGAAATCCTGGAAGGCAGGCACAAGATCCCCGCTTCACCAGGGTGGAAGTGAAGCCTCAAGGAGCTGACGTTTTTCTCCAACCCAAATAATAAATGAACAGCCAAGAGAAGAACCAAGATCCATGTGGCTGAAACACAGGGGTTTTCACAGGAACCTCACCCCCTGCCTGTCTAGGACAGAGGCTTGCTGCATAAAAGAGGCGCTTACTTAATCAGAATGTTTCCTCTATCAATCTCTTTGTCTATAAAATGTGGGCAATAACCAACTGGATTATTTTAAGGTTTAAATAAGATAATGAGTGTGAAGAGCCCTCTTGGTGTACTTCTTGGTGCTCAACGGGTATACTATAGGTACGCAATAAAAAAAAATAAAGGGGAGATACTTTCTTCGTGGTCCAGTGGCTGAGACTCCAGGCTCCCAACGCGGGGGGCCCAGGTTTGATCCCTGGTCAGGAACCAAATCCCGCATGCCGCAGCTAAGAGCTTTCATGCCACACTAAGTCCTGGCGCAGCCAAATAAACACAGGGAAAGCGTTCAACAGAAAGCACGCACAGATTTAAGTAAGAGTCTGTGTGGTTTGCAAGGCAGCTGCCCGCTCCCCACCGCCCCTGCAGCTCTCAGGGCAGTGCACAGGTGGGGACCTTGCATCACAGAGGCCCAGGCTCCCTCATTTACCTGCTGCCTGTCGCTGTATTCACGCTACAATGCCAGAGTGGAGTTGTTCCTTCAGCGACCATACGTGCAAAGCTAAAATATTTACTGACTGTTCCTTTACAGAAAAAGTTTGCTGACCCGTCTCCCAGTGATCTGTTTCCTTTGCGCCTGTCCAGCTGAGAGCACAGGATACTTTCCTGTCTACTCTGGGTGCCGAGTGCCCTGTCCTGACACAAACAGTGTCCAGTGAAGGGTCGCACAATGGACAGCGAGGATGAGCATGTGGCCCAATGCCTCGTCACGATGATGTGGACACAGCTCCCCCAGGATTGTGGCGGAGTGTGATCCAGGGCCAATTGGAATCCTGACTCTGTCATGGGCATTGTCAGAAGCACCAGAGAAGAGCGGCAGAGGTCCTGGGAAGTCAGGGCTGAGTAGTGACGGATTAAGGGCCCAGATGGGAGCCGAGGAAGCCGCTACCCTCGGGTGAGGTGGGGGGCATTGCCATGCCAGTGGGTTTAAGCAGAATATCTCAAGTTTAACAGAGAAGACTCCTGGGTTCTGCTCCTGATCCCATCTCTGATTGTCCTGCCTGCAGTGCTTGATGCTTCCCATTAGAGCAGAAGCACGGAGGTGGAGAGGCAGGACATCCTGCTGATGAGACCAGGCCCACAGAGGCCGGCAGGGACCAGCTGGTGAGATGAGCCATCCTGGGCCCCTCACAGGCTGGCCTCAGCTGGGCAGAGAGCAGACCTTGAATCTCAGTGAGGGCGCAGCCTGTTGGGAGTTTTAACAGAAACCTTTGCTGTGGTTTGGTCACTAAGTTGTGTCTGACTCTTTTGAGACACTATAGTCTGGAGCCCGCCAGGCTCTCTGTCCATGGGATTTCCCACAAGAATGCTGGAGTGGGCAGCCTCTTCCTTCTCCAGGCGATCTTCCCAATCCAAGGACTGAACCCAGGTCTCCTCTACTGGCAGGTGGATTCTTTACCACTGAGCCACCAGGGGAGTCCTTTAACAGAAATAACCAGCGATAAACAGAAAAAGGCTTGAGAGGACTGCTGACGGTGGTTCAGGCCAGGAGCAAGTGTGGGAACACCTCTGATGCCACCCCCAGGTGGGACAGGGTTTCTGCAGGGGGCATTCACCCAGACCTCCCAGTGGAAACCCAGGTCCCCTCTGTGATGTGTGATGTTCTTGCCAAGGGACGTCTAGTCTCTCTGCTTGACACCTCCAGGAGCAGAGAGCTCACTTCCTCCTGAGGAGACTGACCTTGTGTCCCTGTCCCCAAGTCCTGCCAAGCCTCCGTTGTGACAAACTGGAATCTTCTTTCTGCACCTTCCAGACTTTTGCCTTATAGACACAGAACAAATGCCTAAACCACAGATTGCCCTCTGGTTCCAAGGCCCGAGGGTATGGTGCTCTTTGGGTGGTCCCTGCGGAGGGTCCCGGGTTCAGTGGCAGGGGAAGCAGCTTGCTATCTAAGACTACCTGAGAGACGTCCAGGTGAGAGAGTCAGTGGCACCTCTTTCATTGTGAGGTTGGTCCAGAGCATCACTCTTTGTTCATTTGTGTGTGTGTGTGACACTGAGCAGCTTGCAGAATCCCCAGTCAGGGATTGAACTCATGCCTCCTGCAACTGAAGTGGAGTCCCAACCACTGAACTACCAGGGAATTCCCACAAGGAACTATTTATTTTTATTTTTGCTGTTGTTGTTTTGGTTGCACTGTGTGGCATGTGGGATTTTAGTTCCCTGACCAGGGATTGAACCTGTGCCCCGCTGCAGTGAAAGCCTGGAGTCTTAACCACTGGACTGCGAGGAAAGTCGCCTGAGCATCCCTTTCCATGGTGCCGAGCTCACTGTTGGTGATACAGAGCCGTGCAGAACTGAGGAGACCAGGAATGTGTGTGTCCATCTCGGCAACCAGGAAGAAGGGCTGTAAGACAGTTGGTGAAGGGGGGCTGGAAGGACTCACTGAGGCTCTGCTATACCTGCCCTTCAGTCAGTCACACTGCTTTTCTGATCTGGTTTTCCCATCTATAAAATGGGAACAGCAATAATCCCTTCTTAATTTCTGTTGTGAGTATTAAATGCTCAAATGCATGGAGTGTGGTTAGCACAGAAGAGGTTGCAGCCTTTTAAAATATCTTTGGATGGGCAGGAAAAGTGAAGAAAAGCTAGCTTTTGTGTCAAAGGCACCTATGAAACCCACTATCACTCCCTAAGGAAAATGTGTGTCTTGCTTGAGTCCCTGTGTTTAACCAAAGGCCATTTCCCTCAACTGCTGAGGCGCCAACCTAGATTCCATCAGAATCCAGACCTGAGGGTGTCATGGGCACCATCTCACTGAAATGAATCTTTGCTGCTACTCTCAGGTATTATTTCCATTCTTTCTGTGCAGATGAGGAAACTGAGGTGCAGAGAGGTTCAGAGAGGCTGAGCCACTTGTCTGAGGTCACACAGCTCCAGAATGAGGGGACTAGGGGTGCTTTTCCCTGAGATTCCTCTGTCATCTACCCTTCAGAACAGGGCTGGGGAACTTTCCGAGGAGGTGAGTTGAGCTGGGTGATGTCTCACTCCCTGACTCTGCATCAGCTCTCTGCTGGGTGAGGGGTCCTGTGGCTAGCAGACCTCCTTACCCTGGACGACAGATGTCACCCAGGCTCTCCCAGGCTCTCCTTCCAGAAAGTGCAATCAGGTCAGCAAATCTAACCCAATGGGGCTCCAGCAGCCGGGTGTTCTGGCAAAAAGCGCTCCCCCGCCTCCTCCAGCCCCCTCCCGCCCCCCAGGCCCCTTTTCTGTGATCTTCCTGCTTGAAATCACCTTTAATTTCCCTCAGGAATGAACACGCATTTAGAGGTTAGGTTTCAATTACACATGGAAAAAAAAGTTTGACACAAATTTCAAGCCCAATAAATTAGGAAACCACAGAGCTGGAAATACAAAGCAGGGGATGGGGAGGGGCTGATCCTGAGTCCCAGGGCAAACAGACCCCTCTCCAGGCCCCCACAACAGCTCTTCCCCGGCCCACAGCTCACCCAGTCCTTGAAGGTTTGGGCCCTTCTCCCTGCTAGTCACCAGAACCTAGGCTGTCTTTCCCATTCTGCCTGGCCTTTCTTCTTACAGGAAGCCTTCCTTGACTGCCCCAGCAGCGGGTCTCTTGGTCTCTGAGCTCCTGTGGACCGGATTTTGCTGGTGGCTCCCTTAGAACAGAGAACAGCTCTGTTGTCATGGCCCCTGGCCTCCTAGTTTTCTCAGATTCCTCGCCAAACACTCACAAGTAGAACATGCAGACAACATTCTCTCCCCCGTTTCACACGATGTAAACAGATTTACTCCACCAAAGCTTCTGTTGTGACTCCTTCCTTTCTGGCTGAGAAGGTCTCAGCTGGGTCTCAGCTGGGTCTCAGCTGGGTCTCAGTTTCCTTCTGCAGGAAGTCTTCCTGGATTGCCCCAGGCTAGGTGAAGGATGACGATTGCCCCAGCCTATCTGACTCCAAAAGCCCTAGGCAGCTCTCTGCCCTGCATGGTCAGGGTCTGGCTGGAGACGTAGGACGTGCAACCCTAATGGCCAACAGCAGCCTGGCACACAAAGGGGTATAGCGTCTAGAGAAGTGCAGCCATCTGAGGTGTGCAGCCCCTGAGGACCAAGGGGTCCCATGCAGATGCAATTGAATGGTACAGTAACCAGCTCTCCAAAGATGAATCAGATGCAGAGATGTGGCCCTGCTAGGACATCCAGCTCACCCTGGCCCCAAAGACTGTGAAATGGGGTTTGAGTGGGGTCAAAAGAAAAGGGTCCACTCCTGCCCCTACAGCTGACTCCAGATTCTGGCTCTGCCATCTCTCCTGCAGCATCAAAGCCAGAAAGCCCAGCATGTTCCAGGGTTCCTCCTCTGCCCTCCTTTTCCCCCTAGCCCAGGATCTTATCCTGCCCATCCCACTGGCCATATTCCATCCTCTTCTCTCCATCCACACCCCATTGCTCAAGTGCAGGCCACCAGCAATCACACCTGGGTTATTGAGGTGTGCATCCAGGCCCATCTTTCGTAAAGAGAACTTACATCGCTTACTCTGCTTGAAGTCCCAAGGTGGCTCCTGGTGCCATCCAGTGCCCTACAGCTCCCTAGCCTGGCATACATACCCCTCAGTCTCTGTCCCGCATGTATGTTGCACTCTAGCTTACCTTTCATACTTGCCTCAGATTCCTTGTTTTTGTGCCCTTGTGCCTTTGCACACTTGGTTCTCCCTGTTCGGAATGACTTCTCCAAGTGTCTCCTCTCTTCCTGCTGAGAAGTCTTAACCACTGCCTAGGTTTCAGCGTAGACGTCACTTCCTACAGGAAGTCTTCCAGATTACTTCCAGATTAGGCTATGTGATTTCCTCCATACTCCCGCAGATTCTCCTTCTAACATAGACTATAGCACACATATATTACTTGTTTTTACATCATTTTCTGCATTAGATCTTGACTTTCTCGAGGATAAGATTTTCATCTGGTTAATCTGCAAACAGAATATCTGCAGAACATAGTCCTTACCTTGCCTCTTCAATAAATATTGGTGGAAAAAGGTAAGGAAGAAATGGAGGAAGGATGGAAAGAAGGAAAGGAGGGAGGAAGAGAGAAGAGAAGGAAGGAGGGAGGAAGCTAGAGGAAAGCCCTGAGACATTGGAGCTGTTGACCTTGGTCTTGGATGGGGAGTCGGGAGGGGCATGGTAGATGGGTATTTATAAAGGAAACTACACTGATTCAGACACTTCTGGGGAAAAGCCCAACCTCCCAAGCTTGAATTTCAAGTCCCCCAAAATTTGGCTCTAAAAGTCACTTCTTAACTCATCTCCCACTATGAGTGAATTCCTAACACATACATAACCAGGTAGATGGCTTCATACCATCCACCTTGAACTGGCGCCATCACCTAACAGCCCACCCCATTTTCTCGTCTCTGAGCCTTTTGGTCTTCATCTCTTACCTGGGTGGGATCCTCCCTGGGCTTTGAGGACCTGGCATCTGGCATGAAGAATATTCATCTCTGGGAGGGCAGAGGGGATGAGAGCAATGCAGGGAAGTGAGCGTTTCCATGGGGGGGCTTCCGGGGTGAGCTGACACCTCCATGGCTGCCTGAGATGGGGCTCAGAGGGAGCTCTGCTTGGACTGAGGCTTGGAGGATGAGGGAGGATCCTGGAACATTCCAGACAGAGATGCGGCGTGAGCCATGGTCTCTCTGGACCCGAAGGACAGGTGCTTTGCTGTGTCCTCTCTCCTGCTATCTCCGTCCAGAGAATCCCCTTCATCCTGGAGGCCCTGCATCTCCTCCTCCCTGAAGCCCTCCTGCTGATGGCAGTGGTCTGCCTGCTTCCTTCCCACCCAGCGCCCAGCACCGGCCTCTCTCAGTCCAAGGCTCCGGGGCTGGTTCCATTTGGTTTCATGGTCAGAGGTGTGAGCACTGGCCACCCTGATGTGAAGCTTGCTTGAGAACAGATGTCTTCTTCTCTGGGTGGTCCCTGGCAGAGCTTAGAACAGGTGCTCAGCAAAGACCAGACAAATCTCAGCGCAGGAGCAGCTGTGAGTACCAGGCACTGCTCTGGGCATCTCGAGTGTGGAGACGAACGTGCATCAGTAAACACACACAACTGTGTCACCCCGAGGACACCTTGTCTGTAGGGTGTGTGTGTGTGTGTGAGACAGGGACCACAGCCCCATCCTCCATGTGTGTGTGTGTGTGTGTGTGTGTGTGTGCGTGTGTGACAGGGACCACAGCCCCATCCTCCCTCTGTGTGTGCGTGTGTGTGTGCGTGTGTGTGTGACAGGGACCACAGCCCCATCCTCCCTCTGTGTGTGTGTGTGTGTGTGTGTGCGTGTGTGTGTGTGACAGGGACCACAGCCCCATCCTCCTGTGTGTGTGTGTGTGTGTGTGTGTGTGTGTGTGTGAGAGACAGGGACCACAGCCCCATCCTCCCTGTGTGTGTGTGTGCGTGTGTGTGTGTGTGTGTGTGAGAGACAGGGACCACAGCCCCATCCTCCCTCTGTGTGTGCGTGTGTGTGTGCGTGTGTGTGTGACAGGGACCACAGCCCCATCCTCCCTCTGTGTGTGTGTGTGTGTGTGTGTGCGTGTGTGTGTGAGACAGGGACAACAGCCCCATCCTCCCTGTGTGTGTGTGTGTGCGTGTGTGTGTGTGTGTGTGTGAGAGACAGGGACCACAGCCCCATCCTCCCTCTGTGTGTGTGTGTGCGTGTGTGTGTGTGTGTGTGTGAGACAGGGACCACAGCCCCATCCTCCCTCTGTGTGTGTGAGTGAGTGACAGGGACCACAGCCCCATCCTCCGTGTGTGTGTGTGTGTGTGTGTGTGAGACAGGGACCACAGCCCCATCCTCCCTCTGTGTGTGTGTGTGTGTGTGTGCATGTGTGTGTGTGACAGGGACCACAGCCCCATCCTCCCTGTGTGTGTGTGTGTGTGTGACAGGGACTACAGCCTCATCCTCTCTGGATAGTGTGTGTGTGTGTGTGTGTGTGTGTGAGACAGGGACCACAGCCCCATCCTCCATGTGTGTGTGTGTGAGACAGGGACTACAGCCTCATCCTCTCTGGGTATGTGTGTGTGTGAGTGTGTCAGGGACCACAGCCCCATCCTCCGTGTGTGTGTGTGTGAGACAGGGACCACAGCCCCATCCTCCCTCTGTGTGTGTGTGTGTGTGTGCGCGTGTGTGTGTGAGACAGGGACCACAGCCCCATCCTCCTTGTGTGTGTGTGTGTGAGAGAGAGAGACAGGGATCACAGCCCCATCCTCCCTGTGTGTGAGTGTGTCAGGGACCACAGCCTCAGGCCAGCTCAGAAGAGTCCCAGGAGACTCTGGAAGTCGGAGAGCAAAGTCAGACTGTCCCACATTATCCAATTTTCCTGGCACCAAAATTCCTGTACCCCCAGCCTGGTGGTCGTGAGACTAACCCCAGGCATACCGTTTCAGTGATGTCAGCGCGTCTAATCAGAATCAGAAACACATGCATGAAAGGGCCTGCCTGGGTTCAATGAACACGGGAAATTACACGTTGAGGGGAAGACCCGCCGGATGCACCATTAGAATTCCTGAAGTCTCTACTGTGTGTGTTTGGCATCAGGCACACCCCTGTCCCCTCCCCCCACCCGCCCACGTGTAGTGGATGCCAGGGGCTTTTAAACAGTTTCAGTGAGTGCTTGATATCTCAGAGGACATGACACAAAGCCGGGACAGGACTGGTAGTGCACGAAGGGTTTCCTCATCTGGCCCTTCAGTTGCACTGACAGCATCCTTGTGCACTGGGTGTGTAGGGGCGGTCACCCCTGTTCCCAGGCACGGGGCAGCCCGAGAGAGAAAATGACCAAAGTCGTACCCTGAGCTCAATTCCAGAGTCCCTTGTTGGCACTGACCCTGCAGATGCATGGGGACACATTTCATCTGATTTATTGTTCCGGAAATTAAATTGAATTTAGATTTCTTGAAATTTGATTTGATTTTCTCTCAAAATTTAACCATCTTGAGAGACAAACATTTACGAATGGGGAGAGGGAAGCCCAGAGAGGGGGAAGCAATTTGGCCAAAGTCACACAGTGGGACGGAGGCAGATCTGGACTCACACCCCTGTCACTTGTCTTGGAACAGAGTGGAATCTGGCAGAAAGGGCACTGCCACCCCTGAGCTGCCCTCCCCTGCCCACAGGCAACAGGCCAGACTTGGGTGGCGTGAGCAGAAGCCAGAGGGAGGAAGTGCCACTGAGCCCGGGGCAGACCCAGGAGGGAGGAAGCCAGGCCTCCAGGGCACCCCAGGCTGGCCTGGCCCAGGAGACTGGCTGGCACCCTTCCACGCCCTCCCCAAGAATGTGAGCAATGTCCTGTGACGCCTGAAACCGGCCTCCGCCGCCCCACAGAGAGATGGGGCCCTGAAACCTTCTGGAGCCGGGGTGGGCGACCCCGGCAGAAGGCTGTGTGTCCTTTGGGATGAATGGAGCCCACAGAGAAGGCGGACCCGGGCTGGAGCCCAGAGGGCAACGGCTGAGGGTGACTGCCCCATTGTGTGGCTTCATCAAGAAACCCATGAGTCCACATGCAAACGAGCCGCTCGGGTGGGAGGTGTCAGCCCAGGGGGACCCCTGGGTTCACAATCTCAGCTCTCAGGGCTGCTGTGAACCAAGACCCAGGGGAAGGTTGCCCGTCCATTGAGACAAGTCAGTGATGCTACAAGGAAGTGGGGGTTTGTACCGTCAAACTCTTGCCGGCCCCAACACCCTCTAGAACCTAACAGAATCCCTTCCAATCCCATTCCTAAGAGAATCCACACATGCCGTCATGGACACACATCAGGGCAGGTGAACACAGGATTCATGCCTCCCTGCATCCCTGGACACAATCAGCCCCCAAACCTTGATGGTGACAAACTCATAATCACAAGATTACCATCAAGTTTGAACAGACATACCAGTCACATGGCCATTTCCCTTCTGTTATTTCATTCTCACTGCCACACTTTTTTTTTTTTTAGCTACACCCACAGCGCATGCCGGATCTTTGTTTCCTGGCCAGAGATTCAGCCCCAGCCCCCTGCGTTGGGAGTACAGTGTCTTAACCACTGGACCACCAGGGAAGTCCCTAACCTTTGGAGGTAAAGGAAACAGAAAGCCTCTTCCCTGAAGGTATCTTTTCCAGATAAAGAAGCTGAGGTCTGCCCAGGACAGGTGAATCATCCCAATGGGGCGCAAAACCGGCACTAGAAACAAATTATTTTGGCTTTTAGTCAGAAGCCTTTTGTCCTCCCCACCTCCCTCGACTAGGGGATGGAGTCCCTGATGTTGGGAAAGATTGAGGGCAGAAGGAGAAGAGGGTGTCAGACGATGAGATGGCTGGATAGCATCACTGATGCAATGGACGTGAACTTGGGCAAACTTCGGGAGATGGTGAGGGACAGAGAAGCTTGGGGTGTTACAGCCCAGGGGGTTGCAAAGAGTCAGACACAACTGGGCGACTGAATGACAACTCCCTCGACTACCCTCCCTCTGCTTGGCATCCCTGGCACCTGCCCAGTGGCCCTGGGCCCAGACTCTCCTTTCTCAGGGCTTCCACTAGCTCCCATCACCCTCATGTTGTTCTCGAAGCTCATTCTAACTTGCGCTCTTCCTGCCGGCTCTTGCATCCTCTTCATTCATTGACAAGCCAATCGCAGGGCTCCTTCCATCTGGAAAGAGTGGACAGAAGATTATAACGGGTAAGTCGTTCAGATCAAGAGGGATCTTTTCAACTTGGTTATCCAAGGTGAGGAACTGTCTACTCAGACAACTAGGAGGACATAAATCTGTTGTGTTAAGTGGCTCAGTAGGGGCCAGGATGGCGAGTTGGGAGACAGGATCCTGGCCAAGATAAAGTTCCCTTGAGAAGCTGCTGGCCTAGTTTCCTCTTCTGGGGCAGAAGTCTTCACTGTGAAAGATGTAGGTAGTGTACTTGCCCTAGATATCTGCCTGAAAAACTTCTGCATTGAGTTTTTTTTTTTTTTTTAATTAGGTTGGCCAAAAGTTTGTTGGAGGTTTTCTGCAACTTCTTATAGAAAACCCTCAAAAGAACTGTTTGAGTCCCTTGGACAGCAAGGAGATCAAGCCAATCAATCCTAAAAAAATCAACCCTGAATTTTCATTGGAAGGACTGATGCTGAAGCTGAAACTCCAATACTTTGGCCACCTGATTCGAAGAACTGACTCATTGGAAAAGACCCTGATGCTGGAAAAGATTGAAGGCGGGAGTAGAAGGGAACAACTGAGGATGAGATGGTTGGATGGCATCACTGATTCAATGGACATGAGTTTGAGTAAACTCTAGGAGTTGGTGATGGACAGGAAGGCCTGGCATGCTGCAGTCCATGGGGTTGCAAAGGGTTGGACATGACTTAGTGACTGAATAGCAACAATAATTCAGAACTCAAAAAAAAAAAAAAGCTATTGAGAAAGGCTTAGCCCAGACTGCAAAGGAGAACTGAGTCGTGTAGTCATTTACCATCTCATCAGAAATTGCTGAGACATCTTAACCGAGTAAGGCAGAAGGAGGGGGTGGAGGATGGTCGGGGCTGGTTGGCTAAGGAGGGGTTCTTAGTGTTTCACGCAGAGCCGGGCACGTCACATGTGCATCGTCTGTACGATGATCTGAGTGAGGGTCCTTATCCTTCATATTCTCTTACTGGGGTTGGAAATCAGCTTTCTCCTCTGAACTCCTGTCTTCCTCTGAAAAGGGGAACGATGTGAAAGGCCTGGCAAGTGTCTATGATTTGGGTGAGAACATCTGCTTCCAACACAAACTAAACATCAGCAGGAGCCAAGAACGTCCCCCTGCGCTCGCTACCGTTTGACTTCTTTTATTAATAACTTGGGAGGATTGTAAGCAAGGGCTTCTGGCAGGAATGAAAGGAAATGATCCAGGAAAAAAAAAATCAAGCCCATAAATAAGTTAAAGTCACTGACGGAGGGCGTTTGATCTTTCCTTTTTCTTTTTTTTTTTTTAAGTGAAATATGGGCACTTGCCTTCTGAGCCCTGCAGGTGGAGGGGCAGCCAGGGAGCTGTGTTCTCGGGGGTTAATGGGGCGGGAGCCGCAGACATTTCATTCTAAAACTCCAGCCTCTTCTCATGGGTCTTCTGGGAGTTAGGAAGTCTAGCTGGGCTGTGAGGAAGACCACGTGATGGAGCAGAAGAAAGAGCATGAACTTTGAAATCCCGGCAAAGCTGGGTTTTAAACTAGTTGTGTGATCTTGGACAAGTTCTTGCCGTAACCTTTTGTGGTCACTGTGTTGACTGGGGGAAATCATGCCTACCTCATGGAGTATTTGTGGAAACTGAACCTGGTGATGTGAATGAATCAATCAGGGTCAATGTTCCCTAAGTGCCTTGATAGCCGGAAGGCACAGCCTAACACAAGCCACCAGCTCTAAGTCCCGGAGCAGGCTCCTGGGCTCCCCTCTAGCCTGAGAGTCAGTGGGGAGGACCAAGTGCGCATGCCGACTGCCTGGGGCTTACGCTGGCCGTGCCACCCTGGTGATCACTGGCCCCTCTCTCTCACTCTCAGAAATGTCCCAGTGTGCGTGGTAAATTGTGTGGTCACTCCAGACTCGGGGAGTCAGACTCTCTGTCCCCTGATGCCACCATCTCTGCAGGTGGCATCCAAGGTCATCCTGGCATAGCAACCCCGAAATGCCTTAGCCCAGAGGGGACTCATGCCATCTGCCCCCATTTCTTTGGCTGCCTCAGTCTCACGGACTCATCTACTAGCCCTGGTGTTTTCCCACCTGCCCAGGAAGGAGTGGCATGCCACATGTGGGTGTGCTGGCCTGAAATGAGGCTCCTGAGAAATGTTTTGCCCCTGCTCCATTCCTCCCTACTCTGCTTCTGGAAGCTCCAGGAACACGAGGAGAAAAATGTGGTTATCTCAGACCATAAAATAGCAAATGTTCTAGGAATTATACATTTTTAAGGTTAAATGAAATATAACCCTTTACTGTTTCCAAAAAGGGCTTCCCAGGTGGCTGTGATATATATATATATATATATATATATATATATATATATATATATATACACACATATATATACATATATATATATGAAATGTATGATATACATAATATATATATTATATATATTATGGCTTCCCAGGTGGCTCAGTGGTGAAGAATCTGCATGCCAATGCAGGAGCCGCAGGAGATGTGGTTCAAGCCCTGGGTCGGGAAGATCCTCTGGAGTAGTATGCCTGCTTGGGAAGTCCCATGGACAGAGGAACCTGGCGGGCTACAGTCCACGGGGCTGTAAAGAGACCAACACGACCAAGCAACTGAGCATGCATGCACGCACTGTTTCCAAAGGGCTTTCACCTTCATGCTCTCACTTGATCTTCCTTATTAGATGACTGCATCATGGGGCAGATCTGAGGATTTTCATTTATAAGAGAGAAGGCAGATTCAGGAAAATACTCACCCATTGCACAAGGCTGCAGAATGATGAAGCCAAGCCTTGGATCCAGTTCTAGCTTTTTCTCTCTCGCAGGCTTGTGAGTGCATAGGTGGCGATCAGCGGCACCCTCCACAGTGAGCCCAGGGTTGAGTTTCCTGCAGAACTGAGAAGGGGCAGTGAGGCCAGGGCTGAGGGCTGAGATCTGCTCATTGAGGACCCAGGACCACAGAATAATAGAAGTGGGAGTGAACTTAAAAGGCATTTTGCCCACTCTCTTTGTTAATGTACTTGGGGAAACCGAGACTCAGAAAGGGGGCAGTGACTGTCTACAGCTAATTGGACAACTCTCCTGATTCTGACTGCAGTGGTCTTTCTGCTTCCCTGTTACAAAGTCAAAGGGGAGAAAACAAAGATATAAACGGTTTTCTTGGTTATTCTGCAAAAGAGAGAAGCTAGCACAGGCACAGGGAACCGGAGGGTGTATGATCTCGGCCATGTTAGTAGGAAGCACACGGGTCCACCGATGCCGAACGACAACAAATTCCCACAGGCTCACAGGGTTGGGAAGTCTTCAGGTTGGTGACATTTGGGCTGGATTTTATGATGAAGCTGGTGAGCTCTCCATCACATCATGCTCTCCCAGGTAGCTGGCAACCCAGTTGCCCAAACACCCCATGTTTTCCATCCTTCCTTGAGGCTCACTTGGCACCATGCCAAAGTCTGTCCTCAAGGTGGGAGCAAAAAGGGTATGTGATATGTCATACGTCTAAACCTAAACAATAGTATCTTCTGAATGCATGCTTCCATGCATTTCCCTCCTGGAACTCACATGCTGAAGATGTCAGAGCACAGTGAACCTGGATTCCTGACTATGGGAACACCCACCCAAACATCCCACCGAGCCTCCATGACTGGATGAAAAAGAAATGATCCTCTTGTTTTTAAAGCTACAACCTTCTTGAGGGCTGTTTAATGTAGCGCTTAGTTCTAAACAACAGATCCTTGAAGACCTTGAAGGTAAGTCTTCAAAGGAAAAGATGGAACAAGTCATTCTTGTTGGAAGGAATTGGCTGCATAAACCTGTAGGCATTCCTCCATCTTTCATTCTTTCAGTAAATATTTACTGAGCATGTGTGGTTCTCAGGCACCATGCTGGGTGCTGGGCTCATTCAGCTGAGTGATTCAGTTCCTGTCCTCAGGAAGCTCCCAGTCTAGGTGGGCAGATTGCCAATCAGAATACAAGTACTTCCAGAGGAAAGGCACAACCTTGGCCTGGATGGAAAAAAAGAGGATTTATTTTATGAAGAAGAAGATACAAAAGTTGAGACTTGGAGTGGGAGAGCAGTTCCAGGCTTGCCAAGGTAAGGCTCAAGATAATGAGAGGATGCCATCCAGAAAGACACAAACAAAGCAGAACCTTGCAAGAGCTTGATTGCAAAGAGTTGGTATTTGATCCTGTGGCACTTGGAGCCAGTGAAGAACTTGGAGCAGGAGAGTGGCATGGTCAGATCAGTGTTTGCAGAATCTCTCTGGCTGCTGTATGAAGGATGGAATGGGAGTCCAGCGTCTCATCCAAGTTTCACTGTACTTCTGGGAGCGCACCCCTCCACCCCCGCTCCCATGACTGTGACCATCTCCAGATGTACACCTCAAATCCATTCTCAAGAGGGAAGTGTGACTGATCCTTCCGGAGCACACAGAGGACTATGTTTTCCTTGCTTCAAGCCTCCTGTAGTTTCCTATCCCCCATCAGACAGTCCTTGCATGGTCTGGCCACAGTTCACCTGTGAAGCTCAGCTCTTGTCATTTCTCACCTTGTCCTCTGCCAACAAACTCATTGCTCCTCAAAAGTAGCTTTTTCTCTCTTCCCTAAGGGACCACCATCATATGGGTAGCTCTGTTTCCTCCTTTCATGTTCCCAAACTGACCTCTCCCAATTCCATGCCTCCTGCAAATTGTAACTGAGATGTCACCTCCATCTGGAAACCTTTTCTGGTCCCCAAGTCTAGGAGGCACATTCTTGACTGTGTTCCCTCTGCAGCCTGCATCTTGCTCTTGTCTATTTTTTTAGTCTGTATAGCGATGTGGAGATATAACCAGACCATAGCGACGTGGAGGTATAACCAGAAAAGTAGACCAGATAAGCCTTTGGAGGAAAAGATGGAAACAAGCCATTCTTGTTGGAAGGAATTGGCTGCATAAACCTGTAAGTGCTCATCTGTCTATTCATTCTTTCAGTAAATATTTACTGAGCATGTGTGGGGCTCTGTTGGTGACTGCTTTGTTCTTATGTACAGTTTGTGGCACTTCTGCACAAAGGGTGGACTACGTGGCTGGAGGCAAGAGAGCTTTCATTGTCACCTGGATGTGTGAAGCAGAGGGCCTCAGACCAAGGCGGGGCTGGAGCTGTGGGGAGGAGAGCAGCGCTCATGTGTCTTGATGAAGAACTTGGCGAGTGCTATCAACAGGGTCTGGCTGCCCTCAGCTCTCCCCAACACTTCCTCCATGTGTGGCCAAGGAGCCCTGGCTTCTAGCAGTGAGCCTCAGAGAGAGAAAGAAATCCACTGTGTCACGTGACGGTCTGTGACATTCTCACAGGTTGTGCCCATCTTCCTTACAATGTTAGTTAGTTTAGCGTTCCACCATCTTTTTAAGTTTTTGTCCCTCTCACTGGACTGATGACTCCTCGAGGGCAAAGACTAGAGCTTAGCTAGGTCTCTACCCTCAGTTATATGCAAAGACTGAAATGGCGAAGACCCTCTGAAAGAGCTTATTAAACTCATCTGAACTTATTTGGGATTCAGTCCCTACCTTCAAAGACGTCACAGTGACTTTCAGGTGACGTCTGTGGACACATTTAACTTTTTCAAGGCGGAGTAGAGGTGGGGCAATAGGAATTTACAGTGTTGAGACTGTGTCAGAAGCATGGAGATTGTGACTTGGGGGAGCACAGGGGACCACCCCCTGGTGTGTACCAGCCCCCTTCCTGTTTCAGGTGGTGTATTTCGTGTCAGGGAATAGCAGATCCATCAAAGTGGCCTGACTCCTCTAATAAACTACCACCAAAAATCTGTGCGTCAGCTGGTGAAGATCTCTTTCTTATTCTATGACAGTGCCAGGAAGGCTGGCAGAGTCACATGGCCATTCCAAGATCCAGGCTCCCTCCATCTAGAGCAGTATCTCTCAGCTTGGGCATTTTAACATTTTGGAATCCAAGCAGTCTTTGTTGGAGAGGGTTGTCCTATGCTTTGTAGGGCATTTAGCAGCATCCTTGGTTTCAGATGATAAAGAACCCTCCTGCAATGTGGGAGACCTGGGTTCGATCGCTGGGTTGGGAAGATCCCCTGGAGAAGGAAATTGCTACCCACTCCAGTATTCTATCTAGCCTGGAGAATTCCATGGACTGTATAGCCCATGGGGTTGCAGAGTTGGACACGACTGAGAGACTTTCACTTTTGATCTCTACACACTAGATGGCAGTTGCACAGCACACTCACACTCCTAGATGTGACAGTGTCACATAGTTGGCAAAATTGTCCCCAGTTGAAAACTACTGACTGAGAGCCTAGACTAGGGTATCATTGGGTTCCCCATCTCTACCTGAGGGAAGGGACAGACTAGGGGAAGGAACACGTGGCAAGGCTCCTCAATTCTATTGGATAGACTCTGTCATGTGACTACAGCTGATTGCAAGGGAGACTGGAAAAGAAAGCATATGGTGTGTCTAGGAGAAATGGGAGGTGGTTTGGGGACCATCTAGCCAATCTCTTCCACTGATAGTTGTAGAGCCCAAGTATTTTATCTTTCTTCTTGAAGATAAGAGAAAGCAAGGCTTCCCTGGTGGCTCAGAGGTTAAAGTGTCTGCCTCCAATGCAGGAGACCCAGGTTCGATCCCTGGGTCGGGAAGATCCCCTGGAGAAGGAAATGGCAATCCACTCTAGTATTCTTGCCTGGAGAATCCTATGGACAGAGAAGCCTAGTAGGTTACAGTCCACGGGGTCGCAAAGAGTTGGACACGACTGAGTGACTTCACCTTCACCTTCAATACTTTGGCCACCTGATGTGAAGAGCTGGCTCATTAGAAAAGACCCTGTTGCTGGGAAAGACTGAGGGCAGGAGAAGAAGGGGATGACAGAGGATGAGATGGTTGGATGGCATCACTGACTCAGTGGACATGAGTTTGAGCAAGCTCCAGGAGATGGGTGAAGGACAGGGAAGCCTAACGTGCTGCAGTCCATGGGGTCACAAAGAGTCAGACACGACTGGGCAACTGAATAACAACAGCAATTTTATTTTTCTTCTTGAAGATAAGAGAAAACAAGTTTTTTTTCCAAATCACCAGTGGGGGCTCATTTTGGTCCCCAAATCCATCATCCAAAACTTCCGGGAAGGTCTTTGGCTCATCTGGAAAAGCATGAGAAGTCCCCTCCCACATCACACCTTCCCCTACCCTCAATACCTGTACCTGGCGACACACTCAGAATTCCTGACTCCTTCCGTCATGCCACCACACTGATTTGGTGTCTATGTTGCTACCATGGTGTCTAGGAGGGGCTGCAGGGCCCAGAGATGTCAGCTCTACCCTGGAGGAGGGCGTTCCCAGCATTGTTATGAGTCTTTCTCACATAACAACTGTCCGGTGTGTGCTAAGTCCTTCAGTCGTGTCTGACTCTTGGTGACCCCATGGACTGTAGCCCGCCAGGCTCCTCTGTCCGTGGGATTCTCCAGGTTAGAATACTTGAGTGGGTTGCCATGCCCTCCTCCGGGGGGAGCTTCCCGACCCAAGGATCAAACCCGAGTCTCATTGTGTCTCCTTCATTAGCAGGCAGATTCTTTAGCATTAGCGCCAACTGGTAATATACAAATGCCAAAAGGCAGGGGCCTTCATTGTAAGAATACACGTGGAGGTGATGGAGCCCAATGGGAGCCCAGGTTGGGAGTCATGTAAATAGAATGGTGGTGCTGGGAGAACCTGGTCCCAGTAGGAAACTTTGTTGGCATTTCTGATAGGAACAGAGAGAACCTGAGAGAGGAGGGCAGAATCCAGACCAGGGTGGTGGAGGTGGCTTGGGTCAGAGTAGATATCAACACAAATCCTGTCTTCCGAACTTTATCAGTAGAGAGTGAGTGCTTTGATTCTCCGGACGAACTGAATTTTTTTGGAAGTCTCTTTAGGAAAATGGCCGTTCAAACCCCTCCAGCAGGCCCCTTCTCCAATAGTGTAGAAAGTCCTGGAACTTCTCCACCACAAATGCTTCATGTGCTGAAGCCGAGAATTAATTAGAAAAGCAAAAAAAAATCTCTCAAGTCTAAACACATATCTCACAACCTATTAGCATTAAGATTAGCATTAAAGAAAGTTGGAAACTATAATGTTTTAAGCACAATTTATAAGTCTAATTTCCTGTGTCACTCTCAGATAATAAATGCTTTTCCTTCAAGTTGAAAAGTCTTGGTGGAAAGTCAGGGGAGGGAGGGGGGCCAAAGAAAGAAAAAGTTAATTTAAGGCCTATTCGTTTATTTTTAGTCGCCTAAGATCTGAGGGGCTGAGAACATTTCCCGTTTCTGATGGAACACGCCTTCCTGTGTAGCAAGGAAGTCCCCTGACCTCAGGCCTCCTCAAGGTGCTACTGATTTTTGACAGAATGGCTCAGGCGAGGGTTTTGAAAGAGGCTAACACGGGCCTGTGAGGGGAGGGCGCTCTGTGGTCCTGGAGGGACAAGGTTAATTGCCTGGAGGCTTGGAGGATGGAGCTGTGTGGCAGGGGACGTTGGGTGACCAGGAGGCCCGCTTCCTGTATTGCTCTGGAAGAAGTTCGTCGCCCACTGCTTCCATAATAAGACATCCCTGCTAATTTGCCAGGAGCTGAAAGGGATTTCTGTTTTTAGCCTTGGGTCTGTGGCAACTGTTTTGTTTTAAATGAAAATTAAATGGGGATGTGTTGCTGGGGGAGGGGGGGGGGAGGCAGAGGCAATAATTGAAGTGCATTACTGGTAATTACCTCAGTCTTTCTTTCACTCATCATGTTGACAGAGAAATCTATTACCCAGCAGCTCCGTTTCCACAAATTGCCCTTCCCCAAGGACTTGATGAGGTGGGGGGGTCCATGATGGCACTGGAGGAAATCACTGCTTTGTTCCAGAAAAGTGGGCTTCCAGCCATCATCCTTGGAATGGGGGCTCCAGCTGTCTGTTAACCAGAGGGTGGAGGCGAGATGAGTGGGGAACCTGTGCGAGAAGGTGGAATCACCTGGGGAGAAGGATCTCGTTCCAACTAAGGTTTTCCACCCAAGACCTCATCCAGAAGATCCATTCGGAATGCTGTGTAGATGGATGGGGAATCCAGCCTTGTCTGTGTCTCCAAGGAAGAGAGGAAGCTGGGAGGCTGGAGATGATGGACCAAAGCACAAGGCCCATTTTGAAAGCTCTTCTGTATTTGTGCAATGGGACGAGCGGCATCCTTCATGTAGGACATGAGCCTTGGCCTCACCTTCTCCCATCTCCTGGCACCAGCTGGGATCCTTCCCGCCATGCCTGTCTCCCTCTGTCTTGCCCGCCCTCCTCTCCCTGTATCTGACTGTGGCCTCTTTCTCCCTCCCATTCCTTCACCCTCCAGCCTACTGTCCTATTCCTTCCTCTTATCGTCACCTCTGCCTGGCTTCACCTCCCAGAGGGTTGCATTCCCTTTCAGCTCCATCCTGGCAACAGACAAGGCAGAAAGGGTTCAAAGGAGGTCCATCAACTGACACTGACATCCCTCTCTGTCCTTCCGCATGGTCTCTTAGACTGAGCATGGGCTAGGGCTTTAAACCTCCCCACTGGTAATCAGAACAAATGATCCAAGGGAGAGCGCAGATAAAGACCTCAGTGGAGTCTGGCTCAAGCCCCCTTCCACTTCTGCCATCAGCATCCACTCCTTCAAAAAAATGTTTATGGAGCCTCGATCGTGGATGAGACACTAACCCCACCCTCAAGAGGCTCATGGTTGGCATGGGGGAAGTGAAGTAAAGCTCTTTGAGACCCCATGGACTACAGTCCATGGGATTCTCCAGGCCAGAATACTGGAGTGGGTAGCCATTCCCTTCTCCAGGAGATCTTCCGAACCCAGGGATCAAACCCAGGTCTCTGGCATTGCAAGTGGATTCTTTACCAATTGAGCTACCAGTGGGAGGGGAGAGCAGAAGGCATTTCATTATACTTGGAGCCCAAAGCAGATTGTCATGGAGGTGAGAGGACCCAAGGCCCATGTCTCACTCAGTGAGTGACAATCCAGCATCCAGAAGTTTAAATGCAACAGAAATCTTGACTTCAGTGTCTGAAGGGAATATCAAAGAAAGATTGCATTCCTCACACCTGGCAAAGCTTCTGAAAATCCTTTTTAATAAAGTGATTTCAGTCTCTTCCTAAAACCCAGCTCTCCATTGCCCTCACTATCACTGGAAACTCTTCTGCTTATCTGGGGTAAATCCTGCTTGCTGCCTTAGCTTCTCTAATCTTCAGTTGATCAGCCCTTTTCTTCCTTCACCCCTCCACACAGGGACCACGCAGTGGCTGGTTCCTCAGGGGAGATGGGAATGTCCTGGCTTTGAGGGATTTTCCCTGTCAGGCCACAGCTGTCATAGGTCCATCACCCCCTTCCCTACCCCAACTAGACTTCAGTTTCCAACACGAGAACCAGGCTCAGCACTGTAGCATGTCTGAGGCCAGACCTTGAGGAAGTGAAAATGTTAATCTCTCAGTGGTGTCTGACTTCTTACAACCCCATGGACTGTAGACCAGCGGGCTTCTCTGTCCATGGGATTTTCCAGGCAAGAATACCGGAGTGGGTTGCCATTTCCTCCTCCAGGGCGTCTTCCTGACCCAGGGATTGAACACTCGTCTCCAGCATCGCAGGCAGATTCTTTACCATCTGAGCCACCAGGGAAGCCAGGCCTTAGGGAAGGTGTGATTAGAGAACATGGATGCTGGGACCTTCCCTGGCGGTCAAGTGTCTGAGATACTGTGCTCCCAATACAGGGGACCTGGTCAGGTGAAACTAGATCCCACATGTCTCAACTAAGTGTTCACCCGTGGCAGCTAGAGATCCCATGTGTTGCAACTAAGACCTGGCGCAGCCAGAGAGAGGAAGGAAGGAAGGAAAGAAGAAAGAAAGGTAAACACGGATGACTACCAGACTACTGAGAGCTCCCGGGCCAGCCCTGCTGTCCACCTCCTTTGATTCCCATTCCTCATAAGACCTTGCCTAGAGCAGAGGCAGAACAAGGGAAATGCCTGCTGATGGGCCAGAACTGAGCCTTGCTTTCCCAAAAGTTAAAGGATTAGGATATAAAGATCTATGAAGATCTATAATTAGACCTCATCTAACTTATACTGCAGGGGACTTGGCAATGCAGATGGGCTATTCAAGATGTTAGCCGCCTCCTCCTTGGGTATCCTGTGGGCTTTGGCCCACCCCCCTTTCCTTACTCCTTTCCCAAGGAGTGGTCTAGGGGTGTCTCAGATGCATTTTACATGGAGATGACTTCATGGAGAGTCTAGTTGTCCTCAACCTACTTGGCTAAGATCCACTGGAGAAGCAGGTTGTACCACTAACTGGAATCATGCGACTTGCCTGGAGTCACCTTCAAACATCAAGATCAAAGCTACCACTTGCTGAGCACCTACTATGCCTCAGGCCCCATCCTGGGTGCTCACAGTTTTTTGTTTTTTTTTTTCCCTAATCTCAATAACACTCTGGGTGGCTCAGATGGTAAAAGCAACTGCCTGCAGTGCAGGAGACCCATGTTTGACTCCAGGGTCGAGAAGATCCCCTGGAGAAGGGAATGGCAACCCACTCCAATATTCTTGCCTGGAGAATTCCATGAAGAAGGGAGCCTGGTGGGCTACAGTCTATGGGGTTGCAAAGAGTCAGACATGACTGAGCGACTAATACTGTTCCTATTTCAAAGATAAGAAAAGTGAGGCTTGGAGAGGGGGAACAGAATTGTCCAAGGTCACATGGCCAGTGTGTTACAGAACCAGATTTTTAATTTATTTAGATCTTCCTGACTCCAAAAGTGATGCTCATACCAGTAGACCTGCCACCTCTCAGAGTTGAATGGCAGTGGAATCTTTCATTTTCCTAAAGAAGAAGGAGGAGGAGCAGGTAGCCTTTCTGGAAATGCTCTTAGGTGGTGGCTGTTCCCTCAGATATGAAGTTTTCACATAGCATTTCTATATGAGAACATCCAAGAGCTGAAACAGGAGCTGGATCAACCACCATTTCAAACCTGGTGCAAGAAGGCTGCCAGTGGCTGTTAAAGAAAGGAAGAGGATTCCATCAGAATGTCACTCTATTTCAGATTCATGCTAATCACTCAGCCTTCAGGATGGGGGATGGGGCACTGGCAAGCTCTTATCAGACCACCGAGGCTCCCAGGGCTGCTGAAACTGTCAACCCTGGTTTTTGTTTTTGTTTTAAATCTTGACAGATCTCTTGAAACCTTTTAATAAGTTGAACCTACCCAAGGCAATCGAATTTAGTTCAGCTGTTCATGGAGCACCCATTCTTGGCCAGGAACTGGGCTGGAGAAGTTGGAGAACAGGACATAGTCCTTGCCCTTGGAGGATCACAGTTGGTGGGGGTTGGAGGGAAGGCAGATGATACCTTCTAGGTTAGAAAAAGCTTTTAGAGATGCAAGTGTGGGGGATATGTGGGGCCAGGGAGCAAGAGCACACCCAGGCCGGTGGAGGAGACAGCAGAGAAGAGATACTTCTAGGAAAACATGTAGAAGTCTCCAGTGAGAGGCCATGTCACAGCAGGAAGGTGGGTTGTGCTATTGTTTAGTAGCTAAGTCGTGTGATTCTTTTGACCCCATGGACCGTAGCCAGTCAGGCTCCTTGGTCCATGGGATACTCCAGGCAAGAGTACTGGAGTGGGTTGCCATGCCCTTCTCCAGGGGATCTTTCTGACCCAGGGATCGAACCCACAACTCTTACGTCTCCTGCACTGGCAGGTGGGTTTTTACTACTAGTACCACCTGGGAGGCCCCCTGAAAATAGAACTGGCTCCCAAACAGGTAGACTTCTGGCCAGATGACTGGTTTCTACATCAAAGCCTTTTCATTTAATTGCTGGGGTAGCTTCCTGGTTGGGATGGGGTTCCAGAATTTTCCTTCTTCCTCTGCTTGAATTCTTCCTTCTCATCAGCACTCTCCAAACGTGGGACCCCTGCCTGTGCCTCCCTGGGACCCCTATGCAGCTGGAAAGAGACAGAAGAGTAGATGAATCACACAAAGGGCCAGGGTTTGGAAAGGCCCTAAAGCTTCCAGCCCTCCTGTGGCATGGGTGGCTGGGGTTTCTGTAGCCCTGGGGTGGATGCTGGTGTGGTCTGGGCTGATCATCAAGCTACTCTCAGGCTCAAATCTCATCCCTGTTATTGCACACGGGTTTCCCTGGTGGCTCAGTGGTGAAGAACCCGCCTGCAGGAGAATGGGTTCAATTCCTGGTCACGGAGATTCCCTGGAGAAGATGTCTACCCACTCCAGTATTCTTGCCTGGGGAAATCCCATGGACAGAGGAGCCTGGCAGGCTACAGTCCGTGGGGTTGCCAAAGAGCCAGTCATGACTTAGTGACTAAAAAACAACAATTGCCCATGGGACTGAATTTCCTGAAGGAGGACCAGTTACAGAAATAGTCCAATCCTTCTCCTAAGACCGATGGAGAAACTGGGACCCAGAGAGGGGAAAACACTTTCCAAAATCACACAGCAAGGCCCCGGTCTCCCACTTTCAGCCCCTTTCTTTCCTCACTCAACCGTGTTCACTACACTATTGCAATGAGCTTCCTTCACTAAAAAAAAACTCACAGGATGGAAAATCCCTCAACTGTCTCCATTTGGGCTTATATTTTAGAAATTCACGGACATCTATTTCAGTTTTGGTTATTTTGTTTTTTCAAAATAAATGCTGACAATTCAAGCATCCTTTGTTGTGCTGGATCCTGGAAGAATAATTTTAGGGATTTCAAGATCTCACTTAACAAGCTTTACATCTTGATGAAATGCTGATTTTCATATTGTTCTCAAACTGCACAGTTGCAGAAGCCAAAGCCAAATGAAAGCAGGCTATTTCGAAGGAAGAAGTTTAAAATTTAAATCCATGACAAGTGATGACAAGTCTGAGGGTGAATGAAGCAATGAACACAGCGTGTGCATGGAAAGGCAACTAGGTGCAGTGAGAGGCACTCAGCTTCTGCATGGGGTCTGGCTCAGACCTTGACTTGGCCCCTACTGGCTGTGTGACCTCTGAGGACCGGCCAGTCTACCACCCTGGACTTCAGTATCCTCATATATGAAATGGCTTCATTCCTACTCACATTTCGAGGTCCCTTGAAAGATAGAATGTATGTAAATTGCTTGGTGAAGTTTAGCCACCAAACACAATCCCATCTGTAAATGATAAAGGGACTCTGGGCTGGCAGCTAGAATTCAGCTAGTTGTTGTGGCTTCCTGACAAGCAAGTGACAAGAAATTGATATGTTCCTCACACAGGGCTGGTGCTCATTGTGGTTTTTGGGGGCAGATTTTTTATTTATCTATTTATTTGACTGTGTCAGGTCTTGGTTGCTGCACCCAAGATCTTTGTTGCATCATGCGGGATCTTTTGCTGCAGTGCCCAGGCTTATTCGCTGTGCTGCATGTGAGATCTTAGTTCCCTAATCAGGGATCAAACCCACATTGCCTGCACAGCAAGGGGGATTCTGATCCACTGGACCACCAGGGAAGCCCCTCACTGTGGTTTTGAGTTTAGTTACGGTGTTAAAGGGAGCTTTACAGTGTTAATAGGGAGCTTGGTTGGGAGGCATTGTGATGGATGAGAAAGAAAACAGGCCCAGGAGTCCAGGGATTGGATTTGATAACTGATGTGTGATGGTGGGCAAGTTATCCTCCTCTCTGGCCTGGACCTCCCATGTGGACACTGAGCTAGAGGGTCAGAAATTGCAGTTGGCACCTGGGTCATGGACAGCTCTAAGCGATACCTGGAGTAGGGTGTGACACAAAAATATTTTGAATGAAGGAATTAGCGGTAGCCGCCTTGGGCTCAGTATTGAAACTGAGAATCCTTACCCAGGTTTCACAGGAACAGGTGGGATGCACCTCTTTCCTGTCCTGGCTCAAAGGAGAGCCTAGCCCCTCCTTTGCCCCTGAACACCAGCTCTGCAGACTTCACAGTAGTTCTCTACACTGGCTTTATTGGGCCTTCCTCTGAGCCTATGTGGGCTTCCCCGGTGGCTTAGCTGGTAAAGAAGCTGCCTGCAATGCGAGAGACCTGGGACTGATCCCTAGGTTGGGAAGATCCCCTGGAGGAGGGAAAGGCTGCCCACTGCAGTCTTCTGGCCTGGAGAATTATAGTCCATGGGGTTGCGAAGAGTCGGACACAACTGAGCGACTTTCACTTTCACTGAGCCATGCACTGTGCATCCCTCCCGCCTGGAATCTCCCCTCCTTCTTCAGAGGGCGGACACACTTCCTTCAAAACCCCACTTGAGCATCACCATATGGGGCAGGAGATGGCGAAGTCCCTTCCCTCCAGAGATAATCACCCTCTCCTCTCCTTCTATTTCAAGATTTTCCCACAGAGCACTTAACACACCAGGTGAGCGTGGTCTCACCCCCACCGCACCTGGGAGTGCTTCCTGGGGAGGGCTGGTATCTGCACAGAGTAAGAGCAGACGCTGCTGGGAAGCCCTGACCTTGTGTCGCAATGTGTGAGCGGCAGGATTGGAGCTGCAGAGACTGGAGGGTTGCTGCATCTCCCTGGCCTTCGCTGCTGCCTCCCCCAGTGCTGGGACCCGGCAGGCTGCCTGGAAGAGCGTTCTCTGAGCATCCTGGGGTGGGTCGTCCTGTGTGGTAGAGAGAGGCAGACATAAACACAACTGAGAGAGACGAGACCTTCTCCCAGGGAACTGCTATCTGCACAGACCCGTCTGTGATGCATTGAAATAAATTCCTTCCAGCAGGGATTTATCTTTCCTGCAAATTTTGTGTGTGTGTGTGTGTGGCAAGTGTTAAAACTAGTTTTTGAGATCTGTTAATGAATGCCGGAGTGATTATGTTGTGATCCCCATCAATTATGCTGAAAAATCAGGTAACCAGACTATTTACTTTATGTAAGAGATGTGTGGGCTCCTTGTTCACTCTCTGAAAGAACATTCCTGAAAGGGTCATTTTTTATTTCCTGAGATGCCTTTTCTCCTACTTGCTTGAAGTTTGGAAAATTGCTCCCTTTCCCCCATTTTCATTCTTCACCAGTGTATTTCCTTGTGTCACATTTCCCCCAACACCTCCGGTCCCCTGGAGAAGCGAGACCCTCCTCCAGCCTCCCACGTGCCTTCTGTCTCACCAAGAAAACCTCGGAGATTTGAAACCAAGTTGGAAAAAATACAGCTCCTTTGGTTTTTCTCTTTGTAAACAGATTTGACAAAACTGAGTGGGAAGAACCCAAGAATGGGTGTGAGGAGAGCTGACTTCCCTTCCCAGACCTGCCATGAAGTTGCTGAAGACATGGGCAGGTCCCTTCTCCTTTCTGTTTCCTTGAGTGTAAAATGAAGGATGAAGACAATCTGGGGGTCTAAGAGTGTCTGGGGTTGGAAAGTCCTATTGTTGAATCTAAGGATGTCTTTCTCTTGGAGTTTCCTAACACAACCCGTCTGCCTAGTGAAATAATCCAAACTGAGACTGGAACACTCCCAGGGAAATGCTGTACCAGGGATTCAAATGATGACAGTGTTATTCAGTCACTCGGTCGTGTCCAACTCTTTGACCCCCATGAACTGCACCATACCAGGCTCCTCTGTGCTTCAATATCTCCCAGAGTTTGCTCAAACTCATGTCCATGGTGGCTCAGATGTTAAAGAAACCACCTGCAATGTGGAAGACGTGCTTTAGATCCCTGGGTTGAGGAGATCCCCTGGAGAAGGGCATGGCAGCCTACTCCAGTATTCTTGCCTGGAGAATCCCCATGGACAGAGGAGCCTGGCAGGCTACAGTCCATGGGGTCACAAAGAGTCGGACACAACTGAGTGACTAAACACATACATGACCATTGAGTCAGTGATGCCATCCAACCATCTCCTCCTGAGTCGCCCCCGTCTCCTCCTGCCCTCAGTCTTCCCCAGCATCAGGGTCTTTTCTGGCCTTAATGAGCTCTAGTTACTTGATAGGATGTGGTCAGAGGGTCTTTCCCTGAAAAGTCATCTGCACCCCAGGCTGGGTGTCCCATCACCTTGCCAAGCCCAAGTCTATGCAGACTTGAGGCTGACTCCCCACTGGCAGACGCTTCTCCTGTTCCTTCCACCCTCCCTACTGGGGCAGCTGTTACAAGTCAGAGCTGAGCGCACCCTCTTTTAGTGTTTGTGTTTCTTGGACTTCATCCACCCACACAGCAAAGACGGAAAGTGGAGACTGAAGCATTCCCTAAAAGCCAGTCCCTCAAGCTGAATGACCTGACGACAAGAGGGCAAGCCAGCCAAGAGATTTCCCAACCTGGTGTCCCTCTTGTCTTCTTTGAAATTGTATGTTTCTAGAGGGTGGAACGAACTGAGAGAGAAGCATTGACATATACACACTGCCATATGTAGAATGGATAGCTAGTGGACAGGTGCTGTCTGGCACAGGAGCTCAGCTTGGTGCTCTGTGATGCCCTAGAGGGGGTGGGAATGGGGGTGGGGAGCGGGGCTCAAGAAGGAGGGGATATATGTACACACACAGCTGAATCAGTTTGTTGTACAGCGGAAATTGACGCAACATTCAGTTCAGTCAGTCTCTCAGTCGTGTTAGACTCTTTGCGACCCCGTGGACTGCAGCATGCATGGACACAACATTATAAAGCTATTATCCTCTCATTAAAAAAAAAAAGAAAGAAATTGTACATTTCCACCCTTGGGGGAAAAAAAAAGGACCATCGTTGACCTGGCCTGAATGAGGACAACTTCTCCTGCACCAAGCTTGTGAGCTCTAGTTTAAACCAACCCCTGAGCTAGCTTGACTTATCTGCCCTTGAACTGTCCCTTCCTTCCCTGGCTAGAGAAAATGGCCCCATCTCTCTGACAATGACCATTCCCACTCAGCCTTCTGCCAACCAGCACACAGGCACTGGACAGTTTCATGAGTGAGAAATCGCCTATTGTGTTAAGCTCAGACATTTGGGGGCTCATTGTTAGAGCAGCTAGCACTAACCTAGCTGATCTGATTTGCTCTTTAGACCTCTTAGCACTTCATCATGTGACTGCCTTTGTACCTTCCTCTCTCACTAGCCTGGGAGCTCTTGGAGAGAAAAGGCCTTATCTGATTTGTCTTTATATTCTTGAGCCTGATGCCATGCCTACAACGTGTGCTGAGTTAATGAATGAATATTGAAAGTTGTTGGCCATTTAAACTTATAACCAGAAAGAGAAGCTGAACCTGTTGTCAGACATTTTTCTCCCCATCAAAATAGGACTGGAAATCCTAGAAGGCTTCCTAGAAGAGATGATTGAAGTTAAAAAAAAAATTTTATTTTAATTGGGTTAGGTAGCAAGGGAGGGACATCCCTGAAACCAGGGACTACAGTGGACATGAAGGGGGTTGAAATAGTTGGCAAGCTGGGGAGTGGGGAGTGATTGGAGGGAGGCAGAGATAGGATTTGGGGGAGTGAGAGAAGAGACACCAAAAACTGCATGAAAGAAGAAGGATGCGACAGAGAAGAACCCTAACCTTCACCAGGCACTGACCTGTCATCCACATTCTCCCTCGTCTCCAGGTTCACTCTGGGAGATTTTACAAATGAGCCTCGGACACTGAAGCATCCGCCAAGGCCACCTGGCAGGTAGACCAGGTTGCTTCCATGCTCTTTTCTTCATCACATCAACCATGCCTGGGCTGCTCTGCAACAGAGCGGGGTAATCACTGTCCTCCCCATCCCTTCCCAGCAGCCACAGGCTTCTCCAAGGCAAGAAGGTAGACATGACCCAAGGAGCACTGGCCTCAGAGTCAAGACCCCCAGGCCTCTGCTTAGTGCTGTGTGATCTTAAAAAGTCCCTTTTCATCTCTGAGGCTCAACTCACTCATCAGAAATATGACAAACTGGGGCCAGATGACCTTCCAAGGCTTCTGACTAAATTGGCCCAGGATCCATCTCTGCCTCCCGGGAAGGCCAGCCTCTTACAAGTGAAGAAGAGTCTTTGGGAGTTCTGTACCTGGAAGGGGCAAGAGAGGAGGAGGACTGTGGTGTGGGGGCCGAGCAGACAGGCAAGAGGAGAGAGAGGACCCGACTGCAGCTCCCTCTTGGCCCTCGGAGTTGGAGAGGCTGTAAAGGGAAACAGCAGAACACAAGGAAGCAGGTAAGAACCGGAGGTCAGCCGTCTCAGCTGTGTTCGCCCAAGAACCCAACCTCGGGGCTTCAGACCCTCAGGTAACAGAAGAGCTATGCTTCCACGAGCTCTTTCTGTAGCACCAGACAAACATGTCATCACCTCTGTCATCATCTATCCCAGAGCCGAGCACCCACCGTGATTGCTTTTGGTGAAAAGACATTCCTAGTGCTTGGGGTGAGTAAGTGTATCTCCTTCACCATCCACCTTTGCTACTCAGGATGTAAGATGCAGAGTAGGGTGGAAGACTTTTGGTACTTAATGTAGTCATTGATTCTTTAAGTCAATGCATCTTTGTTCAGCACCTATTATATACTTAGTTCAAGCACTGCGAGGAGATCAAATTAGCAAATCCTAAAGGAAATCAACTTCTGAATATTCATTGGGAGGACTGATGCTGAAGCTGAAGCTCCAATACTTTGGCCACCTGATGTGAAGAGTCAACTCATTGGAAAAGACTCTGATGGTGGGAAGACTGAAGGCCAAAGGGGAAGCAGGGAGGGGGTGGGCAGAGGATGAGATGGTTGGATGGCATCACTAACACAAAGGACATGAATTTGAGCAAACTCTGGGAGATAGTGAAGGACAGGGGAGCCTGGGGTGCTGTAGTCTATGGGGTCACAGAGAGTGGAACATGACTTAGCAACTGAATAATGAAAACAATATCCTAAGTCCTGCACTACATACCAGGAATGCCATAGCAGATAAGTCAGCCTTCATGGACCTGACAGTGTGGGGATGTACAGGCAGTCACAGTGATTCCATCAACAGGATTCTTCATACAGGATTGTCCACAAAGGCACACCTGAGAGCTCCCAAGAGACAGCAATGGGGTCCACGGGCTGACATTTTTTAAATACAATTTTTGCTTTATACTGGAGCATAGTTGATTAACGGGCTCTCCCAGGGGGCTCAGTGGATAAAGAATCTGCCTGCAGTGTAAGAGATGAAGGCAGACATGGGTTCGACCCCTGGATCGAGAAGATCTCCTGGAGGAGAGCACGGCAATCCCGTCCAATATTCTCACCTGAAGAATCTCATGGATAGAGGAGCCTGGTGGGCTACAGTCCATAGGGTCACAAAGAGTCGGACACGACTGAAGTGAATGAACACACATGCATAGTTGATAAACAGTGCTGTGTTAGTTTCAGATGTACAGCAAAGTGATGTGATTATACATATGTATGTATCTATTCTTTTTCAAACTCTTTTCCCATTTAGGTTACTACAGAGTATTGAGCAGAGTTCCCTGTGCTATTTACAGTAGGTTCTTTTGGTTATCTATTTTATATATAGCAGTGTGTACATATCTATCCCAAACTCCCAGTCTACCCCTCCTGCTGATTTTAGATGGGCCATCCAGGGACGCCTCCCTGGAAAGGGACATTTGAGCTAAAATATGCCTGGTGAGGTAGAGCCAGCCAGGCAGAGAGCTGGTTGGAGGGAGCCCAGGAGAAGGATCTTGGTGAAAAGACCCCAGGGGCCAATGCTGTCTAGAACCCAAGGCCATGGATTTTCGGCTACTCACTCCTGGGATGGAGGCATTTGGGAAGCAGAGCCTCAAGGAAAGACCAAGCAAACTCTCCAGGCCACAGGAAATCACAACCTCGGATCCTGGGGTCTGTCCTCATCATTCCTGATGTTTGACAACTATTTCCTTCCCACTCCGGGCCCAGCGTCCAAGTGCAGAAACAGCGGAGCACGCCAATGAAATTGATTTAGTGTCGGCCATGCACTCTCTTCCCCAGCCCCGGGCAGGGGAGATTTATGGCTCCTGGAAGTACCACCCCTCCCCGCTTCCTGTAAATCTCCCACCACATTTTGGGCTGCCGGAGCTATTTGGGTAACCTTTATCTGAACCAGAACTTCCTCGCCAGGAACTTCAGAGGGTACCTCCAGGAAGGACGGGAGAACCCCAGGGGCCAACTTGTTTTGGGGATTCCAGGCCTGCGGAGGACAGCTGCTCTGCAGGCATCAGGCAGAGAACAGACTTCTTCTTTGATGCCGTGATGGCTCTGTGGGGATGTCACAAACCCCCAAAGGGACGTTTAGGGTTTATGGAGGGCGTGTGGATAGGCAGCAGGCTATGAAGCCTGAATGTCGAGGCCCTTGAAATAAAAAAGATGGAGGGACTGTCTGAGGCCAGATGCCTATGGCTGCAAGGGATGCTGAACGTGGTAGAAGAGAGAGCATAGCTTTGAGTCAGACGTGTTGTACAGATGTTGCATTATATTATATATCAACGTGTTCACGGTCTGTCTCCCTGCCTGGAATCTCATCTCCATGAGGCCGGCTCTTTGATTATTCCCAGATACATCCTCAGCACCTAGAGCCATGCCTGGCATGTAGTTAGCTCTCAGTGATCAGTGAGTCAATGCATAATTCTGGAGGTTCTGGATCCAGCACTACATGATCTTTAGTGAAGGGCTGCCTCTCCAAGCCTTAGGTTCCTCCTCTGGATATTGACACTAGAACTGACCAATTAGGAAAGTCAAGGAGATGCAATTTGCTTATACATTTCAGTAAACCTCATCTCCCTTCTCTTTCTTCTCTGCTGGTCCCCTCTGAACCCTTGCAGACAAAAATTACAAGCTGAAAGCAGCAGAGGCTGGGCCTTCAGGTTGGGAGCACTTCCCTTTGCAGAAAGAGCTGTCACAATGGACAGGTCACTTTCAAAATGTGTGTTTCTTTGTGATTTCACAACTAAGAGAATTTTGCTGTCACTTCCTTCACAGGGAGGGCAGGAAAGCCCTTTGTAGCTTGCTGGGATGGCCACAAGCTGTGGGAAAGCTCACTGCATTCTGGGTTCTGGAATGGCATCAGACCCTGAACAGCTGCCACATGACGCTTCCTCCTAGCAGCCTTCCAGGACCAGCTCTTTGTTTGACCCAGAGGCCCTGAAGCACCCTTGCTCCCCTCTCTCACAGTTCTGTCCCTCCTTTACTTACTGCCTTGATGGACCTTAGTGACCACGTCTGCATCTTCCTTCTCCTTATTCCTGAGATCCTTCTGCTTAGTGAGGGGACTTGCGGGGGGTGGGGGTGGGGCCGTGGTCCATCTCCCCCAGTGCCGCAGTGACATTTATCCTGCACAGGCTAGCCAGTGGCCGCCACCTCTGGCCAGAAGGAGCAAATTGAAATTGCTTCAGTAAACAGCCCAGTCAGAGCAAACCCGGGCCTCATTAAACCACAATTAGGATTGCTGCCCCGGCTTCGAAGGAACTCCACTTGGGACCTGAGACTGTTTATTTGAATAAGACGGTGGCTGGGGCGGGCGGGAGGGGAGGGACAGAGGTGAAGGTGGGAGGTCAGGCGGCGGGCGTTGGATCTTTCTGTCATTCTGGACACTTTAATAATGGGAAAACCTTTGACCTGAGCCCTCCCAGATCCCTGGATTCCAGAACCCAAATAACTATGGGATGGCAGTTTTGAATCTCCCTCAAATTCCTAACTAAATGGGATAAGGTACAGAAAACGGCCTGTGCATAGCAGGGACTCCACAGAGGTGAGTTGCCGCTTAGTAATCTGGTTCAAAGTCCACACCAAAACCACAAGAAAAGCTCACTTGTCATCAAAATTCTTAGACTGTGACAACGTCTTTCATTTGTCCATCTTTTTTCTTTCCTATTGAAAAGCAATTGAATAACCATGCAGTTCTTGTGTAGGACTTATTCTTTAGGTTCCAAATACTATATTTCTCTTAGTTTTCCTTTCAAGATCTTACCCAGCCTGATTTGTCTCTTCCAGTCCTGGCTGCCTCTCTGCTGGTTGGCCATCTAGGATACCACATGGCAGGAACAAGAGCTAACATTTTTCTTAGGGCCCTTCCATCTACAAAGTCTTTTTTCCATGTAGATTTCCTTGTCCAAGCCTCCCAAGAGTCATTTCAGGTCAGTGTTACCAGTTTTCTCATTTTCGACATGAAAAAAGTGAGTTAGAGAGGTTAGGTGATTTTGCCCACTACCTTCAAGTCAGTAAGAAGTTCTCCAGCAGATATTCCATTCAACTAAAAATCACATATACAGCATCTACCATGGGTGGTACCTGAGATGCCAAATGAATGACACAGCCCATACCCACAATGTGCTGGTTATTCAGAGGGTCATTTGACTGAATTTCTATGAATCTTGGAAAGCAACTCTCATTGGACTAGACAAGGTCCGGTGTGGGGCCCTAAATGGGAAACCTCGGAGAAAAAAAAAGGGGGTAGGGCCAGTTTGACAGTTGGAAACCGTTGGTTTGACAGTTGGAAACCGTTGGAAACTAAGATGTTGCCTGGCAGAAGTGATAGGGGCGGAGTCTATGTTTGTCAAAGTTTTTGATTGGCTCTCTTGATTTCCATGCAAATGAGGATTTGACCTTTAACATGATTGGTGCGACTGAAGGCACATAATGACTTGACCTCTAATGTGATTGGTGCAACTATGGAAAATCCCTCCTAAACCACCCCCTGCTTGCCTATATAAGCTGGGTGTTTGTAGCAATAAAGTGGAACCGCTTGGACGGAACCCCTGTCGCGCCTGATGGTCTCTCGCTTGCTGAGGGGCTGGGTTAGCGGACAGCAAGCTCACCTCTCCTTGGGAACCCCTCGGCTTTGCTGAGGGAAGTTCCACTGCCTCCACTCTTTCTGCTGAGTGCACCCCCAGCAGTCCGGTGGTTGATGTCTTCTGGTTGAATAAATGGATGGTTGGCTCCATCAATGGGCAGAAGTTGTGATGCTTCAAGCTCCACCAGCTACCTAAGACAAAGGAGTCTGGAGCTGGGAGTGGTATCAAGCATGTGAGTGTGACACTCATGTTTGTAGGACCAGGCTAATTTTAGAAGAGGCCTATTCTACCCACTTTCTTGATACTTGTAGCTCAAACTCAGACATGCTAAGCCTCTAAAGTGGGCATGGACCAGACCTGCAGACAGAAGACCTCACTTTCATCCTGGCCCTAGGATCTCCAGGCCAGCCACCCAAGGCTCCAAATGGGCTAACAATGGTAATAGACAACTGTCCTAGAGTTAAGCAGAACCCACAGGCAGATTCATTCTGCTCCCTGACATTTTAATAATTACATGCCAGTCCTCTTTTTTTTTTTTTTTAAAGGAGATCTAAAACAGAGCTGGAAGGTAGATTAGAAATCAGTAGCAAACTAAGTAAGAAAACGGAATCCAAAAGAGATTTCTTCAAACTCATTTGGTTTATTCTAGATGTCATATAATATTAGAACATATTATAATATGAGGTTAAAGACTGCTCTGGGATAGGGAGATAAGAGCCTTAGCTCCACCACTAACCTACTATATGACCTTGAGCATTTTACTCCCTGCTCTCTAGGCCTTAGTTATATCATCTGTGATGATCTCTATAGAATCTGGATTTTATATCATATATTCAAAGGCTAGGAAGTATGTTTTGTATCCACTTAAAAGTCTTGATATTTGAGTGAGTGTAAAGAGGAAAGGACCTCCTTGTTAATGATGAGTTGAATTTATGCAAGCTTCTGAAGAAATCTGTCAAAAAGGCCTTATGACATAGAATAATTTATCTTCAATTTCAGGCTCCCAATAAATGTCTGTTGAATGAAAGTGAATTCCAGGTGTAGGTTGTGCTGAGGATTGTTTACTGATGGATGTCAATTGGTCAAATGTATGTGGATCAGTGGGAGCTGATGAGTGAAGAAATGAATGGTTGGATGGATAGAGGAATTAGTGAATAGATAGAACATGCCTGAGACAGTGACCTGAGAGGCTCCCTTGGGAGTTTTTTCTCTGAGGAGTTCCTGAGGTCTGTGCTTAAAGCAGCTGGAGGTAGACCAGCTAGCCCAGTCCAAAGGGCCCTGTCATGTGAAGCCCTATACTTCTTGTGTGGCTCAGTTCTCTGGGGAGATGCTGGGGGAGTCCCTGGTGGAGGGTGAAGGCTGACAGTAAGAGCTCACAGGAGAAAACCACAAGCTTCACCACAAGTCTCACAGCCACCCAGAGCATGTACTCACCTCAACCCCCCAATCCTCACTTCTCTGGGCTCCCATGGAAATTCTTTTTCTTTCTGTTATGTCCTCATCTTACTCTGCTTCACTGGTCAAGTGGGTGAAGGTTGTTCTTCCTTTGCTCTGTGCCTGCTTCATCTCAGCACCTCCCTAGCCCAGGGCTGACTCACATCATGTCCCCAGTCATGGAATGAATTGAAGAGTAACTGATTAAGTCTTAGACTACAGCTAGTGGCTCCCTAGACCTCAAAGGACACCTCAAAGGACAAATACATGTTGCCCTCAATTGTTGCTGATAACTTTTTTCTAACTGGGAATAACAGTGCATGCTTCCTACCAATGTTAGCCAACTATTTTTATATATTAGTAGTAATACTTTCCTTAGCAACAAGCCAAATTTGCATAATCCTTTGTAATTTTTACTGTTTCATCTCATTTCCATTCTCACAGCATCCCTGACAGGAAACGGGGGTAGAAATCAAAACCTCCTACTTGGGGAAAAACGGAGGCTCACGGAAGTCAAGTGTCCAAGATCATGTTGAAGGTCAGGGGCAGGTCTGGGACAGACCCAGCTTTCCAAATTCCTGGTCCTGAGCTCTCCCTCACTTATGGTTTTCTCCTTTCACCCGCCCCCCATGACCATGCTTAAAAGAAACTAGAACCTGAATTACTCTGATGAATACCTGAAACAGGGGCTTCCCAGATGGCTCAGTAATAAAGCATCTTCTTGCCAATGCAGGAGATAAGATGCGGGTTTGATCACTGCATTGGGAAGGTTCCCTGGAGCAGGAAAACACCATGGACAGAGCTTCCTGGTGGACATGGAGTCACAAAAGGGTTGGATACAACTTAGTGACTAATGTAACAAAAATACCTGGAAGTAATCCAACGTTGCTAATCAACTATGTTCCAACATAAAATAAAAATTCTTTAAATTAAAATTTTAAAAATTAAAAATAAAAGAAATCAGGAGGCAAAGAACAGTTTGATAAAAGAACGCTTAAAAAGAATGATGCTCTTAATTAATAACAAAAGCAAGCACACACTTGGTGGTTTCACAAATAGCCAGCTTCAACCTAATTGATTAAAATGGCCTGGTACCAAATTAACGGTGACTTCAAAAAGAATGAAATTCAACCAAGGTTACAATAAAACTGTCCCCCTTCCCCCACACCCACTTTTAAATTATCTTGGTTGTTTTCAGCTTTGCCCGAAAGTCTTCTCTGTGTCTGGGCAGGTCACACCTGCCATTCTGACAAGCATAGGGAGGAGGTGGGGGTGGCGGGAGCCTGTGGACTGTTGGGCTTTAATCTGACTCTTCCAAGCTCTGTGACCTGGAGCAGGTCACACCACAGCACCAGGTTTCAGCTCTCTCTCCTTTGAATTGGGGAGGGCAACCCCTGCCTGATTGATTACAGGTTTAAAATGTAGGTAAAAAAAGCCAGCTCAGTGTGTGATGCAGAGGAGGCGGAGGATGAATGAACGTCTGCTTCCTCTTTCTGCATCGCCGTAGGTCCCCAGTCATGGAATGAATGGATGAGTGTCTGATTCTTAGTCTACAGCTGGTGGCTCCCTGGACCTCAAAGGACCATGAGTAAATAAGTGTCGTCCTCAATTGCTGTTAACACTTTTCTAACTGGGGAAAACAGTGCAGACTTCCAATGTTAGACCTTAAAGGAACTCCTGTGTTTAAAGAGCGCTTTAAGGAGAGGCTCTCAGAATTGGGAGCCTAATGGCTAAATCTCTATGACCTATAGGACCTGTCTTCCGCAGGACTTTTGTGATCAAGTCCTCTGTATTTGGGGAGACATGAATCATGTCCTTCAACCTCTCCCAGTCTCGGTTTCCTCATCTGCAAAGTGGCTGTTCTACCGACTTCAGTGGTGTGTGAGGCCTGAATGACAGCGCATGCAAAGATCTGGGGCTCAGTAGGTGGTAAGCCATCACCATCTCTGTCTCATAGATGGCAAGGAGGAGGCCTTGGAAGAAGGAGTCTGGAGAGCCAGGCTCAAGTCCCGGTTCAGCCACATCTGCTCCCTGGGCCTCACTCTCCTCATCTCTAGGATGGGGGAAGGATTTCCGCCCCATCGGCCTACAGGGCAGCTTGGAGGGCCTGGGAGTTAATTGGCGGTCTTAACCTTGGCTGTGCACCACCATCACCCGAGGTGCTTTAAAATGACCCAATCCAGGGACCCACCTCTGATCAACCTCATCAGGGTTTGGGGACAGGAACCCAGCCCTATTTGTTGCTCAAATGTCCCCGGTGAGTCTAAGGCGCTGCCACGTTGCGAGTCACTGAGATAAAGATGTGGTCTTTTTCAAACCGTCAAGGCTTTGCACATGCGGGGTTCAGGCAGGAAGACTCGCCTCTAGGTCCTGCTCCTGCTCGTGGGGTAGGGGGAGGGTGGACAAGAGATTTCTCTGGGTCACCATAACTCCCTTCACGGGTTGGGAGCCATCAGCCTCTTTGATTCCCTTTCAACACTTCCCAGGACTTCTGTCCCCTCTGAAGAGGGAAGCAGGGAGCTGGCAGTAACCAGGGCTTGCTGACTTTAACCTTTAAAAAAAACAAGCTTTATTGTGAAGACCAAAAGGTCTTATAAACCTTAATGAGCGGCATATGTGAAACACATACGTGAATTGCTTGTTTGAAAAATATTTCCCAGCTAGCCTTCAATAGCAGAGCCTTATTATTCTAAACGGGAGCTTGTCTTACCAGAGGACTGAACAAAACCCCAGTTGGAGATAATTATCTTAGCAGAATTCCCCGTGGGTCCCCGGAGAGGGGACGGGGGTGGAAGCCTCTCGAACACATGTGCTAACTTAGGCTGCCTTTGTGTACACAACAAACACAAAAGCTGGGCTCTGGGCAGCGAGGAGAATTCCGGCTCCTGAAGTGGTGACCTCAACATTCGTTCCGGGGATGGCAAATCGGTTGGTCTCCATAGGTGGGGGGTTGGGGGGTGGTGCTGAAGGTGGGAAGGATGGAATGGAAGACACGTGTCCAAACTCAAGCTCTGGATAAGAGCTGGGCAGGGCTGGCCGAAGACGATGGGACCAGCAATCCAGAGATGGATGGCTTTTCCAGTTAATTCCCATCTGGGGATGTGACTCTGAGCACCTCACTTTCACCATCTAGATCTCAAGTTCCTCCACATGTAAAATGGAGCCACTGTGATGATGCCACAAGATGACACAGTGATTAGAAATGATTTCAACCTGCGACTTCCCTGGTGGTCCAGTGGCTAAGACTTCACGCTGCCAATATAGGGGGCCTGGGTTTAATCCCTGGTCAGCGAACTAGATCCCACATGCCACAACTAAGCGTTCGAGTGCTGCGACGAAGATCAAAGATCCTGCACGCTGCAACTAAGACCCAGGGCAGCCAAAGAAATAAACAAAAATAGGGCTTCCCTGTGGTCCAGTGGTTAAGACTCTGCCTGGCAATGCAAAGGATGCTGGTTCAATCCCTGGTCCAGGAAAGTCCCACATGCCAAAAAGCAATGGGGCTCATGTACCACAACTACTGAGCTTGCACTCTAGAGCCCAGGAGCCACAACTTCTGGAGCCCACGTGCTGCAGCTACCGGAGCCCACAACAAGAGAAGCCACCGTGATGAGAAGCCCTCTTACTGCAGCCAGAGAGCAGCCCTCACCTGCCACTACTAGAGAGAGCCTGCTCACAGCAATGAAGACCTGGGACAGTCAAATAAATAAAAAATAAATATGCATGAAAAGGAAAGAAGTGATTTAATCCAATGGACAGTGGAGGAAAGCAACTTCTATCAGTAACTTTCATGGGCAGTAAATTTCAATGTCACAGGCTTTACCTCACAGAAGACAAGGCCAGAGACACGGCCTGAAATAAGGGTTGGGGGATCTCACAGCCTCCCCACTTCTCGGGACTCTTCAGACACCATTACCTGAAGCTTTGGAATGTCAGCTGCCTGAGCCTGGCCCCCAGATGTTCAGGGAAAGTGGGACATGGGCTCTCAATTAGCTGAGTAATGGCTTCAATTCCCTCCTGCTCCCTACCCCTTAATTATCTGCCCACTGCCTCCCTTCCCCAGCTCAGGAATGCCACAGCCAGCCCTGCTCTTTTCCCAGCCTGGAAGCCACGAGAGCAAATCACTTTGGTAGGATGTGTCTCCCAGCTGCAGGCAGCCCAGGGAGAGGCAGGCAGGCCCTGGCAGGTCCAGAGTGCTCTTTGATCCTCATCTTCCCACTCTGGACCTCCAGGGAATTGGGGTGAGCCTGCCAGCCAAACGAGCAGCTGAGCTAGATGACCCCGGAAAGTCTGTAGGGCAGAATGGGTGGAACTGGAGATTTGGCACAGGACCTATAAGAGCTGTCTAACCTTGTGTAGCTGCTTTTCTTTCTCCAGCCTCAGTTTTTTCCATCTGTGAAATGGAGCGAATGAGGTTTCTCCAGAAAGGTTGTGTCTTTTAGAGTTAAGACAGTCAACTAGGTAACACGCATGCATAACTAACCAGGTGCCTGGCACACAGGCATGGCTCTGAATAGCCTGCTTTGCCTTCCGCTTCTCCACTCCATCCATCAGCAATAACCCTTTATGCCAGCAAGGCAGCTAAATGAAGCGGGAAGAGTTTCAAAGCAAGGTTCATGGCAAGTAAAGCCCATCTGAGCTTTCCAGCCTTGGCTTCCTCATCTGTAAAATGATGCTCCCCAAGGGGACTTAACATCTTCTTATGTTCTAGGAGCACAGAAAGAGAGCATCCTTGAAGCCCCAGGGACTTCATCCCGGACTAAGCCCCTAGTCGCACAGGCTCCCTGAAGGTTTTCCCACCAAGGTAAATGGAGTCATTAGCACTTTATCTTAATTACCACTAATGATGGTAAATTCACCTGATTACGTAAAACAGGGCTTTCTAGCCTGATTTGTTTCCTAAGCTTAACTGGAACATTGAAATTTTCAACAGTCATTCCAGCTCTGCAGCTGAACCTAATTGGTCAGTTGTGGGTTATTAACAGTGGCTTTGACTTCTTCTGGGACTTGCCACTGGGGACAAATATGAACCAAAGCAAAGAGCCTCCAGCCAGATCAGGGCAGTCCTAGTGATGGAAGGTGGATTTTCCCTTGGTAACTCCAATTAATTCTTGCGTCAGCCATTTTCAGAGGTTTCCTTAAGTATTCGCATTTGTTTTTCCTTCACATTTCATAAAGTGTTTTAAATCTAGACTCCATCAAATTGGCACTTCTAGGAAATTCACTAAAAGATATGGAGTTAGTTTTATCTTCATTTCCTCACTGTGATCCTGGATCAAGGATTGTACCTGTGTCTCCTGCATTGGCAGATGGATTCTTAACCACTGAGCCACCAGGAAAGTCCTGTGCTGATTTCTTGATGAAGATTTAGAATGATGGTAGGAAAAAAGGTACTTACATATTTGTTTATTGTCTGATTAGTGGTTGTGAAGATTCCTTAGGGTCCAGGTACCATCTCTTACTGTTCAGATCCAAGAACCATGTCATTAAGATCTTCACTGTCAAAGGCTTGGCTCCTCATTAGTTTTCTGTCTCTCATGGAGAAACCATTCCATGGCTCTGCTGAATCTGCTCGGATTGAAACAGTATAGAACGCCTTGCCTCTGCGGTTCCACACCACCATTTACTGAAGGCTGGTCGCATGACCACAAATGTGTCTCACCCACAACAGGCAGGAAAACATGACTGGCTACTCATTTTCTGGTTACGTTAAATTTCCTGTTCAGAATTTTATAACAGAAAGAATGACACATCTTGAGTGCTTTAGGCCTTAATCATTGCATTTTCCAGGTTGGGATCTCTTCCATTGTTGACCTTGACTTGATTCACACACTGCCACCAGCGGGGAGGGAGGAAGGCAGAGGACCTGCGGCCACAGGGGAAAGAGCTCACTTGCAAAAGAAACGCCTGTCCTCATCTTTTATAGCCGAAGAGGGCCTGGGGGAGAGTAATATATCCCCACATCAACTGAAGGCACGGAGGGACATAGGTTGGAAGAGGCCATTGTCTTTGTGTAACAACCATCTCAGAAGTCCGGGGAGAAGACACGACCAGCTACCCAGAGAGGAAAGTTTAACAAATGGTGTGGAGCCTGTGGAAAGCATGGAGTGTTACCCTGGTGCCAACGCTAGGGGCACATGGGACACAGATTGTCTGCTGCCTTCCCCCACTCCTCCCTTGGGTAGGGTAGATTTCAGGAGGCACTCTGGTGGAACGTGGGTGGGCAACAGCTGGTGCATGGGCCTTTACATGAGGTTCAAGCCCAAGGACTGGTCAGCAAGGATAACCCTGAAGCTGTCCTATATCTCAGTGTCCACAAACCAACATGTCACCTCCATTCTAGCAGCCCATTTTTGTACAATCATGGCAAAGAAATACCAAGTCGGCTGCAGGAGACTTGTCCAGTCAGATCTGGACATCAGGCTGCTCTTCTGGAACTGCACCCAAACATCACTCAGGATCATCCTATTATGTACAAGGCCTAGGGTTCCTTGAGGCATCTTGTCAATTCCATTGTGTAGAGATGGGGAAAAGAGTCAGAGGGCCAGAGAGCACCCCAAAGGGGAGAAATAAACACTAGAGCCCACACTGATATCATTCTGGGCTTGGGATACCCTGCCCAGGTGACACTGCCAGCTTCAACATCCCAGGCATGGAAAGAGGTGGGGATTGGACAATTCTGAGGAGCACCTCAAATGCAAGAAGAATGATCAGCATGTTTCAATAATCCAGGCAAGATATTATGGAGGGCACGCATTTCTGTTGGAATTGAAAATCAGTGGACCTCCTTTGGAAAGTATTTGGTAGTAACTATCAAAGCTAAACATACGTATACCCAATGACAAGCAATTTTTCTCCTAGACGTATAATCAATTAAAATGAGTGCTTGTGTTCACCAAAGGACTTGCACAAAAATAGCATCATCATTCACAATAGTAAAAGCTGAAAACAACTCAAATGTCCATCAACAGTAGATTAGGTAAATAAGTTATGGTATATTCATACAATGGTATACTATGTGACGGCAAAAATCTGCTTGCAACAACATGGATTAATTTTCTAGAGAGTTTGAGCAAAGAAACCATACAATATTGTTCCATTTCTATAAAGTTAAAAATAGACATATTATACTAGAAGTCAGATAAAGGTTACTTTTGGGACAGTATTAACTAGGAGAAGGTATAGGGAGGCCTTCTGGGGGTACTGAAAATATTCTAAATCTTGATTTGGTTGGTAGTTACACAGGAGTATGAATATGTAAAAGCTTATAGAGCTGTGTGTTTAAGATTTGTATTCCTTCTCTATATAAGATATACGTCAGTTAAAAATCCTATAAGGTATGTGTGTGTATGTGTGTGTGTGTGCATGTGTGTGTGTGTGAGTGAGAGAGAGAGAGAGACAGAAAGAGAGAGAGAAGAGAGACAGATGGGCTGGAAAAAACTGTAAGTAATGCGGATGGTGAGCCATGGAGTAATTATTTATAGAGATGTTTAGGTGCTAGACCCTAACTTTAATCATTCAAAGTATTGCCATGGAAACAATGTAAACATCTATCAACAGATGAATGGATAAAGAAGATGTGGTATATATATATATATGATATATATATATATATATCAGCCATAAAAAAGAACCCAATAATGTCATTTGCAGCATGAATGGATCAAGAGATGGTCATACCAAGCAAAGTAGAACAAAGAGAAAGATATCATATAAAATTATTTGTATGTGAAATCTAATATGGCTCTAATGAACATATCTATGAAACAGAAACAGACTCACAGACAAAAAGCACAGACTTGTGGTTACCAAGTGAGAAGGGGGTGAGGGAGGGAATGAACTGGGAGTTCAGAATTAGAAGATGAAAACTATCACGTATCGATGGATGGACAACCATACTAGCGTATAGCACAGAGAACTATGTCCAATCTTGTGGGATTAACCATAACAGAAATGAATATAAGAAAAGAATACATATTTGTGTATAACTCAAGTCACTTTGCTGTACAGAAGAAATTAACACAACATTGCAAATCCACTATCGTTCAATAAAAAAGAAAATGAAAAATATAAAAACAAAGTAGGTCTCACTGTCTTCATAAAGGAGGAAACTGAGGTACAGAGACAGTAAGTGGTGGAGCAGGAATTTGAACCTTTCTCTGCCTAGAGAAGGCGATGGCACCCCACTCCAGTACTCTTGCCTGAAAAATCCCATGGACGGACGAGCCTGGCAGGCTGCAGTCCATGGGGTCGCAAAGAGTCGGACATGACTGAGCAACTTCCCTTTCACTTTTCACTTTCGTGCATTGGAGAAGGAAATGGCAACCCACTCCAGTGTTCTTGCCTGGAGAATCCCAGGGACGGGGGAGCCTGGTGGGCCGCCGTCTATGGGGTCGCACGGAGTCGGACACAACTGAAGCAACTTAATAGCAGCAGCAGCAGCTGCTTGATTCCAAGTCTGGCAGCACCCTCTGGTCCTGAGGCCACATGCTCAGGTAATGTAATCCCATCCTCTGTTCTCAGGTGGCCTCTAATCCATCTCAGTTGGTTATGACAATCCTATTCCCTTTGCCTGGGAGTAGCTTAGGGCTTGGCAGAGAACCAAGATCTTTTCAATCAGATGGAAAGCGAAGTCCTCTGGGAGCGTTCAAACAAGTTGTTCCTTGCTTTTAAAAGGAGACACGGAGAACACACACTTCTCTTTTGTCTGGGGGCCTTGTGTCAGGATGTCTTGGCTGGAAGGGCAGCTGCCATCTCCAGAGTACAAGGAGGACTAGGCAAGGCCAAGGCTGATCCCCAGAGGGGCCAAGTGGTGAGATGGAGCCACACTGGACACCGGTGACATCTTAAGCCTCCACATTCACCATACACCCTCCCTTTGGACCTTTCTAAGGCCTGCAGGCCTGCGGCGGACCCAGTGAGGAACACTTCAGACCTTGGCTGTTCCTGACAATGTTTGTGCAAATGCCAAAAGCAAGCCCAGGGCTGGGATGCAGGCAGTCAAGGAGGGTTTCAGGACTAGAGGATGCCTTTGAATGACGTTCTCAGGATGAAGCTATGTTGGGAGAAGCCCTGTGGAGGGGCCCACAAGGCCAGGAACCGAGGCCTCCTGCCAAAGGCCGTGTGACTGAGCCATCTCAGAAGTTGATCCTTCAGCCTCAGTTAAGCCTTCAGAGACTGCAGCCCGGTGGACAGCCTGCCCGTGGCCTCATGAGAGACCCTGAACCAGAACCCATCAGCTACGTGGCTCGCAGATTCCTCACCCAGACAAACTATGAGACAGTAAATGTATGTGGTTTGAAACCTGTAAATGTAGGGCCATCAAATTACTGCTTGGCAATAAACAGTGAAGACAACTCTTAACCAGAAGGGGACAGGAATGCATGCCTCAGCCTCTGATACCTGGAGGGACAATGCTATACCAAGATTCAGAGGGTTCCCGTGGGACTGGTCACTGTTGCTATAGTGAAACCAACTCCACAATGCACCCCTTCTTGACTTTCCCTCCAAACCTGTCTCCTCCTTATCCCAGGATCATTTCTCAGTTGAACAAAGGGCACCCAAATCCTTGTCTCAGGCTCCACGTTGGAGAAAATTCAAACTGAGCCTAGGGACTTCACGTAAAAGGTTTGGAAGCTGGAATGTGAAAACTCCAGGAGGGAAAGGGGGACAGAATTGGCTGGCATGACAGTCCGAGGACTATCAGCAGACAGAGTTCCAGGTTTAGGTGCTGCTTTGGGAAGGCTGAGCAAGTCGTCTTAGTCTGCGCAATGGGCCGGTGCCATGCTGCCCCTGTTCTCCAGCAGCAGGGTGGGAGAAGACTGGACGTCTGTCTTGGCTTTCCTCCCAACTCGCTGTATTCAGAAGTTCACTTGCCTCCCTGGGCCTCGTTCATGAATCTGAAATGTTACTAGTCCATCTCACTACTCTAGACAGTGGTGAATGAAAAAGAACCATAGATGGCAAGGGTGCCTGAGGTGGTCTATAGGCCCCTTCCACACACATCCTGAGACTGGCATTTTATCTCCACACTTTGCATTGCCTCCTAGTGGAGACTGATCTGGTTTTCGAACCCCACCAAATCCACGGGCACTGGGAAAGGGGCCGGCTGTGAGCTCTTAAGAGCTATCTGCTTATCCTTCTGCTGCGTGGCTCAGAGATGCGGTGGGAGGGGCTGATTTCTCACGTTGGAAAGTGACAGCATCATTTCCTAATTATCACATTTGGGGGAACAGATGGGGAAGCATGTGGAGGAATTATGGGCTCCTTTTTGAAAGGGGGGCATGTTTTCTAAAGAAAGTTGCCTCCGAACATTTCCACCCAGTTGTCCTGAAAGCATTTGGGGTTTACGAAGCATTTAGTAAATAAGATGCTTCTTTACAGATGAGGAAACAGAAGTGGGTGAGGGGAGGCAGGATGAATATTTATTGAACACCTGCAGAGTGCCAGGAGTTTCACATTATGAGTCCACTTCACGTTTGCAGTAATCCTGTGAGGTAAGCGTTATCATCTGCTCCAAAAACAGAAAAATGGAGGCTCAGGTTTTGGGAAGCAGAGCTAGGATTTGAACCTGGGATTGTCCGGCCCCAAAGACCCCTTCGGAGTTTGATAAGCGCAAATGAATGCAGCCTGGGCTCTGCTGTCCTTACGGTCCTGGGTTCATGTGCAGGTGAGCATAGAAATTCTTGACATAGCTCCTCAAAAAATCAAACACAGAATCACCATATGACCCAGCAATTCCATGCCTAGGTAGACACCCCAAAGAATTGGAAAGCAAGGGCTTAAACAGACACCTTTACACCCACATTTGTAGAAGCATTATTCAGAAGATTCACAAGGTGGAAACAACCCAAGTGTTCAACAGATGAATCGAAAAACAAACTACATACAGTGGAGTATTATTCAGCCATAGAAAGAGGCGAAATTCTGACACATGCCACCTCTCCAAAGAACCTTGAAAACACTGTACCAAGGAAAATAATCCAGACACAGAGGGACAAATATGGTATGATTCCACTTCTAGAGTAGGTACCTGCATACATGCACAGTTGTTTCAGACTCCTTGTGGCCCCAAGGGACGTAGCCTGCCAGGCTCCTCTGTCCACAGAATTTTCCAGGCAAGAATACTGGAGTGGATTGCCATTTCCCCCTCCAAGGGATCTTCCTGACCCAGGGATCGAACTTGAGTCTCCTACAAGTCTCCTGCATTGCAGGCAGATTCTTTCCTACTGAGCCATCAGTGAAGCCTAGAGTAGGCACCTGGGTATTAGGGTGTTAGTCGCTCAGTTGTGTCTCTTTGGGACCCCATGCACTGTAGCCCTCCAGGCTTCTCTGTCCATGGGATTTCCCAGGCAAGAATACTGTAGGGGATTGCCATTACCTTCTCCAGGGGATCTTCCTAACCTAGGGATCCAACCTGGGTTTCCCGCACTGCAGGCAGATTCTTTACCATCTGAGCCACCAGGGAAGCCCTACCTAAAGAAGGTAAATTCACAGAGACAGAAAGTAGAATAAAGGTTCCCAGGGGCTGGGGAGACAGGGGGCAGGGATTTATTGTATAATGGGTACAGAGTTTCAGTTTGGAATGCTGAAAAATTCCTGGAAATGAATAGTGGTGATGGTTGCCCACAAATGTACTTAATGTTTCTAAATTCACACTTAAAAATGTTAAAATGGTAAACTGTATGTTATGTGTATTTATCACAATTTTTTCCTTAAAAAAAGCCCTGGCACAGGGTGGATTTCTGCTCAGAGCCTGTGGGAGCCTGGGCAGACAGATCTGGAGAGGCTTCTAGTGGGAGTGGGGTTTGGTGAGATCTTGAAGGGAGTGTGGATTTCACGAGGCAGTTTTGGAGAAAGAAGGGGCACTCCAGTGATGAGGTGAGGATGGGCAAGACGGATTCGCCAGTGTTGGGGTATATGTGCCAGGCTAGACACAGTCCCATGAGGCTGGAGAAATGTGTTCATGGTGCGTATAATGAGGGTGAGGATGAGAAGGGAGGGCTGGCGGAGTCTGACTGCCAAGAAGTGTCCCTCTCCACCTGAGGTTGAACCTAAAGGGGGCCAGCTGCATCCTGTTCCACAGAGACCTCTCCTCAACACAAAGGGACAGCAAGCATTTGTTTTTGTTCAGTTGATAAGTTGTGTCTGACTCTTTGTGGCTCCATAGACTGCAGCACTCCAGGCTTCCCTGTTCTTTACTGTCTTCTGGAGTTCGCTCACATTCATGTCTATTGAGTTGGTGATGCCATCCAACCATCTCATCCTCTGCCGCTCCCTTCTCCCCTGCCCTCAATCCTTCCCAGTCTCAGGGTCTTTTCCAATAAGTCAGCCTTTAACATCAGGTGGCCAAAGTATTGGCGCTTCAGCCTGTGCAGAATAATTCCATGGGACAGCTCTCACCCCCTCCGTATCTCATCAGCACTGCCACCCAGTCTCACTGCCCTGAAACAAGCTCGCCGTGGCCCCTCCTCCACTCCCTGTGGCCTCTGCCATCGAGACCAGCTCAAGGTCCTGCCACAAAGATGCACTGGCTGTTGGCTCACCAGGACCGTGCCCTTTTCAGGTTTAGAATGACTCGGATGGCCTGTGTCCCTGATGAACACTGATACACCCACGGACCAGGAAAGGAAGGCTTGCTCCTGTCTGCCACCATCCAGCTTCACGATGTCATGAGTGTACATGTGACCAGATCCCGCCACACTTACATGGACCAGGCTGGGGGACCTCAGGGCAGGGTCATCCTCTGCTCCCCTTGGCCAGCTGGCACCCTGCAGGCACCTGGCTTTCAAGGGTCTTGGGCTGAGTTGAATTGAACAGGATCCCATGGTCCACTCATCCACACCCTGGGGTGTGCGCACCACCTGGTCCCCCCCTCCTTCCAGAGTGCCAGCCACAGAGCTGGTATTTGGCATTTATTTGATGGGTCTCAGATGCATAGTTGAGATTGGTGGATGAAAGAGAGTCAGTGTTTATGGATTTCCAGTCTTCATGAAGTTGAGTGGACTAGACTGAGGGCTAAATCTGGTACTGAAGGTGGTAAGAAGCCCCAGTAGACAGATCTGTCTCCATCTTCAAGCTCCTTCCTGGAAGATAACACCTTGGACTGTTCCAAGATTTTTAGGTGATCGCCAAAGTCTGCATGGCCTGGAGAAGCCAAGAAATGCCTTTGTCTGGTGGACAAATAATAAAAGAGAGATGCCACTGCTGTTGAGCCAAGGGCAGGGTGACATGAGAGTTGCCACGGACTCAGTGCTGGTAACTGAGTTATTTAAAGTCTTCTCCCAGCTACTGGGAGATAAGCAACCTTTATGGGGCTGGTTGACTGCTCTCTCAACAGGCACACAGAGTTCTAACCCAAACCACCCACATGCTCTTGAGGGGTTCATACGTGTCTTGCACCAATCCATCCTTCTAATGGGCGCTGCCACCAGGGAGGCATCAGCTACCATCTACATGCGAGTGGCTCCCAAACCACTGTCTCCATGCTGTGGCCACCCATCACCCTGCCCAGGGCCCACCATTACTGATGTTCCCTCTATAAGGTCTCCAAATCCAAGGTCACTCCTCTCACATCGGCTCCCCATGTCTTCCATCGCTGCATCTCTGGAACCTTACCGCGGCTCTCCATTCACCACTGTGTTAGCTCAGGCAGCAGAAAATTCTCACTTGGATCGGGGCTCCCACACTCCCCTACCTGAAACAGGGGTGAGACCCTCTGTCTACAAAGCTCACCTTCACCCAACGACTCTCTTGCTAAAACTTGATCAATGTTTTTTCTGGAGAGGCTTCTGCTGCTGTTCTAACAATGGCAGAGATTCTGATCTCGAGTTCTTGAGCTCAGAAAGCTCTCTGGGTGACTCCTGAGGATGCCCAACTTGAGGCATCCCTGGCCTCGTGGCTCGTACCCCTGGCACTGGGACGTGCCCCCTCCTTTACTCCTACAAACACATCAAGACATGGTGATCCAGGTCACACCCTCTCCCAGAGCCAGCCTCCTCTGACACCCAGTCTGTCCCTGTGCCCCCTGCCACATGCAGGTCCCTGACCTGTCTAGTTACTGACCATGACCTCCCCTCCTTCCCATAAAGAGCTGTGTGTTTTTTCTCTGGGCCCCCAGCGAAGGACCAAGGCAGGCATTCAGCCGCTGTTTCTGTAAAGACACCGCCTCTCTGAGCTTTCAGCTTTTTAAAGCGTTTTTTTAACTAGAGTATCACACACAGAGAGAGACGACAAACCCCAAGTGCGTGACTCCATCGATTGTCACGTGTGAAAACTTGCGTCACCAGCTCAAGAATCAACTTCCCAGCCCCTAGTGAGCCCCGTCCCTCTCCCACATCTGACTGCAAGAACCAGCGTGTGTTCTCACCCCTGACCTTCCTAAGGATGCGACCATACGGCACGTGCTCTTTGTATCTGCTTTCTTTCTTCCTTGGGGAAGGAAATGGCAACCCATTCCAGTATCCTTGCCTGGAGAATCCCATGAACAGAGGAGCCTGGCAGGCTGCAGTCCATGGGGTCACAAAGAGTCAGGCACGACGGAGAGATTTTCACTTATTCACTCTCTATTCTTACTGTGTTGAGCTTCATTCCATGTTTATTTTATCCTAGTTCATCTGTGTTGTGAGGGCCATGGGTGTCGGGAGCAATGGGTTCATTGTTATTTCAACTTTCAACTTTTGGTAGGTGGTGGGGAGAATGAATTCCTTGTCTCTGAGGGTCCTGGGGTCTGGGCCTTCTGCTCCCTCTCTGCAAGGCCCCCATCCCCACCACGACCACAGTAAGGACAAATCTGCCCCTCTCTGGCCTCCACCCCTGTGTCCATGGTGGGTGAGCTCTGGGTGACTTCTTGGGTCTCTTCTGGCCCCCGGCCATCTCTGCCCCCACCCCGCAGCTCCTCCCCCACCCACATGGCGATGACTTCAGGCCAGGGGGAATGGCAGGCTGAAGCCTGATTCGATTAAGGGGGAAAGAGGAGCCCTGTGAAGCCACAGGGCAGGCGTGCCACCACACTGACCCCTCGGAGGCTGCAGTAATGGGACATGTTGTCGGGCCAAGGCCGAGGCCCGCCCCCAGCAAACCTGATTAACCGGGTGTCTCTGGCTGCAGCCTGCCTGCATCTTCCAGAGAGAGCAGTCTTTATTTCCCCCAGGCAAGTCCCTGGACAGACAGGTTTAAATTGAATCAGACGCTGGTCCCTGGCACAGAACGGCCCATTCACTGGCCCCGCCATCCCCCTAGCAAAACAGACCCCGGGGCCATATGGTGGGGTAGGGAAACTGGCAGGATGTGTGGCCGGTGGCCAGCCTCATGGCAGCCTGCGCGGGCCAGCTCAGAAGAAGGGCCGTGGGGCCAAGTCTGGGCTCAGGGACAGGTGTCCGGCCAACAGTCAGTGCGGGTTGGGTGAGCCTGGGGATCGCGGGTGAAAGGAGAGGCCAGAGACCCAGGGTGCAGCCGACACATTGCATCACAGAGGCGGCTCCCGGTCCCAGCCACGTCACAGAAGGGCCAGAGGGGCTGTGGAAGACAGCTCAGTCTCCCCACTGCATGGCCGCCTGTGGGACCAAACAGCGATCCCACCAAGACTCCTGTGAGGATGACATGAGAGGAGGGACATGCCCAGAAGGGGCTTCGTGTTAGCCTGTGGCTTCTATGCGGTGGATGGTGGCCCTTGTCCTGTCTGCAGCAGGGATCTGTGGTCCCGGGCAGAAACACTGGCCACATGGTCCCTCCTCTTGGGCAGCGGTGAGCGTCAGCCTGACACCTCAGCATCTGTATGGCTGGCCCGTGGCCTGTCAGATACCAGCTCCGCCGACATCTTTTGAGAGGGACCCAAGACACCACTTCCCCGGTGGCTCAGAGGGTAAAGCGTCTGCCTGTAATGCAGGAGACCCAGGTTCGATTGCTGGGTCAGGAAGATCCCCTGGAGAAGGAAATGGCAACCCACTCCAGTACTCTTGCCTGGAAAATCCCACGGACGGAGAAGCCTGGTAGACTATATAGTCTATGGGGTTGCAAAGAGTCGGACACGATTGAGTGACTTCACTTTCACTTTTCACTTTCAAGACACCACTCCCAGACTTATGGATGGAGAAAGTACCCCTTGGACAAGTGAAGGATCCTCCTACAACAGAGGCAGAGGGGGATATCTGAAATGCACATCTCCCATCCTCAAATACAGCAGCTTTACTCTAGTCTGTGTTGCAGAGATAAAGAATCATGACCAGAAAGGGAGAGTGACTCCCCAGGGTCTGCCGTGAGCACCCGTCTTAAGGCTTGACCCCCAGCCTGGCAGCCTGGCCCCCCGCTGTGCTAGAACCGGCTACGGCTGTGGCAGCAGGATCAGCAAACGTGAGAGCTTAGTCTGGGGAGTCTTCTTGCAAAACGCAAAAATAAATCCTTAAAAACAGGTTTGGCTGCTGCAGCAAGTGTGCTAAACTCAGATCCAGAGGCTCCAGCTCCGAAGGGGCCCCCTCTCTGCCCACCCCGCACTGGCTCTGGCTCCAGGTCTCTGTTGCCCCCAGCACTCGCCAGTGGAGTTGGAGTGAGGGTCCCGCCAATGAGCACGTCAGACTCAGAGCATCACCTTGGTGCACTTGGCTTAGGATTAGACCTGCCTCCCTCCTCCTGTTTCCATGGAAACACCTCCAGACCCATTGATCAACTCTCACTTGAGGCTTTCATTAGCCTGAACGTTGGAATAAGTTTTGATTCAAACATGACACTTTTAACACGGTGCAAAACTCGCTTTGTGCAAAATCCCATTATATGAAACAGACAAGCAGGTTGATGGCCAATTTAGTTAATAGAGCTTTGCAGCTGACATTGAATTAAATCTGCAGGAAGCAGGTGCCATGTTACCCAGGAAGAGTCACATGTATATTCATAGTGGGCTCTGGATGCAGAGATGACCTGCCAGTCCCACCCTAGCTCACCCCCGCCTCCAGCCACCCCCTCCCACCCCAGCTCTGACACCTCTCTGGGGCTCTGCACCACCAGCGGGAGACTCAGATCTCTAGCTGGGTCTCCCACCTCCCTCCTGTCCTTGCACCTGCCCCGCCCTTCACTCTGCACCATGTGCTGCTGGCCCCCACTCCCTGTATTTGGAGGTGTGGCATACCATCCCCTGCCCCCTAGAATGTGTGTGTGTGTTAGTCACTCAGTCGTGTCTGACTCTTTGTGACCCCATGGACTGTAGACCACCAGGTTCCTCTGTCCATGGAATTGTTCAGGCAAGAACACTGGTATGGATAGCCATTCCCTTCTCCAGGGGATCTTCCTCACCCAGGAATCGAACCTGGGTCTCCCACATTGCAAGCAGATTCTTTACTGTCTGAATCACCAGGGAAGCCCCCCAGAATATGTGCGTGTATATCTGTCTCTTCATGTTTGATTATTTCAAGACACTGCTAATTGTTTCTAAGCCTCAATCTCCTACTTCGTAAAATGGAGTGATAACACCTGCTGAAAAAATATATGTTAAAACCCCCTTGCTGAGCTACTTGTCACGGGAGGAACCATAGCCTCTCTTGTGCCTGTGTTTTCTTGCTCTAAGAGGCAGGTAGCACAGCCCTTCCCTCTGGGGATTGCTGGGAGGACCGAGTTAACAGAAGTAGGATCCTTAGGATAGTGACTCCAAGCTGTGAATGTGTAATAGTGACCTCTAGCTCTTATGAATGGAGGTCCCATCCCTTGAAACCCACTCTTGTTAATGGAAAGACCCGTCACCCTGGTGGTCAGAGACACAGAGTTCCCCCCAGCCTGAAACAACTCCAGTGGCTCCTGGGGGATCTTATAGATTTTTAAGAAACCAGGACCCTTCTTTCTGGGCGGGTGGTCTCTTAGGGCCAGTTGGTGGGTAGGGGATGGGACAAGACCTGTGTTTATCCCTAGTGCTGTTGTGTCGGTCCTGGGCCCTGGGAGCGGGTTCTTCAGGAGGCTGCCACCCCTGCCCTGGATGAGGCTGGACCATGGCTGCCTGCACACCACCATCCCCCTCCCCTTCTCATGCTCTTAGGAGCCTCGGTCCAGGACACTTGTCTGCACCTAAGGACCCTCATCTGAACCTTAGACACCCGGAAGTTCATCTGGATCCTTCCTCCAGTCTGTTGGGAACCTGAGATAAGCCACTCCCCTTGTAGCCTCAGTTTCTCTTAACCTTTCCAGTGCATCAGAATCACCCCCCGTCACTGGTGGCGATTCCCAGGCTCTGGCAGGGGGTCTGTGATGCAGGAGCGTGCAACCCACACTGGGGGAAGCATGGTCCCTGGATGATGAACCCAGGCCCTGAGAGGGCGCTAAGGGCTGGTGGAGGGGACCCCAGACCGTTTTCAGGCTCTGAGAGTGTGGAGGGCTGACAGCTGTCTGCAGACACATCCATGGCCAGGGTCCCATCCTCTTCCCAGCACAGCTGTCACCCAGTGACTGGTCAAGGAAGACTGGGAGCCGAGGGCCCAGTCTCTTGCTCCCGACTCTAGCTCTGTGGTACCAGCTCGACTCTGGGGCTCTGTCCTCATCGTGCCCCAGCTCGACTCTCCCTCCACCCAGTCCTGCTTCCCTCACTCCCCAGCGAATCTCCTGCATGTTAATCTCTTGACTCAGAGGCAGCACCAGGAGAGTGTCCTGCACTGGTGCTTTATAGACCTCGCCACGACAGTCAATGGCACTTAGTAGGGGTGTTTCAAGTAGAGGGCATGTGCTTTGTGCCATGGGTGTGGAAATGCAGGAAAGATGCTCACAGTCCTGTTGGGGTGCAAACAGGCCAACCAATGAGTGCAGGATGGTGAACCCAAGGCTCAGAGCACACGCATGCTCAGTCGTGTCCGATTCTTTGCAGCCCCATAGTCTGTGCCCCATCAGGCTCTTCTGTCCATGGGATTCTCTTCTGTCCATGGGATTCTCTTCTGCCCATGGCAAGAACACTGGAGTGGGTTGCCGTTTCCAACTCCACGGGATCTTCTCGACTCAGGAATTGAACCTGGGTTTCTTGTGTCTCAAGGCAGATACTTGTTTGGTCACAGTTTATTCTTTCAAACACAGATTTTTATATCAAAATTACTCTTGGGATAAAGTAGTACTATTTCCCCTGAAAAGATATAGTCATTTAAGTAAAAACCCTAGACAGTTCTTGACAAGGAAAAGACATCCCCTGCTCTGCTCTTCAGCTTTCTCAGTGATGACAGGAGCCCTTCACCTGATCATGGAAACATTCTCCAGCAGTTTTACTCTGGCTGAAACCCAGCCTTTCAGACCCCTGTTCTATGCAATGGCTCTCGACTACGGGTCCCATGTAAGTAGGGGCTACGATTAACAGGCAGAGATCCCAGGTTTACCTAAAGTCTCATCCCAACTAATTCCACTGAATTCTTTTTGTCAGTAATTCAATAGCCCTCCCAGGAGAAGGGACACAGCATTTCTTAAAGTAGATTTTTAACTGCCTCTTCACCACCTCACTCAGAGAGGTTTGGACAAATGCCATGAAACACACAGGATGGAGGCCCTAATCCTGCTGGGAGGCAGGTGACCCATGGTACCTGTGTCCCGGAGCTGAGGCAGTGCCAGTCTGGCTTTAAAGGGTGATCAGGATGCAGTAAGGGGGCACTGGAACAGGAGAGCGGCTCACACAGATTTGTGCTTTCTCTTGGAGATGTTTTCTCTTCTGGGAAACCAGAGGTGCAGGAAGGATGAGGGGAGTGATGGTGGCGTGTAGAGACAAGTGCGCCCAGCGAGAAAGCATTTGCTGTTGTTTTTCACCCAAGCTAAGCAAGTGGGACAGAAGATGGTACGGTGGCAGCCCACCAGCCCTGGCGGGAGAAGCGCACCAGATCCAACCACAGCGAGCTCCCCCAGCACAGCCAAGACGATAATCGTCTCCCGGTTGTCCTACTGGAAAACGCCCTGGAGTTGGAGGCGTTGGCGACAAAACAGCACGTCTAGGAGCCTCGGGGGGCTGTCTCATGGTGGGGGAGGTGCAGACCTCACCCGGGGAGCCAGACCCGTCTCCCCTAGCACCACTGCTGTGTCTACAGTCAGGGCATCCCCATCCAGCTGCCCAGCTGCTGCTGGTCTCATGGGTCCCCTGGAGTGTCCTGCCTCCCTGAGAGGATGGGAAGAGGACACTGTCGTATGCAGCCAGCACTAATCCATGTATTGCAGAGGCTGTGTTTGTGCACATGCTAAGCCGCTTCAGCCGTGTCTGGCTCTTTGCGACCCTATGAACCTTAGCCCACCAGGCTCCTCTTTCCAACGGATTCTCCAGGCAGGAATACTGAAGTGGTTGCCATGCTCTCCTCCAGGGGATCGTCCCGCCCGGGGACTGAACCCGCATCCCATGTCTCCTGCATTGGCAGGCGGGTTCTTTATCACTAGCACTGCCTGTTGTTCAGCCATTCAGTCATGTCCAACTCTTTGTGAGCCCATGTACTGAAGCACGCCAGTCTTCCCTGTCCTTCACTATCTCCTACAGTTTGCTTAAACTCATGTCCACTGAGTTGGTGATGCCATCCAACCATCTCATTTTCTGTCACCCTCTTCTCCTACCCTCAATCTTTTCCAGCATCAAGGTCGTTTCCAGTGTCTGCTCTTTGCATCAGGTGGCCAAAGTATTGGAGTTTCAGCTTTAGCATCAGTCCTTCCGATGACTATTCAGGACTGATTTCCTTTAGGATGGACTGGTTGGATCTCCTTGCTGTCCAAGGGACTCTCAAGAGTCTTCAGCACCACAGTGCAAAAGTATAAATTCTTTGGTGCTCAACCTTCTTTACAGTCCACCTCTCACATCCATATATGACTACTGGAAAAACCATAGCTTTGACTATGCGGACCTTTGTCAGCAAAGTGATGTCTCTGCTTTTTAATACTCTGTCTAGATTGGTCATAGCTTTTTTCCAAGGAGCAAACATCTTTTAGTTTCATGGCTGTGAAACTAAAGTAATTTTGGAGCCCAATAAAATTAAGTCCGTCACTGTTTTCATTTTTCCCCATCTAGTTCCCATGAAGTGATGGAACCAGATGCCATGATCTTAATTTTATGAATGCTGAGTTTTGAACCAGCTTTTTCACTCTCCTCTTTCACTTTCATTAAGAGACTCTCTAGTTCCTCTTCACCTTCTGCCATTAGGGTGGTGTCATCTGCCAATCTGAGGTTATAGTTTTATGTTTTTATATTTAATTCTTTCAGTTCAGTTCAGTCAGTTCAGTCGGCTCAGTCGTGTCCGACTCTTCGTGACCCCATGAATCGCAGCACGCCAGGCCTCCCTGTCCATCACCATCTCTCGGAGTTCACTCAGACTCACGTTCATCAAGTCAGTGATGCCATCCAGCCATCTCATCCTTTGTCGTCCCCTTCTCCTCCTGCCCCCAATCCCTCCCAGCATCAGAGTCTTTTCCAATGAGTCAACTCTTCGCATGAGGTGGCCAAAGTACTAGAGTTTCAGCTTTAGCATCATTCCTTCCAAAGAAATCCCAGGGCTGATCTCCTTTAGAATGGACTGGTTGGATCTCCTTGCAGTCCAAGGGACTCTCAAGAGTCTTCTCCAATACCACAGTTCAAAAGCATCAATTCTTTGGCGCTCAGCCTTCTTCACAGTCCAACTCTCACATCCATACGTGACCACAGGAAAAACCATAGCCTTGACTAGACGGACCTTAGTCGGCAAGGTAATGTCTCTGCTTTTGAATATACTATCTAGGTTGATCATAACTTTTCTTCCAAGGAGTAAAGCGTCTTTTAATTTCATGGCTGCATTTCCCATGAAATGATGGGACCGGATGCCATGATCTTTGTTTTCTGAATGTTGAGCTTTAAGCCAACTTTTTTGCTTTCCTCTTTCACTTTCATCAAGAGGTTCTTTAGTTCTTCTTCACTTTCTGCCATAAGGGTGGTATCATCTGCATATCTGAGGTTATTGATATTTCTCCCAGCAATCTTGATTCCAGTTTGTGTTTCTTCTAGTCCAGTGTTTCTCATGATGTTCTCTGCATATAAGTTAAATAAACAGGGTGACAGTATACAGCCTTGACATATTCCTTTTCCTATTTGGAACCAGTCTATTGTTCCATGTCCAGTTCTAACTGTTGCTTCCTGATTTGCATACAGATTTCTCAAGAGGCAGGTCAGGTGGTCTGGTATTCCCATCTCTTTGAGAACTTTCCACAGTTTATTGTGATCCACACAGTCAAAGGCTTTGGCATAGTCAATAAAGCAGAAGTAGATGTTTTTCTGGAACTCTCTTGCTTTTTCCATGATCCAGCGGATGTTGGCAATTTCATCTCTGGTTCCTCTGCCTTTTCTAAAACCAGCTTGAACATCAGGGAGTTCACAGTTCATGTATTGCTTTAATTCTTTAGTCCACCTGAAATTGTGCAATATAAAATAAGAAGCTAACAGTTTGGGATTTTTTTTTTTTTATAGCTTTCAGACCGTCCTTGAATAACCTCCTGAATGATCCTACCCCGTGTTGAGGCTGATGGCAGCACATACTTAGATTGGATGGAATGGGGTAGAATCTGTTTCATTGGTCCATAGGTTTCTATTGATGCTAGTCCCTTACCTTGTAGTATGATGTTCTGAAAAGTTATACAACTAGTTTTTCCCCACCTTCTCTCTCTTTGGTGTGGGTGGGTTTTTCTTTTTCCCTAATTGTTTGCATTTGCTTATCTTCCAGGTAGCATCTGGCATGAGAGGGGCTTCCCTTCGAGTCCCAAGGTCGAGTCAGTTCCCTGACATCTCCCAAGGTCGAGTCAGTTCCTCCCCCACTATATTTTTGACACCCCTAGAACCAGCCAGAAAGGAACAAGAAGCACTGAAGTTGTGAGCACTCAACCCCTGCTCGTTTCAGAAGTGGAGAAACCTGAGTTCCCGAAGGGCATGAAGAACACAACCAGGGCACTGCTTGGAGGAAAGGGGAGGAGAACCTGAACAACCACCCCCAGCCCAGCCTTTCAGGACTGAGGGCACCTGCCCCATTCGGAGGGTGGTGGCATTTCCCAAGTCTGACTGATGACAAGAATCACTCAGGTCTTGTCTCCAACCCTGGGTCCAACTCAGACCCAAGGAACCAATTCACCCAGGGAGGGGCTCAGGAATCTGTGTGCTTGGGAGATAGATTCTTCACATCAGATAAGGCTGGAAAACACACAGACACAGACACAGACACAGACACACACACACACACACAGGTGGGAGAAGAAGGCAGAGCAAAGATTACAAACCAGGAAGCTATCCTGGACTACCCAGACAGTTAAATTGGCACCAAGTACCCAAGGGAGAAGAAACCCTGGGAGGAACTTCTTAAATGGCCTGTATTCCAGCTAGGCCAGAGGTTTTGAAAAGAGGATGAAATAGGAGGAATGAGAGCCCTCCTGGCATGTAGGACTTGTCAGGCCTGGACAGAGCAAAAGGAACATGTCAAGGATTGTTGGGCACCAGTTGCTTCGACTTGATAGATGAGTGACTTGATAGATGAAAGAGGAAAGGTGGGACATTTTGAGAAGCAGAAAGGCTGGGAAGCAAGGAAATGCTTGATGTTTGGGGGAAAGTATAAGAGGTTCAGTCTTAAGAAGTACCTAGTGTGTTTTCAGAAGCTAGGCTAAGAAGCTCTGGCTTAACTCTGAGTTCAACAGGGAACCACATGTGGGTTTAAATAACACAATGAGGTGATCAGATTTGCATTTTAAAGAGATGGCTCTGGCTGCTATGGAAAGATTGGATTTGGGTGGGTGGGTGGGGTGGTCAGTGTGAAGATTAAAAGCAGAAAAACTGTTTAGGAGGTTGTATAAAAATTTCAAGCATAAAGAAAATGGGAACGGGTGAGTTGGGGAGAGGGCATGGATGAGAAAAGCAGATTTGGGTGGCTTAGGCTAAAATTTCTCTTAGCAATTGCTCCATCTGAATGATTTCCAGCTGTAAATGTTTCCTTGGATGTTACTCCAGGATGGAGTGGCTTTTCCTCTAATGCATCATTTTTTTTTTTTAATATTAGTCTTGAGACCCACTGAAGGTTCCATTTGCTGTCCTCTAAAAATAGGAATAAACCAACATTTATTGAACCCTGTCTCAGAATCTACATTTTCTTAACCCTCAAGGCAATTCTATAAAGCGTATAGGTTTGTTGCCATTTTACAGACAAGAAAACTGAGCCAGAAAGGCAAAAAAGTCACTCATGTATATAGCGATACAATAGATTTTTCTTGTACTATCTTATATCCTGCAATCTTGTCAAACTCACTTATTAATCCTAATGACTTTTTTTTTGTAGATTTCATTGACTTTTCTGTATAGGTGATCCTGTCATCTGCAAATAAAGTTTTGCTTACTTTTATTTGGATGGCTTTCCCCCACCCCCGTCTCATTGCACCAGCTATAAACTAATGTGCAAGGCTGCAGTGTGAAGTGGTGAGAGGGGGGGCATCTTTGTCACATGTCTGTTTTTAGGGGAAAGCATCAAGTCTTTTACCGTTAAGTAAAACGTAGATGTTTTGTAGATGTCTTTTACAGGTTAAGGGAGTTTTCCTCTATTCCTACTTTATCAAGAGCACAGTTGGAAAGGGCAGATGATATGTAATATTTAAACCCAGCCGTTCAGACTTTAAATCCTGAGCATTCAGTCCTTCTAGCAGCAAGAATCAGTACATTTTCTCCATTTCTTGCCAGTTCATTTTACAAAAAGCCATTCCCCCACCCTCTGAAAATATTTCTTTAACTAGGCAATGGGGAGGAACAGATTTCTCAAAGGCTGTTTCATCAGAAACTTGATGAATGTTCTGTGTTGCTCTAATATACAGGTTCTTATTTCTCATCAGTTAGACTCTTCATTAATTTCATGTAAGTGGTGTAATTAGAGTAACTGTTAATTGGTGTATTACTAAGGTGCCATTATGGTATGTGACAAGCCTTAATTAGCATGTGGTCTGGCACTCAATGTTCTCAACGAATCACTCAAACAGAGATCTTTCTCTCAAGAGCAGCACTTGATGTGAACAGAAAGGTAGTGCAGTTTTGAGGCAATGGAGGAAAAAAGGAAAGAAAATAATAACCTCCGATGTTTTATGCTCATGGAAGTGGACCCCTTACTGCCCCAGTTAACAGCAACTCCACAGTCATAAGGTCAGGGCTGCAGAAAACGCATTGGGCTCCACTTAACCGCAGAAGGGTGTACAAAGAAACCACCTCGAATTGTCTCGGTAAACAAAGACATCTCTTTAACCCATGGGACTGAACTTTAAAATAGGTGACCTCTAAAACACAGGGCCCTCACTACTTCCTTAACCTAGAATGTCCTGGAAATTTTCTACTTATTTTGGGATCCAGAAGTCAACTCACTCATTCTTTCTTACAACAATGCAGCTGTCAATCCATCTGATAAATATTTTCTGAGTGCACAGTATGTGCCAAAGGCTCTAAGGGGATCAGAAGAGGGATGTGATGTGGTTGGTCCTGCCCTTGGGAAGCTCCTTGTCCTGTTCACACAGCACCTTCCACCAAGGCACTCACCACAGGACACAGTAACTGGCTTTCTACCACCAGCGTCCCTTAGGGAGACTGCAGTTCCCTGAGGGAGATTTTATTCTACTTTGTGCCCCTGGTCCTTAAAGATCTAGTGCAACACTTGAAATGTTAATTAACAGGCTACTAATATGAATCATTTCATGGCATTAAAATAGATGTTGGGTTGGTGTGGAAAAATATTGCTTTAGAATTAAAATACTTCCAGCTGGGTCAATCTGGACCAATCATTAAGTCCTTTTGAGTCTCAGTTTTGCTTGTCTTCAAAGTGGGAATAGAAAAGGAATTCCCTAGCGGTCCAGTGGTTAGGACTTGACAGTTGAACTGCCGGGGCCTGAGTTCGATCCCCTAGTTGGGAAACTAAGATCCTGCAAGTCAAGAGGCTCAGCCAAAAGAAACAGAACAAAAAATCCAAAATGGGAATAAAAATAATTCTCACAGTTTTGAGATTGATGTGAAGGTCAAATGATATACTTTATATGATGACACATGTTGAACTGACAAGTGTCATTCAAATCAATTATTGTATTAGTTATTAATTTATAATTTTCACCAATATCACTTAAGATAGCAGCCCAATCACTCTAAGAATGTTAATTGCCTCTTCTGAAGATTTTTCAAAGTTTATTTTCACAATTCAGGGAACTCTTCTAATATCTATTGGCCCTATTGGTCATAAAGAAAATAAAAATAAGACTTCTATCAGTTTCCTAGAGACTTCTATTAAGTGCAGACTCATAGATTGTGTTATTAGTTTTAAAAATCAACCCAGAACAGATAAATGATCCAGCCTTTTGAATTAATGTGTATCAGTCTATTGTTTTCCATGAAAATCCAATTCAAACAAGCCAAGCCCTATTTAATTACCCAGCTTACAAAATTTCAATTTAATTCGGTTGAAATGAGCTTGTGCCTAGCACTGAGCTGGATGCTAAGGGTGCAATAGTAAGAGAAGCACGTCTGGTTTATAAATTTGTTTGGTTTGTAAATATAACTTACTTGCTAAATACCTGTAAAAGTGTAACAAAGCTATAGCTAGTGGCCAAAGGGCTTCCCAGGTGGTGCTAGAGGTAAAGGTCCCACCTGCCAATGCAGATTAAACGTAAGAGACCCAAGTTCGATTCCTGGGTTGGGAAGACCCCCTGGAGGAGAGCGCGGCTACTCACTCCAGTATTCTTGCCTGGAGAATCCCACAGAGAGAGGAGCTTGGCAGGCTACATTCCATAGGGTCACACAGAGTTGAACATAACTGAAGCAATTTAACACATACTCACAGTGGCCAGAAGACTTACTTCTGTAGCAAAATATTGGAAATAGCCAATATGCAATGGTAACTAAAAATTAGAAAAGTATCTTCCAGGTACAATGTGAAGTCTAGAAGGTTCTTTGCACTTGGAACCACACGTCATCATATAATAACTCATAGAAGAGCATGAGAAGAAGTTCAGCTGGACTTTCACAGACCTCACAGATCTTAGCGTGCTTAGAATCAGTTCAGTCGCTCAGTTGTGTCTGACTCTTTGCGACCCCCTGGACTGCAGCACACCAGGCTTCCCTGTCCATCACCAACTTAGAATATCCACAAAGAAATGGGATAAAAAGAGCTACTATATTCTAATGTGTAGAAAGTATCTGTTTTTTAAAGATTGATCTCTGAGCATTTTGCAAATGGAGTGTCTAATAGCACGCCACAGGGAGCTTGTAAGCCCTGATATAGGAATTTGTTGGTCAAAAAAAAGACGAAAAATGACATCCAAAGAGAGAGATGACCCCCAAGGTATCCAGGTTGCTTAGCTTGATTGCCCGCAATTCACGTTATAGACTCCAGGGGCGCCATTATGTAGATAGCAATCTTGTACAGGCAGTGATTCAGGTTCTGAGTTTACCAAGGCCCTACTTTTGGTATCAGTACTTCATTAACACCAGAACATTTCACAGTTACACATATATGTTATTTTATTTGGCCTATTTTACATGAGTATGTAAATATACAGTCTTCCCAGGTGGCTCAATGGTAAAGATTCTGCCTGCCAAGCAGGAGATGCTGGTTGGGGAAGATCCCCTGGAGAAGGAAATGGCAATGCACTCCTGTATTCTTTCCTGGAAAATCTCATAGACAGAGGAGCCTGGGGGACTACAGTCCATGGGGTTGCAAAGAGTCAGACACGATCAAGCACCATCAGGGACAGCAACCTGAACTGGACAGACGTGATAGGTGCATTTCCTGGTTGGACAATTCAGTTACTAAGGTCTCATTGAGTTAGTGAAACCTTGTGTGGGTCAGCCAAGGTCTACTCTGTGTAAAACTGTATTACAATGTCCTGCCATGTAATTCATAGACATTGAGAATTCATAAATTAAGAGATTATGTATTAGAATACTTGGTACTTTGTCCAATTGCTTCAAGGGGGAAAAAAAGGCATAGTGTTATGACCAAAGGGTTAATGCCTAAGAGTTTTATTCTGATGTTAAATTATTCTAAGTCAAGACAAGAGAACTCTATAAATATATTTTGTTATGGCAGCCTCTCTCTGGGTCTCAGAAACTTCTCTCAATGAATGTCATTACCCAAGGCTGCAATTTTCAGACTCTGCACGTACAGATAATAGCTGTTCATTCATTGTATAACTCCTGGTGAGGAACTGGTCTCAACTTCTTTTTAAAAGCTCAACAGGCTAGGAAAAAAATGAAAAAAAAATGATTGAAGACTATAGATTTTAAGGTCTTTTAAAGGGGCATGCTTTTTCAGAAGCATCTTCTTTAACTTTGTAAGACTCCAGTGTTGCATCTGCCCAAGTAATTCTTTCAAATCCTTATTAACTAGGTTGGTATTCCAATATTTTATTTTGGATATCAACTGACAAAGTAAAGGTACATTTATTCAAAATAAATGTTCAGGTTAGTCATTGTTATTCCACTGAGAAAAAACAGGATTAGACTTTAGCCATTCATTTTCAGAAATAGTTATTCAGAGCTTATCAAGTGCCAGACGGTGTTCTAGGTGCTGAAGATTCAGCTCTGAACAAAGAGGCAAAAAGCCTACATTTATGGAATTTACATTCTAGTAGAGAAGACAGATCAGAAGGACTAATGCTGAAGCTGAAGCTTCAGTACTTTGGGCAGCTGATGCAAAGAACTGACTCATTTGAAAAGACCCTGATTCTGGAAATGATTGAAGGTGGAAGGAGAAGGGGACAATAAAGGATGAGATGGTTGAATGTCATCACTGACTCAATGGATATAAGTTTGAGTAAGCTCCGGGAGTTGGTAATGGACAGGGAAGCCTGGTGTGCTGCAGTCCATGGGGTCTCAAAGAGTCAGACACAACTGAGCTACTGAACTGAACTGAGGGGACAGAAATAACCAGTAAATATGTTTTAATGTGTCAGATTACGAAAGACTATAAAGAAAAACAGCAGGGAAAAGAGATAGTGAGAGAACCTCTTTAAAAGCATGGTTATTGGTGTTTTTAAGTGAAAGGACATAGAGAAAATATTTGCAACAGATGTAGCTAACACCAGACTTACATCTAGAAGTTAACTTTTCAACTAAAAATGAGACAAAAACACAATTTTAAAATAGATTGACAACAAAAGATATTTCAAAAGGAAGGTATGGAAGTTGCCAATAGGCCTATAAAAAGATGTTCAATATCTTTAGTCACAGGAAAATGTAAATTAGAAAGAGGATGAGATATTAGGAAGAGGAAACATTTCTTACAGACTTAAAATACCAAGCATTGGCACATGTGTGAGGCATGAAATTTTAATAATTGCAGATGAGAACGTAAACTGGGGGCAAGTACTTTGGAAAATAGCTTGGCTTTTTCTTGTAAAATTAATGTAAACTTACCCTATAGCCAAGCAATTCCATACCTAGGTAATTACCCCAAATTTGCAACAAACATTGAGGAATCTATGCTGAGGAGGAAAGAAGCCTGACACAGAGTCCAGACTGTCTGGTACCATGTTTATGAAGCCCTAGAGCAGGTAAAACTCACCTAGAGGGACAGAAACCAGGTTAATGGTGGCTTCAGAATGGAGCAAAGGGAATATTGTGACTCCAAAGGATCAGTAAAGGATCTTTTGGGGAGGGGGAGGTGGATATATTCTATGCTTTAATTGGGGTCATACTACAAAGGTGTATGGTTATTGCTGTTTAGTCGCTAAGCTGGGGCTCCCCTCATGACTTAGTGGCTAAAGAATCCCCCTGTAACGCAGGAGACACTGAAGACTTGGATTCAGTCCCTGGGTCGGGAAGATCCCCTGGAGGAAGAAATGGCAACTCCTCCAGGATTCTTGCCTGGAGAATCCCCTGGACAGAGGAACCTGGAGGTTATAGTCCACGGGCTCGCAAAGGGAGTTGGACATTACTGAACGACTAAGCACAAGTTGCTAAGTTGTGTCAAACTCTTTGTGACCCCATGGACTGTAGCCCACCAGGCTCCTCGGTCCTTGGATTTCCCAGGCAAGAATACTGGAGTGGGTTGCTACTAATATGTCCTTCTGCAGGGCATTTCCAGACCCAGTGATCGAACCTGTACCTTCTGCACTGGCAGTCGAGGTCTTTACCACTGAGCCACCAGAGAAGCCCATATGGGAGTATATATTTATCAAAACTTAGCAAACTATTTACTTAAAGCATATGCATCTTATTGCTTGCAAACTGCAGTTAAAGTTGAGACCTATCTTGAAAAGAAAAGCATTCAGACTGAAATTTAAAACTTAATAGATGGATTCAAATGGAGATTAGAACCAACAGGGAAATCTGGTAAAACAGGATGTAAATAAATAACCCAGATGAAGAAAGGAAGATTAAGAGACAGGAAGGATAGGGCAAGAAGTACTGACATATTAAATTTGGAGCTCTATTAACAGAGTGAGACAGCCCCTAATTGATGCTACAAGGAGCAGAAAAGAGCTCCCCTCACCACACCGCCCAAACTGCAGATTCACAGCAAAATTAAGCCCTCCTATTGTTTTAAGCTGCTAACTGTGAGGTAGTTTTTTTTTTTTTTAATCAAATTGTTGATAACTGGGATATGTTTTGGTACTAGGAGTTTACTGTCGGTATAAAAAAACCTGCAAGATATAGTGTTAGCTTTGGCACTGGACACGGTAGGAGCCAAAGGGCCTTGAGAAGACTGTCGGTGAAGACTTGAACTTGAGGAAGGTATAATCAGAGACAAGAAGAACTTGCATGCTGGAAGATAGCATTTAACAGCATTATCACCCTTGGTAACATGTAAATGAGAAAATGTACCTAATGAACTGACAATCTAGTTAAGGAAATTTCCAGGCAGAGTGGTGCTGCCTGGCTTTTCTAAGATGCTTCTAATAAAATTAGAGAGCAGGAAGTAAAGTGATGAATGGGCCTTTAAATATAAAAAAGTAACCCGCATGAATTGGAAAACTTTTGTCTACATAAAAACTCACAGACAAATGTTTCTAGCAACTGTATTCATAACTTTCAAGACTTAGAAGCAACCAAGACGTCCTTCAATAGGCAAATTAACCAATAAACTCACCAAATATATTGGAATATTGGAATATACATTGGAATATTACTTAGCAATAAAAAGAAATGAGCTACCAAGGCATGGAAAGACATACAGTAAGCTTAAATGCACATTTTCAATAAACTCACCAAATATATTGGAATATTGGAATATACATTGGAATATTACTTAGCAATAAAAAGAAATGAGCTACCAAGGCATGGAAAGACATACAGTAAGCTTAAATGCACATTTTCAAGTGAAAGAAGCCAGTCTGAAGAGACCCCATACTGTGTGATTCCAACTATATGACATTCTGGAAAAAATAAACTATGGAAACAGTAAAAGGATGAGTGATTGCCAGGGGTTTGGGAGGAGGGAAAAATGAAGAGGTGGAGTACAGGGGATTTTTAGGGCAGTGAAACTATTCTCTTCTCTGTGATAATATAATGGCCAATATGTATCATTATATATGGCTTTCCAGGTAGCTCAGTGGTAAAGAATCTGTATACCAATGCAGGAGATGCTGGTTTGATCCCTGGGTCAGGAAAGTCCCTTGGAGAAGGAAATGTCAACCCACTCCAATATTCTTGCTGAGATAATCCCATGGGCAGAGAAGCCTGGCAGGTTATAGTCCATGGGGTTGCAAGGAGTTAAATGTGACTAAGCACGCATGCATGCATGTATCATTATACACATGTCAAAACTCAAAGAATGTACATCACAAAGCCTGAACCCCAATGGGAACTATGAACTTTGGTGGATGATGTTATCTCTGGTTCATCATTTGTCACAAATGTACCCCACAATGTTGGACATTGAAGGTGAGGAGGCTGTGTGTGTTTGGTGAGGAAAGGTGTCTGTGGGAACTTCAGTATTTTCCACTCAACTTGGTTGTGGTCATAAAACTGCTCCTGAAAAAGTTTATTAATTAAAAACAACAACAAAAACCCAGAGGGCAGGATTTACTGGGTTTGAAAGTAAAGCTTTTTTCATACTCTGTCTATCCATGTGGTAAGTGATTCTCAAATGAAGAATGACTTCCAAGCAAAGATCAAGTCCAGGGTACTTTCAGGAAAATAAGGTTGTGTTAGTCAGGGTTCTCCAGAAAAACAGAATCCATAGGCTCTATTTATAAATATATAAGAGAAAATTGACCATGAATATTGGCTCACACAACTATGAAGGCTGAGAAGTCCCACAAACTGCCTTCTGCATATGTGAGAATTAAAAAAATCAGAAATGTAGTTTAGTCTGAGCCTGAAGGTCTGAGAGCCAGGAGAACTGATAATGTGGGTCTCAGAGGAGGTCCAAAGGCCCAGGAATTGGGGAACAAGTTTCGTGGAGAAGGAAATGGCAACCCACTCCAGTACTCTTGCCTGGAAACTCATGGACGGAAGAACCTGGTAGGCTGCAGTCCATGGGGTCGCAAAGAGTCGGACATGACTGAGCGACTTCCCTTTCACTTTTCACTTTCATGCATTGGAGAAGGAAATGGCAACCCACTCCAGTGTTCTTGCCTGGAGAATCCCAGGGACGGGGGGAGCCTGGTGTGCTACCGTCTATGTGGTCACACACAGTTGGACACGACTGAAGCAACTTAGCAGCAGCAGCAGCAATGTCAGTTTCAATCCAAGTGGGAAGTCTGGGAATCCAGGAAGTGCAGATGGCACTGAAGGCAGTACGTGGATATTCCAGCTCAAGCAAAGAGTAAATTTGCCCTTCCTCTATCCTTTTGCTCTATTCGGGTCCTCAGTGGAATTCCTACCTGCACTGACAATAGCAATCTTCTTTACTCAGGCTTCCCTGGTGGCTCAGACAGTAAAGCATCTTGCTTACAAAGCGGGAGACCTGGGTTTGATCCCTGGGCTGGGAAGATCCTTTGGAAAACGAAATGGCAACCCACTCCAGTACTCTTGCCTGGAAAATCCCATGGACAGAGGAGCATGGTGGGCTACAGTCCACGAGGTTGCAAAGAGTCAGACATGACTGAGCGACTTCACTTTCACTTTACTCAGCCTACCAATTCGAATGCTAATCTCTTCTAGAAACAGTCACAGTCACTCACAGAAATAATGTTTTACCAGGTATCTGGGCATCCCTTAGTCCAGTTAACTTCACAGTGTTCTAAAGATGAAGACAAGGCCATGACTCTCAAACCCCATGGACTCTTTCAAATACAATAAAGGCCTTCCAAACCACTTTCATGCAACACCTTAGGTTGTTGTTCAGTCGCTGAGTCGTGTCCGGCTCTTTGCAGCCCCATGGACTGCAGCATGCTAGGCTCCTCTGTCTTTCACTATCTCCTAGAGTTTGCTCAGATTCATGCTCACTGAGTCAATAATGCTTATAGACATTCTCTAGTCTAAGACACTTGAGTTTCTAAAAATCTCACAAAAGGGGACTTCCCTGGTAGTCCAGTGGTTAAGAATCTGTCTGCTGATGAAGGAGATATGGGTTCGATCCCTGGTCTGGGAAGATCCCCCATGCCTCAGGGCAACTAAACCTGTTTGCCTCAACTCCTGAGCTGTTGAGCTGCAGCTACTGAGATTTTGAGCTGCAGCTACTGAAGCCCTCAATCCCTAGAACCTGTGCTCCATAACAAGAGAAACCACCACAGAGAGAAGGCCTCGAACCACAATGACTTGAAGAAAGAAACAGCAGCCCACTCCAGGATTCTCGCCTGGAGAATCCCATGGACTGAGAAACCTGGTGGGCTACAGTTTACAGGGTCGCAAGAGTCAAACAAGACTTAGTGATTAATCCACCACCATGAACCACAGTGAAGAAGCATCTCTGCTTACTGCAACTAGAGACCAGTACCCAGCAACAAAAACCCAGTGCAACCCCAAATAGAATAAGAAATAAATAATAAAATTTAAAAATAAATCTTACATGGCAGGTTTTATTTTATTAAAAATCTCACAAAAGGCCCCATGTGGGGAGAAGCTTATCTCTAAGAAATATTTGGGTGTGGCATTTGTCTAATGTGGTGGATATGTAAATAGATTAATAAGAAACCACAATGTTTTTTAAGAAATTATATCACTTTGGACTGAAAGACACAGACAGGACAAAATAAAAAGATCTTTTGGATCTCTGAATTTCTGTTGTGATAAAGCAGGCTGTGAAAACTACTCAGCATCAACATGTATTTGTCAGCCAAGTGAGAGAGTTATCTTGGAAATGATTTCTTGAGCTGCCCCCAATGACACCATGTTGAGCAAAGACAAGCTTTTCCCCTCTGGCCCCTATACATGTGAACAAAATAAATGGGTGTGATTGTTTAAAATCACTAAATGATAATGCTGCAATAGAAAACTGAAATAGGAAACTTCCAGAACTGATGGTAGACACCAGTCCAAAGAGTCCAGAAGTCCAATAAATCCCAAGCAGAAAAAAAAGGAAAGAAATTCAAAACAAAACACATCACACTGCAAGTCAGAACATCAAAGACAAAAGAAGGTCTTAATAGCAGCCAGAAAAAATATTAACAGTGATTGAACCTTGGGATAGGTGTATGATGTTCATTGTTCTGTTCTTTTAACTTTTCTAAATGTTTAAAAATGTTCACACACACACACACAGACATACACACACACACACACAGAGGCAGAATGTTGCAGTAAATTAACCAGAAAAAAAAAAGAGAGGTTATTTTCAAAAGAGAGAAAATGAAATTGGCACCTGCCTTCACAACAGCAACAATAAAACCAAACAAATAACAGAGGATTAAAATTGTGCTAAGATAAATAATAAAATGTGCTAAGAAGTATATGATCTCAAATTAAAATTATGTAAGTGAATATTTTATGGCTTCTGAGTAGAGAAAGATCACTTAGGTAGATTCAAAAATGTCATCTGTAAAGAAAAAAAAAATATGATTTTGTTAAAGTTAAATCAGCCTGGGTAAAAGGCATCATTAAGAATGTGAAAAACACAAGTCAGAGGATGAGGGAAGATTGGCAACATATATAACCCATAAAGGGCTTTTATCCAAAATATTTTTTAAAAAAGAACTCTAACACATCAATAAGAAAGATTGTCAACACAGTCGAAAAATGATGAAAAGACTATTAGAAATTTCATAGGGGAAAAACACAATTGCAGAAACAGACTTCAATCTCACTCATCATCAAGAAAATGAAACCATGATATTACTTTTCCATCGGGGAAAAAAATAATTCTGCCAACAACAGCTCTTAGTGAGGGCATGTGGTAAGAAAAACTCTCATATAGAGCTGATGGGAATGTTAATACATGTAACCACTTGGGAAAACAATTTGGCGTGATAAGTGACAGTTGAAATACATACACAAGGTGTAGCTGGGAAATTCCATTCCTGGAATTAAAAAAAGGAAGAGATAGTTAGGGAGTTTGGGAAGGATGGGTATATATTTAAAATAGGTAATCAGCAAGGACCTACTGTGTAGCACAGGGAACTCTGATCAATGTTTATGTGGTAGCCTGGATGGGAGAGAAGTCTGGGGAAGAATGAATACAGCTGTATGTATGGCTGAGTCCCTTTGCTGTCCACCTGAAACTATCACAACATTGCTAATCAGCTATACTCCAATAATAAATAAAAGGTAAAACAAACAAAAAACTCTTGCAGGTATACAAAGACTCAGGGTAAGAATGTTCATTGCTGCATTGTTTGTGGAGAAAAAAATGGGAAGACGAGAATATCCATAAGCAGAACAGATAAATAACGAGTAGGTCATTCATCTAATGTATTACTATGTCACAATGAAAATTAATGAAATCTTGCTAAACGCAAGATCACAGATCCATCTTAAAAGTATATTGAGAGAAGAAAGTGTGTAGAGAGTAAGAGTCCATTAATAGAATGTTCAAAACCAGGCAGAGCTAAATCACACTGTTTAGAGATATACACGTAGGTGGTAAAACTGTGAAGAAAAACAGCCAGGTGTTTACTGTAAAATTCAGAAGAGTAGTTATGTTCAGGAACTAGGGAAGGGAGTGTGAGCAAGGAGGGAACGTGGGGTGGGGGGGCAGGGGTGAGGCTAGGGTGATGAGTCTAGTCCTTGACCTGGGAAATGATGGGTATACAGGTATTCACTCTAAACATATTATTTTGCTATACCTCAAGAGACTTCTTTTTGTCTCTGTCTCTCTTCGTGTTTATTAACAACACTGAGAGAAAGTTTAAGCAGTTTTCTCAGGGTCAAAGAACCAGTTCCTCGCAAATTTATACAGGACAGTCTCACACCAAAACCTCTTAACCTCTATGCTACAGAGTCTCTGTGTTAACTAGCTGGTTAACTAAAAATGTGTTAGTTAATCCAGAGCCCTCTCCATTAATGCTTATGTTCTTTTACCTCTTACTCTTTCCACTGTCCTGCCCAGTATCTTTCACTTAGGTATTAGTCTCTCCAGGTTAATTTCATGCAAGAGCATAGCCAAGTCATTCTTGGTTGTCTTTACAAACTTCTGATTTGGAGAACCTCTCTAGGTAGAGACGGATATATTGTACCATGAACTACAAGTCCAGAGTCTAGCCCTTGTCATACCTCCTCCAAGGCCTCTATCTCCAGATGTTAAGATATTCAGGCCAGGGCCAGGCTAGATAAGTCATTCCTCTCCTACCGTGTTCGATGACCATAGTATTTAGCCTATAAAGCTGCATGTGGCACACACCGTGAGCCTTCTCCTGAGCTACTGCCCCTTCCCCATACCAATCAATTCAACTGATTGATTTCTTCTTAGGAGCCTGGGTAGACTGTTCACCCCTCTGATTCCCCCAGGTGATGTCCCTGGTCTGACTGGATACTTACCTATCTGAGAATTCTTCATCAGCTCCCAGGTGCCAAGGCACCACCTACCCTCCCAAACAGGAAAGGAGCCTCAGCTCTAGGGCGGCTGGGACCAGGAGACAGAGTGGACTTGGAGAAAGCACAGCATGCCTCTTGCTTTGCTGATAAGCATTGAGAGAATAACTCAAGGGTGATGAAAATGGAAAGCCAGGGAGAATCGGCAATGGGGAGTTTACTAGAAGGTTCTCCACGTGGAAAGCACTAAGATAGGAACTGGTAAAACTCCAGGAGAAGCTGGGAGAGCCAGGAGTGGCAGGCAGACTCTTAAGATCCTTGAACCAGGTTGCAGGCACTTATAGGAAGCAAGATTTCCCTCGTGGCTCAGATGGTAAAGAACCTGCCTGCAATGAGGAGACCTGGATTTGATTCCTGGGTCTGGAAGATCCTTAGAGAAGGGAATGGCTACCCACTCCAGTATTCTCATCTGGAGAATTCCTTGGACAGAGGAGACCAGCGGGCTACAGTCCGTGGGGTCACAGAGTTGGACACGACTGAGCAACTAACACTTACACTTTCAATAAGATAGGAGCTAGTAAAACTCCAGGAGAAAATGGAAGGGCCAGGAGTGGCAGACAGACTTGAGATCCTTAGACCAGGTTGCAGGCACCCACAAGAAGCAAAGTGATGGCAAAGTGTTAGTAAAGGGAGTTAAACTGAGTCCAACACCACAGGATAAGTCTTAAATGTGTAAGCCTGAACATTCGAACCTCCTGCTTTGACACTAAGATTCCTTTCCTGCTTAATCTCCTATGCCCCTTATACATGACATCCCCAGTGTTCACTCCAGACAATTAACCATTACGTCACTCCACCATTGTTATGCCCCCCCATATTCTGCTCCCCCAGCTCTCCAGTTAGCATTTACTGAGTCTGTGGGCTTCCCAGGTGGCTCAGCTATAAAGAATCTGCCTGCAATGCAGGAGATGCAGGTTCAGTCCCTGGGCTGGGAAGATCCCCTGGAGAAGGAAATGACAACCCACTCCAGTATTCTTAAGAAACTACTTGGACACAGGAGCCTGGAGGGCTACAGTCCATGGGGTTGCAAAGTCAGACTCGACAGCACATGGCCGACATGACCACCTAGTGCCCAGCGGGGCTCTGTGTTCAGTGCCCTATGCTCATTCTCCCAGAGGTAAGTAATGTGATGCCCACATTTCCTTAGTGAAATTGCAGGTGGTAGACATTATAGGTCACTAGTCACAGAGCCAAGGAGGGGTCAATACGGGTCATGAATCCAGGCTGGCAGCCCCACATTCTTCATCTAGAGTTGTCTCAGGTCTGCCTGGGCTGTGTGAGCCTGGCCATGTCCTCAAGGGCTCTGCAGGCCGGGGGCAGAGTCCAGGCAGCTGCCAAGGGCCAGGCAGGTGCCTCGTGATGAGTGATGGGCCCACAAGCTGCTGCTCAGGCTTGGAAGCACTTTAAGGACATCTGGGAGTTGGGGAATGAAAGGACCCTAATGTGCCACCTAGACTATGGGGCTTTGGCATAAGATTATCTTGACATGAGGGCACTTGGGAAGCAAGAGTTAGGCAGGCTCTCTAACCTGTCCCTCTCTCCCTAAAAGCAGGATCTAAAATTTCCCTTGAGAAAGGTACCTTCCCTGTACCAGAAAGAGAAGAGCATTCTTATCACTGGAGTCTGTTGTCAACACCAGAATGGACCTGTACAAACCAACCTTCTGAAATAGCCCACGTGGTCTATTAGTTTTCTGAGTGTATTTCCTGGTCACTGTCGCACAATTTACTGCCCCCTAGCCCAAGCCCTTTTGTCCTGTCACATCCCCACAATTTATTGTCCTTTGTGTAAAAAGTATATAAGCTTTTCGGCTTAACAACCTCTTCAGGCCTTCATTTTCCTTTTGAAGACTTCTGTGTAATTGTACAAATCTGAAATAAAATTTGTAAACTTTTCTCCTGCTAAGCTGTCTTATGACCATTTCATTCTTAGACCCAGTCACAAAACCTAAGAGAATAGAAGTGAATTTATATTCCCTATAGGAGCAAAAGTCAACAGTACCATAATATATAATTTTTCTGGTACCAAAGTTTCATTTGTCATAGCTGAGCGCCCGAGAAAAACTTCTTGGCAAAACCCCTTTGGTGTGCTAAGCACGTGTGTTCCATCAGAATAAAAAACACATCAGTGTAAAGACCTTCATGGTATCAGTAAAACTAGAAAGTGCTTCTGAAAAGGAATGAGATGGTTAAAATTCCACAAGCTTGCACAGTTTTTGGTGACACCCTTGGAGTCAATTATCACCCATCCAAGGACTTTGCAATCATATTGATAGCCAGATGATAATCCCAGTAGAAAGAAGACAAAGTAGCAGACAACTTGTAGTTGGCAGTGTTCTCATATCTCTTCTCTCATTCCCGCTCCTACATCAGTTCTGTGATACGCTGGGCACAGCGAGACTGTCACACCACGTCACCTACCACTGACATCACTACAGACAGCAGACCCCGACGGCAAGAGTACTTTCCCAAGGTTACTCTGCCAGCTTGTTGTCCCAATCATTTACCAAGCACCTATTAATTATGGTAGATGCTTCCCATATATTATTTGATTAAATCCTCACACATCATTAGAAGTAGAAACTACACGCATTTTAGAGCAATATTTGACTCTAAAATGAATACACCAGGGACTTCCCTGATGGTCTAGTGGTTAAGAATCTACCTGCCAATGCAGAGGGCACCAGTTCAATCCCTGGTCTGGGAAGATTCCACATGCTGCAGGCAACTAAGCCCTTGTACCATAACTACTGAGCCCCCATGATGCAACTACCAAAGGCTGGGAGCTCTAGAGCCCATGACCCACAACAAGAGAAGCCACTGTAATGAGAAGCCCACAGCATGGCACCTAGAGAGTAGCCTCTGCTTGCCGCAACTAGAGAAAGCCTGCACAGCAGTGAAAACTCAGCACAGCCAAAAACAAACAAATGCATTTAAAAATGTATATACCAAAGCATAAGCCAAGAATAGCACTTTGAAGAATAGTGTTTCAAAGATGACGAACAAAGTGAGGAATTTTGCAGATCTTAATCAGGCATCAAGAAGTGTTGTAAAACTATAATAATGAAGACAATTCAGCATCAGTTCAGAGATAATCAGTTTAACTATTGAGCAGATAAACAAGAGCTGACTGGTGAGCCCGGACCAGATGTCCACACACATGGAACTGGATTTATGATTGAACAGGCATTGCAAATCAGAGGGAAAAGGATGGAATTTTAATAAATGGTGTTGGCACAATTGGTTATCTGTATGGCAAATGTGCTATTTGACTCCTACCTCACACCATACAGTGGCTTCCCTTGTAGGTAAGTCGGTAAAGAATCTGCCTCCCATGCAGGAGACCCGGGTTCGATTCCTGGGTCAGGAAGATCCCCTGGAGAAGAAACTGGCAACCCACTCCAGTATTCTTGCCCGGAGAATCCCATGGACAGAAGACCCTGGAGGGCTACAGTCCATGGGGTTGCAAGAGTCGGTCGCGACTTAGCGACTAAACCACCACCACCATCACACGAAAATCCAAGTGAATTAAAGGTGTAAACAGAAGTAATAAGACTATGAAAGACTTAGAATGAAGCATGAGACCTTTTTGACCTCAAGAAAGAATTTCTTGAACAAGTCACAAGATGTACAAATAACAAAGTGTCCAAATCATAAAGAAAAAGGTAAAGTTGACTGCATTAAAATGTAACATTGCTATTCAAAGGATACCATAAAGAGAATGCAAAGATTTGCAAAGACTGGGGATGAAAATGCCCTTAAACTTGGAGAATTTATTTTTAATACAAGTAGTGGACAAAGCATTAATTATTATTCATGTGACAAAACAAACCTCATGGAAAACTTGGTGAAAGATTTGAAGAAACATTTTATGTAGCAAGAGTCTTTTATAATCAAAGGACATGTGAAAAGATGCCCAACTTAATTACCAATTAGGAAAATGCAATTTTAAATCATAACAAAATATATTTTAACATCTGTCATAGTGGTAACAATGAAAAAGTCTGAAAATACCAACTTTCGGTGAGGTTGGAGCAGCCAGAATATTTATACACTGATGATGGGAGTATGAATTGATATAATCCCTTTGGAAAATAATTTGGCATCCTATGATAAATATCTATATGGAATCTGACAATTCTACTCCTTAGTGAATACCCTAGAAAAACTCTTCCACCTGTGCTTATGAAGAGATGCTTTAAAACTTTTCAAGTTAGTATGTTTATAATAGCAAAACTGGAAACAGTCCAAAAGCAGACCAATAATGAATACTTAAATTTATGATATAGCAGAATAACAGAATAGCATACAGAAAGGGAAATAAACGCATTGCAGCTACATGAAAGATCATGGATACATTTTTTAAATTGAAATACAGTTGATTTACAATCATTCAGGTATACAGCAAAGTAATTCAGTTATATATATATATATATATTCTTTTTCAGATTATTTTTCATTATAGGCTATTACAAGATGTTGAATACAGTTCCCTGTGCTGTGCAATAGGTCTTTGCTGTTTGTCTATTTTATATATAGTAGCATGCATCTCTTAATCCTCAATTCCCAATTTATCTCTCTACTTCCACTGCAAATAAATTTCAAGAACTTAATGTTGAAGAAATGAAGTAAATTGCAGAAGAATACATAGAGTATATTTCTGCTTACATGAAGTTCAAAATTATTCAAATCTAAGCAAGGTATTGCATAAGGTTACAAACATATGTGGCAAAGCTCTAAAGAAAAACAAGAAAATAATGAAACTTAAATATAGGGTAGTAGAAATGGAAAGAATAGGAGTGAGAGTGTGAGACGGGCATGCAGGGGACTTCGAAAATAATGGTACTAGTGATACAGACAATGGAGTATACTTTGGTGTTGCTTGTAACAGCAAGAGCAGGGAAATGGCATAAGAAGAAACTGATTAAATAAATCACAGTATATTCCTTTGATAGAGTAGTTTATAGTCATTTAAAAGAGTAAGGGAGCTCTGTATGAGACACATGGGAAAATCATTTGTGTGCTATTTGATGGGGAAAAAAAAAGAGGTTCAGAACAGTGCTTATAACATGCTGCCATTTGGGTACAAAAAGTAAGAAGATGCATAATATATTCTGAATGGGATATGCAAGAGCCAGATAACATTGATTGCCTCTGAGAAAAGAACTAAGTAGGTGAGAAATTTACACTTTAAGTCGTGGAAATAAAGTATCTGATTCTAAACTGTCAAGGTTTTAACATTGCTTTATTCATGTCAAAGTAAATGATGTTTATAACTTACTTCAAAACCCTCTAGCAAGTTAAAAAATAAAAGTCTAGACAGCAGATGCAAACTATTATATATAGAAAGGATAAACAACAAGGTCCTACTGTAAAGCCCAGGGAATATATGCAATATCCTGGGATAAAACATAACAGAAAGGAATACAGAAAAGAAAATTATGTATGGAGAACGAGTCACAGAAATTAATACAACATTGTAATTCAATTATACTTCAATAATTTTTTTTTAAGTCTAGACAGATGAGAGATTAGTGCAATGTTGATGATGCTGACATTGGGTTTTTATGATGAGGTGGCCAAGGTCCAATTTTTCTATAGCAAAAAGGTAGATAAAGAAACCTGCCGAGATCTGGGTCAAAACTCAGACTAGTCACACATGTTTAAATCCTCTCCATCTCAAGATCTCACCAAAATAGCATAAAATGCCTTTAAAAATCATATTCACGGCATAAATTGTCATTTAAAATGCCATCAATGACAACAAAAACAGAATCAACCTCAGAGATGGTTCAATAGGTTATTGTGTAGCCACATGATGTGAAATTACGCAACAGGAGTCCAGAATCCAAAGCCAAATTACTCTTAAGATGGGTTTATTCCTTTGGGGGACCAAGGTTGGGTAAAGCATTTCCACAAGGTCTCCCTCCATTTGCAGATGGAGGTAGAGAAGGGTTTCCTGGTCCTTCCCATCCAAAGATGAGAACAAGGTCTCGCAAACACTTCTTGATTTTAGGCACTGTACATTGTTTGGTGTATTTTTTTAGAGTACCTAGGTTTACCCAATGTCATAGGTGCAGGTTTTCCAACAGAGACACATTCAAGACTTGATCCCCAAGAGAAGAGAGTGGGTTTTCCTGCTGAGTTCCTGCATCAGCCAGCCCCAGACACTGTGCACAGGACTTGATGGTTCAGACCCCACCATTTCTCCTATCTTCGCATTTTACTCTTCCGTTAGCTGGGGTGGGGGTGCGGGCAGGCGGTGTGGATGGTATTGTTCCCTCTCCACAGAGCAGAAGCCTGAAGCTCATGCAGGCAAAGGGACTTGTCCTCACTCGTTTCACTTGGCCAGAGAGCGGCAGAATTGTGCTGACTCCAACATGCTCACGGGCACCCCAGCACTTGGCATGTGGCTTCTGGACACCATAATGCGTGAGAACGTGAGGTTGCCTCTCTGGCTGGGACAGGGCTTCATCGTGATTCGATCTGGGGATTGATCTGAAATGCTTGCATCACCCACAGGCAGAGGAGAGGCTGCTTGGGGGACCTCAGGGTGACTGTGGGAAGAAATCACAGAAAACTCCCAGGGCAGAACGTCCGTTTTCACACCAGCTGCAAAGTGCAAAGACTGTCAACTCCGTTCCCCTGCTCTAAAGGATGTGAAATCCTATCTGAGTCTGTCATCAGATCTGCTGTGGGACTGGAGGGCCGTAGCACAGAATCTTCTGTTTCCAGGCTTTGGGAACGAAGGCAGTGCCCCCTTGCTTGCTCTGAGCTTCAGTTTTCTCATGGGTAAAGCTGAGACTTCCTGGCTGGGAAGTTTGCACTGAAGCTTTTACAGTATTGTGTGTGAAATGATTTATATGCTGTGAAAACCTCACCGAATGTGATCTCATTAAGTGAGATAATACATGTAATGGAGAAGGAAATGGCAACCCAGTCCAGTATTCTTGCCTGAGAAATCCCATGGACAAAGGAGCTTGGTGGGCTACAGTCCATGGGGTTGCAAATGGTCAGACACAACTGAGCTACTGAGTATATAATCCATGTTAAATATACACCCAGGGCCTGTTATGTAAGTAGGTGGTGGTGGTGGTTTAGTCACTAAGTCATGTCCAACTCTTTGTGACCCCATGGACTGTAGCCCACCAGGTTCCCCTGTCCATGAGATTTTCCAGGCAAGAATACTGGAGTGGGTTGCCATTTCCTTCTCCAGGGGTCTTTCAGATCCAAGTATTGAACCCGGGTCTCCTGCATTGCAGCAGATTCTTTACCAACTGAGCTAAGAGGGAAGCCCCATGTAAGTAGGTGGTCAACCTAAACTTTCTTTCCCTGGCTCCCTGTTATTCCTACCATGGTTATTATTTCACCCCAAGCCCACCCTCATGATGTGAAGTCTTAGAGGGATTAGTGTCCTTTTTCAGCCTACATTACTAATATTATCTTCTGGTGGACAACTGTATTTTCCAAAAATGACACACCATATTTTCAGTCCCACATCATCTTCCAGAATCTTGCCACTCCGTATCAAGAGGAAGGATCGATATCTCCTTGACTGTGAATGGGGCACTGTGATCCCTTATTGACCAGAATGTGGTGGCAGCGATGTTGCATGATTCCTGAGGTGAGTTCACAGGGGCAATTCAGAGTCTCCCAGGCTCTCTGGGGATGCTTGCCTTTGAAATCAGCTGCTATGTTGCTAGGGAGCCCAACTAGACCACAAGCAGAGTCCACATGGAGAAGCCCAGGGAGAGGAACTGAGCTCCCCACCCCCGGCCAGAGCCAGCTTCAAACATCAGACTTGCAAGGGAACCAACCTTTCGATCATCCCAGTGCCCATATGTTGAGCTTTCCAGTTGACACCACAGAGCAGAGGCAAGGCAGCCCCACTATGTCCTCTCTAAATCCCAGCCCACAGAACCGGTGAACACAGTGGATGGTTGCTTTATGCCTCTAAGTTTTGGGGTACCATCTGGTGCATCCACAGGGACAGGGACATTCCCCCATTGCACTGTAAAAGTGAAGTGTTAGTTGCTCAGTCATGTCCAACTCTTTGCGATCCCTAGGACTGTACCCCACCAGGTTCCTCTGTCCATGGGATTCTCCAGGCATGAATACTGGAATGGGTTGCCATGCCCTCCTCCAGGAGATCTTAATCCAGGGATCGAACCCAAGCCTCTAGAGTCTCCTGCATTGGCAGGTAGGTTCTTTATCACTAGCACCACCTGGGAAGGTAGATCCCTTGAAGGGGAAGGCTTGTCCTTAGCGAGCTGAGCAGGGGACTCAGCAGTGTTTTTCTTGGGACACTGAATCCCTCTTGCAGGCATTTTGGAATGCCTCTGTACTCTTTGACCTCAGCACCCCTGAGATGTGCAAGGTTTTTATTAATCATTCATTCTATCAACAAGCATTTATTAAATGCCTAGTGGGTCAGAGTGGCTGGAGATGAGATGAAATAGTGAGCCAGTCAGACCAGGCCACTGCCCTCATGGCCCTCATGGTGCTTGCAGTTTAGTTGGGAGTGAATAGGAGCAGATCACAAATAAAAGGGCGCAAAGTTATTCCCCATCGTGAAAGCAAACACTATGGGAGGAAATACATCCAGTGGAGGTGGCCAGCGGCAGCAGGAGACCTACTTGAAAAGGACAGTTAGCAAAGCCCTCTCTGAGGAAGCGACACAGAAATGGGTCGGCCTTGGGAGGGGGTGGGGCCAGGGGTGAAGAACATTCCAGGCGCTGGCATTACAAATTCAAAGGCCCGTGAGTGGAAAGAGCTTGGAATGTTCGGGGAAATGGAAGATGCTCAGTGTGCCTGGGTCTAGTTTGCCAGGGCAGGCAGGGCTGGGAGCCGGAGAAGTGAGAAGGGGCAGGCCACAGAAATCTGTTTGCATTTCCCTTTCACAGCTATAGGGAGCCCTCGGGGGCTTAAGCACATCAAGATAATTCTCCAGAGTTTGCCTAATACCTCCTTGGTCTCAGTTTGCAGCCATGTCTGAGAGAGGAGAGCATGGTTGGCAGGGGAGGTGGGGGGTGGCCTGGTGTGAACACATGTGCCCCTGGTCCTTGGCAGGCATGAGATGATACATCTCTCAAGATGCTAAGTCATGTCTCTTAGAGGGTAGCCTCTGTCTGGTTGTCTTCAGCATCAGGCTGGGTTACAGGCACAGGTATCATGATGCTGTTAGTTACTGGGAGTGATCTTTCTCTGCCAATATCCCTGTCTCCCTGTCTCTCTGTCTGTCTCTCTCTCTCTCACACACACACATGGTGTCAGCCAGAGGAAGGTGAGTAAGAAATAAGGAGCTTCTGAAAAATCAAAGTCAAGGTCACCATGTGGACACTCAGTTGCCATAACCTTTATTGTCCCCAAAGCCTCCTAGGCCTGGTTGCCGTCTACCTCTCACTTTGCACGCAGGTCTGGCAATTCTGGTCATCTGCTTGCTGAGCTGTAAGCAACAGCAGGCTAAGAGGGGGTGACTGGCGGGAGGCCCCAGACAGCCTGGAATAAGGAGGGGACCCCGGGGAACTTCAAACAGGGTGGTGGAGCCAGCAGCCCTGACGTCTCCTCCTTCTCCTCCTGCCTGCTCTTGGCTTAATCAGCTCCGTGTTGCCGGATTAAGAAAACTGGGGCTTTGTAGCATATTTTAGGATGGTTTCTGTTCAAAATGAATAGAATAACATGTTCATGTTTAAAGCAGCAATAACAATAGTGATGATAATAAGCAACCTTGATATTTCATGCTCTCCCGTTTGCCAGCCCTGTATTCACCTATTTGATTGTCATAATAGACCTTGAGCCTTCTAGAAGTGTCGGCTATCTGACTCAATCACCCTGCCCCCAGCACACCCACCTCTGGAGCCTGCACACTCAGATCTTCCAAGAAAGCATCCAGGTGGAGATGCACAGATGTTTCCTTCTTCACCTTCACGAACCCACCAAATAAAGTCCACACTCAGCGTGAGCAGGATTCAGAGCAACTGTGCGCGGCCCCGACAGGACAGCCCGCTTGACTGGGCCTGCGGGGAACGTCGGCCATCCTGTGTGCTGGCCTCGTTCCTCAGGACAGTGGCCGGGCTGGCAGGCCTAAGGCCTCAGGCCCTGCCCTTTGCACGCTGTGTGGCACTGTGGGCCCATCTTCTGAGTGTGGTCCCCTCCCAGCTGTTGCGGCCTGAAGTGTGTTTTCCCACGCCTAGGCCTGCCCAAGCTGTCCCCAGCTGTGACCAGCTGTCAGCCAGTTGTTAGCAATCAGGGCCTTGTCCCTGCCACATGACAGTTTCCACCATCCACCCCTGCCCCCACCACACGGAGCCCAGCAGAGCTCTCTGACAGGCGGATGCATGGACATGGAACATTCTAGACCTGAGCACCCTGCAGTCAGGTGGAGACTCAGGTGAGAGACCCCCAGGGATGGTGCCAGAGAGTCAGACACTCAGACAAGCAGGAGTGCAGTCACATACATAGATGTGGACTGGAATGTGCATGCGTGCACACGCACGCAAACACACACATACACACACACATACACACACACGCACACACATACAAGCACATATAAGAGCTGGGCTTACAGACACAAGGCAGCTGAGTCACTGTCCCCCCAGCTGTGGGTCCTTCAGGGAGGGAGCCAGGAGCTCCAGGAATTTCACCAGGGGCCTCCCCAGCCCAGCTACTCAAAGTCTGGTCCTCGAAGCCGGACCAGAAATCTGGGCACCCATGGGAGCTGTGAGATCTGCAGACTCTCGGCCCACCCCAGACCTGCAGCATCTTTTCCAGAGCCTGGGAGAGACACAGCAGCTGAGCCCGGGGCGTGCAGCTCTGACTCCTGTCCTGGGCTGTCTGTTGCAGGAAGTTTGAAGAGGACAAGAGGAGCGGGTTCACTTGCACTTCCGTGATGAGAACGGGGCCTCCGGAGGAGCCGCACTGGGGGCTGAGCCCTCCTGCTCTGAGTATGGAAACAGGATGAGCCCAGCACCCACGGACAGCTCTGCCCCTGCCCCCTATTCTGGCCCCACTTTCTTTTGTTTTGGCCATGCAGCATGTGGGATCTTCGTTCCCCCACCAGGGATCAAACTCATGCCTCCTGCATTGGAAGCTCAGAGTCTTAACCACTAGATCGCCAAGGAAGTCCCCAGCCCCACTTTCTATTCTGCCTTTGCCTCCATGGATTCCCTTACCTGGGATGCTGTTGTTTCCTCTTCTTAATGTTCCTAGACCATCTTCCTTGGAGGCCCAGTCCCAGGTTCACTGAAGCAGGAAGCCTTCTTGGTACCCTCAAAAGACAGAGGTTTCTCTCCTCCACTAACCACAGACCAAATAATGATAGCTACTAACCTGCTGGACGTCCTTCATATTCCTAGGCTGCTTGCTGATTTCTCACTCAGTACACACAGTAGAACTGAATTAAGTATTGTTAATATCCCCATTTCACAGATGGAAACACTGAGGCTTGGAGGAAAACCTGCTTTTTATCAACCTGTGTTGAGGGGATACCAAGTATGTGCCAGGTTTGGGGACCAACTGATTTATGAGCCTGCCCCCTCCAGGCTTCTGTGCTTAGATGGTGATCCCCAGGGAGGCAGGGCAAGCAAAGCCCAGAGAAAGGGGCCAGAGCCCTGGGAATCTCAGCTGTCTCACCAGAGATAAGGGTGCTTTGATCTCCAGGCTATTTCATAAGCCAGGGAATTCCATTCAGACTTACAGGCAGGCTGACTACCTCCGCAGGCACTGTACAATTGGCCCTGAAACATCCAGAAGTTTTTACTCGCTAATGAACTCAGGATCTGCTTGGTCCCACCAACACGTCTCTTGGACAAGATCCCCCTGTCCAGCCCTTAGCCTCCAGCCCTCTGGAGGGGTCTCTCTACCCTCAGCCCATCACCACCTGAAGCTGGTAGGGACACCCCAAGCTCTGCGGCCCACAGATGTAATGTGGAGAGAAGAGACACTGTCTCATTCACCTATCAGCTAAGTCTCCTGGAGTGACTGACCTCACCTCTCTGGAACTCGAGTTTTTGGACTAAATGGGGACAATGGTAGGACACTGCCTATCTTGTGGGCTGGGGGAATCTCGAGAATGCGAAGGTTACATAAGCACCAAACAGATGACAAGGAAGTTGCCTTTGCACTGGTTGGGGCAGGTGCAGCTCCTGCTATAGAAAACCACTTCTGGTTTTTATCTTGGGGATCATATATTTAGCCTTTGCTATGGAACACAAATTGCGTTATGCTGATCACAGCTTCCCTTTTGAAAAATCTTGTTGTTTGGCTTTCTTGTTCCAAAGAACAGGTGATAAAGGCATAAGGACACTCCATGGTGAGAGAAAAATGAGGTCACTAGCTGATTAGTGAGAGCTGAATGTCATTGGGCATAGGGATTGCTTAAGCAAGGTGGTTTGAAAGCTATAAACGTATTGTGAAAAGACCTTTATTACTAACGTTTCTGCAGGAAAAGTAAGTTTATCTGCTGAAGCCCCCATGAAAACAATCACTTTTAGAACATGATTTCTTTTTTTTTTCCTTTTGATTTTTGAAACCACTGGGTTCTTTTAATTGAAGTATACCCAAGTGGCGGGCTTCCCTGGTAGCTCAACTGGTAAAGAATCCACCAGCAATGCGGGAGACCCTGGTTTGATTCCCGGGTCAGAAAGACCCCCTGGAAAAGGGATAGGCTATCCACTCCAGCATTCTTGGGTTTCTCTGATGGGTCAGATGGTAAAGAATCTGCCTGCAATGCAGGAGACCTGGGTTTGATTCCTGGCTTGGGAAAATCCCCTGGAGGAGGGCATGGCAATCTACTCCAGAATTCTTGCCTGGAGAATCTCCATGGACAGAGGAGCCTGGTGGGCTACAGTCCATGGGATCGTAAAGAGTCAGAAACAACTGAGTGGCTTAGCACAGCACAGCATACCCCAGTAGCACAGTGGCAAAGAATTTGCCTGCCAGTGCAGGAGACACAGGAAATGTGGGTTCGATCCCTGGGTAGAGAAGATCCTCTGGAGAATGAAAGGAAATGGCAACCCACTCCAGTATTCTTGCCTGGGAAATCCCACAGACAGAGGAGCCAGGCACATGGACTATAGTCCATGGGGTGGCAAAGAGTTGGACTCGACTGAGCACACACACACACACACACACACAGCCCTTCAGTTCAGTTCAATCGCTCAGTCATGTCCGACTCTGCAACCCCATGAATCGCAGCACGCCAGGCCTCCCTGTCCACCCTCAGCTTCTGGAATTTACTCAAATTCATGTCCATTGAGTTGGTGATGCCATCCAGCCATCTCATCCTCTGTCGTCCCCTTCTCCTCCTGCCTCCAAACCCTCCCAGCATCAGAGTCTTCTCCAATGAGTCAACTCTTCACATGAGGTGGCCAAAGTACTGGAGTTTCAGCTTCAGCATCAATCTTTCCAGTGAACACCCAGGACTGATCTCCTTTAGGATGGACTGGTTGGATCTCCTTGGAGTCCAAGGGACTCTCAAGAGTCTTCTCCAACACCACAGTTCTAAAGCATCAGTTCTTCAGCACTCAGCCTTCTTCACAGTCCAACTCTCACATCCATACATGACCACTGGAAAAACCATAGCCTTGACTAGATGGACCTTTGTTGGCAAAGTGATATTTCTGCTTTTGAATATGCTATCTAGGTTGGTCAAAACTTTCCTTCCAAGAAGTAAGTGTCTTTTAATTTCATGGCTACAGTCACCATCTACAGTGATTTTGGAGCCCCCAAAATAAAGTCTGACACTGTTTCCACTGTTTGTTTCCCCATCTATTTGCCATGAAGTGATGGGATCAGATACCATGATCTTCGTTTTCTGAATGTTGAGATTTAAGCCAACTTTTTCACCCTCCTCTTTCACTTTCAAGAGGCTTTTAGTTCTTCTTCACTTTCTGCCATAAGGGTGGTGTCATCTGAGGTTATTTCTCCTAGCAATCTTGATTCCAGCTTGTGCTTCTTCCAGCCCAGCGTTTCTCATGATGTACTCTGCATAGAAGTTAAATAAGCAGGATGACAATATACATAGCCCCTACTGGATGTTAAATCCATTATCTTATTTGCTTTCTTCAACAATCCCAGGAGATAAGTATCATTTCCATTCCCCAGCCAGGAAAACTGAAATCTAAGAAGTAACTTAGCTCAGGTTGCAGAATTGATGCCAGAGATGGAGTCTGAAGGCAGAAATGCTGGCTTCCAAAGTCTTGTCTTCTGTGGCAATATTCAACCCAATATTCAGTTCCTCTGTGTAAAAGACTCCCTACATGGCTCCACCCCATAAACACCAGATGACTCAGACTAGCAGAGGGAGAGCCTCCTGTAAACTGTGAAGTCCTCCACGCAGGTCTGAACTCTTTACATCAAAGCTCTAATTTATTACCAGTAATTTAGAGCTTGCTATTTCCTCCACTGATGGAGTCTGGCTTTTCCAGAAGGAACCACTGCAGGGTTCCTTGAATAATGAGTGGTTAAAATATTACTAAACACAACTTTCCAGGATCAAAATCTGCTGAACGGAGGAAAGGGCAGTTTGGGCTGGAAGTAAGATCTCTGGATTTAACTAAAGGAATTTGCAAGTGCAGGAGGCTCTCGGGGAGGCCTCCTGAGGAGGGCAAATGCCTTGGTCACCCCAACCTGTTCACAGCCCTGGAGCAACCAACTACATTTTTTAAACTTGCATTACTATGTATTATCACTATGCCTATGGTAACTTACATTTATGGCAGTGCCTGAGAGAAAGTTATTACTTCCAGTGAGGTTCAAAAGGTTTAGTAACCTTTTTTTTTTTTTCAGTCAAGGTTATATATACAAGTATCACTTTATAGTGATATATAAATACAACCATATGGTTCAGTAATCCCACTGTGGGGCATACCCACAAAAGAATTGAAAGCAGGGACTTGAGCAGGTACTTGAACATCAGTGTTCATAGCTGCATCCTTCTCAATAATCAAAAGGGAGAAACAACCCAAATAGCTATCGAGGTATGAATGGATAAACAAAATGTGGTATGTACATATGTATCATTCAGCCTTACCAAAAGGAAAGAAATTCTCACACATGCTACAACTTGGATAAACCTTGAAGACATTATGCTAAGTGAAATAGGCCAGACTCCGAAGGATTCAAATTGTATGATTACACTTACATGACATACCTAAAGTCACCAAATTCATTTGGATGGAAAATAGAATGGTGGTTGCCTGGGGCTGGGGGCAGGGGTGGAAAGGAAGAATTATGTTTAATGGGTATGAATTTTGTGATGATGACAAAGTTTTGGAGATGGTGGTGGTGATGGGTATACAACAATGTGAACACCTTCAATGCCACTGAGCTGTATACTTTAAAATGGTTCAATGGTAAGTTACATTTGCATTTCATGTCACATATACTTTTACCCCAATTAAAACACAAAATCTGCAGATACTCAGCCTACATGCCACAACCAGAGAAGGCGCTGCCACAGTGAAGACCCAGCACAGCCAAAAATCATCATCATCTCATTAAAAATAAATAAATAAATAACAAAGGCAAGGTAAAACCTGAATAATAAGGAACATCTTTCTGAACACCTAATAGGTATTCAGTACAGCCATAAGAAGTAGTTATTATCCTTCCAGTTTATAGATGAAGAAACTGAGGTTCAGAGTGGCCCTGTGAATGCCCGCAAAGTGATAAAGCCAGAAGTAATAGTGGGATCTAAAGCCAGATCTTTCTGGCAGGTCTTTACTTCTTTGTGCTGCCTCCTTTCCTTTGAATGCCTCAGCGCCCTCTGCGTGGCCTTAGATTAAAAGGATTTTGTTCCTTTTACAGAAAACTATCAGCAAAAGGCATTCAGCCTTGGATCATTAGCTAGGAACTGCCTCTGGCCTGGGGTTAGTTCCTCCCCAGTCTACACCTCAGCTTCCCCATCAAGCTACCCTGTGGCTAGCTTCCAAGGGCTCCTCTAAGTCCCACATTGTATTACCTTGCATAGACCCTCAAACAGAGCTGTCTAAGAGAAGCTAAATCCCTAGGGTAACTTTAAGTCTCATTTTGCCCCAGACCACCCCAGTTCCTGTTGCCCCATGGAATGACAGCTGCACCCCTTAAACTTTCAAAAATGCCGTGGTGTGGATGATATGCTCACCCTACAAATGCACTAACCAGGTTTTGTTTTGACAACAGTTGACTTCAGACCTCACAGTCAGAACTGCCTCTTGTAAATTCTTATTACTGTTTGGTTTGAAACCTACAAGGTAAAACCATCTGAAGGTTGTCAAGATTGATATGGCAGGCTTTGTTCTGAAGTCACTCAGTGGGGATGGTTATAAGCATCTTTGCTGAAAATTTGCAAGCCCAGATCTCTAATGGTTTGTTTGTTTCTGCTTCAAAGCTTAAAGAAGCTCTTTTATCTGTGGTTTGATAGGTATTATCCTGTAATTAAAAAAAAAAAAAGGCAGCAATTCAGTTCAATAATTAAAAACAAAAAAAGTCTAAATGTAGCACCAGCACAAGCAAAATGCCTGACCTGGCAGGATGGGTAAAAGGAGTAATTATTATGAGATATTTATGGGTTGACCCTTAGAAGAACCACACTTTTACACAAGCAGAGTAAGTCAAAAATTGACTTGTTCTATTCTTTAGTAACTTATTGTGACTCTGACGAAGATTAAAGTTTTTTTTTTTAATTTCATTCTAGAAAATGTGCAAAACACCACAAATACAAAAAGACAATAATCCCACTCAAAGAGACCTACTACTAAAATTTGATATATACTCATTGGAAAAGACTCTGATGCTGGAAAGGATTGGGGGCAGGAGGAGAAGGAGATAACCGAGAATGAGATGGCTGGATGGCATCACGGACTCGATGGATGTGAGTCTGAGTGAACTCCAAGAGATGGTGATGAACAGGGAGGCCTGGTGTGCTGCGATTCATGGGGTCGCAAAGAGTCGGACATGACTGAGTGACTGAACTGAACTGAACTGAACTGAACTTCTAATTATGTTTGTATTCATGTATATATTATTTACCTCAAAACAGCACACATGCTACGTTTTCCTCTATAACACTTTTTATCTGTTGATATGTCAAAGTTTCTTTCTGTTTCATTAAATACAGTCTGTACAACTACTTTAATAACTATATAGTAGTCCTTCATATGGCTGTGTCAGAACTTACTTAACTGTACCCCTACTGTGGGATGTTTCTTTCCTATTTTTTGCTATAAAAAAACCAAAATGGATTGAGATAATTATTCTTTTGGTGCATATCTAAATTATTTTTTGGAGACAAGATTTCTGGAAATGCATTTGTTAGGTTAAAGGATATACAGTGTTCCTGGGCATATATCTGGGGAGAAACATGGTCTGAAAGGATGCATGTACCCTAGTGTCCACTGCAGCACGGCTTATAATAGCCATGACATGGAAGCAGCCTAAATTTCTCTCTATGGAGGAATGGAATGAAGACGATGTGGTACATATATACAATGGAATATTACTCAGTCATAAAAAGAATGAAATAATGCCATTTAGCGCACCATGGAGATTATCATACCAAGTGAAGTCAGAAAGAGAAGGAGAAATATTATGTGGCATTCCTTATACATGAAATCTAAAGAGAAACAATACAAATGAACTTACAAAGCAGAAAGAGATCATAGAATTAGAGAGCGAATTTATAGTTGCTATGGGACAGGGTGGGGGAGGGACAGTCGGAGAGTTTGGGATGGACATGTACACACTGCTATATTAAAGTGGATAACCGACAAGGACCTCCCGTGTGGCACATAGAACTCTACTCAACGTTATATGGCAGCCTAGACCACAGGGGAGTTTGGGGGAGAATGGATACATGTATATGTATGACTGAGCCCCTTTATAGTCCACCGGAAACTATCACAACATTGTTAATTGGCTTTACCCTAATACAAAACAAAAAATTAAAAAAAAAAAAGATAAACAGTGTTAAGGCTGTTGATATGTATTGCAATCACAGTCACTGTGAAAATCTTAAAACTTCCAAAGTAAATACAAAGAGAGAAACTGAAGGGACAATCATACAGTTCTGGATTTCTTCCCCATAGTCCACTTCCTCTATGTCTCAAAGCGACGGGTTTCAGGGCAACACTGGCCAAGCCTGTTTGAGGAAAGGATACAGGACTGGGAGACTGGAGGCGAGGCTTCTAATCCCAGCTCACCCCTTACCCATTTGGGCGATAAACAATAGATCTGGCCTTCTGGGCCTAAATCCCTCCACTCATGAAACTGGGGGTCAGCCAGATAGTTCTGAAGGGTCCTTCCTGCTCTTACATAGGAAATTAAGGAAATGGAGAGAAGTGAAGGTGAATTGCTATCAGTGTGCTTCCCACTGACTGTAGCCTCAGAGCTTTCCTTCCCCTTGCTTCCACCCTTCCCTATGTCTCTGACATCATCCCTGGGCTTGACTGCATCTTTCTTTCACTTGAAAACTCACTCTTGGACAGACTTCAGTTAGCTGGTCAGTGATGACCAAGCCTTTCAATGTCTTTAGGAATTAAAAGTAATCTTTGCCCAATGTACTTCTTTGCAGTTTATCTGGAGCCTTTGAAATGCAAATCACTCCAACCAGAAGCCAGAGAACTAGATTCTCTAGGGCCCCTGACTGACCTCCACAGCCTGAGCCAGGCCCTGAGCAGGCAGGACTGTATGGCCTGCTTCCGAAGATCAAAGGACCATTGTTCACCTAGAGTCACCACCAGAAAACCTAGATTAGCCAGTAGTTCCGCCCCATCAATCTTAATATCAAACCTCTGTTAATGCAGGCAGGATGCAGAGGCTTTGGCCCCCGGGCTTTGAGCAGCTCAAGGAGAGAAATCACTGTAACATCTCAAAAGAAGGACAGGTATCAGGTAAAGTGGCTTCTCTGATCTCTCTTGACCGAGAGAAAAATCAAATTGATTTAGAGCAAGGGCTCAGAGTCAGCTGTCCTGGACTGGCATGAAGGAGCTGCCAATTTGGGCATCTGGAATAAACTGAAGGACTCCCTCCAGCTGGGTCTAAGGTGACATACAATCCACTGTTTCAGTGGGATGTTTGCAGTCCCTTACTCCTCCTGGAATGAATCCTGACAGTTCAGTGGTCAGCAAGCCCTGGCAAGCGGGGAGTGGATTCTGAGCTGTCCAATCACCACTGTTTTCCACACTCGGCTGTTTGGTGGCCTGGACCTCAGACTTCTCTTTCCAGTGAATGTCCTGTGGATACACGTTATCTCCATTGCCTCCTGGAATCCCACTAAAATGATAGTAAAGGAATGCAAAAGGCATGGGCCACAAGGACAAGAGGAGAGGCCAGAAGAGGAGGCAACAGCAAACAGAATTACAGAAGCTGGAAAACAGATGGACTTGTAGTAACTAACTTGGCAGAGAGATGGATCATTTAACTTTCTCCAGTAGGTTAAGTGAACTAGAGAGGAGACAGCAGTAAGCAAGAGATGTTGACGAAATTCTAAAAGTTTAAAAGCAGATTAATGGTGTCCAACTGAGAAGGGAGAGAAGGGAATCTAACTTTTCTTCAGTAGACTAGAAAGAAACAGATATGAACCCTAGAACTATGGAAAAGTTCAACTGGGATCCCTAGACTTCTCTGAAGGAGAGGATTCAGAATGGGGCTAAAACCTGGAGAATGAGCCCAAAGTCTTCATACAGGGCACTTAGACCTCCAGGTACCCTATTATATCCCAGACATCCATTCTGGCAAAATGCTGAAAGCTTACTCCCTAAACTATATTGTTGTAAGATTCTTATATATGAAATAGTATAACATTACTTGAAGGTAGATGTAGAAACTTAAAGATGTATACTATAGACTATAAAGCAGCCACTAAAGTAACATAACAAAGAACTGTAGCTAATAAATCAACAAAGGGATTAAAATAGAATTCTAAAAACAAAAAACTGAATTCAGAAGAATGCATAAAACTGGGTAATATAGAACAAAGAACACATGGAAGAAACAGAAAATAAATAGTAAGATTATAGATTTGAACACAAAGACATGAATAATTGCATTAAACAGAAATGGTCTAATGCAGAATTCCAAAGAATAGCAAGGTGAGTTAAGAAAGCCTTCCTCAGTGATCAATGCAAAAAGATAGAGGAAAACAATAGAATGGGAAAAACTAGAGATCTCTTCAAGAAAATTAGACACCAAGGGAATATTTCATGCAAAGATGGGCACAATAACGGACAGAAATTATATGGACCTAACAGAGGCAGAAGATATTAAGAAGAGGTGGCAAGCAAACATAAAAGAACTATACCAGAAAGAACTTCATGATCCAGATAATCACAATGGTATTATCATTCATCTAGAGCCAGACATCCTAGAATGCAAAGTCAAGTGGGCCTTGGGAAGTATCACTACAAACAAAGCTAGTGGAGGTGATAGAATTCCAGTTGAGCTATTTCAAATCCTGAAAGATGATACTGTGAAAGTGCTGTACTCAATATGACAGCAAATTTGGAAAACTCAGCAGAGGCCACAGGATTGGAAAAAGTCAATCTTCATTCCAATCCCAAAGAAAGGTAATGCCAAAGAATGTTCAAACTACTGCACAGTTGCACTCATCTCACACGCTAGTAAAGTAATGTTCAAAATTCTTCAACCCAGGCTTCAACAGTACATGAAGTGTGAACTCCCTGATGTTCAAGCAGGGTTTAGAAAAGGCAGAGGAACCAGAGATCAAATTGCCAACATTGGCTGGATCATGGAAAGAGCAAGAGAGTTCCAAAAAACATCTATTTCTGCTTTATTGACTATGCCAAAGCCTTTGGCTGTGTGGACTACAATAAACTGTGGAAAATCCTTCAAGGGATGGGAATATCAGACCACTTGACCTGCCTCTTGAGAAACCTGTATGCAGGTCAAGAAGCAACAGTTAGAACTGGACATGGAACAGCAGACTGGTTCCAAATAGAAAAAGGAGTACATCAAGCCTGTATATTGTTACCCTGCTTATTTAACTTCTATGCAGAGTACATCATTAGAAACGCTGGGCTGGAGGAAGCACAAGCTGGAACCAAGATTGCCGGGAGAAATATCAATAACCTCAGATATACAGATGACACCATTCTTATGGCAGAAAGTAAAGAAGAACTAAAGAGCCTCTTGATGAAAGTGAAAGAGGAGAATGAAAAAGTTGGCTTAAAATTCAACCTTCAAAAAACTAAGATCATGGCATGTGGTCCCATCACTTCATGGCAAACAGATGGGGGAACAGTGCAAACAGTGTCAGACTTTATTTTGAGGGGCTCCAAAATCACTGCAGATGGTGACTGCAGCCATGAAATTAGAAGACGCTTGCTCCTTGGAAGGAAAGTTATGACCAAACTACAGAGCATGTTAGAAAGCAGAGGCATTACTTTGCCAACAAAGGTCTATCTAGTCAAAGCTATGGTTTTTCCAGTAGTCATGTATGGGTATGAGAGTTGGACTATAAAGAAAGCTGAGCACAGAATTGATGCTTTTGAACTGCAGTGTTGGAGAAGACTCTTAAAAGTCCCTTGGACTCCAAGGAGATCCAACCAATTCATCCTAAAGGAAATCAGTCCTGAGTGTTCATTGGAAGGACTAATGCTAAAGCTGAAACTCCAATACTTTGGCCACCTGATGTGAAGAGCTGACTCATTTGAAAAGACCTTGATACTGGGAAAGATTGAAGGTGAGAGGAGAAGGGGATGACAGAAGATGAGATGGTTGGATAGCATCACTGACTTGATGGACACCAGTTTGAGTAAACTCCGGGAGTTGGTGATGGAGGCCTGGTGTGCTGCAGTCCATGGGATCACAAAGAGTCGGACACAACTGAGCAACGGAACTGAACTAAAGTGAACCTTGAGATGTTTAGACCATCTCCATGATGGCTTCCATTGAGACACAACTTCCACTATTCCCATCGTAAGCATTTTCCACTGAACATAAGCCTTCGCGATGGGGAAGACTATGATAAGAGCAGCCGCACAGTGGAGTCTACATGCTGACAAACTGCAGCCTCCTGCCGTCAGCCTCCCGAGCGAGCTTGAAGGTGAAGTCTTCAGTCTCAATCTTCAGGGACTACTTTTGCTGCTGCCCCCAGAGAGATGCTGAGTCAAAACGGCCCAGCTAAGCTACCTGAGGCTTTCTGACCCTCAGAACCTGGTGAGATAGAAAATGTTTGGTGCTTTAAGCTGTTGAGTTTGGGCACAATTTGTTACACAGTGGTAGAAAACAAACACAGATTCTAATTAAAAAAACAAAACATATTGTTAGTTTGGATTAAAAGAGCAAGACCCAGGACTTCCCTGGCAGTCCAGTGGTTAAGACCCCATGTCTGCACTGCAGGGAGCCTGGGTTCAATCCCTGGTTGGGGAATGAAGAACCTGCGTGCCACTTGGGATGGTCAGAAAATTAAAAAAAAAAAAAATTAGATCCAGCACTCCACATGCGTTAGGGTGGCTATTATTTTAAAAACAAAACAACAACAAATAGAAAATGACAAGTGCTGGCAAGAACAGCAGAACATTAGAACTCTGGTGCACTGCTGGGTGGGAATATAGAATGGTACGACCATGGTGAAAATAGCATGGTGGTTTCTCAAATAGGTAAAAGTAGAATTACTATTAATCAGCAATTCCATTCCTAGATATATACCTGAGAGAACTGAGAGCAGGGACTCAAATTCTTACACATCAGTGTTTCTAGCAGCGTTATTCACAATAGCCAAAAGATAGAAACAACCCAAATGTTCACTGATGGATGAATGGATTAACAAAATTAGATATACACACTCAATAAAATATTATTCAGCCTTTAAAAGGAATGAAATTCTGATATACACTACAGCATGGATAAACCTTGAAGATATGCTAAATGAAAGAAGTCAGACACAAAAGGAAAAAAAAAATTGTGAGATTCCACTTATACAAAGTACCTAGAGTAGACAGGTTGATAGGAGCAAAAAGTAGAATAGGAGTTACCAGTGACTGGAGATGGGACTTACTGTTTAAATGTGTACAGAATGTCTGTTTGGAATGATGAATAAGTTCTGGAAATGGACAGCAGTGACGATTGCACAACAATGGAAATGTACTTGATGCCATTGAGCTGTACACTTTAAAATGGTTAAAATGGTAAAATAAAGGGCAAGGATTTACTGTATAGCATAGGAAACTATATTCAAAATCTACAATAAACATTAATGGAATGAATTAAAAATATATATATATATATATAACTGAATCACTTTGCTGTATACCTGAAATTAAAACAATATTGTAAATCAACTAAATTTCAACAACAACAAGAAGAAAAAGCTACTTACATCATGGAGGAAAAATGGCCAAAATGATAAATTTTATCCTATGCATATTTTGCCGCAATCTAAGAAGTGGGGGTGGGGGGAAGCAAGACCAAATTATATGCTGCTTACAAGAAACCAGCCCTAAATATATAGATACAAATAGGTTAAAAGGAAAAAGAAGGAGGTAGATATGCTATGCTAAGTGATCAAAGAGAGCTAGAATGCCTATATTAAGCTATTTCAAGCAAAGAACATTATCAGAGATAAAGCAGGTCAATGCATCAAAAAGACACAATATCTTAAACATCATATGCTTAATAACTGAACTTTAAAATAAATGAAGCAAAAATTAACAAAACTGCAGGAGAAACAGACAAATCCACAATTGTAGTCTGAGATTTCAACAACCCTCTCTCAAAAACTATAAAACAAGAAAACATGAGACTAGTGAGGCTACACAGAGCTTGAATAACATTATCAACCTACTTAGTAGACATTTATAGATCACTGTCAAGAGCATAATATACATTCTTCTCAAGGACACACAAAACATTTACCAAGAGACTATATAGCTTAGGCGCTAAGATAAGCAATTCTGTAAATTTAAAAGGATTCAAGTCTTCCAAAGTATGTTCTTTAACCACAATGAAATAAACTTAGAAATGAATAGTAGGAAGAGATCTAGAAAATCCAAAATATTTGAATCCTAAATAACACAGGTCTGAATTGTTTGTGGTTCAAGGAAAAAAATCGCAAGGCAAGCCTAAAAATATTTTCCACTAAAAAGAAATGAAAACACAACATATCATCCAAGATACTATTTGGAAATCTGCAGCGCTATATGACTGTATCAAAAAACAGAAGAAATGTCTCAAGGACCTAATATGCTACCATAACAAGTTAAAAAGAAAAGAGCAAATGAAACAAAGAAAGTAGAAAAAAGGAACATAAAAGGTAATCAATAAAAGAGAAAATACATAAACAGTCAGAAAAAATCAATGAAATCAATTGCTGCCTCTTTAAGATCAATTAAACTGATAAACTTCAAGTCAGACTGAAAAAAAATTAGAGAAAACCAGAAAGGGCCAGTTTCAGCAATGAGTGAGGTAGTGAGAAAATCATTTCAGATTCTCTAGTTATGAAAGGGATAATAAATATTACAAACAACTCTAGACAATAAATTTGACAAACTGATGAATGGACAAATTCCTAGAAAGATAAATTACCAAAGTTTCCTCAAGAAGAAATGGATAACCTGAATAACCTTATGTCTTTTAAATAAATAAAAAAACTTCACCACAAAGGAAATTCCAGGCCCAGGTGGCTTTAATGATGACATCTAATAAACATTTAAGGAAGAAACTATTCTGATTCTATGCTGAAAAGGAAATAGTATTTCTCAACAGATTCTATGAGATTAGTATTATACTGACATCCAAACCAGATAAAGGTATTACAAGTAAACTAGACCAATATTCCTCATAAGCATACATGCAACAATTGTTAATAAAATTTTAGCAAATTGAACTCAACAATATATAAAGAAAAATAATACATCTAGACTCAGTGCTGTTTATCCCAGAAATGCAAAGTTGGCTTTATATTGAAAAATCCAGTAACATAATTTACCCTATTAACAGACTAAGTCCAGAGAAGGCGATGGCACCTTACTCTAGTACTCATGCCTGGAAAATCCCAGGGACAGAGGAGCCTGGTAGGCTGCAGTCCATGGGTTTGCGAAGAGACGGACACTACTGAGCAACTTCACTTTCACGCATTGGAGAGGGAAATGGCAACCCACTCCAGTGTTCTTGCCTGGAGAATCCCAGGAACGGGGGAGCCTGGTGGGCTGCCGTCTATGGGGTCTCACAGAGTCGGACACGACTGAAGCAACTTAGCAGCAGCAGCAGCTGCAGCAGCAAAGTCCAAAATGAGACCAAGAAAACAGATATGATTACCTCTAATAGATGAGGGGTAAAAGCATTTGCAAAACCTAATATCTATTACTGATAAGAACTCTCAGCCAACTAGAAATAGAGGGAAACTTCTTCAATCAGATAAGTAGCATCTACAAAACTCCTAAAATTAACACTGCACAAAGACCAAATACTTTCTTCCTAAGATGAGGTTCAAGGCAATGATGCCTTATGCAACATGCACTGGAGGTGATAGCTACTCAATAAAGGCAAGAAAAAGAACTGAAGGGCATCTGGACTGAAAGAAGAAGTAAAGCTGTCTCCATTTATGGATGACATGATGGTCTACAAAGAAAATTCTTTTGAATACACAAAAAGCTTCTAGAACTATTAAAGGAGACTAGAAAAGTCACAGGACACAAGATCAATATGCAAAAATCAATTGTATTTCTATAGACAGGCAACAAAGAATCAGAAACTAACATTGAAAAATATAATTTATAGTAACACTGGAAATATTAACTACTTAAGGACAAATCTGACAAAAGAAATGCAAGACTTTTAAATTTAAAATACAAAACCTTGCTGAGAGGAAGACCTAAATCAGTGGAGAGGCACAGGTTCACAGATCCAGTGACTCTGTACTCTTAAGCGACATCTTAAGAATCTCTACTAAATCTTTCACTAAACCTCACTAAATCTCTCCAGACTCAACACACTTCCAATAATAATCTCAGCAAGGTTTTTTCCTATAGGAATTGACATGCAGATTCTAAAACTAGTATGAAAATAAAAAGATTGAAACTCAGATCTACATAGAGAAAGGGTCTCACCAAAGAAGTAATGAGTGAAGGTAAAATAAAAATGTTATTTTTTCTTATTATTGATTGACTTAACAGATAGCAGATAATTCATAATAATAATAGCAACAATATTTGATTATATATGTTTATATATATATACACGGATGCTTGCTTATGTATAAATGGAATGATTTATATGAAAATCATTTATATATTTATATATAAATCATATATAAATTTATATATAATGATACACGGACTGGAGACAAGAATTAAGATTATTTGGTTATTATAAAGTATTACACTACACATGAAGTAGACTAGTGTTATTTGAAAGTAAATTTGGATTAGTTGTAAAGGTATATTGCAATTTCTAGGGCAATGACTTAAGTAAAAAGGAAGTATAATTGATATCCTATATAAGAAGAGAACATGCAATCACATAAAATGCTTTTTTAACCCCAAGAGGCAGAAAAATAATAGAAGACAAAAAAAAAAAAGGAGAAAAGAAAGGTAACAAATAGAATATAGCATTAAGTATGGTTCCAGCTGGTGCTATATATCCAAGATTTTAATCCATCCATATCATTAATCACTTTGAATATCAATGGTCTAAATATATCAGTTAAAGACAGGTATTGTCAGAGTGAGTTAAAAAGACCCAACTCTAGCTTGACTACAAGAAATTAAAACCACAGTGAGATACTACTAAACATCTAATAGAATGTCTACAGTTGAAAAGACTGATTCTACTAGGTATTGGCCAGAATGTGGAGCAACTAGAGAAAGCAATGGCAAGCCACTCCAGGACTCTTGCCTAGAAAATCCCATGGATGGAGGAGCCTGGTAGCCTGCAGTCCTTGGGGTCGCTGAGAGTCAGATGCGACTGAGCGAGTTCACTTTCACTTTTCACTTTCACGCATTAGAGAAGGAAATGGCAACCCACTCCAGTGTTCTTGCCTGGAGGATCCCAGAGATGGCGGAGCCTGGTGGGCTGCCGTCTACGAGGTCGCACAGAGTTGGACACGACTGAAGCGACTCAGCAGCAGCAGCAGCAGTGGGGCAACTGAAGCTGTTATACACAGCTGATGGGAAGGCAATGTGGCACCAACATTCTAGAAAACACTTTGGCAGTTTACTAAATAGCAAGAACAGCAACCAACCTACCTCTGTATGACCTGGTCATTTCTCTCCTAGCTCTTTACCCCAGAGAAATGAAAGCACATGTCTGTACATGTCAACATGAATGTTTGTAAGAATTTTCTCTTTGATAATCAAAGAACAGAAATATCCTAAATGTTCTCAATAGGAGAATGGATGAACAATTGTGGAACAACTATATAGTGAGATACTACTCAGCCAACAAAAGTAATGAACTATTGATACAGGTAAAAACATAGATAAATCTCAAAATAATAATGTTGAGCAAATGAAGTCAAACAAAAACATGCACACTAGATAAAGCCATTTGTATAAAATTCTAACACGTGCCAACCACTCTATAGGACAGAAAGCAGATCAATGGTTGCAGGTGGATGGGGTAAGGACAGAAGACAGAGACTACAAAGAGACACAAGGGCATTTTAGGGGATGATGGATATATGGTATTTTCATCATTTCAATTGTGGTGATCGTTTTGTAAGTGCATACATAGGTCAGCGTGTATCAAGTTGTACATTTTAATGTGAAGTTTACTGTTTGTTAATTACACCTCAGTAAAGCTGTTAAAATTTTTAAAGCCCTTAAAATAAATACAGAGTATATCAGGCTTTGCAGTGCCAACACAAAAGACAAGGGATGGGAAAGCCCAAGGAATTGGTAAGAGAAGGCATAGAACACATGCCATGAGAGAGATGTCAATCCAGATTGGAGCAAGAAGATGGAAAGCCCCAGAAGGGATGTTTCCAAGGATCAAAATTAAGGACAGAGCTTAGTTGGTGTGTTTGAATGCACCTGTTAAAATACTAAGGAAATTCTGTTCTATTGGAAAATGTGGAGGGAGTTAGAGATAGATGCATAGAAAACTGAGTAAACAAAATGAGGCCATTATTAATTCCAAAGAATTGAAAAAAGTTGTACATCGTGGGAAATGTAATGGTGGTACAGAAAGTATCGGTGTCCAAAACATATTTATAGTGGCATAAACAAGGAAGTAAAGATTATTTATTTAGCCGAATTCAAGGACTTCCCTGGTGGCTCAGACGGTAAAGTGTCTGTCTACAATGTGGGAGACCTGGGTTCGAGCCCTGAGTTGGGACGATCCCTTGGAGAAGGAAATGGCAATCCACTCCAGTACTGTTGGCTGGAAAATCCCACGGACAGAGGAGCCTGGTACGTTACAGTCTACGGGGTCGCAAAGAGTCGGACACGACCGGGCAACTTCACTTCACTTCATATATGGTATTGGAAGAAATGGAGGAAGAGGAGCAGGGATTGGTGTGTAGCTGAGTGGTTGGGGAGAGTGTGTAAGAGGGCTAGAATCACAACTCCCCTGCCAGGAATTTAAAAGACAAAAATCTAAAAGCATCAGCAAAGAATATAATTTGGTGAAATGATGAAGGTGTTCAGTGGCTTACTTGTGGTCACTATTTTGCAATATATACCTGGTCAAATCATCACATTTTATAACTTTTGTGCCAGTTATATCTCAATAAAGCTGGGAAAAAATAGTAATATAAGCATTTTTTGTAGACAGGTGCGCAGAGACTTAAGCTGGGTAAAATAAAAATAGTTACCTGTATGGAGTAGGAATCAGGGTAAGGAAGAAGACTGAGGCAGTAGACTGCTGATTGTTATCAAAATCAGATATTCTTTGTCTTTTAAAGCTGTATATAAAGATCTCTCTGTGACCAAATAAAATTTAAGACAGTGTGTGGAAAGAATGTTCAATAACTGTGAATTCAGTGGGTTTGACTTTTATTTTCTTCTGCTTATTTATACTTGCCCAGAGTTTTCCCAAGTCTATTTATTACTATCATAAAAGAATAAAATAAGTGAGTCAATAAATGCAAGTGAACAAAAAGCCCATCCTGTTTACAATGCTCAATAAGGTAAAGAAAAAAAACTTTGAAAAGAAAGTAGAAATCGAGATGGAAAATCCCAGAATCAGAGCAGCTGGCAATGCTCCTGATTAGCAGTGCCCAGGAGCAGCCTTCCCGGGGAAATCACCGATCGTTCCAGGATGGAAGCCTGGCTTCCTGAGAACCTGAGGCTTGCTGCTGACCACTGTGAGGGTTAGACCTCTGAGGCATTCTCACACACTTCACATCCACACAGCCTACCAGCACCACCACACACACACCCCCACCACACACATCCCACCACACACACACACACACCCATCACCAGCAAATGCACACACTCTACCACACACACATCCACCCCACCACCTGCCACACACACGCCCCACCACATCCATCCCACCACACACACACACACACACACACCCCACTACCAGCAAATACACACATCCCATCACATACACCCTGCCACACACGCACACCACCACGACCAGCATACACACATTCTCACCACACACATCCCACCACACATACACACATCCCACCACATAAACATCACACATACCCCACCACACACACACATACTACCAACATACACACCACCAGCACACACACATCACATCTACCATCACATATACCCCATTACATCAACACACACGTGCCACCACACATACACACCACATATAACCCTCACATACAGCACTACCAGCAGCAACACCATGACCAACACACACCACCACCACCAAAAATGTTACACATCACCACCAACTACACCCCATCACCACCACTGTCTCACACACACACCATCAAAGATTCAAAAGAATCCTGCCATCACTAACGGGCCACCTTCCCACACCTACAACCTCACCTCAACAACATCTCCCACTTGGAAACACCAGTGTCCAGACCTCTCTCCTTCAGAGGGAAAGTGAGAGGTTAAAGAGGGACACTGTGAGTGGAAGGGAAGTGAGAAGTGGCTGAGTGCTGTTTTAAAAAGAACTTCCTAAAGTTTCCAGGGGGAAAACTAGAAAAGTGGGTCCTTTGCAATAATGATCTCATTGAATTCCAAACAATAATTTATGTCCCCTTTTTGACAGAAAAGGAATCAAAAGCTGAGAGAGGTCAAAGAATCTTTCCAAGTTCCCAAAGTCAAGGTTAGAAAGTGGATGCCTCCATCCTTCCCTGGCCCTGTCTCCCTTCCAGCCTTCCTTCTTCATTTTTTTTTCCTTCCAAAAGTATTTATATGGCACCCAGGCATGACACTACCGTCTGGGTCTTCATGGAGCTTACATTCTAGTGGGAGAGCTAGAATAAATAAGTGAAGAGAGCAGTTGCAGCTATTTACTAGCACTGTGACACAAATAGAACCTGGTGAAGCAATTGTAACTGAGTGAGCGTGGGATGGGGGGTTTATTTTTTTATTTTTATTTTTTGCTATAGTTTAGAATTATCTATATTATTTCATTTTATTTTATTTTAAATTTTATTTTTACTTTATTCTACATTACAATACTGTATTGGTTTTGCCATACATTGACATGAATCAGCCACAGGTGTACACAAGCTCCCAATCCCGAGTAAATGGGCAGGAAAGACCTCTGAGGAATCAAGGTTTGGGCTGAGCCCTGAATGATAGGGTGTAGAAAGATTGAGGAGCAGAGTGTTTCAGGTACAGAGAAGAGAAAGGGCAAAGACCATAAGATGAAGGTGGATAAAAGTCATATAACTCCAAATAGCACGGTGAACCCCAACAGCAGGGATGTGAACACTCCTTATTGGGCTCCCTGGGAAGCTGACTCTGAAAGTGAGATTAAAGTCTAGGACCATTGTTGTGGAGGGCTCTTGGGAACAACTCGTGTGAAAAGTAAAGGCTGCAGGACTGGTCAGAGGGAAGAACTGAACCGTGTTTCAGCCTCAAGTTACTTTGAAGAAGAACTCTGACCTTAGCATAGCAGACTTGCCAGGCTTGAGGATTCAGCCATCTCTGGAGCTCCACTATCCTGATAATTAAGTCCCAGACTTGACACTCAGCTTCTTCTCCTTTCAGGTTGCAGGTGATCTCCTTACATGCGATCAGAAAGGACCCCTGGCTTTCACATTTGACCTTTTCGATTGCTCATCCGCAGCCGCCCACATCTTTCTCAAACACATCAGTAATTCTCAGTAACAACCTCCCTACTCCATTGCTCCCCCTTTCTGTCAGACTCTCAAATATGTAAGATACTGTCCCCACGAGTGTGGGCTTTCTGGGTGGCACTAGTGATAAAGAACCTGCCTGTCAATGCAGGAGACGGAAGAGATGAAGCTTCTATCCCTGGATCAGGAAGATCCCCTGGAGGAGGGCATGGCAATCCCCTCCAGTATTCTCGCCTGGAGAATCCCATGGACAGAGGAGTCTGGTGGGCTACAGTCCCTGGGGTCACAAAGAGTCAGACAAGACTGAGGTGACTTAGCAGGCACTCACCAGTGTATTCCTTTCCATGGATACAGTATTCCATCCAAGTTCATTACGAAGCTCTTAACAAAGTTCGCAGCATGCTTTGGGCAATCAGGGCTCCACCACAAGGGATGGGGTCCTCTTGGCCAAGTGGCCAGTGAATGGTTGAACTCCAAATGTCTCAAGGAGAGTCGGTCAGCTTCCTCAAACCAGTCCTGGCAGCAGAATCTCTCAGCGGGAGACATGAGTATGGTAAATACGCTGGGGAGAGCTCTCTGAATCAACCCCTGAGGGGCTGTGAAAGAAGTACAATTAGCCAGAAGGAGCTGAACTCTGATATCTTTGTAACAAACCTCAGCCAGTTTCACAGGGTGATCGGGAACTGGAGTGGCTCTTCAGACTTGTCCCAGGTTGAAGCAGGGGCTGGTGGGTTTGTACCTCTATATCAACAAATCAGACAGAGCTGCCTTGTGGGATGGGGGCCATAACTTTGCAAGTAGCAATGGCCTTCAGCCAAGGGTCGTGTCCAGGAGGGACTCAGCTGGGAGCTATCACTAGGCAACATTGCCAGTAGCTGGGAGCATGAGAGCTTGGGTTCCCAAGGGGGTTCTGGGGAGTATGTGGGGACAGCCACCCCAGGCCAGTTTGGACACTTCTAATGCGAAGAACAATTAGCTTCCTTCCCTGAGGTCTCCGTGGAATCAACATCTGGAGGCTGAGGGCCTGAGGCCCCTTACAAGTAGCAAAAGAATTTGGACAGGATGCGTTTAATCTTGAGCTAATGGTACAATGCTCCGCCAAGATAAACTTCTCAACCTCAACATATTTTATTTTGAAAAAAAATGTTATTGTCAGGTACAGGGAAATTCCTCCCCCACTCAGGCTGCCAGGCCAAATGACATCATCACTGGCCGGGGCCTCTTGTGTGGGGTATTATCTTTTCTTCATCTGAGCAGATCTCTCTCCTGCACAGACCCACCTCCCAAAAAGCTGGCCACAGTTTCTAAAGTAATTCTAGCCTCTGACAGCTGCAGGAAAGAAAGAAATGTGACTTGAAAACAGACATTTTTGGATGTCACGTTTTTAACCACCAGGATCTGCTGGATTTCTTCCCACCCCCCGGCTCTGGGTGGAATTCAAAAGGGAACTTAAGGGAGTACTAGGAGTTTATTTTTCATTCCTTACATTTCTATTGAGTACCCACAAAGTGGCCCATGGGGTGGTAATTATGAATGGTAATGACCGGCCTTCACTGCCTATTTGGGGCCAGGCCCTGAGCATAGTTGTTATGTCTGCAGCCGGTAGAAAGATGCTAAAATTACCCTAGTTGTCTAGAAGGGGAGACAGAGGCTCATCTAGGTTAAGATACCCTATCAAGATAGTAGTAGAACCAAGCCAGGGAGAAGGGCCTTCAATTTCAAGGGTTCAAGGGTTTTCCATCCATCATGGAATCTAACAAAGTGAGAAAACTTGACACACACCTGTTGAAGAAATAACTGAGTCACTAGGCGATCCACAGGGTGCAAGGGAGGCAGCCTTTCTCTGTTCACCTGTGCCTGCTTCCACAATCTGTCCTGTCTACACTATGACACCTGGATTGGCTTCTTAGGAAGGTCCTGCACCCTCCAAGAACTCTAGAACACTCTAGAACTGCCCAGACCCTGGCAGAACCTCTACTGGCAGGACAGGCAGTCCAGGCCCAGGAAGGGGCTGCTTCTTGGCCCTGAGCCCTCTGCTCTTGGTTGCAGGAAAGCTGTGCTCAGCTGGTGTGTTTCCCATCTTCTCAGAACTGGCCCTGAGTTCTTCCAGCCCTGCCCTCAGGGGATTTCCTTTAGGACTGGGATGATGCCAAGGATAGGATAGATGGGGGCAGAAGAGAGGGTCCCAGAGCCACCTGCATTGTGGGATCTCAAGACAAACAAAGAAGTGCAGGGAATAAACACCATCTTTGTTTTGGGCACAGTTTGATGTCAAATCCTAGATGTACTTACTCACTTAGTCCTCAAAGCTTTTTCAGAGACATTTTTCCTGCAGTTGTCAGGACTGAATTCACCAGTCCCATTTTAGATAACAGAAGTCAGAAAAGCTACCTGACTTGCTCAGGATCACCCTCAAGCACCAAGGTGAAGGCCTTCAAGTCCACTGCTTTTTGCCCCCACTTTCGTGGCCCTTCAGCTAGAAATCTGAGAGAGGGATAGTGTATTCTAGTACATGGAAGAGAGGCTTTGGAGACAGAAGAGCTGGGTGTTAATCCTGGTCACTAGCTCAGTGACCTTGGGGGAGTTGCTTAGCTCCTTCTGGCCTCAGTTTTACCCTCTGTAAAATGGACTGAGTATGTCTTGCATTAAAGAGATTGTTCTGAAGATTAAAGGATATTGCAGCAATAGTGAAGCTGGCCCTTGCTGTTGAAATAAATCTTATGTCTCTCTTCTCCTTCTCAAACATGTACAATTATTCCTGCATCATTGTGTGACTGTCATTGTATGTTTATATTTACCTGTCTTATTCAAAGAATATTTTGAGGCAGCTGATAAGTAATGAGCCTGAAGTAGAAGAATTCTGTCCCCTTGAATCCTTGTTCTTCAGGTGTCAGTGGAGGTAGGTATGTCATCTCTGAGATGCAGGAAACAGAAGTACAAATCCTTTCTTTAAAAGGCACCGACCCAGGCTGAGGACGAAGCTGCACCTGGCCTGCAGGAGCTCTGCTTTCCTCTCCAGAACCCGCTCTCACCTTTTCCCTCCAACTTTTGCTTCGCTATGCAGCCCTAGCTCTGAGCATTTTCAATGCTCTTCCTTCTGTCAGGAACATTCTCCATCTGGCTGACTCACCTGGTCACTTCAGTCCTTCATTTTCTCATCCATTCAGGGCTGACTGAGTTGCTCACTACACCAAAACAGTGTGCTGTGACATTCCAGCGAGGAGACAGTCAAGAAACAAGCATACGTGAACAGGACTGCTGTTACGAATGAGTTCTCAGAACAGGAGAGCAGGGGAGAGAATCGAGAGCGGCCAGGTGTGGTGTCAGACAGGACACTCTGGAAATACGTGTTCAGAGGAGAGGGCGGGGGGTAGAAAGGGATGAGAGTAGGAGGCATCAGGGTGGAACGAACTTACATGCAAAACCCTCAGTGGGGATAAACTTGATGTGCGTGAAGAGAGAAGGGGATAGGGATCCAGGCACCCCCACTCCTTGCGGGGCCTTGAATGTATGCTGCTAGGGATGGTGGATTTGATTGTCTTTCTGACCTTCTAGGAATGAAAGATCTTGGCTCCTGTGGGCCGCTGGGCAGAGAGCGGAGTTGTGAGGGCACACACTGCAGTCAGCCCAGAAGAGATTGCTCCCTGGGGCAGACCACCTGTCCAGGGCTAGGCGGACACACGGCGGGGCTCAGAGTGAGACTGGGCCAACCCATCACAGCCAGCCTGGCTCAGAGATGGAGGGAAGTCCTGCCGGACCCTCTGAGAGAGACCCTGCGGACTACAGGTCACACTCGTCCTCTCTCCCAGCGCACAGCTCCTTCTTAGTTTCCCGAGGCCGCTATTGTGAAGTACCTCAAGCAGCGTGACTTCAAACAACAGAGACATATTCTCTGGTGGTTCTGGAGTCTGGAACTCTGAAATCATGCAGTGACAAGGCCACACTCCCTCCAAAGGCGGTGGGGAGAAGACATGCTGTCTCTGCGAGCTTCTGGTGCGTCCCTCGGCAATTTCGAGGATTCCCTGGTTTGCAGCCACGTGGTTCCAGCCTTTGCCTTTGAAGTCATGTGCCATTCTCTCGTGACTCTGCCTTCACCTGGCTTCTTTCTTCTAAGGACTCTGGTCTTTTGGCTGGGGGACCCTCTACTCCAGCATGACCTCATTTTAACTCTGGTGACATCAGCAACAGCCCTGCCTCCAGGTAAGGTGGCCCTCTGCGGGTTAGAGCACCCACACACCCTTTTTATTGCAGGAGGTGGGGCCCAATTCAGCCTATCACACCTTTCCCGCCTCCCTAACAAAGGGCCTTTCAGCCTCTGATGGGCACTCCCACTGAGGGCCCCTGGATGCAGTCAGCTCTCCTGCTGGAAATTCCCTCTTCTGCCTCCCTCCCACAAATATTTATCAAGGGATTCATAGAGTCCAGGAACACTGCCAAGTCCTGGTGCCCGAAAGTAAACAAAACAGCTAGTGGGAAGGCTGACATGGCCTCCTCCTGGACCCAGGTTTCCCTTGGGGCCACACAGAGCACCCTGGCCCGCCCTGAAAAGGGCTCTTCAGATATCCGAGGATGGCAGTGTGTTTCCTCAAGTCTCCCTCCAATGAAACACCTTTGTTTTCTTTACTTATTCCTCAAATAGGGTAACAAGATAAATATTTTATGGACCAAACCAGGACAGTTTTGGGAGTGAGAGTGGTTGCTATTAGTAATGACTGTACAGAGAAGACAGGCTAAACTCTAAGTCTCCCAGGCTGACCTCTCTGTGGGATTACTTCATGGGGCACAGATTTCCAGGTCCTTTGTTCTGCTCTCTTCTGGGTAGTTTGTAATCTGTCTCCTTTTAAATCATTGCTCCCAGAATTAACCGCCATCAGTGCTTGGCTCAGTGAAAAAGCTAAATTGGCCAGGGGCTGGTTACAACAAATGTGCCAAACACCTTAACAGAGGTGAGAGGGTAGTATCATGGAACCCCCGAGGAAGCAACAATGAATTCTTTCTCAGAAGGCTGGAGATGGCTGCAGAGGAGCTGAGGTCTGCAATGGATCTTCCAGAGAACAGAAATTTCCCAGCAGGAAAGTGATGGGCATCTTGGGAGGGGCATCATTGTCAGGTCGTGATGGAGGGGAAGGGCTTACCCCAGGGGCTCAGCGGTAAAGAATCACCTGCAATGCAAGAGCTATAGGAGATGTGAGTTTGATCCCTGGGTCGGCAAGATCCCCTGGAGGAGGGCTTGGCAACCCACTCCAGTATTCTTGCCTGGAGAATCCCATGGACAGAAGAGCCTGGCAGGCTACAGTCCATAGGATTTCACAGAGTCAGATATGACTGAAGTGACTTAGCACACTCAAAGGAGAGGAGAGCAAGCTTCCTCACTCACCTGCTTCTGATGGAGACATGCTATTCTTCCCTACAGCCTGTGAGGTCTCCTCTGAACTAGCTTTCCTTTGATTAAATTATGGGATATGATGAGAAAGACACACTTGCCCCGGATATCTGTGGTTCAGTCATACTTCTGATCTTCTGGTTTGTTCTAAGGAAGAACAGCCAAAATACAGGCAGAACCTAGCCAATGAGGGGTAAGTAGCTTAATCCAGGAGTCATGGCACTTCCGAGTCCCAGTGGGAGAGGGTCATTTACAAGCATTTGCTGAGACAAGGGTCACTGGTGGGTTTGCGCTGGTCTCTGTGGGCTCGAAGATCACGCTTGATCACGGCTCCCAAAGAAGTACAGCTAGTGAGCAAGACACACGCGTGCTATGAACTTCAAGTCCTGCCAAAACTTCTAAGGACTGTCACACCCCTTTACAAGTTTTCCATATATTTTGGGAACACAGGGAGAAGTTCCAACTGGAGGAGTGAAATTGAATTTTCACTGCAGCACTTCCAGGGTTTTGATGGCCAAATGGGGCTTTAGAGCTAGGGAAAGGGTGGGCGAGAGGTGTGGAAGCACAAAAAAGGCCTGGAGTAGGACTAGCCTTTGGGGCTGCCCTGAGGGGGTGGGGGGGCAGGTCAAGAAGGTGACCTCAGGAAGCGCCACCATCATGCCTGGCCAGCCACCTGTATCCTGGCCTTCCCTCTGAGCAAGGTCTGAATGCCAGTGCAGGAACTGGCCGGGAAGAGGGGAGGGCAGCGAAGATCGAGGGAGATGACTTGGACCCACAGACAAGTAACACACCACCACTGCTGGCTCCCCTGGTCAGCTGGCTGCACCTGCCCCCCTCCCCTTGGAGACCAGCCCTACATCAGAGGTGTGGAACCCCTCCTCCAAGGTGGGTGGTGGTGGTTCTCTAGAGCGATGACCCGTTGTAGTGCTGGACTTCATCCAGACCCAACACCGTCCACAGCCCAGGCTGATAAGCTACAAGCATAGCCTCGCCAACCCTCTGAAAGCTTAGTCTGCCACGAGACCATCGTGGACAGGCGCTGGGACCAGGGGTGTGAACCCTGGCAGTGGCTGCGAGAGATGTTCAAACCTCCAGATGGTCCTTGTTCTGTGCTCTCCTTTCTGGGGTGAGAGGGAAGTTCTTCAGGGACATCTGGAGTTCAAGCATCAGGTCTGTCTCAACTCACCTGAGTGGAGAAGCCTTTCTCTTTTCTAAGCTCTGGGTCTCCTGCTGGACCATCTATCAGATGGTACTCCAGTTGGTGGTTTCTTCATCTTCATTGTCTTTGGACTGTGAACAACCTGAGGGCTGGCAATGTGGCTTGCTCATTTTCAGATGCTCAGAACTGGTACCCGGTAAGTTGAAAGTGAAAGCGATAGTCTCTCAGTCATCCCTGACTCTTTGGGATGCCATGGAATGCAGCCCGTCAGGCTCCTCTGTCCATGGGATTTTTCCAGGCAAGGATACTGGTGTGGATTGCCATTTCCTTCTCCAGGGGATCTTCCTGGCCCAGGGATCAAACCTGGGTTTCCTGCATTGCAGGCAGATTCTTTACCAGCTGAGCTGCCATGGAAGCCCCTGTACCCAGTAGGTAGTCCACAAATGAGGAGTGAAAGAGGAAGCCCGTGGATGAAGGAAGATCTGAGGATGAATCATCTGGAGTTCTGGAGATAAGAGAAGATGAGGAAGAGGGGAATGGGACTACATTCTGGGTTGGCTTGTAGGGTTCATCCGTGAAAAATACTGCAAAATTAAACTTTGTGGCTGTGTGATTACCAGTGTAAATCCAGGCATGATTCATCATTAGACAGTCATTATTATATTCATTCTTTTTCTTCTGATTAAAAAAATTTAATTTAAGCCTTTGGGGGCCCCCAGGCATGACATTTACTGGGCTGTAACTGATAAGACAGTCATGGACTGTGAACAGGGTGGTCAAATAGTAATGGTTAGTCCCACTCAGCTACCAGACAGTCAAAACCAGAACAAGTTCCCGAAGGCTCCCCAGCCTTCCACTATGCCAGACCTCACCCCTTGGCTGGATGGATCAGGGGAAGAACTGCAGGCTCTGGAGGGAGGAGCTGCTATAGTGGACAGAGGGACCCTTGGGGAGTGTGGCTCTGAGGTCTTTACCACCTGGAAAGGAAGGGTTTCCATCTTTGAAAACTGGGTGTGGACATGCTGGCACGCATGCAGGTCTTCTATGAGCCCTGAATGGAGGCAGAAATAATGAAATTAGCTCACTGCACAGAAGCCAGACGACTCCAAAGGAGGAGGTGCGGGCTCACGTGGTGGTCCAGTGCTTAAGAATTTGCCTGCCAGTGCAGGGGACACTGGTTTGATCCCTGGTCTGGGAACTGGGATCCCACATGCGGCAGGGCAGCTAAGCCTGTGAACCTCAACTACTGAGTCCTCACCCTAGAGCCCTGCTCTGCAACACGAGAAGCCACCGCAGTGAGAAACCAGAGCCCTGCCACGGAGAGCAGCCCTCGCTCACTCCCAGCATCTAAAGAAAGCCTGTGTGCAGCAACAAAGACCCAGTACAGCCAAAAACAAATAAATGAAGCCCGAATGCCAGGTTTCTGATCTGGGTAACAGGTGATAGGAACATCACTGGAAGAGAGAATTTGGCAGGAGGAGTAGCTTGAAGGGAAGACATTGAGTTCAGTTTGGGATACCATAAAGGTGATGAATCTCTGGAATTTCTAGGAAGCAGTTTCTGCAAGCATTGAATAGATAGTATTAGTTGTATTAGTTGCTCAGTCGTGCCCGACTCTTTGTGACCCATGGACTGCAGCCCACCAGGCTCCATTGTCCATGAGATTTTCCAGGCAAGGATACTGGAGTGGGTTGCCATTTCCTTCTCCAAGTTAGATGAACAGATAGGTATAGTTTTTTAGGAAATAAGGTGAAGATGCAAATTGAAATCTGGAAGGTAAAGTTGGCACATAGTAGGACCTCAGTAAATCAGTCCTGGGATGAATCAGAACCCCTCACACCAACACTTCTGCCCCAGGCTCATTGGCTGATTAGAATGAGCCCACACAGACTGACTTGAAGGGGAAACACAGAACATCTTTTGTCTGATTACGATCGAAGCAGACAACTGGAGGGCATATTTTAGCTCCAGCTACCCAAGGTGTAGGGCCTGTGGGGGCTTACTGCTGTCAGAAGTCAGCATGAGGGGCCAGCAAGAGCTTGTCTTATTATCTTGTGCCTTGAAGATCTGGGAGGCATAGGAGAAGAAATAACATTTTCTAAAACCCTGAAGAAATAGTTCTTTTCTGTTCACATCTATTTCCCTGAGAGTATTTTTTTCCACTGTGTTGATAGATATTATATAATCACATTGTTTAAATATTTGAGATGGTGATTACACCACCATTCAATTTTAATTGCTGCTTCTGTTAACATTGTCAGACATTCTCAAGGAAAATTAATTAGGACCAACCAAACAATTGATTGATGATCTTTAAAATCCAGGCTTTCAGAAACTAACCAGTTTCCAAACCCAACGCTATAAATACACAGTGAATTTAGATCACAGAGCTTATCACTTTAAGGATGTTTTCCCCTTAAGCCACATGTTAATCTTACCACTAATAAATAAATATGCAAAGTATACAATTAAGAATCACAAAATTTATTTTTACACAAAAATTCCTTCTATAGTGAGTCTGATGCTTCTCTCACCTCTGCCTGAATCCTGTGACAGTCATCTCAGCACTTACTACTGAGATAGTCCCATCCATTTTCAGTTCTAGTTACCAAATTCTAGTTTTAGTTACCAAATTCTTTCTCCTGTTGTTAAGACTGAGGATTCCATTCCCAGACACTGCCTCCTGTTATTTGTAAATTTCACTCTCTGGAGCAACATGGACAGCTTCTGTTTCTAGTCTGAAGATTCCTTTGAGAACTGAGTCCTGGGGAAATAGACTCACTAGATGCTAGCCTTTGGTGCCTAGTGTTATACCAGGGAGAGGCTCTTGCGAGTCTGTGCATGCTAAGTCGCTTCAGCGAATCTGACTCTTTGTGACCCCATGGACTATAGCCCACCAGGCTCCTCTGTCCATGAGATTCTCCAAGCAAAAATACTGGAGTGGGTTATCATGCCCTCCTCCAGAGGATTTTCTCAACGCAGGGAGTGAACCCATGTCAGCTGACTTCGTATTCCATGGTGGTGGTGTAAGTCTACAGAATTACAGGATTTGAGAAATCTTTCAGAAGGAATTCTGAACAGATTCGTAAGTTGCTGCAGTTTTATTCAGATGTCATTTACATAAAGGACAGTGCACCCTAAGATCTACGTAGGCCATCATCACTTCCAATGCTGATGGGGGTCAGCATTGAAGAAGAGAGAGAACATGCTATACTGAGTATGTTAAAATCAAATTGACCAAACAAAGGTCCGTCTAGTCAAAGTTGTGGTTTTTGCAGTAGTCATGTATGGATGTGAGAGTTGGACTATAAAGAAAGTTGAGCACCAAAGAACTGATGCGTTTGAACTATGGTGTTAGAGAAGGCTCTTGAGAGTCTCTTGGACAGCAAGGAGATCCAATCAGTCAGTCCTAAAGGAAATCAGTCCTGAATATTCATTGGAAGCAGTGATGTCGAAGCTGAAACTCCAGTACCTTGGCTACCTGATGTGAAGAACTGACTCATTTGAAAAGACCCTGATGCTGGGAAAGATTGAAGGCAGGAGGAGAAAGGGATGGTAGAGGATAAGATGGTTGGATGGCATCACCGACTCAATGGACATGAGTTTGCGCAAGCTCTCTGGGAGTTGGTGATGGACAGGGAAGCCTGGTATGCTGCAATCCATGGGATCACAAAGAGTCGGACAGGACTGAGTGATTGAAGTGAACTGAAAATCAAATTGTATGTACAAGTGTATATTGATTACAAATTTAAAACTTCTGTTCATGACTTTTAATACAATCTTGAAGACTGCATCAGGGAACCTGTAGAGAGGCAACTTTATAAACAAATGTGCTAGAGAGACTCCCACAGGCTGCAACAAAGTTCCCATGTGCTGCAACTAAGACTCGACATAGCCAAATAAATAAATCTGTAAATAAATATTAAAAACAAATAAAATAAAATATGGACAACTTCTTTGAAAAATTCAAGTAGAAAAATAAATAAAGATTTCTTTACCATCCATCCCCTCAGTCCTTAAATCCCAGCCCCAACAATTCCACTAAACAGTTTGATATACAACCTTTCAGATATGCATGAATGAGAACATATGATGTTTTCCCTTCCAAAATGAGGTCATGCTGTATGTTGTTCTACAGCTTCCTTTTTCATCTATCACTAGAGCCATGTATGGTTCTGATGGGTTTGAAAAGAAGTTATACATTATTCTTAGCCATGCATTACTCTGATGGATTTTTAAAGAAGGGTATCACTAGAAATAATGCCAGTGAAATGTGATGTTTTGAGTCCATGGTTCTAAAGAGTTGGATGAAAGCAGAAAAACTCAGGTTAATATCCGACTATTTCATTTTGAAAATATGGCAGAAATTCAGACAGCAAGTGGGGAAATAATCTAGATAATTAGGGAATTCTGAATGAGTGGGGATTATTTTGTAATGTTGTTGATCGTCTCTACAGTTACATGGCACTTCCTCATTTATGTCGCAGTTGGCAATGGCAGCAATCCTGCAAGGATGGAGGGGTTAATTACCCCCATTTTAAGCCTGAGAAGACTGAGGTGCAAAGAAGTGTCCATGCAGCTGGGAGACCAGAAGTTGGGAGCGAGGATTGGGGTTGTGTTGGATTGCTTAACAAACCTACTTCTCCCTGAGCTGACTTATCAAGGTCCTCAGCCAGCAGATGAACCTACAAAGGAGCACCCCTTGGTATCTGACCTCATGGATCATGCAGAACTGAGGCTACTTCCTCAGTTTCTGTGGAATGCTGTTTTGGGACCTCTGGCTTAAGGGCTGGGTTCCTTTTCATCTAAACAGAGTTGTAAATGGCTCACAGTGTTTGGTGAGCACCTCTGAAGTGCTTGTCCCTTGTTGAAAATCACCGAATGCAGGACAGTGGAGCCTGCACTGGGCTGGCATTCTGGCTTCAGTCCCAACCCATGTGTGTTCATTCCTCTCAGGATGCTGTCACTGCAGCTCCCTGAGGGGTGGCTTGGACTAGAGGAGCTTTTCTTGGCTTGGAGTTGGCGTCCTTGGGGCCTCCGTGAAGGTGGAGAAGGGACCTTATTCGCCTCCCAGGTTCAATCAGTGAAAATCTCCTGTATTCATCCTCATGGTTTCGAAGGTGAATGAAGAGCCCAGGATTATCTAAGATTGACTTTGGGTTTTAATGGAGCAGAATGAGGACAAAGAGAACCAGAGACCCCGTCTGGCACTCAGTGATGATGCTTGGAAAGTTCGCCAGGCTGTGTAGCCCTGTCTTCTCAGTGGAAGTTAGGCGAGATGCTGTGGGAAGAAAACAGGCACACTTGGCTCTAGGACAGCACCCATGTCTGAGGGTCTGGTTCTCCTTGGCTCTGATTAGCAATGATGAGACTAGAAGACCCAGGTTTTCTCTGGGCCACTCACAGAGGGGATTATGGCTCTTATCTGGCAGTATGGTGGATGGGGGTTCTTCAGTGAGCCAAACAGGAGGAGCGAACTGGCAAAACCTCTTTTTCCTTCTCCCCAGCCTTTCCAAAGCCTTGGAGTATGAGAAATGAGCATCAGATAGAGAGAAAGACAATCTTCCTTGGGAGCCTAAGCAGACTCTGCGGAAAAGGTGACACATGCTTGGGTTCCCATCTTCAGGAGGCACTGGGAGCCTTGCTTAACTTAATCTGTTTTCTGCAGGAGTCCCCAGCCCTGGATCTGCAAGGTGAACCTTTGTGAGGGTCCTGGAGCCAGTGGCTTCTCTCAGCCCTCCACTCGTGAGAACTGTCCACCTCACACTCGTATCTGAACATTTCATTCCTTCCTCATAAAACTAAATGCACTACCTCTAAACCCATCCCAGGAGAATGGAGAGAACTGTAGGTTTCAACAGCAGGAGGAGATGAAAGTCAGAAACTTCTGCTGCTTTGGTAAGAGAGTACCAGGGATTCTGATTTGTGAGTTTTGGTTTATCTAAATTCTTGACTTTCAATCTGAGTTTAAAAATCTTAAAGATGCCCAGAGGTTCTTTGGAGGGGGCCAAAAGAGAAATGAGAAAGTGGCGTTCAGGGTCCCCTATTTTCATATCAATCAGACCTATTCCATTTATGTCTCATTTTTTTTTAAAAATCAGGGTTTAGTGTAAAAGTTATTTTTTTTTTAATTTTTAAAATAGTTTTGAGGACTTCCCTGGTGGTTCAGTGGTAAAGAATCCACCTGCCAAAACGTGAAGCACTAGTTCGTGAAGAACTCATCACAAGTTCTTCCCTGGCCTGAGAAGATCCCACATGCCACAGAGGAACTAAGCCCAAGACCATATGCCACAGCTGTTGGAACTGTGCTCTGGAGCCTGGGAACCACAGCCACTGAAGCCTGCATGTCTGGAGTTCATGCTCTACCACAAGAGAGGCCGTCACAGTGAGAAGCCTGCAACCACAGAGTAGCCCCAGCTTGATGCAGCTAGAGAAAGGCCATGCAACAAGGATGACTCAAAGTGGTCTTTGACCCACAGCCAAACTGCTTAAGGTGGTCCATTGGTTAAGACTCCGAGCTTCCACTGCAGAGGGTAGGGGTTCGATTCTGGTTGGAGAACTAAACTCCTACATGTTGCAAGGCACAATCATAATTAACTAACTGACTGACTAAATAGTTTTGATGCTAAAACCAGATTTGAAAACCACAGGTCTGTGGTTTCACTTTTCTATGGGGTGCTGATCCTGTCATTCTACACATATATGGAGCACAGTCTCGTTTCAGGAGAACAGAGAAATTCATTCACTCATTCCACTAACATTTATTGAGCACTTCCTTTGTGCCAGGTAACTATGCCTCATGAAAAATTTAAAAAGTCTAATAAACGTGCCCTGCCCTTCACCCCAGCCCTGAAGGAGGTTGTGTAGTGCTAAATGGTACAGGTTCCAGGCCATGGCAGGTGGTTCAGAGGATCAAAAGAGTATGGGCTGGGAGGCAGGCCTGGGCTTTCACCCTTGTGTGATCTGCCTCCCAAGAGCTGTGGCCAAGGACACAGCTCTCTTCAGAACATCTCTCTTTCTAGACTTAGCTCAGTATCTTCAACCTATGTGGGGGACAGCCACGTTTTAGTTTCTTTTTGCCAAACCATTTTGTCCAACTGAGGAGTCACCTTAATCTAATCAGAGGTTTTAACAAAGGGTAGAACAGCTGCACTCATCTGTTTCTTGCCTTCTTTTTCTTTTCATGAGGGTCTGCTTCTCTAATAAGGATGTTATGTAAAGAGAGAAAAGCAAAACCCAAGAAGACTTTGTTATACGAAGCCACTGAGATTTAGGGTTTGTTTGTTGCTACTGCATAACCTCATCCATCCTAATATAATTCATCTACTCTAATATTGTGGGCAAACTCCAGTATCTCATCCTGTAGCTTAAATGTCTCCCAGTCTGTGAAGTCACGGCCCACTCCCCCAGGCGGAGGTGAAGGATCTTTCTTCTGTGTGTACGATATATTATAACATGAAATAAGTTTAATTGGACTCTCTAGGTCTTTGTCTGTCATCCCTACTGGTTTATAAATCTTGAGAGTAGAAGGTACATATGTATGTATTTGCTGATAGACTGAATGAATGCAAGTATAGTGTTTGGAAATTGATTCTTAAAGCCTAGTGTTTATTGCTCATTTCTGAGCTGCAAAGAAACAATCTGTTACTGTGGAAGTGACAAAGTGCAATTGTCAGCATCTGCCCGACAATTTGGGTTAGGTTTGAAATCAAGGAGGTTAGAAAAAGGGTTTGGTGGATTTCTTTAGACGCTAACAGCCCACGTCCTGTGAACACTGATGAGCCAGACAGAAACCCTCTGCAGCAAGTGTCAGGGAATATAGCGCAGTCTTCCATGCTGAAACAATTTGTTAGCTTTTACAAGTTCCCATTTTCTGTATTTTAACTTCTAATTGGTTTCCTCTTTTGTGCTAAGAATGCCATCTGTCCCTTTGACAGGTTTTTGGACTTGGTACCACTTACCAGGAAATCTGACCATCGTAAAATTATTCTAAAGTGCCCATTCCAAACAGCCCTGTTTTAATAACTTCACAGAGAATCTCTACTATTCTTGTGGGGAGGTTTTATCATTTTTCTGGCACAAGTTCACCTTCACATTTTCTAGGAGTTCATCATAAAATGTAAGGTATGAACTTATTTCAATTCCAAATCTCCTATCTGTTCCCTTGCAGTAAAAAGGATATTATTATCCCTATTTGTAGATGAGAAAACTGATGCTCTGGAAGTGAACTTGTCTCAGATATGAAACAACATAGTATGAGGACATTAAACTTAATTTCTGAATATAAACCCACTGCTCTATGGATACCATTTCCACCTTGTGGAATAGAAGCAGGAGTAGAGTTCATTACTCCATTTAGTGAACCAAAGAAACTGAGGCCAAAGGAAGTTAAAGGACCAGTGTAATATGCTTCAGCAATTAATTCACGACTTAGGGCTTCCCTCAAGGCACATTTGGTAAAGAATCCGCCTACAGTGCAGGAGATGGCCTATAATGCAGGAGATGGTGGGATGACCCCCAGATTGGGAAGATCCCGTGGAGATGGAAATGAAAACCCACTCCAGTAGTCTTTCCTGGAGAATCCCATAGACAGAGAAGCCTGGTGGGTTACCATCCACGGGACCACAGAGAGTTAGACACAAGTTAGGGACTAAACCAGCACCTCCAATCCCGAGGACACCAATCCTCTCCCCCATGGTCTTGTGCTCTCATTCTTACTATCTTACACTACCTTGATTTTGCATGATCTTCTTCCAAGGCCAAAGTTACTTAAGTTATGGACAAGCTAAGAGGGAGGGGAAGCTACCCAGGGAACTGAGACACCAGGGATTCCCTAACAAAGGAAAGAGATTATTAGAGGAGAAAGAGATAAAATTATTAACTAGACCCACCCAGAAAATGGTAGCTCAGTTGGTAAAGAATCTGCCTAAGTGCAGGAGACCTGGGTTCAATCCCTGGGTCAGGAATATCCCCTGGAGAAGGAAATGGAAACCCACTCTGTATTCTTGCCTGGAAAATCCCATGGACAGAGGAGCCTGGCGTGCTACAGTCCATGGAGTCACAGGAGTCAGACACTACTTAGTGACTAAACCACCACCAACTTCAGACAGCTCACCCTGGAACCCAATGCTATGATTTGTTGATGTCAGATGTGCTGGAGCCAGGACAAGAGAGCACCAAGTCATACATACCAGATAATCATGATGGTGTGATCACTCATCTAGAGCCAGACATCCTGGAATGTGAAGTCAAGTGGGCCTTCGCAAGCATCACTACAAACAAAGCTAGTGGAGGTGATGGAATTCCAGTGGAGCTGTTTCAAATCCTGAAAGATAATGTTGTGAAAGTGCTGCACTCAATATTCCAGCAAATTTGGAAAACTCAGCAGTGGCCACAGGACTGGAAAAGGTCAGTTTTCATTCCAATCCCAAAGAAAGGCAATGCCAAAGAATGCTCAAACTACCACACAATTGCACTCATCTCACACGCTAGTCAAGTAATGTTCAAAATTCTCCAAGCCAGGCTTCAGCAATACATGAACCGTGAACTTCCAGATGTTCAAGCTGGTTTTAGAAAAGGCAGAGGAACCAGAGATCAAATTGCCAACATCTGCTGGATCATCAGCAAAGCAAGAGAGTTCCAGAAACGCATTTATTTCTGCTTTATTGACTATCCAAGCCTTTGACTGTGTGGACCACAATAAACTGTGGAAAATTCTGAAAGAGATGGGAATACCAGACCACCTGACCTGCCTCTTGAGAAGTGTGTATGCAGGTCAGGAAGCAACAGTTAGAACTGGACATGGAACAACAGACTGGTTCCAAATAGGAAAAGGAGTGCGTCAAGGCTGTATATTGTCACTTTGCTTATTTAACTTATATGCAGAGTACATCATGAGAAACACTGGGCTGGAAGAAGCACAAGCTGGAGTCAAGATTGCTGGAAGAAATCTCAATAACCTCAGATATGCAGATGACACCACCCTTATGGCAGAAAGTGAAGAGGAACTAAAAAGCCTCTTGATGAAAGTGAAAGAGGAGAGTGAAAAAGTTGGTTTAAAGCTCAACATTCAGAAAATGAAGATCATGGCATCCAGTCCCATCACTTCATGGGAAATAAATGGGGAAACAGTGGAAACAGTGTCAGACTTTATTTTGGAGGGCTCCAAAATCGTTGCAGATGGTGACTGCAGCCATGAAATTAAAAGATGCTTACTCCTTGGAAGAAAAGTTATGACCAACCTAGATAGCATATTGAAAAGCAGAGATATTACTTTGCCGACTAAGGTCTGTCTAGTCAAGGCTATTGTTTTTCCAATAGTATGTATGGATGTGAGAGTTGGACTGTGAAGAAAGCTGAATGCCGAAGAATTGGTGCTTTTAAACTGTGGTGTTGGAAAAGACTCTTGAGAGTCTCTTGGACTGCAAGGAGATCCAACCAGTACATCCTAAAGGAGATCAGTCCTGGGTGTTCACTGGAAGGGCTGATGCTGAAGCTGAAACTCCAATATTTTGGCTACCTCATGTGAAGAGTTGACTCATTGGAAAAGACTCTGATGCTTGGTGGATTGGGGGCAGGAGAAGGGGACAACAGAGAGAAGGGGACATCATCTCATGATGGCTGGATGGCATCATTGACTCGATGGACATGAGTTTGAGTGAACTCCGGGAATTGGTGATGGACAGGGAGGCCTGGCATACAGTTCATGGGGTCGCAAAACGTCGGACACGACTGAGCGACTGAACTGAACTGAACTGAACTGAACTGAAGCAACTTAGCACTCATGCACGCATGGGCTGTAGGGTATTTCTCCAGCATCCTAGGAAACTGAGATTAACAAGAATCAATGAATGGGCAAATCAGCCATCAGTTATGTAACCACCGCAAGAGGTCTGAAAACTTCAGCTGAGGAAATCTGGACACATCCCACCAAACTAAATCAGTGACATTGAAAAATAGTCCCAGAAAAAAACGATGGAACGTAGGAAGTGCTCCTGTTTCTAAGGGGTGGTGCCAAACAGACCAGATCTGAGTCAGAATTCCTTGTGGTTCTTATGGGTTCACACTGAGACTGGGTTCCCCTCCAAGCAAAAGCTCTGATGCTGATAAATCAAGTTTGTAGTCTACGGAGTGGAAGCTTCTTTGCCTCCCCCATCCCTCTGAGCCTGGCCCTGAGCCACTTGCCTGTCTCCCTGGACAATTTTCCCATCTCGTCTTTTAGCATCAAGTAAAACAGGTAAACAGGAATTCCAGCTCTATGACAACTACCATCCCCGAAGTTCTTCAGAGTTTGCAAGCCATTTTTACTCACCCCGTCTTCGTGATTTCCCTATGTCTCTGTAACATACTAAGCCTGAAAGAAGGCTTCCTAGTGGAAGGTGGATCTCTGAGCTGCCCCAGAGGATGTGAAGTCTATCTTTGAGGGGAGTACAGAGCCTGTTTTATACTTCTGATCTGCTAAATCTGTAGTTAAATTACTGGCATTCAATGAAGATAATTTTTGTTTTATATATTATTGTGCTATTACCAATAAAACTCTCACCCCCAAAACTCTCTCAATGTTATATCTTAAAGTTTCCTGCAGCCTCAGAAGTAAATATATATATATATATATATATATATATATATGTATGTATGTCTAGTCTTGGGCACATCCAACATCATATACTCAAATGGCTTTGTTTGACTTGCTTCTAATCCTAATTAAGCCTGTGCCATTTTATTTCTTTGAACCCACTCTCAGCTGACTCAGTTCATCACTAGTTTGGTTTGAAACAAGGCCAACTAGCCTGCGAGACAAAAGAGAACTTTGGGGATCATATTAGCCTTCACCAAAGGATCTTTTACTTGCCCCAACTGGTCAGCTTAATGACGACCTTTCCTGGGAAGTAATAAAAACATTGTTTTGAAAATTAACCAAAACAAAAAATTATTCCACTGCTTCAAAAATATTGCATGAAGAGGAAATCTTCTCCCTCCATCTGATTCCTTTCCTCAAAGTAAACCACTATTAACCAGTTGTTGCATGTTATACCCAATTTGTTGCTGGGTTTATGCAGACATGTCTAAATGCATAGATATCCAAAGTGGCAGACTGCTGTCCAAGACCTAGTTTATTTCCCTTTAACTCATAGATACCTCCAAGTCAGTACCTGTAGATCTAACACATTATTTTCAGATCTGCACATTATTCCACTGCTTACATGTATTATAAAAGATGCAACCATGTCCCTGTGGAATGAATTTAGATTATTAACAGTATTTTTGCTACTGAGGACAAGGCTGTAACATAGCTTCTTGTTCATGCATTTTGACATATTTATTTTATTATTTCTTGTAACAATAGGGTGGATTTGGAAGACTGGGATTGCCTTTATTCTTTGGGCTGGAATGCCAACAGTGTAAGGAGGGTCCCTACCCCCCTCCCCAGACTTGCCAATACTTGAGCCAATCTGCTAGACCCAAAAAATGTTAATCTCCTTGAGATTTAATTTGCATTTCCTTGACTACTAGTGAAGCTGAGCATCTTTTCATATGTTTATGAACAATTTGCATTTCCTACTCAGTAAATTATCTACTCTTATCCTGGACCCATGTTTCTATTGGGTTGTTTTTCTATTTGATGTGTAAGAAAAAGCTCTTTGTAGACATAGGATATGCTCTTTGTCTCTTACAGATGAGGCAAATATTTTTCTATCACACCGTTGTCTTTTGACTTTGGATGTGTTTCGGTATAACTGAAAATTTTCATTGCTGTCGAATATGTTCAAATTTTCCTCTGTGTTTCTGGGCTATCTTAGAATGCCACTCTGTATTTCCTTTAACGTTATTATCTTACTTTTTCCAATTTAAAACTTCAATTTAAGTTTCATTCATTCATTAAGTTGCTTAATTAATTCATTAGTAACTGGGTAAGTTAGGCAGTTAGCTTTATTCTAAATGAAGAGTCAGGAATTTTTAAAGTATTTAATCAGCAAAAATGTACACTTTGGTGGTGGAGGGGTGAGGTGAGCAGGAAAGGACCCATTAAGTTTCCTAGGACTGAGGTCTCTGAAGCTGGATCCAGATCTTTAACTCACAATCTGGGAAAAACATCTAGAGGTTTTTGATTGCCTAGCCAATCATGGGTTGGACTCCTCTGAATGTGCGTGCGTGTGTGTGTGTGTGTGTGTGTGTGATTTAGCTCTGTTTTTTAAAGAAAGGATTTGTAGACGAAAAACATTGTTCTCCCTCAAAAATCTCCTTATTTATAAACCGAATCCTGTGGACAACTCCATCCTGTCTGTTCGTCCATTTTACATGTGTCTCCCTCAGTCTGTGATGAGCTCATTGAGGCTGTGCCTTCACTCGTCTCTGTTTTCAGTGGATGCTGGCTAAACTTGTCTTCCAAGTCCTCTAAAGATTTATTTCATGTGTGTCCATATAGTCTGAGAGTGTTTCAACCTTTTGAAGAAGAATTTGAAGGTTTCCCTCACAAGCAGACAAGGAACCAGCAGTAGCAAGATTTCCCCACGGACAAGGTCTTTTATCTTTCCATTTGCAAATGAAAGTACCAATAAATACTTGTAAAACTTTATCACTCTGTTAAACTTCAAATTCAGACTTGTCAGTAATTATTGGTTAGCATTAAAAGGATGAGATTAGAGATTGAGGTCCAGGAAGAATACACAATTTGCTTGGAGGCACACAGAGTAACCGGGTCTCTTGTCTTATTTTCTGCTGCACTTTGTCCCTTGACAAAGGACGAATGCTGTGGTGAAGGGCACAGGTCCGGTGAGAGAGGACAAGGTAGGACTCTGTAGCGACAGGGGCCAACCTGACCTGCTGACACTTCCCCTGCCGTGTCGGTAAAACGGTGGGTCAGGCAATTCTGAGATCCCTTCCTGAGGCTGCTGCCTTGATGATGTGGTCATCATTCCTCTTTCCCTCTGTTGCTGACAAACAGAAACTCTCTCCGAACAGCTGGCTGCTTCAGGACTCATTCGGGGACCTCTGCCTCGAATAAGACTATACTGTAGTAGAGTACGGACAGGTATCTATTTTGCGAGGTGGATGCCTCCCGGAGCAAGACAGACACAGGTAGGGTGAGGAGGACAGAGCCAGTTTCCTCTCCTAGTCTCAGGGGAAGCTGGCCTTAAACAAATTCTCCCAGGCAGATATCATTACAAATGAAGGCAAGTGTTTTGAAGGAAAATCTGGGATGCTTGGGGAGAAAACAGCAGGAGGGCTTGGTTTAGATTAGGGAGTTAGGGAAAAGCAGAAGTAGGGGGTATAAAAGGCTTTTGCAAGGGTTTAGAGCTTTACATATGGGAAGGAAATAATAATAATGAAAGTGTTTGGAAGGGCAGCTCATCCTCATTCACGGGTCACTTCCTAGGACTCGAGGAACCTGCCCCCTCTCCTTGAATTATGTAGGTATCCAGGGTAAGGACTGGGGAGTCTTCACAAATGCTAATAGGTGAGCATTTTACAAGCTGCCCTCTGCCTCTCCGCATCCTCATCCACAACTAGTTTGAATGTGGAGATGAATGAAGAGGATGATTGGCATTTCCAGTTTGGGAAAAAGGTGGAGAAGCTTTCCCACCCCCATCCCCAATCTGGGGGCAGGGTGAGTGTGGAGGAGGGCAGGTTTCCCTGCCCCAAATCATTCCAAGAGGAATTCTTCCAGGGGAAATCCCACTTTGTTGTGCATTTGGTTATTAAGGGGGCTGTCCCGGAGACTGGGGTTGTTCTGGGGAATATGGGCACTAGAATTTTAACCCTGTCTACCCGGCCACCCAACATATCTGCAGGAAGGCTTAATCAGAGCCAACTGAAGATTTCAGTGGCTGAAATCTTTATTTAGTGGTGGTGGGTTGGGAGAGCAGAGTTGAGTGTGTTCATTTCCCTGGAAGAATCTATCAGGCTCTGGTAATTAACAATAGCTGACACTCAGCACTCACCCTGTGCTGGTGGGCACCGTTCTCACTGCTTTCAAAATTATTTCTCAATGACAGCCCTATGAGGTAAGCATCATTACTAACTCCATTTGGCAATTGAAGAAACCAAGGCAAAAAGAGTCATGAGTAGTGACAGCAGCCGCTTACCCTTTTGCCTCCGACAACCAGGAGCCAAGATTTCCGAACCAGGGTTTGGGCTGCCGGAGTTGTGGACCACAAGTCCTGTGTGAACCTCATCCGCCTCCCCAGAATTCGGGAAATCCCTGGGTTTTGAAAGGCTAACTCGGGAGCCCGTGGAGACGTTTTGGGGAGCCTCTCGCCCATTCCCTGCGGAAGCGGGATCAAGCCGCCACCCCCTCCCCGCTCGCGGTGGTGGGGATAGGTTGACAGGGCGGCTGGAGGGCGCCGGTGGCCCCGCCTCCGATCCCCCTACCCCCGCCCCAACCAGGCCCAGCAGCTCCGCTTTCTGCGCGGTCTCCGCGAGGTGTCGCCTTCGGCCGAAGAAACCACTGCTGCGCCACCCTCGTCGCCCGCAGTTATTTATTTATTTATTTTCAAACAAGGGGGCGCCCCTCTCCTTTCAATTTAAAACTAGAAAAACCTCCGGCGGTCTCGTTCCTAAATGGGCTCGTCCTTTCCCTCCCACTTTGCACCCTGGCTCCCGCCTCCCGAGATCACCCACGAGCAACCACCCACTTCCCCGCCCTCCCCCCCCCCCAACTGCCTGGCTGGACGTTGGCCTCGAGCTCAGCTGCACATTTGCGCCATCGAAGCGGGGGGCTGGGTTAGGAGCCTCTGAACAGTCCCCCACCACCTCCCGCCCCAACCCCGCAACCTCAACCAACACCCCTGGAGCCCTCTGGAAAAAATTTTTTTGTTTTTTAAAATGCCGAGCCATGGCCAGGCCCGCGGGTTGGGTGCGGCATTGCACGGCTCGATTCGCAGCTGGTCCGCAGAGTGCACCCGGTGCAAGCCCGGGGGTCTAAAAGGGCGGGAGGAGCACGCCCCGGGCTTCCCAGCTTTGCAGCCTCCGTTCTGCAAAGAAGAAAAGCAAGTGGCTTTTGGCGCGAAAGCCTTGGCGCCTCCCCTGATTTTTATGGAAATCAGGAGGGCGGGGTAAAGCCGCTCTCCTCTGCCTTTCTCCCTCCCCCTTGTCTGTGCCGCAGCCCCCTTCTCTCCCCGCCCCCGGGTGTGTCAGATTTTTCAGTTAATAATATCCCCCGAGCTTCAAAGCGCAGCCAGTGACAGTCATCTGTCTGGACGCGCTGGGTGGATGCAGGGGGCTCCTGGGAACTGGGTTGGAGCCGAGCTCGCGCTAGCCAGGCGCAAGCGCGCACGCACTGCAGCCACCCGAGGACCACCCCCGCCCCTGGCCACCCCGAGACCCCCGCACAGAATCGCCTCCGGATCCCTGGCAGTCGGCGGGAGGTAAGGACCGGCTCCCCCGGAGCGGCGAGCGCGGCTGGTAGGCAAACTCCGGACGGGGATCGCGGCTGACGCACCGGGGGCCCGAATATGCCCGGGGGACTGTTTCCGAAACAAAACCATCTCTGGGTTTTCCCTGAAAAGCCAGTTCCACTCTCGAAGGCTCCGGGATTGGAGAGACCCGCCCTAAACCCTCTACTGCCCTTGCCAGGGGGTGTAATGGCTTCATCAAAAGGAAATTCACCCTTCTCTAGAACGTTTGTCTGCATCTGAACTGATGGGGAGCCGGTGCGTCCCCACCCCGAAACTGGGTTCCTCTCCAAAGGGTGCCTCCAGAGGAAGACGAAAGGGGTTCAGCAGGGCGAGGCCGTTGCGGTGGTAATCTGGGTCACAGCTGCTCCAGCTCGGAGGAGACAGCGGCTCTCCGCGAGACCCTCTCCGCGCTGGTGCTCCTGAACCTTTCCCAGGAACTGGGGTTCAGCCTCTCTCAGGAAGAGGGCGTACTTGGGGGTTTGGAGCAGCGGGGGTGGGGTTAGAGACGTTCAGAATCAGCTATTGGCAGTACTCTGCCTGCAGCCAGTGACTGCTGGGGACGTCTCATCAAATTTTGGCGGGGGGTGGGGTGCGGATTCAGGATTGGGGTGCCTGTTGTTGGTCTCGGTCTAGAGAAAGGATTTTTTCCATTTGCAAAGTTGTCTGAATTCCGCCCCCTCCCCTTCCCCCGCTATTGCTTGCGGTCCGGAGGTGGCAATTTTACAAAGGAGGAATTGAGGGTACTCTAAATCCTATACCCAGTTGCTGGTTGGAGGCCTGGGCTTCCTCTGAGCAGCTGGCCCTACTTAGGTGCCACCGGGGCTGTCTGCGAGCTGGTGGGAGCTAGAATTCTGCAGCCTTGAACAGCCCCTTCCCCCAGGCAGTGCCTGGTGTGAATGAAATGGCAGTTTCCAAAGTTGCAGAGCCAGGCCACTCGCCCCCACCCACCCCCCCGCGCCCGCATCTGCATGCCCCCTCCCACCCCTGTCGTAGACAGCTTGTACACAAAAGGAGGGAGGGAGAGAGCGAGAGACACAACTTCCTCCACCTTCGGGAGCGCTGGGCGGAGTGGGGGGTTTGGAGGGGAGACTGAGGAACCGAGGAAGAGGGGGTGACCGCTGCTTGTCGTCCCCCCCACCCCCACCCCCAACCCCGCATCCGGCTCCGCTTGCCAACCCTCTCCTGGTGTGTCTGTCGGTTGCAGTGTTGGAGGTTGGCGCGGGCCCCCGCCCTCCACGCCCCCCACGGGAAGGAAGCACCCCCGAACTAAAAAGAGCGGAGCGGAAAGAAGCCCTCATTCGGGGGCCAAGAGGCGAGCCGATGCCGAGCTGCACCGCGTCCACCATGCCGGGCATGATCTGCAAGAACCCAGACCTCGAGTTTGACTCGCTGCAGCCCTGCTTCTACCCGGACGAAGATGACTTCTACTTCGGCGGCCCCGACTCGACCCCGGGGGAGGACATCTGGAAGAAGTTTGAGCTTTTGCCCACCCCACCTCTGTCGCCCAGCCGTGCCTTCCCGGAGCACAGCCCCCGAGCCCCCGAACTGGGCCACCGAGATGCTGCTGCCCGAGGCCGACCTGTGGGGCAACCCAGCCGAGGAGGACGCGTTCGGCCTGGGGGGTCTGGGCGGTCTCACCCCCAACCCAGTCATCCTCCAGGACTGCATGTGGAGCGGCTTCTCAGCCCGCGAGAAGCTGGAGCGCGCGGTGAGCGAGAAGCTGCAGCACGGCCGGCCGCCCGCCGCTGGGTCCGCAGCACCGGCCCAGGGCGCCCCCAGCCCCCGGGCCGCGGCCACGGAGCCGCGGCTGCCGGGCCGGGCCGCCCCGGGGCCGCCCTGCCCGCCGAGCTCGCCCACCCGGCCGCCGAGTGCGTGGATCCTGCCGTGGTCTTCCCGTTCCCGGTGAACAAGCGCGAGCCCGCGCCCATACCCGCCTCCCCAGCCGGTGCCCCAGCGGCAGGAGCCGCGGTCGCTTCGGGGGCAGGCAGTGCAGCCCCGGCGGCCGCCCAGGTAGTCGCCCTTCCGCGCACCGGCGGCCGCCTGGCCAGCGCCAGTGACCACAAGGCCCTCAGCACCTCCGGAGAGGACACTCTGAGCGACTCAGGTAAAGCGAGAGCCAGGGTCCGGCTGCTTCCTTGGGGCGTTGGGTCTGGGGTGGCCCCCCGTTTGTGGTTCACGAGTTCTGGTTTTGGGAGAGAGTATTTTGGAGACAGTGCTGATGGCTGAGAGGTTAGTTTCCCGAGCCGATCCCCAGGGTTTGGAGGAGAGGGTGAGTGAAAGCTGTGTTCTCCAGCCTCAACGTTAACTGAAGTTCCTTCGGCTCTCTCCGGGAGCCTGACTCCATCACTGGCCCCCCACCCGGTCCCCCATCTCTCGGCAGCGTGCCCTCCAAGGGTGGGGGGCACATTAGGAAAAGTTGAGTGGTTAAAGCTGAGTTGGGGTTCAGGGGGCCACAGGCTGCATTGCTTGGACAGAAACCTGTTAGTCCAAGGGGTGAAAAAGGTCTGAGACACAGGTCAGGGTTGGAGAGACGCTCCAAAAACGGCAGGCCTGTGCAAAATCCTATTAAGGGTGCAGGAAGTTAAGGAGCATTGCACAAATCGCGAGTACCGATTTTTTTTTTTTCCAAACCTCCGTACCTTCCCTCTCTCTGGGTGGTGGGCTATTTGCTTCTGGTCTGTCGCCGGCAGGCGGCGATATGCTGGCCGGCGGGCGAGCGAGGATCGGAAAGGCTGGGGGTTGGTGGGGCCACCCCCCTTCTCTTCATCGAGCAGCTGGCGGCAAGTACCACAGCGGTTGTGTGCATTCTCAAGGGGCGGCCTCTTTACAGTGTACAGTGAAAACCGGCCGGGTTTTGTCTTCTAGCCAGAATTCTAGGACTAATTTCAGATCCGAGTTGTTTTCTGTAACCCAGTGCCCTTCAAAGGTGAGGGCGGGCGCTTAGCCGGCTGTCTAGGAATGCACACACCCTGGAGCACTCAGCGATTAGTTCTATTGTGTGCCTGCTGCTGAAACTGAGGGGTAGGGTTAAAACCGAGATTCTGCCTGGAAGTGAAGCACTCTACCCAAATACTGGAATCGCTCTTGTCCCTGGAGCTGGGAGCCTGGGACCTTGAAATCCAGTGTTTTCAGAGTACAGATGCATAAAAGCCTAAATTTCCTTTGGGACTGAGGACAGATTGGTCCCAGGCTCCTGGAAGGAAACTTGGTGATAAGCCTCCAGTTTGAACGGGTCTGTCCCTTTAATGTCTGTGCCTTGACAGCTTTCGGTGAGGAAGCACTTCCTTCCAACAGCTGTCTTCTTGGCAGAAAACCAAAACATTGGCTTAAAGGGACCCACAGACTGGAACAGCCTCACATTTCGGCTTTAGAACAAATCCCACAATTGTTCAGCTTTCCGGTCCCCTTCAGATCAAGCCGAAGATGTGTTTTGATTTTCATGCTTGCATTTTAAACAATAATTTTCTATCCAAGCCTGGTAGTAAATGAAAAGGGTGGGGGTGGGTGGGGAATGGACACACGATGCTACACGTTCTTGTGGCTGTTGGTGGTGACTGAGAAGAGGTGTCCCACTATCTGGGTTTAGAGCTCCGGTGGATTACAACTTTGCAGTTAAGGTTTAATATTTGTTAGTTGAAAAACTGCTTACTGTATAGAACTCATGTTCATGGAAGACAAGGAATTTTTCTCCTTTAGTTAATTAAATTGTTCTTTAAGTTTATTTGACTTAAAAATCAAACTCCATCATGTGTAAGTAGTGGCTAGCTGAGGCTCCTAAAATGAGAAGTGTCAGTTAAGTATGGAGATGGAAATATAAATAAGTCTATGGGGCAGACTAGCGACGATGATGAAAGCTTACTATTTTATTGAGCTTCTGTCTATATATTATCCCTTCAACTCAACCTATGGTGTCATTCCCCATTTCATTGCCGGGGAAACTGTGATGAAGCCAGGTTTCTGTCTTGACTCCAAAACCAAGGTTCTTTTTGTTTCTGCCACCCACTCAAGCTTGAATGGAGGATGAGGATGGAGAGGGAAAAAATGTATACATCTCTGTTCAGAGACTGATGCTGATGGATCAGTAATAACAGACCACGTGCAGGGGCCTACTTGTGAGACTGTGTATATCTCATTCCTGTGTGCCTTACCATGAGAATAACTCTAATCTTGTTCTCAAAGATGATGAAGACGAGGAGGAGGAAGACGAAGAGGAGGAGATCGATGTGGTGACTGTGGAGAAGCGGCGGTCGTCCTCCAGCACCAAGGCTGTCACCACCTTCACCATCACCGTTCGGCCCAAGAGCGCAGCCCTGGGCCCCGGGAGGGCTGCGTCAGGGGAGCTGATCCTCAAACGCTGCGTCCCCATCCACCAGCAGCACAACTATGCCGCCCCGTCGCCCTACGTGGAGAGCGAGGAGGCACCCCCCAGAAGAAGATCAAGAGCGAAGCCTCCCACGGCCCCTCAAGAGTGTCCCCCCCGCCCAAGGCTAAGAGCTTGAGCCCCCGCAACTCTGACTCGGAGGACAGCGAGCGCCGTCGGAACCACAACATTCTGGAGCGCCAGCGCCGCAATGACCTACGCTCCAGTTTTCTCACGCTCAGGGACCACGTGCCAGAGCTGGTGAAGAACGAGAAGGCCGCCAAAGTGGTCATTTTGAAAAAGGCCACCGAGTACGTCCACTCCCTCCAGGCTGAGGGAGCACCAGCTTCTGCTGGAGAAGGAGAAGCTGCAGGCCAGACAGCAGCAGTTGCTAAAGAAAATTGAACACGCTCGGACTTGCTGAACGCATCTCAGAACTGGACAGTCACTGCCACTTTGCACATTTTGATTTTTTTTTTTTAAACAAACCTTGTGTTGACATTAAGAATGTTGGTTTACTTTCAAATCGGTCCCCCGTTGAGTTCGGATCTGGGGTGGGGAGCAGGACACGAGGGGTCCTACCAGGACCTGCATTCATGGGATGCTGGTGACCCTGGCGGCTTTCCTGTGCCTCACTTCTGAGACAACGGTTGAAGCCTGTGACCGTTGGGAGCCTTCTGGGGCTGCTGAAGTCACCTTGTTTGTTCCAAGTTTCCAGACAGAAAGTCATTCCTTCTTTTTAAAATGGTGCTTAAGTTCCAGCTGATGCCACGTGGGGGTTTGCCACTGATACCCCTGGGGAACATTTCTGTAAATACCATGGACACACCTGCCTTTTTGTATACGTCCTGGGTAATAAGAGGTGGCTTTTGCGGCCAGTATTAGACTGGAAGTTCACACCTAAGTACTGTAATACCTCAATGTTTGAGGAGCATGTTTTGTATACAAATATATTGTTAATCTCTGTTATGTACTGTACTAATTCTTACACTGCCTGTATACTTTAGTATGATGCTGATACATAACTAAATTTGATACTTATATTTTCGTATGAAAATGAGTTGTGAAAGTTTTGAGTAGATATTACTTTATCACTTTTTGAACTAAGAAACTTTTGTAAAGAAATTTACTATATATATATGCCTTTTTCCTAGCCTGTTTCTTCCTGTTAATGTATTTGTTCATGTTTGGTGCATAGAACTGGGTAAATGCAAAGTTCTGTGTTTAATTTCTTCAAAATGTATATATTTAGTGCTGCATCTTATAGCACTTTGAAATACCTCATGTTTATGAAAATAAATAGCAATTAAATGATGCAACTTTTTTTCTCCTTAATAGCAATGGTAAACTCTTACCTCTCGGGCAGCAATTGTAAAGAGCACATAGTCTAGAGAGGGAACTTGGTTTTCCACAGATGAGTCGCATTTTCCCCCCTTGGTGGGAGGATACTGAGCTTAGGAAGGTTATGAGCTTTCTCCCAAATTATACAATATCAATATGTTAATAGTGATTATATGTGCTAGCAATAACATTGCATAGCTTACAAAACGTTTTCCTATGTTGTTGTTTAGTCACTAGGTTGTATCTGACTCTGCGATCCCATGGACTGCAGCACGCCAGGCTTCCCTGTCCTTCACTGTCTCCTGGAGATTGCTCAAATTCATGTCCATCGAGTCAGTGATGCTATCTAACCATCTCATCCTCTGTCATCCTCTTCTCCTTTTCCTTTTGCCTTCAATCTTTCCCAGCATCAGGGTCCTTTTAACAGCTGGGACATCAGATTCTTCAGAATGAGAAGTAAAATTAAGGCCCCGAGTTCTGCAAATTGGTTGTGTTTGGTGTTGATAACCTTTGTCCTGTTAGCTGATGGCTTTATATTTTGGCATAAAGTATATGTAGTTGGTATCCAAGAAGAAAGCTCTGGTCAGAATTTACTAAGCTAAGGCATTGTAGCCAAATAAGAATGGAGTTGGTCCCTCCCCTCCAAAAGCTCACTGATGTGTGGTGTGACAGCTGTGTGGCCCCAATCAAGTGTCCCATCCCTTCAGGAGAGGCACTGGGATATGAGTGTAGCTCTGTCTGCTTGACACTCCTGTTAGCTTGGACTAGCCTATGGAAGCATCATTAACCTTTGCAGGTTCTGGAGTCTGGGGAGTGGGGATGGCAATGAGGCTAAGAGGCAGTTTCACAGTTTTCCTCATGGGAGGTGATGTCCTTGTTGGGGGAGGTGTTCAGCTTCTCAGAATAGAGCCTACAAATACTTCTTTTAGGTGATGGTGCTACTCAAGGCCATTTCTCTAAGGTTTCATTCATCTCAGATAGGAGCTTTGTACTGAAAAGACCTCTGGAATGAGAAAGGGCTTTGCTTCCCTAGGCCATGTGGGTCTCTAGCTGCTTTGGCCATTTTACATAGTCCAGTGCAGTTTAGAATTTGAGGTCCTCCCCGCCCCCCCCGCTGGCTTTTCAGCCATATTTCTTAAGAGATAGGTGGTATTGCCAATGGTCAGACCATGTTGAAGTCTGTTTACTCCTTAATCTCCCTCCTTGCCCCCATCCCCACACTAGAAAGTAACACTCTTTGAAAGTCCTTTTGAATTGTCATTCAAAAAGACTTACCATCTATTTGCATTTTACTGGCCCCAAATCTCCTTGCAGTCTCTGTTTTGTCTGTACCCATGAGCCAAGAAACCTTAGATTCTTGAAACTCAACTCAGTCATCCCAATTTCTGTTTGTTGCTATCCCATAACATGCATGTGGAAGTGTTTCAGATGACTGGAACTCCAGCCCTGGAGGAGGTTAAACCATTGAGATGAATGAGGCCCTAGATTGGCATTCTTACCAGGCTTCATTTTTGCTTTGGCTGCTGGGAATCTTAGCCAAATTCCATTTCAAATTTTACACACTAAGTGCCCATTCTCTCCTAAACGTTTATGATCTGTTTTTCATTGTTAGTTTAACAACCTTTTTAATAATGTTCTTTATGCTACCTTAAAGAGAACCTTTTGCTTTAGGTGGATCAAAAATATGTATTAAAATATTAAAACTAAAATAAAATACTTTTATTTGCCATTGGGAAAGTGCCACCCAATTTAGCTCTGCAATTATCTAAAAGTAATTGCTGTAGTCACAGAAGAATTGAACCACTCCTTTCAATAACATGAGAGACCCTCTTTGCATTCCAAGAGCAGTTTTGAGACTGTTTGAGAAACCACTCTGCACTGGTTAGATCAATAAATCATAGGACTTGGAGGGATTGTGGAGGTCATCTCGTTGCATTACTTCATTTTATGGAATGGGGTTATAGGATCCCACATCAAATTAGTGGCGTAACCTGGGACTGAAGTTTTCTGATAATCATCCCCATGTTCTTCCCATGTTATTGGCTTTTCCCACACTCACATGGTGGCTTCCTTACCTCCTGGCTCACCAATCCATCTACAGAGTGTTTCCGTATTAGTCCTAGCTAGCTCACCTTGCACAAAAACTTCCAGTGCCTCCCCACCACTTACAGCAGTGGTCCCCAACCTTTGGCACCAGGGATAGATTTCATGGAAGACAATTTTTCCACTGACTGAGATTGCGAGGGATGGTTTCAGGATGATTCAAGTGCATTACATTTATTGTGCATTTTATTTCTAATCTAATGCTGCCCCTGGTCTGGCAGGAGGTACCAGTCCAAGGCCTGGAGGCTGGAGATCTCTGACTGATTAAGTCCAGATCTTCAGCCCAGCTCACGAGGCTGCTTCCACCCTGGACACAGCTCCATCATCCCTCCTCCTCCACAGACACCACTCCTTCCAACCACACTCTCATGGTCTCTCACCTCTGACTTGTCCCACTATATTCCTTCCTCTTGAGTTACCCAGTTTCTGTTTGTTGAAACATTTTTCAACCTTGAATGGCAAATGCAACATCACCTCCTTCAGGGAGCATTTCTCATATCCAAGGTGGAGGGTGGGGGAGGGGGGGTGTTCAGCTCCTAATCCCTCATTACATCTGGAGAGAGAAGAGGTATCTTCATCACCCTTCTGGAACTCCTTGACCATTAAGTGAAAGTTGCTTAGTTGTGTCCGACTCTTTGTGACCTCATGGTCTATACAGTCCATGGAATTCTCCAGGCCAGAATACTGAAATGGGTGGCTGATCCCTTCTCCAGGGGATCTTCCCAACCCAGGGATGGAACCAAGGTCTCCTACATTGCAGGCGGATTCTTTGCCAGCTGAGCTACCTCCCTTAAAGCAAGTACAGCATTCTGTCCACCTCTGATTCTTCAGCCCTGGCCAGGTGGCTGGCAGATGACAGGGCCTTGGCAGAAGCTGGTAGAAGGGCTGATGGCTGAGTAGGCAGCAGAGGAAGGAAGGCAGTGAGAACCATTATGGAGTGCCTCCTGCCAACTGGGTTCCCAAGCTCTTGGGCTAACTCCTGTCAGGGAAGCTGACTCACTGGGCATCAGTGAACCTTGGAAACTGACTGCTGGAAAGTGAAATACCCAGGGGAGGCCTGTCTTCTGGGAGCCCATAGTCTGGAATCAAGTCCTTGGTGGGAAGTATATCACCAACTTTGGTTGATCCAAAGTTTGTGAAGGGTACCGTGGCTGAATCCGCTTCCTCCAGACTCCCAGTATGGAGCTTGCTATTGGAGGGAGCTGGTTTGCTCGTCTACCATGAGCCTAAGAAGTCTTTACATTCATCTGAGGCCACAGGTCCCCTTTGCTGTAGTGACAATGGTTCCAGTCTTCCTGACTCTGTGTAGCATCCAAGAGATCACCCAAGTTTTTATACCTGAGTCTCACAGTTCTCCAGTAGTGCTGGCCGGTTCATTCTATACCTGGGTTGGGAACTGGGTCTTCTGGGTTTGACTCTTTTATCCTCATAATGGCTGTCTTTTGAAAATCCTAATTTGGGTTGGGTTTGGATTGTCTTTAGAATCAGAGGTTATTATATTTGGAAGCAGCTTACCTGGTGGCTCAGATTGTAAAGAGTCTGCCTGCAGTTCAGGAGACCCAGGTTCGATCCCTGGATTGGGAAGATCCCCTGGAGAAGGAAATGGCATCCTCCTCCAGGATTCTTGCCTGGAGAATTCCATGGACATAGGAGCCTGGTGGGCTACAGTCCATGGGGTCACAAAGTCAGAGACGACTGAGCGACTAACCCTAGCAGCCATTAAGCTCGGTGTCCCATTTCAGAGGTGGAGCACTGGATGAGAAAGTAGTAGATAGTCCGCTCACTTTTCCTTTTCCTTTCGTCCTTTCTCTCCCTCCCATCCTCCCCTCTTCCTTCTGTTCCGTCTCTCTTTCATAGCAAACATTTACTTCACACCCACCAAGCACAGATCCAGGAGCTTGGGAGACATCAGTGAACAAGAGACAAAACTCCCCCAAATCCGTGATTTAGGGAGCTTATATTCTTGGAGAAGGTGACAACGGTAAAAAGAAAGAAAATAATCAACAAATTAAATAGCACTGAATAAGGTGGTGAGTGCTGTGAAAGTAGAACAGGATGGAGGAATTCTAAGGTGCCACAGCAGGAGGGAAGAGAGATGCAGTTTAGAGTAGAATGATCTGGAAGTTTCCCTGGAGCGGAGGGGCAGGGCGCGGACAGCACCCCGGGCACAGTTGTGCTCTCAGTCTTCCCAGTTCAAGGCGCTTCCTTCTGCGTCTTCCTCTGGATGTCTGCAAAGTTGCCCCAATAACGTCTTCTTTCCTACCCCAAAGGGAAGCAAGAGAAAGCCGTAGTTGAGTGTGCTCTAGAGTTAAAGTGTCCGGTTTTAATCCGACTCCCACAGAAAAGCTCTGGGCTGTGTAGTTTCCCCACAGGCACTTTAGGGTTGAAGGCACCATGTACTTCGCCTGGGCTTCTGGGGGATTTCAGAAATTAGCTAACACACGGCACGTGGAATAGTGCCTGGTGCATGCTGGGAATGATGTACGTCTATTCAATAATCTGATTTCTTGTTAACAGAAACCTTCCTTTCTCCATTTCCCTAGTATGTTACTAGGGAAAAGAATCTTTTATAAAAAAAAAAAAAAAAACCTTTGCTGGTAGAACAAATTCACAAGCCTGTGCTTAACAAGAACTTTGCAGACTTTTGTTCCTCAATAGAGGCCTTACAAAACCTGAAAACGGGTACCTTGGAAACAAATGAATGTGAGCTTTGAAGCCTATTTTAAGATGAAGCCTAGGAATTTGAGTGTGGCAGAACATCGACGCCTTCTACAATGGTTTATTAGTTTTCCTTACTTGTAAAGGAAATCTCTTCATAGGCCACTGACCAGAGTTACCTGATCTCTTTTGATATTGGCGTATCCTGCTACAAGACATTCATCCTGAAACCTTTGACCAGGAGAAGTAACAGAGCCTTTTTATGGCTGAAGCAGACAAACCTATGGTACAATGCATATCAGGAGAACACACACAGCACACACCCCTGTGTTAAACATAGTTGGGGTGCTGTGAGATGTGGCCCTAAAGAGGCAAGGCGAAATCAATTTTCTTCTGCCTTTCAGCAACCCCAAGAATTTTAGCAGGCTTTGGGGAGGTGGTTTGAAAGAGATAAGTCTATTTTTTTTTTTCTCACAAATCCATAGCTTGTTACCCACTGAATTTTGGATCTTATGTTACCGTCCACTATTTTCCTGAAAGGGACCAGCAGTCCTTTCACCCTACAGAATGATGTTACCTGTGGACTGGGAGGCAACTCTGGGAAATAAAAATACTTGTTTGGGGCTTGGGTCTTAGCTCAGTTATTTGCTATTTGCAGTCTCAGCACAGGAGGTAAGTGATTGGTTCTCTATTGTTTGGAAGTGAAAGGGGTTGGAGTTGGTGATTTCCAAGGCTCCATTTCAGTTCTTCTTCTTTTTAAAAATCTTTTGATAATTTTGTATTTTGCTCTTTTTTTCTTTTCTTTTTAGCAACACCATGCACCAAGATCTTCCCCCACCAGGGATCGAACCTGTGACCCTTGCTTTGGGAAAGAGGGGTTTTAACCTCTAGACTGCTAGGGAAGTCCTTTCAGTTCTAAGGAGAGTCATTGAATTTTGGGAGTGCCTGAAGCCTTGGATTGCTACAAATATCTGCAGTGCTTGGGAACCTTCTCCAGTCTCCAGGAAGCTCTAGGTGAAAAGCAGGACTAGGCTCTACATTTACTCAGTCTGTGGCTGAGGGTAAGCCACCTCCCTCTGCCTCTCACTTTCTGTAACTCTCAAACAACAATAGCAATCATCACCCCCGAGGTTCTAATAGGGGATGCCATACAGTGTATGAAGAATGGGACAGTGCTGTGGAAGCTGGGGAGTCTTCTATGAGTTCCTATTGCCACAGTCAGCTCTTGTTCAGCATGTGTCTCTTACTTCATTGTTTGCTTTCTGGGTTCATCTCTAAGTAGGTTTCCCCCAGCTAGGATACACCTTTAAAGGTAATAGACATATCTCTGATTGCTCTGCTCCATGGTACCTTTAACAAGCAACTGTCCCATAATATTCAATAATTATTACCAGCGAAAAGACTTGACTCATTGTTCACAGCCAGCTAGAAATACTCAATTTGTGCAACTGGATACATAGGCTTGTCTCATCTGGAACTAGAGAAAATGATGATAAATTCAATTCTTAATTGGGTTGCTCAAATGAAAGCAGAATATGATAACAGACAGCTAATACTTTGAGTATTCGCTTGGGTTGCTGTAGCCACTTTTCTTTGGCATAAAGCCGAGAAAAACAGGGAATTTATACAGATACTAGAGATCTGATGATGCTCAAACTATAGTTAAGAGGCATCTTTGTTGGCAAGGATGGCAGGGTTGAGGCCAAAGTTTACTATTGTAAATGGTTGGTTTGCATTTGGATATGAAAGTAGATCTTTCTAATCCTAAATTGGTCCTTCTACTGAACTAATATGTTATAGTCTCTCTCGGGAGAAGGCAATGGCATCCCACTCCAGTACTCTTGCCTGGAAAATCCCATGGATAGAGGAGCCTGGAAGGCTGCAGTCCGTGGGGTTGCTGAGGGTCGGAAACGACTGAGCGACTTCACTTTCACTTTTCACTTTCATGCATTAGAGAAGAAAATGGCAACCCACTCCAGTGTTCTTGCCTGGAGAATCCCAGGGACTGCGGAGCCTGGTGGGCTGACGTCTATGGGGTCGCACAGAGTCAGACACGACTGAAGTGACTTAGCAGCAGCCCCAGCAGTCTCTCTTGAGGGAAAAGCATCTTTCTACTAGAAACCCTGTTCCCCAAACATCTCATTAAAATAATTAAAATAACGAAGTTGGAGGTTTTCTCCGTGACTTCCGGGTTGTTGTCTTGTAAACTCCTGGGATGGCTGTGAAGGCATTTCATTTGACAGTTCTGGTAGATCACTTCTCCTCTTTGGAAATTCCTCTGGGTAATATAAGTGCGCATGTCATTTAGTCACTGAGGTCTGAGCCTCCGTTACCATTGGCTGCATGTGTGTGGAGGCTGTTGTGTTGTATGTGGCTGTGGGTTCTGCTGGTTGGGCAATCCCAGGAGGACTTTTTTCTTGTCCACTGTGATCAACCACAATGTGAACATATTGGAGCAAAGAAGCAGTATTTAGCTCGAGTGCAAATTAAGCCGCCACTTCACTGGAGGCATGGTTGCTGAGAGCTGGGTAAGTGGAGGAGAACCCACCGTGGAAGGCTTACTGTGGTGCTCACTGCCATTCACATGCTGTCTCTACAGTGTTTCCATTTAAGAAGGAGAAGCCCTTTTGTGAGAGCTGGCCTTTAAAGAAAGCTGAGTGCTGAAGAATTAATGCTTTTGAACTGTGGTGTTGGAGAAGGACTCTTTAGAGTCCCTTGGACTGCGAGGAGATCCAACCAGTCCATCCTAAAGGAGATCAGGACTGATACTGAAGCTGAAATGCCAATATTTTGGCCATCTGATGTGAAGAACTGACTCATTGGAAAAGACCCTGATGCTGGTAAAGATTGAAGGCGGGAGGAGAAGGGGACAACAGAGGATGAGATAGTTGGATGGCATCACTGACTCAACGGACATGAGTTTGAGTAAGCTCCGGGAGTTGTTGATGGACAAGAAAGCCTGGTGTGCTGCAGTCCATGGGGTCGTAAAGAGTCGGACACGACTGAGTGATTGGACTGAACTGAACTGAATTGAGCCCTTTTGCAGGGATGTGGTATCTTCCCCCACCCCCATCCCCTGCCTTTACCTAGCATGTTTGACTGGTCCCAGTCGGCCCATGACTGTCCCAGTTTTACAGCTGAAAGTCCTGTGTCCCAGTAAACACCCAGTCTCCAGGCACATCGGAGTGGAGAGTTCCCATTGCTAAAGCTAACCCACATGCCCTCAGTGCTTGCTGTGCTCTCTCTGCATGTTGGGCCCAGCTTGGCCAGGCTAGCTGGGTAGGCCTGGAAGCTGAAGTTGGGACCCCCCACCACACATACGCTGAGGGCTCAACCAGCCCTGCAGAGTTCAAGGGCCTGGCAAGCAAAGATGGGCCGGAAAGAATATTGCTCTGGTGTCCAAGCATCAGGATTTGAACTCTGGAACCTCTGCTAGGTGACCTGGAAAGAGTCATCCTGAGGTTGTGGAAGGAGGAGAAATCTCTCTTTTTCTTTGGAGATGCTGTCAACCAGGAATGGGAAGATGGGAGGGTAACAAAGGCTGGGGGCCCACATCTGGCTGGACAGTCCCCTCCACTTCTCTCAGCTTCTGGGTCTCCTTCAAGATAATGATAACAATAACACTAATAATAGCGATGAAAATAAAAATGCTATGGAGGTGTGACCATGATGCTGGCTTCTGTCTTCTAGTCTGGCCCTTCTTGCATCCCCTTTATTTCTCAGGTCTTTGCAAGGAGCCAAATAATCTCAAGCAGTGAGGGGATGGCCTTCCTAAAGCCATCTGGGGATGGACTGGTCCCAGAGACTGCCTGGGACACATGGCATAAAATCCTCCCCAAGACCCAGTTGGGAGGCGCACTCTGTTTCATCAGAGAAGTTGCAGTTCAGGCACCTAAACAGGGCTTGGGGCTTCCTTCCCTGGGTTGAAGACCCTGTGATGAAATTGCTGAATAACGTCATCTGTGAGATTCATGACTCCTGGGCTGGAGTTTCCTTTTTATTGACGGTTGTGAAACCACTTTGGAGAAGTCTGTTGAGGGGGAAGGTGGGTGGAGGGAGGATGGCATCCCTGAGGATTTGAAGGTGGGTTCTTTCACAGAATGAAGGAGAAGGCAAGTCAAATAGACCTTCTGAAAGTGAAAGTGTTAGTCACTAAGTCCTGTTGACTCTTTACGACCTTATGGACTGTAGCCCGCCAGGCGCCTCTGTCCATGGGATGCTCCAGGCAGGAATACTGGAGTGGGTTGTCATGCTGTCCTCCAGGGGATCTTCCCGACCCAGGGATCAAACTCAGGTCTCCCCACTGCAGGCAGATTCTTTACTGTCTGAGCCACCAGGAGAGACTTTAGGCACCTTTAAAAGAGATGTTTACATATATTTATTTGGGGAGTCACCCTTAGTTAACTCCCAGGGATCAATAGTTTCCACATTCTGAAAATCCTTATTCAAGGGGCACAAGTGCCCAGCTGAAGATCCTCCCTTCCCAGGCCCCCTGAAGGGGAAAGGGTCTGTCATGTTAATGACATGTGCATATTATTAAGAGAAGGGACAAAGGGCCTGGAGCTTGGGAATGAGAGTTGATCTGGGGACTCTTCAATATGCAGATGGTACTCTTATTATAAATCTCATGCTGGAGGGCCCTGGGAGAGTCAGCCCTTAAGTGCAGAATGGCTGCAGTGTGGGGGTTCCCTCTCCACATCCCTACCTCCTCTGTAAAATGCTACTGCGATGCCTGATCACAGAATGTGTGGTGAAGTTGAAATACAATGTTGCTTTGATTTCTTGGAGTTAGGGGATTACAGAATGCCACGCTCCCCAAGTCTCCTGAGCCATGTAACATTTGCCCTTTCTGTACTAGGGCTCCACAGCAAAATGTAAACATTCAATGCCGTTCTATTGAACCCTTTCAGGGATGGGACCTGTGGGCAGGTGAAGGAGATGAAGGGCTGGAGGGAAGAACAGTCATGGCTGCAGAGGACTCTGACCATCACCTGGGAAGGAAGGTGAAATATGAATGCAGATAGTTTTCAGAGACTTGGGGTTGCAGGATGCACAAGAGGGCTGGGTAGGCCTGGAGGCCCATAAAGGAGATGGTATGCAAGGTAGCCCTAAAGATGGGTGACTGACATGAAGGGGAAAGACAGAAAGACCATTCTGGGTTGAGGGGCAGCCTGAGTGGAGCCGCATGGAGGTATGAATGGAGTGTGTTTAGGGTACAAATGCACCCTGGGGCAGCAGGTGAGATGGATGGGTGGAGTCTAAGGACCACTTCCATGCAATGGGGAACTTGCCATGGGGTCTGAGGAGAGGGACTCAACTGGGTCTCACCTGACTCTGGAAGAACATATGAGCATATTTAGTTCAATTCATTTAAGTCACTCAATAATGTCTAACTCTTTGTGACCCCATGGACTGCAGTATGCCAGGTCTCTCTGTCCATCACCAACTTCTAGAGCTTGCTCAAGCTCATGTCCATCAAGTTGGTGATACCATCCAACCATCTCATCCTCTGTCATCCCCTTCTCCTCCCACCTTCAATCTTTCCCAGCATCAGGGACTTTTCTAAAGAGTCAGTTCTTCACATCAGGTGGCCAAAGTATTAGAGCTTCAACTTGAGCATCAGTCCTTCCAGCGATCACCCAGGACTGATTTTCTTCAGAATGGACTGGTTGGATCTCCTTGCAGTCCAAGGGACTCTCAAGAGTATTCTCCAACACCACAGTTCAAAAGCATCAATTCTTTGATGCTCAGCCTTCTTTATGGTCCAACTCTCCTACCTATACATGACTACTGGAAAAACCATAGCTTTCACTAGACAGACCTTTGTTGGCATATATTTAAGCCATACAAAATTACCCTGGATGGTGCTTTTCAGCTTCAATAACTAGTAATCATTGTGCTTGCTTCTCTTGGGGGCTCCTCAGCACTCCTGAACTTGGTGGGAGGAGCCCAGACCTTTGAGAGCCTCAGAATTGGCTCAGCAAGGCCACTGCTCAGAGTTTCTTCTACGTCAAGCCTTGTTGTTCTTCCATGCACTCATCTTCTCACATCCAAAGCCCACACATCTTCCAGGAACCAGCTTTAAGTTCTCTCCTTCACAAAACTTCACACTGTAGACTTGTCTTCCCAGCCTCTAACCTCACCTGGTGCTTTTCCTGTATCATTTTGGGTTGGGAAATGAAGGTAACTCCCTTCCTCCCAACTGTGGTCACTATGAAAAAAATTAGCCAGTAAAGTATAAAAGAGAAACAAAAATATCACTAGCAACTCACCCTTCAGAGAGAACGACTGTTAAAATCTTGGTGTACATGTTTCTACATTTTTCCATAAACATGTAAATACATATGAATATGCCTGTTTGTTTCGTATCTTTATTAGGTCATGAATTATTATTTTATTATGTATTTGGGTCTTATCTCTCTTACTAGGGGTAAGAGGCTCTCTGGCCTTTGTTCTGTATTTTCTAGAATGAATTTTGCACATAGTAAGCAAGCAGCAAGTGATGAACGAATGATTGAATGTGTCTCTCTGTATATTGTGTCTCTCTATATACTGTGCCTCTCTATATACCGTGCATGCTCAGTCACTTGGTTCTGTCCGACTCTCTGTGGCCTCATGGACTGAAGCCCACCAGATCCTCTGTCCATGGGATTCCCTAGGCAAGAATACTGGAGTGGGTTGCCATTTCCTCCTTCAGGGGATCTTCCTGACCCAGAGATTGAACCAGTGTCTCCTGCACCTCCTGCACTGGCAGGCAGATTCTTTACCACTGAGCCACCTGGGAAACCTCTCTCTATACTGTATCTTTCTGTAAAATGAAGGTTTTGGATTGTGTTATGTTTGAAGTCATTCTCGTTCCCATAATCTGTAGATTTCTGGTCCTTACGTGTCTGTGGTGGATGAAAGAATCCTCTTAAAATCTGGTTGCTGGGTCTGTTCTTTTTAGCACTAACATTGTTATGTCCCCAGACTAAAAGGAGATCAAACGATGACTACATGCACTCACACTGCATCCATACAAAATCTAAAAACCACCTGGATTGGTGGGGACAGTTCTCTCTTTCTTTTTCATCTTACCCCAAATGACAGATTTTGGGATATCAGCAGACACTTAGACTCTGACAAAAATGAATTTTGGCAGGGGCTGTGGGTGGGAGAGGTTGTTGTGTTGGGTGTTCTGCTGTACATGGGCTTTTTCTAGGTCCAGTGAGCGGGGGCTACTTTCGTTGCAGTATATGGACTTCTCATTGCAGTGGTTTCTCTTGTATTTCTCAGGTTCTAGAGCACAGGCTCAGTAATTGTGGCTCACGGGCTTAGTTGCTGTGATACATGCAGGATCTTCCTGGACCAGGGATTGGACCGTGTCTCCTGCTTTGGCAGGCAGACTCCTATCTACCACACCACCAGGGAAGTCCAGAAACAAATTGCTTTGAATGCTATGGATTTCTTACTTCTTCTGATCTGCAGCACTGCCTACCAATAGCCTACATGGCACCTTTGCATGAATTAGAGAAAGGCTTCTTCTCCTCTCCCCTGGTGGCTCAGACAGAAAGAACCTGCCTGCAGTGCGAGAGACTCAGTTTCGATCCCCGTGTCAGGAAAAACCCCTGGAGAAGGGAGTGACTCTTGTTTGGTAAATTCCATGGACAGAGGAGCCTGGAGGGCTATACTTCCATGGGGTCTCAAAGAGTTGGATATAACTGAGCAACTAACACTTTCACTTTCCTCTCCTCTCTAGGCAGATGCAGACCACACTGGATGCACGGCTTGGTGAACAGAACGCAGCTGGATTTCAACTCCCCACCCCAGCCTCGCCCCTGGCCCCAGGAGGGCACCTCTTGGGTAGGACACAATGTGAACAATTGTACCAGCAGCCCTGGTGCAGAGTACCTCAAAGAACTGAAAATGCCAGTTAAATGTTTTATATTTCTGTTCAGTATTTTTCTTTAACCAAAGAAAAATAAGCTGCAAATGACAGAAACCATGGCATTGTGGGTTCACATAGCAATAAAGTTTATCACAGGGTAAAGACACTGTGTGTCTCTTCCTGGTGATCCCTCTATCTGGAGGCTACCCTGTCCCCCCTTTCTCAACACCACCATTCTTCAAGACTCAGCTCATAGGCTGTCTCTTCCACAAAGCCCTCTGTGACCCATGTTGTTGGAATTCATTGAACCCTCTTCTGTGCTCCCTTATAACCACTCTACCCTCTTCTGCTGTGTGCATCTCATGTTTCATGTTGGGTGTTTGGTGATTTGTTTACATAGTGGCCAGGCACCCAGCTGGGCCTCAAGTTCATCACCATTAAAATAGAGAAAATAGACTACATCTTCCAAGTTCCTCAATAAGTACTATGACTATCCCAATGAAAATATGTATCTTTTGCTATCTGTGAAACTCCTAGAGAAGAGTCGCAGTTTTTTTGATCTCTGGATTCACTAAATTCCCATGATGCTGAAGATTTTATATTATATATGCATTTTATATATCTATATATATTTTAGTCACACCACTTGGCTTACGTGATGTTAGTTCCCTGACCAAGGATTGAGCTTGCACCATCTGCAGTCCAGGTGTGGAGTCCTAACCACTGGATTGCCAGGGGATTCCTGATGCTGAAGATTTTCAAGGGCTTCCCAGGTATTTCCAAGGTCCAGCAAGCAATGAGAACCACGGTAAGAGGATAGAGCCTAGGCTTCATGGGAGGAAGCAGAGGCGTGTTCGCTAGAGCAGAGCTGGGGGCGTGAACCAGGGGGCACAGACAGAGCAGCCCAGAGCCTCAAGCATGAACCATTAGAGGCTCCAGGGGTTGTGCAGTATCTCCCAGTGGCTCTGGGGACTGCTGAGGGCAGACTGTGGGAGCCCTCTCTTTCCATTTCAGATTTAGAGACACACACAGACTGAAAGTAAGGAGATCAAAAAGGTATTCCATGCAAATGGAGATCAAAAGAAAGCTGGAGTAGGGGGATTCCTTGACGGTCCAGTAGTCAGCACTGGGCACTTTCACTGAGGGGCCTGGGTGCAGTCCCTGGCTGGGGAATTAACATCCTGCAAGCCATGCAGCTAATGCCAAATAAGAAATAAAAACTAGGGTAGCAAAACTCATATCAGACAAAACAGATTTTAAAATAAAGGCTGTTACAAGAGACAAAGAAGGACAGTACATAATGATCAAGGGATCAATTTAAAAGATACAATAATTATAAAAAATAAATGCATTCAACGTAGGAGCACCTCAATATATAAGGCAAATGTTAGCAGACATAAAAGGAGAAATTGGTAGAGATCTGGGCCATATCCTTGGGAAACGAATTGCTTTCTCCTGTCTGCTCGAATGTGTTGCAGTGCCATCCAGGAAAGGGAGGCATTTATCAGGCTTGACCAAGAGCACAAATGGGGGCCCTGTCTTAGCTTGCCCCTTTTACCTCGCATCACCAGCTTCTTCCTGCATCTAGTGGGCATGTCCCCTTGGGCCCTGTGAGGAGGAGTGTGACTAGGGCAGGACTAAGTGCCTGGATCTGAAGGGGGCACTAGGTGGAAGGGGCTCAGGCCAAGTACATAGGAACCTTTAATCAGCTGTCTGATCTTTCACACAGAGCCCATAGACAGCTCATGCTTCCACTGTGGCTCAGCTGGTAAAGAATCTGCCTGCTATACGGGAGACCTGCGTTTGATCCCTGGCTTGGGAAGATCTCCTGGAGAAGGGAAAGGCTACCCACTCCAGCATTCTGGCCTGGAGAATTCCATGGACTGTATAGTCCATGGGGTCACAAAGAGTCGGACACAACTGAGCAACTTTTTCACTTCTACTTTTCACTGCAAGGCTGGTCATCTCATCCATGGCCAGGAGCTCCAGGGAGGTGCCAGGGCCTCTCTGTGGTGGCCCTTCTTCACCTCCATCAGCCCCCTTGCTGATCATCAGCTTGCCTGGATGCTTGGCTCACAAGTTCCTCGCTGTTCTGCCCCTTGCAACTCCTTCAGGCAGCCTGCCCTTTCCCTGGCACTGTGATCACTCAGGCCCCCTTCAGAGAATGCCTGCTGTCACAGAACTTTGTCATCCTGTTCACACCATCTCCTCCCCAACAGACTGTGAGATTCTGGAACTCAGGAAACATGTCTTAGTGACTGTTATTTACGGGACAGAAATGAAGCCTTGTTCTTTCCAAGTTTTGCCCAGATTCCCTCCACTGTGTGGCTCTGGGTGCAATAGCCTTTACAGCTGTAATGAGAAGATGTGACTTGGACACCATCCTCCATGTGAGGGCCAGTTTAACATCTTGGGTTGAGGGCATAGGTTCTTGGGTGAGAATACCTGAGTGTGTTTTCCAGATTCCTTTTTAACAATGAGCCTATTATTCATCTCTGCAAGCCTCAGTTTCCACGTTGGGAAAAATAGAAATAAAAACAATGTCTAGCACTTTGGTTTTCTTGTGAGGAGTAAATGAGTTAATACGGGACTTCCCAGGTGGCACAGTGATGCAGTACAGGAGATTCAAGAGACTCAGGTTCGATCCCTGGGTCAGGAAGATCCCCTGGAGAAGGGAAAGGCTACCCACTCCAGTATTCTTGCCTGGAGAATTCCACAGACAGAGGAACCTGGTGGGTTACAGTCCATGGGATCACACAAACAGTCAAACAATTGAACGACTTTTACCTTCACTAAATGAATTAATACAGTGAAAAGGCCCATAGTAAATATTTAATGATGGTGAAGAATGATTTTTTATCATTAAAAAAAAGAAAACAAGCCATCTAGTCCACTTAGGTAAGAGACTCCAGGAAAACGCCGAACAGACATGGCCAGTCCTGAAGATCGATTCCCCTGCCACCCCTCACCCGCCCAGCCCTCCACTGTTCCAGGTCTGCCCTCCATCTTGGCTCCAAGCTATGAGGCGTGTGTGTGTGTGTGTGCACGTGGGAAGGATGCTTTCAGCTTATTCTTCCTCTCCTCTGAGCTGGGAGTCATTTGAGCTCTCAGGAGTTATGACCTTTTCTGTAATAGGGAGCGATCATTCTAACCTTACAGATTGCGAGGAGGATTAAAAGAAATAAAGGATCCTCAGGGTGATGCAAAGCATCACAGGAATGGAAGAGATTATTGTTACCCAATAGCTTAGTTCAAATGGTGAAGAATCTACCTGCAATGTAGGAGACCCCGGTTCAATTCCTGAATTGGGGAGATCCCCTGGAGAAGGGAATGGCTACCCATTCCGATATTCTTGCCTGCGAAATCCCATGGACAGAGGAGCCTAGTGGGCTATAGTCTCTGAGGTTGCAAAGAATCAAACACAATTGAGCATGCACTAACACTTTTTTTAAACACTGGCCTTTGTGCTCCAGGAGTCTGGTTGGTTAGAGGCAGCCCGGGGAATTCACTCTCTGGGAGAGCCTTGAGTGTACCCCTTCGCAGGGTCTCAGAGTCTGTCCTCGTCCTGGGAGCTGTGGGCTGGTCCACCGGCCTGTGGAGCTAGGGTGGTGGGGCTGGGCTGGTGTCTCTCTCTGCCTCGCCCCAGGGGACAGGCTCTAATCACTTTCTTTAGAGGCCTTTGTGCAGCCCATTCTTTCATTCTGGGCCGACACAATGCAGGGGTGAGCTGAGGTCAGATTTTCAACCTTCAGCTCTGGATTTCCTGTCTTTTGTGGGGTGGAGGACAGATTCTGCCACCCGGCTTCCTGTCATCTCAGCACTGGGGGCTCTGGCTGCCTGGCGCCAACGTGCCCTGGGAGACTGGGAAATGCTCCTGGGAGGTGAAGAGGGAGGACCTGGCCCCGGGTCCTGGTGCTCAGACACGTGCACTGGCTCCTGCTGCTGGACACCAAACACTTCTCTTGTTTAGACGCTCAGTTGTGTCTCACTCTTTGCGGCCCCACGGTCTGTTACCCCTCAGGCTCCTCTGTCCATGGGATTTCCCAGGCAAGAATACTGGAGTGGGTTGCCATGCCCTCAACCAGAGGATCTTCCTGACCCAGGGATCCAACTTAAGTCTCCCGCGTTAGCAGGCAGATTCTTAGATCTTTGGAAAAAAGTTATTGTGAAATTTCTTATAGCATCCTCAAGGCCACTTGGAAGGCTGTATGTTAAACAGCAAACCAGTATTTGTATGAAACAGTGCTCAATGGGTACCATTCTCCTTTGCTTTTTCTCAGCCCAGATTAGGGAACAAGAAGGACTGAGGAATAGTCCCCAAGGAGCAGACAAGGGTTAAGAAGTGAAGTCTTTCAGAGACCACGCTGTGCTTCAGGGGAAGAACAGGGGTTTGGAGAGGAGGTGGGTGGAGAGGAGAGTAACCGTTTCCAAGGGTTGCCACAACAAAGTACCAGAGGCTGGGTAGCTAAGAGCAACAGAAACTTCTTTCTCACACTCTGGAGACCAGACGTCTGAGTCAAGGTGTCGGTGCAGCCTTGCTTTCTCGTGTTCTCTTGCGGGGAACTGTCCAGGCCTCACTCCCACCTCTGCTGATGGCTGGCAATCTTCTGCATTCATTGCCTGTAGGCATCTTTACTTGGCCTTCTCTCTGAATCTCTGCATCTCTGCATGGCCATCTCCCCTCTGTGTCTGTGGCCAATTTTCCTTCCCCTTATAAGGACACCAGTCATATCGGATTAGGGAATCCGTCTACTTTGGTGTGGCCTCATCTTAACTAATCACCTCTACAATAATCCTATTTCCAAATAAGGTCACATTCTGAGGTTCTGGGGCTTAAGGGTTCCACATGCCTCCTGGGGTGGGGAGGCACACATCAACCCCATAACAGGAGGGCTCAGGTCAGTTCATTTCTATTTACCATCTGCTCCGAGCTAGGCTGTGTGCTTGTTTGGGGGCCATAGGGTTGCACAAGACAGTCTTTGCCCTCAGGAAACTTACAGCCTCCTGTAAGAAATTTAGGAAATTTACACCCTCTTGTAAGAGACAACAGAGGAAAAGCTGCGATAATACAGTATGAGACCAGTTGGTGGAGACGTAAACTGTGCAGCCACTGTGGAAAATAGCATGGAGTTCTCTTAAAAAAAAAAAAAAAAAACAACTAACTAAAATTACCTTATGACCCAGCAATTCCACTCCTGTGTATATATCCAAAAACCCCAAACACTAATTTGAAAAGACCCATGCACTCAATGTTCATCGCTGCACTGTTTATAATAGACAAGGCATGGCAGCAAACTCTCCATCAACAAATGAATGGCTAGAGAAGATTTGGTATATATATAGATGGAATACTAACTCATCTATAAAAGAGAATGAAATTTTGCCATTTGCAGCAAATAAATGGACTTGGAGGGCATTATGATATGTGAAATAAGTCAGGCAGAGAAAGACAATTACTGTGTCATATCACTTATATGTGGAATCTAAAAATGCAACATGCTAGTGAATATAACAAAAAGAAGCAGACTCACAGATGTCTAGAACAAACTAGTGGTTACCAGCGGGCCAGGAGAAGCAATATAGGTGTAGGGGATTAAAAGGTACGAAGTATTTTGTATAAAATAAGCTGTAAGTATATATTACACAGCACCAGGAATACAGCCAATATTTTATAATAAGTATAAATGGATTATAACCTTTAAAAATTGTGAATTACTGCATTGTACACCTGTAACTTGTATAATATTGTACAGCAACTTTACTTCAATTAAAAAAAAATGCAGTTTGAGCAATCCCAGGAATGGACTGAAAACAAGGTAACAAGGGATCAAGGGATCTCATAAAGGGGTCCACCATCCCACCTGAGGACAAGAGAAGGGAGTGACATCCTGCTGAGGAGAGCCGGTGACTCAGGAGGGACAAGAATGGGAAAGATGCGTTTTTCAGATTCCAAGAATACTGTGTGAGATCAAATCTGCCAACAGAATCAGGAAAACCTCAGAAGTCCTGGGGGCGAGGGAGGTTTCTAACAGCTGATGTGGGTCAGGGAGAATCTTTCTCTAACATCTCCTTTCTTTTCCAACTGCCCCACCCGCCTGCCCCCCAGCCCAGACCCCAGGAAGACCGGTCAGTAGGCACCTGTGTGATGCTTTCTTTGCCCTGGATCCCCAGGTGAGAGAAAGAAAACCAACACTCTAGGAGCTGGATGTGATGGTTTTAACTGTTTTCTTGAATCTTTTGATTCTTTTTGGGAGTTGTGGATTCTGACTCATGCTGTGAGAAACTGAGTGGTATCTATACCTGGAAACTGAGTGTGGACTTGGAGGGGTGGTGGGAATGGGGTCTCTGGGGACAGGGCGGAGCATAAGGGCTGCCCAAGGCCTGGGACCAGAACAATCCATGGCTGGCGCTCTTGACCAACTCATCTTTGGCAACTTCCCACAAAGTAACCGGGCGACTGTGGGCTTGGCTTGGTCTACTCCAGGAGTTGTTCAAAGGTACTGCAGATCCGCCACTGCAAAATCGAAAACACAAACCATTTTACCCCAAAATGTGTTTGATTGAGGCAGCCATCAAATACCCCGGGAGGGTCTCTTGGCTAAAATTTTGCATCTGTTTTTTTTTTTTTCCCTCTATTTCTCTTCTGCTTTCCCCACCTTTGCAAAGACCTTTCAAAGATGGGGCAGCATGGATTCTCACCCAGGCACTTCCTGGCTGGCAGGATGAAACTTTGTTCCCATTTTCCAGTGAGGAAGTCGAGGTAGGTCATGTGACTTTCAGCCCAGATTCACAGGGATGCTTCCACCTCCACACCTGGGGATCTTTCACCTGTGCTGCTGAAATCTCCTCAACAAATCAGCCCCCACCCCGCACCCTCCTTTCACATAATCTGGCTGCCCATCTTTGGCTGACCCTCATGAATTCTGGTGGGGATGGAGACAGTCCAGCTAGGCTTCTCTAGATTGGAGCCGGCAGGTAGCCTGGGTGAATCAGAGGCTCTGATTTCAGCCTGGATGGGGCCCCGCTCTGCCTCTCCCTGGCTCTTTGACCACAGCCAAGTTCCTTAACCTCTCCATGTTTCTGTTTCTCCATCGATAAGGGGGGACTAATACCACCTACCTCTAGGATTATTATGAAGATTACATTAGTTAATACACACAGATTTCTTGAGGGTGAATTTTGGCACCTAGGGAAGTCCCACACAATGTGTGTGTGTGTGTGTGTGTTTTAAGACCTTAATATCAAGAAGAACTTTGAAAATCCAGCAGTGGCTAGTCTGGTGATGGGCCCATAACCACTCTTCCCTGACTCAGTAGGAAGCTAGCAGATAACTTAGGTTGCCCTCTGTTGAGTTTTTCATTATGAACACTGCATGGTCTCGGTTCTAGAGGCAGGCAATCTGGATTCCAAAGTCATTATCTCATGGTAATAGAGCTACTGACCTGTTCATTCAAATGCTTGCCTGGTTAGAATGTGTGCTCTCCCAGGGTAGGGCCATATTTTATTCCTTTCTGAATTTTCAGCACCTGATTCAGAACCTGGAAGGAAGAAATGCTCATTCTATGCTTACCTCTGGAATACTGTTTCCTACATTTTTTTAGCTGTCTCTTCATCTGAAAACAATTTTGTAGCAGCATTCTCTACAGAGAGAATGAAAAGAATCCAGGCTTTTCTCTAGCATAGAATGGCTTGTCATTAAAAAAATTATTTGTACTTTAGGAAAGTATCTATTTCGTAGTTGTCAGTTTTGAAAAGACTTCTATCAAATATCTTTCGTAGATGACCTGTGAGATCTCAAGGTAGCCCTACGCAAGTGTCAGTCTCTCAGTCACGTCCGACTCTCTCGACTGTTGCCCTCCAGACTCCTCTGTCCACAGGATTCTGGAGCCTGTAGTCACCCCTCCTTCAGGGGATCTCCCCAACCCAGGGAACAAGCCTGGGTCTCCTGCACTGCAGGCAGATTCTTTACTGTCTGAGACATCAGGGAAGCCCAGCCCTGTGTAAGAACAAATCTTAGATATTCTTTGAATTGACAAGTTTCATGAACAAGTTTCTCATTAGTACCCTGGTGTAATAAAGTAGGGTTAAGTTTTAGGGTATATTTGTGGTCAGAATTTCATATCAGTTTCCCCTGAGCTGAATTGTTAAAATGCCTGTGACCACCACACTGCCATCAAAATCAAAGGTAAGTGAGAGCAGGGTGGAGTGAGAAGGGCAGTATTCTAAATCATTCACTGCAAAAGAACTTGCTCTCACAAATTTTATAAAACCAGGTAAGGCTATTGCAAAGGCTCTGGAAGCAGTCTGTGAATCGAGGGTCCTGAAGCTTTGGTTTCATTAATTTTACAGAAAATTCACTGCTGTTTGAGGGACAATCAGCAACTGTCTTTCCCACCCTTGCTGTTCCACTTTGTGGGACAAAGGAGAGGACAGAATGTTGTCTTTCTGTTCTCACTAACCTTGGAATGCTTCCCCTTGGGACTTCTCTGGTGGTCCAGTGGTTAAGAATCTCCCTTCCAATGCAAGGGACTCGAGTTTGATCTCTGGTCAGGGAACTAAGATCCCACAACTCCTGAGCTCACGCGACCTTGAGCCCGCACGTCACAAACAGCCCACGGACCCCAACGAGGATCCTGAGTGCCGCACCGAAGACCCGACTCAGCCAAAGAAATAAATACACACTTTCCCTTTCCTTTTCCCCTTGCTAGTTCCTTCCATTTTCTCCCTCATTGTCTCCACTGAGTCTTTCTTAGGCTTTCTTTCACTTCACCTTAAAATGAAATTAGAAATAATTCTAACAGCCCTGCAATTTTATGACAGAGGACTGGAAGAGCTAGGGAGAATGAGGAAGGAAACGAAATAAAACTCAAGCCCGGGATGAAAGCGTACCCCAGACTTCCTTCGCGACCTTTCCCTGGACAATTAGAAACTGATACAGCAGGAAAGACACGGTCACTTAGGAGCTTCCAGATTCCTTTAAGGCTGTTCCTCGGCTCAGGAGAGAGGAGAGGAAACATGACCCTGTGTGCTGGGGGCCCCTGTGGCAGAGAGGGGGTGTGGGAGGGCTCAGGGCCCCGCAGGGTCAAGAAGGAGGCAGGATTCCCTATCCAGAGCCCTCCAGCTGCAGAAAAAAACTGGACCTGGCTTCCGAATGGCAATCCTTTGTCTCTGGGCAGAAGCCACTTGGCTGCTGCCTTGGAATGGGAGGCAGATCTACAGGTCTTAATCCAAATCTTGCTGAATGCACTCTCTGAGGCTGAGCTGATGGATGACCAGGCCTCTATGGATCTCACTCTTCCCTGGTGGCTCAGATAGCAAAGATTCCCCCTGCAATGTGGGGAGACTCAGGTTCAATCCCTGGGTCGGGAAAATCCCCTGGAGAAGGGAACAGCTACCCACTCCAGTACTCTTGCCTGGAGAATTCCATGGACAGAAGATCCTAGTAGGGTTGCAAACAGTTGGACACGACTCCCCAGCACCCACAATGCCGTGGGGGCTTTTCCCTACGCCAGGCATGGGGAAGAAGACATGAGTCCAGTGGAATCTTTACCCCGAAAAGCTGGGCGTCTGGACTGGGAGGAAGCAACACTTATCTGACAGATAAGAAGGAGATACTCAGGGAAAAACAATACTGAAGGAAGACATTCCAGAAAGCAAGAAAAGAACAAACAAAGGCTTGGAGATATCAATACTGAGCAACTCAGTTTACATGTGAACTGCAGGTTATACGGAAGCAGAGGATGATGAGAAATGGAACAAACTTGAGGCTGAGCTATAAAAAAAAGGGAGTATTAGAAGTCCCATGGATATCAATGCATTTTATGGAACACATCATAGAACGAGTATGAAAATACTTTAACTTTGATAAAATACATATAAATGCAATTCCTGATGGCCAACACACAGACACACAGACACACACACACATACACACAATTGTGGTCTACTGGTGGTGTTAGCAGGATGTTATTATTCTTGGCAACTCTGTGTGTATCTCCCCATGCTTCTTCTGGGTTAATTTCAGGAATGTGCTGTGTTTTAGCTAATGTGCCTCCTCCGCTATCACAGTCCAGATAGGGTCTTGTGTTGTTTTCCCAACATCAAGTCAGGGTCGTCCTGGAAACGTGAGTGAAGGGTAAGTGTTTGTTTCCTGGAGGAACCCTTGGGGTGCTCTTATTGAACATATTTGGGCTTCGAAGGATCAACTAAGGCAGAGACACCAAGGATAGTTCCCAGCGGAGGTAAAGAGAGGAAACCTCTGCATTTCCCTGTGGTCCAGGGAAGACCATGGGGGTGGGAACTGAGTCTCCGTTTTACCAGCGATTTGCTGAGTCACTTTCTATCTCTGAACCTTGGTTTCCACTTCTTCGAAAACAAATGGATGATACAGTCACTCCCTTGCAGATTCAGTGAAGTAATGTGATTTTCATTCTGATCTCTTATCTTTTGTAGACCATTAAGTCACACCCCATAAGATGTTCCTGAATCTGGACTTTTGCCCATTTTGGTCTGAATTTGGTTCTATTGTCAACAATATAATGTCAAAGACTCCCACTTCCTCTGTCTCCCACTTTTTGGTGTTCTTACCACTTTCTAGATGTTGGATGAGGTAATTCACCTAGAGACCTGCAAGACTGCTGTGAATTTTTCTGTTGGACAGATGAAGAAAACACATTTTTGATTAAGTTCATTTTCTTGAGGAAGATATCATGGACTTCAAGACCTGAGTTTTGCTTTGTTTTTTCCATTACTTCTTTCTGTTTCCACCAATCTGGAGAAAAACGGACCTAATATTGTGTTTTAGGCCCTATAGGGAGCATTGGTTCTGCAAGGGAGACTTTGCTTGGTGTTGTCAACATGAATCTGGAAAACTTGTAAATGCATTTTTAGTAATTCAAATCTTATTTATAGTGCCTTAAGGGAGCATAATTTATTAAAAAAAAAAAGTCTCCAGGGAATCCTTTTGTGAAGTGAGGACTTTTTTCCTGAAACTTAAACAATTCCTATCTAACTTACCTGCTTTCTAGACCAGAATTTTTACACAGCATTTTTTTCTCAAGTGGAGTCCTTGGGTATTTGTCCAGCTTTTGGTGCTGATTCTTTATAAAATAATAGCAAGAAGGATGATGGGAAACCCTTGAAGATGGAGGTAACATTGCAATTGTACAAATTAAAATGGTTCATTGTGAAAGTATTCTAAATTTTTAGCCTGATATCCAAGACCATTCATGCTCTGGCTCTCTTTCTAGTCTTATTTTAGTTCCTTTCTTGTTTTGCCATATGCTTCAGTCAGCAGCACCTTCCTCGTTTCTTTTCCTTAATATTCATTTATTCGGTTGCACCAGGCCTTAGTTGCAGCATGCAGAATCTTTCGTTGTGGCATATGAGCTGTAGCAAGTGGGATCTAGTTACCCAGCCGGGAGATGAACCTTGGCCTCATGCCTTGGGAGCACCAGGGAAGTCCCACCTTGCTCTTTTCCAAAGATTTTATCTTCACCCCTCTCAGAGCTCTGTACTCACTGAGATCCCTTCCCTTTGAATAACTCCTCATTCCAATACTACTTCTTCAGCCTGGTGTGTTCGAGAACACGGGTACACTCAAACACCATCTCACTGACATGTCCTTTTACCCATACCCACAGACGTGTGCTAATCCTTCAGATCTGCTGTGTCCCACATAGAAGCTGCCAGCCACAAGTGGTTATCTCAATTTAAGTTGGTTCAGGAACTTCCCTGGTAGCTCATCTGGTAAAGAATCCGCCTGTAATGCAGGAGACCTTGGTTCGATTCCTGGCTTCGGAAGACCTCCTGGATAAGCTGCCCACTCTAGTATTCTTGCCTAGAGAATCCCCATGGACAGAGGAGCCTGACAAGCTATAGTACATGAGGTCACAAAGAGTTGACATAACTGAGCGAGGAAGCAAAACAAAGCAAAGGGGCTTCCCTGGTGGTCTAATGATAAAGAATCTGCCAGCCAGTGCAGGAGACACATGCTTGATTCCTGATCTGGGAAGACGCCACATGCTGAGGAACTAAACTCATGCACAACAACTACTGAACCCATACTCTGGAGCCTGGGAGCCGCAACACCTGAGCTCACACGTCGCAACTACTGAAGTCTGTGCCAGAGCCTGTGATCCACAACTAGAGAAGTCACTACAATGAGAGGCCTGAGCACTGCAATGAAGAGTAGTTGTTGCAACGAATGCAAGTGCAGTGAAGGTGCTCATTGCAACTAGAGAAAGCCAGCAACAATGAAGACCCAGCACAACCAAAACTAAACAACAATCATTAGTTGCATAAAGTATCAACAGATGAATGACTAAGCAAACTGTGTTTTATATCAATTATTCAACCTTAAAAAGGAAAGAGATCCTCACACAGGTTACAGCATGGATGAACCTTGAAATCATGCTTAGTGAATGAAGACAAACACAAAAGGACAAACATTGTCTGATTTCCTCTATCTGAGGTGCTTAGAATAGGCGATTCTTTTTAAAAACATTACTTATTTTTAACTGCAGGATGATCACTTTACAGTGTTGTGTAGGTTTCTGTCATACATCACCATGAATCAGCCAGGGGTATACCCATGTCCTCTTCCTCTTGAATCTCTGTCCCATCTCCCACCCTATCCTACCCATCTGGGTTGTCATAGAGCACCGCTGCTGCTGCTGCTAAGCCGCCTCAGTCGTGTCCGACTCTGTGCGACCCCACTGACGGCAGCCCACCAGGCTCCCCCATCCCTGGAATTCTCCAGGCAAGAATACTGGAGTGGGTTGCCATTTCCTTCTCCAATGCATGAAAGTGAAAAGTGAAAGGGAAGTCTCTCAGTCGTGTCCGACTCTTCGTGACCCCATGGACTGTAGCCTACCAGGCTCCTCCATCCATGGGGCTTTCCAGGCAAGAGTACTGGAGTGGGGGTGCCATTGCCTTCTCCAGTCACAGAGCACTAGGCAATTCTTATAGACACAGAAAGTAGGATAGACGTTCTCAGGGGGCTGGATGGGGGTGGGCGAGGGAGAATGAAGAGTTACTGTTTTGTGGGTACCAAGTTTCATTTGGAGATGATGGAAAATTTCTGGAAATGGATGGTGGGGATGGTTGCACAGGGATGTGAGTAGACTTAATGCCACTGAATTGGATCTTTAAAAATGGTGAAAGTGCTTAATTTTATTATCTGTATTTTGCCACAATAAAAATGTATGATATATTTTCTAAATTAAAAAAAAAAATAAAGATAAAATGCAGTTCCTCAGTCACACTAGCTACATTTCAAATACTCAACAGCCACCCATGCCTTGTGACTGCTGTTCTGTTCAGAGCAGAGCTGTACTGTAATGTAGAGAAGATTCTGTGGACCCAGTCGCTTCTGGTCCTTCTAGGCCCACTTATTTAATTTTTAAAGGACATTCCTTGAAGCGCCAATCAGCTCTGATTACTCCCTCCTTGGAATTCTTGTCATTATTTGTCTTGACCTCTTTTGAGTTCTTGTCAAATCCTTCATTGTATTTCAGGCAAATACATAGTCAGTTGATTTCTTGACAAAATTGCAAGCCAGTGGAGGACAGGGATGAAGTTTTGGTAGAAGGTTCATGGATCTGGGTGTACTGATGCCACCCTACCCTCTATGACCCCCTTGGTGCTTTGCAAACTAATCAGCCTTAACCAAATAGGTGTCTGAAAGGATGGATGAGACAGGAAGACAGACGGCCTTCTGTGTTATGGTCCTCGCTGGGAATGTAATTCTATCGTGTATATTTCAGGAGCCATTAGAAAATGACATATTTGTCTTCCATGAATAAATTTGTATCGCAACTCTTGGGCCATAAATTAGATGTCTTCTGGGTGCTCCTCTGGGGATGAAAGGAGTGTTCTCTGGGAACTTTTGCAAATGAGATAGAAATTTGTCCAGTGGATGTGTGAAATCACTTCTCAGCTAGCCATTGAAGGGAGCTGCCCAGCCTTTCTTCCAAAAACAAATGGCAAAGTCACTTTGTTTTCTGTAACACAAATCCTTTTGCAGCAAATAGAGTCGTCCTCTGCTCATTATCTTGTCATTAAAACCTCTGGCTTGATGTATTTCTCTATAAAATAAACCTGAGACCTTATTCATACAGGGGAAAATGCAAACACGGACTTTAACCACGTATGAAAGGGACCCAGTGTAAAAAGAGCTTTCTTTTGCCTCTTGAGTTCGATGATGAGATCTCGTGGCCAGACAACATTTTTTGACTGGTAAGAGCAGAAACGACCCTCTTGAGTTACTGTTTAGTGAATGAGGGCCTTTGTTTCCCACTGAAGAATTAAAAACCTTTGGGCCTCCCCCAAGCAAACAGGAATACGTTTCACACAGCGGTGTTGGGATTAAATGACTGGATCATGAAAAAAGCCAGAACAATGCCCACTCACGTTTTAATCATTTACCTGGCATTCCAGTTGAGACCGTTTCATCGAAAACCAGAAGATTAGGGAAAGACTCTCGTTTCCTCCAAGAACTCTTTCTTTGCCTCTCTGTACCTTCTTGTGTCTCTCTCAGGTGTAGACTCAAGAAAAATTGTACATTTTCTACCAGTCAGTTCTGAATTGAGGCATATAGACTCTGGAAGTTGGAAGGGGCCTTCAGAGGGTGTGGTCCAACCCCATCATCTTTTTTAAAATTACATTTATTTATTTTTGGTTGCTCTGGGTCTTTGTTGCTGTGTGAGGGCTTTCTTTAGTTTCAGAAGGGGCTATTCTCATTGTGGTGGCGTCTCTTGCTCCACAGCACGGGCTCTAGAATGCAGGCTCCATAGTCATGATGCACCGGGTTGATTGCCCCATGGCATGTGGAATCTTCCCAGACCAGGGATCGAACCGATGTGCCCTGCATTGGCAGGTGGATTCTTAACCATTGGACCACCAAGGAAGTCTCAATCCCATCATTTTGTAGTGAAGGAAATGAGGCTTGGTGAGAAAGGACTTGCCCAAGGTCACACATGGAGTAAATAATGAAACTGAATAACCACTCCTGATTCTCAGTCACAATTTCTCCTCCTGCAACAACTGGTTAATTTGATATTTTTGCAAAGGTTATTTTTTTAAAATGTGGACCATTTTTAATGTCTTTATTGAATTTGTTACAGTATTGCTTCTGTTTTGTGCTTTGGTTTTTGTCCACAAAAATCTTAGCTCCCTGACCAAGGATTGAAACTTCACTCCTTGCGCTGGGATGTGAAGTCTCTATTTTGACGTTTCTGAAACTCAAAATGAGCTTCTCCTTCTTTAAAGTGATTCATGATACACCTTTGAGAAAAACACATTTTGTGATAAGAGAGGAAAGTAGTGAGGTTGAGTGAAAAAAGCGTAGAGCTAGAAATCTACCAGCTTCTGTCCTCATGCTTACATCCATTCCCTGGGTGACCCAGGAAGCAGGCACTGATTTCTCTGGGCCCCCATTCTCTGCATTTGTGCACAGGGAGAAAGTTGTCAGTCTCATGGGTTTATTAGGAGAAAACAAGATAATGGATGGGAAAGTGCTGTGAGAAGCTGAAAGTGCTAAGTGAATGCAAAGTGTAATTATCCATGTGAAAACTGCCATTTAGTTCAAAGTAAAATAGGGGGAAAAGTGGTGGAAAGTGTGAAAAAAGTGCTTCGAAAGGAAGTATTCAGTTTGTAGACAGAGCAGTTTCTTCGACATGGAACTGGTCCTGGAGATGAAGGATTGTCTCGGGAATCTTTGGAACTGAGATGCTTGGCCGAAGGGAACAGCAGTGATAAGAAGGCTGGGATTGGAGGTGAGCAATGGCATGGGGTGGGGGGTGGGGCGGGTGGATTGGGAGAGGGTGCTGGAAAGGTGGGGTACAGGGAGAAGAGTGTTGAATCCCGGCTCTACTGTGCACTGGGGCTTCCCTGGCAGCTCAGCTGGTAAAGAATCTGCCTGCAGTGAGGGATATGTGGGTTCGATCCCTGGGTTGGGATGATCCTCCAGAGGAGGGCATGGCAACCCACTCCAGTATTCTTGCCTGGATACTGGCTGCACATGTGTGGCCAAGGCTCTTTACCTCTGTCTGTGCTTTAGTTTCCTCACTTGTAAAGTGGATCCACTGATACCTGCTCTAAGTCATTAGAGCAGGGAATCACCTACTTTATGGCCCTTTGCAAACCATGGAGCAGCTCATGGAGATGACCGAGATCAGGGAGGATGGGAATGGGATTTATTTGGGGCTCAGCCAGTGAGCAGCTGTATATGGTTTGGGGCATGATGCCAGTGTATGAAAAAATGATGTTGAAAGAGATACGAAATCTTCCTAACGACTGCTGACTCCTTCCTTATTAAGAGCAAGGCCACATCACAAGGTCCAGAACTTCCGAGTGACACACAGTGTTATCCCGGTAGGGGGCAGGAAGCCCAGGAGGACCTCTCTGGCTGGACATGTCAGGGAGCATCTCAGTCACTGTACTCTCGCTTCTCTTTTCATGGCTCAGGGAACACTGGGAGAAGATCCACCTGTGCGTGTGACTGAAGAAGCGTTGCAGAATTTCAGGACTAGAAGGGACCTCAAAGATAATCTAGTTCAACTGCCAGTGTGCAAGCCATCCTCGTGTGGTGCCTCTGTCATTCGAAACACGGTTGCACCTTCATGAGATGGTCTATTTCAGCTTTGAACAACAAAAACTGCAAGGAACACCATTTTTACTTTTGAAATCTGCCCTGCTGCCAAGAATTAACAAAACTTTCTTCATCTAAAATGATTTCCTTATAACCTTACCTCGGTGAAAAAGTGAACTTTTTTTTTTTCATAACCCTAGCCGAGAGTCCCTATTTAATGAACCTAAATTAAAAGATGCTTACTCCTTGAAGAAAAGTTATGATCAACCTAGATAGTATATTCAAAAGCAGAGACATTACTTTGCCGACTAATGTCTGTCTAGTCAAGACTATTTTTTTTCCTGTGGTCATGTATGGATGTGAGACTTGGACTGTGAAGAAGGCTGAGCGCCGAAGAATTGATGCTTTTGAACTGTGGTGTTGGAGAAGACTCTTGAGAGTCCCTTGGGCTGCAAGGAGATCCAACCAGTCCATTCTGAAGGAGATCAGTCTTGGGTGTTCTTTGGAAGGAATGATGCTAAAGCTGAAACTCCAGTACTTTGACCACCTCATGCGAAGAGTTGACTCATTGGAAAAGATTCTGATGCTGGGAGGGATTGGGGGCAGGAGGAGAAAGGAACAACCGAGGATGAGATGGCTGGATGGCATCACTGACTTGATGGACATGAGTCTGAGTGAACTCCAGGAATTGGTGATGGACAGGGAGGCCTGGCGTGCTGCGATTCATGGGGTCGCAAAGAGTCGGACACGACTGAGCAACTGAACTGAACTGAACTGAAACTGTTCATTCAATAACAATAATAACACTTAAGGTACTTGCTACATATCCTACACTGTCTCAGGTGTTTCGCTTTCTTGGTTCAAGGACTGTTACCATAACCCTAGGAGGGAATATTGCAGTATTTTACAGAGAAGGAATATGAGCACAGAGATGTGAGGTACTGGGCTAGAAGTCACACAGCAATTAGCTCTGGAGTCAGGATTCCGATCAAGCAGGCCAGGAATCTGGAGCCCTTCAGGATGTAGCCTCTCCTCTTCCTGGGACTTAAAGATGCTTTTCTCTAGCACTTAGTGTGTCATTTCAAATGGCCCTTGGCCCTTTGTACCTTGTAGCATGCCTTGGTATTTGGGATTTAGGTTCCTTGGGATCAAGCAGCCAGGAGCCCCACAGAACGCCAGGCTTGGACTGGAGTAGAGATAACAAAGCTGTGCAGAGCCCAGCCCACCGCACCATATTTGCATCTCAAAGAAGCTTTGTGGTTTTGCACCAATTTCAAAGCTATCACTACAGGGAAGGGCCCCAGGGTATTTGCAATTTTGTGGGTTTGCAAATGACTCGAGGCTGACCCCTGGGAATCCTGCACCACCCAGCTCCTGCCTTTCGCCCTCCGTTTAGCTTGAGAAACACTTCAGTTCAGGTTTGGGTTTGTTTACTTTTTTAGCATTAATGTGCGCAGGGCTACAGATGTTGGATGATTTCATGAGAGCAAATTTCTTTGCCGAGGAAATCCAATATTGTGTCTTGGTTCCAAAAGACAGGAGGGATGTCTGGTTTTTCTTTTTTTTTCCCTTCAGCCTTATGCCCCATGAGTCCCGTGACTCTAAGAGTGGACAGATCTCAGCACGCTGCCTCATTTCCTGCCTCCAGCCCTGTCCTTGTCCCCGAGAAGAGCTCTCACTCTTTTTCTGGGGGAGAAATCCCAGACTCCTCCTAAAAACCACTGCCCTCACCATCTAGCCTCTCCTGGTGGACCTGAGCCCCTTGGTTTTTCTTCTCTGTATCCCTCTGCGGGGCATCTCCCAGGGTACAGCTCACAGCCGGTGTTCATTTGGGTGGAGCAGAATCAAATTAAACCCAATTGAAATAATCTAATTTAACCTTTGTTCCCCAGTAGACTCTGCTGTGCCACTGCAGGATGCGAAGAAGGAGCACTTCCTCCGTCCAAATTCCAGGCAAATACCTACTTCCATACCCAAATGCTCCCCAGGCAGAAAAGGGAGCCGCTCCCCTTCTTGGACCAGCGGCTGGGTTTCAGAATTCCACGTTCTGTCTTCACCTGGTTCTAGGGAGCCTTTTATATGAGTTGACACCAGAGAATCTCTGTTCCCCACAAGCCATTTCTCTTCTGTGCCTACAAAGGATAAAGATCTATTTGTCTCTGTGTGTATGTTACAAAAAATGAATGAGGATTTAATTACAGCGGTTCATTTCCTAAAAGGAAGTCCTATTTACGATGCACCATATGTTTTGCCAGCGGCCATGCCCCTGAGGGCCCGAGTTTTGTCAGATCTCCTTAGATAAGTGGGGTGGGGAGGGGTTGGGGGTTGTTATCGTGCCTGGCCTTGTTGGGTCAGTCCCAGAGGACTCAAGGAGGGTCCCAGGAAGTGGGGAGGGAGATTGTAGGTGGGCTCCTGGCTGGTGGGAGAGCTGAGACCACCATTGACCCAGGAGCATCATGGAGCAACCAGGGGAGGCTGCCTGACTTTCAGAGGATGGAATCAGAGGCTCAAACAATTTGTGATGATTAAAAATCGCCTGGCTTTTTTCATCTATTAAAGTGGCTCTTGAGGGGGAGAGCGTCTCTCTCTGATCCTTCCTTTCGTGGTTTTAATTCCCCCCTCCGCCACTTCTGAGCCAGCGCAGATGGCTTCCTAGAGCTCCCAGAACCTTCCTGCAAGGGGAGGGGGCAGTGGGGAGCCAGGAGGGTCTGGCTTGGTCCTAGTGCTCATTCCCTCCTTTGGGTTGACTGTGTTTTCTCTCTGGTGGTGCCTGTAGTTTTCGATGCCAGAAGCCGAGGGTGAGTCCTTCAGGATTTCTCAGCTGGGTTTTCAGGCAGTTACCGGAACCTGATAGAACCTGACTCCATGGATGAGATTTACGATGGCTCCCAAGCTCCCTTCCCCCTTTCCAAGGTGTTCTGTTTCTCCTGTCTCCTCAATCCATGTCGCTTTCTACACTATCCCCAGAGAAGAGGTCACTGCCTCATCCTCTTTCTCCAGGCCCCCCTCCCTCTCCCGTGCTGATCTCTGTGCATGACTAGCACGTCCCATGGGATGTTTCCCCTCCTAGCTCTAGCCTTCACTCCCTGTGATCCTTAAAGTGTGTTCTTTCTGACTTGAGTGTGGTCACCATCCTCTCTAAAGTGTCCTTTTCAGCTCTCACCCTTGATCATACCAACTAGCAAGTGGTCCTGTCTTTGTCACTAAGGATCTAGCAGGTCCCCATCTGCTCGGAATCAGGCAAAAACAAAACAAACAAACAAAAAACACCCAGAACTCAAGCGAGGTGGTTCTTCTCACTTGATGGAATTGTCAGTCCTTGGACAGTGGTTCAGCAAGGCTCAGTGGCTCCCAGGGGTGGGTTTTCGTTGTAGAAACAGGATAGTGGTTGAAGGAGGACTTGCTGGCAAGTTGGTGGGTAGGGAGGGTCTGTACACAGGGAAGTGAGCCCTTGATGCAAAAGAAGGAGGTTACTTGTGGTGGACCCTGCCATCTTCCCCTTCCTAGGAGCTCTTGGAAGACTGGGGTTGACTGGTTCACTCCTCTTGGCCCATATGCACAAAGGAGGTACCCAGGGACACCTTGTGAGTGCCACAGCCTGAGCCTACCCAGCTCCCCCATGTCCTCCCGTGTCTCCCCGAGTCTCTGGGCATGGTTTCCTCTGCCTTCCTGAGGGCCTAAACCGAGACCTTTTCAGACTTCCCTTTCCCCTTTTGTGGCCAAACCTTTCGGCTTCCGCTTTACATTATCCCAATGGATTCAGGTCCATTGAAGAAAGCATTCTTCTAATTTCCTGAGACTTACAGCTGCGCCGGGCTCTCAGCGACCTGTCTCTAAGGTGCTTTGGTTCCAGACGCTTTGGGCTAATTAGAAACCCCTTTACTTCTGTTACATGAGAATCCAGGGCACCACCACATGACCCTCTGAAAAATTGGCTTGTTTTGTAAAATGTGTCTTTAGCTGGAGTCAAAGGGTGAGACTCCTGCTCAACTTTGCAGCCCTGGAGCTGTGATCCTCACTGCCTGCCAGCCTCACCCCTGTCCCTCCTCTGCTACCATTCCTCTCCTTTCCTCCCTCCCCGTCCTCACTTTCTGCCTCTTCTCCGGCAGGGGAGGCCTAGGCCGCGTGTGTGAGCGTGTGCACAAGGGTGCGTGTGTGTGCATGTGTGTGTAAAGGCCGGGTGGGAGTGTGGGGCCCCGTGCAAGGCGGCCATGCTGCATCTCTGTCTGCTCATTGTTCAGTCTCCGTCTCCATGGCGACCGGAGCAGCTGCTCCATTCTGGGCCTTGGCTTGGCTGAGTGGGGTGGCCCGCCCGCCTGTCTGTCCGCCCGTCCGCCTGCCCAGCCGTGGGAGCTGCCAGCTCTTCGCCCTCCCGCTGCCCACAGGCCCTGCCAGGCTGGGCGCAAGAAAGCGTGTTTACTAACACCATCCACACGGCTCCCTGGGCTCCGCGGCTCTGCCCAGAAGATGTCAGGCCGAGGGCACCGGGAGGTGGGCCTGGAGCCAGACTGTCTGCAGCCGCGGGGAAAACGCTCCCTGGCCCGCTGCTGTCTTGGCCTGTCAGTGCCCAGGCGAGGACTCCTGGCCTCATGGCAGAGCCGCAGGCACTCAGAGAGGCCCTAGCAAGGTCCTCTCTGAAGTCTCTTACCCAGCCTACAGTGCCTTCCCAGAAACTCCTGACTGCTCCTGTCTGGGTTGCCCCCTTCTCCCCACAAGTTTCACAGAGGGTTTCCCTTCCCCCAAACTACTCTGCTTTTGGAAATCTTGTTACTGCCTTCACTCACGGAGCCATTAACAACCAAAGCAGTCAATAACTGAAAGTGAACTCGGAGATGTCCAGTCCAGTGGTCCCAATGTCCAGATGGAGAAAATGAGGGCAGGAATGGGAGGTGGGGGCAGTGGGAAGACTTGTTGAAATCACAGAGCAAATCCTACCACCAGGCAGTGCCCTGGCACCATGCTTTTCTATTTGACCCTTCTCAAGAGGCCTTGAGCTTCCCTGTTAGTTGGTAAAGAATCATCTGCAATGCACGAGACCTGGTTTCCATCCCTGGGTTGGGAAGATCCCCTGGAGGAGGGACGGCTACTCTCTGGCCTGAAGAATTCCATGGACTCCTGTCCATGGGGTCGCAAAGAGTCGGACATGACTGAACAACTTTCACTAAGACTGGCCTTGGCCTTGGCCAGAGTTCCCTGAAGCTGTGGGCCTTTCCTCCTCTTCTTCCCTCTACCCTTTTCCTCACTCTCCATCTCCTTACCTTCTCTTGGTCTCTCTGTCTCGCTGTTGCCCTCTCTCTGGTTCTCTAGAGGAGCCTAGGCTTTGTGTGCTGTGAGTGTGTGACTGTGTGTATGCTGCGAGTGTGTGTGAGTAAGTGTGTGAGAATGTGTGAGTGTGTGCCATTAGTATGTGTGTATGAGTGTGAGTGTGTGAGTGTGTATATGTGTATGTATGTGTTTGTGTGTGCCATGAGTGTGTGTGTGAGTGGGTGTGTATGTGTGAATGTGTGTGCGTGCCACAAGTGTGTATATGTGTGAGTGCATGTGTTTGTGTGCCATGAGTGTATGTGTGTGAATGTGTGTGTGCCACGAGTGTGTGTGTGTTTGTGAGAGTGTGTGCCATGAGCGTGTGTGTGCGTGCCGAGTGTGTATGTGTGTGTGTATATATCTGTGAGTGTGTCCCATGAGTGTGTGTGCCACGAGTGTGTATATGTGAGTGTGTATATGTGTGTGTATGTGTTTGTGTGTGCCACAAGTGTGTGTGTATGTGTTTGCGAGAGTGTATGCCATAAGTGTGTGTGTGTGTGTGCCAAGTTTGTATGTGTGTGTGAATGTATCTGTGAGTGTGTCCCATGAGTGTATGTGCCATGAGTGTGTATATGTGTGAGTGGGTGTGTATGTGTGAATGTGTGTGTGCCATGAGTGTGTGTGTGTATGTTTGAGTATGTATGTGTATGTGGCCTTTGGAGAGGGAAGGATCTTTCTCTGATCTTCCCCTCAGCATCCAGCACATTGTGAAGTGGCTGATTGGCAAGTTACCAAAAGAGAGTCTGAAGCATCAGAACGAAGGTCCAGAAGGCTCTCACTTTCAGCCGGCTCGTTGCCCCACCACGCCCCGGGCTCCTCCTCCAGCCTGACCCCTCACACAGCCTGGAGGAGAGCTATGTCTCTGTGTGCTCTCCTGAGAGCCCGCCACCCTCTGACTATACACGTCTCCACTCTGTGGCTTGGCCACACTGTGGGGTCTCTCACCATTATTTCCTTAGGAATGCCTGGTGAATGCAAATTCAAGTCACGAGTCAACTCACTTCTGGTCCCCTGTTCACGTAAGCATTTATGACAGACCTCTCCCAGCGCAGGTACTAGGAATCATGATATAGGTGGGCCCAGCCTGGCCTGAGAATTCTTTTTGTCCAGTTGAGTCTGTTTCCTGACCGAATTCTGCCCCCTGCCCTCTGTGTTGCTTCGCCGTTTGCTCACTGTCTACTGCACACTAGGCCTGGGATTCGATGTCTTCCACACATGCCCTTTCATTTAATCCTCACACAGATCCTAAGTTTTGGATCTCACCCTGGTTTTGGCCATGCTGCATCGCTATAAGCTCTTAGTTCCTCGTCTAGGGATCGAACTTTTGTACCCTGCATTGGAAGTGCAGAGTCTTAACCACTGAACTGCTAGATAATTCCCATCCCAGTTTTGTAGAAAGGAAAATGAGGCTCAGATAGTTTAAGTGACTCTCCCAGGAAGCCCAGCCATAGGTCAGAAACCAGCACTCTTCCACTGAAAAACTCAATTTTCCTGAGTCATCCAATCTTACAAGATTAGTGAGTGTCTCTTCTAAACCAGGATGCCCAGCGCCACTTTGCCACTGGAGAACCCAATGAGGTACTGTTGATACCTCAACCCCAGAGCCACTCTCAGAGTCAGGACTCCCCACCTTTTTCCCCGGAACCCAATAGCAGCCTCCTGTCTCCAAGTCTCCATTTTTGCCTGTCTCTAGTTTATTTCTTATGTAATTGACAGAAGGAAAGATTCTAAAATGCAAATTCTTACAAAAGAAAGAACATATTAAAAATAATAACAACCCAATGCATTTGCTATGACACACACTTATGTGCAATTACATATGTAGGTGCATTTATGTCCAAAGAAATAGAAAGAGAGAGAGACTGATTGAGATTTAGATCTATGTGCATTGTCATGGAATACCATTGATACATAGATAAATCAGGCTGCTTTTCAGCTGAATAAGTCAGCCAAGCCCCCTGTATGTGTGTATACATTATAAATGTTGAATTAAAAAGGAAGCATGAAGGGATATATAATAGGTTGTTAACAGCAGTTATCTGAGATTGGGGGAGGAATGGAGAATTTGGAGGCAAAAGATAGGCTTTCTCTTACTACTAATTTAGTTTCCTACTGTTTCACTTGTTATAGCGCTCACACACACACATGCACATACATTACTTTAGCAAGTTAAAAAATGCTAAATAAAATTTAAAAGACCTAAATCTGCTTATATCCCTTGTTACTTAAAATTCTTCAATCACTCCCCACTGCTCCTGGGATACCATCCAAACTTGACATGGTTTGCAAAGCTGTTCATATTCTGTTTCTTTTCCTGCTTGCTTCTCCTGACTCCCACCTCCCCATGCCTGGACACAGTCTGTGCTTCAGTCAAAACAGAACTCCATTTAGTGTCTTTCAGCTTTATATCACTATTTCCAAAGCCCTCTTTTCCACCTTGCTCCCCTTGACATGTCTTTCACAAAAAGACATCATGGCAGTGGTTTTGTTCATAGAAGAGGGGGCGCTTTACCAGGGTAGGGGGGGAGAGGTAGTTTGGGAGGGTGTCTTATAAGAAGTGACAACTGAACTGAATCTGTTCAATTTCTTTCTAGAAGTACTGACCAACTTGCCTAATGGTGATAAAGGAAACTTACAACTTGAAATATGTGGTATACCACATGTCCCTAACAAAAAGACTGGGAATTTTGTTCCATTTCAAGTACCGTTTCTGACCCCATGATTGGGTAAACCAAGGGCCAGAGCAGGGACTCTTGGGCTTTTGACACTGATGACTTCAATGAAACACAACTCTCAAGGTTTGAGAACAGAACAGTGTTAGTCACTCAGTCATGTCCGACTCTTTGAGGACCCATGGACTGTGGCCAGCCAGGCTCTTCTGTCCATGGAATTCTCTAGGCAAGAATACTGCAGAGGGTTGCAAAGATAATTTGAAAAAGGCTTCAAATATGCACTCAAGGAAGAAAGGCTTTATAAGGGCTGGACAAATGGCCTGATGAGCGAAGACTCATGGGGCATTTGATATTTTTTTTATTAAAAATTTGAGAATGCTTCTGTAGAGGAAATAGCATGCCCATGGAAGATAAAATAGTGTTTTCTAGTCAACTTTTGTCATCATTTGGCTGGTGAACTCAGACAAACTGTTTACCTCTCTGGGCCTCAGTTTCCTCTTCTGAGTAGGTTTAGCTCCTAGCTAAGAGTCTTTCTGTATGCAAAAGTGTTAGACTCTCTCTCTTGGAACTCATAGTTCATCTCTATTGTGAGTGAAATGCTAGAGGCATAACTGGAACGTTTTCAATAGAAAAGAAGATTAAATTAAAACAAATAATTTGCACTCTGATATACAAACCAAAATGATCAACAGAATAATACAGCTTGACAGTAACCTATAATTTAGACAAAGATGTGTGAAATCAAGAAATGTTGGGAACCATTTCAAAATACTGTACTGGTGCAGGGCTAAGCTTACCCAATTCTCTGTGTGTGTATGCGTGTGTTTTAAAGCACTGGTATTATATATTTTAGCTGTTATTATTCAAAGAGAAGTGGCATCCTGTGTAGAATTGGGTGTCATTGTAGTGAGTGTATAAACTGAAAGGAATCAGCCTAGGAGATTCAGTGTTCATGCTTATTTATGGGAAAATGCTGTTTAACTAACCTTGAAGTAAAATCTTTTGAGTTAAAAAAGAAAATCTTTCTTGTGCCTTGCAAAGATTTTTCCTTGATACACAAAAGTAAGAAAATAGGATTTCTTTTCAACTAAAAAAAAGTTTATATAAAAGAATCATTTTCTTCCCTTTTAATAAGGTATATACTTGAAATTATAAAGAAACCATGTTTAGTTGAGTAGCTGTGGGTTTAGTAGGGAGAGCTCTGTGGGCTTGATTCTTCTTGTGCCCAGGAAGCCTTGGGTAGGAATTCTTCGAGGAAAGTTCACCAAGGACTTTTCTTTTTCTTTTCTTTTTTTTCCAGAGCCTTGGGAGGGTCTGAACGTGCCCAAGATACCGGTTGAGCCACATTCTCCAGAGCCTCTTACCTTAACAACCAATTCCAGCAGGTTTTCTGAACTTCATGCTAGTAGCAACAAGAGTTTGTGAACTGGAAAGAGACTTAGAAATCATCCAAGCTGTGATTCATAAATGAGGAAACAAAGGCTCAGACAGGAGTGGGGAGAGCCAGAGGCTGGGACTGGACTCAGGGCACTGCCAACTCATGTGTGCCACTCTCTCGCCTCTGCTGAACAAGGCACATAGTGGACGGTACCTGGCATCTTCCACGGAGGACAAAGGCCCAGCTTCCCTCTTCAGAGAGGAGGCTTAGAGTGCAAGTTCGTTGTGAAAAGAGGACCCAGGGCTGGGGTGTCACCACTTTGGGATGAGGCAGATTGTTTTCTGGGGACACAATAGAATAGGCCAGCGGGATAGGTTGGGGGAGATCCTAAGTGGGAGGGGGTCTGGTACAGGCCAGGAGGATGGGAATGGCTGTGAAGGAATGCGGGGTGGGAAGCAAATGTCCCTTTATGCTTTGAGCTGCAGGTTTGATTGGGTTTCAGCATGTGCCCAGGCAAACTGGAGAGTGACTATTCTGCAGGCTTTGTGGTTCCCTACAGTCTCCCACCGTTCCTAGGCATCTCTTCTTAGGACCAGGCGTTTTGTCACACTAGCCCCTATCGACAGACAGATGTCATTTTGTAATTTTCCTCACATCTTTTTAAAAAGTAGTATTTTGGGACTTCCCTGGTGGTTCAGTGGTTGAGACTCCATGCTCCCAATGCAAAGGGCGCAGGTTCGATCACGGGTCAGGGCACTAGAATCCCACATGCTGGGTGGAACAGCCAAAAATAAATAATTTGAAAAAGAAAAGTAGTATTTATTTGTCTATAATAAAAGTATAACAACATAAAAGTATAATATAAATTATAAAAATATAATAAAGGTATAAAAATAAAAATAGGATAATAAAAAGCATTATTTCACTTTATTTGTGTATTTACTCTTGGCCTCACCACACGGATTTTTGTTGTTGTTCTACAATCGCTAAATTGTGTCTCACTCCTCGCAACCCCACGGACTGGAGCACACCAGGCCACCAGGCTCCTTTGTCCATGGGATTTTTCTGGCAAGATTACTGGAGATGGTAGCCATTCCCTTCTCCAGGGGATCTTCCTGACCCAGGGATCGAACCTGGGTCTCCTGCATTAGTAGGTCAGTTCTTTGCCACTGAGCCACCAGGAAAGCCCAGGCTACATGGTTTATAGGATCTTAATTCCCTGACCAGGGATGAAAGCATATCCTGGTGGTGAAAGTGGCGCATCCTAACCATTGGACTTGCCAGGGAATTCCCTCTAAAATATATATATATTTTTAAAATTCAATTTCCAGATGGAAAACCTGAGAGAAAGAGAGGTGAAACAACTTCTTCAAGGTCCCCGGCTGTGTGTTCAGAGTGAGGGCAGAAACTCGTGGGTTCGAACTCCCAGCTCTGGACCTGCTATCTTGCCTTTAACACTAGGCTCGTGACTTATAGAGAGAGCCCTGTTGTGCCCCCACAAATGCTGGTGGGAGAGGACTAGCTAAGCTTGTCCTCTCAGTTTCCACATGATGAACAAATGCTCTGAGGGCTTTGTAGACCAAAGGATGAGGCTGTGATGAAATCCACACAAAATGCCCTGTGCTAGGGCCTCCTGTGTGCCCAGGCTGGAGAGATACCTGAAGAGGAGTCAAAGCCACTTAGGATGAAGGGGATGATCTCAAGGACCTTCAGTCCAAGGGACTGATTTTTTTCTTATCACACAATGTCTTGGGAGACAGAAGGAGAGGTCAGAAGGGGCCCATGGTTTGGCTCTGGGCGATCTGGGTGAGTTACTTGACTTCTGCAATGCTCTATCTGTCATCTGAGACATGAAGAAGAAACGTCTTCCATGGGGGGTTGCTGAAGAAAGGAAGGAATTAGATAATGTGTGCAAAGCAGCAAGCACTGGCTTGGTACCTTGGTGTGAAACAAATGTTCTGGGCCCCTTGCCTGCCCCCATGGCTGTCGCTCTGGTCTTAGCACTCTCTGCACCTCCCACCCTCGGTGGGCCCGGCTCTGGGTCTTGTTACTTTTCTGGACTCAGATGCCACGTGTGGCAATGCCTTTGCTCACCTCACTCCGCCTGCCAGGTGTTCACATGGCTTATGTACATGTTATCTTTCTCCTTGCTTTCTGGTGGGAAGGAAATGACCATAGTTTTTATTTGTTTGTTTGTTTTTTAATTTTTGGCCACACCATGACGTATGTAGGATCTTAGTTCCCGAAGACTGAACCTTGATCCTTGGCAGTGTGAACTCGGAGTCCTAACCACTGGACCGCCAGGGGATTCCTATGACCGTAGTTTTGACTGCTGGCTTTTTAACTTATAAGCTATGTGACCATGGACCAGAGGAACCTGACAGGCTATATAGTCCTTGGGGTCGCAAAGAGCAGACCCGACTAAACCTAACAAGACTGTGATGAAAATTAGAATAGAAGCCTATGCAAGACAGAGCGGCATCTGGCCCACGGTACTCATGGGACGTGTAGCCAAAGGTTCTTATTTTTATTAGGGCTTCCCTGGCGGCTCAGATGGTTAAGAATCTGCCTGCAATGTGGGAAATCTGGGTTTGATCCCTGGGTTGGGAAGATCCCCTAGAGAAGGGCATGGCAACCCACTCCAGTATTCTTACCTGGAGAATCCCATGGACAGAGGAGCTTGGCTATAGTCCATAGCGTTATAAAGAGTCAGACACGACTGTGTGACTAACACTACACAAGCCCTTGGAGGGTGGTGTCTGTGTCTCACTCATTCTCTTTCAGCCTCTGTCCTGTGTGCCGTGGAGAAAGTGCTGAGAGTGGTTAGCAGAACCAAGAGTGATTTGGAATGAAGCCAAGATCTGGAGTCCCCAGAGACCTGGAGAAAGAGACACAAGGCTCAACCTCAGCAGTGGAATTAGCCTGATCTGTGTTTGCATCTCAGCCCTAACACTCACCCACTATGTGATCCTAAGCAGTTCAATTCGAGTCTCAGTTTTTTTTTCTACTTAAAATGTAGATAATCACTTTGACTACAGCTGTGAGGCCCCAATCCCTGTGCAGGACCGCTTAGCAGCAGCCAGAATTATTAGAGTAAAGATGGTTTTATTTATTTATTTATTTTTAATGTATACAGTCATCTTAATTATAATTCACGAATACATTAGAAACTGACATGGATCTTTATTATTAAAACATGTGGAATCTCATAGGTATCTGCTTTCCACTTGTTAGAAAAACCACGGTTTACTTGAGAATGGTTAAAAAAAAAAAAAAAAAAGCCAATATCTTAGGATCATTATGACAAATTTTCACCTCATAGGATACCTGAAAGGGTCTCTGGGTCTTCCAGATCACTATATTGTCCACAGAACTGCCCACACTCAAGTGTCCTCTGGAATTCCTTACAAATTTCAATAGGCACTTGGGCAGCAGGACACTCCATTACTCTGTTGGTTTTTAAGGCACAGTTCCAGGGTTAACGGTTGTGCCCAAATTTAACGGGGTCCTTTACTTGGCAGGGAGATGAGTAAAGTGAGTAATACAGTATTTTTAGAGGCTAAGCCTGGGCAATTTGAAAACATTAAGTGAGGATGGTTTATAAAGGTGTCTCCAGGGGGATTCCAGCTGCCACCTGGGTGAGGACAGAGCCGGTCCTGAGATACAGCAAACAGGTGAAGTGCAGACTCTCCCGGGTCGGGCTCAAAGCCACTCGCTTCCCCAGCCATATGGCATGAGGGGGACTAATACAGCTGTCCGAGCACAAGTGTAACCGACAATCTGCCGATTGTTTGTCTGGGAAGGCTCCACCCCTGCCCTGTGACAGCTGGTTCTGCAATACAGGGGACGTGCTGTGGGAGGTGGGACCAACCCTGTCTGCCCCGTGGTCCAGGTTGGAAGAGGGACAGAAGCTAGTGGAACTACCTGGTGGGAACAGGAGATGTATCAACCTTGCTTACGTGAAAAAGCTGACTATGATGAATGAGGACACTTGGCAGAGGGATCTGAGGAGAATCATTTCTCCCTAAGCCTTAGTTTCCCCATCTCTAAAATTTAGGAGGTAGGCTGGCTCGAGGCTGAAGGTCTTTCCGGATCCACCATGCTAAGATTTGAAGGCAAAAGACTTCAATCTTAGCCAGTTGGCTTATTTTTAAAACTTTGGCCAAAAGATCTTTTGCAAATACCAGCTTCTGAAGACTCATTCCTCACTGTCACAGAAGCAAGAGGAATGAAATTTAAAAAACCTGAAAGAGATTGACGGTGGAGTGGAGAGGATGGCTGGGAAACCATAGGAGGGAACCAGGGCAAAGAAGGAAGAGAAGGAAAGAAGTCAGGAAAGGAAAAGACAAGGAGAGACTGGGCAAGAACCCAACTGTCATTTTGTTGATCTGGGCCTCACTTTCACATCTGTGAAATGGGTATAAAACTTTCCTGCCTAATAGCTCCATAGTGTCAAAGTATTAGTTGCTCAGTTGTGTCTGACTCTTTGCAGCCCCATGGACTGTGGTCCACCAGGCTCCTCTGCCCATGAGATTTCCCAGGCAAGAATACTGGAGTGTGTTGCCATTCCCTTCTCCAGAGGATCTTCCTGATCCGGGGATTGAACCCAGATCTCCCGCATTGCAGGTGGATTCTTTACTGCCTGAGCCACCAGGGCTCAGGAATAGAAAGAGATTTATGTGAAAATATTGTACCATCTAATAATAATCTTGGGGATAGTGTCAATTACCACAAATTAAGGAAATCATCCAGTGTATGCCATGGTGGTAACTTCTCTGGGAGATTGCTGAGACAATCAGAGGTCATGTCTGTAACTACCTGCTTGCCTGCCTGTCCACCGTAGTAGGTGCTATATAACTATATATAATACATAGAGTGGGCAGTTACATTATTAGATAACTAGTTGTAGCTATCCTTGGAAGAAAAGCTATGACAAACCTACAAAGTGAAAAAAAGTGAAACTGAAGTCAGTCATGTCTGACTCTTTGCAACCCCATGGACTGTAGCCTGCCAAGCTCCTCCATCCATGGGGTTTTCCAGGCAAGAATACTAGTATGGGTTGCCATTTCCTTCTCCAGAAGATCTTCCTGACCCAGGGATAGAACCCGCATCTCCCACAATGCAAGAAGACTCTTTACCATCTAAGCCACCAGGGAATCCCTAATAGCATATTAAAAAACAGAGACATTACATTGCCAACAAAGGTCTGTATAGTCAAAGCTTGATTTTCCTAGAAGTCATGTATGGATGTGAGAGTTGGAGTATAAAGAAGACTGAGTGCCAAAGAAGTGATGCTTTTGAATTCTGGTCTTGGAGAAGAGTCTTGAGAGTCCCTTGGACTGCAAGGAGATCCAACCAGTCAGTCCTAAAGGAAATCAGTCCTGAATATTCATTGGAAAGACTGATACTGAAGTTGAAGCTCCAATTTTTGGCCATCTGATTCGAAGAAATGACTTAATAGAAAAAACTTTGATCTTGGAAAAGATTGAAGGAAGGAGGAGAAGAGGATGATAGAGGATGAGATGGCTGGATGGCATCACCAACTCAATGGACATGAGTTTGAGCAAGCTCTGGGAGATGGTGAAGGACAGGGAAGCCTGGCGTGCCACAGTCCACGGAGTCGCAGAGTCAGACACGACTGAGCAACTGAACAACCACAAAGTTCTAACTATAGTATTCTCTTTATTATTAATATTGACCTATTGAAGGTAGGTCAAAAATCTGACTCCTAAACTTGGCCCAAGTTTCTGTAAGTCTGGTCTTCCTTTCTGCAGACCTTGGTCTCAGACCCTGCTCTGGATCCTGGGGACACCAATTCAAAGAGAACACTTATATGCAGTGAAATCACAAAGTAAAGGAAAGGCCAGAATGTTTGGGACCCTCAAGTCATCTGACTCCACTGTGTCCTTTTCTAGGTGGAAACTTGGGACCCAGAGAGTAGTGGCCAGGGCCACCTCCATCCAAGGTCCCCCCCTCCTCTAGCGGCAAAGTCAGCAGGGAGCTCAAGTCTGAGCTTTAGTGTAGGACTCAGTCCACCAACATATAGGGAGAAAAGCAAAGATCAATGACAATTAAAATGTACAAATATAGGACTCCTCTAGTAGTCCAGTGGCTAAGACTCTGTGTTCTCAATGCAGGGGACCTGGGCTTGATCCCTGATCAGGGAAAGATCTCGCATGCATCCCACATTTAAGATCCCACAATTAAGACCTGGCACAGCCATGTAAATAAATAAATATTTTTAAAAAATGAATGAATATGACCAATGTGCCCAGAGGAAGGAAAAAGGAAAGGTTTCCTCAGTTTTCTTTTAAGCTGTTTCCAAGTTGCTTTCTTGGAGAAGGCAATGGCACCTCACTCCAGTGTTCTTGCCTGGAGAATCCCAGGGATGAGGGAATCTGGTGGGCTTCCATCTATGGGGTCGCACAGAGTCGGACACGACTAAGTCTTGACTTAGCAGCAGCAGCAAGTTGCTTTCTGGAATTTGATATGTGTTTCGGTTTGGTCCTCATGGTGCTTCGCTTTTGCCGTCAACAACGGGATGGTTTATGCCAACAGACCAGGATACGCTGAATTGTAACAAGCTCTAGTGATCGCCTGGAAGCCATTCTTAATGCGTCCTCATTACTCATAATGTGTTCAAAATGCACTCCTTGGAACCCTAGCTTGAAATACCCAGAGATCCATTTTCAATAGACTGGCAAATAGAAGACGTTAAACATTATTCATAGAAACTGTGTTTATTTAATCTTTAATGCTACCTAATGCATTTCGGTCAAAGTCATCAGTTCACGTTTGGGCTTTATTGCGTGGAAAATGGATGTGCTATTAATAAGTCAATACAAATACAAATATGGTTTCAATTGGAAATCATTAGGTTGCATTAAATGGCAAATGAAATCCATAGGAAGGATTTGTTTTATTTTGTTTGTGAGGAGGGAAAGGAGCCCTGAGAGGCATTTCTTGGCTCGCTAATGAGGAAGACTGATTGGCTTCTGCCGAGCAGTGGATTACAGTATAGGCCTTGCTTTATTCTCCCCAGGATGGGGATTGCCTTTCCTCAGCACAGCTGTCTGCGACTGTGGACTCAGCTGAAGTGGTTGCCTGCTCCCAGAGAGCCCCCAGGACTTGGGAGGCGGAGTGGAGGTGGGGCCGTCCATCCTTCTCTGCGAGCCTGTCCTTGTGGGCCTCAGCACTCTCCTGAAGTCAGCCGGTTCTGAGAGCACTGACCCTGCCACACTCCCCGCCCGCCCCCACCCCCCTCAACCCCCCACCCCCACCCCCCGCTTACAGCAGCACCTGTGAAAGAGCACGCAGGACTTTATGTCACTGGAAGCTTAGCATGAGCCCCAAACCACCTTTGGTGGTTCCCCAAGCAAAGTAAAAGTGTTAGTTGCTCAGTTGTGTCCAACATTTTGCACTCCAAGGACTGTAGCCCGCCAGACTCCTGTGTCCCTAGGATTCTCCAGGCAAGAATACTGGAGTGGGTTGCCATTCCCTTCTCCAGGGGCTCTTCCAAACCCAGGGATCAAACCCAAGTCTTCCCCATTGCAGGCAGGTTCTTTACTGTCTGAAGCCCCAAGGAAGCCCCAAACAGGCCTTATTAAAAAGGAGATGTTTGAGTGCATGCAGTGAAGTGTGTGAGATGAAGGTGGGACTGGAAGCTGAACAGATCTAGATGCAAGCTCCGTCCCCCATTGAGGGTCTGTATGATGTAGAAAGTGGGACCCAGGTGGTCTGATCTGATTGGTCCTCATCTCCATCCTGACATCACTGGAAAGGATGATACGTGCTGACTGTCCAGCACAGAGAAGGGCTCCGTTAGCATCTGCTCCCTCCTTCCAACCTGCCTGGTGGCTCAGATGATAGAGAATCTGCCTGCAGCGTAGAAGACCTGTGTTCGATCCCTGGGTCAGGAAGATCCCCTGGAGAATGGAATGGCTATCCACTCCACTTTTCTTGCCTGGAGAATCCCATGAACAGAGGAGCCTAGCAGGCTACATACAGTTCATGGGGTCACAAGGAGTCAGACACAACTGAGAAACTAACACTTTCTATTTCATTTCTTTTTCTAACAATGCCAATCTGATCCTATGCTCAAAACTTCTTCCTGAATCTTGCCCTTTGTCCCACTCAAGCGTGAAGAATTCTTAGGATGGAGCAAAAATTGACAGATGGTCAGTACTTGCTTAAGTGTTTTTAGTGAACGACATTATCTTTTTTAAACTTATCATACTCTTTCTGCTGGGACGATTTCTGTGCTAAACTGGGCAGCTGATCTGCCCCTCCTGCTTGGCACCAAGGAGGTGAAGCTTTGCCTGCTTTCATACCTAGAAGGGGCCCCTTCTTCGGAGAAAGCCCAGGTTGCCTCTTCGCTTCAGTGAGTGGGTAGGCACTGCCAGCTGCTTATGAAAACATATGTGTTGGACCAGCAGTTACACTCTGAGAAGTTCCAGCAGAGGAAAGTTTGTGGGGCACCCAGGTGCTGAGGGAAGCTCCCCCTTCTCTGGGTGCAGAGCAGCCTTCTGGTTCCATCTCCAGCAGAGATAGAACAGATGATGGTCAGCCTTAGTGAACAAACTGAGGAGTCGGGGGACCCCTCTTATCACACTCTCCATTGTTATTTCTGAGCAGTGTAATCCAACCAGATAAAAATGAATTATAATCACCTACACTTGTATACCCCTTGTCATCATTCCAAGATCAGTCAGAGATCTAAATGCTTTTACTCAGTTCATCCTTACAACCTCTGTCTCATGGATGAGGAAGCTCTCCAAAGGTCAACCAGCTCCCCAAAGGTCACACAAAGGGAGTGGTCAGAACATAGGTCTTGCTCGGGAGTCTAACCACTTACTTAGAACACTATTCTGCTTCCCCCTGGTATAAATATTCACTTCTGCTCGGAGATGCAGGACATTTCTCAGAATTCTGGTGGATTTGGAGCTCTCTGCCAGTGCTGAGCTGTGTGTGGTCTTGCCAAGTTACTTGGCCTCTTTGAAGCAAGTGTATTTATTTGAACCACGTGGCAGAATTGTGTGAGGATTGAGAAATGAGAGCAATGTCGTTAAATGTCTACTGAACTGTTCAGCACAGACACACAGACACCTCAGACATAGTCACTACCATTATAATTTCAGTACACACACACACAGAAGCTCCATACCCTGTTTTTCTTGATTTGCTCTTGGTGGCATCTGAGTGGTAGGTTCAGGACAGAAAGTGTCTCTCTAAGAGATAGATTCTCACACCTACCCCTGTTGCAGCATTACCCTGAATTTCTTGTGTATCTTTCAAGGCAGGGCCACGTGATTTCCTGAAGTCCCTCCTCTAGCACAGAGCTTCGGAGTCAGGTAGGTCTGAATTCACCTCTTGACTTTCCTCCTTCCTGGGTGCAGGATCCCATAACCCTGTGAGCATTAGCTTCTGGAACTCAGAGATGGGCATCATTACCTTTACCTCGAGGAGTTCTCTTGAGGATGAAGGGAAATGATATGCCCAGTAACCAGCAGGATGCCTGACACATGGTAGAAATCCAGCAAGTGCAAGCGACAAGTGCATTTTCCAACCACTTTGGAAAGTCTGTGCTATGTTGTGCTACTATCTTTTTCTCTCTGCTTCTACTCATGGCTTTCTTGTCCTTTCCCTGGAGACCAGGCGGCCTAAGACTAATCCCTCTTCCACATGACAGCCCCTAGGCACGTGAAGGCAGTTTTCATGCAGACCCAATGTTCTCTTCTCCAGACCAAACAGCCCAGACCTTGAACTGTTTTTGCCCCTGTACCAGATTTTGGTGCTTTTGCCATACTGCAGTCCATCTCAGTGATATTACACATTCAGTACCTGTGTTGTCGACTTTAATTTGTCGGATGGTGGCCAAGCCATGGATGTTTTCATCAATCCCGGGTCTGGTGAGAAAGCTAGGACCAAACACTTTTCTTTGCCGGGGCAGCCACCAGCATGCACGTGGAGGGAGCAGGCAGGAAACAGCGGCAGTGACAACCTCGGCTCTAGCTTGACCTCTGGGGAACCGGAGAGTAATTTAGCGCTTGAAATGTGGGATGCAGATGAGTATCTGCCTCCTCCCTGGCTTCAGGGAAATGGCTTTCATTTTCCAAGGTGATTACAGTAAATTACACATGGAAGAGAGACAATGATGCCTCCAAATGCCATGAATTAATTGAAGAGAACTCGACACCCATACATGTGTCTTGGAAGTGGAGGAGAGAGACGAAGATGGGGAAAGACAGTATTTAATACATTAATTAGGAACAGAAAGTAGCTTAGTCCCCCCTTTATTGTGACAGTTTCTGAGTGCCGATGTCTTAAAAATAGGAATAATACGGATAATCGTTAGCACTCTCTTTACCTGGGGTTTCTAGAACTGAATACATTATCCTAATGTAATTTCAATACATGCTTCACAGCAACAACAGAGCTTCTCCTGAGTCTTTGAATGTATCATGAATTAAGCATGGTGAAGCCAAATTAAAAAAATGAACTGGGCGATGGTCTCTTTTCTTCAGAAAAGAGGGTCTGGTGTATGCCTGACTTCCCAGGGTGAAATTAAAAGAAAGGGATGTTCTAAGACTTTAGCTGAGGGGAAGCATTTTTCACATTCTTCACCTAGAGACCAAAAAGGAGCCAGGAAATTGATATAAGGGCAGCAATATGGGTCAGAGGAGGAAAAATTCAATGAATGAGGATCATTTAACTAAAGAAGGCCGCCCAAGGGGGGTCTAATCACAGCGCTGGGGATGTGAATGGGTGTCATTCAGAAGGGAGCCTTGCTTTGTCTTCGTAGGCTGAGAACCGATTAGGCAGGAAGGGATGAAATTGTAGCAGCAAGGACTAAGGTGGGCCATCCAGGAGGGCTCTGGTAGCAGGGAGGGTCATCCACAAAGGATTATTTAGGCATAGTCAGAAAATGGCTTCAACTATAATTTTTCTCACTTCAGACTCATGTTTTCAGAACGATGTAGACTGGAGTTCTGCTGGGACGTGAATCGGGTGACTTGGGCTTCTCCATGGAAATTTTCTGCCATTCCCTGACTAGGAACGTTCCCTAGCGATGCCATCAGTTGGTACCAAAGGGGTTTTCTAAGGAAGGGAAACTGGCTGGCAGCCCTAAGCAGATCATGCAAGGAGTCTGCTGAGAACATCCTGTCCTGGGGTCTTTCTCAGGCTCAGGCTCCCTATGCTTTACAGTTGGCCCAGTGCTATTCAGCTTCAAAGGAGATTATAAAGCTCAAAAGTTAGGAGGTGGGGACCTCTCTGGTGGTCCAGAGGAGTTCTTCTCTTAAATTCTTTGTTTAAGAAAAATCTTTAAGTTCTTTGTATAAGTTCTTCTTCTCTTAAATCCTCTGTTTAAGAATCTGCCTGCAAATGCAATTGACACTGGTTCAATCCCTGGTCCAGGAAGACTGCACATGCCACAGTGCAACTAAGTCCGTGTGCCACAACTACTGAAGCCTGCATGCCAGGAAACTGTGCTCTGCCAGCTCAGTGAGACGCCTGAGCGCCGCAACTAGACAGTAGCCTCTGCTTGCCACAATTAATCAAATTGACAATGTGTCAGCAGAACACAGCCTTTCTAGGAATCAAGTCGGAGAAGGCAATGGCACCCCACTCCAGTACTCTTGCCTGGAAAATCCTATGGACTGGAGGAGCCTGGAAGGCTGCAGTCCATGAGGTCGCTAAGAGTCAGACATGACTGAGCGACTTTACTTTTCACTTTCATGCACTGGAGAAGGAAATGGCAACCCACTCCAGTGTTCTTGCCTGGAGAATCCCAGGGAGGGGAGCCTGGTGGGCTGCCGTCTATGGGGTCGCACAGAGTCGGATACGACTGAAGTGACTTAGCAGCAGCAGCAGGAATCAAGTATAAAGCACCAATGGAAATCCATTTGTTGTTTTCGTTTAGGGAGCTGGTCGGGGTGAGTGTGAAAGCAGAGTGTTCAATGATAGATACCATCGCCTCTTCACTCGTTTATGTTTTCAGTGGCAGGCTAGAACTTCCAAAGCAGACTTTTTGGCCCTAACTTGATCCCAAGATGGGTGCATGATGCCTCTACCAGGAGCCAACAAGTTGGGGATCACGTCATAGGACTTAAGTGCCAAGGGCATGGGAATGAAAAAAGTGCTGAAGAAGTTGCAGAGAGAGGGCACTGACTGACAGCTGGGGGACTGGCCAAGGATTCTTGGAGGAGGTCAATAGATGGGGCCTTGGAGAGAAGGGAGGACTTGAAGAGGGAGAAGTTAGGATTGTAGGCACTCAATCTGTGTCTGCGATGTGCTGTGCGTGTGAGGGTGTCTAGATGTTGTATTTTCTATGGATGTTCTCAAGAGGTGTGAGGGACTGTGCTGTGTCTGTGAGTGTGTGTTGTGTGGGGGACTGGTCCTGAGTTGGGGGAGTGCCTAGCTTCTGAGAAGCTACAGAGGTTCATGGCCATAGTATGAAGCCAGCTGCCCCTTACTAGCTATATCACCTTGGGCAAATAACTTCTCTGTGCCTCAGTTTCTCCACTGCAAAATATTCACAGCCTCTCTTTTAGGACTGTTGTGAAGCTGAAATGAGTGAATACTTGTAATATCATCAAAACAGTGACAGGCACAGCTAACTGCCGTATAAATGTTTCTATTCTTTTTTTTTTTTAATTGGAGTATAATTGATTTACAGCATGGTGTTAATTTCTGTTGTACAGCAAAGTGATTCAGTTATCTGTAGGTATACAATCTTTTTGAAAATATTCTTTTCCATTACGGTTTGTCATAAGATATTGAACATAGTTCTCTGTGCTACACAGTAGGACCCTGTTTATCCATTCTATATATACAAGTTTACATCTGCTAAACCCAGCCTCCCACTCCATCCCTCCTTTAGTTCCCTCCCTCTTGGCAACTACCAGTCTGTTTTCTCTGCCTGTGACTCTGTTTCATAGATAGATTCATTTGTGCCATATTTTAAATTCCACATATAAATGATTTCATATGGTATTTGTCTTTCTCTTTCTGACTTACTTCACTCTGGTTGCATCTGTGTTTCTGCAATTGCCATATAAATGGTTGCTAGTGTTGCCTAAGAGGCCAGGGAGCCCGAGACGGCAGTCTTGGGGTAGGAAGATCTGGGGACAGGCTGACCCGAGGGGTCTTATCTGGAGTAACCTGAGTGGAGATGGGAGGGCAGTCAGAATGGCAAAGGTCAAGGTGACAGATGTTGCATTGTCCTCTGGAGTGGGGACAAAGTGAGTGTCTTGGGGGCTGCGGGGTCTGAAGCAGAATGACGTGTGCGGAGTGGGTCAAAGCCAGTGGATCAGGGTGAAATCTGAAGGGAGAGTGTCCGTTCACAGGGGTGTCATTGTCTGGAGGGTAGGGACAGTGAGGGGCTGGGGAGAGATGCATTCATGGGAGGTGAAGGGGGTCAGGCAGTCCAGATCCAGCATCCCTGGAGGCCAGGCTGGCCAAGGTAGATTGTTCTGGAAGCAGGAGAGGAGACACGTCTCTGAAACCTGACGCCTTGCTGTCCACTCTGCATAGCTCAGTTGGTAAAGAATCTGCCTGCATTACAGAAGATCCGGGTTCGATCCCTGGGTTGAGAAGATCCCGTGGAGAAGGAAATGGCAACCCACTCCAGTATCTTTGCCTGGAAAATCTTATGGACACAGGAGCCTGGTGGGCTGCAGTCCATGGGGTCGCAAAGAGTCGGGCATGACTGAGTGACTAACACCTACTTACTTACTCTGCGCATCCGAGATCCCCTCTGCTCCCTGTGATTAATGGGACTTGATGTGCCATGCCTGGGCCTGAATTCCCCCGGCTACCAACTCAGCTCAGCCCTGGAGGTTTAGAGGGCCCAGCACCATCTTCCTGCCTCCTGTTTGGCCTGGCAATGTCCCTGAGGCCAGGCCCACGCAGACAACTGCATCTTTCTGAAAAAACAGGAGCCATCCTTTCAACTGTTTCTTTGAACACAGGTTCTGTCAATGAGGTTACTCACCACCGCTGTGTCCTGAGCACATTTGATGAGCTCTACTCGAGGCACACATTATCTTATTTGATCCTCAACAGTCCGCAAAGGTCAGTGCTTGATCCCTGTTTCAAAGTCAGGAAACTGAGGCTCAGAGAGATTAAGTCATCTGCCCACATATGTGAAGCCCTGGTCCCTGTATTTCCATTGAAACCACCCTAATTTCTCCTCCCCGGCCCAGAAGCAGGACTTCTAGAGACATCAGATGGGCTTCATCACAGTGAAAGACAAACAGGACTGTGACTTTGTGATGTCACCTCCAGTCTTTCTGGTCCCCCAGGCATCTGTCAGGGCACCGCCTTCTTGTGTGGTCCTTTTTGTGGTCTTTGAGGAACTCAGAGCAGGTGGAGGGGGTCACCTGTCTTTCTGTCACTATTCGAGCAGCTGGAAGTGTCCCCAAGGAAGGTAGTCTTACGGATTTTAACTTAATCACTCCACCAACAAATGTTTCGAAAGTAAACAGAGATTCTGGAAGAAAGTAATAGTGCTTTATTCATCTTTGTGTCCCTGCTGCCTAATACTTGTTAGAAATTCAGTAGATGTTTGCTCAGAGAGTAAAGAAGCACCTCCTTCTTGCCAGGCTCTGGGCAAGGACAGTGGGGGATGGAGAGGAATAAGGTATAGTTCTTCCCTCTAAGAGTCCACTGTCTAGATCAGAGGGGAGTCACACTTGTACATGGAGTCAGTTAACAGCAGCTACCTTTATTAGAGTCCAAATGAATGTCACTGGCAGGAAATTCAGAAGAAATTCCCCTAGGGTCAAAAGGTTCTGGGGGAGGGGTGTAGGGCAGGGTGCTAACCAGAGGCAGAACTCTGTAATATTCAGAACTGCCCAGTAGGATTGCAGACAGCTTGGGCAGCAATGATCTCTCTCTTGCTGACAGGTTCAGGAGACTAGGTGGCAAGGATGTGTGCATGTGTGTGCGTGTGTGTGTGTGCATGCACGTGACCGGTGTGCCTTCTTGCACCAGGAGAAAGATTCAACTTAATGATTTTTTCCTAAGTTTTTAGTTTCAACATTGAATCAGGGTAACTTTCCAGAAAAAATTATGGTTTAGAATCCAAACGAAAAACAAACAAGACAAAACAATATCCACAAAATGAATCCAAGGATTCCTCTAGAATGTTGGATAGAGTTCTCTTACGCTTATTTCCAATCTCTGTTGCATGGGTAAGTGGCCACTGAGAAGATTAAGACTTGTGCTCCATAACAGCTCTAGAGGGGAAGAAATTCCTTTGTTCCTGAGGGAATAGTAAGAGGGGTCTCATGGGGGTAGGGATTACTATTATATAAGTGAAGGTCCTGGGAGGCTTCTTGGAGGACACAGAGTTTAAGCAAGATCTTGAAGGATAGGGAATTCCCTGGAGGTCTAGGGGTTAGGAATCAGAATCTGTGCTTTCACTGCCTAGGGCCTGGGTTCCATTGCTAGTTGGGGAACTAAGATCCTGCAGGCTGTGTTGCATGGCAAAAAAAAAAAAAAAAGAAGAAGAAGGAGAAGAAGAAGAAGAAGAAAAAGAAAGAAAGAAAGAAGGAAAGGAAGAGCAAAACAGAACAGATTCAGCAACTGTTCATTTGCACTCCCTTCCTCCTTCCCTCCCTCCCTCCATCTACCATTCATTCACCGGTCCATCCATCCTTCCATTCTTTCTTTCATTCATTGATCCAGTTCAGTTCAGTTCAGTCACTCAGTCGTGTCCAACTCTTTGTGACCCCATGGACTGCAGCACGCCAGGCCTCCCTGTCCATCACCAACTCCTAGAGTTCATTCAAACTCATGTCCACTGAGTCGGTGATGCCACCCAACCCCCTCATCCTCTGTAGTCCCCTTCTCCCGCCTTCAATCTTTCCCAGCATCAGGGTCTTTTCTGAGTCAGTTCTTTGCATCAGGTGGCCAAAGTATTGGAGTTTCAGCTTCGTTGATCCAATCACTTATCAAATAGCTTTTGAGTCCCTACTAGGTGTCTGGCATGTTCACATACATTCTTTGTTTAATGACAGCAATTCTGTTAGGTAGGTAATAGTATCCTAACTATACAGATAAGAGAAATTTGACTCCAAGCTACAAAATTCTTCTCCTCTTACCCCATTCCAGGCCGCCTCATCCCATATCAAGAAAGAAACATCTCCTTATCTTCAAAATGCTGCCTCCCTTTGCTTCGCCTATCTCCCTGCCCTCTTCACTTCTCTGACCAGTCCCTCCCCACAGTCCCTCCCCTGTGAGCTGAGACACAGACCTGAGAAGGTTGCCTCTGGGCCCACAGTTCACAGGGTTCGCCCCTGACCAGAGGCCGAGTCCCACTCCTTTACTACTATGGTTGAGAGCATGCATGATCTACTTTTACTGACTTCGTCTCAGTATTTTGTTCTCACTCTCTTTTATCTTAGTTAAATTAGGGAACCCACTATTCCCTGGGCACCCTTGCATTTTCCCCCATCTCTGGGTCTTTCTTCACCCCATTTAAAATGACTCATCCCACTGTGGCTGGCTTTTCAGCACAGTACAAATATGTTAGATTGGATCTGATCCTGGGATGGCCTAAGCCTCTCTTCTTAAAGGAAGGGCGCAGAAGGCAGTTTTCCAGATGTCAACGCACTGTTAGGAATCCTGGGCCGTAAGTGCAGCCCTGGCCCTGGCATGAGGGGCTGGGAGCTATTTCTGGGTGGTAGTGTTGGGCAGGTAAGGACCCCATCCTTGGGGGAGTTCCCAGGAGTCTGTAATTCCTATATAGTATAAGGAAATGACAACCCACTCCAGTATTCTTGCCTGGAGAATCCCATGGACAAAGGAGCCTGGCAGGCCACAGTCTGTGGGGTCGCAAGAGTTGGACATGACTCAGCAACTAAACTTCTACGACTAGAAGCCAGGCCCGGGACAGACCACTACACTGGACATTGTGATTGTGTGCTGTTTAATTGCATAGACCATGATCATTCTGATCAATGCCTATGAAGGCATCCTGTCCTGGTCCCCTTCTTTCCTCCCTCAGCTGATGGTCTAAACCCCAGCCCTGCCTTGCCCATCCCAGTCTCTCATTTCATCCCAGCCTTGCCTTCATCCCTTACACATGTTGGCATAGAATTCGGATTTGCTTGGTAGTTCTGTTTTCAGTAACCAGCAGGGAATGTGGCTCATGGTTCTTACAGATGGGAAACGTAAGGACTGTAGAAGTCTTCCCAGTGTGCTTTCATCTATATTTTCACACAATTCATTCCATAAATCAGAGGAGATTTGCAGGTATGGCTCCAAAGCCCTCAGCTCTCACAGGAGGTAGCTCAGGGCAAGTACATCTAAGCAAGGAGCTGGCGACCAATGAAGGAATGCGTGATGGATAAGGACCAGGGTTGGGTGGGGCTGGGAGACTGAGCAGAAGGTCAGGAACAAAGTGAGGCTCAGGTGTGGAGTGCCAGTATCAGGCATACAAGATATTTGGAAATAAAAAAGGATTCTTAGGCCCTGTTCAAATATGGCACTAGTGGTTAAGGACCTGCCTGCCAGTGCAGGAGACATAAGAGACCGGGTTCGATCCCTGGGTGGGGAAGATCCCCTGGAGGAGTCCATGGCAACCAACTCCAATATTCTTGCCTGAAGAATCCCATGGACAGAGGAGCCTGAAGGGCTACAGTCCATGGAGTCACAAAAGAGTTGGACATGACTGAAGTGATTCAGCATGCATGCATGCATATCCAAATATTTTCTCTTAAAAGTCTGGCACTGATATGAGTACGCTGAACATAGACCAACTTGCTTTGAAGGAGATATCCACGCTGCCATCGCCAAAGCTCCACCCTGGGGGCTGGAGACCCAGGCTTGAGTCTGGCCTCCCGTCCCAGGCCACCCTAAGACCTCTGTCTTCACTAACCATCAGCATCCTTCTCCATCAAGTGGAGATAACACCCACTAGCAGAATGGCTCAGGGAATTCCTGAGCCATTCCTGATGGTGATGGTCAGGGGTTGAAATTCAGCAAAGGCCCCAGGACTCAGCAGAAGGTGGAATGAACACAGGGGCCTCCCTCCAGCAGCACAGTGACCACAGGCTGGTCTCCACAGTGGCTCCTCATTGGGAGGGCAGATCCACAAAGAAACAGCACTGTCTGTCCTCACAGCTGGGGCTCAGGACATCTCAGTCCTGTGGGCAGAAAGCACTCACTGTGTCTCCCCGGCCCCTCCCCCGAGTGTGGGCAGTCCAGACGCAAGATGGGTGGCTGGGTGGGCTGGGAAGAGGGAATCCTGGGGGCCGGCAGCATCCACGCCCGGGGCGCGAAAAAGAGACTGCGCAACCACAGCCAGTGCAGCAATTTCGAGCGTCAACGGCCCCTTCCTTGTTTCTGTTTGTTTGTTTGTTTCTCTGTCCTCTCAGTAAAATGCCTACACCTTGTCTCCCTCTGTGAGGCTCCTTCTCACACTGCTGGGCGAGGGCACATAGTAGGCCCTCAATAAATATTTGCCCAGTGGAAGAATGGATGGTAAATCCAGCATTAATCCCCTCTCTTCAGCTCCCCACCCCCAGGAAGGAATAAAAGATGTCCCCTCGCGGCTCGGCCACATTCAGGCGAACTTCCATATTGCTGCCAAGTCCTGCCATCTGCCACCTCCGCGGGGCAGGTGCTGGCAGCCTCGGCACCCACAAAGCCCGCGCGGGCACAAAGGCCCGACGTGCGCGGGTAATTGCCGAGCGCGCAGCCCGCCGGCCGGCCGGGCCGCGGCGAGTCCGCTGCGGCTGCGGAGGGAGATTTGCATACAGATGGCCCGTCGGGCCGCGGGGCCGCCGCCGCCGCCGCCCCGGGCGGACCGGCCCCCGCCGCCTCAGAAGTGCGCGCGGCTTTGACTGCAGCCCAGCCCGGGAGAGGCCGCATTCTGCCCGCCCTGAATAGTCAGCCTTTCAAGGGGACGCTTTGAAATTTGAAAAGAGAGAGAGAGAAGGAAAGAGAGACCAAGAAACAGAGGAACAGACAGAGACAGAGAAACGGAGGCTGAAACAAATTGAGAGAGAGAGAGGCAGAGATGAGAGGAGGAGACAGGGAGAGAGGCAGAAATAGAGACTGGGCGGCTGAGACAGAGACAGGGAGGCTGAGAGAGACAGGTTGAGAGGGACAGAAAGGATGGAGGAGAGAAGGAAAGCCAGTCCCTTGGTGAGGCAGAGTTCAGTGGGAAAGGAGCCTGGGCTTTAAGAATGAGAGGCGCCTCCAGGAATGCGGGGAGATCTCTGGGGAGACTCGCTCCGACTCGCGGCCTTCCTTGGCGCTGGCTCCGGATTGTCTAGGGTCCCGGATGTGCAGGAAGCAAGGAGAGCGGGCCCGCGGGGGAGAAGAGGCGCTGCGGAATGGCACAGGCAATTGCAGCTGTTTTGCAACAAACAACAACAAGACCCCCATGCTCGAAACTGCATGTGAAAAATCTCTGTAATGAAAACTAAACTCTAAAGGTTAAGTGGGCAGAACCGTCTCGAAAGCCAGTCCCTAAAGGGGCCACTGGGGCCCGGGCTCGGCTGTTTTTCTCTGGCTCCTTCGGTGGGTTTGGAAACACTGCCCCGGGGGTGAGCAGCCGCGCCCCACCCCCACCCCCCGCCCCCACTCCAGGGACACGGGGACACGGTGACGCTGGATGTCCACATGCGGCAGGTGCTGGCCGGCGACTTCACGGCTCTGTTTAGCAACCCGGCGGCGGCTTTCGCTCCGTGTTTGCTAAATACCCCTCGCCCCCCGCCCTCCGCGCGGCTCCCCTCCCCACCTCCTCGGTGAATGACCTGTAGGGCTGAAAAAGAAAGGCGTCATTGAACTCCTGTTGCCTCTCTTGTCCAAACTAAATGAAAGGGAAACAGAAAAGCAACAGAGAGGGGCTATTTCTCGTGGTTTTCCCTGGACATGTTAAACCTGCTGGTCCCCCTGGGTCACCTCCGCAGGAGGAATCTGGGAGTCAGCCTTGATCCCCTCAGCCCCACCCCTGGAACACAAGCGGGCACTTAGAGCTTGCTTTCTGTACCCCTTAAAGCCTCCTCCTTCCCCCCACCAACCCATATTCGTCAATCTCAGTGACAGTGCTGCTTCTAAAACCCAATTCCCGTTTTGTCTCTGTCTTAAAACCGCTCATTGACCCATGATCGTCCTCTCGAGAATAAAGCCTGGCGCTTTAGCTTGGTGTGGAAACCTGAGATTCCTGCCCGCTCCAGCCCTTGCCTGTCTCTACCTCTGCACCTTGCATGAGGGTTCCATTCTAGTTGAGGCTGTTTCCCGCCCCTGCTCCTTTGCCCAAGTGACTTCAGTTCTTGGCAAGACCTCTCCAATCCTGATGAGCAGGATGCAGGCTCCTTCCTTCCTCTGCCCACCTCCCTTCCTCCTTCCACCCGCCAACAAACAAGTCACTGATGCCAACACTATGTCAAGCATCAGGTGCTAAGGATAAAAAGATGGCAAGAAACACTTGTGTCTTCTGCCCATCCTTTCCGTGGGTACCATAAGGCATCTGGAGGTGGTTCCTCTGGTGGTGGTGGTTTAGGTGCTAAGTCATGTCCAACTCTTGCAGCCCCATGGATTGTATGTAGCCTGCCAGGCTTCTCTGTCCATAGGATTCTCCAGGCAAGAATACTGGGGTGGATTGCCATTTCCTCCTCCAGGGGATCTTTTCAACCCAGGACTTTAACCTGGGTCTCCTGCATTGCAGGCAGATTCCCTGGGTACCATAAAGCATCTAGAGGAGGTTCCTAAAGTACCAGATCTCCCATCCCGAACTGAGACTAGCTTTCCAGACCCGTGTTTCCAGATGACAAGTGTTTTTCTATCAGAGATAGATACTGATGAACTCAAGACTATTTCATCACTGAACTGAAGGCTCTTCCTCAATGTTTTTTTATCATGCTTTCTATGTTTGAAACTATGCCAGAAACTCAGGGGAAGTCATTCACGGAGGATCAATTCTATAAAAGGGAAATTACTGACAATTTGAGCCAGATATGAACATAGCTTTTATGATCTCTTTTTTTGCTTTCACCACTTGAAATGTCAGAGCAAAATGCACTTTAGATGCTGTATTTTTTTTCTTTCAACAATTATTTAGGTTGAATGAATGAGATTATGAGTGAGGTATTTGGGTAATTGGTTTTTTTTTTTAAATGAAATTAGCTCCAAAATGTTAATATTTTCATGCTTGGAAACTTATTCCTTCTTGATTACTCTCTCTGAATGAGACTGTCTGTTCTTTTTACTCTCTGCAAGTCTTTTGTTTTTTTGAAATATAACTGATTTACAATATTGTGTTCACTTCAGGGGTACAGAACAGTGATTCAGTTATGCATGTAAATATTAATATATATATATACACTCTTTTTCAGATTCTTTTCCAATATAGGTTGTTACAAAATATTGAGCATTTTGTATTGTGCTATACAGATACTATTGGGGATTCCCCAGTGGCTCAGACAGTTAAGAGTCTGCCTGCAATTCGGACTGACCAGAGTTCGATCCCTGGGTCCAGAAGATCCCCTGGAGAAGGAAATGGCAACCAACTCCAGCATCCTTGCTTGGAAAATCCCATGGATGGAGGAGCCTAGTGGGTACAGTCCAAGTTGCAAAGAATTGGACATAACTGAGTGACTTCACTAATACAGACACTATTGGTTATCTGTAATCTATAATAGTGTGTATGTTTTAATCTCAACCTCTTAATTTACCTCTTTTTGCAAGTCTTGCAGGGACTTTGGCTAAAAGGAATATAGTCTTGGACTTCCCTGATGGTCCAGTGGTTAAGACTTGGTGCTTTCACTGCTAGGACCTGTGTTCAGTCCTTGGTCAAGGAACTAAGGTCCTGAAAGTCACATGGCACAACCCCTGTGAAAAATAAATAAATGAAGAGGGATATAGGCTGGTCTCAGCAGAAATGAGATAATGTGCTGTGGCTAAATAAGTATCACTGGAAACAGACCACTGAGTAAAATGGTTTCTTTTGCATCTGAATTTGGGTGGCTTTTGGTAATGATAATCATTCTCTGGGCTTTGGCCGATTGTTCTGTAACCTAGCAACTGGTATATCTATTTCAAGGGAAGGGTGTGAAGATTGGGGGAGTGGAGAAAAAAGTCATAAATATGAAAAAACAACCTAAATGGTGGTGGCGGTGTTGTTCAGTCACTCGTCGTGTCTGTCTCTCTGCGACCCCATGGACGGCAGCACGCCAGGCTTCCCTGTCCTTCACCATCTCCCAGAGTTTGCCCAAACTCGTGTCCATTGAGTCGGTGACTTCAAAGCATCCACGTGGGCTGACTTGATGTCATTTTCAAACTAACTTGGTATCACTACTGGAAGGATACTTTGTAGCAAAAGAAGAGGAGAGACAAAGTCAGAGGAACTCTGAAAACCCTGTTACTAAGGCTGTGGTTTGGGGAGAAGCACTTAAGCTTGTTGAGCATCATTTTCCATAATTTCAAAGATACTAACACCTACTTTCTAGGATTTTTGTAAGGATTAGGTGACATAATGTCTATTTGATGCAGTATCTGGGAAAGAGTAGGTACTAAAAATGAGTAATTATTAATAACATTATTGCTAAGAAAACAATTTTATTTTCTTTTTAAAGTCTATTTTCATTTTGGTTGCACGGGGTCTTTGTTGGTGTGTGCAGGCTTCCTCTAGCTGGGGCGAGCAGGATTACTCTCGTGGCAGCGCACAGGCTTCTCACTGCGGTGGTTTCTCTTGTTCCGAGCATGGGCTCTAGGTACACTGGCTTCAGTAGTTGTGGTTTACCCGTTCCAGAGCCCCGGCACAGTAGTTGTGGCACATGGGCTTAGTTATTCCATGGCATATGGAATCTTCCCAGACCAGGGATCGAACCCATGTCCCCTGAAATGGCAGACAGATTCTTATCCACTGTATCACCAGGGAAGTCCAGAAATACAATTTTAAAAGGTGAAATAAATCTATGCACAGGTCGACTTTTACCTACGTGAAAGTAGAAAACAGAAACAAATTACTATTGTGTCTAAGCTGCCCTGTTTATAACTGTATGTCAGTTTATAACATTTCTCTGAAGCAATTTCAGAAGCTTTAAGTTGACTGAGCATTCAGAGTATGAAGCACTGTGTCCCTGTTTCCCGGTCACTTCAGGAGGCAATAAACTATTGAAGTATAATGTGTTAGAAAGCATCATTCAGTTCAATCCAATTTCACTCTATTCTGCAGATATTTCTAGAACACAGCAGACATTTCTAGATTAGCAAGGCACTATAATACGGGGACCTTAGAGGTGAGAGCATAAGTGATACATTGAAAAACTGTAAGCTGATTACTATAGGAACAGACTTGGGTATCTGATGCCCCTGACCCTGAATCCTGTAACTTCCTGTGATCTTGAATATCTTGTAGTTTCTTTTCTTCCCTCAACTGTAAACTGGAGAAGAACAAATCTGATCTTTCAGGGGCATTGTAAAGAGGAGAGGAGAGGTACATATGCAGGATGCCTAGCATTGAGAGTACAAGATCACTGCAAGCTCTTTTAAAGTGTGGAGGGATGGCTGAGCCTCCAAGAAGACTCGATGATGGACAGTGGCGACCTGGCAGTGATAACATCCATCACCGGTGGGCGTGGCAAGGTGTCTTCTCTCTAGGACGCACTCCATTGCCTCTTCTCTCTGTTCTAGACTGGAGGCCACCCCAGTCATGGGTTTGAGCCAGCCAGTGGTGAGAACGGGCCTGGGGGAGGTGCTCAGTGCCACACAGATTTGAACTGCTTGGAGAGTGAAGATCTTCCCCAGCTTCACTTTCTTCCTTTGACACACTGGGGAGAAAATGCCTCCTTGAAGTGCTTCACATGGTGGGTGGAGGAGAACTGATATGACAGACAGGAAATGGCTGTGTAAACAGCGAGTTGCTGAACCAGTGCTAGAGATTGCTATCAGCTCCCCAAAAGGCAGGCGCAGAGAAAACCCTAGCAGTTACTGAGTTCTCAGAGTTCTGTATTCCTCTGGCCAGGAGCTTTTGTGATCATTGGTCTTCCCAGTTGGCTCAGTGGTAAAGACTCTGCCTGCCAGTTCAGGAGACACAAGAGATGCGGGTTCAGTCCCTGGGTTGGGAAGATCTCCTGGAGAAGGAAATGGCAACCCACTTCCATATTCTTGCCTAGGAAATCCCATGGACAGAGGAGCCTGGAAGGCTACAGTCCATGGGGTTGTGAAGGAGTCTGACATGACTTAGCAACTAAACAACAATAATAAGCAGGTGGGGGACAATTGCCATTCCAGTCTGAAGCCTCTCTACTCAAAATGTGAACCATGGATGGACCAGCAGCATTGGCATCACTGGGGAGCTTGCCCCAATCAGAACCTGCATTTTAGCAAAATACCTGTGAGTCTTAGACACATCTGGACTTCCCTGGTGGCTCAGATGGTAAAGCATCTGCTTACAATGCAGGAGACCCTGGGTCAGGAAGATCTCCTAGAGAAGGAAATGGCAGCCCACTCCAGTATTCTTGCCTGGAAAATCCCATGGATGGAGGAACCTGTAGGCTACAGTCCATGGGGTTGCAAAGAGTCGGACACAACTGAGCGACTTGACTTTTGACTTTATAGACACATCAAAGTTGGAGTAGCCTTGGTCTACAGGCCTTGGTGTTAAAGAGGAAAAATTGATAGCAGGAAGTTAACCAGTCCTGGACAGGAAGTTCTGTGATCATGGAGGTGAAAGGATGCAAGACCTGCACACACCTTTGGTGTGTTGGGGTTGCTTGGCATGATGTCAGAATTAGAGGCAATAAGAGGAGAGAAAGAAGAAATGCCTTCACTCAAGAAAGGCTGGAAACACCTGCAGCCACTGAGTGGTGCCCTCCCCAGTGGTCCTGTCACTTCTGGAGCCGGTGGTTCAGGCTATCCTTGGGGGAAAACCCAGGCACATCCGCTGTCTTACCTGAGCATAACTCCTTTCCAAGACCCTAATGAGCTCACTCAATGTCACAAAGGCTTCTCAAGAGGAGACACCACTTAGGAACTCTTTGTTATCAATTAGTTAATCATTAGGTCCACCAGCACTTACTGATGGCTGGACTCACTACACCTAGAAGCACCCTGACATTTTTACTGTTATGAGATAAATCAGAGGTGGAGCCCATTGTCTGCCCAGGTATTTTCAGGCTTTCTTATCGTTCATCAAGTGGTTCCCTTTGCTTGCAAACCTTTCTCCTCCCTTCTCTTCTCAATTTAACACTCAGTGGTGTCCTTATCCTTTAAGACTTAGGTCAGTGGCGCCCTTCTCAGTGTGACCCTGATCTCAGTGGGACTCTCACTTAGTTTGGGGTAAGAGAACGCATGGATGCTAAGGACTGGAAAGGGAATTTTCCCCTTTCAAGTGCTCAATGACTTGCATTCTCTATGGGATTCCATGGAAAGTCTTGATGTAGGGGAGAAAGGTGTTTATGACTCCCAGAGGGCAGCTCCTTTGTGGCTGGCACTTTCTAGGTGTTTTACAGCAATTGACTTGTGTCATTTTCCCACGAGGATTTTCCTAGATGTGTGTCATCATCTCCATTTTATGCACAAAGAAAGCAGAGTCAGTGAAATGTGGACTTATACACAACACTCTCCAGTTCCTGAGTTCTGCTCCCCCTGGTCTCTGCAAATTAAGGGAGGAGGAGGATGTGGAAGAAGGGAGACCTTGTATATGATGGGGCCCCTGGGTAGCATCACCAGGCTCCCAGATCCACTGGAAGGCTAGCTCAGGAGGGAGCACATGTGGTAATTTCTAGTATGGGCCATTCAGACCACTGTCCATCTCTTACTGTTCTGTGGATTTCTGTTGGATGGAAATTAGGATCCTGTAACTTCAAACATCTGGATGGACTGAGATGAGAGGTCCCTTCGCAGTACCATGAAATTAAAGGAAAAAACATAGCTCCTTGTTTTTCTTGACGAGATATTCTTTCTGTCTTTCCTTCTTTTTTTTTCTATCTTCCCATACCCGTCTCTCTTTTTCTTTCTTTCCCTCTTTCTTTTTAAAGTGGGTGTATTTAGCCATTATAACTGGTTAGAAGCCAGAGATAGTTAGGCGTCTTCTGGTTGGAACAGAAATAGCCCTGTTAGCCGTGGCCTGCATCCAAGCCCTGTGAACAGCTTCCCGAGAAGATCTCCATATAAATGGTTCCTTCAGGACTCCCCTTTGAATGCTTTCTTGGTCTTGGGGGTCTGAAATGGAGCCAATTTGAGAGAGTTCCAGGCATTTCCCACAGGGCCTCCTTCCCCAAAGCTTTTCAAAGCAGTCCCAGAGGTCCAAGCATCTTCTCTAACTCAGGACTCCCGCCACTGTGAGGAGTTTGGAAAACTTGCCTTCAGCCTCCTGACACCTTCGCCCCAGCTCTTGAAAGGGCTCAGACCTGGCCAACTTTTCCTGCAGCGCAGAGACAGTGCCCAGGATGGTAATAAATGTTTGCAATGAATGTTTGTTAGTTTTAACTGTGAAATACATTGGAACTGTGCTGAAAGCCTCTGGAGCTGAGTTGTGCTGGATTCCCAAGTACATGGATGGCAGATGGACCTCTGGGTGTCTCTCCAGTTACTAATAATGAATGGATGAAATAGACGAGTGACTTGTACGTGCTCATAAATATATAAGAGAGCATTTCAGTTAACTCATTCACATTTCCAGTAATCACAGCACGGATGTGAAACCTGGGATATTGTGTGTCAGTTAAAGCAATGATAACAAAACCCAAGTCACTTCCCGCAAAGCGCAATAGGCAAAAGTATGGACTTGGCCAAAGTGGGTTTGTATTCATGCTTTCTTTCCAGGAGGATGTTTTCAGATAAGTCACCTGGACTCTCTGGACCTGTTTCCTCATCACTATTAGTTGTGTTAAAGGAAAAGCCTTTGCTCAAATAAGATAAATATCAAAATGCTTTGCAGAGGATAAGGTTAATCATACTTTCATTTACGTAGGCTAATTTTTAGAGGCTGACAAACTGGGCTTAAAAAAATTTCTAAATGACCCCAGCCTGAATTAGTAATGTTTTATGGGGTTCAAAATGCTTATGTAATAGGTGGCGGAAGGCAGCTGAGGATCAGACAGGATTAACAACCATCCAGGTCCTTACAGCCATGGTTCGTGCACACGTTTGTGCTCAGTTGTGTCTGACGCTATGGACCCCATGGACTGTATCGCCTGCCAGACTCCTATGTCCATGGGATTTTTCAGGCAAGAATACTGGAATGGATTCTCATTTCCTTCATCAGCGGATCTTTCCTACAAAAGGATCGAATCTGCATCTCTTGCGTCTCCTGCATTGGCAGATGGGTTCTTTACCAGCTGGGCCTCTGGGGAAGCCCACAGCCATGGCAGAAAAATAGTTCTTCTGAATCTCAAATTCTGTGTTCTTGGTTTCTTCTTCCCATGACCCAGAAGAGCAGTCAGTGTACACCAGCTTACGTTCTTCCCACTCAGGTCACCATAGTGCTGTGTGGCCTTGGGCAACTCTCTTGCCTTCTCTGGGCCTCTACTTCCCCATCTATAAACCTGATGGTTTCAAGGTGCCTGCCATTCATTTAGAATTCTAGTTCATATTCACCAGAAAACCTTTTTAGAAAGAGCGCTCACTTTCAAAATCCAAATCTCCCCTTGGCTTGGATTTTTTCTTCCCCTAGGCTAGTGAGGAAATTTCGTTAGATTTAATCATAGCAGATGTGATTTTCTTGGGAGTGAGGGTAAGGAACATACCTTACAAATATTTCTTTGTATCTTCTGAAGACCCTAGCACAGAATTGGCACAGAGCAAGTATTCAGGAAATGTTTGCTGCATTGAAAACCCATCACCCAGGGGGTTACCATCTTGATAACTTGTTTCCTGGTGGCTCAGAAGGTCAAGAATCCATCTTAAATGCAGGAGACCTGGGTTCTATCCCTGGGTTGGGAATGTGCCCTGGAGAAGGGCATGGCAACCCACTTCAGTATTCTTGCCTGGAGAATCCCCATGGACAGAGGTGCCTGGTGGGCTATAATCCACAGGGTTGCAAAGAGTTGGACACAACTGAGCAACTAAGCACAGCACAGCATCATAGCTAAAACGGTAATTAAGGAAAGTATAGAGAACCATAGGAAAATGACTGAGACAAGACCGATGAAAACAACACACCCTGAGACGGTCTCTACACTCTGATTAAACCATAAAATGCACACATTTGGACAAGGGTAAGAGTGCAATAATAATAATACCACGGTGACTAATACCCATTGAGCTTTTATATGTCTAGAGGTTTTCTAAGCTTTTCAAATACATCATTTCCAGTAATTGTCATAAAATCCTCATAAGGGATGTAACATTACTATCCCCATTTTACAAATGAGAACGTTGAGTCCCACGGAGGTTAAATAACTTGAAGTTGATCTGACTCTATTTCTTATAACACTCCTACAATTTCCACTTCAAACAACTATTTATTAAGCATCTACTGTGCACTATTGTGAGGTTTTAGGGAAAATAAGAAACAGTAAAACTTGAGGTCCCTGATATCAAAGCTCTTAGTATCTAAATGATGCTGGAAGATGTACCACATAAAAAATATAGGGAGTAGGATTTGAAATTGGATGAATCGTCATGCAACTTTTTTAAAAAAATGAAACAGACTATATATCTATATATTTACAGTGGGGGAGGGGGGTTCCCTTGTGGCTCAGCTGGTAAAGAATTCACCCGCAATGCAGGAGACCTGGGTTTGATCCCTCAGTTGGGAAGATTCCCTGGAGAAGAGAAAGGCTACCCACTCCAGTATTCTGGCCTAGAGAATTCCATGAACTATATAGTACATTGGGTCACAAAGAGTCAGACACAACTGAACAACTTTCATTTTCACTTTCACATATATTTACAACAGGCTTGGGTTCATAACAAAACTGAGAGGAAGATAAAGAGATTTCCCAACAACAGCCCTATTCCCTAACATGCACAGTCTCTCCTGTGATCCACATCCCCCCCACACCCCTGCCCAGGACAGTACATTTGTTACAGTCAATGACTCTTCACTGAAGCATCATTATTGCCCAAAGTCCATAGCTTATATTAGAGTTCACTTCTGGTGTTGAGTATTCCATGCATTTAGACAGATAATGGCATGTGCCCATCACTGCAGCATCATTTCCACTGCTCTATAATACTTTGCATTCCATGTATTCATCCCTCCCTCTTTCTGGCCCCCGAAACCACTGATTTTTATACTGCCTCCATCCTTTGCCTTTTTCAGAATGTCCTATAGTTGCAACCATATAGTGTGTAACCTTTTAGACTGACTCCTTTTGCTTAGTAATTAATACACATTTAAGTTTCCTCCATGTCCTTCCATGGCTTGAAAGCTCCTTTCTTTTTAGCGCAGGATAATATTCCTATTACTTGGTGGCTCAGTGGGAAAGAATCCTGTCAGTGCAGGAGATGTGGATTTGATCCCTGGTCGGGAAGATCCACTGGGGAAGGAAATGGCAATCCACTCCAGTATTCTTGTCTGGAAGACCCCATGAACCAAGGAGCCTGGCGGGCAATTCATGGGATCGTAAAAGTCACATGGCTTAGTGACTAAACAACAACAACAACACCACCACCAAATATTCCATTGTTTGGATGTACTGTAGTTTATCTGGAGGATGTCTTTTTCGTTGCTTCAGCATTCTGGCAGTTATGAATGAAGCAGCTATAAACATCTGCTCTGTGACTTGGAACAAGATATTTTATGTCTTCAAACTGCAAGTTATTTATCAAATAGAGATAGTAATAGAGGCAGGATAACAATAGAGGGTAGTAATAGAGGCAGGATAACAATAAAGGTTAAGGACTTGGACTGAAACAGACCGGGTTCTGATGGTAGTGCTGATATTTACTAGACCTTGGCTGTGTCACTGGACCTCCAGTAAGGGTGATAACAGTTCCTGCTTCAAGAGTTTGCTACAAAGATTTAGCGAATTAATAGTGTAAAGAGATTAGAACAGTGCCTGAAAAATGGTAAATACTAAGGGTTTTTTAAGTTAGTGAATGGCTATCTCACAGTGTATCTTTCAAAGCTAAAGGAAGGAGCACGTGCATTACCTAGTATGTGTGTGTACTCAGTCACTCAGTCATGTCCGACTCTTGGCCATCCCACGTACTGTAGCCCACCAGGCTCCTCTGTTCATGGGGTTTCCCAGGCAAGAATACTGGAGTGGACTGCCATTTCCCCCTCCAGGGGAGCTTCCTGATCCAGGGATCGAACTCACATCTCCTGAGTCTCCTGCATTGGCAAATGGATTCTTTACCACTTGAGCCATCTGGGAAGTCACATTACCTAGAATAGGAGGAATATCTTGTATACGGAAGATATTGAATTAATGTTATTTCTTTCTTCCTTTGCCCTTGTCCTTCCTTTCAAAGTACAGCACCAGGAGCATTTTCTGCCTACTGCTGCAGATGAGGTGCGAACCATGGTTCCCAAACTGGGCAGCACATGAGAATCGCTAGATGAAGCTTGAATAGTCCTAACCCAAGCACATTCAGCTCAGTTCAGTCACTCAATCATGTCTGACTCTTTGTGACCCCATGAATCGCAGCACGCCAGGCCTCCCTGTCCATCACCAACTCCCAGAGTTCACTCAGACTCACATCCATCAAGTCAGTGATGCCATCCAGCCATCTCATCCTCTGTCGTCCCCTTCTCTTCCTGCCCCCAATCCCTCCCAGCGTCAAAGTCTTTTCCAATGAGTCAACTCTTCTCATGAGGTGGCCAAAGTACTGGAGTTTCAGCTTTAGCATCATTCCTTCCAGAGAAACCCCAGGGCTAATCTCCTTCAGAATGGACTGGTTGGATCTCCTTGCAGTCCAAGGGACTCTCAAGAGTCTTCTCCAACACCACAGTTCAAAAGCACATCTTAGATCAATTAAATCAAATTGGCTGTGGATGGAACTCAGGCATCAGCATTTTCAAAACTCTCCTTTGTGATTCCAACATGCGGTCAAGTGGGAGAAACAGTAGTACATCTGGGTTCCAATGGGATCCTGGAAGGGGCCAGGGAAAGTTTCTTCCCCCTTTTTTTAAAAAAATACTTTTTATTTATTTAGTTAATTGCTTTTATTTTTAGCGAGCTTTCTTTAGTGGTGGTGAGCGGGGGCTGGTCTTCCATGTAGTGCACAGGCTCCTCATTGTGGTGGTGTCTCTTGTTGTGGACCGTGGGCTCTGGGTGTGTGGGCTTCAGTAGCTGTGGCACATGGGCTTAATTGCTCCAAGACATGTGGAATCTTCCCCAACCAGAGATCGAACCTGTGTCCCCCACATTGGTAGGCAGATTCTCATCCCCTGCACCACCAGGGAAGTGCCAGGGAAGGTTTCTTGATATTGATCTTCTTTTGTTGACTCCTAGAGGCTGTCCCCTCAACTCACTCCACCTCAGAAGCTGCATTCACCTCTTTGACAAATTGCTATTGGCACCTGTGGTATGCAAGGCACAGAGGGCGTATCCTTGAGCAAGCCAAGTTAAGTCCTGTCGTCTTGGGGCTTACCCTAGAAAGGGTAGCAGATAGCTTATGTGCTGTGGTTAGTCATGTCCGACTCTTTGTGACCCCATGGGCTGTAACCTGCCAGGTTACTCATGAGATTTCCCAGGCAAGAATACTGGACTGGGTTGCCATTTCCTTCTTCAGGGCATCTTCCTGTTTCAGGGACTGAACCCGAATCTCTTGCATCTCCTGTGTTAGTAGGCAGATAATAGTAACAGACAGACACACATGTAAGAGGATGAGTCTTATTCTGAGAACGATAGTTTGAAGAGCCACAAAAGAAAAGAGAAACAGCAGAGAATGACTGGGGTGGGATGGGTCCAGAGGGCTTTCTGCTAAGCTGACATGGAACTGAGCCTAGAAGGAGGACATGGCGTCTGTCCTAGGAGGACTATCCCAGGGGGAGACCACAGCTTCATGCGTTGAGGGATAGAAAGTCCGTGAACCTGGGGTATAGTAGCGATAGCAGGGGCCCAGACAGGAGCCTAGAGAGGCAGGGGCCTGAGCTAACAGGGCCTTTTGGAGATGTTGAGGATTTCCTTTGGGTTTTCTTTGAAGTGTGATAGGAAGTGTCTGGAAGTTTGCTGCCCAGGGAGAGATGTAACCTGGATTCTGTATTTCAAACATGATCCCTGTTGGGTGGAATGTGGAGGGTTAAGGATGAACAGTGATGGTAGGGAGAATGGGTAGGAGGCTACAAGGTGCAGCCCATGCTGGAGGGCTTGTGGTTTGGGTGAGGAGATAGCAGTGAAGGAGGATGGCAGTCATCAGATTCTAGATGTGTGTTTTTTTTTTTACATTTTAATATTTATACAATTTTTAAAGGTTACTTTCCATTTACAGTTATTACAAATTATTGGCTGTATTCGCTGTGTTGTACAACACATCCTTGAGCCTCTCTTACATCCAACATTTTGTACCCCCACACCCCTACACTGTATCGCCCATACCCCAGATGTGCTTTCGTGAAAGACCCAGTGGGACTTGTCAACGGATAGGATGTAAAAGATACAGAAAAAAAAAAAAAAAGCAGAATCAAAATGACTCCCAGATGGTGGGCCTGAGCATTTGAGTGGATGGTGCCAGTTCTAGATGAGGAAGACAGAATATTTAGGGAGAGCATGGTCTGGATGTCTTAGAGTTTGTACTGGTGGCTGGACTGGAGGGAGGGGTAAGGTTCTTTGCTCCTATGCTGATACGGGAATCCCAGGCTCATTCAGAGTCTGTTCCATGGCCCTTTGGTCTAGGAACATTTGGAAGAAACTGTGATCCCACCTCTGAACATCCATGAGATGTCCACAGTGACATTCCAAATGCTGTGCAGAAGGGTCCCTGGGAACCTTATCATACAGAGCGGTTTAAACCATTATATTTCGACCCCCGGCCCCTTTCTTTAGAAGCAGAGCTGAGCTCAGTTACCTCAGCAAATCCATCTCAGATATCTTAAAGCTGAACTTTGTAATTTCTTTTCCAGAGACTTCCTTGAAGCAGCACAGTGAAAAGAGCCCCGGGCTGGAGCCTGGCAGCCTGGCTTTGTGATCTTGGGTAAGTCACTTAACCTCCCAGAGCCCCAGTTCCTTCATCTGCAGATGAGGGGGGTTGGATGGGGTATTCTCAATGGTCTCTTTGAGCGCTAATGATCTGATTTCTTAAGGCAGACTCCTTCCTTGGCTCCTATTAAAGAGGCAGAGAGAGGGAGGGCAGAGTCCCTGCCTGCATCAAAGTGTGCGCTCCCAGAGCCCTCGCCTTTTGCCAGTGGGACTTTCTCATCCTGCCTTTACAAAGTCAAAGGAGGAAGAATGTGATATTGAAAGACTTGTGTGGATTCTGACATGGGAATTGATCAGGCCTCCTTGAGCACCTACTAGGAGCCTGAGCCTAAGCTGGTCACTGGTGAAATAGAGACAATGAAACAAAAGAAGGAAGCAAGGAATTTAAAAAGAAAAAGGTGATTCATTTTATCATCTTAAAAAACATTCTCATTGTCCAGTAAAGCATAATTTTATTGAACCTTTGTTGTTGCTTGGTCACTAAGACGTGTCTGGCTCTTTTGAGATCTCTCTGAGCCCATCAGATTCCTCTGTCTATGGGATTTCCTAGGCAAGAATACTGGAGTGGATTGCCATTTCCTTCTCCAGGGATCAAGCCCATGTTACTTGCATCTCCTGTACTGACAGGCAGATTCTTTATCAGTGAGCCAACTGGGAAGCCCAGATTGAGCACTTACCCTGCACTAACATAAATTAACATGAGATAAAGGAGCTATATCACTTAATTCTCATTTAAGATGTTGGGGTCCTCCTTATTTTTTAAATTAATTTTCAGAATGACTTTGTGCCCAAACAACTTTCAAAGTGAATGATGACATTTTAAAAATGTTTATGAACTCATAGCTTTTTGTGTATGTATTGATTTCAAATTTCCTTCCTTTCAGTTATTTTTGGTTTTCATCCTAAAACTGGGTCATTTTTGATTAGGGGCAGTCCTTCAGATTGGCTCCTGTAAGTCTTTTGGCACCACACCAGCAATCTTTGTAAGCTTCCTTGTGGATAAAGATTCTGCCTACAGTGCTTGAGACACAGGTTGGGAAGATCCCCTGGAGAAGGGAATGCCTACCCATTCCAATATTCTTGCCTGGAGAATTCTGTGAACTGAAGCATCTGGCAGTCTACAGTCCATGGGGTCACAGAGAGTCAGATACTACTGAGCTCACTTTCACTTTGCTCTCTGTTACAACATTGTTTCATTCTTGCTATAGTCCTCGCCTTGGAATTCTTGTTGTGGAAAATTCTTAAAGAGACCACCTTACCTGCTTCCTGAGAAATCTGTGTGCTGGTCAAGAAGCAACAGTTAGAGCCGGACATGGAACAACAGACTGGCTCCAAATCGGGAAAGGAACACGTCAAGGCTGTGTATTGTCACCCTGCTTATTTAACTTACATGCAGAGTACATGATGTGAATGTTGGGCTAGATTAAGCACAAGCTAGAAACAAGATTGCTGGGAGAAATATCAATAAACTCAAATATGCAGATGACACCACCCTGATGGCAGAAAGAGAAGAACTAAAGAGTCTCTTGATGAAAGTGAAAGAGGAGAGTGAAAAAGTTGACTTAAAACTAAGATTTAAAAAATGAAGATCATGGCGTCTGGTCCCATGGCAAATAGATGGGGAAACAATGGAAACAGTGAGAAATTTATTAATTTTTTGGGGGAGGTTTCAAAATCACTGCAAATGGTAACTGCAGCCATGAAATTAAAAGATGCTTGCTCCTTGGGAGAAAAGCTATGACCAACCTAGACAGCATATTAAAAAGCAGAGACATTACTTTGTCAACAAAGGTCCATCTAGTCAAAGCTATGGTTTTTCCAGTAGACATGTTGCAAAGAGTTGGGCATGACTGAGGGACTGAAATGAACTGAACTGAAAACTTAGGATTGCCAAAGGTTATAAGGCGGAGTTGGGATTTGATCTTCACTTGTCTTCCAAACTCTTCAGCATTATATCACATAATCAATTTGAAGATACCATTAACACAAAGGAAATAATTAGTCAATAGCAAATAGTATGTTAATTAATTTAACAAGGGTGCCATTAGATTGAGGTGGTTCTAATGTGTTAAGCAGCCTAAGTGTGTGTGTCAATTGCTTAATCATGTCCAACTCTCTGAGACCCCATGGACTGTAGCCCACCAGGCTCCTCTGTCCATGGTATTCTCCAGGCAAGAATACTGGAGTAGATTGTCATTTCCATCTTCAGGGGATCTTCCCAATTCAGGGATTGAACCCAGGTGTCCTGAATTGCAGGTGGATGCTTTACCATCTGAGTAACTAGGGTAGCTCCTAAGTAGCCTAGGAAGGAAAACCAAACCTAAGCCTATATTGCCTCAAGATTAAGAAATCCAAACCAAAGGTAACCAAACATAGACAGCCAACTAGACTCTCCCGAATGAGGCAAATAAATTATAACCAATCAAATAACTTTCTTGCTTTGCTTCTTTGTCTTCTCTATAAAAGTTTTGACCCTGGCTCCTATTATTCTGATGACTTCTGGTTTGGTACTATCTGATGGGAATCAGCTTTTGCTCAAATAAATGCTACACGATTATCACATGCCTCAGTTTATCCTTTAACAAGTGGTACATGTCTTTTGATTGATTCATTAAGCATCTATTAAGTTTCAGTGATATGCCAAGTTTCATGAGATGAGTTAAAACAAGATTCCTGTCCTCAAGGAGCTCATGTTTCTTTAAAGGCTGATCTTTGTGGTTATGACAGTGGGTAGGGAAGGAATTCAGTGTGGACTGGGGAAGCCTAGGAGGCATCTGGGATAGAATTAGATCTGGCCTTCATCTGGCCAATTAAGAACTTTTCTGGGAAGAGGCATTCCAGGTAGGGGATGACCCGAACAAAGACCCAGAGGCAGGAACCAGGCTGGCAAAGGAGGTGGCAGTGCCCATTTGTCTCAAATCATTCATTTTCCATAGGCTTCTTGACTGCAAGAAGAGTGGGAGTCCTTGAAAGTGACTCTCGAATGGCAAAAGAACTTTCAAGTTTTACATTACAGGGAAGGCCAAGGATTATGGGAAAATTCCCCCTCCCCAAACTCTGTTGTTTTTTGTGTTTTCTTTTTTTTGGGTATTGTTTTATTAAACGATTTCCATGCAGAATGAGAATAGCAGTCCATTTTGCATGGGAACTGGAGTGGTGTGTGTGCTTGTGATATCTGAGTTCTCAGAGAGTAGAGACTACATCTCATTGGTCTCTGTATCTTCAGTGATCACTACATGTATAGGCTCTTAATGATTTTCTTTTGACCTCAACACACTGAATTCATAACTTCCCCACCTAGGGGTTGAACCATGCCCTATGCATTGGAAGCTTGGAGTCTTAACCACTGGACTGCCAGGGACATTCAGCTCTTAAATCTCTTTTAAAAACTGAAATAAATTTTCTTCCAAAACATTTATACCCTTTGATTAGATGATTCCACCATGTGTCTGAGAATTTACTGCAGAGAAATCATTAGGAATGTGGATGGCACCTTCGCCACAGATGTTCATCACAAAAGTATTCATATCAATAAAGCATGAGAACCAGCCTAAGGTGAATGTTTAATCACACCCATTCTGTGCTATTCTAGGTATGATTGCCTTGAAGCCTGATGTAGATGTTAAACATCATGGTTGTGGGGAGTTCTGAATCACATGAGAATATGCTTAGGATATAAAAATATGTGGGCTATGAAATTATAAGCAGAAAATGACCCTAACTGTATATAAATGCACAGGGAGAAGCCTGGCAAGAAATATACTAAGGCTGACAGCCAGAGCTCCTCTCTGGGATGGTTGTCTTCTTTGGTTTTTCTCTATTTTGTAAAATGGGTGAGCCTTACTTTTATGACACGTAACAAACGCTGTATGAAGGATAGTCATGGTTCTACTTTATCTACTGGTGACTCAACATTTTAGCAAGTGAAAAGCTGAATGTTATATTTTGTTACTTAAAACAGAACCAGAAAGTCAGGAGGGGTGATGGATGCGTTTGGGAAGGGTAGGTGGGTCAGTGGGGGTGTCCAGCTGAACAATTCAGGAAAAGGGGGTGAGGTCACCAGGTAGGCAAGATGATGTCCTGGTGGGCGTTGCGTCCTTGGTGGCTCCGACCCCTGATCTCCGGCTACCTGAAAAGGTAGCTAGGCCAATGCTGGTGGAAACTCTAATTTTACAGTCATTAGGGGCACAGTGGGCTGGGCCTTCAGCGGAGGCTTTGATCTGGTTAACCTCGCTGGGGGTCAGGCAGCTCTGACCCCAGCAGTGTTCTCACTCTAAAGCCGCAGCCGGGTCACCGCTCCTATTGTCCCGCCGGCCGACATTAACTCCCGGGCCAGAGAACAGGGCCCGCTCCCCATCACCAGCCTCCCACCCAAGTGGGCATGCTTTGTTCGCTCCCCATCGGCTCCTATTGTGCCTGCTGAGGGGGAAAAAGCCAGCGTTCATTTCCTCACTCTAATGGCTCCATCCTCTTCCAGCCCATAAGCATTTTGTCACTGTGACCCCGGAGGTTATCCAGGCCTTTGATCTTGCCCACCTAGAGCCCAGCTCCCCAGCTGCCATCAGGGGCCTGATCCCCCACTCAGAGGGTGTGCCCATTGAGTGACTGGGCCCCAGGCATGGAGGCCCTTAGCTAACTGGTTGGGGGCCTGGGATTTGGAGACCAGTGTGGAGTGGCTTCCCTGATAGCTCAGTTGGTAAAGATCTGCCTGCAATGCAGGAGACCCTGGTTCAATTCCTGGGTCAAGAAGGTCCTCTGGAGAAGGGATAGGCTACCCACTCCAGTATTCTTAGGCCTTCCTTGTGGCTCAGCTGGTAAAGAATCCGCCTGCAATGCAGGAGGACTGGATTTGATCCCTGGGTTGGGAAGATCCCCTGGAGAAGGGAATAGCTACTCACTCCAGTATTCTGGACTGGAGAATTCCATGGACTGTATAGTCCCTGGGGTCACAAAGAGTCGGACACTACTGAGTGACTTTCAGTTTGTGGACTGGGTTCTCATGGGAGATAATTTCTCTTCACCACAGCCCTCTCTTCTCAGAAATGAAAAGCCTGAGGGGGTGGAGTCTTTTCCATTTAAGAAGAGGTGAGGGGGCTTTATATAAAGCCTCTCAGTTCAGTCATATTCAGTCGCTCAGTCATGTCCTACTCTTTGCGACCCCATGGACTGCAGCATACCAGGCTTCCCTGTCATCACCAACTCCCGGAGTTTACTCAAACTCATGTCCATTGAGTCAGTGATTCAATCCAACCATCTCATCCTTTGTCATCCCCTTCTCCTCCTGCCTTTAATCTTTCCAAGCACCAGAGTCTTTTCCAATGAGTCAGTTCTTCACATCAGGTGGCCAAGGTGTTGGAGCTTCAGCTTCAGCATTGGCCCTTCCAATGAATATTCAGGACTGATTTCCTTTAGGATGGACTGGTTGGATCTCCTTGCAGTCTGAGGGACTCTCAAGAGTCTTCTCCAACACCACACTTCAAAAGCATCGACTCTTTGGCTTTCAGCTTTCTTTATAGTCCAACTCTCACATCCATACATGACTATTGGAAAAACCATAGCTTTGACCAGACGGACCTTTGTTGGCAATGTCTCTGCTTTTTAATATGCTGTCTAGGTCAGTCATAGCTTTTCTTACAAGGAGCAAGTGTCTTTTATTTTCATGGCTGCAGTCACCATCTACAGTGATTTTGGAGCTCCCCCAAATTAAGTCTGTCACTGTTTCCATTTGTTTCCCCATCTATTTGTCATGAACTAATGGTACCAGATGCCAAGATCTTAGTTTTCTGAATCTAAAGCCTCTCATCCTCTACAGTCCCACCCCTGCTGACTGGCCGACTTATCTCCTACCGTTGGCCTCAGGGCACTCCCAGAATTCTGTTTGCTTCTTGTCCCCTGAATGTCCTGGCCTCCCTGATCCTCCACAAATTCTCTGCAATCTCTACACTAATGGAACCTTTGAACAGCAAGGAGATCAAACCAGTCAGTCCTAAAGGAAATCAATCCTGCACATTCATTGGAAGTACTCATGCTGAAACTGAAGCTCCAGTACTTTGGCCACCTGATGCAAAGAGCTGACTCACTGGAAAAGACCCTGATGCTGGGAAAGATTGAGGGCAAGAGGGGCAGGAGGTGACAGAGGATGAGATGGTTGGATGGCATCACCAACTCAATGGACATGAGTTTGAGCAAACTCCGGGAGATAAGTGAAGGACACGGAAGTCTGGCATGCTGCAGTCCATGGGTTCGCAAAGAGTCAAATACGACTGAGTGACTGAACATCAACCCCTGAATGTCCTGGCCGCCGGGATCCTCCCCAAGTTCACTGTAGCCTCTGCACTGATGGAACTCTTCACATCCCTGGAGCACAAGCAGGGGCAGCCCTTTCCCCTCACACTGGGTCCTTGGATGTGGGCACCATGTTTTCTTCTTTGATAGATCCCTTCTTCTACCACATGCCTCCAGCAGGGGCCTGGAACAATGACCTTGTAATGTTTAGGGACTTTAACACAGGTGTAGGATGAGTTCCTGTCTTTTCTAAAGCAGCTTTATACAATAGAGAGTTTGGCTTAGGGACCAAACTCTTCTGAATTAGGTTAGATGGTTGAGAGGTGGTCAAGGTATTTCAGAAGGGTTTTGGTAAGTTAAAAAAAAAAAAAAAACAAAACCAGAAGGATCAAATCATATGCTCCCTTAATTCCTACAAACAGGAATCAAGTACCTTCTCTGGGTAAGTATTAAATGACCCTTAGCCCTGAGAATGCAGAAAGGAAAACAGTCTTAGCCCCAGTATTCAATGGGCTCCCAGTCTGGAGGTGGTGACGGGTGTTCAAGGAGGACAGTGTAACTCATCACAGGTGTGATGACAGGTGGACTCATAGGCATGTTGAATTCTACAGGGAGACAGGAGGAGCTGACCCTTTAAGAGAAGGTAAAATTGATTGAGAGAGATGTAAAATATTCACAATAATAAACTTAGTAGGCGATATTGGACAGCCTGGAAGAATTCATCTATTTCCTCCAAAGTGAATAATCTTAACTCAAATTCCAATTAATGGCTTTGAGGAAACTACACTGAAGCATCAAACAGCAAGTTAAATACAGCCTTTTCTGTCTGCCCACCTCTAGACAGCCGGGTGCCCTTTATTGACATTTGTGTCTGTGCCTCTGCAGGAAATCCAGGCTTGCCCATAGGCAGTCTGCCACAACTGCCTCTGCTCTGTGCCAGCTTCTTAGGAATCTACCTGCAGTCCCCTCCACGGCCGGGCTTAGTCTGTACTTAGTCATCAACCAGTTCTTTTCAGCCCAGATTTTATACTGTTCAGAAGGAAAACTTAGGTTCTTTCAGTAATACTCCCATTTAGTCATTCATTGCTATCCAATCAATAATCTATTCTGTATCAGTCGAGTCATTTTCATTTATTCATTCCACAGATCTTTACTATGTGCCTGATGCTGATGCTAATGCTAAGTCACTTCAGTCATGTCTGACTCTGTGGACCCCAAAGATGGCAGCCCACCAGGCTCCCCTGTCCCTGGGGTTCTCCAGGCAAGGATACTGGAGTGGGCTGCCATTTCCTTCTCCAACTATGTGCCTAGAACTGTGTTATTATAGGTTCAGGAGATGCAAAATGAACGCACAGTGATGTCTGCCTTCAAGAACACTATTTTAGTGAGTGTCTCTTACAGTGTCACCCGGGAAGTGCAGTGATGAAGGAAACACCATGTATTAGGGGACCTGTATCTGGGAGTATTCAAGGCAGGCAAAGCTTTGCTAGACAAGATTGCCTGCAGGCTCAGTCGATTCAGTTGTGTCCAACTCTTGACGACTCTGTGGTCAGTAGCCTGCCAGGCTCCTCTGTCCATGGGATTCTGCAGGCAAAGATAATGGAATGGGTTGCCATTTCCTCCTCCAGGGGATCTTCCCAATCCAGGAATCAAACCCATGCCTCCTGCATCTCCTTCACTGCAGGCAGAGTTTTTACCACTGAGCCACCAGGGAAAACCAAAATCACACTTGAACAGTTCTTGACTGCTAAGGAATTAGCCAAGGGAGGGGTAGAGAATGGTGTTTGAGGTCAGAAGAGTGAGTACATGAGTGAGTCAGTGTGTTCTCATTTGTGTTTGAGTCTGCAACCCCATGGACTGTAGCCTGCCAGGCACCTCTGTCCATGGGATTCTCCAGGCAAGATTACTGGAGTGGGTTGCCATTTCCCACCTTGGGGAATCTTCCCGACCCAGGGCTCGAACCCACATCTTTTCATGGCAAATGGATTCTCTACCACTGCGCTACCTGGGAAGCCCTGAGGTCAGAAGGAAGCAGGGTTAATGAGGAAGGCCCTGGAATCAATGAGGGTGTTGGAGCAGGAAGCCAGGGGAGCTTGGGCTGGGCTCTGGCTCTCATTGCTGAAGTGCCTCAAGGGCACAGGGACCAGTCAGTGTGACCCCCTGCTGGTATGTCTCACTGCATCTCCGGATGGATCCAGCTCTGACCATGACCTCCTGACAGAGGTTGCCTGCCGCGCTCTGGGTATCACCTCTGTGCATGCCACTTTCACATAGGGCTTACCTTTGTCATTTGTAAAATGTCTTAGCAACGTGCAAAAGCCTCACCATCCTCCAAATTGTTGCATTGTCTGTGGAGATAATTTCTGAGAACATTTTCTGGCTTCAAACAATTCTGTATTCTGTTGGGTGGCATCCTCCTCCAACCCCGCCCACACCGGATATGCGGATAGATGCCTCTGAACACGCTGTCTGGATCTGAGGAAGAAAGATAATTATTTGTCTTTCTCATAAGGAAAAGCTAATTACTAGAAGGAATCCTAGCATAATTACACAGTTAGGCTTCGTGTCTCTGTACACATCTCTTCCTGACAGAAACGTCCTGGTTAGCCTGTAGCCATTTGGAGGAGGGAGCAATCATTTCTGGTTTTTTCTGTCTTCCTCACACTGTTGCTTGCCCCTGACAGATGACCCTTTAAGGCAAGTGAATGGAGTTAGGTGCTTGAGTGATAGGAAGAGGAAGGTGGTGCCTTCCAGGTGGTCGGTCTGCACAGTAACCTACTAAGGGAGTTATAGAGGGTTCGGTAGGCAAGTTGTGGAGCTCAGGGAGGCCTGTCACTTGTTCAGGGTCTCTGCCTGTAAGAGTTAAGACTTGAAGGACACCTCTGCTGGTCCAGTGGTTACGACTCAGAGCTCCCAACGCAGGGGGCCAGGGTTTGATCCCTGGTCAGGGAACTAGATTTCTCACCCTGCAGGGAAGACCCAGCACAGCCAGATAAACTTTAAAAAAGCTTAAGAGTTAAGATTCGAAGCCCTGCCTCTGATTGGAAAGCTTGCCTTTTTCCCCGGGACGGCCTCACCGTTGGGTGTTGACTTCATGCTGGGGGCTCCATGCAGGGTGGCCAGGAAGGGGAGGAGAAACCTGTGTCTCAGTGTGGGCTGGCTGGGCTACCTGTGAGCTGGAGTTGAGGGCTGGCCTGGGGCTGGGCCAGGGAAGGAGGGAAATGCTCAGTGTGACTAACACTTACTGTGTGTTCATGGATAGGGGCAGTCAGGGAGGGTGGGGTCATGGGTGTGGTCCTCAGAGTGAGAGGTCTCACCAGTGGGCTTTCCTTCCCCTGCAGGCCCATCCACTCCCAGGGAAGTGATGACCCACTGACAGGGAGGAAACCTCCACAGGCCTTGAAGTCTGCACGGTTTTCTCCACAAGGAGGAACAGGCCAGGAGACAAAGTGAGGATCTTCCAAGGAGGAGAAGAGTTGAGCAAAGGCCAGTGTACACGGTGCCAGAAGTGAGAAAAATAGAGGGTAGGCGCCATTCTGTTGAGTGAGTGATGATTGCTGGCCATTATCTTGTAGACCAATGGCCACCTCTCATATGGGAAGGGATGGGGTTGAAGCAGGGGATTTAAAATCTTCTTTCCTATTTTGACTGTGCATTGTGCATCAATGTTTAAAATATATTTAAATATTTATAACACCGTTGGGACACATCTACTGAGGATCTTGACCTCTTTGTACCCTTTGATCAAGTGATTCCACTTCATCACATCTTTCTAAAGGCAATCTACAAACAAGCATGTTTACTATGGTGTTGTTTATAACAGACAAATTGGGAATAACCTAGAGATCCAACAGTAGGGGGTTCACTATGAACACAGTTCTTTTATACTTTTTATAGTTTTATATTGTTTTTATAATAAAACCAATACATTTTTACACAATTATTAAAGATATGTTTATGAAGATTCTATAAAAACAGAAGGAAATGGTCATAGCATAACACTGAGGGATATATTATTGTACATTTAGCCATGATTATGAAAAAACACCAACTCATAGGGCAGCAGACACCCAGTTACACATAGAAAAATATTTAGAAAGAAGCATTCATGGTGGCCTTCTTTGACTGATAGAACTCTAAGGGCTTAAAAATTGATGTGACTTTTCTAATAGGAGTGATAAATATTATTAATATGTTTTAAAAATGAAAACATAAACAATGGCAACAAAAAGGGCAACAAAAAGAACAACAAAACCTCCAGTGCCAGGGCCAGATGGTTCCGACTCCTTTTCTGGCTCCTGGTGGTTACACTTGGCCACATGACCTGGAAGATGGCAGCTCCAGGTGTCAGAAGCGTGCTTGCCCCACAGCAACTGTGCTGGGAAGCAGCTGAGACAGTGGTGGTTGGTGGGCGTTGGATCCCAGCTCAAAGGGCAGGTTTCTGGGTGAAATCAACTCCTCAGAGGCTCTACATGAGGAACCCAGTGGTAACAGTGAGCCCCGGGCATCTGTTAGGACTTGAAGTACCCAATTCTGACTCGAAGAAAGTTGTGAAAGTCTATCTCCCCAGGGTTTTGTGAAATGTTAGCATGGCTTGATGTCCTTTCCTTCAACTTCCTTGGAAATAATGGAGGCTGAGTTTTCACAGCAGAGCCTAGACCAGGGGTCAGAGAGTCAAGCTCAAATTCTACTTCTACTTCTAATTTCTTCTGCGATCTCAGCTTTCATCCATCAGAAAGGGAATTACAACACAGATCCCAGACACATAGGCACAGAGATTTTTGTGAGGAACTGTCAGCAAAGTGCCCATCTCTGAGAAGGGCGTCTGCTCGAGGTAGTTCATATTTGGTGGTTTCTTCTTAAGTGACTGGCGCTGCTCCCTCCTTTATTGGTGAGAAGTGTGTGTCTGGTGGCGAGCTCTTGCTGTGATGATCCCAGTTTTAAATTGGCCAGTTTGGTTAATGACATGGCCTAGCAGGCAGGCCTCATTGTGCGAGCAAGCACTAAATTAGTCTTGCACAGGAGACTGTTCTACTGACATCCAGCCCCGACACCCATGAGAAGGTCCCCCTAACTGCAAGGCAAAGCCGATGGCCAATCACTGCATTCAGCCAGCGGACGGTTTCACAAAGTCTGCAATCTGGAGGCAAAACCAGGTTTTCCTGTGACTTGCATGGCTCCTGGGAGGGTGAGCTTCTGTGCCCCTCTGCTCTGGTCTCCCACCTGCCTGGCATTGCTCAGGGCATAGTTTTAGATTCCTTGGACAGAAGGGGAGTCTCCCTATTGCTGCCGAAGAGGGATTTCACAAAAGCTGATGATACATATTTTCTGACCAGATGGCTCCGAGAGGCTCTGGGAGCCCCAAGATGACCCAATAATCTGGAGGCTTAGATGGAGAGGATTTGCAAGGTTACGAGGAAGGCTGCGTGTCTAGAAAGACCAACCTAATTAATACCTGCCATTCCATCACGACAGCTCCAACTGCACGGAGCCTAGAAGGGGCTTAGTCTTTACGCTTCCCTTTCTTGAAGGTAGAGTGTCTTGGGACGGTCAGATGGTGTGACATTACTAGTCACTGCTGACAGGTTAGGTTGAGAGGGACACGTTAGGAAAGGGTGCTGGCTAGATTCTGGGAAGTAGGGCAGAATAGTAGAGGAGGCTCTGCAGACCAGCCTCCTCTGACCCCCTGGGGTTTTTGGTTTCACCCACTTTTAAACAGAATGTAAGTTAAGACCTAAAGCAAGATTATGATTAAGGTAGGAGAGAGTTGAAGAAGTCATTTGGAATGAGAGATGGGAGGTATGGAGTGGGGTCAGGGAGCTGGGAGGCATGAAGGCATGATGCATGGGAAATGGTGTCTGTGTCTGTATGCGTGTGCGTGTGGCTGAGCTGATATCCAGAGCCACTTTCAGTCCCAAATAGTTTTCCTTCTTAGAAATCACCTCCTGGGAAGGAGTCCAAGGATGGCAGGAGAGTGAAACTATGGTCCAGGTCCCGATCCTTCACTCTGTCCATCAGCAAAGGCAGGCTTCTCCCTCTACCATGGAGACACTGCTTCTGATCTCTCAGTGCCAAAGTCTAGGCTGTCACAGAGTCAGGAAGGACTGAGGAAAGAGAATCGAGAACTGCTGCAGAGTCGAATTAATTATCCCATGACTGTTCAGACACCCACATGTGATGCTGTGATCTGAAGACTCCTCATCTGTCCAGGCACCCCCCTTCTCCCCACCCTGCATGCCCAAGTCATAATTCTAAGGTGGGAAAACTAAGGCTCAGAGGGGAAAATGCCTTGTCCACTACTGGCCACAGAAAAAATCAGGCTGAGTCCCTAAGTCTTTGTTTCCTTGACCTCCAGACCCACGGTCCTCTCTGTGTGTCACCTAGCCTCAGATCACACCCCGGGACAGAGCTCCGTGGCGTTTCCTGCCTCATGTGGACAATTGTGAGGATTTATTGTAGCTGGGATTTTGTTTCAAGCCTTTAATATGATTAGCAAACATCAAATATCAAAAGCTTATCTAGTAAACACCTCCCGTCCGTGCTGTAGATGTTATGGTCAGCTTCGGATTGAAGTCGAGTCGCATTTCAAAACAGATGCAATTTCAAGAGGCCAGGGCAAGGCCGCCCACATCTGCAGGCTGTGATCTTTCGTGTGCAGTAAATGGCATTGTTGGAGAGCTCGGCTGTAAAACATCAGCCTGGTCAGCAGGACCGGCTCACAATGCCTGGAGCTTTCCGGGGGATTTTAAAAATGCAGTTGAGCACTCCGAGTCTGGCGGGTTGTCTGCTGGGGCAAGGACCAGCCGTCCACTAAGGACTGGGATGCTCAAGTCTAGTATTTATTATCTTTGACCCCAACTCAAATAAGCTTATTAGGAGCAGCAGGGTTTCTAGGAGTGATGCTGGTGGGAGTGAAGGGAGAGCATTTGTAAAATGAGATGACTGTGTCCTCCCCAACTCTCCTTTTCTTTCGTGCCCTCGCCTCGTCTCGTGACTCAGTCATGTCCAATTCTTTGCAACCTCATGGACTGTAGCATGCCAAGCTTCTCTGTCTATGGGATGAGTCTCCAGGCAAGAATACTGGCGAGTATGTGTGTGTGTGCGTGCTAAGTCACTTCAGTCGTGTCCTACTCTTTGTGACCCCATGGACTGTAGCCCGTCCAGCTCCTTTGTCCATAGGGATTCTCCAGGCAAGAATACTGGAGTGGGTTGCCATGCCCTCCTCCAGGGGAATCTTCTGGACCCAGAGGTCAAACCCAGGTCTCCTGCACTGTGGGTGGATTCTTTACCATCTTAGCCACCAGAGAAGCCTGTCCTTGCCCTAGATGTGACACTTAAGAAAAAAAAATTTTTTCTTCCCATTTATGGGTAAAAGTGAGGCATGAACCTACAGCATGCTCAGTGTGTGTTTTCCCTTGGTTCATAGGTATCGTGGCTAAATGCAGTGCCTTTCGTGGATGTATCCAAACACGAGGCTGGGCTCTGCCTAGGGCCCACTGAGCCCTCCCGCTCCTCTTCAGGGATGCTGGCTGTATATATTTGTGTGGATGTGTGTGTGGATGTGAAAATTTAAGTTTGTTGAGTGCTCAGTGATTTCAGTCACTGCGACACAGCCTCCGACATCACCCGAGTGGCATTCTCTGTCTACTGCTCACTTGGGAAGGAGACACTCTATCTGGGGGACTCATATTTCTCTGGGCGCCCAAGCCCGTGGATTTGAATGACCCATTCCAGCTGTTCCGGCAGCAGCTCCGAAGTTTGCTGTAGCCCGGCGGGTGGCAGGGTGGTTTGCACCGTGGAAAATGTGTTCCTAATGGGGCAGCAGCTGCCACCGGTCAGCCCTCGAGGAGCTGGTGTCATGGGAGAAACTGTTCTCTGCTGGTGGGTCGGGCCCATTTCAGCCACAAACGAAGATTTGCTGCTCCCAACAGGGAAGGACATTTATGTGTTTGGATTCCTGGAAGCTGATGAGGAGGTGGGAGTGATCCAATGAGAAAGGGCACCAAAGATCCCATGGAGAAACAGCAAAGGCATGCTCTGGGCTCAAGTTTGGTCTGAACTGGGTGGAGCCGGGTCCCATCTGTCTTCCGTAGCGCTGCCAAAGACACAGGCTACCTGGGCTTCTCAGAAGGAGCCCCACTTGCAGGTGCTGTGGAATCTTGGAGGGGAGAGTAAACAGAGGCAGGGGGTGGGCTCACTGGGATGGGATGATGTGGGGGTGGGGCAGGAAGAGGCTGTCAAAGCTGTGGCTTCATCCTTGGAGACCGTCATGGTCGACGGTTCAGATGATAGGCACCACTACACCGCCTGTGACTCGAGTCCATTGAAGACTTTATTTTCTTTAATTCAGTTTTCAATTTCTTATTGAAGTTATCCAGGTGTTTAACTTGAGGAATTCCACAAGGTTTCTTAGAAAAGCAAGTGCCCCCAGCATCTCCCCCATAACCGCCCCTTGTTTCCTTTCCCCAGAGGCAATGGCTTTTAACTCTCTTGGTTGACTCATGTCACTTTCCTCTTCATCTTTCAGTGACATATTGTTTCTTGCTGTGACAGCTTGAGGAATTCTCTCCTGGCTTTGCACTAGGGAAGATGAAGGTTTAAACTCTTTTGTGACCGTTCCTCTTCTCAACATCTATTGACATTGCCTTCCTCCTTTACGTCACAACTTGGGATCGGGATGAGGAAAAGTGTGGGCTCCCAATGGTAAAGAATCCGCCTGCCAATGCAGGAGACTTAAGAGATGCGGGTTCGATCTTTGGGTCGGGAAGATCCCCTGGAGGAGGAAATGGCAACCCATTCCAGTATTCTTGCCTGGAGAATTCTCTCGCCATGGAGAATCCCATGGATAAAGGAGCCTGGTGGATTACAGCCCATAGGTTGCAGAGTCAGACATGACTGAAGCGACTCACCAGGCATGCACACACAAGGGAAAGGGTACAAGAAACTGAATATGGAGCCCACACACCCTAAGCCAAGGGTATTGTGGCAAATGTGGAGTTTGGAGCTGAATGTATTCATGTAAAAAAGTGCTTGGTGCTTGTAGACCCCAAAACGATATGAGGTCTTCCACCAGGCAAGGAATCTCTAGAAAAGCTGCGTGTTAGGAGAGTGTACATTATCCAGCTTTCTATCCCTGGTGATGCTGTGTGAAAGAGAACATAGTTGGATTAGAAACACACTTTCTTCCGAGCCTGGGAGACCCAGGAGAGGTATGCAGGGGGCACATAAATAATGAACGAGTTCTGGCAAATGCATTCGAAGTGAGCCATCTGTTCCTGCTGCTGAACAGACCCATGAAAATGTGATTCTGACCACAAGGTCCTAGAAAAGGAAAGGACCTGTTTACATATATGACAGGCACCGCACGGAGCATTGTGCTTGGCATCAAAGTAGGTACTCAAACCATATTTGTCTTTAGTAAATGAAAGCACTTCTTTGGCAGATGGGTAAACTGAGACTCAGAGAATTAAAATGACCCTCTCTGTGTCTTACAGCAGATTAATGGCAGGGCTGGTGGAGGGGCAGGTACCCACAGTTCATCCCTGTCTTCTTCCGTACCTTGTAGTGACATATTGAGGACCACTCAATCAAGAATTGTGTAAAGGAATAAAAAGATGGAACTCCAGTCCCCAAGTCAGAGAAGCTAAGAGTCTTTTTTTTTTGTTTAATAGCTAAAATTTCTGGCAAGAAGTATTTTGTTTTGTTTTCATTTTTAAAATAAAGTATATTTAATTTACAATGTGTTAGTTTCAAATATATAGCAAAGTGATTCATTTATATATATATAAAAGAATCTGGAAAAGAATATATATACAGCAGTAAAGAATCTACCTGCAGTGCAGGAGCTGCAGGAGATATGGCATTGATCCCTGGGTCAGGAAGATCCCCTGGAGGAGGGCATGGCAACCCACTGCAGTATTCTTGCTTGGAGAATTCCAGGGGCAGAAGAGGCTGGTAGGCTACAGACCATAGGGTTGCAAAGAATTAAACAGGACTGAAGAGACTTGGCATGCACCCATTCTTATACATATCATATATATATATTTTCAGAGTTTTTCCATCATAGGTTATCAAATGCAAGATATTGAATGTAGTTCTCTGTGCTATACAGGGCAAAGAGTCTTTCTGGGAGACTGTGCTGGAGGTAAATTTATGCAAGATACTTTGGGAAGAGAAAGGAGGCGAGGTGAACTCTGATAGGAAGTCTTCCCAGAGGAAGTGATAATTGAGTTTGACCATAAAGGAAGAATACATTTCAGCTAAGAAGAATATGGCCAGCCCTTCAGCATGTGAGCATGTGGCAGAACACGCAGGGTCCACAGGACAGAAAGAGTCTGGTGGCAAGAGGCCAGGGGAAGACTTACACACCTATTCAGGTGAGAGATGACCTGGGCTTCAGTGAGCAGGACAGTAGCCAGGGAATAAGAGAACGAAGACGAGAGAAACACTTCGGTATAAGAACTGATGTGACTCAGTGATAGGCTGGAGGCAGGTGGAAAAAGGAGGACTTAGACTGACTTCCAGGTTCGTGGCTCAGCCCTCCTGGTCGGCTCATCAGCCATCCACAAGCAGAGAGATCACAAGAGATGAGGGAGGTCTGGGAGGAAAGAGGATGAGTTCAGGTTTGAATCTCAATTCGACAGGTAAGTGGAGATGTCCAGTGGGCAGATGCAGTTGAAGGGATGCGCTGAAGAGAGGTCAGAGGCAAGGCTGATTGTTAAAGCCATAGAAAGAAATGTCAGTGAGGGGCACATGCTCTGAGAGAAGAAGAGCAGTAAAGACAGAGCCCCGAGGAGCATTGACATGGAAAGAATGGGGAGAAGGGGGATACATGAAGGTGAAAGTGAAAGTCGCTTATTCGTGTCCAACTCTTTGAGACCCTATGGACTATACAGTCCATGGAATTCTCCAGGCCAGAATACTGGCGTGGGTAGCTTTCCCTTCTCCAGGGGATCTTCATCTAGAGATATAGAAGGAATGTCTCTCAGTGACAGAAAATAGATTTCAGGAAGGAGATGATGATCAGAGTGTCTAATGTAGCAGGGAAGTCTGGAAAGAAAAAGACCGATAAAGCCATTGGGTTAGGCAATATGGTGGTAGGCAAGCTTGATGAAGGCGATGTCAATCAGCTGGTGGACAGTGGGAGCCAAAATTCAGTAGCATGCTGAGCCCTTGGGCAGCAAACTTCTAAGCCTTATAGAAACTCTGGCTGAGCTTGGGAAGAGAAAGATCAGTGTTCCTTGAGGATAACAGTCTGCAGTCCTAGCTCCTTGAGACCCACTGAAGAGCTGCCCTAGGTGACCGCTGCTGCTAAGTTGCTTCAGTTGTGTCTGACTCTCTGTGACCCCGTAGATGGCAGCCCACCAGGCTCCCCCATCCCTGGGATTCTCCAGGCAAGAACACTGGAGTGGGTTGCTATCGCCTTCTCCAGCCCTAGGTGATTAGGAGGATGGTAAATCCTTTCCATGGAATTCCTAGCCCAGACTAAAGTTGAGGCAATCTGATGAAAGAATAGGGCCCATTTCTGCTCTCTGGTGATCCTCTGCCCTGGTCACTGTTTTTCTTTTTACTCCGACTGAGATATGTGTTTGTGAGCACCCAGTGGATAACGTTTGCTGCTGCTTCTAGTAAATTCACCCAGCATAGACACTGAATAACCAGAATCCGATCATCATGTGAAGCAACTTTTAACTCAGGGGGCTCCCTCTTGTTGATGGGAAGACAGGTAAACAGTTTCATTTCTCTTCTTTAGTAAATCAATGAGAAGAGCCTCTTGTATGTATGGTCCCTAATTCTTAGAAGAGGAGCTTGCATTTATTCTTTGGTTGAGAAAAGTAAATAACATAGGCCCCAATAGACCTAAGTGGAATCCTATGTTAAAAGAACTTCAAATTGTTCCTTTCATAAGACATTTAGATGCCTGATAAATAAAAGATATCTATTTTCTACAGATTATTTCCAGAATTTTGCTCTTTTAATAATTTCCATCGTGTTAGTATTAATCACTCAGCTGTGTCTGACTGTTCGAGACACTTTGGACTGTAGCCTGCCAGGCTCCTCTGTCCATGGAATTCTCCAGGCAAGATAGTGGAATGGGTTGCCATTCTCCACTCCAGGAGATCTTCCTGGCTCAGGGACAGAATCCTGCACTGCAGGCAGATTCTTTACCCTTTGAGACACCAGGGAAGCCCATGGTTGGTGGTTGGAGAGTCAGTTCATTTAAACATTTTCATTAAAACTCTGCTTTTACAAAAATATTGTTGAGAACTTGTAGTATTCATGGCAATGAAACAAAACCATTAACACATGAGAAAGCAAAGGGAAGACATGAATCTTTTATGTGAGGAAGATAGAAAAATATTGCCTGTAATTGGGATAACATAGTAACTGCATGTGAACAATGTTTTTAGTTATGAGCATTTTGATCTCAAGGCAAGATATGTTGACTGAATTGTATGACTGTCTATGTCAAAATCATATACAAACATGATCAGTAATTATGTAGTTGTGGATTTAGATGAAAGGGTAGAGCTCATTTGGAGGATCTGAAGCCCCCAGGTATTGGTGTCAGGCTTCGTGAAGAGATGTACGTCACTTTTCTGATTCAGCTGCTTTATTTCACATATGGGGAAACCGAGGCCAAAGAGATGAATACATTGTCAGTTGTCATCCAGTTGATTGGTTGGTGAACCAGGACTAACTTCTGAATATTCCACCTGCTTTTCTATCTACAGTGATTTCATGATTTTTAAAAATTTATTATCAAAAGGCTTTTCAGTTTCATAAAATTCACTAAAAATTGGACAATTTCAAAGAAGGGAATGGCAACCCACTCTAGTATTTTTGCCTGGAGAAAACCATGGACAGAGGAGCCTGGTGTGCTATGGACCATGGGGTCGCAAAGAGTCAGACATGATTGAATGATTACCATTTTCACTATCCAGAGATAGGTACTGTTAGCATGCATAACACTCACATATATATATACACATACAGTTTATAGATTATAAATAGATTTCTGCTTTTTTATCTTAAAAATACATGTTATAAGTATTTTAAGATTAGGTTATAAATATTTTGCCATGACATTCAGTTCAGTTCAGTTCAGTCGCTTAGTCGTGTCTGACTCTTTGCGACTCCATGAATTGCAGCACGCCAGGCCTCCCTGTCCATCACCAACTCCTGGAGTTCACTCAGACCCACGTCCATCGAGTTGGTGATGCCATCCAGCCATCTCATCCTCTGTTGTCCCCTTCTCCTCCTGCTCCCAATCCCTCCCAGCATCAGAGTTTAAGAATATTCTTATAAGTGTGATTTTTAACATTGCATAAACTATCATATGGATATATCACATAATGAACCTACCTGGAAGATTGACATTTTTTTTTCTTTTCTAGGTAAAAAACATGTGTGTCAGCCTAATCATCTGAGGGCAGGCAAAACTACCTCAGAGAAATTTCTAGCTTGAAGAGCTTGGCTGTCCTCCGTGCGCACGATGGACCCTGAGTTTCACGTTCCCCAGAGTGGCTTCTGTTAATTTGATGCTTTCTGCCTCTGAGGATGGGAGGATGTCTCATTTCAGCTTCATTTCCGCATCTTGATTTGCACGACTTGGCTCTCTGCACCAGAAGCCCTCCGCTTTTCTTCCCAGTCTGCTAAGGAGCAAAGGGAAGGCCACGGACTTTTCCAGCATGGTGAGTAAAGCCCCTGAAGGGGGGTTCACATTTACCAAAGAGAGAGATTCTTTGAGATTTTACAATGGCAACATGAAATCAATTTCTACAAGACTAACAAATTAGGAAAGAATGAGGAAGGATGTTCAGAGAAATGACCTCAAGTCATTGCCAGGTCCTTAAAGTGCTTTCTGAATCATCAAAGAAAGATTGCATTACTGCCAGGATGGTTATAATGTCAGGTTCAATTTATTATGTCTGGATGCCTTTAAAATTAATCATTTAAATATAAGAATTTTATTATTTATGATCTATACCCTTCTTACTTCAAACATGAATCAGAAATAGTATGCTATATATATATTATTTATTTATTTTTTGGGGGTATTTTTGTTAACATAAAATGTCCATTGTTTGGGCAGTAATGGCAACAATCTCCTGCTCTACCACATTCATCTTCTGAATTTTTGCTCTTTAAAGGCAACCAGTTTCAGCACTTTAAGGTGGTTTTTATAAGATTTATTTTCATTTTCTGTGTGCTTGTATTAGTATTTTTTAATTTATTATTGCTGGGCATTATCCATATTGACTGCTGGTGCACCTTTGGTTGATTACCATGTGTTACTGATTCTTGGAGAAGGAAATGGCACTCCACTCCAGTATCCTTGCCTGGATAATCCCACAGACAGAGGAGCCTGGCAGGCGCTATATAGTCCGTGAGATGGCAAAGAGTTGGACACAATTGAACATGCACATATGCACTGATTCGAGCTGGAGCATAAGATATTACACAAGCAGAAATCAAGAAAAAAATATCCTTAACCTTCAGGTTACGTAGCTTTAGTCACCTTACTTCACTTTTGTCACCTTGAGGATTTTAATCTCTTGTAACTACATGCTTCACGTCTTCTCTTCCTATCTTCCCAATTTAATTACTTCACAATTTGTAGTTAAATCGATGGTTAGTGTTTACATTTTTATTGTGAAAACATTGTTCACTTACAAGACAAGTACTGTATTAAGAAAACTTTCCTTTTATAATATAATATTTTGGTTTCTTCTAGAGTTCATAATTATTTATGTAGGATGTTGTACATATTCTTAACTATTTTAATCTTTAAGTTATATCAAGAGGTGGTGTTTTTTGCAAGAGCTTACATCATCAGTTGCATTTTCCCACCTGTAGAACTCCGTCCCATAGCAGTCTGTCTTCTGCTTCAGTCTAGATTGCTTTTTAAGCCTGATACACAGAGTGATCCTGGGACATAGTTGACTATGTGTTAAAACATATTCACTATCCTTTCCTGGATGAGGATTCTATTTCTGACTCCCATTGATGTCAAGCTTGGTCTTGTAACTTGCCAAGGAAACGTGAGTAGAAGTGGCATGTGTATGTATCACTTCTGAGAAGAAATTTTAGAGCCAGAGTATGGTTTGCCATTTCTTTTATTCTCCGCCATGATGGCTGTCAACATTTAAGATAAAAGATGCTCCATTGGGTTAAATCTGGAGTAAGGACAACATGGAATAGAGCCATAGCCCACCCACAGTAGATGTGTAGTAAGAAATAAACCTTTGTAAGTCCCAGCATGCAACCTAGTCTGTTTTGTCTGAGATATGTGACTTATCAATACTGCCTTTCTCTGCTATTAAAAAGTCTATAAACAATACATGCTGGAGAGGGTGTGGAGAAGAGGGAACACTATTACACTGTTGTTGGGAATGCAAACGAGTACAGCCACTGTGGACAACAGTGTGGAGATTTCTTAAAAAACTGGAAATAGAACTCCCATATGACCCAGCAATCTCACTGCTGGGCATGCACACCAAGGAAACCAGAACTGAAAGAGACACATGTACCCCAATGTTCATCGCAATACTGTTTACAATAGCTAGGACATGGAAGCAACCAAGATGTCCATTGGCAGACGAATGGATAAGAAAGCTGTGGTACTTATACACAATAAAATATTACTCAGCTGTTAAAAAGAATGCATTTGAATCAGTTCAAAGGAGGTGGATGAAACTGGAGCATATTATACAGAGTGAAGTAAGTCAGAAAGAAAAACACCAATACAGTATATTAATGCATATATATGGAATTTAGAAAGATGGTAACTATGACCCTATATGTGAGACTGCAAAAGAGACACAGATGTAAAGAACAGAATTTTGGACTCTGTGGGAGAAGGTGAGGGTGGGATTATTTGAGAGCATAGCACTGAAACATGTATATTACCATATGTGAAATAGATCACCAGTCCAGGCTTGACGCATGAGACAGGGTGCTCAGGGCTGGTGCACTGGGATGACCCTGAGGGATGGGATGGGGAAGGAGGTGGGAGGGGGGTTCAGGATGGAGAACACATGTACACCCATGGCTGATTCATGTGAATGTATGGCAAAAGCCACTACAATACTGTAAAGTAATCAGGCTCCAACTAAAATAAATTAATTTAAAAAATACTGCCTTTCTGTTGTTCTTAATTTGCTTATTCCCTTGATCTACCTATTTCACCTACCCACCCACTTTATCTATCTCTAATCATTTAATCTCTCATTTTGATGGCAGATAATGCATGCTAGCTTCTTAAGAAATGGTGTATGAGATGTAAAATTTTGAGTTCTTGCATAATTTTTTATTCTTTATTATATTTCTACATCATTTAGCTACTTTGGCTGGGTATAAAGATTTACATGGACAGTCACCATCTTACTGAAATTGAAAGCCCTGTCACCCCCCCACCCTCCCCCCTCACCCCCTCCCCCGCCCCAATATTCTGTGTTACAATTGAAAAGTCTGATGACATTCCTTTGGATAGAATTTAAATTTTCTTCCCTGGAAGCTTTTAAATATTTACTTGTCTCAGTGTTTTGGAACTTTACCCTGATGGAACTTACTATGGATGTTTTTTCATTCTTTTTTTTTTCTTTTTGAATCCTAGAGCTCATGTCCTTTCCTCCTAGGATTTTTTAGGAGATATTTTAAAAATTCCTTAAATAATTTTCTTCCCTCTCTTTTCTTTTTCTGCAAATAATATTAGTCAGATGTTAAATATTCTGGATTGACCCTGATATTTCACCTTTCCTGTTCAATTTTCCAACTCTTTCCTATTAAAGAAAGTTTAGAAGATTATTTGTATTTTCTGATCTTTTTATTGAGCTTTCTATTTTTGCTAATTTAAAATTATTCAAAGGAATATTTTATGGGAAAATATAGAGAAGACGAATTTGGGGATCTAAATCTACAATATTTTTCCTTCTATTTACACTGTTGTGTTGTTTCTGATGTATAGCAAAGTTATTGATATATATATATATTTCAGATTCTTTTCATTATAGCTTATTACAAGATTTGGAATATAATTTTCTGTACTATATAGTGGGACCTCATTTATCTGTTTTATATATAGTAGTATCTGTTAATCTCTTGTTCCTAATTTATCTTTCCCTCCAAAACCACTCTCTTTAGCTTTCAAATTTGTATGATTCCTGAAGTCACTGAGTTTAGTGTCTTCCATCACCACTCCCACCTCCAATTCAACAGAAGAAGATGATGATTCCCAGAAAGGAAAAGGATTTTTCCATGGTAATGTAGCAGCATCACTTCTTACTTCCAGTCAGTTGTTTTTCATCATCATATTCTTCCTCTTCCTCTTATCACAACTAAAAGCTTATCTCAATTCTAACTCAAACTAAAGTATATTTTAAATTAGTTTCTGAATGAAAGTGAACACTGAAGACGGGCTGGGGCAGCATTAAAAACTGGGCGTTTAATGTAATGGTAAGCAACCATCACTCACGGGCATGCAAGTTCAGTTTCTCTCCTGCCTCTGACTTACACTCTGATTTTGGCAAGTCATTTTAACTCTCTAGACTTTGGAGTCTTCATCTATAAACTGAAGACATTGGGGTCATTCATTACTTTTCAAATTTTATTCTTTTGGGCCCCTGGAGTTCTATAGGGTCTTGGGCCTCTGTGGCTTGGGGAGGGGGCTGAAACAGGGAAGGGGAAGCAGGATTCTGAGCCTTCCCTTTATTTTTCATTTTTAATCTTTCGGTGGTGCTGAGCAGCATGTGGAATCTTAGTTCCCTGATCAGGGATCGAACCTGTACCCTCTACATTTGAAGCAGGGAGTCTTAACCTCTGGACTGCCAGGGAAATCCTTCTTCACTCTAATTCAGCCTGAGCAATTGGACTTGGATTTGTTTTGTGCATTTGCTTTCACGTAAGCTTTTACTGCAAAAACGAGATTCTGTGGCTAAATATTTGAGAACCACTGGGCCAAACTTCTCTGGGTTTTCTTGTGGCTTTTCTGTTTCTCTGATTAAAGACGTTCTCTCAGGGACTCCGTTAGACAGGCTTAAATTTATATGCTGTCAAGCTCACTGGAGTTCCTATAAATTAGAATACACATTGAGATAATTACCATTCTGGAATTCTAAGCACTTAAATACAAGTCAATCCTTATAACCCCCTTTTAAACCAATTGCCTCGCTGCAGACATGGTCACTCAATATATATTATCGAATGCCAATAAAACAGGAAACTTGATCCTGCCATTTCCCCGATTAGATAGTACAGACGGGTTAAAGCCAGAATCGCTTAGCCATCTTTCTGTGATGGCAGGGTCTGGCTTCTCTTTGCAGGAGTTGAACTCTGGTTGTCGGGCTGGGAACAGAGGCGCCCAACTCCGTCCACCCCCTCAGCTCTGGAGGGTCGCAGACTAGACCAGCTTTCAGTCTCTTTTGGGAAGGAAACATTTTCTGTTTTCTTCAACCATGTTCACTTACCATGAAAGGAAATAGTAGATCTAGGCCAAACACTACTGTTAAACGGCAGAGCTGGGAGTGAACAGATCGGAGCCTGGGCTTAAGGGAGCCAAGGTCAGTGGTGCATCCCAGAGGGACAAAGAGATGGCTTCTCCAGGGCACACCTGCTCTGAAAAAGAGCCTGCTGACTTGGGGAACCGAGCCGGAGAATGGATTTAGGACTCTGGGAAATCAGAATGACCTTTCTAGAAAGCCTGTCAAGATTATGTATTGGGGGACTTTCCTGGCAGTCCAGTGGTTAAGACTCCACCTTCCAGTGGAAAAGGGAGCAGGTTTGATCCCTGGTTGGGGAGCTATGATCCCACATGCCTTGTGGCCGAAAATGGAAACATAACATAGAAGCAATATGGTAACAAATTCAACAAAGACTTTAAAGATGGTCCACATGGAAAAAATGTGATGGAAACTTCTCATTGGATACACGGCAAAATTAGAGCCCGGAGAAGGGGCACCTTTTGTCCAGGGTCTTCATCTTTACCCGTCTGCGTGTGTGAGTCCTTGGGCATCTCTGCACAGTGACGAGGCACTTCATTCAGGTAACAGACAAAGAATGTGTTCTGGAGGAGTGACCTTGAGGAAGAATGGTGAAGGGATGGGAATTTTCAAATGTGGGTCATTGCTCAACCCACCGAAGCCAGCGTCCCAAACCCAGACTAAGGAAACCAAACCCAGACTAAGTTCATCACCATGTGAAGCACTGGACCCTACCCAGGAAAGACCAGGGACTTCATAGAGTATGCAATGTATGTGGGATTTCTTCCCATCTCCCCTGGCTCTTAGCCCACCCTAGTCTGTCCCTGATGCTATTCATCTTGAGTTAAAAATACTATCACACCCCAAAAACTTGATCCTTGGGCCACCTCTGTTGTGTTTATTCCTGATAGATCATCCTGCCTTCTTTTGAGCCTGTCTGTGGCACTTCTAATGACAGGGAGCTCACGCATATCATTGTCTTCTGTAAATAGTCATTCAATTAACGATCATCCACTGAGAGAAGAAGGCTCACTTCCAGCCTCGGGCTGTGGGCTTTCAGTTTCAGGAAGATGCAGATGAAATAGAGCCATCACCAGCCCCTAGGACAGTCTCAAGAGGGGTGGCTGTCCTCTACAATTGCTGCCGGGGAGCAGTTTGCCCTGGAATCCAACATACCATTCCTCAATTGACAATTTCATTTCCCTCCCAGCCCACCCCCCTTCCCCAAAGATCTGCTGAAACCCCGAGTTCCATCTGAGAAGGCAGCAGGATAATAGGTGAGTTCCATCCATCAGTCAGCGATAATAGTCACAGACACTCGCGTCGCCTTTTGTCTGCTGGTTTCCTGAGGATGCCGGCTGGAGACCTGGGGTATTTACACTGCCTTTGTGTGTGTGTGCTTTTAAAAATCAGCCCTCTTGTTTACTTTCCGGCCTTCACCCAGGCTGTTTACTACCTTTGGAGGGGCACAGCAACTAAGTCAGCATGCATGAAGACCCAACATCAAAATGTCATAATACGAATGAGCAGGATTCAGAAAGGCCAGGGACACTGGCTGCTCTTTGGGTCCTGTTTAGTCTGAGGGTAATGAAGAGCTCACAGATGACCTGATTTCATTAAACTAGGTCAGATTCCACTGAAAAGCGGCTATGATTCTCACCCAGTTATCCAGCAAGCCCTCCCTCCCTCTACCACCTCCCCCACCTCAGGGCTCAAATGCTTTCTGGGAATTAACGCTGAGTTTTGTCAATACAGTAGCTAAATCTCCATGGAATAATTGGACCTTTCCCTTTGGGTTCTGTTTGTGCAGTGGCGAGGCCGGGCCTGGGGGAGGGGTATGGAGGTCTGGCAAGCTTTAATGTTGCCTTTTGGAGAACGTTCCCTGCGGGATCTTGGACCTATGATTCAGCTGTAGCAGACTGCTCTCGAGCCAAACATTCTGAGTTTCAGCATCTTATCTGAGGGCTGTATTGACGGAAGCAGCTGAACCGACTCAAAGAGGAGTTACCATGCACACAAGACTTTCAGTGTGTGCAGTCTCCCCAAGAACAGCCTCAGTAATCTCGCTGTGGGGAGCAGGAAGGGGGTTCGTCTGAGGGTGAAGGCGGGTAGCATGGGTATCTGCAGCCCCGTCCTCCTCCTCTGGACTCCAGAGGGAAACACTGGGTCAGTGGTGAGCACTCTGGGCTGGCAGAATTCAGCTCATCCGCAGAGAAGAGGGCATTTCTAGGGATTAGAACGGAGGAGAGATGGACAGGCTGTCAGATGCAATTGCTTGTTAGACTCTATTAAGCATCCACTCTGTTTCAGGCCTCTGTTGGGCACTTCATCTACTGTTTCTCTGAGCTCACAGCATCTCAGCGGAAGAGAAGAGAGAAGAAAGCAGTGTTAGACATCGTATGAGACTTACTTGGGCAACTGAAGCTAATCCATGACAGAATCAGGATTTGAACCCGGATCATTTTGTGCTTATGTGCTTCCCACAGCCCTCACTGCCCCCGCCACCCCCCACCCTCTTCACTCCACACTCCTTGCCCCATGAGCATTTCTGGGATCCTCCAGAGGGGATTCCTGTATGGAGGGTGAATCATGCATCCACAGAGGCTGGGCTGGATGCTTCCTTCAGCAGACTTTCTCCAGGAGAATCATGAGACTTGAAAAGTTCAGATAACTTGTTCCCAAAGAATCTGAGGGGAAGATTCTTGGAGACAATTTCAGAATTTCAGAGCACCCTCTCTCACCTCCTGCTTGTCCAAGTCTCATCCTTTCAGATCCATCTCTTTTGGGCAGTTTTTCCTGTCATCTCAGGCCTGCAGAGTCTCTTGTCAGGAGCATCCACCATAAGGACCTGGCAAGTTTCTCCCTGGAGGACTGAGCTTACTGGGGCAGGGCACCTTGCTTCCTTGGCCATGGGTCTGATCACCTTGAGGACTGGCCTGGATCCTGGACATCCAGGTCCTACCCAGCAACAGGTAAAGGTATGAATGCTCAGTTGGTTTCTGATGACAAACTGGGTATCACTTCTCACTTCCATAGTGCAGGAGAAAGAAATGTCTCCCGAACAGACCTTGGCATTTGGATACACGGGATGGTTTAATCTCTGCTTCCATGAACGCTTGACGGTGTCACTTTCCTGGACCTCTGTATTTTCTCCTTTATAAAGACGGTGATAGCATACATCTTACAGAGTTATGGTCAGGCTCATATGAGATCACGCATGTAAACAGGCTCAGTGGACTGTAAAGTGCTGGGTAGATGTGAACAATTCCCCTAGGGCTACAGAAACCAATTTGAGCTAACTTAAGCAAAATGGGGAAATTATTTTAAAGAGAGGGCTCAGGGATTTCCCTGGTGGTCTAGCGGTTAAAACTTCACCATCCTATGTAGGGGATGTGGTTGGGGAACTGAGATTCCACATGCCTTGTGGCCAAAAAACCAAAACATACAACAGAAGCAATATTGTGGCAAATTCAATAACAACTTTAAAAATGGTCCACATCAAACAAATACTCAAAGCCAAAGAGAGAGAGAGAGAGAGAGAGAGAGAAAAAGGGCATGGGGTGGGTGGTGGGTGGCCTCAGACATATCACTCTTGAGCCTCAGGAAGAACTGGAATCCAGGACTGCAGGAACTTGTGAAATCCAGGCAAGCTTCTTGGTCCTTTATATTTGCTCTTCTCTGTGTTTGCCAGTCTCTTTCTCTGCTTCTTTCTTTTCCTTGGTTTGCCAGTCTCCACAGCATAGAAGAAAGCTGCCCCAAATCTGAATTTACATGTCACAAGATCCAGTCACAGCAGGAGAGTCCGTCTTTCTTGTTTTTCTCTCTCAATTCCAAATTCCTGAGTTAGGATATTTGTGCGTGCGTGCGTGTGTGTGTGTGTGTGTGTGTGTGTGTGTGTGTGTATGTGCTCAGTCGTATCAGACTCTGTGCGACCCTATGGACTGAAGCCCGCCAGGTTCCTCTGTCCGTGGGATTTCCCTGGCAAGAATACTGGAGTGGGTTGCCATTTCCTTCTCCAGGGCATCTTCCCAACCCAGGGATCAGTCCTTCGTCTCTTGCATCTTCTGCATTGGCAACTGGATTCTTGATCACTGCCCACCTGGGAAACCCATGAGATGGGACAAGGATTGGCCCAATCTGGTCTGGTTATCAGTCCTATTACTATCTATGGCCCAAGGGATAGAGTTAGCTTGTATAGGGAAGATATGGGCTGGGGGAGTCTTTGCCCTATGGTTGTGTAGCAGGAGTTCTAGAGAAGAGGTGAGGAAGTTGGTAGTTCCTGGGCTGGATAGGCCTCTCATACATATCCACTGTACTTGTTCTGATTGTCTAAGCTAAGTCACTTCAGTTGTGTCCGAGTCTGTATGACCCCATAGACGGCAACCCACCAGGCTCCCCCGTCCCTGGGATTCTCCAGGCAAGAACACTGGAATGGGTTGCCATTTCTTTCTCCAGTGCATGAAAGTGAAAGGTAAAAGTGAAGTCACTCAGTCATGTCTGACTCTTAGCGACCCCATGGACTGCAGCCCACCAAGCTCCTCTGTCCATAGGATTTCCCAGGCAAGAGTGCTGGAGTGGGGTGCCAGTGTCTTGTCTAAAGCTGCATAAAAAAATGCCCCATGACTCAGAGGTTTATAATAATCATTTATTGCTCTCTAATTCTCTAGGTAGAGAATTCTAGCAGAGCACAGATGGGATGACTTGTTTTTGCTCTGCTATGTCTGGAGCCTTGGCTACCTGACTCAAATGTTGGGGCTGGAATCATTTTGAAGGCTTGTTTGGTCATGTAATGGGCAGTTGATGCTGGCTATTGGCTGAAGGGGGGTGCTTAGTTTCTCTTCACATGGGCATCCCCATGTGGACTCTCCTTGTGGACTCTCCTTGTGGACTGCTTGGGCTCCCGCACAGCATGGTGGCTGGGTTGCAAGGGTGAGCATTCAAGTGTCAGGCTGAAGTTGCATCATCTTTTGACTTGGTCTTGAGAGTCACATAGCACCACCACTTATACACTTTGTATTCATAGCATTAGTTAGAAATGAGTCACTGAGCCCAATTTGTGGTCAAAGAGAAGGGAAATTAAAGTCAACATTTTGATGAGAGTAGAGGTAAGACTCTAGAAAAACACATGGGGGCAGAAATACTGCTGTGTTCTTTTGGGAGCAGGAAATGTAATCTGCCACCACATTCATAATCATTACCACTATGTTCTAATATAACTTTACAGTGAAGAAGCTGGGAGACCTCCTGATAGGTTTGTAGAATTAAACCAGAGGTCTTCCAGACCAATCTGGTTCATGGAGCTTCTAGGCCAAATAAATGCCTAACAGTTCTGTTTATTAAGTGTTTATATCCAACAACTAAATAATTATTTATCTCCCAACAATTTAGTTGCCTTTTGAATAATCCCCATCAAGTGAAAGACAAGTTCTATTTTAATTTCATTCTTAGCTAATGACAACAAAAGGGATGTGGGGGGTACCACACAACTTGTCAGGTCTTGGACTCTGATTGGACCTTTACTTCCTGTTCCGTGTTGGTCTTCTCACTGTTTATTATCAGTGAAGTGAAGAAGTGAAGAAGTGAAGTGAAAGTTGCTCAGGTGTATCAGACTCTTTGAGACCCCATAGACTGACTATACAGTCCATGGAATTCTCTAGGCCAGAATACTGGAGCGGGTAGCCTTTCCCTTCTCCGGGGGATCTTCCCAACCCAGAGATCGAACCCAGGTCTCCTGCATTGCAGGCGGATTCTTTACCAGCTGAACCATAAGGGGCTGTTATTACTGATACCACCCCAAACCCAGCTTTGCAAGGATCTGGTGTCTTTGAAAGGAAGGGAGAAGAATATACTGCTGAAACACTGAACAACCTCAAGCTTATGCTTTGTGTGTTGACAAACAGATGTCAGAGACTGCTCCAAAATGTAAAAAAGTTCTTCCATGCTCCTACGAATTTGTTGTGGGCCTCTGGGTACCTCTGTCCATGGTTTGGGAATCATGAGCTTCAACATTTAGATCCACAATTAGAGACTGATTAATATGCCAAAGGTATAGTTTCTTAGCAGATATTCAGCTTCCTGCAAGGGCATTCAGATTTTAATTTTTGGGATACACTGATTCTAGGTAATTTTGGTTTAGTTGATTTGTCCAAACTGATGAATTTTAGGGAACCACTTTGGCTTGCTTTCATACGTAACAGGTGAGAAATAGTCTCTTTCCTTCTCTTAGGAGTAGTGAGCTATTAGTTGCATATTGCTTTTAAGACATTGACAATTGCCCTGGAAAATACAATATATAGAGATTGAGGGGATGACATAGAACAGGGAGTGGGTGTATATCTATGTGATGAGACTCACCCAAGTGAGGCTGTGCTGGTGGAGAATGCCCAGTGTCACTTCGTTCCAAGCGCCAAGTAGTGTTCTTTCCACCATCCTGTAGGACTGTCCAGGATAAGGTGAAATCTTACATGAACTGCAAAAAATACAGTGAACCCACCCCATTTCTAAACCGAAAGAGTTTCTGCGGCTCCTGAGGCCAAATGAACCTAAGTCATTAACATATTCTCCAAGGCTACTTCTTATCTAGTTCAGAACTTTCTATATGACCCCAGTAAGGTCATTTTATAGTTCTTCATTTCTCCTCAGCAATGAGGCGGTAAGGAGTCATTTTTCTCTAAACTTACTTAATCAATTTCAAATGAAAGAGAAAATATGCATGCATTTAAAGGGTCCACCTTCCTGATCTAGAAATACGGCCCAATTTCTCCTTCTCTCTCTTTCTTTGCCTCTTGCTCTCTCTCAGCTTCTTATAATTCTCAGCCAAGACAATGGGAGTCATGTGATGTGACCGAGAAATTGGGCCAGTTAAAAATAGAAGGCGCACTCCACCAAGTTCATTAGAAACTTGAAGTTTCATTGTTGATGGCTGTTAATTTATCTCTGCCTGCCACACGGATGGGGGAGCAGGGCAACAGACAATCGCCAATTCTGCAATCCAAAGCCCCCAGCCTCCTCCTCCATCCTCTGGTTCTGTTTCCTCCCCTGGCTGAGCATCATCGCTGACACGTGCTTACCTGGACTCTGATAAACCTCCCGTCCTGGTCCCCGGAAACTCTCTCCTCTGGGAGCAGTTGTAACTGTGAAGAAGCTGGGTTGACTTCTCTGTTCCCTCAACATCAGCTCTTCTAAATGGAAAATGCTGGGCCCCTGTCTCATAGATCTAATATTTCACTTGTACCCTGGCACCTGCTGAATTCTAAACACATCTTGGCCAGCCTTGTCAAGTAGATAAATATTACAGGTCACAGTGAGACCCACTGGTTCATTATGGAATCAAGTCTTCTCTGCACTTGGCCCTCAACAAATGCACGAGCCTCCATTGTCTGTCTGGCAACGTATCTGCCCTTGCCTCCAGGGTTCACAGTGGAGGGTTCGAGGAAGGCTTGGCTGGCCCAGCACTCTCAGACCTAGCCCCCTCCGAGGGTGGGAAATAGTCTTCATGATACAATTTGCAAGTTGTTTCATCAGATCTGCTATTTTCACCCTTGTTTACTTGGGTGAGCAGATTGAAGTGCTGACAGGGGAAGTTGTAAAGCTAAAGCTGGAACCATCTCTTTTTAGGTTGAATGATTGCCGTCTGGGTCCCTTCTCCTCAAGTGGGAGCAGAGTACATTCTAAGCCAGGGCTCACCTCGGTGGAGAGAGTGCTAGAGTTTGGAGTGTGGGTGGGTAAATTTAGGCCTGGCCGTTCTTTCCAGTGGACTTCTCAGTTGGCACAGTGGTAGAGAATCCACCTACCAATGCAGGAGATGCAGATTTGATCCCTGGGTTGGGAAGATCCCCTGGAGAAGGAAACAGCAACCCACTCCAGTATTCTTGCCTGGAAAATTCCATGGGCAGAGGAACCTGGCAGGCTACAGTCCATGGGGTCATGAAGAGTCAGACACGATTGAGTACACATGCATACACTGTTTCCGGTGCTGAAATAGAAGCAGTGGTGTTGAGGGGTGCTGTCTGTACATCTGAGTTGGGGTTGATTGGGAAGCAGACATAGCGAGGACTGATGAAGTTTCAAACCCTGGCCTTCCTACCGATGAAGTTGGCTTGTGGAGCTCCGCCTGGTTGTAGTCTGTCTGGCCTCCTCACACCCCCGCCCTGAGCTTACATTTCAGGACCCAGCTGATGATGTGGCGGGCTGCTGAGCTGGGACATTTTGCACTATGTTGCTTCATCCCATCAAATCCATAGAAGAGCTGGAGTTTCAGTTTTGGGTGTGGCAGGCCAGCCGGCCTGAACATTCAAGGTTACCCTCGGGAAGATGGCAGATCACACCACCTGGGCTGGCTGGGCCTGAGAAGGGCTGAAAGGAAACTGTCTTCCTTCTTCAGGGAGGTGAGGGCCTCAGAGTCTTCCCCTCTCATCCCATCCTGTCGGGGAGAGTTCATCAGTTCAGTTCAGTTCAGTTGCTCATTCGTGTCCGACTCTTTGCGACCCCATGAATCACAGCACGCCAGGCCTCCCTGTTCATCATCAACTCCTGGAGTTCACTCAGACTCACATCCATCGAGTCTGTGATGCCATCCAATCATCTCATCCTCGGTCGTCCCCTTCTCCTCCTGCCCCCAATCTCTCCCAGCATTAGAGACTTTTCCAATGAGTCAGCTCTTTGCATGAGGTGGCCAAAGTACTGGAGTCTCAGCTTTAGCATCATTCCTTCCAAAGAAATACCAGGGTTGATCGCCTTCACAATGGACTGGTTGGATCTCCTTGCAGTCCAAGGGACTCTCAAGAGTCTTCTCCAGCATCACAGTTCAAAAGCATCAATTCTTTGGAGCTCAGCCTTCTTCACAGTCCAACTCTCACATCCATACACAACCACAGGAAAAACCACAGTCTTGACTAAATGGACCTTAGTCGGCAAAGTAATGTCTCTGCTTTTGAATATACTGTCTAGGTTGGCCATAACTTTCTTCCAAGGAGTAAGTGTCTTCTAATTTCATGGCTGCAGTCACCATCTGCAGTGATTTTGGAGCCCCCAAAAATAAAGTCTGACACTGTTTCTACTGTTTCCCCATCTATTTCCCATGAAGCGATGGGACTGGAAGTCATGATCTTCATTTTCTGAATGTTGAGCTTTAAGCCAACTTTTTCACTCTCCTCTTTCACTTTCATCAAGAGGCTTTTTAGCTCCTCTTCACTTTCTGCCATAAGGGTGGTGTCATCTGCATATCTGAGGTTATTGATATTTTTCCCGGCAATCTTGATTCCAGCTTGTGCCTCATCCAGACCAGCATTTCTCATGATGTACTCTGCATATAAGTTAAATAAGCAGGGTGACAGTATACAGCTTTGAAGTACTCCTTTTCCTATTTGGAACCAGTCTGTTGTTCCATGTCCGGATCTAACTTGCTTCCTGACCTGCGTATAGATTTCTCAAGAGGCTGCTTAGGTGGTCTGGTATTCTCATCTCTTTCAGAATTTTCCAGTTTATTGTGATCCACACAGTCAAAGGCTTGGGCATAGTCAATAAAGCAGAAATAGATGTTTTTCTGGAACTCTCTTGCTTTTCCCATGATCCCTCAGATGTTGGCAATTTGATCTCTGGTTCCTCTGCCTTTTCTAAAACCAGCTTGAACATCAGGGAGTTCACGGTTCACATATTGCTGAAGCCTGGCTTGGAGAATTTTGAGCATTACTTGACTAGCATGTGAGATGAGTGCAATTGTGCAGTAGTTTGAGCATTCTTTGGCATTGCCTTTCTTTGGGATTGGAATGAAAACTGACCTTTTCCAGTCCTGTGGCCACTGCTGAGTTTTCCAAATTTGCTGGCATATTGAGTGCAGCACTTTCACAGTATCATCTTTCAGGATTTGAAACAGCTCCACTGGAATTCCATCACCTCCACTATCTTTGTTTGTAGTGATACTTTCTAAGGCGCACTTGACTTAACATTCCAAGATGTCTGGCTCTAGATTAGTGATCACATCATCATGATTATCTGAGTCATGAAGATCTTTTTGTACAGTTCTTCTGTGTATTCTTGCTGCCTCTTCTTAATATCTTCTGCTTCTGTTAGGTCCATACCATTTCTGTCCTTTATCGAGCCCATCTTTGCATGAAATGTTCCCTTGGTATCTCTAATTTTCTTGAAGAGATCTCTAGTCATTTCCATTCTGTTGTTTTCCTCTATTTCTTGGCATTGATTGCTGAAGAAGGCTTTCTTATCTCTTCTTGCTATTCTTTGGAACTCTGCATTCAGATGCTTATATCTTTCCTTTTCTCCTTTGCTTTTCGACTCTCTTCCTTTCATAGCTATTTGTAAGGCCTCCCCAGACAGCCATTTTGCTTTTTGCATTTCTTTTCCATGGGGATGGTCTTGATCCCTGTCTCCTGTACAATGTCTCGAACCTCATTCCATAGTTCATCAGGCACTCTGTCTATCACATCTAGGCCCTTAAATCTATTTCTCACTTCCACTGTATAATCATAAGGGATTTGATTTAGGTCATACCTGAATGGTCTAGCAGTTTCCCTACTTTCTTCAATTTAAGTCTGAATTTGGTAATAAGGAGTTCATGATCTGAGCCACAGTCAGCTCCTGGTCTTGTTTTTGTTGACTGTATAGAGCTTTTCCATCTTTGGCTGCAAAGAATATAATCAATCTGATTTCGGTGTTGACCATCTGGTGATGTCCATGTGTAGAGTCTTCTCTTGTGTTGTTGGAAGAGGGTGTTTGCTATGACCAGTGCATTTTCTTGGCAAAACTCTTTGCCCTGCTTCATTCCACATTCCAAGGCCAAATTTGCCTGTTACTCCAGGTGTTTCTTGACTTCCTACTTTAGCATTCCAGTCCCCTATAATGAAAAGGATATCTTTTTGGGTGTGAGTTCTAAAAGGTCTTGTGGGTCTTCATAAAACCGTTCAACTTCAGATACTTCAGCATTACTGGTTGGGGCATAGACTTGGATACTTATGATACTGAATGGTTTGCCTTGGAGACAAACAGAGATCATTCTGTCATTTTTGAGATTGCATTGAAGTACTGCATTTCGGACTCTTTTGTTGACCATGATGGCTACTCCATTTCTTCTGAGGGATTCCTGCCCGCAGTAGTTGATATAATGGTCATCTGAGTTAAATTCACCCATTCCAGTCCATTTTAGTTCGCTGATTCCTAGAGGGTTCATGGCTACCCTTTTTGGACAGCAAGGAGGCGCAGACTCTTGCCTGAAGCTGTAGGGTTGACTGTCACATGGCTCTTGGCCCTGGCCTGGGCCAGGGGCACATGGGGTGTCCTAATGACTATGTTGTACCCAGCAGAGGGGCTGAGGTGAGCTGTGCAGGCATCCCCAACCATGAGTGACTCTGAGAAGATTCTCCTGATGGCGTTGAGGCTTCAGAAGGCTGGGCTTCGGGCCCCTAAGCCAGGTGAGGCGGTTGTCAGGGGGCAGCTGGCCCCATCTGCTTTCCAAGTGAGTTTCAAGCTACAACTAACCACACAGCTGAGTGTCAAGGAGACCCACCCACTTCCCCCACCCTCCTCCCCACCAGAGTTCTTTGGACAGCTTCTCTGAGGGTAGCTGGGAAAGAGTGTTGAACAGGAAGGCTGGGAGGTAGGTACTATCATCCCTTACTTGTGAAATTTGGAGATACTGATGTCCACCACCACCTCTCTCCTCTGCCTGGAAGTTGAGTGACAGCCCTCAGTGCTAGAGTGTCTGGGAAGGGGTGTTCTGAATTGCATGCTTTGCCCGCTGGAGTTAAGAACAGGATGTAGAGGGCTGTCACTGAGGAGAGGTTCTTAGAGCTCTTCTCTGGTCTCCAGAGAGAAAAGGCTTCTTGGACATTCTTGGTGTTTATCAACAGGTCCCAAACGATTTTGTTGAAATAGCATTTCTTCCTGTTTTTTCTTTTTAATATTTATTTATTTGGCTGTACCAGGTCTTATTTGTAGCACACGAGATCTAGTTTTCTGACCAGGGATCGAACCTAGGTCCCCTGCATTGGGAGCTCAGAGTCTTAGCCACTGGGCCACCAGTGAAGTCCCTGAAATAGCAGTAGCTATATAGTGAGAAAAAGCACTTTCTGAGCCATGTTCTCCGCATGTATAAGTGTGGTTCTCAGTGTGGTTCTAGCTAAGTTATGGTATCTACGGCACTTACTCTACGGAGGTGGTGGGGTGGTGCTTCACCTGTCAGATGGGGACCTTTGCTTGTGTATGTCACAGGATGATCCCCAGGGGTGAGAAAGCTTTGTCCACTGGGCAACTTAAGTGTCACGCTCTCATTCCTCCTGGGCAGCAGAATGTGGTAGTCAGGATGGATTGTGGGATTTCCTGGGTTCCGACCCCAGCTCTGCAATTGACTGTGTGACCTTGAGCAAGTTATTTCACCTCTCTGGGCCTCAAATGTCCTATCCATAAAATGAAGAAAATTATTGTGCCATTTTATTGGGTTGATGTGAAGATAAAATGAGGAATTTAAGTGCTCAGTAAACACTGGCTGCTCTAATGAACACTGCTATTGGAAAGCCATGATTGCTGCTGTTACTCCATTTTTTGGAAACTCAGCACCCTCGGTGATGAGGAAGACAGAGTCTACAGAAGGTTAGGGTGATTTCCACCAGCTTACCATCACTGGAGAGGTCTGCAGAGATGTATTTCAGGTGTTAAGTTATGCCCCACTCTCTGCGACCCCATGGACTGGAGCATACCAGGCTTCTCTGTCCTTCGTTATCTCCTGGAGTTTGCTCAAACTCATGTCCATTGAGTTGGTGATGTTATCCAACATCTCATCCTCTGTCGCCCCCTTCTCCTCCCGCCTTCAATCTTTCCCAGCATCAGGGACTTTTCCAGTGAGTCAGCTCTTCTCATCAGGTGGCCACAATATTGGAGCTTCAGCTTCAGCATCAGTCCTTCCAGTGAATATTTAGGGTTGATTTCTGTTAGGAACTGGTTTGATCTTGCTATTCAAGGGATTCTCAAGAGTCTTCTCCAGCACTGCAATTCAAAAGCATTAGTTCTTTCATGCTCAGCTTTCTTTGTAGTCCAACTCTCACATCCTAATGTACATGACTACTGGAAAATAAAAAACATGCTTATAGTCGATTTACATGTGTTAGTTTCTGGTGTATAGGAAAGCAATGTTGTGTTAGTTTCTGATGTATAGAAGAATGATTTAGACACACACACACATGCATATGTATATATATAATTTTTTCCGTTATGATTGATTACAGAAGTTTTTCCCCATTTTTGAGATGCAGATCAAATGCAGCAAACTTCATTTCCAATTTTTCATCATCTTTCATAAATGTTGAGAAAAGTCCCAATATCCCCCTTACCATTACCCTTAACTAAAAAGAGATCAAGACCCCCACCTTGGAAAGCTCTGGAGCCCCATAGCCTCTGCCCTACATGCACCATCATGTCCATTTCCACAACACAGTCCAGTCAGGCGTGGGTTTCAGTGTGCCTGGGATCAGGTTGAAGGCTGAGTGCCCACCAATTATCTCTATAAAGGAAGGGCTGGGATGAGAAAATGGGAGCAGCCATCATGTCGAGCTTGTGTCATTACAGGTGAAAGGGGAGTCCAGGTGGGAGAATTGTGGGGACGGCAGGACAAAGTGGAGCCTGAGGGGTTACGTGACCTGTGAGTCCTGCTGGGGGCCGACGGATCCTGCTGGCCCTGATCCAGTGACGGCAGGGGCTGTGCCTGGGGGTAGAAAGAGCAGGGTGTTGGATGTCACTGAGACCTGGGCTGAAGCAAGGTGGTGGCTCAATTGTCTTTGAACATATAGCTTTTTAAGTCTCAATTTCTTTACTGGTGAAATGAGGTTAATAGAAAGTACCTATTAGAAAGTACCTCTGAAGGTAATGTCGATTTAACAATTCGGTGAAAATAAGATGCTGGTCTAAGATTGGCTACATAGCACACAGCAAGTGGTTAGCAGATTTTTTTCTTTTAAATTGGAGTATAGTTGATTTACAATGTTGTGTTACTTTCTGGTGAACAGCAAAGTGATTCAGTTATACATATACATATTATGTATATTACATAATAACATAGGTTTTTACAAGATACTGAATTTAGTTCCCTGTGCTGGACAGTATGTCCTGTTTCTTATCTATTTCATATATAGTAGTTTATTTCCATTAATCCCAAACTCCTAATTTATTCCTCCCCTACCTTTCTCATTTGATGACTATAAGATTTTCTTTTATGTCTGAATCTATTTCTGTTTTGTTCATTTGTATCATTTTTTAAAAATTACACATATGAATGATATAATATAATATTTGTCTGACTTACTTTGCTTAGTATGATGATCTCTAGGTCCATCCATGTTGCTGCAAATGGTATTATTTAATTCCTTTTAAGGTTGAATAATACTCCATTCCACACTATATCTCTCTTATATATGCATACATATATCAGATCTTATTTATCCATTCATCTGTTGATGGACATTTAGGTTGCTTGGCTATTGTAATAGTGCTAATATGGACATTGAAGTGTGTGTATCTTTTTGAATTATAGCTTTTGTCTTTTCTGAATGTATGCCCAGGAATGGGATTGCTAGATCATATGGTAACCCTATTTTTAGTTTTTTAAGGAAATTTCATCCTACTCTCCATAGTGGCTGCACCAATTTACACTTATACTAACAGCAGAGGAGAACTGGTAGATGTTAATATGTCAAACAACAGGTATTTATTGAGCATCTGCTAAGCAACTTCCATGATGAACTAGTGTGCTAGACTAATGTTTAGTCATTAGTTCACTCAACAAACATTCATTTGAGAACAGTACGTGTCATGCTCTGAGATGGTCCAGAGAATGCAGAGTACATGGCAAGTGTCCTCAGGGAGCTCACACACCATACAGTCTCTGCAACTTTGTCTATAAGGTTTAAATATTGGAAAAAATGGGAAGGCCCGACAATAAGGAAGTGGTTAAGAGGATGGTGGTTTGTCCACACAAAGGAGAGTTATTAATATAGTTATATTGACAAGTGTTTATGAAGTCACAAAGAAGCAGAAAATGAAATATAAGTAAGTATAGGTGATTTTCAGTATTGGCAGTTGTTAGGTTCATCATAAAGTCAGGGTGCACATTGAATTAGTGAACAAGAACCACGGTTCCTAAGAGGAATACATAGGTTCCTGGGAGCCTCTGGGTACAATGTTTTCATCAACTGACCAATTCATAACCTTGCTCTATTTGTGCTTCTGTTTAAAGATGTTTTATTTATATATATTGTTGGTTCTTTAATATGGAACTCATGGCAAGAGCGCTAGAGCTCATGTCCAAAGAGAGCTTTTCCAACACATACCTTTTCTGTAAAGGATGTCACAGCTTTTTCATGTGTAGGAACACTAGGCAGTGCTACAGCTGGGGACCATTTTAAACAGTGAAATCATCAACAGGGAGCACCAAAACTTGAAAACCATGGCACTAAATAGACAGGGTTTGTACAGTTTGACAGTTGAAACAAGAAGGCAGGGCGTCATCACACGGGCTGGGGAGGTGAATGTGGGCAACATAATGTTTCCACTACTTTGTGCAAGTAAAGTGTCATGAGCATTCATTTTAGGGTTTCAAATATATTTCAGTGAGGGCACCCAGTACTGCAAATAAGAAATCCACAGATAATGTATATGTATGTGTGGATGAAGACTGGAGATGATGGAGAAGAAAATAAAAACAGTGATAGTAGGATTACGATCAGTGATTTCCCGTTTTAAAATTTTCATCCATGTCATCACTCTTTTTTCTTCTTTTTCTTCTTCTTCATCTTATAATAATTACACCTCCAGGAAAACAATATGAGCTTGTGTGTGGTCTTCTACACAACCTCTCCTTCCTAACTTTCTCCCACGGCTTGATCAGTGGGCTCAGAGGTGGTGGGAGTGATGCTTAGGGCTCAGTGGTTTCCTACCCTGGGCTCCTCCATGACTACCAAGGTTCTGGAATGGCAGTAACAGGAGCCAGGAAGACTGAAAACTCTTTCTCAATGTGGAGGCAATCACATCCTGACTAGGGACCCTTCCCTGGAACACCAGCAGCGACCAGTTTTTCTCTGGTTGCCATTGTGTTCATTCTGTGTGGCAGTCTCCCAGACCTCAGTCCTATCAGAAACTCCAATATAAATTTTCGTGTGTTTTCATGACTGGGAAAAATGAATTCATTAAAATGGTGAAGTCTTTTTTTTTTTTTTTTTTTAAGAAAAAATCTTCCCTCAATTTGAATTCTTCAGAGGAAAGTTTGAAAAAAAAAAGGTGTGTCTGTGATGGAAGTATGTAGTTTTTGCTTGAAATCATGTAGAAGGCACCCTTTAGTTTCCTTTGAAAAGAATTTGGCAAGAAGCCAGCTTACCCATCGATGGAACCTAGGATGTGCCTTTGGATGATTCTAGGGGGCTATTTGAAGATCCAGAAACTTCTTCATCCACTCTGGCAGAGGCTAGGACAGAATTATTCTAATTCCAGCCTATGAAGACAGGAAATTCCAAGCCACAAAGGTTGCTAACATTTTTACCTGATTTGCCTCTGGATTTAGAGTTATGTGAATGGCTTGTTTGTCTAACTCAGCTCTGCTCAAATCAATCTTTCATGGATCCCCTCAAGTAAAGATCACCTTGGGTCGAAGGTCACAGGTCATCATGGTTCTCAAATGCCTACCGACTTTGTGAGAGTTCCAAAGTAGACAATTACCCAGAAATTAGTGAGGAACAAATGTAAGTATTTCAAAAGACTAATTGGGAAAAATGAGTACCACATGAGACATGATGTGTCAAAAGTCATCTTCGTGGCTGTTCCAGTTAATTCCCAGTTTTTCTCCAACCTGACTTATAGCACCACAGAATGTGATCGAAAGCCCTTGCTGCTGACACAGAGTTCCTTTGTGTTATATCTGCTGCACAATGTCCTGACCGTTTGGATATTCATCTCTTCTGGTCCTGCACTGTGCTTGTACACATGACACAGTCTTAAACACATGTGAGTTCAGACACAGACATGCATGTCCTAACAAAAAGATTTTCCTCAAGCAATTAATTTGGAAAAAATCTTAGAGGGACTTTCCAAAGGTATAGTTTTGCAGCTCATTCCTGAATTCTTAGGGTTAAAGCTATTAATTTTGGTTTCATAAAAAGTCAAGAGTGTTCACAGAAGCAACCCAGGAATAAATAGGGGCATTCAAATTATATGGAGAGGAAGAAGCTGAAAGGTGAACTAGGAATTGTCGGAATGACAGATTAAAGCAGTGTGGGCAATGTGAAAGGATCAGTCTGGTTAAATGCATGCATTTTTAAAGGGTAAATGGTCATGGATACAACAACGCACAGCCTTGGCCTTCTGGATTGCTTCTAGATGAAAAGAAATTATTATTATTATTTTTTACATGAGCAATGAGGACCACTGCTTCTTCCAAGTGTGACCTCTGAACGTTAGCATCAAGGTGCCTTACATTGGGCTTCCAGCCATGCTTTAAAAATCAATTTTTGACAAATTTTAACATTTCTATCATGAATTTTGGGAGAAAAGATTAAAAGAAGTCCATCTGTTGATATTTATTTTTCTTGTCCTTTGTTAACCAAAGATTCTATGGAATGTGTATTCGGTTCAGTCTGTCAGTCATGTCTGACTCTTTTGTAACCCCATGAATTGTCGCCTGCCAGGCTCCTCTGTCCATGGAATTTTCCAGGGCAAGAACACTGGAGCAGGTTGCCATTTCCTACTCCAGGGGATCTTCCTGACACAGGGATCGAACCCACGTCTCCTTCATCTCCTGCATTGACAGGTGGATTCTTTACCACTATGCAACCCTGGAAGCCTTCCATGCAACATTCCAATTTAAATGAACAACTTCTATCCATCTTGGGGCAACTTCTGCATTTCGGTCCCTTCTTCTAGAGGAAAGGACATTTTAGAAGGGACAAAACTTGGAAATCCCTGTCCAGTCACCTGTCCCTTCTCAAGCCAGCCAGCAGAGTGAGATGTCGAACAGTATAGGCCTGGCTCCAAGATCCTAAATAGAGTCACTCTAACTGGTTATTTATCCCCTTTGTGTTGAAAATGAGAGGAGTAGCTTCTGGAGCAGCTACTGTATGCTGGACACTGAGCTGGATGCCTTGAATGCCTTGTCAATTTCCTATCATCTTTATAATCATGTTGCAAAGTGGACAGTATAAACTTCCCTGTTTAGATGAGGCTGCATAGAGAGGTTAGGTAACTTACCTGAAATCACCCAGCTAGATGGCCGAGCTGTGATTCAAGCCAGATGTGTCTGTCTTTGTGGCTTCCACGTGGTCACACTTCCCAGAAGCTCTGAAATCACCCTCTAGGAGAGATGGAGTCCCTGTGGCCCACCAGAGGGGTGGGGGATTTCAGCTCATTTGGCTAGGATGGGAAGGAGGTGGGATGGAGGAGCCAGCCAGATGCCACAGCCATCTCAGGTCAGATGAAGCCTGATCCTTTCCCAGCTTGATTTGACCTAGAACTGGGAAACAGATGGGTCCAAGCTGCCTGAGGGTCTGAGGGAGACTGAACAGACAAATGGGGCCAGGCTGTGACTGCTCCTGTTCTGAAGGCCTGGGGCTGGGGGCTGTGTTGGGAACACCAAAGCTCTAGTGTAGACCTTTTGACTTATAAAACCGTAGAAAAGAATTAAACTCTTGGGGCTAGAGGGCTCATCCTTTTGGAGGTCAGCAGACCCGGGGAGACCAGGGGCAAATCTGGGGAGATAAGACAGATGTCAACAGATGCATTATAAACAATGTGGCTTCTTGCTGGGATAACCAGGAAGATAAACAAGGGCCGAGGAAAGGTGCCTAATGGACTTAAAGCTCATTCAGCAGCAAAGATTCATCCCTTTGCAGTGCTGAGCAGTGGAGTTGTTTGGAAGAGATGCTGGATGTTTGCTAGATGTTTGAGAGAAATGCCCTGCAAAGGGATGAGCATGGGCCAGGCTCACAGAGTCTTAGAATACATGTGCTGAATGAATGGTGACTTGGGCATTTATTCATTCATTACTGCACTAACAAGGATACAAGTAGTTCAGGTTGGCCCAGGACTGGGGCTGTTTCCTGGGATGTGGGACTTCCAGGGGCTGTCTTGGGCACATCAGGGCTAGCTGGCCCCCTACTTCCTGAGAACCATGATGGACCAGGGCCCTAGGACTCCACTCTGCATAGCAGGTGAAGTCTGACTCAGGCCCTGCTCTCAAGGAGTCCACATATGATTGGGACAGATACTATAATGTTATGGTAAATGTCACTATGATAAGGCCACGGACAAGGCCATGGGGTCAGAAGCATCATGATGGCACTTAGGAGGAGGGGCAAACACTGGAGGTGAGTCTGAAGGGGAGAAGCTCTCCAAATCTGTATAGGAAGCTGGGACAGGGCCTTGGGACTGGAGGGACCAAGGCCTGGAGGCTCTTACAGTGTGTTTTGGTTCAGGAAACAGTAGTAGCCTGTGTGGGGTGGGGGTGGTGGGGGTGGGATGGATGGGTGTGTTGGTGGGGCATGTGGAGGAGAAAAGAGGGAACTCTGAGATTGGAGAGGTATTTGAGGGGTCAGGTGACAAGATGCAGGCAATGTTAAAAAAAGAAATTTATACTAGAAGCAATGGGGAGCTATTGAAGGTTTTTTAAACAGAGAGAGAGAGACCAATAATAAGAAGCATTCCATTCATTCCACAACTGGTCCCTAAGCTCCTACTATGTGTCAGGCATGGTTGCTAGTGGAATGAACGAATGAATGTATGATTCGCTCTCTGCCCCCAAGTGTCTTTCATTTTCCAATAGCAGCGAGGGGCCTTGGAATCCGGGGACCAGCTGACATGACGTTGGAGCCCATGGCCTGTGTCAGAAGAGTCGTCCCGCAGTGAACGAACCTAGCGAACAGGCTGCCAGCGCTGACTCCAACCTCCGCACCCCTTATCTGTTTTTCTTTTTCCAAAGGACCTTGAGGACTACAGGCGATTCCACTACAAAACGGTTACACAATTTCCACCGCCCCCCAATCCCAGAGAAAGCGAGTTTCCACCTTAGGGAGATGAATAAGCCTTTTCTTTTCTGGAGAGCTGACCAATGGAGGCCCAGGCTGGGTACTGCAGGAGGGGCGGTGTGGGGAACCGCCGGTGGCGGTCTGATTTGGGGGTGACTGTTTTCTCATTAAACAAAGCCTACAGGGCAGGGGGCTGTGGCCGCAGGAGCCTGCGGAAAGCCCATTTGCAGGTAACAGGAGTCAGTCCACAGCAGCCGCTGGCTGGCTAAGGAGCCTCTGATTGCCCCGCTGCCCAAGGCACACATTTTTTCTGGGGCTGTGTGTCCTCTAAATGGTGCCTTTGAGGAGGCTGCCCTGGTGACAGCAGGACCCTCCCTGCAGCACCCACTCGGCCACTGTATTCTGAAAGCTGATTGTCCCTTCTCAAGTCCTGCCCTCCTGCGACATTCCTCGCGCTGACCATTGTCTGCAGAAAGAGGCTATTGTCTGAGGCTGACATATTTGCTGACGGAGGCACAGGAGACAAGCCGAGCTTTGGGGGAGAAAGAAATCCACCGCAAACAACAGCAAACTGGAGCCTCGCCGGGAGGGCAGGGGCTTAGCCTGGGCTTGTTGAATTGCCCGACGGGGCTGGTGTTCTTCCCAAGAGGAAATGCCCCCATTATGGGAGGATCAGAGTTTTATCTCTGGGCTGGAATGACACCATTTGTGCCTTTGTGTCAACAGCACTGAGAGGCCTTGTCTAGGGTTATGTGGCCAGCGCTGGGAAGGGCTTGTTTGAAGAGAAAAAAAAAAAAAAAAAAACGCAGAACAATGTTTACCCAGAAGGCAGCTCCTGCCAAGACAGCGGCCGCCACCCTCCGCGCTGGGCTGTCAGCTGGCTCGCCAGGCCTCTTGGGCTGCCCCTTGGCCTTGAGTGCAGCCGGGTGGACAGGCAGCTGGTGGGGACAGGTATGCTGTGCCAGCTCTTAAAAACGTGGGTAAATAGTGAAGTTCCCCTTCTCCTGCCCCCACCACCTCCCCCCTGCCCCCTCACCCCCCCACCCCCACCCACACCCGGCCTTGACTGCCCAGCCCTGCCCCCCAGCATCCTCTCAATGCAGAGATTAGTGCCTGGGAGAGCAGAGTCATTGCCCTTGGGTGCAGGTGTGATGCTGAGACTTCTTGAACTGATCTGGGCATTCAGCCTCAGAGACGCTTGCTACTCAAAGTGTGGTCTCCAGACCAACAGACTAGAATCACTAGGAACTCATTAGAAATGCAGAATCTAAGTTCCAGCTCCAGACCTGCTGCATCTGAAGCTGCATTTCAACAGGATCTCTTGAATGGATTGACACAAGTTTGCAAAGCATTGTTCTAAATCAGAGGTTCTCAAACATAGCTGTGCGTTGTCATCACCTGGGGAGGATTTAAAGATTCCAGTGACTAGACAGCATTTCAGGCCAAGGATATCAGGATCTCTGGAGGGTGGGACAGAAGCTTTAGTCTTTTCAAGACCTCTCAAGGGATTCCAACTGGTTTGCAGGTTTGAGGCAGAGGAGCAATAATGATGCCTTTTCCCCTGCCCTAGAGAACTGACTCTATCCTATATGATGTGATTGTTTCTGAGCATCTTCTCCATCCAGGCATCACCACTGTCCCTGAGACTTCATCAGTGAGGATGGAACATGTTCACGACTGCCATGCTTTTCTGTCCCAAAGAATTGCTATTCATCCTTCAAATTAAAACACTTGTCTTCTGTGATGCATTCTGGGATCTCCTGAAGCAGGGAAGGATGTTTCTCCTCTAAACTTTCTCTGCCTTCTGCATTTTTCCATCATCACAATTGGAGCCCTAAAGACAGGGATTGGGTCTTATTTATCACTATATGCCTGAAAACTAAGATACGGCCTCAGCATCAAGTAGGTGCTCAGTAAATGTTGCTGACTGAATAACACATGGGTGAATGCCTGAATAACTACAAGGATAAGTGAAGATGCATTGTGCTATGCTATGCTAGGTCACTTCAATCGTGTCCAACTCTTTGTGACCCTATGGACCATATTCTGCCAGGCTCCTCTCTCCATGTGGGATTCTCCAGGCAAGAATATTGGAATGAGTTACCATGCCTTCCTCCAGGGTATCTTCCCGACCCAGGATCAAACCGTGTCTCTTACATCTCCTACACTGGCAGGCAGGCGCTTTACCACTAGCACTACCTGGGAAGCAAAGATACATTCTCACTCCTCACTCTGCTTGACTGTCCGGCCCCAGAACTCAAGCCTGGAGAGGACAGGAAGGAGTCTAAGGAGCCTCGGGATTTCTGGGCAGGTGGTGTTGTCATATTGGCTGCTGTGGATCTGTGGCAGCTTGGGCTGTGGGCTGGCTGGTTAGCTGAAAGTCTTCCTGGTCAGAGGCAGAAGAGGCTGCCCGGTCTGCCCAGACTGAGGATTTATGAAGTCAAGAGTCTTGGACAGTGGGCAGAGGCCAGTTGATCAGCTAAATGGGTACAAAAGAGGCCCAGGCAGGTGGTGGGAGCTGGTGTGCAGAGGCCAAGATCAGAGGACCCAGAGTCTGAATCCAAGGGCAGCAGGCAGAAATATGAAATGTGGAGGGGCTGTTCTGAGGTGACACCTAGGAGAGGGGCCTAACTGTTGTGGCTGATTATTAAGCTTTCTTAAAAATCATGGTGGCAAAATAAGGAAGAGGAGTGTTCAGAGATGGGAGTCTTCTCACAAACGGCGCTGTGTGGTCCATTTGCTGGGTAGAAGGGAAGAGAAGCAAAATTGCTGACTGGCAGTTTGGCTGGACCCTACCCAGGACCATCCTCAGGAGTTCTCTCTGGGAACCAGTGAAGGTGCAATTCTAGGACCTCATCTGCAAACACTTTGGGATCCTGGGACATCTGGGAGAGAAGTTCCCATCTTCCAGTCTTTTCTCATTTTCTCATGAAGACTTGAGATCCATTATCTGTGTCAGGGAAATCAGTTCTCTTCTTTATCAGTGTACCTCTCTATTCCCTGTGCACTGCACACAGACACCTTCCCATGTTGAGAAGTCAAGGAGATTTGCTCAAGTGAAAATCACCCAAAAGTCATCAGTTCTCACAAGCACGATCCCCAAAGGTTCCTTTGAGACAACAGCCACAAGATCTGAGAAAAACAAAACACGTTGGGCAAAGGGGCCATCAGCCTCCAGGAGAAAAAAGGAGACCCAGGATGGTCTGGGGGCATGTCCTGGTCTTTAGTTCTGTCTTTTTCAATCTCTTCATGGCCGGGGCCAGCTGCCAGGCCTGGGAGGGAAGAGTCAGTGAATTCCAGTGGGGACCGTGCATGGTCCTGAGGGTCAGATTCAAGGGGCCTGGTTCAGAGAGGTCCAGGGGCTGGGAAAAGGACAGAGCTGATGTGGAGAAATTCTGTATAGACCTGGTCGAGCTGAGAAAGGGAGTCAAGGCTGAATCAGAAACAGGGGTGGGGAGAAGGCCTCCTTCAATAGGCGGAGGAGGCTCAAGACACCTTCTTATTGGCTCCCAGGTGGGAGGTGTGGGAATGTGGGGCTCAGCTCAGGAACATGGCAGGTGCACACTCTGCTCCAAGGAGGCTCCCTGATAACCCGGAAGGAAATGACCACCTTAAGGATTTACTCTGCATATTTCCTTCCCCATGGTTACAGACAAGTCTCCATGCTCCCCACCTGCAGGCACAGCACCTTCTGCAGCTCTGGTCCACTCCTGTCTTCTGGGTGCCCAGTTCAGGACTTGGCCTGGCCTCATGTAGGGTCAGTGTTTCCTGAATAGAGTGTCTGGCCTCTTGGCAATGATGCACTGTGCCACAGTTTGGAGTGAAAGGCAGGAGAGAAGCCCAGAATGCTGTCCAGAGTAGTGGGTTTCTTCCATTTCCCACCTCAACATGGGCAGAAGAATCCCCTACAGGGCACTACAAGGAGCCATGAGAACCTGGATGTAAACTGTGAAATTCCAACAGAAGTATGAGGGAGAGGCAGTGTAGAGTAATGGTCAGGGCCTCAGCTCCATCACCAGCCTGCCAGGAAGTGAGTCTGCCACTGCTACTCAGAGATGGACGACCCAGGGCTGAGGGCTTGATTTCTCTGGGCCTCACATTCTTTACCAACTGAGCTATCAAGGAAGCCTAAAGTGAAAGTGAAAGTCTTTCAGTCATGTCTGACTCTGTATAGTCCATGGAATTCTCCAGGCCAGAATACTGGAGTGGGCAGCCTTTCCCTTCTTCAGGGGATCTTCCCAATCCAGGGATTGAATCCAGGTCTCCCACATTGTGGGCAGGTTCTTTATCAGCTGAGCCACAAGAGAAGCCCAAGAATACTGGAGTGGGTAGCCTATCCCTTCTCCAGTGGATCTTCTTGACCCAGGAATCGAACCAGGGTCTCCTGCAATGCAAGCGGATTCTTTACCAACTGGTAAAGAATCCGCTTGCAATGCAGGAAACCTGGGTTCAATACCTGGGTTGGGAAGATTCCCTGGAGAAGGGAAACACTACCCACTCCAGTATTCTGGCCTGGAGAATTCCATCGACTGTATAGTCCATGGGGTCACAAAGAGTTGGACATGATTGAGCCATTTCCACTTTTCACTCACTTTGTACATCCATCAAATGGGCTGTTGTGAGGATCCCACGGAAGAATTTGCATAAAGCTCTTGGAACAGTGCCTAGAGGTTGAGGATGGGTGGAGGAAGTTGTGTGCTGTGCTCAGTCACTCTGTCGTGTCCAACTTTTCATGACTGGATGGACTATAACTAGCCAGGCTACTCTGTCCATGGGATTTTTCAGGCAAGAATACTGCATCTATGCTCAAAAGTTGGGGGTGGGGGGCGGTGGCTTTTCCTGATGTCAAATTTCCCACACTACAATAAGACTGACTTCTATATATAGTCTTGGTTACCTGGGGAACAAAGATGGGAATGGGGCTACACAGCCTCCAGAGGAAGTTGAGTTTGCCCGGATCTGGCTACTAGCTGATCTGAGGACCAATCATCCCCTAAGCCTTGATCATTGCTAACCGTCTATCAAAGTAAGCTTAGTTTCACTGCAAGAATCATCGCAGCCAGCAGCGAACTTTAGTGCACACTCCCCAGAGCAGAGAGTGCCAGAAGGTGACTCAGAGGGGATGCAGATTCTATCATTAAAAAAATGTAAAGTAACCCTTCAATCATGTCCAACTCTTTGCGACCCTATGGACCTATAGCCTGCCAGGCTCCTCCATCTATGGGATTCTCCAGGCAAGAATACTGGAGTGGGTTGCCGTGCCCTTCTCCAGGGGATCTTCCTGACCCAGGAATCAAACACAGGTCTCCCTCATTGCAGGCAGATTCTTTACCATGTAAGCCACCAGAGAAGCCTAGATATCTATCATAGGAGCCCTGTTATTTTTCTTAAATTTATGTAGCATCTGTTACTGTGTCCCAGGCACTTGATAAACTGCTTTTAATTTTCACAGCAATCCTGCAAGAGAGACCCTATCAACCCCATGTTATAGATAAAAGCCATCTAGGGATGCCGAGTCACTGTCTGGAGCACCTGGAGATGGGCAGTGACGCTGAATTCAAGCTTGGGTTTGTGATATGAAACCAAAGCCTATCTCATCCCACTGGGCCCTGGCTGAGTGTCACTCATTCATTCATTCACTTATCCACTCATCAAATCTGCCTTGGTGCCAGGGAATATTCTAGGTGTGGGGGAATCTAGAATAAGACACTTTCTTTTTTAAAGAAATACTTTTATTTACTTATTTTTGGCTGTGCTGGGTCTTCCTTGCTATGGAGGCTTTTCTCTAGTTGTGCTGAACAGGGTCTACTCTTTAGTTGTGGTGGGTGGGCTACTCACTGTTGTGCCTCCTCTCTTTGCAGAGCACAGATTCTAGGTGTGCTGGCTTCAGTAGTTGCGGTTCCCAGGCTCTAGAGCACAGGCTCAGTAACTGTGGCACACGGGCTTATTTGCTCTGCGGCATGTGGGTGTTCCTGAACCAGGGATAGAACCACTGTCTCCTTCACTGGCAGAGAGATTCTTTACCACTGAGCCACCAGGGAAACCCCAAGACATTTTCTTTTTTTTTTTTTTTTTTTAAGAAACTCAGAGACTCAGAGCAATAATGGATGGTACAACAGTCCTGGGGAAGATAAACCCAGAAGTGTAAGAAATTGCTCTCCCTGGAATAAGTGTATGGGATGGGTGATTAAAGTAGGAAAGTGCGTGTCAGAGTTCCTGGCCCTGTGCAATGAAGAGGTATTGAGCAGGTGCAGCGGGGATCCTAGAGGGCACAAGAATGTTGCAGGGGAAGGAAAAGAACTTGCAAAGGCTAGCCGGCCACTGGCGGGTAGGTTGAGGGTACAGAGCATGTGTCTGTGGCTGAGAAGGTCTCTGGGAGTAGGAAAAGTCTAGAGGGATGAGGCAGGAAATGCAGGTAAGAGCTTGGAAGTTGAGGCTGAGTGACTTGGACTCAGACTGCATTCCAGGGATCACCCAGGGCGTTTGTTTGGGCAGGATGAGGGTGAGGAGAGTGAGGTATTCACCCTGGATGCAAAGTTTAAAGGAAAGCTGGAAAACAGTCACCACAATCCTTTAACAGTTGCTGTTCAGTCACTCAGTCGTGTTCGACTCTTAGCAGCCCCACAGAGTGTGGCACACCAGGCTTCCCCGTCTTTCACTATCTCCTGGAGTTTGCTCAAACTCATGTTCATGGATGTGACGTTGCATGCCATACAACCATCTCATCCTCTCGTCTCCTTCTCTTCTCACCTTCAATTTTTTGCAGCATCAGGGTCTTTTCCAATGAGTCAGCTCTCCGCATCAGGTGGCCAAAGTATTGGAGCTTCAGCTTCAACATCAGTCCTTCCAATGAATATTCAGGACTGATTTCCTTTGGGATCATACCAGAGATCATGGGAAAAATATTCGTGCTGAGCAACACGGCCAACTTGAAATGAAGATGATGGATCTCATTCACTTTACCCTAATTTCAGCCTTGCTTTTGTTAAAAACCCAGATTTCTGGTGTCCACCCTCTGGATCTACTGACTCAGTCTTTCCAGAGAAGGAACTCTGTTATTTCCCAGTGTCCTGGGTGATTTTTATGGTTGTGCTTCTTTTCAGACTTGTCTATGATAATGAAGGGACCTGGTAAAAATCTAGATTCTCACAGCTCTTTCAGACCTTCTGCATCTGAATGGATAGGAGCAGGGCATGTCCAACCTCCAATAGTCAGGTTGGAGGCTGATCAAGGACCTTGGGAGCATCAGGCCACTGAAGAAACAGCAAACAGCAATGAATGGCAAGGTGAGTTTCATTTTAATTAAAAATTTTTTACTTAAAAATTTTATTAGCGCATTTTGTTTTCTTTATTTTAAAAACTAAAGCTACTATAACAACAAAATAAATGGATGAATCCGATAGCTCATTATTTTAATTTGGTTTATTTATTTATTTATTTTTCCCAAGGAAGCAGAATATTTTGTTCTTCAAAAAGCCAGTTCACAGCTAATTGTTGCCATTTCACCCCCAGTTTTATTTGACATTGTCAGAGAGATTATTTAAAAGTATTGAAATCCCAGAGGCAGGGTGTGTTGTCTGCCCATGGATTTTAGATTTGAGGAGACAATCCCAACAATCCCAGGCCACAGGCCCTGTTTGGGCTGAGATTTTTCTCTTCTACTGTTCTGTCTCCAAATGGGAAGCTGTCCCAGTTGTTAAAAGCTGCATGCATATTACATCCTTAGGAGACTCCGGAAGAAAGCCTGAACTCCTACCCAGACATCAAAGCCCTACACGACTGCCCCTTTGCACTCTTTCCAAGCTCTTCCTGCATTCAGGGCTCCTGCTCTACTAGTATCTGTGCACCAGTCTTGCCACTGTCTCTGAGCAGACTAAACACTCTGAGCTTCTCCAGCAGGTCCTTCTGCTAAAACACCGTTCCTGTCTCCCGCTACCTGTCTCTTCTTGCTGCTCCATCCTTAAAACTCTGATGAGGCCTTTCCACTCCAAAGAAGCCCCCATGCCACTGAAATGCTGCAGCCGCTCCTCCTCCACCCTCTGAAGTCTACCACGCCCTCTGGCACTTGTGCTTTTATTTTTTCTCGGTGTTTATCAAACCTTGGAGGCCTCCTCCTTCCGTCTGCACGCTGGGAACGCTGGGAGTGTTCCTGCTAAAGCTAACAGATTGATACAAAAATGTGCTACAGAGTCTGAAAGCTTGGCTCCCAGTCTCAACCCCAGCTCTTCTGAGCTTGGGTGACCTTGGATGAGTCTTTTGCCCTTTGATGTCTTGGGACAACCTTGGTAGGGGTTGTGAAGGGCAGAGGAGATGGTATAAATTACGGGGGTGGGGCATCGCAAGAGCAAGGTTGTTATTATTCATAATACAACACAGTGAGCATTCATTGAGGGCTGGTGGGCATCTCCCAAGGCTTCCTGTGGACCTCAGTCCCCAGTGAGCCCGAGCGACTGCCTGGCAGTGGACTTGCCTCCTCGTCTAGCACTCTTGCTTTTTCAGCAGTCGGCTGTGGTCGTGATCCTGGCTGTCTGCTGCTTCCAGGAGGAGGGGAAACCGAGGGTAGAAATGCTTGGAAGGGGTTCCTTTGTCACCTGCTTTATTCCAACATTAGAAATTTTATAAGAACTGAAGATGAACTGGGGAAAGTTTCTTTTAAATTCTCTTACCTTCTGTCTTTAGCATTTAAAGGAAGGGTGGGAAACATGATTTTTGTGGAAGGGCGCTTAGGGGCTGCGTTTTCTAAGCTCAGGGTGAACACATTTCGGGAACCTGGTCCTCCCCCACAGTGCTATGTTAAGAGGGACTGACATCTCTTGTAGCCACACAGGCTGTAGGGATGTGGTAGGCGCTGTGAGGCCCTGGATGGAGGATGGACGGGGGGGAGCCGGACTCCCAGATGCGATGCAAGACTCTCGTGTGTGTTCTGGTGCTGGCTACTGGCGTGAGCTGAACAGATTCGGCTCGTGGTTTCATCTGGGCAAAGACAGAATCAGGAGGGGCTTGTTTCTTTGTGTTCGGAGCCTGCTGGTGAGCACGGATGGAAAACTCAATTATCAGTGAGGTTAGGGGCAGGGCGGGAGGTCAGGGCCTCCCTGCCCGCTCTTCCTCTGGGCGCTGAGAGAACGGCTCTCCTTTCTGCGGCTCTGGGAGGAGGATGCATTGATCAGGGTCAGAGGTCATGTGTCATCAAAGGCAGGCCAGGAATAAAGGGAGCCCTTCCCCAGGATTCTAGAGTGGCCCCCAAAACCCAAGACCATTCACTCCCTTGGTAAGCTCAGACTGCCTTATATGCAAGAGGACCAGAATTCTGATTATAAAATTGACAAGAAAACATTTCTTTATCCTGGGATGGCTTTCAAAGACTTAGGATTTGCAGGGGGAGGGGTTGGAAGCATTCTTTTTCTGGCCTCCTCAGCCAAGAATTCAGAACCCTCTGGGGGAGACACTACACATGTCTTCCTTTTTTGAGGAAAAACAATTCATTAAAAAGTTCTTTGTATGAGTCTGGACACCTCAAAGATAGGACCTTAGCCACCCTTGTTTCACACTTATCTTTTCCCATGGGAATATTTCCTTTCTAGACAGAGAGGGAGAAAGAAAAGCAATCCACACACAATCATTTGAAAGTTGGAAGTTAAATTTGAACAATCACATGGCCGACAGAATATGCAGAAAACCAGTAAAGGTAAAAAGACAAAAAGAAAGTCCACCAAAGAGACAGGCAGAAATGTAAAAAATAGATGGAAAGAAATTCACAGGGAGAGTTCATGCCTGAAATCAGAGGAAGAAAATAATTCCATATAGACAGAACAGCTCTAGCGGATCACGGACAGCTGATTTAAAATGTAACAAACATTCCCAAATGCAAGATTTGGAACTGGAGGGAACAAGAGAGTTTCCCAACAGCTATACCTATATATTTTCAGCAACAATTTCTTCTTCTTTACAGCAAAGCATGGAAAATGAATGAAGGGCCCAACTGTGATCTGCCTACTTTTCCAGTTGTCAAAGCAAACTGGATGCAAAGAGGACAGTTGACAACATATGAGAGCAGGTTTGCATTTCAAGAGCAGGTCTGATGCCCAGCTGAAGCATTATTTTAAAAAGCAATTGAGTCCCCCTTGCATAGGTGCCGTTGTCTATAGTGTATAGATATATTATACAAATGTGGCTCAGTGGTAAAGAATCCACCTGCCAATGCAAGTTCGGTCCCTGGGTAGGGAAGATGCCCTGGAGGAGGAAATGGCAACCCACTCCAGTATTCTTGCCTGGAAAATCCCATGGATAGAGGAGCCTGGCAGACCACAGTCCATGGGGTCAAAGAGTTGGACATGACTTAATGGACTGAACAACAACAATCAAGGTGTTAACAGGAATCTAGCCTGAGAGAGTTGCCATATTCCATAAATGAGCCCAAAAAGTACTTCAAGGTTTCCAAAAAATTGAGCACCAGGATAATGTGCATAAGGCACCGTGTTCCTGGAGCTCTCTCAATTTCACTTAATGTTGGTTAACTTGGAAAGCCTGGTGCAAATGCCGCCTCCTCTAGAAAGCCGTTTCCATTGCCCTGTCGCTCCACGGCTCCTCTGCAGATGGCAGTGCCGGTCCCTCCCTCGCCGGGTCTGGTCAGTTCTTGACGGGTCCCTTGCTCTTGTGCCATCACCTCATCAAGTTTGGAAGCTTCTGGCCAGAGATCACGGTGCAAATCTGGGGACTTGGGGCTTTGCTGGGTTATATCAGTAGTAGGTCCTCTGTGAAGGATCTCTGTTGACTAATTAGAAGAGATGGTGGCCCCATCTGGAGATCAATAATTCTGAATGGAGTTCATTTCTTATTCCTGTTTATCTTGCGAGTCAGATCAAGAAGCCATTGGAATCATAGCATTTATTCATGGAAGGGCTAACACAATCAGTGCTGATGCTCACTCAGTGTATTGTTGAGCTAAACTGATTCTTGTCCCCTGCCCCCCACCCCCACCGGCATATTAAGACTTTCTCAGTGAAGGAAGCAAGATATTGATGGATATTCACCTGCAAACTCCTTATTCCTTGATAGACTGGTAACTACTGTTTTTTTTTTTTTTTAATGGAGTTTATTTTTAAAATATTTTATTTACATTTATTTTTGGCTGCTTCGGGTCTTCATTTGGGGCTTTCTCACTGCCGCAAGCCAGGGCTACTCTCTAGTTGAGGTGTGCTGGCTTCTCATTGTAGTCGCTTCTCTCGTTGTAGAGCACGGGCTCTAGAGTGTTTGGGCTTCAGTAATTGCTGCACGTGGCCTCTATAGTTGTGACTTGTGGGCTCCAGAGCTCAGGCTCAGTAGCTGTGGTTCACGGGCTTAGTTGCCCCAAGGCATGTGGGATCTTCCTGAATTTATGTCCCTTGCATTGCAAGGCAGATTCTTAACCACTGGATCACCAGGGAACCCCTGGTAACTACAATTTAAGGCACACTGACAAAGAACGTCTAGTCTTCATGTTCTTTGTTTTACAGATGTGTACTTTCACTTTGAGAGAGAAGTAACTTGCCCAAGATTTCACAGCAAGAAATGGAGCTCCAATTGATACCTGAGCTCCAGGTCTATGATAATAATAAAACAAGAGCAATGGGGTTGCCCATAACTTCCACACACATTATCACACTGCATCCTGGGGTGGCCTGGGTGGAGCAGAAGGGGTAACTGGAACTGGGTCCAAACCTAGCTGCTTCCTACCTGAGGCTGTGTCGTCTCTGAGATGAGGTTCAGGAGAATTCTTATGGTCATGTGAAGACTCTGGGAGATGAGGAATAAAGCATCTGGCATCTCAGCCCTCAAGGCTCCACTGTCAATTCTAGTGTCTTCCTCTACTTCGCTTTCAATTATTATTGTTATTATTTATTTTTGGTTGCACTGGGTCTTTGTTGCTGCACATGGGCTTTCTCTAGCTGTAGGCTTCTTATTGTGGTGGCTTCTTTTGTTGCAGAGCACAGGCTCTAGATGTGCAGGCTCAGTAGTAGCCCAGACTTAGTTGCTCCGTGACATGTGGAATTTTCCCCGGACCAGGGATGGAACTGGCGTCCCCTGCATTGGCAGGGATCCTATCCACTGGACCATCAGGGAAGTCCGGGTTATTATTTTTTAATTGAGATATAATCGTCCTTCCCCTTGTTAGTCCCTTTTTACCCTTTTCCTCTTCCTTAATTTGTTGACAGCATACTCAGAGGTCAGCACTAGTGGAGACACTGGGATTCAGTGTTGGAATTTATGGGGTTCCAGTCCTCCAGGGCTCACACCAGCTGGGGCATGCAGACAAAAGAATGAATGATGGGAAAGTGTATCTCTGGTGGTTTGCACTGTCCCTTCACATCTAGGCGACAGCTTCTCCAGCATTAGGACTCTCTACTGCTTTATTTAGACCATTGCTCTTCTTGCAAAAGAGCATCCTTCAGCTGTTTGAAGGAGAGGTGTAAACACAGAGAAGAGAGAGGTACTCTGTCCTCTGACCTCCCCGGGGCTTGTGGTCTCCGAGGATAACCAGAACAGGACATAGACAACAGCCCCCGGTCTGCTCCTGGACAATGTAGCACCCTGCAGGGAGAGAGGCAGACAGAAGGATTGCTACTCCACGTGAGTCACTTCACTGTCAAGTTGTCAGAAGGCAAGAGGATTCAACTGAGTTTGTCTGGAGGAAGAAGGTTCCAATAGGCTAGGGCCGTCTGAAGCCTCAAGTTCCCCATGGGTCCTCAGAAGGCTGTTTGATACTGGGCAGGCAGGGGTCCTCAATGGTGGGATAGGGGCTAAGAATCGGAGGCCCTCTGTCTACCCAACTTGTGGAAACTTGAAGGGCTGGAGTGTGAGCCTGGCAACCCACCCCGCCCCACAGTAGATATAACTTAGCAAGTGTCCCCAGCCCCCACCTCTCCCCTGAGCACAAAAGCCTGTTGTTTGGGAGCTCAGAGAATGGACACAGACCATCCTGTCTTCTCTGTGTCATTAACGTAATCTATTTGATCTTGAGGGTGGATTTGTTTCAGTCTCTCAAGTCATCTGGGGGAAGGAGCGGGGTATTTCTTCTGACTTTGAAAAGTAAAGTGAAAGGGTTAAACGTGAAAATTAAGCCCAGGCGGAAATCCGTCTCAGGTCCTCTTCTCCTTGTTGGAAAAGAGCTGATGCTTATTTTATAACTATGGGAGTTCACCTACTCTTTGGCATGAAAGTATTTGTTATCATCATTGTTGACAATATCATACTTGTTTACTTGTCTATATGGGGTTTCCCAGGTGGTTCAGTGATAAAGAATCAACCTGCCAATGCAGGAGCCACTGGAGACTTGGGTTCTGTCCTTGGGTTGGGAAGATCCCCTGGAAGAGGAAACTGCAACCCATTCCAGTATTCGTGCCTGGGAAGTCCCATGGACAGAAGAGCCTGGTGGCTGCAGTCCACAGGGCTGCAAAGAGTCGGACACGACTGAGCACACAGGCATGCACACATATCTATACACCTTGGCTCATATTCAGAAGGATTGTGGCATACCAGTAAAACAGGTTTGCAATGAATAAAAGAATCAATGGCTAAGACTAAATAAAGATAGAAGGAATAAGATGGTAACAGAGAAAAGATTAGAAGACAGAATTTGCCCTCGGAGAGCCTGAGTAGTAGCCGGATGTGGGCCAGGACTCAGAGCTCCTAGTAGCTATAGTAATAAGAGAAAGACTCACAGACATGGTTCTCTGCATCAGCAAGAAACAAAGCTGCACCAGGACTTCCTGTGATCCAGAGGCTAATCCCATGCAGGAGCCTGGGTTTGATCCCCTAGTCAAGGAACTAGATATCATATGCCCCAAAAACAAGAACCTGCATGCTGCAATGATGACTGAAGATCTTGAGAGCTACAAATACGACCTGGTACAGCCAAATAAATAAACAAATACAAAAAAGAGAGAGAGAGAAACAAAGCTGTCATTGAAAAGAAGGCTTTGTAGGATGTATTGAAAAATACCAATAAAATCTTCACAAAGAGTGAAATATATATTGATATTGGCCCTTTGGGGACTCAAATTCATAAATATTTTTAGAGTAGCATTTGCCAAATTGTGTTCACTGATGGTGGGAGGCATTAAGACATCATCACAGTGGCTGGAGAAGCATGGTTAATATTCACATTCATTCCACTCTTCAAAATTTACAACGCACCCACCCTCCTGAGAGCTCAGAGGAGTGTACAGAAAAGAAAGCTGGCACAGACGATCATCTCCCAAGGGCTCTGCTTGGTGAGACCACCCGGAGGTTCTGACCTCGGTCCCAGTCTTCCCCAGGAGAGACCATACTGGGCCTTCGGAGCTTAGTATTTGAGAGAGACAAACCTCTGTGGCCCGCACCGACTGCTCAATCAGGGTAACATCTCTGCCAGCAAACCTTGGTCTCTGTTTTACCAAAGACTCCCCCATGCAACCAGGTGAGTGGACATGGATGGAAGTGGGGAGAGAGGGAAACACCTTTGACCACCTGGGTCCCAGCACTCACAATAAAGTGTGATGAGTACATGATGTGTGTCTGTGGGGTCTCCGCAGGGGACACAAGGCTGGCAATTCTGGGTAGGCTCTTGAGGAAGTGACACTTCAACAGAGATGTGAAGAACTGGCAGAAGTTACATGAAGGGAAAGGTCTGAGGTCCCATTTGGGGCCTGGCTGGCTGGAGCAAATGGTCCGAATTGGTTTTGGGTGGAACAAATGGCGGGGAGAGAGGCAGCTGGTGAGGAAGAAGCAGGAGATAGCAGGCCCGGGTGGCCAGTTTGGGTTTTTTTTGTCTAGGGACCCTTGGGGAGATGGCAGGACTTTCCAGATAGAAAGAGCCTCTAATGCTGATGGCTTGCGACATGGGGTGGGGGTGGGGGTGGGGTACACATATGGGCTGCAGACTAGAGCCAGGATTCTAAGCAACTCACTCAAGGCAGTTGCTGCAAGAAAAGGGCAGAGCGCTGGCCCTCGACCCTCAGTTCCAACGAAGATTGGGGGACATGACAGGCTCTCCTAGCTCCCTGGAGGACTAGTGCTCCCCGGGCTGGACGTCAGAACAAATTAAGGGCACTGGTCTCACAAGCTCCACCTGGCCAGCAGCTTGGTCAAGCCAGGCTGGCAGGAGGGACGTGTCCCCAGCAGCACACTGGACCTTGGCCACTGGCCTTGGAGCAAGAAAGGGTCTCTTGGCCTGGCTTTTGTGAGCAGTACACAAGAGTACAAGAGACTACAGCAAACAAAGACCCAGGTCAGGGTCATGGTTTGAGGTTTTCTGTGCTCACCAACATGGAAAACAGAAGCTTCATGCCCAGTGAGAATCACGGCTGTTTTACAGAAACTGCCAGAGGCAGTGGGGGTGGGGATGGCCCACCACATCTTGTGTTTCTATTTTGCTAAGTGTGCTCATAGGATGATCTCATTTGCTTTCTTAGCCTGTTTCAGCTGCTATAACAAAAGAGACGTGGAGAACTTGAACAGCAGACATTCATTTTTCTGAGGTCTGGAGAAAAGGATGTAAGGATGACAGATTTGGTGTCTGGAGGTGCTCGGTTTGTGGCCTAGTTGTCTTTTTGCTGTGTCCCTACATGGCAGGAAAAAGGAAGGGAGCTCTCAGGGGTGTCTTTTGCAAGGGCACTAATTCCATTCATGAGGGCTCCACCCTCATGACATAATCACCCCAAAGGCACTATACCATCACACTGGGTGGGAGTGGGGTGTTAGAATTTCAACATAAGGCTATTGGGAGGACATAAATATTTGATCTATGTCAAACCTCACAATACTATGTGACAGTGGGATTGTCATTGTTATATGCCATTCTCTGGTCTGACTCTGCGACCCCATGGACTATAGCCCACCAAGCTCCTCAGTCCATGGAATTCTCCAGGTAAGAAGAGTGGAGAGGGAGGCCATTCCCTTCTCCAAGGGATCTTACTGACCCAGGGATCAAACCCAGGTCTCCTGCTTGCATTGCAAGTGGATTCTTTACCATTTGAGCCACCAGGGAAACCCTTTTATCTGAGCAACCTTCCTGAATCTCCATATCTGGGCCAGATGTGCCCTCTGTTTTTTGTTTCCAGGGCATCCCCTCTCACAGCACTTATGCCACATTCAGATCATTTGCTTCATTTGTATTTTTCATTGAAGACAAAAGCCTTGCATCAGCTCACACATGGACGTCTAGCACCCAGACCGGTGCTGGGCACCACACAGCAGGGCTTAATCAATATTTGATGAATGCATGAGTAAAAAGTTTAACTTTCCCATAGTAAAACAAACAGCAACAGCAACAACAACAAACAGACGCTCTGGCCTCAGGAAAGCTTGCTCCACCTCTGGGGCAGCTGGGCTGGTGGATCTAACTGTGGTAAACACACACATTGGATCCACTCATCTAGACTGACATGCACGGGGGTTTCTGGCATCTAGCCACCAGTCTAAACTTGTTGGGATCCTGGAGCAAGCCATTATTATGTTGAATTATGCAAAGAGTCAGTGGCTGGAATTCAGTGTAGATATTAGCCACAGCCTGATGATGCTTTGTGAAGGTGGGGGCATGAGTAGAATTAAAAAAAAACTAACTTATTAAAAAAATGATATATGTTTGCTACTGAAATGTTGGCAACTCATTGGAAAAGACCCTGATGCTGGGAAAGATTGAGGACAGGAGGAGAAGGAAGCAACAGAGATGAGATGGTTGGATGGCATCACTGAGTCAATGGACATCTCTTGGAGCATACTCTGGGGGATAGTGAAGGACAACGGAAGCCTGGCATGCTGCAGTCCATGGGGTCAAATTGGACATGACTTAGTGGCAGAACAACAACAACAAGTATTATAAACACAGATAAGCAAAATGGATAAAATAAATGAGTCAAATGATTTTTCTATCATTTAGAGGTATTGAGCACCAGTGTCTGAGGCTCACTGGGTATCTCCTCTGTCTCCTCCCAGCACTGTGACTTCAGGGCAGGCTGGCTGCTTACACGGCAGCTCAGGATTCCAAAGTTCCAAGTCCCAAGAGATAGTTAGGTGGAAACTCTATTATCTCTTGTGAGCTTGCCTTGAAAGTCACTTGGCCTCATTTTCACCAGATTCCACTGCTGGTAGCAGTTGCAAAACTCAACCTGGGTTTGAGTGGGGATAACATGGACTCCACCACTCCATGGAGGAAGTTTATCATCCCAGGGTAGAAGAAGCACATGGGATGGAGATGTACTTACATGACCATCTTTAAAAAAAAATCACTGTTCAGGAATGATCTCAGTATCTATTGTTAAGTGAGGCTATGGTTATTTCCATCAGAAGTCCTTATTGTCACACTAAAGAAAAAAAAAATTCTTGACCAAATCATACATAAGCATATCACATCATACAATGTGTCTCAGGTTTCTAAAATCTGAGCAGAAGCCCATTTACTGGTTGCTCACAATATCCTCTTGGAGGTCATCACCCTTATGGAAACTGAAGTCTAGAAGGGAATAAAAAAGCATTTCTGCAGTGTCAGCCCCTGATGGATCTGGAATATTTAGATGGACCTAAATATCCTTCTTCCGTCCTGGAGGTCTGGCCTGTCCTCCAGGTAACACCACTTGTGATCAAAGTCCTCTCCCAGAAAATTGTAACACTGACCCAGGAAGTAAGACTTCCTTTTTAATGTTTTAACTTTAGTGTGGCCTTCAGTCTTTAGAATGGTTTATACTGAGTAAATATTAACCCAGTGCTGGATGAGCAGGGTTTTATTAGCTGGAGGAATGCTTGGCAGAAGGGGCTAGAGGAAAGGGGTGGGTTGTCCAGTCCAGCATTTGCGGATGGCACCCAATTCTTGGCTGAGCAAATATCTAATAGCTTTTGAAACTTGCTGGGCAGTCTCGGGGGAGAAGGGGGTGGTGCCTACCTCTTGGTGAAAATATCAGAACCAGTCAGTCAGTGATGTGGACTCTTGAAAGACCACTGAAGGCCCTTATACCCTTATATTTGGAGACTCTGCCCAATATGTTACATCTACATTTCATGTCACAGGGTTAGTCTTCTGCTATAAAAATTCATATGAACTCCCACAATTTTGCCTTTGAAATTATTTAACTATGGGTAGCATCATTAATTTTGGAGAAGGCAATGGCACCCCACTCCAGTACTCTTGCCTAGAAAATCCCATGGATGGAGGAGCCTGGTGGGCTACAGTCCATGGGGTCGTGAAGAGTCGGACACGACTGAGCAACTTTCACTTTTCACTTTCTTGCATTGGAGAAGGAAATGGCAACCCACTCCAGCATTCTTTCCTGGAGAACCCCAGAGACAGGGGAGCCTGGTGGGCTGCCATCTATCAGGCTGCTCAGAGTTGGACACGACTAAAGCGACTTAGCAGCAGCAGCAGCAGCATACTTTATTTACAGTAAGTTCAATTTTTCTTAGCCTGTGTGGAAATTCATGCAAAACCAGAAACTGTAAACTGCACATTGTTTTCTAACGTAATGAAAATTTCATGAGTGATAAATTTAATGATTAAAGAAGTGGCAGATGACATAATGTTACATTTTTAAAGATATTTAATTAAACATTCATTTTGATTTTGCAGTTTTTGAATTGTGTTTGAGAGCATAATTTTTTTTAATGCTTTCAGATATTTGGTAGGATCCTGAAAAGCTTAGAAGCCAGATCCTGCAGCTATGGGCCCTGACAGAGGAGATGATTCTGGTTGCAATGAGGCTAATTCTTCCCCAATGAAAAGAGCCCCCAGAGTCCCTATGGTTGTGTATTTCAAGTTGAAGCTAGCAAGAGAAATCATTCCTCACCACGAGTTCTCTTTGGGATCAAATGTGTGCTCTCATGCTGCTCTAGCGGATCAAACTGGGCCAGGAAGATATACAAAGAATTCTGGAGAATCTGAATTCTCCGTCATCAGTTCAGGTGGATCAGTTCTGACGATCAGTTCACATGGATCTGGAATGACATTGGGAAAGAGAATCTGATGGTAGAAAAACTCTTACAGCAAGAAAATGGACCATTGGAGGGATTTGCCTAAGTTCTATCATGGAACGGAGTGGAGGTAAAGAATGAAACTTATTTTGCTAAAAACCCAAGCTGCGGTGTGGTAGAATCTCTGTTTCATTTCATGTGGTCCTCCAACATCTTTTCAAGATACTCTTCCCATTTTACCGATTGGACCAATGCGGCTCGAAAGGCTAATATTTGCTCAACATGATGCAGGGACAGGAGCCTGGGGTCTGCCTAAATCCCAGGCTCTTGTCTTCCTGCCATGGTGATGGATAGAAGTGTTTGCAATTTTTGGAGGAAATGAGCAGCATGTTTTGAGGCTTGTGCTTGGAATACCGGTGGGATTAAGGGAATTACAGGAGCAGTAGCTTTTGGATTTTTCCGTTTGCAGAAACCACAATCCTCTAACAAACACTCAGCGTGAAAGACCTGGAAAGAAGTAAATCAAGGGCTTAGAAAGAGGCAATCCAGCCTTTTTCTAGAGACACGGAGGCAAGAACCCAGTTGGTCAAGTCAACAGTACTCATGGAGTATCAACCCATACAGGAGGTCCCTGTATGTCCCTAATGTCTTGTTCTTGGGTCCTCTGTCACAGGTAGATACAGAAGGGGTGGGAAAGAGCTCTGGCCTGGGAGTCAGAAGAGTACACTCTGCAAACTCCTCTTCTGTTCTCTGGCTGTGAGGCCTTAGACAAACGAGTGCACCTCTCTGAACCTCTGTTTGTAAGATGGAGATGATGATTCTCGCTCAGCCCATCTCCCAGGCCTGTGATATTTCCAAAGATCCTTGTGTGGGGACTCATCCCCATGACTTCTAGAGTGGACTCCGGTTGAAGGCAAGAGTGGGGTCTTATTTATCCATCCTCAGCATAAGGCCTGACACAGAGCATGCAGGCACTTGGTGAGTGTGGGATGAATAAGACCATAGGTTTCTTAAATTCCAGCTGAAACACAATCCTTCTTTGACATTTTTTTTTAAAATTTTTGACTGTGCTTGGTTTTTGTTGCTGCGTGGGCTTTTCTCTATAGTTGTGGCAGGAGGCAGCTACTTCCCGTTGCTGTGCACAGGCATCTCCTTGTGGTGGCTTCTCTTGTTGCTTAGCATGGGCTCCAGGTGTGTGGGCTTCAGCAGTTGCGGTTCCAAGGCTCTAGAGCACAGGTTCAGTAGCTGTGGCCCTCGGGCCCAGTTGCTCCTTTGCTTTTGGAATCTTCCCACATCAGGGATTGAACCCCTGTCTCCTGTGGGTCCTACATTGGCAGATGAGTATTTTTTAAAATGTATTTATTTTTGATTGAATAATAATTGCTCTGCAATGTTGTGCTGGTGTCTGCCATACATCAACATGAATCAGCCATAGGTGTACACATGTCCCTTCCCTTTTGAACCTCCTTCCCAGCTCCTACCCCATCCTGCTCCTCTAGGTCATCACACAGCACCAGGCTGAGCTATGGCAGGTGGATTCTTTACCCCTGAGCCATCAGGGAAGCCCTATACCATCCTTCTTAATGTTTATGGACCTTCACTGGGATCTTCCTGCTTGTTGCCACTTTCAACGATAAAGGTGGCTTCTTTTCAAAGATTCAAACTCTTCTACACTGACCAGGAGTCCCTTTTTGAGGTACAAGATGCTTCATTAAGATCAACTTGGTTTGCAAAACACCTTTATAACTCTTTCTGTGAAAGCTTAATGGATCCTGCTGCCAGATTCCTGAAAAGAAAGTTTCTCTTTTTCATTAGAGCTGAGTTTTCACAAATAAATATTCTCTTTTAATCCATACCACCAACTAGGCCACGACCCTTTGTAATTCCCACAACCACAGTGCCCTCGGCCGCCAGCTCTGGAAGGGCCCTTGGGGGTTATAAATTCTTACTCTCCTCTTCTAGAGAAGAGTTTGCTGCTTAGTAAGAAGGAACTTGCTTGAGGGAGTAAAAAGAGTCAGTTTTGGAGTTCTGTCTAGTTTCTTCAACTCAGTGGAAATGACTTTTCTTCCAGGGTATCTCTGGAGAAAGCCCGCGCTCCTTTCTGAATCCACTGGGCCTCCACTCTGGGCCCTGAAGAAGCTTCCTTGTCTGATGCTTCCTAGTTCTGCCAGAATTAAGGGTGTTTCCTGGTGCACACTTGCCTGGGCCCTCTAGAAGGAGCACACACATGGATGTATTCACAGTCCAGCTGCTGGTGAGAATGGCCAGTGTCTCGCCTGGCCCTGGTGCTCCACAGTGTGCTAGGAGGGATTTCCCTCCCTCCCCCAACCATATCCTCTCAGGGCTGCAGGAGAGGATGGGTGCCCCGGAGGTCGCGCCTGAGAACAGTGGCTGATTAATGGCCACGGGGGCGGTCCTGACTGGCCTGAGCAGGACCTTGATCTGGAACACGCGGGGGTTATTGGCTGCAATCACAGATTAGTCAAATTCCCAGCTGGCGTCTCTGAGCGGGGAGTTACCCGAGAAAAGGCCTGCTACTTCCTTCCTCCTTCACTAAAACAGGCCTGGAGGATGAGGCCCTTGTACTGTAATTACACGGAGGCAGGAAGCAAATAGCTAAGACCTGTCTCTGAGTGAGGAAGGAAGGAAAACATCCAGGGCTCTGGGGAACCTTCATCTTCTGTTCTGGAGGCCCTGGAATAATAAGACGCACTGTCTTCTCCCGGACCTTTAAGCCCGGTGCGTAGGTGTTATCGGCCTTAGTCTACAGATAAAGGGATGGCGCGGTATCCATGGCTACGGCGATGCCAGAAAGCTGGGTCACCAAAGTGGGACTGATGGACGCCTCCGCCTGACTACAGCCTCCCCAGGCTTCTCTACTTCTTTCGTTAACTCAAGGTGCCCAAGGATGCCCAAGCAAGGAGGCTGCAGTCCGGCATGCTTTCCTCAACTGTCCGTGCTCCTGGGGGAGGGGAGGGGTACCTCCTCCTCTGCCTAGAGGGAGGGGCTCCCTCTTCTTTGCCCAAAGGCATGGATTCTGAGGTTCTGAAGACTGCATCTGCCCCTGCAGGGAAGCCGTCTCTACTTCCCCAGATAGACCAGCGGTGACCTGACATTAGCTGTTATTGCTGTCACATTTCTGAGCCTCAGTTTTTATCTTGAGAAGTGGGACTCCCGCTGTCACCATCCCTGGACGCTCCCTATAGCAGGGTGGTCTCCATGGGGCTGTGTGTAGAGGCAGCGTTGACTACCGGATGCTTGGGTCCTGACATAGGGCGAGGTGACCCGCTCCCTAGACTTTTCCCTCCCTGGGTCCCTGGTACTTCTTCCTGGTCATTCTAGTACTGAGGCTGATGTCCGTGAGGGCAGGTTGCCTGGCCTGGACTGTGTGGGGGAGGGTATGGGGGACCAGTTCTTCCCCACTTGGCTTCCAGAAAGAGCTCCATGCTCATTGTGTCTGGTTTCAGCATAGGCCAGGAGGCAGCGATGCAGCAGCCCATGGCCCCTTTCCCCCTCGGAGTGTGAGGTTGTCAAGAGAAGGTCCGCCCTGGCCCTGCCTTTGGCTTCCCCTCTCACCTGCACGACTGGCAGCCCCTGGAGGCACCCTGCCTTTCGTACAGGGTCTTCCCTCTTACAACTGTCTCCACTCCCTTTCTCAGCCCTGTGTGTGTATCTCGTCACTCAGTCGTGTCCAACTCTTTGTGATCCTATGGACTGCAGCCCGTGAGGCTCCTCTGTCCATGAGATTTTCCTGGCAAGAACACTGGAATAGGTTGTCATTTTTTTTTCTCCTCCAGGGGATCTCCCTGACTCAGGGATCAAACCAGCATCTCCCACGTCTCCTGCATTGCAGACGGATTCTTTACCACTGAGCTACCAAGGAAGCCCTTTCTCAGCCCTGCAGACTCCTATTTGTTCTTTAGGACTCGCCTGCCTTGCTCGAGTGCGCGCCTAGACCTCCGAGGGTGCGCAATCCTCCACTGAGCTGAGCTCAGAGCACCTAGCATAGGCCTGCGCACAGAAGGTTCTCTGCTTCTGTGTTTTGAACAAACGGGCAAGTGCCTGCCTGAGGGGTTCTCACGGGTTCTTTGTGACCTTGGCCTGCTCCCCTTTCCTGTGGGGCTGCAGCTTGCAGGGCCTGGCCCGGGAAGCCCTCCTTCCCTTCCTCACAGGCACAGGCCCATTAAGCCGCCATCTTCTCTCACCTCATTATCACCTTGGCCTGGGGTGCCCAGGGAGGCCTGAGCCCCTGGGGATCCAGGGCTGTCCCCTGTGCCTCTAGAAGTGTTGCCCTGGGAAGGTCAGATAGAGAAAATCCCAGCGCCTAGGGGGAGTGTCTTCCCTGTCGGTTTGAAAAAGGCCATCTCTCCTCAAACTCATTATACTCACCCCAGGGAGCAGCGGGAGCCCTGGGGCCAAGGCACCTTCGGGTGGGCGGCTTCCCAGAGCCGCTGTGGCCTTATCTCCGCGGCTGGGAGATAAGACCCCAGGGCTTGGCTCTCGTGCTGAGCGGTGGATGGGGGAGCAGGAACCATAAAGCAGGGCGGGACTGACAGTTTAGGATGGAATCCTGGGAAGCCTAAGCTTTGAACTCTACCCTCGGAGGGAGGGGCCCTTTATGACCGGGCTACTCCAGGGCTGGTGAGACAGGAGGGCTCTTAGGGCCGGCTTGAGGCCCCGGTCTGCAGGGTGAGACCCCAGAGCCCAGGGAGGTGGGACCAGTGGCGGAAACGGCTCCATCCCGATTTATGGACTTGTAAACGACACCATTAAGAGGAAGCCCTCACCTTGGCTGGAAACAGCTGTGTGAGCCCGCAGTAAAGCTGGCAGTCGGCCAACCAACGCCTGGCGTCCCCGGGTGGGGGAGGTGGTAGGGGTGGGATATAAGGCGGTGCCAGGGACCCCATCCCCCGCCTGCCTCCCAGCTGTGCTGTGGGACTTGAGTTTTGACCATTTGTGAGATGGGGGCTGATTATGGAAATAATGACTAAATATTCTCTCCCAACTCCCCAAAAGGACAAGAAAAATTGCAGAAATCTTTGAGTCATTACGTGCAAAGTCAGCCCCAAGAAATGCCACCAAGAGGAAGTGCAGGTACACAAAAAAAGTGGTGGTGGTGGGGTGCTTAGAGTTGGCTGCTTATGGGGCCAAGAGATGAGCCCCTGAGCCTCTCAGGTGTCAGATCTGCTTTTATATGAAAGTGGCCATAGCGATGCCCTTCTAAGGGTGGCTGCAGTGATTCAGCGAGAGAAAGGAGAATGACTTGACTTTTGATGTGCTCAAGAAGTGAGAGATCTTGGGCTTCCCCTGTGGTCCAGTGACTGACTCTGAGCTCCCAAAGCAGGGGGCCAGGGTTCGATCCTTGGTCAGGGATCTAGATCTCACATGCCGCAAGTGAAAGAGCCTGTGTGCTACAACAAAGATCGAAGACCCCATGTGCCTCAGTGGAGACCCAGTACAGGCAAATAAAAAAATAAAAATACTTAAAAAGAAAGAAGTGAGCAATCGTTTTCTCTTCAGATGACAGCAAAACAAAATGGAAACGTGGGACCTGGGCTCTTTTTCTGTGTATGTTCCCATGGAATTAGCTAATGTGGCAAAACCGAGACAAGACTCCCAGCTGCCTGAGAGCAGGGACAGCCCTGTCTGGCTCAGTTTTATTTGCTCAGTTGCTAATAAAAATCTGGTCTGGAACATGGAGAATGCTTTCAGTAAAGGTTTGGTGAATGAATAAAATAGGGAGCGAAAGGAACAAGGAAAGGTGGGAGGGAAATAAAGTTATTTTTCCTCTGGACTCAGACTAGGAGTGGGAACCCAGAGGAAAGAAGGGACATTTGCTGGTCCCCACTTTGATCCAGTACATCATAAAGCTGGCTTCTCACAACAACCAGCAGGGCCCTAGGATAACTGCCCAAGTGCTGTCTTGTTAAAGAACAGGTAGATTTGCAGATCTTGTGGGCATGTTATTCACTCTGCTGCAAATAACTTCTGTGTCCCCTGTTTTCTTCTCTCAAATGATGAGACTTAAATGAGATAATGTGAGTAAAGCTGTGAACACAGTTATTGGGAAACAGCAAGTGTTCGATACATGTTGGATATTATTAGACTTCAGGATGGAAGACTTGGCTCAGCATCGTTAAATAACTTGGCCAATTCACAAAGCTACCAAGTGTCACAGCCTGGATTCCCACTTGGCTGTTAAAGCTCCTGCCCTGGATTCTGCCAGGTTCAGGAGCTGATGAGACACCAGAAGGGTGATGCATGGACTGCCTCCTCCCCCTCAACTAGGGGTCTAGGAATCTATCATCAGATATAACTACCAAATAATTCTTTTGCCATATAATTTACATGCTGAGGTGCTAAAAACACTGGGGCCATGAGAATCCTTATCTTGGCAGGAGAAATACCTTCATTCATTAAGCAGCCACCAAGCAGGTAAATAAACAAACACAAATCAAAAGGAGACAAGATATCAGGCAAACATTTCCAGAGCCCTTGCTGGCAAGCTTGACCCAGAAGAGAAGGGGACCTCACTCTCTCCGACTCCACCACACCCACACGGCCCTTCACCTCCCACCTCCCTGGGATCAGTGTTTGCTACTCACTGACTGTGGGGAGTGGACGGTCCTCAGTGTTGTGTGTTGCAGGAACATTAGTTTCATAAGAGGCATGACTCTGAGGGACTTTGAGTTCAGATAAATTTGGGACAAACTGTGTTACACACACAATGACTCCATTCCTACAGGTTTTTCCCTGAGCTTTTATAGGCTCTCTGAACTGGAGACTCCATTGGGGAGCTGGCCTCGGTGGTGCCCCAAGTGCAGATGACTAGGAAAGTCTTCTATTCTATTTTTTCAGCAACCACCTATTAATATGCATTAATCCTGGGCAAAAGTCTGGGGAGGCTCCTTAGCAGGGAAAAGATGGGGACACAGGCTTTCTAGGAGGCCCTCCTGGCCCTTCCACAGGCAGTGGCTCCAGGATCCCTTTGGCATTGCCTGGAAGATAGCAAATCTCTTTGCCAAAACTCTTGGGGACGCCTGGGATGCCGTACTGCCTTCCATCTCTGGGCATCAGTTTCTCATCTGTGTCACAGGGAAACAGGATGACATGCGACATTGCCCATCATCTGTAATTCTTTAATGATCCCCAGTGAAAGGGATTCCTCAACCCAGGAATTACCAGGGTGCCTCTGCGTCTGAGAGTCTAGTGTGATTTTTGCTGTGGCTTCAGTATTTTAAAACGCTTTGGGGGTTTACCACATGCCTATGTAGCTCTTACCACATGTCAGGCTCACAGATGTTGACTCATTTGATCCTCACCCCCAGTGCCAGTATAGGAAGTCACCTATATACACCCCCCTTTTACAGATGAGGAACTGAAGCCCAGAAAGAATTCGAATCTGAGCAGCCTACCTCCAGCGTCGGTCCACGCTTTGCTGTCTCTGAAAAACGACCCAAGTGAAACGGGTTTCAAGCTCCCAAATGGCTTTCCATCTTCTCAGGAAGGATGGAGTAAAGGCGGCAGAGAAGAAGGCTAATGTGTAGAAAATGGAGAAATGTTGGAGGGAAATAGGGCAGGAGGATTTGGGGATCTTGGCTCTCTTTCTATTTGGGCCAAAAAAAAAAGAGGAGGGTGTTTGGGCACTTTGGCTAGAATTGGCTCAGCCCCTGATTCACCTAAGATTCTGGTTTCTCTCTGCCTGGGGCACCGCCACTGCTCGTGACTTCCTGGCGATGCATCTAACAATTTCACATACTTTTCATTCTGTCTTGGGAAGTACCTGGAAGATGCTCACAGCCTGGACCTGGGAGTTCTGTTCTGGGTCCCAGATCAGCAGAGAAAACTCCAGAGAGACAGCTCACCTGTGCTTTGGCCTTACCTGCCACATTCCATTCTTCAGGTTTTAAAAGCCTCCTATTCTTTTACAAATCACTGGTTCAGGCCTAAATTATCCAGATAATGGAGCCACCTGGCCTGTCATTTTGTTGGCATAGACACCGTTTCTGTGTAATCTGAGAATATTCTATCTGCCGGAGTTTCTTCCAAAGGCATTATTTCTAACCTTCTTTAAGAAACAAATTTCCTGTTGCCATGGAGATCAGTTTTTCGGCTAATTTGCTCAGGCTCAGAAAGCCAGGGCTGAAAGCCGGTCTCTCCTGTTCCCTGATCGTCTACCCTGTAGAGTCCTGGGTTTTCTTCCTCCCAGAGGCTCCCAGACCCTAGAATCCTCTGAATAAGACAATTCAGGTGATGGTCACATTTGGTTTCAAATTTTAAAATCCTTGACATCATGTATTCAGACATTGTTGTTTTGTCTTAATGCAGAAACATAAAATAAAGATCCAGGGAGGCTAAGTTTTGTAAATACATGCCGTCTGGAATCTGTTTGTGACGGATTAAAATGAGAGATTTCAGAGCTAAAAAGACTAGAACATTCAGACAGCAGAAAAGGTGCTTCTTGGCGTAAACCTGGCCCCTGTTGAGGTGGACCAGCGGAGGCAGAACAGGACACACACTTTGCCTCTAGGGAGGTTGCAATCTGGTGAGAATTAAATTGCTTCAGAGCTCAGAGGATCTCAGCAAGCATCTCCTGTAATACTCTAATTTTACAAATTGGGGAAATTAATCTAAATTCTCAGAGCCGGCTCTCAGGAGATTTTTAAAAAACCGAAGTCTTAACTCTCAGTCACTTGGGACAAACCCTGCTTAGAGCCGGACCCCACACTGCCCCCTCCACCCGTCCCGCTGACATACTCTGCCCTCTGCAGATGCTACGTCCAGTTTCTCACCTCCGTGTCCTTGCATAGTGAGGTCCCACTCCCTGGATGCACTTTCACCTCACTGGACATTTTTTGCTGTCCTTCAAGATGCTCCACAAGTGATGCCTTTCTGGAATTCTCTAGGCTGGATCGGGCGTCTTCTAGAGCCTATCACACTGCTGCCATTGCTTGTGTGTTTGACCTTCTTGTCTGGTGGACAGTGAGTCCCTTGGAGATGGTGTTAGAGTGCCTCTGGAAAGACCCGGCACAGAAAACATGCTAATAAGTGACTGAAGACATCAAGGATCCCAACAGCAACATGTGAGAGCCTCCCACGCACCAGGCACTATGTCCATGTGTTAGCTGTGTCTTAGTCCATCCTGGTGGCTATAATAACTACCACAGACCAGGTGGCTTATAAACTGCAGAAATGAATCGCTCACAGTTCTGGAGATTGAAAGTTGGAAATCAGGGTGCCAGCATGGTCGGGTGAGGTCTCTTATCCAGGTTGCAGACAGTGGATTTCTGACTGTGTCCTTACATGGTAAAAGGGGTAAGGGAACTCTGGGGAAGGGGTAGGGTATCTCTTTTAAAAGGGCACATATCCCCTTCATGAAGGCTCCATCCACCCTCACTGGCTTAAGCACCTCCCAAAGGCCCCAACTACAAATATCATTGACTTTGGGGGTTAGGATTTCAACATGTGAATGCTGGGGGGACATAGACATTCAGACCCTGGCAGATTCACTTAATACTCTCCCTGATCCTAAGAGGTGGTATGATTATTACTCGGTTTTCCGTGAAGGAGACTGAAACACTGAAATGACTTGCTTAAGCTGCCCAGCTGGAGAGAGCTGACGTGTGTATCCGAATCCTGGTAATATGCCTTCAGATCTTCTACTTTTAGCAGCTACTCTGGATGACTTTCTGATCAACACACAGCCCTCTGCTCTAGGTATAAATCTTACTTTGCGGTTGAGGAAACGGGCACTTAATGATTGATACAAGGACTAGTCCAAGGTCACACAAGCTAGGATGTCTGGCTTGGAAGCAGATGGTCTTGTTGCTTCATTATACTACATCTAAACTGATGTGTGAAATGACATTGCAGGGACTATAAATGTTTTAGGGACAAATTTAGAAAACTTTCTTATTTTCCTTTACAGTCTCTGTAAGTAAATACTTCAGTTCAGAGCTAGTTCCCACTCTATAGTACAGAAAACCCCACAGTCTTTCTATTCTTTGTGTATCTGAGACATGGAACTAGAATGAGTTGGGGTGACGGGGGGTAGGGGTGGGGGAGAGGTCAGCTCTCTCCATCAGATGGTACCATCCTTGAGATCAAGAACACATGATTCTGTTCAGTGAGTTCAGTTCAGTCACTCAGTCGTATCTGACTCTTTGCGACCTCATGGACTGTAGCATGTCAGGCTTCCCTGTCCATTGCTATCTCCTGTAGCTTGCTCAAACTCATTGAGTCGGTGATGCCATCCAACCATCTCATCCTTTGTCATCCCTGTCTCCTCCTGCCTTCAATCTTTCCCAGCATCAGGGTCTTTTCCAATGAGTCAGTTCTTCGCATCAGGTGGCCAAAGTATTGGAGTTTCAGTTTTAACATCAGTTCTTCCAATGATTATTCAGGACTGATTTCCTTTAGAATTGACTGGTTTTATCTCCTTGCAGTCCAAGGGACTCTTAAGAGTCTTCTCCAACAGCACAGTTCAAAAGCATCAATTCTTTAGCGCTCAGCTTTCTTTATACTTCCGGGCTTCCCTGGTGGCTCAGAGGTTAAAGTGTTTGCCTGCTATGAGGGAGACCTGGGTTCCATCCCTGGGTCGGGGATATCCCCTGGAAAGGAAATGGCAACCCACGCTAGTATTCTTGCCTGGAGAATCCCATGGACGGAGGAGCCTGGTGGGCTACAGTCCACGGGGCTCACAAAGAACTGGACACAGCTGAGCATACATAGCATAGCATCCATAGGGAAACCCAGCTACCTGCAATATGTCCCTGATATGTGATGTTCCTTTTAATTGCTAGGGGATTGGGGAAATCTTTCTAGCTCGGAAGAGGGTGCTGGTTGGAGGAACTGTTAGGGTGATTGTGCTGTGGGTGCCACCTTCTCCTGGGGTCTCCATTTGTCCAGGTCAGGCTGGTCACTGGGTATTGCAATAATGGCTTCAGAAGAGAGCTGGCCTAAATCAGGCACCTCCTTCACTTTGTGTACAGTGGAAACACGAGGGTAATATCAACATGCTGATGACCTTGGGACCTCACTGACCAGCTAGTTTTCCTGGTCAGCCCTTGTTTTGCCCTAATGGTCACATTAGGTCCTGTTTGTTTCAGCCTTCAGCTTTCAATGCCCTCCTCACTGGGCTCCTGGAGACCCATCACTGTATGACTTTGAATCATCACATAACCACTGGCACTGCCTGCAGTGGGCTACAGATGGACTCTAGTTAATACCCCACAAGTATTACTGGCAAAGCAGTGTCAGTCCACGCTGTGGCATCATACCCAGCCGATGGGTTTGCTGGTGCTGGTCTAGGCCCAGCCAAATCAGGAGACCCCAAATGGTTAGGATGATAGGTTATCAGAGCATTGCTGCAGACCACACAGACAGCTGCCCAGAATCTCGCTGCTGTCCGCCTGGCTACCTAATCAGTCACCGTGACCTCCCCCAGCTGTTCTGACATTCCATTCTCAAGGTCTGAGGAATGCTCCCTGGTCAAACTAGATGTTACATTGTCCGTCCAGCAGATTCCTAGTAAGGGAAATGGAAACACACACATGGTGTGGTAGCCTCCATTTCAAGGATGAACAGAGCTGAGTCGCATTTGCAGTGAGACTTCGTGTTTGCAAAGGAGGCAGGGAGCGGGCCGTGTGAGAGGAGGATGCTGTTCATTGTTTAGTTACCAAAGAGTTTCTGTCTCTTTGTAATCTCATGGACTGCAGCATATCAGGCTTCCCTGTCCTTCACCATCTCCCAGTGTTTGTTCAAACTCATGTCTATTGAGTCGGTGATGCCATCCAACCATCTCATCTTCTGTGGGCCCCTTCTCCTCTTGCCTTCAATCTTTCCCAGTGTCCGGGTCTTTTCCAATGAGTCACCTCTTCTCATCAGGTGGCCAAAGTACTGGAGCTTCGGTTTCAGCATCAGTCCTTCAGGGTTTATTTAGGATTCAGCATCACAAAGCCAAAGAACCAAGAAAATCACTATCTAGAGGTAGCTGCTTGGGGTCAAGAACCTTGGAAGAGAACCTTCTTTCATCCCTTCAGGTAGGCATCCTCATTCCCAATTAATAGATGAAGAAACTGAGGTCCAGGGAGATTGCCACCTTGTGATGAATGACAGAATGAGCTAAGTCTGATTCCCAAGCCAGGCTTTTTTTTTCACTCTACAGTCTCACCAGAATCAGCCCCTAAACAAGGTTCATGTTCCGTGTTGTTCATTATACATGGAAAGAGCTTCTAAGGCTGTTGAGGTTGATTTGCATAATTCATTTTTAGAACATTAATTAGCCGGGATGTGTAATAGTTCTTGTGCCAATTTGTGTTTCAATTTCAAATGCAAATACAAATTAACAAATGTTATTCCTGTGGCACCTTAAGGATGAAACATTTGCTGCTCATCGTGAGTATTAATCTTTACATTTCTGAAACTATGGCTGATAGAAGCAATAATAGCTACTAATTTGCAGGACTGAGAAAAAAATTCTAGTCTGGTGGGGGGATGGGGTAGGTAAGAAGTAATTTTTTTTCAGTAAAAGAAAACTACAGTTAGGCAGCCATCCATCCATCCATATATACACCCATGCATTCAATAGTATTGAGTACCAACTAAGTGTCAGACTTTGTGGAAGGAGACAGAGATTATACAAGGGTGCACACACCTGGTGGGAAAGAGATTAAGGTAAATAAAGAAGTACACTATATTGTGATAGGGTTTAGAATGTGTGCAGATGTACAAGCTCAGTTTTGTCTGACTCTTCGCAACCCCATGTTCTGTAGCCCACCATCTTCCTCCATCCGTGGAATTATCCAGGCAAGAACACTGGAGTGGGTTGCCATTTCCTTCTCTAGGGGTTTAGATTAGACCCAAGCTTTTCAGAACAAAAAAGACTAGAAGGTGTCAGAAATGCTTCTGAGGAATTGGGTCACTGAGCAAGCTGAGTCTTGATGTGGAAGTTGGAGAAAGCCAGGTATAGGTGGATTCGTGGTGGCCAGAGTGAGGGGAGCAGTGAGAATATGGCGAGAGAAGTTTATGTGCGCCTGGTGGATTCAGGGAACGCCAAGCCATTTGGCCCAGCTGGAACTTAGGGGTATTTGGAGTGTGGTATCAGGAGTAAAATGAGCAGATTTGTCTGTAGTCTACATTTGCTTGAAATTCACCCTGCAGAACTTTGAGAGCCACTGTCTGAAGGAGCTGGTCAGACTGACAATTGGGAAAACTTACTCTGGAGCCCGTCTGGAGGATGTTTGTAGGAAGAAGGCTTTAGACTCGGAGTTAAGAGATGGTACGAATAACCCTTCAGGAGGGAAGCGATGCTGACAGGCGTGGCGGAGGAATTAGAGAGGAGGAGACATCATAAAGAGGTATTTTAGGAATCTAGTTATTGGAGAGTTACTAATTCTTCCTTCTGGGCTGTTCTACTCTCTGAAAAAGGAAAGGGTTGGTGAGATTAATTTCATTCCATTACTAATTTACTCAGCATGCATTCATTTCATACTTACTTTTGGTCAGTTCTATTCATGTGCTAGAATCTAAAGATGTTAAAGGACATAATCCCTGCTTCTAGGAAGTGTACAGTAGAATGGAAGGGTCAGAGATCACTCTTGCTATCTATCATGTGTGAGGAACTACCCCCAGTTTAGCATTTTCCCAGGGGGGCGCTAGTGGTAAAGAATCTGGGTTGGGAAGATTCCCCGGAGGAGGGTGTAGCAACCCATTCCAGTACTCTTGCCTGGAGAATCCCATGGGCAGAGGAGGCTGGCGGGTTACAGTCCGCAGGGTTGCAAAGAGTCAGACATGACTGGGGTGACTACGGACACACATAATCTCTTCTGATGCTATGGGCAGCTCTGTTTGCAGTTGGGTCGGTCTTTTGCTGACTGCTTTGGGTCTTTCGGGACTTCCCTGGTGGCTCAGAGGGTAAAGCGTCTGCCTACAATGTGGGAGACCCGGGTTTGATTCCTGGCTTGGGAAGATCCTCTGGGGAAGGAAATGGCAGCCCACTCCAATACTCTTGCCTGGAAAATCCCGTGGATGGAGAAGCCTGGCGGGCTACAGTCCACAGGGTCACAAAGAGTCGGACATGACTGAGTGACTAAACTTTCACTTTCACTTTGGGTCTCTCATGAGATTGGAATAAGATTGTATCCAGCAGTAGGATCTGCTGGGAACTTTACTGGAATGAAGTCTCCAAGATGGCTTCTTTCTCCTGCACACCTTAGTGGCCTGTCCTCACGTGGCCTCTCTCTCCATGTAGCATCTCATCCTCAAGAACCTCTCAACATGGCCGTTTTCTTCAGAAGAGCAGTTAGGCTTCTTAAACGGTGGCTGACTTCCAAGACCATAAAAGTAGAATCTTGCAGGGTCATTTTGGAATATTTTGTAGCCTAAAGTAATACACAGAGTTAATCTACATTCTTTGTGGCCGGGCCTGTAAGTGTGCTAACGTAGGAGAGAGTGATCCATTAGGGCCCATTTTTGGAGACAAGCTGTGAGAGACATACACTGACAGTCTTTGCAAAATAAAATAATACCTTAAAAAAGTTTTTATTGGAGTAGAGTTGCTTATAATGTGTTATTTTCTGCTCTACAGCAAAGTGAATCAGCCACATGTTTACATACATGCCCTCTCTTTTGGATTTCCTTCTCATTTAGGGTTGCCACAGAGCACTGAGTAGAGCTCTCTGTGCTATACAGTAGCTTCTCACTAGTTATCTATTTTATATATAGTAGTGTATCTATGTCACTTCTCTTTTTTTTTCCTATGTCACTTCTGACCCTTTGTGTAGTTAATGTGGCAGCCTTCTAGTAGGTTCTTATCTACACTATTGCTTCTTCACAACAGCCCTTCAAGCAGACATTACCATCCTTCCAAGGAAACTGAGATTCTGTTAAGTAGATTGTGGCCACAGGGTTAACAAATGTCTAAACCAGATCTGAATATCGATCCTTTGACCATAAAGCTCATACTTTCTTTACTCAGAAGGTTAATTTCACGATGCTATAAAAGACCCTTAGAAGCTCAGGGGACAGTACCTAGCCCTGTTCAGTGGCAAGTGGGTATATTTCATGGCTGTGAGGATACCTCATTTCTAAGCTTCTTCCCAGACCTAACACAGACTTAATACTTCAAGTAAGTCACTGACGGCCTAGGGTAAATGAAATTCCATTGGGTGTTAACTTTCCGAAGGATATGGCAAAAATGCCTTGGTACTCTGAGACTCAGGCTAGAACAACAGGCTTTTAAGACTGACCCCAAATTGTCTTCATACTTAAATAGTGTGAATCTGGAAACTGTTACACCACACACCGCACATGGAATGTGGTTCTATGAACCTCTGTGCTTCGATATGGAAGTATGAAATACCAGCAGCTTCTTGGTACAGGGATATTGTTAGTTAAGTGAGTGGTGTCAAGTTCAGCACTGGCTAAGATTACTACTCCGTATTGTCATGGAAAATATCCAGAGTCTGAGAAAATAAAAACAAAAAGTGAACATTTAGCATCATGTGGAGGATGGTGTGCGAGGGAGATAGTTGAGAAAATACATGCTTTTACCCAGATAACAGTTCCCGAAGCATCTGCCAAGGCCAACCTTCCCTGTGAAAGTTTAATTTGAGTGATGTAATTCTCCACAGGGAGCGATTGTCCACTCTCTAAAGGCATATATCAGAATTTATCTTTCTTTTTTGTTGCCGTGCCATGTGGCTTGTAGGATCTTAGTTCCCTAACCAGAGTTAGAACCAGTGCCCCCTACTGCAGTGGAAGCATGGAGTCCTAACCACTGGATCGCCAGGAATTCTCTACATCAGACTTTGTAACCTTTGAATAATCTTTAGAAAGCCAGACAGGAATATATGTTAATAGATTGTAGCAGTTACAATCTACAGCTTGACTTTTGACAAGCTAAAGTCATATTCCTAAGGAATATTTGTTAGGAGGGAACTCTACCAAATGAACAACAGAGAACCTTTCCTGAGGTGACCCAGTAAATTTTAACTTGAACCTGCAAATACTCATCTTCCCTTCATTTGGAGAATATGATGGGAAGGGGTCAGAATTCTAATCATAGCTTCTCTGGGACTCAGTTTACATAACTGTAACTAAGGAGATTAGATTGTTCAGTCACTCAGTCGTGTCTGAATCTTTGCAACCCCATGGACTGCATCACGCCAGGCTTCCCTATCCTTCACCATCTCCCAGAGTTTGCTCAGACTCATGTTCACTGAGTTGATGAGGTCATCCAACCATCTCATCCTCTGTCATCCCCTTCTCCTCCTGCCTTCAATCTTTCCCAGCATCAAGGTCTTATTCTCTAATGGGTCAGTTCTTCGCATCAAGTGGCCAAAGTATTGGAACTTAAGCAGATTCAGTGACTTATTTATTGCTCAATCTGCCCTTTACACAATTTCTTTGAGTCTTTTCTTGTGAAGATCTGAATCTATCACTTTATAATTATTTTTTGTATTATCTCTTGATAGTCATTTTGTATTATAAGGTTTGCTCACAGATGGAAGGACAGGGTGCTTATACCAAAAAATTAAAAAAAAAAAAGTCCTAAGAGTATTCACTGAATATAGATTCTCACATTTATCTAAAGCCGTCTAAATTTACTTGTTCTAACATTCAGAATTTCACTCTTTCCCGATCAATGTCATATACCTGGCAAGGCTTTGAATTACATTTATATTGTAATTCTGCAAACTGTAGGATTAAATTTTGGGTCTGATTTTCATCTGTGTCTTATATCCTTACCCTGAGTATGTAGGAAACTGGAGATTCTTTTAGGGCTGACATAGAAGCTTTTGGTTTTCAGGTTGTGTCTTGAGCTAAATATTTAAGTATGATCTTGTCATAATCATATAAACTCTTAAACAGAGTCAGAAATAGCATCTTCCCACCCATTCAACTTTTCTAATCTTTCTTTTCCTCCTTCCTGCCTCCCATCCTTTCCCTCCCCTCTCTCTTTCCCTTTCTTCCACTAATTTCACAACTTTTTAATTAAAAATTAGTTTTTCAGTTTTATTGTAATATAACTGACACACACACTAAGCTGATCATGACTTGATGTACATATGTTGTAAAATGTCATAATTGTTATTTCCAGCTCCACCAACAGCTTCATCTCTGAGCACTTCATCACAGACAACTGAGGTAACAACTTAAATAACTGTTTTATCCCTACACAGCTATTCATCATGTTCTACTCAACCCCGAGAACCAAACTTGGGTTGCAACTTTGAGAGCTAGCTGCCCAGAGCCCATGACAATTTGCGCTGAGCTGTTAGAGTGACTGCTGACCCTAATTCAGAAGCCAGGAGCCTACTGCCACTGGACCTTGGAGACCACCATCACCTGCTTCTGTTCTGGGTCAGAACAGAACTGACTTCTCCAGCGTCAGAACCCTCAGGTGCCACACTGCCAAGACCACTGTCTTGCTGCTGGCCCATCCCCCACCACCTGTAATGACCAATTTGTTGTGCATTTACTCAGTCCTATCTGGCTCTTTGAGACCCCATGGACAAACTCACGTCGAGTCGGTGATGCCATCCAACCATCTCGTCCTCTGTCGTCCCGTTCTCCTCCCTTCATGGAGCTGTGTTATCTGACCAGAAATCCTATACCCCATCAGCTATCTGATGCTTCTCTTGCTACCACTAGAAGCAAAGTAAGAAAACCATAATGGTTTCTCTCTTCGTCCTGCCTTTCAATCTCCTGGCAGTGCTTCCCATTGGCAGGACTAAATCTGTAGCCATCTGGCAAGGGAATCTGGGCTTGCATAGAGTTTCCAGGCTTCCAACCTCCTGTGATTCAGAACAGAGCAAAAAAAGGCGGGGGGGGTGGTTGGAACTGTTAGCAATAAGTAAGATGGTTGATGCACATGTTATACATGAGATAAGTCACTAGGCACAATATAAAATTGAAAAAAGAAAAAAAGAAATCTCTATGGTGAAAATGGCCCCAATGATTTCCTCCCTACATCCAAGTAATGTAACTTCCCAGCTCTTCTCATTAAGAAGTGGGGCCTATTTCCCCACCTCTTGAATCTAGGCCTGCCTTGTGATTTGCTTTAGCCAATAAGATATAGCAGAAGTGATAGTATGCCAGTTCTGAGCCCAGGCCTCAAAAGGGCCTCTGTATTTCTGTGTGCTGTCTCTGAATCTTGCTTTCTCCATGAGCAAATGCCCAGGTTAACCTCTTGGAGATTAAGAGGTGACATGGAGGAGAGACAAGGTATAACAACTCAGGCCCCTCTAGATCAGTTAATTAACCTCGTGCTAACCATGGATGCATGAGTGAACTCAGCCAAGAACAACGAACTCTAGCTAGCATCCTAAGAAATTCATATATTTGTAATTTTGAGTCACCAAGTTTAGAGTGGTTTACTGTGTAGCTATAGTTAACTGATACAGCTATCTGTTACCAAGAGTACAAAATCTAGCATAGGGAGAAGCATGTGTGCAGACATGCAGAATGGAGACACAGATGACAGAGCCTCATTGAATTGTATGGAAGGTCACATCCAAAATGTCTGCAAGGAGGATGATTCTGTGGACCAAGTTCTCATGGCATCTTCCAATAAGAGGTGGAACTTGAGCTGGGCCTTGAAAAATAAATAATATTTTGGTTGATCCTGATTCAGCAACATTTAGAAAAATGGTGATGCCAATCAATGATTTAATACAAAGAAGTCTGGTATATTGAATGCAAACTTAAAACAATAGCAACTGGCTTCTCTTCTACCTACATATTCTTTATTTGGCTTCTAACGCAGCCCTGTCAGAGTATTTAAACATGATAACATGCATGTATATATTTTAAGTGAGGCTCCCCGGGTGGTGCAGTGGTAGAGGATTCACTTGCCGATGCAGGAGATGCAAGAGACACAGGTTGAGAAGATCTCCTGGAGAAGGCAATGACAACCCACTCCAATATGCTTGCCTGGAAAATTCTATGGAGAGAGAAGCCTGGTGAGCTACAGTCCATGGAGTCACAAAGAATTGGACATGTCTGAAGTGACAGAGCACATGTATTTTCAAACAAGTTAAATGATTATATTTTGCTAACTGGAACAACAATCTATAATTATTAATAAAAATTTGGAAATTATAGAATAGAAAAAAAATTACCTAATGTACAGTCCAACCCACAGACACAGTCTCTGCTACTGTTTTAATATGTTTCTTTCCAGTCTTTTAGAAATCCATATTTACATAGTTAATATTAAATGGGACATATAATTTTGTGTTGTTCTTTCTACTTTCTCTTTAACATAAATATTTTCTCACTTATAAACTTTTTGCACTTCCCTGGTGGAACAATGGATAAGAATCCACTTGCCAATGAGTATCATCATGCTTTTTTGCTATTTCAATAAATACAAGTTAATAACCCATTGCTACTTTAAATCACATTTCCTTGAGTTTGAGATAGAGTGAACATTTTCCATGAACTTATTGGTTCTTTGTTTTCCTTTTGGTGAGCATGGGTTTAGCCCCTGGTCTGGGAAGATTCCATTTGCTGGGGAGAAATGGAGCCCACGTGCCACAACTACTGACGACCTCACGTGCCCTGGAGCCTGTGATGTGAAACAAGAAAAGCCATCACAATGAGACGCCTATGCACCGCAATGAAAAGTAGACCCTGCTCACCAGACCCCACAAAGAGAAGCCCAGGCACAGCAATGAAGACCCAGCACAACAAAAAATAGTAACAAAAATTTAAAAACTATTCTTAAAAAAAGACTCTCAAAATACAATTTTTAATGGTTTTATATTTCATCTTCTGAAGGTACTATTATTTATTTATTGCCTCCCATGTTGTTGGATATTTGTGTTGTTCCCTATTTTGTTCTCTCTTAAGTTACTCTATGAGTACCACCTTTCCATATTATTTCTTTAAGACAGCTTGTGAGAGGTGAGATGAAGCTTTGCTTTTTGAAGAGTTTGGGTATATGTTGTCAAATTTCTTCTTTTACCAAAATGAGTGTGCTAAGTTTTTCTCTCTCATAAATGAATGACACAACTCATTCCATTGCATCATTTTGCACTGAGTATCATCATACTTTTTGCTATTTCAATAAATATAAATTAATAACCCATTGCTACTTTAAATGACATTTCCTTGAGTTTGAGATAGAGTGAACATTTTCCGTGAGCTTATTGGCTCTCTGTTTCCCTTTTGGTGAAATGACTGTTCATGGTCTAGAGAATTGATATTGACATCAAAGTCCTCTTGTGGTTGACCAGCTGCTCCCCGCCTCCCCTGGGATACAGGCTGTGTGGTAGGAAAGCTGTCATCTCCTATAAGAAAACCTATAGGATGGGCTGCCACACACGACCGTGGCTGCAGCTGTCAGCTGGGTGGCACTGCCAGGGCTCTGCTATACACGGTCCTTCCCTACACTATGACATGGAATCTCAAAACCGAGGCTCCATTTTATACAGTCACCTCTAGGGCACTGTCCTCTTGTGCCCTGGGAGTTGTTTGCTCTAAATAACAGAAGCATTTTCAGAGCTTTCAATTTCTTAGTAGTGCCAGAACCTGCTGTGACCAAGGGGGAAGAGAGCACCATAAGGTTGTGTTGCTTGGGTGGTTTTCACGGCCACCGTAGGCTGCTTGGCTTGAAATCTCCCCTTTCATCTCTGGCTCCATGGTGTGAAATGCTGAAGACTCTGATGGAGAGCTTTCAAGCCTCATTACCCATCCGGAGTACCATACGATTCCTCAGTGAGCCACCTGTTATTGTCAAAAGAAAACCCGGATTTGTGTGTATTTACTGGAGGCAAGACATCTATTTTGGGTGGATGGAGAGCTTGGTAAGGTGAGTGATGAAGATAACTTGGAGATCAGCTTGTTGTTGTTTTCTACCCTGTGGCATTTGGGATACCGTTTATTACAGCATTTATCACCCAACAGGATAATTGCCCATTGACTCAAATGCTCTGCCACCAGAGTTGAAGCTCTGCATGAGGGTAGGGAGTAACTAAATAATTCCTGTACTTCCAGCCCTCGACGAGGCCCTCCCCCGCCTCATCCCTCCACAAGGGGCTGTCACAGAGTAGTTTCTCAGTAAATATTTATTGAATTGAAAGAATGTCATCATTTGGATTCTGAGGACAAGAAAAATCTTAAAAAACTTTGCATGAGTAAGATATGTGACAACAGAGTTCTTAGAAGCAGCTGATGATGAGATAGCTTTGATCCTGTGGTTACTCTAGACTCTGCCTGCTGTTCCTTCATTCTCTGCATCCCTTAGCTGGAAGGCTGCTGCTACAAACAGGGTACTGTGGCCCCTGGCAGTGCAAAAAGGAGACCTGGGTTAACTGATTCTTGCACAACCCTTAAAATCAACATTCTTCCGCTAGGTGTGGTGTTATGGTTTAAATTATTTTGCTCAGAAAGATACAGTGAAGCCCAAACCTCCACTCCTTTTGAGTAGTGGCTGAACTTGGAAGCAAAGTTCTTGCTGATGTCATTAGCTGAGTCAAGGTCACTCAGGAGTAGGTGGGTGCTAAGGTGCTTAGTTGCTCAGACGTGTCTGACTCCTCTGCTACCCCATGGGCTGTAGCCCACCACATTCTTCTGTCCATGGAATTCTCTAGGCAAGAATACTGGAGTGGGTAGCCATTTCCTTCTCCAGGGGATTTTCCCGACCCAGGGACTGAAGCTAGGTCTCCTGCATCTCAGGCAGACTCTTTACCATCTGAGCCACCAGGGAATACAACCTTCATCCATATGTGATGCCCTTATCAGAAGAGGGAGATTTAAACACTGAGACACAGGGAAGATGGCCATGGGAAAAGGAGGGAGAGATTGGAGTTTTGCTGCCGTAAATGGAGGAATGTCTTGGGGGCTACCAGAAGCTGGGGCCAGGAAAAGATCTTCCAAAATCTTCAGAGCAAGCGATTTTGAACTTCCTGTCTCCAGAACTGTGAGATGAGAAACTTTTGTGTTTTTCAGGCCCCGAGTTTGTGGTCTTTGGCTAAACAGCCCTAGAAACTAACACAGAAACTTTGGGTTAGCTGAGCCTCTGGAGGCAGCAGACAGGGGCACACCCCACCATTCTTCTCCAGCACTGACTTAGTCTCTGAGAAGTAATCAATGAACCTGGGGCATGTCTCCACAGCCTGTATTCGCCTGCATCCACCACGGAGTTGTGTTTAATTTCCCTTGTGTGGGTCAGACGGAGAGCTTCTTTTCAGCCAGAGCATTATTTTTATCATCCAACTAAGGACTGCCCCTACTGCACTGGCTTTGCATGGGGCACGGGAGGAGGTCATATTCTTGGGCTCCTTGGAGACACAGAAGTCCTAGCCATTGCCCCTTTGGGCAGAAACACAACCGGCTGTCTTTCTACATTGGGTGTTTTAGACAGCAGACTGGAGGTCACACCTAGGGTCAGACATCAGAGGCAGCATCCGAAAAAGAGAGCGAGCTGGAATTTGAAGGCCTGGCTGCTGGATTCCTTTCTCTTTCTTTCCATGAGATCCTGGGCAGGTCCTCCGTTTCTCTGGAGCTCAGACTCTCCAAGGACACAATTGGTCATAACTTGCGCTTTCTTAGGCTTCCCTGGTGGCTCAGACAGTGAAGAATCTGCCTGCAATGCAGGAGATCTGTGTTCAGTCCCTGGGTTGGGAAGATCCCCTGGTGAAGGGAATGGCAACTGACTCCAGAAGCCTGGCCTGGAGAATTCCACGGACAGAGAAGCCTCTTGGGCTACAGTTCATGGGGTCCCAGGGAGTCGGACACGACTGAAGTGAGTTAGCACACACGCATGTGCACTGTTAGTGTTTTAACGACTGGGTCCCAAAAGACTGTAGCCCCCTCCAGTGGGCCCAGAAAGGGTAAGAGTTCCTGGGCCCAGGTATAGACAGCTGCAAGAAGGTGGAAATGAAGGATCTGGTCTCACCAGGAGCCAACCTGAGGATAATGATAATAGTTGAAAAAGAGGAAACAGGTTCTTAATTTCTTAGTGAAATCCCTCTGCATAAAGGATATACTCAATGACCAGAAGACCAGGCTTGAATGTAATCATGTAGTGAAGCCTTGTAATGAGTCCCTTACCCTCTCTGAGCCTTGTTTTCCTCACTGGGAAAATGCAGGTCACTATAAACTGTCTGTGGGGGCTGCGGTGAACTCAGACGAGAAGCAGGTTTGATCACGCCTGGCAACTCCGAAGCCTTCAGAGGCCAGGGATGGGCGGCTCCTTCGTGTTTTCCTCCCTCCAGTGTCCCCGTCCCCCATCAGTGGGGCCTCTAATGGCTTTGGCATCTCTGCGGTCCATTTCCTGGAGCGTGTAAATTATTTAGTGGATGAACACATCTGCCAGCAGGAGGAGGGCTGGCCTCAGAGTGTGCCCACTGGGGAGGCTGCGAGGTGGCCTGGCCCGGGCAGCTGCCCACTCCCCACTCCCTGGAGGCCACCCTCAGCCTTTGGAGTCCTCGATGATGGGGACTTTGTCTGGGGTTCTGTCCCCAGGCTTCCTCTCCGGGTCTGGCCGTTGCGCTCCCTCCCTTGGAAGGAAGTTAGACCTCTAAATGGCCATGAATAATCGATGAGCTCTCAGAGTAGGGTTCTGGTGAGAAAGACTCGGCCCCATTAGTGACCTTGCTCTAACTCCTCGGACACCCCCCTCTCCTCCTGACTCCTGCCCCGCACACAGCCTCTGCCTGAGCCAGGCTTGGCAGGCAGGCTTCACTGAGTCTTGACGGGAGGGGTAGAAGAACTTGAGAGCAGGGCAGTTAGCAGGTCCCCCTATAAGGGAGAGGCTGGAGTGGCCTGTTTACTTGCCTGGGGACAGTGAGGGATGGTTACCCAGCATGGGATGTTTGCAAATGTCTGAGGGAATTATTCTTGACCTTGGGGATACAGGCAGGTGTGTAGTGCATACAACGAGTCCTTTCAAGTGTCTGGGGGACTTCACACATGCACAGCATGGAGAACTACCAGCCATCTTGGTTGGCCCCGGGGGTCCCCTGGACTCCCCACTAGTGGCCCCTGGTACTGGGTAAGCCCGGGTTCTGAATCCAGCTGGTTGCCCATCCAGTGGAAGCACCTCCCTCCTTTCTAGTCCTCTCCTCACCTCCACCCTCATCCTTCATATTCAGCAAATGCCTTCAAATATCCTGAGATGAGCTCAGGTCGAGGTGCTCCTAGAGGTTGCTTTTCCTGACATTTGTCACGCTGGTTCTTGTGACATCATTTCTAGTCTTCTCCTTGAGGACAGCAATCATTGTGTTCTCCTCTACGACATCTCACGTGCTCAGCTGGTGCAGTGTGGATCTCAGCAAATGTTTACCTTGGGTGATTCACTCAACTGTTCACACCACTATCCATCCTCATGGAAGGACGAACCAGTTTCTACTTCCCAAAATACAGCTGGGTTATACACGAGCAGAGGATTTCCTTTTATCCATTAATTATTGAGGGTTTTAGATGTCCTGATATTTTTCTGGCCTCCTAAGCCTGAGGGCTTATGGACCAGTGATGACTTGTGTGGTCTTACCTCCGAGGTGGAGATAGTACAAAGGTCTTTGTCAAGTCCCTTACCAGCTGGATGTTTCTGGCATTTTTAGAGGAGCAGGAAAACAGAGGTTCTAGGCATAGCTTTTACTAGTTGGGGCAGGATTAAATCCTGGCTAAAAGAGATTGAAGAAGTTGGTCAGATTGACATAGTTTACTAAGGATTTGGGGAAGCAATTTAAGGATTTAAAGAATCTTGAGGGCAGAGTAGGGGATAGGACTGAGATGGGAGAGAGAAAGAAGTCACTGCTTAATAAAATAAAATTCCATGTATCCATTCCAGAGATGGCCTGAGCCCTTGGTTTATTGATTTATTTATTTCTTATGTGGCCCCAAGTATTGACCTCTAACGTCTATTTATGGGAATATGAAATGGAGACTCAGCATGATCGCACCTCTTGCCTGAGTTCCCATGGTTCGTAAGTAAGGCTGGGGTAGGGGTTATATTGTAGCAGGTGATGTGCACTAAGGATGTGTGACCTGAAAGGTCATGGCCACAACCCCCTGCTGGACAGAGCAGACACCGTGGGCACCTCCCCAGAGATGGGAAGAGGGATACTCAAAGAGGTGAAGTGACTTACTCAGGATCACTCTCTGGGAAACTGGGAGAGACATGGAATGCCTGGATGGCTAGGAAGGGAGGGACAATGTGGGGCCAGGACTGCTGGAATCCCTCCTCTTCCTTGATGTGCCAGGCCTGAGGGCAGCTTAGTGGGGGATACGGGAACCTCTACTAAAAGGCTAATGCTCCAAAGAACCAATTGTTATCAAGGTAATGTTTTTTATGGGAGCAACATTTTCTAATTTCCAAAGCACTTTTGCATCTACTATTTCCTTTAATTTTCCAAACTGCCCTCTAGTAAGTACTACCATACCCATTTTGCAGACAAAGAAACTGAGGCTCTGCCATTTCGTACAACCTACTCAAGATTATGCTATTAAGAGGTTGAGTAGCTAAGATTCCCTTCCACCCAGGTTCTGGTCATTTACATTCAAGGCCAGCCCTTGGTCTTCCAAGTCAGGGACCGCCATTGCCCTTTGATAGCCAGCTGGTATTGTGCATACTTTCCTGGGTAGAGGGGCTGCCCTATTATTTTGTAAGCCTGGTTGACAAAAGAGAGGCTCTTTCCTGACAAATGCAGAGACTCACTTGGGGTCCTACAAAGGACATGTCGATTCCCTGGGTGGTCACAAGGAGCTTGTGGGACTTGGTCGGCTGCCCTTTGTCTGGATAAGGGCTATCTGGAAATGTCTAGCTAGCTTCCTGCATCATGCCAGGGCAGCCAGCTACAGTGACAAAAACACATTCAGGCCGTGGTCCCTTACACAGTCCATAAGCCTCTTCAACCCAGAGTAGATTTGTTTCTAACATATCTTTTTTGATTTCCTTTCTGCTACAAGATCTAACAGGAGTAAATTCGGAACGTAAGTGACTAATAGATTCTTTCATTCCTTTTGAGATTTGCTAGTGAGAATCTGCATTTGCTACACGACAGAAGGCGTGTCAACGAGGATTGGAAACACCAAGGCAGAACCCATGAACACGTCTAGCTATAGACGCCCGGGCAAAGATATTCCCTTCCTAGTTTTTCCCATTTTGTGAAAAGAGGGAAAGGTACTTGCAGACATGGGCACTGTTCTGAGTGAAATACAAAATTTCATGTATTTATTGATCATTCCTTTCTTAAAAGCTGAAGTATAGTTGCTTTACAATGTTGTGTTAGTTTCTGCTTGTACAGCAAAGTGAATCAGCTATAGGTATCCTCTTTTTTGGATTTCCTTCCCATTTGGGTCACCACGGAGCACGGAGCTGAGTTCCCTGCACTGTACAAGAGGCTCTCATTTGGTATCTCTTTTATATATAGCAGTGTGTATATGTCAATAAAAAATGCCATTTAACCCTCAAAACAATTGACAACCCCTGGGCTCAGAGCTTTTGCCCAAAGTCCTGTGAGTAGCGATGGAGGCAAGTTGGGGAGGAAGCACTGGGGTCCGTCCCATTTTGCAGTCTTGTTCTCATGGGGGACTCCACCACATTCTCTCTGGTTGATGCTGGGTTTGTGCGCCATACATGCCTGTATCTTACCTCTTTGTCAGGACTTTATCAGCTGCCACTTGCAAATTGGTTTCATGTCTCCCCAGCCCACCCACCACCTGACTTCCAGAAGGTGCTTCCCAAACCACAGTGTGACCCTCCCAGCCTCCTGCAGGAGCCTTGCTCTGCTTCTAATTGACTAGGAACATGCTTCTGAGTGGGGGATGCTTGAAGCCTCTCTTGTGGCCCCTGCTGGCCTTTCCATTTTATAACTTATAATCAACAATTATAGGAAAGGGAGAGAGCAGCTGTTATTTTCTAACTACCTATGAAATGTTCTGCATACACTTTTGCATCTAATTCTCAAGATAAAGTAGAATATAGGGTACGCTTTCTATAGATAGGCATTTGAGGCTCAGTGAAGTTGAGGGTTGGCTCAGTGGCAAAGAATCCGTCTGCCAAGCAGTAGCCGTGAGTTCAGTCCCTGGGTTGAGAAGATCCCCTGGAGAAGAATACTCCAGTATTCTTGCTTGGGGAATCCCATGGGATTTTCTATAATCCTGTAAGCCTGGCAGGTTACAGTCCCAGGGGGTCGCAAAGAATCGGACACAATTTAGTGACTAAACAGCAATGATACAGCTAATACTAAGCTAAATAGATGCAAGAGATTGGATTAAATCTTCACACCTCTAGACGACCCAACGCATGCCTTCTTCTGAGATAGGGGGTCTAGTTTGTAAGGTGAGGGGAGACTGAGGGATGAGAAAGAATCTGGGGAGCCCTGGAGTCTGGGAGGCAGAGAGCACTGTTTGCCGGGACAGCTCAAATCTGGGAGGCAAAGGCTCCGGTGAGAGACTACACCCTGCCCTCCACCCCCATCCCCCACGGGCTTCCTGGTGGCTCAGCTGGTAAAGAACCCATCTGCAATGCAGGACACCTGGATTTGATCCCTGGGTTGGGAAGATCCCCTGGAGAGGGGAATAGCTACCCACTCCGGTCTTCTGGCCTGGAGAATTCTGTGGACTGTATGGTCCATGGGATCACAAAGAGTCAGACACAACTGAGTGACTTTCACTTTCACTCCCCCGCCCCCACCCCCCCCGCCTCTCTCTCACACACACACACACACACACACACACACACACACTTCAGTGTTACCTAGATCTGGTCTTGTCCTTCCAGGGCTACCTAAGAGGAGTCTCATCTCTAAAAGAGGTAGGGGAGTAGGTGGGCTGTTTTCAGAGTGTTTTCTGCATCCTCTCAGTTTTTGAGGGCTTGTGAGGGAGCCGGGAGTCGGTGGGGGGGGCTTTGCATCCCTGCATGTGAGGGCTGCTGTCTGACCTGGAAGGAGGTTGTTTGCATGAGGAGAGTGGGCCTCGGAGATGGGGACGGGCTGGAGTGTGTGGCCTGGGGACCTGAGCGGCCAGAAGTCCTCAGTTTCTATATCTGCAAAATGGGGCCAGCCACCCCTGGCCCCGTGGCCCTCATGCTTCTGCTGTGAGGCTCTAATAGCATAAGATGGCGAGTGTGCCTGGGAAGAAGGAGGGCCAGGCACTCAGAGGCAGGCACACTAGCAGGAAGGGTGCAGGGTACCTGAGAGGAAGCAGCTGAATGAGCATGCCCTGGCAGAGGGGGCTCAGAGGAGCTGAGGCCCATGGTGCCCCGTGACAGCATCCTGTGGATCAGTTCTCCCATCTGTGAAATGGAATTATGGTGACCGCCCTGCCTACCTCATGGGCTTGTACAGGGTTACAGAGAAACTGAGATATGGACACTGGCTACAAACATTCCGGACTGATGGTGGCCACGCAGTATCAGAGGGACCTTGGATCTGTTCCTGGCTCCACCATTCACCGACAGGGGATTCACCATTCACCAGTCCCTGACTCAGGGCCTTATTGACCTCAGATATAAAATGGAGATGATAAAGGAAATAGCCACCACTTACGAGTGTTATGGCCACTCATTCTATCTATGCGCAGCAACTGCATGTATGTATGGGTATATCTTCATTTAATCCTCCCAACAACTCAGTGAATTCAGAGCTATCACTTTTCCACCTTAGAAATAAGGGAACCAAGGCATGAAAAAGTTGCTTACTTCACATACACTAGCCAGGGCTGGATCTGGGATTCAGACTGGCAGTCTGGCTCCCCATAGCACTGTGTCGCCTAGCTCTTAAGGTGTGGGGGTTGAAAGGTGATAAAGGGTGCAAGACCCTAAGCACAGTTGCAGATCATAGATTTGATTGCTTTTATGCCACTGCTGCTGAATTTTTCTGTGAAGATAGAGTGCATTTTAGAAAAGCGTGGACTACCCCCTGCAAGGCACGGGTAGTGGCCTGAGTTTCAAAATCATGTTCTGTCTTCTCTTAAAGCATCTTTCATGCTGAAATCTTTCTTTACCACTTTAGGGAAATTGTACTGCTTTTGGAATGGATAGATCACCAAGTTTAGTGTCTATGGCAACCTGGCCTGTCCCAAGTGGCTTTTAAAGACCCAGAGAAAAGGAGAGAATCATCAGGACACAGTAGTGACCACATTGCTCCAGGATGCTGCGTGCATGGGTGGTCTGTCATCAACTCACGTGTATGTGGGTGTGCCTTTCTTACTCAAAGTGTAACAGGATTCGGTGTCCTGTTCCTCCTTTGATGGCTTACTCTACTCACCCGTGATGGGGAAAGGTTGTTTAGATGGTAACTTATCACAGTGATTCAATGAGACAGGGTCCATATTGGCAAGAGAATTAATTCTGGATGCTTCACTTGCAAAGATTTGCAAGATGGGAGTCAGTTTTCAGGGCAGATGAAAGCCAGGTGAAAACAGGGGGAGACCAGTGAGCTGCCTAGAGGACTCCTAGGAACCGGCTCCACTTAAGTGTGGTGTCTTCTTGAATTTTGCATTACATGCTTTCTGACCTCCCTCTAGTCCCTGGGTTTCAGCACCACTGGTTATTAGAGATACAGTCTCCTCCCAACACTGAAGATTTCAAAGAATTCTGGGAGGGTGTACTCTGCCAGGGAAGACAGAGGGGATGAGAAACAAGGGCTGTCTCTGTGTGGACTATGAGGTGACTCAGTGGACAGGACATTGTCTATGAGACTCTGGTCTCAGTGTGTCTAGATTGGCCAATAATTCTTCCTGGTGATGTTTTACTTGCATTCACTCTCATGATCTGTTGCTAAGTTGTATCTGACTCTTTAGACCCCGTGGACTGTAGCCTGCCAGGCTCTTCTGTTCATGGGATTCTCCAGGCAAGAATACTGAAGTGGGTTGCAATTTCTTTCTCCAGGGGATCTTCCTGACCCAGGAATCCAACCCAGGTCAGGATATCATGGAAGGGTCTTCAACTAAAGAGAAATAAAATAAAATGAAATGAAATACCCAAGCCACACTTGGCCCTGGCAGTCTCTGGCAAAGGCAGCCTGGGCTGTGTGCCGACCAGTCACCTCTACAGGGTTGGGGTCTTTAAGCCTTGCTCAGGGGAGCATCACTTAGTGATTCCATGAGATGCTTAGTGGGGAGGAGATGAAAGAGGAAAAGAAGGTAAAACTTTGAGGTCCTGATGGAAACCTATTCCTTCCATTTTATCAAGTGTCTTTTTTAAAAATTTTATTTTTACTTTATTCTACGTTACAATACTGTATTGGTTTTGCCATACATTGACATGAATCATCCACAGGTGTACACGAGCTCCCAATCCTGAAACCCCCTCCCACCCCATATCATGTCTCTGGATCATCCCCATGCTCCAGCCCCAAGCATCTTGTATCCTGTCATTTTATCAAGTTTTATCCATTTGGATTCAGAACAGTTAATTTAATTTTTCCTGTGCTAAGAAAATTGCTGTCTTAAGAGATGTGTGTTAGTTAGGTGCTTAGTTATGTCTGACTCTTTGCAACCCCATAGACTGTAGCTCACCAGACCCCTCTGTCCATGAGATTCTCCAGGCCAGAACACTGGAGTGGGTTGCCATTTCCTTCTCCAAAAGGAAATAGAGAAAGAAAGAAAGTGAAGTCACTCAGTCATGTCCAACTCTTCACGACCCCATAGACTGTAGCCTACCAAGCTCCTCCATCCATGGAATTTTCCAGGCAAGCGTACTGGAGTAGGTTGCCATTTCCTTCTCCAGTCCTAAGAGATACCTTCCTGTTATCATCTGAGGATGCCTCTTGGCCTACAGGTAGCCCATTTGCTCTTCATTCCTCTGACCTATTGAGGACAAATGACATTTTCCCCAAGCCATCAGGGGACCAGGTTTTCACAATCAGACACTTTCCTAAATGTCTCTGGAATAAACATTAAAAACTTGTATTGAGGTAGCTTGGTACAGGGGACAAAGCTCCTTCCCCAGAACCAGAAGGTTCCTTCCTTCCTCCTGGACCCTATCTCAGTGCCTGCCCAGGGGCTCTTTCCACTCCAAATATGGCCGGAGAAAGCATGCCCTGGAGGACTTTGAGCTTCATGGAAAGCAATTCCCTCTGCCTTGAGTTCAAGATTCATTCTGTGTTGGGGTGTCCTGTGTGAGGCTCACCTCTTCTTAGGATGACATGCGGGTATCCACCTCTTTCAGCAGAGACCCTTTCTATCCATGAGGAAAGGACCTTAGAGACCCCTGCAGGGTAATCCTCAGAATACAACCCAGCCAAGTCCACTTTCAAATAGGAGGTTCCCCCTTTCACTAGTTAACCATCACCAGGGCGACCATAAATCTGGCTTGCCTGGGACAGTCCTATTTTATGCCTGTTGCTCCGGTGTAATTATTAATAGCTCTCCTTTCATTCCCAGAGTGTCCAATTTGGGGCAATCAATTACATGGTCACCCTAATTACCATGATCACGATCAGAGACTTCTGGATCCTCAGTGCTCAGCTGATAGGAGGCCCTCCCGCCATGCTCAGTGCAGCTGATCTCCTCTTCCAGGCAACTAACTATCAGAATGTTTAGACATCTGACCCAGCCATGTGCACTGCCAGTCTTTCCCCGCACGTCGTGCATTTGTTAAGTATTTCCTGCAGACCTACAATGAAACCGAGAGTATGAAAGACAGGGGAAAGAGGAGGAGCCAAAGCAGGTAGACAAATCATATACAGAGATTTATGATGTTTCCTAACGATGAAGGGGATTCTCTGGTGGCTCAGCTGGTGAAGAATCTGCCTGCCAATGCAGGAGACATGGGTTTGATTCCTGGGTTGGGAAGATCCCCCAGAGAAGGGAATGGCTACCCATTCCAGTATTCTTACCTGGAGAATTACCTGGACAGAGGACTGTGAACCTAGTAGAGCTGGGCTTTGGGGGAGGGGGAAAATGATGGGAAAACATGTGTCCAGTGTTACACAGGGTGGGCAGACCATCCTGTAATAAGATGATGCTTGAACAGAGATCTCTGTGAAAGGGCTTCCTAGGTGGCTTAGTGGTGAAGGATCCACCTGCCAGAGCAGCAGATGTGAATTCCATCCCTGGACCAGGAAGATCCTCAAGAGTAGGAAATAGCGATCCATTCCAGTATTCTTGCCTAAAAAGTTCAAGGCAGGAGGACGCTGGCAGGCTACAATCCATGGTGTTGCAGAGTCAGATACGACTGCAAAACTGAGCACGCATGCACTTTGTGAAATATAGAGAGCACCCCCAGCGGGGAGAAATCCTTCCAGCCAAAGGAGTCACATGTGTAAAACCCTAAGAAGGAAGGAAGAGCAAGGACGCCTACGTGGTTGATGTCAGTGCTAGCCAGTGCGCTCACGGATTGGGAGTACTGAGGGCCATCTTTCTCTCTTTCCCAAGCCTGGTCTGCACAGGTGCTCACATCTTGATGGCCTGGGTGGATGCTGATTGGCTGAGTTACACATTAATTTGGCTTTCTTGAGCATAGTGACTCTGGGTCAAAACTTCCTAGGACAGCCTGGCTCTAGCCTTGCCAGTGGGACCAGGGGGCCAAACTTTTGCTGTGAGCTTACTGGGGTTTCTAAATGATCTGAAGAGCTACCTTTACAGACAGCCATTGATGTGCCAACCTTCCACAGGGCTACATGGCATCTTTCAGAAGCTCAACTCACTCCACAGAGCTTAGCTAAGTTAGATCTCAGGATGATGACCTTCCACTTTGATACCATTCGGTATAATTTCATAAAGCCATTTCAGAAGGTATATTCAGAAGTCGAGGAAAGAAGCCCCATATTACCTGCTTGCTCCAGGCTATCAAAATTATATTACATTCTTCAGTTTATTTAAGTAGATATTCCCTAGACAGTATAGATTTTGCCAGTGACTGTGTTTCCTTTTTTGTACTGGCAGCCAGGAAGCTCATTGCCAGCCCCAGGGGGCATCAGTAGTATCTGGGCAGGAATGATCAGCACACGTTACTATGAATTAACTCACTCCAGACATCAATTTATCATTCTACTCTTCATTTCTCCTGTATTCATTTTTCATCTTAGTAAACCAATAAGAATCTTTTGAAGTGACCTGGGTCTTAAATTGGGCTTCCCTGGGGCCTCAGAGACATTACTTTGCCAACAAAGGTCCATCTAGTCAAAGCTATGGTTTTTCCAGTAGTCATGTATATTCACGTTGGACTGTGAAGAAAGCTGAGTGCCGAAGAATTGATGCTTTTGAACTGTGGTGTTGGAGAAGACTCTTGAGAGTCCCTTGGACTGTAAGGAGATCCAACCAGTCCATTCTAAAGGAGATCAGTCCTGGGTGTTCTTTGGAAGGAATAATGCTGAAGCTGAAACTCCAGTACTTTGGACACTTCATGAGAAGAGTTGACTCACTGGAAAAGACTCTGATACTTGGAGGGATTGGGGGCAGGAGGAAAAGGGGACAACAGAGGATGAGATGGCTGGATGGCATCACCAAATTGATGGACATGAGTTTGAGTGAACTCCGGGAGTTGGTGATGGACAGGGAGGCCTGGTGTGCTGCAGTTCATGGGGTCGCAAAGAGTCAGACATGACTGAGCGACTGAACTGAACTGAAGTGGGGCCTCAGATGGTAAAGAATCTGCCTGCAGTGCAGCAGACCTGGGTTTGATTCCTGGGTTGGGAAGATCACCTGGAGAAGGGAATGGCTTAATCTCTAAGCAAATCTGTTTTTAAGACACCATCATGTATGAATACATTTTAAGCACCTACCATGTGAAAAGAAGCATGGAAGCAACCCAAATATCCATCGACAGGAATAGATAAAGATATGGTACATATGTATACATATATGGTATATGGTATATATGTATGGTATATATATACCATGGAATATTACTCAGCCATAAAATGGAACAAAATGATGCCATTTGCAGCAACGTGGATGGACCTAGAGATTATCATACTGACTGAAGTAAGCCAGACAGAGAAAAACAAATATACGATATTTCTTGTATGTGGAATCTAAAGAAAAAGGCTACAAATGAATTTATCTACAAAAATGAAATATAGTTACAGATGTAGAATATAAGTTATGGTTAGCAAGGAGAAAGCAGAGAGAAGGATAAATGGAAAGATTGGGATAACACATACACACTACTCTATATAGAAAATAAATAACCGATAAAGATCTACTGTATAGCACAAGAAACTCTATTCAATATTCTATAAATGGCCTATATGGGGAAAGAGTCAAAAAAGTGAATATATGTGTTTTTGTAACTGATTTACTCTGTTATACGCTTGAAACTAATAAATATTGTAAATCAATTGCACCTCAATAAAAGCTTTTTAAAAAAGAAAGTAGCATGTTAGGATCATAGCGGGTGGAGGGAACTAGAAAACAAGTGTTTCAGAGTACTTGCTCTCCAGCTCAAGTCCGGATTCTATTTGCCCATCAGTTTCTCATGGGTCAGATCTCAGTGAATGCCAGCATTCTATAGATCCAAGAAACTGACCCCCAAATTCCATCAGTCTAAAGGATTAATTATTTGCATAATTTACTTTGTTCATAATGGTGTTGGACCTAGTACCTACAGAGAGGAAATCGATTTTTAAAAAGAAGATGGTTGGGTCGTCATTACTTCACCATGTCTGCGTTGGTGTCTTTGTCTTGAGCGTAATTAAGAGCCTTGCTGTGAGTTTTTAAATGTCTGATCCACCATCCCCCACACTTTCACCCAACATGGCCACAAAGGGAGGTTGAGACTCATTCAAACCAGAACTTAGCAGCCTCATACAGTCCTATGCATGAGGGGGAGGGACCGGGCTTGGAGGGAGAATATATTGAGATCTGCCCTTTGATCGTGTTCAATGCGACTTTGCATTTACCTGAGGGATTAAAAGTTCTCATTGACCAAGGCTCCCGGCTTCCTACTCAGCCTTTGACGGGACAAGTGTTAATTGGACAATATAATGGGGACAATGTTAATTCCCCTCTTAGAGTTCCTTTTCTTGTTCAGTCAAATAGAAAGGCCCTTTTAAACGGCAGAGAGAGGAAGAAAGGAGCTGGTTTATAAGGGTAATAGACTGCACATCTTCCTCATTTGTCTCAGAACAAGTGCAATGGAGTCCGCATAAAGCGGGCCCTAAACAGCGACAGAAAGGGACCGACGCGGTGGTTTGCATGGCATGTCACCCTGGATTTAGGGATGGGGGACGTATGGCTAGGGAGGCTCCCTCTGCTTTTGTAACTGTGGGGGTGGGGAGCCTGGAGAGGGTAGAAGCCAGGAGACTCAGGGGTGAGGAAGGGCAGGTTGGTGAGGGTAAGAAATGGGGGTGACAAGGGTAGAGGACCCTGGACAGTCAGGAAACCTGGAGGTATCCTGAGCCTTTGGACTGAGCCTGATATTCTCAGACCTAGAAGAGTTCCTGACTGTACAGGGCAATGGCAGGAGGTGGGCATTCTAGATGCAACAGCTGGCTTTTAGGGGGCTTGTGTAATTACAAGTTCTCCCCTGTAGCTCAAATAGTAAAGAATCTGCCCGCAATGAAGGAGATCAGGGTTCAGTTTCTGGGTTGGGAAGATCCTCTGGAGAAGGGAACGGCAATCCACTCTAGTATTCTCGCCTGGAGAATCCCATGGACAGAGAAGCCTGGCGGGCTACAATCCATGGGGTTGCAAAAGAAGCTGACACATCTGAGCGACTCACACTCACACACATGTAATCAGAATCTTCCTCCTGCTATATCTTAGAATAGGCTGCTTTCAGGGGTCTGTGGGTTCTAGGAACCCCCCTTCTTCCACCTTCCCACTCATAGGAACTAACATTTTCCTCCCAAGTTCCATCTCCTCACACTCCCCCCACCCCCTTTATTTTCTTTCTCCTAACAAACTCTTCCTCTTGTTGAACTAGTACTTCTTCTAGCCCCAGTTTTTATGAACGATGGCCAGGGTACATTCAGACTTTCATTTGCTAACTTATTCAGCATTTGGATAGCCTGTTATAGCGGGCTGTTTGTTACAGCAGGTTATGAATAAAAAGTCTGCTGTGTCCTCTTGATCTAGTCACCTCACCTTGCTGCGCATCACACATGCAGAGATGAGAATAAGTGTTCTGGATTTTAGTCTACAGGGTTCTCTTTGAGACACATGGAGGTAATGGATATTAAAATGCTTTGTAAAACTATATCATACAGAAAATGAAGTATTCTTCTTGTATTTATTCACTGGGGAGATGAGTAGGACGTGTAAGAAATGATAAGCAACAAAGCTAAGACCATCGTTATTGAGGGGCAAGCTTGCCAGCCACAGCCAGTGTGCCTGCAGAGAAATACTGGCCTGAAATTCCAAAGCAGGCTGTGGTTGTTGGAGACCATCACCAGGCCCTTTGTGGCATCCAGTCTTCCTGTCAACAAACCAACAGGCGAAAGTATCTTATTGATGGCTCAGCACCTTTACAGCTCAAGCTTCTAAGATCCTGCTTGGATGGGCCTCTTTCCAGGTTGTTTTGCACATTTTATAATCATACCAGTTTGGCATAATTTGAGAACTCTCAACAAGAAAGGAATCTGCAACTTTTAACTCACTTAAACATTCTTTTGCTTTTAGAATAGGTTAAGAAAACAAGTTGTTGATTATCCATGTTTAAGACCAACCCTGGAGAAACTCATGAGGTGTCTCATTTCATGGTGGGACAGCAGAAAAAGATGGGGAAACCAACCCTGACTCGTATTACCCTAGAGTTCTTTCTCTCAAGTAGCAACGGGGCTGTGCCTGCTATTTACATGCTGTTTGCTAGTTCAGTACCCTCTGGTTAGAAGCCTGCAAACTACATGTGTTAGTTTCCCTCATACAAGGAAGTTCTGTCCGCTTCTGCCAGTAGGAAGCGCTGGTGGGAGCCTGACCAGAGGGTGCAGGGAGGATTCTGCGGTGGCTCCAACAAGGTGGCAGCTGCTGCTGGCGGTTGCAGTGACAATGAGAGTGGAGCCGATTGTGAGTTCCAGCTGGCTGGCAGGAATAAACATCCTTTCTCCAGAAGCTGCAGCTCTGGTTGAGAAGACAGTTCTCTGGTGGACTCAGAACCAGCTGAGATAGGACCTGTAAGAACGCAGGTGCGGGAATAGACTTCCAAGCCTTGGTCTGGGGATGGCTGAGCAGCACTGCCCATCTAAATGTTCCTCCCTATTCTTTTCAGTTCCACTATGAAAGTGAAAGAGGAGAGTGAAAAGACTGCTTAAAGCCCAACATTCAGAAAACTAAGATCATGGCATCTGGTCCCATCACTTCATGGCAAATAGATGGGGAAACAGTGAAAACAGTGATAGACTTTATATTTCTGGGCTCCAAAATCACTGCAGATGGTGATTGCAGTCATGAAATTAAAAGATGCTTACTCCTTGGAAGGAAAGTTATGACCAACCTAGATAGCACATTAAAAAGCAGAGACATTACTTTGTCAACAAAAGTTCGTCTAATCAAGGCTATGGTTTTTCCAGTAGTCATGTGTGGATGTGAGAGTTGGACTATAAAGAAAGCTGAGCACTGAAGAACTGATACTTTTGAACTGTGGTGTTAGAGAAGACTCTTGAGAGTCCCTTGGACAGCAAGGAGATCCAACCAGTCCATCCTAAAGGAAATCAGTCCTGAATATTCATTGGAAGGACTGATGCTGATGCTGAAACTCCAATACTCCGGCCACATAATGTGAAGAGTTGTCTCATTGGAAAGGACTCTGATGCTGAGAAAAACTGAAGGTGGGAGGAGAAGGGGACAACAGAGGATGAGATGGTTGGATGGCATCACTGACTCAATAAACATGAGTTTGTGTAAACTCTGGGAGTTGGTGATGGACAGGGAGGCCTGACATGCTGCAGTCCATGGGGTCGCAAAGAGTAGGACGCAACTGAATGACTGAACTGAACCGAACTTCCTCTTTTTAGTTTTCCTTCTTTCTCTTATTTGGTCTTCCAGCCCTTCTAGCTCCTTCATAATCAATTTCCCATATCAAATTCCCTCTGCTTGAAACACCAGAGAAAATGATTTTTTTTTTTTTTAACCAATACAAAGACTCTGCAAGAACCTTTGTTCATGGTTCTGATGGGGCTGAAAAGGAGACAATTCCTGCTTAATGGTGAAAAGGGCTTCCCAGTTGGTGCTAGTGGTAAAGAATCTGCCTGCCGATGCAGAAGATGCAAGAGATACTGGTTTGGTCCTTGGATTGGGAAGATCCCCTGGAGGAGGAAATGACAACCCACTCCAGTATTCTTGCCTGAAAAGTTCTGATGGGCAGAGGATCCTGGTGGGCTACAGTCCATGAGGCAGCAAAGAGTTGTATGCATCTGAGTATAAACATGAAAAACTTAGTTAATGTTGCTCCTTGTTGCTGAAACCGGAAGCAATTCCCTCTACCTCTCTGAGTCTCAGTTTTTATGATTCTGAAAAGCACATAAAAGTTCAGGTTGGCATTCCTCATGGGAGTGAATTGTTGCTTACAAACAGACCAGCCTGATGTGACCAGCTGCGGTCTCAGTGCTGTGTAGCCAGGGCCTCTGGGTGCACTTGGATCGGACATTTTTTCCCATCATCTGATCTTTGTCCATCTGCTCCATCATCCAGCATCCGGCCTTGGATGGGGCTCTTCTCACTCTGAGCTGAAAGCTGCACACTCCAGACTCACCAGCCCTTAAATATTTTATAGCAGACTGGCTGGAGATTAATATTTTATCACAGACTCCTTGGTACTTAAATATTTAATCACTGATGTGACTGATGAGCAATGAATCTGCATCCGGAAAACTTTTGGTTTCTTGTACCAGTTTTAAAGGATCTCTGGTTCTGGTCTCAGAGGACAGAGGGACCAGAGGCAAGTCTATTTCTACACCAAGTTTAATATTTTTAAGGGCTCAGAAAATAGCTTCAGTACCAGTCTGAGGCTCTGGATCAGAGAATCTCATCCACAAAGACCATAAGCAAGTTGGAAATAACCATAGTTTGAGAAGAATTGTCTAAAGTGATAGAACTTATATCAGTTTAGAAATCCTAAGAAAACGCAAGTGCTGTATACGAGGAAGAAATATCTTTAGAAGCACAAGAATGGAGCTGGGGGTAGGAAATTGGAAGCCTTTTTCTTTTCAGTGGTGATCTGCAGTATTATGTACAAAGAACTTCTAAGGAAAAAGAAAAATTTTGAATATGAACAGTCGGTGCTGAAAGCAGGAAAAAATGAAGGTTGGATGAATTCACAGAATTCCATGTTTAAGAAGTAAAGGTAGTGAAAACTTCTTGAGTTGGAACTCAAGGAAACTACTGGTGTCCATATGCTAAAAATGGACACCAGAATGAAAGCTCTTTCTAAAATTTAGCCTTAAGATATTTTGTTTCTGCCACCCCAAAGCTATCATCTCCATTCTTCTTTATTGTTAGAAGATCTCTGAATTCATCTGGAGGTTCACCCTCTCATGTGCTTAGAGGAGGGGCACCATTTTATCCCCAAAGGTGACTGTCTAAACTGCCCATTGAAATTTTATTCTCCTTTGTTGTCACTGCTTCAGTCATGGGTACAAAAAGTAATCATCGTCAATATGGTATGAAGGGAAATTGGAGCAGCTAGTCAAGGGGCTTCTGTGAAAAATATTGCTCAGTGATTAAAAAAGACACAGGAGGAAGAGCAACCTGCCTGCCTTTGCAAGCTATTTTATGATATTGAGGGGTAGAGATCTTGCCATTATGATGAGAAGATAAAGACCAAAGCTAAAGATGAAAGGGAAGAAAAATGAAAGCCCCTGGCCCTAGTACCACTCAGGTGACCAAATCTGGAAGCATTTTATCAACAAGCTTCTCATGATGTGTTTAAGATGCTTTCATTATTTTACTATATATTGGTGTCTGAGATGGTCAAGAATCTACCTGATCCGGGGCTCAGTCACTGAGTTAGGAAGATGCCCTGGAGAAGGGAATGGCAACCCACTCCAATATTCTTGCCTGGAGAATTGCATAAACGGAGAAATCTGGTGGGCTACTCTTGGGATCCCAGAGTCAAAAATAACTGAGCAACTAACACTTCATTTCAGTTTAAGCTGCTTTTAGTTGAGTGTTTTGTTACTCAAAGGCAGGAACATCCTAATTCACGTACCATGTGAACAGGGGAGGTAGAGTCAGTGTTAGTGAGATAAAGATTAGTGACAAATGAGAGATGATTGAAAAGTAAAAGAATAATTAGAAACTTTCCACACTCATTTGACTGGCTAATAATCAAGGCTGATACACATTGACCTTTGATGAAAGTGTGGAGTCTCAGGACCTCTCCCACATGTCCAGGGTACATGGAGATCTAACTTGCTCCATCATTCCCAGGAACAAGTTAGTAACATCTAGTAGCTTAGAAAATACACATGACCCATCATCAAGCAATTTTCCCCTTTGGCAAATACTTAGAGGTCCTCTTGTAAAAGTGAAAAGCAAAGGAGAAAAGGAAAGATATTACTATTTGAATGCAGAGTTCCAAAGAATAGCAAGGAGAGATAAGAAAGCCTTCCTCAGTGATCAATGCAAAGAAATAGAGGAAAACAACAGAATGGGAAAGACTAGAGATCTCTTCAAGAACATTAGAGATACCAAAGAAAGATTTCATGCAAAGATGGGCTTGATAAAGGACAGAAATGGTATGGACCTAACAGAAGCAGAAGATATTAAGAAGAGGTGGCAAGAATACACAGAAGAACTTCAAAAAGATCTTCACGACCCAGATAATCACAATGGTGTGATCACTCACTTAGAGCCAGACATCCTGGAATGTGAAGTCAAGTGGGCCTTAGAAAGTATCACTAGGAACAAAGCTAGTGGAGGTGATGGAATTCCAGTTGAGCTATTTCAAATCCTGAAAGATGATGCTATGAAAGTGGTGCACTCAATATGCCAGCAAATTTGCAAAACTCAGCAGTGGCCACAGGACTGGAAAAGGTCAGTTTTCATTCCAATCCCAAAGAAAGGCAATGCCAAAGAATGTTCCAACTACCGCACAATTGCACTCATCTCACACGCTAGTAAGTAATGCTCAAAATTCTCCAAGCCAGGCTTCAGCAATATATGAACCATGACCTTCCAGATGTTCAAGCTGATTTTAGAAAAGGCAGAGAGGAACCAGAGACCAAATTGCCAACATCCACTGGATCATGAAAAAGCAAGAGAGTTCCAGAAGAGCATCTATTACTGCTTTATTGACTATGCCAAAGCCTTTGACTGTGTGGACCACAATAAACTATGGAAAATTCTGAAAGAGATGGGAATACCAGACCACCTGACCTGCCTCTTGAGAAATCTGTATGCAGGTCAAGAAGCAACAGTTAGAACTGGACATGGAACAACAGACTGGTTCCAAATAGGAAAAGGAGTACTTCAAGGCTATATATTGTCACCCTACTTATTTAACTGATATGCAGAGTGCACCAAGAGAAACGCTGGGCTGGAAGAAGCACAAGCTGGAATCAAGATTGCCGGGAGAAATATCAATAACCTCAGATATGCAGATCACATCACTCTTATGGCAGAAAGTGAAGAGGAACTAAAGAGCCTCTTGATGAAAGTGAAAGAGGAGAGTGAAAAAGTTGGCTTAAAATTCAACATTCAGAAAACCAAGATCATGGCATCTGGCCCCATCACTTCATGGGAAATAGATGGGAAACAGTGGAAACAGTGTCAGACTTTATTTTGGGGGCTCCAAAATCACTGCAGATGGTGATTGCAGCCATGAAATTAAAGATGCTTACTCCTTGGAAGGAGACCAACCTAGATAGCATATTCAAAAGCAGAGACATTACTTTGCCAACAAAGGTCCGTCTAGTCAAGGCTATGGTTTTTCCAGTAGTCATGTATGGATGTGAGAGTTGGACTGTGAAGAAGGCTGAGCACCGAAGAATTGATGCTTTAGAACTGTGGTCCTGGAGAAGACTCTTGAGAGTCCCTTGGACTGCAAGGAGATTCAACCAGTCCATCCTAAAGGAAACCAGTGTTCATTTGAAGGTGTTCATTTGAAGGACTGATGCTGAGGCTAAAACTCTAATACTTGGGCTACCTCATGCGAAGAGTTGATTCATTGGAAAAGACCCTGATGTTGGGAGGGACTGGGGGCAAGAAGAGAAGGGGACAACAGAGGATGAGATGGTTGGATGGCATCACCGACTCGATGGACGTGAGTCTGAGTGAACTCCAAGAGTTAGTGATGGACAGGGAGGCCTGGTATGCTGCGATTCATGGGGTCGCAAAGAGTCGGACAAGACTGAGCGACTGAACATGACTGACTGACTGTACACATACGGAGAGAAAATGTATGAAAATGTTTATAGCAGCGTTTTTGTAACAGAGAAAGTTGGAGACAAATCCCAGTGACCATCATCTTGAGAACCATTGCATCCCTTCTCCAGATCCTGGTCCAATGGGTAAATTACAGCTACATATATTAGCATAATTATGTATTTAAGGCTTCCCTGGTGGCTCAGCAGTAAAGAATCCGCCTGCAGTGCAGAAGAGGCAGGTTTAATTCCTGGATTGGGAAGATCCCCTAGAAAAGGAAATGGCAACTCACTCCAATATTCTTGCCTGGGGAATCCCCATGGACAGAGGAGCCTGGAGAGCTATGGTCCATGGGGTCATAAGAGCTGGACATGACTTAGTGACTAAACCACCACCACAAATATCAAAAGCAGAATTTAGAGTGGAAAAAAACCCATTTTTCATAGGACTATATAAATTTTCCTATAAAATGTGCTGTAATGATAAGCAACGTGTTCAAAAAGGTGGCTTCCTTTGAGGAAATGGAGTGGGGGAAGGGTATACAGATTCTTCAATCAGATTTAAGTGATTTTCTTTCTGATGCAGGAGTGTGAGGAGATGGGCGACCATTACATTATCATTTATACTTGTTTATATGTCTGGAATATTTTATTAAAATATTTCTTCAGACTGAGATTATGGGCTAGAAGCAATGAAGTGGAAGTTGACACAGATGAATATATGGTCCTGAATCAGTTCCCCAGTGTAAGTTTTTTAAAGTTCTGATGGTGGTACGTGGACTAACAGTAGTTTATATGAAAAAGAGTCAGAGGGGTTTTGTTTTATTTTTACCATGAGATTATTGTAAACCAACAGAGTGATGTAATTTCCAAATAGGTGGGTGTAATTTGGATTGTAAAAATAGAATTACAGTGAGAACTTTAAAAGAAGTGAGAGTCCAGCTTTATTTATTTTTCTTTTTATTGAATGAAAGTTTCTTTGAATTCTATAGTGCTTTATAAATTTTCAAAGTTTTACACACATGATTTCATATAATCTCCTAAAACACCCCCCTTTTTAATCCCCTACCACTGTGTTGTCCCTCCAGTCTCCCCACATATAACCACTAGTTCATTTTCTCTATATTTGTGAGCCTGTTTTATGTTTTATTCACTAGTTTGCTGCATTTTTAAAATTCCACATAAAAGTGATATCATACAGTATTTGTCTATCTCTGTCTGGCTTGTAGTTCACTTAGCATAATGCCCTCCATGTCCCTTCATGTTGCTGCAAATGACATTATTTCATTCTTTTTATGGCCAAGTAATATTTCATCATGGAATGTGAAGTCAAGTGGGCCTTAGAAAGCATCACTACGAACAAAGCTAGTGGAGGTGGTGGAGTTCCAGCTGAGCTATTTCAAATCCTGAAAGATGATGCTGTAAAAGTGCTGCAGTCAATATGCCAGCAAATTTGCAAAACTCAGCAGTGGCCACAGGACTGGAAAAGGTCAGTTTTCATTCCAATCCCCCAAAAGGGAATGCCAAAGAATGCTCAAACTACCTCACAATTGCACTCATCTCACATGCTAGTCAAGTAATGCTCAAAATTCTCCAAGCCAGGCTTCAGCAATATATGAACCATGACCTTCCAGATGTTCAAGCTGGTTTTAGAAAAGGTAGAGGAACCAGAGATCAAATTGCCAACATCTGTTGGATCATGGAAAAAGCAAGAGAGTTCCAGAAAAACATCTATTTCTGCTTTATTGACTATGCCCAAGCCTTTGACTGGGTGGATCACAATAAACTGGAAAATTCTGAAAGAGATGGGAATACCAGACCACCTGACCTGCCTCTTGAGAAGTCTGTATGCAGGTCAGGAAGCAACAGTTAGAAGTGGACATGGAACAACAGACTGGCTCCAAATAGGAAAAGGAGTATGTCAAGGCTGTATATTGTCACCCTGCTTATTTAACCTATATGCAGAGTACATCAAGAGAAACACTGGGCTGGATGAAGCATAAGCTGGAATCAAGATTGCCAGAAGAAACATCAGTAACTTCAGATATGCAGATACCCTTGTGGCAGAAAGTGAAGAAGAGGAACTAAAGAGCCTCTTGATGAAAGTGAAAGAGGCGAGTGAAAAAGTTGGCTTAAAGCTCAACATTCAGAAAACTAAGATCATGGCATCTGGTCCCATCACATCATGGCAAATAGTTGGGGAAACACAGGAAACAATGGCTGACTTTATTTTTGGGGGCTCCAAAATCACTGCAGATGGTGACTGCAGTCATGAAATTAAAAGATGCTTACTCCTTGGAAGGAAAGTTATGATCAATTTAGACAGCATATTAAAAAGCAGAGATATTACTTTGTCAATAAAGGTCCATCTAGTCAATGCTATGGTTTTTCCAGTAGTCATGTATGGATGTGAGAGTTGGACTATAAAGAAAGCTGAGCGACGAAGAATTGATGCTTTAGAACTGTGGTGTTGGAGATGACTCTTGAGAGTCCCTTGGACTGCAAGGAGAGTCAACCAGTCCATCCTAAAGGAAATCAGTCCTGGATGTTCATTGGAAGGACTGATGTTGAAGCTGAAACTCCAATACTTTGGCCACCTGATATGAAGAGCTGACTCATTTGAAAAGACCCTGATGCTGGGAAGGATTGAGGGCAGAAGGAGAAGGGGACGACAGAGGATGAGATGGTTGGATGGCATCATTGACTCAATGGACATGAGTTTGGGTAAACTCCGGGAGCTGGTGATGGACAGGGAGGCCTGACATGCTGTGGTTTAATGGGATCACAGAGTTGGACATGACTGAGCAACTAAATTGAACTGAACTAATATTCAGTTACCATGTCTTCTTTATCCATTCACCTGTTGAAGTCCAGCTCTATGCACTGGCTAGACCTTGCCTAGAGGATGGGTCTGAGAAATGACTTGCAAGCTCACTTTCATGGCTGTTGGCAGGAGAATCCAGTCCTTATCATATGAGTCTCTGCTTGCAGCTACTCATCAGCTGGCTTTCTTAAAAGCAAGAAATACAGAAGCAAGAGAACAACAGAGCCATAGAGCAAGAGGAATAGAAACCATAGTGTCTTACAACCTAATCTTGGAAGTGAGATACCATCACTTTTGCCATAGTCTACTGGCCACGCAGATCAACCTTGATTCAAAGCATAAGATGTGAATTACCGGAGGCAGCACTGGGGGTTACAACTTTAACTGGAAGGATAAAAATGTAAATTCACTCCAGAAAGATTTGTATCTGGGCATAAGGGACATTAATATTTCTCCCTTCATTCAAGATGCTCTTATTAAGCATGTCATTTGTGCCAGTCACTGTTCTAGGTGCTGAAAATACCATGATGGGCAACACATACAAGTTCCTGATTTCAGAGATTTTTACATTTCGGTGAGAAAGATAGAAAATGAACAAATTTTTAAAAAATGGCTTGTTTGCTTCCAAAACAATTTTCTTCACAATAACTCCTGCTGCTGCTGCTAAGTCGCTTCAGTCGTGTCCGACTCTGTGTCACCCCATAGTAGGCAGCCCACCAGGCTCCCCCATCCCTGGGATTCTCCAGGCAAGAACACTGGAGTGGGTTGTCATTTCCTTCTCCAATGCATGAAAGTGAAAAGTGACAGTGAAGTCGCTCAGTTGTGTCCGACCTTCAGCAACCCCACGGACTGCAGCCCCCCAGGCTCCTCCGTCCATGGGGTTTTCCAGGCAAGAGCGCTGGAGTGGGGTGGGACAGTATTATTACCAGTGTCCCATTTCCGATATGAAGAAGTCAAGTCTCAGGGAGGTGATGGGGTTTTCCTAGAATCCCACTTAATAAGATCTGGGGCTGGAGTTTGAACCAGGTCTTTTCCTCTTTCCCGAGCCAAAGCAGATCGCTTTGGGGTGGTCCAGTCTACCATAAGAAGAGGCCCTGCAAACTGGGCCTGTACTTTAGAACATCTCTTGAAGGCCTACTACAGAACAAGCCCTAATTCCTGCTAGACTGTGAGCTCCTTGAGGACAGGCCTGATGCTTTCTTAGTCCCTGTACCCCCTTGACACCCAGATATTATAAGAGGAACTGGCCCCCAGCCCTTAGCAGACTCCTTCCTTGGTTCTCTCCTGCCTACGCCCCCTCCCCCACACTGGAGACAGTTCCCTTGAGGGGAGAGTATTCTCTGGAAGCTTTGCTGAGGCTTCCCATGTGGCACTAGTGGTAAAGAACCTGCCAACCAATCCAGGAGACATAAAAGATGCAGGTTCGATCCCTGGGTTGGGAAGATCCCCTGGGGGAAGGGCATGGCAACCCACTCCAGTATTCTTGCCTGGAGAATCCCCATGGACAGAGGAGCCTGGTAGGCTATAGTCCAGAGGGTCAGGCAGAGTTGGACACGACTAAAGCGACTTACTGTGCATGCACCATGCATGCAAGCAACTCTAGACAGAGCCTGGCAGACCCAAGGTTGGGCAGCCGTGGATGCACAGAACAGCTTCATTTTCAACAAGGCACTTCGAGAGAGAAACGTGCTGCTTGTTGGTCAGCAAAACTGGGTACTCAGAACATATGTGCTTTCACATGTGTTATCTCACCTTTCTCTTTGTGGTCCGAAAGAGAAAAACAAATATTAATGCACGAAAGTGGAGTCTGACAAAACTGCTATAGACAATCTAGTTTACACAGCAAAAGTAGAGACACAGGCATGGAAAACAAATGTAAAGATACTGAGGGGGGAAAGAGGGAAGATGGGATGATTCGGGAGACTGGGACTGACACATATACACTATTGATACTGTGTATAAAACGTAGCTAATGAGAGCCTACTGCACAGCACAGGGAACTCTACTCAGTGCTCTGTGGTGACATTAATTGGGAAGGAAATCCAAAAAAAGGGGGATATGTGCATATTTATAGCTGATGCGCTGCTGCACAGCAGAAATGAACACAACACTGTAAAGCAAGTGTACTCCAATACAAAATTTAAAAAATAAAATCATTCTATCACTTTGAAAACACACAAGCAAAAAACAGACTTGTGAAGTAGGCAGGATGGAGCTTACGGACCAGATATACAGATGAAGACACTAAGATTCAGAGACGGAAACCACTTTTCCTACCGTATCACAGTTGCAGCTAGAGGATGAGGGTTTTCTGATTTCTCCCTCTCTGCCCCTCTTCTGTGGCTGTCCCTAGATTACGTTCTGCCCGATAAAACTCCACATGGTCTAGAGTAATGCTTTCACATCCAAACCACCTAGGGATCTTACTCACTTGCCAATTCTGATTCTATAGGGCTGGGGTAGTTCCTAAGATTCTGCCATTTCTTTCTTTTCTAAAAATATTTTTTAAAATTGAAGTGTAAGTTGATTTGTAATGTTTCAGGTACACAGTAAATTGGCTCAGTTCTTTGTGTATATAGTATATATATATATGTAAAGAAACGTATGTAATATGTAAATCAATTTTACATATATTTATTTTCATATTGTTTTCCATTATAGGCTATTACAAGCTATTGAATATTGTTCCCTGTACTATACAATAGGTCCTTGTTGTTTATCTATTTAATATATAGTAGTGGGTATCTGTTAATCCCAAACTCCTAATTTATCCCTCCCCTTCCTTTCCCCTTTGGGAAACAACCATAAGCTTGTTTTCTGTTTCTTTGAGTGTATTGCTCTTTTGTTAATAAGTTCATTTGCATTATTGTTTTAAATTCCACATATAAACGATTATCATGTATTTGTTTTTCTCCATCTGCCTTAGTTCATTTAGTATGATAATCTCTACATCCATCCATGTTGCTGCAAATGATATTATTTCATTATTTTTTAAAGTTGAGTAGTATTCCAGTATGTGTGTGTATGCTATATATATATATATATATATATATATATGTATGTATGTACTTATATATACACCATGAGATTCTGCATTTCTAACAGGCTTCTAGGGGATGCCCAGCTGTTCCAGAGAACACATTTTGAATCATAAGAGCCATTCTGTCCTGTTTCCACACTTCAGAACCCCCAAAGTGAAAGTGAGTGAAAGTGGCTCAGTCGTGTCCAACTCTTTATGACCCCGTGGATTATACAGTCCATGCAGTTCTCCAGGCCAGAATACTGGAGTGGGTAGCTGTTCCCTTCTCCAGGGGATCTTCTCAACCCAGGAATCGAACTGGGGTCTCCTGCATTGCAGGCAGATTCTTTACCAACTGAGCTATCAGGGAAGCCCTCAGAACCCCACACACCCTTTAAAACACAGCCTGATGACCCAGGAAGACTCCCTGATGTCTCCTGCTGGAAGTGCCTCTTCTCACTTAACGACTTCTCCGGGGACCTGCTTCCTGGGAAGCACCGGTTGCAACTCCTTGCACTAACGTGACCTGTGACCTCAAAGGCTCCTCTTTGGGCTTGGCTCACATGGGATTGGACTCACAGTGCCTCTGAATTTATTTATTGTTTTTTTCATGGATCTTTTGTCAAGTGTAGGCAGCTATCTGTGGTGAGAAAGTGGGCATTGGGGTGCACTGTTGCCCTGAATATCTTAATTCTCCATTTCTTTTCTGTGGGGACAGTTCATTGGCTGACATAATCTTACACTAATACTGTTAAGGCAGTGCTTTGGGGGTTTTTGGCTACTCTTAAGTTTCAGTTGATCAGACAGCTGACAAACAGGTAGTGGGCTGTAAGCGGTCATATAATCTTCATCACTGGCAAATTTTGAGGCGGTTGCAGCTGACCTCTACTTAGGGAAAAATCTCCAAAAATGTAACACTGAGATATATGTGAATGACTTCCCTGGCCCAGGCTCTGGTCTGCAGCAGACACAAGCTTCTTGAGGGCAAACACCAGCTGATATTTACATCTAACTCTCCATGATCTAGAACATGTGGACAGATTCAATACACGCTCAAGTACTAATTGTGCTGGGCCATGTACCCACGTTATAACTTTGGAAAAAAAAAACCCAGGAAAGCATTCTAACACAGACTCAGAGAATCTCAATTTTTTTTGAGTTTAGGATCAGTTGGTCTTCTAGGTAAGGAAGTTGATTTTCCCTTTTTACTGGACAGATGGGCACACAGATGCTCCTGGGAGTTCATTAACCCTGCCCTGACATTTTTGTAGTACTGGCTTTGTCATACAGTGGATCTTGGAACACGTCCAAAATATACTTAGACATACTTCTCCAGGAGAAAGGCTTTTACACTTCAGAAACGCGCACGCACACACACACACACACACACACATACACACAAGCACACACTCTTAATTTGAGGTTGAATTTTTCTGCCCTAATTAGCTACGTCTTTGAGCTTCAAGAGCTGGTTTTACTGTGGTTATTAACGAGGCCAATCTCTGATCGCTGGCCTTTTTCAAAAGCATTCCAGTCTGCTAAACAGTGGCCTTTCATGATTTACAAGTTTGGACTGTTTGGGGTTTTCAACAATTAAGGTGCTAACTTTTCGCACTCGCATGGTCTCCAAACTTCTTAATCACAAAACCTTGGACATGGGTTGTGGCTTGGTGCTCCTGTTGGTTGCTCTTACATATGGCAGGGTTCGTCATCCAGTCCAACGGGCGTCGTTTCCAGAGAGGATGCTGGCAGGAAGACACGGGCGCTGTTCATCAGCGTGAAGTCATGGCCCAAAGTGAGTGTTGTCAGACAGTGGCTCCAAAAGACATAAGAGTAAACAACCCCTGCCTTGAACTTGGCATGTCACTGTTTTCAAAGTACTTACAAACTTGAAAGCTCACTTGATCGTTACAACAAGGCTGTCTAATGTGCGGACAAATGCCATTATTACTGAATAGGCAGAGGGAAGATGAGAGAAGTGAAGTGACATGCCTGAAAACACACAGTCAGGGGCAGAACTGGGAGGAGTGCCCTGGTTCCTAGTCTGTAGCTCATTCCAAAAGGTGAGCTCAATTCCTTCAGTCTAAAACTGCATCCCTTTCTTGGTGAAAATATAAAACACTGGCTTAGAACTTTTTTTAAAAAAACATAATCAGTGGACTGCATTCTACTTCCACAGGATATTTATAGATGCTTTGGAGAGCCTCTGGTCCCCTTTCATCTACTGATGTCCTGATGCTCAACACCAGTTAAAAAGCTTAAAGACATCGTTTTCTTCACAGAAGAAACTTATTGCTCATTAGTATTAAACAGCAAATGTGTAGACAACATATTATAGAAATATGGAAAATAAAAAGGAGTGACTACATTTCAACAATAGGAATCCCAGACTGTGTAAGGAATGTAGGCTGGGTTATGTTTTATAAAGATAGAGAAACAGCTGGAAATCCACTGTTAATGTGACTTTTGTTTATCTGTAATGAAGCAGATGAAGATGACTCCGATGCTACAAAGTATTGGATTCATTTTAGCTGTATTTATTTATCTATGCTGTTTTTCTACCATGATCATAGTTATCAGTGGCTTTTGAGCTCTCAGTACACTTGGAAAAGTGTTATTATCTTGCAAAAGAGTGTCACTCCTGGACATGTGAAAGAGGATGTCTGGGCATTTAACGTGAATTCTGCATACCTTCTCAAATTCACCTCCAAAGCATCCTCATATCTACCTGCTTCCATTGCACTCAGCTGGTCTGAGACTCCATCATTTTTTGCCCAGGGAATTGAAAACAGCCTCCCCAGGAGCCCACCTGTTCCCATTGTGCTCAGTCCAGCCATTCTCCACATATCAGCCAAGGCCCTCTTCCAAGTTACCCTCTTGTTTAACATCTAGCAGTGGCCTCCTGTTACATTCACAAGAAAACCCAGCCCCCTTGCTGGAGCCTGGGAAGTTCCTCGTGATCTAGCCTCTGTCCATCTGACATCCTCACCTCCCTCCTCTTGAACACCCAGCACCGCTCACAGCTCCCGGAGTGTGTCCATCTCATTCCCACTCCAGGCTTGCCCTGGACTTTCATGAACCGTCCCTAGCTCACTGCTGGGCTGGGTCCTCCTGACCATGCAGACTTCTGTGACCTTCTTAGAGTGGCCTTCTCTGATCACACTGTTGGGAGTGACCCTACATCACACTTCGTTCCAGGCACACTTATCAGATTACTCTGTCCTTTCTTTCTACAGAGCACTTACCCTCTCTTGAAAATACCTTCTTCATTGTTTTGTCTTCCCACTGGAATGTAGGCACCAAGAAAGCAAAAAAATGGCTTTTAAATTTACTTTGGGATCACCAGTGCCTAAAAGAGGCTAGCGTAGGGCAGGTGTTCAATCAATGTCTGTGATCCAGTGAAACTCAGACAAAGGTAAGAGCAAAGATGGAGCATGTTGTCAAGCCTCTCCTGTCTGTGAGATCTCTATCCACGACTTATCTGTGGGAGTCTCTTACACCTTTTTAATCTTTCATCCTCCAATAATACTAGGTAATATAGCTTGCTGGGCACAGAGGAATAAATTGAGTCTCAGAGAAACTTACTAACATGTTTGAGGATGTGCAGTTATTAACTAACCCATAGGAAGAAATATTGAGGCAGGTGACACTACAGAGCTCGTGGCTCTTCTACTGCACCATGCAGCAGCATTTGTTTTGTTCTGGTTTTATTTTCCTTTGTTTTTGGCATGCAGATCTTCTTAGTTACCCTGGCCAGGTATTGAATCCTTGCCTCCTGTAGAGAAAGCTCCGAGTTTTAACCACTGGACCACTAGGGAAGTCCTCCGCATCATTTCTAATGTACAAGGTAGCCAGGCATCCGGTGCCTCCACCCCTCAGTAACATGTAGTGGTTAGAACTCATTAATAGCGTATGTGTAAAGGGGAAATGTTACTTGTAATTTGTAGGAGGATGGCCAACGATGCATAATTCATGCAAATAAACCATAAGAATAAGATTTCATAAGAATTCATACCCAGTATTATAGATTAAATTTTGCTCCTCTCACTGGCTTAGATGTGTTGATGGCCTAGTCCCAGTATACAACCTTATTTGCAAATAAGGTCATAGCAGATATGATTAGTTAGGATAACATGAGGTCACCCTGGAGGAGGCTAGCTCTATAATCTCATATGACTGGTGTCCTTCTAAGAAGAGAGGCATTTGGACCTGGAGACACACAGGGAAGACCACTGTGAGAAGACACAGGCAGAGACGTGAGCGATGCTGCCACAGACCAAGGAACACCCAGCTCTTGAGACTGGCCACTGCAACTACTGAAGCCCACATGCCTGGCTCCACCTGGGCCTGGAGGTGGAAACAGCGGATCTTCTCCTGGAGGCTTTGGAGGAAGTGTGGGCCCACCGGGTCGTACTTCTAGCCTCCAGAACTCTGAAGCAGTGAGTTTCTGTTGTTTTAAACCATGCAGTTTGCAATAATGTGTTATGGCAGCCCTCGGAAATGAATACACCTGGAAATCAAAGTCCTGGGAGAAATGTCACCACTGGCTGCTCTGATTCTCCCAAGCAACCCAGGTAATTCACACGAAATAAATGAACAAGAGAAAAGGGAGACAAGAAAGGAACAGTCCATTGTGTTCCAGTCTCATATCCAGTGTGCTCAAAATGAGTCATTCCTGTGCAATATTGCTAGATTTGGAAAACTGTGAAGAATGTAACACGGCTGTCTGTCGGAGCCATACTCTCTGGGGCCGGCTCACTGGACTTTGTGCCCAGAGTGATTTTACCATCTCCCTTTACTTCCCTGGTGGCTCAGACAATAAAGTGTCTGCCTACAGTGCGGGAGACCTGGGTTTGATCCCTGGGTCAGGAAGATCCTCTGGAGAAGGAAATGGCAATCCACTCCAGTACTCTTGCCTGGAAAATCCCATGGATGGAGGAACGTAGTAGGCTACAGTCCATGGGGTCGCAAAGAGCCGGATATGACGGAGCTACGTCACTTTTCACTCTTTAGTGTGGCCAAATTGCAGACCTCTATGTGTAGTTTTTTCTCTCTTTCTTTCTTTCTTTCTTTTTTTTTTTTTAATGATTTTACTTATTTATTTTTGGCTGTGCTGTGTCTTCACTTTGCTTGGACTTTTCTCTAGTGGTAGCGGAGGCTGCTCTCTAGATGCGGTGGCTTTTCTTGTCGGAGAACACGAGCTCTCGGGCATGTGGGCTTTAGTAGTTGCAGTGGCCGGTCTCAAGAGCAGAGGCCCGGGGGTTGAGGAGGGCGGGCTTAGTTGCGGCATGTGGAATCTTCCGGGATCAGGGATCAAATGCATTGGCAGACTCATTCTTTACCCCTGAGCCACCAGGGAAGCCCCTGTAGTTTTTCATGTTTGATATGGTCCACCTTTACACCTGCTTGTCTAGTCACTCCAGTGTGGCCTTTGCCTCTGTCATGCCTCCAAGTTATCCAAATCACTAAGCCAAAGCCAACACTTTTTCTAATTTTCTTTCAGTCTTTTTCTATGAATATATACGACCATGTTTATACAGCATATATGCTTTTATATTTATGGAACCATTTCCATATTAATGCACTCATGCAATTTCTATTTTCAATTAATCTATCATTTATCTACTTTTTCCTTATAAGCAGCACCAAACATCCTTATGCATATCAACATGCCTCTCTTTCAGACTGGGCATATTCTTGGAAAAGGATTTCAAGGAACAAAGGACATGATGAATTCTAAACTTTTTCTGCAAATGTTAGCCATGCTACTGGTGCTTGAATCTAGGCAGCAAAACTGTGGCTTTGGTCAAAATATGGCCGTAACATCTATTTGTTAAATGAAGTAAAACAGACTTTCAGGAAAAGACATATATCTTATACTATATAGTGTATAATATATATGACATAATATATAATGTGTATGTTTAACCTTTGTCCAGCAGTAACAATAGGGGTTCCCAGGTGGCTCAGTGATGAAGACTCTATCTGCCAAGCAAGAGATCCAGGTTGGATCCCTGGGTTGGGAAGATTCCCTGGAGAAGGAAATGGCAACCTACTCCAATATTTTTGCCTGGGAAATCCCATGGACAGAGGAGCCTGGCGGGCTATAGTCCATGGAGTCTCAAAAAGAGTCAAACACGACTTGGTGACTAAAACCAGCAGTGATAGTGATATTTTGAACACATTCTCTATAGTTGGAAAGGATCGTGTTCATTACCAGATTACATAAACCTGGAATTATTCATTTTGAGATGCATTGGGGTCTTTGGATAACATAGCTATCCTTTATAATAATGCTAAAACGTTGTTCCTATATCCTTGTTTTTCTTTTCTAATCTTCCTCATCATACTCATCACTTCCAAACCTCCAAATTCTTTCACTCCACCTCTTTAACTTTTCCTTTTACCCCTATCCTTTTCTTCTGTCTATTGTGATAACAACATGGACTTCTGAGGGCACAGGCTGCATTCTGACTGACACAATGTTTGGGCTATTTTCTCAAAAAAAAAAAAAAAAAAAAGACAAAATCAGATCTTTCCTGTAGAACAGATTGGCACTCTGTGGGGCTCTGAATCTGAGACTGAATGAGAACTTTCACTTTTTGTAGTTTTTCCTTGTTCTCCCAGCAAGTGGGCCTTTGTCGTCTTTGTCCCTAGTTCACTCTGATATCATCCAATTGGAGCTAAGGGACAGCACGGGTGTGTGCAGAGGAATTATTTTTCTCAGAAAGACTTCTGAAAGCTGTGTCCTTCATATTGTACAAAAGTCATCCATCCATCCATTCTTTCAAGAACGTTTCGTATATGTAGGTAATTTGCCAGGATCCAATCTGCGTGCTGAGACGTGAATAAGAAAGACCAGTCATGCCCTCAGGGAGTCTGTAATCTAGTGAGAAGCAGAGAGTCTTGTAATGGAGACAAATGGGATAGAAAGCTGCCCAGGGCAGAGGGAATCAGGGTGAGATCTTGGAGGAGGTGGTGTGTGGGGGGATCCCAAATGTTGGGGGATGCCCAGACAAAGAAGAGCAGTTGGGTTCTCTGACATCTATCATGTGCGCCTCTGGGCTGCATCAGTTCAAACACAAATTCTCAGCTCCTCATTCAGAAGTCCAGCTCAGGGACTTCGGAGCAAAACTTCAGAGAGTTGCAGAGAAGATTCAAAGGAGCCCCGGACAAGGAGTCCGAGAGCCCTGGGTGGCAAGTTCAGCTTTGCTAGCGTCAAACATTTGCTGGAATCTCATAGAGCCTCATTTCATAAAATGGTACCCATAACCATTACCTGGGGGCCTTCCCCGGTGGCTCAGTGGTAAAGAATCCACCTGCAAATGCAGGAGATGCAGGTTCGATCCCTGGGTCTGGAAGATCCCATGGAGAAGGAAATGGCAACCCACTCCAGTACTCTTGCCTAGAGAATCCCATAGACAGAGGAGCCTGGTGAGTTACAGTCCATAGGATTGAGAAAGAGTCAGACACAACTTGACGGCTACACAACAACGCTTACCTGGAAGTGTGAGGCCTGAGTGGGAGGGCACATACAAGAGGAGCTCAATGCCTCTTTCGTATTGTGCTCACCCGGGGCTGATTTTCAAAGCTGCACTTCTGAACACCGCCCAAGGGATGGGTGGCAACACGTAATCCCGCCCCCTGTGAACTGGTGACCTCCCTGGCCACGGAAGCAGACAGGTCATTTAAAAAATGTAATTTTCGCATTGACATTCTTCATGCTAAGCCCGAGGGCAGGCATGTCCATTCTGCTCGGGGAGAGCTGGGGGCAGTAACCCAGAAAGAGGCGGCAGCCCGCACTTTGCCATTCTGCGCCTGGGCTGCTGACAAAAGAATTGTGCAAATGAACCTTTAAATCCGTAAATAGTGCCCCCACAATGCCGGGAAGAATGCAGCGGCGACAAAGGGCAATATTCACAGTTTATCTCAGGGTGATGGATCTGAATGGACGCATGAACACGGGTTTGTTAGAGAAAGCGCGGGCCACAGCCCCCCGCCCGGGAACCCAGTGGCCGCAGTCTGCAGTGCAAACAGTCAGTCTAAATCCCGAACAATTAGGGGAAACCAAGCTGCCATTATCTGAACTTCAACTTGTTCTCATGATTGATATGGGAAATGAAAAGTTGTACACGGCTCGGGAAGGCGCTGTGGGCCCTCACCGCACGCAGGGCCTCGGAGAAGGTGCAGAATGTATATTTCATACCCGCGACAGGAGTGGCCTGCATGCCGCCTGGGTCAGGGCAGCGACGGGGGCAGCTGAGTGCGGCTGATCGACCTCGTGTGGGATCCAGTCTCTGACTAAATATCCCTGCTTCGTCTGATGTCTCTGAAAATCCCCACTCAGTGACCTCAGAGAGGTCGGTTTGGTACCTGACGGCTGTTTGAAACTTCAAGGGCAGGGCTGTCGCTTCTTTTCCTTTTAGTTTCCAGTTTCTTAGCCCAGAGTGGGAGTTCCACTGTGATTGTTAAGCCCAAAGTGAGCCCAGTACTACAAGAGAGGGACGTGGCCCAAAGAGGATGAAGCATTTGAACTGGGCCTCCAGGGGTGATGGGATTTGAGAGGCTAATTAGAAGGAGAAAGACTTCATTCCAAGGTGCAGACAAAGCTCTGGCAGAGGCTGGGGAGAGGGGCTGAGTATGGCTGGTAGCTGGAGTGAGGGATTCTGGGAAACGAAAGGCCGAGGTGAAGCCTGGAAAAGCAGACCGATCATCAACAGTCTTGAAAGCAAAGGGGAGTTTGCCTTTTACCCCATAGGCAGTGGGAGTGATGGAATGTTCTGGAGAAAGGGAATGCCACCTGACTGGGAAGAGTCAATGAGGATGCAGTCTTGCCTGGGGTGCTGCAATGAGGCAGGAGTGGCCTGCAGAAAGCAGATCATCAGGGCCTGCATGCGGGGCGAGAGGTCAAAGGTGACAAAGGTCGTAAGCCTTTGGCTCTTTCTGCTTCAATTCGTTCATTAATGACACCCTTCTTATTGCTTTCCGTCCAAGAGGAGTGTCAAAATTCCGCACACTATCTCAATGGCCAGGAACTTGTAAAGTCAATGGATCAGTTAATTGCACATATGTATATTTTTGGACGGGATACAGAAAGGTCCTTTATTTCATTTTTAAAGTAAAAAGTCAGTTCTTTCCACCCACCCCAAGCTCACTTGGGAACTCTCATCACTTGAATTTCACAGGTAGGAAAACTGAGGCCCAGAGGATTAGATAAACGAGGTGCTCTGGTCTGAGCTGGGATTTGAACCAGGGTCTTTCTGATGAGAAAGCCTTTCCACTCTCCTTTATGTTAAGCCACCTCTGCTGAGACTGGCTTGGAGGCAGGCATGCAATCACACAGAAAGACCTGCACTCGGGCCACCGGCACAGCGGCTGAAACAGAGACTTCCAAGAACCGTCTTCAAAGCGGCTAGAGGCATTCAGCAAGGTCTGGCATTCAGGCTGCAAAGATTTCTCCATTGTCTCCACCATCAGAGGTAAGTGACATCTTGAACGCCTCAAGAAGATTAAATAGCCCAGCTCGGTCGGAAAGCTTAAAAAAAAAAAAAAAAGAGTGAGAGAGAGGGAGAAGAAAGGGCCCAAGTTGCCTATTATAGAGCTGGTCCTTTTTGTCGGAGAAAGAGCTTTCAAGGAGCACTATTGGAAGAAGCGGGCCCAGATAGGAAGACAATGACAGGGAACGGGAGAGAACTCCGAGAGGAACCTGCGGCTGGGCGCCTTGAATGCGGATTACTGTGGCTCCGAGCCGGCAAAGAAAAGGGTTCCCCTGGTCAGGATGAAAATGAGGAATTACTTTTTTTTCCCTTCCCCTCTGAGACTCCAGTTCACTGCGCAGTGACAATGCATGATGGGGGACACTTGACATGTCCCTCTTCCAGGCCATGTTGGCGCCCCATGTGGGGCCCCCGGGGAACAAGGGCAGTGCAGACCCAAACAAAGCCGATTTTAACCCAATAAACTCACCCTGCATTCTCAGATTGGAACGACAAGCACGGACTGCTGAGTGTCCGTCGCCTTCACAAACACACGGGATAAATCAGGAATTTGAGTTTGGGAATGTTTGAACATAGGTAACCTTCATTTTTTAACACACGTTTTTTTTTTTTTTTTTTTAAGCTATCCATGGGGAGGAAGACGAGGGATACTAGTCACTGTTCATCACCTGAGAAGATCCTGTTTCTAAGTAGGTATTGAAAGTGTGGTCTGTGAAGGAGAAAGAGATCTAATTTGCTCAGTTCCTGGGCACATGATTTGCTTCTGAAATAGACACTGTCCTAACCCACCTCCCCATAGCTGCCCTGTATGTTCATTTAGAAAGTGCCATGAGAAAGGTGTAGGGGTGAAAAAAAAACACACACACAAACTCGACTGCCAGTCAGGAGATATGGGTCTGAGTCTGTCACCAGCTTGCCGACAGTGTTGCGAGAGTCCCTTGGCTTCTCAGAGTTTCAGTTCTCGCCTGCAATGGTCTGAGAAGTCTGCTGTTTGGATAAGGCAGGTAGTAGTTTTGACAGGGTATCACTCCAGGGCAGATGGTACCCAGTGGATGCTTTGTAAACACCTGTGTGGGTGACTAGGGCTGTATCCTGCTTCCTTCACTGAGAAGAACCAAGTAAGATGGTCATTGCAAGCTTGGTTTTGACTCTGCAAGTACATTTTACAAATGTGAAGCATGATCATTATTTTTCTGTTCTTTCCTTGTGAAAATCAGTCATCCAAAAAAACATTTAGTAGTAATAAGCAGTTATAGAGCTCAAGTCCTTATATGATATTCAGCTTAATTAACTTCAAAATTATTTTCATGTACATAGAGTCACTGATGGCTTTCAAATCTCAAACTGTGTTAAAAAGAAGCATGTGATAGGTGTTGAAGTTAGAAATGTAACAGAAGCCTGAATAATGAACTCGGTGAATCTTCATTCCTTCTAGATCCTACATCAGTGTTTGGTCATTTGGTACTTCATGTGCACTGGAGTCATATTAGCCTTTTAAATTTTATTTATTTATTTATTTATTGGCCACGATATGCAAGATCTTAGTTCCCTGACTAAGGACTGAACCCAGGCCCCCTGCCTTGTAAGGTAGCATCTTAACCACTGGACCACCAGGAAGTCCCTAGCCTTTTATGTCTGGTTGTAAGCTATTTTTTCATACTTGGTTTTTGCTTTCTGTGTGTGCCTGCCTATAGGAATTTAAGGTCACAATGGAAAGGGAATTTGGCATCTACAGTGGGGAAAGGATGCTTATGTCACTTTGGAATCCTTCCTTCTTGGAATGTGAACACACCAGTGTGAAGTATCACACCAAGAATCTCCTTACTAAGAATGTCTTTCCTTCCCAAATGGAGGAGAGGAGCTTCCTTGCTCACTGATGCTTCATTTGGTCCTGGATGCACCTTGGATGGACTCAGGGACAGATATCAACCTTAACAGGAAGCCATGACGAGTGGAAAGGGTGGGCTTTGGCAAAAGGCACACCTTCCACTGACACACTGCTACACCCTCTTCAGGCTATGGACCCTTGAATGAGCCATTGAACTGGGGCTGGGATTTGGTTTCCTAAGAGAATAACACCAATGTACCAGAGTTCCTGTGAGGTAAGACCGGTGGGTGTCACTGAAACTCCATGTGGTACTCAGTGTGAGGGGAGTGTGTGGACTGGGAGGGGTCAGAAGAGGCGGAATCAGCTGTTAGGTACAGGGTCTCCTGTGCCATGGATGATGCATCTGTAAAGTGGAAGCTTCTTCACAAATAGGATCTCAGCTCATTGAGGGAAGTGGGGAAAAGTGCAATATCCAAGAGAGAAGATTAGCTGGAAGAGTTAGAGTGTTCTCACTTCTGCTCATTTCTCCTGAAGACTTACTCCAGGGAACCATTCTCTGAGAGGTTCTCCAGTAATGTGGGTGAGGGGAAGCTGAGTATCTGAATTTCTGCCCCAGCTTGCCCTCCTCTAACCTGAACTCTTGCCATCTGGGATTACAGGAAGAATCACTCACTGGAGAAGGATTGTATGCCCATTCCTGGTAAAGATGTGGTGTGACTGGGCTGTAGGAGTGTTGGGATGTGAACAAGAAGGTCATTACCCTTAACATTTAAAACTGACTCGCAAAACAGTACAGAAAGTGAAAGTGAAGTCGCTCAGTCATGTCCGACTCTTTGTGACCCCGTGGACTGTAGCCCACCGCCCATGGGATTCTCCAGGCAAGAATAGTGGAGTGGGTTGCCATTTCCTTCTCCAATTTAAAACTGATTCACAAAACAGTATGAAGGTTTCTTTAAAAACAGAAAGCAGAGCTTCCATACGATCCAGCAATCCCACTCCTGGATATCTATTCAGAGAAAACTCTAATTCAAAAAGATACATGCATTCCAATGTTCATTGCAGCACTGTTCACAATAGCCAAGACATGGAAGCAACCTAAATGTTTATCGACAGATGAATGCATAAGGAAGATGTGGTAGGCATATACAATGGAATATTACTCAGCTGTAAAAAAGAATGAATCAATGCCCTTTGCAGCAATGAGCATGGTCCTAGAGATTATCATACTAAGTGAACTAAATTAGACAGAGAAAGACAAATATCATATGATATTACTCATATGTGGAATCTAAAAAAAAGTGATACAAATGAACTTACTTGCAAAACAGAAACAGACTCACAGACTTAGAAAACAAATTTATAGTTACCAAAGGGGAAAGTGGGGGCAATGGGTAAATTAGGAATTTGGCATTAACAGATACACATTACTCTATGTGAAACAGATTAATCTTATAATAATCTATAATGAAAAAGAATATATCAGTTCAATTCAGTTCAGTCACTCCATCGTGTCCAGCTCTTTGTGATCCCATGAACTGCAGCATGCCAGGCCCCTCTGTCCATCACCAACTCCCAGGGTTTACTCAAACTCATATCCATCAAGTCGGTGATGCTATCCAGCCATCTCATCCTCTGTTGTCCCCTTCTCCTCCTGCCCCCAATCCCTCCAGCTTCAGGGTCTTTTCCAGTGAGTCAACTGTTCGCATGAGGAGGCCAAAGTATTGGAGTTTCAGCTTTAGCATCAGTCCTTCCAAAGAATACCCAGGACTGATCTCCTTTAGAATGGACTGGTTGGATCTCCTTGCAGTCCAAAGGACTCTCAAGAGTCTTCTCCAACACCACAGTTCAAAAGCATCAATTCTTTGGCGCTCAGCCTTCTTCACAGTCCAACATGGGTATACATGACTACTGGAAAAACCATAGCTTTGACTAGACGGAACTTTGTTGGCAAAGTAATGTCTCTGTTTTTAATATGCTATCTAGGTTAGTCATGACTTTCCCTCCAAGGAGTAAGCGTCTTTTAATTTCATGGCTGTGATCACCATCTGCAGTGATTTTGGAGCCCCCAAAATAAAATCTGACACTGTTTCCACTGTTTCCCCATCTATTTCCCATGAAGTGATGGGACAAGATGGCATGATCTTAGTTTTCTGAATGTGGAGCTTTAAGCCAACTCTTTCACTCTCTTCTTTCACGTTCATCAAGAGGCTTTCTAGTTCCTCTTCACCTGCCATAAAGGTGGTGTCATTGCATATCTGAGGTTACTGATATTTCTCCTGGCAATCTTGATTCCAGCCTGTGCTTCTTCCAGCCCAGCGTTTCTCATGATGTACTCTGCATAGAAGTTAAATAAGCAGGGTGACAATATACAGCCTTAACACACTCCTTTTCCTATTTGGAACCAGTCTGTTGTTCCATGTCCAATTCTAACTGTTGCTTCCTGACCTGCATATAGGTTTCTCAAGAGGCAGGTCAGGTGGTCTGGTATTCCCATCTCTTTCAGAATTTTCCACGTCCGAGGTCAGGGATGGTGGCCAAGAGGAGCAACCACACGTCCAAGGAGGGGTGGCTGTGTGGGCGCAGGAGGGCTGAGAGGAGCTATTCCACATTTAAGGTCAGGAAGGTTGGCCCTGAGGAGATACCCCTTGTCCAAGGTAAGGCGCAGTGGCTGCGCTTTGCTGGAGCAGCCGTGAAGAGATACCCCACGACCAAGGTAAGAGAAACCCAAGTAAGACGGTAGGTGTTACGAGAGGGCATCAGAGGGCAGACACACTGAAACCTTAATCACAGAAAACCAGCCAATCTGATCACACAGACCACAGCCTTGTCTAACTCAATAAAGCTAAGCCATGCCATGTGGGGCCATCCAAGACAGATGGGTCATGGTGGAGAGATCTGACAGAATGTGGTCCACTGGAGAAGGAAATCGCAAACCACTTCAGTATTCTTGCCTTGAGAACCTCATGAACAGTATGAAAAGAATATATATGTATAGCTAAATCACACTTTTGTACACCTGAAACTAACACAGCATTGTAAATCAACTATACTTCAATAAAAAGTAAGTCTCAGCATGGTGGTCATGAGAATTTCCTTTCTCGTGGTGTGGCGCATGCTGCGGCAGTTCCATGTGTGGGCGCTCAGTTGTGTCCAGCTCTTTGCCAGTGCATGGACTGCAGCCTGCCAGTCTCCTCTCTCCGTGGGACTTTCTCAGCAAGGATACTGGAGTGGGTCGCCCTTTCCTCCTCCAGGGGATCTTCCTGACCCAGGGTGGAACCCAAGTTCCTGCCTCTTCCTGATCTTCCCTGGTGGCTCAGACGGTAAAGCGTCTGCCTACAATACAGGAGACCTGGGTTCAGTCCCACGACTCAGTGACTTCACTCACTCACTCCTGCATCTTCTGCCCTGTAGGAGGATGCTTTACTGCTGAGCCACTGGGGAAGCCCACGTGGTTGTTGGCTTACCCTACACAACACATTGGAGACAAACACCCCCTTCTTCAAATCCCAGTGGCCTGTACCAGCTCAAACTTACTGACTCGATCTGCCCTTGACAACAGGTTTACCAGAGTCCTGCTTTGCTCTGTGTCTTTTTTTTTTCTTTTAAGATTTTTCATTATCTAAAAGTTATGAAAGTGAAAGTAGTTGTCTTGTTCAAGTCTTTGCAACCCCATGGACTGTATATTCCATGGAATTCTCCAGGCCAGAATATTGGAGTGGGTAGCCAATTCCTTTCCCAGGGGACCTACCCAATCCAGGGATGGAACCAAGGTCTCCCACATTGCAAGTAGATGTTTTACCAGGTGAGCCACCAGGAAATTTACAATAGTAAAAAATATTAGCCTTATAACCAGAGGGTATTGAGTAGTTGTTATATAGAAATAAATGTTGGGTTTCAAATATTTCCACTGGTGAAGCTTCTGTAAAACTTTTATCACAGTTGATGTTATGGGAGCACATGTTAAATAGCAAGAAGCAACATTCTGTGTTCAGTTCAGTTCAGTTCAGTCATTCAGTCATGTCTGACTCTTTGCGACCCCATGGACTGCAGCACTCCAACTCCCCTGTCCATCACCAACTCTCAGAGTTTACTCAAACTCATGTCCATTGAGTTGGTGATGTCATCCAACCATCTCATCCTCTGTCATCTCCTTCTCCTCCCACCTTCAATCTTTCCCAGCATCAGGGTATTTTCCAATGAGTCAGTTCTTCACATAAAATGGCCAAAGGATTGGAGTCTCAGCTTCAGCATCAGTTCTTCCAATGAATATTCAGAACTGGTTTCCTTTAGGATGAGCTGGTTGGATCTCCTTGCAGTCCAAGGAACTCTCAAGAGTCTTCTCCAATACCACAGTTCAAAAGCATCAGTTCTTTGGTGCTTAGCTTTCTTTATGTCCAACTCTCACATCCATACATCAGTTCAGTTCAGTTGCTCAGTCGTGTCCGACTCTTTTTCGACCCCATGAATCGCAGCACACCAGGCCTCCCTGTCCATCACCAACTCCCAGAGTTCACTCAGACTCATGTCCATCGAGTCAGTGATGCCATCCAGCCATCTCATCCTTGGTCGTCCCCTTCTCTTCCTGCCCCTCAATCCCTCCCAGCAACAGAGTCTTTTCCAATGAGTCAACTCTTCGCATGAGGTGGCCAAAGTACTGGAGTTTCAGCTTTAGCATCATTCCTTTCAAAGAAATCCCAGGGCTGATCTCCTTCAGAATGGACTGATTGGATCTCCTTGCAGTCTAAGGGACTCTCAAGAGTCTTCTCCAACACCACAGTTCAAAAGCATCAATTCTCCAGCACTCAGCCTTCTTCACAGTTGATTTAAGACAATTTTCCACTCTCCTCTTTCACTTTCATCAAGAGGCTCTAGTTCTTCACTTTCTGCCATAAGGGTGGTGTCATCTGCATTCCTGAGGTTATTGATATTTCTCCCAGCAATCTTGATTCCAGTTTGTGCTTCATCCAGCCCAGTGTTTCTTATGATGTACTCTGCATAAGTTAAATAAGCAGGGTGACAATATACAGCCTTAACATACTCCTTTCTCAATTTGGAACCATTCTGTTGTTCCATGTCCAGTTCTAACTGTTGCTCCTTGACCTGCATATAGGTTTCTCAAGAGGCAGGTCAGGTGATCTGGTATTCCCATCTCTTTAAGAATTTCCTACAGTTTATTATGACTCACACAGTCAAAGACTTTGGCATAGTCAATAAAGCAGAAGCAGATATTTTTCTGGAACTCTCTTGCTTTTTTGATGATACAGTGGATGTTGGCAATTTGATCTCTGGTTCCTCTGCCTTTTCTAAGTCCAGCTTGAACATCTGGAAGTTCACGGTTCATGTATTGTTGAAGCCTGGCTTGGACAATTTTGAGCATTACTTTGCTAGCCTGTGAGATGAGTGCATTTGTGCAGTAGTTTGATCATTCTTTGGCATTGCCTTTCGTTGGAATTGGGATGAAAACTGCTCTTTTCCAATCCTGTGACCACTGCTGAGTTTTCCAAATTTGCTGGCATATTGAGTGCAGCACTTTCACAGCATCATCTTTTAGGATTTGAAATAGCTCAGCTGGAATTCCATCTCCTCCACTAGCTCTGCTCATAGTGATGCTTCCTAAGGCCCACTTGACTTTTCATTCCAGCATGTCTGGCTCCATCTAGATGAGTGATCACACCTTTGTGGTTATCTGGGTCATGAAAATCTTTTTGTATAGTTCTTCTGTGTATTCTTGCCACTTCTTCTTAATATCTTCTGCTTCTGTTGGTCCAATAAAGGACCATTTCTGTCCTTATTGTGCCCATTTTTGCATGAAATATTCCCTTGGTATCTCTAATTTTCTTGAAGAGATATCTAGTCTTTTCCATTCTATTGCTTTCCTCTATTTCTTTGCATTGATCACTGAGGAAGGCTTTCTAATCTTTTCTGGCTATTCTTTGCATTCAAATGGGTATATCTTTCCTTTTCTTCTTTGCCTTTAGCTTCTCTTCTTTTCTCAGCTATTTGTAAGGCCTTCTCAGATAACCATTTTGCCTTTTTGCATTTCTTTTTCTTGGGAATGATCTTGATCACTGCCTCTTGTACAATGTCACAAGCCCCCATCCATAGTTCTTCAGACACTCTGTCTATCAGATCTAATCCCTTGAATCTATTTTTCACTTCCACCATATAATCGTAAGGGATTTGATTTAGGTCATACTTGAATGGTCTAGCAGTTCTCCTTACTTTCTTCAATTTCAATCTGAATTTGGCAATAAAGAGTTCACAGTATGAGCCTCAGTCAGCTCCCAGTCTTGTTTTTGCTGACTATATAGAGTGTCTCTATCTTTGGCTGCAAAGAATATAATCCATCTGATTTTGGTATCGACCATCTGGTGATGTCCGTGTGTAGAGTCTTCTCTTGTGTTTTTGGAAGAGGGCATTTGCTATGACCAGTGTGTTCTCTTGGCAAAACTCTGTTAGCCTTTGACTTGCTTCATTTTGTACTCCAAGGCCAAATTTGCCTTTTATTCCAGGTATCTCTTTATTTCTTACTCTTTCATTTCAGTCTCCTTTAATGAAAAGATATCTTTTGAGGGTGTTAGTTCTAAAAGGTCTTGTAGGTCTTCATAGAACCATTCAATTTCGGCTTCTTCAGCATTAGTGTTTGGGGCATAGACTTGGATTACTGTGATATTGAATGGTTTGCCTTGAAAACGAACAGAGATCATTCTGTTAAGATTGCCTCCAAGTACTGCATTTTGGACTCTTGTTGACTGTGATGGTTACTCCATTTCTTCTAAGGGATTCTTGGCCACAGTAGTAGATATAATGGTCATCTGAGTTAAAATGAGTTAATTCTGTGTATCTGGATTATTTTATTTAACAGTAACAAAAATATTCTAAATATGTTACCTATGGAATAAAATGGAACAAGATGGAATCATGGAATAAAATGAAAGCAGCTACCTTGTAAGGCTGACATTATAGGCTACACAATCCTCACACATTATACTACCAATTGTAACCTATCATGTTTCCTTTGAGTCATTACATAATCCCTCCATAAAATAATGCTAAAAGAGACAAATCAAAAATATTTTGAGACACAAAAATATCTTGCTATTTGAGACCTTCAAGGAGATCCGAGTTATGTGGGGAGAAGAACATATCTTGTGGTGGTGGTGAGATGTTCCTTGCTGCCATGGGAGACTGGTACTGGGTCAGGAAGGACCCTTGGTGGGACTCTTGGGGAGTTTCTCTGTGTTCCCAGAATAGGGGGAAGCACAGGGTGTCCTTGTGTGATAAGCCTCCTCCCAGGACATGTCATTAGCATCTGACTTCTGGTGGGAGGATGAAGAGAAGGACCAGAGCCTGGACCGGATGCTTCCCTGTCCTGTGGATCAAAGGGAAGAGAAGACAAACTGTCTTCTCATGGAGGAGAAGGTATCCCACTGACTTAGGACAGAGTTGGCCAGCCAAGAGGGACCCCACACAAGGAAACAAGTCAACGCTGGGCAAAGGTTCGTGAATGCCTGACTGTCACAGCTTGATGCTTTTCCTTCCTTGGGGATCTGGTTTTTGAGGGGTGGGGTTTCTAGCTGTGTTCTGTGGCCTCTGCCAAATGCCTCATTTGGAACATTAAGGACAGCAGAATACTTTTCCCCACCTTTACATTCTTCTTGAATCAATTTCTCTGTGGTTTATCCATTTTGTTATGCTACTGAGGTTTCTTACACTCAGTAGAATTCTCATTCCAATATTGTGAACTTTTTCTTTCTTGGGAAATAAGGTAGCTTTGATAATATCCAGTGATTCATCTGAAATTTCTGCAATAATTTTGGCATGAATGTTGTATGTATGTCACTCTTTGCATGCATTGCTGATGTTTCCGTCTACACTGCAGAGAGTCTCCTCTATCTTTACAGTGTCGACTCTCTGTATATCAGATATGGATGAAAAAGTATGTTATTAATGTGAACCAGGAAGGACTCGCTGTTTCTGTGGGAGCCTCTGAGTGCCTCTTTCTAACTCTGTTCTTTTCTTGCGGCAGTGAAACCTTTTGGTTCAGAGACTTTCCATGTGATCTTTAAGTGTATCAATGATTCTGACTTCTTTAATTTCTCATTCATTGCATTTCTTCTTGATGAGTTTTTTTTTATAACTTTGCTATATAAATCATTTTCTTCTCAGCTCCTTTGATTCATCTCCTTAGAGCAGTCCGTGAGATACCTTAATTCCAAGTTCTCATCCTCCTCATTAACTGCCACCAACAGCAGTTCCTTTGCTCATCTTTAGCAAGTATATCTTAATGACCCAGATAACCCCAATGGTGTGATCACTCACCTAGAGCCAGACATCCTGGAGGGTGAAGTCAAGTGGGACTTAGGAAACATTACTATGAACAAAGCTAATAGAGGTGATGGAATCCCGGCTAAATTATTTCAGATCATAACTGTGATTTGTTATGATGATGTGTGAAAGTGCTGCACTCAATATGCCAGCAAATTTGGAAAACTCAGCAGTGGCCACAGGACTGGAAAAGGTCAGCAAATTCCAAAGAAAAATAGTGCTAAAGAATGCTCAAACTACCACACAATTGTACTCATCTCACAGGCTAGCAAAGTAATGCTCAAAATTCTGCAAGTGAGGCTTCAACAGTATGTGAACTAAGAATTTCCAGATGTTCAAGCTGGATTTAGAAAAGGCAGAGGAACCAGAGATCAAATTGCCAACATCCATTGGATCATCGAAAAAGCAAGAGAGTTCCAGAAAAATACCTACTTCTGCTTTATTGGTTAGGCCAAAGCCTTTGACTGTGTGACTCACAACAAACTGTGAAAAATTCTTAAAGGGATGGGAATACCAGACCACCTGACCTGCCTCATTAGAAATCTACATGTAGGTCAAGGGCAACAGTTAGAACTGGACATGGAACAATAAACTGGTTCCAAATTGGGAAAGGAGTACATCCCAGCTGTATATTGTCACCCTGACTAACTTATATGCAGAGTAATTCATGTGAAAGACCAGGCTGGAGAAAGCACAAGCTGGAATCAGAATTGCTGGGAGGAATATCAATAACCTCAGATATGCAGATGATACCACTCTCATGGCAGAAAGTAAAGAAGAACTAAAGAGCCTCTTGATGAAAGTGAAAGAGGAGTGTGAAAAACCTGGCTCAAAGCTCAGCATTCAGAAAACTAGGATCATGGCATCTGGTCCCATCACTTCATGGCAAATAGATGGGAAACAATGGAAACAGTGAGAGAATTTTGGGGGGTGAGCTCCAAAATCACTGCAGATGATGACTTGCTCCTTAGAAGAAAAGCTATGACAAATCTAGACAAATTATTAAAAAGCAGAGACATTCAGTTCTGTTCAGTTCAGAAGCTCAGTCATGTCCAACTCTTTGTGATCCCATGTGCTGTAGCACAGCAGACCTCCATGTCCATCACCAACTCCCGAGTTTACTCAAATTCGTGTCCATTGAGTCAGAGATGCCATCCAACCTCATCTTCTGTTGTTCCCTTCTCCTTCCACCTTCAATCTTTCCCAGCATCAAGGTCTTTTCAACTGAGTCAGTTCTTCACATCAGATGGCCAAAGGATGCTCAACATCAGTCCTTCCAATGAATATTCAGAACTGATTTCCTTTAGGATGGACTGGTTGGGTCTCCTTGCAGTCCAAGGGACTCTCAAGAGTCTTTGCCAACACCACAGTTCAAAAGCATCAATTCTTCGGCTCTCAGCTTTCTTTATAGTCCAATTCTCACATCCATACATAACTCTTGGAAAAACCATAGCTTTGACTAGGTGAACATTTGCTGACAAAGTAATATCTCTGCTTTTGAATGTGCTGTCTAAGTTGGTCATAATTTTTCTTCCACGGAGTAAATGTCTTTTAATTTCATGGCTGCAGTCACCATTAGCAGTGATTTTGGAGCCTCCCTAAGTAAAGTCTACCACTGTTTCCACTGTTTCCCCACCTACCTGCCATGAAGTGATGGGACTGCATGCCATGATCTTAGTTTTCTGAATGTTGAGCTTTAAGCCAGCTTTTTCATGCTCCTCTCTCACTTTCATCAAGAGGCTCTTTGGGGTGTCATTTGCATATCTGAGGTTATTGATATTTCTCCTGGCAATCTTGATTCCAGCTTGTGCTTCTTCCAGCCCAGTGTTTCTCATGATGTTCTCTGCATGTAAGTTAAATAATCAGGGTGACAATATACAGCCTTGACATACCAGTCTGTTCCATGTCCAGTTCTAACTGTTACTTCCTGACCTGCATACAGGTTTCTCAAGAGGTTTCCCATACAGGTTTCCCATCTCTTTCAGAATTTTCCACAGTTTGTGGTGATCCACACAGTCAAAGGCTTTGGCATAGTCAATAAAGCAGAAATAGATGTTTTTCTGGAACTCCCTTGCTTTTCCCATGATCCAACAGATGTTGGCAGTTTATCTCTGATTCCTCTGCCTTTTCTAAAGCCAGCTTGAACATCTGCAATTCATGGTTTACATATTGCTGAAGCCTGGCTTGGAGAATTTTGAGCATTACTTTACTAGCATGTGAGATGAGTGCAACTGTGCGGTAGTCTGAGCATTCTTTGGCATTGCCTTTCTTTGGGATTGGGATGAAAACTGTTCTTTTCCAATCCTGTGACCACTGCTGAGTTTTCCAGATTTGCTGGCATATTGAGTTCAGCACTTTCACAGCATCATCTTTCAGGATTTGAAATAGCTCAACTAGAATTCCATCATATCCACTATCTTTGTTCTTAGTGATGCTTTCTAAGGCTGACTTGACTTCACATTACAGGATGTCTGGCTCTAGGTGAGTGTTCACACTATTGTGATTATCTGGGTTGTGTAGTTTGTTGTTGTTGTTGTTGTTTTGTATTTCTGTGTATTCTTGCCACCTCTTATTAATATCTTATGCTTCTGTTAGGTCCCTACCATTTCTATCCTTTATTAAGCCCACCTTTGCATGAAATGTTCCCTTGGTATCTCTAGTTTGCTTGAAGAGATCTCTAGTCTTTCCCATTCTGTTGTTTTCCTCTATTTCTTTGCATTGATCGCTGAGGAAGTCTTTCTTATCTCTCTGCTAGTCTTTGGAACTCTGCATTCAAATGGGTATATCTTTCTTTTTCTCATTTGCAGAGACATTACTTTGCCAAAAAAAGGTCTGTATGGTCAAGGCTTTGGTTTTTCCAGTAGTTATATACAGATGTGAGTGTTGGGCCATAAAGAAAGCTGTGAAAGTGAAAGTAACTCAGTCTTGTCTGACTCTCTGTGACCCCATTGCCTATACAGTCCATGGAATTCTCCAGGGCAGAATACTGGAGTGGGTAGCCTTTCCCTTCTCCAGGGGATCTTCCCAACCCAGGGATCGAACCCAGGTCTCCTGCATTACAGATGGATTGTTTACCAGCTGAGCGCCAAAGAACTGATGGTTTTGAACTATAGTGTTGCAGAAGACTCTTGAGAGTCCCTTGAACAACAAGATCAAATCAGTCAATCCTAAAGGAAATCAGTCCTGAATATTCATTGGAAGTATTGATGCTAAAGCTGAAATTCCAATACTTTGGCCACCTGATGGGTAGAACTGACTCACTGGGAAAGACCTTGATGCTGAGAAAGATTGAAGGTAGGAGGAGAAGGGGATGACACAGATGTTTGGATGAAAATACCACTCCATGGACTTGAGTTTGAGCAAGCTCTGGGAAATGGTGATGGACAGGGAAGCCTGGTTTGCTGCAGTCCATGGGGTCGCAATGAGTCAGACATGACTGAGTGACTGAACTGAACTGAGCAAGTGTCCACATGGAGGTTCGATTCAATTCTCTTCACAGTTAAAAACTAGCTCCAAAGGCAGATGAGGGTTTTCTGAGATTTTGTTTCTGTCTAATAAGTGTGTCCATTCTTCCCTTCCATCTTTGAGATCATTATGGAAGCAGCTTTATGTTTCTAGGGAGGTTGAAATTTTCCTGCAAAGCCTTTATCATTGCTCTTGAAATTATTCTTCCTCCTTCTGGTGGGTTTTGAAGGATGTTTTGGTTGCAGCCACTTACTGGATTTGCTGAGTTGGTCTTTTCAGGACTGAGACTTGCTCAGAATGTCAGCCATCAGCCAAACTTGCTGTAAACATTGGAATTTATCTTCTTTTCACGCTTTTCTATAAGGATCTATTATGAGACCAAGTAGTGAATTGTTGTTTTCTAGCTCATTGTTCATAGTGTTCCCATTTGCTATTTCTGACAGTTTGTTCTTGGGTCTGACTTCCAAGAGAGTTGATTTAAGGTCTCTGTACTCTCTTCCTATGTGGCTAAATCTCTCAAAACTAGGGTAGCCAGGAAGGACCTCAGGGGGCCAGAGACCACCAGCCACTGCCTCTGGTCTGCAAAGCCTGATGAATATCCCCAAGATCATGAGATATGATCAGTTACTCTGTGAGTCAAGATGTGGGTTTGCTGTGGACTTCCCTAGTGGTCCAGTGGTTAGGAATCTGCCTGCCAACGCAAGGCAGATGTCTTCCCTCCCCCAAAGACAGACACTCCAATTGTTGGTTTTTCTCTCCTTGCAAAGTAATTCAAAATTTTAAGTGTTGAAAACTTCTCCATGACTAAAAGTTGCTACCACCCCCACCCTCAATTTCAGTGCTAAGCTCCTCTGGCAGTGCTGCCGCTGCCTGGCACAGGGCTCCCAGCGTCAGCACCATGCAGAGTATCAAGGCCATCAGGGGACCCTCTGTGGCTCCCATGGTCTCTGCAGTACCGCCTCTGCCACTGCCTGGCACAGGGCTCCCAAGCGTCAGCACCATGCAGAGTATCAAGGCCATCAGGGGACCCTCTGTGGCTCCCATGGTCTCTGCAGTACCGCCTCTGCCACTGCCTGGCACAGGGCTCCCAGCATCAGCACCATGCAGAGTATCAAGGCCATCAGGGGACCCTCTGTGGCTCCCATGGTCTCTGCAGTACCACCTCTGCCACTGCCTGGCACAGGGCTCCCAGCATCAGCACCATGCAGAGTATCAAGGCCATCAGGGGACCCTCTGTGGCTCCCATGGTCTCTGCAGTACCACCTCGGTTATCAGGACCCTGCTGGCCTCCACAGATGTCAGACCCGCATGGAAAGCATTCTGCTCAGAACCTCCTCTGTGCCTGGCAACCAGGGCAAACTCCAGTGGAAGCAAGGTGAAACTGACAACAGTGTCTCTCAGTGAGTTCACATCTTTTTCTTTTTTTTTACATTTTTAAAAATTAATTTATTTTTGGATGCACTGAGCCTTCTCTAGTTTCAGCAAGTGGGGGCTATTTTCTTATTGCAGAGCATGGAGTTAGTCATCCCATGGTATGTGGAATGGTTTGTGGGATCTTCCCGGAACAGGGATCGAACCTGTGTCTCCTGCATTGGCAGGCAGATTCCTAACCACTGGACCACCAGGAAAGTCCACAGTGACACCACATCTTGACTCACAAAGAAAATGATCATATCTCTTGACCTTGGGGATATGGACCGGGCTTTGCAGAACAGAGCAATGGCTGATGGGCTCTGGCCACCTGAGGTCCTTCTTGGCTACCCCAAGAGGTTCCACATTGGAACATTTGCTGGCCCTCAGCACTGGTCACTACTCTTTTTCTTCCCTTTCTTTCTAAAATTGACATGACATTCACATAACAGTGTTTTTAACAATTTGAAAGTGAACAATTCAGTGGCATTTCATACACTTACATTGTTGTACAACTGTTCCCACAGCCTGGGAATCAGCCTTCTTTTGGGGATTAAAATGCAACAAACACCTGTATCTCCAAGGAATCTTTCAAATACTCCCTGAGTACCTGGTTTTAAGTCAGGTTCCCCCTCCCTGTTATCCACAGCAACTTCCTCAGAACTGCAGAAGCCTTTGAACCTTGAAAATTGCCTTAAAGAACCAAAGTTGTTAAAGGTAAACTTTGGTGAGAGATGAGATAAGAATACGGGCTTCCCTGGGGGCTCAACGGTAAAGAATCCACCTGCCAATGCAGGAGATGCGGGTTTGATCCCTGGGTCAGAAAGTTCTCCCGGAGAAGGAAATGGCAACCCATTTTAGTATTCTTGTCTGGAGAATTCTATAGACAGAGGAGCCTGGTGGACTATAGTCCATGGGGTAGCAAAGAACTGGACACAACTGAGTGACTAAGCACACAGACAAGATAAGAAAGACAAATCCATCAGTGTTTATGGGGCCTCCGTGAGCACCTGCTATGTACTGGGTCCTGAAGAACATTCGAGGAGCCAAAAGCCATACTTATGGCCTCTGATTTGGTCTCTTGTTGGGAAACAAGATGCTCTAGAAACATTTGTCAAGGCCCAGATGTGGGCTAAGCCCTTTCCAATGTGATTGGGGTACAAGACCAAAAATAATTGTTAAATAGTTTGGTTCAGCATTTCTGGTACATTTTTTTGAGAATTATTCTTAAGCAATTTCAGACCCAAGAAGTCTGCTTGAAGGAAGACGGTATTGGATTGAGTGCTGAGGATGGGTGAAGAGAACTGGCTCCTGCCATGGGGTTGGCGGGTGGTGGAACTGAGCCCCCTTGGGCTCTTCCACTGTGAGTCTGGACTCTGATTCTCCACTGGGATTCCAAAGAGGAGGAACCAGGGTATGGAGCATCCTGCTTCCTTTCTTGGGTGTTTCTGGTCCTTCCATACTTTGTTTTTGTGCTTATAGTCCTCCTCTGGCTTCTTTCCCTAAAGGATTCTTGGAATAAATAACTTCCTTCATGAATGTTTCTGCAAAGACTTGTAAGCAGCATAAGGGACCCGTGGGCTCCATAAGGCTGGCTGCACAGGGACTTATTTGCTTCCTTCTACTCCTTGTCACTCCTGCCAGACTTCGAGCTTCTTGGGGCAATTCAGTTACAAAAGCCCAGGGCTGAGTGCAGAGAGGGGCTCTGCAACTGGGGGTGAACCCAGGGTGCCCCCCATTGCTATAATCATGGTCTGTTAGTGAGAGGTCACTGGACTTGGCTCCCAGGTATAAGGGTCTGTGATGCCCTTGTTTTCCCACAAGGCTGTCCAGGGCAGGGAAACCAGGTATGGCTTGATCTAGGGGACTGGGTTCATGTTCTGGATGAAGAGGGACCCTTCAGTCTTCACCCTTACACTGCCGCTGGAAAGAGTGAAGAGAGAGTGAAGCCACTGGGTATCTGGGGTGGGATAGAATTCAGACCAGGGGATAACCATGGGCAGGCAGGACCAGCAGGGATGGGAGCTCCCTTTGGGAAGGCTGAGGGAGCAAAGAGAATGATGCTGGGGGCAGTCTCTGGGCGCATTGTGATCTAAAAGCAGAAAGCCCAGTCCAGCTGCAGGAAGCCTTGCGGAGGCTGAGCCACATAGATCGAGTCCTGAGAGTCAGTGAACGTCTGGATGGCTGTCAGCAGGGGGAGATGATGGCAGCTCAGGTGCCCCCAGGAATCACTGTGTATCCACTGCTCTGCGCCCACCATGGAGGAATCAAGCAGCCGGCAGGCCGAGAACGTGGAGAGGACACAGGCTGCAGTGATGAGCAGGCTGGGCCTCCCCAGGGGTCTTGTGTATTAAGTTCAGGTGTCAGTGGGACACCCTAAAGATCATTTTTTTTTCTGATGTGAACTTGTGTATCAAGTACAAATTTCAAAAATAAAATCAAAGTTAGGATCATGCTGGATTTACTTTCCTAGCCTCTTTCCTTCAACCTCACATCATGAGCATTTTCACATCAACAAATGCTTCATGAACATTTCTGTAACCATAGAAGAGTCCATCCAACAGACACATCAAAGTATGTGAACCGTTTCCTCTTTTTAGATGTTTAGATTGTTTTCATTTTTAATCCTAAAAATCAAGTGGTAATAAATGCCCTATGCATATGTCTACAATTTACATTTCTAATTGTTTCCATAGAATTGATCCTTAGTGAAATTCCTGGATGAAAAGTTATGGACATTTTTAAAGCTCTTGAGACTTCTTAAATTGTTTCCCTAAAATGTCCTGTCTCGTAACCCTCATGGACAATGAGAATGATCATTTAGAAAAAATTTGATGTTTTGAGAGAAAAATATGGTTAGCTTCATTCCTGGATTTTCTTTGATATCTGAAGAAGAAAAAAATTCAGATGTTCGTTATCTTTTGTATTTCTGCTGACATTGTTTGTTTCCTTTGCCCAGTTCTATGGGATTATTTTCCTGTGTTACTTAAAAAAAAAAAAAACTTAATGTATTAAGCATGCAAAACTCTTTATAGTTGTTTTAAATATTTTTGCAGTTTTATATATGCTTTTATTTTTCCCTTTCAGGAATGTTGTATTGATAATTTAACATCTAGATGCTGATACTAATAAGACTTAATGGCTGCAGTTCGGAGGAGTAAGGGAGGCTGGGGACAGATGGCTTGTAGGTTTCTCACTTGACCAGTGGGGAGATGGTGGAGATCTCAGATGGTCCAGGGAGCTCAGGAAGACGTAGGGTGTGATGCATTTTGTGGACTCCACCTGTGGCACGCCCAGCTTGAGATATCAGAGAAGGAGTTGGGGATAAGGTCTGAACCTCATACCTAGGAAAGTTTACTGAAAGAATGAACAGATAACTCAGTTTGGAGCCCAACAGAGTTCTGGGAGGAGACACTGGCTCAGAGTTTGTGATACGCTGGGAATTAGAGCCTCAGGCTCCTGACTCCTAGCCCAGTGCTCCTTGCTGAGCATCAGGTGGATCTGGTAGTCATGGGGTGGCGTTGGGGGGCAGTGTTTGAGGTGGTCACATTGATGAAGTATCAGATTTTTTCAACCTGACTGTACTTTTAAAATAAACATCTGATCATCTCAGTCTTTTCCAATCTGTAATTGGCCTCTCCTTTCCCAGTGAGAGATGGACTGTGTTTTGGACACCTTGAGCCAAATTAATCTTGGAGGCGGACACAAGAACCCATCAAATGTTTGTCATAATGGATCTGCTCTCCATTTGCACTCATTAATTTAGCCTTCTCTACAAGTGGCATTAATATTGCATAATTGACTTTTCCATTACAGTGGATTAATTAATAGGAATCAATATGGTAGGGACATTAACAAGGTACAGAGCAATTAAAACCCTCCACAATTAGTTCCATTGCCTTGCTTTTTATCATGGAAGGAGAAAAACCATCCCCATCACAGCCAATGCACCCCCAAACTCTTCCTGTATGAGCAGAGCTTCTGTATGTTTTTTTCCTTCTTCTGCTTTGTGACTTGACAAAACTGGATAAAACCATAGCATTTTATTTTACAGCATGCCCATCACTGGGCACCACCAGCATAGGAATGCTTCCTCCTCCAGCTCAGTCGTGCCATAATGGTTTTTCCTTGGGGCTGGATCGTTTTTAAAGGTATTTGTGATGGAGGATTTGCAGCCTTGTGTGGTGGAGCCAGCAATGTGTCTACACAGTTTGCCAAGCGAAGGTCAGTCTATTTGCCATCCCGCTGTCCTGCCATCTCCCCTTCCTCCAGAGGTGGCTGCTTGCACTGGAACTGCACTTGGGGAACCCAGGGTGGGAACCCAGGCATCAATGACCTTGCAAGTGACATTTTGCAGTTGCTGTGTCACATGGAGGTGCAGAGCCCAGCATAGACTTTCATGCAGAGGGGATCAGAACCTGTGATTAGTTGCTTGCCTGTGTCATCTGATAAAGTCCACCTGCTATTTCTCCTTCTTGTCTCTTCCCTACTGGTGTTGAACCTCCTGGCAGAGGTACAGAGAGGAAAGGGATCAATCCAAGGTGTCTGAGCAATTAGGACAGATCCTTGGGAAGAACTCAGCCTTCCTCCAACTCCAAACTGATGTTTGAAAATGTGTCCAGCCTTGGAAATATGCAAATTATTTACAAATAACTTATTTTATTTTATTTTATTATTTATTTATTTATTACTTTACAATGTTGTATTGGTTTTGCCATACATCAACATGAATCTGCCATGGGTCTACATGTGTTCCAAATCCTGAACCCCATTTCTAACATAATTCCACAGTGATATAAGAAAACACTGAATGATTTCAATACCTTTAGACCACCATTTTTGTGCCTTTTTTTGTGTGTCTGGATATATTCCAGTGTCTCTTGGTTTATAGTCTATGGGAACTTGAGTAGAATTTGTACCCTGCTGTTATGTGAAAATTGTATAAATCTTAATTATATTGAATTGTTTCATAGTGCTTTTCAGGTCTACTATATGCCTCTACTTCTCTGACTATTCATTCTATAAATTTTTGAGAGTTTGATATTGAAACTCTAACTACAAATCTGAATTTATCTACTTAAAAAATAATTGTTGTATATAGTGGCACTATGGGTAACTTTGTCCTGTCTTTTCCAAGCCTCTTGTAAATGTGTTATGGTACTTTCATAATTTGAAAACTAAAATAATAAGAAAATAAGTGCCCGGAGGTTCCATTGGCAGCAAAGTCCACATAATCCCAATTTTTGGTTGAAGCTCAACTTCAGAAAGCAAGACTGATCTGGGTTCACCAATAACTATTATTAATTTTTAAATGCGATGTGTGTGGTTGAATTCCTGATGTGTTGATTGCCTCTGTTTGATTATTCTTCATTATTCCAAGCTGTGGGACTGTACTTTGAGACTCCAAGGCACCTAGATGTGAAGGAGGGAGGCCTGGAGGAAGACTTCTTGTGCCCTCAGGCCCACGTATCTGGGCCTGGGCGGCCTTGGCAGGGGCTGCTGGGTGAGGCCGGGCCAGCTGGCTGCTTCAGGAACCGCCAGCCCGGCTGGGGCCTCCCACCGTTGCCTGGAAACCACACAACAATGCCTTCTGAGCGGTCCCACGATGATCTTTTCTTGAAGTGGCAGCCCCTTCAATTATTTTATTTCCACTATATTATGTTAATTAAATCAGCAAAAGAACAGAGCACATGCATGTCCCAAGTGGAGTGGCTGTGAAGGGTTAATCGGAATGGCGCTGGCAGCAGCCGCCGGGTGAGCAGACTGGACAGAGCCTCCAGACCGACCCGATCCCCGCCAGCCTGGTCCCTGGGGTCCATCGGAAGCTCACAGTCCTCATCTCTGTCCACGTTCGGGTGTCTGCTTTTTTCAGCTCTCCCGAACTGCGGGCTGCCCCATGGCAGGAACAAGTGCAAGCGGGAGCACCAAGCTGTGGGGCGGGGGGATGTGTGTGCAGAAGGGACCTTTTGAAAGACTCCTTATAACTTGCAGCCAGCCTTTGTAGAAGCCATCACACCTCGGTGAACTGGCAGGGATGAAGATCTGGTGGATACATCATGTGAACACTCTCAGGCAAAGGTTTTGAAAATATTAAAATGCCTTGTTGCCATAAAAAGCTTAAACCAAATCCCCAAAATACAAATTACAGGGTATAGTGGAGCCCCTTTGATAAGAGTCCGAGTTGGGTTGGGGCAGCAGTCCCTTTGCCCCATCTTTGATTTGGCTAAAGTTGTTTGAAAGTCAGGGCCTTAGAGCCCCTCCACGGAGCCCCAGAATCGTGGCTTGCGCCTGGGCCATCTGGCGTGGGATGTCTAAGGACCACCCAGCTTTCCCATCCGCATGTTTCCCTGCCTGCAGAAATGAGTGCTGAATTTGTGAGGTTGGAAACAGAGAGTATTTCCCTGCCTCAATTTACTTGTTCAAGTAATGGGCATAAAAATTCCATGTGGTCATCCAGATTTATAATCTTCAAGACCCAGGATGCAGTGGCTAGATCCAGGCCTGTGCCATCACACCTGGGAGGACCATGGCCTTTCATTAAGGGGTGATTCTTGAGGGATGTCTTCATGTTTTAGTAAATGCTCAAAGATCATCTCCCCATCTCTTCTTTTTCAGTAGGGGTAGTGAGGCTGCTGTTTCAGGCTTTTATTTGACTCTTGTGCTTCTTTGCATTTTGCAAAGGCTTCCAATGGGCCTGGGGACCTGTGGCCTGATTCTGTGGGCATGAGACAGAACCTCTCCTCCTGGGTCTGTGGTTTCTTCCTCAGCCAAGCGAATGCCCTGCCACCAATGATCCCTTAGATCCCCGCAGCTGTGGCATCCTCTCATTTGAATACCATCAACAAAAATAGCAGTGCAACGCCTTCTGTTTAAAAGACGATGGAGCAATTACTCCAAAGTTTATTTCCTGCTCCCTTGCATTTCCAATATTGCAAATCTCCTCTGTTTTAAAATTAAGTCGTAAATGAGATTTGAGTTTCACATCACTTACTTTCTTCTCTCTCCAAAACAAAGAGTTGAATAACTCGTTCAAAGGAAACATACGCATAACTGAAATTCAAAGGGAGTTGGAGGGATTTTCTTTCTCCTGATCTTGGTGACTGGGCTGGCCATCTGATGATGCATCCCTGGGCACTGCTGTGATGGTGTGGTTCTCTATCCAACAGTCCTATCACTTCTCTCTTGTTTACAGGATGAAGTTCAAGGTTAGCACCTACACCACCATCATAGAAATAATAGAAAATATTTATAAAGTGGGCTTCCTTGGTGACTCAGTGGTAAAGAACCTGCCTTCTAATGCAGGAGACATAGGTTCAGTCTCTGGATGGGGAAGATCCTCTGGAGACCAACCCATTCCAGTACTCTTGCCTGGGAAATTCTATGGACAGAGGAGCCTGGTGGGCTTAATGAACCTGTGTCCATGACATCACAGAATTGGACAACTTAGCGACCAAACAACAGCAACAACAAAGTTACAAAGTACTTACTGTGGGCCAAACAATTCACATATATTAAAAAAATTATTTGAAACACTCTGGAGCTGATATACCCACTTTACTGATCAGGAAACTGAGGCACAGATAGGTTAAGTGACTCACTCAAGATTCTACAGCTGGTAAGTGATGGATCATGTATTCTCGCCTGAGTTGTCTGAGTCCAAAGTTCTTTGTTCTTAATCCTGAACTTGACTTACATACAACCTCTGGGTCACAAAGGAGAGCCTGAAAGTTCTTCTGACCAAACTTCCTTTGTGATGCTCAAATCTTCATCAAGCCTGTCTGACTCGTGATTGTCCAGCTTGGCTAAGACATTCCTGGTGATGGGGAATTCCTACCCTTCGAGGATGATCGATCATCCAGTCATTTGACAAACACAGATAGGCCCCATCTGAGTGCCTGGCTTTGCTCAGTGCTGGGCCATAGAGATGGATACATCACAGTTCTTTCTGCTGAAGGCCTGGCAGACTAGAGTCCAAACGGTGAGGTCCCTGAGCAGTTCTAGTTGCTAGAAAACTGTCTTAACTGAACCGAAGAAGATACCCTTGTAACAAACACGATCATATGATTATTGGCCAAACCAGGATGCTATTGAGTGAACAGGGTCTCCTGTAACAATTATGTTACAGACAGTTATAAACTGAGCCTGTTTCTGCAAAACAGGGATGCACACCCTCAAACAACAATCTGTATTGTGGGTGCTAGGTGGCCTCAGAGTCCACATCAGCCCTTCTGACGTTTGGAGAGTGATGTCTGGCTGACTCTGAGCCTCCTCTTCTCCAGCGCATGTCCAGTTCTCACAGGCAGCCTCATCCTTGTAGTTCGCAGCCCTACCCCCCAGCATCCTTGCTCTCCTCTGAGCATGTGTGGGACTCTGAGTTTGGCTTTCTGGCCCCGCCCTGGTCTGGCCTCACTTCCCTCTGGAGGGGGCTGAGACTGGGTCTTCAGTGGAGGAGGAATGGAGAAAGTTGAACGTTTACCAGACATGCTTTGGAAGCTTGAGATTCAGACAAAAAGTGGAGAAGAGAGGTGAGAATTGTTGTTAGGGTAGCTCTGCGGTGGACTGGGGGCAGGGCTTAGAAATCCAGACAAAACAGCTTAGGGGGAGAGGTAAGAAAGGTAGGTTTTACCAGTGTTTCTCAGGCTTAGAAAACTTTGGAGAAAACATATTTAACGTCTTTAAACTTGTCAGCCTGGAGACCAAACATCTCTGTTTCTCAATCAGGCAATCAAGAAACATTTATGAACTGGCATCATTTGCAGGGTGCACCAATGATGCAACCCCTGCTCTCCTGGAACTCAGAGTTTAGATGGGGGCAGAGTGCTGGTGTAACACCTGCCACAAGGGGGAGTGGACTCACCCCCAGGGGGTGTGGAGACAGCCTCACAGAGCAGAGCTGAGCAGAACATTTCTGGGTAGAGAAGGGAAGTGTGGGATTCCAGGCAGAGGGAACAGCATGAGCAACAGACAAGAGGCAAGAGGAACAGGTGAGTGCTGTGTGTTCAGGGGCTCTGTGTGGCTGGTGGGGGTGGGACTGAAAGGGGTAGGCAGGACCAGTCGGCGGGTCCTGGATGCTGTTGGGAGCATTTGGATCCGCACTGGGAGAGGCCTGGGCATCCAGGTCTGCTCTGCAAGATGGAACACTGGTGGGTGGATTCAGATGTCCCTGTGATGAATTCAAGTGAGCCCCAGAATGAAGCCCGAGCGAGAAAATGCTTTTTAATTGAGGGCCGTGTTTTTCAAACGCGGCTTGGCTGCCAGCTGACTGTGTGCTCTGGCAGAAGACGCAAGTGATACTTAGCTTTCTTCAAGCTCCATTAATCTGCCCATTTCTTTCTGCTTCAAATTCCACTTCAAACACGCAAGAGCTCCTCAAATGCGTAATGATATAAATGATTTATAACCCTGTTGGGAGCCGGCAAGCCTCCCGTCTGGTGGTTGGGGTAGGTTGGGTTGATCCTGTTGACCTTCCACGGCTTGTCAGTGAAAGAGTGGCTCCTCTCTCCTCCTTACACAAGCACACATGTGCACACACATGCACAAGTGTGAACACACATGAGTGTACATGCATGCACATTCGCGAGCACATACCCAGCTGCACAGCCCTTGTCCTCAGCCCCTCCTTGGGACCATGTCAGGGCTCCCGGAAGAGCCCAGCAATCCCACACACAGGCCAGTGCTCCTGGTGCCTCCCACAGGGGTGCCTAAGCAACCCCCCGATCATCGTCATCTCTTCTGTCCGATGACACCAACACTGCTATGCACTGAGCGTGACAGTGTGCCTAGTACTTCACCTGCATCATCATTTAAGTTCATAATGTATGCAGATCAGAGTGGTTATCTCCTTTTTGGCGAGGAGAGACATGCGTATGGTGACATTCAGTGACAGGCACTGATTTACCCTGAGCCAGCAAGTGGTAGCAGCAAGTGGTGGGACAAGGATTTGAACGCATGGCTGTGGGGCTTTTTCATTCTACCTCAGGAGCTAGTGGGTGGGTGCTGCCTGTCCACCTCCTCTTGTCCAGACTTGGAGTTGGGATGACGAGGCTGAATCACTGCCCTTGCTTGTAAGAAGAGCTCTCTGGTGGCTCAGCTGGTGAAGAATCCGCCTGCCATGTGACAGACCTGGGTTCAATCCCCAGGTTGGGAAGGTCCCCTGGAGAAGGGAAAGGCTACCCACTCCAGTATTCTGGCCTGGAGAATTCCATGGACTCTATAGTCCATAGAGTTGCAAAGAGCTGGACACGACTGAGCAGCCTGCGAGAAAGGTTGTGGGGTGGATGGATCAAATGTAGAATTTGCTAAGTTCCTTGCTGATCAGTCTTTTTGGGGGCCTGCTAGAGTGCTGGATTCAGGGGAGGAAGTGGGAGGGAGGATGCAGAGACAAATGATGAGGCCTCAGCTCTCAGAATGTTAATTTGGAGAGAGAATTACAAAGATGACCCAGGCAACGCAGTGAGCTAAGTGAGGATGGCTGTGGGGCTCAGGGTCGAGAAAGAGGGGCTTCCTGGAAGAGGCAGTGACCTTGAAGCAGAGCTGAGAGCTGGGTTCCTTGGCTGGACAAGAAGGGAAAGCGTTTAGTGGAGAGAACATCTGCTCAGAGCAGAGAGCTCATACAGAGTAGGAGACCTGGGGATGGAAGGGGCCCTATGAGGTTATTGTTCACATTGGGTCTTTTCTTCCCTAATTTTTATTTTTAAAAATTTCATACCACATAACAGTGGCAAGAATATACAGTGAAAACTGCATATCTTATAGCTAAATTCAGAAGCTGTTAACATTTTCCCATGTTTATTTCTCAATCTCTCTGTATATACATATACGTATAGGTTTATATGTGAAAGTTGCTCCGTCTTGTCTGACTCTTTGTGACCCCATGGACTGTGGCCTGCCAGGATGCTCTGTCCATAGGATTCTGCAGGCAAGAATATTGGAATGGGTAGCCATTTCCTTCTCCAGGGGATCTTCCCAACCCAGGGATCAAACCCAGGTCTCCCGCATTACAGACCGATTCTTTACTGTCTGAGCTACCAGAGAAGCTATGTATGTATATGTATGCATATATATGCTGCTGCTGCTGCTGCTGCGTTGCTTCAGTCGTGTCCGACTCTGTGCGACCCCACAGACGGCAGCCCACCAGGCTTCACCATCCCTAGGATTCTCCAGGCAAGAACACTGGAGTGGGTTAGATGATGTGTGTGCATGCTTTTATATACATACGTTTTTCTCTTTGCTAACTATTTGAAGATAAGTTGGGAACATAGCATTTTGCCCCTACTACTTATTGTCTCTCTATAAAATGACAATAGTCATTTCAATATTGTGAAAAGATTAATTCAGTGCAGTATGTGCAAAGAGCCTGCGATGGTGCCTTAAATACAGCAGGTACTCTAACTTAGCTCTTACGTTCCTTCACTGAGAGTCTGAGCCTCATGTAAATGGGAAGGAAAGTGCTCCCGGGGATGCTGCTGCGTGGGAATGTGAGGTCCCTGGAGGAGGTGAGAGAAGGAAGAACCTGAGGTCAGAGCTTCCTGGTCACCTGACTAGAGAGCCCAGATGTCCTACACACCTTCCTCTCAGCTCTGTATCCAGTAGACCTCCACGTTCTGGTGATTCTCCCTTGAAATGTTTTCTGGACCCACCTTATCTTATCTGGTCTGGCATCGGCAGTAACTACATCCATCTCTGGTCTCCATGTCCCTCCTCTTAGCATTTCTGCTGGCAAGTAAGTAGCAAAACTGCTCACAGGACCATTCGGTGAACAGGTGAGCAGTCTCCCCCTTCATCTCCTTGCCTCCATCTCCTCATCCTGACTGTGCTCCTCATCTGTGTCAACCAAGGGATGGGAGGTTTCTTGGCTGCCCTGATATTGTTGTTATTTAGTCACTCAGTTGTGTCCTACTGTTGGTGATCCCATGACTGTAGCCCGCCAGGCTCCTCTGTCCATGGGATTCTCCAGGCAAGAATACTGGAGTGGGTAGCCATCTCCTACTCTACAGGATCTTCTAGACCCAAGGACCCAACCTTCATCTCCTGCTATGCAGGAGGATTCTTTACCACTGAGCCACCAGGGAACCCCACAGTATACAGTAGGTGTTCAATAAATGCACGGATGGCTGAGAGACGTCATGGCTATCTCTTGCTCTGGGACAGAGGCTCCGGTTGCCTTCTTGCAGGGCATCTCCTCCCCTCCCAGACCTAAATCTGGGAAGAAGGACCTGATGAGTGCAGCCCAAGGGAGCCAGCTCCGAAGGAGACAGCAAGGGCAGCAAAGCAGCCATGATGGGAGCCGCCCTGTGCTCAGCAGGGGTTCCTGCTGCAGCTCCGGGCACACAGGGACCCAGCACCGCCCCACAGGATGGAGTGAGAAGCCGTCAGAAGGACCCAGAGCAGACATCACACACAGCAGATCTGACAAAGGGCAGACCCCTTTCTCTGGGTAGCTGCAGAGCCTCCATTTCCCCATCCGAGTGCCAAAGCGCAGTCAGGACCACAAGGAGCACGGAGCTCGAAAGAGACTCTGCTCCTCGTTAGTCCTGTGACTCTGAGAGAAGCGTCCCTTTCTTGAAACTTCAGTTTCTCTCCTGTGAAATGGGTTTCAGGGTCGTGAGGCTCCGCTGAGACTGCCAAAATGGAACACGTCGTGTGGAGCCCAGAGATAAATGACAGCTGTGGTTGGTTCTGTCTGTTCTGACTTGAGGTTTTGTTTTTCTGAAATACTGACTATAGGTCAGAATGTAGGAAGTCACATGCGCGGTTCCTGAATCCATGAAGATGTTGCCCCAGGGACTAGAAAAGACACCTTTAAGCATTATCTTCTTTAAGGGAAGAGAACATCAAGTTTGCCCGTAAGAAAATGCCCACTGTTGATCCTTCAACTTTTAGAAGGAGGTTGCCCTGAAGGTTGGAGGATCCAGTGGGTGATTCTGTGCCAGCCACTCTGAATTCCAGGTGGTCCATGATTGCTAGCTCTGTGGGCTGTTCACTCTTAAGGCAGAAAGGGTGGATGGTAATTGGACTCATGCATGCGTGCATATCTGTGTGTGTGTGTGTGTGTGTGTGTGTGCATGTGCTAAAGACAGCCCTCCTTCCCCACACCTCTCACTGAAATGAGAAGTATGGGTATTTCTTGGACTTCCTGCTACAAAAAACATCTTTTGATCCTTGGCAAAGGGGCTGTTGGAAATGAATGCTTTGGAGTGGTAGGACTAGACTGAGGATATGGGGTTTTCAGGAGAGGCATGGATGGCCCCCAGCTGGCGGTGGTAGATGGACAGTCTCCACATCTGAGCCTTGACAGGCACGGTCTCTTGTGCACTGCTCAGTTTTCCAGTGAGCAGCTAACCTGGGTTTGCAGTGGGCCAGCACTTCCCTTGTAACAGCTCATTTCATTCCCACACCCCTTGCAGGGTGCATGCGTGCTCTGTTGCTCAGTCGTGTCCAACTCTGCCACCCCATAGGATGTAGCTCGCCAGGCTCCTCTGTCCATGGGATTCTCCATGCAAGAATATGGGAGTGGGTTGCCATTTCCTCCTCCAGAGACCCCTTGTAGGGTAGGTGTTGTTATTCTTCTCACAGAGGGGGAGAGTTTGAGGCTCAGACAGGGCAAGCAACTTGCCCAAGGTCTAAGAGCTCTAAAGCCATGGAGCTACTGCTGTAGCCTGTTTGTCTTATGCCAAGTGAAACTGAAAGTGAAGGTTGCTCAGTCATGTGTGACTCTCTATGACCCCGTGAACTATACAGTCCATGGAATTCTCCAAGCCGGAATACTGGAGTGGGTCGCCTTTCCCTGCTCCAGGGGATCTTCCCAACCCAGGGATCGAACCCAGGTCTCCCACATTGCAGGCGGATTCTTTACCAGCTAAACCACCAGGGAAACCCAAGAATACTGGGGTGGGTAGCCTTTCCTTTCTCCAGGGATCTACCCAACCCAGGAACTGAACTGGGGTCTCCCACATTGCAGGTAGATTCTTTACCAGCTGAGCTACCAGGGAAGCCCTTACTCCAAAGTCTGTGCCCATTATAGTGCTTCCCAGTGGATGTGAATTCTCTCACTCTGAGCTCAGGATACAGTTTCCATGAGGGGAAACAGACATGCGCTGCCTTTGGCTTGACTGGAGGTTTACACTTCATTTGAGGTTGATCTTCACATTGCAGCCGCTGAGAGGATTGAAAATAGCCTAGGAAAAAGAAACACAAATTGCTCCAGGACTCCTTCTGAAATCCTTTATGTGTCAGTGAAAACTGTTCATAAACACATATCATAGTCTCATGAAAATATCTGTGCAGTCAAGAAAAGAGAGGAGAAAGGGCACTGGACTGAGAAATCAGGACACCAGCCTGGGCTCTGGTCAAGGGAACTTGAGCGTATGGCGTTTTCTCTCTGAGCCTCAGTTTCTTATTCTGTAAAATAGAGGTGATAAATCCTACCTGCTCCGCCTGGAGATGGTGTTGAGAGAATCAAAACAAGTGATGAAACCCAAAGCAATGTGCAAACTCTGAAACGCTGTGAATGTGGAAAGTGTAATTCAGGGACTCTGTGAAGCAGGTGGGCAGCTGTCATCTTAGTCTGAAATAATGTTGGCAACGTTTGAGATGGGCTTCCCAAGTGGGGCTAGTGGTAAAGAATCTGCCTGCCAGTGCAGGAGCTTCGAGACTTGAGTGCAATTCCTGGGTCAGGAGGATCCCCTAGAGGAGGAAATGGCAACCCACTCCTTATTCTTGCTCGGGAAGTCCCACCTATGGAGGAGACTTGTGGGCTACAGTCCATGGGTCACAAAGAGTCAGACATCACTGAGAACCATGGTGGCATGTTTAAGGTATTCCGACTTATTTCCCTTAGGGAGGTGAGGGGAACGTGACTTTTGTCTGCTGCTTCCTGGGTCCTAACCCTCACCTTCACCCTCACCCCAGCAGGACCTGCAGCCTCGGAGTCCCTGAACCTCACTCCTAACCTCTCAATTCAGAGACTCTCTTCCTGCAGCCTCAGGATGCTCTGGAGCCCATTCATCTGAACAAAGGTCAGTCTTTGTCCCTTCTAGTCCTTTTTCTACCAAGCCTGGCGCCCACCTTCCCAGCAGCTGCCGTGGCGGTTGTGATGTAGATGGGCCTCCTCCTTCCTGCCTGCTCCCCCGAGGATCTAGGAGCAGCGACCTCGTCCAGAAAGCTTCAGTGCCTGGTGGATTTGCCAGGGGACCCCTGGTCACTTTTGGGAGGTCTGGATAGAACGAGCCTCCCTATTCTGTCCGCCTTTCTTCCTGGGCTATAAAGAGGAGACAGAGAAGTCACAAGGTGTGGGAATCCTTTATCCTTTTTAAAGCCCAGTGCAAAAACGAGCACCATTATTTGTTACCATCCACTTTATCCTCTTTTAGAAGAACCACCGAAATAACAGCTCAGATTATTAGCAAAACGGCCAATGACAAGTTCTAAACTACAGGTACACTTGCCAACATATACTACCCTATTGCGTGCGGCAGAAGGCCGGAGCGGGCCAACTGTCAAAGAAGATCACAAAACTCTCATTAAAGTTCTTTAAGAACCTAAGGCTTGAGTATTTCTTGACATTTCTGGTCCTGTGTGGCAATGGGACTTTTCGACCTTCTACCTGCCCAGGATTAACATCAACTATGGGTGAAAAAAGCACACACGTTTTTCATTAAGAATAATAATTTTTAGGGTAGTTTCCTTTACAAGCAGTATTATCAACAATGTTTTCAAAATATTATGATCTTTATCTTGGCGGCTCTGAGGGGTAAAAAAATCAGCCTGTCACACATTCATTGTCTATGCTGGCCAGTCCCCTTTCTGAGACATGAATTAAATTTGAGCGATGTTCGCTGTATGCCAGGCCTCTGCTCAGCTCAGAGGAAGATATGGAAATAAATCATGACAGTTCCTGCCTGTGGGGAGTTGGCTGTCTAGTAAGGGACACAGGCTGTATCCGGAAATGGTTCTAACAGAATTAAAAAGCACTTTGGGAGCAGTGGCTGGGGTAATAGGGGAGGCGTGGGTGGTTGATTATTTTTAATTAGAAGGTTTGGAAAAGTCTTCCTAAGGGAAGGAACATTTGTGATAGGCCTTAAAGGAGGCTAGGGATTTCAGTAGGTGGACAGGGGCAAGGTGGGTGTGAAGGACATTTCAGGAGGAGGATAGTGTCCACAAGACAAAGGTTGGGAAAGGCTGGAGCATATGGGGGGTGGGGATCGTGGGCCTTCTGTGTGGACTGGAGAGGGTGATGGAACCAGAAGCACTCGCTGGGTCCAGCTTCTTGAAGGGACTGTGGGTGTGGAATTAACCCACTCACTCATGCCACCTTTAGGAGCCAGGTTCTGTCTCATGTGTTAGGGATGCCAAAGCAAAAAAAATTCACAGTCCTGTCCTCGACCTACAGATTGGTTGTGTGAGATTAAAAAAAAAGAAAGAACTTTAATAATTAACAGGATAAATCTTATGATAGAGATAAGAGCAGAGGAGGAAACAGCGGTTCTGATCTTAGAATTAGGGAAGGCTTTACAAAAAAAAAAAAAAAGGCTACCTTTACATTAAGTCTTCTCTTCTTTCTAAATTTTATGAATAGTAACATTTTACTGGCCATCTAGGTTGCGCTCTTTTTCACTGCATCTAATTTTTTAAATAACATCTTTTCTTAAACTAAATTGTTTAATTTTTTTTTTCTGATTTATTATTTTTAAAGTTTATTTATTTTAATTAGACGATAATTACTTTATAATATTGTGATGGTTTTTGCCATAATCAGCATGCATCAACCTCAGGTATACATTAAGTCTTATAGAGGAATATAAGTTCAGCTTCATTTGGCTTGAATTTCTTTTCATCTATGAGTTCTCAACAGAGGGCGATTTTGCCTCCCTAGGGACATCTGACAACCTCAGAAGACATGTTTGGTTGTCATGATCCCAAAAGTGGGTAGCTATTGTCAGGATAACATTGTGTAACAATCAGCCCTGAAGTCAGTGACTGGCAAACGATGATACAAGTAAGTGTTTGTTCTTTTGTAGGGATGTCTGGGTCAGCCAGTGCCATTCTGCTTCGGGCTAAGGCAAGGCTGGGCTTGGATCTGAGGCTTCAAGTCAGGCTCAGGTCTATTTCACAAGCATGTTCATTTTCTTTCACCTACCAGCCACCCTGCCATATTCATCTCACAGCCAATCACAGGAGTGCAAGAGGTAAATCCAGTTGTATGAACACTGGAAGTCTCTGCCTCATGACTGTTCACATCACGTTGGCAAACACAAGGAATCTGATGAAGTCTAGACCAGTGATGCTGGCATGTAAGCCCTGCCCTAAGGTAGAGGGTGGAGAAGGCAATGGCACCCCCACTCCAGTACTTTTGCCTGGAAAATCCCAGGGATGGGAGAGTCTGGTGGGCTGCTGTCTATGGGGTCGTGGAGAGTTGGACACGACTGAAGCGACTTAGCAGCAGCAGCAGCAAGGTGGAGGGAGACAGGAGTTGCTGAACAAGGGGACAGCTGTCTTACTCCTTTTATGTTACATCAAGGAAGCAACCCTCCTGCAGAATTCTCAGGTGATCCCCTGTATGTCACATGGGCCAAAGCTGAGTCCGATGTCCAGCCTGGAACAATCCCTAGGAAAGGAGAATAAAGTCACTGTAATAGACTAGACCAATGGTGATTCAGCCCCTGCATCAGGACCCTCTTTCCCTGAGCCCTGAATGGAGTTGGGCTCCTGGCAGAGTGGTACTGGGGTTGATGATTATTGAGGAGGTAACCTACACTGTCTGCCCCAGCTACTGACTCTGAGCACAGCTAATCACTTTCCCTCTCTGGGCCTCGATCTGGGCCTGAAGGTCTCTATGGGCCTCACATTTTGTGGGAGTATGGACTGCAAGGAGATTGAACCAGTCCATCCTAAAGGAAATCAGTCCTGAATATTCATTGGAAAAACTGAGGCTGAAGCTGAAATTCCAAAACTTTGGCCACCTCATGCAAAGAACTGACTCATTGAAAAAGACCCTGATGCTGGGAAAGATTGAAGGCGGGAGGAGAAGGGGACAGCAGAGATGGTTGGATGGCATCACCAACTCAATGAACATGAGTCTGAGTAAACTCCAAGAGTTGGCAATGGACAGGGATGCCTTGCATGCTGCAATCCATGGGGTCGCAAATAGTCGGACACAACTGAGCGACCTGACCTGAACTGAACTGAACTGTGCCAGCACTAGACATTCCAGGTATGACTTTCTGCAGTACTTTCACCTGCTTGATCCCATCACACCAGCCAACCAAGAGCTTTCTGGCTTCAGACACTGGTTGCATAGGGCAACCCCCAGCTCCCCTGCCTGTGAGAGTGTCTTGTGTAAGGAGCTGAGCCCTTGTACATGTTTGTCCTTCCAGATGTGCCCAGTGAAGGGTGCCCCTTGCAGCCTTGTGACCAGCCCTGCAGCTGTCACAGCACGGGTGCCCTCTCAGAGCGGTTTGCCCTGCTGGGGATTGCTGTTCCCAGAAACAGATGCCCCAGCTTCCCGAGGCAGAGACTAGGAAAACCAAAAAGCCTTGGATTACTCTACCCTAAACCTGCCTCTTTGGGCTTTAGATTGTTCCCTTAGAAATATTGTGGGTGATGACAGGGACTCTAACACACTTTCTTTTGTAAGAAACTGGATGAAAGGCATCAACCTCCTTGATCAGCCAAGGCTTTCTTTGGGCATCTCTTTACTCTGGGAAGTTGGGGCTTCTCCCATGAATTCCTAGACAGGGTCCACTTGGGGAGGCAGGAGCCTAGATTCAAAGCTTTCTACATTGCTGTGTGACTAGGTGTTGTGGGACCTGAAGCTTTTATAATTTGGAGAGTTTTTTCTTAAAAGGATAAAAATGATAAATGCTTCATTAGATAACAAGGCAGTGATGGTTCATTTTCTATATCAACTTGGTTGGGTCCTGGTGCCTAAACATTTGGTCAAGAATGACTCTAGATGTTCCTATGAAAATTTTTTTTTTTTTAATGAGATTAATGTTTAAATCATGGATTTTCAATAAAGCAGATTGCCCTCCATACAGTGAGTGGGCCTCATTCAAGCAATAGAAGGTCTGAATAGAAAAAAGACTGGCCTCTTTGGAAGAAGGAATTCTGCTGGCAGATGGCCTTCAGTTTCAAATTGCAACCCTCTTCTGGGTCTCTAGCCTGCTGGTCTACCCTGCTGGTTTTGTATTTACCAAGCCTCCACAATCATGTGATCCAATTTCTTGAAATGCATCTCTTTGCCCCAACTCTAAACACACACACACACACACACACACACACACACACACAGTTGTTTTTATTTCTCCAGAGAACATTGAATTATACAAGGATGCTGGAAGGATCCTGTGCAAGAGAAGGAATCCAATGCTTTATGGTCGTTACCTACACTGTAAAAATCCTCCCCGTGAGCTGTGTGCACTCTGGCCCTCAGCTTTCCCTCCAGAACAGGGTGAGGGGGTGGCCCAGAGGATCCCCAGGCTTCTCCCAGCTCAGACTGTGGGGATGAGGCCCCAGCATGCAGACTGGCTGCATGGCAGTCTCTCCTGCCTCCAAATCTTTGTGCACCTTCCCCCGATAGTGAAAAGTCAGGTCTCTGGGCTTGTCTTCTGTACCTTCCATGGCTCATGGCCCTTTCCTGGCAAGCTGATAAAGCAGCAAGAGGCAGAGCAGAGAGAAAGCTCTCCCAAGAGCTGTCAGTGAAATGAAGAACCATAGGCCTGGCCGTGACTTTTGCTTCTTCATCAGAGTTCCAGTAGGTCTGCTCCTTTCTGAGTGCTATCTCCTCTACTTTGAGGGTCACAGAAAGAAGGATGTGTGGCTTCAGTAATTTTGAGTTCTAGTGAACACCCTTGCCAAGGTCCGAGGGTTGCCTGCCTGTTACTACAGTGAGAACACCCCTTCCTCAGAGGCTTGCTGGAGTGGAGTCCTGGAATGGAGTCTGGAGAACTGGGTCCTACTCTAGGGCTGTTGTTGCCCACCCCTGGCCAGGGGACCCCAGGGCCTCAACAAGGTGCTTGGGCTTTGCTAGACGGCTTTGAGGTCATTCCAGGAGTCACGTCCAGGGCTGGGCTTTGTGGCCGGCTCTGCTGTCCCCATATGCTTGGTCACTTGACCCTTCTGAGAGGACAGCAAAAGAAGACTTTGGGCTTTGAACTTGGAACTCTTCTTTTTGCAGGGGGAGTGTAGTGTTGTGCTTAGTTGTTCAGTTGTGTCCAGCTCTTTGTGACTCCATGGATTGTAGCCCGACAGGCTCCTCTGTCCATGGAGATTCTCCAGGTAAGAATAATGGAATGGGTTGCCAAGCCTTCCTCCAAGGGATCTTCCCAACCCAAGGATCAAACCCAGGCCTCCTGCATTGCGGTGGATTTGTTACCATCTGAGCTACCAGAGAAGCCTAAGAATACCGGAATGGGTAACCTATCCCTTCTCCAGGGTAACTTCCTGACCCGGGAATTGAACCAGGGTCTCCTGGATTGTAGGCAGATTCCTTACCAGATGAGCTGGAGTATGGATTCACCCCCAGAAGTCAAACACAAGAAAATGGACAGATAAGCAAGGAAGCAAGCAAATGAACAAATGTCCAGTTTAAAGTTTTGTGAAAGGAGAAGGCCTCCCATGATTTGGTGTATGTGCATGTGCGAGTGCAGGAGTGGAGTTGGGGAGGAAATGACCTTCGCCTGGCTGGGGTGCCTTATGCATGGACCCCCACCTTTGGTCGACCCTCTAGCCAAGCAGCCAGCTCATGGGATCCAGGAGAGGGTCATCGGGCCTTTATCATCAGAGGAAGAATTCCTCCGTCTGGCTGGAGGAGACAGTGCATGAAAAATGGTGGCAAGGGGTCAGGAGGCGAAGGCAAGTGAGAAAACACTTTCATCTATTATCCTGGGGTCAATGGGCTCCCATCAGGGAACCTTGAGGCCGCCATGAATGGCCCCTGGCAGGACGTGCCGCATTGTGTAGCTGCAGCCCCGTGGACCTGACAGGGCAGCTCACAGACTCGAGCCCACATCACAGTCCCCTCTCTGGGGACAATAGGGCCTCAGAAAGTAGTGGGTGGCTCGCCTCCCAGGAGCCTGCTTCTTCTTATCAAAGGGCTTTCACGGGGAACGCCCGGCCGGCTTGGGAAGGAGGGAGAGCTGTTTGTCCAACCCTGGGGAGGCATTTCAGACTCATTCCAAAGTCCGCGTCATGGCGATTAGGTTGGCCCGGATTGAATTTCATCTGGGCCTGGTGTGGGTTTCTCAGCTGTTGCCGCCTCTTAGAAGCCACGCATATTCTTTGGATGGAATAATTTTTGTTTGAAACGCAACACATTCCTGTTTAAATAAGGCCCACAGCTTATGCTGCAAAAGAGACACACATTTCCTTCGAAAAAGATGTCAGGAAGGCCACCTCAGTTGATCCATCTAGTCTCAGCAGGAGCCGGGACCAGGAGCTCACTCCCGGTCAGAGGCGAACCCACAGCCTTGCCTTCTCCCTGGCAACTTCATGTCAAAAACCCATGGCTGGGTGTTTGAAAACACCCACACATTTGTTGTGAGTCTGACACTGTGATGCCCTTGACTGAGTTGGGGCTGTTTGCTTTCCATTTCGGTTGACTGGATGGCTTGAACCTGTATATTTCTGGTAAGCCCCGTTCTCTCACCACCCAGGCTTGATGATCAGGCCTAGGAAAGAAGTGGCAGTGGCCAGCATATGATTTTGTGACCATGTCATCACATCTGTCATGGAACCTAGGCCCAGGGTCTTCTGAGCCTCTCATTCCTATGGATCTGTCCAAGACATTCCTCATTGTGTAAGTACAAGGCCCACTGAAGACTTCTTTCCTGCACCAGTTTTGCACAGGTGGCTGGATTATTGCTCTTGAAATTCATCTATACACATGTGCCCGCTCAGTCACTAAGTCATATCCAACTCTTTGTGACTCCATGGACTGTAGCCCACCAGGCTCCTCTGTCCATGAGATTTCCTAGGCAGGAAGACTGGAGTGGGTAGCCACTCCCTTCAGGGAATCTTCCTGACCCAGGGATCGAATCTGGCTTGCCTGCATTGCAGGCGGATTCTTTACCACCGAGCCCCCTGGGAAGCTACTCTCCAATTTGCTCCCCTGGTGTCTCAGAAGGTAAAGAATCTGCCTGCAATGCAGATGCGGGTTTGATCCCTAGATCGGGAGATCCCCTGGAGAAGGGCATGGCAACCCACTCCACTACTCTTGCCTGGAGATTCCCACAGGTAGAGGAGCCTAGCTGGCTACAGTCCATGGGGTCACAAAGAGTCAGACACGACTGAGCGACTAACAGACACACGCTCCAATTTGGCTAGAAGTACCAAGAAATTGTCTATAGAGGTCATGAACTCAAATGCAGTCAGGGAAGGCAGGCAGCACAAAGATGTGAAGTGGCCCCCAGGACAACAGTGAAGGGAGGAGTCTACTAAAAATGCCCTAAAGGCATTCACATTCACTTTTTTTTTTTTAGCACTTGGATACCAGATAGTTGCTGTGGAAGCAGTTCAGCAGGAGACAGTGAGTTTGTGAACTTAACCTAAATAGAAAAAGTCAAACAGTTCACCTTCATGTTCAGGATCCTCCAGTGGCTTCCCTTTCTGGCCGCTTGCCCTCCATCGCTGAGTCAGCATTCTACCAATTATGCATACCTGCCTGACGGCAGTTGCTTCCCTCCCTCCTTGATCCTGGTTCTACTTCCTTTTGCCTGACCATTTTATCACCACCTGGCTTATGATGTTCCCTGAGGGCAGGGGATTTAATTTTAGTAAATCTCCACCTCTCCCCACCCCTCCCCACCCCCCCACCCCGCCGCCTCACTCTGCTCTTCTAAGGATCTACCAGACAGCCTGGCTCATAATGGATGCTCAATGAGCCTCACAATGTGATAGATTTTATCCGGTTGTGTGATTTATGTTTCTCTTCCAGCTGTGTTGTGAACATGATCAGAACGTTGGGCTTGAAAATTTTAGGATAGTTTTATCAGGGGATATAGCTCAGGGGTCAGAGAAGGCAATGGCACCCCACTCCAGTACTCTTGCCTGGAAAATCCCATGGACAGAGGAGCCTGGTAAGCTGCAGTCCATGGGGTCGCTAAGGGTCGGACACGACTGAGCGACTTCACTTTCACTTTTCACTTTCATGCATTGGAGAAGGAAATGGCAATCCACTCCAGTGTTCTTGCCTGGAGAATCCCAGGGACGGGGGAGCCTGGTAGGCTGCTGTCCATGGGGTCGCACAGAGTTGGACACGACTGAAGTGACTTAGCAGCAGCAGCAGCAGCATAGCTCACGGGTAGAACATTTGACTATAGGATAGTTTCGTCAGTTGTTTGAATTGAGCTGTGAATGTGACCTTGCTTATATCATGACCTTGATATTGTCCTGGTGGCCTGACACTGTTGGTCTACACAGTTCTTGGCTGACTTCACTGCTCCTCTAATCCGCTGTATCCTTCTGCTGCCACCCAGCTCTAAGCTCCACGGACAGGCCCTGGGTCTCCTCTCCTGCTCTTTTCCTCACTGTTTCTTACCTAGGGCAGATTGACTTTTAAATGCTCAGTGTTTTCTGATTTGTTGATTTGTTATAAGCAGGGAAGTTTGGGTCCATGACAAATTGTAATGGAATATTAATTAGTTTCCTGAAGAAATTCAGATTGTCCTAAGCCTACCAGTTCCTGGGAAGCATCTGAGCCTGGAAGGGGGACTCCTGGAGCACCTCCCTCTGGGGCCTATGTGAGTAGAGACAGCTTGGGGAAAAGTTCTGAACCTTGCTGGTCTTCTGATCAAGTGGATCTAAGGGACTCTCTGGGATTACTCTTTGATGCTTAGAAGGTAGCACTAGTGGTAAAGAACCTGCCTGCCAATGAAGAAGATGTAAGAGATGTGGGTTTGATCCCTGGGTTGGGACGATCCTCTGGAGGAGGAAATGGCCACCCACTCTAGTATACTTGCCTAGAGAATCCCCATGGACAGAGGAGCCTGGCAGCCTATAGTTCATAGGGTTGCAAAGAGTCAGACATGACTGAAGCAACTTAGCACACACAGGGCTTGGAGGACCCTGAGCCTCTGCCCATCAGGGAAAACTCAGTCTTAGAAAGGAGATATGGCTTAATTGTCTATTCATTTATTCAAGAAACAGCTCAGTTCAGTTCAATCCAGTCACTCAGTCATTTCCGATTCTTTGCGACCCCATGGACTGCAGCACACCAGGCCTCCCTGTCCATCACCAACTCCCAGAGTTTACTCAAACTCATGTCCATTGAGCCAGTGATGCCATCCAACCATCTCATCCTCTGTCGTCCCCTTCTCCTCCCCTCTTCAGTCTTTCCCAGAAACAGCTACTGAGACCCTAAAGAAGAGAGCAGAGACTCATGGTGCCAGCCTCTTGGACTTCAATTCTAGAGATGAAAGATGGATAGAAAATAGGCTGAGGTGAAGTCACTCAGTCGTGTCCGATTCTTTGTGACCCCGTGGACTGTAACCTACTAGGCTTCTCCGTCCATGGGATTCTCCAGGCAAGAATACTGGAGTGGATTGCCATTTCCTTCTCCAGGGGATCTTCCCTACCCAGGGATCGAACCTGGGTCTCCCACATTGGAGGCAGATGCTTTAACCTCTGAGCCACCAGGGAAGCCCCCAGAAAATAGGTTAGGAGTCCTTTAAAAAATACCCAGACTGCTATGCAATAATGGGATGTGTGGGGACTTACAGGACAGAGACCTGCTCCAAACAACAGACCATCCATAAAGGTGACTCTGAGAAGGAGACCTTTGAAGTGAACCCTGGGAGAAGAGCTCAGGGAAGGAAGTAAGGAGCTGAGAAGAATGAGATCAAGGTGGAGAAGCAGGAAGGGGCTTGACCAGATGGAACTTTGGAGGCCAATGGAATGAGTTTGGATTTTAATTTTTAATGTAGCGCACAGTTATTGGAGGGTTTTGAGAATGGAGATGATATTTTATTTTAAAAAGTATTCTGGGCTGCATGCCATGTGGGATCTGAGTTTCCTAACTGGACTGAACCAGTGCCCTTGAAGTGAAAGTATGGAGTCTTAACCACTGGACCACTGAGGGATTCCCTAGAACTGATATTTTAAAAGACTTCAACTCCTTTGAGGCAAGTAAAGTCAGGTTCCCTATGGGACAACTGAGCTGCTACAGCGACCCAGCTAAGGTGTGGGGGGGCTAGACAAACAGACAGGCCTAGGATATCTTGGTATCAGAGCTGAGAAGATTTGCTAAAGGATGGAAGTGGAGATGAGGGAAGGGGAAGGATCAGGAAGACTGACCTTTTGGCTGGAGCAGTTCGGTGATGATGGGGTTCTGGACACACTTCCCCACAATACAGCACCTTGGGATATGGACTATTTTAAGCTGAAGGTAGTTGGGAGAATAGCAGAAGCAGGAGAGTCATGCTGACCTTGACCTTTCTCCCTTGAAGTGACTCATAAAACCCCCAGAAGAGGGGACCCCTCCCTCTCCCTGGAGGAAAGGAGCATCCTTATCTCCAAAGGCAAAGGGACACCAAGAAGAATCTTAACAAACAGGATTTGTCAAGTTTCCTCGAGTTTACTAAACCTATCCTATACCTTAACCTATCACATTCCTCCATGATGGTCCACTTTTTATTGAACAAAGCATAAAAACGCTCAGGTCTAACCAGATCTCTGGGTCTTCAGTTCCTTATGAAGTCTCATGTGTCACATTAAACATATTAAATAAACGTGTGTGCTTTTCTCCTGTCAGTCTGTCTTTGTCAGTTTAATTTTCAGACCCAGCTAAGGGGTCTTTGACCCTAAGAGGGTCAAAGAAAACTTTCTCTTCCCCTTCAGGGGACAGGTGTATATTGATTAAAATGGGAGAGATTGGAATAAGAGCAGATTTGGTGATGGAAGAAGAAGCCATAAATACTTTTGTTTTAGGAGCATGTTTCATTTGAGATGCCTACTGGTTATCCAAGGGGAGACGTCAGGTAGGCAGTTAAATATGTATGCTAGAAGCTTAAGAACAGGGCCTGAGCTGGAGAAAGGAAAGAGAATCCTGTATCAGGGAAGGCAATTTGCTTTTCAATATTCATTTCTCTTATTTTGCAGTAATAAGAACTTCACTCAGATTAGAGCTGGCATCCCTCAGGTTCCCTTGTACCTAGGCATGGCTGTGTTGGTCATTGAAACATAATCACAGAGGATGATCCTTAAAGAGAAGATGGTTCACTGTCTTTTCCCTTCCTCTAGCCTCATATTTGAAATCTATCTGTGATGGCTGGGCCTCTAGAAGCCATTTTGGCTTAAGAAGATATGTGGTATATATTTTAGAGGGTAAAGGAGGAAGATGGAGAAAGTCTACATCTTTCATAATTGTGTTATTTTATACCAGCCCTGGATGCCTATATGTGGATTTTCTTTATATGGGAGAAAAATAAATTATCTTTTTTATTTTTAATTTTATTTTTGGATTAACATACAGTAAATTTGATCTTTGGGGGAGTGTAAAGTTTAAAGAATTTTAACATGTGTTTAGATTTATGTAGCCACCAGCAAATGGGTCCAACATGGTTCCTTCATCCCAAAGCACTCCCTTGTGCTGTCTCATTATAGCTACACCCTCCCTACAGTCTGATCTACTTGGCCATCACCAATCTTTTCTCTGTCACAAGAGTTTTGTCTTTTGGAAAAGTCATATAAATGGAATCATATGGTATATAATTCTTTGGAGACTTACTTCTTTTACTCAGGAAAATGCATTTAACATTCATCCATGTGGTTGTGTGAATCAATAGCTCATTCCTTTTCATTTCCCAGTAATATTTCATTACATGATGGCATCACAGTGGAGTTTTCCATTCAAATGCTGAAGGCCATTTGAGTTGTTTTCAGATTTGGTGATTACAAATAGAGCTACTAAAATACTTATGCAAAGATTTTAATGCCAATTTTTTTTTTTTTCCCCTGAAGTGAATATCTAAGAATAGATGTCCGGTTTTACTATATAAAAATAAAGTATACATTTGACTATAAGAAACTGTAAAACTTTTTCTGGAATATCTGCATTGTTTTACATTCTTAAATTAGCAATGGATGAGAGAGTAATTTGTACCACATCCTTATTGACACTTAATATAGTCAGCATTTTGTATTTTAGCCTTATTAGTACATGATGATACCTCTTCGTGGTTTGAATTTGCGTTTCTTTAATGGCTAATCATGTGGATTATCTTTCCAAGTGCCTATTTGCATGCGCTCAGAAGGGTCCTGTGCTTTTTCCTTAGTGCTCTCTTGTTTCTATCTTGAAATTCTCCCTATTTGAACAAAGGTCCCACAATTTCGTTAAGCGGTGGGTCCTGAAAATGATGTGGCCAGCCTTGGCTGTGGTGTGTTTAGACAACAAGCAGCAAAGGCTGCAACAGCACTTGGCCATCCTTGTATAGTACTGGGTTATTTATTTTGATTTGTTGTTGTTTAGTTGCCGAGTCGTGTCCAACTCTTTGCCACTCCATGGACTGCAGCCCTTGATTACAGAAAAACAAATAGTTACAACGCAGTCAACTCCAGAAATTCACTAGACAAACAGCCCACCCAGAGCTGTGGACACCACTCTTATCTTTTATTATCCCTCCTTATTTCTCTGTATTAGTTATTCAGTTGGGTCTGCCTCTTTGTGACACCATGGACAGTAGCCCACTAGTCTCCTCTGTCCATGGAATTCTCCAGGCAAGAATACTGGAGTGGGTAGCCATTCCCGTCTCTAGATTTCCCAACCCAGGGACTGAACCTAGGTCTCCTGCTTTGCAGGCAGATTCTTTACCATCTGAGCCACCAGGGAAAATCTCTTTGTTTGGTTCAATTTTACCTGTTTTACCAACAGAATTGTAACCACCACCCCCCACCCCCTTATTCATAAACACAATAAATTTTTGTTGGTGGTGGTGGTGGTGAAGCTGAATTCTGTTACTAGAAGCACTTTAAGAAAACACTGTATCAGAGAGAATGCTGTTCATTTTACTTATTTATTTTATCAAATAATAAATTTGTATTAGATAATTTATTTTATCAAAGAATAAATGATAAAATGAGCTCTATGAATACCTAAAGCTCATTTTCAAAATGCAGGAACTGTGGCCCAGAGAAGCTAATGATTTTTTTTTTTTTTACAAAATCATACTCCTAGTGAGTGAGGCAAATTCTTGTCTGGCTTTAGCACCATCTTTCTGATGTTGCCTCTTTGGACTTGTTTTTCTCTGTTGGAGAGCCATGGGTATTTTGGACTCCTTTAATCGTCTTTTGGATATCTTAGGAGGCTCGTATTCCCATTCCTATTGATACTCTGAACGTCTCTGCTGCATTGGTTAGCGTGACTGTCGCATCAAGAGTTTCACCCTCTTGGAGTGGGAAATCTGAAGGAGCCAATATCCCTTCAAGTGATGGAGACGCATGATGAAGAAAGTTATTCATGAAAGAGGGAGTCTCTTTTTCCACTTGGCAAAGGAAGCTTTGTACATTCTTCTATTTTGGTTCTTAACTGCCCTCAGAGAGGGAGGACTCGGGCAGAAGGGACAGAGCTGTAGGTATTCTGGGAACGGAAGCAGGCAGCACTGAGTCGTGGATCAGCCGCTCCGCCCTGCCCTTCGCCCAGATTTCTTCCCTGCTGCCCGAGCTCTTTGGGAAACTGGCTTCCGGAGCCTGACACATGTTTCTTTGTCTGGCCCCAGCTGTTAGAATCTGTCTTCATTCATTAAGCAGGAAGGGAGGTCCCTGAACTGCTTCTGTGGCCTGATGTCGAGGAGCAGACACTCAGACCTTGGCAACTCCAGATCAGAGATGTCAAAACAAGCCAGGGGGCCTGCTTGAGCTGCTCGAGCCTCAGGCTGAAGCTGGATGCTTCCTCAGTGCAGTCTTTAGTTCCCGTGATAATCTGCACTGTAGATGTCATTATCGTCAGTTTACAGAAAAGGAAACCGAGGCTCAGAAGGTGGTAGGGTGTATCAGCGCTGCATACTCAGAAAAGACAGGATCTGAGCCCTGATGGGTTCAAGTCAAATTTCTCAGAATGCTTGGTGACCGCCATTCATACCACCGGAAATCTGCAATCACTTTTCCTGCTCTTGAAAAGCGAAGGGCTAGTCACTAGGAAGAAACCGACCCATCTTTGGGGAGAACACTGGTTCTCTGCGGCCAGGCTCCCATCCAAGGCCTGGCTCACGCCTCTCTGCTGGGAGGAGCCTGCCCACTCAGCCTGGTGTGGAGGGGTTGCCCCGCATTGTCATCGATAATTGTACAGGCCCATTCATCAGCGGGAATCCTATTTCAAACAACCCTCCGACTCTAATGGCACGAAAAGCATGAACTAAGCACAGTTTAATGAATTCTGATCTCACAGGCAGAGGCTGTCTGATCAGCGACAACTGTGCTCACACACGAGGCAGGAAGAATCGCTGCAGCCCCAGAATCAGGGATGCATTCCAATGATGCCTCCGCTGCTTCAAGATGGATCATTTGTTTTTTTCTTTTTCTGTTAGCAAATTCATCTGTTTCATCTGTGACTCACCCTTGTCTTTCTGGGGAAGTGGTAGCTTTTTACCTGGAGAGCACTGAAGTCCTCTGGTCCCATTCAGGACAGAAAGAAATAAGCCATTTTACTTTTTGCCAGATGACAGTATCTCAAATGCTTGTAGGTTTTTATGCGAAATCTTACACATCTTAGCAAATCCACATACACAGCCCAATCACCCAGTCGTCTCTAAGAAAAAGCCAAGAGGAAGTTCATTATTTGAATTTCAAGGAAAGAAGGATGAACTGGAAGAACTGAACGTGTGTCTTCATCCTTCAGTTAGAGATCCCGCAGGTCTCCATCCTGGGACCGTGCCATTATCTTCTTGGTGCTGCTGGGCAGGAGAAGTGAGGTTACCACCCAGAAAGGGAGTCAATGGGATTCAGCGGGTGGGGTCTGGCCAGAGCAGGGTCTTACTGGGAAATCAACAAGGTTTAGGACTTCCCTGCTGATGCAGTGGCTAAGACTCCACACTCCCGATGGAGGGGGCCCGGGTTCGATCACATGCTCCTCAACTAAGACCCTGTCCACAAAAAAGAAAAGAAAAGAAAAGAAAAAAACAACAACAAGGCTATTTCCACAAATCACCTCCTTTATACCTTGCAACTGCTCTGGAGGCAGAGAGTTTGCCCTCAAGCTACCAGGGGCAGCAGGCAGCAAGCACAGGGTCACGCAGCGACTGAGAGGCACGGTCAGAGGATGTCCCTACACTCCAAGTGGACTGCTGACACTGAAGACAAGCCCCTTCATCTCTCCCAGCCCCAGCTACCCCGTATGCAAAATGAGGAGGCAGAGCTGTGTGAACACTGGATACTGCTTATTAACATATCATACAAGCACATTGGTTTTTGTTTCTTTGTTTGTTTGTTTCCGGGAGTGAAAACTGCATGCTTTATTCCCCACAGAAGAGCAGCGAGGAGGGCAGTTGAAGAGGGAGGCCCATAGCGCCATTCTCCCTCCATCCTTCCGTTGCTCATCCACTGTTTTTAGCACTGAGTCTAGAGCTCGGGATTTAGAGATGAGAGTTATGAGGGGCTCACAGTCTTCTAGAGAAAACAGACACATCACAGAAACTTCCCCGGTGGTCCAGTTGTTAAGAATCGTGCCAGTGCAGTGGACATGGGTTCGATCCCCGGTCTGGGAAAATTCCACTTGCTGAGGGTCAGTTAAGCACATGCACCACCACTACTGAACCTTCTGTCTAGAGCCCATGCCCCTCAACAAGAGAAAGTACCGCAGTGAGAAGCCCACACACCTCAACTAGAGAGTAGCCCCCTCTCGCCGCAACTAGAGAAAGCCAGGGCAGCAGTGAAGACTCATTGTAACTATTTAAAAAAAAAAAAATTAAAGCCAGTAAAAATGGGAGATAAATGATCTGGCAGAGATGTCTACAGGAAGCTGTGGGAACAGAGGAGACAAAGCAACTAAGTGAGGCAAAGTCATTTAAATAATTGGGGTTCTCAGTGTCCTCGTCTTTAAAGCTGAGAAATAATACCTTGCGCTTGGGCTTCACAAAGTTGCCGGGGTGGGGTAGGGATCTACTCTTCTCAAACTCCTGGCATTGTGTTAGGAACTCAGTGAGTAGTTCATGGATCTGAGGATGGCCATAGGGCTTAGTTGCTGGGTTCTTTAGCCTATTTTGGTCTAAATCTTTCCCCATCTTTTCTCCAACAGTCCAGCCAGCAGGGAGCCTCTGGGAGGCCCTGCGACCTCTACAAAGTGTCCTGCACCAGCTGTTTTCCCTGCTTGGCTCCCCTAGGATAACCCGCTAGATTTGACGAGTGTACTTGGCCTTTCACCCCAGCAGATGAGAGCTAGGATGGATAAAAGCTGGAATTCTGGTGTCAGGCAGATTACTGGCTCAAAATCCAGCTCTGTTACCTAGTTAGAAGTTAAACTGGGAAAACTTGCTTAACCTCCCTGAGCCTCAGTTTCCTTGTCTGTAAAGGAGAGGTGATGAGAATCCTTCCTGGATGGGGCTGTGGTGAGGACTGAATGAACGGATGTAGGCAAACAGCTGAGCAAGTGCTACCAGGTGAGCTAGCTGAGCAGGTGACGTGAGTAGGTGCTGAGAAGGAGCCTCCACTCCCTGGCCTTCCTCCTCCCTGCTTCTCCCCTTCCCTCTTCTCCCACTGCGCCCTCCTCTCCATTTCCCCCTCTACCTCATTGTTATTATTAAGTGCAAGGCCAAGTGTGTCAGGATTCTCACCCTGTACTCACCATGTTCAGTTTGCACATGCAAAGTGAGGTCCTCCGGGGACCACATTCAGAGTCTGGAACCCACATTTGTTCTATCTCTTCAGAGCCCTGAAGAGGTCTTGCAGAAGTTCCAGAACACAGTAAAGTGGGACTTTCAATTCATGCCAGCTGTGTGGTCCTGGACAAGTTATTTACCCTCTCTGAGCCTAAGTTGATCATCTGAGTGTGGGGGCTTGGCACGTAATGGATAGTCCCTTCTCCATTCTGCCCAGAGGCTTGATGCCTGCTCTGCAGAACACACAAGGTTGTAAGTACAGTTGGTCCTTCATATCTGTGGATTCCACATCCTCAGAGTCAACCAACTGAGGATCAAAATATTCAGGAAAAAAAAAATCTAGAAAGTTCCAAAATCAAAACTTGAAATTGTCCTGTGCTGGCAACAAGCTATATAGCATTGACTCTGTATTTACAACTATTTATATGGTACTTGCAAATGAGAAAAGAAAAGATATAAGCATCTGAATGCAGAGTTCCAAACAATAGCAAGGAGAGATAAGAAAGCCTTCTTCAGTGATCAATGCAAAGAAATAGAGGAAAACAACAGAATGGAAAAGACTAGAGATCTCTTCAAGAAAATTAGAGATACTAAGAGAATATTTCATGCAAAGATGGGCTTGATACAGGACAGAAATAGTATGAACCTAACAGAAGCAGAAGAGAATAAGAAGAGGTGGCAAGAACACACAGAAGAACTGTACAAAAGAGATCTGCATGACCTAGATAATCACGATGCGTGATCACTCACCTAGAGGCAGACATCCTGGAATGTGAAGTCAAGTGGGCCTTAGAAAGCATCACTACGAACAAAGCTAGTGGAGGTGATGGAATTCCAGTGGAGCTATTTCAAATCCTGAAAGATGATGCTGTGAAAGTGCTGCACTCAATATGCCAGCAAATTTGGAAAACTCAGCAGTGGCCACAGGACTGGAAAAGGTCAGTTTTCATTCCAATCCCAAAGAAAGGCAATGCCAAAGAATGCTCAAACTAATGCACAGTTGCACTCATCTCACATGCTAGTAAAGTAATGCTCAAAATTCTCCAAGCCAGGCTTCAGCAATATGTGAACCGTGAATTCCAGATGTTCAAGCTGGCTTTAGAAAAGGCAGAGGAATCAGAGATAAACTGCCAACATCTGTTGGATCATGGGAAAAGCAAGGGAGTTCCAGAAAAACATCTATTTCTGCTTTATTGACTATGCCAAAGCCTTTGACTGTGTGGATCAAAAAAACTGTGGAAAATTCTGAAAGAATACCAGACCACCCGACCTGCCTCTTGAGAAACCGATATGCAGGTCAGGAAGCAACAGTTAGAACTGGACATGGAAAAACAGACTGGTTCCAAATAGGAAAAGGAGTACATCGAGGCTGTATATTGTCTCAGAGTACACCATGAGAAAAGCTGGGCTGGAGGAAGCACAAGCTGGAATCAAGATTGCAGGGAGAAATATCAATCACCTCAGATATGCAAATAACACCACCTTTATGGCAGAAAGTGAAGAGGAACTAAAGAGCCTCTTGATGAAAATGAAAGAGGAGAGTGAAAATGTTGACTTAAAGCTCAGCATTCAGAAAATGAAGATCATGGCATCTGGTCCCATCACTTCATGGGAAATAGATGGGGAAACAGTGAAAACAGTGACAGACTTTATTTTTGGGGTCTCCAAAATCACTGCAGATGGTTATTGTAGCCATGAAATTAAAAGATGCTTACTCCTTGGAAGGAAAGTTATGACCAACCTAGATAGCATATTGAAAAGCACAGATGTTACTTTGGCAACAAAGGTCCATCTAGTCAAGGGTGTGGTTTTTCCAATGGTCATGTATGGATGTGAGAGTTGGACTGTGAAGAAAGCTGAGCACCAAAGAATTGATGCTTTGAACTGTGGTGTTGGAGAAGACACTTGAGAGTGCCTTGGACTGCAAGGAGATCCAAGCAGTCCATTCTAAAGATCAGTCTTGGGTATTCATTGGAAGGACTGATGCTAAAGTTGAAACTCCAATACTTTGGCCACGTCATGCAAAGAGCTGATTCATTGGAAAAGACTCTGATGCTGGGAGGGATTGGGGACAGGAGGAGAAGGGGACGACAGAGGAAGAGATGGCTGGATGGCATCACTGACTCAATGGACGTGAGTTTGGGTAAACTCCAGGAGTTGGTGATGGACAGGGAGGCCTGGCGTGCTGTGATTCATGGGGTCGCAAAGAGTCAGACTCGACTGAGCAACTGAACTGAACTGAACTGAACTGACTGATACAGTACTTGCATTCTATTAAGTTTTATAAGTAATCTAGAGATGATGTAAAATGCATGGGAGGGTGTGTACAGGTTATATGTAAACACTATGCCGCTTTATGTAAAAGACTTGAGTATCTTGATACCTTTGGGTATCTGTGTGTGTAGGGTTGGGGGTAGTCCTAGAACCACTCTCCGTCGGATACAGAGGGATGACTGTATCCTACAGACCAACACGCCTGTGTCCTGGGAAGGTCCTCAAGCTTCCAGAGAGAACCTTCTTTCAGGGCAGCTTCCTTTCTGCAGCCCCTCAGATCTTCTGTCTCACCCAGGAGGACCCTGGGGTCTGAGGAACTCAGCTTTTCAAGGGTGATGTAGCTAAATGTAGCCACTGGTTGCTGGTGGAGGTGGTCTATGGTGTAAGACTGCATCTTTAGAGAACGTTTTCTGAACAATTCCTTTTATTCTGTAGAGAGCCTATTTGTTCTATGAGTTGGGTATTCAATAGTAACAGAGATGAAGTGATAATGTGTGTGTTAGTCGTACAGTCGTGTCCGACTCTTTGTGACCCCATGGATTGTGGCCTGCCAGGTTCTTCTGTCCGTGGAATTCTTCAGACAAGAATACTGGAGTGATAATAATAGCTAACAAATCCTGAAGCTTACCATGTGCCAGGCGTAGCATGAAGCATGTCACTATCTTCAAGGATGGAAAGAATGGGTTCAAGGAGCTTGCAGTCAACTTCAGAGGAGATCTTATTAACTCCATTTTGCAGATGAAGACTTGGAGCTTCTACCATGAAGGGTGAGGAACTAACCAGAAGCCCAGTTGCTCACGTCAGGTGAAGCTGGAACTTGGTCTAGTCTGGCTTTCCTCCAGACTCTGCTCTCCAGTGACATCAAACTGGCTTTCTTAGGTAAAAGAGGAGAAGGGACAAAGGATCCGGACAGTGATGGGTTGAAAAGCTTTACTCCCTGATCTAAGGCACACCTCATGATTTACTTATCATTTGTCATCCTGGATGAAGGCCTTGGATCCATGTTAGAAAGATCTGTTTCCTGGGGCCAATGCTAGCTCAGTCTGGCACTGTCATGCCTTGTAGGTTTTCACTCTAATTCACACCCTCCCCTGAGACCCACACTCTCCCCATGAGCCAACGTCTTCTGGACGTGACCCTCTTCTTCCCTGTGCTGCAGTCGCAGACTAGGTTCCGCTGCAGCTGCTGCTGCGTCGCTTCAGTCGTGTCCGACTCTGTGCGACCCCACTGATGGCAGCCCACCAGGCTCCCCCCGTCCCTGGGATTCTCCAGGCAAGAACACTGGAGTGGGCTGCCATTTCCTTCCCCAATGCATGAAAGTGAAATTTGAAAGTGAAGTTGCTCAGTCGTGTCCCATTCTTAGTGACCCCATGGACTGCAGCCGACCAGGCTCCTCCATCCATGGGATTTTCCAGGCAAGAGTACACTGCAGTTGCAGACCAAGTTCTAGCTCTGCACAAAAGCCTGCTCCAGTCCCAGCAGACATGTAGCCACTCTTCTCCTAGACAGAAGCCTTGTGGGCACTTGTGGATGGATTTGACCTGGTCACGTGAGAGACAGATGAAGTCCAGCCTCAAGCAGGGGGCAGTTCTCTTGTGAGCTCGGCACGGCTCCTTTCCTGGCCTCTCCTGCCCTGTTCTTCATCAGAAATCTCTTTCACACCTACTCCACCAGTCACATCCTGCTCCATCCTCTAGGTCACTTCACACGCCCCCTCTCCCTTGGCACCCCGAGTCTGGTAGAAGACGCTTTCTCTGTGCTGTTACGGGCTTGGCCTTGTGCAACCCCTGGGATGGTATCCTGTGACTCTCTCCTTCATCAGATCGTGAGCTCTCTGAGGGCACGTGTCCAGTCTGTTTTCTGACCAATGGTGTGGCTAGGGCCAGCGATGCCGTAGGAACAAATAAACCCTGACATCTCAGTGTCTTAGCATAGCTTGGGGGCTACCTCGCTCACAGTAACGTTCAGTGCTGGACGCACAGCTCTTTCTGCCGCGTTCCTTTCAGCATTGCCTGGGGGACTGAGGCTCCTTGCCCGTGCCTGAGCCATCAGGGGCACATGGCTTCCTTCCTTCCCTGCGATCATAGGGGATAATGTTAAGGATCAGCCTTGGAGTAGTGAGCATCCTTCCATCCACTGTGGTCCAAACCCAGTCACGAGTCCCAGCCCTGCTGCGAAGGAGGCTGGGAAATACCTCGGAGCCCATGGGACCTCAAGGGGCAAGAAATCCCTCTGATGTGGGCTTAGAGAGGTGGATTTCAGCTCAGTTTCAGGGAGAACTTCCTAACAATCAGACAGTTTGAGGTGAAACAAGAAGGCTCCCTGGCTCGAGAGGCTTAGAACTGGTTAGCTGACGGAAATCAACTTGCTTCCCTCACCTCTGCCAGAGACTTGAGTTCAGACAAAAATCAGCTTTTTGAAAACAAGAGGCCGGGCCCTGGAAACTCCGTTTAGCCTGTCAGCCCCGGAGAAGCTTGGTGTTCCCAGCTCGCAGTGTCCTTTGTCCTCTGTGAGCTCCTGAAGCCTGGAGAGGTGACTTCTTTATTCTTGGGAACTGCTATTTATAACTTCCAAAGGACCCCTACTTCTTTGGTTCTGTACCGAGGCTCAGAAAAGCAAGTCGACCCTCCCCCAGCAGCCCTCCCCCTACTCCAGGCCTCTCTCCCCCAGAGCGATCCCGTAAATAAAGGATGAAAGGACCCGTAATTATTACCATTCGACAACACAGGGACTGTCAAAACCAGGAGCCCCACAAAAGCTTTTACATAAATCACAGCTGATACAATGGCTCTTGGCTGAGGGAGAGAAGCTTAGAGCCTCCGTGCTGCTGAAAGAAGGTTTGTGTTTGGGGGCGGGCTTGCCAGAGTCAGCCGCCCCTTAGGGAAGAGATGGGGGCCCGGGGTCTGAACAGAGAACTTGCCCGTCATTCCTCTTGCCCGCCTGATGGCAGAGGCCACAGAATAAGAGTGAAAAGCTCGAGGCAGACCCCAGATGCAACTGCTCCAGGAGGCTGGATGGTCTAGATATTTGAGATAGTGCAGGTCACAACTCTGTTGTCGGCAGCTCACTCTCTGGCCCAGCAGAGCCATCCGCCCGGGAAACATGCTGGCCTGCAGTGGTGTGTTCAAGGGAAGTCTATACTCTGAGAGTCAAGGAGATACCAGCACTCCAGGGGCCAGAGGGGGCCTGGGAGTGGACCATGATGCTCAGGGAGAGCTTTCTGGTAGGAAAGGTCATTTTCTTGCTTTCTTTTTTTTTTTTTTTTTTTTTTGATATGGGCCATTGTCAAAGTCTTTACTGAACATGTTACAATATTGCTTCTGCTTTTTGTTTTGTTTTGTTTTTTGACTCCAAGGCATGCAAGATCTTAGCTCCTTGACCAGGGATCAAACTGCACCCCCTGCATTGGAAGGTTAAGTCTTCACTGCTGGATCACCAGGGATGTTTGAAGGAAGTCATTTTCTGATAGGTGAAGGGTACAGTGATGTAGCTGAATCAGGTGCCCACACAGCAAGGACTGTGCTACTTGAGGAAATGTGCTCGGAGCTGGAAACCATAGCCACCCGGTGAAGCTGTCTGTTCCTGAAACCCAGAGACCTCTTCAGAGGGTGGCAGTTCCAGGGCACTGGGTAAGAGATGGCATATCTCTGGATGTAACAATGATTCCTTTTGAATGAGCCATTTGGTGGCACATGAAGAATTTGGTGTCCTGTAACACAGGCTGTTGGCCCCTCTTGTGCACCACGCTCTGCACTACTCCCAGTGCTTCTTCTTTTGAAGATGAATAGGACTCTGTCCTTAGGATATTAAAGTCCAGGGCAGGAGGGAGATGCAGAACACGGGCCCTGACACAGTCATATCCCAAGAGGCCATATGGCTGAGCCGGGGAGGCCGAGGCTCTAGAACTAAACGTCCTGGGTTCAAATCCCTGCCCTGCTATTCACAGGCTTGGTGATCTTGGGTAACTCATTTAACCTGGGCCTCAAAATCCTGGAGTGCATTGTCATGTCCATGGCAATGCACTCCAGGGTTCTTGCCTGGAAAATCCAATGAACAGAGGAGCCTGGTGGTCTATAGTCCATAGCGTCTCAAAGAGCTGAAGGGACTGAGCCTGCATGCATCAGTTGCATCAGAATATTAACGGGGAACATGAGAATAAAAAGAGAATCGGAGCAAGCCTGGTATCTTGTCCCTGCTGCCCCACCCCCGATCTGGAGGATGGCAGCTTGCTGGGCCCAGGGGGCTGCATAGACTGTGTAGCTCAGGGTCAGTGCTCTGCTGCTCTGGGATCCTTGTGGCCCTGGGGACGAAGTGAACTTTTGGGGTTCTTGCGGTTGTCCCCAACCCTGCCCTGACTTCTCTGGGAACCCAGGTGATCTCACCATTCCTTACTCAGGGTGACTGCATGCCCACTACAGTTCCCCACAGCATTCTACCTCAGTTGTCCCCCAGGGGATCCTATGTGAAGAGTCCCCTTTAAATGTATAAAGCCCAGTGGCTTTACCGGGGAGCCATAGCCTGGCACTCAGAGTGAAAGAGCCAAGCGGAGCATATGATGGAGCCCCAGACAACACATCCCTAGACCCCACTAATGATCTGGACAGACAGGAATCCTGGAGGGTTGTGTGTGCGTGCACGCTCATGTGTGTGTATGTGTGTGCAGTCAGGACTGCAAATTCCCTGTGAAATCAGAGTTGATGGGGGAAGGGTAATGGAGACACCTGGAGACCACCAGGTAGACTTGAGAAGCCTCGGGAAGGAGGGAGAAAATGTTTGTAAGTGCTAAAGAGGGCCTAGAAACAGACACTGGAAGTTGTTGCCCCAGTGACACAGCAAATGGTGCTCCCCTTCTGCCTGTGAGGAGGAGACCAGGTTGGAGTTCTGGGAGCTGAGTGGGTCCTGGGGACTCTTGCCAGGAGGAAGACCTCCACCCAGCAGACAATGTATCCAGGGCAGGGGGCACAGTACTTGTCAAACAGTATCGGTGACTCATTAGTGGATCCTGGTGTCAATTTGGTAGGTCGTTAGGTAGATCTGCCTTTCAAAATTCTAGAATAGTGTCCATAGAATAGAAAATAGAGTGCATGTCACATAGTAAGGACCATATAATTGCCATAAACCGGTATGAAACTAGATCTATAGTGGGATCTGATATAACATGTACATTTTTTATTGTCTGGTTTTGAAAATGTTTTAAATTTCTGCTGTGGTGTTTCAGTCTCTGAATTAGACTCACCCTTGGCTCAGGCAGAACTGGGTTCAGATGGCCGCTTCCAGCCCCTGGGTGAGTGAGGGTGTGCAGAGAAGGCTTACTAAGTGCTCGTTCCCTGGCCCCTTCCCCCACCCAGACTACTACGGGACGGAGGGGGTGTCATGGTGGAGCAGAGCAAGCTCCAGTCTCTCTCTTTGCTCTATGAGTAGTGTGGCCTGCCTCCACCCACATGGCAGCTTCTCGGGGTACCGGGCTCTGGACTCTATCAGAGGGCCTTGTACCCTGGTCCCCTGTGGCTGAAGTTCTCACCATTGCCACAAGGGGCCTGGGGACACAGAGGACTGGGGTGCTATCCATCCTTCCTCCCTCGAGCATCAGACAGCGCCTGGTGCTGAGGCTTGGGGGGACAGCAGTAGGGAGGCCTGTGCGCGCAGCACGAGAACAGGACATCTGTCCGTCCGTCTGCCTGTGTGGCTGCACTGGTGCAGGGACCACCCTCTGCTTGCCTGTTCTCTGCTCTTCACGCCACCTGACAGACTCACACAGAAAGCCAGCCTGGCCAGACCTGCCCCCTGAGTTGGTGGCACGGGGGAAGATGAGGGAATTAACTTCTGGCCTGCTGACAGGGGCACCGCCTGCCAAAGCCGCCCAGGGAATTTGGTTGCTTTCCTCTGCTGACCTGGTAGCAGCCACAAGAGCGGATTAAGCAGGGAAACGTGGGGTGGAGAGCTCTCCTGCTTGGCGCTTGGACCTGATTGTCTCCTTAGAGTGACAGCGGCTGGTGGTGCCAACCCCGCTCCCCTGGCATGTCCCCAAAACAGCTCAGCTTCCCGTTCCTGAAAAGAGGGATTTGTTAAAGAACGGCAGCTAAAGAAAGAAGGAGAGGCAGGAGAGGGCGAGGCCGTGGAGTAAAAGTTACGCCGGGTTTGTTAATTACAGGAGCGAGGCTGATGCAGGCAAGGATTGCTGGAGCTTCTCGAACATCCCTGAGGATAATTTCAATTCTGTCTACACTCTCTGAACACACACTGGGTGCAAGGCATTGGGCTTGGGGTTGGTTGGTGGGGTAGGGAGAACAATCATGCATGAAAGAGGCCCTCCCTACTTGCTCTCAAGGACAGACAGACAAAAAAATGAGGGAATAATAACTAATATTCACTGAGCACTTACTAGATGCCAGGTGCTGTTGTAATCTCATTATTCACATCAGCTCATTTAATCACCATAAGAGTCCCTTGGGATCAGTAGTATTGTTATGATTTTATCTCCACTTTGAAGATGGGAACACATAAAACACAGACAGTGGTAGGTCTTAGGTTATTAACAACTGAGCTCTGGAAAACAAATAAAAATAAAAACTAACACCCATGCACAGCATTTACCAGTTTCCAAGATGCTGGGAAAGACTGAAGGCAGGAAGAGAAGGGGACGACAGGGGATGAGAAGGTTGGATGGCCTCACTGACTCAATGGACTTGAGTTTGAGCAAGCTCCAGGAGATGGTGAAGGACAGGGAAGCCTGGCATGCTGCAGTTCATGTGGTCACAAAGAATCAGACCTGACTGAGTGACTGAACAACAGTGATGTCCATATGCCTGCCATGCTCAGTTTCAAGCTACCCATGTGACATCATCGTATGCAGAGTTGGGAAGAACCATGCAGTTGGCCAAGGAGCTGGCTCTCATCTACCAGTGGATGTCAAGGAGCTTGTCCAGACTCATGCCATGAGCGGCAGTCGAGATGTGTGCGCAGGTCATCTGGTAATCTGGAGAGCCTCCCCTGTAAATAAATCCCTGGTCAACGCAGCGTGTGATGCCCTAGACAAGGGGCCCAAGGGGACCCAGTGGGAAGAGAGTTGTCCTGGGGGCTGGATGGGAAGAGGTGTGTGATGCACCTCAGCCACTCTCAGTTCCTGCCTCATCAGCTGGCCTCCTGCTCCTCCTCCTGATTCCTCCTCCTCCCCCATGAGAAATTGGCTCCAGTCACTCGTGGTTCAAGGCGCCTTGGGTCGACCACAACAAATTTCCTGAAGTAGAACATAAAATTGGAGACATCTTGGTATTCCAGGCAAAAAAATTTATAACCACTAATGAGGTCCTTAAATTCTCTTTGTACATCATTTTCAGCTCATTATCGCAGTAGGCTTGTGAGAAATACAATGAAGATTTGCCTCACAAGAGTCAAAAGATTGTTTCCTACTACCAGTTTCTCCCTTTAGTATTATCTTCCATGCTGGCTGATTTGCTTTCTTGAATCTAGTTATCATCTGGACAGTCTTCTCTTAGAAATCTTCAGGAGATCTCATTATCAACAGACTGAATCTAGGCTTTCTAGTATGGAATCTAAGATCTGCCAAAATCTTATGCTTGCAACCTTCCAGCCACCATCTATCCATCCATCACCCATCTATCCATTCATTTATCCATCATCCACCCATCCATTTGTTCCATATGTACTCAATAAATATTGAGCACCTACTATATGTCAAGCAGGCACTCTATCAAGTGAAACATGACCATCTCAGATTCATCTTCTCTTACTATCCATTTATTCATTCATACAGTTAGTTAGCATTGAGCATTCATTATATCCTAGGTTTTGGAGACCCCAAAATATATAAGACACAGACACTACTTTGAGTTCTGTACGTCTCAGGCAAATCTGATTGCTTGTTCTTGCCAAAATATTTTCCTGCCTCTGTGCTTTTGTGCACATTTTGTGCTTTTGTGTCTCCATATAGAAGGCCCTCTCTACATTTCTCAACATTCAACTTTTATTCCGTGTACAAGGCCACACTGATGCCTCCTCCGTGAAGGCACCCCTGATCCCTTGTCCCACTCTGCCACGCTGGACTTGATAGAACTTCCTCTGAACTTCCACTGGGATCTTTTGACCTCTCATGAGCCTAGTATTCCTGTCTTAATTTAATGCTATTTGTGTGCTTAGTCACTCAGTTGTGTCCGACTCTTGGACTGTAGCCCACCAGGCTCCTCTGTCCATGGGGATTCTCCAGGCAAGAATGCTGGAGTGGGTTGTCATGGTCTCTTCCAGGGGATCTTCCCAACCCAGGGATCAAATTCAGGTCTCCCCATTGCAGGCAGATTCTTTACCATCTGCGCCACTAGGAAAACCCCAAAGCTGTTTGTATCTATATCCATTTTCTGTGCTAGAACGACCTCCTGGAGCTCTGAGACTCAGTGAGTCACACTTATTTCTCCTCAGGGAGCAGGTGAGCAGAAATGCCCTGCTGGATGAATGATGGAGGAAAGAATCCAAAAGGTGAGAAAGGCTGTCTATCTTTGCTGTTAAGTCACTACTTTAGGTATAATGGAACAACAAAGACCCTTCCAAGTAGAAAACTACAGAGGCCATTTGGGTTCCTTATAAACTGCATGATTTTTCTTCTTATCTCTCTTAAAAATTTTTTTTTAAACAGGTAGCTTTATTAAAATGGAAATCACTCCTGGGAGTGAATTAATAAATTTAGACATAGAGCAAGTATTAGAACTTGAAGCAATCTGAAAAATCCTTTAGTTTTAGACTCTAATTTAGGTCTAAATAAATAAGACCCAGAGGGACAAAATAACTTGCACGGATTACCCCATGGCTGATCACAGTTAATTCTACAACACATTATAGTAATTGCTTATAAAGTTTTTAACTACTCTGCAAGGTGACTATGGATCAGGCAAAAAGATGATTCTAAACCATTAAAGGAAAGAGAAAATGTGTGGATTGGAAGTCTACTTCTTTAGAAATGTTTTCATTAAGAATAGCAAAAACAAAAGCAAAAAACAGCTTATATAAGGTAAATTTCAGTTATCTGGAAATTCACCTTTACAGAGGGCCTCATTTTATGACATGGCCATGTAAAATAATGACCATATTTTCTTTTTTTTAATTTTAAAAATATTTAAAAATTTGACATATAGTTGTTTTACAATGTTGTGTTAGCTTCTGCTATACAGAGAAGTGATTCAGTTATACATATTTAGTTCTTTCTTTTTAAAAATATTCTCTTCCATTATGGTTTGTCGCAGGACATTGAATAGCGATCCCTGTGCTATAGGTCCTACTTTACTCATTCCTTGTATTGATATAACAGTTTGCATCTGCTAATCCCAAACTGCCAATCTGTCTTCCCCTTCCTTTCTCCCCGGAAGTCTGTTTTCTATGTCTTTGAATCTGTTTGTTTTGCAGATACATTCATTTGAGATGATCATATTTTCTTGTTTGTAGGGGACAGTTCAAGTTTACTCCTTTAGTCCCAACAAAATGATTATTTGTGCTTCCTTTCTCAATGTTGTTCTGGTTTGGACAATAAATGATTTGGTCTTCCTATGCATATATAGCTGAGTAGGGTTTGAGTTGTACCTCTAATACTACAAAAGCCATTTTTAATGAATAGCAGGTTCTGAGCAAAGTGTCACTGACCTGTTAGTGTGGAATCATGGACATTTCAAGACTGCTTGTGAGAGAGCCCTCGAGAAACCCTCAGAGGTGCTGAAATGATGCCCTCTTTCCTCTCAGTGTCTCTCCACTGGGAAGACTTTCTGTTCATAAATTCAATGGCACATTCTTTCAATTCTCAGGAAAATAAAAGAAACCTGTAGAAGCAGATTGATTGGTTTTGCTAAAAATAAATCTATAAGTAGTCTTTGGGGTGGGGAGGTAGAGGATGTTACTGGGGTGTCATAGGTCAAGTGCAAATCGTCCCAGGTATTTTTGCATAAAAATCCATTTCCAATCTTCCTACCTGAACTTGCCATTAGGTAAATTGCTCTAAAGTATTAAATGAACCGTAGCATTGCCTATACCACTCCAGTGTTCTTGCCTGGAGAATCCCAGGGACGGGGGAGCCTGGTGGGCTGCCATCTATGGGGTCGCACAGAGTCGGACATGACTGAAGCGACTTAGCAGCAGCAGCAGCAGCCGCAGCAGCAGCATTGCCTATTGGGGAACTGCTAAACTTGCGAAACCTGGACTTTGCCAATTGTGAAAACTCTAATGGTTTGAATTCTCTTTTGCTGTCCTACACCCATCCTTTGGGGTTGATGGAAATAAAAATGATTTGAAGGGAGGTGTATGTGAGTAAGTCCTCTCAGGGCTTCCAAGAATGCTCATCAGAAGTACTAAAGACATCAGTGCATCCGTACTTGATCACATCTCTGTAGAAAGAGTGGTAGTGTGGATTGTGGACGAGGTGTCCTGGAGTGTCAGAGAGATATTGGGGCCCGATTTCATCCATGCCCTGCTCCATGACAGTTATTTCTGACCTGGGCTCCTGTCTCTAGTCTGTCTCCTGACACTCCACCTTTTTGCTGCAGCCTGGGAGATCTTTCTGAAACAGAGGCACAGGCAGGGCAGAACCTTGCTTCCAATGCCCTGGGGTCTCACTGCCTGCAGAAATTATCTCCAGGTACAATAGTATTTAGCCCTCGAAAGGCAGACACCCATGTTTCTTTCTTGCTTCACTTTCAAGGATGAAATTTCTATTTGTACTCTCAAATTAAAACAGAAGCAAAAGCAGGCATCAGAATCCAAGGCCTCAGCTCTTCCTACCACCACCAGAAAGTTTTATCAGGCACTTGTAAAACATCACATTGGGCTTCAGAACAAATGCACTTAAGACTCTAGGAACTAACTTTTCTATAAGCAGTTGTTGCTTAGTTGCTAAGTCATGTGTGGTTCTTTGCAACCCCACAGACTGCAGCTTGTCAGGCTTCCCTGTCCTTCAGCATCTCCTAGAGTTTGCTCAAATTCATGCCCATTGAGTCGGTGATGCCATCCAACCATCTCATCCTCTGTCACTACCTTCTCTTCGTGCCCTCAATTTTTCCCAGCATTTGTAAGTAGAGGAACCTCTTTTTCTCTAGTTTTCCATTGTCCATGCAGCTACCCATCCATTCATCCACTTACACCTTCTTTCCATGGTTAATTGCTTGCTTACTTGGTGCCACACACTTGAGCTCTGTGGTTGGACTACTCTGGTGAATAGCACAGCTTCTGACTCTGGGGAACTAATAATCTGATAAAAACTGCTCTCATTCCCCCAACATGCTGCCCATTGCCTCTGACTAGGCAGAGTCTTCCACCTAGAATGTCATTTTTCTTATCTTCTATTGAGAAAATGCTTCACCATTCTTCAAACCTTGCTGAAGCACTTCTTTCTGAAACCATCTACATCTCCCATGAGCAAGGAGGTGGAGTCATACAGATCCACAAAAGATCCTCTAGAGTTAGACAGATGGACAGAGACCTTTTTTTCTCTTCACTACCCATGGGACCTTGAACAAATCACTCAGTCTCTCTAGGCTTCAGTTTCCAAAACTATGAAAGAAAGTGAAAGTGAAGTCGCTCAGTCATGTCCAACTCTCTGTGACCCCATGGACTGCAGCCTGCCAGGCTCCTCCCTCCATGGGATTCTCCAGGCAAGAGTACTGGAGTGGGTTGCCATTTCCTTCTTCCAAAACTATAAAAAGAGACTAATAAAAATGGCTCATTTCATCTCACAGAGTAGCTTATCGTTGTTTAGTTGCTAAGTCATGTCCAACTCTGTGACTCCATGAACTGTAGCCCACCAGGTTCCTCTGTCCATGGGATTTTCCAGGCAAGAATACTGGAGTGGGTTGCCATTTCCTCCTCCAGGGGATCTTCTGGACCCAGGGGTCGAATCCATATCTCATGCACTGGCAGGCAGATTCTTTACAGCTGAGCCACCAGGGAAGGTTAAGGTTCAAATAAATCTTTAAATGCCTTATAGCTACTGACGTTCTGTTGATTTATCCATTTTCTAAGAGCCTACTTTGTAAGCTAGGCTCTGTGTTCATGCCAGGTATCCAGGTTTAAAGTCGATCCTTCCCACAGGGAGGATAGAGCGGGTAACAGTCATGGAACTGTTCCCAGACATGTGAGACATACAACGGGATAAGCAGCACAAGGTGCCCTGAGAACACGGGGAGAGTGGGTTCACATAGGAGGACCGTGAGGCTCAGGGTAACTAGAGCAGGAATTAACAGAGACACACTCAGTTCAGTTCAGTTCAGTTCAGTTCCGTTGCTCAGTCGTGTCTAACTCTTTCCCATCCCATGAATTTCAGCACACCAGGCTTCCCTGTCCATCACCAACTCCTGGAGTACACTCAGAATCACGTCCATCGAGTCAGTGATGCCATCCAGCCATCTCATCCTCTGTCATCCCCTTCTCCTCCTGCCCCCAATCCCTCCCAGCATCAGAATCTTTTCCAATGAGTCAATTCTTCGCATGAGGTGGCCAAAGTACTGGAGTTTCAGCTTTCGCATCATTCCTTCCAAAGAAATCCCAGGGTTGATCTCCTTCACAATGGACTGGTTGGATCTCCTTGCAGTCCAAGGGACTCTCAAGAGTCTTCTCCAACACCACAGTTCAAAAGCATCAATTCTCCAGCACTCAGCCCTCTTCACAGTCCAAATCTCATATCAATACATGACCCCTGGAAAAACCATAGCCTTGACTAGACGGACCTTTGTTGGCAAAGTAATGTCTCTGCTTTTGAATATGCTATCTAGGTTGGTCATAACTTTTCTTTCAAGGAGTAAGTGTCTTTTAATTTCATGGCTGCAGTCACCATCTGCAGTGATTTTGGAACCCCCAAAATAGTCTGTCACTGTTTCCCCATCTATTTCCCATGAAGTGATGGGACCGGATGCCATGATCTTCGTTTTCTGAATGTTGAGCTTTAAGCCAACCTTTCACTCTCCTCTTTCATTTTCATCAAGAGGCTTTTCAGTTCCTCTTCACTTTCTGCCATAAGAGTGGTGTCATCTGCATATCTGAGGTTATTGATATTTCTCCTGGTAATCTTGATTCCAGCTTGTGCTTCTTCCAGCCCAGTGTTTCTCGTGATGTACTTTGCATAGAAGTTAAATAAGCAGGGTGACAATATACAGCCTTGAAGTACTCCTTTTCCTATTTGGAACCAGTCTGTTGTTCCATGTCCAGTTCTGACTGTTGCTTCCTGACTTACATATAGGTTTCTCAAGAGGCAGGTCAGGTGGTCTGATATTCCCATCTCTTTCAGAATTTTCCACAGTTTATTGTGGTCCACACAGTCAAAGGCTTGGGCATAGTCAATAAAGCAGAAAATAGATGTTTTTCTAGAACTCTCCAGCAGATGTTGGCAATTTGAACTCTGGTTTCTCTGCCTTTTCTAAAACCAGCTTGAACATCAGCAAGTTCACGGTTCACGTATTGCTTGGCTTGGAGAATTTTGAGCATTACTTTACTAGTATGTGAGATGAGTGCAATTGTGCAGTAGTTTGAGCATTCTTTGACATTGCCTTTCTTTGGGATTGCAATGAAAACTGACCTTTTCCAGTCCTGTGGCCACTGCTGAGTTTTCCAGATTTGCTGGCATATTGAGTGCAACACTTTCACACTATCATCTTTCAGGATTTGAAATAGCTCTACTGGAATTCCATCACCTCCACTAGCTTTGTTCGTAGTGATGCTTTCTAAGGCCCACTTGACTTCACATTCCAGGATGTCTGGCTCTAGATGAGTGATCACACCATTGTGATTATCTAGGTCACGAAGATCTCTTTTGTACAGTTCTTGCCAGCATTGTACAGTTCTTGTACAGTGTGTTGTTGCCACCTCTTCTTAATATCTTCTGCTTCTGTTAGGTCCATACCATTTCTGTCCTTTATTGAGCCTATCTTTTCATGAAATGTTCCCTTGGTATCTCTAATTTTCTTGAAGAGATCTCTAGTCTTTCCCATTCTGTTTTTCCCTCTATTTCTACATAGAAAGTAGATAACCATAAAGGACCTACTGCCTAACACAGGGACTGCTGCTGCTGCTGCTAAGTCGCTTCCGTCACGTCCAACTCTATGCGACCCCATAGACCAGGCTCCCCCGTCCCTGGGATTCTCCAGGCAGAACACTGGAGTGGGTTGCCATTTTCTTCTCCAGTGCATGAAAGTGAAAAGTGAAAGTGAAGTCGCTCAGTCATGTCCGACTCTTTGTGACCCCATGGACTGCAGCCCACCAGGCTCCTCATGGGATTTTCCAGGCAAGAGTACTGGAGTGGGGTGCCATTACCTTCTCCAACACAGGGATGATACTCAGTATTTTTAATAGCCTAGAAGGGAAAAGAATTTTAAAAAGAATTTCTATCTATCTATCTGAATCACTGTGCTATACACCTGAAACTAATAAGACATTGTAAATCAGCTGCACTTTCATAAAATCAAGTAACCAGAGCCATCAGTCCTATCATGCTGTGTACTCACCACTCTTCTAGGAGCTTGAAAGGCATTAATTCATTTAGCTCTCACATTTATTATCTTTCTTTGAAGTAGGTGTCTTTATGAGTCCTATTACACAAATAGGGAAAATTTCAGTCCAAGCTGATAGAGTTAATAAACGATAGAGGTAGGATTTAAACCTCTCAGGCCCTTTATAAACAAGGGCCACTGGTGGGAGCAGGAGGGCATGGCATGAGACCGGGGCAGTGAGCCAGAGGCTTTGGGTGAACAGAACAGAAGAAGGTGAAGGAGGGGAGAGATACAGTCCCCAAGGTGAGGGAGTGCAATTTGCGGTGGAGTCTATAGCCCCCAGGAGCAACATGGGACAACGATAGACCTTCTAGGAACTTGGATTTTGCCTCCTTTCTTGTGGGGACACAGTCTCAGTCCTGGAAACTGGCCTTGAACAAAGGCTGGCTTCAAACAATGATCGGCGACCAGACTGTGTTTTGGTTTGGCAGATCATCACAGTCCCTGGCGGGACTTGCCTGTTCAGACCCCACACCTCTGAAGAGTGGGCAGAAAGAAAGCAGCCATTCTTCTAGATGTTTCCTTATCTATTGGACTCTTACATCTATCACACAAAGTTGCTAAGTGGCTAAGTGACATCTCTGCTTTTCCTTTTTGTTTAGATGACCCTAAAAATTTGAGTATTTGGCTTCATTCAGTCAACAATCAATTCGATTGGCCCTGAGCTGCTCTTTGCAGAGATTCCAAGCTGGGCTAAATCAATGATCTCTTTTCTTATCTCTCAAATTGGCTTGCTTTGGGGAATTTTGCTTTGAAAAGCTTTATTGACTTTTTCTCCAAGAAGAAGTGGCACGTTGGATTCTAAATGAAATGCTCCTTTGGAAGAGCTGTAAATTCCCCACTCTGGGTCCTCAGTGACCAAAATCTTGAAAGAGTTTCCAGAAACCTTCCAGACGAGCCGCTCTCAGATCTGATCTACCAGAAGAATCTTGTAGGGGCTTCAGAGATGGATAGAACAATGGACAAATAGCAGAACCAATGGACCAGAATCTCTGAAGGAGGGCCTGGAACTCTGTTCATGAAGAACATCCCCAAATGTTTCTGCAGCAGCTTATCTGGGCACCTCTGGAGCTGCTGGTCTATCTGAGAGGACAGCCACCAATCGCTGTGTCATTCCAGCTCTGCACACATCTAAGAAAGTACATGGGGGATGAAATCCAGCCTGAGCTCTAGAACAAGGAGAGCTTTTTCTTTGGATGATTGTCAGCTGGCGAGAGCTAGCTGATGGGCTGTGATCATGCAGAGGGAATACCTTTTTCTATTTGCATGAAAGCCTCCTGTAGACCAGTGAGGGCACTGCCAGTGGACCCCTGATGCCGTAGTTACATGAAGGACCCTCCTGATGGATTGTCATATCAGACTGCTCCTGGGGCAGCCCATTCTACCCCAGGAACCACGTGGTCATCACTTCTGTCCTTTCCTCTGCCTCCCTGTTACCTGAAACTAGGAGTCCTGCTCTGGACCCTGGGAGCCCCACAGGGTATGTCCAGGTCCTCTTCCTCAAGGGAGACTTCAAGGATTTGAAAATAGTCAACATGTTCCCTCCATTCTTGGTTTCTTGTGAAACTAACCTCACACCCTTCAACTATGTCTTGAATAAGCTGGCTTTGTTTTCCCTTCTCTCATTACTGGCAACTTCCACGTGGATGGACACCCCATTTGTTCATTCATCCATCTATTCATTAGTGCACACACATGCCAGGACCCAATGGTCACTCGACAGATGTTTATTAATTGCCTACTACACGACCACCTCGTCTCTGGCCTTTGGGGTTGTAGCAGCAAGCAAAATAGGACATCTCTTGTGTCATGGGCCTTGAAGTCTAGTGGTAGCGAAGACAAGTAATAGACAAGGAAAGCACTAAGTAAGAAAGATCATTTCGTTCCTTGTCAAGGTTTAGGTACCATGCAAGAGAACAAGGGGTTCAGAGACAAAAAGGGTAACTTTCTTTACATTGTTTACAATCTAGTGGGGAGATTCACTCAATCCCAGAGTTCCCATCTGGCAAGGTCAAGGCTGAAATCAAGGCTTGGAGGAGACTATGAGGTCATGGGGTGACAAAGGCCTATGGGAGAGGAGGGGTCCCCTGGGAGATCAGTTAAGATAGAGACGTTTCCTCTTCGTTTTAAATATCTCTGGTTCACTATTTTGCTTGCAAGGTCATATTGGATAGATTTGATTTTTAGAGATGGTGTTCTTTTAGGACTGGATGAAGTTTTCTGTGAGGGAAGAAAAAAAAAGAAAACATGTTGCAGTTTGCCTTTAAGTCTGATGTGCCTTGGAGCCAAAATGTTTGTGCACTAACTAGTAAGTTACACAGAGACGCAGGCTACTCGGCTCCTTCAGTCTGGTCGGCTTGGCAGGGCCAGCTCTTGGTAACAATGACTTCCTATATACCATCCACAGTATAAAAACTGTAGCCTGTGTTTTGTCTTGCTCTGTGCCCTCTGGGGCCAATTCCAGCGCCAAGCTCCCTTTGAAGTCTCCGTGCCTGGATCAGCTTCACAGGCTCTGAAGTCAGATGAGAAATGGGCCCGTTATTAATGGGGGCAAAGCACTTGCACCCTCTTCATAAAGTGTGGGTGGCATTGGGCTTCCATGGGATACCCTGGGGCAGAGAGTCCGTGCTCAGGGGCTCTAGCGCCCAGCTTGGCACTAGTTTCTTTTGGGACTGGCTGGCACTGAGTGTCCCTGGACAGGGACTGCCTTCCCTGTGCTTAGCTGCTGAGCGATGAGAAGATACTATGGACAGAGATCAGCTTTGGGGATTGTACATAGGGGAGCACATCATTCATTGTTTAACTGATTGATTTACTCATTCAAACACTGACTCAGCATCCATTCTATTCCAGATTCTCTGTCCCTTCTCTTCTCAGGGAATGAAGATCAATAAGATGCTAGTGGAGAAGACAATATGCAATCTAATCAGTGCAAAGCAGAGTTATGAGCACCCTGGAAAAATTCTGTGTGGGGGAGTTGGAAGGGGGTGGTGAAGGTGAGGCAAATGGAGGAAGCATCAAGTTCCCTGGCTGGGGATGGTTAGAAAGGGCTTTCTAGTGGGGAGGTAGTGGGGAGGGGGAACTTCCCTGGTGGTCCAGTGCTTTTTCTTGGGGTTTCCAGGTTGGCACAAGGATAAATAATCCACCTGCCAAGGCAGGAGATGCAAGAGACACAGGTTCAATCGCTGGGTCAAGATCCCCTGGAGTGGGAAATGGCAAACCACTCCAATATTCTCGCTTGAAAAATCTCATGGACAGAGGAGGCTGGTGGGCTACAGTCCATGGGGCAGCAAAGAGTTAGACATGACTGAGTACACACACACTTTCCTTATTTAAGCTACATCTCCTCTCTTCACGAGATAATGTTTACTGCTCCAAAATCTAACTGCAAGGGTGGTTCTAACTGGATTTACAGTCTCTGGTTCCTCAACCCAAGACACCATCCTCATTCCCTTATGTGAGGATCTGAAAGCTTTTCTGACTCAGAGCCCTCAGCCTCCAGAGCCTTGCTGCTGCTGCTAAGTCGCTTCAGTCGTGTCCGACTCTGTGCGACCCCATAGACGGCAGCCCACCAGGCTGCCTTGTCCCTGGGATTCTCCAGGCAAGAACACTGGAATGGGTTACCATTTCCTTCTCCAATGCATGAAAGTGAAAAGTGAAAGTGAGCCTTGAGTGTGTCCAACTGCCCCTGTCCTCCCAGGGCCTTGAGGGAGTCAGAGGGCCTGAGGTTGTGCTGGAGGGACCGGGCCAGGCAAGTCTGAAGGTGTCTTTGGGCTGCCTGTCTGCCTGCTGGGGTGGCCCCACGTCCCTGGGGCTTAGAGCTTTGGAAAGTCTGTTCCCTCTGGTTGGAGGGAACGCTTTCATTCTGTGGAGTGCCCCTAGAAAGGTGGCTGTGGGGGCAGGACAGTGACCCTTCTTCGCGCCACTGGGGAGCCTGTGAAGGGGAAGAAACTGATGTCAACCTGCTACAGCACTGAGGCGTCCGGGCCCCTAATGTTGCTAATCTGAAGGGATGTAGACCCCACACGGTGAGCTGGGAACTATGACCTCTACGTGCCATGTGAGCACAATGACCTCAGCGTCCTCAATTCAGTTCAGTCACACAGTCATGTCCAACTCTTTGCAACCCCATGGACTGCAGCACGCCAGGTTTCCCTGTCCATCACCAACTCCCAGAGTTTACTCAAACTCATGTCCATTGAGTCGGTGATGCCCTTCAACCATCTCATCTGTCGTTCCCTTCTCCCACCTTCAATCTTTCCCAGCAGCAGGGTCTTTTCAAATGAGTCAGTTCTTCACATCAGGTGGCCAAAGTATTGGAGTTTTAGCTTCAACATCAGTCCTTCCAGTGAATACTCAGGACTGATTTCCTTTAGGATGGACTGGTTTGACCTTGCAGTTCAAGGGACTCTCAAGAGTCTTCTCCAACACCACAGTTCAAAAGCATCAATTCTTCGGCCCTCCACTTTCTTTATAGTCCAGCTCTCACATGCATACATGACTACTGGAAAAACCATAGCCTTGACTAGATGGACCTTTGTTGGCAAAGTAATGCCTCTGCTTTTAACATGCTGTCTAGGTTGGTCATAACTTTCCTTCCAAGGAGTAAGCCTCTTTTAATTTCATGGCCACAGTCACCATCTGAAGTTATTTTGGAGCCCAAGAAAATAAAGTCTGCCACTGTTTCCACTGTTATTGATGTGTCCTAGGTGTGAACTATGATCTTGATGTTCTAGGTGGGAACCATGGTTTGAGGTGGGAACCAGTTGCTCACAGGTCACAGTTCAAATAGGCAAACTGAACATCACATAAGCCCCCACTGAGTGGGGTGCTGCCCCCTCCAGTCCTGCCCCTCCATCCTCACATCTGTGTCTCTGAGTCCCCTTTACTCTCTTCTACCTCAGCCTTCTGGAACCTTCCATGTCTTATTGGTCATTGCAGCCCAGTGCACCCCTTCCTTCTTCTCCACCTTCCCAGCTGGAAGGGTCCCAAAAAGGCAACAGACTCCCTCAGCTCTGTCACATCTGCCAGAGACACTCATTCCTTCCCTCTCCATCTCTTGTCACCCCTGCCCCCGATCCAGGCAACCCCCAATCTACAGTGTTTGACTCCTCAACAGGGCAGTGTCTTCGGGGCAGAAAAGCAAATTTCTTTTTAAAATTTCTATGTTCTTAGTAGTTACAGTGAAGACACTGTGCTGTTTGCTCTCTGACACTGCCCCACTGGGGAGAGAAAGGTCAGAAAGAGAAATAAATCCTTATGTTCAGAAATCCCAGAGTCTTTGGAAGGAAGTAAAGAGCTCAAACTACAAGCCAGGCAGTTTTCTCCATGTCAGGCCGGTCTTACGCCCTCTCGCTCTTACAGTTCTCTTAGTGGGTGAGTACCTTTGTTACCATCAATTAGCGCTCCACTCTCCTGCTTTCTGAAGACATGTGTGATCCTGGTGATGTGTGTCTGCAGATACACCGGAGCTCAGAGATGGGAGACGTTGATTAGGCTGAAGAGGCTGGGAGAAGTTTGGAGAGGGTAACATGTGCTGGGTCTGGAAGCCGGAGAGTTTGGGAAGGTGGCTCTGTGGGAGGAGTAGGGAGCCACGTGCAGGTCAGCATCTGGCTGCAGGTCAGCATCTGGCACCCGAGGCTGGCACACTGGGTGAATGGCAGCATGGACCATGGACTAGGTCAGCAGAGTCCCGCCTGCCTGCCTGGGGATTTGTACCTTGCCCATGAGGAGTGAGGTGTTGGGTAAGTACAGCTGGTTATCATTATTCACAGCAGCTGTCTTCTCTGAAGTTATTGCCAACGTGGAATTATTATAATACCTTTGAGACCATCGTTTCTTGTAGAAACACAGGAATGGGTCCCTTTGAGCCGCTGGTCACAATATGTTCTTTAATCAATCAATACAATATCTTGTTCTTTGTATGTTTCTGTTTGAAGACATCTTGTTTAATAGAAACTACTGTTTCATTAATATAGAACTCATAGCCACCAGTGCTTTATGTAACTCATGCATGAAGAAAGCTCCTCTAACATGGGTACTTTCTCAGTAAGACCTATCACAGCTTTCCCTCACCTAGGAACACTAGACACCACTAGGACTAAGTCTGAGGACTGTTTTAAACAGTACCATCACCACCAAAAAGTACAAAAACATGAAAAACCTACCACTAAATAAACTGTGGGCCTTCCCTGGTGGTTCAGCAGTAAAAATCTGCCTTCAGAACAGGAGACGTGGGTTGGATCACTGGGTCAGAAAGATTCCCAGGAGGAGCTCACAACAACTCACTCCAGTGTTCTTGTCTAGAGAATCTCATGGACAAAGGAGCCTGATGGGATACAGTCCATAGGGTCCCAGAGTTGGACACAACTGAAGCTACTAGGCCCGTAAATAGATCAAAAAAGGACCCTTGTTGACAGCATCAGAACACAGCATTGGGTAAACCAAATGTTTTGTTTTGCTGCTCTGCACGTGTCCACAAGTGCCCAGGAAAGTGCTATAGTGTAAATTTAGTGAGCAAGCAAGTTCACCTTTATGGAATCTGCAAGTGGTGAGGACTGACTATCATCAGCCAGATTTTAGGACTTCTCTCACAGGAACATAGAGGTTGCTTCACAAGGGTCCCTTGTGCCCCTCCTCTCCAGAGGTGCTGGGAGGGGAGAGCCAGTGATATCCTGCCTCTGGGAGCCCCCCAGATGCGTGCAGAAGCCACCCCTAATCAGTGTATGGGATTCACAAGCAGCTCACCCTGTGCTCTATCTTTGGATTTCTGCAGCAGCCACAAGAAATAGCCTGGGAAAGGGTTACCCTCACTTGAAGGAATGGACACTGAGGCTCAAGGGGAAATGAGTGGCCCAAGACCACCCTGCCCCATGGAGGTAGAGTTGGGAAAAAAGAGGCCACACTTCACTTCTGACAGTCATGTCAGTCTTCTTTGCAACTCATCTCCATGTCTCAAAGCCTTGGCTAAAGCAATGTCTTAAATGTGAAGTGGTTTCCGTTTGCATAGAAAGGGGGATTCAGTCAGAATGAACTTGCAGAATAGAAAAAGAAAATAGGAGCCCCAGCTCTGTGTTCTAAATTCTGATTCGCCACTGCCATGTGTTTCCTCCACGAATGGGCTAAAAGGCACGAGCAGCTGTATTATTGTTCTTGGAGACGGAATTTATTTGTGTCCCATAAATATTCTAACATCGGAGCTGTGGTTACCACTCACGGCTGCTGTTTTAAATAAACGCTGGGTCTGTAGACTTTCACAAGCATTGCATGTAAGTGCTCCTGTATGTCTTTGTAGAACCCCTTCTTGATGTTCTTACATTGTAGGAAATATTTCCAAGAATCTCTGACCTCAGCTTCTTATACTTAAGCACAGGGGTATCAGTTGATGTTTTGCCTGACTCTCGTTCAGTTTATAGCCAACCCTTCATGGGTGGGAATGTGGATGGGGGCGATGAAGTAACAGTGCTTCCAGCCTCGTTTTTCTTTCTGGGCAGGAAAGCTGTGGGATTCTGGGTCATCTTGAGGAAATTTCACTGTTCAACTCTCTGGCTTTGTTCCCTCTTCTACAAAAGGGAGTAGGGATAGGATGAAATACCACCCTGCCTTCCTTCCACCACTGTCTTGAGGGTTACAGCATTGAACTAGGTATGTGAATATGTCCTATAAGATGCCACGCATGGCACCTCTTTGTTAAACAGAAGTCTAGTTCCTGGGTCTAGCAAAACCAAGGTTATCCTTTTGGAAAATGACAAAAGAACAACATCATGGGTTAGCCAAAGTAGATTTGATTAACAAATAAAATTGTGAGCCTGAGTAGATGGCATTGGTTTAGCTTTTCAAGTGTTACCTAGAATTTACTTTAAATTGTGGTCACTGTGATGTAGGGATGTACATGTGTGGTAGATATGGCTTTATACATAAAATATACACACTGTGCATTTATGTGTGTGTTTTTTTGTATATTGAGGACCAACATGGAACATATACGTATTTTTTTAAAAGGCACTTATTTTTAGCCCTGTGTGAATTCTTGATCCAAACTTTCCAACAGGTGGGCATCCCCTGGGAACACACATGAAGTTTTTAGACAAATGTTCCTCCCCATGTATGACTTGGCGTGCTCCAAAGAAAAGGCCCATTGTCTCCAAGAGGCATGGTGGGGAACCCAAAGGCAGGAAGGTCTTGCCCTAGCTTTTCCAAGGACTCAAACTCTGACCTTATGGAAGGTACTTAATTTCTCCACCCCCAATTCCTCCCTCAGGACTTGTCCAGTGACAGAGGTGTCCATTCACACAGAGGCTTTCACCCTCTCCCAGGAGGGAGACTAGGCAGTCACACCCAGTATTTGTCTGAGACAATCCATGTACACTCTTTAAAGATGTCCATTATCTGCAGAGCTTTGCGGCAGAGATTTTGGAAGGACATACATCAGAGAAAACACACTCCCGCCTGTTTCCAATAACCCAAGGAGGAGGCTTGGTGCCGAAATGCAGGCATTTCCTCCAACGTTCCTTTGCTCCGAATGCTCCTTTTACAAACCTGGCTAAGAAAACATGGGCAGAGGGCTCTGGGAGCTTCATGCCCTCCTGGCCCTGCCATTTATCCAATTTACACTGATCAGACCCACATTGGCAAATGAAAGCCTCCTCTTTCCTTCTGTTTGTATGAGTTACTCACGGGGGCAATTTGAACGGATTGGATTTCCCCTTGGAAATGCTGGTATTTCCATGATTTGAAAAGTCTGGCTCAATTAGAATAATCTTCAGGCACTTCCTCTCCTTTTATGCAGGTAAATCATGGATAATTTAAAAGCAAAAGAACCTTTCGGACCATTGGGCCTGCCTCTTTCATCTCCTCGCCCTGGTAATTGCCCTTCCATTGTGAGACCTCCGTGGTTAGTTGGGAGCCTGATTAAGAGGTGAAGGGTTGGGTTGTGGGGAAGGAGGGTCGAGGGCCACCACACATGGCCTCTCCTTCAAAGACACTTCCTCTGCAGCAGGTATGTTAAACACCAAACCTGAGTCGGGTTACGCTTTCAATTGGTGCCATATGATCCCAAGTGCCCAAACAAAGGCAGGCCATGATTAGAAAGTTCAAGACTGAATGCTTCTGGGGGCAGGGGGTAATCAAGTGCCTGGAGATGGAGAGGGAGACAGCCAGGCAGGCTGACAGTGGTATGTGGCACCCCCAAAAACGTGTTTGGAACAAGAGAAAATTGTTCTGTTGCCTCGGCTGCCCACGCTTCCATCTGGCACGCGATGAAAGCTTGACTTTGCCCCACTTTCGGCAGTGTTGTGGGGATTGGCTGAATCACAGAGGAGGAAATGCTGTTTTGACTTCCAGCTTTAATTAGGCATGTTTGCATATTCCCTGCCCCATCCACCTTGGAGGAGGGGTGCCTTGTTTTGATGGGTGGGGGGCTGTTGAGGGAAGGGAGGGATTCCAGCAGTGCCCATCTGGGCAGTACTCAGAGCAGCTAGGCGAGACTGCTCATTTTTGTGGACGGAGAAACCGAGGCATCGGAGTCGCTCAGTCTGTTGTCTTCCAGCGGTGCCAGACCTTGGGGTCTTGACCAGCCCTCCCGGGCACCCCAGCTGTCGGCTGTTGTGGAGGTGCCAGAGGTCATCTCCTCCAGCCACAGCTCCAGCTTGGCCCTACCCTTGCCTGCTCAGGGCTCCACAGCCCACAGTCACACCCAAGGGGGAGCATCTGACACTCACTGCTGAACTGGAGCTGGGGGGATGGGTCCCGCGGAGCAGGCCACCAGGTGGGAGTGGGCAAGAGTCAGTGCAACAGGCCCTATGATCTCAGGGCAGCCACGAGGGCCAGCCTGGGGCAGAGATGGGAGCAGCAGATGGGGTCAGGAGCCCCTGTGCTTAGGTTCCAGCTCTGCTGTATCCTCGTTCAGATCCGCTTTGGAGAAGTTTCTCTTTCCCGCTCAGATCCCGTTTGTTCCCTCTGTAATATGTCAGAGGTGGAGATAGTGATCTCGAGGGATTCCCATAAGTGCTTGAATTCAATCACCTTTGGGTCTCTGCGATTTGATGGAAGGCTTTAGCACGAGTTTCTACAGCGACTCCCCATCAAAAGCCTGTAGGACGTCAAGGAGCCTCCTTGGGAAGCTCGGCACAGACACGCTGAGACAGGGATTCTGGGAGCGGGCAGGGAGGGACAGCAGAAAGCAGAGCCACAGTCGGGCTGGTCCAGACCCCAGGGTTTCCCAGGACTGCCCCTCAGTGGCTGGAATGCTGAGGGAGGTCTTACAGAGGATGAGCGCATGGCTAGAGAATGGCAGCCATGGAAAATGGAACGTAGTGGAAACAAACTCAATACCTGTGTATTGGACAACCTGCTCTTTTGAAAGCTCCACCACAAGACATGCAGGATCTTAGTCCTCCAATCAGGGATTGAACTCATGCCCTCTGCATTGGGAGCACACAGTCTTAACCCCTGGGCCATCAGGGAAGTTCCAGACAACCTGCTAAGTAGCAGTTCCTATTCATAAATGGAGGAAAAGATGTGCTTTCTAATCCCTCTGCTTCATCTCCCAAAAGGCTGAGAATCAGGGGTGATGAGCTGCTCAGGGTTTCCTCTGGGTTCCTTTGCTACCTCATAGCATATCAGCTGCTTCCCTTGTTGTCACCATGGACACATCCGCCTGGAGGACAGGGACTGTGTCTGGTCCCAGCCTCTCCCGTCTACACCTGTCTGCACAGGCTGAGGAGTTCCTCATGCAATGTTCATTGAATGGAATGGAAGCTTGCTTCCCCGGCAGGTCCAAGAGGTCCTGTTTTACAGCAGAGCCTGAGAATGTCAAACACTTCATCATCGGCTATTTCCTGTGCGACTGTGGACCCGTTTCTTCAGCATCCTGCCTCTTGAGTTCCTCCCTTATGAAGACTGTGTCATCATACTTACCAGAGCCAAGGTAAGTGTTCCTAATAATGATGGCTCATCTTCTCTGGGCATTTTCTGTTTGGTGCTTTTCTAAGCACTTTAGATGCAGCATTTGATTTACTTATCATCTCAATTCTACCCATTGGTTACTGTGAACTTGCTCTATTTTACGAGGGATATGAGATATCCCTCATATCCCTCCAGGGATATGAGACCTGGAGGGGCTACTTGACCTGTCCAAGGCCACACAGCTAGGAAGTAGCAGAGCCAGGAGACAGCCTCATTGAGCAGTTTTGCCTCAGAGCCTATGCTCATAGCCTCTCTGTGCCCTCACCACTTTGCTGGGGCCTGGCACCTGGTTCGTGCTGAAGAACAATTGCTAGTTCCCAGCTCTTTATTTCTTTCTGTGGGCCATGAGGGTCCCGGCCCTGCTGTGAACCTCTGCTGTGAGCCTCCCAATGGGGAAAGTCTGGAGAGGACCACGAAACCACCCACTAGGGAAGGAGATGCTACTTCCTTGTCATCTGTGTCAGGACCCTGGAAAAATCTGCCAGGTCTTGGGAAACAAACATGCCACCTAGAATGTAGCTCCCTTAACATGGGGATGGTTGGAGCCCTGGGCCTCCAGAGACCATAGTCAGCATCCACTTGGTTCCTGCACGTCCCTAATTAGGCAAGAAGAAGATGCAAGCCCCTTGGGTGCTCCTTTCTCCAGGAAGCCCTTGAAAAATGCAGGGAGGCAAAAAGTTCAAGGTTTGAGTATCTGCTGCCCTTGGTTCTGCTCAGGAATTCTTTAGCTGATTACACGGCTCTCGTTTCAACAACACCAGCTTTGTGTCCTGGGCCCTGGGAAGGCTGCTTCTCGGCATAGCCAGCGCTGCCACGGAGGGTCACCCCACCGGGAAAACACATCTGGAGAGAGCTATTTCCACCAGATTGAAAAATACTCCGGGGGCAACTTCTTCTTAAGAAGGTCTTTTCTTTCTTCTTTTTCCTTTTTCATATGGGCTAATTGTCACGGCAGGGCCCCCGTATTCCTAGAAATCCCAGGAATGAGTCTGGATTGCAAGCCACTGGGGTTGAAATGTGGTGCCTCTCTTCTCTGAGCCCTCGTGGCCAGTGGCATCCAAGTTGTGCTCAGAGCAAGGGACAAGGTCACTCAGAGGCCCAGGTGGCTCTGGTCTGAGGCCCCAGGAGCCCACCAGGGCCCCATCTTGCTGCTGGAAAACCCCACCATGCACTGAGCCCACCTGTGTTCCTTTGAGCCCTTTCTTCCGGGAGGAGATTTCTTGAGTCCTAAATACTTTTGTGAAACAGATTTAGACCATTTTTCTGCCCAGATCCAGTCTGTGCAAAATTTTCTCATTTCTCTGATTACTCCCCGTCTTTCTCAGTCTCTGAAAAACCCCATGCTAATGTGATAAGGAGTCTGGAGGTGAATGTATGACCTGGTCTGTGCGAGATGCAATCTGATCGAGGAGAGCCAAGACTCAGATGAAAGAAACATGAAAATCAATGTGCTCTGCCCGGCTGCAGTGCACAGGGCGGGCAGATCCAGAAAAGAAGAATGAGGATACACATTTATCCAGCATTTACTTTTGAACCAGCCACCATGCTCAGCTGGCTTGGCCTGAGTCAGTCCTCACAAGAACCCTGAATAGGCTATCTTTAAGCAGACGAGGACCTGGAAGCTGAGGGTGACAACTAGTCCTTGGTCTCATAATGGTGACTGATCAACCTGGAATTCCAAGCCAGGCCAATAGGACTTCCTCATGCTCAGTTGCTCAATCCCATCTGACTCTGTGACCCCATGGACTGTAGCCTTCCAGGCTCCCTGGCCACGGAATTTTCCAGGCAAGAATACTGGAATAGGTTGCCATTTCTTTCTCTAGGGGAATTTTCCTGACCCAGGGACCAAACCCACATCTCCTTTATCTCTTGCATTGTAGGTAGATTCTTTATGACTTGAGCCATCTAAGTTGTGCCAATCACACAGCAGCTTTGCTTAGTGCCCCCAAGGGAGCACGCCACACAAGAACAGGCCACATGTGCCAGGCTAGAGCAGCACAAGATGGAGTGGGGTCACCAGATCAATAGGGGCCCAGGCCACCAGCACAACAGTGGTTAGGAGGTGGAGTGATTCCTCTGGGATTTGTTGGAGTTGGGAGGAAAGAGTGTTGGTGAAGGTGTTAGGACTTTTCTGTTTGTTTTTTCCTTCTGAAATATCTCTCTTGTGTCTTCATAGCCAAATTCTCTGTGAGCTTCGGGACCCATGCTACCTCTTCTAGGATGCCTTCTCCAGACGCTCTCATCTTCAGGGCTGTCTCCTTGCCCTGTTTTCCTATAGCAGGTAGAGTCAGGGCTGAAACTGACATGGGCTTGGGAAGTGCACTTTCTGCCACTAGGGTCTTGAATTTTCAGCCAATTTGCAAATTCCTTGTCAGTAGATGGAGCCTGGAGCTCTCAACTTTTCCTTTTCTAGGGTCTAGAGGACAGCACCAGGTAAAGGAGAATTCAGTGAAAAGAGGAGCAAACGTTAATGCACAAGGGTGATGTATGGGAGACATACTGGGGCATTTTGGAGACAGAGGAAATGATCAGCATAAAGGAGGACAAAACTACTGTCCTCAGAGTCAAGGAAACAGCTTCAAGGTGTGCTCTGACCAGTCAGCTCAAATGCAAGGGCACAATCAGGGGAAGACAAGGGCTGGCAGCCCTGGTGGATATGATTGTTCAAGGTCATTGATGAGAGCTGCGCCAGGGGGTTAGTGAAGGCACAGCCTTGGCTGCAGCAGAGTCAGGAGTAACTACTCATGAATTATATCTTATTTTGATGCAGTTTGTAGGAGAAGAAGAGGAAAATCTAGATGTTTGAGAGAGGAGGATGTGTCCTTCAGTACTTATTAGCTGTGTGACCTTGGACCAATTACTTAAAGTCCTTGCACTTTAGCTTCCTTATCTGTAATGTGGAGATAACACCTCCCTTATAGAGTTGGTCTGAGGGGTCAAGGAAATCATGCACGTAAAGCTTGAAAGTTCAGTGTCGCAGGAGAAAACACAGTCAATAGGAGTTGGTCAGGACTGTATTTTTCACGATGGGAGAAACTTCAAAGTATGTGTTGCTGTTTAGTCGCCAAATTGAGTCTGACTCTCTTGCGACGCCATGGATTGTATGTAGCCTGTCAGACTCCTCTGTCCATGGAATTTCCCAGGTAAGAATACTGGAGTGGATTGCTATCTACTCCTCCAGGCAATCTTCCCAACCTGGGGACTGAACCCACATTTCCTGCATTGCAAGCAGATTCTTTAGCACTGAGCCACCTGGGAAGCCCTCACAGTGGGTGTCGAATGATGAAAACAGTCAGGGGAAAGAGAAATCAAAGATACAGAGCCCAGGAGCTAAGTGATGGTACCAGGGCCCCAAGAAAGGGATAGAGAAGAGAACATAGGGGCGAGGGTGGCCCTGAGCCATGGCACCAGAGGAAAGGATGTGACAATGATCAAAGGCGATTCTTATTATTTGTGGTAAACGTCTTCTATAACATCTTAAACTGCAAACTGCATCCATGACCAGAAATGCTGCTCCTGGGGGAATACAAGGTTCCTGCGTGCCTCTTCTCACATCTTTGTCCACCGATTAAGACATAACTTTGTTTTCTGTGATTTTTCTTTAAAGACACTGTGTGCAATGCATCTTGTTGATCCACCATGTTGCACTCATGGCCACTGGCTCTGTAACATGAATGAACCTTGCCTAACGCACACCCCCAAGGGGCCCATCACAGCCGCTGCACACTTAGGGACATGAGACAGCACTTCAGCACTATAGTTGGGGCCATTTTAAAAAAATCACCAGTGAGAAGCATGAAAATGTGAAAAACGGGACGAAATAGCAAAAACAAACTTATTTATCATCTGAGAGCTGGAACAAGAAATAAGAGTGTCAGTGACTTTTGCTGGGAATGTGAGTGGCAGCAGGGGAATTGAGAGGAGGGCTTGGCTTTCCCCACATTGGTCATGTCCACGAGTGATCACAAGAGGCCCTGAGAATATTGATTTTGGGGGTGCATTTGTGGGTTACAAATAAATTTCAGTGAGTAAGAAAATCGGCAAATACAGAGCCCTAAAATAGTAAAGGCAGTAATTAAGTTTGTCGCGAAGGGGAACAAAAGTTAAGGGTCTCAAGGAGGGGAAGCTAGGTGTTCTACCTGAAATAGAAGTTGAAGTCTTATTCTGAGAAGAAGCAGGAGACCCGAGGAGAGCAACCTAGTTGGAAAAATTGCTGAGAAGGATGTGTGTGTGTGTGTATGTGTGTGTGTGTGTGTGTGTGGCTGGGAGGGCAGAGAGACAGGATTGGCAGGTCTAGCTGAGAGTCCAGGGGAGGTGGGAGACTGCCCAGATTTCACTGATTCCTCCAGTACTGCCCTCAGGCACCATTCCCTGAAACTGATTACCTAGAGAAATCCACCAAAGATTGCAAGGCTGAACTTCCTTTTAAAGATTCAGAAGCTTATTTTGGGGGACTTCCCAGGTGGCTTAGTGGGTTAAAAAAAAAAAAAAAAATCTGCCTGCCAATGCACAGAGACACAGGAAACACAGGTTCAATCCTTGGGTCAGGAAGATGCCCTGGAGGAGGAAATGGCAACCCGCTCCGGTATTCTCACCTGGAAAATTCCATGAACAGAGGAGCCCGGTGATCTCCAGTCCATAATGCTGCAAAGAGTCAGGCACAACTGAACACACACACTCAAGCAGGCCAAATCTTACCAGTGAAGCAGAATTTGCATCTTAACAAGGTCTCCAGGTGACTTCTGTGTACTTTAAACTTTGAGAAGGGCTGTCCTAAAGGCTGAACCAACTTCTTAAAACATCAAAGTTATGGGAATATGTTTTCCTTCCTAAAATAAATAACTGATCTTGTGAACAGACCTATGAAAGTGAAAGTGAAAGCATCTCAGTCGTATGCAACTCTTTGCAACCCCACAGACTATACCGTTCATGGAATTCTCCAGGTCAGAATACTGGAGTGGGTAGTCCTTCCCTTCTCCAGGGGATCTTCTCAAGCCAGGGATTGAACCCAGGTCTCCCAAATTGCAGGTGTATTCTTTACCAGCTGAGCCACAAGCGAAGCCCAAGAATACTGGAGTGGGTAGCCTCTTCCTTCTCCAGGAGATCTTTCTGACCCAGGAATCAAACTGGGGTCTCCAGCATTGCAGGCAGATTCTTTACCAACTGAGCTATCAGGGAAGCTTGAACAGACTTATAGGTAGTAAATCTAACACAAAATTGCTCATTGCATTAACTCTCTTCCTTGGCACTTCCACAGACTCTTATTTGATAAGTATCTGGACACATTGAAAGGTCAGAGATATGAAGAACCCAACATCCAGTCCATCCAGTCTATGCACAGATATGGCAAAGAAAAAGGAGGAAAGGAACACGAGGAAAAAGCAGGAGGAAGACATCCGTTACCTAAGGAAACAAGACTTCAAGTAAGTCTCTAAAGTTTCAAAAACATTATAGAGAACGTTAACTTTATTATCACTTGGAAAAAAAACAAACCAAAAACTCAAAGAAGAAACTTAAAGTTTCAAAGATTGGATGGAAATCAATGCAAGGAGATTAAAAACAAGCTGGCAGAGCTCGAGAAAGAAATAGAGAGAAAGTGAAACTATCGCAGTGACGAAAGAACATTGGGAGGAATGAAAGTACTGGAGTGAAAAAGACAGTAAGGTAGGAGGAGCTTTCCCAGATGAGGAGCGAGCTGGCATTTTCACGATCTGCTTTGATGACCCCAAGTGCTCTGTGATGAAGGATATCATTCCCCAAATCTAGCTCCTAACCAGCAGCTTGAGCTAACACTCAAGTGACTTAGGTTTTTAGAAAACTGACCACTGAAAGTGTTGGGGATAATTTATAAACAGAAAGACAAATGGAATGTTTGGGACATTTATTATATGCCAGACATTTTTCTTATTTTATCTTCAAAATACAGTGCTGGTGTTTTTATAATAAATTAATGAGTGGCAAAAATAAAGAAAAAGATTTATGTTAGTGGAGGAAAAAGTTGTAATACAGAGAAAGAGAAAGGAAGGAGATTTAAATAATCATTTCTCATCACCCAGCAATCACCACTTTGAAAATCTGTTGCATGATTCCAAAATGTCATGAAAATATGAATATTTTTCCTCAAATGGGATTATATTACACAGTCTGTTTTTAACATGCTTTTTTTCCCCAGTTAATGGTATGATGACTCTTCGGTCATTAAAGATTCTATCTCATTTTAATGCTGCAGAGTATTGTGTTACATTGCACTGCCTTGATTTACTTGGTCTACTGTGTCCAAGGCCCAAGCTTACTAAGTGCTTAGTAAATATTTGTTGAATGACTTACTTGAAAGAATGCTGAATAGTTAGGTTGTGTTTCTAAATATTTGCTGTCACAAACAGCACTGGAGCAAACATCCTCTTAGTTAAATGATTAACACATCTGTGACTATTTCCTTAAGATCAATCCTCAAGAGTGGAATTGTTTGGTTAAAGAGTATGACCATCGTTAAAAGTTTCGGATCATCTCTAAAAAGGTTATACCAGTTTGCATTCCCACCTGCAATATTGGACAACACACATTTTCTTTTATCTCATCCAATCTTTGGTGTTTTTAAAAAGTCTACTCAAATTTGATAGGTATAGAATTTCATTTTGGAATAATTTATAATCCTTTGATACTTAGTGAAGTTGATTTTTTTTCATATGTTTATTGATCATTTATGTATCTTTTTATGTTTGTGGCCCACTTAAAAATTTTGTGGTTGATCGTTACTATTGACTTACAACAATTCTTTATTAAGAATATTAATCTGTGTGTACATATAAAGTTGCAAATTTTATATTTTCTCTTAATTTCCTTATCATTTTTAAAGACTAGACAGTCACGTTGCTCTTCCATTTATGTCTCTATACTTTGACTTTGTGTTTAGAAAGACTTTCTCCATTTTCAGGGTTATATAACTCTTTGGTTATGGAGGTTTTACCCCACTTTACAGGTAAGGAAAATGGAATTCATAAAGTCAGACAGCTCATGAGTAAGATTTTGTATTTGACTTCAAAACTCCATGTTCTTTATGCTAAATCAGGCTGCCTCCTTTATCCAACAGTATTCTGAATTACTTGAGTCAGCTTTATTGAGCTGTTGGTCTACATATACATAGAGGCTGAGAGGTCACACTTTTGAGGGTAGATTCCCAATCAGAGAAACTAAAAGCTAATCCTGGAAAATCACAGCTGATCTCCTTTACTCATCTCTGCCATCCATGTCAGCAGCTCTCCTGTGTAGATGCTGAGTTCTCAGAAGTCAGTACACTTTTCTGTAAGCATGTCCCTGAAAGAACATGGCTACCCTCTGATGAGAGTCAGAAATTTCACCTGCTGGTAAATTCCTCTGATAACATGGAACCTGCAGAGTGGAAGGACAGTTGCAGCCTTGACCTTCAGATGCTTTGTGTAACGCTGACATGTTCTCCCACTGCCCTCCCTGCCTGCATGTCCAAACACCATGTCAACTTCCAGGTCTGGGGGTGAAGGAACCGCAGTGATAGGCAGTGATTTCCTGCAATGCTTGAGTTCCATACAGGACATCGTTTGGTCTTCATGCTCTTTTGGGCTTGGGCACTAGACAAGAAATTTAGTAGGGCAGAGAGCAAGAATTTCCCAGGTCTCACACATTGCAGGCAGATTCTTTACCAGCTGAGCTGCAAGGGAAGCCCAAGAGTACTGGAGTGGGTAGCCTATCACTTTGCCAGGGGATCTTCCTGACTCACAAATTGAACTGGGGTCTCCCGAATTGCAGGCAGATACTTTACCAACTGAGCTATCAGGGAAGGCCTGATACAACTTAAAGTCTTTGATATTCGTTTTCCTCTAAAGGTCTCCCAATCATGCATATGAAATTATATAATAAACTAACAACATGGGCAGACTTGGAATTTTTTTCTTCCACTTTTCATAAGCTTCTTTTGAAAAAGTCTGTAACAGCTGTTGTACCTTCAATATACACTAAATGAATAACAGTCTTCATGTTATTCTGATTTATTTTCACCATTTCCCTGAGAAAGTAAAGGGAGGTAACATAGAGACACTAACAATAGCCTCTCTGAAACATTTCTTGAAACAGAAAATGTAACATTTTTTGCTGGTTTTCTCTTAAAATATAAACCACTATGGTGACTTTAGCAGAGATTCAGAGAATAAAACCATATTTTTTTGACTGCTAAAAATGTATATTTTGAGTATTTACTCAGCCCCTTGACTTTTGGAAAGTATGCCTTAGAAAGCATCACTAAGAACAAAACTAGAGGAGGTGATGGAATTCCAGCTGAGCTATTTCAAATCCTGAAAGATGATGCTATGAAAGTGTTGCACTCAATATGCCAGCAAATTTGGAAAACACAGCAGTGGCCACAGGACTGGAAAAGGTCAGTTTTTATTCCAGTCCCAAAGACCATGAACTTCCAGATGTTCAAGCTGGTTTTAGAAAAAGCAGAGGAACCAGAGTTCAAATTGCCAACATCCTCTGGATCATGGAAAAAGCAACAGAGTTCCAGAAAAACATCCATTTCTGCTTTATTGACTATGCCAAAGCCTTTGAATGTGTGGATCACAAGAAACTGTGGAAAATTCTGAAAGAGATGGGAATATCAGACCACCTGACCTGCCTCTTGAGAAACTGATATGCAGGTCAGGAAGCAACAGTTAAAACTGGACATGGAACAACAGACTGGTTCCAAATAGGAAAAAGAGTACGTCAAGGCTGTATGTTGTCACCCTGCTTATTTAACTTCTATGCAGAGTACATCATGAGAAACGCTGGGCTGGAAGAAGCACAAGCTGAAATCAAGATTGCAGGGAGAAATATCAATCACCTCAGATATGCAGATGACACCACCCTTATGGCAGAAAGTGAAGAAGAACTAAAAAGCCTCTTGATGAAAGTCAAAGTGGAGAGTGAAAAAGTTGGCTTAAAGCTCAGCATTCAGAAAATGAAGATCATGGCATCTGGTCCCATCACTCTTGGGAAATAGATGGGGAAACAGTGGAAACAGTGTCAGACTTTATTTTTTTGGGCTCCAAAATCGCTGCAGATGGTGACTGCAGCCATGACATTAAAAGACGTTTACTCCTTGGAAAGAAAGTTATGAGCAACCTAGATATTATATTCAAAAGCAGAGACATTACTTTGCCAACAAAGGTCTGTCTAGTCAAGGCTATGGTTTTTCCAGTGGTCGTGTATGGATGTGAGAGTTGGACTGTGAAGAAAGCTGAGCACCGAAGAATTGATACTTTTGAACTGTGGTGTTGGAGAAGACTCTTGAGAGTCCCTTGGACTGCAAGGAGATCCAACCAGTCCACTCTGAAGGAGATCAACCCTGGGATTTCTCTGGAAGGAATGGTGCTAAAGCTGAAACTCCAGTACTTTGGCCACCTCATGCGAAGAGTTGACTCATTGGAAAAGACTCTGATGCTTGGAGGGATTAGAGGCAGGAGGAGAAGGGGACGACCGAGGATCAGATGGCTGGATGGCATCACGGACTCGATGGACATGAGTCTGAGTGAACTCTGGGAGATGGTGATGGACAGGGAGGCCTGGCATGCTGCGATTCATGAGGTCGCAAAAAGTCGGACGCAACTGAGCGACTAAACTGAACTGAGCTGACTTTTGGGGAACAGTATTAAACTGAGATTCACTGTGTAATTCTTGACTCAGTTACCAGCAGTTGTGGAGGTTTTCTACAGTTAAGAGCTACATAAGCTTCTCCCCAAGGCATAGGGACCTCTGTCATATGGGCAAAGGGACAGGCAAGACCTCAGCTGGGGGAACTGGTGGAACTGGAGGTCTGAGCAGATGATTCTGATATTTCTAAAAAACCAGTAAAGTAAACGTCCGGACAACTCAGTGAATCTCCAAACTCCCTTCCTCTCCACCATTTGCACCTTGCACTGAAAAGCAGCACTGCTCTGGGAAATGAAACATGGACCTGCCTTTGGCTATTTCGTGTCTGTGACACCACCTGTCTCAGTTTCTTCCAATCAGTTTCCACTCATCAGGGGTGTGTACATTATTTTATTTTTAAGCTGGCATTTTTGGAAAGTGACAGAGGTGCCAGGACTCTGGGAAACTCATGGAAAAACTGTTCAGAACAAGGTGATGTTCTGCTGTGATGGAACAAAAGAAAGAAATCAAAGGATGGTGGGATTCCTGGGGGCCTGGGATTGCCCCTTGCCCTGCCTCAGTCGTAAAGACCATATTTTTGACATCCAAGCTGCCTCCACTAATAATGTCACTGACTTTCCAGCTAGAATCTTCTCGACTAGGCATTCCCAACTCTGGAGCTGACTTTCTACCAGTATCTGGGCAACCCTGGCATGTCTGTCTCTGAAATGGGGACCCTTTGCCAACTCTACGTTTGGTTGGGATCTTGCATATGGCGCACACAGCAAGACTCCGGCAGAGCCTCTGAAGGCTGAGCTGGGCACTCTTGCCTGCTCCAGGCAGAGTTTGGTTTGGAGCAGAGCTGGTTTTCCTCCAAGATGTCTCAATCAGCAGGGCCTCTGCAATCTCTTAAAAAAAAAAAACCACGGTCCTCTCACTGCCTGTATTCGATGGACCAGACATGTGAGTGATTCTTTCATCCTTTCCAGGGAATTTGCAGGGAGCTGAACCAGGACGAGAGGATTTGGAACCTGGGAGGGGTTTCCATTGTCTGGAGTGGCCTATCACCAGTCAAATCCAGTGTGTAGGTTAATAAGGCTTAAACTTTAAAGGAAGGTTGAACATCTGATTGACAAGCTAGTGAATAAGAGTCCAGGGGGAGGTTCTATGCTTGGAAAGTTACCCATGCGGTTGAATTTCAAAGAGTGTGAGTTATCAGTTAGGCGAGAGCAGACACCTCTGAGAGTTTAACTTACACTGAAATATGTACCAAATTATTCTGCTGGATCTCAGTTTCCAGTTGGTCCAATGACTGGCAAATCAATTGCCTCAATTAATTGCTATTTATTGTTCTTGAGTCAAAGAGTAGCCAGAGCTCCATCCTCAAGTCTGAAGCATCTGCAGTGACGGCTGACATCATGCTCTGAGGTGGCCCAAATCAGTTTTGCTGGCACCAAAATGTTGAATGAGTGTGCTGTCTTCCAGAGGACATGAAATGTATCAGTGCCTTCCACTTCAAGTACTGAGGCAACCTAAAGTGAGATTACTGGGGACTTTTTAATTTTTGGAAGTCCAAAATAACACTTACCTTGTAGCTTGACCTGCTGCAATTTTTGAGATTTGCTTTAAAAATGATCAGAAAGTTACCTGGGGGTGGTCCAGCGAGATGGGTGGTCCAGCAAGGCATAGTGGGCTCATGTGTATGAAACCCTGATCCTTGGCTTCTTGGACAGCAACTCCTGGAGGGAAGCTTGGAATCCTCCTGGAGACCCAGGAAAGAGACCATAGCAACATCATATAGAGATAACTGACCTTTGGGTTAAATAAGTTAAAAATATAACAGACATCTTTTTAAATTGAAAGAAACTCGTCTCATTCTCTAGCACAATTTTAAAAGTGATTTTTCTGTGAAAGTGTTCATCTCTTGGACACTTACATATATACCTTTACAGAACACTGGTGGGCTGCCATCTATGGGGTCGCACAAAGATGGACATGACTGAAGTGACTTAGTAGCAGCAGCAGCAGCCATGGTAAAAGATGAATTTAGTGTCTTGACTATTTTTGTTAATGTCATACGAGAAATATTTTAAGGTTGTCATAATCACTATTTTTGATGACTGCACAATATTCAAATATATGGATGGCCATCTTCTGTTTGGGCTTCCCTGGTGGCTCAGACAGCAAAAGAATCTGCCAACAATGCAGGAGACCCAAGTTCAATCCCTGGGTTGGGAAGATCCCCTGAAGAAGGGAATATGTACCCATTCCAGTGTTCTTGTCTGGAGAATCCCTTGGACAGAGGAACCTGGTGGGCTACAGTCCGTGAGGTCACAAAGAGTCGGACATGACTGAGCAGCATTTTTTGTTTGGAGAGCCTTTAAAATTTGAATAAAGTTTTTAGTAAATTCTATCTTTAATAAACCTTTTTAGAAAAGAAAAAGTGACATAAGGACATGATTACTTTGGTGACTTTTGCAACATGCTGTAATATAATTTTCTAAAATGTATAAAGTTATCAGAATATGAGTGTGAATAGTCACACTTAACCTTGCCAACATTGGGGATTATCAAATTTTTACAATTACGCTGGAAATTCACTAAGAGAGTGAAATCAGGTGCTCTTAACCACACACACCCAAATGGTAAGTACACCATTTGGAAATAACTAGCTTGACTTTAGCAATCACCTTACAGTGTAGTTGTTACACTATATATTACATATATATATATATATATATATATATATATAAATCACTACATATGTGTGTAAATGTGTAACTGCATTATATGATTTAAATATGCATAACTTAAAAATGTTTAAAAAGAAAAAAATTTAGGTAACAGCTCTGGTTATCATTTGCTTTAAAAGGTTTTAGCATTAAGACAGAATACGAGAAGTAGAGGCTTAACAGAAGTCACCAAACCCACCAATGACCTGAACACAGGCATTTGAAGAAACAGATGTTCAGGGATTAAAGAGTAAAGTCAGAAAATTAATGGCTATTGAATTAAACAGGAAAGCAATAGTTTCAGATTGAACTGGACTGTTGCTGCTCCAGTGGCATTGGGCAAAGCCAACAACTCACCCCTGGAGAAAAGCAACACCAATGTTTGGCTTGATGAGAGGAATTATCAGTGCAAGGTACTAGAAGATAATACATCGACCTGTCATTTATCTATTATCTTTAGGGAACCAGATATGTCATAGAAGTGGATCATGATAAAAAAAAGTGGAAAAATCATTGCTGTTCTAAAATTTCTGATGGAAGTCAGCCTAACAATTGACACACATCCTCTCCAAGCTCCATCACTTCTCAGCTCTGTTACCATGGTGAATTAAGCTGAGTGCCGGAGAATTGATGCTTTTGAACTGTGGTACTGGAGAGACTCTTGAGAGTCTCTTGGTCTGCAAGGAGATCCAACCAGTTCATCCTAAAGGAAATCAGTCCTGAATATTCATTGGAAGAACTGATGGTGAACCTGAAACTCCAACATTTTGGCCACCTGATGTGAAGAACTGACTCATCTGAAAAGACCCTGATGCTGGGAGAGATTGAAGGTGGGAGGAGAAGGGGACGACAGAGGGTGAGGTGGTTGGATGGCATCAGCAACGTGATGGACATGAGTTTGAGTAAGCTCCGGGAGTTGGTGATGGACAGGGAAGCCTGGCATGCTGCAGTCCATGGGGTTAGAGAGTCGGACATGACTGAGTAACTGAACTGACTGTCTACAACACTTTCCTTTTCAGGAAAATAGGACTGAATTGTCTCTACCTCCAAGACAGGTTTTGAACTGTAAATGAGTTAAGACTTGTAGAACAGAGCCTGGCCATTCACAAGCACTTAACACGTGTTAGATAGCTCACCACCATCTTCATTATACACAGATAGCAGAAGGTTCTGAACCAAATTTGCCCAGTTCTAAGAGATTTTACTTTGGAAGGAGAAAAAGAGTTTGTGGACCTTTTTGTGTCTTATTTTGTTCATCTGAACTATGAGAGTTTGGACTTAAGAAACTCAAAGGACCCGTATAACCTGAACACACCATGTGCTTTATCTGCCTGGTAGTGGTCACACCATTCATTGTTTCACTTGGTCAGAGGAGGAGTGGAGGTGGGTAGTGTGTGCAGGGCAATTGTGAGATCTGCCTACCTCCTGCCCTGGCACTTACTATCCCACAACGTTGTCTCTTTTGCTGGTGTTTCCTCTGCCTCCTTTTTGAATGTTGTCCGCCACTTCTTGGTGGTTATGTAGATTTCCTTTTGCCTTGTCTATAAAAGGGCTTTCCTGGTGGCTCAGATGGTAAAAAGTCTGCCTACAGTGCAGGAGACCTGGGTTCGATCCCTGGGTTGGGAAGATCCCCTAGAGAAGGAAATGGCAACCCACTCTAGTATTCTTGCCTGGAAAATCCCACGGATGCAGGAGCCTGGCAGGCTACAGCCCATGGGGTCGAAAATAGTTGGACACGAGCGAAACATTATGCGGCTTTTAACCTCTGGCCCATCAAAACTTATTACAGACCTGGATATTATTGAGAAATCACATGTAAGCTTGATAAATGAGATGTATGTGTACAAATATATATTGCTTTAGTGGTTTTAGGTTTATGTGCTAGAAAGGGGCAGCTCTCTGGATAACGAGGGTCTGCATCCCTGTAGAATGGTGAGGGATTGAGGATGGGGTGACTTGGTGAGACTCAATGGTCAGCCTCTACAAAGACAGGGCCAACTAGAGATTTATTCCTAGCCATGTACAGAGTCAGCATCATATCTATGATCTTCACAAGGAGACTCTCAGATTCTTAAATCTTTGCAAGTCTTATTCGTTACTTTTGTCAGTTAAGGTTTGTCCAGAGGATGTTATGAACACTCTTGCCCTCCTATGTAACATGGAAGGAAGCTGACTCTTAGAGCCACTGTGTTATTTGTCCAATAACTGCTGGAGCTGGAATGCAGACCCAGGTCTGACTGATGTTGTGTTAATAATGGGCTTCCCTTGTGGCTCAGCTGGTAAAGAATCTGCCTGCAGTGTGGGAGAACTGGGTTCAGTCCTTGGGTTGGGAAGATCCCCTGGAGAAGGGAAATGCTAGTCACTCCAGTATTCTGGTTAGAGAATTCCATGGACTGTATAGTCAGTGGGGTTGCAAAGAGTCAGACATGACTGAGGCACTTTCACTTTCACTTTTCTTTCACCATACCAGGCAGCCTTTATTATTCTCCACATGACAAAGTTTCCAAACATTTGTTCTAGAGACAGTGAGAAACAGAAAGTTGGTGAGATGGCTTAAGCTATAGTCATTCTTGGGGATAAATGGTTGTAAATGCAAAGGATTAGAGTGGGAGAGAGTAGAGACTACTCTTACTGAAACAAACAAGTATAAGGCTACCACCTCAGGGAAGTCACAGTAGAGGCTGATCAGCAAGAGTGTTCTAGGGTACCTGCACACTTCAAAGCCCTGTTTTGCGAGAATCCCCACTGCTCATGAAATGTTGGGTGCAGGAGTCTTGTGAACACTGCACTTCAGGATGCTGAGGGACCCTTTCTGAACTGGTGGTCTTGCTTCACCAGGGCAAGTGGCCAGGAATTTGGATGCTTAATAAGTGATGCCAGTTGTTTACCAGTGGCTTTGTTTCAAAAGGCAAAAAGCTCTACGTGCCCAAGTAAAATAACAGAATCCAGATTGAGCAAGTTCAGTTGGAAACTCTAACCTGGCAGGTAGTGCCAGGAGGGGTCAAGAAGGGCTTCTCAAGCCCACCAGCTTTCCTTCTCTCCTTCTTTGAGTAACACAGGTGCCTGACTTTGTGGGTCTTAAACTAAAGCTGTGGACTTGAGCCCAGTATGTCAGGTTGAAACCAGTAGACCTCCCTCTTCACAGCCTGCTTATCTGGAGAGGCAGAAACACACCAGAGTGAAGAGTCTGGGTTTGGGAGTTAGATTTTCTTCTCCTGAATTCTGGTTTTGCCCAAGGGCTCATAGGCTGAAGAATAAATAATGAAATGAAATGATGTATGAGATGGTAAAGAATCTGCCTGCAGTGCAGAAGACCCAAGTTCAATCCCTGGGATGGGAAGATCCCCAGGAGAAGGGAATGGCTACCTACTGCAGTATTCTTGCCTGGAGAATTCCACGGACAGAGGAGCCTGACGGGCTACAGTCTTTGGGGTCGCAAAGAGTCAGACATGACTGAGCGACTACCACTTTCACTTGTTTTCACTTCAAAGTACTTAGCACAGGGCCTGGTCCAGGTGAGTGATCAATACATCTTACCACTATTAGTAGAATTGCTAGAATTCCCACACTTTTCCCAATGATCATCATATTTCAGGTGAGTGCGCCAGGGTCTTTGGAATCTTAGGATAATTTCTTAATGATACATAGACTTAGAAAGAAAGCCCTTGTCTCAGGTCAGATACTGTTCCAGGGTATTAATTCATTGACTCCTCAGCTAGGACAAAACCAAGTCAAGATTCTGTTTCAGGCAGCTGGATCCAGAGCCAACGCTCTTTACCCACCATGCTTTGCTACCTGACCTTGCTGTTGTACTTGTGGATAAGTCTGGAACAAGAATAACTTAGTGATTGGAAATCTCACTTGGGCAGAGAAAATGCGTGCCTCTAATTTAAAGTTAGCACTGAAAGTGCTGGCCTTTTAAGGGATCGCTTTGCCTGTAAGATTTCAAGTGACACACATTTGTTCTGAACAATTAACTTTGCAGGGCATGGATAGCACAGATTATTTGTAGTAATATAAACAAAAGCAAGAGTTAATTAAATAGCTACTTTAAAGAGCTGTAGTCTTTTAATGGCTTTTAAAAAAAGTGACTGCCTTCATTATTTTATTACCACGAATTCAAAATTTTCTAAAGAAAAACATTGAAAGGGAATGATTGCCCTGAGTGTCTGGATATCTATAAACTCAGCACTGAACTAACTGTTTAATATCCTTATGCCGTATAAACTTCACCACAAACTCATGATTTTGTTATTATTATTCCCATAAGTGAGGACAGGGAGGTTCAGAGATGTTCTATAGTTTGACCAAATTCCCAGAGTCAGAGGAAGCATGGATCCAGAATTCCATGACTGGGGATATCCTTTCTACTATACCATGTTCTAATCTGAACAGATACTGGACTGATGAGGGGCTTCCCTGGTGGCTCAGATCGTAGAGAATCTGCCTGCAATGCAAGAGACCTGTGTTCAGACCCTGGCTTGGGAAGGTCCCCTGGAGAAGGGAATGGCTATCAACTCCAGCATTCTAACCTGGAGAATTCCATGGACAGAGGAGAGTGGCAGGCAATGGTCCATGGGTCACAGAGTCTGATAATGACTGTACGACCAACACTTTCACTTTTTAGGGCTGTTGCCTATGAATCCCAACTTTCCCACGTGACAGTGAGTCCATAACCAGTCATAAGCCAAAGGCACTGAGAGTATGCCTAAAAGTGGAGTCATTTTCAGTCAATTGCAGCTTGGAGTTATCTGAGGTCAGAGCTGACAGGATGATGGACATTCAGGTAAGGGACAGGAATGTATCTGAGCACAAAAGAGATTTGACTTCCACAACCATTAATGGGATCAGACACCAATAATTAGACTATTGGAATTTGAGACTGGTTTTGAATTATTAATTACCTTGAGTAGGAACCTATTCTTTATTTTCTGCCAGGATGAAGGCCATTTCTCAGGGTTGGACAGGCTAGTCTATGAACCCATATGGGATGTAAGCTGCATTTGTTGAGCAGAGGATGAGAAAATGTAATAGGGGTTGATTCTGAGAGCAGGATTGGAAGATGAGAGAGGTCGAGGTCATGAATAAACCTTTATAACAAAGGCTTCAGAAGAAGTTAAACTTCTAAAATAAGGCTGCAGAATAGAGCTTTCTATGAAAATAGAAAGTTTCTGTATTCGTTAATCCAATATGGTAGCCATTACCTGTGTATAACTATGAAATATTTAATATGTGGTTTGTGTGAATTAGCCACCTATTTTACTGAAATTTTGGACTACATTCAACTTGACTTAATTTTAGTAATTTTAAATTTAAGCTTAAATTGTTACGTGTGGCTAGTCACTACCATGGTCTTCCTCAGTGACTCAGTGGTTAAGAATCCACCTGCAATATAGAAAATGCAGGAGACACAGGTTTGATCCCTGGGTCAGGAAGATGCCCTGGAGGAGGGCATGGCAACCCACTTCAGTATTCTTGCGTGGAGAATCCCATGGACAAAGGAGCCTGACAGGCCACAGTCCATGGGGTCTTAAAGAGTCAGATATGACTGACCACTGAGCACACCCTCAGACAGTCACTACCATATTGAATGGCACCTCTCTAAACAGAGATTATGATGTTCCCAGAGAATCTGAAATACTATAAATACCTTTGCTTAGGACTTACTCAAAGCTGCAACGTGGCAGAAATACCTCTCACAGATCAGCAAAACACCAATTCAGTCGAGTGAGTTCACTTCATGCTAAATGAGACAATATAAGAAAATATGTTATGACAGTGGAAAAGATAGATATTTATCCCAAATAAATTCCATCAAACAGTTTTATTTCAAAGGCCTATCAAGTGATTCCATCTGCTCAGTGGGGACCTTTGTTGTTGCTGTTGTTTTCGGTGTGGGGAGGAAACAATTCCTAAGACAGAGAATGTTTACTCCATTTGGGGGGGTGGAATTCATCTAAAAAGAGTGATTTGAGTACTATCATCACATTACATGAGAATACTTTGTTACATGCTTAACTCTGAATTGTCAAATTGTCTTGATCTTGAATTCTGAAAGAAACAGGCAAATGTATGCACATCCACCAAATATTGAAAGTAAATTCTAGCTAGTTCTCTGGCGCTGTTCGAGGTGAGTAACTCCATGTCTGGGTGGGGGGGGGAGGGCTGCCCCAGCCACACTGCTTGTGTGGGACTCAAGGTCACAGCCACTGTCTTGTCAAATGAGCCTCCTGGGTGTGGCAGCTGGAGATGACCCAGTGAGAGATGCTGATAGGAGAGGGGGTGGGGAATTTGTTGTCATATAGTCACTAAGCCGTGTCCAACTCTGCAACTCCATGGACAGTAGCCCACCAGGTTTCTGTGTCCCTGGGATTTTCCAGGCAAGGACACTGGAATGTGTTGCCATTTCCTTTTCTAGGTGGGGGGTTAAGGCTTCCCTTTTCCTTCCAAGGAAGTGGAAACAGGCCTGTTTCCATCATCAGCAACCCAGAATTCCAAAGGCGGGAGACATGGAGGCTGCTATATGGCTAATAAGCAGGATTTTCCCAATCTTGCCTCTTGCAAAGCTCCCTCTTTTCTTGAGGCACTTGTGAGTCCTCCTTGGAAGACAAGGTTTTTCCAACTCTGTAAATGGTGCTTGTCTCCCCTCTCAAGAGACAGAGAGTCAATGACTTAATAGGCCCTATCACATCTTAATTTCTTTTTACGATTTTATATCCTGGGGTAACAGTGGGGAAGGCATGATTTTATTATTATTAATTATTATTGCATTATTACAGTTTTCCAGTCTGGCACTTTGATGTTTACAAGTTCAGACAACATGTGATTTCCAAGCCAGATTTCATAACCTTAAACTACCTTTCCATTTGGCTCATGTCTATCCTATTCTGCTTTAGATCTTGTTTATGTTTGGCTTAAATGATGACTTGGCTACATTGTTTATTTTGCCGCATGGCTTAAAGGCATCAGGAGGAGACAGCATTTGGGATGCATCAACGCCGAAGCACAGCTACAAAGCTTGGGTGTCAATGCTTGTCAGCACCTGCCGGGTGGCTGAGCCTTTGGTTCTCCATTGAATTATGCCTCATTTCTACCACTTGCTTTGTAAGGGTGTGAGCTTCCGACCTACAGCCTGGATTGTCTGCTCAAACTAGAGAGTCTCTGTCTGATGAGGATATTTGGCCTTGGTGGTCCCAAATATAAGGTCTATGTGTGTGCATGGAATCACTTGAAATAAAATGAAAGAACTATTTGAAAGAACTATTCAAGGTACAGACTGTGGAGACTCTTGAGAGCCTGGGTAAGGGGTTTACACCTTAGAGTGTAGGTTGTACATGCCCACATGCTCAGCAGCTCAGTTGTGTCCGACTCTTTGCAACCCCATGGACTGTAGCCTACCAGACTCCTCTGTCCATGGAATTTTCCAGGCAAGAAAACTGGAGTGGTTTCCTACTCCAGGGGATCTTCCTGGCTCAGGGATTGAAGCCACATCTCCTACGTCTCTTGCCTTGGCAGGTGGCTTCTTTACCACTGCGCCACCTCAGAAGCCCCAGTGGTACTTAAAATGTGGTTCCTAGAATAGCAGCATCAGAATTACCTGGAAATTGCTACCAATGCAAGTTCCCAGGCTCCATCCTAGATCTCAGTTCAGTTCATTCAGTCAGTTATGTCCAGCTCTTTGCAACACCATGGACTGCATCAGGCCTCCCTGTCCATCACCAACTCCCAGAGTTTACTTAAACTCATGTCTGTTGAGTCAGTGATGCCATCCAACCATCTTATCCTCTGTCACCCCTTCTCCTCCTGCCTTCAATCTTTCCCAGCACGAGGGTCTTTTCAAATGAGTCAGTTCTTGCATCAGGTGGCCAGAGTATTAGAGTTTCAGCTTCAGCATCAGTCCTTCCAATGAATATTCAGGGCTGATTTCCTTTAGGACGGACTGGTTGGATCCTAGATCTAATGTATCAGAAACTGGGCACAGGCTCATCAATGTGTGTTTTGAAACTCTTCCAGATGACTCAGATGCATGGTCAAGTTTGAGAACCACTGGTATGGGAATGGAGAACTAGCTGAAAAGTGTCAGGCTGTAGAAAAATATAGTCATAGCTGTGTTTTTAGAACAGGCTAGCCTGAAACAGGAGAGACGTTGGAGCCAGTGGAGGACAGTAAACCAAGTTGATTGCAAAATTCGGAGCAGGGGCCTGGTAAGCGAATGAGCCAGGATGTGGCAATGGGGCTAAAGCACATTGGACTCATCTGAAAAATGTCAAGGAGGTAGAATTTATAGTGCGTGGTCACCAATTAATCACTGGACATGAGGACAAGAAGTCTGGGATGGCTCCCAGCTTCTGTCTTAGGTGGGTGTTAGTGCTACTTCACAAGATAGAAGACAAGGTAAGAGCCTTTTTTCTGGAGCCAAAAAGAAGCCAGAGGACACACATTCAACATGTAGTTGAAATTGTATGATTTCGGCCACTTGGCCAGACCTTGAGAGAAAGGATTCTGTTGAAAGGCAGACAATAAAGTATCAACCACAATGTCATGAGCACAACGGGGCATATTGAAACCACATGCCTCCTGGATCTGAATGCATGTTATGATGGCTCTGTCATCACTTCTGTTGGGCACCTGTGTGTTTAGTGGGGAATGAACTGGTTGTGAAGATTCAGCCCGAGACTGAACACAGACAGGAGTGTTCCGGTAGCACACCCACGTGGGGTACTACTTTATGTGGATTACGGCACCCTCCCGACATGGTTTCAGATCTCTGACAGGGACAGCTTTGCTGTTGCGAAGAATATGGTTTGGCTATAGATTGCACGAATGTAGGAAGCGAGCAGCCACGTAAGAGGGACCATTTTGTGTGGCCATGGACTTCAAAGGGCCAGCGTTCACCCCAGTTACAGCATTTGATTGCAGAAAGAGACCTCAAGTATCAGTAACAATCCCACTTATTTCATAGATGGGAAAATGAAGATCGGGGGAAAGGAATGACTTGCCTGAGACCAGAGGTCCCACTCAGAGTTGGAGATGCCTTTCTGCATAATCACTTGCTGGCAATGCTTTATGTCAGCTCGCATCTTACTCAATAATTGTGGTAAAGATGACCACATTGAGTGGTTTTATATACCAGCAGGCACAGACCCATCCATTTCCCATGAACCATCTCATTTAGTCCCTGGATCAACATTCCACATCAAGGACTGATATTGTGTCCATTTTGTTGCTATTCAGCTGCTGAATCACATCTGACTCTGCAACCCCATGAACTGCAGCCCGCCAGGCTCCTCTGTCCAGGGGATTTCCAGGCAAGAATACTGGAGTGTGTTGTTATTTTCTTCTTCCAGGACCAGGGATCAAACCTGCAGATTCTTTACCACTGAGCCACCTAGGATGCCCTGTGCCCATTTTAGCAGATGGGAAAACAGAGGCTTAAAAAACTGAGTTCTTATCCAAGTTAACTACGTCAGAGCTGGATTTTGATGCATGACTCTGGAACCTGTGGTTTCCACATCGATGTTCTGTTGTTCCTCTTATCTGTAAACCTTTCCTGAGCCCCCACCTCCAGAAGAGCTGGCCTCTTCCTGTGTGTTCACGCGGCCTCCTCGCTTCCCTCACCAACCTTTCTCTCCTTTAGTTGTTATTATCTGTCGTCTCATCTGCTTTCCCATGAAGCTTGGCACTCTCTCCTTGTTGCAACCGTCATGCCTTGCTTACTTACTGTCTCCCAGTTGACTGTAAGCTCCGAGGGGAAAGCCACATCAGCCATCTTGATCACATGCCCGGCACCTAATAAATGCTCAATAAATACATTGTGAGAGAATGAATGTAGAGAGGGATGAGGGTTTTTCAAGAGTAGGGATCACATGTCCATTGTCATCTCTATTCCTGCTCCAACGTCTGCCATGCTATTGTCATGCCTCAGGAATCCTGTCAAAGATGTTTGGAAGCACAGATCAAAAGGAGGATTCTCCCAGAACATAGAACCAGGATGGGTCTCAAGTGGCTTCAGGAGGAGTCTGTACCTCCAGGAACAGAAGAGACAGTGGGCATAGAGAGGAGAGTTTGGAGAATCCCAGGGACAGACTACAGAGACCTCACAAAGCTTCCCCGCCTGTGGAGACTGCAGGTCTGAGGAACATTCTCAACGTGGACGAGGGAGTAGAAACCGCGGGCTGCTTTTGCTTAGCTTCTAGTGGCCAGCCTCCCACCCTCCGTGACCTTCCAGCCCATAGGGGCCACAGCTCCACTGCTCAGGCTGAAGAATCTCCACAGCACCTGCACACAGTAGGCACGCAATATGTGTAAAGGGAGCGCGCATCAGAAACACCACTAATCTCCGTCAGCGCCTAAGAAGCGCTCACCACCAGCCAGTCACTACAAGCACTTCACACGGGTCGTGCGTCTACAAGACCGTAGCTGATGTGTGTATCTTCACCCTGGGTTTGCTGCGGAGAAAACCTAAGTCCCAGGGGGTAGAATCGCCTGCCTGTGTTGACACAGCATGCAGTTGGTAAAACCGGACTTGAATCTGGATTTGTCCACCTCACCACCCTGCGGAGCGCTCGGGAGTGCAGATCCACAGTGTGACAGGCTCATCCCCAGGGAGCCCGTGCTTCTCTGACGACATAACTGGGGCAGGGCTGGGAGTGTCAGGAGCGGGGTGCTGTTTATCGGCTGCCTATCCCAGTGGGCGCATGCAGCTCGGCCGCTCACGGTGGGGTGAGAATAGCAAGGAGTCCGTGGAAGCGGGTGGGGAGGGACAGGACACAGTTTCCTCCCCCTCGTGTGGGTGACCTTGTCTCTCTCACCTGGTGTCGCTAAAAGGTGGCCTGGAAAGTCCTGCCTCTCTGAAAACCTGTGATCTAGGTTAGACAGGCCCCTTAGAGAGGCTACTGGGACTGGGGACGCCAGGTCAGAGGATCTTAGGGCTGGGAGTGACCTCAGCGGGGTCCCCCTCTCGCCCTCTCACCTCTTCACAGGGAACTGAGGCTCAGATGCTGTGGGGGGAGCCTTTCTGGAACTGGGAAGAGAAGCCGGGCGGGGCCTGGGCGCCGTCCCCTGGCTGTGGGCTTCACCTACGCCTTGCTGTGTGGTCCCAAGGAAGCCCTTTCAAGGCCTGGACCTTTTGTCTGTGAAGAGGACGTGGATAATGCAGCCTGGCTCCTGGGGGCCCTGAATGTGAGTCAGGGATTGAAAAGAGCCAGGCAGCCCTCCGGTGGGAAGGCGGTGGCAACGTGGCTCCCTGCTGGATCGGAGCTGCCGTGAAAGCCTGGCTGTGCTGACCCTGCGCTCGGGCCACCCCACTGTCTTCTCCTTTGCAACTCCGGACTCCTGAGTGCGTGTACGAGCGTGCAGGTATCTGTAGACAGGGAATCATTTCTCTACAAATGGCCTTTGAACAGAGACAGAGAGGCTTGACAATTTTGCCCGTTTCTCTCTACCCCTCCCCCTCCTCTTTCCGGTGTCCACCCTGTGACCCCACCCTTTCTTGTCTGGGGCCCTCAGGGATGAGCCCATCATAAGAGCAAGGTCTTCCACCACAGTGCACTTCGGGTGGGCGTTTCCGATCCAAGTTTTGGATACCTACAGGAGAAGAGACTGCTAGAGGTGCCATCACAAAGAGAAGAAAGATTTCTATCATGAGAACATAGTCCACACTATGGGCTAGGTGCTGCTCTGGTCACTTGACATTACAAGCTTTAATTCTCAGATGCGATTTTGAATGGGCGATTTTTTAAAGTTTACTTTTAATTGGAGGATAATTGCTTTATCGTGTTGTGTTGGTTTCTGCTGTACAACAACGTGAATCAGCCATAGGTATATATATGCCCCCTCTCTTGAACCTCCCTGCCACCTCCCACTCTGCCCCACGCCTCTAGATTGTCACAGAGCACTGGGTTTGAGCTCCCTGCATCATACAGCAAATTCTTGAGTGGGAGATATTTTTATGCCTTCTTGTTGGTGAAGCTATTAAGGCTCAGAGAGGTTGAGTGAAACATCCACAGTGCACAGCTAGTGGTGGTGGAGCCCACTTCTTTTGTGACCCTGTCAAGACTCAAACAGGGATGCTGTGCGGGCCTCTGAGACAAGCTCCCCCCACCACCCCCGCCGACCCCCTGTCGCCTGCTCTGGGAGGCTGCCATGGTCCTTCCCCAGGTAGGGACTGTGGGGTCCTTTCCCCTTGTCGGAGCCTCAGTTCCAAAAGCCTGGCTCCCCCTATGGCCAGCCAATCCTTGTGTTTTATTCTCTGATCTCAGATTTGCCAAAGAGCAGGCAGCACACGGTGATAGACGTGATTTCCACCTCCTGGTGTGTACAACTGAGCCATTTCAGGGGGCCTCAGTTTCCCCATCCGTGACATGAGATTATTCCAGAATGACCTTTCAGGGTCTTTCCAGCTCTTACTTTATTTCACTTCACTGCATTTCATCTCTGGACACCCTCCCACCTCTGAAATCCTACCGTCTCCGAGGCGTCATCCCTTCTGGCTGGCCTGTCTTGAGGTGTAGCGCCACCTTCTGGCAATGTGTTCACTCCATTTTTTTTTCTTTCCTTCCCCTTTGGCCAATGTGGATTCTTGGCTTGGTTCCTCTCTTCTCCCGAAACTAGACTAAACAGCTGATGACTTGTCCAAGTCCCCTTGGGTGTGGGCATCGCTCTGCAAAGCTGCAGGCAGAGTCAGGGGTGGATGTGGCTGGACTCAGCCTCCTTGCCTCAGAATGGTGCTGGTCCTTTTCCCAGAGCCGAGATCACATCGGGAGTCTGGGGACTGGCCTCCAGAGACTGGAGGGCTGTGGGTGGCAGCCTCCGAAAGTACCTAGTTCCTGAGGGACCTGCAGAAAGCATGGGTGTGAACAGATGAGGTCCAGGCCACATTTTCCTCTTTCCTCTCCTTCTTTTGTTATTGTTTTTATTTTTGAGGAAAAGAAGCAGGCTTCAGAAAAACAAACAGGTGGTCAAGTTTCAGAGGCTCTAAGAGTTTTAGCTACTCTGGGAGGCTTTATTTGGGTTGAAAAAGCAAAAAAAAAAAAAAAAAAAGACGTGAGAAGGAGTATGTGTTTAGGGTATTTTTTTTTCTCCCTGAGGGAAATACAGAAGGTTTCTGTACATGGCCTTTGTCTCTCTGAGGCCAGTCCCCTGCGTGGATCTCAAGAGCCACCCTCACTCACCTCACCCCCATCGGTGGGGGGTCATACCCAGGACCTCTGGGTCACTCTCAGTGAGGACAGGATTTGGGCTCATTTCTAGCTATGAGAAATCCACCTGCCCCTAAACCCGCCAGGCTAGGGGTGGCTTTAAATTCCTGGAAGAGCACTTGCACTTGGTATTTATTTGGGGATATTTGCTGAACAAATTCTGGACTGGCAGGGGAGGCGACCAGATTCCAGAGTCTCCAGGAACTAACTGCCTTATGGGTTCTTAAGCAAGCACTTCCTGTCTGCCAAGTACAGTTTCTTCTGTAAGGAGAGAGCAGGGAGTGAAGATTTTCCAGGGTCTCAAGCTCCATCCCATCCTATTTAGGGTCCTAGAATGGATCCTAGGAGTTCAGTGATAGGAGTTTTCTCTAACCCTGCTCTTCCCCATGAGCCAGGTAACTTTCTTACGGTGCTTATGAGTTTAGAGAGTGTCATCACAGAGCCTTTGTGCACAGGTGTGGGGCAGGGAGCAGGGGTGAGTGGGAACCTTAATTCACTCCCTCCAAATAGACTCCCTGCTTTCAGGGATGGGGGTCGTGCAATGCTGGACAAAGCATCCTTGGTGTGGATGAAGTGGGTGTCTGGGCCTCCACCCTTCTGGGGAAACACAGGGCAGGCAGACACACCCAACAGGATGGATATGATCAGGAGCCGAGTCACTAATGGCCATAATGAAGGCTCAGATCTCAATTAAAATAAAGGAATCATCAACACTTTAAAGAGACATCTAAACAGGATTCCAAATAGCAGGTTATCTCCTTCCAGGCTGGTGGTCTGTGTTTGTTTTGCGCCATGAGGCACGCGTGTGTACCTGCCCAGGCACACGTGTGTGCTTCTGTGCTCCATGGGGAGGGCTGCCCTGAACCAGGCCAGAAAGGTGATGCCCAGCTGCCAGGTCCTGGCCCTGTGGGAACTGGCAAGAGGCTGTTGGTAAATCACTTGGGATTCTGCGGTGCTCATTGAAAATATCATTAACGCCTTTTGTCAGGAGCCAGAAGCCCACGGTGGAGTCCACAGATGCCTGACTTAGCTTGTCCAGTAGTGAAATTAACATCATAAAACTCAGTTAACAGAGATGCTACAGGTTTAATTAGTTCCTTAACAATTAGAGAAGAATTATGAGATCTTGGGCATTCCATCTTCAAAAGCAATTTATGTGGATTGATGTCACCGTCTGACTTCTCTGCCGGAATTCTGGGCTGCCAAGGTCGACTGGGGAAATTACTCCCATTATGCTGCTTCCAGGCAAGTGCATACACTTTCCAAAGGCCTGAAAGGAAGACACTTCCGGGTAGCCTCCTGCTGGATTCCTCCAGACCCTGGGGCTAGATGGACGGGTGTGTAAATTCCGTCTTCAGGGCTCTGAGTCCTCCGCTTTGTAGCGTTTGGTCCCTCCTGCTCCTGCTGTCACGATCCAGCATGGCCCCCACCCACCAATCACCCCTTTACATCTGCAGACATTGAGCAGATAGGGGTATTGTTGCATCTTATCGTTCTACTAACTTCCTGTAGTTTATGTGCCTCTTCTGAGCTGGTACTTGATACTATCAAAGAGAATATAGCCATTAGGCTCTTTGTTTTCAGCTGGTTGATTTAGCAGTGTTTCTACCCCACGTTAGGGACAATTCAAGGAGTCTGGGCAGTCTCACTCAGGAGGCCTCTGAGTTTGGCCTCTTGCTCTCCTGGTTATCTCCATCATTACGGAACCTCATTCACAAAGCATCCTCTTGGCAGGACACTATCTAGAGGACTCAGGACTGCTGACTCTGAATCAGGTGTACTTTGTAACATTACCCCCGTGGTCCTCAGACTAGCAGCTTCAGCATCACCTAGGAGCTTATTCTGGATGTAGAAACTCAAACCCCAGCCCAGACCCACTGAATCGGAATCTGCCTTTGAACGGGCTCTCCAGGCAATTTGGAAGTTCGCACGTGACCAAAAAACACCACGTTATAACACTTGGTGATTATCTTTTCTGTTCAGCAGCGCTCCATCTGGGGACTGACCTGGCTGAGGAGGCCAGGTTCCTCTTTAAGAACAAGGTTCTTGTACTTGCAGGGGAGGGTTGGGCAGCCTGAGCCCTGGCTATCTTAGATTCTGAGGACCCTGCCCCCAAACCGAACCCTCTCTGATGACGGCATTGTCCTTGAACCTTCCTTGGTGGTCTTATTTCAGCATCTTGCCAGTCCAGCGAAGGCACCATGCCACGCTGACAGATGGCCCAAAGTAGGACAGACAGAAGAAATGTATGTTTATCAAATTTGGGTTGAAAAGACTGTGTTCTCCCAGCATAAGCGATCAAACAGCTGTTGTTCAAGAGCATATGGCCCAGCGGTGAGAGGGCACAGGCGCAGCTAATCCCACTCTTCCAGAGATTAGCTCTGACGAGTAATAAGTGAAGAAAGTGGCAGCTGTTGCCAGAATGCTGCCTGGGAGGAGATGGTGGAGGGACCTGCCTTGTAGTTAATTCCTGAAGCTTCAGACTTCTAGCTTCCAAAGACATACTGGAATAAAATGATGCTGATAGGAATGATATCAGTGGCTGATAATAATAAAATCTACCATTTATCAACCACCTGCTATGTCTTAAGTGATATGCGAGGTTGTTTATTTCTGCTATTTTATTTATCCTGTGCCCTGGTCCCTTCAAGGCCTTATTGTCTCCATTTTGCAGTTTAGGCAAATGAGTGTCTGAGATGCAATTGTGGGTCCCCCGATGGTGACGGTCTGTCCAGTCTCTAGGCAGGTCCGATCACGCTCTGGCGTTCATATGCCTTGTTCTGGCTCCTATGGAGGAGTGTTGTGTGTGTGCTTAGCTGTGCCCGACTCCTTGTGACCCCGTGGAATGTAGCCTGCCAGGCTCCTCTCTCCATGGGGAGTCTCCAGGCAAGAATACTGGTGTAGGCTACCATTCCCTCCTCCAGGGGATCTTCCCAACCAGGGATCGAACCCAGGTCTCCCATATTGCAGGTGGACTCATTACTGTCTGAGGACCAGGAAAGCCCAAGAATACTGGAGTGGGTGGCCTATCCCTTCTCCAGGGGATCTTCCTGACCCAGGAATTGAACCAGGGTCTCCTACATTGCAGGAGGATTCTTTACCAGCTGAGCTACCAGGAAAGACCCCCTACCCCTGACCGTGGAGGAGAGATGGCTGAGAAAGCAGCAGAGGGGCTTAATGCCTACAAAGCAGACGCAAAGACGTGATGCCTGGGTAGACTGGCCTAAGTGAGACAGGGCCCAGGACTGTGGAGAGAAGGCAGGCCTAGCACAGTGCACATCCTCCCTGGGGCCGCTGGGGTCTGTGGGAGACGAGGGGCTAACTAAACTGAGAGTTCAATTGTGGCAGACTTGCTGAGCATCTCCTCAAACCAGGTGGCCCTTTAGACACCAGACAGCAAGCCTAGCCAGGGTATGTGGCCTGGTTCCCCTTGTGAAATGAAATATTTTCTGCCCTCTGCTCTACCAGTCAGCAAGTCTTTTCCAAATGCAAATTTCTGAGCCCAGGTGAGGCAAAGCCAGCTATTTGGAAGCCAACAGCTACTTCCTCCCTGGAAAGTGAAAAGGAGCTGGTGCAAGAGGCGGCCATCTGCCACATTTGCCAGCTCGGTGGCTCAGACGGTAAAGCATCTGCCCGCAATGTGGGAAACCTGGGTTCAATTCCTGGGTCGGGAAGATCCCCTGGAGAAGGAAATGGCAACCTACTCCAGTACTCTTGCCTGGAAAATTCCATGCACAGAGGAGCCTTGTAAGCTACAGTCCACTGGGTCGCAAAGAGTCGGGCACGACTGAGTGACGTCACGTCACGTCACAGTTAATAAATGTGAACAATAAAGAAAGCTGGATTGACCCCACATCGCTAGATGCATATGAAAGAAATGATTTTAGCAAGTCCAGACACTTGCATCCTGCCATACATAGAAGATCGCTAAATCTCTTCATGTGACAGATTTAGTTTTCTCTTAATTAACAGTAATCTTTTCATATTCAGATTATCTGCCCCTTGCTGCAAACTTGTTTAAGCCTGGCCTCTCCTCTGCCTCCCCCAAGTCAGCTCTCTTGGGGTCACCTGAGACTGTCTCCCAGGCTCTAGTCCTAACATGCCAAGTGAATAAAGGCTAACTCTCAACTTTTAGGTTGCGTGTATTTTTCAAGTTGAAACTGCAGGTAAAGGGCCCTGGGGCTGCAGGCGCTGAAGAGAGATGGGCTGCTTCTGACCAAGGCACAGTGCAGCAGCCTTCATTCCAAATCCAAGACAGCTCTGGGTGGCAGGCATTTCAGAGTGGTTCCAAGTCCTTGACTGAGGCTGTTATTTTTAATGACCATGTGGATCTTTTGCTCTGTCCAGGAACAAAGCTGAATGAAGGCTTGAAACATGGTCCTCTCGAGCAACTGGAATAGAGATTTTGGTCTGATAAGAATGAAGGAGAGAGTGCTTAGTATGGTATGAGAAGTTAAAGTATCTTTAATAGTGTCATGTGTTTGGAAGAAGGTCATACAGGTCATTTCTTAGTCCAACTTTTGCAGGGTTTCCCTGCTCTTTGTTCTCAGTAAAAGCCAGCACTTCAGTTCAGTGAATGTCCATGGGGCAGACAACCATATGCCATGAGTGGGCCTTGCCCCCAGGGAGCTCATAATTGAGAAGGACTAATAGGCAAGAGGTGACCCTTCCTAAGTTTTAAAATTACTGTAAGAAAATCCAAAGTTTCATGATATATACTTTCTTTTTATTTATTTATTTTAATTAAATTTATTTATTTTTTTAATTACAATATTTGTTTTGCCATACATTGACACGAATCAGCCATAGGTGAACACAATCTCCCAATTTACTTTCTTGTAAATTTTGGGACCTATGCTAGGCGGAATAAAAGCTCTCTAAAGATTTACACCTACTAATACAAAATCCTGTGAATATATTAACTTACACTACCAAAGGGACTTTGCATATGTACTTAAGCTAAAGATCTTCCAATGGAGAGATTATTCTGGATTATCTGAGTTGGCTCAGTGTTATCACAAGGGTCCTTACAAGTGAAAGAGGAAGGGAAGATGGTCAAAGTCAGAAAAGGAGATGTGATGGTAGAACAGGAGTCAGAGTGATGTAGGGCCATGAACCACACCATAGAGGAAGCTTCTAGAAGCTGGAAAAGACAAGAAAATAGATTGTTCTCCTGGAGCCTGCACAGGGAACATGGACCTGCCAATACCTTGATTTTAGTCCAGTGAGACTCATTTCAGACTTCTGACCACCAAAACCTAAAGTTAATACATTTCTGTCATGTTAAGCCACAGAGTCTGTATTAATTTGTTACAGCAGCTCAAAGAACCTACTCCAGGGCTCAGTCTAAATCCTGAATATGAGAATGGTGAGAAGATATGTCACCAAGCTAGCTAGGGACCAGACCAGCTCCAAACAGGCTGTGTCACTAAGTGGTACAGTCCCACATGTCATCAAGCATGTGGTAACGACTGCAGAGTCACTTCACTGCATTTGGGGGGCACCAATATGCTGTAATGATAGTTACAGATTTGGGAGGTTGTGGTGGTCTCGGATCCAGTCCTTGGGAATGTCTGGCTCTGCTGTCCAGGTGAGCACAGGTCCCCTCGGAACCCAGAGGAAGACATCTCACCAAGATGGGTAAGGCAAAGAAGACCACTCCCACTGATGGAAAGACCCGCCTGTTCAGTTTTGAAATATCACGGCCAGATAACTGTCGGCAAGGACCAAGGCAGTCACAGAAATAAGCACACAGAGGCATGCGTGGTTCTGCATAAGAGAACACGAAGCATGAGGCGGGGCCTCTGCAGAGGAAAGCTGCTGTCCAGTCATGGAGGATGTTTTATGCCAGGTGAGGACCTTCCCAGGTGGTGCTAATACCCACCTGCCAATGCAGGAGACATAAGAGATGCAGGTTTGATTCCTGGGTCGGGAAGGTCCCCTGGAGGAGGGCACGGCAACCCAGTTCAGAATTCTTGCCTGGAGAATTCCATGGACAGAGGAGCCTAGTGGTCCATAAGGTTGCAAAGAGTCATATACTAAAGAAGTGACTTAGCCTGCATGCACAACAAGCCATCAAAACACATTAAATAAGGATTAAAATGATCAGTCTGTGCTTTCTAAAGTCGTGTGGACCTATCAAAGTTGAATGCGAGGGAATAGAACTGAAGTCTAATTAGAATTCCAGATGAGACAATGAGGGTTTCCCTAGGCAAATGTTATCACTAAGATAGATTTTCCTTTCCCTCGAGACGAGCACATTTCATAGTGCTCCTTCAGTGAACATCTTGTCTGGTGAATGGGCTTCTCCCTCAGACCCCTGGCATCTCCAGACTAATGAGGCCCATGCCTTATTCTAGCTCCGGTTCCCGGGGTGGGCCCTGAGATAAACACTCATAAACACCGCTAATTTTTTAAAGAATCTGAGATCAAGTCCCTTCTTTACTAGAGGTTTAAAAGATGCTAGAGACTTTATTTTGGAGCCCATGTTGTAATCTGTCTAAAATTTCCAAGCGCTGTAAGTCTAGCTAAATACTGGGAAATGGTTTATTTTTCATTTCATTTCAAATCAAGAATTCTGTGAGCTATAGATGGAAGAGACTGGTGTTGATTTGCTGAATTCTAGAATAGGTTACAAAGCAGGTTGTGACTATTTTGAGAAGAGTTCAATAATTTCAAGTGTCCATTCAGCAATTCCTCAAGGATAAAATTGGGCTTTCTATCCCCAAAACTCAACAGAGATTAGATCTAGGGATAAAAATTCAAAGACTCCATCTCCTTAGCTTGCAATAGAAAGAAAACACAAAGGAATATCTATTGTGAGCCTGTCATTTGTTAGGCATGGAATAAATGCCAGTTCTGAGAGAGGTCGGGAGTGCTCCTCAGGAGCTACCAACTAGCAGGAAGGTTCTCCAGCTGGGGGAGGGGGAGGAATTCTTTGCTTGTCCCTCTTAGGTACCTGAAAGATACTGGATAATCTTGCTTTGGAAGTGAGCCTAGGAAGTCAGAGAGAAGGGAGGGCAGCAGAGAGATTTTTAATAGGACCTGGCCACTAGAAATAAAGATGGAGAGTATTTTATTTTGTGATCCTGTTATCACAGACTGTTAGAGCTGATCCTCTGGCTGGTCCATTCACTTGTGTATTTAATGATGTGTTTCTGAGTGACTATTGTATACCAAACACTCAGTGGAGCGTAGAGGCTACAGAACAGCCTTCTCTAACAGGTGTTTCCCTGGCAACTGGTCTCAAGGTAGAACAAGAAACAATGATAAACAGTAATTTTGTACCTGGTTTCTTTTCATACCAGTTAGATCGATGTTTCTGGCAGGCTCAGTGTTGAAACTTGCAGAAAGATTTCTCAGCAACTCTTTGATAAGTATTTGGCTTTGAAATGTATTCATTCCACTGAATTGTGTTAAGGTATAGTTTTATTTTTTTATTTTGTTGAAATATGGTTGATTTACAATGTTGTGTTAGTTTGAAGTGTACAGCAAATTGATTTGGTTATACATGCCTATATAATCTATTTTTTTTCAGATTTTTTTGCCTTATAGTTTGTTCCAAGATATTGAGAATAGTTCCCTATGCTTTATGGTAAGTCCTTGTTGTTTAAGATATCATTTTAAAATATCACAGCATTGATTTCTTTTTCAGACAAATAAAGAAAATCATTAGGAAATCATCCAAAGGTACACTAAAATTCAGCTTTATGAGAAATCTTGGTATCTTATTCTCAATATGAGCGCATACACATACACACACACACACGTGATATTCTGCCCCTGAAGTTACAGATTAAGGACTATAAAATATTTTCAAGATATAATTCAATTGAGCGAGCTATTTGAAATAATGGAAATGGTCTTAATTATACTATCTGTATTTTGAAGAACCATTTTCATCAAATCACTTATTCAAATCTCGAATGAGTACCTCTTCCTTACACAGCCAGATTCTTATCATATATGAAAAAGCAGAATGACCAGTTTTCACTGTTTCCTTAAATCCTGAATCCAGGTCAGCAGACAACTGACCTCCAGCTGTGGACAAACAATGGTGGGGGTGGACAGGTGTAAACTTTCATGCCCTTTCTTGTGGCACCCAGGGTCAGCCCTTTGCCAGATTGATATTTACATCACAGAAACAGTAAAAGACCCAGGAGGAGAAAAAAAATCATTTTCCTGTAGCATAGTTTTCAGGAAAAAACACAAGAAATCAGAGGGCACTTTGTCACTGTGCTGCTGCTGCTGCTAAGTCGCTTCGTATCCTATATGTATGCCAAGAGCTCATTCATTACCTTCTTCTCATTGGTGATAAGAATTGTTCTTTCCTATTGTAAGCTTCTGATACTATCTATCGTCCATCAGCATTAGCCCCTAAAGTAGGCTTGCTGCTTTTTCTCTCCCTCTCTCAACACAGTATTTGTCATTAACTTTGTGGGTGGCTTTACAAGATCCTTGGCAACTGTATAACTGTACCTGTTTGTATCCCCTGAATATTTAACTTTGAAAAATGCTCCTATGGTTTTCATATTAAAAAAAAATATTCTGCATTTAGTGATACAACTTATTAATTGCCAATAGGAAAGTATTTTATTCAATTTGTTCTGTAATGTTCAGATTGGCTTAGTAGAGATCAACAAACTTTGATGAAAACTGACTCTATGATTCTCTATGATTCTGGTGCTCCAGGTGTTGAAGGCCACTGGCCTTCCTCACAGTTTTCGCACCAAGGATAATTTTAGACCAGGTGTCTGGACCAGAAGAAACACTAAAAAAAGTAAGAATTTTGTGATGCACTTAACAGTCCTTCCTTCTAATCCTAAGTTTTTTTCCATCTGAGTTATGTACCTGCAGCCTCTGCCACAAGGGTCACCTCCTTCTCCAGCCCCACCCACCGCTACAGGGCCAGCTCGGGTGGTCTTTGCTCTCAGGGTCATAGCTTAGGAGTCAGCCACCAAGAGTTTCATTGTCATTCGGGGCCTTTATTCCTCTCTGCAAATAAGCCCTTCTGAGTCTACTCCACCTGCTGCCCAGATATCTCTGGATACTACCCACTTTGCAACAAGGACCTAACTAAGTCTGGGACTCAGATTCACCCCAGTGGATCCCCAGGGCTCACAGAATAGGGTCCAGAATCTTCAGTGTTGCATTCCAGGCATCTGTCACGAGTGGAATCTAGTGCCCTAGCTTCGTGCTGCTGGGCCTGTGTCCAGCACCCCCAGCCTTGCTTGTCCATAGAGCACGCTGTAGCTTCAGATGTCCAGACCTTACTTCCCAAATCATCTGGCTCTTCCTTCTGGAACAAATGTGCCTTTGCTGACTCTGCCAGCTCAAAGGCATCTTCTGCGGAAGCTCTCTTCTCATCAGCCTGGGTTTTGAAGTCAGAGAAACCTGAGTTCAGATCCCAGATCTACCTCTTTCTTTCCATGTGACCTTGTGTTTCTCACTTCACCCTTTTGTAGTTTAACTTTCCCATCTGCAAAAGAAGGCAATGATTCCTACCTTGGAACAAAATTGTCAAAAATCAAGGCCATGGTGTCATCTTCAGGTCAAGTTCTTTGCACAGATAAGCTGCTTAATGCATCCCCTCACCCCTTCCACTTCTTCTTTTCTCTGATTCCTCAAGTGTGTTTTTATTTCTGTATTGGCTCCAACTTAATTTTCTTACTTATACTCAAATCGGTCTTCTGCATTAGGCTGTGAAGTATATAGGATCAGGAAACATTTTCCTCATCTCCTGATTCCTTCCCATTCTTGGTTTAGAGTATGTGCTCAGTAAATACCTGGTTAGTGGAACTGGAATTTCTGTGATGCATTTTATATATGATTTATATGTGCGTCATTTATAATTCACCATGGAAAGCAATGGACATGAATGCAGAAAAAGGAGTTGCTATTTCAGTTAGAGGCATGCTACATCATGCTATATCTAGCATCACAGGCTCAAACTTTTAAAATATGTGTGTCACCGTGCAGAGAAAGAGGAGGAAGTGAAACAGTTTCCTGCCCCACAGAAGTAAGACCCAAAATGAGGTGAGAAGATGGACAGGCATGCTGGAGGAGAAAAAGTGTGTCATTAAGAAATCTCTCGTCCCAAACCATCTCTGCAAAATATCAGTGCTTTCCTGGGCAAAGAAAAGGCAAGGGTGCCAAGTGGAAACACCACGCTTGGGAGCTTATCTCAGATATTAGGGAGTATCAAGGAAAACACACACACACACACCTGCTCTTCTCTCTTGCAAGATTAGCACTACTTAACCCAGTGCCTGATTTCCTTTGCCATGGTCCTATGCGATGATCCTCGGCCACACACAAGACTGTCATTGTATGTTCATTCATTAGAGATAATGATTTTGAGTTTCTGTCCCCACTGACCTGTGGACAGATGGCTAGCATCAATGCCACGTTTATCTGGACACCAGCTCAGCGACAGAGCCCTCCGACCGGTTTGATCACCCAGTGGCCACTGTGTTACCAACCTCCTCTTTTGTCCTTTCCTCTGGGGTGGGGGGAGAACAGGGGTGTCAAAGGGGTGCAATGAGTGGTAAACTCCTGCAGAAACCAGCCTTTTAGTCATGACTGATTTTGCTTTCTTTTCATAACCACCCGATAGATGTCAGAACCGCTTAGAGCTAATCATTTCAGATCTGAATAAAAACAGTTTGAAGTTCTAGATTGTTGGAAGCATCATTCAGTTCTGAATAGCAATCACTGGCCCCCACTCTGTCTGCCTTAATGTATAAGTGTTCGTATGAAGCCTAGAAGTTAAATGAAAGAGCTGCATTTGTGGATAATGCCTGCTGGACTTTTAGACTCATTTAAAGATCCAGTTGCAATGATGTCAGGAGGGGTGCAGTCTTGGCTGGAATAACTATGGTGGACTTGTGTGGTGAAAAACAACAAACCACTAATTTGATCATATTATTCACATTGTTTTCTGTGGCAACTGCTCGCTTTTAACAAAAATTATTTCTCTTAGCAAAAAGACATAATAGCATCATTTTAATGAAGTAGTTTCTTGGCTGCCTTTAATAAGATAGTTCAATGTACCAAGCTTTTGGAACCAGATTTTTATAAGTGAAGAAAGTAGATCAGTTTTGAGGTTTGATTGCAAAGCCTCTGTAATGGACAGTTGGACTTAAGACTTCTGACAATTGCTATCATTTCATTAATTCATTCAACAAACAGTTTCTACTTATAAAATTCTAGAGTGATACTTGACCTCTATATGTCAAGATGGTTTTTCTTCTTCCAGGGATCACTGACTATCTCTCAAACTTCACCAGTAAGGGGAAAAAAAGGTAATCTGAGTTCAGATCTGAAATCCTTGTGAGAGAGTTTAGAATTCATTTCCTCCCATTAATATGCTCTTAGTAATAATCTCCTCCACAATATTAGTATTTTAAAACTAGGTCCTGAGTGTGTTGAAAACTTTTGTGGAATGATATCTCCTCCTTCTGCTATTCCACCTCCTGCTCCTTTTTGTATCTTTGTGCCCAAAAATGTCTTCTCCCAGCTTAATTCAGCATAAGACAGCCCCATAGAACATAGGAAAGGTAGGGATCCTTCCGGTCAAATGGAACACTCTTTTTAACACTTTATATCATCACTATTTTTTAAAGTTTCTAGAAAGATTGCCTCCACCTTTAACTATCAAAATTCTTTCCATGTTTTAAGGAAAGTACCATTTCTTCCTGCTCACAGCATCAGTACTTTGGGATTCTGTGATAGCTCAGTCAGTAAAGAATCTGCCTGCAATGCAGGAGACCCCAGTTCAATTCCTGGGTTGGGAAGATTCCCTGGAGAAGGGATAGGCTACACACTCCAGTATTCTTGGGCTTCCCTTGTGGCTCAGCTGGTAAAGAATCTTCCTGCAATGTGGGAGACCGGGGTTTGATCCCTTGGTTGGGAAGATCCTCCGGAGAAGGGAAAGGCTACCCACTCTAGTATTCTGGCCTGGAGAATTTCATGGACTTTACAGTCCATGGGGTCACAAAGAGTCGGACACGACTGAGCGACTTTCACTATTCCTTCCAACCCTAATGCCCTTCAGCCTACTCTTGACACTGGACCCTCCCCTCTTCAGAGGTCTTGAATCTGTGCCTCTTCCATTTTGGCAAACTCTTGTCTCCAGGCAGGAAACTCGCACTGTGTCTTTCCATTATCTTGCTGCTCCTCTGTAAGCCCACACAGGATCAAGTTCATGGATTGACCTCGCGATGTCTTCTGACTTTCTTTTTTAATTAACACATGTAACTTTTAAAAACAGTCTGAAAGGTGCTAAAGGGTTCCAGGAATTTCCAGATACCTGCACTCACTCTTGTTTTACCATTAACATCTTGTAATAACGTGATAGAAGCAAGGTCCGATGCTATAACAGGAATATTGCATAGGAACCTGGAATGTCAGGTCCATGAATAAAGGCAAATTGGAAGTGGTCAAACAGGACATGGCAGGAGTGAACATTGACATTCTAGGAATCAGCAAACTAAAATGGACTGGGATGGGTGAATTTAACTCAGATGACCATTATATCTACTACTGTGGGCTGTGGGCAGGAATCCCTCAGAAGAAATGGAGTAGCCATCATGGTCAACACAAGAGTCCAAAATGCAGTACTTGGATGCAGTCTCAAAAAATGACAGAATGATCTTTGAAGTCTGTGCCCCAACTAGTAACGCTGAAGCTGAAGTTGAACGGTTCCATGAAGACCTACAAGAACTTTTAGAACTCACACCCAAAAAAGATGTCCTTTTCATTATATGGGACTGGAATACAAAAGTAGGAAGTCAAGAAACACCTGGAGTAACAGGCAAATTTGGCCTTGGAATACAGAATGAAGCAGGGCAAAGGCTAATAGTGTTTTGCCAAGAGAACACACTGGTCATAGCAAACACCCACTTCCAACAACACAAGAGAAGACTCTACACATGGACATCACCAGATGGTCAACACTGAAATCAGACTGACTATATTCTTTATAGCCAAAGATGAGAAGCTCTATACAGTCAGCAAAAACAAGACCAGGAGCTGACTGTGGCTCATATCATGAATTCCTTATTGCCAAATTCAGACTTAAATTGCAGAAAGTAGGGAAAACTGCTAGACCATTCAGGTATGACCTAAATCAAATCCCTTATGATTATACGGTGGAAGTGAGAAATAGATTTAAGGGCTTAGATCTGATAGATTGAGTGCCTGATGAACTGTGGGTGGAAGTTCATGACATTGTACAGGAGACAGAGATCAAGACCATCCCCATGGAAAAGAAATGCAAAAAAGCAAAATGGCTGTCTGGAGATGCCTTACAAATAGCTGTGAAAAGAAGAGAAGTGAAAAGCAAAAGAGAAAAGAAAAGACATAAGCATCTGAATGCAGAGTTCCAAAGAATAGCAAGAAGAGATAAGAAAGCCTTCCTCAGTGATCGATGCAAAGAAACAGAGGAAAACAACAGAATGGGAAAGACTAGAGATATCTTCAAGAAAGTTAGAGATACCAAGGGAACATTTCATGCAAAGATGGGCTTGATAAGGAACAGAAATGGTATGGACCTAACAGAAGCAGAAGATATTAAGAAGAGGTGGCAAGAATACATGGAAGAACTGTACAAAAAAGTCTCCACAACCAAGATAATCACGATGGTGTGATCACTCACCTAGAGCCAGACATCCTGGAATGTGAAGTCAAGCGGGCCTTAGAAAGCATCACTGTGAACAAAGCTAGTGGAGGTGATGGAATTCCAGTGGAGCTGTTTCAAATCCTGAAAGATGATGCTGTGAAAGTGCTGCACTCAATATGCCAGCAAATTTGGAAAACTCAGCAGTGGCCACAGGACTGGAAAAGGTCAGTTTTCATTCCAATCCCAAAGAAAGGCAATGTCAAAGAATGCTCAAACAATTGCTCTCATATTCTAGTAAAGTAATGCTCAAAATCCTCCAAGCCAGGCTCAGTAATACCGGCACAGGAGACACTGAGACACGGTCTGGCTCAGCCTCTGTGGAGTCTCTGGGTCCTGGGGCACACAAGGTTTGTCTGAGCCCTCCGAGCGTCTCTGGCAGGTATGGGATTTGATTCTAAATGCAATTTGCCTCTCCTACCACGTCGCTGGGGCTTTTCCTTTGCCCTTGGACATGGGGTATCTTTCCTTGGTAGGATCCAACATTCTCCTATCAATGATTGTTCAGCAATGAGTTGTAATTTTGGAGTTCTCACAAGAGAAGATGAGCATACATGCAGAGTACATCGTGCAAAATGCTGGGCACATTTTTATTGGTACATTATTTTTAACTAAAGTCTATAATTTATTTAGACTTCATTTGTTGTTACCTAAGAGGAAAGTGAAAAAGTTGGCTTAAAGCTCAACATTCAGAAAATGAATATCATGGCACCCGGTCCCATCACTTCATGGGAAATAGATGGGGAAACAGTGTCAGACTTTATTTTGGGGGCTCCAAAATCACTGCAGATGGTGATTGCAGCCATGAAATTAAAAGACGCTTACTCCTTGGAAGAAAAGTTATGACCAACCTAGACAATATATTCAAAGGCAGAGACATCACTTTGCCGACTAAGGTCCATCTAGTCAAGGCTATAGTTTTTCCTGTGGTCATGTATGGATGTGAGAGTTGGACTGTGAAGAAGGCTGAGCACTGGAGAATTGATGCTTTCTGAATTGTGGTGTTGGAGAAGACTCTTGAGAGTCCTTTGGCCTGCAAGGAGATCCAACCAGTCCATTCTGAAGGAGATCAGTCCTGGGATTACTTTAGAAGAAATGATGCTAAGGCTGAAACTCCAGTACTTTGGCCATCTCATGCGAAGTGTTGACTCATTGGAAAAGACTCTGATGCTGGGAAGGATTCGGGGCAGGAGGAGAAGGGGACGACAGAGGATGAGATGGCTGGATGGCATCACGGACTTGATGAACGTGAGTCTGAATGAACTCCGGGAGATGGTGATAGACAGGGAGGCCTGGTGTGCTGCGATTCATGGGGTCACAAGGAGTCGGACACGACTGAGCGACTGAACTGAACTGAATGTATGGATGTGAGAGTTGGACTGTGAAGAAGACAGAGCACTGAAGAACTAATGTTTTTGAACTGTGGTGTTGGAGAAGACTCTTGAGAGTCTCTTGGACTCAGGGAGATCCAACCAGTCCATTCTGAAGGAGATCAGCCCTGGGATTTCTTTGGCAGGAATGATGCTAAAGCTGAAGCTCCAGTACTTTGGCCACCTCATGCAGAGAGTTGACTCATTGGAAAAGGCTCTGATGCTGGGAGGGATTGGGGTCAGGAATAGAAGTGGACAACAGAGGATGAGATGGCTGGATGGCATCACTGACTCGATGGATGTGAATCTGAGTGAACTCCAGGAGTTGGTGATGGACAGGGAAGCCTGGAGTGCTGCGATTCATGGGGTCACACGGAGTCGGACACGACTGAGTGACTGAACTGAACTGAACTGAATGACTTTTCTTATCCAAGAATATCATCCTGGATGCTACACTGCATTTAGTTGTCTCATCTCCTCAGACTCTTCTTGGCTGTGATAGTTTCTGACTCCCTTGTTTTTGATGATCTTGGCAGTTTTGTAAACACTGGTCAGCTATTTTGTAGAAGGTCCCTGTAGTGGAATTTGTTTGATTTTTTTTTCTCATGATGAAACTACTACTGCTGCTTCTAAGTCGCTTCAGTCGTGTCCGACTCTGTGTGACCCCATAGATGGCAGCCTCCAGGCTCCTCTGTCCTTGGGATTCTCCAGGCAAGAACACTGGAGTGGGTTGCCATCTCCTTTTCCAGTGCATGGAAGTGAAAAGTGAAAGTGAAGTTGCTCAGTTGTGTTTGATTCTTAGCGGCCCCATGGACTGCAGCCCACCAGGCTCCTCCATCCATGGGGTTTTCCAGGTGAGAGTACTGGAGTGGGGTGCCATTGCCTTCTCCAGAAACTACTATTAGTCATGAGCTAACAGGAGGAACAACACAGAGGAGAAGTCCCATTTTCAAGACATCATATCAGGCATTACATGCTATTGACATGACTCATCCCTGTTGACTTGACCTTGATCACTTTGAGTTAATATTTGTCACATTTCTCAATTTTAAGGTTACGTTTTCACCGCTCCCTCTTCCCATACTGTCCTCTTTGGAGTATAGCAGGATGGAGGGGCTACATCAGTGATTTGTCTTAATCAATTCTTCTGTACAGATCTGTCCTTCCACCTCTTGGTTTGCCATGTTCCAGGATAATTCTCACTTTGACATCCCTTCTCGACTCAATCAAGATACTTTGTTCCATTCCAGCAGCGACCCTGGGCATCTCTGCCCTTCCATTATGCCCAGTTATCCAGCTCTACAAGACCTCTAACAATGATTTTGTATTACTTATTCGACTAAGCTCACACCTCTGCACGCAGACAAGACCCTCTACTAGCTGCCATCTCCACCTCCCCACTCTCATTTCCACCCAGTTCCCTACCCACGCACTGTCTTTGATCCCAACCAAATGAATTAACCTTGTACTCAAACCTCTATACTCTTTCAAGACTCTATCTCTTTCCAAATACTCTTTTTTCTGCTTGGAAGTCCCTCCCCTCCTTGTTTACCTTTTAAACCTTAAAGCAGCTCAACCTTCTTATTCTCCAAGTTGCATCCTTGAACTAGTCTGAGTTCACCTCTCCTTTGTGCCATAAATTGTCGTAATAGATTTCTCTAGCACTACATTCCCCGAGTGGTATTTTAATTTTGTGCTCATATGCCTACCTTTAGGATTCTGATTTAGTCATCTCTCTATCACTGAGTATCTAGTAGAATATCTGACGTTTAGCATCTGCAGAATGAATGAGTGACTCAATCATGATATCGTGACTTTTCACTCATATACATGTAACTGTCCCACTAGCATGGTGACATCCTAGAGGACAGATGTCACCACTCACTCTTTTTGATGTCCCCGCACAGTGGCTGAAAGGTCACTTACACATGGCAGGTCATGGATACCAGCTATGTGTTGGCTGACTACTGGTCAGACAGAAGTGCTGGGGAGGGCTCCTCCTTGAAGGCAGGGGTGTTTCACATGCCCAAGAGACACTGCTTATAAACAAGACATTGAAATAAGTGGCCACTTCATCTGAAAGTTGGTTTTGGTTGCAGAAAAGCACTGACCATCCTCTTAATATCGAGACAGGAAAGAGGCACTGCAATCGAACATGATTGGAAGATTACAGGATCTCAGAATTACCCTAGAGCAGAGCACTCTCTTTCATGCTAGACAGGAAAACCTAGGCATTGATTTTTCTTTTTTTCATCTTAATGTGTAGAAGTCTCTTGAAGGTAACCAGATTTCATTGAGAAGAAACAATTGCAGATTTTCCCATTAAACAAATATCTCAATGGACATTCCAAGAGATCTTCTGCAATGCTGTCAGAAATAGCAAAAGCTCCCCATTGGCAGAATGTGGATTTGTTTATTTTTGAGTTTGCAAGACTGTGATGCTGAACTTGACTGACTCCTTGATTTTTTCCCCCTGATGTTCAGGTACAAGTGCTTGGGGTGTGCGGTCATGGCTGGGCTAAAATATCCTATAATAGGCCATTGGCCTTTCTAAATACATGGCAAATGAGAAATACATGTTCCTGCATTTATCTAAGCAATGATATAGTCTCTGAAAAATATAATATCCTCAGCACTCTCATGTGGGGCCATAAATTACTACAGCTTTTGTGGAAAGCAATTTGACAATACATTTTAAATGCCTTGGAAACACTCATACCCAGCAATTTTATTTCTGGGAGCACACTGTTTATTTCTTTTTAAAAACGTGTCATTATGGGAAATTTCTAACCAATACAAGAATGGAAGAAAATAATGAACTCCCATGGAGTTTCAATAATTCTCAATTCATGGCCAACCTTGTTTTAACTATTCTTTGCAATCCCTCCCCCACTGAATTCTTTAGAAGCAAATTCAAAACATCGTATTATACATCTAATTTCTTTCATAATTATGTCAGTGTACATCTTTAAAGGAGATTGAATTTATATAAGAGTCACAATGCTATTACCATATTAAAAAATCATAATTCTTTAATATCATGAAGTGTTTTGTCAGTGTTCAAAACTCTGGTTATCTCATGACTAGTTTTATGTTAGATTTGTTCAGTATGAATTCAAAGAAGATCCACACATTTCATTCGGTCCACAGGCCTCTTAAGTCTTAACTTTTCAGTACCCTTTCCTTCTGTTGTTTTTCCTGCACCCTCTTTGTTGAAGAAACTGAGTGGTTTGTACCATGTTATATTTTGCTGTTTTATGTATTTGTGCTATTGTTTGACTTGTTTCTATGCTCCTGACTCCATATTGAAAATGAAAGTGTGAGTTAGTTTCTCAGTTGGGTCTGACTCTTTGTGACCTCATGGACTGTGGCCTGGCTGGCTCCTCTGTCCATGGAATTTACCAGGCAAAAATACTGGAGTGGGTAGCCATTCCCTTCTCCAGGGGATCTTCCTGACTCAGGGATTGAACCTGGATCTCCTGCATTGCAGGCAGATTCTTTACCATCTAAGGCACCAGGGAAGCCATATTACTTGTACACTGATGGTTACATTTGGGGACCTTATCAGATCAAGGTCTGTTTTCTCTTGTTTTCCATAGTGTGATCAGTTTGTGTATGGAGATGAACAAACTCGTATTATTACTCTTTTGTTTATGTTTTTGAATACCTCTCTCTTACTAAAATGTTATTTTCATGAGGTCAAGTTCCAGGATTATCATAATTGATGTTGTATTCCAGAGACTAATGCCGAACCTGGAGCAGAATTGGTTTTCAATAATTATTTTATAAAATGTAAATTAGTATTTGCTGTTTTAGTGTGATGAGAAATTCTTTCAGCTCAAGGATTTGAGCTTGTGCATCTCTGCATTCACATTGTCTAGACAATAACAAGTGTTCAGTACTTGTTAACTAGATAGAGGATCAATGGACGAAAGCGAGTAGCAACTAACAGAAACAGAGATGGATTAGAGGATGAGTGAATGAATGGATGAAGATAAGTTTCATGTGCTGTTTCCTTAGTTTATTTTATTTAAATTGGTCTTAGCTCTGAAAACTTGGCAGAATCACAGTAGAGCTGTTGAAATATTCTCTGGTATATAGAACAGCAGCAGAAAGAGGGAGGTTTGGTATGTTTGATTCTCATAGTGCAAAACCATCCATGACTTCTCCCTGACCCTTGACCCTGCTTTGAATCCTGCCCTGTTTGACTCAGAGTCCTTGAGGCAGTGTATGTGGACTGGGGTGTGCATTCGGGAACTTGAAAACAGATGCCACCAGGTTTTTCTTAAGCTTAAAAAAGCTTCACTCCAGTTCCCTTACAGAGCTGTTGACTGGTTGACTCTTTGAACCAAGACAACCAAGCAAACCAAGAGTACTCTTTCATTGAAATCAAAGTTCAAATTCCCACTTGCAGTTTCAGGACTTTTGCCTCTTTTGTCACATCTGTGGAGGTGCACACTGTATTTTTTGTCTTATTATAATGTTGATGAATAGCAACTAGTTTTTTGACCACCTACATTGTGTTAAGTAGTTATATATTGAAACAACAAATAAAATAACACACATGAAACCCTCATATCTTATAGAGTGTTGGAGAGCCTCCCTACTTTTGTGATCAGCTATTTGCTCTATTCATTTCCAGATGCACTTTATATTTATTATTATATTGTGATCTTGATATTATCCTATGATATACATGTTTTTATCTCCATTATCCATGAGAATAAATTGAGGTTCAAGAACATAGTCCAAGGTCATGCAGCTAAGAAGTGTGACACTGAGATTTAAGTTCAGGTCTGTCAGCTTTCAGATCTGATGTCATCAGTAGTGGGATAGAGAGGGATTCTTACCTTCTTTTTAAAATTTTTATTGAAACATAGTAATTTACAATGTTGTGTTACTTTCAGGTATACAGCAAATTGATTCAATTATACACACACACACACACACACACATATATACATACATATACATTATTTTATATTCTTTTCCATTATAGATATTGAGTATATTTCTCTGTTCTATACAGTAAGTCCTTGTTGATTATCTATTTTATTTGTAGGAGATGTATATTTTAATCCCTAGTTTAATTTATCTCTCCCATCTTTCCTCTTTGGTAACTAGGTTTTTTTTTTCTATGTTTGTGAGTCTGTTTCTGTTTTGTAAATAAGTTCACTTGTATCACTATTTTTTAGATTCCACTTAAAGGTGATACGATTTGTCTTTCTCTGTCTGACTTACTTCAGTTCGGTTCAGTTCAGTCACTCAGTCATGTCCGACTCTTTGCGACCCCATGAACCACAGCACGGCGCCAGGCCTCCCTGTCCATCACCAACTCCTGGAGTCCACCCAAACCCATGTCCATTGAGTCAGTGATGCCATCCAACCATCTCATTTTCTGTCATCCCCTTCTCTTCCTGCCTCAATCTTTCCCAGCATCAGGGTCTTTCAAATGAGTCAGCTATTCTCATCAGGTGGCCAAAGTATTGGAGTTTCAACTTCAACATCAGTCCTTCCAATAAAAATCTAGGACTGGTTGGATCTGCTTGGATCTCTCAAGACTCTTCTCCAACACCACAGTTCAAAAGCATCAATTCTCCAGCGCTCAGCTTTCTTATAATCCAACTCTCACATCCATACATGATCACTGGAAAAACCATAGCCTTGACTAGATGGACCTTTGTTGGCAAAGTAATATCTCTGCTTTTGCATATATTATTTAGGTTGGTCATAACTTTCCTTCCAAGGAGTAAGTGTCTTTTAATTTTATGGCTGCAGTCACTATCTGCAGTGATTTTGGAGCCCAGAAAAATAAAGTCTGACACTGTTTCCACTGTTCCTCCATCTATTTGCCATGAAGTGATGGGACAGGATGCCATGATCTTAGTTTTCTGAATGTTGAGCTTTAAGCCAACGTTTTCACTCTCCTCTTTCACTTTCCTCAAGAGGCTCTTTAGTTCTTCTTCACTTTCTGCCATAAAGGTGGTGTCATCTGCATATCTGAGGTGATTGATATTTCTCCCAGCAATCTTGATTCCAACTTGTGTTTCTTCCAGTCCGGCGTTTCTCATCATGTACTCTGCATTGAAGTTAAATAAGCAGGGTGACAATATACAGCCTTGAGGCACTCCTTTTCTTATTTGGAACCAGTCTGTTGTTCCATGTCCATTTCTACCTGTTGCTTCCTGACCTGCATACAAATTTCTCAAGAGGCAGGTCAAATGGTCTGGTATTCTCATCTCTCAGAATTTTCCAGTTTGTTGTGATCCACATAGTCAAAGGCTTGGGCATAGTCAGTAAAGCAGAAATAAATGTTTTTCTGGAACTCTCTTGCTTTTTCACTGATCCAGCAGATGCTGGCAATGAAAATCCTCTGCCTTTTTAAAACCAGTTTGAACATCTAGAAGCTCACGGTTCACGTATTGCTAAAGCCTGGCTTGGAGAATTTTGAGCATTAGTTTACTAGCATGTGAGATGAGTGCAATTGTGTGGTAGTTTGAGCATTCTACTTCACTTAGTATGAAAATCTTTAGATCCATCTGTGTTGCTGCAAATGGCATTATAAAACTTTTTGTGGCTGAGTAATAGTCCTTTGCATATATATATGCATATCACCACCATTGCATACACACACACACACACACACACACACACACACACACGTATCTTCTTTATCCAGCCACCTGTCAGTGGACACTTAGGTTTTTTCCATGTTGTAAATAGTGCTGCTATGAACATTGGACAATAAAAAGGATTTACCTTGATTTTAGACAGCATCATCTGGATTTCTCAGCCCATTCAGTACATTTTATTGAGCATCTTCTATGAACTAGGAACTGTTCAAAATCTAGAATGGTAAGTTAAAATTTAAGCTACAGCTTGGCAAAAAGTTTGCAAACCTATATTTGACAAAACACTTGAATCCAGAAGATGTAACAAACTCTTATAATTAAAAATGGAGAGGGTGAACAATTCATAGACAAAAGGCTTGAAAAGCCACTTCACAAAAGAAAAGAAGAAACTTGACAAAAAACAAATACCAAGGTGTTCTACATCACTGGGCATACGGAAATTGCAAATTAAAATAATAGGGTACCACTACACACATTCTTGGAGAAGGAAATGGCAACCGACTCCAATATTCTTGCCTGGAAAATCCTATGGGCTACAATCCATGGGGTCGCAAGAGTCGGATGTGACTTAGCGACTAAACCACCACCACCATACACACTCTATATTGGCTGAAATGAACAAGACTGACAATAACAGCTGTTGGTGAGGGTGAGGAGTACTGGAATACTCTTATATCACTGATGGGAATGTGAAATTCATCCACATTGTGGAAAAGAGATTAGCAGGCTTTTTTTTTTTTAAGTTAAGTGTATGTCGTAACATCCATTTCTAGTTATTTCCCTCAGATAAATAAAAACATATTTACAAAAGCCTTATATTCAGATGTTCAAGGCAGCTTTGTTTGTAATAGTTTAAAACTGGAAATAACCCAAATGTCCACTGATGAGTGAGTGAGAAACAAACTGTGCACATCCTTACAATAGAATGTTTCTTCCACAATGACAAGGAATAAAACTACTGACACACAAAACTGTTTAGATGAATCTCAAAATAATACGCTGAGTAAAACTGTCAGGCACAAAGAGAAAATGTATTTTGGATAATGCCATTTATACAACGTTCCAGAAAATGTAAATTAACCTACATGATTGAAACTGACAAAAAGTTCATCAGTGGTTTTCTCGGGCCTCAGGGGAAGGAAAGGATGGATCACTAGGAGCCAGGAGGAAATTTTGAGGGTTAACGGAGATGTTCTTCACAGGTGCAAAGCCAAAGTCATTCAACAGCCAGAGTAATTGAACTGTATTGTCCATAATTGTAGCTCAGTACAGGAGATTAAAAGGAAGAGATGAGCAGGTGCAGACAGGGAGATGTCTACACTGGACCACAGTTCTCAATAGGTTTTGAGAACTCAGCAGAGGGAGGGTTTAAACCCAGGTCCCATCTGTGAGTCTTCTCAGCCTAGAGTCCAAGCACTTAGATGACTTTTAAGGAGGGCCCTCCTATCCTAGCTCTGGGAATGATCATCAGCAGACAATTCTTCTTGCCTTTCCTGTGTTGGATATTTCTTGCTTTTTAGAGGCTCTCACCTAGAACAAGAAGGAATCTTGGAGCAGAAGTCAGCAGATAGCACCTCGTTCAGAAGCTTTCTGCTTGATTTTGCATAATGATCCTTTTCTCTTGGGGCTTCAAAATTCAAATCTGCAAACTGAGAAAGTTGACCTGGAGTCCGAGATAATCAGAAGGGTTCTCTATAACCTTGGCATTTTGAAGAAATATTTAGCTCCCTTGCTTTTTAAAAAAATAATAAAGTGATTTTTTTCCTGGAAAATATTTTTCAAAGATAATGAGGGGATTCAAAGTCCTTGACATGAATCATAATATACTCAGAACCTGCCTAAGCTTCCTCTCTGGCCCCCTCCTGCCAACCCCTTCTGCTCATCTGTGCCCCTTTGTTCACGGTTTGTACTCTGTGCTCCAGGTACAGGGAGCTCTGTGTCATTTCTGAGATGCCACAGGATCTTATGTTGTGCTTTTGTATATGCCTTTTTTTTTTTTTCCTGCCAGGCTCCTGTTTCTGTCACTAAGGCTTGAGAAAGGGTGAGTGAATTACATAGTGAGAGGCGTCCATTCAGCAGACATTTGCTCAGTGCCTTGTATATGCCAGATACTTGCTTGCATTGTGGACACAAACGAAGAAAAATAAATCCCTTACTGTCGTGCCTCTTTCTTTCTAGTAAGAAGAGATAGATAGCCAATCAGACTGATAAGTATTGTACTAAATGGTGCCTTGTGCTATGAAGGGCACAAGGTGGATAAAGCAAGTGATGAGGAATGGGCCAGGAGGTGATGGGAGAAGGCAACTCTAAGAGACAGCAGAGGGAAGTGACATAGTGAGCCATGGACATCTGAGAAAAGCTGTTTAAGGGAGAGAAAACAAGAAGCACAGTGTCTCTGAGGTGGGCACCTATATGCAGCCATCAAAATGCACCAAGGAGTCTGTGTTGCCGCTGTAGGTGGACAAGAGGCGGAGCGGCAGGACGGCAGGAAATGCAGTCAGAAGACCAGTGGGGTTCAGCTCATACAGGGAATCCGATTTTACTCAAAATGAAATGGAATAATGTGGGAGGATTCTGATCAGACTTTGAATGTGGCCTGACTTATGCAATGTATGACATTCTGAGAGTTGCCAAACTTGGTGGCTTAAAGCTGCAGAAACGTAGTCTCTCCTAGTTCTGGAGTCCCAAACTCCAAAACGAAGGCATGCATCGGTAGGGCCTCGTGCCCTCCAGTGGCTCTAGGGGAGGATCTTTCCTTGCCTCTCAGCTGCCAGGGGCGCCAGGTGATCCTTGGCTTGTAGCCTTAGCATTCTCATCTCTGCCTCTGTCTCTATTATCACCTCTTCTCTGTGTGTCTGTGCCTTCAATTCTTTGTCTTCTAAGGATACTTGTCACTGGATGTAGGGCCACTTGGGATAATCCAGGGTGATCTCATTTTAAGATCTTTAACTTAATTTCATCTGCAAAGACCCCTTTCCAAATAACATTATATTCATAAAATCTTGGTCTTATTAAGACATATCTTTTGGAGGGTGACCATGAAGTCACTACACATGGTAAACAAATTCCATTCTCTGTTTCTGGAGAAGAGTTTGAGGAAGATAAGTATGGAGGTGGGAAGACCATATAGGATGTGGAAATATCCAGGTGAGAGTTGCTATGGTTTGAGCCAGGATGGCAAAGTAGAGATGACAGAAGTAGACACTCATATTTCAAACACAGAGCAAAGTTTGAGCTAGACTTGTGACAAAAGGAGAGGAGACAGGGATTTCTACAAAGATAGAAGGAATTTGACATTAACAGAGATGAGAATAATTATGGGAGGTGTTTGTATGGGGGAAGTGGGGGAACAGTGAAGATTTTGGTTTTAGATATAGACACATATTTTTTCCCTGTTGGACATCGAGGTGGTGATATTAAGGTTTTTGCTTTCAATATAAATTGGTTGATCATCAGTGGGGACAGGAGGAGATCATCTGTGAAGTGAGTGCAGATGGAAAAGAAGACACCAGAGGATGGAGCCCTGGAGCCCTTCAGCATCCAGCAATCAGAAGAAAGCACTATAAACTGGCAAAAGAGACAGAAGGAGCAGCTACTGGCTGGAAGACCAAGTGTCAGGGATGTGATCGAAATCTTTGAATATGAACTTCCTATGCAGCACCATATTGATGGGGAAGCACTGGGGATTATAAATCTTTGGCTCTCCAGTGGTGACACCCAAAGTGACTAGTGGAACAGGGTGAAAAGGGGGGCAGCGAATAAAGCTGGACCTTGATTTTCTTTCATTAGTGGAAGAGGTTCTATGCCTCAGGTTGTCATTTTAGGAAACCCTCAGTCATCCAGGACAGTCCCAGACAAATAGGTTGAAAAGAAAGCCAGTTAGGCAGAGGAGATGGTTGTCTCGTATGTGGGGTGAAAAGAAATGAAAGGCAGAGAAGAAGGGACAAGAAAGGAGAGAAGGTGTGACGGTGATGAAGAGAAGGGCGGGGCTTGGGGGTGTGGAGGATGACAGGAACCAAGAGCTGCCTGGGGGACCTGGAATGGGCTGGCATGGCATAGCCAGGACAGGAGCTCTTCCTCTAGCTTAGGCTCCGTATTTTCTTCACTTCAGTTTTCCTGTCTTTAAGTGGGGATGGACACTGCTCTCCTCGCAACTTTGTGAAAAAGATTAGGCAATATCATACTAGTGAAACATTTGGCAAATGACAAGCACTGAGACCTGGAAAAGGGTTTGTTCAGAAGGAGAGGTCAGCGGCAGTAGCTAGGAAAATGGAAATCTGCCATGCTGAGAATGCTAGTTCTTACTGTGTCTGTCTACTTTTGTACAACAGACATATACAGAGTTCTTCACCAGTGCCTAGCTCTGTGTCCAGCTTTGAGGGAAATGTAAAAGGACTGGCCAAGATCCTACTTCTCAAGAACTTCCTGACCAAGATGGTGGTATGTGGGGAAGCCAGCTCAGCTTACGCATGGTGAATGTCTTAAGTCTTCTGATACTTTTTGAGAGTTTCCTATGTCAGTGGTCATCATATTGTAGGTTGAAAGGACAGAGAAGGGAATAGCAGAGTTATCTGTATATTCTAGGCTGTGGGAGATTACCTCTAAAGAGGTGGGAGTACCTGAGTTTTGGAAGATTGGCCATTTGGGCATCGCTTATCTGGGAGTTTATAGAATGCAAAATCTTGGGCCATTGCCTAGACTGACTATCAGAATCTTCAATCCAACACAACTTCCAGGTAATTCATGGGCACAGTAATATTTCAGATGCATTCATGCTATGGACATTTTATACTGGATAATTCTGTTTGGGGGAGATGCCCTGTGCTCCGTAGAACGTTTAGTGGCATCCCTGGCCTCTGCCCACTAGGTCCCAGTAGCACTACTTTTCAACTGAGAAAACTAAACATGTCTCCAGACATCCTCCAAATGTTCTTGGGAGGCAAAAATCTCCCCACCATAGAGACCACTGGACTAGAATGCACGTGTGTATGTGTATGTGTGCTCTGTTGTGTCTGACTCTTGTGGCCCCATGGACAGTAGCTTGCCAGGCTCCTCTATCCATGGAATTTTCCAGGCAAGAATACTGGAGTGAGTTGCCATTTCCTTCCCCAAGGGATCTTTCCAGCTCAAGGATTGAACTTGCCTCTCTTGAGTCTCCTGCATTGGCAGACAGATTCTTTACCACTGTACCACCTCAGGCTAGAGTAAGTAGGGTTTCTCAAAATGTGACCCTTGATGGACAGCATCAGTAGTACCTGGAAACTTGTTAGGAAGGTAGATTCTCAGACTTCCCCCAGATCTACTGAATCAGAAACTCGGGGAGTGGAGCTGAGCAGCTTGTGCTTGATGGATCCTCCAGGTGATTCTGATGAATGCTGAAATGTCTTGGAACAGTGGTTCTCATCCCCAGAAGCACAAACATTCTGAAAGTTGAATAACATCTAGGATTCATGGACAGTGCATCTGATGAAGCAATTTCATCATATCTCTAGAAGTAAGTGACCCTAATGATTCACATGTACAGCTCAGATGAGAACCAATCAAGACCAAGGCAGGAGGAGGGATTCACCCAAACTCCTAGAGGCAGCCAATAAGAAGAGACCAAGACACAAGTCTCCAAATTCTCTGGTCCAGGGCCTTTCCTCAAGGAAGATGAAAAGGTGACAGCCAGCCTCTCAAACTGACTCCTGAGGAATTCTATACCCACGGGGAATGTTCAGACACAGCTTTGATCAGGTGTCTTGGTGCTTGCAAAACGCACTCATCTCTGAAATATTTTGTGATACAAGCTGCCTGGTGGCCTTCGCAGAAGAAATTCACTGTGTTCATAGCTTTCTGGACACCAGCTAAGAATGCTGGGCCCAGATCATCCTCTCACTGCCTGCCGTCCCTACCCCTAACACCCTGCCGTCAGAATGTTTGCTGACTTCTTTCCACAGGGCTCCCTACGTGATGCTGTCCCATCAGGAAACACCAGAAACGTCAACACTCATATAAAAATGTTTGTCACAGGTGATAACCCACATAACCACTCAAGCACCGCAGGACAAAAATAGGCAGAAGGAGCTTTAGAAATTCTTTAGGGGAAGATAGGCAGTAAGTGGACTTCACACTCTTTCCTCAGCATCCTCACACACTGTTAAAAAAAAAAAGGCTCAGAAGACTGCTCCTGGTGAAGCCAGACACTGTCCATGGAGGGCTCTCATGTTTGGTCATGACCTGACTCTGAACAGGTCCCATCTTGTCACGTCCCTCATCCTAGCAGTCATCACAACAATTCTTTGGAGAGGGATTTAGCTCCACTTTGCTGCTGTGGAAGCTGGGCTCAGAAAGATCTTATTGAGTGCTGATTGTTCAGGCTCTGTGCCAGCCTGGGATGGAGATGCTTGGGCCAACCTTCACAGGGCCTTTAGTTGAGTGCAGAGGTCAATGGATAAACCATGTGCTGTGAGTTTGCGCCTGGTATTTACTTTGGTTTCTCCATTAAGATTGTTCTATCCTCTGTTCTGTGATGCTGGGGCTGGAAGTCTGTGGGCCATATTTCCCAGACTCCTTGCCAGCTGGCTTCCTATTAGGTTCTGGCAATAAGAAAATTAACTCAATGTCAATTATTAAAAACCGTTTCAGTCTTTTATTACCTGTGTAACAAATCCTTTGGATTAAATACCCTCTCTTTGAAATAAACTTTTATGGTTTCCAGGCTTTCCTGGTGGCTCAGATGGCAAAGAACCTGCCTGCAATGTAGGAGTCTCAGGTTTGATTCATGGGTTGAGAAGATCTGCTGGAGAAGGGAATGGCTACTCACTCCAGTATTCTTGCCTGGAGAATTCCATGGAAAGAGGAGCCTGGCAGGCTATGGTCCATGGGGTCACAAAGAGTCAGACACAACTGAGCAACTAACACACACACACACATATATCATGGTTCCCATGTTCTGGCTAGACTCTGACTGATTCAGGGAAGCTAAACTCAGGGAAGACCTTCTTGAAAAGTGGCAAAGTAGAGAAGAGGAGAAGGAATACAAGGTAGATAGGTAAACAGAGGAAGGAGGAATTTGTCAGAGGAGAGGAAAGCTGTGCAAAGGCCCTGGATCGCTGGAGTCATAAGAAAGAAGACCAGCACAGCTGGAGTTAGCCTGGAACCTGACGAGGCAGGAAGGGCTGCTGAGGCCGATTGTGAGGGTCTTGCAGGCAGGGTGTGGGCCTCCCCAAGGAGGTATCACAACATAATCTGCCTCTCTTCTTGAGAGGTCATGTGGTGCCCTGGCTAATCAGTCATGTGAAAGGTGTTGGGTCTTATCTCAGGGTAATGGAGAATCATTAAAGGATTTTAAGCAGCCAAGCTTCATAATATGATTTGTATTTGAAAAGGGGGTATTTTATTGGGGTGTGGAGAATACATAAGATAGGCTAAGTGGAAGTAGAAAGCTAGTTAGGAGGTGATTGTACCAATTTTTCCAGCAAGAAAGGAGACAGGAACGGGCCTTCATGTGAAATCACTCACTTTGAGACCTGGAGGTAGTCATCCCATCTTTCTGGTCAACCATCTGCAAAATGAGGTTAGAACAGAACAAGGGTTCCTCAGCTTTGGTATGAGCCCTCAAGGGAGTGTCCATGGATGGGTATCAGGACTGCAGAACCTCTGAGGTTGTTCACAAATGGTTGGATGAATGTCACCATATTATTTCCTCTCACAAGACAGAGTCCCTGGCTTTCACCACGTCCTCTGAGACGTGAAGAACCCCCAAGTTTAAAGCTATTATCTGGACCATCTCGATATATACTTGCAACTGAAATGGCCGTGATCTGATGTCACTGTGCCTCTCCAAGGAGTCATAAATTCTTAGAATTTTCCTGCTGCCTGTGACGAGTGAAGAAGAGGAGGGTGTCCTGACTCAGTCCTGGAGGCAGACTTGGGCTATTCCCCTGGAGCTGTGCTAAGCTCAAATGCCAAGAAAATGCCCACCCCTGTGACCTTCTCTGAGAAGGAGGTTGGAGGACACTCTTCTATTGGAGCATCACAACCACCAGAGAAGACAGATTGGGAGAGGGGGAGAACAGCCGTTGATACCATTTTGTCTACTGTGCTTAGGCTCCCTGAAGCTACACCCCACCCTGCTGTCCTGGCTAGAACCAGGGGCAGCCGCAGGGCCTGGAGAGCTTGTCCTATTCACCTGCCATGGCTACCCCCCCACCCATGGTTGCTCCTCAGCCCTGGCCTGTGTTCTCCTTTGGGACCCATTCTAGCTCCCCTCTCTCCCAACTCAGCTGTGATCTCTCTGGGAAAACAAGATCTAAAATCAGACTCATTCTCAATCTGATGAATTGAGGTCACTGGGTCCCCTCTGCAAAGGGACTGTAGCTTCATGCTGCAGTGAGACTGGAAATGTCATTCCTTTTTGTGAAAGTAGGTCAGGCACCAGGCATTTTAGGGGCTGAGGTCTCTTTGTGGTGCCCAAAGTTCCCAGCAGACAGGGAGGCAGCTGGCTTTTCTGCGTCGGCACCCACCCATCCTGCCTAGCCAGCCTGAGGGCTGCCTTCTTCCACCCGGGCTGATGGCGGAGAATACAAATGCCTTTCTGACGACTCCCACATGCCCCATCTTGCTGGGATTTTTCAGATTTCTCTGTGGAAGCTCTTTATGGTCTGTGACCCTGGCCAGTGCAGAGCCGAAAAGACAACAGATTTATGGAGGGCCTGGAGAGCAACAAGCCAAGGATTGCGCTTTCCCGGCTTTCAGTCTGTAATTTATTTTTAAATGATCTTTCCTTTATTTATGGGTCTCAGTGACTGTGATGATCGGGTGAACTGCATCTTATCAGACTAGCAAAACTAACTGGATTAAAGGAAACCCGCTCATTTCATCAAAAGGAGGCTTCAGAGGGGGCTCAGAAGTGCAGCTGGATCAGAGACTCCCTCCTTTTGTCCTTGAACATCAACCTGGCTGGAGGAAGGCATTTGGACCTCGGAGCCAAACCCTCAGGGGTCAGGACCCCAGTGAGGATCCCTGGCTGGCTTTCTGCTTGTGAAGTGGGACTCGACACACCCCCAGTAGACGCTTAGAGTGATGATGGGGGCGGGACTGTAGTAAACACTGGGCACCTCTGGACTCAGTAAATGCCACCCATGTGATTATTATTACCTTCTTTACCTTGCTCTCAGTTCCCTTCTGGGAATGCGCAACCCAAAGCCCAGGATGCAAAGACGACCATCTTTATTTTGGGTTTTAACATTTCCAAAACGTAAATTCAAACAGTAAACCCGTTTGGAATCCCAACCCCTGAGGTTCAAATAACATCCGAAGGTAACGAGGCGAGGATGACAGTTTATTTCTCCCACTGAAATAAAGATCTGCTTCTGCTCCAGCATAATTACAGTTTAGTGGGGCCTTGTCTGCGACTGATGATTTTTGCAAGTACACAACTGTCTATTGTTCTCCTGTAGCTTGTTACCATGGCGATCTAATTAAAGCAGCATCCGATGCTGCTAGCCCATAGGTAGGGGCCCTGTTTGCAGATCTTAGTGGCTGGTGGTGGGGTTGGGAAGGATGTGCAGTCTGCCCCTCCTGAAGCCTGTCCCCAAATTCTGAAATGAGGGCTGGTTGTCCATAAGCTGACCCAGAAAAATGTCTTCATTTTTTGAAACAAGATGCAAGAAGACAGTGAGCTAGGTTCTGCTGGCTTGCTCATGACCTTGGGAAAGTTGCTGACTATTTCACCCTCAAGTTCCCTGTGTATAGTTGGGATGACAATACCTGCTTTGAAGAGAAAAGAAGAAAAGGTCTGCGAAAAGGCCATGAACAAGATGCAAGGTAGAGATGGCCACCCCCATCCTTCTGTCTTATCTCTTCCCAATGGCTGGAATACGGTGGAGTTAAGGCAAGAGCACAAGTCAAGTAAGTTTATGGGCCAAGAAAGTACGAGGGGATCTCTCAGGCTTGTCACATAGCCTGTGAAGTGGGGGCATCAGTAGGCAGCTCACAGGGTTATGGTGATGCAATGAGATTGTGTCAAATGCCTGGCACAGGCCTGGCCTACAGGAGGCCCCTCAATAAATGCCGGGCCATTGGAAGGACAGTTCCATGAAGGAGCCACTGGCCAGCATGATGGAAACAGGCATGCCATATAGAGCAGGGATCTTAACCCATAGAGGAATTATATAGGATTTAAATCCCAGTGAGTGAGATATTGGGCAAGTCACTAAGTTTCTTTAGACCTCCAGTCTTGTCTAAATTGAATCATAATTTATGGAGTTGGGCCTACAGAAATGCCTGAAATGTCATGAACTAAGAAGGTGCTTGCCACTGAATCAGAGGTTAATTATCACCCTCCAGCTCTATTCATGTCCAGGGTACCCTAAGCCTCCTTGGTCTTTGGATAAAGGGGCCCAGTTCACTTATATCAGAAGCACTCTCCCATTCAATGGACTCCTTTTAGGTGCCAACATCACGCGTGTCACCTTTCATCTTTAACATCGTCCTATGATGTGAGTACCATTGTTTCTCCAGTTTTTAGAAGGATAGACATATGCTGAGAGCTGAGGGGACATGTCCAAGGTTCACTGCTTCTAGCTGACGGAACAGGGGTTTGAGTGGGGAGCATTCATGCCAAACTTTTGTTTTTTTCTTAACCACTTCTTTACTGCCACTTACTGGATTGTCACTGGAAACCTAGGAAGTAGGCACTGATATCCTCATGCAAGGAGATGAATGGACAGGTCAGGAGATTGGTGGGGGTTTACACAGGACTTCAGTGTTGCCCTCCCTCCAAACTCAGGGGTGTGTGCTCTCCTATCTTATTGTTCAAACCAAGCCTGTTGATCATTGCTGATATTGGCAAATTGTATCAACTGCCTGCCAGAGTCTTTCCCTTGCCTGTCCTCACTGTCTCCCCTGGCACTCAGGTCGGTTGGGCAGGATAGCCTGGACACGTGCTACTGATTATTTACGAGGTTCATGAAAGGCCCAGTGCCTCCCCTACGCACTGCAGCCCTCATTTCCTTTTATGAAGATTGGGGGGGTGCAGTAAACCGTTTCAAAGGCTACCAATTAAACGAATCTTGCCTTTCCTGTAAGCACAGTGTACCTTTGGAAAGCTAGGCAGTTTTAGAGGTAAAAGACCCAGCATGTGTGCTTTGTGATCCTGCACGTCTTCTTCCAAGATGTTGGTCACTCTCTCTTTTTTGATGGCCATGTTCTGCCCAGTCAACCCAAAGGACAAGGGTAGAGTTCCACCTGGTTCTCTGCTAAGGCCGTGAGCCCACCACTGGCCCCTCGTAACCCCTCAGGCCTGAATAAGCTGATGGCCCCAGAGTGGCCGCGCCAATGAGGAAGACTAGGTTCTACATACCTAACTGCTCATCTAAGCCTGCGTGTTCTACATCCCTTGAATCTCATGAAGTATTCCTTTCCTTCCGTCCCCTTTCCTCTGCCCTCAACTAGGACTTAACATCTTCCCTCTAGGATGTTTACTTATAGTCATTTTGTAATAATTTCCTTTTATCCACCAACAATAACGTCAGTTCACCCTGTACACGGTCACCAAAGGGATCTCCCTAAACCAAATGGGACTTTATTAGGATACTTTTTTTTTTTTAATATTTGACAGTGGAGAAGTCTTCTCCATCACTTTTTAAAAAGTCTTTACTGAATTTGTTACAATATTGCTTCTGTTGTTTATGTCCTGTTGACTGAGAGGCATATAGGATCTCAGCTCCCCAAGGAGGGATCGAACCTGGAGCCTGCTGCACTGGAAGATGAAGTCTTAACCACTGGACCACCAGGGAAGTCCCTTTGCTACCATACTTAAGGTCGTTACTCACTCACTGTGTTGCCCACAGTATAGAGTCAAATCTCCCTAAGCTGGCATACAGAATCTTTGTGATGGGGTTCTTATTTCCCCAAATCTGCCATTCCATGACTTCAAATCTTCTTCTGAGTAGTACGAAGTTTCCTGTGGTCATCAGACCCTTTCTCAGCTCACATGTTTGCTCATTCTGTGTACGCTGCCGGTGAGGTCCTGCTGATCTCTTCATATCACCACTTCCATTTACTGTCTAATGCACAGCCCAGCTATCACCTCCAATGGATGTTGACCTCACGGTCACCCAAGCTCATGAACCCACTTCTACCCTTCCATATTCTGTAGGCATCTTACACAGCACACATCGTTTTGTACCCTAATGTTCTGACTTCTTATCTTCCTCCTCTGGCAGATAATGGACTTTTGAGAGGAAGCATTAGACCTTGTTGATTTTTGTTGTTCTAACATCTCAAGCCTGGTGTGTTGCAGTCCATGGGGTTGCAAAGAGTCAGACACAACTAAGTGACTGAACAACAGCAAAATGTCTCACTCAGTTATTGGCTCAGAGTAGACATTCAATAGAAGTCTGTTAAATTGAGCCAAGACTGAGCTGGCTCAGGAAACAGGAACAGCTGGCAGTCTGGGGTAGAGATCCTTATCGTTTCAGACTCAACTATGTGTTTGAATGATCTTGCATAAGAAACCGATAAAGAGTTTCACACATCTCTGCTCCCAGGAGGTTGGTATTTGACAAAATAGCAGTGTGCGTGTGTGTGTGTGTGCGTGTGTGTGTGTGTGTGTGTGTGTGTGACTTTTATCGTCCAAGCCTCATCCAACCTAGAATGGGCTGAACTTTGCAAAATTTACATTACATGCCTTAATGTCAATCCTGGAGCCAGAAGCTTATTCGTTAGGCTTGCATTACTCACCAGAGGAATGCTTAAAGGAAGGGACAGGGTCCTCCATTTTCCCCCAGGGGTGGGTGGTAGGTTTGGAGCTTAACTTAATAAAATCAACATATAATGAGCTGCTACTTTGAGCCAGGTAACGGGGAAGATCCTGGGGAGACAGGAGTGAGTCATCTTGGTCTCTGTCCACAGAATTTCATGGTTTAGGTGCCAGATTGGAAGATAGTGTAGATAATTATAATAGAGACATACTTCACTTTATTGTGCTTTATAAATATTGAGGTTTGGTTTTTTCATTTCCCTGGTTTTTTTTTTTTTTTTTTTTTGCAAATTAAAGGTTTGTGGCCATCCTGCATAGAGCAAGTCTTTTTCCAAAGTACCTTTTTCCAAAGCATCTACTCACTTTGAGTCTCTATGTCACATTTTCATAATTCTCACAGTATTTCAGGCTTTTGACCATGATTATATTTGTATGGTGACCTATGATCAGTGATCTTTGATGCTGCTGCAACTATAGATGTGGTGGAAATAGCAAGAGAACCAGAATTAGAAGTAGAGCCTGGAGATGTGACTAAATCACTGCACTCCTATGATACAACTTGAAATAGATGGGGAGTAGCTTCTTATAGATGAGCAATGAAAATGTCTTCTTGAGATGGAATCTGCTCCTGGAAAAGATGTTGTGAAACTGTTGAAATGACAACAAAAGATTGAGAATATATGTAAATGCAATTGCTAAAGCAGAGACAAGGTTTGAGAGGATGCATTCCAATTTTAAAGGAAGCTCTATTATGGATAAAATGCCATCAAAGAGCATTACATGCTACAGAAAAATCATTCTTGAGAGGAAGAGTCAATTGAGGTAGCAAACTTCATTGTTTTCTTATTTTAAGAAATTGTCAGTTAAGACTCCATGCTTCCAAAGCAGGGGGTGTGGGTTTGATCTCTGGACAGGGGACATGCCATGTGGAAAATCCCACATGCCACATGGCATGGCCAAAAAGAAAGAATAGAAAGAAAGAAGCCACCCTTCAGCAACCACCACCCTGATCAGTCAGCAGCCATCAGCACCGAGACAAGACCCTCCACCAGCTGGAAGATTAGGCTCAGATGATGGTTAACATTTTTCAGTAATAGAGTATTTCTAGTTAAGGTATGTACATGGCTTTTTTTGGACATTATGCTGGAACACGCTTAATAGACTATAGTATGGCATAAACATATATTTTATATGCACTGAGAAGCCAAGAAATTAGTGTGACTTTCTTTGCTGCACTGTTGCCTGATTGCAGTGGTCTGGAACTAAATCTGAGGTCTGCCTATATTGGTGTTGGTGCTATGATCAACACCAAGAGAAGACTGGAAGCCTCCAAGTCAGACTCTGTTCTGGAGGAAGGGCTCCTACACTTATTTTCAAAGGGTTGCTAAGAAGCAGGCCATAGGCTGAGTGTCATGGCTATCCTGAGAGGCTATAGACAGTCCAGGCTGCCCCATGAAGGCGGAAAGAGGTGTGTGTCTTCCAGTGGCTTCTGAGTTTCTTTAAGAGTCTGGTCTCCAGGCTGGTCTCTGCAGCACATCATTGGTGATGCTGATCCAGGAATCACCCTTCGAGGCATGCCTGGTGGGTCATTGCTCTTAGAACAAAGGGAAGCATCTTGCAGATGCAGCTTGTGGAGTGGAATGATGATGGGTCCTGCCCAGGGCTTCCAGTGTTCGCTGGAATGCAGCTATTCCAGTTCGCTGTTTGCCTTGCCTCCTGAAGTTGCCACCAGGGCACCCCTGCCAGAAAATGGACATAGGCCTTGAAGAACCTACTTCCTTCCCCAGGACCCTTCAGAGAAGAGGCAGAGTTCAAACTCCAGTCCGAGTTCTGGAGTTCTGGAAAGTTCCATTTCTTTCCTTGACTTGGCTACTCCTTCACCCAGGACCTGCCAGGGAGTGAGCCATTTCTTCTCATGTGCAGAAAGGCTCTCACAGAGAAGAGGACGGTCATGCCTCCCATCTCACAAATGAAGACGTGGAGATTTGCTGAGGTGAAGGGGGATACCATGAGGCTAGATGGAGATGGCATGCCTTGAACTGGCCTTAGAGAGGTGACAGGGCATTGGGCAAGCTTAGAGGGGTGGGCAAGAGGCATGACAAGCAGACAGGAAAGTGACATGGGCGTGGGCAGCAGGCACCTGTGATGTGCTGGGGCAAGAGATGTGTTTTCCTGGTTGGAGCCCAAGTTTCCATGGTTTCCTGGCAGGAACAGGGCTCTTAGGCCTGCAGTAATACACACAGAACTTCAGGGCCTCATAAAATCACCTTTGTGGGGTGCTCCCAGATGCACCCCTGAGAAACAGGTGTTTCCTCCACTTCCTCATGCCAAGAGGCAGGTCACTGTCTGGTCCCAACTTCTCTCCCTGCAGATACTTCCTTTGCTGGGCTCCATGACCAGATCTCATCACTCACACAAGGCATCTCATTCTGTCTTCTGTGTCTTTAGATACCCTCTCCCCTCACCTTTCTTCCTTGCCATGGCCCGGTGAATCCTGTGTCACGTTCAGGGCCTAATCCAAGCTCCAACGCCTCCAGGAAGCCCATCTGGACTGTCAAATCTCCGAGACCTCCAGTACAATCAATGACCAAGTCCAAACAGCCTCTTCCGTTTTGAACTGTGGTGTTGGAGAAGACTTCTGAGAGTCCCTTGGACTGCAAGGAGATGCAACCAGTCCATCCTAAAGGAGATCAGTCCTGAGTGTTCATTGGAAGGACTGATGTTGAACCTGAAACTCCAATCCTTTGGCCACCTGATGCAAAGAACTGACTCATTGGAAAAGACCCTGATGCTGGGAAAAATCGAAGGCAGGAGGAGAAGGGGATGACGGAAGATGAAATGGTTGGATGGCAACACCAACTCAATGGACATGATTTTGGGTAAATTTCAGGAGTTGGTGATGGATAGGGAGGCCAGGCGTGCTGCAGTCCATGGGGTCACAAAGAGTCAGACACGACTGAGCAACTGAACTGAACTGAACTTGTAATAATAACACATACCAATTTATACATGGCATATAATTTATATAAAAATTGCTTTCTTCTCTTACAACTTCTTATCATTTTCATTTTCTAATTTTATTTCTTTATTTTTGGCTGTGCTGGATCTTCACTGCTGCTCAGGCTTTCTCTAGCTGCGGTGAGAAAGGGCTACTCTCTAGTATTCTTTATTCTCTAGCGGCTTCTCTTGTTGAGGATCTTGAGTTCTAGGGCACGTGGATTCAGTAGTTATGGTACACGGGCTTTGCTGCCCCCGCAATATGTGGAATCTTCCCAACCAGTCATCGAACTCCTGTGCCCTGCATTTGTATGTGGCTTCTTAACCGCTGGACCATCAGGAAAGTTTCATTCTTGTTTTCCAAATGTGCACTCTCTGCTATCTTCATGCATAGAACACAAGGTCTAGATCTGTGGATGTTGCTTTGAAGACCAGAAAAAGAAGGAAAGCTGACTGTACCTCAGCTTGGTGGTATAATAATACTGCACCTTGCTTTATGTCAACTGCAGGAAGTCATGGAATCAGCCCTTCCCTTGGTCTGATTGCTCCAGTCTAGTGGGGCCTCAGGAATGGAAGCTCCAGCTTATTCAAGCAATAGTGACTTCATGGAGTTTTGCTTGAGAATCCCATTGACTGCAAGGAGATCCAACCAGTCCATTCTAAAGGAGATCAGCCCTGGTGTTCTTTGGAAGGAATGATGCTAAAGCTGAAACTCCAGAACTTTGGCCACCTCATGTGAAGAGTTGACTCATTGGAAAAGACTCTGATGCTGGGAGGGATTGGGGGCAGGAGGAGAAGGGGACGACAGAGGATGAGATGGCTGGATGGCATCACTGACTCAATGGACGTGATTCTGAGTGAACTCAGAGTTGATGATGAATAGGGAGGCCTGGCATGCTGCGATTCATGGGGGTCGCAGAAAGTCCAACACGACTGAGCGACTGAACGGAACTGAAAACAGGAAACAATTCGCAGAGTGTCCTCTTCTGTTTTCTGCTCCTCATTCTTATCACTGCCATTTCAGTTAGACCTACAGCCTTTGGAGGGATGGAATGTCAGCCTGTCTCCCCCATGGGGCCCAGAATCCTGACTCGATGCACTCTCCATACACTCTGGTTGAAGTTCTCTTCATTGTTGCTGCAGAAGGGAGCTGAGAAAATGATCAGTGGTCCTTGTCAGGTAAGTGACTAAGGTATAGGGATGCATTGCAATTTGTATGTAAATACCTGTGGCTTAAAGCTGACTTTGCCACAGAGAGGTATTGATAGAGCCTTAAAAATAATGACCCAGCTCATTAATGGTGAATTATAACATAGGTCCTAGAGAAGTCCTTAGGACCTTTTTCACTCAAAGCACAGATTAGAAATGAGCATGGTTAATTAGCTGAAGCTGAGCTGTCAGCTTTTGCTTTTGGTGTTGGAGAAAGAGAAGGATAGACCCTCCATCTCCCATCTGTGACTTTGTGGCCTCGAGATCACTGGGCACAGGACTGTGACCCCAGACAGAGCATCAGTTTTTAGTTTAGAAGTAAAATAAATAGAGTGGAAAGAGTCCACGATTTGGAGCCAGAAAGACCTGTTTCTTAGACTAAGGTTGACCCTGGGCAGGTCACTTAACCTTTGTCATTTCAGTTTCCTCATCTGGAAAACTGAGGTTGAAATGCCTACCACACAGGGTCAGGTGAAGTTGAACACAGAGAGCTTTTGAAAATGCTCTAAGCAAACAGCAGGTGAGTCCACACTCCAAAGTCATCATCACCAACACACACATGACACCATTTTCAGGATTTTATGAGTCCCTCAAATATTTGTAAAGACAGACTCTGGATCTAAATACATGACTAGCTGTCTCTCTTTAGAACTAGATAGATTATAGTTTAGTTGCAGGATGTTAAAGAGCTGCCGGAGTCCAACATGGAGAAGATGCAGTCAGGCCCACATTTTTCAGCAAGTTTCTCTTACTGGTCCCGCCCACACTGAGCTCTCCTTGGCTCCATTTTCTTGCCTGTTGATGCTGCTTTTGTGTTTTCAGCAAGACCACAGTCATTTCATTAATCTGGATGTGATGTTAGAAGACCACCTTGGTTTTAGAGAATTCTTCTTGGGTGAGTCACTGAAGCTCTCTTAGCCTCAATATCTGCATCTGAAAAATTGGCATAACAATACTTAGCTTTCTTGTGAGAAACAAAAGTGATCATAGGTTTATTGCAAAAGCCCAGCTTATGGGTAGAGTAATTCTTTCTAAAATGACTTAGAATGATTCCCAAAGTCTTCCCCTAAAAGCTCTGCTCTAGGTCTACAGCCTTCTCTGTCTCTTATCCAACGTTCCAGACAAATGGCACTACCCCATTGTCTTCTGGACATCCCTCATGTGTTTCAGACTGCTCTTCTGTGATGTCAGTCCTCTCTGTACCATGCGCTTTCCCATTTGACTAGACTTCACCTGAACTTGGAACCAGCTCAATCCATCCCTTGTGTACAAGGTTACCTTTATCCATCACCAGAGACCTCTCTTTGTGGATGCCACCAAGCACTTCTCATCCGGCAATGAAGTCGGGATGGAACAGGGGATGTTAAGAAGAGAAGCCCTATGGTGCTTAGGAGGTGATAGATAATAAGAACCTCTCATTAAGTACTGACTATGTAGTTACATAGATAGTAATAGGTGCTTTATAAATATTTACCTAGACTGTGAAAATCCCCATTTGCCGAAGAGGAAGCAGAAGCTTAAAGTCAGAGTAACTCCCTGTTTGTAGACAGTGGAAGGGTGGAGTCAGGCTTGGAATCCAGGCTTGCCTGGCTCCAGAGATCTTAGCGTTTGTTCAATTGCATGAAGTGAGACAGTTGGGTGAGTGCGTTATAAAACAGCATCTTCAAACTCGACAGAAGGATGGTCTTCCTAACTTGAGAGCTGCTCACCACGGAGTGAATGTAACCTTTTAGGATGGAGAGTTGCCCGACACGGGCATGCACAGGCAGGCATTGAAATCGACTGGCCAGAGCTGCTGTAGAGGAGATTCACCTTCAAGCAAAGGTGAATGAAATCAAAAGAAAAGCTCTCTTCTCTCCTCTGGCTCTGACTGCATACAGAGTCACATTCTCTCTCTGATGCTAGTAGCCAGCTAGCCAGGTAGCTGAGAACGGCTTCTGCCTCGTGTTTTCACAATAAACTCTGAAACTGATGGACAGGCCCCTGATGTGGGTATGTTCCCAGCTATGTTGACAACGTAATGTCAGAAAAAGCTGCTGCTAAACCAATAACCCTGGAGCCCCCTGCACCCAAGCCTCGAACACCTGCCTGAGTGGGACCAGGGGCCCCTGCCCGCCTGAGTGCTCCACCGCTGGAAGGGGTCCCCACAAGACAGTCCCACCGGGGAAGGCTTCAAGCGGGGCCTGATTGCCCGACAAACACCATACATATTGAAACACTCTGGTGGTTTCCCTGATGTCCACACACCCCCCACCCCACCCGTCAGAGCCTGACCCGGGTGACCTCCAACATCTTATTAAAGCCCCCAGAGCCCCGCGTCTACTGCAAGGGAGAGAAGGAAGCAACTCCTGGATCCATTCTCTCTCCTAATTCATTCAAGTGAGCCGGGCTGAGTGGGGGCCTGGGCCTTTGATGTTAAAGGCCCCTAATTGGAAGGAAGTGAAGTGTTAGCCTGTCAGGCTTTCAGCCTCTCATCAAATACTTTAAGAGGTATCCGCACAGCGCGGTTCTCACACTGGTACTGAGAAAGCCCGGAGTGGACTGCTTTTTGTTAAGATGTTTAAACTTTGCGTCTGTCTAACATAAAGTTCCATACAGATGTCACACAGTTACTGGTGGTGCTAGACACCCTTCCCTTCGGCATCACACTTCCTCCCACCACCCTCAGCCGCCTGCCTCTGCTCTAGGGGGCAGGGGACTTTGTTGCAGGGCCTGCAGAGCTCGCCCACCCGCCCCGAGGAGCCCACAGAGAGGAAGGTGGCGGCAGGAGCTAATTACCGACCCCAGACGCAGGCCGGGAGCTCCTGGTTGGGGCCTCCCTCGAGGAGCCCCTTTGATCTCCCAGTTCGGAATTGTGTCACTCCCCAGGAATGCTGCTCCCCACCCCCCTCCCTCTGAATCCGAGCGCCTTGAGTCAGAAGAGACTTCGAGACTTCAAGTAACCCTTTAGTCTCACCTTCTCATGTGAAAGCCGGAGACCAAGCCCAAAGAAAAGGAACGGGACCAGCCTAGGGTCCACTTCAGGGAGCTCCTGGCAAAGTCAGCTGGTAACCCAGGGCTTTGTGCCCCCGAGGACAGTAGGATGTAACCTAGACCTCTGTGTTCCTCTTCCAGACAAGAAGGCCCTGTGACAACGTGGAGAGGTGGGATGGGGTGGGAGGGAGGTTCAAGAGGGAGGGGGCATATGTATACCGATGGCTGATTCATGTGGATTTATGGCAGAAACCAACACAATATTGTAAAACAATTATCCTTCCATTAAAAATATATTTTTTTTAAAGAAGGCAATGACTAGAAAGAATGAAATAATGCCATTTGCTGCAACAGGGATGGATTCAGAGAGTGTCATACTGAGTGAAGTAAGTCAGACAGAGAAGAAGTATCATATGACATCCCTTCTATGTGGAATCTAAAAAGAAATTATACAGATGAACTTACTTCCAAAACAGAAACAGACTCACACACTTAAAGAGAACTATCTTATGGCTGCAGAGGGGAAGGATAGAGGGAAGGAATAGTTAGGGAGTTTGGGATGGACTTGTACACACTGCTCTATTTAAAATGGGTAATCAAGGACTTATTGAGTAGCACATGGAACTCTGTTCAATGTTATGTGGCAGGCTGGAGGGGAGGGGAATTTGGGGGAGAATGAATCCATGTATATGTATGGTTGAGTCCCTTTGCTGTTCACCCGAAACTATCACAACAGTGTTCATTGGCTATGCCCAACACAAAATAAAAAGTTGTTTTTTTTTTTTAAAAAGAGAGAAGGCAATGAATAGCACAGTTGAATTTGAGAAACTGAATTTATTTATAACGGAGTAACTATACCTGGAGTCCGGAGTTCCGATGAAGCCATCCCGGTAGGCCGACTCCGGGAGGGCCTGGGGGGCAAAAGGAGGCGGGGCTTTCATGCCCCTAATTGTGAGTCAACCTCCCTGCTCAGAGAGCCCCAAGCCCGGGTGGTTACAAAGAAGGGGAGAGAGTGCTGTCTGCAGAGAGAGTTTGTGATCAGGAATGGGCCACATGGGGAAGTTGGGGGTATTGCTGCAGATTGGATACATGGGTCTCAGAAGCACACAGCGTTCCTTGGTCTGGCAATCCGAAGCCATTTGGTTTCTCCAGGATGAGTAAGGTGGGGGGCGGGGGCCATGAGGGGCTCCCCCATCTGGGAAGCACCAACCTCCCAGGGCTTTGCAGGCCCCACAGACCAGCATCCCCTGAACCAGGGTGCCAGTCCCAGGATGCACACGCAAGCAGAGGTGTGGCCACGTCAACTGTGGACTAACCACAGGTAATCTTGTGTGTTAGTTCTCTTGTGAGTTTCTAACATTCTTTGTGGTTGATAGGGAGAACAGCAAAATTCCTGCCTCCTGGTGCTCTTCAGTTCAGTTCAGTCGCTCAGTCATATCTGACTCTTTGCGACCCCATGAATTGCAGCACACGAGGTCTCCCTGTTCATCACCATTTCCCCGGAGTTCACTCAGACTCACGTCCATCAAGTCCGTAATGCCATCCAGCCATCTCATCCTCTGTTGTCCCCTTCTCCTCCTGCCCCCAATCCCTCCCAGCATCAGAGTCTTTTCCAATGAGTCAGCTCTGCATGAGGTGGCCAAAGAACTGGAGTTTCAGCTTTCTCATCATTCCTTCCAAAGAAATCCCAGGGTTGATCACCTTCAGAATGGACTGGTTGGATCTCCTTGCAGTCCAAGGGACTCTCAAGAGTCTTCTCCAATACCACAGTTCAAAAGCATCAGTTCTTCCGTGCTCAGCCTTCTTCACAGTCCAGCTCTCACATCCATACATGACTACTGGAAAAACCATAGCCTTGACTAGACGGACCTTAGTTGGCAAAGTAATGTCTCTGCTTTTGAATATAATATCTAGGTTGGTCATAACTTTCCTTCCAAGGAGTAAGTGTCTTTTAATTTTATGGCTGCAATGACCATCAGCAGTGATTTTGGAGCCCAGAAAAATAAAGTCTGACACTGTTTCCACTATTTCATCTATTTCCATCTATTTCCCATGAAGTGATGAGACAGGATGCCACGATCTTACTTTTCTGAATGTTGAGCTTTAAGCCAACTTTTTCACTCTCCTCTTTCACTTTCATCAAGAGGCTCTTTAGTTCTTCTTCACTTTCTGCCATAAGGGTGATGTCATCTGCATATCTGAGGTGATTGATATTTCTCCTGGCAATCTTGATTCCAGCTTGTGCTTCTTCCAGACCAGCGTTTCTCGTGATGTACTCTGCATAGAAGTTAAATAAGCAGGGTGATAATATACAGCCTTGACGTACTCCTTTTCCTATTTGGAACCAGTCTGTTGTTCCATGCCTAGTTCTAACTGTTGCTTCCTGAGTTGCATACAGATTTCTCAAGAGGCAGGTTAGGTGGTCTGGTATTCCCATCTCTTTCAGAATTTTCCACAGTTTATTGTGATCCACACAGTCAAAGGCTTTGGCATAGTCAATAAAGCAGAAATAGATGTTTTTCTGGAACTCTGTTGCTTTTTCCATGATCCAGAGGATGTTGGCAATTTGAACTCTGGTTCCTCTGCCTTTTCTAAAACCAGTTTGAACATCAGGGAGTTCACGGTTGGGGGCCCCTATAAGGGCCATTGTTATGTGGAAGAAAGTATCAAATACCTAACAAATACCCAAAAATGTCAATTCCCAAGCCTTTTTGACTCTTTCTGCTCAGTCCCTCAGTTGTGTCCAACTCTTTGTGACTCCATGGACTATATAGCTCACCAGGCTCCTCTGTCCATGGAATTTTTCAGGAGTGAATACTGAAGTGGGTTGCCATCTCCTACTCCACGGGATCTTCCCTACTCTGGAACTGAACCTGCATCTCTTGTATCTCCTGAATTGGCTGGTAGATTCTTTATCACTAGCGCCGTCTACCAGGCACGGGTATTGGTGAGACCCTGGTCAAAAATCTAGTCCGTTTTCTCCCTGGTGTGTTTTTATATCATTAATGTCTCCATCACAGAGAAAGGGAAGAGTTGCTATTCTTTGCTTTAATAGTGGGACTTTGGGTATTTGGTCTCCAAGAGAAATAGTCCTGCATGTGTGACTATGGCATGGAGGGGTCTATGAAGAAATAAAGAATTTATCTTGAGGAAAAAAAGAAGAGTGGGAATCCAAGTGGAAAAGCAGGGTTGTTATCTCCAGCAGGGACCTTCTGATGGATGCTGTGCCTGCCTGCATGCCTCCGCCTGCCTGAAGGTGGTTTCCTTTCTGAAGCCATCCCTGCTCCCCTTCACTAGGTGGGCCACTCACTGGTCTTGGAGCACAGGTAGTCATTCATGCATCTGACCCCATTCCAGGCACAGGCAACATAATGAGCTGACTCTAAAATAGGCTGAGCTCAGTGTCAACTCACACCAGGAAAGCCCTCAAATCAACCCACATTGGAAAACTCAGGAGTTGAGAGCTGAATTCTGCAGCATTTGTTTCTGAAACCTCAACAGACAAAGGGCTTGAGAAGCAGCCAGAGAAGGTCGAGTGTCTCCAGGCAGGCAGCATGGAGACCCTTGACCAGGAGCAGTCCCAAATCATCCAAGAAATCGTTCCATCTGATCCGTGTTCAGCTTTGATAATTCCATGTCACTCCCATAAAGAAATTCCCTGAGTGAAACTCTGATTAGTGAAGCTTGTCTGGACATAGACAGGCTTGGAGCTGGCTTAGCACAGAGGCCAGAACACTGACTGTGGACTCCAGGCCTGAGCTAACGTTCTTAAAGACCAAATGTGAGTATTTTAGTTTCTTAAACCCTTTGAGCATTTAGAAAATGATGCTATTAGACCAGATTAGCTTTAAGATCTATTCCAGAGTGAATGTTTCATGATATTCTGTGAGTACCAGAACACATGGAATAGTTTAATTATCATTACTAAATATAATAGCCCCCAAGTTGCCAAGTATTTGAATAAAAACAGCAAGAGAAGGCTTCATCGCCAGAGCCTTGTTTATAAAGTTCCATGTTATTTTCAGATTATTTGGTTTCATCTGAATAGTCCATGTCAGTGCACCCTAACCTTTCTGCAAGTTCCTTGTATTGATCTGGCCAAGTTGGCCTAACCATCATTTTTCCCAGATGAGGAAATCAAGGCAGGGGAAGAAAGCAGTCAGTTCCCAGTGTCGCAGCTGGACACTGCAGGACTGGACACCAGAGTCTGGGCCACTGTGCCATGCTCACGGACCCATCCCCCAGGCCCCCAGGCCTCAACTAAAGCCAGGAGGGTGTTTGCCTTTTCACCCATATTGGACTGAAGTTTTCACTTTTCATTCAGCTGTTTGCATGGTATCAACAAAGCTATAAGGTACTTTTTCTTCAAGGTGGCACAGGGTACCTTGAAGGGTTGGATCCTTGGAGTTCTGATTCCATGACAATACTTTAATCACGCAGAATCAATTCGGCAGCAGCTTCTGCGATTTTAATCAAGCAACATTTTTGTGCTAAGGCAAAACCAAACACAATTTAAAAATGAAAAAGAGCCACTTCCAATCAACCTTACTCCCCCTGAAGCACATTAGCTGGGAATCTTCTTGGGCCCTCCTCTAATTATCTAATTAATGCAATATTAAACTGACACCAAGCAAATGGGAGCCGAGTTGTGTGCTAACAGTTTGGGCAAGCTGAGAAGAACGTAATTTTTGCAAGGAAGCCAGATGGGAGGGGAACACAGGAAAGGATGCCTGGGTGTTAATTTGCAGTTTGATGGACTCTCTTTGTAAAAATAAACACTTTTGCAGGAGTCTAAGGAAAGCAAATGTCATCCGTTTCATATCACACAATGCCTACTTGAAGACACCGGCGAACGAGCTCATAAGAGTCACGTCTAATTAAAGCAGAGAAGTTCGCCTCTTTATAAGATCATTGCAATGGCTGTTACAGGCAAAGAGATTTGAGCTGAATGAAGAGATGATGCCCTGATGTGCTGAGTGTAGATACTGCAAGTTCCTTGTTCTGGGAGTGGCTAGAGGTCCAGGTGATGGAGCCGTGAGCCAGTTTATCGTGTTTGCAGATGCAACCTGCCCACTGGAGACATCATCCAGGAAGGGAGTGTTGTTCTGGCAGGATGGGTACATGGCACTGCAAGTGCCCAGCCCTACGGAAGGCAGACCCCCTTCACGAAGGAATCTGTTGCCCTAACCATTGGGATTGAGGCCAACAGACATAACAGGTTCAGGGGGCTGCCTCGTGTAATACCACACATTCTGGGGGCACCTTGTATGAGGTCATTGGTCAGGCAAGAGAAGCACAGAATTCTAGCTGTGTCCCCTCTCAAGTAGGACCTCTGAAGGACATCCTGTCTCCAGAGATCCCCTACTGGATGGTGGAGGTTTTGCTCAGCTTTCATCACAAATTCAACTTCTCTCCTTCTGCCCAGTCCTGCAGTCTCTCTTTCCCTTCATGGGCATCCATTCCTATAGACATTTTGCCAATCTTCCTTTCACCATCTGCTTCTGGGATACCCAGCCTGGGACACTCTATTTCTTCATGTTTTTGCTCTGTTTTCTGTGGAGATTAGCAATAGTTAGCAAAAATGATCCTGTATAATAAAGGTGTCCTTGTGTTGAATTTCAGGGATGTTGGTGACAGTGGGGAATATTTTGTTCTGCTTAGACTCCAGGGAACCTGAAGGCTTGGGCTAGGGACCTGAATGGGTGACCTTAGCTTCCCTTCAGCAGTAAGAACCATGGTTTTGTGTGGCTGCATCCCTGTTCAGATCGGACTGGGTGGGCAGGAAGGAGCCTTAGCCCTCAGGGGTTACGCAGAAGCCTCTGGAGGCACAAGAGGATTAATTTAGATGGCCCCGATGGTCATTTCTCAGTGTATTCAGTTAAGCTCAAAGGTCTATTCATGGCTGAAAAGTAGCCTGTGTATTTGTGTTTTCAGAGACAGACAGACAAATTCTGCTTCCCTCAGATGGCATTGGATCCCCAAGATGGAACTGAGCCTGAAGACCCAATGGTAACTGTTGAAGTAGATGTGGACAGAGGCTGCGGGGTCATATCGCACAAGCATCGCTAGGCAGGTTGATGAGTGGAAGTGGTACTGGACTAGAGAAAGAACTGCTGCCCAGCACAAATGGTGCTGGCAGACCAGCCACTAAACTGACCCTCCGTAAGCCCACAAAAGTCCCAGGAAACTGTCCTCAGGACTCTGGTGAGGATGTAAGATTCAACCATCCGCAAGGGATTAAATCCATCACACCCAGACATCTCACCAGGACAGGCTCAGGCTGTCTCTAGAACATGAGAAGGAAATGCTGTGGATGCTGTGGCTCAATATTTACATGAAGCTAATTGTTATTTTGGTTTTATTTGTGGCTTAGAAGCATAGCTCATAATGAAGGCTGAAGTGTCTCAGCTACCACTCATGTGGTGGGGCTTCAGACCCGGGGCGGAGGAAGCCCGTTAACTCAAAACTTGGCAAAACAGGAATTATTAGAAAACATACTGGCATCTAGTGATTAGAGGAGAGTGGACCCTAAATTGAAACCAGGAGACAAAACCGCTGTAGACTTTTTCTGCAAACCACAGGGTAGGATGCAATTTCAACCGAACTGAAATGAGCAAGACTTAAGAATGGAGGAAGATTAAAGATAACTCATTTAGGGATGTTCCAGTGGCCCTGATTTGATACTTGATGGTCCATTAGAATCCTTGGAAAGTAAAAAGGAGAAAAGCATTGTTGCCAATTTCCACAGGGTCATCAGGCAGACACCTTCTGGCCTGCCTTCCTGGTGGCCATTCTGTACGGATCTCCATCTTCTCAAGGATCCTCCTTAGGGTCACAGAACACTAGAAAGAGATGAGATTTCAGGATGCTCCCATGCCACAGATGAGGAAACTGAAATCTAAATGGGGTGGGACTTACCTGAGCCCACACACACTGACTCCCTGGTACCATGTGGGGAGCAGGCGTTCTGTCTTCTAACTCATATTCTTCCTGCAGAGCTATGTTGACTTGACATACTTAGGCTTTTAATTTTTCAGAAGCCAAGCAAAGAAAATCCTGCTACATCCCTAACACCCCTTGGATCACAACACATCATCCAAAAGCTTTAGCTTTGTTGAGCTCATGAAATGTATCTGAGGTCTATTGCACACTCTCTACCCTTGGAGACCACCCCAAGCCTCCTCTGAGAAAGAGCTCCAGTAAGGACATTTGTAGACTGTGACTTAAGTCTGGTTGGTTATTCGGGGAAAGTACAAGAGGAAGGAAGAAGAGAGACTTCCTGTGTCTACTCTAGGGCAAAGAGAATGGGTAGAATGGAATAGGAGATCACTGACAGCTTAACCTGTGCTCCTGTCTGCTTTCCCAATCTCTTCCAGACAACTCTGGTCTCCCCCTGTCATGGAGCTACACAGAGGCTGGAGTAGCAATAGGAGTTGATCATCACTCCAGGTCTGCTCACAACATACACTAGACATAGACACAAGCACTAGAGAGCCTGTGGTCAACAGGCTCAAAGGAATTAGTGTGTAGGGACTGACTGTGATGAGCAAGAGGCAGTTTGTGGGGTAGTTCTCTTCATTATTCCTGCTTCCAGTGGTCAACAGTTGTTTTACAAATTAGAAGTTCCTCCTAATATTAAGTATTCACATAAATCCCTAGGTCTTCCTCGGTCATTTTCTTTAGAGACCGCACAAAGGCACAGCCTCTGAATGACAGTTCTCTACAGTGCCACAGACCACCAGTCTCATTCCTGTTAAGATACAGAGAGTCTTAACATGATGTCAAATGCAGAAATGGTTCTTGCCTCCTGAATTTGTTGCACTCCCACCTGACCTGTATGTACTGTATTAGCTGGTAGTTTAAATGCTTCTTTCTATGTAAGTATGGTTAGACTAGGAGGTAAGCTGATTAGAATGTTGTGCGAGCACACAAGTTGATTCACTTGTGTCTGACTCTTTGTGATCTTACGGACTGTAGCTCGCCAGGCTCCTCTGTCCCTGGGACTCTCCTGGCAAGAATACTGGAGTGGGTTGCTATGCCATCCTCCAGGGGATCTTCCTGACCCAAGGATCGAACCTGCAACTCCTGCGGCTCCTGCATTGCAGGTGAATCCTTCACCACTGAGCCACTGGGGAAGCCCTGATGAGAATATTAAAAGTTCATCAAAGGTGAAATGTACAAGATGGTGGTGACACTCAGCTGTCCATTTGAACTTAAGAATGGGACATGAAGAGATGGATTGGCAGCTGTGTATGTGTACAAAGAAGGTAAGGCTCATCAATTTGGGGCTGTCCTTACAGAGACCCTGTTGAGTTCCTGCTATTTAGTAAAATAAATTCCTTATCCTGGTTCTCTTTTAGAAATATTCTGGCTACTTTCCGCCTTTAACTCTATCATATATATCAGTTTCCTATAATTCACTTAAAAACATCTCAGCTGGGATTTTGATTGACTATATGAATTGACTGGGTAAATTGACCAATTTACCTATGCATGATTATATTTATTCATTTATGTTTCTTTTATAATATTATCTCTTCATAAATGCTTAAATTTTTCTTAATAGGTGGCTTGAACTTCTTTTGACAGTTGCAGCTTACATAGTGTCTTCTCTTTGTTTTCAGTATGTTTCAGCTTATATTTATAATAGCAGTTGAATTTTTGTATGGATCTTGTGTGCAGTTACCTTGCTAAACTCTCTTACTGCTTTTAATCATTTATTGATATATGACAGTTTTATTCAAAACTTTCTAAAATTTCTCAAATCTATTCTTTTTTTTTTTTTTCTATCCCATTGCACTGGCTGCACTCATCAGTTCAAGGTTGCCTAGATGTGAGGAGAGAATAAATTTTTCTCTCATTCTTAACTGTAAAGAGAATGCTTCTAACAGTTTCCTATTCCTATAGAAAGGTGCCTGTATTAAATTCTTAATAGACTTAATTTACTGAGTAAAGGAAATTTACTTCTATTTCCTAATTTAGTAAAAGTCTTATCGCAAATGGGTGCTGAATGTTATCAAACATTTTTCTACATCTATCAAAATTGTCATATATAGCTTACCTCTGCTGCTCAGTTTTAATCAGTGAATATGATGAATTATATTCTGAAAAATGTTCTAATATTAAACCATCCTTGTATGCTTGGGAAAACTCAACTTGGGTGCATATAATAGTTATATTTGCTAATACTTTGTTTAGTAGTTTTGATTGTATGCTAATGAATGACATAGTCCAGTAATCCTGCCTTATGCTAATTTTTGCATTAGAGTTATACTGGCTTTATAGAATAAATAGGGTTATTTGAGGCATATTCTTTCCTTTTCTGCTATCTAAAAAGAAAATAACATATTCCTCGAAAGTTAGATAGTACTTGTTTAGACTAAGATCATGGCATCCAGTCCCATCTGCTGTTGCTGCTGCTGCTAAGTTCGTGTCCCACTGTGTGACTCTACAGACGGCAGCCCACCAGGCTCCGCCATCCCTGGGATTCTCCAGGCAAGAATACTGGAGTGGGTTGCCATTTTCTTCTCCAGTGCATGAAAATGAAAAGTGAAAATGAGGTCGCTCAGTCATATCCTACTCTTAGCGACCCCTCCAGGCAAGAGTACTGGAGTGGGTTGCCATTGCCTTCTCCAATACCATCACTTCATGGCAAATAGATGGGGAAACAATGGAAACAGTGACAGACTTTATTTTCTTGGGCTCCAAAATCCCTGCAGATGGTGATTATAGCTATAAAATTAAAAGACTCTTGCTCCATGGAAGAAAAAGCTATGACCAAACTAGACAGCATGTTAAAAAGCAGAGACATTGCTTTGCCAACAAACGTCTGACTAATCAAAGCTATGGTTTTTCTAGTAGTCATGTATGGATGTGAGAGTTGGACCATAAAGAAAACTAAGCACTGAAGAATTGATGCTTTTGAACTGTGACATTGGAGAAGACTCTTGAGATTCCCTTGGGCTGCAAGGAGATCAAGCTAGTCAGTCTAAAGGAAATCAGTACTGAATATTCATTGAAAGGACTGATGCTGAAGCTGAAGCTCCAATGCTTTGACCCCCAGATGCGAAAAACTGACTCCTTGGTAAAGACCCTCATGCTGGGAAAGATTGACTGCAGGAGGAGATGGGAATGATAGAGGATGAGATGGCTGGATGGCATCACCAACTCAATGGACATGAGTTTGAGCAAGCTCTGAGAGTTGGTGATGGACAGGGAAGCCTGGAGAGCTGCAGTCTATGCGGTCGCTGAGTCAGACACGACTGAGTGACTTCACTTTCTCTTTTCACTTTCATGCACTGGAGAAGGAAATGGCAACCCACTCCAGTGTTCTTGCCTGGACATTCTAAGGGACAGGGGAGCCTGGTGGGCTACTGTCTCTGGGGTCGCACAGAGTCGGACACGACTGAAGCAACTTAGCAGCAGCATAGTTTAAAAAAGTGTCTCTCCTCTAATTATTGGAGGAACTCTGTATTTGTTCACTGGTCAAGATTATTAACTAAGTTTTTCATATCTTTTATAACCCTTCTAATTATTTTCTACTTGTAATATCAATAACCAGGAGGGATGTGCTGATATCTTCAAATAGGATGGAGGATTTTTCTACTTATCTTGATGTATTTTGCTCCACATGTGTTGTGGCTTAAAGTTTAAAAACAACTGAAGTTGCTATGATTTCTAAACTTACATTTTATCATGTGAACCTCTCTATTTTACCTTATAATGTAGCTAACAAAGCTTTCTCTTACTTAATATTTGTCATATTTTCCCCATCATTTTACATTCAACCTTGTATTGTGTCTTTTGTAAATAGCATATACATTGAGTAATAAAATCTAATCTAATTTTATCTTTTCCTTGATGAGTTTCATTCATTTATGTCACTCTGCTTATTTAATTTATATGCAGTACATCATGAGAAACGCTGGGCTTGAAGAACCACAAGCTGGAATCAAGATTGCCAGGAGAAATATCAATAACCTCAGATATGCAGATGACACCACCCTTATGGCAGAAAGTGAAGAGGAACTAAAAACCTCTTGATGAAAGTGAAAGAGGAGAGTGAAAAAAATTGGCCTAAAGCTCAACATTCAGAAAATGAAGATCATGGCGTCTGGTCTCATCACTTCATGGGAAATAGATGGGGAAACAATGGAAACAGTGTCAGACGTTATTTTTGGGGCTCCAAAATCACTGCAGATGGTGACTGCAGCCATGAAATTAAAAGACACTTACTCCTTGGAAGGAAAGTTATAACCAACTTAGATAGCATATTGAAAAGCAGAGACATTACTTTGCCAACAAAGGTCCATCTAGTCAAGGGTATGGTTTTTCCAGTGGTCGTGTATGGATGTGAAAGTTGGACTGTGAAGAATGCTGAGCACCGAAGAATTGATGCCTTTGAACTGTGGTGTTGGAGAAGACTCTTGAGGGTCCCTTGGACTGCAAGGAGATCCAAGCAGTCCATTCTAAAGGAGATCAGTCCTGGGTGTTCATTGGAAGGACTGATGCTAAAGCTGAAGCTCCAGTACTTTGTCCACCTCATGCGAAGTGTTGACTCATTGGAAAAGACTCTGATGCTAGGAGGGATTGGGGGCAGGAGGAGAAGGGGACGACAGAGGATGAGATGGCTGAATAGCATCACTGAGTCAGTAGACATGAGTTTGCGTGAACTCTGGGAGTTGGTGATGGACAGGGAGGCCTGGCATGCTGCGATTCATGGGGTTGCAGAGAGTCAGACACGACTGAGCGACTGAACTGAACTGGACTGATGTTTACTTGAATTATACACAGTCATAAGCTAGTTTCTGACATTTTGGTAGATTATATTAGCATGTCCCATTATTTATTTTTAAAAACTTTTATTATATTTAAAAATCAGTACCCACATCAATTTACAGAAGGTAAGAACTTAGCAGCCTCTCACATTCCTTAGTTCTCCATCCATACTCACCATATTGATGTTGTTTAAAGTTTAAATCTCTCGATAAACTGTGGATTATTATAGTTAAATTCCTAGTTTTTAAGCCCTAACTTTTTGAAAGGGAAATTTGCTCAGTCATGTCTGACTCTTTGCAACCCAATGGATGACACAGTCCATGGAATTCTCCAGGCCAGAATACTGGAGTGAGTAGCCATTCCCTACTCCAGGGGGTCTTCCCAACCCAGGGATTGAACCCAGGTTTCCCGCATTGCAGGGAAGATTTATTTTTAGGCAACTACAAATTTTACCAAAGTGTTTGATCCCTTTACAGTGTTTGCCTTCGTGAGGAAAAATTTCTGAAGTATTGGATGCCAGAGAATATTTTTATCATGCTTTCATATATGAATGACAATTTGGCTAGAAATTATATTTTGAATTCTAAATTCCTTTTCTTCAGTACTTGATGTTACTTCATTATCTCACTGCATCAGTGTTACTGCTGGAAAATAAAATCTTGTTCCTTCATATATGATCTGTCTCTTTGGAAGTTTTAGAATTTTCACTTTGAACCTCATTATGGTATATCCAGATATCATCCCCACCCCTCATCACTCCTCTTCAACTCGAAGTTTTTCATCCTTTTTTTTTTTCTCTAATTCTGAGAAATGGACCTTCACTGTTGTTGTTCAGTCACTAGCCATGTCCACCTCTTTGCAACCCCATGAACTGCAGCGCCAGGCTTCCCTGTCCTTCACTAGCTCCCAGAGTCTGCTCAAACTCATGTCCACTGAGTCAGTGTTGCCATCCAACCATTTCATTCTCTGTCACCCCCTTCTCTCCTGCCCTCAGTCTTTGCCAGTATTAAAATCTTTTCCAGTGAGTTGGCTCTTTGCATCAGGTGGCCAAAGCAATGAAGCTTCAGCTTCAGCATCAGTCCTTCCAATGAATATTAAGGGTTGATTTCAGTTAGGATTGACTGGTTTGATCTTCTTGCAGTCCAAAGGACTCTCAAGAGTCTTCTCCAGCACCACAGCATCAAGTCAGACTGGTTTTATAGAGTTATAAAGTCAGCGTTAGAAAAGCCTTCAGGGTCACTTAATAATCAAAAGTGAAGGTTCCTTGGTACTCAGCCTTCTTACTGGCTTCCCTAGTGGCTCAGTTGGTAATGGATGTGCTTGAGATGCAGGAGACCCGGGTTTGATCCCTGGCTTGGGAAGATCCTCTGGAGAAGGGAATGGAAACCCACTCCATTATTCTTGCCTGGAGAATTCCATGAACAGAGGAGCTGGGCTGGCTACAGTCCATGGGATCTCAAAGACTCAGACACAACTGTGAGACAAACTTTCAGCCTTCTTCATAGTCCAACTCTCTCATCTGTATATGATTATTGGAAAAACATAGTTTTGACTATATGGACTTTTGTGGGCCAAGTGATGTCTCTCCTTTTAAAATGTCTCTCCTTTTGCTCCATTGGGCAAAACATGTTTTTCTAAGTAGGATCAGCAAAATGGGGATAAACTCTCTGAAAAGAATCTTGAGTGGTATCTATGTTAATAACTTAAGATTCAGATAATTGAGACCTTTTCTTCCCCCAACTTGAAAACACATCAGCTGTGAGTACCTCTGCAATTAAATGGCCATAGTTAAACTTCTTCAATTCATTTTTGCCCTTTTAGTTTTCTGTCTCAGTCCCTGTGGCCAACTCCTGCTTCTAACTTTCTGCTTCTCCTTGGAGGAACTTGTGTGTATAAAATGTATACAAAGAAGGTGCTAAAAAAGACTCCATGTGGGAATCTGGAGTATTTCCAGTAAGTAATGAGTGTGGATTTAATGAAAACTTTTGCTTGCTCAGAGACTTCCTTGCTTCTTCCTGATATAATCAATAAAGAACTTAATTTGTGCATTTCAATAAAGGAAAATGATTTGTAAAGTTCTCTTAAATTTGTGTATGGTATCATCATCAGTATGGATTGGTGTACAGTCATGGAACACTGATACAACTCTGGACTGGGAATCAGAAAACACAGAGGATACCTAGTGATGAGAGTGGGTGGTTACTAAGTGACCCCAGTTCAGTTCAGTTCAGTTCAGTTCAGTCCAGTCGTTCAGTCACGTCCGACTCTTTGTGACCCCATGAATCGCATCACGCCAGGCCTCCCTGTCCATCCCTGAAGGCCTTTCTAATGCTGACTTTGTAACTCTATGAGACTAGTCTGAGTTTCAATTCTGGCTTCCCCATTATGTCATCATGTGAGTCTGTGTACAGTCTCTGCTTCTTTTTCCATATAGGGGAATTATTTTGTGAGCTTCTATGGTCCCTTCTAGCTCTGATAAATTTTCCCGGTTGAGAGAAGCTGAGTCTCCTGTAGTTCTCTAATACTACGGTCGAGCAAAAATATTTATGCTAAGCTATAAGAAAGTCAGAGTAATCAGCCTCTGCCCCAAGTTGTGCCTTCTCGTCCAGAACTACTTTAACTTCTCCTTTTCTAGGGATGTCAAACATGATCTTATGCAATGATTATACACCTGAGTCTTTAATATTAACTCTAAAACATACAATAACATCTGCTGACTTAATGCTAACCATCACACCAGTGTTTGCTATTCCAAGGTATAGTAAAGTGGTAAAATATATAAAGTGCTAGTCACTCAGTGGTGTATGACTCTTGGTGACCCCATAGACTATAGCTCGCCGGGCTCCTCTGTCCTTGGGATTCTCCCAGCAAGAATACTGGAGTGGGCTGTCATTTCTTTCTCCAAAACATCAACAAAGGGATCAAACCTGGGTCTCCTTCATTTTAGGTGGATTCCTTATTAGTAAATATTGTAAAAAAAATTACCAGTCTATCTTAAGGCAGCATTTTATTTTTTTTTCCTGCTTTATTTATTTATTTTTAAAATTTTATTTTTAGTTTATTTTACTTTACAATACTGTATTGGTTTTTCCATACTTTGACATGAATACGTCATGGGTGTACATGAGTTCCCAATCCTGAACCCCCCTCCTACCTCTCACCCCATATCATCTCTCTGGATCATCCCCATGCACCAGCCCCAAGCATCCTATATCCTGTATGGCAGCATTTAAAAAAAAATTACTTTACTTATTTTATTCATGAAATAAATCAGAAATCATATTGAGTGCACTGAGTTTTCCATCAGGAGTTAGTTTTTATAATATAAAACTTTTATAAGAAAATGTTCAATATTATTAAGATTATCATTAATTTGTAGATAACTAAGAGAAATACTATTTAATACTGTCAAGTAAAGTTTTCACATTTTTCTAGGTCAATTTTTTTCTCTCAACATACTTCAGTGTAAGAAAAATTCCTCAGTCCAGTGAAATTTCCTGGGGAGTTGAAAACTCTTTATGAAATACAACATGTTAAAAACAACAGCAAAAACCATTGCTTTCTGGTTTAAGAGATAATTTAATGTGTGCATTTCAGTAAAAATATAATATTTTTGAAAAAGTTTCATTTTAAATACTGAGATCATCATATGTGTGGATCTCTGAGGAAGGATAGCTATTTATTGATAGAACACTGATAGAAAGGAAAAAGGTATTTCTTCAAGCATTTGAAAGACTCCTTTGGAAGAAGGAAAAGATCAGGGACACTTAACTGATAGACTGCAAGATGTTTTTGTAAGTTACAAGGTAAACTTTTGGTCCACGTTGTTTGGGATGTCCAGTTGGTGGTGTAGTGGCAATAAGGGCAATGTTTATGGAGGAAAAAGGGCCATGACCCAGCTTATACATAATTCATACTTGATGCTGCCTCAGGGAATGTTTGTGATTCATAAACTTCAAAAGACTTAGAAGCTGAGCCTTGCTCTAGAAAGACCTGGGCCAGACAGGGTGCACATAATTGCCCTAAAGTCTTTGGCCTTTTGTCTCACCTTTTTGATCTCATGGGTGCTAAGTCACCTCAGCTGTATCCAACTCTTCGGGACTCTATGGACTGTAAACCGTCAGGCTCCTCTGTTCATGGGATTCTCTGGGCAAGAATACTGGAGTGGATTGCCATTCCCTTCTCCATGGGATCTTCCTGACCCAAGGATCGAACCTGGAACTCTTATGTCTCCTGCTCGGGAAGGTCAGTTCTGTACTAGTATGGCCACCTGGGAAGCCTCTTTTGATCTCATATGTGTCTATAAACAATGGATTGCCTTCAGTGCTTCTCAAAGGAAGCATTGTTGGCATTTTGTAAATGCAGCTCTTCCATGTGCTTGGCTGTTCTGTGTATTGCAAGATGTTTACTCTCTCCAGCTGTCTGCCCACAAAATGCTAGTAACCCCACCCCACTTATTATAGCAGCTAAAAATAACTCAGTCCTATTGGAATACCCCCTAGAGGGCTGGTACTTCCTCCAGTTGATTACCTTTGGCACTTGATGATCTCTGCAGTCTAGTTCATCTCAGAGAAGTGTGATTCTTCTGTATGTGTTATGCATTTTCACTGTGTGGAGGAATAGCCTGAGCAGAGGAAAGAACCCATTATATTTTGGCAGGCTTCTGAAGTGCTTTTCATTTTTCATGACTTGTATCCACTATCACTGCCATCTGGAAGATTTCTTTCATCTTGCCAGACATAGGTGATTTCTCCTCTGGGCTACCCTAGACCTAACATCCCTCTGTTATAGCTGTTGCCATATTGCTATCGTTAACTGAATTAGTTCTCTCCTTTGGCCCCCAGACATGAGCTCTTTGAGAACACAGACTGTGCCTTATTTATTCTCTATCTCCAGTAAACAACCTAACTCAGGCATATCCCAGGCACTCTATAAATGTTGCCAAATGAATACATGGCTGAGAGAATAGCTAAATTGAATCCATTGCATTTTCACATGCATGTTTTCTCTCTAAAGGGATTTTCATTATATTTTCAGTTTACTGAACAGAAATGGAGAGGTAAGAGATTAAGACCAGTTGATAATAACAATAACAAAAATAACCTTAAGAGAAAGTCAGAATCATAATTATAAATATAATTTCCTAAGATCTTCTTATGTGCTGGACACTGTTTAACTACTTCATTCACCTTATTTCATTCAATCAGTAAACAGGACTGAGATTAGGGTAAGACAAGTGAGGGACCTAAGTCTTTGCTTATTTTTCTATTGAGTTGTTTTGTATTTTTATACTTTGATTTTTGGAACTTCTTTCTTGTGAATAATACTGCTTTGAACATAGGAGTGTAGATATCACTTTTAGACAGTGGTTTTGTTTCTTTGCATATATATCCAAAATGTAATTACTGGATATTGTCATAGTTCTATTTTCAGTTTTTTAGCAACTTCCATACTGTTTTCCATAGTGGTTGTGCCAGTTTGTAATCCCACCCACAATACACAAAGATTTGTTTTCTCTGCCAATTCAGTTCACTCAGTCATGTCCTACTCTCTGTGACCCCATGGATTGCAGCACTTCCTGTCTTTCATCAACTCCTGGAGCTTGCTCAAACTTGTCCATCGAGTCAGTGATGCCATCCAACCATCTTATCCTCTGTCATCCCCTTCTCCTCCTGTCTTCAGTCTTTCCCAGGTTCAGGGTCTTTTCCAAGAAGTCAGTTCATCGTATTAGGTGGCCGAAGTATTACAGCTTCAGCTTCAACCTCGGCCCTTCCAATGAATATTCAAGACTGATTTCCTTTAGGGTTGACAGGTTGGATCTCCTTGAAGTCCAAGGGACTCTCAAGAGTCTTCTCCAATACTACAGTTCAAAAGCATCAATTCTTTGGCACTCAGCTTTGTTTATGGTCCAACTCTCACATCCATATGTAACTACTGGAAAAAACATAGCTTTGACTAGTTGGAATTTTGTTGGCAAAGTAATGTCTCTGCTTTTTAATATGCTATCTAGGTTTGTCATAGCTTTTCTTACAAGGAGCAAGTGTCTTTTAATTTCATAGCTGCAGTCAACATTGGCAGGGATTTTGGAGCCCAAGAAAATAAAGTCTGTCACTATTTCCATTGTTTCCCCATGTATTTGCCATGAAGTGATGGGACTGGATACCATGATCTTAGTCTTTTGAATGTTGAGTTTTAAGCCAGCTTTTTCACTCTCCTCTCACTTTGATTAAGAAGCTCTTTAGTTCCTCTTCTCTTTCTGCCATAAGGGTGGTGTTATCTGCGTATCTGAGGTTATTAATATTTCTCCCAGCAATCGTGATTCCAGCTTGTGCTTCATCCAGCCTGGCATTTCACATGATAAACTCTGAATACAAGTTAGATAAACAGGGTGACAATATACAGCATTTTCTCTGTAGTTTCACCAATACTTGTTCTCTTTTCTGGTTAGTATTAAAGCCATTCTGAACTACTGTGAGGTGATTTCATTGTGGTCTTGATTTGCATTTCCCTGATGATCAGTGATGTTAAGCATTCTTTCATGTACCTGTTGATCATCTGTGGTCTTTGGAAAACTGTCTTCTTAGGTCCTCTGCCCATTTTCAAGTGGATTATTTGTGAGGTTTTTTTTTCCCCCTTGGTACTGAGTTGCGTGAATCCCTTATATATCATATATATGATTCGTACATGTTTTCTTAGGCTGCATCTTCATTTTGTTTGTATCTTTTGCTATGCAGAAGCTCTTTAGTTTGATGTGGTTTTACTTGTTTATTTTTCATTTTGGTATCATAATAAAAAAATCTTTTCCAAGACTAATGTAAGGAATGTTTCCCTATATTTTCTTTTTGGAGTTTTATGGTTTCAGACATCACATTTAGGTCTTCAGTCCTTTGAGTTGATTTTTGTAAATGGAGTGAAATAGGAATCCAATTTCATTCTTTTGTGTGTGGATATCCAGATTTCCCAATACTATTTATTAAAAGGGTTATCTTTTTCTCACTGAGTATTCTTGGACCCCTTGTCAAATATTCATTGACTCTGTATACATAAGTTTATATCTAGGTTCTCAATTCTGTTCCACTGGTGACCGTGTTTATTTTTGTGCCAATGTATATTACTTTTATTACTATAGCTTTGTAATATAGTTTGAAAACAGGAAGTGTACAGCCTACAGCTTTGTTCTTTACTATTATTGCCTTGGCTCTTCAAGGTATTTTGTGGCATCATTCAAATATTAGGAAGTCTTTTTCTGTTTCTGGGAAAATATCATCAGACTTCTGAGAGAAACTGCATTGAATTTAAACATGGCTTTGGTGATATGGACATTTTTAACAATATTAATTCCCCATATTAGTCAACTGGGGGAATCCGAAATGAGGCGACTGCAGCAGCCCGTGGGTGGGCTTTCTGGTGGGCTCTGTGAAGCAGGTAGCTGGGTCTTCATCCCACTGCTGTCCTCTGAGAATGGCTGCTATTCTCCCAGACACTTTCCTTCCTTCAGTTATGCAGCTCGCCTCAGCATTCTGGGTGGGGTTAGAAAGAAGTGGTCACTTTGGTGACATCCCACACAGCTGGGGAAGTTGGACAGTCACTCACACTTGCTTTCCTCTATGGGAGAAATCATGAGCCAGGAAAATCTCTTTGGGCACTGAGGTAGGCTACCTTGTGGAGGTGGGGGGCGTTGATTGATTCCGGTGAAAGGAAAGTTTCTTACCCACTTCAATGTGTCGCCTCTAGAATTTTATTTTATTTATTGTTTCTCCAGTGATGTGCTGGAGCGTCTCCACTGGGCTCCCGGACTTCCACAAAGGCACAATTGTGGTCCATAAGTAATTGTCTAAATGGCAACTCATTCTTTGGTTGGGCAGGGAAGTAGGGGGTAAATAATAGAAAACCTTCCTTTGAAATTTTATCCCCCAAATGGGATGACTTCTGAAAAATAAAAGATTTCTGTAAACATAATTTTTATATTTTAGTGTAGTCAAATTGATACATCTTATTTTATAGTTAACACTGTATTATCTTGTTTAGGAAATTTTAATCTGTGCAAAGGTCAAATGTGTTTCCTCTTATAGTTTCTTCCAAAATTGTACAATTTTGTTGTTGACATTTGGGTCCAAAAGCAGTTGATATTTTTGTATCTTGTGAAGTGGCAATCCATTTAATTTTTCTGTGTAAAAATAAAATTTCAGACCCACTTTCCCTTTCCACTCTGATCTTTCCCTCCTTTCCACTCTGATTGTTTCATCATATGTGAGCAATCTATACATAAGTAGATCTGTTTCTGTGCTTTCAGTTTATCTCTCTTATGACCTTATTTTCTATATAAAATTTAGAGTCACAATGATGAAATACTAGTAGCTGATGCAAAAGGGGCATTTACAACTATTAAGACTCAATCAAGCATTGTAGTGGGGAACTTACTTACATTTTATGGTTTAATCTTGGCAACTTCTCTGATTTATACATCATTATCCAAACATCACGTACAAGGAAACGAAAGTTCAGGAAGATGGTGTGATTTACTTAATCTGAATCAGTTTGGAAGTAGTGGAGGCCAGAATATGAATCCAAATTCTGTGTTCTTTCTCTTATACTATATTGTTTCCCTAAATCACCCAAATTAAATTAATTCACAACTTTAAGAATTGGAGTGGGAGTAAGATCAATGTAAGAATAATTATATAATTTAATTAGGCTTTTCTTCTAGATGGAAGGCAGATTTTGGGACACAGAATGATCATGAAATATGTAAGCATTGTTTTTGGCATTCAGATAATGGGCTTTGGGCCACAGACTCATTCTGCCATGTACCAACTGGCAGGGGGTGGGGTCACATACCACCAAGTCTTACTCTTATTGATCGAGTGAGGGAGTAAGGAGGAGCTTGTGGCAGCATGCTGGAATAAAAGAACAGAATCCAGAAAGACTGCAGTCTTATTCTGGTTCTTCTGTTTTACTTGTTGAATATACTTGCACGGTGCTTCCCAGCTAGCACAGTGGTAAAGAATCTTCCTGCCAATGCAGGAGACAGGGGTTTGATCCCTGGGTAGGGAAGATCCCCTGGAGGAGGAAATGGCAACTCATTCTGGTATTCTTGCCTGGGAAAATCCCATGGACAGAGGAGCCTGACAGGCTACAGTCCATGGGATTACGAAGAGTCAGACACGACTGAGCACAGCATACTTGCAAACTTTCTTTCCTTCTCTGAGCTTTAAGTGCAAACTAGGGAAAATAAATCCCACCTCGTATGACTATCATCAGGACTAGAAATATCTACTAAATATCTAGCATAGTGATCAGCACACATCAGGCAATTCCTCGGTGACAGTTATTTTCTTCCCTTTGCCTGCTCCTGACCTACTTTTCACCTCTACTGATTTCCCCAAAATACTCTTCCCTGTGGGGCATTTGTTTTGTCACGAATAAAGTTCAGCTCTCCCGGGAACCCAGACCAATGAGAAAAGGCCTTACCACTCTGATCACGCAAAGAAATCAAATCTTTGACATCACTCGCAGGACAGGGAGAACACTGCAGCTTCTGAGTACGGTCTTTAGCTATATCATGTTGACTTTCACTCCTCCAATCTTGCCTATTTCAGAAGAATATTAAGTTATAAAATGTCAGAAAGGAAGGAGTTATCTGGGGAGTCCACTAACAGTCCACTTATTGTGCTGAACCGAAGACCCATAGGAGCAAGGGTGTCACCCAGGGCCACACGGTGACCCACAGTAGACCTCTTACCTACCCAGCTGCTACAGCTGCTATAAGCCATCTTGCAACACCCTACTGAAAATTTAGCAATCACCTTTTGTTAAGAAGCAGCTACTCCCATTCATTTATAATCTGGATCCTACTTTGTCTTATAGTTTCAAGCAAAACTGTTACTAAAAGATTCAACACACTTAGAACAGTAACTGCATACTCAAAATAATAGACAACATATACAAAGCACTTTTCAGAAACAATGGTGGTTAGATCCATGTCCTGACCAAGCAGATCTCTCTGCTCCATCTAAATTACCTGGTAATAATTTATTACTAGCCATAGTATGAGTGGTGTTTGTAGCTCTTTGTACTCCCTATTCCCAGGCAGGGGATTCCATCTCTGTGTCTTTCACATAGCACAATGTCAGAGACTGGGTAATGGAGATGGGAACCACTCATTTATACTACGCTGTGAATGGCATCTTTAGGAGTTGGACAGTGCACTACTCACCCCACCACACATGGTAATCATGCTTGTCCTGGACTTCCACATTTATCCTGAAAGCCAGTACTTCTTGGCTGCTCCTGCAAGTTTCTGGTTCTGGAGCTCAATCAGATTACAGTTCAGCTCTGTAGTGATGTGTCTCCACCATTTATGGCTCATGGAGTTGACTGCTTTTTATATATTTAAAATCATTGATCTACTGTGATAAGTGTCTAGAGTGCAAGAATGGGATGAGGTGGCTTATTTGGGAAGTCAAAGCCCCATCTTGACTGGAAGCCAGCATTAATTTTAATAGTAAACATTTTGAAACAGCCTAAATAGTCAACATAGTTAACATGCTAACTAAATTTTATTACTTTCATAGTATGGATTTTATGCAGCCTTTCAAAGTTACATTTTTGAGATAAGTTTAATAGCTTTTGAGAATTCTAACATTATGTTAACTGAAAAAGTAAGATTTTTTGAAAGTGAAAGCGGAGAGTGAAAAAGTTGACCTAAAGCTCAACATTCAGAAAACGAAGATCATGACATCCAGTCCCATCACTTCATGGGAAATAGATGAGGAAACAGTGGAAGCAGTGTCAGACTTTATTTTGGGGGCTCCAAAATCACTGCAGATGGTGACTGCAGCCATGAAATTAAAAGACGCTTACTCCTTGGAAGAAAAGTTATGACCAACCTAGATAGCACATTCAAAAGCAGAGACATCACTTTGCCTACTAAGGTCCATCTAGTCAAGGCTATGGTTTTTCCTGTGGTCATGTATGGATGTGAGAGTTGGACTGTGAAGAAGGCTGAGCACCAAAGGATTGATGCTTTTGAACTGTGGTATTGGAGAAGACTCTTGAGAGTCCCTTGGACTGCAAGGAGATCCAACCAGTCCATTCTGAAGGTGATCAACCCTGGGATTTCTTTGGAAGGAATGATACTGAAGCTGAAACTCCAGTACTTTGGCCACCTCATGAGAAGAGTTGACTCATTGGAAAAGACTCTGAAGCTGGGAGGGATTGGCGGCAGGAGGAGAAGGGGATGACCGAGGATGAGATGGCTGGATGGCATCACGGACTCGATGGACATGAGTCTGAGTGAACTCCGGGAGTTGGTGATGGACAGGGAGGCCTGGTGTGCTGCGATTCATAGGGTTGCAAAGAGTTGGACACGACTGAGTGACTGAACTGAACTGAAATATCAAATAAGTAAAACAGACATATAAAAAGACTGAAGGAACTAAGGTAAAACAATAACTACTATTCTCTGGATGGTGTTGCTATGAGTTGTTAAATTGCTAAAGAGATACTTTTATAAGCTTTAAGGTTTTTAAATAATGGATATGCATAGTATTAATTAGCAGAAATCCATGACTAATATAATAAAAGTTCATTCATTGAATAGAGCTTAGCTTGAGGAGGCAACTTGAGAACACACTTCTATTTGTCTCTCCTTTCTGTAACCAAATCTAGGGACCCTCAGACTCGAGTGATGCTGCAAGTTGGATGGGATGGCCCTCAGGCCCCTAGGACTTTTATTCTCATAGTGAAGGCCCACACTGGCCCTCCTGTTTGTTAACACTCTCTGTGCATCTATATGCTGCATGACCATCAGCTCATCTGTCCTGTTAAGAAAGCCCAGGATTGATTTCCTAGAAGTCTTTCATTGGAAGGAAATCTCTCATTCATTTCAAATATTCATTGGAAAGACTGATGCTGAAACTGAGGCTCCGATACTCTGGCCACCAGATGAGAAGAGTGAACTCATTGGAAAAGATCCTGATAATGAGAAAGACTGAGGGCAGGAGGAGAAGGGGACGATAGAGGATGAGATGGTTGGATGGCATCACCAACTCAGTGGACATGAGTTTGAGCAAACTTTGGGAGATGGTGAAGGATAGAGAAGCCTGGAAGGCTGCAGTTTATGGGGTTGCAAAGAGTCAGACACAACTGAGCAGCAGAGCAACAACCACAAAAGGAAGCCCAATATCATCTCAACCATTATATGCCAGCTTATAAGTGGTTCAGGCTATCATGTACTAAACATCTAGGAGCTACTGCATTCAGCAAGTGTCTCATACATCTTCTCTAAAATCTTAACCTGCTCAGTTCTGCCTCTTCCCAGGATGAAGATAGCATGGAAAAGTAAAAAAAAAAAAAGTAGCTTGATAAGGTCATAGGACTCTGCAGTTTTGTTTTTTATTTTAAAATTTATCTTTTTGTTATTAAAATGTTTGGGGCCATTAAATAAGATTTAGCATGAGTTCTTTGATTATTTTGGTTCCCCCATAGTTTAGTCTGTGGTTAAGAGTGCCTAAGAACCCAGGCTCAAATACTGGTCTCTTCAACTCAGGGTAGACTTAGCAAGTCATTTTGCCTCTCCAAGTATCACATCCTTGGTACCAAAAGAGTAATAACTATCATGGCTTTGAAGGGTCACCATGAGTTTCTGTCACCTAGGTAAAGCCCCTTTTCCACAGCACTTAATCAATGAGAACATTCTTTCCTTCCATCTCCCATTATAAGTCCAGGTGGATTTACAGAGTAAGTCCACATTGAGTTCCCTCAACAGAGTCTTTGCTACCATTGAAGGGCTTCTAGACAGAATTCCAGACTGGCTTTATCTAGATGAGCAGACACTCTTCTTATTAATGTTGCCTCCTTTGAGAATGTACACTGCAGAGAATTCAAGAGCTAGGGTTGTGTGTTTCTCTGTCCTGAGGTACTTTCCCCAGGACTATGCAGTCACCTTTTTATTTCTCAGACACCTCTGCCACTTCCTTTCATCTCAGGGCCCGGTAGAAGAGAGTTTGATTGGACCTGTCAGCATCTCTAAGGAGGCCACTTGAAAGTCATTTGAAGAATTCCCACACCCAGGAGCATCCCAGAGCAACTGGGAAGATCCAGGCAGCCTTGGAACTTGTGGCCATGTCTTTCCCCCAGATTTCTGGCTTTTTAATGAAAAAGGGCCTGGTCTCTGTGGAATTGTCAAAGGCTTTTTTTCTTATGTGGGTTAGGGGTCTTGCAACTAATCAAAGTAGTAGAAAATCCCACACAGACTAATTGGATAGGAGGTTCTTTTTCTGCACTGAGCATTGTCATCATTAGTTATAATACTGAAAAACAAAACAAAACAGAATATGTGGAAAATAATATCAAATACTATGGCACTAACGGTAAGGACTCAAATGCCAGTGCAAGAGACAGAAAAGATGCGGGTTCGATACATGGGTCTGAAAGATCCCCCAGAGTAGGGCATGGCAACCTACTCCAGTATTCTTGACTGGAGAATCCCATGAACAGAGGAACCTGGAAGTCTACAGTCCATAGGCTAAGTGTCGAACATAACTGAATAGATTTAGCATGCACGTGTCAAATTCTTAATATGTTCCAAGGACTCTGCTAGATGCATTACCTATCTGATATTGACCTTCTACAAGATACATATCACTACTCTGCAAGGTAAAAATTACGTGTGCCATTTAGAGATGGGGAAACAGGTTCACAGAGATTAAATGACTCCAAAAGTCAACTTGACAGAGGATCCCAGGTTAAAATTTAGGTCTTTTTATTTCAAATTCCATGTTCCTAAAAAAATGAATCTAACTGCCTCTCTGTAAACAGAAAGATAGTTTGAAGGAGGAGAAATATAGGCAGTCTCTAATACTAAGAGCCAAGATATGGGGAGAAAAAAGTTTCTCTGGGCTGATGTTGAGTTAAAAGGTTCTTGCTGGTATGAGCCACAGTTAAACCGGTACCAATTAGAGTCAAGTGTAATGAAAAATAAATACAGCTGAGCTGTTAGACTGGCTGCTATGGTCCAGCATCTGTCAGCACTTCTATTATATGCTGAGTTTTTTCAAGGAATTATAAGAGCTGTAAAAATGTGTGCTATGGTGGAACTTGGCAGAAAAAAAAGTTTCCATTTAAAGAGCTTTTCAAATATATTTTCTGAAGTTTTAAAAAATTAGGGTTTGACACTTTAGTCATGAAGTTAGCAACCATTTAAATACCCAGTACATTTTAGTCAACTGCTGGGATGAAAAAGTACTCAACATCAGGACACATGCCTTCATGAGGCTTCCCTCTGCCTCCACTGGGGGCTTCTGCCTTGGTACATTGACCCCTGCTGTTCTCATTGATCTCTGCAGTAGCTGGAAACGTATACCAGGAGCAGCCTCAGTGTTTCAGAAGACAGAAGATGAGGCTGTGTGTGCATGAGTGCTAGGTTGCTTCAGTAGTGTCTGATCCTTTGCAACTCCCTAATAGTAGCCTGCCAGGCTCTTCTGTCCATGGAATTTTCCAGGCAGGAATACTGAAGCCAGTTGCCATTTCTTCCTCCAGGGGGATCTTCCCAACCCAGGGATTGAACCCATGTCTCTTACATCTCCTGCTTTGGCAGGCAGGTTTTTACCAGTAGCATCACCTGGGAAGGTCAAGGAGGATGTGAGGATGTAATGACCCAGTCAAGACCCTGGTTCCTAATGCTGGAGAGTGGTTTTATCTGATGCACTGAAATGTTCATCAGAAACCCTATCTAGACCAGAACTCAGCTTTGTTGAAATGATCCCAGGCTCGAGGCTGACAAGCATCTTGGTGAGGGTTTGACAAAGAGGCTGGAGTTAAGGATGTGGTGTAAGAAAATGTAGGTGCTTATCCAGTCTGGCTGCAGAAAAAGGAGAGTCAAAAGGTCTTGTTCTGATTTTAATTACTTAGAAGCACTCTAGGCTTGAAGATAGAAGATTGTGGGGCCTTAGTATAAATATTTGTGCTCCCAGAAATTTTTATTTTGAAATTCTACCCAGAAAAGTGATATTAGTAGGTGGGACCTGGGAAGGTGATTAGGTTATGAGGGTGGAGTCCTTATGAATGGGATTAATGCCCTTCTAAGAGACTCCACAGAGCTCCCTAGCACCTTCCACTCTGTTAGGATGCGACCAAAAGTCTGAAACCCAGAAGAGGACCCTCAGCTGACCCTCTGATCTCAGACTTCTGTCCTCCAGGCTATAAGAATTAAATTCCTTTTGTTAATGAGCCACTCAGTCTGTGATGTCTGATTAGAGCAATTGCAAGGACTGCGACACATAGGAAGGGTGGCCTCTAGCTCTGTCGTCACCCTATTTTATGACAATGTGCATGCTGCCTAATCACTCTGAAACTTAGTCAATATAATTCTCAATAGAAGTTATCATCTTTCTATAAATCTCAGCTGTATGGGATAAAAGGAGCATGTGTATAGAAGTACTATGTAAACTTTAAAGAGCCATGCAGATGTAATGAATGATAATCATAATGAAGCATTTGTTATCTTTTCCTAAGTTATTTTCCCAATAGCCAGACATTTTGAAGAAGAGAAACAAGGATAAGTCCTGTTTTCTGCAACTAAAACCCTGAACAACAGTTGGGCCAAAAGATATATTGACAGATGTCACAATGAAGGCAGATGGGGTTAAAGCCAGGATTCAGTGGGCTGAAAACTAGCAGCCTACTCCTAGTTTTACCAGGAAAGTTCTGGGAAAAGAGTTCTTGCTAAACGCCACCCAAGAGCCTCAATTATCTGCCATTTAACGGTCTTGGTGTCTCCTGTTGTAAGTTTACAGCTCGTGCCATAGTCTGGCCTCAGATCGTGCTTCTGCATAAATCAGATGGGGAGAGACCCACAGAAGTACAGGATACAGGTCAAGTACAGGGTCTTCCTGTGGAGCTTACTAAAATGCAGAGACTCTGTCCTTCCCACTCTGTAGGCAATGGCCCTGGAATCTGACTTTCTGAGAAACTCTTCAGAGTGTTCTGTTAGAAGCAGGCTACACTTTGAGAATCACTGAATTTAGACTTCTCTGAAATGGCCACATGAACCCAAATGTCAGAGTTAGATCTCTAATATAATGCCCTCAGTTTCAGTTCAGTTCAGTTTCTCAGTAGTGTCCAACTCTTTGAGACCCCATGGACTGCAGCACACCAGGCCTCCCTGTCCATCACCAACTCCTGGAGTCTAACCAAACTCATGTCCATTGAGTCGGTGATGCCATCCAACCATTTCATCCTCTGTCATTCCCTTCTCCTCCCGCCTTCAATCTCTCCCAGCATCAGGGTCTTTTCAAATGAGTCAGTTCTTCACATCAGGTGGCCAAAGTATTGGAGTTTCAGCTTCAACATCAGTCCTTCCAATGAACACTCAGGACTGATCTCCTTTAGGATAGACTGGTTGCATCTCCTTGCAGTCCAAGGGACTCTCAAGAGTCTTCTCCAACACCACAGTCCAAAAGCATCAATTCTTCAGCACTCAACTTTCTTTAGACTATAAAGAGTTGGATTCAACTCTCACATCCCTACATGACCACTGGAAAAAACATAGCCTTGACTAGACGGACCTTTGTTGGCAAAGTGATGTCTCTGCTTTTCAATATGCTGTCTAGGTTTACTGTCCTCAGTTTACTGCTGAGAAAATCGTTAAACAGGAGCAGTCAGTGTTCACTGGGCACACAGTCTGTGTCAGTGCTGTGCTCGGTGACCTCATTTAGTGTTCATGGTATGTTGGAATCCATCCACTTAGGGCATTTAGATGTATCCTGACTTGGGATCAATGCATTAACCTGCCTCTCTGCTCTAGCACCTGCTGGCTGACGTAATGAAAAGTAAAAGCAAGGAGACTGGAACCACCGCACTTTCTGTGGGGTTGTAAGAATCACCTGGCAATCATTTAACTTTGGGAATGACTTCCTCTCCCACCCTTCAGGGAGTACTTTAATGACTATCTCTCTCTTCAAGCTCCTCATACTACTCCAGCCTTTCACTTTCAAAAAAAAAAAAAAAATCCAGCTGTATTTCTAGTCTTCATTCCATTTCTTCTTTAAGAAAATTGGCAGCATAAGTCACAACCTTCCCATCTGCCAGTCACGGATTTTTCTACACTCATCCCCTCTCCAAGTCCTCTTCTCTTGTCTCTGAGAATGGGCCCCCTGTTCTACTATGTAAGGACATCCCCCCTCTCAGCCTTTGACTTGTGTCTTCCCACCATGTTGGTTTGTTAATTTCCCACTGCTCCCATCTGTGTCTTCAATCATCTTTACATCTCTCTCTTCTCAGATTCTCAACATGTTCAAGCCTCTTCCGTCCTAAAACATAACCTCTCTTGATACTTTTTCCCACTTCTATTCACCATGCAGCCTTGCTTCTTCACCTCCCAAACAAATTTCTTGAAAGAACAGTCTGTTCTCTCTCCATTCCTGCCTCCTGTCACCCTGATTATTTAACTTATATGCAGAATACATCATGAGAAACACTGGGCTGGATGAAGCACAAGCTGGAATCAAGATTGCTGGGAGAAATATCAATCACCTCAGGTATGCAGATGACACCACCTTTATGGCAGAAAGTGAAGAGGAGCTAAAAAGCCTCTTGATGAAAGTGAAAGAGGAGAGTGAAAATATTGCCTCAAAGCTCAACATTCAGAAAACTAAGATCATGACATCCAGTCCCATAACTTCATGGCAAATAGATGGGGAAACATTGGAAACAGTGACTGACTTTATTTTGGGGGCTCCAAAATCACTGCAGATGATGACTGCAGCCATAAAATTAAAAGACACTTGTTCCTTAAAAGGAAAATTGTGACCAACCTAGACAGCATATTAAAAGGTTGAGACATTACACTATTGACAAATGTCCATCTAGTTAAGGCTATGATTTTTCCAGTAGTCATGTATGAATGTGAGAGTTGGACTATAAAGAAAGCCAAGCACCGAAGAATTGATGCTTTTGGACTGTGGTGTTGGAGAAGACTCTTGAGAGTCCCTTGGACTGCAAGGAGATTCAACTAGTACATCCTAAAGGAAATCAGTCCTGGGTATTCATTAGAAGGACTGATGCTGAAGTTGAAACTCCAATACTTTGGCCACCTAATGCAAAGTGCTGACTCATTTGAAAAGACCCTGATGCTGGGAAAGATCGAGGGCAGGAGGAGAAGGGAACGACAAAGGATGAGATGGTTGGATAGCATCACTGACTCAGTGGACATGGGTTTAGGTAGACTCCGGCTGTAGGTGATGGACAGGAAGGCCTGGCGTGCTGTGGTCCATGGGGTCGCAAAGAATCGGACATGACTGAGTGACTGAACTGAACTGAACTGAATTGCTACTCAACCCATTTGAATCTCACTTCTAGTCACTTTCCTTCAGTAAAATTCATTTTACTAAGGTTACTAAGATTAGCAGTGATTTAAATCACTGGGAAAGATTTGGATTTGGCCAAATCAGTGAACATTTTTCTTCATTTGTAAGAAGAATTTATTTCATAATGTCTTTTAAAGAATAATGTATAACTGTATAGGAACTACTGCTTGATACACAGCCTGGCACAGAATAAGCATTTAATTAATGATTCCCTCTCTCCTCCTTCTCATTATTATTGTTGTTCAGTTCAGTTCAGTTGCTCAGTCATGTCCAACTCTTTGCGGCCCCATGAATCACAGCACGCCAGGCCTTCCTGTCCATGACCACCTCTTGGAGATCATCCAAACCCATATCCCTTGAGTCAGTGATGTCATCCAACCGGCTCATCCTCTGTTGTCCCCTTCTCCTCCAACCTTCAATCTTTCCCAGCATCAGGGTCTTTTCCAACGAGTCAGTTCTTCTCATCAAGTGGCCAAAGTGTTGGAGTTTCAGCTTCAGCATCAATTCTTCCAATGAATGTTCAGGACTGATTTCCTTTAGGATGACTGATTGAATTTCTTTGCTGTCCAAGGGACTCTCAAGAGTCATCTCCAACACCACAGTTCAAAAGCATCAATTCCTTGGTGCTCAGCTTTAACTCATAAATTACATGATATCATATTGTCTTACCCATCATCCTCTGACTTTTCTGCCCCCCTGACACAGGCCTTTCTTTCTTCTCTTTCTCCAAAGATCTAAGTTTCCTAGGAGTATAACTTTGTCCTCTTTCTCATCTCACTCTTCATGCCTGCCTCCACCCCCTGGTGACCTCCTGCATCCTCACCCTTTCAGTTGCCATCTACATGCTCAATAAATCTCATGTTTCTCTTGCAACGAGACCCACTCTGAGCCAGACATGTGGACAGGGCATGTCAGAGGTGCTCACAACCTGGCTGACCTCACTAAAGCTGCAGCCAGCTCCTCACTTTGTAGAAAAGCCTGGGGCACAGAAGCCCTGACTCCAACAGGATAGCAAGTGTGTGTGTGTGTGTGTGTGTGTGTGACTGTGTGTGTGTGTAAGGGGAAGCTCTGGGCTCTGCTGCCTTCTGTTAGAGATGGAGCACACTTGGCAAAAAGGGACCTTGATCATGACTGCAAGATGGCACATAGCCACCTAGAGAGAAAGGAAAGACTAGGGGAGAGGGTGCTGAGGGACAGTCTGAGCCAGCATCAGGCAGAGACGATTAAGAGAACTTTCCCAATGACTTGGAGGGCCTTGGACCCTATCTGTCAGACATCATCACAGAGACCAAATGGAATTTCAAAGCCTAAGAGATGAAGTGAACGTTTGTTTCCAAGTTCAATTCACAATGCAAATATCTTCTATGCTTAGCTTTCATCTTTCCATAAATGTGGGCAGGATGTTGGCACAGAAAAATGCCACCTCCCCAAATCTGACATAGCACAAACATGTAAATGCTCAGATTCTGGATTTAGACAGATCTAGGTTCAGACTTTGGCTCTCTTTGCTCACTGAATGCCTGTTAAATTGTTTAGCTTTTCTGAGCCTCCATCATCTGTAACACAATGAAAACACTTGCCTCAAAGAATTTACTGCTCATTAATTCAGCATTTATGGAAAGCCTAGGATGTACACAGGTGACTCAGATGTATCCTTGCTCTCAGTCTTCAGAGAACAGAAGAGGATGTGAGCACAGGCAAGACAGAGGAGCCGGGTTGGCTCTAACGAATACGGGAGAGAAAGAGGGCAAGGATTGCGCCCAGGCTACTGGTTTTGAAAACCAGGAAGATGATGGGATCATTCAGGGAGAGAAACAGGCTTAGTGTAGGGACTATGTCAGCTCAGTTCTGACCATAAGATGTGAGGAGTCTGTGGCATATCCAGGTAGAGACGCTGAGTGTGCAAGAACAATGCACCCAAATTCCAAGGAGAAACTCTGCAGTTAAAAACAAATTGTTGCAGTCCTTACCACAAAGATGATCAGTGATGCCCCAGAATGGATACTAAAGCTCAGAAAGAGCGTATTCAAAAGGTTATGTGAACTCCCAAAACACTGCCACCTGAACAAGCGCAAACAGAGGAGGAGTCATAAAAGGGTCATCACACAGGTGAGAGATGGGGAACTGGAGATTGTGGGAATATAGGAACAGAAGCAAGAAGGTCAGGAGTTTTGAACACATTTGAGGAAGGGAAGATGATGAAACACATCCACTGGACACAACAAAATATTCCTGGTGGCTCCAGCAAGAGCCAATTCAAAGAAGTAATAAAGCTGAAAGGCCTTGCCTTTGCCAAGAGAGCGCAACATCTTCTCATAGGGCCTGAGGGTGACTGGAAGGCCTAGAGAGGTTGGTAAGCAAGCAGACAACCTGACAAGATATTGCAGTATTTTCTTTCTGGTGGTTTCTAATTTGTATGTGGCACTAGAGTGACCTGTGTAAATAGCTGGGGCAAGCTTGTGTGGTGGTGGGTCTGGGATAGTGAGGGGCATTTAACACAGACTCTGGAGAGGGGCATCAGTCAGGCACTGGAAGTGTGCAAGGACTCCTGCTAGCATCGCAAACTACCAGAAGGAGGCTACCATGGGCAGTGAGGGCAACCTGCGTTTTCTGTACTCTGGCAGTGCCTCCTGGGTATGGGTGCCAAGACTACAGCTGGCAAGCTAGGGTCAGGATTTTGATGTTTCCAGGACAATCTGAAGAAAGAACAACTGAACTCGGGACAAGATGATGGATAAGGGGAAACTAAAGGGGTTAAGAAAGAGGAGGTCTCAGTGAAGCCAGATAAGTGAACTGATGAAGTAGGGAGAGGAACCGAGAAAAAGCTGAAAGGATTTAGGAGACGGTGGTCAGAGACGGGCCATCCGCAGTCACAGTTTCAGAGCTGGCCCAGTTCCAAATAACAGTGGGTTTCCAGGTGACGTCAAGAGAATGGATGGCTGAACTGAGGTAGGAGGAAAGGTGACAGAAAGTGGGCTGATCAAGGAACCGAAAGGTCGTGTGTAGCTGAGATCATTCAGGATGAGAGGTGCACTTGAGGTGGAGCGAAACCCTGAGATTTGGCAATCAAGCTCTACGGGGGAAGGAGAATGTTCAGGAAGCTGAACAGCTGGTTTGGGAAAGTCAGTATTTATCATCCAGGTATGAGATGAGCTTGTGTGTATTTGATGGGGCTACGCCTCACCCCTTCAGCACCTTTAGCTACGCGCCAATCCTCACATTTCTTGCAGTGCTGGATGAACCGGATTCTTTCCACAGCCCCTGATTGTCCTGGTGCTGGAAAAGGGAACAGCTGTCCACTCCAGTATTCTGGCCTCGAGAATTCCATGGACTATATAATCCATGGGGCTGCAAAGAGTCAGACACAACTGTGCAACTTTCACTTTCACTTGGGCTGATCACATCATCCACTATCCAGGCACAGCTCGTGAAGCCTTCAGTGATTTTACCTAGGGAGCTCTCGGTAGGGTCTTGTGTGGTTGGGAACCACCATCTCCTGTTCGACCAGGGAGGAGGGACAGGATGACTCTCCAAAGGCTACTACTTGGCCTTCAAGAGAGGTTTGGTTGGGACACAGAATGAGCCTGGCCATTGAAAACATTTTGGGGACTTGTTCATGGAGACACTGGTGCAGCAGAAAATGAGATGGAGCATTTCAAGGCCTTCAAAAGGAGTTCTACTGCCTGGCCCCATCCTGGAAGTCCATCCCCAGATATGGCTTCTCTGTACACAGACCCCAGGCCTGGGCCTGGTTGGTGGGTGGATTCTGACAGAGGCCTCAGTTGCTCACAGATGGGGCTTAAAGTTCAAGTGATAACTGGATGGTGACTGTTTGTCTCTGGACAACACTCGGCACAAAAAAGGTGGCACTTTTTTCTACAAGGCAGCAAATGTGGACAAATATTAGCTCTTGGAAATAAAGGGGGGAAGTTATTCATTCACTCAGCAGCATTTTCCAAGCCATCAATCTTCCGGGGGATTTCTATGGCTTTAATCATCAAGGTTGTTTATTTGGAGCAATTTCTGAGAGAATAAAAGTACCTTTGGCCTTTATCTGCTGTCATCAAAGCATCCATTAGGGGCTGGAGCACTGTGGGGAGGCTCAAGGGATTATTCAGAGAGGTTTTCTGCAAGCACAGGAATTCTGCTTTTTCACCTCCCCAGTGTGGCAGTCGAGTCAAAACTGTAATCTGAAAGGTTGGGTTTATCATCAGGTTTAGACCATTTGAACAGGATTTTGTTCAAGGCAGACCTACAGATAAAAGCACTATAAGAGGCTATGAACAAAGGCCTGTCTGCCTGAAGAAACGGTGTGGTTTCTGACAGTCCCAGGCCTCGGTGTGCTACCCAGCATGGGGCAGAGGCACCCAGCACCTGTGAAATTTCAGGGTGCCACCTTCTGGGCAGGGTCCCTGGAGAGAAGTGGGGTAGGGCTGACTATTGCCCACCCTGCGAGAAGTTGACTGCTTGTTTCGCTGGGAGAGCTGGAAGTGTGTGAGAGTGAGCTGAAGGTGTGTGAACCTGTGCCTCAATATGCATACACCCACACGTACCACCTGTACACACACGCCACATGCACACACACACACACCCCACACCATACATGCACACAGTACACATACATATGCACACACATGTACTCTATAGAACTGCGTACATCCCCCACAGGCATGCATCCCTCACACAGGCGCACACCACTTGTACGTGCGTGCACACACCCTTACACACCCTCGCTACTTCAAGCTCTAACCGCACAGTCTCCAGGGTCTCCAGTCCCCTCCAGCTGAAACTCAGTCGGGCACTTCCCCCTCATCCCCCTCCACTCTACCTTGCTGCCGGCCCTTCCTCTGTCTTCCAGGGCAAATCTCACTTTTTCAGATCTCTCAGCCCAGCCCCATCTTAGACATGGACCCCTCCAGATGACTCCAGGGACCCCTTTCTGGAGCTCTCCTGGGCCCTGCTCCCTCAATGGCTCGCTCTGGGTGGCTGGGAACCTCTGCGGACTGGAGAACACAGGGCAGCCCCCCACTTCTCGGCCTGGCGGGGGGTGAGGACAGCTCTCTGCAGCTTCCTCTGAGCTGCTGTCAGCATTTTGCTGTGTCAGCTGCGGCTCATGGAAAAGCCAGGTCAGCAGTCATCTGCACGGGAGCACACGTGCACATGCACACACACCACAGAGAGGCACACACCTGCATACAAACACAAACCACACACATGCGCCCACACATCATACCAGCTGCACACAAGATATACACAGCACACCAGATACACACTCAACATAGATACACACACACAACACAGAGGTACATACAATGCACACACATGCACCACAGAAACATCTATATTCACATGCATCTCAGAAACATCCACCCATCCATCCATTCATCTATACACACACACCCATAGACATTTACACACACATAAACCCATGCCAGGCTTCCCTGGTGGCTCAGTGGTAAAGAATCCGCCTGCAGTGCAGGAGACCAGGGTTCGCTTCCTGGGTTGGGAAGGTCCCCTGGAGGAAGGCATGGCAAACCCCTTCCAGTATTCTTGTCTGGAGAATTCCATGGACAGAGTCTCAGTTCATGTAACAAAGAGTTGGACACAACTGAAGCAGCTAAGCAGCAGAAGCAGCAAACCTATGCCGTGAGGACGTCTACACACTCACATACCACACTCACACCACCGGGGTGTCTATACAAATATACACAGTACTGGTGCCCAACAAAGATACCTGCACATACAAGACATCACACGCCAACAACACAGTGACGTGCACACGCACACATGTGCCTGCATTGTCTCCCACACAGAGAGGAAACTCCTCAGGCCCTGATTATACACGAAAACATGGACACACATGACCACTCACACATTCCCGGGGCCCCCACAAATAGACACATCACAGGCACTTATTGGCACACACCCAGAAATGTAAACCCACATGGAGCCCCCAAGCCGGCTTGTGTCAGAAGTATTTCTGGAATGGCTCAGACCTGGAAGAGAGAAGGGCAGGTCTGCACCTGCTGGGTTCAACAAGAGAGGCAGAGGGTGTCAGAGTGGGATCTCTCAGACCCTGAAGATCACAGGACAGCAGGTGGCAGCCCCAGATTGGAAAGTGAACTTCCCTCCTGTGGATGGGCAGAGGTGCTGAGGCTGGAGATGGAAGAAGGTCATGAGCCCTGCAGGGTGGGTCTTAGCTCAGGCCCCCTTCTGCCTATCTCCGTGGCTGTGAGCAAGAATCTCCCAGTTGCAAACCTCAGGGTCCCTATCTGTAAAATGGAGCTAATGTGAAAAACAAACAGAGGACAGGAAGGTAAGGGTGCTTGAGAGCATCAAAGCTGTGATAGCGCTATCTTTGTTATTTTCATGGTGGCTTCTTGTCTGAGCTGGACTGAGCAAGTCCAGGGCTCTGGCCTCCTCTCTTTTTTCTTCAGGGACATGATTTTTTTCAACAGTGTTTTCAGGATAATCTATTTTCATTTTCTGGACTCACTGGGGTCCCTGAGTAAAGAGTGAGAGGAAACAAGGGAGATGTGGCTGGGTAGGAGGTTTTGGGGGCCAGACTCTGAATGCACAGGGGATGCTTTGGGGTGCTGGAGGCTGGTGAGGTGCCTGCCCCGTCATGGAATCAGCTCTTTCCATGGCACCCATGTATGCAATAAAGGTTTGCTAAATTGCTAAGGACTGATGCTGAAGCTGAAACTCCCAATACTTTGGCCACCTGATGTGAAGAGCTGACTCATTTGAAAAGACCCTGATACTGGAAAAGATTGAAGGCAGGAGGATAAGGGGTCAACAGAGGATCAGATGATTGGATGGCATCACCAACTTGATGGACATGAGTTTGAGCAAGCTCCAGGAGTTGATGATGGACAGGGAGGCCTTGCGTGCTGCAGTCCATGGGGTTACAGAGCCAGGACACCACTGAGCGACTGAACGGAACTGAACTGAAATTGGTAAGCTGAAGTGTATCTCCTGTTTCGCTCACTGGCTGGAAACTCTATGGGCAAAGGAAAAGGCACAAGGAAGCTGAGTTAACGCCATATGTCACAAGAGAGATGTGCTAGAAGAGGGCTATGGAATTCTAGGGGAAGGAAGTCACATCTGTTAAAAAGTCTTGTGAAAGAAGCCCTACTCTTGGGCTGGGTCAGGTAGGATGCATGGGACAGTTTGCTTGCTGTCTTCCACCCTGTGAAATGGTACTTGTTCCATTTTGGATCCTTCAGAACTTGTCACTGCTATGCATCGAGTCCCTGCAGGCAGCTCATGGGCCTGCATAGACCCTCTCCATTTCCCCTCGGCAAGGAGACGGGCTCATAGCGGGGCTGCTGGCTGCTTCTACTTAGGGCCATTTGATTCCTAAGCAGAGTCAACAGATGCCTCTTGGAAGTCCACACTCTTACTTAGTACACAGCACCAGCACCATGATGCTCTCACCATGCCACAGTGATGCTCTGTGTCTGTCTTTCCCTCAAGACTGTGAGCTCCGTGACCAGCCAAGGGTTCCCTGGTAGCTCAGCTGGTAGAAAATCTGCCTGCAATGCAGGAGACCCTGGTTTGATTCCTGGGTTGGGAAGATCCCCTAGAGAAGGGACAGGCCACCCACTCCAGTACTTGGTCTTCCCTGTGGTTCAGATGGTACAAATCAGCGTCATTTCCTGTCATGCCTGGTCTGCAGCAGGTAGTAGTCCCCAGAGAAGGCTTGCTAAGGACTGAATGAGGTGACAAGCCGTGGTGGCCTAGCTGGAGCTGGTGGCGCAGAGCTCCCTGGATGGATGGTGGCTGTTTTCAGATTCCCTATTCCAGCCCTCAGCTGCACTGAGGGGACTGACACCTCTGCTTGGAAATTGGTTGAGGAAGCAGAGTTTGGGAAACAGCCTTTCATATCCAGATGCACACTCCATTAGCAGCAGAGGAAGTTTGCTCTTTTTATTTTGGTGAGGGTTAAAAGCAGACTGCTGTCCTCGTGCAGGCAGATGGCTTTTGGGGAGGCAGACCAGGCCCCAGTGGGCAACAGGGGAACAGCAGCCAGTATTCTGCTTCCAGTCTGTGACTGGAAAGTGGTGGATGGAGTGGTAGAAGACGATGAACCGGACACGAAATTGATCTTCAGAATATACAATAGTTCAATATTAAAAAAGAGAAACAACCCTAATTGAAAAATGGGTAGAGGACTGAAAAAGATATTTCTCCAAATAAGTCACAGATGTCCAAAATGCACATGAAATGATACTCAACATTGCTAATTGTTTTGTTACTGTTTAGTCACTAAGTTGTGTCTGCCTCTTTTGCAACCCCATAGACTATAGCCCAACAGGCTCCTCTGAAGTTCACTGTTCAAGTACTGTTGAAGCCTGGCTTGGAGAAGTTTGGGCATTGCTTTGCTAGCATGTGAAATTGTGCAGTACTTTGAATATTCTTTGGCATTGCTTTTCTTTGGGATTGGAATGAAAACTGACCTTTTCCAGTCCTGTGGCCACTGGTGAGTTTTCCAAATTTACTGGCATATTGAGTGCAGCACTTTCACAGCATCATCTTTAGGATTTGAAGTAGCTCAATGGGAATTCCATCACCTCCTCTAGCTTTGTTCATAGTGATGCTTTCTAAGGTCCACTGGACTTCACATTCCAGGATGTCTGGCTCTAGGTGGAGTGATCACACCATTGTGGTTATCTGGGTCATGAAGATCTTTTTGTACAGTTCTTCTGTGTATTCTTGCCACCTCTTCTTAATCTCTTCTGCTTCTGTTAGATCCATACCATTTCTGTCCTTTATCGAGCCCATCTTTGCATGAAATGTTCCCTTGGTATCTCTAATTTTCTTGAAGTGATCTCTGGTCTTTACCATTCTGTTGTTTTCCTCTATTCCTTTGCATTGATCACTGAGGAAGGCTTTCTTATCTCTCCTTGCTATTCTTTGAAACTCTGCATTCAAATGAGTGTATTTTCCTTTTCTCCTTTGCCTTTAGCTTCCCTTCTTTTCTCAGCTATTTGTAAGGCTCCTCAGGCAATCGTTTTGCCTTTTTGCATTTCTTTTCCTTGGGGATGGTCTTGATCACAGCCTCCTGTATGATTATACAGTGGAAGTGAAAAATAGATTTAAAGGATTAGATCCGATAAAGTGTCTGAAGAACTATGGACAGAGGTACCCGACATTGTATATTTCAGTAAAATTTTTTTAAAAAGGAAAACATAACTTGGCATATGGCAGATATTAAAAGGTAAAGATTGTTACTATTATTATTGTCATTTTATTTGTATGAACAGTAACTCTTAGAAATTCACATGACATTTGGTTCACAGGACTTGTAAAAACTGAAAATTTTATTTTAAGAAAGAAACAGCTATTTTATCTTCATTAAAGTCACCATGAACTTATTGTTTATTAAAGAGATTACATTCACCTTATAAGGGTCTGTTTTATAATTTATAAAATAAATACAACAATTAGATCAGTTTCCAAATTTAAATGAGATGTAATTTTCAGATTCTAACTAGCCATAAGATCTGCATTTATGCACAGAGGTGTGAGTATTTGTATGTAACCCTATATAATATATATCCATCTATAAAATGCATACCAGAGCTATTTATGACCTGAAAATCATACCGAACACTATAGATGCTAAACTAGACTTCAGTTCAGTTGCTCAGTTATGTCTGAGTCTTTGTGATCCCATGGACAGCAGCATGCCATGCTTTCCTGTCCATTAACAACTCCTGAGCTTGTTCAAACTCATGTCTTCTGAGCCAAAGATGCCATCCAACCATCTGATCCTCTGCCATCCCCCTCTCCTCCTGTTGTCAGTCTTTCCCAGCATCAGAGTCTTTTCCAATGAGTCAGTTCTTCCCATCAGATGGCCAAAGTATTGGAGCTTCAGGCTCAGCATCAGTCCTTCCAATGAATATCCAGGGCTGATCTCCTTAAGATGGACAGGTTGGATCTCCTTGCAGCCCAAGGGATTCTCAAGAGTCTTCTCCAACACCACAGTTCAAAAGCATCAATTCTTTACTGCTCAGCTTTCATGATGGTCCGACTCTCACATCTATACCTGACTATTGGAAAAACCATAGTTTTGATGAGATGGACCTTTGTTGACAAAGTAATGTTTCTGTTTTCTGATGCTGTCTAGGTTTGTCATAGCTTTTCTTCCAAGGAGCAATCATCTTTTAATTTCATGGCTGCAGTCACCATATGCAGTGATTTTGGAGCCCTCCAAAATAAAGTCTGTCACTGTTTCCACTGTTTCCCCATGTATTTACCATGAAGTGATGAGAACAGATGTCATGATCTTAATTTTTTGAATGTTGAGTTTTAAGCTGGCTTTTTCACTCTCCTCTTTCACTTTCATCAAGAGACTCTTTAGTTCCTCTTCACTTTCTTCCATAAGGGTGGTTTCATCTGCATATCTGAGGTTATTGACATTTCTTCCCACAATCTTGACTCCAGCTTGTGCTTCATCCAGCTGGGCATTTCACATGATGTGAGTCATATAAGTTAAATAAGCAAGGTGACAATATACAGCCTGACGTACTCCTTTTCCTATTTGGAACAAGTCTATTGATGCATGCCCAGTTCTAAATTTTGCTTCTTAATTTGCATACAGGTTTCGCAAAGGCAAGTAAGGTGGTCTGGTATTTCCATCTCTTTAAGAATTTTCCACAGTTTGTTGTGATCCACACAGTCAAAGGCTTGGGCATAGTCAATGAAGTAGAAATATGTTTTTCTGGTATTCTCTTGCTTTTCCTATAGCCCAGTGGATTTTGGCAATTTGACCTCTGGTTCCTGTGCCTTTTCTAAATCTAGTTTAAACATCTGAAAGTTCTCGGTTCACATACTATTGAAGCCTGGCTTAGAGAATTTTGAGCATTGCTTTGCCAGCATGTGAAATTAGAGCAATTGTGTGGTAGTCTGAACATTCTTTGTCATTGCTTTTCTTTGGTATTGGAATGAAAACTGACTTTTTCCAGTCCTGTGGCCACTGCTGAGTTTTCTAAATTTGCTGGCATATTAAGTGCAGCACTTTCACAGCATCATCTTTTAGGATTTGAAATAGCTCAACTGGAATTCCATCACCTCCATTATTTTTGTTTGTAGTGATGCTTCCTAAGGTCTACTTGACTTCACATTCCAGGATGTTTGGCTCTAGGTGAGTAATCACACCATTGTAGTTACCTGGGTCATGAAGATCTTTTTGTACAGTTCTTCTGTGTATTCTTGCCCCCTCTTCTTAATCTCTTCTGCTTCTGTTGGGTCCATACCATTTCTGTCCTTTATTGTGCCCATCTTTGCATGAAATGTTCCCTCGGTATCTCTAATTTTCTTGAGGTGAACTCTAGTCTTTCCTGTGCTTTTGTATCCCTCTATTCCTTTGCACTGATCACCGAGGAAGGCTTCCTTATCTCTCCTTGCTATTCTTTGGAACTCTGCATTAAGATGAGTATATCTTTCCTTTTCTCCTTTGCCTTTAGCTTCCCTTCTCTTCTCAGCTATTTGTAAGGCTCCTCAGACAATCATTTTGCCTTTTGTATTTCTTCTTCTTGCAGATGGTTTTGATCACTATGTCCTGTATAATGTTCCACATTTCCACCCATAGTTCTTCAGGCATTCTATCTATCAGATCTAATCCCTTGAATCTATTTGTCACTTCCACTGTATGATATAGGGATTTTATTTATATCTTAATTGAATAGTCTAGAGGTTTTCCCTACTTTCTTCATTTAAGTCTGAATTTTGCAATAAGAAGTTCGTGATCTGAGCCAGTCAGCTCTGAGTCTTGTTTTTCTGACTGTATAGAGTTTCTCCTTTTTTCAGCAGCAAAGTACATAATCAATCTGATTTTGGTATTGACCATCTGGTGATGTCCATGGGTAGAGTCATTTCTTGTGTTGTTGGAAGAGGGTGTTGCCAAGAGAACACTGGTCATAGCTAACTAGACTTAGCTAGTGCTTATTTGCCTTGTATGCCAACTTACTGTCTGATGCTGATTGTATTTAATGTAATATAAAACCTAATATAGAGACATTGATAAATATACAGAAAATATATGGATATATGCAGTTACAAAATATGAAAACGTGTTTATTCCAGGTCAAATTATTTTCAGGTGCTCATGTCTTAGGGGAGCCCACTGTGGGAAACCAAACTAAAATATTTGCCCTGATCACAATTCCAGGGGCTGAGCAGACATGAGCTACATTTATGGGCAGTGACATGGAGCCCCATAGAGATGCTTAAATGAAGGTGCCAGAGAGCCAGAGGTCTAAATTTCCTCACTTGCAGTTGACCCACAGCAGGGCTGTGGTTTGTCAGAGCACGATTAGGTCCTGTAACCTTGAGGGTGAGAATCACTTGACCCCCAGAGGACAACTCTGTACAAGCAACTGGCAATCCACTCAGTGTGGCTGGGAACTTACTTCACTTATCGACTTAAAATCTCTCTTTCTGTAATTCCTGGCCATTTCCTTTCCTTCTCTCCTCCTGGAGCCTGGAAGAGCAGGTCACGACCTTTCTTACACTTAGGCTCAGCCCAGCAGAAGCCATAAAGATAACCGCCAGCTCTTCAAAGTGGACCAGGTCCCTGGTAAGTCTGCAGAGGGGTTTTCCCAGCACTTTAGAGAAAAGGGCTGGGGCAGCAGCTCTGCTGATCCAGCTGGGGACCATTACAGGGATGGGGCAAGGCTGAAACCAGAACTTCAGGGGATGAAAAGGCACTTCAAAGTGACACCTTTGCTGAGGATCCTCAGGGTAGGCTGAGATGTATAAGACATGAGTCTATGAAGTTGCCTTCTTGGAAGAAAATTGCACTGAAGGAAGTCCATTTTAGTTGGCTTGAGAAGTTTTCCAAAGTCCACTTTTGGTTTGGAAAGATGAGCATGGAGCTGAGGGTAGAATCCAATATACATTTGAGAACTCATTTGGAAGACATTTCAGCCCACTGACATTTAAACTAATATAAAATCATTATTGAAAGATACTTGCTCCTCGGAAGAAAAGCTATGTCTATGACAAACCTAGACAATGTATTAAAAACAAGAGATTTTTGCTAGCAAAGGTCTGTATAGTCAAAGCTATGGTTTTTCCAGTAGTCATGTGTGGATGTGAGAGTTGGACCATAAAGACTGAGCACCGAAGAATTGATACTTTTGATCTGTGGAGAAGACTCTCAAAAGTCCCTTGGATTGCAAGGAAATCAAACCAGTCAATTCTAAATTGGGAAATCAATCCTGAATATTCATTGGAAGGACTGATGCTGAAGCTAAAGCTCCCATACTTTGGCTACCTGATGCAAAGAGCTGACTCATTGGAAAAGACCCTGATGCTGGGAAAGACAGAAGGTGGAAGGAGAAAGGGACGACAGAGTGTGAGATGGTTGGATGGCATCACCAAGTCGATGGACATGAGTTTGAGCAAGCTCAGAGAGATGGTGAGGACAGGGAAGCCTGGTGTGCTGCAGTCCATCGGGTCACAGAGAGTTGGACACGACTGAGTGACTGAACAACACCAACAGCTACACATTCCGGTGCTTCCCAGATGGCTCTAGTGGGAAAGAACATGCCTGCTGGTGCAGGAGACATAAGAGACGTGGGTTCAATCCCTGGGTGGGGAAGAGCCTCTGGAGGAGGGCATGGCAACCTACTCCAGTATTCTTTCCTGGAACATTCGATGGAAAGGAGTGTGGCTGACTACGGTCCACAGAGTCACAAAGAGTCAGACACAACTGAAGTGACTTAGCATGCACACACGCACTACACATTATAAAATGGATAGCTGGCGGGAAGTTGCTGTATAACACAGGGAGCCCGGTCTGGAGCTCTGTGATGACCTAGAGGGGTGAGATGTGGGGAGGAGGGAGGCTCAAGAGGAGGGTGGCACAAGTAGAATTACTGTGATTCCTATTGTTGTGTGGCAGAAACAAATGCAACCGTGTAAAAATTTAAAACATCTTACTACACATTATAAATGCATATATACTTATATCTGCATATCTAATAAATAAGATACAAAGAACAGAGTTTCTATCTTGAACATCTACTATGTGCCAGGCCTTTAATATTTATTATCTCAATCAATCTTCACTAAAATTATAATATCAATAGCAAATCCATTTTATGGATGTGGGAACTGAGGATTTGAGAGTTTAACTTGCCAAATGCAAAACTGGGTTTCAGTCTTGGAGTCCTGACTCCAGTGCCCACTGCTTCTACCAGGGCTATCAGGAAGCACGCAACTTCAGCTGCGGACAGATCAGGTTTAAATTATGGACCTCTGCCACACTCCTGCTAATGCTGTTCTGAATTTTTGCTTTTAATTGACACTATATCAAATTTTGAAAGTGTATGTGTTTTATGTGGAAAATGGAAAGTTTCAAGAAGGATATTGCTGTTCTCCATAAGCTACCTAATTCTGCTTGCTAATACTTAGAGCTATCTATATACCAGTGCATATTATACTCATATAACATAATGATGTATTTGACCTATGTTTATTTTGTGCTGGAGATGCAAGTGATGCAGGTTCAATCTCTGGGTCAGGAAGATCCCCTGGAGGAAATGGCAACCCACTCCAGTATTCTTGCCTGGAAAATTCCAAGGACAGAGAAGCCTGGTGGGCTACAGTCCATGGAATCCCAAAGAGTGGGACGAGACTGAGCATGCACGCATTCACTATGAGCCGTTGTAGGGAAGACAGCAGTTAAGTAATTTACAAATGTCCCTAACTTCCTGTAGCTGACAATGAAATGATAGGGATGAATTCTTAATGACCCTCCTTTCCTGGTGAGGTATTTTGTTTGTAGGTGGAGGGAACTCAGGTTGACTGCTCCCTGGATGGGGATTCATATTGTCTCGCCTATTTAGCCAAACAGTGGCCTGTCCTTAGGTACCTTGGGAGCTAGGGATTCAGGCACTGCCAAGCCAGACTGCACTTTCCTTTCCTCTCATTGTGGCCTCTCTGATGAATGGGCTCCCATCTGCTTAGGCTGGCTTTTTCCATTTTGCCAGTATCATGCCAAATGCTTGTCTTAGGCCTCACGTCGTCACTCAGTGTTATTTGCAGAGAGGGAATGAGCCTGTCTGTCTCTGTCTCATCTCAGTTTTAAAAACTCCTTGGGAAAGGCACTGAATGGTCCACTTTGGGTCATGTGTCCACCCCTGGATCTGCCCAAGATGGAGAATGAAGCCGAATCTGTAAGAAGATGAAGCTCTGCTGGACCACTCAGGGTGGGAGAGCAGCGTTTCCCCAGAAGGGGACCGTGATGGGTGAACAATACATGTCCACTACAAATGGTCATTCCTTTAATATTCTACCACATACAATGGGCTTTTATGGATGGTACCCTACTGAACTAACCCCATCAGCTTTGTCAGACAGAAATGATTATCCTCACTTGACAGATGAGGAAACTGATGTCAAGGAGGGAAAGCTGGGCCAGAGGTCACACAGCTAAGCAGCTGAGTCAGAATTCAAATGCTGATTTTCTGGCTTCAAATTTCAGATTATGAAGGAGAGTGAAAAGCCCTCTGAATTTCCAAAGACAGGTTTAGTCGTGCTTTGTATAATTCAAAGGCTACATGTTTTCTCGTGTGTGGATGCCTTGAACACTGGTAATTCTGATACAGCTTTCATAACAGTTCTCAATGAACAAATGTATTGGGTCAGTAAGAAACCCTGTTCCACAGCCAAGCTAAGAAAGCAAATATTTTGCAAATTACATGGTAATTTTAGGTGGTATGCAACAAAGAGCCTTAACTGGATTTTTCTCAACCATCCACTTCATCACTGTCGGAAATTCTCCAACATCCATCATGGCTGTACGTCAAAACTTTTTGTTTGTTTGTTTGTTTATTGAATCTCTTTCTAAAGCAAGGATTGAAGCAGGATTCCAGTAACATTTATTCTCTCATCCATCTATTCATCGATCCACTCATCCATCCAAACAACCATGAACACATCCATCTATTATGACATGTATTCATTCGAAAGTTTATTTACCACATGTTTTATGCCAGCCATGGAGCTGACTGATGAATAGAATAGAGATAATAGAACACAAACCCTTTCTTCACAGAGCTCTCAGTCAAGGTTGGGCGACATCATTTACTAACAAATAACTCTCATACCAGAGGCTACTCTACTGGGGCCACCTAGAATTCTGAGAGTGAGTAAATGAATGCACAGTAGGGAGCAGAATGGTCCCAGGCCAACAGGACCTATGATTCCATATGGCATTAATATATTAAAGAAAAAGTTACCAGGAGAAGGACCATGATTGTAGAAAAGCAAGATTACAAGAGACACATATTAGAATCCATCAGACACTGGTATGTATCTGGGCCCTCAATCACCGATTCTTTTTGGAGGCTTGAGATCTTCTGCTATCATTTAAAACTTGCTCTGGAGAAGTTGTTCCATATTCTGATGAGTTTTTGATGTGTTTGTGGGGAGGCAGGTGTTCTCCCAGTCTTATTCCTCTGCCATCTTCTCCACCCAATCACTGATTCCTTATGGTGGCTGCCCTTCTCAGGACTGACATGTCTTACCTCCTCAACTTCAGGTTTCCCCAAGTCATTCTACTGAGTTAGACTAACCGAACAACCTTTGTGGAAATGATTTTAATTCCAAGATGCCAGAATTCCAGGATGAGGCAGAGAGTGGAGTACTGCAAATAGGGTTCATAAGTACTTTCACACCTGCAACTGCATATTCTCAATTATCAATGGATAGATTAGCATTCTAATTTATTTATCTATCTTTTGTACTTTTGGTTAATTTGACTCTGTCACCAGGTTCAAGACTAAGGACCCAACAGACCAAGATTAAAACTCTGCAACAAGAGTGTTCAGTTGAGGTACTGTCTTTAAGGAGTCCTGCCAGAAACCAGATAACCCACCTAGAAAATATTTTATCTACATCATAACTTCATCTTCATTTCTTTTCACATGTACCTTCTCTCCTGGTTCATCAGGACATGGCCGATGCCATGTCTGGATGAAGTCATTCAGACAAGTGGAGGAGGAGGTGCAAACTCTTGACGAGATTAAAATAGATGTTGATGGGAAGCGGAATTTGAGCTGAGCCTCGAATGTGAGTATGATTTTGACAGGCAGAGAATGTACTACACTCCAGGCTGGGGGAAGCACGTGAACCACTGCATGGAGGTCAAGGGCAAGGCATGTTCAGAGAGATGTGCCTGAGGAGGAAGTAGAAGCTCTAAGAGTTAGCAGATGAGGATAGAAATGTGGACTGGCTTGGTATTGTGGAAATTTGCAGTGCCACATTAAGGACTTTGGCTTTTCTCCTGGGGAAGTAGAGAGAATGATGTGATCAGATTAATATTTTTGCATGATCATCCCAGGAGTAGTAGGAAAAATGCTCTGGAGCCTGGAGACAGAATCCAGCTGAGGTCTGTTGCATAGGTCCAGGATAATCAGTTTCTAATCTTTGAAGCAGAATGAAACTCTCTGAGGCTTCTGGGATGCTTTTTATACATGAGATCAGATTTGCTTCTTAATCACTAAGAGTATGTCCACACTTATAAACTACTTTGTGTGTTTTGCCAGTTCTGCCAGTCAAAGTGAAGATACCAGAAAGCTGTTTCACATGTGTATGCAAACTACAAGAAATTAAACTCAGCTCACAAATATTGACGGAGAGCAGATTCCCCACATAGCGCTCCAGGCTCCTGTTGATGATAAAGAAAAAGCATAGGCTTTTTCCTATGGGTTTTTTCCTTCTTTAGGTTATATCTCATTTTACGGATGGGAGAAAGCCAGGATAGATTCAAAATGCAGGGTGCTTGTCTTCCTGCTGGCCTCTGGAGGGACTGACAAGATCTTTGGCGTGCAAAGAACCAGGCTTTATGGGGAAAGGGGCTTCTGGGAGGAAGAGTCTTGGGGATGAGATTCTTTGGTAGACCTGGGATTCATTCCTGAGACAGATCTTTTTGTAGAACCAGCATCTGAGTTCTGACCTTCTGCTGGGAGCCACATCTTGGTGGACCATCCCAGAACTGTTGGGGCAGAGACATGTGTCCATTTATAACTGATTGGATCACAGCCACATGGAGATGATGCCATCACCATCAGATGCCAGATGATTCTTCTTCTAATGGTAGAAGGAGTCACTCATGAGACACAGCAGGTGCCCAGGTCCGGCCAGAGTAGGGTGAGATCCATCATTGACTAGTCCAGAAGCAATAATTGATGACCAGGATCCTAGAGGTTTCAGAATCCTCCCAAGCTTTTTCTCTTTCTTGAAACCTGAGCAGACAGAAGTTCTAGGTGGGCCTTACTTGAAGCTGTTCTCTGGCAATAACAAACTTTGCAATCTAAGTTCCGTGAGATGCATTGAGATGAGAAGCTGTAGGTGTGGAGGTGGGAGATGTGGATGATCTGTTGGCCCCACCCCCATTTCACCTGCAGAAAATCCAGGTTCAATCCCTGGGTCAGGAATATCCTCTAGAGCAGGGAATGGCTACACACACTCCAGTGTTCATGCCTGGAGAATTCCATGGACGGAGGGGCCTGGCAGGCTATAGTCCGTGCGGTTGTAAAGAATGAGACACTACTGAATGACTCATGCTTTCACTTTCACTTTCCATTTCACCTGAGGAAGTCCTGGGGACAATGATGAACATTTGAGCAGCATTTCTTTATTACAAGACACTTTTATGAAGTCTCACAATTTTCTGGATGAAACTGAGACGGAAAGGACACTGCACTAGCTTCAGAGACTGCTGGATGGTGACAGGGCTGGGCCACAATCCAAACCTTCTAGCTTCAAGTTTCATGTCCTTTCTGACAAAATAGAAAAGACAGTTAAGTTTGAAAAACCCTCAGTGTTAGGATTTTTAAACTAAAGGCAATAACAGAGTAAATACTTGTATGAGTTTTCCGAGGCTGACATAGCAAAGGACCACAGGACTTCCTTAAAGAATAGAATTTTACTTCTCAAAGTTCTAGGGCTGAAGTCCAAGATCAAGGACTGGTTTCTTCTGAGGTCTCCATCCTTGACTTGGAGATGGTCATGTCCTCCTTGTGTCTTCCCTGTGTCTTCTCTCTGTATGTGTTTTCATTTTAATCTCCTCTTATAAAGATACCAGTTATATTGGATATCTTTATTTGTTTAATTTTGTTTTAACTTTGTTTTAACTTAATTACCTCTTTAGAGACCCAGTCTCTGAATATGATCACATCTGAAGTCCTTAGGCTTAGGGATTCAACATGTGAATTAGGGAGGGACCTAGTTCAGCCTTCTCAGGTGGCTCACATGGTAAAGGATCTTCCCACAATGCAGGAGACCCAGGTTTGACCCCTGGGTTGGGAAGACCTCCTGGAGAAGGAAATGGCTACCCACCCCAATATTCTTGCCTGACGAATCCCATGGACAGAAGAACCTGAGGGGCTACACTCCACTGGGTTGTGAAGAGTCGGACACGACTGAGTGACTTTCACTTCACTCAGTTCAGTTCAGTTGTCACTCAGCCATGTCCGACTCTTTTGACTCCATGGACTGCAACATGCCAGGCTTCCCTGTCCATTACCAATTCCCAGAGCTTGCTCAGACTCATGTCCATTGAGTCAGTGATGCCATCCAACCATCTCATCCTCTGTCATCCCCTTCTTCTCCTGCCTTCAATTTTTCCCAGCATCAGGGTCTTTTCCAAAGAGTTGGCTCTTCCCATCAGTGATTAGATGGAGTTTTGTTAGCAAAGTAATGTTTCTGCTTTTTAATATGCTGTCTAGGTTAATCATAGCTTTTCTTCCAAGGAGCAAGCGTCTTTTAATTTCATGGCTGCAGTCACCATCTGCAGTGATTTGGGAGCCCCCCAAAATAAAGGCTGTCACTGTTTCCACTGTTTCCTCATCTCTTTGCCATGAAGTGATAGGACCAGATACCTTTAGTTTTCTGAATGGTGAGCTTTAAGCCAATTTTCTTACTCTCCTCTTTGACTTTCATCAAGAGGCTCTTTAGTTCTTCACTTTCTGTTATCAGGGTGGTTTCATTTGCATATCTGAGGCTATTGCTATTTCTCCCAGCAACCTTGATTCCAGCTTGTGCTTCATACATCCCAGTGTTTCTCATGATGTACTCTGCATTTAAGTTAAATAAGCAGGGTGATAGTATACAGTCTTGACATACTCCTCCTATTGGAACCAGTCCATTGTTCCATGCCAGTTCTAACTTTTGCTTCTTAACCTGCATACAGGTTTTGCAAAGGCAGGTAATATGGTCTGGTATTCCCATCTCTTTAAGAATTTTCCACAGTTTGTTGTGATCCACACAGTCAAAAGCTTTGGCATAGTCAATAAAGCAGAAGTAGATGTTTTTCTGGAACTCTCTTGCTTTTTCTATGATCCAATGGATGTTGACAATTTGATCTCTGGTTCCTCTGCCTTTTAAAATCCAGCTTAAACATCTGAAAGTTCACGATTCATGTACTGTTGAAGCCTGGCTTGGAGAATTTTGAGCATTACTTTAGTTCAGCCCATAACCATGTCGAATAAGTATTTATGGTATTAATAGTATCTCCTCAACACAGTTAAAGAAGTTTTGTGAGGCTCAGTGAAAACAACTCATTCATTTATCCTATCAAAGAATGTTTACTGAATCCCTCTATGTTAGCTATCTCTGAAGACTTCGACACAGCACAGCAATAAGCATTATTAGCAGTGTGACATGGTAGTGATGATCATTTCCATCTCACAGAAGAGGAAGGGGAGGAAAGGATATGAAGCTATTCCCAAAGTTGCACACATGGAGAGAATGGAGATTTGAACTTGCATCTTTACAGTCAAACTCATTCTCAACCATTAAAAAAAAAAAGGCAAGTACAAACAGTTCGGATTTAATAGCAAATGTATTCTGTTCCTTTCCCACTCGCCCAGCTTTCCCTTGCACTGAAATTATTAAACTGACAAGGGGGGTGGGGTGGGTGGAATGCAGATACTATTGCTTTCAGAAAATGAGGCTCCATTGGGCGACCCTTTCTCACTGTCTCAGCCGGGGAAGGAGCCCCTAGCCAGAGGGAATCAAATACTTTTCAAATGTCTCATTAAAATAAAAAGGTGATTCTTGCATTGGTAGCATGATAAAGACTACAAAGCAGCAACATGAAAACTCCCCGGTTTACCCTTCTGAATAGGCCTCAGCTCCAGCCGCAGAATGAATTAGCGGCCACCCCATTATCTGTGAGCCTCAGAGAGTGCAACCCGGGCTTTGATCTGCCAGTGTCAAGGAAACTGATAAAAACTCGTTCTGTTTCTAAGCTTTCCAGGCCTGAAATTCTCTTTTCCCTTCAGCACGCTATAAATGACCCTCTGAAGTGGCTGGGCATTCTTTCACAGCCTTGTGTCCAATCTATTCATAACCACGGTTATCAATTATTATACCAGCTGGAATTTCTGAGGGCCAGGAGGCTGTCAGGAGCTCTAATTGTGGTTCAGGGATAAAAGCAAAAACACACAAATTTTAACCAATCATAATTAACTTATTCTCCAAGTGCAAGGGGAAAAAAAAAAAAAGAAACCCTCCAAAACAAAAACAACACAAAACCAAGGCTTATGAATCCCTCTCAGTTAATCACTCTTGAAAGCCACCATGGAGGGGGAGGGGGAGCTTTTATGGCGATGGTGGCTCCTGATTGGCTTGTGGCGCCAGGTTCCCCAGGAAGGATCAGGGCCAACTGGCAACCAGGGAAGTTCTCAAATCATTGGGGCTTTTTTTTTTTCCCTTAATCTTAAAAAAAAAAAAAACCCTCATTTTTCAAAGCAGCGTGATGTTTCCAAGCTTCTGACAGAGCTCTGAATAAAAAGGCATCAATTTCTTATTGGACCCAAACAACTGTTGGAGTGGTTCAAAATATTCCTTTAAAAAGGGGTTCAGTGGCAGTGATCACATTAATAAAGGAGGCACGTGTGACCTGGAAGGGGGGCCTGAGGGATCTGATGCCCAGGTGCAAGGTCAGGATGAGCTGGGAAAAGCCTCAGCACAGAGCCTGGCACTTAGTAGGTGCTCAAGAGGCTAGCTCCTGTCTCCGCCCTGCTTCTCTTCTTAGACTGGCCAACGGCCAAATGTCTTGAAGGCATCTGGCTAGTGGCAAAGGCATCTGAATGAAGGGCTCATGATGTCATGGAAAAGCATGGCTTTGGAGTGTGACAGGTCTCAGTGTTTAAGCCTCTTTGGGACTCAGGGTTCTTTCTCTGACAATTGCAGTAGCTTGCTGGGTTGGTAGAGTTTCTCCAGGGGTTAAGAAAGAACCTCCTAGGGAAGTCCCTGACACACAGTAGGTGCTAAATAAATGTTTGTTGTGGCTGCTGAGGGTGCTCTTGTGATGTGGTCTCTGTCAATGTCATTTCTGGCAAGGGGCTGCCAAGATTACCTCCACCCTCTATCTTGTTACTTAGCATTTGCCCGGAATCCTTTCACAGTCCTTGCTAAGCCAGCAGACCTAAGGAAGGATGAGGACCTTCCTGCAGCAAAGATGCTGGGGATGTACATCAACAGAAAAGACATCACAGGACGCTTTCCAGGACAAAAGAAACAAGGCATCAGTGAAGTGACTCAGCAATATTGTTATTTCCACATAGTGTATCTGACTCCAGAAAGTGACATTTATATTTTGGTCATTGGTATTTGAAAGGAGTAGTATCTCAGTCAGTCAGTCAGTTCAATTGCTCAGTCGTGTCCGACTCTCTGCGACCCCATGAATCACAGCATGCCAGGCCTCTCTGTCCATCACTAACTCCCGGAGTTCACTCAGACTCACGTCCATTGAGTTGGTGATGCCATCCAGCCATCTCATCCTCTGTTGTCTCCTTCTCCTCCTGCCACCAGTCCCTCCCAGCTTCAGAGTCTTTCCAATGAGTCATCTCTTCGCATGAGGTGGCCAAAGTACTGGAGTTTCAGCTGTCGCATCATTCCTTCCAAAGAAATCCTAGGGCTGATCTCCTTCAGAATGGACTGATTGGATCTCCTTGCAGTCCAAGGGACTCTCAAGAGTCTTCTCCAACACCACAGTTCAAAAGTATCAATTCTTCGGCGCTTAGCCTTCTTCACAGTCCAACTCTCACATCCATACACGACCACTGGAAAAACCATACCCTTGACTAGATGGACCTTAGTCGGCAAAGTAATGTCTCTGCTTTTGAATATGCTATCTAGGTTGCTCATAACTTTTCTTCCAAGGAGCAAGCGTCTTTTAATTTCATGGCTGCAGTCACCATCTGCAGTGATTTTGGAACCCCAAAAATAAAGTCTGACACTGTTTCCACTGTTTCCCTATCTATTTCCCATGAAGTGATGGGACTGGATGCCATATCTTCATTTTCTGAATGTTGAGCTTTCAGCCAACTTTTTTGCTCTCCTCTTTCATTTTCATCAAGAGGCTTTTTAGCTCCTCTTCACTTTCTGCCATAAGGGTGGTGTCATCTGCATATCTGAGGTGATTGATATTTCTGCCGGCAATCTTGGTTCCAGCTTGTGTTTCTTCCAGCCCAGCGTTTCTCATGATGTACTCTGCATATAAGTTAAATAATCAGGGTGACACTATACAGCCTTAATGCATTCCTTAGTTGTGCCCAATTCTTTGTGACCCTATGGATAGTAACTCACCAGGTTCCCCCTTTATGGAACTCTCCAGGCAAGAATACTAGAGTGGGTAGCCATTTCCTTCTCTGGGAGATCTTCCTGACCCAAAGATTGAACCCAGGTCTCCTGCATTGCACGCAGATTCTTTACCATCATTGATATTTAGCTTTGCAAAAGGAACTTAACAATATCCCACCAGTATATGTTATCTCATGCTGGGGGATCAAAATCCAACTTAATTTGTGACATTTGTTGTTACAGCTGCAACCCAGGAGTTCTAAACTTTGATTTATAAAAGATGTGAAAGCATTCTCTCAGTTATTCTTGTTCCCAGAAGCAGACAACTTAAATTTCTTTGCAAAGAATATTTGCAGAAATATCCTAAAATTTCTTTTCAAAGGAGAATTTCCTTAAAATATTTAAGGTAGGAGACAGTATTTAGAGACATGCTTCTTCGTGAGTCTAAGGTGGAGAAGGGATCAATCAGGATAATTATTATTATTCGTCCCAAGAGTCAAACTCTGAAGTTGTAATGGCTTAACACTATAAGGGTTATTTCTCACTCAGGTGACGTCATATGAGGGTGGGCATCCACCTTACATCTGTGGCTGTGCTGTGAGGACCATTGCATCCAAGTTTTCACGACCTGGGAAGGGAGGGACAGAGAGGCAAGTGAATTTAAACGATCTTCATTCCAGAAGTATTATAAATGGTTACTTTTGCTCATTCTGACCTGAGCTGTTACTATGGTCTCACTCTAATTGCAAAGAACTCTGGGAAATGCAAGGAAACATGAGATATTTGCTGAGTAGAAACTGTCTTGCTCTAGGTAAATCAGAGATGGTATTTTGGCTCTGTACCCACAAAATAGTGGGTGTTCCCAGGAGGAAATGGGACTGAGATGAGGTTGCTGGGATCTAGGTTCCTGGATAGAGCAGCCCAGGACGTGAGGTTGGTCCCTCAGGGAGAGTGTGTATTCCCCAGAAAGCATGCCAACCTTAGCCTGGGGCAGTACCAGAGAGCTGGTATTTGGGGCTGGGAGATGGATGAGTTTTTCAGCTTCAGGTGAGGATTTCTCTGTTAAACATAAATCAGGAAGGTCCATCATTGCACATGGAAGGGACTCTGGGGAAGGGGCATCAGAGCTTAGATTAGCGGGGAGTCCCCCTGCTAATTAGCCTCAGGCTCAGAGCTAGGATTCAATTGCCAGCAGAAACTGGTGAGAAGTGACACCAGCTGTTTGGAAGGCTGGGTAAACAGATGGGTTAGTGATGTACACAGAGAGTAAAACAGGGAGGCTGTAGCCTTGGGTCAGAGCAGGTGCCATGGTGATAAATTCACCCCAGTGGACATCAACTAGAGGAGCAGTGGAATATTTCCAGACTCTGCTTGTTAGAGGTTAAGCAAACTCTAGGAGATAATGGAGGACAGGAAGGCTTGGCGTGCTGTAGTCCATGAGGTCGCAAAGAGTCATACACAACTTAGTGATTAAATAATAGCAACCAAAAAGTCATCAAGGTCAGAATGGGCTGAGGTTCTGGCAAGCAGATATTTATGCTAATTGCTAAAAGGACCTGGAGCAACCTGGGACAGACAAAATACATAATTTGCTCCTATACAGTGAAGCCTGAACTGATAACAATCCCTACTGCTTTAATATAGTGATTTTTATTCAGTTTCTCCTTTTGATGATACAAATCTAGAGGAAGAACAAGATTCTACAAGGACATAGTGAAAGTTCATAGAGAAGACATTTAACAGTAACTGTGATTCTGGCACATGTCGTGTTCTTATTTTCACCCTTGAGCTAATTTGTTCCTCATCAACAGTCTGTTAGGTATATAGGGATTAAGTTATCTTTCTTTTTTTTCCCCCATTCTATTACTGAGGAATCTAGGATCTTTCAGGAAACCCTAAGTGGTTAGTTCACAGAGGAGAAGCTAATACATTGCAGGAAAGTGAAAGTGTTAGTCGCTCAGTGGTGTCCACCTCTTTGCAATCCCATGAGCTGCAGCCCACCAGGCTTCTCTGCCCAGGGATTCTCCAGGCAAGAATATTAGAGTGGGTTGCCATTCCCTTCTCAGGGACTCTTCCTGACCGAGGGATAGGGATCAAACCCAGGACTCCTGCATCACAGGCAGATTCTTTACCATCTGAGCCACTGGGGAAGCCCCTATATGTTGCAGGGCTAGAATTCAAATCCAAACCTTTGATCCTTGCTCTCTTAAACAACATGGCCTCTCAACAAGAAAGAAGCAATGCCTGGGAGAGTTGCTGGAGCAACATTCCCCTCATCCTCCTCCTCCATCGTCATCGTCATCATCATCAGCACCACCACCACCGTCATCATCTTTATCCTAAGGATGGTCCCACTGCCCAGCCATAACTAATATCTCTCTTCTCGGTTTTATCTCTAGGATACTGAGTTTGTACAAATTCGTGCACAAACTCCCACTCACTTCCTAACCAATACTTTTATTCAATAACAAAAGGTAATGATGCAGTGTCAAAAAGGATCTATATTCATTTTTTTAAATTAATTTATTTTTTAATACTTTATTCTACATTACAGTACTGTATTTGTTTTGCCATACATTGACATGAATCAGCCACAGGTGTACACAATCTCCCAGTGCCGAAGCCCCCTCCCACCTCCCACTCCATATCATCTCCCTGGATCATCCAGTGTACCAGCCCCAACCATCCTGTATCCTGTATTGAACATAGACTGGCGCTTCGTTTCTTACATGATAGTATACATGTTTCAATGCCATTCTCCCAAATCATCCCACCCTCTCCCTCTCCCTCAGAGTCCAAAAGTCCGTTCTATACCTCTGTGTCTCTTTGTTGTCTCACAAAGAGGGTCATCATTACTATCTTTCTAAATTCCATATATATGTGTCAGTATACTGTATTGGTGTTTTTCTTTCTGGCTTACTTCACTCTGTATAATTGGCCTCCCAGGATAATGGAAATCCTCCCACCTCCCAGTATAATGGAAATAAAAGCAAAAATAAACAAATGGGATCTAATTAAAATTAAAAGCTTCTGCACAACAAAGGAAACTATAAGCAAGGTGAAAAGACAGCCTTCTGAATGGGAGAAAACAATAGCAAATGAAACAACTGACAAACAACTAATCTCAAAGATATACAAGTAACTTATGCAGCTCAACTCCAGATATATTCATTTTATCTATAGATCTCTTTAGGCCCTTGCAAGGGACTGCAGAGACGACTTAATTTTATATGAGAAGTGAGGAGAAAATGAGTTTGGGAGAGTGAGAATTGGTTGTTTGCTCTATTAGAGAAGAACCACCGAGCACCTACCATACTGGGTGCTGGCCTGATGCTAGATGGTTGGGAAATATAAGTGCCATTTCCTGCTGTCAGAGTCTACAGTCTAGTTAATGCTGCACTTCCTTGAATCTGTGTAGAAGTGAATCCTTGGTTTTGATTTCAATTACCAAATTTAAGAAGCCTGCTATTTCAGTGTAAACTCCATCTTCTAACACATCACCAGTTTGAATTTAGGTGTAGAAAACAGATATGAATATACTGTCCCATGAGTATAGCCTAGACCAAGGCCTAGCAAATGTGGCCCATACCAAACTACCTGTATTTAAAAATAGATTGTATTGGAATATAGCTGTATCCACTCATTTGCATGTAGTCTCTGGCCACTTGAGTGCTCCAACCACAATCAGCAGACTTGAGTAGTTGTAACAAAAACATCCAACCAGCACGGCATAAAATAGTAACTATCAGGCCCAGTGGAGAAAAAAAATTATCAACTGAAATCAACTATACCGTAATAAAACAAAATAGGAAGTTTAGGGTTATGGTGATGGTTTAGTTGCTAAGTCATGTCCAACTCTTGCAACTCCATGGACTGTAGCCCACCAGGCTCCTCTGTCCATGGGATTTCCCAGGCAAGAATACTGGAGTGGGTTGCCGTTTCTTTGTCCAGGGATCTTCCTGACCCAGGGATTGAACTCGGGTCTCCGGCACCACAGGCAGATTCTTTACCAACTGAGCTACCAGGGAAGCCAACAGGGTTATGAGTTACTTATATTTGTATTTATATCTTCATTATGAAGTAATGATTACATTTTCCCTAGGCTCTCCTTTTACAACCTTTTCTTATAGATGAAGTATTGTGTCCCATCTAAAGCCTTGCCCTCAGTTTGGGGTGGACGTGTACACACTGCTATATTAAAAATGGATAACCAGTAATGGCTTACTGTATAGTACAGTGAACTGCTCAATGTTATGTGGCAGCCTGGATGGAAGGGGCATTGGGGGAAAATGGATGCATGTATATGTGTGGCTGAGTTCCTTTGCTCTCAACCATCACAACATTTTTAATTGGCTGTACTCTAATATGAAATAAAAAAATTTTTTAAAATAATAAAGTCATGCCTTCTACTATGCCCTACATCTCATTCACTCTTATCTATTCAAGGACATCACTCTAGCAATTTTCCCTTCATCAATTTCTTACTGAAATCAACTATACTTTAGTAAAACAAAATAGGGAGTTCAGGGTTATGAGTTACTTATATTTGTATTTATATTATATTCTCATTATGAAGTAATAACAATTTCAAACCACTATGCGTGTGGAGATAAAAATGATCTGAAAAATAAATCTTACACCTATACTGGATCATTCCGTCAGTATACAAACATGCTGTTAATTCTTCCATCTTAGCAAACAAAACTAAACAAAACCTTCTCCTGATTCCACAAGGTACTGCCCATTCCTTAGCATGTGATTCTTTGCAGGGCAACTTTCCAAAAGAGTTGTCAACTAGTTCAGCTTCTGTCATTCTTCCTTAAACTTATTCTAACGCCCAAATTGTTCATGTTAAGTTATCGGTGATGTTCAGTTTGCCACCAATGGTTAGTACCTGGTCTTCATCTTACTTGACCTCCCAGCAGAATTTGACACATTCAATCACCTCCTCTTCCTTATTCATATCCATCATCTGACTTTCGGAACATGGTGTTTTCACATCTCTCCTCCTGTCAATTTCTCTGCTTCTCTCGCAGTCTTACCATTCTGAGTTCAGAGTTAAGTCTTTGATAATCTTCTGTACTCTTTTCACATACTCCTTTGATACTCTAATCAATCTCATGGTTTCAAATGCAAGCTCTATGCCAACGGCCAGACTCGCAGATTTTTATCTTCATCCCCAGACCTTTCTCTTGTCTTCAAGACTTGCACTTCACTATCTACTTGACATCTATGCATGACTCAGGCATCTCAAAATCAGCGTAAGCAAAATGGAAGTCTAAATACCACCCTTTCGCACTCCCACAGGTGTGAGACACCGCCATCCTTCCAGCTGCTTAAGCCTCAGTCTTCAGGTCTTCCATGACCCCTTTCCCACAGATTCTAGCCCATCTGTTGGGAGATGATGCCAGTTCTGCTATCTTATCCTTTTCAATCCCCCTGCTGGGATTCCAGGCATTGTATCTCCTCTAGATTTCTATGTTAATTTCCCAACCTGTCTCTCCGCCTGCTTTTGCCTCCTGTATTCTTGACAGAAGAGTCAGCTCTTTCTTTAAAAACAGATAGGATTATACTCTTCCTTCTTTAGACCTCTACAAGCACTTCCTATTTCACTGAGAGTGAAAAAAACAAACAAACAAAAAAGTCCTTAAGTTCTGTAGACTCCATGTGACCTGTTCCTACACAATTTAGCCCTGCTGCTCTGACACGTTTCTTACTCTTCCATGCCCCTCAAACTCTATTCCAACCACACTACTCTTCTTTAATGCCTTGAATATGTCAAGCATTCTGATATTGCAGTGTTCTTGCCCTGGCTGTCTCCTCTGCCCAGAATTTCCTTCCCCTTAAATATGTATGTTGGCCTGGATATCACCCATCACTGAGGTTTACTCCAACTACAATTATTTAAAACTGCAAGCTGCCCCTCCAGCCTTTTTTCCTCTGATTTTGTTTTTAATTCCTATAGGACTTGTCCCTTTCTCATATGTTCTGTTCTTTCTTTACTTGCTCTTGTTGTTGACTGTCTGTTTCCTTTACCAGGATGGAAGCTGTGCTAGAACAAGGATTAGGACCTCCTCTTTTCACTGATTTATCCCATGTGCCATGAACACAGCCTGACTCAGGACAGGCACTCAACAAATATTTGTTTAAGGGATGAATCATTGACTATGAGGTGGCGATCAATTCAGATGATTAATAATATTCTCAGCTCCTAAAAAGAAAACACTGGCAGCCAGAGATAGACCTGGGAAACTGTCAGGAAGAGGCAGCCTCAGCGCAACCCAGGATGTTTTGGCTTCCGTGCTGCTGACCAGCGGTCAGAGGGTCACAGGGCATGTGGCTGAGTGTGGCTCCCTGCATGGAAGGCCTGCACGTCCCAGATAAGGGGGGTATCATGTGCCGTGGCACTGGCTATAATGAGCACAAGGACTATTTTTACCTAACAGAGGGACAGATAATCCTACAGACGTGATGTCAAGGTCTGAAACATGTACCATCTCAGGGAGGCTGGCAAGTTATGCTGTTCATCCTGGGGAGACCTCATTCCCAGACAATGTTTGGAAGCTTGAGGAAGGAATTTGTAAGCTGTTTCTGGCCAGGAAAGATTTCCATGTACACTCACCACGTTCCATGACCTATGAGTGGATTGAAAGCTCTCCTAGAGTGGGGAAAAAAGTACAGATTTGGAGAAAGGATTTTGAATTAAGTCTTTATTACTTGTCAAGTCCTCCAGGTTGGGAAAATTAGTTAACCTCTGGGAACTCTTCATTTCCTTTTTGTACAGTGGGGATAAAAGTGCTTACTCTTTCAAGACTGAGCTTAGGACCAAATGAAACAACACACATGCATACTTTTATCAGTTTAAAGACCAGTCTAAGGTAGTTCCTATGATTATGCATAAAAACAGAATGAATGGATCCCTCATGCAAACATATGAAAAATTATTTAATTAGTAAACTTCAAAGTAACTAAAAAACATTTATTGCTCGCTTTTATGATCACATAAAATACATAGCATGATGATACACAACACAATATTTGATTGATGCTTTTAGATTGTGGTGTTGGAAAAAACTCTGGAGAGTCCCTTGATTGCAATGAGATCAAACCAGTCAGTCCTAAAGGAAATCAACTCTGAGTATTCATTGGAAGAACTGATGCTGAAGCTAAAGTTCCAGTACTTTGGCTACTTAATGCAAAGAGCTGACTCATTTGAAAAGACCCTGATGCTGGGAAAGACTGAGGGCAAAAGGAAAAGAAAGCAGCAGAAGATGAGATGGTTAGATAGCATCACTGACTCAATGGACATGAGTTTGAACAAACTCCAGGAGATAGTGGAGGACAGAGGAGCGTGACATGCTGCAGTCCTTGGGGTCGCAAAGATCAGACACAACTTATTGACTGAACAGCAACAACAAATGTGTTCAGCATTGTGAAGTTAGAAGGTCTGGAGCAAGGTCATTACCCCGAGGAGTAACCAGCCTCGTACAAAGATGCAGACAAAGAGCAAGGCCAGGCAGCAGGTCCTGAGATCCCTAAGCTCATCTGCATTGTGTCGTTGTCTTACTCAGGTCAACAGAGATGTGTTGACCCATTATTACATTCCAACCCTTCTCAGATCAATTATTTCATTAATTACAATAACTGAAAAGCAAAACAGTTAGTCACTCAGTCATGTCTGACTCTTTGTGACCCCGTGGACTGTAGACCCCCAGGCTCCTCTGTCCATGGAATTCTCTAGGCAAGAATACTGGAGTGAGCTCCCATTTCCTCCTTCAGGGGATCTTCTTGACCCAGGGGTTGAACTTGGGTCTCTTGCATTGCTGGCAGATTCTTTACCATCTGAGCCACTAGGAAAGCCTAATAGAGCGTGTGAGGAAGTAATTATAGATCTAATTTGCAGATGAGGAACTCTGATAGGTAAATTGACTTTTCCAATATTCTGTAGTTAGCAAGTGGCAAAACCAAGCTTTGAATGTTTCTGATTTCAAGTCTTATGATTATGCCATAGTCCACTGATGTCACATCTGGCATGTGTCCTTCTTTTAAAGGAGGACTATGAAACCCCACACGGGCACGTACTTACTTCTGTGAAGATAATGTCTGCTGTTGTGTACTGAGTGGCTGGTATCCTTCCAAAGTTTGCATGTTGAAATTTCAGTTGCCGATGCAATGAGAGTAGGAGGTGGGACTTTGGGGAGGTAATTAAGTGGGGATCTTTCATGAATGGGATTAGTATCCTTAGGAAAGGGACCCCCGGGGGTGCTCTCCTTTCTGTCATATGAGCACTCAATAAGAAAATGGCCATTTATAACCCAGAAAATGGTCCTCAACAAACCTGACCCACTGATACCTTGGTCTCAGACTTCCAGCTTCCAGAATTATGGGAAGTAAATGTCTGTCACTTAAAAACCACCCAGTCTCTGCTACTTTGTTAGAGCAACCATGAAGGGGTAGAACCAAGGAAGTCTCTCAGTGTCATTTGGGGCCACTTCTGGTCAGTCACCCCTCTCATTTCATAGAGAATAACTTTTGTTCAGAAGTCAAGTAAAATCACTTGGCAGGAAATGTGTTTGCTAGTGTGTGGTTATCTGAGTGCACACTCAGCTGCACACACACACATGTGAGAAATGGCTCATGTCTCATTGTGACCTTGAGAAGTATGAGTGCATTAGAGTGGGAGACAAGGGATGAGAGGCTGGACCCAGGTCTGCCACCAAGAGGTTGTGGAGCACACTGTCAGCAACTCTTCTCATCTGTAAACGGAAATGATTAGCTTGTGGACTTCTTAACTGGAGGGCTGTGTCTCCCTCTTGCTTCCCCTCCCTCTTTCCTTTGTCCCTACTCTCTGCCTGGCCCTCTTCTTTCTATCATCTTTCCTCAAAACAGGGTTGCACACCCACATGGTGCAAGCAAAGATGTTAAAACACAATTAACAACAAAATAAGTATGCTTCCTCTGCCCATGGAGCTTATAGCTGAAGAAAAATACGGACAAAAACAAGCAGTAAAAAGCATGATATGTACTCTGACCTGGAGAAACGTTCAACGATTAAGATAGAGTTCTATTCATCTTTGTATTTCTGCTGCTTCACAAGGGGCCTAGGTACTTAGTAAACAGTGTTTGAACTGAGTACAAACAAAAGAATGAAAGAATGAGAATGTTGAAATCAAAGAACTCTGGGTTCTTCTAACTCTTTGATCTTAAATTTATAGAATGAAGGGGCTGTGGGTTAGTACTTTTACCATCTTTAAGTTTCTACTTTTATCTTCCTTGAATTTGTTTATTCATTCAACAAATATTTGTATGTATTTGTGCCCAGGTACTGTCCTAGGAATTGGTGGATAGCCATCAACAGTGGAATCAAATTCCTGATCCTCAAGAGGTTTACAATCCAGAATCAGAAGGAGATATAGACCATAAGCAAGCATGCATAGCCCACAGTATAAACGCAGGTACTGGTAAGTTCAAGTAAGATGTCAGAGGGTGATGGAATTTCTTTGTCAGGAATGATTTTACGGGAAGCCTGCATGAGAAGGGAACATTTGAGTGGAGATCTGAATAAAGTGCTATTTTACAAAAAAAAAAGAAAGAAAGAAAAATGCTTTTTATACCATGAGGGATTATGAGCCCAATGCCAGCCCTTTGGTTTTGTGAATACACTGTACCCAAGGATGAAATGATCTTCACAGCAGCTCTGCCATGCAGACATGTTGTCTTGGCTTGATGAGTGATGTGAAACTTCTCATGTTGCAAAATGTTGCACTGTCAGACATTTAAAATAAAGTGGGTTTGCCTTTTACTAAGTTCAAATGCATCTTCCTTTCATTTCCACCCACCAGAACTAGTTGTGCTTTTTGTGCACAGAGATCGATAGCTGTTCATCAAAATCTTTATTCTCTTCTGCCTAGACCACAGTTGAACTCCATTTCCCATTCCCATTGCTGCTGAGAATGTGTGCTGGAGTGAGAGCTGAGCAACATGGGCAAGTGGCTATGTCCGCCTGTTGGGCCTGGCACCCACAGTCTGCTGGCTTGAGCCACTTCCTCTGTCAGCTAAACACAAATGATGATAAGGCTCCTGGAATGGCAGAGCAACAATTTAGAAGGAGTTCTTTGGACTGCAAGGAGATCCAACCAGTGCATTCTAAAGGAGATCACTCCTGGGTGTTCATTGGAAGGACTGATGCTAAAGCTGAAACTCGACTACTTTGACCACCTCATGCGAAGAGCTGACTCATTGGAAAAGACTCTGATGCTAGGAGGGATTAGGGGCAGGAGGAGAAGGGGATGACAGAGGATGAGATGGCTGGATGGCATCACCAACTCGATGGACATGAGTTTGAGTGAACTCCGGGAATTGGTGATGGACAGGGAGGCTTGGCATGCTGCAATTCATGGGGTTGCAAACAGTCGGACACGACTGAGTGACTGAACTGAACTGAACTGAACTAGACTCCGAGGTGAGCAAGTGAAAAAGAGAAACCCCATTCACTTTCCTGGGACTGCCTATGTGAGCGAGAAACAGCTTTTCACTTTGTTAAGACAATATCTGTTGGGGCTTAATTCAATGACTATGTTGAGCTAACCCTTGTTTGTGTCTAACTCTATAGTAGTGAACCTAGTTCCCATGACTAACACACCCTGGAAGAAAAGAATGTATCTCCCAGGCTTGCTCCTGGTTTTCAACACCTTTGTACCATTAGATTCAACACCTCTGTACTCATAGATTCTATTTGCAAGCATGTCTTAATATCTACAGTTGATTCCTTTAAAATGCATAGGGTCTCAAAAGACAAAATGAGGGAAAATATAAGCACATGGATGATCTTTTCTAAACCTGTATTTATAACTTAGAATACATGAGCTGGCACACAAAGGGTAATACAGAAGGTAATCAACAAATGTTGGTCCAAGGAATAAATGATAGGATTCTCGTAAGTTTTATTCACTGATGGCAGAAGAGAGTGATGTTCTTAGGCAGGCTTCCCACTTGTGAACACTTGTGGGTCAGTGTCTGTGTGTGGTACACACACCACAGAGAGACTTTGAGCATGATCTAAAGCCAAAGGAACAGATTATCTTATTTCTGGCTAAACAAAGACAAGAAAATAGTTGCTAAAAACACTTTTCCCCATTGGTTTTATTTTCATGGAGATTTGAATGATAAAATTTGAATTATGTATCCTTTAAAAAAGAATTTTGTAGATAGAACTGCCAAATCTCTACTGGACTCAGAGTCCTAGCACACCCATCTGTTCAGCCTGAAAAGCTGGGTGTTGCTTTCCTTCTGAAGGGACAGGCTGTGCAGACCCGAGATCTGATGTGGAGAGCACATGTTTGTTTTCAGAATGTTTCAAGATCTTACTACTAACACCAAGCATAGCTCTCTACTCTTCATACATACTCATTAAGCAAATCAGCTGCAGTCTTCAGCCTCTGAGCTGGGCATCAGGGAAGCAGCAAGCATCTACCCCTGGGTGGAGGTGGGTGTTGAGGCAAAGCTGGGCAGCTATGAGTATGTGTGATTTTGGTTGCTCCAGCTCTTTTTTGTAAGTTGTTTCTGGACATCAACTGAGCTCCGGTTATAGTGGAGGCTCTACTGTGGATGGCTACCAATGTGATGATTCTTAACCAGGACTTCCCTATAGCTCAGATGGCAAACTCACTTATTACTTACATCCAACCCCTTTCCAAAAGCTCTTTGGTACAAATAGGCAAATAATAGAACACAATTAAAAAATGAAGCACCATTAAAAGCATGTCTGCCAACACAATACAGCTTGCCAAATTAGAAGGGGAATGCTAACATCCAGTTGCATATTCTAATGTCCTGCCTTAACAGGAAGAGTGCGTAAAGATATCAAATGACTTACAGAGTGACTATAATAACAATCTCAAATAGCACATAAAGACTTCAAAAATCTTGATTAAAATGTCAATAACTTGACAAACTGTCTGGAAAATAAACAGATAAATAATTTAATTTTTTTGTTTAATTTTTTAAAGTAAAAGAATGTAGAGGAATTTAACTTCCAGGTAGGAAATCTTTTAAAGCTACAGTCATTAATAAAATTAAACATGTGTTGCTGATGCAAGACTTAACTAACATTTTAATGGAAAGGAGGAGCTATACCCTAAAAGCAGATGGCAGCACACAATAAAAGTAGCATCACAAACCTATGAGGAGGGATGGTATATGTGACAAATGGGGTTGGGTTTAACATTACAGCTTCAGAAAAAGATTCCCGTAGGAGTCTTGTTTTGAGCTATGATGGCTGATAGAAATTATCACGGTAAGAAAAAAATATTTGTGAAGTTTCTAAGTTCTGAATTTTGCACTAGAGACTCACACTTATGGAACTCTTTCACGAACTGCTATCCATAATAAACTTTAAATCTTACTCTAAGACTTCTCTCTGCAAATAGAAGGTAAGAAACACCATAATACAAAGGGTTTGTAATATTCCTTCCCAGCTGTAGGTTTTACCCAATTTGGTTATAAAGTGTGATGAATCTATAAATTGGATACGTACTGTATCTCTACAGAGTCCCCCAATATTTTTGTCCAGTATGTTCTTAATTGTTTTTTATTCTTTAGATTTTTAAACTGGTCCCCCAAACAACTGGTTCAGATGTCTGCTGGCACATGCACATATTTGGGGATCTTCAGTGTATTTAAATGTTACTCAATGGGAAGAAACACTACACATTTTCTCTCTCCTCTCTCCGCCTGCAGTGACTAATTCACTCCCGTAAAACATTCAGAGTAATATCGCTTAAGAGAAACATCAAAAGCTTATGCATATTTCAGAACCTTTCTCATTTTGTTTCAATTTCCTATGAGAGCTACCATTTCTAAATTTATTAAAGTAAATGATTAAACACAGAATATCACATTGGCCTCATGAAGGGGAAATGCCGATCAGAGCTACAACCATTTAATTTAGAAGAGGCCGTATGGTCAGGCAGTCTGAGTATAGAGGCAGATATGAGGTGGGGGTGGGGGGGTGAGTTGGGGGTGCGGTTTGTTTCTTCCTCCAAGGGTGACATGAGCTGACATATTCTGGCCCAAGTTCCCTTGTCCAATGTGATCCATAGTTCTTTTAAGCCCTTGAGGTTACTTCTTCATCTTGAAGCTAAAACATTTGTTCCATGACAAATGACAAGATCTCTTGTGGGCATCAAGCCTAAGAGCATCCAGGCTTGCTCTCTGGCACCATAATCCATAGACACAATTCCTTCCAGTTTTAGATTGGGTAATTATATCTTGCTTTTGGTGCCCGGGAGGGAAGGAAGTTGGGAACTCTGGTCACAAAACTGAACGCAGTGTTAGTTTCTAATTTTAGTATAAGAATAAAGGGAACTTTCCAAGACTTCCCACTCTTGACACTTTAAAGACTGGGAAAGGGCATCATTTACGGTTAATACTGATGCTTTTCATCCATCTGAGCCCATTCTATCCATTGTCCTTGCTCAAGAAAATGTCTACTAGGAAGAATAAAGAGCACAGACTAGCACTCAACGGAGGAAAACAATGACATATTCCCTTCTGGCCTGATATGGAAGAGAAAATTTGATTTTTGAGTTACAGGCATTTTATTGCCTAACCTTATCAGTATAGGATAGCACCTCCATTTGGAGCTCTAAAGAACCAGGACAATGACATATGTCAGCTTTTCATGTTGTCTAAAAAAGCTTCAGTGACTCCTCCACATGAATCTTTCTTCCTAGCAAAGACACGGATAATTCATTGCATAGGAGGAATTCCTCTGAATGGGTTCTCCCTTTCAAGTGATTTGAGTAGATCTGGGCTCATGTGTGCTATCCAGAGGTCATGCATTCTATAAAACTCTGGCAATTCATTGATCTCTATCTATATGTCATGCATTATGTTAGTGTTGTATATGCATTATTTCATTCAGTTCACACTACATTTGAGGTAGGTTTCATAATTTCAATTCACATTTTTAAGAAAAAAATAACCAATAGTGGCATTGTCCACCAGATTCACCCATTTATAATAAGGTCATTGATTCTTACTGTTTCTCTAAATAGGCAGAGATGGCAACATCTTAAGACAATTATTCAATATTATGTGAAGAATCACCGATGTGCCTTCCTAAGTTATGGAACTGTAATGATTCTATTGGCTCAGGGGACAGTGCAGCAGAATCTATGAGGTTTGATTAAACCTATTCACTGGCAGGGTAGCTGCTGGAATACACACACTGGTAAAATCTACATAGTCTCCTAAAGGAAATCAACCTTGGATATTCATTTGGAAGGACTGATGCTGAAGCTGAAACTTTAGTGCTTGGCCACCTGATGTGAAGTGCTGACTCACTGGAAAAGATCCTGATGCTGGGGAAGATTGAAAGCAGGAGGAGAAAGGGATGACAAAGGACAAGATGGTTGGATGGCATTGCTGACTTATGGGCATGAGTTTGAGCAAGCTCTGGGAGGTGCTATGGACAGGGAAGCCTGGCATGCTGCAGTCCATAGGGTAGCAGAGTTGGACATGACTTAATGACTGAACAGCAATAGTCTCCTTAAGCCTCTCAGGGTGGTAGATGGCAACAGGGGGTGAAGGTGTAATCCACTGAATGATGGCTTGTGAGTTCAGGGATCACCAGTGGACTGCCAACCTGAACAGTGGCACTGGAACTCTAAGAAGAGAAGGGCCTTGAAAAGTGAGCGCATGCATGAAGGCATTGTGGAGGAAATGGAATTTCCTGGCCCTGAAGCGTGGTTTGTCTGGAGCAAGACCTCCTGACACAGACTGGTTTTGACAGCAAAGCCATCATCCCGTATAATAAAGATGCCTCAGAAGAGCAGGCTCATGGCATCTCGGTACCAGGATTCCAGGTCTGCTTTTCTGCAGTGACTCTCAGCTGTGCTCTCCTCCAAGCTTTGGATAGCAGTAGCAGGATGCCACAGCCAGTCCAGGAGCCAAATCCAGGCAGGACAAAAAACCCAGAGGGAGAACATGGCCCTCTCTTTCTCTGCCTATTTCTTAGGAGCAAGGAAAACATTCCCAGAATTCCTCCAGGGGGTTTTCCCTTATACATTGACCAAAATTGCATCACAGGTCCAATACCAAATCAATCCCTGATAAAAAGAGGGAAATCACCCTGATTGTTGTTCTTCAGTCACTCAGTTGTGTCTGACTCTGTGACCCCATGGACTGTAGCCCACCAGACTTCCCTGTCCTTCACCATCTCCCGGAGTTTGCTCATACTCATGTCCATCGAGTCAGTGATGTCATCCAACCATCTCATCCTCTGTTGTCCCCTTCTCTTCCTGCCCATAATCTTTCCCAGAATCAGGGAATGCTTTTACCAATTAAGATTTGCTCTTGGATTTGAGGATGGGTAGGCTTGGGAGAAGGAAATGGCAACCCACTCCAGTGTTCTTGCCTGGAGAATCCCAGGGACAGGGAAGCCTGGTGGGCTGCCGTCTATGCGGTTGCACAGAGTCGGACACAACTGAAGCGACTTAGCAGCAGCAGCAGCAGCAGGTTTGAGAGAGGGGCTGTGTGTCAATTGCTCAGTCTTGTCCAACTCTTTGCAATATCACGGGCTGTAGCCCTCCAGGCTCCTCCGTCCATGAAATTTTCCAGGCCAGAATACTAGAGTGGGTTGTCATGCCCTTCTCCAGGGAATCTTCCCAACCCAGGGATCAAACACTGGTCTCCTGCATTGCAGGCAGATTCTTCCCCTGAGTCACCAGGGAAGCCCATGCTTGGGATGGGGTGACTTTCTAAAAACAATCTGGATTCCTGTATAAAGAAGAAGGACCAGAATGATATTGTGCTGTAGGCCACCTGCAAAATGGTACCACATGCCTATTTCTGCAAGCTGTGTGGCCACAGAGCACCTAGGTATCTGTCTCCGGGGGAAGTAGATTTCCCATGATCAGAAAACACGAGATCTTTTTCTTGTGTTCTCCTTATAGTTTTTAAAGCTCTGGAGAGAGGGCGGCATTCCTGGACCAGAGAGGCAAGCACAGAGTGGTACCTCGCCTTCCCCCACCACAGCACTGGCGGGGGCTTTCTGTCCACTGCCTTCATCCCAGAGGGAACCTTGAGAGAGCTGGCAAATACTCTACACAGATAAAAGATAATTGAACAAGGAGTGAGTCGTAAACGGTGACAAAGTGCTATTTCCATAATAAGCTTATCTGAGTAAACGTTCTCAGAGCCCCCAAGTTCCCGAGCAGGGTGTGGATTCGGCAACAGTAAAGAAACAGGCCACGCCAGGAATGTCTGGGAGCTAATGAATGCCCCTGAAGTGCTTGACGTTCCTATCTATCTCTGCTTTGGATCCCTGCCACCTTGACGCTCATGTCAGCCGCTGTTTAATTGGCAAACAGGCTTTCAAAGGCTTGCTGGGCCCTGCTCCCAGGGCCCTGGGGCCTGTTAATGTTTAATTGTCATGTGCAAGGGCCCACTAGCTCTTGGTAGATTTGGGTGTTTGATTGCACTTTGAAAAAGCAGTATTATGAGTCTCTTTCTTGCTTCATGGGCATTTTTACAGACATGCCTGAGAGTCACGTGTCACTTAACCCCAACTCTGAGCAGCCAAACCCTGAGTTATGTAGTAGGGGTGGAGCAAGTCAGCCTCAAGCTGGAAATAGTCCACATTTACTGATTTGCTTTAAAATCAAGAAGTGTCCAGGGAACATCTGGGAAGACAAACAAGCAAAAAGAGTGGGTTGGAGATTTGGAATAGAGGAAGAGAAGAAAACATCACAGAAATGAAATCACTAAACAGCAGAAATGAGATAATTCCCCCTTGAGTGATGAGGGTATAGGCTGTCCTTGAAGCCGGCTTTGTCACTCATGGCCCTGCTGAAAATGCAAAGATTCTGTGAGGTCTTTTTTTCTTTTCCTTTCCCCCTATTCCTCGCTCGGAAAACATCTATCTGCTTTATATTGTTCGTGTAATTTGAAAAGTCAAAAGAGACTGTCTTAACAAGTCTATTAACCTTCATCTAATTACAGAAGGGAGAAGAAGAAATAACAGAAGACAAATACTTTTTTTTTCCCCCTCAAACTACATGGAAATTGTGAATAAAAGAGTAGCTTCCAACTTCCTGACATTTGAAAAGCACTGCTTTGAATTGCATATAAATGATTTCTTTGAATTTTTAGCTCAGTTCAATTTAATGGAACATGTCTTCATTGAGTGCTTACTAAGGGTTCATATCAAATAATTTCTTGAGTTTTGAATTAGTGGCTTTCATAGAAATTGCCTCTTTTGTCGTATTCTGGAAACGTATCCGTTTGTTGTTTTAATTATCCTCTTGCTGATTGTGAATATCTCCCTGAAGGAAGGAATGTACAGAAAAATATTTAATTACACTGCTTCTATCAGAGTGGTAAAACATATATTTATCTCGTTTGTTAATTACATATGTCACAGCTAAAGACCAAACATCAGTTAATGTCGACATTAGCCAGAAGGGTCTGGCAAGTATCAGGAACTAGGTGAATAATAAATAAAAACAATATAGCAAGTGGAAAGCATGTATACCTGCTATATGTTTAAATTAAATAAAAATTCCTTGTGCTCTCATTTTGCCCATTTCTGCTCTCCAAACATAGTCAGATTTTCATATCAAGGACCTCTGAGAAATCTGCTTTGGACAGAATCACTGCTATGAGCAAGTTTCAGGGTGCCCAGCATGTGGTCAGGTTTGAAGGCAATGCGGCAGACACTTGAAGTCTTTCAAAGGATTTAATCTCTTTTTCTCTAGTTCCCTTATTTGCCTTAGTCCTCAATTCTTCCCTCTTCACCGCTGACTTAGCAATTTCTCTCCTTTGCCAAGAAGTAAGCAGACCACCTCTTCCAATCAGAGCCAGCACCTTGAAGCTCAATCACGCCCAGGGTTCCTAGTCCCAGAACTCCAGCCTCCTCTGATTGTAGATTCAGGAATAACCCATTCTGCACAAAGCCTCAGCCCTCCAGCTCCATATGCACAGTTAATTAGTTTAGAGCCCTAAAACGTTGTGTGAGTCCTTTCTTAATAGAAATGAGAAGTGGTAAAGATGAGAGGCCTTTATTCACACTTTATCAGCTATCTTGAATGAAGGGGTATATTATCCTCTGGAAAGATTTATAGGAACAGCCATTATGCACCTCAGTAATGGCAGTGAATGCAGGCACGCAAGAGTGCAGCGCTTTGGGCTTTGCACAGGAGGCCACTCTGGCCCTTCTGTTATGAACCATTCCTGCTTCACATGTCGTAAATATTAGCAAAATGAAACAAAACAGTGTTCAGGATTTAAAGACTATCTGGGTATATGTTTTTCAAAGGAAATTGGATTGATACATTACAAAGGTTTGGAAATTTACTTTACGATAGCCAGTGATTATGACTGTTGCTCGCCCTCTAGGAAATGCTCTAGAGGGGAAAACATGGGGCTAGGGATGCCAGAGCCAAGCCAGGGGTTCTGCGTCAGCACACTAAGAAGCAATTAGAATCTTGAGACTGTTAATTGCTTATCTTCAGTGTTGGCAAAGCCAAGACATGTGGGTGGGAAGAGACAGCAAAGTGGGAGAAGAGACCATTTTTTGAATTATGGGGAAGAGGTTGACATATATTGATCCATCCATTCATTTCTGTGTTTATTTACTCTACATATGTCTCAAACACCCGGTATGTGTCAAGTAGTATTAGGCTACAAGGATATAATAATGAAGAGGGTAAATTAGGTCAGTGGTCTTCAACCTTTTGGCACCAGGGGCCAGTTTCATGGGAGACAATTTTTTCACAAAACGGAGCCTGGAGGGTGGGGGGGAGATGGTTTCAGAATGATTCAAGAGCATTCCATTTGTTGTACAGTTTATTTCTATTATTATTATATTAGCTGCACCTGAGGTCATGATGCATTAGATCCTGGAGGCTGGGCTCCCTGGATTAGGTTTTTGCCCCTGGAAACTCACACCTTTTGGAAAGATAGAAACTGAACAATTGATTGCATAGTTAATACTGTTACTGTTGCCGCGCAGGATAAGCATCAGAAGCAGTGCACTTGGTGAAGGGAGGCGAGCAGCAGGAGAGGCACCTGAAGAAGTCAAGTGCATGAGCTCTACACTGGAGGAAACTCGACAGCACAGTGGGGACGGGACACAGGTGGGGAAGCACTTGCCAGATAGAAGAGGCAACATGTGCGAAGGTCCTCAGGCAGCCATCTTGCAAATTCCGGCTCTGCCACTCAGTAAAGAGTAGTAACAATGATGGGTTCTTCCTTCTGAAACATGGTGCAGAGGGTACATTTATTTTCTTCTTCTACTAAAAAAGCATGTAATGAGGGTTACCATACACAATGAATCAGTTTGTCACGAAACTGAAGCTGAACTCCAGCCAAAGAAACTCTTAGAGTTTGGATTATAAAACTAGTAGAATCCCTACTAGCTCCTCCTAATCATCCCCCATCCTCAGACCCTCAGGGCCAATCATTTCTGTGTTCCTTGTACACAAGGTTTAACTTCTGATGGGCTGCAGACTATAACTGTGCTTCTCAAATTTTCTGTGATGAAAGACCGAATTTAAAAAATGCCATTATAACCTGATGATTTTATAAAATATAATAGAATGACTTACTAGGAAAATGATCATACACTTTGAGATCACAGCTCTATCATTTGCTGTACAATTTTCTAGATGCTTACTCTCAATTTCTGTGCTCATCTCATTGTAAATTGATTGCACTTTGCACACCAGTTCTTCCCTTACAGATCAGGATTATTCCTCATTTTCAAATCTTGTCTCATTGACCCCAGCCAGTCTCTCCTCCAGGAATACATCTATATTTCTGGAAATTACTGACGTTTCCTGACTGGATTACCTCCCAGGCAAGAGGTTACCCTGCATTCCTTCCCCACAGCAAAAACCCTGAGAGGCACTTATCTTAAGTCCTGGTATTTCCCAGGCTTGCAGGGTAATCCCAGGTGTCCCTATTTCATGCCTCTTTTTTTCTCAAGACTTCAATATTAATATAAAAGACCAGGATTCTCAAACCAGCAGATGTGATGGGCTGAGAAATCTGGGCCAGAGTCTCAGCATTCACTGGGGGACTAAAGGGCCTGGGAAGCCTGCCCAGGAGGCTTGTTTAGGCTTGTTGTTCTTTGGGTGGGCTGGGAGTCTAGACAGTGGGTGGGGTGGAGTGATTGTGGGTGTCTCGTGTCCTCCTAGGGGGATAGGGGAGAAAGACAAGCTAATGCAAGAGATTATAAGGCAGAAATGTGCAGGTCCCTGGAGGAGGTCCCTTTAGGCAGATAGGCTGGGGACTTGTCGTGTCCTCCTGGGGGATGGGGGAGAAAGACAAGCCAATGCAAGAGATGATAAGGCAGAACTGTGCAGGTCCCTGGAGGAGGTCCCTTTAGGCAGACAGGCTGGGGACTTGTCGTGTCCTCCTGGAGGGATGAGGGAGAAAGACAAGCCAATGCAAGAGATGATAAGGCAGAAATGTGCAGGTCCCTGGAGGAGGTCCCTTTAGGCAGACAGGCTGGGGACTTGTGCAGTGCTAGTAGCCAGGAGCCTAGCTACTGTGAAGTCAGAGCCAGAAAGTAGCCCCAGACAGCTCTGAGAGGAGAAGACACTCAAGGGATTTCAGCTCGACTCCCATGACCCTCTTGCTGGCTCTTCTTCTGTGTGTCTTTATGGGTTTGAAAGCCCTTAGGACTTAGTTCTCATCTCATTTATCTTCTTACTCTATCCTTTTCCCCTAGATTATCTTGCCTACCTCCATGATTTCAATAACTTCACCAAAACCTGTAATTTCCAAGTTGTGTCTCTAACATACCTTCTGATCTGAACTCAAGGTGATATTGAATTATCCATCTTAAGAACAATAGATTACTTCTCCAGGGAGAGATCTGGCTCTGGTCTAAGATCTGAGCTTTCCTGGCTTCTGAGGCAAGACCACAGTTCTGGGCCCTGGAACTCCCAGAGCTTCTTCTCATTAACTTCTCACTTGGGGCTCGCCTTTGGAATATGGCAATTGATATATTCAGATCAGCATAACCAACCACTGAAAACAGTCCTAACTGTTTCCTTTAAATATTGCCCGGTATCAAAAGGCTTAAATAAAAAGCCATTCTTTTGAATAAATATGCCATTTTGAGTAATTTCTTCTAGGAGTCACATCATCTTGGTGTTCACATAGTCATACACCATAGAGAAAAGATGGCAGACTTCTGCAGATGGAAAAGAATATGGCGAGAACATGAAACGAAGATCATTGTTTTTGCTCAGCCTAGGCATGAACAGGAAATGAGTCAGAGGCTCCCATGAAGCAACCAGCAGCAGAAATAGACCCAAAATGATGATTTTTAATAATAGCTCCTGGTTGAACTGAGCTTTTTGTTGTTGTTGTTGATATTTTCAATGCTTCTGGTTCTTAACTGTCTCCAACTAGAAATAAAGTCTATAGACTGGGAAAGGGAAAATGACTTCTCATATTCACTTTGAGCTACTTACCCTGTGTCATGGGGCAAAGTGGATTTGGGGGCTGAAGGAGAGAGGTCAAGTGTTCCAACCTGAACTGGAACTTGGTATGGACTAGAGCCAGAAACAGCTAAGTATGTCCTATGCTGGGATGTGGGGGCAAGGGGAAATAGGGTGGTTTCTGTTTTAAATTTGCATCTTTTTTCTTCTGAATTATAGTTACTATTTTTTTTCCATTTTGTCCTTGCAGGTATAGTCATCCATTTACTCAAAAACAATCACAGAATAGCAGTGTTAGTCACTGTGAATGCAAAGATCAATGTGAGATCCTAAGGAACTTGAAATCTGGAGGACATGTAACTGATGGGTGAATACTTTTTGAATAGGAGGAAGGAAAAGCAGTGGCTCATATTTCAAGGAAGACAAATCTGTAAGTCTAAGGAGTGAGTTGGTAGGAAATAGTTCTAGGGCTCCAAAATCACTGCAGATGGTGACTGAATCCATGAAATTAAGAGACTCTTGCTCCTTGGAAGAAAAGCTGTGACCAACCTAGACACACATATTAAAAAGCAGAGACATTACTTTGCCAACAAAGGTCCGTCTAGTCAAGGCTATGGTTTTTCTCGTAGTTATGTATGGGTGTGAGAGTTGGACGATAAAGAAATCTGAGTACTGAAGCACTGATGCTTTTGAACTGTGGTACTGGAGAAGACTCTTGAAAGTCCCTTGACTGTAAGGAGATCAACCAATCAATCCTAGAGGAAATCATTCCTGAATATTCATTGGAAGGACTGATACTGAAGCTGAAACTCCAATACTTTGGCTACCTGATGCGAAGAACTGACTCATTGGAAATGACCCTGATGCTGGGAAAGATTGAAGGCAGGAGGAGAAGGGGACGACAGAGGACAAGATGGTTGGGTGGCATCACTGACTTGATGGACATGAGTTTGAGCAAGCTCCAGGAGTTGGTGATGGACAGGGAATCCTGGTGTGCTACAGCCCATGGGGTCATGAAGAGTTGGACACGACTGTGCGACTGAACTGAACTGAGTTCATAATAGAACTGTTCAGAAATTACGGTGTATAAAACATTGTGATTTATAAGAAATATATATTTGGTAATTCAGAGGACAAAATATATATTTCTCTTATATTTTTGGTCTTTATCCATGGTACCTGAAGACCCTTGAAATCTCCTAAATGATAAGAATATTTTTTGGTATAATATTTGTTCTCTTATCCTCAGTTCGTAAAATTGCTTCAGAGCCTTAATGATGGAATGGGTGTCTTGTTATTCACAATAAGCCCTTTCCCAACACAAGAGGATTTATGTAAATGAAGTGACTTAAGGAAAGCACATAATATTGAGAACTGGTTTCCAGGAAACCAGCATTAAATGGAATGCTAGAACTTTCAGCCCTACCTTTTGAACTCTAGGGAGAAGGGAGGAGTTGGAGATTGAATTCAATCATCAATGGCCAATGATTTAATCAACTGTGTCTATGTAGGGCTTCCCTGGTGCCTCAGTGGTAAAGAATCCTCCTGCCAATGCAGGAAACACCGGTTCGATCCCTGACCCTGGAAGATCCCACATGCCGCGGAGCAACTGAGCCTGTGCGCCACAACTGTTGAGCCTGTGCGCCACAACTGTTGAGCCTGTGAGCCACTTGTGAGCCACAACTACTGAGCCCATGTGCCACAACTACTGAAGCCTTCACATCATAGAGCCTGTGCTCTGTAATATGAGAAGCCACTGCAATGGGAAGCCCACAGATCATAAGGAAGAGTACTCTCACTCACTGCAACTGGAGAAAACCCTCATGCAGCAACAAAGACCCAGCGCAGCCAGAAAAAAAAAAAAAAAAAGGTCATGTCTATGTAATGAAGCCTCCGTAAAGACTCAACAAGACAGGGTTCAGAGAACTTATGGGATGGTGGACACTTGGAGATTTGGACAGAGCTGAACCTACAGAAAGGGAAGGGAAACCCTCTGCCCTTTTTCCATACCTTGACCTACACGTCTCTTCATGAGTTGTACTCTTTACAATACTCCACTAAACTGTTATTAGTAAGTGCAACCTTTCTGAGTTCTGTGAGTTGCTCTAGCGAGTTAATCAAACCCAAGGAGGGGGCCGTGGGCACCTTCAAACCATAGTTGGTGGGTCAGAAACATAGTTGATAACCTGAGCTTGGGACTCATCTGAAGTTGGGGAGAAGGGGGGCTTGTAGGGCTGAGCCCTTAATCTGTGGCATCTAATGCTCTCTCCAGGTAGACAGAACTGAGTTGAATGTTAGGACCCCCAGCTCGTGTCCCAAGCATTGCTTAGTGGTGCGCATATGGGGAAAAAAAACAAAAACAGAAACATTATTTCACTCATTGTAATCGGTCATCATAACTCAACATTGGCTCCAACAATTGATCTGTTACTCTATTACGGTTCTGTGCTAGAGGTAGGCTTGGTCCCGTACTCACAGAGCTCGGAGGCTGGGAAAGGTGGGTTGATAGTCAAACAAACATGACAAACACGAAGATGACTGTGACACAGACTGTGACCCTCTCGAGGAGAGATGTTCAGAGACTGTGCATCCTAGTTGAGAAACGCTTGGCTCAGGAAGTTGGAGAAAACTTCCCAATGAAAGCGTGGGGAATCCCTGAGTGGATCCAGATCTCTATCAGTTGGATAACATGGTTACCCTTGGGCTTCCCTGGAGTCTTACATAAGCTGCAGGAGCCCATTTTTCTTCATCAAGGAACTGGCTTTAGGTAACCTTCCAGTCTGGAGTCTGCCCTACGGACACCATTCAGTTTATCACACATTAAGACTGAACTTTATTCCCCGGATGTGGGACTCAAGGGTGATACACAAACCAACTTCCAAAGGCTCATTATGTCCCCAAATTGTGCTGTTTCTCAAGCATTTATTTCATGAAATACTCATTATAATTTTAGGAGCTGACAGAGGAGCCTCGCCTGCTACTGTCCATGAGGTCACAAAGAGCTGCATAACTTAGTGATTGAAGAAAAACCAAAGACCCTAGTATTGTTTCTACTTTATTTATGAAGAAACCTGGAGTAAGAGAAATGAAGCTTCTTGTAAAAATACCTGCCATCTGGCCAGAGACTGAACCATGATCTGCTGGAATCACAAGTTTATACCCTTGCCAGTAAGATACATTGTGTTCCATTTTCAGGGAAATCATGATGTCTTGAATGTCCTGCACAGGCACTTCCACTCAGAATTTCAAACCAGCTCGGTCTTTGGCTGGGTCCACCCCACAAGGAAGGAGGGAGTCTGGGTTCATACAGGACAACCTCTAGTCCCAAGGCTTCAGGCAAAGGCCACCAAAATGAACAAGGATTTCACTCTAAGCCTTCTTCCAGAGTACCAAGCATGAAAGGGCAATAGAGAAAAGAGGACTTTCTCCTTACTGCCCAAAGCTCTGAGTTGGTTAAGGAAACTGATAGAACAAGAGGGGCCCCTGAGCCCTGAGGTTTATTAGTCGTCTTTGAGCTGATCCAAAGTGTAAGCATTCCAGACAAAGGCCACACACCACAGGGCTGAGGCCCCACTGTTCTCCCTGCGTTTGCCCCACAAGACACATCCTGCAGCCTCAGAAAGAGTTATGAGCTCCGGCATCCTGTAGAGCAGGGAACAGACATCTCCCCTCAGTCAACTGCCCTCGACTTGCTGAAAACATGATTCATGAGAACTATTGCTTTCTTCAGAAGGACCCTTTGGCTCTGCTCTGAGCCCAGGAATAGACTGGCCACAATCAACTCCCATGAAGAAGTGGTTTCCCCACCGCATAACTCTTCCTCGTGAGGACAATGGCTTTTTTCAGTGTGGTAAAGGGGAAGTTTAACCAAAGGAAAACTGAGCCCACACTGATAAAACAGCCAGGTTATCAAGGGACTGCCAGGCATGGGAGCTGCGGCACCCCGGCCTTGTGGTGACTTTAGGAACATCCTTTGTATAGGTTTCCCAACTGCCCTTCAGCATGGAAGCGTCACCTCAAACTGCTCCCCAACCTTTCTCCATGTCTCACATAACTGTGTTTACTAAGGTTCATAATTATATGCTAGGCATATAACATGTAAAACAGTGCCCTTTCTGGGGACAGCCTTGTGTGGTACTGCGAAAGCCACCAAGTCATACCTTGGTGTTGACTATTGAATACTTATGTTGTGCCAAAGAACTGTCTTAGATGCTCATGCTTGTTCTTCTACTAACCCCCTCCCAAACTCCACCAGCAGAGCGGTGTTTGTCTATTTTTAGAAACAGGTTCGAAGAGTCAAGCAAATTTCTTAACATGGATAGTGACAGAGCAGGATTTAAACCAGGACTGTCTGATGCAAAGGAATATACTTAGACCGTCCCCCAAATGTCTCTGTCTATTTTAATATGTGAACCAGGCCTCAGAGAAAAGAAAATAGAAAGTACATGTTTTTGTGTAGCATTCAGAAAAATTTGCAGTTTCCTCTAAATCAAAAGTATAAAGGTTTTTGGATTAAGAAACAGAAATGTCTATGCACTGGGGCTCCACATGGAGAGCTTTGCCCCTCGAGGTGACACCTTCACTTGGCAAGGAGACCTTTGAGTGTGGTGATGGAATAATGCAGAATACAAAGAATATTATTTTTTCCCCCAAACTAAGGGAAAAAGTGACCCAAGACTGACTTTCCAGCCACTCTTCCTTCCCAACCACCCATGGCAAGTCCCAGGGAGACCCCCCCGACACACACACACCAGGACGCCATGTTCCCCTCACAGGTCAGTGTTTCCATGGTCCTTCTGGAGTAAAATAGACACGCACTCTGGAGAGAGCAGAACCAAGAGGGCCCCAGAGATCACCTCGCTCACCTTCCCAGCTATTGCTTCAGCCTCCTCCCTAGCTTAACCACTTCACATTGAAAGAGAATCCTTACCCATATAAGCATATTTTTTGTATTAATTCTATTAGACAAATTGACTAGATGAATATTTAATTGAGATCCTATGTAGTAGGCACTCTTAGAGAGTATACAATATGGTCTTTAAGAATATGGGAAATTATTAAAACACCTATCTTTTTCCTTAAAATTTTTATTTAATATGTGGCTTATAATATGACAAATTAACAAGATAGATAAGAATGTTAATTTAAAAAGGAATATGCTAATATATATGCATATAAATGTATATGTGAATACACAAATGAAAATACAGGCACCTAATCCAAAAGAATTTTAAACAGAGAGAAAGTGAGAGTGAAAGGTGCTCAGTCATGTCTACCTCTTTGTGACCTCATGGACTATACAGTCCCTGACATTCTCCAGGCCAGAATACTGAAGTGGGTAGCCTTTCCCTTCTCCAAGGGATTTTCCCAACCCAGGGCTTGAACCTAGGTCTCCCGCATGGCAAGCAGATTCTTTATCAGCTGAGCCACAAGGGAAGCCAAAGAATACCAGAGTGGGTAGCCAATCCCTTCTCTAGAGGATCTTTCCCACCCAGGAATTGAACTGGAGTTCCCTGCATTGCAGGTGGATTCTTTACCAACAGAGCTATCATGGAAGCCCCATTTGATTTTTTTTTTTTTTTTTGCTGATGACTGAAGTTCCTTTATTTATTTATTTTTATTTTACTTTACAATACTGTATTGGTTTTGCCATACATAAACATGAATCCGTCATGGGTGTACACATGTTCCCAATCCTGAACCCCCTCCCACCGCCCTCCCCATACCACCTCTCATCCCAGTGTACCAGCCCCAAGCATCCTGTATCCTGCATCGAACCTAGACTGGTGATTCATTTCTTATGTGATATTATACATGTTTCAATGCCATTCTCCCAAATCATCCCACTCTCTCCCTCTCCCACAGAATCCAAAGGACTATTCTATACATCTGTGTCTCTTTTGCTATCTTGCATACAGGGTTATTGTTATCATCTTTCTAAATTCCATATATATGTGTTAGTATACTGTATTGGTGTTTACTTTCTGGTTTACTTCACTCTGTATAATAGGCTCCAGTATCATCCACCTCATTAGAACCGACTCAAATGTATTCTTTCAATAGCTGAGTAATACTCCATTGTGTATGGAAGCCCCATTTGAAACAGATAAATGCATATTATTATAAAAGCTTCAACAGAAGCTTCTTTTGCAAAAGACCATTGGAAAGATTAAAACATTGCATTTGTATCTGACCCTAGGGAAGGGATAAAAAAGGTGCAGAAGGAAAATATGTTATTTGATATCAGGAAGATCCCCTGGAGGAAGGCATGGCAACCCACTCCAGTACTTTTGCCTGGAGAATCCCCATGGACAGAGGAGCATGATGTCCTACAGTCCACAGGGTTGCAAATAGTCAGACACGACTGAAGTGACAAAACACGTATAGTAACAGCAGCAGCATTAAATAAACAAATTCATTGTATAGACATTTAAATTGTCATTAGATATTACTATTTTTAATTATTTAGCTGTTATTAGTAGCAACACTATTATTGTTCAATCACTCAGTCATGTCCTACTCTTCGCGGTCTCACTGACTGCAACATGCCTGGCTTCCCCGTCCTTCACCATCTCCCTGAGTGTGCTTAAACTCATGTCCATTGAGTTGATGATCCCATCCAACCATCTCATCCTCTGTCGCCCTCTTCTCCTCCTGCCCTCAATCTTTCCGAGTATCAGGGTCTTTTCCAGTGAGTTGGCTCTTCACATCAGGTGGCCAAAGTATTGGAGATTCAGAGTTCTAGCTGTTCTTTTCTTTTGGAGTATCTGAGAAGTTGCATCTAAAACATTATTTCTAAGAATTTTTCTGTATAGTGAAGGTCCAACAATGCTTGGATACTTCCCACGTTCTCCAAACAAAGTCCTTCTATACCACTCGCAGCTTAAGGCTGAGAAGGGAGTGGTAAGAGTGGGTTAGGTACAGACCTACAGCTTTTCTCCTGGCTGTGTGCTCCTCTTTCCTCTTATCCTTTATTCAGAGAATTGATGCCTTATGCATCCTCTTGGGGTCAGCCTAGGGTTCTCTTGCTCCTTTATCCCCAGTATCCATATATCTGCAGATCATCAAAATGTTCTCTGGAGTCTAGCTCCTGCATATTCTGTCTGTTGCCTCCTCTGCCTCGGCTGGTCTGATCCAGTCAGTCCCCCATCATTTATTGTCTACAGGAAAGCATTCTAACCTTACTCCCTGCTTCTCGATTCACTATTCAGTCTCCATGTTACAGAGTAAACTTTCTAGAGCATAAATGTGATCCAGTTAGTCCTGTTGTTGAAATGTCCCACATCAGTCCCTCATTCTCTGACTTGGTAATTATGCCCTCTACTTTCTGGCCCAAAGCCTGAGTTCCTTTTGCTCTCTGTCATGCTACATACATTCCAGATGTACACCATGCCATTAACTTGTTTCTAGACCTTTCTTCAAAATGCCCATGCACTCTTCCTTGTCCTTCTCTAATGCATAGTTTTTCTAGTGCTTCCAAGGCTTATTCTATATTATCTTTGTGACCATAGGAAGAACTGAACACATCCTTTCCTGTGAGCATAAAGTACCATAGCTGTTACCAATCTGCTGTTGCTATATATATATATATCCTCTAGTAGACTAGAAGCTCCTTGAAGATCAGGGGCCAGATCCTATCAATCATTACACTTTCTACCTCAGCAGCTCCATACACTACTGAGCACCCCAATAGCTCAGCCAAATACCTTCCTCCACTGTAGGTCATGACCCATGAGCCATGGCGTGACCCTCACTGGGAAGTTTAAGGGCACTCAGACAGGAAATGGGTCTTATTGGATCCAAATATAACTAGCTCACTGCCAACATAACTTCATTAAGGGTTGAGAAATGCACATTGCTTTAGAATCTGGAAGCAAAGCCCCTTAGATAAAGCATCAAAATACTGGTCAAAGTAGCACTCCAGAGAGCCAGTACCACTCCTTTGCACTTGGGCTGAAGGATAAACATCTGTTCTCTATCCTTAACTTCAACCAAACCCCAGATGCTGTGCCGTGCTTAGTCAGTCATGTCTGACTTTTTGCAATCCCATGGACTGTAGTCCACCAGGCTCCTCTGCCCAGGCAAGAATACTGGAGTGGGTTGCCATGCCCTCCTCCATGGGATCTTCCCAACCCAGGGATCAAAACCAGGTCTCCTGCCTTGCAGGCAGATTCTTTACTATCTGAGCCACCAGGCGAGCCTGCCTCCCCAGGTATATGTAGGAGTAGCAAACACTGTTGGAATCAGCCGGTACATATGGGAATGGGAAACGGAATGCAGCAATATGGAGATGCATTTTAGAACTTTCCTCATTCTGGGGATCGAAGAGAAAAGTTATTTGGAATGAAACCCCAAAAGATATTTGGGAGGAGACAGCTACAGAGGAGCTGTCTGATTTATGGGCATCCATTGAGGATGGACAGGGAGGCCTGGCGTGCTACAATTGATGGGGTCGTAAAGAGTCGGACATGACTGAGTGACTGAGCTGAACTGAACTGAATTGGTCATCATCAGGGTAAGGTGGTTAGAATGGTTTTCCTACCTCAGCCGTCTTCTACTTCTTTTTAGATTCTCTCATGTACTCTTTCTTCCTGCCTTTTAGTCACTCAGCCCTCAAAGGCATGTCAGATTTTCTGTATTGGTTTTTAGCATTAAGTCCAGACCATGGGAGAGAGATGGAGCTAGAGGAGGAAGAAACTAAGGCCATGAAAGGGAGCCCACTTAGCTGGCTAATTCTCATGCTTAGATTCAATTGTAAGGCTTTCAGAAACTTTACTAGCGAGGACAAGGGATTGACCAGTGCTCTGAGAAATCAGCCCCAGCTGCTGCCAAAGACAGGTCTCCTTGGCCCTAGATATAACTCAGTGGGTGGGAGAACCCTGCATAATTTCTTCCTTCCCTCTGACCAGATCTCTGTGGCCTCATCCATGGACTGGAGAGACTATGCTTGTCTTCTGAAGCTAATAAGCTGTCGCAGCTGGAATGTTGGCTGAGCCCTGGTGTCTGGTTGGCTGTATTGAAAGCAAGAAAAGAACCTTGGGTGGATTTAGGACTGCTGTATATGGTTGTGTAGACTATGCTCTGCTCAACTTTAGGAGATGACCTTGCTCAAATGCTATGTGACAATACATAAAATCTATCTTAAGTGGAAGCCCCAGAGTTGAGCAGTGCGTGAGCTACATAAGTGAGTAGCAGCCTTGCCCATGGAAAGCTTCAGCTATGCCAGAGAAATCCTGGACCTCTGGCAAACTAGCTTCCTTGGTTTACTTAGACAAACTTAATTTCTGGTTAGAAAGGATACACATAAACTCTGAGGACAGTTTCTTCTAAAATGAAAACTGAGACCTATGTTTGACAAAAGACTTGTCCTGGGAGATTCCACAAACTGATATTGGTGTGCATAACAAAATCCAACAAACAAGACAATTTAAAGAAAGTTGTAGGTGCACTGGAATTTTGGGTGTAACATGGACTACAGATAGATATTACTCAGTATTTTTGGAGTGTTGAAGCTAATTGATAGCAAGGATCCACCACTGCGTAAAATGTGTGGCTACAAGGATACCACAAACCAGACCTCACCCTCTAACCAAGCCACGCAGAGCTACTGGTCTTGCCCCCGGATCTAAGGAAAGCCTCCAACGAGTTGAGCAGGGAAAGCCTCTTCCAGCCAAAATACGTCCATGATAGAGTATATTCTCAGCCTGGATGTGACTCAGACCCCTGCCCAGATCCTTCTGCTCTGCCCATCTGAATCTCTGCCTTTTCTTTTCTTGGTCTGAACAAACTCTGTGTGATCTCATTTTTTTCTCATAGCTTCGATATAATGATTTCCACAAATAATTTTATCTCCAGCCCAGGTTTCTCCTCTAAGCCCCAGACTCACACCTCTAATCAACCAATGTAGTTCCTCATTTGTGTCTGACTCTGTAGCCCACCAGGCTCCTCTGTCCAGGCAAGAATACTGGAGTGGGTTGCCATGCCCTCCTCCAGGGGATCTTCCCAACCCAGGGATCAAAGCCATGTCTGCTGCCTTGCAGGCAGATTCGTTACTATCTGAACCACCATGACTGTGACCCCATGGGTCAACCATGGGATCAACCACCGTGACCCCATGAACTATAGTTCGCCAGGCTCCTCTGTTCATGGAATTCTCCAGGCAAGAATACCGTAGTGGTAGCCATTCCCTTCTCCATAGACAACTAATTGAATGTACCATACTCAAGCCTCATTCCCTAAACTCACTTTATCAAGAGAAACTGATTTCTTTTTCTCCTTAAATCTGCGAACAATCAGTTCTCAGCTTGGAGATAAATAGGTGAGAGATACATGATTCACACTGACTCTTAAAATTCCCAATCTCCTCCATTCTACCGATAGGGAAAAATGAGACCTGAGGTTGACTGAGCCCAGAAAATAAAAGTCTCAGATAAGACCATTTCTAATAAGTAGTGTAGTTGTGCTCTAAACCTACATTTTTATGAAGCCCAGATCTATATTTTTTAGCACAAGATTCTTAGAGAAGGTAGACTTAAGTTAGAATAAGTCATTTAACCATATTGGCATTTACTAATAAGGACATTCATTGGGAGCTTTAGAATCATCAGAGATGAAAGACAAGTTTAAGTATTAATCAAAATTTTCATCATGACTGCAACTCTCTGGGTTTTGGGCAGCAGTTACTGCCTCAAACCACCAATTCCAGGCAAGCAGCCTCCAGAATTTTGACTTCAGGTGTGTAAAGGTAGCCCTCAACAGCAACAACAACAACAAAAGTTTTCTCCCACTGATACTTAAAATTTACGGCCAATAGAAATGTCAAAGAATGTGTTGTCTTAGGGAAATTGCATTTACTTATGAAAAACCCGAAGTTTGCAAAGGGATATTTTAAAAAGGCTTAAGACATATCTGTTTTGTACTTCAAAAGCCATTTGGTCCTGGGTCCAGCAAGCAAAGTGGTTATTATGGTTCCTTGTGGCAGAAGGCTGGTGAGACTGGAATGTGCCCAGTAAATACGAAACCCCATCCGCAGAGCTCCACTTGCTCCCGCCATTCTGGTGAGGCTAATTGGAGGAGAGCAACCTTTTGAGAAAGGAAAGAAATTTCTGGATTTGAAGCAGATGTCTGGACCTTGCTGAATCTACAATGCAGGCTTTTAAAGGAAATATTGCAATAATTAGGAGTCCGGTTTGAAGTCAATGTGTTGCTGTAAAAATTAAGGATGTTTATAACTGTGGGAAGGTTCTCTTTAAAAATCCAATTCTGACTCCAATTTGCTAGCAAATTGCATCCTGGCCCCATGGAAAGAGTGATCTGGGGACCTGTTTCATAGATCAGGATCCTCTTTGTTCGATGCAGTGGAGGATATTCATTGCTCTTTATGAAATGTAGATAGGAATTCTCATGCATCATCAAGAACATGTGTGGAGTTTTAGAATATAGAAAGATAGTTGGACATTTGGAACCAAACAGCATGTTTTCTCAGTTGATTTTTAAAAAATAAAATGAAGATTAAAAAAAAACACCAAAGCCAAACAGAAAAGAAGACTTGGCTTTCCTTGTGTGGTCCCTGGAATGGGAAATCTAGTATTTGCTAAAATTACCACAGTTTCTCAGATATTGGTTAGTCATGAAACACTATATTATACTCAATTTTAGGTTATTCAAGGACAAGAAATTAGACAATGTATGGATTGAGTTTCCCTGCAGTCATGGATAATTATTAATGATCAGGAAAAAATAATTTGATTTGCATATGCCAGAAAGGAAAAAGGAGTCTTAAATTTATCATCAGTTCAGAAAAAGACTTTAAGTAAAAACCCGGTAGGGAAAGAAAATTGGAATTAAATATATCTGAAAGCAAATTCAGTTTCTACTACTTAGCAGTTTTGTGACCATATATTTTTCAAACCTTGATTCCTCAGCTATATTGGGGATAGTAATTAATATCTACCTTTTATTATTATTTTGAGAACTGATTTTAATAGGGTATGTAAAGCACTTGGGTTTCCTGGAGTAGCTCAGATGGTAAAGAACCCACTTGCAATGCAGGAGACCTGGGTTGGGTCCTTGGGTCGAGAAGATCCCCTGGAGAAGGGAATGGCTACTCACTCCAGTATTTTTAACTGGACAATCCCATGGACAGAGGAGTTTGGCAGGCTACAGTCCATGGGTCTCAAAAAGTCAGACACTGGGGCTAAGCACACAGTAAACCACTTATCATGGCATGGGCATACTATTTATGGGTGCATAAAAATAGTGATCCCTCCCCCCCCAAACATACTCACCACACACATACACACTCCAACACACATTGCTTTATCTGCAAGGCTCTGGTTCTGTATTCACATATTAGTAGGTCGATATCATGGCTGAAACAGTATAGCTTGTGGCAGTTCAGAGGGGGAAAGGAAGGAAAGTATATTTGTTGTTGTTCAGTCACTAAGCTGTGTCGGACCCTTTGCAACTCCATTGATTGCAGCATACAAGGCCTCCCTGTCCCTCACTCTCTCCCAGAGTTTGCTCAAACTCATGTCCATTGAGTAGGTGATGCCATCCAACTATCTCATCCTCTGCTACCCTCTTCTCCTTTTGCCGTCAATCTTTTCCAGCATCAGGGTCTTTTCCAGTGAGTCAGCTGTTCAGAAAACATATTAGAGATAGCTAAATGTTCCCTAGTATTCCTTCTTTTTATAATAGAATTCCAAGTTCTAGTTGGTGGCAGTATTGTTTAGCTAGAGGCTGCCTTGCTTGCAGTGAGGTATGCCATGTGACTGGATTCTGTCTGAAGAGATGTGGGTCAGTTCAGTTCAGTCACTCAGTTGTGTCTGACTCTTTGCGACCCCATGAATCACAGCACGAAAAGCCTCCCTGTCCATCACCAACTCCTGGAGTTCACTCAGACTCACGCCCATCGAGTCAGTGATGCCATCCAGCCATCTGATCCTCGGTCGTCCCCTTCTCCTCCTGCCCCCAATACCTCTCAGCATTAGAATCTTTTCCGATGAGTCAACTCTTCTCATGAGGTGGCTAAAGTACTGGAGTTTCAGCTTCAGCATCATCCCCTGCAAAGAAATCCCAGGGCTGATCTCCTTCAGAATGGATTGGTTGGAACTCCTTGCAGTCCAATGGACTCTCAACAGTCTTCTCCAACACCACAGTTCAAAAGTATCAATTCTTCGGCACTCAGCCTTCTTCACAATCCAACTCTCACATCCATACACAACTACTGGAAAAACCATAGCCTTGACTAAATGGACCTTTGTTGGCAAAGTAATGTCTCTGCTTTTGAATATGCTATCTAGGTTGCTCATAACTTTTCTTCCAAGGAGTAAGAGTCTTTAATTTCATGGCTGCAGTCACCATCTGCAGTGATTTTGAAGCCCCTCAAAATAAAGTCTGACACTGTTTCCACTCTTTCCCATCTATTTCCCATGAAGTGATGGGACTAGATGCCACGATCTTCATTTTCTGAATGTTGAGCTTTAAGCCAACTTTTTCGCTCTCCTCTTTCACTTTCATCAAGAGGCTTTTTAGTTCCTCTTCACTTTCTGCCATAAGGGTGGTGTCATCTGCATATCTGAGGTTATTGATGTTTCTTCCAGCAATCCTGATTCCAGCTTGTGCTTCTTCCAGCCCAGGTTTCTCATGATGTACTCTGCATAGAAGTTAAATAAGCAGGGTGATAATATACAGCCTAGACATACTCCTTTTCCTATTTGGAACCAGTCTGTTGTTCCATGTCCAGTTCTAACTATTGCTTCTTGACCTGCATACAGATTTCTCAAGAGGCAGGTTGGGTGGTCTGGTATTCCCATCTCTTTCAGAATTTTCCACAGTTTATTGTGATACAAACAGTCAAAGGCTTGGGTATAGTCAATAAAGCAGAAATAAACGTCTTTCTGGAACTCTCTTGCTTTTTCCATGATCCAGCGGATGTTGGCAATTTGATCTCTGGTTCCTCTGCCTTTTCTAAAACCAGCTTGAACCTCAGGAAGTTCACGGTTCACATATTGCTGAAGCCTGGCTTGGAGAATTTTGAGCATTACTTTACTAGCGTGGGAGATGAGTGCAATTGTGTGGCAGTTTGAGCATTCTTTGGCATTGCCTTTCTTTGGGATTGGAATGAAAACTGACCTTTTCCAGTCCTGTGGCCACTGCTGAGTTTTCCAAATTTGCTGACATATTGAGTGCAGCACTTTCACAGCATCATCTTTCAGGATTTGAAATAGCTCCACTTGAATTCCATCACCTCCACTAGCTTTGTTCGCAGTGATGCTTTCTAAGGCCCACTTGACTTCACATTCCAGGATGTCTGGCTCTAGGTGAGTGATTACACCATCGTGATTATCTTGGTCGTGGAAAATCTTTTTTCTACAATTCTTCTGTATATTCTTGCCACCTCTTCTTAATATCTTCTGCTTCTGTTAGGTCCATACCATTTCTGTCCTTTATCGAGCCCATCTTTGCATGAAATATTCCCTTGGTATCTCTAATTTTCTTGAAGAGATCTCTGGTTTTTCTCATTCTGTTGTTTTCCTCCATTTCTTTTCATTGATCACTGAAGAAGGCTTTCTTATCTCTCCTTGCTATTCTTTGGAACTCTGCATTCAGATGCTTATATCTTTTCCTTTTCTCCTTTGCTTTTCACTTCGCTTCTTTTCACAGCTATTTTTAAGGCCTCCTCAGACAGCCATTTTGCTTTTTTGCATTTCTTTTCCATGGGGATGGTCTTGATCCCTGTCTCCTGTACAATGTCACGAACCTCCATCCATAGTTCATCAGGCACTCTATCTATCAGATCTAGTTCCTCAAATCTATTTAACACTTCCACTGTACAATCATAAGGGATTTGATTTAGGTCAGACCTGAGTGGTCTAGTGGTTTTCCCTACTTTCTTCAATTTCAGTCTGAATTTGGCAATAGAGATATGGGTAGAAGAGATAATATGTGTAATTTGTACATCATGCCACTTGCCCTCTCTTCCTCTTTCCTTTATCCTGTGAGTAAGAATGTGTACACAATGATGGTGAGTAAATTTTTCTCTGTAAATAAAGGCAACACCTCAGTGGAAGATGGGACACCAAAATGGAAGGAGTCTGGGTCACTGGATGGCTGTGTTTCCTAATGGTCAGGGACCATCTACCACTTCAGCCTTTCACATGCAAGAAAAAGAATAAAGTTATTTTACTTTAGTCACTTTTATTTTGCTCTTTGTTAAAGCACTTAAATTTACATTTCATTACAGAAACTTGTCTTTATTGTGCTCTAAAATATGAATTAGATCATGTCAGTCCCTCCTTCGGAAGATTCTGTAGTCCTGAGTCATTCTGTAATTCTGAGTCATTGCTCATCAGCGAAGTTCATTTAGGGTGCCTTACATGTGACTGGGCTTCCCAAGTGACTGAGTGGTAAAGAATATGCTTGCCAATGCAGGAGACACAAGAGATGCGGGTTCAATCCTTGGGTTGGGGAGATCCCTTGGAGAAGGAAATGGCAAGCCAGTCCAGTATTCTTGCCTGGGAAATCCCTGGGACAGAGGAGCCTGGAGGGCTACAATTCACGGGATTGCAAAGAGTTGTACATGACTAAGTATGCATGCAGGTACATGTACATACTTGACTGGTGGCAGAATGAAGAATGACCCAACTCTGGCAGAGAAGAGACCAGCCTGGCTGCAGTTGTGGGTGGACACTGTTGAACAAAGGAAGACTAAAGCCGCCTATGAGGGGCTTTATTTGATTACAAAGCAACTTCAGACTGTTAGGCTTAGTAAGTAATTCTCAGGATTTTATCTGGCCAGCCTGAATATGAAATCATTCTGTTTGGTTAATTTATACATAGGCCCTGATCTTTCTTTCTTTCTTTCTTGGTTTTTTTTTTTTTTGAGGTCCCTTTTGAGTATGCACACAACATTAGTACTTAGTGTATTTTCAAGCCCTACCTCAAAGGTCACTCGATTGCCTTGTTTTCTTCCAGTTTTATTGAGATATAATTAACATACAGCACTGTATAAATTTAAGGTGAACAGCATAATGGTTTGACTTACATCATGAAATGACTACCCCAATAAGTTAGAGAATATTCATCGTTTCATACAGACACAAACTTAAAGAGAAAAAAAATTTTTTTCTTTTAATAAGAAAACTTAGAATATATGCTCTGAACATCCTTCACCTATAACATACAGTGATATCAATCATATATATCATGTTTACATCACATTGCTTTGTTCAATTCAGTTCAGTAGCCAGGCCTCCCTGTCCCTCACCAACTCCCAGAGTTTACTCAAACTCATGTCCTCTGAGTCGGTGATGCCATCCAACCATCTCATCCTCTGTCGTCCCCTTCTTCTCCTGCCTTCAATCTTTCCCAGCATCAGGGTCTTTTCAAATGAGTCAGTTCTTCACATCAAGTGCCCCAAGTATTGGAGTTTCAGCTTCAGCATCAGTCCTTCCAATGACTATTTAGGACTGATTTCCTTTTGAATGGACTAGTTGGATCTCTTTGCAGTCAAGGGACTCTCAAGAGTCTTCTCCAACACCACAGTTCAAAAGCATCAGTTCTTCAGTGTTCAGCTTTCTTTATAGTCCATCTCTCAGATTCACACATGACTACTGGAAAACCACAGCCTTGACTAGACGGACATTTGTTGACAATGTCTCTACTTTTAATATGCTGTCTAGGTTGGTCATAACTTTCCTTCCAAGGAACAAGCATCTTTAATTTCATGGCTTCAGTCACCATCTGTAGTGATTTTGGAGTCCCCCCCAAATGTGATCCACTGGAGAAGGGAATGGTGAACTTCTTCAGTATTCTTGCCTTGAGAACCCCATGAACAGTATGAAAAGACAAAAAGATAGGACACTGAAAGATGAACTGCCCAAGTTGGTGGGTGCCCAATATGCTACTGAAGATCAGTGGAGAAATAAATCCAGAAAGAATAAAGGGATGGAGCCAAAACAAAAACAACACCCAGTTGTGGATGTGGCTGATAATAGAAGCAAGGTCCAATGCTGTAAAGAGCAATATTGCATAGGAACCTTGAATGTTACGTCCATGAATCAAGGCAAATTGGAAGTGGTCAAACAGGAGATGGCAAGAGTGAATGTCGACATTTTAGGAATCAGTGAACTAAAATGGACTGGAATGGGTGAATTTAAATCAGATGACCATTATATCTACTACCATGGGCAAGAATCACTTAGAAGAAATAGAGTAGCCATCATGATCAACAAAAGAGTCAAGAATGCAGTACTTGGATGCAATCTCAAAACGACAGAATGATCTCTGTTTGTCTCTAAGACAAACCATTCAATATCATAGTAATTCAAGTCTATGCCCCAACAGTAACACTGAAGAAGCTGAAGTTGAATGGTTCTATGAAGACCTACAAGGCCTTTTATAACTAACACCCAAAAAAGATGTCCTTTTCATTATAGGGGACTGGAATGCAAAAGTGGGAAGTCAAGAAACACCGAGAATAATAGGCAAATTTGTCCTTGGAGTACAGAATGAAGCAGGTCAAAGGCTAATAGAGTTTTGCTGGGAGAATGCACTGGTCATAGCAAACACCTTCTTCCAACAACAAGAGATGACTCTACACATGGACATCACCAGATGGTCAATACCGAAATCAGATTGATTAATATCTTTGCAGCCAAAGATGGAGAAGCTCTATACAGTCAGCAAAAACAAGACTGGGAGCTGACTGTGGCTCAGATCATGAACTCCTTATTACCAAATTCAGACTTAAATTGAAGAAAGTAGGGAAAACCACTAGAACATTCATGTATGACCTAAATCAAATCCCTTATGATTATACAGTGAAAGTGAGAAATAGATTTAAGGGACTAGATATGACAGAGTGGCTGATGAACTATGGACGGAGATTTGTGTGATTGTACAAGAGACAGGGATCAAGGCCATCTCCAAGAAAAAGAAATGCAAGAAAGCACAATGGTTGTCTGAGGAGGGCTTACAAATAACTGAGAAAAGAAGAGAAGCCAAAACAAAGTAGAAAAGGAAAGATATAAGCATCTGAATGCAGAGTTCCAAAGAATAGCAAGGAGAGATAAGAAAGCTTTCTTCAGTGATCAGTGCAAAGAAATAGAGGAAAACAATAGAATGGAAAAGACTAGAGAGCTCTTCAAGAAAATTAGAGATACCAAGGGAACATTTCATGCAAAGATGGGCTCAATAAAGGATACAAACAGTATGGACCTAACAGAAGCAGAAGATATTAAGAGGTGGCAAGAATACACAGAAGAACTGTACAATAAAGATCTTCATGACCCAGATAATCATGACGGTGTCATCACTCCTGTAGAGCCAGATATCCTGGAATGTGAAGTCAAGTGGGCCTTAGGAAGCATCGCATTACATTGGTAGTAGTTATTTATTACTGGAAGCTCATTCCCTTTGACAACCTTCATGTAATTCTCTCTCTCCTCACTTCCTCACTCTGGCAAGGTGATTATTAAAGAGTTCTCTCATTGCAGTGAATTATTTCAGTCATGTTGAATTGTGAGTTTCACAATGTTCCTCAGCATTTAATTACTTGTTCGCTAACTCAGAGTTCATTAATTTAACAGAGTCTTATTGAGCACTTACTTGGTGCCTGGTCTGTGTTAGATACTGAAAATGAAAGTGAAAGCGTTAGTTGCTCGATCATATCCAGCTCTGCGACCATATGGATTGTAGCCTGCCAGGTTTCACTGTCAGTGGAATTCTCCAGGCAAGAATACTGAAGTCGGTTGCCATTCCCTTCTTCAGGGGATCTTCCCAACCCAGGGATGGAACCTAGGGTCTCCTGCATTGCAAGCAGATTCTTTACCATCTGAGACACCAGGGAAGCCTGTACACATTAAAACTAACCCTTATTGTTTGCAATCCAGAATCTTTAATACTCATTGTCAGTAACTGGTCTTTCCCTTCATGACAAGTCTTTGGAAAGCACTGTAAATGAGAGGTAACCTTTGCCTCTAGGAAAATATGATCCACAGTTATTATTAAATGCAATCCTCAGTTGGTTCTGCCTTGTAACAGATAGTTCTGTTGCATGCTTGGCCCCATCTCTAGACAGTGAGTTCTTTGCTAGTAGAAACTATGTTGAATTTACCTCTACTTCTCTTCCTCTTCACAGCAAATATTTCTTTCCAATGGGTACGCATGTGGGCTCAGTCATGTCCGACTCTCTGAGACCCTGTGGACTACAGCCCACCAGGCTCCTACTGGAGTTGGTTACCATTTCCTTCTCCAGGGGATCTTCCCTGCCAAGGGAGCGAACTGCGTCTCTTGTGTCTCCTGCATTGGCAGGAGGATTCTTTACCACTGTTCCACCTGGGAAGCCCATATATTTCAGGCCTAGTGCATAGTGAATACTCTACAAGTGTTTGCTGAAATTAAAGCCATTCAATGAAAGATATTCTTTCAAAATTAAGCATCTCCATTCTACAAAACCAGAGCTACAGGAGGAACCACTATTTATTTCTCAATCATTGAGCACCATCGAATTAAGGGAATAATTTTTAAAACAGAAAACAACCATATCTGCTCCAGTGCTACTGCTCACTTTTCCTTCACAAATGGTAATAGATGGTGATTATTCATCCTTTTCATTGTTTTCCAGGAACACTTTCTTTTCTATTGGATTGGCCGAAAAATTTAACCTGAAGGAACTTTTTGGCCAATCCAATAACTGTTAAAATACTCAAGTGGTTTTAACACCTCATTTATAAAGTAGAAACTGAGGTGCATGGATAAAAGTGATTTTGAAAATAACTTTGATTTTGAAAATATTATTTCCAAGAAAACTTCAATTTTCAGTACCAGAATTCTCATTTATATAAAAGAGAAAAAGATTTCATGTCAAAAGACACTCTTAACTCATTTTGTTCAGAAAAGAAAAAAAAATAGTTTAGAAAATGTCCTTAAAATGCATTCTCATATTCTAACAAAATACCAACTATAATACTATATTAATTTTTCCAACAATGTAAATCAAGTCTAATATATAGTGACACATATAGGCCAGAGCAACACTGCCTGTAAGATATACCAATTTGTCTAAACTCCCAAGCAATAAAAATAAGATTGAAAAACTAATCTCAAAGACCAAGTGTAAGGAAAGCCTTATGATATTATGCAGAGGTCCAAAGAAATACTTAAAGAATGTATTAGACAGAAACTCTTGCCTAGTATTAGCCTCAGTTATACATGACATTGTTAGCAATTACTCAAAGTATGAAGACCAATGAATGAATTTAGGCTGTTATTGGTGACTTAAAATTCAGTTAAAAGGGAGAAGAATGTCAGAATAGTTGCCACATTGGAGGAATACTCAATGGTCTCCTTAAGTTTTTAAATTTTATTGGAATGTAGCTTATTTACAATGTTGTGCTAGTTTTAGCTGTACAACAAAGTGAATCAGTTATACACATTCATATATCCATTCCTTTTTAGATTCTTTTCCCATATAGGTCATTACAGAGTATAGAGTAGGGTTCCCTGTGCTGTATAAAATGTTCTCACTAGTTACCTGTTTAGCATATAGAGGACATTTATGTCAATTCCAACCTCCTAATTTATTCTTTCCCCCTTGGTAATCATAAGTTTTTTCGATCAGTTCAGTTCAGTTCATTTCAGTTGCTCAGTCATGTCTGACTTTTGCGACCCCATGAATCACAGCACACCAGGCTTCCCTGTCCATCACCAACTCCTGGAGTTCACTCAAACTCACATCCATTGAGTTGGTGATGCCATCTAGACATCTCATCCTCTGTTGTCCCCTTCTCCTCCTGCCCCCACTCCCTCTCAGCATCAAAGTCTTTTCCAATGAGTCAACTCTTCTCATGAGGTGGCCAAAGCCCTGGAGTTTCAGCTTTAGCATCATTACTTCCAAAGAAACCCCAGGGCTGATCTCCTTCAGAATGGACTGGTTGGATCTCATTGCAGTCCAAGGGACTTTCAAGAGTCTTCTCCAACACCACAGTTCAAAAGCATCAATTCTTCGGCACTCAGTCTTCTTCACAATCCAACTCTCACATCCATACACGACTACTGGAAAAACCATAGCCTTGACTAGACAGACCTTAGTCGGCAAAGTAATATCTCTGCTTTTGAATATGCTATCTAGGTTGCTCATAACTTTTCTTCCAAGGAGCAAGCGTCTTTTAATTTCATGGCTGCAATCACCATCTGCAGTGATTTTGGAGCCCCCACAAAATAAAGTCTGACACTGTTTCCACTGTTTCCCATCTATTTCCCGTGAAGTGATGGGACTGGAAGCCATGATCTTTGTTTTCTGAATGTTGAGCTTTAAGCCAACTTTTTCACTCTCCTATTTTACTTTCACCAAGAGGCTTTTTAGTTCCTCTTCACTTTCTGCCATAAAGTTGGTGTCATCTGCATATCTGAGGTTATTGATATTTCTCCCAGCAATCTTGATTCCAGCTTGTGCTTCTTCCAGTCCCGCGTTTCTCATGATGTACTCTGCACATAATTTAAATTAGCAGGGTGACAGTATACAGCCTTGACATACTCCTTTTCCTATTTGGAACCAGTCTGTTGTTCCATGTCCAGTTCTAACTGTTGCTTCCTGACCTGCATATAGATTTCTCAAGAGGCAGGTCAGGTGGTCTGATATTTCCATCTCTCTCAGAATTTTCCACAGTTTATTGTGATCCACATAGTCAAAGGCTTTGGCATAGTCAATAAAGCAGAAATAGATGTTTTTCTGGAACTCTCTTGCTTTTTCCATGATCCAGCGGATGTTGGCAATTTGATCTCTGGTTCCTCTGCCTTTTCTAAAGCCAGCTTGAACATCAGGAAGTTCACGGTTCACATATTGCTGAAGCCTGGCTTGGAGAATTTTGAGCATTACTTTACTAGCGTGGGAGATGAGTGCAATTGTGCAGTAGTTTGAGCATTCTTTGTCATTGCCTTTCTTTAGGATTGGAATGAAAACTGACCTTTTCCAGTCCTGTGGCCACTGCTGAGTTTTCCAAATTTGCTGGCATATTGAGTGCAGCACTTTCACAGCATCATCTTTCAGGATTTGAAATAGCTCCACTGGAATTCCATCACCTCCAGCAGCTTTGTTCATAGTGATGCTTTCTAAGGCCCACTTGACTTCACATTCCAGGATGTCTGGCTCTAGGTGAGTGATCACACCATCTTGATTATCTGGGTCATGAAGACCTTTTTGTACAGTTCTTCTGTGTGTTCTTGCCATCTCTTCTTAATATCTTCTGCTTCTGTTAGGTCCATACCTATTAAAACAGTATTATTCTAAGGTTAATGTCTGTCTGACTTTTTGAAACTCTTTGTTTCATGAGATAATGTTACTGGTAGTCTTTTTTTTTTTTTTTAATGCTGCATTTTGATAAATTAAAAAATTGGCCTGACCAGGACTCTGTGAACTTTCTTGCTGCCTGAGCCTCCAAGGTCCTCCCACTGACCATCCAGACCTTTCTGAATCTCTGTCATGTTCTCCAGCAGAAGAACTAAGTCTGTCTCAGGAAAACGGGGACCCTTCCCTGATTGAAAGTGCCCATTTGTCCTTGGAACTGGGCTGAGATCACTCTGTTCTCACAGAGGCAGACACTTTAGGTATAGACTTATTCTACCTATCTTTACAGATGAGGAAATGGGGACACAGAACTGTCAGCTCTGTTCTCACAATGTGATTGCCAAGAAGAGGAAAAGAAGAGATGTGAACTTAAATAATAACTCCTATTCATTCATATCTTTATCCCATTGCCTAGAAAATTCCTGGCACATAGGGCTCAGTTGGCAAATGTCTTGAGTATGTAAATGATTTTTCAATTTTTATCATTTAAGATATAGTTTATTTTTTCTGACAATAAATATACTTTGCTTTATGAAATTTACACATGCTTAAAAAGAAAGAAAAAGTGATCTGAAATTTTTCCACTAAGAAGTAACCTTACATAAACATTTTGATGACCATCAATGTACACATTCATGGTAAACATAGACTTCCTCCATAAAAATGTTATACAAATGAAATGTGAAACATGCTCCCCATAACCTACTTTTTCACTCAACAGTATCTCATGGATAATTCTTCCAACCAAAATTATAGATCTGAACATTGCAATCTTAAAAAAACCAGATTATTGTGTCATCTGGATGTACCATGGTTTAATGAACCATTTCTTTAACAACATCCTGCAAATACTGATACATGTTTTAAAATTTTTCATTTAGTTCAAAAATATTTTATAACTTTAATTGTTGCTTTTCTTAAACAGAGGTTATTTAGATTATGTTCACATTTTTAAATATTTGGATGATTTTTCAGATATGATTTTGTTATTGATTTCTAGTCTGACTCTGCTATGGTCAGAAAGCATATTCTTTATGATTTCACTTTGCTTAAATATCTTCAGATGTTTTATAACCCAGAATATGATGTGCCTTAGTGGATATTTTATGTACACTTGAACTTAATTTGTATTCTGCTACTTTTGAATTACGTTTTCCATGTGTATCAACGTAGTCAAATTGATTTAGATGTGGATCAGTTCTGCTCTTATACTTATTTTTCCATTTATTTTTCAATTCCTGAGAAAGAAGTGTTGGGATATCCCAATATAATTGTGGATTTGTATGTTTCTTATTGCAGTTCTATCAGTTATAGTTTAATGCTTTTTAAATCTCTGTTATTTGGTTTACACAAATTTAGGACTGTTATCTTTCTGATTAACTTATCTTATTACCTTTATGGAAACCCTTTTATATCTCTGGTAATATTTTTCATTCTGAAATTACTTTGCTATCAATAGATGTGTCATCTTCCTATGGATTAGTGTTAGCATAGTGTATCTTTTTCTATTTTTTACTTTTAACATATCATATATTTATATTTATACTGGGTTTCTTGTGGCAAGTACATCCTTAAATCAGTAGGGTTTTACTTTTCTTCAGTTCAGTTCAGTCGCTCAGTCGTGTCCGACTTTTTGCGACCCCATGAATCGCAGCACGCCAGGCCTCCCTGTCCATCACCAACTCCCCGGAGTTCACTCAGACTCACGTCCGTGGAGTCAGTGATACCATCCAGCCCTCTCTAATAATCGCTCTGCATATTAATTAGACTGGTAAATGATTTAATTTAATATAGCTATTGTTATAATTAAGTTTAATACCTACTAGTTTGTTATAAGGGCTTCCCTGGTGGCTCAGAGGTTAAAGCATCTGCCTGCAATGTGGGAGACCTGGGTTTGATCCCTGGGTCCAATCCCTTGGTCAGTAAGATCCTCTGGAGAATGAAATGGCAACCCTCTCCAGTATTCTTGCCTGGAGAATCCCATGGATGCCTCGAGGAGCCTGGTGGAATTTCCTGCTTATCTGTTTTTGAACTTTTCCCCTCTTCACCAGTTTTTTTGATACGATTATTAAGTATGATTTAAGATTTCATTTTATCTACAATTTCTTTTATTTTTAATTACTTACATTTCCTTTTAGCCTTTGTACTATTATCATACAGCTTTATGTGTTATAAACCTATTACATAGTTGTTACTTTTATTTAAACAACTCTTTAACTTAAGAAAGCTTAAAAAGGAAGAGAATATCTTTTCTAATTACCTGCATAATCAACAGTTTCCATAATCTTCATTCTTTTATATAGATCCAAATTTCTACCTCGTATCATTTTTTTTGGCTTAAAGAATTTCCTTTAACATTTTTTTAATAGCACACATCTGATGTAAGTGTATTCCTTCGTCTTTTGTTTGCAAAGTCTTTATTCCATCTTTATTTTTTTTTAATCATTAGGTAATAAATTCTTTACACTTCTTTCTTTCACTACTTAACAAAATCGCTCTGTCTTCTGTTTTGCGTGACTTCTATGAAAAGTCTGCTGCGATTTGTTGGGTCTTCTGTTTACTGTGAATCGTTTTTCCTATCTGCTTCAAAAGCTGTATCATTGGTTTTCAGAAATTTCACTGTGTTGTGCTTTGAGGTGATTTTCTTTGTTTCTTCTGTTTAGATTCATGGAGCTTTTGGATCTGTGTGTTTGTAATTTTCACCACATTTGAAAAATTCTTCAGCCATCATTCCCTCCCATATTTATCTCACCTTTCTTGGGATTTGATATTGTTTCATAAGCACTGATGCTTATGATGTTTCATAAACACTTGTTAATTAATTAATTAATTCAGCATCAGTTTCAGCATCAGCATTCTTTCTGTATTTCATTTTGGTTCATTTCTATTGCTCTGTGTCCATGTTCACTGATGATTTCTTCTGCATGTCTAACGTACTGCCAGTTACTTTTGGTGTATTTTCTGTTGTTGGATAATGCATTTCTTCATCTTTTAAAGTTCCGCTTGGGTCTTTTGTATCTTCCATTTAACTTCTCATCATGTTAATGTTTTCTTTTACATTATTGAATTGCCAGAGAGTATTTATAATACCAGTTTCAGTGTCCTGTCTGATGATGTCATAATATTTGTCATTTCAGTGTCTGTTTAGTGGATCATATTTTCCATCTTCTTTATTTGCTGTTGACTTTTTATTGGATGCTCTGCATTGTGCATTGTATGCTGTTGGATTTTGGATTTTATTGTAATCCTTTAATTAGCAGGAAACTTTTTTTTTTTCTGGCATGCAGTTAAGTTGTTTAGCACCAGTCTGAACCTCTGCAGAATTGCTTTTATGCTTCGGCAGAGAAAGCCTACAGTAACTTAGTCTAGGGCTAATTTAGTCCCATTACTAAGCCAGTACCTTGTGGATGACTATACACACTGTTAACAGTCCTATGAGCTCCCAGGATGGTTCAGCCTACTGTTTTTTTGCCCCTCTCTCTTTTTACCTACTCAGCTCATGGAGCTTTTCTCAGGCATGTAGACCTCACTAATCAGTCAAGGATTTGAGGGGGTTCTTTGCAGATCTCTAGAGCTCTTTCTGCAACCTCCTCCTTTTCAGCATTCTGCCTTGCAAATTCTAGTCCTGCAAATTTGCTTCCTGGAACTCTGATGGCTGCCTTCAGCTCATGTTGGTTCGATTTGAGCTCTCTGTTCTGCCCTGTGTCCTGGAAACTGCCTCCAGGCAGCAAACTGGACAATTGTGGGGCTCATCTCTTTTGTTTTTCTTCCCTCGGGGATAACAGGCCTCCTCTGCTTGTTGTCCAGTATCTGAAACCAGTTGTTTCATGTATTTGTCTGGTTTTCTAGCTGTTTATGGTGGAAGCACAATTCCCATAGCAGTTAATTCTTCATGGTCAGAAGCAGATGTTGGCATCAATATTTTAAAAAGTTCTCTGGGTTATTCCACTGTGTAGCTGGAGATGAGAATCAGTGCTTAGATACTCATCAATATCAATTTTATTTATTTTTAAAGTCTTGCCAATTCTTTAGAAGAAAAACAATACATATTTTTCACAGCCTTTTGTGATACTGATTGCTTTTCATATTTACTGGTCATTTGCATTTTTTATAGACTAACTTGTTTATAATTTTTAAGCTATTTTGTTATTGTTGAGAGATTTGCTTTTTCCTTATAGGTGTACATTTATATTGTTTGTCCTTTACATTGAAAATGTTTTTCCAGTAGATTGAGAGTGTTTTCATCTTATTTATGGTGGTTGTGATGTGGAGGCAGGTGAGGGAGAGGTCACAGATTTGCCATGAAGATGTTTCTAATTTTACATGTAACCCACATACTGGTTGCTTCCATTATGTTTTCAGAGTTTCATTCCATCTTGTGAGAGATGCTGTTGTATCGCTTAGTAGATGGGTTTATTTTGTTTTCAATAGCTTTCTTTAGGAACATCCATTTCAGGGCACACTGTAAAGAAAAGGCTTTTGGTTAGTGGTACTTTCCTTTCTGGTTAACAGGCTCTCAGAAATCTGATAGAATATAATGAATCCCATGATCTCAGAAAACTGCATGTGTCTACGTATGCTCCAGGTTTGCATATAAATTCCTTATCTTGGACCCCTGGTTAGTGACCCCAAGCATAGACTGACCCTTCAGTGCCATCTCTGAATTGGGGACCAGGAAGGTCATTCCAGGCTTCCTGGAAAGTGGCATTGTTGTGGAAGGAGCTGTTGACAGGGCATTTCTTGCTGGACTCCCTCCCACCCTCAGAACACACAACATGTGCTCAGTCTGACTCTTCTGTGATCTCATGGCCTATAGCCCACCAGGCTCCTCCATCCATGGAATTTTCCAGGCAGGAATACTGGAGTGGGTTGCCATTTCCTCTTCCAGGGGATCATCCCAATCCAAGGATCAAATACATGTCTCTTGTGTCTCTTGCACTGGCAGGGGGATTCTTTCACACCGGTGCCATCTGGGAAGCCCCATTTTCAGACAGGGCTGCTTTATTCTTCAGTAAAGTGCACAAAGGTCTGAGTTAGGAATTACAAAAGACTAAGGTCACCTGGAGGTCAGTGGGATTCTAACCCTTGCCGGTCAGCCCAGGTTTGGTCCTGCAGATGAGTTCAGTTCTCTTCTGGGTTCTCCTCTAAAGCCTTCAGACTCCCAGACTGCCTGGAATTCACATGAGTTTCCCAACTGACTTTGTTCTCTTACCTTGCCTCCTTCCTTTAAGGAAGGCCAGAGGAGCTGCGGTGGGAGAAATATCCTTCCCCCAGGTGAGATAAGACTGTGGTAAACTCTTGCTGTTGCAGTGATTATATTGCATTGCACATGTTTACAACACATTGTGCACCTCAAACTTATGGAATAGTTTATGTTAATTGTATCTCAGTTTAAAAAGGAAGTTTGTCTCCTAGAGACAAGGCCTCTGGACTGTTTTTAAATGAGCACTTTCCCCTTCCTCTTGCCAGAGCCGGAGACTATCTTTCTTGGCTTTTCACCGTGAGAACCTGGTGGGGTTTCTAGAAGTAAATCCCATCTATGTTTCACAATGCATCTCTACCTGACAGCTGCCTGAGGACCAGCAAGGCGTCAGAAATGTTTTCCAGAAGAGATGGAACTTCGTGGCTCCTTGACTCCCAACTGGGATCAGGCTTTCCTAGAGTTGAAGGGGAAAGGTGGCAGTGGAAAGAAATGAGATTTGACAAGCAGATGGGGCCCAGGCCAGGAAAAGGACTTTGTACCTTCTTCAATGGGGCTTCTCTTGTAGCTTAGTTGGTAAAGAATCTGCCTGCAATGCAGGATACCTGGGTTCGATTCCTGGGTTGGGAAGATCCCCTGGAGAAGGAAATGGCAACCCACTCCAGTATTCTTGCCTGGAGAATCCCATGGACAGAGGAGCCTTGCAGGCTACAGTCCATGGAGTCGCAAGAGTTGGACGCGACTTAGCAACTAAACCATAACCACCACCACCTGCTTCTATGTCCATTCTCTAGAGAGTAGGGAGCCATCTAATAAAAGACTGAAAAAAAAATGAAGGAGATTTTCAGATTTGCATGTCCAAAGGCCATACCATGCAGATGTATTTGAGGGGAATGAGTTAAAGTCTATTGCAGTCACTGAGGCCATAGATTGAGAGCCCTCAAACCTCTTCCCAGAAGTGTTTCTTGGAGCCTCTGCTTAACACAGCTGGTCTCTCTCTTCCTCCAAGGAGGTACTGAAGGATAACATGGAGATGCCTTCAGAACTCTCTTTATCCACCATCAGGCACAGGCATCAACGTGTTTGTGGGTAATTGCTGAGCACAGTCTAGTCAGATGCTAATCACTCCAGGAAACACTTATTTTAAATTCTTAACATAGGAACAGTTCTGTTACACTATGAAAGATTGGCAAAATATAAAAAGAATCTGGTTTATATGACTAACTTGAATGTGCCAATTAAGCTAACCAGCAGTGGCTTATGCAATTGTTTTGCATCTTGGTAGTCTCCACACAGAAATGGACTCAGAGGAGAAAGAGTTTATACAGCACAGGCTCGGGTAACATTAGACCAGCTGGGTACCCAGGCCAGATGTCCCAGCATCACAGTCTTCAGAACACCAAGAACCTGCCAGCCGTGGTTTGGACCGGTTCCTAGCCTTCAGGAAGAAGCCACTGCCATTTAACTAATGAAGTCACTGCATCACTGAGACACCAGGCAAACAGGCTCATGTCCCTGAGAACCAAACATTTCAAGTATTTTACAGACTTCAAGAAATTCTTTCCTTAACAATAAAGATATCAACCACACTTTAAGGTAAACTTTTATTCTAGTAATTTAACTTCCCTGAATTGATATTAAAAGATGAAAGGTTAGCATATGTATAGCAATTGAATAAAGATTTGGAAGGTTAGGAGAGAACAAGAAGGTAAAGCATATAAGTCCTTTTCTATTGGGAATCTCTCACCAAGCCCATGCCTGATATACAACAGTACTGGATAAATGATATTAAAAATTAATTGATATTTGCTTTGTCAGGTGTCTTTAGTATCCATGGGAGATTGGTTCCAGGAAACCCTCCTGATCACAGCAGATACCAAAATCTGCAAATGTTGTAGTACCTTACATAAAATGGCATACCATTTGCCTATAACCTACACAGCATCCCATATACTTCAAATCATCTCTAGATTACATATAATATCTAATACAATGTAAATGCTTTGTAAGTAGTTGTCAGCATGTGGCAAATTCAAGTTTTGCTTTTTGGAGCTTTCTGGAATATTTTTTCTGAATATTTTCAATCCAAAGTTGGTTGAATCCATGATGCAGAACCCATGGATACAGAGGGCACACTGTCCTTCAATAGGCTTTGGCCATCATTTATCATGGTTTCAAGCATAATCAGCACCTATGTTCAGTTCAATTCAGTCACTAAGTCATGTTGACTCTTTGCAACCCCATAGACTGCAGCACGCCAGGCATCCCTGTCTATCACAGGGAGTTTACTCCAGGTAAACTCTCAGAATCTATCCAAACCCATTTCCATCAAGTCAGTGATGCCATCCAACCATCTTATCCTCTGTTGTCCCCCACTTCCCACTTTCAATCTTGCCCAGCATCAGTGTCTTTTCAGATGATGCAGTTCTTCACATCAGGTGGCCAAAGTATTGGAGTTTCAGCTTCAGCATCAATCCTTCCAATGAATATTCAGGACTGATCTCCTTTAGGATGGACTTGTTGGATCTCCTTGCAGTCCAAGGGACTCTCAAGAGTCTTCTCCAACACCACAGTTCAAATGTCCATGTTAATAGTCAAAATAACAATTTTATTTCAGTACGTTGTGCTCCTGGGTTCAAGGCAGCACAGACTGATATGCTTTTTCTTCTTCACAGAACAGAATATGCATGTTCTCCTGACTCCAGTGGGTATGAAAGATGCCCGGCTGCTGCTGCTGTTGCTTTAGTCGTGTCCGACTCTGTGCGACTCCATAGTCAGCAGCCCACCAGCCTCTCCCATCCCTGGGATTCTCCAGGCAAGAACACTGGAGTGGATTGCCATTTCCTTCTCCGATGCATGAAAGTGAAGTTGCTCAGTCATGTCCGACTCTTAGCGACCCCATGGACTGCAGCCCACCAGGCTCCTCTGTCCATGGGATTTTCCAGGCAAGAGTACTGGAGAGGGGTGCCATTCATTGTCTTTTCCAAAACATGCCCAGAGTCCTCTGCAATAACATTTACAAAAAAAAAAAAATGCAATAACATTTACAAACATTCATGATGACGTTCTAGAACTGCTTTGGAATTCGGAGCTTCCCCGAGACACAGTGTTGATTTTCTCAAAATTCTTGTTATTCACGAGGTGGACACTTTCACCTACCTAGGCTTTTCCATCCTGCAAAGGACCATTCTTTTTATAGCTTCTTAGTTCAGCACCTACTATCAACTGGTAACGTGAGAATAAGCTCACACTTTAAGTCAGACAGATGTGGGTTTAAGTCCACACTCTATCACCACTTAATTGCTGGAATTGAGCAAATCACTTCTCTTTGCGCTTCAGTTTCATTGTTTTATCAAATAGAGGTACAGTCAAGGGTCATTTTGAGAATCAAATGAAAAAACAAAACAAAACAAAAAACTGTGAAATCCTTTTATAAATCTTAAAGTCTTATGTCAAAGGAAAAGATTATTTCTACATGCTGTAAAGAATTTTATCTAATGCCAGTCTGTCTCCAATCTACTATATTATTGCAGGGCCCTAAAAGAAAATGCCTAAAGAAAGGTGAAGAAGGACAGAGAGCACTCAGATTTGACAGAGCACTAAATGGAATATTCATGCAGTACAACAATCTACACATTTATTACTTGTGGCAACCTTACTTGTGAAACATTGCTTGTGCATGCTAAGTCACTTCAGTCGTGTTCGACTCTGTGAGACCTATGGGCCAAGTAACCCACCAGGCCCCTCTGTCCATTGGATTCTCCAGACAAGAATACTGGAGTGGGTTGCCATGCCCTTCTCCAGGGGTTCTTCCCAACTCAGGGATTGAAGCCAGGTCTCCTTCACTGCAAGAAGATTCTTTATCGTCTGAGCCACCAGGGAAACCCTATTATTATTATTATTATTATTAAGCCCTATGATGGAGATGATTATTACTATTATATTACTGAGCCTAAAGTCTTTGTATAGCCTTAAATCTATAACTGACAGAGTTCTAATGTCACAGGATGAAGCAGAATAATATTGAAAGACTCAGTGCTGATATTTTAGAACATGATCATTCTAAGCAAAGACAAACAAAATTAATTTTAAAGATTGCAAAACTATACGAATCTGGGACTTCTTGGCTTTCCAGAACTTGATGATTCTAAGCAAAGAAGAAAAAATTTGAAACTGCTTAAAGAAAAGCACAGCAGCGCTTGTTACTGTACAAGGTAAAGAACCATGACATGTGCTGGGTCCCTAACATTTACCCAGCAGTTACAACGGCACCTGAGTCAACTGAGGTTCAAGGCCATAGAAGAAGATGGTGTACCTTAAAGACAATGGATGGAGCAGGAGAAGTTAGTCTGCAGAAACACGGATCTACGAGGACTTGTCCCTCTTAGGGGTCCACCCGAATTTCCCCTCCAAAGATGCACTTTCCCAGACCCTTTAATCTCTAAAACAAGCCTCTATTATGCTAAAACGCTGGGACACTGAGGGTACTTCCATGGGGTGCATTCCAGCTGAAAGATTTTACTTGCATATAGAGCATCCCAAGCAAAGACTCAACATCAGTCAATCAACATGGGGAAGTAACATCTCAAGGGCACATGTAACTGCCTATAAACCTCCACAGAAGGAACACATTTGTTCTGTGTACCTCTGGGGGGCAGAGTCGGGGCTGATAGATAGATGGAAATTATATTGAGACAGATTTAGATCCAATGTAAGGAAGAAATTTCTCATCACAAAAGCCATTTATTCAATAGGAATGCGTTAATAATTACATAACAGTCACTGAGCACAGCTTCTGTGCTTTTACTATACTCAGCAACAGCAAAACAGAGACAGATGAATTACACTTGCTACCTTGAAGAAATGTGTGGTCCAGCCAAGCTGTGGTGACACTGGCAGGCATGTTATAGAAGCAACTATTACCAGTTAAGAAAAGTAGATTGTCCTCAATGATCATTATAGGTGCTGCCTGTCTTTAAAATCCTCTGAGCTCTCTAGCTTCCTTGGTACTCAGATGGTAAAGAATCGCCTGCAGTGCAGAAGACCTGGATTTGATCTGTGAGGGGAAGATCCTCTGGAGAAAGGAATGGGTACCCACTCCAGTATTCTTAGGGCTTCCCTGGTAGCTTAAATGGTAATCTGCTTGCAAAGATTCAATCCCCAAACTGGGAGTAATTCTACTCTTTTTCTGTTTCAGAGCCCAGTTCATCCACGCCTTTTTCAAGTCTTCAGAAGGACAGATAGAGATATGCAAGGAATGTAAGGGGGCAGAGGCAGTTCAGATGGCCTTTATCCTTTCATTTCATATCACAGCTCTTGCCTTCAGTAGATCTGAGCTGAACTTGGAATTTAGGTAATGATCTTAAATACAGAGGGCGTTCTTGGTGCAAATGACTGTGCAAAAGACAGGTTCAGGTTGAAGTGAGGAGAGCAGCCTGTCTCATGGGAGAGCTGGTGTGGAAGGAAAGGCTTCTGGGGCAGGAGCTATGCTGGGAAGATTTTTATTTCTATCATCTAACTCATTCGATTAGCTGGAGTTTTGAAAAACAGCACACTTCATTTTGCCGTGGTGTGGATACATTCTTCTAAAATTGGTTGTTTGTAAACACAACTCAAAGTTATTGTGGGAATAGCTAATAGACTTCAGATCATGGTAATTATCTAATAAGCCAACTAATAATTATACATGATAGAATGTCCTAAAACTTAGTAATTAGACAATGATGAACAGCATGATTTGGGGACATTATTAACGGTTGCTATATAGAGAGAATTGCTTGGCAGAATGAATATGCAGCTATGTGCGCACACACAGTTCACCTAACCAAGTCAGTCTGTGCTTATGCACTGGAGGGACTACTGCAACCGCCTGTCACCTCACTTGCAACCCAGTTGCAGGATCAGGCAGTGCCTTCTGGGTGCAATGCCCAGCTGTGAAAAGCATTTTCAAGGTGAACCATGTTGGAAGCAAAAAAACCTACCCAGTTGGCTCCTTTGGCCAGATGTGAGCTCAGCTAAAATGTAGGTCTGGTTACGTGTCATCTATGCAGATATGGTGCAGAACACCCACTGCATCCACAGAGGCCACAGTCTTCTTCAGGATATCAAAAAGAAACAAACAGTCTATTTCTCACTTTAAAAGGAGAAGGTTAATCTGAAACCAAGCGTGTAAACAAACCTCCAGGTAAATGCATGTCCGTGACTCTAGAGAGCCCCAAATGCCACCCAAGTCAAAGGAACAAGTGACAGAGACCATCGACTGGGTCTTAAAAGATAGCGGGGAGCCCGGGATGGGAGAGCAAATGGAGGGACACTTTAGCTCAGTGTCAAGGGCTCTCTGGGGCTTGGGCCAACTGTTTTCTCTAAAAGGCCAGGGGAAGAAAGTATGGTGGCAGCTTCCATTGGTTTTGTTAGGTGCCAAACCTGCATTTGAAAATTGAGGGGAAAGTGCAGAATGTATTAACTTATGCAGATCTGTTGCTGAATACAAATATCAGCTGTACTTCTAAATAAATGGAACCACGTTTTCAACATATTAAAGAACTGGTAGTATGTACAGCTTTCAATTCTATAATAATAAAGTTAATAAAGATGTGTGTAAATATATGTGTATATATACAACATATGTCATATATGTGATATAATGTAATATGTCTATAATGTGTATATATACATGTATAGTATATATTTCAGGGAAGTCTGTCTTTGATAATACTGAATGTAATGTCTTCTCTTTTTCTGATGCTGGAAAACTGAACCAGCTTACACTGTAGTCAGGCTGTCAGGGCTAACCAACGTGGAGCAAAGGATTAAGAAACTGAGGGGAGGATTTCCTTGGTGGTTCAGCAACTAAGAATCCGCTGCCAGTACAGGGGACGTGGATTTGATCCCTGGTCCAAGAAGATCCCATATGCCTCTGAGCAGCTAAGCCCGTGTGCCACAAATACTGAATTCTGTGCACTTAGAACTCATGCTCCCCAAGAGAAGCCACCATAATGAGAAGCCCGGGCACTGCAATGAAGAGTAACCTCGCTCGTTAGAGAAAGCCTGCACTAAGCAAGGAAGACCAAGTAGAGCCAAATGAAAATCGTGTGTGTGTGTGTGTGTGTGTGTGTGTGTGTGTGTGTGTGTGTGTGTGAGTCACTCAGTCATGTCCAACTCTTTGCAGCTCCCTGAACTGTAGCCCACCAGATTCCTCTGTCCATGGAATTCTCCAGGCAAGAATACTAGAGCCAGGCTTCTCTGTTCATGGAACTCTCTAGGCAAGAATACTGGAGTGGATTACAATTCTCTTCTCCTATATATATATATAAAGAAAAACATAGAAAAGAAAAAGAAATTGATTAGAAAGGGGATACCCAAATCAAAAGTGATCAAATGCGTGAAGAGTTTTGTCTAAAACAAATGCGTTCAAGGTATTTTTTCCCAATCTGTCACAGAGATTTTTGTGAATAAAGTAAGAAACCTGAACTCTGCATCCCACATTATAAAACCTTTTCTTCTCTCTTCCCCTGACACTTACCCCAGATCTGGGACATAAGCAAGTGAAGGGAATGTGCCCACTTTTCAGATGAGGAAGCTGAGCCTCCACACACTGAGCCATTGGGGAAGTGTGACAGAGCCAGCAGAGCCCACCTTGAGCTGGTCTTGTGCTTTGCCCCTTAGTGCTCTTCTTTCCCTCCGAGACCTGTGTCATCATGGATATTGACCCAGGGAGCTGATTATCGACTCTGCCTCTCTTGATGTTCAGTCACCAAGTTGTGTCTGCCTTTTTGTGATCCCATGGACTGCAGCACACCAGGCTTCTCTGTCTTTCACTGTCTCCCAGAGTTTGCTCAAATTCATGTCCCCTGAGTCAGTGATGTCACTCAACCATCTCTGTCACCCCCCTTCTCCTTCTGCCCTCAAGCTTTCCCAGCATCAGGGCCTTTTCCAGTGGTCAGCTCTTTGCATCAGGAGGCCAAAGTATCGGAGCTTCAACTTCAGCATCAAGTTCCCTTCAGTGAACATTCAGGACTGATTTCCTTCACGATTGACTGGTTTGATCTCCTTGTGGTCCAAGGTTGCAAACCCACAGTGTGACTTCAGGGAAGATGTGCCTTTCAGGCAGTCCCTGCACTCAGGTATAGGTTCACTGCCTTTCCATGGATTACAATGTGGGTTCCTCACTAGTGTTTCTGCTCTCAAGCCTCCTCCAGAGCCACTGTGTGTACACATTGCCAGAAGGACCTTTCTGTAACTCACATCACTGCATCTGCTCACCTGACACACTTCAATGCTTTCCTGACCCTCAATAAAGATGAAAACCATGCTTATTAGTCTGCTTTATAAAGTCTTCTGTGACTAGCCCTTGCCTGTTTCTCCAGCTTTATTTCTCGTTCCTCTTTCTTCCATGATCTATGCCACAGACCTGTCAACAGGGAGGGTGCACAGATGCTTTTTCTGCCTGTATTACCTCTTCTCAACCCCTTTTCATGCCTCCAACTCCTCGTCTAAGACGTACATTGTGAACCGCTTTCCCTAAGAAACCTTCCTAAGTGGTTCTGATCATTGTTTCGCCTCTGGGGTGAAATCTGTGAATATCACTGCTACATCTTGACTTATAAAGAAATAACTTGTTTTCTTGGTTGCTCTTCCATTTACTGAGAGGTTTTATTTTATTTTTAAGCTTAAGATTGTGTTTGAGTCATCTTTTAATCCCTAACATCTAGCATTGTGTCCAGCACATAGATGTCACAGAAGGGTTTACTGTTTGTGAAATACCTGAATGAATGAATGAAAGGATGGATGAAACTGAATTCAGGTATCTCTCTGGGGCTTTCTACTTGTGATATTTCAGATGTCTGATTCACATGCATGCTCAGAACATGTTGCCAGAACAGATTTTCTTCCTCTTTATGGAGATTTTATTGCTTTTCACAGTGAACTCCATTCTAAGGAGCTGCCGGAAGGACAGAGAGCTGGACGCCTTGCACTGGAGCCACAGAAACAAGGAGCTAGGCAAGAGCCACTGTGGCTAGTCTAGCTAATCCTGGTGGACCACTCTGCCTGCAGTGACGAGGCCACCCAGGCTGGCGTCTGATGTGGCCAGGACCGGCGCGAGCATGGGTGGTCAGTCTCTCTGGTTGGCCGAGGTGTGGGTGTGTGGGAACCCGCTCCTCGCCCACAGCCCAGGATGCCCGGTCTCGCCTGCGGGCGGTCTAGGGAGAAGGTGAGCTCACCCCCTCCTGATAGATTAGGCCGTTCAGGGCCTTTCTAGGTTTTCCAGGACCTCAGAGACATAGCCGGGAGTTGACTTGAGAACTGAAGGCAAATGGAAAAATCTTTGCTTCAGAGAGCAGACAGGCAAGCTAGAGGCATCTTTTCTTCCAACACCCTCACTTTATAGATGAGAAAACTGATCCCAGACTTTTTACGGTGACTCAGCAAGTTCTGGGCATTTAACTTTGCATTGCAAAGAGAAAGGAGGCCATGTGCCAAGGTCACCAGCGTGATCCTGGGACGTTCACGTCATCACGTGGTCCATTCTCCTGGGCCTCTCCCTCACTCCACCTCCTCACCTCCCCAAACTACCACCCATCACATTACCTGTTGACTGAGCATCTACCTTGCATATAGATAGGTTTGCATTATACAGGGCACACACTGAAAGGTGAGGTGGGGGAGAAACTGGGAGTGCAGGTGATGAAGCCAGGCTGCCCGGGGTGGGGGCAGCTTCTCAACACCATCACTTACCAGCTTTGGGGTCTTGGATGACTCACCTAGCTACTTCCTTGATTTCCTTAATGTTTTAACTTGATAATAATAATACCCATCTCACAGAGATGCTATGTTAGCTGACTCTTTGTGACCCCATGGACTGTAGCCCACCAGGCTCCTCTGTCCTTGGGGATTCTCCAGGCAAGAGTACTGGAGTAGGTTGCCATGCTCTCCTCCAGGGGATCTTCCCAACCCAGAGATCAAATCCCTGTCTCCGGCATTAGCAGGCGGATTTTTTATCACTGAGCCACTTAAGAAGCCATGTTAGCTATGGCTACCTTGAAAGCCCACCAAGTACCAGAGCTTTTATATCCACATCCAGCTAATCCCAAAACACATGCTGCAGAGCATGCTGGATTGTGATGCCTGTCTTACATAGGGGAATACCAACTCAAGGGAATACCTTCCCCTTTGTGAGGGGAAGGGCACAGACTCCATTTCAGTAGATCTGATCTCAAATCTAAAGCTCTTTCCATATGCCTAGGGTGATGACATATCCCAGTTTCCTTGGAAAGTTCTCATTAATATCCTTTGTCTGGGAGTAATTAGGAGTAGTGCCTCTTTTGCCTGCAGAAGTGTGTCCTAGTTTCAACAATGCTATGGTTGCCCTACTTGTTTTCTGTTTCCCTTCTGATAAGGAGATTCTGCCTTTCTGGAAAAGATATATTTACTTTGAAAATTCTGTCTGGAGTGACAGGTGGCCAGGCAAGTTTACCTGGTTTGAGAAATAACTTTGGCGTCTGGGTTTACTACTGACAGAATTGGGGAGCCAGTTAGAAGAGGACACAGGAAACCATAGAGTCTCCCTTTATTTTTGCAAGTTTAACTGAAATGCATCTGTCATCACCTGGCCTTTTCACAAATTTTTCTGGAACTGGAAACCTGCTTTATTGTGGTCACTGGGCTACCTACCCTTCACTGGGATGTTCTCTCTCTGCCATGTTTCATTGGTCAGGTCATAGAGGCTACGTGGAAATTCAGAAAAGTTCTCTATAGACCTTTTCTTATTTTTATTTCTGAGTTCAGAATTTTAATTTGTTAATAACATAATGATATGGAGAAAAGAAATAAGCAACAATAATAACAAAAGAATCACCAGAAAACAGAGCTTCCCTGGTGGCTCAGTGGTAATCCTCCTGCCAGCATGGGAGAGGAGACACTGGTTCGGTCTCCGGTCCAGGAAGGTCCCACATGCCTCAGAGCAGCTAAGCCGACGTACCACAACTACTGAGCCTCAGCTCTAGAGCCCAGGAACTGCATCTCCTGGAGCCTGAGGGCCTTAGAACCCATGCTCCGCAACAAGTGGGGCCACCGCAGTGAGAGCCCAGGATCGCAACTGGAGAGTAGCTCCCACTGGTTGCGCCTAGGGAAAGCCCGCATGCAGTGATGAAGACCCACCACAGTCAACAAGTCAATACATAAATAAAATTATGAACAAAAGACAGAAAATAAAACTCAAAGGCAACACAAAAATAGGTCTGTCCTGTTTTGAAGTCAACAATGGGAAATCATTCTTAGAAGAGAAAGCACGTTGTTCAGAAGAGGCTTGAGGGAAGCCAGCTGGGATCACACCAACTGGTGATGAGTTTGACGTCACCACATGGTTTTACCTAGATTTGCACTTGATCAGAAACCAGGGAAAGGAGAGTCTTACTCATTCCTCCCCAACGGTCAAAGAGACCAGATGCCAAGCAATCTCCATTTCTTGATCTCTAACCTTTGACAAGTCAGTTTCCATCTCTTTGCCTCACTAGAGACTATTGGAAAGGGATGATTTCCAAGGGTCTTTGATGCTCTAAGTCACTACAATGCTAATCCTTATACGACTTCCTATCTTTTATTTGGCCAAGTCACTGTTCAGGGTAATGGCCATGGAAATCTGTCAAGATAAACAGGAGAATGACTAGCTATTGTACTTACATTGCTGCCAGCCTTGAAATTCTTCATCATTGGTTTTCATATTCTTTGGCCTCTTTGAGAAACTGTATCAAATATTACCACAGAATCTTCAATGCCTGAAAAATACATTTAATAATAATTTGTTGACCAAATGAATGAATAAATTTTTGTCACCACATGGAAATCTGACATTGTGCTCTGAATTATAGCATCTCTTAATGATGCATATAAAAATAACAATCATCGTCACAAATTATTTTGTAGAATTAAATGGGAAAAATAAAAGAAATATTAGTATATCTGTATTAAAAGTTGTGCTTTTTTTTTTTAATGTGTTAAAAATTTAACTTGCTTTCACGTGCATGCTCAGTCACTTCAGACAGTGTCCAACTCCTTGCCACCCTATGGACTGTAGCCCACCAGGCTCCTCTTTCCAGTGGATTCTCCAGGCAAGAATACTGGAGTGTGTTGCTATGCCCTCCTCCAGGAGATCTTCCTGACCCAAGGATCAAACTCACGTCTCCTGAATTGAAGACAGATTCTTTACTGCTGAGCCAGTGGAGAAGCCCCTGTGTTAATATATGATACTTGCTTTTCTCTTTCTGACTTACTTCACTCTATATGACAGTCTCTAGGTCCATCCACGTGTCTACAAATGACCCAATTTTGTTCCTTTTAATGGAGCAGAATGTGGTGAGTTCAGAGTCTGGGATGACATATATATGCTACCATGTATAAAATAGTTAGCGGGAACCTGCTGTAGAGCACAGGATGCTCAGCTTAGTGCTCCGTGATGACCTAGATAGAGAAGACAGGTGGGGGGTGGGAGGGAGGTCCGAGAAGAAGGAGATACATGTATACATACAGCTCGTCCACTTATTTGTACAGCAGAAACTGACACAATATTGTAAAGCAACTATACGCCTATTTTTTTTTTTTAATCTTACTTGTTTATTCAGTATCTACTCTATGGCTCAGGTAGGAAATCTAATTGGTTGGCTTGTTTGGCCTAATTGGATCTCAGCTAAAACACAAGTCTGGTGCTAAGGAGGAAACAGATACTGAAATCCCTCATCTCTCACCAACAATGGGAAGTGCTGTCTGAAAAAAACACTGAGGCTGAAACTCCTTAGCTGGCAAGAAGAATAAAGGTCTTGCTGAAAATGAAGTGTGGGGGAAAATAGTTGAAATAGTGCTAAAAGTAGATGTTAACACAGTCAATAAGCCTTTTAGGAAAAAAAAAAATCGCCACCCTCAAACCAGACTAGTTTTGTTCACGCTAAAAATGTAACCTCCAAGGCAGTCCTCCTTTGTTTCTCAGGAAGAGCTGCTGCAGCTTCGAGATCTGCTGTGATGGATTTTCAGTTTTGTAACTGCCAGATTCTACCTCATTGTACGTGGTTTGAACCTACTATCACTAACTCCAATTGCACTTTTAGCCTCTCTTTAAACATTTTTTCATGTCTTGATAAAAATACACTGGCAAATGCCTGGCCTTTTCACAAATTATTCTGGAATTTACAAATTTACTCTGTGGTTGTTATCTGCCCCTAAAATGGGATATTTTCTCTGTGATGTTTCATAGGTCAGGCCATAAAACCTGAGCAAAGAACAAAAGAGTGTGAAGAAATAATTTGCATCATGTTCTCTTGCTTAAGAGGACTAAACAAAATCTCAAGGATTCCAAAAGAGTCACAAGCTCGAACACTTTGGCATACAGTTATTAACCAGTATTAGCTCTAATCTTTAAATTGGCAAGACACTATGAGAACTTCTGATGGCAGGTGACACCTGAATTAAGTTAACTGTCCCCTCCTCCCATCTCTTTCCCTCCACATTTCCCCTGACAACTCCCCAACATTGTCAGGAGGGCTGAGCAAAGATCATGGTCCTAGCGGGTAAGGCAAGTAGGGGGAGCTTTCTTACCATGGTTGCAGAAGGGAGGTACTTGAGTTTGCAAGTTGAGATCTGTGCATAATTAAACTGGAGAAAAGGTCCAAGTGGGCTGTCAAAACAAGGAGGGCCTGAGGCTTATGGGAGGAATCAGATAACAAAGTCAGAGTGTGGGAGAGACAGTGAAAATGAGCAAAAGTCACAGTAGGAGGGAACCCATGGAGGAGGCTCTGTGGGTGACTGTCAAAGCATGACCGAGCTCTTCCCAGTGCCCTTAATGGGCTGTTTCATGGCTTAGAGCCATTCAGAGGGCTTAAGATGAAGCTCATCCACCATCTTCTTCCCTTAGCTCCTTTTTTTTTTTTTAAGGATTTTTTTGATATGGCCCATTTAAAAGTCTATATTGAATTTGTTATGATATTACTTCTGATTTATGTTTCTTGGCTGTGAGTCATGTGGGGATCTTAGTTCCCTGACCAGGGATTGAACCCCCACCCCTTGCACTGGAAGCCAAAGTCTTAATCACTGGACCCACCAGAGAAGTCCTCTCTCATCTCCTCTTGGCCCCTTATTTTACTTCCTTACTTCTCCTGAACCTTCCCTTCCCATGCCATGGCCCTCTGCTCACTAGCACCTTCGATCTAATCTAGATTTTCTTACTCTAACACATCTGACTGTCTTCTTGTTCAAGGGCTTGGGGTCAGGACATCATGTGCATGAGGGATGCAGGTTGAGTGCAGGTCGGGGGAAATCATCTGTAGCTAAGGCTCATTTTCAAAGGTGCTCTTCTTCCTGGCCCTGTGAGGCCTATGCTGAACACCCCTAAGGCCCGGAGGATGTTGCTAAACATCCTTGTTGGAAACGTTCTTCCAGAGATGTAGTGTGATGTGGAAGAAAGAGCATAGGCCAACAAGCTCAGGTTTCTGGCTTCAAGTCCAAAGTTTTACCCACAGCACTGTCCTTGAAATGTTGACTAGGAACACGCACTGACACTCCCAGGTACTCCAAGAGAAACTGAAGATGGAGTGTACCTTTCCATAAGTAGGATACAGTGTAATAAAGCAGCTGGCCCTAAACACCAAATGATATAAAATTTGCAGGGTGACTTGAGTGTGGTCTGCCTATGTGCACGTGCTGAAATGCTCAGTCATGGCAAGGAGTCTTGTCAGACTCTGTGATTCCATGGACTGTAGTCTGCCAGGACTTCTCTGTCCAAGGGAATTTTTTCAGGCAAGAATCCTGGAGTGGGTTGCCATTTCCTCCTCCAGGGGAATCTTCCCAACCCAGGGATTGAACCCCTGTCTCTTACATCTCCTGCCTCAACAGCAGATTCTTTACCACTAGCGCCACCTGGGAATCCAGCCTGTAGGTTCTGGGGAAATCCAAAGTGTTAGAGCAGGGAGCTGCCAGAGGAGCTCCCTGTGAAGCCAGGACCCAGACCTCAGGAGAGTTCCACATGCAAACATGAACCAATAATAAAACCACCATTATAGTGATAGTAATGTAGCTATTATTCTGAGTGCCTATTGTATGTTAGCATATTCCACTAGGTGCTTTGTTTTGAATTGCTTTCTATTTATCCTCATGGAAGTCCACAAGGTAAAAGTTGTTAGCTATATTTTACAGATGAAGACACTGAAGCTCAGATTAAGCCCAGACTCTCCTATTACTAGATGGAGCAGGGGTTATGGTAAGTCTCAGACCTGCCTGTGAACCCCCGATGCTCCTTCCTATATACTGCAGTGTCTCCAATCTGCAATGCAATGTTAGCTCACGCCCTTTCTCTGAGTAAATTGAAAGCAAGTCAGTCCTTCAATAGGGCCAAACTTCTCCTTGAATTTCAAGTTTATTCACTTTGCTTTCTCCATGCATTTATAAAGACATGGCCACAAAGCATCCCGCATGTAAAGTCCCTAACCAGAAAGTAAACTGGAGACAGGAGGCTGGAATTTCTTTGCATCTTATTTCCAACTTCTTCCCTGGGCTTAAAAACCTATTAAACCATGTGGTCAAAATGAATTGATAGAAATATTTATTATTTTAATTTCTGTTCTAAATCTTTCATTTATACATATTGAGTTATTCATTTAAGAATCTAAGTTTAATGATGAAGTGATACACTCATTATTAATCCCATTTGCTTTTGTTGAAAGAAAGCACTCCTTCACGAAACATAAGCCTCACATGCTCAGTGGTTGGCTGCCTTCATTTCAGCTTCTCAGGGCTGCTCTGCTCCGAAGGGCGCATCTTCATCTGGTGGCAGGAACACCTCTGAGCCAGCCTTGAGGGACTGCCGCATGGGACTTCATTTAGTTTACTGGAACAAGGGTGGGTTTAGGGAAAACTGGTTTTGACGACAATATCATTAAAGTACAAAAGCCGTGGGGGCAGTGCATACTGGTTGTGCATCTAGAGGAAGAGAATGAATGGTGTGGGATATGAGTGTATATGTGTGTGTGTGTGAGAGAGAGAGGGAGAGAATGAAAACCATCATTCTTGCACCCTTACTCTTTACTTTTGCAGAAGCAGCAGAAAATATCTCTTAGGTCTCATTGGACCAAGTTATAGCCTTACACCTCCTGAACCAATCAGTAGAATTACTTTAACAAGTCAGATCCATCCCTGGAATTGGGAGTGCAGTCAGCTCTCCTGAAAGTCTGGAAGCGGATGGAGAATGTGTGACTGTCTAAACGAAAGTCAGAGATGAAGAGAGACATGCAATCTGGGTAGGCCACTAAAAATGTGCCCCGCATATTTGCAGGGTCGAAGAGTGATTTTACTCAGGGAGATGCCAGGTTTGTGTGGACCTTGAAAGACCACCTGGGCCAGAGGTAACCTATATGTGGGTCTGTGATGCATTCCAAAGGCAGCATCAGGGTAGCTGAGAACGAAAGGTAGGAGCCTGGGAGAGGAGAAGGCGGGAGCCGCAAGTCTGGACGTGCTGCCTCGTAAAAGGATCAAAGCTTGCTGAGATCCCTCTGCCAAAGCTCTGGCAGTGAATGACAGGAACCCAGGTGAAGGGTAGGTGTGAGTGGAAACAGAGAGAGACCCCTTGCTGATTTCCTGAGGAAACTCACCTGTTTGGCAATGACTTGGCTCTGCGAGCTTTCCTCCTGCGTACACACGTTCTCATCAACTCCAGACTCACAGGAAAGCGTGATGGTTGTGAAACCTGGGGCTTATGTAGGTAACTCTAGTTCAACACCAGAGGTTATGAAGTATTCTTGGGCACCCAAATTACCATTTTGGACTCCTTACTCCCCTTTGCCTTGGCCTCCGGCACACGGCTAGTCCTACCATTCTGTCTAGATAGTCTGGTGTGTGCTGAGTCGTGTCTGACTCTTTGTGACCCCATGGACTATAGCCCACCAGGTTCCTCTATCCATGGAATTTTCCAGGCAAGAGTACTGGAGTAGGTTGCCATGTCCTACCCAGGGAATCTTCCCAACCCAGGCATCAAACCCACATCTTTGGAGTCTCCTACCTTGGCAGATGGATTCTTTACCATTGCCCCACCTGGGAAGCCTCCTATATAGTCTCACAACCCAGTTAATAATTAATTCTGCTACTGCCCTAGCACCTCTTTCCTTCTCTCTCTCTTTCTCTCAGTCTTTTCCCCACCACCCTCTACATCTGCCCTCATTCTTTCCTTCCCATTCCATCTGCTTGTTACCACCAGCTAAGTTTTCTTAAATCAAAACTCTTACCTCGTATTCCCTCTGCTTAAACACTTTCCATGGGTGCTCATGGCCAACAGAATACCAACTGTCATCCTGGATGTCCACAGTTGGGCCAAACTCAAAAGAGCTCTAAGGACTGGTCAGCAGTTTGGCAAACATGGATCACTCTGCATCAGGTATTGGCCGAGGTGTAGGAATTGCTGAGTATAATTTTTCAACTCTCCTTCTTATCATCTATATTTCAAACCAAGTCTTTTCCATCCATCGAAACGTGTGAACTATGGGCTCTTCTTGAAGTGTTTAGGTTGCATTTCTCTCATGGCATCTGCAAGATGGTCCTCTGTATTCCTGTTGAGAGGCCAAGATTTTAGACTAAGAATCAGTCATCACTGAATTCCCTCATCTCCCTCTGAAGATCCTGGTTCAGCTTGGGGTAAATGGTGTATATTTACTGAGCATCACCTATAGTTCTAGACTGTTACATAGTGTTCCACCCCTCTGGCAACCCCTTTGAAAGCAGAAGTAACTGCCAATCTTCACAATACACACATCTTATTTTTAATAAATCTCTTTTCAAACTTGGTGTCAATTCTCCAATGTTTAACATCTAAAAAATCTCTCATAGCATTTTAATTCTTTCTTTTTCTTTCTTCCTTTTTTTCCCCCCTCATAGATTTGGAACTTGTAAAACCATCAGCCTGAAACAACAGCTGTTCATATTTTGATCTGTGTACTTAAAGTTTTTTTTTATCTTAACTAATATCTATAGTTCAGAAATTGCATGGAAAATAAATATTTTTTATCTTGCTTTCTTTACTTGATATTGTACCATATTTTTCCTGTGAGCAATATTTTCCAGGAATGTTTTACTAGTTATCTTTTCTGCTACCATACCACACAATCAAAGCTATGGTTTTTTCCAGTAGTCACGTACATATGTGAAAGTTGGACCATAGAGAAGCCTGAGTGTTAAAGAATTGATGCTTTTGGATTGTGTTTCTAGAGAAGACTCTTGAGAGTCACCTGGACAACAAAGAGATCACACCAGTCAATCCTAAAGGAAATCAACCCTGAATATTCATTGGAAGGGCTGAAACTCCAATACTTGGGCTACCTGATGCAAAGAGCTGACTCGTTGGAAAATCTGATGCTGGAAATGATCAAAGGCAGGAGGAGACAGGGACAACAGAGGATGAGATGGTTGGATGGCTTCATTGACTCAAAGGGCATGAGTTTGAGCAAACTCTGGGAGAGAGTGAAAGACAGAGAAGCCTGGCATGCTGCAGTCCATGGGGTCACAGAGTCGGCCATGATTGAGCGGCTGAAAAATAACAAACAGTGTAATGAACATCTTTGTGTACAAAGTCTTTCTTACATTTGTGGTTATTTCCTAAAGATAGTTCCAGAATTGCAATTGGTAGGACAAAAAGTATATGCATTTTATGATTGTGAATTCCTACCTCGGCTTGGCTTTTAAATGTACGCTTAAAGGGAAGGCTGTGAGCAAAGGTGTCTGCTTAGCAGAGATCTGAGGGGGAGTCTCCAAATTCCATGATCCCGGCCTAATTTATTTCATGGCTGTGTTAATGTTTGCCTTTGCCTTCTTCTCAATTTCAAGAAAAACACAAAACACTGAAATTGGATTCAAAGCCAGGCTCTCCCTCTCACTTATAAAGTGTGCTTTCTTGATGGGAGAGGGTGAGAACTTTACATCTCTCTCTCTGGAAAAACAAGCAATGAAATTGGAGATGGTGGGACCCCAGACTCAGAGTCATCTTTGAATGGCAGTGTTTTTCCAGTGCTTTGGGAGGATGGAAACCCCTAACAAAATAAAATCCAGACCTATCCCACATAGTCCAGTTTTCTAGAAAAAGGAACCTTATTTTTCTGTAACTGGGCTAGCTATGCACAGATGCAAAAATACAGACAGAGTGTCCTTGCCTTGTGTTATAAAATAGTGATTTCTGTTGAAGGTCATTTTACTTAGGAAGGAAAAAAAAAAAAAAAGAATGGTGCTTGGCAAGGAGGCTGCAGAGACTGGTACCTCTCTACCAAGGACCTTTGATACAAGTGGCTTGGGGGCTCTTCCACATCACCCCAGAGCAGTTCATGGCCCTGGTTACTGAGGAAGGAAGAAGGAAGATAAGATTTGGAATAAAATGAAAGAGAGAAGGTTGTTCTCTAAATTCTCTGAATTATAAAATTAAGAACCTCATAATGAAATTTTTAACTTAATGAAAAGTAGCTGGGCCCTTGGCTTCCCTGGTGGCTCAAATGGTAAAGAATCTGCCCGCCGTGCAGGTGACCTGGATTCAATCCCTGGGTCAGGAAGATTCCCTGGAGAAGGGAATGATGGCTACCCACTCCAGTAGTCTTGCCTGGAGAATCCCATGGACAGAGGGGCCTGGTGGGCTACAGTCCAAGGGATCCCAAAGAGTCAGACACAACCAAGCAACTGACACACACACAAAGAAGAGTCTTGAGGGGATGTGTCAGCGTATCTTAATTTGCCTACACAATCCTCCTTATGAGAGTCTCTTTATTCTAAAAGTGGGCTCTTTGAAGGGAAGAGTTAGCACTTCACCCTGGATTCATGGAAGGAAAGAGGTAGATGGTCACCTCTCTCAGGCTGAGCATCTTTGGTCTAACTAAGGACGGAGCAGAGGAGGAGAACACCTTCCCCCCCTTCCTCTGCCCACCCCCGAGCAGAGGATTTTATGGGAAGTGAGAGTCTGGACACAGGGATGATCCTTGCAAGCTCTCCGAAGTCTCCAGGAAAGCCACACAGAAGCCTCCTCATTCTTGTGTTTGACTCTGATAACGTTTTTATCCATCTATTGCCCAACAGACACCCCAAATTCAACATGTCTGAAGCTGACCTCTTCTCTGAGGATGGCTTCTTCTCTTGTGACGTATCAGTCGATGGCTTGATGAAGTGCTTCTTTACTCAACCCAGAAACCCGGGCGCCTGCCTCCTCCTTACACCCACGTGGCTTGTCAGTTCTCCCTTCCCAACCTCTGCTTGTCCTCGACCTCTGATCACCCAGTTCTGGTCTGTGTGACTATTCATCTATACTTTTGCAAATGTGTCCTAGTTGCTTTTCCTTGTCCAGGCTCTCTCCCACCTCCCCTGCCCATTCTCTGTCCTGCCCTCTCCCTCTCAGCATCCACATTAGCACCAGGAGGATCTCCTGGAAAAAAAAAAAATCATCAGATTATACCCCTGCTTCAAACAGTTCAGAGACTTCAAAGTGTTTTCAGAAGAAAGCTCAAGCCTCTTAGTACAGCAAGCAAAACCCTTGGTTTCTCAGTTTCTCCACATTTTGCCTCAAATCCTGCACTTTGCACATAACGTATTCTCCAAATATGCTAGTGCCTCTGTGAAAGAGGTACTGCTTTTAACTAGAATGCCCTTCTTCCACATTTTTGACTTAAGTTCACTGCCAGACTCATCTGAAATGTCAGTGAAGTGCTCTCTGTGATCCCAAGGAGGCCAAGACAGAGCCCTATAGTATTTGTCAATATGTATTGTAGTGATTGATCTCTCAGCTTGTCTTTCTCACTTAAGTATGAACTCTTTGAAACCAGGAACTTCTATTCCACATCTATGTATACTAAGAGCATTAAGTGGTTGTAGGCATGTAATACACATTTAATAAAATGAAGGAAAGAAGGAATAAGAGAAACAATGGGAAAATAATTTTGTCCTCTGGGATGGATCTTTGGCTAAACCATTCTGCATGTTCAAGTTCTCTTATGCGAGCATGGCATCTCATTTTAAAATAGATATTTAAAATATGTATTTACTATAGTGAGACTAGTGTATGAGCGTGTGCACATGTGTACCTGTGTAACTGCATATCCTAGTCTGGGTTGATTACGGGCATTACCTTTCGGAAGACAGTCTTATGGTAAGGTGCTTAGGAAATAGAAGTTTATGTTCCTAACAAATGTGACACTTCTATGGAACAGAATAAAATTCAGATCCAGCAGATTCACAAGGAAAGATTTTGATTTGTAACCTGAGTCCACTGATGCACTCAGTCGTGATGTACAAAGTGGTACCAATTTTCTAAAGAGTAGGTCTTGCCTCTTATGTGAATTAATATTTAGGCTTTCAGGATAACTTTCCCAATACTGTATATTTTTACCAATTCAGTTAGTCATTCCCAAGTGAAGCATTCTAATTGATTATTTTCCAGTCTCTGTTGGTGATAAAGATAATGGATGTTTTTGTGGAGTAAATTGGCTTCCTTGCTTAATATCTGTTTCTTGATGTCATTGCCCAGCAAATAAATGGTGAAGCATATTGCTATAAATAGCGTGATGGCTGGCAGAAGAAAAAAAAATAGCTGTGTTTCCTGACAGTGCAAATTTCACACTGTTTTAATTACCACAAACGTTCACTCCTATCTTAGAGAGCTGGGCAGGAAACTGGGAATAACTGAAAATTTGTAGACACAGCTGAAATGACAAGCCTGGGATGACACTCATGCTGGTGCAGCCAGGGTCCCAGAGACATCACCTGTGAACTCCGGGTCTAGGAGGTGAATGTGGACCCTTTGAGAATCAACAGCCTGAAACCACGAAATGTGCTGTTGCTGCTACACTAAAAAAGAGAGACACCTCTCTCCCTCAAAGAAACAGTTTGAATTTCCAAAAATATATAAATAAATAAAAGAATGTTGTAATTTTGCTATTCAGGCAAACACCTATACACATTCACAGTTCACAGGATAGGCAGTGTTAGAGAAATAGCAGTGATGAGACTCCCTAAATACGTTCTCTGGATGCTCGACTTTCTGTCTTTCAACTGAGTATGAAAGCCTTTTCTCCCATGTGGTCTGCATGTCTTCCCTTTCCCATTCCTTAACCACCACCTGTCTTCCCTCTGACTTTTCCCACTCTGCCCCATCACCTGGAAACATCTCTGCTCTTCCCTGAATTCCGGACAGTTCCTGGTTCTCCTGAAATCCCACTCCAATGAGAGAATGGAGTAAAAATGTATTTGCTCCAGCACTAAGGATTCTAATTTGGGGCCTTTTGTCAATGTTGAATTTGGGAGGAGAAATCTCTGGCTCACCTAGAGAACAGGTGAGAACACACAGAAATCTCTACACTACTTTGTAGTAATGGAAAAAGCATGCATTGGCACAGACATGTATAATTTATGCCAACCTCTCTTACACTTTTTCCCATGTGAGGGTAAATCCCATTGGATTGAAACTGGAAACAACACTATCTTATAATCACTCAGAGGAGTTTCAGGGCTTAAGTAGGTGGTAGAAAAGGAAATTTTTTTCACTTCCCATAGTGATAAAGATTTAATTTCTTACAAAGGGTAGGAGGCATGTTTGCAAGGCTCAGAAAAGGCCCAGGAGTGGTTGGCAGAGACCCAAGGACCCAGCCAATGCTGCTGCTCTGTGGAGTCAGAGGCAGTGGCCCTTTTCACCTATCATAGAATAGATGTTCAATATATATTAGTTGATTAACTAGATAAACATACAAACTAAATAAATGACCCAAAGAGCACAGTATAGGGACTTCCCTGGTGGTCCTGCAGTTAAGACTTCACTTCCCATGCAGAGAGTGTGGGTTGGATCCCAGGTCAGGGAGCTAAGATCCACAGGCCTCATGGCCTGAAAACCAAAACATAAGACAGAATCAATATTGTAACAAATTCAATAAAGACTTTAAAAATGTTCCAAATCTTTAAAAGCAAAAGGGTACAGCAGCATAGATTACAAAAGAACATTACTTAAAGTTTAATTGGAAGTAAGTTTAATAAAAGCCACTAACGTGGCCTGGCAACCAAACTCCAAGCCATGATACCGTGTATCAGTACCAGAGAAGTGTCTATGCTAAGGAGAATGTCGGTAGTCCCATTCACTTCCGTGATCCTCAAGAATATGTATCATGGTTTACATGTTATATGAACTGTGTTCTAAATAATCCAGGAGGCAAACCCCAGACCACGTTGATGGAAATATGGTCAAACAGACATCAGCTTGATACAAAGAACTGCATATGGAAGCTCAATGGTCAAAGAAGTGAACTGTGCCAGTTATTAAATTACTTCTTAGTTCCAAATTCTCTCTTTTTGCCTGTTCTTTGAAAATGGAGCTTAGCTGTTTAAATATTTTCCTTTTGCTAACTAGGGAAGGAAATAGGTGTTCAACTTTGTCATTAGAGAACAGTGGAGAGACATTGCAGGAAGAAAGTTTTTGCTTCCGGGTTCCAATGCACTTGCTCAGCCATTTCTTACAGTGGAGGTGACCAGGCTCCTGTGTGCGTTCAACTTTCCCAGCAATGGACTCTCGAAACTTCCTTCCGGTAGCTTCCTTAGTACCGTGCTAAGGCTGTTGCAACGTGCATAGTTTCAGTGGTGCACAGAGGCCAGCTGCACCCAGTGGTTGGCATCCCATGGCACTCCAGGCCTTGGGTGGTTTTATAGCAAAGTGCCTCCTGTGAGATATCTCCCCAGGAATAGCTTGTCCTGGAACCTAGAGGGCAGATCTCTAGCAAGTTCCATTATTATGGCTTCTCTTCCATCCTGCAAGCCCTGGACCCTCCAGTGACATCCAGACCTTGGCTCTGGGGAACCCAGTCCTCAGCCATGCTGTTTCAGTCCTGGGCAGAGTGACTTTTCCTGTATTTGTTATTCTTCTAATCTTTGGTTCACTCTTCACTCTTTACTAGTCAATCCCTGACTAGCACAATCCTCTGTTACAGTTAATAATTCTTTATATTCGATGGTTCATGTTCAAATTACTGTGTGGTTTTGCTTTATTTACTGGGTCCTAACTACTACATCTAGCAATTTCATGGAGCCCTAGAATTTAGGTAAGAATAGAGGAAGGACTTCCCTGGTGGCTCAGATGGTAAAGTGTCTGCCTACAGTGTGGGAAACCTGGGTTCAACCCCTGGGTCAGGAAGATCCTCTGGAGAAGGAAATGGCAACCCACTCCAGTACTCTTGCCTGGAAAATCCCATGGACTGAAGAGCATAGTAGGCTACAGTCCATGGGGTTGCAAAAAGGGCTTCCCTGGTGGCTCAGAGGTTAAAGCATCTGCCTGCAATGTGGGAAACCCTAGTTCAATCCCTGAGTCAGGAAGATCCCCTGGAGAAGGAAATGGCAACCCACTCCAGTATTATTGCCTGGAGAATACCATGGATGGAAGAGCCTGGTAGACTACAGTCCACGGGGTTGCAAAGAATCGGACACAACTAAGCAATCTCACTTCACTTTCAGAGGAAGGAGAATGAATATCTGAGGCAGATTGAAGGCATTAAGATCCATATTTTCTACATTTATATTACTTTTGAAAAATGAAAGAACAACAGTAAATATACTTAATCTAATTATAAATTCCTTGATGCAAAGACTGTGTCCTATTCTTCTTCTGAGTCTCTAATATAAAATGTGATGAAAGAATAAAATTTTCTGGACATTGACTGTTCAATCCATTGAACCATAACTGAGACCTGGGAAGAAAGACCAGTCCTCACTGCACTGCTTTACAAAAAAACAGTAATATTAATAATAAAAATAATAATGTCAGAAAAAATATTGAGTAATACCATGTACCAAGTTTGTACAAATGAGCTCATAAGACCCTCAAAGTCTTTTACAAGATAAATATTATTATTATACCTGAAACACAGAAAGGTTATGTAACTTGTTTAAATTCACCTAACTAATAAATGGCCAAGTCGGCATTTAAACCAAAGCAGTCTGGCTCCAGAGACCCTCCCTTTAATTACCATATGCTACCATTTCCCAACTATGTGTGGAATTGTGATTATATACCTCAGTGATTAAGTTCTTTCCCCCAATATTCCAGGGGAACAAAAAGATGGCAGTCTTTTTTACACATTAAAGCCATGAACTTCTTTGTAAATCAAGATGCCTTCCATTGAGGGTAAGAAAAAGGAAGGATTTAAGAACTTTGCTGCTTGAAATATTGAGTATCAAAATGTTCTAAATATTAATTGATATACTTTCTTATGAGAAGTTGTATGCCCTGGGCTTCTTCCCTCCAGGATGTTTACCTTTTCACCCTATTCTTTAAGGAGTTATGGTTTTGGGTTCCATGATAGAGATTCAGAAAGCAATAGGCAGACTTCTCCTTGAACCTGGATCCCGAAATGCTCTCTTCTCAGTACATTCAAGACCTGCTCTGAGTTCTCACCACATGATGAAATGGTTGGAAACCCACGCTGGCCCACGTCCACATTTTCCATTTATATATAATGTGCTTTATTCTGGACAATTTGGAGTCCAAAGCCCCTCTCCTCCTCCATGGACATTAATGCCTTTCAGTATGCTCCTTGGCAATCACACTTTTGAATTGCTTCTACCTACAAAATCCTGCAGATACAGTTTCTTCCACCCAGAATGTGTCTTTTCCTCTTTTTCTCATCCTGCAAGACTCTACTCAAATAAATTGCCCTTGGTGAAGTCTTTTCCAGCCCCTCCAAAGAATTAGAGTTCTGTGCCGTGCTCCCCAGAACACACGGCTACCATCTCTCTGTTAAACCTTGTTATGTTACCCTGGGACTGACACATGCCTGCTTGTGCTCCAGACCAGAAGCTCATGAAAGGCAGAAGGCTATTACATATCCATATGTTTTCTCACAGGATGATGTAATCGCTAAGACTGACTAGCTGTTCAATAAACATGCATTGCTGAATTAAGTACATGGATAAGTGAGTAGATTGGGGCCTTTTCCAGTTCATACAGGATTTATGGACTTGGGCAAATCATGTCACCTCCTTTAAAATGAGTCAATGTGATTAGATAATACCAAAGTTTCCTCCAGTTCCAGGGGTATGAAATTCAGTAACCATGTTTATATTTTGCTCTGAAGTTAACTAAAACCTTTTACAAATCCAAAGCTTCTTTTCAAAAATTCCAAACATTTTAAACAAGCACAGCTACAGAGGTTTCAGGTAGAGGGTCTCTGTTCATCTCTACTTGAGAAAATCGAAGTGTGAATACAACCCTTCTGCCTATAGGTAAAAGAGTCCCTTGTGTAGTGTAAGAGGAAAGTCACAGGACTGATTTAAGCATCTTTTGGAGTATCAACCTCATCAACCACAGCTGTGAAAGTTCTGATACCAATTTGGTTACACAAGGCCAGGGATGAAATTGGAACCTTCAGCACTATTGGAATAATATCTCTGAAGCTTCTCTATCTGTGAGGGAAGATCACTATTTTGGTTCATTCCTCAGTTTGAGAACTGTATTGTATTCTTTTCTTTCTTTCTTTCTTTCTTTTTTTTGCATTATTTTCATTTAAACCGCACTAAACTATGAAATCATCCATTTCCGGGAAGCACGGTCTTTCTCTGCATTTGAACAAGAAGTTAAATGTACAGTTCACATTACAATTCCATCACCCAGGATAGGATTCTGCTCTTGCATTAGGACGTGTGGTAACAGCTTCTCCTCTCCCAGATGCCAGGCATGCACCACTTCCAATTATTGGATGACCAATGCCAAGGAGGCAACGCCCCCACCTGGCCAGACAGAAGAAGCAGATGAAAATAATGATGAATCAGAGTGTATTTATTGATTTTTCTTTAGAGATGGGAAACAATCTGCCTGCCATGCAGGAGATCCAGGTTCAATCCCTGCATTGGGAAGATCCCCTGGAGAAGGGAATGGCTACCCACTCCAGGATTCTTGCCTGGACAATCCCATGGACAGAGGAGCCTGGTGGGCTACAGTCTATGGAGTCGGACACGACTGAGCAACTAACACTTTCTCACTTCAGAGATGGAGAAAGAGGTTTACAGAGGTTAAGCAGGCAACCCAAAGTTATAAAGACAGTAAGTCCAATTCTGAGGTCTGTACTTTTCTGTGAGTGTGTGTGAGTGTGTATGTGTGTGTGTTGGGGAGGAAGGGTGGTATGGATGAAACACAGACTACATTCTTTAAAAATCCTAGATATTTCTCCTGTTCAAGTTCATTCAATACAGAAAAAAAGGAAATCACGGTGAAACATGAGGAGCTCAAAGTCATAAACCAAGCTGGCAATAGAAGCAAGGTTGGAATCTAAGTCTCTTCAGTCTCAGCACACTGGTCTGTGTGGAGCTCCCACTGAAGAAGCACTGCACAGCTGGACCAACTTATCCTTATTTTATCATTAAAGAAAATCAGATTCAGAGAAGATAACCACATCGTATTCATTTTATGATGAGGAAGCTGAAATATGTGTCATGCCCATATATCAGAGGTTCAATAAATGTTACATTCCTCCTGAAGGGGCTATTTTTAAAATATTCTTATTATGACCAAATTAACTCATGTACATGGTTAAACAATTTTTAAAAGGTGCTGAAAGTTTATGGAAGGAAAAGGCAATTCTACCCCCAAGTCCGCTCCTCAGGGGTAACTGTATATCAGTTCAGTTCAGTTCAGTTCAGTCGCTCAGTCGTGTCCAACTCAGCGATGCCATGAATCACAGCACACCAGGCCTCCCTGTCCATCACCAACTCCCAGAGTTCACTCAGACTCACATCCATCGAGTCCGTGATGCCATCCAGCCATCTCATCCTCGGTCGTTCCCTTCTCCTCCTGCCCCCAACCCCTCCCAGCATCAGAGTCTTTTCCAGTGAGTCAACTCTTCCCATGAGGTGGCCAAAGTACTGGAGTTTCAGCTTTAGCATCATTCATTCCAAAGAAATCCCAGGGTTGATCTCCTTCAGAATGGACTGGTTGGATCCCCTTGCAGTCCAAGGGACTCTCAAGAGTCTTCTCCAACACCACAGCTCAAAAGCATCAATTCTTCGGCACTCCGCCTTCTTCACAGTCCAACTCTCACACCCATACATGACCACAGGAAAAACCATAGCCTTGACTAGATGGACCTTAGTCAGCAGAGTAATGTCTCTGCTTTTGAATATGCTATCTAGGTTGGTCATAACTTTTCTTCCAACGGAGTAAGCGTCTTTTAATTCCATGGCTGCAGTCACCATCTGCAGTGATTTTGGAGCCCCCAAAATAAAGTCTGACACTGTTTCCACTGTTTCCCCATCTATTTCCCATGAAGTGACAGGACCAGATGCCATGATCTTCATTTTCTGAATGTTGAGCTTTAAGCCAACTTTTCCACTCTCCTCTTTCACTTTCTTCAAGAGGATTTTTAGGTCCTCTTCACTTTCTGCCATAAAGGTGATGTCATCTGCATATCTGAGGTGACTGATATTTCTGCCAGCAATCTTGATTCCAGCTTGTATTTCTTCTAGCCCAGTGTTTCTCATGATGCACTCTGCATATAAGTTAAATAAGCAGGGTGACAATATACAGCCTTGACATACTCCTTTTCCTATTTGGAACAGTTTGTTGTTCCATGTCCAGTTCTAACTGTTGCTTCCTGGCCTGCATACAGATTTCTCAAGAGGCAGGTCAGGTGCTCTGGTATTCCCATCTCTTGAAGAGTTTTCCACAGTTTATTGTGATCCACACAGTCAAAGGCTTGGGCATAGTCAATAAAGCAGAAATAGATGTTTTTCTGGAACTCTCTTGCTTTTTCTATGATCCAGCGGATGTTGGCAATTTGATCTCTGGTTCCTCTGCCTTTTCTAAAACCAGCTTGAACATCAGGGAGTTCATGGTTCACGTATTGCTGAAGCCTGACTTGGAGAATTTTGAGCATTACTTTAGTAGCATGTGAGATGAGTGCAATTGAGCATTCTTTGGCGTTGCCCTTCTTTGGGATTGGAATGAAAACTGACCTTTTCCAGTCCTGTGGCCACTGCTGAGTTTTCCAAATTTGCTGGCATATTGAGTGCAGCACTTTCACAGCATCATCTTTCAGGATTTGAAACAGCTCAACTGGAATTTCATCATCTCCACTAGCTTTGTTCGTAGTGATGCTTTCTAAGGCCCACTTGACTTCACATTCCAGGATGTCTGACTCTAGGTGAGTGATCACACCATCAAGATAACCTTTTCTAATTTCTGTCATTCATGGAGTTAGTGACATAATTTTAAATATTATGGTGAAAATTCTGTTCATTTATCGACTTGTTTATTTTAGATGATAAAACTTTATTTCTTATTCCACCAACTGTTGGCAGAGTCTTTTCTCTCGTGTGACAAGATGAGAAAACTGTCACCCTCTGCCCCCATCCATTTAACACTTTCCAGGGTCAAATATGGCAGCTCTGCGGTGGCTCTTACATTATTGAAGCTTACAAAATCGTTACATTCTATCTGTATCATGATTAAGTCTTTCCTTGCTTATCTTTATGTTGATTCTATACATGGAAACTAACAGAACTTTAAATATTTGATCATATAAATATTATTCACTGTAGACCAACTAATGTGTTTGTATCAACAGAAAGGAAGTAGGAGATTTTTTTTGGTCATTGTACTATGATTAAAGACATCCAAGCAATATGTTCAGAGTCATTCTTTTTCTTCTACTTCATCAAGTATTCCAAATCATCCCATATTTTTAGCTTGCTTTATATTTGAGTCTTAAATTTATAGTACAGTTTTATATTTCTCTTGGTATTCCTAATTGATTGGTTTTTTTTGGGGGTTATCAAAGAAATACATATTTTCTTTACAATATCTACAACAATATTCATAATATCAATCATATTAATTGTCCAGTGATCTCATTTAGACTGATTACTTTCCCAACCTGTTGCTTTGCTGTCTGAATGAGATGTTTTTAAATTTTCATTTACTCTTGGACAATTTCACTGTTTCTTAAATCTCATGTCTTCCTTTTAGTATCTATGTATTTATTATATTGCGCAATATATCCTCAAGTATTTATTTATCTGCAGACATAGTAGAAGAAAAGTAACTTTTTGAGCTCTTGGATACATGAAAATGTCTTTATACCATAGTGTTTAAGAACTTCTCCATTTACATTACTGTTGCGGATGACAGGCTTGTTGACAATCTGATTACATTTTTTCACTGTAATGCTTTAATTTTTTTTTTTTTTTGCTTAGTTTTTTCTCTGTCTCAAAGCACCTAAGACTGTCTTCTTTTTACAACAAATTGAAACTTCACAAGGATATGTGCCTTAAAAAGTGGATTGTGTTTCATTCATTCTGTTTCTTGACCTCTGGTGATTTTTGCAGTTTAAGGATTGGTGGTCTTCAGCTCTGGAAATTTTTATTCTGTTATTTAGTTGGTCACTTTGCTTTTGATTTTCTCTTTCTCTCTCTCTCTCTCTCTCTTTTTTTTTTGGTTTAGAGGATCAGTTAGTTGGCTTATGAATATCCTGAATTTATCTTCCTTATCTTTTAATTTTTCTCTTTTGCCTTTTTAAAATTTTCTTCTTTCTGGGAGATATCCCTGTTTTTGTCTTTCATACTTTTTATTGATTTTTTTGCCAATCATGATTTTTAATAGATTTCAAATCATTTGATACTATTTTCTAATGTTCTTTTAGCGATTCCCATTTCAAAAATAATTTTATTATCACCTAAACTCTCTCCTTATAGTTCAGTTGGTAAAGAATCCACCTGCAGTGTAAGAGACCCTGGTTTGATTCCTAGGTTGAGAAGATCCCTGGAGAAGGATAGACTACCTACTCCAGTATTCTTGGACTTCCCTTGTGGTTCAGCTAGTAACGAAATCCGCCTGCAATGCAGGAGACCTGGGTTCAACCCCTGGGTTGGGAAGATCCCCTGAAGAAGGGAAAGGCTACCAACTCCAGTATTCTGGCCTGGAGAATTCCATGGGCTGTATAGTCCATGGGGTCGCAAAGAGTTGGACAAGACTAAGAGACTTTCACTTCACTTAAACTCTCTCCAGCAATCACTCTGATACTTTTCCAATTCTATTTTTCCTTGGATTAACTCTATTTCTTCCTTAGGATGTGAGTTTTCTCTTATCTTGTTTTCTCTCCCTCTTCAAATGTAGGGCAAATCTTAGGTGCCCATTCGCTTTTATGAATGAAGAGTTGCTTGACATGATGAAAAGCTGTTATGAGTTTCTTCCATTATAATGTTGGCTTGTTTGCCCAGCAAGCCTTTCTCCCGAAGGAGGGGGCTGATGGTGAGCCGTGGGCATGGGTTTGTGCTGACTGGCAGGGTTTAAATTACATTTGATGAGCAGAGTGCCTTGCCTGTACTTTCCACCCACCACCAGCCTGCCAGAGGAAGGGCACCATTCCAAGGGGGACTCTAACACTGGCACCTGAGACTTTACTGCCAGCAAGTGTAGAATGGAGTGTTCTCTACCCAAAGCCAAGTAGCTTCGGGTTGCTCTGTTTAGAGAAAAAAGTCAAGTAGTTCAGATAATTTCATGGAGTTTTAAAAAATTATTATTAAATAGCATAGATGTTACTCCTTAATTTTTGGCTTTCTAAGGCTACAGACTTCAAATTTGGAGTCTGTTTAGGATTTTGTTAATTAAAACAGTTAATCTTGTTCAAAGTGAAAGTGAAGTTGCTCAGTCATGTCCAACTCTTTGGGACCCGTGGACTGTAGCCCACCAAGCTCCTCCGTCCATGGGATTCTCCAGGCAAGAATACTGACGTGGGTTGCCGTTTCCTTCTCCAAGGGATCTTCCCAACCCAGGGATCGAACCCAGGTCTCCTGCATTCCAGGCAGATGCTTTAACCTCTGAGCCACCAGGGTAGTGTAATCTTGTTTAGGATTTTGTTAATTAGAACAGTTCCATGTCTGTAGCAACTTGCTCCTCTTCCGTTCTGGCTACCCACTTGCTCACTCTGCTCTGCTTTGAGTGAGTTTCATTTGATTTAGGGCTTCCTTGGTGCTTGACTAGATGAAAAGCTGGTATGAGTTTCTTCCATTACAATGTTGCCTGTTTGCCCAGTAAGACTTTCTTTTGAATGAGGGGACTGATGGTGAGCTAAACATGCTACAGTTCATGGGGTCACAAAGAGCTGGAGACAACTGAGCAACTAACCACTTCATCTGATTTAGTCTACCTGACATCTTTCAGAAATTTGTTAAAGTTCTTGGTATGCTGGCATCCCTATCTCTGTTCTCTACATTTCTATGATTTTATTTTCTGATGGTTATTTTTCTGTTATTTCAGTAGAAATCAGGAAAGAGGTATATAGGTATGTTCAGTTCTTCATTATGAATCAGAAATCCACAACCATTTTTTTTAATATCCTGTACATTTTTGAGAGATTACATACAGTTTGAGGCATTTTCTCAGAAGCCTCTAGTTGGTTGATCATGAGGAAAGAAAAATTTTGAATAGGGATTATGTTATTTAATTCTAAAGTAATACTGTACTTCGACAAGACCTAAAGTGTCATACCTAAAACCATTTATGAATATGAACTACTAAGACCAATTAAAACCTGTGATTTAACAACAACAAAAATAAGGCCTTAAAAACATAGAACCCACATACGTAAAGTGTTAAAGAACCTGCCTGCCAATGCAGGGAATGTAAGGGATATGGGTTCAGTTTCTGGGTTGGGAAGATCTCCTGGAGGAGGGCGTGGCGATCCACTCCAGGAGTCTTTCTTGCCTGGAGACCTATGGACAGAGGAGACTGGTAGGCTATAGTCCATAGAGTTACAAAGAATTGGACACGATTGAAGCAACTTAGCATGCATGCATGCACGCACGCGCGCCACACACACACACACACACACACACACAGACACACTTCTCTCCCTATGGGTGATGGGACTCTTTAAACCAGTGTACATAACTTCAAATCCATTTATTTGGCTGCGCAAATTTGTCATCAGACTCTGCTAGCCCTACCTTATTGGCAAAGGCACATGGTGATTAAAATGGCATTGACGATGTTCTGATCTGCTTTGAGTAACAGAAAATTCAGATTAAGGAAAGATTATGCTAATGAGAGAGAAGATCTTAGAGTGGGAAGGGCTTTTTGAAGAAGGCTTGTTCAGCTCACCGGCTGACACATACTTTCTGTCTGTAATATCCTGCCTCACGGTCTTTTCTTGATCATCTCCAGTAATGAGAAAACTGCAACCTCCAGAGGCAGCATTTTTATCTTCAGACAGTGCTGTTAAAAGGCCCTTAAACATAACCCTGATCTGGCTCTATGTACCTCCCAGTGTGTTCACCAGCTGTGCTCTCCACAACATATAGCACAAATCTAAACCACTGTCATATGGAAGAGGAGTTTGATATTTCACATGTTAACAGGACAGGTAAGAAAGAGATCCATTTAATGTCAGAGACAGTTGTCACTTCACTATCTAAAGATGCTTGCTATTCCTCAAGCGGTTCTTTACAAAGAGCGAGGCTGTTAAGTAAAAGCTTTAAAAATAATTCCATTACCCACTTTACAAAGACAGAGTGACAGCCAATCATTAGAAGAAGAAAGTCTTCATGGATGATGCACAATTTGCAAAAGATGTGATCTCATCCCTTAGAAAGGAGATGTACAGTAAATTCCCACCAATAAAAGAGCTGTGTTTGCTTGTGTATGGTATCTTTCCCATGGCTTCAGTTTATAGATGAGATTCATTGCAAGTCCCCCTCAAACTGTTAAAGGTCTATGGACAGAAAGAATTCTGGAAATGCCTAAAACTTCAGCCACCTCTGACTGCTTATAAAGAGACAACCAGAAAGTTCGGGAGTGTGGGTAGCTCAAATGCACAAACGCACTCTGAAGGCTGTGAGTCCATCCAAGTGGTCCGCTTTCTGGCCCGGTGGATAAATCCAAAAGGCATACGCAAGGTCCACAGATCACAGGGGCCGTTCGTCATCACTTTCAAGTCCCTCATCATATAGTTAAGGATTTTTGAGGCCGGGAGCAGAAATTAGAAGTTCAGAGTCATTCAGGAAGTCATGAGCAGAGAAAATACTAGAATCTGGAGCTTTGGTTCCCTGGGGCATTTTTTTTCCCCTTTACTTTTCTGTTGTGGGTTGCAGTTCTTTATGACCTGGTCCAGCTCCCAACTGATACTGTCTTCTGGCGTTCCCCATCCTGTGCTCATTCTGCTCGGACACACGGCAGACACCTGACTGTCCCTGAGACACACCCAGCAGCCTTGGCACTGCCCATCATTCTGCCAGGCATATGTTGTCCCCCACAGCTGCTGAACCACTGGCTCACTTCACCTGGGTGTCAGTCCACATGCCGCTTCCTCAGAGAGCCCGTCTCTGATCATTTTATCTAAAATAAGACTCTTTATCACTCATTTCTCTCATTTAGTTTTCTTCACAGCATCCACCAGTATCCTGACATAGAAGTTTTCAAAATATGCATATTATGTATGCATGATGTATGTTTCACGTATATTTACTTCCAATAAATAGCACTTCCATGAAAATGAGGACTTTGTGAGTTTGTTCACTATCATACACCCAGCATCTAGTGGATGCAAAGAAATCTTTCTGGAAGCCTAATTAAATAACACCTTTGAAATTATTCGATGCAGATGAAGAGGGGAATCAATTGAGAGTTCAAATGGCACAACACACCCCTCAGCCACTGGAAACTCAATTCAGAACCTCCTCTTATGAAATATATGTTCATTTCTTTGCCTCTGGTCTCCATTTTCCTAGTTCAACTCAAATATTCTCTGAGAGCCATACACTCAACAAGCATTTTTTAAACTAAGTAATGAATACAAGCACTGATTTAAAAGGCACATTTTTGTAGTAGAATAAGCTCAGGGAACCTAGAAGCCTGGTCCTTGCTCAATCAACAGCTGTATTAGTTTAGACACGTTTCTTATGCAATAGCCATATTCAATTAATCACCAAATAATCAATAAAAAGGATAAAAACAGATTTGTTCTAAGAGACCTTCCAACTCTGACATCCTAGAATATCATAAAATATTCTCTTAGGTTATTTTCTTCTTGCAACTGGCTGGTGTTAATCGATTTAGTAGCACCATCACATTTGCAGGCCTTCAGGAAATTTGTTCTTTACCACAGCGATGGCAAGGTCCTTTCAAGGAGCCAACATGCCAAGCCACAATGAGGCCCCATTTATCCACAGGTCCATTTCCCAGCAATCTGACTCATTCAGGCCCTTTTGATCCTGAACTCATCAAAAGAGTCCCCTGGGTGCCCACATGAGCTGGCAGAAAGCCTCAGCATTGAAGATTATGTACATTGCTTCTCATTCCCTCTATCAAAGCATTACAGGGTCTAGATTCCTGTTTTCCATCAATGACTCAAGGGTGCTATTTCCTCTCTGGAAATTGTCTTCCCTGTCTATACTTGCTGATGAACCCCTCTGTGTGTTTTAGGCTAATCTCAAATCTCACTGTTCTAAGACAGTACTACAGCCTCCTGCTACCCACAGAGTGGAATGCTGTACCTTCCACGCTCTCAATCTGACTTGTGAATCCTCTCCTAACAGCCTGGCCATTCTGTGTCATTGTCATGCTTGTTGAGCATTTAGAATTGTTGAGGTCACTGTTGTGTTTTATTTGCCTTGTTCCCTAGGATGGAGTCTGGCACAGAGTAGATGTGCAAATAGTGCTTTCTAGAGACTTCCAGTGATGCCATCCCTGGACCTTAGTGAAAGAAACCCAGTAATCCAAAAGGGAATGCTTGGAGAAGGCATTCGGGAGAGGCAAATACATGATTCCTAAGCAGAATAATAGGTGACACTGCATGACATTGAGGGAGGAGACAGAAAGATCTCAAAAGGTGCAGAACCTCAAAAGGGCTTGGGATGCTAATGGGTCTTTAGAATGACATTCCTGAGTGATTTTGAAATTACAGAGTTCTGTATGACAGATGGTATTCCAGAATTCAGAATTCCTGGAAATGTCAACTACCTTTCAGAAAGATGTCTATTAACAAGAGCTTACTGTACTTGCTTGGTGTTTGACAGGCTCAACTTCAGTTATCTGGAAAAGGCCAAGCAGAGGAAAGGGACTTTACCAAGTCATAATTGAAAAGTATAAGTGTTAGCCACTCAGTCGTGTCCAACTCTTGGTGGAATGTAGTCCCCGCCAGGCTCCTCTGTCCATGGAATTCTCCAGGCAAGAATACTGGAGTGGGTAGACATCCTCTTCTCCAGGGGAATCTTCCCAATCCAGGGAGCGAATCTCAGTTTCCCACACTGCAGGAAGATTCTTCACCATCTGAGTCACCAGGGAAGCCCATCAAAACATAAACCAACATGATTTGATTAAGTGGTATCAAGTACTCAGCATCATACAATTCAGCTAAAATGATCAGCAAGAAGCTATCACACAACTGACTGGCCAAGTCTGTGAGGGTTTAGGTTCTTACTGGAAGAGGAAAAGTCAGGAGTCCTGGTAACCCAGAAGACATGAAGAAGGGAGAGTGAGGCTTGGGCAACTGTGTCCATTCTGAGGAGGATGGATATTAGTAAAGAGGAAGAAAAGAATGTACTCTTGCTGATGGAGACCACTCTAGCAAAGGCCCTAGGGAGGGTCTGGCAAGAAGAAGTGAAATCGAGAGGGTCAGTGGAGTAGCAGTTAGGACAATGTCTTGCGTGGTGTGGCAGTTTATGGGGACCACTGACAACTGGCCAGAAGAACTTGGATCCAGAAACAAAGTGCTGATGGGTGAGTAGGGAAATTAACTAGCCTAGTTGCTACTACATGGTCACAAATAGCTTGATGATATTGGTGTGGGTGCAAGTGTACAACTTCTGGAATCCTCATAAACCTACTAAACTTTTATTAATGTTGAAGATGGTATGTAAGTGGTAATAGAAAGAACCTAGAGGAATAGATGCAACCCACTCCAGTATTGCCTGGAAAATTCCATGGACAGAGGAGTCTGATGGGTTATAGACCATGGTGTCACAAAGAGTTGGACACTACTAAGCACACACACACACACACAAGAGGAACAGAAGGAAATGGAGAGGAGAGAATAAAAATATATATCATTTATTTCATCCAAAAGTTATATGTAATTTGTATATTTAGCTGATCAGGTGTTTACTGAATGGAGCATTTAAACATCATCAAGATGCTGTGTGAGACACAGACCTTGACCTTAAGCTAGAAGGTAGGATGACAAACTTAGATAAGTTAGATGTTAACCTGGCTTGCTACACTGAAGGCAGGGACATTAAGCAGAAGATGTCTGTAGTAGTTCAGATGAGAAATCATATGGAAATAAACACAGAATGGTCATGGCAGGGGTTGCAAAGGAGAAAACACAAGGCACATTGAGAAGGAAAATACGATAGAAGGGGTTTGGTGATACGTTTTTGTTACTTAATCATTTCATTCCTTTAGATCCTTTTGCTGAGTTCTTACTGCCAGTGAAGTGAAGTGAAGTCGCTCAGTCGTGTCCGACCCTCAGCGACCCCATGGATTGCAGCCTTCCAGGCTCCTCCGTCCATGGGATTTTCCAGGCAAGAGTGCTGGAGTGGACTGCCATTTTCCTTCTCCAGGGGATCTTCCCGACCCAAGAATCGAACCTAGGTCTCCCACACTGCAGGTAGACGCTTTACCGTCAGAGCCACCAGGGAAGCTCAGGTTCTGCAGCATTTCCTAGAAATATAAGGATATGGGCATCAGGATAAACTGCATTTGCTTTGTCCTCCCAGGAGCCAGACACAGTATTAAGAAGTCTACGTACATCATGGCATGTAATATTCAGAAGGTTCCTGTAAACAGATATTGTCATTCTCACTCTGTAGTCACAGAAATCAGAGCTCAGAGATAGTAAACAACTTGCTCAAGCCACACAGCTAAGCTGAGCTGGGGTTAACACGCAGGTGTGTGGATTCTAAGCCTGGCTCTCTCATCTCTGCTACAGAGATGACAAGGAAGATGTGGTTTGTGTTACTACCGGGGTCAGAGTCTTGGTGGGGGGAGCGGGGAGGACAGGCAGGATGGAAGATTGCAACGGGGGCATGCCCAGAGCCTCCAGAAATGGAACATGAGTTGGAGGAGAAGGAAAATCCCAAGATATTTAAGCTGCTGACTCTGAAGGTCTTTGCTTGCCTCCAACTATGTGAGAAGACTTGGAGGCCATTTGGGAACTGCTGTCGGTTGTGCCTCCAAGGATTGGGGTGAGGGTAGGGGTCCTGGTTCCACCACAGTGTTGAGCAACTGACCTTCCCTCTACTGGTCTGGGTTTTCCCATCATCTAGAAGTTTCAGACTAAGTGTTCTCCAAAGTTCCTTTCATCTCTACACTGGTGGTGGAGAAACTGAATTCCAGTGGGCTGATGAACAATGAAAAGTCAACAGGGAGGGAGGGCTCACTTGGCCTTCTCTTGGCATTTTTTGCTCCTCCATGAGATATTTCCTCCACTGCTTTCCAGTTCATCGCCTAGAGTGTGAGACACAGAATCAGAAGAGGTATTGGGTGTCTATGAGGAATCTCAGCGGGACACAAGGCAGGAACCCTAGACTAGGGAGCTCTCTCTGTCTAGGGTTCTCTGGGGTTCATAACCTCATTCCCATTTCCCTGGAGTTTGGAAGATAGAATGCTGCATTGACTTTATCTGAAGAGAGAGAGGCACAGCTGTAGAAGATAGAATGCTCATAGCCTGGCCCCTGCTCTCAGCACTAGGGTGGGAAATGAAGGAGCCTGGAGATGGGGCTAGAGTGGGGATGGATATGGAGAAAGCACACCCTTCTCCCAACTGAGTCTGTGCTTCCAGCCATCACCCCATGTGGGTGACTGGGAAAGCCGAATACCCTGCCAGAGCTGGAGGCTCAGCTATTATACACGTCTGGGCAAAGGCAAAATTGGGACAGAGAATGGACTTCTGTTCAGGCAGGACTTTCAAAGGGTTGGTGCCCACACGGATAGTTTCTGTTGGCACAAACGATGTCTGTTCAGTTGAAACTGAACTTCTCCATAAACTCAGTTTCCTCCTACCTACTTTCCCTGTTTCTCTTTTCTTATACTTTACAGAATAACATCCCCACAAGTACGTTTTGAAATCCAATTTCTGATGGAAATATGTTAGATTCTTCTCAGTGGTATGCTCAAGTCAGCTCATAAGCTGATGGTTCAATTTTTTTAAAATTTGTGAGTTGGTTATTAAACATAGCCATTATTAAAAATTAAATTATAGACCTTATTAAATAAATTATAGTGAAAACAACAGTAATAAATACTCAAAATTAACATTAATTATTTTACTACATTTTATCTTTATTTATCCTATTGAGGTTCTTTACTTTCCATCAAGCCTATGCCCTGAAAATATTATAAAATGGTGTACATATATTTTTGCAATTTCAGTGTTCAATAAGTTTATCATGGTAGCTAGAAAATGGTCATGGTTGGACTTATTTATACCATGGAAATCTGCAAGTATCACAGATCAAGGCTTGATTTATTGATTTGTTGATTGCCTTGACATAAAAGAGTGACGGATAAAATGTTAATACTGTAACTTAACCTAAAACTATGTGATTTCTGTAGCCATTACATTGTGAATAACATACGAATATCGAGAAGATACTATTTTAGCTTTCAAAAACATTTATCTGGGTCAGAAAAGAAGTTGCTCATGTCATTGACAAGTAAGATTCCAGCACTCATCTTTATTATTTCACTTTCATCTTCCTTGTTAACTAAAATGAAAATACCAACTAACATTCATGTCTAAACCACATGCATTGTTGATCAATAGCATTTTAGGTTGGCAACAGATGCTTGAGTTTGGCAAAAATCAATGAAGCATTCTGTGAGAATCAATTGGCTATATGGAATTTATAATAAAGAGTGTATTTATAGTTTATTAACATTTGTAAATTGTGTATGACACATACTTTACATTAGTAAAATGTATTATCCACTGTGTACAAATCTGTTTGCAACATATACATTATATAATTTTTCCCCAGAGAGCTGGTTGATAAATACTCACTAGCATACTACTGACTCTTGGAGTCGTCATTTGACTGACAGGAAAATGGAGGTTTATATTAAATGGCAGTGTTTGTGACATTGGGTTCAGACAACATTAGGCCCAGGGTAGATATTCCGGTTAAGCTACTTGGAGACTATCAAGGTTCCATAATATTATTATATCATATTAAAGTACTCTATCATTTTTATTTCCAATGCTTTCTAGTGATTTCCTAGCATAGTCATTCACTCCTTATCTCCAAATAAAATTTTCTGACAGAAGTCTTTGATACTGAGGACTCCCAGCAGGATAGAAACATGGCAGGTGGTTGGAGCTAGGGTGAAGCTCAGAGAGAGGGGGCAGACTAGGAGATCTCTCCCTTGAAAGCTTGGTATCCTAAGAATGAGATTTCATTCCAGAACATGCAGTGACATTTTTAAGCCTAGCCTCTTGGCCACCCACTTGCACAAACCTATTTTACCTTTACTTGGGTATACACTAGGTGCTTTGTAAATGCAACTCCACCATGAGTCAACACAAGATATATCAACCAAAGCAGTTATTATTTATTAAAAGCATGTTTTATGTCTTACCCAGTGCTTGGTGCTTCATAGCCATTCACTTTCACCTTTAAATACCTCTCTGCAGCTATCACTGTTATTATCTGACTCCATTTTACAGATAAGTAAACTGAGGAGCAAGGATGTTAAGCTTTAACTAGCATTTGGCAGAGCACTTGCTCTTTGTTTCTTGCCCTGCACCGTCATGATGGAGGTAGGGGGTGGGTGCTGATGCAGCGGGAAAGAAGACTGTGCCTGGCTGCCCATGCCCCGTGGACTGCACGTGAAAGGGAAGAACCGAGTGACCCCCTAGATACTTTTCTCAAAGTATCAGAATGACTTAGAGAAGCTCTGGGAAGAACTGTTTTCCAGAAAGCTTCCCTGTCTGCACAGAAACAAAACTCTGAGAAGCTCGTGTGACCACGGCGTGCCTGAATGTCCTGGGCTCTCAAACAGTCCAGGGCAGGGCTGACTGGAAAGACTAGGGGTGCCTCCCAGTTTGTATCTCCAGTGAACTCTCTGAGGGGCAAGAAAAAAATTTAGAGGAGAAAAACAAAGATTTATATAGCATTGACCAGGTGCCTGGCACTGTTCTAAGTGCTTAAGATATTAAAGATATTATTAGTTAAGATATTAAACCAATTTCCTTCTCAGGACACCTTACAACACAGGCTGCCTCAGTCTGCTGCTTCGGATCCATTCTCTTCTTCCTCCCAGGCATCGGCTAAGAATGCACTCCCAGCGCCCCCCGCGTCAGGTGTGGCAACCACTAGGTTGGCCAGTGGTGTGTGAGTGGCAGGGACCAGGGCCTCTTCCAGGCCAGGCCAAGCAACTCCCGTGGGTTCGCCCCACACGCTCACTGTGTTTCTCCCGGTCTTTGGAAACCAAACACTACAATTGGTAAAACTACCCTCAGCCTGAGTCCCCTGAATTACTGGAAAAAATTCCCTGTTCATCTGCAACTTCTCTAGTTAATTCTTGTGAGTGAGAAATAAACTTCTTTTATGCTGAGCTATGGCAAATGTGAGTATATTTGTTACCACCACCTCATTTATTCTAATAAAACTTTATATCTTTATTATCTTCTCCGTTTTACGGATGAGGAAGCTAAAGCACAGGTCACTTGCCCAAGGTCACACATTAAGTCACACAGCTAGACCGTGGTAAAGCCAGAATCTAAACCCAGGCCGTCTGGCTCCAACTTTTCTGCTGTTGACCATCACACTACGTACTCCATCGTGTTCTAGGAGAGACAGCTGATGAGAAACAGCCTGTGGGATGTGGGAGAGGGGAACACAGCCACCGGGTGGTCCCATCCCCTTTCTGTCCTGCTTGCATAGATGGGGGAAAGCGAACCGTTAGGAGAAGAGACCTTCCTAAGACCCCTCAACAAGATTAGAATTTGTTTCCTGATTCCCAGTTTTCTCTGCTGCACCATTTAGCCTGGCAGCTAAGCACAGCATAGCCATAGGTAGCCTACAGTACTATAAGGCTGCAAATAAAATACTCCAGCCACATGGCTTTTGTAGAACCTCCGCTTTCACCGACTGGGGATGGAGTCCTGGGAAATGAACTAGCCTGCTCAAGGTCACCCAGTTAGAAAGTAGAGTAGACCTGGAGTTCTGACTCGAGCTGTTTTTTTAACCAGCCCCCATTTTGCCCTAGATAAGTGGTATGGAGCGAAGAGCTGAGGTGCCAACCCTATAAACTCAAAGCAAAATAAGGGAAGCAATATGTCCTGAAAAGGGGTTTTAAATCCAAGCTCAATGTCCCTTCTTTAGAGGTAATAATATTTACACCAGGCATTCCCACCAGCTTTATTCTCCCTGGAGTCCCTCCCCTCACAATCCTCTGGAGCTCTGAGATCAAGTCTTCTGTCCTTGTTTGGGCATCTGCAGACATCTCCTGGAGCAGGGCTGTCTCACTCATGAGACGTCCCCGAGTCCAGCGCTGCCCATGGGCAGGAGAATAGGGTAAGCTTTGCTGAATGCAGAATCGGCCAAGGGTGTGGGGTGACAGACATCTACATTCCTATTTTTCCCTATGAAGAGACTGAAGTCCATGGCATGGAAGGGATGTGGCCAAGCCCCATGGCTGTTATGCCCTTTGCAGGCCAGGATCTGGGGATGAATAATCAATGAAGGTGGGGCGGGGGGGGTGGAGCAGCCAGAGGCATGAAGGATAGCTAGCGGCAAGTAGGGGGCTTTCCGAAATGTAGCCACAGCCAGGGCTTCTCTGGAAGGAGGGGTTCACGTCACTGCTCTTCAAAGACCCTCCAGGACAGTGCAGTTCATCTACGTCCCTGCAGGGGTGGGTGACAGACAAGGAGGACCTGAGGAGGGGACAGGAGCGCCCCGATTCCCCACCCCACCCCGCTCCGCCAGTCCCGCCCGCTCCGTCTCTCCCCTCGGCCGGGAAGCCGCGGCTCCCGCATTGCAGGGGTCCCTGTGGGCTGGGGTCGCCTCGCCCCCGCCGGTCTTTCCTTTGTCCCGGCGCGTCTGCGGCAGCCGCGGAGCTCGGCTGCAGGCGGGGCGGCCGCGCGCTGCCCGGTGCACTAGCACCATCTAGGGGCGATGCGGGTCGCGGAGATGAGCCCGCGTAAGCGGGGAGAGAGGTCCGCGGGCCTCGGAGGATCACCGCGCACCTCGGGCAACTGGCCGCCCCAGCCCCAGGCTTAATTAGGGTAGAGGTACCTAACAGAAGCAGAAGATATTAAGAAGAGATGGCAAGAATACACAGAAGAACTATACAAAAAGGATCTTCACGACCCGGATAATCACGATGGTGTGATCACTCATCTAGAGCCAGACATCCTGGAATGTGAAGTCAAGCGGGCCTTAGAAAGCATCACTATGAACAAAGCTAGTGGACGTGATGGAATTCCAGTAGAGCTATTTCAAATCCTGAAAGATGATGCTGTGAAAGTGCTGTACTCAATATGCCAGCAAATTTGGAAAACTCAGCAGTGGCCACAGGACTGGAAAAGGTCAGTTTTCATTCCAATCCCAAAGAAAGGCAATGCCAAAGAATGCTCAAACTACCACACAGTTGCACTCATCTCACACGCTAGTAAAGTAATGCTCAAAATTCTCCAAGCCAGGCTTCAGCAATACGTGAACCGTGAACTTCCTGATGTTCAAGCTGGCTTTAGAAAAGGCAGAGGAACCAGAGATCAAATTGCCAGCATCCTCTGGATCATGGAAAAAGCAAGAGAGTTCCAGAAAAACATCTATTTCTGCTTTATTGACTATGCCCAAGCCTTTGACTGTGTGGATCACAACAAACTGCGGAAAATTCTGAAAGAGATGGGAATACCAGACCACCTGACCTGCCTCTTGAGAAACCTATATGCAGGCCAGGAAGCAACAGTTAGAACTGGACATGGAAAAACAGACTGGTTCCAAATAGGAAAAGGAGTACGTCAAGGCTGTATATTGTCACCCTGCTTATTTAACTTCTATGCAGAGTACATCATGAGAAACGCTGGGCTGGAAGAAACACAAGCTGGAATCAAGATTGCCGGGAAATATCAATCACCTCAGATATGCAGATGACACCACCCTTATGGTAGAAAGTGAAGAGGAACTAAAAGCCTCTTGATGAAAGTAAAAGAGGAGAGTGAAAAAGTTGGCTTAAAGCTCAACATTCAGAAAACGAAGATCATGGCATCTTGTCCCATCACTCCATGGGAAATAGATGGAGAAACAATGGAAACAGTGTCAGATTTTATTTTGGGGGCTGCAAAGTCACTGCAGATGGTGAATGCAGCCATGAAATTAAAAGAAGCTTACTCTTTGGAAGAAAAGTTATGACCAACCTAGATAGCATATTCAAAAGCAGAGACTACTTTGCTGACCTAGGTCCATCTAGTCAAGGCTATGGTTTTTCTAGTAGTCGTGTATGGATGTGAGAGTTGGATTGTGAAGAAGGCTGAGCTCTGAAGAATTGATGCTTTTGAAGTGTGGTATTGGAGAAGACTCTTGAGAGTCCCTTGGACTGCAAGGAGATCCAACCAGTCCATTCTGAAGGAGATCAGCCCTGGGATTTCTTTGGAAGGAATGATGCTAAAGCTGAAACTCCAGTACTTTGGCCACCTCACGCGAAGAGTTGACTCACTGGAAAAGACTTTGATGCTGGGAGGGATTGGGAGCAGGAGGAGAAGGGGACAACAGAGGATGAGATGGCTGGATGGCATCATTGACTTGATGGATGTGAGTCTGAGTGAACTCTAGGAGTTGGTGATGAACAGAGAGGCCTGGTGTGCTGCGATTCATGGGCTCACAGAGAGTCGGACATGACTGAGCGACTGAACTGAAGTGAACTGATGGGCCCTCCTAAAGGTGTGAGGCCATTTCACTCCCTTCATTGTGTTTGATCGTCCCAACAACTGAGTTCTCCCAGGGGTTGAGTAACCCCAAAGGGCACAGCAGGTCTGAGCAGAACCAAGAATCAAAGTCCCCAAACGTGTGCACTATGTATGCTCCTCTATTGCACTGCCCATGGGAGGGTGGTTCCCCTGATACCTACAGCTATAGGAACTTTGTCCTGCTGTGTGATCTTGGCCCAGAAACCTGACCTCTCTGAGCCTCAGTGGTGCGGCTCAACCTTAGGGATTATCCCAAGACCTTCCTTCCGGAAGGATGAGTGTGTCAACCATGGGAAGATTTCTAAGTCAGAATTCACTCCAAGAAGGTAAGTCAGAAGCTGTGAGTCATGATGAGGATCAAGAAGAAAGGATCTCAGGAGGGGGAAAAAAAAAGGAGCTGGCTCCATAAACTACCAAATTACTATTCCCAAGAACTGGGTGGTGCAGAACACTGTGCCAGAGGCAAAACCTTTTGGACCCAGCTTTGAGGTGGGCAGCCAGTGTCATTATCTCCATTTTACAGCTGGGAAAATCGAGGCACAGAGAACCAGAGACGTTTTCTCAACCTTTCGGTCCTAGGAGAGCCAAGACTGAGGTCACTGCCGTGGCCACCCGGCCTCCATCTCCCAGGCTGGGGCCTTTCTGGGGACTCTGAGAAGGTCTAGAAGCACAAAGCCCCTTTCCCCTCACTTCCAGGGCAGCACTCTGAGGATGCTGGCAGCAGAAAGAAGGACATGGGCGGGTTTGGGCTGGAAAAGAGAAGACCCAGAGGGGCATGGAGCAGAAGACTGTCTGTAAATAGCAGGAGGCCTGACACAGGGAGGAGGAAGCAGAGGAATGAGGCAGAGATGGGATGCAGAAGGTGCAGGGTGAAGTGGTCAGGTTTTATTTAGCAAGGCAGGGAGCAGAAGCTGAGACAGAGGGCGTTCTGCTCTGTGACCTATGGGGTAACCTTCTCCCCAGAGCATCCTGGAGTCCATTCCGTCTTCCTGATGCCACAGCCCACTACTCCTGGCTCCTTTGACATCCTGTTGACCTTACTTTCAAAAGTGTCCAGACTATAGCCTGGGGCTGCCAAGACCAGGTATAAGACCAGTGAAGAGGACTCTGCCGCCAAGGGCAGGTTTGTTTTGATATGTGGTGTAGCCAGGCCTCCTATCATTTGTACAGGCTTACCAGCTCCCATCAGTTCTGAACAATCTCCATCACTTCAGGTGACTAGAGTATGTATTTCTTACAACTCAGCAGTCTGATGAGTGTGATCCCCAGTCATCCGTCCTTTCTTGGAGCAGTGGCCTGGGTGTGAGGCTTGTTCCTCAGGCCCTGGGACCTCTGGGAGTTCTAGACTATTTATTTTCTGCCCTGTTTTCCCCCACTCCTACTCCAGCACAATGCTAATGATGAGAGAGAATTTTCTAGAAACGCTGTTGAAGTGATAGTACTTTACTCCTTGCTGAAACGCATAGTTGCTTCTGGGGGCTTCCTGCCACAGATGTTGGCTGAGGACCTGTTTTATGATAGGCACTTGGCTGGATCCCTTTATCGACTACCCCAGAATCTTTGACTGTGTAGATCGCAGCAAACTGTGGAAAATTCTTAAAGAGATAAGAATACCAGACCACCTTACCTGCCTCCTGAGAAATCTGTATGCAGGTCAAGAAGCAACAATTAGAATCGAACATGGAACAACAGACTGGTTCCAAATAGGAAAAGGAGTAGGTCAAGGCTGTATATTGTCACCTGCTTATTTAACTTATATGCAGAGTACATGATGAGAAATGCTGGGCTGGATGAAGCACAAGCTGGAATCAAGATTGTTGGGAGAAATATAAATAACCTCAGATATACAGATGACATTGCCCTTATGGAAGAAAGCGAAGAGAACTAAAGAGCCTCTTGGTGAAAGTGAAAGAAGAGAGTGAAAAAGTTGGCTTAAAACTCAACTTTCGGAAAACTAAGATCATGGCGTCTGGTGCCATCACTTCATGGCAAATAGATGGGGAAACAATGGAAATAGTGACAGACTTTATTTGGGAGGGGGTGGGGAGGGCGTTCCAAAATCACTGCAGATGGTGACTGTAGCCATGAAATTAAAAGACACTTGCTCCTTGGAAGAAAAGTTATGACCAACCTAGAAAGCATATTAAAAAGCAGAGATATTACTTTGCCTATTAAGGTCCATCTGTCAAAGCTATGGTTTTTCCAGTAGTCATGTATGAATGTGAGAGGTAGACTATAAAGAAAGCTGAGTACCAAAGAATTGGTGCTTTTGAACTGTGCTGTTGGAGAAGATTCTTGAGAGCCCTTGGACTGCAAGGAGATCCAATTAGTCCATCCTAAAGGAAATCGGTCCTGAATATTCATTGGAAGGACTGATGCTGAAGCTGAAACTCCAATACTTTGAACACCTGATGAGAAGAACTGACTCACTGGAAAAGACCTTGATGCTGGGAAAGAGTGAAGGCAGGAGGAGAAGGGGAGGACAGAGGATGAGATGGTTGGATGGCATCACCAACTGGATGGACATGAATTTGAGCAAGCTTCAAGGGTTGATGATAGACAGGGAATCTTGGTGTGCTGAAGTCCATGGGGTTACAAAGACTCTGACACTACTGAGTCACTGAACTGAACTGAAATGGCTGGATCTAGTTGACAGACTGGCAAATTCCCCTGAGACATCTGTCCAGGTAGATTCATTAGCCTAGTTATACATAGGAACCAGTTCACCAGCCTAGGATTGGGTACATTCACACATTTCTCATTTTCCCAGTTTATCGTCCAAGTCCCATTAGCCCAATTTTGTGAGAAGGTTTCTATCTCCCTTTCAAAGCCAACTCTTTCTTTGTGGAGAAAGAAAAGTGACATATTGGGACCATTTCAAAGGATACAAAACTTCTGGGCACTGGCTCAGTAAGAACTCAGCTCACCCCACAGCCCATACCCACTTGCCTTTACTATAGGTTGTGGCAAGGGGGAAAAGCACTCAGGGTTGGTGACTTAAAGATTGAAATGAAAATCCTGACTCTATTTCTTACCACTCGAGTGATCTTAACCCCCATTCTCCAAACCAGAGTGTCATTTCCGGTTCCCAGAAGCTAATAAACATCTATGTTTCTTGACATTTGCTGCTCAATGCCAGTTGCAATGTCCATGTCCATGAGATGAAATTTCAATATCTGTGTCTTGGCCTGGGGTTTGTAACAAACTCCCAAGGGTCTTCCTCTGGAAGCTTTAGGCCCCACAGGCACAAAACCCTGGTTGGCATTGTTCCACATTTCACTGGGCATAGGAATCTTTTAGTCCTAATTGCCAATGAGTGGACCAGGCCTTTTGTTAATAGTCAGATCTAAAGAGGTATATTAGTTATTGCCTGTAAGACAACATTTTCAGTCCAAGCTTACGATGATTGCTCATCAATAAAGGCTACCACCTCTCCATGGTTGCAGTTGCTCCCTCTGACCTTTGGGGCCTTGTGTACTGCAACCTACCTGGAGGCTATGCCCAAGTGGGGTTGAGGGGCAGACACTGCTCGTTCACTCAGTGCTAGGTTACTCTTACTCTGGACATCTTTCCTTAAACTTTGTTTTGCAGGCCTTCACCAGTGCAAGGGCTGAGCTTATGCATTATGCAGACAAGAAAGAGATTTAAGGCAAATGAGAAGGAAGAAATATAGCTTGCAGAAAGTGAAGTGAAACAAAGAAGTTAATGAGAACTAGTGATTATTCATAAATGAACTGCATTGTATGTAATTTTTTAAACCTTGCACTTTAAAGTATCTTCAAACATCAGAGGCTTTCAGAATGTTATATTTAGTTAATTAAAACTACTTCACTTTTATTTAAAGGAAGGACAAGTGTAAATTCTTTTGTTCTGATCTAAATCTCAAATTACAGCATGAGCCTATAATTTATAAAGCATATCAAGCAATTAAGGTTCTTGGCTGTTTCTTTATATTGAACTTGCAAAGATAAGCAGCTAAGTTAATTACAAAAATATCACTAGCTTGTTTACTAAATATCTTTAAATATGATTTTTAGTAGGGATGAAAAGCAGATTCAACCGTATATAAAATACACAAGACAGTGCCTGTCCCAGGCCAAGTATCAGGGATCAGGGAAGAATAATTGAAAATTCATTTGTTGCGCCTGTGTTCATGTTCCTTTGGGAAAGGGTCATCTTTCCTTAATTCAGACAGAAAGCTTGATGTCTTAATCCTTTGTTGTCAGTATGAGAAAGTCTTGGCTGAGCCCTGGTCGCTCTTGGGCAAGGCAGGATATGTGAGCCATAGATGGACATGTGCCTGTCATCTTAGTCTCTCTATTGATTGCCCAGAAGTGAGTTTAATGAAGACGGAATGTCTCAAGTAAACACATCATTATCCCTGATCAAGGAAGTGTAAACAGAACCTGGCCTGGGAAGCAGGCTCTTTGTCTTTCCCTACCACAGGCATGTAAAAGCGCCTGGGTTCTGGGGATTTGCTAGGGTCTGGAGTCAATAAGGAAACTTCCTGGAGCACAGGGGGAAGACCCAGAAACCAGACACGCTGAGAACTCCGACAGTGTCTTCAACACCACAGCTTATTCTAAGAATTGGGAAGTTGGCATTAAAACAGGAATAGATGAGCCTTATTTTTAAAAATTCAAGTAATCTTAAATGCTTAAAATGATGATAGAGAAGGAATGAGAATAAATCCCCAAAGCATTTGTTATAAGAATACTTTGAATCATGGGAACTAGAGTGGGATTCAGTTTACTTAATCTGACTAAAATCAACATTTTATCTCTCAATGGCCTTAGAAAAATCATTAGAATGGCTTGATTCTTCGTTTATAGTATGTAATCCATCTACTTCGTATTTATAATGTAGACTCTATAAACTTTGTTTAATTTGCTTTGTTTTTGATGAAGGTAAAGCTCCTTAGACAACTATATAGTGCCAGGTAAATATAAGGAGTTATATTTATACAGTGTCTAGCATGTCAGTGCTTAATAGGTGGTTGCTCTTCTAATTGTTATTATAATTATCATGATCTCCATCATTCACACCATTTAATTACCTCTGTGTAAAGTGAAGGGTGTAAGTACGTTTTAATTAATAATGTAATAATGAATACCTCTTATTGATTGTAAACTCTGTGCCAAGTCCTATACTGGGTGCTTTGCATACAAATTAATATTTTAGTTATGTCAGGGACTCGGAGACAACAACATCGCGAGCATCGCTTTACTGAGGCCAGAGGAAGTCAGACATCTTTGTAGATAGTCCACAGAGTCTGTTTGGAGGAATGTCGGTTCAGAGCCAGGTCTGTGTGACTCTGTATACCTTGCTCTTTCTGCCATCCCATGCCACCTGTTTCGAAGAGATGGACAATGCATTATTTCGGGTTTTCATTTCTTCCCCGTTAAATGTATGCCACTGTAAAGCCACCTGAAATATGGGCTGTGCCTCCTCTCTGAAGGACAGCACAAGCCTGGAGAAGCCCCTTGGAAGCTCAAGTTCATCCTTCACATTTTCTCGCCCTCATTGCCTTGACTGTTGTTCTCACATGCCTTGTCTCCAGCTTTGTTCTGTGAACGATTCCTGTGCACAGTCTCTGCTCCAGATACTTGTAAGTATTTTACATGGTAAACCTACCTTCCCACCCTAGATCTCTTTGAAAGGGGTTTGAAGATTGCTTGAAGGGGGTCCTGTAGTTCCAGGATCTCCCTGCAGTCATAATTAGCCAGGACCATAAACAAGATGAGTTTCCCTGGTGGCATAGCAGTAAAGAAGCTGCCTGCCAATTTAGGAGATGTGGATTCGATCCCTGGGTCAGGAAGATCCCCTGGAGAAGGAAATGGCAGCCCACTCCAGTATTCTTGCTGCACAATCCCATAACAGAGGAGTCTGGAGGGCTACAGTCCATGGGGTCACAGAGAGTCAGACACAACTGAGTGACTGAACAACAAGATCAACAACAACAGGCAGGAGAGGACAGATGCTTTCTATGTCCTGCGCTTTCTCCCCAAACCCAGGAGGTGGCTGCCTATCCGTTCACGCTCAGCAGAAAGTGCTCCTTAGAGAGACTCAAACACCTCCAGTAACAAGAATCTCACTACTTCCCAAGAAAGCAGATTCCACGATCGAAAAATTCGGGTGATTTGGAAGTTGGATATAGGCATTTCTTTCTTTTTTAATTGAGATATATTGACATTGTGTTACTGTTAGCTATACAACATGATTCAACACAGGACATAGGAATTTCTAAAAAAGATAAAGGAACACAAATTAGTATACCCTTTCTAATCGTGGAAGTATCAGTTAGTGTTAGGAACTTTAAAATTACAAAGTATCAAGGAGCTTTATCTTTATATTAAGGATAAATTTATCAAGTATTAGGAGCTTTAAAATTATTCTTCCTTTTCAATCAGCTGATCCTAATTCAATCAGCTAATTCTCTTCCTGGAAATTCACGGATCCAAGACAGTAGAAAAACTGTTATATTTTTAGATGTCAAAATAATATTATTTGTAATAGCTTAATGAGTATATCATGATTAAGAATTTCAGTGATCTTAACGTTTACTCAGACAACATGGTGTGCCAATCCTAAAAGATGACTTATGAGAGAAAAGCTTTTTCAGCATAACTCCCCACTGAAATGACCGAGATCAATTAAATGAGAAACTGGAGAGATAAATCCAGACAGCATTTTTCTCAAGTTGCACTAGTTATTCTCATTGTGCAGCCAGGTTAAGAGACATTCTTCTAGAAGATTTTTAGTCATCAAAATGGCTTGTTAAAAATCACTCTCTTCCTCCTTCAAGGAGCTTCCCTGGGGGCTCAGGAAGTAAAGAATTTGCCTGCAATGCAGGAGACCTGAGTTCAATTCCTGGGTCGGGAAGATTCCCTGGAGAAGGGAAGGCTTGCCCACTCCAGCATTCTTGCTGGAAGAATCCCATGGACAGAGGAGCCTGGCGAGCTACAGTTCATGGGGCCTTAAAGAGTCAGATACGACTGAGTGGCTAACACACACATACATTGTGGTATGTGTTCAGGTTGCACTAGTGATTCTCTCTGTGCAGCCACGGTTAAGAGTCATTCTTCTAGAAGTTTTCTAGTCATCAAAATGGCTTGTTAAAGTCACTCCAGCTCATATTTCAGAAAGAGGGGCAGGCGAAAAAGCAGGCCACCTGTTTCTACAGGACTCCTGTGACAAGCAATCACCATTTGTCCTGGTACCCCAGGGGGCTAAGGGACCTTCTCACTGCATCATAGTCACATCCAACCATCATTAGCCCCTCACCCAGATGAAGTCTGCTGGCCCTGCTGGGAGGTCCAGATAATTCTGAAGAGAGAAGCCTCCAATGTGAAAGCAGACTGGGTCTCTAACCTGCTGACCAATCATGTATATCTCACTTCCAGACTCTGGGTCTCCATTTCTTTTGTAAAATGAAGATAATAACTCCTGCCTTACTAGGGAGCTGCCAAGTGTGAAGTAGAGATTGGGGTTGAAGCCACGCTATGTATGCCCTGGACCAGTTGAAGTACCCACATCTGCTGGAAGTCTGCTGTGTGGGAGAGGGGAGTGAGTGCTTCATATGCTCCAGACTGGGAAGGGGACAGACAGACTGAGCTGACCTGGGGAGCTTTCCTGAGATCAGGCCCGAACCCCCACTGCCTGTGAGACCCTGTGCCTGCCTGTCCCCTCCAGGATCCTGACCAAGTCAGAGCCTCCCTCTAGTGGTCTCTGTGCTGATCAGCCAGCCCTCCGGGTCCTTTATCACTATCCGCGTCCTTTAGAGATACTGGCCTCTCTTTCACATGCCGTTCAGGGGGATCACCAGTCCCAGTTTCATTTCCCTTGGTGATTTCTTTTGTACAAATTGGAAAAAGCATCAGGGAAAAAAAGGAAATCCACCAATTAACTAGCTTTTTTTCCCACTTCTAAAATAGGTCTCTGGTCCCAAACCAAAATGAGGGGTGTGATTCACAACTTCTGCTCTTTAGCTTCTGTGTCCATCACAGGGGTGGGTGAAGGCCAGTGTGAAATGTCTGGAAGGGCTTCTCTGAGAACCAGTAGCTAGACCCTCCAAACTGACTTCGTTTGTTGTTTGTTTATTCATTCATGCCTTTATTGAGAATAAAAACTGTCGTGACCTCACTGTCCATACGGCTGCATTCTTGGGCAGACACTTTGCCGAAGTCAGAGGCCAAGCATTTGGGAAGTGGACGGCAACGTAACACCAGAATCTGACCATTGCTCAGCACTCCCACCACCAGCCACTGCTGTTTCTTCTCTGACGGCGGTAGACTGCTAACTCCTCTCTCCACGTCTCTTTTCTTCTGCCTACTTCACAGGCCAGTCTCAAGAAGGAAGTCAGAGCACTCTTTCATTTTTGTTAAACCATTTTTAAAAAGGGAATTATAGTTAATTTGCAATATTGTTTATTTCAGAGTGTTCTTTGTAAAATGCAATTTGTAATATGTAGCTTCTCTCTTCAAAATTGTACGCCGATTCCCCATTTCACTCAGAGTGGAAACCCAGATCCTCACTATAACCTTCAAGGTCACAGCATCTTGCCCTGCCCCCAGGACGGCTCTTAGCCTTCTGGCCCCCTCCCACTGCAGCCATGATGCTCCTCACTCACCCTCCATCACCGCAGCGGTAAGTCTCAGGATGCGGTGCTTTCTTGCAGTCTCAATTCAGCGCCCTTGATGTGCAGTCTGTTCCTAAATGTTGAATTCCTTGCCGCCTCAGCGCGACAGACAGCAGGGCGGTCTGGAGTTTGGACATGTTCAGAAACACTAGTCTGTTCATTAAGAATTTCCTAGTCTGCTTCTACCTGAAGCCAAACATCTGGATGGAATATGCAAAAGCCAGACCACATATCTGGGTGTTCTTCACATGCCGACAGAACACAGATCATCTGGAGACTATTGCAGTTTCACTCCTTTACCCTTGGGTTAAGGTTCAGTTACTTTAAATTCAACAAACACTTGTTTACACCAGCTTTTTGCCTTTTTTTTTTTTTTTTTAATCTTTTCGATAGAGAAATGAATGAGTCCCACCGTGAAGGAACTGGCAGGCTAGCTAAGGTCACAGGTAATTCTACCCAAAGCTAAAAGTGCTCTGTGAAGATGCTTGATCTGGATTCAGTGGCTGCTTCGTGGAGGGACCCCTGACAGACAAATCAGAGGCCATCACCATGGATGAAATGGATGTTCCAACGGGAATATCGGAAGTTGCAGTCTGTCAACACGATGAAACTCAGCCCAAAGCTCAGTTGCTTCCTCTGTAGAATGAGGGGAACATCTTTGAGTTGTCCAAGGCTAGGATGGACAATAAGGAAAAGGATTTGAGGTCATGGCACAGGGGGAGTACCATCCTTATCAGCAAATAGGCAGTGTGTATGTAATTTAAAAATTCTGTCTTTGAAAGTACAGTTTAGCCCATGGGCTAATCAAATATAGGAGCTTTACCTCTTTTGAAAGTAGACCCTTCCCCTGCTCTCCCTACAAGGAAAGCATTTACTCATCTCTTAAGATGCAGCATAACTGCCGCCACCTTCCTGGAGAAGTCTTCTCGATGATGAGTACACTGGCCACTTCTGTCTGTCTGCAGCCAGCTCTCACCAGACTAAGCTCTGCCACTCTGTCTACTTCACCGCGTTCCTTGCTTATGAAGGGGTCCTGACCCAGACCAGACAGAAGGGGGATGCATGTCCCCTCCCTGGACACTTTGGAATGGAGCATCTTTCACACTCCAGTGTGGTGCTTTCTCCAGACCCTCACCAGGGAGCTGGACCTGAAGGGAAGATGAGGAAGGGCCAGAAGGACCCCCAGAGAACTGGGACGAAGGATGTGGGAACACAGGGATAGCACCTGTGGGCATAAGGTGCCAAGCCCTTGGGCTTTCTCTCAGCAGGGGTCACAGGGCACAGAGGATATTTGGGGACATGCATCAGTCTGCCATGGGTAGATACGGGACACTTTGAGTACTCCATCCTTCTTTCGTTTTCCAGGTCTTCCATGATACCTGCGCCATTTTGTTTTAACTTTTATTTTATATCATAATGTAGTTGATGAACAATGTGCTATTTATCAGTTCAGTCTCTCAGTTGTGTCCGACTCTTTGAGACCCCATGGACTATAGCATGCCAAGCTTCCCTGTCCATCACCAACTCCCAGAACTTACTCAAACTCATGTCCATAGAATTGGTGATGCCATCCAACCATCACATCCTCTGTCATCTCCTCCTCCTCCTGCCTTCAATTTTTCCCAGGATCAGGGTCTTTGCCAGTGAGTCAGTTCTTCGCATCAGGTGGCCGAAGTATTGGAGTTTCAGCTTAAGCATCAGTCCTTCTAATGAATATTCAGGACTGATCTCCTTTAGGATGGAATGGTTGGATCTCCTTGAAGTTCAAGGGACTCTCAAGAGTCTTCTCCAACACTACAGTTCAAAAGCTTCAATTCTTCAACGCTCAGCCTTCTCACTTCTCACATCCATACATGACTACTGGAAAAACCGTAGCTTTGACTAGATGGACATTTGTTGGCAAAGTAATATCTCTGCTTTTTAATATGCTGTCTAGCTTGGTCATAGTTTTTCTTCCAGGGAGCCAGCGTCTTTTAATTTCATGCTGCAGTCACCATCTGCAGTGATTTTGAAGCCCCCAAAATAAAATCTGTCACTCTTTCCATTGTTTCCCCATCTATTTTCCATGAAGTGATGGGACCAGATGCCATGATCTTAGTTTTCTGAATGTTGAGTTTTAAGCCAACATTTTCACTCTCCTCTTTCATTTTCATCAAGAGGCTCTTTAGTTCTTCTTCACTTTCTGCCATAAGAGTGGTGTCATCTGCATATCTGAGTTTACTGATATTTCTCCCAGCAATCTTGATTCCAGCTTGTGCTTCATCCAGCCTGGCATTTCATATGATGTACTTTACATATATAAGTTAAATAAGCTAAATATAGTTAAATAAGTTGACGATATATAAGTTAAATAAGCAGGGTGACAATATACAACCTTGGTGGACTCCTTTCCCGATATGGAACCAGTCTGTTGTTCCATGTCCAGTTCTAACTATTGCTTCTTGATCTACATACAGATTTCTCAAGAGGCAGGTCAGCTGGTCTGGTATTCCCATTTCTTTCAGATTTTTCCACAGTTTATTGTGATACAAACAGTCAAAGACTTTGGCATAGTTAATAAAGCCGAAGTAGATGTTTTTCTGAAACTCTCTTGCTTTTTTGATGATCCAACAGATACTGGCAATTTGATCTCTGGTTCTTCTGCCTTTTCTAAATACAGCTTGAACATCTGAAATTTCACGATTCATGTACTGCTGAAGCCTGGCTTGGAGAATTTTGAGCATTACTTTACTAGCGTGTGAGATGAGTGCAATTGTGCGGTAGTTGGAGCATTCTTTGGCGTTGCCGTTCTTTGGGATTGGAATGAAAACTGACCTTTTCCAGTCCTGTGGCCATTGCTGAGTTTTCCAGATTTGCTGGCATTTGAGTACAGCACTTTTACAGCATCATCTTTTAGGATTTAAAATAGCTCCACTGGAATTCCATCACCTCCTCTACTTTTGTTTGTAGTGATGCTTCCTAAGGCTCATTTAACTTCATATTCCAGGATGTCTGGCTCTAGGTGAATGATTACACCATCATGGTTTTCTGGATCATGAAGATCTTTTTTATTTAGTTCTTCTGTGTACTCTTGCCACCTCTTATGAATATCTTCTGCTTCTGTTATGTCCATACTGTTTCTGTCCTTTATTGTGCCCATCTTTGCATGAAATATTCCCTTGGTATCTCTAATTTTCTTGAAGAGATCTCTAGTCTTTCCCTATCTATTAATTTCCTCGGTTTCTTTGCACTGATCAGTGAGGCAGGCTTTCTTATCTCTCCTTGCTATTCTTTGGAACTCTGCATTCAAATGGGAATATCTTTCCTTTTCTCCTTTGCCTTTAGCTTCTCTTTTTTTCTCAGCCATTTGTAAGGCCTACTCAGGCAACCATTTTGCATTTTTGTATTTCTTTATCTTGGGAATAGTCTTGTTCACTGCCTCTTGTACAATGTCAAGAACCTCTGTCCACAGTTCATCAGGCACTCTGTCTATCAGATCTAATCCCTTGAATTTATTTGTCACTTCCATTGTATAATCATCAGGTATTTGATTTACATCATACCTGGATAGTCTAGTGGTTTTCCCTACTTTCTTCAATTTAAATATGGATTTGGCAATAAGGAGTTCATGGTCTGTGCCATAGTCAGCTCCCAGTGTTGTTTCTGCTGACTGCTTAAGCTTCTCCATCTTTGGCTGCAAAGATATTAATCAGTCTGATTTTGGTATTGACCATCTGGTGATGTCCATGTGTAGAGTCTTCTCTTGTGTTGTTGAAAGAGGGTGTTTGCTATGACCAGTGTGTTCTCTTGGCAAAACTCTGTTAGCCTTTGACCTGCTTCTTTTGTACTTCAAGGACAAATTTGCATGCTACTCCAGAGGCAACCCACTCCAGTGCTCTTGCCTGGAGAATCCCAAGGACGGTGGAACCTGGTGGGCTGCAGTCTCTGGGATCGCACAGAGTTGGACACGACTGAAGAGACTTAGCAGCAGCAGCAGCAGTCAGGTATCTCTTGACTTCCTACTTTTGCATTCCAGTTCCCTATAATGAAAAAGACATCTTTTTCAGGTGTTAGTTCTAAAAGACCTTGTAGATCTTCATAGAACTGTTTAACTTCAGCTTCTTCAGCATTACTGGTCGGGGCAAAGACTTGGATTACTATCACATTGAATGGTTTGCCTTGGAAACAAAGAGAGATCATTCTGTGGTTTTTGAAATTGCATCCAAGTATTGCATTTAGGACTGTTTTGTTCACTGTGATGGCTACTCCATTTCTTCTAAGGGATTCTTTCCCACAGTAGTAGATATAATGGTCATCTGAGTTAAATTCACCTATTCCAATCCATTTTGGTTCACTGATTCTTTAAATGTCGATGTTCATTCTTGCCATCTCCTGTTTGACCACTTCCAATTTGCCTTGATTCATGGACTTAACATTCCAGGTTCCTATGCAATATTGCTCTTTACAGCATCGGGCCTTGCTTCCATCACCAGTCACATCCACAGCTGGAGTGTTGTTTTTGCTTTGGCTCCATCCCTTTTTTTCTTTCTGGAGTTATTTCTCCAATGATCTAATGTAGCATATAGAGCACTTACCAACCTGGGGAGTTCAATTTTCAGTGTCCTATCTTTTTGCTTTTTCATACTGTTCATGGAGTTCACTGAAGTGGTTTGCCATTCCCTTCTCCAGTGGACCACGTTTTGTCAGAACTGTCCACCATGATCCATCCATTTTGGGTGGCCCTACACAGCATGGCCCATTGTCTCATTGTCTCATTGAGTTAGAGAAGGCTGTGGTCCATGTGATCAGTTTGGTTAGTTTTCTGTGATTGTGGTTTTCAGTCTGTCTGCTCTCTAATGTATAAGGAAAAGAGGCTATGGAAGCTTCCTGATAGGAGGACTGACTGAGGGAGAAACTGGATCTTGTTCGGATTAGCAGGGCCATGTTCAGTAAATCTTTATTCCAATTTTCTGTTGATGGGCAGGGCTGTGTTCCCTCCCTGTGTGTGACCTGAGGCCAAACTATGGTGGAGATAATAAAGATAATGGCAACCTCCTTCAAAAGGTCCCATGCACCCACTGCTGCACCCAGTGCCCCCGACCCTGCAGCAGGCTACTGTTGACCCATGCTTCCACCAGAGACTCCTGGACACTCACAGGAAAGTCTGGGTCAGTCTCTTGTGGGGTCACTGCTCCTTTCTCCTGGGTCCTGGTGCACACAATGTTCTGTTTGTGCCCTCCAAGAGTCTGTTTCCCCAGTCCTTTGTAAGTTCTGGCAGCTCTATGGTTGGGTTAATGGTGACCTCCTCCAAGAGGGGTTATGCCACACCCAGGTCTGCTGTACCCAGAGCCCCTGTCCCTGTGGCAGGCCACTGCTGACCCATATCTTTGCAGGAGACACTCAAACACAGTTCTGGCTCAGTCTCTGAGCTGTTTTTAGACACTAGAAAAATCATGATGCTCCCAAACACACAGACTATTGTTCTTTGCTCTTGCAGGAAACCATTCCCCCTAGTATCAGAGTCTCTATTGCTGAGAAGGCAGTAGAATAGTTAATTTCCTACAGGTTCACTTTGCATAGGAAAAAGAACTTGATTGAAAACCTAAACTGATGATGTGAGCTCCCTCACTGTGGAAAATTCTTCAAGAGATGGGAATACCAGACCACCTTACCAACCTCCTGAGAAACCTGTTTGCAGTTTAAGAAACAACACTTAGAACATGACATGGAACAACAGACTGACTCAAAATTGGCAAAGGAATATGTCAAAGCTGTGTATTGTCACCCTGCTTATTTTACTTATATGCAGAGTACAACATGCGAAATACCAGGCTGGATGAAGCAAAAGCTGGAATCAAAATTGCCAAGAGAAATATCAACAACCTCAGATGTGCACACGACACCACCCTTATGGCAGAAAGCAAAGAGGAACTAAAGAGCCTCTTGATGAAAGTAAAAGAGGAGAGTAAAAGATGGCTTAAAACTCAACATTCAGAAAATTAAGTCATGTCATCTGGTCCCATCACTTCATGGCAAATAGATGGGGAAACAATGGAAACACTGACAAACTTTATTTTGGGGGCTCCAAAATCATTGCAGATCATGACTTTAGCCATGAAATTAAAAGACTCTTGCTTCTTGGAAGAAAAGCTATGACAAACCTAGACAGCATATAAGAAATCAGAGACATTGTTTTACTGGCAAAGGTCCATCTAGTCAAAGCTATGGTTTTTCCAGTAGTCATGTATGGATGTGAGAGTTAGACCATAAAGAAGCCTGAGTGTCAAAGAATTGATGCTTTTGAGCTGTGCTGTTGAAGAAGACTCTTGAAAGCTCCTTGGACTGCAAAGACATCCTATCAGTCAATCTTAAAGGAAATCAATCTGAGTATTCAATGGAAGGACTGATGCTGAAGCTGAAGCTCCAATGCTTAGGCCACCTGATGTGATGAGTGATTTATTAGAAAAGACCCTGAGGCTGGGAAAGATTGAAGGCACAAGGAGAAAAGGACAACAGAGGATGAGATAGTTAGCTGGCATCACTGACTCGATGGACAGAAATTTGAGAAAGCTCTGGCAGATGGTGAAGAACAGGGAAGCCTGGCAGTCCTTAAAGTCACAAAGAATTGGACATGACTGAGCCGCTGAACAACACCAACTGCTCTGAGCAGGCTTATCTTCCTAAGGCCTTGGGAATCTTTGGCCAGGATGGCTTCTTGCGAGCAGATCCATCTCTGTGCTGAGAATGGTAAGCAGCAGGTTCCTATGCTCATGCCAGGTCTTTTCTTAGCCCCAGTGCTGTCATGTAGCATCTCAGAAAACTGCTTCTCTGGTTCTGTCTGGATGTAGAGACTGGTTTTAGCTGCTGACATGGTGCTTCAACTGTCTGCCCAGTCTGGATGTTGCTTGTGGTCAAACCCAGCTCTGATTTGTTAAGGCTGTTTGGCCACAGGGAAGGTGGTGGGGGCGGGGGGGTGATAGGACCCATTGATCACTTCAATGCTTTCCCCTGAGTGCATTTTACTCACTGAGGCTTGTTGCTAAGAGCTTGGGGGAAATAGAGAGGGATGTGACTGAGTCTCACCACGTGGGAACTGGGGTGACAGAACTAACATAACTCAGGCTGAACATGTTCAAAAGCAAGATGCACTTGTTTTGCCTATGAATTCACTCCTATTTTGTAAATGATTCTGGCCCCTGACCCACTCACTCATACCAGAGACCTGGCGTTCATCCTGGACTTTTCCCTCTCTCTTCTCCCCATAAAATGATCTTAAATCCTCTTGATTCTTTTCTGGTTCTCCTTTCCCATGTCATGAGCCCTGCCTCTACCCAGCTGTTTCCTGTAATGCCCCTGACTTCCCCACGCCATCCCTTCTAGATGACAACTCATGACAATTTCCTTTTAAAAACTTGTCAATGATTTTTTCATCTCCTTCTGGGTCAAGTCTGCCCAGACATCTGAAAACCAAGTGACCTTGATGCAGCCCCATGGGGCATTTGCATCTCATTTCTCCCACTTCTCCTTTGGGAGTCAAAGCAGGTTCTGTACACCCCCGTCCCCCGCCCCCTCCCCCCACCCTGACACCACCAAGATTCAGTTCATGTTTCCTGATGCTTTCTCCTTTCTTCTTGACTTTGTTTCTGTATGGAATGTATCTCCCTTTGTCCAAATGCTGCCTGTCCTTCAAAACTGGCCCAAATGCTACTTCTTACATGAAGCCTTTCCTGATCTTCCCATCTGAGGGCATCTTTCTCTTCTCCAAGTCTCTTAAAGACCTTGGACCCAAGCAGGACCCTGTGGGGCTCTCCTAGGTACAAAAACCTTTTGTGTGCCCTGTTTCTTAATTGCAGGATAACGCCTTCAAGCTCCATGACCTCCCTGAAATTCCAAAAGTAGATTCAAACAGTGCTAATCAGGGAAGGGAGGAAATGTGGAAACAAAGGAGGAATAATCAAGAAAAAATAGAGTAGTGATTAAAGCAGGAGCTGGTTCCTTCTCAAGGAACATTCATAATACTGTTGAGTTTTTCTGCAGGAACAAAGGCCCCCACCCAGGTGGAGGATGGCAACTTCAGGCTGAGCCCAAGATCCCTAGAGCACCGCCCCTGTTACCTTACCACCAACTAATCAGAAGAAAGTCATACACCGTGCAACCCTCACCCATTTGCCTATGAAACCTTCTCCCTGAAAAACACTGGGGAGTTTGTGATTTTTTAGAGAATGGCCCATCCATTCTCCTTGCTTGGCCCTGCAGTAACATTTTCCGGACTCCATACGCCTATGTCTCAGTTTGTTAGCCTCACTGTGTATCAGGTACACAAACTTGTGTTGGCAACAACTTCTGTTTGCAGAAGCATTGTATTGTAACTAGAATAGAAACTTGAGATAAACCAAGCATGGGCTGGAAATTTGATTAAGCCACTAAATAACCAAGTGTTCTTGGGGAGCTAATATCTCTAAGCTTGTTTTTGTTTTTGGTTTTTAATCCAGGAAATGGGAAATCCTCAAGCTTTCTACATTTGTTGAGACAATGAGAGAATGGTGCATGCTAAGCACTGAGTGCACTGCCCATAGTAGGTGTTTGATAGAAGGTGGGGATTGCTATTAGTATTCGAGGCCTGTATTATGCACTGACTGTATTTAAGTTATGTGTGCAATGGCCAAAGCATCTGCGCGAGCCCTGAGTCCTTCTAGGCAGTGGGGGTGGGCTGCCCTAGGGCCTGCCTGGTGGGTGGTGGACTGCTAGGAACATGGGAGGGGGTCTGCTGAGGGCACTGAGCGGTCACAGAGAGCAGCAGGCCCAGGGATGACAGTATCAAAGGCCCGAGGTCCCAGAAGAACCAGCTTGTTTCATTAAAACAAAGGGAAGGGTTTCCTTGAAAATCCCACTTTTTCCCAGATTTCCCTCTTGGCCGCTTCTGTGGTCACACATGTTTCCGATGAATCCACATTCAAATGAATTTCGGCCGACAAATAACTCGATACAGCTCTTTGGTGGGAGAGAATTCCTTCGGGATGAGGTCATGGTTTGGCTACAGTAAAATTAAAAATAACCCAGAACCCCCACCGCCCCGCCTGGCATCCACCCAGGACAGTGCATTTGGGAACCATTATCGGGTTTATCGGGGTAACGTATCGCAGAAAACCTGCTTCTGTTTATGGACCATTTTATTATTCCGTTTTGACATTTCCTTTTTCTTCAACCTTTTTCCCCCTTAAGCAAATATCTATTAGACTGAGTTGAAATGTGAGCCAACCAAATATACGCTTTTTCAACTTCAGGCTAAAGCAGGTCTGACTAGAAGCAGAAATACTTAAGTGAAAACTTATGATTTACTTTCTTTCTAAAGGGAAACAGTGTCAGAAGGAGAATTTTATGTGACAAGAGAAACTTCGGAGCACAGAGCAGGGGCTGGCAGCTGACATATGTGCTGCCTGGGGAAGCAGTGGTGCTTAGAAGGCTGGATGTGATCCTGCCCTGTGCTCCCCACGCCTGGTCCAACCAGGAACAGCACACAGGCAGAACCGGAGTTACTTCCACCATAGCAAAGCCCCCAGATTGGATTGGAGGCATACCAATGGACAGATTGGGAAGAGAACTTAGAGATCGCACAGCGCTATTCCTCTTATCTTACTATGGCATCGACTGAGACCCACAAGATGGTGGCGCCTTGCCCACGGTAATTTCACTGGGGTCTGGTGTTAACCGGTTTGGTCTTAGACTGGAGTTCAGATGGCCTGATCTTGAGGCCCAGCTCTGCCTCATGTTCTCAGGCAAGAGACTTGATGTTGCTGTTCAGTCACTCCATCATGTCTGACTCTTTGCAATCCCATGGACCACAGCACACCAGGCTCTTCTGTCTTCCAATGTCTTCCAGAGTGTGTTCAGATTCATGTCCAGTGAGTCAGTGATGCCATCCAACTATCTCATTCTCTGTCACTTCCTTCCCCTCCTGCCCTCAATCTTTCTCAGCATCAGGGTCTTTTCCAATGAGTCAGTTCTTCACCTCAGATGGTCAAAATATTAGAGCTTCAGCTTCAGCTACCAGCTGTAAAATGGGGTAGTGATTTCTGCCATGTCTGTGAAACAGGAGGATGCAAAAAGACCCAGATAGTATAGCAAATATTGACGGACTGCTTTCTATGTGCTCTGCACTGTTCTAAGCCTTCACTCAACCACTTACCACTCACGGCAACTGCATCAGTTAGATACCAGAATGATGCTTATCCCTGAGAATGAGGGAGCTGAATGAGGCTTGGAGTTTACATGACCAGGGTTATGTCTTTGGAGGGCATAAAGGCTCAGTTTGAATCTAGGGTGTCCCACGCTAGAGCCTGTGCTCTTGACTAGAACCAACTGGTCTCTGTGACCTTTTCCCTCAGAGCCCAGATGTGACGGTGCAAGGTGAGATCCAGGCTGAGGCATAATGAGACCAGGGCTCCTGCTTTCTGCACCCCATCCTTTTCCAGGACCCTGAATGGCCCCAGCTTCTGGAGGGCGAAACGGCCAGGTTGCTTTCGTGCCCTTTCTGTCAGGCCTGGAGCAACAGATTAAATGATGACATGGAAAGATGGTTTGAATTCTCTTTGTGTGCATCAAAGTGCAGACCTGAAAGGAATGTGTGCCAGTGAGGGTAGGGGGTGGGGGTGGGGTCAGGAGGTGGGCCTTTCCTGAAGGCTGACACACACATCACATTTCACGGGTATGACTGGGGAGCCAGGTGAGCCCCCCCTCCCCACCGTGGCTGCTGACTGAGGCTCTGCCCTTGAATTTGCTCCCCTCTCCTCTTCCTCCTTCTCTTCAATGTCTGATTGCTCCCAGGCCTGACTGCCTCCTGGCTCACCTCTTCACAAACCCCTGGATGTGTGGATGATTTGATGACTGGTTCCCCACTTCTTCTTTAATCTCTATGTTCCTCTCCCTCTCACCCTCTGGGCTCCAGCTCTACTGCTGTGTGTGTGTGTGTGTGTGTGTGTGTGTGTGTGTGTGTGCGTGCGTGCATATGAATGCATCAAGTTCTTACCCTCCCTAGGGGCTGCTACCTCTGCCCAGAACATTCCACCACCCAACTCTTCGCCCAGCTAACAACTCACCCTTCCCATCTGCTCCAAATGGCTTTCCTAAGACACAACTCCCATGATCCTCCATCTTAATTAATCTTCCCTGAACCTCTCCTTACTTCCCTTATAGAACCATTTCTTTACCTTTGTGCCCTCCTCACCCTTTGCACTCATAAGTGTATTTTTAAAACATGTCTCTTTATTGAGACTAGGTATCTACAAGCTCTGCATTACTCTCATGAACTTTTTGTTATAACCCACGTGGCCTATGATCTAAAAAAAAGCTTTTGCATTGTAAATGGACCTACACAGTATCTTTGATTTAGCTTCTATACCTTACAAAACTTGAATTTTTAAAAAAATATTTATTTATCATGTTTAGGCTGTGTTGGGTCTTAGATGCAGCTCACGGGCCTAGTTGCTTTGCAGCATGTGAGCTCTTAGTCCTCAACCAGGGATCAAACCCATGTCCCCTGCATTGCAAGGTGGACTCTGAACCACTGGAACACCAGGGACATCCCTGAAGTATTTGTATGTCTATTTATTGTTTAAATAAATGAAACTTGCCAATGTGTTCAAGACTGTGAACACCATTAGAGCAGAGACCATGTCTCTTTTATCTCCTCCACATATCTAGTACCCAATTCAGTGCCTCGTATATAGTGGATGTTCAGTAAAATATTGCTGTCTTGAAATTATCAATGGACTCTTCCTTCCTTCTAGCACCTTCCAGGGAAAGGTGAGATGTTCAGTAGGGAAGAATTCATGCTGCATATAAAAACTTGTTTGAACTCCAACTCTTCTGTTTACTTGTTGTGGGACTCTGGATAAGTCAATGTCTTTGAACTTCAAACTTTTTATCCTTCGAGTGAAGTTAATAATTGGAAGGATGCAATAAGGTCATAAATATAAAGACTATGTAACAACATGTAGAGACTATATAAAATGTTAATTATTATCATAGCAATTGATGCTTTTGTGCCAGGTATCAATTTATTGTCTCTCAGCCCCCAAGCACTTTTTGTTGTGGGCTCTGTGCTTATGGAGAGGGATTCTATATTTTCTTCGCCCATTCACAAAATGTTTGGTTCTCTCTTCGAGGGCACTGAAGAGAGAAGTCAGGAGGAAGAGACTCCCTCTCCTGATTCTGCTGCTGCTTGCTCCAGTCTTTCTGCTGCCAGCATCACATTTGGGAACATTCCCTGAAGTTAACACCCACATCTTTTGGTGGTTCCTTTATAGACAATTTCCCTTTGATTTGTGGGGTTCATCTGTGGGCAGATCCCCAGTGCGTCTCACAGGCATTCCAATGACTGGCTTCCCTGTCAGGCCCACACATGGTAGGTTTCCAGCTTGCCAGTCATGGTTGTGGGTCCCTGCTCATCTGTTTCCATCTATCTGTTCTTAGATGGAGTATTTCCTGTTGGTCACTTTCAGTTGCAGCTCCCTGCCCACCAGCCTCAGCCTAGTATCTGTGGATCAGCTCTTTCGGCAACACAATGAACTTTGCTGCCATCCAGCAGAGTACAAACCGCACCTTTAATGAGGTGAGCTCTATGCTGAGAGAGGGCCCCAGGCTCTCAAATTTATTTCTTCCTTAGAGGATTTCTATCAACCTTAAGAAGTTCTTTAGAGTAGTCTTTGTATGTGTGCATGCTAAGTTGCTTCAGTCATGTCCAACTCTTTGCAACCCCTTGAACTGTAGCCCGCCAGGCCTCCTCTGTTCATGCGATCCTCCAGGCAAGAATAGTGGAGTGAACTGCCATGAGCTCCTCCAGACGTTCTTCCCCACCCAGGGATCGCACCCATATCTCGTGTCTCCAGCATTGGCAGGCAGGTTCTTTATCACTAGCACCACCTGGCAAGTCCAGAGTAATGTTTGCTCCTTTACAAAGTAACTGTAACTGTTATAGTTAATAATTCCTTGTATTATTATTTTTTCTGTTCAAATAGCTGTTTGTTCTCTGTCTCCTGATTCAACCCTAACTGAGAATGGTTTCAGGAGATCAATATACAAAGTTGAGATTCAGGGTTGTTTGGGTTGTGTCTTTGAACTTGAGGGCAGTGCTTTATTTTTTGCTAATAGAAAATGAGATGCTAGCAATTCATGGCATGCAATGGCATTGCCATTGGTCCAGCTGCTGCCTGTGGTTGAATGTGTTAAAGTGCCAGTTGAAGATGTGGCCTGTGTGCCAGTAATGACGACAGTGGGGACCGTGGTGTGGGGTGACTCTTCAGAGTGCGCTCGAGCAATTACAGAAAAAAGTGACAAACTCTAGTCCTATAACTGTCAGCTCAAGTCACAGATTGAGGAGCAAAGAGCTTTCAAGATGGTTCTAAAATATGTGCTTATTTCTTATAGCTGCAGGGCTGATATTGTGAAAAAAATCAACAAAAATGTATTATGCAAGTGGCTGAATTACAGTAACAGACTCTTGCCAAGTTTCTCATGTGAGAGAGAAGACACTCATTCGGAAAGATTAGGAGACTAAAACTAGGATTGAGAACATCTGGTTGGCCCTGCATGCAACTGACAATCTTGAGCCGCCAAGTTACTCTGGATTTCCCTTGGCACTGAAATTACCTAGTTCTCCTGTACACAGAAGTCAGACTTACATTCCGGTACCTGAAAATCTTATTATTTAATCGTACCTGAGGTAGGTGCTTCAATAGTGGGCGATCTCTCTTTTTAAAATCTACCACCATCACTTTCTGTTGCCAACAAATCCATAGTTAGTGCTAAGTTGCTTCAGTCGTGTCTGACTCTTTACAACCCAATAGACTGTAGTCCTCCAAGATCCTCTGTCCATGGAATTCTCCAGGCAAGGATACTGGAGTGGGTTGCTGTGCCCTCCTCCAGGGGATCTTCCCCACCCAGGGACAGAACCCGAGTCTCTTATGTCTCCTGCATTGGCAGGCAGGTTCTTTACTACTAGCACCATATTAAGGCCCAGGTGGAAACAGCTTACACTGAGAAAAATGAAAATTGTGCTACTATATTGTTAGAAACTTGGGGAACATGAGTAGCAACGGGTTTTACGGGTGTTCAGCCAAGGAGGGTAGACTGTAGCAATAGATTGGGTCAAATTCATTGGTTTTACTAGGTGTTCCAGAGAAAGCATTAGATCATGCATTGTGGGTAGTTCTAACAGCTTATTATGAAACTGTAAGCCAGACGGAGAAGTAGGATTTGTACAATGAAGAGATACGGAGGATTTCTGGTCTCATCTCACCCTCCAAAAGACTGTAACTCCGCTGGGGAGAAAAACCACAGAAATCCATATGAAAGCAAATAAAAAACAGTCTCTTAGGAAGGCAGCCACTTTGAAACAATAGAAAAACAAGTAGCACAGTCAGAACTGTGGTGCTCAGGAGAGAGAAACTTTCATGGACTGGAGGAGTCAGGAATTGTTTATTTGAAGGAAGAAAAGGGCTGTTTTGGAGCTGGAGATGCCTGGGTTTCAGGAGGTCAAGACAAAAGAAGTCAGTGAATGGGAGAGGCAGGTTTTTAGATCCAGGCTGAAAATGTGGCCACAAAACAGGGATCAAGGGATCTGCAGAGCTTGTCAAATATCCTACCGATGCCTAGGGCAACTCAAGATCCCAACAGGGCACTGACTCCCAGTGTGTAAAGTACATCCTATGACCCCAGCGTCTTCAGCCTATGCCCAGGGCTGTCATACCTCCTTTCCAGATCCTAAGACATGGTAGCCCTGAACTTCACATTTTACTCCCAGGAGCCCAACACATCCAGCGTTTACCATCACCAGGGTCTGGATCCAAGAGCATTCAGCCTCCAAACATTAGGAATCACTACAGCTGCACGTTAACCTCCTCATTGATTCTAGTTTTGAGGAACAGACCTCTTTCCCTGGAAAGGGCCCTCTTTTTTTTTTTTAGGAGAAATGCTGCTCCTACCCTGGAAGTTTTGCTAACACTCATACCAAAGTCTGACTATCATAGCAACAGGACTTTGACAAGATACAGTAGACCTCTCAGAAGAGGTCACTCAGTTATCATCAGCGTGGAAAGAAAAAGCAGGGGACTACTCTCTTTATTCAGCCTTTTGGACACTGATGTTCATAATATTGTCTTGCTTGAGTCTTCTGAGCATTTGTCACAGCTGATCAGTCAAAAATGCCACTAAAGAACAATAATCCTTTCAGGGCAAGGAGCATGGCAGAGAGGAGGAGAGGCGCTGTATCTGGCTCCAGGTCAGGGTGCATTACAATCTGTCAATGTCTGATGTTGGATCTTCCCTCCAGAAGCTGAGCTGCTCTTCAACTGGAGACAGTAGAATCAGTGCTATGGGTGAGTAACTCAGTGGGACAGTGGGGGCTGAAAAGTCTAGCTGACCTTGCAAGAGGATATTCTCTTCCATTCTTGTCTTGGGTGATCTGATTTATATCTTTGGTAATAAAAGGAGCTTCTAACAGAGGTGTGTTGTGTTAGAGACAGCAGAAAACAGACAGGGATCCAGCCTTCAGCAGTAGGTTAGTCACCACACAAACTGAAGGAAAAAGATGGGAGGTGAAGGAGCTGGACAATGGCCACAGGAAGGAGAGCTGAAGGAAAGAGGGGAAGAAGAGAAGCATGTTAAGGGCTTAGTCAGTGTCCTTGGACCTCTGGGAACTGGGAATAAACTCACTTTGTTTGGCTTCAGTTTATATCCATTTTGTTCCTTCCAGTGGAATGTAATGGAAAGTAAATAAATACTTGAATAATGAATGAAGACCCCAAAAGTAGATCCAGAAATAAATGAAGGTAAGGTAAAAAAAAAAAGATATATTTTAATTAATAGGAAGACTGCATTAAAAATCAATGTCAAATAGCTGATTGACCAATGTTCCTTGGAGTAATAAGCTCCTCACCACTGGGGTATACAGGCATTAGCAGAATGACTCTCCCATAGGAATGCCATGAAAGGGCATTTCTGAATGGTGTCACACTCAGGGATACATGCCAAGCTGTCACCCACTGGATTTACACTAATCAAGCTGTGAGTCATGTATGTGAGGTGGTCACTTGGGGTGGCCTTACTCCACAGATCACAGCAAGAAGAGAAGGGTTTCCTTTGCTCTTGGATCTATTGATAAATTTCATGGATATTATAACCCTGATTTATCAGTACTTCAAACTTTTGTCTGAAGTAAAGCACAGACTTGTGAAAAGAAATAAGAGGAGACACATAAAGCTGGGTGACTGCCACAAGGCTAAATTGGATATGCCATGAATAATAAAATAAAGATGAAATATGCCTTATTATTTGCAAATTTTAACTAAACCTATTAGAAATATTTAATTACAGCTATAAACGTTGTCATCAAAATGGCCTACCCTAATGTGAACATAAAAGAATAGACAATGAAATCTTCATTAGTTAATTAAAATTTCTTAATTTAATGAAGTGTCATCCTGATAGATTAAGTTAAATAAATATGGTATGCTCTGTAATTTACAAATGAAACCCTGAAAATAAAAACCATTCAAAAGAATAGCCTTCTGTCTGTGTTTTGTTCATTCATTCATTCCAGGCCCTCCCCATCATTACTGTAACACACATACTATAAAATGTCACAGCTGAAAGGACGCAAGACAATGGATGAGACTCAGTAAACATATCTCTATGCATGGTTGATCTTCAACACCAGTGCTCAACCATGGCTCATACAGAGGAAGAAACACTTGGGGCCAAAAGCACATGCATTTTATTAAAAGATAAAAAATGTCACCTACAAGGGTTTTGCTTTAGTGGCATCATTACCAACATGATCTGACATCACTGGGTAAAGTGTTCCACATATGACTATGTTAGGTTGAACACTGGGTAAAAGAATGAGGCCTAGATGCGTGTCTCTCCCATGGTTGCATGGCCCTCGTCTCTTACAGATGGCAAAGTGAGTTTGGAAACTCCATTAACAGATAAAAGTGTAAGCACAAGAATTACTGCAGGTGAACGAAATAACACTGACTCCTGTAAAAAAGTGGGCCAACCTCAAGAACCCATCAGGAGGCATCACTGTGTCCAGATCCACTTGCTAAAGGATTCCCTTTCCCCTTCCATGAGTGGCTGTGCTTTGACTGAGTGACGGTTGAGCATAACACCTGAGTTGAAATCTATCCTGGATCTAGGTCAAGTCTTCAGAGATTACCTGACATCTATTCTCAACCATCCATTCATATCCGCTCCTCACCTCATGAAGCTTCGCTTGCTCTAGCTCTGTAATATATCAGTCCCTAGACTGTGGAGTCCCCAAGGCTCAAGATTCAATTTTGAGTTTACCTAGGGCCACGTGTGGCTCAGTTGTGTCTGACTCTTTGCGACCCCACGGACTGGAGCTCACCAGGCTCCTCTGTCCATGGAATTCTCCAGGCAAGAACACTGGAGTGGGTTGCCATTTCCTCCTCCAGGGGATCTTCCCAACTCAGGGATCGAACCCAGGTCTCCCGTATTGCAGGAAGATTCTTTACCATCTGAGCCTCCAGGGAAGCCCAAGAATATTGGAGTGGGTAGCCTATCTCTTCTCCAGGTGATCTTCCCGACCCAGGAATCCAACCAGGGTTTCCTGCATTGCAGGCGGATTCTTTTACCAGCTGAGCTACCAGGGAAGTCCCATTCTCTGAGGAATCAGTGCCCTGGAGTTCCTGGAAAGCTCCTTTAATCTCTGGACCAGTAGTTTTCAAACCATGAATTTCCATGTCTTTGTTCTATAGTGTTCCATGGAGATCAGGCAGTGGGCAAGTGGTTATCCAGACCCATTCTCCTCTCCGAGTCAAGAAGCCCTACTTGTGTTTGTTTTGCTTACTGGCACTCTAGTTAAGCTTTTCCTTGAACAAAGGGGCTTTTAGGCAACAATATGGAAGTCCAAAGATCTAAGCCAGTGTTTCTTAAAATAAACCATATAGACACATATGGAAAATTAGGATTTCTTGACTCTTTCCAAAGAGTAGGTTTGGGAGAGATCTGATTCAGTAGGTCTGGGATAGAACCCAGAAAACCACTTTGTGGAAAATTACCCAGGAGGTTTTGACAGTGACATTTCAATACCTGGGTAACATGCAAGCTCTCTTCCATAGAACTTTTGGCCACGTAGTTCATCTTCAATAGAACTTTCTGCCATGATGGAAATTCTCTCTCTGTGTGTCACCACATTAATTATTATATGTGACTACTGAGCATTTGAAATGTGGCTAGCAGGACTGAGGAATTAAAATTTAAAATTTACTTAATTGTACCTGATTTGAAGGGACTGAGGCTGAAGCTGAAGCTCCAATACTTTGGCCACCTGATGAAAAGAGCCAACTCCCTGGAAAAAGACCCTGATGCTGGGAAAGACTGAAGGCAGGAGGAGAAGAGGACCACAGAGGATAAGATAGTTGGATGGTCTCACCAACTTAATGGACATGACTTTGAGCAACTCTGAGAGATAGTGAAGGACAGGGAAACCTGGCATGCTGCAGTCCATGGGGTGCAAAGAGTCCGACATGACTGAGTGACTGCAAACAACAAAGTCACATGTGGTTAGTGGCTGTAGCATCCTAAACAGTCAGACACTTATTTTTTTATTCAAAGACCTCTTTGCCTATGCTGAAACACTTTTGGGTTGGGTTGCCTTAATTAACTTTCTTAAGTAAGTAACTAAGTGTTAGTCACTCAGTCGTGCCCAACTCTTTGCGACCCCATGAACTGCAGCCCACCAGGCTCCTCTGTCCATGAGATTTTCCATGCAAGGATACTGGAGTGGGTTGCCATTTCTTATGTCCTATTTAATATGCATCTGGAATACAAGGATAAATAATTTAGGGTCCCTTTCCTCAAAAATCTCAGAACCTAGTAAGGAAGAGTCTAGTCAGGGAAATCAGCAAGTCTGGTCATGTCAACAGAAATAAAGATTCCAGTCTTGGCAGATGAATTTAATTCTTTCTGAATCCTTAAATTTCTAACATGGATGAGGGCTTTCTATCAGGTAAGTTTCTGCTTCAATAGTTAGATCTCTCTGAAATTCCAGCAACCACTTGTTGATGGGGAGATCATAGTAATTAAAAGAATAGGCTCTGGAATGAGACAGCCTGGGTCCTCATCCTCAGTCTGACCTTTTTAGCTGTGTGCCTTTGGGAAACTTTTCCAACCTCTCTGTGCTTCACTTTCCTCATCTGTAAAATGGGGATAATACTATAACCCACTCAGAGCCATTGCTGCGAAGAGTAATAAAGTATGCTCAGTGCTGAACCTCTGCCTACTCACAGTGACAGCCCATAAACAGGCGCATTTCCCTAGCATGGAGGTTAAGAGCATGAACTCTGGAACTCAGCTGCCTGGTTTAGAATCCCAGAACTGCCACTTACAGCTCTGAGAACCTGGATCATTCACTTTACCTCTGTAGTCCTCAATTTTCTGCATTGTAAAAATGGGATTTATTAAGCAGCAGGGATCATGTAGAGAGGTTAATCTGCATAATTCACTGAGTCTAGCTCCTGGTATGTGCTATTATAAGCATTTATACTTATTTGTACCCTTACTAATTGTTGGCTTCCTCTTTTCAGCCTATATTTTCCAGATTGTCCTCCCATACAGAAGTCAGAGTAATCTCTAGAATGCATGAATTTGACTACGTCACTTCTCAAAAAGTCTTTCCATATCTTCCTATCACTCTGTTAACCTTCCACTTTCTTGTTTGGCCTCCCCTTTCACTGGGTTCTTATCTTTTATCTCTCACCCCTGGGGAGGGGGAGAACAAAAGCATGTGCTCCATCCATACAAAGCCCCTGCTGGTATTATAGTCTCTTACCTTTGCACGTGATGCTGCCCCTATCTGAAACAATCTCCCTTTAGCCCTGGTCCTTCTGGAGGTCTCCCTCTAGTTTTCAAACCTCAGCTGCCTTTGCGAAGAGTAACTTTCTGACTCCATCCAAACCAATTAGGCTGGGTTAGGTTTCCCATGTCCTTCCTAACATGTAACTTTGCATTTATCTCTATCATAATAATTATCAAATTGAATCATATTTATGTCCCCTCACTAGACTATCAATTCTCTGACTTTCATAACCATATCCTTGGCAATTAGCACATGGGGCTTATACTCAGTGTAAGTTACTCAGTAAGTGAGCAATGAGAAATAAGTGACTGAATTCTGAGTAAGAAATGAAGGATGTTTTCACTGAGAACCTCCTCCCTTTTATCTAGGGGTCAGTGATCTTCACTTATCACCACAAGAATCCTGAGATGCTAATTTGACAACCCTTTGAAAAAGTTGCATAGTACAAGGAAAACTACAATTCCACAGGTATGGTCTAGCTATCTTGAGGTTACAAGATGAGTTAATCACAGGTAGTTTAAGTCAGCATACCATGCATGGCTGCTTCTCAAACAGCTCAACTCTGTCTAAGGCTAGAAGGGGACATTTATTAAAAACACTGGCAAAAGCTGTCAGAGTCAGACCTTTCATATCTGTAATTCCTACCATCTGTAACATCTTATGTTACATAAGATCCCCAATTACCAGTAGCAGTGTTAATCCATCATCTGTCCTAAATATTTTTAGATATTCTTTGTATATTCTATTTATGAATTTGAGTAAACTCCAGGAATTGGTGATGGACAGGGAGGCCTGGCTTGCTGCGATTCATGGGGTCACAGAGTCGGACACGACTGAGTGACCTAACTGAACTGATATATTCTATTTAGTTCCTCTTTCTGTTTTTGTAAATGCACGTTCCTAACTTGCCACAATTAATTTTATGCTGACTTTATCATATCATGGGACAATCCAAAACCCTTTGGGATGATCTTTCAGAAGTAGTATAGAGTATAAAAACAAGTTATATTGAAACCAAAGAAAACATTCCAAATCTCTTAAGTAAAAAGAGACATTCAAGTTTTCTCTTCTAATCATAAAATATTGCAAATATAATTTCTTACGGGGTTATTATTTCTGTCTAGCTAAGTTACTCTGTAAAATCTGCTATTATTTATAATAATAGGGAAAATATCCAGTTAATTATTAATGCTGGTGATTTCAGATTGTATCTATTCCATTTGTTCATAATCAGTATGAGAGAGTTATTTACTATTCAAGTTACATTTTGACATAAAGAAACTCTTAGCCAAATAAATTTGATTAATATTTACCATCTGACAAATAAGAAGGCTCTACCCCTCTGCACCTCTGTCTTTTGTAATGGCAATCTGATCATATATTCCTGAATAGAGCTGTCTGCCTTGTGAAGTATTGAGCTACTCCTTGATACAAATTTAGAAGCAAAGACTGGAAATTATACTCCAAGCGTCTTCAAAAAAAGCAAAAAAAAAAAAATCCTTACCATTGGTACACTTTACAAGTGGAGATGATTTTATGTGCAACCTACAAGATGGGTTCCCAGATCACCTATCCAAGATGTCAGCAGTGGCTGCAGTGGGCAATTTGTAAGCATATGATTGGTGGCCTCCCGGGGGTTGAACTCCTCTCTCCACCTTTCTATTTCCTGACTTTCTCTGAAATGAAGAAAGATTGCTCAGTCCATGCACAGATGCAGCCTCAGCATTCAGTCCTTCAGGGAAGCAATATTTGGGAGTTTCTGTATAGTTCCCTAGAGAGTGTTCAGAAGGACTGGGCTCCACTTGTCCTCAGAAGTAAGTTTCTCCATTAAGCATCTGCTATTACATCCTCCTCCTGGCCCATCTCTTTCTGTCTGTCTCCCAGCCCCTGCTTCCCAGGGCCATCTCCCAAATAAACTATCTGTGCCTGAGTCTTAGCATTAGGATCTGCTTTTGGGGGAATTTAGACTTAGATATTAGGCTACAAAGAAAACCTTGGTTAATTCCCAAATCATCAGTTCAGTTAAGCTTAGTCGCTCAGTCTTGTTCAACTCTTTGCCACCCCATGGACTGCAGCACACCAGGCTTCCCTGTCCACCACCAACTCCCAGAGCTTATTCAAACTCACGTCCATTGAGTCGGTGATACTATCCAACCATTTCATCTTCTGTCGTCCCCTTCTTCTCCTGCCTAAATCTTTCCCAGCATCAGGATCTTTTCAAATGAGTCAGCTCGTCGCATCAGGTGGCCTAAGTATTAGAGGTTCAGCTTCAGCATCAGTCCTTCCAATGAACACTCAGGATTAATTTCCTTTAGGATGGACTGGTTGGATCTCCTTGCAGTCCAAGGGACTCTTAAGAGTCTTCTCCAAAACCACAGCTCAAAAGCGTCAATTCTTTGGTACTCAGCCTTCTTTATAATCCAGCTCTCACATTCATACGTGACTACTGGAAAAATCATAGCCATGATAGCAATAGTATAAATCACACATTCTAATCATGATAGGATAATATTAACATTAATGACAGAAATTAGAGTACAAAACTCAACAAAATCCTCAACTCTTAATACATCTAAAATCACTCCTAAATTATGCACAAATGGATGAAAACTTACACTCAGAGTATAAAGTAAGCTAGTAAAAATGGTAATGAAGTGAAGCTAAAGGTATTATCATAGAAAAATGCATTTTCTGAATGAGTTTTTTCATGAACAGAGGAAAAAAACCACAAAATATTCCATGAAAGACATTGTAAAAATAGGAAATGAAGAAGTTAAAAAGTAAAATAAGGAGCTTTAGCTAAGAAAGTGGGAAATAATGAAGATAAAAATTGCTACCATAGATAATAAGTATCAGTTCAGTTGAGTTGCTCAGTCATATCTGACTCTTTGCGACCCATGGACCACAGCATGCCAGGCCTCCCTGTCTGTTACCATCTCCCAGAGTTCACTCAAACTCGTGTCCACTGAGTCGGTGATGCCATCCAACCATCTCATCTTCTGTCATTCCCTTCTCCTCTTGCCTTCAATCTTTCCCAGCATCAGAGTCTTTTCCAATGAGTCAATTCTTCACATCATGCACCAAAAGTATTGGAGTTTCAGCTTCAGCATCAGTCCTTCCAATGAATATTTAGGATTGATCTCCTTTAGGATGAACTAGTTGGATCTCCTTGCAGTCCAGGGGACTCTCAAGAGTCTTTTCCAAAATCACACTTCAAAAGTATCAATTCTTCAGTGTTCAGCTTTCTTTATAGTCCAACTCTCACATCCATACATGACCACTGGAAAAACCATATCTTTGACTAGACAGACCTTTCTTGGCAAAGTAATGTCTCTGTTTTTTAATATGTTGTCTAGGTTGGTCATAACTTTTCTTCCAAGGAGTAAGCATCTTTTAATTTCATGGCTGCAGTCACCATCTGCAGTGATTTTGGAGCCCCCTAAAATAAAGTCTGTCACTGTTTCCATTGTTTCCCCATCTATTTCCCATGAAGTGATGGGACCAGATGCCATAATTGTAATTTTCTGAATATTGTTTTAAGTCAACCTTCTCACTCTCCTCTTTCATTTTCATCAAGAGGCTCTTTAGTTCTTCTATGCTTTCTGTCCTAAGGGTAGTGTCAGGTATATCTGAGGTTATTGATATTTCTCCTGGCAATCTTGATTCCAGTTTGTGCTTGATCCAGCCCAGCGTTTCTCATGATGTACTCTGCATGTATATAAGTAAAATAAGCAGGGTGACAATATACAACCTTGATGTACTCCTTTTCCTATTTGGAACCAGTCTGTTGTTCCATGTCCAGTTCTAACTGTTGCCTCCTAACCTGCATAACAAATTCCTCAAGAGGCAGGTCTGGTATTTTCATCCATTTAAGAATTTTCCACAGTTTGTTGTGATTCATAGAGTCAAAGGCTTTGGCACAGTCAATAAAGCAGAAATAGATGTTTTCTTTTTCTGGAAGTCTCTTGCTTTTTTGATGATACAAGTATAAGTAACAAGTATTAATTGGTTACTACATGAAAGACCCTTTGTCATGTTTTTATAATTAACATAATTCCACAGATGATGAAATTGAAGCACAAATAAAGTTCTCCAAGATTATACATTTAGTAAGTCATGTAACCTGAATGAAAACCTAGTGTGGTTTTTGGACTTTGAGTAACCCTCCCTTTCATAAACAATGAGCTGCTATCCAATATCTACTTCTTAAAATGTACACTCACATACCCATGTGCATACACACACACACACACACACACACACACACACACACACACAGGAACAGATAAATCATGTATTTGTGATATTTTATAATTTGTAAATTCAAAAATGTTTATTCTAAGGAAGTAGAAACAACCACAGGTAAAGAGAAAATAATAAAATAATGAATAATTTGTAGAAGATCTTGCTAAATACTTTTTAAAGTGCATAAAATGTACCATTTTCTATAAAAATAGAAGTTACTAAAAATCAAATGAAATGTATAGAATACACTAACAAGCCTCACAAATACTGAAAATATTAAGACTTTACTGAAAATATCTGCCTAAAAATGTCAGTTGAGATGGTTTCTTAGGTGACTAGTTTCAGATCTTCAAAATAATACATATTTTTTAAATTATAGAGGTGATTGAAAAAATTTGAGTCTTTTAAAGAAGTCTTAGATATGGGTTTTTATTTTAGTGACTTATTTGAGCAAGAGAAAAAAAACAAGACCTAAGCACAGGTGCTCACCATTAATCTCTCCAGTAGTACCTAAATCTGAAACTGGTGTAATGGAAATGGAACAGGAACCATGCAGGAAAGAGTAACTAACTCTGCATGGAGAAAGCACGGAAAGAGTAAAAGAATAAGAGTCACTTAAGCAACGTCTTAAATGCATGAATAGGATTTCACAAGACAAAGTAGGGGAAGCAGAATTTCAGGCAGAAGGAGCAGCATTATTATCAGTGTAATAAGTATGGGAAAAATACATATGTCAGAAAATTATGAATGTTTTCTATAGCATGGGAAAGTAAGATGCATGTTTGATAGAAGGTAAGTGAGAGGGAAAAATTAAGCTCTTGGGTTTGCTTAAACAGTGTTTCTGCAGAACGCTAATGTCCATGAGAAATCATAGACGTTCTGTGGCATATGAGTTCTGTAGACAAATACACTTGAGAATTGCTACACATCATGTGCTTTACCTTCCTGTGGAGATCTACAATGAACAAAAAATTCTAGCAGTAAAAAGAATAAGTGGATAAAATAATTTGTTTAAACTTGTTCCACAGTACTTGAAAATTGATTTTGTTTTTCATGGAATACCAATTAGCATCTGCAAGAAGATATTTCAAGGAACATGATAAAGGCAATAATACGGCACAGTCATTGTCAAATGTATGTCACAGAAATATGAACGTTAGCTGTATGCAAAATGAATTGAAGGAAGGAAAAAGTAAAGACTTAGTGACCTTCTAAAGAAGAAATGGTGTAAACAAAGCTAAATGAAGTGAGGAGAATTTGACAGATCTTTCCTTTAAAAGGGGTACTTGTTAGATCTTAATTATCAGCTGGAGGAGTAGGGACAAAGAAGAAAGATTTATTAGTATGAGTCTGATCTGAATCTAAAAGTATTGTGAATATGAAAATGCAAGATGATATATGGGCCTTTCCAAAACTATTTCTTATGTAATATTCAGAATTTCCTATCATGGAAAAATTATTTTCCAGCTGCCAAAAAACCTTAATTTTATGAAGGACATATTGTCTTTGATAAGCAGAGTTCAAGAAATAAAGTGGAACCAACGAATAGGGCTTATAATTTGCAGGATACATGGCTGTGGACAGCCAGGGCAACAAGCGTCAGTTGCTATCCAAGGTGCTGAACCGATCTGTCTCACTACTAAAAACTGCTTCTCTTGCCTTTCTGCCTCTGCTTCAAGCTCAACTCTCTAATGGAGTAACAGCCTAGCACCAGACTGAGCAAGACTTAATCTAACTGGTATGCCTGCTTTGTCAGAACTAGATGACTCTGACTTTTGATCAAGACAACAGCTTGATTTCTCAGCTGGACTCCGAGCATATCTGCTGCAAGCTGCAGGCTCTGTGTTCACATAGGTTAAAAATACCCTGACAAGTAGGTAAAAATTTCCTCCAGGAATAAAGCTGACCAGCCAGAGGATCAGGTAATTTGTGGCTGTGGATGGCTGTGAGCTGTAGAAATTAATTCTCAAGTTCTCATTTCAGCACACTCAGCCTTCAGGACCCTGGAGTTTTCCCTTTGCAGACATCTACTGGCTATTGAACTAAGTTGAGCTTCACGCTCTTTAGGACACATTTTCTGTCCATAGGAACTTAAATGTCTAAAGGACAAATAAAACACATAATTTATTTTTAAAATTGACTTATTTATTATAATTGGAGGATAATTTCTTTACAATATGGTGGTGGTTTTTGCCTTATATTGACATGAATACCCATGGGTGCACATATGTCCCCCAGCCTGAACTCCCCTCCCACCTCTCTCCCTTCCCCATCCCTCTGGGTTGTCCTAGAGCACTGGCTTTAAGTGCCCTGCTTCATGTATCAAACTTGCACTGGTCATCTATTTTACATATGGTAATATACATGTTTCAATACTATTCTCTCAAATCATCCCACCCTCCCCTTCTCCTACATAGTCCTAAAGTCTGCTCTTTACATCTGTGTCTCTTTTGCTGCCTTGCATATAGGATCATTGTTACCAGCTTTCAAAATTCCATATATATGTGTCAATATACTGTATTAGTGTTTCTCTTTCTGACTTACTTCACTTTGTATAATAGACTCCAGTTTTGTCTACCTCATTAGAACTGATTCAAATGTGTTCTTTTTTATAGCTGAGTAATATTCCATTGAGTATATGTACTACAACTTCCTTATCCACTTGTCTGCTGATGGACATCTTGGTTGCTTCCATGGTCTAGCTATTGTAACAGTGTTGTAATGAACATCACTGGAGTACATCTGTCTCTTTCAGTTCTGCTTTCCTCAGCGTGTATGCCCAGCACTGGCATTGCTGGGTCATATGGCAGTCCCAGTTCCAGTTTTTAAGGCATCTCCCCACTGTTCTCCATTGTGGCTGCGCCAGTTTGCATTGCCACCGCCAGTGTAAGAGGGTTTCCTTTTCTCCACACCCTCTCCAGCATTTGTTGTCTGTAGACTTTTTGATGGTGGCCATTCTGATGGGCATGAGATGATACCTCATTGTGGTTTTGACTTGCACTTCTCTAATAATGAGTGATGCTGAGCATCTTTTCATGTGTTTATTAGCCATCTGTATGTTTTCTTTGGAGAAATGTCTGTTTAGTCCTTTGACCCACTTTTTATTGGGTTGTTCATTTTTCTGGTGTCGAGCTGTGTGAGCTGCTTGTATATTTTGTCAGTTGTTTTGTTTGCTATTGTTTTCTCCCATTCTGAAGGCTGCCTTTTCACCGTGCTTATCGTCTCCTTCATTGTACAAAAGCTTTTAAGTTTAATTAGGTCGTAGTTGTTTACTTTTGTTTTTATTTCCATTACTTTGGTGGGTGGATCATAGAGGATCTTGCTGTGATATGTCTGAGCATGTCTGTCTATGTTTTCCTGTAAGAGTTTTATAGTTTTTGGTCTTACCTTTAGATCTTTAATCCATTTGTGGTTTATTTTTGTGTACGGTGAGAAAGTGTTCTAGCAAACACATAGTTTAAACTGCTGTGCAGTGGCCTATATTTAGCACAAATACATTAATCCATTAAGAACCAAAAAGAGAGGTTCAGCATCCTTCCCACTCATACTCACATGGAGCACCACAGCCTTTATACTCACATGGAGCACCACAGCCTTCACACTCACATGGAGCACCACAGCCTTCACACTCACATGGAGCACCACAGCCTTCACACTCACATGGAGCACCACAGCCTTCACACTCACATGGAGCACCACAGCCTTCACACTCACATGGAGCACCACAGCCTTCACACTCACATGGAGCACCACAGCCTTCACACTCACATGGAGCACCACAGCCTTCACACTCACATGGAGCACCACAGCCTTCACACTCACATGGAGCACCACAGCCTTCACACTCACATGGAGCACCACAGCCTTCACACTCACATGGAGCACCACAGCCTTCACACTCACATGGAGCACCACAGCCTTCACACTCACATGGAGCACCACAGCCTTCACACTCACATGGAGCACCACAGCCTTCACACTCACATGGAGCACCACAGCCTTCACACTCACATGGAGCACCACAGCCTTCACACTCACATGGAGCACCACAGCCTTCATACTCACATGGAGCACCACAGCTTTCATACTCACATGGAGCACCACAGCCTTTACACTCACATGGAGCACCACAGCCTTCATACTCACATGGAGCACCACAGCCTTTACACTCACATGGAGCACCACAGCCTTCACACTCACATGGAGCACCACAGCCTTCACACTCACATGGAGCACCACAGCCTTCATACTCACATGGAGCACCACAGCCTTTACACTCACATGGAGCACCACAGCCTTTACACTCACATGGAGCACCACAGCCTTTACACTCACATGGAGCACCACAGCCTTTACACTCACATGGAGCACCACAGCCTTTACACTCACATGGAGCACCACAGCCTTTACACCTTCTCCCCATAGCGATTGCATTATTTCTGTCACATACAAGGAATTTAAAAATCCTTTTAAATCTATTTAAATTTGGAAGGAAAGAATTTTATGGCCTCCTCCAAGCGCTTTTGATAATTTCTAGAGATAAGCTTCTTCAAAGTGTAAGAAGCCTTTTAGAACTACCAGTTCTCAAATCACAATACTGAAGACTTTAGCTCTTGGATGGCTTAGGGATGTTAAGAAAATATAGCTCATGACTTGAGAAAAAGCCTGTTGTGGGGCAAACAAGGGCAATTTAAAAATTAAGGCAGAGAGAAAGAGGAGTCTGGAAATGTGCAATTTGATAGTGAAAAATGGAACCTTTTATACAGAAAAGACTGTCTTGAGTTTACAAGAACTTTCAGCCAAAAAGACACTCTCTAAAGGCAATTCTGGGACATCAGGCAAGGGATGAGCTAGAGTGGTGAAAATCCAGCCCTAGGAACTTGATGAGTCCTGGGAAAAAAAAAAATCCCTTCTTTGGAATTTGACCTTCGAGCTGGAGCAGACAGAATGGCCAAGACCTTTCTATTTGCTGAGTAAGAGGTACATGTAGGTGTACTTAGTCAGGGTGGAGGTAACCAGCAGTGACCAGGATTTTGGTACTGGATATATTAATGTACTTAATATAAATAGTTTAAATCAATCAACATTATACAGTATTATTTAATTGGTCATTTACATTGTGATGACTAATTACCCTTACAGACCTTTCAAATAGCAAACATCTAGAAGTTCTGTCTGCTTATTGATAATTGAGCAGCACCATCACTTTGCCAACTAGGGTCCATAGAGTCAAAGCTATGGTTTTTCTAGTAGCCGTGTATGGATATGAGAGTTGGACCATAAAGAAAGCTGAATGCTAAAGAATTGATGCTTTTGAACTGTGGTGTCGGAGAAGACTCTTGAAAGTCCCTTGGACTGCAAGGAGATCAAACCAGTCAATCCTAAGGGAAATCAACCCTGAATATTCACTGGAAGGATTGATGCTAAAGCTGAAACTCCAATAATTTAGCCACCTGATGTGAAGAGCCAACTCACTGGAAAAGACCCTGATGCTGGGAAAGATTGAAGGTAGGAGAAGGAGATGATAGAAAATGAGATGGTTGGATGGCATCACTGACTCAATGGGCATAAATTTGAGCAAAGTCTAGGAGATGGTGAAGGATGGGGAAGCCTGGCATATTGCAGTCCATGGGGTTGCAGAGCTTGACACGACTCAGCGACTGAACAACTGATAACTGATAACTCAAAGTACAAAATCAGGTATAGACTACTGGATCTATTCAGTAGGTTTCAGGAATGTATCAGCTGAGCTCTCCTTTACCATCCTTCTAGGCGAACTCTGATTAACAACCAAATTTCTGGTTGGTATGAAGCATGTGCAATTCCTTACCAGCTGTGTTCCTTTTGACAATCACACATATGCTTACTCATTGTTTTTCATGTCTTTTGACTCTCAGCATTTATTTAATTAGAGTCTCTCTCTCTCCATTTCTTCTCTCTCAAAGGCCTCTTTCTTTTTCCTTCTTACCAGTTTTTGTCCATTATAAATTGTCTGTGTGTCAATTTACAGAAAAATTATTCTTATTCATTTCCCTTTGTGTTTTGTATATAGACTCATGGAAAGTCTCTCTTGGGGACTTTGACTCATTGAAAACACATACAATTAGGTCTTAGGTGATCAGCCTAAGAGATTCAGGGATTAAAAGTAGTGCTCTAGAAAAGTTTCAGTGTTTAATCATTAAGAGAGTTGCTTTAGAGTTTAAATTGCCTGAAAAATATGCTTTTATGGAATAGGTTATTGTTAATTTTGCCAAACACAGAAAGTGCTACTACACCGAAGAGAAAAAATAAAAGAGCAAATAAATGTTCTTTACTTCTTAGCATCCTTTACTAAGTAGGTCTCATGCATCTCTAGATATGTCATGCATCTCTGTAGTTTATGCCTTTTTAAATAGTGGGAGTCTTTGTTGAAGAGCATAAATACAGCTGGTACCAAGAGGAGTTCATTTTGGATGTTTCAGACTTTGGGTATATGAAGAAATGGAGGCTTAGAGAGGTGAAGGCAACTGGTGTGATTTTCTGATCCCCAGAGCAGACATTTAGCAAATACTTATGTGCAGCAAGCATCTAGAGCTTCCCCGGTGTCTCATATGGTAAAGAATCTACCTGCAATGCAGGAGACCTGGGTTTGCCCCTGGAGAAGGGATTGCTACCCACTCCAGTATTCTGGCCTGGAGAATTCCATGGACAGAGGAGCCTGGTGGTCTATAGTCCATGGGTTGCAAAGAGTCAGCCACAACTGAGCAACTAACACTTAGCACAGCAAGTATTTATGACTGTGTGCTTATTACCACTCAACCTTGAACATCATATAAAAGAAGTGTATTTTTAAATATATGTACCAAACTTTAATTTTCATTTCACACCCAAAACTTCTGTACAAAAAGAGGCAAAGCAGGCAAAAAAATTACAATGACTTCAGCAAACAACATATGACAATTTTTAAACAGCTTTGTGTATGCAACAGCCTTTATAGATGTAGTGGGAAAAATTGGGTTCCAAAGTTTTTGTTTCTTTAAGACAAAATTCCAATGTTTATTATTAACATCTACCAAAATTTGTAGCTGTCTGGGATACAAGATTGAATGAGAAGTCTCTGATGTCTACTGCACAGTTACATCCCAAGACTGAGTAAGCTTCCTTTTCTTTTGAAGAAGCATGAAATTATTGTTACTTAAATGTGACAATGTATTAAAAGCTTCAGTTTACCATTAGTATCTTGATACAATGGTGATGACTAGGAGCAAACACTGATGAAGCATGGTATTAACTAATAGTTAAAGGATAGTATCCAGGAGTTTCTTTCTGGTTCTTAATTAAAACTCCAGCTCCAATGGGTCACCACAATTCAAAACATTGTCACTTTCTTTTTAAACTAATGCCTAGTGGTACATAAAATGTTTCCGAGAACAAAATTATAATGCCAAAGTAGCAGTGCATCTAAGAAATGTAATTTTCACCTTGTCACTTGCCCAAAAATAAATATCTGAGTAATGGAGTACACTTTTATTTGAAAACTATGAGACCTCAAATATGAAATATAGCTAACATTGACATGGATACCGTGGCTAGCACTTGCCCCTGAACAGCTCATGGGTCCTGGACACACGTGCATGCAGTACACAAACATGTGATTGCTCAAGGACGCCTGAAGGACAGTCTGTTAAAAGAATCTGTCTCCCACTAGAGCTCTGGAGTGGACCCAAGGCCACCACCTGCTAGTGATCACAGACATTCAGTTAATCTGTCCTGCTGCTAACCAGAGGCAATAGTTCAGGCCCTGGGCTTTTGAGAATCCATGTACTGGTGAATCTTGGCTTTGAAACAAGGTGGCCTGGCTAAATTGGGGCAGGCCGGCATATGTTTGGTCCCACTTGTGAGAAAGTCAAATTAAAAATTATGAATGTGCTCAACCATATATTCTGCAAGTCCTTTCTCTGATATGGGAGGAAAATAGACCCCATGACAATAAATATTGAGTACATTTCTAGTCTTGACAGTTGTTGCCTAAAGACAACATGTGGTTTCCAAGTATAAGAAGCTGAGTATCTAATGAATTTGTTCACCCAGTGTTATTCCAACTTCTGGCTTCCTCTAGGGTTTTAGAATCCCTAGGTTTGGAAAGGTCTTTGAAAGCCATTTAGTGCATTTCTGTTACGACAGAGCCCTCATCCAACCAGCTGTGCTTGTTCAGCTTGAAAAGCTCCAAGGAAAAGGGCTTTTCCTCTCTCTGTTGACTGACTGTCATTTAGATATAGACCAGGGAATCCATTCTGCCACTGAATGGATTTGTTAAAAATAAAACCTAAGTATGTCTCTCCTGTTCTTAGAGGACTCAAGGGACTGCCACCTGGCTACCAAAATCCAGAAAGTAATGGTGTGACAGCTCATTCCTTGGGACAATGTCATCAAACCCTGATATATCCAAACCCAACTTCTGGAATTGTCATTCCCTGGGCAACTCTCTCCTTCCATCAGAAGTAGGCAAGCAATTATACAGGCCAGGTTGAAGGTTTATTTAAAAGTGTCCAATATCACCCTATAGTATGTATGCATAGGCCACGTGGTGAAAAGAAAAGGACATGGAATCAGGAATGAGGCATCCTGGGTTCTAGTCCTACAGAGGGGTGATGCTGTTTGACTTCATCCTCATTGGAGACCAGAATAGAAGATTTCCAAGATTCCACTCTAAACTCTGATCTGCAGACAGAATAACCCTTGTCACATCGCTAATCATGAAGGCAAGGTGGGGTGATGCTTACCGGATTCTATTTACAAAGGAAGGATGCGAGAGTCAGTCTTCTTATTGGCTCATGGTCTTATAGGAGTATTGGAGGTTATCTATTTTATTTGCCCATTTTATACATAGGGAAAGTGAGACACAGAGAATTTAAGTGAATTTTCGAAGTTCACTCTGAATCAACAAGTCTAGGATTTAATCCCAGTACTCAGGCCCAAGTTTATACATTGTAACAAGCTGGCAGTTAGGTCCTGGAGGAGCTGGTTTTTAAATATGAGATAATCAGAAAATAAAAATCTCCCCTCTAAATTCCCCAAGCTTTCTGATAACTAGTTAAGTTCTAGCTAGATCTTTGCTGCGACATGAATGGTCCCCAGAGGCCATGGCTCCTATTAGGAGGAGTTGTGTGCCCAGCACTCCACAGACAACTGGAATATTAGCAACCTCACCCACAATTTTAGCCAGAGCTCCACTTCCCTGATCCTGGAGACAGAGGGTTGAAGCAGAGAGATGACTGTCATTGTTGCTTGGATGCCCTTCTTCCCCACCTGTCTCCACTTCCACGACAGTCACCAGGCCAGCCACAAGAGCACATCTTTATATTCTCCGTTCTCCTCCACAAACTGATGCAAACATGATGATTTTTTTCCTCTTGAAAAATGGAAAGGGAGCATTACAGGGTATAAATCAAAATAGAAAGAGAGAATGCTGATAAATAAAATAGGTGCAAACAGAAAAGTTGTGTGGGTGTGTGCCTTCTGAGGAAAGGGGGTGTGCTGAATTCCAGACACTGGGGTTTGTGTCTCCACTGGCATTTTTCTTTTCTGGGATTCCCACCCCCCCTCAGGATAACAGTTGTGTTTCTTGTAGCTGGGCTGACCCAGGAAATCAAACTCTTCCTGTTTCTCTAACTATGCTTCCCAGAGAGATCACCCATCTAGAATTAAGTCATGACCACAAACTGTCGGGAAATTCTGATTGTTACAGGCGTAAGGAGCTCCAGAAGCAAAGATCAGCATCTCCAAACTCTGCCTTTTGGAGAAGGGGTTTGTGTTTTAGACATCGAAGATAAGGCTCTCCAGTCAATTTATGATCTCTGGGTTGAGTCAGTCAGGATACAAATTAAGGTCCATATATTTCAGTGACAAGAAGGAAACGGTTATGTAAATACACAAGTATTAACATCAATCTGTATTAAATTATGTAAACATATACATCTTCTGAGGTCAGTTCAAAGATCCTCTTCACTGAGCAAGGCTTTACTGAAGCATCGCTCGAATCTGTTTGGAAGTCGATTCATCATTCAAGTGCTTTGTAGTGAACCTGGATGGAGAGAAAATGATGGCAGTCAGTGTGCCAACAGTGTGCAAACAGTGTGCTCTGAGAAAGCTTTGATCAGAGTTGTCAGCTCATCTTTGGCTTGGGAGGCACAGCTGATATTTAGAAATCAAACTTGGCATTCGTCCTTTACACAAAGAGCCACACTTCAGTGCCCAGCTTAGTCTCAGATTTAATATTCGATCCTTCCTTCCAAAGAAGTTTATATTTTGGCTATTAAACAAATAGGTCTTCTACCTAATCAAATAATTACATGAAGGAGATACAAGCAATCTTCTTTTCCAGGGAGACAGATTTCACGTGCTTGAGTGAAGGCTCTTGGCCACCTAGGGTACACCTCCTGAGTCACTGATTGTACAAGGTTGGTTTGCATATAGCAATACTGTTTTTGTTTGGTTGCTAAGTCGTGTGTGACTCTTTTGCCATGCTATGGACTAGAGCTCACAGGCTCCTCTGTCCATGGGATTCCTTAGGCAAGGGTACTGGAATGGTTGCCATTTCCTATTCCAGGGATCAAACCCACAACTCCCTGCACTGGCAGGAGGATTCTTTATTACCCAGTCACCATGCCAATATTATCCAACTCTCTTGTTACTGTTTTTAGGTTTGTGAGAGTGCTTATCCTCATTACCATGGCAAGGAGGCACTAAAGCAGACCCATATAGGAAAGAAAAGTGGCGCAAAGTGTATCCTCACATCTACTGGTCATGAAAAGGAAGGAAAGGAGAATTAACATGTAATAAAATCTTGACCGTGTTCTAAGCAGTCTGTGGGAGTTTTTATTTCACTCACACTCACACTAACTCTTTGCAGGACAGATTATTACTTCCATTTTACAGATGAGCAAACTGAGATTCACAGATGTTAAATGACCCATTCCAGATGACAAATACAACAATGCATGATTTGTGGTTTCTGACGTGGATCCTGGTCTGGCTGCCTCAAAAGTCTGTACCCTCTGACTTCATCACAGTGCCTAGAGGGAGACACAAAATGCCAAGAACCCAATGGAACTTGCAGTCTACCACAGTGCCCTGGTCTCCAAGCCTTGCTTAACTGAATGACATTGGACTTCCCTGATGGTCCAGCGGTTAACCTTTCAATGCAAGGGGCACAGGTTCAATCCCTGGTTGGGGAGCCAAGATTCCCACACAGTTTGTGGCCAAAAAACCAAAACATAAAACAGAAGCAATACTGTCATGATTTTAACAAAGATTTTAAATGGTCTGCATCAAAAAAATCTTTTTAAAAAAAATCAGAAGCCAAAAGTTTTCTTAGTGAGTGTGGAAAGACTGCTTTCTATGAAATGGGCACCAATGGAGAAAAACCTTGGTTTACCCACAGAATTTGAAAGACTCTTAGGTTAATGCTACATCTGTTCTGAAGAATGGTGACTTAGCAGCTGCATCAAAAGGATCAGCCTCAGTGTACAATTTATTCATGTCATGTGCATCTGAGTTTCTTCCTTTATTAGATGGGGATAATAGATCTTACCATTCTGACTTGTGATGATTAAATGAGAGCATGAAACATACATGTTGTACATCAGAGAGCATCATTGCTTCATTTCACTTATTGAACATTCACTACATGAATGCTATTGAGAGGAACAGAGGAAAATCAACAATGAGTAAGACAGCAGGGGCCATAAACTTTTCCAGATGGCAATCCAATTGGCACGACTCAACAAACTATATAGATGTGCCACAGCTAAACAAATAAGAATCCTGCCCCTGCAGTGGATTAACTGTGTATGTCCTTGGGAAGAGCAGGTGCTTTAGCAGGGCTTGGGAACAGTGAGGAGCCGTCAGGCGCACTGGCCAGATACAAGGGCATCCAGACAGGGGAGCAGGGTTCTCAGTGTTGGCAACTGCACAGATGTCTCATGCAGGGACCTTCAGAACAAACCCACAAACCCAAAATGGATGCCTGAGCTCCTATCCTAGTGATTAAAATTCATCTGGTCTGGGTTGGACCCAAGCATCAGTGTTGGCAAAAGCTACCCACCTAATTCTCATATGCAGCCAGGTCTGGGGAGCAGGTGTGGAGGGGGAAGTGACACCCAGGAGGCTTCTTCTCCTGACAAGTCCCCACCAACCACAAAGCAGTGTGGCCAGGATCTGGTCTTTGACCTGCGGGGTTACCCTGACCAGGGTTTAATCTTGGCTCAGCCATCTGCTGTGAGAACTTTTGCCAAGTGAGTTGACTTCTCTAAATTTCAGTTTCTTCCATCTGTGAAAAGGGGATGATAAAAATGGGGCTGACCCCAACATGTGTTAACAGACGTAAGAGATTAAGCTTGGTGTTTTTAGCCCTTGGACCCTGCTGCTGCTGCTAAGTCGCTTCAGTAGTGTCTGACTCTGTGCGACCCCATAGAAGGCAGCCCACCAGGCTCTGCCGTCTCCGGGATTCTCCAGGCAAGAACACTGGAGTGGGTTGCCATTTCCTTCTCGAAGGCATGAAAGTGAAAAGTGAAAAGTGAAAGTGAAGTCACTCAGTCCTGTCCGACTCTTCATAACCCCATGGACTACAGCCCACCTGGCTCCTCCATCCATGGGGTTTTCCAGGCAAGAGTACTGGAGTAGGGTGCCATTGCCTTCTCTCTTTGGACCTTAATTTAAATTAGCAGTGGATCTGAAGGGTTGCTACCCCACAGGGCTGAAGCTCACCTGAGGGCATTCAGTAGCCCCTCCACACTGTCTGGGGCCTGTTCCTTCAAAACCTTTATGCAGCCTTTCATCTAGGAAGAGAAAGTACAAGATTTGGTTAATATCTTGGCAATTCTGCCCATCATAGTATCTGTCCATAACAATATCTGCCTGTAATAATACCACATCGTTTGTGTTCATAGAAACCAAACATTGAAATGACCAATAGACCTTCTTCCTCCATTGGGCCAGTGAGTTGCTTCTGTGGGTTTCTAGAAGCTTCTGTGTCAGTTTTCATATTATACCACAATTGAATATCTTCTGTGTCTGGCCTTTGGGGACAAAGACTTGAGACTGATTTTCTTGTCTTGGATACCAGAGCCAAGAGCAGAGCTTCTCTAGTCTGTGCTCAGGGGAGGCTGACCAAATGAACTGCAAACCTGATCATTTTACACCACCCTTCTGCCCAGAATGCATTTCCTCCTTTAGTTGTTTGACTGGTAATCTCTTTTAAAATTTTTTAGGACTCAGCTGGAGCTCACCAACACCAGGAAGCCTCTTCTGATCTCATTACCTTCACCAGGTCGAAGTAACCACCACATATTTGTATTCCTGATAGTACACTGGCATTTCTCAGAGAACCTTAGAGATTTTAGTGCTCAGGTTAATTTGTCTCCCTCCCTAGGCCAGGAGAGGGCCAGTAAAGGACAACAGTTAGGAATATGAAGCACATGGAGGCAGAATGCCTGGGTTTCATCCATCCTTCTTTATTTAGCATCTTCATAAACCTGGGTAAGTTTCTTAGCTTTTTGTGTTTTTGCAGTATAATTTATTCATCATTTGGGAAATACATGAAAACTAAATCTACATCTTAACAGATTACATTATATTACTCATATATGGGAATTTTTTGGCAAAGGAAGAATCCTTCTGGAAAGAATAGTCAGTCATTTTAAACTCACAGATATTCATGCACTGACTGGGTAAATAGTACTAAGGACCTCTCTTACAATGGTCACTTAGAAAATGTTCTTGCAGGTTGGAAAGCTTTTTCCCAAAGACTTGATAAAGCTTGTTGGATTGATGAGGGCAGCCAGAAGCACAGGGCTGAGAATCATTTGGGGGTATGTTTAGCCTCATCCAAAGAGAATGTTGTGGTCAATTAGAGACACCTGTCACAGGTGCGGGATGGGGACAAGCACAGGATGAAGAGATTCAGTCCCTCTTCCAAGAGAGCTCAGAGCCCAGTGGGAGAAGAGAGACAAACAGCTCCTTGTCATCCTTTGATATGTGTTCTTGTAAAAAGTGCCCAGGGAGAAATGGGGACACAGATTAGAAATGAGGCAGAAGTGTGGTGGATACTCTATGGGAATTTCTAGTTCAATCTCAGGCTGATAAAAGCCTGGGGTGTGAATAACAAGACACAGTCAGAGATGCATTCGAGACCAGATTCAACGTGTGTTTAACGACATGTTCAGGACTTGAGGCCTTGGCCTGTGGAAAATACCCTTGATAGGTGTTCAACAATCTAATAATGTGGTTAATACTGAAAGGGATCTGAGGAAGCAGAGCTAGAGACGGGAGGGCCAGTGGGAGCCCCTGCGAGTGAGGGTGTGAGTGACGGTGTGAGGGAGGGCATGAGTGAACGTGTGAGAGCGGCAGTAGGCACAGAGGGTCAGGGCGAGATGAGAGGATGCGCTGAGGTCCAGGCCACAGGACTCGCTAAGGAGGTGTGAAGGTGAAGAGCGAAGAAGACTGGTCCTAGGTTCTGTGGAAAACCCCAGGTTTGGCTTTGACCCTGAGTAGAAAGGAGGTGAAATACCTGAGACAGGAGCCCAAGAGGAGGAGCAGGTCTGTGTGAAAGTGAGAACCTTTGATTTGAGGCCGGCCATACCTCAGGTGTCCAGAGGAGGTGGGGGTCTGGGATTCTGGGTGAGGTGTGAGCTGGGGACCAGGTTGAAAGAGTGATTCTGAATTGGATCGCTCCATGTAGTTTTAAGGAAATCAGTTGAAAATGCCACCTCACTCTAGCCTGCATCCTTCACATCCACGAACAGGATCTGTTCTCTAAATGATGAACATCCCTCTGGGCCGCCATGACTCTGCTGGGATGAATCCTCTGCCTGGAGTTCTCTTCCTTCTCTCCGTCCACTTGGTAAGATTCCCCAGATCCACCTGAAACATCGCCCTCTTTCTCTGCCTCGCTACAGAAGGAATTTCTCCCTCATCTGTGTGTCTAGAGCTCAGCACTTCCATTTTGGGTTCCAGAACACATTCTCTGTAAGGGATAGAATCTAGTTCATTATCTGCTTCTTCGTATTTGATGCTGATACCCTGAGGGTTTATAAACCCTGTGCCTGTAACTGCTGACTTCGAAGCAGACTGGTATCTGGAAGGAGAGCCTTTATGTCATCAGAGAAAAATGGCCCACTATATAGTCTATACACTGTGCTCTATAAACCTGAAACTTTCTTAGAGACATGGGTGAGCTTCAATACAAGCAAGCCCTTCTTAGTGAGACTGACATGAACAAACAGACTTCATCAGGAATGGGGAGGGTTAGAACCAACATTGTATAATGTTTACAGCCTCCACAGAAACAGTCAGTGAATGACAAGCAAGGACGAGCTTTTTATAAAGGTTAAGGCTACAAGACATAATGGTACTCAGTGTATTTTTAATTATTGACTCTCTGACAAGTTAACAAATGGCTGTGGTAAATGAGAACGTCCTATGAGTACTAGGTAATAAATTTAATCCATATTCAAATGATATTCATGGGTTATTAATAGAGCTATTTATGTTCAATCTATAGCATAAAAATGTTAAAGCCTCACGAAGAATACAGTAAAATATTTATTGGTATGGAAAAACTCTGTAATATACTGTTATGCAAATTAAATATGTTTTAAATAATGATTATAGCAGGGTGCTAATCTGTTAAGTATTAATACATACACACAGACACCCAAACATCTATATAAAATGAAGGAACAATCATATGTTACACAGTGATGACACATGATGTCCATGGTGAGGTTACCACAGATACGTTTAATTTTCTGTATATTAATTCCCTTTATTTTACCCAAATTTTTATATAAATATTTATTTTCTTGAGAAATAAAAAGAATTATATTAAAAATAAGGAAGACTCTGGAGAACTACGGCTAGCTCTGCTAGGAAGCCAGAACCTCAAAATGAGTAAACTGAATTGCATTATGAACTGATAAATTTTCTTACACTCTTCAGACTCACAGCCCCTCTGGGCGTCTGGACCTTCTGTCTGTACAGACCCAGAGCATCAAAGATGCTGCTGTCTATGCATGAATGGGCCTAGATTGTGCATGCCCTTACTTAGCTGTGTCAGAATAAGTTAGTACCAAAAGGTCCTATTCTGTACTTAAAAAGTTTTAAATTAATACAAAGATACACTGCTGGGTGCTGCTGCAGGCAAACACTGGGCCGAGAGGAGTGTCTTTATCTCAAAATCAACAGGAAAACACTTGCGCACCACCATCATTTGTTTTCCATTACTATTCATTCACTCAGCAAAAACTGCATGAGCCCTATGCTCTATGGAACAGAGACACTGTTAGGCAATGGAGTGGGCATCAGGTGTATAGATTCTGGGCTCCACTCTTGTCAACAAACTCAGCATCTGTGTTTGTTCAGTCGCCAAGTCATGTCCAACTCTTTGTGACCCCACTGGCTATAGCCCACCAGGCTCCTCTGCCCATGGGATTTCCCAAGCAAGAATACTGGAATGGGTTGCCATTGCCTTCTCCAGGGGATCTTCCCTACCCAGGGATCAACCCGTGTCTCCTGAACTGCAGGCAGATGCTTTATTGTGGAGCCACCAGCGAAGCCCCAGAGTCTGTGAGGGAGCCGGAAAATCAACTGTGGCGGGCGCTGGGGCCGGAGGAGAAGCAAGGCTCTGCTCCGTGCAGGGGGCGGGGAGACGTGCTCCACACGAGGGGACACGTGAGGAGTGTCTTAAAGGAATCCCCTGCCAGAGAAGAGGGCAGGCGCTCTGGGCAGGGCTCAAGCAGAGTCCAAGGACAAGAAAAGGCATGAGAATCAGGCAGTGCTCTCTGCCAGGCAATGGGACAGGAAATTGGAATGTTGTTTGGGATTTGACCATAGTGTCTTGTAATCCAGTTATATCCTAATGCTTTTCACGTTGAGACACATATATACAAATAAATATGTATATGGCACATGGATAAGCTGAAGGGGCAGCTAGCAGCTAAGTGACTGTTCACCCCTCAGCCCCTCTCCCTTCTGCAGGCTGAGGGGATCAGCGTCTCCACCTCTCCTTCTGTGCCTTTGAGGCTGGGTGCGTTTGTTGTATGCAGGTGAACAGGACTGGACTTTTTGCTACGAGGAGAGATGCCCTGATGGATTTGCAACAGGGAGAGCTCACTCATGGGCAGTTGGTGGGGGGTGGATGGAGGGAAAGGAAAGAGAGAAGCAAGGTCTGTCTGGCGACATTCATGAGGCCCCTTGGGAAATCACCTATCATAACTGTTCTTACATCGATCTTGGATGTCTTGCAGAAAGCTCCCACGGGGTGCACGTGGTCGTAGAGGATGATGACCCCCACCATGACCCTCATGCAGAACATCAGCGTTTCTTCACTAGTAAACCTACTCCTGTATTCCCTGGAAGAGAGGAGAAATGGCAGAGGTGTTACTTCTGTGACAGAGTCCGTTTGTTTTTGGCTCCACAACTGGCTAGTTTAGCCTCCTCCAATCCTCTCTTGAGAACAGTCCTAGACCTGCAAGAACCAGGTTAATAAGCTCTTAAAGAAACTGGCGATGATAATTCTCCTTGAGTCTATCCAACCAGTGTGAAAACAAGGTAAATTGGACGGCAGTAAATTCTCTTCTCTTCTGCCCTCAGCAAGCCAGCTCATCACGTACATAACTCCCCCACCCATCAATCATGAATATTTTATAGCAGGTCTCTCTGGCTGTCCTAGATTATAGAGAATAATGGCTTCATTATGGAGAAAACGAATCAAGCTCATTTCTATAGAGCAGCTACTGCGTCGCCAGTCAGGGTAACTTCCTTTGTTAAGACACAGGCTGCAGATTGAATTAGATTGGCAAAGATACCTAAAAGAGATTACATACCATTCATTGGGTTGAGAGTATTTGTGGAGCTTGAATTCTGTTCCCTTACCTTGACAGGGTCATTGATGATTCAGATAATTCAGGCCAATTCTAGAGGCTTTCTTAACATCAACTTCATTCTAACTTGGCTCCACAATGATGATGATTACTATTTCCTTCTTGGAATAAATATTAACTTAAATACAAATGAAATATCTGAAAGGAATGCCATCTTACATTTGAACAGAGCATCACATTTTAGAAGGCACTCTTGACGCCTTTGGCACTCCCAAACTTTCTGCCTTGTAGATGGCATTATGCAGATCTCATCAGGTGAGGAAACCAAGGTCAGACCACTTGTCAGTGGGCACAGAAGGGGCTACAATATAAACGGAATAAGGGGAAACCTGACACTGGAGTGAAGAGTTCCTCATTACCAGACTGCCTCACCTCAACAACTCAAGCATTTTTTAAATCTAGCAACCAATTTAAGTACAAAGAAACTGCCACTTGCCTGAGAGAAAGGTTTTCATTATCATTTTCACAATAGTCTTACCACTTCTACTCTCAGTTTTAAATATTCTCTCAAATCTTTTCTCCAGTATACTTATAACAATACCCAGTCATTTAACTCAATCCACCATTTGATCTGCATACAACTTCTCCTGCATCTTTGATTCAAGTTTTGATTCTGCCATCTAACAAGCCATGCAATCTTTGTAGAGATGTCAGTTAACCAATTTCAGCCTTGCCTTCCTTAGCTTTTAGATGGGGATAACTACACCTACCGCCAGAGTTCTTTATGAAATTAATTCAGTTAATATATAAGGAAATGTTGATGTGCTAACCCAAATGTTAGAAGCTGTCATCACCACCATCATCGTTAGAGATATGTGAATTCTTGACATGGATACACCTTTGATTTAACTTACGGAGTTTCCAGCATGACTTTACAAACGCTTGTCATTGTACTGAGGCAGTCTGTGGTGTTCTCTATTGGCAGGGTTTTGTTCTAAATGGGAGACACAAAGGGTGTTAGCCTGTTAGCAGCTTTTATGGGCAACTGGGCAGAAGGCACTTTGTTGCTCAACATCACTTACTTCGGAGACAAAGTGCATGGTGGCATTGCTGAGGGTTTTCAGCATCGGCGTGGCTTCTGCATAGAACAGGGACATTCGATTGGCCATCTCATTGTTGACTTCATTCTCAATGTCTAGCTGATGAAAAGAAGATGAGAAGATGCGATTGATCAAGAGATGGTCAACATTTCAAATTGTGTCTTCTGGAAAATGAATCACAAAGGCTCTGTCTTCTCCCTGTGCCCCTCCTGATGCAGAAATTAAAAGAGATCTGGAACCTGGGGCTGTCAACCCAAGAGATCCAGGGACTCACATGCATGTTGTTGATGCGATTGCGACTGATGGTCCTTCTGTAGTAGCTGAAGTCATTCTGAATAGCTGGGTTCCTCATCTGAAGTTCAGAAAAGAGGAAAGAAGGTCATTTCTCAGCATCAGAAGGGGGTTATGCACCCAAAGTCCAAGCACTATATTTTGCACAGATACCAGGACTTCTCTTTGTTACCCAAGAATCAAAACCACTTTGGGTTAAAAATAGACTCAGAGCTTCATTATTTAAGAATACGCCCTATTTTTACCCTAGGCTAGATTTTAGGGAAAGCACACTTGCTTCTAAAGAGGAACAGACACTTGAGATGTTTTTTCTGGTTGCATTTGGCAGATTTTGAATTTCCACATACAAACCACCATCATAAATCACTTTGACCACAAGCAGTATGAATTCTTACCACATCACACGTCTCTTGAGGAAAGGAGCTACTTCCCTCATCTTTTTCCCCACCCCACAGCGCTGCAAAGCACCTGGACATGCAGGTGCTCAGTATGCATCTGTTAAATCGTCCAGGCACACATGGCCTAACCTTCAGCTCATCGAATCGAAGGGTGAAATGCAGAATTTCCGCAAATTCCTTGGCCAGGGCCTGCTCCCGCTCCAGGTGCTGGGTTGGTGTGTAGGGTGGACAGGTCAGAGATTCCAATAAACTCTGAAGAGCTTTTTCTAAAAGTCAAAGGGATACATATGTATTTGAGGTGGACCACAGAGATTTTTCAAAAGCCCAATTGCAGCCCCAGTTGACAGTTTTCAGAGATAACCTGTGTGAGCCTTTCCTCTCCACCTTTCCCCCTCAGAACAGTGTGAAATGTGATGTATGTGGATAAGGAGGAAAAGGAATCCCCCTGCCCTCCATGCCTGAGAAGGCTGCCTCTACTGCAGAACTGACCCGTGATCCCAAAGCTCAGATGGACACTGCCATGTTCTGTTGTCCCAAATCCTAACTCTGTAGAAAACCACAAATAGGATCATGTGCATGGGACAGCCATCTGTGACCCAGGATGAGATGCGGTGGACCTGGATGCATGGGTTAAACTGCTTGCTTTGCAGGGAGAGACTTCTAGTCCACACCAGCCCCTCTCTGCAGTGACACTCTTAGCAAATCCCAGGAATACTTTTCTACAAACCTGCTGCCATATCTACCTCCATTACTATCTTGAAAACAGTCTCATTACTCTCCCTTGTCTGTTTCTAAACCTTCCTTCCTGCTTTTTCTTCAATATATTTTTCTTGGTATCGTCATTTTATCAATCCTCTAGAGAACAGGTAGGCAAACTATGGCCCACAGGCTAAATCTGGTCCACAGTCACTTAAGTTTTTTGCAAATAAAGTTTTATTAAAACACAGCCATGCTTCATTAATATTTTCATTCTGTGCCACAATGGCAGGGGCTGAGTGGCTGTAACAACGATAGGATAGCCCACAAGCCTAAAATATTTATTATCTGGCTCTTTACAAGGATTCGCTAGTGCTGACTTTATCATCCCTAGAGGCCTTTTACAGTCTCTTTCTGAGGACATCACTAGCATTTTCTATCTACAGAAACATACTGTCTTCTGAGGCAGCCCACTTGACCTTGGTGGATCTTTTTCCATCTGCTGAGCTGACACTTGGCTCCTTATGATTTCAGTTCAAGGGGTCTAGACACAAACTTTGAGGAAACTGAGAAGTCGATCCCTCTTCAAACTGAGAGTCTTCAGGAGCTCTTCTTGAAAAACTGATTCAGTTCATTGAACTCATCCCTTGGAGTCTCAGTTTCAAGTTCTCTCAACATCATAGCTATTATTCACCCAGGGTACTTCACCTTCTCTGTTTAATTCTTAAAATGTGGCACTCACTTATGGCAGAAGTAGAATAAACATGACCACACACTTCCTAAAGGAAATCAACCCTGAATACTCATTGGAAGGACTGATGCTGAAGCTGAAGTTTCAATACTTTGGCCATCTGATGCAAATAGCTGACTTTTTGGAAAAGACCCTGAGACTGGGAAAGGTTGAAGGCAGGAGGAGAAGGGGATAACAGGGGATGAGACAGGTAAATGGCATCACCAACTCAATGGACAGTTTGAGCAAACTGCAGGAGACAGTGAAGGACAGGGGAGCCTTGTGTGCTGCAGTCCGTGGGGTCGCAGAGACTCGGCCATGACTGAGCGACTGAACAACAATAGAACCCCCTTCCTCATTCTAGACAAATCATACGTTTTAACCAGTGAAACCTCAAATAGCTTTACTGTTGGGGGAGGGGTTATATCATATCGGTGGTCACATGGAGCCTACAGTCAACCAGACTTGATTTTACTCTGACCTCTGCAAAGCCATCTTGTACCTGCGCAGAGTTGTGGGTTGTTTTTTTTTTAAGCTTAAGAACAGAACATTATATTGTCTTTCTTGTATTTTGCTATATTACTGCTGCTGCTGCTGCTGCTAAGTCGCTTCAGTCGTGTCTGACTCTGTGCGACCCCACAGACAGCAGCCCATTGGGCTCCGCCATCCCTGGGATTCGGGTTGGCCAAAAGCTCATTTGGGTTTTTCTGTGCTGTCATCTGGAAAATCCGAATTAACTTTTTTTGGCCAACCAAATAAATTTAACACATGATTCCAGCCAACTGACTTCTTTTTGGGTTAGCAGGTAACATGGATTTTCCAACTTCTCTGTCCTTTGGAAGTGTGATCAGACAGGGTAATACTGATTAAGAATAGAGCTTAGCTGAGAAGAAAACCAAAGGGAGACCCATTAGTAAAGACACTTGAAACATACCAATACATGCAGGGGAAGAAACTGTGAGGCATGTTGTCAGAAATGGGCATGACCGCTGTTTTTGTATCTGAGTGGCCTCTGATGATGCACAAGAATGAATGTGGGGCAGTTTCCAATCTCCTGAGCTATTCCTGATACTTTCTCAAACACCATCACAGAGTTTCACAAGAGGGACATGAAAATCATAAATACATACTCACCTAGCCTGATGGAAAACTCATAAAATCTCTTCAGCCTCACGACCAAAGGACACACTGCATTCCAAGCTTTTTCCTGAAGCTGAATGTCGTTGGGATTTTGGATGGCCTGCCAAAACACGATGGAATTGTCTGCTTAAAGAGAAGCGCTGGGCTCCATGTCAAAATGACTTAAGATTGAGAAAGAATTAAAAAAAAAAAAAATTCTGCTGTCTTTTGCTGTTGTGTACTGCCTCAATCAGTTCATGGAAGCATTGTCCAAGATGCTCAATTAGGATGGTGATTTTAGCACTTGGACATAATGCAAATGGCTCAACAATTAGATACCATGTCATTTGACTCGCTTCTCATATCGTCAGTGCAAAAAAAAAAAAAAATGCATTTCTAATTGGAAGTAATTCAGATCTCCTCCATGACCATTTGATTCTTCTAAAGTAGAGCTAGTGCTCATTATGAAGTGCAGATTCTGTAGATGTTTTCCTTTCTCTATAATATGTATTACATTCCTGACTGCCTGAGAGGTACCTAAATTGTCTAAATTAAATGGTGACCCTTAAGTAGAAAAATAACCTCTTAATAGGCTGCTACTTTCTTTGAAATGCTGTTTTGCCTGGGTTTCAGCAGTTTGAGGATTATGATGCTAGCCGCATTTTATTGTTGTTGCTATGTCTTTTTTTTTTTTTTTTTCTCCAGAAAATGGTGATGGCAATGTGTGTGTGCCAGTACTTCCACAAAACTAATTATTTCAAACAAAAAGAGTGTGAGGTTTCTTGCCTTGAAGGCATGACAAACTCTCAAAAGCCACACTGCCAATTTTTTTTGTTTGTTTGTTTTGGTCACTGTTTTCTTTTTCCTGCACTTATTATTTTGATCTTACACGTCATTTCAGGATGACAGACGAGCAGGCTCCTTAAGGGAGGTTGTTTATGTCTCTTGATTGTGATAGTCATGAAACCTGCCAAAAATCATTACAAAATGTTGGAAAGTTCACATACACCCAGACCTCATGACTCATATTTCAACTACCGTTCACAGATTTCATATGTATGTTTCTCTTATACGAAGCAACATATTGACAAATTATTGTTTAAATGTGAGTCCCACAATTTCAAACGTATGTCAGAGGAGAGAATGGCTTGCACTTTACACGGTGCACAGCACTGTGTGCTCAGATCAGTGGACTCGAATAAAAGGGACCATTCATACATTTTTAAGGACACATTACCCTCCTTGTTCTTCCTGGTATGCTAGGAAAAACTAGGGCTATTACTTAAGCTTGCTGTGTGTGCGTGTGTGGGTTTCCCTTCTCCACCAAGGGCGTTGTCAGCTTAGTGCTATTATTGGCATACATCTCGGATCTCTGGCCCTGCGCCCTTGTACGCCTGCAGGTCTGCGAGGATGCTCTCGGAATCCTGGAGCACGGCGCTGATCTGGTTCCATATTTCCCTCTCTCCTTCTGTGGGCTGGGCATCTAGGCAGACAGGAAACCAAGAGACACAGAGGCTTGTGTTTATAAACAGCCTGGGAAGAGGCTCGGCATTCAATTCTACCCGCTAGACAATCCTATGTGACTTCTGTAGGCATGGTATTTCCTCTTTAACATAATAAGGTGCTAAGAAATGAAAACTAACAGAAGATCTGGCCATTACTCAGTTCAAAATAGTTACAAATATTTCACTCACGTCTAACAAAGCTTGTTGGAATCATTGTGCATGCACAGTCACTCAGTGGTATCTGATTCTTTGAGACCTCATGGACTGTAGCCCGCTCGGCTCCTCTGTCCATTTGATTTCCCAGGCAAGCATACTGGAGTGGGTTGCCATTTCCTTCTCCAGGGGATCTTCCTGACCCAGAGATCAAGCCCATGTCTCCTGCAGTGCAGGCAGATTCTTTACCACTGAGCCACCTAAAAGCTCATGGAATCATTGTAGGCACCCCTTTATTTGTACAGATCACTTTTTTTTTTTTTTTTTTTGGCACATATACTATGTGTCAAGTGGTACACTGGGTGATAGGAAGAATAAATATTACCTTTTGGGATCCAATTCTAATATTTAATAGAAGCTATTGTGACTGAAAGTCTGAATCTGAGTCTAGATGGGAAAGTAGTCCCTCTTATATTCCCATACTAAAAGACACTTAAGATTTCCTGTAATTAATCCTTCAGAGCTATGACATAGATGTATCTTTGCAGAACACAGTGATGTAGAAAGCAATGGAGTTCCTTTTTGAACATGAGCTCAAGAAGTGCAGAGAGTTCATTTTAAAGACTCCTGTACTGTTCATCTTTGGTCTTAACCATGAAACTTATCCACAAAAATAAGTAATGCATTTAAACCTAAATACTGAAGAACAAATTCTAACAGTCACAGAGACATCCACTTAGTTCCTCAATGAATTCCGAGTTGTTTACATTCCTGGAGCCAGTGTATGTTCTTGCCTGCAGGAATATTTTGTGAGGGCTGGTGGGTGGGAGTTGAATGGTGGTAAAGATAGGGTCTTATTTATCTCACAATGCCTATAAAATAGGCTTCTTGCCTGGGCTAGTTAGGAAATTAATCTCCATCTAAAACAAAGGCATTGCTAATACAGGAAGAGGACAGGTCATCTCCTAAAATCTGTTTTCAAAAATCCAAGTCCTAAGGGACTGACTTCTCTCAGCAGACGTCACTAATGAAAGGGTACCTGCATGGTGCCCATCACTTCAGTCATGTCCCACTCTTTGCAACCCTGTGGACTGTAGCCCACCAGGCTCCTCTGTCTACGGGATTTTCCAGGCAAGAATCCTGGAGTGGGCTGCCATGCTCTCCTCCAGGAGAATCTTCCAAAGCAAAATTCAAACTCGTATCTCCTGAATTACAGGCTCATTTTCTTCCATAATTGGTTAGGCTTATTGCAAGTCCTAGGCTTTTCTGCTTTTCTCTGTCAGGAACTGAATCACCTTTTTTTTCCAGCTATTAATTAAGCCCTAGGTGTTGACTGCACAGTCCCTGGCTTCTGGGCCAGGTTGCTCTAAGAGTCTGGAGGACTCAAATCACAAGTGGCATAAACTTCCGAGATAGAAAGTACCAGCTGGGAGAAGCCCTAGTCTGTCTGTCTTGGTTTTCAAATGAAAAAGGACCATGTAACCCTAAGTGACATGTGGTCTTGGCCCATATCCCTAAGTTCATAATTCACCCCACTTTGATCTCCTAGCTAAAAGAACAAATAGGACTAATAAGTGAGGGTCTGATCCATAAGACTAAGACTCAGACCTTATTTGTCTTATTTGACACTGTATCTCCAGGATCTAACACAGTGCCTTGGCACACAGTAATGGCAGTAGAAAATGGGCTGAATGACTGAAACATAGAGTCAAAGCTATGACTTTTCCAGTAGTCATGTATGGATGTGAGAGGTGGACCGTAAAACAGGTTGAGTGTCAAATAATTGAGGCTTTCAAATTGTGGTGTGGAGAAGACTCTTGAGATCCCCTGGACTGCAAGAAGATCAAACCAGTTAATCCTAAAGAAAAATCAAACCTAAATATTCATTGGAAGGACCAACACTAAAGCTGAAGCACCAATACTTCGGCTATTTGATGCAAAGATCCTGATGATGGGAAAGATTGAAGGCAAAAGGAGAGGGGGTGACAGAGGATGAGATGGTTAGATAGCATCACTGACTCAGTGGACATGACTTTGAGCAAATTCCGGAAGATAGTGAAGGGTATGGAGGCCTGGCTTGCTGCAGTCCATGGGGTCGCAAAGAATCAGACACAACTTAGCAACTGAACAGCAGTTCATATGGTTTTGTGATGGTTTTCCTGCTCGTCTTTGAATACCAAGCTATCTGAAGATAGGGCCTGGATGTTTGTCCTCAGGGCTCCCATATGCCCTACCCATTGAAGAAACTTACTAAACGTGTCATGTCTGTCTCAATGGATAAATGATGAAATTGATCATATGACAGAGAACGTGAGTGTTGAGAAGTGGTGAAAAAAATAAAGATCTTACTACCTCCAGATCCTCTCCTCTGTCTTGTCTCCTGAAATGGTTTTACCACTGTTGCATGTCTCACTATCACCGTGAAGATAATGTGTATTTACCTACAACCAGACTGGCTATTCACACTTTAGTTAATGTGTTTTAAATCCTCCATCATTTATCTATGGCCTCAATGTTTCCTCAGTGTGGTTAACATATTAATAGAATATTTGATGAGTGCAAAACTGTATTAATGTTACTCTCCTAACTCTAAAGCTGTTATTTCACTTTCTGGAATAGTCCTTTGAGAGACTTTGGGGTCTACACTTTTGGCAATCTCCAAATTGAGATTCAGTTGGTCATCATGCTTTTAAAATGTATTGTGTCTTCAGATGTCAAGGAGAGACATCTTGAAAAAGACCCAGAAGAATTAGTGATTAAAAAGGTTACTATTTAACCTATCAGTAACCTCCTAGAGCATTTGCTGAGTGAACAGGAGCTCTGAATTAAGGCTTCTGTTTTTCTATTTTTAACACAAAGATTGATCTTAAGTCAAAGGTACATACACACACTAATAATGATGATGATGGAAATGGGTCCCTGTTTCCAGTTGTAGCCAGTGAATTATTTAGTGACGTTTCTTCTAAGAATCACATTCTAAATTCCTAATCATCACCAGTTATTTCATCGAAATTGAACAGAATGGTTACAGAAAGCTGGACTGTTCCTGTCTAACAATGAAGCTGTTAAAAGTGCCTGTGATTTACACAGGCAATTTCAGAAACCAACACTTCTAGGAGCCCTGGAACAAGCCTCTCCAGGCCTTTCTCCAGGCAGTGATTTAAACCCCTATTCTAGCTGTTGTGGAAAGAATGAAAATGTATCATGTGCCCTGTGACCTTGAATACATACATTTATTGTCAAGAATTTGCTGAATTCCAAGTGCCTAGAATTTTTAATGGAAAAAGCACCATCTTATCAATTAAGAAAGTTCAACAGTATTCATTTTGTTTATAGGGGACCTATTTATCCTCCTTTGACTCAATTTCCCAGTGACAGTGGATATTAACTGTCAGCATTTTAGAGTCACAGGGGTCAGGGGAGGTTTCGTGCTAAAGGACTGTGATATTTACTGAGAGCAGAATTCTCGGCATTCCACTGTGCCGCTGAAAAGCAAGGTGGCCACCAGCTTTGTTTGTCAGAAAGGAACATCTTTGGTGAACATACCCCAGGGCACAGGCGGCAGGGCTCAATCCTGAGCAAGGCTGTCAAATCAAAGAGTTCTTATCTTTGTAAATCAGCCAAGGATGCACTCTGTCTCCACAAGCCCCGGAGACACACACACCTACCCCTAAAGACCTATTCAAGACTGTGTGGAAAAGCTGACAGAGAATCAAACAAATTAACTGAAGAAAATGTGAATGGAAGACAGTTTATTTGGAGATGTCTTTGGCTTTGAAGGAAGCCCTGGCATTTCATCAGTAGGATACATCCCTATCTCTGCACCCACCAGCTGTTGTATAAACACCAAAGAAAGGTAGAGCAGGAAGGGTTTGCCAAACCATAAATTAAATCTATAGCTCTTCTTCTCCACCCACTTCCTCATTTCACCCTTCACCCCTTCAGGATAAACTAGGAAGCGTAATAACTATCTAACATTGTGTGTGTGTGTGTGTGTGTGTGTGTGTGTTAGTCTTTAAGTCAGGTCAACGCTTTAAGACCCCGTGGACTGTAATCCACCAGGCTCCTCTGTCCGTGGGATTCTCCAGGTAAGAACACTGATGTGATGTGGGTTGCCATTCCCTTCTCCAGGAGATTTTTCTGACCCAGGGATCAAACCTGGGTCTCCTGCATTGCAGGCAGATTCTTTACCATCTGAGCCACCAGGGAAGCCCTGGTATGAACACTGGGGGATGTAAAAATGGAAATGATTTATAGCACGATACTAACTGCTTACAAAAAAACAATCTAAAATTGCAAAGGTCTGTCAGAAGAGGTAAGCGTGACGGGACTGACATATTTATTTGTACAGGAACATCAGTCTTCCTATGCCAGAGCCCTTTGCCAAGGGACAGTCAGATGAGGGACTGCAAAAGCAGGGAGGTTTAAGACACTAGAAGCCTTGTTTATTTCATTCACATTCTGCGGCATCCCTGTGATGTCATGGGGGGAAGAGAGAGCTCCAGGGATGTAATTTTTGAAGAACCAGATCCTATCATAAGTTTTCACTCACTAAATATGAGACCTCAGGGCAAGCCAATTAATCTCTCTTGGTCTCAGATGAATTCTTGGTAGAGGGAGGGGAGCTAGTAAGAGCCTCGTCTCCTCCCTACATGGTCCTGTGGGGGTCTGTGACGTGTAGGACCATAAAGAGAGTGTTGACAGCTAAAAAGCACTTAAAAAGTGAAAGTGCTAGAAATTGAAAGAATCTTTCTAAATGAATCCCTGCCTTGGCATAAACAAATTGCTTCCCAGGTCTGTTCCGTTCTTTTGCTTTTTGTTTGTTTTGGTTTCATTTGTAAAGTGACCAAAAACATCCTTTATTTTCCTCCTTTCCCTTTCCAAGATTATCCAGCCCCTATGCACAACCGCAGCAGATGTGAGAGTGGCAGAGAGGGGGAGATGAAAGAAGAGATCAGTAGCAGTAGGAAGTATTCTGCACCCCCAAAGAAATTCCAGCTGATTGCATAATTTGACATGCACCCACACCCTTGCTTTAAAGAGTAGACGACTGTAGTTGTTTCAAGTCAAAATACGCAGAGCCTTTCTGGAAGTACCATGGCTTGGGAGTTTTAGAATTTCCCTCTTGACTAACCCCATCAACCACCATTACGGTTTTTGGCATTCCTATTATGCTCATAAAGGTGGATTTTTCTTATAAGAAAATCACTTTTCGGTTACTATAGCCTAAGAAACATATCTTCATCCCAGCCTAGAACCTGTACTTCTTTTGGCTAGTCCATCACTGTCTCTTTGTTCTAGCTATTACAGATTTCTTCTCTGCTAACTGTACTATTGTCTCTTCATTGTGCTTGCATCTGATCTCCCCAATAGTTACATACTCCTTGAAAAAGAGTCTGTGCTCTCCTAATGTTCCTGTATTTCTGTACCTTATGTCATTCCCCCTCATGACCCTCTGCTCCACGAAGACCCGACCCCCACTTCTGCTGGTCCTGCCTGGAAGCTAGGACACAGAAGATGCTGTGCAGATAGTTACTGAATTAGCATCAGTGAAGAAGCCAAGGTTCCTAAGCTTATGCTTTGTGCCCAGGTCTATGTTAGATACTGAATAGGTCACACATGACATAAGCATAAGATGCCATCTAAATCTTTTCCACAGAGAAGTTCTTTAGGCTAAAGTGAAATAATACCAAGGAGACCTAGCTATGTCAGAAGGAATGGAGAACACTGAAAAATATGTCAGTAAATATAAAAGATCTACTAAGATTACAAATATAAACACACAGAGACTATTTGAGAGTTTAAAGTTTAAAATAAAGACATTGCAATGAGTTTATAACATATGTACACAGCATGTAACAACAGCACAAAGAGTGAGTGGAAGGGTGGTGATTGGAAGTCTACTGTGACAAGTTTCTTAAATTCTTCATGAAGTAAACAATGCATTTTGAAGACAGATGGCAGTAAGTTAAAGATGTATATAATAATCTCTAAAGTAAGAACCAAGAAGCACAACTAAAAAGTCAGCAGAAAGGACACAAAAGAGTACTAAAAATTATTTGGTTTACTTAAAGACAGAAAGACACTGAGAAACAAAGAGGAAAAAAATAACAAACGGAAACACCACCATGATACACAAATACAAACATTAATTAAAGGCACATACAATAATTAAAAGTAAATGGACTAGACATACCAATTAAAAGGTTGATATTTTCAGCTTGGATGAAAAAGCTTGGGGCAACTACATATTGTTTATAAGAAATACAATATAAAGAAAGGCAGACAAAACAGGGAAATACATACTGCTTCAAATACTAAGGGTAAGAAAACTGTTATGGTCAAAACATGACATGATTAAAGGTAGATTTAACAAAAGATATGCCAGATTTCTATAAGCTATAAAATATTTCTGAGTGAAATTAAAGAATATCTCAACAAATGGAAAGACTTTACGCATAGGTGGGACAAATTAATATTGCCTAGAAGTCAATTACCTCCAAACTGATTTATTGATTTACATAATTATAACCAGTATCCAAGCAAGATTTTTTGTGGACATAAAAGCTAGTTTTGAAGGATACATAAAATTATATAGAAAAGTAAAAGTGCTAGAATAGTTAGAACATCTTGAGAAAGAACAAAGTTGAAGCACTTGCTTTTCCTGACTTCATAACTTATTAGTTGCTATGTTTTGGCATTAATTGGTGAAATGGATCAAGAAGAAATGAGAGTTTATAAAGATAGTAATGATGACCCTGTATGTGAGACAACAAAAGAGACACAGATGTATAGAACGGACTTTTGGCCTCTGAGGGAGAGGGAGAGGGTGGGATGATTTGGGAGAATGGCACTGAAACATGTATACTATCATGTAAGAAATGAAGCGCCAGTCTATGTTCGATACAGGATATAGGATGCTTGGGGCTGGTGCACGGGGATGATCCAGAGAGATGATATGGGGTGGGAGTTGGGAGGGGGATTCAGGATTAGGAGCTCGTATACACCTGTGGCGGATTCATGTCAATGTATGGCAAAACCAATACAGTATTGTAAAGTAGAATAAAGTAAAAATAAAATTAAAAAAAAAGAAGCAATGAGAGAGAATAAAAGGTCCCTAAGTAGCCTTACACATATTATAAATAGTTAACAAATTTATGATAAGGGTATTAAAGCAATGCTGCCTGTGTTAGAATAATTTTGTATCACATGAAAAAGAAATAAATCCAGTACCTCTTTCATAACATATGCAAAAACTTGCTAAGATTGATCACTGACTTAAATGTAAAGCTTAAAATTCTAAAGCGTTCCTAGGGAAATTTAGTTGAATATGTTTATGGCCATGGAATAGGCATGATTTCTTAAAGAAGATACAGAAAGCACTTACTGAAAAGGAAAAAAATGATGAATCACACTTCATCAAAATATAACATTTCTGTTCATGGAAAGAAAATAGTCATGGGATGAAAAAAACAATAAAAAGACGGTAAGTGACTGTAGAAATACGAGCATAGAATGTAGAACCCACTACAAAGGTCAAACAAATTTAAATCAGATCTGGAAAAACCTAAGGACAGATGTGTCTAATATTGTGTTAAATTTTGACCCAGCTTAATTATATCTATTTGACCCAGTTCAATTATATTCCATCACTGACTTCAAAAAGAATATTCAACACTCAAAGCAGAGGTGCCATATGCATTTAAACTGTTGTTACACCCTGTTCAGCCTGTCTTCCTCCCTTTACTGCTGACTTCCTCCTTAACTCTTTGCAATCCAACCTCTGTATTTAAAGCAATAAATCCTGAATCTGTTAGGCATCTAACTGCCCAACCCATCATCCCCTTTTCAAGCCTTCTTGACTGCTCTAAGCAACTGAATCTATTTACATTTCCTCCATGAAAGTCTGTGTCTTCTGGCTGTTCTATCTGGCCTGTTCTATTGTTTCCTTCACATGGCCACCATGTTACTTGGGCTCATTCAGTCTCTTAGCTCAACACAAGCTGATGGCTGGGTCACCAAACTGGGTGGGGCCTAAGCCCTGCCATCAGGAATCTCAATTACGTTGCCCTGCTTCTCCCTCAATGTAGCCTCTCTCCTACTCAAGCTTCCTTTAAACACAAGCATGCCTGAAGTTCTCATCCACTCAGCTCTTATCTTCTGTAGTTTTCCTTCAGGGATTTCAACTATTCTCTTTGGAAAAGTCTTCTGAAAGTGAAAGTGTTAGTCGCTCAGTTGTGTCTGATCTTTGCGACCCATGGACTGTATGTAGCCCACCAGGCACCTATGTCCAGGAAACTCCCCAGGCAAGAATGCTGGAGAGGGTAGCCTTTCCCTTCTCCAGGGGACCTTCCCAATCCAGAGAATGAATCCAGGTCTTCTAGGTCTTCGGAAAAAAAATACACATTGTTTTAAGTCCATTCCAAATTCCACCTTTGCAAGAAAAATTCTCTAATTCCTCCTGAGGTCATCCATCCCTTAAAACTAGAAGTTTCTCCCTCTATTCTCAGGCCACACCATGCCTCTTCTAAGCCCTTTACTTTATTTTGTCTTTGAACCGTCTGCCTATAGTGTCCTCCACACCAGCCTGGGGCTTCGTTAGGGCAACGGCTGCTCTTGTTTAGTTCTGTCTCCCTGATGTCACCAGGCTTACACGGATGCTCATGACCATACTCAACATACTGTTGCCATAATGAGCTGAAATCTACACACTCAAGGAAAAATCATGACCTCAGCTCATCTTCCCCACCCTTCCAGTCTGTCATCCTTCTTTCTTGAAAGCCAACTTTAGGAAATAAGATTTGAAGAATCAAGAAATGAAAACAATTTTTTTTTTCATGAGACATCTCATCTCCCTCTCTAATTAGGCAGAAGATGATGGCTGTATTACTTCCTGGAAGCTGCCTATGATGAGAACTTAAGGGAATCAAAGCAAAGGGAGGAAGAAGGCCAAAGACATCTGTAATCCCAGCTCAATTTCCCAATCATTCCCTGTGTGACTTCAGCCCAGTGACTCATCTTCCCAGACTCAGTGAAATAATGTTAATCTTCTCTTGGATAGTAAGGGGGATACAAACAGGATTTTATACATGCCTAAAAATTTATAGTTTTATATTTTCCTTAAATACTCTAGTTCTAGTCCTAGTAATATGCCACCAGACATGGAAATCCAGTCTACATTTCCCCTTCCTTCGAGCATATCTATAAATGGAGTTTTGATACTATAAGTCATTATCAAAATTGAAAATATTGAAATGTTTCCTTCGGCCGCCATGATCTTTCTTTAAATAACATATTAAGAAAATGGCCAAACTACAAGACTGAGTAAGTCAGAGTCCTTGGGTTGTAGGAGAGAGGAAGAGAGTCCCCTTGGCAACGTTGCTGGGGAAGGGGATGCCCTGAGATCTTGCCTCAGAATTCTGGTGCTTCAGAGCACACCAGCTGAAAACCACTGCTTTAAATTCCTGTAGATTTTACTTTTATGACTTTAAAGAGTTTTCATATTAGACTTGACAAAGAACTCAGTATTATTCTTTGTGACAGTATGGGAAGGCCAAAGTTCAAGAACAGCTACAGAGGCAAATGGGCCCCCTGAATTCTGGGTGACACTGTGAGAAGCGTGCACTCATGCACGTGGAGTTTAGATCTTCCAAAAAGTGAAGCATGAAACTCCCTTATATGCCCCTGAAGTTGTGAGTGACTGCTGTTTTACCACTATTTTGGCCTTTGTGGATGCTGAATGAAACAGTGTAAAATACACATGACAAGAAGTGGAAAGGACCAATTAAAGATGCAAGTAGTAAAACTAGGGTGTTGGAATAATAGGTAGTTCATTCTGCAACAATTTTAAAAACAATTTCTAAAATTACTAATAAATCTTCCTATAATAACAAAGATATGTATATTATAGAAGCGTAGCAAAAGTCACACCAGTTTAAAAAAATTATTTTTGAAGTATCATATCAGTCTGGCTCTTGAATTCCCAGGTATCCTCCTTACTAAAATGAACCAAACCCAGCATAGCCCAAACAAACCCAAACAAACTCAGCCAAAACTAACTAAATCCAACCAGATTCAACCAAGCCCAAACAAATCCAGCCAAACCAAATTAAGTCCAGCCAAACCCAATCAAATCCCACCAAACCCACCAAGCCTAACCAAACCCAATCAAACTCAGCCAAACCCAGACAAGCTCAGCCAAACACAACCAAACCCAGCCAAACCCAGCCAAACCCAGCTAAACTCAACCAAAACCAACCACACCCAATCAAATCCAGCCAAACTTAACAAAATAACAAGAACAATAACAAACTGAGTTAAATCACAAGTGAGATCTCTTTAATTGAATATAATTTGCATTAAAAATTTTTTTCAGAATGTATGAGTTTTGGGAATACTTTTCCTTTTTAAGTAGGTATTTAGGCATAACAAAGATTTTAAAAAGATACCTCCAGAGAGCTTTCATAGTTTGGTTTGCTGTATCTTAGAAAGTTATTCTAGCATTTACTTAGAAAATCTCTGTTAGAAGGTTTAATATATATGCAAGGAAGCTTCAACTTATTTTTAATATGAATAAAATACTTGAAACTATAGTTTAAAGCAGATTAAGGTTTGCAACAGATGATGACTACTGGGACAAAGGACATTAAACTGTGCTTGGTATTGTGGGATTGCAATTCAAAAGGAGGAGAACACAAGAATAAGTATAGACACATGAGATCAGTTGCTTAAAATGAATGTGCCACTCATTAATAAACATATTCAAACAATGAACAATATAAGAAAGAATCTCTGTATGTATTCAGTCATGACTCATAAGCCGTTTTTCCTAATTTAAAGTTTTTGATTAAAAAATAGTCTTTCAAATGAAAGCTACGTCTCAAAATTCTGAAACAGTTCTGTATTATCGAATAATACACAAAGAACAGACAGAGATCACTCAAAACTACAAAATCTCTAAGTCTCATTCCTGCTATCTATCATTTTTTCTTTTACATCTAGTGATATTTGTTTTATGTTAATCTGTGTAAATTACTATGTATACTATTTTTCTTTGGATTATGACATAATAATTCATGAAAATTATTAGGAAAATACATGATGATGATTGATGTTAAGTTTACGATAACCTATTGCTTCTAAAATCAAAAAGCATGAGCATATTAAAAAGATTTTTTTAATAATATATGAAAAGAAAGGAGGAAATGGTCTTTGAAGACTCAGAGAAATGCAGAGACATTTGGATGTGGTTTAAGTATTACATAACCATCTTCATAACTCCCCTATCAACAAACTATAAAGAAAGTGAAGCTTTTTCATCATAATCTTTTAATTTTTGGAACTTACTTTCAAAATCCAGGAAAAAATGTGGGTAGTTTTCAATTTCCCTGGTAAGGACTTTGAGCAGGTTTCCCATCCCAGCAAGCCTAGGAGAGGTAACAGAAAACCAAACACCATTAGCAGTATAGGAAACATACTTCTTAAAAGGTTAGATGTTTTTGAATGATATGCATAAATACCATTGAACCCCTATAACTACATCAGAAGATCTAATAGAAAGTATTTTTATGCCAGGTGACAAGTGATAACTTAGCAGTTAGTTATTGTTCAAGGAATTGGGTAATGGTCATAGGAGGCAGAGTTCAGGTGTATTCTAGAATTTTTTTTTCCCCTTCCCTTTCACTAATCCCCAGAATCCTTACAGTTAATATTTCTTCCTTGCCTGATTTCTGTTCCATTGGTGTGGGAACATACCATGTTAATGGACAAGCAGAACAGTGAGGGCATTATTAAATTACCTATCCAGAAAGGTAAGTTTCTCAAAGTTCCCAAGGAAAAGAGTTTAGAAAACAGATTTACACTTCCAGGAGTCCCTTTTAGCCTGTACAAGAGGTCCTGTTTCCCAGGTAAGTCAGAGGTTCCTGCAATTTGACATTTCAATCGTTATGAGATTAGTACTTCGTGAAGTGTAAAAATGAAAAGGTATAACATACAAAAAGTTATTCTCAATGAAACCGCAGCCTAAGGCATTTGCAACAGTGAATGCAACCTACAGAGAAATACACATCTGTGACATATCTGCAACCCCAACCTGAAAGAATAGGGAAAATGTAGTTATTATTGATGACAGAGGATGAGAGGGTTGGGTGGCATCATTGGCTCAATGCACATGAGTTTGAGCAAACTCTGGGAGATGGTGAAGGACAGGGAAGTCTGGCGTGCTGCAGTCCATGGGGTCACAGTCAGACACAACTTAGCCACTGAACTGAACTGATTTAAATAAACAGCAACATGTCTACTCCTCTCAGCTCTAGACATTAAACCTTCTTCTTCAGGAGGCCATTCTATGTGAATGAATGAATGCCTTCATTCATTTTACACATATCTATGGAGCTGCGATCGGATGCTGGGTGCTGAAGGCATTCCTCTAACTCATGACTCAGACACCTCAGCTTGTGAGGGATAATGGAGCTCAGGGCTGTAACTGTCCATGCACATGGCTCCTGATAGTGTTTATGTTGCTGTAGGAATTAACAACAACAGCAAATGCCACCGTAAGAAAGATGTGGTGAAAGAAGAATACACAAAAGGATGCTGTGCATAAAAATATGTAACAAGCAGTTCTCTTGGGCACAGCAGGTGGTACAATATAGTCTCCATAATCCTCCCTCTGAGAGAATACTCACATTCACTTACAGATGTCATCCAAGGTCCCCCATGCCACTCATGTGAAGCTAGAAGGACTCAGGAAGGACTGCTTGCTCTCCTTTCTGTTTCCTGTTAGCTCTGTTATCCAAGGCAAGGCACTGACTCTCTAAGGCTGTTTTCTCGTCTATAAAAAGTTTTTGAAATGTATCTGTTTCATCAATTCATGGATATTAATGAGGTTAAAGATATAAAATGCCTAGCACAGTAATTTTAAGAAGTGCTCAAGACACAACATGTGATAATTACCACTGTCATCCTTATGATGATTATCTTAACGCCTTTGAAGACTTCCTCAGAATTCCCCCATGGAAGACAAACCAGAGAGGCGTTATGTGGCTCTAGGGAAGAGAACTACAGCCAATGAGGGAATAACGAGGAAGATCTTCATTCAATGTCGTGTGAAAACATTTCTCACCATTAGCGTTGTCAGACTATTGGGTGATTTGCCCTGTGAAATAGTGAGTTTCCTGTCACTGGTGGTGGTGAAGCAGAAATTTAAAATATTGTGAAAATGAGTTGGGCAGAAGATTGGGATATATACTTCTTCGACCTTGCCGATCTTGAAGTATATGAATATTTGGGCGTGCGTGTATGTGTGTGTGTGTGTGTGTGTGTGTGTGTGCCAAGTTGCTTCAGTTACGCCCTTCTCTGTGCAACCCTGTGGACTGTAGCCCGCCAGGCTCCTCTGTCCATGGGATTCTCCAGGCAAGAATACTGGAGTGGGTTGCCATGCCCTCCTCCAGGGGATCTTCCCAACCCAGGGGTCAAACTTGTGTCTCCTGCATTGACAGGCAGGTTCTTTATCACTAGAGTCACCTGGGCATGTGTACTCAAGTATATAGACACACAGTAGGAGGCAAACACCATGCTCCTCCTAACCAAAAGAATCTTCCCTCTTTTATGTTCTTACTGTCACTGTTTATTTTTTCCTCCCTTGTCTTGATTCGTGTTTTCTTTTAAAATATTTTTGAGCAAAGCCCTGTGTGAGACAGGTTCTGCCAAATTAAAACTCACAACTAGTGTAGTCCATCCTTGCCACTGGACTCACAATACTCACAAACCCTCCTGGGTCTCTAGGAAACAATGTGTTTCCAATTTAATGAACAATTCCAACTCAGACCCCAAGGCAAATCTTGCAGGAAGATGATTCTACTGTTTAGTAGCAGCCCTGACTTTCATATAAAATGCCTTAATGGAAGTTAAATATTCTTAATTTCCCTAGTTTTGTGCTATTAACATGTCACAGAGACCTGAATACGTTTAACTTCCTCCTAAAAGTCTGCCTTGTGTAGGATTTTACTGTCAGAGTTCCTGGGTGGGAAATACGTTAAGCCTTTAAAATTAGTAACAGGCTGAAACACACATGGAAATACATCCAAATATTAGCCGGTTGCAGAGTGCTATCTGTTCAGAAGGTTACTTAGGCTAGTTGGCTGATGTGGTCAAATATCTTAGATGTGATTCTAACAACAGCCGAGGTCAGTTAACTGGAACTATTCTAGATTTCTAGATGTTGGCATCTCAAACAGGGACTGTCTGGAATGATAAAATTGTGGGAACTTATGTGGCGTTATGGAATCTAGAAGACATGCATTTCAATACAAGTTTCTTGAACAGATACAGAAACAGTTCATCTCCTTCATGGCAAAAAAAAAAAAAAAAAACCACAACAAAAACTGTTCCCTTCCAAAGGGACAAGAGCATGTACATTTTATTGAGTGCCTACGGTGTGCCTGGCTCTGTGCTTGGAGCTTTCACACACTTAAATTCACTAAAACCTTACACCCACTCTTTGGGTAGCTACAACTGTCTTCATTTATTGGAAGAAAAGGAGGTTCAGATGGTTAAGTATATTTCTAAAGATGACAGGAGAGTAAAAGATGGAGTCACATTTGAACTTGAGGGTCTGGGAACCCAATGTCCACATTCTTTTCCCCACAAGAAGGAGCCCGAGGCTTCAGACCCTTCAGGTCCCTGGCTGAGAACGCTGAGAGTCCATGGTCTGCAGAAAGTGTCTGCAGGATAATACAGTACTGTAGGACTATGCTCCTTTTTCTGGGGACAGAGTCTACAGTTTCTGGTAAGATTCCAAAGCAGCCTGTTTCTCACTAGTCTTGCTCCACGTAAAGGGAAAAACAAACTTCTTGAGGAATTCATGCTTTCTGTAGGAAACCATGTCGGGGTGGAGTCTTCCAGAAAAGTTGGCTTCATAGAAGAAGTGAACTCCACCCAGGCATGAAGGACCCTGGGAATCTGTAATGGCAGAGAGGAGGCCCCCAGCGGGGGGATGAGGGGTGAGAAGGGAACAGCAGACACGAGTTGGGTGACTTCCCCAAACAGAAGGCTTATTCCTCAAGGTTTATTTACGTAATACAATTTTGAAATGGATCCTTTCACTTTTTTTTACAAATTGAAGCAGGGCGTTTCTCTAGTCCCGGTAGGAGTGTTAACAGTGTCTGTAAAGACAGCCTGCGTGTCTCTGCCAAGGGAGGCTCTCATGTCTTAGTGGTGATGATTTGGGATGTATACTGGTGTTTTCTATGACTACTTTCTTGGCTCTCAGCTTAAAACCACTTCCATGGGAGTTGGCTCATAGGCTGCTCAGTAGAAAATGATGACTTTCCTAAAGAAGTCGTTTTCTGCTAACACTTCAGTCCCAAAAATGAGAAGAGAAGCAAAACACAGACACCACACACACACACACACACACACACACACATGCAATTATTTTTTTGTCCTAGTTATAACTCTGCTCTTGTTTGGAAGAAACAATAGGATTAGCTATATTTCCAGAATGTAAAAGCAAATAAAATCAACCGGAGGTGATTTTTAACAAATGAGGCCATCTCTGGTGAGGAAATTTGTTTACTAGAAGTAAGACATAGCAAAACTCAAGTGCAGGGCATGGGCATTGCAAATTCTGACCTTTGTCTGTGTTCACCAACATTTCAATGCCTGGTTTTCATGATTAGAGAACAAGCACTTAGAAAATTTCTTTTGTAGCTACAACTATTGCAAAGGAGAATTTCTAAGCCAATACCACCTTTCATCAATAAAGAACAAAAAGTGAGAAAAAATAGAAAAACAGCCCTACATGGTTTTATTTTCTAGTATTGTGTGCATCACAATAAACTGTGGAAAATTCTGAAAGAGATGGGAATATCAGACCACCTGACCTGCTTGAAAAATCTGTATGCAGGTCAGGAAGCAGCAGTTAGAAATGGACATGGAACAACAGACTGGTTCCAAAGAGGAAAAGGAGTACGTCAAGGCTGTATATTGTCACCTTGCTTATTTAACTTATATGCAGAGTGCATCATGAGAAATGCTGGACTGGAAGAAACACAAGCTGGAATCAAGATTGCTGGGAGAAATATCAATCACCTCAGATATGCAGATGACAACACCCTTATGGCAGAAAGTGAAGAGGAACTAAAAAGCCTCTTGATGAAAGTGAAAGAGGAGAGTGAAAAAGTTCGCTTAAAGCTCAATATTCAGAAAACGAAGATCATAGCATCCAGTCCCATCACTTCATGGGAAATAGATGGGGAAACAGTGGAAACAGTGTCAGACTTTATTTTTTGGGGTTCCAAAATCACTGCAGATGGTGACTGCAGCCATGAAATTAAAAGATGCTTACTCCCTGGAAGAAAAGTTATAACCAACCTAGACAGTATATTCAAAAGCAGAGACATTACTTTGCCAACTAAGGTCCGTCTAGTTAAGGCTATGGTTTTTCCTGTGGTCATGTATGGATGTGAGAGCTGGACTGTGAAGAACGCTGAGCGCTGAAGAATTGATGCTTTTGAACTGTGGTGTTGGAGAAGACTCTTGAGAGTCCCTTGGACTGCAAGGAGATCCAACCAGTCCATTCTGAAGATCAATCCTGGGATTTCTTTGGAAGGAATGATGCTAAAGCTGAAACTCCAGTACTTTGGCCACCTCATGCGAAGAGTTGACTCATTGGAAAAGATTTTGATGCTGGGAGGGATTGGGGGCAGGAGGAGGAGAAGGAGACGACAGAGGATGAGATGGCTGGATGGCATCACTGACTCAATGGACGTGAATCTGAGTAAACTCTGGGAGATGGTGATGGACAGGGAGGCCTGGCATGCTGTGATTCATGGGGTTGCAAAGAGTTGGACACGACTGAGTGACTGAACTGAAATGAACTGAAGATGGTAAAGACTCAATGCCTCTACTAGAGAGATGGGTTTTCTTAGCATTTTGAGTGAGCCCATACCTTCCAGCATCTACAAATTTTTTAGCATCCCTTGTACAAAAGTTTAAGAAATCAAAGACTTAGATTCTTTTATCTATAACTCCATAGTTTGGAGATTAAGAAGCTCTGTTGAGCCTAATATTTTTTCTGTAACATAGTTATTAACATATAGTGAAAGTGAAAGTGTTAGTTGCTCAGTCATGTGTCTTTGTGACCCCATGACCTATAGGACACCATGTGCCTCTGTCCATGGGATTCTTCAGGTGAGAATATTGGAGTGAGTTGCCACGTCCTCCTCCAGGGCACAGAACCAGAACCCAAGTCTCCCCCAGTATAGGCAGATTCTTTACCCGTCTAAACCACCATAGTTCAGTTCAGTTCAGTCGCTCAGTCACAATGACATATATTTATATAACATCATATCTTTGTCAAAGATGTTTCTGGACTCATTTATCCTCAACATGAGCATGTGTCAAAGGCAGGGAAGGTAATATTGGACCCATGTTACAGATGAGAACTTGTGGATCAGGTACAATAAATGTCCTTTTCAAAGTCATCCAGGTGGAAGTCCCAAATGTCATCAGAACACGTTACACATTAGAACTGGGGCCATCTTTTTAAAGCTCTTGTTTTAAGAAACAGCACTTGCTCCAGGACATTCGTTCAAAGAAGGGTTCAGAAGAGAGGTGTCCTGACTGTCAATCTCTTGCTCTGTCTACTAATGCAAAAAGTAAATGGGACATCAAGTTCATTTTTAAAAGACATTAAAATATAAGGTGCAGCATGTCGCTGCCCCTGGAGAGTTTCTGCTCCATGCCAGTAGGGTCTCCCCGGAACATGCTAAACAGCTACTAAACAAGGACATCCCCACTGGTGATTCACTGCTCTGGACACACTTCTCTCCTTCCTTGTCTAGATTATCCTAATTCAGACGCCCGCAGAGCTTGTCGGGCGCCCTACAGAGAGCCCCAAAACTGATCCTCCTAATTCCAGTCTTATCTCTCGTCCATTCATTTCCAGCTTTCTAAACACAAATCTGACACTGTTCCTTCCTTGCTTAATATACTTCCAAGACTCTGCAGGACCCGCAGGATACAAGGCATGCAAATGGGTGCATTGGGTCCAGAAACCCTGGCCCGCAGCCTCTGCCGGCTCCTCTGTCTCCTCTCTTCCTCTGGGCCAGTGGGCCCAGCACCCGTCACACCCTGCACTCCTCAAAAGCAGCCTGCCTTCGTTGCCTCAGGGCCCTTGCCCACATTGCTCCTTCTGTTTACAATTACAATGACAGCTAACATTTTAAAATGATCTGCAGGCCATAGCAATGAGAGCTTTTCATGTATTATCATATTTTAATTTTCACAACCACCATATGAGGAAGCAACTGTTACTATCCCAACTTTAGAGATACAGAAATAGTCTTGGAGATTTAAAAAGTTTCTCAAGCCCCAGAGTCATAGAGCTGAGTCTGGACTCTAATTTCATCTGACCTCTAAGCACTGGCCCTCGACCACTGCCTCCCGGAATTTCCTTTCAAGTATGAGTTTGGAAATAAGGGCTTTCAGAAGGAATCGCCTAAGTCTTCCCTCCTCTTCAACTCCAGTTCAAAGAAAACAAAGCCCACTCCCTCGGGTGAGCTCTGCTTCTCTTTGCTCACCTAACATGCCGTTTTCACTGTGTCACACGGCCTCCAGTGTGGATAGTAACTACACACTTTCTACCCAGCTCTGAGTGTAAGACTTTCTTGGGCAGGGCTGGTTTTACGCCTCTTCGTATGCCCAGCACTTAGCACCAGGAATCAACACACAGTTATCACTGGCAAAGAAATCCTTAAGACTGTCCTGTCCAGTGATTCCAAAGCAAAATGAGGACAAAAGGCTACAACATGAATCTTGCAGAAAGCTGAAATTATGCAAACAACTCTAGGCTACAGTGTTTTAATTTACTTTATAAGATGATAGAGATAGTTACATCTGAAATCCCGAAGTTTATTTTGAAATTTTACAGGTTTATGAAATTCAAAAGACTAGAGACCATTAACCTTGTCAATTACTCGGCCGGGCTGGGGAGCTGAGCTGCTGGTCTCTGCTCTGAGGATGGTGCCTCCAGGGGCATCTTACGACCTGCCTTACTTAGTTTTACCAGAAGTCTGACCTCCTAATTCCAATGGAGCCTTGAGATTTCCCCACCTGAGTGGTGGAAAGAAGTCCAGTTCTGGCTTTCGGAGTGTTTCTGGTGACTGGATGTGATTTTAGGAGGGCTATTAAGACAATCTGCTCTTCAACCTGATCAGTGAGGTTCACAGTTGGTGAAATCTTGACAGCAGCCGAGGTGGCAGCTGATGCCAGTGACAGAGGAGGTCTGCAGGCGCCCCACACCACCCCTCAAAAGTGAGTGACCCCTCTGGCTTGTCTCCCATGAACCATCCAGGGAGACAGCTGGGAGGGCAGAGTACAACCCTGATACATCAACTATTCACACAACTCGGGGATACTTTCTCCTAGTGATCACGCAACCCCATCATACACCATGTATACTTCCTGACTGTTTTGAATGATAAGCAAAACTGGTTGACTATCAGCCTATATCAGGTACAAAATAGGTGGCTTAAAAAACTACTTCTCAATCAAGGGAAACGTACATTTCTTAAGAAGCACCTGTTTTTCTGGGAGGGAAAAATGTACCAACGAAATGCATGGAAGTAGTTCAGCCTGTAAATTCCAGGAGACTGAATCTGCTAAACCAGGTTAGCGATTTGAGATAGCTGGGCTGGGCTGGAATTCCCCGCCCCAGCTGCCGCTTCTGCAGTGAATTCGTAACGTTCTCTGTTCCATTGCCGAATGTGGTGCCAAGAATCCAACAGATGATTTCATTCCAAGACGAAGGAGGGAAACTAGAGTGAGTCTATTAAGCACTTTCATCTGACAATAAAAATGAGTTAATGGCTAAAATGTGTTTTTGAAACGTTTTAACACCACAAGTAATGGCACTCAAATGGGAAAATGCCTTGAATATTCTCATCCATCATTAATACCACGGTGTCCCTCAAAAGGGCTGGGCATTCCCAGTGGAATATAAGCTGCTAGAGTCGAGGTGTAAGGCAATCCATGGGAATTCTCCAAAAAAATATCCAGAGACCATTACGGAGCAGAACGATTAAGCGCAGGTTTAAAACAGTCCTTTCAATATCTGAGTTCAGTTTTCTAAAATAGACTATTACCTCATCAGAGCTAATTTCCCCATAAACATCAATATTAGCAGCAAAAGTCTCCAAGAAATGAGGGCAAAATTAGATTCTTTTTAGGGAATGAAAGTCAGTGTGTTCCCCTCTGTCCCAATTTCCAGTCCTAGTGAATATGGAAACAATCAACCTGCTTCATTATGGACCGGCCCACCACTGGGGCATCGTTAGTGAATTTGTTCCCTTCCACTTGTGAAATCAAGAACCTGGTGATGGGGAGACTGCTTGATGAGCTTTCCCCTTCCCTAGAAAGAAGGCTGACAGTCGTAGCCCACTCAGCAGTGGTAGTGTCCGTTGTTTGGTCGTGTCGGCCTCTTTACGACCCCAAAGACTGTAGTCCATCAGGCTTCTCTGTCCACTGGATTCTCTAGGCAATAATGCTGGAGTGGGTTGCCATTTCTTTCTCTAGGGGATCTTCCTGATCCAGGGATTGAACCTGGGTCTCCTGGATTGCAGGCAGATTCTTTACCGTCTGAATCACTAGGGAAGGCCACCCAGGTCACTTTCCAATTTCCAAGGGAGAGTGACCCCTGCAGAAGACCACGGCCCGGAGCTCTAGTCTTGGAAATGTCTTCCACGGACTCAGTGGTGGTGGGAAAGCTATATATTCCCTTTCTCAGATGGCTTTGCTTCAGTTCTAGAACCCAAAAGGGAACTCAGGGAAGTGGCCCAAAATTTGGGCTGCTCTAACAGGCAAATGATTTCAATTAAACAGACTTGAGTTTCTCTTGGATTACAGATCTCCTTTTCCCAGAATTGCTTCTCGGGTACTTAAACCTACAGAAGCCAGGCTCCTGCTACTCAGAGCTGGGGCTGAGGACAAGTCTTGCCCTGCATGCTGCTGGCCAAGCCCTCCCTCCCTGGGATGCTGGAGGACCTCCTTGCACCCCCTCATCTCTGAGTGGTCCGTCTTCAGTCTCCACTTGCTCCACCTAACCTTTCAGTGTCTGTCTCCAATGACTGTCCTTTACACCTTTTCTCCTGCTCCCAGGTGAGACTCCCTGGACTGTGATTTTCATTCATACGCAGAAGACTTCTCAACCTTTAGCTCTAAACTGGACCTCCCTCCTCCATTCCAGGCTGGTAATTCTAAGGGAATTTCCTGCAAGCATAACAATTTGGGAAAGGCCCTGACATCCTTAAGTTCTGCTCTTCCCAAATGTCCTCCTCCTTCCCTGTTGAAAGAAATACCTCATTGCCTAATGAATTATAAGCCAACAACCCGAGTGTCCCCAAGATTTCTGCATCTGCTGCCCACCTTAAACCCAGTCTCTCACTAAACTCTATCCAGGTACTTTCCACATTGACTCGAGACTTGACAATTATCTAAGCCTTTCTCGAGGCCCTTCTCCTGGTGCAATCTCTCTCCATCATCTTTGGTCACTATCTCAGGCTCTTTCTTGTCTTCCGCCAACCAGATACCCCAAGCACCTCGGATTACACAGCAGATTCTGTGCCCATTACAGGAAATGTCCTGTGTAAAATGCACACTGGTGAACTAAATTTCTTCTATTTCTGCAATCTCACAATCTAGCCTTAAAAAAAAAAAAGGCTTTGCCCCAGTCCCAGTCCCTGTCTGGCTGGCTCTCATTCCATAGGCAGCTGGTCCACACATCTGTACCTGAGGTCTCTTTGCCTCCATATTTCATTGCTAAGTCACTTCAGTTGTGTCTGACTCTGTGTAACCCCATAGAGAGCAGCCCACCAAGCTCCCCCATCCCTAGGATTCTCTAGGCAAGAACACTGGAGTGGGTTGCCATTTCCTTCTCCAATGCAGGAAAGTGAAAAGTGAAAGTAAAGTCGCTCAGTTGTGTCTGACTCTTCATGACCCCATGGACTGCAGCCTACCAGGCTCCTCTGTCCAGGGGATTTTCCAGGCAAGAGTACTGGAGTGGGGTGCCATAGCCTTCTCCACCATACTTCACTATCACCTCTCAAATGAGGGCACTGTCAGGCATGGGGCTCATAGATGGAGGTCTTTCTGGGAAGTGAAAGCCCCCTGAAGAGTCCCACCCCTCCCAGAGTCAGGGACTGACCTGATTTGTAAGTCTAGGGTTTCAGACCTTGAACTTTCTTAAATGGAGGTTGACCTGTGCACCAAAGGAGACTTTGGAGTTGACTCGAATATCAAAGCATTAGAGGTATTACCTCCCAGTTCAAATTTATTGGGGGTTTTATAGTTTATAGTGTTGCTCAGTTGTGTCCAACTATTTGCCACCCTATGGACTATAGCCCACCAGGCTCCTCTGTCCATGGGATTTTCCAGGCAAGAATATTAGGGTGGGTTGCCATTTCCTTCCCCAGTGGATGTCCCCAGAGATCGAACCTGGGTCTCCTGTGTTTCCTGGGTTGCAGGCAGACTATTCACTGAGCCATCGGGGAAGCCCAGGGTTGGGGGAAGAGGATGTCAAAAATTACAGAAGTACCAACAAGTCAACAAAAACCATTTCATATATTGAAAACCTGAAGAATTGGAAGCCAAGGAAGGGCTGGTGGGATCTATCACATCTCAAGCTCATCCTAGGGCCGAAAACCTCCTTTGAAATCTCAGAGGCTGGAGGGGCTCTGCTTTGGTCTCCAGTTTCTGGAAGGAGTAAGTATCTTGATTTCACAGTACCTTTCACTGCAAACCAAAGTAAAGTTTTAAAATAAAATCCTTTGTTTGAAACCCAAGCAAGGGGTGAAGACCATCACTGAAGGCTGGGACAGGAAAGGTGGGGTGGGGTAGGGGTGGGGTGTGCTGAGTTCCTGGAGACAGATTCTCCCCTACAGGGAGCTGCTTCTCAAGGTGACACCCTGGCCTGGAGAGATACCAGGAGCCGAGTGAAAGGAGAAAAGCACTTTCAGTGTAAGCACTTCCCAAGCTGACTTCAGAGGTGGATGGGTGCAATTTTTCACCTGGTACTAAAACCTGATCTGAATCGCTCTTTCAAGTTCCAGCTCCTTGGAACATTCTACTTCTGTCACATCAGAACACATGGTGCCCAGAGCTCTGGCCTCGATCTTGCTTCTGTTTTTTGGCTAATGTTGCTTCCTTTGCTTGGTAAGTCTTCCCCTCCCCTCGGCCTGTGGAGGTCCTATCTTTCAAGGCCCAAATCAAACATTTCCTCCCAGAAACCTCCTCCCTGACCTCCTGGCCTTGCTGTGAATTCTTTCAAGGGCTGTGTCTTCTTCATCTTCAGAATGTTGCCCCATTCCTCCTAGTCCACTCCTCTCTCCCTTCACCCCTCCCCACCCAAACTCCAAGCCGGGGGTCGGGCACACAGCCTCTGCACTGATGGCTACTGAAACAGAATGGGAGTTTCCCTAAGGAGTCACTGCATATCTACAACCATATGATTGTCAGCTGCAAACAAGACCAACAGAGGAATTGCTGTTCAGTCCCTCAGCCGTGTCTGACTCTTTGTGACCCTGCGGACTGCAGCAGCCCTGTCCTTCAGTTTCCTGGAGCTTGCTCAAACTCAAGTCCATTGAGTCAATGATGCCATCCAACCATCTTGCCCTCTGTCATCCCCTTCTCAAACAGTAAAGAATCTGTCTACAGTGCAGGAGACCTGGGTCAGGAAGATCCCCTGGAGAAGGAAATGGCAACACACTCCAGTATTCTTGCCTACAGAATCCCATGGACAGAGGAGCCTGGTAGGCTTTAGTCCATAAGGTCCATGGGGTTGCAAAGGGTCAGACATGACTAGGAGACTAACAGAGGAATAGGTGGGAGAAAATAAGCATTTCCCGAACAGAGCTATTGTGGGGGGCTTGACTCTGTTGTCTTATGATCACAGATGACTTTGAGAATCTAATGAAAAGCAGCCTTCTTAGAAAAATGCACCTATGCTCAGACCTACATGTTTCTTCACATGATTCCAGGAAGTACAACACACATGAGGAAACTCAAGAGTAGAAATCTCTCATTTATTTTAAAATCGCCGATTCCATCGGTATGGGCGGCCAGGCCGGGAGACAGTTCCAAGTGTGTGGACAGTGGACGACGCTGAAAAAGAAAAGGAGTCCTTCAGTGGCAACCGCACAGACTGTGGAGACTTTGGGCAAGTCCTGCACTCTTCTGTTTTGGGGAAATCTCTTTTGTTCGCTTATTTTTAAGATATGTATTTATTTAGGCTGCCCCAGGTCTTCAGTGCTGCATGAGGGCTCTAGTTCCCTGACCAAGGGACTGAACCTGGGCCCCCTCCATTGGGAGCGCAGTCTTAGCCACTGGACCAAGGGAAGTCCTAGGTTTTCGACTCTTTTGAATCTGAGATTTCCTCATCTGTAAAAATGCCCATCATAATAGTTCCCAGTGTCGTTGAGTGAGATAATGTACAGAAAGCAACGAGGAAAGCATCCGGCATGCCGCTAGCCTCCAGCAACAAATGGTCGTTTTCTGCACCTCCTGCCTAGCATATGAAAAAAACTGCAACCACAATGCAAACAAGTCATTTCCCTTTTAGCCATAAATTCTGCACGGCTGCTTTGGAGCGAGGGAAGAAAGCGCCTGAGACCACCGCCTCGGCAAGGAGGTGAGGCGGGCGCTGCACCGCGGCTGCGGGCGCACTCGCGTGACGATTAATCATACAAGAGCCCGTTGATGACAAACACAGGTCACTCCCTTTGCATGACAAGGCCTATGGGTCTACAGAGGCCCATTATCCGCCCCTCCCCCAAAAAAACCCAGAGCATTGTGGGCGACGCGGGCGAAGCCGAGTGCACACACACAAGCGGACATTGTGAGGCTGTTTGCACAACCCCGCGGTGCTCCTCGCGGATTTCCTGCCAAGGAGACATTTCCATCTCGCGGAGGCGGCTGCAGACGTTTGCTCATTCAATATGGCTTCAGGCCGCCGGCTGCGAGAGCCGAGGGCGTGGCGCCCTCTGCCGGCCGTCCTCGGAACGTCAGCCTGGGAGGGGCGGAGGATAACGCAAGCCTTTCTCAGCATTCCATCCAGCCTCTTCTCTCCCTTCTTAAGGACAACGGTGCAACGGGCATGAACTTTGGGGTCTGGAAAGCTTTTAACATGAGCTGCCTGCAGGTCCTTGGACGAGCCCTGTCACCCCTCAGGTCTTACTTTCCTAGGTGGAAAATTCAGCTCTTATTGGGCTACACGTGTTCAGCCACTCAGTCGTGTCTGCATCTCTGTGACTCCATGGACCGCAGCCCGCCAGGCTCCTCTGTCCATGGCATTTTCCAAGCAAGAATACTGGAGTGGATTGCCCTTTCCTCCTCCAGGGAATCAAACCTGTGCCTACTGCATCTCCTGCATTAGCAGGTGGATTCTTTACCACTAGTGACACCTGGGAAGCCCCATTTGGCTGTGGCAAGCTTGAAAGGATATGACATATACACTCAGCCAGTGTGAAAGAAATACCTGTATTCCCCCTCTCCACCTGTCTCCAGCAGGGTGGGTACTGTCATCTGATCTCTGGAACTAGGAAAGGAAATCAAGGGTGACATCTTAGCTTAAACTGTGGCCAGTGTTCAGATGTGTTAAGAGCATGTAACTTATCTTCCTGATGTATCATCTCTTTTTCAAATTGTTCTTTCTTCCTTGCTTTACAGTGTGTGTTTCTTGTTGCAATGACAGCCTAGACATGCGGTATTTTACCCAGCATCTGAAAGGCCCCGTCTTCCGGACAAGTTCCTCAAAGGTGGGGGACAAGCTGACAGAAATACTGAGCCAAGTTGTCCTTCTTAAAGATAAAAGACTTCTTAAACTGACCTGATGTTGAGCATAGCAACAAAAATACAAACTTGAGTTTGAATCCCAGCTCAACTATTTATTGGCTGGGTGGTCTTAATCTCAACTATTTATTGGCTGGGTGGTCTTAATCGATGTATTTAACAACATTGACTTACCCTCCCAGAATCAGAGCTTCAATATGAGTAACACAGAGATGATTTCAACCTCTTCAAGGCTGATTTTTAGAAATAATGACACAACATATATAAATGGCCAGATGCATTAATAGTAGTTGCCATAATTCCTCAAGTGGCTCAGTGCTAAAGATTCCACCTGCAATCCAGAAGCCATAGGGGACTCAGGTTTGATGCCTGGGTTGGGAAGATCCCCTGGAGAAGGAAACAGGAACCCACTCCAATATTCTTGCCTGAGAAATCCCATGTACAGAGGAGCCTGGTGGGCTACAGTCCATGGGGTCGCAAAGAGTCAGACACAACTGAAGCGACTGAGAGCATAATACTATTCAGTTCAGTTCAGTTCAGTCGCTCAGTCATGTCCGACTCTTTGTGACCCCATGAATCGTAGCACGCCAGGCCTCCCTGTCCATCACCAACTCCTGGAGTTCACTCAGACTCATGTGCATCAAGTCGGTGATGCCATCCAGCCATCTCATCCTCTGTCCTCCCCTTCTCCTCCTGCCCCCAAGCCCTCCCAGCATCAAAGTCTTTTCCAATGAGTCAACTCTTCGCATGAGGTGGCCAAAGTATTGGAGTTTCAGCTTTAGCATCATTCCTTCCAAAGAACACCCAAGACAGATCTCCTTCAGAATGGACTGGCTGGATCTCCTTGCAGTCCAATTGACTATCAAGAGTCTTCTCCAACACTACAGTTCAAAAGCATCAATTCTTCTGTGCTCAGCCTTCTTCACAGTCCAACTCTCACATCCATACATGACCACTGGAAAAACCATAGCCTTGACTAGATGGTTACTATTGTTATTTTTCTTGTTTTAGTCACTGGTCTTAGTGCTGCCCTTCTGGCCATGAAGAAGAATTTCCCTTTCTGACACAACTATTATCTATCTGATGGCTTAAAATACCATGTTAGAAGATGTATGCTGATGACTTCCAAATTTATAACTGTCACCTAGACCTTGATCCCTTTGCCTGAACTCCAGACTCATTTATCTGATTAACTGCTTGACTTCTAACAGACACCTCATGTGTCACACATCCAAAATTAAAGTTTTTATTTTTCCCCTAAGAATCTGCCCCCTCTCCAGTCTTTCCTCTTTCAGTAAATGGCATTTCCACGTCTTCAGACACTCATTCTAAAAACACCTGTGTCATCTTTGACTTTTCTTTCTCTTATACCCCGTATAAGCTAACAAATCCCATCAGCTTTCCTTTTAAGATACAGCTTGAATCTGAACATCTCTTGGACATGAAGGTGTTATCAGAGTCCTAGACCAGTCCACAAGCCATCCCATCTCTTGCCAGGAGTATCATACTCACTTCTTAAAAGATTTCCCAGCTTCTAATCACTCATAAAATAGATAGCAAGTGGGAATTTGCTGTGTGATAGAGGGAGCTTTACCCAGTGGTCTGTAAAAACCTAGAGGGGTGGGATGGGGTGGGAGGCGGCGGGGGAGGGGAGTTCAGGATGGAGGGGACAAATGTATACCTGTGGCTGAGTCATGTTGTATGGCAGAGGCTAACACAATATTGTAAAGCAATTATCCTCCCATTAAAAAAACCTGAAAATAATATATATATTTTTAAGTTCCATCATGTCACTCCTGTGGTAAAGTCCCTTCACTTAGAATAAAACACACAATTCTCATCATAATCACCAAGGCCTGAGGCAACATTTCCACAGGGTAGCTCATTGCCTGCAAGTCCTCATTCCATTGCTGGCTACTCACTGCTTCCGGCCTCTTCCCTTTTCACTCTTGAACTTAACACATGAGTTTCTGACACAGGAGCTTTGCTAATCTTTAGGCCTAGGATGCTTTCCCCCAATATGTCTGCATGGTTTTTCTTTAGGCCTCTGTTCAGGGCTTACTTTTCGGTGGAGCTCAATCTAATCAGTCTCTCCAACATCATACTTCACCCGACTCCCCACTCACTGTTTTTATTTTTCTTTTTAATCTCTATGGCCACTGACATATACCCTCCAGCTCCTAGATGAGGGCCTGACACACAATAGGAACTCCATACCTAGAGTGAATGAATGAAGTCATCAGTTCAGAAGCACAACACTCCCATGACCCCTTGGAGCTTCTCCCATAGAAGATATGTTTCTTCTGCTAGGCTCATGGAAGGAGAGGCTCTCAGGTCATCTGTTATTTCAGTCAGACAGTTGTTTGTGTTTTGAACTTTTTGTTTTGTGTTTGAACCCCAATTAGGTCTTCCCTGATAGCTCAGTTGGTAAAGAATCTGCCTGTAATGTAGGAGATCCCGGTTCGATTCCTGGGTCAGGAAGATCCGCTGGAGAAGGGAGAGGCTACCCACTCCTGTATTCTTGGGCTTCCCTTGTGGCTCAGCTGGTAAAGAATCCACCTGCAATGTGGAAGGCCTGGGTTCAACCCCTAGATTGGGAAGATCCCCTGGAGAAGGGAAAAGCTACCCAACTAACAGTGTTGTGATAGTCTCAACAGGCAAACGGTGAAGGGAGTCAGCCATACATATGCAGGTGTCCATTCTCCCCCAAACTCCCTTCCCGTCCAGGCTCCCACACATAACACTGAGCAGAGTTCCCTCTGCTGTGCAGTAAGCCCTTGTTATTTTCCATTTTAACTATAGGAGTGTGTCCGTTAGGTCGGATACTCTAATTTGGATAACAAAAAGGGAGAAGTAGTCATTCTAGGGGATGGGAAAGTGTGTGGTCAGTGAGCCTGGTCCTAGTAAGGAACAGTATGAACCTCTAAAACAGAATCTGTGTTTTGGGGGAAGTAGAGGAAGAGACAGGAGAATCTGCTGAGGACTGATTACATAGGAACTCTGAATCCAGAAGGCAGAAGCAAGGACACTCCTGGGAAGAAATGCAGCTTGGTGCTTGAGTGGGTTAAACGATCACTGTGTAATCCAGGGCCTGAAGGTCATGGACGCTACCATGACTGTGAAAGTGAAAGTCACTCATTCATGTCCGAAGCTTTGTGACCCCATGAAGTATACCGTCCATGGAAGTCTCCAGGCCAGAACACTGGATGGGCAGCCCATCCACTGGAGTAGTACAGGGAATCACTGCCTCTTGTCCTAATCTCTTTTCAGCCATGTGTTTACCACAAGACCCTGGGGAGGGTCATCTTCCCCTTCCCAATGCCCCCACCCCCAGCTCTAGCTCTGAGTCTCATCCTCATGGTCTATAGCCCTCTAGGACTGGCTAGATGACCGGAAAACTCCTCCTTGCTCCAGCATCCTGAGGTTTTCATGCAGAGAATGTCCAACTATTTCTAAAAATGTATTCAGGCAACTTAAAGTCAAACCAAGGGCTAAGTTAGTTAGAAACAGGATGAGACTTCCATTTAAGAAACAGAACTGTGTGCCGACTGTTCTTCCACAGAGCCTCCCTGGTCTTGGTCCATGGAGCCCTTTGGATTTCCAGCTATTTGGGAAGGATGGTGGGGACAGCTTCCAAACACTGGAGAATGCAACACGCTCTCCGGAAACTGGCCATTGCTGCAGACAGAGAGTACTTCTAGAGTTTACCTCTGAGAAAAAGCAGTAATTCAGAAATCAGGTAGAATGCCTAAATGACCCAAGAGAAATTATTCTCAAGTCTTTGTATATTTCTGAAGCATCAAACGTCATGATGTATGCAAATGCACTAACTACAACTAGGGTCTTCCCTAGCAGCTCAGTGGTAAAGAATTCGCCTGCCAATGCAGGAGACACAAGTTTGACCCCTGGGTTGGGAAGATGCCCTGGAGAAGGAAATGGCAACTCACTCCAGTATCATTGGCTGGGAAATCACATGGACAGAGGAGCCTGGTGGGCTACAGTCCCTGGGGTCACAAGAGTCTTGTACATGACTTAGCGACTAAACAACTAATTTTCATACATAGATAAAGTGGCTCCCAAAGTACCTAATAAGGCAATGCTTAGGCAGCTGGGTTTCATCTATCACGTGTATTCAAAGGTCTAATGTGATCTTTAATTCAAACTTTTTTCCTTTGGAATTCCAGAAGCAACTGACAACCTGCCAGCCCTTGAAGCCCAAATCAGGTCTCACTACAATGACGATAATAGTAAAATTGTAACATGAAGGGAGTGGGTAGGGGATAATCTGAAAACACCAAAGCCATGTCCGCTGACTTTCAAAAAAATTCCAAGAGATGGTGAAATGATGCTGTTAACTGCCGAGACTTTGGAAGTCTACTTACTTTGCCCAGGAAATGGCAGTTGGAACAAGTAATTATTTCTTTCAACATGTCTAGAAATTACCGGTTACACTGAAGATTCTGGGTAGTTGGCAAAACTCTGTTGGTTCTGCTGAGTGACCTGTCCACCTACTTTTCACTTCACATGTGACTTGATTCAGCCGATGCCCACCTCCACCCAATGCAACATCCCTCCTCTCCTTTGTCACAAGCTCCCAAGTTAGACCTGACCTCTTCCTTGTTCTGGTCCTAATTGCACTCTGTGTATCCCGTAAATATTTCTATCAAAATATAATATTCTTATATGTCTCATGAGCTTCCTGAAGGCAGGTGTTAATCAGTGGTCCAGCCTCCATACCCAGCACAGCCCCTAAGAGAGGACAGGAACGTTGGCACATAGTCAGAGAAGGAAAGGCACAAAAGTCTGCTCTTCTTAGAGCCTAGAGCTACATAAGCCATGGCCCCTGCAGTGGCCTGGCAGCAGAGAGAAGCCATGTTTAAAGGTGGCTATCAAGGCCTTCCCTGGCAGTCCAGGGGTTAAGAATCCACCTTTCGATGCAGGGGGTGCACGTTCAATCCCTGGTCCAGGAGAAGCCAAGATCCCACATGCAGCGAGGCAACAAAGCCTGCACACTGCAGCTGGAGAGCCTGTGCATTCTGGAACCCGCGCTCCACAACAGGAGAAGCCCATGTGTGCAACGAAGACCCGGTGCAGCCAAATACAGAGAGGTGGCTACAAAGGCTGGAAGGACCTGGGAGGGCTTCCTGCAGGAGGGGGCCGTGAAGTGGAAGGACAACTGCTTACTCAGTTGCCAGTGGGCCTTTGGTAGCTGCAGAGGTCTGGGGTTGGGAGGATGGGAAGCCCCAAGTCCCCCATGGATGAAATGACATTCTCTGTAGATAGAGAAGAGAGGCCTTTGGGGTGAAAGCTGGGCAGAGGCCTGGCTGTGAGACCTGTTGGCACATCCATCTTGGGGTATGATGAAGTCGTGGGACCAGTCTTCCTAGGTGGCATTTAAAACTGCTACAAAGATGGTTCTCTGCCAAGCAAACTTATGTTCACCACCAGCCAGGGACAAGTGCCGCTGCTGGTGCCAGTCTGGGGCTGGTCTGGGGCAGGGGCCTGCCCTCTGCTCCTCCGCCCCGCTGGGAGCCCTCTTCCAGCACCTTCTCTAGGTCTTGCCATTCTTGTTCACCTGTCTGCCTCTCATCCTAAAGGACAGGGACCGGGACTGACTCATGTTTGAATCCAAAATAGGCCGTTCAGGGAGTACATATTTCCGAACACATGGAAAAGTGAGTGGACAGAAGAAGGTGTGGGTGCCAATGTCTGTATGCAAGGAGCTCTCACCAGAGTGCTGGGCATCACCTTAGAGCAAGAGGGAAGGAAAAAGGAGGGGCCACTGGGAGAGGAGGGAAATGTGAGCAAGAAGGAGGAATGAATGAAAGGCAGAAAGGGAAGAAGGAAGAAAAGAAAGAAGGAAGGGGAGAGGGAAGGGAAAATTGTTCCCCTCACTTTCACATCTAGTCTAATAAAGATGTAATTGGATTCAGATTCCTAGGGGTCACATCTTAGGTCTGACAATTAAAAGAAAGAAAACTTGAGTCATCAGAAGAGCAAAATACAGCCTCGGTGATGCCCAAATTAACTTCTGAAAAGACATCTCCTCCCGCAGCTAGGAGGAGTTGGCCAGTGAGTCACTTTCACAAAAGGTGACTTGTGGAGCTGAATCAGCATCACTGGGAAGCTGAGCTGGGAGAAGTCCAAGGTCAAGGACAGATGTGGCAAAGGAATAGTGTCTCCTCACCAAGTGGGGGTGGAACTGTACCGTGGGATGCTCTGTGAAATAGAAGTTCTGGCAAGGCAAGAAGGCCTGCATTCTGAAGTGGTCCTCACTGCTCTGGGCCTTGGAGCGGGTGGGCTGGCAGTGGGTCCCATCCCAGGTAAGTCCTGGCCACTACTCTTCATTCATCTTTCCTGGTAGGGATCAGTGTGGGCACAGAGGACCCTGAAGACTCCCAAAATGACATCACTCAGCCCCCTGCTTCCTAAATCCTTATTCTCAGATAAACACGATTAATTAGCAGCTCCTGATGCTGCTAAGTTGCTTCAGTCGTGTCCGGCTTTGTGCGACCCCATAGATGGCAGCCCACCAGGCTCCCCCGTCCCTGGGATTCTCCAGGCAAGAACACTGGAGTGGGTTGCCATTTCCTTCTCCAATGCAGGAAAGTGAAAAGTGAAAGTGAAGTCACTCAGTCATGTCTGACTCTTCGCGACCCCATGGACTGCAGCCTACTAGGCTCCTCCGTCCGTGGGATTTTCCAGGCAAGAGTACTGAAGTGGGGTGACATTGCCTTCTCCAAATTAGCAGCTGCTGACCCTCAGTCTTGCACTCAATGCCATTTTAAGCACCGTCCACAAATAATCTCACTTAATTCTCACAATAACTTTCCAATGTAGATAAGTAGTTGGCTTTCGGGGATACTAAATCTAGGTATTTCTGCCACAACCAAGAGCTTTTCTTTGGGCAAATGTAAGAGCTTGCAGTTAAGTACTTTCTCCACTAAGGGGGCGTGCTCATCTCCCGTTAAAGGTGCGGGTCAGGCTTCCCTAGTGGTTCAGATGGTAAAGAACCTGCCTGCCGATGCGGGAGACATGAGACTCAGGCTCTGTCCCTGGGTTTAGAAGATTCCCTAGAGAAGGGAATGGCTATCTACTCCAGTATTCTCGCCTGGAGAATTTTGTGGACCGAGGAGCCTGGCAGGCTGCAGTCCATGCTGTCACAGAGTCACTGCTAAGAGACTAACACTTTCCACAAAAGAAGTTTGTCCTTTTCACAAAACAGACAAAGCAAACGGATCAGTTTCAACGCCCTGAATATATTATAAATGTTGCTCCTCTTGGTAGTAAAACGGGCTCACATTCACAGCTGTGGCACCCAGTGCTCACTGAACAGATTAACTGACTTCATTCCTGTTCACGGTCACGTCAAAAGCACTGGTCTTGACTACTTTGCTGGAAATGGAGCTGAGACATTTGGTGGGAAAGGAAAATGAATAGATTCACCCATTTGGCTTAGTAAGCATCCTCCTTCCCAGCCTCTTCCCCTAAATTTCTCAAATTACCTTTTCCACCCAGGGAAACGTGTCTGGCGGCTGAATCAACTTGACTCCAGTTGCAAAAGGGAAAGAGAGAGAAAAAGAAGGGAAGAAAGGAAGGAAAGAAGGGCTGAAATCCTATCCAAGCTGATCAGAATGAATTCCGACCACTCATTTTCATGTAACATCCGCTTAAAATTATACGGCGGATCTGGAAAAATCTCTGGAAGCGTAAGCCGGGAGAGCAGGAGATCCTCCGTCAGCGATCAGTCACCCCACCCTGTACGTATAAATAGAGGCAGGAGGTGTGCAGGAGTAGAGTGTTGTTTTCACAAAGGATGCTCCAGCAGGAAACTCGACATACACAGAGGAGTTAGCAGAGGGACTGTGGAACTTCCCTGTTTGGGCTGATCCAGCAAGACCACAATTAAACCAAACAAACAAGCTCACCAAGTTTATCTCCAGATTTCTGTTTAAGCCCAGCCCTGCTCTTGATGACTCAACCATGCGCTATCCTGGTTTAAACTTGACCCTGCAGCCAGAGTTCCCAGGCTGGTGTCTGTGGCCACAAACGACTAAATTTGAAAGATGTACCCTGCATGTGCTCCAGGGTTGTCAGCTCTCACAGACAGATCAAGTATTGTTTAGGCTATTCCTAAATTCCACTTGAAGATAGAAAATTGCTAACTCAAGCACCAGGTCAGGGGCTGCTCTGCAGTTCCTAGCAGCTGAGAACCCAGCTCAACACAGTAATCCCAGGTCATTTGGTGGAGTGGAGGGCGGAATGTGGGAAACACACTGAAGAGATAGTGGAGACGCTGGCTCCCCTTTCACTTACTAGCCTGTGGCCTTGGCATGAATCTGACCCAGGTGGTAAAGAACCCATCTCCCGATGTAGGAGACATGAGAGACACAGCTTCAATCCCTAGGTCGAGAAGATCCCCTGGAGGAGGGCAGGGCAACCAACTCCAGTATGCTTCTCTGGAGAATCCCATGGACGGAGGCGCCTGGATGGGCTACAGTCCATGGGGTCGCACAGAGTTGGACACAGCTGAAGTGACGGAGCACGCGTGCATGCACGCACTAGATTACAGATGTGAAGTTCCAGTGTCAAATCTCCCTTTCCTCCTGTACATCACAAGTAAATGGTTGTTTTAGGGTTGACTGTCTTAAGATAAATGAAACCAGGGGTTCCCCTTGTACTAGCTTCATATTCATTTTGTTTTAAGGGTAAGTTCATTTATCAACAGCCCCCTTTTGCCCCCACCACCCGCCGCCTGGCACAAATCACAGCACAAAAAGTAAGCAGGGATGGCATTCAGTAATCCCCCACCTCGGACCAGGTCTTAGGCTGAGGGCTTGTCACACAGGGTCTGCATCCTGGAGCCTGGGACAAGAAGGCTAGACAATCTTTACTGCTGCCACTTTTCACAATGCCTCCCATTCTCCTGGCCTCAGTTTACTCATCTGAAAAAAAGGATCAGACAGAAGCAAGACCGAGTGATCTCACAGAACCCTGTAAAGACAACTTTTATGAAATTTCCAAGGCAGAGCTCTCTCAATAAATATTTGTTAAAGTAACAAATAGAAAACCAGGTGTTTAAACGCAACACTTACTTAAGATAAAACACACACACATACCAGCAGAAAACAAGCAACCCACTGTATGCAGCAATTAGTCAACGTGACTCACTAATATTTTGTCTGTCACTGACCAGGCCACTAGCATCTTTCAGAACCAACACCAGCAGCTCCTGTTCATCTCCAACTAGGCTCTTAGCAGTTCAGGGCCGTCTTTACCAAGGTGTGACCCAAAAGATGCCCAGGGCACACACGGCCGGCGCCCCCTTCCTACCCTCTGCCTGGGGAGCCGGTTGGCATGGTGACGCCTGAGACATTCTTCCCTTTCACTCTATTATCACTGTGTGAGATCTTGCCCCACAAGAACAGAGAAATCCTGAGGGTGAGGTCTGATGTCAGGGGAAAACAAGCAAGTCTTTGTCAGGCCGTTCGAGGAGGAGGCTCAGGCCAGGCTCTCCAGCCGCACACAGAGGGGCCTGTGCTTGCTCTGCCCGGAGCCGGAGGCCCTTCATCGGGGCATCCTGAGTCCTCTTCCTCGCCTGACATCGGAGCTGAGCATAGTGGATGGATTTCCACTTGCCGAGCAGGTATTTCACACCAAAAGGGTTTAAAGCAGAGCTTCCGCTCATAGCCACGCCAGAAAACTACCCACAAGAAATCCACCCTACTCAGCACAGTAGCCCCTTCCCTATTCATCCTTAGTCAGCTCCTCCATCCTTATCTCCGCCTACTTTCCACTCCCCCCGACCCAGGCTCCCGCCTCCATCTCCTTGCTACTCCCTTCTCTCCAGACTCCCAGCTCCTCTGAGAAGCCACTTGGTTCAAGGAACTCTCCAGCCTCTGGTCTCCTACGAGGCTTCACTTGTTCCACAGGACAGAAGGAGGTGTTGCACACTCGTGATGTCTCACTGTGTTTATTGTGTTGCTGAATTAGCTTTGAAATGCCATCATCTAGGAAAAGTTCTGCTTGGGGGTGGGGTGAATGGATTTCCCCTGGTGGCTCAGACATTGCAAGAATCTACCTGCAATGCAGGAGACCCCAGTTTGATTCCTGGGTGGGGAAGATCCCTTGGAGAAGGGAATGACAACCCACTCCAGTATTCTTGCCTGGAGAATTCCATGGACAGAGGAGCCCGGCAGGCTATAGAATCCATGGGGTCACAAAGAGTCGGACATGACTGAGTGACTTTCATTTTCACTTTTTCAAAGGACAAGTTCTGCACGCACGAGATGCCTAATAAACAGCCATTAAATGATTGAACCCACAGCTCATCCCAGAAACGGAATTGAATATTGAAGTGAGGTTTTAGCAAGGAGATCAAATCAGTCAGTCCTAAGGGAAATCCACCCTGAATATTCATTTGGAAGGATGGATGTTGAAGCTGAAGCTCCAATATTTTGGCCACCTGATGCAAAGAGCCAGTTCCCTGGAAAAGACCCTGATGCTGGGAAAGATTGAGGGCAGGAGGAGAAGGGGACGACAGAGGATGAGATGGTTGGATGGCATCATCGACTCAATGGGCATGAGTTTGAGCAAATTCCAGGAGATGATGAAGCATAGAAAGCCTGTGTGCTGCAGTCCATGGGGTCGAAAAGAGTTGGATATGACTGAGCGAATGAACAACAAATTGCCCCTGGCTAGCAGCAGGGTCAGGGCAGAGAGAGCGGCCTGGCAGGAAGAGGAACCTGCGGGCGCTGATGGCCAAAGCTGCGCCCACATGGACGACTCCACAAGACTCCTCTCTCCGCCAGTTTGCAGCCTGCTCCTGCCTCTGGCTTCCTTCCTGCTTTCCAGGTCAGCTGCAGACTCCCTCCTGGCACTTCTGGGCTGGCAGCTTACAAGTCCCTGGGGAAGAAAGGAAGCTTACCGCCAGGGCCAAGCCCAGCAACTTGAACTTCTCTGGGCTGGAAGACTGAGCTGCAAGGAGGATGGGGGGCTGGAACGGGGGATAGAACACGGGAGCAGCTACACTGAGGCTCCTGGCAGAAGGCTGGGACGACAGGGTGCAGCTGAGCCCTCTGTGTAGTCCATACTGGCTCGGCTGTGCTGGTTCCAGGGCTGGGGGAGGCCCTTCATGAGGAAGTGGGGACTCTCATTTCTCACCTTCTAAAGCTTCCTGGTGGTGATGATGCGAAGTCGAGTCCTATACAGGGGTCCTGTGGGACTACCGGGGAATTCAAGGACCCTGCTTGGGGATAAGTTCAGAAACAGGAGTTGGACAATCAAGCCCAATACCTTCCTAGTGATGATGGAGGAGGGCAGGGGTGTCCAGGGTCAAAGGCGTGTCCATACCAGGCCTGGACTAGAACCCAAGTTCACCCTGATGTCTTCCTTCATCCTATCCCTCCTTCCCTTCCTCCCTCCTCCTCCTCCTCCTCCCTCCCTCCCTTCCTTCCCTCCTTCCTTCTTCCTCCCCCTGCACAGCAAGGCATAGTATGTTGCCAGCACCAGAGGGATCTACAGAGGATTTCCGGGCACACGTATCCCTGACTCCACGATGAGTTTCCGCTGCAGTCTGAAGCCCTATTTATAGGCTTCCCCGGTGGTGCAGTGGTAAAGAACTCACCTGCCAATGCAAGAGACATGGGTTTGATCCTTGGGTTTCGAAGATCCAGGAAATGCCAGCCCACTCCAGTATTTCTTGCCTGGGAAACCCCATGGACAGAGGAGCCTGGTGGGCAGCAGTCCATGGCGGCACAAAGAGTCAGACTCGACTGAGCGTGCAGGCACACTGTTCCCTGTTCATAGACAGGGTGACACACAGCATGGGGCTGTGGGAGAGGCACAGGCAGAAGAGGGCCTGAATCCTGACCAGCTGATAGCTGCGGGCCTTGGGCGAGATGCTTCCTGAGCTGCAGGCTCCTCTGCCGTGGCCAGGATCCAGATTCCCTCCTGCCGTGCTTCTGAACATACAAAACCATGACCCTCAGCGACCTTGGCACATCGGGGATGTGTGCACGTCAGCAAGGTCAGTTCTCACCTGCATCCATCTCCAGACAGTAAGCGTGCCTGAAGGTCATGGGCACCAGGCTCTGAAATTCTATATAATATGAATGTGCACACACTTGTATGTTGGCTTCCCAGGTGGCATGGTGGTAAAGAATCTGCCTGCCAGTGGAGCACCCAAGAGATGCAGGTCTGATCCCGGGGCTGGGAAGACCCCCTGGAGTAGGAAACAGCAACCCACTCCTGTGTTCTTGCTGCAAAATTCCTTAGACAGAGGAGCTTGGCGGGCTACACTTCGTGGGGCTGCAGGGAGCTGGACACAACTGAGGGACTATGCATGCATACACATACATGTAAATACAGGCACTCTCATATATATCAGACCCATTTACACATGAGAATGTGCATGTACATAACATCTCTATCTAGATTTTTTTCTCTACAAGAAAGATAAGACAGATAGTTTCAAAAATCTCCTGCCTCCTACTTTCTACTTCTTTTCTTGGTCCCCTTTATCCAATTCTGATCACTAACAATCTCCATGCAGTCAGAGAAGGGATGAACTCAAATTAGTCAATGACTATTTTTAGTTTTTGTCGGGAATGAGGTGGGAGGATGAGGAGGTAGCAACTAATGCTTTTTTTCAAAGCAGAGCTGAGGCATTATCTGTGCTACTTCCTCCCCAGCGTCATCACGGAGGAATGAGTGTTCACCCTTATTTATAAGAGTGCTGCTTTGTACTTTCTCCCAGCCCCCAACTCCTACTCATCCTTCAAAACCTAGCTCACATGGCCCCTCTTGGAAGAATTCCCTGACTTGCCTGAGCAGAGGGCAGGCTCCCTCTCTGCACCCACATCACTTTGCTTATGCTGAGGCTCTTGCCCACCATCTGCTCCCGTTACTGTTGGCTCCTCTTTGTCAGGAGCTATGAATTACTTGAGGGGCTGACTGGGCTTGATTTGTCTGGATGCTCCCAGGCCTAGCATGGTGGCCAATGCATTGTGAGGGTTCAGGTATTGTCTGTTTAATGCATGTGTACAATTCCATTCACCTGCTGGGAAAGACTGAAGGCAGGAGAAGGAGTCGATAGAGGATGAGACAGTTGGAAGGCACCACCTATTCAATGAACATGAGTTTGAGCAAGCTCCGGGGAATCGATGAAGGACAGGGAGCCTGGCATGCTGTAGTCCATGGGATCCCAAAGAGTCGGACAGAACTGAGCGATTGACCAACAATGACAACAGTGATTCTAAAGAGAACACTCTTATTTTAGTGCTTAACAGAGAGCGAGGGTTCAGAAATGGGTATCACCACTTGCTTACTGACTAGAAAAAACAGATTGAGATCTAAATTCCATTATTTCTACTAGAACAGTGTGGCCTGTTGCCAACCACTCTCTCCCATCAGAGACAAGACTTGTCTTCTAGCCATTTCCCAGGAATCTGTGCACCAAGACGCAGGTGCAGAGCCAGCAGCACTCAGCATTCCCAGGGACCTCGTGGTGGAAAGGCTGGGTACCCTTACAAGCATCTCATTCAGTTCATCTGTAAGAATCAGCTTTACAGCTGAGGTATGATCATATCTATTTCAAGGAATAGATATAAAATCAGCACTTTACAGAACAGGGAGTCAAATAAAAGTTGACCCTTTGCTTTGTAAAACTTCCTCATCAGGTCCATCCATCTTCACTTAAGGTTCTGTTACCAGCTCTGAGCTGTCCTCAGAATTCACCCAATCCTCTCGGCCTGACATTCAAGGCCCCTGGTTAGTCCTCCCACCTTCTGTCTCTGAATGAGTCTTTCTCGCTCAAACTCACCTCACCTTCACAGCCACAGGTCCTCCGAGAGGCAGCCCTTGTGTACGCCTCTCTTCTGCCTGAAAATGCCCAACCTTTCCCTGAAGTTTCTCGCTCTCCCTGCTATTCACCTGGCAGACTACTCCTCTCACTTCCAGGACTCAGTGGAGATAGCATGTCTCTAGGAAGCTTCCTCAGCTATGCCCCTCATTCTACTTACATTCTCCCAGGGACGGGGAGCTCACTACCTCAAATGCTCCATCTCTTGGCTCCCTCACACCCACTCTCATCTGATAAGTGGTATGCTGTATAATTACTAGCAGGCTTCTCAGGAAAACCATAAACCACCCGAGGGCAGGGATTGGATCTCAGCATCTTTTCCCCAGGTGTCTAGCACTGGTACCAACACAGAATAGGCATTCACAGGTTTGCTGAATGGATTGGTCCTCCCTCAACCCAAAGGCCAGGCTTGGCAACAGTCTAGGTGAATGAATTCCAAGAGAATTGGTACCAGCGACTTGCAGGAGGTACCAGCAGAAAATTCCCACTCTGGCAAATTGCTTCCAAAGTAACCAAATTTGGACAACTGCTCACTTGGACTGATTTATCCATGCATATTCTGCAAGTAGCCTTGAACGAGTGCCTGGCCACAGGCTCCTAGAACGGGGCCAAGTCTCATTTATCTCCAGAGTCTCACTACTGAGTGCCCAATGCAGGTTTGGGAATGAATGGTGAGCACTCTATTGGGCAAGAACATCCATCTTAATTTCTACTGCAGGATGTTTTAGGGATGAGGCCCTTGAGATATTCTGGGGAAGAGGGAAGAAGGGTAGAGGAGGCTCCGGAAAAGTCAACCACAACGTTAGAAGACCAAGTCTTCCCAGTGGCTCACAAGGTCCGCACCGCCTGCCCACGCCTCCTGTCCTCACCTCCTTCCTCTGTCGCTCGTTCCCTCTGCTCCAATCCTATTGGCCACTTGCAGTTCCTTGTAGCCCAAGCACATCCCCACTTCACAGCCTTTGTTCCCACTTTCCTTCAAGCCTCCGTCCCCAACTTTGTTCGGATCCTGCTCCAGTGACACCTAGTCAGGGGGCTTCCCTGGTATCCTGCCGAAAACAGGAGGCTGGGGGCTGCAGGCGTACAAGCACTGCTATCACTCTGAGTTGGCTTTATGGTCATTATTTTTGCTTTATTTTTCCCATAACACTAAATACTACCTGGGATAATATATGCTTGTTTATTTACTGACATGCCCTTGATCCCATCAGAATGCAAGCTCAAAGGGAACAGGAATTTTGCTTTGTTTTGTACAGATCTCTAACCCCAAGAATGCCTCTGCTGTGTAGACATGCTCCATTCATATTTGTGGAATGCATGGATGGCTGGATAAATGAATGCCCCATTAGAGCTAACAGTTAAGGAAGAAAACCAATGTTGTGGGCTTGGACAAACACGTGCTTGAAACCTAACTGTCTCGCTGAGGGGCCAGGAAATCTGCCCCCAAATCAGCTGATCCCAGCTGTAAGGACATTCGTCTGGATCTTGGAAATACGCTGGTCTGAAGTGGGAAAGCTGCTGGCAGTGAGTTAGTTTTCAGCTACTATCTGATGGGACAAAGGATGTACTTAAGAGGCTGGGAGGGTGGTGAGATGTAACAGAGCAAACTTTCAAATGGTTGAACCGCAGAGGGCTGTCTGTCAAAGCTAGAAGAGGGAAGGCTGCTACTGAAGAAGAACGCTGAAATTGAGAGCTGTTAACAGTTCTCTTCTTTACTTGTGTGTGTAGACTAACCTGTCCCTAGGGTTTTGGACACAGGTTCAAAGGGAGCCCAATGGGGGCTCAAAGCTATATTGAAATACCTCTGAATAAAGTTGACCAGGGAAAGAAGCTGACATTTTTGGGGGTTTACCATCAGCAAGAACGCACGCCAATGCATTATCGTCTCCTTGGAGCCTAAGCACAAGCCTTCAACACACCTGGACTGTCCCCATCTTACGGTGAGGAAAGCAAAGCTCAGGAATTGACGATGATCTAAGCAAAAATCACTCAACCAATAAATAGCAGAACTGAGACGTGAAATCAAGTCTGTTTAATTTCAAAAGCTCTTCTTCCTTCCCCTGAGTTATGCTACAATTCAGGGATCCCTTGGGCGAAAGAAATCTTAAGAGGAAGAAAGGCAAGGAGCACAAGACAAATTAATTCCCCTAAGAATGAGAATCTGGTATAAGGAACAAGTTTGGGACAAAATAACCCCAGAACCTCAGGACTGGAAAATACCTGAGAAATCATCTGGCCTTTTCTTCTGTATTGTCAAGCTTTATGAAATGCTTCTGATTTTGCTTTTCAGGGAAAAATCAAAATATGTAAGTAAAAAGAAGAGCTTTAGGAGAAGACAGCAGAAGGTAACAGCGGCAACCACGGGCATGTGGTCATCACGGTGTATTGTCACCTCCTTCGTGACTGCTGACCTTGGATGTGTGGGTGCCCTGGGCCAGCTTAAAGGAGGTGCACTGATACCCCACAGTCCCAGCAGACAAAATCAGCAGATCTTAAGTCACCTGGGAAGAATGTCAGCTTGTGTCAGGCCCATGTTCAAAGAAGAAGTTCCAGTAGGTGTGACCCTCTCCCCTTCCAGGCAAGAAGAAAAGTATCCAAAACTGTCTGGGAGGTGGTGGGAAAGAAAAAAACCGCTGTGCTGGCGATGAGGGGAAGAGGCAAGGGGACCAGTACTCTGTAGTGGTGCACGGCGGTGCCAAATTTACCTCGAAATTCAGCTGGTTTTACCTCTTAAAATGTTATAGCAAATGAGACACCAGCCAGGCCTCTGGCATGAGACTTCAATTCATGCCAGGTCAGCTACTTCTCTCCTTGCCGGTCTTAATCTGGATGGCCAGGATGGGCAGAAAGAAACCCTCAGATGGATTCTGTAGGGACAGAGCAACCTACCATGACAGCTCTGAGCTTCTCCCCTCCATGTTTCAAGCTCTTCTGTTTCTTGCCTAGACACTCAGAAGACTCATGTAGCAAATGCTCCCACTCAAAATGCAGTTATAGAACCCGGGGACAGTTCACCACTTCAGAATGACAGCTACTTTGAAATACACATCAGTTCTTCATTATATCCTTGTTTTTTTCTTTTTCTCCTTGTACATGTATGTGGTGTAAGGAAGCATGACTTCCATTCAGAGATGAGAAATCTGGCAGAAGGACCATCCTTGAGACTTCTGGCTGTTCCGGAAGCCCGAATATCACAGATTCTCTGCACTAAAAATGCTGGTCATCACCGTGCTGTCGTCTAAAAGCAAAGACAGTTGTTTCTTACCTGGAGATCTCTCCCGTGACTCGGAGTCACCAATCCAGGCTGATGGAATGAACCAGATGAGCAGCTGTTTGGCCAAGACAAGTCTGGCTCCCCAGATCAGGGCTGTGGCCCCTGAGAGCCTTGTGGTTTCTCTGTCCCTGGTGAGTGATAATCTGCAGAAAGGGAACACAAGTCATGTTACAAGAAGAGACCATTTCCTCTTCTACTCTGGCCATAACACATTCATTTATGCAGAGCAGAGAGAGCCCCAGAATCACCGATTACCAGGGACAGAAGAAACACAACAACCTTGTCACATGTAGTTGGGGAAACTGAGGCTCAGAGAATAAAAGAGCCTCACTCAAGGGTCTTGCCACTTGGAGGGAGACTCCAGATCAGAATGTGTCTCTGACTCTTTGGCCTCTGGAATTTTAAAACAAATTTTTAAAAAGCAGCCACATGACCCATCTGACTTCTCAAACAAGTGGCCATTGACCCTGAATGGAACTCTCTGTTTTTCTTTTTCTTTTTAAAACAGATTTTCCAAAAGAGAGGTGGCACTTTTTCCAGAATGCTGTTTTTGTAGTTTTTGTAGTATTACCCCCTGGGAGCTGAATGAGTAAAACAGTCCACCTCAGGCATGTGGCTGGGACGGTTCTCCATGTTTCCCATTAGAAAAATACTGTCATGGAAGAGAGGGACCCATGAGCACAGTGGTGGGTGGACTTGTTTATTTAATCAGAGTCGTCTGTATAACCAGCCCCTAGGCCTGCTGAGTCTCTCTCTCTTTGTCTATCTGTCACTACGTATTTCAGGAAAACACGGAAATACACATGGACTCTCCTCCCATGAATGTCATCCATTATGTGATTTTCCCCCCTTTTTTTTTATTAAACCATAATTGATTTACAATATTGTGTTGGTTTCCGGTATACAGCAAAGTTATTCAGTTATGGTGGTGGTTTAGTCACTCAGTTGTGTTCAACTCTTGTGACCCCATGGACTGCAGCCTGCCAGGTTCCTCTGTCCATGGGATTTCCCAGACAAGAATACTGGAATGGGTGCCATTTCCTCCTCTAGGGGATTTTCCTGACCCAGGGATCAAACCCACATCTCCTGCACTGCAGGTAGATTCTTTACCAACTGAGCTACCAGAGAAGCTGATTTGTTATATATATATAGACATATATGTGAGAGTGCATCCATTATGGTTTATTACTGGATGTTGAACATAGATACCTGTGCTACACAGTTCAGTTCAGTTGCTCAGTCATGTCTGACTCTTTGTGACCCCAAGAACTGCAGCACGCCAGGCCTCCCCAGTCCATCACCAACTCCAGGAGCTTGCTCAAACTCATGTCTATCGAGTCAGTGATGACATCCAACAATCTCATCCTCTGTCGTCCCCTTCTCCTCCCACCATCAATCTTTCCCAGCATCAGGGTCTTTTCCAAAGAGCCAGTTCTTCTTCATATCAAGTGGCCAAAGTATTGGAGTTTCAGCTTCAACATCAGTCCTTCCAGTGAATATTCAGGACTGACTTCCTTCAGGATTGACTGGTTGGATCTCCTTGCAGTCTAAGGGACTCTCAAGAGTCTTCTCCAACACCACAGTTCAAAAGCCTCAGTTCTTCGGTGCTCAGCTTTTTTGTAGTCCAACTTTCACATCCATACATGACTACTGGAAAAACCATAGCTTTGACCAGACAGACTTTTATCAGCAAAGTAATGTCTCTGCTACACAGTAGAACCTTATTGTTTCATTATGTGATTTTTCTGAACACTGTACATTTGGACAGCCATTCCTCTATGTAAAACATCAAAACCAAAGAAGGAATCCCACATTTATGAAGCAAAGGATTCACAGCATGTGAATCTTATAGATATAGTTTCCTAATTTATCCTCAAAAACTTCCCCTAAAGGTACCATGAGCTCCATTTCCTAAAAGGTTAGACCTAGAGCTGAGTTGGAGAGAACTAGAATGCCCTGCAGAGTCATAAGGAAAATTCGGTGCAGAATTAGGCGTGGACTCATCTCTGACTCCGAAATCCGTTTTGTTCATCTAAACTGGACTACAGTTATTAGGCCAAAAACCCTAGGAGCGGTCTTATTTTCCAGTGTGTTAGCCTGAAGGCAGGCGAAAGTTCTCCGGCAGCTTTAATGCTATCAGGACATGAAGGGTTATTCTCGTTATACTCTCAGGCAGACAAGAGGTCTGAAGGGCCCTGGCTTCCTGTGTGCTGCCAACCAGGGCTCACGTGCCCCAGAGACGCTGGGCTGGCCCTGGCCCCGAGCAGCCGGAGGGCCTGTCCGGAAATCATGATTATTAACGGCCGGCCTCTGTTCCTGGTCTTGGACAACAAGGGACAGGCTAGAGAGATGGTGGGGGGGTGGAGAAAGGGGAAGAAAAACAGGAAGTGGTGGGGGAAGGGGAGGAAATGATAGAGAAAACACAGCAAGTCCTGCCTGATCAGAAAGGGATTTCTGAGCCCTGCATTTTGGGAAGCCACATTACGGCGGTAGTGGGGTGGGGAGTCGGGGGATCGGGGCCGGGCCGGGAGAGATGTTAGTTTCCTCCGCGTTTGGGGTTGTGCCCATGAATTCCCAGCAGAGCACAGGCCAAGGAGAAGGGTGCCTGCCACGGGCGCTGTGTCCCGGGGCACCTGACTATAGGCCTGGAGAAGGCGGCCTTCTAAAGAAGAATCCGGGAGACCACCCCTCTCACCTCTTGGTTGTGGCTGAGGCCAGATGTGTCACAAAAGGACCCGGGAACTTTCGAGGCAATCAGTATCAGGGGTGTGATCCTGTCCCCACCCCGTCCTGCTCAGACGGTCTCAAAATTAGAACCATTTTCATGTGTTTGATTAGGATTTGGTCTCTCCCAGTGGGGTCCGGCAAGAATCACACTTTCTTCTATCGCAATACTAAGAGAATCAAGGCCAACAGAATGCTGGGTCTCCTCCACACCATGAATCTAAGTACTTCCAGAGTCTTTTCCTACCATTTTGTTCACTTTACTTAATTACAGACGCAACAAAAGTCCCCCAACTCCCACTGGGCACCACTGAGGCTAGCAGTCACCTGGTAAGCTGAACAACCACACAAATAGAAAGCTAAACTAATAACCTGATCACTGTAATATCAATACTAACAATACTTTACAGGATCCGAATGGGTTCTAGCGGGTAGGCAGGGAACACAGAGGCTCCTCAAAGGAAAGTCCTAGATACCAGTCCAACCCACTCCAGTGGTTCCCCAAACTCGTTGTGCATCTAGACAAGCTGGAAAAAAATAAAAATAAAAAAACAGTGCAGCCCAACCTGGAATAGGGGCCAAGCTTCTGGAGAGATCTATGTCATCACTGGCTCTGGCCCACAAACCAGGATTTAGATAGCTTGGATCCTCACCCAGCCCTCACAAGGTCCCACCTCCTTCCATCTTGTCCATTCAGTCACGGAGACCCTCCCAAGGAGAAGCCTGCTCCAGGGTTCCGGCCTAGATTCTATAAACTACTCCCCCACCATCCAAATAAACACAGAGCAATAAAAAGCAAGCGTATCTTTGAGAGGAGTCCAAGCTTTCTGAAGCGATGGCTGGCGGTTTCCTGTCTGAGTCACCCACAGGCCAGAGATCCATCAGGGAGCACAGAGTCAAGTGAAGAAAGACACTGACAACTTCTGCCTCTGGTCCCAACCAGCAGCCCAACCTCACAACATCGGGTCTGCTCCTGTTGCCATGGTTATGAATGACTGGGAGCCACAGCCACTGTCCCTTTGCCCCAGGGAGGAAACCAGCACCACCCGAGACCACCAGTAGGCGGCGCTGTGGCAGCACCTGAGTGCTCGTGCTCAGTCGTGTCTGATTCTGCCACCCCCATGACCTGTGGCCCACCAGGCTCCTCTAGCCATGGGATTCTCCAGGCAAGAACACTGGAGTGGGTTGCCATGCCCTCCTCCAGGGGATCTTCCTGACCCAGGGATCAAACCCGTGTCTCCTGCGTTGCAGGCAGCTTCTTTATCACCTGAGCAACCAGGGAAGCCTCTCTTGTCAATATCTTGTCTTCTCTGGTCATTTTAACAGCTTTTGGACCAGAGATGTATTAATGCTGCAGCTGCTGCTAAGTCGTTTCAGTCGTGTCCGACTCTGTGCCACCCCATAGACGGCAGCTAGTCAGGCTTCCCCGTCCCTGGGATTCTCCAGGCAAGAACACTGGAGTGGGGTGCCATTTTCTTCTCCAATGCATGAAAGTGAAAAGTGAAAGGGAAGTCGCTCAGTCATGTCTGACTCTTAGCGACCCCATGGACTGCAGCCCACCAGGCTCCTCTGTCCATGGGATTTTCCAGGCAAGAGTACTGGAGTGGGGTGCCATTGCCTTCTCCGGAGATGTATTAATACATCTTTTGTTATCCAAATGTTATTGACCAGAGTGTTCCAATATTCACTTACATTACAAATCTCTGGTCACAGGCGTCAGTTTCTGCAAAAACTCCCGGATCAATAATGTGCTAGGAGAGGGATAAAGCATGGTGTTATTAGTTCATGTTAAAAATGGGGAAGCTAAAACCCAGAGACATAAAATGACTTCTCCAGGTTCACATGATAGAACCGAAACGAGAATGGGCATCTCCTCACCTTCTCCAGTCTAGTGACCTGGGACCTTTTCCCTGCCTCCTGTTCCTCTCCACCCCCAACCCTACCTCCCCCATTCAGGGGAGGGGCTGAGAAATAGGTTAGGACGTCTGTGTGTCTGCCACTGTTGAATGGTTCTGAGAGTGGAATCACTGGACAGAGAGAAGGTGATACCTACAGACGGGGGAGGGAACTGGAGAGCCTGGAAGACCACCTACCTGCCTGCCCCCAAGCCGAGGGGACTCAGAATCCAGAGCAGGGCAGGAGCCTACTTATTCCAGTCACGAGTTAACCAGCAGCAGGGCCTACACCCTGAGTCAGGGAACCTCAGAATGCTCTCTCCCACAGCAGCAGGAGCCCCGGTCAATGTGAAGAATGACAAACAGGTAAGTGTGCAGATAAGAAAGATGACTCCTGCTCATCAGGTTCCTACAGTGCATCAGGCGTCACTGAACACTGGAGACCTGGTGACTCTGACACACTGGACAGATAGGTGTTCTTCCAGCTGCTTTTACAGACGAGGAAACTGAGGCCTTGTCCAAGGGACTTGGCTTTGGAGCGGTAGAGACAAGATCTGAATTCCTGCAGTCTGGCTCCATTCCTGCTCTTAACTACTATGTTGTTGATATTTCGTCTCCCCATGTGGCGCTAGTGGTAAAGAACCTGTCTGCCAATACAGGAGACTTAAAAAGATGTGGATTCTTCAACCCCTGAGTCAGGAAGATCCCCTGGAGAAGGGCATGGCAGCCCACTCCAGTATTCTTGCCTGGAGAATCCCATGGACAGAGGAGTCTGGCGGGCTACAGTCCATAGGGTCCAAAGAGTCAGACATGAATGATGTGACTTAGCATGCACATACTCCATCTCAAAGCAGTTACATTTTTTAAAAAAAGAAAAAAGGAAAGAAAGGGAGAGGAACACAGAACAGTCACTTAGTGGAAAGAAACAGGGAACAAAGGAGGCGCACTAGAAGCAGACACTACCTTCATGCCAAAGAAGGAGGAAACTCTCTAGGGCGGGAAATAGTGGTTGAAAGGTGCTGAGCAGGCAGGACCAGGATTCTGGTCCCCAGCCCTTCCTGGGTGGCAGCCCTGCCCCCACCCCCAGCACCAGTGAAGGACTTCCTGGCTTCAGTATTGACACAGCACCACTCGTGGGAAGAGGGAGTGAGGTGGGCTGCGGAGGGTTTGAGGGAGGACCCAAGATGGGAGAGTCATCAGGGTGAACGGAAGGGATGGCGTTCTTGAGAACTCGGTGCCCATGTCACAGAGGGAGGGACCCACTGGGCAGGCTGGCGAGCGAGACACTGACACAAGTTCCCACCCAAAGCAGTGAGTGCACACACTACCAGGGAGCCTGGGTTCCAAGGGTGCTGGGTGAAATCAGACTCAGGAAGAACTGGGGAGCAAGGCAGGACAGAGAACATCCCTCATCATTTCACAGACGGGGAGACTAGAGCCAAAATAGCAACAGTCATGACGTCATCATCATCATCATGGCAGCCACCATTTATTGACACCTGTCATTTATCAGAAACGAACTAGATGCTGTATATAGGTTACACGATAATAACATCAGCTCTAAGAAGGCTGTATGATTATTCTTATAGTTGAGATGAGCAAAATCATATCCTAAAGGTCAAGTAGCTAGTTGGTTAGGAGCAACGATCTGAACTGTTGTCTGATATTTTGGTCCACGGTCTTACCTCTAAGCTATGTGTGTCATGAAATGGTGACAGGCTCCGCCCATGATTGATGGTGCTAACCCACAACCAACTTTTGAACTGTTAAAGCACAAAGGTACAGGTCTTTAAACTTAGTCATATTATCCACACTTTATCCATACTATGTATCCACTTATGTATCCGTGCTATGTATCCACCTATGTGGTTACGATTAAGGTAATCAAGCAGTTTATGATCCAAACCTGGGTTCTTGCCAGAGTGAAAAGGGCCTGTTAATAATGCTGCTGGGGAACTTCCCTGGTGGTCCAGCAGTTAAGACCCCACTCTTCTAATGCAGGGGGCATGAGTTCGATCCCTGGTCAGGGAACAAAGATCCCATGTGCTGCATGGTGCAGCCAAAAACATAAATAAAAACTAAACTGAAGGACCGCAACAGAAATCAATGAATCAGAAAACAGGGAAAAATCAAAATAATAATAGTGCCACTGGGACAACAGGCATTAACCAGTCCTGTCCCAGGCACACAAAGACGTTTTGTCACCCTGCTATAATCACAGTCCCGGGAGTGGGTTCTTTTAAGCTTCACTGACTCAGTGGAGAATGCTACTGCATGATCTCCTGCTTTCTAATTTACCCAAACACTCCTTTGCAACAATCCACTCTCCCTTTGCTCACCAGAAAGTCTTCTACACCTATTGGCCTCATGGGCCTTACATATAAAACAGGCAAGCTGATGATAAAGCGGATACCCTATGATTTGGGAAGCAAGGGTGTGACTTGTTCAGCAATAGATTCTGAAAGCACTGCTGGGCGCCTGGTGCCCTCGCATCCAGAACCTCAATGGGCAGGTGTTCTGATAACCAGCCAGTCCCCCAGACCTGAGGGCTCGGCGTCTCTCTCATCTCTGGCAGCCCAAGGCAACAGGACAGGAAGCACAGTGCAAACAGAAGCTGCTGCATCCTGCTGGAGAAACCGCCACCCACCGACAGGACCCAAGGCCCTGCTTCCTCAGAAGGGGGTGCGTGGCTGGGACAGGCGCCCTGTCTCCATTGCCAGCAGGCGCCGACCCCCCAGCCCCTGGAGGGTGTGGGCTTATACCCACCTGTCCAGGGATCTCTCCTCTGACTCTATGAGCCTGGAGAGGAGGGAGGCGGCACTTAAAGCTTGTTTTTTGTTTCTTAAGCTTTTTGTTTCTTTTCTGCCTTCTTAAGAATCTCTGATCAAGAGGAAAAAGAATCTGCTGTTCTTTTGAAATCAGGAAATCAGTCTTAAATCAATCTCACACATCAATAGAAGTGAGATGCTAACAAGAGAGCAACAGGCACTATTACTTCATTCTCTTAAGAGCCATTTCCTGCAGTTATTTAATCAGGGGCATTCTAGTTCCTCTGGTCCAGTGATTCTCTGACAGCTCAGGAAAGCTCAGTGGTGCTGGGGAGCCGAGAGACCCCTGGAGGGACTGGTGAAGATACAGGCCATAGGGCCCTGCAATAATACACACAGCCAGCCTCTGTTTTGCACAGAAGTGTCTGACAGTGATGATTTTGATTAAGAGGAAGACCTTTTTTCCCCCAAATTAGGTCACACTCATATGCCATTGGGGTTTAGGGCATGGACTTATCGTTTGTGAACCAGTGATCTTATTCAACTCTCTGGGGTTCCCCGGTGACCGGGGTTCCCTGCCTGCCAAAGCAGGAGACGCCAAGATGTGGGTTCAATCCCTGGGTGGGGAAGATACCCTGGAGTAGGAAATGACAACCCATTCCATTATTCTTGGCTGTAAAATGTGATGAACAGAGGAGCCTGGCGGGCCATAGTCCAAGGAGTTGTACAGAGTTGGACACGACTGAGAGACTAAACCACAATTCAACCCACTACTGCTCAAGTTATTGCCATTACTATTATTAATATTATTGGTCGTGCCATTTAGGGGATGCCTGAAACCTCAGGGAGGGAAGGGACTTAGTTAACAGCACCCAGCAAGTAGGTGGCAAAACCAAGACCAGAATACATTTCTCCTGACTGACTCCTGCTTCTTCTATCTCAGCATGTGACCCCTTGAGCTAGGGTCTAAGGGCAAGGAGTCCAGACTGGAGCAGGAAAGAGCCCATAGACAGACAGTGACAGAGCCTGGGCTCAGGCCATCCCAGACTGTCAGAGAGCCACGGGGGACAAGGGTGATACGACCATTACTCCTCTTCACTTGGTGCCGGACATCGGGTGCACATCACATGACTGCCTCATGTGTGACAGTCACGAGGTTGGTTCCATCAGGTCCTCCCCTGGGGTCAGAGACTGGGAGACACCTTAGAGATCCAACGAGATCAGCCTCCTCTCCCTGACAAGCCTGAGCACCAGCACAGTCAAATCGCAGATCTCTGGGGGCTCCTTCATGTTCCTGCCTCCCTTCCCAAGGCTACAACTCCAGGAACGTCCCTTTCTGGAAGGACGAGGGCACAACTTAACAGGCTTGCATGTGTGGCCATCAGTGGTGGTGCAAGCCTAGACAACTTCAATGCTTCGTGGTGGAGCCAGGAAACCTTGGTGTACCCTGAACTTGGGTCTTGCTTGGGCTCCATGACCTTTGGTCCCTCACTACCTCTCTCTGATCTTCAGATGCAAAATCCGCTCAGTGCAGCCTTACAGCCACATACACGAGCAAGCCTCTTCAGGCTACTCTGAAGATCAAATGAGCCTCAAAAGCACCACAGCTATTTATGCTCATACACTCTCTCTGCCACTGACGGAAAGTGCCTTGAGAGGAGGGGCCCACGTCTTCCTGATGTTCACAAGCTATCACAATGAGCTCAAAGTCCTGCACAGATGACAAACACTGATGGCCGAGTTTGTAAAATCCAGCCTCCTGGAGGCAGTGAATGGCCCAGGGTGGCTACAGAGGGAGAAAAAGGCAGCAGAAGCACAGTGGAAAGAGGCTGGCTTCAGGTTGTAGAGAACCCTACACCTGCCCATGCTTTCTGTGTGGCCAGGTGGTGAGCTCGTCTCTCAGATGTTTTTGTGCTAGTGGGAGGATGGAGCTGTGGAAAGAGCCTGGGGTCTCGTGCCCAACAGTCATGAGCTGTAATTTTTGGACACCTGGACACCTGGCTGCCCTGTCTGTTCAATGGAAATGATCTCTCTCTTTTAGGCATCTGGGCGACCCAACATAAAAAGTGGCCAGTCCAAAAAGAAAAAAACGAAGTGGCCAGTGCAGTGTGCCCAGTCATGTTCAGCTTCTTGTGACCCCATAAGCTGTAGCCCACCAGGCTCCTCTGTCCACTGGATTTCCCACGCAAGGATACTAAAGTGGGTTTCCATTTCCTTCTCCAGGGGATCTTCCCAACCCAGGAATCGAATCCAGGTCTCCCGCATTGCAGGCAGATTCTTGACCATCTGAGCCACAAGGGAAGCCCTCAAATTCAGCAAATACAACTGCTCCCTAAATAAGTAGAGCAAAAACTGACCTGGGCTATCAGAGTCAATGATTGTTATGGAAGTTCGAAGTCAGTGCTGCCTGGAGGTAACTAAGAAATGGTACCACAGCCAGACTGGACTGAGCACAGCCTGAGAGCCAGTCTGGCTGGAGGCATTTGTTGTCCAAGTTCCCAACGACCTTGTTGCACTCCAGCACCTCATGCAAAGCCTGGCCACACTCCTGCACCCAAAAGCCACAAGGGTCTCACAGGCCAAGTACCACCCAAGGGCCACAAACCACCTGCGAACTCCCAGCAGCCCCTGGTCATCGACACAGGGCAACTTTGAAGTGGTTTGGGTTGGGTGTTCTACAGAGGCCTTGCTTATGCCATGAGGCTAGGTAGGGTGGGGTTGGGGGGTGGGGGGTGGCAAAGCACAGGGGAATTGAGAAGCAAGAGATCTGGGCTCCAGTTTCTGCTCTGACCCTAAATCTCTCTCAGAGCCCAAGCACATCACTCAGCACTATCTGCATCACGAATGGAGAGGTCTTTGGAACTTAGAGCTCTCAAGGTCTAAGACAGCCCTTCAGTGGAGTGTTTCTAAAAGAGCTTAGCCTGGGATATATATTATATACTGCCCTTGGAAAGAGTGGTTTTCTGACAAGCCAGGCCTCTGCTCAAAACACTGTGAAAGCAGAGGTCCTCCTGCAGACACCTCAGGCCAAATCCAACAGGTTCTAGTTCTCACCCCACTGACTCTTGCTGTGCAACCCTGGGTGAGTTGCTTTACCCCTCTGAGCCTCAGTTTTCCTCATGTGAGACTCAGTGGTAATGACATTCTGCTCATGTCATTTCCCAGCAAACTCTGTTTTCTAAAACTTCATAGAAAGTACAAATCTCCTTTCTCTCGGACATGACAAAGCTAGTCAGACTCCACCCTCCCAGACAGAGCCAGACACACCTTCACAAAGCAGGGATGGGAGAAATGAGGGGCCGCCCATTACGCTCAGGAAAAGGAGAGGGTCCCCGTCGACAGTGGCAACAGTGATGGGAACAGCCTGCAGCGGCAGCCGGGAGCCGGCTTATCTGAGCTGATGGCAGGATGCAGCCACCCCGGCCCAGGCAGACAAAGACTGCGGACCCTCAGACAATAGCACAGCTGCTCCAGTTCCTGGACCCCCTCTGTTGTGAAGCAAATTAGGAATCGTTAAATCAGCATTCATCCTCAAGATGCACAGGGCTTCTGCCTTTCTCAATAGCACAGGGATGTAGGGGGCAAATGCACACACCTCCCCATCAGCGTCCCAGACACCCTACACCTGGCCCTGGGGAAGAGAGAAGGGGGAACCATGGACATAAAAAATGCCTAGGATGAGATCAGACCAACTACAGAAAAATGCATCGTCCTTCTGAGACCCACTAATTTCTAACGAAACCCATATTCCTAAGACTAGTGTTCAAATCTCTCCATGATCAGGTCCATACTGAAAGAGAATCACCCTTATATAAGTTCTCACTTTAAGCCCAGTGTTCTTCCGCCTTGTTCTGCAGCCTAGACTTACCTCTCCACACACTTCCCTCCTTTTTACCGTCTATCCAGGACAGCAGCAGTCTCCACCTCCTCCAAGAAGTCTTCTCTGATACTTTTTTGATATCCAGTCCACATGAACCTCTGCTTTGTCTGAACTCTCACAGCACTTTCATCCTGCACCAGTCAGCATTTTTGCTTCATCGCTTTTTGACTGTTCTCTTATACCAGCCTCCCAACTGATTTCATCCTGCCTGGACTCAGACTCATGTTCTGCAGAAAGAGCTTTCTAAAGTATATCAGATGATGTGTGCTCCCTGTTTAAAACTCTGCTAGTACTTCCTACCACTTCTAAGGTCAAATTCAAATGCCACGGCATACTCCCGCCCCTCCCCTGAGGCTGCCCATGATCCAGTGACACCAAAGTACTCCTGAGTTTATATATTGAGGTGGTGCCCAGAGTGGGATAAGAACTCAGTTGAGAATTCCTCCCACAGTTTCAAGGTCCCCTCCCCAGGTCAAATGCTGGACCACAGAGATGATGGCTAGGAGCAAATGGCATTGAACCGTGGCTAAGATAAAAACAGTCAAGACCAACTAAGCGCTCAGTCATGTCTGACTCTTTGCAGTCCCATAAACTGTAGCCCACCAGGCTCTTGATCTTAATAAGCTTACAGCATTATAGTCTTTAGCCAATCCATTGACCAACCAAGTGGGAGAGTAGGCATCTGAGACTGGGACATAAGACAATTCATTTGTTCTTTACAACCACAATGATGAGGCGATGTCCACAGCCATGGAAACTGAGGCTTACAGAAGCTGAGCTCACGCCTGAACTAAAATTCCAGCCAAGATCCTACCTAGATATTCTGGAATGATATATGGAAACCTGCAGCCCAGTGGCCATCACTACCTTATACTTCTAAGTACCTCCATTCAACTTGTCTGATGCTGAGCAAAACACTTCATTCCTGCCTAAGAGTTCATTCTGTCCAGGAGACCCTCCCAATGAGCTCCTGTAACTCCTTAGATGGAAAGATCGTGAAACTGGATGTTCATCTAAAAGAAAAGGGAGAAAAATTCCTCTCTAACTGTCCTACAGTTATCCAGAGGTGATCAGAAACCCTGACCAGCCTAATCGTACCCCTAATCATACCTCACAGTCATAAGGGTGTGTGTTTATGGTAGAAAGCGTAGAAGAACAAGGTTCAGAAGACAGAAAGACCACCATGTGGACAGAAGCACGCACAGCACCAGCCCACCAGAGCCAATTATACTTCTGTCTTCCCAACTTCACATTCAGTGAGGTCTTATAATCAGCAACCGGCCATGTGGGAATACTTACACTGTGGAAATTGGCAAACACTCTTAGTCAGGCTTGTTTATGTTTTTCCCCAGATGGTCAGTTATCAAACATTAACCAGGCACCACCTCAATGGATCCATCAGAAGTCACTGAGTTAGGATGATGGGAGATTTAAACTGTAGCCACAACTCACTGTGCCCCCAACTCACTGTTTGACCTGAGCACGTTTCTCTCCTTCTTGATCCTCAGTGAGTTTAAGTGTAGACTGGGAGAAAAGAATCCTTGCTTTCCTGACACACGACTGTATAAGGTAGGACAGTGGACTTAAGTGCACTTGAGTAAATGTAAAGATAGCTTGGTTGGTAAAGAATCTACCTTCAATGCAGGAGACCTCAGTTCGATTCCTGGGTCGGGAAGATCCACTGGAGAAGGGATAGGCTACCCACTCCAGTATTCTTGGGCTTCCCTTGTGTCTCAGCTGGTAAAGAATCTATCTACAATGTGGAGACCTGAGTTTGATCCCTGGGTTGGGAAGATCCCCTGAAGAAGGGAAAGGCTACCCACTCCAGTATTCTGGCCTGGAAAATTCCATGGCCTGGAGAAGTCCATGGGGCTGCAAAGAGTCAGACACGACTGAGAGACTTTCACCTTCACTTTCAAAGTTGTGAGAATGTATTTGGCAATGTCTGCAGGCATTTCTGGTTGTCACAGCTGGAGAGTGTGCAGTGCTACTGGCATCTCGTGCCAGAGGTCACGGGATAGAGGCCAGAGTAGAAGCCAGAGATATTGCTAAACACCCTACAATGCACAGGACATTTCCCACAACAAAGACTTATTTTGCCCCAAATGTCAGTAGTGCCAAAGTTAAGAAGCCCTGAACTAAAGATACTTAAACATGTGCCCTGTTGAATTTCCCTGAACACACTGGCATGCCTGGCATACAGTAGGTGCTCAGTAATGATCTGCGGGAAAAGCAATGAGTCTAGCTGGGACCCACGGTGTAGTCTCTCTAGTAGACTCACACTCGTGTGTGCACACCCTCCATCACAGGGACACCAGCTAGAAGAAACTGACCAGAGGGATTTCACCTCCTCTGGGAGGGAGATGGGGGAAATGGTGTGACATCCCAGCCCCGGGGACTTGGCTTCGACAAATAATCGCCAGCCTGACAGTCACAGCAGCCAGCCGTGGTCAGAAAAGCAATCTTATTTAAGTCACTTTCTAATAGGAGTTGAAGCATCTTGAAAGGTGAGGTTTTTGAACCCTCTCTGGGGAGGTGATTGTTAAAAACACACAGCAGGCGATCTTGCTTTCCACACATTCACAAACCACTTTTTTTTTTTTTTTTTTAAAGACAATCCTTTTATCCCTTGTACCACTTGGGACTGCAAACGCATTTAGCACAAACCACCCAAAGCAGAAATGGCGTTCGTTAAGAAACCCTCCAAGCACCAGGGAAGCAGGCTGGCATGAACCAGATGCTCACAAGAGAAAAGCGATGACATGCCACATACCAGCTGCCCCAACTCCTCTGGGGCCTGAAGTCAGCAGGGCTGTGGGGAGAAGCTTTACCACAAGTCTTTCCTGGAAGACCCCCTGCAAGCCTCTTGGTTCCCTGTCCCTCAGCTGGACTGGGAGAGGCGGCCCATTTCTCAGGGAGCAGATGACAGGACAGGACCCCCCTCAGCATCTCCCTGACCATGAGCTATCTGACTCACAAAGGCCTTTAATTAAAATCCCAAGGGTTCAGAGCTAGTTCTAGATGTAGCTGGGCCCAGCGGCTTCTCAGGCACCAGAGCTGCCAGCAGAATGACGAGGGTCAGTTGGTTTCTCCTGGTCTACAGATGACAGTTCACTCAGCTACCAATTAGGCTCGTGGGACGCCAGGGCTGGAAGCCGCCTGAGTACTTGCTCCCCTCCCCCACTCCCCTTTGAGAATGAGGGGGCCCTGGCCCAGGGGAGGGGTGCACTGCCCAGGCCTGCTGTGGGGTTTTCTATTGACTCTTAGGTGAGGGCACCTTTGTGACTGCTCAGTGAGTCTTTTTGTTTGGGTCTCTGAACTCTAAACGGTGATCCCTACTTGGACATTCAGTTCAGTTCAGTCGCTCAGTCGTGTCCGACTCTTTACAACCCCATGGACAGCACACGTAGCATGCCAGGCTTCCCTGTCCATCACCAACTCCCGGAGCTTACTCAAACTCATGTCCATCGTGTCGGTGATGGACATCCAACAGTCTCATCCTCTGTCATCCCCTTCTCCTCCCACCGTCAATCTTCCCTAGCATCAGGGTCTTTTCCAATGAGTCAGTTCTTCTTCACATCTGGTGGCCAAAGTATTGGAGTTTCAGCTTCAGCATCAGTCCGTCCAATGAATATTCAGGAATGACTTCCTTTAGGATGGACTGGTTGGCTCTCCTTGCAGTCCAAGAGACTCTCAAGAGTCTTCTTGGAGCATAGGCATAAGCTAATTGCGGTCCAAGTAGGACTTGGGGCCACAGGATGGAAGCAGGGTAGTTTCAGGGAAAGAAATTTACGAAGTAACCACCACTCAGTGAGAACTTGGCTCCATCCTTGGCTGAATTTGGCCCCTTCCATCCTCATCTCTCATTCATTTCTCATGTCCATAACCCAGAAACAGGTCATGACTCAGGCTAAAGGAAGTAAAGAAAGGCATTAAAGCCCAAAGGAAGGCATCGAAACTAGTGAATCCCTTTGATTCTGATGCTCTTGCCTTAAACAAATTATTTTCTTTTTCACTTAGAGTCCTAATATTGAAAGAAACAGTACAATAATGTCTTCAGTAATGCCTGAATTTTATTTTACAAAATAAAAGATCATTTTGCTTCATTATTAATAATTTTCAGGATGACCTGATGGCAAGCTTGACTTTCTTTCCTACTAAAAATTCCTACGAAAATGGTCAATATTTCTAGATGTCCCAAGGGCCTGGGTCAGTGGAGGGGATAAATAAGATGCCTCTTGGGACCTCATCTTGGAATCTGAAAGCAGCTATGCAACTGAATAACACAGGAGACAGTATAAAACCCTGCCTAGTGGGCTGAACCCTTGAATGGGGGTGCACCCAGAGGTATAGCAATAAGGAGAAGGAATCCCACTGAGGTCTGCCCTGCAACCTGTCACTAGCTTCCTGTGTTTCTTCCATTTGGGGATAAAGATTCTGAGAACAAAGTATGGCCCCCTCACCTGTGTTTACTAGGAACTCAGGAGTTACCAGGAAAGATAAAGACAGGAAACAAGAATTAAAATACAGTTTGGAGGTTGCTCTAAGGGGAAAGCAGAGGCTGGTGTGGGAGCCCAAATGGGGGACCCTGAACTCCATCCACGTGGTGGGAATCCAATCAGTCAAGGCTTCGTGGAGGGGTCAATGTCTGAGCTAAGTCTGGAATCCACACAGGACTTAGCCAGGGCAACAGGAGAGTTGAGAAAGAGAGGGGGGGGAAAGAGGACAGAGGTCACAAGGCAATAAAAATGAATGGAGGTGATGAAGCTCCTGATGTAAGACACTATGTGAGTTGAGTATGGCTGGTTCAGTTCAGTTCAGTCGCTCAGTCCTGTCTAGTCTTTGGAACCCATAGACTGCAGCACGCCAGACCTCCCTGTCCATCACCAACTTCCAGAGCCTACTCAAATCCATGTCCATCGTGTCGGTGATGCCATCCAGCCATCTCATCCTCTGTCATATGGCTGGACTACGAGACAATAATAGGTCAGGTGGGAGGGAAACCTGGGCTGAAATGGAAGCCAGACCACAGGGGCCAGCAGAGCTTTGTAAAGGAATCTACCCTTCACACGGGAGCTGGATCCTACTGTTCACTTTTCACTGTTTGTCAGGGACAGAGTGACGCGGTCAGGTTTATATTTTACATCATGCCTCTGTGTGTGTGTGTGTGTGTGTGCGTGCGCGCTTATCTCAAGGCTATCAAATATGAAAACACACTCCCCAGAAGAAAGAACGAAGAGTAGGTCACGGCGCTCAGAGCAGAGGAGACCGCAACCCGCAGCCCAGGCCTTCTTGTCCGGAAGGCCCTCTGGGTTTCTGCACCCAGGGAGCATCTTGCGCAGGGCACCTGTGTTCAGGACTCACAGGTCAGCAATAAGGAGGCAAAAAAATCAAATACCAAACACTCAACTTTTTTGTTTATCCAGTTAATGTCCCCAGTTTCAGATACAATAATTATCTTCACAAACCTCCACTCGAATCTTACAGAACACACAGGTGGGTAAAACATACTTGCTGAAATGGCAAGTCCGCGCCAGAAGAGGTGGGCAGAGAGACCTGCCAGTGGGCCTGTTTCTCCTCTCCACCAGTCCTGCCTCTGGGAATGGCTGTTGTGTTAGTCACTCAGTCGTGTCTAACTTCTTGGGACACCATGGACTGTGGCCTGCCAGGCTCCTTTGTCCTTGGGATTCTCCAGGCAAAAATACTGGAGTGGGTTGCCATTTCCTTCTTCAGGGCATATTCCCAGACCCAGGGATTGAACCCATGTCTACTACATTGCAGGCAGATTCTTTACCGTCTGAGCCACCAGGGAAACCCTGAGGATGTCTGACTCCTGCTGAAATCAGGAAAGACAAAAGCCGTGGCAGGCTGCTTACCGGAGTACCTGGAGCATAGGGCTTAAAGCTGCCTTCACAGGGGAGCGTTTCCAAGCCTTGCACAATTACCTTTATTAGCATAACGCTTTGTCCTGCCTTTTGTAAAACACTTTCTATTTCCATCTCAGGAAGAACGCAGCAACAGAAAATGCTGCTACTGTGGGGGAGGTGAAGTAGTCTATAAAATTTAAACCATGGGACATCCGTTCAAGTCTCCTGGGTAAGGATGTCTCTTGATACATAATTCATGACAGCCTTAAAGCTTGGCCTACTTCTGACACAGGGATCATATATTTTGGAGAAGTCAGGTGGAAGGCGGGGGAGAAGGAGAAAAATCACTTTTAAATGGTTCTGTTGTGCTCCGCCTTGTGGGTAAAGCCAGACCATATTTTGGACCGCTCTTTTCTACCAGAAGGGCTTCCCTTAAAGGCATTTTTAAAAGTGTTTTTCCTCTTAAATAGAAAAGGCAGCATATCACTCGGTTTCAGTTTTATCTTCTGTAACACTAGATAAAGATGAGGCTGAATCCATCTGTTAACACACATAGGCTGCAAACTGTATGAAAGCATGCACACTTACACACACACACACATGCACGCACTTGCGCACATACACACTCATTGCAAAAAGGGAGAAAAATCCACACTTTTAAAAATTTATCATCCAGAAATGCTACCCAATGCAGATGAGATAGCAGCACTTTTATCCTTTTATGGCAGATTCAGGAGGAAGCCAGCCTCGCCCCAAAGGCTGCTCCCCCAACGTTGCTGCCACTTGCATTGGGATCCTGGGACTGGCTGCAGGCCAGGCCCTTCCCCTCACAGCCTGGGGTTCCATCCTCGCAGCCGAACTCAGTAATGATCCCCTGGGCATCATTACCTGCCGTGTGTCTCAGCCCACTCTAGCTGATGCTGAAAGAATCACTGGGCAGAGAGGGGGTTTCTATCCTCTGGTACAAAGGCTATGCTCTTGAGGCTGGATTTTCAGGGGGAGAATAAACAGGAAGGCTGCCTGGGCCCCATCTGGGTCACTTGGCATTTCCCAGGGCACTGCTGGTGGGGGTGGCACTGCAGATTACCCTTTTGAGGCTTTGAGACGTGCTTTTGCTCAGCTATTCCTAAAAACGCTGTATGCAACTGATCAGATCAGATGAAACAGTTCAGAGATTGGAGGTGGGAGGTGACCAAGAGGAGCCCTTGTCAGAGCGGACACTGCTCACATCTCCACAATTACCTCTTTTGAGTGGGCACCATGCAGGTGGAGAGTCCTAAAATGCACAGCATTAATTTGTTTCTTAAATGCATGGGCATCACAGAGTTCCAAAAATAAGCCAGCTTCATTTCATTAATGAGGTGAAGGTTGAGACCCACAGTTTGGAAGAGGATGGGGGTAGAGGTGATAAGCAACAGCGGCCGCCAAGGCCACCTGGCACTTGAAGAAGGGGGCTTCCTAGGTGTCGCTAATGTGAAGAATCGCCTGCTAATGCAGGGAACATAAGAGACACGAGTTTAATCCCAGGGTCAGGAAGATCTCCTGGAGGAGGGCATGGCAACCCACTCCAGTATGCTTGCTTGGAGAATCCCATGGAGAGAGGAGCCTGGTGGGCTGCAGTCTATAGGGACACGACTGAAGCGACTCAGCAAGCACACGGGCATGCATGTGGTCTTTAGGGAGGGCCCAGAGCCCCAGCTACAATCCAGGCAGCCCACACTCTCCAACGCCAGGTCCTGGGGATCCCGCTGCTGTGGATTCTCACGTGGCCCCTCCCCCTCCTCCCACTGCAGCTGCCCTAATTTAGGTCTTTATCATCTTTCTCCTGGATGGTTTTGCACAGGCAGCCAGATAACTCTTCCTGAAGCAGCAGAGCTATGATTACGCCACTCCATGGCTCAAAGACCTTTAATGATTTCTCCGTGGGCTAAAAAATAAAAACCCAGCTTCTAATTTTTAAGGTCCTCTTCACCAGGTCCCAGCCAAAATGCTAGCCTCACCTTCTTTTCTTTCTTTCCTGTACCCTGCCGTCCAGCTCAGGGTCACGTTTCCAGCTGTCCCACCTGCATGGCCTTGCTCTTATATTTCCCTCTATCGAAAACAGTCTTCTCTCTACTCCATCTCCTGAAATCCAAATCCTATTCACCCTTCAAGACCAAACTCAAAAGCTACTTCCACATGGTTTCAACACTGACCCCCAGGGAAAATCTCTCTGTCCTCCGAGCTCCCGTAATTTTACTGTATCAATCACATTCTTTCGTGATAACAGATTCTGTATAAGTCTTGCTGTACTCCTTAGGCTAGAAGAAGAGGGCAGAGAAGAATGCGATTGACTTAGCAGCTTTATTCTATCTCGATCAGTCCTGCACACAGTAGGTGCTCATTTACATTACATAAGTGAATCACCCATGTGAAGATGTCTGCAAGACTGCAGACATGCAGCTATTTCGTGCAGGCACAGCTATTTAAAGAGATCAAATGATTACAGCCTAGAGGCGTATCATGAAAGGACCGAGTGGTATGCAGAGGAAGTAAGTTGGGTGGGCTGGGGTCAGAGATGGATGACGCTAATGACCTCCTTGATGATAAATCCAATGGTCATTTCTCAGCCTGCATCTTTACTAGACCATCAGCAATTCTGCACGACTGAGTCATCATTCCATCTAGAAAGTCTTAGGAGATCACAGCCTCTTATTTTTCCTCTTAGTTAATCTCTGTCTCTCCCTGTCTCCCTGGTTGGTTCCCTTTCTTTTTTTCTAGAACTCTTGACATTGGCATTCCCTAGGACTCACACCTTTAGTCCCTCTCTTCCTTATCAGGACTCATGTCTTTAGTGACCTCCCCCGGCTTCACAGCTTTCTAGTTGTCTATATTTTGATAAATCTCAAATGAGTATTTCCATTTTTGACCTCTTGCTTGCTTGCACTAACCACAGTCTGCTCAAACTCCACACCTGGATGCTGAACTCAAACTTAATGTGGCCCCACAATGAACTCCTCACTCCTCCCTGCTCCTTAGCCTACTTCATCCAGTCTTTCTCATCTCAGCTAATGACATTTCCATCCATCCAGTTTCTTAGCACAAAACATTGAGTCATCTTAGCCTCCTCTTTATTTCACATCCCACATCCAACCTTCCAGGAAGTTCTTTTGGCTTTACCTTCAAAGTACATCCAGCACAGATCCAAATGTATCCCCTTAACTCCACATTGTCCCATGCTCTTTTGACCTTCTAATAAGCTAGAAGGCAATAAACATTATTTTATTACCTTTGCCTGAGTGATACTAACTTTATTATCTACTTTTTCTCACTAATGTCTCATAGGCCCAGTACATGGAACTCTGCATGGCACAAAGTAGGCATTCGATTAATGTTTATCAAATGCATGAATGAATGGTTTTAGCTGATCATCTCTGAACTGTAGCTTAAACAATAAATAGCATTTAGCCCAGAGAAAGGCAGCCACAGCCAAAAGGCATCTGTAGGCAGAGGGAACAAAAAAGCCTAGAGATAGAACCTTCACCAACATCTTAGGATTTGACAGTGTCACAAGCCTGCCTGCATGATACAAAACCACGCGAGAAGCAGACTTGAGCAGTTTCCAGCTTATCCAGCCCAGCCAAGGATGTTTTCGAGGGCCTTCAGTGGACAGCATGCTCCTTTTGTTAAAAAGACATATAATCAAAATGAAATGAGACATACAAAAGTTGGTAAATAATTGTGTAGAAACATCCCCTGTACAATTTTATTTACAGTACACATCTTTTTCCCTACAAAGACTTTATCCCTAGTTCTATTCATTCTATGAGCTTAGTCACTCAGTCATGTTCGACTCTTTGTGACCCCATGGACTGTAGCCCGCCATGCTCTTCTATCCATGGACTTCTCCAGGCAAGAATACTGGAGTGGGTTGCCATTCCCTTCTCCAGGGGATCTTCCCAATCCAGGGATCAAACCCGGGTCTCTTGTATCTCCTGTACCGCGGGCAGGTTCTTTACCTTCTGGGCCACCAGGGAAGCTCAGGTCTCTCCATATTCACCCAGAATTAGACATTCCATAAGTGCATGTTCAGAACTTAGCCCATGTCAGCCTTGCTCCCTGTCATACCGTTGGGGCCCACCCAGGCATGGTGCTTTTAAATGATTTGTTCAATGAATGAGGAAATGAAGGAATGCCTTCTGATCATCTTCCCTGATGTAAGAATATACTTTAAGAAAGACCGCTCCTTGAGACGTGTCTTCAAGGCAGAATATACATCACCCTTCATTCCCACCCAGTACCTTACACTGGAAATATCTGGTGTCTAGAAGTCAAATTCATCTACATGCAGACCTGGAAGAAGGCAAGGGCACCAGGGCACATCCATCTTCATGACCCTCTGCCAGCATCTCAGCATCTCTACTCTGTTGCTGGGATTTGATCCAAGGTAGAGTTGGTATGAACCTCTTAGTCGTGGTATCCACCCTGCCATAAAAGGTGATTAGGACTGGACCCAGAAAGACTCTACTCTACAGTCAGTCCTTGTAGTGGAAGGGTTGAGTCAGAGACGCATCAGTGTATGCATCTCTAAAATAAGAATTATCACACCAGGGAGCACAAGAGGACTGGTAACCCTGTGGAAAACTAGCCTCACTGAGTTCTAGCCATGGATGACCATTTCTCCTCTGGGCACTCTCTGCCATGTTCCCCAGAGAGATGGGGCTTATCCTGCTATTCAAGATGCATCTGTCCAGCAGGTGCTATGGCTTAACCACTGTCATCTGGCAGAAGCTTCCTCTTGGCATGTTTTCCTCACAGATGGTCATGAAGACACTTTCCATTACCAAACTCAGAAGCTTGATTAGGGGCTTTGGGGCTCTGATTAGAGTCAGGAATTCACGGGACTGAAGAAATGACTTCCTTGGAGGCCACACTTAGATAATCACATGGAAGATGAATAAAGCATCACTGTGCATGTTTTCTGCTACCTTTGGGGGTGTGGTCTTTAACTTGGAATAGGGTCAGTGATTGCCATGGGAAATAAGGGGAAAGTAGAGCAGAAAAATAAAGCAGGATTTTCATAGCTCTATTGCACACATACACACACACACACACGCACACGCACACACACACACACAAAGACACAACCATTAAGTCTCCTGGAGATCAGTAGCTGATTAGATTTACCTCATCTATCAAGGAAACTGATTCTCAAGGAATCTGGCTAACAGCAAAACAAAAGGTATAAATTCCCATTGTTTTCATTGCAGGGGAGAAAGACTTGGGTCAGTTAGAACATTCTTTCATCTGAAAGTCATATTTCATCTGAACCTGCAGATGTTCTGGGGACAACTGGCAGGCAAGCAGAACACATTCACAAGAACCAACATTCTTTTCATTTTTTCCCCAACACAAGGGTACTCTTCCGGCCACTGACAAAAATCACACAAGCCTTATGCCCGGCCTTTATCAGCCTCTAAACTAATGAAGTCCCGTCTTCTTGGCTTGTATTTCTGCTCAGCAAACATTCGTTGTGAGCAAGGACGAGGAGCTAAGGGTGTGGAATTTGGAGTGCAGGGTCCTGGCTTCGACTTAAACAGCCTTAAATAGGCACTTCCTCTCTTGCAGTCTCAGTTTCCTTACAGTATAAAATGAAGCTAATATACACCACCCATCTCACATGGCTGCTAAAATTTAAGTGGGCTCCCATATTACAACCGTGGTGCAGTGTCTGATGGAGGCTTGCAAAAACATTGAATCTGAATTGAGTGCCTGTTAAGGAAATGCCATTCTGTTACGTGACCCACACATAACAGAACCTGACTTCAAAGTGGTCGTATTACTGGAAAAGGAGATGGAATACATTCAACGACGAGTCTAACATAAGATAAAAACTAGTAAAAGCTCTAAGATGTCACCAAGAAAATGTGCTGGAGGGTGAGACACGGCAGAGATTATTTACAGCCAGGGGCATTTGGGAATGTGTTCCGGAAGAAGAGATACTTGACGTAGGAGGATGCCACAGTTTATTTTAAAGGAAAAGGACGGATGATAGTTTATTTATACTTTAATACATAGAAAAGTCCAAGCCATTACGCTTGGCTTTTCTTTTTTGCGGGGGTGGGGGCAGTAAGAAAAGAAAAGGAGCAGGACCAAGAAAGACCTTGTCTCTAGATAATGGATAACCCAATTGGGAAGAGATCATGTGAATAGACATATACACACAGTCAAGTCAGCTGTCCCTGACAATTTGTAACAAATGGCTGATGAATAATTCAGAAATCTGGAGTGACTAAAATGTTAAGGCAAGCCACGGAATGTAATCGCCACCAGGTAGCTCTAGTGTTTCCCTCCCCAGGTGTCAGTATTACCATCTGAAAAACAGACCCAACTGTGTGTGGCAAAGATATCCTTAGTCTAGGAAGACAGCTGATGAGGTCAGGGTGGCCAGGCCACTCTCTCATGACCACAAGCAGCTTCACCACAAGCACACCATTTCCTCTGTATGATGTACACACATTACCGTTTCCCAAGTGGCTATGACGCTGAACATTGAAAATCCTTGGTCTAGATGATCTCAAAGAATCCTGCCTCTTTGGTCAACCTATCAAGCAGATGTCGAGTGTGGCCCTCAAAATGGAGCGGTCTTGAATTGTCTAAAAGAAGAGTCTCAGAAATCCAGAGAAGCTGGTCCATGAATAGGGAGCTAGGGTTCTGGGCACAGCCCTGGCTGGTGAACTCAAGTCTCACGTGGCTGCTCCATTTAGCAGCTACCATAACCTGGGTCGAATGTTCCCATGAGCCCCTGAGCCTTAGTTTCCAATTCTATAAAATAGGCATAAGTCATAAAGTGTGATGTCCAGGATCGTTGGGAAGAGGAAGGAGGACCACGCAGGTGGGAATCCTCCTGAAAACCTGTGTCCTTGAACTTGAATGCTACATCAGAGCTGCATACAGAATTTCTTCCCCCACTAGCCAACAGATCAGAAAGTGATAAAGATGTAAATAAGGCCTGTATTTTCCCAGCTATTAATAAAACACAGCATTCTAAATGAGCTGCTGTGTCTTGCAAAAACCTGTTAGTGCTAGTGACAAAAGGCTTAGATGCTAAAGTGGATTTTGAAATTTCTGGATGCTCAGGATGAAATTATTTAAATTAAAGGTGTTAGAGAAAAGGTAACCCTCAATTACAGAATAAAAAGCAAAACAATGTTTCATAATTTGCAGGTTAAAAATGCACTTTACGCTGGCCTCTTAGAAGTTGTCTACTCAAGGTCTGACGGGGAAATAGAGGGTGATGTTTATTTACAGGGACCCCCAGAGGGTTGCAGGGCACTCACCTGCCTCTGAACCAGCCCTGGGGGTTTCCTGAGCCTTCCTGCCTGAGGTTGGCCCTGAGCGTGTTTCTTGAGCTCCACTTCACACATAGAGTAGAGGCCTCATGCCTTGGACAAGCTGGTCGGACACAGCCTGACCTGGGCTGTCATCAAGACACGATCAGGGGCCCACAACAAGCATCCTTGTGAACACCCCTCGTGCCTGCTATGCAGGACTTCTAGTCAGTTCCGGTTGGGGGCCTCAAACCGGAACTGACTATAAGTCCTGCCCAAACAGGAAGGCCAGTGGGCGCCAGGACCCCTTAGGCTCACAATCAGCCCAGGCGAGGACCTTGAGGATTCTTCCAGTCTCTGCATCACATCAGGGGGCTATTCGGACATGAGTGTGACCTCATCCCTTCCTTCCTCTACCGTTCATGGAGTCCCACACCCCAGCCTCAATCAAACTCCTCATCACTAGACCAGTCACAATGAAGACCAGACCACTGCGCTACACTCTGCCTGCCACTCTCTCTCCTGTGCCCGGAGCTAACACCTAACATGAGTACGCTGAGCACCGGCCCTGTGCCAAGCACAGCCCCACTAAATCATCACAGCACCCCCAGGAGGAAGGCGCAGGGGTTAACACGCACATCTTGCAGATGTAAACAATGAGGCACAGAGAGGCCAAGTCATTAGCCCAAGGTCACAGAGCTGGGGAGGGGAGGATTGGTGTCCACACCTCCTGCTTGGCCTTTGGCCCCGCCCTCACACCACTGGGCCTTGGTTTTTATTTCTTTAAATTTAAGAGGCTACCATTGCTTCCAGCAAGACAGAGACAGTACAACAATAAGATACAAAGAATAATAGTGTTTTGGAAAGCCCCAAAGAGAGACACAACAACGGTCAAGTGTGGTTATTACTGTCCCTTACAAGGACACTGATCATGAACAATGCTGGGGACCTTGGGTTATGTTTGCACTCTGAACCTTCTTTGATGTCATGATATGAGTTTTAGTGTAAGGGGCAATAAGGCTTCAGAAATGTGATTATATTTGAATTGAAGAACTAAATTGATAAACCTGTTAATGTAGCATAGAGTTAAAATTCATGCATTGCCAAATGTTCTCATCTTAAATGGTCTGGAAACCTTAATCCTACTTGATTCTTTGGCTCCAGAGTACTGGAGTAGCTGTGACTCTGTGGAATTATTCAGAGCAGCTAGTTTGTATCCAGTACTTACTATTTGCCAGGCACACTGCTAGGCTTTACCCCTAGCAGATGGGAGTAAATGACCTCAAATTTCTTCTCCTGGAGAGACTACATTTGAATGTCCTGGCACAGTCTAGTCCAGTTGACATAAATATCAACACCAGATATGAGCTCAGTTGCTACTATGCCATCAATTATTATTTTACTAAGAACATAACATTCACATCTGGTTTAATAGTTTTACAGTGTCTGGGGTTGTATAAAGAATATACAGCCTTTCTGGTTGCCGTATGGCTTCATGTATTAACACCACCTTCCCTCCCATGGCAGGGGGACAGAATTGATACAGGACATGGCCATCTGCCCTTTTTAGGAAAAGGAATGTGAGGAGCAGAAGCTTCAAGAAGCATCTCAGGTCTCTGCCACCTTGTGCACTCTCTTCCCAGCTGCCCGGTCAGACTCCGCCTCAGAATGATAACTGTGGGTTAGTGCCACGAAAGCCAAACAGCAGGCCCCCGATGCATGACGTAAGTGAAAGGCTTGTTGCCACCAGCCACTGAAACTTGGGGGTTATTTCTCACTGCAGCAAAACTGACTAATATACCACCTGATGGCATATTAAGTCATTTCATATTCATAGGTATTATGTTGAGGTCAGCAAAGAAGGAACCAGGTCCATTCTATGACCGAGGTTCCAAAGACTTAAGAGTGATTAAGTGATGGCCCAGAATTAAACAGCAAAGAGATGTAAGTCAAGGAAACAAAACTATATGTTTTATCACTGCTGCATATGATTAAAAGCAAGACTGGCTCACCTTTAGTGTAAAAATCCCTTTTGCAGACTGCAGATCAATTCAAACACTAGCCAGTCATAAAGATCTGACTGTCTCTGGGTCAGTTCCTAGTATCAGGGATGATGTAGTCAAAGAATATGATACATACAATAAAAGAAATGCAGAACCGAGTGACAAGGCTTCCATCTTTATTGAACTGAACTGGCAAGCCTCAGACCTTCTGCCCATGGCTGAGAGACTGTTCTCTGGTTCTAAGCGAAGGTTTCCTGGACTGGACAGTGTAGCCCTGCAGTGGCTTACATGAAAAATATCCCCAGAATGCCCATCACAGACCCTGGACCAGCCCCGGGAATGGTGTGTTGTTTCACCAGGAAATTCAAACATCAGGAGACCCTGACCTTAAAACCTTCACAGGGCAGTAGTCATTCAGAACAGAGGCTCACAGGATCTGACACGAGTGACTAATTCAATTTTCTTTTTCCTATTGTTTAAAATTCGAATCCTATTGTTCTTTGCCTCTGCTTTATACTCTTCTTTCCCTCTTACTTTCCCTTTTTCAAAAGTTCTTTTCAATGGGGAATGAGTGAGTCACCTTAATCATTTATTTAGACATATTTCAGGCTGGTTCAGTGCTCTGTCCCAGCTCTCTGACATATAAGGAAAGCATTTTAGATTCTGCAGCAACTGATCTTTTCACCAGAAAGCTCTATTTTAAACAGCTATTTTTTGGGGGGATCTAACAGAGCTGGCATCCTACATGCTTTTACAAGATAATAATTCACACTGTTGGTTTCTTACCCTGACCTGAGCAAGGTTGACTTCTGACACCTCCAACCCCCTACTTATCCACTAGTGCTGTTTTCATAAAAAAACCCAAGTCCTTTCATATTCTGAGCAACAATCCTGACCTTTTTCTTCCATTTGTATAATATTGGTCAAAAATAACAATCGGCCCCACGGTGTTTAGGTAAATACATACATGTGTACACTTCTAAAGCATTGCACTGAATTGCAAAAACCAGACGCTAATAAAAAGTCAGGAAAAGCAGTTCTGAAAGCTGGAAGAAAGCCCAAACAGGCAGTCAGAGACACAGCAGGAGCAGCAAAGTTTAGAAAAATTAAGTCATGAACGAATATTATTAGACTTGATCCAAACCTCTCACCAGGTACCTCACTGCTAACAGAGGTCTCTCTCAGCCCTGTGAGTAACACCTTGCAATTTGTACAGAACTTTTCATTTGTTGGCAAAGCTTGTGATGTTTCTAATATCCCTGGGAGGGAAAGCTGAAGATCAAGTCCACCAGTGGGTGAGGAGATGAAGGCTCTGAAAGGCTGTCACTCACTTTACACAGATCATTGGCAAGTACAGAAGTAAACCCCCAGCCCTTTAATATCAGATACAGTGACTTTTTATTTCCCCACATTTATACCTCTGCAACATGCATTTGAAGCCAGGTTATGCAAAGGGTCTTACCCCATGTGTTTTGAAGTATGGTTTCTCTAGCAAGGCTCATAAGGAATGTGTTGATATGATGTGTCTACATGAGTACCTGGTTTGATGCCTGAGCATAGCCCAATGTCCAAAAAGAGTTGTTGAATAACAAGACATCCAAATAACAAGAAAAATCTTTGCTTTTTCTTTTTAGAAATTTTTAAACCAACCCATCCTCTGACACACCAATGGTGAAAAAATCACTCCCCTCAGCATTCCTTGTGAATGAACACTCTATCATTTCCAACTATGTCATGCACACCTGGACACACACACACATCTGGCTGGAAACCCTCTTTCATCACTGCCTTGTTGAAAGGCCCTAACAGCTTCCAAATGATTTCAGAACATCCTCCAGCCTCAATATCCACGAATTGCAACCCTCTCCCCCAAGGATCCAGCCCTACTGAGTGACTTGGACCAACTGCTCCGAGTTGGGACAACTTTGTCCTACAAGGATCCTGAGGATGCAAGAATTGAATTGGGAGCAGATATGAAGGTGGGAGGGCTTCCCAGGTGGTGCTAGTGGTAAAGAACCCACCTGCCAATGCAGGAGATCTAAGAGATGCGGGTTCAATCCTTGTGTCGGGAAGATCCTCTGGGAGGGGGCATGACCACCCATTCCAGTATTCTTGCCTGGAGAAGCCCATGGACAGAGGAGCCTGGCGGGCTACAGTCCATAGGGTCGCTAAGAGCTAGACACAACTGAAGTGACTTAGCATGCACACACGCATGAAGGAGCTGCCAGCGGAGGGGAGGTCCCTGACCTTGACATGCCATGGGAGACCCAAGGCTTCTGCTCAGCCTTCTTCTCACCCCTGTTTTAGCTGATTTCCTAGGTGTTCTTTCTCTGCCTCAGAAGCAGCCCAGGCCCCTCAGAGACCAGCATAGAGCTCTACAAGGGAAACTCCCTACCAGGGAGAATGCTCTTTTCTTTCCTGAAAGGTCTCCAGAGACAGGCCTTCCAGGTCCCTCTGAGTCAGCAAAGTGGTGAGTGGAAAGTCCTGGCTGGACTCCCGACACGCTCTGAGGGTTTCACTCTGAGGCTTTCTCAAGAGCTCCTTGCTCAGCCTGCGGTCACTCTCTGTAAACACTGGTCCCCAGCAGAGATCCGGGCAGCCCCGCTGATCCAGGGACTTTCTGGTGAAGTCCTCCAGTTAACACTCTCCTCGCCACAGTTTCCACTTCCAGCTTTTTCCTGCCCCTTTTTTCTTTCCCTGGCGACTCTTTGATGGTTGTCCAAAAAGGAACCCACTAATTGGGAGTTCAGAAGCGGCATGCATTCAAAATTCCTACGATACCCAAAGAATCGCAAATAAACTTTTCATTAGCATTCTCGGCTTTTAGAAAAAGGAAAGGAATATATAAAAAGAATGCATATATAAGTATGGCTGAATCACTTTGCTGTACAGCAGAAAGTAATACAACGTTGTATGTCAACTATGTGTCAGTAGAAAAGTGAAAACTGAAAAAAAGACAAAGAGAAAAAAAATGAGCACAGTTATCATCAATGCGGCACTCTCCTTCCAGCTCAGGCCTGGGGCTAGGTGCCGTCCCTCCAGGGTGCACAGGCCAGGGTGGGGACAGACCAGCAGAAAAGCAGGCTGTAAAAGACAGCGAAGGTTCCAGTTGGAAGGAGAAGCCCTGAAGTTGCTGGCCAGCCCTTGGCTGTCTCCCCAACCTCCCCACCTGCCTCTCGTCCACTCCGCCACAGTCCTGGCCTCTGTGCTGTTCCATCGCCAAGCCAGCATCACCACTCCAGGTTTTAAAGTCCTGCACTTGGCCTGTGTTCTGAGGTTTTGACTCTCCGCCTGGAACATGTTTCTTCAAGTGAGCTGTGTGGTATACCCTCTCATTCTCTGCAGGTCTTCCCTGCAGCATCACCCTCTCTGAGATGTTCCTTGACCATCCAACTTAAAATAGCAACTCTTTTCCTTCAAACTCTCCCCACCGACCCCTCACTGTGTACACCTATCTCTGCTTCATGTTCCTTCATCAACTTGCAACCATCTAACATCATCTCTGTTTTACTTGCTTATACTATTTATGGTCCATTTTTCCCGGTTGATTGTAAGCTCCATGAAGCAGGGGGTCTGGCTGTTTGGTTCACTGTTGACTCTCCAGATACTGACCCAAAGGAGCAGCTGACTCACTGTGGGTACTCAATAAGTTTTTGTTGAATAAGTGGATGGATGATGGATGGGTGGACGAATTTGTTGGGTAGTTGGGGAAGTTTTTAGGTGAATGAAACACCGGAAGTAAATCTCAGAGAATCTGTTCAGGAAAGGAAAGAGCATATGTAACTCATGTGCAATCTTGGGTAAACATATCACCACGATCCCTTCCATAATATGAAGCTAATGCATAATGCTGGCAAGTTGGTGATGAGCCATGAAACTAGAACAGGAGTTGGGGCCAGTTCAAATGGCCAAGGATGGTGCAGGCTGATGCAAGATGGGGAAAGACAAGAGGAACCATGTCTTTCTTCACAACCACCAGATGGGGTTCTGACCGCAGCAGACAGAGACAATGAGGCTGAGAGATGGGTGGGTCAGTTGGGGCTCCATTTCATGATTCAACATGGGCACTTCGGTCCTCAGCCGAAGGAAAAATCCCAAGCCCCCTACAAAGCCATACTCCAAAATGTTAACTCACAAAGCAAGCCACAAAATAAATATAAAATAAATAACTGCATCTCTCTGAAACTTAGTTTTGACCTCTGTAAAATAAAGTCACAACATCTTCTCCCATAAAATGACACAGGAAAGTTTCTAGAACTTAACACACGCATGGCAAAAGTTTGTTATATGGAAATATATTATTTGCACAAAGTTTACATTAAGGTAGGGAACACGGTGGGACTCCACTGGAAGGAGACAAAGAACTCCAGCTATGGTTGCATTTTCTGAGGCTTAAGTAGAACCATGTCAGGAAAAATAAAAAGATTTGATTTTCCTAAGAAAAAAAATAAAATTGTGGCCTGGAACCAGTATGAAGTATGTGGTGTGGGAAAGAGCAAGACTCTGAGAGCCAGACAGTCTTGAATCCAAATCCTGGTGCCCCACTTTCAATCCTATGTCTTAAAGCAAGTTTATAAAACTGTCTTAGTTTCATTCTTTATCTGTAAGAGACAGAAATATATCTACCTTGCAAGGTTGTCTGTAGGGTGAGGAATGTATACAGACAGACTAGCAAAATAGAACTCATGGGTATTAAAGGCATGCTAAAGATCACAACTCACTGTTACAAATATAACTTAAAATGTGGTAGACTTTGAAACATTAGGGCCGTGTCGGTATAGGGTAACCTGTAAATAACTATGTACAAAAAATAACTCATGCATATATACGATGAAATAGCAAGCTCACTGCTGCTATTTTAGCTGATATGAGGTATTCAAATCATTTCCTGAATTTGAGGTGGAACAGATATATTCGCACAGCCCACAGCCTTACTAGCGGGTTACAGAGTGGACAGAGGGAAAGAGGCCTTCAGACAGGTGGTTTAAAGGGAGGAGATGCACAGAGCATCTCATCCCCACCCACATGTGCTGACACCCTGGCCCCCAGTCCCATGGGAGCAAGCCTGCAATTTGCACCCATGGAGAAGAACATTCTCAGCAGCTGCAGGCTGAGGATCTGAGGGACAGCGAGAGACAGATGGTTACAGGTTAGCTGGGACAGTGAGAGACCTCGGCCCCTAGGGGACTCCCTGGACAGGGCACTCTCCATCACCCCAGATGTCTTCCTGATCCTCGGAAGCATAGAAGCAAACTCTGCAAGGATCCTCTACCCACTTCTCCCCGTGTTCCTCCCCTACCTTCGCCTCCTGACTCTCTCAGCTCAGCCTGGGTTTGGCCCAAAAGAATATGGACCAGGATATGGGTCCACCGCCCATCACAGGGCACAGACAGCCCAGTTTCTCTTCCGTTTCTCTTTCTGCTTCTCTTCCTTTTCGCTTTCATAATCTTTTCCTACCTTCCCCCAACCAATTGCTAAATAACACTGGATGTACTGCTTTCTATTTTCTCTAGTCCTTCATTTTTAAAACCTGTATTAGGCTTTTCTCTTATTTTTAAAATCACATCCTCAAATAATGTGCGTCTTTTCAAACATGTATAAAATCAGCTTTGACAGCAGTCTGGGTTTCCAAAGCTGAAAGATTATATATTTCTCCCTAAGAAAACAAAATTTAGTTGCTTCCTGCCAGTTAAGCTCTGAATTGCTTTTGTCGGTGGTCGTTAGTCCCTGAAATATGAGAGGTCCCTCAGCCCCAGGGACCCTCTGGGAGGTCAGTTCCATTCGCAAGCTACACAAAGGCCAGGAGTCAGACTGAGGGGGAGCCTTGTCGAAAGGACCTAGACCCAGGTTTTGGCAGCATCTCCCAGGATCTGAAAGGACCTCCAAATCCATGCACTCACACCCGTTCACACTGACACACACACATCTACACACATTCACATACACACCACATACCACGCACACAATGACACACCATGTACCCTCACACACTCACAAACCAGGCATACACTCACACTCATACACGCTCAGCCACAGGAGCCCAGGCCTTGTTAATTTATGAAGACCAGCCACTCCAGGGCCGCCCTCCTCTCAGTATGCCTTGGTGTCAATGATGTTTACAACTGCCCAGTGGCTCCCACAGTCTGTGTGAACTGAAGGACTTCAGGATCCTCGAAGTCAGGATCACTTCTCCATTGGGGAAAGCCCCTGTGCAAGGTCAAGGCCCCAGTTCCTAATATGAGTTACTGCCAAGTGAGAATCTCCTGGCTGAACAGGGTGGGGCCTCTGGGAGAAAGAAACACCAAGTTTTTAAACCATGTCAGACTCTGGAGGAAACTTTAAACCCGGCAAAAGTCAGAATGATGGTACTTTAAGTGTAAATTCCAAAGAGAAAGACAGTGACAAAGAAGGCAGAGAAGGCAGGAAGGAAGAAAGAAAAGGAGAAAGGAGAGAAGGACAGGGAATTAGACGGGTCCTCAGCATCCTTTACCTAAATGCTCTACATTTTAACCCCTTGCCCACATAGGCCATGGCAGGGACCTACTCCATCTCCCTGTCTTCCTGGGCAGATCTTGCACTGATCCTGTGCTCCGCAACAGGGAATACCCTCCCTCCTTCCCTACACCCCCTCAACCATGCCCGGCATGGCCTCAACCGTAGCCCAGTGATGCAGAGCAAGCCCTGGTGCTGGCCATCACCAGCAGGGCAGTATCACCTGCATGGCTGGGTTAAACATCCTGCGAGCCCTCCCTAGGCAGCAAGGGAGGTGCAGGGGTCAAGGTGAGTCCCACACAAGCCAAGACACAGCATCAAAGGGTCGTGCTGTGAGAGAAGCGAAGAGGACGGGCCCAGAGGAGACCAAAGCAGAGCCTTTTGCCTCCTCCAGTCCACCTTGAGCCAGATGGAAGCTGGGAGAATGCAATCAAGGGGGCAGATCAATGCTTTTCACTCTCTTTGGGGGCCCAGCTTCAACTCCTAGACTCTCAGAAAGAAAGAAAAAATTAGTTGACTTTGAAATGAAGTTCCAAGGGCCCAGAGAAGGGAGGCAAGGAGCCCAAATCCCTCAACAAATCAAGAGCGAAACCAAGATAAGAATGGAGACCTTCTCACGCCTACTCGGGCCTTTTGACTTCCTCCTGCTTACTGTCTAAGGCCTGCTTCCTCCTCACAAGGCTAAGAGGATGAGTAGGATTGAAAAATTCCCTCGTACCTTCCCCCAAGGCCAATGACGAAACAATTATAAGCCACTCTAGACCAAAAATTCCCAGCTTAATTTTAGTTCTATGGAATTTTTAAAATAATACTTGGTCCCCATGAAACTTTGGAACCCGTGCTTTAAAAGGTTTTGTTATTGGTTTTTTTTTTGTTTTTTTTTGGTTTTGTTTTTGTGCCAGGCCTGGCCACAAAGGCTTTTGATGACCACACGACAAGCCATGTCACTACAGCATCTGGAATTAGGCAGATGCTGGAGGACCCTCTGGTGTCTCCCCAATACCAAGGGTCCTGTGAGCTCCTCCAGGCTTTCAGAGAGAAAGATTCATAAACGCTTCTTTGAAACTCTTTGCTCAGATGTGCTGCCAAATTCAGAATTTTTCAGATTTTAGAAAGGTAGTAGAGTACAGATACCATGTTACACGCACCCCCAGCAGGGTCTGGAGCTTTCATTCTTCTGATGAAAAATGTATTCATCCCGAGTGGGATAAATACAAACTAAAAATAGTCTCATGTACCGACAGGCCAGCTTTTGCACCCACAGGAGTTATGAAAAAGAAATAAAAACTTTGCATTTTCAGAGCATTTTGTATTTTCGACTTGCAAATAGGGGAATGTAAGAAAAGAGCTTATAGCTCCATTGATTATTTCTGAGGGTGCTCAAGGGCATAGATTTGAAGCCTCAACACTTTAAGGAAAAAAATACATATGTATTTACAAAATAAAGGAAGGACAGGATGCAAGACTGATCATACAGTAGGCGTAATGCTGGATGTTAACTGGAAGTCTTATCCTTGTTACGCTCCAGTAAGGAACATGGTCAGGTTCATTTAAAGTGTGAAACAATGGCTTATGAGCTAGAAACATAGGTCCAGCAGAGTGGACTTGGGGGGCTTTGCCAAGGCAATTCAGGAACGCATCTTTTAGAGCAAGAAGTTCCCTGCTGTTTCCAATCAAAAACAACAAATAAAAAGGAGCCAAGGAGGTAGATGAACTTTTCAAACACACTTTTCTTAAAAGATCAGGCAAAATGAAGACTCACATGTTTATTTATGGCATGCTTCCCTGGTGGCTCAGAGGTTAAAGCGTCTGCCTCCAATGCGGGAAACCCAGGTTCGATCCCTGGGTCGGGAAGATCCCCTGGAGAAGGAAATGGCAACCCACTCCAGTATTCTTGCGTGGAGAATGCTATGGATGGAGGAACTTGGTAGGCTACAGTCCACGGGGTCACAAAGAGTCGGACACGAATGAGTGACTTCACTTTCACTTTCACTTTTTCAGAGAAACTGTGGGTTTGGTTTCAGACCACCTCAGAAAGTAAGTCACCTGAAATTTTTGAGTTCCCAGTGCATATGAATGTTGTGTTTACACTAAACTGTAGACTATTAAGTGTGCAAAAGTACTATATCTAAAAAATGTACATATCTTAGTTGACAAAATTTAAATTTTATTGCTAAAAAACGCTAACGATCATCTGAGCTTTCAGCCAGTTGAAGCAGTCACATCAAAGATCACTGATCACAGAGGACCAGAACAAATTCAATAATAATGAAAAAGCTTGAAATATTTCCATAATTGCCAAGATGTAACAGGGACACAGGAAGTGAGCAAATGCTGTTGGAAAAACAGCACAGACTTGATTAACTGAGGGTTGCCACAAACTTTCAATCTGTCAAAAAAAAAAAGGCAATATCTGAGAAGTGCAGTAAAACAAGGTATGCCTGTATTCTTTGCAATATTTCTGGGCCACAAATATTAACTTCAGTTCAAAACTTGGAAAACTCAATAAGCTTAAGGCATCGGCCCAAGGGAAAAGGAGGATTCCACCCAGGTCTGTGGATTTCAGACACACTCACACTGCAGCCCTAGGATGCTCCCACGTAATTTCCATATACCCATTTCACCTCTCTGGATCTCAAAGTATTGGCATCATCTCATTTCTAGGGTGAAAGGTAGAGACAGGCCACACTTTGAAAGCACACAGACACGGTTTCAGGTACCAGTATGCAATCTTCCTAATGAATGATGTGACAATATGCAAGTTTCTTAACACCTGTAGACCTCAGTTTTCCCATCCATAGAATGGGTATATCTGCTTCTAAAGCTCTGTGTGGAAGTGTCAGTTGCTCAGTTGTGTGACCCTATGGACCGTTGTTCTTTGTGATTCCATGGACCATAGCCCACCAGGATCCTCTGTCCATGGGCTTCTCCAGAAGAATACTGGAGTGGGTTGCCATTCCCTTCTCCAGGAGATCTTCCTGACTCAGAGATCGAACTCCGGTCTCCTGCATTGCAGGTAGATTCTTTACCATTTGAGCCACCAGGGAAGTCCTCTAAAGCTCTTTAGAGGATTACTAAAAATGGATATTAAATGCTCATTATTCAGAAGGTACTGCTGCTGTCTGTGTTTTACTGGGAAAACACGAGACTCAAGAGAGATGGAGTAACTTGCCAAAGCCCAGGCAGCTCTGAGTGGGTCTTCTCTGCTTCTTTACTCCAGGAGCAGGGGATCTGGCCTCATCACTGCAACTGGAAGACCCTGAGTTTGGATGACACTGGAGATGAGAGAGTTTGACAGTGTGTTGAGGCAGTTGTGTGCTTATCACTATTTCTGAGGTCCCACAGTGATTATGCATTTTAATGCATTCCCAAATCCAGAAATCATCAGACTAAATGATTTTAAAATGGATATTAACTAAAAACAGAGAGCATTCTGCAGAAACCAAAGCATTCTCTACCGACTGGAATATGGAGGACAGACCACATTCAGTGTGGTCACGATGTGGAGGTCCACCCTCCACATTCCAGTTGGTGGACACTCTGGAATGTGCGAGTGAGCTGGTAAGGGTCCTTCCCACCTCTACTGAGCTCCTGGGGTCCTTCTGTGTCTCCCTTTTGTCATCAGCCTTGACCTTCAACTATGTATCAGGATGTTCAATCAGACTTGGCCCCCTTTCTACGAGGGAGAGCAAGATTTCTGCGTTCTTTGAAAACACCCAGGGTTCTCTCCACTCCAGCTCTGTTTTTGAAACCTTGCTGACTAAGGCTGCCAGGCTTTGCTTTTTCACCTATCACTTTGGGACAGAAGCTCAATCATTGGCTAGATGTGGAAGCTCCCTTCGAAGTCACCAAATCAGCCTTCCTGTTTTACCAACAGAGAGTACAGTGGTCTCCTTTATCCTCAGGGGATCCATCTGTTCCAAGCCTGCCAGTGGAAACCACAAATAGTACTGAACAAATATATACCATGATTTTTCCGATACACATGTGCCAATGATAAAGTTTATAATTTAGTCACAGTCAGGGATGAACACCAATAACTAATAAAAAAGCAGATCCATTATAACAATCTGATGTAATAAAAGTTATGGAAATGTGGCCTCTCTCTGAAAGTACCTCATTGTACAAACTCAATGCCTTTTCCATCCTAACGAAACACTGTTCATGAAGCTGTGACTTTTGCAGTTTGAGGTGTAACAGCAAAACTAGCATGAATTTCTTACTCTAGATCTTACCAACCTCAGCAAAGATTTTTTTTCTTTCTTTATTAAGTTGAGAATTTTCACCTTTTCACTGAAAGGAAACACTTTACAGCTTCCTTTTCCGGCACATCCAAATTGCCAGCATCACTACTCTTGCACATTAGTTCCATTATCAAGTAAAATAAGACTTTCTTGAACAACAATAATGCGATACCACCAGAGTCTATCCAATAACTGAGATGGGCACTAAGTGATTAATAGGAGGAATATGTTGGACAAAGGGATGATTCACATTACAGGTAGGACTGAGCGGGAAGGGGCTAGATTTCACCACACTCCTCAGAATGGTGCACAACATAAAATCTGTGAATTGCTTAGTTTTGGAATTTTCCATTTAATATTTTCAGACTGAGGTTGAGAATGGGTAACTGAAACTATGGCTGTGTGCCTACCTGCGCAATCACTCTGTCATGTCTGACTCTCTGAGACCCCAAGGACTGCAGCCTGAATCTGCCAGGCTCCTCTGACCATGCGATTCTCCAGGCAAGAACACTGGAGTGGTTTGCTATTTCCTTCTCCAGGGGATCTTCCTGACCCAGGGATCGAACCCACATCTCCTGCGGCTTCTGCATTGGGGGTTCTTTACCACTGAGCCACCTGGGAAGCCGGAAGCTATAGCTATGGGGGGTCTCCTGCAGAGAACCGCTCCTCCTCCCCAGTGCAGGAAGCTAGGAATAGAGCTGAGTCGTTCACCATCCAGGCTTTACCTTTTCTCTTCCAGGCTTCTCCCTGCAGTGTCAGGTGTGATAGAGGTGTGCTGCAGACAACGCCCATGGGGAGCAAAATGGACTGCGTTGCAATAGGATTTCAAACAATGACACATCCCCACTCCCCACCCCCCTTGCACTGCTTTTCTTTATGACATTCTCCAAGCTCCATTTCAGGTGTGCATTTCCTCCCCTGCCTCTCCTGGAGTGAGCACTACCTGTGGGCAGGGACAAAAACATCCTGATCCTTGTGTTCTGTCTAGCAGAGCACCGGGCAAGAACGAGTCTTATACACATTTGCTAAGTGAACGAATGAATGATCCCATTTTTTACGCTTGAATCATCATAAAACTGCAATTCAACTCTTCAGGGGCATCCCATTTCCCCAGTTTCATTTTAAAGATCTAATTATCTATGCCATATAGAATTTTTATTAGAAAGTGAAGTCATTAAACAAGCAGACACCAGACTCAGGCCTTGAGATAATTGCAAATAGAAACAGATCTGTCAGCAGAGCTAAGCTGGACCAGGAAGCATGTTGCTGGCAAACATGGAACCGTTTTCAGAACAATGGGGTCCTTGGACCAGAGAAATTCGATTTCTAAATCACCTAGGAAAGAAATGCTGGGGAGGGGGCCATTCCGTAATCCCTTTCCTACCTCCATCTCCCAGCCATGAGTTATACTGATAGACTGAATCCCAACCACCCTTGTATTTGTTGGGCCACTGACTCAGGTTTTCTGACCTTCTTGCTTCTATCCCCTTATCCCTGTCATGCTTTCCATTCATACGTTCAGCCCAAAAATCAGTTCAATTTATGTCAGTGACAAACCGGTAACCCATTCCTAGGCAAAGGAAGCTATTTCAAGCATCATCAAAATTTTCTCTGAACTTGTACAGGCCAAACTCCTCTCATCTTCACCGCTTCCAGGAATGACACCTCAGCCAGCTGCCAAAAACCTTGATAATGCTGTGATGACAGCAAAGCCCCAATAAAGTCTCTAAATATTTACTATGAGCCTGGGTCCAAGTTACAGCCCTGACTGGTCCCACCCCTGTTAAAATCTGCTCCCATACTCCAAACACAATTATTTTAGGTCACTGACACACCAGCCAAGGAGATGACAATGCTGTGTACCTTGGCACGAAGAGCAAGTAGAACCCAGTTTTAAATTCTGGCCCTGCCACTTACTAGTTGCTGGACTCTGCGCCAGAGACCTTTGCCAATTTCCTTCACTGTCCAAAGGGCACAATAAATACTAATATCACAAAGTTGCAATGATGATTTGAGAAAATGTTTTTCCATAGGTAGTGTAACTTAATAAAATACAAGGAAACTAAACAGGCCCAGAATAAAACTGTGAAGTACTCGTTGTCTGACAGAGGAGCCAGGGTATACAATGGAGAAAGGACAGTCTCTTCAATAAATCGTACTGGGAAAATGACAGCCATGTGCAAAAGAACCAAACTGGATCACTATCTTATACTGCACACAAAAAGTAACTCAAAAAATAGATTGAATGTAAGACCTAAAACCATAAAACTTCTAGAAGAAAACATATGCAGTAATCTGCTCAATGGCAATGATTTTTTTTTTTTTTTTGGACTTGACACCAAAAAGAAATAAGTGGAACTACATCAAATTATTCTCATAGTGACACGTTTCTTAAAACCAAGGTGTTTGTTGCCGTTTCAAATTTGTTCCCTTTTGAGGACATCAAACACCACGTTGCTCAGCATAGTTTATCTGGTGAGAGAGAACTCAAAGATTAACCAGCAGTGCTTAGAACAGGAATGTGGCCGATTTTTAGCTTTCCTCGATAATGAATCTCTGAAGGCCAGAATTAGATCAAAAAGCTCCCCACCATGGCTTGAAGAGGACCCAGAGGGCCAGTAACTGAGAAGTCCTTTCTAATCAATATAACTAAATAACAGCCAGCGTGAGGTGGGCACCAGGCCAGACCCTATAAATGCATAAGATCATTCACTTCCTAGAAGACAAGTCTCTCTCATTATTACCATTTTACAGGTGCAACAGCCGAGGCTCAGGGAGGTCAGATGCTCTTCAGGAGCCCACCCCTAGGACACAGCAGTAGGAGAGTTTGAATTCATGGCTGACTCCAAAAGTTCATTTTCTTTCCAGTCACCATGCTGCCTTGTCAGGTAATTCCTGCAGCCTTGGAGAAAGGATTTTGACCAAGATGAATTCGGAGCCAGAGGCTACGGTAAATGGATGAGTCAAAAGTCAGGAAGAAAGGCAGGACTGGCCCCCGTCACAGACCTGACACGGCTCACAGAGCTGAATGAGGGGCTCAGCAACCATCCCCTCTGGCTGGAAGGGCCGGACTGAGGACTTGCCACGTGAACAGAGGTAAAAGAATTGTGTTTCAGTCTCAAAGCACAGGATGAATGCTTCAACTCTAACATGGGGGCCAAGTCAAGTCACCATCTCTGGGTCCCCATCACCCCACCGTTTCCTTGATCACCCACTTGTCCTACGGATTGCAAGGCTCTCCTTTCACATCTATCTTTACCCCCAGACTCCATTCTCTGAAAACAGAAACAGTGTTCACTTTTTAAAATCCCCAGTTCTCCAAACTACATTCGGTACAGAGTAGATGCTCAGTTAACCTAAGGTACATAACTAAAGAACAGATTGATCCAGCATCGAGTCTGGACCTGCAGACCGGAGAATGCCTCTGATCCTAAGATTTCACAGCTTAATTATTCTTAAATCAGTTCTTCATCTCTGAGCAGTGGTTTGGGGGTGTCTTTAACATGGAGACCTCCCAACAGGAAGAGGACATGATGGGCCCTTCAGGCTTTCAATTTTGCAAAAAAAAAAAAAAAAAAAAGTGCTCCCTGTAAGCTACTGCATTCCACCACACAAAAACAAGCCAACTGTGGCCAGGAGGAGAGATGCTATCAACCCCATTTTAAAGGTTAAAACTGAGGTCCACATGAGTGACTGCCCCAGGGCTGGAATTTGACAATGGGCTGCTGACTCCCTGTTTTTTCCCTGCCACCATGACGCTTTTCCAGCTCATTACTAACAGGCCAAGAGCACCCGCAAAGTAAAGGGTGGGGGAGAAAAGAGTGTGTGGTGAAGGGAAAAATAAAAGGGAGGACAGCTTTTCTGGGAGTGTGTCACTGACAGCTGACAGTCGGTGACCCATGGCCTGGACAGCTCTGAACTCCTCGCCCAGGCCTGGCTTGGGAAGATCTGAGCTCTCCGTGTCCCCGACTCACCCGGCTCTGGGAGTAAAAGCAACCAGAATGCTTCTGGGTGCTGAGTAAAAACAGGAAGTCCCAAGTGGCTTGACTCTCCTCCCAACTTCAACTCCCCCAACCTGAAGAGTCAAGGGTACACAAAGGACCTAACAGGTCGCTCTCTGGCAGGGGCCTCTGGAGGAGTCTACCGGAGAAACTAGGGAGCACCCTTCCCACTTGAGTCTCCCAGCATGAAGGTTTAGGGAGCGCTGTTATCCCTGTCCTGGGACTAGTACCTGGAAGCCTGCGGGGTGGCCAGGGAGCGAGCTGGGTGTTTGCTCACCAGCTCCAACACTTTTCCATCCATTCAACAAAAGCTCAGTGCCCACTGTGTGCTGAAATACTGAGCTTAGTCTTGTCATCTGCAAGGTGGAAACGGACCCTACACCACAAAACTGCCTTGAAGATGAAAGGAAATAATATTCCCGGGCTTCTGCATCACACTTGGGTCTATTATTAGCACTGGGGCCCTGGTGCTATCCACTGTGAGCCCCAGGCTGTGATGCCACAGCCCCCATCCCAGAGCTGGGGGCAGGAGATGGTGTGGCCAGGTCTGTCTCTACCTCTCTCCTCTACCCTCCCCTCACTGGAGCGTGGGGGCCAGGAGGAGGTGAGATTCTGCCAGTCCCCCGGCCTGGGGCCCAGGTTTATGACTGTTTATTTCAGAGCAAATAGAAAGGAGAAATTAGAGCCATAAAAGACAGGACAACAGACCAATAAAAACCAGCTCCCAGAAGAGTCAGAAGAAGGAAGAGAGGCAAAACTGTCACCATAGCAACAAAAGACAGTCAGAAGCACGCAGGAAAAACAGCCCCTGTTCTGCCTTCTCTCTCTATAGCAAAGCAAGCTCTTGGACCTACTTCAGTGCTCAGGGAAAGCCAATGGCCCACCCTAAACCTTGCCCGTTCCCCGCCCACCCCAACCCCCAGGCCTAGATGCCCAGCCTGACCTGGCTGTCAGCCACTCTCTTCGCACTGGCCCAGCACATGTTCCAGCCCACGGTCCCAGCCCAGCTTTCAGTGCCCTGGGGACACGGCGCTGTGCAGATGGCCCCAGGCCCAACCAGAGTGATGGTGCCTGGAGAGAGGGGTAAAGTTTCTAACAGGGAAAGGAAGGAGGGCCAAAGGGCTGGTGGGGAGACTAAGGCCCTCCATATAGGCTCCAGGGCTCTGCCCTGGGTTCCCTGGGGGAGCGGAGGGGGAAACGGGCATAGGGGGGGAGGCCAGGGCCAGTACTGTTGCCCATCAGTGCTGGACCCTACAGTGGAGGGGAATTCTGGGGAACCCAGGGTGGGGTCGGCAAATGACAAAAGCTCTCTGGGAACGCTGCTCACAAAATCAGGGCAGCTTGGAGAAGGACCCAGGGACCCTCTGGCCCGGTATAACAGAGGCTCTTCGGTCCCTCGGCTGGCAGGCATGACAGGTGTTGCCACCAAACAGCCTAGCTGGCTTGGGACCAGTCTTTCGGGAAGTGGGTCAAATTGTTCCCAAAGCTAAGGATCCGGTGAAGTCCCTTTCTTCAGACTGGGATTCTAAGCGGGAGAGGGGGAGGGTGATGGCAAGGCGGTCTGGGTCCCCGCACAGCTGCGGGCCGTCTGGCGGGCAAATAATCTCCCTGGCAGGTGGCAGCACAAACGTCCAGGTGTGCAGGCCCCAGGGAGCGGGGTCGTCTCAGCCTCTGGAGGCGGTAGGGAGTGGTGGGGAGCCGGGTCTCTGGTGGTGGGAACGGAGAAGCAGAGTTGGGGGGCTTCCGGAAGAACTGGCTTTGGAGCCCAAGCTACCTGGCGCTGGGGTTGAAGGGGAAAGATGTTGAGCGGTTGAGCGACGAAAGAGATGATCCGGGGCACAATCACGAGGCTGTGCTCCGCAGAAGGGCAAAGGGGCTCCAAGCCAGACATCTGGACGGCGATCGCCGGAGACGGGCTAGAAGGACTGGGTCCTCGGCTCGCCCTCCCGCCCGCCCTTCCCCAAAGGCTGCGTCGAGAGCTGGGGAAGGATGGCAGGGTTCTCCGGGGCGCCTCCGGAGTCCGCGTCCCTGCAGGCCCCCGGCCGCGAACCCCGCCGCACCCGCGCCGCGCTCACCCCCGAGTCTCCGCCGCCTTGCTCCGCCGCCGGTCCGCCGCTGCCCCAGCCGCCGCCGCTGTGGACGCCTCTCCCGCGGCCGCCGCAGCCTGCGAGCAGACCCCGAGCCCCGCCCCAGCCCCGCCCTCAGCCCCGCCCGCTGCGGCCGCCCCGCCCCGGCCCCCAGGGAGCCCCACCCCCGCCGTCAGCAGGCCGGGTCCCCTTCCCAGACCCACAGTGCTGACCACCTCCGCACTTGGTCATTCCTGCTCTTTTTTCGGCCTTGGCCTCTGGCTTTGCCTTCCAAGGGGAAGCCTGCATCTGCCCCTGCTACTTCTACACACGGAATTCCTCCATACCCACTATTTCTCTTAAAAAAAAAAAAAAGGACGGAGGACCGGTCTTTTGATTAATCCCTAGCCGCACTTCCAAATGTGTGCCCATGCACCCAGCCAGACCATCCCAGCCTCAACCACCCTCTTCCAAATTACCCCGATTTTGAATCCGGTTCTCCTTCCTGCCCCTGCCGGCACAGACTGTTAACAGATTCCCAGCCCTGGGGGCTGCCCTTATCTAAAGGGACCCTCAAAAGTCTTTGCAAATGCTTAGTCCAAAAGTGTTATTACCCTTCACAGCAAGTCTGCAAAAACACTTGGAAAAAACCCTATGATGCAAGGGAAAGTAGGGGATTACAGTGTCATTGTCACAATCATTGTTTTAAAACATCTGCCATTAAGAGAGAGAGATTCAGGAAGCCAAAGAGGGCTGCTCATTGCCAAACAGGTTGTGAGTCAGAGCTCCTGTTGGGGGCGCTCCTGCAGGCACAGGCCTCTCCCGCTTCCTCTCGCAGTCAATCAGCCAGAGCATGGGTGAAACTTTATTAAACCCCTACAAGGGGTCGGGCCGCGAACGTGCTGGGGGCTGCAGCAGTTGCTCCAGGAATGTGTAGTTTGGGCGCATCAGGCCGTCCTGGTTCTGGAGTTAGAAAGCTTCAGGAGACCTCGGTCAAGTTGTTCTTCTTGACGGAGCTCCTGCTCTGAGTTTTGGCAAGAATTCAGACAGGGGCCAGGAAAGCACAGTCTAGTTAGAATGAAATAGTCTTCCCATTGGTAGGGGTCCTTCAGATCAGAATGCACATGTCTCCATTTTTTATTTTTGCCAGTCAAGTTGCCTGTACTTGAACCAGACCATGCTGTCAATCCCTGCAAAGACTTGTTTTATCTTTGGGTGGCTCTACTGGAAAATCCTTCTTGCTCCACCCATGTACATATACACAGCAACATTTCTGACTTATTCTATCCACCGTGAACCTGGTCAGGGTCTGAGGAGAGCAAGGACAAGCCAGCCACAGACACCATTCACCCCACACGACACCGTCATTTCAGACCACGGGAGGACTCCTTACTTTACACTCCTCTGTCTCTAATAACACAGCTGAAGTTGATGAGAAGAGACTATTTGATGTATGAAATTTCACTTCCACACACTTAAAGAGGGCTTCTGTTTCAGTAATTGAGGGCTACCTGCGTGGTGTTGCCTAGCCCATTGTGAAATAATAGGGTTTCTAATTATTAGTGTGGAATTTAATAATTATGTGTTTCCTAAGACACAATAATCAGATGAAATGGTCTTTCAACTTTGTCAGTAATACTAATAACAAGTTTAGAGGTTACTATAATAAAGATTACAGTGAAATTAAGCTGTCAGTGAGGGGGCAGGTAGGTTGAGATGAAATTTCAGTGGTCTGTCTTCAAAATACACATTTTCTAAAATGAACCTTAATTAAATTAAATTTAAACCAGACTGTTCTAATTTCAAGGACATCCTTGTCATGTATGTATTTTTTAAAGAGATACCTTGAGCTTTGACAAAGGGCCAGGCACTGTGCTAAACCAAATGATGGTGACGTAACACGTGCCTCTGGCTCGAGAAGTAGACAGACTGATTGCCAGCCCAGTTTACGACAAGGCAGAAGAGAAAATAGGCTAAAACAGAGGTATTTTCATGTGGGCTCAAGACAAGGAATTCATTGTAACTGAGGAAAATTGGGTTCAGATTCTTTTAAGCTGAACCTGGAAGAATGACTAGACTTCAGGAGGCAGGAAATGAGGTCAAGGACCCTCCAGGTAGAGGGACAAAGAGGTCTGCTGTGGTTGCAATGTCAGGGACTGGACAAAGTGCGGCTGAGAATGGAGACCCTGAACATAAACCTGAGAAGGCTGCACTTGATTCTGGAAACTCCCATGGGCTGGGAAGCCTTGACTGGAACCTCAAATAAGGAGACTGACTGCTCTTTGGAGGAAGAAAAGGAGACAGTGATGAGAAAGACCAGGAGAGAAGTGCCATCATCATCCAGGGGCTCTGCATTGCCCTCCATGGACCAGTTCTACTCTCTGACATTTGGAAACGCATTCTCTGAGGCATCCCCAGTGCTGAAGCAATACTTGGCACAAACTGGTCTGCAATAATATTTGTTGAGTGAGCAATAAGGTTGAAAGTGATAGGTGCAAGTGATCCCCTGTGGAGACCAAGCAACAAGAGCTGATCCCACCCAGGGCTACTCTCCATCCACTGAGATTCATCCTAGGGCAGGTGGAACATTCCTTCTAAATCCCTGGACACACAAGATTTCCCCTTCTCAGCATGGGCTTCCCTCATAGCTCTGTTGGTAAAGAATCCGCCTGCAACACAGGTTTGATTCCTGGGTCAGGAAGATCCCCTGGAGAAGGGAAAGGCTACCTACTCCAGTATTCTGGCCTGGAGAATTCCATGGACTGAGTCCATGGGGTCGTAACAAGTCGGACACGACTGAGCGAATTTCACTTCACTTCACTTCTCAGCATAGCTCCCCTTGGTGCTTCCAAAGACATTTCTGCTCTGATCCTTTGATTGTGTGTATAAACATATATATACACCTCCAATGACTTACTCCCCATCTCCAGCTGTCAAAGACAACTGGTTCCAAGGCTAATGATGCCTTCAGGACAGTGGTGGACTATATAGGCTCACACTTCTTTCTCCTAAATTCCTGTGAAGTTGACAATCTGAGCCACTCACTCTTTGCTTCATCACATATGCAAGTTTCTTGAGGACAAGGATCTCATCTGAGACATAGAGAAAACCTTCACTTTATTTGGAGTCAAAGCTGAGCATACATTGTGATTCTGTCACTCACTGGCTGTATGAACCTATGTTACTTAATCCTTTGGAGTTTCAGTTTTCTCATCTCTAAAACTAGAATAATAAAACTTATCTCAGCAGATAGATGGGAGAGCTGATGTCAGCTCTGAAACTGTGAAAGAATAGTTGTGTGTGTGTGTGTGTGTGTGTGTGTGTGTGTGTGTGTGTTTCCTCCTAGTGCGTTGACTCACTGGGCATTCAGTAAGTGCTCATTCCAGACTTGGTGTTTGGTGCGTTGATTCATAGATTAGAACTTGGAATGGAGGCTAAACCTCTGCAGGGCTCTCTGCTTGCTACTTCACAGGGAGAAATCTTTATTTTGCCTTCCCACTTCCCTTAGTTCCGCAGGAATTATATCGCGCCTTCCCTCTAGTATGACGATAATGGCTTCCAAGGGTGGTGGGGTTTCTTGCCCATTACAGGCCAGGGTTCTTTTATGTAACTGAGTGTTTCTACGGAAACATGGCCCTGGCTTCAGAGGGAGCATAATAGATTTGATTATGAATATTGAGCCAATTTTCACAGCTGACATGCTGCACACTTCCATGTTGCAGGGGAAAAAAAAACAAACAAACAAGGAAAATCACAGCCCAAACTATGTACAGAAACTTGATAATGGCTGATAATCATTGTCTGTGGCTGAACTGGAGCCTATGACTTAAGATGGCCAAAATCATGTTTTAACTCACAGCGTGTCAGGCTCCCCTTCTTGCACATGGCTCTCTCCCTTAAATGACCTTCCAGCCTGCTCCATTTATTGAGTTTCTATTCATTTTAAGCATCCTGGTTCAAAAACAACCCATCTGAAAACCTTCCTTCAGCTCTCCAGGGCCAAGTCAAATGTTCGTTCTTGTGGGCTTTCATAGTATTACATTCATACCTTTATTATATCACTCAAAAAGTTGTGTGAATCTGATAAATTTATATGTAGTTGATTTTGTTATTCCCAGCAACTGTGTTCTATGAAATCACCACAAACGTTGACCTAACAAATATTGAACCACTGCTCCTAGGAAAATTTCAAGATTAGGTTCCTGTGAGCTTCTGGTGATAACATTCTCATCCTTCACTAACTCCCATAGTTTGCTCAACTTCATGCCCATTGAGTTGGTGATGCTATCTAACCATCTCACCCTAGGCCTCCACCTTCTCCTTTTGCCTTGACTCTTTCCCAGCTTCAGGGCATTTTCCAATGAGTTGGGTATTCGTATCAATGGCCAAAGTATTGGAGCTCCCACTTCAGCATTAGTCTTTCCAGTGGATATTCAGGGTTGGTTTTCTTTAGGATTGACTGTTTTGATCTCCTTATGGTCCAATGAACTCTCAAGAGTTTTATCCAGCACCAGGATTTGAAAGCATCAGATGTTTGGTGTTCAGACTTCTTTATGGTCCAACTCTCACATCCATGCATGATTACTGGAAAAACCATAGCTTTGACTAGACAAACCTTTGTCAGCAAAGTGATGTCTCTGCTTTTAATACTCTGTCTAGGGTTGTCATAGCTTTCCTTCCAAGACACAGCTTTTAATTTCATGGCTGCAGTCACCATCTGCAGCAATTTTGGAGTCCAAAATCTGCTTTAAAATACCAATTTAATATATACTGTTGATTCATTAACATTCAACTCACAGTCAACAGCACTGTAAGACATGACTGAGTGAAGCTTGTCTAACACAGGCATTTTCTTCTTAAGGCACAGCACCACCTTCTTGCACTTAGGAACACCAGATAGCACTTCATTGCAATGCCTGAGGACGATTTTAGACAGTGAAATCATCAACAAAAAAATACAAAAATGTGAAAACGTGGTACTATTAATACATAGACAACAAAACATGGCACTTGTCTACAGTGTGCCATGAATCAAGAAGGCAGAGCTTTCTCTCAATTGACCTCAGCTAGGAACATGCTCATTGGTGGCTCAAGTTTTTGTTGCTTGGTGTGTGTTGACAAATGACACAAAAGCACAGAGAGTAGTAGTGATTTTGATGTTAGCAAGTAGGCAAATTCGCAAATACAGAATCCACAAATGATGAATGTAGACTATGTGCGCCTCCAGTCGAGCCTATGAACTCTGCCTCCAGGATCTCTGTCTTATTAGTCTTTGTACCTTATCAGAATCTCAAAGAACTCCTGATACATGAAAAAAAGTGATCCTCAATAAATGACAATTGAATGAGTGATTCATTCAATCCAGTCTTATATTTCTTTAGAGACTTTTCCCAACCATTTATAAACTTCTGTTAATAAAACAGCAAAATGTCTCAGATCTTCTCCCATTGAATGAGGATCTCATTAGGTTTCTGTTAGTTACTAAGAAGAGCCCTGCTTTTGAATGTAAAGAACATTCCAAATGAAATAGATCTCTCTTGTGTGGCAAGTGTGGACGATACAGATACTGACTTCCAAGATGGGTAAAAGGTTATAAACAGCACCATCCATCCGCCCCACCCCCACCAGAAAAAAAGAAGGAACAATAAATTCTCAGGATCTGGAGAAATAGTGTCAAACGATGGTCAAGAATGGAGAAAAGTTACCTAGTTCAGAAATAGAAAGGCAGCACCAGCGATGAAGCACGAAGTGGTAATAGGGAAGGAAAGTGACATCTGGAGGCAGGGAGACCTGGGGGCCTTGTAGGAATTTTGCAGAGGTCAGGTTTAAATTTGGGCTCTTCTGCACTTATGGCACCATGACTTTGGGCAGAACTTCCCTCTCCCTTGTCTCTCCCCTGTATATAAAATGAGAACAATAGGACTTATCATAAAGTCATTTATGCAACTGACATTTACTGGGTGTCTACTGTGTATCAGACTGGTTCTAAATAGGAAAAGGAGTATGTCAAGGTTGTATATGGAGAAAGAAATGACAACTCACTCCAGTATTCTTGCCTGAGGAGTCTTGTGGATGGAGGAGCCTGGTGGGCTGCTGTCTATGGGGTCGCACAGAGTCAGACAGGAATGAAGCGACTTAGCATGCATGCGTGCATTGGAGAAGGAACTGACAACCCATTCCAGTATTCTTACCTTGAGAATCCCAGGAATGGAGGAGCCTGGTGGATTGCTGTCTATGGGCTTGCGTAGAGTTGGACATGACTGAAGCAACTTAGCAGCAGCAGCAGCAGCAACAAGGCTGTTTATTGTCACCCTGCTTATTTAACTTATATGCAGAGTACATCATGAGAAACGCTGGGATGGATGAAGCACAAACTAGAATCAAGATTGCCAGGAGAAATATCAATAACCTCAGATATGCAGATGACACCACCCTTATGGTAGAAAGTGAAGAAGGACTAAAGACCCTCTTGATGAAAGTGAAAGAGGAGAGTGAAAAAAATTGGCTTAAAACTCAACATTCAGAAAACTAAGATCATGGCATTGGGTCCCATCACTTCATGGCAGATAAATGGGAAACAGTGGAAACAGTGGCTGACTTTATTTGGGGGGCTCCAGAGTCACTGCAGATGGTGACTGCAGCCATGAAATTAAAAGACTCTTACTCCTTGGGAGGAAAGTTATGACCAACCTAGACAGCATATTAAAAAGCAGAGACATGACTTTGGCAACAAATTTCCACCTAGTCAAAGCTATGGTTTTTCCAGTAATCATGTATGGATGTGAGCGATGGACTATAAAGAAAGCCGAGCACTGAAGAACTGATGCTTTTGTACTGTGGTGTTGGAGAAGACTCTTGAGAGTCCCTTGGACTGCAAGGAGATCCAACCAGTCCATCCTAAAGGAGATCAATCATGGGTGTTCATTGGAAGGACTGATGTTGAAGCTGAAACTCCAATAATTTGGCCACCTGATGTGGAGAGCTGACTCATTTGAAATGACCCTGATGCTGGGAAAGATTGAGGGCAGCAGAGAAGGAGACGACAGAGGATGAGATGGTTGGATGGCATCACTGACTCAAGGGACATGAGTTTGGATAGACTCTGGGAGCTGTTGATGGACAGGGAGGCCTGGCGTGCTGCAGTCCATGGGGTGGCAAAGAGCTGGACATGACTGAGTGACTGAACTGAACTGAACTGAACTGTGTATCACTTGGAAGCATGAATGAGATATTGAACATGAAGCTGCAGTGCATAGTTAGGCAAATTTTAAAAGTGATTTTAGTTATTTGCATTATAAACTTATTTCTGCTTTTGATTCTTACTTCTTTCTCTGATTTGCAAGAATATATGACTTGAACCATTCTCATCAAACCATTCTATTCTAACCATTCTCTCCTAACCATTCTCTCCTAAACCCTTTAATACTCTTTCATAGTTTAGTTGATCTCTATCTTTGATGGACCAGGTAAGTCCAGGTTTTGCTGATTCCATCATCTTTTGGCACCTTTGACCAAATGAGTCAGCCCCTCTAGTGGACTCAATCTCACCACCCACAAAGCTCACACCGACTCCACAATCACTGTCAACAAAGTAATGACACATGTAAGAGGGCCTTTGACCAAAGGCTGAGAGCATTTTACAGGCATAGCCCAGTCATCTATGCAGCATCACAGCTAAGTAGGGATCACTTCTGACTATACCCACTTTATAGCCAGGGAAATTAAAGCTTGATGTAACTTGTTCAAGTCATCAACTGAGTCCTAACCACAGTCACGAAAATAAAACAGGTGTCATGGATCACAGTTTAAGACCAAGCCTTGAATTCCTTGGACTACCAGATCTTCCTTTTCTTGGCAAATAGTTTCTTTGCTTTATCAGTGAGCAAGCAGACAGGTTGATTCAGACATAGACCAGGACTCTCTCTTGTTATCACAGATTGTGTTCAATGTAGGAAGGTGAAAATACCACTGGACACTAGGGTGATGTGAAACTTCCCACCAAACAGAATGATTGACTCTGCAGAGTTGCTTTACAAGCCCTGAGAGCAGTATATGAATGTTTTATGTTTAAATGCACATAGCTACTCTATATAATAATTACAAAAAATTGCCTTTTTAAATGGTTTTCACCCTATTATGCTTGCCTTTTGACTCTTTAATCACTTGAGAAATGCCTTAGAATAGTGATACTAGCAGGAACTTTGATATATTTAGGTCTAATATTTATCTTCTTTTTTATCCTCCCTTGAACTACTGCCCAGATCAACCCCTTATCAGCTCTTGCCTGAGTTATTTTGACAGCCTTATGATTGGTTTCTCTGTCTTCCTATTCAGATTGTCTAATACACAGTCCAGTGATCTTTCTAAGAAATACATATGATCATGGCAGCCCCTTTATTCACACCCCCAGTGATTCTCCATCACCCCAGGACAGTCAGACATTCTTTGGAGAACTCGTATGGTCACGCCATATGACTCATGTGGTCATTTGTAATCTGGCTCTGGTTGTTCCTTCTGCTGCATTTCTTTCTTCTCTTAAAGTATTATATCACTCCTCTCTTCCTTTGTCCCTGCAATTTCTTCTTCCTGGAATGCCCCATTCTCACTTGTCAAATGGATGAAGTCCAAGATATCCTTTCAGGTGGGAGAAATACCAGCAGCATTTTGTAGTGAAATCTTTTCAGAACTCTGATCCTCAACATTCCCAGATACTGTAACTCACTTTATCTCAGAGTATTTTAATTCTCCCATCACTTCCTGAGCCTTTGGAATTTATGAATTATACATATTTATGAACTATCTCATTTAATACATGTTATATGTAATATATATGATATATAATATATCACATATTAAATGAGATAGCTCATAAATTACATATATAATAAAATATCTGTGTTCTCAGTGCTTGAAATTTAGTGTACACTTAGTAGTAAGTATCTCTTGAGTTAATCTCAAATGGAATCCCTCAAGATCCGGAGATTAGAAAAACTGCTCTTCCAAGTTTTTTCTGAAAAAGTAAAGTATAAAAATATAATCAAGCTCAGAAGAGGTTTAGCCATACAGGAACTTTTTAACAGAAAAGTCAGTTTCAGGGTGCTTTTTTATGCATAAAACAAAACTGCAATCTGCTTTTTTAGCTCATTGATCTTAAAATAAAATACACATTATTGATTATTAATCAAATCCAACAAATATTTCTCAGCTTCTGATGTTCAAATGTTTCATTTCCTCATATGCTTGCACCCCTATATTTTCTTTGTTTTAATTATACTAAGCATCATTTTGTTCTTCCCCAGACATTTGCCTGGGAGGCTGGGGCAAGATAAAAATAATAGTCATCATCATTATAAGCCTTATTATTTACACAGCCTATTTTTAGAGCTGAAGGGCTTACTCACAAACATGCCCACTATGACCCTGATAGAGATGCAGTGATTTCTTGGGGGGAGTCTTGGACTCTTGAATATTTCACCAGTCTCATTAGTGTCACTCATGTGATGTGACTGCTTAGATGGCAGCTGTTTCATCCAGTAAACTCCATCAAACTGCTTCCCATCTGTTAACGGGAGAGGAAATGGAAGCGTTTTTAAAATATGGTGATTTTTATGTTGCTATACATAAAGGCAATTGGTTTTCTGATTTCCACACTTCATCTACACCTAAGTATTCCTGAATCTATTTAATATTTTTTAGAATAAAAGGAACATAACCTTTTATAACATATATTTTAGACATTTTAGGATTTTCAAGGAATGTCAGAGCAGAAGGGCCTTAGAGAAACGGAGATCCAGGAAGGAAAGATGATTTCCCAAGGTCATATCGGAAATGAATGGAAGAGATATGATTTAAAATACAGTGTGCTGGTTCCAGGCTGCTTTCTCTCCCTGAAACTGAACAAATCTTCACCCAAATGCTGATTTCAACACTGATGGTTTCACTCTGTCATATGTCTAGGATGCGCACCTCCTGTACATAGATGATCCAGTTTCTCATAAATCCCAAAAGTATTTTACCAGCCTGCATTGGATCTTGTCCCCAGGAGGGCTGAATCTGTCTGGGGAATATGAAAGTGTTAGTCGCTCAGTCTTGTCCAACTCCTTGCAACCGCATGGACTGTAGCCCATAAGGCTCCTTTGTCCATAGGATTTTCCAGGCAAGAATACTATAGTGTGTTACCATTCCTTTCTCCAGAGGATCTTCTTGACCCAGAGATCGAACCTGGGTCTCCTGCATTGCAGGTGGATTCTTTACCATCTGAGCCACTGGGGAAGCCCTTTAAGAGTGTATAATGGCTGTGTGTACATGCTTAGTCACTTCAGTCATGTCTGACTTCATGAGAACATGGGATTTTCCAGACATGAATACTGTAGTGGGTTGCCATGCCCTCCTCCAGGGGATCTTTCCAACCCAGGGATTGAACCCAGATCTTTCACATTGCAGGCAGATTCTTTACCATCTGACTTACCAGGGAAGCCCAATAATACTGAGGTGAGTAGCCTATCCCTTCTCCAGGGGATCTTCCTGACCCAGGAATCAAACCAGGGTCTCCTGCATTGCAGGCAGATTCTTTACCCGCTAAACTACCCTGGAAGCCCTGTCTAGGGAAAGACCCAAGTCAATTCTGGAGACAAGACTCTGAAACTGCCATTGTAACCAGACAGTGTGATCTAGTGGGAAGAGCTTGTTGTCCTAAATTCTAGATTCTAAAAACAGTTCTGCTTTATTTGTTGTATGATTTAGGACAGGTGAGTAGACAGGTGAGTAGACTTGTTTCAATGTTTTATTTTGTTCATCATGGAAAATAAACACTTGGTCTGCCTATCAGAGAGGAATTTTGACAAAATCCAATGAAATGACAGATGTGAAAAGACTGTGAGAAAAGTTAAATGAAACATCATTATCTCATGTAGCAACAGAAAGCAGGATAGAATATTTTGCTTTTGTTACTTGCCGAAGTGGCATGCATGGTACTTTGATGCTGATTTCCTGCAGGTGGTCAAGTTTTCTTTGGCCTTTGCTTTTTCTCCTACCAAGGATCATTGAGGTTTGGTACAAATTTTACATTTTCACATATTTAAGGATTTATTTAGTGCTACATACTAGACATTTTGATAGGTGCCAATGATACAAGAATACTCTTGTGAACTCACTGTCCATAGGGGAAGCAGACATGAAAAACCCCAAAGAAGTTGCCTCTTAATATGAGAAAGATGTTTAGGAACTTAGGGTCTAACATTTAACCTAGCCTGTGAGAAGGGCTTTCAGTAAAAATTGTATTTTTTCCTGAGTAGTACTGACCCGAGGAAGAAAAGGGAAAGTTAGTAATAACAAATGCATTGCAGGACTTTGCTATCCAGCGCTCAGGGTTCGATCCCTGGTTGGGAAGCTAAGATCCCATATGACTTGTGATCAGAAAACCAAAACATAAAACAGAAACAATACTGTAACGAATTCAATTGAGGGCAGGAGGAGAAAGGGGTGGCAGAGGATGAGATGGCTGGATGGCATCTTCAAAATTATGAATACTTTGGTTTGACAGTAGATTGGGAAACAAGACTAGATTTTTATGGTAGTTATTACAGAGAGATTTTCTGATATTCTAAGGAGCTTATACCGGTTGTTGAAAGTGAACAGGAAATTTTCATTTAAGCTTGTTTTTACCATGCATCCATTTCTTCTTTCCTATCTTTTATCCTGATCCAAAGCCCTGATACTCTATCAGGGGTCCCCAACCTCTGGGGTCTAATGTCTGATGATCAGAAGTGGAGGTGATGAAATAATAATAGAAATAAATTGCACAATAAGTGTAATGTGCTTGAATCATTCTGAAACCACCCTCTCCCTGTCAGTGGAAAAATTGTCTTCCATGAAACCCGTCTCTGCTGCCAAAAATGCTGGGCACCGCTACATCAGAGTCATGATGGAGACATGCTTACTCCATTCTAGAGAATATGTACACAAAGGATAATGTCACAAATAACTATGTTACCAGCACCCAGAAAATTAGCATTTTGTAATTAGCACTTCAATTTTTTTAAACAGTAGGATATTAATGATCAACTGGAAATTCTTATGTTCCCATGGGTGAAAGACATTTTTAATGTTAAATCACTTCTGGTTCTCTCCTTCTGGCCATCAGAAGGCTAATGTTTCTCTGCTCCCCTTGTAGCCCCATATCACCAGTTCTGGCCAGTGGTTTGTAGGCAGACATGTCACTTCTTGATTGGAACATTTAACACAGTGTGAGACCTTTCAACAACCTGTATCCTCTTGTTGCAAAATACAATGTTCATTATCCTGAGTCCTAGAATAAGAATGACATTGAGAAGCTACCCTGCCACCACCAACAACGCATGGCAGACATACAGTGTGAGTTGTAAATACATCCTTGTTGTTTATGCTACTGAGATTTTAAAGTTTTGTTTTTATTATTATTTTTAATCACAGCATAGTCAGTTTTTAGAAACAGTTCTTATGTACCTAAAGTGAATGCAGAGAAATCATGTTTGGGGTGTCATGAGTTTTTCATTGACTTATATTTCTAGAATTTCTTCTTCTTCTTTTCTCATATTGACTGGTTCTTTACAGTGTGATTTCTATTTACTTCTCTATTTCTACAAACAGTCTTTAAAAAGTTGCCTCTAAGTATTATTGTTCTTCTTGCCTCTTCTTCCAGGTCATTCATCTTTTCATATGGTTTACGATTTTGGCTATGATCTTGCTGTCCGTGAGGATATTTTACATAGGCAAACCTTGTGACTTGCTTCTGGTGACAGTTTCTTATTTGCATTTTGCTGGGACTTTATGGATTTGAGTGAACCGATCTAATGTTTACACTGACTTATTCCTTTTGGGTCCTGAACTACTTAGTTGGCCTGAATTTGGACCCTGTCCTGTTTCCTGATTACTTGCAGGTGTGTGTTTCCATCCATTGGCCTAGGTGGGCAGGGAGCTTTATTACCTCTTTCTTGGCTCAGGTGGGCAGTGATTTTCTTACAAACGGCAATGTTAAGGGCTGCAGAATCAATTCAGGCCACTGAGTTCCAGTTGCCCACCCACGCGGGGTTCCTGGATGAATTTCCCTCTCTGTGCGGGCATTAATCCCTAGTCCCAGCTGTTAAGGCATGCAAGGAGTTCTAAGTTCCCTATAACACTTTTCAATTTTAACTGCCACTTACCCATTTGGGGATTCCTTTCTTAATTTCTTTTTCAGTTCGGAAATTTTTCTCTTTTGGTCCCAGGCTATGAATTTACAATTACTAGGTAATTTATTTTTCCATCTTAACACCAACATTTCTATCATATTTTAAGTAAGGGAGTGTCTGTCTCTTCAGCTCAGCCTGCCTTCCTTGTCAGAGGATGGGGGACATATATCCTCTGAAAGGAATACACCACATCTCTGAGCAGATCCTTGAGGAAGGCTCTCCTGGGGGCAGCTGGACCACCTGTAGGTGCACTGGAAACTCTGGTCTGAAGTTGGCTTATTCGTGACTCTCAGATCATGCCACCTATTTAGCTAAGAGTCAGCCCTGGTGGCTCAGCAGTGAAGAACCCACTTGCCCATGCAGGAGACACAGGTTCGATCCCTAAGTCAGAAATATCACTGGAGAAGGAAATGTTAAACCACTCCAGTATTCTTGCTTGGGAAATCCCAGGGATAGAGGAGCCCAAAGGGTCATGGTCCATAGGGTCGCAAAGAGTCGGACATAGCTTAACAATTAAACAACAACTTCCTGATTGATGCTACAGCCAAGACTTCCATGCAGTTTTCTTTTGGCTTCTGAATTCACTGAAGACCATGTCTGACTCTCCAGGATGCATTCAACAAATGCCTGCTCTGTGTGGTACTCTATTTGATTCCAAGGACATAACTCCTCCTGCTGTGTGTGTTTAGCCCCTGTGAAGCCCTGGCTATCCCCACAGGAGGACGCGATGCCTCCCCTTTGAGCTGCAGCCACAGCTGTCCCAGACGTTTATGCCTTTAGAACGCATGTCCTATTTTTTTCTCAATCTGGGTCAGTCCCTGGACTTAATGATGTTAGTTACAATATGTGATGGAAGCTAAAGATATCTGAAGATAAGACTTTTTCTGTCCCCAAATTCATAAATTTCAAAAGGAAAAAAGTTATCACTCTAGTGTGATGTCTTATGTCTTCAACTAAAAAAATGTACCTTTTAGTTCACATTTAAAAAATTTGTTTAAAGAAAATTATCTATTCCTTGAGGCTGCAGAGAAATGAAAACACCACCATGTGAGTTTATGAGTCTCTAATATGATTTTTTGCCTCCTTTTATTTCTCAGTAAGGAAAGATTCTCCAAATGACGTATTTCAGAGGCTGAGGAGAAGGAATTATGATTAGTTTCATTATGGCTATGATCAACTGTAAGAGAAAAATGCTGCGAGTTTGCAGTTTTCAAAGAAGTGGAGAGATTACTTTGTTAATATCTATTCAGTTCATTTCTATTTGGGGAACTGAAAATTTTAGTGTGGTTTCAGGGAACTGAGTGCAGAAAACTTAAATTGCCATATTAGGGTGTTGCTCCAACTACAGACCGCCTTTGAAGTTGCTTATAGTTATATGGGAATGTGGCTAAGAACTGCAGCCTTGTTCTCAATTTTCCCACTTATCCTAAATGAAGATTTTTTGGTAAAAATCACTGTTGTCATCAAAAAGACAATTATTAAGTGGTCATGTATGCAGAGTTCTTCACAAAGTCTGGAAATAAACAAAGGCTCAGTTAACAATGATATATGAACTTCTTGTCATTATTAAAAGGAGATTATCATGTTACTTAGAGACTGTATAGAAACCTTAACAGGTAAATCATTTACATGAAGACCTGATGTGCTGAAATTCTGTATAGGTTAGGGATGTCTTAAAAAAATACTGGAATGAGAGTCAGGAGAACTGGGTGTTAATCTGCTTTGATGTCACTCAGCCAAGAGAACTGGGAATTACCCAGCCTCTCTGGGCTTCACCTCTTTCACATGAAGTTGGACAAAATTCAGAAGTTAGACAACAATTACCAACGAAAAAGTCATACCTGGCTTCTTTACATATAGGCAATACCCCCATGAGTCCCTGCCTCTAAGAATATCTGTGTATTCAAGAAAAACAAAAACCAGAAGTGACACAGTCAAGACAATGACAACACTAGAAGGATTTCTGTCTGATGTTACTGAACAGCTACAGAATTAAGTAGAAACTGGAGAAGTTGCCAGGCAGGGCTTCCAGAGCGAGGTCCTGGGAAATGTATCTGAAAAGAAGGGCAGCTTATGAACCAGTAAAAAGAAGAATCCAGGTTGGGTGAAGGCATGAGAAATGGCCTGGGTGGGGCTGTTGTCAGCTTAGGGATCAACCACAGGGCGCCGAGCCTGGGGAAGAGAAGGCGGCGCCAGGAACCCATGACAATAATTTCCATAAAGAACAGTTGTGCAAGGTCTGTCAGGGAGGGAAGGAAGCTGGGCTTGCTGTGGCCCAGAGGACAGCAACATGGCTAGGTGACATTAGAGGCAGGCTGATCTTGGCAGACTTGAGGGTTCCACCTGGGGCATGGAAAGCAAGCAGCATGGCTGTTCCAGCCCTGAAGTTGCACTGGCTGACTGAGTGACCGGGCAGCTCCTTGTAGCTTCCTGGCCCCATGTTATGCGTGTACTGCAATAGACGTATGTTCCAAGAACTTTTCAAGGTCCTTTTTACTTCTCTTTTGATTCTGAGGAAGAACTTTCTGCTACAGCTGCACAAATTGGAGAGGAATAGCTAGTGTGGCAGGATTTTCACTTTCACTGGAGACATTCAGGCAGAGCTGCTTGGCCACCTGGCAAGGCTGCTGGGGTTGGGTTGGGGGAGGCGGTGGGTAGGTTCTACACTGGGTCAGCTCCTTCTGTCGTTGAGATTCTCTGGGTTCTCAAAAGCATCAGAGAGTGGGGAGAGCTGGTAGGGAGAAGATTTGAGTCATCCTGAACTTGAACACAGGTCTGGAAATGCACTGTTGGAGGCAACATGAGGATCCAGGGGGCCAAAGTTATCTGAGAGAAGGCTGCAGTGGCCTGGGCTAGCAGGGATGAGGGATGGAGGAAGGTGGATGCTAATGAGGCTCTGATGGAAGGCCAGAGCCAATTGGCTGAGCACTCACTCTAGAGGGGAAGGGAGAAGAAGACCGAGCCATTCCCAGAATGAGAGGAGAGACTCCACATGGGCAAACACAACCCAGGCAAGATGAAAGAATGTTTCTGTCCCTGCCAAGTTCACTGGGCAGTGGGATGGAACCTCTGTGTCTTTGCAGAGGCCTGAGAAAGCCATTCAGGGCATCACTGGGAGGGCACAGACACCACCCCCCCATCCCCCAAGTTGTGACACATAGAGCTCAGCCTTCTAAGGAGAGATGGCCCATGTACTCAGAACTGGCACAGAGGCAGTCAAGGAACAGGCCCAAACTGAAGATGGAAGCAGGATATGTTGAGCACCTGCTACAACTTTTCTGTAGACCTGGAGGCCTTAAAATCTGTGCCTTGATCCCAGTGCCAACCCTCAGATTTTCCCTGGAGGCTCAAGGATAGGTAGTCATCTGGGAGACATGAAACTGGGTGATCGGATGAAAATATTCTGCTATTACTTGGTAAGGAAAACAACTTAAATGTTGATAGTTTTCAAAATAGCTGTGTTAAGGCAACCACACTGATAATTAGGAATCTCAAGAACAACCTTGTGATCCTCATGACAAAATAGCACAGACACAGGAGAGGAATGAATGGGTGAATGGGGTTCTGTGAGTGCACAGAGGAGAGAAACAGAGGAGGTGGTCTGAGCAAGGCATTAGCCCAGATAGGCTCACCTTAATGGGTGCTGGAGAAGATTCTTGAGAGTTCCTTGGACTGAAAGAAGATCAAACCAGTCAATCCTAAAGGAAATTAACCCTGAATATTCACTGGAAGAAATGATGCTGAAGCTGAATCTCCAATACTTTGGCCACCTGATGTGAAGAGCAGTCTCACTGGAAAAGACCCTGATGTTGGGAACGATTGAGGGCAAGAGGAGAAGGGGGAGACAGAGGGTGAAATGATTGGATGGCATCACTGATTCAGTGGATATGAGTTTGAACAAACACTAGGAGATGGTGAAGGACAGAGAACCTGGCATGCTGCAGTCCATGGGGTCACAGAGAGTCAAACACAGCTTAGTGATGGAGCAACAACAACAATAAATAATAATTCAAAAGAGAGTTCAGGAAAACTTGTCTCTGGTTAGGAATTTTCTGTTCACACAGTGGTACCATTGTCATGGCCAGTTTATTCTGATCTGTGCCTGTCAGTGCACTCCAGCCCCACCACACACAACCCCACTGGCAAAGATGACTTCCAGCCGACTCTCCCAGCACACACAGTGCCGGACACACAGCAGCCAACACTCAATGCAGATTTATAAGTTTCTCAAATTGTTTTCAGGAAGAAACTTGCTTCATAACCAGATATTTTCCTCTCTCTGTTGCTGAGTGCCCCAGCCCATATAAGCCTGGAGCCTGACACCTTTGGACAGAGAAAGTTGACCAGCAAACAAGGCCAGAGGCCATTGGTGGAATGTTCTAGAATTCCTGAAAATAGCCCACAGGGGGCTATTTCCTCAGCCCCAGGTATTGATGGTTCTACACAAAGGCCATTGTGTGCCGCTTGTACTGAGACCCTTCTCGCCTTTTCTGCCTGCTGGTTCTTATCTGATCTCCTGTCTCTGCCAGGCAGATGTTCCAGTTTCTACTCATCTCCACTTCCAGTTCCCATTCTCTGTGCACATTGAGGCTCAGCCCTCAATACTCTGGGTCTAACAACTCTGAACAAAGAGGGGAAGACAAACGGGCTGAGAAGAGGCTTTAGGACAGATGGGAGGAAGGGGATTCCGCTGTTTCCAATAAAAGAGCTATTTCCTGGTTAGGAAGCTGTATTGCATCTTGTGAGAGACTCTTAATTTTGGAAGAACAAAATGCACTTGGAAAAGGATTGGGTCAATTAAAGGAAGACATGAGAAAATACTTGAAGGTAGGTTGGGATATCAGTGTATATCTTTTCTCAGTCAAGTCCAGCTCTTTGCAACACTGTGGCCGGTAGCCCACCAGACTCCTTTGTCCATGGAATTTTCCAGGCAAGACCACTGGAATACCACTGAGCCACCTGGTAAGCCCTGGGACAGATCAGGAAGTTAGCTAAATTTCAGGTTAAGTCATTTCCCAGGATTTTATCCCAGTTTCCTCCTCTTCCTACTCATCTTTCTCCTCAGTATAATTTATTTTGAAAGGCTACTATAGGAGGAAGGCACAAGCAACTTGGATTTGCAGAGAAAACTGTATTTTTAAAACAAATTTGCATGTAACTAAACAGCTTTGCTGCCCAATCTCTCCATGCTGGCTAGTTAGAAAAAAACAAGCCACACCCACTCACATGCCAAACACATGCCTTATATGCACACCTTATAGAACAAAACAAAAACTATCCAGACCTCAATTTCAGTCTAGTATAAAGCTTTGTCTGATCTTAAAACTTAAATCATTCTTGAGGCATTATTCAATCTCTTTGATAAAAACTGTTCAATTATTTGAGGAACTCCCCCCTTCCACCACCGCCCCCCACCTGCTCACCCCACCCCCAGCTCCCGGCCATGCTCCTCTGCGTTGGGACAGAGCCTGGGAAGATGGGGCAAATTAATGTGGCCTCTGGCATTGGGAGGGCTGGGGACCCTAGTGTTATTCTGTTACTTGGAGTTGCACCTGGTCTTACCTAAGAAACCACTGCTCTTTTAGCAGTTGGCAACAGAAATGTCAAAGAGACAGTTCACATCTTACTCTCTAGAAGTTAAAGGAGGACAGAATCTCCAAAGCTAAAGACCCAAAAGGTGCTGCTTGGGATGAATTTTAAAATAAATAAATAAATAATGAATGAATGACACCCCACTCCAGTACTCTTGCCTGGAAAATCCCATGGACGGAGGAGCCTGGTGGGCTGCAGTCCATGGGGTTGCTAAGGGTCGGACACGATTGAGTAACTTCGCTTTCACTTTTCACTTTCCTGCATTGGAGAAGGAAATGGCAACCCACTCTAGTGTTCTTGCCTGGAGAATCCCAGGGAGGGGGGCGCCTGGTGGGCTACTGTCTATGGGGTCACACAGAGTCGGACACGACTAAAGCGACTTAGCAGCAGCATCAGCTGATGGACATTCAGAGACATGCTGATAAAATCTCAGACTAAAAAGAAAAGAGAAATTCTTCTAAGATTCCAAAGACAGGAAAAAAGAAGTTATCAGGACATTTCATTGGCTTGAAAATTAGATTATCACCTAACTTCTTGGCAACGTTGGATGCACAAAACTGTACAACACAGTGTTTCAAAGCTATGAGACGAAATCTTGTTGAAACTGGAGCCCTAGAACTGATTCAAACTAAAATTCAAATGAGAGAACAAAGTAAGGATGTTTGGGATGAGGCAAGGATTCATAAAATTTACCACTCAGCAAAACTTCCAGCATGGATTCTGGCAAAATAGGTAATAAATTTAGGAAAGAAAAAGATGAAGGTTTCTAAAAAATTGGCCTTGCAACAAATAAATAAATAACCTAAACAAACAAAACGATACTACACAAACACCAGCAACCAATGAAGCTTACAGTTGAAGTGACTATTTTTGCATATTTTAAAATATTTAAACACCAATCTGTATCTTATGCTAGAAAGAAGTTAGGGTTAGAGAAGAGGAAAGTAAAACTCTACTGGGGTTTTTATCTTTGAGGTAAAGTAAATGGACACCAGCAAGCTCAGAGGTTGATATATAAGGCGATGATTTAAGAGTTTTCACTCTCAAAAGGTAAATAGGAAGTACAAGTATTAAAATATGAGAGAAACAAAACAAATGAAGAAATATAATAAAACTGAAGCAGACTCATAGATGCAAAGACTTAATTTGTGGTCAGAGACGAGGGGGAAGGGTTAGAGAAATGGTGAAATGGGTGGAGGGAAATGAGAGATATAAATTAAGAAGAATAAAGAGGGAATTAAGAGTTATAAAATAGTCAAAAGGAATATAATGAACATTTTATAATAACTTTGTAAGTGTGTATTTCTGTACACTATGTTGTATATCTGAAACTAATTTAATTTTTAAAGTTTAAAGTTTGGGCACTCAGTCGTGTCTGACTCTTTGCGATCCCATGAACCACAGCAGGCCAAGCCTCTCTGTCCATCACCAACTCCCGGAGTTTACCCAAACTCATGTCCATTGAGTTGGTGATGCTGTCCAACTATCTCATCCTCTGTCGTCCTTTTCTCCGCCTGCTCTCAATCTTTCCCAGCATTAGGGTCTTTTCCAGTGAGTCAGCTCTCTGCATCAGGTGGCCAGAGTATTGGGGTTTCAGCTTCAACATCAGTCCTTCCAATGAACACCCAGGACTGATCTCCTTTAGGATGGACTAGTTGGATCTCCTTGCAGTCCAAGGGACTCTCAAGAGTCTTCTCCAACACTACAGTTCAAAAGCATCAATTCTTTGGTGCTTAGCTTTCTTTATAGTCCAACTGTCACACCCATACAGGACCACTGGAAAAACCATAGCCTTGACTAGACAGACCTTTGTTGACAAAGTAATGTCTCTGCATGTAATATTGTAAGTCAAATATACTTCAATTAATAGACATACTAGAGAACAAAATGAAAAAGAAAACTCAGTTGATTAAAATAAGAATAGGACAAAAAAAAAAAAAGAAATATTGAATAGAAAATATGTGTGCAAAAATAATTCCAGCAGATATAATCTCAAACAATATGAATATGAAGAGATCCTTAGATAGGATACCAGCTCTGAACTGCTTGCACGCAGCACACCTGAAATGGAAAGAAACAAACAATACAACTTAAAGCGACTCTTTTATCTATAACAGGCACGTGGTTGTGATACAAATGCCAAAATAGAAATGTTAATTTTAGGCAAGAGAGAATTAATTTAAAGTGAAGATTTCAAAGCAAGACAACAGCGAGATGAAATATTTAATAAAAATTATAATCCTTAAGTAGTTAATGAACCAAGGATTTTTAGCCCTCTAACAATCTTGCTTCAAAATATGTGAACAAAAACCTGACAAATGATAAAAGAAATTTACATTCCTGTAGGACATTTTAATACCCATTGTTCTGAAATTAGCAGATGGAGAAACCATAAAAGCTGGAGAAACCAGCTTTCCAGCCCTCCCCACAGCGTGGGCCACAGATGGGTCACTCAACTGCTAGGATATTGATTCCTACAGCGTGGAGGGCCTGGTGGGACCTGAGACAGCCACAGCCTCCACTCAGTCACCTCTGATTTCAGTCAGCTTTGTTCATTTTCCCAAGGTGCCATCTGAGCAAATTTCTGTGTGAGTGGTGCTCTGATCTGAATCAGTTTGGGAATGACAGCATAATTAACTCGAATTCGACACATGATACGGTGAGACAAGTGTGTATATCTTACATATATGTGCATTCTATGTGTTTACATATAACTTCTGTGAAACTATATCAATAAAGAGGAAAGTGAAAGTGTTAGTTGCTCAGTTCAGTTCAGTTCAGTTCAGTCGCTCAGTCATGTCCGACTCTTTGTGACCCCATGAATCGCAGCATGCCAGGCCTCCCAGTTCATTACTATCTCTTGGAGTTCACTCAGACTCACGTCCATTGAGTTGGTGATGCCATCTAGCCATCTCATCCTCTGTCGTCCCCTTCTCCTCCTGCCCCCAATCCCTCCCAACATCAGAGTCTTTTCCAATGAGTCAACTCTTCCATGAGGTGGCCAAAGTATTGGAGTTTCAGCTTTAGCATCATTCCTTCCAAAGAAATCCCAGGGTTGATCTCCTTCAGAATGGAATGGTTGGATCTCCTTGCAGTCCAAGGGACTCTCAAGAGTCTTCTCCAACACCACAGTTCAAAAGCATCAATTCTTCAGAGCTCAGCCTTCTTCACAGTTCAACTCTCACATCCATACATGACCACAGGAAAAACCACAGCCTTGACCAGACGGACCGTAGTCGGCAAAGTAATGTCTCTGCTTTTGAATATGCTGTCTGGGTTGGTCATAACTTTTCTTCCAAGGAGTAAGCGTCTTTTAATTTAATGGCTGCAGTCACCATCTGCAGTGATTTTGGAGCCCCAGAAAATAAAGTCTGACACTGTTTCCACTGTTTCTCCATTTGTTTCCCATGAAGTGATGGGACCGGATGCCATGATCTTCATTTTCTGAATGTTGAGCTTTAAGCCAACTTTTTCACTCTCCTCTTTCACCTTCATCAAGAGGCCGTTTAGCTCCTCTTCACTTTCTGCCATAAGGGTGGTGTCATCTGCATATCTGAGGTTCTTGATATTTCTCCCGGCAATCTTGATTCCAGCTTGTGTTGCTTCCAGCCCAGCGTTTCTCATGATGCACTCTGCATAGAAGTTAAATAAGCAGAGTGACAATATACTGCCTTGACGTACTCCAGCCTTGACGTACTCCTTTTCCTAGTTGCTCAGTTGTGTCAGACTCCTTTGTGACCCTGTGGACTGTAGCCTGCCAGGTTCCTCTCTTCATGGGATTCTCCAGGCAAGAATATTGGTAGACACTCACATCTTTCCGACCCAGGAATTGAGCCCACGATTCCTGCATTACACTCTGAGCCACCAGGGAAGCCCAATAAAGAGGAAGGACACGTTCTTTTTTTTTTTTTTTCAAAAAACATAAAAACAAAAATTGACAATGTGTTACATCTCAAAGAAAATCTTAATAAAATATATAAAAATGAAATACCCATTTAGGCCTTATTCTCTTTCTATAATGTAATAAAATTAGGAAACAAAAGGCTGGTTTATACTAAAAATACATTTCAATTAAAAATACAGTTTCAAATTAAAAAATATTTGTATACTGTCCTGATACTTGTTGTGTACTTTTTCATGTGAATGTTATGTTTTAATAAAAAGCTACTTAAAATTTTTAAGTGTTTTGAATTAAAGAGAAAATAAAAATATCTGTTTTGTAATTTGAGTGTATTACATTTTAAAACAATAGAATATTGATTGATTTAGTAGTATTCATAGGAAAATATATATTATTTTCATATAAAAGAAAAAAAGAAATATTTAGAAAAATGTAGCAAGCATACAGCTAAGCAAGAGAAAAACATCAAAACAAATAAAAATAAAACAGAGCACTTTAATAAACATAAAAACAAAAGTACAGAAATTAGAAAAAAGTGACCCAAAAGACAAATTAAATGAAATGATGCTTCTTTGAAAACATCAATAAAATAGAAAGTCTCTGGGAAATTAATTCAAAAAACAACCAAAAAAAGGAACAAATGAAAAAGAACAAATGTGGATATTAGAAAATGAAAATGATCAAAAGTATAGAATAATACTAATTTGTTTTGAGGGAAGCTGAAAAACATAGGTAATTTTTCTAATAGAAGGTGATTTAGAAAATAGAATCAATAGAAGTTTGCACACCTGTCTATTAATATGAGAGAAATAGGAAACTGTAGTCAAGCTCTCACCCTATAAGAGTCTTGCTTGCCTAGACTGCTTTTACAACTGAGCTAAGTCCTGTGTTGTATAAAGTACTCTGGAACACAGGAAAGAGTGGATACTTCAAAGCCAATTTAATGATAATACTGATACAAAAGCCTGAAGGAGGTTAGCACTCACACACCCTTGCACATACATACACACACACATTCACCTATCTTGGCCAATCTCAAAAATATATGCAAAACTCAGACGTCAAGTACTTATAAAATTGAATGTTGCAGTGAATTAAAAGAATCTTGCATTCTGATAACTAAGGTTTCTCCCTTACTATCCTTACTGTATAATAATTTTTGCCCATTAGGAAAACAATGAAATTCACTGTTTAGCATACAGAAGGACAAGAGCCACAGGGATTATCTTTATAATAGAGTCCAGAGACATTTTTAATCTCACACACACACACACACAATCTGCTCAGTAAGCTAACAATAGAAGGAAACATCCTTACTCCCATAAAATGATTCTACGTAGTTGTACAATTCACTCAATGAAATAAGAATGAGAGGAATAAATATTAGACAACAAAAATACGTATTTGTGTGTTCCTAATTTAGATAGTAAAACTACCATACAAGAATAGTAAATTTTGTTAGGTGGCTGAACTCAAAACTAACATAAAAACCTCAATAAATTTCAGTAACTATTACTTGGAAATCATAGGGGAAATGCATTAAAATGAATGAATTACAAATACAGAATGACTTTAAAATACCTGGGGAAAATTCTAACAAAAATTTGCACAGCCCATGTGAAGTAAATTAGAAAACTATTGAAGGATATGAAAAGAACACCTGAATAGAATAGATCTAATATTATTTTTAAAAATCACTTTGCCGCAGGTAATTTACAAACTAAATGAAGCCCTGTTTAGAATCCCAACAAGATTTTTTTTTAATAGTACATAATGAGTGGATTCAAATATTTATATGGAACTGAAAACAAGTATGACCTTACTGCACAGTTTTGTTTTGAAATCATGAAATATAGGCTTTGGTTTGCTAATATGTAATTTATTGAGATACACACTTGTTTTCAAATTTATTAGGTCTATGGTTTTATTTTCAGTACATTTATAACATTTTGATGCTCGTATTCAGCAATAAAAATTAACAGGAAATGCTCCTTATCTTTCTATGCTCTAAAAATGTGATAACATAAAAATTATTTAATCTTTAAAGGTCTATTTTAAAAAATATTTTACACTAGTGCCATCCTATGGGACCAGTTTTAAGTGTTTTTCAGTTATTGGTCTATTCAAATTTATTTTTCATTAACATCAAAGAGACTTTAAAATTCTTTAACATCTGCCATACACAGAGTTGTCTTATAGTTTTGAAATATCCTTTAAGGTCTGCTTTTAGTGGCTTTTTAATTCTGTTCTCTTTTTTTCTCTGATATAATTTTCTAGAAAATTGTCATTTTATTGGTTTCTTTCATTAATTCTGCTTTGAAAACTTTCTAAACATAATAATTTTTGTTGTTTTCTAACTCATAATATATTGTTTTTATTTTTATGAATTTATCCCTAGTTTTTGTTTTCCTTCATTTAACTTTTTGAGCTTGACACTTATTTTATTTATTCTCATTCTTTCTTACTTAATAATGAAAGACCTTTAAAATGAGGGATCTCCTTCACCTATATAAGTTATAGATTTTGCAATGCTATGTTTTTATTGTCATCAATTATGAATTTATTAATAATTTTTATTTCAAATTTGATTTTCTCTTATAAATAAGTTATTTAAAAGAGTGATTTTTCAATTAAAAAAAAACTACTGTTTTTTTGCCAGTAATTTCCTGTTTTGTTGTAGCATGGTTAGTGACTATGGCCTATAAATCTCTATTTAGGAAACTCTTTTTTGCTGAGTTTTAAATAATCAGTGACTTCCCTGGTGGCTCAGATGGTAAAGTGTCTGCCTACAATGTGGGAGACCTGGGTTCAATCCCTGGGTCATAACCTGGTAGGCTACAGTTCATGGGGTTGCAAAGAATCGGACACGGCTGAGCGACTTCACTTTCTTCTTTCTTTCTTTCTTTTTTCTTAAATAATCAGTGGGCTTCCCTGGTGGCTTAGTCAGTAAAGAATGTGCCTGCTATGCAGGAGACAGCCTGCAATGAGAGAGGTCTGGATTTGATCCCTGGGTTGGGAAGATCCCCTGTAGAAGGAAATGGCAACCTACTCCAATTTATCTGGGAAATCCCATGGGCAGAGGAGCCTGGCAGGCTACAGTCCATGGGGTTGCAAAGAGGTGGATACGACTGAGTGACTAAATCAACATCACCACATAATCAATATTTTGTGTACAGTATAAAAAATGTGCAATTAAACTCAATTTATGTACACTTTATTTTATGTCATTGTTTATGATCTCCTTGTCACAGCAAATTCTGAGGGACTTTCTAAGGGTTCATAAGTTCAGCATCATTGTGGAGTATGTATTTCAGTGTTTTGTAATGCCCCAACTTTCTGCCTTTTACCTTGAATTCCACTTTATTATTATAATGTGGCCACTATAACTTGCATTTTGCTTATGTTTTCCTGGTATAATCTAATCTGCTGTTTTATTTTAAGCTTGGCTATTTTTGCTTTCATACTCCAGTCACACTTTTTATGGATAATGGATGCTTTGACTTCATTCTTGCTATGTTATTTTAAGCTTTGTTGATTGAACTTTTTAAATAAAATGTTGTGGTTTTACAATATTGAGTTAGTTTTAGGTGTACAATAAAATGATTTGGTCATATATATGAATATATTGTTTTTCAGATTCTTTTCCCTTATAGGTTATTACAAAATACCAAATATAGTTCCTTGTGCTATACAGTAGGTCTGCTTTGTTTCAGTATGCTTATGCTGCCTTAGACTATGGTCTATAAATCTCTATTTAGGAAAGTTTGTGTTTTTTTTTTTGCTGAGTTTTATATTTATATGCTGTTTTATATGTTGGTTATATATATAGTAGTATATAAATGTTAATACCAAACTCCTAATGTATCTCTCCACCAGTTCTCCCCCTTCGTAACCATAAGTTTGTTTTTCATATCTGTGGTTTTATTTCTGTTCTGTGTATAAGTTCCTTGTATTATCTTTTTAGATTCTGATATAAGTGATCTAATATTTGTCTCTGACCACTTGACTTACCTCATTTAACATGATAATCTACAGGCCTATGCATGTTGCTACAAGTCGCATTATTTCATTCTGTTTTATGGCTGAATAGTATTTCATTTATGTACATACTACATCTTCTTTATCCATGCATTCATTCATTTTGGAGAAGGAACAGCAGCCCACTCCAGTTTTCTTTCCTGGAAAATGCCATGGACAGGGGAGCCTGGTGGGCTACAGTCCATGGGTCGCAAAGAGTTAGACACGATTGAGTGACTAAGCACAGCACAGCACAGCATTATCTCTTTTCTGGCTTTTGTATTGTTTTGGAAGTGATTACTCTTATTTCACTGGTAGCTCAGCTGGTAAAGAAACTGCCTGCAATGTGGGAGACCTGGGTTTGATTCCTAGGTTGGGAAGATCCACCACTGAAGAAGGGATAGCCTACTCACTCCAGTATTCTTGGGCTTCCCTGATGGCTCAGCTGATAAAGAATCCACCTATAGTGTGGGAGACCTGGGTTCTATTCCTGGGTTAGGAAGATCCCCTGGAGAATGGAAAGGCTACCCACTCCAGTATTGGCCTGGAGAAGTCCATGAACTGTATAGTCCTTGGGGCTGTGAAGAGTAGGACATGACTGAGAAACTTTCACTTTCACTAATCCTATTTCAAGCCTTCTTATGATTGTTTTATTTTAAAAAGGAAACCTGCATTTCTCCACCAATGTCAAGAAGGAAACAGTATGTATATATTTACCACCTTCAACCAAAGCAAGATAAGAACATAAGCCTTCAGAACACAAGGAAGGGTTGTGCTTGTTTGGTTCTGTTTTTGAAGTTTTTCTGTCTCCCTGTGACCCCTTTGTGGGACACAAACGGAGTGCTCAGTTTGGTTACCTGTATTAACTGCCTGAAAATTGTCATACATAGTGATATTTCTCTATTTTATCCACTTTATAGAAGTTAGATGCTGACAATGTTAGATGTTCAAGTGTGTTAGATGTTGCTAATGAAGGAGGATCTCCATAGAGACTGTGGAAGGAATCTTGTAATTCCTTCCATGAAGAGATTCTTCTTCATGTCCGTCCTGTCAGTCAAAGCCATGCTGTGTCCCTGGTTGTATGTGAGAGAAGACCCTTGTCCTGGCGAGTTTTGCTACATGACTTTGTTCCTCTTCTCTCTTTGTTTCCCAGCCTGGAAAATTATCCACAAGACACTGTGATACTGCTGAAAAGCTAGGAGGGATGGGTGTGGAATTGGCTCCATGTCCTTCCTGCCTAGGAGGACGTGACTTTGGTTGTGGCAAATGGCTGCTCTCTTTCACTCTCAACTGTAGTTTCAGTCCTGTGGTGTGAATCTCCACTATTTTCCATTGCTATTACATATTTTTTTATCTTATTCCCCAGCTGACTCACATCAGTGGGAAACTGGAAAGAGAAATGGGGATGTAGAAGGATGTGGAATATCCAGGCCATCAAGACTCTGGAATCCTACTTGATACTTTATGCTGTAATAATCTGTGTTCCTGTCCTGTGTTCATCACTACCCTCAAAATTCCTTGAGGGTATATTGAGTCAGCACTACTCTGTATAATGCAGAGAGCACAGAGCTTTCACTTAATAGGCACCCATGACTATCAGTGGACTGAATATGAGTTGACCCTATTGTGTTTATATCAATTTCTATACATGTGTAAGCGTCTGTCAGAAACTTTCCTAGGCTGAGTTCCCCAGAAGCAAACTGCGAGAGGAAAATGTATGCAAACAATTCATGCAGAATGTGTTACCAAGAAAAACCAGTAAGGGAGTGAGAAAAACAGAACAGGAAAAAGGAACGAGGAAGAGCCCAAGCAAGATGATATTTACAAGTCAAACTCCAGCCTCAGCCTGATTCCACAGAGGGGATCTTGGGTATAAATTATGTGCTGTAGTTGATCTCCTTTTAGTTTCTTAGCATCTCATATTCTCATACCAGTCACTTGGCTGCAGGCTTCAGGGAGTTGGTAGTGAAGGTGGGTGAGGAGTCCCCCTCTCTCCAGGTCACCACCATAAACCCTAAAGTCCTTTGACTTGTATACTTTCAGGCAAAGTAGCTCCAGAAAACCAAGGAAGAGTCTCAGGTGAGACCTTATAAAGCAAGAAAGAGGGAGAAAGGGGCACCCCAAAATAGTTCAAAGACCTAAGGGGATCAATGAGAAGAATCATTAATGTCTGCCACAGAAACTTTGTTTTGATTTTATTTTCTGAACTCATTGTTCTCTTGGGCACCCTTTTTTTAAAATTTTTATTTATTTATTTATTTTTAAAATTACAATACTGCATTTGTTTTGCCATACATTGACATGAATCAGCCACAGGTGAACACAATCTCCCAATGCCGAAGCCCCCTCCCACCTCCCACCCCACATCATCTACCTGAATCATCCTGTGCACCAGCCCCATGCATCCTGCATCCTGCATTGAACATAGACTGGTGCTTCGTTTCTTACAAGAAAGTATACATGTTTCAGTGCCATTCTCCCAAACCATCCCACCCTTTCCCTCTCCCTCAGAGTCCAAAAGTCCGTTCTATACCTCTGTGTCTCTTTTGTTGTCTCACATAGAGGGTCATCATTACTATCTTCTAAATTCCATATATATGTGTCAGTATATTGGAACCGATTATACAGAGTGAAGTAAGCCAGAAAGAAAAACATCCTTTGTTTTGTCGACGTGTCCCCTTGATGACTACAAGCCATCTCTCTTTTCTATAAACAGAGGCAAGTGTGGTCATTTTAGAAAAGGGGCAAAACTCACCTTTCTGTGGCTGATGGATGCTGAATCCAGTGCAGAAAATGCTCACCCTGGGCCTTTCCTTCTGGAAGATCATTTGGGGATTTTAGATGGACACATACCACTATCACTTTCTCATGGATGAGTCTGCTGTTGTTTAGTCACTTAGTTATGTTGGACTCTTTGTAATCCCATGAACTGTGGCCTGCCAGGCTCCTCTGATCATGGGATTTGCCAGGCAAGAATACTGGAGTGGGTTGCCATTTCCTTCTCCAGGTGGCCTTCTCGACCCAAGGATTGAAGCTGAATCTCCTGCACTGACAGGTAGTTCTTTACCACTGAGCCACCTAGGACACCCTGGAGACTTCTGGGTGTTGCAAAAAGTGACAGTTTTACTAAAGATGGAGCACTACATCCACAGTTTCCCTTTGATGTAGGTTTGGATGGACTGTCACCTGACAAATTCACTTTTGAAAATGCCTGGAAGTTCTATTTTTAATTATTTGAGGATATTCCACGTTTTCCATGGTGTCTGTACCCATTTACATTCCCACACTCCTTTTCTCCACATTTATCTCATCCTTTTGAAAACAGCTATTCAAGCATGTGTAAGGTGATAAGTCATTGTGGTTTTCATTTGCACTTTGCTGATGGTTAGTGAGGTTGAGAATCTTTTCATTTAGTCCTTGGCCATTTGTGTCTTCTTTGGAAAAAATGTCTATTCGAGTACTTTGCTCATTTTTTAAATTGGGTTGTTTGTATTTTTCTATTGAGTTGTATAAATTTCTTATGTATTTTGAATATTAAACCTTTACATACAGATGGTTTGCAAATATTTTCCTGTTCTCTAGGTAGCATTTGCAATGGCAACCCACTCCAGTGTTCTTGCCTGGAGAATCTCAGGGATGGGGGAGCCTGGTGGGCTGCCGTCTATGGGGTCGCACAGAGTTGGACACGACTGAAGTGACTTAGCAGCAGCAGCAGGTAAGATTTTAATTTTGTCAACTTCTGCTTTTTCTGTGCAGAAAGTTTTAGTTTAAATGTAGTCTCACTTGTTTATTTTTTATTTTGTTGACTGAGCTTCTGCTGTTCTGTCCAAGAGAATTATTGCCAAGACTAACGTCAAGGAGGTTTTTCCCTGTGTTTTCTTATGGGTTTTTTTGTTTGGTTTTGTTTTTAAATCCATTTCTAGTTATTTTTTGTAAGCAGTGTAAGATAAGACTACAACTTCTTTCTTTGCATGTGGATATCCAGTTTTGTCTACACGATCTATCACTGAGTATTCTTGTTTCCCTTGTAAGATATTAGTCGACTGTAAATGCACGAGTTTATTTCTAGATTCTCGTTCTGTTTCAGTGGTCTATGTATATGTTTTTATGCCAGTAACATGCTGCTCTTATTACTATAGTTTTGTGATATGGTTTGACATTGAAAAGTATGATATCTGCAGCTTTGTTTCTTTCTCAAGATTGCTTTGACTGTTTGGGGTCTTTTGTGGTTCCATATATTTTTAGAACCCAACTATCCACTTCTGAGTATATGCAAGGAAATAAAATCACTATTTGAAATAGATATCTGCACTGTTATGTTCATACTCAGTCACTAAGTTGTGTCCGACTCTGCCACCACATGTATTGTAGCCTGCAAGGCTCCTCTGTCCATGGGATTTCCCAGGCAAGAACACTGGAATGGGTTGCCATTTCCTCCTCCAGGGGAATCTTCCTGACCAGGGATTGAACCCATGTCTCCTCTGTCTCCTGCATTGGCAGGCAGATTCTTTACCGCTCAGCCATCTGGGAAGTCCACTCTTACATTCACAGCAGCACTACGTGCATTATTCACAATCACCAGGACATGGAAACAACCCAAGAGTCCATGGATGGATGAATGGAGAAAATGGTGTATACAGACACTCAATGTAAGATTTTCAGCCACCGAAAGAAGGAAATCCTGCTATTTGTGGCAATATAGATGGACTTGGAGGGAATTATGCTAAGTTCAATGTCAGGAAATGAAAAAGACAAATGCTATAAAATCTCATTTATATGTGGAATCTGAAAAAGCCAAATTCACAGAAATTGAGAGTAGAATAGTAGCAGTCAGGGGCTGGGGGTTGAGGGAACTGGGGAGGTGATGTTCAAAGGATACAAACTTCCAGTTATAAGATGAATAAGTTGTGGGGATAATGCAGAGCAAGGTGAGTACAGTCAACAATATTGTTTCATATACTTAAAAGTTGCTAAGAGGATAGAACTCAAATATTCTCACGAAACACTCAAAAGTCATAATTATGTGAAGTGATGAATGTATTAACTAACTTTACTGTGATCATTCTTTCACAAAAAAAATGCATCTGAAATTATCATATTGTTCACTTTAATAATGTTATACATCAATTACATATCTATAAAGCTGGAAATTGTTTAAAAATAAATAATTAAATTTTAGATATAAAACAGTATGGGGAGGAAGAATAGGAGCAAGTGTATGTAGATGAAGCAAGATTGGCCATGAGTTGATTGATATTAAAGCTGGATAATGGATTTGTAAGTGTTAAATATACTATTGTGTCTGCCTCTGTAAATGTCTGAAAGTTTTTATAATAAAAAAGAGTTTAAAAAGAAAAGGAAACTGCCTGGGACTTAATGGAAGTCAACCTCCACACAACCTGGTAATCAGATTTGTCTTCAAAGAGCCCCAGGCCTGGAGCTTTATTTAATCAACATCTTCCTGTTTCTTCTCTTAGGAAAAAACAAAATATGTAGAGCATGAAATACATCGCATGGTGTAATTAATAAAATATCTAATAATATTATTCAGTTGTATTTAATTCCAACGGGCAATGGGAATAAAATGGTTGAAAAGACATGCCTATTTAACTTATGGGATTTTGAAGTTGATGAGGGCTGGGCTGAGGGAGGTTTGCATAGAAGGAAGGGGAAGAGGTCACTCTGTAGGAGGCAGTGCTTCTTCAACCTGAATGGACATCAGATTATCTAGGATGATTAAAAGAAGACATCCAGAAACTAGTGAGATGAATGCCGAAAGTATTTTAAGAATTTATGAAGCTCTTATGATCCTGACTGTTTAAAAAGAAAACCTTACAGAGAGAATTTCAAGAGAGAAAGTCTCTTTCTCTTTTAAGTTATAGGTTTAAAATTCCCAATTACAATAACGGCAAGGCAAAATCAATTGTATATTTAAAAGTACTCAATGATCTTGACAATATTCTTACTGAGTCTGCTTTTTACCACTTATATTTTTCTAAAAAATTTTTCATTTATATGCATTCAAACTTAATGGTACATAGTTATTCATGCTCTCCTATAATTAAAAGTCTCTACAATATTTCCAATATGTCTGTGCTAGTTCTAATAGGATTTTTAGTCTTCAATTTTACTTTTCACTTGATGCATTTTTCATATTTCATTAGGCTTTTGGAGAAAAAAACCTTTGAAAAGAATTCTCATTCCTATTATATTGTTTACTGATTTCTATTACTATTTTATTTGCTCATTTATTTAAGGTTCTTTTATTTTGATATTTTGTGTTGTTATTTTGTCCTTCCTCATTTGTTTTCAATTTTTTCATTTTCCAATTAGTATATTTGGTTTCATATTTCTAAGCACCTCTGACTATATCTCCCAGTTTTAAGGTATGGTATGCTCTGTTCATTTCTAAATATTTAAATAATTCCCATTTTAATTTTGTTCTTAATAATGAATTAGTCAAAAATATGTTAATACTACCCAATTTCATATACATTTTATCTTTAGTTGAAGTTTTACTATTATGATCAATAAAATCTAGACTTACTAAAGTATATTTTATCAACTCCTTAACTTCTGTGACATTAATCTGATTGTTGTATGAAATAGATGTTTCAAAGCAAGGGTAAAGATTTATAATTTCCAATATGAAAATCAATTTGAACTAGAAAAAAATAATTGAAAAGATTGTCCTTTTCCCATGACTTTGCAGAGCCACTTTAAGATAAATACATTTTTCACAGATGTGTGAATTTGTTCCTGAGTCTTCTATTATGCTCCACTAATTTTTTGGTCTATCTCAAAGCCAATTCTGTACACTCTTAATTATGCAACTTTCTAATAAGTCTTGATATTGAGCAGTGCAATTTCTCTAATTGTGTTTTATTCTTCATGATTATTATGGCTTTTCTTGGTCCTTTGCATTTCCACTTTAATTTTATTATCAGTTCATCAGTTTTCTCCAAAAATACAACAAAAAGAATCCAAAAATTGCTTCTGGTATTATGATTTTGTTTACGATAAATTTTAATATCAGTTGACATTTTTATAATATTTGGTCTTCCAGTTGGTGATATGTTATATCCTTTATTAATATCCATACATGACTACTGAAAAACCATAGCTTTGACAAGGCGGACTTTTGCTGGCAAAGAAATGTCTCTGTTTTTTAATATGCTATCTAGGTTTGTCATAGCTTTTCTTATGCAATATTGTTCTTTACAGCATTGGGCTTTACTTCCATCATCAGTCACATCCACAACTGGGAGTTGTTTTCACTTTGGCTCTGTCTCTTCATTCTTTCTGGAGTTATTTCTCCACTCTTCTCCAGTAGCATATTGGGCACCTACCGACCTGGGGAGTTCATCTTTCAGTGTCCCATCTTTTTGCCTTTTCATACTGTTCACGGGGTTCTCAAAGCAAGAATACTGAAGTGGTTTGCCATTCCCTTCTCCAGTGGACCTGATTTTGTCAGAACTCTCCACCATGACCCGTCCATCTTGGGTGGCCCTACACGGCATGGCTCATAATTTCATTGAGTTAAACAAGGCTGTGGTCCATGTGATCAGTGTGATTAGTTTTCTTTGATTGTGGTTTTCAGTCTGTCTGCCCTTTGATTGATAAAGGTAAGAAGTCTGTGGAAGCTTCCTGATGGGAGACTGACTGTGGGGGAAGCTGGGTCTCGTTCTGATGGGCGAGGCCATGCTCAAGTAGTATTGCAGATAGTGAAGAAGAGAATGAAGAAAAGGTTAAGGACTTCCTGGTATGTGCAGGTCATGGTGGGCAGGAAACTTAGGGTGTGTTTAGTGGGCCAAGTAAATACATATTTTGAAGTAGCACTTGGTTTACATAAATCTTTTAACAGTGATAGAAGCTATATAATTTTTTTCCTTTTTGTCTTGTATACAAAATCAAGGAAATAATCTCTTACCACTACCCTACCTCCTGTCTCCCCATCAAATCCTCTTCTTGTCAATATATTTTGAGGGGAGCAGCTTAGGTATTTCGGTGGAAGCTCTGCCTGAGATACAGTCTTTAAATAAGTTCTGTCTTTGAGTAGGGCTTACTTGGTGGCTCAGCAGTAAAGAATTTTCCTGGAATGTAGGAGATTCCGGTTCGATCCCTGGGTTGGGAAGATTCCCTGAAGAAGGAAATATCAATCCACTCCAGTATTCTTGCCTGGGAAATCTTATGGACAGAGGAGCCTGTTAGGCTACAGTCGATGGGGTCACAAAAGTGTTGGACACAGCGACTAAACAACAAGGGTGAACCAGAGTTTGAATATATAAAATGAAAAAAATCCAGAAATAATGCCCTTCTTCTCTGTCCCACTTCTTATTCACTTAGTAGCTGTCTTGATTATCAAATAGACTGGCATTCTATCTCATTGCTTATGTTCCAGGAACCCTTAGTTTACTTAATGGCCCCAAAGTGCAAGTGTAGGGATGCTGCCAATTGAGATACACCAGAGAGAAGCTGGTAAAGTTCTTCCTTTATGTGCAAATGTGAGAGATTTGTTTAGTGAAGAAAGGAAACAATTTTATTCTGAGGTTGCTAAGATCTGATAACAACATCTTAGATCTTTGAAATTGTAAAGAAGGAAAAATTCACACTAGTTTTACTGTCACTTCTTTAACTGCAAAATTAAGACCACAGTGTGTGATAAATACTAGTTAAGATGAAGAAGGTATTACATTTATACCATAAAAAAATTTGAGATAGCTTATTCGCATTTTTATTACAGTATATTGTTATATTATTATTATTTGTTATGCTGTTAATCTCTTATTGTGGTGAAATTGTAAGTTAAACTATCATTAGTATGTATGTATGTATAGAAAAAAACATATAGCGTTTTTTTTTTTCCGATGTTTCTATAAAAACCATCATATAGTGACTTCAGTACTATCCTTAATTTCTGGTATCCATGGGGGACATATTCCCTATGGATAAAGTAGATTTACTTATATCCTTGGATATAAAATTTAATATTTTTTAATATTCTTATAATGGATTTCATTTTTTAATTCATTTGCAAATCTTTTGTTGTTAGCACATAAAAATACAATTTTTGTTTATTGAGTTAACCAGAGACCTACCTAGCTAAAATAATTTACTAATTTTATTAGTTTGTATGTAACTTCTTTTGACTGTTTTTAATCTGTATATTCTTATAAGCTGCAAATAAGAAAAAAAAATTATGTTCTCAAACTTGTCATTATTTATCTATTTCCCTTGCTTAGAAGAATTGGCCAGGAACTCCAACAATGTTATGATAAATAAATTGACAATAGTAGGCATCCTTGTCTCATTTCCGCTCTTTAGGGAAATTGTTCTGTATTTCTATATTAAATGTGTTGCTTGCTAATGTATTTTAGTTGAATGCCTTTATCAGACTAAGGGACTTCCTTAGTGGTTCAGTTGGCAAAGAAGCTGCCTGCAGTGCAGGAGATGGGGGTTCGATGCCTGGGTTGGGAAGATTTCCTGGAGAAGGGAATGGCTATCCATTCCAGTATTCTTGCATGGGAAATTCCATGCATAGAGAAGTGAATTACTCTCTTTGCAAAATATCATTAGTGAGTATTCAGTTTTATCAAATGTACATTAAAATGTATTAATTTTATGCCAATAACCAAAATATATAGTTTTTAAAGCAAAATTTAAGTATGAAAATAGGGATTAAGTAAGAAAAATAGGGATTAAAAGGTATAAACTTACACTATAAAATAAGTAAGTCTTGGGAATAAAATGTTCAACACGATCAGTTCAGTTCAGTCGCTCAGTCGTGTCCAACTTTTTGCGACCCCAGGGACTGCAGCACGCCAGGTTTTCCTGTCCATCACCAACTCCCAGAACTTGCTGAAACTCATGTCCATCGAGCTGGTGATGCCATCTAACCATCTCATCCTCTTGTTATCTCCTCCTTCTCCTGCCATACAATTAATAATGCTGCATTGTGTATTTGAAAGATGCTAAGAGATTTTGCAAGTTTTCATCAGAAGAAAAAAATTCTTGTTACTATGTACCATGATGGGTGTCAACTAATCTTACTGCAGTGATCATTTCACAATACATTTGGCCCTCTATACTTACGGATTTAACCAACTGTGGGTTGAAATATTTAAAAAAATTGAAATTTCCAAAGAACAAAACTTAAATGTGCTGCAAGTCAGCAACTATTTACATAACATTTACATTGTATTAGGTATTATAAGCCATCTAGAGATGAAAAAGTATAAGGAAGGATATGTGTCTCATATGCAAATACTATACTATTTTACATAAGGGACTCGAGCATCCTTGGATTTTGGTATTTTGCAAGGGTTCCTGGAGCCAATCCTCCAAGGATACTGAGGGACATCTGTATATGTAAACTTTGATTCATTGTGTATTGAATCTAATATATTGTATGCTAATTATATTTTAAAAAACCCATCAAGCAAAGAAGAAATGAAAACTCTATAAAATTATCATCAAATAACTTTAATTTATAGGTGAAGTGCCCAAGCACCTACAATTTGCTATATTATCTATGCTCATTTTGTTAAAAATAGACAGTTTACCAACTGTCAAGAAACAAGGAACAAATAACCCATAATTTATAGAAAATATTCCAGAGACTAGAAAAAGAAGTAAAACTGACCAATACATTTTATGAAGCTGCTACAACCTTGAAACCAAAATTAGTTTCAGCTTGTTCCAGACAGTAAATATGGGCAATTCTATGAACACCTGCCCTATGCATATTGGAATTTTATATTCTAGCTTCCATTATTTTTAGATTCTTTTACCTATTTCCATTTCTCGTTTGCATTCTAGAGGATTTTCTTTCTTGGCTTTGGTTACTCAACCATTGAGCCAATTCATTAAGTTTCCTTCCCCTTCTGATTCTAAAACTTGTATTTTTTGAAATTTGCCAATTATATTTTCATTCCATCCTACTCTTGGTTTGTATTTTCTTTCCCTCAGTTTGTCTCTAAGGACATTTTAAACAGTCTTTAGTAAATTCTCCTCTTTAATACACTCCCTTTTTTTTTTGCTGCAATCGCTGATTACATCACAGGACAGTCTCTTCATATGGTTTCTCATACTCAGCGGGGGTCCTTTTGGGGGGCTCCTGGTGTGGATTGATTTGTGGGGGAAGTCATGCAGAGTTCTGTGGGACTAACCAGAATCAGATTACTTCTCACAAGTTTCCCAACTCAGGACTTTTTGCATCTTCTTAGAAGTGTTTCTTAGGACCTCATGATAATATCCTTTGTAGCTGAGAGCTTTAATTTCTCCGTGGCAACTCTCCTTCTGTCTCCTCCTTGATTAAGTCATCCTGCTTCCTGTCCACTGTTAGAATACTTCCAGCCTCAATCCACAGGCAGGACAGTTTGTATGACTCTGGGCTTTATGAGACCAGATCTCCTGCAAATATATAGCCATATCTTTTCAGTTTCTCCAAAAGTTATTCAGATCTTACTTTCTGAATCATATGTCTAATACAAATATTCATAGAAATTTAGTTGGGCTTATACTCTTAACTTGGGCCTCCCAGGTAGCACTAGTGGTAGAGAACCTGTCTGCCAGTGCAGACAACATAAGAGACACAGGTTAGAACCCTGGGTCTGGAAGGTCCCCTGGAAGAAGGCATGGCAACCCACTCCAGTACTCTTGACTGGAGAATCCCATGGGCAGAGGAGCCTAGTGGGCCACAGTCCATAAGGTCAGAAAGAGCTGGACATAACTAAAGCGACTTAGCATTCACACACATATTCTTAATTGTGGGCTTCTCAGATGGCTCAATGGCAAAGAATCCACCTGCCAATGCAGGAGACACGGTTTAGAACACAGAGTTAGGAAGATCCCCTGGAGAAGGGAATGGCAACCCACTCTAGCATTCTTGCTTGGGAAATCGCAAGGATAGAGGATCCTGGAAGGTTACAGTCCAGGGGCCTGCAAAGAGTTGGACACAACTGAGCAATTGAACATGCATGCATGCATACTCTTACAATTGTGAAAACCTGAATTCTTTCTTATGTTGGGAAAAGCATGAAAGTATTATGGGGCTGATTATATTGCCTGAATGTCAGGAGTACAAATTAATAAATGTTATTTTTAAAACATATTTATCCCATTTGTAAAATATGTTTATTATTTATTTTGAAATTGGTGAATGAGCTAATGGATAGTGTAGTCCCTGAAAAGATAATGAAATTGTTCTCTCTTCAATTTATAGCTTATTAGGTACTTAGTGCATTTAGCACATCAGATGCACAGCATTAAAAGGAATAAAAACAAACTCACACCCAGCAATGTTTTTCTAAGTTCCACTAGAGCTCATAGAAAAGACCTTTAAAGAGAAAATTAATGGTTATTCTGTATGGTTCCTGATATTTAAAATTAAATGCTCCAAGAAAAATCCCTTAAATTGAAGGAATAAAAAGAGTTTTCTTCACTTAGCATCCACTTCTGAAATGTATTTTGCACCTATATGGGTTACAAATCCTGGGACCAAGGTTTTTCCCTATGGAATATTCTTGTGCTTCTTGCATTATTTAGGATAAAGGGCCTGCCTTATAAGTGAGTCTAATCACAGTCTGGGTAGCCATCTGGAAGGCACCCAGGAAGAGCTGCCTGGACTCTGAAGGATCACTGTAGACAAACCAGAATCAATAAGCCAGACTTGTTCTTTCTCATTGAGAGAAACAGCATCTGCAATAGCATAAGAACTGCTTGGTCCAACTGGACTCTCATTCCAGTTAATACTCTGGTGCACTCAAGGCTTCAGTTCAGTTCAGTCGCTCAGTCGTGTCCGACTCTTTGCAACCCCATGAATCGCAGCACGCCAGGACTCCCTGTCCATCACCAACTCCCGGAGTTCACTCAGACTCACGTCCATCGAGTCAGTGATGCCATCCAGCCATCTCATCCTCGGTCGTCCCCTTCTCCTCCTGCCCCCAATCCCTCCCAGCATCAGAGTCTTTTCGAATGAGTCAACTCTTCGCATGAGGTGGCCAAAGTACTGGAGTTTCAGCTTTGGCATCATTCCTTCCAAAGAAATCCCAGGGCTGATCTCCTTCAGAATGGACTGGTTGGATCTCCTTGCAGTCCAAGGGACTCTCAAGAGTCTTCTCCAACACCTCAGTTCAAAAGCATCAATTCTTCGGTGCTCAGCTTTCTTCATGGTCCAACTCTCACATCCATAATGACTACTGGAAAAACCATAGCCTTGACTAGATGGACCTTAGTTGGCAAAGTAATGTCTCTGCTTTTGAATATGCTATCTAGGCTTAGTCTGTCTCAAAAGGCTCTAGCTGAACGTCATGGGCTCTTCCAACTAGAAATGACCCAAGAGATTAATGTATTTATCAATTGTATCAGGTAGATGGGGAAGCTGAGGAAAAAGAGACAAAATGAATTACAGGTCCCAAGGGACCAACATCTAAATGTGGTTGTTCTGAAAGAGAACAACCTGGAGATCTCACTTTGGAAACGTGCTAAGGAAAATGGCAACCGGAAGCGGACTTCTTTGTGTCTCAGTCTCCTCCTTTTCTCACCTCTCACTCAGAAAAACAAAACAAACCCTCATAACTGCCCCCTCACCTTGCAGGGAAAGTGAAAGTGTTAGTCGCTCAGTCGTATCCAACTCTTTGCTAGCCCATGGACTGTAGCTTGCCGGGCTCCTCTGTCCATGGGACTCTGCAGGCAAGAATACTGGAGTGGGTTGCCATTCCCTTCTCCAGGGGATCTTCCCCCACCCAGGGATCGAACCCGGGTCTCTCGCGTTGCAGGCAGATTCTTTACTGTCTAAACCAAGTTAAAAGCATAGCCGCCTTGTGTTGTTATTGTTGTGGCCTCAGGATGTGGATTCAGGGTTTTCTAGATCCCTGCTTATCTTAGCCGAAAGTCTCCAGATACTCTCCTAGAAGACAAAGTTTCCACATTCTTAGGACGTCTATCTAGATCAGAGAGGGAATGCTGACTTCTAAGCTAGTTCTGATCAAGGGAAGTGGGGTGGACTCTCAGAGCTCTGAGTGACAAATACCCTGTGGCAGAATGGAGCAATTACAGGTCATTCATCCCTCGCAGTTCCATGTGGCTTATGCTAGCCTGCATCTTAGTATTTATTTTCTGCACTGACAAGCTATTTTAAGATAAACTCTGGCTTTGATTTTAGTCAGGTATGGTAAGACACATAGTCACAAGAGTGAATATGTCTCTCTTTCTGACTTACTCTGTTTGACAACCTCTGGGTTCATCCACATCACTAAAAGTGATAGCAGTATAAAGCAACTATACTCATAAAAATAAAATGAAAATGAAAAAAGAAATGATTGTCAGGAAAGAAGTTTTTAAAATAAATTTATTTATTTTTAATTGGAGGATGATTACAATATTGTTTTGGTTTCTACCGTACACCAACATGAGTCAGCCACGTGTATCCTTAGATCCCTTCCCTCTCGAACCTTCCTCCCACCTCCCACCCTGTCCCACCCCTCCAGGTTGTCACAGAGCACCAGTTTTGAGCTCCTTGCATCACACAGCAATTTCCCACTGGCTAAAAACTCAAAGTTCCCTAGAAACAGGAGGCATGGCATGCCAGGCAGGGCGACCACGAGGAGCACCAGGGCCAGTCAGGATGAGGAAGGAGCTAGGGGGAGAACATGACCCAGAGCCCTTATCTTGGTGTCCAAAGGAAAGCCATGAATAATTTCATCAGGTACTGGGGCAGAGGGGCTGTCCCTAGTTGTGCGAGACCTGACTTTAGGGTGAATAGGGCAGGTGGCTATTGCCCCCTGGCGTGTAGGAGCCAGGTGGAGGAGACGGCTGGGGGTGTGAGCTCTGGACTGGTGAGTTTGCACGGCAAAGATGCACTTTCAGACAAGTCTTCTGCTCTTTCAAAGAATTGGTTAGCCCTGGGGGAGGTGGAAGTGGAGTCTCCCTCCAGTCAGTGAGTCTCCAGACGTCAGAGCTTCCAGCACGCAGCACATGCGGTCAATGTGCCAATATTCCTATTTCTGTCTGATTCCCAACAGCCCCCCTTGCTTAGACTTTGTACTTCATTGCAGATTCTTTCTTTCTGGGTCTGAAGCAGACGGTTTCTAACATCTGCTCCAGGTGACATTCTCCAGGAGGTGAGCAGCCCTGGTTTTTCCTCTACTGACTCCCTCCCGGTAGCTCCCTCTCTTGTTTCTGTGTCAAGAGAGTCAGGCTCTTGAGTGTGGTCACAGAGGGGAATGACTGGAAGTCTTCATGGAAGAAAGAGCTGGATGGAGCCTCAAGCCCCTTCTAACTTACTTCATAAGGTTATACTTTGCGGAGAATTGGGTAGTGGGATAAAGCATAGAGCAGAAGATACAAATTAGTATCAGGAAAAATAAAGGGAGTAGCATACACACACACACACACACACACACACACACACACATATATATATATATATATTTTTTTACTTTCTTCTGTCTCCTAAGAGAATACAGTGCTTAATCGGAGGATCTCAGAATCCTTCCAGCTAAGCAGACTGTCTCCATGCCAGTTTTCCTTTTGCAATATGGGAACAATAATAGTGCTTTTGCCTGGTGTTACCAGCCTTAAAGGGGCTTGTGTATGTCCATTTTCTAATATAAGACCTGGCGCGGAGTAGGTACTTGGTAAATATCTATTTTCTCAGATTCAAAGAATTGGTTTTTCAAAATCATCTTTGTCTTTTCTTTGGCTTGAGCAGTATCCAAGACGGAAACAGCTATTCAAGCCACGCTAGCAACTTTACACCCCTTGTTCCCAGACAGAAACATGGACGTTTCCAAACCCAACAGTCTTGGTTGCAGTAATGCAGTTCACTAATGAAATTTCCATCATATTTCTGCTGTCCCAGCATTTCCACTTATACTAAGACTTATAAGACCTGAGCTGTTCTTCCCACATAGCTGAAGGGTATTAAAGGCTGCAGCAGAGCATCCTGTGGGCTGTGCAGAACAGACTGAGCCAGAAGGAACAGGAAACTCACGTAATGAGTTAATTAAGATTTAGTGAGGAAATTAAGAAATCATTTTTTACATTGCTAGCTCAAGAACGCACAGCCAATGCAGAAATTCCCACAATATTGAAGTACACAGTTAAAAGGCCAACACACACTCAGTAATGTGTACAGCTCACTCCAAGTAACCACGGTTAACTCTTTGTGGCATCTTCCCAGAACTTCTGCTGTGCATTTACATACAATTACTCAATACATGGCACAGTGGTAAAGACCCGCCTGCCAATGCAGGAGACACAAGAGACATGAGTTTGATCCCTGGGTCGGGAAGATCTCCTAGATCACCTCTGTATTCTTGCCTGGAGAATCCCATGAACAAAAGCGCCTGGAAATCCATGGTCCACAGAGTCACAAAGAGTCAGACAGGGCAGAAGCAACTTAGCACAGCACAGCACAATACACATAGATACACCCAAATATTTTTGAATGTTACTTTTATAGCAGTATCACCCATAGTTTATGTAAATCATTCCCTTTTGAGGAAAAAGTAAGTCTGCTTCCAAATGTCAACTGTGGCAAAAAAAAAAAAAAAAAGCTTAAAAGGACGTACATATTTCTTTGGGCAATTTTGTGTTTTGTTTTGTTTGTTTGTTTCTGGATACTGTTTTAGTTTGCTAGGGCTAACTTAAATGCCACAAACTAAGGAACTTAAATAACGAAAATTTATTTTTTCACCAGATCTGAAGGCCAGAAGTCCAAGGTCAAGGTGTCAGCAGGGCTGGTTTCTTCCAAGGTTGATCTCCTTGCTTGTTGATGGTGACAGACGTCTCTGTGGCCTCTCCTCTGTGCTCACGTGCCTGTGTCCAAATCTCCTATTCCTGTTAGGACACCAGTGGTATTGGCCAGAGCCCAACCTAAAGGCATCATTAACTTAATTATCTCTTTTAAAGCCCTATCAATAAATAACAATTACATTCTGAGGTACTTGGAGGTTAGGACTTCAGCATAAGAATTTTGGGAGACATAGTTCATCTGGTTCAGTTCAGTTCAGTTTAGTTGCTCAGTCGTGTCCGACTTTGCAACCCCATGAATTGCAGCACACCAGGCCCCCTGTCCATCACCAACTCCCGGAGTTCACTCAGACTCACGTCCATCGAGTCAGTGATGCCATCCAGCCATCTCATCCTTTGTTGTTCCCTTCTCCTCCTGCCCCCAAATCCCTCCTAGCATCAGAGTCTTTTCCAATGAGTCAACTCTTCGCATGAGGTGGCCAAAGTACTGGAGTTTCAGCTTTAGCATCATTCCTTCCAAAGAAATCCCAGGGCTGATCTCCTTCAGAATGGAATGGTTGGATCTCCTTGCAGTCCAAGGGACTCTCAAGAGTCTTCTCCAACACCACAGTTCATCTGGTAGCAGTTGGTAATTTCAAGAGATAATGAAAAGACAAGGAAGCCTGGCGAGCTGCAGTTCATAGAGTCACAGAGAGTTGGTCATGACATAGTGACTGAACAACATGTTCGGCTGGAAACAGTGTTCTGATTACCAGCTGTTTGAGAAATTGCTACCACAGTCAGTAGGTGAAAATAACACCAAATTAAATACATTCACTGATTCTGATGGTCAGGAATTCATTAGGTCCACACTAGGGACAACTTGTTCCTATTCCATGATACCTGGGCAGAAGGTTGGAATCACCTGGAAACTACTGGGGTTGGGCATTTTCCAGATGTTCCTCTAGAATCTTGCCCCTCCCCTTCAAGAGGCAGAATCTATGTTCCCTCCTTTGGAATCTGGCCAGGACTTTCTGGCCACCTCTACTGCTGAGAATATGGTTAAAGTGACATTGTGCAAAATTTGAGACTAGTTCAGAAAAGGAAAATCAGATTTTGAATTTTCTCGGGCTGTCTCTCAGTACCCTTAGCTTTAGAACCCAATTACCACACTGTAAGAAAACCTAAACTTGTCCACATCAAGAGGAGCTGAGGCCCCCCACCCAACAGCCAGTAGCAACCTCCAGATGTGTGATGAAGCCTTCAAGTGACTGCAGTCCCCAGCCTTTGAGTCTTTCAGCCAATGACCCATCCTGTAAAACCAGTGATCATCATAAATGATTGATCATTGCCATGAAGTTTGGGGGTAATTTGTCACCAACCGTAGTTGCTATAGTCTACATTCTGGCTCTCCAAGATTCATATCCATTCCACAAGCAAAATATATTTATCTCAAACTAGTATCTCCAAAAATCTCATCCTATTAAAGCATAATCTATAACCCAAAGTTACCTAACTCAGGCATGGCTGAGACTTAATGTATGATCCATTCTGAAGTGGACATTCAGTTATATACATTTCCATTCCAAAAGGAAGGGCATGGAGGGAAGAAGGGCTCACTGGTTTTGAACAATTTCAGAGTCCAGCAGGCAAATTCCATTAGGTTTCAAGGCTGGGGAAAAAAAACTTCTGTGGCTCAAGCCTCTGCCTTCTAGGCCCATACCTTTTCTCTTTACACCTGTAGGTCTCTGTTACAGCCATTCCTGGAGTAGATATGGAGAGAAAATGACCAAGATCTTCTTATTCTGATTTTCTTACATGAAGATACAAAGTGAATTGAATTACAGGCTGACATGTGTGCATGTGTGCTCAGATGTGTACAACTTTTTGCAGTCCCATAAACTTATGCCCACCAGGCTCCTCTGTCCATGGGATTTCCCAGGCAAGAATACTGGAATGGGTTGCCATTTTCTATTCCGGGAGATCTTCCCTACCCAGAGATCAAACCCTCATCTCTGTATCTCCTGCACTGGCAGGCAGTTTCTTTACCACTGAACCACCTGGGAAGCCCAGGTTCATAGAACTCATATGATCCAGGAACACTCTCTTCCCATGCTTTGTAGCTTTGTTTTATAGTGCTCTTGATTCATTTGTTCTTTAAACAAATATTTACTGAGCAAATTCTATATATTATACAGTGAAGGAATTCTGGGGCAAAGCCCAGAGCAGTGCAGAAAATAGCAAGATAGCTGAACTTAGGGAGACTTCATTCTAGAGGAGGAGATGGATATTTGTCTCAGTCAGTTCAAGTTGTCATAACAAAATATTGAGTGGTTTAAACAATAGACATTTATTTCTCACAATTCTGGACACTGGCACCCCTCAGCCACTGTCGGTGGGAGTGCAAATTGATAGAGCCACTAAGGAAAACAGTGTGGAATTTTCTTAAAAACTAAAAATTGAGCTACCATTTGGAGGCTAGTCTAAGATCAAGGTGCCAACAGAGGCAGTGTCTCATGAAAACCTCCTTTCTGGCTTACAACAGCATTCTTGCTATGTGTTCATGTGGCCTTTCCTTGGTACCTGCTCTCGGAAAGAGAAAGAGCTCTTGAATATCTTTCTCTTTTAATTAGGGCACCTCCAATCATGAGGTGTCCACCTTCATAATTTTGTCTAAACCTCATGGTATTGCAAGGACTCCATCTCCAAATACCATCACCTGGGTATTAGGGCTTCAACTTACATTTTGAAGGGACAAACATTCAATCCATATTCATTAGATAGCAATAATGGATAGTAAACTTCCCAGGTGGTGCGGTGGTAAAGAACCTGCTTGCCAGTGCAGGAGACACAGGTTCAATCCCCGAGTCGGGAAGATCCCCTGGAGAAGGGAATGAGAACCCACTCCAATATTCTTGCCTGGAAAATCCAGTGAGTCACAGAGGAGTCAGACACGACTTCAGTTCAGTTCAATTCAGTCTCTCAGTTGTGTCTGACTCTTTGAGACCCCATGGACTGCACCACGCCAGGCTTTCCTGTCCATCCCCAACTCCCAGAGATTACTCAAACTCACATCCATCGAGTCAGTGATGCCATCCAACCAGCTCATCCTCTGTTGTCCCCTTCTCCTCCTGCCTTCAATCTTTCCCAGCATCAGGGTCTTTTCGAGTTCAAAAGCATCAGTTCTTCATCAGAGTGACTTAGTGACTAAGAAGCAACAATAAATACACAATAAATAGCAAATAAGTAAAAATATAGTCTTAGATTTTGATAAATATTTTCAGAGAAGTAAAATGGAGTGTTGTAGCGAATACTCCTTTAGACTGAGTGATGGCTTGAGACCTAAGACATAAGAAATGATGTGAAAAGAAGAGGGAGAGGCTTTGTAGACAGAAAGGAGAGCATCTAAGAGTGCTTGGAGAGAACTTCCTCGGTGGTCTAGTGGCTAAGACTCCAAGCTCCCAGTGCAGGGAGCCTGGGTTTGATCCCTGGTCATGTAACTACATCCCACATGCCCTAAGTAAAAGTTTGCAGGCTCCAATTAAAAAACAAAACAAAACAAAAAAACACCCTGCATGCCACAACTAAGATCCAGCACAGCTAAATAAATATACCAAAAAATGCAAAGTGCTTGGAGTGCTCCAAGAAGCAACAGAAGTCAGTGCGAAGGAGACTGGTGGGTGACACAGAAAGTGATACAAAATCAGGTAAAAGAGAAAAACAAGTGAGAAATCCTGAGATAAGAGGATGTTTCTATTTTATTCTATACTCAGTTGAAAGCTACCAGAGTTTCTTTCTTTTTTTTTTAATGGGGTGGCATTATTTGATTTACATTTTAGAAAAAATCACTCTGCTTGCTCTGAAAAGCAAGAGCAGAAAGAGAACAATGATGAGCCTTTAAAGTTATCCTGGCAATTCATGAGCATGACTTGGGCCAAGGTGTTAATAACTTAAACGAAGAAGAATGGAGACATTCGAGATGTCTTTCAAGGGCGCAGTCATTAAGACCTGCTGATAGATCAGACATGGGAGTCAAGGAAAAGACTGAAATCCAGGGGCATCTGCAGGTTTTGGTTGGGAGCCATTGGGTGGATGGTGGTGTTGTTGACTCAGATGGGAAGAGTGGAGTCTGGGAGAACTAGAATTGCATGACAGGGTGTTTGGTGGGAAGAGGAGAATCACAGGACCTATTATTTACTGGTTATGTTTTAAGTGCTTGTTAGTCAAGTAAGTGAAGGTGTTGACCATTGGAGAAGTGAGCTCAGCACTCAAGGCTGATCATATAAATGTGTGAGCTGACATTTGTATATTAGATACACAAAGCCATGAGAGGAGGAAAGATTAAACAGGAGGAAAAGGTAGCCAGAGGAACAAATCCGCCTCTGAGAGAGCCCAGGGCGTTCTAAGGCTTAGAGGACATAGAGAGGAGAGAGAACCCGGATGACGGACTGGGAAGGAAACACCCTGGAAACAGGAAGGAAGTTGAGATGTGTGCTGACATTTTCAGAATGAAGTTACAATTGCTGTAAAAATTCTTTCTCACAACGAACATGAATACTGACTCCATATTATTCTTACACCTTGGCCTCAGATCTTAACTCTGGGAAACACATCAAAAGGTCTAAGGAAGTTTTTAAAGTTTCGGTATGAAAAAGAAGGCATTTGGTAGTTGCCCTACTCTTGCTTGAATCCTGGTGCCACTGCTGATGAGCTGTGTGACCAGAGACAAGTGACCTGACCCCCGTGAGCTTCATTTTCCTCACCTCTGGAATGTAGAGTGTGACAACTACTTTGCAGGGTTGTGGTGGAATTTGGTAACAATGCACTTCACACACCTAGCCAAAAATGCATGCTCAATACATTGACACAATTATTAGCATGGTCCCCTTTCCGCTACAGTGGGAAGTACTGATACTTACCCCTACAAGATTTTCTATGCTATCATTTCTCTCTCATTCTTTTCTTTTCTCCCACCTTTGGGCTTCTTCCCATAGCTGGTCAGTTTTCCAGATCTCAAAGAATTCTAAAGCAAATAAATATCATCCATGTAGTTGATAAACTTTCTACAATCACAATGATATGGCACAATGTTTTGTGAAGTTGGGAGCTACTTTGGGGAAGGAAAGTGCAGAGATTAAGAACTCAGTATCTTGCAGGATTTAATTCCATTTTCACCACTTAGAAGCTATGCAAACTTGGATAACTCACTTAAACTTTCTATGTGTCATTTTCCTCATTTGTAAAATGGGGGCAGGGATACCAACCTTGTGGGGTTGTTATAAGGATTACACAAACTAAAATAGGTAAAATACTTAGAATCATGCTGTGTGCACAATAGTGAGGAAGTTTCGCTGAATATGAATTGCAATTGATATTCAGGATTTCAAGCAGATGAATTGGTGACCTCCCTTTCTCAATGTGTTACCAGAGATTCATGCCTTGTGAACCAGGTATGGGTTGGCTTTCGAGTTCCCTTTGACTTTGACATTTTCAGATGTGATAACTAATGAGACTCACTGTTTGGGGTGGGCTATGTCCAGAGGTGGAGAAAGCAGAAGACTCCTTGCTTCACAGTAAGAAACTGGGGCACATACAGGGAGAGCTATGAATTGAGGGTAAAATACCAAAATCACTCCAATTTGAATAATATCTTTTCTTCTCAAATGTCAAAACTTCAACTGCTTGTCGGGGTTCATATGTCCCATTTAGGTTTACAATTTTCTTTGGTAATTTTTCTTTAGTAATAGAAGCAGAATGATATAGAGAAAAGATCATGTATTCGGAGTCAATTCTAAATTCAACTCTTTCAGTTTCCCTACTTACTATAGAGTGGCTGAATGTCTCAGAGCCAGAGTTTCCCCCACCCCATCCCCCACCCCCTGCCTGGGAAAAATAAGAATACTTGCTTTGCAAGGTGGTTATGAGAATTAGGTAAAATAATAATAAGCAAAAGAATGTACATAAAAGATTCCGCAAGGTGAAAATTATGCTTTCCTTCTCTACCTATCCCGCTGGATTGCAAGTCTTAAGCCTGCTTGTTCTCATTTCCTCCCAGAGTCCAAAAATATCAATGCAGATGGCTCTTATAGAACTTGGGGAAACATCTACATATTTGCAGTAGTAGGTCCTGTGATTGGGTGATATTTATATTCTTTAAAAAAAAACTATTAAAATCAAACTTGAATGAATAAAAAGAGTAATTTCTTCAAGTTCTAAAAATATCACTCATAAATAATGCTCTTTCCAGACCCCTAATGCTGAGTAAGGTAAATCTAACCTCTTAGCTCAATAGACTACTGATAATTCCCTTTATGCCAATGGGAAAATTAACTACTGCCAAGATATTTTTAACTGGTCTGAACAAATACATCTTCATTTGCATCCAGCAAGATGTAACCTTAGCAACAGTGTGTATTTTGGACTTCTTTTCATTTAATGCAAATGAAACACCACTGATACACCCAGAATCTGATGACAGAATTCAACCTGACCAATTCGTGTGTCTGATGTCTCCAACACTCTTGCCAGCCCAGCAAGATTCTAATTTCCTGTTACTAGCATTAATCAGTATGACCTGAATTGATATTAGTTTCGAGCACCGGTTTTCTTGTTTGCTTTCTTTTAAGTCACATTTAACTGCCTCCTGTTATAAAGGGTCTAAAGTATGGCAAAATCTGTACATCAGTGTGGGAAAAGTTCAGGTGTCACATTTTAACAGAGAATTAAAAAATGTGCTTTGCTTCTTCTGAACAATTGAAAGTCATTACCCTCAGGCAGTCAGTGTCTTCTATAAAATTGAGGCCATCATTAACTTGATTATTTCCCCTCCCTTATACAGTTGTGTTTAATAATGGATACTATTTCAATATTTCCTTTCTTTAAAAAGGGAAGAGGGAAGTCAGGTTGAGGGTATTCTTTTATAGTTTGCTATTTCTTGTAGCTCAGTTGGTAAAAATCCACCTGCAATGCAGGAGACCTGAGTTCAGTCTCTGGGTCGGGAAGATCCCCTGGAGAAGGAAAGGGCTACCCACTCCAGTATTCTAGCCTGGAGAATTCCACGGACTGTATAGTACATGGGCATCACAAAGAGTCAGACACGACTGAGCAACTTTCCCGTTCACTATTCTTCAGGAATGGAGAATAATAATGATGGTGATGGCAGAAAATGAAGAGAAACCAAAGAGCCTCTTGAAGGTAAAAGAGGAGAGTGGAAAGCCAGCCTGAAACTCAACATTAAAAATCTAAGATCATGACATCTGGTGCCATCACTTCATGGCAAATAGAAGCGGAAAAAATGGAAGCAGTAACAGGTTTTACTTTCTTGGACTCCAAAATCACTGTGGAAGGTGACTGCAGCTTGCTCCTTGGAAGAAAAGCTATGACAAATGTAGCCAGCATATTAAAAAGCAGAGATATCACTTTGCTGACAAAGATCCATATAGTCAAGCTATGGTTTTTCCAGTAGTCACATACAGAGAAGAGAGTTGATCCGTAAAGAAGGTTAAGCACTAAAGAATTGGTGCTTTGAAATTATGGTGCTGGAGAAGACTCTTGAGAGTTCCTTGGGCTGCAATGAGATCGAACCAGTCAATCCTGAAGGAAACCAATCTTAAATAGTCATTGGAAGGACTGATGGTGAAGCTCAAAATATTTTGGCCACTTGATGTGAAAAGCTGACACATTGGAAAAGATCCTGATGATGGGAAAGACTGAAGGCAAAAGGAAAAGTGGACGGCGGAGGATGAGATGGTTAAATAGCGTTTCTAATTCAATGGACATGAATCTGAGCAAACTCTGCGAGATGGTGAAGGACAGGGAAGCCTGCTGTTCTACAGTCCACGTGGTCGCAAAGAGTCAGACACAACTCAGGGACTGAACAACAACAGCTCTCTGTGACACTTGGCGTATAAAACTGCTGATGCTCACTTAGACCAGTGTTTCCTTTATAGGGTGAAAATGAGGATGGAGGAGTAGGGTCTCTCTGAAGACTGCCCCTCCCACCTTCTGTAGTTAATACCTGCCTTATGTTTCTGTGCCAAGCAGTTCAAAGATGGACATGTATGGAATGGTTTTTCTATGTGGAAGAACAAGAAATTCCCATTTCCCACCAAAAGCAAAGCAACAAAAAAGCGAGTAATATGGGGTTTTACCAGTCCAGTTTGAATAGCTGAAGCTCTTCTAGCACTAGTTTCTCAGGCTTTTGCCTGCCACAGCCATGGCCAGCTGCTCTTTAAACTTGTTTATCTGTTGTGTGCTGGAATAAGTGATTACATGAGTGACTACATTGCAATTTGTCATCACAACTCACTCAGTCATAGGGTCACACTTGGTTAAATCCGTGGATAAATCATGGACTAGGTCAGAAGGCTCAAGAGTGGAAAGGCGAATGTATATAAGCATCTCTAGGTGGCTGTGTGTCTGAATATGAACACAGAGGTGGTCCTGTGTGTATGTTTTTTTATGCCTCGAAGTTCATGACCCTGTGCTTGTGACCTTATGGATGAGGGCTGTGAGCATGTATGGAGCTCTGTGAGTTCACAGGGTGTGTCTTTAGTTCACATGCGTTGTTAGTAAATGTATGCCTGTATTTCTCTACGTATGTTGTTGTGTAGGAGGAAGGGAGCAGCTGAGGATTAGGCGTCACTTATTTGTTCATTCAAGAAATATTCATTTAGGGCATGAGCAAGCCAGACTTGGAATCTGCGAGGTCATGGGTTCAGCCAATGGGGGAATCATGCCAAACGGAGATGAAGAAACATTGGCTTGGCTGGTGTGCTTTGAGCAGGGCAGTGGCAAAGTCCTCTGACCACGGATGCTCCAGGGGTGGCTCTGGAGCTCAGTGATCTCTGCCCTGTGAGTTCTGGACCCCTTTGAGTTTAACTCCATCCCACACCCTCCAGTACTTTACAGCTCCCAAGGCCCTTGGACCAGTGCTTACTCTTGTGTGATCTTCATGCACCCCAAATGAGATGGGTTGTTAGAACCATATGGATGGAAAAAGAAGAGATATGGTACACATATACAGTGGAATATTACTTTGCCATAAAAAGAAATGAAATTTTACCATTAGCCACAACATGGATGGGCCTAGAGAGTATTATGCTAAGTGAAATAAGTCAGATGGAAAAAAGACAAATACTGTATGAGTTCACTTATATGTGAAATCTAAAAAGCGGGAAAAAAAATGACCAAATACAACAAAATAGACACAGACTCACAGATATAGAGAACAAGTAAGTGATTGCCAGAGGAGAGAGAGGTGGAGGGGAGGGGAGAAACCAGTGAAGGGGATTAAGAAGTACAAACTTCCAGTCATAAAATCAATAAGCCATAGGGATGTAACAGCACAAGGAATATAGTCAATAATATTATAATACATTTGTATTATATGTGTAATCTAGAGACATATCATATCAATATGTTGTATGCCTAAAACTGATATAATATTTCAAGTCAACTAAATTTCAATTAAAAAAAGTAAAATACAATAAAGATGGAGAAGTCGAGGCTCCAGGAGGAGGCTAGTGGGTGACAAAACCAGATGTGAAAGTTCAAGTCCAGGTCATCTCGACTTGATTGTGGTTCACTTTTCAGGATTCTGCCTGCCCTCCAGGCTAGGACTTACTCAGGGCAGCTCATCCTTGCTGTTGAGCTCCATCCTGACTTGGTGTCTGGGGTTGGATCTCCAGGGTCTGAGACTGGTGTGCAGGAAGCTGATTGGAGAGGTCCCTCATGATCAAAACCTGTGAAGAATGAAAGATGTAGGACCAGGCAGAGGAAGAGGTTGCATAGCAGTGTGGTTGCAAGAAAGGCCTGAGCTGATGCCATGGGCAGCTCAGGAGCTGGGATGGCCCTTGAGTTGTTTCCAGTAGAATAAGGGAGCCTGGGGCCATTGTAGCCTATTAGTAACCATCACTGGAGGTGAGCTGCCTCTAGGAAGGGTGTGACCTTGGGCAATGTGGCTTCATTTAATGAAGTGGCATTCAGGGATTCAGGGAGAGGAACTCAGCTCAGAGCCATCTGTTCTCCACTCCCAGCAGCCAGGGGAATGAGTGACTCAGCCCTCCAGGGAGATCTGGGTGACTCCGCAGGACAGTAAGGAAGGAGTTGTGAAATTGACTTTTCTCTGCAACATACTTCCCTGTTCTCTTACCAGTGGTTTCTCCTGGAATGTTTGGTTTTTTTCTTCACTGGCTGTCCTAGATTTTTAAACACTGCTGCCTTCTCAGGGGACGTCCCCAGAGGTCCTGTGGTTAAGATTCTGTGCTTTCAGTGCAAGGTGCGCAGGTTCAATCCCTGGTCAGGGAACTAAGATCCCACATGTTGCACAGTGTGGCCAAAAAATAAATGACACTGTTGCCTGTTCTTCCCCTTCCTTCTGAGACTGCCCTCTGGATATTGCCTCAGTGTGTGTGTGTGTGTGTGTGTGTGTGTGTGTGTGTGCAGGCAGGTGCGCCTGTGTGTGCTTGCGTGTGTGTGTGTGTGTGACCACCATCTACTAAGGCTCATGTCTGTTTAGTTTGTCAGGTTGGGAACTCTGTATTTCCCAGCAGCCTTGAGCACCATACAAAAATGGGATGGAAATGATAGCATCCAGCCCTGGCTTTGCTCTGCGTCTATGTTCAGAGCATCTCTGGGCCCCCAAACTTGCAATCTCGAGAAAGTGGCCTGACATTCATAAGTGCAGAGCCTCCACTAGAGGAGGAACAACTCTGGGTTCGGCAGGTCTGAGGCCTCTTGTGTCCTCTGGGACCTCTCAGGGTGCCAGTAGGGGGGCCTGCTTGGGCAGTGAGGGATTCAGAGACAGATGCTAAGAGGCCAGGGCCTGTTAAAGAACAGTGGCTCCATTCTCTGCAGAGGCTCAGCAGTCACCCTGCGGCAAGTTCACTGGGACTTGGTCTGAACTCCTGAATTCAGACTCTTGATTAGCTAAGCCACAGGGGCATGACCCCCGGCCCCCAGATGTTCTGTCACTGGACAGATTTCTCTCATGATCCAGAGGTCATGCCAAGGGCCTAATGTGAAAGGTCTTTCCTCCCCGCAGAGTCCATCCTTGTCCACTGCCCGTGGTTCATACTTTCTAATCGGGGAACTGGGCTCTCTGATTTGGCTAAACTGCAAGTAGGGCAGTCCAGCCACCTGCTGTAGCCGCCTTCCAGGACAACAGGTGGGAGGAGGAGGGCTCACTGTGTACGTGGGCAATCTCAGGTCTCCAGCAAGATGCTCCAGAGTTTCCCATGAAATCCCTGCTGGTTGATAACAGAATTTCCCTCAGTAGAGAAACTGTATTTTATCAAGGGTAGTGTAGACATAGAGAACATTGTTTAGTAGGATAAGGAGCAAGGGGGTGGCTGATAGTCACTTTGGGGCTCAGGCCAGACATGTGGTCCTTCCTGAAGCTGGACATGCCAGTGATGGGGAGGAAATGAGTAAGGAGAGGAGTGGGAGCCTGACATGGAGAAGACTCTGGAAGAGGACAGAGCAGAAGCTGGGAATGGCTCAAAACCAATGTTCCCGAGTTTGCCAAGCTGACGGTGCCATCTCAACCCAGCTGGCACGTGACCTTGGGAAGGTCAGACAGGCTCCAGCATGGACCTGGTGTTGACCACAGATTGTCTCCTAGTTCCATTTTATGGAAGCTGGCTTGGGAAGACAAATTGTATTTGTAAAAATGGCTCACCTCTCCTGGAGTCCAACGGAGCTTTTCAGGGTGGATGACATCTGAGATGGGGCTTACCTGATGAGTTAGGAGTTCCATAAACAGGTCTTTTCTGTATTGCTCTGTGCTTGGAGGGGAGGGTGCAGCACCCATAATTGGTAGGGTCTGTCAGGGATTGAGTCATAGCCAGAGTCTTCATCACTGAATAGATCAGTAAGCAGGACCTTCCAGGACAAGACTAGTCAGATAAACTCTAGCAATCCCCCTCCTGGGAATATATCTGGAAAAAATGAAAACACTAATTCAAAAAGACACATGCAACCCAATGTTCATAGCAGCACTATTTACAATAGCCAAGACATGGAAGCAACTCAAATGTCGGTCAATAAATGAATGGATAAATACGTGATATGTATATACACTAGAATATTTGTTGTCGCTTTTCAGTCACTAAGTCATGTTTGGCTATTTGCAACCACATGGACTGCAGGACACCAGGCCTCCCTGTCCTTCACCATCTCCTGAAGTTTGCCCAAGTTCATGTCCGTTGAAGCAGTGATGCTATAAATGGAATGGAATATTATGCAGTCATAAAAAGAATGAAATAATGTCATTTGCATCAATGTGGATGGACTTAGAGAATATTATGCTTAGTGAAAAATATCAAAGACAAATACTGTATGATATGACTTATACATGGAATTGAAAAAATAATCCAAATGAATGCATGCACAAAACAGAAACAGACTCACAAATGTGAGTGGAAAACAATTACCAAAAGGGAGAGGGATGGTGAGAGGGACAAATTAGGGGTGTCGGGTTAACAGATACAAACTGCTGCTCCTGCTGCTGCTAAGTCGCTTCAGTCGTGTCCGACTCTGTGCGACCCCATAGATGGCAGCCCACCAGGCTCCCCCGTCCCTGGGATTCTCCAGGCAAGAACACTGGAGTAGGTTGCCATTTCCTACTCCAGTGCATAAAAGGGAAAATGAAAGTGAAGTCGCTCAGTCATATCCAACTCTCAGAGACCCCATGGACTCAAGCTCCTCTGTCCATGGGATTTTCCAGGCGAGAGTACTGGAGTGGGGTGCCATTGCCTTCTAAAGATACCAACTATTGTACATAAAATAGATAAGCAACAAAGGTTTACTGTATAGTGGGGAATTTTACTCAATATCTTGTAATAATCTACAAAGGAATATTATCTGAGAAAAACACCAAATCACTATGCTATACACTTAAAACTAACACAATATTCTAAACCATCTATACTTCAATCAAAAAAAGAAAGTTAAAAAGAAGAGGAGGACTATACAAAGAAAAACATGAAGACGTCATGCTCTTTGAAAATAAGGGACAATTTTGTTTTGTAAAGTTGTTCCGTTCTATGTCTGTAGTCAGAAATCTCATAAGGAGGGATACAGGGAGGATGTGGCCTTCAAGGTTATGATTCCTCGACAGAAACACTTTTTTGTTTCGCCAAGAAAACTGAGAGCAGGCTGGAGCCTGCAGGAGAGCACCCTAGACAGAGCCAGTGCCCGTGCATGCCTCCCAGGGGTTTTCTGGGCTCTCCCCGTGTCTTTGGGCAAATGCCTTGCCCTCTCTGGGTCACCCTTTGCGAAATCATAAACTGAAAAGTGCCTTTCAATTCTGACCCTCTATGGATCTATTTTTAACAAAACTAGACTCCCTCCCACACTCTAAGCTTGCCATGGCGACATGTGTAGCTACACAAGCTTCTCAGAATTAGAAAGAAATAGCATTTGTGAAGTGTCAGCTCATCAGAAATGACTGGCAGCTGGGAAGTTCCAAGCCCCTCCCTGAAACTTGCTCCTGATGCAAACACAGCCCACCTCCCTCCCTGGGCTGCTGCCGCTCCTATCCTTGCTGACTATGCCGTGTGTTCTCAGGAACAGAAATAGAAGCCGTCTGCCACAAAGCAAGTATGCTCCTAAGAGGAGGGGGGTGTGTGCATAATTTTTTTTTCAGCTAATATTCTGTTAAAGAAAACAGTCTCTGAAGTGGAAGATGATGGCCTTCCCACCACCTAGGAAAAGCTGTGGGCTCCCCAGACAAGTCAGTTAACATAGCATCTCAGGGACCCCAGCTAGTTGTTGTTTTGCTGCTTAGTTGTGCTGCTGCTAAGTCACTTTAGTCGTGTCTGACTCTGTGTGACCCCGTAGACAGCAGCCCACCAGGCTCCCCTGTCCCTGGGATTCTCCAGGCAAGAACACTGGAGTGGGTTGCCATTTCCTTCTCCAATGCAGGAAAGTGAAAAGTGAAAGTGAAGTCGCTCAGTTGTGTCTGACTCTTCACGACCCCATGGACTGCAGCCTACCAGGCTCCTCTGTCCAGGGGATTTTCCAGGCAAGAGTACTGGAGTGGGGGTGCCATTAGTTGTGCTAAGCCTTTGCAACTCCATGGATTGCAGCACTCCAGGCTTCCCTGTCCTTGACTATCTCCTGGAGTTTGCTAAAACTCATGCCCATTGAGTCAATGATGCCCTCTAACCATTTCATCCTCTGTCATCCCCTTCTCTTCTTGCCCTCAATCTTTCCCATCATCAAGGTCATTTCTAATGAGTCAGCTCTTCTCATCAGGTGACCAAAGTATTGGAGCTTCAGCTTCAGCATTAGTCCTTCTAGTGAATGTTCAGGGTTGATTTCCTTTAGGATTGACTGGTTTGATCTTTTTATTGTCCAAGGGACTCTCAGGAGTCTTCTCCAGCACCAGGTTTGGGTGCCAAGAATGTTCCAGATCCTTCATCAACACAGGGATGTCCTGGAGCTGCATGAGGGGCTTTATCAACCTTTTGGGTATAAAACTGGCAAAGAAAAGCATCACCAGATTATTAGGATACAGATGCTGCCTTCTTCTCAGCTTCAGTTCAGGATTCCCATGAACAAAATTAAGGTGGCATCTCTGAGCTCAAGTGGCCCATAGACCAGAGACCATGGAGTTCTGAGGTCATGCTTCCCAGTGTTCTCTTGGAGCAGGACTCCCCTACAGCCTCTCTGACAAGGGGCATCCAGCTGCTTCATTTACCACCTGAAATCTACACAGGGGTCAGCAGGCTCTCTTGTGCCCTCATCTGATCTGATCTCACTGTGGAGTCTATCAGCAACTTGAAAATTCCATCACAGGGAGTGGAATCAGGAGTCCAGGTCCACAGATCCTCGCGTCTAAGCTGCATAACCCTGGCAGGCTTTTCAGATCTCTCTGTACATCTAAGTCAGTTGTAAAACAGAGATCATGTAAGCAGTTATCCTGCCAGTCTTGTGGGTTATCGTAACCATTGAGTATAGCATTGGGCGTCAAGCTGTCTGAAGCATGGTCTGGGCTGAGTGGATGCTCTGTTCATAATTCAGGGCCAGACACAGGGAGCTGAGATGGAGGGCTAGGAATAGGACCCAGATGACAGCTACTTGGAGGAAAGCTGGACTCTGGGGCACAGGAAATGGGGCATGGGAGCGAGCATAGGAGGCAGAAGTCACCCCTCAATCCCAGCTCATCCCTAAATCCAGGAATCACTGGCTTTCTCCCATCTGTGAGCTCATGCCTCCTCTCCCGGGACAGGTCCATGACAGCCCAGAGATGCCTGTTTCTGTGTTTTCTCCATAGGAGCATCTAGTTCGACTGGCCTGGCACATTGCAGGAGCCCAGGAGCCCTTTCAGAGCCTCTCCTCAGCCTCTTTAGTTCCCAGACACCGCAGCATGGCTCTCTCATGATGCTTTGCTGTCCCAGGCTGGGCACACAGACACCTCCCCTCCCCACCTCACCTCTCCCATGAGCCCTAGCGGGACTTCAGCCTTAGCTTGTCACCAGCCTCCTTGACAGGCTTGTCTAGGACATTCAACAAGAGTGGACCCATTTTGAACCCCCGGTGGACACTGGGGGAACTCAGACATGAGTGACTATGGTCCCATCTCTTGTGGATCTTGGAAAGCTCTTAATGAATGAACTTCTACCAGGCCTGAGGAATCTTGACTGGCTCATTACTTAGCTGAGAATGTGGGGGTCACAATTTAACTAGAGTCACATCTACAAGGCGCATCCAGAACAACTCCCTCTCATTCATGTCAGAGCCTTTGTGAGGATTTTCATACCCATTTTCTGTATGAGGAAACTGAGGCTCAGCCAAGACTGACAAATGGCAGAGCCAGGACCAGAAAGAAATGCTTCCAATTCCAGATAATGAATGTTCTTAATAAATCACAGTGCCTCACATGGCATGCTTCTTGAAAGGCCCAAGATAAATTCTGGGATGAGAATAGTGAAAAGAGGGCAAAAATAGATTTTGTTCTGCCCAAGGATAAGCAGTTATCCAATAAATGAACATGAGTCAGTGGGGAGGCAGCATCTTCTCCTCGGAAAACATGGGTGTAATTCTGCAATTAGATGTTCCAGTAAAAGTGGGTGGGCAGCAAATTGGAAATATAAATCACTTCCAGGAGGCTCGGATGAGCAGCTGTGGCTCCATGGCTGAGGGCCAGAGAAGGTCAGGAACTTGATGCTTTATGCAGTGACCACCTTGAACCTGCCCCCGACTTTGGCCACATATCCTTAACTGGGATTCCTTCTTCTCTTCTGCTTCTACAGTCCCTCCTCTTCTCCCCATCTTGATGATATTTTATTTTTAAAATGTGTGTGTGTGTGCAACCATGTCACTTCTCTAATGAAAATACTTCATTAATTTTCCTAGCTTCACAAGGTAGAATCTGAACTCTTCAGTGTGGTTTACAGGGTCAGCTTAGATTGCCCCCAAAGCAGACCCTGAGATAGGATTTGGGTTCCAGGCTGTCCAATGAAAGCACGATGACTGAGGCATTCACCTACCAATCCTAGTTCCTCACTGGTGAAGGCTTGATTCTGGGGGCAGTAACTTCCCAAGACTTCAGTCTGTTCCATGCACAACCAGCACACTCCTGGGAGGAGCGTGGGTCCCCAGAGAGGGAGGTACAGGTGCTCGAGGTAGGCATCACTGCTGTGTGAGGAGTAGTCCACAGAGCCAGACTACAGGATGCGGGCAGCTAGCGTGGCATCGGTGGCAAAGACTCTGCACGAGTCTCCTTCCTGAGCTGCATCTTCTGCTCCTACACTTGGTCCCAGATTTCCCAAAGAGGCCACTCAATGAGTCAGAAAAACACACCGATCACACACAGCTATGTGCCTTAACAATAGTGCATTTGGGACCTCTCTGGCGGAGGTCAAGACTTGACTTTCCAATGCAGCAGAAGTGGGTTTGATCCTTGGTCGGGAAACTGAACCCCCACATGCCTTGTAGCCAAAAATCCAAAGCATAAAAATAGAAGCAGTATTGTAGCAAATTCAATAAAGACTTGTCAAAAATGGTCCACATCAAAAATATATATATAAAAAGAAAAAGAAAAAGACTATGTTTATCTGAAGACACAGGAAACTAAACTTTCCTCGGTAGATTGACCAGGTTGTAAATTCTGGACTCTTCTCTTTAACATAAATTCTCTCACCCTCAATAAATAACAGGCATGAGAAGAAATTAAATGAGGGTAAAGCTTGAAGGAATGATGCTAAAGCTGAAACTCCAGTACTTTGGCCACCTGATGCGAAGAGTTGACTCATTGGAAAAGACTCTGATGCTGGGAGTGATTGGGGGCAGGAGGAGAAGGGGACGACGGAGAATGAGATGGCTGGATGGCATCACAGACTCGATGGACATGAGTCTGAGTGAACTCCGGGAGTTGGTGATGGACAGGGAGGCCTGGCTTGCTGCGATTCATGGGGTCGCAAGGAGTCGGACACGACTGAGCGACTGAACTGAACTGAAAGCTTATAGCAGCAAAAGCGCAGCTTCCCATGTGGTGGGCAGGAGGAAGGCTGTGAGCAGCGCTCTCCCTGGACCTGGGCAGGAATACCTTAAGAACCTCTTGGGATATAAGTGCATCCTTTCGATTCTCCTTAATAGGACAAAGCAGAGATATGAGCAGGGGTCCCGTGGACTGTAGTCCACCAGGCTTCTCTGTCCATGGAATTTCCCAGGCAAGAATACTGGAGTTGGTTGTCATTACTTTCTCCAGGGTATCTTCCCCACCCGGGGAATTGAATCCCAGTCTCCTGAGTTTCCTCCATTGGCAGGCGGATTCTTTCCCACTGCGCCACCTGGCTGTTCCCAAACACGCAGTCTTGTCTCAGATCCCCATTGTCTGCACATTCTGTTCCCTTTGCAGAGACTACTCTCTAGGGTTTGGTCATCACCACCTCTGTGAAATCCTCTCTGACCAACACATGTAGACAAGCACCCCACCCTCCTTCTTCATCAGACTTGTAAATACTTTATTCTAGCCCTGGAAATCATTAATCTCTTTCTGATCCTTCTTTTATTTTTAATATAAATTGTTCATGATCATAAGTCTTAAGGCCTAAAGATTTTGACTCTGTTATAATTTTAATTTTTTAATAGCCAAATCAGATATTTTGTAGGATAATACGTATGCCTTTTTTAATTTAAAATTTTAAAAATCTATTTTAGGCTAGTGGTCATAAAATTCCATGATTCAAAAACATTCGCTAAATGTCTTTTATATGCCAGGCTTAGTGGGACACACCTAGAATTTATTATTCCTAACCTTGAGAAATTTATTTTCCTGCTAAAAATTGACATCTAAACCCAGGAAATAATGCCAGTCACTTAGCAAACCAGCAGGAATTCATACTGCAGGGGAGTTCACCATGAGCTGGGGCAATGCTTTAAGGATGTGAGACTTGGGGGAAGAATAGAACACAGCATTTTTGATGCCAGGAGGAGAATATCCTAAATTTGTGCAGCACCAACTCAGAACCTCATGGGAGGGGCTTCCTGGGGGCTCAGTGGTTAAGAACCCTCCTGCCAGTGCAGGAGACATGGGTTCGATCCCTGGTCTGGGAAGATTCCACATGCCAAGGAGCAACTAAACCTGTGCACTGCAACTGCTGAGCCTGAGCTTGAGACCAAAAGCTGCAACTACCCACGCTCTAGAGCCCACACTCTGCAACAAGAGAAGCCACTGCAGTGAGAAACCTGCCCGCTGCAGCTAGAGCGAGTTTCCCTCTTGCAGCAGCTAGAGAAAAGCCCTCACAGCAGTGAGGACCCAGCAGAGGTTCTTCAAAAAGTAATTAATTAAAAAAAGAACCACACGGGGAACGAGCAAGATATGAGGCTGAGAGAGAAGAGGACACTGACCTCACCTGGAACAGCCTCTTGGTTTTGGAGTGGAACTGGAATGTGGATCGAAGGATACAGATGGGGGAATCTGGATGCCAGCCAGTGGAATCTGACATCTGACCACATGAAACCAGGAACTTTTAGAAAATATAGGGACATTAAGATGTCTGTGTTTATGTAAAAGAATGAAACTAGAACACTTTCTAACACCATACACAAAAAATAAACTCAAAATGGATTAAAGACCTAAATGTAAGACCAGAAACTACAAAACTCTTACAGAAAAACATAGGCAGAACACTCTCTGACATAAATCGCAGCAAGATCCTCTATGACCCACCTCCTAGAGTAATGGAAATGAAAACGAAAATAATCAAACGGGACCTAATTAAACTTAAAAGCTTTTGCACAAAGAAGGAAACTATAAGCAAGGTGAGAAGGCAGCCTTCAGAATGCGAGAAAATGATAGCAAACAAACCAACTGACAAAGAATTAATCTCCAAAATATACAAGCAGCTCATGTAGCTCAATACCATTAAAATGAACAATCCAATCAAAAAATGGGTCAAAGAACTAAACAGACATTTCTCCAAAGAAGACATACAGATGGCTGATAAACACATGAAAAGATGTTCAACATGATTCATTATAAAGAAATGCAAATCCAAACTACTATGAGGTATCGTCTCATGCCAGTCAGAATGGCTGCCATCAGAAAGTCTACAAACAATAAATGCTGGAGAGGGTGTGGAGAAAAGGGAAGCCTCTAACACTGTTGGTGGGAATGTAAACTGGTACAGCCACTCTGGAGAACAGTGGGGAGATGCCTTAAAAAACTGGAAATAGAACTGCCATGCGGCCTAGCAATCCCACTGCTGGGCATACACACCAAGGAAACCAGAACTGAAAGAGACGTGTACTCCAGCATTCATCGCAGCACTGTTTACAATAGCTAGGACATGGAAGCAGCCTAGATGTCCATTGGCAGACCAGTGGATAAGGAAGTTGTGGTAGATACACACAATGGAATATTACTCAGCTCTTAAAAAGAATGAATTTGAGTCAGTTCTAATAAGGTGGATGAAACTGGAGCCTATTATAGGGTGAAGTAAGTCAGAAAGAGAGACACCAATACAGTATATTGACACATATATATGGAATTTAGAAAGATGGTAATGACGATCCTGTATGCAAGGCAGCAAAAGAGACACAGATGTAAATAACAGACATTTGGACTCTGTGGGAGCAGGCGAGGTGGGATGATTTGAGAGAATAGCATTGAATCATATATATTACCGTATGTAAAATAGATGACCAGGGAAAGTTCAATGCACGAAGCAGGGCACTCAAAGTTGGTGCTCTGGGATAGCCCAGAGGGGGTGGGGTGGGGAGGGAGGTGGGAGGGGGGTTCAGGTTGGGGGTCACATGCGTACCTATGGGTGATTTATGTCAGTGTACGGCAAAAACCACCACAATATTGTACAGAAATGATCCTCCAATTAAATAAATATGTATTTTTTTTAAAAAGATGTCTGTGTTTGAGGAAGGTTAGTTGTGGCAGCCGATGGGAGATGGACTGGGTGGGGATGAGAGGCTATGCCACTGAGACCTTCGGGAGAACAGAGCACAAGGTGGGCATAGAAGAAGGAGATGCAGGTTTGAGGGGATACTGCTCTGGATAGCAAGAGAGGAGAAGGATGCTGTGTGAGGACTGCAAGGTCTGGCTCTCAGCCAGGGGATCAGGTGGCTGTGGTGGCAGGGAGGCTGGAGGAACTGACCCCAAACGGTGAGAGTTGTTAAAGCCGTGTGTGTGTGTGTGTGTGTGTGTGTGTGTGTGTGTGTGTGTGTGTGTTCAGGGCACAGAGTTTTGTGAGAAGAGGAAACTGAAGCAGGGGAGGACACAGAGGCTGCAGAGGTAGGGGATAAAGCTCTTGCCTTTGCACACGGCTTGATTTCAGACCTACTTGTTGCTTGAGCCATTCTTTGCAGCTCATGGAGGCCCTGACTCTCCAGAGCATCAATAATGCAACATGGAAACTGCAGGTCTGTCACTGAATAAAGACACTGGGATTAGGAAGCGAGTCATTCGAGAAGCTTTCCCTTTATCACCATCATCACAAACATGGCCTGTGTTCAGAACCTGGTGTGGAATTTGATGCTTTGCTTTTCAATGTACTACTGTACAGTTTTCCTGCTCTTTTGTTTTGGGTGATGACGCTACTTGATTTTGTATGCGAATAAAAGTACAACCATTCACAGTGCAGACAGAAATACATTTGCAGATGTTTTACATGGGAATCACTTAAGCTCAGTGGCTCTCAAAATATTTTTGCCATGCCAGCACTCCTGAGGGGTATATGAAGAGTCTGTTCATACTTCTCCACTTTCACTGAGAGAGAATGGAAAGACCCACTGTCCCTTATTAGTGGAGTCAGAAACTAGGAGAAAGAGATCAAAGTCCTGCAGGTGGTTCTGATGGTGATTACATATTCTTTTTCAGATTCTTTCCCCATATAGTTTACTGAAAGATATTGGGTATAGTTCCCTGAAATGGCAACCCACTCCAGTATTTTTGCCTGGAGAATTCCATGGACAGTGGAGCCTAGTAGGAAGCAGTCCATGGAGTTCCAAAGAGTTGAACACGACTGAGCAACTGAGCATGTGTACATAGTCCTTGTTGATTATCTATTATACATATATGACAGTGTATATCTATTAATCCCAAACTATTATTTTCTTGCTCTTCATCCAGTATTTGACTCTCTGAGTGTCTGTATCCCCACCTAGATGGTGGGCTCCTGGAGAACTGGTGCCATGTTTTATTGATCTCTGAAGCCTGGCACCTAGCATAGTGCTTTGCACAGAGTAGATCCATTGAGAAAGCTTATCGATTAAATGACTGGGTGGATGCCTTGAAAAGCACGTGTCTTACCACCTTCCGTCCTCTGCCTTCCCAGACCTCAATGGGGGGCCCTGGCCTCAGCCCCCTTACTCTGGAGTCTCCTCTTTGGGATAGCTGCTGTGTCTGCCTCCTCCATCTTTGGTGTCAGGTCTGTGTTCCTCTGAGAGGTTAGATAAAACAGTCTTCCCACCTCCACAGGTTCATAGTCACACATGAATGGGACACACTATGGTAACGTTTCAGTAACTCCTCACGTGTGCAGAGTATTTCAGCTTCCCCCGACCCGTCACATCCTTTATATTAGCACCAGCTCGCTGCCATCCTGGGAAGCATCATTATTCTGTTATGCTCCAGCAGCTGAGGGACTGGGGAGGACAGTGACCCTTAGGACAGGGACCCTGACCAACTCAGAGCTTGGGTTTTTCCACTTTATCACATTTGATCTTTCTCATCAGGTTCCGTTTTCTTTCTGGCTCTTGGGCTTTGTCCAGAGATTCTCTCTTGGTGCCTGACCCCTGCCTCTTCTGAGTATTTTGAAAGGACCCACTTTCCCGAACAGGAAAATCCAACAGGATCTGTTGTTTCTGAGATGCCCGACGTCTGACCTCTCAAGTCTCACGTTTCCCAGTTGGATTCCGGAAGCCAGGCTGACCCAGAGGACTTTGGAGCCTCCTTCAGAGGCTTGGAGCAAAATTGATTGGCAAGCACTGTTTGGTATTCTTCTTAAAATAGAATGCTAGAATATATGGTGTTTTATTTTTTAAAAGTTTTATCTCCTCCTCGCTACTCCACCCTCCTCCTCCTCGCCTGTCTATTCTTTGAAGCATTTCAAGCTCATCACAGGTATAGGCAATTAAATGTATTCGCTAAGTCATCCTTTGCTTTATCATAATGACATGGAACTCAGTTTTCTTTCTGTAAGAGTTTGCTAAAATCCCTGGCTAAAATACAAATCTGGCTAGAACCTGTCATCTGGTCATCTCATCTTAGTCATGGATTTTGTGACTTCAAAGAAGTCATTTAACCTTTCAGTTTTCTCACTGATCACATTGCTTCTCAATTATTTATTTATACAATCACCTCCCTTACCAGACAGTGAACCACCAGCAGGAAGGGTGATATTTTGTTCCAATTTGTATTCTCAACACTTAGCACAGTTTCCAGCAAATATTGGTTGAATTTAGTGGAGCACTGAAAGCCAGAAAGATGCTGGGACACAATTAACTGCAGAAAAGTGACACCAAGAAGCCCCCTCACCTATCTGATGCTTCGCCTGATGTTTGAGAAGGACAGTGGCAAGGTCAAGGAGGGAAGAAGATGTGATACATGTGTACGTGTGTGTGTAAGTATCTGAGTGCATGAGTGGCACTTGTTCTGAATGGAGGACACAGAGTAGATGGCATAGAGAAGGAAAGGCACCAGGAGCGACCAAAAATCCTGAGCAACCCTAGTGGAGCATTTCAAATCACATCCGACATGAACAGGGGACATTGACTCAAAACTCCCTAGTCAAATGCCCATGATCTAAGCACCACTGTGTGGCAAGTCAAGAGTTCTGATTTGTTAGGTGACCAAGTGAAAGTTACCTCTAATTTAGGATGATGATATTTAAATTTTCAAGAGGACAGAGAACAGTGAATGTTGTTAGCTGGAGTTTGCAGGATGCAAAAATACACATAGGTTGTTGAATATCATGAGAAATGCACCCAGACTGTTGTGCATCATGTCATTTTCTGGGAATCAGAGACTAACTTGGAGAAGGAAATGGCAACACACTCCAGTGCTGTTGCCTGGAGAATTCCATGGCTAGGGGAGCCTGGTGGGCTGCTGCCCATGGGGTCGCACAGAGTTGGACACGATGAAAGTGACTTAGCATGCATGCATGCATTGAGGAAGGAAACAGCAACCACTCCAGAGCTCTTGCCTGGAGAATTCCAGGGACGGAGGAGCCTGGGGGGCTGCCATCTATGGGGTCGCACAGAGTCGGATACAACTGAAGCGACTTAGCAGCAGCAGCAGAGACTTACTAGGATTTGCTTGTTTGGGTATTGTTTCATATCAACATTGCTGAGGAAAAAGCTAAAAAGTGCTGGAAAACCAAAATATTAGTACAGTTACTGGGCTGATGACAAGAAACATCCAGAAGGTTGAAATTGTTTCTGAGAAGAAGATGGCGAACTATATATGAAAGTAAGAATGGCCTAAGTTACCACATGTGATTAGTATAATTGGGGCCAAGATGGAGAAGGCAATCCTGCACAAGAGATACAACAAATGAGTTCTAGGAGAGCACTCAGTGCAGGAGATAGGGAAGGGTACTATGAAGAGAGAAAAGTATTTGTACCAATGGGGAGAGGAGGGTGGAATGTACTTTATGACCTGTGCTTAGTTGCTCAGTCGCTCCTGAATTGGGAAGATCCCTGGAGGAGGGCAAGGAAACCCACTTCAGTGTTCTTGCCTGGAAAATCCCATAGACAGAGGAGCCTGGTGGGCTACATACAGTCCATCAGGTCACACAGAGCTGGATACAACTGAAGCGATTTAGCAATCATGCACACATGCTTGACATAAACACTTTATATTGATACTATGCATAAAACAGATAAGAACTTACTGTATAGCACAGGGATCTCTACACAGTGCTCTGTGGTGACCTAAATGGGAAGGAAACCCCAAAGAGAGGGGATATGCATATGTGGATAACTGATTGACTTTGCTGCACAGCGGGAACTAACAAGGCATTGTTAAGCAGCTAAACCCCAACAAGTTATTGTTTAGAAAAGAATAGGAATGCGTCAAATCATGTTTGTTTGTTTTTTTAGAATAATTTCAACATGAAATTGATTTTTAAGATAATTCAAGTTATTAAATTTATAGAAGAAAATAGTCTGAAGAAAGCATAGATTCTCAGCTATCTTTGAAATCTGTATGTATTCCAAGGCTGTTTCACTAACAGTTTTCTTGGGATTTAGCAGCTCTCTGTTCTCTGACTCTCAAATGCTTTTCCTGTTGGAGGCTGCAAGAGGTAAACCTTCATCGTTGTTCAGGGATTTGGGGAAGCACTTCCTGTTTCACCCTTTCAAGGCTTCTGTTTTCTTTTGATCATTTTCCCTCATGGAAGAGGGAAAACAAGACATCAAAAACAAAACCATGCCATTCCTGTGAGCCTCACACCTCGTAAGTGTTTCATTAAACTGCAAATGCTGTCTCTGAGCGTCCAGGTAGCTTTCCTGTAGAACTTCAAGTTTTGTTAGCTTTCTTTAAACTTCAGAAGCAGGTTCTTCCCTGACATGATCTGCAGACATCTGAGATAACAGAGAGCTGTGTTCTTGTGCTGATTACCTTGAAGAGCCTGTTTCTGCACATAGAGCCCAGGATTCCTTCCGTATTCCTGACTGGGTCTCACAATGATTTTTTTCTGAGTAGATTCTGTTTCAAGGGTCATTATTAGGACTCTGATACCTCTGAGGACCCATGACAGGAAGATGCAATAATAAATACCATCTTACAACATCATAAGGGCATTTTTTTTAAGCCAAAAATATTCACTGAAGATATTCACTGTGGCTTGAGGGCTCTTCATAGGGGCATCTGTTTTGCACCCATGCCCACCTTTCTCATAACATCAACGAACCATAAATATCAAAGCCAGACTGGATCTGAGACCACCCGTGGCCCAAGTAAGAGAGGGAAATTTGACCCAAGATATCCTGAGTTTGGAACACAAGCAAATATAATACCTACACTAGAATGTCTAAAAGAAAATTAAACAGGTGTTACATTTTCATTTGCTTATTAGAGTGAGGGAGCATTCAATACTAAAATTTATTCACTCATTACTAAGTCGTCAGATGCTGACCAGGAGTTGGCAAAACTGACCAATTGGAGGAGTTTGCAGAAAGACTTTGGGCCAGGGCATACTCTCTCCCGATCCTCCCTTCTCTATGCACTGTTTTCTCTCTCCTCCTCCATCACAGAAGGTGAGTCCACCTTCATCTCATCTGAAAAACACCTGTGACCATGGAATGGAAGCTGTCTCTGCCTGAGACCTCAGTGTGGAGATGGTTGGCCTTAATGCCTACTCAACATTTCTTGACTTTCGTTTTTCAGGTTCACCATCTCTTCTTTGAGCTTCTCAGAGTCCTGGGTTCTAATCACTGCCCTGACACTCACTGTGAGTGATCCTGGGCTATATTTCTTTCTCTCTTAGCCATGACTTCTCTATCTGAATTTTAAGGAATCTTACTAGATGCTGTACTGGAAAGCAGCAAGCAAAACTCAAGTGAAAGGATTTAATATTATGGTGATGATTTTCCAACCACAGGGGAAAGGGTTTCCTATGCTTGTTTTCGCTGCAGTGTTGACAGCCTGTGTCCACTGAGACGTGAGTCTCCTTCCTATGCGGTAGGCTCTTCCCGTCCCCTCTGGGTGGAGGCTCACATCCTACTCTCTGGCAGGAGAGTGCTGCAGGGGTCCTCAGAATAAAGATCTGCTTGTGCTTCACTTCCAGTGAAGCTCATCCCTGTCACCTACATGAAATAGTACATCTCAGGCCATCAGCGAGAGGAAATTCCAAGACTGCTACATGCCTTCCTGCTCACGACTCAGGAGCATGACCAAGGCTCCAAATAGGCCCTGGCACCTGCCTCATTTTCCAGGCTCACCTTCCCCAGCGGGCTGCCCCCACCCCCCACCAGGCTCCTGTGTTTCAAACACGTAGGGACTTGTCCTTTTCCATTGTCTGTGTTTGGAATGGCCTCTGAGCCCACATCCACTGCCCTCCACTTCATCTGAGGGCCTTCCAGTCACTCCATCCCCCAGAATCTACACACCACTTGGCTGCTTTAAAGGAGAGCTTTCAAGGCTATCTCCTTTGGCATTCTTGATATTCATTCCCCTCCCCCATTCTTCTGGTTTCATTATTTTAAAGCCTTTTCACAACTGAAAAATGAGTGTACATGTTATACATACACACTTTGAAGAAGAAAAAGAGAATGAACACCCAGATGCCAATCATCTGGCTTGATTAAACTTTATGGAAAACTTCTGAGCAGCTTTTCTTAATTCTGTTCCTTTCCCTTCTCCCCAGAGGTCACCACTTTCCTGAATTTTTAATTTTTTTAAATTTATGTAGAGTTTGACCGTATTTGTTTGTATACTTACACAACAAACTACATAATTTTGCCTGTATTTGAATATATAAAAATTGAATCAGATAATCATACTCTTTTGACTTGCTTTTCCCTCTCACCACTGTATTTCTGAGGTTCATCCATGTTAATGCATATGTTAAAGTCCACTAGTTCTTCTGTTATATAAATCATCACACTATATACATCTATTCTCCTGATGATAGAGTATATTTTTTGTTATTGTAAGAAAGACCCATAGACATTTTTTTTCCTGCTAAAGATTGCAAGTGTCTTGAAAATACATATTTAGAAATGGCAGTGTTGTGTCAAAGGATATGCATACTTCAGTTCACTGGGCAATTCAAAATTATATTCAAAGGAGACTGGATCAATGTGCCCTTCCTTCAGGTCCGTCTGTAGTGTCCAGGTTCTTTTCTTCTTTTTGTCTTTTTCTTAAACTTTTTGGACTTCTTTTGGATTGATTTATATCTACCCCTCGGACTTCAGTTTTCTTCAACTGGTGTAGCAGCTGTACATGCACTTACATATATATCTATTCACCATATTTAACTTAAATTCTAAACTCAGTCAACATTTTTAACTTCTAAATAATACCACAATTTCATAACATTAAATCTGACCATCCCAATTAGTAGTATGCAACTGTTGTTCTAAAATTTGAGCTCCTTCTTATTTATTTAACTGTACAAAGTACACATATGATCGCTGCTTCATGCAGTACATTTTTATATTTACCCAAGTGTTTAGCATTTTCTTTGTTTACTATTCCATCTTTATTCTCCAACTTGCCTTCTGGAATTATTGTACTTCATCCTGAAGAAGTAGATAGAGAATGCTAGACTGACAGTTATTTTCTTCCTCGAGCTTTGAAGATACTGTTCTGCTTTTCATTAGGCCTATTGAAAAGTCAGACTCAATCTACCTGAACTTCTTTTAAGGTATTCTGGCTTTTGAAGAATTTCCTTTTTTTCTACCTCAGTCACCTACCTCAAAATGATTTTTAATATTTTAGCTGCATTTACTTATTGAAGATTTTAAAACCAAATATGTAGTTTATCACAATGTCAGAAATGAGATCCTCATCCTAAAGATTCTTCAGTCAACACTGACGACAACAATTGCCATAGTCAATTTATTTCTGTGACTTTTGCTGAGAGCTTCTTAAAGGCAAAACCTTCCTGTCTTCGTGTCTAATTCCAGTGCCTGACACAAAGTAAGGGTTCAGTCAAAGCTGGTTGGATGAATGAAATAATACATTTTAAAATGAATAATGCAATAACCAGAGATTTCCGGATACCAAACAGAATCAGCTCTTAAACTTGGTTACCCTGATATTCCAGGTTAATTGATTATAATTCAGATATTAAGAGCAATCATGGTCTTCTCAGAATTTCTGAGCCAGTAGCAGATTCCTGGGGTCTGAAACCAGGCTGAGAGTTAATTGGCTCGGGAATAGCTAATTCTCTGAGGGACTGTGGCAGGAAGTGTGGGGAGGGGTGGACCCAAAAGGCAGCAAGGTGGACAGGTGGGATGTCTGCTTAGCAGCTGCTCTCAACCTGGTTCTCATAGGGGTGGGGAGCCTCCCAGGAGAGGGCTCTGGGAGTAAGTCAGAGCAAAGCGAGCCCTTGTGTATCCTGCTCACGTTTGCCTGCATTGTCCAGAGGTGAGAAATATAACTCCTCTTCTCCACAGACTCATCAGAAGACTCTGAGCTGGCAGACACTGCTCATTTGTCCATTGTCAAGCAGTTGTGGCCGAGACTTTTCTGGTGGCGTTCATCCAAGAACTACTGGACACGAAAGAATCCTAATGTAACACAAAGCGAACCTCCTCCATCTGATTTCACGACTGTAATAATCAGAAATGGCCCTCTAGACTCAATAGCTGCCCCTACCCTCAACCGAAGAATTCTCAGTAGCTTCAAACTTCAAAGAGGAATGGATATTTGCACAGACCGACCCTTTATTCCCATTGTTCGGCTGGAGGATGAGGCACTGACACCATTGCTCACTCACAGGCTTGTCACTGCTGGGATCCCTTTTCAGGACAGCTCGGACCTGTCACTTCCCTGACTGTGGACCTCAGTTTTCTCATCGATATAGTGGGGAGAGCAAAGAATGCTCTTTAAGGGCTTTGCTTGCCTAGCGAGTCTAGAATTCTGAGATTGAGAACCTTTACTTCTTGATTTTATTATAGGCCAGAGTTTACCTCCTATTTTGGAAACGGACAAAATTGTTTCCAGTAAGGCCTTCAGAATCCCCAGTCTCCCAGTAAAAACAGTGTAAGTGCATGTTTAGAGTCTGTTATTGAGTACTTTGCCTATGGGCATTCCTGGTGGCTCAGACAGTAAGGAATCTGCCTGTAGTGCAGGAGATGCAGGGGACAGGGGTTTGATCCCTGGGTCGGGAAGATCCCCTGGAGGAGGGCATGGCAACCCATTCCAGTGTTCTTGCCTAGAGAATCCGATGGACAGAGGACCCTATGGTTCATGGGGTCACGAAGAGTCGGACAGGACTGAGCACACCCGCAGGCACGGCTTCTGATAGGAAAGTCAGCCCTGGACATGAGGGAAGGGGCTCATAACAGAGGGCGGCAGGTTAGCAGACACAGGCAGCACCATGGGAAGCCTACTTCCTACCCCAGGCGGGGCCTTCTAATTCAACAAGGCGTGAGCCCTGCCCAGGGCAGCACAGTTCAGCGTGAAGTTGAACAAATGCTGAGACTGAGTGGGAAGAGAGACATTGGAAGGTACTGGGGGAGAGTAGACAATGTAAGGGATGAAGAAGTAAGAAAGAGGAACACATGTCTAGGAAGCGGGAAGCCACTGGAGGAGAAGATACCAAACCGTGGTCAGAGTTGGGGCTGGAGAAGCAAAGGGTTTGCACAGTGACAAATCTCATGGGTCCATTTAGTAGCGTGAACTGTGTCCTGGATGAACCATTGAACTTCACACTGAGAATAGCCTGATTTCACATGGCAAGGACTTGGAAGTGCATGTACAAATTGAAGTAGGCAAGGAAGCAAAGGGTGGGTATGTGTGTGTGTGTGTGTGTGTGTATGCCTGTGCACACACATTCCAGGAGTAGCCAGAGGGCATATTCTACTCTGCTGGGGCCTCTTTGATTTCTTTCTAGGATGTTCCACTGGTCTGACAGGCATAGCCTCTGACAAAGTCAGTTTTAGGAGGAAAGGCTGCACAGTACAGTCTCTGAAAATTCTTGGGGAAAAAAAATACAAAGTTAAACATTTTTGGCCTGTGATATCATATATGACAATGTTTGGTACTGTTCTCGGTAGAGACAGAGAGAGAACAGTCTCGCATCAAGGCCCTTTCTTTCCCACCGTACGAAACGGCATTTGGTTTCTGAAACTGTCTTAGCTCCTCTCGCCCCCATGAGCCTTCATGCAAGCCACGGGGCAAAGTGGGCCTCCACACCCTCCCCTTCTCAGCTGGCTGAACCCCTGCTGAATTTAAGATGCAAAGTTCAAGTGCCTTCCATGCAGGTTTCCTGCTCCTTGTGCCTGTCCCCTGCCCCCCGGCAGTTCCTCCCTACCCTCCTCTGGGCTGGGACCAGGCACGGTCTCCCTCATCAGAGCACCCTCACCGGGTACTTCAAATGTGAACACAGCTGGGGCTCCCCAGAAAGGGCAGAGTGTCTCTCCTGTGTCTGAGGACTTCCCATGTGGTGCTAGTGGTAAAAGAACCTGCCAAGGCAGGAGACGTAAGAGACATAGGTTCTATCTCTGGTTGCCATGCCCCCGGAGGAGGGCATGGCAACCCTCTCCAGAACTCTTGCTAAGAGAATCCCATGGATAGAGAAGCCTGGTAGGCTACAGTCCACAGGGTTGCAAAGAGTCGGACACAATTTAAGTGACTTAGCACGCATGCCAGCGTTTGGATCACTGCCCAGAACACAAGAGCTGGGTTAACCTCAGATCAATAGACCTTTTAATCATGAAACTCTGAAACTCACTTCACTTTAATTAGGTGGAATCACAACTCTTGATTTTTAAGAAAAATATCTCAAATCTGAAAAACACCTGTGAAGCAGGGTTTTCAAACTTTAACTCAAAGTACTGAAATCTCTTTTACAGAACTGTCTCTGCTTTCATTCCTCATTTTGACAGTATCATCTCACTTCCATAGAGGTTGTAAGGCTTAGACTATAAGGGCCAGAGTCACCACCAGGGATTTATTTATTTACTTTTGTCTGAGACAGTTGCAGGCTCCCCATCTGTTTTGATTATTCTACTAGGGAGGCTTTACTATGGAACAAAATGGAATCACATGTGTGTTTAGAGTTCCTTTTTCCGGCTTGAATGCTTCTGCTTTACACAGAGGAGGACCTTCAGGAAGGGGCTGAAAGCATGTGATTCAAGGGTGAATCTGGGTGATGATGAGTCCCGGGTCCTCAGAGGAAATAAAGATGATGGAGGAAACTCTGAGCCCCTCAAGATCAAGGCTCTTCTGTTTGCTGAGGATGGAGGCAGAGGACAAATGGCTCGAACATTCTTAAGTATGTGCCTGAGTCTGCTAGTGGGTTGGTGCCCTAGAGGTTCATTGCTCTCTCTGGCCGGCTGTGTCCTCGGACCTGGAGCAGAGACCCAGTCTGGGTGCCAGGCAGGGACAGGCTGGACATGGGCATTGCTGCCATGTACTGCGCATGCTCCATGTCCCGAGCATGCTCTATGTCCCAGGCATGGTGTGAGGACTTTGCAGACACGACACTTCCTATTCAGTCCTCATGGTTCCTTCATTCCAGAACCATTTCATTAACTGCCTCCAGGCATCTGTATGGGCACTGGTGATATAGGTATTACTCAAATGGTTAAAACAAGAAAAGTCCAGTTCCCCACTGAGCTTGCATTATGTTTGGGAAAGTACATAAACAATAATCAAACACAGAGGTGGTGGTTTAGCCACTAAATTGTGTCCAACTCTTGTAACCCCATGGACTGTACCCTGCCAGGCTGCCCTGTCCATGGGATTCTCAGGCAAAAATACTGGAGTGGGTGTTGCCATTTCCTTCTCCAATAATCAAACATACAAGCAAACAAAACTGAGTGTCAATAACACAACAGGGAAGTAAACAGGGCAAAGAGATGCCTGGTAATAGCAAGTGTCTTGTATCTTATCTAACACTAGGAAAGAAGACCTCTGACAAGATGGTACTTGGCAGAGAGCTGAAGTGGGGAACGGCAGTGTCAGGGTGTTGAGGCACATTGTGTATAGTAGGTCTGAAAAATTACAATTATCCTGAGAATTACTATTATTCCCAAGTTACAGATAAGCAGTGCCAGGCACTGCAGGGCAAAGTGACTTGTCCAAGGTCATGGAACTGGTGAATTTCAGCTGTCATTTGAATTCAAGTCTCTCTGACTCCAAAACCATTTTCTTCCCAACCCATGGCCGTGTTTCCAGGCAGCTCATTGTGGTTGTAAAAAGGAGAATCAGATGACCCCTAAGCTTCTGGTCTTGCTCCTCCACCCTGGGAAGTTGCCTGGAGCTTCCTCCATCCGTTCATCTAGCAGCGACTTGGATTCAAATGTACAGTGACTACAATTACAAGGCTCCCGCCTGTGCTGAGCAGCCAGTGAAATCCTGTGTCTGAGCCCCTGAATTCTGCCTGGAGACAGCTGAGTGGGAGGGACAGAAGTCGAGCCTGGAGAAGGTTCAGAGGGAGCAACCTGCGGGAGCCTGGGAGGAGACTGGAGGAGATGAAATATACGCTGGGCTTGCTCAGGGAGTGAGCGGAGCAGAAACCCTTCTGGTTGATGTCTACTCAGCTCTCCTGTCCTCCTTACCTGGGGCAGCTAATGTCATCTGCTGGCCACTCTTACTCTCCCCACCTCCCTACTGGCAGAGTGTTGCCTGTTCCCCTGACCCGACCTTGGTCACATGACTTTCACTGGTTAATGGAAGATGGGTGGAGGTGACAGGCACCTGTTTTGATCCAAAGCTTTAAGGGTCAGAGCAAGGCTCTGCCAGTGACTTCATCTTCTGCTTTTTTTCCATGAGGGGAAAAATGCCCAGTAGCTTCCAGTCCCAGAATGAGTGGACATGCTGGGCAGACCTTAACCCAACCCATCCTCTAGGGCTGAATTCAGCCAATCCCAGCTGAGCTGGGAGATGCCAGCAGTGCCACAGCTGACCCGTCCACACGTGAATGGAACACAGCTATGTGCTTTAGCAAGGCAACGAGATTACTGGGGTTATGTTGTGACCCAAACAGGTAAATCCAGGGGAGCATCTTGGAGCACCTCTGGGCCAGTGACTTTCCACTGACCTCCCATCTGTGTCATTTGGGAAGGTTTCAAAACACTGTTGAGCTCCACTCTTGGGGACTCTGACTGAATGGTCCAAAGGCTGGGCAAGACGTCAGCATTTGGGACACATTCCCAGGTGGTTCTGGTGTGTGGCCAGGGCTAAGATGCTCTGCTCTGATAGCATCCGGCTTCGCCACATCTCAGGGAAAAAGAAATGACTGATGGGAGTCCCTGGAGAGTAGCAAAGCCTGTCCTGGAAGAGAAGCCTTTCTGATTCTCACTCTCTTCCTTACTAAATGGGAAGCTTCCCTCAGCTCTTCTGGCATCATCATTCTCCATCTTTCCACGGCCTTTGAGCCCAGAACACAGTAAATCCCACCTGGTTGGGGGAAAAAAAATACAGCTGGGTATAGGATGTGAGATATCAGTGCAGAAAGGCTGCGCTGGGGAGGAATCCAACCAATGGAGTCAGGAATTGCAAGCATATCGGCTTTTCCCATTGTCCTTAGCGCTAGACTTAGTAACTCACCCTCCCCCTTGCTCCCCACCCCCCAATCCCTGCCCCCACCTGGACCTCCATGCTGGACTATTCACGGGATGAGTTCTGGCCATCACCTTCCCGACATCCACACTACTCCGCCCAGCATTTAGGATATGGCACACTCCATAGGTGGAGGGTTTTTTTGTTTTTAGTTTTTTTAATGCAATTGTAGGGAATGTCCCAAATCATTAATCATCATATTATATCTTTTGTTCTGGATCAAAGGCTTTTGAAATCTGACACGCCCCTAAAAACCAGACCACATGAGTATGGGCACACCCATCTAACTGGAGGTAAAATAAGAATAATCTTGAGTTTTACAGCCTCTTGCAGTGACGTTGTCCCTAGTTACTGTTCTGCCTCCGTCTCCACAGAGACTACTCTGGGCCCAGTAACCATGGTGATAGGAGGAGACAGGAGCAGATGGGCGCTCTCCTTCCAGAATTTAAACATCCTCATGCTGGGGAAGGTGTGTGGGAATGAGGGCGGGCTGTGGGGGGCAGCGGAGGAAGAAGGCTGAGGGAGAGGGGAGAAGTTTCAGCTTTTGAACCCAGAGATGGATGAACTGCAGTGCTGGGGACACACCAGCAGGCACGATTTTTTGCTGCCGAGCCAAGCTCTTCTCCTTGACCTCAAAAATGATTTATTCCCCTCTCTTCCTTTTGCTGTCAGATCCTTCTAGACAGTACCATTCCTAGGGAAATGGAGACAAAAGGTTTCTGTAGCACGGAGACTTGGAGGTACTTTTTTAACCATATTTGAATGGATTGCGTGAATAAATTTTTAATAATGTATCATTCACTTAAGGAAAGAAGGGTCTGGAATCATGTTGATTTAGATTCAAAGTGATTATGGAGCCCTCGAGGTATGAAATCAAGGAGGTAAGCCTGTTTCAGTTACTCACCACGCCCCCCCCCTGGGGGCAGCCTTGGGTCAGTGCATTTTCCCAGAGACTCGGTTTATATCTGAGATGCTCTTAAGACATCTGCTGGCTTTGAAGTTATGTGAAGGAAAAAAAAAAACTCTTTGGATGCTAAACTGAGCCTTTTGGTGTCCGTTTCTGCCGAGACCTCTCAGACGCCAACACCAGTGAAAACAGGTGACAAGCAGCGCCGCAGGGCATCTGCAAAATCGCAGAACGTGTTTTCAGTCCTCAGTGGAAAAGAAGGCTGACCAACAGACAGGAGAGATTTCTTTGGAGAGAGTTTCAGTTCACTGAGGATCATTTCCAGTTCCTGGGAGAGAAGACAGTGGGTCATGCTGCCTGCCCCCAACCCAATATCGGGGGTGGGGGAGGGCGAGGGCGATGAACATCCGTAAGCCCCCCAGAAGAGCTTGACCCATGACGCTCTGGAATATGGGGAAATACAGGGACTTGTACGACTTGTACTCTTTGTCCAATATCCCATGTCCTGAAGTGTCAAAGCCTAGTTACCCCGGGGGACACAGCCCCCCCGGACCATTTCCTTCCCTGGCAGCTGTGGGGGCAAGGTTGCCGCTATGGTGGATCCCTCAGGTGCCCTTCTAGACCCCCTTATTCACGCTAGATCATCAGTCTCCTCAGTGCCGTACGTGTGGGCCGCCAACCATTCACAGCTGCCCCCAACAGGGCTACCTTATGCCGGCAGCCAACAGCCAACTGGCAGGGGGTACAAAAGGCTGGCTCCAGCCTTATCTTGCTGTTGTTCAGTCGCTAAGTCATGTCCTATTGTTTGCTACCTCAAGCACTCCAGGCTCCTGTGTCATCCACTGTCTCCTGGAATTTGCTCAAGTTAACGCCCATTGAGACTGTGATGCTTTCTAACTATCTCATGTTAGACACCAATTCAATGGGACAGTCTGTGCCCCAGAGCTCCCTTGGCCAGATCTAGTCTCCAGGCAAGGCTGCATCCTAGCTTAGGATTCTTACCAGCTTCATCTTGGGAAGATCTACCCTAGCCCCGAGAGCTGCTGCTGCTAAGTCACTTCAGTCATGTCTGACTCTGTGCGACCCCATGGACTGCAGCCTTCCAGGCTCCTCTGTCCATGGGATTTTCCAGGCAAGAGGACTGGAGTGGGGTGCCATTGCCTTCTCCAAGCCCCGAGAGCACCCCCTCCATAAATCACTTTCACAGGAATCCCTGCCTCAGACTCTGCTTCCCTGAAACCTGACCTAAGACAGCATCCCCCTGCTCCTGCAGGCCAAGGTCTGTCACACTATCTACTGCAGCTTCTAGACCTGCTGCCCCTCAGATTCAACATAACAATCATCCACTCACAGCCTCCTGTGCTTCTGTCTGCCCGCTCCTCTGCTACCCTGCATCCTCCATCCATCAAAACTGCCAGGGCCCTGGCCCTTCTCCTCTGTGTTGAATCCACTCTGTCCTTCCTTCCTGGTCTTCTTCTACGTGGGCTTTAGGACCCATCGCTTCAACCTTTCTTGCTGTTGCCCTTCAGTCTCTGTCCTGCTATTTTTGCTGTCGTTGCCTTTTCCTTGGGTGTCCCTAACTCTGCACCCTTAAAATTGTCTAAGACTCATGAGGACCTCTGGGGGAAAGTCACACCACCATGCAGACTGCTGCCCGAGGATGTTCATGGTCTCCAACCCAATGCTGCCAAGAAATCCTTCTGTTCCCAAGTCAAATTTGTGTCCCATCCTAGCTATTTAAAATCTTCATGACGGTTCTCAAACTGCCCACCCACCACTTCCCACTCCTTCTCTGCAGAGAACCTTATCTCCTACTTTGCAGAGAAAATAGGTAGCAAGAATACTGTCTTCCTCTACTTCCTGGCTTCACACCTACCGGCTGCTCACAGCCATTGCCATCCTTAAAAACCCCTTCCCTGCAGCCAGAAGAAAGCCCTGCTCTTCTGTCCCGTCTCAGCTCTGGCTCCCTGCTCTTGCACTTCCTCCTGGCCTTTCCTTCTCTCCCTCCCTGGATCTTCCTCTGTCACCACAGCTGCTTCCATCTTGTGTTCACCTCTGAAGCCCATCCTGTCTTGTCCTCTGTGTATCTGGAGTTTGCCCCTAGGCCTCATTTGAAGCTGTGTTCCCTGAAGCCCCCCAGACATCTCCGTGAAGCTCACCTTACCACCACTTCACAGGACCTCCAGTCACATCTCCGTGACTTTTACGCCCCCATCCACCCCCTCCTGCCTCAACCCCCTCTTCTGTTCTGTGACTCCCCAGCCATGCTCAAGCCACTTGGGCTATTTCTTCTCTGGCTTTCATACAAGCTCCTTATTCTCTGATCCTAAAATTTCCCCTTTCTGTTGCCCCAGCCCTCTTCTTTTGTCAGAATGTCTGTTCCCGGGGCCATGGCTTCCACCCCCTCACTGAAGATTTCTGAGTCCCCAGGACTAGCCCACACAAGGTTTTCCGTTCATCTAAATGTCAACTCACTCCAGTATTCTTGCCTGGAGAATTCCATGGACACAGGAGCCTGATGGGCTACAATCCATGGGGTCTCAAAGAGTCAGACACGACTGAGCGACTAACACTCTCCACCCACCTACCAGATTCTGCTAGTCAGAACCCACAAACCCCTCAATCCCAGCATATAAACAAAAGAACTCATCATAGTTTACCCAGGACTTTTTTTCCTGGGTTCCTGATCTTCATGGGCATGGCGGGTTCAATGGTGTTCTCCCCAAAGATATGTCATTCTGGGCCTGTGACTGGGACATTATTTGGAAAAAAAGTCTTTGCATATGTCATTTAGTTAAAAATTCCAAGATGAGATCACCTTGGGTTAGGGTATGCCTTACATCCAACAGGGCTTCCCAGGTGGCTCAGTGATAAAGGATCTGCCTGCCAACGCGGAGATGTAGTTTCAATCCCTGAGTTAGGAAGATCCCCTGGAAAAGGAAATGACAACCCATTCCAGTATTCTTGCCTGTAGAATCCCATGGACAGAGGAGCTTGGCGAGCTACAGTCCATGAGAACACAAAGACTTGGACATGACTGAAAGTGACTGAGCAGCACGTGACATTCAATAACAAATGTCTTTGCAAGAATCAAAAGTTCTTGGAAGAGAAGAGAAGAGGAGGTCGCCAGAAGATGAAGGCAGAGATTGGAGCAAAGTAACTATGAGGCAGGGATGCCAAGGGATGCTGGCAGCCACCAAAACTTAGGACAGAGGCAGTGAACAGAACCTCCTTTCAGAAGCTCCAGAAGGAACCAGTCCTCACAGCATCTTGATGTTGGACTACTGGCCTCCGGAACTGTAAGAACGCATTTCTGCGATTTTAAGCCACGCATGTCGTGGTGATTTGTTATCAGCCCTAGGAAGCTAAGGCAGTGGGTGGTGCCACCTCCCACCCTGGCTGCTGGGGCTGTGGTTTTGAGTCCCGATCAGGCTCCAGCAGGTCTCGTGGGAGCTTTTGCTTTTTCATGGTTTATTACTTCTTTCCCTCTGAGCTCACTTGGTTCCCTCCCTGAGTACTAAGCTTGAAGCCCTCGATGCAGGTTCTGGAGTTAGAGATCACAAACGGCTTTTGTAACCTTCCACAGTTTACTGAACGTTGTGATGTTTTGTTTCCCTCACCTTAAATCACAGGGCTTCCCTGCTGACTCAGTGGTAAAGAAACTGGCTTCAGTGCAGGAGACCCAGTTTCAATCCTGGGTCAGGAAGGTCCCCTGGAGAAGGGAATGGCAACCCACTTCAGAATTCTTGCCTGGAGAATTTCATGGACAGAGAAGCCTGGTGGCTACAGACCATGGGGTCACAAAGAGTAAGACACGACTGAGCACTTTCACTTCACTTTTCACCTTTAATCTGGGTATAATAATTTGTACCAGCACAGGTTGTTAAGAGGTTCAAACAGGTAAAATGTGTCAGAGTTTTGTTGGTGCTTTTAGCTTAGTAAGTGGTCAAATGCTGAGATGTTATGACTACTAGCCACCATCTACGAATTAGAACAGAGGTCAGAATCAGACCCCTGCCCATCCTCTGGGTATCCACACACACCATCATGTGGGCCACAGTTCAGCTGGAGAAATGGGTCTGAAGAGCTAATATTTCCCTGTCTCTCTCCCACCTACACTTCTTCTGTTGAGCCCCAGTGTTTTGGGATCAGCTCCACGCTTCCCCATGTCGGGGGCAGGCTCTCTGTGATCTGGTTGCTGCTTCTCTCTGCAGGATCATCGTTTACACCTGTATCCTGTACTCCAGCTGCTGTGAGCCTTCAGCTACATGCACAGCGCCCTCTTACCTGGGGGTCTCTCTCCCATGCATATTGGGAGAGGCCAAGGAGGGCTCCCCAAATAAAGCAGACATAAAGCTGGGCCAGCAGGCTCCCCTGAATCCCCCTCAGGGGGCGAGGACCCCCTCCATGGGTCAGGTGATTCTGAACCTACCTTGCTGTCCTCCCGACCACACAGAAGTGATGGCTCCTTCACTCGCCTGGGCTCCCACACTCTCTGTAAGCTCCTTGACGATGGGGTGCTTCTCACTCACATACCTTTTCTAACAACTAGCTCACCAGCCGACATGGACTGAGACACCTGGTGACAACCTGTTAAAATAATTCCTTTATTGAATACACTATGTCAGGCCCACGGCTGGGTCCTCAGCAGGGGATTGATAAGGTAATCTTTCTGCTACAACACATCCAGTGGAAACCTCAGTGCCTGCATGCAGGGGAAGCTTGCTTTCCGCTTTTATGAAAGTCACTGGCGGGAGAATGGGGGTCGGGGTGGGGAGCTACGATCCACCACATATTCAGGAAACCAGGCTGATGAACATTCTGCCATCTTTAAAAGCTCTGGTTGGCAGGTGGCGAAAGGCAGAGGACAGAAGGGTGTGAGAGGGCTTTACGGGCCAGGTTCAACGTGTGACCTGGCTCCTATTCTTATTTTGAGGCTAGAACTCCATGTCATGGCCCTGAGGGAACATAAAGGAAGCTGGAAAGTACACCCGGGCTGGACGGCCACTGGCCAGCAGGGGCAGTCAGCAGCTCTGCATGCATCCAATGTTCCCATTAACCCTTGCTGTAACTCTGCAAGGAAGGGACTGCTGGCCCCATTTTGAGGCCAAGGGATGTGAAAGGACTCATTCCAGGTCACTCAGCACAGAAACCCAGGTATATGTCCCTCAGCCCACAGTGTTTTCTTTATGGTTTCTGGTGTTTGCTAGACACACAGATTACCAAGGCTGCCTGGCACTCTGCTCTGTTCTGGTCTCTCGGCTCTGTCCTGTGGTCCACCTGTGACTACTGCCAATGGCTGGTCACCTTTGGCCATGGTGAGCATCAAGCAGCCCTGGCTTCTTCTGAAACTTTCTGCAGGATACTGGAACCCAGTCACATGACCATTGGTCAACTCACTCCTCAACTCATTCCCTGTTCCTTGTTTCTACCCTTTGGTTTTCCTGGAAGGAATGGGAGCAGCTATTGTGATGGAGCCTCAGGAGTTCCCTGCTATTCTGAGTCACTACCTAACCTGCAGTTATGGCTGCCCATCTTATAAAAAACAAACTTCTGAGATGAGATGAAGCCTTAGCTCAGTTACTAAGTTTTCTCCTGCACAGAGAGCTGCACTCTCTCATGGAAATGGGCCCTTGAAATTCACATCCTCTACTTGTTTCTTGCTGAGCTGGGTGCTGATACTGACCTTCAAAGTACAACATTCAAAGTCTTCATGTAGTTGTTCATTGGCTAAGCCATCTCTGACTCTTTGCAATCCCATTGACTGCAGCATGCCAGGCTTTCCTGTCTTTCACCATCTCTTGGAGCTTGCTCAAATTCATGTCCGTTGAGTCAGTGATGCCATACAACCGTCTTATCCTCTGTCACCCCCTTCTTCTCCTGCCCTCAGTTTTCCCCAACATCAGGGTTTTTTCCATGAAGGAGACTGCCTAAAACTTCAGATTCAATTTCCACCTCACCTTAGCCTGACTGAATCATTTGTCAGTTCTCCGAGGCTGGACCCGCCCATGTGTCCCTGTCTGCACACCTGGGTTGTCAGCCAGCCGGGTCCAGTCTCCCCTGGGCTCCATCAGAATGCTCCTCATCCTTCTAAACAATGCTGGCACCCCACTGCTTCTAACCACATTCCCCGACCCTTCTCTACTCCCCCATCCCTTGTCCCTGATCTATAGCATTCTTCACAGCTCACAGACTCAACTTCATCTGTCTGTACATCGATCTCCCTCCTGGATCATAAGCACCTGTGCAGAGGCTGATTGGTTTTGGTTTGAATATTCTCTGCTTAGCCCATTAGTCATACTGAATCAGTAAGTAAAAATACTGTGATGGAATCAGAGATGCTTGGAAGGAATGCAAAGGGCATCAGTTAAACCCTCTAATTTATTATTTCAGGGGGAAAATAAATGTTGGGCTCAGAGAATTTAAGTAACTTCAAGTTGAAGTTCAACTTGGTTGAATTGTGCATAGCTGGTTGACAACACATTCAGGATCATCAGCTGCCAGTCCTGACAGTGTGTGACAGAGAGAACCATGACACCCCAAACTAACTCCTCAGTTGAGCCTTTCAAAGACTATATTCTCCTTCACTTGTCCCTAGTGTTCTGGGGACTTCGGTCAGGGGCATGTTGCCCATGGATAACACCAGTGGGATCCTGTCAATGACAGAGCCCACATTAGGGGCCAAGCTTGTACTTTGGACTCTGGTTGCTCTACCTCTTTAGATGGCCCTAGTGGTAAAGACCCCACCTGCCAATGCAGGAGACATGAGACGTGGATTTGATCCTTGGGTTGGGAAGATCCCCTGGAGTAGGAAATGGCAACTCACTCCAGTATTTCTTGCCTGGAGAATTCCATGGACAGAGGAGCCTGGTGGGTAACAGTCCATGGGGTCACAAAGAGATGGATATGACTGAGGTGACTTAGCATGTATGCCCTTCCAGAGCTGTGGACGTGACCACAGATGATGGCACTGCAGAGAGAAGAGGGTGCTGCAAACCCATTCTTCAGTCTGGATCCCACTTCTCCTCCCTGGAGAATTCTGTTGCAGGAAGAGTCACCAGGACCCTGCAGTGGTCTTGTAAAGAGTTTGGGGAGCAGATGGATCCAGCAGATGTGAGTCATGGGTCTCAGAAGGAGGCCTTCTCAAGTGTCCAGTGGTTGGCATGTCTCCCTGACTCCAGGCTGCCTCTGGTCCAGGCGATCCTGGATGGAAGTGGGGGCGATGGACAAGACCTGGAGGACTGAGGGAACAGTACGTAAAAACAACTGGAAACGAACTAGTTCCCTGACCCACACACTTCATCATCACATTTTTTTTTCCTGCCGTTTGATTCTGGTTCCATCTCGTCTGTTTGTTTTTGATGCTTCATTGAGACCAGTTACTCCTGAGAAATGGGAAATGACACTGTGCATACAGCTGAGGTTTGAGCCATCTCGATTCATATTAAACTTGGGATTTTCAAATGATTTCATCAAAGAAAATCAGTGAACAAAAACAGAGGATGACAAGATCTTCAAATGTCCCTCGCTGTTAGCAGGGGAAACTGCAGGCTAATTTCCACATATATTTCACCTAGAAGATTTCTCTTTCATAGTTGTACCAAAACGATGACTTCGGCCCAACCAAGGGGGCTCGCTTTTCTTTGGCTGATATTGCTGAGACCCTCCTTTTCCTGAGGTGCCCCCTTCTCTGCCTCCCTTTCTGCCCTCGTGGCCTCGTCGGCATCATTGTCTTGCTGTGAAGCTCCCATCAGTCAGCCTGTCTCAGGTCTGCCCCACACTTCCTCCAGTTCACCCCCAGCACCACGGCACAGTCGTGTTCATCCCTCTAGATGGTGCAACCACGTCACTCTCCTGCTTCAAGCCCTTCAGCGACCGTCCATTGCTGTCAAATAACGCTGGGGTCTTGACCACGGGGGCCACAGGCTTTACCTCCTGCCTCTCCAGTCTGCTCCCTACCTATGTGTTAGATGCCTCTTCTCCGCAAATCAAAGTCCCTGCTTTGCTGAATGCTTTCACCCCCAGACTCCAGCCTCTCCCGTGAGACCCGGGGTTTCTGCTCCCACAGCTCCCTGCCCCGGAACCCTGTCTTCCTCATCTCCCTCACTTCAGGTTCCTGTGTCTCCTCCGGCTCCTCCCTCACTTCCAGATCCTACTGTCCCCGCACCCCCACCCCCACCCCCGCCGCCCCACCTGAGACTCTCCGGACCAGCCAGGTCCCTACCAGAGTTACAGCGGGACACTCTCCCCCTGCGCAGACCACTCGTCTCCTTCCTGTAGGGCCCTGCCGCCCCATCTACACACTTGTCTGGCTGCCCGCTGGTGGGCGCCTCCCGAAACCTGGGTCAGTCCTCTCTCCGTGGCAAAGATTCAGGGGATTCAGGGTCCGGTGGGTTCCTGCTGCACTTATCAGAGAGTAAGCGTGGGCCGCAGATGAGATGGTCGGCTCAGGGCTCTCCCTGGCCCCTGCCTGCCTTTGCCTCTTGTGGAGACAGCTGCAGGGGCCCGCAGGCCAGAGCCCCTGGGTCAGAGAAACAACTGTCCTGTGTTCTCTCCAAAAATGAAGATTGCAACATCCTTGTGGCCTGGAGTTCACCGGGCTGGGGGAGGAAGCTGCCCTGGAGCAATGGCTGGGGCGTGGGCCTGTGGGCGGTGCCATGGGGACCACTGGCCAGAGTGAGCCACAAGGGAGAGCCCCAGGCCCAATCCCCGGCCCAGAACCCGGCTGCGACTGGCTGCACCAGTCTCCAGAGGAGGTGCTCTCCTCAGCGCCCTTCCCACGTTTCACTTTTCCTCATATCCGGTTATGTGTCAACCCCTTCTCATCCCCTGGGAGCCTGCACCAGCACCAGAACATATTTACCAACCATCAGCCTGGGCTATTTTTTGCATATCATTCAGCTCCAAGGGCATTCAAACGACCTTCTAGCAGGACGGCTCTGTGTCTTGGAGAGTAGCGCCACCTGGTGGCACAGAGAGTGAACACCTTAATTCTACGTCCAGAGGAAGCTGAGTACCGGGCTCACCGCCCAGCACACAGGCTGTGTAACAACAGCAGGGTCTCTGCGGGCCTGGCTGAGGCTCAGAATAAGCCCTGCTGTCCCCGAGTCATCTGTGCAATTGTGGCAAGGCTGAGTGTGTGTGGCCAGGCTAGGAGGAGCAGCTTGCAGTCTCCGTGGTCTGTGACGAGGCAAATATGCTGAAAATTCAACCTCCTGGAATCTGAGAGCTGAAGGGTGGTTTAGAGATCAGTTAAGTCCCAACCACTCCTTTCTCAGATGGGCAAACTGAAGTCCAGGGAGGGGGAATCTTGCGATAGATTAGCTGAAGAATGAGGACAAGAATCCAGGTTTCTGGGCTCCTTGACTGGCAGTTATCCACTGTAGTACTTTAGAGGAGCTAACTGTGATGTCTGATATTTTTCTGAATTACTACTTCACAGAAAAAAAAGTAAACCTCTACTCTAATACGAATCTTCTTCCTCTTTTCCAAATGTCTACCAACAATATTCCTCCTTCTTCCAAGAAGTCTTCCCTGAGCAGCTGGAAATCTTTCTGAAGTCCTACAGGCACCCAGTCACTCATCCCATAGGTACAGAGGGCCTGACCTAGACGCTGGGATCAAATATTCACAAGACAAAGTCCTGTGCTCAAGGAGCTTACATTCCAGTGTGGGAGAAAGGCGATGGATAGATGATAAGCTATATGTAGACACATTCATGCTTAGTTGCTCACTCATATCTGACTATTTGCGACCCTGTGGACTGTAGCCCGCCAGGCTGCTCTGTCTATGGGATTCTCCAGGCAAGAATATGGGAGTGGGTTGCCATTTCCTCCTCCAAGAAGTCTTGCCGACCCAGCGATTGAACCTGTGTCTCTTTGCGTTGTCTGGAAGATTCATTACCACTGAGCCACCTGGGAAACCCCGATAGATAGAAGATAGATTAACAGATAGTTACATGGATATATAGACATATAGATTATGGATAAATAATTTCAGGTACTAGTAAGTGCTTTGTACAGTTCTTCTGTGTATTCTTGCCATCTCTTCTTAATATCTTCTGCTTCTGTTAGATCCAGACCATTTCTGTCCTTTATTGACCCCATCTTTGCATGAAGTCTTCCGTTGGTATCTCTAATTTTCTTGAAGAGATCTTTAGTCTTTCCCATTCTGTTGTTTTCCTTTATTTCTTTGCATTGATCGCTGAAGAAGGCTTTCTAATCTCTTCTTGCTATTCTTTGGAACTCTGCAGTCAGATGCTTATATCTTTCTTTTTCTCATTGGCTTTTCACTTCTCTTCTTTTCACAGATATTTGTAAGGCTTCCCCAGACAGCCATCTTGCTTTTCTGCATTTCTTTTCCATTGATAATCACAATGGTGTGATCACTCATCTACAGCCATACATCCTGGAATGTGAAGTCAATTGGGCCTTAGAAAGCATCACTACAAACAAAGCTAGTGGAGGTGATGGAATTCAAGTAGAGCTATTTCAAATCCTGAAAGATGATGTTGTGAAAGTGCTGCACTCAATATGCCAGCAAATTTGGAAAACTCAGCAGTGGCCACAGGACTGGAAAAGGTCAGTTTTCATTCCAATGCCAAAGAAAGGCAATGCCAAAGAATGCTCAAACTACCGCATAATTGCTCTCATCTCACACTCTAGCAAAGTAATGCTCAAAATTCTCCAAGCCAGGCTTCAGCAATATGTGAATCGTGAACTTCCTGATGTTCAAGCTGGTTTTAGAAAAGGCAGAGGAACCAGAGATCAAATTGCCAACATCCACTGGATCATGGAAAAAGCAAGAGAGTTCCAGAAAAACATCTATTTCTGCTTTATTGACTATGCCAAAACCTTTGACTGTGTGGATCACAATAAACTGTGGAAAATTCTGAAAGAGATGGGAATACCAGACCACCTAACCTGCCTCTTGAGAAATCTGTATGCAGGTCAGGAAGCAACAGTTAGAACTGGACATGGAACAACAGACTGGTTCCAAACAGGATAAGGAGTATGTCAAGGCTGTATATTGTTACCCTGCTTATTTAACTTTTATGCAGAGTACATCATGAGAAACACTGGACTGGAAGAAGCACAAGTTGGAATCAAGACTGCCGGGAGAAATATCAATCACCTCAGATATGCAGATGACACCACCCTTATGGCAGAAAGTGAAGAGGAGCTAAAAAGCCTCTTGATGAAAGTCAAAGTGGAGAGTGAAAAAGTTGGCTTAAAGCTCAACATTCAGAAAACGAAGATCATGGCATCCGGTCCCATCACTCCATGGGAAATTGGAGAAACAGTGGAAACAGTGTCAGACTTTATTTTTTGGCTCCAAAATCACTGCAGATGGTGATTGCAGTCATGAAATTAAAAGACGCTTACTCCTTGGAAGAAAAGTTACGACCAACCTAGATGGCATATTGAAAAGCAGAGACATTACTTTGTCAACAAAGGTCCGTCTAGTCAAGGCTATGGTTTTTCCTGTGGTCATGTATGGATGTAAGAGTTGGACTGTGAAGAAGGCTGAGCACTGAAGAATTGATGCTTTTGAACTGTGGTGTTGGAGACGACTCTTGAGAGTCCCTTGGACTGCAAGGAGATCCAACCAGTCCATTCTGAAGGAGATCAACCCTGGGTGTTCTTTGGAAGGAATGATGCTAAAGCTGAAGCTCCAGTACTTTGGCCACCTCATTCGAAGAGTTGACTCACTGGAAAAGACTTTGATGCTGGGAGGGATTGGGAGCAGGAGGAGAAGGGGACGACAGAGAATGAGATGGCTGGATGGCATCACGGACTCGACGGACGTGAATCTGAGTGAACTCCGAGAAATGGTGATGAACAGGGAGGCCTGGCGTGCTGTGATTCATGGGGTCGCAAAGAGTCGGACACGACTGAGCGACTGAACTGAACTGAGTACGTGCTTTGAAGATGATAAATAAAGCAACATGATAAGGAACAACTTGAATGGACAGCTTTGGCAAGGGTAAGCAGAAAGATGTTCTGGAGAGGGCTTGGCTACAAGGGAGGATGAGGAGGGAAGACAAATTCAAGCAAAAGAACAGTAAGTGCAAGCAATATCTGCAAGCCTGGGATAATATTAGGTGGTACCACCACAGAGGGGGCCAGAGAGGGGGAAACAAGTAGACAAGGAGAGAGTAAAGAGAGCTGAGGCCAGGGAAGTATGTGAAGCCTAGATCTCGGGGTGAGTTGGGTTTGTATACTGCTTGCAACAGAAATCATAAGAGAGTTTAAGAGAGAACATGCTGAAGTCTTATTTTCAGCACAGGCAACCCCTTTGTGCCTGAGCTCCTGAGGACTCCTCACCATTTGCCGGAAGCCCTTCCTCACCTGCCAAGGTGGAGGAGATGCCCAAGTGTTAACATCTTCATGTCACTGTCACTGTGCTTCCCACCTTGTTTAGAATGAATGACTGAATTCCTGATGGAGGGAGATAGGAGTAGGGAGTCCAGATTGGGAAAGTGGCCTGGACGCATTGACTCCCTCTATTTGAAGTGGTGACCTGGATTTAGGTGAGTTAATCACTGCCTTACACCTCAGTTTCTTTGTCTGCAAATGAGAATAATAGCACATACTGCCTGGAATAGTTATAGTTAAACCATGTGTGAAATACTGCCTACCAATGGCAGGTGCCAAGTAACCACTCTATAAATCATAGACCTCCTTCCTGGGTGTTTTCTCAGGGCTCACATAAAGAAGGTTGGGCCCCGTGTCTCTTAGAGCCTCTGGCAGCAGTGAGCCTTGCTCGTGGGGTGGGATGACTTCGGAGGAGGGTGTCCAGTCAGGTTCAGATAGTGAGACTGGAGGACCTGGCTGGCAGAAATAAGAATGAAGAAAAGCAAAAAAGTTGGTTTGTTGAACTGATTATTCCTTTAGCTAACACAAGTGAATAAGACAAAGCACACTGTCATCTTTCAGCCCCTCAGTCTGTTCGCCTGCAAAATGGTAAGAACGTTCTCTGCTCTGATTGTCAGAGGGTTGCTGAGGGGCCTCGTGTTCTAATAGGAGGAGGGGACTGGTGACCTGGGAGGGCCCTCCGCCTGGTCATCTCTGAGGCCACACTGTGCCATGTGACATGGCCACCTTGCCTCTCTCTGGTTCCCTTGGTGATTGAAAGTGAAAGTCTCGCAGTCCTGTCAGGCTCTTTGTGACCCAGTGGACAACACAGCCCATGGAATTCTCCAGGCCAGAATACTGGAGTGAGTATCTGTTCCCTTCTCCAGGGGATCTTCCCAACCCTGGGATCAAATCTGGGTCTCCCATATTCAGGGGGTTTCTTTACCATCTGAGCCACAAGTATGATACAGCTAACTTAGTTTGCAGACTCAGGCTGACACCTGAACCATCTTGGAAATGTGGAATTCTGGACCATTTAGAAGGAAATAAATCTCTCTTCTAGTAGCCTGGATCCAGAGTTCTGTTATGACATTCCTTGCTTATGCCTTGGAGTTGAGGAGTCATTTATGTGTCACGGACATAAGCCCAAGTGATTGATCACCTGAGGACTGAAACAGAGTCTTCCTTCCTCTCTACCACTGTGGCCACCTCCGTTATTTGAGAACCTTTAGTCTCTTGGTCTTAAACCTAGTCCTCTGCGGGCCACCCTGCATATTGCTGCTGAAAGAATCTTTGCAAAATGAAAGCATTCAGTTCTTACAACTCATCTTCAAAGAGTCCTCATCACTCACAGGAGACAGATGAACCTGGATAGTCAAGGCTTTTCTTCTCTGACTTGGACTCACCTCCACCTCCCTGACTCTCTCAATTTCTCACTGGATGCTCCAGTCCCCCATGGATGTATCTCACACCCTGAAGAAGATCCTTGATACCTGTGTAACCTCAGGTCCTGCCTCCTTTTAGAAATCCCTTCTCTCTTCATTCTGACCTTCCAAATTTTATTCCTATACCAAACACCGTGTTCCCTATGAAGTCCTCTTTCTTTAGCTCAGTCAGCCTTCTGGTGCCTGACTTCCTTCAAACATCAGGGATATCAGAAGAAAACACATATCCAAGCCTAATTTTATCAACTTTCTATGAGTCAACCTCTGACTGTGTCAGATGTCTGAACCCCAGTCAGTTACGACCAGTGTGTGAATCAAAGGCAGCTATGCTTCCTAACAGAGGGAGGTGACCCTCAGGCAGGCTTGTTATAAAATGTTTTGAGATGACATTAAAAGATCATGCAATGACCGTTTTTCCTTATTACTAACGTTTGGAAGTATATATAATACATTTTAATTCTTAATTATATTTAGTTTTACAAAACTAAAAGCCTTTCAGTGCATATTAACTTGAAATTAAACATTAACTATTCACTGCGTGCAATGCAGGAGACATGAGAGACCTGGGTTCAATCCCTGGGTCAGGAAGATCTCCTGGAGAAGGAAATGGCAACCCACCTCAGTGTTCTTCCCTGGAGAATCCCATGGACTGAGGAGTCTGCCTAGCTATGGTGCAAAGGGTCACAAAGTGTTGGACATGACTGAGCGACTAAACATGAACGATGACCTAAATGTAAACTGTCTGACCCGAGCCAAACAGAGAATTCAATTGTTTTTAAAAAGGTGGTAATCTAATTAGGTATCATACTTAGGTCCCATGAGGCTACCTGTGATGTGTAACTGATACCATAAAGTGTCCTGATGTTGGTGGTTTGAATTTGTGATTTTTACTGAAGCTGAATATAATTATACAACTTTGAAATGCTCAAGTCTAACTTCACTGAAATTACATCATGAAAATGGGCATTTGCAGGATTCTGGCAGAAGGGAAATAAGCATGAATAATTCAGTTCAGTTCAGTTGCTCAGTCATGTCCAACTCTTTGAAACCCCATGAATCGCAGCATGCCAGGCCTCCCTGTCCATCACCAACTCCCGGAGTTCACTCAGACTCACGTCCATCGAGTCAGTGATGCCATCCAGCCATCTCATCCTCGGTCGTCCCCTTCTTCTTCTGCTCCCAATCCCTCCCAGCATCAAAGTCTTTTCCATTGAGTCAACTCTTTGAATGAGGTGGCCAAAGTACTGGAGCTTCAGCTTTAGCATCATTCCTTCCAAAGAAATCCCAGGGTTGATCTCCTTCAGAATGGACTGGTTGAGTCTCCTTGCAGTCCAAGGGACTCTCAAGAGTCGTCTCTAATACCACAGTTCAAAAGCATCAATTCTTCAGTGCTCAGCCTTCTTCACAGTCCAACTCTCACATCCATACATGACCACAGGAAAAACCATAGCCTTGACTAGACGGACGTTAGTCAGCAAAGCAATGTCTCTGCTTTTGAATATGCTATCTAGGTTGGTCATAACTTTTCTTCCAAGGAGTAAGTGTCTTTTAATTTCATGGCTGCAGTCACCATCTGCAGTGATTTTGGAGCCCAAAAAATAAAGTCTGACACTGTTTCCATTGTTTCCCCATCTATTTCCCATGGAGTGATGGGACCGGATGCCATGATCTTCGTTTTCTGATTGTTGAGCTTTAAGCCAACTTTTTCACTCTCCTCTTTTACTTTCATCAAGAGGCTTTTAGTTCCTCTTCACTTTCTGCCATAAGGGTGCTGTCATTTGCATATCTGAGGTTATTTATATTTCTCCTGGCAATGAAACTAAGCCATGCTCGCGGGACAACCCAGGATGGGTGGGTCATGCTGGAGAGGTCTGACAGAATGTGGTCCACTGGAGAAGGGAATGGCAAACCATTTCAGTATTCTTGCCTTGAGAACCCCATGAACAGTATGAAAAGGCAAAATGATAGGATACTGAAAGAGGAAATCCCCAGGTCAGTAGGTGCCCAGTATGCTACTGGAGGTCAGTGGAGAAATAACTCCAGAAAGAATGAAGGGATGGAGCCAAAGCAAAAACATTACCCAGTTGTGGATGTAACTGGTGATAGAAGCACGGTCCGATGCTGTAAAGAGCAATATTGCATAGGAACCTGGAATGTCAGGTCCATGAATCAAGGCAAATTGGAAGTGGTCAAACAGGAGATGGCAAGAGTGAATGTCGACATTCTAGAAAATCAGCCGAACTAAAATGGACTGGAATGGGTGAATTTAACTCAGATGACCATTATATCTACTACTGTGGGCAGGAATCCCTCAGAAGAAATGGAGTAGCCATCATGGTCAACAAAAGAGTCCAAAATGCAGTACTTGGATGCAGTCTCAAAAACGACAGAATGATCTCTGTTTGTTTCCAAGGCAAACCATTCAATATCACAGTTATCCAAGTCTATGCCCCAACCAGTAACGCTGGAGAAGCTGAAGTTGAACGGTTCTATGAAGACCTACAAGACCTTTTAAAACACCCAAAAAAGATGTCCTTTTCCTTATAGGGGACTGGAATGCAAAAGTAGAGAGCCAGGAAACACTTGGAGTAACAGGCAAATTTGGCCTTGGAATGCGGAATGAAGCAGGGCAAAGACTAATAGAGTTTTGCCAAGAAAATGCACTGGTCATAGCAAACACCCTCTTCCAACAACACAAGAGAAGACTCTACACATGGACATCACCAGATGGTCAACACCGATATCAGATTGATTATATTCTCTGCAGCAAAAGATGGAAAAGCTCTATACAATCAACAAAAACAAGACCAGGAGCTGACTGTGGCTCAGATCATGAACTCCTTATTACCAAATTTAGACTGAAATTGAAGAAAGTAGAGAAAACCGCTAGACCATTCAGGTATGACCTAAATAAAATTCCTTATGATTATACAGTGGAAGTGAGAAATAGATTTAAGGGCCTAGATCTGATAGAGTGCCTGGTGAACTATAGAATGAGGTTTGTGACATTGTACAGGAGACAGGGATCAAGACCATCCCCATGGAAAAGAAATGCAAAAAAGCAAAATGGCTGTCTGGGGAGCCTTACAAATAGCTTTGAAAAGAAGAGAAGCAAAAAGCCAAGGAAAAAAGGAAAGATATAAGCATCTGAATGCAGAGTTCCAAAGAATAGCAAGAAGAAATAAGAAAGCCTTCTTCAGCGATCAGTGCAATGAAATAGAGAAAAAGAACAGAATGTTAAAGACTAGAGATCTCTTCAAGAAAGTTAGAGATACCAAGGGTACATTTCATGCAAAGATGGGCTTGATAAAGGACAGAAATTATATGGACCTAACAGAAGTATGGGCACAGGAGGGCCTAGAGGAGCCATCCCATGTTGAAGGTCAGGAAGGGTGGCGGGAGGAGATACCCCTCATCCAAGGTAAGGAGCAGTGGCTGTGCTTTGCTGGAGCAGCCATGAGGAGATACCCCACGCCCAAGCTAAGAGAAACCCAAGTAAGATGGTAGGTGTTGCAAGAGGGCATCAGAGGGCAGACACACTGAAACCATACTCACAGAAATCTATAGTCAATCTAATCACACTAGGACCACAGCACGAATAATTACTCAATGTTAAAACATAGCATATATTCATACAACAAAACTGGACCCCTTTAGCTTACTGTTGTTGGTGGTCGAAGTGCCCTGAGATTGCACACAAATGGGTTGTTGAACAGGTGTTACTGTTAAAAAAAAACCTGGGTGTTAGTGATCTAAATGATCAGCCCACTCTGGGACCATGTACACCAGTTTGCCAACTCAAAATGAAACAGTTGATTGTCCATTCACTAGTATCAAGCCACTGTGCCCGCCTCTGGAAAGTGTGGTTTATCTGGATCTTAGTTGTAAAGAGGCCTGAGCATCAAGGCTGATTTCCGGAAGCTAGATCTGACATGTATAAAACCTTGGGACATAAAATAACTGAGAACTGATGCTCACTTCTGTCCAAAGTCTCCCCCACTAGTCTCCCTCTAATGTAGTCTTAAGTTACAGCTGACATAAGATACCAAGAAAATCCAGTAGAGTTTTTCAGCATCTATGTCAGTAATCTCGGAGAAGGAAATGGCAACCCACTCCAGTATTCTTGCCTGGAGAATCCCAGGGATGGAGGAGCCTGGTGGGCTGCTGTCCATAGGGTCACATAGAGTCGGACACGACTGAAGCGACTTAGCATGCATGCATGCATCGGAGAAGGAAATGGCAACCCACTCCAGTGTTCTTGCCTGGAGAATCCCAGGGATGGAGGAGCCTGGTGGGCTGCCATCTATGGGGTCGCACAGACACTTTACTGACATGACTTAACAACAGCAGCAGCATGTCAATAATCTGTTGTCACAATAATGCTGTGTAACAAATCACCCCAAAGGTTACTGTCTTAAAGTGACACCCACTTATTATTGCTCAGGAATCTATGGGTTGGTGGAGTCGTTTAGTTCTGCTGATCTTGGTGGAGAGGCATGATTTGAATCAAAGTTCACTCTAAAGGGTGGAAGCTTGCTGGCAAATGGCTGGTTTATCTAGGCCAGCCTTGGCCCAGTCACCTAAGTTCCACCAGCATGTTCTCACAATCATCTCAGAGATACAGGTGGGGTGTAGGGGGACAAGCTGCAAGGCCTCCTGGGGCTAAGCACATAAACGACACAGCACCACTTCTCCAACACTCCATTGACCAGAGCAAGACAAAGCCCAGAGCAGATTCCAGGGGTGAGGAATTAGAACCTACTTCTAGGCAGAAGAATATGCAAAAGCATAATACAAAGGAAGAAGAAATCAGGGCCATTCCCCAGTCAATATGTCACAGCATCCAAACATGGAATGAACATATTCATGTTTGCATTCAGAAAACATATGGTTGATTCTTGCTTATCACAGCAGAGGTATATTCTATGCACTCATCACCAACAGTGAATTCGTGATTGCTGAAGGACTGCTCCAAGGGGAGACATGGGGTTAGGGTCCTGGGAGCCTCAGATCACAGTGTTTTCAACACCTCAGGTGCCAGCTGTGTTGCATACATTTGTTTGCCAACCTCTTTGTGTAACAAGCCATTCTCATCAACATTAAAAACATACCCTTCCACAAAATCCCTTTCTTGTGTAACTCTTTGTAGATTTCTTCTGTAGCCTCTGATCTTTCGGCATTACCTTGCCTAGGGGCAGTCTCCAATACGGCATGCCCTCTTGGCCCACTAGGGTGTGGAAACAAAATTCTAGAGCTTCTAATTACATTGCTTACTTTCACCTCTTACTTTAAAAAAATGGTGCCGCATCACCACAGCAATCCCTTAACTCTGAGCCACTCTAGACCCTCGCCTGGAAAAAATGCAACAACCCCTTTTCTTAGACTGTGCCTCTCCCTTGCCCCCTGCCCCACAGCACCAGTCTCTTCTTAGCAGCCAGAATGATACTTTCAAAATGTCAGATCAAGTTACACCTCTCTCAGAAATTTCAGATGAATTCCCATCTCACCAAAGTCAAATTGCTTGAGGCTCATCGTGATTTTCCTCTCTGATTTCTTCTCTAATCCACCACGGCTTACTCCACTCCAGCCACACAGAGCTCCTCTGCCCCTCAAACATGCAGGCACACCCCTACCTCAGGGACTTTGCACTAGCTGTTCTCTCTGACCAGAGTGTCTGAAACCCAGACTACCAACAGGCCCAACCAGCCCCCACCACCTCCTTCAGTTCTGGTTTAAATCTCATCTTCTCAACCTTCCCTGTTACTCCTCACTCTCAAATTCCCTATACATTTGTTTCTTTCTCCCATACCATTTATTACCTTCTAGCATATTGTATAATTTTCTTACTGATTTAGTTTTTCAATTATCTGACTATGGGAAGGAAGGTATTTTTGTCTTTTTATTCATAGAAATATCTCAAATGCTCTGGACAGTGCCCGGCACATAAGAACTCAATATACTCACTATTGGAAATATTGAATGAATAATGTTCTTACCTGGAGAATTCCAGGGATGGGGGACCCTGGTGGACTGCTGTCTGTGGGGTCACACAAAGTTGGACATCACTGAAGCGACTTAGCAGCAGCTGTATTTTACATAAGATGCATAATATAATACTGATACTATAATGGATGTAGCTTAACAATAAACGGATGTATGTTGTTCAGCTCAGTCGCTCAGTCGTGTCCGACTCTTTGCGACCCCATGTACTGCAGCACACCAGGCCTCCCTGTCTGTCACCAACTCCTAGTGTCTACCCAAACCCATGTTCATTGAGTCGGTGATGCCATCCAGCCATCTCATCCTCTGTCATCCCCTTCTCCTCCTGCCCTCAATCTATCCCAGCATCAAGGTCTTTTCAAATGAGTCAGCTCTTCGCATCAGGTGGCCAAAGTATTGGAGTTTCAGCTTCAACATCAGTCCTTCCAATGAACACCCAGGACTGATCTGCTCTAGGATGGACTGGTTGGATCTCCTTGCAGTCCAAGGGACTCTCAAGAGTCTTCTCCAATACCAGAGTTCAAAAGCATCAATTCTTTGGTGCTCAGCTTTTTTATAGTCCAACTCACATCCATACATGACTACTGGGAAAACCATAGCCTTGATTAGATGGACCTTTGCTGACAAAGTAATGTCTCTGCTTTTTAATATGCTATCTAGGTTGGTCATTACTTTCCTTCTAAGGAGTAAGCATCTTTTAATTTAATGGCTGCAGTCACCATCTGCAGTGATTTTGGAGCCCAGAAAATTAAGTCAGCCACTGTTTCCCCATCTATTTACTATGAAGTGATGGGACCAGATGCCATGATTTTAGTTTTCTGAATGTTGAGCTTTAAGCCAACCTTTTCACTCTCCTCTTTCACTTTCATTAAGAGGATCTTTAGTTCTTCTTCACTTTCTGTTGGGGTAGATACTAATCATTTGTTTGTTTGTTTGTTTTCCTTACTGGAGGGCTGGAGAAAGACATTTAATGAACACTGGCTTAGACATACGCAATGTAATCAATTTGAGGTCATTCTAATGTCTTTCTAACTGTGTCCAGGAGATGGCGCTCATTCCCAACAAGTCGCCAATAATCCCACACGTGTTAGAGTACCTCCTAGTCTAGGTGTTTGTATGAGAGTTATCAAAATGGCCCTGATACCATCCTGAGACACAGCCATGCTAGTGTTTGGATAGCCTGTCCCTGAAATTCCCGGAGGATCGGGAAGGACCTAGCAGACAGCGGCCTTTTGTCCAGGGCCTGGGGTGCTGGCCCAAGATATCAGAGGCTTGGGAGGGTCAGGGATGCTCGTGGGGCCCCTCAGATCCCCAGCTGCTCTTCAGCCCTCTTCCATTGGAGTCCCCTTCCCAGTGCAATGCCAAGACTCTCCTGCAAACAAGACCATCGTCTTTACAATGGCCGCTGCTTACAAGAGCAGGTTATGTGCCAGACTAGGAGAGACCCCTTCTTACCTAGCTGAATCCCCCACAGGGGAAGAAGGGGTTTAGAATTGCATTTTACAAAGAAGGAACCAAAAGCTTCAAATGATTAATAGAAAGTGGTGGAGTGACAGGGCATCTCTACGATTCTTCCTCTGCACGTGGGAGTCCAAGGAACTAAGAACTCGGAGGTGGGTGAGATCTGATTCCCTGCCCTCCAAGAATTCACCATCTAGTTAGAGAGGGGCAGGCACGTTCTCTCTCTCTCTCTCTCTCTCTCTCTCTCTCTCTCTCTCTCTCTCACACACACACACACACACACACACACACACACACACACACAATTACAAGCTGATTGTGATAAACCTTGACACAAAAGTATGAAGAACTTGCGAAGGGGGACTTTCTTCAGCGCTCACAGGTTTCTACATTGTCTTGCAATTAGACACACTTGTTCCCAGCCACTCATGAGGGATTTTTTTCCATGATGCATGCTCAGTTGCTTCAGTCGTGTCCAACTCTTGGTGACCCCAAAGGGATCCTGTAGACCTCCAGTCTCCTCTGTCCATGGGATTTTCCAGCAAGAATACTGTAATGGATTGCCATTTCTGCCTCCAGGAGATCTTCCCGACGCTGTGATCGAACTCGTGTCTCTTATGTCTCCTGCACTGGCAGGCAGGTCCTTTACCACTGGAAAGCCCTCCAGTTCTCACACTTTATTTGGGCTCTTGTTAAAGAGGCGGACTCTGCTCGAGTAGGTCTGGTGTGAGGCCTGGGATTCTGAATCCTAATGGCCAGTGTGGATGCTGCTGCTCTGAGACCACACTGAACCATAAGAGCTGGAGGAGAGCTTGGCCTATAACCTACTTTTTTTTTTTTTTTTATGGCCCAAGAGCTAAGAATGATTTTTGCATTTCCAAAAGGCTGTGAAGAAAAGGGAATATGCACCAGCTCCAAGGTGACCCTCTAAATCTAGGATATTTCCTATTTGACCCTTTACAGAAAAAGTCTACAGAACTTGGGACTAAAGTGACCCTACTGTCCCCTTTCTGAGCTCTATGGGAAGAACAGGCACTTCTTTTTATTTTTAATTTTTTATTGGAGTATAGTTGCCTTATAATCCTCTGTAGATTCTACTGTACAACAAAGTGAATTATATATATATACACATATATATCCCCTTTTTGGATGAATTAGAACAAAATCTGTTCATAGTGGTTTGGAAGAAAGAGCCAGGCTGACCGAACTTTGCTTCTTCTCCTGGGTCCTCTGCCTGTTGGCAGGAAGTCTATATTCTGAGAACAGAGTTCGTGTTGGGAATCTCTGCTCTGAGGATGGCCTGCTGTGGTCCAGCTGATACAGTGATGAGGTAAGTCAGGGCTGAAGTGAGTCTGCTTTCCAGCCAATCAACGACAAATTCTCCCAACGGCTTTATCAGTAATCAAGGTGATAGTCTGGCCTCTGCTACATTCTTCCATCTGTATCTTAGAGGTTCTGAGATAAAGGGCAGAGGGTGCTTTTGAAACCCCAAAGCTAATCCTCTACTGTTTCCTCCATGCATTTCCTCTGTGTCTCTGTCTCCTTGTTGAACTCAGGGTAGGCACCGTGCCTGCAGCCAGGGCTGGCATTTTGCACCTGACTGATGGACTCACATGAGCCCCAGGGTCAACACCCCAGTGCTGCCAAATGACTCTGTGTCAGCCCATGTCACTGACTGATTGCCACATCAGAGGGCTCATTACCAGTCCGAACCGACTCCTGAGTTCCAGCGGAGAGCCGCCATCAGCCACTTTGCGGCAAAGGCCCAAATCACAGGAAAGCGGGCCTGATTTGACAGAAGCAGCAGCCATATATTTTTGCTCTTGGAGGTGTAACCATGGTAATGAGAGCAGACAAAAAACGTTCCTTAACACTGGTGATGCTCAAATGCACACAGCACTTTGGGGTAGTGGAAATGGGGTTTAATTTTAGAATCTGAGCATGGCTTCAGGGAACAAAGGGCATTAGAACCGGGCCTGTCAAAGACCTGCAACAGCTTCCTCTCCTTCCAGGAGCGCACATCCTGTTGCAGGCAGAGTTTGCATCCATCTGTTGGGGTGTTTGCTTTGTTCATGACATTCTTCTACCTGGTGCAGCTGCTGTGATGGGGATGTGCCTTTAGAAAGTCGCTCTGTTGTGACTGTTTTGAGGAGCAATAAAAACTGAGCTCAAGAAGATGCAGCTGCAGTAATCATTCTGCATTCAACCTACCTGTCAATATCCTCGGCACAATCTTTATAGGATAGGTGTCAGTGTTATTCCCATTTTACAGATGAGGAGACTGAGGTGCAGAGGTGATGTGACCTTTGATAAGTGAGCTGGTAGGAGAGTCTGAACTCTTCCATGATGTCGTGGGAGACAAAGGTTCCCTGACAGATCTGTGATAGACCTTTGGAATATTTAAGTTGGTGCTGGAAAGGCCCTTCTCTGCTCCCTGGAAATGCAAGTCTGTTGTTACTGTTTCTGAGTGCAGATGTGTGTCCTCCCAGAGTCCCAGGGCTGAAGGAGAGGGAGATGAAAGGGAAATTTTAACCCTTGACAGAGGTAGGAAGTGCACGTAAAACCAATCTAATTTCTCTGAAAGCAATTTTCCAGTATGTATTCAGAGCCTTTCAAATGTCCACATGTGCAATCCACTACTTCAGCTGTTACGGATCAGCCTAAGAGAATAACCAAAGTTTAAGAAGGTTTTTCTAACAATATGGAAACCACAGATTTTCCATATTTTCAAATTACATAGGAAATTTTCAAAATAGCCTATACAATCAAGGATCGGAGCTCACTCAAGAAAATAAATCTATGAAGTAGAAAAATACAGAGCTAAAGATCTTATTTTCAAGAAATTTTTAGTGATGTGGGGAAATATTTTTGATATAATGCTGCCTGGAAAAATCAGGAAATAAAATTATTTGCAGCATCATCTCATCTATTTTTGTGTAGCTATTTTATAAATATTTCATAGAGATGGAAATTAAATTAGGGGGTATTTTAATTTTTTTCTCTATATTTTCCTAATCTTTATAATAAGCAAAATCTCTTGCAAAACAAGTTTTGCTAACAGAAGATATAATAATAATAAAAGGACTGCTTTTTTTATTAAGTACTTATAATATGCTTGGCAATTTGAGAAAGTGATTTATCTATATTTAAAGTACTCTTCCTTACAAAGCCTGGCAAGAGAATTTTTATCAAAAGGAAACTGAGAAACTGACTTACCGATGATTTGCTAAATGAGTGAATTACAAAAGCCAACAAATTGTAAGCATTTGTTACCTGCTCAAGAAATTGTGCATCGGAGAAGGAAATGGCAACCCACTCCAGTATTCTTGCCTGGAGAATTCCAGGGATGGGGGAGCCTGGTGGGCTGCCGTCTATGGGGTTGCACAGAGTCGGATACGACTGAAGTGACTTAGCAGCAGCAGCAGCAAGAAATTAAATGCAGTTCATTTAGCTGCAGGAGAGGGTTGAGAGATTCACAGGAAGTAAAGACTCAAAACTGAATGAAGCCAGAACCCAGAAAGCCTGGAATGCCATGCTAGGGAGGGAGACTCTATTTTACAGGTAATGTGGAACCAGTTGTGCAGGTTAGGAAGGAAAGAAAGGGAAGGAAAGAGAGAGCAAAGGAAGGAAGGAAGGGGAGAAGGAAGCAAGGAAGGAAAAACAGTAACAGAGATGTGTGTGGGTGGGGGTGTGTGTCTGGTGAATTCCCAAAGAGTGGTGTTCAGAAAGATTTATGAACATTGCATATCTATTCCAGCCTTTGTTAAGCACTGTGTCTCCACACACTGTCACCAACATAAACACAATTTTGGAGCATGTTCTTGGAGTTATCCTGGATGGAAAAGCAGAAGTAACCCAGCCTTCTGGGGTACCTGAAAGTAGAGAGACACACTGAACATGGAATGATGTTTAAAATTCTTTTTCTCTGCTCCTTCTTGAGGCACCTTGTGCCACAGAGTCTCCATCATCCTATGTGACTAATTGCATCATCTTCACCTTCGACTCTAGGGTTCGGTTCATACGACAAACCTCGCTCACGTGCCCTTGCTGTCAGCCTGAGGGCTACCGCTTCTCCAGCCTGCACACTCGAGGCCACATGCATGTGAGTGTCTGTAACGTGCCGAGCTCTCTCTCTATTACTGTGTCACTCAGCCTTGTCACTCACTAATCCCAGCACCAACAGCACTTCAAACTTCCCGACTGGAGACTGGAACATCAGTCAGATCCACAATCCTGACCGATCAGAACTCTTTGAGGTTGTGCATTTGAATCATTTTATTTTCATCAAGGTACGCGCTTCTATAAATATTTGTCCATATTGATGCTTTCATATCACATACTCCATGTCAGGCACAGGTCTCAAGACTTAACTTGTATTAACACCAACAATCCTTCAAGGCAGGAGTTATCTGCATGTTACACCCAAGAGGGCTTTCCTGACTCACCTGAGATCCTGCCATTGACTAGATGCAGCCAGGATTTGAACCACAGTTTTGGTTTCTAAGTCAGTGTTTTTGATCAAGCTGCTGCTCACCTTCAGAACAGCACATATTCTGAAACCAGTGGCATAGGAAATCATTATTAAAATGCAATCACAATGAGCCGATAGTTTGTTACCCATGGTGCTTCAACCCTCGAGCTTTTGATGTAAATTTCTGACAGATTCTAAGGGGATGGATGAACGGTTAATTACTAGATTTAATGCTTATTCTCCCCCTTTGTTTCTCTGCTACTTAAAAGACCCCACATTTTCCCTTTTGTTCTTTTTTTTTTGGGTAAATTTTCTGCTGATAATATCACTCGTACCCATAGTTTCACCACTTAGCTCCTTGTTGATGGGTTCCCTTTCCAGCTTTGAATTTTCTCCCACGGTCCAGATCTAAACACCCAGCACCATACTCAACATTTCCTCCTGCGTGTTGTGCAGAGACCCCAAGCTCAGTGAACCCCAAAGAGGACTCAGTGCCTCACTTTCCTGTCTCGTCACTGGCACCGCCACTGCACTCTTGCCCACGCAACGATCCCAGAGTCAGCATACCAGGCTTCCCTGTCCATCACCCGCTCCCGAAGCTTGCTCACACTCATGTCCTTTGCGTCAGCAATGCCATCCAACCATCTCATCCTCTGTCGCCCCCTTCTCCTTTTGCCTTCAATCTTTCCCAGCATCAGGGTCTTTTCCAATGAGTTGGCTCTTTGCATCAGGTGGAGCTTCAGCTTCAGTATCAGTCCTTCCAATGAATATTCAGGGTTGATTTCCTTTAGAGTTGACTGGTTTGATTTTCTTACTGTCCAAGGGACTCTCGAGAGTCTTCTCCAGCACCAGAATTCGAAAACATCAAGTCTTTGGCGCTCAGCCTTCTTTATGGTCCAACTCTTGCAAGAAAAACCATAGCTTTGACTATATGGACATTTGTGGGCAAAGTGATGTCTCTGCTTAGCCATCCTTCAAGATACATGTAAACATCTCTTCTTCATGGAACTGTAACTTTTGTTTTTACCGTAACTTCTTGGCTTTCCAGATCACTTAGCTGTTTTTTTATCCCCTTCATATGGCAGTTAATACTACTTTTGTCAGCCTTTGTATGTCCTAATTCCTCCTGCTAGACCAGGAACTCTGGATCAAGTCTGTTTCATCTTTTGTTTTCAGTCCAGAATAAGCGTTGCTACCAAAGTTCTCATTGAAGGCAGTTGAGTAAATGAACAAGTGAACAGAATCTGCTTCAAATGATGTGTTAGATGGTATAAAAAATGGCCACAGTAACTTCCTTCTTGGAGTTGTTTTCCCCACACTGACACTGGACTTGTCTATGTGATCTGCTTTGGCCAGTGGAGTAATAGTGAGCATGACACAAGCAGAGACTTAAGCGTGCCTGGTCCTCCCTCTCCTGTTGCCCTTGCAACTCTGACCATCATAGGAGGGGCTCAAGCTGTCATTCTGGGTGCTGAAACAGCTAAAAAGAAGAATCAGAAACTCCCACTTGCCAGCTGACCAAGGCACTCAAGAGCACCCAGGGGAGGTCAGCTGAGCTGGCATAGACATGAAGAATACAGAATAATACAATGAATAAAAGCTCCGCTTTTAAACTACTTAGTTTTTTTCTTTTTCATACAGTGAAAGCTAATTCACTGAATACCCATGGATTGCTAATTTTCAAAGAATAGCAGCCGAGTGAGTAGTACTATATACCTAAACTTTTTTTTTTTTTTTTTTGCCCCTGGTGTAATAATAATTGGGCTTACCAGGTGAAGCTAGTGGTAAAGATTCCCTGGTCGCCAGTGTAGGAGACATAAGAGACACAGGTTCAGTCCCTGGGTTGGGAAGATCCCCGGGAGGAGGGGATGGCCAGCCACTGACCAGTAGTACTCTTCCTTAGAGAATCCCATGGGCAGAGGAGCGTGCTGGGCTGCAGTCTTCATAGGGTTGCACAGAGTCAGACAGGAGGGAAGCAACTTCCCACACATGCATCATAATAATAAAGCTCTCTAGTCAAGAGGACTTTCTAGTTCAGAAGTGGAAGTTCTGTCATACACTAGCTGTGTGACACTGAACAAGTTACTTCATCTCTCAGATAATGGCACCTGCCTTTGAGGGTTGTCAAAAGAATTTAATGGAATTGTGTTTATAAAGCAATGAATACAGACTCCCACAGGGGATGAACTTGATATAGGTTGGTTATTCCTCTTGGTTGGTCTAGGACTTGAAAAGGCAGCTCTGACTCTCCTCCCCCAAGTAAATGCCTCTGTTTTCATCTCTGTCTTTATCTCTGTCTCTCATCTTCCCAGAACAGTCAGTTCTTTGCTATTTAAATTTATTTACCAAACTGACTAATCCAGTCAGTACCAAATCCTCCTCAAATTAAGTCTTAGACTGGTTTCTGGGGAGTTAATTACTTACACGACTGTATAAGTCAGATCTGGAATTTCTAAACTAATATGTGCTCTGTTCAATGAATACGTCCCATCCTTAAGACCAGAAAATAAATAAAATAGCAACCAGATAGGAGGACAATCTAATTATTCTCCCTGTGGGGTTCCCTCTCACCACATCCTCCAAGGATCCATAAAATGTCTTAGATGAAAGGATTCTTGACTCTTCCTTTGTTATAATTTTCAGGCAGTTTGAACATTCCTGGGGTGCTGAGGGCAACTCTTCACCAACTATTTAATACTTATTATTTATTGATTAATTAGCCATGGTCTGTGCCCTTACTGTGCTTTTCCTCCATGAAGAGGTAAGAATACAAGCGACTACTGTACCAGCAGGGATATGCTGATGGTCACACATCAGAACATTAAGCATACAGTGTATTCCAGGCACCAGGTTAAGCATGTACTATGTTTTAATGACCCAGGAAAATTTTAAATAGTGACCACCTCATCTGAAATTGACCCCCTCTCCCACCCTCCTCTGCCCAAGCTATGTTGGCCATGTCCCCTGCCTTTTTTCTCTGAATCATTTATGGTCCTCTGAATTTATTCACCCATGTTTAGTGCTTTATTGTCATACGAGGCTTCCCTGGTAGCTCAGTTGGCAAAGAATCCACCTGTAATACAGGGGATCCTGGTTCAATTCCTGGGCCAGGAAGATCCCCTGGAGAAAGGATAAGCTACCCACTCCAGTGTTCCTGGGTTTCCCTTGTGGCTTAGCTGGCAAAGAATCCTCCAGCAATGTGGGAGACTTGGGTTTGATCTCTGGGTTGGGAAGCTCCTGGAGAAAGGAAAGGCTACCCACTCCAGTATTCTGGTCTGGAGAATTCCATGAACTATACAGAGTCTCAAAGAGTCAGACTCGACCAAACAACTTTCACTTTCACTTTTCACTTATTATCATCCTCTCCATGAGATTATATAAGTTCCACAAGGGAAGGAGCTTAGTTTGCCTTGTCTGTTGCTGCCCGGAACAATACACAGAGGGCTCTCTCTGGCTAAATGGTGTGGAGTGGGCATCAGAGCAATGGGTCAGTGGTTTGTTTCTCTCACCAAATGAAGGAGAAGTTCTCCGAAACTGGTTCCATTTTGTCTCTGTAATACGAGCTCCCAGCACTGTGCCAGAGACTCCATTAATATTTGATGTCTTGAAACTCTGCTGAAAGATACTAATATCCATTAAAAATAGGCAATTTCAAATATCTGAGTTTTCCAGAATATTGAGGCAACCCAGCAATCACATTCCTTTGAATGGACATTTTTAAGAAGCAACTGCACTGACAATTAAATAGATGTAAAAATGGTCTTTTCATTCACTTATCTGTATTCTCTAAATAACTGGGGTTGGTATAACCTAATTTTGTTAACTCAGGGTTGTCACTGAAGGTACATTTCTCAGACATTTTCATATTATGCTGCATTTAACAATTGCCATGTCTTCCTTCTCTAAGCTTTTGGAAGGCAAATCATGTCCAATTGATCTTTAGATCTTTAATGACGAGCTCAGTGCTTTGCTTCCAGTAGATATCAGTAAATGTTAAGTTGAATGAATGAATATATGGATGAGTGTTCCTACCACCCTGTGCTGTGACCAGTGATGCCCTCAAGGACAGTCCAGGGTGTTGGCTAGCTGACTTGCATGTGTTAGCTCCGAGTGATCCAGGTGGCCTTTGAATTATAGACTTGTTAGTTTATTCAAGTTTATAATTACTGTGTGTCCAGCTGATGGTTTTTCTCCCTTTTCCCCTCATGACTCCAGTTATACCTTATTTCTGTTCAGTTTGTTTATCTGCTAGGGGTAACAATGAAACTATTTAACAGTGTATCCTGCCACAGAATTTTTTTCCTTTCTCTCTGCTTCTTGTCTCTTGTGGGTAGAAGAGCACAAGTTTGTGAGCTTTGGTGGCACATTAAAGGAAACTGCATATTCTTGGAACCTATTCCCAAGAAGAGGTGGTTCTGTATTTTCACCCGTTAAATCTGGTTGGTCTTGGTTATTGTTTAGACCAAAAGAACGTGGTGGAGCTGGCTTTGTCATTTTCCAGGAACAGGCCTAGAAGACTGGCAACATCTTTTCCCTGTGGTTTGGGGACTCTCTCTAGAAACCCTGAGACATCAGGCAACAAGTCCACCTATCCTGCAGGAGGGACACTGGGAAATTCTTTGAGGTTGCATGGAGGAGAAGACGGCCCATGCTGAGCTCAGCCTGTCAACAGGCCCACCAAGGATCCAGGCAGAATGAGACCTGTCCTGGATCTGCAGTGCAGGGTAACTCCTAGCTGAGCACTTCCCAGTGAGACTGGTGGAGGCCACAGAGAGAAGAATTGATCTGTTACATCCCATCAGGATGCTTGACCCATAAAATTCATGGGATATGATTAAACAATTATTGTTTTAAGTACTCAAGTACTGGGCTAGTTTCTTATGCAATGATAGGAAAGCAAAACAGTATTAGTTATAAAATAAGATTAAATGACTTTCAAATGATCACTTAAGAATAAAATATGCTAAGTAAAGTACATGGAATTTGGGACTCACTTTGCACTTCTTCAGAAACTGCGGTTGTTTCTTTCCTGAAGGTGGTGAGCTTGTGGGAACCCTGAGCTCCATAAACAAGAAAGCCTAGTCTTTAAAAATGAACAAAATCTGAAATATTTGGCTATCAAAGAGTACATGAGCCATACTGACAAGCTTTTATGGAATATCTACATTTCTTGTGCTGCACTGTTTTGAGAGTTCAGAGACTAAATAAAGCAAAGAAATGATAGCAGATGTGTCCAGTTGACTAAAAACCTTCTTTCTAATGTGTACAAGTCTCCTACTGCTAAGTATAAGATAGATTGGGGGTACAAAATGAACAACATAAACCCCTTCAATTGACTTCCATGTATGGTGGCCTGAGCTTCCCTGGTGGCTCAGATGGCAAAGCATCTGTCTGCAATCAGGAGACCTGGGTTTGATCCCTGGGTCGGGAAGATTCCCTGGAGAAGGAAATGGTAAACCACTCCAGTATTCTTGCCTGGAGAATCCCATGGACAGAGGAGCTTGGGAGGCTACATTGCTTGGGGTTGCAAAGAGTCAGACACGACTGAGCGACTTCACTTTCACTTTCTTTACGGTGGCCTGGACATCCACGGTGCTTTTATATTAAATATACTACTTGGTCCTTATAAGAGCCCTGTGTGATTATCAGGGCAACCATTATTTCACAATTTGCTGTTCAGTTGCTAAGTCGTGTCTGACTCTTTGTGATCCCATGGACTGTAGCCAGCCAGGCTCCTCTGTCCATGGAATTCTCCAGGCCAGAATACTAGAGTGAGTTGCCATTCCCTTCTCCAGGGGATCTTCCCCACCCAGGGATCAAACCTAGGTCTCCTGATTGCAGGTGGATTCTTTACCAGCTGAGCCACTAGGATTGGTTGATTTACTAAGTGTGGGGTCCTTGGCAGGTAGTCATCATTCAGTGAACCTCAGGCATTGCTTCCAATCTCTATTCCAGACTGAAAGAGAGCAAATGGAGTTTTTAGCAAAATCCCTTAGAGCTTTCTCCTGAAAGTCAATATCTTAATAAAGGAAAAGGAAAAATGAAGTATAAGATCACCAATGCGAACACTGCACACAAGGGAGAGTATTCTCCTGTAAAGTGTTAACTTTCACAGGAAACTCTATTATATCAGCTACAGGACCTGTAACCATTTGCGGGGGCAGAAACTATTATTCATCAATGTCACTGTCATCAAATGAAATGTAATTGCTTGCAGAGACACAGTGTGGCCTGAGGAAGCTTGTAAAGAACCTGTAATTGGTGCCCTGCTGCTCAAAGGGGCAAGAAAGTCTATGCTGTTGGCAGGAGATTCCGGCTGCAGGGTTTATTCCTGATTCTCCTGGACCTGGGAATGTCTGACCAAGGCAGTCCTCTGCCCTCTTGTTCAGCAACTTCCAGGCTGTGAGACAGGGACATGTTCCTCTGACATGTGCACCCAGCCCCGAACAAGGACGCTGTCAGCTCCTACGAAGCTGGAGGGAGTTACTTTATCTGTGATCTTGGCGCCAGAGTGGCTAAACAGACCCCTGTCTACCCAGCTCAGGAAGTTAGATCCATGCCTCTTCTGTCTTGCCGTCTTTGTCTTTTCTGGAATAGATCCCTGAGCTCACTCCAGCAAGACAGCACAAGCTGGTGGGCTGCACCCAGCTACCTCGGCAAACCTGTCAAAACCAGCCATGTGTGGCCACCGCAGGCCAGAGAAGGTTAGTGCTAAAATCTGGGACACTCTGCATTAGAAAAGCTGTATTTCAGGATAAAAGAGCACAAAGTACTCTTTAATGCTCCCTTCTGGTGAATTTTGATTTTTGCTTTATTTAACTACCATGCGTGCCTGTGTGCATGCTATGTCGCTTCAGTCATGTCCACTGTTTGCAACCCTATAGACTGCAGCCCACTGTGAGAATTATCAAATCTTTTTCTTATAAATTAAAACAAACAAAAAACCTCAGGCTAACTTAACCAGCCTGGCCCACACCCATGAAGTTCTTAGCCCTAAAAAGCCTTGAATGCCAGGCTGAGGGTTTAGGTTGCCCTTAAGTCACACTGATTACTTTTGACTCACGCTCCTTGTCAATTGTTCATGCTCTCACTGATTCATTCATTCACTCAGTGCATGTTTTGAAGATTTACTCTGAGCCAGATGCTGTGCTTAGTCCTGATGACCTGAAGATGAATAAACTGGAGTTCCTACCTGGAAAGGCATCCACAGTACGATGGGAAAATAATCACGCTTGCTGTGTTTGGTTGGCTGTGGACAATATGTCCTCATAGCATTTCATCCATGTCAGATTTCCTCAGAGACACTGGAGGGCGCTGGTGTGAGTCCACACCTCTTCTGGGCTGTGGGGTAGATCCTTCCTGCTTGGTTAAGAGCTCAGATCAATCATGAACGTGCCTTTAGGAAGAGCCAGCAGGCAGGCTGAGCATAAACTTTTGAGGCTTCATACCGGAGTTCAGCAAACCCCAGCGGAACCAGAGCTTCTCATGCTGAAGTTCCTTCCTGGGGCTCCAGCTCCTTCTCAAGTCTTGGCCTGCAGGGGGCGAGACGGGGAAGAAGAGAGACCGAGGTGGGGAGAGGACAGATGTTGAGTCTCTCAGTCGTGTCTGACTCTTTGCAATTCCATGGACTCTAGTCCACCAGATTCCTCTGTCTATGGGATTTTCCAGGCAAGTAATATTGGAGTGGCTTGCTGTTTCCTCCTCCAGGGAATCTTCCCTACCCAAGGATTGAACCTGTGCCTCCAGCATTGGCAGGCAGACTTTTTTTTTTTTTTTTTTTTTTTTTTACCACTGAGCCACTGAGGGAGAGAAAAGGGAGAGGAAAGGAAGGGAAGAAAAGGGAGACTAAGGCAGTGGAGAGGAGAGATCTCCATAGAGTCGCTCTGTGGCCTGGCTGAGTCCTCTAATGAAGTTATCGCTGCCACACTTATTTCCCAATACGCCCTGTTGCAGGTCTGTAATAATAATCTCTTTCATGTATAAATACTGTTTACTCATCACTTATAAATACTGTTTATTTATGGAATAATCTGGGTAGGGAGACACTCTGGGGACAGAACTTCATCATGTAATAAGCACTGCTTTATGCATGAAGGATTTATGAAGGTATCTACATGGCTTTAGTAAGAACAATGCAGAAGTAAATATCTTCAAGCTAACACAGACTCACTAATTTGAGTAAGTAAATTTTTTTTTTATGCCATTGCGTTGGGGAAATCAAGATGATAAGCCCCCTACAGGGGCTCACCGTCTAGTGAAACAGTCAAGTAAATGGGCCATGGTGCTTCAGGATGGCAAGTGCCAAGCCTGTAAGCCAGAGTGAGTCCTGGGGGCACAGGGAGGTCAAGATGTCTGAGCTGAGAAGAGAAGGCTCATTGGTCATCACCCATGTAAACACTGCAAGGGGTCAGCATGTGCAATGGCCAGGAGACAAGGTCTGTCCTGGGGTCTGTCAATGGAGTAGAATGGTGCCCAAATTTTTGGCACCAGGGATCGATTTCACAGAAGACAGTTTTCCAAAGACTGGGGTGGGGTGGGGCGATGGTTTCAGGATGATTCAAGTGCATTACACTTACTGTGCACTTTATTTTTATTATTATTACATCAGCTCCATCTAGATCATCAGGCTTGAGATCTCAGAAGCTGGGGTCCCCGGAGTAGAGGGTGGATGGAGTGCCTATAGGAGATGAAATCAGAGTGATAAGGGCCAGAGGACACAGCTCTGCAGACTCATCTACCTTACAGGAGCTCCCTTGCTGAAAGCCTTCTAAAAATTCCTTACACTTGGCAATTTTCCTTAGACCTGCCTGATCTCTCTGCCTCCCTCTTCTTTCTTCCCTTCTTTCCTCTAATTTTTTTAATCTCATTTGTTCCAGAAAACTAACCCTAAAAGTGGCCCCTGCAAAGGTTGGGGTAATGGATCCTTCAGTTAAAATAAAGAGCTTCAGTTACACTAAATTTTTTTCATGACTGAAGTGGTCATGTCTCCTCTGTGGGCTTCAGTTTCCCTGCGTGGAATCCATGGGAGGGAGGGCTTGATGAGTTTATTCTAATTGCCCTTTTCAGTTTAGTTCAGTTCAGTCACTCAGTCATTTCTTTGCGACCCCATGGATTGCAGCACGCCAGGCCTCCCTGTCCATCACCAGCTCCTGGCGTTTACTCAAACCCATGTCCATTGAGTTGGTGATGCCATCCAACCATCTCATCCCCTTCTCCTCCCGCCTTCAATCTTTTCCAGCATTATAGACCTAAATATTTTTCATTTTTCTCATTACAACTTAAATCTGTTAGAAAAGGATTTAGGTCTCAGAGTGTTGGCAGAGGGTTTGTTGAATAGTTATTCAACTTGAAGTGAAGTCGCTCAGTCGTGTCTGACTCTTTGCGACCCCATAGACTGTAGCCTATCAGGCTCCTCAGTCCATTGGATTTTCCAGGCAAGAGTGCTGGAGTGGATTGCCATTTCTTTTTCCAGGGGATCTTCCTGACCCAGGAATCGAATCCGGGTCTCCCGCATTGCAGGCAGACGCTGTACCGTCTGAGCCACCAGGGAAGCAGAGAGAAGGTGCATTTTGGTTTTCATAGTCTCGTTAAGGAGAGGGTGGAGGGGGAGGAAGAGGGTGGTCCCTGACCCTGTCTCCTCCTGACCCAGGCTTCGCGGAACCCTTGCATGTCCAGTTATCACAGTATCCACGCCACAGTATCTACTCTCCAGTCTCAGTGCTGGAGATCAGCCTCTGAAGTCTGCAGAATCAGGCTTTCTCCACACATTTCATCTTTTTGAAGTCTAATATTTCCATATACTGTCTCCCTACTCTTTTGGAATCCATAATTTTAGCCATTTATTATTGAAAACCTGAACAAACTTTTGTCTAGCCCAGTAAGTGCCTACTTTGTGTCATGCTCTTGTTGATTCTGAATACACTATCTTGCCTATTCTCTACCATGTTATTCTTACCCTCATTCTGGACACAAAGAAAACAGTTTCTCAAAAAGGTGAGGTCAGAGAACTGTAAGGACAGGAATGCGGATTTGATATGAAATTGCTTTGACTCCAAAGCCCCTGTTTTTCCATCTGAATCATTCCCCACTCCACTTCACCCCAGCAGACACCAGAACCCCTGCTTCCCCCTTGCTTCTTAGAGAAACCATGTCCTTTAACTGATGGAGAATGAAGCTCCTTGAAAGAAAGAGACAGAATCAAGTTTGAAGAACATGCCAGAACCACTTCAGAACAGGAGCCAAGATTCTTCCTACCCAAGAAGTGACAAACAGCTGGTGTTCAGTTTCATGAGAATTGTGCAGTTCTCTGAAGCTTCTTGGTTATATTGAAAAACTAGCAACTTCTTCATTGTAACTTCCTGGGGGCAAAGACTGAACTTCAGTGAAGCTTCTCCTTCTGTGACATGAACTCATGAATAAAAATGGGAATTAAATTACCTCTGGAGGATTAGCTGTGCTTTATGGCGTAAATCTGTTTTCTATGAAGTTCTTGAAGGAAGACCATCAAGTAAAAAAGCATCTGCCTGTCATCGCTTTTTCAGCTTTTTAAGCTGAGTTAATGGTAAGCAGTAAGAATATTCTCATTTTTAGAAACAAAAAGATATTTTGTTTTAAATCCCAGCTCAGCCACGTTTTCATTGTGTAATCTTGTGGTTGTGCGTAGCATAAACCGTCTGAACCTTAATTTCTTAAACTATAAAATAGTAGCAATAATCACTACCTAATTTTGAATTAGTCATCAAAATAGAAAAATGACTATGAAATATCATATTGGAGGGAATTATTATTGATACTGTCGGTCAAGAATACTGGAATGTGTTGCCATTCCCTTCCCCAGGGGATCTTTCTGACCCAGCTATTGAACCTGGGTCTCCTGCATTGTCAGCAGATTATTTACTGTCTGAGCCACCAGGGAAGCCCTAATAGAGTATACAAAACATTATAACTTTGAGTATGTTAAGCCAGCAAAATAAATGTGAAGCAAAACCCCTATCTCATGGCTGTTCCACGGTGCATGGTGGCCAGGATGGGGGGCACACCACGGTTATTAGTTCTGTATTCCATAAATTGTCATCAAGATACCACTCTGTGTCTGTTACTCAAATACGAACTAGTCAACATGTCAAATATCTAAATACTGAAAGGCAGAAGAGAATATGTATAGCCCAGCCCTCTTAATGCTACCCTGTTGACTCAGAGTGAAAGAATCTGCCTGCAATGCAGGAGACCTGGGTTCGATCCCTGAGTTGGGAAGATCCCCTAGAGAAGGAAATGGCCAACCACTCCAGTATTCTGGCCTGGAGAATTCCATCGACAGAGGAATTAAGCAGGCTACAGTCCATGGGATCGCTAAGAGTGGGACACGACTAAGTGACTTTGACTTCACTTAACCTCCTTAATACTAGTTATTTCCTGACACTATTGCTTTGCTCAAGACTGATAATAATTTATCAGTCAACACTTTTGAAAGGGGGGAAGAAGAGGAAGAGATGGTTAGATAGCATCATCAATTCAATGGACAAAAATCTGCGCAAACTACGGGAGATAGTGGAGGACAGAGGAACCTGGTATGCTTTAGTCCATGGGATTGCAAAGAGTTGGACAGTAACGACTGAACAGCAACAACCCTTTGAAAGCAGTCATTGAGATAGCAGCTAAGTCTCTTGTTTGTACCTGTTTCTTCCTGGATATCTTTGTCATCTTCAGGAATCTCATGGGAGACCTTGCCATATGTTTGGCTGTTGATCAGACCCACATACCTGCTCTCGTTCCCTATCTATTTATGTGACTTGCCATGAGTGGTCCTGCAATGGCTTCCAGGGGTTGCTGTTTTACCTTCTAGTGAAAGAAAGCGGAAGTCACTCAGTCGTCTCTGACTCTTTGTGACCCCATGACTAAATTCTCCAGAATTCTCCAGAATACAGGCGTGTGTAGCCTTTCCCTTGTCTAGGGATCTTCCCAACTCAGATATCAAACCCAAGTCTCCCACATTGCAGGTGGATTCTTTACCAGCTGAGCCACAAGGGAAGACCTGTTTTACCTTCAAGGTGCTCACAAACCATCTCTTTAACAACCTGCAGAACCTTGAGCTAATATCAAATGATAAAGATACACTTGCACCCTAAACTTGCTCCTTTTTCAACCTCTTGATGGTATTTGACCATTTAATTGGTATCAAGGGATAATCTCAGAGGCTGTACTCAGTATCTCAATCATATCTGACTCTTTGCAACCCCATGGACTATAGCCCACCAGGCTCTTCCTGTCCATTGAATTTCCCAGGCAAGAATACTGGAGTGGGTTGCCATTCCCTACTCCAAGGGATCTTCCCAGCCCAAGGATTGAACCCACATCTCTCTGTTACCTGCATTGGCAGGCAGATTTTTTACACTGTGCCACCTGGGAAGTCCCCAATCTCAGAGGAGGTATCTGCAAAATGTTACTCATCTTCTCTCTCTCCATTCCTTGAAAGCTTCAGCGACAACTCTTTAGCTGCTCCATTTACCAATTCTCACTGTATCCTGGGAATACAAGATCTTTCAAGGTGTTCAGGAGCTGTGGCATAATATAAAATATATTTGGTATTTGTCCCTGGTTCCTAACACAGAGATTCAAAAACTCTTGTGATTTCCTGAATGATAGGAATTGTTTTGTTATTCATAATAAACCCCTTTTAGAGATCATCATAACGAGTGAAGCCAGCCAGACACAGAGAGACAAACATCATATGATATCACTTACATGTGCAATCTAAAAGAAAAGATGCAAATGAACTTATTTACAAAACAGAAATAGATCTACAGACATAGAAAACTAACTACCATTACCAAAAGGGGGAGTGTGGCGGCAGGGATAATTTAGGAGGCTGGAGTTAACATATATATGCTATTATATATAAAAATGATAACCAACAAGGACCTACTGTACAGCACAGGAAACTATACCCAATATTTTGTAATAACCTAAAGGGAAAAGAATCTGAAAATGTACATATATGTATGTATATATATATATATATATATAAGTATGTGAGTATGTATATGTATATATATATATGTATATGTACATTTATATACATGAATCAGTGTGCTGTATACCTGAAATGAAGACAACATTATAAGTCAACTATAAAAATAAAGCTAATAGACTTTTTTTTAAAGTAGTAAACCTCTTTTGATCATATGTGAGTTTATGCTAGTGAGGTGATTTTAGGGTGGGGCTCCTAGATAGCCTCAAGATGTGGTTGGTCACCAGAAGGACTAAATGACTAGAGGGTTGGAACTTTCAGTGCCTCCCATTGAAGGGGAAGGGGGAGAGGATGGTGGCTAGTGATTAAGCCTATAAACACAGTGAGGTCTGATGAAGTTCAGAATTGGGAAACACACCCATGTGCTGGGAAGGTGGCACACCCAACTCCATGCAGACAGAAGTACCAGCGCCTGGGGCTCTTCTAGACCTCATCCTCTGCACCACTTCATGGAATGCTCATCTGTATCCTTTATAATAGACCTTAAGTAAGGCTTCCCTGATGGCTCAGCTGGTAAAGAATTCTCCTGCACTGTGGGAGACCTGGGTTCAATCTGTGGCCTGGGAAGATCCCCTGGAGAAGGAAATGGCTACTCGCTCCAGTATTCTTGCCTGGAGAATTCTATGGACAGAGGAGCCTGGTGGGCTACAATTCATGGAGTTGAAAGAATCAGACATGACTGAGTGACTAATACTTTCGTACTTAAGTAGAAGGTCTTTCTGAGTACTGTGATCTATTATAGAAAATTATCAAATATGAGGAGGGGGTCATGAAGACTGCCAATGTGTAGCCAAGTTGCAGAATTGTGGGTAACCTATGGATCTGTTTCTTGGGGTTGACATCTGAAGTTGGGTAGTCTTGTAGAATGAGTCTAACTTGTCAGGGGTGTGCTGACTTCCCAGGATTTAATGTAACAGTACAGTTGGCTCGTGTAAGATACACAAGATATAGGTGGTGTCCACAGAGAATTGGTAGCTGGTGTTAGATAATTACCCCTGGTATCACCAAAGTCCCACCCACCTTTGATCTCACAAGCTCCATATTCATTTCTATGGCTCCCAAATCACCTAGTGTTCATTTTCCTTGACTAAAAAGACAGTCACAAAATAGAAGTCAAGTTGCTTACTTTGTTTGGGCTTCCCTGGTGGCTCAGACAGTAAAGACTCTGCCTGTAATGTGGGAGACCTGGGTTTGATCCCTGAGTTGGGAAGATCCCCTGGAGAAGGGAGCGGTTACCCACTCCAATATTCTGGCCTGGAGAATTCCATGGACAGAGGAGCTTCACAGTCTACAGTTCATGGGGTTGCAAACAGACACTACTGAGTGACTTTCACTTTCACTCTTCTGCTTTGCATACTTGATTCAGCCGAACAATGGCTCTGCCCCAAATTTGACCAGTTTCTTGCTGCTAATGAAAAGCACCAAGTCGTAATCCTTCATCATTTTTTGGAAGCATTCTTCCTTCTCTTAGAGGTTCTGTGTTCTGGATTCTGTTCTTACAGATTTTTGTTTACTTCTCAGATCTTTCTTCTGCTATGAACCTCCTATCCCCCATTCCCTAATAATATTTAGGGACTGTTATTCCCCTAAACTCCTTTTAAAAGGAAGTGGAACTCAGACTTACATACTTGTCTCACACAGCAATAGACTTAATGGCATCTGAAGCTCAGGTGAAGAGGAAGCTGAGAGATTCATCTAGTTTTAATATGAAATTCAATGAATTGCCATTTACAGTTTGAACTAAAAATTTCATTAAAAGAGGAAAGCATTATTTAATGGCTCCAGTGTATCAGGGTTTCTTTTATTAAAGTAGAGGAGCTTAAAAGTCAAGGGCTACACACTGAGAGGAAACATATTCACAAAAACAGCCCCTGGATGTGTTCCTGGGCCAGCACACATCATGATAAAAATTGTGGCTGTCAAGTGAAAAGTCCTTAATGAAAGAACCCTATCTCTCAGCTCTTGTTATTGCAATCTTTCCATCTTGATGCATTTTCATTGCCAGCCTGTCTCCTGATCTAATAAATAGGTTTCTCTCCTATCTGCTTTGTAATCAGGTTCCCTTGGACAAGAGGCAGAAGCAGGGTTGGCACTGCCTCAAAGGTCTCCTTTCTTTAAAATATTTCCATTTCTATAATCTTCTAATTCCTCACTCAACCACTCGTTCATCCACCAATTTCTTAATTAAGCATGTAGTAAATTTCTACTGAATTCCAGACACTGACCAATGTGAATGCAGCAGGGAATGAGTGTCTTTTCTCCAGTAATTGGCATAATTTGGGAGAAGGCAGACAGACCAATCCTGATGTACAATGCAGGGCTCTAAGTACCATGCCAGGATGGACAAGGTGCTCAAGGAGCACAGAATAAGGACCGCCCAAGTGTCTGTGTAAGCCAGGAAGCCATCTAAACTTAGGGTCTTCAAGGATAAGGAGTCCTAGGGATTGTGAATGGCATTAGAGGCAAAGGGAAAAACATGTGCAAAGGTACAATTCTGTGGGTATGTATGAAAGGTACGGGAGTCATGAGTAAGTGTAGATAAGGTAGATAGGATACAGGAAATGAATCATTATAATAGATGTAATGAAAATTAATGCTCAAAATTCTCCAAGCGAGGCTTCAATAGTACGTGAACTGAGAACTTAGATGTCCCAGTTGGTTTTAGAAAAGGCAGAGGAACCAGAGATTAAATTACCAATATCCACTGGATCATCAAAAAAAGCAAGAGAGTTCCAGAAAAACATCTACTTCTGCTTTATTGACTATGCCAAAGCCTTTGACTCTGTGGATCACAATAAACTGGAAAATTCTGAAAGAGACGGGAATACCAGACCACCTTACCTGCCTCCTGAGAAATCTGTATGCAGGTCAAGAAGCAACAGTTAGAACTGCACATGGAACAGCAGACTGGTTCCAAATTGGAAAACAGTACGTCACTCAGGGTGTATATTGTCACCCTACTTATTTAACTTATATTCAGAGTACATCTTGTGAAATGCCGGGCTGGGTGAAGCACAAGATGGAGTAAAAATTGCCAAGAGAAATATCAATAACCTCAGATATGCAGATGGCATCACCCTTATGGCAGAAAATGAAGAGGAACTAAAGAACCTCTTGATGAAAGTGAAAGGGGAAAGTGAAAAAGCTGGCTTGAAGCTCAGCATTCAAAAAGGAAGATCATGGCATCTGATCCCATCACTTCAAGGCAAATAGATGGGGAAATGATGGAGATGTAAGAAAACGCTGCGGGAAGAAAAAGCCACCTCTAGGACCCGTTAGTAAAAAGGCCTTTATTTGGGCGGGCGGTCGCTCCCGGGCAGAATCCCCAGGGGCAAGCGAGCAGGGGAACAAAGGGAGTCTGCGAGGCGGGGAGGGGTGCGGGAAAGTTTTATCTTGAGGACTGGTCTTTTTCCAAGGTCTTTTTCCCATTTAGGTAACATTTGTAGACTACAGCGGTGATTGGTGTCTATGGTTTCCGTGTTGTCCCTGATTGGATCGGGGCTTCAGGACTCGCCCGTCACGTACCGCACGTTCGGGGAGGACCTGGTGCTGCTGCTGGATCGGGGGCTTCAAGGCCGGCCCCCTTTCCGGCCATGTTCGGACAGCTCGCCCTTTCAGGAAACAGTGACAGATTTATTCTCTTGGGCTCCAAAATCATGGCAGATGGTGACTGAAGCTATGAAATTAAAAGACACTTGCTCCTTGGAAGAAAAGCTATGACCAATCTAGATAGCATATTAAAAGAACAGACATTACTTTGCCACAAAGGTCTGTCTAGTCTAAGCTATGTTTTTCTGGTAGTCATATATGGATGTGAGAGTTGGACTGTAAAGAAAGCTGAGTGCTGAAGAACTGATGCTTTTGAACTGTGGTGTTGGAGAAGACTTTTGAGAGTCCTTTGGACTGTAAGGAGATCCAACCAGTCAATCCTAAAGGAAATCAGTTCTGAATATTCATTGGAAGGACTGAGGCTGAAGCTGAAGCTCCACTACTTTGGCCATCTGGTGGGAAGAACTGACTCACTGGAAAAGACCCTGATGCTGGGAAAGATTGAAGGCAGGAGGAGAAGGGGACACCAGAGGATGAGATGGTTGGATGGCATCAGTGACGTGATGGATATGAGTCTGAGCAAGCTCCAGGAGTTGGTGAAGGACAGGGAAACCTGGTTGGGGTTGCCAAGAGTCAGACACAACTGAGCAACTGAACTGAAATGAATGAAAAAGACTGACAATATCCAGTGCTGGCAAGGACATAACAAAAGCAGAACTCTCTTATATTGCTGGCTGAAATATAAAATGCTAGGGCTACCTTGAAAAGCAGCTTCATGGTTTTGTTAAAAAATTATTTGCACATGCAATCTGATGCAGCAATTCCATTCCTAGCTATCTACCCTAAAGGAATGAAAACATGTCCACTCAAAGATTTTTGTACACGTATTCATAACATGTTTCATAAGAGAGCGATAAATTTGAATTGATAAACTGAATGGGTATGCCCAGATAATGACATGCTATTTGGAAATATAAAAGGACAAACTTCTGATACATGCTGTAAGTGGATAAACTTCAAAAGCATCCTGGCAAGTGAAAGACAATAGCGCAAATGACATGCAAAATTCCTATGAATTTTGCCAAAAATGGGCAAATTTACAGCGGCAGAATGCAGGGCTGTGGTTGCGAGAGCAAAGCAACGCACAGGAGGACCTAAGGTTGATTTTCAAGCTCCAAGTCCTCTGGGAAGACTGCCCCCTCCCTGATCTGCAACTCTACCCTCCTGAGGTCTCAAGAGGGGTAGGCTATGTATTAGTTTCCTTCAGCTGCTGTCACAAAATATCACAAATTAAGTCATTTAAAGTAATACCATTTATTTTCTCACAGTTGGAACCAGAAGGTTGAAATGAATCTGAAAGTCATCCCAGAGCTGGATCCTTCAGAAGCTCTGAAAGAGATCCTGTGTCCTTGCTTTCCCCAGTATTAGGAAGTTCCCTGCATTCCTCAGCTTGTGATAGACCGGCTTCCTTGGATCATGTCATCTGTCTTTCCTTCCTTTGCTTCTACTATCGTATTGCCATCTTCCTCTACTGTTGTAAAATCTCCTCCTGTTTCTCTCTTAAAATGATGCTTGTGATTACATAGGGCCCACCTGGATAATCCAGGGTAATCTCCCTACTCAAAATCCTTAACTTAATCACACCTGCTAAGTTTCTTTTTTCGTATAAGGTAACACGCACAGGTTTTGGATTTAGGATCTGAATATGTTTGGGGACCATTTTTCAGCCAACCACATGTTGGCATCACTCCCATGAGGACTTTAGGGAGCTCATACATCTCTGTAAACGTACCATCATCCACTAATTGTCACAGTATGATAGCATTAACTGCCAAAGAGGATTCGCAGGATGGAAAATGACAATGGTACATATCTACGGTACCACTGGTGCGTATAGTCAAAGCTATGACTTTTCCAGTAGTCATGTATGGATATGAGATTTGGATCATAAAGAAAGCTCAGTGCTGAAGAACTGATGCTTTTAAACTGTGTTGGGGAAAACTCTTGAGTCCCTTGGACTGCAGAGAGATGAAACCAGTTAATCCTAAAGAAAGTCACTCCTGAATATCCATTGGAAGACTGAGGCTGAAGCTGAAGCTCCACTACTTTGGCCACCTGATGCAAAGAACAACTCCTTGGAAAAGACCCTGATGCTGGGAAAGATTGAAGTCAGGAGGAGAAGGGGATGATAGCGGGTGAGATGGTTGGATGGCATCCCTAGTTTGATAGACATGAATCTGAGCAAGCTCCGGGAGTTGGTAATGGACAGGGAAGCCTGGTGTGCTGCAGTCCATGGGGTCGCTAAGAGTTGGACATGACTGAGCAACTGAAATGAACCGAAAGCATCTATGGATTACTGCAGGAAGTGGATGCACTAGAGCAATGCTATTCAGATAAGAACATGCCCCACAGGTAGAAGCTGCCTCTGGAGAAGGCAAGAATTAACTTCAATTGCCCTCTTTCTGTAGAGCCACACCAAAGGTGCTCACTCTCAGATCAGGAACCACTGATGAGAGCATGAGGTCCTTGAAACACAGGAGCCCAAAGTGTGGTCTTGGCCTCAGCCTGGCAGACATATTTTTGCTATTTTACCAGCCCTAAAATCACAGACCCCTGGCAACGGTGGTCACACCAAAACCAGCTGCACACTCTCTATTTTGCTATTATCAATAAGCGATGCTAATAAGCCAGTTAGAGCTGTTCCAAGATCATCTTGGACCCACGCTCACAGGGAATACAGTCAATTCATACAAGCTACATAGTGTGAAGGACATAATAAACATCTCAGGCTAATTCCAGACCTACTAGACTGAATCCTCAAACCACAGTCACCTGCTTCTATGTGAAAAATTCATAGGCAGCCTTCAAGATAAATCCCCAGATGAACTCTGGTGTTAAAATGGATTACCCATCTTCCCCTACAAGATCATCCAGAAGTAATACAAAATGACTGCCCACCCAGATGAGAAGGTTAAGCCACCAGATCAGCCATCATTCTACAGATTGTGACCCCATGTGGTTTGCACCTTTAGTAATCTAATTCAATTTCTCACCCTTTCCTAAACTCCCCCAAATTTTCTCTGCCCTCTGAGAGTTCACTGTCACCAGTAAATTTACCTCTATGCTAAATATCTCTCAGGACTACTCACTCTCTTATTGCACCTGAAATCTGGATATATCCAAAGGATTTTATGTCTAGCCTCTCAAGCGAGTGCTATTTTTTCTCTTATGTCGAGGTCCCACCATGGAGGTGGGTGGGTATGTTCTTAACTTTTCATTGCCATTTTTGAAAAAAATCTAGCTTCTTGTAACTATTTTCTATCTTACCCCCAGTTATTGTGTTCTTCCTTTGTTTGCTTCTATTTCTTGCTTCTACTTACTTGTTTCTATTTCTCCTTTTCCTATCCCTTGCCTGATCATCTGCACAAGCTCCAGTCCCACATTCTTTCCAAATCTCATGCCTTCAATTTCCTATTTGATATTTCTGCTTAGATTCAGGTTGGGCATCTCAAACTTAACTTGCCTAAACAGAACGCTTGCTAGCTCTCCCTGTCACTGTTTGTCCCTGAGATTTCCCCATCTCGGAATGTGCTATCACCATTTAACCAATTTCTTGGGCTAAAATCTCTGGAATCACCCTTGATTTCTACTCCTTACCTCGCATATCCAAAAGGAAGCACTGTTGGGTTTATTTCCAAATACATCCCATAAACACTGACTTTTTTTCAGTGCTTTCTCTTAAGTCCTACCCATCATCCTCTCTTGTCTATGTTTCCGCAGTGACATTCTTACAATGTTATTAGAGTGGCTCCCTTCTTGACCTCTGAGAATCAATTCTCCACATCCTTGGCAAAATTATTCTTCTAAAACTGAAATCAGATCATGCATTCTCCGCTCAAAATCCTCCCATGGATTCACATTACACTCAGAATAAAATCCAAATACATTCCTAAGGCCTACTAGTCACAATATGACCCCAAAACTTGTCTAAACTTACCAGGCTCATCTCTTGACATTTTTCCAGTACCCACTCCATTGGTCTCCTGGCTGTACCTTAAATATATCATGTATGCTCTTGGGACCTTCTAATTTTTTGTTCTCTCTTCATAGGATATTCTTCCTCCAGAGGTTTGAATGACTGAATCTCTCATTTCATCCAGATTTCTACTCACTTATCTGCTTAGAGAAGGCTTCCTCAGTCTTACCATGGAAAAGAGCTTGCCACCAACAATCTTAATATATTTTCTTCATAGCATCTGTCAAGATTTTATTTATTACATGTACATTTGCATACTTGATTTTTTGCACGTGTATATTATTTCCTTCTCTAAAATCTAGGTTCTACCTTCAGTACCTAGAAAACTTCCTGGTAGATGCTCAATCAGCATTTGTCAAAGGAAACAATAATAATATGAGTGTTAGAGAGTTCTCTGTATATTCTGGATAAAAATCGAATGCTAAAGATTATAAAACACGGAACATATTTTCCTAGACTGAGGTGTTTTTTTCATATTGATCATGGCATAATTTGAAATGTAGACATTCTGAATTTTAATTTGATCATATTATTCATCTTTGCCACCAAGGAGTTTATTCTTTTGGTGTTATTTAGCAATCCTTTTGGACTATACTGTATATTTAGACTGTGCTAAAGTCTCTGACTGTACGGATCACAACAAACTGTGGAAAATTCTTAAAGAAATGGGAATACCAGACCACCTTGCCTGCCTCCTGAGAAATCTGCATACAGGACAAGAAGCAACAGTTAGAACTGGACAAGGAACAATGGACTGGTTCCAAATTGGGAAAGGGGTACATCAAGGCTGTATATTGTCACCCTGTATATTTAACTCATATGCAGAATACATCATGCAAAATCCCGGGCTGGATGAAGCATAGGCTGGAATCAAGACTGCTGAGAGAAATATCAATAATCTCAGATATGCAGATGACACCACCCTTATGGCAGAAAGCAAAGAGGAACTGAAGAGCCTCTCGATGAAAGTGAAAGGGGAGAGTGAAAAAGCTGGCTTGAAACACAGCATTCAGAAAAGGAAAATCATGGCATCTGGTCCCATAACTTCATGGCAAATAGATGGGGAAAAAATGAAACAGTGACAGGCTTTATTTTCTTGGGCTCCAAAATCACTGCAGATGGTGACTGCAGTCATCAACTTAAAAGACGCTTGCTCCTTGGAAGGAAAGCTATGACAAACCTAAACAGCATATTAAAAAGCAGAGACATTACTTTGCTGACAAAAATCTGTATAGACAAAGCTATGGTTTTTCCAATAGTCACGTATGGATGTGAGAGTTGGACCATAAAGATGGCTGAGCGCCAAAGAATTGATGCTTTTGAGCTGTGGTATTGGCGAAGACTCTTGAGAGTCCCTTGGACTGCAAGATCAAACCAGTCAATCCTAAAGGAAATCAATCCTGAGTATTTATGAGAAGGACTGATGCTAAAGCTGATGCTCCAATACTTTGGTCACCTGATGTGAAGAGCCAATTTATTAGAAAAGACTATGATGCTGGGAAAGATTGAAGGCAGGAGGAGAAGGGGACAACAAAGAATGAGCCGGTTGGATGGCATCACCGATTCAATGGACGTGAGCTTGAGCAAGCTCCAGGACATGGTGAAGGACATGGAAGCCTGGTGTGCTGCAGTCCATGGGGTTAGAAAGAGTCGGACACCACTGAGCAACTGAACAACAACAACGGCAATCCTTTCCTTTATTAGGAATACCTTGCAATTTGGGTTTATATTTTGGAAGAATTACCCTGGGTGTTGCACCTATTTCTTCTAGTCTGAGTATATATAGAATAGAACCAGTGCTGTGTCACAGGGAAGTTGTTTTTTTTTTTTTGCTTCCAGTAAATCAGAATCAGCTGTTCGTATGTGGCCCTCACATATGCAACATACATGCATAAAAGTCAGAGGCAGTGGAGTACAATATTACAATACCAGCTAAAATTGGTTGGGTATTATCCTGTCCTGGCCAGTACCTAGATTCCATCAATAATCTTCACATCAACTCTATCTGATAGATATTCTTATTATCACTATTCTAAGAGAGAAGAAACTAAGGGTGAGAAAAGTTAAATGACTAGTCAGTGTTGTGTGTTAAGAAGCTGAGAAGTGAATCTGGCTACAGGCTGATAAAATCTAAGCTCTTAAACACCAAACCAAGATAGTGCTTTTGCAGAGCTCAGGAGCTCAGGTCTTGACCTAGACATTTATCATGGGTAAGTCACTTCTTATTTCTCAGTTAGTTTTCTTATTTGGAAAATGGAAATATCAAACTCTGTCTGTTGTAAATCACAAGGCTTTTATGAGGATTGAACCAAAATGATATGATGTACATTGTTGGACTTTAAAACTTAAAACTTATTAGATAAATGTTAGGTGTTTGTTAAAATTACAAAGGCACCAAATGTCCCTGAACAACATGGGGACTGTGGGCACTGAATCCCATGTCCAAAGTTGAAAATTCATGTACTGCTGTCTCTGCCTCAAAAACAAAGGAAGTGATAAACGACTCACCCAAGCATGAGAAGCAGAAGCAATTTGGATAGAATCAGCACTGAAACTCTAGTTCTTTTGAGTTCACATAATGGAATGGCTCATAGAACACAAACTTCTCACATTTAGTTAATGATCTGTAAAATAAAAGTACAAATATTTTTTATTGAAAAAAAAAATCCTGTGTAAGTGGACCCACACTGTTCAAACCAGCGATGTGCAAGAGTCAACTGCATAACTACACAGTAAGGCGGCTAAATTATAACAAAAGCACTAAAATGTACTGTTGTCTGACTCAAATGCATTACTCCGGAGGCTTATCCAGTGATCCTATTCGTCCAGTGATCCTACTTGTCCTTAGTAAATGTGTCTTTTTGAGTATGAGTGATCAGTAGGTAGACTGTAAGCCGTACATTGATTTGTGTTAAAATTTAACAAAGAGCTGAATGTTATTTAGAGTCAAGTCTGACAATCAATTGAGGACAAGCTAGCAGGAAGAAATAAATAACTTAAACAATGAAGCTACTTTTCTTGTGTGGCTTTTAAATAGGCTCCAAAGCATTTCTCTAAATGAATCCCAAATACTGAGTCTCAAAGAAAGTGCCAAAGTGAGTTCATTGCCTACCTTCCTCTCCTAAAGCCTAGCTTCTCCTGTGTCTGCATACCCCAGTGTCACGAGCCATTTAGTTCAACTCCCTTTCATGGCAGAAATCTCTTGGACACAGCTAGCTATCCAAGCCTCCCAGGTATGTCTCCACCTTGGTGAACAAGTCATCTCAAAAAACAGTCTGCTTCACCATGGGATAGGCTTGGCTGGCTAGAGAAGGCTCCCTTTCTTTATGTGAATATTTGTATCCTTGCAAGTTCCACAAATGCATTGAGGGAACAGAAATATCTTTTGGGAGTTCAAACTGCATAGAATTGAAATGGTGGGTTTTGACGTGAATTCAAATCCCAACTCTCCCGTTTTCTATTGTTGACCTTGGGCAATTTGTTGCTCTTCGATAAGCCTCAGTTTCTGCATCACCCCATGGAGGTGATGACAGAACCCATTTTATCAGGTGGTTATAAGTCTTCAACGGCTTCCCAAGTGGCTCAGTGGCAAAGAAATCTGCCTGCAGTGCAGGAGCCTCAGGAGACGTGGGTTTGACTCCTTTGTCAGGAAGATCCCCTGGAGAAGGGATTGGCAATCTACTCCAGTATTCTTGCCTAGAGAATCCCAAGGACAGAGGAGCCTGGGGGGTCGCAAAGTCCATGGGGTCACAATGAGTTGGACACGACTGAAGTGACTTAGCACGCACATACGTCTTCAAGGAGAGATTGCATAACCAGTCCTATGCTCGGTCATGTCTGACTCTCTGTGACCCAGTGGACTGTAGCCCACCAAGCTCCTTTGTTCATGGGATTCTCCAGGCAAGAATACTAGAGTGGGTTGCCATTTCCTCCTCTAGGGGATCTTCCTGACCCAGGGATCAAATCTGCATCTTCTGCATTGCAGGTGGATTCTTTACCACTGAGCTATCAGGGAAGCCCCATCCCAGTTCATGGACTCTTTCAATTCTAAGTGGTATCTAGTCACAATCATCTGTTTGGCCTGGTAGCTCAGGCGGTAAAGCGTCTGCCTGCAATGCAGGAGACCTGGGTTCGATTCCTGGGTTCTGGAAGATCCTCTGGAGAAGGAAATGGCAATTCTTTCCAGTCCTCTTGCCTGGAAAATCCCATGGGTGGAGGAGTCTGTTAGGCTACAGTCTATGGGGTCGCAAAGAGTCGGACACGACTGAGCGACTTCAATTTCACTTTCACTTTTGGCATTGGAAGAAGACAGCCTCTAACACTTTGCCCTGTAGGACTGGGTGTAGGGACATGGTCCTAGCTCAACAGCAATGTTAACACGTTTCCCTATTTTTAGGAACCCTTTACTGCCCTCTGCTGGAAAATTGCCATAATCACTATCAAAATCTGTAGGACAAACAATGAGCCACTTTCCGCTTTCCAGGGACTGCCCTTGCTGTAAAGCGCTTAAGGCATCGTGTCCAGCCTGCAGCAACCTCCCTGCGTACGTTAACAACTTTTCTTGCTCTACTTCTGTGCCTCCCAGTTGTGGGCATTGAACTAGAACTGTCTCTCTGTGGTCGGCTCAGGCAGTGACTTTGTTGCAGATGGCCAAAGAGGCTTTCTGTCAATCTCAGAAAGGTAAGAATCATTGGGAAGAACAAATCAGAGTAATCATTTTGGCCTGCAGTGTTTGTTTTAAATGAATAGAGGAAGAGCGATTTTTGCCTTCATTACCCCATCGGATCTGAAAATAAGGAATATATCGACCTTAAACATTAAGTTATTGAAAAGGGAACAATAAGAGCACAGAAACATGAAACGGAAAATGCTTTGGGAAGATCTTACTTAAACTGTAATGGGTTGTCAAGGGAAACTAATGGACCTGAATTATCAGATAATAGAGGCATTTTCTTTCAGTCCCACCTGTTGAAAGCGCATTGTATGTCAGGAACAATTTTAAGTGCTCTTCATACAAAGTATGCATTATCTTATTTGTGACTCATAATTCTTTCCTCTTCAGGTTTTCTCCTCCTCCATAAATGACCAGGTTATCCAATAAACAAGAACTCGGGGGTCATCTCAGAATTACCTTTCTCATTACCCTGATTGGCTTCCCAGGAGGCGCTAGTGGTAAAGAATCTGCCTGCCGAAACAGGAGACTTAGGACACGTGGATTTGATTTCTGGGTTGGCAAGATTCCCTGGAGAAGGGCATGGCAACCCACTCCAGTATTTTTGTCTGGAGAATCCCATGGACAGAGGGGCCTGGTGGGCTAGAGTCTATGGGGTCGCACAGAGTTGGACACAACTGAAGCGACTTAGCACAGCACAGCATGTACCCAGATTGATGTTTCATCAAGCCCTTTTCCATCCTCTACTCAAAATATATGACACATGCATGCATTTGTCTTCTTCACCAATGACACCTTCCTGGCTCAGGTCCCCATCTTCTCTCGCTAATCTGGAGTGATTTGCCCCCAGCTTATCTTTTGACTTCTACTCTTACTCTTTACAGTCCATACTCCAGACAGAAGCTAGATTGTGTGTGTGTGTGTGTGTGTGTGTGTGTGTGTGTGTGTGTTTTAATGTGCTCTGTCTTACTTGATGCTTCCGAAACACTGCACTTAGAAAAAAATCTAAACACTTCCAGATCTACCAGGACCTGTACTATCTGACTCTGATCCTCCTCTCAACTCACCTCTTAACTCTGCTTGACTACCCTCTTCAATTCCCTGCCCTTTTGAAGAACTGGCCAGTCCTAGGGCCTTGGTCTTCATCATTCTTCCTTCAAGGATCTCCCTTCCTCAGCAGCTTCTTCTCCTGTTTAAGGTTCAATGTCATCTCTTTTTGAAAGACTTTTTACAATCGCCCTATAAGTCTGCCTATGAGTGAGTGCATTTTCCTGCTCATGTTTGATGCGTTGCAACCCAATGGACTAGCCCGCTAGGCTCCTCTGTCCATGGGATCTCCCAGGCAAGAATACTGGAGCAGGTTGCCATTTCCTTCTCCAGGGGATCTTCCTGACCCAGTGATCAAACCCATGTCTCCTGCTTGGCAGGTGGATTCTTTACCACCGAGTCACCCGGGAAACCCTAAGTCCTCCTATACTTTCTATCAAAACAAACACCTTGTTTATTTCATCCAGAGTACTAATCATAATCTGTAATTATTTATATCATTCATTAACTTTTTATTTTGTGTCTTTCCCTCTGGAATGTAATCGCCAATAAGCAGGAATCTTATGTGTGTATCTAGATTCTTAGCATCTCGTGTGTATTTGTAGAATGAATAAATGGATATTACTTTAAAACTTTCTTGTAACACACATGTCATATTTCCAATTTTGCGAATGAGAAATTTACTTTTACTGAGACTAGTAAGTGAAGGCTGGAAAGCAAACACAGATCAATTCGACTTTTCAAACTGAGTTTTTATCTATCATTTTGTCCTGCATAGATAAATTTTTGTTTGTTTGTTTTGGTGTGTGTGTGTGTGTGTGTGTGTGTGTGTTAGTGCTATGTGTTTTGGAGATAGTTATCTGGTATAATAACACTAGTATACCACAACTGTCAACTCTAGAACCATCCAGGATTTATTCTACAGAAATGAACCAAGTAGAACTAAAATGCAGATCAAATAAAACACAATGACAAAAATTAGCACAACATTGTAAATCAGCACTTCAGTAAAAATAATAAAGTAAATAAAATAAAATAATATAAAGGCTAAGAATAAGCTTCATATGGGGATTTCCCTGGTGGCTCAGCTGGTAAAGAATCTGTCTGCAATGAAGGATACCCTGGGTTTAACCCCTGGGTTGGGAAGATCCCTTGGAGAAGAGAATGGCAGCCCACTCTAGTATTTTTGCCTGGAGAATTCCATGGACAGAATTTCCTGGTGGGCTACAGTCCATGGGGTCACAAAGAGTTGGACATAACTGAGCAACTAACTCTCTCAAACTTTATATATTTACCTCTGGAGGGAATCAGACTATGATATTTTTCATCCTGAGGCAATTTTCCAGAGTCTAATTTTCATGAACGGCAACTTCAGGGTCATTTTGATTTATTCACCTCTTTCTAGCACACTTGTTTCTAAATAGTTTTCATTGTTTTTGTTTGATGGGTTGTTTTGCTTTTATAAGTAGCTTTTTATTTCACATATATATGATTTTATTTCAGAAAGCAAGCTTTCCTTTGTGTATGTGTCCCTTCATCTACTGAAGAGTAAAGACTGGGGCATGTGCTCCATGTCTGTCTGTTCCTCGCAGGACACTCAGCTCTTCCTGAAAGTGTGGTTGTATCTGGTGCTTTCTGGGCTGTATCTGCGGCACTGGTGGGGTATCCCAGGCTCTCCTCCCCAGTACAAAGAGGTCCCAGATGATATGAGCAAGCTTTCGTCCTTGTGTATAAGTTCAAAGTTGTTTTTCTGAATATGTCAATACAAAAATTGATGTTATGCCTGTGATCTTGGCTTCCCTTGTGGCTCAGCTGGTAAAGAATACACCTGCAATGAGGGGAGACCTGGGCTTGATCCCTGGTTTGGGAAGATCCCCTGGAAAAGGAAATGGCCAACCACTCCAGTATTCTGGCTTGGAGAATTTCATGGACTGTATAGTCCATGAGGTCTCAAAGAAGCAGACACGACTGAGCGACTTTCGCTTTTACTGTGATCTTAAGGACTCTGGGAAGGAGCTGAATGATAATGCTTGACTCATGTCCCTTGGTTGCCTGTGCTACCTGACAGGAGCCAGAATCACCACCAGTTCTGCCAGCAGTAAGGAAGAAAGCAATTCTGATTAATTCAGATGGAATTACATTCTATTGTCAAATTAAAGCTCCAGATATGTATTTGTACTTATTCATGGGCACATACCTTCTGAATCATCAGAGGGAGGCCTTGGATGGGAAATTTGAACATGAATTAATCTGTAGCAGGAAGATGAATATCAGAATCTACCCCTTATGAGTAATGCCTACCTTTCAGTTAACATTTAGGAGGTTGTATATAGCTCTGAGTAAAGATTACGCTGAATGCAGAGGTGGGAAGGAGTTTGCTTTAGGACAGATTTCTATGAAGTGCCATTTTCACATTAAAAAAAATTAACAATAATTTCTTAATATCAAATATTCAGTCAACATTCTGTTTTCTTTTGGTCACTGTGCTGTGTACTATTAAAGGAGGAAACAGAACAGGCTCTATCTTGAAAGCAGGACTCCATCTTGGGCCACACTGTGGACTTGGAGTTATATGCCCAGTATCTATGGAAACGACACACCAACTGGAAAACCAGGCCCCCAGTGTCTAAATGAAAACCCTTATTATCTGTGTAACTGAATAGAATCATATGTTCTATTATGCTTATTGGGGTATGACCACAGGCCTATTGATAATTGTCTGCTATTAACTACCTCGGCTTAAGGCTTATGAATCACGGGTTAACTTTAAGTGTATCTTTCTTTTTCCTTTGTTCAGACTAGTTTCAGGGAATTTGGGGAGGCGGGTTTGTGCACATACACTTAGGGTATATAAGATTTTTCACAAAAACTGGTCGGAGTCCTTGGCTAACAGGAGACTCTGCCTTGGGCCGGACAGTGTAATAAACCGCACTCCACTAACTGCATTGTCCTTCTGAGTGAGTTTGTTTCCCGGAATGAGTGGCTACAACACTATAGCCTCATGACTTATTCATTTTAAAACTAGAATTTTGTACCTTTTAGCATTTTCACATATCCACCCTTCCCCCTCCCACACCCCCACATTTCTAATGGTCTCATAATTGTCACAAATGTTTTGGTTTGTTTGCAGGTTGCTTTATTGGGATCCAAAGAAATTCCACATATTGCAATTAGTTGATGTAATTTTTTAGTTTAGTTTTTTTTTTTTTTAATATCTGTAGGTTTACTACTCATCACTACTTTTCTCCTTATATTTATTTGTTGATGAAATAAGGCCATTAGTCCCATCGAGGTTCCCAGTGGTTTAGCTTTGTCCATTTTACCCTGCAGTCTATTTAACATAGGTCTCAGTTTCCTCACTTTTCCATAAATCTGTATTTGAGCCTAGACGCTTGATATTCTTTGAAATTTAATTTTTCAAAGACTCATCAGATGTCAGGATGTTGCACATTTTTTTCTGTTCTCAGAACTGGCCTGGGGTCCTTGAGTAAAGAAGGACCTGCCATACACATAACATATTGTCCCTTTATGTCCTTCAGTGGAGGAAAGTTAGCCTTTATCTTCCAGTAATTAGCATTTATAGATACTGTCTTCTTGTGAATGAGACTGGGGTCATATAATGGTCTTGGTTGCTCTCAAGAAGAGAATAGAGTCATATTGGCCAAGAACTAGGTATGCATCATAGCATAGTTCAAAATTATAAGTTTGCAAGCTATAATGTGGGAAAGAATGAAATTACAAAGAGAGTTCTGCACCACTACGGTCAGTGGCCCATGTTCTACTTCTGGCTAGGAGGATGTATTTCAGCTGAAGACATGGCAGAGAAAATGAATGGCATAATCATAGTCATGGATTTGAGAAAGCATGGGACATTTGTTGGGAAAAAGGAGTGTATTCTGTAAGCAAGGAGTTAAACCTGTAAGACCAGAAGTGGAATTAGGGCTAGGGCCACATTACTGGTGACCTTGAATGATGGACTAAGGGTAAGTTGTTTCCTACTGGAAAATAGGGAGATTTGAACAAGGGCTGGCTTTGGGTTGCCACTGATATATGTGTGTCGCATGAAATCTCTCACCCTTTTGTAGAAGGAAAGCTCAAACTAAAATCAGCAGCTTTTATACTCCAATGAGTTTGAAACCAGAGCACTGAGTTTTTACTGGTCTTCATTTGAGACACATATTCTCATCTCATGCATGGACTGGAAACCCCAGGGTCCCTGTTTCTTTGCTCTCTGGAATTCCACCTTGAAGGCCATGGGGGACAGGGAGGAGGCGCCTCTAGAGTTTGCCTACCAGAATCCACACACTTTAAATAATGCCACCTGGGTTTTGAAACAACAGCTCTCTTAAAGAGACTGGGAGAGGGGGATTGCCAAAGAAACACTTTTTAAATCAGGTATGAAAATGACAAAAAACCAAATGGTGTCATTACATCAGAGCCAAAGAGATGCGTGTTCTCTAGCACTGGGCATCCAACATGGGTGAAAGAGTCTTGCCCTCTTGAGACTGTTAGGCCTCTCGGCCTCCTTGCAGGGGTCCGTCGCCCAAAGAATCTCCAAGGCTCGGACTCGATGCAAACAGCAAGAGGATTTATTAGGCCGGCGCGCCGGGTTCAATCACCACCAGGGAAGAACGAACCCCGAACATTCGTTACAAAGCAGTTTTTAAGCACAAAAACCACAAACAGGTACAGGTAGAGTGGAATGATCTGATTGGTGCTCAAGTCTCGGCATTTTTAGGGATAGGTTCATTTGTTATCAGGTCGACACATCTGTCTGAGCTGCAATTTTACTGCTAACTTGATCTTCTGGAAACTAATTTCCTGGGATGGTTTTCTTTTTTTTCTTTGGGGGTAAACATTCCCCGGAAAGCCTTTCGGAGGCTGTATTCCTGAGATATGAGCCCTTACACATTCTTGAGATAAGGTCTGTCTTAAGATTAACAAGGAGCCTGTTTTCTTAAGGCTCTAGTGAAACTTTAACCTTTATTTTTATCCACCTTTCCTCTCAAGACTCTTACAGAGCTCCTCTGCAAGACAGAGTATGCAAAGGCCTCTGTCTAGGCTGTGAGACTCAGGCACAAAGGGAGGGTGCAAACCAGGAGCCACAGAAACAAGCTTTCTCAGGATAGGAGGTCAGTCACCCTCCTTCCCTAGGAGCTGAAGGGAGGACTTGCTTTAAGTCTCTGCTCTCCTCTCTCCACCTGACTCACATACAAGTGTGAAACGCTGACTAAGAGCTGTGGATGCTTCACAAGCCTGGCCCTCTCCACCCGCTCAGGACTGTGACTTTCTTATCACAGCAGCCATATAGGTTGAAAAACCAGATCCTCACAGTGGAGAGGAGCTTAGATGAAAGCCCAGAACCTGCCTTCCTCTCTTGTCCTTCTGTGTCACAGCCTTGCTGTCTAGAAGCAGCTGCTCCATACTGCTTCCTTTTGCCATTATTCTGACCACTGTTTCCATGTGTCTAAATAATAGAGCCAAACCTCTCCTTCTTGATTTGTCAAATTTAGATGTGAGCTATTGATTTCCTGCTATGAGAAACGAGGATTTAGCTCACTTATACCTCTTTCCACCTCTCTCCTCCTACCTCTCAAGACCATTAGTCCACTATTTTTAATTCTATTTTTAGTTATCTTGATAACTTTAAATAATGAATGCACACACTTCCAGTCCATTTACCATTCATCACAGACTTCATCCCCTTTACCTATTAAGGTTGAATATTAGCAAGTCTAGCCTTTCCCTTACCTCTCCTTCTTCCTCTCAATGTTGGGTGAATTACCTTTACTTTAAACATTTCACAGCTGAATATATTACCTTTCATTCTGCTACCATTATGAAGTCTTTAATGACACCTAAAATTGATGTAAACTGTGAAATTATAAATATATTAATGTTTTCTTTGAACCAATAAGTGAAGTGCTATGATGACATTTCTTTTTCAGTGAGTTTATTTGTTTGTTTCCTTTTGGATCACTCAATATCTTGGCAGGAAACAGAAGGTCCATTCTGATGGGGTAATTGGAAGCATTTAATGAAGAAATTATTTACAATATCGGGAGGAAGTTAAAAGGCAACTGATGGGCATGGTGAAGTATTTAGTTGCTAGCAAGAAAAAGACAGTTATTGTGACTTTGACCTAGAAAGGAAAAGGGAAGGGAGGAGATACCAAAATTCGGAGAGAGATTTTATCCTTGTGGGAGAGGATTTGACCTCAGTAAAGGGTAGAAAACAGCCAGAGAGGAAACCAGCTACATGACTGCCATTCGCATTGGCAAGACTCAAGTGGAATCCAGAGAGTGAGGGGGCCTATTGACGTAGCCCATAAAACTGAGCATCCTGGAGACATAGAGCAGGGCAGAGAAATTTGTAAGGTAGATCTGGAAGATCAAGTAGGAAAAATTCAGATGATCTTTTAAAAACCTTTCTTCATTTCTTTTTTTTTAACACTTTTTTTAATCTCTCTCTCTTTTTATTTACTTTACAATACTGTATTGGTTTTGCCATACATCAACATGAATCCGCCATGGGTGTACATAAGTTCCCACTTCTGAACCCCCCTCCCACCTCCCTCCCCATACCATCCTTCTGGGTTATCCCAGTGCACCAGCCCCAAGCATCCTGTATCCTGCATCAAACTTAGACTGGTGATTCATTTCTTATATGATATTATACATGTTTCAATGCCATTCTCCCAAACCATCCCACCCTCTCCTTCTCCCACAGAGTCAAAAGTCTGTTCTGTACATCTGCGTCTCTTTTGCTGTCTCGCATACAGGGCTATCGTTACCATCTTTCTAAATTCCATGTATATGTGTTAGTATACTATATTGTTGTTTTTCTTTCTGGCTTACTTCACTCTGTATAATCAGCTCCAGTTTCACCCACCTCATTAGAACTGACTCAAATGTATTCTTTTTGATGGCTGAGTAATACTCCATTGTGTATATGTACCACAGCTTTCTTATCCATTCATCTGCTGATGGACATCTAGGTTGCTTCCATGTCCTGGCTATTATTAACAGTGTTGCAGTGAACATTGGGGTACATGTGTCTCTTTCAATTCTGGTTTCCTCATTATGTATGCCCAGCAGTGGGATTGCTAGGTCAAAAAGCAGTTCTATTTCCAGTTTTTAAAGAAATCTTCACACTGTTCTCCATAGTGGCTGTACTAGTTTGCATTCCCACCAACAGTGTAAGAGGGTTCCCTTTTCTCCACACCCTCTCCAGCATTTATTTCTTGTAGACTTTTGGATCGCAGCCATTCTGAGTGGTGTGAAATGGTACCTCATTGTGGTCTTGATTTGCATTTCTCTGATAATGAGTGATGTTGAGCATCTTTTCATGTGTTTGTTAGCCATCTGTATGTCTTCTTTGGAGAAATGTCTATTTAGTTCTTTGGCCCATTTTTTGATTGGGTCGTTTATTTTTCTGGAATTGAGCTGCATGAATTGCTTGTATATTTTTGAGATTAGTTGTTTGTCAGTTGCTTCATTTGCTATTATTTTCTCCCATTCCAAAGGCTGCCTTTTCACCTTGCTTATAGTTTCAAAAGAGACCATAGCAAAAATCAACAAAGCCAAAAGCTGGTTCTTTGAAAGGATAAATAAAATTGACAAACCATTAGCCAGACTCATCAAGAAACAAAGGGAGAAAAATCAAATCAATAAAATTAGAAATGAAAATGGAGAGATCACAACAGACAACACAGAAATACAAAGGATCATAAGAGACTACTATCAGCAATTATATGCCAATAAAATGGACAACATAGAAGAAATGGACAAATTTTTAGAAAAGTACAACTTTCCGAAACTAAACCAGGAAGAAATAGAAAATCTTAACAGACCCATCACAAGCACGGAAATTGAAACTGTAATCAGAAATCTTCCAGCAAACAAAAGCCCAGGTCCAGACGGCTTCACAGCTGAATTCTACCAAAAATTTAGAGAAGAGCTAATACCGATCCTACTCAAACTCTTCCAGAAAATTGCAGAGGAAGGTAAACTTCCAAACTCATTCTATGAGGCCACCATCACCCTAATATCAAAACCTGACAAAGATGCCACAAAAAAGAAAACTACAGGCCAGTATCACTGATGAACATAGATGCAAAAATCCTTAACAGAATTCTAACAATCAGAATCCAACAACACATTAAAAAGATCATACACCATGACCAAGTGGGCTTTATTCCAGGGATGCAAGGATTCTTCAATATCCACAAATCAATCAATGTAATTCACCACATTAACAAATTGAAAAATAAAAGCTGTATGATTATCTCAATAGATGCAGAGAAAGCCTTTGACAGAATTCAACATCCATTTATGATAAAAACACTCTCCAGAAAGCAGGAATGGAAAGAACATACCTCAACATAATAAAAGCTATATATGACAAACTCCAGTACTTTGGCCACCTCATGTGAAGAGTTGACTCATTGGAAAAGACTTTGATGCTGGGAGGGACTGGGGGCAGGAGGAGAAGGAGACGACCGAGGATGAGATGGCTGGATGGCATCATGGATTCGATGGACGTGAGTCTGAGTGAACTCCGAGAGATGGTGATGAACAGGGAGGCCTGGTGTGCTGCGATTCATGGGGTCGCAAAGAGTCTGACATGACTGAGCGACTGAACTGAACTGATGACAAACCCACAGCAAACATTATCCTCAATGGTGAAAAATTGAAAGCATTTCCCCTAAAGTCAGGAACAAGACAAGGGTGCCCACTTTCACCACTACTATTCAACATAGTTCTGGAAGTTTTGGCCACGTTTCTTTATACTGATAGCCTGGCTCTTTGATCACTAGCATCCTTGTCTCAGTATAGATTCGTACAGCAGATTTGCAAACAAAAATAAAAAGTTGATATTCAACTTTTGAGTGACAAAAATAGACTTTAAATTTACAGGCAAATTCAAATCTTTAAAATCAAAGTTTATAAGAGCCAGGATTTTTAAAGGAGAAAGTGATTTTTTTTTTAATCCAAAGGTTAAGTGCTCTAAGACCCAGAACATATTTATCTCATAAGTTTAAATAGAAGAAAAATACACATTTTGAAAGAGAAATTTTATAACTCTAAATATAGATGGTACTGTGTGTGCTAAGTCACCTCAGTTGTGTCTGACTCTGCGACTCCACTGACTGTAGCCTGCCAGGCCCTTCTGACCATGGGATTCTTCAGACAAGAATACTGGAGTGGGTTGTCATGCCCTCCTCCAGGGAATCTTCCCAACCCAGGGATGGATGGGTCTCCTGCACTGGCAGGCCCATTCTTTACTACCAGTGCCACATGGGAAGCCCCAATACAGATGGTAGGAAAAGGCAAATTGGAAGAATACAACTAGAATTAAAGGCTGCTATGAGCTTGACAAAGTCTCTGGTATTAATATAAGCCCAGGTACAATGAAACACTGCCTGGTTTCTATCAATACTTTTGCTTACCCAACTATTTTTGTTATTTTTAGTTCCCCATAAAATAGTCTAGAGAAGCTGCGAGCCTTATAATTTAAGATATTTGTTCAGCTTGGTGCTTGAGTAGAAATCACTAAGTGAATTCTACTGATACTGATGAGGGAGATGGTGATGATGATGTGCAATAATAATAATGGATGAGTAACATTCGCCTAACACTGCAGACTGGTCTAAGCACATTGGAGATATCAATATCACCCTCTTTCATCATCAACATAAAACCTCTTTGACATAAAGGATACTAATAGCATCATTTCATAGAAGAGCAATACGAAACCTAGACAAGTTAGGTGACCAGGATTACAGTTGATGTTCAGTGGGGCTGGGAACCAAATTCAGGAAGGACTCCACTGTCTGTTGTTAATCACTCGACTCCACTACTTCAGAATGAGACTGAAGGCAGCCTCATACTATGTCATCAGTCTGGGGCAGGCACACGTCCAATTTTTTTTTTTTTTTTAATTCATGTGCTCTAGGAAGGGTAGACATTCTTGAGGGTGAGCCAGCAAAGCTAGACAGACACAGAAGTAGGATTAAGGAAGATGGAGAATGACCTTAGTGAACACAGTGACCAAATAACAAACAGAATTTTCTGTCAACAATGCAGTGAGAGATGAAAATAGACGTCAACAGAGATATGCTGAAAGCTGTGGGCCAAATATCTTTCCCCAGTTCTTGGATAAGTTCCCTCTCAGTCAAGTTCAAACTGACAAAGAAAAATAAATTCTTAGGAATTAAATCACCCCGAGGCAGACCCTCAGGAGAGGAGAGGAGAGGAGAACCTTGAATTGGTTTAGTGATTTTTCCTAAGACTCAATATTAAGCAGGAAGTGCTTCAATGTTCCTTGAATTAGTAAGATTTTATTGTCTTCTACCAAAGTGGAATGGTGGTCTCTGAGATAGATTTAGTTAGAAATAAAGCTAGTGATACCTTTACTAGTGAGATATTTTAACTGTGAAATTTGTACTATTACATTAATACCTTCTTACATATTGCTTTTATCTGTGTGCCTTCTCCTTCATAAAGCAGATGATGGCTTTTCTACAAACTTCCTTAGTAATTCATTTATCTCCCCATAATCAGTCCTATCACATGGCATTATGATTTATGTGTTTCAAGTTATTCAACAGTAATATCTTTCAGAACAAGGACTTATTTTTCTTTCCTTTTTTTTGTCCCCCCACCCCCCCGCCTTTTTCCTTTTCTTCTCTTTTTTCTTCCTCTCTCCCTCTTCCTCTACCTCCATGCTAACTGGGATGTACAAGAGGGAATGAAGAGCACAGAACATGATAATTAAAAGGATCAATATAAAATGTGATGTTTCATCCTTTTCATTTCCCCAAAAGACTGATAACGATTATATGCACTGCAAGGAAAACAATTGTGAGGGTGGTAAATGAAATCATACTTTTAAAAAAAATTATTCTATTTGTGGTGATGAGAGGAGGAACTGAGAATGGGAAGTGTCAGGTATGATGATAAAAGTGGGAATTGGGAAATGAAATGCAAAGTGGAAATGTGAAGCAGGAAGTGAACACTATGGATGCTACACAGACTGGATAAATGGAGCCATGGCTGCAAAGGTGGAGGAGGGCCTAGAGGAGCTATCCCATGTTGAAGGTCAGGAAGGGCGGGGGGTGAGGAGATAACCCTCATCCAAGGTAAGGAGTAGCAGCTGCGCTTTGCTGGAGCAGCTGTGAAGAGACACCTCATGCTCAATGTAAGAGAAACCCAAGTAAGATGGTAGGTGTTGCAAGACGGCATCAGAGGGCAGACACACTGAAAACATACTCACAGAAAAGTGTTAATCTAATCACACTAGGACCACAGCCTAGTCTAACTCAATGAAAGTATGCCATGCCCATGAGGCAACTCAAGACAGGTGGGTCATGGTGGAGAGGTCTGACAGAATGTGGTCCACTGGAAAAGGGAATGGCAAACCACTTCAGTATTCTTGCCTTGAGAACCCCATGAACAGTATGAAAAGGCAAAACGATAAGATACTGAAAGAGGAACTCCCCAGGTCAGTAGGTGCCCAATATGCTACTAGAGATCAGTGAAGAAATAACTCCAGAAAGAATGAAAGGATGAAGCCAAAGCAAAAACAATACCTAGTTGTGGATGTGGCTGGTGATAGAAGCAAGGTCCGATGCTATAAAGAGCAATAATGCATAGGAACCTGGAATGTCGTATCTATGAATCAAGGCAAATTGAAAGTGGTTAAACAAGAGATGGCAAGAGTGAACGTCGACATTCTAGGAATCAGCGAACTAAAATGGACTGGAATGGGTGAATTTAACTCAGATGACCATTATATCTACTACTGCGGGAAGGAGTCCCTCAGAAGAAATGGAGTAGCCATCACGGTCAACAAAAGAGTCCAAAATGCAGTACTTAGATGCAATCTCAAAAATGACAGAATGATCTCTGATCGTTTCCAAGGCAAACCATTCAATATCATGGTAATCCAAGTCTATGCCTGAACCAGTAACGCTAAAGAAGCCGAATCCCTCAGAAGAAATGGAGTAGCCATCACGGTCAACAAAAGAGTCCAAAATGCAGTACTTAGATGCAATCTCAAAAATGACAGAATGATCTCTGATCGTTTCCAAGGCAAACCATTCAATATCATGGTAATCCAAGTCTATGCCTGAACCAGTAACGCTAAGAAGCCGAAGTTGAACGGTTTTATGAAAACCTAAAAGACCTTTTAGAACTAACGCTCAAAAAAAAAAAAAATGTCTTTTTCATTATAGGGGACTGGGATGCAAAAGTAGGAAGTCAAGAAACACCTGGAGTAACATGCAAATTTGGCCTTGGAATGTAGAATGAAGCAGGGCAAAGACTAATAGAGTTTTGCCAAGAAAATGCACTGGTCATAGCAAACACCCTCTTCCAACAACACAAGAGAAGACTCTACACATGGACATCACCAGATGGTCAACACTGAAAACAGATTAATTATATTTTTTTGCAGCCAAAGATGGAGAAGCACTATACAGTCAACAAAAACAAGACCAGGAGCTGACTGTGGCTCAGATCATGAACTCCTTGTCACCAAATTCAGACTCAAATAGAAGAAAGTAGGGAAAACAGCTAGACCATTCAGGTATGACCTAAATCAAATCCCTTATGATTATACAGTGGAAGTGAGAAATAGATTCAAGGGCCTAGATCTGATAGAGTGCCTGATGAACTGTGGAATGAGGTTTGTGACATTGTACAGGAGACAGGGATCAAGACCATCCCCATGGAAAAGAAATGCAAAAAGTCAAAATGGCTGTCTGAGGAGGCCTTACAAATAGCTGTGAAAAGAAGAGAGGTGAAAAACAAACGAGAAAAAGAAAGATATAAGCATCTGAATGCAGAGTTCCAAAGAATAGCAAAAGAGATAAAAAAGCCTTCTTCATCAATTAATGCAAAGAAATAGAGGAAAACAACAGAATGGGAAAGACTAGAGATCTCTTCAGAAAATTAGAGACACCAAGGGAACATTTCATGCAAAGATGGGCTTGATAAAGGACAGAAATGGTCTGGACCTAACAGAAGCAGAAGATATTAAGAAGAGGTGGCAAGAATACACAGAAGAACTGTATAAAAGGATCTTCACGACCCAGATAATCATGATGGTGTGATTACTCATCTAGAGCCAGACATCCTGGAATGTGAAGTCAAGTGGACCTTGGAAAGCATCATTACAAACAAGGCTAGTGGAGGTGATGGAATTCCAGTTGAGCTGTTTCAAATCCTGAAAGATGATGCTGTGAAAGTGCTGCACTCAATCTGCCAGCAAATTTGGAAAAGTCAGTGACCACAAGACTGGAAAAGGTCAGTTTTCATCCCAATCCCAAAGAAAGGCAATGCCAAGGAATGCTCAAACTACTGCACAATTGCACTCGTCTCCACACTAGTGAAGTAATGCTCAAAATTCTCCATGCCAGGCTTCAGCAATACGTGAACTGTGAACTCCCTGATGTTCAAGCTTGTTTTAGAAAACGCAGAGGACCAGAGATCAAATTGCCAATATCCGCTGGATTATGGAAAAAGCAAGAGAGTTCCAGAAAAGCATCTATTTCTGCTTTATTGACTATGCCCAAGGCTTTGACTGTGTGGATCACAATAAACTGTGGAAAATTCTGAGAGAGATGGGAATACCAGACCACCTGACCTGCCTCTTGAGAAATATGTATGCAGGTCAGGAAGCAGCAGTTAGAACTGGACATGGAACAACAGACTGGTTCCAAATTGGAAAAGGAGTACGTCAAGGCTGCATATTGTCACCCTGCTTATTTAACTTCTATTCAGAGTACATCATGAGAAACACTGGACTAGAAGAAACACAAGCTGGAATCAAGATTGCCGGGAGAAATATCAATCACCTCAGATATGCAGATGACACCACCCTTATGGCAGAAAGTGAAGAGGAGCTAAAGGGCCTCTTCATGAAGGTGAAAGAGGAGAGTGAAAAAGTTGGCTCAACATTCAGAAAACGATCATGGTCCGGTCCCATTAATTCATGGGAAATAGATGGGGAAACAGTGGAAACAGTGTCAGACTTTATTTTGGGGGGCTCCAAAATCCCTGCAGATGGTGATTGCAGCCATGAAATTAAAAGACGCTTACTCCCTGGAGGAAAAGGTATGACTAACCTAGATAGCATATTCAAAAGCAGAGACATTATTTTCTGACTAAAAGTTCCATCTAGTCAAGGCTATGGTTTTTCCTGTGGTCATGAATGGATGTGAGAGTTGGACTGTGAAGAAAGCTGAGTGCCCAAGAATTGATGCTTTTGAACTGTGGTGTTGGAGAAGACTCTTGAGAGTCCCTTGGACTGCAAGGAGATCCAACCAGTCCATTCTGAAGGAGATCAACACTGAGATTTCTTTGGAAGGAATGATGCTAAAGCTGAAACTCCAGTACTTTGGCCACCTCATGCAGAGTTGACTCATTGGAAAAGACTCTGATGTTGGGAGGGATTAGGGGCAGGAGGAGAAGGGGACGACAGAGGATGAGATGGCTGGATGGCATCACGGACTCGATGGACATGAGTCTGAATGAACTCTGGGAGTTAGTGATGGACAGGGTGGCCTGGCGTGCTGTGATTCATGGGGTCGCAAAGAGTCAGACACGACTGATCGACTGAACTGAACTGATTGTTAGTCCAGGGATGAGACTAGGGTAGATGAGAAGCAAATGAAGAAAATGCAATGTAATACTAAAAAGGTAAGTAAAAACAATCACCAGTTACCTGGTGGCTCACTGGTAAAGAATCTGCCTGTTAATGCAGGAGATGTTGGTTCCATCCCTGGTCCAGGAAGATCCCAGTACTGTGGAGCAGTTAAGCCCCTGTGCCACAAGTAGTAAGCCTGTGGTCTAGAGCCCGGGAGCCGAAACTACTGAATACCGGGCTCTAGAGTCCAAGCTCTGCAACAAGAGCAGTGACCACAATGCAAAGCCCTCACACTGCAGCGAGAGAGTAGCCCCTGCTTGCTGCAACTAGACAAGGGCCCCCAGCACTGTCAAAAATAAATACATAAATAACATTATCTTTAAAAGAGAAGAAGAAAAAGATAGACGTCTATCATGAGAGGAAAAATACCAATACAGAGATAAAGAACAAAGTGCAGATGTAAATCAACCATAACAATAATTGCATTTGTGTAACACACTAGAGTCTTGTAAAAAAAAAAAAAAAAGAGAGAGAGAAAGACTGTCAAATGGATTAAAAACAATTCTCAACTATAGGAAATAAAATTTAAATCCAAAACCACAAGCAGGTTTAAAGCAAAATGATGCAACAGTTAATCACACGCAAACTATAAGAAAGTGGTTACATTTTCAGAAACAAAGCAGACTTTCAGTTCAGTTCAGTCGCTCAGTCGTGTCCGACTCTGCAACCCCATGAATCGCAGCACGCCAGGCCGCCCTGTCCATCACCAACTGCTGGAGTTCACTCAGACTCACGTCCATCGAGTCCGTGATGCCATCCAGCCATCTCATCCTCTGTCGTCCCCTTCTCCTGCCCTCAGTCCCTCCCAGCATCAGAGTCTTTTCTTTCTTTTTTTTAAATTAAATTTATTTATTTTTTTAATTACAATACTGTATTTGTTTTGCCATACATTGACACGAACAGCCATAGGTGAACACAATCTCCCAATGCCGAAGCCCCCTCCCACCTCCCACCCCGCAATACTGTATTTGTTTTGCCATACATTGACATGAATCAGCCACAGGTGTCCACGATCTCCCAATGCCAAAGCCCCCTCCCACCTCCCACCTCACATCCTCTCCCTGAATCATCCTGTGCACCAGCCCCATGCGTCCTGCATCCTGTATTGAACATAGACTGGCACTTCATTCTTACAAGATGGTATACATGTTTCAATGCCGTTCTCCCAAATCATCCCACCCTCTCCCTCTCCCTCAATGAGACTTTAAGACAAAATATTTAAAAATGTTAGGGCTTCCCTAGTGACTCAGTGATAAAAAAGTCTACCTGCCAATGCAGGAGACGTGAGTTTGATCCCTGATCTGGGAAGATTTCACATGCTTCTGAGCAACTAAGCCCACGCCACAATTATTGAGCCTGTGCTGTAGAGCCCAGGAGCTGCAACTACTGAGCTCACGTGCCGCAACTGCTGCAGCCTACGTGCACCAGAGCCTGTGCTTCGCAACAAGAGAAGCCTCCACAGTGAGAAGCCCACGAACCTCAGCCTGAAAGTAGCTCCCACAGCAACAAAGACCCTGCACACCCCCAAATAAATAAATAAATACATATATTTTAAATTATAAAGCAGGGGCATTTCATATGATTCAAATAGCAATTCACTTGGAAGAAACAGTAATCATAAATATGTATGACTCTAAAAACAGCTTTAAAATTTCTGAATGCAAAAATTATAGAATTAAAATGAAAAGTAGACAAACGTGATTATATCTTACATTTCAGCATTCTTCTCTTGGTAACTGATAGAACACATGGACAGTCAGTAGGTATGTAGGGATTCTGAAAAATACTCTCAACTAAATTTACCTAACTGAATTTTTCCTTGGCAATTTAACTGAGAAATAACTGACACAAGGGCTTTCTTTGTGGCTCAGCTGGTAAAATATTCCCCTGCAATGTGGGAGACCTGGGTTACATCTCTGGGTTGGGAAGATCCCCTGGAGAAGGGAAAAGTTACCCACTCCAGTATTCTGGCCTGGAGAATTCCTTGAACTGTATAGTCCAAGGGGTCTCAAAGAGTCGGACATGACTGAATGACTTTCACTTTCACTTATATAAACCATTCATTTAAAGTACGCAATTTGGGGCGTTTGGTAATCTCATATGGATGAAACCACTTCCACAGTCAGACAGAGAATATCTCCACCACCACTGGGTGAGTCATTGTGATTGTCTGCAGATTAGCTCTTCCTTTGTTCCAGCCCCACTTTTGTTTCTGTAAGGTTGATGCTTTTTGTATAAATGGTGCTCCTGTGTGTGTGTCTGTATTTTGTACAGTTATAAGCTTATCAATTTTTTTCATGTATTTTGATGTGTTGAAAATGTTATATCTACTATTAATTTGGTGCCAAAATAGTCCATCTGGTGCCAGACAGACCTTTTGAAATTGGTTATTTTTTCATTTTGACACAAGTCCAATAGCCTTTTTCGCTTACTCACTTTCTAGCATGACAAATATTCCAAGATCTTTTTTTTTTTTCCAGATTTTTTTTTGGTTTCTTTTGGTGCAAAATGTTTTTTAGACACCAGCATTTGGATTGTGGTGTTCATTTTACAAGGGTTTCCCAGGTGGGCACTAGAGGTAAAGAACCTGCCTGCCAGTGCAGGAGATTAAGAGAAGTGCGTTCAATCATTGGATTGGAAAGATCCCCTGGAGAAGGGCATGGCCACCCACTCCAGTATTCTTGTCTGGAGAATTCATGGACAGAAAAGCCTAGTGGGCTACAGTTCATGGGGTCGCAAAGAGTCAGACATGACTGAAGTGATGTGGCACATACGCATGTTCATTGTTACAAAGTTAGTAATTGATTTTAGGCCCTACCAGTTGACAGAGATAAGAAATACATATTATTTTTGTTAAAAGAAAATATGAGTTCACACTGATATTTATATTTTATAATTTAAAAGATTCAAAAAGATATGGTCAATTCATTTTCAATAGAGGTCTGATTCAGTGAAGAAAGGAATATTTTTTTCAACACAGTTGAGAACCAACTGGATATTCATGTGGAAAAAATGTAATAAACCTTGGCCAGTGTGCCAAAAAATAATAGCAATTGAAAATAGATCATAGACCCAAGTGTAAAGGTAAGAGTATAAAATTTCCCAAAAATGGAAAATAAATTATTTGCAGCTTTGAGGTTGGTAAAGATTTCTCAGAACACATAAAACACTAATCATAAAAGAGAAAAATTTGGTAAATTGAACTTCCATCAAAATTAAAACTTCTTTTCCTTTGAAAAAACGTTTAATAAAATGTAAAGTCAAAATAAATACTTGGACAAAATATTTTTCCCACATATACCTGACAAAGAAATTACCTCTATAGTACGCTGAGAAGTTTAACAACTCAAAAATGAAAAGATAATGCAATTGAAAGTAGACAAGAGACTCAGATGGACATTTCAAAGCAGAATATATACAAACAGCTAAGTGAACACATGGAAAGATGGCCTATAATAAATTTTTTTCTGTTAAGGCCAGAGAGTAAATGTTTTATATTTCGTAGACTCCACAGTTTCTGTTGGTTTCCCTGATGACTCAGTGGTAAAAATTCACCTTCTAATGACAAAGAAGCAGGTTTGATCCCTGGGTTGGGAAGATCCCCTGAAGAAGGAAATGGCAACCCACTCCAGTAGTCTTGCCTGGAGAATTCCAAGGACAGAGAGCCTGATTGGCTACAGCTCATGGGGCCTCAAAAGAGTCAGACAAAACTTAGCGAATAAACAACAACAGTTTTTGTTGCAACTGCCAATGACATTGTCATGGCACAGCTGATGGAGAAAAGCTCAGTGAATGAACACAGGTGCTGAAATGTGAATTTTTATAAATTTTATTTTTTTATACTTTTTTTAAGTATAAAAAATATAAATTTTTAACTATTTAAAAATCATTTTTGTCTTATAAGCCATATTAAAATGGGTGTGGGGCTAGATTTGGCTCCCTAGTACAACCAGGTTGTGACAAAGACCCAAGTGTAGACTCAGGCAACAACCCCCCCTCAACCTGGCACTGAATGGTCCTTCAGGGTAGAATAGGACACTTTGATGTATATTTTCACTTGCCAGGGATCAATTTAGCTTCCCTTCTCTGAAATTTTTGGATAACACTCCTCTGAAAATTGAATAGCTAAGACTCTGCAAATTACAGTTTACACCTTAATCCAAGAAGATACCAGATTGCTGGAAGAGAGAAAGGAGACACTGCCTGACCTGCCAGGTTGGAGATGAGGGTCATTTGCCCTGGAAAATGATGTTTATTGGTTGCATGGCGAGCTTCAAACCAATTTCAGAGACTGGAGTGAGATGAGACTATTTTCTTGGGAAAAAGCTATTCTTTCTTCAAAGGTTTATGAGGGATAAGCTTTTTGTTAATGAGATGGAAAGTGTGCATATGGCACTCATAGGAGCTGAGTCATTTTACAGCTTGGAAGAGTTCTGTTGTAATCAAGTCACTGGTTAGGGTGAATCCACTTAGGGGAATGTGAGGTCTATGAAGGCCTTCCGGCCTCCACGGACACTTTCAAATGAACACCGATTATCTGGAGGGTCTGCTTTTTATGCAAATAATAGAAATTCCTGGGGGTGGCACCTGGATTCCTGAGAAGTCAGACTCTTTATCTGAAGAAGCAGATATTCACTGGGGAGAAAAGAAGGAGGGAAGGAAAGAAGGAGTGTGGGAAGGAGGGAGAGAGGGTGGAAGAAAAGAAAAAAGGAATCAAGACATAGCCTAAATCCCAAGTATTTCATAGATGTGCTTAAATATTTAGAGGGTGTTTTAAGGTGCTCAGTAACCTTTTGATAAAGTACTGGTAACTTCTTTTAACTAATAAAAACAAAATACAAATAAAAGCCATGAAGGTCAGAGAGCCTACCTAACTTGTAAATGGTATAAAATTAATGAATTTGTGGGTTAGCTCAAAGCCCATGCTCACACTCTGCTCTCAGCTGCTTCAGAGAGGAAAGCTCTGGACCCCCTGCTTCCCCCACAGCACACCTTATCTACACATCAGACCCGGAAGACAGCAGGATAAGACAGTTGGATCTAAAAAGCTAATTACCTGAGTCTGTATTTCTCTCCTGTTCATTTCAAATGAAACTCAGCAGCAGTGACATTTCCTATTTTCCTCCAGACACACTTTTTTGAAATCTTTTTCTGGGGCTTACACATGAAAGAAAAGGGAAGATGAGAGATGAACGGAGGTGTTCATTATTTTAGCTCATCTGTATTGACATAACGTGGGCCATTGTCTGCTTGATAGTAGACTTCTAAGCCATCTCTTCTTTTCTTCTTTAATAAAATTTGACAAACCTTGCTTCAAGAGCTGACCACCTTTCACCTCCATTACCAGCAAGCATCTTCCAGCTACTTTTGCTCTATTCTCAGAGCATGGGTTCCATTGAATGTGTTGTGCACACAACAGACAACAGTAAGAACTTAAACACCTCCTGCTTTTTCCTCAACAAGGTCAGAGGCCCCAGGAAGCCACAGCCCAAATGAATTCCCTTTAATTCTCAGAAAGAATCAACATCTGACATTCTATAATGAAATTTTCCTAATGTCTGAAGAGCATGCCTAGCACGTGCTGGCTAATGGTGCTGGCAGTTCCCTAAGATTACCTTCTCCTTCCGCCTTCCCACAGAACTGCTTCCAGTCCTTCATGATCTTTTTCTCTTGCTGAATCCAGTTCACATTTTCAATTCTCTTCTTAGTTATACTCTCTGCTAATGATGTCGTCCTCTGTGACTCTCTCTTGCAGGACTCCATGGCAGAATCTCCTCCTAGGTTTTCACCAATGTCCACCGGACACAACCCGATTCCCCCACCCCAAGTCCCATATGTGCCCCAGGGTTCTTCCCTGAGACGTTTCTAATGACATCCTCTATTGAAATTCTCAGCCAGTCCCCGAGTTTTACCTAGGAAGCCCTTATTATATCATGTGTGAGAGCATGTTAAGTCGCTTTAGTTGTGTCTGACTCTTTGTGACCCTACAGACTGCAGCCTGCCAGACTCCTCTATCCATGCGATTCTCCAGGCAAGAATACTTGGAGAGGGTTACCATACCCTCCTCCGGGGGATCTTTCTGACCCAGGGATCGAACTCGAGTCTCTTAGGTCTCCGGCATTGGCAGGCAGGGTCTTTACCACTGCTTCACCTGGGAAGCTCTGTTTTATCATCAGTGCTTGGAAATTCCAAGCTTTTTCAGCATTGGAGTACTTCACCCCTCCCCCCACCCCTAACCCGGCTCTCAAATCCTTATCAGTAACTGATAAACATACCAGTAGATGACTACACTTAGGCTGCTTGAACTTACTGCCTTGAACTTGTTAACCCCTTCAAAACTCCCATCCTCCCTTTGTTTTCCCTTTCTCAGGGAACGCCACTGCCAGCCACACTGTTATCAAAGCTGGACCCTGGCAGTCACGCTTGACTTTTCCTTCTCTCTCATTCCCTTCATTTAAACGTCCTCTCAATCCTACCCCTTTAAGTATGTTTAAAATCTACTTCTTTCAAACCTCAATGTCTGCCAAATGCATCATTAAAAATGACATTCGAGTGGAGTCTCTCTTTGACTAAAGCATTGCCTCCAGGTTGTTATCCATTTGGCCACCCTGGAGAATTACTTTATATGCAAATCAGCTGTCTAACTCTCCCATTAAATACTTTGATACTTCATCACCAGCAGAATAATGTCTGAGCATAAACAGAGCATAGTGATGGTTGGTGGTTTAGTTGCTCAGCCGTGTCTGACTCTTTGCGACACCATGGACAGTAGTCTGCCAAGCTCCTCTGTCCATGGAATTCTCCAGGCAGGAATACTGGAGTAGATTGCCATTTCCTTCTCCAGAAACAGAGCATATGGAATCCTTTATCGTCTGCCTCCTGCCTGCCTCTCCAGCTCCATCTTCCTCTGCAATCTGCTTTTCACCTATGAGGCTGACCCTGCAGGTTGATCTCATCTTGCTGTTTGAAGTCCTATGAATAGCGGTCTTACTAAATGCTGTATGATAAAACTGAATGGAGTTGGTCCCAAACCCTGTCAGTCAGATTAATCAAAGTGGCTGAAGTAGTGATGAAGTCATTGGGAAATTAACTGGACACTAAGATGGTATAAACTAAGACACTAAAGATGGAAACTAAGATGGACCAACGCTGAAGATGAAGCTACAATACTTTGGCCACGTGAGGCAAAGAGCCAACGCATTGGAAAAGACCCTGATTCTGGGAAAGATTGAAGGCAGGAGGAAAAGAGGGCATCAGAGGATGAGATGGTTAGATAGTATTGTTATAGCCAAATTCTCCCAGAAACAAACTTACTCAGAAGGACAGCATGGACAGGGGAGTGCAGTTTATTACGCCGGTGGGTCCGAGGCAGGGTTTCCTCTTTAGCCAGGGACTCTGACCGACTTTTGTGAGAACCTTGTATACCTTAAGTGTACTGCGCAAGCCCACATTCCCAGATTCCTTAAACCTAGCCTGAAAAGTATTAAAGGGAGCTATAATCAGGTTACAGCCATGATTCATAATCAGAAGGGTCAGCTGGTTATACATTGTAGCCTATACCAATAGGTGCCATAAAGATTACAAAGGTGATTGACTACATAAGGGATTATTACACTCCTTTTGGTGATGGGAAATCTTGATGTGGAATCTGGTGTTTATCAGTCCAGGTGGCCAGTTTGGTCATAGTATGTTATCCCCATGACTACGAGGCACATAGTCCAAAGTTCACTGAAAGTGCAAGCAGCTGTATAGTCCAAGTTCACTGGGAATGTAAGATGGAGTTTCTTTCCTTCATTTTCAAGATGGAGTCAGCTCGGCCTGTTCCTTTCCTCTTTCAGCACCACTGACTCAGTGGACATGAATCTGAGCAAACTCAGGGATATAGTGAAGGACAGGGAAGCCTTGCACGCTACAGTCCATGGGGTCACAAACAGTCGGACATGACTTACTGACAGAACAATAGCAAGATGGTAAAATATGAAAGAGGAATGAATCTTGTCAAGGGACAAATATCTATGTTTTTCTTGCATTTCTGTGTACCTTGTGAGCAATGATGCTGACAGCTTTTGGTGTGGACTACTTTTTCAAGCTTGTTTCTAGAGCAATAATACAGCTGTCGAGGGCAAAGGTCAGGCAGGCTTGCTTAGAGACCATTATAGAAGACTGGGCTTCCTAGGCCCTGTGGATACCCCACTGCCTGCGCAGGCATTACCTGACCCTTTACCCATTACTCTGTAGAAATTAGGACTTGGAAACTGGTCAAGAAAATTATGACACTGGCTACTGCTCTTGCTGTGAGTAATAAACCAGCCTTTTATTTGACCTGGGAGTCTCATATCATGCAAAGCATCCATGAAATTATAACAGGATGGCTTGTTAATCTGCAAGTACAGCAAAACCTTGGACCCTTAGCAGTTCTTGACCATTTTTAAATATCTCATAACATTCATAGTTCTTGCCAAGAATGTTAAGAAAACATTTGCTTGAAGTCTTTGGAGTACTCCTAAGACTGAACATTTTCAGTTCCAAGATCTGAGAAAAGAAGAAAATTCCAGAGGTGAGACCAGTTTTATAGTACTCTTTTCTTTGGAAGCATTTTCAACCCATCTGCCTTAGTTCAGCACCTTGGAAGGAGAAAAGATTAATTTCTCCTTGACATAGCAGTATGGCCAGTCTTTGAAGATCTTCAGGTGTGTCCTGAGGCTTCTCTTTTCTTGATTAGTCATTCCAGTGCCTTCCATGGTCCCTCATGAGGAGTAATTTTTGAGTCGATTCTCTGTTTCGGTTTGTCCTGACTTGTCAATATCCCATACAGAAAAATGGCACTCAGAAAGGAGGGTGGGTCTTCCAGTGAAATGATCAGTGCTTTGGTAAGTATAATGATATGCTAATGGAAAAATAAAAAAATATAGTGATTTTCTATAAGCATTTAACAAAATATTATGCAACAATGAAAATACAAGTATTAAAAATGTTTTTCTATCTATGTGCCTTTTTGTCTGTTTACTTATATACTTACTTATACATTTGTCATCTCTCTGTTTATCTATCTTCCTACCTGGGTGCATGAGTTTTAGGACACTTCAGTCAAGTCTGACTCTGTGTGACCTAATGGACTAAGCCTGCCAGGCTCCTCTGTCAATGGGATTCTCCAGGCAAGGATACTGGAGTGGATTGCCATGCCCTCCTCCAGGGGATCTTCCCAACCCAAGGATGGAATCCGAGCCTCTTTATGCCCCCTGCACTGGCAACAGGGTTCTTTACCACTACTGCCACCTGGGAAGCCCCTTTTCCTACTAGTCTATCAATTTATACTGAATTGACTAGTACCGACCCAAAATTCATGTTTACCTTGAACCTCTGAATGCAGTCTTATTTGGAAAGAGTGTCTCTGAAGGTGTAATTATCTACATTGAGGTCATCCTGGATTAGAATGGGCCCTAAATCCAATGACTGGTGCCCTTGTAAGAAGGCCACATGAAGACACATGCACAAAAGGAGATTGCCAGGTAATGACAAAGGCAGAGATTGGAGTGGTGACTCTACAAGTCAAAAAATGCCAAGAATTGCTGACACCACCAGAAGCTAGGGAGAAGCAAAGAAAGCCTCTGCCAGAGACTTTGGGAAGAGTGTGGCACTGCCAACATCTCATTTGGCCTTCTAGCCCCCAGAGCTGCGAAAGAACACATTCCTTTTACAATGTGTTTAAAACAACACATTGTTTTAAGCCATTTGTTTTATGTCATTTTTGGCAGCAGCCCCAGGATACTAATATACTTTCCATCTCTATTAGTTTTATATTGCCGCTATGGCGGCTCAGCAGTAAAGAACGCCTGCCAAGCAGGAGATGCATGTTGGATCCCTGGTCTTGGAAGATCCCCTGGAGAAGGAAATGGCAAGCCACTCCAGTATTCTTTCCTGGGAAGTCCCATGGACAGAGGAGTGTGGTGGGCTACAGTCCATGATGTCTCAAAGAGTTGGACAAGACTTAGCAACTAAACAACAACCAAATGAAAATAATAAATTACCACAAACTAGTGGCTTAATATAAGACAAGTTTATTATATCACAGCTCTGGGGGTCAGAAGTGCAAAGGATCAGCAGGACTGTTTCTTCTGGAGTCTTTAGGAGAGAGTCTGCCCCTTGTCTTTTCCAGCATCTAGCGGCTGCCTCATTCCTTAATGCATCACCGCCGCTGCATCATTCTATCTCTGCTTCTGTTATCACGGGACTTCCCAAGTGGCTCAGTGGTAAAGAATCCACCTGCTAAGCAGGAAACACAGTTTCAATCCCTGGGTCGGGAAGATCCCTTGGAGGAGGAAATGATAACCCACTCCAGTATTCTTGCCTGGGAAATTTCATGGACAGAGGCTTCCTCTGACTCAGATCCTCATATGAGGACTGTTGTGATGACTCTGAGCCCATACAATGTAATTCAGGGTAATCTTTCCACATCACCTTCTTAATCACGTCTGCAAAGTCCTTTTGTCCATGTAAGGTAATAGTCACAGTTTCTGGGGACTTCAAACATGAATATTTTGGGGGACTATCTTTAGATATCTAATTAGCTATTTGAAAGTGAAAGTAGCTCAGTCATGCCCGACTCTTTGTGACTCCATGGACTGTACAGTCCATGGAATTCTCCAGGCCAGAATACTGGAGTTGGGTAGCCTTTCCCTTCTCCAGAGGATCTTTTCAACCCAGGGATTGAACTCAGGTATTCCAAATTGCAGGCAGATTCTTTACCACCTGAGCAAGAAGCCCAAGAATACTGGAGAGGGTAGCCTATGCCTTCTCCAGGGGATCTTCCCAACCCAGGAATTGAACTGGGGTCTCCTGCATTGCAGGCGGATTCTTTACCAACTGAGCTGCTGAGTTGGTAAAGAATTAGCTATTTACACACATGTTTATGAGAATAAAAAATAAGAAGGAAATACCCCAACATGTCAAAGTGATTATTCCTGTATGATAAAGATTTTAAAAGTGATTTTACATGTATAATTAATACAAAAATTATGCTGAACAGTTTTATGTGCCACACATTAAATAATGTTGGGCCAGTATTTTGAATGTTAATTAAAGTGCTGACTTGAATGCCACGAAGAATAATCCACAATCTCCTTGTGCTTCCAAATCTACTTGAATAAATACTGGGGTCACTTAGAGGCTTTGACTTTGGAAATCAACCCTGGGCCATGGCTTAGGAAACCAGTTTTCCAGAAAGTTCAGAAGCTCCTTTATTCAGTTCCATTAGATAGAGTTTTATTTTTACTGGACAGCTGAATCACTCTTTATAGGTGAATCACTTGTTTTATAGGTGCATTGATGTCTGCTTGGTATCAAACACTGTCCTTCCAGATCCTGGGGATGCAGAGATGAGTAACACACCATCCCTTCCCTCCAGAGCACACAGCCTAGTCAAGAGACAGCTGGAGAACAGAGAATGTGCCAGAATATAGTAAGTGCTGCAATGGGTCCAGGCAGCTGGGGCTGTTATGGGAACAGAAAGGAGTTGGTGATGGTGTGTCAGCTACTGAGGGAGATTCAGTGATGGATGAGTGACGTTAGGGTTAATTTAAATGAAAATGAAACTAAAAATTGTGCAAGACAAACATATTTCTATAGTCATAATGATGACTCTCTCCTAGAACTGCAAAAGCTTCAGGAGATCTCAAGTAGCACAATTCATCCGATAGACACCCACAGTTAAGGGTAAACCCACTGGCTGGAGAGCTTCAAAGCTGGGACTAGCCCAGGGCCCTCCTTCTCCCAGTCCTCTCCCTGACTCCTCCCAGTCCTCTCCAGATTCCCAGTCCTAGTCAGATTCCTCCCAGTCCTGACTCCTCCCAGTCCTCTCCTGACTCCTCCCAGTCCTCTCCAGATTCCTCCCAGTCCTGAATCCTCCCAGATCTTTCCCTGACTCCTCCCAGTCCTCTCCAGATTCCCAGTCCTCTTCAGATTCCTCCCAGTCCTGACTCCTCCCAGATCTCTCCCTGACTCCTCCCAGTGCTCTCCAGATTCCTCCCAGTCCTGAATCCTCCCAGATCTCTCCCTGACTCCTCTCATATCTCTCCCTGAATCTTCCCAGATCTCTCCATGACTCCTCCCAGATTTCTCCCTGACTCCTCCTAGTCCTCTCCTGACTCCTCCCAGTCCTCTCCAGATTCCTCCCAGTCCTGACTCCTCCCAGATCTCTTCCTGACTCCTTCCTGATCTCTCCCTGACTCCTCCCATCCTCTCCCTGACTCCTTCCTGATCTCTCCCTGACTCCTCCCATCCTCTCCCTGACTCCTCCCATCCTCTCCCTGACTCCTCCCAGTGCTCTCCCTGACTCCTCCCAGTCCTCTCCTGACTCCTCCCAGTCCTGAATCCTCCCAGATCTCTCCCTGACTCCTCCCAGGACCCTCCCTGGCTCCTCCCTGTGTCTAGTGAGTAGGAAGCACTCAGTTCCCATGCTGTCTGCAGGGGAAGAACAGGTTGGTGGGAAGGTCCGTTTTCCTGCCTGTTCAGTTGTGCCCAGGTGGGCCTGCTTCTCTGAGGAGCTATTGTGCAAGAGTGAAGCCTGAGATGGCAAACCCGCCCCAAATGGTAGCTCATCTGCTTCACTGAGCATCTCTCCACCCCAAGGGTTCCTCTTCACCTGCCAAAACGTTGAGAACTCCCTGGTGCAGGTGCAGCTGGAAGGAAGAAAGTGACCCATGTAGTCTAAATCTTTGGATGCATGCTATGAATCAATTGAAAATTCAGAAAAATACATGTTACTCTTTTGGATCTTTTCTGCAGCCTAGTAATTAAGCCAAAGCCAAAGCCAGAATGCTTGTGTTCAGATTCTGATTTGGGCATGTTCTTTGCTCTCCTTATACTTTGGTTCAAGCATGAAATAGAAATAGGATTGCTAAGAAGATTGAATTATGAAAATGCTCATGAAGTGATTAGCAGAAGGTTTGGCAAACAGTAAAACTTCAATATATGCAATCTGTTATTAACCTTCTAACATTCAATCCTTTATCATTTAATACTACCTGAATAGTCCTTCCTATGAGCAACAGATGGTGCTTGACATGTTATAGGAACAAGAAGCTTTTTAAGACCAGAGTCCAAGATTTTTATGAACATAGAGTTTAGAAGGAAAGCAAGACATGTACCCTAGAGATAGTAAAGGAGCAAAGTAGGGCATCTTATCATGGAAGATACTGAATCAGATAGAAGTAGCTTCCCCATGTTTGAAGATTCTTTCCAGTTATGTCTTTTCTTTGATGCTGAAATTGTACTGAAAGGCTGACACTGCAGACAATAGAAGCTACAGGATTTCAGAGAATTGAGAAGCCAGGGTGGGCAGGGTGCAGCAGGGACATCCTGGGATGGAATGGTGCAGGCTACAGGATCCTTGGCCTTGGAGTGATCCTGATATCCTTTGAGGTAACACTGGTTTTTGTGAGCACCTACTTTGTGAAACACTTTGTTCTAGGCACTGGAGATAAAGAAAGTAACACAGCATTGCAAATAAAGTATACTCCAATAAAATTAATTAAAAATAAATAAATGAGGGACTTCTCTGGCTTCCCTGGTGGCTCAGAGGTTAAAGTGTCTGCCTCCAATGTGGGAGACCCGGGTTTGATCCCTGGGTCAGGAAGATCCCCTGGAGAAGGAAATGGCAATCCACTCCAGTATTCTTGCCTGGAGAATTCCATGGATGGAGAAGCCTAGTAGGTTACAGTCCACGGGGGTCACAAAGAGTTGGACAGGACTATGTGACTTCACCTCACCTTCACCTCTCTGGCAGGCCAATGTTTAGGATTTTGCCTTCCAGTGCAAGGGGTATGGATTTGACCCCCTTTTGGAGAACTAAGGTCTCACATGCCTTGTGGCCAAAAACGCAAAGTATGAAACAGAAAAATATTGTAACAAACTCAACAAGGAATTTAAAAATGGTCCATATCAAAGGTCATCTTTAAAAAATAAATAAAAATAAATGTATTCATATATTTACATATGGAGCTAGAGAGAGAGAAGAGATTTACTGTATGGTTCCCATTTTCTTTGCTGGTGCCTCTGCTGATGTGTTCATGTGTGTGTGCGTGCATGTGTGCGTTTCCTTCAGAAAATTTGGAAAGTTTATAATATATTCTTAGGTTAACTTAACTTCAGTTACCACAATAATTATAAATAATACACAGAAATCTGTATTTCCTGAGGAATCTACTTTTTATCAATATGTTGACAGTTTGCAATGAAAAATGAGGAAATCAATACAAGTACACTTCTCCTAAATTTCATAATTAAGGGCATTAACTTTATAATTTCTATAAATGATGTTTTCTATTGTTATTATTGTTCATGATTGTTCTATTAATTCCTAGTTGTGATTAAGTCATTCTTGAGAAAAGTCTAGCTTGGTGTAATTTTGCCTACATGCTTTTAAATTTGGTTTCCTAATGTTTTGCTTAAATTTTTACATCTATATGCATGAATAAATCTGCGTCTGTAATTTTCTTTTATATGCTGTCACTGTCAGATTTGGAATTATTACCGCTTTTCTAGCCTCTCAACTGTAAGACATTTATTTCCCAAGGGACTTTTAGTAGCATCTGGAGACTATTTTTATTGTCATGACCTGAGGGGCAGGTGCTACTGGCAGCTAATGTTAGAGCCCAGCAATCCTGGTAAACATCCAGCACAGCTCAGGCAAAACCCACACAGCAGAGAGCAGCGCCTAGGTTGAGATATCCTGCTCTAGAGCACTCTGAGTAAGATAGGAATGATTGGGTCTTTAACATTTGGTACAATATGCCTGTCAGAGCACCTGTATTTAGTTACAGCATTCTTCTAAAGTAGTAAGATTGTTTTGTATTTTCATTGCAGATATAAGTGATTTGAAGTTCCGTGATATTAAGCTTCCCAGGTGAGGCTAGTGCTAAAGAACTTGCCTGCCAGTGCAGGAGAGGAAAGACACATGGGTTTGATGCCTGGGTTGTGAAGATTCCTCTGGAGGGGGCCATGACAACCCACTCCAGTAGTCATGCCTGAGAATGCCATGGACAAAGGAGCCTAGGAGGCTAAAGTCCAGAGGATCACAAAGAGTCAGACACAACTGAAGCGACTTCACTTCATTTCACTTAGTCGCTCAGTCGTGTCTGACTCTGCGACCCCATGAATCACAGCACGCCAGGCCTCCCTGTCAATCACCAACTCCCGGAGTTCCCGCAGACTCACGTCCATCAAGTCAGTGATGCCATCCAGCCATCTCATCCTTGGTCATACCCTTCTCCTCCTGCCCCCAATCCCTCCCAGCATCAGAGTCTTTTCCAGTGAATCAACTCTTCGCATGAGGTGGCCAAGGTACTGGAGTTTCAGCTTTAGCATCATTCCTTCCAAAGAAATCCCAGGGCTGATCTCCTTCAGAATGGACTGGTTGGATCTCCTTGCAGTTCAAGGGATTCTCAAGAGTCTTCAACACCACAATTCAAAAGCATCAATTCTTTGGTGCTCAGCCTTCTGAGTCCAACTCTCACATCCATACATGACCACTGGAAAAAACACAGCCTTGACTAGACGGACCTTAGTCAGAAAAGTAATGTCTCTGCTTTTGAATATACTATCTAGGTTGGTCATAACTTTTCTTCCAAGGAGTAAGTGTCTTTTAATTTCATGGCTGCAGTCACCATCTGCAGTGATTTTGGAGCCCCCAAAATAAAGTCTGACACTGTTTCCACTGTTTCTCCATTTATTTCCCATGAAGTGATGGGACCGGATGCCATGATCTTCGTTTTTGACTGTTGAGCTTTAGGTCAACTTTATCACTCTCCTCTTTTACTTTCATCAAGAAGCTTTTAGTTCCTCTTCACTTTCTGCCATAAGAGTGGTGTCATCTGCATATCTGACGTTATTGCTATTTCTCCCAGCAATCTTGATTCCAGCTTGTGTTTCTTCCAGTCCAGCATTTCTTATGATGTACTCTGCATAAAAGTTAAATAAGCAGGGTGACAATATACAGCCTTGATGTACTCCTTTTCCTATTTGGAACCAGTCTGTTGTTCCATGTCAAGTTCTAACTCTTGTTTCCTGACCTGCATACAGATTTCTCAAGAGGCAGGTCAGGTGCTCTGGTATTCCCATCTCTCTCAGAATTTTCCATAGTTTATTGTGATCCACACAGTCAAAGGCTTTGGCGTAGTCAATAAAGCAGACATAGATGTTTTCCTGGAACTCTCTTGTTTTTCGATGATCCAGTGGATGTTGGCAATTTGATCTCTGGTTCCTCTGCCTTTTCTAAAACCAGCTTGAACATCAGGGAGTTCATGGTTCACGTATTGCTGAAGCCTGGCTTGGAGAATTTTGAACATGATTTTACTAGCATGTGAGATGAGTGCAATTGTGTGGTAGTTTGAGCATTCTTTGGCATTGCCTTTCTTTGGAATTGGAATGAAAACTGGACTTTACCAGTCCTGTGGCCACTGCTGAGTTTTCCAAATTTGCTGGCAGATTGAGTGCAGCACTTTCACAGCATCATCTTTCAGGATTTGAAAGAGTTCAACTGGAATTCCATCACCTCGACTAGCTTTGTTCGTAGCGATGCTTTCCAAGGAAGGCCCACTTGACTTCCCATTCCAGGATGTCTGGCTCTAGATTAGTGATCACACCATTATGATTATCTGGGTCATGAAGATCTCTTTTGTACAGTTCTTCTGTGTATTCTTGCCACCTCTTCTTAATATCTTCTGCTTCTGTTAGGTCCAGACCATTTCTGTCCTTTATCAAGCCCATCTTTGCATGCAATGTTCCCTTGGTATCTCTAATTTTCTTGAAGAGATCTCTAGTCTTTCCCATTCTGTTCTTTTCCTCTATTTCTCTGCATTGATCGCTGAAGAAGGCTTTCTTATCTCTTCTTGCTATTCTCTCGAACTCTGCATTCAAATGCTTATGTCTTTCCTTTTCTCCTTTGCTTTTTGCCTCTCCTTTTCACAGCTATTTGTAAGGCCTCCCCAGACAGCCATTTTGCTTTTTTGCATTTCTTTTCCATGGGGATGGTCTTGATCCCTGTCTCCTCTACAATGTCACGAACCTCATTCCATAGTTCATCAGGCACTCTATCTATCAGATCTAGGCCCTTAAATCTATTTCTCACTTCCACTGTATAATCATAAGGGATTCGATTTAGGTCATACCTGAATGGTCTAGAGGTTTTCCCTACTTTCTTCAATTTGAGTCTGAATTTGGTAGTAAGGAGTTCATGATCTGAGCCACAGTCAGCTCCTGGTCTTGTTTTTGTTGACTGTATAGAGCTTCTCCATCTTTGGCCGCAAAGAATATAATCAATCTGATATCAGTGTTGACCATCTGGTGATGTCCATGTGTAGAGTCTTCTCTTGTGTTGTTGGAAGAGGGTGTTCGCTATGACCACCATATTTTCTTGGCAAAACTCTATTAGTCTTTGCCCTGCTTCATTCCACATTCCAAGGCCAAATTTGCATGTTACTCCAGGTGTTTCTTGACTTCCTACTTTTGTGTTCCAGTTCCCTATAATGAAAAGGACATCTTTTTTGAGTGTTAGTTCTAAAAGGTTTTGTAGGTCTTCATAGAACCATTCACCTTCAGCTTCTTCAGTGTTACTGGTTGAGGCATAGACTTGGATTACTGTGATATTGAATGGTTTGCCTTGGACATGAACAGAGATCATTCTGTCGTTTTTGAGACTGCATCCAAGTACTGCATTTTGGACTCTTTTGTTGACCATGATGGCTACTCCATTTCTTCTGAGGGATTCCTGCCCACAGTAGTAGATATAATTGTCATCTGAGTTAAATTCACCCATTCCAGTCCATTTTAGTTTGCTGATTCCTAGAATGTCAACATTCACTCTTGCCATCTCCTGTTTGACCACTTCCAATTTGCCTTGATTCATGGACCTGACATTCCAGGTTCCTATGCAATATTGCTCTTTATAGCATCGGACCTTGCTTCTATCATCAGCCACATCCCCAGCTGGGTATTGTGTTTTTTTTTTTTTTTTGCTTCATCCCTTCATTCTTTCTGGAGTTATTTCTCCACTGACCTCCAGTAGCATATTGGGCACCTACTGACCTGGGGAGTTCCTCTTTCAGTATCCTATCATTTTTGCCTTTTCATACTGTTCATGGGGTTCTCAAGGCAAGAATACTGAAGTGGTTTGCCATTCCCTTCTCTAGTGGACCACATTCTGTCAGCCCTTTCCACCGTGACCCTCCTGTCTTGGGTTGCCCTTCGGTCATGGCTTGGTTTCATTAAGTTAGACAAGGCTGTGGTCCTAGTGTAATTAGATTGACTAGTTTTCTGTGAGTATGTTTTCAGTGTGTCTGCCCTCTGATGCCGTCTTGCAACACCTACCATGTTACTTGGGTTTCTCTTACCTTGGGCGTGGGGTATCTCTTCATGGCTGCCCCAGCAAAGCACAGCCACTGCTCCTTACCTTGGATGAGGGGTATCTCCTTGCCACTGCCCTTTCTGATCATTAACGTGAGATAGCTCCTCTAGGCCCTCCTATGCCCGCGCAGCAACTTAGCATGATATTAAGTTAATATTAGAAGTAGCGTTTAGAAATAAAATCACTGGGTGTCTTGCATTCACTTACTTGATGTATCAAATCATGAGTTTTGCTTATTATATGCATGCAAGGGTCTCTGTTAGGTACTGGAGATGCACAAAGGAAGCAGCCCCTGTCCTTATATGAGAGTCTGGTAAGGAAGAGCAGGCCTGTACAACTGTAATCGAAAGCAGAAGGAAGAAGTAAGTAGCACGAGAAGAGCACAAATCTCAGTAAGACTCTAAAGAGGAAAAGAGAGAGATTCAGTCCAGGGGATCAGAGAAGAAATTTGGTAAAGTATTTTCTATAGGCAGATTTAAGGGGGCCTAGATGACCCGGGCCAGCATGGAAAGTGGTGAGTCGTTTGACCAAGGGCTTGAGAAAGCAAGCTAAGGTAATTACATTACAAAGAGAAGTTGAAGTTTCATGATGAAGGCCTTCAAATAGCAGGCTAAATGCTTTAATTTCATCCTCTGGGCCACAGAGAAAAGAGCTACTGCCATTATCTGTGTAGAGTAGTTGATTAATAGGAGTTGTGCATTTTTTCTAGCAAAAATACTTTGGAGGTTTTCCAGTTACGTATAGGGGTAGGTTATCATTTCTTCCAAGCCTCATTTTGTTTGCATTCTTATTCCTCAATCCAGAGTTTGTCTCTGATCCTGACATGGCACCGTTGTGGCAGTTCGATGATTATTTGTTCATTCCCATCCGATATTCTTCTAATCTGCCTGCCACTGAGATTAATATGTTTGGTCACGTTTCACAAATGAGAAAGCCAAAATGCTGTGAGCTAGTGTGGACCCCTGCTGCCTCCCAGCCCACGTGGGGAGAGTGGAAATTGGATTTTGCTACCAAAAACCAGGGCAGACAGCTGCTGAGCCCTGGGAGACCACACAACCTGCCAGCATCCTTGCTTCCTTCCAGCTCAGCACAGCCATATCCACTTTATTTGTTGTTGCTGTTGTGTGTGAACTCAGTTACGCATAAAATTCAATAGTTTCCATAGATAAATCTGGTTAGCATGACCAACTACACTCAAGTCTCTGAGCAAACGAAGTAAGAATATATCTCTTTTATCACTAATCCTAAGCAAATTTTAAAAATATAACAACTTTTTCCAAAGTGACTTCAACTAAACAGCCTTCCATCACTGCCATTCTTAGAACGCTGATTCATCAGAGAAACTCACATCAGTAAACTTTGTTGACCAGTGAAGAAGAAATAACAGTGTGAGATTGCAAAATCTATTTCTTCTGGATAAATCCCCTGAGTTTCGACTTATCCAGGGTATATGACAAGAAAATTCTGACAAACTCTATGATTTCCAAGGAGAAGGAAACTCAAGCTTTTACTTTTATGTGGTAAGCCCACAGGAACACATGAATGCAAATGTAGAACTGTGCACACAAATACATATATACATGTATATGAACAGATATTTGTGTGTGTATATATATATGTGGAGACACAACGTGCACACACTCATACATTGTTGTGAAACACATTGCAAACAAAGCTCATATGTATATATATGCCTATATAAATGAATATAGACATGCACATTTGACATGTATGTAAATGGACACACATATGAAGGTAAGCATAGACTACAAGTACAGCATAAATACATAATATAGTGCTCTGAAGTTGTAAAAGAAGACGGAGAAGTTTAACATTAAAAATGGAATTGTGTAATGACTTTGTGATTAACTCAAAAATATTAAGTGAAAAGACTAACGCAACCTTGGACATAACAGATTCATATAAGATTTGTTAAGCTCATATAAAGAATTTGAGATAATTTCTTCATCTGATGTTGGCTAAAGAATTAATCTGCTTGAGAATGAATTATGTAGTCTTAATACCATATTAGTGGATAACTCATTGTGCCAACAGAAGCTAAGGGCCTTGTAGAAATAATGGAAGAATGCGGGCTAGTGACCACTATCTATGAGACCCGGTTTTGTAAGACCCAGACTTTGGAAAATCAAACTTTCAGAGTCTGCCTAATACTTTATAAAGTATTAAAGTTGGCTAGCAGTAACAGAAGACTACGCAAAAGCAATAACACACTTGACTGTCATCTTACAACTCCAATCAGTGCAATGCAGGAGACCCCAGTTCGATTCCTGGATTGGGAAGATCTGCTGGAGAAGGGATAGGCTATTTACTCCCGTATTTTGGGGCTTTCCTTGTGGCTCAGCTGGTAAAGAATCCACCTGAGATGCAAGAGACCTGGATTCGATCCCTGAGTTGAGAAGATCCCCTGGAGAAGGGAAAAGCTACCCACTCCAGTATTCTGCCCTGGAGAATTCCATGGACTGTATAGTCCATGGGGTCGCAAAGAGTCGGACAAAACTGAGTTACTTACACTCACTCACTCTACTCCCATTCTAATGAGTAAATCTGAGAGTGGTGGGCTACAGAGAGTATAATAAATGTCTTTCCATATTGAAGAGAAATTGTCATGTTCTCTACCATAAACTGCAGTTATGAAAAGACTTAGGATTTATACATGCAGAAGAGAGGGAGTGAAAATGGATGGCAGCCTTCATCTTAATTCTACTGTGTATCTGAAAATGGTCAAGAAATGTTCATGTGCTGTATCTCATGATGTTGCTGAGATCTCATTTCTGTGTTCACACAGAGTTCTCATTTTTAATAGAATTCAGTATATACTCAAAACATTTCAAATTTCTGTTCTCCTTCCAAACTCTTCAATGCAAAATGAGTAAGATGCATTTATAGTGTTCTGCACAATGTTTTCTTTTTCTTTTTTTTGAAACAAACATGCCTTCTTTTAGAGCCCCCTTTAGAAAAAGTTGGAGGTAAGAAACATGGGGAAAGCATACCTACATGTATTATATGTCTTAGGAATTTTGAGTTTCGGCTTGGGATACTGTGGAACTAAGTCTTGGCCTATTGCAAATCTCCGGGTTTTCAGAATAAGGTAAAAGGCCATCATAACAACATGTCTATCCTGATAAGATGCTCATGTCATTCTAGACTCCTTCTGGTTCTGTGTAGTTACAGTTTTTTGTTGGGAGAAGGATGAACTTAATGGCAAGGGATTTGGGAAGTTATTGGCATTTGGGAATTTATAAAATATTAATGAAAACTGTCTGGTGTGAATTGCTCTGGGACATTTTCTAATCCCAAAGGATGGAGAAATTTGCAAATTGCTAATCAAATTTCTTAGGATTCAACCCAACAAACACTTCTGTGCTAATTCATGTTACTCCCAGGATTATGGGATCCGTAATGGTTTAGTGAGAGAACAGGAGTCTAATTTAGTCAAATAACTATTCCACAAGAGACAAGCAAGGAGACTAAAATAACCTCAAAATATACCAGAGGAGAAATATTGAGCCCCAAAAGACAGATGATGTATCAGAAATTGATCAATATAGAGAGGCTGAGCTAGGCAGCAAGTGGGGGCAAACAAAGGAAACAGAAAACTTTTCAGGCTGTTAAGATGAGTTTGATACAGAGGCCTAGGAGAAGCAGAAGTTATCCAGGATCACAAGAAGTTCTCAAACCAAGGAAGAAATCCCAAGTAGGCCAGAGAAGTTTGATGGAGGATTCCAAAACTGTAAATGGAGTAGTGGATGAACAGAGAAAGGCAAGCAGATCCTAGAATGTTCCTAAGAGAGTGAAGGGCCATTGTGGCTGTTCTCGGTACCAGTTGGGAAGTATTTGGCCATACAAGAGTAACTGCATATCGTGCATATACTGTGCATCAGTTTATGTCAGGCACTGCTATGTTTCTTTTCATAGGTTACCTAATCCTCACAGAAACTCTAGGAGAACATACATTATTAATCTTATGACACATTAAGAACATGTTTTGCCTATTGATCACATGCATATTTCTGATTTGTAGACATTTAGAGGATAACAACTCAGGTTAAAAAAAAAAAAAACAGCAGAGCTGTTTAATAATACAATGTATTACCCAAAATGTTTGGTCACTGGGAGCACAGATGGAGCTTGGAAACCCTCCTGTATCTGTGAGCTTTTGAAATGGATAAGAGTTTTCAAATCATGGACAACTTCAAGGTTTTATGGCAATAGAATTTATGAATAAATGAATTCAAAGTGAATTTTTATCTCAGTCTTTGTATGAATATCTCCTGGAAGATATCGTCTCTGCTCACTGGCGTTTCAAAGCCCATTTCTCTGGAAACAGCTTGTGCAGTTCAAATTCATTTGTAAGTTCTATCTGCATGTAACTTGTAGTTAATTTGCCTGTAAACCTTAAATCTGGCAGAATTTTGTGATCTGAAGACTCTCTGTGTGCTTGGTCACTCAGCTGTGTCTAACTCTTTGCGACCCCAAGGACTGTACTCCATCAGACTCCTTTGTCCACAAGGATTCTCCAAGAATACTGAAGTGGGTTGCCGTGCCCTGCTCTGGGGGAATCTTACCAACCCAGGGATTGAACCCAGGTCTCCTGCACTGTAAGTGGTTTCTTTACCCTCTGAGACACCAGGGAAGCCCAAGACTCCCTATGCAAGTGTAATTAAAAGACCCTTTACAATTTTAGGTTCTAAATGATGGCTTGAAGGTGGAAAGATTTTTTTAAGATGAAGACTAGGAAGGGCAAGTTTAAAAAATAATTACCCTTTATCTGGTATAAAAGAAATGCATATTAAAGAAGATTTTGGAAACTTAGAAAAGTAAAGTTGATAAACTAACAACGACCCTTAAACCCAACATCCACAGATAATCAATCTTAGCAATTCAAAATAGTTCCCAAAATTTAGCAAATTCCTTCCAGTTCTTTTTAATATAATTGCAATAATATTTAGGGGTTCTCAAATTCTTTGACATCAGATTTTACATCTTAAAAGTTATTGAAGGTTCCAAAGTATTTTATGTGTTTCGCTATTGATATGTACTGTTGGATCTTAAACTCGAAACAAATTAAATATATGTATTTATTTGTATTTACATATAAATATATGTATTTATTAATTATTTGTTTAAAATTGCAATAAGATGTTCATGTTAAAGAATACATACACTAGTAAAAATAACTATCTTTTTCAAAATAAATTTTAACATATACATACAGCTATATTTAAAATAGATAACCAAAAAAAAAGGACCTACCATAAATTTTCTTTTTAATTTATGAAAAGAATGGCCTCATTCTACAAATCATTTAAAAATCTGACTTGATTGAAAACAGCTGGATTGTCACATCTGCTTCTGAATTCATCCTGTTGTGATATATTGTTTCAGGTGTAATATACAAAAGAATCCAGCCCTGTATAGATATGAAATTAGGAAAGGAAGGAGTATTTTACTAGACTTTTTTACATAATTGTGATTGTTCTGTAGCCTCTGGAAAACTCCACTCTACATTCATGAGAAGAGAGCAAAATGGAAAATACTGTTAGTAGTTAGAATACGGAAAGTGAAGGCACTTAGTCAAGTCCGACTCTCTATGACCCCATGGACTGTAGCCTACCAGGCTCCTCTGTCCTTGGGATTTTCCAGGCAATAGTACTGGAGTGGATTGCCATTTCCTTCCCCAAGGGATCTTCCCAACCCAGGGATCGAACCTGGGTCTCCCGCATTGTAGACAGACGTTTTACCATCTGAGCCACCAGGGAAGGCCTATGGAATAGGAGAAAGGAGTACAAAATGGCAGTGGCTAGAAGACAAGGAAGAGAAAAGCCCTAGAAAATAGAACAGAGGAAGGTCAAAGGAAGGTCTGAGGACCGGAGTGAGGACTTCAGGTAGAACAGCCCTCCTGACTGAGCCCAGTCTCCATAGGGCGGGCCCAGGGGGAAGAAAAGGCATATAGACAGAGGAGCCAAAGGGCTCTCGCTTGCTCCCCCACCCCATTCCCACCACCCTGTGCGCTGGGGCGCTCTGCTCTTCGCGTTTTTGGATCGACGTGCCCCCATGCCTCGAAGATGGATTTTCCTGCTATCTTCTAAATAAAATAGAGCTGTAACACTAAACTGTAATACTGATTTGTCTAAGAGCTATAACATGGTCTGTTTGAGACCTGAGAGCTATAACAGGGTCTGTCTAAGATCTGAGAGCTGTGACACGCCAAGGGGGCTTTAATGTCCGTCACTCCAAATCTTTGTTGTGACGAGACAAAGAACCGAGGAGCATACACTCGCCTGACAATAATATCTTAGCACTTTTAGAAAATAGTTTTATTAATAATTTCACAGACTACCTAAAAGAGTCTTGGAGACCACCAGCAGTCTCTGCACTAGAATCTGAGAATCCCCTGCTACATGTATATTCTGTGTTTGTTACTAAAATGCATATTTATACATTATTTTTAAAAAATTAAGCTCTGCTATAATTGATGTAACCATTTCCATGTTATTTGGGCGTTTCATTTTATTCTATCTTATAAGAAAAAATATAACACTGAAATAAATATCTTATCTATAATTCCACATCTGAATTTCATACTGGACTCTTTTAATGGAGATTATCAGAATCTGAAGAAGACTGTATTTTATGGTACTTAATGTGTTTTTCATACTGTCCATGGGGTTCTCAAGGCAAGAAAACTGAAGTGGTTTGCCATTCCCTTCTCCAGTAGACCAATCATTGCAGATGGTGATTGCAGCCATGAAATTAAAAGATGCTTACTCCTTGGAAGGAAAGTTATGAGCAATCTAGATAGTATATTCAAAAGCAGAGATATTACTTTGCCAACAAAGGTCCATCCAGTCAAGGCTATGGTTTTTCCAGTGGTCATGTATGGATGTGAGAGTTGGACTGTGAAGAAAGCTGAACACCGAAGAATTGATGCTTTTGAACTGTGGTGTTGGAGAAGACTCTTGAGAATTCCTTGGACTGCAAGGAGATCCAACCAGTCCAACCTAAAAGAGATCAGTTCTGGATGTTCAATGGAGAGACTGGTGCTGAAGCTGAAACTCCAATATTTTGACCTCCTAATGCGAAGAATTGACTCATTGGAAAAGACTCTGATGCTGGGAAGGATTGGAGGCAGGAGGAGAAGGGGACAAACAAGGATGAGATGGCTGGATGGGATCACCGACTCAATGGACATGAGTTTGAGTGAACTCCGGGAGTTGCTGATGGACAGGGAGAGAATCGGACATGACTGAGCAACTGAACTGAACTGAATATGTTTTACCAACTTGATTTCTAGAAAAGTTTTACCAATTTCCTTTTTATCAATTGGACTGTAAATATATCCCATTGAGGCCTCATCAGCACTGAATATATCAAATAATATTTACTTTGCTGTTTGAAAAACATTTTTTTCCTCAAATTATTTGCACACCAATGAGATTGACTGCTATCATTATTAGTTACTAATAAATATTTTTATGTGTAAATATGATAATAGGCTTCCTGACATTAGTACTGATCATTAAGTCTGTCCCTGTTAAAGGTGTTTATAAATCTGATCCAATACTGCAACAATTTCCCTTAATAATATGATATTGTAAGCAGAGGTGTGTGCATATTAGTTTGCTAAGGTTTCTGTAACAAAGTTCCACAAACCAAGTGGCTTCAGCAGCAGTAATTTGTCATCTCATGGTTCTAGAGGCCAGAAGTCTGAAATTAAGGTAGGGGCAAGCTTGTTTTTTTCTAAAGGCTGTGAGAGAGAGAAACTTGCTTCTCTCCTAGTTTCTAGTGGTTTCCTGGCAAACTTTAGAGATCCATTCCTTGGCTTACAGAACTACCACCCCAGTCTGAGTGCATCTTCACATGGCTTGTTTTTTTTTTTTTTCCCTGTGAGTGTGTGTGTATGTATTGCCAAAGTTTCTTTTTTATAAGGTCACTTGTTATATTGGGCCTACTCTACTGTAGCATGACCTTGTATTAACAGATTGCATTTGCAATGACCTTATTTCCAAATAAAGTCACATTCTGAGATACTGGGGGTTAGCATGTCAACCTAAGATGTTTGAAGAGACTCTGGCCCATCAAAATACTTACAGACTGACACATCCAGCACGCCATAAAATTAAAGATTCAGGCTGAACCCTACTATTCACCCCCATCTCAATAAGAAACTTCATGTCTTTCTAGTTACCCATCTAGTTGGACACAAGAGGAACATAATCTTTGCTCTCTTCCTCCTCTTCCTTTTCCTCATCACTATCCATTACATTTGTCCAGAGTCTTACTGATCACACAGCACTCAGCATGCCTGGCATCACTTGACCTTTTCAGCTATTTAGCAAAGGCAGTGTTGAGATTATCATACCCAGTTTAACGAAAGGTGAGACTCAGACAGATTGCCTTGCCCAGATCACTGAGAAAGACAATAGCCTCACCTTTTGTTTGCATCAGAGTCAGCAGGGTCAGCTCTAATGACCATGGCTGTAGATGAAAGCCAGTCAAAATGCTCTTTGATCAGCAAAAAATAACATATAGAGTTAACACATGGTTAGTGAATTATAGCTTCAATAAGACAATCCTGTTTCCTAGAATAATTGTTTCTTATTTTTTGAGAGAATAATTACAATTTCTTATCACATGTTTTGAAAACTTTATCTTGAGTTTCGTGGTTAATTGTTGCAAAAGCAAGCTATATAGTCAGACAGTTACAAATTTCTGAGGGTCTTACTTCTCATTAATAATATCAGTAAATATAAGATAAAGATTTGTAAGCAAAATAACCAGTGGTAATATTTAATTTTCATAAGACCTTTGCTCCAACAGACTAATTTCTAAGAGGGCTATTGGTTTATTATATTCTTTTGATCACAGAAGTGTAAACATTGTATTAGTTCCACTTATTTTTTAATTTACGGACAAAGCAAGTATCATTTGTCTTCCTATTTTTCCATTCATGTGAAAAACTTAACTCTACAATTGCCACTTACATTGGCAATGTCAAGATTAGTCAAAATTGGAAGCTTTTAATTTTGAGTCTCTTCATAGAATCAGCTAGTGGTAAATCCACTAGAAAAGAAAGTTCACCACAACAATATCACAATGCACAAAAAGAGCCCACCTGTCTACTGTTAGGGCTATGGATAAATACACTGTGATCATTTCAATTAATGGGATAGGGCAGGGAAAACGAGTGAATCAATATGACTGACTCTCAGAAGCAAACTACGAAAAGCAGTCTTAGAAGAATGCATGCAATATGAATCTGGTGTTTAAAAGTTAGGAAACAGGCAAAACTCAAGAATATATTGTTCAAGAATGTGTACAGAGAATAAAGAAAAGCAGGACGATGAAAAGCACAGGATTTAGGAGTGTGGTTTTCTGTGTGCCAAGGAGACAGGGAAGTTCACGCAGGAACATCTGTGGATCTGTGGTAGATCTGCCATGTGGACCTTATCTCTGCTGGAAAAGCAAGAAGGAAGAAGAAGGGGGTTGTTTGAATGAAGCATCCATGTCAGAGGTCAGTATGCACTGTGTGTCTGCCATGCACCTCTACTCTGCTGGGCACATTTGAGTGGATGAGAGGAAGCAGAAATAAATCAGACCTGATTCTTACCCGTGTGGAACTCAGTGAAGCGATTCAGGAGGCATTTTCACCTCATGAAGTAGCCAAGGGCTTCAAGCAATTGACGCTTTCTTCACTTTCTGGCTGGGTTCTTGTTAAAATTTTAATTGCGTGTTAAGTCTCTTCAGCTGTGTCCTACTCCATGACTGCATGGACTGTAGCCCAGCAGGCTTCTCTGTCCATGGGATTCTCCAGGGAATAATACTGGAGTGGGTTGACATGCCCTCCTCCAGGGGATCTTAAAAATCCTCACTAGTCAAGAAAAATCAGTTCTGTTCGCATGTGAATCATCCAGTGCAACACTTTGAAAGTCCTTTTCCAGAGTCTCTGGTCCTGAGAATTATAGCCTAATAAAAACCCTTTCATTGTACCCGAGCACTTGTAGGGTACTCTAAGCTCTGTGTCTGAGCCTGTAAAGGAGCCATTCAAATGCTGGCTCATCCCACCTCTGCCAAATGACTCCCCCAGACTGTTTGTTCCTTCTTGCAAATCTCTAGACTTGACAGACCTGCTCATTCTTCTGGGTCTTTGCACTTGCTGATCTGTCTGGATGGAGTGCACAAACAGGCTACCTAATTAACACCACCCAGCTCCACCATAGCACAGGAAGGCTTTCCTTACCCTTAACCTGGAGTGGCTAGCCATCATCTCAAGGCTCCTACACTTACATCTACCAGCAACACATTCTTACCACAGTGTTAATTGTCTATTGCTTTTCTGTTTCCCTGATAACTCTAAGAGCTTCCTGATGTACAAGAATCTCAAGTGGCACGGTGGTAAAGAATCTGCCTGCCAGTGCAGGAGACCCAGGAGACATGGGTTCAATCCCTGGGTTGGGAAGATCCCCTGGAAAAGTAAATGGCAAGCCACTCCAGTATTCTTGCCTGAGAAATCCCATAGACAGGGGAGCCCTGTGGGCTACAGTCTTTGGGTTTGCAAAAGAGTTGGACATAACTGAGCGACCGGGAACAATAGTAATAACCAATAAAACCAAGTAGGCCATGAAGCAGTATTTGCAGATTAAAAAACACAAGTGATTCATCTACATATTATAGGGATATACAGGGCAAGATGTACATCTTATCATAAGAAGCAAAAGTTGAATTGGGTTTGGAAGGGTAGACTTGGATCAGCAGAAAAAAGGGCAATAATCCTCCCAAATGAAGCACATAAGCAAAGTACAGAGGGAAGAATTCCAAGGTTATCTTAGCAACAATGAAAACCTAAGATTGATTAAATAAGAAGTTCTCATTATCAAAGGGAATAACTTTGGAAAAGAAAACCAGGCTAAATTTGGACAGTAGTTGGGAATCAGTCCTGCATGAAATGGGAAGGGCAGTGAAGAACTTAAATCATCAGAATGATCTGATGAAACTCTGAAGTCAATTCTGAGTTAACAAGGCAAAATCACTCAAAATTAAAACTGGAAACATGAAAGCTAAGCTTGTCTTTTTGGTCCTGATTACAAATACATAACAAGGCTTAAATAGTACCTGCCTTAGTCTCCCTCAAGAAGGATGCTTGGCAAATTGAAGGCAAGGGCAGAGACTGACTCATTCCAATTACTCTTTAGAAAATGAAGGAGGTAAAGGAAGTAAAACCACTTAAGAGCTCGGGGAAATTGTGAAGTGCCTGTCAGATTGGAATAATTGTATGGCAGGCTTTTGTGAGCCATGATGGAGGATGGTCTAGGTAAGGAAAAAAAAAAAAAAACACCTCAGCAAAGTAAAATGTTTTCCTCCACTGAACAGTTTCAGAAATAGACTGTAGATGATGGTATTTATGTGCTCCAGGTAAGTTTCCACGGAGGAAGGAATGTCCTGAGGAAGGGAAACTTTTCTGGAACCAGCTGGAGAACATGACCTGTCTCTGCCTAATTTTCCCTCCCAGGTCCTCTCTGCCCTTGCCTCTCATGGTTGCTGCTCCAGCATCAAGGAACTCAGTGCAAAACCATGTCAAAGAGTTATATGGGAGCTGAGAGTATGGGTTTCTGCACTGGAGATTAGTGAGAAGGGACCTGAAGAAATAGCACTGAAAGGCAGAGATCAAGATATTATTTTCATGTTTTAGATTAAGCTGATGCTAGATAATGTGGCATCAGTTCAGTCCAGTCACTCAGTTATGTCCGACTCTTTATGACCCCATGGACTGCAGCACTCCAGGCTTCCCTGTTCATTGCCAACTCCTGGAGTTTACTCAAACTCGTGTCCACTGAGCTGGTGATGCCATCCAACCATCTCATCCTCTGTCATCCCCTTCTCCTACCACTTTCAGTCTTTGCCAGCATTAGGGCCTTTTCAAATGAGTCAGTTCTTTGCATCAGGTGGCCAAAGTAATGTAGTTTCAGCTTCACCCTCAGTCCTTCCAATTAATATTCAGTACCCATTTCCTTCAGGATTGACAGGTTGGATCTCCTTACTGTCCAAGGAAATCTCAAGAGTCTTCTCCAACACCACAGTTCAAAAGCATCAATTCTTCGGCGCTCAGCTTTCTTTATTGTCCAACTCTCACATCCATACATGGTTACTGGAAAAACCATAGCCTTGACTAGATGGACATTTTTTGGCAAAGTGATGTCTCTGCTTTATGCTGTCTAGGTTGGTTATAACTTTTCTTCCAAGGAGCAAGTGTCTTTTAATTTCATAGCTACAGTCACCATCTGCAGTGATTTTGGAGCCCAGAAATAAGGTCTGTCACTGTTCCCACTGTTTTCCCATCTATTTGCCATGAAGTGATGGGACCAGATGCCATGATCTTAGTTTTCTGAATGTTGAGTTTTAAGCTAACTTTTTCTCGCGCCTGTTCCACTTTCATCAAGAGGCTCTTTAGCTTTTCTTTGCTTTCTGCCATTAGGGTGGTGTCATCTGTATATCTGAGGTTGTTGATATTTCTCCCAGCAATTTTGATTCCAGCTTGTGCTTCATCCAGTCCAGCGTTTCTCATGATGTACTCTGCATAGAAGTTAAATAAGCATGGTGACAATATACAGCCTTGACATACTCCTTTCCTGATTTGGAACCAGTCTGTTGTTCCATGTCCAGTTCTAACAGTTGCTTCTTGACCTGCATACAGATTTCTCAGGAGGCAGGTCAGGTGGTCTGGTATTCCCATCTCTTTCAGAATTTTTCATAGTTTGTTGTAATCCACATAGTCAAAGGCTTTGGTGTAATCAATAAAGCAGAAGTAGATGTTTTTTCTGGAACTCTCTTACTTTTTCAATGATTCAACTGATGTTGGCAATTTGATCTCTGGTTCCTCTGCCTTTTCTAAATCCAGCTTCAACATCTGGAAGTTCTCACTTCACAAACTGCTGAAGCCTGGCTCACTTGCTTTCATATTCCAGGATGTCTGGCTCTAGGTGAGTGATCACACCATCGTGATTATCTTGGTCATTAAGATCTTTTTTGTACAGTTCTTCTGTGTATTTTTGCCACCTCTTCTTAATATCTTCTGCTTCTGTTAGGTCCATACCATTTAGGTCCTTTATGGTTCCCATCTTTGCATGAAATGTTTCCTTGGTATATCTAATTTTCTTGAAGAGATCAGTAGTCTTTCCCATTCTATTGTTTTCCTCTATTTCCTTGCACTGATCACTGAGGAAAGCTTTTTAAAATCTTTCCTTGCTATTCTTTGGGATTCTGCATTCGAATTGATATATCTTTCCTTTTCTCCTTTGCCTTTCACTTCTCTTTTCATATAAGAGAGAAAAGGCCTACTCAGACAAGCATTTTGCTTTTTGCATTTCTTTTTCTTGGGGATGGTCTTGCTATCTGTCTACTGTACAATGTCATGAACCTCCGTCCATAGTTCTTCAGGCACTCTGTCCGTCAGATCTAATCCCTGAATCTATTTGTCACTTCCACTGTATAATTGTAAGGGATTTGATTTAGGTCATACCTGAATGGTTTAGTGGTTTTCCCTACTTTCTTCAATTTAAGTCTGAATTTGGCAATAAGGAGTACATGATTTGAACCATAGTCAGCTCCCGGTCTTGTTTTTGCTGACTGTATAGAGCTTCTCCATCTTTGGCTGTAAAAAAATATAATCAATCTGATTTTGGTGTTGACCATCTGGTGATGTGCATATGTAGAGTCTTCTCTTGTGTTGTTGGAAGTGGGTGTTTGTTACGACCAGTGCATTTTCTTGGCAAAACTATGTTAACCTTTGCCCTGCTTCATTCTGTACTCCAATTTGCCTGCTACTCCAGGTATTTCTTGACTTCCTACTTTTGCATTCCAGTTCCCTATAATGAAAAGGACATCTTTTTGTGTGTTAGTCCTAGAAGGTCTTGTAGGTCTTCATAGAACCTTTCAGCTTCAGCTTCAGCTGCTTCAGCATTACTGCTTGGGGCATAGAATTGGATTACTGTGATATTGAATGGTTTGCCTTGGAAACAAGCAGACATCATTCTGTCATTTTTGAGACTGCATCCAAGTACTGCATTTTGAACTCTTTCATTAACTATGATGGCTTATCCATTTCTTCTAAGGAATTCTTGCCCACAGTAGTAAATGTAAGGGTCACTTGAGTTAAATTCACCCATTCCAGTCCATATTAGTCACTGATTCTTAAAATGTTGATGTTCAGTCTTGCCATCTTCTGTTTGACCACTTCCAATTTGCCTTGATTCATGGACCTAACATTTCAGGTTCCTATGCAATATTGCTCTTTACAGCATCGGACTAATGTGGCATAGGCATGCTATAATAATGAACTATTGAACACTAAAGGAAAACTCTAGATAGAACACTTTTCATTGGGTGCCACACTGTTAAATTTATAGCACCAGAAAGAAGAGTGAATATATATTTACTGAGGGTAGTGAGTTTGCAAGGAGAAAAGGGGGCTTAATTTCTCATTTCCTGTTTCTTTTACCAAATCGATAGTTGAGTAAAGTTATTCCTCTTCCCTGAGGGCTGAGTGCGTAAAGGAAATGAGAGACTGGGAGAATTAAGATTAGTGTAACCCCTTCCAAAGAGAAGAAAATAAAACTGGGAAGATGTGAGCCCACTTGGCAAATTTCTCAAATTTCAATGCTCTCGTTGTGGTGGGAGGGAAGCCATCTTAATATCTGGAAAAGTAGATCCACAGATTTTATGGATTTCATTGGATTTGATTTGTGGGTAGGGAGACAGAGGTAGAAGAGAGAAGTGAGAGTGGTCAATTGTATTAAAGGGGGTCAGGAAAAGTTTCATAAAGGAGATTACATTTGACCTCTAGCCCTAAAATAGTACTGTACTGATTCCAGAAAGAATGTACAAGGAGTGAATTTTGAAATGGCATGAATTATCTAGAAAATTACAAATATTCTGTGTTAATATCGGGTGGTGGTGGTGTTCAGTTGCTAAGCTGCGTCCAGTACTTTGCAACTCCATGGACTGCAGCACGCCAAGCTTCCCTGTCTTCCACTATCTCCTGGAGTTTGCTCAAAATCAAGCTCATTGAGTCAATGATGTCATCCAACCATCTCATCCTGGGTCATCCCCTTCTCTTCCTACCCTCAATCTTTCCCAGCCACAGGATCTTTTCCAGGTTAGGATAGTGAGTGAAAAAAAAAGCTGAGATTATATAGGTACACAGGTGGGTCTGGTAATGAGTCATGGGAGGGCTTGTTCTCATGAGATGATCTTGTTCTCTCAGAAACAGGGGAACCACTGAAGGGGTTTAAAGATTACTTGTTCCCTGAGGTTTTCTGACCTGTTGGTGATGCTCACACCCTGCTCTTTTGTTTATTCCACCTTGAGCACAGCTCTGCTTTCACTCTGGCTTTCCCTGTAGAGCAGTGAGCCTCAGTTGAACTCGCCAGGCCTTATTTGATGGTGTCCAATAAATTATTTTATAATTCAATTGCACTGTCTGACTTTTCACTAATAATTGAGTGAGGAGGGAGAGGCATGAAGATGATAAAAACATGACCCTCATTTTCAGGAACACCTTTTACAGTTAACAAAGACAAGTGTCTACAACATTAAATCTAGAGCAAATTTGAGGCAGAGCCCATAAAAGGGGGGGCAAATTAAGTTCTTTAGGAGCACAAAGATGGGAACACTAAATGTGCTTCGTGAGGTTTCAAGTTAAAGAGGACTACACAGAAACAATAACCATAGAAATAAGAACCAGCTGTTTAATATGCCAGACATGATTATCATATAAATCTCTAGATGGATTTATGTCTGCTTGGTTCACACACACTTACAGTAATTGGAACTCACACATAGTTAACAATATAAGTTGGAAATGATGAGAATCTGAAGAACAGCTGCAGGGAGATGGGACCCAGGGAACAAAAGCCAGATGATTTTTTTCTGGGGTCAGATTAAGAGAAGAGCTGCCATTCGAAAGCGAGGGAATAGGAAGGTCAAAGACGTGCTTAGAGTTTCTGATCCTGGGGATGAGAGAGAGATACTTCATCCCTTAGGCCAGCAGCCTGCAGCTGGTTCCAGGCACCAGGGAGTTATCCCTGGGGAGAATCTGTAAAAGACTCTGGAATGGACCAAAAGATTAGAGAGTGAGCTCAAGGGAAAAGTAGGGATCGTCTAGCACACTCTTCTATTTTACCTGTTTGCATTGAGTTTTTGTGCCTTTGTCTTTGCGTTATTAATAAACTGTAGATAACTGACTGATAACAATGAAAATGATTCTTAGTCACAGATACGCAAACATATTTTGTCCAGTAGAGAACAATTGATCCTATCATCATCTCCTTGCAGACAATTGTCATATGTATCTAATATTATATGCAATGCTATATATATATATATATATATATATATATGTATGTATGTATTTCCTAGGTGGCGAAGTATTAAAGAACCCTCTTGCTAATGCAGGAGACACAAGTAGACATGGGTTCAATCCCTGGATCAGGAAGATCCCCTGGCGGAGGGCATGGCAATCCATTCCAATATTCTTGCCTGGACAAGAATTCCCATGGATAGAAGAGCCTGGCAGACTATAGTCCTTAGGGATATATATACATATATATATATATATACACACATATATGTATATGCGTATATATATATGTATATGTATATATATATATACACATACACACATACATTTTAAATTCTCCTTTTAACTGTTTATAACATTTTATTGTTCCCTTCATTAATTAATGAATTAATTAATTCATCTTGGACTCATATTAAATTTTATATTTATATGAGAGTACTGATTTTACTTTTTCAAGCAACATTTCCTTTACTTAACCTCACATTTTCAGTGACAGGGAACAATCTCCCTGACTCTCTAGTTCATAACCTGAGTTCATGTTGGCTAATCCTGAAATCTGACAAGTGCGTGGCTGGTCATCTCTTTCTTCCTGGATGTCTAAATGAAGTGACTCTGTCTCTTGCCTCTGCCTTCTCTTCAGGGAAGAGCACGTATGAGGTTGAAGCCTGAGACAGGGCTGTCTTGTCTTCTGCCTTCAGCTTGTGAGACGCCAGTTGTGCTCTAAGCAGCCATGTGCTCCGGCGCCTCCTCTAATAAACTCATATCTAAGATTCTTCCTACGCATCTATTAGCTGTGTCTGGAGAAAATTTCTAAACCAACAAAACACAATGGCCCACTGGGGAAGGAGTCTTAAGTTTCAGCATTATTTTCATAAAAATTCAATGATAAAAGACAGCTCACTGGGTGGAAAGAAATCCCATTTGAAAACATTCAACCAGTGTTCTTATATGAGGGTTGTATACTGCCAGTGGGTTTAACTGCCCCTTCTTTGTGACCCCAGCAGGTCTTGTAGGTAGGTACATGTGTGTGTGTGTGAAGTCGCTTCAGTTGTGTCTGACTCTTTGTAATGCAATGGACTGTAGCCCGCCAGGCTCCTCCATCCATGGGATTCTCCAGACAAGAACCCTGGAATGGGTTGCCATTCCCTCCTCCAGGGGATGTTCTCCACCCAGGGATCAAACCCATGTCTCTTGTGGCTCTGCTTTGCAGTCAGATTCTTTACCACTGAGCCATCAGGGAAGCCCAGGTAGGTATGCACTCCTGTCCTAATGGCTATAATCCTTGACTGCATTTATTTCTTGATGCACCTGGCTCTTCACTAAGTTGTGAGGCTCTTGAGAACAGGAAACTTATTTGATCTCTCCTCAACATTAAGTACAAGTTGGGAATAGAGCAAGTTTTTAATATGCGTTCCTGCATCCCTGGGCAACTCCCACAATCAAAACTGTGCAGAGCCAGAGTCTGCCTCTTTGTACTTCCTACCCTGGAGCTCTGGTGCATCCTTTGGGGATGGGAAGATCAAACTTATTGCTCCCTACAATGTCATGGTGATAAGGCACAAGAATAAGCAGCTAAAAGAGAAAGCAATTAGAATCATGGAACCCACTAAATTAGACTTTTCCCACACATCCTCCAAGAATCATAGAAATAGAAAGGAAAATCAGTAAAACTCCAAATTAGACCAGCCCTGCAGAATGATTGTGAGGACAAAAATACTAAAACTTCAATTTATATGTAAGTGGGAAATTAAACTTTAGAAACTAGTGGATTGCCTCTGCAGCTCCTCCTGCAGAGTTGAGACTCACATGGGAACACTTGGAAGAAAGGTGTATGGTAGGGTCCTGGGTGTGACAAGTGCAACACAGGTCCTGGGTGTGAAACAGATGGTTCCCATAAGGGTTCACAGCCAGAAGGAGAAGATTCCCCGAGTGAGGACGGATGTGAAGATGAGATTAGAGCTGCTGGTGGAGTTAACCCTGGAATCTATGTATCTAGAGAGGAGCTGTCCATTGTACTATAGTAAATGTTCTGTATGCTTACAAGTTTCATCATAGTCTGTTGGAAAACTACAATGAGGGCATGAAAGGGTCCAAAAATATGGTCGAGAGAACATGCTGTGTGAACACAGGAGAAAAGTCACTGCCCTTGTGAGGCTATAACAGAAGGGGGGCTTTGTGAGAGGTCTGGAAGGAAGCACAGGATAGCCTACTCACCAGGAGTGAGGCCCGGAGAGTTCATTCCCTTCCTGACTCTTGACAGATGCCGGGATGCTAATTTTATCTTCTTGAAGTTCAGACCAGGGATGCACGGGTGCTAAGTCACTACAGTTGTGTCTGGTTCCGCATGACCCCATGCACTATAGCCCGCCAGGCTCCTCCCTCTGTGGGATTCTCCAGGGAAGAATACTGGAGTGGGTTGCCATGTGCTCCTCCAAAGGATCTTCCTAACCCAGGGATCAAACCCATGTCTCTTACGTCTCCTGCATTGGCAGGGGGTTCTTTATCACTAGTGCCACTTGGTTAGACCAGAGATGCTCTTCAATAATAGTGTTCTCTGTATTAATCTGTCCTTGCAGCTTGGGTTCACTCTTGTTCTTGAATTTGGCAGGGTCCAGGCTGCTGCAGAGATAAAATTGTGGAGATAGACATGGTACCAATGAATAAACATTTTAGATAGATCATAGGATTTAGATTCTAGGTGCTAGAATAGAACTAAGGCTCAACTTTACATCTAGAACAAACTCTCATGCACAGTGAGCTATTGACTGCCCTTCTGTTAATTTCTTTTTCTACCAAAACCCACTTGGTGCTTGTGCTAACCTGATATTACTTGCACACGACTAGAGAAATGTACAAAATATACTTTGCTCAGATGTAGTGTAGGAAACTAGCATTTATTGAGAAAATGCACAGACTAGGCTTTATGGTAAGTGTACATTTTATTAGATCTTCTCTATTTGGGCAGGATAGAACTTGGGCACCATGAAAGAGTTGAAGATGAGCTGAGGTATTGATCGCTGTTGTTGTTCAGTTGCTAACTCGCTAAGTTCAGTCATTTTTGCAACCCCATGAACTGCAACACGGCAGGCTTCCCTGTCCTTCACTGTCTCCCAGAGTTTGCTCAAATTCATGTCCATTGGTTGGTAATGCTATCCAACCAGTTCATCCTTTGTTTTCCCCTTCTCCTCCTGCCCTCAGTCTTTCCTAGCATCAGGGTCTTTTCCAGTGTGTCGGCTCTTCCCATCAGGTGGCCAAAGTATCAGAACTTTAGCTTCAGCATCAGTCCTTCCAGCGAATAATCAGGGTTGATTTCCTCTAGGATTGACTGGTTTGATCTCCTTGCAGTGCAAGGGGCTACTCTCTGCCTTTGAGGTAATGAACAGGGCTAGGGCAGCCAGAGTCCATGGGTCAGACATATCAGGCCCCAAAGAGCTCATATTTTTCTACGTGCCTGCTATGAAAACACCTGGGTTTCACTGTATTGTAGCATTTATTCCTCACGGTAAACTATAAAGTAAATACTATTTTCACAATTTTAGAGATGGTGGGCTTGGAGGAGGCTCTGAATAAATTAGTAACAAGTCTGTTAGCATCAGATCTCACAGTGAGTGAGTGGTGGAATCAAGGGTGCAGTTGAGTCTACCAAGTACTAAGTGCTGAGACGTTCCTCTGTACCACAGGCTTCAGTAACCAGGACCCTCATGTGTAGCCTCAGGTCCAGAAGGCGCAGGACATCTCTGCATGACATTTGAAAACTCACAGAAAGCAAACACTCAGATTTGGGAGCCAAAGTAATAAAGGAACTGGGGGACGTCCCAGACAGTATTGAGTTCCAGAACGAGTGTGACTCTCTGATTGAACAGGACAGTTTGATCTCAGCACACCAGAGGAAGATGGCGAAGTGAGTTGGGTTCAAACTCTGGATGTCCTGAGAGACAGCATTAAGGAAACTGGGCAGTGAGGCATAGAGAGTGGGGAGCCACTGTGGCTTTCTTTCCTTTAATCGTCCCTTCAAATACATTTTGTGAGGTTCCTCCTGACTCTGGGCAGAGCTGGAGTCATTTTAATGTGAGCATGGAGGCTATATGAACTCAGGGGTTCCTCCTGTTTAACAGCAGGATGCCCGCCTCTCCAGGGCATATTCAGGTTGTTACATTTTCTCACAAATTAGGTCGATTTGCTCCCTTGGCAGCTGTACCAGAGCCTATGCTGCTGCCATTGCTTGTCCCTGAGCCAGTGCTTTCTGCTCCACTGAGGGCACAGCCTGTGATGCCCTGTTGCCCACGTTGGGATGCGGACTTCACAGTGCTTGCCTCAGAGATGCTGCTTCTTGCTCTTGACCATACTCACATACTACTGCTACTTGCCCCAAGTCTTCTCCGATTTCCTTCTGAGCACCCTCGTTCTCTAGTGCCTTCCCACTCCAGAACGCTTGTGTACCACCTTTTTGGACTAGTCTAATCTCTGGCTGCCAGCTTGAAATAGCATCTGTATCAAGTTTTTGTTGTTGCTGTGGTTTAGTCACTAAGTTGTGTCTGTCTCTTTGTGAGTCCAAGGTCTGTAGCCCGTCAGGCTCCTCCATCCATGGGATTTCCCAGGCAAAAATACTGGAGTGAGCTGGCATTTTCTCCTGCAGAGGATCTTCCCAATATCCAGGGATCAAATTCACATCTTCTGCAGTGGTAGGTGGGTTCTTTACCACGGAGCCACCAGGGAAGCCGTTATATCCATTGCTCCTTGACAAACCACCACCCAAGAGACAGCTGCCATTGATCCAGCTATATCGTCACTATTAGGGCAATGGCCTTACTTTAAGTTCTTATAATCTCTTAGGGAGGGCTTCCCAGGTGGCTTAGTAGTGAAGAATCCACCTGCCAATGCAGGAGATGCAAGGAATACAGATTCGATCTCTGAATCAGGAAAATCCCCAGGAGAAGGAAATGACAACCCCACTCCAGTACTGTTGCCTGGGAAATCCCATGGACAGAGGAGCCTGATGGGCTAACAGTTTATGGGGCTGCAAAGAGTCAGACATGACTTAGCAACTAAACAACAATCTCCCTAGGGAGGCCCCACAGCAGGATGTGTTGGTGGGAGAGGTTAGACTGGTTCAGGTAACACCCATCATGTACTATTTTTCCTCTCCCAATCTTCAGGCTGTGTTACTAAACCTGATTCATTACAGCAGAGTTCTTCCTTCCTAGCTTAGTTAGATTCTCTCCATAAGGATCTACATCTCTATCTCTCTCTCTTTCTCTCTCTCTCTAAATTTCATTCCACTGGGTTATCCCTGCCCAGTTTACCAGATGTGTTGGAAGATGTGCTGGCATCCTAATCTTGGTGCTCCTCGAGTTCTTCTCCTGATACATTATGCAACATCCTTGTTAACAGTTGATAACAGCAGTGAGAGAGTCACATAATTCACGTGCACTTTTCTCCTTACTTCAAAAGCATGTCATATGTATTGCAGAGATTTTAGACAATGCAGTAAATCAATAGGGAAAAAATAAATATCCCTGATCATTTTACCACCCAGAGATAGATGCAGTTAACATTTACTGAATGTCATTTATATTTATTATGGGACTACTACTTGCCTGCCATTGTGCTAAGCACTGGCAGTAAAAGCCAAGCAAAACAGGAGTCTTACTTACCTGTATGTTGTCCTATAACCTGTTCTTACCTTCAGGCTACTATTTCATGCAGCCTATTTCTTTCTTTTTTTCTTTTTTTTTTTAAACAAATAAACCTAACTATATTTCAAAAGAATAGCATAACTTCACGAAGAGGGAAATAAAGTAACTTTTTTTTTTAAAATTGTAGGATAATGGCTTTTGTAACGTTGTGCTGGTTTCTGCCATACATCACCAAGAATCAGCCATAACATATGTCCCCTCCCTCCTGAGCTCCCCTCCCACTCTCACCCACCCCACCCCTCTAAGTTGTCACAGGGCACTTGGTTGAGCTCCCTGTGTCAGACAGTAAATCCTCACTGGCTATCTACTTTATTATATGGTAATGAGTATGTTTCCACGCTACTTCCTCAGTTTGCTCCTCCCCACTCCCTCCACCATTGTGTCCAGAAGTCTGTTCTCTATGTCTGTGTCTTTATTGCTGCCCTGCAAATAGGTTCATCTGTACCTATTTCTTTTTATTCTTTATTGAAAATGACAGTTTTCTGAATTTTCTCTTGCATTGTGAATTAAGTCTCCAACACATGTCTTTTTCCAGTTTCCAGCTGTCGGTCTTTCCCTTGCATTGCAGCAATTTTCTCCTAGACTTCCTTTTTCCTCTTCTTTATTTGTTCTTAGGCAGTGATTTGGCAAACTCTCATGCTCAGTGTTTGTCAACAAGTAGAGGGAATGGATGCCTTGGGCTCTGCTCTGCCTGGAGTCCTTCCCCCTACCTACCAGCAGCGGCTGGGCCCCCTCTTCCTCCAGTGCTCAGCTTCCATCTGCACTTGCTTATTGTACAAGGATGTTCTGTGGAGTTGATAGCCATTCCTGTTCCCACACCTGACACACTGCCCTCTGAGTACCTGGATGATGTGAGGTGGGGTGGGGCTATAATCTTCAGTGGGCACTGTTTCCGGGGGATCTTTCCAGCTGTGCACAGAGCCTTCCTGTGGAGTGTGGCTGCAGGCAGGTGCAGAATGAGAGCAGAGGGGGCACCCTCACCAATCAACACCCGAGGACAGAGATGGGCAGCTGCTCAGCTTTTGTTTTGGTTCAAATACGGATCGCCTTTGAACTTGGGAATAGTTGATGGAAGAAGAAAACATGTTTTTCTTTATGTACTTTCTGTTTCATAAAATAAAACCCAAGTAGGTTTTTTCTCTATGTTGTCCAAAACCCATGAGAGTTAGTAGAAATTTCTCTCATTTGTGACATTAGATGGTCAGTCCATCCTAATGGTCTCTGTCATTACTTTACAGCTTCTTTATCTTCCTTTATCATCCTTTAATTGCAAGTTGGGAGAGAAGTCCTTACTCCAAGTAGGTGTATATCTCCCCTTATCAATAACCATAATAGTTGCTTTATTGAGCATCTATGTGCCGGATACTTTTCGAACTGCTTTATGCTATCATTTTGATCCTAGTCCTTTGAGGTAACTATTATTATTTTCATCTTACAGTTAAAGAATCCAAGACTGAGAGGTTATGAAAGGATTAGCCCAAAGACACTGAACTTATAAGATGTCCAGGCTAGATTTAAACCTAGGACTCTCTCAGATGGAAGCTCCTGACACTTTCCCAGTCTCTTGACACATTTAAAGTTAATTATCACATTGAGTTATTTTGGGACACCCCTTTAGAAATGAATTAGGACTGAGCTTGGGCAAAATTTCCACGATGCCTGGCATTGTATTTTGCAGATAAAAAATGACAACTATCTGGAACTTTAATGCTATTTTCTTTTTCCCTTCCTTCCTTCCTTATACTCTCCTGCCCTACTTCATCTCCATGCTACATCCAGTCCATCAACCAACATTATCTACTTTCTATATGCATACAGTTCCTAGCACAATGGGGTTGGTTGGAAATGAGGGGGTTCAAACGTAGTGAAGTAAAATATGGCTTCTCTGCCATCTGAAAATGGAGTGAAGACCTAGTCACAACCAGATATAATGAGTTGGTGATGTTTCCATGTGTTGCTGGGAATAGGGAGAGAGGAAGCAGAAAAGCTGACAAGCGCTCAGACGCTGCAGTCGAGCTCTCTGGGTGGGGCTGCTTGGACAGCGGCTCACACGCAGGATGCCTGGCCAGGCCCCTCTGTCTCTTGAGGTGCAATGGAGCAGACTCTCCCTAGCAGCTGGCAGCTGAATTGAGATGGTGTGGGTTTACTCCGTCTCCAATTCTTCCTTCTGTATTCAATGTGTGGCTTGTGAAGCCTATAAATTTTAATTGCAAGCATAAAAACTATTTCCTTTGTGAACACCACAACATGCCTTTTTTATGGCAATTTTATTTTCTGGTCACTTAAAAAAAAATTTTACTGGAGTACAGTGACTTTACAATGTTGTGTTAATTTCTGCTATACAGCAAAGTGAATCAACTATATGTATACATATATCCCCTCCTTTTTTAATTTCCTTCCTATTTAGGTCACCACAGAGCACTGAGTAGAGTTCCCTGTGCTATACAGTAGGTTCTCATTAGTTACTTCTTTTATCATAGTAGTGTATATATGTCAGTTCCGTTGGTTTTAAAAAGTATAAATACTAATATCTGTAAATTAAATGTTTGAGATCCAGTGCTAAAGCTTATGTCTGCACTTGAGCTAGTTATTCTGATCAAAAAAATCCTGTTGACTGATTTATAAATGATTCACTTTTTTTTCCAAATGGGATTTAAACTTTATTCCTATTCTCAGTACTTGTATAATAGTAGCAAGAGCAGCTCCCCAACAAGTCATTCCATTCCTGCATAAATACATTCACGTGTTTTAGGTCACTCACTTTGCCTATTTGCATAAATACACGCACAACTGTATATTCATAAGAAATATTCCAAAAAAATTAGTCCACAGCTCACCATTATATGATGAGTACCCATTTCTGGTCGTGGCTGAGCAGACTGGGGTCGGCCTACATGTAAATTCATAGTGACAACTCACAAGAGTTCCCTTAGTGAACCTGTCATTCATCTGTCCAACAAGGAAATCAGATTGTCAGACCCGATAACTGACACGTATAGCAGTATCTGTCAGAAATCTGAAGCCACTGCTCTCAAATAGACCTTCCAGAAGAACAAAGCCATTCAATCCTAGAGGCTGCTAGGAAGACAAGGAGGGCTTTAGGCAGCTTCTCAGGGAGAAGCATTGTGCTTCATGGATGAGCTTCAAAACAGCTGTAGCCTGTGATGCATAAAGGTCACCAATATTCCAAAAAAACCCTCTCCTTTTAAATATCTAATTGCTGAGATATTGATTCACATATCACGAAAATCAGTCATTTGAAGTATATGGTTCAGTGTTTTATTTTTTTATACAGTTTAAACAGTTCAGTCTATCAACACGGTTATGTATCTATCACCACTATATAACTTTAGACTATTTCAACCACATGCATCAGTAGCCTTTTCTCAATCCTGATACCTACCTGCCAGCATCCTTAGGCAACCATTAATTTACTTCCTTCTCTATGATTTGCCTAGTTGGATATTTTATATATGTTGAAAATTTAAAGCATACCCACTAAATAACAGAAATATACCAATGGATGCATAATATCCAAATCAACAGTTGCAAAACAATTATATAAAAAGATCAGTCAAAAAGAACAGAGAAATAAGGCAAAATAAAAGCAAAAGAAGTGGGATAAATAAGAAACAGAAGGCAGGAATTAATAAAGATAAAATCAGAAAATCAACAGAGAAAATATAAAAGTGATTTACAAAACAAAAAATGCTGGGTTCTTAAAAAGACAGTAAAGGAGACAAAGGTGAGTCAAAATTGACTTGGAAGAAAAGAGAAGAAAATAATAAGCAATATTCAGAATTCAAAAGAAGCATATAAAGTTATAAAGTTGAGATTAAAAATAATATGGAAATACATGATAAAATGAATTTTCATGAACATTTTAAGTTATCAGTGTTGACTTTAGAAGAGGTAGACAATGCAGATTGACCAAGGGCTTCCCCAGTGGCTGCAAAGCAGGAGATGCAGGAAACAAGAGTTTGATCCCTGGGTTGGGATCAACCAGGAAAAGGAGCTGGGATCCCTGGAAAAGGAAATGAAAACCCACTTCAGTATTCTTGCCCGGGAAAATCTCATGGACAGAGAAACCTGACAAGGCTACAGTCCATGATGTCACAAAGAGTTGGGCACGACTGAGTGTGCTTGTCCAACACACACACACACACACACACACACACACACACACACACACAGAGTAAACACTTAACAAATTGAAGCAATAGCAAAATGTCTCTCACTCAAAACCAATGAAACATTTATGAGGCAATGTTATTGAATTTTCAAAAACTAATGTGTTACACACTTTTTTTCTCTCCTGAGACTAAATAAGTATTTCATAAAAGTTTACTATCAACACCTGACAAGGCAACAAGAAAAAAATTATTGAGCAATCATTTGTCAGTATATAGATATAAAATATATATATGTTGACAGAAAGATCAAATGCATCACAGAAATGCAAAAGACTCCATTACCAGAATCTCTTTTAAGAAAAAAATAACACACACTTAACCCTATATATATATACGGGAAAATGTCTTATAAATAATTTATATTTAAGAAATGGTCTCACTTGTAAAAAAAACTAGAAGGATATTGCCATAATCAGATAAAAGGCCTGCAAGAAAAACACACAGAAAGTTATAGTGAAAAACCTTTAAAAACAGTTCCATTAAAATTATGAAAAATATATGCCCATATTTACTGCAAGTATTCAGCAAGGTTTGAGAGGTCATAACCATTGTGTGAGAGACAGAAATGAGAATAAGAATTGGAAGTAAAAAATTAAAATTACAGTTATTTGCCAATTACTACTTTCTTCCCAGAAAATTCGGGGCTTCCTGGTTGCTCAGAGGTAAAGAATCCACCTGCATTGCAGTAGCTGCAGGAGTTGTGGATTTGATCCTTGGGTGGGGAAGATCCCCTGGAGGAGGGCACGGGAACACACTCCAGGATTCTTGCCTGGAGAATCCCATGGACAGAGGAGTCTGGCAGGCTATTGGATCCATGGGGTCGCAAAGAGTTGGACACGACTGAAGCAACGTTTTGTGCACCCAGAAAATTCAAGATTCTATGGACAAAATACTATACTTAATGAGAATCTTCAGCCAGTTTTCTGGATAAAAGATTAATAATAAAAGTTCTTTTGTATCAGCAAAAACCAGTGTAAAATGATACTCAGTATTTTCAAGACAGCAGTAAGTTTATTTCCCTCTTCCTTTCTTCTTTCTTTTCTCCCTCCTTCCTTTTGCCCCCCCTTTCCTTCCTTCCTTTCCTTCCTTCTTTCATTCCTTTCTTCATTCCTTCCTTCCTTTCATTATTGTTTTCCCTTCTTTTTTGGTATTTTGTTAATTCCCTCAATTCCTCATTGAAGCGGAAAGTCCCTAGAAAGAATGTGAACTGTGTGGTTGCCTTAGGGGATAACAATGCCTCTTAAGTTGCAGAGGGAGTGGGTAGGGTAGTCGTCGCAGAAGAGGGAAGCCGTGGGAGTCTGGCCCATCTCTGTACTGAAAGCAAAGCTTCTCCTCCTCCCGGGCCTTGTCCTACGAATCTTGCAATCCCATCAGCATCAGTGCTCAGCAATGCCTGGCACGGAGTAGACGTGAAGGGGATGTTAGTTGCGTGAAGGCAGCTGAGCACCCTCTCCCTTGACGATCCTTAAGGTGATTCTGACACTCCTCCTAAAGAAGATGAGCAAACGGAGGCAGCACACATTTCTTTAGGTGTTTGATTTATTCCTAATAACCATACTGCTGAGTTCTTGAGCAAAAATCAGTTTCCTTTCTGTTTACATCAAAACTCATGTTCTCCCTTCATGTCTTAAGCTCATTGGAGCAGAAATTTCATATTGATATCTCTTTTGTTGAGAGAAACCAAACTGCATACAATCATTTCTGCCCTTGTGACATGGGGGAAATTTTTGTGAAGCAAAATTCTTTATATTAAAGGTATCTCCAGAATATCTAATGTAATGAAGAACAAAATTCAGGCCAAGAGCGTAGCTTCTCTCATAAGACCAAAATGACATTCATTAAGTATTTACCTGAAAATAAGTAGATTTTATATGTGTTCTTCTAAAGGTAAATCTTATTTCAAAAGCCATTGTGACCAAAGTCAATATCACTTTAATTGAAAATGTAGTGTTATTGAATTGACAATAATAGAAATAATATGAAATAGACATAAATAGAAACAAACTTTAAACCTTATGTAATTGGGATAGGGATATTTCCTTTGAGCTTTATATCTAGGAATTCTTAGTTAAATACAATGGGAGAGAAAAATGCGGAAGATCTTGGATTTATATCTAGTTTTGTCCCCAGATTTTGGTGGTAGAGGGGATACCAGTTCAATCCCGTGTGAAGTAGTAAGTGCTTAACTTCATCTGGACACAACAGGTCTCGAGATGCTGCTGGTGAAGATTCAGGGAAACAAACTCAGGTCACATATTTGGACACGTGGCAAGACTCAGCATGGTTTGTCTGTAGGGAGAAGGATCCCAGTCTCTGAATTAGCATCTGAACTCCAAAGATCAAATCTCTGGTTTGAGAAAAAGTTTACAAGGATAATGTAAACTGTTGATGCTTTTGTCCAGTCACTAAATCATGTCCAACTCTTTGTAACCCCATGGACAGTAGCCCACCACGCTCTTCTCTCTATGGGATTTCCCAAGCAAGAATAGTGGAATGGGTTGCTACTTCCTTCCCCAGGGGATCTTCCCAGACCAAAGATTGAACCTGTGTCTCCTCCATTGGCAGATGAATACTTTACCACATTCATCTGGTTCAATGAATTGAACCACAAGGGAAGCCCCAAAGCAGACTGCAGAATAAACTATTTTATGAAGCACGTTAATCAAGAAAAATATTTGGATTCAGGAAAAGAAGACCAGAAATACGCACCATACCTGATACAAGGTGGGCCTTATGTATGGTAGCAGCCCAGTTACCAAGTTTGTGATCAAGGTCAAGAACAGAGTAAGTATTTATTTAGTGTTATGTACTTTGGGCCTAGCCAAAAGTTTCCTTCAGTTTTTTTAAGTAAAAATAAAAAATACATTTTTCATTTTCACCAAGAACTTTATTGAACAGTGTACCATTGTATTCCACTACCTTCTGCCATTTATCAGGCAGCTTCATAATTCCATCTTTCCAAAACTTTTAAATCTTTTTTAAAAATTAATTAATTATTTTACTTTACAATATTGTATTGGTTTTGTCATACATTGACATGAATCTGCCACAGGTGTACATGTGTTCCCCATCCTAAACCCCCCTCCCACCTCCCCCATACCATCCCTCTGGGTCATCCCAGTGCTCCAGCCCGAGCACCCCGTATCATGCATTGAACCTGGACTAGCAATTCATTTCATATGTGATAATTTACATGTTTCAATGCCATTCTCCCAAATCATCCCACCCTCGCCCTTTCCCACAGAGTTCCAAAGACTGTTCTATACATCTGTGTCTCTTTTGCTGTCTCGCATACAGGGTTATCATTACCATCTTTCTAAATTACATATATATGCATTAGTATACTGTATTGGCATTTTTCTTTCTGGTTTACTTCACTTTGTATAATCAGCTCCAGTTTCATCCACTTCATTAGAACTGATTCAATGTATTCTTTTAAGGGCTGAGTAATACTCCATTGTGTATATGTACCACAGCTTTCTTATCCATTCATCTGCTGATGGGCATCTAGGTTGCTTCCATGTCCTGGCTATTATAAACAGTGCTGCGATGAACATGGGGGTACACGTGTCTCTTTCAATTCTGGTTTCCTTGGTGTGTATGCCCAGCAGTGAGATTGCTGGGTCATAAGGCAGTTCTATTTCCAGTTTTTTAAGGAATCCCCACACTGTTCTCCATAGTGGCTGTACTAATTTGCATTCCCACCAACAGTGTAAGAGGGTTCCCTTTTCTCCACATCCTCTCCAGCATTTATTTCTTGTAGACTTTTGGATCGCAGCCATTGTGACTGGTGTGAAATGGTACCACATTGTGGTTTTGATTTGTATTTCTCTGATAATGAGTGATGTTGAGCATCTTTTCATGTGTTTGTTTTTTTATCTTTTTAAGCAAGAACTGTTCTGGGTACCTTTCAGTCTTCCAGGGAATTGACATTTTTCCATTAAGATTAAGATTATTTTGTAAAGACTGAAAATAAATGGAAATCCAAAGATGCAATGTCTGGTGAATACAGTGTATGAATCAGAACTTCCAGCTAAGCTGTAACAGTTTTTACCTGGTCATCAAATAAACATACAGTCTTGCATTATCCTGATGGAAGATTATATGTTTTCAGTTGACTAATAGTGGATGCTTTTCATGGAGTGCTGCTTTCAGTTGATCTAAATGGGTGCAGTACTGGCTGAAATTAATCATTTCATTTTCCAGAAAGAGCTCATAATAGAGATCTCCCTTTCAATCCCACCCTATATACAACATCATCTTCTTTGGATGAAGACTGGCCTTTGGTGTGATGGGTGGGGGTTCATTTCATTTGCTCCATAAACTCTTCTGTTCCACGTTATTGCCCAGTATCCACTCTTCATTGCCATCACGATTTGTTTTCAAAATGGAACACTTTTGTTATGTTTAAGTAGAGAATCACATGCAGAAATACAGTCAAGAAATTTTTCTTTCTTTCTTTTCTTTTTATTTTTTTGCTTAACTTAGGTGGAACTCAAACACAAAGTAATTAACATAACTAAGGACTGTGAAGAAAGCTGAGCATCAAAGAATTGATGCTTTTGAACTGTGGTACTGGAGATAACTCTTGAGAGCCCGTTGCACTGCAGGGAGATCCAACCAGTCCATTCTGAAGGAGATCCGCCCTGGGTGTTCTTTGGAAGGAATGATGCTAAAGCTGAAACTCCAGTACTTTGGCCACCTCATGCGAAGAGTTGACTCACTGGAAAAGACTCTGATGCTGGGAGGGATTGGGGGCAGGAGGAGAAGGGGACGACTGAGGATGAGATGGCTGAGTGGCATCACTGACTCGATGTCTGAGTGAACTCCAAGAGTTGGTGATGGACAGGGAGGCCTGGTGTGCTGCGATTCATGGGGTCGCAAAGAGTTGGACACGACTGAGCGACTGAGCTGAACTGAAGCTGGTACAGTTGATTTTCAGCTCATTTGCATATGCTGGCTCTGTCCCATGAGGTATAACGTTGTGTGTCATTATGTGTTTAGCTGCTGAGTCGTGTCCGACTCTGCAATCCCATAGACTGTAGCCTGCCCAGCTCCTCTGTGCACAGGGATTCTCTGGGCAACAATGCTGGAATGAGTTGCCATGCCATCCTTCTAGGGATCTTGCCAACCCAGGGATTGAACCCAGGTCTCCTGCATTGCAGGTGGATTCTTTACCAGCTGAACCACCAGGGAAACTTAATGTTGATTGTTCTCAGTTAATGTCTCTGTTTGATTGCTATCAACTTCAACTAGTCTATTTGACTGTGGAGCATTGTCCACTGAGAAATTTCCAGCATGAAATTCCTCAAGCTACTTTTGACATGTTTGGTCAGTTACAGCATCATCTTCATACACTGCACAAATCTTTTTTTTTTTTTTGCAATTCAGTTGCTTTTACCCTTCTTGAAAAAATAAAGCATAATATGCCACAAATGTTGCTTTTTATCTTCCATCTTCAATAAAAATGGCTACCAATTTTGGTAAGTTCTTACTTAGAAGCACATCAATATGACAGCTGTCACAATGCATTATAACAAAATTGTTGCAAATGAAGTTAAAGAAAACTAACTGCTGCTGCTGCTGCTGCTGCTAAGTCGCTTCAGTCGAGTCCAACTCTGTGCGACCCTAGAGACGGCAGCCCACCAGGCTCCCCTGTCCCTGGGATTCTCCAGGCAAGAACACTGGAGTGGGTTTCCATTTCCTTCAATGCACAAAAGTGAAAAGTGAAAGTGAAGTCGCTCAGTCATGTCAGACCCTCAGCAACCCCATGGACTGCAGCCCACCAGGCTCCTCCACCCATGGGATTTTCCAGGCAAGAGTACTGGAGTGGGGTGCCACTGCCTTCTCCGAAACTAAGTGCTACTAGAACCATTATACAGGGAAAAAACCCAAACAATCAAAAAAAAAAAAAAAGAATATTCTGGCCAATCCCAAAGTCAGATTGTGAAGCTGGAACCGATTATTTCGGGGATTAGGAAAAGTTTGGAGAGAGGGGGAACCTCGTGGACAGGAGCTAGGTAGATCCTGCCCTACTTGGGAGCCTACTTCAATAGTCTAGGTTAGTGATAATTATGAGGATTTGATTTTCTGTACAGCCTACTATTAAATTCATTAGCCTGACTTTTTTTCTCACAATACAAAGAGATTCTGAGGTTATTTTCTTATTGACCTCTACATTTGGAAGCTGGCAGGTAGATTCTATTCTGAAGGAAGAAAATGCCTACATTTCTGGAAAGATGAGGATACTGGATTACAAGCAGTTTTAGTTCTGTTTATTCCACCCACTGAAGGATGAGGTAGATTCTGGCCTAGACAGAAGTGTGGAAAGAAAGGTGTGTCTCATTTGAGGATCTGCTACTTGTTTAAGGTTCTCTTCAGATCTTAAAATGCCAGGCCCATCTCCTCCTTAGTGATTTCACGGTAATAAACATTTATCTGCAGTAACAGAAATGAAATGTCAGAAGCAGCAGTCTTCAGCTATTTCTATTTCATGGATGAGTACCTTTCTATTTTATCACCTAGAGAGAGGCCAACTTGCCTTCTGGATTCATCACTTTAAAAAATTAGAATTCTTTTCTTTTTCCTTGCTTGAGAGGCATTTCTCTATTTTCCTGCCTCATATATGACCAACTAAATACTCACAAAGGACACATTTTAAATTTACCTATAGGCATCCGACAATTGATAAAATAGAAGCACATTTTGAAAGCCACAAAACCTCATCTTCCTATAACTGACTCTCTTCTGCATTGCATACCAGCAGGCTCTGAGTATGGATATTTGAAGAGATTGAATTCTCCTTGGAGCTTTCTACAAAGGCTGGACATTAGGAATGAGGTGGAATGAATGAGCTGTATGAGAACACTGTGATGAAAAAATATTTAAATAAGCTCATAAGGTTACCTGGGTGTACATCCCTGTGAAAGGAAGCTCCTTGGGGATTTTTCTCTTTCATTCTCTTTGGTGTCTTATCTAAGTACAAATGAAACTGAGCAGGCCCCCGTGGGGCCTTCTCGTGGACAAATGCCCTCCTCATTCATGTCCCCCACCTGCCTCTTGTCTATAGCAAATCTTTAGCTCCCTAGACCTTCCCTGAGTTTCAAAGAGCAAATTTAATCATAGGGAAAGTGAAGTTGCTTAGTCGTGTCTGACTCTCTGTGACCCCATGGACTGTAGCCTACCAGGCTCCTCTGTCCATGGGATTTTCCAGGCAATAGTACTGGAGTGGATTGCCATTTCCTTCCCTAGGGGATCTTCCCGACCCAGGGATCGAACCTGGGTCTCCTGCATTGTAGACAGAAACAAAGGAAAACAATCAGGAAAGACAAAATAATAATCGTTTAGACATAAATCAAAGTCAGTGACTTTAGTTCCTTCTCCAGGGCTATCAATAACTACCCTGAGCCATCATCTTGAATTGTTTGTAGTTGCTAAAAGCCCCACCAGGTGGGAGAAGTTAACTGCATGCTAACCACCGGCACATAAATCGCACACTGGTTGGAACTAGAGAACTGATCGTTGCGATTTCCCAATCATGAACACAGGCTTCCTCAGTGACTCAGTGATAAAGAATCCGCTTGCAGTGCAGGAGCTGCAGGAGACACCGGTTTGATCCCTGGGCTGGGAAGATGCCCTGGAGGAGAGCGTGGAAACCCACTCCAGTAATTCTTACCTGGAGAATCTCATGGACAGAGGGGCCTGGGGGCTAGTCCATAGGGTCACAAAGAGTCAGACACAACTGAAGCAACTTAGCATGCACACATGCAAACATCATCTTGTCCCACCCCATCCACCAATCAGAGAACTGTGCCTGAGCTGATCACACCCCAAACCCTCTCCCACGCATTGTCTTTAAAATCCTCCCCTGAAAGCTGCGTGGGAGTTTTGAACATGAGCCACCCTTCCTCCTTGCTTGGCACCCTGCAATATGTGCTATGCTTTCCTTCACCACCACTCTGTGTCTGTAGATGGGCTTTGCTGTGCTTCTAATCAACAGACCGATGTTTGGTTCAAGTGCTATTCAAACTGTAATAGGGAATTTCATTCCATTCAGAAACTGAGTAGTTGAAATTATTCCTTAACTAGGGCTCTCCCAAAGGATTCAAGCCAATATTCATAGCACCAGTGAACATGTGTCATGCTCCCGTCATTAAACAAAATAGACGAAGATCCTGCTCTCATGAAGCTTGTATTTCACTTACTGGGGAGTCCTTCCTTAAGGGAAAAACTATTAATCACCTGTCTTAAAATTTATTGTCCAGCAAAATGTTTGATACACATTATGTTAGGTTAGCCAAAAAATTTCATATGATGATACAGAAAAATCCAAACAAACTTTTGGCCAATCCAATTCTTTTGTAATGAAACTGAATGATACTTTTCAGTATGACGAGTTTGATAATTTGATAACCTCTCCAGTCAAATAAAGCTATATCCCAGCTGTATTTCAAGAGATAAACTTCATTACTGACCTCATTAGAAAGAAATGGACATCTCTGAAGTTAAAAGAGAAATGATTTAACCGAACAAAGAAAAAAAAGAAAAGCATTCACTAAGCTGGAACTGGTGCAGATAGTGTGAGTTATATGCTAATAAGTTCAAAGGTGTGTTGCCAGGAGGGCAGATGCCCACCAGAACTTCCACAGCCCCAGTCCAGAGCCACCGGTAGAATCCCCTTTGTTGAGTCATCTTCTCCAAGTGAACTAAAGGGAGCCTGGTTAGACACTGAAGAAGCTTGTGTGTATCTCCTAAAACACTGTACAGCTAGGTTTGTTTCTATTTTAAATCTAATCCAGCAATTTCCTCTATTTTGCCAGTTCAGCTCATTTGAATTATTGTGATTGATGTATTTGAACATTTAAAAATCTTATTCATTCATTTCTGTTTTCTTACTGATTCTGTGTGACTTGTCTTCTTTTATACATTTTGATAGGTTTTATTTTTCATTATTCTGCTCATTCTAACCCCTAAAAATTAGAACTTATGTGTAGTCATTACTTTTGTGATTTTTACCATGCATATATTAAAAATTCTGAAGTTAATGGGTACATTATGCTTCCCTCCCCCATCTTGAACAGTATGCGAATGCTAGAACTTTTCCCTCTTTTATACCGTCTATCTATATTATTCCATTTCCATCTCTATTGATTTGATGGTTGAATGTTCCTTATTCTTTTCTCTTTGTGATAACTCTAGGAATTATAATGCATCTTTTTGGTTTTTAAGATCTAATTTAAATTAGAACTTTTAATATTTCTTAGAAAATACAGAGTTTAGTATTTTGATATTCCTTCAGCTTTTAGCTGGTTATCTTTATGCTCTCTATTTTAAATTCTGTAATATAGTATAGTCAAATTCATTTAGGTTTACTACATACTCACTTTTTCATTTTTCTTCACTTCTTCCACCTTCATTTTCCACTCTGGATCATTTACCTTATGTCAGAAGAATACCCATTACTGTCTCCTCCAGTGTGTGCTTGCTGGTGATGGGATCTTGGTAGCCTCTGTCTTGGCAGTCATTTTCTCTTAGGACTTCAAGTATTATATCCTTACATTGTCTTCTAGTTTTCATTATTTCTACTGAGAAGTTAGTAAAAAGCCTTAGTTATGTTCACCTGAAGTTATCAAATTCTCCACAAATTTTATATTTATATTTAATAAAATTTCAGCTACCACATTTTTTATTGCTATTGTTGGTTGCTAGTTCTGCTAAGTTGATCTTAAAATTAACATGGTAGAGTTGATTTTAAAATTTATATGGTGGAGCAAGTTCTAAAGCAGTTCTTGTGACAAGATAGACATTGCCCTACCAAATAGTAAAATGTATTTCTCTAGAAATTAATACAGTGGCATTTATCCAATAAAAAATTGCCAAACAAACAAGATAATGAGCTCAGGATCACATCCAAAGATTTAGGGAAGCATGGTATATAACAGAGTTAATGTTGCTGATTATTTTAAAAATATGGAGTTCTCAGTGAATGGTGCTTGAACAATTAATTACCTAAATAAATAACAGAAAGCTGAAATTGTATTCTTATATCACCAAATGTACAAATCAATTCCAAGTGAATAAGGATTCAAATATGAAAGGAACAACTTAAACTTTTAGAAAGGAATATAGAAGAATACCTTTATTTATTATCTGAGGACTGCTTGAAAAAAATGGAGGGTCACTAAAATAAGAGTAAAAAAGTGATAGCATTAAAGAAAGATTGTCAAATTTTGCTATTTTAAAATTAACAACTTTTATTCCACGAAAGTTCCCCCAAAAGAATTAGATGACAAGTTACAATTTGAAAAAGATATTTTGTGCAATATAATGAGAAAGGATAATATTAAAAATACCTTAACTATTTTTTAAAAATCCTACTTATCAACAGGAAAAGATGAATAATGCAATAGGAAACATGAGCAAAAGATATGGATAGTCTTTCCATAGGAAACACAAATTAATAAAACATAGAATAATGTGCATTGCTATCAATCAGAGAAATACAAGTTAAAGCCACAATGAGGTATTATTTTCCTATTATATTGGTTGAAATTGAGAAATCTACTAAGTCAAATGTGAGAAAGTTTTCCTACTACACACAATTCTGAGGATCAAAAAAAAAAAAAAAGGCACTTTAGAAAGCAATTACAGCACAGCAATTCTATTTCTAGAATTATATACTCTAGAGAAGTGCCTACACATGTGCATAGAGGATGTGTAAGAATATTCACAGCAGATTGTTTTTTAATAGAAAAACAAAACAATATATTCATCAAAAGAATAATGAATGCTTTGTGGTCTATTTGTACACATCATACATCAAAAAATGAATGCCCTGCAGTCACACACAACAGCACAGATGAGTTTTAGAAACAATGATCAATGAAAACAGAAAAATATGTACAATGATTCCATTCATAAGGAGTTCAAAATAACCCAAACTAAACAATATATTCTTACATGTATACATGAAAGTATGAAAACTGTTTGAAAAAATAAAGGCAACCTGAGGATGACAAAGACAAAAATCACAGTAGCTATTTCTTCTGGAGAAGTTAGGATAGAGAAGAAACATAGAGGTAGATTCTAGAGTTTTGTAATATTCTATGTCCTTAAATAATGACATGTTCACAAGTGTTTTTAAAATTTCTTTGCTTCATGTGTGTGTGGTCAGTCACTCAGCCATGTTTGACTCTTTGAATCCCCAAGGACTGTAGCCCGCCAGGCTCATCTGTCCATGAAATTTTCCAGGGAAGAATGCTGGAGCAGGTTGCCCATTATTATGTCAGGGAATCTTCTCGACTCAGGGATTGAACCCACATCTCTTATGTATCCTGCATTGGCAGACAAATTCTTTACCATCGTGCCACCTGGGACGCCCACTTTGTTCATAGGTGACCTATATACTGATTTAGTTGCTAAATCATGTCTGACTCTTTATGACCCCATGGGCTGTATCCCGCCAGCTCATCTGTCCGTGTGATTTTCCAGGGAAGAATACTGGAGTGGGTTGTCACCTCCTTCTATAGGGAATTTTCCCCACCCACAGATTGAACTTGGGCCTCTTGAACTGCAGGCAGATTCTTTACCAACTGAGCCACCACAGAAGTCCATTGAGATACATACTATATATATTCATTCATATGTATCCATGCTTTAAAATAGTTTTAATAAAAATTGGAGCAGGAGAATAAAAAGACTAGGATATACACAACTCATGATTGCATAGTACTGCCTAGTTTGCTACAGTAAAATAGAGAATGCATTTAAAGTTAATGACGATTTTATCATGAAGGCAGAACAGTTGTTTCTAATCAAGAGAGATAAAATAATTTGCCTAATATCAAATAGTAAGGTAGGGACCTAATTCTGCTTGACCTACTTTCAGCTCTGTGTTCTCTATTAAGTTCTGTGGTGCCAAAAGATGAGACTCACTGAAGTAGAGAGAAATATTTAAAGAAACTATGAGCCAGATAGGATAGAAATAGATTGAGGATTAAATGCCACTAAAATTGGAATTATAGCTATAGCTGTTCTCCAACATATTGGCAGTTAACAAAAAATTTAAAATACTGCTTTAGCAAAAGTTTTCATTTAACTTGTTGGTGAAAGAAAAAGAAGTACTGAAAGGTATTATATCCAAAATATTTTATATAAGATTTGTTAGGAAACAAATCTCATATAAATTATTTTAATGGCTATTTAAATAAAGATTAAGCTTGGCTATGGGTAAGCTAAAAAATAACAGTGGTTTAAATAAGAAATAATTTTATTTCTCTGGGTAGGTAATCCAGGTATAAATCGGTGCTTCTTTGTGTTAAGGACCCCAGTTTCAGTTTTATGGCTCTGCAATGTGACTGATATTGTTAAGTCTGTGTCTTCATCCAAGATGGCTACTTCATTTCCAAGGTCAATTCTTCACTTAAGAGGGATACTCCATCTTGATTAGAGCCAGCACAAAGGGAAAAGTTGGAAATATCACTTCCTCCTTATGTCATATTGACTATAAATTAGTCATATAGACACATATTAATCCAAACCAAAGTGTAAAAATGTAGTCTTCTAGATGGCCACATGCCCTGCTAAGATATACAGTTTCTGTTACTCTGAAAGTGGAGGGATTGGATACTGGGGGACAAATAGCTGCCTTTGGTGAAAAGGAATTAATGTGCATTTCATTTTTTTTTTTAAAATCAGTCACAGAACATAGTACTGTGGCAGACCAGTATTTACTAGATAAACTAGGCATAGGACAATCCAGATACTTGGAGATTGACTGTGTGCAAAGGTTTTATGGAGCTTCCCTTTGAATTACCTTTAATGGACAATGAGGCAATCCATGTCCCTCTTGACAGTCTCTGAACAACAGAAGGCTTTTAAATTAAAGATAGATATCACTAGAAGAAATGAGATATATTGAAAAGGTGAAGATTAAAGGTTAGGCATCTAGAGAATGACCACAGTTATATCTTAAATGAGCAAAAGTGTCAATTAGGTGTAAGGGGGTTTTATGTTGGTTGGATTTCAGTGGGAAGCAGAAAATGTAAAAAGGCAATAAGGAGGGTTTTAGGAAAATTAACTGAATTTTTTGTGCTGATACAAATTGACCACCCCTCCCTTGCAATATGTCATATACTCTTTTAATGAATTTTCAGTTAAAATCAACAAAGCATATGAAAGTATTTTCAAAGTGTGCAATAAAGTTTCTTTTAAAGACAGAATAGACTCAATGGAAGAAATAGCATCTGGGCCTAAAGGAACATCCTAAAATAATCATTTTGCAACTGGTAGCATCTTATCTATTATACTTTACTATTCATGTTTTACATTCAAAATCAGCTTTTCTAATATATATTTTAAACTAAAATTTTCACCATACATTTTATATATTCTGGACAAAATATTTCAAATATAGGACTCCATAAAGTAGAAAATGTAAATTTTTATAGTCCTTCCCTCCAAAAGTAACTATTTGGTGTATGACTTTATGGGGTTTTGACTACAGATATTAAACATGTTTTTCAATGTGAAAAAAATTTTCAGACTGATTGTTTGGAATAAAAAAAGTTTAATACGTAATTTTGTGAATTAACAGGAAAAATGACACAGAGTTACAAAGAGGGCAGAAAACATGTACCAGTTTGTCATTAGTCAATTTTTATAAATTCGGGGTCACATATATGTGTGGCTATATTGACAACATTATTTTTAGCTGCCCTAGAATTGGTGAGAATTGAAGTTCTGAGGGCTGCCGAGCAGGGGTAATGATGCAATATTTTCATACTCCTTGGGTGGAAATTTCAATTAGTGTGTCTTTTACTGAAATTCAGATCTATTGTGATATAACTGTGCTAAGTTTCTTTTTAAGTTATGAGCCACTTTTCTCTACTATGACAAGAAAACCTTCACAAAAGACACTTTAAGCGAAGTCTCACTGAATCACTCCCATGCTTATCATTAATACTTAATTTGAATCAGATGTAAATGACCTAAATTTTTCAAGATACTTCTCCACAATCCAGTATCTCCATCTGGTTGGAGATATCATTTTTACAGCAGCTCTCTTTTCATGGGCAGCAAAATCATTAACAACTTTGCTCTGTAATTATTGACTAAAGTAGTTCAACGCTGGAAAAAAAAAGTCAATTTTAGGAACCCCTCCTTATTGCTAAAATTAAAAATGAATCAATCCACTTTATTATTTTGGATAATTTTATGATTGAGAAAAAATCAATACAGAGTTCAGAAAATCTCACAAGTAGCTGGCTTTCAAAATCAGTTCCTGTTTCATTAAGAATGAATCAATAGAGATAATATTTTCCAAAGAAATTGTGTTGCTCCTAATGGCCTATTGAACTCTAAGACTCAAAGAGACAATCTCTAATTCATGGAGGTGAAGTGCCCTTAGTGAATGATGTTATGTTTTCTGGCCAATCAGAAAACATCTTACTTTTTTTCTGTCTTGGATTTGTCTCAAAGTGGGGGGCGGGGAGCATAAATCTTATTAAGTGTTAAATTTCTTTATTGATTTTTTGCCCACAAGAACTTTAAGGATTAGTATGTTTTGCAAATTACATCATTAAAAATGAAATAAACAAGTTTGATAAAATTACTAAATCTTCACTGTCCATACATTTGTTTTGCTAACTTAACTTTAGAACTACAATAAAGCAAACTAAACTTTATTTTTCAAGCTGTCCTTGATGGATGCATTCAATCTGCACAGTTCTTTTTCATCTAAAATAGATTTAGGCATATCTATGACATCATGATATTTTTCTTCTGATGTCAAATTCACTTCTAATTTAATTCTGAAACTGACCTTAGAGTTAGTGTCAAGATACATTTATTTTTTGGTCACTTTGTTTGTACTGAGTTTTTTTAACTTAAGCTAATATTTTTACTTGTCTAAACCTTCTGAGATTTTCTTTCAAACTTGCACAATCTGTTTTTAATTGTCATGACAAACAATTTCATCTAAACATCACTCATTTATCTTGCACAAGTGATTGTAGCTTTTAGCAGCATCTGAATTTTCAAAATAATAAAACCCATAATTTAAGTAAGCATCAACTACACCCTAACTAAGTTGGCCAAAATTCCTTAACATCCCTTTCTCATTATTACCTGAGGCAGGATCTCCATTTTGCTTGTTGCTAGCAACTCACTACTGTCTCAAGCCTTGATGTTAGCTCATTCTGAAGGGAAATGGAGATGACAGAGAGAGGAGGAGGGAGAGGAAAAGAAAGAGGTAAGGAAAGAAGAAAGAAAGGAAGAAAAGAAAGAAAGAAGGAAGGAAGGAAGTAGGAAGGGAGGGAGGAAAAATGCTTCTTCTTTCATAACATTATTTCTAAAATTTACTCATAAATTATTTCATATTTGTATAACTCCTTTCTAGAGGGAAGAAATTATCTGAGCAAGAGTTGTATATCAGGGATTCAAAGGAGCTATTGAGAGATTATACCCTTTTATTAAGAATTCCTTAGATTACTGGTACAGTTTGCCTGATCACTGTGTGAACTGATCTTGTCCATGTGGTGTTAAAATACAGTACAGAGACCCAGGCTCTGGTGCAATGTGCTGACATGTGTCCAAAAGAATTAGGAGAGAACCCTTATTTATATGCACATAGTAAGAGGCTTCTGTTGGAAGCTGAGGGAATAGCCAGCTATCAACTCTGACCATCTTGTGACAGAGCAAGAGAATTCATTGTCAACACTTGCAAAAGGTGTGAAACAGAGACAAGTCACAAAAGCATCTTGTGAAAATATAACTCTGTTCTTTGGTAAAGATGAGGGAGCAGCAGCGTTCTCTATTCGGTAAGTAACTGCGACTGCTCAGCCCTACCCTGCCTGTCTCCAAAGTTGTTACTTTCTCTTAATTAAAGATAACTGAAAGTGAAAGTGAAGTCTCTCAGTCATGTCCCACTGTTTGTGACCCCATGGACTGTAGCCCACCAGGCTCCTCTATCCACTGAATTTTCCAGGCAAGATTACTGGAGTGGGTTGCCATTTCCTTCTCCAGAGTATCTTCCTAACCCAAGGATCAAACCCAGGGTCTCCCACATTGCATGCAGGCAGATGCTTTTACTGTCTGAACCACCAGGGAAGCCCAAGACAACCGAGGCTTACGGCAATTAAAACTATCTCCGTCAAAGTCAAATAGCTCATAAGTGGTGGAGCTGGTACTGAACCCACGCACACACCACAGATTTCTATTTCAATATTTTAAGAGTCACCATCCCTTCCCAATAGCCTGTTGGGTAATTCCAAGCAGGGACAAACATAATTTCAGCCTCAAGGGCAGGTTGAGTTTGCCTTTCTGCTCGATAACTCTTCATGTAGAACTGAGAATAAATGCCTACAGGAAACATAGTGACATTGACAATCCTGGTAAATGACGAAAAAAAAAAATTTGGACAGGTCATTCAAAGAATTTGGACAGATCTCAAAATTAACGTGAGTGTTCTAAGTCACTTCAGTTGTGTCTGACTCTTTGCAGCTCTATGGATTGTGCCAGGCTCCTCTGTCCATGGGAGTCTGGAGTGGGTTGCCATTTCCTTCTCCAGGGGAGTTTCCTGACCCAGGGACTGAACCTGAATCTCTTACATCTCCTGCAACGGCAGGTGGGTTCTTTACCATTAGCGCCACCATACATGTATCTAACTATTATGAGGAAGGAAGGGAGGGGAGGATGCAGGGAGGGAGAGAAGGAGATATATTGAGAGAGATGAGCTAGGTCAAGAAAGAGAAAGACTGATTCTCGATCCTTACTCAGGACAGATTTCTTGGTGAGCAGATCTTTACCCTCCTGTTTATTCTCAAGAGGGTTTATGGCTTCATAGCTCCATGAATTCAATGAATCACAGAACTCTTTCTCACTGAGGTTCTGTCCATACAAAGAAATCCCACAGTGAATGCAGCTTTGAAAGTAGAGAATTTGAATCATCTTTCTGTAAGTGAGAATGGAAATAATCCCAGAGTACCCAGAAACCCTCCCCAAATGTTGAGACAAGGCTATCTGAGAAGATTACCAGGGAGAGAAAATGTGAGAGACGTGATTTCTCCTCCAGTAAATGCTTCTTGGGAAAGGCACTTGTTAACTCCCCCAAAATATAGGCCTGTTGTCCAAGTCAGCAGTGAATTACAGAAGAAATGGTGCAAAACTTCACAGCCTGGAGAGAAAACCCCAGTTGCACTGAAGTGGAGCTGTGAAATGATTACTATATTTCAGGGAGAATTATTTTCTCTCTCTCTCTCTCTCTTTTGCTAAGCCGCTGAAATAAACAATCACAGTTCTAAACTGTGAAAAACAGGAAGAAACACTGGGAAGATTTATAATACACATCTTACTAGTCCCTGTAGCATAATTAAGATAGTAAACATACATCCAAAGTTAACACAATAACTTCACAGGTGTCACCTTACTTAGATTTTATGACAGTGTCTTTGAGAAAGATATTATTATTTTATGTTATAGATGAGAATGTAATATACAAGCAATTTTAAGTGAGCCATAATTCATTGGGGATATTTTTTTCAAGAAGTTAAGCTAATAAAATATACATACATTGCTTTGGTAGCAGCTGGTCTGTTATAGCGTAGAGCTTAGTAGAACTCAGGGATACTTAGAATTTTTATTTCTTCAGATGAATTTTCAAAACCTTTCATTAGTTCTTTTAACTATAGTGTCCCAATAGTTAATTCAAAGCTGAAATTCCATACCTAACATACTCAATATAAAGAAACATCTATTTGTTTGTTTGCTTATTTTCTTAGAATTCTTTTTTAAATGAAATATCCTTGATGTACAATATTGTGTCAGTTTCAGGTATACTACCTAGGGCATGGTACATTAGTGTACCTTATGAAATGATCGCTGTGATATGCCTAGTAATCATCTGTGCCCATACAAACTTATAATAATAATTATTGACTATATTTCTTATGCTATATATTACCTCTCTGTGGCATATTTGTTTTATAACTGGATATCTGCACCACTTAATCCCCTTCACTTGTGTTGCCCATCCCCTCAAGCCCTTCCCTTCTGACAACCACCCATTTTTTCTCTGTTGCTATGGGTCTGTTTCGGAGAAGGGCAATGGCACCCTACTCCAGTACTCTTGCCTGGAAAATCCTATGGGCGGAGGAGCCTAATAGGCTGCAGTCCATGAGGTCGCTAAGAGTTGGACACAACTGAGCGACTTCACTTTCACTTTTCATTTTCATGCAGTGGAAAAGGAAATGGCGACCCACTCCAGTGTTCTTGCCTGGAGAATCCCAGGGATGGGGGAGCCTGGTGGGCTGCCGTCTATAAGGTCGCACAGAGTCGGACACGACTGAAGCGACTTAGCAGCAGCAGTGGCAGCAGTATGGGCCTGTTTCGGATTCTTTTTTCTCTGACTAGATACTCTAACTTCTAAATTTTAATCAAGATCAACTCATGATTATAGTTGCATGGGTGTGCGTGCTATGCACACTCAGTCTTTGTCAACTCTTTGCACCCCAGGGACTGTAATCCTCCAGGCTCCTCTGTCCATGGGATTTTTTCAGGCAAGAATACTAGTGTGGGTTGCCATTTCCTTCTCCAAGGGATCTTCCCAACCCAGGGATCAAACCCATGTATCTCACATATCCTGCATTGGCAGGAGGATTCCTTGCCACTAGTGTTACCCAGAAGTCAAATTACAGTTAGCATTAGGGTTAGGGTTAGAGTTGATTTCTCAAAATAGGAAAACAGAAACATTTCTGTTGGGACTCAGTGTCTTTACTAGAAAAAAGCATAAATATATTTTTGGCATATAATCTCTCTTTCAGTTCAGTTCAGTCGCTCAGTCGTGTCCGGCTCTTTGCGACCCCATGAATCGCAGCACACCAGGCCTCCCTGTCCATCACCAACTCCCGGAGTTCACTCAGACTCACATCCATCGAGGCAGTGATGCCATCCAGTCATCTCATCCTTTGTTGTCCCCTTCTCCTCCTGCCCCCAATCCCTCCCAGCATCAGAGTTTTTTCCAGTGAGTCAGCTCTTCACACGAGGTGGCCAAAGTACTGGAGCTTCAGCTTTAGCATCATTCCTTCCAAAGAATTCCCAGGGCTGATCTCCTTTAGAATGGACTTGTTGGATCTGCTTGCAGTCCAAGGGACTCTCAAGAGTCTTCTCCAACACCACAGTTCAAAAGCATCAATTCTTCGGGGCTCATCTTTCTTCATAGACCAACTCTCACATCCATACATGAACACTGGAAAAACCATATCCTTGACTAGATGGATCTTTGTAGGCAAAGTAATGTCTCTGCTTTTCAATATGCTATCTAGGTTGGTCATAACTTTTCTTCCAAGGAGTATGCATCTTTTAATTTCATGGCTGCAATCACCATCTGCAGTGATTTTGGAGCCCAAAAGAATAGAGTCAGCCACTGTTTCCACTATTTCCCCATCTATTTCCCATGAAGTGATGGGAACAGAAGCCATGATCTTCTTTTTCTGAATGCTGAGCTGTAAGCCAACGTTTTCACTCTCCTCTTTCACTTTCATCAAGAGGTTTTTTAGTTCCTCTTCACTTTCTGCCATAAGGGTGGTGTCATCTGCATATCTGAGGTTATTGATATTTCTCCCGGCAGTCTTGATTCCAGCTTGTGCTTCTTTCAGCCCAGCATTTCTCATGATATACTCTGCACATAAGTTAAATAAGCAGGGTGACAATATACAGCCTTGGCGTACTCCTTTTGCTATTTAGAACCAGTCTGTTGTTCTATGTCCAGTTCTAACTGTTGCTTCCTAACCTGCATATAGGTTTCTCAAGAGGCAGGTCAAGTGGCTTGGTATTCCCATCTCTTTCAGAATTTTCCACAGTTTGTTGTGATCCACACAGTCAAAGGGTTTGGCATAGTCAATAAAGCAGAAAATGATGTTTTTCTGGAGCTCTCTTGCTTTTTCCATGATCCAGTGGATGTTGGCAAGTTGATCTCTGGTTCCTCTGCCTTTTCTAAAACCAGCTTGACTCTCTCTTTAGTATTTGTAAAAGACACATGATAGAGAAACCATCACATTTTGCCAAACAGTACAATTGTTTTTTTAAAAAGCCAACTTATTATTGCTTTGGTTAAAGATCAAAACAATAATTTCAGGATAAAATTATATTGTAATTTGGATAATTTTAAAGTATAGGATAAAATATAATGCTATAAATACAAGTAAAGATAACTTAAGGAATGAAAAAAATCAAATTAAAGGACACTGTTATGTTGACTATTAAGCTGTAACAGAGACTGACTAGAATTGTTAAAATTAATGATGTGAAGGAAAAATGCTTTATAACTTCCAAAATACCCAGAATGGTATACCTGGAAATATTATCGGATTAAAAACCTAAATATTCTGATTTCAGTTCAGGATATATCAGCTGTAAAATTAGAGGGCTGTATTTACTGATCCTTAGTTTTCTTACATATTCATTAGTCTTCTTATATGTTCATAAGGACATATGACTCACGTTACACAGGTACATTGCTCCATAAACATTACTGAGAACATGATGTGGATCAGACATTGTTATAGGCTTTAGATTTAAAAGCAGCTCTTGGCAAGACCGTACAATGCAGGGGGAAATACTGCCAAAGAACCATTACTCCAGGAAGTGTCCTAACTGCAGACATAGAGCTAAAAGGATAGGATGTGGTGATAGCACTGAGGTGGCACTGAGCTGGGTGTCCGGAGGATGCTTCATGGAAGAAATAAAGCCTGTGCTGAGTTTTCAAGTGCGTTAGCAAGGTATAAAGCGGAGGGATTGGAGCACACCGGCAGAACGAACAGCTTGAGAAGTATACAAAGTGTGAAAAGCATGCTGTGCACAGGAAATGAGAAATAGCCCAGTATTTCTCAATACAAGGCTGAAAGTGGTAAGAGGTAGGAGAAGCTGCAGAGTTAGGTTGTTTTTATGACCACGTAATGGTGGCTCAGCGGTAAAGCATCTGCCCGCAGTGTGGGAGACCTGGGTTCGATTCCTGGGTTGGGAAGATCCCCTGGAGAAGGAAATGGCAACCCCTGCCAGTACTCTTGCCTGGAAAATTCCATGGACTGAGGACCCAGGTAGTCTACAGTCCATGGGGTCGCAAAGAGTCTGACATGACTGAGCGACTTCACTTTCACTTTTATTTCCATGTTCTATTATTGGGCTTTCCTGATGACTCAGCAGTGAAGAATGATCTACAATGCAGGAGACTTGTAGGAGACATGGATTCAGTCCCGGAGTCAGGAAGATACCCTGGGGAAGGAACTGACAACCCATTCCCATATTTTGACCAGGAAATTCCATGGACAGAGAAGCCTGGCCGGCTACAGTCTATGGAGTCGAACACAACTGAGTGACTAAACAACAACATCCTACTATTAAGGACATGGGGAGCAACTGAAAGATTTTATAGATGACAGTGAAAAGGTTATATTTGTATTTTAGATCAATTACTCATGTGGAGAATTCATTTAAGGGTACCTAGGAAAATCCCATAGACGGAGGAGCCTGGTGGGCTGCAGTCCCTGGGGTCGCTAAGAGTTAGATACGACTGAGTGACTTCCTTTCACTTTTCACTTTCATGCGTTGGAGAAGGAAATGGCAACCCACTCCAGTGTTCCTGCCTAGAGAATCCCAGGGACAGGGGAACCTGGTGGGCTGCCATCTATGGGGTCACACAGAGTCAGACACGACTGAAGCTACTTAGTAGCAGCAGCAGCAGCAGCAGACTAGAAGTGGAAAGACTACTTAGAAGACCTGGCAAAGTTTGCACGCGCACACACACACACACACAAGATTGGTGAAAATGCTATGGAGTGATTGGAGGAGTGCTCTTGCAGGAAACATACAGTTAATAGTAAATACAGAATTGACAAATACATAGGGATATATGAACTCACATGAGGACAGTGGAGTAATTAGAACTGTGAAGCAAGAATGAGACTCCCCAAATTGAATGTGAGATGGAGGCAGCAGTGCTCATGAAGAAGTCTGATAAGAAATGGCTAGAAATATAAAAGCATCAATTAAGAGTAACGTCATAAATCCTGAAGGCAGAAGTTTTCAAAGTGGGTAAAGTCAAATGGGTAAAATTCAGCCAGGGACAGTTAAAATAAATAATAAAGAATAAATTGTTCATTCAGACTTAGTTCCAGAAAAATAATCAGGCAGAGAAACAGCTGTTGCAGGAACATAGAAAAAAATTAAAGACAGATGCTTCTGAATAGTGAACTAACTAGGGAATACAAAGAGGGGAAAAACAATACTTTGACACGAATAAAATGTCAAAGTTTGACCCTGTGGAACTTTAACTTTAAAAAACTGAAGAAGAAAAGAGAAAGAGATGTGAGAAAAGTGACAGTTATTAAAGTTAGGCAAAGGCAATCCAACACAGGACTTCCCTGGTGGCTCAGATGGTAAAGTGTCTGTCTACAATTCGGGAGACCCAGGTTCGATCCCTGGGTTGGGAAGATCCCCTGGGGAAGGAAATGGCAACCCACTCCAGTATTATTGCCTGGAAAATCCCATGGACAGAGGAGCCTGGTAGGCTACAGTCCATGGGGTCACAGAGAGTCGGACATGACTAAGCGACTTCACAGTCCAACACACGAGTACTAGGAGTCTCTGAAAAGAAAGGCAAAGCAATAAAACACACATTAAATAAGCTATAATTCAAGAAAAACTTCCTAAAATAATAAAGTTTGATATTGCTTTGAGAGAGTACATAGTTTACGGATGATGAAGTTCTATGAACGAGAAGAGTTCTGGAGGCAGGTGGAAACGGAAAAAAATGAAGCAGTTGTTTTCATTGAACAGTAGGTGGTATAGCATGTGATTCTAAACTGAGGAAAACAGCAAAGTAAACTTTAATAACACCCTAGCTTTCTGCTTGGGGGACTTTCTGGACCAAGGTGTATATAGAAGAACCCAACCAGATAAGACCAGTTTTTTTTTGTTGTTGTTGTTTTCTAAGTTGAGTAACGAAGGAATTAGTTTTCACTGAAGACTGCAGTAGAAGTGATGCTTAGAGCAAGGGGAAGAGAACAATGTAGAGAAAGAGTTCCAGAAATGAACACTGGGATTCTCTTGAGTCTTTGGCTGAATGAGAAGCTTCATTTCTATAGGATGAGCCTCTAAGAGACTAAGCAAAGAACAAGCACAAGGGAAAGAGCAACTACTGGAGAGGAGCAAGCTGAACAAAATTAGAGCTAACACAGAGCTAGGAAGTATTCAACTTCCAACCTCCAAGAAAGATCACATCTTATTACACCTTAAAAGCAGGAATAAAACAGCCTTGCAACAAACTTCAGAAAAGCTAAACATTGAATTTTGAGAAACTTTTGAACCTGATCTCTCAGCAGATTAATTTCCTGCCAAAGGCAAATTTAATACTACTTAAATTTGGAAAACACAGCAGTGGCCATGGGATTGGAAAAGGTCAGTTTTCATTCCAGTTCCAAAGAAAGGCAATGCCAAAGGATGCTCAAACTACCGCACAACTGCACTCATCCCACACACTAGTGAAGTAATGCTCAAAATTCTCCAAGCCAAGCTTCAGCAATACGTGAACTTCCAAAGATGCTGGTTTTAGAAAAGGCAGAGGAACCAGAGATCAAATTGCCAACATCCAGATCATGGAAAAAGCAGGAGAGTTCCAAAACCATCTATTTCTGCTTTTTTGACTATGCCAAAGCCTTTGACTGTGTGGATCACAACAAACTATGGAATATTCTGAAAGAGATGGGAATACCAGAGCACCTGACCTGCCTCTTGAGATATCTGTATGCCGGTCAGGAAGCAACAGTTAGAACTGGACATGGAACAAAAGACTGGTTCCAAATAGGAAAAGGAGTACGTCAAGGCTGTATATTGTCACCCTCTTATTTAACTTCTATGCAGAATACATCATATGAAACACTGGGCTGGAAGAAGCACAAGCTGGAATCAAGATTGCGGGGAGAAATATCAATAACCTCACATATGCAGATGACACCACCCTTATGGCAGAAAGTGAAGAGGAACTAAAAAGCCTCTTGATGAAAGTGAAAGTGGAGGGTGAAAAAGTTGGCCTAAAGCTCAGCATTCAGAAAACAAAGATCATAGCATCCAGTCCCATCACTCCATGGGAAATAGATGGAGAAACAGTGGAAACAGTGTCAGACTTTATTCTTTTGGGCTTCAAAATCACTGCAGATGGTGACTGCAGCCATGAAATTAAAAGACGCTTACTCCTTGGAAGAAAAGTTATGATCAACCTAGATAGTATATTCAAAAGCACAGACATTACTTTGCTGACTAAAGTCTGTCTAGTCAAAGCTATGGTTTTTCCTGTGGTCATGTATGGATGTGAGAGTTGGACTGTGAAGAAAGCTGAGTGCCAAAGAATTGATGCTTTTAAACTGTGGTGTTGGAGAAGACTCTTGAGAGTCCCACGGACTGCAAGGAGATCCAACTAGTCCATTCTGAAGGAGATCAGCCCTGGGATTTCTTTGGAAGGAATGATGCTAAAGCTGAAGCTCCAGTACTTTGGCCACCTCATGTGAAGAGCTGACTCAATGGAAAAGACTCTGATTCTGGGAGGGATTGGGAGCAGGAGGAGAAGGGGACGACTGAGGATGAGATGACTGGATGGCATCACTGCCTCGATGGATGTGAGTCTGAGTGAACTCCGGGAGTTGGTGATGGACAGGGAGGCCTGGTGTGCTGCGATTCATGGGGTCGCAAAGAGTTGGACACAACTGAGCGACTGAACTGAATTGAACAAAATCCAGATACCTGGAAGCATTATATTCCCAATGTCCAGTGCCCAACCCAAAATTATTTGTTCATCTCAATAAACAGATAAAGCATTGATATATTTCAACATCCCCTCCCTCTTGACACAAACTCTCAGCTGAACAGGAGTAGAAGAAATCTTTCTCAACCCGGGAAAGAGTACCTACAAAAACCTACTGTGAAATAAGATCATCCTTAATGATAATAAGCCAAATATTTCCTATTGAAGGCTGAGAACAAACCAAGAATTCTGCTTTAACTTCTATTTAACACTATACTTGATGCCTTATTCAGTGCAATAAGGCAATAGGAAAAAATCAAATGAATACAGATTGGAAAGGATAATGAAAACTATCCCCCCCCCCCGCCCTGTATTTAACATGATGGATAGAATTCAACATGAACCTGAAAATAATAGAGAAGAACCAATTGAAGTCTACTAAATGTACCGGATTTTAAAGAGTAAAAAAAAAATGTTTTTGGCACATAGGTAAAATGAACACTATTAAGTTTTTTTGTGTGTATATATGTAATATACACTTGTACGATATAAACAAATACAAGGTCATGGCTACTATTAACATTAGAATAGTGGCTAATTTTGAAAGAGAGGAGAGACTGGGGTGAGGTGAAGGAGGGAAATTCTGAGATGTCTGGCAAGGATCTATTTCTTAAACTGGTTGATGAGATAATCTTATTATTATCTTATAATAATTTAGTAAAATATATATATTTATTTGTATGGTCTTGTGTATCTGGGCTTTCTTTTATAATAAAAGTTAAAGAAAATTAAGTCAAACAGAAAAGAGTACATTCCCATTTTATTGTGATCTTTAATGTGATCACACTTTAATGTGATCTTAAGAAAGAGGTAGAAGCAATTAAGTGTATTATGTTTGCCAAATATGATATATTTTGCATTTTAAACCCAAATTATCTATTTTCTTTCAGTGATAATCTGTGATGTTTTAAACACATTCATTCAACATTCATATTGAGTTTCAAACTTGACAAAAAGTTTTGAAATATCTATCTGTTATATATAGAGAATGTTAAGTTAAAAAGATTAGTAAACATGGTGTCTGTCAAAAAGCCCACTACGGAGTGACTGAGGCAAACCAGTAAACAAATGACCCAGTTGTCATGGTACCCTAATTTTGTTATAAGTTTGATATGTTTAACTCCATGTTGTTTTTAAAAATAATTATACAAGTATTACTCTAAATTTAAAAAAAAGAAAAAGAGAAAAGAAAAAGTAGCTGACTACACGGACTGTACGGATGTGAGAGCTGGACAGTAAAGAAGGCTGAGCAGTGAGTGCCTTCGAATTGTGGTGCTGGAGAAGACTCTTGAGAGTTCCTTGGACTGAAAGGAGATAAAACCAGTCAATCTTAAAGGAAATCAATCTTGAATCTTGGAAGGACTGATGCTAAAGCTGAAGCTCCAATGCTCTGGCCACCTGATGTGAAGAGCTGACTCATTGGAAAAGACCCTGATGCTGGGAAAGATAGAACTCAAAAGAAGAGGGCAGCAGAGGATGAGATGGTTGGATGGCATCACTGACTCTGTGGAAATGAATTTGAGCAAACTCTGGGAGATAGTGAGGGACAAGGAAGGCTGGAATGCTGCAGTCCAAGGGGTCACAAAGAGCTGGACATGACTTAGCGACTGAACAACAACGGCATGGAAACTTATTACAAAGACTGACTTTCTTAATGTATAGAGTTCTTTCCAATCAATAAGGAAAAGGCCAACCAAAGAACAGAATAGTGGGCAAAAAGAACTACACAATTTATTAATTTAACAATATAAATGATGGAAGAACATGTTAAATATGCTTGTCCTTGCTCATCATTAAAGACGTGCAAATTAAAACAATACAGCATATTAAGTGCCACATGGCAGTGCATATTAAAGTGCTACATGGTCACAAAGAAAATAGCAACGATGTGCTTGAGTGCATTTCAGAAAGCTTCCAATTGTTGAAATCATATTTAAGATATATTTTAAAAGATAAAGAGGAGTTTATCAGGCTGGTAAGATATATTGCACATGAACATAGCTTGAAATGTCTTGGTTGCATTTGGAAAAAACAAAAATGTACATATAGTTGAAATACAGTATGTATAGGCTACCATTGTAGGAGATTCTAACATTCAGTTAATGAGATAAGTTGGAGCAAAAATGGAAGAATTTTTTTTCTAAAAAGAAATGATACAAATGAACTTACATACGAACTAGAAAAGAGACTCACAGTCTTAGAGAACAAACTTACGGTTGCTAGGGGGAAGAAGAAGGGGCGAGATAGTCAGGGAGTTTGGGATGAACATGTACATATTGCTATATTTAAAACTGATAACCAACAAGGACTTACTGTATTTATAGCACATGGAATTCTGCTCAATGTTACATGGCAGTCTGGATGGGAGGGGAATTTGGGGGAGAATGGATATATGTGTATATGTATGGCTGAGTCCCTTTACTGTTCACCTAAAACTATCACCGCATTGTTAATTGGCTATACTCCAATACAAAATAATTTTTTTTAATGAAAGAACTTTGTGTACCATATTAAGCAGTTTAGAAGCTATTCTTAAAGAAGACAGGGAATTTCCAAAGAATCTGAGAGTGACTTACCCAGATAATCATTATTAGAAAGATAACACAAATATGAAAAATGAAGTGAAAGGTCAGTTAAAAATTATTGCAATTATTCAGATGAGACATAATAGCAGTCTATACCAGGCAGTGGTAGGGAGGATAAAGAGAAAGACAGTTCTATAAGCCAGGGTTTAGCAATAAGTTTAATGTGGACTGTGTAGGATGATGATGTTTTTAGTTAGACTAAGACTGTCAAAATTTGAATTCTGAGTTTCCACAGTAGTGATGGGTACTGGAAGATACAGTATGCTAGGATGAAAACTTTGCACTATGATATCAGTGCTAACATGGGAGATGTCTAAAAAATCATGACAAAGATAATGAATTCTCTTTTCTAAAAAGGATATATAAAAATACATCATCTCAGAAAAGACAAAAATGCTGGTCTCTTTAAGGTCTTTATATTTTAGTAGCATACGTATGAAACAATTAAAATACTCTTAACTTTCATCTATAACAAAAGAATGATAAGCAGATCCCTTATTTCTACAGTAACAGAACTCTCAAATGTCACATAGCTTGAAGACTTGACTCTCCATGGATTAGATGCTATAAAAGAGCAGGACATCTAAGGAATCCTCAGGAATTTTAAACAAAAGGGATTAGAACATAGATCCATTCAACGTTTATTCAAATACTCCCTCCTTTGTACATTCTCTGATTTCTCTCCATCAAACTATTTTAATTCTCACATTATTTACTAAGCCTATAGTAATGATTGCCATTTATGTCTTTTATTCCGTTTATTGGTCTTATTACCTAACCTAATAATGACAAACAATGTCTAAAATGTATGAAACTTTTCTTCTGTGTCAAATACAGTTCTGAGTCATATATATATATGTCTCAATTTATTTGCTAATGATAGTCCTAAGATTTATGAGAAAGGTAATTATATTACCCACTTCATTTCACAGATGAGGGAACCGAGGGACAGAAAGGCTGAGTATTCTTGCCAAAGCCACACAGAGAGTTACCACTTAAACACAGTCTGGATCTGGATTATATGCATTCAGGCACTACTGAATGCTTTCTCTCACTGTCTATAACCTCCCACAGCACTTGGAAGAGTGCTGGATGCATAGGTAAAGAAAGAAACATTTAATTACTAACTGACCCATGAGAGAATGCCAGAAGTCGTAGGATCCATCCTGTTCAGAAGGAAAGATAACAAGTGTGGAAACTCTAGGTTTCTGGCTTTCAGCCTCCTTCCTAGTTTCCTTATGACTTGCGATATTTGGAACAGGGCTACGCAGACCAGAGCTGCAGGTCTCATCTGTGCCTGGGGAAGCAATGCAGTTAGGAACAGGAGATTGGTAAGGAAAATTAGGAAAAGATGCTGTTCTCCTCCATTAGCTTGACCGTCTACTGCAAAGCATAAAAATCCCAAGTGCTTTTCAATATACCAGGTAAGTCATTGAAAGAGATTGACACATGGGTGTCATTCAGGAAGAATATATACAAATGGAGCTGCCATTAGTGGGACATCACTGATATTTCCTCAAAGACACACAGTTCTGCCTCATGTCTTTCTGCCTCCAATGCAGAAAGGCATCGGTGCCTTTCTGCTCTCTGCACTCTACGCAGTTGTTCTATAGTCAGAAACCAAATGGAGCCATTAAGTTTGGCTTCCTAAAACTGATCTAGGTTTGGAAATAAAGAACTAAATGTTGGAGTTGGAGGGAACCATGGAAATTACCATAAGGAAATAAGAAAATCAACCCTAAATATTCATTGGAAGGACTGATGCTGAAGCTGAAGCCTCAATACTTTGGCCACCTGATACAAAGAGCCAACTCACTGGAAAAGACCGAGAAGCTGGGAAAGATTGAGGGCAAGAGGAGAAGAGAGTGACAGGGGTGAGATAGTTAGACAACATCACTGATTCAATGGACATGAATTTGAGCACACTCTGGGAAATAGTGAAGGACAGGGAAGCCTGGTGTGCTGCAGTCCATGAGGTCACAAAGAGGCAGACACAACTTAGCAACTGAAAGTAACAACCCAGAATAGAAAACTGCAGCCCTAGGTACTAGTGGCAAAGTGAATGTGCATTGCTGCTGAGGCTCGATGTGTAAAAATGCACATTCCTGTTAGAGGGGTTATGTCCAAGCACACTGTCACACCACTAGTTACACACTTGTAGTGTAGTGGCACACTTGTAGTGGCTCACTTGTATTTAATGGCACAATTATTACATATGGTAAAAAGTCAATTTGGAAACCTTTTGTGTTAGTGATATTTCTGGAGAAATATTCCAAATTTTGTGTTGTTTATTCAGTGAAGTCAATTTCCTTCACATGAGCTCAATTTGCATTTCAATCAGTCTCTCAGGTAATTAACAATTTTATCAATTGTGGTAATTATATTTTTCATAAGATCTTTCTTACCATATCTCTCCACTCAATGTTTTCTCTATTCACTTCCCCTTTTCTGGTTGTCAAATGTGTCTTATCTTTCAAAGATCAACTGAAATATCTCTTCCTCTTTAAAGATTTTTCCTTCCTAAGTACCTTTCCCCCCTTGATTCTTGTATTACATTAGTTGCATGAATTAGTTGTTTCTGTAATACGACTCATCAAACATGTCTTGTTAGAGATGTGTGCCTCTACCAACTTTTTTTTCTCTCAGTGTGCATCGCTTGTTTTATGGATTTGGTATTTGCCCAATATTTTTAAAGTACATTGAATTGACTCACTATTACTGAGAAACAGTGTCCTATAAGAGCACAAGATTTGAACTTGCAATGCCTGTGTTTAAATTCTATCTTCATTACACAATTTGATTTGACCAAAGTGACTTAATGTTGCTAAGCATCAGACTTCTCATCTGCAAAGTCTGGATAAGAATATTTAACTCACAGATTTATGGTCCCAATTCACTAAAATGATACCTGTAAAACAGCGTGTTATAAACTGTAAACCTCTGCCAGATCATTGTCGTTAAAATTCTTTGTTGATTTACGGTTATGTTTGATCAAGAATAATTTGATCAGGGCAGATATGGAACTTTATGCTGTTATTTCAAACTAAACAAGCTAGCTGGCTTTGCTTCCTCAGACACAGACCCCCACTCACCATCACAGCTGGATAGAGCTTGCTTTGCTTTCCGATTCAAATGTCTTTTTATAGCTAGTTTCCTCACAAGCCAACCAAACAGAATACAGTCTTCCTACTGCTAATCAATGCCACATGTAGCACAATGAGCAATTAAGCCCAGAAAAAGGGAAAGGACATTAATAATAGAACGCTTGATTACTGAAAGATTAGAACCTGAAATTGTGTTTGCATTCTCTGTTGGAAGGTATAATTTAATTAGCCAACTTGGAAAGGTTTTAGATGTGATAAAAAACTAATATCCATTTCTGCAATTTCAGTCTCTTTTTTTCTCCTGTCAGCCCACTCCATATTCTTGCCTGGAGAATCCCTTGAACAGATGAACCTGGTGGGCTACAGTCTATGGGGTCGCAGAGTCAGGCTCGACTGAGTGACTAACAACACACTTTCTTTCTCTTACTTCCCTTCTTCTTCCTACATGTTCCTGGATGCTCACTGTATGCCTGGTGTGGGAACCTTCGGTGACCTTGAACTATAAACACAGGGCAGAAAAGCCAGTTTTGCTAAACTGAATTCTTACTCAAATGCCAGAAGGGGCATAAGTCTCTGTTCACATTCAGCTTGTCAGACTTCCTGGTGTCAAGAGTGATGTACACTTGAGAGAGTAAAGTGCATCAACGTGTTTGAAGGCTAAAAACAGGAAGTGTCTCACTTCCTGGAAAATTTCATACATGGCAGGATGTTGATTTTGGAGAGACCAGTTCTTATTGACTTTTTCCAGAAAGGACAGGACCAAGAAGTCTCAGATGCTTGGGTAGATGCTAAAATCTTCATATTCTATGGGCTTCTCAAGTGGTCCAGTTGGTAAAAAATCTGCTTGCAATGCAGGAGACCTGAGTTTGATCCCCGCGTTGCGGAGACCCCTGGAGAAGGGAATGGCACCTCACTCCAGCATTCTTGCCTGGAGAATTCCATTGACTGAGGCAGCTTATAGTCCATGGGTTGCAAAGAGTCAGATACAACTGAGCAACTAACACTTTCACTTTTCTTTCAGTGAAAGTGAAAGTGAATCGCTCAATCGTATATGACTTTTTGTGACCCTATGGACTGTACCCTACCAGGTTCCTCTGTCTACGGGATTTTCCAGGCAAGAATACTGGAGTGAGTTGCCATTTTTTTCTCCAGGAGATCTTCCCGACTCAGGGATTGAATCCCAGTTTCCCACATTGTAGGCAGATGCTTTACCGTCTGAGCCACTAGGGAAGTCTTTCTTTCAGTACCTCACAGCAAATTCTAAAGAGGAAAATTCTGAACAAGGTTAGCGGCTAAATAGGGAAAGAGACACGATATGTTGAAATTCTGACTTTGATAAATCCTGTTTTGGGGAAAATAGCATTTGGGAAGAAAACATTGTCCAAGCCACCCCCCTTCAAGGTGTTTATTTGCCTGAGGGTGAAGGAGGACATACCTCTCAGTCAGGGAGCTGACTGGGGGAGGTGTGAAGACATCCAAGCACTCCTTGGGAAGGCCTGTGAAGAAACCCCAGAGGGTTAAATTTAGTTAGCCTTACTCATTTTGATTGATAAAGATCCCACAGAAATGATCCAGGAAGCAGGAAGAGGCAGAACTGCCCAACTGCAAGAGCATCTAAATAAGGAGAACTTGATTCACCAAGCAGGTGGCAGTGGTGGGTTGTGGGTAGGCTTGCCAGATAAAATACAGAATGCTCAGTTAAATTCAAATTACAGATCAACAACAAAAATTTTTTTTTTGAGGAGGGGATGATAAGTATGTCCTAGGTATGTATAATTCATACTTATCCTTTAAAAAATTATTGAATTGTTGGGTTAACTTGAAGTTAAAATTGAACAGAGAATACTGTATTTTCATTGGGGAAATCTGACCACCCTAGTTGGGGAAATTCTTCCATCCCAGAAGACTGGACACTCTTGTACTTGCCCTTTAATAATACCTGAAATGGTTTTATATGTCCTTTTATTTTCTAGAACCTTAGCTTTGCTTAGGAATCAGAGTTCCTGGTGTGGGAATCTGTGGTCCCTGCTGCTGCTAAGTCGCTTCAGTCGTGTCCAACTCTGTGTGACCCCATAGATGGCAGCCCACCAGGCTCCTCCGTCCCTGAGATTCTCCAGGCAAGAACAATGGAGTAGGTTGCCATTTCCTTCTCCAATGCATGAAAGTGAAAAGTGAAAGTCAAGTCACTCCCAGTCGTGTCCGACTCTTCGCAGCTCCATGGACTGCAGCCTACCAGGCTCCTCCACCCATGAGATTTTCCAGGCAAGAGTACTGGAGTGGGGTGGTCCCTAACATCTGCTTATAACCTTGGGCAAGTTGACATCTCTGCACTTCAGTTTCTCTCTGTATAGAATGGGGAATCACATGAACTGAACTGAGTTCAGTCTCATACTGTCATTGAGACACTGAATTTAAAATTTTAATTTGAATGTTCCTCTTGTAATGAATAGTGCCCCCAATCTAGCATATGAAAGCATATGGTAACATCTCTCACACAAGCTTCCAGTCTCTCACAGGCTGTCAGAATTAATCACAATAAAAATAACAGCTTGCTGGTGTTTGAATGGTTTACACAATTCCTTCACATGTGTCACCCCATTAGACTTTCATAACAAACTTAATGTGGTAGGTAGTGCAGAGGATAAAATTATGCTGTTTTTAAAGGTTAACAAATACTGATGATGTCTTCTGAACAGTTCTTAGAACCTAGTAGCACTCGGTAAGTATTTGTTGAAAAAATAGTAGCTATTTATGATTATTTTAGTAGTTCAGCATGCTTATGACTGTGGGCTCCGCTGCTGGGAGGTAGCTAAGAGAAGTAAGAGAACCTCAGTACCCCAGTCCTTGAGTATTCTTGAATACTTCAAGTACCCAAGTACTTCAGACTGCTAATACAGGAACGATGATAACAAAAAGATTATGACACCAAAAAGAGATGTCATATTGACATTTGGAAGGAAGTTGGCACTTCTGTGAGGTCAGCACTTATTTCCAGTGCAGAAGCAACCTCCAGTCTGCATAAGGTAATAGACATTGGCTACATGGCTGAGAAAAAAGGGCATGAGGCTAAGGTTGATAAAGATTACAGATCCTTCTTTAACCATTTATTCACCAATTTTCAAGAGAATCAAGAGCAGCAAGACTCATTCCTCTGTCTTTAAATTCAGTGTTTGCAGATAGTTAGTGACTCAGGCAGAACCAACACTCCCCTTCCTCCCCAGCTCGGGTGAGGGACCCAGCTAGCTTTCCTTCTATCTTCAGAGCTGCTTCCGCTACTGCTACTGCTACGGCTAAGTCACTTCAGTCGTGTCAGACTCTGTGCGGCCCTGGGGATTGCAGCCCACCAGGCTCCTCCGTGAATGGGATTTTCCAGGCAAGAGTGCTGGAGTGGGCTGCCATTGCCTTCTACATCCGCCCCTAAAGCCTGACTGTGCTGTAGGATGCATTTCCCCAGTCTCTTGGTTTAATATTATTCCTAGAGGTAAGTGCATATGGTCTTTGGGCTTTGAAGAATTTTAAATTTACTCTCTTGGGCGGCACAGAATCACAGAGCTGTGTCAAGGGCACCACCATGGAACTGACTGCAGCACTGAAACAGACAACTACAGTATGGACCTGTCATCTGTCACTTCACCGACCCATGATGTGACACGCGACTGGCTGGTTAACTAACCTGGGTCTCAGTTTCCACACCTTTAAAAACAGCATAATTTATCCTCTGCACTACTTACTACATAAGTTTGTTATGAAAGTCTAATGGGGTGACACACGTGAAGGAACTGTGTAAACCATTCAAACACCAACAAGCTGTTATTTTTATTGTGATTAATTCTGACAGCCTGTGAGAGACTGGAAGCTTGTGTGAGAGATGTTACCATATGCTTTCACATACTAGATTGGGAGCACTTATTCATTACAAGAGGAACATTCAAATTAAAATTTTAAATTCAAGAGTGAACTATGCTGTATCTGAATCAAATATTTTTATTTCTGTGGTCTGAGCGCAATTCAGGATGTTACCCTTGAGACAATGTTACTGCCTCTAAATTAATTTGTCTGGTTTCTATAGAGAGATCTGCATCCCAGAAAGTGGCCAAGTACCATAAAATTATAGGATCTGTCTTGGTACCATTTCCAATATACCTACCAAGATTATACTTTAATTTCCTGTGGCCAGGACAGCATGCCCAAATGCCCTCTTTGCTAGAACTCCCAGGAATGCGAGAAATACAAGCAGAGCTAAATCAAAGATTTAATTGAAAGACAAAGTTTCACGTTAACCCAATGATGGATTCACAAAAACTGTCAAAACTTTCCTTCTTCAAAGCACTAGCTTAACTGATACCCAGAGACCTTATTACATACACGCTTCCTCCCGCTGTCATCAGAGGCCAGGGCGTATAGCCCAGTGGTTCACTCCCCTCCTCACTTCTGGGCCTCTTCAACCTACAGTAGCCATTAACTTTATTCACTCTTTTTTGTATCTTTCCATAAATATACTGATAATTTACAGAACTTTTATGTTTGTGAAAGACAAGGAGGGTATAGCACTTTTCCTTTGACAAATCTCTTTTCTTTGGACAACAAATATTTCTTTTGGAGGGTCTATTTTCCTTGTATCTCCTGAAATCTTCTCTCTGGTACCCTTTTTACTATAGACATGTTGAAAGGAAGGAAGGAAGGAAAAGAAGATTTGCCTGAAGGAAGTTTTTGACATTCTTCTCGGTCCACATTTTAAAAATATTTTATTTTAATAATAACTGTATAAACTTAAATACAATGTGATGATTTGGAGCACATACTCAGAGTGAAAAGATTACTACTGTAATAAGTGGTTAACATGTCATATTCTCAAATAGTTACCGCTTCGTTTGGGTGACGAGAGCCTTGAAATCTGTTTTTAGCATATTTCCTGTCTGCAATACAGTATTGTTAACTACAGTCATTCTGCTGTACATAAGATCTCTAGGCTTATTCTTCTTATGTAACTGCAACTTTGTAACCTTTGACCAACACCATCCATATTCCCCCTCTTCCCCACCCCTAGTAACCACTCTTCAATTCTCTGCTGCTACATGTTTAACTTTCTTAGATTCCACATATAAATAAGATCGGGCTTCCCATCCCAGGTGGTGCCAGTGGTAAAGAACCCACCAGCCAGTGTAGGAGACACAGGAGACTCACGTTCAATCCCTGGGTCTGGAAGATCCCCCAGAGGAGGGCATGGCAATCCACTCCAGTATTCTTGCTTGGAGAATCCCATGGACAGAGGAAACTGGTAGGCTATATTCTATGGGGTCACAAAGAGTCTGACATTACTGAGTGACTAAGAACACACACAGTCATTTATACACTCTTAAAAAAGATGGAGAAGCTCTATACAGTCAGCAAAAACAAGACTGGGAGCTGACTATGGCTCAGACCATGAACTCCTTATTGCCAAATTCAGACTTAAATTGAAGAAAGTGGGGAAAACCACTAGACCATTCAGATATGACCTAAATCAAATCCCTTATGACTATACAGTGAAAGTGAGAAATAGATTTAAGGGACTAGATCTGACAGGCAAAGTGCCTGATGATGGAAGTTTGTGACATTGTACAGGATACAGGGAGCAAGAACATCCCAAAGAAAAAGAAATGCAAAAAGCAAAATGGCTGTCTGAGGAAGCCTTACAAATAGCTGTGAAAAGAAGAGAAGCAAACAGCAAAGGAGAAAAGGAAAGATATACCCATTTGAATGCAGAGTTCCAAAGAATAGCAAGGAGAGATAAGAAAGCCTTCCTCAGTGATCAATGCAAAGAAATAGAGAAAAACAATAGAATGGGAAAGACTAGAGATCTCTTCAAGAAAAGAAGTATCAATGGAACATTTCATGCAAAGATGGGCTCAATAAAGGACAAATATGGTATGGACCTAACAGAAGCAGAGGATATTAAGAAGAGGTGGCAAGAATACACAGAAGAACTGTACAAACAAGATCTTCACGACCCAGATAATCATGAAGGTGTGATCACTCACTCTCACCTAGAGCCAGACATCCTGGAATGTGAAGTCAGGTGAGCCTTAGGAAGTATCACTATGAACAAAGCTAGTGGAGGTGATGAATTCCAGTTGAGCTGTTTCAAATCCTAAAAGATGATGCTGCGAAAGTGCTGCACTCAACATGCCAGCAAATTTGGAAAACTCAGCAGTGGCCACAGGACTGGAAAAGGTCAGTTTTCAGTCCAGTCCCAAAGAAAGGCAATACCAAAGAATGCTCAAACTACCACACAATTGCACTCATCTAACACGCTATTAAATTAAGGCTCAAAATTCTCCAAGCCAGGCTTCAGCAACACGGGAACCATGAACTTCCAGATGCTCAAGGTGCTTTTAGAAAGGCAGAGGAACCAGAGATCAAATTGCCAACATCCGCTGGATCATGGAAAAAGCAAGAGAGTTCCAGAAAAACATCTATTTCTGCTTTATTGACTATGCCAAAGCCTTTGATTGTGTTGATCACAATAAACTTTGGAACAAATTCTGAAAGAGATGGGAATACTAGACCACCTGACCTGCCTCTTGAGAAATCTGTATGCAGGTCAGGAAGCAACAGTTAGGTCTGGACATGGAAAAACAGACTGGTTTCAAATAGGAAAAGAAGTACATCTAGGTTGTATATTGTCACCTTGCTTATTTAACTTATGTGCAGAGTACATCATGAGAAATGTTGGGCTGGAGGAAGCACAAGCTGGAATCCAGATTGCTGGGAAAAATATCAATAACCTCAGATATGCAGATGACACCACCCTTATGGCCGAAAGTGAAGAAGAACTAAAGAGCCTCTTGATGAAAGTGAAAGAGGAGAGTGAAAAAGTTGGCTTAAAGCTCAACATTCAAAAAAGGAAGATCACGGCATCCGGTCCCATCACTTCATGGCAAATAGATGGGGAAACAGTGGAAGCAGAGGCTGACTTTATTTTTCTGGGCTCCAAAATCACTGCAGATGGTGATTGCAGTCATGAAATTAAAAGACGCTTACTCCTTGGGTGGAAAGTTAAAACCAACCTAGACAACATATTAAAAAGCAGAGACATTACTTTGTCAACAAAGGTCTGTCTAGTCAAGGCTAAGGTTTTTCCACTAGATGTGAGAGTTGGACTATAAAGAAAGCTGAGAGCCGAAGAATTGATGCTTTTGAACAGTGGTGTAGAGACAACTCTTGAGAGTCCCTTGGACTGCAAGTATGTCCAACCAGTCCATCCTAAAGGAGATAAGTCATGGGTGTTCATTGGAAGGACTGATGTTGAAGCTGAAACTCCAGTACTTTGGCCACCTGATGCAAAGAGCTGACTCATTTTAAAAGATCCTGATGCTAGGAAAGAATGAGGGCAGGAGGAGAAGGGGACGACAGAGGATGAGATGGTTGGATGGCATCATCGACTCGATGGACATGGTTTTGGGTGGACTTGGGAGTTGGTGATGGACAGGGAAGCCTGACATGCTGCATTTCATGAGGTTGCAAAGAGTCAGACATGACTGAGAGACTGAACTGAACTGAAAGGGCTTTCCTGGTGGCTCAGATGGTAAAGAATCCACCTGCAATGCAGGAGACCCAGGTTCTATCTCTGGCTCAGAAAGATCATGGAGAAGGTTTTCCACTCCAGTATTCCTGCCTGGAGAATTCCATGGACTGAGGAGCCTACTAAGTGACTTAGCATGCTGCTGCTGCTGCTGCTGCTGCTGCTGCTGCTAAGTCACTTCAGTCGTGTTCGACTCTGTGCGACCCCATAGATGGCAGCCCACCAGGCTCCCCCATTCCTGGGATTCTCCAGGCAAGAACACTGGAGTGGGTTGCCGTTTCCTTCTCCAATGCATGAAAGTGAAAAGTGAAAGTGAAGTTGCTCAGTCGTGTTTGACCCTCAGTGACCCCATGGACTGCAGCCTTCCAGGCTCCTCCGTCCAGGGGTTTTCCAGGCAAGAGTACTGGAGTGGGGTGCCATTGCCTTCTCTGGACTTAGCATGCATGCAGCATAAATAAGATTATGCAGTATTGGTCTTTCTGTGCCTGGCTTGTTTCATTTAGCACAATGTTCTATACACCTCTCAGTGTAGACATCCAGTCTATTCTGGTGCTATCTAAACACGATTCTCTGTGATATGGATTGGTTTTTCCAGGCCTGCTAAACTGTAGGAGCTTTAAAAGTTAGCAAACTTCTCCTCTGGTTAGCTGCCACTGTTGCACTTGTTCCCATGGTTTTTGCCAAGCAGCCTTTCACTAAAAGTCCCTTGGTCAGAGGTAGAATTGTTGTTTAGTTGCTAAGTCATGTCTGACTTTTAGGATGCTTCTCCTCAAAGGTATAAGGTGCACATCAAATCATTAGGCAAGGTTTTCTTTATGGTCTAAGGTGTGTTTCTTTAAATAAAGCTTAATTCTTACTCACAACTTTAGTCTTAATCTATTTTTTTAATGGCAAATGATATTCTACCAGGTTTTCTTATGGATGGAACCGTTTCTGAATTATCCTAGACAGGAATTAGAATTGAAGGTCAAAGAATATAGACTGAACACAGATGAACCTAGAGCCTGTTATACAAAGAATCAGTACGAAAGAGAAAAAGAAAAATGGTACTGATGAATCTATTTGCAGGGTAGGAATAGATGTGCACATGTAGAGAATGGAGTTGTGGCCACAGCAGGGGAAGGAGAGGGTGGGACAAGTGGAGAGAGTGGCATTCAAATATACACATTGCCATGTGAAAAATATATAGATAGTGGAAAATTGCTGCAAAACACAGGGAGCTCAGCCTAGTATTCTGTGATGACCTAGATAGAGGGATGGGTTAGGGGGACTGGTTGAGAGGAAGGCTCAGAAGGGAGGGATTATATGTATACTTATGGCTGGTTCATATTGTTATACCACAGAAACCAACACAACATTGTGAAGCAATTATCCTCCAATTAAAAATAAATAAATAAATATATATATAGGAACAAAGACGGTCTCTTATTTGCATCTGGTTCCTTGTTCAGTGATGCAGTGTAACTCCCACAAAGGGAACCCTGGATAATGAAGTGGAAATTAAATCAGGGGAGCAAAGGAGGCTTGAGTAAAAGAAGGCATTACTAAAATTCAGGGACAAAACCCTTGTACAAAGTACAAACTTGAGATGTTCACAGAAGTCAACTTCTTGGAAGTCATTTTACTGAGAAAAGGAGATTTAAAGAGTCCACGGTGTTTGGAGTAGATGACTAGGTTCTCCATTTTCTATGAACTATTGTTCTGCATATTCCATAGTTTGAAAAATGACTCCTTTCCTATAAGAAACACATTTATGCAAGGGCAAACAAGCATGTACTTGTGTACACACTGATATGCACATAAGCATACACACACACACTACAAGGAAATAAGCAAACTTATTTCAGTGTTCCAGGAAAAGAGCTCCTCAGATTGAGGTATACCAACCAAAATAAAAGGCTTCCTTGGTAGCTCAAGTGGTAAAGAATTGGCCTTGCAATGCAGGAGTCTGGGGTTTGATCCCTGGGTCGGGAATATTCCCTGGAGGAAGGCATGGTAATCTGCTTTAGTGTTCTTGCTGGGATAATCCAGTGGACAGAGGAGCCTGGTGGGCCACAGTTTATAGGGTCACAAAGAGTCGGGTGTGACTGAGTGGCTAACATAGGCACACACAAGCAAAATACAGCAAACGAAGGCAATTTTGAAACCTATTTTCTAAGTGTCTCACTTTAGAGCAGTCCTGGTTTCCACCACCTCATACTCATCTCTGCTTCTACAGCTATAGGCAGATAGTATATCATATCCCTGCTTCTCACTGAGCTGGCTAAAGATGAGATCTCTGTGAATCTCAAAAATTTCTCCTTCCCTTTTCTGGGAGATGAGTTCACCAGGGCAAGTATGATGCAACCCATGACTCTAGTTTTTTGTTCTATTTTGTTTTTTACAAAGAATTAAATTTAATAAAGCCCCAAAGAAGCCCCATCTTCTAATTAAATTAGCATCTATCTTTACTTAAAAGTTGTGGTCTCCTTGTAAACGCCACAACACTTATCTGGTTTTTCTAGCTACTAAACAAGAGTTGAGGAAATGGTGGATTAAGTGTAGCAAATAGATAGTAATGACAGCTTTTTTCTTCTGAAACAGCACCAATTCTCCACGCTCAGCTTTTAATTGCTTTTCAGTAACACAATTGGCACCCTTTTTATGAACCTTGATTTATTGACACTGCATGTAAGCAGAGCTCTAAATGCCAAGATAGCATGATGGATGTCACAAGACACAAATAGATTTCTAAAAGATTGGAAAATATCACTCACAAGAAATAGTCCCAGAGAATAAGGTCACAGAGGCAGGCCAATTACTTCTACTAATAATGTGTTCAGTTGACATGATGGTAGAGAGTGACTGCAACTAGGAGAGGATTATGACAGGAGGTAGCTGGATAAAGTTTGCACCTAGCTTTTATAAACTGTGTTTAAGAAGATGTTCTTGAATGCCAGGCCAGAGATTTTGCATAACCATCAGTCTGTGTGCTGGAATTATCTGCGTCTCATTTTTCTGTTGATCAAGAGAGAATCACAGCACATAATGGCTACTTGAACAAGTAGTTCTGGGACAGATAACAATGAAATCGTGTCTTTCTGTTTCTATCTTTCAACCATGCTTGAGGCTATTCTTCATTAAGGCGCTGCACAGAAGACTGACCAGCATAAGAAGCTGCCTGTCTCTAGACAGGGTGACCTCACTGTCCCAATTCACTGTCCACGGAGACAGACCAGAGTGCGATACTTCAGTGGAGCAGAACACACCTGGGCTGCTTCCTAAAGCGCCAAAAACTACTCCCGCCTCACTTGGAGATAAATAAAACCTCCTTAAAAATAGATTAACAAGAACAAGGCAGGAAATTGGAAAAACAGTGCATTTTCATTTAGTTTTATTAAGTCTCTTATTTCTCAGAAGAAGCTAAATGCTAAATGGAAAGCTTGTTATTTATTTATGTTTCCTTTTAATGAGCTATTCGGTCGTGCAGTCATGGTAGATGCTTTCAAAAGCCTGAGCTGACTCGTTCCCTGGTTAGGAATGGAAAACAAGATTCATATCAGCCATGACAACTTACATAGAAGGATGGCAGCCCTGTCTAAGAGGACCCTCTTCATTGGGCTTTGCCTTATTCCTGTAACATTGTTCTGGAATCACATGGCTGCTCTTTGAGCTCTTCCTTCTCTTCCTTATTTCTCAATGGGGAGGTGAAGAGTAAAGACCCATCTGTTGTTTGTGTTTAAGATTGCTCTTCAGAAGCTCACCTAAGGAGCAGATAAAAGTCTTCTTGCTTTCCTGGATCATTCTACACATGATCATACTTTTAAAAATTCTAATGTGACTCATTTGATTGTGCAATGAGACCCAGAAATTCTCAGGACGTTTACACCAGGATTGGTACATGAAGTTCAGTTCAGTTCAGTCGCTCAGGCATTTCCGACTCTTTGCAACCCCATGAATGGCAGCACGCCAGGCCTCCCTGTTCATTAACATCTCTCGGAGTTCACTCAGACTCATGTCCATTGAGTCCATGATGCCATCCAGCCATCTCATCCTCGGTCGTCCCCTTCTCCTCCTGCCCCCAATCCCCCAGCATCAGAGTCTTTTCCAGTGAGTCAACTCTTTGCATGAGGTGGCCAAAGTACATGAAGTTATGCCCAGAAACATGGGCAGTGTCTGAATTCTCATTCAAGGAAAAGAATACTAAGTGGAAAGTAGACTTTCTGAATCCTGACTCCAGATCTACAAGTCACACATTGTATGTATGATCACAGGTTAGAGTACGCCCCCGCCCAGCCATTTCTCTGGATTAAATTATTTCTAAGGGTTATTCTAGCTTTGATATTTATTTCTAATTTTAGGCTTATTGGGACAGGTTAACAGCATATTGATTTCTCTCCAATGACAGGGTTTGACAAATAGGATGTTCTCAGTAAATGTTTATCTAAAGAATAAATGAATAAATGGAATTAAAGTGACTGCTGATGGTTGGCATCGTCTGCATCATTGTTAGCAGCCAGTGAACCTGTTGCCTTAAAATTCGGCACCACTTTAGAGAATCATTACCATTAGTTCTTCTAAGGGGCTAAAACTGTATTGAGATCTGTGAGGGCTAACTATATGTGTGAGCTTGGCAAGGGTATGGTGCCTAGTCATTTGGTCAAATCCAGACCAGATGTTGCTGTGAAAGTATGTTTTAAAATCAGTGAACTCTGAGTAAGCACATTACCCTCCATAACATGGGTAGATCTCATCCAATCATCTGAAGGCATTAAGAGCAGAGACTGAGTATCCTCCAGAAAAAGAATTCTGCCTCCAGACTGTCTTCATTCTTGAGGTGAGAATTCAACTCTTCCCTAGATCTTCAGACTGCTGGCCTACCCTGCAAGTGTCACTCACGTCCCCCAAATTGCATCAGTTCAGTTCAGCTCAGTTCAGTCACTCAGTCTTATCTGACTCTTTGTGACCCCATGAACCACAGCATTCCAGGCCTCCCTGTCCATCACCAACTCCCGGAGTTTACCCAAACTCATGTCCATCGAGTAGGTGATGCCATCCAGCCATCTCATTCTCTGTTGTCCCCTTCTCTGCCTGCTCTCAATCTTTCCCAGCATCGGGGTCTTTTCCAGTTAGTCAACTGTTTGCATGAGGTGGCCAAAGTATTGGAGTTTCAGCTTCAACATCAGTCCTTCCAATGAACACCCAGGATTGATCTCCTTTAGGATGGACTGGTTGGATCTCCTTGAAGTCCAAGGGACTCTCAAGAGTCTTCTCCAATACCACAGTTCAAAAGCATCAACTCTTTGGCAGTCATAAAATAAATTAATCTCTTTCTCTCTGTATTATAAAACACATAACGTTTGTTCAGTTGGAGAACACAGTGTCTCTGATGAGAGAGGCTTAGTTGGTCCATCTTCCTATTCGGATGCCCAAAGTATCACTTTGCCAGCTGTAAAGCTCATCTTCACTCCTTTTAGCATCTTGCAGCATCCACTTTTTGGTTTATAACGATGCTTTGGAACCGCTGATTCCAAACTTTTCCACCTCATACGTTCTTCCTTGTGAAAAGTTAACAGATAAAGATTTGTTCTGCAGTAGGGAAGTCTGGCAAGACTTTCCCTTAAACACTGGTGACAGTGTGTTCAAGGAAAACAAGGAAGGGGTCAGTGACATCCATTCCTGTGGTCAGACAACATTCAGTTCTCCGTCTCCAGCATGAAGCTGTGTACGAGGCTCAGAAGGTCCTCAAAATGAAATAATGCGGGTAAGTGGGTCCAGGATTTTCTGTATCGGATCTCTCTCTCTTCTCTCATCATTTTTCCCTCATTTTTACCTGCTCTTTAGGTTTCTCCAACAACTTTCTTCTCACCCCTCTTTCTCTGTATTCACTCCACAAACCCTTCCAGACTAATCTCATCTACCTAATATGAGCACTTCCAAATGCTATTTTCAATCTCACCTCTAGGAATGGCATATATACACTACTATATAGAGATAGTAACTAATAAGAACCTACTGTATAGCACAGGGAACTCTACTCAATACTCCGTAATGACTGATATGCGAAGAGAATCTAAAAAGTGGATATATGTAAGCATGTAACTGATTAATCTTGCTGTACACCTAAAAGTAACACAACATTGTAAATCAACTATGCTCTAATAAAATGTTTTCTATAAAGTTCAGACTCCCTCAGGCACCACCAACACCTAAATGGAGCAAATTCCTCCCTTATTTTAGCTTCCAAGATAAGTGAGGGTGTTTCTGTATCAGTGATTATGACAATGTGTTGCAAATATTGTTTACATCTCCTGCCCCATGACTAAAGTGTGTTTTCCTGGAAAGTAGGATCCAGTTAGATTTTATACGTCCAGGCATACACTAAATTTAAGTTAACATATGTGAGATGGCTAATTGATCAGATGTAAGCATTTATTATATCCATATGTCCTGAGCTTTCTTTGGCAAATGACAGATTTAATGAGCATGCATCTAGCTGGAAATGGATTGATACATTTAATGAATGTCTGCAAGTACAGACATGATTACATTATAGCTATATATAAAGTTCACAAAAATGCCAAATTCATTTCCATTGTGCTGCATCAATATATCTAGGCATCTGGATGACTACTAAATCATGACACTATAAATTGCCCATTATGTAAAGTCTATTTTGAAGGCTATTGCCAGCTTCCTAGTAATAGATAACCTTCCCATTCCAGAGGGAAACATCTGGCATGGTCCTAGTTGCTTTAGGCACAGGAACGAATGTATTCTAACAAGCCTGAGAGGAGGTATAAGGACAGAGTTGAACCCTGCGTTTCTGTCGTGTTGAAGGCTCACTTTTGGCCTGACAGGTTAGAGATGGTAGAATTGGGCCCTGAACTGTATTCTCTCTGCCTTCAGAGACTGAAATGGCTGTTCTCCTCAGAGACAGCCTGGAGATACACCAGTGCTATTGTCATTCCAAGTAGGCATTAACTACAGGGACGAAGATTACGCATCCCTTTGCTTTCCCTCGCTCAGCGCAGAGCACAGTGCCCTGCGCTGGGAAGGGCTCAGGAATCCCATCACGGGTGTGCAGCTGTCACAGGAGCAAAGCCATCTTCACTGTTGTTTCCTGCATAGAACTTGTATTAATCTGTGACTGCTCAATTTTGATTTGCACAATCCCTGATAGAGGAAGCCTCTCACTTTGTGCACCTGATATCTATATACTTCGTTTCCACTTTGTTTGAACCGTGTAAATCTAGAAATGGGAGTGGAAGGTAAAGGGTGGGGAACGCATCGCCAGCTGGCAGAACATGAGACCTTTTATGTGTGCTGGAGCAAGAATACTGAGTCAGTTCTAACTCCCTTACAAAACTGCCAGTCCTCATCAGACAGCAGACCTTCCTGAAACTAACTTACTTGGAAGCTGACAGATTCATAACAACCCTCCCACAGTGTGTCCTCACATCCTTTCACACTTACTGGTCCCTCTGCCTGGAAACATTTTCCCTGAGATGCTCACGGGGCTGCTTCTCTCAGTTCATCCAGGTTTCTGTTCACATGGCACCTGATTAGAGACGACTTCACTGGCCACCCTTATTCAAAAGACACTCTGTCATTCTCTCACCCTTTGCCCAGCATTCTGTTCCTTTATGGCACTGCCCAGCATCTCCTATCTCATACATTTATTTTCATGAATTGGTTTATGGTCCCAGCACATCCTCTAGAACTCAAGCTTCCTAAGAGCAGAGAATATACTTGTTTCTATCACTGCTGTATCCTCAATGCCTAGAAGACTGCTAGTATTTGGTAGATATTCAAAAAATGTTTTTTAAAAGAGGAAAATAATGCATCATCATAAATTATAGTAACACTAAAGGTAAGTATCTGATGCTCGGTATCCCCTACCACCATCCACATGCATGTGCATGCACGCGCGCGCACACACACACACACACACACACACACACACACACACACACATCATTAGGAACCTCCAAGATGGCATAGAATAACTTGCTCTTTCATCTTAGACTGGTCACTTGTAGCCATGGAAAAGGCCCTCAACAACATGCTTAGGTAAATGAGCTATACTGCTTTTTGCTTTCTTTGAATAATACATAGATTTTAAATTCCTGAGGGTATCTCTAGTTATCAGCACAGATCTAAACAAAGTTATATTGGCAGCAAAATAACCATCCAAATCTCCCTGCTGCCAGAAGTTCGGTTGAATTCACCAGCCTTTCCTTGTGTGCTAATGACTGGAAGAGAAAATCGCTATCTCATGTTTTGACTCACCAGTTGTTAGGTGTCAGAGATTACTTTGAATGGAAGCCTTCCAGAGCTGGAGAAATGGTAAAACTCATACTAACAAACCAACCAACAAGCTGGAGGTCAGGAGCTGTCGATGTAGATCCCTCTCACCAGTGGACCGCCATCTTTAAGTCCCTTTCCACCTGTTCTCTGGGCACTGATTGCCAGCTCTGCAAGAATACTGGACTGGGTTGCCATTTCCTTCTCCAGGGGATCTTCCTGACCCAGGGATTGAACTCCAATCTCCCAAATTGCAGGCAGACGCTTTAACCTCTGAGCCACAAGGGAAGCCTGGTTAAAGAAATAGGGATCTTCAAAGAAACCTCCTAAGCTTACCTAACCTGCCACTGAGCCTTTCCTTTACCTACATGATATAAGACTCCTATTGAAATTTGTTGTCCTTTTGGTTGAAATTCGCATTTTTGCCTTTGGAAAACCTGCAAACAGGATCCTAGACTCATATAGTCTGAAAGGGCATGCTCAGACTGATCAAATACCAAGACTGTATCATCTTCCTTTAGGTCCATGGCTGACCTTTGAAAAGGAGACCTGAGCTTCAGGCTCTAAAGCTGTGGTGGTATCAGGAAGAGATGGGCTTTGTCCTAAATTAACGAAGACATGATTATCTATTCTGGGTATTAATATATGTTTGTTTCCATAGATACCAGATAAAAAAGACTAATTATACAAATATAGTTTCCAAATGTATTCAGATTTATCTCTGATTTGCTAAACCTCCTAGCATCTTATTCAATGTCTTTCTCATTTCTCTTTGAACAGTATGCAAATGCTTTATTAAGCCTATAATAGAGATTATATGAATAGAAATTGAGTTTTACTTATTGTGAAGATGTGCATCTGCTATTCTTCTGGGTAGTAAGCAGTTTTGAACATATGGACTCAAAGTCTCCTCCTCATTCTAATGATGTAGATGCCTCAGAAAACTAGTTTTTTCTAATAACAAACACATGCATACATATTTAGACAAGTTTAGATCTCAACCTGCAGAAATATCTATTCACTGGCCATAATGTATAAATAGAAAACTTATCTTTTTTTAACAAAGTAGAAGTATATCTCTACTTTCATCCAAGTACATACTTTCTGAAAGATGAAGTTCATGTACTTCTAGTGATCCATAGTCATGCTTCTATTTTTCTTCACTTGCCACTTTGGAGTGTGACACTAAACCTCACCAAAAATCAATCAATCAAAGAAAAACTCCTTACCCCAGCTGGCCAGACCCCAGGAGCCAACTTATTTCTTATACCTTCCTAAGGCCAAAATATGAGTGGATACAGTGCTGATTCTTTCTAGATTCTCCTTTAGAGATAGAGGTCTACCAGCAAAAGGCTATTGCAACTCCCTGGCTATTATGAAGTTGAACAGGTTCACACTGTAAACATTAAGTGATGTTGTGTATTTGAATTCACTTTGGTATGAGTATTCTATGCCATATTATTTCAATGCATTATTATTATGCATAATAGTCCTCTAAATGTACCTCTAAAGGAAGGTACTTTCAAAATATATTATTTCATATTAATCTATTTTGATATTCAAAGGTAAAAATACATAGTTGTGTGTTAATCACTCAGTCATGTCTGACTCTTAGCAACTCCATGTACTATAGCCCACCAAGCTCCTCTGTCCATGGGATTCTCCAGGCCAGAATACTGGAGTTGGGGTGGTGGTGGGAGGGGCAGATTATTTACCGTTTGAGCCACCAGAGAAGCTCCACAAATGCATAGTTCTCCAGTTTCTATAGAAAAAGATATAAGGTATAGAAAAACTGCAAAAAGGGAACTTGCTTGAGTCCACAGAGCTTCTTACATATGGACACATTTTAGTCCTAGGCCCCAGGTCTCCAAATCCCCAATTCTATGCTAAGTGTTCATAAATACCTCATCTGTGTTTCATAAAAAAACAAGTATTATGATTACAACTGCAACACTCCATAATGTTTGACAATAAGTCATGCATTCATGCACTTCTCAAATATCCCCAAACTGTAAAAAGACAAATATATTGTATATGAAGTAAAGCACATATGTGTGTGTAGAAACATACAACATACACATGCACACATTCATTACATCTTTCCCTTCTTCAAGGTTTTCTCCTTATTACTTCCTTTATTCCTTTAACTTTGAAGCTGAGTTCTCTCTGAGCCAATTAGAAATCTAATGAGTGCTACCTCAAAGTGCTCTCTTTGGAGGGTAGTGACAAAATGTTATAAAATTTCTATAATGTAAATGATGCTAAAGCTGAAACTCCAGTCCTTTGGCCACCTCATGCAAAGAGTTGACTCATTGGAAAAGACTCTGATGCTGGGAGGGATTGGGGGCAGGAGAAGAAGGGGACGACAGAGAATGAGATGGCTGGACGGCATCACTGACTCAATGGACGTGAATGTGAGTGAACTCCGGGAGTTCGTGATGGACAGGGAGGCCTGGCGTGCTGCCATTCATGGGGTCACAGATTCGGACACGACTGAGCGACTGAACTGAACTGAACTGAAAGCCTGGCCTTTTAGTTTATTTTGCCACTATTAAAGTTAACACAGTGGATTTCTTGACCATTTAAAGATGAAACACATGCCAAATTAATAGGAAGCCATAACACTTTAATGACTATTTAGCAATTACTCAGTCTGAAATTATTTATCTGTTGATAATTATGATTGTGTGCATGTGTGCTCCGGAGAAGGCAGTGGAACCTCACTCCAGCACTCTTTCCTGGAAAATTCCACGGATGGAGGAGCCTGGTAGGCTGCAGTCCATGGGGTTGCTAAGAGTTGGACATGACTGAGCGACTTCACTTTCACTTTTCACTTTAATGCATTGGAGAAGGAAATGGCAACCCACTCCAGTGTTCTTGCCTGGAGAATCCCAGGGACAGGGGAGCCTGGTGGGCTGCCGCCTATGGGGTCACACAGAGTCGGACACGACTGAAGCGACTTAGCAGCAGCAGCAGCAGCATGTGTGCTCAGCCATTTCAGTTGTGTCTGACTCTTTGTGATCCTATGGACTGTAGCCCATCAGACTCCTCAGTCCAGAGGATTAACCAGCTAAGAATACTGGAATGGGTTGTCCTTCTTAAGGGGATCTTCCCATCCAAGGATCCAACCCACGTCTTCTGCATCTCTTATATTGCAGGCATTTTTTTTTTTTTTAACTGCTGAGCCACTGGAAGCTCCAGTGGCTTCTGTCCAAGGGGATTCTTCAGGCAAGAATACTGGAGTGGGTTGCCATGCCCTCCTCCAGGGGAAATTATGATTAGATATCCATAAAAAGCAGCTGCATGCCAATTCTCAAAGTTGAAAATCAACTAGTAAATTGGCATTTTATGGGAATAATACATTTTTTAAATGTAAGAAAAAAATAGAATAAGCAAAGGAGACCCTCTTCATAAGATTTTTACCTGAAAGAACCTGTAAAGGAATTTCTCAAAGTAAAAATTATTTCATGAACAATCACTTCTGGATATTCAGCTAACTCCTTTATAGGATTAAGTATTCTGGACAGGAATGGTATTTACTAGAATAATGAATATAATGGTATTCAGACCACTGGAGTCTATGTCAGTTTTTTTACTAATCAGATATTACCTTGTTTCCTAAGTTTCTCATTTGTAAAACTTCATCCAATGATACTGATTTTTATGCATCTGGAAAATGTGAATATTTGTTTCCAGCACAATGAACATCTTATTATTATTGACAGTACTATTCATGCTGTGTTACTGCTCATATATCCCCTACATTTTCTCAACATATACTTTTCAAGTTTTCTCAGAATTATTTTTAGTTTTGGCTTACCAATTCCATGGTTTTCATGAATCCTATGGTAGGGGGAGGTGATGATTTCGAATTGGAGAAGACTCTTGAAAATCCTTTGGACTCTCAGCAAGGAAATGTAACCAGTCAATTGTAAAGGAAAATCAATCCTGAATATTCATTGGGTGGACTGTAGCTGAAGCTAAGCTCCAATACTTTGACCACTTGATGCAAAGAGCCAACTCACTGGGAAAGATCCTGATGCTGGCAAAGACTGAAGGCAAAAGGAGAATAGATCAGCAGAGGATGAAATGGTTGGATAGCATCATTGCCTCAATGGATATGAACTTGGGCAAACTCTGGGTGATAGCGAGGGACATAAAGGCTGGCGTGCTGCAGTCCATGGGGTCACAAAGAGTTGTATATGACTTAGTGACTAAACAACAACAAATGGGACTGCAGTACAATCAAGCCAAAAATGGTCAAAGATACTTATGTAGCTAATAGATAAGGATGGGTAAATATAGCTACCTAAAAAGCCATACAGGGCTTCCCAGGTGGTGTTAGTGATACAGATCCCACCTGCCAATGCAGGAGAGGTACGAGACACGGGTTCAATAAGATCCCTTGGAGGTGGTCATGGCAACCCACTCCATTACTCTTGCCTGGGAAATCTGATGAACAGAGGAGCCTGGTGGGCTCCAGTTCATGGGGTCACAAACAGCTGGACATGACTGAAGTGACTTAGCAGGCAGGCATAGATATATAGGTAAATATAGCGTCAAAGTGACCTAGTGGGACTGTTAATTATCAAAACAAGGAAGCAGCCAATGTTCTTTTAGTCAGCAGACTCTGCTCCCCTGACTCTTACTCAGCAATAACATATGAGATGTTTGTCACCCTCAGTGCAGGCACAGAGAAGAACATGGTCAGCCAGCTAGTTGCTGGAACTCAGGATGATGGGCAGTGCTGATGATGGTTAAGGCCACAAACCAAAGCACCATTTGGCAGGTTTGAGTCCAAACTTTGCTGTTCGCAGCTGTGAGGCTTTGGTGAATTAATCTGAACAGTATGTCTCAGATCCCTCCTGTGTGAAATGGGAATAATCCTCGTACCTATTTCAGAGTTATTGGCTAGACCGAGTAAGTTCCAACATGGAAAGATCCATCTGTCTCCATCACGGGCAGTGTGTGAAGGCAGATCATTTTTATCCAAGAGGAAAATGATCAGAAAACATATGGGTTTTGTCTTTTCTCTTCTATTTAAAACAGAAATGGGAAAACATCAAGAGGACTGGGAGCCCGTCATAAACCACAGTTCCTATGTGCTGTCCTGGAATCTGTCCACATCCAGCATCCTTTCTGTCTCTTCTCTTCCTCTCTAAAGCCATAAAAGAGCTCTGATTAAAAGGTAAAGCTGAGATTCTGAGCATTACCAACTGCTTTATGAAGCAAAATACAATTACCTCAAATAAATTGAGTTTTTAAGGCATGTTCTTGTATTTTAATGCACAGGAAGTGGAACTTTGATTATGGAGAGTATAAGAATCCCATCACACTCCTGTTCAGGCCAGTGGGTGTGTGCACATGCACACCTCACAACTTCATTATGACCCACACTTTTAGACACTGTTTCTAGTCTTGTCACTTTATATTGAAACACGTTCTCACATACACACCTTCCTCAGTCAGTCCCTCATCGAGAACATGTGATTTCTCTACACAAGTAAATTATTCATAGCTGTTCTCCTCTCTCTATCTTGATTGTGCTAACTGACTTAGTGCTTATTCATAAAAACCTCAGACCATGATGTTAACCGCCTCTCATGGCTCTTACTGGTCAACTGATAAATTGAGAAAATACATAAGCACCTATATTCCAAAAAAGATACATTATTAGTCTATTTGTTGCCTATGTGTCATTTTTACATTTCTGTTCCTTGCAGGTCACAACAAAGCTAAATTCTCTTCCCAACGCACTGAGCATCTAACCTTCCCAATGAGGTGGAATGGGGAGAGGTCTTTGAATAAACAACAGAAACTTGTCAATGAAGATTTGAGGGCAGGGTTCTAGATGGAGACAGGATCATAAATAAAGACATAGTGATTTTATAAAAAGCCATCTGCCTCTTTTCCCTAAGGCATGGTGCCCTGTGTAGAATCAGGCACAGCACATGGCCTGGTCCCTGGGTGTTGAAACCTGGGTGCAAGGGAGGGAGGAAGAGTGGAATCAGGTGGAGATTAACAGCTTAGTCCTCTGTCACAGAGTGTGTTATGAAGCATCAGAAAGAAAGACTGTTGGAACAAAGTGTCCTGTTTTCTCTTCTGCACAGGATGATTCAAGTAGAGGATGGGGGGTGGGAGGTGGGAAGGGGATTCGGCATTGGGAGATTGTGTTCACCTATGGCTGATTCGTGTCAATGTATGGCAAAACAAATACAGTATTGTAATTTTAAAAATAAATAAATTTAATTTAAAAAAAAAATAAAGACAAGATTATTTTGATTCTAGAAGGCCAAACAAGGTTTTATTAAGAAAGCAATCTCCATAGTTGACTCAGACTGAGGAAGTTGGGCAGAAAGCACTGGCTTACAAATTGGGTTTATCTTTTTCATTTTGGATTCTCTTTTTTAGAAAAGAAACAGTGATGACTTCATTTGTTTACTTGTTTTCCTGGAGTAAAGCATTCCTATAGAGCTTTCTCATTGCCCTGTGTCAAATTTCCCAATGAGGTGGCTTCCTTTCAGAACACATGCTCTCCTGAATCCATTCTGGAGACTTGAGGAAATCTGTGGTTAGAAAGAAGGGAGGGCTATTCATTAAAACAAGTCATCCTAAGCTTGCTTGTTTTTTCATCTTGGAGAATCTGGGTGAAGCTTCAGCATACAGTATTTGAAGAGTGAAAACTCTGAGACTCTTGTCACTTGCACTCCACTGCCCTAGACCAAAGCCCAGATCTTTGACAAAAGATAATGACATGTCCCTTGAGCTGTACCCTGTCTGTGTCTTTGTCTTTGTCTTTTCTAAGTAATCACATGGTCCTTAAACAGCCATGAATTCTAGAGAGGAGAGTACTGATCCTCTTGGTCCCCTTGCCTGTCCAAGGGGCTAACCATCTTCATGGTTAAGGTCATGCCTGTGCTTAAGCTTTGTAAGCCTCAGAGAAAGCATAATAAAGAAGTACAAAGAAGGAATTTCCAGGAACAGAGAGGGTGTGTGTGTGTGTGTGTGTGTGTGTGTGTGTGTGTGTGTGTCCTAGGGGCTTATATCTCTGCACAGCATCAAGCCACTGAGGACCCACTCCTTTGGGGGTAAATTTGAGCAGACCACTTCACTTCTTAGCCTTCCAAATGCAACCCAACTGTGTTGAGAAGATAAGAAAAGCTCACAGGCATGTTTCCAGGAAAGGCCAAGAAGACACTGGAAAGGCTGCTTCCTGCTGTCCCCATGCCCCCTGTCACTGCAAGATAACACTGTCCACACTTGTCTGACATTAGGTGCTCAGCAAAGTGTGTACACAATCCCTTTCTGCCTAGTGTGTTGGGTGCTGGTCATTCTGAGCAGTCTAGGGCTGTCATATAGAAGTTAAAGAATTTCCATGTTTACTTCTCATCCCAGCAATTTCAGCTGATATAACTGAGAAACTGATACGAAACTGATATGAAATACCTGCCTGTGAAGAAAACTGCAGCTCTCTGCTTTGAAAACTTACACTGGGGCTTGCAGGGAAAAAAGCTGTTGTTCAGCTGATGTTTGTCTGATTTTGCTAAATAATGTCCTTTCCATCCCTCCCTTTAGAAGGGGGACCAGTTAAGCAAGAGAGGCATGTGTATCTTATACACATCATGCGTTTCATTCTCCAAACATCTATCTTCATTCCCAAATTATTTATTGCCTCAGAACATCAACAATTGGATGATTTGGGTGAAGAAGAAGAATTATTGAAATATGCTGTTGGCTAAAAGAACCACATTTGGAAGCAGAATGCTGTTGATTTGTATCCCAGCTTTGCAATTAACCTACATGGTGAACTTGAGCAAGTCAGGTAACCTCTGTAAGCCTCCACTGCTAATATGGCCAGTACTCTCCTCCCTAGAAGTCATGGCTATTTAAGGATCACGTGATTACTCAGAAAAGACTAAGACACAAGTGAGTGTCTCTCAGTTGTGTCCTTTTCTTTGTGATCCCGTGGACTATACAGTCCATGGAATTCTCCAGACCGGAATACTGGAGTGGGTCGCTGTTCTCTTCTCCAGGGGATCTCCCCAACCCAGGGATTGAACCCAGGTCTCCCATTGCAGGTGAATTCTTTACCAGCTTAGCCAGCAGGGAAGCCCAAGAATACTGGTTTGGGTAGCGTATCCCTTCTCCAGTGGATCTTCTCAACCCAGGAATCTAACTGGGCTCTCCTGCACTGCAGGCAGATTCTTTACCAAGTGAGCTACCCGGGAAGCCCCCTAGCTACCAAAGACACAAATAGGGTGCAATTCAAGGGACATTTCATTATCCTTGTGAATTCAAGAGGTTTCATGGAGGAAGAGAAGATCCGCATTAATGCATGTTTAAGGCATTTTATTTTGGCCCATGTTCATGTAAGCATCAGAAGGATTCCCTTTCCTCAGTGTACAGCAGGAGAGTAAGCATAAATGTTATCTCTCATATGTGTGCTAAATCGCTTCAGTCGTGTCCAAATCTGTGCGACCCTATACACTGTAGCCCACCTGGCTCCGTTGTCCATGGGGTTCTCCAGGAAAGAATGCTGGAGTGGGTTACTGTGCCTACCTCCAGGGGAATCTTCCCAACCTAGGGATCAAACCTATGTCTCCTGCATTGAAGGCTGATTCTTTACCCCTGGAGCCACCTGGGAAGCTCTATCTTTGGTATACTCTTGCATTATTTCATGGTATCCATGTTTCTTACTTTGGCCACCTGATATGAAGAGCTGAACTATTGGAAAAGACCTTGATGCTGGAAAAGATTGAGGGCAGAGGAGAAGAGGGTGACAGAGGATGAGATGGCGACTCAATGGACATGAGTTTGAGCAAACTCTGGGAGATAGTGAAGGACAGGGGAGCCTGGTGTGCTGCAGTCCATGGGGTTGCAAGTGTCAGACATGACTGAGAGACTGAAAAACAGTAACAATAACAGTGTTTCTGACAATCATAGAAATGTAGAGGTGGAAAATAATATCATCCTTGTCTATGAAAGTGTATACTATCCAAATTGTATTTATAAAATGGAAAATGAATTCCTTATCAGGTCATGAAAGGATATGCACAGGATAAATCTCCTTTATTAATGGAATGACTAATGGGGGATAATATGTAGATGATGGAACATATACACCTTCTGTGTTAGAGTAATTGTCACACTCCCAAGAGTCAATGGGAAATGAAGAGAATTCTAAAGTGCTTTGATCTGCTTTGGCTGTTGGAATAGGAGCTATGGGGCATCTACTTTTTTCTGTTTCAGGTCTACCTAGAGAGACTTTACAGTAAAATCTTCCTTGTATCTCTGCAGATCTCTTCTCATTCCTCTCTGCTGGAGGAGGAATCAACTGTCTGACAAATTTGGAAACAGAAGCTGCACAAGCTAAACTCTTCCCACTCTTTCTATGATAAGCTTATCTATGGTCCCCTCTTCCTCATAACTGGAAGGACTTGCCCCTGAGAAGGAGACGTGATATTTTCCACAACAGATTTTACTAGAGCTTATTGCAGTCTAAGCTTAGGAATCAGTGGTAGTAGACAACCATTGCTAAATTTATTAGCCACCTTCCCACATCTGTCAGTTTTAAGACTAGTGTTTAGATCTCCATTCATCTGACTTCTTCATCTATCTCTCATTGATACAGAATATGGGAGGGGAAAAGAGGGATGTTATTTTTTAAATTCCCATAAAACCCTGAAAATATTATTTCATTCTCATTTAATATTTAAAGTTCACAAAGTTAATACCTGCCAAAAATTTCTTCATCTATTGGATGAGAGTAATAAATGGCCTTACATACTGCTATGAAGATAAGTTTTTAAAATCTATACCATGCATTCACAACAGGAGTGATCCTACCCTTCTTTAGCATCACAGTTTGTGAATTTTGCCTCTCACATGGGCTTCTGGAACAGAACTGGTCACTGTATCCATGCTCAAGCTGGGACAGAAAGCCCTAGAAAGGAAGATGTGGAGTTTGGGCAACAGGTTCCCTCAGAAGTGATCCAGAAAATATCTTATAATTACAACACCCAAGTCCAGACCCTTCTCAAGAGGCAGGAGTTGGTTTAATCAGAGGAAGTGGGAGCTTCAAAAGAGTATTAAAAAGGTATGAGGCAGGGAAGAGTTAGTGAACAGTAGACCAAGGAAACATCCAAGGAAGCTGTTCAAATGTCAAAGGGGAAACTTGAAATATAACAACAGCTGCCACTGGTGGAGAATATGGTATGAGCACATACACATCAAGCCTTCCCTGGTGGTACAGATGGTGAAGAGTCTGCTCGTAATGCAGGAGACCTGGGTTCAATCCCTGGTTCGGGAAGATCCCTTGGAGAAGGGAATGGTAACCTACTCCAGTATTCTTGCCTGGAGAATCCCATGGACAGAGGAGCCTGGCAGGCTGTAGTCCATGGGCTCACAAAGAGTCGAACACGACTGCGAAACTAACACACACATACATGTCATCTTACCCAATCCTGAAGAACTTGCTCAAGCTAGCAGATGTTCCCAGATCAGTGGAGCCCCAGTTGAGCACCAACTGAGCCATGAGCTCCTGAGGAAAAAAAACCAATGTCTGCTTTGCCACACCATTAAGCTGTGGGCTGCTTTATTGTGCAGCAACAGCTAACTGACAGGGTTTGTATGTAACCAAAGTAACTGAAGAAACAGAGCTAGTAAGCAGCGGAGCTAGGATTCACACCCAGATGTTATCACTTCAAAGCCATTTCTTCTAAACTCTGTATCAGGAAGCTAGACTATAATATTAAGTGCAAAATTTGCCCTTGGAGATTTACTGAGGCACAGGATGGAGGTCTCACATGGACTCCAGAGATCCAGAGAAATCAAAACTTGTATCCCCAGGGACGAAGACTGTAAGATTGATAAGGACAGACACATATCTGCCTTGTTCGTTGTTTTATCCTCAGCACTTAGAACAGTGTCTGCACAGAATAAATTCCCATTGAATATTTGTTGAGTGAATGAATTAATGAATTCTGTCATTCATTATAAAATTTCAATTTAGTTGGTCATTCAATGAATGTTAGAATACCATTAAATATAGGTATAACAACATTTAATGAGACTTACAAATATCATTAAATTCTCAGAAAATTTTCAAGAATCCTCCAGAAAAATTAGATGGTTTGTAAAATCGAGTCCTCACTTTGGTGAAGTCCTTGGAAATGAAATCTCCCTCTCCTGTAGCCTGGACTATAAATATGAAGTTTACTGCTTGGATTAAATTAAGATTATGTGGCAGGAAGATGCTGGTGGGCTTGTTACATTGGACTTCTCTGAAACAGATGGAAGGGTTGCTTCAAACAGTATTTTGTTTTCCAGTCTTCCATCAAACATTCTCTTATCCTTATTTTTATGCGAAGTTCTAATTAGCATTGTATCTTTGATGTCAATTTTCATAAAAGACAGAGAAAGGTCTAAACAAAGACTAAGTAAAATTACGGTTTGTTTTTACATTTTGTGTTTCTTTTTATGGGCTCCCTCCCTCACCATCCCTGCCAAGTTTAAGAGACGAAACAACTCAACTATATAATGGGTTGTGCTACTAAGATCAATGTTTGAACTTAGGCCAGTTATTCAGCATACCTGGGCCTCAATTTGCTAATTTCCTCATCTGGGTGATAAAGGTTTTGTACTGAATTAAATCCAAGGTCCTTTTCTTCTTTGGAAAAAAAAAAAAGCCCATGATACCATGTGTGAGGGCAACAAGTAGGAAGAATTACTGTCCTGTGAATCAACCTGGCTTTGAGGCTGAATGATCATCATTGGATTCGTTTTGTTGTTCAGTCATTAAGTTGCATCAGAATCTTTGCGACACTATGAACTGCAGCACATCAGACTTCCCTGTCCTTCACTGTCTCCCAGAGTTTGCTCAAACTCATGTCCATTGAGTCAATGAATTATCTTTGAATAAATAGCATGTGCCAGACACTATGCTGGGAAGGGCAAGAAAAATATGTGTAAAGGATCCACATGGATTTGGGGGAACATTCAAGAAAGAAAAAGCAACCAGAACATTGCTTTTTCTCTAGACTCAGAAAGCAGCTAATGGCATGTCTAGATTAGATTGTTCTAATGGGTCCCAGAGAGGCTAGGCAGAGGAGAATTTTGTTAGCTTAATTATTTCAAGCCATCTGAAACAAAAGTGACAGACACATGTCTCAAAAAATGCAATGCATTGTAAGGAGAGTAGGGAAAGGCAAAAAAGAGAAATTCTTTTCATCAGTGATACAGCCGTGCCTTACAGAGACAGACCCTCTCTACAACATGATATGTTAGTAATTCTGGAATCATGGTCTCCAATGGATGTGCAAGACTAGACAGAGTGCAAGGAGAAAATGTACTAGAACATCTTTTACATTTAAAAAAAATCTCATCACTTATATTTTTAAATTTTGAATAGTTTTCTGATGATGTATATTATAAATTATGGTAGCCATCTAAGTTATAAATATATAGTATCTGTTATATGTGACAGAGTAATGCTTACCAGATATTTGTTCCTTACATTCCTCAGCCTTGTGCAATTAAGTGGATTCATTTGACTAGTCCTAGGGAATAAAATCTGAGTAGAAGTGACTCGTGTTGTTTTCAGCTTGAAGTAATGAAAAGTCTATGCATAATTCTACAGGCTCCCTTGGCTATAGTCATGCCTCATGGCCACATCTGCTGGCTCTAGATGATGTGGCTATAAGGTGGTAAAGCCATCCACAGCTGTATACACCAGAGAACTAGATAAAAAGTGTTTATAGGAAACAGACCTTTGTTAAGTCACCCTGAGATATTGGATTTATTTGTTATTGCAGAATAGCACAACTTTTCCTGACTAATAAAGATGCCTACTCATTTTTTTTTTTTTTGGTGGAGTGAGTGAATTATATAACTTTTCTACCCACTTTTGTTTTTGCTGAATAACCCACTCTTTAGATTTCCCACAAGATACAATCTGAGTAGTGCTCTAATCTATAAACAGCCATCCATCTTTAGTCTGATAAACTTTGGCCAGGGTATAAAGTTCTTGAGATGAGAAAAGCTCTTCCCATGATCACTTTTGCCATTAGGGGCAAGGAGCTTCAGGAATTTTCAAGGTCTTCCTAAAATATGCATGCAAATCAACAATTTCATGCAGAAACATGAAGTCAAGGAATAGACACCAACAGATCATTTTGGGCACTAGGAACTTATCTATGTCAACTTTGCATTGCAACTTCACATAGGTTATGATCAATAAAAGCCTTTACTAAGTGAATTATGAATGAGTGAATGAAGAAATACATGCCGAAGTTGGTAGATTTTACAAGAGGAAGGTGATAAAGTATTAAGTGGGCGGACGTAGGAGAATTATCTTTGGCAAAAGACCAATCCTTTGGGAATGGGGTCTTCATAATGTAGAATTCTGCAAATGGTTTTCCGTTCACACATTTATTCAACAAAGAGTTATTGAGTGTCCTTTATATTCTCCGGTCACTTTCCAAAAATAACTGCAAAGAAAATGTTTTCTACTTTTCTTCTTCATCTGGAAAGATCTATTTTAAAGGATGGGATTAATGGATTTGAGCACCGCTTTTTCAACACAGTCACGAATCTAGGCATTTGGTCCAGGCAGTGCTGCGAAGAGAATGGGTAATGATTTTAACAGAGCCTGCTGCAAACACCCACTCGTTCTTTCACGAGCAACTAATCTTAGGTCTCAGCAATGCAATATCCCAGAGAGTAAAGGATGAAGCTGACTACAAGGTGAAATGCTGCCAATAAAAGAAGCCAAAAAGAAACTCACTCTTCAAGGATGGTTCATTGGTGTCAGCTCAGGTCAGAATGGTGTTGCAGCACCCTCATTATTGACGACTGCTCCTCTGACCTCTTTAGCTACGGAGATGGGATGGGAGCTGCTGCTGTTAGCTCTTAATATAATGCTTGGGCAATTTACTGGTAAGTAGAAAAGGAAGTTGGTGAGGATGAGCTCACATTTGCCATTGAACAATAATGTGCAGAGAATGTTTAACCAGACTGTGAAAGTTTAACTTTAATTCATCAGTCAAGCATTTCTAAGATATTGACTCTATGATTGGCACTAGGTAAAAGGCCTGAGGGGAATGAACACAGTCCCTGACATTAAACAGCATACCTTTTACCAAGGAGACAGAACAGGCTAAAGAAAATGATCAATGGATGAAAAGAGCCCCAGACAGAAAAATATTATCAGTTCTGACAAGCAGAAGAGTTTAGTGGCCTGGCAGGCAAGTAGTAGAACCAAGTAGGTTCAAATTCCAGCTCCACTACTTAATAACCAAATAACTCCAGCCTAGGCTTTTTACTTAACCATTGTGTAATAGTTTCATTTAAAATATGGGGATACTATGGCTATTTCAAAGTGGTACACGTGAAGTACTTAGGACAGTGACTACAACTGGTAAGAAATTGATACTAGCTATTATTAAGAACAATTGAGATTTAGAGGGACACTTAGTTTGGCTGATTACTTTTTTCATCAAATATTCCTGCTGTCTCATAATGTTCCTATTAGGATGTGTGTAAATATGATCTCTTTTGGCACACTGAGAACTCTGGTCTGAAATCTGGCACTCATGATTCACCACTACTTCGGGAGTCTCCCTGTGGTTTCCAGAAGGATGAAGGACTGTCTCAGTGTTTAGATCTCTCCTGGGGTCACAAAGAGTTCCTCTGATAAAAATGCCAAAGTCTTCATTGTGTGCTTTCTTCTATCCTTTTAAACCAAATTTGCCTCTCTTCTCCTCTCCACTGATCTAAATTCTTCATGCTTCAGAATCCAGGACCCAGGGCAATGATATAGAAAGAAAGAATGGATTTTGAGTTATGAATTATGAATTATCTCCAGTGAATCTCTATATGTCTTGAACTTTCTGAGAGCTTTAGCTTTAAGAAGAAATATTGTCCATTCAGAGCTCATGGCCCCTTTAAGTCTGGAAGATTCTTTCTGAGGATATCTGGTTATCATTAGTTAAGTCTCCTCATTGATCAGATCAATCTCAAGAGGAAATATTAATCAGAGCTGCCTGAATTACTGAGCTAGCCCTTCCTCATACCTATTATTTCCTTGTCTTAGAGTTTTGATTATTCACCCTGATTTATGTGACCAAAGTGTGCCCATCAGACGCCAATGTCTACCACCATATGAAGTTCTCTCACATGGTTGATGGCCACCACATTCCAGTGTGCACTGCCGTTTCTGGTAGCATCATTGATTGGGACTTATCCATCCTGTGTGTAAGTCCTTTATGGTACACGATGAGCCACCTTATCTACTCAGCTGAAAGCCAGACTACAATTTGCCCTAGGGATGCCCTGATGCCGTGGTGCAGCCATGCTCAGGATAAATCGGACAAGCAGGAACGGGAAAAACAGATGTGTCTCCAAAAAGCATATCATCTCTGCCAGTGTTTCTACTTATTCTTTTCATTATTCTTTCTATCCTTCTCTTCTTCCTTTTCTTTCCATTTGGTTCATTTTTCCTCCATCCTTTCCTCATAATTTTTTTGGAATATTTATAGTAGTGCCCTATGCTACGTGCTGTGGTCTGTATGTGTGATGATGGAGGCATAGACTTATAGACAATCATCAGCTCTACCATTGTCTGAGAGTCGGATATCAATCAAGCCATTTTTTTACTTTTTAGATGTAGTCATAAGTTGAGGCTCTTGATATAAATTACCTTTAATAATCTTTGAGTTCCTCTATTCTGTGGTTCAGGAAATTCATCCAGGGATGTGAAATGAGCACAAAAAGTCTTAAACTTTACCCTTTACTTTCAGAATTTTGTTTTGTGACAGAGAGCAACTGCATCCTAGCACCCACTCCCCTTTTATTTCTTAAGTAGTAAAACTTTCCAAGTTTTAGCAGAGTTTCCTAGATAGACATTATATACCCAGATTCCTTTGCAACAAGGTGTGGCTGTCTCATAATCTGGCAAATGCAAAATGTTGCTGATGGGTGGTTAAGGTGAAATTTTGCCGCTTGAGGAAGAAGCTGTTTATTTTTCACTTTCTCTTTCTCCTTCCACCACTGCCTAGAGCAGATGTCTAGGGACAAACTAGACTACAGACAGAAGTCTCTTGTTGGAAATAGCTTAAGAGTAGCTCCTCAGGCCCTGATCTACCCAGTCTTACACTCCCATAAAGTGGAGAAATACGACTGTTTCATTTAAACCATTTCTGTTTTGTTAAGTCCTTTGTTATAGCAGCTGAGCATCTACCCTAAATAATAGGCTAGTCTCCTCCACCTTTGTCCATAGATTTCTAATCAGTTAAGTGAAGTGGTTTGAACAGAATCCTTAAAGGTGTCTCCAGATTAAACACTGTAGGATTTATATTTTGGAAACATACAAACACAGGAAGATGCTGTGTGACAGGCTGTCCTTGTTCTAGAATTTATCCAGGTGGATTAGATACAGCTCTAACTAAAGGCTGGAAAATGGGCCAGAGTTTCCTAAAATTTCCTCCCATCACTAGAGTTGAGGCTGTTAAGATTCTGGTTTTCTCTTTGTTCAAAATACATCATCCATTACCTTTCATTTCCACCCTGCTCTGACTATAGAGGCATCCCAGAGACATACTGTCTTACTCTGAGAGGTTTTACTTTCATCTTCTAGGACAGAGGTGGCCAAACTATTTCTATAAAGGGCTGCTGCTGCTAAGTCACTTCAGTCGTGTCTGACTCTGCGACCTCATAGACGACAGCCCACCAGGCTCCCCGGTGCCCGGGATTCTCCAGGCAAGAACACTGGAGTGGGTTGCCATTTCCTTCTCCAATGCCTGAAAGTGAAGTTGCTCAGTCGTGTCCAACCCTCAGCTAGACAGTAATTATTTTCTATTTTGCGAGTCACATATATGGCATATTCTTCATTTTTGTTTTCTTTTTCTTTTAAAAAATCAGTTCTTTAAATATAGTAATAAAAAAGCATTCCTACCTCAAGAGTTGAACAGAACCTGTTTCAGGCCAAATTTTCAAAATCATACAGTCTTATTTTAGTTTTCTTTTAACAGTCCATCCCTCAATTTATCTCTCTCCTCTCATATTTTACTATGAGCAAGAAGAAGAAAATAGGCTGCCTCTTGGAAATTTCCTTTGTGAGTAACCAGGTATAACACTGGTGAGTTACGCTTTCCGTATAACCCCAAGGCAATTTCACTAAGTTTTCTGCTGCTATATAATAAGGAGCAGCCCTCCTCCAGTTTTTGGTAGCATGTTATGTACTTCCTTCTAAGCCCTCATTAAGAGCAACCTCGACGTTCATAATTCTTCCAACAGTCTATTCAAGAAAATTCAGGCTTCTCTGTTATACTCCTCAACATTCTTCCAGTTTTTGTTCATTGTCTAATTCCAAAGCCACTCTCATGTCTTGTTAGATTTTTGCTACAGCACCACTCCACTTCTAGGGGCCAAAATCTGGTTTAGTTGTGAATTGTAACATATTATCATAAAATTAGAAGCTAAAACAGCACATCCATTTATTACCCCTCAGTTTCTATGGGTCAGGAGTCTGAGCATGACTCGGCTTAGTCCTCTCCTCCTGGTTTCACAAGGGGTCAGGCAGGACTACGGTCTCATATGATACTCAAGGTTGTCTTCTAATCTCACATGATTGGTGAAAGAATTCTTCTTGAATCTGTAGAACTTAGAGTGGCCTGCTTTTTGAAGTCTAGCAAAATAATCTCCCTTCATATCCCTTTGACTTGCTTAATAATTCACCTGACAAGGTTAGGCTTAATGAGAACAATATCCCTTTTGATGGACTCAGAATCAATTGATTAGAGACCTTAATTACATCTGCAAAATCCCTTAAGCTTTGCCTTGCAAAGATACTTCCAGGTTACTCTTAGGAGTGAAACCCCATCATTGTCACAAGTCCTGCTCACACTCAAAGGGAAAGAGTTATATGGGGAGGGAATCTTGGGGACTGTCTGAGAGGTAGGTCTACAACTGTTTTAAAAGAAATTTCAAACAATTTCTTTTCAATGATCCAGTGCATTTCTCCATTTAATTCTGATGAATAATTTTTTAAAAGTTTTTCTTAATAATGCAAGTTATAATAGGCTTGGTGCATGGAATAAATTAAACCTAGTTCTCACTGTGTATAACCACAGCCTAAAGCAGAGTTCTGGTCTGAGACTCAAGAGATGTACTTTCTAATCACATCCCTGCTTCATGCTGAGATGTTGGGCATTCTCAGAGAGTGTGCCACATCTACTAAGTTTCTATTCCTTCTTGATATATTGAACATACTATCACCAGTTTCCCTTCTAGCCCTTAGGTTCTTTGGTTCAATAATTTATACGTTCTGAGGTATAATTGAGATAAGAAAAAAAGAGTAAAGAATGAGGAGGCTGGAGTTAACTACCTTTAAGTGTCCAGACAGTGCAGTTATGCTTGAGTGTTCAGGCTGATTTTCCCTAGAGAGCAACTCAGGGAGCCAAAGGAATGTGTGCACTCTTAGGCTTCATATGTGCCCCTCCAAGTCTGAGGCTAAAACAGCCATTTTCTGGTCAGCATCTGACTGAAAGTGTGAATATTAGCTTTTCATGGTTAAGTGGTTTTATGCTAGGAGTTTTGAAATCAGAGGACAAATCAAACTTAAAGACAAAGTATGTATTCTTAGCTCTCATATGTACTATCTTCAATCTTCAATTTTCAGAGCGCAGTACAATTTTAATCAGCCCACATATCTCTATGGTTGGAACAGTTCCCTCGGATACGGGACCAAGGTCTGTGACCAAAGTTTTCTATCAAAACTCTCTGTCTGGTAGATGACCACTTTGCAGACATTCCTTCAAGTGTGGTCAGGCTTCAGTAAAGACAAATGGCAGAGGGTGTCCCCTGGGATGGGTGGCTGTATGGTAAAATGATAACTGAGTGCGCTAGCTCAGGCCTGAGATGGAATTAACAGATCTAGGGCTCTGGAAAGAGCCTAATTGACTGAGAAGCTGACTGTGACCTTATGAGCCCTGGGATCTACTGACCAATTGTACCTCTATAAAATGAGGGATAATGCTAACTACAAATTGTATGGCCTTGCTATCAAGGGATCACTATTATCCAAAGTCTGACCCTTAGACCTGCATGTTTTAATTGCTCACTAGGACTGTCAAGTTTTTAAATAAAAATGTCAATATCATTGAGAGTCAATCTGTAATGCATGAAGCATTGTTTTAGATATTTGCATATGTTTTCTCTATAGTCCATATAGCCTCAGTTATGAACTGAAATATGTCTCACTAAAATTCATATGCTAAGGTGTTTATCCCCATTGTGATCATATTTAGAGACAGGCCTTTCAGGAGGGAATTAAGGTTAAATGAGGTCATGAGCCGTGAAGAGATACCCCACGCCCAAGGTAAGAGAAACCCAAGTAACACTGTAGGTGTTACAAGAGGGCATCAGAGGGCAGACACACTGAAAACATACTCACAGAAAACTAGTCAATCTAATCACACTAGGACCACAGCATTGTCTAACTCAGTGAAACTAAGCCATACCCATGGTGCCACCCAAGACAGGTAGGTCATGGTGGAGAGGGCTGACAGAATGTGGTCCACTGGAGAAGGGAATGGTAAGCCACTTCAGTATTCTTGCCTTGAGAACCCCATGAATATATGAAAAGACAAAAAGATAGGATACTGAAAAAGGAACTCCCCAGGTCATTAGGGTGCCCAATATGCTACTGGAGATCAGTGGAGAAATACCTCCAGAAAGAATGAAAGGATGAAGCCAAAACAAAAACAATACCCAGTTGTGGATATAACTGGTGATAGAAGCAAGGTCCGATGCTATAAAGAGCAATATTGCACAGGAACCTGGAATGTCAGGTCCATGAATCAAGGCAAATTGGAAGTGGTCACATAGGAGATGGCAAGAGTGAACATCAACATTCTAGGAATCAGCGAACTAAAATGGACTGGAATGGGTGAATTTAACTCAGATGATCATTATATCTACTACTGTGGGCAGGAATCCCTTAGAAGAAATGGAGTAGCCATCGTGGTCAACAAGAGAGTCCAAAATGCAGTACTTGGATGCAATCTCATAAATGACAGAATGATCTCTGTTCATGTCCAAGGCAAACCATTCAATATCAAAGTAATCCAAGTCTATGCCTCGATCAGTAATGCTGAAGAAGCTAAAGTTGAACAGTTCCATGAAGACCTACAAGACCTTTTAGAATTAACACCCAAAAAAGATTTCATTATAGGGGACTGGAACACAAAAGTAGGAAGTCAAGAAACACCCAGAGTAACAGGCAAATTTGGCCTTGGAATGTGGAATGAAGCAGGGCAAAGACTAATAGAGTTTTGCCAAGAAAATGCACTGGTCATAGCAAATACCCTCTTCCAACAACATAAGAGAAGACTCTACACATGGACATCACCAGATGGTCAACATGGAAATCAGTTTGATTATATACTTTGTGGTCAAAGATGGAGAAGCTCTATACAGTCAACAAAAACAAGACCAGGAGCTGACTGTGGCTCAGATCATGAACTCCTTATTACCAAATTCAGACTTAAATTGAAGAAAGTAGGGAAAACCACTAGACCATTCAGGTATGACCTAAATCAAATCCCTTATGATTATACAGTGGAAGTGAGAAATAGATTTAAGGGCCTAGATCTGATAGATAGAGTGCCTGATGAACTATGGAATGAGGTTCGTGACATTGTACAGGAGACAGGGATCAAGACCATCCCCATGGAAAAGAAATGCAAAAAGCAAAATGGCTGTCTGGGGAGGCCTTACAAATAGCTGTGAAAAGAAGAGAAGTGAAAAGCAAAGGAGAAAAGGAAAGATATAAGCATCTGAATGCAGAGTTCCAGAAAATAGCAAGAAGAGATAAGAAAGCCTTCTTCAGCAATCAGTGCAAAGAAATAAAGGAAAAAGAACAGAATGGGAAAGACTAGAGATCTCTTCAAGAAAATCAGAGCTACCAAGGGAATATTTCATGCAAAGATGGGCTCGATAAAGGACAGAAATGGCATGGACCTAACAAAAGCAGAATATATTAAGAAGAGGTGGCAAAATACATGGAAGAACTGTACAAAAAAAGATCTTCACGACCTGGATAATCACAATGGTGTGATCACTCAACTAGAGCCAGACATCCTAGAATGTGAAGCCAAGTGGGCCTTAGAAAACATCACTACCAAACAAAATTAGTGGAGGTGATGGGATTCCAGTTGAGCTGTTTCAAATCCTGAAAGATGATGCTGTGAAAGTGCTGAGCTCAATATGCCAGCAAATTTGGAAAACTCAGCAGTGGCCACAGAACTGGAAAAGGTCAGTTTTCATTCCAGTCCCAAAGAAAGGCAATGCCAAAGAATGCTCAAACTACCACACACAATTGCACTCATCTCACATGCTAGTAAAGTAATGCTCAAAATTCTCCAAGCCAGGCTTCAGCAATACGTGAACCAAGAACTCCCTGATGTACAAGCTGGTTTTAGAAAAGGCAGAGGAACCAGAGATCAAATTGCCAACATCTGCTGGATCATGTAGAAAGCAAGGGAGTTCCAGAAAAACATCTATTTCTGCTTTATTGACTATGCCAAAGCCTTTGACTGTGTGGATCACAATAAACTGTGGAAAATACTGAAAGAGATGGGAATACCAGACCACCTGACCTGCCTATTGAAAAACCTGTATGCAGGTCAGGAAGCAACAGTTAGAACTGGACATGGAACAACAGACTGGTTCCAAATAGGAAAAGGAGTATGTCAAGGCTGTATATTGTCACCCTGCTTATTTAACTTCTATGCAGAGTTCATCATGAGAAACACTGGGCTGGAAGAAGCACAAGCTGGAATCACGATTGCCAGGAGAAATATCAAGAACCTCAGATATGCAGGTGACACCACCCTTATGGCAGAAAGTGAAGAGGAACTAAAAAGCCTCTTGATGAAAGTTTAAGAGGAGAGTGAAAAAGTTGGCTTAAAGCTCAACATTCAGAAAACAAAGATCATGGCATCTGGTCCAATCACTTCATGGGAAATAGATGGGGAAACAGTGGAAACAGTGTCAGACTTTATTTTTGGGGCTCCAAAATCACTGCAGATGGTGACTGCAGCCATGAAATTAAATGATGCTTACTCCTTGGAAGGAACGTTATGACCAACCTAGATAGCATGTTGCAAAGCAGAGACATTACTTTGCCAACAAAGGTCCATCTAGTCAAAGCTATGGTTTTTCCACTGGCCATGTATGGATGTGAGAGTTGGACTGTGAAGAAAGCTGAGCGTTGAAGAATTGATGCTTTTGAATGGTGGTGTTGGAGAAGACTCTTGAGAGTCCCTTGGACTGCAAGCAGATCCAATCAGTCCATTCTGAAGGGGATCAGCCTTGGTATTTCTTTGGAAGGAATGATGCTAAAGCTGAAACTCCAGTACTTTGGCCACCTCATGTGAAGAGTTGACTCACTGGAAAAGACTCTGATGATGGGAGAGGGTTGGGGTCTGGAGGAGAAGGGGATGACAAAGGATGAGATTCCTGGATGGCATCATGAACTTGATGGACATGAATTCTGAGTGAACTCTGGGAGTTGGTGATGGACAGGGAGGCCTGGAGTGCTGCGATTCATGGGGTCGCTGAGTCGGACATGACTGAGCGACTAAACTGAACCGAACTGTCTAGGGTGTTATTATGACATTTTTAGCTATCTAATACATTATCTTCTGAAGTAGGTGGCATTTATCTCTTACAGAATAGATTGGGGCTTAGAGTGGCAAAGTTAATGGTCTGTCATACACAACTATGGACCAGTGTCATTTTGTTAATTTATGGAGGTAGAGCCAGCTTTCTTTGGAGGTAGAGTGTGCTTTCTTCATATACAGAAAACATCATACTGCATACTTCCCTCAACTTACAGGTCAGGACCTGGGACATATAAAGCTCGCTTCAATAAGAAATCAAGCATTTCTAGTGGAACTTTTTTATTAAACTCATGTACATTTAAACTGTGACTGACTGTAAGCTCCTGGTACCTTCAAAGAATATGTATGAGAACATTCTCATTAGTGGCAATCAGATTTTTTTCAGGATGGTATTCTCTGTATATGTTTTACATCAATACTTGGCTCAACATCTTTCCTAAGCCATTATTTACATAAGCAAGACAAAGAGGATATCACAGAACTTCCTAAGAAGGTATCTCTGAACTCAGGGTATACCTTCGCAACTTGATAAAGGATAGACATCAGGAAGAAGAAACGAATTGAAGGAGATGGCTTTTCTCCTCCATCAGAGGGGTGCTAGATTCCTGGCCAGAGGTGAGTATTAAGGCCTATAACAATTGTTTCAACTATCTCAGTAACTATTTTGCATCTTTGTGTTTCTCTGCTGTTCACCCTTCGGTCTAAGGCAAGTTTTACAAACATTTTGGGATGCTTAACTTACCCCTAATAATATTTCCTTCCATAATTTTCCATAATTTCACACAAAAGAGGTTTCTGCTTGTTGAAAATTTTCTTCATATTTGAAAAATGTTTTTAACTGAGTTATAGTTTGAGGTTACTAATATTTCTCTCTGTTGCTGATACAAACAATTCTTAGAAAAATCCTTTAGACGATATCAAATTTCCCTTCATTGATTTGTATGTTGTATTCTGTTTCTTTCGAGGATTAGCATTCAAAGCATGGATGGCTGATGAAACTTTGTACATGCACAAGGACACACATGCATAGCCAGGTTACAGCTCCTTTTGCTTGATTGGGGAATGAAAATGCAGAAGATCTAACCATTGGCAAGATATGTGCCTCAAGCACAGTTAGATGACCAAAGACCTCTCCCTTCAAAATCTCCATCTGCAAATCTTGGGAGGAAAGGCATATATTAGAAATCCTCATGTGCTATAGGCTTGAGTTCCTAGAAAAATTAGAACAATAAATCATATTTTTTCATTTCCATAGATTCTATCAAAACTCCCACATAAATTATATCATGGCTAAAATTTATATATGTACCAACTATCCTGAAAATAGTTCAAACTCAGATATGTTGGTTATAAAGCTAAACCACCACCAGCATACCTAAGTAATCTGCCTATTAATTATATTTAAAAGACACTTGCACCTTGGAAGGAAAGCTATGACAAAGCTATGGTTTTTTCCATAGTAGTCATGTACAGATGTGAGAATTGGGCCATAAACAAGGCTGAGCACAGAATTGATGCCTTTGAGTTGAGGCACCAGAGAAGACTCTTGAGACTGCCTTGGACAGCAAAGAGATCAAACCAGTCAATCCTAAAGAAAATCAATCCTGAATATTCATTGGAAGGACTGATGCTGAAGCTGAAGCTCCATCCAATACTTAGGTCACCTGATGTGAAGAGCCGACTCATTAGAAAAGACCCTGATACTGGGAGAGACTTAAGGCAAAAGAAGAAGAGGGCAGCAGAGGATGAGATGGTTAGATAGCATCGTCAACTCAATGGACATGAATTTGAGCAAATTCTGGGAGACAGTGGAGGACAGAGGAGCCTGGCAGGCTACAGCCCATGGGGTCGCAAAGCGTCTGACATGGCTTAGAGACTGAACAACAATAAATTGTTTTCTTTCAAATGTCACAATTTGATATATACCCATTAAAATGATTCTTTTAAAGTTTTCATCACATATAATTAATAATCAAAATATACTGAAGTGATAATATAATTGAGAAATGTGTTCAGCCCATATTCTTTTATCAATGAGAAATCCAAGGCTCCAGAAATTTAAGTGACATACTCAAGTCACAGAGCTAATCTGTGGTGGAGCAATGTTAGAGTCTTAACTTCCCTGATCCTTCAGGAATCAGAGGTTTGGAGGTTGGTATGTTCATATACCATATGGGAACCAGTGCTCTAATGTATGACTGACTGACCTTATCTGAACATGCCTAGGACAAGCACAGCTAATCAATATGCCATACTTGACAAAAAATACACAGTATAAGAAAGCTTTTCCTAAGCAGTACATTTATACCGAAGATACTTAAATCATAATAATTAGAGAAGCAGGAGGATTCTATGTGGTTTGCTTTGATCATTATTACCACGGTCTATGTAGTGCTATTTTAAGATAGCTCAAATAATAATAGCTGAAATGAAACACATAAATATAAAGTTCTTAGTGATAATACTGAAAAGTCAGATCTACACATATTTACTAATTATGTTTGAGATTTTGCCCAAGGAAATGTAGGGATCTAATGATGAAAAAGAATCCATTCTTTCTGTGGTTGAATGTTTAACAGGACATCAAAGACCACAGAGGGGTAAAAATCAAATGGAAAGTGATAGGGCCATAGATTCGGTGCAAATTCAAGGTGATGAAAGGACATAAGAGGATTTCTTCAACAATGATTTGTTGTATTCATAACAAAACCATTCAAGTTTCCAAAAAGCTTTTCAATTCACTGATTTTAAAACTTCTGTTCACTCCAAGCAAGATCTTCTCAGCTGGAGCACCACAATAAGAATAAATGATAACTTTTCAGCATTGCAGTAATAATAGCCTTGTATCATTAATGTACTTAATCCTCAAAACTCTGTGAGGTATGAGTTATTAATATCCCTATTGTGAAGAGAAGGAAATTGTAGCTTGGTGAGATTTAACATATTGCCCAAGTTTGCACAGTCATTAAGAAGTGAACAAAAACTTGAGCTTCAGAAGTATGAGTCCTACAACCACAGACTAAGCACTCTGCTGTACACACCAATGTTAGCAGTTGCAAAGATTCCTAATAATAACTGGGTCAATTAACTTTCAGTGTGTTATTACTTTGGCCACCTCAGGCGAAGAGTTGACTCATTGGAAAAGACTCTGGTGCTGGGAGGGATTGGGGGCAGGACAAAAGGGGACGATCGAGGATGAGATGGCTGGATGGCATCACCGACTTGATGGATGTGAATCTGAGTGAACTCCGGGAGATGGTGATGGACAGGGAGCCCTGGCATGCTGTGATTCATGGGGTCGCAAAGAGTTAGACATGACTGAGCGACTGAACTGAACTGAAACGTGTTATTAGCAACATACTAATTAAAAATTGGTCGCAGCTTTCATGAACAGTGACTTTTGTCTTGGTCAAGTTGATTTGTAGACCCCTTTTGTGTCAGAGTGCTTCCCTGGTGGCTCAGACTGTAAAGAAACTTCCTGTAATGCAAGAGACCAAGGTTCAATCGCTGAGTCAGGAAGATTCCCTGGGGAAGGAAATAGCAGCCCACTTTATTCCTTGGTGGCTCAGAGGATAAAGTGTCTGCCTGCAATGCAGGAGACCCAGGTTCGATCCTTGGGTTGGGAAGATTCCCTGGAGAAGGAAATGGCAACCCACTCCAGTATTCTTGCCTGGAGAATCCCATGGACAGAAGAGCCTGGCGGGCTACAGTCCACGGGGTTGCAAAGAGTTGGACACAACTGAGCGACTTCACTCACTCACTCACTAGTATTCTTGCCTGGAAAAATCCCAGGGACAGAGAAGCTTGGAGGGTTACAGTCCACAGAGTCGGGGGACATGACTGAGCAAGTAACAAACACTTTTTGTGGCAGAACCATGACAGCAGCAACTATTGACTAAATGATATCCTTTGAATTTGTGATAACAAAATTATAAAATCTGCATCTAAAAAGATGATTTTGTTTCTATTATCTAAAACAGGAGAGTATGCGTTATCATTCCAAAGTGATATCCTATCACAAAGGAATGCATTTTAAATAAAGAGAGGGCATTTTCTGTTATCATTGCCTGAGAAGAGAAATTTGCATTGACCCTGCTCCCCTGTATAGTCTAAAGATACCAGTTCTGAATGAATACCACCAGTTAAGGGCCTTTATTGAGCTCCTGAAGCTCAGTCATAACTAATTCCTGTTCATACACAAAGGCCAAAGGAAGATCCATAAAGTTGAGCCAATAATCTTATCTTATTAAGATGGATTTCTCCGCAGTGAGCAATTTAGGTATTAGGTGTAATAAAGGAGACTCACAGAGATACAGCTTTTTGTATGTATGGTTACAGTGTGCCCTATAGAACAATGGACACACACACACACACACACACACACACACACACACATTTATTAAGCAAGAACTGACCTGCAGGAAAGCTGTACTCCACTCTCTATATAGATTAATGACACAAAAAAGGAGAAATAACTTGCCCATGACTACTCAACTGTGTGTGTGTGTGTCTTGCATGGTGGAGAGACTGGAAGAGAGGTGAAAAGCAAAGTGTCGGGACACCTAAGGACATTTCTTTCCACATATTTCCTTGAGAACACATATATTTATGGCTCACAACTTTGCAACTGAAAAAAATAGCCTTTTGTGTGTGTGTTTGTGTCCCTTATGAGTATGTTTTTGTGTCCACACACACATATGTACTCACACAATCTATGCTAGTGGAGGGGGTGGGTGTCAAGAAAGAAAGCACAGGAGGCATCCAGACAGCGCTGACCTGGGGAGAGAAGAGACAAAGGGGGCATTTGTCCCTGCTCTCGATCCCACAGGTGGCCTCTGAACAGGAGGCTGCAGCAAGACCTCCCACCTGGAGCTAGAAGAACAGGAGGTACTTATTCTCTTAGAGGAAAGTTTCAAAGTGCAATAATTTCTCTTTTATAAAGCCTCTGTACATATATGACTTCCCTGGTGGCTCAGATGGTAAAGCATCTGCCTACAATGCCTGAGACCCAGGTTTGATCCCTGGGTTGGGAAGATCTCCTGGAGAAGGAAATAGCAACCCACTCCAGTATCCTTCAGAGAAGGCATTGGCAACCCACTCCAGTACTCTTGGCCTGGAAAATCCCATGGGCTGGAGAAGCCTGGTGGTCTGCAGTCCATGGGGTCACTAAGAGTTGGACACGGCTGAGCTACTTCACTTTCACTTTTCACTTTCATGCACTGGAGGAAGAAATGGCAACCCACTCCAGTATTCTTGCCTGGAGAATCCCAGGGACAGAGGAGCCTGGTGGGCTGCCGTCTATGGGGTCGCACAGAGCCGGACACTACTGAAGTGACTTAGCAGCCAGTATCCTTGCCTGGAAAATCCCATGGACAGGGAAACCTGGTAGGCTATAGTCCATGGGGTGGCAAAGAGTTGGACACCACTGAGCGACTTCACTTTCACTTTCTGTACATATATGGCTGATTCATGTTGATGTTTGACAAAAAACAACAAAATTCTGTAAAGCAGTTCTCCTTCAAATGAAAAAAGCAAAACAAACAAAAAAAGCCTCTTTCCTCTACTCTCTGTCTCTGGGCAGGCTGTCCTTGAGGCTGGGGTAGAACAAGGTCAAGGGGGAAGATGTATGGTCAAAGCTCTGAAGTGCTCAGCCCAGGAGGACTTAAGCATGGTGGCTGCTGGAGGTCAGGGTGGTCCTGTCTGTGGTCTGTCTCACCAAGAGATAACTTAAAGGGAGATTCAAAATCTGAATTAAGTACCCCCATGTCAATGCCAATGTGATATACCCAAGTTGAATTACACCTGAGCCATCAGATAAATTCATTAACTCCTGAGTTTCTATAATATTTCCTGAAGAACTAGATTTCTCTTTAACAGAACTGCCTTTTCCTTCCAGTGATAACTTGTTAGGTGTTCAGTCATGTCCGACTCTTTGCGACCCTATGGACTGTGGCTTGCCAGGGTCCTCCATCCATGGAATTTTCCAGGCAAGAATACCAGAGTGGATTGCCATTTCTTTCTACAGGGGATTTTCCTGATCCCAGGAATCGAACCCAGGTCTCCAGCATTGCAGGCAGACTCTTTTCCATCTGAGCCACCAGGGAAGCCCTAACTTGATCCCTCTGGTCCTCTGATAGATAGATGTGTCCCCATACTGCACGGATTCTAAGCAGCAGGAATACGGATATTTGGAAATGGATTATTTGTTGTGGAGGATGTTCCTGTGAATTGATAGATGTTTAACAGTATTTCTGACCTATTGGTGCTTGATGCCAATAGCAACACCCTGGCTTCCCCAGTGGTTCAGCCGTAAAGAATCCGCCTGCAGTGCAGGAGACACAGGTTGGGTTCCTGGGTCGGGAAGATCCCCTGGAGGATGGCATGGCAACCCACTCCAATATTCTTGCCTGGAGAATCCCATGGACAGAGGAGCCTGGCAGGCTACAGTCAATGGGGTTCTCAAAGACTGGACACAACCGAAGTGACTTAGCATGCACACATGCCGGTTTAGACAATCAGAAACATCTCCAAACAGTGCCAAATGTTCCTAGGGGTAGGAACATTTGGGGTGAGAAAATGGGGAATTCACTCCTCGTTGAGAACCCCTGCTTCATTACAATGCAACTTTTTGTTGGGGATGGGAGGGGGCTTGTGCTGTGTAGCCAGCAGGATCTTAGTTTTCAGATCAGGGATTGAACCTGCATCCCCTGCACTGCAAGAACAGCCTTAACCACTAGATCGCCATGGAAATCCCTGACAATGCAATTTTAAATGCTCAGCTATAGTTCCCACTTGTAGTCATAGCTATGTAATCACGTGCTGGATTACCATTGGTCCAATCATTTTCAATGTAATATTTATAGAGCATTTAATAAGCATTAGATACTGTGTACATTCATATCTTCTGTACTTGAACATTTTATCTAAACATTCCTCATCAAGTATGAATCTGGTTCATACAAGTTTCAAACTTACATAAATCTATGTAATTTTTGCCTCACTAAATCTTGAATTTTTATATACATATATATGTAAATAAATCTGTAAGTCTGGTAAAAAATCTTGAATTTTAATTTCCTATTACAGATGTTTTTTTCATGTTTTTATGCAGTCTGCATAACTTTTAAGAGCAACATTAAAATATTCCACTAGACAGCTATTAATCTCAGTGTGTTTTAAAATATTGATCATGGTTCTAATTATTTACTATTGGAAGTTATACCTCAATGAACACATTCATATTTATGTCTCTTTGAAATAGTCCCAGAGGTAATGAGCAGGTTAAAGTGTGAAAATATTTTATGATCATGATACAGATTGCCACAAGCTTTCTAAAGAATTGTAAAGCTCTCAGAGTCCCACATCAACATCACATGAAAACACAGATTTTCTTGCACCTTCTAAAGAATGTTAGTAACTATGTTGAATGCTTACTACGTAAATGCCTTTTGAAGCACAAGTGTTAGTCATTGATATTTGCCATCACTCTTAATGGTAGGTACAGTTATTTGTCCTACTTAACAGAAAAGAGAATTTAGCAATACACAAGCTAACTATCTTGCTCAAAGTCACCCAGCTAGCTAGTGGCAGAGCTAAGATTTAAACTCAGATTCCAAGTATTTTGGTCTATGGTGCGTGGCATCTGGTCCCATCACTTCATGGGAAATAGATGTGGAAACAGTGTCAGACTTATTTTTGTGGGCTCCAAAATCACTGCAGATGGTGATTACAGCCATGAAATTAAAAGACACTTACTCCTTGGAAGGAAAGTTATGACCAACCTAGATATCATATTAAAAGCAGAGACATAACTTTGCTGGCAAAGGTCTGTCTAGCCAAGGCTATGGTTTTTCCAGTGGTCATGTATGGATGTGAGAGTTGGACTGTGAAGAAAGCTGAGCACTGAAGAATTGATGCTTTTGAACTGTGGTGTTGGAGAAGACACTTGAGAGTCCCTTGGACTGCAAGGAGATCCAACCAGTCCATTCTGAAGGAGATCAGCCCTGAGTGTTCTTTGAAAAGACTGATGCTAAAGCTAAAACTCCAATACTTTGGCCACCTCATGTGAAGAGTTGACTCATTGGAAAAGACTCTGATGCTGGAAGGGATTAGAGGCGGGAGGAGAAGAGGATGGCAGAGGATGAGATGGCTGGATGGCATCACTGACTCGATGGAGAAGAGTTTGGGTGAACTCCGGGAGTTGTGATGGACAGGGAGGCCTGGCGTGCTGCAGTTCATGGAGTCGCAAAGAGTTGGACACGACTGAATGACTGAATTGAACTGATGGTGCTATAAGGAGGCTTCCCCAATAGCTCAGCAATAAAGAATCCTCTTCAGTGCAAGTGATTCCGGAGATGTGAGTTGAGAAATGGTGGCACCACTTCATGGAATTGATCAAAGCTACATCTGAGTCTGGGCCAGTGAGTACATTCAGGATCATCTTAGTCAACTAATTAAAGAATAGATTCTTTGAAGAAGTTGCGTTTACTCATTGTCTTATCTTTTCTTCTCCTCAGCACTGAAGTATTAGGTAATTATACTCTCAGAGAATTGTCTTCTCTGTGACTTGTTTATGCTTCAGGAAAGAGAAGCTGACCCTTGGAATCTTACGGACAAATTACAGCAGCCCCGAGTTTTTGCATTTCTAAGGGACCTGGTGGAGAGCCTGGCACACTAATTAGCTGCATTTCTCAGTGACTCAGCACCACCTTCAGCCTCTTCAGGCTTCTCCTTTGAATACCTGCTGACTTTCCTTTGGAAAAGCATAGTGATTAGCCCCCAGTATCCTTTTTAGGCAGAGCTTTCCTCACCCCTCTCAAAATGTTTACCACACAGTATCAGCCCTGAAGACCCCCAGGAGACAGTGAATGCAGACACGGCAGTGCTTTGGCCTCTTCCTGCGGTCATTTATTCACCCAGTCCCCAAGGTTCTCCCTAATGTTTACAGTATCCAAGAATCAAATAGCAGCACCCTGTCTCTGGAAATCTTTCTATGCTGCTGCTACTGCTGCTGCTGCTAAGCCGCTTCACTTGTGTCCGACTCTGTGCAACCCCATAGATGGCAGCCCACCAGGCTCCCTGTCCCTGAGATTCTCCAGGCAAGAACACTGGAGTGGGTTTCCATTTCCTTCTCCAATGCATGAAAGTGAAAAGTGAAAGTGAAGTCACTCAGTTGTGTCTGACTTTTAGCGACCCCATGGACTGCAGCCTTCCAGGCTCTCCGTCCATGGGATTTTCCAGCAAGAGTACTGGAGTGGGGTGCCATTGCCCTATAGTTCTCACCATTTCTCAGAAATCTAAAACATTGACTAATACATTTTTAAAATCTTTTTTTTTTGGTAACATAAAATATAATACAAAAAAATCATAAAATATATCACTTAATGAGTTATTATAAGGTAGCCTAGCAGGCTACGGTCCATGAAGTTGCAATGAATGGGACACATCAGAGCACGCATGTGAACGCGCGCACACACACGCACACACACACACGCACACACACACACGCACACGCACACATCCACTAACGACAATCTAAGTCATGAAAGAAAAGAAAACTTTATCAGATAACCCAGACTTTGCCCCTCATTCCAAAGATAACCCAAACCTTCTCCCCTGATTTGATTTTCATAATCACTTTCTTTTAATGCTATTATCCAAGTACACATCCTTATGCATGCGTGCTCAGCCACTAAGTCGTGTTCAACTCTCTGCAATCCCATGGACTGTAGCCCACTAGGCTCCTCTGTCCATGGGATTTCCCAGGCAAGAATACTGAGGTGGATTGTCATTTCTTACTCTAGGGGATCTTCTTGACCAGAGATAGAACCTGCGTCTCCTGCAGGCAGATTCTTTACCACTGAGCCACCTGAGAAGCCTGCAAATCCTTATAAACTATAGCTTAATCTTTTAGTCTAAAACTACGTGATATCCTTCAGTCTATTTTAATCTACAGTTTTCACCCTCTATCCTTTCCATTTCCTTAAATCTGGTGAAAAAAACCCAAGTCATTTGCTTGCAGTTTCCCACAGTCTAGATTTTGCTGATTGTATACTTATGGTGCAGTTCAACAACTTCTGTCCTCTGTACTTCTTGCAAATTAGCATCTGCATTCAGAAGCTTGATTTGCTTCATATTCAGTACCTTTCATAAGACTAGAGGTGGTGTGATACTCTTTCATAAGTAGCCACATGATGCCTGGGTTTCACTTGTTATGATATCAGCAAATGTTAATGGCCAACACCTATATCCATCAATTCATTGAGGATTGCTAAGGATTGATATTCTATTTCTTTCATTTTCTTTTCATTTATTAGCTGGGATATTTTTATGAACAGAAAATGTCTCATAAACTTTCTGTAAACTTAGTGTTTGTTATAGTTCATATATAGTTAGAATGTATACTTGATCCTCATTCCTCATATATACATATATATATATATATACATATATAGTTAGAATAAATACTTGATCCTTTCCTTCAAATATTAGAAAGAGATGGCATTCAGAATATTACTCACAGCTCCCCCTCCTCTCATATTTTCATGGAGTGTCCAAAGATATGGCAGCCTTCTTTCTGAGACCTCTTGGTATTTTTCCCTAGTACTTTATTTAGAATTTTTACACCTTCCCCTCTTATTTCTAACCTGCTCAACACTGAATCATCTCAGTGGCATGGTGCTTTATCCAGGAAGGGTGCCGTGGTGGCCTGGTTTTAAATTTTCATGGCAGTCAAAATGGAACAGTTCCTTTAGGCATTACTACAGATTCTGCTACTACAGTGGGTGGTACCATGTCAGTCTCAGCTGCTGTTCTCAAATTGGTTCACAGGATTTTAAAGCAAATACCCCAGTTGCAGACAGCGGCGTCCGGTGCGAGTCAGTATGGCGGCCGAGTTGTCCAAGAACTTGCTGCGCATGAATTTCATGCAAAGGGGACTGGACTCAGAAACCAAGAAACAACTAGAAGAGGAAGAAAAGAAAATCATTCGTGAAGAGCACTGGTACTTGGATTTGCCTGAGCTGAAAGAGAAAGAGAGTTTCATTATAGAAGAGCAGAGTTTCTTGTTGTGTGAAGATCTTCTCTATGGAAGAATGTCATTCAGAGGATTTAATCCTGAGGTTGAGAAATTAATGCTTCAGATGAACGCCAAGAACAAAACAGAAGAAGCTGAAGAGCAAACAGTGGCGCTCGATGTGTCGTATGAAGAAATGGCTAGGAGATATGAGACCTTGGTGGGGACAATTGGGAAAAAGTTTGCCAAGAAAAGAGACCATGCCATTTACGAAGAAGATGAAAATGGAGAGATAAAACCAATTAAACCAAAGAAGATGTTCTTAAAGCCCCAAGATTAAAGTGGAAGCCTTAAGATATGGCTCAGGGATGAGAGCATATTTTGGAACTCAACTCTGTAGGTTCCTCTGCAGTTCTTAATGTCATAATGTTTATTTGTAAAGAAGTGTATACTTTTGGAAACATGCTGTTTTGGGAACAGACGTGTGATGGATGGTATACATCCTTTGCTTAACGGTGTTCATCAAGAGTGGACTTTAAACCCTTGGTCTTCAAATGTACATAGGTATGTTGTAGCTTTCTAAAGAATATTCTATCTCAGATTTTTTTAAAAATATAACTCCCCAGTCACTGACCTTAAATTGAACTCATGAAAACTAATACCAGTGTTTAAATTGCCCTTATGTTTATAAACATGTCAAGTCAGTTCATACATATATTTTGGAATCATGTCATGAGAATTTATTATATGTTAATTCATCAAGAACAAACTTGCCTCTTCGGGCTAAGTATTTTCATGCTACAAAGTCAATGTCAATGTGTAGAATTATGATTTTTGTTGTTGTTTAAGCCTTTAATTAATTTTTAGACATTGTTCTATATAAATACCTGTTTTCATAAAAAAAAAAAAAAAGCAAATACCTTTTGGCTAGTTTGAGACTCTAGTCTCAGGTCCTTCGAAGCCTTGCTGCTTCTCTCTGCTGTTGTCTTTGCCTCTGCCTATTGATGTCAACACAGATGTTGATGCTACTTTGGTCCACAGCTGTTGATGAATTGTCCTTGCAGGGTTGGATTCTGAGAATTGTGGGAATATCTGTTACTCAGTTTTGTTATAAATTTGTCCATAGGGGCTTCCCTGGTAGCTCAGCTGGTAAAGAATCCACCTGCAATGCAGGAGACCCCAGTTTGATTCCTAGGTTGGGAAGATCCACTGGAGAAGGGATAGGCTACCCATTCTAGTATTCTTGGACTTCCTAGTACTTCAGATGGTAAAGAATCTGCCTGCAATGAGGGAGACAGGGAATTGATCCCTGGGTTTGGAAGATCCTCTGGAGAAGGGAATGACTACCCACCCAGTATTCTGGCCTGGAGAATTCCATGGACATAGGAGCCTGGCAGGCTGCAGTACACACAGTCTCAGAGTCAGACATGACTGAGTAACTTTCATGCTTCGGTTTTGTTATCTACTATTTCTATTGATTTTCATGAGGGTACTCAGATTAAATTTTTTTAATGTATCTTTGCTAAAGCCACATTCCCAGAATTCTCTCCAATTAGTCTAATTTTTAATTCATATTCAGGCATTGTTGCTGAAGTTCTACATATATTGGATCAGTGAATACCAAATCTCTAATCTTGATACTTCACATGTCTCAAAAGGTATCATGACAGTCTGTTTAAAAATGTCACCAATACCAATTCAATTAGATAACAAATTATAACTAATAACCATTTTAAAGAATGATGTAGAAAGATTAAATATTACAGATGGAAGAAAACTAAGTAACATATTCATTAGTTCACTTTTTTATTCATTTAACATTAAATGTACATGACTATCTACTAATTACAATGTGCTGTGAATTAAAAAATAAGAAGGCATGGCCCAGCTTTTTCGCTATGATATAATTATTCCATTCAGTGTACATATTTTAGGTGCATACTATGCATTGTCTTTTAAGATAAATACTGTTTGAAATTAATATTAAATGGAGAAAAATTATGACCAGGTCCCTCACACATCAAGATTTTTTAATCTGGGACCATCACAAGGCTTCTCTGAGCTCAACATGTGCATAATAGTCTGCTGACCTACAAGATGTTTTTACAGATTAAATGATGCAGGAGTTCAGAGGATTTTTATAAATTTTATTAAATTCTTTCTGCATTCAAGATTCATTAGTTTACTTATTCAATAAATATTTAATATTTAGTGCCACTGTGTTAGGCACTGTCTTAGTCTTTGAGGATACAGTTTGTGACCAAGACAAGATTCTTACTTGTCTTGAGCTTATGTTCTGGTGGGAAGAGGAAGACGTAAAATGAACACAATCAAAACAGCTCAGGTGACAAGTGTTGTTGAGGTGAGGTAATTGAGAGAAACCAAGGTGCTCCCTAGACTCTGTGGCCATCAGTGTCCATGCCAAGGACTTTGTTTTTCTTCCAAGATCCTAATTATAAAATGGAATGATCCACACAAAGATGAGGGTATAAAGCGTTGCAGCCAGAGAAACAGCGGGTTTAAGGCTCGTAGTGTGTATGAATTTCATGTGATCAAAGAATGGAAAGCAAATGAATATGACTAGAATTGTGTGAGAGAGTAGAGAACTGGTAGGAGATGAGGTTGGAGAGAGGAAACTGGAAACTGGATTGTGAAGGACTTCTTGCCCCAGAGAAAGACATTGGATTTTTCTTTTTTTAAAAAAGACTTAAATATAAGCCATGGAGCAGCTAAGCACTCAGGAAATTATTTCAGTAGTCCAAGTAAGAAATGGTGAAGTGAGAAGAGAAATGGTGGTGGCTTAAATTTGGGTCATAGCACTAGAAATGAAGAGAAGAGGCTCTATTAGCAAAATGTTTTGGATGTAAAGTCAAGAGGACTTGATGTTTCACTGCTCATGCAGAAGTGTGTAAAATCAGTAATCAAGGATAACACCAAAGTTTTGACTTAAGAAACTGGAAGGATGGTGAAACCATTAACTGATATAGGAGAGAACAGAATGGATGGAAGTACTGTTTTAGAATGGGTAGAAGTAGCATTTGGGGGAAAATCAAGAGTTCTGTTTCAAATATTTATTTTTTAGATGCATATTTGACATTTAAATGGATATGTCAAGAGGGCCTCACATATACTAGTCTGAGTCTGCCTCCTGGAAGAGATTGGAGCTGGGAATAAGTATTAGATCATCAAAAAATAGATATTAGTCAATGCTAAGTGAATTGGAGAGTTAACAAAGATGAATATTTTGGCTGTCGCAGTTGGGTTAAAATTGAGAATAGAAAAAAAAAAAATAGAGAAGACCAAGAAAGAAGAGTCAGGAAACTAGGGGAGAAAAAGAAGAGTATAGTGTCCCCAAAGTCGAGGGAATCATGGATTTAATATGAGAGAATAGTCAATGTAATGAGCTTCCCTGATGGCTCAGTGGTAAAGAACCTGCCTGCCAATGCTGGAGACCCGAGTTCAAACTCTGAGTAGAGAAGATCCCTGGAGAAGGGAATGGCATCTACTGCAGTATTCTTGTCTGGGAAATCCCATGGACAGAGGAACCTGGCAGGCTACAGTCCACGGGGTCACAAAGAGTTGGACATAAATATTTCTGAGAGTTTGAGTAAGTTAAGTGTAAAATAGAGATCATAGAATTTGGTAACGTCAAGGCCATTGTCTTTGGAGCAGCAAACTAGTGACAGTGCAGAATTTGAAATTAGCATGTGTCTTCAGACCTTTCCAGGCACAGGAAACAATGAACTATTTACAAAAGGAAGGTCAACAATGTTAGGATAAATATCACTCTCCAGATACTGAAGAAGAGAGACTATATCAATAATCAGGATCCCTTAAACTGCACTGACAAATATGGCAGCCACTAACCACATATAGGTATTTAAATTTAACTCAGGTTAATTAAAATGAAATATTATTAAAATTATCTGTAAGAGTTTAAGTATTCAGTCACCACACGTGGCTGGTAGCTATCTAATTGGGCAACACCTATATATTTCTATCCTCACAGAAAGTTCCAGTAGTCAGTACTTCTCTAGAGAACAGATGCTTCTTCATTGGCCTGAACTGCCAAAGAAAACACAGGGGCTTCAGTAGCTCAATTAAGGATTGAGAGAGGAGGGAATGTGACTACACCTCATTCTTCTCTGCCTATCCACAGAGCTGAGAGACTCAGTACCCACAAGTTCCTGGATGATGTCCAAGGCTGGATGAGATGAAGAAAGAAACACTATAGTGAAATAGACCAGCAGTCATGAGATGCCATTTATCCACAAAGCAAATGAAAATTACATCAAGAAACTCAACTTGACCAGTGAGGTGCATCAAAGGACTGAGACAGCTGCTGCCAGACCACACTAGCTTTGAGTTCCAAGAAGAGTCATCAGAGGAAGAGAGGACTAGTTCCTTTGGTCACATTGTATTGAAAAGTCACTCCTCAAATGGCTTTCTTGATGCCCATGCCTTTTCCTCAAGTGTCCTCCCTCTCTTTCCCTTCATATTGCTATCACAATCATGCTCTCTTGCGCATGAATCCTCCAGTGTTGTTTTATTTCCTTGCACTCACACAGCATTTGTACAAGTTAGGCAGGACTTAACATACTCAAGATTTCCATGGAGCTTTTTGCAAAGAAAAGAGTGCAGACTTTGACAGAAAGTCCTGGATTTGGATCCCTGACTTTACCTATCAACTAGCAGTGTCATTAATATAAGTACTATTCTCTGATCTTCAGTTTCCTTCTCTGTAAACCTGGAACACTAATACCTCTTCTGAACTTTTGAGTTTTCCATGATAGAATGTATGTGAATGTCTTCAGCACCATGCCTGACAGATGTGGAGGCTACATGATGAGAGTTCAATCCTTAAGATGCATTTCTTTCTACAGAGAGAGGCTGCTATTGGGCTAAGAACTCTGTATCACAAAATCTCTTCCAAGTTTTTCACTTGTCATGCTGTATAACTATTGCTTGAGTAAAACATGAATTAATTCAGAGATTCACAGATATGCATGATGTAGAGATTGGTCTTGGCTCTAAAGCATAGTGTTCCTGCAACATAGGAACCAACATTGAATCAGTGAAATGAAAACCTAATCTCAATATCAGTATAACAGAACAGGTAAAGATTCTTCTCCATCATCTTCACTCCTGTTTATTCTAACCTCAGCACGATGAAGTTTGTCTTCATATCTTATCCAGTTTCTTGGCAACCATGCCTTTCCTAATTACATAACATAAATTTTAGTGTTAGCCTAAGCAAGGTACAATCAGGTGATAGAACTGCTTCAGAAATACACCAGTGATGCATGGAAAATTAACACATCAATTCCTTTTTCATTAGTCAACACCATTAGTTTCACCACAACTCCCATATGGAAGGAAAATTGAATGCTGGAAATCTATCACAACCTCAGATGACATCATTTTAATGACAGAAAGTGAAGAGGAACTAAAGATCCTCTTGATGAAAGTGAAAGGGTAGAGTGAAAAACCTGGCTTAAAATTCAACATTTAAAAAACTAAGATCTTAACATCCCGTCTTATCACATCATTGCAAATAGATGGGAAAAAAGTGGAAACGGTGACAGATTTTATTTTGAGAGTGCTCCAAAATCACTGCAGATGGTAACTGCAACCATGAAATTAAAAGACACTTCCTCCTTGGAACAAAAGCTATAACAAACCTAGACAGTGTATCAAAAGGCAGAGACATCACTTTGCCAACAAAGGTCTATTAAGTTAAAGCTGTGGTTTTTCCAGTAGTCACAGATGAATGTGAGAGTTGGACCATAAAGGAAGCTGAGGCCTAAAGAACTGATGCTTTTGAACAGCTCTGTTGGAGAAGACTCTTAAGAGTCCCTTGGACAGTAATGAGATCAAACCAGTCAATTCTAAAGGAAATCAATCCTGAATATTCCTTGGAAGGACTAATGCTGAAGCTCTAATACTTTGGCCACCTGATGTGAAAAGCTGACTTATTGGAAAAGACCCTGTTGCTGGGGGAAGATTGAGGGCAGAAGGAGAAGGGAGTGACAGAGGATGAGATGATTGGATGGCATCATTGACTCAATGGACATGGGTTTGATCAAACTCTGGGTGATACTGAAAGAGAAGCCTGGAGTGCTGCAATCCATGGGGCTGCAAAGAGTCAGACATGACTTAGCAACTGAACAACTACCACAATGGTAGAGAAAGGAGGGGCTTAGCCCAGTATGTTAGAATTAAGAGGTTTTAGCACTACAAACACATACTCAGAATCAAAGGAGATATCTATAAAGTGAAAAAGACAGTTCATTCACACTAAACAGACAGAGAGACTCTAGGAGTGGGAAAGCATTAGCAGTGTTGAAACACAGACTATAAATACTATTCCTGGAAAGAAAGCACTCAAGACTATCGTGGAGATGGCAGGAAAGTGTGGAAAAACCAGAGAGGCAGAGAGGTTGCAGCTGCTTTGAGAACCAGGTGACAGTCTTTGTGACTGGAAATAGGGGAGGATGAGAGCAGAGGGTTAGGAAGAAGGTCAGAAGCTAGAGGTGCAGGAAGAGAGAGGTTTTCACAAGCACTGCTGACACACTGAAAGGCGGTCCCATTGCTGTGGAACAGCAGAGGTAGAGAATTTGCAACACTTGTGTACAATACACAAAATATCCAGGGTATTTTCTGAAACCACAGGGCCCTGATACGCCTTCACTGTCCTGTGTATATGTATGGCTGAATCCCTTTGCTGTTTTGATAGTTTCCTGAAAATATCACATTGCTAATTGGCTATAATCTAATATAAAAACAATGAAAGCTTTTTTATTTTTTTTTTTTTAAAGACCAATGATACTTAAAAGTGCCTACAAAACTGTGGCCTCAGTTCTTCCAAATGTTTATACATGAGGAAGCTAGAGACTCATTAACATTGCTCTGTTCATATGTTGCCCCTTTCCACACCACATTAAGATGGCCCAGACTATCATGTTAGTGCCTAAGAAGATGCAGTTCTCATAACGAAGAGATCTGTATAACAAAATAATTGTTACCAAAGCAAGGTAAAATCTGTCTACATGAATACATAGCAAGTATTTTGTAACAGGCTTTAATATAAAACACTGAGAAGAACCGGATAAAAGAATACCTCATCCACAAGCTCATAAGATTAGAGCTTGTTATTCACACCAATTCCCCTCCATAAATTGGTTTCTGGAGTCTGATATTTTAAAATCAAATCAGGTCTCTGAAATCTGTTTTATATTGATAGACCTAATAGCTAACTTGAATTGTTTTCTAATCTGGAAATGGAAATCTTAAGACTCAGGTATGCCCTGCACATTCTGCCTGGCAATTTCATCTGAATTAAGGTTTCCATACCTCCTTTTGACAAAGTCATTAAGAAGGCCTTCCACACAGGGTGAGTTTCTCCTTTCCCTCACATTCTTAATATATATTTTGTACACCTGGAAAGTTAATTCATGGGCACAAGGAACCAAGGGATCTACTTTAAAATTTTTTTGATTACCTTGGGTCAGTGGGTTATTTCCAATTAATCTGAGGAATAAACCAGATGAAGAGAATAAGAGAGCTTCTGTAATAACCAAGTGGCTACAACCATCTTAAACAGCTTTGTCCTTTTGACATGTCTTCCTCACCGAGCTTAATCATTTCCAGCTTTTGATTTAAATCAAGACATGTGACTCTTCTTTTTACTGTAGACTTAGAAACCATTGTTATTAGCTGGCCTAATTTCAATATAATTATGTCTCAGGAGATAAGGAGGCCCTAGAAGAGGAGGAGAGACAAGGAATGGTTAGTGGGTGGAGCAGTCAGAACACACATCCATTTGTCTCACTATCATATGGGCAAGGCTTGTGGTGGCCCAAAACAATTATACATAGTGTCAAAGGTCACTGATCACTGAAACAAATAAACTGATCATTAAAAAATCTGAAATATTCTGGGAATTACTGTGACACTGAGACACAAAATCAGAAATGCTGTTGGAAAAAAATGATTCCACTAAGATTTGCTCAATGAAGTTTTGCTACAAATCATCAGTTTTTAAAAAAGAAAAATGCAATATTTGCAAAGAGCAATAAAGTGAAGTTCAACAAAATGAGGTCTGCCTATATTAACTTTCTTTGCCCTATCATCCTTTGCTCAAAGACTGCTTTCCCAGAATTCTGTTCTCATTTTTTTTTCTTTTGAACTTTTTATGTTGTATAGCCAATTCACAATGCTGTGATAGTTTCAGTTTAACAGCAAAGGGACTCAGCCATACATATACATGTTTCCATTCTCCACCAAGGCCCCCTCCCAGCCAGGCTGCCACATAATATTGAGCAGAGTTCCACATGCTATACACGTGCTATTGGTTATCCATTTTAAATATAGCAGTGTGCTCATGTCCATCCCTAATCCCTTCCTGCAACAATCATAATTTCATTTTCTAAGAAATGATACAAATCAACTTACAAAACAGGAAGAGATTCACAGAATTCCATCCCCTCTTTTAGGGATTTATTTTGTATGTTTATTCTGGGCATTGTGTCTTTAAGTTAGTGTATCACCCAAGTGTGACCTTAACTGCCCAGTAAAAGGCACTATGGGGCTGTTCTATACAGTCGCCAAAATGCCATTGGTCTATTCACAGCCTACCTACATCAGTTGGTTTGGGCCTTATCTCAGTTCCAGATCCCAGGATTTTACAACCTCTGATGTCTCCTTGTGAGCATGGTATCTGAAGTGTTTTTTGTGCCGTACCATGATCTGTGCCCAGCCCTCCCCTGCTCTCTGCGCTAGCTTCCCACAGGAAGTGCAGCACCAGTTCAGCGGCATGCTGGGAGGAGGAGGAGTTCAACAGGAAGTTAGTGACACTTCCTAAAGGCGCAGAACTGCAGTCCCCAGGGACGGACAGCAAATCTAACCATCTGATATGTCAGATCCTTTCCAGCCTTGAACCAAGTATGGAGAATCAAAGGCTTCCCAGGTAACAGATCAGTGACAATTTTAGAAGTTCAGGATGGTGGGGGTGTCAAGAGAGAGAGAGAACCAGGATGTCCTAGAAATTTTGTCTAAAATAGAGCATGGAAAAATAAGAAGAGAATTCAGTTCTGGGATCATTCATGGCAGCATCAAACACCCTGGCAAGTTTCTGATGGGCACTAACTCTAGTTTCTCCACAATGACATCTGCTTCCCTGACATAAATAGGGCTACTTAGCAAGCTGGAATGCCCTGTAGATAAAATATTCCAGGGACAAGGAGCTTGGGAGTTGTTTCACTGGTGGATTCAAGGGGTTATTGCTCCTTGGTAACAATAAAGAATCACTGGGACCTTCTGCCATCAGACATGAAAAATCACTATATTTCAAAACCCTCTGGTTTGAGTGATAAGGGTTACTCAGATGCTAAGCTTTCATCTTCTTCCCAGTTTCACACAGCTGGCAGGTAACTATCGACACTACATCTGTACAACATTCATTAACTCGTTCATCTGTCTTTTATATAAAAAATACTGCTTGTCAGACAAAGTGTAGGAGAGGAACACAGAGTCACTGATTTGCTGTAGAGAGAGATAAAAAAAGATTTCATGTATTTTCTGGGTTGTTCACTTGGCAGCTTCAAATGCTTCACTGCATTTATTCACAACAGAAAGCACTGAATACAGCCAAGGAAAGTTCCTGGCCTTTGATTACTGGGTTTGTGATGGTCTATGGGATTCCTTGATGTGGCATTTGCTTAAAATGCAGAAAATAGTGTTTATTTATTTTCTTCTTGATGTTCACTACAGTTTAAATGTAATGTTCTTTCTTTCTCTTCTTTCTGGTACTATAATTACCATGTCAGACCAGTCAGTCCTTTTATGGACTGAGGGACAGGTCTGAGGACTGAGGCTAAACATATGTATTTTAAAAATGAGAGGAGTAGCCTCTAGAGTAAATATGTTAAGTCTCTGTAACTATTTTATCTGGAAAAGAGTGAGAAAGGTCCTTGAGGTGAAACAGACATGCCATCTAGGGAATGCTCCTGGAGTTTACCTATTAAGTACCAGAACTTTCCTTTCTAAAAAGGTTTTAAAGGAGAAAATTTAGATTTACATATTCTGAGTTAAATATTTCTATAATGTATTATGCTTCATTTTCCATAGTGTATTCTCTTGAAATCTAGTTCCATGACTTGTATTATGAGGGTGATGAAAGGTTTTTTAAGGTCAAACAAATTTGGGCAATGCAAAAATAAAAAAGTCTTATTTATTATCATATTTATGATTTCATATGCTAATATGCAGTATGAATCACCTAAAAGGTTACATAAAATGCAGTAGTTCAAAACCTTATCTGGCTAGTAAACCCTCTTCTGTTCAGAAATTCAATTTTGAATTACTTGTATGTCATGAAATATGCTTATAGAATCTCTTTGTTATAACCTTTCTTTCCTTTCAAAATAAACTCTGCTGAATATTTCTCTTGGTAGCCAATATATTTTTGGTTATCAATATTATTTTGAGTTGTAACATGATGGATGACCGTAGATGTTGTGGAAGAATATGGAATCATTTCTTCCTACAGTAAATGCCAAGTAGTGACATGTGTGGGTGGTGGCGGGGGTAGTTCTTTTGTATGTTTATAAAAATAAAATCCCATGGGTAGCTGTGAGTCATTCACAGGGATCTGGTGTGACATTTCTGCCCCTCTGGGCAGTTGTCTGTGTGCGCCTGGAGCAATTGCTTCACCACCTGTCATTTTTTGTCCCTCAGTCACTGCACATTAGGAAGCCAGATAAAGCGTAATGTGGGGAAACAGCACAGGGCAGGGGAGGAAGACAAGTGGGCCATTTGGAGTCAATTAGAATCATGCAGACCTGACTGCAAACTCTTACCTGCTGTGAATCTTAGAGAAAAAAAGCTGTGCTCCCTCTGAGGTTGTTTCGCATCTTCACAACGAAAGCAGGGGCATCCGTAGAAGGGAGAGAGCATACTTCCTTTACCCTCCTGTCTGCCCACACAACCCCAGGTTCCTCCACCTATCATGAGAGGAGAGCTTCCCATCAAAAAGGCTGGAGTATTAATTCTGCCCCAATTATTAGTCAAGAGGGCTTCCCTGGTGGCTCAGAGGGAAAAGCGTCTGCCTGCAATGTGGGAGACCTGGGTTCGATCCCTGGGTCAGGAAGATCCCCTGGAGAAGGAACTGGCAACCCATTCCAGTATTCTTGCCTGGAGAATCCCATGGACGGAGGAGCCTGGTAGTGCTACAGTTCACGGGGTTGCAAAGAGTCGTACATGGCTAAGTGACTTCACTTTTATTAGTCGAGAGAGCCAATGTGCATTGAATAGTGGCACATACACACTTGAGGGCCCCCTTGCAGCATGATCAGCCCCTTCTCTCTCCATTTTCCCTACTCTGTGAGGAAGGAGGAGAATGGCAACACTTGGACTCAAGCCCTGGTGGAAGGTGGAAACCAGTGCCCTGTCTCAGACAGACCATGTGAGTATTGACACAGCTAATAAGGAGGCAGGATTATTATTATTATTATATTTTTCACTTTATTTTCTGCTGTTTTCACAGAGATCATCTGGAATCCCAAGAGAAGAGCTGTAGGGCTGCATTTGCCCTAAATTTTGGATTCATTTCCATCAAATGTCACAAATACATCTGAACACATCTACCACACTCTCCTTCAGTATAAAGGGGAGAGTTAAATGAAGAGATTCTGAGGTTGCTGATATTTTTCCACATGGGAACAAAGCTTCTTCTTATTATAACTACTTCTAGAGTACAAATGAATGAATTCAGAATAAGTTTCTGATGATCTTTCGTATAAACGAAGTGCATGTGCTTCTGTGTAGACTTCACAGATCACAGCTATGTTCCAGATTAAACACCTGGATAAAAAAAAAAATGTATTGTTACATTTCAAACTTGCCACCTGGTATCTGAGAAATATTTAGCTAAATTTTAACAAGCATATTAGCATTAAAAATAAAAATAATTTCTTCATAAGCATGTCACTTGCAATAGTCTAATACAAATGATAGCCTTATAAAGGATTGCCTACCTGGGAGATCACACCAGTGAAAACACCTAGAACCTCAAACTACAATAAGGCTTGTTCCTAAGTAGGTTTAGTTGATTCCTATATTAGCTATACATAAGATACTATTTTCTCCCTCTTTAATCTACCTTGTGAGGGATTACATGGCAATTATTAGATCACGAATACTATCACCCTCTGGGCCACTGATAAAAATAAATATCCACTTGGCTTTGTGTGGGTTAGTCTGATCTGTGAATTGGTGAATAAAAGCAAATGTTAAGAGAAATGTTCTCTTCTCCCTGCCCCATTACCCTAATGAGGGCTGGATTTGAATTTTTAAAAATAGAAATCAAAGGAAAGACATCGAGATGTGATTTAAAAAAAGAAAAACAACAACAACAATGATTTCTGTTGCCAGTAGAGTAGGAAAGACAAAACCTTCTATCCCCCTTCAGATCTATTGCTGCCCTTGGCAAGTCTGACCTTTTGTCAGGAATTTGAAAACTTCTTACAGAATACCTTAGGAGAAAAAGCTCATTACAGTGTCCAGAAAAGTGAAAAAAATCTACATTTAATACTCCAGAAAAGCAAACTTTACAGCACTAGAATGGTATGGCATTTCTAATTCATGTCAATTATGTATTTGGAAAGTTCAATTTGAATATTTTTCTTAAAGGACGTTCTTTTATGACCTTAAACAATAATAACACTGAGTTATTTGAGATGAAAACCATGTATTAGTCATAAAGGGTTTTTTGGGAACTTTGCTGTTCCATTTATAAAGCCCTCTCCTGAGACCTTTCATCTGACCCTCATTATAGTTCTGTGTGGACGACGTAGTTAAGTTCTGAGAGGTTCAGAGACTTTCCCAGTGTCATGCTGCTACTGGGCAGCATGGACATGACTGGGAATGTGTCTCAGCTTCTGATTCTTAGTTCCTTTTTACCTCTGCACACATCCATACACTTTGCAGGTAGGATCCTAGACCAGGAGATCTCAGGAATATAGAAAGCAGGCTGATATCTGCTTCTTGGAGTTTAATTTCAATAAGAGGAAGCAGGACCAAAACCATTTAAACAAATATGATAATATCAGAAAATATCCAACTTTTTGTAACCTCAAGGACTATAGCCTGCCAGGCTCCTCTGTCCATGAGATTTTCCAGGCAGGAATACTAGAATGTACAGCCATTCTCTTCTCTAGGAATATCAGATCATTACAAGCAAAGAAGAAAAAATTAACTTGGGGTTGTGGGTGCAGGTATTTGGCTAGTGTATCTAGGGTGGTCATGGAAAGTATATCAGCTAGGAATCATACATGTCAAAAACCCAGTTTGTTTAAAGTCTAGGAACATTATCTCACATAATGAAACATGGAGGTAAGCTATTTTGAGGTTGGTTGACTCAACAATAAACTGAATGTTTCTGAAAGTTTTGTCTTTCCTCTCCAGATGTATGATGGCTATTACGGAGTTATCTGTGTCCCACTGTCTCTGAACAGCCCAGTAAAACTTGTTTACCAAACCTTTCCCATCTCCATGTGAATTGCCTTACTTCCCTTTAAAGTCACAACATCCCACAATATCCTCTTCTGTCTTTAGCTGAAGATGGTATTTAAAGTGAGGATTTAGGCCATTTGGGCAAGTTACTCAGTTTTCCTAGATTCTCCCAAATATGCATGTTATTATCCTTCTGTTTGATTTTCTCGTGTAACTCTCTCTCACTTTCTCACAGCCATCTAATTTCCAGACCAGCCAGAGGAACTTAGAAGGGTAGAAAATCTCTTTCTCCCCAATGCTGTCCTCAACTGGTTGTCCTCTCCCAGTGAATCTTCAGAGCCTCATCTTCCACTTTAAACATTGGGAGGACCCAAGAATATTTCTCTACCCACATTTTTTCGTTTTTTTTTACACCCTTTCCTAAGTAATCTCATTCAACCCCAAACCCTAAATTCCTTCAGCCCAAACCTTTTCCTTGAGTTTCATATTCTGATACCCTCAGTTCACTTCAGTTGCTCAGTCGTGTCCGACTCTTTGCGACTCCATGAATCGCAGCACGTCAGGCCTCCCTGTTCATCACCATCTCTCGGAGTTCACTCAGACTCATGTCCATCGAGTCTGTGATGCCATCCAGCCATCTCATCCTCTGTCATCCTCTTCTCCTCCTGCCCCAAATCCCTCCCAGCATCAGAGTCTTTTCCAATGAGTCAACTCTTCGCATGAGGTGGCCAAAGTACTGGAGCTTCAGCTTCAGCATCATTCCTTCCAAAGAAATACCAGGGTTGATCTCCTTCAGAATGGACTGGTTGGATCTCCTTGCAGTCCAAGGGACTCTCAAGAGTCTTCTCCCAACACCACAGTTCAGAAGCATCAATTTTTCGGCCCTCAGCCTTCTTCACAGTCCAACTCTCACATTCATACATGACCACTGGAAAAACCATAGCCTTGACTAGACGGACCTTAGTCGGCAAAGTAATGTCTCTGCTTTTAAATATGCTATCTAGGTTGGTCATAACTTTTCTTCCAAGGAGTAAGCATCTTTTAATTTCATGGCAGCAGTCACCATCCGTGGTAATTTTGGAGCCCCCAAAATGAACTCTGACACTGTTTCCACTGTTTCCCCATCTATTTCCCATGAAGTGATGGGACCGGATGACATGATGTTCGTTTTCTGAATGTTGAGCTTTAAGCCAACTTTTTCACTCTCCTGTTTCACTTTCATCAAAAGGCTTTTTAGCTCTTCACTTTCTGCCATAAGGGTGGTGTCATCTGCATATCCTGTGCACCAAACTTCCACACTTTGATGTGTAATAACCATCTCTGGCCTATATGTGGCTGCGAGGGTGTCAGTGTTTCCACTGTTCCTCATATCTCCTGTCTCATCCAGCCTCACTGCCACTCCCACTTTAGCATTTCCTATCTTGCCCATCCAGGTACTCAAGCCCAAAGCGTTGCTACTTAATCTTTTTCTTTCTTATATACACTGAGTTCAGTCCAACAGTAAGCTTTATTCGTAATATCTCCAGAACATACCTCTGATCTGACCATTTCTCACCATCTACAAGACTAGCACAAACCCTACCTTGTCTCTGGACTATCAGCTCTTCTGTTTCCCCTTGAGAGTCCCTTTTATCATATCAAGCATGGTGATGTTTCAAAGAACAAATCAAATCCAGCTGCTTCTGCTTTTTAAAATTTTACAATAGTCACTCACTACACTTTGAATATAATTAGAACTCTTTCCTGGCAAGTTGCTTCTTGAGCTTTCTGTCTTCTTCCACTTCTCTTTCTGGTATCAACCCCTCTACTTTTCCTTTTTTTGGTTTCATTCTACGTTATTCTATTTTCTTTATAGCACTCTTCTGTTCCCTCAAATTATCTTAATTACCAGTTTACTTGTCTGTTGTCTAAATCCCCACTTGAATGTCAGTTCCACGAGCATAGTTTTCTTTCATTCCCTGCTAGCCACCATGTACTTGGATTAATTGCTAAAACTTTGGAAAGTGAAGTCACTCAGTCATGTCCAACTCTTTGCGACCCCATAGACTGTAGCCTATCAGGCTCCTCTGTCCATGGGATTTTCCAGGCAAGAGTGCTGGAGTGGATTGCCATTTCCTTCTCCAGGGGATCTTCCCAACCCAGGAGTCCAACCGGGATTCCCACATTGTAGGCAGATGCTTTACCGTCTGAGCCATTTGGAAATACTAGTTAAATATGTTTATGGCCTATCTTCTCTTTTCTCACTTGAGACAGAAATACAGATAAGAGAATTATTTTGCTTTCCACTGAACTCTACTACATGAAGAAAACAACTCATCATTACAACAAATTAAAATCAACATCCAACCCTGCTACAGGGACATTAAGAATTGGAAGGATTTCTGGAGATTAGAACAGTAAAGATCTCATGCAAAGGAGATGCCTCTGTTTAGCACCAGCCAACAGTTACCTGAAGGAAGATAAGTCTAGTGTGATGTTATATTTTAATATTCTAAGAAGTCTCAGGCTCACATTCTTAAGTGACATCTCTAGATGTATGTTGTTGTTGTTCAGTCGCCCAGTTGTGTCAGACTCTTTGTAACTCCATGGACTGCAGCACTCTAGGCCTTCCTGTCCCTCACCATCTCCCCAAATTTGTCCAAATTCATGTCCATTGCCTCAGTGATGCCATCCAGCCATCTTATCCTCTGATACCTTCTTCTCCTTCTAAATACCTAAATAGCTAATATCTAATTATCTCTAGATTTATAAATAATCTTAAATAAATCCATTAAAAAACATGTATAAAGACCAAACACAACATATTTACAGAGTAGTTTTACTTTGTGGATTATCATTTTGCAACTTTTACTATAGGATGATTTCATGATCAATTAAAAAAAAAAAGTCAAAAGGAACTTAATTGAGTATCATGGCTGATGATGAAGAGGGCAGTGAAGTCCTTAGGCAACTCAAAGAAACTTCACCAGTTTTAAAGTTTTACCCATAAGTATGGCTTGACTATGCATTGGAGTTGGCCCAGTGTATGGTCTGAAGCCATAAACTTTCAAAAGGAGAGAGACATTTTGTCTTCCTGAAGCATACAGGTTTCTGTGGTTCATGAAAGCAAAAATCACAGAGAAAAGGAAGGTAAAAATAGCTAAGATCTTCTCAGGTGGCTCAGTGATAAAGAATCTGCCTGCCAAGCAGGAGACCCAGGTTCAATCCCTGGTCTAGGAAGATCCCTTGGAGACGGAAATGACAACCCACACCAGTATTCTTGCCTGGGAAATCTCATGGACAGAGGAGCCTGGAGGGGTACATCTGTGGGGTCACAAAAGAGTTGGACACAACATAGCATCTAAACAACAGCAACAACAAAAAATAGCCAGAGACTTTCATAGATAGAGGCAACCTGCACAGAAATTCAAATTCCTCAGCTATAGTTTGTGGAGTCCTGAAAACTCATATAATTCAACCTCACACTTGCCTTCTGCTCCCTCATTCTGGGACCAGAAACACACTAGGAATTTATCTTAAGAAATGTTTAAAATTATATTTATGGAAAGCAGTGAATATATATCTTCACTTCCATTTAGATAACCTACAAAAGCATCATTGTTTCAGTACAGTTCTGTTCAGTTCACTTGCTCAGTTGTGTCTGACTCTTTGCGACCCCATGAATCGCAGCACAGCAGGCCTCCTTGTTCATTACCAGCTACTGGAGCCAGTCCTCCCTGTTCATTACCAACTCCCGGAGTTCACTCAAACTCATGTCCATCGAGTCGGTAATGCCATCCAGCCATCTCTCCTCTGTTGTCCCCTTCTGCTCCTACCCCTAATCCCTCCCAGCATCAGAGTCTTTTCCAGTGAGTCAGCTCTTTGCATGAGGTGGCCAAAGTATTGGAGTTTCAGCTTCAGCATTAGTCCTTCCAAAGAACACCCAGGACTGATTTCCTTTAGGATGGACTGATTGGATCTCCTTGCAGTCCAAGGGACTCTCAAGAGTCTTCTCCAAAAGCACAGTTCAAAAGCATCAATTCTTCAGTGCTCAGCTTTCTTCACAGTCCAACTGTCACATCCATGCATGATCACTGGAAAAGCCATAGCCTTGGCTATATGGACCTTTGTTGGCAAAGTAATGTCTCTGCTTTTGAATATGCTATCTAGGTTGGTTATAACTTTCCTTCCAAGGAGTAAGCATCTTTTAATTTCATAGCTGCAATCACTATCTGCAGTGATTTTGGAGCCCCCCAAAATAAAGTCTGACACTGTTTCCCTATCTATTTCTCAAGAAATGATGGGACCAGATGCCATGATCTTAGTTTTCTGAATGTTGAGCTTTAAGCCAAATTTTTCACTCTCCCTTTCACTTTCATCAAGAGGCTTTTTAGCTCCTCTTCACTTTCTGCCATAAGGGTGGTGTCATCTGCATATCTGAGGTTATTGATGTTTCTTCCAGCAATCCTGATTCCAGCTTGTGCTTCTTCCAGCCCAGTGTTTCTCATGATGTACTCTGTATAGAAGTTAAATAAGCAGGGTGACAATATAGAGCCTTGATGTACTCCTTTTCCTATTTGGAACCAGTCTATTGTTTCATGTCCAGTTCTAACTGTTGCTTCTCGACCTGCATACAAATTTCTCAAGAGGCAGGTCAGGTGGTCTGGTATTCCCATCTCTTTCAGAATTTTCCACAGTTTATTGTGATCCATGCAGTCAAAGGCTTTGACATGGTCAATAAAGCAGAAATAGATGTTTTTCTGGAACTCTCTTGCTTTTTCGATGATCCAGAGGATCTTGGCAGTTTGATCTCTGGTTCCTCTGACTTTTCTAAAACCAACTTGAACATCTGGACATTCATGGTTCATGTTTTGCTGAAGCCTGGCTTGGAGAATTTTGATCATTCAGTTCAGTTCAGTTCAGTTCAGTTCAGTCACTCAGTCGTGTCTGACTCTTTGCAACCCCATGAATCGCAGCACGCCAGACCTCCCCTGTCCATCACCATCTCCCGGAGTTCACTCAGACTCATGACTCATGACTCAGACTCAGAGTCAGACATGACTGAAGTGACTTAGCAGCAGCAGCAGCAGTAGAGCATTGCAATGTATTATGTCCATTTTATAGTACAACCTTGACTGCAAGTTTATGCAGGAGAAGAACTGAGTGTAAAGCTACTTTTTTTCACTTCAAGGACCCAGGATGGGTTGGCTGTTCGGGATTTTCTCAATTACTCCATGTTGGTCCAAGGACCAGCCTAAATCTTTGGTTTGTGAAGGATACTTGCCATTGGAATTTGCACAGAAAGGGGCACAAATGGATGATTGGTCGAACTTCATTTGTTGTTGTTGTTAGTCACTCAGTCATGTCTGACTCTTTATGACCCCGTGGACTGTAGCCCACCAGGCTCCTCTGTCCACGGGATTCTCCAGGCAAGAACACTGGAGTGGGCTGCGTTTCCTTCTCCAGGACGAACTTCATACTTTGGTCATCATTCCTCCTAAGGTAGGAAGAAGAAAGTTCACTCTCCTTCATAGAAAGATCTAATATTTAGTCTGGCTAGCTGTGTTCAGAATTTTAAGGGAAATTCCAACAAGTTGTAGCCTCTAGGGAGTAAATTCTACAGAAAATGGTTACAGATTTAAAAGTCTGGGGGGTTTGGGGCAGGCATGGCTTTTCTTAATGCTGTGAAATTTAAGAAAATCACAGTGGAGTATGTTCCACCTTGTTCCAAACTTGAAAACTGACAATGAAATCCACCATGGAGAGAGAATTAATCTGCTTTCAAAATTTATTAAGACTGAGTTTCTCAGTAGGTGAAAATGGCAGGATATGCCTCAGAGCTGACAAGAATTGCCTCACTGTTCAGAACAGGAAAAAAAGAAAAGTATAGGAAAAAGGCACACCTGGAACTCAGTGCGGGCCCACACACACTGGAATTTTAACCAACGTTAGTGAAATCCTGTGAATTATAAAAGCTCTTAATTAATGCATTTAACACTTCTATTAGGCAAATTAGTCCTTTCAATCCCATTTATACTGAAGACAGAGGAGTTAAACAGCTCAGAGTCATAGGATCTGAGAGAAACAGACTTGGCCAGAAGTCAGCCTTACCTGAGATTCTTTGCAGGATTAAACACAGGGCTTACTCCTATAGAATCCATTTCACGCAACCTCATTTATGACGTTCTGGCCAGCATTCCTTCTGCTCCTTCTGAGGAATGATTGGGAGCCTGTGAAATAGAACTAGAATCAATGAGAATGAAGACTTTGTTTCAGTTTCAACAGAAAAGCAGGACTTAGAAATTTCAGATGACCTCATTAGAGCTGAGTCTTACTTTTACACCTACCAAGAAAGAAAAGAAGACTTAAGACCCTAGATTGTCTTATTAGGCAGCTTCATAGTTCATCACATTGGATTCTTTGCTCTCAACAACCCTCTGACAGAGATCTATTAACTCCATTTTACAGATAAGTAAGCCACAGCTCAGAGAGGTTAAATAAATACCTGAAGCTAATAAGTGACATTACTGTAATATGAAATGATCCCAGAGTCCATCTTCTTCGCAAGACACTGTTCACCTTGGAAAAATCATTTCACTTCTTTGGATCTCCATAAAATTGAAGGAGTTGGAATAATATCTTGGCATATCTAAGATATCTGTGGCTCTGGAAGGGAGGTACTTTTCCATTTGAAACATTAGAGACCAACCCTGTACAGAACTGTGGAGCATCTGAAATTTCATCCCACTTGAAAGCCAACAAATAAGCCTGCCACTGTTCCTTACCTCTTGGCAGAAATCATGTGATTCCTGGGTCAGAGACAAAGGGCTTTATTGTTCACAGCACAACAGGCTCAGGAGTTTCATGGTTATATCTGTGCCTCTTGCTCCTCCAGTCCTACAAAGGTGATGTGAAGGGCCCCCAGTGGGTGCTGCACAGACTGGGTTTGGGTTACTGCTGATAAATCAAGTTTAGGAAGCCCCTAGTGTTGTAAGAGGCTGCTTACAAGCCTATTTAGCAAGTCTCCCCAACATTTTCCCCAGAGGAAAAAGACTACTCAGTCAGGAAACAAATCTGCCTTTTTTTTTTAATCTTAGAAGGAGACACTACCACTTTCTTTCAAAGTTGTTTGCTGCACAGACATCCTTGAAAGAACCTTCCAGAACAAAAGCTGATAGCAGATGTGTAGAAATGCCAGAAGGAATCACCTCTGAACAAACTGTGTACTGAAAACTGAATCACTGGGGCCAAGTTAAAGACTTTGATCTTAGGTTCATATCAGACCCAGTCAAGCAAAACTTAACTGAGAGTTTACTCTGTATCAGGCACTAAGTTAAGAATGGTAGATAAAGAGATGGAAGACAAATTAGCACAGGCAAATTATCCCACTGGAAATAAGGCCTGGATAATGTGTAGCTCTTCCCTAGTGGCTCAGTTGGTAAAGAATCTGCCTACATTGCAGAAGACCCGGGTTTGATCTCTGGGTTGGGAAGATCCCCTAGAGGTGGAAATGCCAACCCACTCCAGGACTCTTGCTTGGAGAATTCATGGACAGAGGAGCAGGGCAGGCTATACTTCATGGGATTGCAAAGACTTGGACATGACAGGGCAACTAACTTAATGTGTAGCACAGGTTCATAAGTGAGCAAATAGGCATATTTAAGGTAGCCTTTGGGTTAGAGAAAGTTGACATCTGAGCCAAGTCTTTAGAATTTCCAAGAGTTTGGGACTGTAGAGAGATGAAATGCTAGGTAGAAGGAATAGATTGAGCAAAATGGGTGCTGAAAGATGTTTACTGTTGTTCAGTCACTAAGTCATGTCTGACCTTTTGCAACCCCATGGACTGCAGCACACCAGACTTCTCTGTCTTCCACCATTGCTAGAAGTTTGCTCAAATTCATGTCCATTGAGTTAGTGATGCTATCTAACCATCTCATCTTCTGCCACCTCCTTCTGCCTTCAGTCTTTCCCAGCATCAGGGTCTTTTCCAATGAATCAGTTTTTCACATTGGGTGGCCAAAGTATTGGAAAGATGTTCCTAAACATAAGTTCTGCCTTGTGAAAATGTCAAATATAGAAAAGATGGGCTGCATGCTCTCAGCTAAATCAACAAGGCCTGCGAATGAAGGCTCTTGTACACAAGAATACTTAGATAATTATCCTGAAAAAAAAAAAAAAAACCAGAGAGAGAGGTTGGGGTAGTTGAAGATAATTCTGGATAGTATAAGGAGAATGGATTGCAGAGTTTGATATGGAAGACAAAGAGACCAGTTAAGAGGCTGCTGCTTTTCTCAAAGAAAGGAATGAACTTGAACACTGACAGTTGGGCTAGGGAAAAAAGACACAATGACTCAGTATCCTAGACTCAGTAAATGCACTCTGTTAGGCAAATGGTCCCAGTGACTTGTGAGAAAATGTTGCTATCTCTGATAACAGTAAAATTAGGGGAAAAAACCTTACTACTCCAAGATATCAACTAGTGATTAATCAAAGCAAATAAAGCTTCTGGAGTCAGGAAAACTTGTGTTTAAATCCAAGCTCTAGAAACTCTGTGATTAAAAAATGTTGCTTAATTTCTCTGACCCTAAATTTCCTTAAGTGTAAGAAGGGGGAAGACAGTAACAGTTTTCACATGAAGTTGTTGTAAGTATCAAATGAGGGGCAACATAATATGTATAAAATTCTTGGCATAGTTTCTGGCATATAGTAAATCCCCCAAATATTAGGTTTTTAATTTAAGCCAGGAAACCGCCATTACATGTATACTCTGAAATCCAAAAAACACCAAGATGGCTTTAATATGTAAATCATTTATGATTTTTAAGTTCATCAAACAAGTGTTCTAGGCATCCTAGATCATGTTTAAATGCACTCACATACTATTCCTACTGAATCACTAAAGACACTGCCCAAGGACACACACACTATTTGCGGCTACCTCCAGCGCTACATTTAACAAAATCTCATTTCTATAAAAATGAGACAAACTTCTGTTTCCATGAATTATAATCAGCTTTCCCTCCAGTTAGTGTGAATTAGTAAAGAATAATAACTTACTGAAACCTAAGGTTTTTTCAAGAGAATAAAATAGCTTTTCTATTAACTTGAACTCTCTGTTAACTCTCTAGATATCATTTCAGTCTCATTTTCTTGTAATTCTGTTATTTCACCTGGCAGTGCATGGGCACTGCTAGAACCAAGCTGTTTCAACCAAACAAGCTAGGGTCAAGTTTCCACTCTGCTTGTATAGCTTTGAAGAAATTAAAACCTCTGAACTTCAGTTCCCTGATTACATTCCTCATGTCTGCTTCCCAGAGTCGAAGATTACATGAAGGCACAATGAGTGAGATAATTCCTTTCCATTCCTGTATCTAAACATGTAAAAGAAAAAGAAAAACACAAGTTCCCAGGGTCCTTATGGTTTTGGCTCACAGAGTCCTTGTTTTACTGCACCCATCTGTGGCCTCACTTCCTCCTGAATCAGCTGCCTAATTCTCTTAAAGTTCTAAGTTCAGTTTCATGAAACATGAAATGTATCTAGCTCATGTATGTGGATGAGGTCATTGCATAAAGCCTGACCTTCAACCATGAACTCACTGGTCTTTGGTAAAATACCCACCCTACAGCAAATGTTGTTGATGCTTTTGTTCAGTTACTAAGTCATATCCGACTCTGTGCACAAATACTCACACTAGAAAAATCTTAAAATTTACATGGAACTGAAAACCCCCAGAAATAGCCAAAGCAATTTTGAAGAAAAAGAACAAAGCAGGAGATATAACATTCAGTGATTTCTAATTATCATACAAAACTACGATAATCAAAACAGCATAATACTGGCAGAAAAACATAGATCTATGAACACAATTGAGAGCTCAGAAATAAACCCACACATATGTAGACAATTAATTTACAACAAAGGAGCAAAGAACATACAACGGAGAGAGGATAGTCTTGTCAATAAATGGTGTTGGGAAAACTGGACAGCCACATGTAAGAGAATAAAACTAGACCACTATCTCACACCATGCACAAAAATCAACTCAAAATTGATTGAAGACTTGAAAGTAAGACCTAAAACCAGAAGACTCCTAGAAGAAAACTTAGGTATGTGCTCTTTGACATGAATCTTACCAATATCTTTCTGGATACATCTTCTCAGGCAAGGGAAACAAAAAGTAAAAAATAATCAAATGAGACTACGTCAAACTAAAAAGCTTCTGCACAGCAAAGAAAACCACAACAAAATGAAAAGGCAACCTACTAAATGGGAGAAGATATCTACAAATCACATATCTAATAAGGGATTCATATCCAAAATGTATAAAGAACTCATACAAATCAGCATCAAACATACAAACAACTTGATTTAAAAATGGAAAGAGGATCTGTTAGACATTTATTTTTCCAGGATGATGTACAGATGGCCAAAGACATATGAAGAGATATCCGATATAGCTAATAATTAGGGAAATTCAAGTCAAACTACAATGGAATATTACCTCACACCTGTTAGAATGTTACCAAAAAGACAAGAAATAACAAATGGCAGAGAGTATCTGAGAGAAAGGGAACACTCATACAGTGTTGGTGGGAATGTAAATTTGTGCAGCTACTTCCCATACAGAAAGCCACTGCATCATATGGAACACAGTATGGAGATTTTTCAAAAATCCAGAATAGAACTACTATACAATCCAAGTTATTCCATTTCTGGGTATTTATCCAAAGAATATGAAAACACTAACTCAAAAATATAAAATGCTGGAGAGGATACAGAGAGAAGGGAACCCTCCTACATTGTTGGTGGGAATGTAAATTGGTACAGGCACTATGGAGAACAGTATGGACGTTCCTTAAAAATTAAAAATAAAGCAACCATATGAGCCTGCATCACCACTCCTGAGCATATATCAAGAAGAAAACATGGTCCACAGGACACACGCACCCGACTGTTCACAATAGCCGAAATATGGAAGCAGCCTAAACATCCATCAACAGAGGAATGGATACAGAAGATGTAGCACATATATAAAATGGAATATTACTCAGCAATTAAAAAGAATAAAATAATGCCACTTGCAGCAACATGGATGGGCCTAGAGATTGTCATCCAAGGATGGGCCTAGAGTGACATCAGACAGAGAAGGAGAAATATCATGACATGCTTATATATGGAATCAAAGTGAAATGATGCAGATGAACTTATTTATAAAACCAAAACAGACTCACAGACTTAGAGAACGAACTTATGGTTACTGGGGTGGAAAGATGATGTGAAGGGTTAGTTGTGGAGTATGGGATCAAATTACACACTGCTATATTTAAAATGGATAACCAACAAACACCTACTGTATAGCACATGAAACTCTGCTCAGTGTAACATGGCAGACTGAATGGGAGTAGGGTTTGGGGGAGAATCAATACGTGTAAGGGTTACCCAAGTGGAGCTAGTGGTAGAGAACCCACCAGCCAATGCGGGTGACATAGGAGATGCAGATCCAATCCCTGGGTCAGAAAGATCCCTGGGTCAGGAAGATCCCTGGGTCAGGAAGATCCCTGGGTTGAGAAGATCCCTGGGTTGGGAAGATCCCTTGGAGGATGTCATGGGAACCCATTCCAGTATTCTTGCCTGGAGAATCCCCATAGACAGAAGAGCCTGGTGGGCTACAGTCCATAGGGTTGCAAAGAGTCAGACATGACTGAGCACACACGCATGCAGATACATGTATATGTACGGCTGAGTCCCTTTGCTGTCCACCTGAAACCATCAGAACATTGTTAATCAACTATACTCCAATATAAAATAAAAAGTTTAAAATAGAATATATATGTATACATATACCATGAACTCCTGTGTTTACTACAACATTGTACATTAGCCAAGATGTGGAAACAACTTAAGTGCCCCTCACTGTATGAATGGATAAAAATGTGTGTGTGTATATATATCTGAATACTGCTTCTGCTAAGTCACTTCAGTCGTGCCCAACTCTGGGCAACCACACAGATGGCAGCCCACCAGGCTCCCTGTCCCAGGGATTCTCCAGGCAAGAACACTGGAGTGGGTTGCCATAGCCTTCTCCAATGGATGAAAGTGAAAAGTGAAAGTGAAGTCGTTCAGTCATATCCGACTCTTAGTGACCCCATGGACTGCAGCCCACCAGGCTCCTCCATCCATGGGATTTTCCAGGCAAGAGTGCTGGAGTGGGGTGCTCAGCCATAACAAAAGATGAAAGCTTGCCACTTGTTACAACATAGATGGACTTTGAGGGTACTATGCTAAGTGAAATAAGTCAGATGGATAGAGACAAATGCCATATGATTTCACTCATATGTGGAATATGGAAAAGAAAAGAAATATGTATTAACAAACCAAACCAAACCAAATAAAAACAAACACACAAAAGAAGAGAAGAAAGTAGTGGTGACCAGAAGGGAAGGGGAGTGGGGTCAGTAGGGAAAAGAGGTGGACAATATGGTGACAGGTGGAAACTGAACTATTAAAGGTGAGCATGCTATAGAGTATTGTGCGTGCTTGCTAAGAAATTCACTTTTGTCATGTTCGACTCTTTGTGACCCTATGGACTGTAGCCCTACAGAATTCTAAACATAATATGGCACACATGAAATTTACATAGTTGGACAAACCACCAAAAAAAAAAAAAAACACTAAGTAGGAGTCCCTGATGATTAAACAAAAATGAAGTGCTAGGAATGGCTTCCTTCCTTCGCCATACCCTGCACCTCCATGTCTGACTGGGACAATATGAAGTTTGGGCTGCTTCCCTTCATAAAAGCTTATAATTAAACATACCCAGGCTTATAGTACTATTTTCCCTCTATTTTCTAGCTTCAAGTTATTTCCTTAAGATAAAGTCCCAGAAACAAATTTACTGGGTAAATCTGGATATGGATCAATTTTCATGACTTTTAGAATGAATTGCCAATGTCCAACACCATGGGCAGGACATACATGAATATTCCAGTTTTATTATGTCTTTGCTTATATCATACATTATATTTTCAGTTTCTTTTCATCTCCCTTACTCATCATCATACACCTCTAAGTATTAAAACACTTTACTGTGTCTGTTTATCAAACATGCCTACAAATAACAGGGCAGAATCGAAAGTTGCTGGTGGACACTAAACTGCAAGTGATTATTCTAGAGAATGATTTGAGTCTCCAGTTAAAAATAAGGAAGAGGAAAAAAATCTCATAAAGTACATCTTATTTTTCAATTCTTTCCACCAGGACAAGCCTGAATAGACTGCACACAGTTTCAAACTTAGTTATTCCAGCCCTTTAGCTCCAAGTAGGGATTTGACAAAATTTTATGGAGTGTTATTCTATATTGCATAGTGCAAGTTCCGGCATTTATCTAGAATGAAGGAGGCAGAATTGGAGGAAGCAGGAGCCCTGTTAGAATTTCAAGACAGGCACAGTTTGTTCGGGAAACTGTCAGGCTGCTTCTTTGAGAAGCTCTGTGTAACCTGATAATTAGCTTATGGCTGAACTGTTCAGATTCATGATGAGTTTTACCAGGTCCCTCTCTTCTCCAAGTTCTACTAAAGATGATTGATTCCAGTTATAAAGTCTGAACCACTAAGAGTCTCTCCAGCTTTGATATGTAATTCATACAAAAATATTACTTGAAAATTAAATATAAGATGAAAGTACAGGTACCCCCTTGAGACAGATGACTAACGCTAACTTATTTTATGGCTGTTTCAAAAGCTTGATGCATAGAATGTGCCAGATTTCTAAATCAAGCATCTGAAAATATTCCTCTCACTGTATTCTTAACTACATACTTGTCTAAACCTCCATCATATCTTGGGTTACTACAGTAACAGCATCCTCGCTGGAATATCTGCCTCCACCCTAATTCTAGTAACCAGAGTGATTTTTAGATTAACACTTGGTTTGTTTGGGGCAGTTTTATGTTCACAGCAACATTTAAAAGAGGTTATACAGATTTTCCATAACCACCACCTCCATGCATGCCTGCTGCTGCTAAGTCGCTTCAGTCGTGTCCGACTTTGTGCAACCCCATAGATGGCAGCCCACCAGGCTCCACCATCCCTGGGATTCTCCAGACAAGAACACTGGAGTGGGTTGCCATTTCCTTCTCCAATGTATGAAAGTGAAAAGTGAAAGTGAAGTCACTAAGTCGTGTCCAACTCTCAGCAACCCCATGGACTGCAGACCACCAGGCTCCTCCATCCATGGGGTTTTCCAGGCAAGAGTACTGGAGAGGGGTGCCACTTTAGCTTTTCCCATAATTAACATCCCCCACCTGTGGCTCAGATGGTAAACAATCTGCCTGCAATGTGGGAGATCTGGGTTTGATCCCTGGGTCTGGAAGACCCACTGGAGAAGGGAACGGTTACCCACTCCAGCATTCTTGCTTGGAGAATTCCATGGACAGAAGACTGGCGGGCTACAGTTCACAGAGTCACAAAGAGTCAGACACAACTGAGCAACTAACACTAACATTTTCACCAAAGTAGTATATTTATTACAATTAATGAACCTGTTTTGACACAAATAATCACCCAAAGCCCACACTTTACATTATAGTTCACTCCTGGTTTGTACATTCTGTGGGTTTGGACAAGTCTACAATATCTATTCCTCAGACTTCTCAAGAACAAATATAACGCAATGCTTCAGTGGGAGTTTTATAAGTAACTCAAGGACATAGAACAAGCCGTTTATTCAAATAAGAAGGCTGGTTTTGAACATGCATTAATAAGAACTCAAGGAATATATTCTTGAGCTCTTTCTGAGGAATATATTAAAGGATGGGCTCTAAGAAGCTAAAGATTGGGAGAAATTTTAATTTATTACAATAAAGACATAAACTCTTTTACTATGGGTTTTCCTGGTGGCTCATATGGTAAAGAATCCACCTGCAATGCAGAAGACCTGGGTTTGACACCTGGGTTGGAAAGATTCCCTGGAGAAGGGAATGGAAACCCAGAGGAGCCTGGTGAGCTACAGTCCATGGAGTCTCAAAGAGTCAGACATAACTAACAACTATACTTTTTTTTTTCTTTTTCTTTTCTTTTACTATAACTGGACAAGTTGATACTAAAATCCATATGGAGAAAGTAAACATGTAGTAATAGTTATAACAATATTGTAAAAGAAAGACCATGTGGAGGGAGATCTAGTCTTTTTCCTAAGTTTTTTTTTTTTTATTTTTTTTTTAACTTTATTTTTAATTGGAGGATAATTGCCTTACAATATTGTGTTGGCTTCTGCCATGCAACAATGTGAATCAGCCATAAGTATCCATTTGTCTACTCTTTCTTGAGTCTCTCCCCCACTACCCACCCAATCTTACGCCTCTAGGTTGTAACAGAACACCAGACTGAGCTCCTTGTATTATAGGGCAACTTCCCTATAATTCCCATTATAGATAGCAATTCCCATTAGCTATATATTGTGTGTATGGTAATGTATACGTGTCAATGCTACTCTCTAAATTTATTCTACCCTCTCCATCCCCTACTGTGTTGAAAAGTTACTCTTTATATCTGCTTTTCTATTTCTGTCTTGTAAATAGGTTCATTAGCACCATTTTTTCTAGATTATATATATATATATATATATATATATATATACACACACACACACACATACACACACAGATGTGTGTGTTAATATATGATATTTGTTTTTCTTTTTCTGACTTTCTTCACTCTGTATAACTGGCTCTAGGTTCATCCACCTCACTAGAACAGACTCATATGCGTTCCTTTTTGTGTCTGAGTAATATTCCATCATTCACATGTACTGTAAATTGATACAGCCTCTATGGAGCAAAGTATGGAGACTCCTTAAAGAACTAGGAATAAAACTACCATATGACCCCACTACTGGGCATATACGCTGAGAAAACCATAACTGAAAAAGACGTATGTACCCACAATGTTCATAGCAGCACTATTTACAATAGCTAGGACATGGAAGCCCTATTCGTGTGATCTGTACTAATCACTGCCGTATTACTGCTTCTCTCACTTCTTGTATTAGCGGCTGGTATTACAATAAACCTTAATGTCCATTGACAGATGAATGGATAAAGAAGTTGTGGGACAACTGAAACATACAGCCATGCCTACCAACACATACTAATGTATGAATAGGCAGAATGCCAATGGAATGAAACAAGTCTAGAAACACATTGAATTATATATGAAAAGTTAATATATAAAAAGGTAGTATCTCATATTAATGGGGAAAGAAGTTTTTAATAGATTGTTTTGAGATAACTGAATATCCTTTTGAAAAGTATAAATTATATCATTTTCTCACATCATATGTAAGAGTAAATTCCTATTAGGACAAACAAATGTACCAAATATACAACTATCCAAGTATTAGAAGAAAATTCTTTTATAACCTGAATATAAGGAAAGGCTGTCCATGACATTAAATCCATCACTATTTTTTTAAAGATAAATTTGCTATTAAAATATTTTAAATGCGAAAAATCATGGTAAATAAAATAAAGTCATAAGAAAATGAATGGATTGGGAGAAAAAAATTGTAATATATATTCTAGATGACTAGTAACACTGAAACATAAAGACTTTGTTTCTTTTTAATGTAATCATTACATATAAAGACTTTATTTTTAATTGTGAAGTGAAAAACCAAAAACTGCAAGATACATTAAAAAGCCCCCAAAATATATTACATGGCTTTTAAAAGATGCTTGCTCCTTGGAATAAAAGCTATGACAAACATAGACAGCATATTAAAAAGCAGAAATGTTACTTTGTCAACAAAGGTCCGTGTAGTCAAAGATATGGTTTTTCCAGTAGTCATGTATGGATGTAAGAGTTGGACCATGAAGAAGGTTAAGCACCACAGAATTGATTCTTTTGAACTATGATGCTGGAGAAGACTCTTGAGAGTCCCTTGGACTGCAAGAAGATCAAATCAGTCAGTCCTAAAGGAAATCAACCCTGAATATTCATTGGAAGGACTATGCTGAAGCTGAAGCTCCAATACTTTGGCCACCTGATGTGAAGAAGTGACTCATTAGAAAAGAGCCTGATACTGGGAAAGAGTGAAGACAGGAGGAGAAAGGGACGACAGAGGGTGAGATGATTGGATGGCATCACTGACTCGATGGACATGAGTCTGAGCAAGCTCTGGAAGTGGTGATGGACAAGGAAGCTTGGTGTGCTGCAACCCCATGGGGCTGAGAGTCAAACATGACTGAGCAACTGACCTGAACTGAAACATATGAAAAAGTATTCAATATCTTTTATAGTATAAGAAGTGCAAATTAAAATCTACAAGAAAATATCATTTCTAACCAATTAGATTGGCAAGACATTCAAAAGCTTGATAAAAATCCACTCTCAAAAACTGTAGAAAAAGAGTTGACAATACAATGTTGATGAAAATAAAAATTGATGTAACAGTGGAGAGAAAATTAGCAATATCTAACACAACTACATATTCATTTACTTTTTTATCACAAGATCCACTAAGAATTTTCGTCTTAACCTAAAAATCTTCTAAGGATTTATATGATGATAAATGTCGAACATTATGAAAATAAATTTGCATTTGGCCATTATTTTGGCTTCCCTGGTGGCTCAGGGGAAAAGAATCCATCTGCCAAGTAGGAGTCACAGATCTGATCTCTGGGTCAGGAAGATCTCCTGGAGAGGAAATGGCCACCCACTCCAGTATTCTTGCCTGGAGAATCCCATGGACAGAGAAACCTGGTAGGCTACAGTCCATGGGGTTGCAAAGAGTCAGACATAACTGAGGGACTGAGCACACACACGGCTATTATTGGCAATATCATTCGTAATTTCAAGATGTTAGAACTAACCTAAATGCTCATGTATGGGATACTGATTAAATACATTGCTCCATTTACAGGACCGAAGGCTCAGTTCAGTTCAGTCGCTCAGTCGCGTCCAACTCTGCGACCCCATGAACCACAGCATGCCAGGCCTCCCTGTCCATCATCAACTCCCCGGAGTTCACTCAGACTCATGTCCATCGAGTCCGTGATGCCATCCAGCCATCTCATCCTCTGTCGTCCCCTTCTCCTCCTGCCCCCAGTCCCTTCCAGCATCAGAGTCTTTTTCAATGAGTCAACTCTTCGCATGAGGTGGCCAAAGTACTGGAGTTTCAGCTTCAGCATCATTCCTTCCAAAGAAATCTCAGGGCTGATCTCCTTCAGAATGGACTGGTTGGATCTCCTTTCAGTCCAGCTGTAAAGATGAGTAAGGAAGGAATCTATGAACTGATATGAAGTGACTTCTAGGATATATTCTTAAGTGAAAAAGCACAACATATGTATAATGTGATAACTTTAGGGTAAAAAGACGGTAAAATAAAATAAGATCACATATCTGCTTACTGTTGCAAGATGAAATATAGGAAGAATAAACAAACAAATAAATAAACAAAAACCCAAAAAGCAAATTGGTTATCTGCAGGAGATGAAAGAAAAACTAAGTGGAAGAGTTTAATGCTCTACAGATTAAAACATATATACAGCAAAATCAACAAGGTTGGAATGAAAGAAAAAATCTAAAAATGTGAACATAAGCAAATGAATCCTGCTGTATTTCAAATAAATAATATAATACACAGAAATGACATCTCTGATATGAAAAATGGGAGAGGGAGATTGTTTTCTTCATTTATAAATGATAGCCCCAATAATTTTCACAAAGAATTTATGTCCCTCCTGATCCCTACCATTCATATGTTAAAAGCATACTAGAGGTAGACGCTGTTTGTGTGTGTGTGTCTGTGCCCATGTGTATGTGTGCCCCTACATATCTGATGGAATAATGAGTGGATTAAACCACAGAAGTCCTAAATTCAAATCCCCACTAATGATGAACTACTGGAAAGAGAAAACAACAAAAACAAATCCCCTTCAAAATCATATAAAAAGAATAACTACCTAAGAATAAACTTAACTAAGGAGATTAAAGATCTATATTTTGAAAACTATAAAATATTGATAAAAGAAATTAAAGATAATATGAAGAAATAGAAAGTTACCTTGTGTTCATAGATTGGGAGAATTAATATTGCTAAAATATCCATACTACACAAAGCAATCTACAAACAGATTTAATGCAATCCCTATCAAAATACTCATGACATTTTTCATAGAATGAAAGCAAACTATCTGGCAGTTTACATGGAAACATGAAAGGCCTTGAATAGCCAAAGCAATCTTGAGGAAAAAGAACAATGTTAGAGGTATCACACTTCCTGACTTTAGACTATACTACAAATCTATAGTAGTCAAATCTCAGATGTGGCATTTTGTGATAGTAACTCTCATTTTGTCATATGTAAAATGTAGTGATTAAGCAATCACAGGGAAGATGATACTGAGGATTCAAGGAGATAATGTGGTTCAGAGCACAGACTGTAAAATCCTATTTCTGGGTTCAAATCTCAGCTTGATCTCATTTTAACTTTGGAATCTTGGACACAGTATTTAACTTCTTTGAGTCTAAGTTTCCTCTTCTATAAAACTGAAGAAATAGTCATATCTGCACCTGAACTTTCTAGTAAGGACTAGATGAGTGAAAAAAAAAAGTGAAAATGTTAGTTGTTCAGTCGTGTCCAACTCTATGTGAACCCATAGACTGAAGCCCACCAGGCTCCTCTGTCCATGGAATTCTCCAGTCAAGAATACTGGAGTGGGTAGCCATTCTCTTCTCGAGGGCGTCTTCCCGACCCAGGAGTGGAACCTGGGTCTCCCGCATTGCAGGAAGATTCTTTTCCTAAGTAAGTGTATTCATTCAAATAAACAAGGTCATACATGTAACAGATCTCACTGGAATGTAAGTGCCACAAAAGGGAAGGGTCTTTTTCATTTTATTTGCTGCTTTACTTTCAGTTCTAGACCCTGCCTGGCACCCATCCAGTCCTTACCACACATCTATGAAACGAATGAATAAAAGCCTTTTCCTGGCCCCAAATACATAAAAATTATGGAAATATTAGTTGTGTTGACATTTTCTTTGTAATCCTGAACATCCTCATTATTATAAATGTAGTAAAGAAGCTTGGGATTCAAAAATAAGTGGGAAAATACAGACAATCTCTTTTACTTTCATCATACAATGCTGAATTTCATTGCATAATGTAAGTAACCTGGGAGAAAAGATGGTTTGATGGTAGGAAAGAGTCCATGCAGCCCTCTCTTGATTGGTGTGTCTACAGTGGTAACTGTGGGGCTTCCCATTCCCTACTCTCTGATAGCTTGAAGAGGGAAAAGAAAAGAAAAAGGGCATCCAAAAGCTAAAAATACTCAGTCTTAAACTACAAAAAAGAGATAGGAGCTCTGAGTATCAGTAATTGATTCCTTTGAAGTTTTATGTTAGGGGAAACTCAGGCCCCTAACAGAAGCTCGTGATCTCATTAGGAGAAAAAGTAAATCTTTTCAACATAAGTCTTCTCACAGCTTAATAACAGGTTTCAGTTCTCCTTGAGAAAAAAAAGCTTCACTAGATTACACCCTAGAGCCATATTTCTTATAAACTCTGTCATCTAAACTTCTGGACTGAGCGATGAAATAGTCTTGGGAAAAAAGGGACTTTATAGTTGGAAAAGGAAACCCAATCCTTCAATGAAACCCAGTCTATCAGCTGGTCATTGTCATGCCAGCATTTAAATCAGGGAGGATTTTGTTTTGGCTCTGCTTAGTTAATAAATTATTTATTATGGAAATGAGAAATTTTGCAGTGGAATAAGAAAAGCATGGTTTAAAATGGCAAGTGGAGGTCAGTGTCATCAGGATCAATGTGGATTTAGATATTCTCTAATGAAAAGTTTTCATCCAAAGCTTACGAATTTTGTCTAGAAAGAACCCAGGTCTAGATCCAGCTCTGATGTTAATTGACTGGTTAACGTTGGGCAGGTTGCTTTCCTTCTGGACAAGTTTCCTCATTTTTAAAATGCCAGGGGGACAAAGAAGGCAAATTCAAATAAATATTTTTAAAGCTCCTTTCCTTTAAAGCTTCATTGTGTACCTTTTGCGATGTATAAGCTTTTCTTTCCAGCCAGAACAAAACATTTTTTTTTAAATGCATCTATTCAGATGGAAATTTTTCACGTTGGTGAGATTCAAAGGTCTGTTACTGAAAAGTTAGCATCCCCCTCCCCAAAATATAATTTCTCAGACCAATAATCTGTTCAGTGATAGAACAGCGAAGTAAGGAAAGAGTCAGTCCTTCCCTCTCTAGGTTTCCTCTTAACTGACCACTGAAAAATACACGCAGCCTAAAAGTTGAGGGTTAGTTTTTATTCAGTGGGAATGTTAGGACTGGAGGTCAGGACAGTATCTCAAGTGACCCCAAGAAAACTCCTAGGAGGCAGGGAAGGAGCTAGGCTATACACAAGTTTGCAGCAAGGGGCAGGTAATCTGAATATGAAAAGATTACTGCTAATTAAGAGAAAACTAAATCTCTCACATGAAGAGACTTAATGATATTCTATGTATGGGGAAATGCAAGCCTCTAGGCTTGCTGAAATTTTTCTTTCATACCCACCTAACTGTCTGGGGCCAATCCTGCTTTCTTTTTGTTTACACACTAATTTCTCATTCACCATAAAAGATGACAGATGTGGTGAATGGCAGCTTCTCATATCCCCCAGCTCCTTGGCACTTAAGAGGAGGAAGTAGCTGATGGCTTCCAGATAGCTGGCTTTGTTTCACCTGGGCTCAGAAATTTGTGTTTGGAATAGACTTGTTTACAAGTAGAGTGTAGAGCAGACAATATTGCATTTCCCATACCACATCAAGTTTTCCTCCCTTTCACAGTCTCCTTTCAAGGTGGGGAGGGTCACTGACATTGACCACATTTGCCCACAGCTCAGGCAGTGGCTCTTTTCGGGGTGAGGTTACCATTCCTCCTGCCTCTGCCCTGACAATGACTGGTATGAAGCCGACTTCTGTCTCAGTCCATGCAGCAATATGGGAACTGCATTTGGGCTCTGGACCCAAGTGGACATCTCATTACCCTTGTATGAAGGACTGCATGTTCCAATGTACAGAAGGGGAATCCACATCAATCCCAGGAAAACTCCTATTTTCCACTTTAGCTTTTTCCAGACACTCAAACATTTATGGGCTTTCTTGTATCACCAATCATCAATATAGATGGTTTCTGATACCTACTGCTGCTGCTGCTAAGTCACTTCAGTCGTGTCCAACTCCGTGCTACCCCATAGACAGCAGCCCACCAGGCTCCCCCGTCCCTGGGATTCTCTAGGCAAGAACACTGGAGTGGGTTGCCATTTCCTTCTCTAATGCATGAAAGTGAAAAGTGAAAGTGAAGTCGCTCAGTCATGTTCAACTCCCAGCGACCCCATGGACTGCAGCCCACCAGGCACCTCCATCCATGGGGTTTTCCAGGCAAGAGGACTGGAGTGGGGCTGATACCTACGAGTTTCCCTTGATTGTACTCTGCCTCTGCTAGCACCTTGGAGGAGAGAAAAGATGAGCTATTGGCTGACCCTCCAAGCACTGATCATGAGAAAACCCCAAAGCTTCCTCTCACGCGCTCTAAACTCAACAGCCTTTAGCCACCTTAAGATTCTTGGCCAAGAAAAATGGGCAACATCCTGGTCAGGAAGCCAGGCGATAAGACTCCAATTCTTAAGCCCACCACTTAGTATATGTGAGAAAATGGACAGGATGGAATGCTATAAGTTATTTTTGTCTGGTTTCAAGAATGACTAAGTCTATGTCTGTCTGTTGACAGAGCCAGATACACAGAATGAAGTAAGTCAGAAAGAGAAAAACAAATATTGCATATTAACATATATATATGGAATCTAGAAAAATGGTACTTATGAACCTATCTGCAGGGGAAAAATAGAGACTCGGGTATAAGGCATACAGAACAGACTTTGGACACAGCAGGGGAGGGAGAACATGATTATGGACAAATTGAGAGAGTAGCCCTGAAATAGACACATTACCAAATGTAAAATAGATAGCTACTGGGAAGTTGCTATATAACACCAAGAGCTCAACCCGGAGCTCTATGACAACATGGAGGGGTGGGATGGGGTGGGAGGAGGAGGGAAGCTCAAGAGGAGGGAACACATGTACACCTATGCTGATTCATGTTGATGTATGGCAGAAACCAACACAACATTGTATAGAAGTTATCCTCCAACGAAAACTAAATAAATTTAGTTTTAAAAAAGCATAACTGGGTCTGAAAACAACAATCTGAATTCTCTATAATCTGTAGGGCATTTCTCTGAGTTTGTTTGGGAGGACTAAAAAGAATAAAGGTAATTATTTCCAAGGCTGAAGTTCTACTTGTGGCAAAGAGCTGTTTTAATAATTAAGCTACTTTCATTATTAAAAACAACCCTTCCCTTGAGATCTACAGTTAGAAATAAAAAGAAAAAAATTCTTAGCAAACCCTAAATCATTTAAATTATTGGTGAAAATTAAAGTAGTTCTACACCTCCCTTTTTAATACAAATTTATTTATTTTAATTGGAGGCTAATTACTTTACAATATTGTATTGGTTTTGCCATACATTGACATGAATTCGCCACAGGTGTACATGTGTTCCCCATCCTGAAACCCCCTCCCACCTCCCTCCCCATCCCATCCCTCTGGGTCATCCAAGTGCTCCAGCCCCGAGCACCCTGTATCAAGCATCAAACCTGGACTGGCAATTCATTTCACATATGATAATATACATATTTCAATGCCATTCTCCTAAAGCATCCCACCCTCACCCTCTCCCAGAGTCCAAAAGACTGTTCTATACATCTGTGTCTCTTTTGCTGTCTCACATACAGGGTTATCATTACCATCTTTCTAAATTCCATATATATGCATTAGTATACTGTATTGGTGTTTTTCTTTCTGGCTTACTTCACTCTGTATAAGAGGCTCTTGTTTCATCCATCTCATTAGAACTGATTCAAATGTATTCTTTTTAATGGCTGAGTAATATTCCATTGTGTATATGTACCACAGCTTTCTTATCTATTCATCTGCTGATGGACATCTAGGTCGCTTCCCTGTCCTGGCTATTATAAACAGTGCTGCGATGAACATTGGGGTACACGTCTCTTTCAATTCTGGTTTCCTTCAGTTCAGTCGCTTGGTCATGTCCGACTCTTTGTGACCCTATGAATCACAGCACACCAGGCCTCCCTGTCCATCACCAACACCCAGAGTTCACTCAAAGTCATGTCCGTCGAGTCAGTGATGCCATCCAGCCATCTCATCCTCTGTCATCCCCTTCTCCTTCTGCCCCCAATCCCTCCCAGCATCAGAGTCTTTTCCAATGAGTCAACTCTTTGCATCAGGTGGCCAAAATATTGGAGTTTCAGCTTCAACATCAGTCTCTCCAATGAACACCCAGGACTGATCTCTTTTAGGATGGACTGGTTGGATCTCCTTGCAGTCCAAGGGACTTGCAAGAGCCTTCTCCGACATCACAGTTCAAAAGCATCAATTCTTCGGTGCTCAGCTTTTTCACAGTCCAGCTCTCACATCCATACATGACTATTGGAAAAACCATAGCCTTGACTAGATGGACATTTGTTGGCAAAGTAATGTCTCTGTTTTTCAATATGCTATCTAGGTATGTCATAACTTCCCTTCCAAGTAGTAAGCATCTTTTAATTTCATGGCTGCAATCACCATCTGCAGTGATTTTGGAGCCTGAAGAAATAAAGTCTGACACTTTTCCCACTGTTTCCCCATCTATCTGCCATGAAGTGATGGGACCAGATGCCATGATCTTACTTTTCTGAATGTTGAGCTTTAAGCCAACTTCTTCACTCTCCTCTTTTACTTTCATCAAGAGGCTTTTTAGTTTCTCTTCACTTTCTGCCTTCTTCCTTACACTCTCTTAATTAACAGGAAAACAAGAAGCAAGTCAGCTATGAGCTGGATTTTTACTCTAATTCAATTTTAAACAGAAAAATACATATTTGTTGCTATTAATTCTAAAAGAAATACACATAAATCCTAGGTATATGTGCAACACTTGTAGAATAATACTTCCATAGATACATTATGGACATCTAATCAATATCTTTCTCTTCTCATCATGTCCATGAATTCTTATGTGACAGGATGTGGATTTACTTGATGGAAGGGTAGATTCTTATGAAAATAAATGTGGTGTATTATCCAGGTGAGTGTCCAAAAGACATGTGAGTTCCTGTATCACTTTGCCCTCAGTGTTAATTCCATTTATGACTAAGTTCCCCCATTACTAAGGCAGGATGTTATATATTCTATAATCACTGTGCTGTTCTAAATTGTGAATCAAATATTGTCTCCCTGCAACTTGGAACCCATGGTTTGAGATCTGCTCTTTAGATTTGCGAAGATCAGCTTCTACTTCTTCAAATGATGACTCTTCAGTTAGTACTGGGTCAGGAAGATCCCCTGCAGAAGGAAATAGCAACCCACTCCTGTATTCTTGCCTGGAGAATTCTATGGACAGAGGAACCTGGCAGGCTACAGTTCATGGGACTGCAGAGAGTTGAAAGTGACTGAGCAACTAAATAACATATTTCTTCTTTGGCAAGATAAACCTTCTCAGATCTTTAAACTGCTTCGTAAAAACTCTTAATTCAAGTATATTGTCTTGTACGACTATCTTTTAAATGTGTTCTGAAAGTGAAAGTCTTTCAGTCATGTCTGACTCTTTGCAACCCCATGGACTGTAGCCCACCAATCTCCTCTGTCCATGGAATTCTCCAGGCAAAAATACTAGAGTGGGTAGCCTTTCCATTTCCAGGGGATCTTCCCAACCCAGGGATCAAATCTGGATCTCTTCCACTGCAGGCAGATTCTTTATTATCTGAACCACCAGAGAAGCCCAAGAATACTGGAGTATACCCAATGCCTTCTCCAGGGGATCTTCTCGACTCAGGAATTGAGCCGGGATCTCCTGCACCGCAGGTGGATTCTTTACCAGCTGAGCTATCAGGGAAGCTGAAATGTGTTAGTTGTTCAGTGGCCTTTCTCTTCTGGTTTCAGTAATAAATTAGTATTTAAATTCCTGATTCCCACTACCTGATATTTTAGTTCCTTTAACTGTTTGCTGTCTGTTTCTTCCACTAGGATATAAGTGTCAAATAAAAGCAAATATTTGTTTTGTCCCTTTCTATATGCAAGGAGATCCAACCAGTCCATTCTGAAGATCAGCCCTGGGATTTCCTTGGAAAGAATGATGCTAAAGCTGAAACTCCAGTACTTTGGCCACCTCATGCGAAGAGTTGACTCATTGGAAAAGACTCTGATGCTGGGAGGGATTGGGGGCAGGAGGAGAAGGGGACGACAGAGGATGAGATGGCTGGATGGTATCACTGACTTGATGGACATGAGTCTGAGTGAACTCTGGGAGTTGGTGATGGACAGGGAGGCCTGGCGTGCTGCAATTCATGGGATCCCAAAGAGTCAGACACGACTGAGTGACTGAACTGAACTGATACTTACTCTTTAGAATAACGCTGTCCCATAGAAGGTGTACAATGAATATTTACTGTATAAAATTGAATAAATAACTGACTGTTTCATTTATTTTAAAAAATAAATACATTAATGTAAAAATAAGAAAGCCACAAATCACCCACAATGAACATTTAGTAACAAAGTAATGATCCACCTGAGTTGTCAGGGTTATGCCGGAACGAACCAGCAAGAGGGCGGGAGAGGAGAGGTGCATTTCAGAGAAAGCAGAACATGAAAGGGGCTGTGATGGAGGAAGTGCTAAGACAGACTGTCTGGAGAGTGTAAGGGAAGGAAGATGCCAGATCAAGGGGAGAGGTAGGCAGGGCTTCGAACATGCTGAAAAAGTCAATTGTGTACTCCTTGTGAAAGAGCTTTGTCTTTATCCCTTGAGCCCCTATATGCCATTGAAGAGTTCTTTGAAGGGGTGTTTGGGCAAATTTGCATAAAAATCATTCTATATGTTAGAGAACTAACTGGAGACCCTGCTACTGTCTATAAATCTTTAAGGACCTAGGAATGCAGCAGCCCGATCACACAAGCCTCAGATGTCTTTTATCAAGGCTGGGTGGTTTGAGCTACTTTAAAGCCACCTAATGATCTCTTATAACTTATCTGTCTGTGTGAGTCCCTCTCCCTGCCTAACAGAGCTGTCCTTCCCCTGTGCTTTGCAGAGCGCTCTCACACTGGGGACTGTACCGGGTGAGTGTGGACCCTCTGTACCCAGCGGTACTGGCATGGCTGGCTACTCTACTGAGTCATCTCCAGGCCACCAGGTCAGGGCACACCCTCACTTCACCAAGTCTGACTCCATAAGCCAGTTAGACTGCTAATAGTGATGGCAACAGTAACTGACACTGTAATAGAAAGCTTAGGGTTTGATCCTCATAGGCAACTTGCAGCACAGATATCACCAGCGACTCTTCTTATGGATGAATCAAGCAAGGATCAGAGCACTGGAGAAATGTGTTCAGTGTTACAAGTTGAGGACAGAGCAGAAAAGGGATTCATACCTGGGTCTTCTGGATTCAAACTGTATGCTTTTTTTCATGTATCCTAGTTTTTCTGTGACTGAGTAGAAGGTTCTGGAGAGAAAGGATTCCTGTTAACTTCACTGAGAGTTGCTGTACTCATAGCCCCACTGCGAGGCTGTGTTCTCATGTGTAAACTTGGGTTAGTAATGGCTAATCCTTACTAAGCATGATCTTGCCAGGCTGCTGTGCTAAGTCCCTTCCACGTTCTAGTCCTTACTTCCCATAACCTGACACCAAACACATTATCATTCTTTCCATTAGTCAGGTGGAAAACCTGAAGCACAGAGCGGGAAAGTGACACTGTCAAGTCAGTGCTCATCCATTCTGTCCCCTTACTTCCCACCATGCCTGGCTGAGAGAATCAAATGCATTTAAATTTTGCTCTTTACTAGAAATTTCTATATTATTCTTTTGTGGAAATCCAAGTGTTTCTGCAGTTACAAAATGCCCCAATCTGAAGATTATCCATCAGAGGCTAATACATTTGAGAATATCATTTCTTACTTGAGCTTCCCTGGTGGCTCAAGAATCTGCCTGCAATGCAGGAAATCTCGGTTCAACCTCTGGGTTGGGAAGGTTCCCGGAGAAGGAAATGACAATCTACTCCAGTATTCTTGCCTGGGAAATTCCATGGACAGAGGACAAAGGAGCCTGGTGAGCTACAGTCCAATGGATCACGGGAGTCGGATATCACTTAGCGGCTAAATCACCACCATTTTTTAGTTAGATGAATATTAAATGACTGTATTCCAGGAGTGTGACATGGAGAGTGACACAATGCTAGGATGGAGGAAACCTCGGCCCTTGTCTCTATTCAGCCACTAAGTCACTGCATAACCTTGAACAGGTCATGCAGCACATTTGGGTGTGCTGATTTCCACTGTAATAAATTCATGAGTTTATTGATCACCTCTTCATTTTCATTCAGCAGTGGTGAAATAGATGATTTATATTCAGTGATAAAGCTGCAAAATACCATTGAAATGACCTGATCCAATCCATTGTTTTATTGATTCAGGAACTGGGATTGAGGATGGGGAAATGACTTATTCAAAATTATCAAATCAGGGTCAGAATCAAGACAACAATTTTTGTCTCCTTATTCCTAGCTAAATATTTCCTCCTCTAATGCACACTGGCTTGCTTTCCCTATAAAAATCACAGATACTAGCAAAACTCTAGGGTGCTTTCAGAAATTTTTATTAAGGTTTAAAGAGTCATCAATATCAATATTTACACCACATATTATTCACTAATAAGCATTGCTAAATGAGTCCAAATATTGTGACAATTGATGAAATAATGTCGGTTCGGTACATGTTGACCAATGCATAATGCCGTATATCCTTCATTATAGTATCATGTAGAATGGTTTCACTGCTCTTAAAATTCTTTGTGTCCCACCTGTTCACCTCTCCATCCACTGGAACCCCTGGTAACCCCTGATCTTTTTATTATTTCTATAGTTTCACCTTTTCAGAAATCATATAGTTGAAGTCATATGATATGTAGCCTTTGCAGATTGGCTTTTATTTTTCTTTGCAATATCATTTAAGGCTATTCTATATCTTTTCATAGCTTGGTAGTTTATTTCCTTAAATTTCTGAATAATAGCCCATTATACAAATGCAACAGAGTTTGTTTATCCACTAACCTATTGAAGGGCAATTTGTTGCTTCTAGTTTTTAGCAGATACGAATAAAACTACTACAAACACTTGTGTTCAGGTTTTTATGTGGACATATGTTTTCAGCTCATTTGAGTAACACTGGGTAGTGTGACTGCTGGGTCATATGGTAAGACTATGTTTAGCTGTCTAAGAAACTGTCGAACTGTCTTCCACATTGGCTGAACCATTTTGAGCATTTCTATCAGCAATGAATGAGAATTTCTGATGCTCCATATCTTTGCCAGCATTTGGTGTTGTCACTGTTCTGAGTTTAGTTGCGCCACTGCATTTTTCACTAAGAGAAATTACCTTGTTGATCTATTTGTTTATGGATTTGATAGCCGTCTTAACAGTTGTCTTCAACCTACCATTAGGTCAAAAGCACAGATTTTGCCTCTCTTGTGAACTGATGCATTTGTACACAGAGCTAGGGAAAAAGGAGCACTTGGTTCACAGTGGGCATGTAGTAAATGCATAGCGAAAGAATGACTAAGTGGATGAGTTTGCTTTATGAATTGTGAAGGAGGTGATTATTATCTTCATAGATACCCACACATGCCGTCCTTATTTAGTTCCGAGTTCCATCAATTCTTTCATGTCAGTCTCTCCCTATACATTTCTCTCTTTTCACTGTTACAGCCAATTCCTGTTCTATATTTTTGACTTGCTGTTTGAGTTGGGGCAAGGTTGGTTCTTGCATTATTTTTTATCCAACATAAATGCACCTCCAGAACTTTGAAGCTGACTTAGTTCTACAGTGCTGTATTTTTTAAACTAGGGTTTTTGTGTTTTCTCTGTGTTTGTTGATAGCAGTATATAGCCTGTTTTTCCTTTATTCCTGCTGATGTTCCATTTTTGAGGGAAAATCAAATCTACAACATGAAAAACATATGGACCCCAAAAGCTCACAACTCCCACAAATTCGTGAGATGAGAGCTCTCTCTGTTCTTTACCCATCGGGGGAGAGTATATATTTCCACCAAGAGCTTCCTGGATAAGACTAAGGAAACAGATATTGGTCACTGGAGCTGTGGACAGTCACATCAAGAAGCCATCATTGCTATTTCTGGAAAACTTCTATAACTGAGTCTTCGTTGCAGCTATGTTTGTTGAGATAAGAGAGATCAAAAGTACAGAACAAACTAAAAGAAGAAAAAGTTAAGAGTTGAGGAAACAGAACCAAATCATTTGTTCATCTATCTACTTTGTGCAAGCTTTGCCTCATCTACTGTGGTTTCTGTGGGATCCAACCAATCACCTTGACATCCCTGAGCAGGCCACCTGGTAGGTGAATGAGCAATGAAACAGGATTTCTGCTCTGGCCACAACCTGTTGTGTGACATTGCACAGATCATGATAATAAAATCTCTATTATCAGAAATATTGACTTCAGGGATATGGATGAATTATTCTATATTATTTCCTCATAGACAAGCCAAATAGTTTTACCTCTGGAAATTTAATGGCAAGAATGAATCCAGTGCAATTTTGTTTGAGTCTCCTGACCACAGCTTTGGGAATCAGTGCAGAGGTGGGTGTCCACTTCTTTCATCATGTATCTGAGACGACTAAGATGAAATGAAGGAGAACAATTGGTAAGGGCTTGCAGTGAATGTGTGGTAGAATCAGGACCATAGCCCACAACTGGTGGTTGTAATTTGATGCCCATCCTTGCATGTTTCTCTCAAATAGTCTCTCATTCCTTTCTGGTATGCTATTCAGCATGCAACCATTGCTCCATTCTTTTTAATTGACAGGACTCACCAATGGTTCCTGAGGCTAATTCAGAGTGTTTAGAGTAGCCTGAATCCTAACTCTGCTTTAGGATGGGGGCATGAGCTTTCAAGAATACCTTCTTCACAAGATACCAAGTCTACCAGTTGTTCCGTACACCTTGGGTGAGAATTTCCTAAAATTGTCTACAACTACCCAAAACTAACCTGTTAATTTAAAATCCATAAAACTTAGGGAAATAAATTTTTTGGATCTTTTATAAAAATGGAGTTAGCTCAGTTGATGAATTTGTTGTTGTTGTTAGAAATTTAATTTACTTGAGGGATCTGGCACATCCCAAGCAGATTCAGACAATTTTTCAGCATATTAATATAAATAACTGAGCTTCAAAATCAGGCTTATTCTCTGGATGAAAGCACTTGCTTACATGGTTAGCCTTCTTGAAATTCCTTGGAGTGCTTGAAAGCAATAATACTTTATTAAAAGTGTTTTCCCTGTTGCTTTCACTAATTCAAAACTGTTCTGTCTTCAATGAGTCCAAATTCCTGAAGCTCCCTCATGCTTATACACATTCTAAATGTATTCATATGGAATCTTAGACTTGGAAAGGACTTAGAAAGTCTTACTAAGTTTCTCCTGTAGTCCAGAAGAACAGAGAAGCTAGTTCAAGTTCTCACAGTTTGCTTCTTGGTAGAATCACTGATATTTGTCATGGATTTCATTTTCATATAATCACTTTCAGAAAGGTCCATTTTAAAGAGCTCATGAGATGAAATCATGTCCACTTGTTCCAAAGAGCTTCTGAAGCCAAAGAGCTACATGAAGATCGAGAAAACTAAAAACATGCATAGTGTCTGAAACCTACTCTAAGTAGTACCTTTATAATGACTATAGAACTTTGTTTGGTCAATAACAGTTGGTTGGGTTAACATTACTCAAAAAAACCAACCAACCAAACAAACAAACAAAAAAACTCCGCCCTCCTACCTTCCCTTATTCCCTAAACCCTTTTAAATAAAAGGAACCCTTGCCCATGTATACACTTGCCTCTGTCTGATAAGTTCCTCTTCATCCTGCCAGGCTTATCGCAAAGGCACTCCCTCCTGTGCATCATCCTGTATGGATCCTCCTGCCCCTGAACTTTAGATGTATCTCTGACACAGCACATTGCACATTTTATTTTGCATTTATTTTATATTTTTAACTGTCTCTCTGCAAACTGTGAGATTCTACAGAGCAGGAGCCAAGCCTTATTTATCTTTTATTCCCCATGCCTAGAACAGAGAGAGCAACACGATAATACGTCCTCCACAAATATAGTTTGCATTTCTTTCAGCACCTGTTCATCTCTGAAACTTGAAACATGTCCAGTACTGTTATGAGGTCTCTCTGACAAGTTCCTTTGGTGTCTTTGAAACTGTGAAGATGAGAGAGGGAATAGAATTATCTCAAATCCTTTCCAAAGATCTCTTCTTTCAAAATGAAGAGAAGGGATGCACAGCCTCTTAGATGTTGCTTTCTAGCCAAAAGGGAACTAACTTGTATCCAAAGTATGTGGATAGGAAAAAAATAAAGACAATTTTTAACAACCGAGATTTTGGAGTTTCTATTATATTCCTACCTCCTGTCCCAATTCTGTTTTCATCATTCAATAAATATTTTGTTGTTGAGTCACTCAGTTGTGTCTGACTCTTTCCATGTCCAGTTCTAACTGTTTCTTCTTGACCTTCATACAGGTGTCTCAGGAGGCAAGTATTTCCACCTCTATAAGAATTTTCCACAGTTTGTTGTGATCCACACTGACAAAGGCTTTAGCATAGTCAATGAAGCAGAAGTAGTTGTTTTTCTGAAATTCTCTTTTTCTATAATCCAACGGATGTTGGCAATATGATCTCTGGTTCCTCTGACTTTTCTAAATCCAGCTGTAAACATCTGTAAGTTCTCGGTTCACATACTGTTGAAGCCTAGCTTGGAGGATTTTGGCATTACTTTGCTAGCATGTGAAATGAGAGCAATTGTGCAGAAGTTTGAACATTGTTTGGTATTGCTTGCCTTTCTTGAGGACTGGAATGAAAACTGACCTTTTCCAGTCCTGTGGCCACTGCTGAATTTTCCAAATTTGCTGGCATATTGAGTAGAGTACTTCAACAGCATCATCTTTTAGGATGTGAAACAGCTCAGCTGGAATTTCATCACCTCTGCTAGCTTTGTTCACAGTGATGGTTCCTACTATATAAATATAGTAACAAATATTTGCTATATACCTTTTTTTCTTCCCAGGAAAGAAATCACCTGCCAATGCAGGAAACTCAAACAATCTGGGTTCACCTGATTGGTGAAGATCTTCACCTGGATGGTGAAGATCTCCTGGAGTAGGAAATGACAACCCACCCTGTGTTCTTGTCTAGAAAATTTCACGAGCAGAGTAGCTTAGCAGGCTACAGTCCATGGGGTCACAGAGTTGGACACAACTGAGCATGCACACGCATTTTCTACAAGATAACATGAGAATGATGAAAAAAAGGGGATTAAGAAGCTTCCAACCATTTTTCCATGCTGTGTTTTTGCTTAAAATAAATCATTCATTTCATTTGTTAGATATAATTTTCCTACTTTACAGAATATAGTACTGGGATGTAGAGAAATAAATCAAATTGACTCGTATTGCACAGCTTTTGATTGCTGGACTTGGGGATTTAAACTGAGATCAAAGTCTGGGCTTGTTTCACTGTAACTTGATATTAAAGAGAAAGACACAGCCCTTTCAGTGAAGGAGTTAGTAATCCAAGAATGGGCATCCTGAAAATAGCCATCAGGTACAAACCTGCTTTGCATGGTTTGCCCTCAGTTACATGACTGTGTGGACCTCATTTTGGTGATGTTAGAAGAGTCTTGGAAGGTGGCCAGGTAATTTTCCTGAGCGGGAGGCCAGCCAAGCCCTCATTCTGTAATTAGCACACGGGACATTAATTATCACAGCTTGAGGGAAGAACAAGCTCTTTTTCTGTATCTGAGACTGTATCCTAAGCAGCATGAGGGAAGTCAAAAGACAACCTTACAGGCACAAACTGGTCTCTGTTTGCAAGTCCCTCTGCAAAGCCCTTGCTTGACGACTTTTGCATGTTCGCTGTCTTTCCAATCTTAACTATTTCATGGACTTGTCATCACTGTGCAGAGTGAATTGTTGTGCTCTCAGGGTAATGGACTGACTTGGGAAAGTCATGAACATAAAAAAAAAAAAAAATTCAGAGGATGGTGGAGAGAGGTTGTTGCTAGCCTGTATGCCTGGTGTTTCGAACTGAATGTTTCTGTCCCCCAGAGCGGGAACTTCTCCAAAGTTTTCTCCTCAGCTGTGAGGGTGTTTGGAGATGGGACCTTTGCAAGGTAAATAAGGTTAAATGAGGTCATGAGGGTGGGATCTTCAAGAGTCACCAGTGCCACCCAGCTATGAGCATGCTGAGAGGACTGGGCAATGCCCGGTCCTTGGCAGTGTTCATGAGAGAAGTTGCTGCATGTTAGCAGCAAACCACTTACAAATAATAAAAAGTCAAACCTGAACTTGGAGGTTAGAATTCTGATTGTTGTTGTTCAGTTGCTCAGTCCTATGTGAGTTTTTGTGACCTCATGGACTGCAGCACACCAGGCTTCCCTATCCTTCACTATTTCCTGGAATTTGCTCAGACTCATGTCCATTGAGCCAGTGATGCCATCCAACCATCTCATTCTCTGCTTCTCCCTTCTCCTCCTTCCCTCAGTCTTTCCCAGCATCAGAGTCTTTTTCAATGAGTTGGTTCTTCACATCAGATGGCCAAAGCATTGATTCTTCAATTCCACAATCAGTCCTTCTAATGAATATTCAGGGTTGATTTTCTTCAGGATTGGCTGGTTTGATCTCCTTGCTGTCCAAGAGACTCTCTAGAGTCTTCTCCAGCACCACAATTTGAAAGCATCAATTCTTTGGTGCTCAGTCTTCCCTTATGGTCCAATTCTCACATCCACACATGACTAGTGGAAAAACCATTGCTACCATTGCTTTGATGGACCTTAAAATCCTGATACTAGGCTGCAAAGATTCATTTCAAAGCTGCAATGGGCTCTCTGGGTTTTCTCCTCAGCCTTACTATTTATGTGACAGGCACTGTTTGGGACTTTTGCCCAGAAGCTGCTTTTTCTTTAGGAAATTAACTCCTTGTCAATAATGTTAGAACTTAAACTTAAATAATGCTAGAACTTAAGTGGGAAGGAATAATGGAAAAGAGATTACATTTTCAATAAAAAATAACAAAGAAATAAAATATAAAATACTTAGGAATAAACTCAAAGAGAGAGACCTGTAAACTTTAGAAGGAAAACTATAGTCTTGAGTTATACCATTTATAAGACCATCTGAACAAAAGGAGAGAGAATCCTGTTGCTGAATAGGGAAAATGATTATATAGTATTTATCTTGCTGCATATTTTTAGTAGTATACCTGTTTTATATTAATATCAGAGTAGGAATTTTTATACTTAACAAATAATTATAAAAGTACATTTAGAAAAAGAAATGTCAAAGAGCTAAAAGGTATGATAAAGACCATAAATCAAGATGTAGTAAGGGAATAAAAATAGAAATATAGACAGGTGCAACAGAAGAGAAAATCCATAAATAGAATCTATCCAATAGAATAACTTTCTAAAAGCTAAATAAATATCTTACTGAAACAAGACAGGAAAGGTGATCTACTAAGTGATATTTATAGAACAAATTGAGAAAAAAATTCTAATTCCCAGCTTGGCACAACCAAATAAATTTTAGCTAAAATCTTAAATATATATGTATATTTGTGTATATAAAATCACATTATAGAAATGGTAGTAATAAAATAGACTATGCATTAAATTGGAGAGTAAATCACAACTTCATATCTCTGAAGCAACAGATAAAATCTTAAGAATAAGTCTTTTAAAAATCATATTATTTAATCTCAAACCAACATTTAGAGAAGCTGGTCCCTTTCTTGGCTTTCTGGTGTCATAGACTTTGGGGTAATAAAAGTTCTCTTAGGCTAAGCAAGAAGCAATGCTTTGTCCCAGCAGAGGCCAGGACCTGTCCAGCAGACAATCAAGTAGAAGAAGTTTAGGGCCTCAAGGGAAAATAACCAGGCAAGACAGTGGGGAGGTGGGGCTTGGACCAAGTATGGAGGGAACCACTGAGGCAGAAACCCAGTGACTCAGAAGACTGATTTAGAGAGAAAAAGCAAGTAAGTGAATAGGTTGAGAATAATGACAGATGGAGCTTCCCTGATAGCTCAGTTGGTAAAGAATCCGCCTGCAAATTAGGAGACCCCGATTCGATCCCTGAGTTGGGAAGATTCCCTGGAAAAAGGAAAGGCTACCCACTCCAGTATTCTGGCCTGGGGGAATTCCATGGACTGCATAGTCCATGGGGTCACAAAGAATTGCACATGACTGAACAACTTTCACTTTCAGTGACAGATGGATGGAAAGGGTGAAAGTTAGAAGTAAGCTCGTAGTGTTGGGTTTGTACTCACAGTTCACATGGGGTCAGACTTTCTTGCTCTTTGGTGCATTTCTTCACTCCTTTCTCTGTGAGGTCTGTTTTCTTAAAAGCTCTATGTTCTTTCAATTGACAGACTTGGACCTGGTTTGCAGGAGGAAGCTGAGGCGTGAAAACGTAAAGCACTTTAGGATAAGAAGAGGAAAGAGGACTCACAGTCACTTGCCAAGAAGACACCATATGTCCTGAGAGGTAAATGTACTTCAGACGTGTTTGGATGCTTAAAGATGGGTCCCTCACTTCCGAGAATGAAAACATTCCTGAGGAATAAGCCAATACCATCCCTGCTGACCTTCCCAGGCCATTACTCTTCCTTCCTCCTTTTCTTAGGAAGTTGAGTGTGAGGAAAGTTAAGTAGTGCTCCTGCTATTTTTCCTCCGAGGTATGTGAACATGGTCACCCCATTTTGGGGTTCCTGGAAATAGGAAACTGATCCTGATCCCGAGAGTAGGATGGGGCAGTCTCCGAATATCCTCACATCCTATATGTTGCAATTCCCCAAAATAGTGATGGCTCCAAAGATTTCTTTTCTGAGTAGAAGAAGCTCTGATGATAGTCACCTTAGACATATTTATTTCTTATGTGTGCATGCATGCTAATTCATTTCAGTCATGTCCAACATTTTATGACCTTATGGATAGTAGACCACCAAGCTCCTCTGTCTGTGGGATTCTCCAGGCAAGCAAACTGGAGTGGGTTGCCATGTCCTCCTACAGAGGGTTTTCCCAGCCCAGTGATCGAACTCACATCTCCTGCAACTCCTGCACTGATGGTGGATTCTTTACTGCTGAGCCACCAGGTAAGCCCATTTATCTCTTGCCACTGTTGAATTTATAATCTCTAGATATCAGCACAAGTTAAGGAGGATGGCAAATAGAAAAGGAACTCTATTTTATGGCGTGATGATATTGGCAGGATCTCCAATTCTGGATAGCTGGCAAAAGACAGCAAATTATGATGGTAGGAAGGAAAATGGATTCCAGAAAACAGTGTCTCCAGCTTCTCCTTTCATGAAGACAGAAGATTTAGCCTGGATTGGAAAAATCCATCATGCATCTCAGAATCCACCAAGTCCAGAAATGGAATATTCTGCCTTCATTCACTCCTCACTCATGGAAACCTTGATTTCTTTTTCAGACAATATGACAGCTCATTTTTACTTGGTGAGAACCTGAATCTAAGAAGGACCAAAAGCAAGCATATGCTGGCTATCATCATGGGTAAAAAGGAGAAGTATAAATGGGTTCCATTTATTTGATTTTGAATGATAACACCCAAATAAATTCTTCTTGACTAAAGCTGGAAATCCTCTTATTAAGGGATAAAGTCTTCATGAGAATCTAAGCTTGAAGGCAAATTCTAAGGAAGAGACTATTATGCAAATATCACAGAGAAATAAAAATGACTGATCAGAGATTATTTTCTGAGTGCAAGTTCAGTTCAGTTCAGTCACTCAGTCATGTTCGATTCTTTGTGATCCCATGAATTGCAGCATGCCAGGCCTCCCTGTCCATCACCAACTCCCGGAGGTCACCCAAACTCATGTGCATCGAGTCGGTGATGCCATCCAACCATCTCATCCTCTGTCATCCCCTTTTCCTCCTGCCCTCAATCCCTCCCAACATCAGGGTCTTTTCCAATGAGTCAACTCTTCACATGAGGTTGCCAAAGTATTGGAGTTTCAGCCTCAGCATCAGTCCTTCCAATGAACACCCAGGACTGGTCTCCTTTAGGATGGACTGGTTGCATCTCCTTGCAGTCTAAGGGACTCTCAAGAGTCTTCTCCAGCATGGCAATTCAAGAGCATTAATTCTTCGGTGCTCAGCTTCCTTCATAGTCCAACTCTCACATCCATACATGACCACTAGAAAGACCATAGCCTTGACTAGATGAACCTTTTTGGCAAAGTAATGTCTCTGCTTCTGAATATGCTGTCTAGGTTGGTCATAACTTTCCTTCCAAGGAGTAAACATCTTTTAATTTTGGTATAATAGGAAATACTAATGGTGATGAAATTTGTAGTTTAGAAGCAAGCATAGTATACCCTTTTACTAAGCATTCTATTATATGCACGTGTGTGTGTGTGTGTGTGTGTGCTCAGTTGTGTCTGATTCTTTGCAACCTCATGGACTGTGGCCCACTAGACTCCTCTGTCCTTGGGATTTCCCAGGCAAGAATACTGGAGTTGGTTGTTGTTTCCTACCCAGGGGATCTTCCTGACCCAGGGATCAAACCCTCATCTCTTGGGTCTCCTACATTGTCAGGCAGATTCTTTACTACTGAGTCACCTGGAAAGCCCCAGTATTACACAGAACAAGTAAATTAAAAATGGAAAAATAAACAAATAGAAATGAAATGAGAAAGGATATGAGAAACTCTGCTAATAAGTCAACACAGAGATTAATGATACAAGATAAAAAATAAAGATTCAGAACAGTCAGCTCTGAATGTGAAGGGTGATTAGGATAAATTTTAGCAAATTATTTATATTCAATTTCTTTTCACTTATGCATACAATGCATATATGATAAATTTTTTCCTGTATTGCTAAAAAATTTCAATAATTGTAAAATGAAAACCATATATGATAATAAAGCTTAGCATAATGGGATTTTTTTTTCTTTTCTTGGTAGTATATGAAATAATGGGGCTTCTTACAATCAATAACACCTTTATAAAAACTCCATGGTATATTTTTGGACAGTAAACACAGAGATTACATAAAACTGTACACTGACCTCTTTTTAAATCATAAAGAATAAATAACTTCAGTATTATTCTATTGCAGATCACAGAAAAACTGATGAACTCCCAAATTCATTTTGTGATGATAGTGTAACTTTATAATGAAAACATAATAGAGATAGTGCAAAGAAGAAAAACTACAGTCAGTTTAACTTACTAGTATAGGGGCAACAATTCTAAACCAAATATTTTCAAATGAAATCCAACAGCATATTAAAGCATAGCATATCAAACTAAGAGGGTTTATTTCCAGAATGCAATCGTGGTTTACCATAAAGCTATAAACATAATGCCTTGCATAAAATTGAACAACCATAAAATTATATCAATAGATACTGAAAAGTGACTTGAAATAATCCAGCAACCTTTTCTAATAAAAATGTTAAGTATGTTAGCTCACAGGCTGACAATTTGCAAGCCTTAGCAGTGAATATTGGCATAAATAGTGTAATAAGCTACTTTCATTAAAAGCAGAAATAAGATAGGGATCTCCTCCATTACCACTTACCGTCCACAGCTTTGATATTTCTAGCTAATAGAGCCTGCGAGGAAAATTAAACTAGATAATCAGTATAAAATAAAATGAAAACCGTAAGTTAAAGACTTGATTTGTACTTTTTTTTTTTTTTTTTGGCTTGTTGCTTTCATGAACTATTTGGACACCCAATAGCTCTCAGCACTCTTTCCAGCTCAGCTGACCCCTAGACAGAAACCAAATCTAAAACTTGCTTAGTAAAGTATGCTCAATTCAGAGATGGAAAGTCCTCAGGACTTGACATGTAGAAGGGCATGGAGAACAGGTTCACTCTTGATTTGGAAGCCACTGCAGACTTCTCACTTTTGGAAGATGAATGGGTGACATAATGAAAGCTAGATGAGTTGTGGGCAGCTTCCCCAGTTACTCTCACTTAGCAAGAGGAGAGCTGGGACCCAGAGTGGTGAGGACTGGCTTTCGGCAATTACAGGCATTCCTCATATTAATGTGCTTTGCTTTATTATGCTTCAGAGACATTTCATTTTTTATAGATTAAAGATCTGTGGCAACCCAGCATTGGGCAAGTCTACCAGCGCTGTGTTTCTAACAGCGTTTGCTCACTTTGTGTCTCTGTCTCACATTTTGGTAATACAATATTTCAAACTGTTTCATGATCCTTAAAAGTGAACGTGACATCACTCAGTCATGTCTGACTCTTTGTGATCCTGTGGACTGTAGCCTACCACACTCCTCTGTCCATGGGATTTTCCAGGCAAGAGTACTGGAGTGGGTTGCCATTTCCTCCCCAAGAGGATCTTCTGAACACAGGGATTGAGGCTGGGTCTCTCAAACCGTGGCCAGATGCTTTACAGTCTGAGCCACCAGAGAAGCCTCATGATCCTTCTCTTATGGTAATCTATAGTCACTAATCTTTGATGTTACCATTGCAAAAAGATTTTGATTTGCTTAAGATTCAGATGATGGTTAGTATTTATTAGTAATAAAGTTTTTAAAATTAAGGTCTGTGTACATTCTTTTTAGACAGTATGTTGTTTCATACTTAATATACTATAGTATAATGTAAAAATAGCTTTTATGTGTACTAAGAAATAAAAAAATCTCTTTACCTCACTTTATTATGATATTCACTTTATTTAGATAGTCTGGAACTTGATCCCATAATACTTCTGAGATCAGCCTGTCCATGAGTTACTGGCAGAGACAGGACAGATTCTACATAAGGCATCACGCTCATGCTTTGTCTTGGGGGAGAGCCTGGCCCTTAGAGAGAAGTGAAATGAACAATTGTGACTTGACAGACATTCTTCTCAACCACCATCATAATCTATCTTCGGAGTCCTCCTTGCTTTGAAAGACTTTGAGAAGTTAAGACACATCCTGACCAGTACCAAGTACAGAAGCTCTGCGTCAACTCTTTACTCAAGCATGGGTTCAGCCTCAGCCTATTATAGACCAGTGGTTCTCAAGTTGGGGTGATTATTCTCCTCCAAAACCTTTTGCAATACCCAGAGACATTTTGGGGGCTCCCCTGGTGGCTTAGCTGGTTAAGAATCCACTTGCAATGCAGGAGACCCAGGAGACATAGGTTCAATCTATGGGTCTGGAAGTTCTGCTGGAATAGGACATGGCAATCCACTCCCGTATTCTTGCCTGGAACATCCCATGGACAGACAAGCCTGGCAGGCTACAGTCCATAGTGTCGCAAAGAGTCAAACTCAACTGAGCGACTAAGCACACAGTAGCACAGAAACATTTCTGGTTAACATGATTCTGGGGGCATCACTCTGGGCATTCGGAGGGTAGAAGACGTGAATGCTGTTGGATAGCCTACTGTACACAGGACAGTCTGCCAAGAAAAAGGACTATTAAGTGCTGAGGCTGAAACTTCTGTGTTATACCATTTCAGGTTAAAAGGATCTCAGCCACAAAATGCATAGTGTTGGGAAAGCCCCTCCTTCTTTTTCTTCAGTATTTGTGCATTTTAAATCGCTTCCGTCGTGTCTGACTCTTTGTGAGGTTCTAGCACGCCAGGTTCCTCTGTCCCGGGGCTTCTCCATGCAAGAATACTGGAGTGGGTTACCACGCCCTCCTCCAGCATTCCTCAGTATATCCATAGCTGGAAAAGCTAATTTCTGAAATTGTTTCCCATTCTATTGCGCCATAATTATAGCTGTATTTTCTGAAATTGAGAATAGTTTAGTTTTCCAAAAATATCTTTAAATCATATTTCCTACTCCGCCCCCCCCGCCACAGTCTTGGTTTTATTGCAAATTAACCAACCAGTCCAAAGGAGTTAATCAGTACTTCATCCACCACTTGTCACAGGCTCCACTCTGATATAGAGCCATCTGAATTGTAGAGGCCCACCTTATTAACGAAGAATCCTACAAGGGATCCTGCCCCGCTGTCCAGCTCCCTCATTTCTATGTCCTGATTCAGCCAAGGAAGAGTTGCATTTCACGAGGATGTGTCTGACTGCCAATGTGCAAGGAAGCTGGCTGCTGACAGAAAGTGTTGACAGGCCCTTGGGAGCTGGCTTGCTCAGCGGGACTCTGCTAAGCACTGGCAGTAACAAAAGGCATTTTTCAAGCCTCTTTCATGATAAGCACGAAAAACCGTGAAAAGGAAAATAATGAGTGAGGATGGGGCCAATACTGGAGACAAAGCTGAGAGCAGACGTTGGGGAAGAGACAGAAGGGAAGAAAGGAAGGCAGAGGAAGTTAATTAAGGATTTATATCCTGGATTTTTTTCTTCCTCTGCTTTCACCTTACTTTATCAAACTCTATATGCTGGGTACAGCCAAGTGTGAAAGATGTATTCATGATTGTACCCCTACCTTCCATGTAGCTCTACTCAATTCACTGTCAGAATCACTTAAACATCTAGACTCATTACCTGGGTTGGGAAGACCCTCTGGAGGATGACATGGAAACCCACTCTGATATTCTTGCCTGGAGAATCCCATGGACAGAGAAGCCTGGCAGGCTACAGTCCATGGGGTCAAAAGGAGCCAGACATGACTGAGCAACTGACACTTTCATTTTTTTCCCAAGATATTAAAACACAGAGAGACACATTTAGACACTTTTTTTTTTTTTAAACAAGTCACAACTGAGTGTCCCTCATAGGTGACTTTGAGTATCTGTGAACTATATATAATCTTGCTAATCAAAGATGACTCTTACTGGAGCTGGGTACATTTTAAATTGTGCTACTTAGAATCATCATGTTATCATCATTTCCAAATATCTGAACAACACAGTGTGTAGAAGGAAAGGGAAGAATGAACAGTCAGTGGGCAGGAAGGCAGGCAGGAAGGAACTTTTTGAATCACCATGCTGTGTGTTCAGGAAACCCTGAGTCCTCAAATAAGATGGCCATGTAGGGTATTTTGAGATAAACCAAATTATTTTTGATAATGAATTCAATTTCCCAGGGCAGCAAAACATACAGAAGCAACTGTGAACTTTCCTGTCTATAATGGTGTCAGCCTGACATTTCACCTGTCTGCAGATGACGTCTCCAACTGGGCAGGCTCTGCAGCCAGAATGTCATCTGAAAATGAGGCTGGGGATGAGACAATATCAGGACACTGAGAGGCAAGCTCTGGCCTGACTAGTGAGAAGGTGGAAGGCAGAAACGAGAGAGTGCCATTTCAACAATTCAAGCGCGTGCATATTAATTCTACCATTTCTCCTGGAGGGCGGGCATTCTTGTATCAGCAGCTGCAATAGTGACTTGTGAGAAGGCGGGCAATAGATACTGAATTAAAAGTAATTTTTATTAAAGACTGAGATTTGCTCAAGCTTTAACAACTAATTAGAAGCAGGAGTAGGAAACAGGATGAGAAAATATATGGAAATTGGCAAGTGTGGGTATATATTGGGAGCAACAGTTCTCCAGGTTGCCTAGAATTCAGGCTGTGATAAAGGGAGTTATGAATTGGAAACAAAGGAGAAGGTGAGAGTGGAATGTATAGATTCCTTACAGAAGGTGACAGTTGAGACCGCAGGACTGGGGAGCCTGAAGACTTTGGACTTCGGTGAGAAAGAGACTAGTTATAAATGTTCCCACCAGCCTCCCTCTCTCTTCAGTCCTTAAAATAACGTCCTGCCTCTTGCCATACGTAACTGCAGAGTTATTATCTCAGCCTGATGTCTCTGAATAAATAGATTAATCCACTAACTTCCCATATACAATTCTGTATCTAGTAATATTCCATTGTATTTTTGGTGCTCAGTCACTCATTCATGTGCAACTCTTTGCAACCCCATGGACTGTATGTAGCCCACCAGGCTGCTCTGTCCATGGGATTTTCCAGGCAAGAATTCTGGAGTGGTTTGCCATTTCCTTTTCCAGGGGATCTTCATGACCCAGGGACTGAACTCACAACTCTTGTGTCCCTAGAGACATGTAATTCTCCTATTACTTTGGTGTAGATTCATAAATTCTGCCTTCGAAAGGGAAGAAGTATCATGGTACATATACAGGAAGTTAGTACTTATCCTGTTTCCTCTGTTTAAAAAAATCCATGCTAAATATATAGGTTACATTTTTCACCAACTGTGTAACAATGTATTTTCTGGTGAATTCTCTTCATTGCCTACTTTTTTTTTCCTCTTTCTCTTTTTCCCTCTGATTAGGACTTACTTTTTTCAACTAGCTTGTCCAAAACTTTTTCCTTTTTGTGGCCATGAACCATAACTTCTGCAAAGTGAAAGTGAAGTCGTGTCTGATTCTTTGCAACTCCATGGACTGTAGCTTACCAGGCTCCTCCATCCATGGGATTTTACAGGCAAGAATACTGGAGTGGGTTGCTATTTCCTTCTCCAGGAGATCTTCTTGACCTAGGGATTGAACCCAGGTCTCCTGCATTGTAGGCAGACGCTTTACCGTCTGAGCTACCAGGGAAGTCAACTTCTGCAAAAGACTTCTGCAAATCCTTGCTTAATTTCTCTGAAAGGAAGCTTTTATCTCCTTTTGTTGTTGTTCAGTCACTAAGTCATGTCCACTTCTTTGCAACTCCATGACCTGTAGCATGCCAGATTTCTCTGTACCTCAGTGTCTCCCAGGGTTTGCCCAAACTCCTGTCTTTTGAGTTGGTGATGCCATCCAACCATCTCATCCTCTGTACCCTCCCTTCTCCTTCTGCCCTCAGTTTTTCCCAACATTAGGTCTTTTCCTGTCTCTTTACCAGTCTTAATTCTTCTTACTGCATTCTATTACTTTTTTATATTTATGAAAATTTTATTAGTATTCATTCTCCTTGAAGGCAAAGGTTATTTTGTAGACATCTGTGGATCTCCATAGCTTCTAATACATTGCAATTAGTAAACATCAGTCACTGTTTAATAAATTATCAAAATAATAAACAAATAACTGAATTAATGATTGTAAAATTCCTGTAAAAGGTGATATGCATATCCATCAAAAATAAATTAGTGAATAGCTTATAGTTGCAGAAAGAAGTGGCAATCCACTCCAGTACTCTTGCCTGGAAAATCCCATGGACAGAAGAGCCTGGTAGGCTACAGTCCATGGGGTTGCAAAGAGTCGGACACAACTGAGCAACTTCACTCACTTCACTTCATACTTTATCACTGGAGAAGGAAATGGCAACTCACTCCAGTATTCTTCCCTGGAGAATCACATGGACAGAGGAGTCTGTCTGGCCATGGTCCATGGGGTCACAGAGAATCGGACATGACTGAAATGACTGAACATGCATGCACGCATAGATTATATACAGCATTATCCCAGGGAAAGCTGATATCTAAAAAGAGCATCTTAAATCTGATTAATCAAGAGAAGTACTCCAGAAGGTATGAAGTAGAAGCAGAAACCTTCCAGCAGACAACCTCCACCCATCTCCTAAGTCTGAGCAAGGCACCCTTTCATCTTCTGCAATTTATGAAGCCACAGGACTGTGTCCATCAGCCTGGCCCAGGCATGGATTTTTCTATACAGAGTTCTAAAGGTTTTTATTTTTAGACATGATGAAGTATAATCCCAGTACCTATTCTAAACTAAATTGACATGCTTATTACTTTAAGGTAACAGCATTATTCTGCACCTTCGGTTTATTGCAGCTGGAGAGCTAAGCATTATATTCATTTTAAACCAAGACCAAAAATAACTCATGCTTTAGAGAGCATTTTGCTTCACAAGTGGAGCCTCAATTTAGGCTTTCAATGATCCTGTTGGAGTCTATTGCCCCCAGCTTGTAAGAAACCAGCAACAATGGTAACTGGCATGCTTTCTTGACTTGAAACACAGTGTACTTTCTTGGATGAAAAAGATTCAAGCTGGGAACTCCAGAACTGCTGAACCATTTTATGTTTCATATATTTGACAGTAAGTCCCCGCTGCTTTCTCTTCTGTATTGCTAGGTACATGTACCAAATTTATATATGAAAATGCAGTTGGTACATTGGAGAATCTATCAGCTCAAACCTCTCTTTTTAAAAGGGGTATGACCCTTACAACACATTCAGTGAACTCAGAGTTAGCACAACTTCAAGGAAACCTCAGAAATAGACATCTAACTTATTACTTTCTCAACTTTTTCCTCCAAGCTGCAACTATTTCTTCATTTGAAAACTCAATCTCTCGCGCTCTCTCTCTGCTTGTATGTTTATACAGAGTTTGATCAATAGATTGACTGGCTTCTAAAACATACAAAGATAAGACAGCACAGATGGGTGAATGTTCTCGAAACAAGCTTGTAGAACCAGATCGAGATACATAGTTGTGCTGTGCTTAGTTGCTCAGTCATGTCTGACTCTTTGCAGCCCTGTGGACTGTAGCCCACCAGGCTCCTCTGGCCATGGGGATTCTCCAGACAAGAATACTGGAGTAGGTTGCCATGCCCTCCTCCAGAGGATCTTCCTAACCCAGGGACTGAAGCCAGGTCTCCTGCATTGCAGGCCGATTCTTTACCATCTGAGTTCCCAGGGAAGTGCAAGAATACTGGAATGGGTAGCCTATCCCTTCTCCAGGAGATCTTCCCAGCCTAGGAATTGAACATAGAATCCTGCATTGCAGGCAGATTCTTTACCAGCTGAGCTACCAGGGCTACCAGGGAAGCCCCGAGATAGTTACCAACACTTAAAAGTTTCCCTGGGGACTTTCCTAGTGGTCTAGCAGTTGGCACTCAGCCTGCCAATGCAGGGGGACACAGATTCAAACCCTTGGTCTGGAAAGATTCCACATGCTGAGGGGCAACTAAGCTCATGTGTCACAAATACTGAGTCTCCACACTGCAACCACTGAGCCTGAGTGCCCGAGAGTCTGTGTTCTGCAACATGAGAAGCCACCACAATGAGAAGCACATGCATCGCAACTAGAGAGTAGCCTCCACTCATTGCAGCTAGAGAAAGCCCGCGTCCAGAAGCAAAGACACAATGTAACCAAAAATTTTGCAAAATACAAAAGATAAAAATTTTAAAGAGTTTCCCTGGTACTCCTTTTAAGTCATTATTTCTCCCCAAAGTAACCACTTTAGCCACCTAATGCGAAGAGCTGATTCATTTGCAAAGACCCTGATGCTGGGAAAGATTGAAGGCAGGAGGAGAAGGCAACGACAGAGGATGAGATGGTTGGATGGCATCACTGACTCAATGGACATGAATTTGAGTAAATTCCAGGAGTTGGTGATGGACAGAGAGGCCTGGTGTGCTGTAGTCCATGGCGTCACAATGAGTCGGACACGACTGAGTGACTGACATGAACTGAAAGTAACCACTATTTGGGCTTTGAATAGGCTAGATTACTATTGTCTAGTTTGTTGAAGCGAGCAGCTTCCTTGTTCGCAGGTTATGCATATGATTAGACATACAAATGCAGCCAAACAGTTTTGCTGGCATCATCCTCTCACTGGCAATTACATGTAAGTTCCAGGTTACCCAAGTGTTTGCCAGCACTTGGCTTTTTACACCTTTAATTTGCATTTTCATTTTGACTAATGAAGTTAAGAACTTTTTCATAGTTTATTGGCCGTTTAGGTATCATTGTTTACAGAAAATTCATTTTAATCATCTGCACGTTTTCAATTAGATTGTCAGTCACTTTCTTATTAATATCTAGGACTTCAAAAAATGTATCCTAGAGATGAATTATTTGTTAAACATATGTCCTGTAAATGTTTTATCCTATTCAGAATAAGTTGCTTTTACACTCTCTTAATGGTGTGTTTTGAAGAACGAAAGCTGTCTACATCAATTTTAATATAGATAACTTTTTCTTTTGTGATTAATACTTTCTGAGTTCTGTTTAAGAAATATTTGTTCACCTCAAGTTTATAAAGATGTTCACCTATGTTTTCATCTGTTGTAACTTTTATATTTATTATAAATCTATTTTTATATTTATTATAGATCTAGAACTAATTTTTTGCGTGGTTTGAAGTAAGGATCAAAGTAATTTAATTTTTTCCTTTGAAAGCACTTGATTTAGCACCATTTATTGAAAATATTACTCTTTTCCCACTGTACCACAGTGTGTATGGAATTTGCTTCTGGAGTATTTATTCTGTCCCATTATTAGATTGGTTTTTTTTTTTTTTGGTCTAAGTCTCATATATATTAATTGTTATATTTTATACTAGATACTGATGACTGGTAGTTTCTATCTTCCAGTTTTCTTTTTCTTTTATTGCATTCATTATTTTTAGCCCATATAAATTAAGGTTCAGTTTGTCATTTTCTCTCCCTCCCCACTTCCACACACACAAAAATTCTGCTAAGATTCTTTCCACTTGAAATTTAATTTTATATACTAATCTGAGAGAAATTAATATCTTAAAAATACTGAATCTTTCAATCCATGAGCATAATTTATCCCTGATCTTACTTTTGTTTTCTTGATTTATCCAGTAAATTTCTGCAGATTTGTGTCTGTGATGCAGAACCAGTTTTGTTTTGTAATGATTTCAGGTTAAAATATGCAAAACTACTATTCATGACTAGGTCATAGTTTGCACCAGATGTGACTTACAAACTACGTTCAACAATAAACAAACTGGTTTACATACTTTTAAACAAATCGAATCCATTGCTAAGGAGTAAAAGAGGAAATAATGAACTGGCTCTGCTCCATGAACCATACTTTGAATAATAATGGTATAGAGGGCCTGTACATCTTTCATTATATTATTTTCAAATATGATTTTTGTAGGTTATTTCCCTATATGAGTTTTGAATGCATTGCTTTGTTCAGCATTTTGCTTTGCTCGAGGAAACAAGTCTTCATCTATCATTATTTCTAAACACATCTGCTTCTAACAGATTCTCTAGTCTTTTGATCTGCCATGCTTGAAAAACAAGCTAGATTATTCTGATATTAAACCTTTTTCAGAAGAAGGAAAATTTTTCTATTCTCTGTTTCCTATTCTATTTCGGTGGCATCTAGCTGATCTACACTGACATTAAATGCTTCGCTTGAAACATACGGATGCTGTTATCATTTGCTTTTAAATGAACTTAATAAATTGACACTGTTCCACCTATGTAAATTATAGATTAAAAATCCATGTATCCTGTGGGAACTCAGTAAAGATCAGCTGAAAAACAGCACCATTAGATCATGAATTGCCTCTCTACTGCAACTTGAGGGCTGATTATAACATTCCTTTTAAACGAAGGCCAGTCATAACTCATAGTTTTAAGGCCTATTTGCTAGGACAAAACCTATGTCGCAGGAAATTTAAATGGTTTATCTGAAGCTCTTAAGATTGTAAAAAGCAGAATAAATCCAGAAATTTCTGACAATCACTTCCATGGTTTCTCTTCTCAGCCACCTAGTTCACAGCATATTCCAAAGTCTCCCTCCTCACCACATTCTTACCCTCTATATAGGCTATCCATCGGTATGGATTGAAAGGGTAGGGCAATAAAGTGAATTTGCTTCCTGGTTTTAAAACACTCACTTCTCCCTACTGACACAAATCCCTACTTCTTTTCTCCGTTAGCTCTTCTCCCTTGTATTATATATATATATCAAAAAGTCAGGTACATATATGATCTGTCTCTGACAAAGGCTTATATCTTTAGCCTTTAACCATAGTAGCTAAAGCAGCTTGAACTTTGCAGTTCAATTTTGACTTATCAAATGAACTATCATTCTCAAAAATCAATGTCCGGAAAAGCCTATGGGCAAATGTTTCATTAATTATAAAATGTTATATGTGGAAGCATCCAAGAAGTCACTCATCAGGAAAAAAGGGGTCTAAGAAGTGATGGGAATCCCTGTGAAAATTCACTAGAAATCATCCAAATTAAAATAAGAATCCATTTTTATTAAACTCTTTGAATCCAAGTGAATTGCATAACCTCTGACTTCAGGGTTTTTCTACATTAAATTGAGAAAGATATTAATACCTGCTTACCAAATTTTTGTCAATAATAAATGAGAAAATGCCAGTGAACTACCACACAGTGGCTGGGGTGCAATGTGTACACAATAGCTATAACTCTTAATTTTAATATATTCGCTTGCATTATAGATAAAAAATAATGTGAGTTATTATTCTTTACCCCAAAGTCCCTCACCACCGCTCTAGCATGGCTCCTCGACACATCACTGTGGTTTAGTCACTCAGTTCATTCCCAAGAAACTTGTAATTGTAGACTGTCTCTTCATAGGTAAAACTGAGCATCTGGGAGAGAAATTTATAGCCTCAAGGACTCAAAGTCCAAGATGGAATACCAGCTACTCGGTTGCTTCATTTTCATAAAAACCAGGAGCACTATCAATACCCCCAGAAAATGGATGCTTACTAACAACATTTTTGAACAGCAACTATTTAGTAAGTTATTATTGAACTCCTTGTGTATATTCAGGTCTAGTCTGCACATCTTTTGGACAATAAGGGGCAGGGGCAAGCGGAGAGGTCATACATAAGAATGCCAGGAATATAACCCAGAAAAGAATCAGTCAGTCAACAGGATAAAGACATAAGCAGTTTAGGTAAATAACTCAAAAGAGATTTGATTTAGTTCTGATCCTTTTGACTCTTCCTGTTTCACCTATAGCACAAAGGAAACACAGGATATTAAGGACAAATCAGCTGTTCTTAGAATTTCTTTCTTAGCAAAGTCAGCTCCAGTGGAAAAAAATTGTAAAGCCCTCACTTCGTCCTGAAAATTCCAGAAAAAAATACCCTTAGCATATTTACAAACTCTTTGGCATGTTCCACTGACCAATGGCCTGGAGAAGCTAGAAAATTTACCAAAGCACCAAACTGAAATAAATCTGGAAGAGAATCAGCAGACAAGCCAGTTAAGACCAGCTGACAACACACCATTTACATCAGCCAAAGATGGTCCTTGAACTCAGTCATACCTCACTGTAGCTTTGTACAGGAGATTATTATTAATATAACCTTTCAGGGCACTGGCAAATCAGAAAATAATACCACCTGTGACAAGTAAACACTTTAAAACTTTGAAACAATTCATGAGTGAGCACAGGATTTGATAGCTGTTTGTTTCTCTTGAAAATTTGGCAAAAACTCAAATGGCAGCATATCAGCAGTGAGCTGACTCTCTGCTTTGCCAGTTACATGGCTCTGTCGTTGTTCTCCCATCCCCGCCACACGCGTCCTCTCACAGAATGTCCATGTGAGGCTGGGTGGCCATTAATTCTACTCTTGAGAGATACTTAAAAGCGGATGCAGTTTACACACTTTTATTTAATCTCTTTCTAAAAAGACATGTTAAGCACATTACTTTCCAACACAACAACTTTCTGAAGTTCTCTATTTTCAATTTTTTAGCTAAGGTTCTTCTGTATGTGAATTCACAACTCACAAAGAACTTTCCTGTTCCAGAAATATATAATGATTCTTGCTCCTGTGAACCTGTTACTTGCAATCCATTTTTAAGTTTCACTCACATCACTACCTGCATGTAGAATTTACATCATGTCTCCCTCTTAAACTCTTGAACATCTATGTTTGTTCAAACATCTATGCTGTTCAAGAGCCTAAATCTCACCTTGCTGCTACTGCTAAGTCACTTCAGTCGTGTCCGACTCTGTGCGACCCCAGAGACAGCAGCCCGCCAGGCTCCTCCATCCCTGGGATTCTCCAGGCAAGAACACTGGAGTGGGTTGCCATTTCCTTCTCCAAAGCATGACAGTGAAAAGTGAAAGTGAAGTCGCTCAGTCATGTCTGACCCTCAGCGACCCCATGGACTGCAGCCTTCTAGGCTCCTCTGTCCATGGGTTTTTCTAGGCAAGAATACTGAAGTGGGGTGCCATTGCCTTCTCCAAATCTCACCTTACTAAGGACTTTTCTTAAAGCATGTTAGCATTCCATGAGTCTTTCTGGTAGGTATTCTTCATGTCATCCACTTGGAACTGTCACAATATGTTGTTGGGTGTATGCATTTTCATATCATTTATCCAGCTCACATTTATTGAAGGTCTATTCTTGTACTGTCCTGGCCCCAGAGAATAGGGAGAAGAGTTAAAAAAATTATCAGAAGTAGTTATGAAGATTTTTGTGGAGCACAAGCAAATGGAACAATTAAGAAGAGGATAATGGAAAGATTACAGAAAGCTTGATAAAAAAGTTGTCATTTTAGACATATCTTGATGTAAAAGAAAGCAAATAATAGTTAATATTTACTCATCACTTAGTATTTATTTCAGATTCCAATTGCTTTACTTGTATCACTTCACTTTATCCTCACAATGACCCCATCATGTAGGCATCATCAGTACATCTCAAACTTCAATGTGCATATGAATCTCCAGGGAATTTGTTAAAGTCCAGATGGTACACTGAGAATGTGCTGGAAGAGTGGGCATGATGTCTAGGGTGACAGAGCCATTCACTTGCTTATTCAATTAGTGACATATAGAGATAAGAGCATTCATTTTAACACACCCACAATGGGTTTACCCACAACGGGTTAACCCACAACAAGTTGCTGCCCACTTTGCATATTATCTCTTTTCCTCCAATCAATTTTACAGATCACAGCTATTGTCCCTATTTTGCTTATGATAAAACTTAAACTGTGAGTCAATTTATGGTCTAAGGTCACTGAGCTAGTAAGGATGAGAACTGGAATGCAAATTGCATCTTCCTGGCTCCAGAAACCCCAGTCTTATCATTGCATCTCATTACTTTTATTTCTCAATATGTCCATGATAATCTTAGATGACTTAAAAATAGCCCATTAATTTCAGTGCCCTCAACATATGAGTATATAGGGAAAGATGCAATCCTTCTCTATTACCTCCATTCCATTCTGATGGACTGGGATTGCAGCCATATGGGAGAAGAGATAATCAATATTTTACCAAATGCAAGTATTGTGCTTGAACTTGCTTTAAAGTAGTCAATTTCAGGTTTCATTATCTGGAAATAACACGTAGGAATGGAAATATTAATAAGCTACAGGGCTGGCAATGCCTGATGGATAAAGATAATCTGTTTCAACAGGTACCCATCAGGCCCACTTGACTTCACATTCCAGGATGTCTGGCTCTAGGTGAGTGATCACACCATCATGATTATCTGGGTCGTGAAGATCTTTTTGTACAGTTCTTCTGTGTATTCTTGTTACCTCTTCTTAATATCTTCTGCTTCTGTTAGGTCCATAACATTTCTGCCCTTTATTGAGCCCATCTTTGCATGAAATGTTCCCTTGGTATCTCTAATTTTCTTGAAGAGATCTCTCTTCTTTCCCGTTCTGTTGTTTTTTTCTCTATTTCTTTGCACTGATCATGGAGGAAGGCTTTCTTATGTCTCCTTACTATTCTTTGGAACCCTGCATTCAAATGGGTGAATCTTTCCTTTTCTCCTTTGCTTTTCGCTTCTCTTCTTGTCACAACTATATTCAAGGCTTCCTCAGACAGTCATTTTGCTTTTTGCATTTCTTTTTCTTGGGGATGGTCTTGATCCCTGTCCCCTGTACAATGTCATGAACCTCTATCCATGGTTCATCAGGCACTCTGTCTATTAGATCTAGTCCCTTAAATCTATTTCTCTACTGTATAATCATAAAGGATTTGATGTAGGTCATACCTGAATAGTCTAGTGGTTTTCCCTACTTTCTTCAATTTAAGTCTGAATTTGGCAATAAGGAGTTCATGATCTGAGCCACAGTCAGCTCCTAGTCTTGTTTTTGCTGACTATATAGAGCTTCTCCATCTTTGGCTGCAAAGAATATAATCAGTCTGATTTCAGTGTTGACCATCTGGTGATGTCCATATGTAGAGTCTTATCTTGTGTTGTTGGAAGAGAGTGTTTGCTATGACCAGTGGTTTCTCTTGGCAAAACGCTATTAGTCTTTGCCCTGCTTCATTCCATACTCCAGGGCCAAATTTGCCTGTTACTCCAGGTGTTTCTTGACTTCGTACTTTTGCATTCCAGTCCCCTATAATGAAAAGGACATCTTTTTGGGGTGTTAGTTCTAAAAGGTCTTGAAGGTCTTCATAGAACCATTCAGCTTCCACTTCTTCAACATTACTGGTTGAGGCATAGACTTGGATTACTGTGATACTGAATGGTTAGCTTTGGAAATGAACAGAGATCATTCTGTCATTTTTTAGATTCATCCAAGTACTGCATTTCAGACTATTTTGTTGACTATGGTGGCTACTCCATTTTTTCTAAGAGATTCTTGCCCACAGTGGTAGATATAATGGTCATCTGAGTTAAATTTACCCATTCCAGTCCATTTTAGTTCTCTGATTCCTAAAATGTCAATGTTCACTCTTGCCATCTTCTGTTATAAAGTAATTAGCCTTCAATTAAAATAAATAAATTAGTTAAGAAAAAACAGTAAGTGCTGTGAGTTTGTAGCTTCTGGCAGCTGCAAAGCAGCTTGTGTGAGACAGATCAGAGGCAAGGAGCTGAAATGAAATGAACTGACAGATCAAAGTATCTCAGAGAAATATCAAGAAACTAATGAATATTATGAAGTTATATGTCTAAAAACTGTCACTAAGATCTTACAATGATGAGATAAATTATTTCAAAAGATGTTTGCTGTTTATTGGTGCATCTACATTTCCCTTTGTCCTCACTCCAGAAATTCCATCAGTCACAGATTTTCATCTACATAAAAGGATTTCCTTCTTGCAGACTCCTACTCTGTCAGTGGATGAATATTAAATGGAATAAAATAAAGTAAAACAAAAGAGGGAAAAGTGAAATTCAGGCCACATGGGTAACTCAGTTACCTCAAATTCAAGTATCAGCTTTGTTTTCCCTCAAAGAAAGAAAAAATATAAGGATCTTGGCAGGACCTGCCAAAAAAGTGATATGAGTGATTTTTTAATATGTGAGCATACAAATTTTATAATTTAAAAATAACATTGCAACAACTGAAATTTTCAAAGCACTCAATTATTTGTTTTATGCTCAGTTTAATAAAATCTCTCTCTATGTTTATTTGCCTCAGCCTCTCCCCACAGGAAGCTCACAGCTCCACAGAAGAATTATCTCAGGGTATAAATTCTTGTGTGAAGACAGATAACATGGACTCCATGATAATTCTAAAGTACAGAGTAAACGCTCTGAAAACCTACAGGAACAGAAGATGATTGTGATATGCTGAATCATGTGCCCTCAAAATTTACATGTTGAAGTACTAACCCCAGTACCTCAAAATGTGACCTTATTTAGAAATAAGATGGCTGCATATGTAATTCGTTAAGATGAGCTCATCAATGTGGACCCAAATCCGATATTGTGCTCAGTTGCTAGGTCGTGTCCAATTCTTTGTGACCCCATGGACTGCAGCCCACCAGGTTCATCTGAGAGATGGTGCCTTAGTGCTCAGGTCCCAGAATAAATGTTACAGGTATTTCTGAAGGTGACTTCAGAGTTTGAAGAAAGAAAAATCATCTTTTTTCAGTGACAGTGGGAGAACAGAGTCAAATAGAATAATCCAGACTTTCTCAGGGTTTCCCTGGTGGCTCAGCCAGTAAAGAAGTTACCTGCAGTGCAAGAGACTGAGGTTCAATGCCTGGGCTGAGAAGATCCCCTGGAGAAGAAAATAGTTATCTGCTCCAGTATTCTTGCCTGGAGAATTCCATGGACAGAGGAACCCATGTGGTCACAAAGAGTCGGACACAACTGAGTGACTAACATATTTTCAGGCTTTCTCAACCTTGATGATACATTGACATTTGGACTGGATAATTCTTTGCATTTTTTGCAAAAAAAAAAAAAATATTTTCAATTCTTTGTGTTATAGTATGACCAAAACCCACTAGATGTCAGTAACTTTCCCTAGTGACAACAACCGAAAATACCCACTGAAGGGAGTGTGGGCATTAGGGGTAACGCTGCCCCAAACTGAGAATAGCTCAAATAAGAATACTGAGACAAGCAGCAAAACAGAAGGCAAGGAATTCAAGAATATTTGAGCCAGATGATCAGAGAGAAGTGGGCAGATAGGAGACAGGTGCAGCTGGGTGGGCAGACTCTGCCAGTGCCTCTGAACCTTGCTCACATCTTTTCTCTTGAATCTACTTTCTTCTCAATCCACTTTCTTCTCAATCCACTCAAGCACTATCTGAGCTTCAAAGTCCAGATTACGGCCACCTCCTCTGAGAAGCTGTCCCTAATCACAGCATATCTCAGAGCTTCTTCCTCTCCCCTTCTGAGCTTTACCAGCCTGGAGATTCTCTGCCCCTCCCTTGGACATTTAGCAAAGTGGTCATCTCTGGTTGTTATTCAATTGCCTACACATGAAGCTTCCTCTTCAGTCATATGGTCACTCCAGGAAGTAGGATGTGGTCAAGTTTTGGCATTGCCTACACAGTCCTGCACATCAAGGAAGGCTCAAATACCCTAAAGGAAGAAATGAATTAAAGTGTTCAACCATGCTGATTGGTTAAACTTTCTGATCTACAGGGAGCTTTGTTCCAAGCCACCTCCTTCTGGATTTCTTACGCTGCATTTCAGAGAAGATGACAAACACTGCCTGGGTGGAATTCCTCAGCAGAGGTTCTCTGAAAATCCACAATGAGACAGTCAGATGCAAGTGACCTCGATGCTTCCTTTATCCCGTCAATAATGCAGATGGCAGTCTATTATGGCAGTTTTTGTGCTTCTAGCATAGCTGAGGACTAGAACATTCTTATGAAGTTCTGTATCTGTGAGATCTAGCAAAGAAGATGCCTGGGATCCAGGAGTTTCCTCCATTGGTGCCTTGCCCACACAGCTCCTTGGTTACAGTTATGTGCTATTTACAATGCTCTGTTCTAAGCAGATGTACAAGTCCCCACAAAACTTGGAACATTTGGGACTACAAAATAAGCTTACCAGCTGTTTGATATCAAGATTTTCTCTGCATCTATAGCATTTCCCTGAAGTAACTAACACCTTGACCCACAGGAAGGACTCCTAGATGCCAAAATAGTGAACCAGACACCAGTAGGCATTACCATTTAGCCCTAAGCAGTGAATATTATTCATATTTTATATAAAAGGCTCATCACTGTTTGGTCCTCAGGCTAACCCTTTATCCCACTGCTCCACACTTGTACCCCTCTTTGACCTTTACTGATTACAGTCTCCCCAACAGACTTCCTTTGTTCCTTTTCCTTATTGCTTCTCTGGAAAACATTGACTCACTCTTTGAGACGCACCCTTGAAAGTTATTTCCCCATTGAAATTGTCTTTGAACATCATAAACAGAGTAGACTCCCTTGTCCTGGGCCACCTGTCTTCCCTCACCTGTCTTCACTCTGTACTCATTTCATCCGATTTCAATTGCTTACTGTCCTGCATGTCTTTCTTACCATTCCTGCATGCATGCATGCTAAGTTGCTTCAGCCCGTGTTCAGCTCTTTGTGAACCCATGGACTGTAGCTCACCAGCCTCTTTTGCCCATGAGATGCTCAAGGCAAGAATACTGGTGGAGTGGGTTGCCAAGCCCTCCTCCAAGGAACCTTCCGGACCCAGGGATCGAATCTGCGCTTCTTAAATTTCCTACACTGGCAAATGGGTTCTTTACTGGTAGTTGCCACCTGGTAAGCCCTCCATTCCTGTACTCTGAACCAAAGAGCATCGCCTTTCTTAACTCTGTAAACTTGCAGATGCAAGTCTGGTTGTACTAGGGCTGGTTCTATAATAGCTGTTGTTTTCTATCTTTAGTAATGATCTATCACTTGAGAAAACATTCCACATCTTCTCAGGCAAAGTAGTGGAAAAAACTGACTGATATTAACTTAAGGATTTTATTGTTTCTCATTTCTCCAACTTTTATGGCATCAGTAAAACTACCCAATGCAATTTTTAGATACATAATGTTTACCCTGAAATGATGGATTAACATTCATTTGACTAAAGTGTGTACTGTCTCATTTATATCAAAATTATTCATTAAAACTGGTGTATAGCATATCAATCTTTTCTCAGAAATAGAATGCTTTATTACATAATGAGGGAACAAAAATTCTAATTTAAAAGGAATTCATTTAAGCTTCACAATCTACCCCTAAATGTTCAATAATTTGGCCATCCAGATAGCAGTGTTTATACCCAACTGAAATTTAATCATTCCTTTCAAAAGTACATTTTTTCTGAAAATAAAAATTTCATTTGATTGATAGTTTGTCACAATAATTGTTAACTTCTATTGAACAATCTTTAATATTCTCATAAATTGCTTTATTTAATCCTCGTAGCAATGCCTTAAGGTCGGCTATCCTTAATATTTGGGCTTCCCAGTGGGGAAAGACTCTACCTGCCAATGCAAAAGATGCAGGAGACTAGGATTCAATCCCTGAGTCAGGAAGATCTCCTGGAAGAGGAAATGGAAACCCACTCCAATATTCTTACCTGGAAAATCCCATAGACAGAGGAGCAGGGTGGGCTACAGTCCATGAAAAGAGTCAGACGTGATTGAGCAATGCACATCCTTAATGTTACAAATAAAAAATTGGCAGCTCATACACACAGCTGACTTATCCAAGGTCACACAGCTGGGAGGATTGCAGCCCATCAGTTTTTCTCCAGGAAGCTGACTCCTACCCTTGCTCCTGCCCTGCATTTGCGCTGCTTAATTTGCAACCCAAGACTTCTGTAGTTCAGCTGCTAGTGATATTGCACACTTTAATGTGCCTGACCCTGGTCAGTTTGCATTGCACTTTGAGCACACATACTAGATGAGTTTGGCAACTCCTGTGTTTGTTTCTCATGTTGCACTTAAGTAATCTGTGTCTCAGCTATACAAAGTGACTTTCTGAATTTAAAGCTAAAAAGTAGCAAACCTGGGGCATCAAAGCCAGGTGCCTTTATTCTTAGTGCAGCGCCTAATCCACCCCACTATAGGACACTCAGAAGAATTAGGAAATCGTGCATAAAGCACATACACATATAGACACATACCAGTTTTACCCAATTTTGAGGTTTTAAAAGTAATGCGAAAAAGAGTGGTAAGAATTTGTCACTCTTGTTTAAACCCCTAGGCTGGATTTAAACATATGTTAAAAAATCAACATCAACTCTGAAAACTGTCCCATCCTTCCCAAGGATAGGGGGATTTTTATTTGCTGGATTAATTGATATTGTTAATTTTTTAATGTACTATTAACATATTTATTATGTATGATGGAAAGGAATCAATTCTTTTTAACCTAAATATTAAAAAAAAGATGCAATTTTCTCTACAGGTTAGATATGCTCATTCTCAAGGTCATTCAAAACTCGAATTGCTCACAGCACAAGCAGAATGCTTGCTCAGATTTACTCTTAGACTTACAGAGTCTGTGTTTGCTGGTGAAGAACACAGGCTGCATACAAATGACTTCACCTCTGCAGTACAGAATTTAAATCAGCTGAGCAAGAAGCCAACTAGTCCCCCAAATACATGTTAATCTGCTTCCAGAACAAACCCACGGACTGACTAAATATTTTGCTTCTATCAGAATTTCACCATATCAAACATAAGTTCAAATGAAGGCGCTGCTAAAAGTAATTGATTTTGTAGCTTTTATTATAAGGAGCTCTGTTCTGTTCATCTAATTTACTTCTTCACTGAAAAATAATTTACAACAAAATGCATATACTTAAAGTGCTCAGTTTGATACATTTTGACATAAAAACACATTCATGAAACCATCATCACAATCAAAATGATAAACATGTCCATCATCTCTCAGTTTCCTCCAGATCTTTTATAAACACTCTCTTCTTCACCCCTCTCTTCACAGTGAGTCACTGACCTGATTTCTGTCAGATGGAGTAGTCTGAACTTTTCTAAAGTTTTCTATAAATGGAATCAAATAATATGTATTATTTTGTCTGAATTCTTTCACTTTGCATAATCATGTCTCAGATAAATCGCAACATTAGTGTTGTCTCATGAATATCTGGTTTATTTATTTTTATTTCTGAATGGTATTTCCTTATATGGATATACCCACAATTTGTTTAGACATTCGTGTGCTGATGGACATTTGAGTTATTTCCAGTTTTTGCCTCATTTCTTTAGTAGTGAAATTTATAACAACATCCTTAATATTAGAGATGTTTACATAATATGAGATAATTACAAAAATGTAAATGGTAAAGTTCACACACAATAGTTTTTAACTTTATATTTTATATTGGAGTATAGCCAGTTAACAATGTTGTGATGGTTTGAGGTGTACAGCAAAGGAACTCAGCCATATACATGCATGTATCCAGTTTTTGCCTTTTACAAATAAAGCTGATATGAATATCTGTGCATAAGTTTTTATATAGATATGCACTTACTTTTCTCTCGGGTAATTATGGAAAATAGGAGTGGCTGGATCATATGTTAGGAAAACGTGTAACTTTTCTTTAAATAAGCTGCCAGAATGTTTACCAAAGAAGCTGTACCATTTTAGATTTCCACCAGCAGGATATGAGAATTCCTGTTATTTAGCATCCTGATCACACTTGGTATGGTCTATCTTAACTTTTAGCTCTTCTATTAGAAATGCAGTCACATCCTGTGCTCTTAATATGCTGCTGCTACTTAGTTGTTTCAGTCGTGTGTGACTCTGTGTGACGCTATAGGCTGCAGCCCGCCAGGCTTTTCTGTCCATGGGGATTCTCCAGGCAAGAATACTGGGGTGGTTTGCCATGCCCTCCCCCAGGGGATCTTCCTGACCCAGGGACTGAACCCAGGTCTCCCGCATTGCGGGCAGATGCTTTACCGTCTGAGCCACCAGGGAAGACCGTGCTTTTAATCTACATTCCCTAGTGACTAATGCTGTCAGATAGTTTTTTCTTGTTCAGTTGCTAAGTCGTGTCTGAGTGTTTGTGACCCCGTGGACTGCAGCATGCCAGGCTTCCCTGTCCTTCACTGTCTCCCAGTCAGTCAGTTCAGTCGCTCAGTCGTGTCCGACTCTTTGTGTCCCCATGAATCGCAGCACGCCAGGCCTCCCTGTCCATCACCAACTCCCGGAGTTCACTCAGACTCGCGTCCATCGAGTCAGTGATGCCATCCAGCCGTCTCATCCTCGGTCGTCCCCTTCTCCTCCTGCCCCCAATCCCTCCCAGCATCAGAGTCTTTTCCAATGAGTCAACTCTTCGCATGAGGGAGCCGAAGTACTAAAACTCATGTCCGTTTATCATGTGCTTATTTTCTGTTCTTATTTCTTCTTTAGTGAAGCGTCTGTCCTTTATCAGATGCACAGCTTTCAAATAGGTTTGCTCACAAAGTGTGTACTGTCTTTTCATTCTTTTAATAATTTCCTTTGAGGAGAAGATGTTTTAATGAAGTCCAATTTGTCCACTTTCTATCTCATGGATCATACTTTTGAGGAAAATCTTAGCCTGACTCAAACTTTCAAATATTTTCTTTCTTTTTTTTTTTTTAGAGGTTTTATAGTTTTAGACTTTAAACTTAGGTCCATGGGTCCATGATTCATTTTTGAGCTAGTTTTAATGTATGGTAAGAGGAATGGATTGAAGTTTTGTTTCCATTTTATCATCTGGTACCATTTATTGAAAAGATAACCAGTTCTCCTTGAATTGTCTTTGCAGCTTTGTCAAAATCATTCGTCCATGTATGTATGAGACCACTGCAAGGCTCTTTATTCTGTTAAATTGATTAGCTTATCTATCTTGATGCCAGTATCACACTGTCTGGTGACTGCTTCTTTACTATGACTTGAAATCCAGTACCATTAACTCTCTGATTTTCTTTTACATTTCCAAAGATGTCTTGGCTAGTCTTTGTACTTCAATATGAATTTTACAGGCAACTTGTCAGATTCCACAAAAAGCATGCCAGAATTTTTATTGCAGTTAACTTTCACTTGTCAATTTTCACGAAAAGCTTGCCAGAGTTGCAATTATTTTGAACTTGTGGATAAATCTGGAAAAAGTTGATATCGTAATAATACTGAGTATTCTAGTCTTTACTTTCTCTTAATATTTGATATTTTCAAATGCATAGATCTCTCATATTTTTTGTCAGATGTATCTGTAATTATTTCACTCAGTTTGATGCTATGGTAAATTGCATTTTGAAATTTCAGTTGAACAATTTTCTAGTGTTGTTTTTTTTTGAAATTCAATCAGATTTCACATATAGATGATGATGGAGCTTGAAAATGAAGACAGTTTGTTTTCTTTCTTTCAATACAGAGGGTCTGATTGTACTCTTAGAGTCTCTAGTGTAATGTTAAATAGAAATGATGAAAAGTTGACAAACTTATCTTATTCCTGAATTTGGAGGGAAAGTATTTGCTCTTTTACCCTTAAGTATGATATCCACCATAGGTTTCTCATGAAGTGAAAGCAACTCGGTTGTGTCGGACTCTTTGCAACCCCATGGGACTCTACAGTCCATGGAATCCTCTAGGCTTCTCAAAGATGCCCTTTATTAGGCTGAGGATATTGCCTGATATTCTTAGTTTACTGAGAGTAGCTAACCAGAATAGATGTTGGATTTTGTCAAGTATTTTCCTGCTTTTATTAATCTGATAAATTATATTTTGAAAGTTAAGTTGACTCTGCATTTTTGAGGTAAAGCTCACTTCGTCATGATGTATTACTTGTTTTATTTTTTTTTAGATTTAAATTGCTAAAATCTCACTTAGAGAATTTGCCTCTATGTTCACAACAGATATTGGTCTTCATTCAGACATTTCCTTAGGTATTTTTGCATGGCTTGACTCATAGAATGAATTAGGAAGCATTTCTTCTTGTTCATCTTTCTGAAGTGATTTGTGTAGAATTTATATAATTACTTCTTTATAGATGGCAGAATTCACTAGTGAAACCATCATAAAATTTCCTTTATGAAGTTTTTAACTAAAATTCCAATTTCTCAAATAAATTAAGGTTATCTATTTTTTTCTTTGGCGAGTTTTGTAGTTTGTGTTCTATAAGGAATTTGTCCATTTCATGTTGGCTTTCAACATATAGACATGCTGTCTATAATAACATTCCTTTTAATATCTATACAGCTTCCCTTTGTGGCTCAGATGGTAAAGATTCTGCCCGCAATGTGGGAGACCCAGATTTGATCCCTCTGATTCATCTTTGTGATTTATAATTTTGGTATATTGTGTCTTCTATCTTCCTTTCCTTATCAAGCTCTATTGGTTTTCTCAAAGATCCAATTTCAAGTGTTAATAAATGGGAAGAAATACGGAAGTATGGGAGGGGGATAAAAGAATAACTAGAATTTCCATTAAACAGAGTCTCATAGACTTGATTAACCTAAAATTAAACTATTATTGGCAGCAAAAAAATAAAAACACCTTTTCAAGGAGCCTTGATCTTACCAATAAGAGACAGCTAGGTATAATGGTATAGACAATGAATTCTGGCACCAGACTGCCTGTATTTGTGTCCTGCTCCTGCCTCTTCTTAGCAGTTTGGTGGTAGTTTAGTCACTAAGCTGTGTCCAACTCTTGTGACCTTATGGACTGTCGCCAGTCAGGGTCCTCTTTCCATGGGATTCTCCAGGCAAGCATACTGGAGTGGGTTGTCATTTCCTTCTCCAGGGGATCTTCCCAACCCAGGAATCAAACCTGGGTCTCCTGCATTGCTGGCAGATTCTTTACCAACTGAGCTATGAGGGAAGCCTTATTAGCAGTTTAAGCTTGGGCAAATTATGCCTCAGTTTTCTTATCCATCAAGCATTCAGGCAATAATAATACCTATCCCATAAGATTGTTGTAATGATCAAATATGTTAGTATAGTTCATATGCATGAAATGATCTGAAAACTTATGGCACATGACAAGCATTTTGCAAGTGTTAGCCTTTATGATAAGCCAAAGGATCCAGAAATGACCTATTGTATGTAAGCATTTCATATTGCATAAAAATATAATTGTTTCCTTTCTTTCTATCTTCATTCCTTCCTCTCTCTATCCCCCACCCCTACCCTGCTCCCCTCACCTTTTTCTCTTTCAGCCAAAAAAGTAAACTAAAAGGTCAAAGACATAGCTTGGTCACAAAGGAATATTTACTGTTTGAACAAAACAAATTTAAACACTACAATATACCCATGCCTCTCTTATACACATCTCTAGGAGGTTTATGAGTGTTGTTTACAGTCAGAAATCCTTGTATCTGGTAGGGTTTTCATTGTTCTAACTTTCTCTCCTAGGCTCACAAAAATAGACTTAATTTCAAATACTGTGCCACTACGTCTTCTGTAATTATAAACCACCAACTTGTTCCTCACAGTCAACATTTCAAAATCCATAGTGTATTTCCAAGATTGTTTCTCCATCCAAGATAAGCATCATGCTTCAAAATTCATGCTTCATTTCTTGGCTTTGGCAATGTGTTTCTCTGACTAAAATCTTTTTATACAGATGAGAAAAACATGAGACTCCCAAACGTGATATGCCCATAGTGAAAGTGAAAGTGAAGTCGCTCAGTCGTGTCTGACTCTTTGCAACCCCATGGACTGTTGCCTACCAGGTTCCTCCCTCCATGGGATTCTCCAAGCAGGAGTACTGGAGTGGGTTGCCATTTCCTTCTCCAGGGGATCTTCCAGAGCCAGGGATTGAACCCGGGTATCCGGGTCTCCCTTATTCCAGGTAGAGGCTTTAACCTCTGAGCTACCAGGGAAGCCCAATAGGTGGACTCGGCCTTTCACAAAGCAAAACTTATTAGATTCAAATAGTTCATACAGCAAATGTCCTTTTATAAATCATTAATGGTTGCCAGGAGAAATATCAGTAACCTCAGATATGCAAATGACACCACCCTTATGGCAGAAAGTGAAGAACTAAAGAGCCTCTTGATGAAAGTGAAAGAAGAGAGTGAAAAAGTTGGCTTAAAGCTCAACATTCAGAAAACTAAGATCATGGCATCTAGTCCCATCACTTCATGGCAAATAGATGGGGAAACAGTGGCTAACTTTATTTTTCTGGGCTCTAAAATCAATGCAGAGGGAGATTTCAGCCATGAAATTAAAAGGCGCTTACTTCTTAGAAGGAAAGTTATGACCAACCTAGACAGCATATTAAAAGGCAGAGAGATTACTTTGTCAACAGAAGTCTGTCTAGTCAAGGCTATGGTTTTTCCAGTGGTCATGTGTGGATGTGAGTGTTGGACTATAAAGAAAGCTGAGCACCGAAGAACTGATGGTTTTTAACTGTGGTGTTGGAGAAGACTCTTGAGAGTCCCTTGGACTGCAAGGAGATCCATCCTAGAGCAGATCAGTCCTGGATGTTCATTGGAAGGACTGATGTTGAAGCTGAAACTCCAATATTTTGGCCACCTTATGCAAAGAGCTGATTCATTTGAAAAGACCCTGATGCTGAGATAGATTGTGGGCAGGAGAAGGAGATGACCAAGGATGAGATGGTTGGATGGCATCACTGACTCAATGGACATGGGTTTGGGTGGACTCCAGGAGATGGTGATGGACAGGGAGGCCTGGCCTGCTGTGGTTCATGGGGTCACAAAGAGCCGAACATGACTGAGCGACTGAACTGAACTGAATGGAAACAAAAAGAATATCAAATAAGATAGTGGTGAAATATAAGCAATGTCTGGATAATAGATGTCAGGCAAGACGAATAATAGATCTGCACTTCTGAATCCCAAGAAGCACAACACTCTAATCCTGTAAGGCCCCAGCTTATATTGTAGAATATCATACACATTGGACTCTGCCTCTGCTCAGCAAAAGCAGAGTGGTACAACACACCAACAAATTATTAAAACTTTTTTTCATGAGTTATTCTTACTGATTTGTGTTTAAAGATATTCAATAAGAGTGCAAATAAAATACTCAAATGTTAGAGACCTCTCTCGACAATAACTTTTGTGTTTATTGATCCCCAGGATTAAAGTGAACCATTCAGTATGACCAGGAATTTGGAAATCTGAAGGCGAATATGGAAGTACATTCACTTAATGAATAGAAGTATCCTTGGTCTTACTTGATTGTTGACACCTAAATCTATCCATACTGTAAGAGAGGAGGTCTACGATGCAATCTCCCTGTGGAAAAGAAAATAAAAACAAAAATAAGTTTATTCATACTAAAGTGTGAATGACTACACTGGTCATAACATTTCTTTATGATCTAGGGAAAGGGAAGCAGCCTCTATGAGCTTCCATTACCTATATACCACTGCCCCTCCTCAAATATAGCTATCATTTCTCACTGTTTGTTCTTAAAGAAAAAGGCTATAATTTTTTTTTTTTTATAGCTAGAAGTATATATCTTTTCCATGTACACAATGGCTGAATTCTGTTTCCTGAAACTCAAGTCTAACACTTAGTTGTCTTATGGAAAATACTTTGAAGATATGGTTCTCTCCCTACTATGTGAGAGTTTTTACTTCTAGATGTCACTATTTGAAGAAGTAAAGACAGAATAGAGATTTCTTACTGACAGGGTGAGTCCTCAGAATTGGAGGTGCATTCAGCCTAGGTGATTTGCTTAAACTCTCACCAAACATAACTAAAATCTGTTCCCATCTCACCTGAAGATAACCTTTCTTCTCTCTTTCTTTCCAAGGCTCAGAACTCAAAACACACCTGGTCTACCCCAAACCTCAATAATATATTCTTTTCCAGAACTATGTATGAATTGTTATTTGTCACTCTCATCTAAAAGTGTTTCCTCTGTAGCTGTCTCACCTTCATGCCAAGGTACTAAAACCCAAGGTCTGGTGGTATACCTTCATCATTTGCAGGTCTCCAGACAGCTTTTCATTCATTTGTTAATGAATTTACAATGACCATTGTCCTTTGCTAGGTACTAGGGTAAGTGCAAATAATCAAAAATCTTGTAAGGTACCCTCTCTCTTTACCAGGGGCTCACAGTCAAATAACAGATCTTATGATAAAGAAGATAAGCACATATGAAGTATCACGTTCTGCGCTAGGTGCTAGGAAGTTGATTGTGAACATAAGAGATGAAATCCCTATTGTCCTGCCTGGAGTTTATATTCTAGTGAAAAGCTTTACAATACAAATTATACAGTCCATTTAAAAGTATTACATTCTATGGGAGGAAAATTAGGAAGAGGAATAGGAGAAATCAGAGGAGCACAAACTTAAATAAGGCCTGGGAAGAATCTCATTGAGCTGATGACATTAAAGCAAATATCTAAAGAGAGAGCAAGCTAAGGGGATCTGCAAGAGAAAAGGGCTCTGGGAAGAGGAAACAATGAGTGTAAAGGCTCTGAGGCAGAAGCATCGTTAGTGCATTTGATGAGTAACAAGGAAGTTGCAGTTGAATCAGAGTGAGCAAAGGAAGAGAACAGATCATGTATAGCTTTCAGTCTTTATAAGTGACTTTAGACTTAATAAGTGACCTTAGACTTTATAAGTGACCTTATAAGTGACTCTAGACTAAACCCCCAGTGGGGCTTCATTGGGCTTCCCTGGTGGTTCAGATGATAAAGAATTTGCCTGCAATGCAGGAGACCTGGTTTGATCCCTGGTTCAATCCCTGGTTCGGTCCCCAAGAGGTCAAGAAGATCCCTTGGAGAAGGGAATGGTTATCTACTATTCTTGCCTGGAGAATTCCATGGGCAGAGGAACCTGACAGTCCATGGGGTTGCAAAGAGTCAGACATTACTAAGCAACTAACAGACACTCTTTCAGAAGAGAAGAGTAGCAAGTTTTGTTCTTATCTTTGAAAGGCTCATTCACCAGAGGAGCTGAGTAGAGACTATAAAGCGAGAGAAAAAGGAGAGATTGTTTAGGAGATTATTGTAGTCATCCAGGTACGGATGGGTAAATGCTGGCATTTGACTGATAGAAATGGAGGTAGTAAAAATGGTGAAATTCTGGAGTATTTCACAGGTGGAATCAACATGATTTCAACATGATATAGGTGGGTGTGGAACGTGAGATGAAGAGGAGAGTGAAGGATGACTCTGGCCTGAGCTAGTAGAAAGATAGCTCTGTTTACTGAGATGAGGAAATTTGCAAACACAGCATTTTGCGTGAGGATGGGTAAAGTTCAGTAGCTCAGTTTTGGAATTTTCACTCATCTTAGTGGAAATGTCAGGTATGCAACTGGACAAGTAAGACTGAGTTCAGGGGAGAGGTCTGTGCTGAAGAGATATGTTTAGAAGTGGTTGGCATTTGAGTGGAATTTAAGGAATGAGTCTTGATGATATCAGCACAGGAGTGGGTATACACAGAACAGGGAAAGAGTTGTCCAACTCCAGGGGCTGCTTTAACTCTGGATATATACTGTACCTCATATGTCTTCAATCTCTTGCAAACTGATACTTTTGTGAAAGAAAACAAAAGCAAATTATTGGAAGGAGAAAATTTTATTAAAAATAAAGACAGATAAAATCAAACCACACTTTTATAAGATTCAGCAAATATAAGACTCCATTTCAATAATCTAATCAGAAAAAAATACAACAGATAAAAGACAACCAAAATGATGCATCACATTGAAATTATGCATATTGATGATTAATAAGAACACTGCACTTATAACTTTTTATTGTTTTATAATTTTAATCAAAACAAAACATTAATGAAATTGTGATTCTTCACTTTCAAAATCTCTACAAGCACTTTGAACATACACTCTGGATATCTATATATAATTTTTTAAAGTGATAAATGAGCTTACCTCTTGCTGTTAATATATCTACTCTAGGTTGGGTTGATGGCAGCAGTAGTCATTGAGGGCAATGTACATCTGAAATATTGCTATGTTTTGTCTCAATATCACTCATGACTGAAGAGGCAGGCTAATGAGAACAGAAGAAATTTTAAAGCATTTTCTGCAGGGTAAGAATATTCATTTTTACTTTTATCCAAAATGAAACAAAGGAAGTCATATTTCTTTCCAATATTCATCTTCAATCCTTCAAAAGTAGTTAGTTTCAACAATTTATCTGATAATATTATAGTTGATTTAAACTATCTTTCAATTTAAAAAATGGATTCAAATGTTATGTACTTTTCAGTTGACTAATTACACTTAAAATACCACACTTGGTAACATGGTCTGGTTATATATGCCTGGTGTCCAGCTCCTATAGGTGTGACTCATCACATGAGTTAAGGATGCCCAAACTGTACCTGCTTAGACTGTGAACAATGAGAAGAGTCCAAGAACTGCAGAGACAGGTGCAGTAACACTGCCACAATGCTCTACAGGTTTTTAGGTGTGATCTCTTAAACTCTGTTCTTATTTCTTTGTGAACTAGTAACTGTTGGTAGACCAGCACTGTCCACATTATGATCATGATACAGAATAGCAGGGCACTGCACAATCCCAGGATACCAAGATAGCACTATGAATGCACCTCCTGGTGTCAATTCTTTCTAAGAACACTGGGAGATTACAACTTTTGGAGTTCTGGTTGCTGAGAACTCTGAAACAGAAGGATAAATAGAATGAGTCAAATCAAGAGATTATGGTATCCTGGAAGGCAAGTAGTCCCCTAGGTCAAATACTGCTAGTAAATAAAGTAGGATGAGGCCCAAGAAATGATCTATAGAATCTGTAGCTTGGTCACTAATGACCTAATGGGGAGATGTACAGGATGATTAGGAAGCTCAGAGAAGGTTACCACCAAGCAGATCAGTTCCAAACTTCATTCTTCCAGAGGAGTAATTTTTGAGTTCTAAGAGTTATATGAACCTTCATTATTTTGACAACAGAAGCATAAAAATCTCCCCAGGAGGAGGAAACATCATATACAATGTTGTAAAGTCCCACAACATAGAAGACCTACTCAAGTCCAAGATTATGCTAATCACCAGGCACAGACCTCACTCTCTTACTGTCTGAAGCAGTTTGGGTCCCTGATGCTAAGTGTTACCGACTCTGTGTGCCCTGTTTTGGAGATAATCAGGGCCTGTGAGAGTTTAGTCTTCCCATTGAGTCCATCATGGAGCTTGGCACCTAGCATATAATCTCATTTATACTGCCTTCCATGACAATAAAATCATATGAGCGTTGTTTTGGTTTTACTGCTGAAGAACAAGGTAACTGCTTATTTGAAAAGAAATTAATTGGGAGAATCCCTCTGTGATGTAAAATGACCCCAGAGTATCAAGTTATCTTAATCCCAATGATCTGTCCCTTTCTGTTGAACTATTCCCCCACCCACTGTGTAAATACCATGGTCTCGTCTCACTGTTGCCTCACCCCTTAAAAATCTCTAGTTGCTGCTGCTGCTGTATTAAAAGACAAAATAGGAAAACGTTTCACTGTTTGAGTCAGGTTCCCCAGCTCCTCAGAAACACAGTGAAGGTGTTTTCAGAGAAGCCAGTGCCCCAGGCTGCTGGTCTCCAGGATCTACCTCCAAGATGGGTTCTAAACAAATGTGTGTAACATGGAAACATATACATCACCATATGTAAAATAGATGATCAATGGAAATTTTCTGTATAACTCGGGGAACTCAAACTGGGGCTCTGTAACAACATGAGGGGATGAGGAGGGAGATGGGAGAGAGGTACAAGAAGGAGGAGACGTAGGTATAAAGGTGAAGGTGAAGTCGCTTAGTTGTGTCTGACTCTTTGCGACCCCGTGGACTGTAACCTATTAGGCTTCTCCGTCCATGGGATTCTCCAGGCAAGAATACTGGAGTGGATTGCCATTTCCTTCTCCAGGGGATTTTCCCAACCCAGGGATTGAACCCGGGTCTCCGCGTTGGAGGCAGACGCTTTAACCTCTGAGCCACCAGGGAAGCTCCCAACATAAGTATACCTATGGCTAATTAATACTGTTGGCTCAGATGGTAAAGCATCTACTCGCAATGCGGGAGACCTGGGTTCAATCCCTGGGTCAGGAAGATCCTCTGGAGAAGGAAATGGCAACCCACTCCAGTACTCTTGCCTGGAAAATCCCATGGATGGAGGAGCCTGGTGGGCTATAGTCCATGGGGTCACAAAGGGTTGGACATGACTGAGCGAGCGACTTCACTTTTGGCAGAAACCAAGACAATATTTTAAAACAATTATCTTTCAATCAAAAATAAGGAAATTTAATTATTTTAAAAAGCTTAAAAAAAAAAAGCAAACACACAACTATGGGGTCTTTTGTTACTTCCCACCAGTGAATCAGGATATCTGCTTTGTCAGGACTCAAAGAGCATTACAATATTTCCTCAAGACTCACCATCCATTTCCTTTCTTCTTTTATCTCAGCATGAGGGAAATATAAGATAATTTTGGAAATTAAAAAGTTGAAATTGAGAGTTTCAAGAAGGTGCGATGTACAAGTGCTTACTGGCCTTGGACATGACTTCAGGAGAGGTCAGCAGGAGCTGCCATGCGGAGTCATGTGGTCCAGCTCTGGTCTTCTCCTCTTTCCACCTGGGAAAGGTATGGGCTGGACCTGAAGGTCCCGTGCAGCATGGGCAGTGGTGATGCCTCATTTCTGTCCTTTCCATAATTATTTGTGGGCTTGTGGGCTCGATTATCTTGACATTTAAGTGCTGAGTAATTTTCTGAAAATATGCATACTCTCTGTAGGATGAAGGCAGTTTTGTGTCGTGTTCCAGACAGCAGTGCAAATGAAGTAACAAAGCGTGTTGGGGCCTGGACTAGGTCAGGGCAGGGAGGCTTTTGAGGCCCCAGGATGGGGGACACATGTACACCCATGGCTGATTCATGTCAATGTATGGCCAAAACCACTACAATATTGAAAAGTAATTAGCTTCCAATTAAAATAAATTAATTATTTTTTTAAAGCCCTTTTGAAAAATTCCAACATTTTGTGGATCCCAAAGTGAAGCACAAAAATTTAAGCTCATTCACTGGTTGAACCTGAAGAGGGAATTAGAAACAGAGTTATGACAGGGAGACTGGGAGGGGGCTGGCCAGGGAACTTTGTGGGAAGGTCTGCCACTGCTTGAGTGAAGGGGAAGAAGAGAACGCAAGTCTCTGCTCTGGATACTGATGCTTAAACACAAACACACCTTGTTTGATTCTTGAATATAAAAATCTAGTGAAATGTTTACCAGTTCAGACAGTCGTGTCTGACTCTTTTCAACCCATGGACTGCAGCACACCGGGCCTCCCTGTCCATCACCAACTCCCTAAGTTGACTCAAACTCATGTCCATTGAGTCGGTGATGCCATCTGAACATCTCATCTTCAATAAAAAGTAGGAAATAGCTGTCCAAGTGGGAAAGAAGAGAGACAATTCTCAGTAGCCCTAACTCTGAGTTAAGCCCTCAAGCTACTGAAACTGGTGAAAGAGCCAACCCCAACACTGACTGCTAGAAACTAAGTCCTGAAAGAGCAGGTGTGTTGGGGGGACTACAGAGCGGGGCATGTCCTGTAGTCGCATGCTGCCAGGCACTGCTCTGCTCAGAGTCGTCAGTATCACCTCCTTGCCCTGGAGCCTGGGAGCGGTGCAGAGAGACTTCTGCCACTTGGAGAGAGTGGGTAGTGCCATGCCTAAGACCATCTTGCATCTGAATCTATGGGAGAGATTTCATCAGAACCATAGTGCCAGTAAATCAATCAACTGGGAGCATGAGGGGGGAGGAGACAAACTGAATAATGTCTCACATTGCCATGGCCTGGGGAAATACTTGTCACTCAAGCCTAAGAGTTCTCCTTAAAGAGGCCAAGGCAGCCTAGTACAAAGGGCTTAAAGAAAGAGCAAATCTGTTCAACTCAGGGCTCATTATCAAATCTATATTACAGGCATCAGCCAACCCTGGGAAACCAAAAGAGCTCCAGTGGAATCTTCCATATATTCCTTTCATTCATCCATGTACCTTTGTTTAAAGGTTTTCGTTAAGAAACATTTCACACCACTTTCGAGTGATTTCAAAGGTTCTGTTCCATTCCAATGCCTTGTGATTCTATTTGAAATGTCTCTGTAAATGAAGTTAGACAATAGTATACATAGGTCCCCTTAATTTCTTCTGATAGACATTTACTGAGCAACGACTCCACGGCAGGCACCACACTAGACACTGAAAACAGTGATGATGGAAACTCAGAGAATGATGATGAAGAATTCATTCAGGTGCAGAAAGAGAAACAGAAACCCAGTGTGGTCTTCAGCACAGACTGTGTTAACTGCAATGCAAGAGGGATGTGCATGGTACTGTGTGAGCTTTGAGCAAAGTAATTAACTGTCATTGAGAAGAGGGAGTGTGAGGGAGGGGGAACCAAGGAGGAGGCATGTGAGCTGCATCTGGAAGCAAGTGAGTTCACCAGGTGCTGAACCAGAGAAACAGAACATGGAGTTGGGAGAAAACTCTATGCCTGGGACTAGCATGTGCAAAATAACATTGGTCTGAAACCTTAACACATACTTGTACTAATTAGTGAGTAACCACCATGAGCTTGGACTGATCGATTACCAACTAGCCAGGAAACCAATCTTCAAGTACCACAGAACAACACAACAGGATCAGACAAAAGAATGAATGAGTGGGTCTGCTAGTTTCCAGGTCTAGAACCTACCTGTTTCATCACTGTCAGTGCTCCAGTCTCTGAATGACTCTCTTCTGGGCAATGGGGGCAAGAATAGAGAAGCTGAAATAACCAAGGACATCAGAAACTGAGACATTTTCATACCAAGGCAAATGATTGGCTGATCATATTACTGGGGATCAGACTTGCTATTTTCATTTTGGCAAATCTGTAAGAGGAAATGAAGTTCTTATGGACTGAAATGATGGAGATAAATTTTTAAAAATTTTTTCTTTTCTCAAGCCACAGAGCATGCAGATGAGAAGCTAAGAGTGAGGAGCTGATAGGAAGTGAAGTGGGAGCCATAAGCAAAAGATTAACTCAGTGCGAACAATGCTAAAGAGAATGGACTTCAATCTGCAGGACTGAAGGCTTTCAAAGAATTTTAAGCAGGGAATTGACATCACCACATTTGCGTTTCTGGAAGATTATCTGGGCTTCAGTGAAATTGGATGGATATGAGGGTAAAGGCTGGAATCAATTAAATGAGACTGCTTACTGTGGCTTTTATAATCCAGCCAAGGTACAATTGAGAACTAAATAAGTCACAGGATCTTTAAAGGGTAAATTCCATCGTCTGACCCAGTGTTAAAAAGCAGAGACATTACTTCACCAACAAAGGTCCATCTAGTCAAAGATATGGTTTTTCCAGTAGTCATGTACAGATGTGAGAGTTGGACTATAAAGAAAGCTGAGTGCCAAAGAATTGATGTTTTTGAACTGTGGTGTTGGAGAAGACTCTGCGAGTCCCACGGACGGCAAGGAGATCAAACCAGTCCATCCGAAAGGAAATAAGTCCTGAACATTCATTGGAAGGACTAATGCTGAAGCTGAAACTCCAATACTTTGGCCACCTGATGCGAAGAACTGACTCATTTGAAAAGACCCTGATGCTGGGAAAGATTGAAGGCAGGAGGTGAAGGGGATGGCAGAGGACAGGATGGTTGGATGGCACCACTGACTCAATGGACATGAGTTCGAGTGAACTCCAGGAGTTGGTGATGGACAGGGAGGCCTGGTGTGTTGCAGTCTATGGGGTCGCAAAGAGTTGGACACGCTGAGCGACTGAACTGAACTGAACTGACCCAATGTTTGGGGTGAACGTGAAGAAAGAAGTGGGTGACTCTAAAGTTTCTGGACTAAGAAACTACATTTAAAGTAGCTTTGTTCACTGCAGTAGGGAACATAGGAAGATGAGCACGTGTGGCAGATGATGTGTGAGTAGATGGGACTGGGTGGGCATGCTGATTTGAGACTCATGGCGTATCCAGGTGGGGAAGCGCAAATATTCAGTTGCACACGTGTGGCTGGTGCACCAGAAGAGAAATGTGGAAAGAAGACAGAGATTAGGGAGACTTAGAATGATGGTGTAGTGAGAAAGCTGGGTAAGGAAGAAGTCACACGCAGGACATCACTGTTGGAAAAACAACAGGGCGGAACCCAAAGGGGATGGTGCCCCCAAAGTCAGGAGGAGTTAGGTTTGGAACTGTGAGAGTGGTCAAAAGTATCAAGAACAGAATCAAAAACAAGAAGGTTAGAGATGGAAGCATCTCTCATGGCAACTCTGAGGCGATAGGGCAGTTTCAGTCAGATGATGAGAATATGAGAAGTGCCTTAAAGTTGACTGAGGTTTGAACAGGAAGGGAGCAGACATCCAGGGGGAGAGAAAAGACTGCTGTGGCTGGTGCAGGTAGTGAACTGCAGAAGAGATGGGTGAGACTTTTTGTTTTCTTTTCTTTTAAGATGAAAGAGACGTGTGTCTATTATCAGATGTGCATATTGTCCTATTTGTGTTTTTTTATCATGTGAGGTTTCAGACAGAGCCAAGTCCTATAGGAGCACGTCCAGGACATGAGCAGACGGGCTTCTTATCACGTGGGAGAGAAGGAAGAGCAGGATGACTGTGTGCACTTGTAGATGAGTGTAACAGAGTGGGAGACATAAGGCGGAGGGATGTTCAGCCCGATTTCTTCTATTTTCTAAATTAGTCACAAGCTGATCATCAAATAAAAGTCTTCCATTGTATCCTTATCTTTTAAAGTGTGTGTGTGTGTGCATGTGTGCGTGTGTGCGTGTGTGTGTGTGTGTGTGTGTGTGCATGCGCACTCAGTCACTCATTTGTATCTGACTCTTCTCAGCCACACGGACGGTACTCCACTGGCTCCTCTGTCCATGAAATTTTCCAGGCAAGAATACTGAAGTGGGTTTCCATTTCCTACTCCAAGGATTCATCCTGACCCAGGGATCAAACCCACATCTCTTAGATCTCCTGCATTGGCAGACAGATTCTTTACCACTAGTGCCACCTGGGAAGACTGATCTTTTAAAGTAAGCATCACAAAATATCACAGAAGCAATTATTTTTTATCTGATTGTACCTGAGGAGCCCTGATCAAGAAGAGTAGGTTGGTGAGAGTAAGTGAAACAAGCATTTCAGATACTTGGGAGAAGTAAAAACTTTATGCCGTAATGTCAACCCAAAGCAACCATGTGTGTGTACATGCACACACACACACACAAGAAACTGGCAGAAACAAGACTCATAATTAAATGATAAGAACTACTGACCTTTAATAAAAATGTACCTGACTAATCAAAGCTATTGTAAAGCTGTGATCCAAATCAGTCCTTCATTGGAAGAACTGATTCTGAAGCTGAAACTCCAATACCTTGGCCACCTGATACAAAGAACTGACTCATTTGAAAAGACCCTGATGCTGGGAAAGTTTGAAGGCAGGAAGAGAAGGGGATGATAGAGAATGAGATGGTTGGATGACATCATCAACTCAATGGACATGAGTCTGAGTAACCTCCAGGAGTTGGTGATGGACAGGGGAGGCCTGGAGTGCCTGAGGTCACAAAGAGTTGGACATGACTGAGCGACTGAACTGAACCAAAGCAGCTTCCAGTCCAGCTGAGGCTTAGCCTATAGCTCTCTTGAAAATTCTTTCCTTAGCAAGAAATCAGTGACAATCATAATGATAAGAATTGGTTCAAATTAAATCAGAAAATAGTCCAGTAGAGCCTCTCCCGAGCAGGAAGTGTGTCTTCTCTATCTCCTCATTCCCACGGGCAACCAAAGCCAAATGGACTTTACGAATGTTTGCTCATTAAAGAATGAATAATTTATAAAAACTAGTTTTTCAGTAAATCTGCCAAGATATGATAAGGTCTATTTAGATGAAGAAGCAGCCAGGGATTTTAGAAATATTTGAAGCTTGCATGCTAAATCACTTCAGTTGTGCCCAACTGTTTGCATCCCTATGAACCATCACCCGCTAGGCTCCTCTGTCCATGGGATTCTCCAGGCAAGAATACTGGAGTGGGTTGCCATGCCCTCCTCCAGGAGATCTTCCCAACCCAGGGATCTAACCCAAGTCTCTTAGTCTCCTGCATTGGCAGGTGGGCTCTTACCACTAGTGCCACCTAGCCACCTGGGAAGCCCCTATGGAGCAAATAGGGGGGGGGAGGAGAGTTAACAAGTGGCTACAGAACTTAGCACATTGGAACAGGTTTAGTGAGATTCTTTCCCCTCATCTAAACTCCAAAGACTAAGAAGCAACTCCATCCAATATTAATTTGGTCAGCACTTATGTGTTTCCATCCTTTTTCTCTGGGAGTTCTGAGTGTGTCCCATGTATCAGAGGTGATTGTGTAGGGCAGCGGTATAGCCACCTCTGTCTGAAAGTCTCTCCAGGGGATCATTCCAGCTTCACAGTCTTATTTGTGGCAAAATATTAATAAGTCAACCCAGGTTGACTTTGAGTTAATCATGAGAATGCTTGAAGGCATGCAAATGTTAGGCGTAAGATAAAGACAAACTATGTTTATTATTATTTTGGGAAGTAGCTTAATTGTGCTTTCTGTTGAGGCAAAATGCAGAGAGTTTTCATTATCTTTTGCTTTCATTACCTGTGTTTCTGCACAAGATTAGTATATAATGAAATTTCTTTTTAGAATGTAAATTTCCTATCTCAATTATTTTTAGTAAAATGCATAGGGTAGTGGACATCTTTTAAGGAGTTCTCCTAGGCTATAAACCAAAGACACAGTATTTCCTTGGAACTGTCTACCCAAGTCATGTAAGTGGGCTGCTTGCAGTCAGATTACATGGAAGATCCTTGTCCTGGGCTGAGGGTAGACATCTAACACAACCTGGGTAGAACCCAGTCCATTTTTTAGGAATTTGAAGTTGTGGTTAGAGATTTCAATCCCACTATGGTCTGGTATCTGGAATAGAGAAGCTGTAAACCTGAAAGTTGCAGAGCAGACACCTCCTGCCAGGCCCTTCTGAGTCACAGGGAAAGCCAGTCAGCAGGGAGAGAAAAGAAGTGCAGGCATGAGAGAGAGGAAAAGTCCTCCTCAGCTTTCATTTACTCCATTCCCTAGTTCCAGAGGACAATGTCTTGCCAGGAGGCAGCATGAGGAATCCCACCTGTGACAAGGTCATGCGGCAGAGGTCTGATGGGCAAGGCCGAGTCAGACCTCAGGGTTTCCCCTTGGTATTTCCTGAGCATGTACCCCCAAAACCAAAATCTGCCAGCCTTTGTACTCTGCTTTTCCACTCTTCTGACACACTCTGGAAACTGTTAACTCAGGGCTTTAGTCTTCGGCATTTGAAAGGGATGTTTCAGCTCAAACCCCCTCTGATAACTCTCTAGCTTACCTAACAGGTTCCCCTGGACTTTTACAGCTTGTGAATTGCTTACAGCCCCACCCCACCCCCCACAACCACAAGAGGCACAAAGTTTAAAAGCATCTTAAAGATACAGAGCCTTTTCTAAAAAGTTAAAAATTACATTGGTACAGGGTTTTCACTGTTGACTCAATGACTGCTGCCAGGTCTCCATATTCTTTATCTTTTAAGCACCTGGGAGGATGTTAATCAATGTAAACAGGATATAGAAAAAAAGTATATAGTAGTTTTGATGTTAGCAACACTAGACTTTTGAGTTAATTACTTTTCTTTTGTTATATATCACTGTACTCCTTTTACTAGTTATAAATTGCTGTATCTTTGCTATGTAAGAATGTAACTTTATTTAGTGCTTTCTGAGAGTGGCACCAGACTTTGGGAAGATCAACACAAATAAATCTTCTGGTTGACAAACCCTTATCAGAAAAAAGGCTGTAAAATGTTAATTGGCCCTTTTGGCTGGAAGATGATGTAAAGCACCTAACACTTGTGTATACAACTAGGTATGCAGAGAGAAAAACCTGGTTTTGATAGTCTGGGCTGCTAACGCTGCATAATTTTGTATTACCCATTGATCTCTATGTACAATCAAAAAGGTATAAAAGGCCTTTCTAGACACTAGAGGCCGGGCCAGTCACTGGAAGGACTGGTTTCCCCGTGTCTCCTCTTTACTCTAATTTCAGGCTGAATTCCCAGCTAGGGCGTGGAGGCTCGCCATGTCTACTTAACTTGCCCTGGCTTCTAAGATCCGTAAGAGAGAGAGCCCAAGGTGGGGCACTCTCCGGTATTCAAATGGGTGCCGGCAGCCTAAGGTAGATGGTGCAAATTCCTTGTCTGGAAATTTATTGGTTTTCCACGTAAACCAAGTTATTAAGCATCTTTTCTCCACTTAATTTTCCTACTATACTATTTCTTCCTAATCTAATCTTATATTTCTAATTAAATAAATAAATAAGTTTTTCCTCTCCTATCTGTCTCCCCTTCGAATCACCTTGGATCCACCGGGGCTGGACCCTGGCAATGTCTCCTTTTCCATTTAGCAGGTTTTTAACCAACAATCCCTAGTGGCTCAGATGGTAAAGAATCTGCCTGGAGTGCAGAAGACCTGGGTTCGATCCCTGAGCTAGGAAGATCTCTTGGAAAAGGGAGGCTACCTGCTTCAATATTCTTGCCAGGAGAATTCCATGGACAGAGAAGCCGGGCAGGGGTCCATGGGGTCGCAAAGAGTCAGGCACGACTGAGTCATATATTAATGCATAGCACTTTACTGGCAATCACAGCGCCTTAGAACAAACAGGGCTAGTGCATAACTCTACTCAGCCACCCATGGTGCATAACTCTACTCAGCCACCCATGGTGTGTTTCCCAATGACTGGCACATGTTTCCCTTAGAATCATCAGAGATTTCTTTAAACTCATTCCCTCTCAATAGATACAATATTAGGCAAAAAGGACTTGATTAGCCCCAACAGTTTCATTTTGAGGAGAAAATGAATCTGTTTTGATAGAATGTATTTTGACCATGAAATTGCATCAGATTTGTGGGCAGAGTTCAATTTGGGCCTAAACCTCTTCTGCAGAGTTTCAATTGTGTGTGTTTATGTGTGTGTGTGTTTTCACACTCAAAACCACTTGCAATTCCTGTACAGACATTAGGGCCCTTGCTTTGCTGAAGTGGACCTTTGCAGTGTGAGCCAGAAAGAGCAACTGACTCCGTTGTCAAAATCGTGTCAAACTATCATCATAGCTCACCTGAATATCAGCCAAATGTATATATTTTCTTAGCTTGGAAAATCAATCTTTTGGTATATTTTCCAGGTCAGGATTGTTAAAGCTGACAGTGTACTGTGTGTTTCACAAAATCCAAGGAGGTAATAACATTCCATAAAGCCAGCACAAATCCTAGCAATGCCTAGCTTGCTGCTTCATAAAGCAGTTCATTTCTTTAAATGACACAATACACTGCCTTCTAACATGGAAGCCTGGCATGCTGCAGTTCATGAGATGCAAAGAGTCAGGCACAACTTAGTGACTGAACAACACTATTTAATAAATCTAGATACTCTAAACAATAAAGCCATAGACTTTTAAGAATTAAAGGTAATAGTCTTACCAAAATTCTTTCTGAAGTAAAATCCAAAAACAGTAATTCTAAAGGCACTGATTTAATGAGTACTTGGGTAATTATTTATTCACTCTGCCTCCTTCATAACTGTAAAGCTGTCTGTCTATATTGATAGATCTCATGTCTCTATTTCTTTTAGAAGCTAATCAAAATGAAATGTTAGTCAGAGCCAAACATTCCAAGAGCAAATCATAAAAACGTCTTCTAATATATCTTAGAGTAAGATTATTGTATTAAATGCAGGATCTTAATTCACTCTAACATGTTTGATATGATGAGGGAGTAGAGTCTTGAAAAATATGAATATCCAGCACTGAATGGAAAATAAGATGCTCTGGAAAATGGTAAGTTCTATTCTTTGTTGATCAATAATGTTCATACAAATGTGTGTGATGTTCAGAAACCAATGCAGAGTAAGGAGAGAGAGAAATGAGAAGATTTTAAGGAAAAAGTCCATGATATTTAGAAGCAGGAAGCAAGGGGACCCCAGCTGTGTGTAAGCTGGCAAAGATCCTACAAGGAAGAGAGGAGCCCTGGCAAGTTCAGCTCAGTTCAGTTCAGTCGTGCAGTCGTGTTCGACTCTTTGTGACCCCCATGAATCGCAGCACGCCAGGCCTCCCTGTTCATCACCATCTCTCGGAGTTCACTCAGACTCACGTCCATCGAGTCCGTGATGCCATCCAGCCATCTCATCCTCTATCGTCCCCTTCTCCTCCTGCCCCCAATCCCTCCCAGCATCAGAGTCTTTTCCAGTGAGTCAACTCTTCACATGAGGTGGCCAAAGTACTGGAGTTGCAGCTTTAGCATCATTCCTTCCAAAGAAATCCCAGGGTTGATCTCCTTCAGAATGGACTGGTTGGATCTCCTTGCAGTCCGAGGGACTCTCAAGAGTCTTCTCCAATACCACAATTCAAAAGCATCACTTCTTTGGCACTCAGCCTTCTTCACAGTCCAATTCTCACATCCATTCACGACTACTGGAAAAACTACAGCCTTGACTAGATGGACCTTAGTCGGCAAAGTAATGTCTCTGCTTTTGAATATACTATCTAGGTTGGTCATGACTTTTCTTCCAAGGAGTAAGCATCTTTTAATTTCATGGCTGCAGTCACCATCTGCAGTGATTTTGGAGCCCCCAAAATAAAGTCTGACACTGTTTCCACTGTTTCCCCATTTATTTCCCATGAAGTGATGGGGCCGGATGCCATGATCTACGTTTTCTGAATGTTGAGCTTTAAGCCAACTTTTTCACTCTCCTCTTTCACCTTCATTAAGAGGCCCTATAGCTCCTTTTCACTTTCTGCCATAAGGGTGGTGTCATCTGCATATCTGAGGTTATTGATATTTCTCCCAGTAATCTTGATTCCAGCCTGTGTTTCTTCCAGTCCGGCATTTCTCATTATGTACTCTGCATATAAGTTAAATAAGCAGGGTGACAATATACAGCCTTGATGTACTCCTTTTCCTATTTGGAACCAGTCTGTTGTTCATGTCCAGTTCTAACTCTTGCTTCCTGACCTGCATGCAGATTTCTCAAGGGGCAGGTCAGGTGGTCTGGTATTCCCATCTCTTTCAAAATTTTCCAAAGTTTATTGTGATCCACACAGTCAAAGGTTTGGGCATAGTCAATAAAACAGAAATAGATGTTTTTCTAGAACTCTCTTGCTTTTTCCATGATCCAGCGGATGTTGGCAATTTGATCTCTGGTTCCTCTGCCTTTTCTAAAACCAGCTTGAACATCAGGAGGTTCACGGTTCACGTATTCTTGAAGCCTGGCTTGGAGAATTTTGAGCATTACTTTACTAGCATGTGAGATGAGTGCAATTGTGCAGTATTTTGAGCATTCTTTGGCATTGCCTTTCTTTGGAATTGGAATGAAAAGTGAACTTTTCCAGTCCTGTGGCCACTGCTGAGTTTTCCAAATTTGCTGGCAGATTGAGTGCAGCACTTTCACAGCATCATCTTTCAGGATTTGAAAGAGCTCAACTGGAATTCCATCACCTCCACTAGCTTTGTTCGTAGTGATGCTTTCTAAGGCCCACTTGACTTCACATTCCAAGATGTCTGGCTCTAGATTACCGATCACATCATCATGTTTATCTGGGTCATGAAGATCTTTTTGTACAGTTCTTCCATGTATTCTTGCCACTTCTTCTTAATATCTTCTGCTTCTGTTAGGTCCAGACCATTTCTATTCTTTATCGAGCCCATCTTTGCATGAAATGTTCCCTTGATATCTCTAATTTTCTTGAAGAGATCTCTAGTCTTTCCCATTCTGTTCTTTTCCTCTATTTCTTTGCATTGATCACTGAAGAAGGCTTTCTGATCTCTTCTTGCTATTCTTTGGAACTCTGCATTCAGATGCTTATAGCTTTCCTTTTCTCCTTTGCTTTTCACCTCTCTTCTTTTCACAGCTATTTGTAAGGCCTCCCCAGACAGCCATTTTGCTTTTTGCATTTCTTTTCCATGGGCATGGTCTTGATCCCTGTCTCTTGTACAATGTCACGAACCTCACTCCATAGTTCATCAGGCACTCTATCTGTCAGATCTAGGCCCTTAAATCTTTTTCTCACTTCCACTGTATAATCATAAGGGATTTGATTTATATCATACCTGAATGGTTGAGTGGTTTTCCCTACTTTCTTCAGTTTCAGTCTGAATTTGGCAATAAGGAGTTCATGATCTGAGCCACAGTCAGCTCTTGGTCTTGTTTTTGTTGATTGTATAGAGCTTCTCCATCTTTGGCTGCATAGAATATAATCAATCTGATTTCGGTGTTGATCATCTGGTGATGTCCATGTGTAGAGTCTTCTCTTGTGTTGCCTGTGAATTTGCCCCACTCCTGTATGGCTGCCACACAAGTTAAGTCTTATTATTGTTAAGAGGGTTGGTATTTTCTTCAGTTATTTATTTTTTCATTGACACTTAAGAAAAAGTCATTAACTGGATAAAATGTTGTGGTACATATATACAATGGAATATTACTCAGCCATAAAAGAACATATTTGAGTCAGTCTTAATGAAGTGGATGAACCTAGAACCTGATTATACAGAGTGAAGTAAGTCATAAAGAGAAAAAAAAATCATATATTAATGCATATAATTGAATCTAGCATGATGGTACTGATGAGCCTATTTTCAGGGCAGCAATGGAGATGCAGACAGAGAGAACAGACTTGTGGACCCAGTGGGGGAAGTAGAGGGTGGGACGAGTTTAGAGGGCAGCCTGGAAATGAATAAATTACCATATGTAAATAGATGGCTGTATGAAGCAAGCAGCTCAAATCAGGTGCTCTGTGAAAACCTAGAATGGTGGCATGGGATGGTGGGGGTGGTGGAAGGGAGATTCAAGAGGAAAGAGACATGTACAACTATGGCTGATTCATGTTGATATATGGCAGAAACCAACACAATATTGTAAAGCAATTATCTTCCAATCAAAAACTTTTTAAAAAGCAAAAAAAGAAAAAGTCCTTCATGCAATTAATATTTACTTATTGTACCTACTGTGTGCTAGATAACATGATAGATCCTGCACAATATTTCTTCACTCAGAGCCTTTATGTTCTGATAGGATACAGAGTATAAGGAAACAAACAATGCTACAATTACAGGTTGTAACGCGTGTTCTGATGGTAATAAAACCAATGCAGTAATAGGAAATAGGCAGAGGGGCAGAGAAAACTTCTCCAAGAAAGAGCTATATAAGTCTGAACGCTGAGAAGCAGTCAGTCATAACAATGAGATGGGCTGTGGCCTGAGCTGAGGGTCCATCCGGCTTGAGAACTTCTGCTCTAAGGCAAAGATTGGTTTACTTTGTCTAAATTTTATAGACATGGAACAAAGGTTTAAGTAGTTATGTATCCTGCCCCAGTCACTTTGTTAGCAGTCATAACTGTCAGGATTTGGAGCCAGGGTTGTCAGCTTCTAAACATCTAATCTTTCCATGGCACCAGAGAAAAGTAAAAGATATGAAAGAAAGTAATCAAGAGAGGCCTGTGGCAAAGGATGATTTGGAACAACTTTGACAATAACAGGTATTTAATAACAACTAACCCTAACTGAGTGTTTATGGTGTACTGGGCACCATTCTAAGGGCTTCCTATGCAGTCACTAATTTAACTCTAAGAACAGCCTGATAAAGCCTTGATCAATAAAATGCTCTCACCAACTCCTTTCTACAGGTGAGGCAGAAAAATTAACTTTTTTATGGTTATATAACTGGAACACTAGATCAGGAATTAAGCACAGACAGCTAGTGGTAAAGAATGCATCTGCCAGTGCAGGAGACATAAAAGGTCCCTGGGCTGGGAGGATCCTCTGGAGGAGGGCATAGCAACCCTCTCCTATATTCTTGCCTGGAGAATCCCATGGACAGAGGAGTCTGAGAGGCTATAGTCCATAGGGTCACAAAGAGTCAGATATGACTGAAGCGACTTAGCACACACTTAATTTGGGCCAGGGCACATGCTCTCCACCTTGATGAAACACTTGCTTTAGTTTGTACCTACTAATAGCTGGTCTGTAGACTCATCTGTTATACCAGGAGAGCTTGTGAATTTATATTTTAGTCATCTTCAACCTGTCATACCCAAGTGTGAACTTAAGAGGATATTCCCTGAGTCAAAAAAATATGTCAACGAATTTGATAAAAGGATGCCAAGTAGCTTAATATTCCCTGTGTCTTTGCCTGATCCATCTGCCCTGAAGCTTCAGCCAAGAAATAAATCTTGGCCATGGCATTAATCAGCTCTAAGAAAAAAAAAAAACTTTCAAATGTCATTTTATTTTTTAGTCAGAGACACAAAAGAAAATAGCCTATTGCTCAGCAATGAGAATATTAACAGCATCCATTTTTTCTTTCGAGTTGAGACTTTCATCAAAATGAATCACAATTGCTCCATGAGGATTAATAATTAATAAATATTGATAGCTCAACTTTTCTTGGAAACGTAAAAACCTAACCTAGTTGATAAAAAGAGATGGTCAAGGCCAGAGGCTGCAAAGGGCCCACATCAACCATCTAAGCAAAGGGGATGCTGAGAGAATTACTGTTACTGTGGTTCAGTGGCTAAGTCACGTCCAGCTCTTTGAGACCCCATGGACTGCAGCATGCCAGGCTTCCCATCCTTCACTTCTTGAAGTTTGCTCAAACTCATGTCCTTTGAATCAGTGATGACATACAACTGTGTTATCCTCTGTTGTCCCCTTTTCCTCCTGCCCTCGATCTTTCCCAACATCAGGGTCTTTTCCAATGAATCAGCTCTTTGCATCAGGTGGCCAAAATATTGGAACTTCAGCATCAGTCCTTCCAATGAATATTAAGGGTTGATTTCTTTAGGATTGACTGGTTTGACCTCTTTGCTGTCTAAGAGACTCTTAAGAATCTTCTCCAGCACCGGAATTCAAAAGCATCAATCCTTCAGTGCATGCCCAGGGAAATGGACAAGCACCCATTTCTCCTATGAATGACTATATTCATAATATCCTGGACCAGAGATTTTTTAAGGACAGTAACCATAATGACTAACATTCCAGAACAAAGGGGATGAATAAAATTCAAGATGTGGAAAAACATGGGGGGAGGGAGAGGGGGAAGAATATTGTGATGAAAGTCAATAACAGCTATGTAATAAGCAGGCAGGTGACCTCAATTGCTCTCCTACAAACCCTCCCCACATCTGCCCCTGCTACCATCATCCAGAAACACAGGGTTTCTCTAAGAAATAAAGAGTTAATCTAGATGTTCTCTGAGGATTCTTCCAGGGTAGTACCCTCTGAACCTGGTATGGCAATTTATGTAGCAGAAGCAGAAGTGGAAGGAGATTGGGAAGGAGCGATGATGAAAGTGGATACACACCTTTGAAACAATTATTATTTATATTATCCATAAAATACAGAAGGAGAAAATAGAAAATGATGATGTAATTCATACAGTGAACTGATGAACATATGAACTCATGAATGCACATGATATGATGGTATGGGTTGTTAGCTGCTCAGTCATGTCTGTCTAACACTTTACAACTGCATGGTCTGTAGCCCACCAGGCTTCTCTGCCCATGGAATTCTCCAGGCAAGAATACTGGAGTGGGTAGCCATTTCCTTTTCTGGGAGCTCTTCCGGACCCAGGGATCAAACCCAGATCTCCTGCATTGCAGGCAGATTCTTTGCCATCTGAGCCACCAGGGAAGCCCAGCTCCCCTAAAGTGGAAACTCTCTATGCCCCCAGTCTCCTTACACATATTGTCCACTTCATGAAGAGAAGCCGTCTGCTTATCTTTCAGTCATGATGAAAGGCACCTGGCACATGTGACATGCTCAGTAAATAACTTTGAACTGGACTCATCTAGCCTTAATGGCAATATCAGCAATGCATCACTAAGTTACAGCATGTCACAGCGTTTGATTTGTAAAGCATTGTTTCACTTAGAAGGCTATGAGAACTCTAGAAGGCCCAGAATGGGGCCACGCTCCATTTCACATGGATAGCAGACAGCTAGTCCTCAAACAATGGCCAGCTGTTACTCCGAGATCTCCCACAAATGGTCTCTCCTCCCACCTTGTCTCCAGCACACAGGAAGTTAGCATTCTTCTGCCTGCCGCAAATAAGTCAAAACATTTTGTCTGTTATACCTCTAAGTGCAAGACCAGGAAAATCTGGTTAATTAGATGATTTATATCCCCCATTTTATTATGAAATTTGGAGCCAGTTCATCTTGGTTTGCCTTGGATCTTCTTGGCTATGCCTGTTATCCAGTGCATTTATTACTACTGTCCCTTTCATGCTCAAAAATGCCCTACTTTCGCCATTCTAATGACAAGCTACCAGCGAGACATGCCCTGTGTCCCGTTGGTATGTCAAAGTGCAAGATTTACACTCAGCTGATGCTGGCTGGCTAAAACGAAAACTATGCTTCGCTAAGCAATTTAATAAGAGTCAGGGGTTCCTGACTCTGCGTGTGTATTTGCCCCCAGCTCTTCTCAGAGAGGAATACTTTCTCCAAAAGAGTTTATTTCTGACACATTAATAATGCTTTCCTTACTCTTAAATAATTGATGGGTTTAAAAATATCAGTCAGTAGAAGCAGTGATACACTGATGGAGGAAAACAGTGAATATTTTGGCCAAATCGTGAAAGTTGCATTAATGACTGTACAAACCTCACTAATGGGGCTTATCAGACTTTTCACAGCAAGAGTTTTCATTTCCTTTGTCACCAGAACCAATAGATCCTTGTCATATAGCTGTGTCCAACTGCTTATTTAAGACTGACACTAAGTGTCGTACGGAAATCGGTGCTGTGGTTGACTTGTGCTGGGAGGGGCAAGGGCAATGCTGTCTCAGAAGAGAATGAAGAGGATGCTGGGCAGGAAAGCTCTCTAAATTAACTGGTTTTGATCACAGTCATGTGGCAGAAAGTATGTTTCCTGAAGCCCATCGGCCTGTTTTTATCACTTGTAAAGGGTTTAGAAGGATATCTTTCTCTGGCATAGATACTCCTCAATGAAGTGTAATGAAGAGGTTTGATCAAGTCAAGAATTAACTGCGTGTAATTTCTTTCTCATCACAAACATCAACTATGTTGACCAAAGTATAAAAATATTGTCATTATCAACATAACAAAACATATTCTTACATAATCTAGTATCAGTTTTTCTGGGAATAATTTCTCCTTCAAGGGATATTTAACAATGTCTGGAGAATTATTTGAATGCCATGACTGAGACTATTGGCATCTAGTAGTCAGAGGTCAGATATGCTGCCAAATATCATATAATGTAAAAGACAGCACTTATACCAAAGAATCATTCCAATCAAAATGTCAATAACATCACTGTTAAGAAACCTTGTTCTCTAGTGATAAGAAATATAGAACTTAGAAATGGACAGTTTATGTCTTCATTCAATAGCCATTTGTTAAGAAACTAAGAAGCAGAAAGCTTGTCCTAAATTCTGAGCCTAGAGATAGACACAGTCCTGAGGGATCCTATTCTGGCAATCTGATGGCTTAGAGATCTGTAAAGCCTCTTGTAATACAACTATAAAACTTCTAATGTACTATTAAAAATATTCTTGTGAAAGAAAGAATGAGCTATAAAAAAAAGAAAAAAATCTACTCTTGTCAAGAAGTTATAACATTGATAGCAAAAGAGTAAGCACACATTATATCACCTTTCATTCTGGGAATTAATGGAATTCCATAGACTGGAATTTCTAGATACTAGGAAAAGTTTGCTTTTTCAACCATATCAATGTTTTATATATTACAGAAAATAAAATTAAGTCAAAAATAAGAAAATGCAAGTCATCAAAATGAAAATAAATGGAAAGGAATATGTAATTAAACATATAATCATATATAAACTACTAATCAGTTCAGTTCAGTTCAGTTGCTAAGTCGTATTTGACTCTTTGAGACCCCATGAATCGCAGCACGACAGGCCTCCCTGTCCATCACCAGCTCCTGGAGTTCACTCAGATTCACATTCATCAAGTCATTGATGCCATCTAGCCATCTCATCCTCTGTCGTCCCCTTCTCCTCCTGCTCCCAATCCCTCCCAGAATCAGAGTCTTTTCCAATGAGTCAAATCTTCGCATGAGATAGCCAAAGTACTGGAATTTCAGCCTCAGCATCATTCCTTCCAAAGAAATCCCAGGGCTGATCTCCTTCAGAATGGACTGGTTGGATCTCCTTGCAGTCCAAGGGACTCTCAAGAGTCTTCTCCAACACCACAGTTCAGAAGCATCAATTCTTTGGTGCTCAGCTTTTTCACAGTCCAACTCTCACATCCATACATGACCACAGGAAAAACCATAGCCTTGACTAGATGGACCTTAGTTGGCAAAGTAATGTCTCTGCTTTTGAATATGCTGTCTAGGTTGGTCATAACTTTTCTTCCAAGGAGTAAACATCTTTAATTTCATGGCTGCAGTCACCATCTGCAGTGATTTTGGAGCCCCCAAAAATAAAGTCTGACACTGTTTCCACTGTTTCTCCATCTATTTCCCATGAAGTGATGGGACCGGATGCTAATAAAACTCAGAAATAAGCATTTTGGGAAATTTTGAAGAAAAAAAAATCTAAACCCTATATTCTCAGTAGGATTATTTTCAGAGCAAGATAACTTAAAAATCTAAATAATAATCAGCAATTATATTTCTGTTTCCATTGTTTCCCCATCTATTTACCATCAAATGATGGGATCAGATGTTATGATCTTAGTTTTTAAGCATTGAGTTTTAAGCCAGCTTTTTCACTCTCCTCTTTCACCTTCATCAAGAAGCTCTTTAGTTTCTCTTCACTTTTGAAAGATGGCTTCACTGACTCAAAAGACATGGTTTGGGCAAGCTCAGAAAGATGGTGAAGGACAGGGAAGCCTGGCATTCTGCAGTCCATGGGGTCAAAAAGATTCACACACAACTGAGCAACTGAACAACAATGTATTTCTGTTAGTAAAAAATCGGAATTTTTAAATATTAAACTATTTTATGTCATGTAGATAAAAGTTGTCCAGGAAATAACAATATATATTGCAAGATACAGAAAATTACACAATGTTTTAATGCTATTAAGAATAAAATTTTCAGTATAAGAGATGGTTTTATAAAAAGGAGACAAAATTAAGGTTCAGAATTATATTTAAAAAGGGGTACTCTAAACAATTATGCAGTCAAAAATTTGAAAATGAAATTGAACTGTATAGACTCATGTGGAAAAAGTAATACTTCAAAATATTCACAAAAATAAATACAGAAAAATAGATGGATCTATAAATAATAAAGAAATAAATTAGTTTACTATATAATTTCAAACAGTTCTGTAAAAATAAAGGCAAATTGGTATAGATACCTTTATGATAAATTCTATTAAATACTACAGAAGTAGACATTAACCATCTTATACAATTTCTGTCACAGAATAAAAATGTAAACAGCATCAAGATATTCCACAATTAATTTAGGAGGCTAATAAGTATATTGAAAATGCTCCCCCACTCACCCATCCAAGGGATATACATGTTAATCCTAATTTCCAGTTACAAACTGGGATTCCACGGTGATGGGAGACAGCAAAGAGGAACTAAAGAGCCTCTTGATGAAAGTGAAAGAGAAGAATGTAAAAGCTGGCTTAAAACTCAACATTCAGAAAACTAAGATCCTGGCATCTGGTCCCATCACTTCATGGCAAATAGATGGGGAAAAAAATGGAAACAGTGACAGGCTTTATCTTCTTGGGTTCCAATATCACGACAGAGAGTGACTGTAGCCATGAAATTAAAAGACACTTGATCCTTGGAAGAAAAGCTATGACAAAGCTGGACAGCATATTGAAAAGTAGAGACATCACTTTGTCAACAAAGATACATACCGTCAAAACCATGGTTTTTTCAGTACTCATGTATAGATGTGAGAGTTGGACCATAAAGAAGGCTGATTCCTTTGAACCATGATGCTGAAGGAAACTCTTGAGAGTCCCTTGGATAGCAAAGAGATCAATCAGTCAATGCTAAAAGAAATCAGTCCTGAATATTCATTGGAAGAACTGATGCTGAAGCTGAAGCTCCAATACTTCGGGCACCTGATGCAAAAAGCCAGCCCATTGGGAAAGATCCTGATGCTGGGAAAGATTGAGCGGAGGAGGAGAAGGAAGCAACAGAGGATTAGATGTTTGGATGGCATCATCAACTCAATGGGCATGACTTTGCTCAAACCCTAGGAGATATTGAAGGACAGGGAAGTCAGATGTCCTGCAGCCCATGGGGTCACAAATAGTCAGCCGAGCGACTGAACAACAACAAGGAGCTGCTGACAGCACGAGAACTCTTCCTTTCAGCCTTTATATCTCATCATTCCTCCCGCATAAATAAGTGCTATATAGAGCCCCTAGCTGTGTGCTCCTCATTGTCTACCACTGTATTTTTCTTGTCAGATCACTGATTTCTCATTTGGATTCAAAGCATAGTGATAAACATTGTCGGGCAATCTGTTCAAAAAACTAATCATGGTATGTGAACTTTCTGGACCCAGTTTGAAACACTTGCTTAAAGGATAAGTTAAGAATCTTTAGAGAAGATACTGAAATGATTGTATGCTGCAGAAAGAGCTAAGAATCATATGACATAAACAATTAGGAACAGACTAGACACACTATTTGGAAACTTTTTTTCACTGATATTATTATTCAGAGAAATGTTCATGTTACTAACCTAAGTCTATCTCATTATATATGAGCATAGTGTTGACAAACATCTCACAGTTGGAACTGTTTGCATTTTGTCTGTGTATGTGCTGTGTTAGGGCATGTATACGCATGTGTGATTCCTTTATTATGCTCTTTCATCAGATTCTATCATGGTTTGTAATTATATACTCTGGCTGTCTGGCTTCTTTTTCAATTATCAGTCTGCCCAGTGAAAGCAGTGTTGATTAGACAAGGAATTATATTTGCTTTGTTCACTATTTTACAACCAACTCTTAGAACAGTGCCTAATGCAAGGAGATTGTTTGAGCATTTTAAAGTAAATTTCTAAAAATAAAAATGGCAGGGTAAAGTATGAACATTTAAATCATTAGTTAGCATAAAACTGCCTTCTAATAGGTTAATGCCAAGTTAAAGTATAATAGAGGATGAATAAACCAACTAGAAAATTATAAAATAATATACATTCCCTCTAAACTACTGCTTTTTAATCTTCATACTTAATTTTAGAACAGCATTTATGTAATACATAACATTTCTTCCGCTAATTTTAAATGTGAATTTTTCCTATAAAGTACTACCATGTCATATTTACACGTTTCTGTCTCTGACCTATTTATTCTGTTCTAGTGATCGAAATATTATTGTTAGCATAAATTTATATAGGACTGTACTAACTAGTAAGGTAGATGGCCTGTTGTTCTTTACGTTCAAAATTTCTTGGCTATTCTTGGACTTCTTTTACATGTAAACTTCAAAGTCAAATTATTAATTTCCAAAAGTATCTCTTTGAGAGGACATTGAATTTAGAGTTTCATTTAGAAAGACATGGCATCTTTACAATATTTCCAATGAAGAAAATGGAAATCAGAGCCAAACAAATCCATTTCAATCTTATTTAGTTTACTTCAATGGCATTTTGTATTTTTCTCCTTATAGGATCTAAATTTTCCTAATTATCTTTATTCTTAAATGTTTTTGAGACTTTTGCTTCTATTAAAATCAATATCTCTTTCTGGCTTACTTCACTCTGTATATACTGACACATATATATGGAATTTAGAAGGATAGTAATGAAGATCCTCTATGTGAGACAACAAAAGAGACTCAGAGGTATAGAACGGACTTTTGGACTCTGAGGGAGAAGGAGAGGGAGAGGGTGGGATGATTTGGGAGAACGGCATTGAAACATGTATACTATCTTGTAAGAATGAAGCGCCAGTCTATGTTCAATACAGGATGCAGGACGCATGGGGCTGGTGCACGGGATGATTTAGGGAGAGGATGTGGGGTGGGAGGTGGGAGGGGGCTTTGGCATTGGGAGATCGTGGACACCTGTGGCTGATTCATGTCAATGTATGGCAAAACAAATACAGTATTGCAATGTAGAATAAAGTATTAAAAAAAAAAATAAAGAGCAAAAATCATTCAATAAATAAATAAATAAATAAATAAAATCAATATCTCTTATTTTCTCATTACAGTGTGTAAATTGATTATTCACAGCCCTAATATGTAAGACAGCTAGGGATATTTTTAGGTTTATTGTGCATTAAATTGCTTCACTCTATAAAAGTTTTAACGGCTTAAGTCAGTTCAGTTCAGTCACTCAGTCGTGTCCAACTCTCTGTGACCCCAGGGACTACAGCATGCCAGGCCTCCCTAACCATCACCAACTTCTGGAGTTTACTCAAAGTCATGTCCATTGAGTCGGTGATGTCATCCAATCATCTCATCCTATGTCGTCCCTTTCTCCTCTCACCTTCCGTCTTTCCCAGCATCAGGGTCCTTTCAAATGAGTCAGTTCTTTGCATCAGGTGCTCAAAGTATTGGAGTTTCAGCTTCAACATCAGTCCTTCCAATGCATATTTAGGACTGATTTCTTTTAGAATGGACTGGTTGGATCTCCTCGCAGTCCAAGGGACTCTCAAGAGTCTTCTCCAATACCACAGTACAAAGCATCAATTCTATGGCGTTCAGCTTTCTTTATATTCCAACTCTCACATCCATACATGACTACTGGAAAAACCATAGCTTTGACTAGATGGAACTTTGTTGGCAAACATGTCTCTGCTTTTAATATACTGTCTAGGTTGGTCATAACTTTTCTTTCACAGAGCAAGCATCTTTTAATTCCATGGCTGCAATCATCGTCTGCAGTGATTTCGGAGCCCAAGAAAAAGAAGTCTGACACTGTTTCCATTGTTTCTCCATCTATTTGCCGTGAATTGATGGGACCGGATGCCATGATCTTAGTTTTCTGAATATTGAGTTTTAAGCCAACTTTTTCACATTCCACTTTACTTTCATCAAGAGGCTTTTTAGTTCCTCTTTGAGTCTGAATTTGGCAATAAGGAGTTTATGATCTGAGCCACAGTCAGTTCCTGGTCTTGTTTTTGTTGACTGTATAGAGCTTCTCCATCTTTGGCTGCAAAGAATATAATCAATCTGATTTCAGTGTTGACCATCTGGTGATGTCCATGTGTAGAGTCTTCTCTTGTGTTGTTGGAAGAGAGTGTTTACTATGACCAGTGCTTTCTCTTGGCAAAACTCTATTAGTCTTTGCCCTGCTTCATTCCGTACTCCAAGGCCAAATTTGCCTGTTACCCCAGGTATTTCTTGACTTCCTACTTTTGCATTCCAGTCCCCTATAATGAAAAGGACATCTTTTGGGGGTGTTAGTTCTAAAAGGTCTTGTAGGTCTTCATAGAACTGTTCAACTTCAGTTTCTTCAGCATTACTGGTTGGGGCATAGACTTGGATTACTGTGATATTGAATGGTTTGCCTTGGAAATGAACAGAGATCTTTCTGTTGTTATTGAGATTGCATCCAAGTACTGCATTTTGGACTCTTTTGTTGACTATGATGGCTACTACATTTCTTCTAAGGGATTCTTGCCCACAGTAATAGGTAAAATGGTCATCTTAGTTAAATTCACCCAGTCCAGTCCATTTTAGTTCACTGATTCCTAGAATGTTGATGTTCACTCTTGCCATCTCCTGTTTGACCAGTTACAATTTGCCTTGATTCATGGAGCTAACATTCTCGGTTCCTATGCAATATTGCTCTTTACAGCATTGGACTTTAATTCCATCACCTGTTATATCCACACGTGGGTGCTGTTTTTGCTTTGGCTCTGTGTCTTCATTCTTTCTGGAGTTATTTCTCCACTGATCTCCAGTAGCATATCGGGCACCTACCGACCTGGGGAGTTCATCTTTCTGTGTCCTATCTTTTGAATGGCTGAAGTAGATGAATCCATAATTCAATTTGGATCTAAGTAGTTCATAATTTTTATGCTATTGTTAATGGTATTTTTACTTTATTCTTATTAATTGCTTTCTTATACTGTGAAGCTTTGTTGCTATTTTCCTTTCCCTTCTCTGTTTGAATGTTTTGAATATTTCTGTGAACTGGATAAATGCATTTTAGTGCATTCTTCTGAGTACTGCGTTTATCACAGCTTGAATTCTTTAAACGAATTCTACTTGTTAAGAAACCTTAATAAAAACATTTAACAAAGCATTAGGCTGATAATTTAAATGACAACATAAACAAATCTGTTCATTTTCTGAATGCTCAGTTCAGGAGTTATTTCCAATCATCTGCATTTCTACTGTGCATCAGGTGTAGACATCGACATTAAAAAAAAAAAAAAAAGGGGCTGTTATAATAACAGGTCATTACCCGTAGGTACCTCATATTACTAGTTATCCTAGACCTTACATTTGACCCCGTACTTCAATGCTTCAGGCTTACGTCTCAGATTTGACACCAAACTAACTTTCCCCACATTTCCTACTCAGACTTGTTGCTTCTATTTGAGCAGCATATAGCCTGAGAGGAGTCCTTGAACTGAGGCTTCTTCTTCAGCTTCCTGCCCATGATATCTTGACATTAGATCCTTGACCAGGTTCTAAAATTTCCTACACTACTCCTGTCTTCACTCTAATTGCACTTAGCTATTGCTTTGCAACTTCAGCACAGAAAACATGAGCGTTTAAAATGCAAAAACACGCAAAACACAAAGAGAGAAACCTCAAGGTCTGCCAGAGGTTGTTTCCATACATACCATCTCATGCTCAAAGTTACAAAACTTGCACAGCTAAGCTGAGTTCATTAAACTTTTCATTCACATCACAACTCCCTCCTGTATAACAGAGAGGCATGCAGTCCTGAGGTTCTACTGTATTTTGATTCAGTCTGCTTAATCTCTCTCTCAGATTTGTACTATAAAAATATAATTTCTACTCTACAATCTAATTTACTTCTACTTACTGTACATTTTACTTGTCTACTACATTACTTTGTACTTACTCTTCAGTTTTTAAAAATTATTAAAATATTTCTTTAGTGGAAAGCATTATTTGAAAACATATCTGTGATGTCTGCATAATATTCCATTATATTATTGCACACGTATTGAAAAATTGCTGTATTGTTTAAAATAGCTTTTTAAATTTCCATGTAGGTTAATTTTTCTATGAATCTCTGATTAATACTCTGAATATGATACCTAAGGTGAAGATTATAGACAAAACAAATATGAATATTTGTTTTGAATATGAATATTCTAGGACAATTCACATTACTATATACTATCTTTAAAAGTTTACACTATTTATAGCTACAACAATTAAAAACATTATTTCCCCTGTTATAGTTTTAAATCTTGACCTCCTTTTCTTTCTTTTTATTTAATGATTTAAAATAGTATTTCATTTAAATTTGCATAAATAAATAAACTATTCAGTTCAGTTCAGTCACTCAGTCGTGTCCGACTCTTTGCGACCCCATGAACTGCAGCACGCCAGGCCTCCCTGTTCATCACCAACTCACGGAGTTCACTCAGACTCGCGTCCATCGAGTCAGTGATGCCATCCAGCCATCTCATCCTCTGTTGTCCCCTTCTCCTCCTGCCCCCAATCCCTCCCAGCATCAAAGTCTTCTCCAATGAGTCAACTCTTCACATGAGGTGGCCAAAGTACTGGAGTTTCAGCTTTAGCATCATTCCTTCCAAAGAAATCCCAGGGTTGATCCCCTTCAGAATGGACTGGTTGGATCTCCTTGCAGTCCAAGGGACTCTCAAAAGTCTTCTCCAATACCACAATTCAAAAGCATCAATCCTTCAGTGCTCAGCCTTCTTCACAGTCCATCTCTCACATCCATACATGACCACTGGAATGGCTAATAATCTTGTTTTACTTGTGCTTACTATCAACTTGCATTTCACCTTTTAGAAATTTTTCTCTACATACTTTTTTTAATTTTAGTGCTTTTATTATTGGTTAATGTTTCGCAGAGAAAAAACATCAACTCATATGTAATACAAATATTATTAATGTATGAAAGTTTTAAATTTAATGTAATCAAATAAATCAGCCTTTGCTCTTATTTATATCCTTAAAATTTCATGCTCTGCAAGATTAATGAGCTATATATGTAGTGTATAATTTATAGCTCATAATTTCACTTTTCTTAAACACTTTATATATCTAAAATGTATTTTTGGTGAATTATTAAGTTTGACAGGTTGTATAGAATCTTCCCCTAAATTCAATTATTTTAACATAATTTATTGAATAATTTTCACAATAGCCTTAAATTTGTCATTTCATAAATAATTTAATGAATCAAAATAGGTCACCAACAAAAAGTTTTTAGTGTAGATTCATTCATTTTCCCAAACATATACCCCAAAAATGGATAATCAAATATTTTTATAGATTCTCACCAATACATTTGCTATTGTTTCCTGAACTTCAGTATTGTATGAAATGAGAAATACGTACTTCCCAAATGTCTTTTATCCTGCATTTCCCATTCAAAAAACAAGAAAAATTTATTGAATGTGTCTTCTGCTTTCTAATTCTATAAAAATACCTCCAGAAATGAAAATTTAAATGAGTAGTGGTTGAAGTCTCAGATCTCTTTTCCCAACTTAAGAATCTTGTACTTAATACATTTGGAATACACACGCCAAAAATAGAATCATTCTAGTCATGATAGGGTAATGAATTCAACTTGTCTATTACTTGAATCATATCATGAAGATAAATAGTTGCAGATTTTTGTCTCTTAAGTGTTAGAGACTGACAACAATGAGCCAATCATATTTCTGATGTGAACTCCCCCAAACCCTTCCCCATGCTACCTTCAGCACAGCAACACACTATGTTAGAAAGTCAAAATACTGATACAGCCTGAAGGAGGTGATTAAACTTCCAGTTAAGCCCCACCAGCACCAGTAGACAATAAAAGTCCCATTCATTGACCTGAATAACTGGAGTTGTTTTAAAGTAAATATTTTAAGCAAAACTTCCCAAATGTGGAATACCAAAGTACATGCTTATACAATGGAAGTGGCAAATATATTCAAGGAATTAGAGTGCCTGAAGAACTATGGACAAAGGTTCATGATATTGTACAAGAGGCAGTGATCAAAATCATCTCCAAGAAAAAGAAATACAAAAAGGCAAAATAGCTGTCTGAGGAGACCTTACAAATAGCTGAAAAAGAAGAGAAGCTAAAGGCAAAGGAGAAAAGGAAAGATATATCTATTTGAATGCAGAGTTCCAAAGATTAGCAAGGAGAGATAAGAAAGCTTTCCTCAGTGATCAATGCAAAGAAAGAGAGGAAAAAATAGGGAAAGACTAGAGATATCTTCAAGAAAATTAGAGATACCAAGTGAATATTTCATGCAAAAATGGGTACAATAAAACACTGAAATGGTGTGGATGTAGTAGAAGATATTAAGAAGAGGTGGCAAGAATACACAGAAGGAGTATACAAAAAAGACCTTCATGACTGAGATAACCACAATGGTATGATCACATGACTAGAGCCAGACATCCTGGAATGCAAAGTGTGCCTTAGGATGCATCGTGTGAACAAAGCTAACGGAGATGATGAAATTCCAGGTCAGCTATTTCAAATCCTAACAGATGACACTGTGAAAGTGCTGCACTCAATATGCCAGCAAATTTGGAAAACTCAGCAGTGGCCACAGGACTGGAAAAGGTCAGTTTTCATTCTAATCCCTAAGAAAGGTGATGCCAGAGAATGTTTAGACTACCACACAATTGCATTCATCTCACAAGCTAGTAAAGTAATGCTCAAAATTCTCCAAGCCAGGTTTCAATAGCATGTGAATCAAGAACTTCTAGATGTTCAAGATGGATTTAGAGATGGCAGAGGAACCAGAGATCAATTGCCAACATCTGATGGATCATCTAAAAAGCAATAGAGTTCCAGAAAAACATCTATTTCTGCTTTATTGACTATGCCAAAGCCTTTGACTGTGTGGATCACAATAAACTGTGGAAAATTCTGAAAGAGATGGGAATACCAGACCACCTAACCTGCCTCTTGAGAAATCTGTATGCAGGTCAGAAAGCAACAGTTAGAACTGGACATGGAACAACAGACTGGTTCCAAATAAGAAAAGGAGTACATCAAGGCTGTATATTTTCACCCTGCATATTTAACTTATATGCAGAGAATATCATGAGAAACGCTGGGCTGAATCAAGCATAAGCTGGAATCAAGATTGCTGGGAGAAATACCAATAACCTCAGATATGCAGATGACACCAACATTATGGGAGAAAATGAAGAACTAAAGAGCCTCTTGATGAAAGTGACAGAGGAGAATGAAAAAGTTGGCTTAAAACTCAACATTCAGAAAACAAAGATCATGGCATCTGGTTCCATCACTTCATGGCATATTGGTAGGGAAACAATGGAAACACTGAAAGGCTTTATTTTGGAGGGCTCCAAAATCACTGCAGATGGTGACTGCAGCCGTGAAATTAAAAACTTGTTCTTTGGAAGAAAAGCTATGACCAGCCTAGACAGATTACTATAAAGCAGAGACATTACCAACAAAGGCCCATCTAGTCATAGATATGGTTTTTCCAGTAGTCATGCAGCCATGAAATTAAAAGACGCTTACTCCTTGGAAGAAAAGTTATGAGCAACTTAGATAGTATATTCAAAAGCAGAGACATTACTTAACCGACTAAGGTCCATCTAGTCAAGGCTATGGTTTTTCCTGCGGTCATGTATGGATGTGAGAGTTGGACTGTGGAGAAGGCTGAACGCCGAAGAATTGATGCTTCTGAACTGTGGTATTGGAGAAGACTCTTGAGAGTCCCTTGGACTGCAAGGAGATCCATCCAGTCCATTCTGAAGGAGATCAGCCCTCAGATTTGTTTGGAAGGAATGATGCTAAAGCTGAAGCTCCAGTACTTTGGCCACCTCATGAGAAGAGTTGACTCATTGGAAAAGACTCTGATGCTGGGAGGGATTGGGGGCAGAAGGAGAAGGGGACGACCGAGGATGAGATGGCTGGATGACATCACGGACTTGATGGACGCGAGTCTGAGTGAACTCCGGGAGATGGTGATGAACAGGGAGGCCTGGCGTGTTGCAATTCTTGGGGTCGCAAAGAGCCGGACACGACTGAGCGACTGAACTGAACTGATGCATGGATTTGAGAGTTGGACTATAAAACAAGCTGAGTGCCACAGAATTGATGCTTTTGAACTGTGGTATTGGAGAAGACTCTTGAGAGTCTTTTGGACTGCAAGGATATCCTACCAGTTAATCCTAAAGGAAATCAGTCCTGAATATTCATTGGAAGGACTGATGCTGAAGGTGAGACTCCAATACTTCGGCCATCTGATGCAAAGAACTAATTCATTTGAAAAGACCCTGATGCTGGGAAAGATTGAAGGCAGTAGGTGAAGGGGATGACAGAGGATGAGATGGTTAGATGTCATCACTGACTCAATGGACGTGAGTTTGAGTAACCTCTGGGAGTTGGTGATGGACAGGGAAGTCGAAGGTGCTGCACTCCATGGGTCGCAAAGAGTTGAACATGACTGAGTGACTGAACTGAACTGAAGGTACGTGCAGTGAATTGTAAAGATCATGTGAACATGAACAACAGGAAAAATTAATCTACTCTTTTTGGCTTAAATTCCTTGCTTTTACTCTAATCTAAGTTGTCTTAAGGGGAAATATTTGGATGCATTCAATGTAAAAATCTGAATGAATGTGAGTTATTTAAACATGTCCTTTGCCTTCTAAATAATTATTTTATAGTCTATAGACAAATTGTCCTTAAATCCAGTTGCATTCTACCGTTAGGTTTGCAGGTCTATCTTGCACTCCCATAACATGTTAAGGCATATGCACATTTATGCCTCTGAGTATCAAAATCACTTACATAAAGGATCTTACAAACTAAGTTTTCATTATGTGACACTAAAGGAAAATCTAAATTCATTAGAATGTTAATTGCATAGTCTGATATTGGCATGCTAGAGATGTCTGAATACTGGAGGGAAGTTTGATATTTTTAGCAGTTCATATTCAACTCTTTGTTTGTCCTGCCATCATTGTCAAAGTCTTATGATATCTGAAGGCTCAAAACCATGCTTTTTTGTAGACTGATGAGTAGTTTAATTGGTTGCCATGTTTCATGGGTTGACATCATACCAAAGAGAGCAACAGAAGCACACTAGATCTTTATAATTGCAGGGATGCTCAAGGGAGAAAGTGATGGCCAATGGCTAGTCCCCATCCTGTGCATGCTAGATGTGTGCTAGATGTCAGTCATTAAGCCATGTCCGACTCTCTGCGACCTCATGGACTATAGCCTGCCAGGCTCTTCTGTCCATGAGATGTTCCAGGCAAGAATGGATTGCCATTTCTTTCTCCAAGTCCTGATCCTGGCACATATTAAAGTCAGGAGAAGGAAGAGTGGTGAAATTGGCCAGAATCAAGTCTCTACATATGAAATGAGGTTATATTTCTGAACTGTCATCCTTACACTATCTCCTCACTGCTTTTACATTGAACTGTAAACCTGGTAACTTGGCCTCAACTCTAGATTATGCTTTTTGCTGCTAGTAGGGTTCAACTGTATCTGGACTGAACCCCTTACCCTACAAACAATATATTATCTCTGTAATAATCAATAAAGTTAATCAGAATGCTATTTGCCTCCAAAAGAATCTCTTATGAACAATAAGATAACACAAAGTGAATTGATCAATACTTTAAGTTAGGATGAACTTCCAGAAAGCTAAACATTGCCTTTGGTCTTCTCATTTTTGTTTATCTTAAGGAATATAAATCATATTAATTAAGTTTGCTCTTCTGAATTGGATGGCATTATAAACTAGGGAGACATGATTGAAAGAGGGAAATTGGAAATGGCTGAGGAGCGGTAGTAAACAAAGCACACAGGATCCATCTCAGAGGAGGAAAATCAACCTCCTAGAATAAATCTTTTCTGTTTATTTGATAACACTTCAAAAAGAAGTAATGCAAGTAGAAAAAAACACAGAAGCTCTTACTGATTAAGCTGCAATTTACAGAGACAGATCACAGACATGTGAAGCTGCGGCCTGGAAGGGAAAGGCTAAACTGACTTCACTAATGTCCATGCTACTGTGCTTGATCCTTCGCTTTCCAAACCTTTAATGCCTAGAAAATATGGATGCTTATATGTGAACAATTCAAGTAGCTGTCCTAGATACACATTTCCTTTGCTCAGGGTCACTAATCTGGGCCCCAGGAAACAGTCTGTCCCTTGCAGATTTCTATCTATATGATTTTGGGTGAAATATTCATTCTCTGAGCTGTAAATACCTTATCTAAATAAGGATGATAACCATCTGTACTTTGTAGGATTATTTAAGAGTCGGATAAGATAATGCATGTCAAAAGCCTGAAAAGGTCTTGTGTACTAACAGTTCAGTGCATGCTAACACTTTTTTTAAGTAATTTTTTTAAATGTTAAGATAGACATGTACACACAAAAGATTGAAACCTGTCAACCCAGGTGTAAAAGTCTAAATTAGCAACTAGAAAGGAGTAATGAGGCTGTGTCGTAGGCAGGGAGGACTAGAGAAATAAGTCAGAATATCTGCCCTCTAAACTTTCACTGTCTAGAGAAAATGCAACCGAGTGTGAGGGAATGTGTTAATTTCAGCAACAAAAGCAAACCTCATTGCTGTGAAATTCCAAGGGGAAAATCACTAAATCTGTATTGGGAAGTTTAAAAAGATTTCAGAGAGGAAATTATATTTGAGTTGATGCATTAAAGATAAATGAGAGTTTTGCAAGTGGAGAATGGTAGAGGAGGAGCCTAAAGAGGGAGGACAACGTTTCTGAGATCAGAAAGCTTTTTTAAAAGAATGAGATGAGTATTTTGATATATTTGAAGTCTAGAGAGCTAAACCAAAGAGCAGAAGAGAATAACAGTGTTAAGATTCAGTTTGGATTCATCAAAAAGTTGAATCCAGTTTGCAAATAACATTAAATGGCACGTTGAGAGGTTAGACACGATGTTGAAGGTTATTCATCTGGAGAGAGATTAAATCTTTAGAATAAAAACTTGAAATAGTACAGCAGGAAATCTGCAAGACACAGGTGAGATTTTCTACTCAAAGGAAGAAAATCTGCAAAGGAGGTATCAAATGTTCAATACAGGTGCATACATGGTCCACAGAGCTCTGAGGAAAGAGAGCCCAGGATTGAAGGCAGGAGAAGGGGACGACAGAGGTTGAGATGGCTGGATGGCATCACCGACTCAATGGACATGATTTTGAACAAGCTCTGGGAGTTGGTGATGGACAGGGAAGCCTGACGTGCTGCAGGCCATGGGATCGCAAAGAGTCAGACATGACTGAGCGACTGAATTGAACTCAGGAAAAAGAAGGTGGAGTACAACTTATAGATCCTAGAGCTTATTATGCTGGATGGACACCTGAGGCACAGTCTAAATAAGAATTTTGCTGATGTAGCAAAATGCTGACTTCTTGATCCATTGGCCAAGAAGGGTTTGTATGGAATTTTCCTAAGGACTCACAAAGCCAGGTCCATTATAGACTAGGAAAGACAGGAGGTTTATCTGAAGTACCTTAAGGGGTAAAAGAAGCTGCTGAGAAGTGACTTTGAAAAAGAAACACCAGAGCCAGTGAGAAGTATTGCCTTCATTACCCACAGAAAGAATTCTCTTTCTTGGGAAAAAAAAAAAAATCTGGGGGCGGGGAAGTTAAGGGGTAAAGGAGAGGCACATATATCAGAAACCAAGTTTGGAAAATAATATTCTCAGGAAAAGACGGCAAGGGGACAAAACTGGGCTTTGCAGACCTAATACCAGAGATTGGATACCAATCTATCATTTAGTAACTATATAATTCTGAAAATACTATTTAAATATCTTAGCCTCACCTTCGTCTGTAATGTGGGGATTGTGGTGCCTATGTCACAGGCTGTTGTAAGATGAAGCAAGATAGACTACATCAAGCATGTAGCACAATAATAGATGCACCGTAGCCAGTCCACACACATTAATTCTGTTCATTCCTTCTCAGCTCTACCCGCAACCAGATCCAAGACCAGAGGTGTGTACCTTGCTTGGTAAGTTTATCCCAGCTTTCAGCCATATTCAAAAGTGCAGAAGGGACTGAGGCATCCAATGCTTGAACACAAAGGAGACCAACAAAACTTGTCCTGGCTCCTCAATTGCCCTTTGAGAGGCCTTTTTGCATCACTTGTCTCTGTATCTTGAGGAGAGAAATAAGTGGTTGTGGTTGCTTTCAGTGTGGTGCTTTTCTAATAAGTATAGTGCTCATTTTAATATGGCTTCAAAAGACCAACAATATAGTATAGATTTGAAAATAACTCAGAGGAGCCAGAGATTAAATTGCCAACATCTGATGGATCATCTAAAAAGGAAGAGAGTTCCAGAAAAACATCTATTTCTGCTTTGACTGTGTGGATCACAACAAACTATGGAAAATTCTGAAAGAGATGGGCATACAAGACCACCTGAGCTGCCTCTTGAGAAATCTGTATGCAGGCCAGGAAGCAACAGTTAGAACTGGACGTGGAACAACAGATCGGTTCCAAATTGGGAAAGGAGTATGTCAAGGCTGCATATTTTCACAGTGCTTATTTAACTTATATGCAGAGTACATCATGAGAAATGCTGGGCTGGAAGAAGTACAAGCTGGAATCAAGATTGCTGGGAAAAATATCAATAACCTCAGATATGCAGATGACACCACACTTATGGCAGAAAATGAAGAATAAAAGTAAAGAGCCTCTTGATGAAAGTGAAAGAGGAGAGTGAAAAAGTTGGCTTAAAGCTCAACATTCAGAAAACAAAGATCATGGCATCTAGTCGCATTACTTCATGGGAAATAGATGGGGAAACTGGAAACAGTGTCAGACTTTATTATTTGGTGCTCCAAAATCACTGCAGATGGTGACTGCAGCCATGAAATGAAAAGACGCTTACTCCTTGGAAGGAAACTTATGACCAACCTAGACAGCATGTTGCAAAGCAGAGACATTACTTTGCCAACAAAGGTCCATCTAGTCAGTTCAGTTCAGTTCAGTCACTCACTCGTGTCCGACTCTTTGCAACCCCATGAATTGCAGCACACCAGGCCTCCCTGTCCATCACCAACTCCCGGAGTTCATTCAGATTCACATCCATCGAGTCAGTGATGCCATCCAGCCATCTCATCCTCTGTCGTCCCCTTCTCCTCCTGCCCCCAATCCCTCCCAGCATCAGAGTCTTTTCCAATGAGTCAAGGCTACGGTTTTTTCAGTAGTCATGTATGGATGTGAGAGTTGGACTATAAAGAAAGCTGAGCCCTGAAGAATTGATGCTTTTGAACTGTGGTGTTGGAGAAGACTCTTGAGAGTCCCTTGGACTACAAGGAGATCCAACCAGTCCATCCTAAAGATCAGTCCCGGATGTTCATTGGAAGGATGGATGTTGAAGCTGAAACTCCAATACTTTGGCCAGCTGATGCAAAGAGCTGAGTCATTTGGAAAGACCCTGATGCTGGGAAAGATTGAGGGCAGGAGGAGAAGGGGATGACAGAGGATGAGATGGCTGGATGGCATCACTGACTCTGTGGACATGGGTTTGGGTGGACTCCGGGAGTTAATGATGGACAGGGAGGCCTGGTGTGCTGCAGTTCATGGGGTTGCAAAGAGTCGGACATGACTGAGCAACTGAGCTGAACTGAACTGAAAATATCTCTGGTTGTTTTATTAAAACAACATTGGTAATCTATGACAGTAGCTATGCTTGATAATTTTTGACTGTCAATTTCTCAACAGGAAGTTCAAACAAATGTATGAATTAATTTTAGTCAACAAGTATTGGGAATTTGTAGCATCACTCAATAGCCACTAGAAAAATAAATTTTACTGTTATTATTTCCTGAGTCCCTGACTATTATTATCAATAGGAGATGACTAAATCTCTCCCTCTAATTCACCCCACTGCACCCTGATTTCTCATCAGCTTATTAACACAGAACTCTATCACCTAAACTTGCAGAGTTTAGCTATAAATAATATTCTCTAAAGCACAGGCTTGCAACTTTATGAATAATCATAAATTATTAAAATTAAACTACAGTCATATCTTGATTTCCTCACTGAATACAATAATAAGAGTTTTCTCATCATTGTTAAGGGGACTGAAAAATGATGAAATGAAAATTGGTGACAAGAGTCAAGTGAGCTGGCCTCTTTGTTCATTTCTCTAGAGCCTGAAGCAAGTCAGTTTCACTCTCTGGCATCTCAGTTTACTCATCTTCAAAACCAGGATGATGGTTGCCCTGGTAACCCTCAGGGTGCCGGATACTTTTTAAATGTTGAAAATTATAATGCATAATGTAAAAAAGTCTTTTGGAATTATTGGTATTGGAAATGGTGCAATTTACATTGAATTTTAAACTGTCAGTTTATCAAAGACTTGTTTTCAGCACTGGGTTTGCTAATGCTTGACTCCCTCTAAAAATAACCAGCAATTTCAGTAAATTGTAAAAGGGGAACAATTTCATGGCTTCCTGTCAGTAAAGATCATTTATGTGCTTGAAAGAAATGCCATTTTGATATGACAAATATAAACCTTAAAATTCTTTATAACTAACCTTGCTAGGCAAAGAGAAAATTTCCTTAGAAAATTTTCATGTCAGCAAGATCTGGCCAAAAAAAAAAAAAAAGACCTTTATTACAACAGATGACGATGAAGTGAGCTCATAAGACTCACAGCAACTTTTAAAATTCTCTTCAAAAGCAAGTTATTACCACCTTCTAATATAGCAGATGCTATCTATATGATGATGACTCCCCAAACTGTATCTCCAACACAGGTTACTCTGCTGAGATCAAGCTTCATTCATTCAAGAGCCAATTGGACATTCTATGTTTATCATATCCATGACTAAAATTATCAGCTTCCACATCAAACCTAGTCTTTCTCTTCTCCAGATGACTATGACTGGTTTGCACTAGCCAGAACCAACTGATCCAAGGCTATAGTCTTGCTATCTAGGATTCTGACTGCCATTTAAACACAAATCATCTATCTTCTTATCACTTACATGAAGCATCTAAAATATGACATGAATAAATTTATCTACAAAACACAGACTCACACATGGAGAACTGACCTGTGGTTGCAAGGGGTCGAGGGAAGGAGGGAGGGATGGATTGGGAGTTTGGGACTATTATATATAGAATGGATAAAAAACAAGGCCCTATTGTATAGCACAGGGAGCTAAGTTCAATATCCTGTGATAAACCATAATGGAAAAAACACACACCCATCTTCCATATTTCTTGTATATCTAGCTCTATGTCTAGTTACAGCTATACCTAAAGCTACCTGAGTCCACCATTTCCACGTTCCAGTAAGTAGTATGTAGAGAAAGTATAAAGGGAAATGAGAATGAAGTCAGTAATATTTTTGCTTTATCCTGGTATTTAATGTTTCTTTCCATTTTGATCATTTCTGGAGACTTTTGTTTCTTTTTCTACATCCAGATTCCTGTGTACTATCACATTCTTCTGCTTGAAGAATTTCTGTTAATATTTGTTCTAGTGTAGGCCTGTTAATGTAGAATTATATCTTTTTTGAAAGTCTTTGTTTCTGCTTCACTGCTGAAATTTATTTTCAGGGGATGTAAAATTACATGTCAATCTTTTTCTTCTCTCAGTACTCTGAAGATATCCACTGTCTTCTGACTTGTATAGTTTCTGATGAGGTTAGATTTTTATCTTTGTTCTTCTGTGTATTATGTGCTGCTGCTGCTGCTGCTTTTTTTTTTTTTTTAATAAGCTGCCTTAAATATTGCTTCTTGGTTTTGGTTTTCAGCAGTTTGAATACTAAGAGTGTGTATGTGTGCGTGTGTTGATTTTATCACACATGGTGTTGTCTGAGCTCTCTAGATATGTGGGTTTTTAGGTCTTTTGTATTTTGGAAAATTATCAGTCATTACTTATTTAAGCAATCCATTTTCTTTATTATCTTACTTTTCTCCTTCTGGGACTCAAATTACATATACCTTTGAATGTTATCCCACAGTGCTTAAATGCTTTGTTTGTTTTTATTTTTCACTATCATTGTCATTGTGTTGAATTTTGGATAATTTATATTGATTTATTCACTGACATTTATATTCCCTGAGTTTGTTGAGTCTCCTGATGATTTAGTCAATAATATGCTTCACTTCTGTTACTATAATTTAATTCTAGTTTCCAATTTGATCTTTCCTAATAGTTTTTATTTCCCTGCTGAGATTTCCAGTGTGCTCATGCATTTTTTCCTCTTTTTCCACAAGATTATTTAACATATTAATTGCAATAATTTATAATTCCCTGGCTCACAGTTTTAATGCCTGGTTCTTCTGTTAGTCTGGTTCTGCTGACTATTTTGCCTCTTGACAGTGGGTTTGTTTGTTGGCTTCCTTATTTTTCTCTGTGCGATAGATATATGTTGTTGGAAAGCCAGATATAATGTGAAGGATAGTAGAGATTAAAGTAAATAGCATTTATTCCTGAACATATGAACACTTTCTGTTCTGCTTAACTATTCAGTATATAGTTTATATCTTCTAAGACTGAACTGCAAGGCATGTTTCTGTGTCTCGTGCCATGCCATCAATATTTTCTGATTGCCTGTTAGAGATGCATGGAGAAGAACCCATGATTAGTTGCAAACTCCTTTTGTGTCTGAGGTCTCAGAAGCCTCACACTATCCCACACTCAAACTTTAACAATTCATTACAACATCTTAGCTGAAATTTTTTCCACTTAAATGGGGGACCTTGTTTCCTCTCTTAATTTGCACTGGTTAGTCATTTCCTGTGCTCCATCTCTCTTTGGATATTCCTGTCTTTCCTTAGATTTCATCTTAGTTGCCTGCTCTGCACCCTCATCTTTTTGAATTGATAACAACTATGATTTTTATAGGCCTCCCTGGTGGCCCAGAGGCTACAGCATCTGCCTCCAATGTAGGAGATGCAGGTGCAATCCCTGGGTTGGGAAGATCCCCTGGAGAAGGAAATGGCAATCCACTCCAGTATTCTTGCCTGGAGAATCCCATGGACAGAGAAGCCTGGTAGGCTACAGTCCATGGGGTCACTAAGAGTCAGACATGACTGAGAGACTTCACTGTACTCACTATAATCTTTAATATGATCTGGCTATTTCTTATTGTTATGGTAGGGTCAATAATCTTTCCAACATTTCATATCCCAATTGGAAGTCAGAATTCACTAATTTCTTAACACAATGAAAACAATGTATATTTGTATATGTACTAATCATACAAATCTAGAGAAATCAACGAGAACTTTAGTTGTAAAAACTGTTTTTTAAACAGAAATAGCAAAGTGTTTATGGCAATTTTAAAAATGCATGGAAGAATCAAAAATCCATTTTGCTATTGAAAAGTTTATAATCTACTGGGAGAAATTAGAATGATAAGGAGAAAAGTACAAAAGCGAGTGTCGAATTCCCTCTGCTATCCCCTCTATCACCTTTAAACAATAATAATAAAGTAAGTTGTCTGCTATAAAAGACTGTGGCTTGGATCCTGACCTCATGAAAACTCAGCCAGCCATCTCTGAGAGGCATTTAGGAGTTCCTAAAGAACACGGCAGAAAGTGAAGAGGAACTAAAAAGCCTCTTGATGAAAGTGAAAAAGGAGAGTGAAAAAGTTGGCTTAAAACTCAACATTCAGAAAACGAAAATCATGGCATCTAGTTCCATCACTTCATGGGAAATAGATGGAGAAACAGTGGAAACAGTGTCAGACTTTATTTTGGGGGCTCCAAAATCACTGCAGATGGTGATTGCAGTCATGAAATTAAAATACGCTTACTCCTTGGAAGAAAAGTTATGACCAACCTAGATAGCATATTCAAAAGCAGAGACATTATTTTGCCAACAAATGTCTGTCTAGTCAAGGCTATGGTTTTTCCAGTAGTCATGTATGGATGTGAGAGTTGAACTGTGAAGAAAGCTGAGCACAGAAGAATTGATGCTTTTGAACTGTGGTGTTGGAGAAGACTCTTGAGAGTCCCTTGGACTGCAAGGAGATCCAACCAGTCCATTCTGAAGGAGTTCAGCCCTGGATGTTATTTGGAAGGAATGATGCTAAAGCTGAAACTCCAGTACTGTGGCCACCTCATGAGAAGAGTTGACTCATTGGAAAAGACTCTGATGCTGAGATGGATTGGGGGCAAGAGGAGAAGGGGACGACAGAGGATTAGATGGCTGGATGGCATCATGGACTCGATGGATGTGAGTCTGAGTGAACTCTGGGAGTTGGTGAAGGACAAGGAGGCCTGGCGTGTTGTGATTCATGGGATCGCATAGAGTCAGACACAACTGAGTGACTGAACTGCACTGACTGAAAGAAAATGGCTTTAAAGGACAAGCTGCCCTGATGGCTCAGGGGTAAAGAATCTGCCTGCAATGCAAGGGACGTAGGAGATGTGGGTTCAGTTCCTGGCTCGGGAAGATCCCCTGGAGAAGGAAATGGCAACCCGCTCCAATATTCCTGCCTGGAAAATCCCATGGACAGAGGAGCCTGGCAGGCTACAGTCCAAAGGGTTACAAAGAGTCAGACATGACTAAGTACGTAGGCATGGCAAAAAACATGATGTGAGTGGTAAAGAATCCACCTGCCAATACAGGAGGTGCCTGAGACAAGGGTTCAGTCCCTGAGTCAGGAAGATCCCCTGGAGGAGGGCATGACAACCGATTCCAGTGTTCTTGACTAGAGAATCCCATGGACCAGAGGAACCTGGTGGGCTACAGTCCATAGGGTTGCAGAGAATCAGACATGACTGAAGTGACTGAGCATATATGCAAGGAACACAGAACCAGCTGACTACAGGTGTCCTGTCTTAACAAATCACTATAAAAAATGACCATACAAAATGTTGCAAAGCAAATTAAGAAATTTATAATTAAATCCGGCTCCAAAAAGATTTTGAAAAGTGATACTGCTTGATTCTCTTTGGTCTTCTTTTATGGCATTTAAGTATGTCTTTAGCAGCTAATTGCTACTTTTCTTTGACCATGCAAAGGTGGGGAAAATATATTAAAAATGAGGTGTGAGTAGATAGAAACGAAGAAATTGTGTGAGACTGAGGAGTCCAAGGGATAGTTCACATTCAAGTATATATGGAAATAAAGAGTTCTAAAATTCTCTGCAAAACCAATCTCAATCTTGGGTTATAAAAAAATGATACAAGGACAAGCATGGCTTTTGAAGTAGAGAACAGAGGCGAATAAAATAAACCGCATGTTCAGATAAACTGCTGAGACCCCACAGCAGTTTTATTTAATGCCATTTTTAGTACAGTTTAAGACTGAGAGCACAAGCAGATTGACAAATACATTTGCTCAAGACCTTCTCCATTACAATTCCATTAATATCTCTGGGCCCAGAGCCAGGCAGAAACATCTGGTAGGGGCTTTGTGTTTGCAGAGATAAACTTGCAGATGTTCAAAATTATTTTTAAGAAAAATTTATTATAACCAAAATGAAAAAAACTGGCAAAACTGAGATAAAAAAATGATATGATGAAGATGTATCTTGGAAAATGTTTTTATATATTTTAGCATAGTAAATACTCTTCCCTGGAAAATCCCATGGATGGAGGAGCCTGGTAGGCTGTCGTCCATGGGGTCACTAAGAGTCGGACACAACTGAGCGACTTCACTTTCACATTTCACTTTCATGCATTGGAGAAGGAAATGGTAACCCACTCCAGTGTTCTTGCCTGGAGAATCCCAGGGATAGGGGAGCCTGGTGGGCTGCCATCTATGGGGTTGCAGAGAGTCAGGCACGACTGAAGTGACTTAGCAGCAGCAGCAGCATAATAAAATCAGTATGTTCACAAGGTTAAAATGTCCATACTGAAGGGTTAAAGAGCATTTTAAGTATTTCACCTTCCTTACACTCCCAGTTTCACTCTTCATTTAAATTCTCTTTTAACTGTTGGTTTAATAAAATTGGTAATTATTGCAATTCTAAAGCATATACGCAGAGATCCATTTCTGTAGTTACACATTTTGTTTAAATATTGGCTCCCTACCTAAAAAATGAAAAAAAAATTAGCTTAATATTATTCCTCTTCTCTTCAACCTTATTATTTATGTAATTAATTTAAATCATTATTATTTAGATTTAATTTAATTATTATCTCAAAGTTTAAAATAACATGCTTAAAACTACTTTTTTTCTAACCATTGGATCTTTAGCTGTTAAGACTGTCTTCATTCATTAGGTCATTATCTATTAGATTAAGACCCTGATGTCTTACTGTTTAAACTCTATCAAATACTTAATTAAGGAAGACATAATTCCAAATACTTAATGAAGAAAATACTCAAAGAAATATACAAAAAAAAAAAACCTTTCAGTCTGATAAGCAAATTTAGCAATGTCAAAGGAAGTAAAACAATTAAATAATGAATTTCATATTCAAGAATCAATGGGAGAATGAATCTTTAAAACTTTACAGGAGCATCAAAAATACATAAGGTCTTTAAAATAAATTTAAGAAAAGATGACCAAAAGCTCTAATGAAAACTATAAAATATTGCTAAAAGAAACCAAAGGAAATCTGAGTAAGTTGAGGAATAGGCTATTTTTATGAATTAGAAGAGTACATACTGTTAATGTGTCTGTAGATTCAACAAATACTAATCAAGATCTCAAGTGACTTTTGGCACAAATTGACTATTCTAAAAGTTCTATGAAAATGCAAACCATTGACACTAGATGAAACAATATTTAAAAAGAAGAACGAATTTAAAGGACTCACTCTCTGATTTTAAAATATCTTATAAGGTTATATTATCAAGACAAAGTGAGATGGGTAAAAAAAAGTAGAGAAACAGATCAATGGAACAAATTGGAGTCCACAAAAAGACCCATACCTAAGTGACTAAATGATTTTAGATGAAAGTACTTGGGTAATTCCATTGGAAGATGAATGCTTTCTCAACAGCTTCTACTGGAACAACTTCATAAATCCATGGGAAAAAAAAAACATTTCAACTTCTCCCTAACATTGTGCACAGCAATTACTTTGAAGTGTATATATCTAAATGTAAAAAGTACAAATTAATACTGTAATACATCTTAAAGAAAATGTAAGAGATGTTTTCCCAGCTTGGACTAGGTAAAGATTTATTAGACAATATACAAAAAGCTCTAAGTGGAAAATTAAGTAATAGTAAATTGGGTAGCCTTAAAATTGAAATTTCTCCATACAATACAAGATTGTTATGACAATCAAATACTATAATGGATATGAAAATAGTTTAAAGCATATAAACACTAAAACTTATTTGCCTTTAATGAACAGTCTATTTACATACTTGAATTTATAGTTGTTTAATCAATAAACATTTATTCATACCTACTATATCACTAAGCTAGGATCTCGGAATAAAGAATTAAGCAGATCTCTGACCTCAAAATGTTTTCTATCTAGTAATTCACATTGACAGTTGAACATAAGAAATGATGTCCCTGGCAGGGGGTAAATAGAGGATATTATGGTCATTAATTGAAGGTTATATAAGTCTGTCTTAACTCAGGGATTGATAGCCAAATGGAGTTCTAGAACTAAGGAGAAATTAACCACGTGAACAAATAGAAATGATGTTTGGGAAATTAAGGCAGGGAGAGATTGAAGTGCAGAAGAGATATTTCACGCAGAAAAAAACAACACAGGCAAAAACCTGGGAGAGAAAAACAGGGAATATATTGTAGAGATGAAATGACCTTCAGGATGACTGTGGGCAGATTGTAAGAATGATGTGGTAGTAGGTGAAAAGAGAGATTAGAGAGAAAACTGGATACAAAAACAGGGATTTCATTTTTAAACTTATGTTTGGGGAATTAGATTTTATTCTGAGGACAACAGGAAGATGGTGAAGGACTTTGTTTGCTTTTATTAAGAAGTGACTAGATGTACTAGAGGCTTCCCGTGTAGCTCAGTAGAACTTGCCTGCCAATGCAGGAGATGTAAAAACCATGGATTCAATACCTGGGTCAGGACGAGTCCCTGGTGGTGGGCATGGCAACTCACTCCAGTATTCTTGCCTGGAGAATCCCATGGGCAGAAGAGCTGGTGTGCTACGGTCCATGGAGGAACAGAGTCACAGCTAGCGTGACTTGGAACGCATGCACACATGAACACAGTAGAAATTCTCTAGCACGTGTGCTGAACAGATTGTGTTGGCATGGTTGTGGTGAATCCAAACTGGCCTGGAAGAAACCTGTAGGAAAACCCAACAGGGAAGATGGTAGGTGATCAGTCACAATCTGAATGAACAGCAGCAGGTGGTCTAGAGAGAAATGAGTAGAAAAGGTATGAGAGAGATTTGATAGAGCTTGATTTCTAGATGTGGAGGGTGGGAGGGGTGCAGAGTGAGAGTCTTCTATCAGTCTGTGTATTTCAAGTTGAAGAAACTTCCCCCACCCTGTCCTATGCTACAAGATGGTCAAATAAGACAAGTAATAAGAAGTGTACATGAGTTTGAGCAAGAAGGCAGTCTATGGTGAAATAATGAGATGACCCTTGTTCCAGCATCGGGAGCAAGTGATGGGGCAGAAGATGAATTTGAGCAGTTAGAAGTGTCAATAGGAGGAGAACAAGTCATATTAAATTTGAATACATTTTTTAATGTAAACTGTGAATAGAAGGAAAAGGGCTGTAACTGGGGAAAGCAAAAGGTCAAGGATAGAGGTTTTTGGTTTTTGTTTCTTTAAGCTGAAAAATATTTTAGTGTGCTTAAATATTTTCTAAGAAAGCCAGAAGAATGGAAGATATTACTGTTACAAAGGGGAAAGGAAGAATCAACAGAGTGATTTCCTAGTGAGTGTGTATGTGCATGTGTGAGCAGGAGAGAGGGGAGAGGGAAATACAAGAGGCGGATGAAATTCATATTACAGGTAAAGGGGTTGTTAGCCTTTGTCACTGATGTTGTCCAATCACTAAATCATGTCCAACTCTTCATGAACCTATGGACGGCAGCACACCATGCTTCCCTGTCCTTTACCAGTTTCCAGAGTTTGCCCAAATTCATGTGCTGCCATCCAACCATCTCTCCCTCTTCTACAGCACCACAGTTTGAAAGCAACAATTTTGAGGCACTCAGCCTTCTTTATGGTCCAACTCTCACATCCATATATGACTACTGGAAAAACATATCGCTTTGACTGTACAGACCTTGAAGAAGGGTTTTCACTTTTTTCAGAAAGAACACTTGTATTAATAGGTGAATAGAAGGAAATGGAGGCCAACAATTGAAGGAGTTTCTGCCACATCCCATGTGTTGTGTGCATGTGTGTGTGTGTGTGTGTGTGTGTGTATGATAAGAAATGAGGCTGTCTAATAGTAATCTTGAAAAAGAAATGTGCATCAAAAGTTGGAAATTTTGAACTTAGCTGTACAAAATAAAAATGGAATGGCTAACTAAAACTGTATGTTTGCTGGGAGTCTTTGAGGCCCTAGTTCATGTCTGTGGCCTTGTATATATGTTGCATTAAACTACATGGCTATGTATTGATATATTGGTTCCAAAATGTTCATGGACATAGCTAAAAAACAAGAAAAGTTGGGCCTTTGATTCATGTAAATGGTTTTCAAGTGAATGTGACAAGAATAAGGAGAAAAGCTGCAGCAAAAACTTTGCGGCTATCAGCAAGGCTAACTGAAGTAAAAGACCATGATGTATAAGCTAGGTACAGACAGAATAAAAAACTGGAGAAGGCTGAGAGATAGGGAACAAAGGTTGGAATCTGCAGACTACAGATCTGCAAAAGTCATAGACTCAGTTACTCAGTAAGCATCTTTGATGTGGCACTGGGAAAGAGAAGAGACTCAAGTTAGAGAATAGCAGGTTTAAAGATAGGATCCTAGAAGCTGAGTAGTTCCCAAGAGCGGTGTGTTCCAGGGAAGGCATGAATGAAGTAAGGTACAGATAAAGAACAAATAGAACCAATAAAATCAAGGTTTGGAGCAGCCATTAGAGTGAGCATGGAAATAACTCATAACGATGGCTTGGGTGGGAATGGGAAGAGTCAAGTATGGCAGGATGACTAGGAGCAAAGAAAGGAAGAGTAACGATGCGCTGAGGTTGCTCCAGGTAAACAGAATTTCTGTATGAGTACATGGACACCCAGGAAGACACGGCCAGTTTCAGAACTGTGAGTGTTACTGACTAGAATGCAGAATCCAAAAGGAGAAGGAAAGTAGAGAGAGGACTGAAGAAATTTATATTCAGATTTTATTACAAGGAACTTGGGAAGATGCATTTATTTCCCAAGAGATAAACAGAAAAGCAACTACATATTTACAAATACCCTGTGTTTGTGGATTTAAACAGCAAGTTATAGAACAACAGGGGAGTGCCATGGCACTGTCATTATATCTGAATGGAAAAAGTTACAGAAAACTTTAAACAGCAGTCATTACAGTTCCCCAAATTTACTCTCAGTCTACAGAAACCTCCTAGGACTAGAAACTGGATGAGGAGGTGACTTTAAATGAATAAAGATGTTTGCAGCAGTAAAAGAAAATAAAAGAGCTGCTGGTGGAGACAAAGTTGGTCCATAATTAATATGAGCATCCATCTTTTTGAAATGTCAGAATGAAAGCCTATTCTTGCTGAAATAATTGTATTCACTTGTTTTAAAATAGCATGTGAGGCAGGAGAAAGGGGCACCATCAAGGAAGAGTTTGTGGAAACAAAAGTGCCTGGTTTCTTTTTCATCTCTCCTTGGTGTGCAAGGTCTTAGGTTGGGGCTAGTTGATGTTAGATTCTGAGTCAGACTGCTTGCTCTCAGTCCCCACCCACTGGGAGAAGCAGTTACTGGCTTGAGCAGTGAAGATATCCCTGAGACTGGGAAGTTACTTGGTTTATTAACATGACCTATCAATATATTAGTATATACTAATATTAATGACATATTTATTAATTAATATACTAGTAATATTAATATTACTGCATTAATGTCATATTGATACACATTAATATGACAGTTTCTATGATAAATGAAGTCATGTTCCAGAGATATTTTAGTCTAAGGAATACTCTTCCCTCATCATGCATCACAGAAACACTCCTGAAAAATGCTGACGTTTCATCATACACCAGCACAACCCATGATCTAGTAAAGTGTTTTAATTCCCTTACTGAGTGGCTTCAATGGAAGTAGGCATGAATTTTAAACAGATTACTTCTTCCAGTCCTTACCTCTGCCCTCTGTGGGAGACAAAATCCCCATATAGATGAATGAAAATAGAGACTCAGAAAGGGTTAAACCTGAAATAATATATTTTGAACCATAAAGGAGGCTGAGCACTGAAGATTCGATGCTTCTGAACTGTAGTGTTGGAGAAGACTCTTGAGAGTCCCTTGAACTGCAAGGAGATCAGATGAGTCAATCCTGAAGGAAATTCACCCCTGAATATTCATTGGAAAGAGTGATACTGATGCTGAATTTCCCATACTTTGGCCACTTGATGGGAAGAGCCAGCTCACTGGAAACAACCCTGATGCTGGGAAAGATTGAAAGCAAAAGGAGAAAAGAGCAGCAGAGGATGAGATTGTTGGATGGCATCACCAACTAAATCGACATGAATTTGAGCTAACTCCGGGAGACAGTCAAGGACAGGGAGGCCTGGTGTGCTGCAGTCCATGGGGTCATTAAGAGTTTGACATGAGTTAGTGACTGAGCCACAACAACAAACATAATTTGGGTGTAAGGAACTGACTCGCTAGGAAAGCCCCTGGTGCTGGGGAAAGGTTGAGGGCAGGAGGAGAAGGGGCAACAGAGGATGAGATGGTTGGATGGCATCACTGACTCGATGGGCATGAGTTTGAGCAAACTCTGGGAGTTGGTGATGGACAGAGAAGCCTGGCCTGCTGCAGTCCATGGCGTCGCAAAGTGTCGAACACGACTGAGCAACTGAACTGACTGAAATGATAAAACAATTTTCCTGCCCTCAATTTGTTCACAGACCCGTGAGGGTGAAACCATAAAGATAAATTACAAGGCAGCATACCAAAGGCAAAGATAGCTTTATGCAAACTCCAAGGAAAGAGGCAAAAGGAGAGCTGCAAAGATGAGGAGGTCCACACAGCATGTTGGATGGATACTATGGATCACTCTCTGTCTTATATTCACGACCTTCAAGGACATTTTGTTTTGGTGGAGGTGTTACCACTTTAGCATATCCCAAATAGACAGACTCAGGATCTTGAAGTTATTGAGGTTTTTCAGCCATGAATCAATCCAGAACCAAAGGAAAAAATAAATAAAAGTTGAAGACTTTCTTTCCAAAATGTATAATAAAAATGTGTTCCTACTAACAACTGTGACTATAAGACCAAAATATATTAGTTTGCTCATTGTTGGTTTCTAGACATCCATCTTTCCAAATTTCTGAAGGCATTTTTATGTGAAGATACATTTTGTCAGTTGGGAGTTGTGCTTAGAGGGCAACAGAAATCATGGCAATAGAAATAGTTTTGTTCTCATTTTCCCTCACAAAATAAAGTCTGCTAGAAATCTATGGTTCAGAGCCTCAACAAGGTCTCGGTGACTGTTTTATCTTTTTGTGTATGTGTGTGCTCAAATGCTCAGCTCAGTCACACGTGACTCTTTGCTTCTGCATGGATTATAACACTCCAGGCTCCTCTGTCCGTGGGGTTCCTCTGGCAAGAATACTGGTTTAGTCACTAAATTGTGTCTGACTCTTGTGAGACCATGGATTGTAGCCCACCAGGTTCCTCTGTCCATGGGATTTCCCAGGCAAGAATGCTGGAGTGGGTTGTCATTTCCTTCTCCAGGGGACCTACCTAAGCCAGGGGTCGAACCTGGGTCTCCTGAATTGTGGGTTGATTCTTTATTGAAAGGGAGCCACCAGAAAAGTCCAAATATACTGGAGTGGATTGCCATTTCCTCCTCCAGGGGATCTTCCAGACCCAAGGATCAAACCAGTGTCTCTTATGTCTCCTGCACTGGCAGGCAGATTCTTTACTGGTACCATTTATTTTTTAAGTCTGCGTTGAGAGCTGCTGTTGTTCCATAGCTGCTGCTTTATTAGGAGAGCTGAGCTAAGATTTCTCCTAGCTAGAAAGAAGAGAAAAAGGGATATGCACCATCTCAGGCTGTCTTTCTTTCAAAGAACCTTCCTGAAAGGCCAACACAATAACTTCCGCTTGTATACAAGGGAAGCATATGGGAGATATATACATATATATACATACACATATATATGTGTATATTTAAAATATTATGTGTGTGTGTATTTAGACTGTACTGTTGCTCCTCCTTCATTAGGGCTCTGTAGATAAGAAAAACAGGAAGAATAACTATTGAGAATGCAAATATTAGTCTCAGCCACAATCTTCAACATCGTTTGTTTTCAGAAAATAGTGTTGCTTTGGTGTTCTAGGAAATCAGTCTATGTTAATAGATTCAAATGCAGCAGGAAGAAAAACAAGTTAGTGTGTCCACAGCTAGTGACACAGAAATATTTATAACTCTAAAAACAAAGGCCGGCAGACAGGAAGTTAAGAAATTGCTGATTCATTTGTACCAACTGATTCAATTTATACATTTGCTTTCATTTTTTATTCTACTATAGTCATTGGTTAGTAACCTTATATGAATAACTTTAAGCATTGGTTTATAAAATATGTGTCTTTATTATAAGAGAAACACAAAGTGTCAAAAGGAAAGGTCTTATGTTTTTCTGCTTTGTTATTTTGAGTCTTAGAGAAAGAAAATATAGCATGAGGCAAAATCCAATCTGATTTGAAGTTGATATTCTTAGCCTAGCAATTCCAGCTAGCAAAGCAATCTACTGATTCGAAATAGTACCCATCTTAAAAGATGAAGTTGGTGTCTGTGTATGTGTATGCAACATGTCTATATATACATAGTTCATATATGCATACTTACACATGTGTATTTAATATCTCAAATACATATTTTCCTCTAAAAAGAGGCTCACATATTTAAGTTGTTTTATTTGTTTGATTTACTGTTGCCAAAGAACAAAACAATTTCTTGTTTTTGATACACTCATTCATTTGTTTTCTTTCTTTATTTCACATATAAGTGAAAATACATGAGGGAAAGGGCAAACTAGGCAAAGGGGATTAAGAGGTACAAACAACTAGGCATAAAAATTATAAGATACAAGGATGTAATGCATAGCACAGAGAAAACAGGTGTTGTTTTATAATAACTTTAAACGGGCTATCAGACAGTCCAATTCTCTCACTCAGTCGTGTCTGACTCTGAGACCCCATGGGCTGCAGCACGCCAGGCTTCCCTGTCCATCACCAACTCCCAGAGCTTTTTCAAAAACTCATGTCCATTGAGTCAGTGATGCCATCCAACCATCTCATCCTCTGTCATCCCCTTCTCCTCCCTCCTTCAATCTTTCTCACTATCAGGGTCTTTTCAAATGAGTCAGTTCTTTGCATCAGGTGACCAAAATGTTGGAGTTTCAGCTTTAGCATCAATCCTTCCAATGAATAATCAGGACCTGTTTCTTTTAGAATGAACTGGTTGGATCTCCTTGGATTCCAAAGGACTCTCAAGAGTCTTCTCGAGCACCACAGTTCAAAAGCATCAATTCTTTGGTGCTCAGCTTTCTTTATAGTCCAACTCTCACATCCATGAACTAATATAATATTGGAAATCAACTACAATTTAAAAAAAATAAAACTAAAACATTCCTGAGTGCAAATCCTCTTCTCCTTCAAAAGGAGAACTCTCTATTGTGCAGCAGAAACAAACACAACACTGTGAAACAATTGTCCTCCAATTAAAAAGTAAATGATAAATACAACATACAGATGAGTAACTGCTATTGAATCCATATTTAAAATGGAGCTATTTATATCTTCCAAGGAAAGTTTCTAATTATTATTTTAAGTGCGCTTCATTAAAAAAGTATAAATGAAAAAAAAAAAGGAGACCTCTCAATGTTTCATATAGGGAAAAACTCAAATCAGTTCAGTGCATGGGATACATTTGTTGACCAAATTATTTGAGTTGAAAATGATTGACTATTTTATTGAATTCCCTATAATCTTTTAAAAATCTTGGCAGTTCTAGTACTTGAATTTACTCATTTCTGAGTGAGTACTATATTCCAGAAAGATATTACTAAACATAGATTAAGTGGTCTTTTTAACTGAATGACAATTTTATCACATGAAAAACATTTATCTGTGTTAGGAACCAGAAACTCTTCTGGACCCAAGCAATAGAGAGAGGGCCTCATATCCTTGTGTCTTCAGTACTGTGAACAGTGGACAAGTACTTATAATACTATGAAATAAGTTTAATGATAGAACTATTATGATCTCAAAAGTGTCCTTCTGAAATATAAGTTGAGTAGAGAAGGCTGGAAGGAAATATTTAGCTACTACCAGATCCAATATCTTTATTTTACCATGGCAAAAAAATACACAAATGCACTTTCTTTTTTTTTTTTGGTAATAATATAACACTCTCACATTGACTCAAGTGGATAACAATCATTATTTTTCTCAACAAAGCACCCTTTGGTGTGCCTTACTAGAATACTTATGTGAGTTACAATCATGCTCTAAGTTACAATCATGCTCTCTTTAAAGGGCTTTGAATTCTTATTACTTCTTGGGAATTTTTTTAACAAAATAAAAAAATGCTTTTTGAAAAGAATTATTTAATAAATCAACACAATCTGTTGATTTCAGAAAGCTGAATGCTAAAAACTCATTCTAATTTTAAATAAAATAATAGAAATAAAAATTTTGTTCTCACTTTGGAAAGGTATAACATCCTTTTTAGAAGTTGACATACAATGTGATGTGTGTGCGTGTGTGTGATATGTGTGTAACATGTGTAGATGTGTGTGTGGATCTGTGATGAGAGCTGTGGGAAGGAGATTTTCATTTTTGATAATTTTTAAATTATTTTGCAAATACGGTATAAATTAGGTGATGAAGCTATTGATTGCCATGATATCTCTTGTCTACAAAGAGCTGGGAGCTCCTTCCTTGTGCTGAGATCAAATTCTAGCAACATCTAATGTCTTGCAGTTGCTTCAAACTTTTCTACTTAGGCTACTTATTAATAGTTTTCTATTTAAAAGGAGGTAGTATTTACAGTGGATACAAGCATGGGCTTTGGAGATGGACAAGATAGGTTTGGGGCTAGATGATATGGATACGATGCTCATCTGTAAAATGAGGCCTTAACATTTATTTTATTAGGGTATTGTGAGAATTAAAATACTTAATGTATGTGAAATGCCCATTCCAGTATGTATTAAATAAATGTCTTTGGAATAGCAAATATCATTATTATTAACCATTTAAAACATCTTTGCATATGTTCTCCTCACATTGAGGCTGTTTCATTAATATCAGCGGAGGCATAGTAAAAGCAATTGCTTTCCAGTATGAGAAGGCAGGGGCTTTCCCAGATGGCACTAGTGATAAAGAACCCACCTGCCAATGCAGGAGATGTAAAGAGATGAGAGTTCAATCCCTGGGTCGGGAAGATCCCTTGGAGGAGGGCACGGCAACCCACTTCAGTATTCTTGCCTGGAAAATTCCATGGACAGTGGAGACTGGCAGGTTATATAGTCCACGGTGTTGCAAAGAGTTGGATATGACTGAAGCAACTTAGCATGCACATGCACACATGAGAAGGCAAAGACCACCAGAACAGGCCCCATTTCTACAATATTATTTACTAATAAATCTTGAAATGTCAAGCGATTTATTTTCTTGTCATATATATATATATATATAAAATAAATTTAAAAGTTAGACCTGTCAAGATGTTAAATGGATGATTTAGGACTAAACAACTCAGGCAAATATGATCAAAACATTCAATTTTTCCCTGAGAAAAGAATTGAAACATTTATAAAACTATATTTCTTGTCAAGCTGTTTTTGCAGAACAAAAAGAGATCATTCATGACTAAACCAAATGGAATAAAGTATGACCTAAATAAGGAAAAGTATAAAGTATAACTGGAAGTTGTAAAATTCATTTAAAATATGTATTTTAAAGAAAATGAAAAAGAAATCATCTTAAAATATATTAAAATATAGTATAAAGTGGAAATGATTGCATTATAGACTAATCAGTAGATCTTGATAGAGAAGGAAAAATATATTAGCAGTAGATTATTTGTTCCACTAAAATTTCCTACAAAATTAAGGCACAATTCATTAAGAAATGGAAGTTTTTCTAAATTACTATAGCTGGATGAATAACAATTGAGATTTAAATTTATTTAGCTTCATATGATATCATTTACTGACATGCAGGTTGCTTCCATGTTCCAGCTATGGTGAATAGTGCTGCAGTGAACAATGGGATACATGTGTCTCTTTCAGTTTTGGTTTCCTCCAGGGTATATGCCTAGGAGTGGGATTTCTGGGTCGTACGGTGGTTTTATTCATTGTTTTTAAGGATTCTCCATATTGTATTCCACTCCAGTACTCTTGCCTGGAAAACCCTATGGACGGAGGAACCTGGTAGCCTGCAGTCCATGAGGTTACTAAGAGTCAGATACGACTGAACAACTTCACTTTCACTTTTCACTTTCATGCATTGGAGAAGGAAATGGCAACCCATGCCAGTGTTGTTGCCTGGAGAATCTCAGGGACGGGGAGCCTGGTGGGCTGCCGTCTGTGGGGTCGCACAGAGTCATACACGACTGAAGCGACTGAGCAGCAGCAGCAGCAGCAGCATACTGTATTCAGGGTGACGGTAACAATTTATATTCTCACCAACAGTGCAAGAGCATTCCCTTTTCTCCACACCCTGTTCTTGAAACTAAATAATTTATACATTTGACTTACAATTTGAACTCTTTGCTGGCCTCTGTTTCTCAACCCATCTTTTGCAGGATTATGATCGATTATTCAAAATATCTTTATTTGTTCCTTGTGCTTTTATTTATATTCATCTGTATATCTTTTAGTGAATATTGGAGGTTCTCAGGAACCTTTATGGGTAGGAATCACATCCTGGAATGTGAAGTCAAGTGGGCCTTATGAAGCATCACTGCAAACAAAGCTAGTAGAGGTGATGGAATTCCAGTTGAACTATTTCAAATCCTAAAAAGTTGATGCTGTGAAAGTGCTTCACTCAATATGCCAGCAAATTGGGGAGACTCAGCAGTGGCCACAAGACTGGAAAAGGTCAGTTTTCATTCCAATCCCAAATAAAGGCAATGCCAAAGAATGCTCAGACTACTGCACAGTTGCACTCACCTCACACACTAGTAAAGTGATGCTTAGAATTCTCCAAGCCAGGCTTCAGCAATACGTGAACCATGAACTTCCAGATGTTCAGCTGGTTTTAGAAAAGGCAGAGGATCCAGAGATCAAATTGTGAACATTTTCTGGATCATCGTAAAAGCAAGAGAGTTCCAGAAAAACATCTATTTCTGCTTTATTGACTATGCCAACAACCTTTGACTGTGTGGATCACAATAAACTGTGGAAAATTCTGAAAGAGATGGGAATACCAGACCACTTGACCTACCTCTTGAGAAACCTGTATGCAGGTCAGGAAACAACAGTTAGAACTGGACATAGAACAACAGACTGGTTCCAAATAGGAAAAGGAGTACGTCAAGGCTGTATATTGTCACCCGGCTTATTTAATCTATATGCAGAGTACATCATGAAAGACGCTGGACTGGAAGAAGCACAAGGTGGAATCAAGATTACCAGGAAAAATATCACTAACCTCAGATATGCAGATAACACCACCCTTATGACAGAAAGTGAAAAATAAAGAGCCTCTTGATGAAAGTGAAGAGGAGAGTGAAAAAGTTGGCTTATAGCTCAACATTCAGAAAACGAAGTTCATGGCATCCTGTCCCATCACCTCATGGCAAATAGATGGGGAAACAATGGAAACAGTGGCTGACTTCATTTTTCTGGGCTCCAAAATCACTGCAGATGGTGATTGCAACCATGAAATTAAAAGATGCTTATTCCTTGGAAGAAAAGTTATGAACAACCTAGACAGCATATTAAAAATCAGAGACATTACTTTGTCAACAAAGGTCCGTCTAGTCAAGGCTATGGTTTTTCCAGTAGTCATGTATGGATGTGAGAGTGGGGCTATAAAGAAAGCTGAGCACTGAAGAATTGATGCTTTTGAACTGTGGTGTTGGAGAGGACTCTTGAGAGTCCTTTGGACTGCAAGGAAATCCAACCAGTCCATCCTAAAGGAGATCAGTCCTGGATGTTCGCTCAAAGGACTGATGTTGAAGCTGAAACTGCAATACTTTGGCCACTTGATGTGAAGAGCTGACTCACTGAAAAGACCCTGATGCTGGGAAAGATTGAGGGGCAGGAGGAAAAGGGGATGACAGAAGATAAGATGGTTAGATGGCATATCACCAACTCAATGGGCATGGTTTTGGGTGGACCCGGGAGTTGGTGATGGACAGGGAGGCCTGGCTTGCTACCGTTCATGGCGTCACAAAGGGTCAGACACAGCAGAGCGACTGAACTGAACTGATGGGTAGGAAGCATGTTGCTTGTTCACAGCCATTTCCTAGAATCTAGTGCAGCTCTTGTACATCAAAGTTGTTCAGCTGTATTTGCTGAATAAACAGACAATTGGATGAGAACAAGAATACCAGTGAGAGTCACAGCTCTCAAAGAATCAGGAATCACAGGATAATACAGCTGGGAAAAATGAAATTGAGAATTCAGTAAGTTATGTCTTACAATTTGCAGGTAAAAAAACCAAAGCCCAAAAGAGTGAAATAATTTGCAGATCACATGACTCATAAGAAAATGTTATTCACTCAGATGTGTCTGATTCTTTCCACCCCATGGACTGTAGACAGCCAGGCTCCTCTGCCCACCGGGACTCCCCAGGCAAAAATATTAGTGTATAGCCACTCTCTTCCCCAGGAGATCTCAACCCAGGGCTCAAACCTGAGTCTCTTGCATTGCACACAGATTCTTCACCATCTGAACCACCAGGGAAGCCCACTGACGGTAAATAAATGAAAACTGATTCTTTCCTTTGATACTTTTTTTACATCTAACAGAGCATGCAAAATATAACTAAACTCATGATTAGGGACATGATCATTCAAGAAATACGTTCTCTCTTCACATTGAAAGAATTTACATAGACATTCCAAATACTTAAGAAAGAGGAAAGCCTGGATAAAAACATTCTACCTGCAGACCTGAATTGATTTGATCACTTTCTGATCTTTCTACCATTGTTCCTTTTCAATATGACATCTGGAGGTGAAACCTTTACCTAGTGGAATGTTGGTTGCTGGCAGAATAGGACAGAAACTCAGTTATCCTGGGTTCAAGTCCAGTGCTGTTTCTGCCACACCCTTACAGTACCAGAACATTTCATATTAAAACACAAAAGCACTGGCGAGGGAAACAGGATCCAAGACCATGACATTTTAAGAATGTCAGTTTAAGGATGAAGGTTCAACAATGAGACTGAGAAAGTAAAATCTGCCACTCTAGAGTAAAACTGTGTCCGCCTACTTGGGCTACTCTAGTTAGCTAAAATTAACCGAGGGATTGGGATTTTAGAGAAATCAGTCCAGTTCAGTGACTCAATCATGTCTGACTCTTTGTGACCCCATGGGGCCTTCCCTGTCCATCACCAACTCCCAGAGCTTTTTCAAACTCATGTCCATCAAGTTGGTGATACCATCCAACCACCTCATCCTTTATTGTCCTCTTCTCCTCCTGCCTTCAATCTTTCCCAGCATCAAGGTCTTTTCAAATGAGTCAGTTCATTGCATCAGGTGGCCAAAGTATTGGAGCTTCAGTATCAGTCCTTCCAATGAATATTCAGGATTGATTTCCTTTAGGATGGACTCGTTGGATCTCCTTGCAGTTCAAGGGATGCTCAAAAGTCTTCTCCAACATCACAGTTCAAACCCATCAATTCTTCAGCACTTAGCTTTCCTTATAGTCCAGTTCTCACATCCATACATGACTACTGGAGGAACCATAGCTTTGACTAGATGGACCTTTGTTGGGAAAGTAATAAAGTAATGTCTCTGATTTTTAATATAAGTCCAAAAACTCTCTAAGAGAAACTATTTTCATGTGACTAAACTCTAGAATTTTTTTCTCAATTTTTACTTAGAAAACTCTGCACCTAAACAACCACAAATCCAAACCAGTCTTCAATTCCTAGATTAACACTGGCCTCATTAAAATGGACATAAAACTAGCTATCTCCAATAAGTTTAATTAAATGGAATCAATCTGCAAAAAAAAAAAAAAAAAAGAGAGAGATCTTCAGAGGAGATAAAGTAGACAGTTTTGGGACTCTTAGGAATAGCAAGAACTTCAAAGCTTGCCAGATAGAGAGCCAGGTATGTATACATACCTGCTCTCTTCAAAGGCTATTGAGATCAACTCTCTTATTTAGATTTTAGGATCTGAAGTATAACATGTTTGATCTCACCCCAGGGTGGCTATGAGGGCCGTGGCTTTTTAAAACTGACCTATTGAAGAGGAGATCCTTTTGTACAAGAGACCTCATAGTAAAGTGAGTTAACCCAACTATCTAGCAGTCCTAATTTCCCAGGAAATATAAATAGCTCAGGAAGCAAGCCAAACGTGGACGTTATCTCCTGGTGGGACTTCTTCAGATAAGTCTTGGGCATGCCTGGAAATTCCCAGACTGGCAACATTCTTTTCCTTGAACTATATTTTCCTAAATGGAAGGGAGGAATGCAGGACTATGGGGAACTGAGTTGCAAGGGCAAGAGCGGTGCTAGATCAACCTGAGATACAAAGTATTCCTCCAGGAGTAAAAGGCCAGAAGGCAAGGGCGACAGGCATAAAGCTATTGACAGAAAGCCAGGAGAACTCAGAAAGAAGGATAATTCCAGGGTCCAGAGCCCTGCTACACGTCACAGAGACTGCTACTGGCTTTGAAGGTTAACTGTATGCTGGGCACTAAGCCTATTGTTTGTATTTCTGTCTCTTGAGGCCTCCACAGCTCAACAAGGTGCCATCTATTCTGTCCTTGACAATTTAACCCAGACTGATGTGTTCAACCAGGTAGCGCTAGTGGTAAAGAACCCACTTGCTGATCCAGGAAACATAAGAGACTCAGGTTCAATCCCTGGGTCAGGAAGATTCCCTGAAGAAGGAAATGGCAACCCACCCCAGTATATTTTCCTGGAAAACTCCATGGATAGAGGAGTCTGGTGGGCTCCAGTCCATGGCATCATAAAGAGTTGGACATGACTATAATAACTTAGCATGCATGCACAATGTGTCCACATGCCTGTACCATTCTGGACCCCTAGATTTGTCTCTACACCATGGACCTCCTTTTCCATCATCTACCTAAATTTTACTGGACTTATTACGTTTTTTTCATATTTAAATAAAATTGTTTCTTCCTTTGTAAGTCCATCTTTCCTATTTATGAGTTTTCCCAAAGTACAACTGAAATCTAAAGGTCTCTCTTTTAAACAAGAGGAGGAATATAATATTTACCCAAAGGCACATTTTACTAAAGGTCTACTGTGCACATCGGTGAACATAAAGCTGGAAACCTTAGAAGTAGTACAGGGTTTGGACTGATACTCCTCTCTTCTTGACTTGCTTGGTAATCATCAAAGATCTAGTTCCTGGTCTCCACTGGGCAGCCAGGAAAGAAAACTCAGAGGAAAGAGCTATGGTGTCAGATGACAGAGAAATCTACACTTCCACACTTGGCCACTCTATTTTTACCGGTTCCATAGACTTGTAAGACTGCCTCACTTAGCAGTCGGCCCAGGCATGTGATAGCAATTGCTCATCCAGTCACTAAAATCAAGGAAGATCTAGAGAAGTCAGCTCTTAATGCAAACAAAGGTTGCTACTGACCCTTAACCTCACAACATTATTTGGCATCACAGAAGACACGAGAGAGAAAAGGGAGTTAAAAACAAAGAATCACCAAGTAATAAAAATAATCACCAAATAACATACATCACAAAGGATCATACATCTCTAGTTCTCTTACCTACTTGTTTCTTTGGAATGGTTATTTGGACCATTTTCCCTAACTAAAAGGCCATCTCTTACTAAAAGGATGAAAAAGAGGATGTATGCCTGTTGTTTGTGACAGCTTCACATCTGTGTATGTGTGTGTGCGTGTGCTAGGTGCACAACTGTGCGTGTAATTGTGTCTCTGTGTGTCTGTGCGTGTAAGCCTGAAAAAGGCATCGTGGGTTGCAACAAGAGCAGTTAGCTGCAGTAACAAGAACACCTCAGACACACACCTATTTGCCTCCCTACTTAAGCCTGCGATCCCTTGCTTTATACCCTAAGCCTGCGATCCCTTGCTTTATACCCTAAGCCTTCGATCCCTTGCTTTATACCCTAAGCCTGCGATCCCTTGCTTTATACTCTGTTTAAAGACTTTCTTTGCCTCCCTCTGTGCTTTGAGGACCCTGGACATTCATCTCCTAGAACAGGGGCTTTGGTCATTCCCCTTGCCCTCTATTCCTCCTGCCAGTCCTCCCATCACCAAGTTGCAGAATATTCCTGTAGGAAGCAGATACGCCCCACCCTCCTCCGCAAAACCTGAAGAAGTTTGAGGTGAGCAGGCTAGAAAACCTGGATTTACTGACCATAACACAAACGTCCTCTTGACCCTGCCTGTGGGTTTTATAAACAAATTCCCTGCTTCTCTAGAAGTAAAACCTCGCCTTATCCATTTTGAACAATGCATATTCACTATTTACACAAATGCTGCCCTGAAGATATTATGGTTCCTGGTACTTTTAATTAAGAATCTCAGTCTCTTAACAAGTCTAGCCAGACTCAGCAGAATCTGCAAAGAGAGACTGAGAAAGAGTGGCAACAAATTGCTCCAAGCTGACGGCAGAAAGTAAAATTATTATTAATGGGAAATTGAATTTTGGCTCCAGTTAAGCCTGAAACATTAAGCATTTCTCTAATGTTTTACTCTGTGGTGGTAAATTGACTGCAAATTGTGATTTTTTTGAAATGGTAGATGTAATGAACCATTCATTTATGGCCCCAGAACCTTCTCAGCTCAAATTTCCTCTTCCGTTGTTTATTTGTTATTTTAATACTTCAGGTGTTAGAAACAAGACAACTCTTTTTAACCAAACTTGTCCCCTATAAAATTTGCTGAGAATCCAAGCTAAGTGAATAATCATTCAGTGTCACTTTTCTTAAAGTTTCAATTTAACTTTTATGCTAGTTTTGAAAAGTAATGTTGATATTTACTGATTTGTCTCATTGGTTATGCCTGTGTGCTAAGTCACTTTGGTCATGTCTGACTCTTTGACCCTGCGGACTGTAGCCCACCAGGCTCCTCTGTCCATGGGTTTCTCCAAGCAAGAATACTGGAGTGGATTGATTGCCATGCCTTCCTCTAGGGGATCTTCCCAACCCAGAAACTGAACCCTTGCCTCAGGCTTCTGCATTGGCAGACAGGTTCTTTATCACTAGCACCACCTAGGAGTCTCCATTGATCACAAACATGATTTTTTTTTCCCCCAAACTACTTTCTAGCTGTACAGTGGGGGTTCCTGATGGGGAATGTCTCCCTTAATGAGATCTTGGTCTGATTTCTTGACTTCTAAGTCTTGACATTATTCAGTTCAGTTGCTCAGTCATGTCCAACTCTTTGCGACCCCATGAATCACAGCACGCCAGGCCTTCCTGTCCATCACCAACTCCTGGGATCGCTCAGACTCACAACCATCGAGTCAGTGATGCCATCCAGCCATCTTATCCTCTGTCGTCTCCTTCTCCTCCTGCCTCCAATCCATCACAGGATCAGGGTCTTTTCAAATGAGTCGACACTTTGCATGAGGTGGCTAAAGTATTGGAGCTTCAGCTTTAGTATCAGTCCTTCAATGAACACCCAGGACTAACTTCCTTTAGAATGGACTAGTTGGATCTCCCTTGCAGTCCAAGGGACTCTAAAGAGTCTTCTCCAACACCACAGTTCAAAAGCATCAATTCTTTGGCATTCAGCTTTCTTCACAGTCCAACTCTCACATCCATACCTGACCACTGGAAAAACCATTAGAGAAGTCTTATTCTGGTACAAAATTCCTTTTAAATGATAATCCCAATCCTGACCAAAGCTCTTCCTTTCTCCTTCCTCAGCACAGGATAGAACAAAGGCTCAAAGCATGGTAGATGGAGGGCTGGAGTAGTAGGGGGTCAGCCTAGCTTACAAACATCCTTTCATTCCTCCTTCTTCTAGATGATGTTTTCTCAGATGTTGCACATGGTGAGGAAGGACAGGATGTGGGCAGGCATATTTCTGTTACTTGATTGGACAGATTAAAGTCCATTCTTTTTTGCTTGGCACTGCTTCTTTTGCTATCTCTATGGCCATCCATGATCTTTGGTTCCTTTCTTTTGTGATATGAGTGAGCTTTTCAGAGGGCTCTTCCCACTGCACTGATGTAAAGGTCCCATCCTGATCTGTCTTCTTCCATTCTTGCCTCAACCCCCCCACCCCACCCCCAAGACAGCCCATATCCTCTAAGTCTAGGTTTTAGGAAAGGGTCAGATATCAGCACTGCAGGACTTCAGGGCAGAGTGAAGTAAATGTGGACTGCAGTGGGGGACATCATCAGGAAAGACGTCCTGGAGGCAGAAGACACAGGGGTGTGGTCGGAAGCTCTGTTCTTTCTAGTATGCCATTGCCAAGAGCACTCAGTGCCACATAAGTTGGGTAAAAGTGGTGTGACGCTTCAGAGGGATGAAGAAGTTATTTCCATCTTAGGAATCAAGGAAGGCTTCACCAGCTGAGTACAATTGCATGTACATATCTGTCTAACGAATCAGTGGCTTCTTCTTGAGCACAGAACACAGTGTCCAGCACAAAATAGCTATTTAATAACTATACAGATGACAGCATGAATAAATAAATGAATTAATGATGAACTTAAGAGAAAGAGTTAGACTTATAATATAGAAATATATTTCCCCTGTGTGCACTTCTCCATTCTCCCTGGGCACAGTTACTCCCTATCTGAGCTATTTATAAGTGATTCTTTGGCAGAACTTATTTCATTAAACCTTCCCTGACTGGAAGTCTATTTTCTTATCTCTAAGCCTTATTTCTGTCTGTAAGGCAGTAGAGGAGGAATACAGTGGGCCTTGGAATCAAACAGACCTGGGCTTGACTCCTGCTACATGATCTCAGACAGTATACCTAGCTGTTTCTCCATCTGTAAAAAGAGTGAAGATGGATCTTTATGTAAATATCCTTAATATAGATAAATATTTACTCCATTTTTATCTAACAAAAGGCAAGGATTAAGCAAATATAGGGCCTCCCAGTTGGCACTAGTGGTAAGTAACCCACCTGTCAATGCAGTAGACTTAAGAGATGTGGGTTTGATGCCTGAATCAGGAAGATCCCCCAGAGAAGGAAATGTCAACCCACTCCAGTATCCTTGCCTGAAGAATCCCATGAACACTGGGGCTTGGTGAGCTACAGTCCATAGGGTTTCAAAGAGTCAGACATGACTAAAACAACTAAGCAGGCAGGCAATATAGCATAACTGCTGGGTGCATACTCCTCAATTTAGGAAGAAAGGCAATACTCAGGTGAAAGCTGACCGCTGCCATACAAGGAAACTACCACTTGCTTGGCATAAAGGAAAAACTGATTTAGGGACAGAATTTTATTATTCTGTTCATTCTCAAAACACATGGCTAAAGAGAATGATGTTTGGGACTCATCTGATAATCCTGTTAAAGCCATTTCTTTATATGGCAGAGCCAGTATGAAACTTGATGATTCAAGGAATTTCACAACTGGTTGTGGGATGACCTTTGTGTAATGAATGAGTCTGACAATTGTAATTTGGGCCCTTTCCAGTCAGGAAATTATGTCTCTGCTAGGATGTGCTTGTGAAAAAGAAATTCTGATTAAATTAGTCATTGATCTTGCATTTTCTTGGAACTCTTCTCATAATGCAAGTGACAATAACAAAAACACCGCCAACATCTACCATCTATTAAACATCATCTTGGCGCCAAATTCTATAAAAGACATTTTTAATATGATCCTATTTCATCGTCACAATAACCCTGTAAGATAAGAATTACCCTCTGCCTTTTAGAACTAAAAATATTGTTTTAGGAAAATTAAACAGTCTTCCTGAGGTCATCTCCTAGCAATTGCCAGGCTAAGATTTGTATCCATGCTGTGTGATTTTAAATCATTTTTTCATTATACCTGTGGTCGCTCAGGACCTAGTCTACCACTCTGCAATCCTATAGAATTATCAGCAAATCGGGCAGAACCAAGATCATTTTGGAATTTGGGAGCCACGTCCTTCTGCTCCAGGGCACTTCTTTTTAAAAGTCCTAAGTTGCTGACACATAAAGAATTTCAGAGATAAAATAAGGTCCATTTCTTTGTACTTAGAAGTATCTTGGAATCCATGTTGGGAGACTGGGGTTCCGGTTTCAGATCCACCACTTAATACTCTGTTCATAGCACATCACCTCCTGTCTTGATTTTCTTATACCTGAAAGAGAATAATATGACATTCACAGCATATATAAGCAGAGGAATTGAAAAATTGGACTTGGTAAGTAAAGGTCTATACAGATGTAAATTGTTCTTTTTATAACTCAACAGGGGAAGCCTATTCTTTGCCCGGATCTTCAAGTGAGTCCAAGAAAACCTTCTGTGTCCTGACCATGAGTGAAGCGAAAATCATTCAGTCATGTCCGACTCTTTGTGACCCCATGGACTATACAGTCCATGGACTTCTCAGGCCAGAATACTGGAGTAGGTAGCCTTTCCCTTCTCCAGGGGATCTTCCCAACCCAGGGATCAAACCCAGGTCTCCAGCACTGCAGGCAGATTCTTTACCAGCTGAGCCACAGAGGAAGCCCACCCTCACCATATAGATGTCAAATAATAGGTGATGTTTCACAGGACCCTCAGAGGACAGATTCAACATTCCTAAGACTACATTTCTTCTGCCATATCCTTGAACTACCATCGTTTCCAGGATCTGATCCACCAAGCCTATATTCCTTGGAGAACCTCATTGTTTTATATGAAGAGTCCTTCTCACACCTGCCATGCCTGACATAAGCCACTCTAAGAATGGCTGCACATGCGTGCCTGGCTCAGTAATGATCAGGAAATAATCCCGGGCTCCATGACTACAAGGCTTATACTGCATTCTTGGCTGTTCCTCCTGTGGCAAAGGAAAGAGCTATTCAACATTTTCTACTTCGTTACCTTGCTGAGAACTGAAACTCTATAACAGATCTCCAATCTTCGCTTTTCTGATCTTTCACAGATTTCATCTTTCCTCATCAGCCTACTTTTCAATGTTGGAATCTCTCTGCTGAATAAACTCCTAATTATGTAGGTATAAAACTGCCCTTGCTGGACAGTATTCTCTAAATGCTCAATAGAAAGAAAGTGTTAGTCGCTCAGCTGTGTCTGACTCTTGCGATCACATGAACTATAGCCTGCAACGCTCCTCTGTCCATGGGATTTCCCAAGCAAGAATACTGGTGTGGGTTGACATTTCCTTCTCCAGGGGAACTTCCCGACCCAGAGATCAAACCCGGCTCTGCAGCAATGCAGATTCTTAACCATCTGAGCCACCAGGGAAACCCAACTTGCTCAAGGCCACTAGCTAAATTACTGTCACAGTAAGATCTAAAGCAATGATTCTCACTGGACTGAACATTTAAATAATCTCAAGGGTTTTCTTAAATCTTAATACTCAGGCACCTGTTGCTGCTGCTGCTAAGTCACTTCAGTCGTGTCCGACTCTGTGCGACCCCATAGATGGCATCCTACCAGGCTCCTCTGTCCCTGGGATTCTCCAGGCAAGAACACTGGAGCGGGCTGCTATTTCCTTCTCCAATGCATGAAACTGAAAAGTGAAATTGAAGTCGCTCGGTCATGTCCAACTCTCAGTGACCCCCTGGACTGCAGCCCACCAGGCTCCTCCATCCATGGGATTTTCCAGGCAAGAGTACAGGAGTGGGGTGCCATTGCCTTCTCCAACTCAGGCACCTACTCCAGGGCAATTACCTCTAGATCTCTCAGTACAGAACTGGGAAGCAGTATTTTTGAGTTCCCAATATGATTCCAAAGCACACCCAAGTTTTAGGCCCATTGACATAAGCAAATACTTCCAAACTTCAGTGCACAAAGACATCACCTGAGGATGATGCTAAAATGAAAATTTTGATTCAGTAGGATGGAGGTGGGTGAGGTCTAAGATCCTTTGGAACAAACTCCAGGAGATGCCAGTGCTATCGGTCTAAGGACCTCACTTAGAACAAAAAAGTTCAAAATAGGGTATCTGGACTGGACCCATACCAACTAATTCAGACTCTCCATGGGTGGCACTTTTAAAATTTATTCAGTGATCCAATGTGCAGCATATTCACAAAATAGTGACTAAGGACTCTAGACCTCACTAATCCCACATCTAGCTTCATCCAGACGGTGGGAAGGATGAACCACAGAGAAATTCCAATTCACATCACAAGTTTGTTTTAGAAGCAAAGTCAAGCCATGCCAAGTATAAAATGATCACATGAACACAGAGCATGTTTCTCTTGGAGGAGCTGAGCTCTCTCGGTAAGTGTGCAGGGGAAAGGGGGGTTATAATCTCCGCCTTTAAATACTTGGGGTTGTTGGAAGGAAAAGGCAGTAGACTTGGAGTCTATGCCAAAAGCTAGGTCTCTGATCAGTGGAAAAGTTCCAGGGAAACAGGTTTACGCTAAATATATGGAGATTATGCCTACAAATTAGCTGTCCAAAAATAGAAAATTTGACTTATAAAGTTACACATATTCCTACATCACATAAAAGTTTGGGCAGGGAGGAATCCTTTAGTTTTCCTTTATTCCTCTCAGCCCCCGACATCCACCCTCCTCCCCTGGCCCTGGTCCCACATCTGATTCGTTAGTCAGTCTTACCAGGCCTACTCTGGATCTATACACCGGATGCATTTAATGCTATCATGACTCTTCTCGTATAACTACCATCATTTCTCAACTGGAATAGCCTCCCAAATGGAATATCTTCCCAACTGGAAGAGTCTCCCGAATAGGCTTTTAACTGGAATAACCCCTTCACTGGACTGGTCTCCCAGCTGGAATAGCCTCCCAATAATAGGAATTTTTTCTGGGTTCCCCTGGTGGCTCAGTTGGTAAAGAATCACATGCAATGAAGGAGGCTGTCTGCAGTGCAAGAGACGTGGGTTCAATCCCTGGGTCAGGAAGATTCCCTGAAGAAGGAAATGGCAACCCCATCCAGTATTCTTGCCTGGGAAATCCCATAGATAGAGAAGCCTGGCAAGCTACAGTTCATGACGTCACAGTGACTTAGCAACTAAACCAAACAGGAATAGCCTGTAAACACCAAATCTGCAACTTGAGAAATAACCCTGACCGTGAGTAGTTCCAGAAGCCTGGCCCTCAGCATCCCTAAATCTCACTGCACATGTGCCCACCTCCCTTGCATCTTATTTTATTCAGCACCTATTGCTGAGTGACTTCTAGATCTATTTTCTTGAGGTCAATCCTCTGTGCACATTCAGGTCCTGATTTCCTCAATACAGGAAATTATGCTTGTCGGCTTGTTTTCCACTATCAGGAAGCTTTCATCTCAACCCCTTTCTGATGAGGGTTGTTCTCTGCTCCTCTTTTAAGAGAAATGCAAATGTTCTCTCTACGTTATTTCTGTGCTTACGCCATCTCTGTGTGTCTGAACCTGCAGCTGCACTTCACCGCTCTGCAAACAGAGCCCTGGCTTACAGTCTGCCTGCTGTTTTCCACGCGCTGGTTCCTTGGACTCTGCAATGCAGTAGAAATGTTTCCTGTGATTGAGCAGCTTCTGGCCTCCGGTTCTCCCTGGACTCTGAAGCGATCCTCTGCAGAGGAGTTGCTGGTGACGCTGTTCTAAGGCCTCTAGAAATGCAGCAAACAGTACTTCTTCCGTTTAACAGTGAACCAAGAGACAAGGGCTTCAGAAGGTTGTATTTCATCTCTTGTATTCAAACATCTACATCTGGAGACCTTAGCCAAGGCTATACCTGAGGTCATAGCCTCAGGGGTTTATGTCCCCTTGCACAGCACAACCCACCCTTGATTAATCCCATCTCACGTCAGATCTCTGCACTGAAAGCACAAGAAGAATCTAAGATAATCAATTTGAAAATTTAGTCTAAATTCTTAACTTGGTAAAGTGGTTTGTCTCTCATCCAGAGATATAAAATGTTACATTTAATACTGACCTAGTACAAGTAATGAAAAGACCTGATTTCCTTCCCTTAATTTTAGGGGAAGTAGCAGGGGGTTTGGGATCAGACGTGTTTGGACTTAGATCACATCTCTCCTGCTTGCCAACACTGTGACCTTGAGCCTAATACTTAATCGGTCTGAGCCAAGGATTCTACATCACTGTAAGGAGTAATACATCTCCAAGGGATGCTCTAAAGCCTCCAAAAGGCTCTGGGGACCTGGCAGACATCAGCAGACAAGAGCAGCTTCTGCAGCTGTAATTATTAGTGGTAGCAACCCTTAGTGGTACAGATAGTGGTGGGGGTGGTCCACTCAGACAAATGGCTGCGGACCTGGGATTTAAACTGACTTAAAAACTATGTGTCCAAGTATATATATACAATGTGAGAAAATGAAAGTGTTAGTTTCCCAGTTGTGTCCGATTCTTTGCCATGCCGTGGGCTATAACCCACCAGGCTCCTCTGTCCATGGAATTCTCCAGGCAAGAATACTGGAGTGGGTTTGCCATTCCCTTCTCCAGGGGATCATCCCAACTCAGGGATTGAAACCATGTATCCTGCATTGCAGGCAGATTCTTTACTGACTGAGCCACTAGGCAAGACCATATATACTGTAGATGTCGATAATTAGTCACCAGGGAACAGTAATCAGCAAATTCCTGAACCGTGGCTGTTTGCAGGGCTGATGAAAGGACCATTATCTGTTAGCTCAGAAGGCCGCATCATTAGGTGACAATGTTAGCTGAAATGACTCTTGTCTGAGCACTAGTGCTTCCTTGTCTCAGCCTTGGGCAGGGCAGAGTCCAGGATGGGGTGGTGGCCTGGGTAGGACCTCAGTATCTGGATTCAGTCCTGAACAAAGCGGCATTGGAGTTCTGAACCAGGATCTCTGAAGTTGGAACTCTGCAATCTGCTCGGTTCTCCACATGATTTCTATTCAGTCACTTTTGAGAATCTTTCCAAGTGTCTACTATCCAGACAGCATTAATGCAAAGCTCTATTAATGAAAAAGAGGTCTTTGTCAAGACAAATAATTATATGCAAGAGACACTAAACAGAATAACCCAGAGGATTTCCCCATATCTTATCCCTCCATATACATGTAACCCACTCTCCATTTCTGGTGATATTTATAGGATTAAGGACCCTTTCTGAAACATTCAGGGATTACCTGTCCGTTTTATTACTGAACTCTATCTTTCCATTTTGTGAAGTTACAGTAAGTTCTATACAGCACATAAACATTAAATAAAATTAACACTAGATACAGGAATAGGAATTTAGTCTCCCAATGCCAAAATTTTAATCATCATAGAATTTTCTATCAGTCAGTTACCAAGTATTTTTTAAGTACCAGGATCATGCAAGTGCCTAAGGAAGAATGAGGTCCAACACATTTCTCCACAGATTTTACAATCTAGTATAGAAACATAAAAGTGAAATAATATGAAAAGCATTGCTATTGAAAATAAAAATGACAGAAATAATAATAACAACAAATCAGTCCACTGAGCACTGCCTATAAATCCAAGACAATACCAGATATTTATGTGAAATTATACCTGATCCTTCAACAATAATACAAGAGAGGCACCATGTCTCTCTATGTTACATAAGAAGCTGAGACTTAATGAGGTTAAGAAACTTGTTCAAGATCATGCAGAAAACAAATGGAAGGACTGGGGTTAAAAATCTTACGTTATCAAGTTCTAGAGTCATTGCTTTTTAGAATTAGGAGGGCAAGGAAAGAATCCTAGGCAATACAAACATGATGGCAGGCCAGCTCATCCATGGTGACAAGGGAAATGAGGTTGACAATTGGGTCAAGTGCATGAAACTAACAAGAATTCAAGTATCTTTTGCTCTACCCTGTGAACTCATGAGTCAAAGGTACTAATATACTGTCGCCCTCATCTACTTAATACCAGAGAGAGTGATTATGACTCAGCAACTTTCTGCCCTCTTCCTCACCTTCCTGCCTTCTTTTCTTCTTCTTTTCCTCCTGGCCTCATCTTCTGCCTCCCTCCCTCCCCACACCATCTGTATCATTCAAAAAACCTCAAAATAGAACCTGTTTATTTAAACCACTTATTCTTAAATATATTCGGACCACATCATCTGGTAAGCATGCTATGCTTTTTCATTCTGCTCTGTGTATTCACAGGCAGTTCACTGCCTAGAATGCCCATCACGCCCCATCTCCAGTAGGCAGATGTCATTTCATCCTCTTCCAAATATGTCCCCAGATCTGAGGCCTTTCATTCCTTTACACCCATGCCAATCATTCCCTTATCTGTGCTCTCACAGCTCCTGTTACTTTGTTTCATCAAAAATGCTCCTTGAGGATAGAAACTATTTTTGATTTATTCTTTGTCCACAACTTCTAACTCTGGGCCAAGAATTAACAGGTGCTCGAAAAAGTCTACATAGATAAGAGATGTAAGGTGAAGGTGAAGTCGCTCAGTCGTGTCCGACTCTTTGCGACCCCGTGGACTGTAACCTACAAGGCTTCTCCGTCCATGGGATTCTCCAGGCAAGAATACTGGAGTAGATTACCATTTCCTTCTCTAGGGGATCTTCCTGACCCAGGGATCAAACCCGGGTCGCCCGCATTAGAGGCAGACGCTTTAACCTCTGAGCCACCAAGGAAGCCCAAGAAATGTAAAGATGGGTATTAATACTTTTGCCTCAGTCTCTTGAAGGCCGTAGAAGTCCCCAGCAGTACAGAAACAGCCCCTGCTTACTGGCGCAGTCGGCACAGTCAGCCCTCCCCAGACCTGGGGAGATGATGAAAAGAAGATTGGGATGGTGGAAGAGCATGGTCAGTCAGAAACCCCAGGAAACATGAAGACTCACCATCATTATAATTAATTTAAAGGTTTTGTAGGCTGTGAACATGAAACACGTTTGCCTTTGGGAAACAGACATTCTGCAGGCTTCTGGGATAGAGTTCCTCAGGAAGCCAGCCTGTCTTCAAACCTCCTGACCTTTCTCTATTAACTTGAGTATAAGAGCCCTCAGCCTCTCTATTTGACATTCTCTCTTCCCACACATTCACATTCCGAGGACTCTCCCCCATTCTCAGAGAGCATTCTTAAGTTTTCTCCACTTAATAAAGCTGCTTTTGGGATGGGATGGCATATCAGTTATTAGTAACCTAGCATGGACTGTAACAGCTCATGCCTCTGAGTAACTTTCAGGACTGATTTTACATCAATTAGTAACATAAAATAACAGGGTAGGATTTAGGATAAATCTCTGAGGAGTTGCCACTGAATCCTGGGAAACGAGGTTGTATACTCTAGAAAAGAGAGCAGGGGAAGGAAAAAGAGGGATGGTGAGGAACCTCTCCTTGGTGTCTCCAAATACTAGAAGTGAGCAGTCACCGAGGCCAATATTATCATTCTCATTATGACAACTGACGACTGTTATGTCCCAGGTGCTGTGCTGAACACTTCAATAAACATAATCCATGGTTCACACAACAATCTTATAAAGCAGTTCATCCTAGTCATCATTTTTGTCTCAACTTTAGGGCTTTTGGATCCCGAAACAGTACTAGAATGCTCTCAACATATCTTACATCATTTCTCCATAAACTTTATCATAATTTTAATTACATGATTGCACAATTATCTGTGCAATTTCTGTCTTCTCCAGTGGACTCTAAGTTCGTAAAAATGGTGATCGTTTCTTATTTTTTTATCCATGGACCTATCCCCAGCAGCTAGTACAATGCTTCTCTCATAATAAGCAATCAATAAATATCTATGGATTCATGAATGAGTTAAAATAAGTGAATATCATATATGTGCTAGGTCACTTCAGTCATATCCAACTCTGCAACCCTTTGGACTGTAGTCCAGCAGGCTCCTCTATCCATGAGATTCTCCAGGCAAGGATACTGGAATGGGTGGCCATGCCCTCCTCCAAGGAATCTTCCTGACCTAGGGATCGAACTCGTGTGTCTCTTAAGTCTCCTGCATTGGCAGGAGGGTTCTTTACCACTAAAACCACCTTGATTAAACCCATTTTACAGATGAGAAAACCAAGGTTCAGCATCTGAGCTCAAGGTCAAGATCCAGTTTTGAGAGCTTGAGACTGCCTGAACCAACGCCCCCAAGTACATTTGACTTTCAAACATGGGTATTTTCTACCTTACAGTCCCTCTTTCAGCTTCAAGGGGGAACACACTCGTTAATGAGGTATTGGGCATACATTTACTTTCTTTCTCCTAAACTTTCCACAATTCTAGATAAATGTCTTTTGAGGTCTCTATTCAGTTCAATTCAGTCGCACAGTCGTGTCTGACTCTTTGCGACCCCATGAATCGCAGCACGCCAGGCCTCCCTGTCCATCACCAACTCCCAGAGTTCACTCAGACTCACATCCATCAAGTCAGTAATGCCATCCAGCCATCTCATCCTCTGCCGTCCCCTTCTTCTCCTGCCCCCAATCCCTCCCAGCATCCAAGTCTTTTCCAATGAGTCAACTCTTCGCATGAGGTGGCCAAAGTACTGGAGTTCCAGCTTTAGCATCATTCCCTCCAAAGAAATCCCAGGGCTGATCTCCTTCAGAATGGACTGGTTGGATGTGCTTGCAGTCCAAGGGACTCTCAAGAGTCTTCTCCAAGAATCTTGTAAATTTTGGCTGGGCCTCTTAGTATTAGATCAAAAGGCATTATAAATGGGAATCAAATTTATTACTGAATTATTTTCTCTGGTACTTTTCTGATTAAGTTAAATAAAAACTAAATTTCAAAATAAAAGAGATTAAAATAAGACTACTCAGTACTCTTGCCTGGAAAATCCCATGGACAGATGAGCCTACAGTCCATGGGGTCAACTGAGCAACTTCACTTTCACTTTTCATTTTCATGCATTGGGTAAGGAAATGGCAGCCCACTCCAGTGTTCTTGCCTGGAGAATCCCAGGGACGGGGGAGCCTGGTGGGCTGCCATCTATGGGGTCGCACAGAGTCGGACATGCCTGAAGCGACTTAGCAGCAGCAGCAGCAGCAGTCATATAAAGCATCTATCAGGGAGATGTCATAACAGCAGAAAACCTGTTTTGTAGCTTAAAGATGAAGCACCATTCTCTAGAAGAATTCTAGAGCGTTTAGGCAAAAACACTGACAGTCCACAGAAACCATATGGCTGAGAAACAAGAGCCTGAGACTGGGGACAGATGACCTGAGTGAGGTCTGAATGAATCCTTCTCTGTCATGATGATAAAACCCCCAGAACAATTTCATCCTGAGAACTAAATGATATGTTGTACTTGGAAAATGCTTGTAAAAGCCTTCATTAATATGAAAAGTTGAAGGCTGACAAAGCAAAGGCTGGGAAATGACCATAATATTTCCTACCACTGACCTACCTCACAAGAAGCCCATGACATGTTTGAACTGAAAGAACTAGGGGTTATAAAGAATCCTGACACTCGAGTCCCTGGGACCGGTGAAGCCATGCAGTGTTTTTATCTAACAACCATTCTAGGTTTAGTTACTGCAGACTCTGCTTGCTCTAGAAAATAGCCCTCACAGAATCTATCAACCAAGTTGTTAGCTTTAAGTGCAACTTCAAAAGCTACTGGTGTCCTTTGCAGCACAAACTTAGATTAAGCAATTTATAGGCAGAAGGGAATGTCTAATTTGCACATAACTGATGGGAGGAAAATGAACGATGAGTCCATAACATTTCAGCTGACTCTGCAGTACAGCTCAGCTTTAAATTTTCTTCAAAATTTAAAGGAAAAGAAATGCTAACACCATGATTTCACTGCCTGTAGATGGGACTCTTTGCCCTGTACTCAAAGCTCTTCATGATCTGGCTCCAACTTGATATCCAGCCTCACCTGCCAAGGGTTCACCAGCAGAAATACTTATACATGGTACCCTAGCCTTCCTAGCTCACTCGCCTTCCTATCTCATGGTGTCCCTTTTATTTACCCATTCATGAATTCATTCATTCTTCATTCATAAATGAGTTCCTTTCTAGGTGCTGGGACTTGGGGATATGGTGATGAAAGTGACAGGCATGAACGCTCACCTCAGAGACTATATAGCCTGACAGGCAACTACTATGAAAGGAAAAATGCTAGTCCCTCGGTTATGTCTGACTCTTTGCAACCCCATGGACTGTAACCTGGCAGGCTCCTCTGTCCGTGGAATTCTCCATGGAAGAATACTGAAATGAGTAGCCATTCCCCTCTCCAGGGAAATCTTCCTGATTGAACCCAGGTCTCTTGCATTGCAGGCAGATTCTTTAACACTTGAGCCACCAGGGAAGGCCATATGCTAAATGCCTTGCTCCCCAGTTTCCATCAGTTGATAACTTGTCTCTCTTTTCCAAATGTTGCTTACTCACTGAAGTCTTTTCTCACCTCGCCCATGGGTCAAATCTTCCCTACTTGCTTTGTGATTCCCTTTTGACATTCCATAGCTGCTGTCTATCAGGTGCTTGTGATTACTGCTAAAATAAGTGCTAAAATAATTAAATTATGGGATTTAATTTTCAAAATAATACTCTGACATAGGTACAGCAAGAAACTCAGGTTTACCAGTGATGACACTGAAGCTTAGAGACTCACTCCACCCAGTGTCACTCAGCTCTAAGTGATGAAACCAGGATTCAAACCCAGGCAGTCTGACCCCAGCACCTACCTAGGCTTTCACCATGATGGTTTTCTGTGCCCATATTTTGTCATATTCTGTCTTCCCCACACTCTAGACCTTAGACTGTGAGTTTCCTGAGGGCAGGGTCTATATCTCACTCACCTTCTCATTCATACCCAACCTCCCTGCTAACATGTTCCAACAGGACTGAACACTGAGTCAATATTTTGGGGGTCTGATTTCTGTGGATACTGAAATTAAATTCTGCGATCCATCCTTGAACCATTCTAGATGATCTTTTAAGTTCTTATAACACAGTAGCTCATTTTGTACTTCAGTATTTTGGGGGTTTCATTTGCATAAACTCCTTGGTACTTGTGTCTCCAGATAGTTTATCATGCTGGAAAGCTAGCTGAGCTTGCTTTTATTCATGCATCTGCCATTATAGAAAGTGAGAAGGGAATCTGATTTGTCCAGGAGGCTGAGGAGCATTTTGGAGAATAGTTGGGTATACTAAAAGGATGCTGGCTTTGGTTCAGTGGACACAACACAGGAAATGCTTTGATCAGAGGTCTCTGCAGACTCATCTTTCTCAGGGCCAGGCCCTGGGATAGCTTCCTCTGTCACCACCATCAGAGGCTTAAGCTGCAGGACCCAACCCAAAAATACAGCCACATTTTCTCTCTTAGCCACTCTCAGCACAAATGCTCAGCAGAAAATATTTGGGAGAATATGTAAGTCTAAAAACAGGAGAGTAATCTGGACATGGATCTTGTTCAGTAGTACACAGTCTCCAACCAAGGCTTTCACTGAGACTGGAGAGATATAGTTCCCAATAGCCAGATGGTCCACAAAGACTTCAGGAAACTTCTTCCCATGGAAGAAGATGGTGCAAGTGCTAAGGTCCTATACACTACCACTGCTCTTCAATTTAAGCAGAACTATGTAAAAGGCAGCCTTTCATCCATGAATTTGATGGAAGTATCAGTTTCTGGGATCACTGGAATAAGATTCTTACAGGTACTGAAATGATCTAGTTATTGGCAATACAAATAGGCAGGCTGCCCTCTAACTAGAGAGAAGAAGGAAAAGATGTGCTCAGAGCAAAGGATAGTGATGCATTAAATTGACTACTGAATAACTATATTACTTCATTTTCAGTGTTATACTGCCTAGAATGCTACCTCCCTCTCTTATTTGTTTGATGGGGACCTGCTCATTTCTCAGGACTGTGAAGACAATCATAAAAACCTGCCTTATACCCACAGAGCGCCTCTGGTAACTGGTTACCCAAAACTTCTAGCACGTTTTCTTTGGTGAGAGGGAGTGTATGTCTGAACAAAATAAATAAAGATATTGGTTTCTCACTGGCTATTCTTTTCTTGCACAGATTAGCTATTTAAAATAGAACTTAGGGGAAAAACAGAAGTAAAATCAAAAGATAGGTGTCTGAGCTACTAGTTTGCTATAAATGAGGAATGAAGGGGCAGGCACACCATGAACAGCCTAGAAGCTTCCTTCTACTCACCTACCCCAGCTCAGAGGCCAGATTTTCTTCAGAAAGCATTGAGCAAAGCTAAATTAAGCAGGGAACAGCCAATAAAGGGAGTTCTTTTAAAAAAAAAATCTGTAGGATAGTCATATATAAAGTTATATGTAAAGTTCTTATTTGAGAGCAGAGTTTATGAACTATAAAATTCGTGAAGAACAGAATTCAGCTTTGACCCAGGTTAAGACAGCGGGTCAAGCGTCCCACGCTGAGCTCTCTTCTACTTGCCCTCGGTGGCCCCTCGTGTCTCCACTGTGTGATAGGCATCTCTCTATGAGGAGATACGGGAAATTGCTACAAAACGACATGCCTTTCACCTTGAGATCAAAGGATCTGACTTTGGAGAGCTGGGGATATATTTCTGAAATAGGATCCACAATTGATTATGGGTAGCATAAATTTAATGTCACCATAAATTGCAAACCGCAGCTAAGATGCCTTCTGAAATCCTGAAATCATCCATTCTTATCTTAAACTGCTCTGATAATAAAACACATGAACTTGTTCATTCAAACATGCAATAGATTTTTATTTCACAGGATATAAAATTAATACATAGTTTCAGCTTCATTAAATTTATGTTTTAATAAATTATAATCAGGAGAAAAATGGAGCAAAGGGATGATTACGGCACTTTGCATAAAAAGTTATGGTTCAAGCCACATCTCTACCATTTTATGATATTGAGCAAGTCACTGTATTTCTCTAAATCTTAATTTTTTCATCATAAAATTGGATTAATAATCTGAAGAAGAGAATTTTTAGAAATACTCAAAGAAATTACAGATTAAACGCGTCTATTATACAGGTACTTGATAAAGGATTGATCCTCTTTTGTGTATTTTCTTCTTAAGATATCTTACCAGGACTAATACTATTCACAAAACTACTACCTTCCCTTAACAAACAAACCTGCAGAGCATAAATATTTTAAGAGTCAGTGATGAAATTGTTACAGTTTTGAATGAAAAAATACAATTAAAATCTTAGTTACTTACTGCTTGCTTTGGGGGAAGTTGTATGATCTCTATTAGTTTTAATTTTCTTGCTTGTAAAAAGAGAATAAAATCACCTTCTCTTAAGAAATGCTGTGAGGAAAAGCCTAGGATACACCTCACTTAGAGGAATCACTTAGTAAGTACTTGTTTTGCTTCCTCTTTCCCTTCAAAATAAGTGCATTCTGCATTTTTAAAAATAATTTTCTGAAATGAATTGCAATAATTGAGGACACCTCAGAACATAAAGCCATTAAGAAATCAATTAGTGGTTTACAAGAGAATCTACACGTGTTGTGTGTGTGTGCTCAGTCATGTCCGACTCTGTGACCCCATGGACCGTAGCCCATTAGGCTCTTCTGTCCATAGAATTTTCCAGGCAAGAATACTGGCGTGGGTTGCCATTTCCTGCTTCAGAGGATCTTCCCAACTCAGGGATGGAACCTGTGTCTCTTGCGTCTCCTGCACTGGCAGGCAGATTGTTTACCTCTGCACCACCTGGGAAGCTTAAGGGAATCTTTATTATAATGGAATTCATTCTCAATAAATCTTAGCTTTCAAGAATCTCTTTCTCTTGCCCCTGTTCCTCTTATCCATCCCTTGACAGATTCAGGAGTCCTGAGAGGGTCTCAGAGGAGCCCGCATTCAGCAGAGCACAGCATTCAGAAGAGCCCAGGGAGGATGGCTGAAAGCAGCCAGTCTGTGACCAGCAAACTAAAATGATGCAGAAGGGGAGGAAGGGATTTCCTGAGCCCCCAGAAAGTGTTCTGGGAAGGCACAAAACCCCTAACTAATGAGCATCAGCACTGGGATGCTTGAGGCAAATGCAATGAAAAGTGGACTTTAACTTTGTACCTTAACTTCTGTATTGTTTGAATATTTTATTACAGTGAATATTTCTGTGTTATTACTTAAATAATTAAAACTAAATTTTAAAAGTCAATAAATAAAGAAAACACAAATGATGAAATTAAAATCACATTAAAAAAAAAAAGAAATCAATTAGAAGGAGGTAAAATGGAAGTGGAAATATGAAGCCAGAGCATGTGTTCCTTGGTTCTGTTTTCTGAAGCAGAATCATCCTAAGCCAACACTTGCTGAAGACCCACCCACCCTTTGGTGACTGCTAAGTTACTAACTACCTTATAAGTTATTCAGCTTTCAACACTATATGGGATTCATCTTTAGATGTGGGCTTCTCACTCTTTTCTGCAGGGGAAGTAGCTGCTTGGTATCAGGAGATGAACCCACAGACCTCTCACCATCACTGCAACTGGGTTTCCCAAGTTCTTAGGAATTAAATGACTGATTCATCAGTTCACACTTAGGTATCTACTGGAGAGAAGATCTTGAACATATACACCAGGAATTAACCTAAGAAAGTTCATAGCTACTGCTGAATTGTCCCCTCTCACAATTAATATGTTGAAATTCTAGCCCCCTAGTACCAAAGAATGTGACCTCATTTTTAAATAAGGTTGTTGCTTATGTTATTAGTTAAGATGAGGTCATACTGGACTAGAGTAGACTCCTAGACCAATATGCTTGGTATCCTTACAAAAAGAATGCCATGTGAAGAGACAAATATGCACACAGAGATAATACTCTGCAAAGACTGACATTATGATGCCACAAGCCAAGCAGTTACCAGAAGTTCAGAGAGAGCCCTGGCATAGATCCTTCCTTAGTGCCTGAGAGGGAGCATGGCCCTACCGACGCTGTGATTTGAACTTCTGTGATTTGAACTTCTGATTTGAACACAGTGAGATGACCAAGTACTGCTGTTCTAAGCCACCCAGTTGCCCTACCTTGTTATGGCCACCCTAGCAGACCAATACAGGCTGATAGTCAATGTGTACTGGTACAGCTGACTGGTTGTCAAAATACTGACAATCAGTAATTTTCTTCCAGTTTGGTGCATAAACATCGCATCACTGATCTGAGCCTTAGGCACTCCCAGCCTCCCTATCTACCTCAACCCATTTCATGGAACCTAAAGACTTTCTCCATGATGGAAAAACTGAAGATTTAAGTCCTCAAGGACTCAGCAAACTACATCTTTAGAGCTGCAACAACCTACTCAGGCCAAATGATTCTTTCCACAAGAAAGGGTAAAGAACATTTACAACGGCCAGGACATGGAAACAGCCTAAATGTCCAATGACAGATGAATGGATAAATGAGATGTGGCACTATATATAATGGAGTATTAGCCATAAAAGGAGCTAAATTGGGTCATTTGCAGAGATGCAGATAAACCTAAAGTCTGTCATAGAGAGTGAAGTATGTCAGAAAGAGAAAAACAAATATTGTCTATTAACGCATATATGTGGAATCTAGAAAAATGGCACAGATGAACCTATTTCTAAGGCAGGAAGACAGACACAGACACAGAAAACAGATATGTGAACACAGGGGAAGGGGAGAATGAGACGAAGTGGGAGATTAAGATTGACATACATATTTTGACTTCCCTGGTGGCTCCAGTACTCTTGCCTGGAAAATCCCGTGGACGGAGGAGCCTGGTAGGCTACAGTCCATGAGGTCGCAATGAGTCGGACACAACTGAGCGACTAAACACACACACACATTTTACACATGAATAGCTAGTGGGAACCTGCTATACTGCACAGGAAGCTCAGCTCAGTGCTCTGTGATGACCTAGGTGGGTAGGATACTCGCATTCAGCTGATTCACTTCATTGGACAGCAGAAATACAGCGCCCTAAAGTGCTTATACTCCTGTATGCTTCTGTAAAGAATTTTAAAAATAAATAAAAGAACATACCTGCTCTCTGCTCACCACTTCCTCACTGTACCTTAAGACAAGGCCAAATCCTCTTCATGTTGTAAGGATATTACACATTGCAAGGATATTACCAACAAGCTCTCTGGAGAGAAACAAAATGCTTACATATTAACCATCATGGAGATATAAGAAATATTCCCAAATCTACACAATTCTCTGCAGCTCCTGGTTTCTATCTAAAAAGAGACCCTCTGGCTGAGGGTGGGTTGTGCTCATCTCCCGACTCTTTGTGACCCCATGGACTGTAGCCCACCAGGCTCCTCTGTCCATGGGATTTTCCAGGCAAGAATACTGGAGTGGGTTGCCATGCCTTCCTCCAGAGGGTGGGTTAAACTCATCTAAAGACCTAACAACATAATCCTAACTTCTCTGCATTCAATGCTTTCTCTTGTCAAGTGGCTTTTTCTATCTCTGTTCTGCAGGCCTCACAGGGACCATTCTCACACAGAGTCTCTGAAGGGGGGGGGTAGATGTATACCTATGGCTGATTCATGTTGAGGTTTGACAGAAAACAACAAAATTCTGTACAGCAATTATCCTTCAAAAATAAAAAGAGAAAGAGAGACATGGGGCACGCAGTGCTTCCTCTGCCTCTAGACATCTATGCAAAGCAATGGATGGGGCTGTTAAGCTGAGGCAAGGAGACGGTGATGCCACCTAACACATAAATAAACCGCTGTAGACTACACCTTCCCTGCGGACAGTGCTCTCAGGAACTAATGTGATCCTGTGATCTCATCACACTAGATCTATCAGCAGCTCACTGTGCTGCAAGGGGAAAAAACTTGGTAGACACGATGTTGTACAAAGTCATCACGGCTTAGCCGAAATTGTCACCTGTGCAGGCCTGAAATAATACCTGCCTAGGAAAGATACAGATGTAAACTACAGTTTTAATTGAGGCCCTGACTTTCTAGAAAGAGTATGTTTCAGAACCTGTATCCATGCATCTCAGTTGCCATGGACACAGGCAGCTGTGTGGATATGAAGCTAGTTTTTAAGGTAAGCAGCTAAAGAAGACTTGTGATGAAATCAGAGCTCAGCTTGACTAATAAGTAATAATAGACCCTGGATCCAATACTTATTGTTTGAGGAGACTGCCGATGTAGTTTATTTGTTTCAGATAACAATTTCTTAAGTTGTAATTGTTGCATGAACAAATCAATGAATGAATAGTTCATTTAATGGGCATTAACTGAGGGTTTTTCTGCGATAGGCATTACACCAAGAGGCAGAGATATAAAAAATGCATAAAATACAGTTTCTGCCCTCAAAGATCTCACCCTTTAGTGAAGAAGGGAGGTATACATTATGGTAAGTTTTAAAATGAACAAGCTCAATATAATACAAGAAAAAAACATTCCTGGGGAAATAGGGCAATGCCAGGGAAGGCTATGTAGATGGAGGAGACATTAAAGCTAAGTCCTAATGGATAAGTCGGCTTGGCTCCAATATGAAAATCAAGAGCATTCCCAGTGAAAGGAGGATTATCTGGAAAATACAGTCATGAAAGAGCAAGTTAGGGGACTACAAAAGCTATTTCTCACTCAGATGAACAGTTCCAACATTCCTCAAGTGCTAACCAGTAATGTCTGCAATGTTTAGCAATCATTATCATCCAGAAAAAGTGAAAGTTGTTCAGTCGTGGCCAGCTCTTCATGACCCCATGGACTATATCCCACCAGGCTCCTCTGTCTGTGGAATTCTCTAGATAAGAATACTGGATTGGGTAGCCATTCTCTTCTCCAGAATATCTTCTCAACCCAGGGATTGAACCCAGGTCTCCTGCATTGCAGGCAGATTCTTTACCATTTGAGGCACCAGGAAGCCCCAATCATCCAGAATAGGGCCACAAATTACAAAGTGCTCCTCTGTACCAGAGTGAATTATGACAAACCCCATGTTCTTAGTTTCTTTGTGAAATACTGACAGGATCTTCACATCTGGTAGGGTAAATCTTCCTGTGACATCAAGTTTAATAACAAACTCAGTTTTCAATTGTCTTTCAAGAACTTAACCAAGGAGAAATATTAACTGAGAATAAGAAAAATAATTAGAAAAATGCATAAATCTAGTAATCACTGTACTAGCTCTCTGTTCCCCAAATAAAAGCATGTCTAACTACCAGAGTACATTTAGGCTGTTTCCATGTCCTGGCTATTTAATCAGTAAAGCAGAAATAGATGTTTTCTGGAATTCTCTTGCTTTTTCTATGATCCAACAGATGTTGGCAATTTGATCTCTGGTTCCTCTGCTCTTTTCTAAACCCAGCTTGAACATCTGGAAGTTCATGGTTCACATACTATTGAAGCCTGGCTTGGAGAATTTTGAGCATTGATTTGCTAGCCGGTGAAATGAGTGCAATTGTGTGGTAATTTGAGCATTTTTTAGCATTGCCCTTATTTGGAATTTGAATGAAAACTGACCTTTTTCAGTCCTGTGGCCACTGCTGAGTTTTCCAAATTTGCTGGCATATTGAGTGCAACACTTTCACAGCGTCATCTTTCAGGATTCAAAATAGCTCAACTGGAATTCCATCACCTCCACTAGCTTTGTTCATGGTGATGCTTCCTAAGGCTCACTTTTCATTCCAGGATATCTGGTTCTATGTGAGTGATCACACCATTGTGGTTATCTGGGTCATGAAGATCTTCTTTGTATAGTTCTTCTGTGTGTTCTTGCCACTTCTTCTTAATATCTTCTGCTTCTGTTAGGAGAAGAAAATGGCAACCTACTCCAGTATTCTTGCCTGGAGAATCCCATGGATGGAGGAGCCTAGTGGGCTACAGTCCACAGGGTCACAAAGAGTCGGACAAGACTGAGAGACTTCACTTTCACTTTCTGTTAGGTTCATACCATTTCTGTCCTTTATTGAGCCCATCTTTGCATGAAATGTTCCCTTGGTATCTCTAATTTTCTTGAAGAGATCTTTAGTCTTTCCCATTCTATTGTTTTCCTCTATTTCTATGCATTGATCGCTGAGGAAGGCTTTCTTATCTCTCTTTGCTGTTCTTTAGAACTCTGCATTCAAATGGGTATATCTTTCCTTTTCTTCTTTGCCTTTAGCTTCTCTAAAAAAGTTAAAGGCAAAACTCACTTAAACATTAAAAAAAAAGTCTTACTTCCTCAAAGGGTTAGTTTCTACTCATTTTTAAGGTAATGTATTTTATTTAACCCACTATATTCAAAATGTTACTGTTTTAACATGCAATCAATATTAAACTTTGTGGGATTTTATATTTTTATCATTTTTTATTGAGGTATAGCTGATTTACAATGCTGTGACATTCTCTACTGTACAGCAAAGTGACTTTATTTTTCTTTTTTATATTCTTTCACATTATGGTTTATCCCAGGTGATCAGATATAGTTTCCTGTGCTATACAGTAGGACCTTGTTGCTTATGCATTCTAAATGTCATAGTCTGCATCCATTAATACCAACTCTAAATTCCCAGTCCATTCCTTTCCTTTCCCTTCGCAACCACAAATCTAATCTCTATGTCTATGAGTATGTTTCTATATTTTTAAAAAGGTTCATTTGTACCACATTTTAGATTCCACATATAAGTGATATCAAATGGTATTTCTCTTTGTTAGTTCATTTTGCGTGATAATCTATAGTTGCATCCATGTTGTTGCAAATGGCATATTTTGCTCTTTTTCTATGGCTGTCTACTCATTTTTTAATTTAGATGGAATAATTTATTTCTGAGAGTCTGACTGGAAAACAGAGATATCATTGCACTTTAGCTTATTTGATTAGTGATGCAGATTTGCACTTTCCTGTACTACGATTCTTCTGCATGATGAACAAGGTCATTAAGTTAATTTAGAAGACTGTGCAAATAGTTGAAATACATGTTTTATCTAGATATAAAAGAACAGAAACATTTTTCTAGCAGGCTTCAAATTGAAAATCAAGTGAAAGCATTAAGTAGGATTACAAAACAGATGAAACTGTACCTGTAATATTGGAAGAAGTCTGTTCTTGTAAGGAGTTAGGCTAATAGAAGGTTCTGACTGTCCTTAACCATTTCTATAAAGATGCAGAAAAGCACAATATGTGCAATATTAATCACACACAACAAATCCATCACAGTTAATATCTGGCTAACTCTCAAAGAAAAATAGAATTGTGTCTCAACTCTGGGCTTCACTGGTGACTAAGATGGTAAAGAATCTGCCTGCAATGCAGGAGACCTGGGTTCAGTTCCTGGGAAGATCCCCTGGAGAAAGGAATGGCTATCCACTCCAATATCTCAACTCTACTACCAGCTAAATTTTGACACATTTGAGAGCTTTCCGTATTCTGAATCACAGTTTAATGTCTAGAAATTGATTTGTCTACCTAGTTTTCAGAACCCAATTTACCTTTGAAATTCAAATGAAACAAGTCAGTATAAATGCATGAGCTTCATTCTATAAGTCTTTACTTTCTCTCAGGAGTCTAGAAAGCAAAGATAACACTAGTGAGGCCTGTTGCTGTTTTTGCTCTCCTAATTTTATAGGGTCTGTGAGATTAGAAATCGCATATGATAAGTGTCTGCACATATAGTGTGTGAAAGTTGCTCAGTCATGTCCGACTCTTTTCCACCCCATGGACTATACAATCCATGGAAATCTTCAGGCCAGAATACTGGAGTGGGTTGCCTTTCACTTCTCCAGAGGATATTCTCAATCCAGGGGTTGAACTCAGGTCTCCCGTAATGCAGGTGGATTCTCTACCAGACGAATCACACGGGAAGCCCTCATACATATAAGTTGTCAGTAAATAGTGATTACTGTTATTCTAAGCACTTAATGCTCCAGGAAAGAATTCCCATCTTAAACTGACTTGCTATGGGGAAAGATCATTAGAGAGCATTTCTAATTTAAAAATAGACACATAACTCTCCTTCAGTTAAAAACCTGACTCATTGCTCTAGTTTCAGATCATGCCCTCAACAGTTTTTGTTTTCTGAAATGACAAGACTTTCTCCTCAGAAGCAGATTTGTCACGAAGTTTAATCTTCCAAGGCTCTCGTTTGCACAGATCCCTTCAAGGCTCTGGAAGAGGCCAACAATGTGTTCAGTCAGTTATGTGGTTTTATAAAAATTGCCGAATAAATGTGCTTTACCAGGAGAGAGTTAAGACCATTGACTTTGCACTTTACTTCTGTCATATTTTCCCTTCTCTTGGGTATCTGCAGGTATTTTTGGTGTCTAGTCAAAGGGGAGCTGAATTTGGAATACATTTAGTTTGATTTTAAAGAAGATTACTTACGTGGTATGCAGTCACCTCCGTGCATAAGTCACTGATGTATGCTCAGTCAGTCATGTCCAACTCTCTGTGGCCCCATAGACAATAGCCCACTAGGCTCCTCTGCCTATGGAATTTTCCAGACAGGAATACTGGAGTGGGTACCATTTCTTACCCCAGGAGATCTTCCCAACCCAGGGATCAAACCCCCATCTCTTATATCTCCAGTGCTGGCAGGAAGATTCTTGACCACTAGCACCATCTGGTAAGCCTTAAGTCATTGACAGATGTTGTATATAGACCCCCACTATCACCAGCTATGCCAACTGACTCCATGAAAGTACAGAACAGAGGTTGTATGCTGGTATAAATGTGTTCTGTAGCACCTGGTATTGGAATTAGGTGGATAATGGAGGAGGGATGAGGTTTGGAATGCGTAGAGCTAAAGCCAGTCTCAGAATTCTTTCAAATTCTGTAACTTATACATGAAAGATATATAATAGAGACCTTTCTGTATTTGACAACAATCTCTAAAATATAAATACCATTAATAAATTATTATTGAGAGATAATTTAAAAATCAATTAGCTACAATATAAAATCATTGTTCTATAATAAATACATAATCTAAGCTTAAACCCAAGGCTTACAATTGGCCCCCCCTTATCTGTGGGTTCCACACCCACAAAATGAATGAAATCCTGGTCAAAAATATCTAGAATAAAAAAATCCAAAAAGTTCCAATAAAACAAAACTCAAATTTGCCATACACTGGCAGCTATTTCTATAGAATTTCATTTAAGCATGCTTTATAATTAATCTAAAGATAGTTTATAGTATACACATCTTCCTAGATGTACAAATACTATGCAAATACTATACTATTTTCTATAAAAGACTTGAGTATCCATGGGTTTGGGTATCTCGACTTTACTTTCACTTTTCACTTTCATGCATTGGAGAAGGAAATAGCAACCCGCTCCTGTGTTCTTGCCTGGGGAATCCCAGAGACTATGGAGCCTGATGGGCTGCTGTCTATGGGGTCGCACAGAGTCGGACACAACTGAAGCAATTTAGCAGCAGCAGCAGCAGCAGTGTTTCCTAAAACCAGTCCCACCTGGATACCAAGGAATCACTATAGTTTGCTTCTGGGAATGATACTATTCTCGAAACTTCATTTGTATAGATACATTTTTTCACTACGGAAAGGAGCATATTTTGTTATATTTGAAACTGTTGTCAAGGAGAAATAATCTATAGTTCTCAAGCAAGAGAATAATAAAAAATTCATATAAGTTTACCTTGACTAAGGAGAGACCTTCACAACTAAATCTGCCTCCAGGGAAGAGAAGAACTAGGTAGAGACTCAGGAAGAGCAGACCTATTAAGGCTGCAGTACCACAGTGATATGAGCAACAAAATAAGCAAGTGTTCTAATCAAAATTATGCTGATAGCCAGTCACATGATCCTTAAAAAGCATATTTTCTCTGGACCTCCATACCCTCCTCTACAAAATAAATCAGTTGTTAAGATGTTTGATGTGGTACTTTTGAATTCTTGGTGCAGTGTTTCCCAAAGTGTTTTCCTCAACTCTAATCCATGAGGGAAATTCTGAAAAATAGCATTCCATGGTCAAATAATTTTAGAAAATGTTGCATTTTTTTTTCTCCCCCATTGGTATATTCAGTGTGTATTACCATAATGCGGACTCTAAAATGTGCTACAGTGAAGTAATATTTTTATCTTTGTTTAGGATAGGGCTTGCAAAATATATTCGACTGTGAAAACCTTTTAGTGTAATATCTATGACATGTAATTTGGGGATGCTCCTCTAAAGCAGTATTTGAGAGTTTTTTAAAGAGACTTAAATAGAACTTGCAGTTAGATAGCATAGTCAGAACCCTGCTTTGAGCTGTCCTCTTGCAAAGGTGCTGAATTTACTGTTAGGAAGTCATCAGAAGATACAGCAAAATCCTTTGACAAAAGACATAAAATGGAGGAGGGGATGTTGTGTTGGGGGAGGATAGCTCAGAGTATGTTGACTTAAAATAAAATACTTCCCAATGAAGAGGAAAACTATTTTTAATAGCAGGAAGTCATGTGAGGTTGGAGAGTCATTCACTGTAAATATGAACTCATTTCCATGCTAGAACCTCATCTGAGGAAAGGGGATACAAAGCAAGAAAAGAGAGTCACAACTTGTATGTGAACTGTGCTCTATGAGACATACAAAAGAAATCTCAAATGTATGGTCTTAATTCTGATAGGATTTGGATTCTAGATAGAGAAAATAATGCAAATATATGCAATAAAAAGAAACACAAAATTTTAAGAGATTTAAAAAAGAAGCAGAGACTATGGCACTATAGGCATTTTCAAAAGGGTATGGTTAGGGAAAATCATTTAAAGAAAATGGATGGTGTGAGTCTTCTAAGAATAAGTAAACTGAGGATGGAAAGATGAATGGATGCTTGGATGAATGAATAAAATAGTAAAAACCATTAATGATAATAAAACTGGCTTAAAGAAATGGTCATATATCAGAATATCTGGCGTAGGAATACCACTAATGATACCAGATAATGAGGAATCTGAAGCAAGTGTTGTCAGAGCACAGACAAAAGGTTAAAAGGCAAGGAAAGAAAGAGCACTGCCTGTCTCTAAAAGCCCAAATGCTTACAGAAAATGGATCAAACTATTATAATCAAGTGAACGACTAGTCCAAGGTTGGAGGTTAGGTAGGTGTTGAAAATATAACACTTTAAAAAGACACAGTCCTTGAACCAAGGAGCTCAGGACATACTGATATGGAGAAGAGAAAAGAAGAGGAGATATGTGTACACAGGCACACACACACACACGTGTGCCTGGTGGACTACAGTCCATGGGGTTGCAAAGAGATGGACACAACTGAGAGACTAAGTACAAGTACAAGTAACTCTAATAAAATAAGAGAATGATTCAATCTTACATATAAGTCAAAATCAAAATCTATCAAGTATGAAGGAATGGGTTAAATTTTGAACATGGACTTCCCTGGTGGCTCAGAGGATAAAACGTCTGCCTATAATGCAGGAAAAAATGAAAGTGAAGTCGTTCAGTCGTGTCCGACTCTTTGCGACCCCATGGACTCTAGCCTAACAGGCTCCTCAGTCTGTGTAATTTTCCAGGCAAGAGTACTAGAGTGGGTTGCCATTTCATTCTCCAGTGGATCTTCCAAACGCAGGGATCGAGCCCAGGTCTCCCGCACTGCAGGCAGACGCTTTACCTTCTGAGCCACCAGGAGGCCCAGGTTCAATACCTTTGTCAGGAAGATCTCCTGGAGAAGGAAATGGCAATCCACTCCAGTATTCTTGCTTGGAAAATCCCATGGACGGAGGAGCCTGGTAGGCTACAGTCCATGGGGTCACAAAGAGTCGGACATGACTGAGCGACTTCACTTTCTATAAAGGTTATATAAAGGAGACGACATTTAAGCCAAGTCTTTAAAAATAAATTACACTAAATGAGAAAGAGAATGAAGAGAGACTTTCAGGAAGTCCAAACCAATAATCAAAGGAATGAATATGTGAGGACGAATGGGATGAGCAAAGACTATTGAATAGCAAATGTGACTATGAGGGGCGAGTAGCAGTGGATGAGACTGAAAATGTACTTTGGGCAAAAGTATGAAGGATCTGGAATGTCGTATTAACAAAAGACTCATGCAAAAAAAAAAAAATACTATGATCAAGTCCATTTAAAAGCAAAATTTTCAAACCATTCCCTTGGGTAGTACAGAGATCTCTCATGAGACAATATAGAGAAAATACAGACAGAAGAAAAATACAGGAGCACTGGCTTTCAAATTTCATATCCCCAGTTCAGTCTGAGTGGCTCTATTTTGTATCTTATTTTGTACAAGGCTTCCACTTAGGGTTTGATTTGAACAAAGATCCACCATTTTCAAAAATATCTACTACCCAAAGATTTGGAAAGATAACTAGAAAGGCAATGATATTTTAGGAAGACATTGTAACAATTTAGCTACAATATAATGAACAATTAAATGGAGAAATCAACACCAGTAGAAAATGGGAAAATTAAAAAAATATTCTGAACTGTAACAAGCAGGAACTGTCTGCATATTGAATATAGATAATGAGCTGCAAAGTAAACATACAATGTTGAGTCCAGGGTTTAAGCTCAAGGACCTAGAAATATGGTGATATTACTCACTGAGATAAGGTTTATAGTTTGAAGGGAAGATAAGCTATGGGACCTACCCAACTTTCTATACAATGATTTTAGATTCATAACTTGTAACTGTACAAAGATATACAGTTAGGTGTTTTAGGAGACAGCATGGGTTAGAGATAACTGTTAGGGTGTTCAACTGAAAAGAGTGAACACAAGGCCCAAATATGATTTCCCCTAGGAAAAATTATTAACAATAAGAGGAATATTAACAGTTAACATGTGTGTGAGTGTTTAGTAGCTCAATCATGCCTGACTCTTTACTACCTTTTGGAATGGAGCCCGCCAGGCTCCTCTGTCCATGGAATTTTTCAGGTAGGAATACTGGAGTGTTTTCTTGACGCAGGAATCAAACCTGCATCTCCTGTGTCTCCTGCATTGCAAGCAGATTCTTACCCACTGAGCTAGGCATTTAACTTAAGCCAGCAGCTGTGCTAAGAGTTTTATATGCATAATATTATTTAACTGTATATGAATCCTGTGAATAAAAATGCTACTGCAGACCAGAATAGTGTAGCAATTAACATCCAGAAGTGAACTATCTATATTCAAATCCTGGCTCTACTGTTAACTACCTCTGTCATTTGGGGCAAACTATTTACTTCTCTGTGCATCAGTGTTCTTATCTGTGAAACGGGGATAACAGTCCCTAAATCTATCATACAAAGGGACTTAATGCATATGAAGGATTTATAACAACTCTGGGTACATAGCAATTGTTCAGTAAACATGAACAATTATTTTTACTTCATTTTACAGATAATGGAAGTTAAGTCATAGGTTAAATAACTAGTAAAGAGCACACTGTTAAATAAATGGTAAGTGTAGTACTCCCAAGTCTGCTCAACTTTTATACTAGCTTCACTCAGATAGTGAAGAAGAAAAGGTCAAGACTGTAACCTTGGAGAATGCCTACATTTAATCAGAGTAGAAACCAGAGCACTAGTTGAGTGCTCTTGGGAGGCATCATCAGATTAACAACAGGTCAGAGTGCTGGGGACAGAGGGGTGCAAAGCTATTGGAGGAAAGAGGTGGTCAAATTTGCAAAAGGAAAAAAAAAATGTAATATAAGAGAAGACTTCTGGATTCCCCAATCAGAAAATCCTGGAAACATCAAAAGACAATTGAGCAGATTAGGAGGGGCAGACATCAAACAGACATTTAAGAAATGAATGCAAGGGGAAGAAATAAGAGGAGTCAATGCAGATGTTTAAATGCAGAAAGAATGTCAGTTTAATCCTACAACTTAATGGAAAGAAAATTTAAGGTAAGTTTTCACCAAATGGGAAAGTCTTAGCTACTTTTCTAATTGGAGCCTGGTACCATTAATTGGAGAAAAGGGGACGATATTTTGAAGGGGGCAATCAATGAATTTTGACCAAGGAGAATGCAGGAGCATATGGTGAAAAAACCACAGTGGTCCAGTTTAGCCTTGGAAAAGAGAGGCTCAGGTGCTCTGTGATAACCTAGAGGGAGAGGGTGGGGAGGGAGGCAGATGAGGGGTTCAGGACTGGGGGAATGCATGTATACTTATGGCTGATTCATATGGATATACGGCAAAACCCATCACATTTTGCAAAGTAATTATCCTCCAACTAAAATAAATAAATATTTTTTAAAAAGAGAAAATGGAAGACATATTTACTAGATGGAATTCATCCCTTATCAGTTTCAGACTGTTCATGCTAGAGGAAAAAAAAAGAGGTTTGTTTGTAAACAATGAGAAAGAGGTGTGTAGGGACCTTGAGGAAAAATAAAAATTTTCCACAGAGAAAAAGAAAGATTACTGAGCAACTATGCAGGCCCCGCTGAGCTCAGAGCAAAACAATTGATTAAGCAGCTTAGACAACGAAGTGAAAAAGATCATGAATCTCTCATCCACAGAATAAGTTGAAGGGAGACAAAGTGATATAAACAACATATGCAAATGGAAATAGTGCTTTTAGTAAATAGATGTTTCACCAAGAAAAGAGAGAGAATGCTAACATGTTTTTGCATAAGGCATAGGACATGAATGTATATAATGGGATGTACAATCAGTTCAGTTCAGTTCAGTTGCTCAGTCGTGTCTGACTCTTTGTGACTCCATGAATCGCAGCACGCCAGGCCTCCCTGTTCATCACCATCTCTCGGAGTTCACTCAGACTCACGTCCATCGAGTCCGTGATGCCATCCAGCCATCTCATCCTCGGTCATCCCCTTCTCCTCCTGCCCCCAATCCCTCCCAGCATCAAAGTCTTTTCCAAGGAGTCAACTCTTCGCATGAAGTGGCCAAAGTACTGGAGTTTCAGCTTTAGCATCATTCCTACCAAAGAATACCCAGGGCTGATCTCCTTCAGATGGACTGGTTGGATCTCCTTGCAGTCCAAGGGACTCTCAAGAGTCTTCTCCAACACCACATTTCAAAAGCATCAATTCTTCGGTGCTCAGCCTTCTTCACAGTCCAACTCTCACATCCATACATGACCACAGGAAAAACCATAGCCTTGACTAGACGGACCTTAGTCGGCAAAGTAACATCTCTGCTTTTGAATATACTATCTAGGTTGGTCATAACTTTTCTTCCAAGGAGTAAGTGTCTTTTAATTTCATGGCTGCAGTCACCATCTGCAGTGATTTTAGAGCCCCCCAAAATAAAGTCTGACCCTGTTTCCACTGTTTCCCCATCTATTTCCCATGAAGTGATGGGATCAGATGCCATGATCTTTGTTTTCTGAATGTTGAGCTTTAAGCCAACTTTTTCGCTCTCCTCTTTCACTTTCATCATGAAACTGCTTGAAGAGGTGCAGGCATTGCAGTATCATTTTCAGATTATTTTATTCATATGACATATATGTGGGAATTTGTAGAACTAAAATTCTAATTCTGACTCTAACAACTTGCTAATGGCCTAAGTAAATAAGCAAAATTGCTCAGTCATGCCCGACCCTTTGCCTACCAGGCTCCTCTGTCCATGGGACTTTCCAGGCAAGGTACTGGAGTGGGTTGCCAAGCTTGGTCAAAATATGTTTCTTCTCCCTGGGCTTCAATGTCCTCAGCTACAAAATAGGGCTGAATTAGAAGCTCTCTGAAGATAAGTCCAGTTTTAAGACTGCATGAGTTTATATTACAAACAGCAACATATGCTAGCTTCCCACATCATCTCCCAGGCCTACAGAGATCTGCTTTTTGTAAGGATCTAGCTCCTAAGCTGACATTAAAGGAATGTATTACTTAGAGCTCTCAGGATACTGGCATGCCTCACTGACCCAAGGGCAGGTGTGCAGGTAAGGCTCAAAAGGAACTACTTCCTGCAGTCTCTTTCTGTAGCATTCACTCTGCAGGTACTTTCTGTAGCCACTGAATCTGCAGGGAGGAAGATGAATGCCTTGCAGCTACAGAAGTTTAAAGGCTCATTCCAGACGACCAGCTAGGATCTTTGAGTCCCTATTCCAGTTGGCTTAGATGCATTTGGGTGGTCTCTTCTAATTCAATATATTCCAGACAAAGGGACAATTTCATAAACCAGTAAAATCTTCTGAAGGCCCTCATTAAGGATGATGAAAAGTAGTTCTAAGCTACAAAGCTATACTAAAAAGCACTATAGGAGTTTAGATCAAATGGTGGCAATGGATGAATGATCAAAGAACTTTCCAGGTTACTCAGCGGTAAAGAATCCACCTGCCAGTGCAGGAGAGGCAAGAGACCTATGTTTGATTCCCTGGATCGAGAAGATACCCCGGAGAAGGAAGTGGCAACCTACTCCAGTATTCTTGCCTGAGAAAAATCCCATGGACAGAGGAGCCTGGAGGGCTACAGTCCATGACATTGCAGAGTCGGATTTGACTGGGTGACTAAGCACACACATGTATGATCAAAAGGTGAAAAGACTCTGGGATATTTTTATCTCAAACTCCTTTCAATGTCTTTGAAAACACAGGAATTTATGCTGTATTATGAGAAGAAGTCTTATAAATTATGTTTAATACTCTGAACATATGAGCAAAAAATAAGCTTATTTAAGATGTATTCTGTAGTGGGACCTTCTCACTTTCTGTGACTAATTTTTAGTTTAAGAATCCAGAGTGTAAGGCTCAGATCAGGTTAATTTACTCTTAAGTGTCTGTTAATTTACCTACATCTAAGTCTACTTAGCTAGCAACTTGACTATAATGATAACTGGAAGAAATCCCTTAACCTAGAAAAGTATGTAATAAATAAAAATAGTGAAAATGAAACTATATATACACTCTTTGGAATGAGATTATATCAGTTTACTATACAGTACAACAAAAGTGTACATTTTGTAGGTTTATTCTCAAATTCATCATCACTAAGAACCTAATAGGCACACTTAAAGTTAAGCACAGGGACATATGCCTTTTAGGGGCTCATATGAAAATACTTGGGCAACTCCAGAGGTGTTTTACAAAAATTTATTCAATATTCTGATTTTATACTTTGAAACAACTTCCTAATCTTTTGTATACAATCTGTGAAAAATAAAGCTAAGCAAAATTGCTTAGCATGTTGAAGTTTTACTACAAAAGGCAATATTTTTCTCCATATATGTTATCCATAAAACTGCCTGGCTGCTTTTCAGTGTTAAGTGCAGAGATGGCTGAGTGATGCTGCATTTTCCATCCCCAGTGCTATGCCTCCTCTTGTCAGCTGTATTCTCTATGTTGTGATCAGACTCTGCTCTTTTGAGATGCAGGGTTGAAAAGGCATAACTCCCCTTTTTGTTATGAGAGCCAATCTCTGTCAGGATCCAGAGGAAAGTGAATCTTGCAGTGGACAGTGACATGGGACATGACGATTACTAGGAATATGACTGCCCAGGGCATGGCTGTTTAATCATGCCTGTCCAATGCACGTGGGCCATGTATTAACCAGGGAGAAAGAAAGCACTTTCGCAAACAAGAGAAAACTGAATTTCAGGCAACTAGACTTGGATGTTTCCTCCTCAGTTGCTCAACTTGGTCGCCCGTATTCAAAGGGCAACAAAGAATATTACAAATAGCCTTCTCTAGTTTCATTCTGCTTAGCTGGTTTGGGGTAAAACATATACTCCAATGCAGGAAGAAGGGGACCTGCTTAAGCAGAAACATCTTTATTCAATTAGAGTGACTGTTTAGGGTAAGGGGTAGAAAGGACAAGAGATTTAGTTACCTCTTATGTTCACGGTAGTTAAAACCCTCCATGACCTATTTTATCAAGTTCTGATAATTCCAATATGTGGGCACTAAGCATTAAAGTCTGACCTTAGCTTTTATGTAAATCTTTGTTAGTGAACACTTTCTCATGGTAAGAACTGTCTCCTCTGTCAAGCATGGCAGACTACACGAGTGTCAGACATCATCAGCACCCACCATGGGCCTGGCTGCCTGACCTCTTTGAGCTGATTAGGGTGATTGTGAATTCACACTTTATTATAGCATGATGTGTGTGCACTTTTCTCCAGCTCTCCAAACATCACTTCTGCTTGTGAGCAAAGGAAGCTACCAGGTTTGCTACCCTGAGTTATTCTGATAGTTATGAAATAGGCAACAACTTTTGATATAACACCAAGAGGATAAAACCCTCAACATCACAGATTTGTACCTATTGCGTCTTATGTGATTCTGATCACCAGTGCTTCATTTAATAAGTCCTCAGTGAATGAATACAGAGAAGGCACTGGCGACCCACTCCATTACTCTTACCTGCAAAATCCCATGGATGGAGGAGCCTGGTAGGCTGCAGTCCATGGGGTCGCTAAGAGTCGGACACGACTGAGCGACTTCCCTTTCACTTTTCACTTTCATGCATTGGAGAAGGAAATGGCAACCCACTCCAGTGTTCTTGCCTGGAGAATCCCAGGGACGGGGGAGCCTGGTGGGCTGCCATCTATGGGGTCACACAGAGTCAGACACAACTGATGTGACTTAGCAGCAGCAGCTGCAGCAGTGAATAAATATGTGTTAGATAAATTAATTAACGTATTACAACCATGTCAAGATGGATATGGAAATGAGCAAGACTAGAAAAGAACTTGGAAAAATGAAGCAGTTATTATGTTGTAAAAGTGAAATTACAAGCTTTATTCTGATTAAAAAGAATATCTTTTGCTATCATAGCAATAATGCTTTAATAATGACCACAACATAAGTTCACATTTAATTCAGCTTATCAAGGATTATTCAACTAAAGATATGATTAATCCTGTACACCAGACCACAATATCTAAGCCATGGCCTCTGTCCTTGAAAACCACATTGTGTCCTGGAAGATAAGACAAAACCATGAAACAGAGACATTTCACACAGGTCATGACTTAATGAAATTCTCAAATGAGCAATACACAGAAGCACTGGAAGCAAAAGGAGCTCTAGCTCATGCTCCAGGAAAATCTATAGCCCTAAACACTCAAGAGGGAAGCATTCGTTTTGCCTGCTATAGCAATTAAGCTGCAGCTGAAATCAATGCATCAGCTACTAGAGCGATCTGCAGCTCGGGGCTGTAGTCACTTACAGCCATTGATCTTCCCTGGCTTTGGGGTTTGGTTCACCTCACTCTTGTCATCCCTGTGGCTTCAAGGTGTCAGGCACAGAGTCATCGCCTCTTTGAAATTTACCCAAGGATCATTATTGTGTTCTAAATCTGCAAGGGCTGCGAGAGGGAAAGAAATCACACAAAAGCTTTCTGACAACTGCCAACCGTTGCTAAGCGTCACTGCTGTCCCTGACACATAAGTCATTCTTATTTAGAGTAGCTGAACGGGCTTTTACTCCAAATCCTGAAAATTCAAAGCTCTCCACATTTAGGGTGGCCCCAAATGAACTTCTAGCTTCGTTTTTATCACACTCTCTTCTCCTTCACTTCCCATCTATCAGTTCATCCCTCTCAGTCTACCTGACATTCTCCTAACATTCTCAAGATGCTCTTGACTCTTCAGCCCTTGGAGTTCTGCTCAAGTCTTTCCTTCTCCCAGCACTTCCTTTAAGACCTCACTCAAATGCTACTGACCCCATATCACCCATCCAAATTAATTCCCCTTCTCCATCCTCTAATGTGTGTGTGTGTGTTCTCCATTGCTCAGTCATGTCTGACTCTTTGTGACCGTATGGAAGGGAGCCTGCCAGTCTCTTCTGTCCATGGAATTTTCCATGCAAAAATACTGGAGTAGGTTGACATGCCCTCCTCCAGGGGATATTCTCGACACAAGGGTCAAACCCACATCTCTTATGTCTCCTACATTGGCAGATAGGTTCTTTACCACTAGTGCCACCTGGGAAGCCCCTCCTCTAACATATGAACCCTTAATTAAAGAATATTAGGTGTTTTCCTATGTATGTCCCACTTACTTATCAGTTTCCAGAAAGTCACTCACACTTTATCTATTAATAACATTATGCCTTGTTTTGTGTACTACACACACAGACAAATAAATCAGGCTACTGTAGCATTATACAAAAGAAGGTATTTGAGCATGAGAATTAAGGCACTAGTAGTTAGGTATGTCTTATAACGTCAAGATATTTATTTACAACCATACCTGGAAAGAGATCATTAACTTAACTTTGGAAAGATGTCAGAAAGATTGAGAATGACAGAAGCTACATTCCAAAATCACTGGGATGAGACCTGTAAAGAATGTCTTCCATGGGTACTAACAATGGATGATAAAGGACAAAAATGTGGTCTGGACTCAAGTGCCAGTGCACCAAGAGGAGATCTGGTCTGGACTAGAACACCTGCATTTCTGCTCCAGCGCGTTTGCATTACTGACCACATCAGTAATACTTGGTGCTTGCATATTGACTCTGCAACAGGCTAGAGAAACCTGCAGGGGTGCAAATGACTCTTTGTGTCATTTCTCTTCCACTATCTGGGAGTTTTAAATAAAATCTCATTAAAGGCGATGCCACCCCACTCCAGTACTCTTGCCTGGAAAATCCCATGGACAGAGGAGCCTGGTGGGCTGCAGTCCATGGGGTCGCTAAGAGTCAGGCACGACGGAGCGACTTCCCTTTCATTTTTCACTTTCACGCATTGGAGAAGGAAATGGCAACACTCCAGTGTTCTTGCCTGGAGAATCCCAGGGACAGGGAGCCTGGTGGGCTGCCGTCTGTGGGGTCACACAGAGTCGGACACAACTGAAGCGACTGAGCAGCAGCAGCAGCATTAAAGGATACAGCCTGGTCTTTATTGACCAACAGGGAGAAAAAGTGATAAAATACCAGATAGGAGAACAAGGTTTCCTCTCAGGGCTGCAGCTAACACAGCAGTTTGCAAAGGCAACTATGTGGCAGCTTACAGAAGGAGGGGAAATAAAATCCCCAGTTGTTTAGAACACACCATGGGGAACTCTCAGAAATTACTGGGAGATGATTTAACTTATTTTGGCAAACTTATTTTGACTTTATGATATAATTAAACTTATTTTGACTTTATGGTATAATTTGGGTTACATGAAAATGAGAAAAACTCAGAGTAGGTAAATGATTTGCCAAATATGATACTTCTATTCTCCTCAATAAATCAAGTATTTTAAAAAGTACTTTCTGTGGGCCAGATACCATACCTGATAAACCATGGGAATTATAGATCTTGAACCCCAAAACTCTCTCACAAACACAGGATCCTATACGCTGTATCAAGATGGCTTTAAAATCCACATAATGGAAGGTATTGAACTTGCACCCTGAGGTTTCTTTCTACTGTGGAATTCAAAGGCTATAAGGCATTTTTTCCTGGGTGAGATTGAACTGATATCTGAGCAAAGTAGTGAAGTCTGAGGATAGCTCCAGGTGTTTGGGAAAAAAGTGGAAGACTTTTTTTTCTCCCTCTGAGCAAGAAGGAAACTATCTTATAAAGTTTAGGCAGGTCAAAACTTTTAATAGTTTATGGTTTGTTTCCATATTGTGTTTTGCGTGCTAAGTCACTTCAGTCATTTCCAACTCCTTGCAACCCTATGGACTAGCCTACCAGGCTCCTCTGTCCATGGGATTTTCCAGGCAAGAATACTGGAGTGGATTGCCATTTCCTCCTCCAGAGAATCATCCTGACCCAGGGAATGAATCTGTGTCTTTTATGTCTCCTGCATTAGCAAGCAGGTTCTTCACCACTAGCGCCATTTCCATACTGTGTTAGTCATTCCAAATTCAAAATAAATCATGTTCTTTATGTTCTGGGTGTTTCCCAGGTGGCACAGAGGTGAGAAATCCACCTGCCAATGCAGAGGTTGCGAGAGATACATGTTCGATCGCTGGGTCAGGAAGATCCTCCAGAGTAGGAAATGGTTACCCATTCCACTATCCTTGCCTAGAAAACTCCATGGACAGAAGAGCCTGGTGGGCTGCAGTCCATGAGGTCACAATGAGTCAGACATGACAGAAAACACACACCCTTAAGCTCCCAGAACCTAAGCCCAAAAGGGGGAAGTACAAGCAAGAATTTCACTATAAAAAGTAGGTTTTATGATAGTGTCAAGCACAGGAGCAGAACCACAATCTATATAATCAGAACACATTTTAGGGAAAATTCAATCTCACTTTACATTAATATTAACTAGCAGTTGGTCAGGCAAGAGGACAGACAAGGGCAATCCAAGTAGCTGCTGCTGAACAAGCAAAGGTGTGAGAGAATATGGTGATTCTAAGAAAATATAAACACTTCTCTGATTTTAAACAGTATAAAGGAAAATGACTGCCAAGAAAATTGGAGAGATAAGTATGATTTTCCTCTAACCATAAAGAGGAGGGAGTCATTTGTAAAAGTATGTGATGCCACTGTTTGTAGATGATATAATACTATGCATAGAAAATCCTAAAGACATCACAAAAAATCTACTAGAGCTCATTGACAAATTCAGTAAAGTTGCAGGGTACAAAACTGATATGTGGAAATATGTTGCATTTCTGTACTCTAACAACAAACTATCAGAAAGAGAAATTCAGAAAACAATCACATTTAAAAAGTAAAATACCTAGAAATAAATCTAACTAAAGAGGTTAAAGGCCTGGATTCAGAAATTTTGAGGTCCTGATGAAAGAAGTTGAAGATGATACAAATTGAAATAAATACCATGTTTATGGATTGGAAGAACTGTACTGTTAAAATGACCATATTTCCTAAGATACTCTACAGATTCAAAGAAGTCCTATCAAAATAATATGATTTTTGATAGAACTAGAACAAATAATCACAAAATTTGTATGGAAACACAAAAGACCCTGAATAGACAAAGCAATCTTGAGAAAAACAGAGCTGGAGGTATAAAGCTCCCTGACTTCAAACTATATTACAAAGCTATCATGTTCAAATCAGTATGATACTGGCACAAAAAGACACAGATTAAGGAAACGAAATAGAGAGAAAATATGTTCAAATGACATAGCCAATAAGCAGTTAATATACAAAATATATGAACACTTCATACAATTCTATATCAAAAGAACAACCTGATTATAAAAATGGACAGATGACCTGAATAGAAATTTTTCCATAGAACACATAGAGATGACTGATAGGTACATGAAAAGACACTTAACCTTATTAATCATCAGAGAAATGTGAATCAAAACCATGATATTATCTCACGCCTGTCAGAATGGCTATCATGAAAAAAGACCACAAATAACACACATTGGTGAAGACGTGGAGAAAAGAGAATACTGTTGGTGGGAATGTAAAATTGGCACAGCCACTACAGAAAAAAAAAACAGTATGGAATTTCCTTTTAAAATTAACATAGAAAAATAGAACCAATCCAGCAATTCCACTTATATCTGAGAAAAAATAAAAGCATTAATTAAAAAAAAACATGTACACTGATGTTCACAGCAGCTGAAGACAGGAGTAGAGGATGAAGAGACGCAAACTGTTATGTGTAAAATAAATAAGCTACAAGGATATGTTATACAGCCTAGTGAAAGTGAAAGGCGCTCAGTCGTGTCCAACTCTTTGTGACCCCATGGATGATATGATCCGATATGATCCATGGAGTTCTCCAGGCCAGAATACTGGAGTGGGTAGCCTTTCCCTTCTTCAATACAGCCCAGGGAATATAGCAAATAATTTATAACTTTAAATGGAGTATAATCCATAAAAATTTTGAGTCATTATATTATACACTTGAAACTAATATAATTTTCTAAATCAAATATACATCAATAAAAAGAAAACTCTTTGGGGTGCCACCTATTAATTTAAGGCACACACAAAAAATGATGTGACAAATTCACGTGGCCCTCTGACTGATTCAAAATTTATCTATAGTGATTGTATTCTGGTGTTTAAAAGACCTGTAACCCAGTGGATACTCAGTAAATGTTTTTACATATAAATGAATGAATGCAATGATTTAACTGATTCCAGTAATAGGAAGGATTATCTACTAATGTTTTTGCATTGTGGTTAGAAAGCTGAGTAGAAGGCAGATGTCAGCTTGATTCTTTGGAAAGTCCATTTTCTGTATCTCCATTCTCATTCCAAATGGCACTGGACACAACTATGTCTCTTAGCCAATCTACCATTATGATTATGAAAGAATCTGGGGAGAAATGCTGTGCTTTCCTCAATAATGCATCCCCACCACCATCCTAAGGGAGAACTCAAACTAACCTTGGTAAATACGCTACCAAGTCAAAATAAAGAAACTAACGAATAAATTAACCAAGTCAGTGACATCACTAGAACATTACTAATTTTCTTTTTCAGCAAAGGTAGGTCTAACCTTAGACAAAGATATCAAAAAGGCATAGAAGATAGGCATGATATCAAGGTGTCTTTGAGTCATTGGCTAAATTCTGAGATATGCCACACATTTTTCTCCAGGGAGTCCTGGATATTTCCAAGACAGGACCACATTGAGCAAGAGGGACATTCTAAAGCTGAGCCAATTGAGATTTACTTTGTAATGTGACTGTTTCCTATACAGTATTTTATACCACTTCCCAATTGTTTTCCCCATTTTAACAAGTGGTTCTCCTCTTCATAGACTAGGAAACTGTGAAACTCACGTTCTACTATTATAGAGTCTCCACAGGATATTTCCAGATTTCATGGAACTCAAAGCTTGCATAGTATAAAGTATGTTTTGAGGTGAGGACAGATGGGGAGGCAGGTAGTCGCATTTTGTTTTGGACTAAAAGAGAAAAAATAGTAATAAAAGGACTTAGAAAAGTGGGAAAAAAGTCAATCCCGTCATTCATTTGAATGCCAGATTAAGTAGTCGGGACATTTTAAGCAAGCTCGTGGAGTAATTGTTATTTAATAGTGATTTATGGTTATCTTTATAAACTTATTCTAGTGTAATTTAGCTGAAATGTAGACCCTCTATTAGATGATGGAGCCATAAGCTATTGGCTTACACTATGGAGCCTTGGCTCCAACTTAGATTTCCTTAATGATATGAATCCTTCTGAACTTCAGGATTTGAAAGCCATTTTATATATATCTATATCTGCCTTTTTACTTAGAAAAAAACTGGATATATAATGGGAAGTAATTATCAAATACTAATATTTCAATATGAGCCTAAGGTCCTTTATTCAAATGCAAAATAAAGAAGCTTCCCCTCTAAAGATAACCACGCTGTGGTCTCTAAACTAATTTTAGAGACAAAGATATGCTACCAGGTACTCGGCGATTTTCTCTCATCTCTCTTTCTCTCTGTCTCTGTCTCTGTGTGTGCGTGTGTGTCTCTCATATATATGTATACTCAGGAGTTAAAAGCCACATCTCTAAATTTAACCGAAAATGTAACATAATTAAGCCAGTATAAAAAAAATTTGACTACTAGAATATTCCCTCACTTTCAAGATTTTTCTTCCATAAATTACTTTATTCTACACATTTGATTCCCCAATTAGCAGCATCACAATTCTGATTTCTATTTCAGAAAGGTGTGCTGGTATTCTTGTACTGTCTTACACTCACTTTGCACATTTAAAGTCAGGTAGAATGAGGCCTCGCTAAATTTACAATTTACATGTTACAATTTAATTGATTATCTTACTTTGGAATTCTTTATGACATAATGCAGATTAATTGAGTGTCTTATGCCTGAGGCCAGCAAGTCACTTCATAGAAAGGGTGAGATAAAATTGGGGAAAAAAGGCAGCCTTCAGGTAAAATCCTAAGAAATTTTCTTATTTTTATCATGTGAGGACACAATGGGAAAATAGCTGTATATGATTCAGTTTACATACAAGCTGGTACACAGCCACTAAACCTGCCAGAGGCTGACTTACGGACTTCCCAGCTTCCATTACAGGGAGAGATAAATTTCTGTCAATATAAGCCACGCAGTCTATGGTATTGTACCTAGGAAGCTTATCTTCTCCTTATTTTTATGTTTTCTACATACTTTGATATTTGAAATGTTTTGTGCTGGAAAAGTCACTTATTTTTCTAGAACAGACTGAATTTTATGCAACCATTTTTTTCTTGAATTAACAGCAATAAAGAAAATTAAAAAAAGAAAAGCAATAACAGCAAAATATTCAATGGTATGCTCTCTTAATTGCCTAGGATGGATTAGAATCTGTGTTAAAGTTATAATTATTATAAAAATGAATTGTCTCATTTATTGCAGGTTGGAACTGAATCAACTACACATAGGTTGGAAAAATTATATCCAGTGTTTCTGTTTTCAGGTAAAAACTGTGTGTATCTTTATAAAGCCTCAAGGGAGGCAATGAGACCTCCTCAGTGTAAAAGATCAAGCATGAGTTAAATGACTGCTCTCAAAAATGCTGTCAAGAGGACCCTTACTCAAAGTGAGAGCAGACAAAGAAAGACAAATATTGTATGATTTCACTTATATGTGAAATCTTAAAAAAAAAATATGTTGTACTTATAGGGACAGAGAACAGACTGGTGGTTCTCTGTATCCATAGATACAGCAAACAGACTGGTGGAGAGTACAGGGTGGGTAAAACGGCTGAAGATGGTCAAAAGGTATAAACTTATGGTTAAAAGAAAAATAAGCTCTGGAGATGCAATGTACAGCCTGGTGATTAAAGGTGACAATGTTGTATTGTACACTAGAAAGCTGTTAAGTGTATAGATCTTAAAATTTTTCAACACAAGAAAAAGAAATTTGTGACTGTGTAAGGTGTACGAAATTAAAAGATGCTTGATCCTTGGAAGAAAAGTTATGACAAACCAAGACAGCATATTAAAAAGCAGAGATATCACTTTGCTGATAAAGGTGTATCTAGTCAAAGTTATGCTTTTTACAATAGTCATATGTGGATGTGAGAGTTGGATCATAAAGAAAGCTGAGCCTCAAAGTACTGATGCTTTTGAACTGTGGTGCTGGAGAAGACTTTTAAGAGTCTCTTGGATAGCAAGGAGATCAAACTAGTCAATCCTAAAAGAAATCAGTCCTGATTATTCATTGGAAGGACTGATGCTGAAGCTGAAACTCCAATATTTTGGCCACCTGATGACACAAGCTGGAATCAAGATTGCCAGGAGAAATATCAATAACCTCAGATATGCAGATGACACCACCCTTATGGCAGAAAGTGAAGAGGAGCTAAAAAGCCTCTTGATGAAAGTGAAAGAGGAGAACAAAAAAGTTGGCTTAAAGCTCAACATTCAGAAAATGAAGATCATGGCATCCGGTCCCATCACTTCATGGGAAATAGATGGGGATACAGTGGAAACAGTGTCAGACTTTATTTTGGGGGGCTCCAAAATCAGTGCAGATGGTGACTGCAGCCATGAAATTAAAAGACGCTTACTCCTTGGAAGAAAAGTTATGAGCAACCTAGATAGCATATTCAAAAGCAGAGACATTACTAAGGTCCGTCTAGTCAAGGCTATGGTTTTTCCTGTGGTCATGTATGGATGTGAGAGTTGGACTGTGAAGAAAGCTGAGCCCCGAAGAATTGATGCTTTTGAACTGTGGTGTTGGAGAAGACTCTTGAGAGTCCCTTGGACTGCGAGGAGATCCAGCCAGTCCATTCTGAAGGAGATCAACCCTGGGATTTCTTTGGAAGGAATGATGCTAAAGCTGAAACTCCAGTACTTTGGCCACCTCATGAGAAGAGTTGACTCATTGGAAAAGACTCTGATGCTGGGAGGGATTGGGGGCAGGAGGAGAAGGGAACGACCAAGGATGAGATGGCTGGATGACATCAGTAACTCGATGGACATGAGTCTGAGTGAACTCCGGGAGATGGTGATGAACAGGGAGGCCTGGAGTGCTGCGATTCATGGGGTCGCAAAGAGTCAGACACGACTGGGCGACTGAACTGAACTGAACTGATGCCACCTGAAGAACTGACTTATTTGAAAAGATCCTGATGCTGGGAAAGATTGAAGGCAGAAGGAGAAGGGAGCGACAGATGAGATGGTTGGTTGGCATCACCGATTTGATAAACATGAGTTCAAGTAAACTCAGGGAGTTGGTGATAGACAGAGAAGCCTGGCATGCTGCAGTCCATGGGGTCGCAAAGAGTCAAATACAACTGAGCGACTGAACTGAACTATAGTAAAGGTGATCTATAGCGACTAAGCCTACTGCAATAGTCATCTCACAATAGCTACATAATCAAATCATTATGTTGTGAAACCAAAACTACTGCAATATTGTATGGCAATTATATTTCAATAAAACTGAAAAAATAATTTTCAGTCAACTTGACTTTATAAAAGTGAAACCAATAGAGACCTTCAAATTCCTCTCTAACACAGGCAGCTGTTAGTCCTGCCCCTCTTCAGGGATTATTTGCCTCATTGGGCAGTTCTCTCAGAAACTCTAAGATAGCCCCAGCCGGCTTCCTCCTGAGGAAACACACAGTTCACTCCCTGTTGGATTTATTTGGAGAAGCAATGCATTTGTCTTGACAGTGGGATAAATTGCCATTGACCTTAGATTGGATAAGATCCACACAGCTGTATAAAATCTCTAACACAGCTGCCTGTGTTAGAGAGGAATTTGAAGGTCTCTGTTGGTTTCACTTTTATAAAGTTAAGTTGACTGAAAAATCTTTTTAGTTTTATTGAAATATAGTTGCCACACAATATTGCAGTAGTTTTAGTTTCACAACATAATGATTTGATTATGTATCTATTGTGAAGACGAAGAGGTAGACAAAGTTATTCATTGCTTTCATCACTAGGAGAAGTCCCTGTACCCTGGTACCTTTTTTCGGAAATAAAAATGAGAAAACCATATAAATGGTTTTCGTCATCTCAGGAACGAACAATGAAGTGAGGATCACCTTATATTTTCTCATACACAGTGCTTGCAGTGCAAATATTTTCAGAGCTTGGTAAATTATTCTAATCTACAGAGAAAGGAGTAGAAAGAAAAGAATGTCAGGAACCAAAGAAGATGTAGAATTCAATTAGATTATTTTGGAAAAAAGGAACCCTGCAGAAAATAAGTGCCTTTTCTCCTAGTTTGCTTATTACAACCCAGCCTGAGCATATATTTTGATACTTTCTCTGACTCCTGACATTTTGAGGAAGTCTCATATTTTTTGTCTGATCACTCTCAGATAATTAACAGTCTTCCACATATTTTCTGCACAAGAACCTTGACTTGAAAACTGAAACACCCATCTCAGTGTCAGAATTATATGACATTCTCCTTTTATCCACTTTAAAGTTTTACCCTACCCTACAGTGGGCTTCCCTGCCAGCTCAGACTGTAAAGCATCTGCCTACAATGCAGGAGACCTGGGTTCAATCCCTGGGTCGGGAAGATCCCCTGGAGAAGGAAATGGCAACCCACTCCAGTATTCATGCCTGGAAAATCCCATGGACCGATGAGCCTGGTGGGCTACAGTCCATGGGGTCGCAAAGAGTAGAACATGACTGAGCGACTTCTCTTCACTTCCTCACTTCACCTTACAGTAGAGAGAAAAGGGTCTGTATGTGTTTGCTTGACAGCTCCCCAGTGCCCCCACCGATTCTGACTGGCAGTAGTTTCAGACCCTCCAGGGTAAGGAACAGGGAAAATGATGTTAGCAGGAAGGGTATAGTCTCCTTGGGCAGCAGTGTATTTAAAGCTAGCTCTTTCTCTTGAGGATGTGTGGAAAACTCTTGTGAGTTTCTCGTAGTTGCATCTACAGGAGACCTCCAGCTGCAACTCCCCCATGCTTTCATTATCTCCAGTCTGGCTGGTTCCTTCCAGCGCCTTCCTCCCTGCCCTGGGCAGCTGTTAGTCTTGCCCCTCTCTGGGGATCATTTGCTTCACTGGACAGTTATCTCAGAAGGATCTAAGATGGCCTCAACTGGCTGCCTTCTGAGGAAACACGCAGTTCACTCCGTGTTTAGCTTTCAGCGTTGCAGCTGCTGGCATGGGTTGGTTGTTTCTGCCAGGCTCTCCTCTAGAGACAAATTTTGGAGCATCAGCTTTCCCTTGGTACCTTTACCTCAAAACTCTAACAGGTCAGCAAGTCTGAACACTTCTCTGAAGTTCTGTACAAGGTCTTCCCACCTGTATGGGTAAGAGAGTGGATGGCAGGCATATACAGTACTTCAACAACTTTCTCAAAATAATTTTTAAAAAGGCTTATTCAACCTCTCCATTCTCGAGAGATAGAATTTAATATTTGAATTTACCTTTATATACATATTAAGACCACGGAATTGAAGATTCAAAGGTGAGGAATTTCATTAACCAAGGGATCTATATCATCTTTGCTTTGATTACTCTCAGTCTTTGTAATCCTTAGCCCAAAATGAAACAGAAAGAATTCCCTTATTGCCATCCTAATTTGTATTCATGTAGCACTTAGTTCTCCCTCTTGCTGCCAGCTCCAACACCACCAATCTCTGAGTTGCAAGAGTTTGGGGGATGAAAATATGCTTTTCAGAGTTGCTGCCACTCACATTCCAATCAGTTCTTATGTAAGCCCAATCTACCTTCCAGTGACACAGGACCAAATTAAGCCTCCATAAAAGGTGTCTTAGACACCTCTGGGGATGATAGAAACATGAGGAGAAAGCCAACCCAGAGTAAAAGTCAACCCAACCAAAAGTAAATGTAAATGAGATCAGTTTGTGACTATTCAGTCTACGTATTTAGCACCTAGCATAATGACCAGCATATAGTACGTACTCTATCCATTGCAGTTTTCCTGTCATCCTTATTGAATCTCACTTTTCAAATGAAGAAAATTATATCAAGACTTCGCTTATTTTTCTCCAGTCATTCTGAGGAGAAAAACTACATAGTCGAATATATATGCAAGAACATTATAAAACCTCTTTGTGTGCTATGCACGTATGCCATCCAGAAATTTCCTGAAACTAATTAACAGATTAAGTGCTAATTTTGAAACTGGCATAAAATCTGCATCTATATCAATCACGTGAAGAATTCATAGAAGATAATAGTTTCATTTAATGCAAGAAAAATGATATTAAAGCGATGGTCACCAGCCTTACTGAAAGTCATACAAATCGAGGCAGATTTCTTCTTATTCCAGCTCTAGACAGAATAATGAGGCAAGCATGGTGAGAAGTTCTACTTCCCAACTTTAGGAGGAAGAAAGGCTAGGAGTTGGGGTTGATTCCCTGGTGATCCACTCTCATTTTCAGAGACATTGTTATTCATTAAGGCATTCATTAGCATAACTCATGACTGAGAGACAACGATGCAATCTGTTATCATCAGAGAAAGAAAGAGAAGATTGCCAGGGATTTGCACATAATTTAGGATATAGAGGGACATTTGTCTGGCTTTTGCAGCAATGCCATTTTACTTATAAACAGTTTAGAGGAGGAATATTTATAGCCTTAGACCTCTCCCACTGGCCCTGAAAGAAATTGGATTTCAAACCAAATCCATTTACAAGGAGAGAGCTATTCATTCTAATAAAACCACATGGTAAGTACATTAAGTAGGAAAAAAAAAACAAAAAACTGTCTTTTGATGAACAGAGAGACATTATACCCACAGGAGTGGCAGCAGACTCAGAGAAAGTGAAGCTTGGCTGCTTGTGATCTCATTTGAGAATTTCCCAGCCCTGAAAGCACAGCAGCACTACAACAGACTGGTTTAGGGTTACATAAGTTCAGTTAACCAAGGGGCCCAATTTCAGCCTTGACAGTTGGGGCATGAGGTCTTGTATGAAGAAGAAAAATGTTACGAACTCCTTACAAGGAATTTCAATTTCTAATCTATTTACATGTAGCCCTAGCACCAGAAGTAACATGAAGGGACTACCAGAGGATTGGAATATAATATTCCCCTTTGGAAAATGCTTTATCTATTTGGAAAGAAAGGATCTGTGTATGCAGTGTAGATCATTACAAAGTGGAACATGATTGAAAATTAAAAATAGACTGTCAACTATTAGAGTAATTTGGGAAAATTCAGATGAACTTCCCTGTAATGCACCTTTCGGTGAAAAGAATATGAATTCAAAAGTTTGAAGAAAATATGGACTGAGTTTGGAAATTAAGAAGTGAGAAAGAAGACAGTATTAATGGTTACACCCTTGTTCCTGACTTCACAGACTTAGTGAATGGTGATGATATTCACAAAGACGTGCAACACAGAATGAAAATTGGGAGAAAATATGATGGGTTAATTTAGATGTCATGTCATGAGTTAGAATGTTCTAGAGAGCAGTCAAAGAGAATGTCCAGCAGTGATCTGATAATATATAGAGAGTCCAGTAGACTATAAGTGCTGGAGATGAAGAACTTACAGTTAAGAGGAATTGAGATTAATTCTAAAGTATTAATATTTGCTTTCCTTTCAGATTATATGAGTTAACATTCCTTTGTGACCTCTCCAAATTCTAACCTTAAAGAAAGATGTGTTATATTTAACAGCACATAGACTTAAGCATATAACTATTATATATACATATATATATATACACACACACAATATTTGACACATACTACAGTATTCAACTATTGCTTTAGAAAAGACATCCCCAAATGATCTCTAATTATTAGATCAGCTGTAAATGACTGCTTAGATTCATTTTTAGTTACATCTGGCAACACTTCTGGAATAAAGTCCCTGGAAAGAATCAACGCTGACTCTCTGTAAGCCAGGTAATATATAATTCTGTTTGAAATAGTCAAAGAAGTATTCTACAAGACTCAGTTATTTGTATCTGCTGAACTGGGGGCTGTTGTGCTATGGAACTGGGATCACTCATGCAGACACTAGTCAGTGGAGTTTAGATAGTGCTATTTCTGCTAGGAGATCCACAAGCAGCACCAAAAATCAAAGAATATAAGTAAAACAGCACACACAATATCAGCCCTCAGTGACTACGTCATACATGTACATGAAAACGTCCAGCTAAACTTGGAAATGACAGGGAGAAAAAATTTTACATCAAGCAGAAAATTCATGATGAGAAGCAGTTGTTTCTTTATCTTACATAAAAGTCTTTCAATTTCCCTAGATGATAGAAACTAAAACTAGTTTCTTTGCTCATCAACAAAATGAAAGAGCCAGTCTACATGTGTTCTGATGAGAATTTGAAAGATAAGTCCTGTTTTGCTCAACACAAATAAAGAGTTGATGAACTTAGATCAAATAGAAGGAACTGGGGAAAGTAAGTGGTCTGAGAAATATCAACATATAAGAAATGGACAGGGAACAAGATACCTGCAGAGATATTCCAGAGGGAGAAGATGAGACTCAAGTTAGAATTAAAAACTACTGGGTAATAAGAATACTTAGGGGGTCTTATTTAATTGGTGGCTAAAACTGCTATGTGATTACAATATTATTTGCATGTAATTCATGCAACAAGACTGTAATTCAGTGTGTAATATAGAAAAGAATGAGGTTAGAGAACTGTGTGTGCAGAGAACTTGACAAGGACAAGATGAATCTAATCTCAATGGGAAAGAAGTTCCTCTCACTCTGGGAAATTACAGAGAAATATATTTTTTAACCCAAGTGAAGTGAAGTGAAGTTGCTCAGTCGTGTCCAACTCTTTGCAACTCCATAGACTGTAGCATACCAGGCTCCTCTGTCCATGGGATTTTCCAGGCAACAGTTCTGGAGTAGATTGCCATTTCCTTCTCCAGGGGATCTTCCCAACCCAGGGCTCGAATCCAGGTCTCTCGCATTGTAGACAGACACTTTACCATCTGAGCCACCAGGTGCTTGGATATAAACAAAGTTTATAAGCAGTCTTTATGATGTGTAAAATCCATGGATTCTTGGCAAATGGAAGGTCAGCTCTAAGCCCAATGAATGTGGAAGAGAGTTAAAGTAAAAGTGTTAGTTGCTCAGTCATGTCTGTCTCTTTGCAACCCCATGGACTATAGCCCACTAGGCTTCTCTGTCCATGGGATTCTCCAGGCAAGAATACTGGAGTGGGCTGCCATTCCCTTCTCCAGAGTAACTTCCCAACCCAGGGATCAAACTCATGTCTCCCTGATCACAGGCAGATTTACCATCTGAGCCACAAGAGAAGTAACTTGGTACTAAGGAAAATGACAGATATTTGTGCTAGAGCAGGAAGAGAAAGAACACTTGACCAGAACCAGTCTGTTTGGGGAAGAGTTTTCCCCCTGCCTGTGAGTTTAATTTGCTTTTCAAGGTCACCATTTCTGAATGAGATTGTTAATATGCTTTTAAGAGGGCTTCAGCTTCTAAGAAAGCTAAGTAAGCCCGGCTATCATATTATTTACTCAATTAATATCCTTTGAAAATTTTAACTTAATAGGATTTTGCAACACTAAAATTTTTCCCAGTTCAATGACAACAAATCTGCAGCCATGTCCTACCAAATACATCTCTGAAACTTTTGATTATTCCTTATTCTTTCATTTGCATTGACTTGCCACTGTCATTACTCTCCTGGACATTTTTTACTCATATCCCACTGATTTTTGTATCTACATTTCTCATCTCTGCAATTCAGTCTTCACGCTGCCACCAGAAAACAGTGTTAAAATTATTAGTGATCCACATAAAAATAAATAACCACTCACCTTCTAAAAATAAAATGTATACTTCTCCCCATGGTACTCAAAACATAAAGAACCTGTCCAATCTTTTTTGTTTGTTTGTTTCATCTGCCTCCTTTATTGTTATTCCATTCTCCATCACCCCACCACTCCATTGTCTTTTCCAGTTTGAGAGCTGGATAAATCATAGCTTACTGTGGACTGCTCTGTTTATGCATTCATGTGATCTTAGTATTCGCTGGTGTCTCCCTGCCCTGAGATATTTTGGAAGCTTCATTATAGTTCTAAATTATTCATTTCTCCTTTCGGTAAAAAGATCAAATGTTTCGGCTACACTGAGATCAGGCCTGGCTGTGTGACTTGTTTGACCAATGAAACATGAGCAGATATAACATTTCCTTGCAGAAGCTTTAAGAGCCATGACATAATTCTTTTTCTTTTGCAATGAGAACAGCTTGTCCCACTTAAGGGTTGCTTCCTCACCTTAGATAACAGAATGAAATCTTGTTGTACAGGACTAAAGTGGACCCACACCCAGTATGAAACACAGGCTAGACTGCCTTTGCAAACTATTCAGCAAAAGTGGATTGATACAGTGTGTGTGTGTGTGTGTTAGTCACTCAATCATGTTCGGTTCTTTGTGACCCCACAGACTGTAGCCCGCCAGGCGCCCCTGTCTGTGGGATTCTCCAGGCAACAATACTGGAGTGGGAGGCCATTGCCCTCTCCAGGAGATCTTCCCGACCCAGGGATCAAACCTAAGTCTCCTGCATTGCAGTCTGCTTCTTTACCATCTGAGCCACCAGGGAAGCCCCTGAATCTGGTTAGATAAGGTCCCAGTATAGTTCCAGGGCTGGGGCAGTTCAAAATCCTCTCCAAGTATTCATGTCTTACTTCCACTTTCGAATTCTTTTCTGATTCACTTCAACAAGCATTGCCTGAATTCTGCCCCACATAAAACCAACACTCAAAGCTTAGGCCTCTATAGTTCTCTGTAAGAAATCTCATCATTCTTAGGAATGTATGAAGTTGGTAGCATCAGGAAAATTTGGATGGTTAAGAGACTGGATGACGTCTCACAGTGGATACTACTACTGCTACCAAGTCGCTTCAGTCGTGTCCAACTCTGTGCGACCCCATAGACGGCAGCCCACCAGGCTCCCCGTCCCTGGGATTCTCCAGGCAAGAACACTGGAGTGGGTTGCCATTTCCTTCTCCAATGCAGGAAAGTGAAAAGTGAAAGTGAAGTCACTCAGTCGTATTCGACTCTTAGCGACCCCATGGACTGTAGCCTACCAGGCTCCTCTGTCCGTGGGATTTTCCTGGCAAAAGTACTGGAGTGGGGTGCCATTGCCTGTTCTGTATAGTCCTCTGTTTACGCCGTCGTGGTTCTTCATACTTCACAACCTTCTAAACTCAGGACTACAGTTCAGGACTCTCTCCACATGGCACAGTGCTCCCCTGAGATGACAGGTCAGTGACACACACCTATTGTGCCTCTCTCTTTGCACACCCCCACAGGGCAGTCTGTTTTCCCCAGACCTAGTCCCATTATTTATTTAAACCAAAATTTCATTTGCTATGAAATCATATTTTAATGCTATCACAACTAATGTTCTACCTTGACAGATAATACCTAAAATCCTATCAGACTTTTCTATTGCAAAAGCACTTTTAAATCCATTATCTTATCATATCATCTCTATTTTCCCTCAGTCTCTGTGAAGGCAAGTGCCATGATTCATCTAACATGGAGTTTGCAGTTCTTAGGACAAGGCCTGACATATAGTGGACGCTCAGTCAGTTATCTGTGGGTGAATAATGAATGAATAAATGAAAGCATGAACATAGCTATGAAATGACAAGTATCTAAAGGGGCTTTTGCTTCTAAGGAAGCTAAGTAAACCCTGCAGCCATATTATTTACTCTATTACTATTCTTTATGTGCAAAGGTTCTTCGGTTGTGTTTGACTCTTTATGACCCCACGGACTGTAACCCAGAAGGTTCCTCTGTCCATGGGATTCTCCAAGCAAGAATACTGGAGTGGGTTGCCCTGCCCTCCTCCAGAGGATCTTCTCAACCCAGGGATCAAACTTGTGTCTCTTATGTCTGTTAATAGGATTATGCATCAATAAAATTTTTTTTTTCCCAGCTCAATTACACCATAAGGGACAGAAGTGGAATTTCAGCTCATGTCTCTGATTCTAGTCCCTACAGCCTTATTGCACTGTGCCTCTGGCCCAGACTCATAGCCCTTTTACTATGGAGGGGTGTAAACAGAGATTGAGTAAACGCAGTCCAATGATTTCAAAGAAAGGGATTTAAGTGTCAGACAGGTATTGAACTAAAAAGTTTTCAAGATTTCTTCCAAGGTAAAATTTTAATGAGAAATATAAGAATATAAGAATATTTCTCATTATTAAGTAAAAGGAGATTTACTACAGGTGGCTGTAAAAATGGAATTTTCCCTCTAGAAGAGATTTTGTTTACATTCATGGAATGTGTGGCTGCAAATCTTATAAATTCAGCACACCTGGATCTGTCAAAGGGACAGTCTAGAATAAGATGTCAAAGTTACAAATTCTACCAGCAAACACTCTCTTCCTCACTCTGCAAAGATAGATGACAAGTTGTTCAATAATTCATCCTCCTCTCTCGGTGTTTACAAGTTTACAAACACAAGAGGATTTACACTTTCATAATCACACTAACCTCTCCATTTTGAAAGCCTAGAGTCAGTTTTTATAAATGCATGAGTTTATTATTCCCTGGCTCTTGTTGTCACACAGTGAATAGTCATCGTGCTCTCCTAGAAACATGCAATTTGTAATCAGATGACCTGTGTAGAGGTTTCAGCTGACCTACTTATTGATTGCGTGACCTGGGGCAAGACATACAAGTTTCAGGCTTGTGATCTCTAAAGCAGGATTAATAATAAACATAAGTGAGTAGTGAGGCTCAAATGAGATAAGACGGTGACTTACAAGCTCTATTCTATGGAGACTCGGGTGAAGAGAGGTCAGACGAAAGGAGCCACAGCCTCCTTCCCATTCTCCACTGCTTGGCTCCAGAGAAAGTCAACTTTTAACTTTTCAGATCTCAGCTTCAGGACTTCAACTCTGCAATTCAGTCATTAGTCGACCACATCAGTGGTTGTTTCCAATATGAACGTGTCCTCACCGTTATCCAGTGCTGTCAAGTTCATAGAGCACGTCTGCATATGTTATCTCTTGTATAACCCTTACCCTGACACAAGAAAATTCTCTCTCACTTGGATGCTGAAAGACTGAGGCCCAAAAGATTAAGTGACTTGTTCCTAGCTCCCAAGACGAGGTAGCAGTGGATCCCAACCAGAGAGAGGCATGTTCTTCCTGCAGCTCTGGGCAGCCTTCACATTCCTATTTTCTCCAATACACAAGATACTATCTTTAATTTGAAAACTGTTTGCCTTTTTGGATGACCTATGTCCTTACAACAAACAAGGCACATTCTCATTTTTCTTCAAAGAATGAACTTCCGCTTTATCTTAAGGAGAAGTTAAAAGCATTGATTTAAAATCTGATAGGACTTAGAACAGCCCATGTTGCTGTTTGTAACACTGTAAAGAACATACTGTCCCCAGAGCTTGGAGGCAGCCATTCCAGCCCCAGCAGAGCACACTGGGAGAGAGTTGTCACTAGATGGAAAACAGCAAATGTATCAGCAACCAACGCACCGTGTTTCCTTGGGAACGACACTAATTTTCTTCTCATTGAATAGGAGCAACTACCTGGATTTTTTTTCCTAGTTACCTTCTCTGTCCATCGCCTCCATAATCCCAAATATATATTTATACTACACATATATATCATATATTACACATATATATGCATATATATTTATATGTATAAAGACAATTGCTCTAGTCACTGAATTCATTAGTTCATTCATTTATTAAACAAGCAGTGAGCAGTTATCCTCTGCAGTGTGAATACTGAATATACAATAATCAGTCCCTGTCATCTTGATGTTCGCAGTCTTGCTACAAAGAGTTCTGAGAAGCAATGAGGAAAGACCACTATTGACTCAGGTTATCTATAGCAGTTTCTGAGGCAAGACAGTCCAGGTGCTGTAAGTTCATAAGTAAACAGATGAAGATGGAGGAGGAGAGTCTATTCATTTTGGAAGGAATGACAAGGCCAAGGTGACCATCTAAAAGGCTTGGAAGAAGCAAAATGTGGCATTAAAAAGCATCAGATTGCAGAGATAAGGAGTCTCAAGTTCCATTTTAGCTCCCACTTCTTTATTAGGTATGCAATCTTAGACAAGTTATTTGATTTTCCTTTACCTTAATTGGATCATTTTTTAAACAGAAATTAGAATAGATGTCTTGTTAAAAGAAACTTGGACCTTCAAGCATTATTTTGGTTGAATTTTGGGGTTGAGTTTTAAAGGTTCCTGATAGGGCATGTTACTAATTTAGGTACATTAACTAACATAATTGATAGGCTTCAAAGAGTTGGACTGACATGAGTGAGCTGATAAGTAATAACTTTAAAAAAGACTCCCACATTAGCGTCAACTGTTAAGAAAGGTAACAAAATATTATACTAATGCCATGAAAATAATGAATCAAATGTGGTTTCAAAACCTCAAAGACTGGTATTCACCTAATATGATTTCTTTCCTTGCTCTAACAGTCTGCTGGGAAGAATAAAATGTTCTTTTCTCCCTTAAGAGATGTTATTCATGTTTTATATTAAGACTAAATAGTACTTGCACCTCCATAATGAAAATTAAATTACAAGAATTAGGATTGAAATCAAACAAAAGTTTCTTTGTAGAAATTTATGGGTTGATTTTGAGATTTACACAAAAATTCAAACAGTTGAGAATAGCCAAGACAACTTGAAGAACAATGCATGAGATTTTACTCTAATGGATACTGAGTTTTAAAATTACAATAATTGATGTATGTGTTGATATAAAATGAACATATAGTCCATGGATGCTCTTGGAGCATGAGCTCTGAAAGTCACACCTCCCAAATCCTCCTCTCTGTCTACATACTCTTATCCACCACCAGGGATAGCGCTGTGTCATGATAGTCAGAACACAGCTCTGAAGTTATATCTCCAGATTTAGATGACCAGAGAGAACAGAATATCATTAGCAGCCTTATCTAAGGCTTGTCCTGTGACCCAGCAATGATCCCAGAATATGATATATTCCACTTCACAGTCTCAAAAGGCACCCTTCAAGTGAAAACAGAATTGTTCTAATAGAATATAAAACAATACAATATAGATTCTCCTACTTTGAAGGAAAAGATGCACCCACACTGTATGGTACATTTTGCACGAGGGGAATTGCCACATCCTGCGTTCATGGCAAGTCATTTCAGTTGGGTCCAACTCTTTGTCCTATAGATTGTAGGCTCCTCTGTCCATGAGATTCTCCAGGCAAGAATACTGGAGTGGATTTCCATGCCCTCCTCCAGGGAATCTTCCCAACCCAGGGATCGAACCCACATCTCCTATGTCTACTGCATTGGCAGGAGGGTTCTTTACCCCTAGTGCCACCTGGGAAGCCCCCGTCATGTCATTACACAGCTAATCAAAGACTCAGCCAGTTTCAGCATACAGATTTTGATTCTTAAATAGAGTAAGGTTTTGTGTGTTTTTCTTTTTCTTTTCTCTCTTGTTTCTTGCTGCCTCTCCACAATACACTACAGTTGCCAGAATGCTGCTTTTTATCCTAGGGAATGATCTTTTGGTGTCCTCAAGGTTATTCCAAGTTCTCAAATATTCCCTATGGTCATATCATTGGCTCTGCTCCCCATGTAAACTTAAATAGCAAACATACTTCACTTTGAAACAAACTATTTCCAAGTTCCTCATCCAGGACAGGAGGCTTAATGAGACAAAATGAACTTCTGGAAGTATCTTGGGAACCAATTAAGAGTGAGAATTTTCAAAAGAAAACATAAATAATCCACTAAGAATTTGGAAGAGAAAAGAATAATACCTCATTATTCTTTAAAGGCACAAGTAATAGAAGGGAAATATTTTTCGCCAGAATGATTTTATTTAGTTGGAGCATCTGTTTTCTTATAAAATGTGTAAATAAACTTCAGAGAAAGGGAGTAGAAGGAGGACATAAAATTGGGAAAAGGAATAAATCAGAGTCTGTGACAGCCTGTTATCACAACAGTATTGAGTCCATATGATAAATCTGTTATGTATGCACGGTGAGCAGTGGTGCTCTAAATTCAAGCATCAGCTGAGTCATGCTATGTCCTCACTGAGCTTCGCTGGTGATTCAGTAGTAAAGAATCTGCCTGTTAAGCTGAAGCCCCTGGTTGAATCCCTGTGTCAGCAATATCCCCTAGAGGAGGAAATGGCAACCCACTCCAGTATTCTTGCCTGGGAAATTCCATGGACAGAGAAGCCTGGTGGGTTATAGTCCATGGGGTCACAAAGAGTAGGACATGATTTAGCAACTAAGTTACAACAACTATGTCCCCATTATTCCATTTCATGTAGTCCACATTCTGACCAGCCACAGGTGTCACTGTTCTTCATATAGACCCCAGATCATTTGCCTCCATCAACTTCCTCTCTTCCTCTTCTAGAAAAGGAACTTGTAGACTATTATATCAATGAGTCAAAGAAGGTTTCTGTGTGTTGGCCCCTATTTTATTTCTTCACCGTAGACTGGGACCCTTAGCTCAAAAGCCTGACTGCTCCAAACTCACATTTTTACAGATCCAATTATTGATATTTAAAAAATAGCTCAAACATACAGATTTTTAGCCATTTAGAGCCTGCCTGCTTTGTATATCCCGTAAAACCTCCCTGGACAGTTATTTGTCATAAGACCCCAAACCACTGTTCTCCTTTGGAGCACAATGACCTTGATACTTCCCATCCTGCTTCTTAGCCTCCTCTCTGATTCTTCTGGCTCCTAGGAGTTCCTGTAACCACCGCCCCTTCTGAACAGTGGCCTCCACGCCATAGGTGTCTGGAAGGTCTCAAACAGCGAGGAGCTCCTCCCTTCATGCCATCCTGTCCAAGTGCCACTGAATCAAGGATATTGTGGCCATATCTTTTAATTTGATTCTCCCCAAATCCCTCAAGCTCCCTACATAGATTTTTCTATGCTCTCAGTTAAAAACTCTGAAAGGTCAGGAGTGGTTTAATGGTATGCCCAACCTTTCTAGGACTCACACTGGGACAGTCTCTGATTGAATGAACATAATAATCTATCACTAACTAAAAAAAAAAAAGAATGAGCTCATTTAGAGGAAAAATAACCTCTAAATAGTTTCCTTATACAACCATTGTCATTTAATCAAGAATTAATAGATATGAAAAGAGGGAAAAAGTATATGACTGGAATCCACAAGGGAAAAAAACATTAGAAATAGGTACATGGTTGATAAAGATATTATAGCTATTTCAAAATAGGAGAAAATAGATATGATTGTTGAGCATTTACTAGAGTATTATAATATATAGGGGAAAATGGAAGTCTTGCACTAACAACTTCCAAATCTGAAATTAGGTTAGATGAATATTATAAACTAGAGGCTCAGAAGGATAGGCTTAGATAGTAAAGAATCTGCCCGCTATGCGGAGACCCAGGTTCAGTCCCTGGGTCAGGAAGATCCATCCCCTGGGAATAGGAAATGGCAATCCACTCCAATATGTTTGCCTGGAGAACTCTGTGGACAGAGGAGCCTGGTGGGCTACAGTCCATGGGGTCACAAAGAGTCAGACACGACTGAGCGGCTAACACATTCATTCATTCATTCAGAGTCCCAGAAGGATTATTGTTCAGAGGATAAAAGGATGTAGAAGAAGACAGAGTGATAGAAAAATTTTTTTCCACATTGATGAAAGATACTATCTCACAGATTCAAGTATCCCTGAAGATTTTAGAAAAAATATATGCAAAGAAAATGGAAGCAGAGTACATAATAGACACACTAGTGGGAAACACAGGAAAAGAGAAACATTTAAAACTAGCTGGAGAGATACGGATGTATTACCTACAAAAGAGGATATGAAACTGTTGACTTCTTGATAGAAATAATGGAAAGAAAAATGAAAAGACATATTTAAAATTATGAAAGAGAAAGAAATGCCAAATGAAATTCTATACTCAGTGAAAATGCCATTAAAAAATGAAGATGAAGTAATCACTCTTATAGAAAAAGAGAAAGTCTTCCACCAACAAACCTGAACTAAAATAAATCTTCTAAAGAGAAATGTTCAAACAGAAGGAAAATAATCTTGGAACTTAATACGTAATCGCAGATTGAAATAAAGAGAAATTCACACACATTTAGAGATGCTGATTACCAAAGGGTGAGAAACTAGGTAAACAGCCCTTGCAACTCACCTTACAGAATACTGTTCAAAGGGCCAGAATTCCCCCCTCCACATAGCCCACCGCACACCCCCACTGCCTCCAAGTTCTGGGGGCTTTATAAATCCCAGTGGATGACCAGGTTTGTCCCTGTGCCTTGCCCTGCACAGGGATTTTTCTGGTTGTAACATCTGAAAATCCTATTTCCCAGAAATCCCTCGTATTGGCCAAGCCAGAACAGTTTGTCATCCTGCAACTTAAAACCATTTGCTCACTCTTGTGTCAATTTACAGAGCTGTCTCCAACAAATCTGTTGCCTTGAAAAGCTGAGCTTATAGGTAACAGCATCTGCCTCTGGATTTTGTATCTAAAGTTAGAATAACCCCTTCACATGTCATGAAGAAGAATTGAGATGTCAAGGAACAAATTAAAACAGTACAGAGACATACATGAGATCGTCAACACTCAGTGACTGGAGTAATCCCACATATCTCTCACATTATCATCAGTTTTTCTTCCTTAAGGTTGGATAAAAATACACCCAACTTCTTGTCAGTGTTATTTGTCCTGAGAATTGTCCAGGATCATCCCTTTCTGAGTATGCTTTGTAATGATGGCAGTATTTTCTGAGCACAGGTAACAGATGACCAGGGATCTAGGCATTTCACACACATGAAAGAAAGTGAAAGTGTTAGTCGCTCAGTCGTGTCTGACTCTTTGTGACCCCCATGGACTATAGCCCACCAGACTCCTCTGTCCATGAAATTCTCCAGGCAAGAATACTGGTGTGGATTGCCATTTCTTCTCCAGGGGATCTTCCTGACCCAGGGATTGAACCCGAGTCTCCAGCCTTGCTGGCAGACTTTTCACTGTCTTAGCTACCAGGAAAGTCATCATCTTATTTAATTCCAAAAACAATCCTGCCAGATATATATTGCAGTTATTTCATAGATGTGTTACTGACATTCAGTGTGATTCAGTAATTCATATAGGGCCAAACAGCTAGCAAGGTACAAGACAGGGAAGAAAACCATGGTCTGTCTAACTGCAAAGTTCAATTTCTTACAATTTATTCTAAAATTTACTTTAAGAAGCTTTATGAGTCATCAAATACAAAATTGAGGTTTTAAAAGTGATTAATTCTTTTAACCTTCAATTTTTTTTTAAATATTATACAACCCTTTCTGTTCTGAGCTAAATAGACTTAAATGATATGGTCTAAAGTGATTTAGATTAGAAGAATTATGCATCTATTTCACTCAGACACACAAATGTCTCTGCTATACATTGCTCTGTAAATAGAAATTGCTTTAGATAAAAATTTTAATAGCTGAAATAATTATATAGTTTCTAGGTGAATCATTCTGCAACTTTTAGACTTTGGGAAGATTCCATATTTCTGGTAATCTGCTATGAAATGGCTTCCAGCTACCCACTTATGTCCTTGGTAAAATCACAGCCCATTATTAAACATTTTTTTACTAAATACAGTTGATTTATTTATGAATCAAGCCTACAGTTAAAGTTCACATCAAAACTGAAGATGTATTTTAAGTTTTATTGGGGTTTTCAATAACTTCATGAGGCATCTAACCACATTTAATTCACCAGTACCCTGGGAAAAGACTAAATTTAAACAAAAGATCTCTTGATTAAATTTAATTGACTTCCACAAAGACATACTACATTCCTATAGAGTAGGCATTCACTCTGTTTCCAGAAACATAGAGATAAGATATTGCTTCTGTCTCAATGAACTTTCTGTCTACTTGAGAGAATGTCAGCAAATATATGCTCAAATGCATTAATATATAATTTTCGTTTTTCCCTTTCTGACTTACTTCACTCTGTATAACAGACTCTAGGTTCATCCACCTCACTAGAACTGACTTAAATATGTTCTTCTATATACTTCTTTATCCATTCATCTGTCAATGGACATCTTAAGATGCTTCCATGTCCTAGCTATTGTAAATAGAGCTACAGTGAACATTGGGGTACATATGTCTTTTTCAATTATGGTTTTCTCAGGGTATGCCCAGTAGTGGGATGGCTAGGTAGCTGAATCTAGAAAAATGGTACTGATAAACCTATTTGCAGGGCAAGAATAGAGACACAGACATAGAGAACAGACTTTGGACACAGTGTGGGAAGGAAAGGGTGGGATGAATTGAGAGAGTACAATTGAAACATGTACATTACCATATGTAAAATAGATATCTAAAAGGAAGTTGCTATATAACACAGGAAGCCCAACACAGTACTCTCTGACAGCCTAGAGGGGTGGGATGGGGTAAGAAGTGGGGAGAAGGTTTAAGAGGGAGAGGACTTATATATATTTATGGCTGATTCAGGTTGTTAAATGGCAGAAGCTAATAACACTATTGTAAAGCAATTATTCTCCAATTAAAAATAAAGCTAAAAAAGAAGAATATAAAAAGAATAAATGCTTTTAAACACCAAAAAAAAAAAAAAAGGAATGGCCAGTGTACCAACAGAAGTGATACAGAGTAACACTTGATACTGAAGGTGGGAAAAGAGTAACAAGGAGGGCAACTGAGAAGTAACAAGGCCTCAACTGGATTTTGAAAGCTTTGCAAAGTGGAAATCCCTAGGACGTATTTTAATTAATTAGATCCCTCTCCCTCACTTTAACTTTAATTATGGTCGGTCAGAATAATCACTGATGTCCCTGGGTTGCTTTTTTCTCATCTAATTTCAAATCAGAATCAAATGTAATCATCTGGCTTTGCTTTTAGTGCCTGCATCCTACAAGGCTACTCTCAGATGCTACTACTTTCTGAAAACTTCCATCTCAATTGGTATAAACTTTTTCTCCCTTTAGAAACAACAGCTTAGATACTCTGTTATGTCACTTATCAAAATCCTGCTTTGTGTCTGGGTAACTGTAATCATCGTTCCATCTTGAACAGATAGTATGCTTTCTGAAAACTCAGAAAACGTCATTAACGTTACTACCTCTGTCTCCTCACATTCATCTGCCCATCGCTGACTGCAACACTGACCCCAGCGCCTGCAACAAAGGCGGGGTTCCATAAACAATACCTCTTTAAGAAAGGAATTTTTGCCTGAGAGATGTCTTTTCACTCCTGTAGCAGACATATGCAGTATAAATGGAATTTTATATAAATTCCAAAGTAAATGAAACCAATATTAAAATGTACTATAAAAAAATAAATAAAATGTACTAAGATGCTCCTATATAAATGGATTCTTTCATGAGAAACTAATCATTCAATGACGCTTAGTCATTGATTTTTAGCCAGCGATGGAGGGACTAGAGGAAATTTTCTTTCTTGATTTGTCCCCAGAGCTCACACTCATTCAGCTCTTGGCTTATTTTAAGCTCTAGAATATAGAAGGGCTTCTGAATACCTGGGGTCTAGATGAAAGAACAAGATTTAAATAGTGTCAGAAAAATCAAAGAAAGAAAAAGACAAGCAAAAAGTATTGAATGCTTCTAAGTGGCCAAAAAGAAAAAGTCTTGAGAAAAAGTCATCAGGTTTATGAGGAGGGGTCATTTGGCAAAAGCAACCAAACATGGCAACTTTATTCCAGTAGGGAAAGGGGGAAATAGACATCTTTTGAAAGATAAATACATTTGGAAGATGTCAAAAAACTGAAATGTTATCATGGTTAAAGTTAGAACAGAGTATTAAGCCCAGGAAATAGCTTGGCAAATAACCCAGTATCTCCAAGGACCCCATAAATGATTCATGTGTCATCTTCAAAAGATCACAATGCCCATTTCTTTTCAGTGAAAAAGGTGAGGTATTCTCATTTCCTTACTTTATTTTTAAAAATTGAAATCTAAAATGTAAGAATACAGCACATTCTTAAATTCCCCCCTTAATACTGTTCAGAATCTATAATTCTTATTTCAAGTTTTGGCTGTCTGCCAAGAACTAAAACAAAACAAAACAAAATGCTGAAAGAATTTCTTAGGGAACTTAAATTATGCATTTCACTTTAGTGCACAGAACAGTTCCTTGTAAAATTAAATATCTCACTAAAGCTCACAGAGAAGGTTGATGAAAGACATAAACTTTGTATTCAAGGTCATTTCTTATTTTATCCTTTTGATTATGTGCTCTCTTTCCCACATCCTAATATAATATTTTTAATGAGAGAGATGGAAAATTACTTAGAAAAGATTTATATTGGTATCTATCATGAAAGCACTTTAAATATATATTTAAGAACTTTGATCAGAAGATCTTATAAAATGAAAACAAGTCCAGAAAATTGCTTGAGTAACCTCTGTGGGAGTAGCCAGTTAAGAGTCAGAGATAACCAAATATAGCTAGAAAATTGTCTCAGTAATACTCAGTATGAGATTGGATTTTTTTTTCTTTCTTTCATAGCAGGAAATAAAATATAACATTGTGCTCAGGGCTTGGAAAATATCAAAAAGGTAAACTATCAAATTCCAGTGTATTAGTTATGGTAGGCAGACTGCTATAACAGCTAAGCCCTAAAGTAAATCCCATGTCAAGCACAATAGACCCTTTTCCGGTTTTAGACTAGTGTAAAGGTCGGTAGAATGGCTCCTCTCCAGGCACTCCTTCAAAGACCTAGGCTGTCAGAAACCTTATTATCTTGGACATGTGGTTTTCAAGATCACCTCATCCACTGTTGACAGCCAGAAGAGGGAAAAAACCACGAAGGAGCATGAGTATTTAGGGGTCAAGTCTGGAAACTGCATATTATTTTTGCTCATATTTGCCAGTTACTTGTCTGCACAAGGAGGTGGCAGTAGGCTTGCAGAGCTGTAAAACTGATAGGCGCCTAGTTCTACAACATCCAGGAAGGAGAATAAGTATTTGGTGGACAGCTTTCCATCTCAACCACAGTCCTGTACATTGTAAGAAACAATACTGAGTGTAAACACCTGTCACCGAATCTGGAATCATATTAGTTCAGAATATGTCTTCAAGTTCCCCTATCTCTTGTTTATAGAGTTGATGCATCTTGAAAAATCAAAATAAATGAAGGTTTCTACAGACCCAGTCACACAAGCTTAAATGATGAGTTTGGGGTTAATGTCGTCACTTCTTTTTTTTCACTGATAGCTTTTTATGTCATTATTCTATAATATTATTTAAATGTTGCATGGCATACAACCATATAAATTTACCATGAAAGTGAAAGTGAAAGTCGCTCAGTCATTCCTCCACTCTGCGACCCCATGGACTATACAGTTCATGGATTCTCTCGGTCAGATTACTGGAGTGGTTAGCATCCAGGGGGTCTTCCCAAGCCAGAGATCGAATTCAGGTCTCCCATGTTGCAGGTGGATTCTTTACCAACTGAGCTATCAGGGAAGCCCTAAATTTACCATAATTTGCTTAATATTGCAGTTAAAACATATCTAATCTTTGTTTCATATCTCATTTAGCCCTCACAACCATGCTATAGAGTGGGTATTTTTATTAACATCCCCATTTAAAAAAGGTGAAAACTGAGACTTCATAAGATAACAAGTCTTTTTACAAGATAACATGTTGATTATAGTTTTGTTTACCTGTTTCCAGAATCTTTGTCAGGTTCAACTCTATTTCCCAAATAACAAACTGCATTTCAAGCATTCCTTTGTGTTCCAGTTCTTCACACTGCCACAGAATTGGGAAGACAAAAGCAATTCAGATTGGCCAAAAAAAAAAAAAAATCACAGTTATAAGCCTGCATGATGAGATGTAGTTTATTGCTGCCCCCAAGCTGGTTTTCAGAAAATACTTCCACATGCTCTACAGCTTAATCCAGAAATGGACCAAGGATCTGCACAGCTGCCATGCAATGAGCCTAAGAGGAAGGCTATTTTAAAGTTCTTTCCTTGAGCAAAATCAGTAAAAGAGTACAGGCTTCAAATGGTTGATTTTTTTAAAATAAAGACAGAATTTTACTCCATAAAGAAAGCACTGAGTTTACCTAATAGTCTTTAGGGATGTGTTATTATATTAATAATGTCCATTTCTATTGTTACTCATCCACAAACATTTTGCTATGTACTATTCACACCATCTGTAGCTAAAGCAAGTATTTTTTCATCAGAAGCAATAGTCACCCAACATTAATATTAGGACCTTACTCTTCAAGTTCTAGGCTTAAAGTTCTCACTTTTTTTTTTTATTCCAAGCCTTCTCTTCTTGCAATGTCTTTCTTGTCTTTCACATCCCATGGAACCTTATTAGTTTCATAGATTTTTTTTTTCTGTTGGGTTACAATGGTAAATGAGGAATTTGCGTTTCTTATCTAAACCCTTGTTTGATGAAAAATCCTGGCAATATTAATGCTTAAAACTGTCCCACAAATAGAAGTCAACATAAAGAGTTCAGAAAAGAAAATTGAGAGCATCTCACCAGAAATCTGGTGACAGCTCATTTGTGATAAGTACTGTGGGAAAAAGCAGAAAGGAACAAGAGGTCAGGAGTGCAGTATCTAGACAATGAGATCATTACAAATTACTCTAACACAAGGGCAATTAAAAAGTGGCAAACAGTAAAACATGAAATGTGGCATGCATGCTTAAAGGAGGGAAAGATCATGCTAATTTAGAGGGATGATAAAAATCTTCTGAAGAAAGTTACAGTTTTAAATGGGCCTGGATGGAGTAATATAATTTCATGGACTGGAAATGGAATGAAACACGTGGGATCCATTTTCAAATGGGGAAAAAGTTCAACAGAGCTGGAGGAGACTTCTTATGTAGGAGACCATAAAACACAAGGTCTTATGAGCCATAGAATTTGGTCTAAAGTCTTTGAAATGTTTTATATGAAGAATGACATACTTGATATACATGAGGACTCAGAGAAGATTAATTTTGATCTATACATTTAGATTGGCTTGAAATAAACTTCTGTTAACAATAAAGAGAAACTAGCACAGCTGTACTTTAGTTTTTTAACACAGGTATCAATAGGAAAGGAAGGATGGGTCAGCAGAGTAGATATATTTTGGAGGCGGAATTTTTAAAATTCACAAATTGGGCTCAGAAATTGAATAGGCTTTTAAAGCTATTCATACACCAGATTCAAAGAGGGCAAACTATTGAAAGTGTGGGTATTGGTAACATATTTTATATATCTGTAAGATTTTCTATTAGAGAATATTCATGTTTCCTTCTGTATAGACCCAATTGCTTTCTCTGTATCCCAGTATTGTGTCTATTTCACCAAGAAGGAACTCACGGCATAGTGAAGCCAGACACTCAAGCAACTGAATGTGCTTCAGACTCAACCAAAGTTGCCTGGACTCCTGGTTCTTCCCAAGACAGACCACTGAATCGTTACATATTTTCTCAGAAAGCCAGGTGGGAAGTTTGAAGTATACTCATGGAATTCTCAAATAGCTCTCATCTGGGAATAGATTAACGAAGAGATAATAAGTAGAAATCCTATATATCATGTCAACCTGTATAGATGAAAAGGATTATTATTTTTTTAGCTCTCCACCTTCTGAACTCATCTAAATCAGATTTTCAACACCATTAATTATTATGCTCTCACTTTGGAATGCAGGGTGGCCTCACTTAAAGAGAGGCAGCAGAGCCATGGACAGGGTTAAGAATGTGGGCTCTGAGATCAATCTTCTCGGATTTAAATTCTGCTTTATTATTCTACTACCCACGTGATCTTGGATAAGTTACTTAATATCTCTGTACCTCAGATTCCTAGTCTGTAAAACTGAGATGGTAAGACTATCAGCTAGTAGGTCCTTCTGAAATTAGAGGCACTCTTATTACCTGCACTGGTTAGAAGAGCGCCTGTCACATAACATGTTGAGCATAACATGTATGCATCTGGTTCCTATAACTAAACAGGCTTTTCAAGGAAAAGGAAATGACTTAAGTAATTCTGAACCTCCTAGGATTCCCAGGATAATACATTTTGGGTTGAGGAGCATCCCTGGTGACTCAAATAGTAAAGAATCTGCCTGCCAACCCAGGAGATGCAGGTTTGATCCCTGGGTCGGGAAGATCCTCGAGAGAAGGAAATGACAACCCACTCTAGTATTCTTGCCTGGGGAATCCCATGGACAGAGGAGCCTTACGGGCTATATTATAGTTCATGAGGTCACAAAGGGTTGGATATGACTTAGCGACTAAACCACCACCACATTTTTAGGTTAAATAAAACAAGATCATTCTAGAGAAGTGTCCTGGTCTGCAGAGATTCTGACAGCACAAACACTCAGGAAGACAAGATATAAAGGGGCGATAAACTTCCCTTACTGAATAAAAGAAAATCCAGAATTCAGGATCCCAAAGAAATTAAGAATGTTCACAGGGAGTTGCTTTTGGTTATTATTACTTGCTTTCAGATACTTTAACTGAACTGCTAAATGCTACACTGAGGCAACCAGCCAGTTAAATATTGCTTGTTCCAAGAAGCTGGCCCTAAAAAGAAATTTTCTGTTAAAAGCCAGCCTTGAACCTCAGGAGCAAATCTATGAAGGGCTTAAAGAGAAGAAACTTCAATACTTGAAAGACCATGGAATTCAGTCAATGAGACCTGCATTAAATTCCAAGCTCCACTTCTGAGTCATGTGACAAACATCTTGCATGCAGAGCATGAGTGAGAGCTCAGTCATGTCTGACTCTTTGTGACCCATGGACTATAGCCTCGCCAGGCTTCTCTGTCCATGGGATTTTCCAGGCAAGAATGCTGGAGTGGATTGCCATTTCCTTCTCCAGGGGATCTTCCCGACCCAGGAATCAAACCTGGGTCTCCTGAACTGGCACATAGATTCTTTACCACTGAACCACCTGGGAAGCCTCATCCAGGTCATACTTTCCCTTGCAAGACCAGTTCAAATGCTGCCTCTTCATCAAGCATGTCCTAATTGCTCCTCCCCTGTCTATCAGAGGCTAGAGCATTCAATGCACCTGACTGAAACTAAAGCCTGAAATCATAAAGAGAGCTCACAGAATCCACTGAACTACTGGGAAGGGGAAACATTACAGTTATGCCTATCATGAAATATCATGGACAGAGGAGTCTGGCAGGCTACAGACCATGGGGTCACCAGAGTCAGAGATGACTTAGCAACTGAACCACTATTAACTATGCTTATATGTATGAATATTTGGAGTGAAATAAAGAACACAGAAATGTAAGTTAAGGAAACAGAGTGAGTTTACAAATGATCAAGTGGTTTTTATCACTGAGGGGTATCTTTTATGTGCCAGGCACTGAGCTCATGTGAAGTTAAACTATAAAATCAGATTTGCATATCAAATGTGCAGAAGTCAGACAAAATAAGAAAACAAGGACCAGAAAGAATGAGCAGAATGCTATGAACATAAAAGTAGAGACTGCACCAAAGGAAGGGCAACCGTTCAGGTGGGAAGGGTGGATGAAGAGCCCTCCTAACACACGTGTGCTTTATTACCCAGTTTACTTACCCATTACTGGTTGGGGCATAGACTTGGATAACTGTGATATTAAATGGTTTGCCTTAGAGACAAACAGAGATCATTCTGTCATTTTTGAGACTGCATCCAAGTACTGCATTTTGGACTCTTTTGTTGACCATGATGGCTACTCCATTTCTTCTGAGGGATTCCTGCCCACAGTAGTAGATATAATGGTCATCTGAGTTAAATTCACCCATTCCAGTCCATTTTAGTTCGCTGATTCCTAGAATGTCAAAGTTCACTCTTGACATCTCTTGTTTGACCACTTCCAATTTGCCTTGATTCATGGACCTGACATTCCAGGTTCCTATGCAATATTGCTTTTTACAGCATTGGATCTTGCTTCTATCAGCAGTCCCATCCACAACTGGGTATTGTTTTTGCTTTGGCTCCATCCGTTCATTCTTTCTGGAGTTATTTCTCCACTGATCTCCAGTAGCATATTGGGCACCTAATGACCTGGAGAGTTCCTCTTTTGGTATCCTATCATTTTGCCTTTTCATACTGTTCATGGGGTTCTCAAGGCAAAAATACTGAAGTGGCTTGCCATTCCCTTCTCCAGTGGACCACATTCTGTCAGCCCTCTCCACCATGACCCGCCCGTCTTGGGTTGCCCTGCAGGCATGGCTTGGTTTCATTGAGTTAGACAAGGCTGTGGTCCTAGTGTGATTAGATTGACTAGTTTTCTGTGAGTATGGTAAGTAAGAAGAGGTGGCAAGAATACATGGAAGAACAGTACAAAAAGATCTTCACGACCCAGATAATCATGATGATGTGATCACTAACCTAGAGCCAGACATCTTGGAATGTGAAGTCACGTGGGCCTTAAAAAGCATCACTACAAACAAAGCTAGTGGAGGTGATGGAGCTCCAGTTGAGCTGTTTTAAATCCTGAAAGATGATGCTGTGAAAGTGCTGCACTCAATATGCCAGCAAATTGGGAAAACTCAGCAGTGGCCACAGGACTGGAAAAGGTCAGTTTTCATTCTGATTCCAAAGAAAGGCAATGCCAAAGAATGCTCAAACTACCACACAGTTGCACTCATCTCACATGCTAGTAAAGTCATGCTCAAAATTCTCCAAGCCAGGCTTCAGCAATATGTGAACCATAAACTCCCTGATGTTCAAGCTGGCTTTAGAGAAGGCAGAGGAACCAGAGATCAAATTGCCAACATCTGCTGGATCATGGAAAAAGCAAGAGAGTTCCAGAAAAACATCTATTTCTGCTTTATTGACTATGCCAAAGCCTTTGACTGTGTGGATCACAATAAACTTTGGAAAATTCTGAAAGAGATGGGAATACCAGACCACCTGACCTGCCTCTTGAGAAGTCTGTATGCAGGTCAGGAAGCAACAGTTAGAACTGGACATGGAACAACAGACTGGTTCCAAACAGGAAAAGGAGTATGTCAAGGCTGTATATTGTCACCCTGCTTATTTAATTTATATGCAGAGTACATCATGAGAAACACTGGGCTGGAAGAAACACAAGCTGGAATCAAGATTGCCGGGAGAAATATCAGTCACCTCAGATATGCAGATGACACCACCGTTATGGCAGAAAGTGAAGAGGAACTAAAAAGTCTCTTGATGAAAGTGAAAGAGGAGAGAGAAAAAGTTGGCTTAGAGCTCAACATCCAGAAAACGAAGATCATGGCATCTGGTCCCATCACTTCATGGGAAATAGATGGGGAAAGAGTGGGAATAGTGTCAGACTTTATTTTGGGGGCTCCAAAATCACTGCAGATGGTGACTTCAGCTATGAAATTAGAAGACACTTACTCCTTGGAAGAAAAGTTATGAGCAACCTAGATAGTATATTCAAAAGCCGAGACATTACTTTGCTGACTAAGGTCCATCTAGTCAAGGCTATGGTTTTTCCTGTGGTCATGTATGGATGTGAGAGTTGGACTGTGAAGAAGGCTGAGCGCTGAAGAATTGATGCTTTTGAAGTGTGGTGTTGGAGAAGACTCTTGAGAGTCCCTTGGACTGCAAGGAGATCCAACCAGTCCATTCTGAGGGAGATCAACCCTGGGATTTCTTTGGTAGGAATGATGCTAAAGCTGAAACTCCAGTACTTTGGCCACATCATGCGAAGAGTTGACTCATTGGAAAAGACTCTGATGCTGGGAGGGATTGGGGGCAGGAGGAGAAGGGAACGACCAAGGATGAGATGGCTGGATGGCATCACGGACTCGATGGATGTGAGTCTGAGTGAACTCCGAGAGGTGGTAATGAACAGGAAGGCCTGGCGTGCTGCGATTCGTGGGGTCGCAAAGAGTCGGACACGACTGAACGACTGAACTGAACTGAACTTCCTTACCCATGAGCAGAGGAGCCTGGTGGGCTACAGTCCATGGAGTCACAAAGTGTGGGACACGACTGAGCAACTGAGCACTCTCACACATTACTTAGCCAGGAACTCCGTGTGGACTGACCAAGGCAAGGTCTCCATAGCACTACACAGAGCAGGTGTTTGCTTGTCTGCAGCCCCTCTTTGACCCGTTTCCCTGATAGCTCAGTTGGTAAAGAGTCTGCTTGCAAGCAGGGGAACCCGGTTTGATTCCTGGGTCAGGAAGATCTGCTGGAGAAGGAATAGGCTACCCACTCTAGTATTCTTAGGCTTCCCTTGTGGCTCAGCTGGTAAAGAATCCGCATGCAAGGGGGAGACCTGGGTTCTATCCCTGGGTTAGGAAGATTCCCTGGAGAAGGGAAAGGCTACCCACTCCAGTATTCTAGCCTAGAGAATTCCACAAACTGTATAGTCCATGGGGTCGTGAAGAGTCGGACAGGACTGAGCGACTTTCACTTTCACTTTCCTTGACCTGGTGTCTACAACAGATCTCCTACCTCTAGTGGCAGGTGAGGTGCCCCCAGGACTGAGAAAGAAGCCAAGGTCTTGCTGTATCCTTGCCCTTTCATTTTATTTATTAAGTTTAGATATAAAAGCTGAAAGCCTTTCCTCCCAGATCAGGAACAAGACAAGCAGGCCACTTCTTGCCCTTTTACACACAAGCATCTCTGTTCCTGAGCGCTTACAACAGTGTTCAGTGCTCTTTCACATTCATGTTTCTCTTCACAAATAGCACCAGTAAGGCCACATCCTCAGCTAGTAAAAAGCAAGCAGAATCAGTGCCCAGGGAGCTCAGTCATTTCTTTGCCTCTGTCAAGCTCTCCAGCAAACTGTAAAACCTCTGTCCCCCAAGCAGCTCTCAGAAACAAGGCAAAAATCCTCCATATGTGCCTCAACTATTAGGATGTTCCTCACAGACCTCCAGTTAAAGGGATTATAAATGGCTGAGGTTCCCCAGATACTATGCTCTGAAGTCTTTGCCTGACTTCCCACAAGGCTATCCAGACAGCTAAGACAGGCCTATCCCAAGGAGACTTAGTACTCCTTGGATGGCTAGGATTGGCTTGAGGACTCTCCCATGTCCTTACCCCCACTTTCTTAGACTGCTCCCTCCACTACAATGCTTCTACCAAGCCCACCCCATTTCTTTCTTCTCCTTCACTCCAGGTCAGATGTCCAGCAGTCTGATGCACCTCCAACTTTTCCCAGCTCCCTCTCTATTCCCTCTCACTGGTGTTTTCCATAATTAAGCATTTCCACCCTTACTTAATCCTGTCTTGACAGCTGCTTTTCAAAAGACCCAGGATAACACTGGATTGTCCAGAAAGTTCATTTGTATTTTCCCATAAGACCTTCTGGAAAAATCCAAACAGACTTATTGACCAGCCCAATATTTTCTATATACAACTGCATATTTGCTCATTTATTCACTTATTGAAATATTTATTAACCATGTATGATGTCTCGAGCACTCTGCTAAATACTGTATGGGCACAAAAGGAGACTTAGTCCCTAACTTCAAAAAGTTGGGTAGGAGGAAGCAAATAAATAAACATTTGTAGCACATGATAAGTGCTTTAATGGAGGGAATCACAGAAAGATGTGGAATGTCATGATCTAGAAATGTGGACGAGAAGGGAGGAGGGTTCTTATGGACTTATGAGCTGAATTCTTAAAAAGGAAAAGGAGTTCTTAAGTTGTCTCCTTTATGGTTTATCCTCTTGAAATAGATCCATGGTTATGCAGGCACCTATAGAGAAGGATCTATGGGCACAGAGTTTTGAGGATGAAGCAGATCTACACCTCCACCATTTCTGAATAGATTTCACTTGCCTTTAGAAAAATAACCTAACTTACATAATTAATGGGCTTCCCTGATAACTCAGTTGGTAAAGAATCTGCCTGCAGTGCAGGAGACCCCTGTTCAATTCCTGGGTTGGGAAGATCCTCTGGAAAAGGGATAGGCTACCCACTCCAGTATTCTTGGGCTTCCCTTGTAGCTTAGCTGGTAAAGAATTTGCCTGCAGTGCAGGAGACCTGGGTTCCATCCCTGGGTTGGGAAGATCCCTGGCAGAAGGGAAAGGCTACCCACTCCAGTATTCTGACCTAGAGAATTCCATGGGCTCTGTAGTCCATGGGGTCGCAAAGACCTGGGGACGACTGAGTGACTTTCACTTTCACTCTTTCACTTTCATATAATCTATAGAAGTTGCCTGGTCCTTATCCCTCCAAAACAATAAAGGAGCACACAAAAATCTCTACTTCCACATAAAACCCTTCATCCCCAAATTCATAATGTGCCAGTCCCATTAAGCAATTAGTTCTCAAAGTTTATTGTTTAAATTATTTTCAATATCAGTTCATTTCAGGCACTCAGTTGTGTCCGACTCTTTGCAACCCCATGAACCGCAGCACACCAGGCCTCCCTGTCTCACCAACTCCCGGTATTTTTAATTGGAGGATAACTGTTTTAGAATGTTGTGGTGGTTTCTCCCATATACCAACATGAATCAGCTGTAAGCATACATTTTGGCCACCTGACGTGAAGAGTCGACTCATTGGGAAAGAGCCTAATGCTGGTAAAGAGTGAGGGCAGGAGGAGAAGGGAGTGGCAGAGGATGAGATGGTTGGATAGCATCATCAACTCAATGGACATGAGTTTGAGCAAACTCAGGGAGATGGTGAAGGACAGGGAAGCCTGGTGTGCTGCAGTTCATGGGATCACAAAGAGTTGGACATGATTTAGCAACGGAACAATAACAATGCATATATCCCCTTCCTCTTGAACCTCCCTCCCACCACCCCACATCCCACCCCTCCAAGTAAATGGAACTTTGTATTTCATCAAAAATAAAGAGTCTCATTTAGGGAAAAAAAAAAAAAAAAAACCTGGACTCCTGGGAAGCAATGTAGGATGTGTGGATATAGCCCAGGCTGCACCCCCCCCCTCATGCCTACGGCTCCATCAGAATTCCAGATGTGTTCTAGTCCTGGAACTCTTCATCTCAGTGTGACCTCGAACAACTTGCTTTACCACTAACCATGTTTTCTCATGAGTATAATTATCTTCAAGTTTACATTTAGCTTTAGCCTTTTAAGATTTTTAATTTAATTAATTCAAGAGCAAATGACAAGTTAGAGTCTCACGAGAAGAGAGTCTGCCAACGAAGACTCTGGGTGAAGAAAATGGAATTCAGTATTTGGAGAAAGAGGCAACCTCTGTGTTTGCTATCAGCTGGGTAATTTCTGTACCACTAAAGGGACATAATCCTTTGTTTCCTTTGTGGATAATTCAGAATAATATCAGACAGGAAATGTGCCCAGTATTGTGGATGAGTAGCTAAAACTCAAGGAGAACTTTAGATTCTGAGCGCCTATTATAAGGTGTCGTCTTAGCTGAAGGTGGGATTCCTGGGCCTTATAGTTACAAAATGGACAAGAATTCACCAAAGGCAGCCTCTTATGCACACAATCACACTTTTTAGTGTTGATCTGAGAGCACAAAGTGACAAGAAGTCTCCTTCCTGTTAAGTCGCTTCAGTCGTGTCCAACTCTGTGAGACCCCATAGACAGCAGCCCACCAGGCTTCCCCCGTCTCTGGGATTCTCCAGGCAAGAACACTGGAGTGGGTTGCCATTTCCTTCTCCAATGCAGGAAAGTGAAAAGTGAAGTCGCTCAGTCATGTGTGTCCGACTCTAGCGACCCCATGGACTGCAGCCCACCAGGTTCCTCTGTCTATGGGATTTTCCAGCCAAAAGTACTGGAGTGGGGTGCCATTGAAGTCCCCTTAACTGGACCCAAATAAGACAAAAACAGCCCTAAGTAGCAATCTCTAAGTGTGATCAAAAGATAACATTTTAAGATAGATTTCTCAGGAAAGTTGAACACTTTGAAGTCTAACACTCACACATATCACTAAACACATTTTAATGGAACATGAGTCACAGACAAAGAGAGCAAAAACAAAAAAGTTACACCAGAGGGAAGATTTGGGGTGTTGGGGACTTGCTTTTGAAACATTCTTGCTATTTTGTTAACAGGAACACTCTTATTCTTCCAATCCAGAATGTCATACCACGGCTCATGTCAAGTCACAAAACTAGGCCAAGCGTGTCTGTCTATGCCCCTTGGAAACAGTGATGGCATTTAAAAATTAAAGATTATTTCAAGTCATAAGATTATAGAACATTATATCTAGGAAAAATCTGAAAAGTCACCAAGTCCACACCTGCTCTGTTGGGTAAAGTCTAGGAATAAGTGACTAGTCCCTGGACAAGCACTAGATTGGAGTGAGAGCTGGGAAGAGAATTCATACCTCTGCATCATGGTTTTCCTTCTATAATTTGCTGTCTGTGTGGAGAATCATCCCAGAAAAGAACAACATCACATTCTCCCCATTAGGCCAGGGTGGTGCCCTACCCACAGTTACGATTTGCTAAGAGTACTCAGCAATGTTCAACAACCAGATTAATGGAAACCACCTTTCCAGGGACATGGCCAAACCATGATTTGCAGTCACTCAGAAAGTTCAAAATAAGCAAAATGATCTGTTGTATATCAGTAACTAACAAAAGACTGAAGGAAAACGCCTGATTGTTAGTTCATGTCCAGGACACTGTGGGAACTATTCACCTGAAATAGGTCTCCTATTTCCATTTTTATCAAAATATCATTCAGTCAAGGCAAAGCTCCTTGATATACTTAAAGTTCCTCCAAGACGATGCTAAATACTTTCCAGAAGTGAACATTTTAAAGAAAGCAACAGCTACTGGCATCAGAGCCCTTCAGAACCTTCACCCTCTCTATACAAAGTTTCGCTTTGATCTTAACTATCCTACAATGTGCCCTTTTTCTCTGAAAGAAAGGCCCATTGACTTGAACCCTGAATGTCCCAGAAAGTCACAAACTCAGAATTTAGGCAGAATTATAATTTTGAAAATATATGTAACTGAAAGCTCAGAATGAGTCTGAGTGATGATCAGGTCAGGTCAGTTCAGTTCAGTTGCTCAGTCATGTCCATCTCTTTGCAACCCCATGGACGACAGCACGCCAGGCTTCCCTGATCTTCACCAACTCCCAGAGCTTGCTCAAACTCATGTCCATTGAGTCAATGATACCATCCAACCATCTCATCCACTGTTGTCCCCTTCTCCTGCCTTCAATCTTTGCCAGCATCAGTGTCTTTTCTAACAAGTCAGTTCTTCAAATCAGGTGGCCAAAGTATTGGAGTTTCAGCTTCAGCATCAGTCCTTCCAATGAATATTCAGGACTGATTTCCTTTAGGATGGACTGGTTGAATCTTCTTGCTTTCCAAGGGCTTCAAGTCTTCTCCAACACCACAGTTCAAAAGCATCAATTCTTCTGTGCTCAGTTTTCTTTGTAGTACAACTACCACATCCATACATGACTGCTGGAAAAGCCATAGCTTTGACTAGACCGATCTTTGTTGGCAAAGTAATGCCTCTGCTTTTTAATATGTTGTCTAGTTTGGTCATAAATTTCTTCCAAGGAGCAAGTGTTTTTTCATTTCATGGCTACAGTCACCATCTGCAGTGATTTTGGAGCCCAAAAAGGTAAAGTCTGTCACTGTTTCCGTTGTTTATTGCATGAAGTGATGGGATTAGATGCCATGATCTTAGTTTTCTGACTGTTGAGTTTTAAGCCAGTTTTTTCACTCTCCTCTTTGCCTTCCATCAAGAGGCTCTTTAGCTCTTCACTTTCTGCCATAAGTGTGGTGTCATCTGCATATCTGAGATTATTGATATTTCTCCCAACAATCTTGATTCCAGCTTATGCTTCATCCAGTCCAGCATTTCTCATGATATACTACGCATGTAAGTTAAATAAGCAGAGTGACAATATACAGCCTTGAAGTACTCCTTTCCTGATTTGGAACTAGTCTGTTGTTCCATGTCCAGTTCTAACTGTTGCTTCCTGACCTGCATAGAGATTCTCAGGAGGCAGGTCAGGTGGTCTGGTATTCCCATCTCTAAGACATCTCTAAGAATTTTCCAGAGTTTGTTGTGATCCACACAGTCAAAGGCTTTGGCAAAGTCAATAAAGAAGAAGTAGATGTTTTTCTGGAACTCACCTCTAATAGTTAAAACATTTGGAAACATCTCTGTCTCCACTTATGACAGTGTTCTCATGCAGTCCCGTGGCTTTATATATTATTTATGTGCATTATGTGGCATCACCAATTCAATGGACATGAGACAGTGAGAGACAGGGAGGCCTGGTGTGCTGCAATCCACAGGGTCACAAAGAGTTAGACACGACTTGGCAACCAAATAACAACAAATGTGCATTATACAGCAAATACACGTTTCATCTCCAAACTTTTCTCTGGGCTTAATCTCTGTTATAGTCTGTGTGCATCCATCCCAACATCCATGTCTCAAAGTCCTTAACTGCCATTACCTCAGAATGTGATCTTGTTTGGAGATTAAGGTCTTCAGAGAGGTCATCAAGTTAAAAGAAGTTAGTAGGGAGGCTCCTAATCCAGTGTGAAGATAAGAAAAGAAAGTTTGAATGCAGATGTGTATTGAGGAAGAAAATGCAAAGAGACATGGGGAGAAGACAGCCATCTGTAAACCAAGGAGAAAGACCTGGAACAGATCCTTCCCTCACAGCCAGTAAACCAGCTGACCCTGAAGTCACGGACATCTAGCCTTTGCAACTGTGAAACATTACATTTCTGCCAATTAAACCACACACTTTGGGGTACTTTGCTACAGAAGCCCTAGCAAATTAGTACAGGCTCTCTATTTGAACATCTAATATATATCTCAAAATACCCAAGCCCATAGCTTGCATGTCACTTACTCCAACCGGGGAGTCTGCAGGAGTCCCTGTTTTTGTAAATGGCAATTATACTCTGTAGGTCTCTACAACCGAAACCAGTGAAATCACCCTTGATATCACAGCTTCCTATCATGCTCCTTAAATAATTCAATATTTGATTATTGTACCTTTAGATAATATCCACAAGTGAACCACTTTTGTCATCCAAATCAAACTAACATCACCAGTTGCCTGGATTGGTATAATAGTTTACCTGTCTCTGTCCTTCCCCACTTGTCCTCTGACAGTCCAAACTCCACACACAGCAGCAAGGGTGATACTTTTAGGTGAGATCATCTGAATTCTCTGCTCAATACTTTTTAAAAAATCTCTATTTATTTATTTATTTAAAATTCTCCCAAGGCGTTTAAGTCCCTAGTTGAGTAGGCATCCTAGGTAACACCAAGACTGCTTCTCTTATCTCTGTCTTCATTTCATGGGCTCTGTCCCAATCATTCTAGCCTTCTTGTTGTTCCCCAAGGGCACTTGAACTGACTGTCCCCTCTGAGATAGAATCATCTTCCCTTATATATCCATTGTTCCATCTCCTTTCCTTATTCATGATTTAGCTTTTTCCTACCAACTAAGGATTTCTATTAGGAATATAATATGGTTCATGTGCCCTGAAATCTCCGAAGCACGTGATAAGACCGGCCCTAAACTAACTGCTCCTATGCATACTTGTCTTTACCTTGCTAATTTGTGTCAGAAGCTGCTGCTGCTGCTGCTGCTAAGTCACTTCAGTCATGTCCGACTCTGTGAGACCCCATAGATGGCAGGCCACCAGGCTCCCCCATCCCTGGGATTCTCCAGGCAAGAACTCTGGAGTGGGTTGCCATTTCCTTCTCCAATGCATGAAAGTGAAAAGTGAAAGTGAAGTCGCTCAGTTGTGTCTGACCCTCAGCAACCCATGGACTGCAGCCCACCAGGCTCCTCTGTCCATGGGATTTTCAGGCAGGAGTACTGGAGTGGGGTGCCATTGCCTTCTCTGCACTTACTCTTTGTTGTATGAAGAAAAGCCTTTTAAGAAAGTTGGAGGTGAAAGAAATGAAGGGGGGGCTATGTTTATAATCAAAATTTGAGTGAGCAAAAGTCAAACAGCATTGACTACTTTGAAGGAGAATTTGTTGCTCGGAAAACCTAAGCCTTTTGGTGTGGGAATTAAAGTGGGACTTGAAAAACAAAAGCAAGAAGTGATCTATCTGCACTGTCCTCTCAGGCCAACACGGCTGAGAAGCTAGGGCGAGTCATGTGGGAGGAAGGGGCAATGTTGTTCAAGGGTCGCTCTTTCCTTCATAACAGGAATATAGTAGAAAGTTCTTAGTTTTCTGGGCTTTCGGTAGAGAATCTGCCTGCAACACAGGAGACCTGGCTTCAATTCCTTGGTTGGGGAAATCCCCTGGAGAAGGGAACGGCTACCCACTCCAAGATTCTTGCCTGGAGAATTCCACGGGCTGCGTCCATAGGGTCACAAAGAATCGGACATGACTGAGTGACTTTCACTTTCTTAGTTTTCTAGAACCAGACATACTGAAAAGTAGTCACTCATCATAGTCCAAAGTTAAAGGAGGTGTTGGCTCCGTTTGTTCTTGCTAATAAAGAGAAGACAGGGAGTGAATAGGAAATGGTAGGCATGTAGAAACAAAGATACCACCCAAAGCAAGATGCCAAGGGATTAAAATGATATGTTTGTCATGGAACCCAAAGTACTCCTGGAACTCAGGCAGAAACTAAATAGAGCTCTTCTAAAATTCAAAAACTATTATTTATGTGTCTTATGAAACTTACATAAGTGAAAGTTTCCAAAGAGAGACTCCTAAAGGCAACCATTGGCAGCTGGTAAAAATAAGCTCTACAGAGAAGTGGCTGTGTATCTACGTCTAGGACTACACTTAAGAGTGGCTCAATTTAATGAAGAACAGATATGCAGGACAATTTTAATGTTGTGTATACATGTAAAGTGGAGATGATAGAGGTAAAGAGAGAGATGAGAGAGACATTAGTGCCTGTGTTCCTATACTTGACAAACCTATGGAGCCCTAGCATCTTGTGCTAGATAATTGGATAGAAATATAAACCTGACACAGGTCTGATAAACTGTCACAACCAAGAGGAGCCTACGGAGACTCAACCTAATGCACTATCCTGAATGGGATAATGAAACCAAAACAGAGCATTAGAGGAGAACTGGGTAAATCAATAAAATATGAACTTTAGTTAATAATAAAGTATCCATATTGATTCTTTAAAGTTGTGAGATAAATGTAAGATGTTAATAATAGGAAGCTGGATGTGATATATATGGAAACATCATACTATCATCTCCATAATTCTCAAAATCAAAGCTGCTTTCAAATAAGAAGACTATTTTAAAAATTGGATTATAATTAAAATAAAATTCAAATCCTTATCATTCCCATCGAGATCTGGCCCCCAGCTCACCTTTCCCACTTCACCTTGCCCCCCACCCTCTCCTTTGCATTCAATGAGTTTTAGCCAGATCACTCCTTCACATATTCCTGTTTCAGGGCCACCACACATATTGCTACAGCCTCCTGGGATATTCCTCTCATGACACCTGATCATGTCTTCCTCATCACTCAGGTCTCAGCTCGAGCATCCTTTCCTCACAAAGAAGCCTGTCCCAAACCCCCAAAGCACATCATCACATGCCCTCCACGCTGTTGTCTTCTCTCTCATAACTTTATTTGCTCTTTCCTTTCGTAGAGGGCTTCCTGGTAGCTCAGCTGATAAGAATCCACCTCCAATGCAGGAGACCCCGGTTCAATTCCTGGGTTGGGAAGGTCCACTGGAGAAGGGAAAGGCTACCCACTCTAGTATTTGGGGGCTTCCCTGGTGGCTCAGCTGGTAAAGAATCTGCCTGCAATGTGGGAGACCTGGGTTCCATCCCTGGGTTGGGAAGATTCCCTGGAGAAGGGAAAGGCTACCCACTCCAGTATTTTGGCCTGGAGAATTCCATGGACTATATAGCCTATGGGGTTGCAAAGAGTCGGACAACTCTAGTGATTTTCATTTTCCTTACTTAGAAGGTATTATTGGTTAGAATTCTCTTTTATTAGTGTTTATTTACCGTCTCTTTCTTACCACATCTTAAGTTCCCTGTAGGTAGAAACCATTTCTGGTTTGTTCACCACTGAACATCCAGCTCCTTAATGCTTGCCCTATGATAAGTGTTCAAAATATATATTTGGAATTAATTAAATGACATATTGTGGGCAGAAAGGGTCTATTTTAGTACCTAAATAATTTTTACATCCTCGTACACTAAACATCCAACATAGTACCTATCATGCCATGTACATATGCTCAACAATGATCTCTTTATTGTGCTAGATGCCTGGGGTACAGATAAAAATCACACACAGGTCTACTCTCAGAGGCCACTTATTAAAGAGAAGACTAGAAAGCAGACGAGTCGTTTGAATTCAGTGTGGCACTTGCCGTGGAAGGACGCAGTGTGAGCATCTAGTCTGAAGCTTCAGCTCCTCTTCACGGAGTAACGCTGAACACTGAGGATCAATCCTATCACTTGTGCTCTATCTGGCAAGTAACTTCATAACTCTATGCTTCAGTTTTCCTATTTTCGAGTTGATAAAAATTAATGAGAGACCATCTAAAATCCATTATCTAACATTCTTCAATTCTCAGTGGGGTACAGGCTTCATGACCTGCTCTTTGAATTTACAGTACAAGGAGTTCACAACTACACGGTTCTTTATAAATTGGCAATTTCCTCAGATCTCTTACTTTCTCCCAAATAAGGGGAGAGTATGATACCAAAATTTACCCAAATTTTTCAGGTTATTTTCTCGTCTAAATGTTCTGATAATCCTGAGTCACATAGTGACAGTTCTTATTTCAACATAATTCATCTTAAAGGGCTTATGAATATTCAAACTAAAAATTTGGAAAGCAGTGCAAAGGGTGTGAAATTAGGAACCTTCCATTTGGTGATTAACTAGACTCTATGTTATTCTCATAACAAAGGCCATGAAAGTTTCTCACTGCCAACACCTAAATTTTCAGCTTCTCTGAACAAAAATAGTCACAAAAATGTTGGCTTTATTATATTATCCAGCTGATACTTCTTTTTGAACTTTCATGAGTACCCCAATACATGCTTACCCTGTTGTTAAAGACCAAGGTATTGAAATATGGCTGAACGCATGGTTATAAAAATAGCACCTGGCACATGACTACCATTTACTACTAACTATATATTAATTTGGAGAAGGCAATGGCACCCCTCCAGTACCCTTGCCTGGAAAATCCCATGAATGAGGAGCCTGGTAGGCTGCAGTCCATGGGGTCGCAAAGAGTCGGACATGACTGAGTGACTGCACTTTCACTTTTCACTTTCATGTATTGGAGAAGGAAATGGCAACCCACTCCAGTGTTCTTGCCTGGAGAATCCCAGGGACAGGGGAGCCTGGTGGGCTGCCGTCTATGGGGTCGAACATGACTGAAGCAACTTAGCTGCAGCAGCAGCAGCAAATATTAATTTAATAAGCATACATGAAGCACTGAATGGAGATGTGAAGACAAATGATCTGTAGGGATGTGGTATATGGAATATTGTGGACTCAGTCACTTCAGTCGTGTCTGACTCTTTGTGACCCTTGGACTATAGCCCCTGAGGCTCCTCAGTCCATGGGATTCTCCAGAAAAGAGTACTGGAGTGGGTTGCTATGCCTTCCTCAGGGGATCTTCCCGATCCAGGGGTCAAACCCAGGTCTCCTGTATTACAGGTAGATTCTTTACCACTGAGCCATTGGGGAAGCCCAAATGGACTATTACTTGGTCATAAAAAGATTGAAATAATGCCATTTGCTGCAACATGAATGAACTTTGTATCATCCTAAGTGAAGCAAGTCAAACAGGAAAAGGCAAATATCATATATCACTTATACTTATTTACAAAACAGAAACAGACTCACAGACACAGCAAATAAACTTATGGTTGCCAAAGGGGTAGGGGGAAAGGATAAATTCGGAGTTTGGGATCAACAGATACACATTACTATGTATAAAATAGATAAACAATAAGGTCCGACTATACAGCACAGGGAACTGCATTCAATGTCTTATAATAATTTATAATGGAAAATAATCTGACAAAGAATATATATATATATATAACTGATTAACTTCGCTGTACAGCACAAATTAAAACAAACTTGTAGACCAACTATACTTCAAGTAAAAGTGCAGATAATAATAGTTGCATCAAGAGGATATTATTGTATATAGAGGAGGGAGAGAGGATATGATCAATATCTTCTTCTATATATAGGGGAATCAATATTAAGAGACAATGAGGAATTCAGAGAAAAATAAGCTGAGAAACATGTTAGGATGGATTATCCTCAGGCAGAAGAAGCAAAAGTTCCACCGTTTGTACTGTAACATAAGGAGAGAATTTGAAAAGGATGTACTGAAGTTGGGAGGTGACAGAAACATTTTCTAAGACCGACTACACCTCCTCAGGGTGCTATTTTCTTAAAGCTTGTTAAAGCACGTTAGTCCCTCAGTCGTGTCTGACTCTTTTTGACCCCATGGACTGTAGCCTGCCAGGCACTTCTGTCCATGGGGTTTTCCAGGCAAGAATGCTAAAATGGGTAGCCATTTCCTTCTCCAGGGGACCTTCCCAACCCATGGATCGAGACTGAATCTCCCACATTGCAGGCAGAATCTTTACCCTCTGAGCCACCACTTGTTAAATCAATGGGTCCAGTGAGGATATGCATTCATCTCTCTTCCTTTTAACAAAATTCTATTAAACACTTGGAGTAGTAGTCAGAAAACTGGGTAGAAAGCATGAAATATGATTTCCAGTTATGACTTTACCATTTATTGGACTTTCATCTCTGAATATAATGCAATCAGAGGTGTACAAGAATGTTTCTATACAGCACAGTGCTTGAACATGGCAGTGATCCACGGGATGGGTGCAAATTCCCTACCTGACTTATAGTGATGTTGTGCGGATAAATAAAATATTGAGTGTGAGAGTGCTTTATCACAAAGTTGGCAAAATCCACATACAGGTATAGGATTACTGGTTTCTGTTTGTTTTGTTTCTTTTTCCTTAGAGAATCTACTTTTTTTAATAGATATTTTTTTTTTTAAGGAGAACATCAAAATCATTAACTTAGAGGACACCAAAGTGCGCGGCAGTGGGATGGAAGAGAACACACTCAAATCCTCTGCGGAACATTCAGAGAGTAAGCAAGTGCTGGAACTGAGGGCTGTAACCTTGAAGCCACCCTGGCAGGCAGGGAGCCCAACCAATGAGAGCAGAACCCAAAGGAAGAGCAGGAAGAGTGGCCTTCAGCCAAGTATAGATCTCACTTTCTATTCTGAGCTTTACTTAAACCTCGCTTCCCCTCTTGGCACATATCCAATCTTAAATGAAACAGAAGACAAAGTGGTCCGTGTGAGATGGAGGTAAGCCTCAAGCAACATTATCAATGACTCACCCCTGACCCCCAGCCAGGCAGAAACTCAGCTGCCCAGAATTCTATGAGTCTGCAGGGGGTTGTCCAGGATGCTGTGTTTCTTATAACCACCTCCACTCTCTTCACTGTCACTGTGTGAACAAGGACAACAGTGAGACTCTGCTCCTTCCCATTTGACCCCTACCATCCTCTAGTATGGCTTCTCAAGCTCACCCACTACATACTTGCTGCCTGGTAAGGGTGTGCTCAATAAATATTCAATGAATGAATGAATGAGTAAATGAATGATCATTCTATGAACTGTACTGCATGCTGGAGAATGATAAGACACTCAAGCTTGACCCTCGCCAATGGGAAATTCTTAGTACAAGAGCAATAATAGGAGCACAGTGGGTTCCCATGAGCCAATTTGGTTTGGCTTCATCAGAACTGTGGTGTTGGAGAAGACTCTTGAGCATCCCTTGGACTGTAAGGAGATCCAACCAGTCCATCCTAAAGGAAATCAGTCCTGGGTGTTCATTGGAAGGACTGATGTTGAAGCTGAAACTCCAATACTTTGGCCACCTGATGCAAAGAGCTGACTCACTGGAAAAGACCCTGATGCTGGGAAAGACTGAGGGCAGGAGGAGAAGGGGACGACAGAGGATGAGATGGCTGGATGGCATCACCGACTCAATGGACATGGGCTTGGGTGGACTCTGGGAGTTGGTGATGGACAGGGAGGTCTGGCGTGCTGTGGTTCATGGGGTTGCAAAGAGTCAAACATGACTGAGCGACTGAACTGAACTGAACTGAGACCTTGAGCAGATCTCATACTCAGTGTATTCTACAGCTCTGTCAGTGGGAAGCAGGTCCAGATTCATTCAGTAGATTTTTTTTAAGTATTTTTAAAATTTTACTTATTTATTTTTGGCTGTGCTGGGTCTTCATTGCCATGCTCAGGGCTTCTCTCTTTGCAGCAAGCAGGGGCTGGTTTTCGTTGCGGTGCACGGGCTGCTCATTGCAGTGGCTTCTCTTGCTGCAGAGAACAGGCTCTAGGCACACAGGCTTCAACAGCTGCAGCTCCCAGGCTCAGTAGCTGTGGCTTGTTGGCTCCAGAGCACTGATTTAGTACTTGTGGTGCATCAGGCTTAGTTGCTGCATGGCATGTGGGATTTTCCCAGACCATGAATCCAACCCACGTACCCTGCTTTGGCAGGAATATTCTTAACTACTGGTCCACCAGAGAAGTCCAGTCCAGTAGCTTTTCAGGGTCAGAGGAATATACCTGTTCATCCCCTCCCTGGCCCCCTCTGTTTTGATGTCAAGGGAAGTGTATCTCTTAGATGAATAGTGTATGAAGAAAGCCTATCGCAATAACAGCTAAAATTTACTGAGCATGTACTACCCTTGTAAACATTTCACATATCTATTTGATCCTTTCAGATTGCTCAGGATTGTTGTATTCTGCATTTTATAGATAAAGAAAATTAAACAAAGAGAGGTTAAGATACTTGCCCAAGCCAGACAAATTATAAGCAAGACCTAGGAACAAAAACCCAAGGCTATACTCTCAACCACTACCCTTTACAGCCCTAAGAGGAGAGTGAAGAAACAGCAGGACCCCTGAGGGTAATGATGCTTTAATTAGACTTTAGGGACAAGCCAGAGCAAGTGCACACTCAAAGATAAATGTATCTCATTCAAGGCTATGCTACTGCTAAGTCACTTCAGTCATGTCTGACTCCGTGTGACCCCATAGCCAGCAGCCCACCAGACTCCACCGTCCCTGGGATTCTTCAGGCAAGAACACTGGAATGGGTTGCCATTTTCTTCTCCAATGCATGAAAGTGAAAAGTGAAAGTGAAGTCGCTCAGTCGTGTCCAACTCTTAGCGACCCCATGGACTGTGGCCCACCAGGCTCCTCCGTCCATGGGATTTCCAGGCAAGAATACTGGAGTGGGTTGCTATTGTCTTCTCCAGTTCAAGGCTATAACATGTCATTAATAAAATATCACACCGAACTCCTTATGTGCAGACCACCCTCCAAGGCAAAGTGAGATGATAACAATTAGCAATAATGAAGTACTTGCCATGATAAGACTCAAATACTAGACTAGGTCACATAACCAGCCTGGCAGGGACAGGATTCTAACTCAAGTCTGTCTGACCCTGAAACACTCGAGCTGCCTCCACAGCAGCACATGGCTTCTCAAGGAGAGAGATTAAGGTGTCCTGTTTCCCAAACTGGATTCTTAAGACCCTGATGGTGGCACACCATAGTATCCTGGGTTATTCTCTCTACTCCTGGCTCTTCTTGCTTGGCCTCGCTTCCAAGCTGTGTGTGCGCTCAGTCCCTTCAGTCCTGTATGATTCTCTGGGACCCTATGGACTGTAGCCTGCCAGGCTTCTCTGTCCATGGGATTCTCCAGGCAAAAATCTAGAGTGGGTTTCCATGTCCTCCTCCAAGGGATCTTCCTGACCCAGGGATCGAACCCATCTCTCTTATGTCTCCTGCATTGGTAGGAAGGTTCTTTACCACTAGCACCACTTGGAAAGGCCCCATTCAAGCCACTTACAAGCTAAAACATAACAACCAAGTGGACAGCCCACACTTGCATAATGCAGATGTCAACTAAGGTATCCTGTCTTTTTCCATTTCTAATCAAACAGGCTCAAACAACCTTCTCCCTGTGAGTGTCACTCTATATTTTTGCAATATCTCCAGGAAGTTTGGGTTCCCTCTGAGCATGTACAGCCTTCTCTGGACCAATCTTCTCTTCAAACATTCCCACATAAAATAATGTCAAGAATTACGGGAATTTCTCCACCCAGATGGTGACTTGTCCACCTTTGACCAATTAGAAAACTTCCATACTCATTTTCTTACTGGACACTGGAGATGTGTCTTCCCACCCTCCACTCTGTGGTGATAATTTTCATACTGGGTCTTTTCATACCCAGGGAAATTTTCTGATCTTTCCATTTTTCCAGGACAGTGGGTTGAAGCCCAGATTTATCTCTCAACATTCCTCTTTTTCCTTGAAGTCAGGATTTTTTTTTCTTAAAATTCTTACCCCCAAATTGTTACTATAGAGGGTTCCTGCCTACTCTCTCAGAGTCTTTACCTCCAGAAAGGAAATGGGAAGCTGTAGCAAAGAGCTTGATCACAACCAGGGAAATAGATGGCTCAGTGTTCCAGCCTGCTTGTATAGTCTCATCCTTCCCTGTCTACTTTTAAAACACATTCAGAGGTCTTCAGTGAGTTGCTTTATGTTTCAAAAACAGGCTGGCATAACCATCCTTCTGATAAAACTTGTTTCCATGGAGTCTATGTAGAGTCTATCCATATTTCTGATTTCAAGTAATATGCAAGTATAAGTAAGTAGCCCAAAGTCATTGAGAGATCTGTTTGGCATTTTGAGGTTGCAGATGGATTGTGTATACAGTTTCATGGGTTTCGTGTCTGCTGGTTTTCCTTCCCCACCTCACAGATCCTGTAGTATTGTAGCATCTGCATAATACAGTATCTATGCACAGTTTACAAGCCTTCTCCCCAGTGAGTGAGAAAACCCACTCTTTCACATTACGTATGGCCTCTGCCAAATTAGATTTGCTAATGTTGTGCCTCTCAGTATGGGTCCATTCACCTGAACTTTCTTGCCTAGTAGTTTGATCAATAGCAAGCACATTTGCTGTAGAACTCATAAGCCCTCCCAGGCAACAATAAATGCAAAGAAAGTAAGGATACAGAGACTATGGTTTCCAAGATGCTTAACTTGGAATCTTCTTAACTCTTCTGTCCACAGAATTTTTTAGGCAAGAACCCTGGAGTAGGTTGCCATTTCCTTCTCCAGGGGATCTTTCAGAACCTGGGATCGTTTCTTGCATTGGTGGGCAGATTCTTTACCATTGAGCCACCAGGGAAGCCCATGGGAGCAATTAACTGGTTACAGCTTAGAAATGTAGAAGCCAGACAGCACAGAAGAAACTTAGTGTTAATTACTCAGACTTCTTAGACATTAATTAGAACAGATAAATAAAAACATGACTTGCGGTTGTCGTGCACTAGCAGTTTAATACCGCATGTAATTATTTTCTTACCACTTTTTTCACTAACTTTCCTTTCTTTCACAGCAGAACAGTAGGTTTATAATTCTTCACTCCATCGATATAATTTTCTTTTGTAACCTTGGCTGTGGGTAAGTATTTGTGATTCTTCATCCCATTTCCAGAAAGTTTAGAAACCATCAGAGATCACTGGGGCACTACTTTTTGTACCAAGGGCTACACCTAAACAAAAACACTCAGCAACTCCTTCTATCATTCAAGTCAAAACAATGAAAACACATTAGGGATCATGAGGTAGACATAGTAATCCTGAACTAAGAATTGGAAGCCCTGGTCTGACTTTTTTTTTTTTTCCTATGTGATTTCTGGCAAGTTCCCTAATCTCTCAAAATCTGTTTCCTTACCTGTAAAATGGAGATTATAATACCACATACCTGTTCCTTCCTCCACTTTAATAAAAGTTTCTCTTGCTCCTCATGTATAATGAATTTTGATCCATATTCCCCCTTTAACCTATCTCTATCCAATCCATCACCAAATGTATCTATTTGTCAAATTTCCCACAAATTGTCCAATTCCAAGTTGTACTGCTAAAACTCTAGCTTAAGGAGCACAATCTCTTACCTATAGTAGTAGTGAATGTTTTTTCTATCTGATTTCCATTGAATTTCTCCAAGACATTTTCAGGAGTACTTTTTAAATATATAATTCAGACCATGAAACTTCAAAGATTGACAGCCCTTTAAAAATGTTTTCTAGGATCAGCTAGTCTTCATTTGTAAATATTTCAGTCTATGGTGGCAGCCCAGAGGCTTGAACCTCTGTTTGTTGCCCCTGAAGAGTATTTCAAGAAGATTTTAATTAAAGCTCTCCTATTTAAAAATCAGGAGATTTTATATAACATTCAGATTCCCAAGTATCTTGGAAAATTAGAAGATTTGATCACACTCTGACTGGTTTCCTGTGGCAACAAGAAGTTGGAACAGATTAGTTATTCCAGATTTGAACAAGACATACCTCTTCCAGTTTGCCCCCTATTCACCATTACTGTCTTCTGCAGGACCTACTTTATTGAAGAATATATCTTCCAGGTTTCAATATGCATTTGAGTTTTTAACCTCCAATCTGGATAAACTAAGGTGGATTTTTCCAGTTTATATTGAGATCCTGGCCCAGTCCTAGAAATGACTTCCTCAAACCTAGCTTGTATTCATGGCTAGACAGACTGATACAGAGTTTTAAGTGTTTATTTTAAAAAGCATATAGAACAAAGCTTTACTGGGGAACTGACAGCTGTATATGCATTTTTCTTTCATAAGAATTGTATCATATGCTTATTTGAATGGCCAAAACCCAAATAGCTGACAATATCAACTCCTGGACCAGGATGCGAAGCAACAGAAACTGGCATTTACTGCAAGATGAAGCAACTCTTTCGAAAGACAATTTTGCAGTTTCTTATAAAACTAAACAGTCTTACTATCAAGTAATCATGCTGCTATGTATTTACATAACTGTTTTGAAAAATCTATGTCCACACAAAAATTCATATACACATATTTATAGTAGTTTTATTCACGATAATCAGAAACTAAAAGTGACTGAGGTGTCCTTCAATAGGTAAATGGGAAAACTAAATATGGTACATTCATATAATAAAATATTATTTAATGATAAAAATAAAGAATCTTTGAAGTCATGAAAAGACATAGATGAATCTTAAGAGTTTATTGCTAAGAGAAAAAAGCTGATTTGACAAGGCTACATACTGTATGATTCCAATCATATGACATTCTAGAAAAGACAAAACCATAGAGATGGTAAATGGATTAATGGTAAATCAGCTTGCCTCTAAGCTGAATGAATGATAAAATGTAGCAGAGAAACCTTTATCCAAGGATCTACCCTTTTCTCCTCGCTAAGGGTAACTGCCCCTTTGCTACTGCTGTGTAACTAACATCAATTCTATTAGTGACCTCTACATTCCATGACCTCAATGTGTATGTTCATGTGTGTGTGTGCATGTGTGTGTGCTCAGCTGCTCAGTAGTGTCTGACTCTTTGTGACCCCCCATGGACTGTGGCCTGCCAGGCTCCCCTGTCCATGGAGTTTTCCAGGCAAGAATCCTGCAGTCAGTTGCATTTCCTACTCCAGGAGATCTTCCCGACCAAGGGCTTGAATCCACATCTCTTGCACCTTCTGCACTGGCAGATGGATTCTTTACGCCTGTGCCACCTGAGAAACCCCTCAACATGTGTACTCTCTGGTAAAAACTGGACTAGAAAGTATAATGTGAACTTAATGCTACAATTGCTGCGCCATTTTATATAGGGCTTAGAATCCACCCAAGAGGAGAATATCTCTAAGAGTAGATTTCTTCTCTGTTTGCTTATCTACTTACAAGCAGAGAAGCTTCCTCCCTGCAGAGAGACATTGAAGATAGTCCTTGGCCTCCTTAAAAATTCAGGAGGAGAGCAGTGAAAGAGAGAAACATGACAGAGACCATCGACATCTTAGTAACTCTCAATTTTAAATGTGGCCTGATAAACATTACCTTCTCAACAACCAGAGTAGCCACTAGCTCTCCTTTGGGGAAGAGCTACTAAACAGTAGAGAAAGAGGGAGAGATTTCCTTCCTAGAACTTCTCTGAGTTGGATGAACATGGGGAGAGAAGAAGGGATTCCCATCCATCCCTGTTTCACCCAGGCCAAAGGAATTTTGCAATTTCACATATGAACATTGATAGCAAATGATAAGTGAGGCTTGCTGCAGATTTATTACACAGCAAATCCCTCATGCAAGATTTGCAATGACCTGATGCAAAATTTGTAATGATGGTGGGAACAGAGAAGTCCCTATATCCTTATACCATTCATATTGTGAAGATATTTTGTCTGTCCTTGCTTCACATCCTCTGATCCTCTCTCTCACTATTCCACACTCACTACACTCTAGGTATACACAAACAAAAAGGACAGCTGTATAGCTTGAGTTAGACAAAGAAGAAACACATTCTTGAAAGCACATTCCTGAAAGCACAAAGTCAGGAGAGATCACTGATCATCCATATTCAACAGGGAACAAGAGGATTCTAAATGATGTATGGTAACCAGATGTCCAGGTTTACCTGGGACTAAGGGGTCTCCTAAGAGACACGATTTTCAGAGTTAAAATAAGATAAGGCCCAGGCAAATCAGAACAGGTTGGGTACCCAACTTAGGCGAGCTGATGAATAGCTTTTATCCCCATTATCTCAGACTTATCCTTGAGGTGTTAGGTTCAAGGCAAATTTTCAAAAAAGCAAATTCCTCCCTGTCCAGCATGGCTGGGAGTTTTTGCTCTCCTTACTTTCTATCAGGGAGAGCAGAGTGCTAGGCCCCTCATGTATGTCTGCTGACAAATTTTCAGGGAAAAAAAGATCAAGATTATGATAGAGACTTCCAGTCTATGAAGTACTTTTGCAAACTCCTCCCACAGCCATTTCTACAGAAGGTAAAGTTGGAGGGAATGGTATGTGAAAATCACACACGCACACCTATCCTCACAAAGTCAGGTCGTACAGACTCAGAAATGGAAGCGAATCCTGGGAAGGCAAAAATAAAGTATTTCTTGGTGAGTCAGAGAAAGCAGCAGAGAGGTGATTAATTATGAAACAAATAGATAGTGAAGAAGCTAGAGTAAATTACATTATAGTACTTCAAAGAAAATAAAGCATCCTGAGAAAATGGGGAAAACTGGATAAGAATGAAGGAAAATGTCAGGATAGGAGATGGCAATTCTGTAAATTTTCACAACACAAAGGCAACAACCACCTTAGCATAATTATACTTAAAATAAGAAAAACATGCATGCGTGAAGACGAACGTTTGGAAGACAGTGAGGATCAAGAGTATGCAAAGACAAAGCATGCCAGACAAATGACTACTTTTAATATGGGAATTACAAAACAGAAGAGTAGAAAATGGTAATTGCAATAGATCTTGATTTGTATTAGGTGCTTAACATTGTCTAATGAAATCACACTTGAAATACTGATAGAAACTGTCTCAAATTAAGGCAGAAATTGAAAAACAATAACAACACCAACATACTGGGAAATGGCAATTAACTGAGTCTCTTGGGAGATGAACAGTTGGATGATATTAAGTCTGGATGCTGGGACCAGCTTAGTTTGTATCTCCAATAATGGTGTGGTGAAGGCGGCCACAATGACTGATCTAGTTACTTAACTGGTGGTGGTAGGGTGAGGGAATTGGGTGAGGGAGTTAGGGAAAGACACATTCCTGAAGACAGATTGTCTCTTAGCACCTGTCTACCCACAGGTGAGCACTAGCAACACAAGGTTGTTTAATTCTGGACAAGCATTCCAGGCAAGCTGAAAGATCTGTAGTTCTCACGACAGCATCCAGCACTGGGGCTTTTATGACTAAGTGCTATTCTGAAGAGTTTTGTTGCAATAGAACTAAGTGGAGTGAAATGATGTCTAGAAGGTGTGTGTTTTTACCAGCGAAAAAGTATCGCTGATTCTTTGTTGTTGTTTTTCTGGTGGGAATGTATTAATAGTAAGGAAAACAAAAAGAATTTGAGAAAAAGGAAAAATAATTGCTAGAACAATTGCATGAGATAGACAAGAATGTTTAATCCTTTATAAAAAGCATTGGTAGTTTATATGTGGTAAGGGGGAATATTTGGGAAGGGTACATGGGTAAATATGTGGTGATGGGTATGAGAAATTTCTCTTCTGACTGCACTATTTTCAGAGATATAGAGCAGTGCAGTGCCAGAAGACTACTGGACATATTTGAGAGTATGTGTTTAGAAAGTATTTTGGCAGTTTGTCAGAGTGTTTTTATGTCTATCAAATCTAATATTAAAATTTGTTTCCTTTTTGATCTGCCCTTGTTTTCTTCTCTTCTTCCTTTTTTTTTTTGGCACATCAGAATAAATGCTTACAGTATTTCGCAAGTTAACAGATCAAAAATTTTTAAACTTTAGAAATTATAAAAAAAACAGACTAGAAATTAAAAAAGAAAAATCCTTTCCCATTCACAGTTTGAGAAGCAGTGATGCAGAATTCAAGGTCACCAGTGACTGAAAGTGTGGCTAAAGGAAGAGATGTTTGGTAATATGAGGCTAGTGAAAGTGAAAGTGTTAGTTGCTCAGTCATGCCCAACTTTGCAACCCTGTGAACTATAGCCCACCAAGCTCCTCTGCGCATGGAATTCTCGGGCAAGAATACTGGAGTGGGTAGCCACTGCCTTCTCCAGGAGATCTTCCCAACCCCAGGATCGAACCCAGGTCTCCTGCATTGCAGGCAGATTCTTTACTGTCTGAGCCACCGGGAAGCCAAATATGAGGCTAGGGGAGATGTGAAATCATTAGAAAAATGCAAGAATGAATGGACTATGGTAGTGGATCTTGATGTGTGGTCATTAGACCAACAGCATCAGCATCATCTAAGAAACTTGTTAGAAATGAAGATTCTCCAGCTCCACCCAGACTAACTGAATCAGAAACTTGGCAGTATATGTTGTGTAAAGCCCTCTACCTGATTCTGATGCTTCCTAATGGTGGAGAATTACTGGGCTAGGGAAAATGCAGTAGAATTACTGGGCATAACATTAAACCCACTTGAGGTCATTAAAGTGAGTTCAGACAGCATGGCTTGGAATTTTTCTCCTTCTGACACTTCCATTTTAGGACTTCTGACTTCCAGAATTACAAATGAATAAATTTGTCTTTAATCACTAAGTTTGTGGTTATTTTTACAGCAACAGTGGGACATGAACGTGCACTCCATCAAGGAAGCCAGATGAACTTCCCAGTCTTCCGTTTGCTGTCCTCCTCGACCCAGAGTAGAGGCCCAGAACATCCGGGTAGAGGACCCCAAGTCCCTGCTGGAGGAGGACACCACAGACGGCAGTAGCCTGGACTCCATAATCACCACTTAGGAAACCACCTGCATTTAACTGCCATGTGGGAGAGAAATAAACCCTGTCCTGTTCAGACTCAGAGACTTAGGGAGTTCAGTTAGAGAGGAGCCAGTAGATAGACCAAGACTGAGAGAAATCTTGATGGTTTTAAGACTGTGAGTGCTAGGATGGGAGTGAGAAGCAAAAAGAGTCTGGCCAGGAGTGCACGGAATACTGCAAGTTTCTTTTCAGTTCTGCCAAGGCTTCTGTGGAGGCACACCACGGGAAACCCAGTAGGGTCTGGTTAATGACTATAACCACATCAAAGGAAAATAATTAGCACATATATTAATGAGGTTCTTTTGTAGTCCTACTGTAAATGGTAATTGTTTGTATATTAAGACTTCATGCCTTGATCAGGTACAAGATATGTGAAAACAGTCATTCCCAGCTCCCTGATGGGCATCAGGTAAGTTCTCTACGCCTTTACTTGGGACACAAATAACTGTCAAGAAGACAAAAGAAAAGGGCTGAAGTTCAAATATATCAAGTGAGCACAGCTGGTTAAGTGGGTACATGTTAATCAATAAATGTACTGATTCTTCTTCTTTTCAGATCAGTCTTCAAACTTGATTCCTTTTAAACTATCCAGAAAAACTCATATCCAGCTGCATCAAATACTAGTTCAGTTCAGTTCAGTCGCTCAGTCATGTCCAACACTGTTGAAAATGATTATGCATCTGAAGCACAGATTAAATAGACAAATAGCAGTGACGGTGCAAAGTGCAATGTTAGTTGCGTGTCTACCTCTTTGTGGCCCCGTGGACTGTAGCCTACCAGGCTCCTCTGTCCATGAGATTCTCCAGGCCAGAATACTGGAGTGGGTTGCCATTCCCATCTCCAGGGGATCTTCCCCATCTCCAGGGGATCTTCCCCATCCAGGGATCAAACCTGGGTCTCCCACACTTCAGGCAGATTCTTTACCATCTGAGTCACTAGTGATGGTGAGAACATGTTAATTCTCAAAATTTGTTCTGACATTTCAAAACATTAATGATTGGCATTTAAAAGGAGGGAGTGCCATTTTCTACTTTTACACAAAAATAAAATAGACTTTAAAATAAAAAATTTGTAGGATGTAACACACTGAAGTCACTATCAAAGACCTTTGGGAAGACTAGAACAGAGCTGGATACTGAGGACAGGTTTCAGTAGCAAACCATACCAGGAATTTCTGAAAGGGGTAACATTTGTTAGTCATCTTTACGTCTTCAGCATCAGTCACAGTACCTAAAACAAGTTCTTGAAACATACATTTATTTTAATGAACAGAATATATGGTCATTTTATTTGTACCATTTGGCAATATGGGTTTTCATTCAATTAGAATGAAAAGTAAGTCTCCATGCCAATAAACAGGAACTAAATCTAATGAAAGGCAGCCACTTGCAGAAATGCCTAATTAATTCCATATTTGAAATTGGGTGATGGAATGTAGTTAAACAGTCATCATCAGACAAAGCAAACAACCTAATGGCAGTAGCACACGCCAGGATGCCACCAAGACACCAAGTTACGCCATGTGTATTCTCAGATTTGTAGTTCCCTTTTGTTTCTGTCTAATCGTGAGGCTTCCTTGCTGAAATTTGAAAGAACAAATATTAGCTGAGACTTTGGTGAGTGTATTCATTTAAGCTACAGCTGGCTAAAAGACAAAAATCATTGATTTTAAAAGGCAGTTTAAACCATGACTGAATTATGGTCAGAGTTTGCAATGGTCAGAGTTAGCACTGATTAGCAATAAGTCAAAGAGGGCAATTTTTTCTTTTTTAATAACTGTGCAGATAATGATAGTCCATGTTGACATTCAGCAGTCAAACTTTTACTAACTTAGAAATTTTAATTTAACATAGCCCCCCCTTCCTACTAACCAGACTTATAGATGTAATCACACTTATTTCACTTTTATATTCTCATTCCCTGCTCAAGAATTCCTGATAGATTTCTCAGACTTACCATGTTGTTTTGATCTCAGTTATACTTTCCCAAAATTCATATGTTGAAGCCATAACTTCCAGATGTTCCTCAAAATATGACTATATTTGGAGATAAGATCTTTAAAGAGGTGATTAAATTAAAATGAAGTAATTAAGGTGGGCCCTAATACAGCCTGACTGTCCTTATAAGAAGAGGAGATTTGGACACACAGGGGTGCAGGTGCACAGGGGAAGGACCACGTGAGGACAGAGCAGGAGAGCGGCCATCTGCAAGTCACGGAGAGAAGCCTCAGGAGGAGTCAAACCCACTGACACCTTGACCTTTAAACTTTCAGGCTTCAGAACTGAGAAATCAAAGTTCTCTTGTTTAAGCCCACCTAGTCTGTGGTATTTTGTTACTGCAATCCTAACAAACTAACACAGATCTTTCTGGCACTAAAAGTCTTGCCCCAGCCAACTTTTCTAATCCAAATTCTCAACTTACCAGTGTGCACACTCAGATCTCACTTTAGTGTCCCTACACACCTCTGAAATACCTTATATTACCTTTCATCTCAGATTACCTTGCATCTGTACCTCACTATGTAAGGGAGGGTCTGAGAAATTAACATTCAAGTCTTCATTGCTTTTTCCTCCTTTGTCATTCATAAAACCTAAGTCAAGAGTATCACAAAAGTCTGCTTTAGTCCAGCCCAGGCTTGTCTTTTCCTACTCATAACATTTACCTGGTGTTACTACATTGGAAATGGAATTATTCTTAAAATCCCAGACAATTTCAAGTCTACTGAGAGCCACGAGGACAGTATCATCAGAGCCTAAAAGAAAGTGTAACAACAGAGAGGTATGCCAAAATTACTGGTTGAATGAATAAACTATCCAGAGAGTACTTTATTATTTCCTATTTTTCACATGATAATTTTTATAGTTCTTAATTTACTCATCCAATTAAGAAGTAGTTAATGCGCTTCTGATGTGTTTCTGCTTCTGTGCTAGGTGTTGAGGATACAGATATGAAAAAGGGTATGAGCCTCTGACTTACAGATGATGAAACTGATTAACTAGAGCTAAAAGATCTGGTAAATGCTATCTTCTCTTATTTCATACACAAGTGTATTTCATAATTTCTTGCAGTTGCAATACACAGGGAAATCTCTCAATACCTGCTAAATGCTTGAGGAGGATGATAGCAAACATCATTAGAGACTTATGTTCCCTAGCCAGTAGCCTCTTCCAGCCGAATGCCTGGGCAGTCCACCACAGATCTTACCTGCTTCTGGAAATCTCTGTACTTCACTACGTAAGGGAGGGTTTGAGAAATTAACATTCAAGTCTCGATTATTCTTTGAAAAGGACAATAAAGCCTCTTTCCTCTACCAAAAAAAAAAAAAAAGAGATAACCCTTCCAGAGACAGGGTGACCATGCTTCCCAGGTAGCCCATGAGAGTACCAGTCTAAGTCTAATATCTCAGCATCACTATCAGCAGCGCCCCCTTTCACTCTCATAAGTGTCCTGCTTAGACAGCAAACTCTGTGGTTGACCTATGCAGGGACAATTTACCCTGGGGAAGGCTATGGGGCCAGAGATGGCCCTTTAAAAACCTGTGAGTAGTCAGGTTCACTTTATCTGTACAACTCATACTGACTAAAGAGATTATGGCAGCTCTTCTTTAATAACTCATTTTTATTGAGATATAATTGACATATAATATTACATTAGTTTCAAATACACAAAATGATTCAATATTTGAATTATGGCACATCCTTTTGGGTAACTGTAGAGGCCACACCTGCCTTGGCTTCTCTTTGACCATCACCACTGCTAGCTAGTTCCAGTACTTTCCTCCATTCCAGTTCTTCTGCCCAGGCCCTTCTAGCCACGTGGTAGACTTCACAGGTGCAGTACCACTTCTCTTCTTGTCCTTCTCTTCTTGACTTCCTTGGTGGCTCAGACAGTAAAAAAGTGTCTGCCTACAATGCAAGAGACATAGGAGAAGTGGGTTCAATCCCTGGGTCAGGAAGCTCTGGAGAAGGAAATGGTAACCCACTCCAATATTCTTGCCTGGAAAATCCCATGGATGGAAGAACCTGGTAGGCTACAGTCCATGGGGTCACAAAGAGTCAGACACACTGAGTGACTTCACTTTTCACTTTCTTTGTCCTAATTATTCCTGACCTTTCCAGCGCCTGTGCTCATGCCTACCCCTTGAATCAGGATGTTCTGAGCGTATTGGACCACCAAGCCCTCCTGAGCCCACCCATTTGCTTCAATAAGGCCCAGCAAGCCCCCAGAGACATACATTCACTAACTCATTCAATAAAGAGGCATCAGGCTTGTGCCATATGTGAGGCCACGTTCTGAGGCTGACAAACAAGTAGGATAATTGGAGAAGCAGCTCACATGACATAAGTACCATTGACACCAGGGCTGTACAAGGGGTTGTACTATTACATTTAACCCCTTTGGGGACATCTGGGCGGATATTACACTGAAACTAATGAAGAGCTGAGTAAGTGCAAGGTCAGAGGGTTTGCTTCACTTACTGATGATCCAGGATCTTCAGAGAGGAATTGGGGGAACCCGGTAAAGCACAGGTTCTGTGGAGCTCAGCCCCACTGCGCTGAATCACTCTGCTTTCATTCTGCTCTGAGGGAAGTGCAGAAGCAGCGGTGGTGCGGAGTTGGAGCTGGGGAGCAGTTCTGAAAACCTTTCAGTGGAGCCCTTTGGACTGGGGGCTGAGTGGAATGGGGAAGAAGTGCTAACTCTGGGAATCAGTTAGAAACAGAAGGAAGTCAAAAGTTAGGCTTTAAGACCTGGTTTTCTTTAAAACTAGACCTAGGCCTCTACCCTGCCTGAGAATACAGATGTAAGAGACATGGGTTCATTCCCTGGGTTGGGAAGATCCCCTGGAGGAGGGCATGGCAATCCACTCCAGTATTCTTCCTGGAGAATCCCATGGACAGAGTAACCTGTTGGGCCACAGTCCAAAGGGTCCCAAAGAGTCAGACACGACTAAAGCTACTGAGCACAGCACAGCGCAGGCCTCTGAGGTGAAAGCTGAGAGGAGAGGGCTCAAGCAGGACTGCCAGGTAAAATGTCAGACATCTAGCTCACTCTGAGTTTCAGACAAATGATGACTATATTTTACTGTATATATAGTATATGTGTGTGTTTACAAATATCCTGTATGAAATGTGTGTTGCTGTTGTTAAATCCGGCGATTGTAATTTCAGGTTTTCTTTTGGATATTTATTCACCTACATTCCTTAGGTCAAGAAGCAGAGGGGACTCAGGAGAGAGCCTCACCTAGAATGTAGTATGCATCTCGTGACAGCATTCTCTGTGTGTCATCCATAAAGAACCTGGGAGTTCTGTGCGGAGGAGGAAGCTGACCGGGTGTAGGAAGACCAAAGGGTATTAGCTCAGCTGACCTCAAAGCCCGAAATGCATTTCCTCTTCCCACTTAATCCTATATTTAAAAATCAAATTTCCAGGGTAAACTCAAATACAAAAGACCTGCTTATTAATTAGCTTTGTGCTTAGATAGATTTACTGCACAAATCCCAGTGTGGGCCCAAACCAGATAATCCCACAAAGTCCATTAAGCATGACCTTCTTTCTGTCCAATAACTGTTTACAAAATAAAACCCGCACTATTCAGTATAGTACCCAAGTCTGACCTCAAACTGCCTTTCTAGGCTTAACTCTCTTCACAACTGCTCCAGGGTTGTATGAAATCCAACACAGCCTGGAGTAGTCAGAGCAGTGACAGCCTCAAGTCTGTCTGTACTATTCCTCTCGCCAGCAGAGACCCTACACTTCATTTCTGATTGTCAGCACCCTAATACCTGCTCCGTGCACTGGGATTGTTGACACTCTATACAGCCAGTGTCATCGACTGAGAGTTCTCAAGGCAGTAGATCCTGATACAGAGCTAAGAGTGCAAATGGTTTTTGACAAACAATATCTGAAAGGAAAAGGGAGGAAACAGGATCAGACAGAGGAGACTGCTACCAAAGAGATGCCATCTGATGATGCTTTGCCAGCCCAACAGGGGGCCCCGGAGCAAAAACTGCCCATCAGAGAAATCTCAAAATGGACAGAAATGGCCAGGTCCTTGTACCACTGCATTTCACCCACTGTACTGGCCAGAATCCAGCCTGAGGACAGCCTGACCATAGCTAGAAATGAGGCATACCCTGGCAATGCTGTTCAGTGGCCAAGTCGTGTCTGACTCTTTGTGACCTCATGGACTGCAGTACATCAGGTTTCCCTGTCCTTTTCTATCACCCAGAGTTTGCTCAGATTCATGCACATTGAGTCGATGATGCTATCTAACCATCTCATCCTCTGCCATCCTCTTCTTCTGTTGCCAGAAATCTTTCCCATCATCAGGGTCTTTTCCAATGAGTAGGCTCTTCGCATCAGCTGGCCAAGTATTGGAGCTTTAGCTTCAACATCAGTCCTTCCAATGAATATTCAGGGTTGATTTCCTTTAGGAATGACTGGCTTGACCTCCTTGCAGTCAATCCTATAGTCAGAAGCTATCAGCTGATCACACCCCACAGCTGAGTGAAGAGTCCTTTTTAAAGGGGACCCTGAGAGGAACATCTACATATCTGTCACAACCAGAAAGAGACTCCTATACAGAGTTAGTTCTTGAAATGACTTCAGAAGTATTCCACTCTGAAACACCCTCTAAAACTTTGACATAACATCTTATTTATGCCATTAGAATGCTATATTTTTATATTTTTTATATTTTATATTTTATTTTATATTTTTTTTGAAAAAATTTTCAATACTAGAAATGAGAAGTGTGATATTACAATAGATCCTATAAAATTGTAGAATTTTAAATTGTAGGATTTTAAGAGAACACTTTTAACAAATTCAAGTCAGTAAATTTCATAACCTAAATCATATGGACAAGTCTGTGAAAAGCACAGATTACTAAAGCTTATCCAAGAAGAAATAGATGATGATAGTTCCATATCATCTGTGGTTTTTCCAGTGGTCATGTATGGATGTGAGAGTTGGACTGTGAAGAAAGCTGAGCACCGAAGAATTGATGTTTGAACTGTGGTGTTGGAGAAGACTCTTGAGAGTCCCTTGGACTGCAAGGAGATCCAACCAGTCCTTTCTAAAGGAGATCAGTCCTGGGTGTTCATTGGAGGGACTGATGCTGAAGCTGAAACTCCAGTACTTTGGCCACCTCATGAGAAGAGTTGACTCATTGGAAAAGACTCTGATGCTGGGAGGGATTGGGGACAGGAGGAGAAGGGGACGACAGAGGATGAGATGGCTGGATGGCATCACCGACTCAATGGATGTGAGTTTGAGTGAACACCAGGAGTTGGTGATGGACAGAGAGGCCTGGCATGCTGCGATTCATGGGGTCGCAAAGAGTCGGACATGACTGAGCAACTGAACTGAACTGAACTGATACTTATAAACCCTTTCACACACACAAAAAAAGAAAAGAAAAATCATTTCCAGATTTCACCTGTGAATTTTGCTAAGCATTCAAGGAAAATATAATGTCAATTTTATACAACATATTTTTTAAAAATAGAAGAGAAAAGAATAGTTCTCAACTTGCTGCTGCTGCTGCTGCTGCTAAGTCGCTTCAGTCGTGTCCGACTCTGTGCGACCCCATAGATGGTAGCCCACCAGGCTCCCCCGTCCCTGGGATTCTCCAGGCAAGAACACTGGAGTGGGTTGCCATTTCCTTCTCCAATGCATGAAAGTGAAAAGTGAAAGTGAAGTCACTCAGTCGTGTCCGACTCTTTGTGACCCCCTGAATCGCAGCAAGCCAGGCCTCCCTGTCCATCACCAACTCCCGGAGTTCACTCAGACTCAAGTCCATCGAGTCCGTGATGCCATCCAGCCATCTCATCCTCTGTCGTCCCCTTCTCCTCCTGCCCCCAATCCCTCCCAGCATCAGAGTCTTTTCCAATGAGTCAACTCTTCTCATGAGGTGGCCAAAGTACTGGAGTTTCAGCTTACTCTATAAGTATTATTCTGATTGGGAACAAAAGCAAAGACAAAAGGAATTTAAAAAAATCCATCTCAATATTTCTCATGAACATAGATACAAAAGCCCTTAGCAAAATGTTAGCAAATTGTATTCAATACATAATGACAAAGGGATTTATCCCAGGAATGCAATTGCTGGCTTAGCATTCAAAAATCAATGTAATTAAAGCACATAGCAATTGTGATCAATACAAATAAAATGCTTTGACAAAGTTCAACATCCATTCATAAGCGAAGCTTGCAGCTAACTAAGAGAAAGACTTCCTCAATCTGATGAAAAACACCAGCACAAATCTTAAACTTGTTATCATTACTAATGATCAAAATAATGAATGCTTTTCCTCCCAAGATCACGAAGAAGGCAATGACGTCTGTTCTCATCATATTTACTCTAGATTGTACTGGAGGATGAAGAAAAAGTTGCATGTGAACACAGTTCTAGCTGAGCTATTAGTATCAACTGCCAGCCATGTGAGTGATTCATCTAGCCCAGGTGAACCTTCAAATAATTCCAATCTTGGCTGTTATTTGGCTACAGCCTCATGAGCAACTCCAAGGAAAAATTACCCAGCTGAACCAAGTCTATCCACAGAAATGCAAGACAAAATGAAACAAAATTGTTGTTTTGAGCCATTAAATATCAAGGTAACTTATAACCCAGTGATTGACAATTGAAATAAAAAGATTCACAATAGCAAAAAGAAACCAAACAATATTACTTAAGAATGAACTTAATGAAGCCTCCAGAATACTGCTGAGAAACTGAAGAAGCAGAACACATTGCAGCTTTTCTGTCTGTAGGCATCCAGCAATTGTTTAAAAATGCAGCTTCTGGGAGCCTTGTTCCCAGTAGGTAAGTCAATCATGTTCTCTGGAGACCATTGCAGTTAATAGATTGTTCTTTCTAAATGCAGCTTCTGGAGCAACGATAGTCTGTCCCCATTTCGCTGCCCAAAGATTCTCCAAGGATAAAGATGGGGAGATCTGCAATCTTTCTTCCTTCCAAGATCAAAGTCCAGAGTTTTATCTAAAATTCAGAATGACCATATACAAAATCCTGTGCTCAGTTACTCCCTACTCTTTGAGACGTATGCTCTGTAGCCGCCAGGCATGGGATTCTCCAGGCAGGAATACTGGAGTAGTTTGCCGTGCTCTTCTCCAGGGGATCTTTGCAACCCAGAAATTGAACTCATATCTCTGGCATCTCCTGCATTGCAGGCAGATTCTTTACCCACTGAGCCACCAGGGAAGCCTCATTAATAAAACCTCTTATTCTCTGATCTGAATACACGCCTGGGAGTTCAGCCCACTGGGAACCTAACACTGCAGTGGGCTGACACATCAACGCTGTGGAGGGGTGTCAGGAAATGCCATCAACCACCAGTAAGCCAAAAATGCACTCTGGTGCCCGGGGTCCCTCGGACAAACTGCCACTTTCAAATGTGTCACTGTGTTAAATATATCACTGTTTTTTTGTCCGTATTTTTTGTTGAAAGCCTCAGTAGATAGCTTATTTAATTTCTAACAGCAACCTATTTTTTTAATTCCAAAGCTGCAGAGATTCCCAACCATGCTAAGAAAGTATTTTAGCCCCATTTTTCAAATAGAAAAATTGATTCATATTATGTAGAACTTATATTCTACCTGAAGTCTTTGTTTGGTGCATCTCCACTTTGCCCCCTGCTTGCTGTTATCCCTGAGTTTCCCGTTAGACTATTAGATCATCAAGTACAAAGACTATGTCATATTAATTTTTATATCTCTAGGAAAGAGCATAGTGCTTGGCTCTTAATCACTATTCATTAAATGTCACTTAAACGTCTCAATTAGAAGCTGTATCACACATGTCTTCATCTAAGTATTATCTCCCTCAACCAGACTGTAAGGCCCCAGCAGGCAAGGGTCACATACTATTCACCTTTGCATTCTTGGCGTTGAGTTTGAGGGCTAGGACACAGGACAAGTTTCATAGTAGAATAAATGGCAGATGCAACTCACCCAGTTGCCCTGGCCATCACTAACTGGCAGGAAAGTTCCCAAAAGAGCTGTAGAAAGTAGTAGGGGTATTAATAAAATAAGAGTCTGTGAATAATTTAGTAATTAACATTGTCTATATTTGCATGTATTTGCATAATACTTCTTAGCTTATGAAATATTTCCTCATCTATTTTCTGGTATAATCTTTCCAAGATTCCTACAAGGTAAAAAAAAAAAAAATCAAATGTTATTTGCCTTTTATAGAAGAGATTGTATATTTTGTCCAGACACAAAACTTGTCTTTAGTAACATTAATTAATATAATGTTAGAAATAATACTCAGATTTCCTGTCTTCTTGTGTAGAGCTTACCCACTGGAGCACCCTTTGAGCAAGGTCAATAACTGAGTATTCACTTTGGACTTCAAGTATTTATAGCTGCGGGCCTGCAGGCAGGTCTTTTGAATTCTTGAATTTTGATGTACTCTTCTGTAAAATTACAATAGTTATTATTAATCTGACTTCTCAATCAAGCCACATTTATTAAAATGTGTATTAATATTAATGTGCATTAATAAAATTTAATACATTAATTTAATAATATAATGAAATCATATTCCTAGAAGGGTATTAATATTTATTGAGTCATATTTATTCTTTTTGTTTAAAAGTGCAAAGAAGATAAAACACTGACTGAGTCCAATGTGAAAGTATTAAAATTTTGAAGAAGAAATGAGAACTCTTCCCCCAAAGCAGAGAGATTTGACAAGAGATAACTTTCTTAAATTCTGCTCCCTGCTTTCTTCCTGAGCCTAGGAGTTTAGGTCAGCTGTCTGCTATCCCGAAGCAGCCCTCATCAATCATTTAGGAATGACACCTCCAGTGTCCAGCTGACTGGTTGTCTGTGCCCTACAATTCAGGATTTGAACTGCATCGCTGGTGTTTAACTTGGCTCTTCACTACCACATTAAAGATGCCTTTTGGTAATGATTCATATATATGTAAGCTGCCTGATATATTAAAAAGGGAAGCTTTAGATGGTTCTTCAATGAGCTTTCTAACTGCCAGACCAAACATCACACCCATTTGCTATCTAGTAACCACTATGCCCTCTGGATTAAGAATATGCTACCTTATGATGGTGTGGGCAAGTGCCAGATGGTTTTTCTAGTTCTGGACAAAATTTTATTAACTTCCTAGGATTATTAACTTCCTTGGGCTTCCTTGATGGCTCAGTGGGTAGAGAATCGACCTGCAATGCAAGAGACACGGGTTTGATCTCTGGGTTGGGAAGATCCCCTGAAGGAGGAAATGGCAACCCGCTCCAGTATTCTTGCCTGAAGAATTCCATAGACAGAGGAGCTTGGTGGACAACAGTCCACCAAGTGTTGCAGAGTCAGACACGACTGAGCAACTAAGCTCTTAGGATTCTGAGGATAGTCAGATCTGACTCGTAAGAAGTGATGAAGTCAACAGGCCTATAAAAATGTCAGGAGTTCCTCGGTGAGGACAAATGCATATAGGTCAAATGGTGAGTCTGAACCCACTCAGTTTCTCACTGCCTCCAAAACAAACCTTCAGCTCCAAGAGACAGTGCTGTTCACCTGCTTCTAGCATCCTCTGGGCTGTGGTTAAACTCACTGAGACTTAGAATGCCTTTTCAACGCCTCCCCAACCATAAAAATAATGGCTTCCATTTATTATTGTCTAATAGGGTGCATCTAGTCACACACTTAAATCACTAGGAATCAGAAAGTTAAGCAGTGCACTCAAAATATGCAACTAGTGATAGAATCAGGATTTAAATTCTGTTTAACTAAAATCCATTCTCTTCACATTATGCTTCTTCTCTCAGGACCAGCTCCAAACCCTTCTCCTTCCAGAAAGTCTCCTATGAGCACGCAACTCTGAATGACCTTGTAATTCTGCCTTCTTTCACTGACTACTCAGCACACTTCACCTGGGGGTGACTCTTCATCTTTAATGCTGTCTTCCACTCAGTCACAAAATTCTTGGAGAAAGAATGTGCTCTTATATTTGTAGTATTTCTTACCTCTCTTCTACTATGTTTTTTTAAATCCCATTAAAATAAAAATTTTGGGTGAGGACAAACATCTCCTTGAATATCTGATCTTTGTATACCATTAGATGTTTTAAATAGTATGGTGTACATAGTAGACATTTAAAACTGTACATAGTAAACATTTAAAACTGTATGTTGACACAAATATAAATTGCACCTAGACTAAATATTCATTTGAAGATGAAGAAGCTAGGATGCAAAAAGATTAAAAACAAAAATTCTCACAGAAATTTCCTGGCAGAGCTAGGTCTCTTGATTCACTGACCAGTAGATTTTTTTCATGTTATATTTAGGATGACCATTCAATTTGTTGCCCAAACTTCGACATTTTTAAGAGTCAAAGTGAGTAATATTTAAAATTATTCTTAAAATTATTCTAGGACAACAGGAATAAACTAGAATATAGCATCACCTAATTATTCTTCACTCTCTTTACCAATGGCAATAATGGCTGTACATGTTTATATACAGTGCATACAATGTGCCAAGTACTGTTGTGAGGTTATAAATATCTATGATATATTTATAGATATAAATATACATATTAAACAACTTGCTTAATCTCCATAAACAAGTACTATTATGATTCCATTGTACAGATGAGAAAACTGAGGCTAAGAGGGCATGAGTAACTTGCCTAAAGTCATACTTCTAACAAATGTTAGAGCTACAGATTTGAACTCAAATAGTCTGGCTCACAAGCCATTGTTCTTAACCACCACAGAACAGAAAGCAGGTACTCAGTATTGGATGGCAGTTTATTCCTAGCTAAGATCAGTTCCCTTGGTCAAGGTGCCATTCCTGTGGCCTATGGAAAGAGTCCCAGGTCAGGAAACAAAAGGAATGGGATCCAGTGTCCACGCACCCTCTGAATCACCATGTCACGCTTCTCAGTTTTCGTCTTTGGGAGTGCTTAACTACTCTTAACGTCTACTAGCAATGAGAGACTCCTTTGATAGGACTGATGGACACGGTTTCACTTCAGGATGTAGTACAACCTAGCATCTGATGGTCACTGAGAGAGAACTCACCTTGTTCTATATCCAGGGGGAAAGTTTCCTTCACTTGTGAGGGCCTTGATGACAGTATGCCAGGTTACTCACAGGAGCCTGTGAAACTGGCACAGCATCTTCAATTTCAGATGGGAAAAGAGAAACTCGGGAAAACTGGGTGATTTACCCAAAGTCATACTGTTTGGATTTTCCAGGTGGCACTAGTGGTAAAGAATCCACCTGTCAATGCAGGAGACGTCAGAGATGCTGGTTCTATCCCTGAGTCAGGAAGATCCCCTGGAAAAGGGAATGGCTACCCACTCCAGTATTCTTTCCTGGAGAATCCCATGCGCAGAGAAACCTAGAGGGCTACAGACCATCATGTTGCAAAGACAGACATGACTGAAGCAACTTAGCACAGCATGTTGTTATATGGCAGTTTATGAAAGACCCAAGATTCAAACCCAGTTTATATAACCCCAAATCTATGATCACTGTACCAGAGCAGTCTGGCACAGAAATATCACCCTAATTCATAAACAAAGCTTGTTTCTCCAGCTCCTCAATTTCATGATTCAGTAGTTCTGTGGGTCAGAATTACTAGCATCCAGAAAGGACAAGAAGCATTGTTTGGGAGGGAAGGGAAGATGAGGCAAGACAAGAAATACACCCAATCAAACCAGCTTTAGTGCCCATGCCATTCCTACTGTTCACACATACTTAGAAACTATATATATATATATATATATACACACACACACACACATATATAATAAAGATGTTTATGAAGACACCACAAAAGTAGACTGCTGAATTTCTGAGGCTCCATGGTTGCCAGGGAAACAATGATCTCTTTCTCACAGGAAAGCTTCTTGAAGAGTGGGACATGACTCAGAGATACTAGGAACTGGAGTCTTAACAGCAGAAATGTCTGTGTGAACCATGCCCAGCCATCACCATATATATGTCTGCCTTGAGTTTCCCCAAGTGCATCTCCAGCTCCCAGAGATTCTTTCCACACTAACGTGAGGCACTGCTATTCAGTCTCCGAGGACAATGAGTCCAAGCCTAGTCTGCTTTCTTTAGAAATTCACCCCCTTCTTGTAAGAGGCACCAGGACCAGCACAAAAGGGCACTCAGAGGATACAGGGCTCTCAGATATAGACCCTAAACTGGCCTTGGGCCCATCTTTGAGCTGGTCCCATTTCTGATTGCTTTTGTTGCTAGCTTTTCATAAACAGAAAACAGTGTCTTGATAGGGATGTGGAGAAATTGAAATTCTTGTGCATTTTGGGTGGCAATGCAAAATTGCACAGCCACTGTGGAAGACAGTGTATCAATTCCTCAAAAAGTTAAAAATAAAATTACCATATGATTTATATTAACCTATTACTATGGTAACACATAGTAATAAAATTACCACATGTGAGTTACATGTGAATGTAATTCATGCCACTGAAATCCACACTTACAAATTATTAAGATGGAAAACGGATGATCAATGCAAGTTCAATGCCTGAAGCAGGGCACTCAAAGTCGGTGCTCTAGGACAACCCAGAGGGATGGGCTAGGGAGGGAGGGAGGAGGGGCGGGGTCGGGATGGGGGCACACATGTGCACCCATGGCTGATTCATGTCGATGTATGGCAAAAACCACTACAATATTGTAAAGTAATTATCATCCAATTAAAATAAATAAAATTTTAAAAACAATCAAAAACATTGCTGAGATGGTAAATTTTGCTGTGTATACTTTTTTTTGCTTTGTTATTGTAGTGACTTTATTTTTTAAATTAATTAATTTATTTTAATTGGAGGTTAATTAATTTACAGCACTGTGCGTTCTGCCATGCGTCGACATGAACCAGCCACGGGCGTCCATGTGCCCCGTCCCGACCCCTTCCCGCCCTCCTCCCCGTCCATCCCTCTGGGCTGTCTCAGTGCACCAGCTTTGAGCTCCCTGCGTCATGCTGTGCAGACTTTAAAACTAACAAAAAAAAAAAAAAGAGAGAAGAAGAAAGAAGAAGACTGACAGGGGAAGGAGAACAAATTCTTGATGTCTCTTTTACTAAGGGATCTTCACAGACTCTCTCTTTTGATCTTTGTAACAAGCTTGATTGTAATCCCGTATTTCAGCTGAGCAGATGAAGCTGGGGCTGAGAATATCAGTAATTTTCTTAGCTTTTAAGCTTGCAGAAAATGCAGGTTTCAGATAGGCATATCTGACCTAGGTCCTATGTTCATATATTCCTCCTCACAATTTCTCCTTCTTTGTGCTAAGCTCCATCTCTTCACATACAGCTTAATACCCTGAGAGAAGGGACTGTGCCTTAAGTGTTGGTGCATCCTCATCAGCATGCTGCTGCTGCTGCTAAGTTGCTTCAGTCATGTCCAACTAAGCTAACCTAGGTGCTTCTTAACTGTCTGTTGAATTGGTTCCCCTCCTTGACCCACAGGTGTACAGTGGTGTAGAGTGCTTTGGTGTACAGTGTACAGTGTATAGTGCTTTGGTGTCATTTTTGCCTGAAATTACTGGACACGACTAGGACAAATTTGTGATCAGCCAGGCTGCCCGGCCATGCCCTTCGCCATTGCAAACTATGATCTGACGCAAGAATCTATTTTAGGATTCCCCACGTCCGCTGTGGTTCTGAGTAATGCCTGCGACTTGTTATCTAAGCAATTAAGCAAGAAAAGATGGGAAACTGTATTTACATTTTCCACACTGTGGAGCTTCCTATACCTAACCTTGAATACTTAATATTGTGCTGAGTTGTGATTCATCAGGGAAAGATGGTTTTATTTTTTTTTTAAAAAAAGGGAAACAAAGCGTAACTGTCAGTAGGATGGTTATCTTAAAGAGAAAATAGAATAGAACATACATTTTTAGATTGTAAAGAGTGAAAATGAAAAACTACGTCTTTTACTGAAAGCAAGGACTTTTCAGATCTTTCTTCTCTTGCTTCCTAAACTTCAACAAAATATTAAGAATAATGACAATAGTACTAATTTCTCATTTTCATTGGACTTGTTATCCACCTGGAAAAACCCTACCCTAATGCCATATACCCAAATCTCATCTTCCTCCAAGGCTCAGTTCCATACCATACCCTTCTTCCATGAAGACTTCTCTGACCAACTCCCCACCTCCCTTCTTTCCAGATATTTACTTTGTTCAAGAGTCTGCACTTTAATTTGCTAATGCTACTTATTTACATTTCACATCTTCCCTCTAAATTGAGGACTATTTCAGAATAAAAGACTTTATTTCTTTAAACCATAGACCAAGACATTGTAGTCACTCAGTAATTATGCATCACTGACATATTTCATGTATTGTGTTTTTTGCATTTCACTTATGTATAGATAAGGTATAGAGCTTAAATATGTCCAATTTCCTTGAGAACACAGGGCAGAAGAATACCTATAGTTATTGCCAATAATATGTTTTGGGGTTTTTTGGGGGAGGGTGGGTTGGCCAAAAAGTTCATTTATGGTTTTTTTAATTAGCTAATTTATTTATTTTAATTGAAAGATAATTACTTTATAATATTGTGGTGGTTTTTTTCCATACATTGACATGAATCAGCCATGGGTATACATGTGAACTCCCCTCCCACCTCCTTCCCCATCCCATCCCTCTGGGTTGTCCCAGAGCACCGGCTTTGACTGCCCTCCTTCATGGATCGAACTTGCACTGGTCATCTCTTTTACATATGGTAATGGACAGGTTTCAATGCTATTCTCTCAAATCATTCCACCCTCACCTTTTCTCACATAGTCCAAAAGTCTGTTCTTTACATCTGTTTCTTGTTGTCTTGCATATAGGATCATCATTACTGTCTTTCTAAATTCCATATATATGCATTAATATTCTGTATTTGTGTTCCTCTTTCTGACTTACTTAACTCTGTTTAATAGGTTCCAGGTTCATCCACCTCATTAGAACTGACTCAAATGCATTCTTTTTATAGCTGAGTAATATTCCATTGTGTGATACATTTTTTTAAAGGGCTGCCTGTTTTACTTGGAAAAATTATTTATGATGAAATATCCTCATGTGAATTTACATCAATGGACCCAAAAGAAGCCAGGACAAGCACAGTTAAGAATGAACAGGATGTGATCCTTCCTAGGAATGCCATTACCCATTTTTAAGACTCTTCTGATGCTAAGAGGAGAAACTTTGAAGAACATGTAGTAACCTGCTTAAATAGTAATGCTCCACAGGCTAGAAGATGGGACTAGCATCTAATTCTCAGTACTTTGCTTCCCTGCCATCTTCCAGGAGACAGAAAATTAAATTCTGATTTTACCACAGTGTTTCTTAACTACCTTTGCTTTAGAATCATCTGGAGTGATACAGAAAACACAGATTCCCAAGCCCCATCGCCAAGACTTGGATGCAGTTGGTCTGGGTATCAGTACTTGTTAAAAGCTCCCAAGGTGATTTTGAAGAGCAACCAGAACTGAGAACCACTGATAAGGTAAAATTTGATTTATTGATTTCTTATTCTGAACCTACCCTAAGTGCCAAAAAATAAAAATTAAATTAAAAATAACAATCCAGCCTCCATGCTGCCTCAGAAAAAATAGGAACTTACTAAATTTCACCAGAAAGGGTACAATAATAAAAGATATGATACAAAGTAAGCAAATGCCCAGTGACATTTCCTTGTCTGGGTACTCTGAGTCTTAGACACTTCTTCCCTTGTCCAGGGCCACACTGTGGCCATCAGAAAAAGTAATAATCACACTGTGATTTTGGAAATCACCCAAGGAAAGACTTCTCTGGTAAGAGGTTGGTAATCTTTACCATCCAGAAAAAATGGTGCCAACATGTCACTAGGCATTTGAGTTTCCATTGCTTCTGTGAGATGGGATGTTGAAGCCACCCAAAACTGGTTCTTGCCAAAAGTGGAGGCAAAGACATTTCTGATGTCAATTATTCCCTTGAACAACTGGAACAAGTTCACAATTGTGCTAGAGATGGACATAGAGCCAGGGAAATTTTATAAGAAAACAGGGTTTCCCTGATAGCTCAGTTGGTAAAGAATCCACCTGCAATGCAGGAGTCCCCGGTGCGATTCCCGGTGCGAAGATCCACTGGAGAAAGGACAGGCTACTCACTCCAGTATTCTTGGGCTTCCTCTGTGGCTCAGCTGGTTAAGAATCCGCCTGCAATGTGGGAGACCTGCATTCAGTCCCTGAGTTGAGAAGATCTCCTGGAAAAGGGAAATGTTTAGAGAGTAAACTACCCACTCTAGTATTCTGGCCTGGAGAAGTCTATGGACTGTATCGTCCATGGGGTCAGACACGACTGAGCGACTTTCACTTGATAAGAAAACACAAACCGATTGTTGACCAAATTACAATCAAAAGAAGCAGAAGGATTCCCACCTACAACATGGACTAAATTAAACTCCTCAAGGGTACTCTGAAGTGTTCCAGAAAGAGTAACAGACCCGTTTCCTTGTTTCATGAGATGAATCACCCTTTAGGGCTAGAGTCCACTAATAGTTGACTTGTTTGCAAGGGGAAATTGGTCATAAGGGAAAAACATTAAAAGCATCCAGAATGGTCCTTTTGTAGGGGAGATGCTCCTGCAATCCCTCTTTAGATTCCCTCTTTGTATATGTTGAGTTAAAAATGTTTCTTTTAATCATCTCACCAACAGAATGAGTCATACTGAATGCTTTTTATGTTACCAAGGAAGGCTGGAATCCAAAACTGCTAAAATTTCTAGAGACAGTCGAGGGGAGTATTGAAGAGTTCAATGGTCAAGAAATGGCTCGATCCAGTACTCAGATTGAGTAATTCTGAGGGGATAGAATTAAGCATAATACTCAAACCTAACTTGGCTTCCTGTTCTTCCTGAAGAATAAGCACAGCTTGCTCATTCAATAAACATTAATTAATCATGTGATTGTACAAGCTACTGAATTAGATATTCACAGAAACACACACAATCTCTATATTTCAAAGGGATCACAGTCTAAGACAGGATACTACAGTCAAGTGAAGACACGGCTCCCGACAGAGTGAAGTGGCATGCAAGCCCATGGGTGCTGTTACACCCAGCTGAAATCCCCTCCCTACAGTGGGACACGCAGCACACACCCTTCACATCTCTGAGGCACAGAAGGTGATGAGAGAGATGCCAAAGACAGGAACTGAGCAAATGTAGTCACAAAAAGAAAACATTATAGACCTCATCAACAGAAGACCCACAGCTTGGTATCTTCAGACTATTCAACTGGCAGGGACAGCCAAACTAAAAGGGCCAGAGGCTACATCTTGGTTGCGTTCTGAATCTCTGTTGTTCCTTGCTCTTTCATATAGACTACTGGAAAAGAATTTTTGCTCCCTCCTGTGAAGTGACAAGACACACAGGCTCAGCAGTGAGACCAACCGCCCACCTTCAGATATCATCTGTATGATCTTGGCTACATTTTTCTACCTTCCTAAAACTCTGTTTCTTCATCTATAAAATGAGAATACAAGTTCTGCCCTCACGTTTGTTGTAAAGGTTTATTGAGAAAATAAATTTGGTATTTAGTTCAGCATTTGGCAAATACTGGAGTGGAGTGGAGTGGAGTGCTCAGTCGTGTCTGACTTTCTGTGACCCCATGGACTGTAGCCCACCAGGCTCCTCTACCCGTGGAATACTCCAGGCAAATATACTGCAGTAGGTAGCCATTCCCTTCTCTGGGGGATCTTCCCATCCCAGCGATCAAACCTAAGTCTTCTGCATTGCAGGTGGATACTTTACTGTCGGAGCCAGTGGGTAGCGAACCAGTTCAGTTCAGTTCAGTCGCTCAGTCGTGTCCGACTCTTTGCAACCCCATTAATCGCAGCACCCCAGGTCTCCCTGTCCATCACCAACTCCTGGAGTTCACTCAGACTCACATCCATCGAGTCGGTGATGCCATCCAGCCATCTCGTCCTCGGTCGTCCCCTTCTCCTCCTGCCCTCAATCCCTCCCAGCATCAGAGTCTTTTCCAATGAGTCAACTCTTCGCATGAGGAGGCCAAAGTACTGGAGTTTCAGCTTCAGCATCATTCCTTCCAAAGAAATCCCAGGTAGATAAATATTATTCATTATTATTACTGCTATCCCTTTACCCTCAAGTACAAGCATACTTCCCTTACCAACTCCTGTCTGGGGCAGTTCCTCTGTCTCTGACTAGGAGTCTCATAGACATAGCTTCTGTAGCGGTTATGGTGGCTCTCTGCCACCATTCCGGCTTCCATGATTGTTGGATGGGAGCTGCAGACACAGCTTCACCATTCTGAAGACCTCTGCGGTCCACTCCTCTCCATACCGCCCTCTGCTGACCACAAATAGTCACTGCAATTGACCTTTCAGGTCCCAGGAGTCAGACCATAGGAGAGATCCTTACTGCTGATGGGCCTCTAGAATTTGTTGTTGAAAAACAGGTCATTTCTGCTTAAAAATTTTGATCTGAATGCAGAATTCCAGAGAATAGTAGGTAGAGATACAAAGGCCTTCCTAAATGAACAGTGCAGTAGAGGAAAACAATAGAATGGGAAACACTAGCAATCTCTTCAAGAAAATTGGAGGTATCAACGGAATATTTCATGCAAGGATGGGCATGATAAAGGACAGAAATGGTAAGGACTAACAGAAGCAGAAGAGATTAATAAGAGGTGCCAAGACTACACAGAAGAGCTACACAAGGATAACCACGATGGTGTGGTTACTCATCTAGGGCCAGACATTCTGGAGTATGAAGTCAAGTGGGCCTTAGGAAGCATTACCACAAAGAAAGTTGTGGAGGTGATGGAATTTCAGCTGAGCTACTTCAAATCCTAAAAGACAATACTGTTAAAGTGTTGCACTCAATATGTCAGCAAACTTGGAAAATTCAGCAGCAGCCACAGTATTGGAAAAGGTTACTTTTCATTCCAATCCCAAATAAGGTCAGTGCCAAAGAATGTTCAAACTACCATACAGTTGTGCTCATTTCACATGCTAATAAGGTTATGCTCAAAATCCTCCACTCTAGGCTTCAATAGTATGTGAACCGAGACCTTCCAGATGTACAAGGTGGGTTTAGAAAAGGCAGAGGAATCAGATATCAAATTGCCAGCATTCACTGAATCATAGCGAAAGCAAGGGAATTCCAGAAAAACATCTACTTCTGTTTCATTGACTACGCTAAAATCTTTGACTGTGTGGATCACAACAAACTGTGGCAAGTTATTAAAGAGATAGGAATACCAGACCACCTTACCTGTTTCCTGAGAAAACAGTATCCAAGTCAAAAGCAACACCTAGAACCTTAGGTGGAATGACTGGTTCAAAATTGGGAAAGGGATATGACAAGGCTATATATTGTCACCTTGTTTATTTAACTTATACACAGAGTATATCCTCTGAAATGCCAGTCTTGATGAATCATGAGCTGGAGTCAAGACTGCTGGGAGAAACATCGACAATCTCAAATATACAGATGGAACTAAAGAACCTCTTTAGTGAAGAGAAACTAAAGAACCTCTTGATGTGGGTGAAAGAGACGAGTGAATAAGCTGGCTTAAAACTCAACATTCAGAAAACTTCTATCACGGCATCGGGTCCCATCACTTCATGACAAATTGATGGGGAAACAATGGAAACAGTGACAGACTTTATTTTCTTGGGGTCCAAAATCACTGTGGACAGTGACAGCAAGCATGAAATTAAAATACACTTGCTCTTTGGAAGGAAAGCTGTGACAAACATAGACTGTATTAAAAAGCAGAGCTATTGCTTTGCAAATAAAGATCCATATAGTCAAAGCTATGGTTTTTCCAGTAGTCATGGATGGATGTGAGAGCTGGACCATAAAGAAGGCTGAGTGCTGAAGAACTGATGGTTTCAAATTGTGGTGTTGGAAAAGACTCTTGAAAGTCCCTTGGGCTGCAAGGAGACCCAACCAATCACTCCTAAAGGAAATCACCCCTGAATATTCACTGGAAGTACTGATGCTAAAGCTGAAGCTCCTGTATTTTGGCTATCTGATGCAAAGAGTTAACTCATTGGAAAAAATACTAATGCTGGGAAATATTGAAGGCACAGGGAGAAGAGGGCAGCAGAGAAAGAGATGGTTAGATAGCATCACCAACTCAATGGACATGAGTTTGAGTGAATTCCAGGAGACTGTGAAGGACATGGAAGCCTGGCATGCTGCAGTCCATGGGGTTGCAAAGAGTCAGAGGCAACTTAGTGACTGAACAGCAAACAACAACATCAAAGTAGGTCATTTAGAGTCATATAGAAAAGAAGGCCTGAAAAAAGGAGTGACTACACACTCCAGTGGGCTTCCCTCGTAGCTCAGTTGGTAAAGAATCTGCCTGCAATGCAGGAGACCCGGGTTCTATTCCTGAGTCAGGAAGATCCCCTGGAGAAGGAAATGGCAACCCACTCCAGTATTCTTGCCTGGAGAATCCCATGCACAGAGGAGCCTGACAGGCTGCAGTCCATGGGGTCACAAGAGTCGGACACGACTTAGCAACTAAACCACCACCACCACCCACTCCAGCATTCTTGCCTGGAGAATTCCATGGACAGAGGAGTCTGGGAAATGATAACCAAGAGTCAAAATGGACTCACTAGAAAAGATGATGCTGTTGTTGAACTTAATGTCTTTTGTTGAAATAAAGAATCTCTTGGTGAAGATGAAAAAGGAGAGTGAAAAAGCTGGCTTAAAACTCAGCATTCAAAAAACTAAGATGATGGCATCTGGTCCCATCAGAGAAAAGGGAACCCTCTTACACTGTTGGTGGGAATGCAAACTAGTACAGCCACTATGGAGAACGGTGTGGAGATTCATTAAAAAACTGGAAATAAAACTGCCTTATGACCAAGCAATCCCACTGCTGGGCATACACACCGAGGAAACCAGAACTGAAAGAGACATGTGTATCCCAGTGTTCATCACAGCACTGTTTATAATAGCCAGGACATGGAAGCAACCTAGATGTCCATCAGAGGACAAATGATTAAGAAAGCTGTGGTACATATTCACAATGGAGTATTACTCAGCCATTAAAAAGAATACATTTGAATCAGTTCTAATGAGGTGGATGAAACTGGAAACAATTATACAGAGTGAAGTAAGCCAGAAAGAAAAACACCAGTACAGTATACTAACACATATATATGAAATTTAGAAAGATGGTAACGATAACCCTGTATGCGAGACAGCAAAAGAGACACAGATGTATAGAACAGTCTTTTGGACTCTGTGGGAGAAGGAGAGGGTGGGATGATTTGGGAGAATGGCATTGAAACATGTATAATATCATGTAAGAAACGAATCACCAGTCTATGTTCGATGCAGGATACAGGATGCTTGGGGCTGGTGCACTGGGATGACCCAGAGTGATGGTATAGGGGAGGGAAGTGGGAGGGGGGTTCAGGATTGGGAACACGTGTACACTCATGGCAGATTCATGTTGATATATGGCAAAGCCAATACAGTATTGTAAAGTAAAATAAAGTAAAATAAAATGTTTTTAAAAAAGAAAATATCTCCTGCTATACTAACATCATTCTTTTTTGTATTGGTGTTATTAGTCTGATTGTTAGAAACCATTAAATAGAATTGCCATAAAACACTTGGCAAATATTTCCTAATAACCTTGTGAAAAAGATGTAACTATTAAGTGAAATAAATATCAGATAAAAGGCTCCACAGCATGGATGAGTAATCAAACCATAGAATTTATGCTAATGAATCTTGAAGGTTGCTCCAAGGCTCCATCAACAATCCCATCCCACTCAACATTTTTATAACTGACATGAATGAAGATAAAAGACATATCATATTTTCTAATGATACAGCATTAGGCTAAATAACTCATGTGATACATAGACTACACTTTCCAGATAATCTCATGAAACGCAATTTAAAAGTTACTGAGTTGCCTTTATGTTTCAAGCACTAAAGATAGACTGACAAATAAGGACTCCTCTCATAGAGTAAATGTCTTCTGGAAATTCAGAATTTTATTTGGAATTATTTTCAAGGCAAACTGTTTTAATATTTTGCATAAACAAAAATGCCTATTGAAAGATATAATTCACCAACAACTGGTTTGCAATACACAGTCTAAATCAACAATATTTACTCAGTAATTTAAATCACTATTTAACTGTAAGTGAAAAATCACAGAAGAATTCCGATAAATGTGAAAGTACCATGGACATCTATCCTAGTTGGACCATATATGGCTAATTGTGAAAATGGATGGAAACTTATGTTGACCAAACTAGACAGTGGCCACAGGTTGGTGACCAGGAGGGGTCTAGATATCTTGCCCCAGGAATACTCAAGGAAATACATGTTTGTTGGATTAGAAACAAGAAAACTAGGAAAGAGGCAAAGTGTGTGCTGTGTATGTGAGTGCACACATGTGAACATATTTGTGATAGGAATTAAGAAGCAGGGTAGCTTTTATCAAACACTGAAGTTAGGTCATATCTTTCACCATAGTGGACTGTGGTGTTAATAGACAGACACAGTTTTCACTACAAGCACACTCTCCTTTCATTGTGTCTCCTAGTAATGAAAGCTTTTTTCCTGTGGGAAATCTATATCAGGCAGGCAGGGCTAAATAGTAAGCTTCCCCCACTCCAAGCAATATCCAGCTCCTATTTGAGGTGTCACATAACCTTAATCTGATCAGAGCTTCCACTGGATTTTCGCTAGTGTCATCAGGCAAAGCGCACTTTCATTTCCCTGAGAATCTCATCAAGGCACACATAAGACAGAAGCAAACCAGGATCATGTTTTCCATCCCTTTGACAGAGCACAACAGAGAAAAAAGAAGAGCTCAGAGATTTAAAGAGGTGAATTTCTGTGACATGGTTTGAATACCAGTATCCACCTTACATGATGTTAGACCAGTCACTGGATCTTTTCAACAAGTTTTTTGTTTAAGGTACTTTGAGAGGGTTTATACCCCCTCAAAAGAGGTTTATATTTATACTAAAGGGGTTTTTTTATATTTATACTAAAAAATCCTAACCATCATTTTCAACAATCATTAAGTATAAACTGTGTCTTCCTTACTCATTTTTATAACCCAGTGCCAAGCAGAGCCCTTATGATATAGTAAATACTCACTAAGTTCCATTCAGTTTGGTCGTTCAGTCATATCTGACTCTTTGCGACCCCATGAACGGTAGCAAGCCAGGCCTCCCTGTCCATCACCAACTCCCGGAATCCACCCAAACTCATGTCCATTGAGTCAGTGATGCCATCCAACCATTTCACCCTCTGTTGTCCTCTTCTCCTCCTGCCCTCAATCTTTCCCAGCATCAGGGTCTTTTCCAATGAGTCAGCTCTTTGCATCAGGTGGCCAAAGTATTGGAGTTTCAGCTTCAACATCAGTCCTTCCAATGAACACCCAGGACTGATCTCCTTTAGGATGGACTGATTGGATCTCCTTGCAGTCCAAGGGACTCTCAAGAGTCTTCTCCAACACCACAGTTCAAAAGCAGCAATTCTTCGGCACTCAGCTTTCTTTATAGTCCAACTCTCGCATCCATACATGACTACTGGAAAAATCATAGCCTAGACTAGACGTATCTTTGTTGACAAAGTAATGTCTCTACTTTTTAATATGCTGTCTAGATTAGTCATAACTTTCCCTCTAATCAGTAAGTGTCTTAATTTCATGGCTGCAATCTCCATCTGCAGTGATTTTGGAGCCCAGAAAAATAAAGTCAGCCACTGTTTCCACTGTTTCTCCATCTATTTGCCATGAAGTGATGGGACTGGATGCCATGATATTAGTTTTCTGAATGTTGAGATTTAAGCCAACTTTTTCACTCTCCTCTTTCACTTTCATCAAGAGGCTCTTTAGTTCTTCTCTTCACTTTCTGCCATAAGGGTGGTGTAATTGCTCATAAGTACTCAGTTATTGCTGTATTAAATTGAAGTGAACCAAAGCTTCAAGGAGGCTGATTTTGACTCAGTTAAGGGCTGTCATCCTAAAGACTGGCATTGCTATGGACTGAATTAGTCCCTCTAAAGTTCATATGTTGAAACCTAATCCCCAAGATGAAGCTATTAGGAGGTGAAAGTTTTAGGAAATGATTAGGTTATGAAGGTGGAGCCCTCCTAAAAGGGATTAGTGGCTTTATAAGAGACCCCAGACGCTCCTTTGCCCCTTCTACTATGTGAGTGCATAGCAGAAAGACAATAATCCATGAACCAGAACAGAGGTCCTCATCAGACACCAAATCTGTCTATACCTTGATCTTGGTCCAGACTCCATAACTATGCAAAATAAATATTTGTTGTTTAAGCCACCCAATCTGTGACAGTTACTTACAGCAGCCTGAACTGACTAAGACAGATATGGTTCAATATCAGTACCAAATCTACAACAGAAAGTATCACTAGAGGTATTCAAGCTGAGACTGTGACTTTGAAGACTGCTGAGGGTGGGTTTTGGGGGAGAGCATCTTTCAAGTTCAGAGTCTGTGATTATAGGTAAGGTGTACCTTCTTTCCACCACTGAAAATACCTCTTATGGTGTTTTTCTATCAGTTATCATTAAAATTAGCTTACATTTTGGACTTTTATTCATTTGCTTTACCCTTTAAGTTCTATGAAACAGTAATTACTGGAAAGGTTGGCCTAGGACAATCTGAAAGAAAACTGAAGCATCACTGAGAATAGCCAGTTAAGGTATCACTTCTGGTTACGATTCTGAATGATTATAGACAAGGTGATTTAGGCTTCCTGTCTATACATGTTCTGTTAAAGACATGGCATGTAAAACTGCTTAAAATAAAAGCAAGATCATAAGAATGTTTAGTTATGCTTGAAGACTATGTGAAGGAATGAATATATAAGAGGGAAAGCAAAAGATGGGAACATAATAACAATTGGAATTTGCATGCTTTCGGGTCTGCTCTGTCACTTCAGTCATATCCAACTCTGCGCCACTCCATGGACTGTAGCCCTCCAGGCTTCTCTGTCCAAGGGATTCTCCAGCAAGAATACTGAAGTAGGTTGCCATGCCCACTTCCAGGAGATCTTCCTGACTCAGAGATCGAACCTGTGTCTCCTGTGGCTCCTGCATTGCAGGTGGATTCTTTACCGCTGAGCCACTAGGGAAGCCCCAAAACTAGAATAATCAAGTACAAACTGTCAAAACCATCTTTTGAAAAAGAAACTTTAAATGGGTTAAATCTTAATTTTATTATCTTGACTATGCTCTCAAAATCCTATGTTGACTATTACATTTTTACCCTGGACATAAAAGTATAAACAAAAATCTGAAACAAAGCAAAGGTTAAAGATTAATTATAAAATATAAGCTATGAAGCATTTTTACTGTCAAGACTGAGACTTTGAGTAGTAACCAGAAAATGTGATCTTGTATATGTAGTTACCGCTACACAGACTTAATGGTTCTGCATGGAAAGCAGTATCAGAAATAACACTCATAGACAATTGTTCAAGTTCTTAATATGCTTAGCAGTTCCTTTATGTGTGATTTACACTTCCCTTATTGCCAGGAAGCTGCAGCAAACACTTTTTTTCCTGGTCTTTGGGGAATTGTTTTGTTGAAGTAGGTAATACCAACTCTGACAATGCCAACTCTAACACAATTTGGAAGGCATGCTTGCAGCTAAATCCTGCCGTCTTTTCTGCAGATCAAAGTTGACTCAGTATTTACTCAGATAAAATAATAGTCCTATGTCCTCACTGAAATGAGTGAATCACATGATATTTCAATAAATGCCATGAGACATCTATTCTGTTTTGTCCCTGATTATCATCTGGAATCCTGTGTGACATGCACAGGTCAGAGATACCAGGAGAGAAAGAAAAAGAGACAGTGATTCTAGGCGAGGGAAAAGATGAACGAGGGAAAGAGACATATTGCGGAGTATACGGATATGAGCATTTAGTTTCTCTAAGAAAATAACCCCCGAGTTCTAGAATGAAACTAGCATTGCCGTCATCTACTTTGCTATCCTGAAAAGGAAGACAAATGTGCTTACACAAAGGAAAAGAAAAAAGGATGCCCCAAGATTTAATTCTATATTCTGACAAAACTATTTTGTCACATCCCCTATACAATCATGCAAAACTAACATTCTAAATTACCTAAATAAAGGGAAAGCACAGATAAAAATTTAGGTAGCACATGGAACTCTGCTCAATGTTTTGTGGCAGTCTGGATGGAGCAGGGTTTGGGGAGAATGGATACATGTGTATGTAAGGCTGAGTCCCTTTGCTGTTCACCTGAAACTATTACATGGTTTGTTAATCATCTATACGCCCATACAAAATAAGAAGCTTCAAACATACATATATAGGACTGAAGACGTTATTTCTCTCTTTTGCAAAGCTGTCTTACTGTTATATTGTTCTTGTAATAAAAAATAAAAAGACCTTCAGCTACCTGCCAAGAAATGTTGCTTTCAACTACTATTTTCTTAGCACTGTGGCAAATTGGTGGGGTAACATATACATACAAAAATAACTCATGAGTCAAAATTCATTCCTGGGGGAAGTACTTTTAAAAGTATATAATTAACCTCAAACAAAGGCAAGTGAAGGACACCTTTCAAAGGAACCATTTCCACACTGTAGAATTAGTTCACTTTTCTTTCTTTTCCAAACACACAATGATTTCCTTTGATTCTCCTCCCACACAGTAATTCAAATATGAGGCTTTTTTAAATACTGAGATAAGATATTTCAAAGGTCATATTAATGTCTGAAAATGGTCCTTTAACACTTGACAAATATTTAGAGTTTTTGCATACAAATTCACTATTTTTCTAATTTTTGATTGTCAATATTCCATATAATTGAAACCTTAGAAGATCAGAGTAGATTAGAAAATTCTAAGCATGTTGCTATCTTGTCCTCAGCATCGTCAACCCTATGTAGGGACATAGCTAAGGGAAGATGTCAATAAAACTGAGACACAGTAAAAGACATTATCATTTGCCTATCCTTAAAATAAGGGCTAAACTCAGTGGGAAAAAATATGGCAAAGCAAAATTATAAATATTTCACTATGCATGCATGCATGCTAAGTTGCTTCAGTCATAGCCAACTCTTTGCTAATCTATGGACTATACTCCACCAGGCTCCTCTGCCCATGGGGATTCTCCAGGCAAGAATACTGGAATGGGTTGCCATGCCCTCCTCCAGGGGATCTTGCCGACCCAGGGATAGAACACACTGCCTTGGCAGGTAGATTTGTAGGGTTCTTTACCACTAGTGCCACCTGGGAAGCAAATATTTCATCATACAAAGAGTCAGATAAGTTGTCACAGTAAATGAGTCGACTTTTTAAGATGCAGGAGCACCATGTCCAGAAAAGGATCCTGAGATTATTCTGCCCTTAACTTGTTTCTTAGCACTGTCTACACAGCACATACAATGTCTACACAGTGAACGCCACTCCTACCAGGCTGTCTCCACATTGTCAACTTAGTTTCAGTATAAAGTAGCATAAATTTCTTTCTGAAATTGGCAAAGCATACCCTTAACAATTCCAGGCTATGTGTCAAAGACTAACTTGGGCCAATAGATAAACAGAAGATTGTCACATATGCAAGTGTGTTTTATCATAGATGCTTCAAGGTTATCATTTCTAAATCTGACCCCACAGTAGAATCACTCAGAGAACATTAAAAATGCAGATTCCAGGGCCCTGCTCCAGAATCAAGCTTTCTCAGGGCACCAGAGTTGGGGGAGATGGGGGTTGGAGGAGCATATGAGACTCTGTCATGTTCAAAACCACATGGCAAGCAAAAGGTAGACTAAAAGAACTCAAGTCTCTTAATACCAAAGATATTTGGTCTGCATAGTCAAAGCTATGGTTTTTCCAGTCATCATGTATGGATATGAGAGTTGGACCATAAAGAAGGCTGAGAGCTGAAGAACTGATGCTTTTGAACTATGATATTGGAGAAGGCTCTTGAGAGTCCTTTGGACTGCAAGGAGATCCAACCAGTCAATCCTAAAGGAAATCAGTCCTGAATATTCATTGGAAGGACAGATGCTAAAGCTGATGCTCCAGTGCTTTGGGCATCTGATGTGAAGAGCCGACTCATTAGAAAAGACCCTGATGCTGGGAAAGATTGAAGGCAGGAGGAGAAGGGGACAACAGAGGATGAGATGGTTAGATGGCATCCCTGACTCAAAGGACATGAGTTTGAGCAAGCTCCAAGGGATAGCGAAGGACAGGGAAGCCTGGTGTAACCCATGCAGTCTCAAAGGGCTGGACACAACTGAGTGACTGAACAACAACAATATCAAAGATATTTAGTCACCGTCTTCTCTGTACCACGTCACACGACTTTCCATCAAATTAACTGACCTACATGGTCTCTAGGTCCTCCTGCTTTTGTTGGAATTGCTTCCAATAGCAGTTAGCACAAAATCCAGCCTCTTCATCATGGCAGGGCATGCTTCACGGACACATGGCTCACATAGTCATATAGGGCCCACAGTTAATAGGACCTGCCCTTAGCTTAATGCTTCATTGTCTTTGTCTTGAAATCCTTCATAATTTCTGATAAAAGGGTCCCACATTTTTACTTTGCACCAGGCCCCACAGGTTGTGCAGCCAGTTGTGCCTAGTAGGGCCCCACGATCTGGTCCAACTCCACTGTCACCTCACCTCCCTGGACTCTTCTCTTCATTCTCTGGGCTCCAGCCACCCCTGGCTTCCTTTCTGTTTCTCGCACATGCTAAAAAAACAAGGTCAGGGCATAAGGCTTAGATTCAGAGATTACATGAGGTCTCATAAATACCTTAATTAGAAGTTTACCTCTCAGGCTCAGCTGGTAAAGAATCTGCCTACAATGTGGGAGACCTGGGTTTGATCCCCGGGATGGGAAGATACCCTGGAGAAGGGAAAGGCTACTCACTCCAGTATTCTGGCCTAGAGAATTCCATGGATTACACAGTCCATGAGGTTGCAAAGAGTCGGACACAAGAGCAACTTTCACTTTCACCTTTTAGGATCCTCTGACCAGCACCAAAACAATGGCAATGTGCTTAGTGGTGTTTGCAAAAAGAGAGATGGAAGAGCTCAAGAAGGGGACTTGGTTTTGCTTCCCATCCTGTCACATGGTCAGATGGAGACACAAGGCTGCTTGGTACTCCTGCCTTTCGATCCTTTGCTTGTAACAAAGAGGCGATGTTGAGCTGGTAAGTGAGCATTCAGGTTATCAGTGCTTCCAGGAAGGGCTGGAAGAGAGAATTGGAGAGGCTGCAGTGGGAACTAAGAAGATGAAATGAAACAGCCTCTCCTGCAGTCATATAGATTTTTAAATACATTGAAATGTATTTCTAACCCTCAATAACATAAGCTAATTAGGGAGAAACAGAGCCCAAATGTAGAAAATCTCAATTATGCTAAACTTCAAAAACTTAAGAGAATTGCACAAATGAAGCTGCTTAGGGGCTCTGCTTCAGTGAACCACAACAAAGAATATCTAAGTTTGAAAAGTCAGTTTCCTTGAGTGGATAAAAAAAACCTGACTATTTGGTATGCTATTAATTTGGTAAGCAAATTGATTACTTGTAAATTGCGTAAGAGTGACTACAGATTTCAAATCAGTGGATACTGAATTGTGTATACAATTTTTCTCCTCTCCTTAGCTCAAGATAATTCTAGAGCTAATGTTTTACTCAAACATCCACTACTACCTGGAAATATGAACTATGAAATCCCCAGGAGCACCAAGAGAAGCTTTAGAAACAAGTGCTTCAACTGGGCCCTGTGCCTCTCCATGACAACTTCCTCCAAAATTGCCCCACGTTAGGGCATGACAGAGAATCCACTTTAAATATCATTAATATTAAAATACTGCTGAGTGACTAAACCATCCTTGAAAGGCTTGGATCCCAAATGTTGACAAGGGAATTGAATTCAAGGACAAGCCTCCAGGAAAGGCAGAAAAGAGTAGCAGAAAGAGAGTCCTCTTTAAAGCTGACCTACTTGAATGCCAGCTCTGCCATTACCTCCCTGGTGAACACAGGAAAGATATTTCAACAGAGAGGTTTCATCTAGTGAATGAAGGAAAGACCCTGTCTTAAAGAGTGTTTGGGGGCACCCAATGGAAGAAAAAAAAAAAGATGGGAGAAGGTGGGAGAATTGCCTTAAACTATCATCATATAGTTTGTAATTCACACTGTAGTTATTTTTAAGCATTTTCACTAAAGAATACAGGTGCCAGAAGGGGATCTTGAGAGTCATTTCAAATGATGGTTTCATGTAGCAGATGAAAATCAGTCCTACCCAGCATCACGTTGATAGCTTTGGAATTGTATAGAGGTTCAGAACAAGTTACTCCAAGATGCAGAACTCTGGTATACAAATTCATATGTGCTGAAAACAATCAAGGCCCAAAAGACTCAGGAAGAACCTCTGAGCTTCCTCCTAAGCCTTAAAGAATTCCAAAATAGAGCATGTTCCAGGAAGGGAACACCTACCATGGATAACTATTGTACAATCAGCCTTCTGTATCTTGTATCATATAGCCAGCATCCTCAGACTCAACCTACCCAGACCGAATTTCTACATCTATTTATATAAAGTGTAGATTTTGGTGTCTATGGGGGTTCCTAGAAACAGTCAATGCCCGTGGATACTGAGGGTCAGCTGTGTAATATGAATTAGGTGTGACAGTGGAACCTAGCAGAACCTGTTTGATCAAAGTCCTCTCTATGTCCCAGTGTTTCTGGATGGCCTGTAAACATTTATTTGGTGGTAGTGATGGTGGTTTAGTTGCTAAGCCATGTCCAGCTCTTGTGATCCCATGGACTATAGCCTGCCAGGCTCTTCTATCCATGGGATTTCCCAGGCAGGAATACTGGAATGGGTTGCCATTTTGTTCATTTAGGGTATTTTCCTCCTATTAATCTATCTCATGTCATTTAAATTATTCAACCAGCCAAAAGAACTAAGAAGAAAAGAGGGAAATTTTCCTCTTCCCAACAATAGCAAGAGGACAAGAACCCAAGATTACCCTACTTGGGGCTCTTTCTGCCACTTCCTTCTTCACAGAGGGCCAGGTCCTAAGGATAAAGACTGCCTTAAGCAGCAAAGCTAAAAGGAAACCATCTTAGTCTAAAGTCTTGCATAGTCCAGTCCATCCTACTGGATAATAATAACTCTGAAAGCTCCGTTTGTTGAGCGTCTGCCAGCTTCCGGGCGTTGGGCTGGATGTCTTTCCTGGCCCACTCCCTTCACCCACTCACAGCAGCCCTGCTTTTACAAACAAGAACTTTGCCACTAGCATCAGTTAGGCCCTCAAGGTCACGAGCTGGTACCAGCCAGACCCTTGATTCAAACTGAAGTCTGCCATTGCTATGGACCCTGCTCTTTTCAAATAAGAGAGTGGAAGAGAAAGTGGAGAACCAAGAAGGAAATCATTTCTGCAGAAGATGACAGCAACCCCAACGGGCTCACAGAGCCCCGGGCGCTGCCAGCCCCCAATGCAGAGGTTACGTAACACCAGCCTGCGGGAGGCGTGCCTGGTGTGCGGCAGGCACGGACTGGCAGGAGGAGGCTGCTGCTGCCTGCGAATGGTTATCTTTTTAAAAATCCCCACGCTGCTCACTGCAGAGGAGAAAGCAATATCAAGATTTCAGAAACTGAACTGGAGATCAGCCAAGGGAAACTCAGTTTGCTGCAGAGGATTAGATAATAAAATGCTGTGTGCATTTGGGCCGGATATATGGGGTAAAGCAAGTGACACAGGGCAGCCTTCAGCCCCACACACTGTCTCCAGTAATTGGATAGTGGGGCTTACAGTTATTCCAAGTCCTTGATGGGGAATTTAAGAGAAATCTCCTGCAGGAAAAATAAAGAAAAAAAAAATGGTAAAAGACCCACAGATGTTTTCACCTTGGGCCCAGTTCTCTGTTTGGAAATGTTCTCCCAGTGGCAAACCTAACGTGGCATGAGCACTGTTCTATAGAAAACATTTGTCTAATCAGGATCCTGTTTTTTGTCCCATCTGTTTAACAGAATTGCTCATCACCTCAAAGTTAGCTGAAATCTGTTTGTTATCAACAAATTACATAAGAGCCTCGTAAATATTTTATAAAGCGAACTGCAAATATTTCCCTCTCTGTTCGAGGAATAGGTGATATTTACCCATAGCCTGCTTGGCCGCCTCCTGTAGGTGATCAAGAGGACATTTTCAGAGCTGCTGTGGCTCGTTGTGAAGGGCAGGGAAATTTCCAGCCTCCAGGACATTACTGTCTCTGCTAAGTCAAATGGTCCAATAAATCAGGAAGAGGTAGCTTCAAAATATCAGCTTAACACAGCAAAAGAAAACCCAAGAGGGAAATTTTCATTGCTGTCAGAGATTATGCAGTGGGGTCATAAGAATGCAGACTTGCATGCCAGGCAGATCTGAGTTTGAATCCTGGCTCTGTCATCTCCCTCTGCCTGGCCTTGTTACTTTTACCTCTTGCAATCCCAGCTCTCCAAACAGGGTTGTTATCATCTGGTAAGCAACTTGCTTAAAACAGTGTGGGCCACATAGTAATAACAGCCTCGCAGGACTCTAATACTTGGCACTTGTTAAGTAATCACTCAACACATTTTGCTTGCCTTCTTCCAACCTCTTCTCTTCTTTTCAACCTCCCGTCAAGTGTTTCCTGCATTAGGTAGAGAAACCATTTGACTTCTGAAGTGTCTTCCAGCTCTGAGGTTCCAGACAAGCACATGGGGCCGTGCTAGTTACTGGTCTTGTCATAGCAAGAGTGTATGACAGAAGTGTTTCCTGGAAATGACAGCCTGAAAGATGGGTCCCCCATTGTGTCTTTTCACCAGGTAGTATAGTGTCATTCTGCCTTTAATGCATGAATGGATGACTGCATGGATGGAAAAACATCCAACCTAGGATCTTGACTTTTAGTGAAGAGCTGTGTGGCTTGAATTTACCCTAAGGCAATGCCAAAGAATGCTCAAACTACCACACAATTGCATTCATCTCACACACTAGTAAAGTAATGCTCAAAATTCTCCAAACCAGGCTTGAGCAATACATGAACAGTGAACTTCCAGATGTTCAAGCTGGTTTTAGAAAAGGCAGAGGAACCAGAGATCAAATTGCCAACATCCACCGGATCATGGAAAAAGCAAGAGAGTTCCAGAAAAACATCTATTTCTGATTTACTGACTATGCCCAAGCCTTTGACTGTGTGGATCACAATAAACTGTGGAAAATTCTGGAAGAGATGGGCATACCAGACCACATGACCTGCCTCTTGAGAAACATATGCAGGTCAGGAAGCAATAGTTAGAATTGGACATGGAAAAACAGACTGGTTCCAAATAAGAAAAGGAGTACATCAAGGCTGTATATTGTCACCCTGCTTATTTAACTTCTGTGCAGAGTACATCATGAGAAACGCTGGGCTGGAATCACAAGCTGGAATCAAGATTGCCGGGAGAAATATCAGTCACGTCAGATATGCAGATGACACCACCCTTATGGCAGAAAGTGAAGAGGAGCTAAACAGCCTCTTGATGAAAGTGAAAGAGGAGAGTGAAAAAGTTGTCTTAAAGCTCCACATTCAGAAAATAAAGATCACGGCATCAGGTCCCATCACTGCATGGGAAATAGATGGGGAAACAGTGGAAACAGTGTCAGACTTTATTTTTGTGGGCTCCAAAATCATTGCAGATGGTGATTGCAGCCATGAAATTAGAAGACGCTTACTCCTTGGAAGGAAAGTTATGACCAACCTAGATAGCATATTCAAAAGCAGAGACATTACTTTGCCAACAAAGGTCCATCTAGTCAAGCCTATGTTTTTTCCAGTGGTTATGTATGGATGTGAGAGTTGGACTGTGAAGAAAGTTGAGAACCAAAGAATTGATGGTTTTGAACTGTAATGTTGGAGAAGACTCTTGAGAGTCCCTTGGACTGAAAGGAGATCCAACCAGTCCATTCTAAAGATCAGTCCTGGGTATTCTTTGGAAGGAATGATGCTAAAGCTGAAACTCCAGTACTTTGGCCACCTCATGCGAAGAGTTGACTCATTGGAAAAGACTCTGATGCTGGGAGGGATTGGGGGCAGGAGGAGAAGGGGACGACAGAGGATGAGATGGCTGGATGGCATCACTGACTCAATGGAAGTGAGTTTGAGTGAACTCCTGGAGTTGGTAATGGACAGGCCTGGGGTCGCAAAGAGTTGGACACGGCTGAGCGACTGGACTGAACTGAACTGAATCTGGATTTGTGTATCAGCCTTGAAAAGGCAGCATTGAGAGAGTAGAACCAAAAGAGGCAGGGGACACATCAATAGAGAAGGTGGGCCCACATTTTCAACTACTAAGGATTTCTCTGCCTGGACAAGGAACTAAACCCACAGTCCTTGAAAATCAGAAATACCTGGCCTCTCACCACTGAGCACCATTAGCACATAGTTCTCCTTACCATGCCCAGGCCAATGCTCTGCAAATCTGTTTTCCAAGGATGCCTTGGCAATTGTGACACTTTTTATCACCTATTTAAAACTGTTTTGCTGGGCTTTGGGGGTTCCCTGCAGTTTGGAGTGAGCTGAGAGGGGCCTGCATTCCTATTAAACGTTCCAGGTACAGAACAATCCTGAGAGGCCTCAGTTAAGGCCATGCAACTTCAAAACACCTACTCTCCATTCTCTGCCCACATAGAGGCCCCAAACTCCACACAGCCTTGCACCTGAAAATGGATATACCAGAGTATCTCATGTCCCACAGCCCAACCTGTCCACATGATAGTGAAGGCTCCTTGAAGGCCGGCACAGAGAACACAGCTCCCTCCTCTCAACTCTGTTTCCCCCACATAGAAGATCTGGCTGATTAATGTTCTGCTAGGGGCTTCCCTTGTGGCTCAGCTGGGAAAGAGTCCACCTGCAATGTGGGAGATCTGGGTTCAATCCCTGTTTTGGGGAGATCCCCTGGAGAAGAGAAAGGCTACTTACTCCAACGTTCTGGCCTGGAGAAGTCCATGGACTGTACAGTCCATGGGGTCGCAAAGAGTCAGACATGACTGAGAGACTTTCACACACACACAGGAGTGGATTCTTTCACTCTGAGTCAAGGACTCCTAACCCTGAGGGCCTAAGGGGGACTGAGGGGTGAGATCCAAGGCTGAGGGACTTTGGATACTCTTCCGCCCTTTGAAGATGCATGTGCTTGTGCAGGTAGAGGTCCACCAACCAGAGCAGAGGAGAATGGGGCCAGACCATTTGGCCCCCAAGAATTATTGTACATTCCCAGAGTCACGAAGCCTGTATTGTAGTCATGAGATCATCCTCTAGAGAATGCCCCATGTTAAAAAACACAAAGTTCCTTTCCTGGGGGTGAAACTCTGGACAAGCCCATCCCAGATGCCAACAATGACTGGCCTCTAATGACCTAGGGGACTGGTGCAAACATGGAAAGGTTGTGGATTCAGAACCATCCTCCGTTCCCATACGAAAGTGCACAGTGGGCCACAGACCCTCGAATACAATTTATTCATTGTCTTCCTCTTCTTAGGACAGAAGTAACTTCTGATATACAGACCATTAGCACAGAACTGTCTCTCAGTAGTCATTAACAACCTTGAGGACTTGCAAGGCCTCATACAAGTAACTATTTAGTAGGAAGTAGGAAGAACATCCCAAAGTCCTTCTTTCTGATGTTATTATTGCCAACTTTAAATTTTCTCTTTATTTTTTTTCCTAAAGGATTCTCCCTGGGCTTGAGGTTCTGACTAGATTTCCATGCTTTGGAAAGACCTGAGTTTTATCCAATAACTACCAGATGGCTGTCAATTACCTCCACTACCTCACTTTCCACCTCTAGCCTCATCTTTACCATGGAGCTTCCAGCAAACAAATTTATTAGAATGAACCTGCCTACAATGGGCCTTTCCAAAGGAAGCAGGCAGCCTGACCTAATGAAGTAAAAGCTGTTTTCTATAGCTCTTCGCTCTGAGATTTCTACATCTCTTGGGAACTTGATCTAGGCCTTTGGGGCCATGATCAAAGAAGGCCACATCGATCTCCTTTCCACACTGTCATTTGCCACTGGGTTATGCTCCCACAAATCAAAGCTCCTGGGAAGGTTTTCAAAGAAGGTCTTTATTTGAAAATCAAGTTGTTCCCTCCCTGCTTTGCTCAGCCCTTGGGAGCCAGAAGATTTTTATTTTCAGGTGAGAGGTAGGGCAGTTAATAGACTATATTCTTCCGAGTTTTAGAGGCAGCATTTATCCTTTGCCAAAAGTATGAGCTCCAATTGCCAATCTGCTCCATTTCCAGGGCACACATTGAACTCCTCAAAATCACTAGTTAAATCCTGTGGAATTATAATCCTTCCTACTGGCTCTGGGCCTGCCTATTTTCAATGAAGTCAGCATGCCTCAAATGCTGACTCTCCATGAAAGTTCTGCTATATGAATAGAGGGAAAATAGAAGGGAGAAATAGCCTTGCCTCGGAATTCAGATACCAGGATGTTAGTATCAGTTTTGACATTAATTGTTTGGACATTTATTCACATGAACCTATTTCTTCAGTTCTTTTTATGGCTGCACCATGAGCATTTACTGTTGTTCAGTCAACAAGTCGTCTGACTCTTTGCATCCCCAGCGACTGGAACATGTCAGGCCTCCCTGTCTTTCACCATCTCCTGGGAGTTTGCCCAAGTTTGTGTCCATTGAACTGATGATGCCATCCAACCGTCTCATCCTCTGTTGCCTTCTTCTCCTGTTTTCAATCTTTCCCAGCATTAGGGTTTTTTTCTTAGAAAAGACCGTGAAGCATGTAGGAATCTTAATTCCCTGGCCAGGGGATCAACCCATGTCCCCTGCATTGAAAGGCATAGTCTTAATCACTGGACTGCCAGGAAAGCCTCTCCTCAATTCTGTAATGAGGGTTTGGGAATGAATTTTCAGTGTCCCTTTCAGTCCCAAACTACATTAAGTTAGCCCACAGAGTCATCTTTCTGTGGGTTCCCAAAGTTTGTGCCTACTCATAAGCAAGAACTTAAGCCCCAGGTCTGAGGCAAGGGGAAGCAGCTAGTACAATGGAAGCTCAAGACCTAGGAAGGCAGAGAACAGAAGCCGGATATGCAGGACATTGTTTGCCAAAACATACCCTAGGAAATGGGCTTCCTAGATGGTTCAGTGGCAAAGAATCAGTCTGCCAATGCAAGAGATGCAGGAGACATGGGTTCAGTTCCAGGGATGGGAAGATCCCCTGGAGGAGGAAATGGCACCCCCACTCCAGTATTCTTGCCTGGAAAAATTCCCTGGACAGAGGAATCTGACAGGTTACAGTCCGTGGGATCACCAAGAGTCGGACACAGTTAGTCACTGAGTGCACACACACAAAACAACATATTCCAGGAAACACCATTGCCCTGGAAAAAATAAGTGTGGCTATCCTCAAAAGAAGCTCTGTAGTCAAATAGATTTGGGAAATATTATTAACAAATAGCCAAATGGCTTTCTTTACTGCAGGTCTTCTCACAGCAATTAATATGCTAACATGAGCTGTAGACCTCCCAGTGGTGAGTACAGCATGTATGCTATCTCCAAGCTATATTTTGAAGAAACCACTTTGGGAAATGTTCATCTAAGAGAAGCCACAACCACCAATAGAGCTGGTAGCAAACAGGGCAAGACATCCCTGGCGACAACACCTAGGGAAACTTAGATTGGCGTTGTAAATGAAATAGTAATGGCTATGGATTCCTCCTCGGAGAAGGCAATGGCACCCCACTCCAGTACTCTTGCCTGGAAAATCCCATGGACACAGGAGCCTGGAAGGCAGCAGTCCATTGGGTCGCAAAGAGTTGGACACGACTGAGCGACTTCACTTTCACTTTTTATTTTCATGCATTGGAGAAGGAAACAGCAACCCACTCCAATGTTCTTGCCTGGAGAATCCCAGGGATGAGGGAGCCTGGCGGGCTGCCATCTATGGGGTCGCACAGAGTCGGACACAACTGAAGCGACTTAGCAGCAGCAGCAGCATGGATTCCTCCTGCAGTAAAGACTTGAATATATAGGAACCCAGTTCTTTCGCTCAAGTTTTTATGAAGTGCTTCCTGTGGATTGTAGGCCTGTGCTGGGAAGAAGAGTATTTATAGGCGAGTGCATATGTGTTTGCATGTGCACACTGAGCACAGATAGAGAGCAGAGGAAGTATGGTCAAAGAGAAATACTTGATTGAAGGTCATGGCAACGTAAGACTGTGTATCAACAAGAGAGGACATAGACAGGAAAAGCTTTATGGAGAGCAAAGGCTCACAGTGTTGTACTAGAAATTCGATTAGTGTAGATAAGATGATAACCCGACACAACTGACACATAAGGTTTATCTCCAAAAGTTAAGAGCTGACAAATATTTCTTAGCACCAATAGTTAGAACAGAACAGGCTCTAGCTATGTATGTCTCTAGCCAATTGCATGGATGGCTGTTCCTCACTACCACCTTTAACATATAGTTCTTCCTGTTCTCCTCCAACTCTATGCTATCATTCCCACTCTGTGTCCTCTGATTTTCCTTGATTCATGTAAATCAATAACCATTTCATGCCCCAATTTGTGGCCAGTCTCTTAAGAGGTCCTAGAGAAAACTACCTCATTTATTTCATCACCCTTTTCCATTGTGGATTTCCACGTTTCATGTGAGCTCACTGTTTATAACATGCTCACAAGTAGTGTGCTCACGAACATTCACCCCACTGAAAGCTGAGTTGAGACCTCCAACACTTACTGGGAAAAGGATCTTGTTGACCATCCACATTCTCCATACCCGTCATTCCAAAGAGCCCCGACGTGGTCTCTTCGCATTGTATTTACCAGGGTATGTGAGCACTGAGACCATAACATGGAAAATGTCAATAGGCCAGAAGATGAATGTTTTGGTTGCTGACATAAGAAGAAACTGAGATGAAAGTTTAACTGCCTGACAAGGGCAACTGTATCCTTATTTTTCCTAACTGAGACTCTGTCAATTCCAGTAGGAGGAAATGAGATCTAGACTGCTGCAGCAGGAATAATTGGAAGGAGCACAAGAGAAGGAAAATGTGTGTAGAGCACTTTATATTTCCAAGTGTGGTTGCGTGCACTCTCCCATTCAAAATCCATGATAAACTTGTCTGAGTTTGAGTAAGCTCTGGGAGTTGGTGATGGACGGGGACGCCTGGCATGTTGCAGTCCATGGGGTCGCAGATAGTCGGACATGACTGAGCAACTGAACTGAACACTGCTAATTTCCTAAGTCAGGAAACCAAGCCAGAGACGAATGGGCTGCCAGTCAGACCTAGAATGAGCATGCTGCTCCTTACAGGGTGGAAAGTAGATCTCACAAGCTAGGAGCTAGGTCTTATGCCAAGTGTTCCCTCAAGGTAGACTCCAAAGTTAGAGGCAGTAACAGAGCTAGCAGCAGCCTGTGGGTACAGACCGGATCACTTCCTGGAGGCCACTTAAGAAAGGAGAGCAAATCTGAGCCTCATGTAAAAAACCACTTGTAACTCTCTGAACTCCCTCTAAGGAAATTCCTTTCCATGTGTATGCATTGAGCATCCTCTGTGTCAGGGCTCCAAAGATGAATAAGAGCTACCCCTTCCCAAAGAACTCATCATCCCGTACAGAAAGCATTCACACAAAGGGAAATTCACGAGAATTAGGAAAGTGTTCTCTCACTCGTGTCCGACTCTTTGCTATCCCATGGACTGTAGCCTGCCAGGTTTCTCTATCCATGGGGTTCTCCAGGCAAGAATACTGGAGTGGGTTGCCATTCCCTTCTCCAGGGGATCTTTCTGACCCAGGGATTCAACTTGTGCCTCCTGCCTTGCAGGCAGATTCTTTACCACTGAACCATCCGGGAAGTGTCCCTAGTGTTAGGAGGGCTGTACAAAATGCCTCAGGAGAAGCTGCACTCTGCCCTACTTGAGGACATCTGGAAATGGGTTCTAGAATAGCTGCTGACTGTGCTGAAGTCAGCCAGCTGGAGGGGACTGAAGCTGTTCTCCTGGTAGGGAGACCCTCCACCTTGGGCCTCCCCGTCAATCATTTCTGGAGCCTCTGTGCTAAATCTGCAGAAAGGTGTGACTGCCTCTTTCTTTCTATTAAACCTGTCACTGGAGTTTCTAGTAATTTGTCAAAATATAATGCACACATGAGAAGCCTGAGTAGGATGATAAATTGAGAAAGCTGAGCTCTGTGTGCTTTGAAAATAAAACCCAAATGAAAATACTTCGAACGCTGATGGGAAGTTTCATACTTCATTTTTATCTTTCTCTCAAAGCACACTTCACACTCCGCTGAACTAGTTCATACGTCTGGCTGAAAATCTTCCATTTTATGTGGTTTTGCTGGATGTTGTCATTTACCCCAGATGCTCCTACCTCTCAATAAAAAGCTTCATTTCTCATCCTATTGGAAATAAGAGCTCTCACTGGTGAAACCCAGACATGAAGAATTAAAGAGGAAAAATGCTATTTCTTCCAACTTTGGTTCTCCCTTTCTCTTCCATCTCCTTCCCTCTGTCTTTCTCAGTGCTTCTCTTTCTGTCTCTCTCCCTGTATCTGTCTTCCTTTCCTTCTTTTTCCTCCCATTTTTTGTCCTCTTATCTCTAATTCCCTTGTCTCTTTCTCCTCATCCTCCCTTTAAATACATGATACTACAATGAAAAAGAATGCTCTTCCTAAGTCAGCTTTTGAAGTCAAGTTGATTCCTATCTTCTTTCCATACTTACACACACACTTGCATACAAAATACACATTTGCATGAACATGCCGCCACATTCTTTGCATATTTGCTCTCTTTTCCTTCCTCTTTGCCATCCCAAATCCTTCTGTCCTTTCAAGCTCATATCCAGCTTCTGCAGGCAAGCCTCTCCAATCCTTCCACGTCACAGAGACTTCTCTCTCTTTAGAGTCCTGATAGCATTTATTTCTGCACCATCTATCATAGCATGAAATTAACCATTGTGTAGAATCCTCCTCTCATAATACTTTTATTCCAGAGAAGATGGGTACTTGTCCAGAGCTCAGATGCCTCCTGTACTGCCATCCCTTGCTCAGTGATCTAGAGTGGTTCCCTGGGGCCTGTAGGAGTGTTTCTCTAACTCTTCCAGCAGAGCACCAGACAGTGAAACAGATACACATACTCTTCATAACTCTGGGGTGGAACCCAACTTCCCCCTCTCACAAAATGTCTTTTCACAGCTCAACTTTAAAGTACAAGCAAATTCAATATTAAAACTTACAGTAAAGCTTTCTATAAATCTGTAGAGATGAACTCAAATGCATGAGGTATGAAAATATGGGAATATTTGAGATAAAAAGTCAAAAGCCTAATCCTTTCACAGAAGGGCAGCAGTAAGGAGAGGAAGCCATACTACAGAGACCACAGTGGGCCAAGAGTGGCCACATTAGTGCCCCAAATAGTATTGTTCTAGGGCCTTCTAGCACTTTCAGGATACAGACCAAATTCTCTAGCATGATATTCAGCACCATCTGTGACCTGGTCCGTCTCTGCTCTTCCAGTCTCATCTTTCATGTTGCATCTCTTGGGCCTCATGCCACTCCACACTAGCCATAAGGAAGTGCATGTGATGTCTTGCATAACCCTGGCATTCACACTTTATGATATTCTTTCCACGAATGTCCTCTCCTATCAACCCTTCACACAGGACACTCAGCTCCTAGCCACTTGGTGAGCACTTAACTTCAGGAAGGTATTTTGTGTTTGAGATGTGCCAAGCATTCACCCTTCAGTGTTTCTCCACCTTCTATGCCAATGCCTCTCCCATTGCATCACACACTTGTTAAAAAAGAATTGTTCAAGCCCCTCATCTGATAAGAAGCAGGCAGGACACAAAGCTGATGCATTGCAGTAATAATGACTTGTAAGTTTTGGTAAAATTGATTGTTATGCAAAAATATGGACAAATAAGAAATCAGCTTTTCATTGAATCTGAGCTTTCCCCATAGAACTAGAAAGGCATTTGATGTTTAAAAATAAACAAACAAAAAGCTTTGTTGGGGGAGGGAAATACAGAGATTCACTATGTCACCATTCATCTAAGATGCGTAATGCAAATTAGAGCAAGGGATGCTAGTCCTGGGAAACAGGCCAAAGGAGAGCAGACCTCCCTCCTGAGTGTCTCAGACAGCCCAGCAACTGGCTTTTGTTCTCTTGCTCTCTCCTTAGCTCCTCTCCCATTAAATATTAGAGAGAGAATGAAGAGCAAAACACGTGGTCCCAGGTACTCAGAAGCTTCCACGTGAGGTGAGTGGCTGAGTCATACACATATACATTTTCTATTTTGGTATAGTTGCTTTTCCGCGGCTTCCCTGGTAGCTCAGATGGTAAAGCATTTGCCTGCAATTTGGGAGACCTGGATTCCATCCCTTGGTCAGGAAGATTCCCTGGAGAAGGGAACGGCTACCGACTCCAGTATTCTTGCCTGGAGAATTCCGTGGACAGAGGAGGCTGGCGGGCTACAGTCCCTGAGGTTGCAAAGAGTCAGACACGACTGAATGGCTAACACATGCACACACATAGTTGCTCTACAATGTTGTATTGGTTTTTGTGGTGTAATGAAGTAAATCAGCTGTATGCATACATATATCCCCTCCCTCTTGGACATATATATTTTGAAAGCAGTGTGACCCCAAGAACTATAGTTTCTGAGGGAAGCAAAGAGCCCAGTGCTGGGGTGGGTGAAATCACCCTGGAAGAAGGGCGGAATACTTCAGAGATGGGAGCTGGTCTCAGAATTTTTCCAGGCTATTTTTTAACGCTTGTATATTCTGATGTTCAAAGCACACAGCCTGATTTCCACTAAGTGAAAGTGAAAGTCTCTCAGATGCATCCGACTCTTTGCAACCCCATGGCCTATACAGTCCATGGAATTCTCCAGGCCAGAATACTAAAGTAGGTAGACGTTCACTTCTGCAGGGCTTCTCTGGTAGCTAAGCTGGTAAAGAATGAGCCTGCAATGCAGGAGACCCTGGTTCAATTCCTGGGCTGGGATGATATGCTGGAGAAGAGATAGGCTACCCACTCCACTATTCTTGGGTTCCCTGGTGTGGCTCAGCCAATTTCCACAAAGTCCCTGTTTAAATGTCATGGATTGCCGTGGGATGGTCCTTTAGGATTGCTGGCCTTAGGGGATGGGACTTCCATGGGGGCCACTATCTTAATCTATACCCCCGTACAGTTGCACTCCCCAAGGAGGAAAAAGGCGGGCATTTCTTGAGTAGCCATCTAGTCCAGGCATTCATTTAGCATTTACAATGAGTTCTCCCAAAATCCTGTGAGGCAGACTCATTTATAATAGAACAGCCTCTGGGAAAACCTAGCTAAGCAGCTTGCCCAAGGTCATACAGCAGTTTAGAGGCATATCTAGCTTTAAACATAGATTTATTTTTATTTCAAAGCATGTGTTCCTTCTACAACATCAGGAACATCATGTCCACCTTTTGCGATCCCATGGATTGTAACCCACCAGGTTCCTCTGTCCATGGAATTCTCCAGGCAATACTGGAACAGGTAGCCATTCTCTTCTCCAGGGTATCTTAGAGATCCAGGTATTAAACCCAGGTATCCTGCATTACAGGCAGATTTTTTTTTTTTTAACCAGGAAAGCCCAGAAATATGTTGGTATAACATTTTTCCATGCTTTATTTTATTAAGATCCAAATGTCATTGAGCTTATAAATGTATATAACTGCTGCCTAAAATAAATATTGTATTAAAGATGCACATACCTCAAACTCTCTAAGTCTTAAAAAACATTTTCATCAACTTCTTCTGGGCTAAAGCTTTCCACAATTACATCACTGATGAACTTTACAACAGGTAAAACATGACTTATACAGCAGTATTTCTCATGATTCCTCCAAATCTTTTTTTTTTTTTTTTAAACTTAATGTTATCCCTGAAATGGTCTACCTTTCTGGGTAAAAGAATGCAGCAGAAGCACCTGCTTTAAGGTTGCTCATCGCTCAATCGTGTCCAGCTCTTTGCGAACCTGCCAGGCTCCTCTCCATGGGATTTTCCAGGCAAGAATACTGGAGTGGGTTGCCATGTCCCTTTAAGGGTAGGCATAATTAGATGTTAACCATGAATAGGATGTCTTACAATACCCATGTTGCTAAGGATTTTCTTTTGGATTTTAAAGGCAGCTAATTAAAGAGCTGAAAGCAATGCAATATTGCACACGTCAAACTTTATATGACGTTTAGTCCTTGGTTTTGGCCTCTCACTTATATTGATCGCTTTATGCATGAAGGAACTAGCTGGAGTTAAACAAACTTTTGAAACATGTAAATATTCACTGCAGCTCTGCTTTGACTCCAGAGTGCTCCCAGCGATGTGCAGCACTTCCTGACCTGTCCCTGGGCACAGCGCTGCACAAAAGCAGTTATTGAACAGGGAGCTCTGAAGCTCATTATGTAATTCTCCTTGGCAAGACTACCTCGGGACCTTCTACTTGGTCCTAACACCTTAGACAGCATATTAAAAAGCAGAGACATTAATTTACCAACAAAGGTCCATCTAGTCAAAGCTATGGTTTTTCCAGTAGTCATGTATGGATGAGACTTGGATGAGAGTGAGAGTTGGACTATAAAGCAAGCTGAGCACCAAAGAATGGATGCTTTTGAACTGTGTTGTTGGGGAAGACTCTTGAGAGTCCCTTGGACTGCAAGGAGATCAAACCAGTCCATCCTAAAGGAAATCAGTCCTGAATATTCATTGGAAGAACTGAAGCTGATGCTGAAACTGCAATACTTTGGCTGCCTGATGTGAAGAGCTGACTCACTGGGAAAGACTCTGATGCTGGGAAAGATTGAAGGCAGGAGGAGAAGGGGATGACAGAGGATGAGATGGTTGGATGGCATCACTGTCTCAGTGGACATGAGTTTGAGTAGGCTCCGGGAGTGGGTGATGGACGGGAAGCCTGGCATGCTGCACTCTGTGGGGTCACAAAGTCAGACACGACTGATTGACTGAACTGAACTGAACTGATTACCCTTCTTATGGATAATGGGTCTAAAGGGACTTATATACAGGGTCCTCATTGGTCTAACCTGGGCTCCCACGGGATGGTGGGATTAAACCAGGATCCAGATGAAGCTGCTAGAGCGAGGTGGGCTGTGGGACAGGACACAGGTGACATGAGCACTATGAAGTGTAATGGAGACTCACACAGGTGTTTTGAAGAGTCTAATCAAGGGGGACTTTAAGTTGATCTAGCAGCAGATGACTGCACCCCAATAACGGGCCCTGGGATACAATGGCCATGGAAGGAATTATGAGTGGGCAACAAGCCAAAGGGTTGCAGAAGGACAGAAGTACCAACCAGAAAACAAAAGCATAGAGGATGAGGTAAGATGGAGTTACGGAAGAGAAGGACCTCAGTTACCAGACTAAGGTACAAGTTATTAACAGAATAACCTGGGGGAGGGTCGCTTGATGTTGAGCTACTGATTTAACAAAGTGTGTCTACAAATATCTATGCTTTTCATTTATTTTATTTAAAATCCTCATACTACTTTCTATGCTTCAATTGCCATTTAAAATCCTCACAAACATTTATTTATAGCTATAACAACTCTTCAAGACAGATACTAGTATTATCTCTATTTTATTAGCTAGTTAACAGGCACAGAGAAGTGAAGAAACTTGCTCAAGATCACAAAGTTATAAATTATTATTTTAAATGTTACCCAGACATGGTGAGCCTTTTCATCTTGCAAACAAATGTTCATTTCAGCTCCACAAAAATTATGTATCTGATATATGGTTCATTGCTGTCTGCAGTCTATTACTCTGTTCATTTTTTCTTCAGAATGACTATTTTCCTTGAGTTGCATATTTTCTGATCCACATATTTGTTATCTCTCTATTCATGTCTTTATTTTGTCATTTTCTCTACATTTGAAGAAATTTTTTTCAAATTTACCTTTGATTTCATTTTTATATTCACATCTTTTTCCTTCCATTACAGATTTTTATTTCAATATTGCATTAATAAAAATTAATAAAGAATTTCTCAAATTCTTTTATTTCAACCATTTCCATTTTTATCTCTGCCTTCATTTCAATTTGGTCTCTCCTTATGACTTCCCTGTCCTTAGACTGAGAAAAGGCCATCTTACATTTTATTAAATGCATCTAAGTAAGGGTTTCTTAAATTGTCTTCTACTTTCTGGAGTAAAATTTGTTTTCTACGGTATCTTATTTTGAGTATTATAGATTCTTCTGCTTTCTTGGAGGTTTAGAGAAACAATAAACAAAATATCCTTCCAGCCACCATCCCCCATCACACACACACACACACTCATGCATTGCGCATAGTATACTTGGGTTTTGTCACTCAGATATACATTTGAAGTAAATATTTATGTGTATAAACTTGAGTCCAAATTCTGAGACCTAACACAATGCAGTGTAGCTCTGGTTGGTCTAAGATAAGACATTCTGTTCCTGGTGTCAGATTTCCTGGCAGTCCACAAAATCAGAACAGGCTGTAGCTCTTCTTTGAATCAATATAGTACTCAAACAGCTTCTCACTGCACAATATATTATACAAAAGAAATTCTAGGGGAAAGAGAAATATGTTACACACAAACATACACAAAAGAAAACCTGGCCCCAGGAAAAGGAAGCATCTGATAGATATGGTGTGCCTTGTGGCAAAAGACTTTAAAATTCCTTCTGGTTTATTTCATACTTGGAACAACAAATAAACAAAGCCACACTCCATCAGACCAATGATTAGGCCTTAGATGCATTCTACTTTTCATAGTCCCTAAGAGTTTAAAGTCAAATGAGTAAACACTACACTTGCTCCTTCAAAAGATTGATCCTGTTACTGTAGCAGATGGTATCACACTCAATATCAGAGCTGGCCTTAACAGTAAGAGAATTCATGCTGGCTGGTTCATCACATAAATATCTGTTCCATTTCTTCTTTTTGGCAATCAGGCATAGAAGATGTTTAGATTTTGACAATGAATCTTGTTGAATGATATATATAAAAAGATATCTTAGTATCAAGCCAGAGTTTTGGTCAGGTAATGACCTGGTAACAGAAGAAAATGTCTAGGAAGAGAACTTCATTGATCACATTGTGAACAATATTCTCTATTCTATCCTTGTCCTACTGGAATAGAAGCTTAAATGGTATAGAAATTCTTGGAGTGACATCTCCAAAACAAAAACCAATTCGGATGAAAAAACAAAAAATAAAAAAATAAAAGGTCCAGATGGCTTTTGTTATGCTCGCCATTGTAGATGAGGACGCTGTCCATAGGAGCCAGAGTGCATCTGTTCGCCATTTTATTCAATTACTTAATTAGAATAATGTTCTCTCCTTATCTGTCACTGTTTTAATAAAACAGAATATCAAAATAAAATTGCTATTCAGTATTCTCTAAGTAGAGTTTAAATGCATACGAGGACAGCATCATTCAATAGTTCACTGAATCTCAAATACACATCTCTCTCTCTCCGTCTGTGGAGTTAATTCTCCCATCAGATATGCAAAGCTTCTGTTTGAGCAGAGGAAGATTTGGGGCCAGTCGAACAGCTAATGTTATCCCCTCCAGCAGATCCATCACCGTGTGGTTGAGGAGAGAAAGTTGGCAGCATGGAACAGCATGATTAATCACATTGTTGTTTCTTTAACTCAGATAAATCCCTCTCATATGCTTTGTAAGTGTTGTCCACTTGGTAAAATAGGATATAAATGAGCAAGCTTTGGAATGGAAATCCCCTGGTAAGATGGCAGATATCCAGAAAAACATTGTCTACTTCTTTGCAGTTAAAACACTTTCCAGAAAGCATTCTGCATCTCCACGTTTACATGTATTTATAACGTTCTTCTGAGACAGAGTCTGTCCTCTTTAAACGTTAAAAACAATTATTTGGCAGAACAGCAAGAGTGATAAAATAGCAGGACCCCTCTAAATGTAAGGGGTTTCCTTGGTAACTCAGATGGTAAAGAATCTGCCTGCAATGAGGGAGACCCAGGTTTGATCCCTGGGTCAGGAAGATCTAGAGAAGGGAATGGCAACTTACTCCAGTGTCTTTGCATGGAAAATTCCATGGACAGAGGAGCATGGCAGTCTAGGGTCCACAGGGTCACAAAGAGTCAGACACAACTAAGCAACTTTTACTTTCTGAATGCAAAAGTATAATTGCTACATCTTCCCTTTGTTGTGGGTGGGCTATGAGCTCAGGATCTTGTAGACCTATAGATTCATAGCCCTGAAAGAGACCCCAAAGGCCATCTAGCCCACATGCAAACTCCCTGGGATGCTTTTTTAAAATACTGATATTTTAACCCCACCTCATACTATTAAATCCAAACCTTTCAGGAAGAAACTAGGTATTGGTATTCTTCAGATGCTCCCCAGAGATTCTAATGTGTAAGCAGGATTGAGAACCACTGGCCTCTGGCCAAGAGAGGCAAAAGAGGAATCAGAGGGAATTAAGATCATCCTGCTGAAGAAACACCATCATAGGGGATGTAGATGGCATATAAGTGTGGCAGAAATCTCTCCCTATCCAAGCTGAATGCAAGCTACACACATTAAAAAGGAATAATGATGACACAGTTGAAAGCAACAACAACAACAAAAGGCCACTTCAGTGTTATTTAGAAGTGCATAGAAGGCAATTTAAAGTCTCTCTGTTTCAGTTAGGAGCTGTTGATGAGAAAGTTGCTATCAGGTCCCAAAGCAGCATAAAAATGCATGTGTGCCTTTGATAGAATTAAAAGTTGTAATTTAGTAAAAGTCAAAACCAAACCAAACAAAAACACTAAATATCACCTAAATTATTTTAATTCTTAACCCTTTATCTGATTTGTATATTTCCTTTATATTATAACCATTTGAAATTAGTAAATAGTTAATTCTATGACTTCAAAGGATATTTCTTTTGGTGGAGAAAGCCTGAGTGGGTATTAAAGAAGCTGGGGGGTGGTGAGCATTGGGATTTCAGGAACATAGGGTGGAAAAGGAAGCAATGTTAAGAATTCATTGTTTTTTTCTTTTACTAAATTCAAGAGAAAATAGTCACGATGTCAGGGCTGAAATTTTGTTTTGTGCCCATGAGCATACATTTCACAAACGATCTTTCTCCTAGAACAAATGCAAGTCCATTAATTGCCCTTGTAAAGGCTCCCAACTACTGCCTAGAGACCTTCAGAAGCTGAGCAGAAAGAGATCAAGGGTGCCCATGAATCCAAGTGGCCTAGAAATTTAAGATCCACGTCTCAGACTTCCTCAAAGCCTTCTGACGGGCTGCTGCCACCTGTAAACTCCTACCTTCGGTTCAGTTCAGCTCAGTCGCTCAGTCGTATCTGATTCTTTGTGACCCCATTGACTGAAGCATGCCAGGCCTCCCTGTTTGTCACCAACTCCCAGAGTTTATTCAAACTCACGTCCATTGAGTCAGTGATGTCATCCAGCCATCTCATCCTCTGGCGTCCACTTCTCCTCCTGCCTTCAATCTTTCCCAGCATCAGGGTCTTTTCAAATGAGTTGATTCTGTGCATCAGGTGGCCAAAGTATTGGAGTTTCAGCTTCAGCATCAGTCCTTCCAATGAATATTCAGGACTGATTTCCTTTAGGATGGATTGGTTGGATCTCTCAAGAGTCTTCTCTAACACAACAGCTCAAAAGCATCAATTCTTAGGTGCTCAGCTTTCTTTATGGTCCAACTCTCACATCCATACATGACTACTGGTAAAACCATAGCCTTGACTAGACAGACCTTTGTTGGCAAAGTAATGTCTCTACTTCTCAATATGCTGTCTAGGTTGGTCATAACTTTTCTTCCAAGGAGTAAGCATCTTTTAATTTCATGGCTGCAGTCACCATCTGCAGTGATTTTGGAGCCCCCAAAATAGAGTCTGACACTGTTTCCACTGTTTCCCCATCTATTTCCCATGAAGTGATGGGACCAGATGCCATGATCTTCGTTTTCTGAATGTTGAGTTTTAAGCCAACTTTTTCACTCTCCTCTTTCACTTTCATCAAGAGGATCTTGAGTTCTTCTTCACTTTCTGCAATAAGGGTTGTGTTATCTGCATATCTGAGGTTATTGATGTTTCTCTCAGCAATCTTGATTCCAGCTGTGCTTCTTCCAGCCTGACATTTCATATGATGTACTCTGCATAAATAAGCAGGGTGACAATATACAGCTTTGATGTACTCCTTTCCTGATTTTGAACCAGTCTGTGGTTCCATGTCCAGTTTTAACTGTTGCTTCTTGACTTGCATACAGATTTCTCAGGAGGCAGGTCAGATGATCTGGTATTTCCATCTCTTTAAGGATTTTCCAGTTTGTTGTGATCCACACAGTCAAAGGCTTTGGTGTAGTCAATAAAGCAGAAGTAGCTGTTTTTCTGGAACTCTCTTGCTTTATCGATGATCCAGTGGGTGCTAGCTATTTGATCTCTGACTCCTCTGCCTTTTCTAAATCCAGCTAGAACACCTGGAAGTTCACAGTTCACATACTGTTGAAGCCTGGCTTGGAGAATTTTGAGCATTACTTTATTATCATGTGAGGTGAGTGCAAATGTGTAGTAGTTTGAACACTCTTTGGCATTACCTTTCTTTGGGACTGGAATAAAAACTGGCCTTTTCCAGTCCTGTGGCCACTGCTGAGTTTTCCAGATTGGCTGGCATATTGAGTGCAGCACTTTCACAGAATCATTTTTAGGATTCGAAATAGCTCAGCTGGAAACTCCTCCCTACTGGGCTCCAAGGAGGGAACTCTGCCATCTGTTCATCTGTACAATGTGGGACCAACAACAATCTGTATTTCAGTTTGACCACTTAGTCTTCTGCATAGGTTTACCTGTGTGTGTGTGTTTGTACAAAATCTAATTGGGCTTTATTTGATTTTGATGAATAACTGATTTGTGGTTTCATCTTAGAACTAATGATACCAGACAATTCCCAAAGAATCTGGCTTCTAAAATTCACAGTCAACTTCATGGGAATTTAACCCAAACATAAATGTTATAAATACAAGATTGATCTGAGAAAGACTACATCAGTCATGTTTCTATCTAAGCCTCTTGATGAAAGTGAAAGAGGAGAGTGAAAAAGTTGGCTTAAAGCTCAACATTCAGAAAATGAAGATCATGGCATCAGGTCCCATCACTTCATGGGAAATAGATGGGGAAACAGTGGAAACAGTGTCAGACTCTATTTGGGGGCTCCAAAATCACTGTAGATGGTGACTGCAGCCATGAAATTAAAAGACACTTACTCCTTAGAAGAAAAGTTATGACCAACCTAGATGGCATATTCAAAAGCAGAGACATTACTTTGCCGACTAAGGTCCATCTAGTCAAGGCTATGGTTTTTCCAGTGGTCATGTATGGATGTGAGAATTGGACTGTGAAGAAGGCTGAGCACCAAAGAATTGTTGCTTTTGAACTGTGGTGTTGGATAAGACTCTTGAGAGTCCCTTGGACTGCAAGGAGATCCAACCAGTCCATTCTGAAGGAGATCAACCCTGGGATTTCTTTGGAAGGAATGATGCTAAAGCTGAAACTCCAGTACTTTGGCCACCTCATGAGAAGTTGACTCATTGGAAAAGACTTTGATGCTGGGAGGTATTGGGGGCAGGAGGAGAAGGGGATGACAGAGGATGAGATGGCTGGATGGCATACGGACTCAATGGACACGAGTCTGAGTGAACGCCGAGAGATGGTGATGGACAGGGAGGCCTGGCGTGCTGTGATTCATGGGGTCGCAAAGAGTCGGACATGAGTGAGTGACTGAACTGAACTGAACTTGACATAGACATGTTTTCTATTGAGGATAGCAATGTATCCACTGTAACAGTGAAAATTATTTTGCTTTAAGCATGGCTCAAACTCTGTTGATATCCCTCCTCCTTGGTGACTCACATAAGACAGTTCAAAGGCCCTAAGCAGAACAGGACCTATCATGCCAAGGTATCTCTAACTAGAACTTTCCAGGCCACAACCCTTGACTCACAGAACAAGTGTTATGCCAGGTCTTATGCAGACCTGGTGACTCACTGAAGTGGCATTGGCTCCTGACCCAGAGGCTGAACTCCCCTGGCTGGCCAGCTAGCCTTGAGGTGATAGATACTGACCAATCAGAACAACAACCTCCTGCCCTTGGATTAGCAATTCCAGAGAGGATTGGCCAGACAGAAGCAAACTAAGCATGAAGCACTCCCATACAAAGAAGTTTAGATTCCACAAAGACAGAACTGGGTCTCAGAGCTCACCTGGCCCCTAAATAGCCTCCCAGCCCCAGAACTACTCTACCGCATCCCATTCCAAACCACCTTTTTCTACACAGCCTAGAAAATATTTATTCCATGTAATTGTAGGTCTCAAGCAATGCAACGAATTCTGGACTTTGAATTGTGCAAAACTAGGATTAGAGTTCTAGTTCTGTCACTTACAAGATAAGTATCTTCCATCCACTTGTTTCATTTTTTAAATGTGATTTCCTAACTTGTAAAAGGGAAGAAATGTCAATTACCTGGTCCCAATGTTAAAAAGTTAATATGAAAAAATTTTTCTATGAAACTTAGAGCAATGTCTTGCACACGGTGAGTCAATAAAGATTAGATTTCGTTTTATTGTGATGATTAAATAACAATTAAGAGACAGTTTCAGGCACACAATAGACGCTTGTTTTGTTGTTCAGTCACTAAGTCACGTCCGCCTCTTTGTGACCCCATGGACTGCAGCACTCCAGGCTTTCTTGTCCATCACCACTCCCAGAGCCTACTCAAACTCATGTCCATCACATCAGTGATGCCATCCAGCCATCTCATCCTCTGTTGTCTCCTTCTCCTCCTGCCTTCAATCTTTCCCAGCATCAGGGTCTTTTCTAATGAGCTGGTTCTTCACCTCAGGTGTCCAGAGTATTGAAGCTTCAGCTTCAGCATCAGTCCTTACAAAGAATATTCAGGACTGATTTCCTTAAGATTGACTGGTTGAATCTCCTTGCAGTCCGAGAGACTCTCAAGAGTCTTCATCACCACAGTTCAAAAGCGTCAATTATCGGCACTCAGCCTTCTTTATGGTCCAACTTTCACATCCATACATGGCTACTGGAAAAACCATAGCTTTGACTATACGGACTCTTGTCGGCAAAGTGATATCTCTGCTTTTTAAAACACTGTTTAGGTTTGACATAGCTTTTCTTCCTAGGAGTAAGAGTCTTTTAATTTCATGGCTTCAGTCACTATCCACAGTGACTTTGAAGCCCAAGAAAATGAAATCTGACACTGTTTCCACATATTCCCCATCAATTTGCCATGAAGTGATAGGACTCTATGTCATGATCTTAGTTTCTTGTCTTGCACATGAGAAGTCAATAAATGTTAGATATTGTTTTATTGTGATGATTAAATAAGAATTAAGAAACAGTTTCAGGCACACAGTAGCCACTAATTAATGATAATTATTAAAATAGTCTCTACAATTAGAAGACAAACTTTAAAGCAACATTTTTATCACTAGCAAAGGATTATTTGTTACTCATGTTTTCTCCTTATCAAGTGGAAGGAAGGGAGGTGGGTTGCTAAGAAGCCTACAGCCCAGTATTCTGCTGGCAGGTATGGTGAGACACCCCCCTAAGAAAGAGGCCAACATGCCCTGCCTCATCCTCTCACTGAGAATTCCTATTGCTTCCATTACCATTTCTTCCTGCTAGAAGAATAAGTGTTATTGATATGGAAAATTTTAATTTAAATCTGATCTAATTGAAATAGGAATACCTATTTTCAGCAAGACTCCCCAGCCAACTGAGTTAAAGGATGCTAACAAATAGGGGAGGAGATCCCTAGAGAAAGAATGTCATGAAAATTTGGCTTTCTGCTCTGAATCTCTTACACAAAGAGAGCTGGCAAAGGAGACTGGAGGAGGGTGGGTGAGTGAGCTAAGACATGAGGCAGAGGAGTCTACGGTCCCTTCTCACAGAGCACTTCTGCAGTGTCTGTGGATGCTGTCCAAGCTGAGAAGAAGGGCTAGCAGATTGGGAATGTTGGCCAAAGGATGAAGAACAGGAAGGAGCTGAGGCTTGGAGTAGGACAGAGCAAGCACAGGAGAAGGAGAAAAGTAAACATTTTTAATGTTTATGTAAATGTAAACAGTAAACATTGACAGACTTGTTTCATTTGTGAAATCTGTAACCTCTTTATACTTTGAGCAAGCTGCTTGTTTAAGTTTATATGTCTGAACTTTGCTAAGATGTTTACTGACGATTGAGGTTAAAAAAACAAACAAACAAACAGAGAACCAGAACCAGGTATCTTACAAAGTACAATGAGATGTGCTACCAGATATCAATTACCCTTGCCTACCTGACTGACTCATTGGAAAAGACCCTGATGCTGGGAAAGGTCGAAGGCAGGAGGAGAAGGAGACGATAGAGGATGAGATGGGTAGATGGTATCACTGACTAAATGGACATGGCTTTGAACAAACTCTGGAAGACAGTGAAGGAAAGGGAAGCCTGGCATGCCGCAGTCCATGGGGTCTCAAAGAATCAGACATGACTTAGCACCTGAACAACAACAATGAGAACAATGCGAGGGGAGTAAGTTGATCACGATTTAACATAGTCTGTGTTTACAGACTGGTTGGTTCACACTGTTAGCAATCTTTAAGAATAGTGGCTATTGTTAAATCAGTCTGGATTGTTTTCTCTGTTATCATAGCCCCTTAACAAGGACAGAAATATTAAAGCAGTATTTTATGAGCTGTGTTCCACAATGAAGTCGTTCTGAAATATTAGTGGGGACTACAAGAAAAAGCATTCTCTTTGTCAAAAAAGTTTATGAGATCACAGTATGCATAGGGATATTAAGTGCTTTAAAATTCTACAGTGAAAAAACCCCTACTATTCTTGGTTTAACTCAGCATTTCCCAGGTTTCGTCAATGAAATCACCCTATTTTCATGGAGCGCTTCTTTAAGGTAATGCACAATAGGATCCACATAACATTGGTCTAAAAAGTACTGCCTTCAAGTGTTTTCTTACCAAACTATCTGGTCCTATGAAGTGAAAAGTGAAAGTGAAATTGCTCAGTCATGTATGATTCTTTGCGACCCTATGGACTGTAGCCTACCAGGCTCCTCCAGCCATGGGATTTTCCAGGCAAGAACACTGGAGTGGGTTGCCATTTCCTTCTCCAGGGGATCTTCCCAACCCAGGGTTTTGTCTCCTGTGTTGTAAGCAGATGCTTTACCACCTGAGCCACCAGGGAAGTCGTTCTGGTCCTATAAACCACTCAATTAAAAACTATATATATATACCCTCTTTAACATTCCTGACTAAAGGATTTTCAGTTCAGAATCAGCTTGGTCATGTCTCATGAGTAGAAAAACTTTACCTAAGAGGACATCTACTTCCATATCTGAAGAATGACTGGTGACAAGCACATGGAAATTATAGTTGGAAGACTTGGACTCAAACTCTTTCTATGTGAAATAGCCATGATGACATTACCCACATAACACTGTATAAAGTTTTATAGTTTCTCATCTTTTTCGATATTCTACTCATAGCCAAGAGTTGCTTCTTGTAACTTATTTCTGTTCTTTTTATCTTGTCTTCTAGAGACAACAAAATTGAGTGAAAATTGTCCCAGTTTCACACAACATTCTGTCAGTTATACCACAATACATTGAACTATTTAAAATTCCCTTTTCTGAGATATGCTCAGTTATTTAACCACAGTTTGTAAAATAAGAAAACATAGTATCAACTTTCTTCAAAATCATGGGATTTTTTTTTTTTTTCTCTACAGATACAGTTGGTTAAGGCTCTTCCTAATATTTTTTATCAGGAACTGAACCTAAATATTTTATTCATTCATTCAACCAATAAGACATCAAGCATATATAATGTGGTTGTGGCATTCAGGTTTGAGCTCACCCTAGCAGAAAAAGTATCACTCCCACCATGGGCCAATTAATAAAGCTAAGTTTGGGTTCATGTATATAAACAGTCTTGGGCTACTTAGGGCTCAATTGGTCAATTAAAAGCAAGGTCTTTTTGTCAGAAGTGCTACCAAGCTGTGTCTCTGGCGTGTTCAGTTGACTAAACCTAAAAGCAGTACTTCACATTCCACCTTTTAAAGGTCAATCTTGCTGGTTTCAAACCACCATCCTGGCCTCTTGTGTTCCTCTTTCATTCCAGTATGAAGATTTGTGTCATCTGCAAGGTTGATGAGCCTATCTATCTCTTACACAGCCTCATCTAAGTCTCAACTAAAAATGCTGATCAGAGACTCATCAGCAAAGTCAAGCCTCTAGAAACAGCAGTGCCATTAACTTTGAAACCAGATCATAGTGGAGAAGTTATACTGTTTGCCACACACAGGGAGAAGGGAAATTGCAAATCACTGCCAATAATCCATTCTTCCTGAAACAAATAGAAATGGCCTTTCAAAAAATCCCCAAAAATGAAGTTAAATAAATTTTAATTATTTTTCTTTCAATAGTAGGCAAAAGAATGCTGGAGATATTGCTTGTATATATTCCTATGAACTTCTGCTGTGAATGTCAAACAAAATAAGCAGTCATCTGCACAGTCTTATCTGAAAAGGAGCAAAAGACTTTCTATTTTATTTGTTGTATTCATTCATTCAATCAATCAATAAGATATCAAGCATATATAATGTGCTTGTTGTATAATTCAGGAAATGAAGTAAACACAGGATTTTAAAGATAAGAAAGCATATCTCTGCACTTGGGAGTTTAACCACAAAAAAGAGAGTAAGTGAAAGTGAAATTCACTCAGTTGTGTCCGACTCTTCGTGACCTCATGGACTGTATAGCCCATGGAACTCCCCCTTGGAATTCTCCAGGATGGAATACTGGAGTGGGTAGCCATTCCCTTCTCCAGGGAATCTTCCAAATTCAGGAATCGAACCCAGGCGTCCCGCATTGCAGGAAGATTCTTTACCTGTTGAGCCCCCAGGAAAGCCCAGAAATACTGGAGTAAGTAGCCTGTGCATTCCAGTGGGTCTTCCCAACCCAGGAATTGAACCAGGGTCTCTTGCACTGCAGGATTCTTTACCAGTTGAGCGACCAGGAAAGCCCATAAAATGGGGTAACAAGAACTCAAATGAGTGAAAGAAAGTGTTGAAGAGCTTTACCACCTATTCAGAGTTTAATACAGTAATGAAATTGAAAGAAAAGTGAAAGTGTTAGTCACTCACTTAAGTTCAACTCTTTGCAACCCCATGGACTGTAGCCTGCCAGGCTCCTCTGTCATGGGGATTCTCCAGGCGAGAATACTGGAGTGGGTAGCCATTTCCTTCTCCTGGAGATCTTCCCAACCAAGGGATCAAACCTGAGTCTCCTGCATTGCAGGCAGAATCTTTACCATCTGAGCGACCAGGGAAGTGGTTACAATAATACATAGTGTATCTATCTCTAAATATATTTTTACATCTACATATATCTCAATATAACAACACTGAAAAAGATTATATAAGTTTCAGTTTAAAATCTCAACTGATGATCTCTGCAGAAATGAAAATAACATGATATTTTATATAATAAAACTATACAATGTTTTCTCACACAAGTTCACAAGTACATGGTAGAAGAATACTGAGGTGTAGGTCATCCACCACCAGAGACTGCACACTGAACTAATAATTTATCATATTTCAACTTCTTGAATAACAAAGCTCAAAACAAGGATTAATTCTCAGTGATGATAAGAATCTTAGAAACCTCTCATGTACTGATAGTGTGAATTCAAATGACATGGTTTTTGAAAGACAGTATCCATATGAATCATAATGTAATATGTGCATGCCTAACCTATAAAATACTCAAAAAGGGTGCAAAGGTAGTTGTGCCACTGATGGTCAGTGTAGCATTATTTACAATAAAAGAATGACTAAATAAATGTTGGTGTAGCCATATTATGTAATCATTTAAAAAGACAAGAAAAGGCAAAACTATAGGTACGGAAAGCAGACTAGTGTTGCCTGGGGCTGGGATGGCCATGGGCATTGACCGCAAGTGGACAAAGGGAGCTTTTCAGGGTAATGGAAATGTCTGAAAACTGAAGTACAGTGATGGTTGTACAACTGAAAAAATGGGCTGAAATCCAATCAAGCTATACACAAAGTCTGCAAGATTAGACACTACATTATCAACAGAAGTTATCACCAGGGATGGACATAATGAGGGACTTCACCATAAACACTTTATATTAATTATATATTGCTAAGCATTATCAATGTGACTTACCTTTGTAATCAGAAAAAAAGTTAAGTAGTCTCTATCTTAATCTCTATCTTAAATCATAAACAGGATTATATAGAATTATGAAAATACACTTTCCCAATAACAAAATAAAGATTCCTATTTATACCACTATTTTTTAAGATTAATTAATTTATTTTAATTGGAGGATAATTAATTTACAATATTGTGGTGGTTTATGCCATACATCTACACAGATCAACCACCACTATTTTTTAACAAACAATGCCCAAATATTCAAAAGATTAAGATATGATCATTGTTACTGATGACGAGTTGATTGCTTACTTGAAAAACCAAACAGAATCAATTATTTTATTCCAATCTCAAAGAAAGGAAATGCCAAAGAATGCTCAAACTACGGCAAAATTGCACTCATTTCACATGCTAATAAAGTAATGTTCAAAGTCCTCCAAGCCAGGCTTCAGCAATAAGTGAACCGTGAACTTCCAGATGTTCAAGCTGGTTTTAGAAAAGGCAGAGGAACCAGAAATCAAATTACTAACATCTGCTGGATCATCAAAAAAGCAAGAGAGTTCCAGAAAAACATCTAATTCTGCTTTATTGACTATGCCAAATCCTTTGACTGTGTGGATCCCAACAAACTGTGAAAAATTCTGAAAGAGATGGGAATACCAGACCACCTGACCTGCCTCCTGAGAAATCTGTATGCAGGTCAGGAAGCAAGGTAGAACTGGACATGGAACAACAGACTGGATCCAAAAGGAAAAGGAGTACGTCAAGGCTGTATATTGTCACCCTGCTTATTTAACTTCTGTGCATAGTACATCATGAGAAACGCTGTGCTGGAAGAAGCACAAGCTGGAATCCAGATTGCCGGGAGAAATATCAGTCACCTCAGATATGCAGAAGACACCACCCTTATGGCAGAAAGTGAAGAGGAACTAAACAGCCTCTTGATGAAAGTGAAAGTGGAGAATGAAAAAGTTGGCTTAAAGCTCAACATTCAGAGAACTAAGATCATGGCATCCAGTCCCATCACTTCAAGGCAAATAGATGGGGAAACAGTGGAAACAGTGTCAGACTTTACTTTTCTGGGTTCCAAAATCACTGTAGATGGTGACTATAGCCATGAAATTAAAAGATGCTTACTCTTTAGAAGGAAAGTGATGACCAACCTAGACAGCATATTAAAAAGCAGAGACACTATTGCTTTAAACAACAATGCCCATCTAGTCAAGGCTATGGTTTTTCCAGTGGTCATGTATGGATGTGAGAGTTGTACTATAAAGAAAGCTGAGCACCGAAGAATTGATGCTTTTGAACTGTGATGTTGGAGAAGACTTTTGAAAGTCCTTTGAACTGCAAGGAGATCCAACCAGTCCATCCTAAAGGAGATTAATTCTAGGTGTTTATTGGAAGGACTGATGTTGAAGCTGAAACTCCAATACTTTGGCCACCTCATGCGAACAGCTAACTCATTTGAAAAGACCTTGATGCTGGGAAAGATTGAGAGCAGGCGGAGAAGGGGACAACAGAGGATGAGATGGTTGGATGGCATCACTGACTCAATGGACAAGAGTTTTGATGGACTCCGGTAGTTGGTGATGTACAGTGAAGCCTGGCATGCTGTGGTTCATGGAGTCTCAAAGAGTGGGACACGACTGAGCAACTGAACTGAACTGAAAGGACCATAGAATTTTTAAAAGCTAACATAGAGAGTTATGGGGAAATGTTCAGAAATCGGTGTTTTCCTATCTATTTATATTAATAATAATAAAAAGAAAATACATCAAAAAGAACCTAAGAAATACTCTAGATTAATTCAATAAGAAATGTATAATAGCTTCTATAAAGGGAACCACAGATTTCCTAGAGGTTAACCAAAGAAATATAGAGTAAATACTATTTTTCCTAGATCAGAATATTTTGAGTCAGTTATCTATAAATGACTTTATATATGAATGTAATTTTATTAAAATACACCTGTTTATATCTGTAAATTTAAATACAATTTAAAGAGTAGCTGCATAAAAATAAAGACTTTTCTAACATCATAACAATTGAGTGTAATTATGAATTTAGTATTAAAATTGGTCAGATAATCATAAATTTTAAAACAGACACTGACATTCAAATATATAACAAAGGATCAAAATAACATCCCTGAAGTATAAATATTTAATGTATATAAAAGAATAAGTCATATGGTAAAGATTATATTTAAAATAAGATGGAAAAGGAAGATTTATTCAATAAGTACTGTGGGACTCAGCTAACCAGTTAGAAAAATAAAGTTATATCCCCTCATCTGACTTTACCCTCAAAAACAAATTTGATTTGGATTTAAAACCATAGCCCAGGATTCCAAGGACAATGCCTCTGGTTAAAAAAATGCAAATCCAGTGATAATAGTCCTGTGAATACTGTAGTTTTTAATGTCATAGGGATCTAACTGAAACATGAAGATCAAAATACAATAAAAGTAGAAGCATCTAGACCTTAGGGAAAAATAATCAACATTTTCTAGCAGTGTGGGGCACTGGTAAGAACTGATTTTTCAAGTCAGACAGATTCTGACTGAAATCCTGGCTCTACCGCTGACTGACCAACTACACAGTCTCTCACTTTGCCTCAGTTTCCTCTTAGATAAAGTAGAATAAATAGATTTAATTTATATTCCACACTAGATATGATATTTAAATGAAATAATCTATGAAGAACTTTGCTGTCACTTAGATATTAAACTAATATACTCCCTATCCATCCATATTAGTCAGCTTGAATTGCCATAATATACAATAGACCAGTGGCTTAAACAACAAAAATTTATTTCTTATAATTCTGGAGGCTGGAAAGTACAGTACCAAGTTCAGTTCAGTTCAGTCACTCAGTCATGTCTTATTCTTTCTGATCCCAGCCTTCCTTGTCCTTCACCAACTCCCAGAGCTTACTCAAACTCACATCCATCCAGTTGATGATGCCATACAACCATCTCGTCCTCTTTCATCCCCTTCTCCTCCCACCTTCAATCTTTCCCAGCATCAGGGTCTTTTCCAATGAGTCAGTTCTTCACAACAGGTGACCAAAGTATTGGAGTTTCAGTTTCATCATCAGTCCTTCCAGTGAATATTCAGGACTGATTTCCTTTAGGATGGACTGGTTAGATCTTGCAGTCCAAGGGACTCTCAATCAACAGTCTTCTCCAACACCACAGTTCAAAAGCATCAATTCTTCAGTGCTGAGCTTTCTTTAGGTCCAATTCTCACATCCATACATGACTACTGGAAAAAAAAAAAAAGCCTTGACTAGACAGACCTGTGTTGGCAAAGTAATGTCTCTGCTTTTAATATGCAGTCTAGGTTGGTCATAGCTTTTCTTCCAAAGAGCAAGCATCTTTTAATTTCCTGGCTACAGTCACCATCTGCAGTGATTTTGGAACCCCCAAAATAAAGTATGTAACTGTTTCCATGGTTTCCCACCTATTTGCTATGAAGTGATGGGACCTGATACCATGATCCTAGCTTTCTGAATGCTGAGCTTTAACCAACATTTTCACTCTTCTCTTTCCCTTTCATCAAGAGGCTCTTTAGTGCTTCTTCGCTTTCTGCCATAAGGGTGGTGTCATCTGCATATCTCAAGTGATTGATATTTCTCCCAGCAATCTTGATTCCAGCTTCTGCTTCATCCAGTCCAACATTTTTCATGATGTACTGTGCATGTAAGTTAAATAAGCAGGGTGACAATATACAGCCTTGATGTACTCCTTTTCCTTTTGGAACCAGTCTGTTGTTCCATGTCCAGTTCTAACTGTTGCTTCCTGACCTGCATACAGATTTCTCAGGAGGCAGCTAAGGTGGTGTGGTATTCCCATCTCTTTCAGAATTTTCCACAGTTAAGGCTTTGGTGTAGTCAGTAAAGCAGAAGTAGATGTTTTCTGGAACTCACTTGCTTTTTCCATGATCCAGTGGATGTTGGCAATTTGAGCTCTGGTTCCTCTGCCGTTTCTAAATCAAACTTGAACTTCTGGAAGTTCATAGTTCACATACTATCGAAGCCTGACTTGGAGAATTTTGAGCATTACTTTGTGAGCCTGTGAGATGAGTACAATTGTGCAGTAGTCTGAGCATTCATTGGCATTGCCTTTCTTTGGGATTGGGGTGAAAACCCACCTTTTCCAGTCCTGTGGCCACTACTGTTCAGTTCAGTTCAGTTCAGTCGCTCAGTCGTGTCCGACTCTTTGCGACCCCATGAATCGCAGCACGCCAGGCCTCCCTGTTCATCACCATCTCTCGGAGTTCACTCAGACTCACATCCATTGAGTCCGTGATGCCATCCAGCCATCTCATCCTTGGTCGTCCCCTTCCCCTCCTGCCCCCAATCCCTCCCAGCATCAGAGTCTTTTCCAATGAGTCAACTCTTTGCATCAGGTAGCCAAAGTACTGGAGTTTCAGCTTTAGCATCATTCTTTCCAAAGAAATCCCAGGGTTGATCTCCTTCAGAATGGACTGGTTGGATCTCCTTGCAGTCCAAGGGGCTCTCAAGAGTCTTCTCCAACACCACAGTTCAAAAGCATCAATTCTTCGGGGGCTCAGCCTTCTTCAGAGTCCAACTCTCACATCCATACATGACCACAGGAAAAATCATAGCCTTGACTAGATGGACCTTAGTTGGCAAAGTAATGTCTCTGCTTTTGAATATACCATCTAGGTGGGTCATAACTTTTCTTCCAAGGAGTAAGCGTCTTTTAATTTCATGGCTGCAGTCACCATCTGCAGTGATTTTGGAGCCCCCAAAATAAAGTCTGACACTGTTTCCACTGTTTCCCCATCTATTTCCCATGAAGTGATGGTGGCCACTGCTGAGTTTTCCAAATTTGCTGGCATGTTGAGTGCAGCACTTTCATAGCATCATCTTTCAGGATTTGAAATAGCTCAACTGGAATTCTGTCACCTCCAATAGCTTTGTTTGTAGTGATGTTTCCTAAGGCCCACTTGACTTTGCATTCCAGGATGTCTGTTTCTAGGTCATTGATCACACCATCGTGATTATCTGGGTAGTCAAGATCTTTTTTGTACAGTTCTTCTGTGTATTCTTGCCAGCTCTTCTTAGTATCTTCTGCTTCTGTTAGGTCCATACCATTTCTGTCCTTTATTGTGCCCATCTTTGAATGAATTGGGGAAAGACACAAACATCAAGAAAATCAAACATCTAATTTTCAAGAAAATTAGAGATACCAAGGGAACATTTCATTCAAAGATGGCAGGCTATAGTCTATGGGGTCACAAAGAGTCAGACATGACTGAAAGATAACACTTTCACTTTTCTTCTTTTTCACTGTTGTATAAAGATTAATTAATCAGACAGCTTACAAGGGTTCAGAATCCAACAACTTCCTATTGATAATATCTAATTTGTTTCTTAAAAGCCATGATTTCCCTCATTCTGTGTAACAGTCTTAACATGAAGAGTTTTCTTATTTCTCTGGTAATTTCCTTCTTGGACAAAGCAACAGAGGTAAGCATGCAGCCTTTATTAACTCTATTGAATACATAAAGAAAATGGTTGCTTAAAATTTAAAGACATGAAATAATATTTGTATATGCTCATCTCTAGGGGAAGAGATGAAATGGAGAAGAGTTCTTTTTAAAGTCCTTGTGTTTGAATTTTTGCTTTCTTACCAGACTGTATTCTTTAAAGGAGCAGACTTCTTTGGATTTTTCACCAAATTAAAGCAAAGAATCTTTTCTAAAAACTTTTACTAAAATAACTTCTCCATTTCATCTTCAAAAAGCTTCATGAGCAAGAAGTAACTCTCCCCTTTAGTAGCTTCATAAAACTGAAGTGAAAAGAGGTCATAATATCAATGTCAACAGGACTTAACGTGAAAAACAATATTTTATCAATATCCAGTTATGCCACAGGCCATTCTTTTAGATTTTTCATTCATGTTGTTTATGATGCAGCACCCAAGAAGTAGGGATATTCCAGACTGTGATTACTAAAGCGATTATCACTCACTGTTTCAGGTAAAGAAACTGAAGTTCAAGCCATCAAGTGCCATACAGAAAGTGTCACAGTTGATGTTTTCATACATTTATTTAATTCTTATTTTATTTTTCATAAAAGTAATACTAGCTCATGGTAAAATACTCAAACACCAAGATAAATACCAAAAATAAAGTAAGTATTGCTCCATCTTTCCCAAACTTTGACCCTACTGTCTGGAGGTAACCATCCTTGCCTAATGCTTGTGGAAAAGTAGACACCTAACATCTATGTATATATTTGCCATTTTTAATACATAAATTGGATTGCTTACTGAATAATATCTTACACCATACTTGTATCAGTAGCAAGGTATTTTTGGAGAACTGTCCAGAACAGCACATGCAACTCTATCGCATTCTATTTAATAACAGATCATTTCCATAAGAATCCAAAACAAGATTCATTTTTCCTGTCTCTTGGTAACCACCATTCTTTGCACCGTGCCAGTAACTCTCTGCCTTAAGAAATTTAGCAATTGAATTGAGAAAAGTTCATAATATCAATTTCAACAGAATTAAACAACACTACTTATCGGTATCTCACCAGACCAGGGACCAGTCCTTTTCAAAGGAAATTTTTCATTCATGTTCTTTATGAGGTAGCATACACGAAATAGGATAATGCCAGGCAATATCCCCTCTCTTTCACAGTCACAGCAAAAATCAAAAGACACAATTTGTTTTCTGGCTGTGCCAATGCAACACAAGCTTCAGGTACCTTTTCCTCAGATCTTGCAGCTCAAGATAACTATCCTTAAGTTCAAAATAAAAAGAACAAGAGGAAAAAATTAAGGCTTCTTCACACTAGAGATAGAACAAATCTGCTAGTTAAAATTCTGAGCTGTTAGTTTGACAGATATAGATTTTAAAAGACAGTTTCTCAACATTCAAGTGCAACCAGAGGTGACAGAACATTATTTTCCCAAACTCAATCAGGGCCTTAAAGTGGTGGAGTTCCAGGTACAATGAAAAAAACAAAAGCAGACAAAATCCCAGAGTGCTCAGAAACATGCAACTCAGTAGGTTTGCTAGAAAAGAAACCTTGTTTAGGTAGAAAGATTAGAAATCCTATTTAGCAAACATTGGCTTTTCTAGAAGTACAAAACCCTAAGTAATCATTTCCCCAAATCGAACGTGTGTCCTATTGCTCCCTAATTAAGGATAATGAATGGATTCTATAAACTAGAGTATTCATAAGCCTTGTCAATGCAGGAAAGCAGCATTGTCCTTTGTAGCCTCACAGAGGAGGGCAGAGACAAGACAGAGATGCCCATCTTCTTGCCCCCAGGCTCTAAAGCCCAACAAGGTTATTAGTTATTTATCTACCTCCACAGAGCCACATTCAAAGCAAGATGCCATTCTACAAACCTCACCCAAGTGTAGACAGGCTGGGAAAGAAAAGCCAGCCAAAAAAGCTAGATATTCAAGCTTGAGAAAGTAACAGAGCTGAAAGGAGAAAGAAATAGTGGTTTAATTCATTTAGGTGTCACATTTTTATTAATTGCCTTTTCCACCAGGCACTGCCTGTACTGGATCTGGGTATAATAAAACTCAATCTCCATAGCCAAAGAAATCCCAGTTTAAAGTGGGAGACAAAAATGTAAACAATTAACCATTCAGTGCTGTAAACACCATGATGAAGACAAGTCACAGAGCTATGGGAAGATAGGAGAGAGACTCCCTAATCCTAAACGATACAAAGAACAAGCACAGAGAAACTATTTCTGAATCCTTACTGGGGAACTGCTCACAGTGACTGACTTAGGAGGAGAACTATGTACTGAAAAATAGACATAGAGAGACTTACTTTCATAGTATACACATATTCTTCAATTTTGAAATGTGCACACTTACATTTTACATGCATCACCAATTCACAAAGTAGTCAATTAAAAATAGCAGGTAAAAATGATTCAAGAAACTAATCCTTGTCCAAAGTAAAAAGTAATAACTGTCTGGTATCTGCTTCAGTTCAGTTCAGTTCAGTCACTCAGTCGTGTCTGACTCTTCGCTACCCCATGAATCGCAGCACGCCAGGCCTCCCTGTTCATCACCATCTCTCGGAGTTCACTCAGACTCACGTCCATCGAGTCCGTGATGCCATCCAGCCATCTCATCCTCGGTCGCCCCCTTCTCCTCCTGCCCTCAATCCCTCCCAGCATCAAAGTCTTTTCCAATGAGTCAACTCTTCGCATGAAGTGGCCAAAGTACTGGAGTTTCAGCTTTAGCATCATTTCTTCCAAAGAAATCCCAGGGTTGATCTCCTTCACAATGGACTGGTTGGATCTCCTTGCAGTCCAAGGGACTCTCAAGAGTCTTCTCCAGGACCACAGTTCTAAAGCATCAATTCTTCAGTGCTCAGCTTCCTTCAGAGTCCAACTCTCACATCCATACAAGACCACAGGAAAGACCATAGCCTTGACTAGAGGGACCTTTGTTGGAAAAGTAACGTCTTTGCTTTTCAATATGCTTTCTAGGATGGTCATAACTTTTCTTCCAAGGAGTAAGCATCTTTTAATTTCATGGCTGCAATCACCATCTGCAGTGATTTTGGAGTCCAGAAAAACAAAGTCAGCCACTGTTTCCACTGTTTCCCCATCTATTTTCCATGAAGTGATGGGACCAGATGCCATGATCTTCATTTTCTGAATGTTGAGCTTTAAGCCAACTTTTTCACTCTCCTCTTTCACTTTCATCAAGAGGCTTTTTAGTTCCTCTTCACTTTCTGCCATAAGGGTGGTGTCATCTATGTATCTGAGGTGACTGATATTTCTCCCGGCAATGATTCCAACTTGTGCTTCTTCCAGCCCAGCGTTTCTCATGATGTACTCTGCATAGAAGTTAAATAAGCAGGGTGACAATATACAGCCTTGACATACTCTTTTTCCTTTTTGGAACCAGTCTGTTGTTCCATGTCCAGTTCTAACTGTTGCTTTCTGATCTGCATACAGGTTTCTCAAGAGGCAGGTCAGGTGGTCTGGTATTCCCATCTCTTTCAGAATTTTCCACAGTTTATTGTGATCCAAACAGTCAAATGCTTTGGCATAGTCAATAAAACAGAAATAGATGTTTCTGGAACTCTCTTCCTTTTTCCACGATCCAGCCGATGTTGGCAATTTGATCTGCTTATTCACAGTCAAAACAATAAGAATGCATTAGTACATGTGTGCTAAGTAGCTTCAGTCATGTCCAACTCTTTGCGACCCCATGGACTGTAGCCTGCCATTATCCTCTGTCCATGGGATTCTCCAGGCAAGAGTACTAGAGTGGGTTACCATGCCCTCCTCCAGGATTTCTTCCTGACCCAGGATTGAACCTGTATCTCTTATGTCTCCTGCATTGGGAGGTGGGTTCTTTACCACTAGCGTGACATAAGAATGCATTAGTACCCATCAGTAAATAATAATGCATCTACATTTTTATAAGGATGCTTGAAATTCAACATTTTGCATTTTATAACAAGGTCCTATGTTTTTGTGATAAAGAATCTGCCTGTACTGCAGGAGATGTGGCAGGAGCTGCAGCAGGAGCTATTGGTTCGATCCCTAGGTCAGGAACATCCCCTGGAGAAGGAAATGGAAGCTCACTCCAATATTCTTGCCTAGAAAATTCCATGGACAGAGTCTGGTGGGCTATAGTCCATGGGATCACAGAGTCGGACACAACTGAACATGCATGCGGGCACCCATATTTTCATGCCATCAGATCACGGCTTTAATAAACTTTGATGCTGATTATGCTGGAAATTGGTTTTACTACTTGATAGAATAGTTGGACTTTCTCAAGTAGGAGGTACACATCACCCATTTCTGTATCTGGGTAGATACTCAGGTTGGTTCTCAATCTTTATTTTGTGTCATAAGACTAGTTAAATCCCATAGCCAGGCCTCTCTTCCAGAGTTTCCAACCAAGTAGGGTCTGGGATGTGACCAGGGAAATTGCATTTCTAATGAATTCCCAGACAATGATATTGCTGATGAAAAGACTTCACTTTGAAAAACCCTGCATTAGAGTAATCTTGCACATGTGCACCAGGACACATACTCATATTCATAGGATATTCATAGCTGCATTTTTCAGAATGCACCTGACTGGAGACAACCCAATCATTACCAATAAAAGAATGCTTAAGTTGTGATGAAATGGTGCCATAAATTGAAAGTGAAAGTCACTTATTTGAGTCTGACTCTTTGCGACCCCATGGATTGTACAGTCCTTGGAATTCTCCAGGACAGAATACTGGAGTGGGTAGCCTTTCCCTTCTCCAGGGGATCTTCCCAACCCAGATCTCCCACATTGCAAGAGGATTCTTTACCAGCTGAGCCACACGGGAAGCCCAAGAGTACTGGAGTAGGACCATGGATTACCATATAGCAATAAAATAAGCTGCAGCTTCCTTCAAATATATGAATGATGCTCAGAAAAATAATATCAACATATTTGGTATGCTTTCATTAGTATAATGTCCCAAAATGGGAAAAATAAAAGTACTGTATCATTTACAGTTGCAAACACAGACAATAAAAAGATCAGTTCAGTTCAGTCACTCAGTCGTGTCCGACTCTTTGCAACCCCATGAATCGCAGCACGCCAGGCCTCCCTGTTCATCACCAACTCCCAGAGTTCACTCAAACTCATGTCCATCAAGTCAGTGATACCATCCAGCCATCTCATCCTCTGTCATCCCCTTTTCCTCCTGCCCACAATTCCTTTCAGCATCAGGGTCTTTTCCAATGAGTCAACTCTTCGCATGAGGTGACTAAAGTACTGGAGCTTCATCATTCCTTCCAAAGAACACCCAGGGCTGTTCTTTAGAATGGACTGGTTGGATCTGCTTGTAGTCCAGGGACTCTCAAGAGTCTTCTCCAACACCACTGACTTAGGTGGTCATTATTCCAGTATTGGCTTTGTAATTATTTATTAAATTGTACAGATATATTTAATAAACTTTCTTTACAAATGTTATATTTAATAACAAAAGAAGAGAAAAATGTATCCAAAGACTTAAGTGAAGTCGTTCAGTCATGTCCAACTCTTTGCAACCCCATAGACTATAGCCTATCAAGCTCCTCTGTCCTTGGGATTTTCCAGGCAATAGTACTGGAGTGGATTGCCATTTCCTTCTCCAGCAGATCTTCCCAACCCAGGGATTGAACCCAGGTCTCCCACATTGTAGACAGACACTTTACCATCTGAGCCACCCAGGAAGTCCTGAGTGGTTCAACTCCAAAGAGTAGACAGTATTAAAAAACAAGGCAGGAAAAGCTTCATATAGATGCTGAGACATAACTTCCAACAATCTTCTTAATTAAAAGAATCTTTATCTCCAAATACTTGAAAATATAGTTGTTAAAGTAAAGAATTTTTAAAATACATTATTCTGTTAATGAGTTACATTTTTAAGTTATCAATTTTAAAGAAATCAATAAAAGCTTCCATAAATTAATAACAATTTCATCTCACTGCCAACTCAATGGAAACAGATTTTTAAATAATCTTTTTTATTACTGCTTTTAAGATAAATAAATGTCTAATTGATTATAATTAAATATGCTTTACAGCACAGAATCAGGCTATTTTCTATGTTGGGTAGGCTCTAACTGCCAAATTGCTAGTGGAAAAATCATTTCTGGAACTTAGTGTTTTCAGCAAGTGAAAAGCAACCAACATTTTGTGATCCAGAACATCTTTCTTTATTCTTTCCCAGAAATAGACAAGAATTCTTTCCTTCTTAACACAGAATTGTCACTTTAATCCATGAGAGGTAAAAGGCTTTCCAAAATATCTACCTCTTTAGCCAAAGTCAAAGCACATCTCCTATTTTCTGTTTCATTCTGCTGAATCATTCCTATTTGCTTCTTAGAAGCACCATCTTCAAGTGAAGATCAGTTTTCCTTTGACTCATGTATCTCTATAATGATGTCTTGATTATTTCTAAAGTTAACAATTACGTCATTATTCTAAAGACTGCAAGGATAAACCACATAGTTCTCCTTCTAAGCTTCTCCAAACTCAAGAAAATCATAAGCTGATCAGGAAGCTGTCTCTAAAGTTCAGGGACTAATACATCTATCATCCATACATGAGTTCCCACAAATGCACTACTAAATCCATCATTTTGTGTATGGATAAATGAGTAAGAATGATTGTCATTCATACATCTGTTTGAATGTAGAAAGGCACTCAGAAATGTATTCAGGGAAAGAATATTAAAGGCAGTCAGTTCTAAAATATCATGATGCCTTGTGACCTTGCCTCCCTCCCTCTCTCATTTTTAGTTTCTTTTTGTACTCTGTATGGTTCTCACAAAGAACAACAAAAATATTACTTAAATTCTTTATCCCTCCTTCACCATAAAGCTTCTCTTAATGCTAGTCCACACTCAGTGTTACTGACTCCTCCAAGAAGCCTTCCTTGAACTGTCTCCCTTCTCTCCAGGAGTTGTGTTTCACATTTCTGTGCTTCCACAGAACCTCATACTAGTCTCTTTTTCAATACCTTCCCAGCATATTGCAAATACTTATCTGTCTGCTGTCCCCATTGCTCCTTGAGGAGTGGCTATATTATATTCCATCTCTGAAACTATATCTAACACAATAACTGATACTCAGTAAGCATAGTTTGAACTGAACTCTCGTCTCAACCTTTCCAGTTCAGTCGCTCAGTTGTGTCCGACTCTGCAACCCCATGAATCGAAGCACGCCAGGCCTGCCTGTCCATCAGCAACTCCCGGAGTTCACCCAGACTCATGTCCACCAAGTCAGTGATGCCATCCAGCCATCTCATCCTCGGTCGTCCCCTTCTCCTCCTGCCCCCAATCCCTCCCAGCATCAAAGTCTTTTCCAATGAGTCAACACTTCTCATGAGGTGGCCAAAGTACTGGAGTTTCAGCTTTAGCATCATTCCTTCCAAAGAAATCCCAGGGCTAATCTCCTTCAGAATGGACTGGTTGGATCTCCTTGCAGTCCAAGGGACTCTCAAGAATCTTCTCCAACACCACAGTTCAAAAGCATCAATTCTTCAGCCCTCAGCTTACTTCACAGTCCAATTCTCACATCCATACATGACCACAGGAAAAACCATAGCCTGGTTGACAAAGTAATGCCTCTGCTTTTAAATATGCTATCTAGGTTGGTCATAACTTTCCTTCCAAGGAGTAAGCATCTTCTAATATCATGGCTGCAGTCACCATCTGCAGTGATTTTGGAGCCCCTCAAAATAAAGTCTGGCACTGTTTCCACTGTTTCCCCATCTATTTGCTGTGAAGTGATGGGACCAGAGGCCATGATCTTCTTTTTTCTGAATGTTGAGCTTTAAGCCAACTTTTCACTCTCCACTTTCACTTTCATCAAGAGGCTCTTTAGTTCTTCTTTACTTTGGGCCATAAGGGTTGGTGTCTTCTGCATATCTGAGGTGACTGATATTTCTCCCGGCAATCTTGATTCCAGCTTGTGTTTCTTCCAGTCCAGCATTTCTCATGATGTACTCTGCATAGAAGTCAAAGAGCAGGGTGACAATATACAGCCTTGACTTACTCCTTTTCCTATTTGGAACCAGTCTGTTGCTCTGTGTCCAGTTCTAACTGTTGCTTCCTGACCTGCATACAGATTTCTCAAGAGGCAGGTCAGGTGATCTGGTATTTCCATTTCTTTCAGAATTTTCCAGTTTGTTGTTATCCACACAGCCAAAGGCTTTGGCATAGTCAATAAAGCAGAAATAGATGTTTTTCTGGAACTCTCTTGCTTTTTCCATGATCCAGCGTATGTTGGCAATTTGATCTCTGGTTCCTCTGCCTTTTCTAAAACCAGCTTGAACATCAGGAGTTCACAGTTCACGTATTGCTGAAGCCTGGCTTGGAGAATTTTGAGCATGACTTTACTAGCATGTGAGATTGCTGAGGGCCAGCATGAGGAACTCTGCGCATGGCAAAGGTCATGAGGAAAGAAGCTTGGCACATGCAAAGGCGTGATCAAGCCTCAGGAAACCCCTTGTTCCCGAGCATCTACCCCCAAAACCAGAGTACTTTATGGGGAGCTCTCCCCATAACCATTTGTCTTGGAGAAGGAGTTAACTTGCAGCTCCAGTTAATAAAAATTCCTGGGCGTGACAAGAGTGTTTTAACTTACGAACTCTGAAGGTTATCTAGCCTGCCTGTATAGGTTCGTCCAGCCGCATGTGATTGTTTGCAACCCCCAACTGTGAGAGACACAAGATGCTTTAAAACTTTCTAAATACAGACTCTTTTGAGAAGTTAGATTATTAGTATAGTATTAGTGGGTTGGTTAGGAACTATATCGGTGAAGGGGTTTTTCATTTGTCATGCCACTAATTACTGCTAATTCCCTGCCCTGGGTGTGACAAGGGTGTCTCAGATCAAACCTCTCTGCTGACAGACTAGCTTGTGTGACAACCATAAGCAGCACAGAGAGTTTGGAGTATTAGCATAGGCTTTTCTCATTTGATTGCTGCCAGGCCTCCGTATCCTTAGGCACCTGGGAATATATTAATCAATGTATTTGGAATATAGAAAAGGAAATATAGTAGTTTTTGATGTTAGCAATACTAGACTTTTTGAGTTAATGAATTTTCTCTTTTGTTATAGACCACTGTACTTTGTTATAAATCACTGTGTCCTTGCTATGCAAAAATGTAACTTTATCACTATCTTAAGACTAAATAGATTGTAAAGGGAACATTGATGAAAGCTTTTCATTTGTTGGGCTGATGTTTGCTGCTAAATCTCCATATTCCCTGCCCTTATCATGAATATAACTAGCATACAGGAGAAATAAGTATTAACTTTAAGCATATAGGAGAAATAAGTATTAACCTTTAAGATTAATCATGTTAACCTTGGGTTAAGTAAATTCCTTTCTTGATTGTAACTCACTACACCCTCACCCTATAGGAATGCAACTTTATTTGGAGAGTGGTGCCTCATTTAAGAAAAAAATCACCCCTGGAAAAATAAGTTTTCTGGTTAACTGACCAGTACCAGAAAGGGCCATAAAATGTCAGCAGACCTCATGATCAGAAGATGATGTAAAAACTCATAAGACCTTTGTATAATTTTATATGAAGCACCTGATTGTGACAAGGGTCAGGTCTGCTGACCCCCGCGTGACTCCGTATTCATCCCTATGTATAACAAAAGGTATATAAACAAACCTGAAAAATAAAGACATGGGATCAGTTTCTGGAAAGACTGATTCCCCGTGCCGTTTCTTTCTTGCTCCCTGCTGAATTCCCATCTGAAATGTGTGTACTCACCAAGCCTACTAACTCTGCCTGGGCTTCTAAGATCAGACTGGGGAGGCCTCAGTGCCTCCTCTCCTTTGGGAGAACAGAAAGACGCCTGTGGCCTACATAGGTGGTGATTAGTATTCCACTTAAACCAGTTATTCAGCATCTTTTTCTCCAGTAATTTTCCTACTACACTATCCGTTTCTAATCTCTCTATATATCTATAATTAAATAGCTTTTTTTCCTAGGACGCCTACTCCGTCCCCACCTTCGAATCACCCTGTATCCACCGGGGCTGGACCCTGGCAAGTGCCGCCCGGAACAGGCTATTCAAAGGTAAGTTCTTCAGAGCAAAAGCTCCCCCGGAGCACTCTCTGTTGCGCCCCCTGGAGTAATTTCAGTTACTCCCCGGTGTTGAGTTTTCAGGGTGAATAGGACCCCACTTAGGGTGCTGCAGACCCCCTGTAGGATAGACAGGGCAAGTAGGAGTGGGAAGTGTTGAAGGGTTTGAAAGAATCTTATGGTCAAATAGAACATTTTGCTGGCAATGTCCTGCTAAACAGAGACAACAAGCCATGCCAATCAACCCCAGGTAGCGCGGGACTAGACCTCAGTTCCATCACTGCAGATTCCAATGGGCGTGGCTAGCCCCCTGCCTGAGGACATTCTGGAAGTTTTTTCTAGGACATCTACTCCATCCCCACCTTCAAATTACCCTGGATCCACCGGGGCTGGACCCCAGCATGAGATGAGTGCAATTGTGCAGTAGTGTGAGCATTCTTTGGCATTGCCTTTCTTTGAGACTGGAATGAAAACTGATCTTTTCCAGTCCTGCTGCCACTGCTGAGTTTTCCAAATTTGCTTGCATATTGAGTGCAGCACTTTCACAGCATCATCTTTCAGGATTTGAAATAGCTAAAGGCAGAGGAACCAGAGATCAAATTGCCAACATCCGTTGGATCACGGAAAAAGCAAGAGCATTCCACAAAAAATATCTATTTCTGCTTTATTGACTATGCCAAAGCCTTTGACTGTGTGGATCACAATAAACTGTGGAAAATTCTGAGAGATATGGGAATACCAGACCACCTGACCTGCCTCTTGAGAAACCTATATGCAGATCAGGAAGCAACAGCTAGAACTGGATGTGGAACTACAGACTGGTTCCAAATAGGAAAAGGAGTATGTCAAGGCTGTATATTGTCACCCTGCTCATTTAACTTATATGCAGAGTACATCATGAGAAATGCTGGACTGGAAGAAACACAAGCTGGAATCAAGATTGCCAGGAGAAATATCAATAATCTCAGATATATAGATGACACCATCCTTATGGTAGAAAGTGAAGAGGAGCTAAAAGCCTCTTGATGAAAGTGAAAGTGGAGAGTGAAAAAGTTGGCTTAAAGCTCAACATTCAGAAAACGAAGATCATGGCATCCGGTCCCATCACTTCATGGGAAATAATGGGGAAACAGTGGAAACAGTGGCTGACTTTATTTTTTGGGGCTCCAAAATCAGTGCACATGGTGACTGCAGCCATGAAATTAAAAGATGTTTACTCCTTGGAAGACAAGTTATCACCAACCTAGACAGTATATTCAAAAGCAGAGACATTACTTTGCCGACTAAGGTCCGTCTAGTCAAGGCTATGGTTTTTCCTGTGGTCATGTATGGATGTGAGAGTTGGACTCTGAAGAAGGCTGAGTGCTGAAGAATTGATGCTTTTGAACTGTGGTGTTGGAGAAGACTCTTGAGAGTCCCTTGGACTACAAGGAGATCCAACCAGTCCATTCTGAAGGAGATCAACCCTGGGATTTCTTTGGAAAGAATGATGCTAAAGCTGAAACTCCAGTACTTTGGCCACCTCATGAGAAGAGTTGACTCATGGGAAAAGACTCTGATGCTGGGAGGGATTGGGGGCAGGAGGAAAAGGGGGCGACTGAGGATGAGATGGCTGGATGGCATCACTGACTGATGGACGTGAGTCTGAGTGAACTCCGGGAGATGGTGATGAACAGCGAGGCCTGGTGTGTTGCGATTCATGGGGTCGCGAAGAGTCGGACACGACTGAGCCACTGAACTGAACTGAACTGAACTGAACTGGAATTCCATCACCTCCACTAGTTTTGTTTGTACTGATGCTTTCTAAGGCCTGCTTGACTTCACATTCCAAGATGTCTGGCTCTAGGTGAGTGATCACACCATCGTGATTAATTGGGTAGTGAAGATCTTTTTGTACAGCTTTTCTGTGTATTCTTGCCACCTCTTCTTAATATCTTCTGCTTCTGTTAGGTCCATACCATTTCTGTCCTTTATCGAGCCCATCTTTGCATGAAATGTTACCTTGGTATCTCTAATTTTCTTGAAGAGATCTCTAGTCTTTCCCATTCTGTTCTTTTCCTCTATTTCTTTGCATTGCTCATTGAGGAAGGCTTTCTTATCTCTCCTTGCTATTCTTTGGAACTCTGCATTCAGATGCTTATAGCTTTCCTTTTCTCCTTTGCTTTTCACTTCTCTTCTTATCACAGCTATTCGTAAGCCCTCCCCGACAGCCATTTTGCTTTTTTGCATTTCTTTTCCATGGGGAAGGTCTTGATCCCTGTCTCCTGTACAATATAATGAACCTCAGTCCACAGTTCATCAGGTACTCTGTCTATCAAATCTAGGCCCTTAAATCTTTTTCTCACTTCCACTGTATAATCATAAGGGATTTGATTTATGTCATACCTGAATGGTTGAGTGGTTTTCCCTACTTTCTTCAATTTAAGTCTGAATTTGGCAATAAGAAGTTCATGATCTGAGCCACAGTCAACTCCTGGTCTTGTTTTTGTTAACTGTATAGAACTTCTCCATCTTTAGCTGCAAAGAATATAATCAATCTGATTTTGGTGTTGACCATCTGGTGATGTCCAAAATAATCTGGCAAAAGCACATGCTGACCTACTACATGTAAAGTACTTTGTTGGAAATCTGGGGGATGCCATCATGGAGATTTTCAATTAAAATTGCCACTAAGTAAAATATAGTGCGGGGGGAGGGTGGAATAGAATAATGAAGAAAATATATAAAAATGTTGAGGAGAGAAAAATCTTTTCAGTTAATGAGCAAAGGAGGATGGGAAAGGAAGTAGCCAGGCAGAAAGAGATACTACATAAATGACACATTGACCTTCAGTCCCTAATTATCCAGGCTTGAATTACTAGGAATTACATTTTATTCCCAGCCTCATCTCATATCGTCAGCCAAAAACTCCTCAGTATTCCCTTCTTGGAAATGGTCCCTAAATTCACCACCTTGTTTGCAGCTGCGCTCCTATTGCCTCATCCATTACCTCTGACGTGAGATGAACTGCACTAACCTTTTAGCTAATCTCCTTCTTCCTTCTTTCTCTATCAATGTATCTTATAGGGTCTTTCAGGATTAATATCAATGTGCAATTCTAATCCTATCACTTCTATGCACAAAAGCTGTTAATGAGTCTCATTAACTATCAAATTAATTTCCCATTCCTCAGAGCCAAAGCACAGTACAATGTGTCTAAAACCCACGATTTTATCCTTACCTCCAACCATACCCTTACTCTGACCCTGTGCTTTGGCCACACTCGGATGTTCAACATTCCCAACAGTCTCTGAATCTTCCTGCCTCATTTCTCTCCCTCTGCCAGCTGTGACTTCCCTCTCATCTCCACTAGCCAAAATGCCAGCCAGCTTGTAGAAATGGCCAGTGTGGCTCTGGTGACATTTGCTTGATGAAGCCTCCCTGGTGGCTATATTTTTCTGCACAGCAACCTGATCTCTCTCACTCTGAATGCCTATGGCATTCCTTTTTGGATCCTGTGCTGTTTTCACTGCCCCTTTGTATGCAGACTCATAGAACCTCCCACACTCTGCAAAATACCTCCCCTTCCCCAATCCTCCCTCTCCATTATGCTTGGAATTGCTTTAAGAAGGAATTATATTTTTATTGAGAACAAAGCAGCACTTCATTTCCCCCAAAAAAACTCCTCAGGCACCTGGCACAGGGTCTGACCCTAATAGTCTTCCATTCAAATTCAATATCAAAAACGGATATTACTACAGAAACACACTCTCATGGCCAGATGGGAACATGCAAATCTAAGATAAACCTTTTACATTACCATTTTAGGAAAGAAATGTAGGTATCCCTAGGGTGGATGTAATTTGGTATTACTGATTGTTCCCCGATGGTTCTTATGCTGAGTTGGCCATGGAACACATCTGCTTAGTGAAAGTACATAGACTAACAGTAAATCTTTAAAGACAAATTAGTCTCACAGGCAAGAATTCTCCGTGAGTCTTGGAATGATCTCAGATGAAATGTTGACCTGAGGGTAGCAGCTAAGACAAGGAGGCTAAGAGGGAGCTTAGAGAGACCAGCTACCTGGGCATTTCAGCTGGGGAGGATTATAAATCAAGATGTCTCTGTTACTGTCAGCCACAGACAGCTCTCTGGACACAAAAAGTTAGAAGCAAGTGGAGAGATCTAGGGTCGCTGGAGCCCCTCCAAATCCATATTCCTTAAAGATTTTGTCACTGTTTTTTCTGGTGGGAGTAAGATATCAAGCAACATTTTACTTATAAGAACTATATACATAAACAGATTTAATTACTAATCTGCTTCCAATGTCTGAAAGAGAGTCAACCTCTGAAAAAAAGAATGCCCAAAATAATTCCCCATTTTCCTACAATTTATGTCCTTGTATTATCCTTATATTTATGTTGTTATATGTCCAATATTTTTTCCAAGCCAGACACAACCTGAGAGGCATATTAAAGATTTGATATTTAGATAACAATAAATCATTCATTCCCAGTAAAGAGAAGCACTCCCTATGTTATTTGGTCTCAAAATTTCAGCTGATTCTGAATGCCGAATATGAATGCATGTATCATGGTACAGAATAATCAGTGATCAATGGAGCTATTATTCCTTCTCCCACATAAAAGCAGTATAAATTTCCACTGGATAGTGTTTTCAGTGGCAGTGGCAGTGGGAATCCATTTAGCACTGGTGATGTTTAGCACTCTGTCTCATATTTATTGCTGTTATTAAGTCACTAAGATGTGTCCAGCTCTTTGCAACCCCATGAATTATAGTCTAGCAGGCTCCTATGTCCATGGGATTCTCAAGGCAAGAGTACTAGAGTGTGTTGCCATGCCCTCCTTCAGGGCATCCTCCGGACCCAGGGATTGAACCTGTATCTCCTGCATTGCAGGCAGATTCTTTACCACTGAGCCACCCAAGAAGTCTCCTACACACTGGTGCTCAAGAACTGCCCAGGTAACCTTCCCTGTTAAAGATGCTACTAAGTACGTGAGTTACTTTGTGAGCAGACATTGAAGACTTTCTCCTCTCCTCAGCTATTTACCAGTTTTCTCTGACTGCAATGCGGGAGACCTCGGTTCAATCCCTGGGTTGGGAAGCTTCCCCTAAAGAAGGAAATGGCAACTCACTCCAGTATTCTTGCCTGGAGAATCCCATGGACGGAGGAGCCTTGTGAGCTACAGTCCACTGGGTCACAAAGAGTCAGATACAACTGAGCGACTTCACTTTCACTTTCTATGAAGTGAAAATTCTATTCCTTTATAAAACATTTTCACTCATCAACATGCAAGGAAGTATTGGAGAAGCTGTACCTAGGCTGTGCTCACGCCATTGATACACAAGCTTAGAATAAGCCTGATGTAACTAATACACCATTTTCACGTCTATACATCACTTGTCAAATAAAATCATGTATGTGAAAAGAAAGATAGAAGTTACTTGCCAGGACATCCTGTTCTAGACATTAGCTGTGCTAAAAAGCAATCAAGGTAAATTATAGAATGTCACAAAGATGTGAGCTAAATTTGCACAGCCCCTCTTATTTTAAAAATAAGAAAATCAAATTCCAGAATGAGGAAGGCGCAGTCATCCAGTGACATCATGGATTAATGATAGAGTGTATCTCAGAGCTCAGAGGCCCATGTCTCCTCCAGCGGTGCTGACCTGGTCAGTAAATCCACAGGAAGATCAGGAAACCATCTGCATGAAGGGCTGATTCATCTCCCATCCACAATCTGATGCCTGAAAAGCCCCCATCAAGTTTCTGAATAAGACAGAAAGGGAACACTGTTGGTACTATTCATGTATGCGTGCGTGTATTTTAGATCCTCACTAGAAATAAGATAGAAAACAGGCAGAGAATGGACCCTTTGAGGACCCTTTGAGACTGAGGAGCCGAGGTGAATATCATCAGGAACATAAGAAGTTCAGGAAAAAAAGTGGGCAAACATGGGAAAATGGCTTCCCCTCCCCCAAACTGAGGATGGAGGAGACAACTCTGTGCACGTGTAAATCCCATGTAAAACAGCCAAAAAGGCTTGGAACAGTTTTAGGTGAAAAAAATTGTTTTTAAAAATACTATAGGAATTTATAAAATTTTGCAAATTGGGTAGTTCAGGAAATTTCTAGAACAGTTTCAGGGGACATTATCCATTTGCTAGCCAAAAGTGAAAGGTAGGACACTAGAACCAAAAAAAAAAAAAAGAGCAAAGAGAAAATGTAAGATCAAATAGAGACGAACACAATATTAAGAGAAAGGTGCTGACTGTGCCTCTCCTGGCCTCTCCTGGCCGCTCCACAGCACCTGCTCTAGTGCTGACCCTCGGCATCTGGACTGATTCAGTGCCATCTCCCAGGCAGCACCTTTGCCTCCAGCTCTAGCCTCACACTCATGTCAAAGGGCTCTCAGACCCTTTGTGCTCCAGTGACCTACTCGTTGCTCATTGCTCCTCTTGAACTCAGCAAAGCTAATTCCCAGTTATCCTTCCAAGACCAGGTCAGTTGTTATCTCAACCAGGAAGATTTCTCTGCTCCCTTAGTCTGTCTTAGAAGCCCCTCCTCTGTGCTCAGACAGTCCCTGGGTTTATTCATATCTATAACCATACCTAACACACTATCCTGCAAACCCTGATTCACTTTTCTGCCTTTCTAATTAGACTGAGAACAACTCAAGGGCAGGAACTGTCTTCTTTTCCTTGGTATCCTCCATGTTTACCACAGGGCACAGCATATAGTAGCAACTCATTGAATGTTTCCTGAATGAAAGAATATTCCTAATGTTAAACCTGATAATGTAACCTACCTGTAAATTCTCCAGAGCCTATGATATAATGAATAGCTGAATTCCTTTGCCTATTGTAATAGTCAAGGTTCTCCATGGTTGGAGCCCAGGATATCTTTCCTGAACAAGGTAGCCTGGATAAGCAGATGCTTCCATCAGAGCCAAACTCCTTTCCTTCACATAGATTGTCTGAATATTCAGACCACCCAGTGGGGGACTCCTTTATGGGATTTTGACCAGAGATAAGCCAGAGTGACACAATGGTTGTCCACCAACAAAGACCCAAATAAGTTGTCTGGCACATAAGGTGTGGCCTTCACACATGCTGATGAAACAGGGCCATCATACTTCAGGAAATCACACTGCCCATTTCACAGAAATGCACTTGAATCATTTGTCAGGAACCACTAGCTTGCACAGAGCCTGGTAGGCATCTAGACAATCTATGTTATACTAAGTGCCCTGTGGGAGTTTCAGCAGAAGAATATCTAAAAATCTCTGATGAGAAGAGAATCTTCTCACCCACCCCCACTCCAGCCTTCTCCACACATATCTTATCATTGTGTTGTCTTGAACCACAGGGTGGATTAAATTTTTATAACCTTGGTGGGCTTCCCTCATATAGCTCAGTTGGTAAAGAATCCACCTGCATTGCAGGAGACACCAGTTTGATTCCTGGGTCAAGAAGATCCACTGAAGAAGGGATAGGCTACCCACAGAATTCCATGGACTATATAGTCCATGGGGTCACAAAGAGCTGGACATGACTTAGCAACTTTCACTTTGATAACCTAGATAATATTCATTTACCTGGTCCCAAGGAACTAACAACTGGAGATCATTGAGATGGAATTTCTCAGCAGTATAACTTACAGCCTTTCAGCAGTGTAACCTAAAGCAGTGTAATTTTTCAGCAGTGTAACTTAAATGAAAAGCAGGGAGGTCCCAAATGACCAGCAAGGGTGCTGTTGACATAGTAAGCTAATTATAGCAAACATAGAATTCACTTCTCAGGGACCTCACTCAGGAGAGGCTGAAAGTTACTGCTGGAAAGTGAACTCTGAACCTAAAATCCCTCTCCATTTGTCACCCCTAACCCTTAAGAGACAGAAACACCAATGAGCTTGCCTTTCGTATAGTGTGGCCTCTATGTTCATATCCACAGCCTTTGCACAGGTTTGCTTATGTGCTTAACCCAATCTTTCTTAGATGTAAAGATCCACTCAAGATGCCAACTCCCTTGTGAGTCTTTCCTTATTTCACTGTCGGTCATGATTGCTTTCACCTCCCAAAACCCTGATGAACATCTATTCAGTACTCATGACTTCCTGCCCCAAAGTATGATCTCCTGTTCATATCTTGCTCCTTTCTGGACTGTGAGTTTCTTAGCACAGAGAACACTTTCATTTTATCTCTTTGCCCTGGTGCTCCCTAGAGAACTGGGCCTGGCTAAGAGTAGGAACTCTCTTCCCAGCTGGCACATGCAGTGTTCTGAATATCAATTTCCCAAATAAACAATGCTTATGAAGAAAATTAATAAAGGAGAAAATACTCCTCTGACTCAAGGCCAAGGTGGCCACTCTCTCTCAGGAGTTGTAGAAATGTTTAAAAGACAGCCATTCTGTTCTCCAGAGGCTCTTCCCAACCCAGGGGTCGAACCCAGGTCTTCTGCATTTCAGGCGGATTCTTTACTGTCTGAGCTACCAGGGAAGCCATTATAAGGCAGACATGGTTACAAATGGTCATCCCACCACTATGACAATCACAGCTGCTGCTGCTAAGTCGTTTCAGTTGTGTCCAACTCTGGGCAACCCCATAGATGGCAGCCCACCAGGCTCCTCCGTCCCTGGGATTCTCTAGGCAAGAACACTGGATTGGGTTGCCATTTCCTTCTCCAATGCATGAAAGTGAAAAGTGAAAGTGAAGTCGCTCAGTTGTGTCCGACTCTTCGCGACCCCATGGACTGCAGCCTACCAGGCTCCTCCATCCATGGGATTTTCCAGGCAGGAGTACTGGAGTGGGTCGCCATTGCCTTCTCTCACAGCTTCTAGCTTTCCGTAAATGCCTCCTCTCAATTACATCAGAGGTGCAGCCTGAACAACACAACTCTATATAAAGATGGAAAACAGAGATATTCTCCTCCTCTTAGTCTAACTGGATGAAAGTGTTTAGATGAATATTCAACCATTCCTAAAGAGACACAGAGAGATGTATTGGCAGAAACACGGTGTCTAGGGATAAAGATCTACAGTTTAGCTTTACCACTTAACAGCTTCTTAATTTTGGCATACAAGTGTTTATCACTTGCAATTTTCTACAGTGAGTCTTTTGCAGTCTTTGGTCAGTAGGAAGTTGATGAGTACTTTCTAGGTGGTTTTATTTTTCTTTCCTAGTAAATGTAGTCATTGGTCCATGCTTAGTCACTCAGCCATGTCTGACTCTTTGCAACCCATGGACGATAGCCTACCAGGCTCCTCTGTCCATGGGATGTCTCAGGCAAGAATACTGCAGTGGGTAGTTGTTCCCTTCTCCAGGGGATCTTCCTGACCTAGGGATTGAAACCAGATTTCATGCATTGCAGGCAGATTCTTTACCATCTGAGCTACCAGAGAAGTCCAATAAATGTAGTAAATACAATTTATTTTCTCTGTGTAGAACCCTGGCCTTATTCTATGTTCATACATGCTGCATTTGCATTATTGTTAATTTCTGAGCAGTACATAGTTTCAGTTTTGATTCGTTCTCTAGCCAAGTGTTATTTGGGAGAGTTGTCTTTGTTTTGGTGTAGTTTATCATTGTTGGGGACTGGAATTTTTGATTAACTTCTATTATTATTTTAGTTTTGTTTCATGGCCAGAGAGTTGGGCTTACATAAGTTAATGCATTTTACCACTTAGCTTTTGATTGTTAAAACTGTTCCTTATACAGGGTGGTATTGGAGGGAGCCATATTTTCTCTTCTGGATCTTTGAAACTTGGTTCTAAATTAATAAGAGAAAAACAGTACTCATAACCCACTAAGACAAGAAGACATCATAAACATCTCTTATCTTCATTTATCTTTGCTTGAACCATTTTGGCCAGTAGACTATGAATCTATTAAAGTAGAAGCATAGTTTCTACAGACTAGAATAGCCAGACTTTTACAAAAGGGATGTCTGGCAGAAAAATTTATTGAGCAATGAAAATACTAGATGCTTTATAAATTTCTATAATTTAGAAATTTTAAACATTCTTAGCCAAGAATGCCGACAGTATCACATGTTGGTTTGACTGCAACATCTTCCCATTATTTTGTTTATGAAACACAAAGATAATTCATGATTTTTTTCAGTATTGTTACTTCCTTATCCTTTCCCTTTCCTGTCCATATTTACATCTTCTCTTTCATAGTCTATTTGGTGCTGGCACACTGTCTGCTAGCTTGACTTTTCCAAATAACATCTAAAACCCAGCAGCTTCCTAACAGGTTCATCTAACCATGTATTCATTTGGGCCACCTTTCATCTGAGCAGCTCAGGCTGTCTCAAAGGCATTAACTCAAGGCTCTTCTGGGACATACTCAGTAAGTCATAATTGCATCCATTCTGAATGGAGGACTGCTCAGAATGTTGATGACTAATGGAAACTTACCCAAGATACTGCAGGAACTCGGACTGAAATTCAAAGTCTCTGACTCCAACAGCCTAGGTTCCACATTAAACATTACAATTTTGTCTATTAAAGTTTGAAATTATCTTTCTCTTTAAGTTTCAAATTATGAATTCAATTGTTAAATCTTTACTCCTATCATTTGTTATCTTAGACCAAAAAAAAAAAGTTCCAGGAAAAGTAAGAGATGAAATAACAAGCACTTGAAACACTAGGTTTCTCTGCTATCACTTATAGATTTATAATGTTCTTCATGGATCCATGGTGGGATTTTTTTTTGTCTTTTTAAACCATCCCTGCCTTTCATCTCTTCCTCCCATCTCCAATACCTATCAAATGGTTGCACACAAAAGTTTATTTTTTTCTGGCATATACAAAATACAACACTACATAAATTGAAACTAATTATGTGCAAAAATTATCTCAAATGACTGAAAGATATAGTAGAATCTTTTCAAAGTAATTCAGTTTTGTTCTGCTTAAACACATAGGTAATTCAAAGCAGGCTACTAAAATGCTCCCTAAGAGATACGTGCTTTGAAGTTAGGTTTTAGAGAAAACCAGGGGCTTCCACAGTGGCTCAGTAGTAAAAAAATCTGCCTGCTGTACAGAACAATCGGGTTTGATTTCTGGGCCAGGAAGACCCCCTGGAGGAGGTTATGGCAACCCACCCCAGTAAACATGCCTGGAGAATCCTATGTACAGAGGAACATGATGGGCGTCCATAGGGTCACAAAGAGTTGGACACGACTGAATCAACTGAGCACAGACACACACATTAGAGATGACCATATTTTAATCATGACCCATGGGTACTGTAATGCTAGGTCTTCACTGCTAAGACTGTTACCACTCACATGCATAGTAATGATGCACATACATGCATCAGTTTACAGTTGACAAAACACTTTTAGACCCATTATCCCCTTGGATTCTCCAACTATCATATCAATAGAAAGAAAGACATCACTAATCTCATTTTACACACAAATAAACTGAAGGTCCATAAGGTTAAATGATTTACCAAAGACCAAAGAATCAAGAGAAGGGCAAGACCAGAAGCTAAGAATGCTGCCTCCGTGTGTGTTTAGGTGCTCAGTCATGTTCAGTCTTTGTAACCTCATGGACTGCAGCCTACCAGCCTCCTCTGTCCATGGATTCTCCAGGCAAGAATACTGGAGTAGGTAGCCATTCACATCTCTGGGGTATCTTCCCCAGAGACTGAACCTGAGCCTCCAGCATTTCAGGCAGATACGTTACCATCTGAGCCACCAGGATCTCCAGACCCTCATCTTTCCAGTAAACAGCCCCAAGTGTTGGTCCCATCCTCTCCATCCCTTCGCACAAGCTTCTCTGCTAAGATTTTCTTGAGAACAGGAGCTGAGTAGTTAGTATTCATCCCTTTCTTCTCCACAACTCTGCACAGAGGTTGTGCTCAATAAATGCCCTTTGCACTAAATGTAATTTCAATGAATAACTGGCTTAAATTGTACCAAAAGCCCAATGGCCATCCTTTGGGTTAGTATTTCCTTATTTTAATAAAATTTCTGAATTAAAGGGGTTGAGTAATGAAGCTCTTCCTGCAGGGCCAACCTCTACAAGGAAGACGCTTTCTCTGCTCTGGGTCTGGGGACCCCTGAGTCTTCTCGGCCTCTTAGGTTTGATTCAAGGCCCATCTGCTCCAGGAAGCCCTCTCCATCACATTCTTCTTCCTAAATCCTTTCAGATTCATGTGTCCCATGCTGAATAGTGCACACTCACAGCTTTAATTAAAACCTACTCCACATTCCTCCTCAAACGGACAGCCACAGAGACCAGTTTTAATTTCTCTGCCTCATCCCGGCATTGTCCAGCATAGCATCTCTTGCATAGTGGGTTCCTAATAAACACTGACTAAGAAACACAGGGCACATAAGCTTCTGAATTCAATCTTGGCCAGATTGTTGAAGTGATTCTACTTCTAACCTAACCCCCAGCACTTGCCTGAGTAGACCAGAATATGCCCTCTACTTGACTAAATACATGACCAAACAAGGTCAAGGCTTCATCTCTGAGCTGCTGCTCCTTGTATCTGTGGGCTATGAACAATCAAGCACCTTCTCTGCCTCCCTGTGTAGTCTTCAAACTGCAGACAGCTATAGTTTGGTTCTGCACACATAAAAAGCGAAACCCCAGTTCCTCCATATTGGCACACAGAGCTCCCTGATATCCAGATAGCCCCTGAACAGCACATCCACGTGAATGGCTAGGAAATGACATAAACTCACGTCTCGCAGTTTCTTTACATGGTTCCACTGCAATGCAGCACTCAGCCTGCTCGCTCTCTAGGAAAGGATGGCTCAGATCTCAGCAGTGTGGAAAGGAGTGCTGAGAGCCGGAGGGAAGAACTAGCGCCGAGGGTGCTGGGCTGAGTCGTAATGCTCACGGCCTGGGGGTTAAAGATGCCGCACTGGCAATGGTAATCAGACAGAGACACAGAGGCAAAGTGGGCACGGAGAGAGAGGGGGAAGCAGAGACGGGCTTAGCAAAAGACAGAGGGGTAAGGTTTGTTGTGTTAGTCATTCAGTCGTGTCTGATTCTTTGTGACCCCATGGACTATATTCATGGAATTCTCCACGCAAGAATACTGGAGTGGGTTGCCTTTGTCTTCTCCAGGGGATCCTCCCAACCCAGGGATCAAACCCAGGTCTCCTGCATTGCAGGCAGGTTCTTTACCATGAGCCATAAAGTTTGGTGAGAAGTTTCCAAGACTTCTGCTGCTGCTGCTAAGTCGCGTCTGCCGTGTCCCCGTAGACGGCAGCCCACCAGGCTCCCCCATCCCTGGGATTCTCCAGGCAAGAACACTGGAGTGGGTTGCCATTTCCTTCTCCAGTGTGTGAAAGTGAAAAGTGAAAGTGAAGTTGCTCAGTTGTGTCTGATTCCTCACGACCCCATGGACTGCAGCCCACCAGGCTCCTCCGTCCATGGTATTTTCCAGGCAAGGTTACTGGAGTGGGGTGCCATTGCCAAGACTTCTACAAGTTTCCAAGTCAGTTGTCTGGAGGAACTCACTCACAGGGAAAACTGAAACCACATATCCATGTAGATGAGCTGTATTTGAAATTCTAAGAAAAACAGAACCCAGAAAATTGGAACTTAGCTGCTGGGTGCCAGTTTATAAACTACCTCTATCCCTCCCCTTTCTCCACTCTACATCCCAAGTCATTTCCCGCTTTAGGGTACCTTAGTGCCCATCTCCTCCCCTAGAATAAAACTGGTCTTTACAGAATACTATGCACATTTATCAGCCAAGGTGCTAGGAACCCATACTTCCCTGTCCTTACCCCCACCCTACACCCTAAGAAAGTTAATTGTATCAAGCCTGATCCTTTAGCACAGGACATTAGTCTCTAGCCTATGAGAAAGGAACTCCAGACTTGGTCTGCAAGCTAGAGTCTGTCCTTACCTGAGAATCCCTTCTCAATGCTTTGGGTGCTGGTACTGTGGTCTTGTTACCTGGTGATAGCGCACTGGAGGCCCATAACTCCTGGCCATTTATTAGATTTTCTTGGGATGTAATTTCTTCTCCTCCTGAATCATTTATTAGCCATTTAATTTTTTTTTCTTCTAGTTTTGTAGGTACTTATTGGGCACATATTATAACTATAAACTCAGTTTCAGTACAGGGAGGTCAAAATAAGTGTTCATTGTAAATCAGATTTAAATGACAATTTGGGGTGTGCAGAAGAAGTTCTCAAGCACAGGAAGTCAGACCCCAACTCCCAGTCTTTGGTGAAAGCTCACTGCAACAGAAAACTCACTCAGAACTGAGTGCCAAGCAGTAGGACTCTGAGGCAATTAATTCCACACGTAAGTGGCTTGAGGCAGTCACATCCCTCATTTTTAATTTTTACTTAAATAATCTAATGCAGCTTTTAGATAAACTGGCTCTGACCTACGAAGATGCCTGTGTGAAGGGGAGCAGAGGGAGAAGTCAGCACAGAGTCAAGTTTTAGTCGTTCAGTCGTGTCCAACTCTTTGCGATCCCATGGACTGTAGCCAGCCACCCTCCTCAGTCCATGGAAGTTTCCAGACAAGAATACTACAGTGGATTGCCATTTCCTTCTCCAGAGGATCTTCCTGACCCAGGGATCAAACCCACGTCTCCTGCATTGCAGGCAGTCTCCTATATTGCAGGCAGATTCTTTACTGACTGAGTCACTGGGGTAGCCCAAACTAAAGTAACACAGTTACTAATGAAATAGTTGGAAATAGAGCATGGAGCTCAATCTGGCCCTGACTTACCATCTAACAAGACACTGACATTTTAGCTGGAACTACAGGAACAACAGTTGGCTCATCAGGAAGTAGAGAGAGAGGGAAGGCAAGAAGTTCTAGAAGAGAGATCAAGGACTGAACTGTCCTCTGACACAGTGGAGGTTGGAACCCAGAGTGCACAGGTATCTACATTCCCTGGCCTGGGAAATCAGTTGTTGTGTCTATATTAGTCATTCAGTCGTGCCTGACTCTTTGCAACCCCACGGACGATAGTCCATCAGGCTTCTCTGTCCATGGGGTTCTCCAGACAAGCATACTGGAGTGAATTGTCAGGAGACCCAGGTTCAATCCCTGGGTCGGGAAGATCTCCTGGAGAAGGAAATGGCAACCCACTCCAGTATTCTTGCCTGGAAATCCCATGGATGGAGGAGCCTGGTAGGGCTACAGTCCATGGGGTCTCCAAGAGTTGGACACGACTGAGTGACTTCACTTTCACTTTCTCCAGAGGAACTTCCCAACTCAGGGATTGAACCTTGGTCTCCCACATCAGAGGCAGGTTCTTTACCCTACAGGGAAGTCCCTAGCTCAAACGCTCCCTAGCTCAGTTGTTGGGTTGGTTAAAAATCACTGAAGCTTCTGCACTTTTACTTTATAGCAAGTCTCATGGTTTGTATTTGTATATATCTGTAAGATTTGCTCATATGTCTCTTCCCCAGTTTCTACTCTATCCTAGACCTACTCCAGAAAGACAAAAATTCCAATGGTTTTGCTCACCAATGAATCCTCAGCACCTAACACTGGCTTTAGTACCTAATGGGACTCACTAAATATTTGACAATGAACAAATGAAAATTCTCTCCTTCACCCAAGACACATTTGTGTTACAGTGGGCTGGCCTGGGGAGAGGCTGATTTCCTCTGGTCTCTCTCCTAGCTCTCAGCCATGTCTTTTCAGAGATGGGCCAGACTTGACACTGGGTGCTTCTTACCTGGATCTGGGCCTTGAACTACTTCCTTGCTCTCTGCAATCAATCGGCATAGTGTACTTTAGAGGCCATTCCCCACGATAAATAGCTCAGTTGGTAAATCATCTGCCTGCAATGCAGGAGACCCGGATTCGATTCCTGGGTCGAGAAGATCCCCTGGAGAAGGAAATGGCAACCCACTCCAGTATTCTTGCCTGAAGAATCCCATGGACAGAGGAGCCTGACAAGCTACAGTCCATGGGATCACAAGAGTTGGACATGACTTAGTGACTAAACCACCATCACCACCCCATGATAAAGGTTACCAACTCCCAGTGAAGCAACACAGCTTCATTCTCAGAGAGTTCTGCTGACTTCTGTACGTTAACTCTGTACCTCTCAGGGGTGTGGGGATAATTAATACCGCACATCAGTTCTGGTCTTTTCTGGTTCTTCTTGACAGTCTTAATAGCCCCTCCCAGCAGGGCAGGCCAAAATAATTAACCGGAAGTCCAGAGAAGTCTAGGTATCCAGTACCCAGCCCACCCCCACCGTTCTGCAGGGGAGGAAACTGAGACAGACCTAGAGAAGTCACCAAAGGAGAATAAGAACAGCAATCCCTGGCCTTAAGTTCACACTCCTTCTTTTCTCCTCCCCTGCATTTTCTCCCTTCAGTCACATCTCCTTATTAACATTTCTTACCTCTCCACTTTTTCTCAGTTCGCACTGCCACTTCGGTATTCACATCCTTCCCTGTATTCTCAATGCTCTGCCCGTGGCATCCCCATCACTCCCATCAGCAGGCTCTTCTCCATGCAAAATTAAAGTTATCATCACTGAAAAGCTAGCTCAAATCTATTCCAAAATTCCAGAAAACCCTCCTAGTACAGCTGGCCCAAGATTCCTTTAGATCTCTAACACCTTAAGTCTAAGACCCTTCCTTGACACTCTTGCATGTACTTTATTTCTTATACTGTTATCCTTTGTTAAGGGAAATGCTTCTTCCCCACCCAAAATAAGCCTTTCCTCTCCAAAAGAAGCATAACTGTTTACATCTCTCAACCCTTATTCACTTCTTCTCAGGAAAAGTAGCAAAGAATAAATTCATAATTATGGACTCACTTCCTCTCTTTTCTTCTTGGAAATAAGCTCTTCTACAAAGAGTGGTTCCTCTGTGTTCCCTGGAGACAGACACACTGTATGGTAAGAGTGCAAGTATCTCTAAGTTTAGACTTCAGTATCAGATCACCTGCTAGGATCTATGCTAAACTGTGTGCACCTCAATCTAGTCTTTATCTAATCTAAATAAATGTACTTTATTGCCCGATATGCATTATATTTGGCATGTTTCTTGACTGGCCCAGAACTGGAAGGGGAAGGGAGGGAATCCCTCTGGACACCACAGCATTCTATACAGATATTTAAATCTCACTTTCCCCTTCAATCACTGTTCTGTGCACTCTGTCTCTCACTGCTAGTATGAACACCTTCAAGGGAAGAACAATGGAGTATATTTTTTCAATCCCCCAGAGCACTCAGTTCTGAGCCTTGTACATAGCAGGTGCTCAATCCGTTTCAACTCAGTGAAATATTTGTTGAAAAACTCTGATACCTCCCAGCAATCAAGTAATTTTCCTTACAGTGTTTTCACCATAATTCTGCCACATATAAAGATCTGTAACCAAGGAAACATCTTTTCCATTCCAGCTAAAACAGGTTCTTTCAGTTTTAAAAATCTCCTTCCGTAAGAACTTCTCCTCCTCCTCCATCATTTATGACTTTCCCTGCCTGTAGAAATAAGAAACAAAAATTTTAAGCACTAATGAGGTCTTGCAAAGGAGAGCCAGCTAAGGCATGTAGTTCTGATTACTCTTTCCCTCCTTTTCATTTATAAGCCTTAAGAAGATGCACTTGCTATTAGACACAGTGAAACTGAAAGCTGGTAGAGCTTAGAGTTATTATTTTTCTGCCAGCAGACTTATGTCAGTACGACAGGGATGAGCTGTGACAATCCTAGAGATTTCCAGTTGCGGTGTGTCCTGTCTTCTACCCCACAGAGCTCCAACTTATCACACTGTGACTGAATTTTCCACTTTCTGTGTCCATTTATCCAGAGCCATATTTCTGTATCACCTGGCCCTGAGTATTACCTGGTGACTGTGATTTTTCTCTGCATTGCCCCTTCTGGGAATTTGTTCCCCACTTTCCCACCACTCAAGTCCTGTTAGTGACATGTTGCTGGAGTTCCTCTAATTTTGTGAAGCCATTCTGGCCCATATGTAAACTCTCTGAGTTATCTCTATGGGACTTTCTTTTTATTAACAGTGTAATTCTCCTGGTCCCATCTGATCTGAGGCATTTCCTCTAATTCATCCTCTTTCCTAACCTCAGTCAAACCATCATTGTCATAACAGCCTGAGTCTGCCCAGTGTAGTCCAAAATAGATCACATGTAAGATCAGAGTGCAAAAGAGAAGAGGAGTTTTTAAGATGCTCTAGTGTGACGCCTTTCTCTTCTTCATTTTATAGAAGGAGACACCACAGCGCATGGAGGTTAAATTACTACAGTAAGCTAAAAGCAATCAGGACTAAACCTCACAGCACTTGACAACCAATGTTTTACTCCAATGTTTCTAAAGAGATAAAAAATAACACAACAACTGATATTGATTTACCATTATTGTATGAAAGAGAACCACCAAAAGTGATACAGATTTCTCACAAATCAATGCCTCAAATCCAAAGTATCTGCAAGTTGAAAACTGATTTTCAGCAGTTTCTATGAGATGGATATTAAACTATAGCACGTAACAAAGCTGGATGCTCTATCCTGTGAGACCAACAATTCAGTCTATTAATAGTAGATGGTTGCAGTAAGAGAAACTCTAAAAGACTCTAAGGCCTAATATTCTGCAAGGAATAGAAATAACAGCTATTGAGCTTAAAACAAAAGAATTTCACCATAACATTAAATGAAGAAATGCTCCATAAAATAAATTTAACCAAAAATGACTCTAAACAAAAAATTCCAAATCCTTAAACAAATATGTAATGAGTTCATAAAAACAGGACAAATCCTGTCTCTACTATTAAGAAATCCTTTGCAGTGATACATGGAAAAGTCTATCACCCTCCAAACGCAACTTTCTGGGATATTTTCAATATCTTGTGATGACAAAATATAAGATTTATAGCTGTATCAGCATGATGTAAACCAAAAAATAAGATTGAAAATATATTTACACTAAGAACATTCCATATTTTCGCTGTTAATTTCCCACTGTCAAACAACAAACTGTGCAAAACAGTTTCAATCAATTCAGCTCTGTGTTTTCATCAATACATCACTCTTGAAATATCCACGTATTTACTAAAATTCTTTTCATAAATTTTAGATTGGTAAGTAATGTTTCAATTCACAACCATAATACTTTGCTCTATATGCAAGAGAGAGACAGAGATAAGAGAGAGACATGTATTATCCATGACTTTGGGCTCTCAGATTCAAATACAGCCATCTCCTTTATGAAAATAATTGTACACTGCTCCCTCTAAGCTGTCCATCTTCCTGAAATGAGAGATAATGGCAGCACTCTTGGGAAGTGACTGGGCATTGAAGCTTTGTCAGCAGTGGGGGAATGGGTTGGCTGAATCACTTAAAAGAGTCCAGCACTTTGTCAGGCCAGTGCTTATAATGCAATGGGCTCTCTGCATGCTAACAGAAAAGCTTGACACACAAACCCACCCTGGCTTTAAATCAATAAGTAGTCTCTCACTTGAGCCACTCATCAAACACAGCAAAGGTGGGCCATGAATCTATAGAAGGTACATTTCCTAAGTGGACTATTTAAAATCTTCCTCATTTGCATTTGTGTTGCAAGATTTTGACCTTGCCAGTTACTGATTCTTTAATAACTGTAGATGGATGCAAATCCTGGCACTCCATTGAGAGTTTTGAATAACGTTAATATATTTAGTCCTCATCTAATTATCAGTTGAGAGAACTGAGTCACAGTTCTAGTGAAGGCCTACCATAGTCTCAGAGATTACTCTCAGATGAAGAAATGCAGGAGAAAAATTTCCCACAGAAGATCTATGAGGTAGACCAAGGGGATATGATCAAGGCAGTGAAAAATGAATGAAAGATACATCTATAATCTTTCAGTGGTACTGTCACACTAGAAGAAAGAACATCAAGAGAAGAAAGGAGATCTGCGTGGAGGCTTAACAGGCTCTGGAGAGCAATCTGTGAGTATCTGGCCAAATTTGTAGAGGCAGAAAAATCTGAAATCCTGATAATTCCAGTAAATGCAAAAGTGGTCTCTCTTAGAGTAGTATACCAAAAATAACACCATTTATAATTTGTTATCTACTATGCCAGGTACATTATTAGATACTGAGTGCTTTTGATTACTACCTCATTGCAACAACCCAGCAAACAAAGAAACTGAGATTTGAATGGATTTATTGATGTTTCAAAGTCACAGAGCTAGTAATCTCAGCCCATTACTAGCTCTACGATCTTGGGCAGATTGGGCTTACACTCTCCCAATTAAGTAACTATGGCTTCATGACCACGGCTTTCCTCACTAGAGAAGGAGGATACTGGGCTCAGAGATCTCAAAACCCCTTACAGCTCTGACAGCCTTATGCACCCTGGAATATCCTCACTGTCTCAGGTGTGCAAAATTGGACACTGCCTGAAGAGGTGAGTGAAAAATCTGGCTTAAAGCTCAACATTCAGAAAACTAAGATCATGGCATCTGGTCCCATCACTTTATGGGAAATAGATGGGGAAATAGTGGAAACAGTGTCAGACTTTTATTTTGGGGGAGCTCCAAAATCACTGCAGATGGTGATTGCAGCCATGAAATTAAAAGATGCTTACTCCTTGGAAGGAAAGTTATGACCAGCCTAGATAGTATATTCAAAAGCAGACACATTACTTTATCCACAAAGGTCAGTCTAGTCAAAGCGATGGTTTTTCCAGTGATCATGTATGGATGTGAGAGTTGGACTGTGAAGAAAGTTGAGTGCCAAAGAACTGATGCTTTTGAGCTGTGGCGTTGGAGAAGACTCTTGGGAGTCCCTTGAACTGCAAAGAGATCCAACCAGTCCATTCTGAAGGAGATCAGCCCTAGGATTTCTTTGGAAGGAATGATGCTAAAACTGAAACTCCAGTCCTTTAGCCACCTCATGCGAAGAGTTGACTCATTTGAAAAGACTGATGCTGGGAGGATTGGGGCAGGAAGAGAAGGGGACGACAGAGGATGAGATGGCTGGATGGCATCACTGACTCAATGCACATGAGTCTGGGTGAACTCCGGGAGTTGCTGATGGACAGGCAGGCCTGGGGTGCTGCCATTCATGGGGTCGCAAAGAGTTGGACATGACTGAGGGACTGAACTGAACGGATGTCTATTAAAATAACAACCACTATAACAATTAAATTCTGAGCTCTCGTCAGTACCCATTGTCTATGATTTTTTCCACTAACTTGTCTGCTTTCCATATATATAATATTGGAGGACACATATTTCTAAGCTTATCTGTTCCTTTTGTTCTAGTACCACATTCATATCATGATCCCCACTCTTCAATGCTAGGATGAATCTGGATATCCAATGTACAGTTCATTCTATCCAATTCAATTTAATATACATTTACTGATTTCCTATTCTATGAGCCAAGCTGTATGCCCGACACATTTGGCAGCCCAAGGATAGATGAGGCCTGATTTCTGTCTTCAAGAGATTTACAACACTGTGGCAAGAGAGAAAAGTGATATTTAAAAGTTCTTTCTCATCTATTATCTTTAATCATCATAATGATTCAATAGGATAATACAATATTAATATCTTATGGTATAATGGTGATAACTATATTTTCTATTTATCCTTATCCAAATAGAATTTTACTGATGCTATTTCATGGTTAATACCTCAGTTCTTAATTGTATATTTGGAATAAATAGTTTCAATGATTTGTAGGATTCCAATATAATTCCAACCTGCCAAATCCTCATGTGAATCTTGACCCATGGAGAAAAGTGTTAGCTGCTCAGTCATCTCCACCTCTCTGCAACTCCATGGACTATACAGCCTGCCAGGCTACTCTGTTCATGCACTTCTCCAGACAAGAATACCAGAATGTGTAGCCATTCCCTTTTCCACGGGATCTTCCCAACCCAGGGATCAAATTCAGTTCTCTTGCACTGCAGGTGGATTCTTTACAATCTGAGCCACCAGTGAAGCCCATGGAGAAAGAACTATACCATGATTTGAAGGACAAAATGAGAGCATTGACATTGCCCTCATCCCTACCAAAATATACTTCAAAAGAAAGATTTTATCCCTTGAGGAACCATAGGCATGCCACCATAAAATACCCAAAAGATGTGCATGATGTTCTTCTTAGCATTCAACTCTAGTTTGGCCAGTGCAAAATACTGATGAGATTAGACAATTGGTGATAATGCTTATTGCAGGCATTTGCCATATTGGTTTCCTTTTGAAGTTATCTGCTCCTAGTCTGCAGTTATTGATAGGGCAAAAGCATTCTTATCCATTCTCATAAACAACAACAACAACAAAAAAAAAAACCACTAAAAGTAGTTTGCTTTAATTCGGTCAGACAAAAATATAGCTTTAGTGTCTTAGGAATGACAAGCCTGAGTTGTCAACTTCTGAGTTCTATGCCACAACTTAGTTTCCCAGAATCTTTCACAGTCCTGTAGAATATTATGCCAGTTCAGTCCATTAAAGATATTATATTGCCTCTTTGGAAAAATATCCATTGAGTTCTTCTGCTCATTTTTCAAACAGAAAGTGCAAATGACAAATAGGCATATTAAAAGATGCTCAACATCACCAATCATCAGATAAATACAAATCAAAATCATAACAAAGTATCATCTCTCACCTGGCAGAATGGCCATCATCAAAAAGAACACAAATAACAAATGCTGGTGAGAATGTGAAGATAAGGGAACACTTGTACACTTTTGGCAGAAATGTAAATTAATGCAGTCACTGCAGAAAACAGTAGGGAGGTTCCTCAAAAACTAAAAATACAACTATCATATGACCCAGAAATTCCACTCCTGGGGGTATATCCAAAGAAAACAAAAAAGAAAAAGAAAAACTAATTTGAAAAGACCCATGTACCCCAATGTTCATAGCAGCATTACTTAAAATAGTCAAGATATGAAAGCAACCTGTGTCCAACAATAGATGAATGGATAAAAAAGATGTGTTAAAATACAGTGGAATAATAGTGATAAAAGAAGGAAATTTTGCCATTTGCAATAATATGGATAGACCTGGAGGGTATTATGCTCAATAAAATGTCAGAAAGAGAAAGACAAATGCTATATGGTATCACTTGTATGTGGAACCTAAAAAATACAACAAAGTAGTAAAAAAAAAAGAAGAAGTCTCACAGATATAAAGAACAAACTAGTGGTTACCAGTGGAGAGAGGGAAGGGGAAAGCAGGAGCAAGATAGTATGTAGAGAATTAAGAGGTATAAACTACTAGGTATAAAGTAAGCTACACAGATATATCATATAATATGGGTGATACAGCCAATATTTTATAATTACTATAGAGTATGACATGTAAAATTGTAAATCACTATGTTGAACACTTATAACTTATATAACATTGCACATCAACTATACTTTAATATTTTTTTCTAATTTAAAGAAAGAAAGAAAGACAATATATTGATGGAACCAAGTACCAAGTTGTTCAATAAAACAGTGCTATGTTTGGTGAACACTGTTGGGTTAAAGAGCAAGTTACATCATTTGGTGTTCTGCTTGGATCATTTCACCTAGTAATGGATAAGAAAGCTGTGGTTCATATACACTATGGAATACTACTCAGCCCTTAAAAAGAATAAATTTGACTCAGTTCTAATGAGATGGATGAAATTGGAACCGATTATACAGAGTGAAGTAAGCCAGAAAGAAAAACACCGATACAGTATACTGACACATATATATGGAATTTAGAAGACAGTAATGATGACCCTATATGTGAGACAACAAGAGACACAGAGGTATAGAGTGGACTTTTGGACTCTGAGGGAGAGGGAAAGGGTGGGATGGTTTGGGAGAATGGCAGTGAAGCATGTGTATTTTCCTGTAAGAAACGAAGCGCTAATCTATGTTTGGTGTAGGATGCAGGATGCATGGGGCTGATACACAGGATGATTCAGGTAGAGGATGTGGGGTGGGAGGTGGGAGGGGGCTTCAGCATTGGGCGATTGTGTTCACCTATGGCTGATTCGTGTCAATGTATGGCAAAACAAATACAGTATTGTAATTAAAAAAATAAATAAATTTAATTAAAAAAAATAAATAAAAAATAAAAAGCTGGCCACTCTAAATGGGGCCTAGGGCCACAGAAAATACTCAGACTGGTCCTGATTTCAGAGCAGGTAGCTCCAATAGATGCCCTTACAGTTCAGCACATTTTTAGGACCTGAAGTCCCTTCAATTTTGGAGGATAAATAAGTAAGCAATCTTCTTTTGAAAAATAGTTCACAACTTACAACTAAGCTTGGAGGAAGACTGAACTCACAGCCATGAGAACACAAGCCTTCCTCAGCCATGAATTTTCAGACATTTCAGCAGAACTTCGGATGATCACAGGGTGTGAATCTGTGGAGGACTACCACAATCACGGAGGACTACCTGTTCTCGTCTGAATTACATAGAAAAACCAGATACCTGTTCATTGTCTAGGCTTGAGTGTTAAGTTCTGGTCTGTTGCTTAGATAAGAAAACATTAAACTTACTGTTCAGCTTTCTATGGAACCTAGAGGGTTCAGTTCAGTTCAGTTCAGTTCAGCAGCTCAGTCCAACTCTTTGCAACCCCATAAACTGCAGCACGCCAGGCCTCCCTGTCCATCACCAGCTCACAGAGTTCACCCAAACTCATGTGCATTGAGTCAGTGATGCCATCCAGCCATCTCATCCTCGGTCGTCCCCTTCTCCTCCTGCCCTCAATCCCTCCCAGCATCAGGGTCTTTTCCAATGAGTCAACTCTTCACATGAGGTGGCCAAAGTACTGGAGTTTCAGCTTCAGCATCACTCCCTCCAATGAACACCCAGGATCCATCTCCTTTAGGATGGACTGGTTGGATCTCCTTGCAGTCCAAGGGACTCTCAAGAGTCTTCTCCAACACCACACTTCAAAAGCATCAATTCTTCGGCGCTCAGTTTTCTTCACAGTCCAACTCTCACATCCATACATGACCACTGGAAAAACCATAGCCTTGACTAGACAGACCTTTGTCTAGACAGACCAAGGCAAAGTAATCTCTTTGCTTTTTAATATGCTGTCTAGGTTGGTCATAACTTTCCTCCAAGGAGTAAGCATCTTCTAAACTACAGGGTACATACCGTCAGCTGCACAAGGCCATAGCTCTCCTCCTGTCCAACCTGAGCCTCGTGTCCTGCAATTGTGTGTTCTCTGCAGCTGCACTGTCTCCATAAAATCAACATTGTTTGCTCACTGGATATAAGATCACTGTTATTAAATTCTCTGATGTATTTTTAAAAGCACACACTTTCTTTTTAGAATTAAACTAAAATCAAAACCCCATTTCATATCATTATGACAATTCCTGTAAAGTCCTATTTAATGTGATGCTGCAGAAGCGGGAGCTAATGATAATTGCCCTTTAATGGCATCAAGTTCAATTTCATTTCAAAGAATACCCTCCAGAAATTATCCCCAGCAAGCAAGCATATTTCAACCTGCCAGCAATTGCAGCTAAGTAATATGGTTAAAATAAAACTGTTAAGTGGCAAATGCAGCATCCACAGCCATCTCAATAATCTGGATTTTAACCATTTGTTTGTTGGTTTGTTTCAAAATCTTGAATGTTTAATTATATACACTGCCTAAGATAAATGGGAAAATCTGACCAACTTCATAGCCTGAGGATCCCTAGTGGTGTAATAATTGACATAAAGACACCTGCAGTGAAAGAGATGTAGATTCAATCTCTGGGTTAGGAAGATCCCCTAGTGAAGAAAATGGCAGTTCACTCCATTTTCCAGTCCTGGAAAATCCCATGGACAGAGGAGCCTGGTAGCCTGCAGGCCACGGAGTCACAAAGAGTCAGATGTAACTGAATGACTAAGCACACACACACATGCAGCTTGAGGATCCCTAGTAATGCTATAATTGACATTAATAACAGCACACAGCATAATTAAGAAAATGACAGAATGTACTATCCTTGGCACAAATCCTGGTGACATCCTGACTCTGTAACACTGAGAAAATTACTCACTGTCTGTGAACTCCAGGACTGGCTTATGTTTTAAATGAGATTTGGTGGTGATGGTGGTGGTGTTGCTTAGTTGCTAAGTCTTATCTGACTCTTTTGCAACCCCATAGACTAGCCCACCAGGCTCTTCTGTCCATGGGATATCCCAGGCAAGAACACTAGAGTGGGTTGCCATTTCCTTCTCCAATGGATCTACCTGACACAAAGATCAAACTAGAATCTCCTATTTTGAGAATTAGTTCTCAACTTACAACTGAGCTTGGAGGAAGACTGAACTCACAAACGTGAGAACATGAGCCTTCCTCATCCATGCAGATTCTTTACCAGTGAGCCACCAAGGAGTCCTTTAAACGATATCAGTTCAGTTCAGTCAGTTCAATTGCTCAGTCGTGCCTGACTCTTTGTGACCCCATGAATCGCAGCACCCCAGGCCTCCCTGTCCATCACCAACTCCCAGAGTTCACCCAAATTCATGTGCATCAAGTCGGTGATGCCATCCAGCCATCTCATCCTCTGTCGTCCCCTTCTCCTCCTGCCCCAGTCCCTCCCACCATCAGTGTCTTTTCAAATGAGTCAACTCAGAGGTGGTCAAAATACTGCAGTTTCAGCTTTAGCATCAGTCCTTCCAATGAACACCCAGGACCAATCTCCTTTACAATGCCAGTTGGATCTCTTTGCAGTCCAAAGGACTCTCAGTCTTCTCCAACACCACAGTTCAAAAGCATCAGTTCTTTGGTGCTCAGCTTTGTTCACTGTCCAACCCTCACATCCATACATGACCACTGGAAAAACCATAGCCTTGACTAGATGGACCTTTGTTGGCAAAGTAATGTCTCTGCTTTTGAGTAAACTATCTATGTTAGTCATAATTTTCCTTCCAAGGAGTAACTGTCTTTTAATTTCATGGCTGCAATCACCATCTGCAGTGATTTTGGAGCCCACAAAATTAAAGTCTGACACTTTTTCACTGTTTCCCCACCTATTTCCCATGAAGTGATGGGACCGGATGCCATGATCTTTGTTTTCTGAATGTGGAGTTTTAAGCCAACTTTTTCACTCTCACCTTTCACTTTCATCAAGAGACTTTTTAGTTCCTCTTCACTTTCTGCCATAAAGGTGGTGTCATCTGCTTATCTGAGGTTACTGATATTTCTCCCGGCAATCTTGATTCCAGCTTGTGCTTCTTCCAGCCCAGCGTTTGGTCTGGTATGCCCATCTCTTTCAGAATTTTTCACAGTTTATTGTGATCCACACAGTCAAAGTCTTTGGCATAGTCAATAAAGTGAAATAGATGTTTTTCTGGAACTCTCTTGCTTTTTCCATGATCCAGCAGATGTTGGCAATAGTGTATGCTAAATGCCTGCCACGGTACCAGACAGCAACCAAACTTCCATCAAATAACACCCGTTGTTCGTATCCTCTGTGGTCACTCTGCTGGCAAAGATGCCCCCAGAGATGCCTAAAAGAGTTCAGTTCAAACTGGGGATAAGGAGGAGGCTCAGGGTAATGAGAAGGACTAAGTTATCAAGATGGTGATTAGCATGCCCTCACCCCTACTTATTTCCTAGGGAGATCTAAAACATTATTTTCTAGCTGGAGGTCAGTCCCACAAAACAAAACAAAATGGAGCTACACTAAGGAGGAAGAAGGAGGAAGTCTGAGTTGCTGAAGCTCAGCTGTCTAAATAACAAGCTAGACAGCTGGTGGGAGAGGAAGCCAGGAAAAGTCAAAGTCAAATACATACCGCGAAAATCCGATGTGTGTATACAGCCACAGTCTGGAGAAGTTTCCAGCTTTCACTGTGCTCGTTCTAATCACCTGCTTTGACAGAGAAAACCTTTGCCCCGGTGGATTCTATAAAAAGATTCAGGGAATGAATGTTCTACCAAAGCTGTGTAATGACTTTTCGTCTGGAAGCAATGGTCGGGAAACAAAGTCTACCCTAGAATCAAGTCTATTTCCAGGGCTGAAATTGGGTGCACTCCAAAAGCCTCCAAGTGCTTTTCAGGGGGCAGGGGGAAATAGAGTTGGAGGTATTGTTCATCAGCACAGGTAAAGACAGATATTCACAGTGTTGCATTTAGCCCCTCTCTGTGGAAGTAACGCTGTGTGCTTCATCATTAAGCCCGTGGAGACCAATGTGAACAGCATTTTTCCACTTGTATATAAAGTAATAATTGGTAACATTTACTGAGCGCTTATGGTGCTCCAGGCACAAAACTCTTTAAGGAAACAGAATTTGCTCTGAGTGAGCAGAGTCAAGACATAAGAAGCTCCTTCCGGAGACTCTGCAGTAACTATTTTCTCCTTTCACATGTCCATACACGTGAATGTTGTTGAGGTTCTCACGAGGCCAGAAAAGAAGGATTCCACCATCACAACAGCTTCCAGTTATTCAGATTCTTTCAGATCAGTCTTTCCTGAATGAAGAGTTTGTTCTCTGATACCAAGCCTGCAGACATCCTCCTGCTGCTGCTGGCACTTCAGCTGTGTCCGACTCTGTGCAACCCCAGAGATGGCAGCCCGCCAGGCTCCCCCCGTCCCTGGGATTCTCCAGGCAAGAACACTGGAGTGGGTTGCCCTTTTCTTCTCCAATGCATGAAAGTGAAAAGTGAAAGTGAAGTCGCTCAGTCGTGTCCAACTGTTAGCAACCCCATGGACTGCAGCCTACCAGTCTCCTCCGTCCATGGGGTTTTCCAGGCAAGAGTACTGGAGTGGGGTGCCATTACCTTCTCCAGACATCCTCCTATTGCTCTCCAATTATTACCTTGATTTTCCACTCGTTGGTTAGCTGAAGTATTAGTGTCAGCAAGAGCTGTGCATGTTAAAACTCATGAAAGGGACTGTCATCTAACCCTGTGGATTCTCTCCTTCTTGTAACACTGACAGCTGATTTAAGTCCTGGTTATGATTAATGATAACTTGGTAGCGGATGTACATGGCACATTTCATCTCCAGCTTACAAAAGGCTCTGTAAAATTTCCCTCACCATCCTTCCCAGAAGGATGAAAGGTTTAAGAAGCCAGAAAGATTAAGCTGCACGCCCAGTAAACAGTAATGGGGAAAAAAAAAAAAAAAAAAAACCAGAAATCAAGTTTCTCTGGGTTTAAGCTGGTGCCTCTATTCATGGAGCTAGAATGCCTCTTCGGAAAGGAAGTGACATGATGGAAGAACTACAGTACCGCTGGTTCACAAACTGGCCCCCCGTGCCCAAAAGGCACAGAGAGGCTGAAGAAAGAAGCCTCTCCAGGCTGGTCAGTTCAGCCACTCAGTCGTGTCCGACTTTGCAACCCCATGAACTACAGCACACCAGGCCTCCCTGTCCATCACCAGTTCCTGGAGTTTACTCAAACTCATGTCCATTGAGTTGGTATGCCATCCAACCATCTCCTTCTCTGTTGTCCCCTTCTCCTCCCACCTTCAATCTTTCCCAGCATCAGGGTCTTTTTAAATGAGTCAGTTCTTCGCATCAAGTGGCCAAAGTATTGGAGTTTCAGCTTCAACATCAGTCCTTCCAATGAATACTCAGGACTGATTTCCTTAAGGATGGACTGGTTGATCTCCTTGCAGTCCAAGGGACTCTGAAGAGTCTTCTCCCACACCACAGTTCAAAACCATCAATTCTTCAGCACCCAGGCTGGTAAGGCAGGTTTAATAAGCCAGGAAATGGACATTCAATGCTTGTCTTGGGCACACACATCGACACACCAGAACCTCAAGTTTACTTACAGGACTTACCTAGGTTCAGTTAGATATACCATCCAAATGATCTCCAACAACACATTGCTCCCTTAAGGCAGTATCCTTGAAATGGCTGTGGAAACTGTGAATGAAATGTACATTCCAAAGATGGGGTAGGGGATGAGAAACCTGCAATCACCCAGGTCCAGCCCCCAGGTCAGTGAGAGGTCACATCCTCTCAATTACCTCTTACAACAAAGATTTCTCTTTTCCTTGGGCTCTCAGAATCTATTTGTGACTTTGAAACAGACGTATTGATCAGGTCAGGTGGGACTACTGGGGCTTTCCATGTGGTGGTAGTGGTAAAGAACTCACCTGCCAGTACAAGTTAGACATAAGAGATGCAGGTTCGATCATTAGGTTGGGAAGATCCCCTGGAGGAGTGCACAGCAACCCTCTCCAGTGTTTTTGCCTGGAGAATCCTATGGACGAATGAGCCTGGCAGGCTGCAGTCCAGAGTCTCACAGAATCAGACATGACTGAAATGACTTAGCATGCACGTGCACAGGACCACTATTGTTCTAGGACTACTATTGATCGAGGATCCTGAAAAGGCTTGGACAGTTGTTACTAGTTTGAAGCGTTGTGATTTATTTCTAAGCAGGAAGTTCTGTTACTCTTGTTTCAAGATCAGCAATAGTCAGGAAGAGAAACTAATTTTATATGTTTAAACTGGGCAAAAAGTTCAAGACCTCTGTTGTTGTAGGTCCAGTGAAACCACAATGACTCCAATCTCTTCTTTCTCAAACCACATCAGCTTATTCTCCAAGAAGAGGCTCTAGGGAGCTATGTAAGACAACTTCTGACTCAGTCCTTTTAGCAGCGAGAGGCTGAAGAATTCAGTAGGAAAAAGTTTTGAACTCTTAAAACAGCTGACTTCAAGCCTCAAACCTAGCTTTTCATGGGACAGGTTCTTTAATCTTCCAATGTTCTGTCTCCTGGAAGTAGAAGAAAATTCTGCTCCAAGAAAATTAGGAAACTTATTAAAAAAAAAAAAAAAGAATTAAGTAGAATCAGATTAGCCAAAATGGAAAACCTTGAGGTCACTTCTTCTCACAGGCACACCAAAATTACAACTATTTACATTAAAAATAGGGGCTTCCCTGGTAGCTTGGGTGGTTAAGAATCTACCTGCAATGCAGGAGACCTGGGTTCAGTCCCTGGGTCAGGAAGCCAGCTGATGGAAAAGACCAGAACCTATCAGAAAAGATCTTCTACACCTAAAGATATAAAGAAGAAACCAAAATAAGACCAGCAGGAGGGCAGAGTCATGGTAGAGTCAAGGGCCATACCACCATGCACAGTCCACAAATGGAAAAAGATTACAATTACAAAGGTTCTGCCTAAGGAGTGAGGTGTCTGAGTCTAACATCGGGTTCCCCATCCAAGGCTTCTGCATCAAGAGGAGCTCCCAGAACATTTGGCTTTGAAGATCAGCAGGACTTATTTTCATGAGGCCCAGAGGACTGTGGGAAATAGAGACTCCACACCTAATGGCACAAACAAAATCTCACATGCTCCATGACTCAGGGCAGAAGCAGTAATTTGAAAGGAGCCTGGGTTAGACCCACCTGCTAACCTTGGAGACTCTCCTGGAAAAGCAAGAGGCAACTAGAGCTCACCTTGGAGATTCAGATACCGGAGTCGGTCATTTGGGTGAGCTTGTTCTACCACATGGACACTGTGCTGGCAAGGGTCATTTGGGGATCCTCCTTCTAGTTTATTAGCCACAGGACCATGTCCCACACCTGCTAAACCTGTAGGCACCAGTACTAGAATACTTCAGACCAAGCAACTAACTGGGTGTGTACACAGCCCCACCCACTAGCAGACAGACTGCCTTAAGAGTCCCTGAGCCCACAGCCATCCCTAGACACAGCCACCAGAGAGCCCAAGACCCAGCTCCGCATACACATCTAGTGTGTAAGCTCGAGATCTGTTCAGGACCCCAGAGTCCCGCATTCAGAAAACTGGGGACACAGCTCCATCTACCAGTGGGCAGATACCAGCTCCAGAATCCTCTGGACCCTGGTCTCACTCACCAGCAAGCCCACTGTAGCATTGGGACCAGCCTTACCCACCAATGGGTGGACAACAACTCCAGGATACCCTCAGCCCCCAAGCCTGCAGACCTACCCCACCTACATGCAGGCCAGGACCAGCCCTGGGACCTGCTGAACCTTGGCCCCACCGTGCATCAGCCTACCTTAGTCTCAAGACCAGCCTCACCCACCCGTGGGTGAACACGGCCCCAGGACAATGACAGCCTCACAGCCTGCAGACACAGTCCAGCCACTAGCAAGTCAGCACCTGTTCTGGGGCCTGCTGGCCCCTAACCTCATCCACCATCAGGTCAACACAAACACTCGAAGAGAGAGAAAAAGGAAGAAAAAAGAAAGAAAGAAAGCAAACTCTTTCAAGAAAAGTAATGGTCACCAGAAACAATTTAAAATATTTAACGATGATTGATGGATAAACTTTATTAAGCATATATTGTGTATTTACAAAGCAGTGAATACTAAGAAGAAAATAAAAGTGTGAAACACAGGTCCTATTTTTCTATATTTCATAAGCTTGCCTTAGATAATAAACAAGCACCCCCTTAGAAAGTAACTGAATAGCAACTTGTGCTGTATAGCATGTAAATAAGTAGAGTTTCAAATGCTACAGGAAATATATGTGGAAGAGAAGGCATTGAAGGGTTTATGCAAACAAAGACGAAAGTGCAGGAAAACAGAAAACCCAAGGTAGAAGGGATACTTAAGCAATGCTATGGTACTGGGGAAAATATAAGGCTCCCTGGGGGGCAAATGTAAACCATTTTGCTAGAGAGGAAAATTGTTTGCACAAGTCTAATAAATAAAATAGGAATAATAAAATCAAATTATGATTCAGGCTCTACTGCACAAATACACACACACACACATATATATATATACATACACACACACAGAAAAAAAAAAATCCTCAATGAGAAAAAATAACAGAAGGGAAAACTTCCCATCTACAATATAAATAAATAAGTAACTGAGGCAAACACTTATCAATAAATGTTCAAAATCCACTGAACAAAACAATGAAACTATAAAACTCTTGAAGGACTTAAAAGTAGATTTATACAAATGGACATACATATCAGGTTCTTGATTTGCAAGACAATGCAAAAAGCATTCTAAGTTACATTATAAATACAATGTGATCCCAGTAAAATACACCATCTTTTCTAAAGCTAGAGAAGTTGATTAGAAAGTGTATTATTAAAAAATCATAATATGCCATATTAGTAGAATATCTCTTAAAAGGAAGAGCAACAGGATGAGATAAGAAGTGGTTAGATCTACCATATAGTAAAACATAAACCCTCTAAGAGTAAAACAATATGCTATTGCTATATATGGATTGAAAGACTTATCAATAAAGCAAAATTAAATACCTAGAAACAGGACCTATTTTGTGTGAATATTTAATACTTTAGTATATTTATATGCAAATCAATGAAAGAAAGAAAAATAGAAAAATGTTTAATATGTCATATTGGGCTAACTGACTATTCATATCGCTAAAAAAAAAAAAAATTGAACAGATTGTTTCTCATGTTACAGACCAGGACAATTAACAGGGCATTTAAATGTAAAAATTGAAAACATATATATTTAGTAAAAAAGCATTGGTAAATTTTCTATAACCAGGAAAAAGAAAAATTTAAGAAGAAAAGATTAATCAATTTGATAAACATTTTTTAATTATGACAGAAAGCATAAGCAAAGTGGAAAAGACAATACACAGATAAATATTTGCAACATGTATGACAGATGAAGTGAAAGTCACTCAGTCGTGTCCAGCTCTTTGTGACCCCATGGGCTGTAGCCTGCCAGGCTCCTCTATCCATGGAATTCTGCAGGCAAGAATCCTGGAGTGGGTAACCATTCCCTTCTCCAGGGAATCTTGCCAGCCCAGGGATCGAACCCAGGTCTCCCGCATTGCGGGCAGATTCTTACCATCTGAGCCACCGGGGCAGCCCAAGAATATTGGTGCAGGTAGCCTATCCCTTCTCCAGCAGATATCTTCCTGACCCAGGAATCAAACCAGGGTCTCCTGCATTGCAGGTGAATTCCTTACCAGCTGAGCTGCCAGATAAGGGCTGGCAATCCTAAAATAGAAAGATAATAAGTAGATAATCATCTTATATACAGAAGAAAAACTCTGATAACCCTATTGAAAAAATGAGCAAGAGGTAATATAGATTTAACAAAAAAGAAATGCAAGTGGCCCTTTAAGATGAACATATGCTCAACATCATTCAGAATAAGAGAGCTGCAGATCAGAACTACGAAGACACCATTCTCACCTCTCAGGCTATCAAAAAATTCAAAAGTTTAGCAATATATTCTTCTTGGTAAGGATTTAGAGAAAGAGTGTCACACATTGCTGATGTGAAGGCCAAATGGTACAATCACTAGATAACAAAATTAAGCAACCTTGCTGATTCTACATCTGGAGCAATAAATGTACAACATTTTTTAATTTGAAAAATCTAGGAAGTTTTCAAAGTCTGCTGTATTTATATCAAGAGAACTCAACAGCCAACTTCAGGGAACTTCAGCTAACTAAAGACAGGATAATTTGAGCAGTATACTCAATATCTTCCTGCGCTTTAAAATCATTATATATGTTTTCTAAATAATTCTAAAAATTAAATAATTCTAAAAATTATTTGTTACCTCTGGAAGATGTTAGAAGATTCAACACATAATTCTGAAAAACGTTAACTAAATTCAGAGCATTTGTCCTGCCTTTCCTCTTTGACCTATACCTCAGGGTAATCTATTAGTTGATAATGGGAAGTTTATCTTTAAAGAATTAGTTATTTGTTAAAGAATCCACCACTTTGTAACTTGTAATGAAACAATGGGTTAAAGTAATGATCATCAATGATTCTGAAGCCACTGGGTGAAAATCTGATAGGAAACGTTATGACTAGGTCAAGTTGAACCTGAGCCCACTGATTAATCTTATCACAAAAAGAAAGAAATCAACCATTATATTTCACCTGAGGTAATGAAACATGAAGTTCTCACTGCTACAAAGTATCTGTGTCAAAAATTTGAAGCTAAATCTTATTATTAATATCTCCAGATTTCATTATTAAGTTGAACCATATAAAATGGCCAATACTTGACCATTTTGAACTACAAAAATACAATTTCACCTGGTTCAAATGAAGAGAGAGAACAGAGAAGAATGTTATTCGTGAAAATGAGTCATTCAGTCACGTCTGACTTTTTGTGACCCCGACTTAATAGTCCATGGAATTCTCCAGACCAGAATACTGGAGTGGATAGCCTTTCCCTTCTCCAAGGGATATTCCCAACCTAGGGATCAAACCCCGGTCTCTCGCATTCTAGGAGGATTCTTTACCAGCTGAGCCACAAGGGAAGCCCAAGAATGTTAATAGTGAGGCAATTGGCAAAATGTAAATAGTGAAAATCACTCCATTTCTTCAATAGTAAAACAACAGCAAATTAGTATGGAAATTTTAAAGCAGGATGAGAGTACTTACAGACCGAAAAGAACTGAGGTTTATTGATGAAACACAAGTGTGAATCTTACTAGGATTCTGATTATTAAGATTCTGATTCAAATAATCCAACTATCAAAAGAAATTTAAAAATTTTTTAAACTGAATATTTGATGATGATAAGGAATTATTACTAATTTTTGGTATATTAATGACATTATGGTATTCTTTTAAGTACTTTTTTAGAGACATATATGAGAGTGTATCACAGATGAAATTCAGTTAGTCTAGAATTTGCTATAAGATAATCTAAAGAGTGGCTATGAGAAAAAGAGATATGAGCATAGTTGAACAAAGTTGACTATGTCAATAGTTATGGAAGGTGGGTGCTGGGTACATGGACATTCATTAAACTATTCTTTGTCTTTTTGTATATATGTATAACATTTCTCATCATTTTTTAAAAAATGGGGAAAGCATATTTAGACTCTAATCATTGGAGGGTCATTGACAGTCTCTTACTGGGGAAGAAGAAATTCATCAAATTACAAAAAAATAAAACAGTCATTCTTGTCTTGCATTTTTCTGTGGTACACATAGGGAGACCAATATAACTGCAATTCCTTTCAACCTGACTGTTTGAAGCCCAAAGCAAAGGTATCTCTAGAACGAGTGGGTGGCAGACACCCTTGCCTTACAGCTATTTTTTTTTTTTTAAGAGAGAAATGAAAGAAAAAAGTCAACATGCAGGTCAGATCTTTATGATTCACTAATGCTCCAACAGATGGACTAGAAAAACTTTCCCCAAATAAATTGATGTTGTATAACTCAAAGACAGGAAAGGTTACACAAAGTTTGTACATTTTTTAAATAAAACTTTAGAAGTGAACCAATTTAAACTACCTGAGCAGAAAGTTAAAATGATATATTACTTTTTCTCTGTCTAAAAAAACAGTACTATGCTTACAAATACTCTTCACAATCCAAGGCACATTAACACATTCCCCATGCAAACTTGTTTACTCTATTAATTTTCTTAAGAACTTCCTTCCAAGGATGTAAGCATAAATTTGAGTTTATGCCTTTTAGTGTATTTTTAATTCTATTTCTTTTAGATTTCGTACATGGCATCCAAGTATTTTGAAGATTCAATTCCTGCCGTCCCTGGAAATAGTAGCTTCCTCTCCTACTTTCCCCCTATGACATGACCCTTCATTGTGGTGGCTCTAAACTCAAAAGTGGCTCTCAAGGATTTCTACCTCCTGATGTTCCAGTGATTGTGTGATCTCCTTCATTTGAAGAGGACCTGTGACTTGCTTCTACCCAACACAACGCTGCAGAAGTAATTAGATGTTATTCCTGTGACTAGGTTACATTGTATCACAAAGCGGAGATTTGTTACTCCCATGATTAGGTTATGAAATGTATATGACCCTATCTTGTTGGGCTTCCCATGTAGCTCACAGGTAAAGAATCTGCTGGTAGTACAGGAGCTTCAGGAGACTTGGGTTCAATTCCTGGGTTGGGAACATCCCCTGGAGAAGGAAATAACAACCCACTCCAGCATCCCTGCTTGAGACATCCATGGACAGAGGAGCATGGAGAGCAACAGTCCATAAGGTCACAAAGAGTTGGATACAACTGAGCGCAGCACACGTGCACACACATTGTCTTGCTAGCATATGCTAGAGTCTTTCTCGCAGGCCTAGAAAAGCCAAGTTGTTATGATATGACTAGAAAAGGCCGCATGGTAGGGCCTCTAGGTTCCGAGGGCCGTGATCTTTTGACCCTATGACCATAAAGAAAACTTGGAAGGGGATCCTGAGCTCCAGAAAGAAGTGTAGCCCAACTGATACTTTGATTACAGCTCTGAGATACTGAGGAAAGGATTCAGGTTAGCCATGCCCACAATTCTGATCCATGAAAATGTAAGATGATAAAAGCACATTGTATTAAGATGCCAAGTTAGTAGTCTCCTAGGCAGTAACAGAAAACGATATGCTTGTGAGCACACTTCCTGGTCCCCATCTCATGTTCAAATGGATTCTTCTGTTTGGAATGACTTCTCTCCCTTATTTACTTCTTATGCATTTTTGAAAATGTATATAGTATCCTGTAAGACATCGTTTAAACATCTTCTCTGTTAATTTCCTCCAGTTCTTGCTTCTAACCAGCCTTTGTGTGTCTGCAGTGGCCTTAAACACACATCTATTGTTGTAAATACCACCTTATATTTTAATTATTTATGGCCTGCATACACCATCAAATTTTTTTCCTTCACTCATTCATTTCCTGCAAACAACATACTAAAGAGTATGCTAAGTGCTGGGAAGACAGACCTGAAAAAGTCTTTTCTCAAAAGACAGAAACCATTTCTGTTCATTCTCCTGATAAGTGCTCTGGAACATAAAAAAATCGGGGCTCTAAGTCAATTTACCAAAACATCAATTTTCCAAAGATAGTTTGCTAAATGGCCAATTCATCAAAAACTGCCAAGCAACTTAAACTGGTTTTTCACAGCCATTTCATTTTGAGAGGCAAGTTCAGAATTGAAGTCTGAAAAACTGAGAACTGTATTCAAGGAAAAGCACCCTAGATTTCTGAGACACCTTTGCATTCTCCAGTATGAATCCCATGAAACACTGATATTCAGCTAAGTAGAATTCTGTGGGGGAAAAGACTCTAGCAAATATGAGCAATCTGATTATCTGGTGAATTAACAGCAGTAAATTGGATTGCAGATTATTATTCTTATCTCTTTGATAGAAACAATAAAAGCAACAGTGATTTTAAGGAAGACAAGATTCACATAAATAAGATTAGTTGGAGAGACCATTCTGGAGGTTCAGGCCGCACTTTGAGCTTTGAAAGAGGAGAAGAATCTAAGTGAATGGAGGGAAACTTTCTGTGTGTTAGTTGCTCAGTTGTGTCTTAATCTTTACAATCCCGTGGACTGTAGCCTGCCAGGCTCCTCTGCCCGTGGAATTCTCCAGGCAAGAATATTGGAGCGGGTTGCCATTCCCTTCTCCAGGACATCTTCCTGACCCAGGCCTTCTGCATTACCAGCAGAGCCACCAGGGAGTCCACTTGGAAAAAGCTAATTATTTACAAAGGACAATGAGACTACATTTCCATCAAAGGAATTAGGTTGAAATTTAATTCATTAACTATTGGAAATAGTAAAAATTAATTATTTTATTAGGTTATTTCCAGGACATTTAATTTAAAAAGTAGACATTCACAAAGAGACCTAAGAATCAGAATATTGTAGGAAAGATGAAACATCTACCTTGAGGAGAATTGCATTACTCTTACAGTTAACTTTGGAGGGTTTAGAATTAGACATTGGGGGATCATTTATTCTTTATAAGCCCATATTTACTTTAAAACCAAAAACAAATGCAATGATATTCTCCTTAACATCAACAATGACAAAAATATGAATACATGGTCTTCACTTGTTTGATCTTACTCATGTCCTGCATGCGTCTCTCCTGGGAATATTACTAGTTGCTTTTCTTGCTTCTTGATTTCATGTCTATTATCAGATTCTTTTTACTTCACGAAATGATTTCAAACTATTCCTTTATTGCTTTTATTTTGTGTGTTCTATTTGGAAGAACTGTTTGTGAAATTTTGGAATTATTTCTTCTTTTAATGATTGGCAGAATTTCCTTGACATAACCATTTGACCTAGTATTTTTCATTTTTGGCCTCGCAGCATGACAAGCATGTGGGATCTTAGTTCCTTGACCAAGGATGGAACCCGTGCCCCTGGCTGTGGAAACAGAGTTCTAACCACTGGACCTCCAGGGGAGACCCTGGCCAGGTATTTTCCTATTGGTATTCTATTCAATTCTATTCAGGTTTTCAATTTCTTCCTAGGTAATTTAATTTGTCTAGGATTTTTAAAATTCTATCTAAGCTTTAAATATATTGACATATAATTGTTCATTATACCATTGTATTATTTGTTTACTTTCTACAGCATATAATTATGCCCATGTTTTATCCCCTAACGATATTTATCTGTACCTTCACTCTCTTTCTATTGATCAAACTTGCCTTTTTGGGGGGCGGGGGGGTCAATTTTATTTTAGTCCAAAACTGACTTTTGTCTTTATTGATTCTCTCTGTATTGTCACCTTCAGTTTTTATTAATTTTACTTCATGATTACCAGTTCCTTTATTCTGCTTTTTTTTGGATTTATTCTGTTTTCCCAACTTTTGAAGCTGAATGATCATAATGTTTAGTTCTTTAGCCACTTTAGAGTCCATTTTTTTCTTTTCTGGGTGCATTTTTCCTGATATTTTTTCCTAATGTAATGTTTTTAGTTACTGGTTTCAAACACAGTATGATTTATTTGAAATTTATTAAATCATGCCTTATGGCCTAGTATATGGTCAGTTTTTCTAAACATCCCAGATGTACTTGAAGAAGTTCCCAATTATTAGGTGCAATATTCCATATATATATATATTCATTAGGAAATGATTATTTGTAATATTCAAATTTTATGTATATTTACTGATATATTTTTGTCTGAAGTCATATACTGAGAGACATGTTATAACCTCCCTCTATCATGATAAATAAAATCAATTTCTTCCTTGAATTCTATCAATTTTTGTTCATATCTTCTTAAAGGAAACAAGTTTAGAATTATACCTTTCTGAGGAGTTGAACCGTTTATAGCTAGTGATGTTTTTTGCCTTGAAGTTTTCTGATGTTAATATAGCTAACTCAGTGTCTTTTGGGTTTGTTTTTGTCTTTATATCTTTTCCATTCGTTTACTGTTTATTTATCTGTATCTTAATGTTTTAGGTGAACTTCCCCAATAGCTCAGTGGTAAAGAATCTGCCTGCCAATGCATGAGACATGGGTTCAATCCATGGGTAGGGAAGATCCCTTGGAGAAGGAAATGGCAACCCACTCCAGTATTCTCACCTGGATAATCTCATGGACAGAGGAGTCTGACGGGTTACAATTCACGGGGTCACAAAAAAGTCAGACACGACTTAGCGACTAAACAACAACATTTTAGATACAACACTTGCAGAAACATAGCCTCACTTTCTGTTAGTTTACCAATCTGACAGATTTTGTCTTTCAAATGGAGAAATTGTACCATTTTCATTTATTTGAATTACTGATGCCTTTGGATACATTTTTATTTGAAGATAAAATGCTACCCATATTTTGTGTTATCTCTCCAGGTTTTATTTCCCCTTTTGTGTTAACAGTCATTCTAAAACATTTTAACGTGTATTAACATGTACACACAATGAAGAAAAAATGTTAATAAATATCTTTGCTTGCTTGCTAAGTTGCTTCAGTCACGTCCGACTCTATGCGACCCCAGAGATGGCAGCCCACCAGGCTCTCCCGTCCCTGGGATTCTCCAAGCAAGAACATTGGAGTAGGTTGCCATTTCCTTCTCCAATGCATGAAAGTGAAAAGTGAAAGTGAAGTCGTTCAGTCATGTCCGACTCTTCCCAAACCCATGGACTGCAGCCTACCAGGCTCCTCTGTCCATGGGATTTTCCAGGCAAGAGTACTGGAGTGGGATGCCATCGCCTTCTCCAAATAAATATCTTTACTCTGCTCTAAAGGGAGCAGAAGCCCCTTTAGAGGGGCTTCCCTGGTGGTTCAGTGCTGCCTGGTAATGTCAAAGATGCAGGTTCAATCCCTGACTCAGGAAGATACACTAGAGAAAGAAATGGCTACCCAGTCCACTACTCTTGCCTAGATAATCCCATGGACAAAGGAACCAGGAGGATTACAGTCCATGAGGTCAAAAAAAGTCAGACACAACTTAGCGACTAAAAAACAACAACAACAAATAAAACAAGGATGTGAGCCAGTTTGACACCTGATTGTGATGGCTATAGAAGCGTACCAGACCACTGAGTTTGAGGAACTTAATGGCCTGGAGGTCCCAGCTTCCATACTCAGAAATCCATTACCGCATATGCACAGAGGTTGTGATCACATGAGATAAGGATACCAAGGCAGATAGGTCTATTCTTGGATGATGTAGGACACTTGTAAAAAATAACTTTGCTGTTGGCTCAAGGAGTCAGCATTGACCTTTTCAAGCTTATTTTTAAACTGCATATAACTGAAGATTTTTTTCATCTAACACTTCTTTCCTTTACAAGGGTCAGAATTTCATTATGGACTAATGGTTCTACTAGCCTGCATCAGCTTCTCATTTTTCCTCACAGACACTTCCCCTAATAAATTATTTGCATGTCTAATCCTGTTTTGGAGTTTTCTTCTTGGATATCCCAGATTAACAAAAGTGGTACTTGAAGTGGTCCAAGAAAACAAGTGGTATGATGGGGATTCAGGGTCGGCTCCCCTACCATCAAGTGAGAAAACAAGACAATATCCTGGCTTTCAAGTGGGACACATTATCTCTGGTACAAGACAATAAAGACCCCTAGCTCAGTATTCAGTAGACTCAGCACTGAATTAGTCTAAGAACTCCTATACTGGTCTTGCAATCAAATTCTAGCAGCTTTACTTTTGATTGTCAATACTATTCTACTCTTTCTTTGTAACTCAGTATGTTTTTTCCTCTGTGCCTGGGTCCTTGCCTTGATAGTCTGCCATTATCCTATTTTTTTCCTAACTCTGGATTCCCTATTTAGCTCTAGAAAATCTGCTCACAATCTCTGATGATAATACTGTTTCCATTTACTGAGAAGCCTGCCTACCATATGTCTGGTGTTATGTTATCGCATTAATCCTCACAATTCTGCCAGTAGTAACTTTATCGCATCTAGAGCTGAGACTCAGAAATATTCAGTGAATAGAACAAGGCTAGAGCTTTACCTGTGTGCCCATTTGGCTATGCTCACTCACGGAGGAGATGAGGAGACCTCAGGGAAAAGTCCTGAACCCTGACTAGTGTGGACACATATCAAGTGTGTCCGACAGACAGGGGCCAATGTTGCCAGAACAAATTTGCAAAGGAAATTAGAAAACCTCTGAAATAAAATTCACCAGAAGAAAAGAATATGAATATGTCGCAGTAAACCCGGCTCATAAACAATGAATAAGGATCAGAAGGAAGAGGGAGACCAAGGCAGAGCATGTTAACTATTATCCAGGCCAGTCGTTTTAGAGACAGGCTGGGAGTGCGCTTCCTGGAGAGTAACAGAACTGTAGACGTTCAGTGAAAGAGCTGTCATGATACTTGCTGAAGAATTTGGGAACCAGGCAATCCTGCTTGGGAATTCTACTCACTCCACCACCCCCAACCAGGCAGTAAAAAATAATATAGAAGGAAGGAGTACTCTCTCATTTTGCAAAAAGCATGGGAAAGGGACAGGGAGTTGGGAATGAGCACAGAACGGGTAGAAGCAGAAATGAAGCTTTCCCAAGCCCAGCCCCAACCCACTGTCGGGGAACTGAAACTGGCGGGACTGGCAGAACCACCTCTCTCTGGACAACAAGGATGTACTAGAGGCAGAATTCCCACTAGAGTGGCATCAGGCAGTAAAGATTGGGAAAATGTCCATTCATTTACTCAACAAATATTTATTGAGGAGTCAGTGCTTGCCAGACATTGTGCAAGATCCTTCTGTTGACTGGCAGTGAGATAAGCAGAAGTGTTTGAGGCTATAACAGATAATGAAAACAAGAGCTGTCTCACTAAATTCAGTATACTTTGACTCCAAAAGTCCTTTTGGAAAATTTTCACTTTACCAAGCTTCCTTCTTTGTAAATGTTCTAATCGTAGCCTTCATTGATTTATCTAATAAGTTGTCCTTTTCTTATTGAATTATTGTGTGTGCTCAGTGACCAAGTCGGGCCTACTCTTTGTGACCCCATGGACTGCAGCCCACCAGGCTTCCCTGTCCATGGGATTTTCCAGGCAAGAATACAGAGTGAGTTGCCATTTCCTCCTCTAAGAGACCTTTCCAATCCAGGAATCAAAATTGCACCTCTGGTATCTCCATTGCAGGTGGATTCTTTACCACCACACCACCTGGGAAGTCACTGAATTATCAGAGATCATTTTTGAAGGAATACTAATCTTTTATTGATTATAGGGATTGAAAATATCCTCTTCTTGTCTGTTATTTGCCCTTTAAGCTTATTTATGGCAGAAGCAGGCATTCATTGCTCTGTGATCTAACAGCTCTTTCTATACCTTTTACAGAACTAACCTCCTTGCCCATAGTGTTTCTCCTTTAAGACCATAGAAACAAGGCTAGATTTGGGGTTGGGATATCTGGGTTATGGCAGAAGTTTTCTAATATTACTAGCATGTGACCTCGCGTAAGTTTCTTAAGACTGGAAATAAACCCCAAACCATCAGACACTCTGCTGGGCTTCTTATATTTGACATCTAATTTAATCTTTACCACTATTTGCCTATTTGATGAAGAAATAAAGTGACTTACCCAGTGATGCACTTAACCAGAGGGAAAAAGACAGTCTTGGAAATAAAATTCAAATATGACTCTCAAGTCTCTTTTGCTTTCTTCTCGATGTGTATTTGAGGATTCTCATGTGAAAAATCACACATACTCAAAAAAGTAGTAAATAGAACCATGATCCTTAAATCCCTTATTTCTCTGAGATTCCATGACTAAAAGCATCTAATGGAAACCATCAACCATGAGTTACTCTGGAAAGGGACTATTAACTCTAAATCCACTGGTTCTGCAGAAGGAAATAATGAACAGCAAACAACAATGGAGCGAGTAGTATCTTGATTTTATCAACCATGCAATATTGACTTTGAACAGGATTATCTCATAGTAATCAGAGATTATTCATAGAGAGATTACTCATTAATCAGAGACTTCATAGAGACCAGAGTAAGCTGGTCTCTGACAAGCTTTTTTATGATAAGCTTTGTGATTGCACTGTGAAAAGTACTTGATACATGGCAGTTATATATTATTGAAAGTCAATGTTCACTAAGAACTTTACTTCTACCATCTCCTTTAATTTTCCAGAGAAATTCATGCTCTATTTTACTCTCCATTTTAAAGAGGATCAAGCTGAGACACAGAGAGGTTATATGGTCCTACAGTTAGTAACACCAAAGCCTCTCTCCAAAGCCCCACTCAACAGCATGCAGTCCTGGACTTTAACTTGTTAGAAATCTACACCCGGAATAAAATCACTGCCGAGTGAGGTTTTTTCTTCTTATAACAACTTAATCTTTCACGAAAATTGTTCTTCATGTTGTCATTGTTGAAGACTCTCATTAGATCTTCAGTATTCAAGGAGTCTTCCGAGTTAGCAAAGCGAAATAAAGTATATCAGAGAGAATTATGGGTCTCTCAAGGAACAAAGTCTATAAATAGACTTGCTAAATACATAAAGAAAACTTTAAAAGCATTTTTATTTCTGATTTTCCAAAAAGGAAACTATGTTGAAATTTTAAGGCTGACATTTACTTGTTGAGCAGCTAAAATTCTTTTACCTTTAAAAGTTAGACTGAAAATTTTGTGCTTTCTCCTTCTCTGTTAAAGTTTCCAAAACTCACTTAATATGAATTCCTATGAAAATTAGAGAATTGCATGTTCCATAACATGGTGGCATTTAAAACTCCCTCATAAATGACTTATCTCTCCTAAGACTTGTGAGTTAATGTAATGTAGAGTGGCTGTGGAACGCCTCATGGAAAGGTTACACTCCAAGGAATAGAAGGTGAAGAAGAGAACATTACATCAAGTTTGTGTGCAGTATAAATTCCAGAAGAGATTACAACATCTACAGTTATGCTTTCAGTGGGTTTTCAGAGCCAGGAAGACCATGGGTATGATGTGACAACTCACTTGTATTGTTCATATCCCTCATAATTTATCACTGCATTTGAAGACTTACCTACACCAAGGTGACCAGATGATAGTCTAGGTAAGTACAATTGGTTTTGAACATCTCTCTGAGTAAAGTTTAGATCAAAAAGTGCAACAACCCACTGTCCTGTGTTTTTCTGCTTATTGCTTAAGTGTATTTGGAACTTTCATTCGGTTATCTTGAAAACAGTCAGAGAATTATCAAAACTTTCCCTTATGAACCAGAGTCATAGAACTTCTGAGAAGCTCTTGATCCCCTATGACATTTGGTTTTATGTTACTTTTTCTAATTCTGCCTTTTAAAAAAGGTCTGTTGTGATTCTCCCAAATGCCAAAAGGAGGAAAAACATTTATAGTGATGTTGCATAACATTTACCTTCTAAATATCAAGCTTAGCATATACATAGGGCAATAGGGCATAAAACGTGTGTGTGTTTTATATTCTTTTATAAAATGTCATGGAGTGATTTTAATTGCACATTCAAGATATATTACCCAAGAAAATGTAAAATTTTAAATATAGAAAAGTTGAGCCCTGAGCAGAATTCATCCCTCTGAAGTCAAAAACTTTTTTTTAATGCAAAAACACTAACTCTCAGAGTCATCACTGACTCCTCTTTCTTCTCCTTCATCTCCAATATCACTCTATCTCTGGATCTTGTTGATTTTACCTGAGAAACATCCAGTGATCACGCACTCTCTTTCTCATCTTCCATTAGGATTATATCAATAGCTTCCTTGCCAGTCTTGAAACCAACTGTTTCAACCACTTTAGCTCATTCTCTCTGTAGTACTACCAAAGTAATCTTAAAATTTATGAGTTTGCATCCCTGACTGATAAAATTTGCCAGTTCCATATTGCTTATATCATAAAAAAAAAGATTACAAAAGTGTAGTGTCTCACAAAGTGTGATCCTCAGAACAATTGTATCAGAATCAAAGGACCTACTGAAAAATAAAAAAAAGTAGTTACCTGGCCCCAACCCAAGCTTACTAAATCCAGAGCTTTGGGTCTGAATTCATTAACCTACACTTTAACCTTTTACTCAGAAAGAATAAGTCGCCTGGAGAGAAGAGAAGGCATAAAATACTAGAGAAGTTTTGAAAGTTTTCGGTATCTGCAAATTATAAATAGTTCTTATGTGCGCATGTTAAGTCACTTCAGTTATGTCCGACTATTTGCAACCCCATGGATTGTAGCCCACCAGGCTCCTCTGTTTTCGGGATTTGCCAGACAAGAATACTGGAGTGGGTTGCCATGACCTCCTCCAGGGGATCTTTCTTCCCCCAGAGATCGAACCAGCATCTTTTATGTCTCCTGCATTGGCAGGTGAATTCTTCATCACTAGCGCCACCTCGGAAGCCTAATCTGTCCTATGTCAATTTAATTGTTAGATCAGGAAAAGAATATAGAAGGAAAGAAGTAAAAATATTTCCACCTTCACAATTTACTATTAACCATTTGGAGAATTTAATTTTACTTTAAGATTAATAAATTAGAGCATGCAGTTTTAATAATCATATAGCTTTTATTTTATGAGAATTCTAAAAGCTAGTATCTAATTTGATGTAAGCAGATACTCTTGCCTGGAAAATCCCATGGATGGAGGAGCCTGGTAGGCTGCAGTCCATGGGGTCACTGAGTTGGTCACGACTGAGCGACTTCACTTTCACTTTTCACTTTCATGCATTGGAGAAGGAAATGGCAACCCACTCCAGTGTTTTTGCCTGGAGAATCCCAGGGACGGGGGGGAGCCTGGTGGGCTGCCGTTTCTGGGGTCACACAGAGTCGGACACGACTGAAGCAACTTAGCAGCAGCAGCAGATGTAAATATAATAAATAAGAAAAACAACACTTAATCCTGAAATTCATTATGACAGAAAAGGAACTATAATGCCAATACACACATAAGTTGACGTGTGTCAAATACATTGGCAGTTTAAAAATAATGTAAAACACTCCAAATTTTCAGCATGAATCATGCCATGTTTTATTTGATTAATTTCAATAATTTTGCAATTAGTGCTTGTAATGTCATTTCTGTATCTGTATGCAATAATTTAAAAGAAAAATAGTTATCAGAAAGAAAATGAAAAGAGTAGTAATAAAGTAAAGGAAGACAAGGGCAAAGGAACTAAAAAGTAAACATGAGAAAAGAAGGACAAAGAATCACCATATAATCCCTATGTGTATTCTTTTCAATATACAAAGAAGTTCAAACTTCATAACATTCAAGTCAAGGTAGCAAGATTAAGGCATGATAACTGTTTTCTTATAAGGTATTTGATAGAGCAATTTTGTTAAAGATCAAACAATATTATTTAAATACAGCATGGAATATTGTGTGTGTGTATGTGTATATATGCACTAAAGTTAATTTTAAATATTTTATGTAATAAGAAAGAAAACCATCAGCTCTAGGAAAATAAAACTGATCTCAGGCTCTGAAGTGACTTAGCAGCAGCAGCAGCAGTAAATGAGTTAGTAAAATTTCCTCTCCCTTCTGCCTAGTTGGCAGAGTCATTTACCTTCACCAGATTGTGTCTTTTACCTCTCAAGGCTCTTTTAACATTCATGCTGACCCTTACTGTGCATTGGTGGTCTCTCATAACTATGAGCTATTGTAAAAACAATGAGAACTGCTTGCTTCTAGAGCAACTGAAATGTTTTAAGGTACTTATGCGCCATACACGGAGAAGGCAATGGCACCGCACCCCACTCCAGTCCTCTTGCCTGGAAAATCCCATGGACAGAGGAGCTTGGAAGGCTGCAGTCCGTGGGGTTGCTGAGGGTCGGACACGACTGAGTGACTTCACTTTCACTTTCACTCGTTGGAGAAGGAAATGGCAACCCACTCCAGTGTTCTTGCCTGGAGAATCCCAGGGACAGGGGAGCCTGGTGGGCTGCCGTCTATGGGGTCTCACAGAGTCGGACATGACGGAAGCAACTTAGCAGCAGCAGCATGTGCCATACAGAGTGAAGCTGAGAGATCCTAATGCTTAAACTTCACTAGCTTCATAGAGAAATCCACTTCTGATTGGTTGTTATAAAATATCTCCTCTGACTAAATATGCAGCTCTGGCTATTTTTATTTTCAGGAACTTTCAACTTTAACAACTAACAATTCTACTGTGTCAACTCATTTGGGTGCTGTCCTTCAAAATCAGGCCCTTACTTTGAATATATATGTTTTATATACATACATAGAGAGAAAGACATAGAGACAGAATTCAAGATGTATTTTATCTTTATATAGATTATCTACATTAATAGTTTTATATATGTATAATCATATGTACTATATATATATAATCTTTAGAGCATTGATTTTCAGAGTCTAGGTACTCAGAGTGTCTTTTACATATAATTAGATTATCATTGCACTTCTCATATAAACACTTAGTAATACCAAAAATTAACTCCCTTATCTTTCTTATAATTCATGGTGCAGACACGAAAACAAAGAAGAATGTTGAAAATACTTGGCATGAATATTATACTACAAATTTTTTTCACCATTGCTGCTGCTGCTAAGTCACTTCAGTTGTGTCCAACTTTGTGCGACCCCATAGACAGCAGCCCACCAGGCTCCCCGTCCCTAAGTGGTATTATAAAATCTGTCCTATATTTCAGGTCTTCAGTCTAAGAAAGCTCTAAAAACAAAAAGTCAGCCTTATCTATTCCCCTGTGGCCACTGATTTTATCCACATTTTAAATGTTCACATGAATAAAAATTAGTAATTGTATGCACATTTTCAGGAGCTGACATAATGACTATCAGCAAAACACTCCCAAATGATTTTTCTCATGGTTGGAATACTTGTGATTAAAAATTATTGGGATACATACAATAAAGTACAGAAATGGTATGGCCCTAACAGAAACAGAAGATATTAAGAAGAGGTGGCAAGAATACACAGAAGAACTATACAAAAAAAATTTTCATGACCCAGATAACCACAATGGTGTGATGACTCACCTAGAGCCAAACATCGTGGAATGTGAGGTCAAGTGGGACTCTGAAGCATCACTATGAACAAAGCTAGTGGAGGTGACGGAACTCCAGTTGAGCTATTTCAAATCCTAACAGATGATGATGTTAAAGCGTTGCACTCAATATGCCAACAAATTCAGAAAACTCAGCAGTGGCAACAGGAATGGAAAAGGTCAGTTTTCATTCCAATCTCAAAGAAAGGCAATGCCAAAGAATGTTCAAACTACTGCACAATTGCACTCATCTCACATGCTGGTAAAGTAATGCTCAAAATTCTCCAAGCTACGCTTCAACAATATGTGAACCATGGACTTCCAGATGTTCAAGCTGGTTTTAGAAAGGGCCAAGGAACCAGAGATCAAATTGCCAACATCTGTTGGATCATCAAAAAAAAGCAAGAGAGTTTCAGAAAAACATCGACTTCCACTTTATTATATATGCCAAAGACTTTGTGTGGATCACAACAAACTGTGGAAAATTCTGAAAGAGATGGGAATACCAGATCACCTGATCTGCCTTCTGAGAAATCTGTATGTAGGTCAAGAATCAACAGTTAAAACTGGACATGGAACAACAGACTGGTTCCAAATAGGAAAAGGAGTACGTCAAGGATGTATTTTATCACCCTGCTTATTTAACTTATATGCAGAGTACATCATGAGAAATGCTAGGCTAGAAGATGCACAAGCTGGAATCAAGATTGCCTGGAGAAATATCAGTCACCTCAGATATGCAGATGACACCGCCCTTATGGCAGAAAGCAAAGAAAAACTAAAAGTCCTCTTGATGAAAGTGAAAGAGAAGAGTAATAAAGTTGGCTGAAGACTCAGCATTCAGAAAACTAAGATCATGGTATCCAGTCCCATCACTTTGAGAGAGTCATTTCCTAGGCAGGTTGATAAGAAGTCTAGGAGTCCCCAAGGAGAGAGGGGTCTGGAATTCTCAAGGAGGAAGGACGAACTTATTTCTCTACCATTCCTTAGGATTATATAACAACAATGTATTCTGCCTGAGGGCAGTCTCTAGATTAAACCTCTTTACAAGGATTATATAACAGCAATGTATTATGTATTCTGCCTGAGGACAGTCTCTGGATTAAACCTTCTGGCTAATTCTGTTATCTTAAAATGTAAATTATGGGAGTAGGTCTGGTGAGGTCTTTACAATCTCCAGACCTTCTTTGGATTAGTTGGAGGATATATAAACTCGTTGCTAAAACTAACTGTACTCTTTCTGCCCCCTTCTGATGCCTATGTCAGAAGCTTTCTCTATCTCTTTTATACTTTAATAAAACTTTATTACACAAAAGCTCTGAGCGATCAAGCCTCGTCTCTGGCCCCGGATTGAATTCTTCGGCCCCGGATTGAATTCTTCTCCTCCGGGGGCCAAGAATCCCGGCGTCGTGATTCAACAACAACCTTTCAACTTCATGGCAAATAGATGGGAAAACAATGGAAACAGTGACAAATTTTATTTTGGGGGCTCCAAAATCACTGCAGATGGTGACTGCAGCCATGAAATTAAAAGACACTTGCTCCCTGGAAAGAAAGTTATGACCAACCTAGACAGCATATTAAAAAGCAGAGACATTACTTTGCCAACAAAGATCCATCTAGTCAAAGCTATGGTTTTTCCAGTGGTCACATATGGACATGAGAGTTTGACTATAAAGAAAGCTGGAGTGCCGAAAAACTGATGCTTTTGAACTGTATTGTTGGAGAAGACTCTTGAGAATCCCTTGGACTACAGGGAAATCTAACCAGTCCATTCTAAAGGAAATCAGTCCTGAATATTCATTGGAAGGACTGATGTTGAAGCTGAAACTCCAATACTTTGGCCAGTATTGATGTGAAGAACTGACTCATTGGAAAAGACCCTGATGTTGGGAAAGACTGAAGGCAGGAGGAGAAGGGGATGACAGAGGATGAGATGGTTGGATGGCATCACCAACTCAATGGACATAAGTTTGAGTAACCTCTGGGAGTTGGTGATGGTCAGGGAAGCCTGGTGTGCTGCAGTCCATGGGTTTGCAAAGAGTCAGACACGACTGAGCAACTGAACTGAACTGAACTGTAAAGGGTGTATGTAAAGCCCTATCAATTCATCACATCAGTAAGTAATTCCCCACATCAGTAAGTAATGGAGTATTAAAATGAATCTTGAAAACATAAAATGACCAAAGTGTGTGTAGGAACAGAACTGAAGTGATAAGATGCATTTCTCCAAGTTCTTAGAAATATGAGATCTATAGTAAACAGAAGAGCAGGAACTTCCCGCAACAACTGCTAATGAACAGTCAATGATGTTACTGATTACTTCCCCAGTGATCACTCACTGGAAAAACATTTCAGTGCTAAATAATGCTGTGCTTTGTTATTGCAAAACACTAACAAATTGCATGATCATATTCCTTTCACAAGTAAAAGCTCTGGACACTGTAACCCTGGACAAACAATAAGATGTTAAGACATAACGGAGCTCACTTGGAGGTTTAGTAGAAGAAAATATCACAATGAAAGGTCTTCATTTTACCCTGCTCTCTTTAATAAGTACATAGCGAAGTGTCGCGATCTACTGTCTTAAGTTCAATCTTTCTATAATAATAGGTTTCTTGTTATTAATTTTTATTTTCTCCCTAGACACAGGGATCTGTGATCTGCTGTATTCTCTTGAGTCCAGACCCATGCTGACAACCAACAGAAAGCTACTTACAAAAGTATGAGACTCTATAGATACATGGCAACCCTAAACCAATCTTAACAATAAAAAATCAATCCTGTGTAAAAGCTGTCCCAAACTTCTAGAGCTGGTCCACATGTGAGACCAATACTATCCAAGGAGGGAACATTCAACAACCTACATGTTTGTCAGCAGGAAGACCATGCTTTTGTCATGCAAGTGTATGTTCCTCGGTTCTTTGTCTCATCACAACAAAGATTTGGAGTGACAGACATTAAAGCCCCTTGGTGTGTCTCAGCTCTCAGGTCTTGGATAGACCGAGTTATAGCTCTCAGGTCTCGAATGGACCATGTATAGCTCTTAAACAAATCAGTGTTACAGCTCAGTGTTACAGCTCTATTTTATTTAGAAGATAGCAGGAAAATCCATCTTTGATGTGTGAGGGCACGTTGATCCAAAGACACGAGGAGAAGAGCGCCCCAGCACATGAGAGAGAGAGAGAGCGTGCGTGCGCGTGCTAGCTTTGGCTCCGCTATTTACATATTTTTCTCTCCCTGAGCCTGTCCTATGTAAACTGGGCCATCCTGAAGTATTGTTTGTTTTACCTGAGGTCCTCATTCCGGTCCTCGGACCTTCTTTTGTTCTATTTTCACGGGCTTTTCCCTTTCTTGTCTTTTAGCCACCACCATTTTGGACTCCTTTTCCCTATTCTATCTACCTAACACTTCAAGTTTACTTTTTTTTTTCTTCTGATTAGATTCTAACTGGGCTCCATAAATCCAGTACTGCTCCTGCCTTCATATGTTGCCCTGGCATTCTCTGTTGTCTAGAAGCTTACAAAAGAAGAAGAAGAAGAAATTTTGAAATCCCAACAACTGTTCTGATAACCTTTTTCTTTCAGGGACTGATCTGACTCCTTTCTCACTGAAAAATACATCCTCACTTGAAAACTGTCACACAAATGAACAGAATTGTTGTTCCACTCTCTTCCATCACTGTAAAAGACTGGATCTACAAATGCTCCAAAACCAAAAGTATCAGTGTGTTTCAGTCAGTACTCTAACTGCTGCCCTGGTTTGGTCTGAGAGTGTCAAGTGTAAAAGGAAAGAATTTATTCTTAAGGACTGCATAGAAACTAAATCACACAAGAATTGTACACCTGCAGTTAGTTACTGCTACTATAATCTTTCCTAAGGCAAAGAGACAGCGACAACACATTCCTTAAATATTTCTAAACGTTAGGCCTGCTCCCCATGGCAGATAGCACTGAGAGAGAAATCTCTGTGATAAGCATCTTTCTCCTGAGGTGACAGTCTAACACCTGCAGGGGAATATTCTGGGTATGATATTGGTGAGAATTAATATTTGTGAAATTCGTACATTCTCAATAGCCCCAGAGAAATAAGGGAGTACCTGTGGAAAATTCTGAAAGAGACGGGAATACCAGACCACCTAACCTGCCTTTTGAGAAATCTGTATGCAGGTCAGGAAGCAACAGTTAGAACTGGACATGGAACTACAGACTGGTTCCAAATAGGAAAAGGAGTACGTCAAGGCTGTATACTGTCACCCTGCTTATTTAATTTATATGCAGAGCACATCATGAGAAATGCTGGACTGGAAGAAACACAAGCTGGAATCAAGATTGCCAGTAGAAATATCAGTCACCTCATATATGCAGATGATACCACCCTTATGGCAGAAAGTGAAGAAGAACTAAAGGGCCTGTTGATGAAAGTGAAAAAGTTGGTTTAAAGCTCAACATTCAGAAAACAAAGATCATGGCATCCGGTCCCATCACTTCATGGGAAATAGATGGAGAAACAGTGGAAACAGTGTCAGACTTTATTTTGGGGGCTCCAAAATCACTGCAGATGGTGACTGCAGCCATGAAATTAAAAGACGCTTACTCCTTGGAAGAAAAGTTATGACCAACCTAGACAGCATATTCAAAAGCAGAGACATTACTTTGCCAACAAAGTTCCGTCTAGTCAAGGCTATGGTTTTTCCTGTGGTCATGTATGGATGTGAAAGTTGGACTGTGAAGAAGGCTGAGCGCTGAAGAATTGATGCTTTTGAACTGTGGTGTTGGAGAAGACTCTTGAGAGTCCCTTGGACTGCAAGGAGATCCAATCAGTCCATTCTAAAGGAGATCAGCCCTGGGATTTCTTTGAAAGGAATGATGCTAAAGCTGAAAGTCCAGTACTTTGGCCACCTCATGCGAAGAGTTGATTCATTGGAAAAGACTCTGATGCTGGGAAGGATTGGGGGCAGGAAGAGAAGGGGACGACCGAGGATGAGATGGCTGGATGGCATCACGGACTCGATGGACATGAGTCTGAGTGAACTCCGGGAGGTGGTGATGGACAGGGAGGCCTGGCATGCTGCAATCCATGGGGTCACGAAGAATCGGACACGACTGAACAACTGAACTGAACTAACCTATATTTAGTGACTGTTATCTCTGAAATTTTTTTATCATAAGAGTGACAAAATTGTTTTACAAAAGAAGTATTAGTAACCATATCCAACATTGCACTAAAAATGTGACCCTGGAAAGTGGATCACATCTCTGTTTCTCTATAAAATTTGAAGTTTTAAAGATTTTGTAAAGTGTTAGCTACCAAGGACCCACAAGGGAAAGTTTCCACCCTCCATGCGAAGTGGCTGAGGTGAAACAATTTCAGAGTATAGCATATCCAGCCTATGGGATTAGCTGCTCAAGCACCCAACCAACCTTTTTAAAACAAAGGAGTAACGCCAGGGCTGCTTCTTTAAACGTGATCTCCACTGAGAGTACGCGTGTGCATGCTACGTCAGCTCAGTTGTGTCTAACTCTTTGCAACCCCAGGGACTGTAGCCCACCAGCCCCCTCTGTCCATGGAATTCTCCAGGAAAGAATACTGGAGTTGATGGCTATGCCCTCCTCCAGAGGATCTTTCCAACCCAGGGATCAAACTCATGTCTCTTATGTCTTCTGCATTCACTGATGGGTTCTTCACCATTAGTGCCACCTGGGAAGCCCCTCCACTGAGAAAGTGACTTGGAATTTCACCTTAAGCATCAAAGGGTGTATGTTCATTCCTTGAAGGAATGCTTCCAACTGTATTCCTGGCCATTTAAAGTGTTTCTGTGATTTACCAAACCCCATATGAAAGGAATTTGGAAAGTCACATAATGTTAAGGATAAGAACATATTTATATCAGCTAATAGCCTTGCAGGAATTTAGGGAATACATAATAAAATAAACAGGACCATGCCGATTTACATGTAAAAGCAATGTTTATGAAACGCTAAGCAATGTGTAGCCTTAAACGGAGACAACACAACTTTCCCGCTGGGATGCTAAGCATTGTACTGCAGTGAGAAGTTTAAGGGAGACAACACAGATCCACAGCTAAAATGGAGTGTTTACTGCAGTTGACAAAGAAAAATTATAAAAGTAAAACATTCAATGACTCAGGATTCTCTTTGTAAAAACTCTCTGTGCCTCTTCCACATTTTAAGTTGCAATTTTGTTAGGCTGCCTCTTTCTTTCCCCTCTTGGGGATTAGTAATGATATCACAGTGATATTGCTGTGCTAAGATTTGAAATTGCATGTGCTCCTAAATACTGGTTCTAGAAATCTCAAAAATAGAAGAAAGAGAACATATTTCTCCATACAGGTGCAGAAAAAATACTTTCCTGCCTCATACAGTTAGTTCTGATAAAATGGTCAATGGAGAACATCTGCAAAAGTATCGATCTTATACACCTATCAAATATATGTGAAGAAGTATAATCGGTTGTATGTTGGGTTATTGAGATTGTCTGTCCTTAGAAGTGTTATTTGTACAAAGAAGTCTTTTGGGACACCTGGACTTCAAAGGTTATCTATCACTCTGCCCTGAGAAATTTAACCTGTTAAACTTTCAAGTTTGCGATTCTGACTGTCAGTGTTTCAGTGATTATTTTCCCTGGCAATAATATTCAAACTGGCATCCCTGGGACTCCCCTGGTGGTCCAGTGATTAAGACTGCACACTTCCACTGCAGGGGGCATGGCTTCCATTCCTGGTCCAGGAACCAAGATCCCCACACACTGCAGAAAAAAAAAAAGGCATCTTGTTTCCTGAAAGTATAAATCATTGTGAGGCTGAATGGCACAGGAGCAACTGTGAGGAGATGCCCCACGTCGAAGGACAGAGAAGTCCCAGCAAGATGGTAGCAGGGGAGAAATCACATTTAACATCAAACCCCATTTCCGCCAGAAACGCTCAGAGGGCTCAAACAAACCTTGTACGCAATGGGACCCAGACACCCCACAGAGACTGAGACAGAACTGTGTTTGAATGTCTCCTGTGGAGGTACAGGTCAGCAGTGGCCTGCCTCAGGGGCAGGGGCTCTGGGTGCAGCAGACCTGCATATGGCAAAAGCCCTCTTGGAGGAGGTCACCATTAACCCCACCGTAGAGCCGCCAGAACCTACACAACACTGAGAAACAAACTCTTGGTGGGCACCAGGACCCAAGAAAAGGAGCAGTGACCCCACAAGAGACTGGCCCTGACTTATCTGCGAGTGTCCAGGAGTCTCCAGTGGAAGCATGGGCTGGCAGTGGCCTGCTGCAGGGCTGGAGGCATATGCATGAGACCATTTGAAGGAGGTCATCATTATCTTCATTACCTCCACCATACTTTGGTAAATAACAGAGAGGGAACACAGCCCCACCTATCAACAGAAAATTGAATTAAAGATTTACTGAACATGGCCCCTTCCATCAGAACAAGGCCCAATTTCCCCCTCAGTCAGCTTCTCCCAGAAGGAAATTTTCATAAGCTTCTTACCCTTCTCCGTCAGAGGGAAGACAGACTGAAAACCACAATCACAGGTAACTAACCAATCTGATCACACGGACCGCAGCCTGGTCTAACTCAATGAAACTATGAGCCATGCCGTGTAGGGACACCCAAGACAGACAGGTTGTGGTGGAGAGTTCTGACAAAATGTGATCCACTGGAGAAGGGAATGGCAAACCACTTCAGTATTCTTGCCTTGAGAACCTCATGAACAGTATGAAAAGGCAAAATGATAGGATACTGAAAGAGGAACTCCCCAGGTCAGTAGGTGCCCAATATGCTACTGGAAGGCAGTGGAGAAATAATTCCAGAAAGAATGCAGGGGTGGAGCCAAAGCAGAAACAATACTTACTTGTGAATGTGACTGATGCTGGAACCAAGGTCCGATGCTGTAAAGAGCAATATTGCATAGGAATCTGGAATGCCAGGTCCATGAATCAAGGCAAATTCAAAGTGGTCAAACAAAAGATGGCAAGAATGAACATCGACATTTAGGAATCAGCAAAATAAAATGGACTGGAATGGGTGAATTTAACTCACATGACCATTACATCTACTACTGCGGGCAGAAATCCCTTAGAAGAAATGGAGTAGCCATCATAGTTAACAAAAGAGTCCAAAATTAAGTACTTGGATGCAGTCTCAAAAATGCAGAAGGATCTCTGCTCATTTCCAGAGCAAACCATTCAACATCACGGTAATCCAAGTCTATGCCCCAACCAGTAATACTGAAGAAGCTGAAGTTGACAAGTTCTATGAAGACCTACAAGACCTTCCAGAACTGACACCCAAAAAGATGTCCTTTTCATTATAGGGGACTGGAATGCAGAAATAGGAAGTCAAGAAATACCTGGAGTAACAGGCAAATTTGGCCATGGAGTATAGAAAGAAGCAAGGCAAAAGCTAATAGAGTTTTGCCAAAAGAATGGCACTGGTCATAATAAACACCCTCTTCCAACAACACAAGAGAAGACTACACATGGACACCACCAGATGGTCAATTTCGAAATCAGATTGATTATATTCTTTGCAGCCAAAGATGTAGAAGCCCTATAAAGTTAGCAAAAACAAGACTGGGAGCTGACTATGGCTCAGACCATGAACTCCTTATTGTGAAATTCACACTTAAATTGAAGAAAATAGGGAAAACCAATAGACCATTCACGTATAACCTAAATCAAATCCCTTACAATTATATAGTGGAAGTGACAAATAGATTCAAGGGATTAGATGTGATAGACAGAGTGCCTGATGAACTATGGACAGAGCTTCGTGACATTGTACAGCAGACAGGGAGCAAGACCATCCCCAAGGAAAAGAAATGCAAAAAGGCAAAATGACTGTCTGAGGAGGCCTTACAAATAGCTGTGAATAGAAGAGATGCAAAAGGAAAAAGAGAAAAGGAAAGATATACCCATTTGAATGCAGAGTTCCAAAGAATAGCAAGGAGAGAAAAGAAAACTTTCCTCAATGATCAATGCAAACAAAGAGGAAAACAATAGAAAAGGAAAGTCTAGAGATCTCTTGAAGAAAATTAGAGATACCAAAGGAATATTTCATGCAAAGATGGGCAAAATAAAGGAAAGAAATGGTATGGGCCTAACAGAAGGAGAAGATATTAAGAGGAGGAGAGGAAAAGAACAGAATGGGAAAGACTAGAGATCTCTTCAAGAAAATTAGAGATACCGAGGGAACATTTCATGCAAAGATGGGCTCGATAAAGGACAGAAATGGTATGGACCTAACAGAAGCAGTAGATATTAAGAAGAGATGGCAAGAATACACAGAAGAACTGTACAAAAAGAGTTTCACTACCAAGATAATCACAATGGTGTGATCACTCATCTAGAGCCAGACATCCTGGAATGTGAAGTCAAGTGCTCCTTAGAAAGTGTCACTACAAACAAAGCTAGTGGAGGTGATGGAATTCCAGAAGATCTATTTCAAAACCTGAAAGATGATGCTGTGAAAGTGCTGCACTCAATATGCCAACAAATTTGGGAAACTCAGCAGTGGCTACAGGACTGGAAAAGGTCAGTTTTCATTCCAATCCCAAAGAAAGGCAATTCCAAACACTCTAGTTAAGTAATGCTCAAAATTCTCCAAGCCAGGCTTCAGCAATAAGTGAGCCGTGAACTTCCTGATATTCAAGCTAGTTTTAGAAAAGGCAGAGGAACCAGAGATCAAATTGCCAACATCCGTTGGATCATGGAAAAAGCAAGAGAGTTCCAGAAAAACATCTATTTCTGCTTTACTGACTATGCCCAAGCCTTTGACTATGTGGATCACAATAAACTGTGAAAAATTCTGTAAGAGATGGGAATACCAGACCACCTGACCTGCCTCTTGAGAAGTCTGTATGCAGGTCAGGAAGCAACAGTTAGAACTGGACATGGAACAACAGACTGGTTCCAAGTAGGAAAAGGAGTGCGTCAAGGCTGTATATTGTCTCCCCGCTTGTTTAACTTCTATGCAGAGTACATCATGAAAAACGCTGGGCTGGAAGAAACACAAGCTGGAATCAAGATTGTCAGGAGAAATATCAATAACCTCAGATATGCAGATGACACCACCCTTATGGCAGAAAGTGAAGAGGAGCTAAAAAGCCTGTTGGTGAAAGTGAAAGAGGAGAGTGAAAAAGTTGGCTTAAAGCTCAACATCCAGAAAACGAAGATCATGGCATTTGGTCCCATCACTTCATGGAAGATAGATGGGGAAACAGTGAAAATAGTGTCAGACTTTATTTTGGGGGCTCCAAAATCACTGCAGATGGTGACTGCAGCCATGAAATTAGAAAACGTTTACTCTTTGGAAGAAAGGTTATGACCAAACTAGATAGTATATTGAAAAGCAGAGACATTACTTTGCTGACTAAGTTCCAATTAGTCAAGGCTATGGTTTTTCCAGTAGTCATGTATGGATGTGAGAGTTGGACTGTGAAAAAGGCTGAGCACGGAAGAATTGATGCTTTTGAACTGTGGTGTTGGAGAAGACTCTTGAGAGTCCCTTGGACTGCAAGGAGATCCAACCAGTCCATTCTGAAGGAGATCAACCCTGGGATTTCTTTGGAGGGAATGATGCTAAAGCTGAAACTCCATTGCTTTGGCCACCTCATGCGAAGAGTTGACTCACTGGAAAAGACTCTGATGCTGGGAGGGATTGGGGGCAGGGGGAGAAGGGGACAACAGAGAATGAGATGGCTGGATGGCATCATGGACTTGGTGGACGTGAGTCTGAGTGAACCCCGGGAGGTGGTGATGGACAGGGAGGCCTGGCGTGCTGCTATTCATGGGGTCACAAAGAGTCTGACACGACTCAGTGACTGAACTGAACTGACACAGAATACACAGAAAGTGAAGTCACTCAGTTGTGTCTGACTCTTTGCGATGCCATGAACTATAGCCTATCAAGCTTCTCCGTCCATGGGATTTTCCAGGCAAGAGTGCTGGAGTGGATTGCCATTTCCTTCTCCAGGGGATCTTCCCAACCCAGGAACTGAACCTGGGTCTCCTGCATTGCAGGCAAACGCTTTACCGTCTAAGCCACCAGGGAAGCGGAATACACAGAACTATACAAAAAGATCTTCATGATCCAGATAACTACAATGGTGTGATTACCAACCTAGAGCCAGACATCCTGGAATGTGAAGTCAAGTGGGCTTTAGGAAGCATCACTACAAACAAAGCTAGTGGAGGTGATGGAATTCCAGTTTAGCTCTTTCAAATCCTGGAAGATGATGCTGTGAAAGTGCTGCACTCAATATGCCAGCAAATTTGGAAACTCAGTAGTGGCCACAGGACTGGAAAAGGTCAGTTTTCATTCCAATCCCAAAGAAAGGCAATGCCAAAGAATGCTCAAACTACCTCACAATTGCAGTCTTCTCACATGGTAGTAAAGTAATGCTCAAAATTCTCCAAGCCAGGCTTCAACAGTAGGTGATCTTTGAACTTCTAGATGTTCAAGTTGGATTTAGAAAAGGCAGGTGAATCAGAATCAAATTCCAACATCCATTGGATCATGGAAAAAGCAAAAGAGTTCCAGAAAAACATCTACTTCCACTTTATTGAATATGCCATAGCCTTAGACTGTGTGGATTACAATAAATAACAGAAAATTCTGAAAGAGATGGGAATACCAGACCGCCTGACCTGTCTCTTGATAAATCTGTATGCAGGTCAGGAAACAACAGTTAAAACTAGACATGGAACAACAGACTGGTTCCAAATCAGGAAAGGAGTATGTCAAGGCCATATATTTTCACCCTGTTAATTTAACTTATATGCAGAGCACATCATGAGAAACGCTGGGCTGGATGAAGCACAAGCTGGAATCAAGGTTGCTGGGAGAAATATCAATAACCTCAGATCAGAAGATAACACCACCGTTATGGCAGAAAACAAAAAAACCCTCTCGATGAAAGTGAAAGAAGAGAGTGAAGAAGTTGGCTTAAAACTCAACACTCAACACTCAGCAAATTCAAGACCATGCCATCTGGTCCCATCACTTTGTGGCACATAGATGGGGAAACAGTGAAAACCATGACAGACTTTATTCTGGGGGCTCCAAAATCACTGCAGAGGGTGACTGCAGCCATGAAATTAAAAGACATTTGCTCCTTGGAAGGAAAGTTATGAACAACCTAGACAGCATATTAAAAAGCAAAGACATTACTTTGTCAACAAAGGTCTGTCTAGTCAAGGCTATGGTTTTTCCAGTGGTCATGTACGGATGTGAGAGTTGGACTATTAAGAAAGCTGAGTGCAGAAGAATTGATGCTTTTGAACTGTGTTGTTGGAGAAGACTCTGGACTGCAAGATCTAACCAGTCCATCCTAAAGGAGATCAGTCCTGGGTGTTCATTGGAAGGACTGATGTTGAAGCTGAAACTCCAATACTTTGACCACCTGATGCAAAGAGCTGACTCATTTGAAAAGACCCTGATGCTGGGAAAGATTGAAGGCAGGAGGAGAAGGGGAAACAAAGGATGAGATGGTTGGATGGCATCACTGACTCAATGAACATGAGTTTGCGTAATCTCCAGGAGTTGGTGATGGACAGAGAGCCCCGGGATGCTGCAGTAAATGGGGTAGCAAAGAGTCGAACATGACTGAGCAACTGAACTGAACTGAGAAGAGCACTTTTAGAATTCCCTTTCTTCTTCCTTTATACATAAATATTCCAGTAACTCCATGAAAATGCTGAATTCTTCATTCAAGGGGTTCAAAACTCTTTGTCTCATTTCAGTTAAATCCAGTAAATCCTGGGGCATTCTGAATTACAGTAACAGAGATAAGAACCTTGAGATCACATAGGTTTTTTTTTAAAGGAGAGGGAAGAAAATCATTTTTAGCTAATAGCATATTTAGGGAAGACATACTTAGCATCTTCCTTGAAGCCTGGAGTTTGAAAAATAGAATATATCTTGAACTTCTCTTTTACTTTTAACTTGAATTTCCAGCATCTATTTGCAAAACCGTGTTCATATATAGCATGCCAGTCCATCATTGGAATCTTCTGATTTACAGATGAACAAATTAGAGAGCAACTGGGTTAAGTAAGAATGTCAGAATCATACGCAAAGGAGAAAAGAGTAACATTAAAATGTTAAGCACTAATTTCTGAGTGTGTGGACCAGCAGCTGCTTCTGAAGGAATAAAATTAATTCCATGTGAGACTTTATCTAGTAATTAAATAAATTCTAGCCTCTATTCTAGCGTTAGGGAAAAAAATTCTGAAATGTTACAGAAATAGACTCAGTTAAATGGAAGAGAAATCCTTTCCTGTATTACTCATAAAGAGTCTTTTTCTAGATCACTCGTCATAGCTATCATTTTACTTTGCTTTTCTTATTTCAAACAGTATAAAGGAAAAATATTTGAGTAGATGTTTATGGGTTCATGCTAAAGAGAAGAAAAAGTAATAGTTTCTTTCATGTTTATCTTCTCTTCCTGTCATCTAATTTTATATTGTACTATAGGAGATCCATCCAGCCAAGCCTAAAGGAAATCAGTCCTGAATATGCATTGAAAGGACTGATGCTGAAATTGAAACTCCAATACTTTGGCCACCTAATGCAAAGAACCGACTCATTGGAAAAGACCCTGATGCTGAAGACTGAAGACAGGAGGAGAAGGTAATGACAGAGGATGAGATGGATGGCATCACCGATGCGATGGACATGAGTTTGAGTAGGCTCCAGGAGGTGGTGATGGTCAGGGAAGCCTGGCATACTGCAGTACATGGCGTCGCAAAGAGACACAACTGAGCAACTGAACTGAACTGAACTGGTACTCAAAATTATTATTCATTCTCCTTCCCTCAGAGAATATCTTGATTTTAACTAAGCATAACATTTCTGTAAGCAAATTGCCTTAAAGTAGTCTCTCTTATCCATGTAGCATTCTTGATGCTTTCATGAAATGACATTTATAAGAAAATACAGATATATAAGGAGGCAGAGGACTTCTCAAGTGCCGCTACTGGTGAAGAACTTACCTGCCAGTGCAAGAGAAGCAAGAGACTGGGGTTCGATCCTTGGGTAGGGAAGATCCCATTGGGGAGCACATGGCAACCCACTCTAGTATTCTTGTCTGGAGAATGCCATGGACAGAGAGGAGCCTGGCTAGCTATAGTTGATAGTGTTGCACAGAGTTTGAAGTGACTGAGCATGCACACAAGGAGGCAGCATAGGAAAAACACTTGAGTCCCAACTAGAAGAAAAAAAAAATTTTTTTCATTAAGTAATTAAGGGTTACTTTAATTTCTTCTTTCTATTAACTACAGTGAGGAAAGGAAAGATATGATTAGCCAAAGTATAAGTCTTAGTGGCTCAATTGTGTCCGACTCTTTGTTGACCCTATGGACTGTACCCTCTGCCCATGGGTTTTCCCAAGCAGGAATACTGGAGTGGCTGCCATTTCCTTCTCCAGGGGATCTTCCCAACCTAGGGATCAAACCTTGGTCTCCCACATTGCAGCAGATTCTTTACTGCCTGAGCCACCGGAGGAAGCCCCTAAGGCAAATCCATATTTCAAATTATCAAGGAACAGAATGAGGGAATCTATTGTCTGGCCAATTTATAAGAGAAGCAATTGTGTTTTCAGATGTTAATTTGACCTTATTGAGTCAAATCATCCATTCACTAGGATGAGATACAAATTAGGAATGACTGTGGGGTGTGTCTAGGAGCTGAAACAACAGACACAGACAAATAATCATCATATCAACCTAGTGTGACTGGATGGAGTGGTATAATTGAAGAAAATTCTGCAGGAACATAGAGGGGGAAGGCATTATTTTGTTTGGGGGTAATAGGCAAGGGTGAAAAAGACTTCAAGGTGATAATGTGTTTTCTACCACACCATCCAAATGATCCCTTGCTGTGTAAATAGGTTAATAGAAAAATTACTTATAAAACTATGTTTTGTGGCTAAGTAGTAAGCTCTTCCTTCATCAAGATTTAACAAAGTTGGATAGTTAAACTGTACATTCTTTTATAGTTACTGCCTGCTGACTCAAGTGGAAACTCGTTTTCAAAATCTCTGTTATCGGGCTTTAACCTATCTTTCTGATTTTATGTTTCAGCAAGTCACTTTCTACTTACTACATTTCAGAAAGCTGGAATATTCTGGAGATCATGTCTCCTGTATATAATTTTACTATTTCTTCTGCCTAAAATGTCTTTTCTACTTTTGTCTGTCATGATTATCAATCTCTCATTCCAGAGTTAACTCAAATGCTATGTCACCCATCTTTCTATTCATCAGTAGTGAGTTAAAGATTTCATAAATTCACTGTCACTCACCTACCAAGAGGTAGGATCTATTTATCTACTCCCTTAAATCTGAGCTGAGTCAAATCTGACTATTTTAACCAGTAGAATATGACAGATACCATATTATATCAGTTCTGGATCTAACCTTTAAGAGAAATGGCAGCTTCTTCGTCCTCCTTCATAGTATGCTCCCTCAGGGTAAGCATGTGAGAAGTCTAACCACCCTGCTATGCTGTGAGGAAGCCTGAGCCATCCATGCCCACAGTTAGACACTGGGAGTGAGACACCCAGCCATACCCGAGTTCCCAACATCCCAGCTGAGGTTGTAGACGTGTGAATGAAGATGAAGTCTTGGGATGACTAGCCTCATTGAATCTTTAGATGGCTGCATTGCCAGGTTGCCATATATGGAATACTGTCTTGTTTTCAACACTGTTATAGAGCACACATACCGATGTGCACACAAGTTCAATAGGACCAGAAGATCTGAGGAGGGAGCTGGATCTTTGGAGGGACCTGAATAGGATCAACATCTTGGCTAAGTCTAGGAGATACCATTCATATTATGCTGGTTTTGCTTTTTGTGATACTGTACAAAACAAGACCTTGGAGGAAGAAAACATGTCTTCAGTTGGCTATCCTGAACTTGAAGTATGAATTATCCACTGGTCTTTTAAATGGATCTTTCCTCCTTCTTCATAATGGTTATAATTGCTTTAGAAGTCTCAGAAAATACAGAATTGGTTGTTTTAAAATGTATACTACTCTGGCATCTGTGTTCTTTGTAAGATCAGCCAAAAATCCTTTATAACTTACTATTGTGGAAGATCCTCTAGATCTGGTTAAATTAAAAGAGGGCTATTAACAGTTTCCCAGATGGAGGAAAAAAAGAGACTGTGGGTTCAAAGACAATTATAATTCTCCAAATGTTCCCATGTATTTGCATTTGCTTGTTGACTGCTTTTATCACACAATAAAACTAACAACTTTCTGCATCCAAATGCAACAGAAAACAATCTTTACTGAGGAAAAAATTTTAAGATGAATTGCTGTGTGTTAAAGTCATATTGAGGGCTTCCCTGGTGGCTCAGATGGTAAAGAATCCGCCTGCAATGCAGAAAACCCAGTTCGATCCCTGGGTCAGGAAGATCCCCTGGAGAAGGGAATGGCAATCCACTCCAAGATTCTTGCCTGGAGAACTTCATGGACAAAGGAGCCTGGAGTGCTATAGTCCATGGGGTCACAAAGAGGCAGACACAACTGAGGGACTAACACAACAACAACAATAAAGTCTTATTCAAACATTTTGGCAACTTTTAATTGTCAAATTAGAGTTACCTAAGGCTTAAAGCTCAACATTCAGAAAACAAAGATCATGGTATCTGGTCCCATCACTTCATGGGAAAGAGATGGGGAAACAGTGGAAACAGTATCAGACTTTATTTTGGGGGGCTCCAAAATCACTGCAGATGGTGACTGCAGCCATGAAATTAAAAGACACTTACTCCTTGGAAAAAAGTTACAACCAACCTAGATGGCATATTCAAAAGCAGAGACATTACTTTGCCGACTAAGGTCCATCTAGTCAAGGCTATGGTTTTTCCAGTGGTCATGTATGGATGTGAGAACTGGACTGTGAAAAAGGCTGAGCACCGAAGAATTGATGCTTTTGAAGTGTTGTGTTGGAGAAGACTCTTGAGAGTCCTTTGGACTGCAAGGAGAGCCAACCAGTCCATTCTGAAGGAGATCAGCCCTGGGATTTCTTTGGAAGGAATGATGCTAAAGCTGAAACTCCAGTACTTTGGCCACCTCATGCGAAGAGTTGACTCACTGGGAAAGACTCTGATGCTGGGAGGGATTGGGGGCAGGAGGAGAAGGGGACGACAGAGGATGAGATGGCTGGATGGCATCACTGACTCGATGGATGTGAGTCTGAGTGAACTCCGGGAGTTGGTAATGGACAGGGAGGCCTGGTGTGCTGTGATTCATGGGGTCTCAAAGAGTCAGACACGACTGAGTGACTGAACTGAACTGAACTGAAGGCCTATTGGGACTAGAAAACATTTTCTGAGAGCAGAATATGTTCTAGATAAAGACAGAACTCAGTGTTTTGACTTTAAGTATTTTTTAAATAAAAATGCATAAAATCTATTTATAAATGGATGCATATACATCTACAAAATCAAAACCAAACTTCTTTTCCAGCAATTTTTCTACTATTTCAACAATCCAATACAGCAAACTAGTATCTCCAGTATATCTTATGATTGAAACAAATATCAGCATCACCTGGAACCTCAGAGGAAAGTATTCATTTAAATAAGATAGTGTTAGTCTCTCAGTTGCGTCTGACTCTTTGTGACCCCATGGACTGTAGGCCACCAGGCTCCTCCGTCCATGGAATTTTCCAGGCAAGAATAATGTAGTGGGTAACCATTTCCTTTTCCAGAGGATCTTCCTGACCCAAGGATCAAACTGGGGTCTTCTGCAATGGAGGCAGACTCTGTACTGTCTGAGCCACCAGTGAAACCCATAATAAGATAAGCAGATAATCATTTGACAAATGTGAGCACATGCCTGTTCATGGACCCAATGACAAAATTTCTGTCTTCATAGCATCCCCTGCTTATAGGATATATAAGCTTTTCCTATTCCAAATTCTGTCTCTTCTGCCTCTCGTCTCTCAAATTTATAAATAAAATTTTAAACCTAGGAAACTATTTTTCTCACTTGCTCCTTCATTGGTTTATTCATTCAGTGAATATTCATTAAGCCCTCACTATGTTTTGGGCACAGTTTTAGGCACTGGGATACATCAATGAAATGACATCAAAGATTCCTTCTCTGAAGTGAAGTGAAGTCGCTCAGTCGTGTCCGACTCTTTGCGACCCTGTGGACTGTAGCCCGCCAGGCTCCTCCGTCCATGGGATTCTCCAGGCAAGATTACTGGAGTGGGGTGCCATTTCCTTCTCCAGTGTGAACTTTAAAGCAAAGATAACACTGCGCTGTGGGGAGCAGGCTGTGTGGCTCGGGCAGCCAGCCAAGAGGCCCGCTCCTCTAGGCACAGAGTGGGACGGCCCCTCCTCCAGGAGCGAGGCAGCCTGTGTCCCAACAGAATACTTTTCGCAAAATCGGGTTTTTTTGGTACAAAAGAAATGCAAAGGAGATGCGGAGAGCTGCAGAGGCAGGGCCAGCCACCCTCCCCTCAGATCATGGCAACGCTCTCAGGGCTACAGTTGAGATGGGTGGAGGTGCTGCTGCTCCCGGAGGACTTGCAAGCTCGGCCGGGGGGTGGGCTGCAACGCAGCCACCAGTGTGTCCGAAGAGAGTGCCCCAAACTCGTAGCTGAAGGTGCCGTAGAAGATGAGAATGTCAATGACGAGCACCCACTCACACAGGGCTGCCCCACGCTGCAGCTGAGACATGGATGAAGAAGACCCCACTGAGGATCTAGTGGAGTTTATATTTTTATGAGGTCAGGAAGAAACAGGCATTAAAGCATACATTTAATAAACATGTAAATTATATTTCAGAAGCCAAAGATTATGGAACTTGTTCAGAATAAATGCTGCCAGGAGTACATGGGAAGAAGGCGGGGTGCAATTGATCTAGCTCAAGCCCTTGGCTTCCAGTAAAGTTCTTCACAGCTTCTCCAACTTACAGTGACTGTTCCACCTATGAACCTTTGTATAACACTACTTGACAATCTGTGTCACCCAAGTGATTTTTCTTAAATACTATCTTATATTGACATGAGAAGTAAACTAGGGACAAGATCGGGGGAGGAGTCTGGAAGTCTAGTTCTAGCTCTTTTACTTAGTACATCATATAACCTGTCAGTGTGGTTTCCTCATTTTTAAAATGAAGGATTTAAACTAGATGCTATCTGAATATCTTTTGAAAATAAAACATTGTAATTTTTATGTGAAGTGTTCTTCCCTCACACACAATTTCACCATAAAAATTTAAAAAAGTGTGTTTCACCAAAAAATGTGTATTCTTTCTAGAACCATCATACATGTAATGTGTAATAAGCTGTTGATTTTCTGGCAAAAGCATCATCAAAACAAAATTTAGTGATGAATAAACTTTTTCAGGCATATCCCAAACTCTCTACTGGCTGAAAATATTTCATGCAATGAATTTCTCTCTCTCTCTCGCCTCTTAGTAAGGTGTGGATTTTAAAGAAATTTAAGTTCAAACTCTATCACTAACATTCTATGGATCCAAATGTTTTATTTAAAAAGCTTGTACAGAATGAATACAATATTGTAAAGTAAAATAATAATAATAAGTAAATAAAAGAAAAAATAAATAAAAATAAAAGACAAAAATAAATAAATAAAAAATATGAACTAAAAAGCCTGTAATTCTCTTTAGGAAAATCTGTCCCTTCAAAGCTTCCACATCATTGAGGGTTTATATTGCCACATAATCATTCCCAGTAACCAGTCTATCTGTAAATTTGGAAAAGAAATTAATGCACTAGACTGCCCAGATCAGTGTTTAGTAGACTTTGATGTGTATAGGAATCAGCTATACAGCTTGTAAAAATGCAGATTCTAATTCAGTAGGACTGTGGGTGAAACTTGCATTTCCAACAAGTTTCTAGGTAGTGCCAAGCCTGCTTGTCTACATACCACACTTCTAATACTTAGAGGCTAAAGGAAAATGATGGCAATATTAAACACTTTCAAGATGAAAGTATGATTCATTCATTTTTACCACCACTGGATTGCTGAAACTACTTTTCTCCCCATTTAAAAATTTTGCCACTTTCTTACAGTCTATCCTATTTGTAGATAGTTCCCTTGAAAGATCTTGTCCCCACAAAGATAAACCTTCAAGCAGGCAGCCTAACAGATGCATTATGGTGCTCCCAGCCAGGGCAGGAGGAGCACCAGGCTGCAGAGCAAGCTCACCCGGCGCTGATCAGCGTGGGTCCAAAACCAAGCCCTCCCTCCTTCTGTGAGCAGAGGACACTATGGGTCCCAGAAAAGGACACTGAGACGGGGTTTCTGTGACCAGGACAACAGGGTCCCTGGAGTATGCAGTTAAGATCTCATTTGAGAGTGGCAGCAGAAAGCAAGACTCAGCATGAAGCAGGGCTGCAAACCTCAGTGTATATTCAGTTGTTCCATCAGACTTCTTACAAAACATAAATTCAAAGATAGACTTGTGAAGAATTTGAAGATAGCAACCACAGAGGCAACTCCAAGCACAGGGCTCTTCTGAACAGGGGCCCCAAAGTAATGCACTGACCACACCCACAGACCCTGTACTTGTCTAAATACATAAGAACACAACTATTTAATACCATCCAAAGAAACCTGTTAAAAACTGGTGGGGGATCAGTTCTTCTTGGAGAATTGGCTGATTCCAAGTCTGGGCCAGGGAAAGTATAAGTAGAACATGGGTCACCCAGTGTCAGAAAACAAAGTACCCAGAGACGAAAAGAAATATAGCAAGTAGATAGACATAAGAGCCAGTGTAAATATGCTTCCATTGGTCACATTTAGGATAACTTGGGCATCAAAATTTGTAACTATAATTGATTGCAATACATTGGATAAATACAAATTCATGAGAATAGCATTATACTCAAAAAGAAAATAAGAAAAACAGGAAAATTATATTTTTATATAAATAATTTATTTCATAAATTATATAATTTTATAATATATTTATTTTATAATATATAATTTATAATATATAATTTTTATAATATATTTATAATATATATAATATTTATTTATAATATATAATTATACATATATTTATAATATATAATTTTATAATATATAATTTCTGTAATTTATAATTTTATAATATATATTTATTATATAAATATAATATAATAAATATATAACAAATTTTAAAATACACATCTTATATATTTTCTGATATGCAGTTTTAAAGTCAAATTGAATTGACCTCTAATTACTAAAGTTTTAGACTTTTTTGTAAAACAGCCCAAGTTTTTATTTACTTCCTATTTGAAACACATTGCACTTTAAGAAAGTAGCTTGCTAAATGTATGTGTTTTAATTATGCTCTGTTTAAAGCATAATTAGATAGTATGAGTTTTAATTAGGTACTGAGATTTTGTTTTCATTCTTTTATATGCCATTGGATATGTGAGGGTGTTTATGATGTTAAAGACCTGACTCTTAATTAGTTTCCACCCATTCTGATCTTTCTCTGAAATAATAAGTCCACATCATCTATTGTATACAGATAAATATGCACAATTTTCTCAGAGAGAAAGATTTTCTAAGAAATTGAATTTGTGAACATAGTAAAATATCATTCATTTTTCTAGCTATTTTACCTGTGGATAAATGCTTGGGTTAAAGTTTCATAGATCTTCACCATTATTATGAATGTTTAGGATTTTTTTTTTTAATAATAACCAGGAGAATTTATTTAGAGCATGTTGTCCCACTTATTTCTCAGAATGTTCCTACAAGGTAGGTATTATTTTCTCCTCTTTAGGAAGTACTTGGACAGAAATTAAAATATATATAAAACTTATTTGATTCAAAAAAATCATGTTCTTTCTGAAAAATCAACTAGCATCATTAGAAATTAAAATTTAAAAAGTAAAATGAAAATACACCATATCTACAAGTTTCTACACATTTGGGCACATTAATATGAAATAAACAGTTTTGTTGCTGGTAAGAAATCCTAATGAGACTAATTAAACCATGAAAACAGATGTTTTTCAACCTGTCTTAAATATTGAAGGGATTAGGCACTGTGAAATTATAGGAATATTCACTCTCTCAAGCTATAAGAGAAACATCAAGCAATGATCTTTTCATTTGCTTTTGCAGAGGTGAAAATAGTCATGAACTAAAAAGAAACATATTTCTATATGCTTAATCAAAAGAGGAATACTGAAAATATGTCAATAAGTAGAGGCAAATTAATTACATAACCATCTCAAACATTATCAATGACCCCCATGTCCCTCCCCCAAGAAGGCATCAAGACTTCCCACTTTGTGTGTTTGTATCACTATGCCAGAAAAAACATCATTTTTTAGACTGGTCTTTGCTCCGTATGCTATACTACACTTTCATGAATAACACTATTGATTTTTAATAGTTGATGAAACTTTAAAGCCAAAAATTGGACCCAAGAACAATATCAAAGTAGTTGTCTTCTATCAAAAGGACAAAGTTGTCTGCCTTTTGACATCTGTAAAATTTGGATATTTTTATCTCATGGATCCAGCAGCAGGATTAAGTAAGAATAACAAACAAAGCTATTTTGGTATCTGATACACAATAGGTTCTTGCAATGGGTTGAACTGTTGCTCCTAAAAGACATGTCCATGCCTTAATTCCTACGAATGTTATCTTCTTTGGAAAAAAAGGTCTTTGCAGATTTATGTTAAGAATCTTGAGGTGAAGATTGTCTAGGTGGCTCCTAAATGCAATGGTAGGTATCCTTAGAGAACAGATATGAAGATGGAGTCAGAGACTGGAGTGTTGTGGCCACAAGCTAAGGACACCGAACAATTCCTTAGGCCATCAGAAGCTAGAAGTCAAGAAGGATTTTACCCTAGAGACAACAGAGGGATTCCGATACCTTCATTTCATAAGTCTGGCCTTCAGAACTATGAGTGATTTTTTTTCTGTTTCAAGCCACCCTGTTGTGGTAATTTATTATGGTAAAAAAGTAAAGTAAAGTGAAGTCGCTCAGTCGTGTCCGACTCTTTGCAACCCCATCGACTGTAGCCTATCAGGCTCCTCTGTCCATGGGATTTTCCAGGCAAGAGTGCTGGAAGTGGATTGCCATTTCCTTCTCCAGGGGATCTTTCCGACCCAGGAATCGAACCCGGGTCTCCCGCATTGCAGGAAGACGCTTTAATGTCTGAGCCACCAGGAAGCGGGGAAACTACTATAGTTTTCACGTGATAGTTAATAATATTTAAGTTAAAGTCATTGATATGTCTCCCTGTTGGTTTAATTCCATGGCTCTCCATCTTCAGTGCACATTTATATCACCTGTTGCTGTTCAGTTGCTCAGACGTGTCCAACTCTTTGAGACCCCATAGACTGAAGTATGCCAGGTTTCCTTGTCCTTCACCATTTCCAGGAGCCTGCTCAAACTCATGTCCATTGAGTCAATGATGCCATCCAGCCATCTCACCCTCTGTCATCCCCTTTTCCTCCTGCCTTCAATCTTTCCCAAAGGTGAAGGTGAAGTCGCTCAGTCGTGTCCAACTCTTTGCAACCCCGTGGACTGTAACCTACCAGGCTTCTCTGTCCATGGGATTCTCCAGGCAAGAATACTGGAATGGATTGCCATTTCCTTCTCCAGGGGATCTTCCTGACCCAGGGATCAAACCGTGGTCTCCCGCATTGGAGGCAGACGCTTTAACCTCTGAGCCAATCTTTCCCAGCATCAGGGTTTTTCCAAAGAGTCAGTTCTTCACACCAGGTGGCCAAAATATTGGAGCTTCAGCTTTAGCATCAGTTCTTCCAATGAATATTCAGGGTTGATTTCCTTTAGGATTGACTGGTTTTATCTCCTTGCAATCCAAGTGACTCTCAAGAGTCTTCTCCAACACAATTCGAAAGCATCAATTCTCCAGCACTCAGCCTTCTTTATGACCCAACTCTCACACCTGTATATGACTACTAGAAAAACTGTAACTTCAACTAGATGGACCTTTGTCAGAAAAGTAATGGCTCTGCTTTTTAAATCACTGGGAAGTTCCTGAAACATGTGTGGCCAGACCCAAATCCCAAGATTCTGGTTTAATAAGTAGGGGGTGGCGAAGAGATATGATTCTCAGTGATTTTTAAAATCTCTCAGGTAAATATAATGTAAGCAAATGGTAAGATTAACTGTTAACATTACTATTCAAGAGTCTGTCTTCTCCATTAGATTTTGAGCTCTGTCAGGACAGGAGCTATTTTTGAACTGCTCCTACCAAACAAAGTACCTGACATATAGTAATGTATTTGTTGAATAACTGAAAGAATATCTAACCCTCTAACATGTGTTTATTCAAATGTGAAACATGAATGAAACATGACTCCTAAACTCAAGCAGTTCTTGACCATGATAGGAGAAGAAGACAGGTTGGTGTAGAGAAAAGACGTTGTCTAGGAATAGTAACAATTATATGTAGAATCATATTCAGTTTCAAATAATAGAAACCCTAAAGTAACAGTCGATTAAATAAATAGAAGTTTTCTCACTTGCAAAAGAAATCTAGCAATAGAGGAGAACTGGCAAGATAGTCTCAAGTTATCATGAACCTGAGCTTCTCTCTTGTTCCTCCTCATTTCTCAGCATATAGTTCCTGATTCATGGCGCACTCTGGATAACTAAGTTCCAGAGGGGAAAAGCACATTTCCAGCCAGAAGTAAGAGTGAAAAAGGACAAACATCTCATTAAGGACCCCGTGAATGGACATACATGACACTCTTACCTGTATCCTGATAACCACAGTTTAGTCATATGAGCATCCTTATCTACAAGAGAGACAGTACTGCTTTAAGTCACACAGTTATGCACTTCCAGCTAAAAGCTGAAAGTTGGACTTATTATTAAAGAAAATGCATATTCCTAGGAATGAATTACTATCTGTCATAATAATGAACTCTGATAGAACAAACTGAGGAACTGTTATAATAAAGGTCCGTAATACTTTGGCAGCACAGGAAAAGGAGCCAAAATCCCAACTGCAAACATCAGAAAAGGCTTCATCTGAAAGGTGTAATCTGAGCCATGAAATTTAAATAGAACAACAAACAAGTAAAAACATCTGGGCAGAGGGCGTATTATGAACGAAAACATAGATATGGGATGGTACAGAGTATATTCCAGAAAAAGTACACTTAGTAAAGAATACAAGAGACATACAGAAACCATGTTTGAATCACTACCCATACTACTTAATAGTTGGGTAGCGGCCAGTTATTAGATTTAGATGAGAAGACAAAAAGCAGTTTGTAAATAATAAAATTGGAAAATTATATATGATAAGACTAAAGTAAAAGTCTCAGTCAGCGATGGAGGGACATAATTGTCACATTAAGACCTTTGGGTTTATTCTGCTATTAGTAGTAATAGTAAGGAGGAACTTCCCATGTGACTCAGTGGTAAAGGATCCACCTGCAATGCCAGAGATGCAGGTTTGATCCCTGGGTAAGGCATATCCCCTGGAGGCAAGAATGGCAACCCAATCTAGTATTCTTGTCTGGAAAATCGCATGGACAAAGGATCCTGGCCAGCTACTGTCCATGGAGTCACAAAAAGTCAGATGTGACTTAGCACATGAACAACAACAACAGTAAGAAAACTAAGTATTAATAAAAATTATACTGTTCCTTGTTTAAGGACCTGAAGGAGGAAACTGCAACCCACTCCAGCATTCTTGCCTGGAGAATTGAATGGACAGAAGAGCCTGGTGGGCTACAGTCCATGGGACTGTGAGAGTCAGACAGAGTGATTTTCATTTTCACTTCTTTAAGGAAAGTCCATTTGGTAATTTTAAGTATAAACTTTGGTGATTTTAATAACAAAAAAATTTACAAAGGGGAAATCTACATACTATCCTAGAATTCTTTCACACCATTTTATTCCCCCTTTCAGCTCTCAAACCATCCGGCAGACACATGCAGAAAAAAAATCTGTTTGAAAATTATAAGTGAAAGATGTTTTATAAACTCTTGATGGAATTTGGTCTCTACTCAGATCAAATATAAAAAGACACCCAGGCACCAGGGTAGATACCTAGCAAGTAAATTCTATCTGACTTTGTGAATAGAAATTTTCTGCACTTTACTAACTAAACGTTAGCATAGAAGCTAAGTAAATATGCTAAGTAATTATGGGGAGGGGGCAGAGAAAGTGGAAGAATGGTAAAAGGTTACGATTACTTATTGAGAACTTACAACATAAGAGGCACACACTTCCAGATATTTTACATCCAACGTCTCCTTATATCCAACAGCCTTATGCCCCAAGTATAACTGAAGTTCAGTAAGGTTAAGCGTCTTATCCAAATCATTGGATGACCAAGATCCAAAATCCAAAATCTGTCTAACTCAAAAATATTTTCATTTTCTATATAGGTGACGTGCACTTTCCTGCCCAGCCAATCACTTACTAATTCCAAGTTCATTTTTTCTATTTACCTAGGTGTTCCTAATTTCAATACTCTGATTTTCTTCTCCATTTCCAAGTCATCTCATTTCGTGACTTCTGATGTAATATATAAACATTTCAAATTTTAAGAAAAAGTTTACCAAAGGAGTTAACCTGTACCATTTTGAAGGCTCCCCAGTCTTTGTTGTCCTTCGCATAAACAGGTGCTGATAGATTTTAAGTTTTGTCTTTTCTCTTTTCTGCAGGTGCTTGCTTATGCATTAGCGGTGGGCTGAAATGTTTGACAGCATTCTTTGCTAAGGGGGGAAATCCAGATCAATCTAGGCACTAAATCAATTGTATACCATCTAATTGAAAGTGTATTTAGTCAAAGAGTATTTACAAGATTTGACTACTGTGAGTTGGGGACATATAGTACATACCACAAGTTGTTACTTATGTTCCCCATGGGCTTCCTTGGTGGCTCCGATGGTAAAGAATCCACCAGCAATGCAGGAGACCTGGATTTGATCCCTGGGTCGGGAAGATCCCCTGGAAAAGGGCATGGCAACCCACTCCAGTGTTCTTGCCTGGAGGATCCCAGGGACAGAGGAGCCTGATGAGCTACAGTCCATGGGGTCTCAAAGAGTCAGACACAACTGAGCAACTAAGCACATGTGTTCCCCATCCTCTGAATCTATCTTCCCAGCTTGTGCCTTTCACTGTACCATCCGCTTCATGAACGGCAATTGCAAGAAATCATATTAAGACTACCACCATTTTTTAAATACACTACAGTTTCCCCAACCTGCAGTTTTATTTACTCCTTTCTCCCTACCCAGAAACCTATTCATGTCTCACCTTATAGGAAACCTATTCATTCACAGCTCAAAGATCAGCCCTTCAGGAGATCTTTCCACACACCAGAGAGGGAAGTTCTCTCTTCTTCATGCCAACTGCTATAACATTGTATTTGTTCTTCCAATCACTTTTGACTGTCTTTTTATTATATAACGATACACACAGGTACTTATATATATATATATATATATATATATAAACCAAATATCTGGCTTAAAAACTATTTTAACATCAATACTGCCCTTCCACATACTCATCCTAATCTGAAATGCTCCAACCCTAAATTAATATTACTCTGATCAAGTCACTTTTCACACTCTAGTTTATATTACTGATCTGAGAATATATATGTGTGTGACTCTCCAGTTAGAATATAAGAATTTTTAATCTTATCTATAGTCTCTGCAGTTTTGTAGTTCTGTGATAATTTCGGACCTTTCTTTTGATATGCTTTTCATTTATATCAGTAAATCAGCACTTACCATTTTCCATTTTGTATTACTACTATATTTCCATATTTACCTGTTTTATCTTCCCAGATGAGGAAAAAAGGAAGAATTTTCATTTTGTTTGCTGTTGAGCATAGAAAAGTACTAAGTACCAAGGGGTGTTGTTTGGTCACTAAGTCATGACCAACTCTTTGTGACCCCATTGACTGTAGCCCCATTGGTAGGCTCCTCTGCCCATGGGATTTCTCAGGCAAGCTTACTGGAGTGGGTTGTCATTTCCTTCTCCAGGGGATCTTCCCAACACAGGGACTGAATCCAAGACTCCTGCTCTGGCAGGTGGATTCTTTACCACTGAACCACCAGGGAAGCCCATGAAGAAGTATTCACAACAGATTTGTCTTACTCTCCTGACCATTAATGGAAAACCAGAAATAAGAAACTAGTACCTCTGGTTCCTTGTAAAATAAACTCTTTGTGAAATAAATATATGAATCCTGCATTTTCCATCAGTTCACACAAATGCTCAGTTTAGCACATTATAACCAACATTTACTAAATTTTTAATTTTAAGTATTAAAGAAGTCAGATCACATGTCCAGGATTATTTTCCTCAGCCTTTTGTGCTGTCATCAAAGCTACAAGGAACCTGTATTCAATATCCAGCTTAATGATATCAATCTATCTGACCAAGATTATCCCCTCACTAATGCCCGCCATTGCCCCATGACCCAAATTTACAAACCAAAATAATTGGATTATCTAACCTGTGACAGGTTAAATGCAGGCAGGAATCCCTCAGAAGAAATGGAGCAGCCATCATGGTCAACAAGAGTCTGAAATGCAGTACCTGGATGCAATCTCAAAAACGACAGAATGATCTCTGTTCGTCTCCAAGGCAAACCATTCAATATCACAGTTATCCAAGTCTATGCCCCAACCAGTAACACGGAAGAAGCTGAAGTTGAACATTTTATGAAGACCTACAAGAACTTTTAGAACTAACACCCAAAACATGTTCTTTTCATTATAGGGGACTGGAATGCTAAAGTAGGAAGTCAAGAAACACCTGGAGTAACAGGCAAATTTGACCTTGGAATGTGGAATGAAGCAGGGCAAAGACTAATACAGTTTCGCCAAGAAAATGCACTGGTCATAGCAAACACCCTCTTCCAACAACACAAGAGAAGACTTTACACATGGACATCACCAGATGGTCAACATCGAAATCAGATTGATTATATTCTTTGCAGCCAAAGATGGAGAAGCTCTATACAGTCAAAAAAAAAACAAGACCAGCAGCTGACTGTGGCTCAGATCATGAACTCCTTATTACCAAATTCAGACTCAAATTGAAGAAAGTAGGGAAAACTGCTAGACCATTCAGGTATGACCTAAATCAAATCCCTTATGATTATACAGTGGAAGTGAGAAATAGATTTAAGGGCCTAGATCTGACAGACAGAGTGCCTGATGAACTATGGAATGAGGTTCGTGACATTGTACCGGAGACAGGGATCAAGACCATCCCCATGGAAAAGAAATGCAAAAAAACAAAATGGCTGTCTGGGGAGGGCTTACAAATAGCTGTGAAAAGAAGAGAGGTGAAAAGCAAAGGGGAAAAAGGAAAGCTGTAAGCATCTGAATAAAGAGTTCCGAAGAATAGCAAGAAGAGATCAGAAAGCCTTCTTCAGTGATCAATGCAAAGAAATAGAGGAAAACAACAATAGAATGGGAAAGACTAGAGATCTCTTCAAGAAAATTAGAGATACCAAGGGAATATTTCATGCAAAGATGGGCTCGATAAAGGACAGAAATGGTCTGGACCTAACAGAAGCAGAAGATATTAAGAAGAGGTGGCAAGAATACACGGAAGAACTGTACAAAAAAGATCTTCATGACCCAGATAATCATGATGATGTGATCACTAATCTAGAGCCAGACATCCTGGAATGGGAAGTCAAGTGGGCCTTAGAAAGCATCACTACGAACAAAGCTAGTGGAGGTGATGGAATTCCAGTTGAGCTGTTTCAAATCCTGAAAGATGATGCTGTGAAAGTGCTGCACTCAATAGGCCAGCAAATTTGGAAAATTCAGCAGTGGCCACAGGACTGGAAAAGGTCAGTTTTCATTCCAATCTCAAAGAAGGGCAATGCCAAAGTATGCTCAGACTACCGCACAATTGCACTCATCTCATACGCTAGTAAAGTAATGCTCAAAATTCTCCAAGCCAGGCTTCAGCAATACGTAAGCCATGAACTCCCTGATGTTCAAGCTGGTTTTAGAAAAGGCAGAGGAACCAGAGATCAAATTGCCAACATCTGCTGGATCATGGAAAAAGCAAGACAGTTCCAGAAAAACATCTATTTCTGCTTTATTGACTATGCCAAAGCCTTTCTCTGTGTGGATCACAATAAACTATGGAAAATTCTGAAAGAGATGGGAATACCAGACCACCTGACCTACCTCTTGAGAAATCTGTATGCAGGTCAGGAAGCAACAGTTAGAACTGGACATGGAACAACAGACTGGTTCTAAATAGGAAAAGGAGTACATCAAGGCTGTATATTGTCACCCTGCTTATTTAACTTCTATGCAGAGTACATCATGAGAAACGCTGGACTGGAAGAAACACAAGCTGGAATCAAGATTACTGGGAGAAATATCAATCACCTCAGATATGCAGATGACACCACCCTTATGGCAGAAAGTGAAGAGGAACTAAAAAGCCTCTTGATGAAAGTGAAAGTGGAGAGTGAAAAAGTTGGCTTAAAGCTCAACATTCAGAAAACAAAGATCATGGCATCGAGTCCCATCACTTCATGGGAAATAGATGGGGAAACAGTGTCAGACTTTATTTTGAGGGGCTCCAAAATCACTGCAGATGTTGACTGAAGCCATGAAATTAGAAGACGCTTACTCCTTGGAAGAAAATTTATGATCAACCTAGATAGTATATTCAAAAGCAGAGACATTACTTTGCCGACTAAGGTCCATCTAGTCAAGGCTATGGTTTTCTGTGGTCATGTATGAATGTGAGAGTTGGACTGTGGAAAAGGCTGAGCACTGAAGAATTGATGCTTTTGAACTGTGGTATTGGAGAAGACTCTTGAGTGTCCCTTGGAATGCAAGGAGATCCGACCAGTCCATTCTAAAGATCATCCCTGGGATTTCTTTGGAGGGAATGATGCTAAAGCTGAAACTCCAATACTTTGGCCACCTCATGCAAAGAGTTGACTCATTGGAAAAACTCTGATGCTGGGAGGGATTGGGGGCTGGAGGAGAAGGGGACGACCGAGGATGAGATGGCTGGATGGCATCACTGACTCAATGAACGTGAGTCTGAGTGAACTCCGGGAGTTAGTGATGGACAGGGAGACTTAGCATGCTGCGATTCACGGGATCGCAAATAATCGGACACGACTTAGCGACTGAACTGAACTGATCTGAACCTGTGACAATCCCAAATACTTCTATCAAACTTTCTTTCTCACAGTTTCACAAAAAAACACTTTTTGCAAAAGACATTTTCCAAGCACACTCAAAGCAAGGTAGTTATTAGGGAGCAGGTATTAACATGCTTTTTCATCTGGAATTGAAGGTATTTCAAAAGATGATCAGAGACTCTGAATACCTGAGAAATAAATGTGCAGGTGTTTACACTGACCATCAGATATACAATCTAGATAATCCTGCCTTGGATTTTCTCATGCAAAGTTTTCAATTTGTAGATCTTACGAAATTAAACACCAGCCTGGCCTTTAAGTACTTATGTCTAGTCTCGTTGAGACGGCTTTAGCAAATAATCTTCAAGGACTGCACACTTAGCTAAGATGACTGAGGAAAAAGAACGAAATTCTCAAACCATGAAGGATATTTATCTTGAAGCTAAAATCTTTATGGAATAATGAGTAACAAAACAAAATCTCAAAGATAGATGCTGTTATCCATCACATGAGTGAATTTAAATGCTCTAGTTCAGAACTACACCACTGCCAAGGCACGGAATTGCACAGGCATTTCCACATGCTGAGAATCACTTCTTCTTACAGGAAAAAGTCAGGTGACTAGTCAAATGAGGACTGCTGAAGGAAAAAGAAAAAAAATGCGTCTATGGAATTATTTACAACAGACTAAGACAAGTTCCTTTCCCTACTCCCTAGTTCCAGCAGCAAACTCTTTCAATTATTTCATCTTTGGGGTTATATTTTCATCCACATTTCTGAATAAAATGCTTATACTGCTATTTCTTGATCTGCCAGTTTAGAAATTAATTATTTACTTTCAGGTATGATAGATCAGTAGTTCACATACTTAAAAGTGCTGCCCCTATACCTGCTTCCTTCCCTTCTTCCCACCTTACAATAAAATTGTATTTTAATTTTGGCTAATTTAGTAGTCAGCCCTTAAATTACTATTACTTCGTACTTACTGGACTTCCCTGGTGCCTCAGATGGTTAACAATCTGCCTGCAATGTGGGAGGCCCAGGTTCAATCCCTGGGTGTAGGAAGATCCCCCTGGAGGAGGGAATGGCAACCCTCTCCAGTATTGCTTTGAGAATTCTCTTGACAGAGGAGCCTGGTGGGCTACAGTTCATGGGGTCACAAGAAGTCAGACGTGACTGAGCGACTGACACTTTCCTTCTTTCTTTGTACTTATTAGTTATGAAACTATCAATGTACCAAGATTTTATCCCTTTGCGTGTGTGTCCTTTTCCGCGTAGATTTAATAGCTGTCAGTTACTCTCTTGCGTACTTTTCTGGTTACTTTCCTTTATTACATCTAATGCTGCTAGCTTGCTTCAGCTGTGTCCAACTCTTTTGTAACTTCATGGGCTGTAGCCCGCCAGGCTCCTCTGTCCATGGGGTTCTCCAGGCAAGAATACTGGCATGGGACGCCATGCCCTCCTCCAGGGGATCTTCCCCACTCAGGGATCGAACCCGTGTCTCTCAGTCTCCTGCATTGACAGGTGGGTTCTTTACCACTAGTGCCACCTGGGAAGCCCCATTATATCTAAATGTCTCACTAAATATACCATATACTTACTGAACAATTTTCAAATGTCCAAGGATTTCACAACATACCAGTTCCTTTTTTCCCAACAATTTCTGTCCAGAACCCACCTGCTCTGCTCTGGATTAGTTGCTCTCTAGGTCTGGAACAGAACTGTTCTTTAGGTCTCCCTTTTGCTTCAGTCTGATTACTTCTTGAAAATTGCATTATAGATCCATGATTTTCTCTACCCCATAATCCTTCTTTTAGTATCTATACCTCAATAGCTTCCTAATAAAAATGCATGCAAGGTAAATTTTCTAAATATTTGATATTAAAATTTTTATGGTAAACATATTTGATTAAAAGTATGGCTTGTTAGAAGATTCTAAGTAGTAAATTGGTTTCCATCAGATTATTGAAGGCATTGTTCTCTTTTGCAATTTGTAAAATTATACTTCTAGTAGAACACTTTCAGTAGCAATAGCATACTTCCAAATTACATGGTGGTTAGTTTTGTTATTCTTTAAGTGTCTCTTAATCACCTACTATGCATGATGTGCAAAATCTCACCTACTTAGCATGGCAGGATAGTGTTACAGTTAGGCACAAAGACCTGGAGCCAGGGTGCCTGGGTTCAAATCCCAGCTTTGCCCATTGCCTGGAGAATCCCAGGGATGGGGGAGCCTGATGAGCTGCCGTCTTTGGGGTCACACAGAGTCGGACATGACTGAAGTGACTTAGCAGCAGCAGCATATTTTAAAAAAAAAAGTTAAAAAGTGAAAGACACTCAGTCATATCTGACTCTTTGCAACCCCATGGACTACACAGTCCGTATAATTCTCAAGGCCAAAATACTGGAGTGGGTAGCCTTTCCTTTCTGCAGGGGATCTTTCCAACCCAGGTAACAAACCCAGGTCTCCCACATTGCAGGAGGATTCTTTACCAGCTGAGCCACAAGGGAAGCCCTTGGGCAAATTTCTTTACACGTCTTTGCTTCAGTTCCCACATCTACAATATTCAGAAAATTAAATGAGTTAATATCTGATGTTCCAGCACATAATACACAATTAGTAAATGTTTGTTTTTATCATCAAGGCTCTAGTTTGTTTGTTCTCTCAAGTAAAAGTCAGACTTTGCTCAGGTATGCCTTCATAAGCCTCTGCTATTTATAGGGTGGGTTTGTTTCCTTTAAAGTCCACTTTGTTATTCTTTCCATTATGATACTAGATTTGCCTGAGACAAACTAATGCAAAATAGTTTGGGTGAGTCCAAGAAAATTACCTGTTAGTAGCCCTAGAGTCCTAGGATATTAGGAATTGCTACATGGGATTTCACACTGTAAAAATGTTTAATCATCTTACCTATTCAAGCATATAATCTGCATAGAAAATGCATTCAAGAACCAATTTGTTAAAATCTTTTTAGTGTTTTGATTTTATTTGAGTCATATATCAACAAGCACTTGAGAAAAAAAGTAAATTAGTTTCCTGAGATTCTATTTCACCTCATAACATTGAGTTGGCCAAAAAGTTTATTCAGATTTTTCTGCTTCATCTTATGGAAACACCTGAATGAACATTTTGACCAACCCAATACTTTCCCCTAGTGCAGTTTATATTTTGAAAGGATTATCATAGTTAAATACTACTGTCAGGAAAAGGAATCAAGAATTTCAAAAAGGAAAAAAAAAAATCAAAACAGAATAGATAAAATGGACAAGAATAAAACACCTAAAGAGTTAGCGTGAATTTAGTTAGTAAATGAAGAGAGTTAAAAAAAAAAAAAAAACAACCTTTAAAAGAAAAAGTGACTGCAAAGCAAAATTAAGATGAAAACATCCATGAAATTTACTAATCAGTTTACAGAGAATAGCATCTAAAGACAATCTGCATAAAATTTCTGGGTGGCTCTGAAGGTGCTAGTTCTTTTTGTTTGCAATTTCCTTAGCTATTTAAGCAGTCAACTTTTGTTAAATGGTGTGAAGCTCTTGTTCCAGATAGAGTTAGCCCTATAATGTACTCCAGGTCAACCCTTCTATCCCCAGATGGCCTTTATCCTTTCTAAATAACAAAAGAAGACATGGTGCCCTTGGGCAAGTGCTTGATGGGTATGAAATAGAAAGTCTGAGGCAAAACAAATCAGATCACATTATGAAATGACATGAAGAAAAAGTAAATAGTTCTATGCAAGAATACAGAAATCACGTTCAGAAAATGTGCTGACTCTGGCCCTACCGGGTCTCTTGTCTGCAAATCTCTTAAAGGATAGTGGAATCAGAGGCCATCTGCATTGCTTTTAGCATATTTCACACAACTTTACTGAGATGTATTTTACAAATGACAAAATTCATCCTTTTGGAGTTTATAATTCAGTAATTCTTAATAACTTTGCTGAGTGGTACAACCATGATCTTAAGTCAGTTTTAGAGCATTTCATCCTCCACACAAGATCTTTCATGCCCATTTAAACTCTTATCCTACCCACAGGCTCAAGTAACCAATAATCTACCTTCTGTCTGTAAATTTACCTTTTCTGGATGTGCTATATCAATAGAATCATGCGATATGTAGTCTCTTATGCCTGGATGCTTTTACTTGAATGGTTTTTGAAGCTCATTCATGAAACATATGTCAGTAGCTCATTCCTTCTTATTGCTGAGTAGTATTTCATGATATGGATCTACCACACTTTGTCTATACATTGACTTGATGAACATTAAGATTATTCCTAGTTTTTGGCTATAAAAACAATGTTGCTACAAATATTCACTCACAAGTCTTTGTATGCACATATGTTTTTGCTTCTCTTAGGTAAATACCTTGAGTGGGATTGCTGGATCATATGGTAGCTCTATCTCTAACTTTTCTAGAAGCTGCCAAATTATTTTCCAAGTGACTGAATCATTTCATATTCCCACAGCAATGTATAAGGAGTCACATTTTCCACATCTTCACTAACATTTGTTATTGCTTGTTTTATTTATTACAGTCATTCTAGTGGGTGTAAAGTGGTATCTCTTTGCAGCTTGGATTTACATTCATTTCTCTGATAACTAATGATGTTGAACAGCTCTTAGCATTTTGAAGTTGCAAGCTCTTTATTTTATAAATTAGTGGGCTCACAACTAGAGAAATGATTTATCTAGATGACTAAGAAATTTAGTGGCAAAATAAAATTCACTTCTCTTGGCTCTTTATTAAATGTTGATTTTTCTCTATGAAGCAATAACTATAACCATTTTTAAAAGAAAGATTAGACTCTCTCCAGTAGATTATAGCTTCCTTTAATCAGGAATCAAGCTCTGGATTTGCCACTATGCTCAGGTCAATTTTCATGTAAACTTTCCTTTCCTCTTGCAATGTAAAGAATCTAGCATATGTTTCGTGTCCCATAAACAGCTGGGTAAGTAAATGAATGAATGAATGCCAATAAATGTTAAAAGTATAATAACTATCTGAGGAAAAGCCAACAGTGATGGAAAGAATGGATAAAATGTGCATGTGAAAGTATACAATCAACAAGTGCAGTAAATAATTGTTTCTTACTCTCAAATTGAATGAGTGCTCACCACTCCCACTTACGCTTTCCAAATGAAATCTTTCTTCATCTCTTAGTTATATTATAGCAGTAACATCAAAACTGTCTTTCCAACATGAGTTTCATCAACTCCTGATCACTGGTAGTATAAATATCTGAGGTTATTCCCTACTTTAAAACTGCCATTGTCTAGCCAGTATTCTTAAGCTAGACTTCAGGCTACTCAGGATGGCACACAAGCTCTTGTCACATGCTGAGTGGGCCATTGTGTGCCTGCCACTCAGTTGTGTCAGACTCTTTGCGGCCCCGTGAACTATAGCCCAATAGGCCCCTCTGTCCATGGAATTTCCCAAGCAAGAATACTGGAGGAGGTTGCCACTTCCTACTCCAGGGGATCTTCCCAACTCAGGAATGCAACTCACATCTCTTCCATGGGTTGACAGGCAGATTCTTGACCAGTAGTGCCACCTGGGAAACCTAAGTAGGCCTCTAGGACCAGAAAACTTAGCCTGGAGAGGATGGAAGGGCCAGCATCACCAAGAAAATCTCTGTTCGGAGGCAACTTTTCAACCAAGCATCTCTTAACTATCCAAGTCCATAAACAAAACAAAAATAATAAAAATATACAATTAATTGGTCCTGCTTGGGCAATTTGGGTAGAAAATGTGAATGCTTTCTATTATACAGTAGACGGGTATCTACACTTCAGAACTAGCCACGCTACTGTCTGTCTCCAAAACCAGCTCTATTTCTCTTCTCTCCTTAAAACAGAACCACCAGTTTGATGAAAGATCAGCCCTGATCCTGAGTAACTGGTATAAATTCAGTGCTTCCTGAGGTGGGTAAGCTGAGGATTCATGCTTTTCTGAGCTCACACATGCAGAAACCCTGCTGATAATTTCTGTTCTTGAGCACGGTAATCCAGACTCTAGGATGACTCACTCACTGTGTTCACATGAATTTTCACAAATGCTAACACAGATTAATGCATCAACTCCCACTTGAAAAGTGGGAAAAGTTCATGAAAAGCAACTGCAAATTAGATTGTGACAGAAGATCTGTCTATGCAGAAGAACACCGCTCTTACCAACTTCTGGAAAATGTAATGCTATAGACAAGCCAAGGTAAATATCACATAAAGTAATGATATATTTTTGCCTTCTCTTAACTTGTCAGATTTATTATAGATGTTTTAAGAACTACTTCTAGATCCTTTTTAAATAACACAGTTGATTAACAATTTCGAGCACTGTTCAGCCTGATTTTGTTTTTGCCAGAGTTGATGCCTTTTTCATGTCCTAAAATGACCTGGAGCTTTTGTGGAAGGTTGAATAACATAGATATTTGGTGAAAGTTTTTAACAATTTTTCTTGTTATACAAATCTTATAGACGTTTCTATTCACATAAAATCTTCATACACACATAATTATATGTATAAGTATATTAAAGTGTCATGTAACCTTGAGATATATTTTTGTAGGCATTCCAGATGGTTGAACACCTAAAAATCTTTAAATAATTTTCTAAACCATGGCATAAACAGTTTTTGCTGGCATTCTAGAAACCCACACATTTTGTTAGCATATGCCTCCCTGTCATATTTTAACAGTCCCTAATAATAACCAAAACAGTTAGCACATAAATAGCATTGATAAGCTGAGCCAAAGTATAATGTGGAGAGAAATTATAATGTGGTGGCAAGAGCACCATAAAAGTATCAGGATGTGTTGTTGACTTCAGGACTAACTGTACCACCTTTGATAAGTTACCTCACCTTTTGAACCTCCATTTCCCTACCTCATGTATGAGAAGTGTCACCAATAGAGTTTCCTGAAAACAGAGTCTAGGAAAAAAACAAAACCTACATGTAAGCAGTTTATTTAGGAAATGAACTTAGAGAGCAAGAGGAGTGAAACAGAAAAGGAGAGAAGCCAATAGAAGGACCTGTATGGTGTCGAGTCGGCCACAGCTTTGCATGACTGGTGCTCAGAACCTTCGGGGAATTTCTGGAAATGAGCCATCTCAGAGTAGTCCATCAAGAAGACTGAAGGGGGAAGGATACATTTATTCATCAGCTCAGTGTCTCATCAATCTAGGGTGGCCCTAAGGTGCTAAAGGTCCCACATTTCAGGCTTACAAATGCAAGAGTGCAGAACAGAGCCCCACATGTCCCCTCAGAGCTGTCAGAGAAGCCCTGTTCAGGACACCAGAGATCAGGTGTGAAGAGAAGTCGGAAATAAAGTGCTCTCAGGTTGCACTGAAGGGAAGCAGTTCAGATCCTGCCCAGAAGTGGTCACCTGAGCAGTGACTAGTGTAAAAACAAAGCCAAGTGCATTGGAAGCATTGGTCAACATGCTTGCAAAACCCATCCAGCTCTAATATTATTCAACAGCACTATTTATAACTTCCATCTATTCAGTTTCACTCTGTTTATAGTGTTATCTAAGTTTTGCTGCACAACAAACCTGTAAGTAGATATTGTTATCTCGGCTTCACAGAAGAGGAAACTAAGTCTAGAAGTTTAAGCAAACTCCATAAGAAGCTTCCTCAGCCTTCACACTTCTGATGCTCTGGGTAGGGATTTTTGCTGTTGTTGGAGAGGGAGGGGCCTCCTGAGCAAGGCAGGATGTCTCCCAGCATCTTTGGTCTCTACCCACTAGATGCCAGTAACACCCCTCGGTCATGAGAATCAGAATGCCTGCTGGATGTCCCCTCATAGGCAAGACTCGCCCCTTTCTAAGAACCACTATCCAAAAGTCACAATTGCAATACACAACATAAGTGCACTTTGAATTCAAAAAGGACTGACGAAAAAATTCATCTGAAGCACAGAAGTGTCCCTTTAACTATCTCAGAATTAACCCAATGATCTGTCTTAAGAGAATCAAAGCACTATGGAAATCAAACAGCTAAAAACAAATCTGTTCTTAGAATTAAGTTTGAGTAAATGCAAAGGTAGGAATACAGAGTTAGTAATAAGAAGCTTGAAACAAGACACAGACATCCCAGCACAATTCAGGAAATGACAATACAGGAAATGAGTGGAGAGTTCAGATTCGATCAGAATTACTCCCTAGGAACCCACAGTAATTGTTTCATATCACCTTAGTGATCCACAAAAAAAAAAAAAAAAAAAAGGGAATTGAGATCAGAAACTTTGTTAGAGATGAGAAACATATATATCCACATGGCAGGGTCCAGCCCCGGTGGATCCAGGGTGATTCGAAGGTGGGGACGGAGTAGGCATCCTGGAAAAAAGCTATGTAATTACAGATATATAGAGAGATTAGAAGCGGATAGTACAGTAGGAAAATTAGTGGAGAAAATGAGGCTGAATAACTGGTTTAAGTGGAATACTAATCATCACCTACGTAGGCCACAGGCATCTTTCCATTCTCCAGAAGGAGAGGAGGCACTGAGGCCTTCCCCGTCCGATCTTAGAAGCCCAGGCAGAGTTAGTAGGCTTGGTGAGTACCCACATTTCAGATGGGAATTCAGCCAGGAAAGCAGGGAGCAAGAAAGAAATGACATGGGGAAATCAGTCTTTCCAGAAACTGATCCCATTTCTTTATTTTTCAGGTTTGTTTATATACCTTTTGTTATACATAGGGATGAATACGGAGTCACGCGGGGGTCAGCAGACCTGACCCTTGTCACAATCAGGTGCTTCATATAAAATTATGCAAAGGTCTTATGAGTTTTTACATCATCTTCTGACCATGAGGTCTGCTGACATTTTATGGCCCTTTCTGATACTGGTCAGTTAACCAGAAAACTTATTTTTCCAGGGGTGATTTTTTTCTTAAATGAGGCACCACTCTCCAAATAAAGTTGCACTCCTATAGGGTGAGGGTGTAGTGAGTTACAGTCAAGAAAGGAATTTACTTAACCCAAGGTTAATATGATTAATCTTAAAGGTTGATACTTATTTCTCCTATATGCTAAAGGTTAATACTTATTTCTCCTATATGCTAGTTATATTCATTATAAGGGCAGGGAATATGGAGATTTAGCAGCAAACATCAGTCCAACAAATGAAAATCCTTTCACCAGTGTTCCCCTTAAGATCTACTTAGTCTTAAGATAGTGATAAAGTTACATTTTCACATAGCAAGGACACAGTGATTTATAACAAAGTACAGTGATCTATAATAAAAGAGAAAATTCATTAACTCAAAAAGTCTAGTATTGCTAACATCAAAAACTACTATATTTCCTTTTCTATATTCCAAATACATTGATTAATATATTCCCAGGTGCCTAAGGATATGGAGGCCTGGCAACAATCAAATGAGAAAAGCCCTATGCTAATACTCCAAACTCTCTGTGCTGTTTATGGTTGAGAGGTTGTCACACAAGCTAGTCTGTCAGCAGAGAGGTTTGACCTGAGACACCCTTGTCACACCCAGGGCAGGGAATTAGCAGTAATTATTGACAGGACAAATGAAAAAACCTTTCACCAATATAATTCCTAATTAACCCACTAATACTATACTAATAATCTTCTAACTTCTCAAAAGAGTCTGTATTTAGAAAGTTTTAAAGCATCTTGTGTCTCTCACAGTTGGGGGTTGTAAACAATCACATGCGGCCAGATGAACCTGATCAGGCAGGCCAGAGAACCTTCAGAGTTCATAAGTTGAAACACTCTTGCCACGCCCAGGAATTTTTGTTAACTTGAAGCTGCAAGTTAACCCCTTCTCTGAGAGAAATGGTTATGGGGGAGAGCTCTCTGTAAAGTATTCTGGTTTGGGGGTAGATGCTCAGAAATAGGGGGTTTCCTGAGGCTTGATTACATCTTTGTGTATGCCAAGCCTCCTTCCTCATGACCTTTGCCATGGGCGGAGTTCCTCACGCTGGCCCCCAGCATCCACATATGTACAAAATGAATGTTGTGTGTGCTCAACTGCTCAGTCAGGTCCAACTCTTTACAACCCCATGGACTGTAGCCTGCCAGTCTCCTCAGTTCATGGGATTTTCCAGGCAAGAATACTGGAGTGGGCTGCCGTGTCCTCCTCCAGGGTATTTTCCCAATCCAGAGATGGAACCTGCGTCTTTTGTATCTCCTGCATTGGCAGGTGCATTCTCTACCACTGTGTTGCGTGGGAGGCCCATGTACAAAAGGAGTTATTACTAAAATAAGCAAGTGGTATTAATATCTGCTTTCTCCTTCCTAGGCAAGGGGAAAGAAGCTTAGGATTGTGTTTCTAAACTCCTAAGCAATCCTTGCCTCCTCACCTCCAGCTGAAAGTGTTAGTTGCTCAGTCGTGTCAGACTCTTTGCAACCCCATGGACTGTAGCCCACCAGGCTCTTCTGTCTATGGAATTCTCCAGGCAAGAATACTGGAGTGGGTGGCCATTCCCTTCTCCAGGGGATCTTCCCAACTCAGGATCAAACTTTTGTCTCCTGCATTACAGATGGTCTCCTGCATTGCAGGCAGGTTCTTAAGGTCTGAGCCATCAGGAAAACCCCACCTCCAGCAGAAAGCAGAGTTTTCTATTTCAATAGTCTGTTTAGGGAAGTATGCAAAGTTATCCCAGAATAAAGGTAGAAAGAGGCTTCTGGGGGGTACTGAAAGGAGGAAGAAGCCAAATGGAGGAGATTAAGGAGATAAATGGGAATATCTTATTTTCCCAAATGCAAGCCAGACTTGCCTGCTTAGAAGAGACACTGGGAATGGAGAGATCACAGCAAGACACAGGGGAGCTTGAGAGCAAGGGCATGCAGTCTAAACTTGACTGAAATCTGGGCATCCTGCAAGCCAAGGTGGGCAGCAGTGAGGAGGCCTTAGCCTGATTCAAAAAAAAAATTGATGTGATAATTTTCATATTCTAAAATTAGTGGACAAATATTTCTACTTAACTACATATATGTAAACTGTAAATAGTGTTAATTCCAGGTTGACATTCTAAACAAATCAACTGGTCATCTTCATAAAGTCTGAATTTAAAAGATTTTTTTAGTTATTGTTAAATATCTGGTCTATCTAATCATACCAAATTCTGGTACCTATAGGGACCTATGGAGCAGAGTCAGGTAAGCACCCCTTTTATTAATGTCACTCTAGTCATGCTAATGTGTTTTTCATAATTGGTGTGTATATTCTTTAATTAAAGTTAATTCTTTAATTCAAAAGTATAATCATTCATTCAACAAATACAAAGAGCTCCCTCTGTGTACCAAGCATGATCCTAGAAGCTGGGATTCAATACTGAGAAAAGCAGACAATCATGGATCTTAAGCTTCTAGATAGACTAGTGGACAACAGTAATATAATCACACAAGTAAGTATAAAACTATACTTTCGTGAAGGAGGCATATAGGTTAACATGAGAAATACAATAGGAAGGTTTTACTTGTTTAGAAGTCGGGGAAAACTTGCCCAAGATGTGATGAGAACTGAAGAGATAAGTAGGAAATCAATAAGTGAAGAAAGGAGGAGAAGGGGGCCAAGTTTCAAGCAAAAGAACAAGCCTGTGCAATCTCTGCTGGGAGAAAAGAAAATGGTGCTAGTGCAAAACTAAGGCTGCTGCTGCTGCTAAGTTGCTTCAGTCCTGGCTGACCCTGTGCAGCACTATAGATGGCAGCCCACCAAGCTCTGCCATCCTTGGGATTTTCGAGGCAAGAACACTGGAGTGGGCTGCCATTTCCTTCTGCAATGCATGAAAGTGAAAAGTGAAAGGGAAGTCGCTCAGTCGTGTCTGACTCTTTATGACCCCATAGACTGCAGCCTACCAGGCTCCTCTTTCCATGGGATTTTCCAGGCAACAGTACTGGAGTGGGGTGCCATCGCCATCTCCAAAAACTAAGGCTAGAGAAGTAAATAAAGATGAGAATACACATTTAAGACCACGTTAAAGACTTGAGTCTCTAAGAAAAATGAGATCCCATTGAAGCAGTTTGAGGATGGGAAGAGGGAGTGGGGATGAAAAGTGACATAATCAAATTGGCATCTCAGAAAATACAGCATAAGATATAAAGGCCAATGCTACGGTCTTAGGATGCAAGGGGAGACCTTATAAGTGAGAGAGAGAGACTCACTTTAATGGGCATAAGAAATTAAACAAGGAGCAACAATCTACTATAATAAGTCCATGATGTGCACTGGGAAATGTTATATGGCACTGCAAGACTGAAAATGCTGAGAAAATAAAAGCTACATTGAAAAAATGACCTAACCAATTGTACTACAACTGTTACAAGTCTCACATAGTCTTCTTATGCTTAGAATTACCTGTGATATTTTAGAATGTGGATATTTTTCTCCCTTTTTTGTTGTTGCTCAGTTGTGTCCAACCCTTTGCAGCCCCATGGACTGTAGTTCACCAGGCTCCCTTGTTCATGGAATTTTCCAGACAAGAATACTGGAACAGGTTGCCATTTCCTTCTTCAAGGGATCTTCAGGGAACAAACCCAAGTCTCTTGCATCTCCTGCACTGACAGGAGATGGGTCCTTTACCGCTAGTGCCACCTGGTTATCTTAGAATTCTCATAGAAGTAGCACACATTTGTTAAGTACAAGTGTGAAAAGTTAGATTACAATTGTCCGTAATCTCACCAGAATTTATAAAGACATTATAAGCCCAGCCCAGTGGCCAGTGGTCATTGGTTCTGTGAAGTACAAAGTACTTGCGGGAACAGAAGACACTGAGATTGCCAGCCACAGTCACTAGAAAAGAGGCGAAAATCCAAATTTTGGAAAAAGCACATGTAAACACTAAGTCTAGGTGTGTCAGAGGTAAGAATTAAAATTTACAGAACAATGTGGAAGCCAATGGAGTCAGAGTTGCCTTTGAAGCTCATTATTACAGGCAGGCAGATTTTGGGGTACGTGGGAAAATCCACCTACTGCTAACCTCTAGGCAGGTTTCAAGCTGGTGTTTTTAAAACTAGTATCAGACTGCTTAAGATATTTGTCAAAAACACATAAATCACACACACACACACACACACACACACACACACACACACACAGAGACAGACAGACATACACACACCAAACCTAATGAGTAAGTATCTCTGAAGTTAAGTTTCAGAATTATCCATTTTCAACAAGTTTACATAATTCTTTCATGTACTCATGTGCCAATATCACTGGTGTGGCCTGTGACTACCATGAAGCCTGCTGCTAAAAAAAAAAAAAGCACATGATTGTTAACAGCTAGTGAGTATTCAAGTAACACTGACCTGCTCTGCCAATTCAAAGTTCTTTTTCTTAGCAATTAGAAAAAAGCAATTAAGACCCATAAGCCCTGGTCCCACCATCCACAATATCCTTCCCAAAGCCCAAAGTCTAATAGCATATTTCATCAATTGCATGAAACACTTTGCATCTGGAATCTCCTACAAATGAATTCAATTATTTGCTACAAAAAGCTAAATGAAATAAGATATAGCTTCATTTAAAATATCTATTTTCCCTTACTGCATTTATTAGGAGCTTCCCTGGTGGCTCAGATGGTAAAGAATCTGCTTGCAATGCAGGAGGCTCAGATTCAATCCCTGGGTTGGGAAGATCCCTCAGAGAAGTGAATGGTTATGCACTCCAATATTCTTGCCTGGAGAAGTCCATGGACAGAGAAGCCTGGCGAGCTACAGTCCACAGGTTCAAAGAGTTGGACATGACTGAAGCAACTAAAATTTTCACTTTCACTACTACATTATACTATTCCCTAAATCAAAAGAGGACTCACTATACTTTCTTTTCTTAAATTTTCACCAAAGTACCAGGAGGTAGATCAAAACTTTCTATATCAATGAGTTATAGTTTCTCAGGCTTATGAAGTGCTTAGCTAATATTGGAAGAGCAAAAACCATCATGTCAATTTTTTGTTGTGGATTAGTGCATAGAAAACAACAGGCTCTGTGTGAGAATAATGGAACAAGACCAAGAAATCACACACAAAAAAAAAACCCACAAAAACTGAATAAGAATCAACAAATTATCGGTTGTTTTTTAAAGCAAGCACAACCGATATTCATAAGTAAAGTACAGGATTTAAGAATTACAAACTAATCTTCCTATTATATTTCAGAATCAAAATGGTTCTCAAACACTGGATATAAGTCTGAAGTCTTAAAACCCAAAGAAATAATGTGACATATTTATAAAGCATTCAGGGCTAAAATCTGAGTATAGGCTTGGAAGTATTTATTTTAATTCACCTTAGGTGGTGAAACATAAATAAATGAAACTATTTCATATATAGCCAGGTAGATATGTTTTATTAAAGTAAAAATCTGTAAAGGGTGACAATCTATTTTGTTTGTTCTCTCTAGGCATTAGAATCTTGACTTTTTAGCTTAAAATTCAGTAATAACTTAAATTACCATATGCAAAATTAGATAGCCAGTGAAAATCTTCTATGACTCAGGAAGCTCAAATTCAGCGTTCTATGACAACCTAGAGGAGTGGGATAGGGTGGGAGGTAAGAGGGAGGTTCGTGAGGGAGAGGACCCACGTATACAAATGACTGATTCATGTTGATATATGGCAGAAATCAACACAATATTGTAAGGCAATTGTCCTCCAATTGAAAATGAATAAATGAAAAAAATAATGTATAGAAGTGTTCTTTAACCCAGATCTTCATAATAGCAGAAATAGAGGGTTGAGAATAAATCCACGTAATAGAGTAAAAATAACTTCTTTTTCAGTTAATATGGGCATATTTATATACATTAAACTATTTAAGTTCTACAACAACAGTCTGAAGTGAATTTCCAATGCATTCATTCAACAATTCGTGTGCAGTTAGATGTCAGTTATTATTTTATATGATGAGTATATAGCAGTCAACAAATAGACAAAACCCCTACCTTCATGGGACTCACATTCTAGTGAGGAGAGTTACACAACAAACATAAGTAAGTAAATGTAATAACCTTTAAGACAGCAATAAGCTTTTGGACCTGGTTGCTCAGCTGGTGAAGAATCTGCCTGCAATGTGGGAGACCTGGGTTTGATCCCTGAGTTGGGAAGATACTCTGGAGAAGGGAACAGCTACTCACTCCAGTATTCTGCCTGGAGAATTCATCCATGGGGTTGCAAAGAGTTGGACACTACTGAGAGAATTTCACAAGCCTTTGAAGAAGACTAGAACCAGAGAGGAATGGAGAAATGTCTATAGAGGGCTAAAGGAAAACATAAAATTATTTGCTCAGATGAACAATCATTTAAGTATCTGGACAAAATAAAGACGTTTTTCAACATGCAAGAACTACAGAAGTTTTCTATTTGCATTGGTTAGGATTACTTCAGGTGCAAATGAAATAAATCTAATTCAAATAAGTTTAAACAGAAGAGGGACTCTATTGGCTCAAACAACTGGGAAGAAAAAGTCATGAAGACATGACTGTGCCCAGAATTTCAACTATTGTCATTCACCCTCTCTCCCTCTCTCTCCTTCTCAATCTTTCTCTTTTTCTCCCCATGTCCTGTGGCATCATTCTCTCTCCTACTGAATACATAACTTCTCCACATTGTGGGGAAAAAGCATGGCTAAAGCTACTCAGATATTATAGCATCTCATTCATTAAAAATAAAAATTGCACCGGTATATACAAATCCTTTGAAAGACTGATCAGACTTGAGACGACTCTTTAAAAAAACAATCTTTGTGCTCCAGGTGATCTTATACTATGATTGGCCACACCCAATCAAAGACACGTCTGTGATCACAGTCACATTATAGTGATTTACAGCCCACAAATGTCGCTTCAAATGGCTAGTGCTAGAGGAGTAATTTGCTAAAGAAAATCATTTTATTGCCATAGAAGGTGGAAGTACCTAGGACAGTGTCTTATACATAGCAAGTGCCCAATAAATATTTTTGAATAAATTAACAAGTAAATTCTATTCTTATATTAATGAATAATAATAAGTATTTGAGCAACTGTTCATGACAGTGCCTAAGTCAACATTAATTGCTATCATTTATTAAATGCTCACCATGTACCATTGGAAAAGACCCTGATGCTGGGAAAGATTGAGGGCAAGAGGAGAAGGGAGCAACAGAAGGTGAAATGATTGGATGTCATCACTGACTCAATGGCATGAGTTTGAGCAAACTCCAGGAGATAGTGAAGGACAGGGAAGACTGGGGTGCTACAGTTCATGGGGTAGCAGTCAGACAGGACTTAGCAACCAAACAGAAACCATGTACCATGCACTCTGTCGGATGGTTTACAAACTTTATATAATTCTGATAAAAACCTCGAAAGTTAGGGCTTACTATCAATAATTTGGAGATGAAGAAACAGAGACTCTAAGAAGTTATAATGGGCTGGAGACAGAACCCTCTTTCTTCAAAACCCCATGATCTTTCTTCTACAATATGCTATTCCTGCTTTCAGTTTATTTGTTTCACATCCTTCTTGGAAATGCAGGGTATGATGTAACCAAAAGTCATAACGATGCATTTATTTTTATTTCATCTCTTGCCTGACTCCTTTTCTACCAGGAAACCACAACCCAATCTGCTGATTAAGTCTCCGTATGTCAGAGAAAGAGGGGCTAGTCCACATCGCCATAATACTGAAATCAGAGGGAAATGTTTAAAGAACTAAATAATAGATCAGAAAGAACTTTCAACACAGACTCTTATTCATCAGCGAAGCTGAAAATTAGCACACGCTTATCTGGAGAAAGATTTTTCTCTATTTTGCTTCAGAATAGAAAGTTAAGTCAGGTATATTTTCTCAAATCCTTTAATTTCCAAAACTTAAAAGATTTTCATGGTTGACGGTCTAGGAATGTTAAAAATTCAAAAACTTGAAGAATATAAAATCTATCTGTCCAATCATTATTTTTTAATGATTTTTTAACTCTTATCACTAAATACATTTTACCTCTTATCAGTCTGCAATTAGGAAGGGAATGAGGTAACAATTTCCTCAAAAACTCATTTTTAGAGATTAACTCATATTAAACAAAATCTTTTCTCACTTATATGAGCATTGTCAAGTATGACATTATTCTATTTGTCCAGTGACAACTTGAAAGAATTTTTGATAAGGTCATGTTTTAATTTTTTAATTATATGTTCATTGCAATGCATTTAGTTTTCCATCTATTTGGCAAGCTAGGCTTCAGCATAAGTGACGCTATGGTTAAGATATATACATATATACTTAAAGTGATAATAATGTGGACATGAACATAAATGGATCACTGTGTGCAATATTTAAGCTATTACATAATCTTTTATGCATGAGTTAAAATATTCATGTACTGACAGATTTATTAATGTCTCCTTTATTTGCAATCATATTTTGAAAACACAGCAATGGCAAGGTGCTAACATTTAACTAATGAGTAATGGAGACACAAATTTCAGAGTTCATTAAGAGCCCACAAACCTTAACATCACTTAATGTCATGCCATGCCTTTAACGTTTAATATAAAAATATATTTTTAATCTAGGAAATTAAATTCAACATTTCCATTAAAATTTTTAAAGTATGCCGATGTCCTAAACTGGAGTTTCCCAGGTGACTCAGTGGTAAAGAATCCTCCTACAATGCAGGAGACACAGGACATTTGAGCTCAGTCCCTGAGTCGGGAAGATTCCCTGGAGGAGGAAATGGCAACCCACTCTAGTATTCTTGCCTGAAAGTTCTGAGGACAGAAGAGTCTGGTGGGCTACAGCCCATGGGTTGCAAAGAGTCAGGCAGGACTGGGCACACACACACACAAAGCCCTAACTTATGAATATTCAAAAAATAGTCTTTTACATAGAATTGTAAACATGAAGAAATATTTTAACATTTAAAGATTAAGATACCATGCCCTATGATTAGGTATATAATGCTACATTTTTGGATTTCTTTCTTTCTATTTAGTCTGTGAAATTTAAGAAAAATGAGAATTTATTTTTATTTAACTTTTAAATGTATGACTCTTGTATCTTCTCAGGCAGGTTGTCAGCCTCATGAGAGCAACCAAGTTTGATATTCACTGGACATCCACAAGTTATCCTGATGTCTTGCATACAGTAGCACTCAGCAAAAAGGAAAGGAGAATGAAAGAAAAGAAAGAAGAAAAATAACATTAAAGAAGATGAAGTTATGAAGTTCAGTTATGAAGATGCAGTTATGAAATTAATGGAAAAAGTCTTCATTTCAGTTCAATCAGCTCAGTTCCATTCAGTCACTCAGTTGTGTCCGACTCTGCGACCCCATGGACTGCAGCACAGTTCACGTATTGCTGAAGCCTGGCTTGGATAATTTTGAGCATTACTTTACTAGTGTGTGAGATGAATGCAGTTGTGTGTTAGTTTGAGCATTCTTTGGCATTGCCTTTGGGACTGGAATGAAAACTGACCTTTTCCAATCCTGTGGCCACTGCTGAGTTTTCCAAATTTGCTGACATATAGAGTGGAACATTTTCACAGCATCATCTTTAGGATTTGAAATAGCTCAGCTGTAATTTCATCACCTCCACTAGCTTTGTTCGTAGTGATGCTTCCTAAGGCCCACTTGACTTTGCATTCTTGGATGTCTGGCTCTAGGCTGGTGATTGCACCATCGTGATCATCTGGGTCGTGAAGATCTTTTCTGTATAGCTCTTCCGTGTTTTCTTGCCACCTCTTCTTAATATTGTCTGCTTCTGTTAGATCTATACTATTTCTGTCCTTTATTGTGCCCATCTTTTCATGAAATATTCCTTTGGTATCTCTAATTTTCTTGAATAGATCTTTAGACTTTCCCATCCTATTGTTTTCCTCTATTTCTTTGCATTGATGGCTGAGAAAGGCTTTCTTATCTCTCCTTGCTCTTCTTTGAAACTCTGCATTCAAATAGGTTTAATAGAATTTAGTATATGACAGGTACTGTGTTTGGATCTAAAGTCTTATAACAGGCTTATTTGGAAAAGTCACTTTAAATATTAGTTTCATTATCTGTAATGGAGATGAAAATAGCTGGATAAGATTTAATAATGCAAGATATAAAACATACTGTAATCATTTCAAAAACTATACAAATACAAGTAATGATGATAATGATAAACTAGCTACAATTCTGCAGTTCTGGTTTACAGAAAGAATTCTTCAGAGGCATACAAAGCACTAAAAAATGAGAACATTCATTATTCCTTATTTAGGGTATAGTGTGTAAAGTACTAAAAATTAACTTGTTCTAAATCTTGGAATTTCAGTACATGCTTCCTATTCCAGAAAACCTCTTTTAATCTTCTGATTTATTGAGCACAAATCAATTTCTTAAAATTAAAAGTAATTTTGGAGCATAAAATAAGGAACAATTAATCACTGTAAAAGAGGAGTAAGTCCTTCAATATATTTTCTTTTTAATCTATAATCCCATGATTTTATATAAAAATAAAATGAAAATTATATCATTAACAAATTTATAAATCTCCAACTAAACTAAATTGCTCATCTTCATGCTATTCTGATTAGAATCTTCTCTGTCCTACCTTAATCTGTAATTATTAAAAATCTTAAGGTTTAGTTTAAATTCTACCTATAAATTCTCATTCCCTAGCCAGGTTCAGTCTTTCAAATTTCTGCACCTCTGTAGTACAAGGATAGTTCATTTTGTTCTGTATTATCTGTCAATATGCTTTTCCCTTCAGTTAGATTAAAACTCCATACCTTGTCTATCATTATAACTGCTACAGTACTTACCAGTTCAGTTCAGTTCAGTTGCTCAGTCGTGTCTGACTCTTTGTGACCCCATGGACTGCAGCACGTCAGACCTCCCTGTCCAGTGCTTTGTATATATCAAATCCTCAAGAAATGTTTTTTTCAACTGAATGTGTATTATTTATTTTAATATAACAATATTTTATGCTTTCTTTCAAGTTTACCAATATGCAGTCTTTTTCTGTGCCTGAAGATTACTAAGTATTTTGTAAATTTAATTTCAAGGATAATCTCAATTACTTTAAAACTTCTTTCTCAATTTAAAATTTATCTCCTTGATGTACTGTCTTTGTAAGAAAAAGCTGTTAAGCCAAGGAACTTTACATCCAAGCTCTAACAAATTCCCAAGTAGTTTTCAAAGACACAAAAATGTGTTAGCCATAGCTAAGAATTCTACCGTAAAATCAGTTTAAGTCAAAAACTAGAAAGAGTTGCAAAAGTGAGACTTTTTTTCCTCCTGTTGTTATAAAATTATGATGTCACTCTTGCGATAAGAAAGGAAAACCAGGCAAACTATATTTTTAAATAAAGTGAAGTTCAGCACTAGTATACTTAATGCCACTGAAATGTAAAAGGATTAAATTACATTACTCAAATGATTTTAGGTATTGATTACATTAGCTAAAAATGATTAAAGTGATAAATGTGTATTAGAATTTCACTGTAATTAAGAAATTGCTGTTTCCTTTTAAATTTTGTTTTATTATAATAAAAGGACTTCCATTGGACCTGGCACAGACTTTACACATGTTAAAGTAAATTGGCCAAACATGTATAACGGTTTAAATGTGCCTTAATAAAGAAAGTGCCCTGACAAGTAAATATTCAAAATACATAACAGACTTCACAGCGTAAAGGTAAATATTCCTCAGCCTAGGCTTCATGGTAGCTCAGCTTTCCTGGTAGCTCACCTGGTAAAGAACCTGCCTGCAGTGTAAGAGACCCTGGTTCAATTCCTAGGTCGGGAAGATCCCCTGGAGAAAAAGTAGGCTACTCACTCCAGTATTCATGGGATTCCCTGGTGGCTCAGATGGTTAAAGAATTTGCCTGCAATGAGGGAGACCTGGGTTCAGTCCCTGGGTTGGGAAGATCCCCTGGAGGAGGGCGTGGCAACCCACTATGGTATTCTTGCCTGAAGAATCCCCATGGACAGAGGAGCCTGGCGGGCTGCAGTCCATGGGGGTCTCAGAGCTGGACACGACTGAGCAACTAGCACACGGCACAACACTGTGCTTTGTAGGTAGGATCCCTTAAGGCAAAGACCGTACTGGTAATTTTTTTCTTAGCAATCTATAATGGATGAGAAAATTCCTTCCTAAAATATTAATAATAATAGTTATTCATAATTAGATGTTTATTATATACCAGGTAGACATTTTATTATGTATATTACTCTAATGTACATCACAAGAAAATTAATCAAATAAACCCTACTTCACCCCTCTAGTTCCCATAATCACAAACATTAGAGCTACTGATATATAGCTTTTCTGGTATGAAAAATAGGTCACTTCCCTAATATTGCCTTCATAAAGGACTTCAACAAATCCAAATAATCATCCTTATGATATAAGATAAGAATGACAAATCAGACAGGCCCAATCATTCCAAGAATAGTTTACCTTAAAAAAATAAATATATGGTTCAAGTAGAAAAAGAAAGATAAGTAACATATTTGAGTTTTATAAATGTGAGCATTTATAGAAATGAGATCATTTATTCTGTTCCAGACTCATGATATGCCCTCAATAAATGTTTGTTGAGAGCATAAATGAATGAGTTGGGAAACAGAACCTATACTTCCTATTTGAGACACTGAGAGATAATGATAATCATTAACTTAATCGTTCTTCTTTTTCTTTTCATCATCCTTTAATAATAAATAAAGGTTGCTAAAGTACCTAAAAATACCTTTACAGTACCTTTACTGTCTACATTTAGTACTTTTTTTCCCTCTTGGCATTTCTCCTTTTATTTCCAGTTAGTAACCCATAAGCTATTCCATGGGGTTTCCTTGGTAGCTCAGATGGTAAAGAATCTACCTGCGATGCAGGAGACCCAGCTTCCATCGCAGGATTGGGAAGATTCCTGGAGAAGGGAATAGCTACCCACTTCAGTATTCTTGCCTGGAGAAATCCATGGACAGAGGCAGCTATAGTCCATGGGGTCACAAAGAGTCAGACACGATTGAGCAACTAACACACGGGGAATTTTATTTGCAGGAAAACAGACTATCAGAAGTTATTTTAGTGATTGCAAATGAAGAAACATTTGCAGCTAAATGAGGCTACATAACATATTCAAAGTCATGCAAAGAGAATCAGACTGAAATCGCAAATCTCCTAGCTATTCTTTTACTTGTTTAATGGGTTTTGCCTCTTAGATTTTTTTGGGAGAGGTGGCAGGTATTGCTTTTTTTTTTAATTGAAGTATAGTTGACTTACAATATTATAGTTTCAGGTATATAACATAGTGATTCAGTATTTTTATAGGTTATACTCTATGTAAAGTCATTACAAAATAATGCCTCTTAGGTTTTTATCAGCTGAATTTTATACTCTCTTAATCTGGAGATAGATAGATATATGTATTCAGTACATATATGAATAATCCGTGTAGTAGTTGACAAACTGCTGGACATTTCCTATGTCTAAATACATACCTGATGGTTGTTAGCATTCATATGGTCCCAGAATTGGGAATTACTGATAGTGTTTGATTGTCCATGCACTATACCATAGGGCATTCAATATACAAAATGTCACAAAAGTAACACATTAAAATGTTCTTTATAGTGGTTAGTGTTCTTGATTTTCCATTTAGTAGAGGCTTTTCATGGAGAAGGCAATGGCACCCCACTCCAGTCTTGCCTGGAAAATCCCATGGATGGAGGAGCCTGGTGGGCTGCAGTCCATGGGGTCACTCAGAGTTGGACACAACTGAAGCAACGCAGCAGCAGCAGCAGCAGCAGCGGCTTTTCAGGCCCAGCATCGACTTTTACAGCTCCATCTTAATGTTGACCATTTAGTCTCTGTGCATTTTGGTTCCTAAGTGCAGATCTTGCTAACAAAAAGAAGATAAAACTTCCTTTGGAGCCATTTTATCATGGCTTAAAATGCTTTGAAATGCCTCAGTTCAAAAAAAAAAAAAGCTTTTGCCAATGTTGACAGTATAGTTTCTTTAAAGAATCTCCATAAGAAAGTCTACAAGAAAGACTTTCAGAGGTTGATAGGTAAACACAACCACAATTTGAAATGAACTATAATTACTCTCTTTTTCCCTAAAAGAAAATGTAACACTAGAAGGTAAAGGCCTAAAGCATTTGAGACTTAGATCTTCTCCTAAAAGGTGCCTCGCTAGAAAAGTTAAGACTATAGGAAGCTTAAATAAATATCGCCAAGTTAAAGAAGGCAGTGTGCAAATACATCATACATGACTTCAACTATCCAATATTGTGAAAAATACAAACCTATAAAAAGATGAGTAGCTGTCAGAAGTCATGGGCATGGGGGAGTGAAGAGCGATAAATAAGTAGAGCAGAGAGGATTTTTAGGGCAGTGCAACTATTCTATATGGTATAACAGTGAATACATAGCATTATGCATTAGACACAAAGAATGAACTCTAATGTAAACGGTAAACTTTAGTTAAAAATGATGTATCAATCTTGGCTCAACAGCTCTAACATATGCACCATAGTAACACAAGATTTTACAGGGGAACTGGAGAGGAGTGAGTAGTAGTATACAAGAACTCTGTATTTTCTATTTAATTTTTTTGTAAATCTGAAACTACTTTGAGAAATAGTCTATTTATTTTCTAAAGTTAGTATTATAAAAACATTAATGATTATAAAACTATGAGAATTTTAGTCTAACATGAGAGTGTTCTATCTCTTCAGATAAACACATGCTCAGCTCTATAGATTTCTATAACATTATATATTTATAAATTGTTGGTGCTATTACACTTCCTTGTGCTTAGTCACTCAGTTGTGTCTGACTCTTTGCAACCCCATGGACTGTAGCCCAAACCCATGGACTGTAGCCCCCAGGCTCCTCTGTCCATGGGGATTCTCCAGGCAAGAATCCTGGAGTGGGTTGCCATGCCCTCTTCTGGAGGATCTTCCCACCCCAGGGATCCAATCCAGATCTCCCGAATTGCAGGTGGATTCTTTACTGTCTGAACCGCCAGGGAAGCCCATGAATACTGGAGTGGGGAGCCTATCCTTTCTGCAAGGGAATTTTCTGACTCAGGAATAGAACTGGGGTACCCTGAATTGCAGGCAGATTCTTTACCAGTTGAGATCACCTTCAAATTTATTTTTCTTTGTATAGAGCACCTTCAAAAATATTCCTAGATCCAAGTCCAACTTGTGGCATTCTAATCAAAATATTTCAAGAAATTTCTTTCATGTCAAAAAGATTTTAGTTATTAAATAAACCATTAAAAATATATGTGGATTAGGTCTGTTTTTAGAGAAATAAATTGGTATGTACACAAACTTATATATTGAGCTAATTTCTATAATACTCTTCAATATGCAAATTAAAATTTTCTATCAATGTTTGTAGTTAGTCATGCCCCAAAAAGGAGGAGACTTAGATGTGTAGAGAAGTTTTGTAAAAATATGTAAAATGTTTGAGCAAAATGCTACTGATTAGAAAATGAGGTAGCAGCCGGAAGATTCTGATCATCTAGCAAGCTATGAAACAACTTTTGTTCTGCTCTGTTACAATAAGTTGCCTATAAATTTTGGTTATTCATATGTCCTACTTATAAAGGCATTTGATGGCTAGTAATGAAAATAACAGTAATGATGAGGATGATCATTCCAAGTGTAGCAGTTAGAATAGTAGTAAATTTGCAAGGTATTCTGTGAAACAAACTTTAAAAGATACAAAAGAATAATCTTATAAACATTCATTTTTGCATATAGGTGAAAGTACATAAAAATTTCACGAAGTTTTCGTTGAAAATAAATGTCATCAACAATAAAAAAATGAGTGTGTAAATCAATTTAAGTAGATGTTAATCATTTTAAAAGGAATTGATATGAGTAAACATTGAGTTCTTCCTTGAAGCTGGCCTAAATACTGAAGGTAAACAAATAAGAGGCAAAAACAAAAGTGTCACCAAGTCCCAATGGACTTCGGTTTATTCTCTTCCACAAACCAAAAGACTATAAATATGGTAGATTTATCAATAAAAATGCAAAGTCATGCATAAAAATCATGAAATAAATGTCATATTAATGTTCAACATATAACCATAAATATTTTTAAATATAAGACTGATAAAGTGCATTAGAGATTCCAAAATATTTCTAAAATGATGCCTATGCACAAACTTAGGTAGGTGAAGAGATAAATAGTACTGAAACAGGTGTCATAAACATTTGTTGAGTGAATTTTGAAAGAAGCTACTAATGCTATTTATGGGACACAGTAATCATAACCCACTCAAATAGTTGGAGAAAGCATCATAGAGATTATAACGCGAGGACAGATAAGATTTAAATAGGTAGGAGAGTATTTTAGGAGAGGAGCGATTATGAATGAAATGGGTAAATACTATAATAGTTGGAGAAAGTTAAGTGTTAACAAGCTAGTTTAGTTGTAGGGAAGTTGTGGGGTGATCACCTAGAACATTAAGCAAAGTCATGATATTGGAAGAATAGAAAAGGATGAATAAGTCAAAGAATTCCTCAGAAAAAGGAAGCAACAGGATATGATAGCATGAAATAAATATCAGATAGAAAAGTGAATGATAAATGTAGAATTTTAGATATGAGTTGAGGTTCCTGACCTGTAGCAATGTGGAAATTAAAGCAATGTATAGTAACAGTTAGGCACTTTGACCCTGAAGCAGGCTGCCTGGATTTGAATTCTAATTTTGCCAATTAATACTTTATGAACTTTAGCAAGATATTTAAACTTCACAATGGAAAACAGAGCTAGGAATCTTACTATAAGATTATTTAAGGATTAAATCATTTAATATATGTAAAGAATTTAGAATAGCCCCTGACTCATAGCATGCATCTAATGAAGATTAGGTTTCTTTAAATTGAAATCAGAATTTGAGAAAGCTATAATATGGTGCCAAAACCATACATTTGGTATAGTAAATGATACCACCAGATTGATAAGATTTCTAAGGAATACAATACAGAAAATTAAAGTCACTCATTTGTGTCTGATCCTTTGTGACCCCATGGACTATATGTCCACAGAATTCTCCAGGCCAGAATACTGGAGTGAGTAGCCATTCCCTTGTCCAGAAGATCTTCCTAACCCAGGACTCTAACCCAGATCTCCCACATTTCAGGTGGGTTCTTTACCATCTCAGCTACCAGGGAAGCCCAGCAATACGGAAGTCAAAAGCATAAATCCATGGGCTAAACTTTAGAGTTTACTTTATCTAAAAATCAGAAAGTTAAAGAAAATAAATAGTGTGCTCAGGAAAATAAGAGGTAGTATATTATTACAAGGTGAATATGCCAAAGATGCAAGGCAGCTGGCAATGCAAAGAAATAAGAGAGAAGGTAAACTGAAAAATAGCCAAAGTGGTCAATGACTCTTGAGTGTTCTTTCTAGTGAAAGGAAGCAGGGCAGGGCAAAAAGAAATAAAAGACTCTGAGAAGAGAAGGGATATGTGAATATGAACATGGCAGATTACAAAATTAACGAGTAGGAAGTAGAGCTACTGAATGTAGAGCAATGACATAGGAAAGAAACTGAAACAGCAATTAATCAGGCAACAGAATCAATCACAAAGACTTTTTAAGAAGGAGACATATGGATTAAGTAATTAGTATGTCAATAAAATTCTATGTATTGAAATATGAATATTATGTTAAAATGGTATTAAGACTATTTTAAAAAGTTAACTCAGAATTCCTAAAGTTGTCTTAAAAATTGTTATTTTAATCAAAATGTCAGATTCACTAAACCCATTTGACTTACGTTTCAGTTTCTTTAGTGTTAATTTTTTCTCCTCCTAATTTCAAACTTTTAACATGTTGAAATGCATAGATTAATGAATTTATTAAACATTATATATTTTTAAAGTATAGTAATAGAATAGGCAACAACTAAAAATAATCCATGTGCTTATTTATAATAAAAAGTCATTATTTCATAGAAATATGTAGAGGCAAGGAATTGTTAACAGTTGTTTCTTCCATCAAGAAAAACTGAATAGCTGAGTGCCAAAAAGGAAGAGAGGGCCTTATATTCATTGTTTATTTTTTTCTTTATCCTTTGCATTTTGTACCATATCTACATATGAACTTTTCAAAAACAAACAAGTAAAATTCAAAAGATTACTTAAGGGGAAACATAAAGGGAAAAATAAATAAAAACATAATCCAATAGCTATTTTTTTACTGATGCAAAGAGAATACATAATCAGAGAATTTTAATGTATTAAACAGACATTACGAAGATTTTTAAATGAGGTAAGACAGTGTCAAATTTTGAGAAGTATTTTTATAATTTGGTTTTCAAAATTATTTAAAAATCATATATGCTTTTATTTGTTCTACCTTATTTTTCTCTTCATAAAAGAAGGGAAAGACTTTTAAAATTCTGACAAGCCCTTGAATTCTTGAAGAAAGACACACAGTAAGCCATCTAGATTCAAGCTTTGTTTTGACATCTTTGGCTCCAGGAGAAAATGCAACAAAGAACATCAAGAAGAAGGGAGAGAACTTTAAAGGCCTGGCAGAACTATGTGCCTCAAGAAGAAAATTTAATCAGCATGATACATTTTAACACATAACTACTCTTGTTCACATTGTTGATTCTTGCATTCAGCTAACATGAATTGAAGAGTTATTCTGTGAAACACCATTTCTAGGCACTGGAAACACAGTAAAAAAAATTAATAAGAAAAACTTTTGCCCCTATTGATTTTCAAATATAGTGGAAAAGCCAGACAATAAGCAAGATAAATAAGTAAAATACACAGTATGTTGACATTAAAAAGTATTAAAGAGGAAAAAATAAAAGCACAGGACGGATATGTGAATGTTAGCAGAAAGAAAAAGCCACATTGAGAAAGTGACATTTAAGTAAAGTTCTAAGGAAGGCAGTTCAGGGCAAGCTATACAGATATTTTAGAAACAAGCAGTCCAGGAAAAAAAAAGCAAGTGAAGAAGCCCTGAGGCAGGGACATTCCTGAAGGAATCCAAGGAACAAAGCCAGCGTGGTTTCACTAGAATGAAAAAGAGGAAAATACTAGAGAGGAGTTTAGGGAATTAAGAGGATCAAGACATCATATATCCTTGTACATGAAAGTAAGAATTACGGCTTTTTCTCTAAGTGAGATGGAAAGCCTTTGGAAAGTTTTGAGCAGAGTTGTGATGTGCTATGACATATTTTAAAGAACCATTCTGGCTAACGTGTCCAAAATAGATTAAACGGGAGCAAGTACTAAAAAGTAGGGAGACCAGTTTGGACTCTACAGCAGCAGTCCTGGCAAGAGAAACAAAGCCTACGGGATCTGACACGGGGCCAGCTGTGGGTCATGAGAAGATATCGACAAAAAGACTCTCGGGTCTCTAACCTGAGTAACTGAGAGAAGGACAGCACCATTCACTGAAATGAGAAATCCTACAGGAGGAGGGATTTGAGGGGAAATATCAGGAACTCAGTTCAGGACATGTCAGGTTTGAGATAATTCTTAGACATTATAGTAGAGATGCTAAGTAAACAGTTATGAGTCGAGTTCTGGGAAGAGGTCCTCAAGACATTTTTTTTTTCTTCTTTTTTAAATTACACGTGGTACAAATTATAAAAATTGTTAAACTGCAGAAACATTACAACTATAGAGCCTTTTATATCATGAGTTTATTCTTTTGCCCATATCCTAGATAAGTGAAATAGTTTAATGACTATTTTTTCTCAATTTGCTGTTATAACATGTACCTATGCTTTAAAAAAATTGGGGGGTGCAAAAACAGCAACAAAACATAAAGCGGGAATATCTGAGGGATAGCTTCAAACAGTGGTATATTTTACAGCTATGTAGAAATAATATAATTTGGAACCTTTCTGATATCTTTATGTCCTAATCTCTTTAGCCCAAAAGATAATTTCTTTTTATTTATTTAGCTGTGCCAGGTCATAATTGAGGCATGCAGGATCTAGTTCCCTGGCCAGGGATCAAACCCATGCCCCCTGTATAGGGAGCATGGAGTCTTAACCACTGGACCACCTGGGAAGTTGTCCCCCAAAATAATTTTTACTAGTATAAATTCTGTCGCAAAGTACCATATGTCTATGTAAGTATGTGTAACATTTGACATTTGTGTTATTAGAAAAATTTCCCAAACTGATGGCTGACTCTATAAATTCTTTCATGTGGCCATTGAGATGGAACTAAAGATCAACTTTACTAAATATTTTATTTTCTATTTTGATTAACTAAATAATGTTAAATGGATAACATTAACTCAGAAGTTTAGGGCACTGACTTAAGGCACTGACTATCAACATAACTTTTTCAAGTTGATTTAATGGAAGGTTCTGCTTCTTTTCTCATGCTCACTGTTAATGTGTCCAAAAGCTTGTTGCTTTAAGCTGAAATAACACAGAGAGTTATTCTAAGGTTGAAGAAGAGCAAGTATTTTTTGAAGTGGCTTTTCATCCTTTGAATATTTTTCTTCTAATCTGAAAGCATTCAACTTTTACATTTTAAGAACAAGGTGGAGGGAGGGTGGATTTCAATTTTAAATGTCTTCAACCATAGCTCTCAATGCAGACTCTCCAAACCTGGCTATGAAGACAAAAGCAAAAGAGACAAAACATTACCTCCCTCCTATCCTCCAACTTTCTAATTCTGAAAATAAGAATTCACAAAACTAGGTGTAAGGAGGAAGGTGGTGTCTGTTTTTGTGTGCATATGTGTATTTGGGAAGGAAGCACTGAGGGAAGGACTACTTGAATAATGATGCTAGTATGCTGCTGCTGCTAAGTCGCTTCAGTCGTGTCTGACTCTGTGCGACCCCATGGACGGCAGCCCACCAGGCTTCCCCATCCCTGGGATTCTCCAGGCAAGAACACTGGAGTGGGTTGCCATTTCCTTCTCCAATGCATGAAAGTGAGAGCAAATTTCAATGTGAGGTTTTTCCAGTTGTCATGTATGGATGTGAGAGTTGGACTGTGAAGAAGGCTGAGCGCTGAAGAATTGATGCTTTTGAACTGTGGTGTTGGAGAAGACTCTTGAGAGTCCCTGGGACTGCAAGGAGATCCAACCAGTCCATTCTGAAGGAGATCAGCCCTGGGATTTCTTTGGAGGGAATGATGCTGAAGCTGAAATTCCAATATTTTGGCCACCTCATGTGAAGAGTTGATTCACTGAAAGACTCTGATGCTGGGAGGGATTGTGGGCAGGAGGAGAAGGGGACAACAGAGGATGAGATGGCTGGATGGCATCACTGACTTGATGGACGTGAATTTGAGAGAGAACTCCAGGAGTTGGTGATGGACAGGGAGGCCTGGTGTGCTGCGATTCAGGGAGTCGCAATGAGTCAGACACGACTGAGCAACTGAACTGAATCTTCCTCAAAATTTTAATAAGGAAAGCTCTATAAATCAAACTATTAATAGTAATGGTGTGAAGTGAAGAAGTGTTAGTCGTTCAGTCGTGTCTGACTCTTTGTGACACCATGGACTGCAACCCGCCAGGCTCTCTGTCTATGGAATTCCCTAGGCAAGAATACTGGAGTGAGTAGTCATTCCCTTCTCCAAGGAATCTTCCTGACCCAGGGATTGAACCAGGTCTCTTGCATAGTAGGTGGATTCTTTATTGTCTGAGCCACCAGGGAAGCCCAGTAATGGTATAGCGGCATAGAAATGGTATGTGCTAGGAATTTATACTTATTACGTAGTTCAGAGTGTGAAAGAACCCGTAGTGGTTGTAAGTTTATACACCATTTACTAGAGAAAAATGAAAGCATATATAAAAGCTTCCTAAAATTAAGAATAAGACTGGGAGCATAAAAATTTGTCCTAGAGAAATTGATATGAGAATGGAATTCAGTATTCACACACAGCAACAAAGAATAGGGAAAAGGACCAAAGTTTGTGAAGACAAACTGTGATTGTGATGAGATCTGCCATGTATAAAATAAAAGAAAAATTCAACATAGAACTTATAAAAATAATAAAAAGAAGGAGAAGGAAGATGAGGACCCATGTAGAAAAAAAGTTAAAGGAATATCTTCAACAGACTCAAAGGAGTAGGCATATTCCCAAAGATAATAATTCAAGATACAGGAAAAAAGAAAAAGTCAAAATATTCTACTTACTAGCTATTGAGTATTTACTGTGTATAAGTACATTATTTTTCTTTTTTAATATAAATTTATTTATTTTAACTGGAGGTTAATTACTTTACAATATTGTATTGGTTTTGCCACACATCAACATGGAGTATTTTTAGAAAGCCTATGAATGTTGAAATTTCCTCCAGATATGGAGAAATGATGAATAGGATATTACCGACTAACAATGAAATAAGGAGCTTAAAGCATTTTTCTTTGCCAGGCTCAATTTTTTTAAAATCAGGTTTAAATTCTCATGAGAACTCATCATTTGAGCTCCAGATTTTCTATCTCTCAAGTACAAACTGTGCAACATTTCAGTCCTTACAAGAAAGCTTTTGATATGTTCCTTTAAGACTACAATGTATGTAACATTTTATCAGTATTATGACTGTACCCAGGCTTACTGTTTCACTGTATTGTTAATATTAAATTTTTACCCCTAAATTTCCCCATAGCCTACTAGTGTATGTATCTAGGCCCTATTTCTCAGACTGTTCTAATGTAGCAGCTTCTTTTTGTATGTGAGTACACAATCAGTTCAGTTCATTCACTCAGTTGTGTCTGACTTTTTGTGACCTCCATGGACTGCAGCACACCAGACCACCCTGTTCATCACCAGCTCCCAGAGTTTACTCAAACTCATGTCCACTGAGTTGGTGATGCCATCCAACCATCTCATCCTCTGTCATCCCCTTCTCCTTCTATCTTCAGTCTTTCCCAGCATCCAGGGTCTTTTCTTTCTTTCTTTTTTTTTTAGTTTTACTTTATTTTACTTTACAATACTGTATTGGTTTTTGCCATACATTGACATGAATCTGCCACAGGTGTACATGAGTTCCCAATCCTGAACCCCCTCCCACCTCCCACCCTATATCATCCCTCTGGATCATCCCCGTGCACCAGCCCCAAGCATCCTGTATCCTGTATTGAACATAGACTGGCGATTCATTTCTTACATGACGGTATACATGTTTCAATGCCATTCTCCCACATCATCCCACCCTCTGCTTCTCCCACAGAGTCCAAAAGTCTGTTCTATACATCTGTGTCTCTTTTGCTTTCTTACATACAGGGTTATCATTACCATCTTTCTAAATTCCATATATATGTGTTAGTATACTGTATTGTTTTTCTTTCTGGCTTACTTCACTCTGTATAATCGGCTCCAGTTTCATCCATCTCATTAGAACTGATTCAAATGTATTATTTTTAGTGGCTGAGTAATACTCCATTGTATATATGTTCCACAGCTTCCTTATCCATTCATCTGCTGATGGACATCTAGGTTGTTTCCATGTCCTGGCTATTATAAAGAGTGCTGCAATGAACACTGGGGTACATGTGTCTCTTTCAGTTCTGGTTTCCTCAGTGTGTATGGCCAGCAGTGGGATTGCTGGGTCATAAGGCAGTTCTATTTGCAATTTTTAAGGAATTTCCACACTCTTCTCCATAGTGGCTGTAACATTATTTTTCATTACTGAGCAGTTTCTACTAGTATCAGAGCTATTATGAATCTATCACATGCTCATTTAACATCACAATGATCCCATGAGATATTTATTATCCCCTTTTAGACTTTCCCAAGGTCATAAAGTTATTAAGAATTCAAGAGACATAGCTATTACGACCTGGTGTAGAATTTTATTCACTTGTACACGCAAATATTTTATGGCTACTTACAAGGGACAGGTACTCTTCTAGGCACTTAGGATATATAAGTCGGGGGAGAGAAAAGAAACCGGCCTTCAAGGGGCTTGCATTCTAGCAAGATATAAATTATATGTGTGTGAGAAGGTGGTGAGTTCTGTGGGGAAGAATAAGAAATTAGAGCAGGATGTTGAAGTTACAAAGTACATGGTGGGGGATGAAAATTAATGAACAGAGCTGAATTTGAAATGGTATTTAGTGTGTCTCAGAACCTTGGCTTGCAGCAGGATAACAGTCTTCCTTTTTCTGATTTTATCCTTTCTTGACACTTCCTTTTTTCCTTACTTTTTGCTAAGTAGCTCACTTTATTGCTATTTCTCTGCCAAGTGTTTTGAAAAATATTGCTCTACTAATGGTGACCTTTAAATTATATCTTTAAATTATGCATATCATATATTTTCTCTGTGTATAAAAAGGAAGCTCATTAAGGAAGGTCTTATACATGTCTTCTTATACATTCTATTACTGAGCCTAATACAATAGCAAGAGTATCGAAATATGTTTGTTTTATAAATTAATTAATTGATAACTACATGATCATAATTTTACTCTAGCCAAAGATAGACTCTGGAGGGGAAAACAAATACTAGAAAGTGAATTCACAGAAAGGTGAAAAAATTGCTACAGAGGAGAGTGCTATTTCAATCCTGACAAAAGTAAAAAGTGAAAGTTGCTCAGTCATGTCTGACTCTTTGAAACCCCATGGACTAATACTCGAATGAGTAGCTGTTCCCTTCTTCCAGGGGATCTCCCAAACACAGGGATCGAACCCAGGTCTCCCACATTGCAGGTGGATTCTTTCCAGCTGAGCCGTCAAGAAGCCCAAGAATACTGGATTGAGTAACCTGTCCCTTATCTGCAGATCTTCCTGATCCAGAAGTCAAACTGCATTGCAGGTGGATTCTTTATCAACTGAGCTACCAGGGAAGCCCCTCAATCCTGACTAAGTGGTCTTGAAAAATTTACCCATCCTCTTTGTACCTCTGTTTTTTTCACTTTAAAAATAGGGAGAGTGGATTAGAATAGGCAGTTTGTGACATTTTTAGAAGTCATAGATTCTTTTCAGAAACCAATAAATACTACCAATGCACTCCACAAACACTTTATATACATATATCATGAAAATAAGTTGACATATTTTATAAGACTATGAAAAGCCTTCATGTATATATGTATTAATATGCTATGAAAACATTAATGAAATATTTTATAACATTTAAAGATAGATATACACATTAGATACACACATACACAAAATCCTCTCCAAATTTTATAATAAGAAAGCACAAAACTTCTAAGCTGGAAGAAAGCATTTATCCAAAGAAAGAAACAAAAGATTTATAGATGTGAAATGTTTTGAAATATTAAAGTCCAAAATCTTCTTTTAAGTTCTCGAAACATATTCACTTCAGATAGGGATGAAGTTGTTTAAGCTTAGCTTTTCTTGACAATCCAATCCTGATTGGTCGACCGCATGTCTTAAGAGGTAGTACTCTTGAAATTCCATATGAAAAACTGCTACCTAAAAGTGTAAGACAATAAAGGTACATAAGAGAGTAAAAATCATTCATAGTTTCTATGCTTAAAAATAATTCTTAACTTCTAAAATCACGATACTAACAACATTTACTGAGTCACTGAGCTAAGTGCTTTGAGTGCATTAGTTTACTTACTCTTATCTCCATTTTTTAAATGTGGAAAACTCAGCACAAAAAGTGAAGTAACTTGCCCAACGTAACATAACATAGCAATTAAATAAAATCAGCATTCTAGTCATGCAATCTGGCTTAACATCAATAAAACTATATAGAGTTTAAACTTAACATGATGTAGTGGCTGTAAAGACTATGTTATTTTTCCATTAGAAGTTATTAGACTATATGATTAATACATACATGTGGCTTCTAATAGAGATTATTATAGATAATACAGCACAAATGTATTTCATCATCATGTATAATGGAGAGCTTTAATTTTGAAGTTTTATTTAACATGACATTAACATTTTGTAAAAAGTTCAAAACATCTGGCTACCTGATGCGAAGAACTCATGGAAAAGACCCTGATGCTAGGTAAGATTGAAGGTGGAAGGAAAAGGGGACAGAGGATGAGATGGTTGGATGGCATCATCGACTCAATGGACATGAGTTTGAGTAAACTCTGGGAGTCGGACACAACTAAGCGATTGAGCTGAACTGAAGTGAGAGCTGTGAGTTTCAGTTTTGTTTGGGGACTTACTGAGGAGTATACCCTCCAGATGCAGCCTCTCACATAGCTCTGAAGAACTGCTCTGGACAGGTTAGAGAGGAGGTGAGCATACATGTGATTTTGGAGAAGAGGTATGTGCAACCAGACTCACATCTTGGTAGAAGCTTAGGGCCAGTCAGGAGGAACAGATGTTTTAGTCAATTATTTCAGTGCTTTTCTAAGTATGGGAAGTTTCAAGAAATTGCATTCATACAATTTTCTCTTGAAAATATCTATCTGAAGACCTGTTCTGCCAGTTTTTCCAGAGCACAGAATTCCTGAACTCCTTTCTGACTATGCTAGTGGTTAGCAAGTGCAGTGGTTAATGACTCACTCCTTGTAGAATCCGGTGACTCGTGATATTCTTTGGTTGACATATACATTAAAATTAGAGAAGTATTGGTACTAAATGATATATAAAGCTCCTGGCATACTGGCTAGTTGGCATTTGACACACTCAAAGTATTTGCCTCCTCCATACCACAGAGAAAGGAGAGAGACAGAAAGGGAGATAGGATGCGCTAGAAATGTTGGTAGCAGAAACTTTAATTGGAGGCATCATGATGACAAGTAGGTGGGTATCAAAAACATTTCTGCACAATCAGAAGTCTTTCAATACCTTTAAAAACACCCTCCATAAGTAGGGACCTGGTCTACCTAGACAGAATTAGTTCATTTTTAGTCCATAATTAGTCCATTTTCCCCAGTACCTCCCAACTTTTCCCTTACACTATGGATTTTAACAAATCTCAGGTATATCATTCCATTTTTATGCACTTTGAAAGAGGCTTCACAATGATTCTAACATAGTATTAAGTAATTTTGGCTGAACTCTAACATTATTTTTCATATTTCTTGACAAGGCGGTATCTTTCCTTGTGAAGCCACAATAGAGTATTATGGGTTCAGATATTTCCAACAAATGTAACATTTCTTTTCGATTGAGGAACATGCTTTAATCTGTCTTAAATATCCATTTCATTAACACAATTATCATCAAGATGATAATATGGGTTTGTGTACTCTTAATAATCTTCCTCTATCAGAGAATATGTTCCTAAACCCAATTTCTTCCTTTCTTCCTGTTCTAGAAGAAACAACTCCTATCCTTTTCAGGCTAATTCTACTACCCAGCTTTCAGTCTCATAGAGTATTATTCCTTAAATTATTTCCTTTTTTTCAGGGGAGAAAACCCACAGGCTTTTGATCTTCCAAAGACTTGGATTAATTTTTAACAGTATTTCATTGAAAGCTAAGAAAAAGAACTTATGCAGTTTTGAAGTGACTGAATAAAAATGTCAGGGACAGCAATTTCTCCTAATGAGAAGCCAGGAAAAATGCTTTGAGAAGTGATGCAAAACTGAAGATATCTTGATAAATATATTTCACCTACATCATTATTCTTTCTAGATCTAGTCTCATATAAAACCAGCAATTTCAGATCAAATGAAAATGTAGTCATTTAGAAAATAATTCCCTAATTTCAATCTAACCTCTACTTCACCCTCACTGGTACTACAAATTAGAACAGATGGTAGACTTAGTGTATTTTATTCTGATATTAGACCTCTTAGGCAAAGAATAAGATTAGCTGTTTAACTTTTCTTTAGTTTGATTCTTTCACAATCAAACATTTAAATGCCGTAGTACTAAATGATGTTAATATATCTAAATGGTGCTAATTTCTTTCAAAATTACAATATGAAATGTCCATATAAACAGCCCTATAATATTTAAAAGATAGAAAACAGTGATAATAAATTTATAATTGGAAGAAACACCAATGTAAATCTAACTTAGACAAATGCCTTTTTTGCTTTTGCTAATTAATGTTACATATATTAGATGTACATATTAGATATATAAAATAACTATCTTATCATATAGCTATTGTAAGACATCACTGAAAATATTTAAACAGTTTTATATTTTCTAGTTACATTCTAAACGATTTTTTCATTTTTAGCCAATTTTTAACTGTAGGAATTTGTATCAATAAATTATTAACATTTGCAAAAGTATTAAATCTTTGTATTTATTTTTTAACAACCTAAACATATTTTCCTTATGCTAAAAATACAAGAATGCAGTAATCATCTTAGAAAGTATTAAAGAAAATAACCAAAACTCCTACCTGCCTTCAGTAGATAATTAAATTTTTCTTCAGAGAAAAAAGTTGGTCTTTCAGGTGAAGGATTTTCACAACCTGAAAATAAAGACCAACGTGTTATAACAAAAAGTAACTTTTATATGAAGTGTCAATACTATAAACAAATTACTTTTTCAGAAATATTCCTTCCCATTGGTTCCTTATATAGAATAGAAAAATAACAACATCAACAAACATTGTCTTACACCTTACTTTCTTTTTTGCCAAAATTATATATTTGGCCTACACAGGAAAATATTTTATCTCAGAAAGTACGTTTTAAAATCAATTTCATACCTTCCTTAGAAGTAGAATAAAGTAATTCTTCCTCTGGTGTTCTTAGGTAGCAATCATTAGGAACTTCCTGTTCACCATTTTTGGGTAATGTTTTCCACTTAAATAAACTTTGGTGTTTTTATGCATATTAGGACTTGCTACCATATCACCAAGCAAAGAAGATGAACATAATTTGTTTTCTGTACCCATTTTCAAATCCTTTTTATCTCCATTTTCACCTCAACAGCATTGCTTTCTACAAAGTTATTTTCTTGCCTATTGTTGGTTTCCACAGTGCTTAGAATTTCATTTTCCTTACTAATTTCATGAAACATACGAAGTTCTTCAAGCACTAAATTAAATTTACTCTTCATTTCAAAATTGTTTGCTATTGTCAGAACGTCTGTTGATAAACACTTGGCAGTTAAGTCCTGAAAACATTCATTGTTCCCTACACTCAAATGAGTTTCAAACTGATGATTAAAACATTCTGAAGAGTCATTCTTTGGATGAAAATGCTTTGAATTAGCTAACTCACTTTCTTGAAAAATATTCTCATATTCATTTCTGTCAACTATATTGCTTTGATTAATGTATTTAGTCTCTTCCACATCCAATTTAGTCATTAATGAAACTGGTTGCACAATAAACATGTCATCCATTGAATAAAAACTATTTTTTTCTTCTTTTTCTGTCTTAATGTCTTCATGACCTTGGCAAAAGTTTGTTAAATTTTGTGCTGTGATTTTTCCTTCCTCCTTCAAAGTTAAGTCATATTTTTATCTTCAATTTCATTTATCAAGTTCCCAAAATCTAGCACCTGAGTTACAGTCACGGGATTGGTTTGTTCACTATGCTTTTGTCATGGCTTGCATGTATAGCCTGTTGCCTAGTATTGAAGAAATCTTTAAATATGTAGTTAAAACTACTGATCTTATTATGCTTTTGCTTTTCTTCAGCATATAAATTTTGGTTCTGCACATTTAATTCATAAGTTTTTTTGTTAATATATTTCCAGTTTTGTGTAAATTGAGAACAAGACCTAACATGTGTTTTATTAGTTTTAGAGCTACAGTGAATCCAATTTTCCACACTCATGACTTGTTCAGGATGATTCTTATTCTTGTAACTAATTGCTTTTGTTGGAAAAATTTCATCAGTGTCATCAAAGTCCATTAAAAGAGGAATTTTTTATATGTTTCAAAAATTGGAAAGTATATGTCTTTACTTGTCATACTGAAGAAATTGGTAAGTTTTTTCTTAGGATCTTCAAACATTTGTTCACTTTTAAATAGCTTTCTCTTCTTTAACTTAGGTTTCATATTATTTTCTAATAGTCTTGAAAAAGTTAAAATCCTGACTGAATATACAGCATGATTTTCCAATGTGATATTTTTTGGATAATTCAAATACATTATCCATTTGAAAATGCATCCCTCTTCTAATTTAGAATCATTTTCAACTATTGTAAAAGAGACAAAGTCATTGAGCAAAGAAGTTATGCTGGTTTTCAATATAATATTTAGAGGGTCCAAAACATTGGTTTGTAAACATGTGCTTGAAAAATCATTATTTATACTGACATTCATAGTCTCAGTTATTAGGTTTTGAACATCAATTTGCTTTTTACACTTCAAAATTCCATACCAGGTTAAAATATTATTATCTTTTGATTTCCTGAAATACTTTGATGGAAATAAAAATTTCTGTAATGAAATTTTCAAAATTACTGCTTAAATGAAAATCTTTTGTGGTATAATATCTGAAGTGTAGCATATTATCTTTTTCTTCTTTATCTTTTAAGCAAAAAATTGCTTTAAAGCTTTTTGACTACCCAGAGTTTCTGTCATGAGAGGCTTTGCTTTTTCATCATGTGTTTTCATGACTTTTATATTGTGATAATTTCTTTTATTTAGATCTATTTCTAATAATTGTTGCAAATTCAGTATTTCTCCAGCTTGTTCCGTATTTTCATATTTCACCTTGTAACTATCCACAGTCCAACTATTTCCCCTATTTTTTCTCAAAATATATATAATGTTACAGTCCCAGCTTTGCAGTTTTTCCAATCTAGTAAATATGTAGCTGTACAGGCATGTTTCTGTCTCCTTGCAATTTGCATTTTCTAGTTTTATAGTGAAATTCTTTGCAGAGACTATTGCATCAGACTTGATACTACTGTGATTATAGTAGTGTAAACTGATCAAGTCTTTTTTTCTCACACAAACACTTTGGTTGCTGAGTGACTGGTAGTTACTTTCACAACACTCAGAAAAAATATTTTTGCATCCACAATTTTTTCATCATTCTGTAACTTTTGCTTCTTAACATCAGGTCTATTTTGGGACCAGTGAGTGTTTGTGAAATCCCTAACATATGCCTCATTTTTGTCATTTTTCTTTCCTATTTCCTTTAAATAGACAGAGGACATTTTGCTGTTTAAATCAGTTGGAAACTCAGGAATACTTGTTGTACTCTTATCTCTAAAATAGCTAGGTTTGGCAGTTTCCATGCTGGGCTGGTTTTGAGATTTTGATATTTTTAGCGTAGATGCTGGAATGCTATTTTCTTTTTATTTGATGGCATAACACTACCAGCTTTACATCTGTTCTTAATATCATGAAATGTTGATTTGGTGTCCTTGTAAAATGTAATATCTAAAAACGGATTTTCTGTCAGTTTTATGTCATTCTCTTCCTGACTATTGTCTCTCTCCTGAATTAAATATTGTTTTCCATTCTCGTTTTTAATTACATGTACATCGCGTACAGAGGCACGAGACAGCTGACCAATCTCTGTTTCAAATCTATCAGTGCAATGCACATTGAAAACACTGAAAATCTCTCTGTCATACAGCCCTGGTTCACAAGACGTTCTAGAAGCCTTCTCACCAGAAGCAAAATTTTGTGAGGGTAGAGACAGCAAACAACTATCCATCTCAATTTTGCTATTTTGGCCTTCCAGATTATTTATCTGGTTCCCACTGACAGATTTCTTCACACACGAGTCTGTGGCGTTACCAAAAATCTCCTCAGTTGAAATCATAAGCGCCTTGAGGGGTCTGAGCGACAACTCCCAGACTTTTTCCACCTCAGACAAGCAAGGCACCAAAGGCAGCCTCCACTCCACCTCAGAAACACCACCGGTCTCCTCAAGACGGGGCCTCTTATTACGGGGTGGTTGGGAATCAGGGTCGTCAGCAGGTGGTAAAGGGGAGTTTACCTCCCCGAGTTCGGAAACCTGTGCCGCGCGCTGCGTGAGAGACATGACAGCGAACTGAGGGAACCTGTCACAGGTTCCAGGCAGACTCGGGTCTCTGAGCCGGCCCGAGGCGGCTCTGAGCCAGCACGCCCGCTCCAGCCCCGCCTCGGCCACGCCCCCTGACACGCCCACAGAGCCGCACACCGCTCCAGCCCCGCCTCGGCCACGCCCCCTGACACGCCCACAGGGCCCGCCCCAGGGCCACGCCCCCACCCACCCCGGGCCGCCAGCCCCACCCACGGAGTCTCCACCTCAAAACCACCGAGCGCCTGTGACCGTTATTTTGTCTGTTTTTAGTGCCCCTTGCTACTGTTACAATTGTAGCTGATCTAAACTTTTTCTTCCCTCTGATAGAATTAAAGAGAAAAGTCAAAATATTATTTTTTTTAATTTGTGAACGGAGACAGCTGTATTTTTTAAATTCTAAAATTCTGTTTTTTCTCAGAAGAACGTCTCCACAGTTTCTCTGGACTATCTTGTCCATTGAAACCGTCTAGCTCTGTAAACAGCAGACCAAATCTCCTTCTGTGTGCTAAAACTTGCTAAAATGCTCTTAATGCCGCCAGTGGCGTTTAAAGTCATATTCCCACTTCAGCCTCGAAGTGTGTTTTGAGAGAAGGCAGCACTGGTACTTGACAGTCTGAATATTTCAGGAAAAATGTCGTGTGGAAATTATTATCCAGATAACTATTAACCTACACTTTGATTGTAGAAAATTTTCAAGGCACAGTGGAGTTTTCTTTCCCAATGCTGTGATTTTTTTTTAAGTCGATCAGTTGTGTGCGACTCTTTGCGACCCCGTGGACTGTAGCCCACCAGGCTCCTCCGTCCATGGGCTTCCCCAGGCAAGAATACTGGAGTGGGTTGCCATTTCCTTCTCCAGGGGATCTTTCCAACCCAGGGATCGAACCCAGGTCTCCCTCATTGCAGGCAGACGCTTTAACTTCTGGAGCCACCAGGGAAGCCCTGTTGTGAATACAATTACTTAAAAATTATATGTTTCAACTATTCTACTTTTTATAAGTGTAATCAGACAGTTCTGACTCACATAATAAATTTTGTAAATGTTATTTTTCTTTTTCTTCTGGTTTGAAAACAATATATTCTCTTCACTCAATTCTGATTTTTGTGAATGTCATAATTCTAAAGAAAGCTATGTTCAAAGTGTTTACTGTTATTCTTATATACATGTTCATTAAGAAATATGTCATTACTGTTCAGTAATCAGAAGCTTCTATCCCCTTGATGATAGTTTCAAAGTTGATAAGCTGTACATTCACAGATACATATATATATATATATATATAAAATCTCAGAAACTGTAAGTGTATAAATGGCAAACTATGACTGGCATACTGATTTAGTTAATAAACTGTTCATCAGCCTCTTGTCTCATAAATATTCTTAGATATATTATGATTCCAATTCTAGACATTACTTTAGCTTGTGAATTCCTCCAGAGAAATGTTTACTTAAATTTATAGAAAGCCTTACAGTATAAGCACTTCATCAACACTATAAATATAAATGTGGCAATAGTTCAGGTTATATATCAGCAAGTTCTCAAAGTACTGTTCCTATATATCTTTAGTTGCATTGTGTTTTTTTTAATCTCAGATTTTCCATAATTCTACACTCCATTCAAATGCATGCTGTGGTATGCTTTGACCAACCAACTTGCATAGCCAGTTCAGTTCAGTCGCTCAGTCATGTCCGACTCTTTGCGACCCCATGAACCACAGCATGCCAGGACTCCCTGACCATCACCAACTCCTGGAGTTCACCCAGACCCATGTCCATTGAGTCGGTGATGCCATCCAACCATCTCATTCTCTGTTATCCCCTTCTCCTCCTGCCCTCAGTGTTTCCCATCATCAGGGTCTTTTCCAATGAGTCAGCTCTTCGCATCAGGTGGCCAAAGTATTGGAGTTTCAGCTTCAGCATCAGTCCTTCCAATGAACACGCAGGACTGATCTCCTTATAGGATGAACTTGTTGGATCTCCTTGCAGTCCAAAGGATGCTCGAGTCTTCTCCAACACCATAGTTCAAAAGCATTAATTCTTCAGTGCTCAGCTTTCTTCACAGTCCAGCTCTCACATCCATACATGACCACTGGAAAAACCTCAAATTGAAATTTGCTCATACTAGCATCATTATTCAAGTTGACATGATTAAATAACTAAATAACAACAACAACACATTTACTAATCCAAACGCATTTTGTGATGTCTTAAGTGTATTTTAAACTTCTGGTTTTGGTTTTGATTTTATATGTTGAAATGGAGAGTTGATTGAGCTCATATCTGCATAAAGCCAAAACTGACTTTAAATATTACTGGTTTTAATGTCATTTAAGTTTCATGGTAAGACCAGATATTTGACAGGGTACTTTTTCTCTTTTATATATTTTAATAAAGTAAATGATGAATAAATACACTCAACCTAAAACTTTCAGATGATCAAGTTAATCAGATATGTTTTAAACATTTAATAACAACTAACAAAAATATTTGAAACAAATACAGGGTTTAAAGAAGAAAATACCACCATTAACTAAAAATGTTTAAAATAAATATGGCTATAAATAACATAAAAAGCATTCTTTATAAAATCACTAAGAAGCTCCAGTTGGGAAAATATTTAAGAAAGCTGTGATGTTCTGTATATCCACATATACAATTAACCTTTCAGCTGAGTAATAACAGTAACTTATAAAAGTCTTAAGTGAGACAATGTATATGCAAATACTTTGAGTTTAAACTATCTCATTATCCATCTTCATTAACAACATCATTATCTACCCAGTATTCTGAACTGGAAACTCTTACTGTTTTATCCTTAATTTTTTATTCTCTTTTCAGTCTTTCCCCATCACCTAATCCCTATGTAGACATTCCTCAAATCTTATTAATTCTATATTAAATATGACCCAGGAATGACTCCTCTACTTTTTATCCCTATGACCCAGGAATGAATCCTTCACTTCATCCCTAATGCTTCTGCTTTATTTTAGACCCTCATCACCTCAAGCTGAGAACAGTAAAAGAATGGTCTTTTACTAGTCTCCTCTTCGACTTCCACCCACCACTATGATGAGATTTTTCTTCCTAAAATATTAATCACTTTGTTGCTTATTTCCTAACCAAGAATTTCTTTTGACTCATTGATGCCCATAAAATAAAATACAGACTCTTTAATTTGATATGCAAAGTTCTTTGTAGTTCTCCAAACTGTTTTTTCAGCTGCTTCTTATCTTATTACACAACATAACTTGATTTCCTGCATCACTGTTTTTCACCATTCTTCAAATATATGAAGCCCTTTCACAGCTTCAAGTCTTGGGCATATGCTGGTTCATTTGTGTAAGTATGATGTCAGGCTTTACTTAAAAGTCTTCTGAATTCCTTCCAGTTTACAGCTATGTTGTATGTTTAGACACCCACAGTTTCATCTGCTCCTCGTTCTTTAGTTCTAAATATGATTTCATTAATGTACTATTATATTTTTGCATGGTTAGCTATTCAAAGAGAACTTTTTTCCTACACCCTGACTGTTGGAAAGCCAGGGGAAATGTTCAACTATTTCCAACATTCCTTTGATGGTCTAATAAATTTCAGCAACAATTAAAAGATTCTTTGCTGCTGAGATAAAAGCAAGAGTCTGTATTATTTTGAAATTCATACATTTGTAAATAATACCTCTTTTAAAAAATAATTGTGAATTCTTTTCAATTAACCTTTCACAAGAATCTTTTCAAGATTTTGAGATGGCAAAATGTCTATAATTATTTTTATCATACAAACTTGTAATTACTTAGATTGCCTTCTTCTTTTGTACAATTTTTCTGCTGAGATTAGTGATTTTGTTATGGTTGGTTGCATAATAAATATTTAGCTGGGCATTGCAAATTCATAAAACTATAATTTACTTTAAAATTTTAAGGAATTATATACATTTATATTAAATACAAAATACAGTTAACATTAAAAACTACACTGAACATAATTTTTTTTATCCTGAAAGCAATATAGAATAACACTAAAGTGAGTAGACTCTGGAGTTAAATTGTCTGTGTTTAAATCTATGGTCTGCTTCTTCCTAGTTTTGTCATCTGAACCAGTTACTTAACCTTTCTGAGACAGATCCCTGTAAATGGGAATTGTAAAGTAGTAAGAGACCTTACCTCTTAGGCTCTTGTGATTTAAATGAAGTGCATCATGTAAAGCATTTAGAAGAGAGTTGGACGTGTAAATAGATATTTATTAAACATTTCTTAAGTTATGATAGTTATTAACATCAAACTAGCAAGGTGTTAGACTAGTTCTTACAGTTTGACGAATGTCAGCGTCTCTATCCAACCCTCCATTTCAGTAATATCCTGTGGGTAACTTAGAGTAGGCCTTGATGGAAGTATTTCTATTTAAATTGCCAAAATCAGAAACACTACAAATTAGGGAGTTTTTTTTTTTTTTTAAGTTCTAGACAAGCCAGATGTCAAACAGTTACCAGCATAGTATTGAATCAAACTCTATTTTACAGTACTTCAGATACATTACTCTGTAAATCAAATCTCACTACAGAATTGTAGCTGTGGTAAGCCAGGGAGTTTTGTGTCTTGTCTGGCTAAAGTAGTGCATGCGTGCGTGCGTGTGTGTGCAATTTCTAGGCCGTGTCCAACTCAGAGAGGCAATTTGACAGATTATATATTGGTACCAGGACATATTGTGAAAACTTTATCGCAACAAAACAAAACTATATTAGCTTGTTTTCATCTCATTTGATAATTTTTATGGGTGAAGAATCCTAAATTTGCCACACAGAAAGAAGTATAACTCTCTCAATATTTTAAGTTTGCCTATGGACTGCAAGGAGATCCAACCAGTCCATTCTGAAGGAGATCAGCCCTGAGATTTCTTTGGAAGGAATGATGGTAAAGTTGAAACTCCAGTACTCTGGCCACCTCATGTGAAGAATTGACTCATTGGAAAAGACCCTGATGCTGGGAGGGATTGGGGGCAGGAGGAGAAGGGGACGACAAAGGATGAGATGGCTGGATGGCATCACTGACTCGATTGACGTGAGTCTGAGTGAACTCCGGGAGTGGTGATGGACAGGGAGGCCTGGCGTGCTGCGATTCATGGGGTCGCGAAGAGTCGGACACGACTGAGCAACTTAACTGAACTGATGGTTCTATAATTTCAGAATGGCCATAAGTTCAGTTCAGAGGAAAGGAATGGATCGAAAGAATGCTTCTATCACTATTTAGGGCAGAATATAGTCATTGTTTACTATCAATCAATAATCACTGGCAACTAAATAACATAATTTTCAAAGTACTTTAAGTGAATGCTTTCATCTGATTTGATTTAACTATCCTTCAGTTTGCTGAATCTGAAAGAAACTATGCCTCATACTGAAGTAAATACTATGATGTATAAAATGTAATCTTTGTCTCTAACAAATACATTCCAGCCAGAAATACGCATATAAAAGGAAAAAGGTGATATAAAACTAATACTACATTGCCCATTACATAGCCCAGTTAACCAGGCTGTTCAAAACTTTGTCCTAGACTGTTTTCTAGCCTGATCTCCAACTAATCCATTCCCTTCTCCCATGCCTCTCACACTCTGCCTCACCAAGTTGCTTTCGATTCCCCAAACACTCATGTTTTCTTGTTGTTACTCGGTTCTTAAAACATTTATTGAATATTATGTTCCAGGCTTCCCTGATGGCTCAGTTGGTAGAGTCTGCCTGCAATGTGGGGAGACCCAGGTTCAATCCCTGGGTGGAAGATCCCCTGGAAAAGGAAATGGCAACCCGCTCCAGTATTCTTGCCTAGAGAATTCCATGGACAGAAGAGCCTGGTGGGCTGCAATCCATGGGGTCACAAAGAGTCAGACACAACTGAGTGACTAACACTTCCACTTTCATGTTCCAGGAACTGGGTTAGGTATTAGATATTCAGAATCAAGACAGTCTTTTTCAAGGGGTTTACAATATAATAGGAGAAACAGGCATATAAAGTATACAGACATATAAGAGTATACGTGCTACAATAGAGGAATATCCAAGCACTGAAGAGACAAGACGAAACCTAGTCTGGAAGTTTAGGGAAGATATCTAGGAAGAAATGATGCTTAAAAGCTCATTCTTAAAGGATACATTAATTTATTCCATACTTAGGAGCCTATAATTTTCTGTAAAATATCTTTTTTTCTCTTCTCCATACTAAGCAGTTTTTATCCATATCCCCATTATTTCAGACATCTATTGAAATACTTATAAAATTACATAATGGTATATACTATTTCCTCTACTAAACTATTAGCTCCTTGACACTTAAAACAGTTATTTTGTTTACCTTTGCACTTCTAGTGTATAGCATGGGTCTAACCATATAATAAATAATAATAATTTTTAATTGTTGGGTTGACTATATACCAACTGAATATTAGCACTATTAGTAAATTGATTGTTGTTATTGTTTAGTCACTAACGCATGTCTAACTCTTTGCAACCTCATGAACTGCAGCATGCTAGGCTTCCCTGTCCTTCTCTGTCTTCCAGAGTGTGCTCAAACTCATGTCCATTAAGTCGGTGATGCCATCCAGTCATCATTGTCTGTGGAATTCAATGAAGAATGAAGTAAGTTTTATATAGGAAGCTGAGAAATCTTTACAGAGGAGAGAAATTGAACTGGGTCTTGAAAAGTGAAAGTGAGGTCACTCAGTGGTGTCCAGACTCTTTGTAACCCCGTGGACTGTAGCCTACCAGGCTCTTCCATCCATGGGATTTTCCAGGCAAGAATACTTGAGCGGGTTGCCATTTCCTTCTCCGGGAGATCTTCCAGACCCAGGGATTTAACCCATGTCTCCCGCACTGTAGGCAGATGCTTTACCATCTGAGCCACCAGGGAAGTCTTAAAAAACAGGATCTAGACAGCCTCAGGAGAGTAGTTTCAACTAGAAAGCAAAAAGGATCTAAGATCTAAAAATAGAACTCTGCTTTCACAGAAACAAAGGAAGTGTAGAAATAGCTCTAACACTGGACTCAGAGAAATAAGGATGAACTAATTAGGAAAGTCATTAATCCAAGAAGTTTGGCTATAGAAAGTGCTACCTTGTCAAGACATAAAATAACTATGGTCTGAAAGAAATAAAGTGATATTTTTTAAAACCAAATCTACATAGATGCTATAATATAGTAACACATCTATTGTGAATGTATCAATAATATATGCCCCAGAATTCCTAATTATATGAATGAGTTGAGCACATTCTTCATAACTGAACCCCGCACATTCTATACATTAGTGGATCTTATCAGAGAAGAGTTAATGATAGAAAAATGTGACCCAGGCCATGACTCTCCTGAGAAGGTTTTTGAGGGAGTCTTGAAAAAGACAGCCAAGAATCATAGAAAGTGGAAAAGAAATGTAACTTTAGGACATCCAGAGAGGCAATTAGTTGCCCACTATAGTGTGTTGTCACATAATTCTATTAAACAGCAACTCTTTCCTTAATTTTTAAAAGTTTCTCATAGATAGCTATGCCCTATGAGAAACAAAGTAGCACAAGAATACATATTAAGTTTCATAAAGTTATCTGACACATATTCACTATATACATACTATTTCTTATACATAGTACTTAATACTTAATTTGTTATACATAGTACTTTATGAACCGTGAACTTCCTGATGTTCAAGCTGGTTTTAGAAAAGGCAGAGGAAACAGAAATCAAATTGCCAACATCTGCTGGATCATGGAAAAAGCAAGAGAGTTCCAGAAAAACATCTATTTCTGCTTTATTGACCATTCCAAAGCCTTTGACTGTGTGGATCACAATAAACTGTGGAAAATTCTGAGAGATATGGGAATATGAGACCACCTGACCTGCCTCTTAAGAAATCTGTATGCAGGTCAGGAAGCAACAGTTAGAACTGGACATGGAACAACAGACTGGTTCCAAATAGGAAAAGGAGTACGTCAAGGCTGTATATTGTCACCCTGCTTATTTAACTTCTATGCAGAGTACATCATGAGAAACGCTGGACTGGAAGAAACACAAGCTGGAATCAAGATTGCTGGGAGAAATATCAATCACCTCAGATATGCAGATGACACCACCCTTATGGCAGAAAGTGAAGAGGAGCTAAAAAGCCTCTTGATGAAAGTGAAAGAGGAGAGTGAAAAAGTTGGCTTAAAGCTCAACATTCAGAAAACAAAGATCATGGCATCGAGTCCCATCACTTCATGGGAAATAGATGGGAAAACAGTGGAAATAGTGTCAGACTTTATTTTTTGGGCTCCAAAATCACTGCAGATGGTGACTGCAGCCATGAAATTAGAAGACGCTTGCTCCTTGGAAGAAAGTTATGACCAACCTAGATAGCATATTGAAAAGCAGAGACACTACTTTGCTGACTAAGGTCCGTCTAGTCAAGGCTATGGTTTTTCCTGTGGTCATGTATGGATGTGAGAGTTGGACTGTGAAGAAGGCTGAGCGCCAAAGAATTGATGCTTTTGAACTGTGGTGTTGGAGAAGACTCTTGAGAGTCCCTTGGACTGCAAGGAGATCCAACCAGTCCATTCTGAAGGAGATCAATCCTGGGATTTCTTTGGAGGGAATGATGCTGAAGCTGAAACTCCAGTACTTTGGCCACCTCATGAGAAGAGTTGACTCACTGGAAAAGATTCTGATGCTGGGAGGGATTGGGGGCAGGAGGAGAAGGGGACGACCGAGGATGAGATGGCTGGATGGCATCACTGACTTGATTGACGTGAGTCTGAGTGAACTCCTGGAGTTGGTGATGGACAGGGAGGCCTGGCGTGCTGCGATTCATGGGGTCACAAAGAGTCGGACACGACTGAGCTGAACTGAACTGAACTGAACTGAACTAATCATGAATAGATTAAGGTTAGGGTTAGCAGTGTCAGCCGTTTTGCAGTTTTCTTGAGGCCAGACATGCTAATCACCCACTTGAAAAGTGAAAGTGAAAGTCGCTCTGTCATGTCCTACTCAGTCCATGGAATTCTCCTGTCCAGGATACTGGAGTGGAAGCTGCTCCCTTCTCCAGGGGATCTTCCCAACCCAGGGATCAAACCCAGGTCTCCTACATTGCAGGCGAACTCTTTACCACTGAGCTACCAGGGACGCCCCCATAGATAACTGTAATAATCACTCGCTTACTACAGTTATATAACAGTTTCCAAAAGCTAAACCTATGCTATCTGGAGACCACTCAGAGGGACTCTAGAGGTGACTCTTAAAAGTTATCTAGTTCAGATCTTGAACAATAACCTGGAGAAAATGACATCTTTCAGAAAACAGAGAAACAGGACAGAGGCTGGGCTTGGTATATAATGAGTAGCTAAGCAAAGACAGAACCACAACAATCATGGTTGGTATGAAGATCCTTTTTCTTATATGAGAAAAACTAAAGGGTGAGAAGGAGAAGGAGAAGCACTATGACCATACATTTCCAAGATCTCCTAATTAGAATATAAAGGAAGAATATGTGAGTTCTCCTTTATAAAAATAATATAAAGAATCAAAGGATTAAAAATAGAATTTTAGTTTAATATGATCTATGACCATCCATCAGAGAAAGCAATGGCAACCGACTCCAGTGTTCTTGCCTGGAGAATCCCTGGGATGGGGGAGCCTGGTGGGCTGCCGTCTATGGAGTCGCAGAGAGTCGGACACGACTGAAGCGACTTAGCAGCAGCAGCAGCAGCATGACCATCCATGTTTTGTAGTAATTTAATCTTCAGTAATACTACATAAAAGGCATAGAGGTTTTCTTTGTTTTTTGCTTATGAAATCTCTGCTGGGCAAAAACAAAAACACAAAAAAAAAAAAAAAGAAAGAAAAACAACCCTCATTTCAATTCAAACAATATTTAGTACACAATATGTACTCAGTGGGCTTCCCAGGTGATGCTAGTGGTAAAAACCCACCTGCCAAAGCAGGAGACAGACACAGGTTCAATCCCTGGGTCAGGAAGATACCCCTGGAGGAGGGCATGGCAACCCACTCCAGTATTCTTGCCTGGAGAACCCCATGGACAGAATAGCCTGGTGGGCTACAGTCCATAGGGTCTCACAGAGTCAGACATGACTGAAGCAACTTAGCACACATCCATGCATGTGCTCAACACTGTATTAGATGCCATCCTCTTCTGAAAAGTACAGATTTATATATGTGTCTTGCTGATGAATAGCCTTCTGCTTGCAAGGTAATGTAATAGCTGCATCATCTTCTCCACTTTTACTCTCCAAACTCCTCTCTGACAAAATAATTTTTCAAAAAGGCAATATTTTAACTTATGCAGGCCACTGAAGAAAAACCTTTTATTGGATTTTATTTATAAACTAATTTTCCTCAAACTATAATTATCCATCTTTGAAGTATTAATACAAGGTCAAACTTTATCAGGAACCTCAAAATATTTAAATAAAGTGAAGAGACCAGAAGCAGGAATCCTCACACCATATGACAATAGTAGAGCCCAACAGGAAGAAGGAAGACTCCTCTTCTTTCCTGGCAACAAACTGGCCAATGAAAGCCCATGGGCTCTGTTTACTGTAGTCCTCCCAACTTTCTCTCTCTATAAAAAAAAGCTCTTCCCTTGCTTGTGCAAGCACTTGCATGTAGCTTGCCATGGCTGCAGACCTCAACTGCAATTCTCTGCAGATCCTGAATAAACCCATCTTTGCTGGAGAAATAACTGGCAGTCTATTTGTCTTAGATCATGAAGTGTTACCTACATATAGACAGTCACCCACAAAACATTGAGATGCATGACATTTCCCTTAGAAACTCTAAAAGGGAAAACCATTTAAACTTTACAAAGGCCTTGAAAAGCTGTGATTAGGGCCAAGGAACACTTAGGGGAAAAAAATAATCTAGCACAACCTTTATTTGTCAGTAGCAAGGAGAAGAAGAAAAAGGAAGGGGGAGTGGAGGAAGAGACGTCAACGTAAAGAAGAATAAAAAAATTTTATTGGCTTACAAATGATTACACTGGTTGCCAAAAGATGGTTTGGTTCTAGTTTCTAATGCCAACTGCAAACACTGTTGCCCAGTCAAATAAATCTGGAAACTCCCATTTGTCAAATACAAAGTCCTCTTTTCTTCATAAATTCAATCACATGGCATCGTGGAAATTAATTTAAACATTAAATAACTTCTTGTTTAAGCTCTTTTATAATATATTTCACTACATATGGTACAAACCTATATTGAATAATAAATATAATCACCTGATGGGAGATGATTTCTCTTTAAAATCAGTATAAAAACAACTATTTTTCATTGTTTAGAGTTCTATAAACAGAAAATTATGTATCACACTTACAATACCAATTATGAAACAGAATAATTAATAAGTTGTAAAAATAACCTTTCCAATTGTCATAATTCTAAACTGAATTTTAAATCTTCTAAGTAAAATCACAGAAAAACAACACACTGAAAATGAACACTGAAGAGACAGGAAATTAATCCACCAAATAGTTACTAAGCTCTACTATGAAGCATGAACTTGGCAGTTTGAGTAAATTAAAGTAGAAATATAAGACACAGATTCTGCACTAAGGAGCTTTAAAATACAATTGGATATTAAAATCTAAAAGGAAAACTATGTGTCTTGGTGATATTTCATTGATTGTTCCATGCATCTTACATCCAATAGAAATTGAAAAGAAAGAACTATCAGTTTGGAATAGATAATCAGAGAAGTCATCACAGTACTTGAACAAGACCTTGAAGAATAAGTAGGAAATGTTACTGCTGTTCAAATTCAGCAATGTCCTGTACTCTGATTCTTTTGTGGAAACTTGCCAATCCATTCTAAAATTCCTCACGTGGGGTACAAATTGGTAAGTCAGGAAATATTTGTTTGAGGTGATCCTGCCCTGCTCAGGCTCATTTAAAAGATGCTATGGTAGGTCCTTAGTATCTACTGGTTCCATGTGTACAGCTTCAACCAAGGATTGAAAATACTGGAGCAGAAATTCCAGAGAGTTCCAAAAAGCTGAACAGGCACTTACATAGCACTTACATTGTATTTACAAATATTTACGAAGATCCTCTGGAGATGGGAATGGCAACTTACTCCAATATTCTTGCCTGGAGAATTCCATGAACAGAGGAGCCTGGACAGCTACAGTCCATGGGATCACAAAGAGTCAGACATGCCTGAGCGACTAACCCTTTTAATTTTCATGCAGCGTTTACATTGTATTTACAAGTATTTGCACAGTATTTACATTACATTCAGTATTAAAAGTCATCTAGAGACAATGTAAAGTATATGGGAAGATATGCATAGGTTATATATAAGCTATTTTATATAAGAGACTTGAGCATCCATAAATTTCAATACCAATGGGGTCCTAGAACTAGTCCCCTGTAGATACCAAGACAACTGTTGTTGTTCATTCACTAAGTCATGTCTGACTTTTTGTGATCCCATGGAAAACTGTATTCTATTCTAATTCCAGATCTAGGATCTGATCAGAAAGTACTCCCAAAGCCTGTTACTTCCCTCAGCTCCAGGTCACTTCACAGCAGAGCATCATCATAACTACCAAAGAGGACAATTTTCTTCTCTCTGAAGGAAAAATACTTTGTCATAAATTTGAAGAGATTCATCTTTGTTGTCTTTCCACTCATTCATACTATTTTTGAATAAAATGCATCATCAGGGAAGAATGTGGTCCTTTCTATGGGAGAAGAAGGAAAGAAATATTCAGAGAAATAAGAAGAAAGCATACTCACCTGACAGTATCAAGGACATTTTGTCTTAACTGCCTTAATGTTCCTGAATAAGGCTTTCTTAATTTGTTTCAAGGTGACCCGACAAGCTATGTTAACAACTGCTGGAGAGATACAGGACTCCCCAGATGGACACTGGTAGCTTCCCAAAGACATAAATAGAGTTGGGTTGCTGTATTCTTTCCTCTTGGCCTAAGTAGCAAAATGTTTGCACAGCTTTTAGGACAGAAAGAGTGCAAGCATAAACAGTATCATTAATGATTCATTCTCTTAGATTAATAGATTTATTAACTCCTAAGGAGAAAGAGCTCCAATCTATTTAGAAGTATTTGGGAAGGTCTATTGTAAAAATCACTAATCTAGAGCCAGACATCTTGGAATGTGAAGTCAAGTGGGCCTTAGAAAGCATCACTATGAACAAAGCTAGTGGAGGTGATGGAATTCCAGTTGAGCTCTTTCAAATCCGGAAAGATAATGCTGTGAAAGTGCTGTACTCAATATGCCAGCAAATTCGGAAAACTCAGCAGTGGCCACAGGAATGGAAAAGGTCAGCTTTCATTCCAAGCTCAAAGAAAGACAATACCAAAGAATGCTCAAACTGTTGCACAATTGCACTCATCTCACATGCTAGGAAAGTAATGCTCAAAATTCTCCAAGCCAGGCTTCAGCAATACGTGAACCATGAACTCCCTGATGTTCAAGCTGGTTTTAGAAAAGGCAGAGGAACCAGAGATCAAATTGCCAACATCTGCTGGATCATGGAAAAAGCAAGAGAGTTCCAGAAAAACATCTATTTCTGCTTTATTGACCATGCCAGAGCCTTTGACTGTGTGGATCACAATAAACTGTGGAAAATTCTGAAAGAGATGGGAATACCAGACCACCTGACCTGCCTCTTAAGAAATCTGTATGCAGGTCAGGAAGCAACAGTTAGAACTGGACATGGAACAACAGACTGGTTCTAAATAGGAAAAGGAGTACCTCAAGGCTGTATATTGTCACCCTGCTTATTTAACGTCTATGCAGAGTACATCATGAGAAACGCTGGACTGGAAGAAACACAAGCTGGAATCAAGATTGCTGGGAGAAATATCAATCACCTCAGATATGCAGATGACACCACCCTTATGGCAGAAAGTGAAGAGGAGCTAAAAAGCCTCTAGATGAAAGTGAAAGAGGAGAGTGAAAAAGTTGGCTTAAAGCTCAACATTAAGAAAACGAAGATCATGGCATCCGGTCCCATCACTTCATGGGAAATAGTTGGGGAAAGAGTGGGAAACAGTGTCAGACTTTATTTTTGGGGGCTCCAAAATCACTGCAGATGATGACTGCAGCCATGAAATTAAAAGATGCTTACTCCTTGGGAAAAAAAGTTATGACCAACCTAGATAGTATATTCAAAAGCAGAGACATTACTTTGCCGACTAAGGTCTGTCTAGTCAAGGCTATGGTTTTTCCTGTGGTCATGTATGGATGTGAGAGTTGGACTGTGAAGAAGGGTGAGCACCGAAGAATTGATGCTTTTGAACTGTGGTGTTGCAGAAGACTCTTGAGAGTCCCTTGGACTGCAAGGAGATCCAACCAGTCCATTCTGAAGGAGATCAGCCCTGGGATTTCTTTGGAAGGAATGATGCTAAAGCTGAAACTCAGCTACCTCATGCGAAGAGTTGACTCATTGGAAAAGACTCTGATGCTGGGAGGGATTGGGGGCAGGAGGAGAAGGGGACGACAGAGGATGAGATGGCTGGATGGCATCACTGACTCGATGGACGTGAATCTGAGTGAACTCCAGGAGTTGGTGATGGACAGGGAGGCTTGGCATGCTGTGATTCATGGGGTCACAAAGAATTGGACACGACTGAGCGACTGAACTGAACTGAACTGAAGGAGAAAGAGCTCCAATCTATTTAGAAGTATTTGGGAAGGTCTATTGTAAAAATGCACACTGAATTTATAAAATTAGAAGAGTAAATTTTAGCTTTTTCAAACCTGACCTTCATTCATTGAATTCAAATTATTCAAAATGGCCATGATCTCAAGCCTCAGTTACTTATTTTTCAAGTAGTACAATGATGTATGAACACTTTAATGTTTCCAGGTAGCAGGATTTTAATAGAATGTAGTCTTTATACATTTAATCTTTAAACTGTATCTATCTATGAATGATCCTGAAGGTTATAGTGACAGTAATATGTCATTTGCTAAAATTCAAATATAAATCTTATACAACTAGGAAGCCGGTAGTTGTAACCGATAATTAAATTGGTATTAAATCTGATCAAATGACCACCTAATGTCTGCATCTCAATATAGCTGTGTTGTCCTTATTTATTATCTCACTTAATATTCTATAATAAGCAATATAGCTTACTTTACCAACAAAGCAATTTTATCCTAGAGTGATATACGTATAATAGGGAGTCAGGAAAGTTTTAGAACATATCCCTCAGGCAAGTCAAAGGTCTACAATATATTAAATAAGCAACATAATTAGTCTGTTATTTAGTCTTATTTTTTATTCAATCCAAAATCAACATGCTTGAACTTCCAAAACTACATTATAATCTATACTACCGGATCCAATAAGGTCAAAGATTTTTCTCTAAAAATAGTCTTTTTAAAAAGATATTATACAGGTAAAGTATTATTTATGTAAGTCTAATTCAAAATGTTGTTTAACACTACAGTGTTATTAATACTTAATTTTATTAGAACATCTAAACTAGCCAAGAAATTTTAAACCCACTTGTATTACGTCTAGTAGTGGTGCTGTGATCACTGTCCCTAATCTGATTTTCATAAGCAACAATATGCAAGGTCTCTAAGGAAATTATTTTAAATGAAGTCAAAACCATGAATTTAATTTGCTTTACAATTGGAAGAAACTGGCTCAATATTATCCTAGATGTAAATTAGCACTGTTAACTTACTATCTGAAATTTTGTAGATGCCCAATATCTTGAATTTTTGAACTATAGAGTTCTACTTTTATAAATGAGTCAGTCAAGTCATGAGGGAAACTTAGCTGATTTTCCCAATACCAAATCTAATAAGTAGCAAAGCTGGCTCTTGAATCAAAATCTCTTGATTCAAAATCCAGTGATTTTCACACAAAAAAGAGGGTGAAAGAGAAATGTTTATTTGTAGAAAAGAAAATGTTACCTTTATACCATCTCAATATCAGAATATTCTTACTGTAGACCTATTTGCTGAATGTAGTTATCCTCTATATTGAGACTTTCCTGGTGGCTAAGATGGTAAAGCATCTGCCTACACACGATGCAGGAGACCCGGGTTTGATCACTGGATTGGGAAGATCCCCTGGAGAAGGAAATAACAACCCACTCCAGTAGTCTTGCCTGGAAAATCCCATGGACAGAGAAGCCTGGTAGGCTACTTTCCTTGGGGTCGCAAAGAGTTGGACATGAATGAGTGACTTCACTTTCACTTTCTTCTTTTATATTAATTTCCTAGGACTGCTGTAACAAGATACAACAGATTGGGTGGTTTAGACACAAAATTTTATACTTTCACAGATTAACAGAAATCTTTCAGGCAAAAGAAGAGTTTCTCAAAAGACAGGAGTAAATGCAAAAGTACAGACAAGTACTGCTCCACAGTATGACAGAGCAGAGAAGCCTGAAAAGACATAGCAGGAGGTGAGGCTGAAGGGGTATGCAAGAGCTAGAAAATAAAGGGGCTTGCATGATGTGCCCTTTTCTTTTTACTATATAAAGTGAGAAACCACTTAACGGTTTTATTCAAGACAGTGATGTGATTTTGAGGTTTTTGGTTTTTTTTTCAAGAGTTATGAGAAGGAAATATATGATGCTTGGATGATGAAAGGATCCAAGAGATGATGAAAGGATTAGCTAATACAGTGTCAGTGAGGAATGAGTTTGAGAGACTTTCAAAACATGGGACTTTTAGGACTTAAGTGATGAACTGATGAGGAATGAGAAAGATGGGGGAGCTGAATGTGCTACCCAAGGTTCTTATTTATAGGACTGGGCTGATAGAAGGTACCTTCAAAGTGGTAGGGGCATAGGGAGGTTGGTGGAAGTGGTGAGGGGCAAGAGAATTAAGTCTTTTGAACATGTTGAACCTGAAGTATCTGTAAGAAATTCATATGAAGGTGTTCTATAGGCAATCATAAATAACCAACTAGAGAGTGCCATCTGGTTAAGACCATCAGTGGTCCTTTGTTCTGTTTTTGAACACTTCCTATTTAGTATGGTAAAATGAACTTAAGGAAGAAATATAGTAAGGACTGCAAAAGAAATGAGGGAGTCTTCTGTTTCTCTTTCTCAGGCAGTAGACAAAAGGTAGTAATGCTGGGAAAGGCAGTCTTTATCTAAGCCTGTTTCCTTCCTGCCTCCCACTCACTCCTCTGAAAAAACCCAGATGCTCTGTGATTAAGGTTGCCACATAGTGGAAGATTCTGAATACATGACTTAGGATTTGACATTTTCTCAGGAGGAAACTGGAGATTATTGAAGAGAAATAAGATGATCACAATATTCATAATATTTATCTTGCAAAGGAATATTAGGTGGATAAAAACGTAGTAATTTATAGAAGGAGAATCATAATATTCTTTGGAATGGGGTAAAGAATAAAGAGGAATGAAGGCCAACTGAAAAAGGTATTTGGAGATGTTACTAACACATATGTTGCCTCAGTTTCCTCCTCATCTGTAAAATGGATTTTCAGTTCAGTTCACTTCGGTTGCTCAGTCGTGTCCAACTTTTTGTGACCCCATGGACTGCAGCACACCAGGCCTCCCTGTCCATCACCAACTCCCGGAGTTTACTCAAACTCGTGTCCATTGACTCAGTGATGCCATCCAACCATCTCATCCTCTGTCTTCCCCTTCTCCTCCCCACCTTCAATCTTTCCTGGCATCAGGATCTTTTCCAATGAGTAAGTTCTTCGCATCAGGTGGCCAAAGTATTAGAGTTTCAGCTTCAGCATGAGTCCTTCCAATGAATACCCAGGACTGATCTCCTTTAGGATGGACTGGTTGGATCTCCTTGCAGTCCAAAGGATGCTCAAGAGTCTTCTCCAACACCACAGTTCAAAAGCATCAATTCTTCGGTGCTCAGCTTTTTTATAGTCCAACTCTCATATCCATACATGACCACTGGAAAAACCATAGCCTCGACTAGACAGACATTTGTTGGTAAAGTAATGTCTCTGCTTTTGGTCATAACTTTTTCTTCCAAAGAGCAAGCATCTTTTAATTTCATGGTTGCAGTCACCATCTGCAGTGATTTTGAAGCCCCTCAAAATAAAGTCTTTCACTGTTTCCACCGTTTTCCCATATATTTGCCATGAAGTGATGGGACCAAGATGCCATGATCTTAGTTTTCTGACTATTGAGTTTTAAGCCACCTTTTTCACTTAACTTTCAAGAGGTTCTTTAGTTCTTCTTCATTTTTTGCCATAAGGATGGTGTCATCTGCATATCTGAGGTTATTGATATTTCTCCCAGCAATCTTGATTCCAGCTTGTGCCTCATCTAGTCCAGCGTTTCTCATGATGCACTCTGTACAAGTTATATAAGCAGGGTGACAATACACATCCTTGACGTATTCCTTTCCCGATTTGAAACCAGTCTGTTGTCCCATGTCCAGTTCTAACTGCTGCTTCTTGACTTGTATGCAGATTTCTCAGGAGGCAGGTTAGGTGGTCTGGTATTCCCCATCTCTTTCAGAATTTTCCACAGTTTACTGTGATCCACACAGCCAAAGGCTTTGGCATGGTCAATAAAGCAGAAATAGATGTTTTTCTGGAACTCTCTTGCTTTTCCATGATCCAGCACATGTTGGCAATTCTATCTTTGGTTCCTCTGCCTTTTCTAAAACCAGCTTGAACATCTGGAAGTTCATGGTTTAGGTACTGTTGAAGCCTGCCTTGGAGAATTTTGAGCATTACATTGCTAGCGTCTAAGATGAGTGCAATTGTGTGGTAGTTTGAACATTCTTTGGCATTGCCTTTCTTTGAGATTAAAATGAAAACTGACCTTTTCCAGTCCTGTAGCCACTGCTGAGTTTTCCAAATTTGTTGGCAGATTGAGTGCAGCACTTTCACAGCATCACCTTTTAGGATTTGAAATAGGATTTGAAAATGGGTTTTAATAGCACCTATCTCACAGGTAAATAGCTTTGTCACTAAATACAGTGTTGCATGTAAAGTGCTGAGCACACTGCCTGACACAAACTAGGTGCTCAATAGGTGTTTGATAAATGAATGATGAATGAGATCAAAAGAAATTCAGCCTGCATGCATTACTGAACACAACCATGGGTTACTCAAGCGTTTCCTTTCTTCTGAACAATCAGAACAATCCACTCTGCTAGAGACTATGGTACAAGTGCTAAATCTACATTCTGAAAAAAATCAACAGTCATCAGTGGTCACTCTTTCTCTTCTTGAACCGTCTCAGGATGGTAACATGAACTTTAAAGGGGGAATATGATAAGAACACAAAAAACCGAGAGTGCCAACTGTTTCCTCCTTCAGATAGCAGGTAAAAATGTAAACTCCACTGTGAAAATCCTTAGGTAAAGAATGTGGGTTTGCTTCTTGTGGTTGTCTCAGCGGGGACGTAGAATTCATTATACTTATTTTTCCCTTAGGTTTCTTTGTTGTGTTCAAGTAAAAAAATTAAAGGAACTATAGTAAGGAAAATAAAGATTGACGGGAAAAACAAATCATTAAGATCTGCTTCAGGTAAGAAGTGCTTTTGAACATCTTTCAGGATCAGATGGTAACCAAAGTACAAAAGTTCCAGAACATGAATCCACAATAATATTTGTAGTGGCTAGTCACACGACTAAAAAGTGTACAGCCTGGCAAACAAGACTACCTAAAAAGCCACTAAAGAAAAGGAATATAAGCCATAGATAGTCTAATCCTGCTAACATCATTCCTTTTGTGTTGTCACTAAAAGCAGTGAAATTTTCCAGCTTAAGTGCACCACTATGAATCCACAGGTTAGGCCCAACTGTAGAATACATGGGATGAATGGAGAAGAATGGAATAAAGCATTTTATATTCTTAAGGCTGAAGATCACTTGCACTTGCTAGAACTAGTTCTAACACTCCAAGAAACTTCTGGAAACTCAAAACATTGACAAAAATTCACTCAGCAGGGACTTAAATTTTTATTGCAGATTGTTCAAATTTTCGGAGAAGGCAATGGCACCCTACTCCAGTGTTCTTGCCTGGAGGATCCCAGGGACGGAGGAGTCTGGTGGGCTGCTGTCTGTGGGGTCCCATAGAGTCAGACACGACTGAAGCGACTTAGCAGCAGCAGCAGCAGCAGCAATTCAAATTTTAAGGGGAATTGGTGACACAGCAAAGAATGATCTCTCTGAATTTCGATTCGATCATGGATTACAGAGATAAATCAGTAGTGGGATGGGTGAAATGACCAACTGAGTCCATTAAAAAAAAGTAGGCCTTTTAATTCCTTTTTATATATAAGAAGGCATAGAACACTCCCTCTATTTGCACAGGAATTACTCCTTCAGAGAGTAATCTTATATTTTTCCACTTATTTTAGGGGGAAAAAAAGCATGTAGAAGGAGTATAGACATAAATAGTGAAACACTATGTATCAGAAAAACTACTGTACAGTTTTATTGTAGGTGACAGCTTTCTGTGTTTTTTTAGGAAGTTATTTTGTTGGTCTATCCATATGTTTTTTAAAATAGCATTAAAAAATCAGGATGTGTGTATTCTCAGTTGCTCAGTTGTGTCCAACTGTGCAACCCCACGGACTGTATGTAGCCTGCCAGGCTCCTCTAGCCATTGGATTTTCCAAGCAAGAACACTGGGGTCGATTACCATTTCCTAAAGATAATTATTTTACATAATGTCTTCCCTCTGTAAGGATTAATACCCTTAGGTTTTTAAAATAAAGACATTTTACCATATAAAAATACTATCATTATTCTTTATGAATTTAAGTGAGTATAAATTCATTTTTCCAATTCCTTCCTCTTTTCGTTTTCTAATGTCATCTTTTGAACACTTTTTCTTCCAGTTTCCTAAATGCGCCCATGCCTTCAGTTCCACCCTTTTTTGGCTCATATATTTTATACAGAGCATGTCCGATAAATAATATTACAATGAGCTGAGATCTGTTATATCACTGGCAATTTGCACTTTTACTGCCATTCACGGTTTTCAGTTTGTCTATGTCACAAATAAAGTGGATGGAAATACTAAATTAATTTACTAAGTATTAAACCAGATGTGAACACCTGAAAATCGTCCTTAGTTTTATTTTGTTTGAATCTCGGAGGGAGAGAGGCAAAAGTAAAGCTACTTCAGAAAAGAATGTTATTTGCAACTGAGGAAGGGAAAAATGGCTTCTCAGGGGTTTCCAGGCAAGTGAGGGTTCCACCAGGTCATTCAGACAAAAAACAAAACAATCCTCTCCTAAAGAACCTTTCTCCCTCCCTTCCCCCAGCCCCGATTTACACAGCCCCTCCGCAAACCTCCCGGCTTCTCAGGTGGTGCTAATGGTAAAGAACCCGCCTGCTAATGCAGGAGACTTCAGAGATGGGCGTTCGATCCCCGGGTCGGGGATATCCCCTAGTGGAGGGCATGGCAACCCACTCCAGTATTCTTGCCTAGAGAATCCCCATGGGCAGAGAAGCCTGGCGGGCTACAGTCCATGGGGTCGCAAAGAGTCCCACAAAACTGAAGCGACTTAGCACGCAGCACTTCCCAAACCTCTAGGATGTGAGAGGTGACACCGCGATCCGCAGTGTCAGGGGGCTTCGGCTCCAAGTAATAGGGCAACTGCTACAGCTGATGGCATTCTCCGCTCATCACGGCCCAGCATCCCAGTCCCTCTGTCCCAGGGCCGCGCATCTCTGCTGTCTTGTGATCACAAGTGTAAATGACCGAAGAAGGAAGGAAACACAGGGCTCCCGCGTTTGGTGTTCTTACCACACTCCTTTTTAGAGTTCACTCTACCATCCTATAGAAATGAATTGCTTTCTGTAATTTAAATGATAATATTCCTTCGATGTTTTTAGAATCATCTTTCCTATGTGACTACATGTGACTTAGTGTTACATATATAAAAGGCATCACACAAAACATTTTAACAACAAACACTAAAAAAATAAAGGTGCACAATAACCGAGGATTTAAAAAGATATTGCCAAACAACACCTCAGTGCAAACAGAACTAACAAAATCTGCTTCACAAAGCGCACGCTTCTAAATCAAATCTCCCTACAAGAGAACACGGTTTAAAGTCTCAGTGTTCACTTTACCCTACACACAAGTTGTAAGTCATCTAAAACCTAACAGCCACGAAAGAGACCTCCAGGGGAAATGAACAGATACATCTCTCCGAAGAAATGGCATCATGATCTATTCGGTTGATGCACATTGCAGTGCGGAGACTGTTCTCGAGAGAGAAATCAGAGAGCACAACGTAAAATGCTTGAGTAGAGAAATCGACAAAAGACGAGGAATCACTTTGAAAGCTTTTGGAGGTTGTGTCCCTGGCCAACCAAAGGGACTTATCTGGAACTGACTTTTGCCCCCACCCCATCCGGAGAAACAGAAAGAATCGACCGGGCGAGCCCCGCGGCGCAGTGCGCATTGCGTCCCCGGAGCGCAGGGCTGGCGCCCGCCAGATCCACAACCTGCTCGGCTGCCGCAGCGCGCCGTGGCGGCGCGCCCTGCTCCGCGCCAATCCACGCTCCGGGTTTCCGCTGTCTCCGCCGCCGCGAGGAAGAGCCCCGCGGGGGAGGGCGCTTCGGCGAGCCTAGTTGCGGGAGTCCCGGGAGCGCTCCTCTGCTCTGTGCCGCCTCTCCAGGGCTTCCCGCCCAGCGGAGCGCGTTCCTGAGCTCTGGGCTGGCCAGGTTGGCTTTGAGCTTGAGGCAGCGGCTTAGGTGTCACCACCTGGCGCCCTCAGCCACCACTGGCCTTCAGAAACCAGAGACTTGAGGAGTTTCTCTTGATCTTTGCTTAAGTAGCCTCAAGGTCTTCCAAGCTGGGCGCCCCCTACTAGCAGTCAGGAGTAGGCACCCTCCTAGCAATGGAGATTTTTCTATCTCCAGCTCTTTCGCCCAAAGAGATACTCTTAATGTCCTCAGATCTGAAAGGTTAACTGCAGGTTAAAAAAAAAAAAGTTGCTGTACCGCAAAGTGAATCAGCTTCCTGGATGTGATAAGGTGTTTGAAGGCACTTTGCAAGTTGTAAAATTTTCTGCTTAAAAAGAAAGTCCCTCTACACTGTGTAACAAAGAGTGTCTTTGTTACCCCATGGACTGTAGCCCGCCAGGCTTCGCTGTCCATGGAATCTTGCCAGCAGGAGTACTGCAATGGGTTGCCATTTCCTCCTCCCGGGGATCTTCCCCACCCAGGGATCAAACCTGCCTCTCTTGCAATGGCAGGTGGTTCTTTACTACTGAGCCATTGAGGAAGCCCCCATCTTAACTGCCCCTCGAGAATTTCCTCTCTTGAAAACTCCCATCTGAATGAAAACCCCAAGAGGGATTTTGTTCACTGCCTTTACCCCCAAGGCCTTGAAAAATGCCTCAAGTCAGTGGGCAGGTGGTCAATGAATAATTGCTGAATAAGCAAAAGTACCAGAGAAGGCAATGGCAACCCTCTCCAGTACTCTTGCCTGGAAAATCCCATGGGGGAGGAGCCTGGTAGACTGCAGTCCATGGGGTCGCTAGGAGTCGGACACGATTGAGCAACTTCACTTTCACTTTTCACTTTCACGCACTGGAGATGGAAATGGCAATCCACTCCAGTATTATCGTCTGGAGAATCCCAGGGACAGTGGAGCCTGGTGGACTGCCATCTATGGGGTCGCACAGAGTCGGACAAGACTGAAGTGACTTAGTAGCAGCAGCAACAGCAAGCAAAAAGTACAAACAACACACTTTAGGAAATTAATTGGGTTGAGAACATTTGAGACTTCACCTGCTTTCCTGGTAGAGAAGCGACCAAACATTTACTGGGCACTACTGCTTGCCAAGTCTTCTAGGCTTTGGCTAGGACAGTCAGGATCCGGGGAGGGTTGGCAAATGTACGTGTCCTTCAAAGACACAGAAGGGGGCTTTATAAAATGGCTTAGTCCAATCCCTCAACCCTGGATTCCCATGAGGGCTCACTGACTGCCCTTCACTGCCCACCGCAACCCCACCCAAAGCATATTCAATAAAATGTATTTAGTGCACAAAGAAGGCACTTATTGGTAAATGTTGGTTGATGATTAGCATGCTTGGCCCAAGGTCACCCAGGACCAGGATGAGTGCTTCAGCACCCCCTCCCCAAGGCCACTGGGGACCTCGACCATCCTGAGTAGAAGGCTTTTAGACTGCCTGGCTCCCAGTGCTCTCAGTAAAATGGCCCACGCAAAGTGCCAACCATAAGGGTTTTCTTCAGAGTGAGCCATGGAGACAAGCTCACAGCTTGCTGGGCACGTTTCCTTCGGAGCAAGGGATTTCTGCAGTTTTCTCCTTCACCTTACAAGCCTGACAAAGAGTGGGCCAGGGGCACTCCAGGCTTGAGGGTGGCGGGAAGCAGGCTCCACGTGTCCCATTTCTGGCCTCAGCCTTCAGCACCAGACTTGGCTGGTTAAACGCGGGGGGCGTGGTGAGGCCAACTCGCTCAGCCAGTCCAGGTGAAGGGCTGCGCCAGTAGCCAGGCTCCCTTTTCCTATCTACTTTCCTTCCGAGTTTCTGCTAAAATCTGGAGACACGGAATCCACTCGCGGCAACTCCGAGCCTCTCCAACTGAGCATGCGCCAATGCCTGGCTGCTTTTGGTCACTGGCCCCAGCTCCCTCTGAGCCGGGCTGCGGAGCCGGAGGAGGAGGGAGGAGGGAGGAGGGAGGAGGGCAAGGGGAGGGGGTGCCTGGAGGCGGCGGCTCGCGCGCCTGCGCATCCGGCTCCAGGGACCCTAGGTTTTCTATGGGATTCCCAATCTGCAGCAGAGACCTACCGGAGCGTGTTGCGGCGGCGACTGGGCTTGCAAGGCGCGATCCAGGAGGGATTTAAGCAGCCCTGAGCTCCACTAGAGAAAAAAAAAAAAGAGCGAGAGAACCATACCCGAAGACGGCTTAACCGTTTATCCAAATTAAATATATATATACATACATTTATTGATAGAGAACTGTTGAGTTTTATCATTTTCGTTAAGTGACCGTGAGCAGCGCTATAACTGTAAGTGGAAAATACAATTTCGTTGCATTTGTGCATGTGTAGTGCAGCCAATTGTCTGAGAGACGCTTTGGTTATTGTCACCTACTTGGCTTTGCATAGATACGTCTAAATGCATGGTGTGACAGTAGCTCTGGTTAATGCTAAACGTATACTGTTAGTCCATGGGGAACCTTTTGGAATAATGGGGGTGGGGGAAGGGGGAGTGTTTACATGCGGCGTGTTTGGGGAATTGCCTTAGGCTAGATTTAAGACAGGTGAAACTGAGGTGCTTTTTAAGTGTGACTATATATAGGCAGATTTCCTTACACAGATTTAAGTAGCTAATGGACCGATTGTGAAGTTTTCCGGTTGCTGATAAAACTATTGAGCGGTTGCAGTCAAGTACCAACCTGTCATCCGTGGGGTTGGTGCACCATTTTTCTCACCGTGGAAGAGGAGCTAATGTGTTTGTTAAGTAAAACTGAGTGGACGAGATGGTGTGGAAACCAAGATTGGTTTCCAAAGTGGGATGTTTAGAACCACAGGACTAGGCGCAAAATCAGCTCATTTCTCTGTTACTGTTTAGAAATGAGAAGATAATTTTTCGGTTTTGATTTTCCGTCACGATGGTGAATGGGCAGAAAAGGAAAGATGTTCAACCACCCGGTCACCCCGGTCTATTTTGAACAAAGTATGAGACTCAGAGCCTTTGAATGGGGACTGTCAGATCCAAACTAGTTAACTGCCTTTGCATGCTGTACTTGCATTCCAGAATGCAGGGTTGAAAAAATATAAAACCAAATGTTTTACCTTTGGTAGTGTTTTTTTAAAGGAGAAAAGGTCGTTCTGTGTTTTGAGTTAAAATGGATTGTTCCTTGCCCAGATACTGAAGAAGGGTCTTTGCAAGGTCAAACCCCCTGTGTAAATCAGGGGGTCTGGGGAACTGGGGAAGGGTGCAGGAAACGGTGATGCTCTCTCTGTGGGTGCTCAGCACTGCAAGGAGATACCAGAGTGAGAATACATTTTTCTAGAGTTGCCCTCCTGTCCATATTTTGGAGATCAAAATGAAGTGGAAATGCTAGTGGCTGCAGAAAAAAAAAAGTGTATACTATCTATGTGTCACATCTCACTTGGAGACAAGAGGACCCAGGGAACTGTATTTCTGCATATTCAATTTTTCAATTTAAAGGAATTTCACATTGAAAAATTAAAAATGAAACTCTTGGGAAGACACATTTTTTTCCTCACTACCGTCTAAACTGGCTATGTTGTCTTTGGTGAAGGTGGCTGGGAGCGGGGGAAGGGGGTGGTGGTGGTGAGAGGGGTCCTGCATCACTGAACACCCCATTCTTGAGCCACACGCTCATTAAGCTTCGGTGTTTAACCCCAGAAAATGCTGCTCTGAATCAAGCTGGCAGAATGGCATGAGGCAGGCAGACAGGAGAGAGCATGGCCAGTGTGTGCTGAATTTCCACAGAAAAAGCAGATCCAGTCACTAGGAGGAAATGAAATACATTTTACTCCACATAGGACAAGCCATTTTAGACTCTTGACCCTTTAGTCAGTTCAACTATTTGCAACCTTTCGAAGGAATCTACCATTTTTTTTAAGTGGATGAAATTTGAAGTAGAAAATTCGAGAATATCCTCTCCTTGGAAACCTAAAGTGTAAATCATACTGCCTTCTCGGTCCCTCCTTTCTTTACTCCAGGGCAGAAGGGCCAGTCGTTTGTCCTAACTGAGCCATACTCCTTGTCATCAGTGAAAGTTGGAACAGCTCGCTGAATGGTGCAGGTGCAACACTGCATTGATAGATGGGTGGAGGAGAAGAATGGGGGAAACCTGGTGTGAAAGCTCATAGATGTTTTCTCCCAGATACCCTGGTTCATAAGGCTGAGTTATAGAGAATCGCCTCAGGCAGAGACCTTCGAAAACATCTAGTCCAAACCCCTTGTTTTATAGATGAGAAAATTGAGGCCCAGGGCCATGAAGCTAGGGGAAAGTCAATTAACTTTGAGTCTGTGGAATAAAGAATTAAAGAGTAATGTTGAGGGAAAATGTTCCCTTCTCCCTGCACTTATAGCATCCTCAGTGACATCACTGAGGTCTTAAAATAAATAATTGCCTGCTCCCAGCACATCTTTCAAAAGAGTCCCGAAGGTTCCTTTTACACCGCTGCACCTCTCTTTGCCTCTCTTTTTGGTAGGGTCTCTATCTCTTTTTTCTGTTGCCCCTCACTTCTAATATACCCACTTCATTAGATGTTTAGGCTGGCCTTCCTGGCATCTCAGTCAGTTCCTTTGGAATCCTTCGAGATTTTGGAGAGAACTGACAAACCATTTGGAATCTTCAGCTCCCGTGTGAAAACTGTCCAGGCCCATTGCCAACCCTCTCTGCTCTGTTCCCCAGGACCTTTCAGGGACTCCAGCCTTCTGAGGCACTGCAGGCATCTCCCCTTCTGCTCTACCTGTCTCACCTCCTTCAGCTCTGCTGCAGCTGCAGGCACTGGGACCTAGCAGAGTGAGGAAGCTGCAGTGTCAACTCACAGCAGGCGCTGCCAGCTCGCCTCTGGCTCCTAGAAGGCAGAACCCAAATCCAAGATGCCTAGCTGTCTCCAGCCTTCATGGAAATCCACCAGACAAAGCCACCTGCAGAGAGAGGGACTGAAGGCTGGGCGGGAAGACTGAAGGAAGACACCTGACTGTTCCTTCCTGAAGTCGGCGCTATAGAGGAGAGCAGAGCAGCTTTTAAAGCCTTTAGAGCGTTTAAAGCGCAGTCTTGCTGGACAGGGACTGCAAAGCAGGCAATAATAATCTGCCTAATTTGCCCTCTTCTTTCCTTCTTTTTTAATCTCTTTTCCACTCATTTGCTTTCTCTATTTCTCCCTCATATTCTCCCTTCCATACAAATTTCTTCACTATCTGTGCCATGAAGCTCTAGGCCTTTTAAAGATAATTCAGTCATCCCTGTCCCTTCTCCCCAGGCACTCAGGAACTATCACAAATGTCCCCTTTGGGGAAATGCCAGGAATTCTTACCTGAAAAAGCTGAGAAGTTGGGAGAGGCTTGAGAAAGACAAAGTCTGAGACTCTTCCTCATTTGAGAGATAAGCTAAATACACTTGGCAAGTGTTGAAGCTCAGAAAGCAAGGTAGTGTGTTTCTCAACACATTTCCCAATTACCAATTTAACTTAACCATTTCCTTCATGGTAAACTTTTACTGAGTTGGGATGAGCTCTGTCTTGGAGAGAGTCTGTCCCTAACACATACTCTTGGGTCAAATGTCACCTGGCCTTGCTATTCTTTTCTGAAAACAGGCATGTCTGTACACCACATACCTTATACAGAGGTCAGAGACTTGTAGCTACTAAAGATGTTTTGCTTTGCTGTGGTGTGAATCTCATTCTGTAATAAGACAGCATGATTAGAAATGTCCTGAGCAAGCTATAGATTTTTCTATTTCTTTTTCAAGCAAACATCTCTTTATTGGGATGTAAATAAATCTCGTAGCACTACAAAAATACGAGTCATATGAAAGGTTTACAGTGGTCCCTAGTACTGTATGTAGGAGGGTTTTAAATAAGACAGCTATCAATAATTAAAAGCTAATTAGTTCAATCAAGTTACAGTGTCATCCTTCAGATTAAAGTGCTCTGATATTAACTAATGTGGCAGCTAACGAGATCCTGAGAAGGAATCCCACTGCCAATCGTCTTGCCTCTTAACTTCGAAACAACAAGAACGAACACAGATCGTGTAATAACCGCTCTCTCCTCAAGCCCTGCCCACCCCCCTTGGCCCTGTGACATTCTCTCCTGAGGAGAGATGTCGGGATTTGATGAGATTCTGTCTCAACTGGGACAAAGAAAAATGAGTAATATGGAAAATATTCTAATATTGGGTTACTAACAAATTAAGTTAAACAAATTACCTGATGACTCTGTTTAGTTGCTAAGTCATGTCCAACTCTTTATGACCCTGTGGACTGTAGCCCACCAGGCTCCTCTGTCCATGGGATTCTGTAGGCAAGAATACTGGAGTGGGTAGATTTTCTATTTGGGTTGCATGTATATATGGATTCCAAACCTTCCTGAGGAGCTCCCTGTGGAATTTCATAGAATGACAGTATAATATCAGTATCAAATGTGTGGTTTCCTAGTTTGCAAGAGTAAACTATGTTTAATGTCATTCCAAAGGTCTTTTTCTTTGTGCTGGATGATTTTTATGTTTCTACAATTAGCAATTATTTAGGAAGACAAGAAAGGCTCTTCTCATAGAGGTGACCACATGCCGTTGATCTACGGTTGAAATTGACAATGTCCATCTCAGTTGCATTATTAGATGTAACTATATTAATTTTCTAAAGTATCAAATGGCACAGAGATAAGTGAACAAATGGTTGATATTTCTCCTATGTTGGTGGTTAATTCACATAATTTATAGAGTATGTGAACTGGATGGGATCCATATAAATTACCTAATCCATCCCTTCAATACATAAAAAATATAGTATAGTAAGGAACATTTTCCTGGAGGAGGGCATGGCAAACCACTCCAGTATTCTTGCCTGGAGAATCTCATGGACAGAGGAGCCTGGCAGGCTACGGTTCATAGGGTCACAAGGAGTCAGACACAACTGAAGTGACTGAGCAAGGAGCATTTTATCTTACAGACATATCTGCAGTGTGAAAGCATATTTCACAAGAGCAGAGATTTTAGTGATCTTTTTCATATTTCCACAAAATCTATACAATGTCCTTTATAATAGATACTCTGTAATACTTCTCAATTAACTATTCTAATAAGAATCAGTTACATATACCTTGTTAATTATGTGAAGAAATTAAATCATGTGTACTAAAAGCATGGCTTCCCTCATAGCTCATTTGGTAAATCATCTGCCTGCAAGGTAGGACACCTGGGTTTGATTCCTGGGTTGAGAAGATGCCCTGGAGAAGGAAATGGCAACTCACTCTAGGATTCTGGCCTGGAGAATCCCATGGACACAGGAGTCTGACACGCTACAGTCCACAGGATTGCAAAAGTTGGACACGACTTAGTGACTAAGCCACCACCACCACTAAAAGCATGCACAAAATTAGAATTGCTTTAAGTATCTTTATGTTACTAAAAGGAAAATCTTAACCAGAAGTTATTTTATAATTTATTTTCAATAAGGACATAAAAGCACTATGCTAATACCTTTAAGCATGCTTTTTAATGTACTTACAGAGTATACTCCCTTTTATCTCTTCATAGGTAAAAAATGTAAATTATTTTATGTGTTTACAAGAATTGATATCAATATGTCAAAAAAGGAATATAAACCTACACTGTAGTAGATATGTATACCACGTATTTAAATCATGATTCTCTTGAGCTATGGAATTATTTTAATGTGTTCACACTGTGAAGGGACCATAACACTGGATTTCTCATTTACAGTTTGTTTCTAAAGATAGCTTATGCTCTCTTAAGTGAATCAAAATAACTTGAGTTGCTTCCAGCTTCATTCATTGAGAACTCCACAAATGGAATCTTAGGGGTGCTTTAGAAACTGCTTAATGAATGAAATAGATATGCAATAGAAAATTACTGAGGAATCCTCAAAGAGGTTTGACACCTTAATAACAAGGTTCTATGAATACATTAAAGATGCTCTATACCCTTATCAGCTAACTTAAAGCATGCAAGTCGGGTAGTTTGTCGGTGATTCGTTTGTTTCACTCTGGATTTCTCCATTGCCTTCCTTAACTGCATTTCTAACACAGATGACCTGCTGTGTAGCCATCAATTGTTTTTTAAAGAAGAGAGTTCACTGCATTTCTAACCATTTGTTGGATTATTTTCAGGTGAACAACATATTTCCTTTTGTTCTAAATTACATTTAAGATTTGGAATATTCTCATTCACCAGGAACCTTCAAGCTCACTATATCTAATGCAATAATTGCAGAACTTTTATAGAAAATAACTCTCAAAAAGAGTTCATTTTTATGAAACATTGCTCATAAAAGGCAACATGTTAACAAATTAGCTAAATTTACTTGCAATTTTTATATATCTATAAAATGAATATGACTTTTGTTTATTCTTGTTCATATAAGGACTTTTCTAAGAAATATGTCTCTTTAAATGTACTTTTTTCTCCTTTCTTTGGATCTTATTTATTATCTCTCAGGCTCTGAAAGACTGTGAACTTTTGAAAAGCTGAATGTAAATAGATTTTTGCAAATTATTAACATGTTCAATGTGCTTTGCAGCCTTGGTAAATTTTTTTCCAGTGTGAACAACTAGATCCTAATATTTCTGCTATTTCATAGTTTAGAATGGTTGTTGCAGTTGAAAGCTTCTCAGAATAGTAGATTTTGATGCTGCTAGAGTCTTGTGTTTTACATTTTGCCTTAGCTTTATTAATTTGTGATTAGTGTATTTATTTTTGACTTATTGAAACCCAGCCTTAAATTATGAGTGAAATTTCCCATTGGAGGCCCATTAAGGATTATCAATAAAGTTCACATGCTTATTAATATAATGTCTTATTTTTAATGTGTGGGATAGTGCTGTACAAGTTTGATTTTCAATTAGCAACTTCTGTCCTGGAGTTTTTGGCTTTTGATGTTATGAGCTAATGAAAGACTATCAATTTTGTTTATTGCAGAAGTTCAAATGTTTCTGAAATTTATATGTAAGGTGCGTGGTATATGCTTTCTTATTCATATGTGAAATTTTATGAACAATAAAAAGAAATTGTGAAATAAGTTTAAATTCTAAACAAAATTGTTAGTTTTTCTTTTACGTGTTTATAAAGATACTTATTCCTCAGAGTGAGGTGAAAATCATCCATGCAATCTTCTGCCATTTTTAATTAGTAAATGGAAACATTCCTCAATTCTCACGATTTCAATTGGCTCAAAAGAAGTTATGAAAGTGTAAAATGAGTTTTCAAGCTAGATACACTTAGATAAAAATCTCTAATTCTACAGTTTATTAGTTCTATGACCTTGAATATATTGTTTAACCTGTCAAGCTCAGTTTCTATTTAAAATTGGATCTTGAACAGAAATAGAAGACTATGTATTAAAGAATATAATATGCCTCATTATTGAAAATGTGCAATTAATGATAGTCATTATCATTACTGTCATTTATTTTATCAGAAATTAATGGTTCATAAACCACTTTAGTCTCTGAGTTATAGTAATCCCACTCATAAGAGAATCTCTGAATAAGAAATTGAGCTATGACCAATGAGCAGTTAACAGTGCTTAATCTACCTTGTAAAAAAACCATCTGTTAAGTAAGTGTGCCAAGCACTGTGTAGTCACTGGAATCAATATTAAATAAGTTACAATCTCAGCCTTCAAGGAATTTATGCCTAATGAGGAAGGTAAGCACAGTTCAGTAAGTCAAGTGAAACAAAATATGGTATAGATGCATAAAGGAAATAATTTGTAGAAGAAATACCTTCACTGAGACCTTATTCTCATTCTTATTTCTTTCATTCTTTCCTTAAACGCATCTCCTTTCATTATACTGTTTCTTTGCCATTATTTCCCTACCATAAAATACCAACATATAACTGGACACAACAGAATATGGAACCAAGAAGATATTTTCAAGCTTGTTTCCTTAGTGAATACATTTTAAGGTCATCTATTAATTATTTTCCAATATAGCTAAATAACGTGGCCCTTGTCTCCCACCCAAGCCTCCAGAGGGTCATTGAAACTCAGTGAAAAAGAGCCTAGCCTTTGGTTTAAATATTATACAATGATACTTCTATCCTTTAATACCTTCCCCAAAAGAGCTTTGTATCTGATACTCTTTCTGCTAAAGGCTAAGTTGCTTCATCGTGTCTGACTCTTTGCAACCCTATGGCGTCTGCAGCCCACCAGGCTCCTCTGTCCATGGGGATTCTCCAGGCAAGAATACTAGAGTGGGTTGCCGTGCCTCCTCCAGGGGATCTTCCTGACCCAGGGATCGAATCTGTGTCTGCCACACTGGCAGGCGGATTCTTTACTACTGAACCTCCAGGGAGGCCCACACACGTGTGTGTGCGTGTGTGTGAAAGTCACTCAGTCATGTCTGAGTCTTTGTGACCCCCCTGGACTGTAGCCTGCCAGGGGAACCCACACATACACATATACATAAATCCAAAATGGCCTTTACTATCTTCAGCTCTTCCAAGAGCTTTTTCACTTCTCCTCAGCTTTTTCCTCCATTCTCCCTCTATTTCCTGCCCTACTTACTAGGAAAACTCAAGTATATTTCTTATCTGGAGTTAAAGAGATAACTTTTTCTCCTTTTGAAGTCTGTATTAAAGTTGCATGTAAATTCTAAGGCTCTTTTCTGTAGGAGGGAGTATTGTATGATTCACAGAATTAGATAGAAGTTTTGATTCTAATTAATTTGGGGGCTTTTTTTCTCATTATTGAAATGGGGTCATATATCTACCTTGGTACTAATGTGTGTATATGTGTGTGTGTGCATCTCACATGTATATGTATACCACTTAAAGAATACACCTGCCACTGCAGGAGACATAGGAGACACGGGTTCAGTCCTTGGGTTGGGAAGATCCCTTGGAGGAGACCACGGAACCCAGTCCAGTATTCTTGCCTGGAGAACCCCATGGACAGAGGAGCCTGGGACACTACAGACCATAGGGTCACAAAGAGTTGGACATGACTGATGCATGCACCTAAGCACACCACTTAAAAGAGGGTCAGTACAGTTCTGTCCCTCAGTCGTGTCCGACTCTTTGTGACCCCATGAATCGCACGCCAGGCCTCCCTGTCCATCACCATCTCCCGAGGTTCACTCAAACTCCTGTCCATCGAGTCAGTGATGCCATCCAGCCATCTCATCCTCTGTCGTCCCCTTCTCCTCCTGCCCCCAATCCCTCTCAGCATCAGAGTCTTTTCCAATGTGTCAACTCTTCGCATGAGGTGGCCAAAATATTGGAGCTTCAGCTTTAGCATCAGTCCTTCCAATGAACACCCAGGACTGATCTCCTTTAGGATGGACTGGTTGGATCTCCTTACAGTCCAAGGGACTCTCAAGAGTCTTCTCCAACACCACAGTTCAAAAGCATCAATTCTTCGGTGCTCAGCTTTCTTCACAGTCCAACTCTCACATCCATACATGACCACTGGAAAAACCATAGCCTTGACTACATGGACCTTTTTGGCAGAGTAATATCTCTGCTTTTCAATATGCTATCTAGGATTGTCATAACTTTCCTTCCAAGGAGTAAGTGTCTTTTAATTTCATGGCTGCCATCACCATCTGCAGTGATTTTGGAGCCCCAAAGAATAAAGTCTGACACTGTTTCCATCCAACCATCTCATCCTCTGTCATCTCCTTCTCCTCCTGCCCTCAATCTTTGCCTGCATCAGGTTCTTTTCCAAGGAGTCAGTGCTTCACATCAGGTGGCCAAAGTATTGGAGCTTCAGCATCCGTCCTTTCAATGAATATTCAGGATTGATTTCCTTTAGGATTGACTGTTTGGTGTCCTTGCAGTCCAAGGGACTCTCAAGAGTCTTTTCCAACACGACAGTTCTAAAGCGTCAGTTCTTCAGCACTTAGCTTTCTTTATGGTCCAGCTGTCACATCCATACACGACCACTGGAAAAACCATAGCTTTGACTAGATGGACCTTTGTTGGCAAAGTAATGTCTCTGCTTTTTAATATGCTGTCTAGGTTTGTCATAGGTTTTCTTCCAAGGAGCAAGTGTCTTTTAATTTCGTGGCTGCAGTCATCATCTGCAGTGATTTTGGAGCCCAAGAAAACAAAGTCTGTCACTGTTTCCATTGATTTATAATGCTCTTCATAAATCTTGTCAGAGGATATCTGCCAACCTTTAATTATCTTTCAACCTTCATACTCTCCCTCCCCTACCTTTTCCTCCAAGGTGCCTTGAGTGTGTTTTAAACATTCTAATGACATTCTTACTTTACTTCTTTGTTTCAGTTCTAGCACTATCACTTCTATATTTTTGGTCCAACTATTGTCCATCAAATAACATCAGATAAATGGGAGAAAGGGAGCCCTCAGTGGAGTATATAGTACCTGTTGCAGAGCATGCTTGTGCCAGGGGTGGGCTCTCAGAGCCTTCGTTTGTTGAGCATTTGTAGAAGTATATACTGATGCAAGTTAGCGAGGAGCCGAGGACGGCTCTCAAAGTGGGGGTGAGGGAGAGGTGCACCTACAGACAGATACATAAATACATACAGATACATAAATACATACATACTTACAGGCATGATAGTCACACAATAAACTCGGTATGTTGTCATAGGTTGTTTTACATTTTAAGGAAAAGATTTAAGAGCAAATAACTTTATAATAAATCAGCACTTTTGAGATGGCATTAAAAGGAAGATCTTGTTGAAAGTCTCATTCTAGGTGAAGTGACAGATTTGAAAGTGAAGGAGGTTTTAAGGCTTCCCAGGTGGTGCGGTGGTAAAGAAACTGCCTGCCTATGCAGATACGGTTCTGCTATCTGCTGTCTGCCAGTGCAGATAGGAGATGCGGTTCAGTCCCTGGGTCAGGAAGAACCCCTGGAGAGGGAAATGGCATCCCATTCCTGGGAAGTCCCAAGAACGGAAGAGTCTGGAGGGCTACAGTCCATGTGATCCAAACAGACACAACCAAGCACTCACACATTAAGGACATTTTAGACTTTGTTTGTTTAAAGAAATATTTCCAAAATACTAATAGTTATTTCCCCTTGAAGAGTCTTGTGGAGTAGATGTTTCCAACATCCCAGTCTTAAATTTTTTTCAGTGCATATTTTCATATTAATAGTAAGTCTGAGTGGTCCTATTGTGAAAACCCAGCATATGTTTTGTTTGCTTACCTTTATGTTTCCAAACCTTTCTGCACAGGGAAGCTATGTTAAAATGTGCTTGTTAACCATCTCATTGTGTTTCTGAAGAACCCAACTGGCAAAGAAGGACAAAAACTGAACTATGTAGTGAAAGGTACTTTAGGACAAGGAGCCATTAATTGTGTCTTTTAGGTATCAAAGTTGTGTTTTAGGTATCATAAGTGCAAAGTCTTGCAAGAGTTACTTTACTTTTCTGAGTTTTAGTTTTGTCATTTAAAAATAAATACGAAATTTTCTGCCTTCCCTTCTCTGGTTAGGAGTTTATTGTGATATTAAAATGACTTTTGAACATACGCTATAAACTGGATAGTGCCAAGTAAGGGTAAGAGACTTATGATTATTATTCAACTTTAGAATTTTAGTTTATCTCTTATTTTAAAAAGATAAATTAAGAATCAGAGTACTGATCTGGTGCAAATTATTGCAATGACATTATATTTACTAAAAGAAGTCCTCTGCCCCCTATCCTCCTCTACCTCAGTCCCTAGTATAAAATGGCAAACATATGGTAACTATAACTAGGTTTTCACACAGTAAAATTGAAAAGATTATTTTAAAATAAAATAAATCTGGAGGGAAAATCAAATTATTTAAAATTGTAGGCACGTCAACTTCTGTTTTTTTTCCTCAGGATTTCTCATGTAGTTGAGCCCACAGCGTTTCTCAGTGGAATGAGCATGTTCCAATTTTCAGAGACGCTCCTGTGGAAAGAGAGGCAAGCGTGGCCATGCCCAAGTGTTTGTTCCAGCAGACAAGCTTTGGCAATAAGACTTTTATCCTAATGGAATAAACAGGTCTGTGAGAGTCACTGGGCCTTACATTCTTGAATGCAGCATGTAGAACTGAACAACGCAAGGATGGGGAAAATGACTGAAGGAACCAAAGAGACCCGTATATGTCTGTGTCCAAAGAGAATCCCTTGTGAACAAGGTCTGTGCCTCTCAGTGCAGGCCAGCAGGAGCAATGACTTCCCCTCAGGGACAATGGAAATCGTTTCTCATGAGTTTCCACAGCCCTGATTATCAAAATCTGATTCTTTCCTCGGAATCCTCCCCTCGTCGTCTCAGCCAAGAGCTTTCTCTCAGGCTTCTTACCACATCTGAACTCACAGTTACTTGTGTATGTGCCAATTCTCCTAGGAAACTGGAAGTTCCTTGAAAGGAAATCTGTCTGATAAATTTTTAGGTACCTTCTAGAGAGGTGTGCCACTGGAGGGCAGTTGAATAGGGGTGATAGCATGTCAAGTGTACGTTGCCCCATTAATAAGTCGTAAAGAGTGGCCATCACCAGTCAGGCGCTATTAAAGAATTCGCAAACATCTAGGTTATGAGAAGCAGCATTTGGGCATTTGACTCACAAAGGGTGTTGATGGCTAGGTTACACAGTACCTGTAAAAGTACGTAAGACTGCCCATTTCCTATATAACCTCCTTTTCTTGGCCCCTCCCTGGAGCAGCAGAGCAAACAGTGAAAGAGGAAAGCAAGCAGAATAAAGAACAGATTACAATCTCCTCTCTTCTGCTTACTTCAAAATTGAGCTGAGAAAGGAGAGACTAGGTTGGATGTAGAGTGGAAATTTACAGTTAAATTAGACTGAGCTTTTTAATACCTACTATAATACCTACTTTTCTGATACCTGAAAGTTACTTGGAAAGATACAGATCAGCCCAATATATCATCCTGGAATGGGAAAGGGAGGCACAGTTAGAGCATATTTGAGGAAGAGATGAGAAAATAAAGCTGTGTAACCAACCCGTTCGACAAACTGGTTATAAAAGAAACAATACAAAATGGCATATGATTCATCCATAAAGCAAGAGGTACAGGCCAGAATTGCTGGTGGAGGTGTTAGAAAGAAGAAACTGGTGTGAGCTTGAGTGTCAGAACAAAACGGTCTGGATCCAGATCACCAATGGTACAGGAGAAACTGGAAAAAATGACTTCCAAAGAGGCGCTCTGTAGACTTCTAAGTACACAGAGCACTTGTATCATTCATCTTTGGCTCATAACCAAGATCAGATTCATCTGAATATTGGAAGTTATCTCTAAGCTAATTTCAGGAGAGCAAGGAAATGAAAGCAAAGATCATTTATACCTGGTAATAACATTCAGTAGCAATGGTGTAAAAGAATTTACAGGGCATATGACATTACAGGTCTGCAAGGTAAGCTTCATTTTATGACCAAGAAACTGTGTCTCAGAAAGTAATTTTTTCAAGGTCACACATTTACTAAGTGATAAAGGTGTTATTTAAACCAAGGGCTCTCTCAATCTATCTTTTTGTAGTTGTTTAGTTGCTAAGTTGTGTCTAGTCTTTGTGATGTCATGGACTGTAGCCTGCCAGGTTCCTCTGTCCATGGGATTTCCGAGACAAGAATACTGAAGTGGGTTACCGTTTCCTGCTCCAGGGGATCTTCCTGACCCCGTGATCAAACCCATGTCTCCTTCTTTGGCAGGCGGATTCTTTACTGCTGAGCCCCCAGGAAAGCTTGCCTATCTACAAAGGCTTTTTCCCCCTTTGGTCTTTTTTTTTTTTTTTAAGCCTTTTCTTGAAGAGAATGATATAATGACTCTTATGTACCCATCACTCAATTTTAACCACCAAGAGTCACTTTTCTTCACTTCTATACCCATACTTCCCCCTCCAGTGGTTTAGTTTGAACAAATTATAACACTATGTCATTGCATCTATAAATATTCAAATATGTATCTATAAGGAGTCTTTGAAACACATCCACAGCACTGTTATATAGCCCCCAAATTATTTAATGTCATCGAATATCTAGTCAGTGTTCAAAGCTCATAAGTATTATTATAATTTATCTGAATCAGGATCTAGATAAGGTCTACACATCCCAGTTGGCCAGTAGACAGCTGCTGCTGCTGCTGAGTCGCTTCAGTCGTGTCCGACGCTGTGCGACCCCATAGACGGCAGCCCACCACGCTCCTCTGTCCCTGGGATTCTCCAGGCAAGAACACTGGAGTGGGTTCTCATTTCCTTCTCCAATGCATGCATGCATGCTCAGTCGCTTCAGTCATGTTCGACTCTCTGCGACCCTATGGACAGCAGCCCGCCAGGCTCCTTTGTCCATGGGATTACCTAGGCAAGAATACTGGAGTGGGTTGCCATTTCCTTCTCCAGTAGACAGCAGCCTGTTTTATATAAAACATTTATATAAGACATGTTTCTCACTAGAGGAAAGTATGGTATAGATAAAAGAGACATGGCTTCAAATTTGAGCCTAGTTGCTCTGAACAAGTTATCTAACTTTTGAAAAGTAAAAATTATGTTCCTGAGTTTAGTTGCAAGGTTTAATAGCATAATGTCTATGAAAGTGCTTAGAACAATCTCTGGCATGTACAAATATTTTAGTAAATTTAAGTTTCCTTTCCTTAAAAAAATTTAAAAGAAAAAAATAGTATATTAGGCCAAGAAACTTGAGGAAAGTTCTTGGAGTGCTTTGGCTACTGACCCTTGTGATCACTCCCATTTTGTTTCTGGATATAAATTTGACCACAGTTGTCCCATAATGGCTGATGACTAACAGTTCTGAATCCTCACTGGCATGTTTCATGTGGTTTCCCACATAAAGAGGAAAGAAGTTTGTGAGTTTAGAGTGATCTCAAGTTCAAAAAAAATGAAATGTTACAAGCTATTATCATGTCAATTAAAAGTAAAAGGGAAAAATTAAAATATGATATCATGTTAGCAGAGGTTAACATAACTTTGCATAAATAGCATAATTTAAAAAAACGAGCAATTAAAATGATTCAGGTTTGAATTTACTTTTTGTTCTTATGAACTTGGGCAAATCACTTCATTCCTTGAAATCCCAGTTTCCTAGGGTATAAAATAGAAATTCTGAATAAGATAATCAAAATAATCTAAAGATCAGACATCAGCAACATGGGAAAATGGAAATAATATTGAGCAATAAAACCAAATTTGAATTCTGACTTCACCATTTAATGGCTGTGTGGCCTTAGGCAAATACTTTAATCTCTCTGAACCTCAGTCTTCTCAGTTGTTAAATATAAATTATAGCTGTCTCACAAAATTGTTGTGAAAACTAGAGGTTATACATACATTTTAAATGACTAGCAGAAACCAAGCATTTAATTGACACTCAGTTTTTTAATAATGAAGTAGTATTTGCTGTTTTCAAAGAGTTTTTCATTTAAATTGAGAAAACTGAGTGAATTCATAATCAAGAAGCATAGAACTGAATACAGATGACAGGCCATCTCCTGAACTGTACATCTAAAGCCACTCCAGTACTCTTGCCTGGACAATCCCATGGACGGAGGAGCCTGGTGGGCTGCAGTCCAAGGGGTTGCTGCGAGTCAGACACGGCTGAGCGACTTCACTTTCACTTTTCACTTTCATGCATTGGAGAAGGAAATGGCAACCCACTCCAGTGTTCTTGCCTGGAGAATCCCAGGGATGGGGGAGCCTGGTGGGCTGCCGTCTATGGGGTCGCACAGAGTCGGACACGACTGAAGCGACTCAGCAGCAGCAGCAGCAGCAGCAGTAAAGCCATTTGTGAAGTTAACAGATACCTAATCTAGAACACGATGTTTGAATTCAAAACATTATATCTATAAAGGCTTATAGCCCAGTGACAGTAGCATAATGTTCTTATAGTGCTTATGCCTGCTTATTTAGAAAATGTAAAGTAAGCAGTTTTTTTCTGTGTCATGTGAGAACCAGAGGTTGCTGGTGAAGAGTACTCAGATTTTTGTAATAGGTCTATAAGGTTATATATCTGTGAATTGAAACTCACTAGGAGGTGATGTAATGCTGATAGAGGAAGGCGAAAAATTCATACAGCATTCCAGCTAGTTTATCTGAAGTGTAGTTACTGATTTGTATGGTCAATAGCCAAGAGTCACATTATTTGAATTTGAATCTAATTCACTGATTGTTATCATGGTGATTGAGTTTGCATCATTATAACAGAATATTCCAGTTTTGTGGTTGTCTTAGATTAGATATGAGTGCAGACTTTTTCTTTTTAATTAAGTGGATACAGAGACTGCTTTTTTCTTTCAAAAGACTTTTACATCTAATTTTAAAAATTCATTTGACAAAACTCCAAAAACTAGAACTAGAGAGGGTTACTGTCGGCATTCCAGATAACTCACCAAACAAATAACCACACTTCAAGCTGCTACTCGTATGACAGCTCTTAAATGAGCTTCACTGAAAGCCAGGACTGTGCTCTTTTAAAGTACTTTTTCGAGTAAAAAAATGATACTTGCTCACTGTAGAAAATTTAGAAAGCAAAACTCAGAAAAAATAGAGTCAGAAAAGAAAAATCAGAGGAAAGAATAAAAATCACTTACAATCTATTATTTATAGGTTATAGTTTCCTCCTTTATAAATATTTTTTTCTAATTGAGACTACTCGTTTCTTTAAAATTTGTATTCTGCTTTTTTTTCCCCTTAATACCACCTTTGCAATTAAAACTGTTCACAAATGTAACTTTTTAAGATTTATTTATTTATTTTTGGCTGTGCTGGGTCTTTGTTGCTACCTGCAGGCTTTCTCTAGTTGCAGGGGCTACTTTCTAGGGCGGTGTACAGGCTTCTCCTTGCAGTGGCTTCTCGTGTTGCAAAGCCTGGGCTCTAGACCCTTGTGGGCTTAATTGCTCAGTAGCATATGGGACCTTCCCGGACCAGAGATCAAATCCGTGTCCCCTTCATTGGCAGTCAGATTCTTAACCACTAGACCACTAGGGAAGGCCCACAGATGTGATCTTAGGACATTACACTCCACTATATGCATAGAGAAGGTTTGCTTCAGTGTTCTCTTATTCTTCCACTTTTAACTTTTTAAAGACCACTGAAGGGAGCATCTTGTGCACAAACTTCACTGCCTTTTAAGAACGGACTGGACAATGTCCTTGGTATACATTTCCAGGCATCACTAGCAGAATGAATAATTTCTTTGAATGTAGGCTTTTCTGCTTGGTGACAGAGAATGGGACTCTGGAGAAACAGTAAGCCTGAGGAGTCATAATGTTAAATAGTTTGTGGAAAATTCACATAAACTAGTTTGTAGTTTTGGGAGACTACTTTATGAGCAGATAGCTGTATTCCTTTCAGAAGTTCTGAAAAACCTTTTCTGATCAAAACCTTCCTGAAATGTCATTACGTCTTCACTTTGTTTTGAAGCAGGAAATAGGAGAGAGAGCCATTTCTAGGCTAAGATCCCAGAACATTGTTTGATTACCGTTTTTAATAGCATGCTTTGCCTTTATTATCATGGTTACTGCTATTGCCACTATCATCATCATCCTCTTCATCGTCATTTCCGGTGGTACCCTTCCTAACCCATCTGGGAATTCCTAGAAAGCAGACACGGGGCCTCAGTAATCTTTGGATCTCACAGGGCCGTACACCTATGTCTCACAGGACATAGGGGCTTTAAAACAGAATTCACCAGTATTTGTTTTAGCTTAAATAAATTTCTGAGTTTTTCTCTTGAAAGTAAGTTTTGTTCGAAGAAACTAAACAGCAGACTGTTAGGCTCCCGGAAGGTGGTGGATAACATTTCCTGCATTCAGAATTTGTTCTGTTCCAGGCCAGCCCTCTGCCCCATTTTGACACTCCCAGGACCTCTTAATAGGCAGAATTTCTCTTACTCATACAGCAGACACCTCTTGTGCCTTTACCATATGCCAGGGATCCAGTTTGATTCCAAGAGTATAAAGATCTTTAAGACAAATTTCTGTCTTCAAGAAGCTCATGATCTAAAGCAGCAGTTAAATGAAGTGAGCTATATGTTAAAGGAATGTTAAAATGATCAATGATATTTTGATCAAACAGAATACTTACCTAGAATCTCTACCTTTTAAAACGTTGTTGTTGTTCAGTCGCTAAGTCATGTCTGACTCTTTGTGACCCCGTGGACTGCAGCACACCAGGTTTCCTTGTCCTTCACTATCTCCTGGAGTTTGCTCAGATTCATGTCCATTGAGTCGGTGATGCCATCTAACCATCTCATCCTCTGCCACCCTCTTCTTTTGCCGTCAGTCTTTCCCAGCATCAGGATCTTTTCCAATGAGTCGACTCTTCACATCAGGTAGCCAAAGGGTTGGAGCTTCAGCTTCAGCATCAGTCCTTCAAATGAATATTCAGGGTTGATTTCCTTTAGGACTGACTGGTTGGATGTCCTTGCAGTCAAAGGGACTCTCAAGAGTTTCTCCATCACCACAGTTCAAATGCATCACTTCTTTGGCGCTCAACCTTCTCTATGGTCCAACTCTCACATCCATACATGACTACTGGAAAAACCATTGCTTTGACTGTACAGACCTTTGTTGGCTTTTATCCGTCACTCATAAGTCCCCCAATAATAAGGACAACAGAGCTTTTGATGCCAGCTCATCTCTAAGAGAACCACACTCTCTGATGCATAATTCACTACAACAGTTTCCAGATAACTTGCAAGCCCCTGTGTGTCAAGTACTTCCCCCAAACCCTTGGTTGTTTTCATGTGGGGCTTTAAACACACCCAAATGTCTCTATAGTTCCACTAAGTCAGAAGTGGTTTTCATTGATTCAACAAGTGTTTATTAAGCACTTACAATGTACTCTGAGGATAGAAGACATTGTCATACCCTCTCAGAACTCACACTCCAGTGGTGAAGATAGATAAGAACGGTTGTGAGAGAAGCAGAGTATGCTGTGGGAAGGCTTCCAGAATACACAGGACCCAGACCTCCCTAGGATGAGAGTTGGAGGTGGGATCACTTTGAGGATGCCAAGGCCATGAACTAGGAAGACAGTGGGAAACAGGAGTAAGGATACTATTATTGACAGAAGGAGCAGGAACCACAGTATAGTTATAATAATGGCAAGAAAATACTTTCAAATGAGTGTGTTTGACATAAAGTGTTAAAGTTTATAGAATCTTAAATAAGATGAGCATGGTGTAATGGAAAGAATTGTGGGTTTTGTAATCAAGCTCTGTCACAAAATATTCCAAATTAGGTGAGTCATTTTATCATGAAATATTGATAATGATAACTATGGGAAAGTATTATCATGATAATTAAATTACAGATATTATCACATAAGTATATATGATATCTAGACTTTAGAGTTAGTAATAGTGATGGTTTCAATGGTAAGATCAATAATACTACATGGGGTTAATTTACATTGACATTATCATATGTGTTTATTTGTCTAATGCTCACAACACATGCTAAAGAACTTTTAATGTTCTGAGTTCAAAGAAAACTTAGAAACAGTAGGTGACAGGCCCCCATCACACAGCCAATAAGCAGCAAGACCAGGAAGTGTGACTTCAGAGCCATTTCTTGACTGCTCTCCATAGGCTGCCCACAGTAGTCAATACGCTGCTGTTATTATCATTATCATTACTTTAAGTTTCAAGTTCTTGAGAACATAACAAAAATTCTATTAAACATCTTGGCTCAGATGATAAAGAATCTGCCAAGTTCAGGAGACTTGGGTTCGATCCCTGGGTCAGGGAGATCCCCTGGAGAAGGAAATGGCAACCCATTCCAGTAATTTTTTTTTTTCCCACAGTATTCTCTCTCTCTCTCTCTCTCTCTTTGTTTTTTTTCCTCTCCAGTATTCTTGCCTGGGAAATGTCATGAACAGAGGAGCCTGGCGGGCTATAATCCATGGAGTTGCAGAGTCAGACATGACTGACTGAGTGACTTAACACTTTCATAATCTATTATGCTTTCTTTCTTTTTTTTTTTTTTTTGAGCAAGAGCTTGCATTCCTATAATTTACTAACAGACCAGTTACAATTGCATTCAGCTTAAAATGACAGAGAACACCAAATGACAATAAGTTAAAAGGAGAGTTTATTTCTCAATCATATAAAAGAAATCCAGCAGTTGGCAGTGCAAGGTTTTCAGGGGAGCTTCACGAAGTTCTCAGGGGCTCGGTCTCCTTCTGCCCTTCACCTCTGCCATCCTTCACAGGTTGCTTCCATATCTCGATCCGCCATGGCTGCAAACTTCACATGTGCTTTCTACTAGCAAGAAGAAGGGGGAGATAAAGGGTGCATCCTTTCCTTTTAAGGACCCTTCCATAAGTCAGACCTGAAAATTGGCATGTATGCCATTGGCCAGAATTCATTCACATTTAACAAAACCTCTGCTATAAATTAAGAGTTTTATTATTAAGGAAGAACAACATGGATTTTGAAGGAAGCTGGAAGCTTCTGCCATGTTAGTAATAATAACATTATAGAATACATATTTTAATTTAGATTATCAAATTTTTTATGTGTAATATTAAAAATCAGCACACACACAAAAATACATCTAAAGTTCTAGTCAACAAAATTTTTATTAAAAACATTGTCCCGGGATCATAAAACTTTGGTATTTTTGCCTGGGCTTTGCACCTAACTTTTTGTCTTGGTCAAGTCACTTTCTTTTGCTGGGCCTCAGTTTGTATGTACAATAAGTAGGGTTAAACTTGGATATCTCTAAGATCTTTCCATCCCTACTTACTATTAGCAAATGTAATAGGTAAACCCCAAGGTCTTACCAGAATATTAAAGTGTTATAGAGCAAAAATCTTGCAATGAGCCACTTTTCTCAGAAATAGATACAGATTTATTACTGTATATTTATACTTTGGGGGCTTCCCTGCTGGCTCACATGGTAGAGAATCTGCCTGCAGTGCAGGAGACCCAGATTCAGTCCCTTGGTTGGGAAAATCCCCTAGAAAAGGAAATGGCAATCTACTCCAGTATTCTCGCCAGGAGAATTCCACGGACAGTGGAGCCTGGCAGACTGCAGTCCATGGGGTCACAAAGAGTTGACATGACTGAGTGAATAACACTTTCATTTTCATGTATACCTTGTCTTCACTCAGAAAAAAAAATAAAGATTTCTATTGTTCTTTATTTGCGCAAAAGCAATATGATGACAAAATAAGCAGAATAAACACTGAGAAAGAGATTAAGCTATCAATTTTTTTTTCTGAGTTTAAAGTGAAAGTGAAAGTCACTCAGTCGTGTCCAACTCTCTGCAACCCCATGAAACTATACAGTCCATGGAATTTTCCAGGCCAGAATACTAGAGTGGGTAGCCTTTCTCTTCTCCAGGGGATCTTTCTAACCCAGCAATCAAACCCATGTCTCACACATTGCAGGTGGATTCTTTGCCAGCTGAGCCACAAGAAAAGCCCAAGAATACTGGAGTGGGTAGACTATCCCTTCTCCAGCAGATCTTCCTGACCCAGGAATCGAACCAGGGTCTCCTACATTGCAGGAGAATGCTTTATCAACTGAGCTATCATGGAAGCCTTGCTGAACTTATTTAGAGAAAATCCAAAGTTTCAAGTAGAGACAAAAATTAGTAAATATTAGGAGGCTGGATGCAAGATAAATTACAAAAATAAATAGATATTACTTTTAGTCTATCAAAAAAGCTTTCAGAAATGAAAATTGAAAAAATATTCTATGTTTAATAACAACAAATACAAAATATTTAGGATTAAATTTTTTAAGAAAGGCAAATGCTTTTTGAATGTTAACTATCTGAAACAAATCTGTTATCAATAGATTTTTGAAGTTGCCTCTTCAGGGCTCAGAATTTCTTCTGTGAGAGTATGACAGTTAATCCCACTCAATAAACATTAATTGATTAATCTGGCTTAGCAGATCTTAATTGAGTGCTTATTATGTGCCAAGCCCTGTAATGGAAAATTTAGAAGTGGAAAAAGAAACCCCAACAACCTAGAGTCTTTCATGGAGCTTACAGTAAGGAAAATACATCAAACAAATGATTAAGAACTGATCAGGCGGTAGGTTTGGGGGAAGCAGAGATTATGCTCCTATGGGCATATAGAGCAAAGAAATTAACTTAATCTAAGGAATTTCAGTTCAGTTCGTCCCTCAGTCGTGCCCGACTCTTTGCGACCCCATGAATCGCAACACGCCAGGCCTCCCTGTCCATCACCAACTGCTGGAGTGCACTCAGACTCATGTCCATCAAGTCAGTGATGCCATCCAGCCATCTCATCCTCTGTCGTCCCCTTCTCCTCCTGCCCCCAATCCCTCCCAGCATCAGAGTCTTTTCCAATGAGTCAGCTTATCGCATGAGGTGGCCAAAGTACTGGAGTTTCAGCTTTAGCATCTTTCCTTCCAAAGAAATCCCAGGGCTGATCTCCTTCAGAATGAACTGGTTGGATCTCCTTGCAGTCCAAGGGACTCCCAAGAGTCTTCTCCCACACCACAGTTCAAAATCATCAATTCTTCAGTTCTCAGCTTTCTTCACTGTCCAACTCTCACATCCATACATGACCACAGGAAAAAACAGCCTTGACTAGACAGACCTTAGGCGGCAAAGTAATGTCTCTGCTTTTGAATATACTATCTAGTTTGGTCATAACTTTTCTTCCAAGGAGTAAGCATCTTTTAATTTCATGGCTGCAATCATCATCTGCAGTGATTTTAGAGCACCCAAGGTAAAGTCTGACACTTTTTCCACTGTTTCCCCATCTATTTCCCATGAAGTGATGGGACCGGATTACATGATCTTCATTTTCTGAATGTTGAGCTATAAGCCAACTTTTTTCACTCTCCCCTTTCACTTTCATCAAGAGGCTTTTTAGTTCCTCTTCACTTTCTGCCATAAGGGTGGTGTCATCTGCATATCTGAGGTGATTGGTATTTCTCCCAGCAATCTTGATTCCAGCTTGTGTTTCTTCCAGTCCAGTGTTTCTCATGATGTACTCTACATAGAAGTTAAATAAGCAGATTGACAATATACAGCCTTGACGTACTCCTTTTCCTATTTGGAACCAGTCTGTTGTTCCATGTCCAGTTCTAACTGTTGCTTCCTAAAATGCACACATATTTCTCAAGAGGCAGGTCAGGTGGTCTGGTATTCCCAACTCTTTCAGAATTTTTCAGTTTATTGTGATCCACACAGTCAGAGGCTTTGGCATAGTTAATAAAGCAGAAATAGATGTTTTTCTGGAACTCTCTTGCTTTTTCCATGATCCAGCGGATGTTGGCAATTTGATCTCTATTTCCTCTGCCTTTTCTAAAACCAGCTTGGACATCAGGAAGTTCACGGTTCACGTACTGCTGAAACCTGGCTTGGAGAATTTTGAGCATTACTTTACTAGCGTATGAGATGAGTGCAATTGTGCAGTAGCTTGAGCATTCTTTGGCATTGCCTTTCTTTTGAATTGGAATGAAAACTGACCTTTTCCAGTCCTGTGGCCACTGCTGAGTTTTCCAAATTTGCTGGCATATTGAGTGCAGCACTTTCACAGCATCATCTTTCAGGATTTGAAACAGCTCAATTGGAATTCCATCACCTCCACTAGCTTTGTTCATAGTGATGCTTTCTAAGGCCCACTTGACTTCCCATTCCAGGATGTCTGGCTCTAGGTGAGTGATCACACCATCGTGGTTATCTTGGTCGTGAAGATCTTTTTTGTACAGTTCTTCCATGTATTCTTGCCACCTCTTCTTAATATCTCCTGCTTCTGGTAGGTCCAGACCATTTCTGTCCTTTATCGAGCCCATCCTGTTCTGTTGTTTTCCTTTGTTTCTTTGCATTGATCACTGAAGAAGGCTTTCTTATCTCTTCTTGCTCTTCTTTGGAACTCTGCATTCAGATGCTTATATCTTTCCTTTTCTCCTTTGCTTTTCACCTCTCTTCTTTTCACAGCTATTTGTAAGGCCTCCCCAGACAGCCATTTTGCTTTTTTTGCATTTCTTTTCCATAGGGATGGTCTTGATCCTTGTCTCCTGTACAATGTCACGAACCTCAGTCCATGGTTCATCAGGCACTCTGTCTATCAGATCTAGGTCCTTAAATCTATTTCTCTCTTCCACTGTATAATCATAAGGGATTTGATTTAGGTCATACCTGAATGGTCTAGCAGTTTTCCCTACTTTCTTCAATTTGAGTCTGAATTTGGTAATAAGGAATTCATGATCTGAGCCACAGTCAGCTCCTGGTCTTGTTTTTGCTGACGGTATAGAACTTCTCCATTTTTGGCTGCAAAGAATATAATCAATCTGATTTTGGTGTTGACCATCTGGTGATGTCTATGTGTAGAGTCTTCTCTTGTGTTGTTGGAAAAGGGTGTTTGCCATGACCAGTGCATTTTCTTGGCAAAACTGTATTAGTCTTTGCCCTGCTTCTTTTCACATTCCAAGGCCAAATTTGCCTATTACTCCAGGTGTTTCTTGACTTCCTACTTTAGCATTCCAGTCCCCTATAATGAAAAGGACATCTGTTTTGGGTGTTCGTTCTAAAAGGTCTTGTAGGTCTTCATAAAACCATTCAACTTCAGCTTCTTCAGCGTTACTGGTTGGGGCATCGACTTGGATAACTGTGATACTGAGTGGTTTGCCTTGGAGATGAACAGAGATCATTCTGTCGTTTTCGAGATTGCATCTAAGTACTGCATATTGGACTCTTTTGTTGACCATGATGGCTATTCCATTTCTTCTGAGGGATTCCTGCCTGCAGTAGTAGATATAATGGTCATCTGAATTAAATTCACCCATTCCAGTCCATTTTAGTTTGCTGATTCCTAGACTGTTGATGTTCACTCTTGCCATCTCTTGTTTGACGGCTTCCAATTTGCCTTGATTCATGGACCTGACATTCCAGGTTCCTATGCAATATTGCTCTTTACAGCATCGGACCTTGCTTCTATCACCAATCACATCCACAGCTGGGTATTGTTTTTGCTTTGGCTCCAACCCTTCATTCTTTCTAGAGTTATTTCTTCACTGATCTCCAGTAGCATATTGTGCACCTACTGACTTGGGGAGTTCCCCTTTCAGTATCCTATCATTTTGCCTTTTCATGCTGTTCATGGGGTTCTCAAGGCAAGAATACTGAAGTGGTTTGCCATTCCCTTCTCCAGTGGACCACATTCTGTCAGATCTCTTCACCATGACCTGCCCGTCTTGGGTTGCCCGGCAGGCATGGCTTGGTTTCATTGAGTTAGACAAGGCTATGGTCCTAGTGTGATCAGATTGACTAGTTTTCTGTGAGTGTGGTTTCAGTGTGTCTGCCCTCTGATGCCCTCTTGCAACACCTACCATCTTACTTGGGTTTCTCTTACCTTGGGCATGGGGTATCTCTTCACAGCTGCTCCAGCAAAGCACAGCCGCTGCTCCTTACCTTGGACGAGGGGTATCTCCTTACCGCTGCCCTTCCTGACCAGAGGGCAGAGACAAAGTAAGATTTATGCTGCAAACTATAGTAAGAGTAGGGGCTTCCCAGGTGGCTCAGTGATAAAGAACCCACCTACCAGTGTAGGAGATGCAGGTTCCATCCCTGGGTGGGGAAGATACTCTGGTTAAGGAAGTAGCAACCCAGTGCAGGATTCTTGCCTGGAGAATCCCCTAGACAAAGGAGCCTGGCAGGCTACAGTCCATGGGGTTGCAAAGATTCCAACGTGACTTAGCAACCAAACAACAACAATGAAGAGTGGGAGTCAGGCAGGTGAAGGAGGCACAGAAAGAGTGCTCCCAACACAGATACTAGCAAGTGCAAAGAGCTGGATTCGAAAGTGAACCTGGTGGGAAACAGCAACTCCAAGGAGTGGCAAACAGCCAGATTTTGTTTGTGATGGATCTTATGAGGACTGTTCAGAGGTTTTTTTGTTTTTGTTTTTAACTTGGTCCTAAGAGGAATAGTGAAGAACAGGGAATCCTGATGTGCTGCAGTCCATGGAGTTACAGAGTCAGGCATGGAGATGACTAGGCAACAGAGCAACAACAACAAAAGAAAATGAAAACCATGGAAGGTTTTTAAAAGGAAGTGCCTTGATTAGACTTGCATTTGCAAAAGATCCTTCTGGAGAATGAATTAGGGAGGGGCTAAATGTAAACAATCCAATTTGGAGACAATTATAATTGTCCACATGAGAAGTGATATTGGCTTGGGCTGAAATAGTGCAGTGCAGATTCAGAGACTTGTACAAACTTGGGAAATATTTAGGAGGTAGGCATAGGAGCATGACTGTATTTGTGAAGAGAGAGGATGATATTGTGTTCATGGAAGACTGGGTTGATGGTATGATTCATCAGATAGGGAATGAATGTTGAATATCTATTCTTTTTGTAACTCTTAACTATACAGCCCAGAAGTTAATAGAGAAAATGGCACTCTTTTTATGTTGCTCTAAAAGGTATTTGTTGTTGTCTAGTCACCAAGTCGTATCTGATTCCTTGCAACCCCATGGACTGTAGCCTGCCAAACTCCCTCTCTCCATGGGATTTTCCAGGCAAGAATACAGGAGTGGGTTGCCATTTCCTTCTCCGGGGGAACTTCCAGACTCAGGGATTGAACCCACATCTCCTGTTTGGCAGGCAGATTCTTTACCACTGAGTCACCTGGGAAGCTCCAAAGATGGCTTGTTGTTTTTGCTAAGTTATGTTCAACTCTTTATGACCCAATAGACTGTAGCTTGCCAGGCCCAGGCAGGAATGCTGGAGTGGGTTGCCATTACTCATCAAAATAAAAATGTAACTCACACCAAACCTTCTAATCCAGCCAGCAGGGTCTTCAGTACCCTACCCTTCAGAATTAATATTATTTTCTATTGAGGATAAATTCAAACTTATTGAGGTTTTCATCAGGTCTACAGTTTGTCAAGCATTCCTAATTTTTTCCAGTACTACTTTACACTCCTAGGACTTCTTTGTAATGCTAGCACTTTTTCAAGTCTCAAAGTTAATCACTGTGATTTCATTATTAGTCAGTTGAAAGAACACAGAGTGATACATAGCTACTATAGAATTCAGTAATGCTTAAAATTCATGTATTATTAATAGCAGTAGCATTGACATATATTTGTAAATAATGCAATGATATATGAAAGACACACTATGCCATTTCCAAGGCTTAGTTTTCACATATGTTCACAGACCCTTTAGTGAATTTAGTGATTTAGTGGATTTCTCCACTTGCACAATTCACCCAGCAGTCCACAGACCAAAATGTATCTTTCAGATGATTTTAAAAAGTTTTTGTTTTATATAAAAGGATGTTGCTGTTAACATGAAAGAATCAATTTTTGCTCCCTCATGGTGGCATTTAGACCGGGCCATGAGATTACATAAGCGGGTATTCTCTCAGCTGCAGCATAAATTTAGAACCTAGAAGCTCTCTCTAGTCAGGGCATACATTGCATTAAAGCAGTGTTATCTGTCTCTGAACATAGAATTTATACAAAGAATGCTTATTTTAAGAATAAGCGTCAGAACTAGACCTACGGAGCCATCAGGAACCAGCAGAACTCTGAGGACTTGCTGTTATCTCCTTTTCTTGGTCTTGTGGAATCCAAGATGTTCTTCTCTCTATACATAGCATCTCAGCTACTCTCTCTGCAGCTTAGCTTTGTAATCACTATTGACAAAGGATCCAGTACCATCTGCTTTCATTCCAAATCCCTGAAAGTGTAAGTCTGATGACTTTTATCTCTATTTGCACAGCCCTTCCCATCATCCAGCTTCATTGATTGACCTGGGCTGTGCCAGCTTTGATTGGATTTTTAGGTCAACTCTGCCTAAAAACACCTTAACAATACTTCCCTGAATATGAAATCAGATAAGAACATCTCAGCTAAAAGAAAAGATGGGACATATTAATAGTAACATGTCCAGTATATCTAGTGAGGAATAACCAAGAAGGGGAAGATGCAGAAGGATGGGAACTATTTCATGACAAAAATAATTCAAGCACTTCCCATGCTTCCATAACAGAACATATTATCTTCAGAACAAAACCAGAGGGTTTATACAATTCTGTATTTAACTGAAGAGGACAGTGGAGCTTCGAGGGAAAGAACAATGTGCTTGGTCATCCAGCAGACCCAGGCCTTTTTGACTCCAGAACTTGAACTTTTTGCTGACCCCTTCTAACCTGGAGTGTTTAGCTGTCCCTGGCATCAGTCAGTATTATATGTTTAATTCTGGGGAGAACACTTGTTAATCAGTCAGCTTGTTTAAATTTAGGTCAGTCAAGACAACTCTAAAGACATTAAGCAAATATATAGTTGCTAAACATTTGAGAATTGCCTGTGTGCTATCTAAATGTGTAAGTCCTTTAAGAGTAATGTTCAGTTTCATTATAAAGATAATATTTGACAATGATAAGAATATGAAAAATTCTAAAATGGAAAGAAATTTAAATCATCATCTTAATATTCAAAGTTAATTATTGTGATTATTCGATATTTTCTTTTTGATCTTTTTTCTATATGCTTACTTCTTTACATAGTTGTGATATAAAGAAAATTTACCCTCTTATAAGTATTTCTTGGAGAAGGCAGTGGCACCCCCTCCAGTACTCTTGCCTGGAAAATCCCATGGGCGGAGGAGCCTGGTAGGCTGCAGTCCATGGGGTCACTAGGAGTCAGACACGACTGAGCGACTTCACTTTCACTCTTCACTTTCATGCATTGGAGAGGGAAACGGAGCCTGGTGGGCTGGCGTCTATGGGGTCACAAGGAGTCGGACATGACTGAAGCGACTTAGCAGGTAGCAAGTATTCCTTTTTAAAACAAATTCTTCTCATGATAGCATGTTTTTTTCAAGAGTCATGCTCTTCTCTATTTTCTTTTATCTAGTCTTCTTCCATACTTCAGTGATTTCAGTTAGGTTTAGGAAATGTATCAAATACAGTGAAATAAAACAGTAAAAAAAAAAAAAGTTAATTAGAAAAGAGGTTTCAAACAAGGAAAACAAGGAAGTTTTTCTGTGTGGCCTGGCAAGCTCCTCTCTACCTTCCTTGAGTCCTCTGACCCAAAATATGCTTCTAGAGCCTATAAGCTGAAAGAAACTGTGCCTAAATAGTTGGCCAAGGATTATGTTCCATTTTGGCAATGAAACACATATTTATCATTAAGTGGACTTGATTACACCATTCCATGAGACTATTCAGAGTGACCTTTACAAAATTATCCCAATACTCATGCTTACAGTTCTGGGAAAACAACAACAGCAACTACAAGCAATTACATACTCATTTAATGTGTTTAGTACAATGGCAGGAAACCAGATGGACTCAAAGAGTTGCTATCATTCCAACTTTATTGATTCAGCACCTCAAAAGGTCAGAATGTCTCAGAATGTCTTGCCAATGTTTCATCAAACTGTTGTATCTAATATCTCCATTCACAGATGAAAGTTGGGCTTCCCAGGTGGCGCTAGTAGCAAAGAACCCTTCTGCCAGTGAAGGAGACACAAGATACATGGGTTCAGTCCCTCAGTCAGAAAGATCTCCTGGAGGACAGCATGTAACCCACTCCAGTATTCTTGCCTGAAGAACCCCATGGACAGAGGAGCCTGTGGGCTGTAGTCCATAGGGTTGCAAAGAGTCGGACACAGCTGAAACAACTTAGCACACATGCACAGATGAAAACTGAAATTTTATAAAATCATTTTAAAAGCACTCACTGAATGCCCATGTGATAAGGGTATTTGATGAACGAAATTGGGTGTCCATCTTCAAAGCATCCCAAGGGTCTAGTCAAGTCAGACTAGGAGACAAGTACTTGTAATGCACAAAAGCTGCCTAGAAAGTGTTAACTATAGATGCAACTGTAGCTCCAACAAAACAGTCAGGAAACCATGGAAATTAACTTGATTTCCATTTTGCTTTGTGCTACCAATTTGCATACCACAAAAATGAAACCACTTGAGAATTACCAATGGAGAATAAGAGAAATGTCTTTTTTCCCTAGACTTAAAATGGACATGCTTTAAAGTATTCACTAAAATTCTTAGAGTCTGGCACAATTTTCTCCTCTTTATTCTGCCACATATTTTCTTTGAAATAAATGTGATTACTCTGTATAAGAGCTGAAAGAAAACATCATTATTCAAAATTATAATAGCACCCAAGCCATTTGATTAGTTAATTTTCCACAATGAAATGTACCTAAGAAAAAGTCAGTTGGGATTTCAGAGAAATCTGAATTATAGAATAAAGAAAAATAAATTATTTTTCTGTTGTGAAAAATTTCAAACATCCAGAAAAATTTAGCAAATAGTATGACAAATATCCATTGACCTACTACCTAGAATTCAGAAATACTATTGCCATCTCATGTTTTGAGATTATCATCATTTTCCTTCTCAATCCCACTCACCTCCCTTCTTTCTCAGAAAAATCATTCTGTCATTTGCTATGCATTTTCTTCTTGAATACCTTTATTCTTTTGACCAATTACATATATCTCTATAGTATCCATTTGGCTCTTTGATGTTTAAGTAGATGACATCATAATGCATGTGTCATTCTCCAACTCCTCTCAAAAAGATTTTTAGATCACCGTTTTTATTCATATAATATCTTCATTCTTTTTGACTGTTTTATAGTGTTTCATCATATGACTGTACTTCAAATTAATTTCTCATTTTCTATTTCCCTGGTGGCTCAGTGGTAAAGAATCTCCTGGCAATGCAGGAGACATATGTTCAATTCTTGGGTCAGGAAGATCCCCTGGAGAAGGAAATGGTTATCCTCTCCAGTATTCTTGCCTGGAGAATCCCCATGGACAGAGGAGCCTATGAGTTACAGTCCATGAGGTCACAAAAGAGTCAAACATGACTCAGAAACTAAACAACAACAAATCTGATGAGCATATGTTATTGTCACACTTTTTTTTTTTTTTTTTACTTTGGTAGTACAAATTTGTAGTGTACATCTTTTCACACGTCCCCTTGTGTATTTGTGTGAGTTTCTCTAAGGTTTGTATGTCTAAATGGAATTGGTGCATCCATGATAAGTTGCTTCAATTGTGTCTGACTCTGTGACCCCCTGGACTGTAGCCCGAAAATCTCCTCTGTCCATAGGATTCTCCAGGCAAGGATACTGGGGTGTCTGTCCTCCTCTAGGTGTCTTTCCATGCCCTCTTCCAGGGTATCTTCCTGACCCAGGGATTGAACCCACATCTCTTATGTCTCCTTCATTGACAGGTGGGTTCTTTATCACTAGCCCCATATGAAAGTGAAAGTAGCTCAGTCATGACCAACTCTTTGAGACTCCCGTGGACTATACAGTCCGTGAAATTCTCTAGGCCAGAATACTAGAGTGGGAAGCCGTTCCTTTCCCAGGGGATCTTCCCAACTTAGGGATCAAACCCAGGTCTCCCACATTGCAGGTGGATTCTTTACTGGCTGAGCCACCAGGGAAGCCCAAGAATACCAGAGTGGGTAGCCTATCCCTTCTCCAGGGGATCTTCCCAACCCAGGAATCGAACCAGGGTCTCCTGCATTGCAGGCGGATTCTTTACCAACTGAGCTATGAGGGAAGCCCAGAGCCATATATATATAAATTAGCTATTAGCATTTTGTCTGGCATATTTTCAGTTTCTAATAATTGTCTTTCATTTAATTTTATATTAAAGTATTTATTTTAAATGGTAATGATGTGTTAAAAGAGGTACATAGTGTGGTTCTGACTTCCTTTTTGCACCAAATGGCTATCAAGTGATGACTTTAGCGTCCCTTACAAAATTATATTTTCTTTACCCCTTGCTCTGAAAAGCTCCCTTGATCATACATTAAGTAATGATGTATAGCCAGATCTATTTCTAGACTCCCCGCTCTGTTATGCTGATTTATAAGTCTATTTTTGTACCAGTAAATTCTTCACTTATATGAGGAGAGCTCAAATTTCCTCTCTAGAGCCTTTGCTTCTCCAGCCTAAACATTCCCACTTCCTTCAATTGCTGCCGTTGCATTTAGCAACCAACCCCTCCCCCAACCGCATGAGGGCCAAAGCCCAGCAACTGGGAGGTAACTGACTAGGACTACCAGTACCTTTAAGTTGACTCATTTAGGTAAAGAAGTGCATAGATGAGGGCAGCACCCAGGCAAGAAAGGACAATAATGAACCCTTACATTAAAATAACAGCTTTTTCCCTGGCAAGCACTTTCTTGTGTCTCGTCTCCTTTAATAAGCAGAATAGCTAACAGAGGGTAAGAGCCTTCTAGGGTTCAAATCCCACCGTTTTCTTGTAGTGCGACTTTGGACAAGTTTGTTAAATTCTCTAAGCCTTCTTTTCCTTGACTCTAAAATGAAGATATACATGGCATCTACTTTAAATTATTGTAAAGATGAAGTGCATAATCCATGAATGAACACATGGTAAGTGCTTGCTAATATAAGCCAGGATTGTTACTGCTAAAATATCAGTGAAATAGATTTATTATTTCTTTTAGTTTTTCTTGTTGTTGTTTAGTTGCTAAGTTGTGTCCGAGTGTTTGCAACCCCATGGACTGTAGCCGGCCAGGCTCCTCTGTCCATGGAATTTTCCAGGCAAGAATACTGGAGTGGGTGGCCATTTCCTTCTCCAGGGGATCTTTGACCCAGGGATCAAACCCATGTCTCCTGCATCAGCAAGACAGATTCTTTACCACTGAGCCATTTAGCATTTTGAGATAATTATTGATGTATATTTAATTTAAAGTTGGATGAATGGGATAAGAAAGATTAAATAACTTTCCTAAAGGCACCAACTAATAGAAGTGCTGGAGGTGGAGATCTTACCTCATGTGTCTAACTCCAAGGTCTGGGCTGTTTCTCGTAGATAACACTACTGCACGGCATGATGTTAGATACTTAGAACTGGTTCTTTGGGTTTGGTGATGGTTACATAAGTGAAGCTGCAAATTCTTAGGTAAATATAAGGTTCAAATATATGATTATCTTGAGATTTCCTTTTGGTTTCAACATGAAAAGCCATCAGATTAACAGGAAGCAGATATACAACCTAGTCTTTTCAAACTAAGTGTTACTCTACCTTGGAAAAGGCAATGGCACCCCACTCCAGTACTCTTGCCTGGAAAATCCCATGGACAGAGGAGCCTGGTAGGCTGCAGTCCATGGGATAGTGAAGAGTCGGACACGACTGAAGCTACTTCACTTTCACTTTTCATTGTCATGCTTGGAGAAGGAAATGGCAACCCACTCCAGTGTTCCTGCCTGGAGAATCCCAGGGACAGCAGAGCCTGGTGGGCTGCCGTCTATGGGGTCGCACAGAGTCGGACACAACTGAAGTGACTTAGCAGCAGCAGCAGCAGCATTACTCCACCTGCAGGTCCAAGCAGCAGTGACATAGGTCCAGAAGCATTTGTCATCCCCACAGGGTGCCAGGGGAAGCAGCATTTCCACTCCTTCACCACATGTTACCTGTGCTCTCAGAAGGCCCAGGGCCGGGAGGGAGGCGGGGAGAAAGGGCCATGTTAGCAGCCTGTGCACGCAACTGCCAAGTCAAACAGCACCAGAAGGTCTAATTTTAGCCCTCTCAGCCTTGGCATTGTCCCTTTTAGCCATGATATTTTTCCTGCACCGCAAAAAGTGCTTTGTTCCGGCCTTACTGGGTGCTTCACAAAGACCCAGCAAGGACAGGGTGAGCATAATTCAGAGCTGGAAATACATCAAAGATAGGAACTTTGATGGGATGGTCAGCTCTCTGCCGGCAATTTTGGGTAAATATGCTCTTTCCATTCCCCTTCCAAAACCCCAAGGCAGGTGGTATGTTTGCCTCCTCCTCTCAAGCTCCTTTGTGAAGCTTCTGATGGCTGCTCATCCGCAGGTGTCTTTGCTCCTTCTTGCTGGGACTTGCAAGTCACTCTCTCTCTTCATTCCTGCCTAATAAAGCCCACCCCTTTCCACATGTCTGGGTCTTATTTTCTCTCCTGAGGTTTCCCTGAAAGTGCCTACACTGAGAGCTAGAAACACTTGCCCATTTCGCACACTGCCTCTGGTTTGTCCCAGTGAATTAGGTGAATTCTTCCATAGAACTTTTGGAGATGAGAAAATGGAAGTTCGAAGAGGAAGCCAACTTACAGAAAAGCATGGGCAGAGTTGGGACTGAAAACCCAGCTCTCGTGTTTTAAGAAAAGGCATGGTCACATTAACCTATCAAAGCACAGAAAACCCATACAGGTCTTTGAGGAGGCCCTGGGAAACTTCTCCTGAGGATGTCAGTGGGTTTCACGGCCAAAAGTTCCAGACTGAGAACCCTGGGTGGTGGTCTTTTGTTGTCGTTTAGTCGCTCAGTCGTGTCTTTGTGGCTCCATAAACTGTAGCCCGCCAGGCTGTCTCCTCTGTCCATGGAATTCTCCAGACAAAAGTACTAGACTGGGTTGCTGTTTCCTTCTCTCGGGGATCTTCTGACCCAGGGATTGAATCCACGTCTCGTGAATTTGCAGGGGGTCCTTTACCCCTGAGTCACCAGGGAAGCCCCACGGTGGTCTTCACCTTCAGGCAAGTCACCATTTCCTTATTTCTTAGAAAGATGGCAGGGAAGCTTCATCCCAGACACATCCAGAGATACCATGATTTCCAAAACCTTTGTAAGGGAGGAAAAATAATTCTCTTTCTGCCTTATGGGTCCTTGGTTAAGATAGATGAACTGGAGAAAACAGAAGTTTAATAACATGTATAACTCCTTATACAAGCAAAATAGACAAAAAACGGAGGAACTCTCTGAAATGGTCCAAACCATCCCCTTAAATACCATCTCCAGCTAAGGATAAAGAAGATACTGGTGGGAAGGAAAGCCAGATGTGGGACACTGTGGCGGGGGGTTGGAGGGTGCCCGCAAAGCTTAGTAAACAGGGTATGGTGATGCAGATTTAAGTCAGTTGCCTTCTCCACTGATAAGAGTTCCTGGAGATTTAGTCATTGTCCTCTTCTGCTTAGAGAGGGAGACACCTTACAAATGGAGATATCCTCATAAATGTAAATGTCTGTTTCAGAAGAGTAACTTCTACTGGGTTTTCAGAGATTCTCCTATGTCTGGTGTTTATTAAAAGTAATCAGCCTAAAATAATCCTTATGCCAAAGAGGCGTGTTTTGAGGTGACAAATTCTATTCCCCTTCACCTCAGAGACTCTGACACACAGGGTTCCCCTCCCAACCTGTCTCCCCATCACTGCCTCTCCAGGGTGAATGCGGGCGAGGAGGCAGCAGACTCGGGGGTTCTTCTGCGCTTCTCTTCCATGTTCATCCCTTCACCCAGAGCTAACCCTGGCTTCAGAGCTAAAGGTTTGTGGTCTCACCGCACCTGGGCTTCCTCAAGAGGAAAGTGATGATCATGTTCTCCTTAGCATCCATCCAGTTCAGACTCAACCCTGAAATATTGCTGTGAATTAATTGTTTGGGAAAAAAAAAGTGGTTTTAACTGAAAGCACCATAAAAGTTCTCTTTCCACAGTTCCTGAGACTGATTGTTTTGTTAACGAAAGATATTTCATTTGTTAGTTGAAATTATTTATGTACTTTCTCTCTGATTATAAATATTATATGCACACATTATAAAAATTCCAGAATGATTCTGAGCAGTGAAATATTACCATTATCCTGCCAGCAGTAATAATAACCACGGTTAATACCTCACATAAATTATGTGCTGCCCTCACTTTCAGTGCTCAGCATCTTGAGGCTGAGCACATACAGAGTAAAAGCAAGACAATGCGACATACACTGCTTTATGACTTGTGTTTTCTACCTAACAGTTTATGGCAATGTCTTCTCTTTTTTTTTCTTTTTTTGGGGATCTCAAGAGCACACTTATGATACTCGTATTCCTCTGTTCATGGCTTGCAGTCATCGTTATCTGTATTATAAAGTCCTTCTGGTGTTTTATTACATATTTTTATCTTCTGCACTCACTTGCATTCTTCTCCTCCATTCTATCTTATTTAATACATTTCTCAGTGAGTTTTTATCCTTTGATATATGCAGTTTTATATATTTGTGTGTTTTAATTTAAATAAATGACATTGACGCAGTACTAATTCATCCCAATCAACATAGATCTACGTTAAATGGCTTTGTTATTTCCACTGTATACTTTTACAAAAATCTATTTAGCCAGCTGGGTTTTTTTGTTTTGATGGATAGTTAGGTTATTTTTTTAAATTTTTATTTTATTATTATTTTTTTACTTTACAATATTGTATTGGTTTTGCCATACATCAACATGAATCCACAATGGGTGTACATGTGTTCTCAATCCTGTACCCCCCTCCCACCTCCTTCCCCACACCATCCCTCTGGGTCATCCCAGTGTACCAGCCCCAAGCATCCTGTATCCTGCATCGAACCTAGACTGGCAATTTGTTTCTTATATGATATTATACATGTTTCAATGCCATTCTCCCAAATCATCCCACCCTCTCCCTCTCCCACAGAGTCCAAAAGACTGTTCGATACATCTGTGTCTCTTTTGCTGTCTTGCATACAGGGTTATCTTTACCATCTTTCCAAATTCCATATATATGCGTTAGTATACTGTATTGGTGTTTTTCTTTCTGGCTTACTTCATTCTGTATAGTTGGCTCCAGTTTCATAAGGTTTTTCTAAAATTGTTTTAAACAGTGATGGGGTAAACATTCTTTTGTATATGTCTCTGCAGAATTGTGACTATTTCCTTGCAATAATTTTGTGGGACCACTTTGTGAAAAATCCTTCATTCAGTTTTTTCATTTTTCATCTCCTAAAGTAGTTTTGTTACTGATTCCTAGAAGTCCCCCTCCCCCATCTTCTTTCACTCTCTCTTTCTGTCTCTTTCTCCCAAAACTGTGCTGGTCTCTCTCTAATGGCACTAAGCACAGTCATCTTTGACCTGTTTCTTGCTTATCATTCAGCTGATAAGCTCTAGCTCTTTGTCGACAGAGATCACATCCTAATTAATTGATCTGACAACATTTTCTGGGCACCTGTTCAGAGCTAGGCTCTGAACTGGATGCCAAGGGGAACATGACCGTCTACTCTCCCCTTGAGGAAGCCCAGGTCTGATGAGACAGCAGACATGCCTTATGGTGACCACGTCATGGCAGGTGGGGCGGCAACAGCAGTGTGCACAAGAGTCAAGGTGAGAAAGAGGAAACTAGACAACAAAGTCACTGATGAAGATCCCCATCTGTGTCTGGAGTAGACATTGGATTAACTGGCAGACCAAAGTGGACCTGATGGGACTGCCCTCAAAGCAAAAGAAACAGCTAATGAACAGCCAGAGATGTTCAAGATGGTAAAGAAAGTTGGAGCCCAGGGTGGGAGGTGGACAGAAAGGTTCCTGGGTGGGGGCCAGAGTAGGTCCAGGTGAGGATTGATTCAGAGTAAGGACAATGGGAGGCCACTGTGAGGTGAGGCAGGGCAGTGATGTGATTGGAGTTCATGTTTTAGAGAAAAGGTCACTTTGGCTGTAGTGTGGAAGATGGATTTCAGGAGAGCAACACAGATCGATTTCAGTAGAGGCTGTTGTAATAATCAAAGTGAGAGATGATCCTGTCCTGAACTAAAGGAGAGGCAACAGAGAGAAGCAGATGGAACTTAAGAGACAGTTAGGAAGCAGCATCTACACACTATTTAACTGGATGATGGACTAGACATAGCATTATGAAGAAGAGGACAGAGCCCTGGGTAACCCCGGGCTATGTAAGAGACCCTGGGCAGGCGGTGAGGCCATTTACCCAGTGAGGAGCACAGGGTAAATTTTTTAATTTCATGGCTGCAGTCACCATCTGCAGGGATTTTAGAACCCCCAAATAAAGTCAGCCACTGTTTCCACTGTTTCCCCATCTATTTGCCATGAAGTGATGGGACCAGATGCCATGATCTTGGTTTTCTGAATGTTGAGCTTTAAGCCAACTTTTTCACTCTCCTCTTTCACTTTCATCAAGAGGCTCTTTAGTTCTTCTTCCCTTTCTGCCATAAGGGTGCTGTCATCTGCATATCTGAGGTTATTGATATTTCTCCCAGCAATCTTGATTCCAGCTTGTGCTTCCCCCAGCCCAGCATTTCTTGTGATGTACTCTGCATATAAGTTAAATAAGCAGGGTGGCAATATACAGCCTTGACGTACTCTGTTTCCTATTTGGAACCAGTCTGTTTTTCCATGTCCAGTTCTAACTGTTGTTTCTTTACCTGCATACAGGTCTCTCAAGAGGCAGGTCAGATGGTCTGGTATTCCCATCTTCTTCAGAATTTTCCAGTTTATTGTGGTCCACACACTCAAAAACTTTGGCATAGTCAATAAAGCAGAAATAGATGTTTTTCTGGAACTCTTGATTTTTCGATGATCCAGCAGATGCTGGCAATTTGATCTCTGGTTCTTCTGCCTTTTCTGAAACCAGCTTGAATATGTTTACCTTTCTAATATGTGTTAATATTGAATAAAACTTAGTTAAATGAACAAATTAAATTTTAGTATCATATATCCTTCAAATGTAGAATAGGAGATGGCAAGCCACTCCAGTATTCTTGCCTGGAAAATTCCATGGACAGAGGAGCCTGGAGGGCTATAGTCTGCTGCTGCTGCTGCTAAGTCGCTTCAGTCGTGTCTGACTCTGTGAGACCCCATAGACGGCAGCCCAGCAGGCTCCCTGGGATTCTCCAGGCAAGAACACTGGAGTGGGTTGCCATTTCCTTCTCCAATGCATGAAAGTGAAAAGTGAAAGTGAAGTCGCTCAGTCGTGTCCAACTCTTCATGACCCCATGGACTACAGCCTACCAGGCTCCTCCGTCCATGGGATTTTCCAGGCAAGAGTACTGGAGTGGGGTGCCGTTGCCTTCTCCGGGAGGGCTATATTCTATAAGGTCACAAATAGTCAACCACAACTGATCACATCCTTCAAATGGACTTCCAGGTGGCACTAGTGACAAAGAAGCCGCCTGCCAATATAGGAAAAATAACAGACGTGGATTTGATCCTTGGGTCAGAAAGATCCCCTAGAGAAGGGCATGGCAACCCACTCCAGTATTCTTGCCTGGAGGATACCATGGACAGAGGAGCCTGGTGGGCTATATAGTCCATGGGGTTGCAAAGAGTTGGACATGACCGAATTGAGTTGGCACGCATGCACGCATCCTTTAAATAGAGCATTTTACTTTTATCAAGTCACGTTTATCTGAGAATTTCCAAGATCTCTGTATTTAAGGCCCACCAACATGAGTTAAAGTAATTTTAGAAATACTGTAGAGATAACAGTTCAGGAACACAGTAAGAGCAAATTGTTCTCAGAGGGGAAAGGCCACCAACTGAAGAGTCAGAAGACTTGCAGGTCTCTGCCATGGCTGGTAGACACTTGGATGCATCCCTCGCCCCCTTGGGGTATCTCCTTACTCTGCAGGCAAGGAGGGGCTCACACCACTGATGCTCCAGGCTGCTCATAGCCCTGTGCCTAAGGATGTGAGGTTGACATCAGTGCCCTCGGTCGGTACTTCTCTCTCAGCTCCCTGCCGTTCGGAGATAAGGGCCATGGTTCTTCCCCACTGGGACTTGGCAGCACAACCTGGAACACAATCTGTTGGACAGAAGGGGGTGATTATTAATGAAAGCATTTCCTCTGTGACCTCACAGGACTAAGCAAGGCTCTGACACTGCCAGAGGCAGCCCATTTCCTTTCACAGAAATCGCTGCTCAGAAACACAGGGTATGGTCAGAGGCAAGACCCAGGGGGAAGTGAAAAATAAGACTCAGAAAAGTGGGCGGTGGCTTGAACGACTCCCAGATGAAAGGTTACCAGCTATTAATCAGCTCACATTCTGTTCAGTGGGTGAGTAAGGAATTGGATGGAAGCTTCACTCAACAGTTGAGGCTTCATCAGGACTGTGGAATCCTTAGATGACTTTCCTCTGTCAGGTTGGGTATGAAGCACTTTTACTAACAGGAAAGAAGAAGAGGAAATAGGACCACAGTAAAATTCTCCGTGTGTGACTATGTGTGTACTTCCATTTGGTGGCACTTGTGGTCAAGAACCCACCTGCCAATTTAGGAGACTTAAAAAGATGTGGGTTCAATCCCTGGGTCTGGAAGACCCTTTAGTGAAGGAGGTGGCAACCCACTCCAGCATAATTACCTGGGAAATCTCATGGACAGAGGAGCCTTGTGAGCTACAGTCCATAGGGTCGCAAAGAGTCAGACATGACTGAAGAAACTTAGCACACACGCATGCATGCACACACGCATGCATGCATGCGCACATGTAATTCTGTTTATGCACACCAGGCCTGGTGTAGGTGTCAAGGTTAAAATGACACCTTGGTGTCTAGATCTGAATCCTGAAGTGTTGGCCTCTGCCTCTTCTGGAATAGCCCAGTTTCCTGGGTCCTATGCTGAGGGTAATAATAGCTACTGTTTGTTGAATGCCTGGTGTGTGGAAGGAATTCAGCGTGTTATCTCATTAATTCTCATAACAGCTCAGTGAACCAATGTCATCATTTCCATTTGACAAATGAGGAAACTGAGGCTCCAGCGGGCAAGTAACTTGTCAAAAGTCACACACCTTGTGTGCAGCAGGAGCTTCATTTGATCCCGGGTCTGACTCCAGCACACGTTCCCCACCCCCCGCCACTAAACTAAGTCCAAGTGCAAAATAAAAGAGGCACGTGGCATGATAGAGTAGAGAACCCACAAAATGAGGTCGAAGGGGAAACTGGGTCTGAGTAGAAACTTTCCCAAGGTCGCAGCCCAGCACTTGGCCACAGAGTGTGGCTTCTGTCTACGTGGCATTTCCAGGTGTTCAGGAACTGTTCTCTGTGCGGAGAACACGAGGAGGAAGATGGCAGTTGGATCTGACCCTTAAGGGCTTGTAAGGCCACTTGATTCCTCGCAGATCAGAGTCCCTGAGCGCCTGGACACCTAGTTACCAGATGGGTTCAGATTGGAACCACCTAGTCAGCCCCAAGGGCTAATGTCCACTGGCAGCTCCTGTCCTGGGCTCAGGGGGCTGTCCCATCCAGCTGGTTCTCCAGGGGGCCCTGCAGCTCTCAGACCCTCAGTTGTAGAAGGACAACTCAGGTGGTAACTTGACTGGGGGCAGCAGACATGGGCCTGGGGAGGAGGCCACTCTCCACACCTCGGTCATGGGATGGCTCTTCCCAATCCTGCAGGGCCTAGAACCCTTGGCCCATCTCAGCGCCCAAGGATCACAGGCTGGACATTGCAGCAGCCTCAAATCTTATTGCCAAGGCTCAGTAGCCAGGGCGCCGCTAGAGCCTGTTACTAACTTGCTGTAGTCCCCGGGTTGAAGTCCCCTGACCTCCCGGGCTGCCTCTAGAAAGCAAAGGGATTGAATCAGACAGTGGATCCCTGGGGCCCTCTTGTGCTTTCCCCTTCGTGTGCACATTTATTCTTCTTTCTGAAATAGATCTCTTGTCACTTGCCCTAACCGTGCCACTGCCACTGCCATCAAAAGGTTTTTCCTCATTTATGACAAATCCAATAAGTACTCTTGCCTTATCTTGACTCCTCAAGGATGTCATCTCTGCCCCCTGCCTGTTTCATGCTTGTGGGCTAGGACTTCGGCTGTCATCCCAGGAGGTTCCCAGTTAGAGGTAAGGTCAGCAGAGAATGCCCCAAGAAAGCCTGTCTCTCCCTTTCTGAAGCTGCTCTGGTCCCCAGAGGTAGCGTGAAATGCCAGCCTATGATCGGCACTCTCCTGACCCCCTGGGAAATGCTGCTGGGGACTTGTAAGTACTTGGTTTTCGGGAGATGAAGATGAGAAGAACAGCAAGAGCCAGAAGGACACATTTGCCTTTGTTAGAAAAGAAAACCCCACACAGTGTACTGGGAAACTTTGAGGCTTAGTCTTCAGGGTTGTTTTAACAGTCTCTGGAAACTAGCAACCTAATGTCATTTGTTTATGGGATCCAAGAGGGGTGGTGATGGGGATAGTTTCAACATCCTGGCACAGAGAAAAACATGCCTCCTGGCTGATGGACTGTGTGTGTTCAGCATGAGGACAGTGTGCTGCGGGGCTGAGAGGGTAGGGGCACCCAGTTAGGTTGGGAGAATCAGGGTTCTCATCCTGGCCATGCCATCAGTTGTCCGTGTGATCCTGGAGGAACTTTAAATGCACCAACCTACAACCAGGGAGCTTAAAACAGAATAACCCAGAGGCAAGTCTTTACAAGCTTTGATCTTCCCTGGTTGTGTGGTTTTAAAACCTTAATGCTAGTCCCTCGATCTTGAAACCACATCAAGGATGCCAGATGGAAGGCGTGAGGGATTAGAGACAGCGGGCTTATGTCTGTGCTGCTATGGGCATTTTCTACCTTGATTTTCGTTCATATTTTTCATCAGTGATTCCCAAATTGACTGAGAATCATATTTACCTGAGTTGCTTGTTCAAAGTACAAGCTTCCTTCTCAGTGAGGGTCTCTTGAAGCTATATTTATAACAAAACAACCAAGGATGATTCTTGTATGTAGGCAAATTAAGGACACATTGCCTAAGAATTTTCACCTGGGGACCAATCACAGGTAAAATTGCCTGATGAGAATTTGTCTCTCTGTCCCTTCTGCTCCCTGGCTTTCAGCTGTGACCATTCATCTCACCAAGCCCCACGTTGCAAGAGGTGTCTATTTCATCCAGTTCTGAGCCCTTCAAGGCTGGAACCATGTGGTCTTTTTACATTCCACTGTGCCCAGCACAGGGCCTTTTCACAGATGATGCCCATAATGTCCACTGAACTGAGTTGCCCAGAGAGTTTCTATCTGCCTCAGTTAACCAGACCCTTAGTCATTACTGGTACAAATCCATGCCTTTAGGGACAAGGAGGAAAGAATTTGTAGAGACATGCCACAGAGAAGACAGCATGGAAACTGAGCCCTGCAGAAGGAGTAAGATTTGGGCAGGTGGTAAGAACAAGAAAGGGGAATCCAGGCAGAAGCTTAAGGTGAGCAAAGCCAGGCTCCTCCAATTATTTCCATGTTCAGGTAAGGATCCCATGGCCCAGAAAGAAAGCCGGATGTAGCCTTTGGAGGCAAGCCAATTAGAAGTCTTTAACTTGTATTTTCGTACTTAGCACACTTAGGGATCGGTGGGGTCAGAAGGACCTTAAAGATTATCATTCCCTTTTCACTCATGCAGATCTGGCCCACGTAACCTGACACTAGGACCACCTTAAGTCCATTCAAGACTCCTTCCATACTGGGCACTGTTGTATGTTCCTTAGGCCTCCCACCTGAGCCCCTAAAGATCTTTCGTCCTCCAATCTGAAGTCTATTTCCAGGACTATTTCCCTATCAGTGGTGCTCATCCAGCTGTCCACCTGCGTGTGAGGTGGCACCATCCCCACTGCAGCCCCCTAGTCTTTACACGAGCCTCACCAAGACTCAGCCAGGCTGATGGCCAGGTTCCTGGGAGAAGCTAGGCGTGCTATTCTGGGTGCCTCAACGCACACAGCAAGCCTTGGTGTGACCTGAGAAGCTGGGCTTAGATGTCAGAGTAGGCAGGGGACACAGGTTCAGGGCAATGCACACACACACCATACAAAAATATATTTAATTGGACTCCTTTGCAAGACCGAAAGGGTCTGTGGAGGAAAGATGGTCGTGGGAGCTTCTCAGGCCTTCTGGGGGGTCTCTTCCCCCTTTTAGGAAGTTTCCCAGTTTTCTCCTTAGAGCATTCTTACATGTGTTGCCTCTTCTGTGCTAGAAACGTTGTCTAGACAGGTTAGGAAATGGATGAGAAGTGGCCAAACGCAAAATAGGAAGACCAGTTAAGAGGTGGTTGCAGAATCCAGGTAAGAGATGACAGTCTGGAAATCAGTGGGGTTTGAGATAACCCATTTACTCTGTACTTGTGGCTCAGCTGGTAAAGAATCCACCTGCAATGCGGGAGACCTGCAGTTTGATCCCTGGGTTGGGAAGATCTCCTGGAGAAGGGAAAGGCAGTGTTCTGGCCTGGAGAATTCCATGGACTGTATAGTCCATGGGGTCGCAAAGAGTCAGACGGGACGGAGTGACTTCACTTTTCAACCTTTCTGCTAGCTGTGGAGCTAAGGTAAATTACTTCATCTTTCTGAGGAGCTTCAAACTCCTCACTAATAAAAGGGATGATAATTATCTCTTCTTAACAGAATTGTTATATGGGTAAATATTGTTACACAAAAGCCTTTTGCAAGCTATAGTGTATAAAATGTGGTCTTTTCTGATTATCATTTGCACTTTGGTGCCTCGCCCACGGGTCTGTTCCTGGTGGTCTTCTCTTGCCCATCAGAACCCTTCCACCAGGCCCATTTTGTGCCTAGCGCCAAATCTCTCTCTACGATAACTCAAACCATGAGGAGTGATTTGATTTGGGCCTGGGCTGCCCTTTATCTGATAGCCTGGAGCCCTAGCCTAAAAATAATACACTCCTGTTTCTGTTCCCTCCCTTCTTAAGTAACAGACTCTCAAATACCGACTGGCTTTCAGGGAAAGAATCCACAGAGCCAACATGCCTGACTCCTTAGAGACAAGCCACATGGAAGTCTGTGACTCGTATTTTTGTACTTCAAAACTGATGTTGCAATCAGTGAACGGTGGGGTTAAAAGGACCTTAAAGATTATCTTGTCCAACTAACTCATTTTTCAGTTGGAGAACTGAGCAACAGAGGAGGAAAGGATCTTGCCCAAGATCACGGATTTAACTAGAAACAGAGTGAGGATAAATAACTCCCCATTATGTCATGGAAGTTTTGGGAACATGTTAAGCTTTACTGTCACTGTTACCCTTCCTTTCATCCCAGTCTCATAATGAAGACTACTTGACCCACATCATTGCAACTCCAGTATGGTGGTTGTTGTTCAATGGCTAAGTCATGTCCAGCTCTTTCAGACCCCATGAACTGCAGCTCACAATGCTTCCCTGTCCTCACTATCTCCTGGAGTTTGCTCAAACTAATGCCCATTGAGTTGGTGATGCTGTCGAACCATCTCATCCTCTGCCACCCCGTTCTCCTTTTGTCTTCAATCTTTCCCAGCGTCAGGGTCTTTTCCAATAAGTCGGGTCTTTGCATCATCTGACCAAAGTATCAGAGCTTCAGCTTCAGCATCAGTCCTTCCAATGAATATTCAGGATTGATTTCCTCTAGTATTGACTAGTTGGATCTCCTTGGAGTCCAAAGGACTCTCAAGATTCTTCTCCAGGACCACAATTCGAAAGCATCAAAGAATTGATCAGTTCTTTGATGCTCAGCCTTGTTTATGGTCCAACTCTCACATCCAAACATGACTACTGGGAAAACCATATAACTAAGCACCACTTTTGTACCTAATACTGAGGATGCTAAGACAAAGGCACAGGCCCTGACTTCAAGCTATATAGAATGTAATGATGAAGACAGACAAGGAAACAATCTCTTAGAAGGGCAGGTTGTTTTCTATACAGTTAAATGAAATATTCCTCCCATCTGCCATCTGCACATTATGTTTATACTTATGGTTGCACTAACTTCCCTCATGTATAATTATTATGAGGCTGATTTTCCCAGGAAGAAAACATAAAAATCCCATAACTTAATGAAGACCGGCGACCAGCTCCTTTATAGTGGCTCATGTATCCTTCATTCATTCCCTCAAAAGTATTTGTTGAGCATCTAGTATATGAGGTACCAGGTTGCAAAGATTTTTTTTTTTAAAAAAGCAGTCATCTCAAGCAACTAACAATCCAGTGGAGAAATAATGATCATGGAAGATTTTATAAGGGAAGGGAGATGCCTAGGACAAAAGAAAGTCCTTTGGAAAGCCTTGGAAAGTCCACAAAGGTTTCACAAACGAGGAGGTATGTGAAACAAACTACTTAAAGAAGTATGCTGAGCAGACAAAGGAGGATGATATTCCAGGAAAAGAAACAGCACATGCCAAGCATGAACGTGTGGAAGCGTGCAAGTCCTGGGACCTGTAACAGTTAATTATTGCTGGCGTGTGAAATGAAATGACAGGTTGGCAGAAAATGGGTTTATGAATAGGCAGGACTGTGCCGCGCCAGCAAGCCGGGGCTACATCCTGTAGACAATGGAGAGCTGCTGAGGGTTTTAGGGAGAAGATCAGATGTTGAGGTTTGCATTTCAGAAATGCTGTCAAGCAGCCATGCAGAAGCCAGGCTACAGTTAGAGAAACCAGTGAGGATTACTAATTCAGGCAAAACCTAAGAAGGGCAGTGGCAGGCTGCGCAGATCCAGGCCAGAACTTGATTTTCTATATGATTCACTCATTTCCTGGCTCACCTGAGTGATGATACTGACCATGACCCATAACCAAGTTGCATGAGATTATGCATTTGAGTCTCCAAAACTATGATTCATGGTGCTAATGATGTCCCCCTTATGTGTAAGGGGCCATCCTCTCCTGGGTCAACTGAACAGTTTTAAGGCATCACAGTGATCCTTGGAGAATCCAGATTTCCTTGCTCAAGAGAGAAGCTGACCACTGTTGACCTTCTAATGGCCCTTGGGAGAGGAGGTTTTTAATAACGCTTAATCCATTTTCCCATCATTCACATAAACTCACTTCTGAGATTGTGGTTTTGGCAAATCTAACAGGCTTTTCCAAACAAGAGCCTGGCAAATGATTGCTCTCTCATCCCTTCTTTCAGCACCAAAGGACACTGATTCAGCATCTCAGACCTTCCTGCTTCTGCTCCTGTTCCTTCTCCTGAAATATCTTCCAACTGCCCATCTCTTGGTAGTTGTGCACTGATATCTTCTTACAGTTCCAGGTTCAAATTCTAGCTCTGGTTGTATGACTTATACAGGAAAGCCACTCTAATCACCTGTTCAGTTGTCATGAGGCTAGAGGTCAAGTTTATGAAATGTTCAACATACTGTCTACCTCCAGCCACTGTCAGGGTTCAGTAGCTATTATTAGGTGAGATTCTAGTTCAAAAATGACAATTTGTACTTCTCTACTGAAAATAGCAAAGAGAAGTACTGAAAGGTTGGGTAAAACATCTTTTGATTATCAAGAAAACCCTGAATTACAATTTTCTCATCCAGATTAATTAAATCTGACACCTGAGTACCCACTTGATTTCCATATCCAGCTGTGGAATCCCACAGAAACTTATAATTAAGAGACAGTTGCTAATAAGAGATTTGGAACTTGAAATTAAGAGCAAAAATAAATAGAGAAACTCTGGAGGTCATTGTTGCTGATCCTCACGTCCTTTTCTCAAACAGAAGTATTCAAAAGCAAATGGCCATGTTAACAGCATTTTTTTTACCGTGTCATATTCTTCCCAAGAGGAAATCTTCTCCTGAAAGCAGCAAGAGTAGTTTGGTTTCATTACAATGGAAGAGTTGTGCAGTGTTTAGGGCAGGCTACTGACAATAGGTGTGGAATCTGTTTTAGAAGAAGGTAAAAAAATAACAACAAGGTATGTGGTAAGATTACCCATCTTGGGCTATTGCAAGTGTAGGCCTGCTGAAGGCCTGGTAGAGAATTTGTCTCCAGCATGTCAAAGGGCTAGATCTGCTTAGGTAAATTCTTCTAAACCTCTTATCTCCTCTAACAGGACTTGAAAGATCTTGTGATACCTTTCTTGTTCTGTTGACTCTCGTATTTTCAAGTCCAACTTGATTTTTAAATCACCCTGTGGTTAATTTGTTTTGTTTTCATTCTTTTTGTTACAAAACAACAACATTAAAGGGGAAAAGTTTAAATCATCTTTAATTTCCCTTCACTAATTTAGGAATAATTTTTGGTCTTGTTTACCTACTTATTTCCTAATTAGCCATCACAGTAAACCTGAAAGAGTTTTTTGGTGGTGTTTTTTTAATATGTGCTTTATTGTGAAAGAAATTGAAGATAAAGCAGATAATTAATATTTCTCTAAGGAGGAGCCTGGTAGGCTGCAGTCCATGGGGTTGCTAAGAGTCAGACATGACTGAGCGACTTCACTTTCACTCTTCACTTTCATGCATTGGAGAAGGAAATGGCAACCCACTCCAGTATTCTTGCCTGGAGAATCCCAGGGACGGGGGAGCCTGGTGGGCTGCCGTCTATGGGGTCACACAGAGTCGGACACGACTGAAGCGACTTAGCAGCAGCAGCAGCAGCAGCAGCAGCAGTAATAATAAAAGAATGAAATTATACCAACTGAAATTCACTAACCAATCTTAAAAAAAAAAAGCCACCCAAAGGTCATCAACACTGAAGACAATGTTGTAGGAAGTCTCTGAAAATGAGAAGAGAAACAGAGAGCTAACGTGACCAGTAAAAATGAGCTGTTTCCATTTGAAAAAGAAAAATCAGCAGAAACTCTAAAATTAGAACAACCACCATTGCTGATCATGTTTTCAAAGCCATTTTTTGATGATTTGCCTATAAAGTCTTCTTATTGTTCTTGTCAATAGCCCCACTTAGTAACCCTGAAACTAATGCAGAATTAGGTATCTGGGCAGTAAGTGCTAAGGAATCATAATTCATAAAATGAGATTATAAATAGTTTCCATATACTTTACCTGAATAGCATAAAAGAACATGATTGGCTTTCCTTGTAGGAGTCAATGTGTGTAAAAGATGAAGGAAGATGAAGTCAATAGCCTTTTGAGAAAATTTTTTCATGCATCTCTTTTCTAGAATATCAAATAGAAGGAAACAGACTTGGGGAAACTGATCAGATACACTGGAGGGACTGCCAGCCAAGGGACTGCTCAGGACTCTAGCTTGGCTCCTAATCAAGCTTGAAATGATCACAGCCACAGCACTAATTGCATTAATTTGCTTTTCTTCAGGCAGAATGGGGAAACAGAATAGCAAACTGGCCCCTGAAGTGATGGAGGACCTGGTGAAGAGCACAGAGTTTAATGAGCATGAACTCAAGCAGTGGTACAAAGGATTTCTCAAGGACTGTCCAAGCGGGAGACTGAATCTTGAGGAATTTCAGCAACTCTATGTGAAGGTAAGTTGTTTTTCAACCTTTTAAAAAAATTCTCAGGCCAGAAAACCTTGTCTTCATCAACTATAGCTTCACATGGAATTATAACTGCAAGTAGCCAGTTTGTTTCAACTCTGGAGGTTTTCCACCCCAAAGAAAAATGGTCATTTTTTAAAAAATGTAAAGGAATGTGTTTTGTTCCTGAGATAAGGCAAGCAATTTCTGAACAAGAAGAGTAATTGTTCAATCAAAACAGCAAACAGAGTTCAGACTTTGACGGTATCTGGTAAAGAAGAGTAAAAATCCCAGATAATAGTGTTTCTTGATTATGGACAAGCATCATTTTGCATCATTTGGCTTGTTAAAAGTATCTACACGTTTCTCCTGCTTCCCTGGTAGCTTAGCTGGTAAAGAATCTGCTTGCAATGCAGGAGACCCTGGTTTGATTTCTGGGTTCAGAAGATCCCCTGGAGGAGGGCATGGCAACTCACTCCAGTATTCTTGTTTGGAGGTTCCCCATGGACAGAGGAGCCTGGCGGGTTGCAGTCCATGGGGTTGCAAAGAGTCAGACATGGCTAAGTGACAAAGCCCAGCCCAGCACACCTAAGTTAAAGAGGAAGTGCATGGGAGGGCTTTTGCAACAAAGGTTCCTTTATTTGCAGATAAGAAAAATATATAGATCCTCAAAGCTTTGAATTTAAAAGGAAGTAGGGAGTTCTGATGTATATTAAGGTCAGCATGGATGGTCTTTTATCATTGTATCAAGTTCTGAAATATAAATTCTTCCCAGCCTTTTCTACTGTTTAGAAGTTAAAATTCCCCCATTGTTGTTTAGTGACTAAATCGGGTCCAACTCTTTTGCATTCCCACGGACTGTTGGCCTGCTAGGCTCCTCTGTTCTTGGGATTTCCCAGGCAAGAATACTGGAGAGGGTTGCCATTTCCTTCTCTAAGGCATCTTCCTAACCCAGGGATCCAACTTGTGTCTCCCACATTAGCAGGCAGATTCTTTACCACTGAGCCACCACAGAAGCCATGGATATTAGATAAAACCATTTCATGAAAGGTATTTGTACTACAGTGATGTTGTTTCAGTTTTTCTGAGTTTATCAGTTGTATTGGTTCTAGGTTTGGCATGATCTAAGACATTCCTTTTTCTTTATGCTTGGATAATTTGATGCTTTGGAAGAAATGCATTGTTTTTCTTTTAATTTTTTCTGACTAAAATACCAAATATATAATAGTGCTCTTATCATTTAAATGCAGCGAATACCAATTTGAGCAATATAAACCATCCACATGCATGCATGTGTATTGGGATGATCATATAAAACATTAAACATTGTCATTCTCTCCTGAAGTTGAACATCTCACATAGCTTTGCTCCAGCAATACCATCCTGTGCATATCAAAAATATATGCTGCACCGTTCATAATAGCAAAACTGGGAAACAACCCAAATGCCCATCAAAACGAGAGTGGAAAATAAACTGTGGTATACTCACACAGTCATCCAAACAGTTTAACCTCAGCAACACTGAAACATTAAGTGCTAAAAGTCAGTCTCAAAATACTTTAAATTAAACACAGATAAGATAAAAATATATTTTCTAGAATTACAAATAAAAGCAATAAAATCACACAAAAGAAAGCAAAGAGAATGATGAAGACAGGATTAAAACTGATGGTTGCCGCCCGTGCATAAAAGGCAAAGGGTGAAAGGGAAGTTTAGCCACGTGGTTAGATACAGATTGTGTCAAAGTCTTAGCCACAGCTTTAGGGGCTGGATTTGCAGGTACTTATTAAATTATTAATTTTATTAATGCAATATGTGCAGACCACTAGTGAATGTCACGAATCCACGATTATCATGAATCCAGTGCTGACCCCCTGAGAGCTCAAGATATCTATAAAATTCTCTCTTTGCATGTGTGTAGAAAGGACAAAAAGTGGCAGGTGTGCGTGTTATAAGATCACTGTGACATTTCTAAGATGATCTGAGCCATTGGTTTTAGTGTGTAGAGATCTTCTATATGGAAGCACTGAGAAATGCATTTATCATTGACATAAATAGACATAAATTGCTTTTGCACAGAAGTGGGATGGTCATTTTCCTAAATTTCTATACCACTCTCCATAGCTTTCAAAGTCACATCTTCTCTTGTTTTATTACCCAGGACTGAGCCTGTGCCTCCTCATTGTCTTCCCTCAGCCCCAAGAAAAGTACAAATAAATGAGATTTGTCAAAGCCACTTTCCTATCAGGAAAGGTCATGCAGGCTATCACTCTGTGTTTAAGAGAGCTGTGTGTACCACATTTCTCACTATTTGTTTACAGTGAGAGCAATTTTGCCTTTGAGGAAATAGTTCAAATGCAGGAAATGAAGTATTTTATTTACACGCTGGAGGGACTCCACACTGAAAATAAAATCCACCTCAAGATAAGGGAGGAGCGTGTATAAACATTAAATATCCCTCAGCGTTTTATGGTACAACTGATGTACATGAACCAACATCAGCCCCTGTTTGTACCTTCCCCAGGCCACCTCAGAGTAGACTTTTTTCCAAGAAGGTGAAGTTTTATCCTGGTAGATGGAGTTTAGATTCTTGGCAGACTCTTAACAACTGTATTTAAACTCAGCCACTGCTCTGATTATCAAGTAGAAAGTAGGCAAAGTCTTTCTCTCCTTTGAGAGTTGTCCAAGGACAAAATACAAAAAGAAGCACAGAGGAAATATGCCATTTCCTTAAAAAGAATAAAAGAAAGGAAGACAGGTCTGATAGGTTAGAAGGGAGAGTAACAGAGAAAGATGTGGTTTATGTAATGAAGGCCCAAGAGAAGGGCTGGGAAGAAAACTCTTCCTTTCAGTCAGTTCAGTCGCTCTGTCGTGTCCAAATCTTTGCAACCCCATGAATCGCAACACGCCAGGCCTCCCTGTCCATCACCATCTCCCGGAGTTCACTCAAACTCACGTCCATTGAGTTGGTGATGCCATCCAGCCATCTCATCCTCTGTCGTCCCCTTTTCCTCCTACCCCCAATCCCTCCCAGCATCAGAGTCTTTTCTAATAAGTCAACTCTTCATATGAGGTGGCAAAAGTACTGGAGTTTCAGCTTTAGCATCATTCCTTCCAAAGAAATCCTAGGACTGATCTCCTTTAGAATGGACTGGTTGGATCTCCTTGCAGTCCAAGGAACTCTCAAGAGTCTTCTCCAACACCACAGTTCAAAAGCATCAATTCTTTGGTTCTCAGCTTTCTTCACAGTCCAACTCTCACATCCATACATGACCATTGGAAAAACCATAGCCTTGACTAGATGGACCTTTGCTGGCAAAGTAATGTCTCTGCTTCTCAGTATGCTATCTAGGTTGGTCATAACTTTTCTTCCAAGGAGTAAGCGTAAGCGTCTTTTAATTTCATGGCTGCAGTCACCATCTGCAGTGATTTTGGAGCCCCCAAAATAAAGTCTGACACTGTTTCCACTGTTTCCCCATCTATTTCCCATGAAGTGATGGGACCAGATGCCATGATCTTCGTTTTTGAATGTGGAGCTTTAAGCCAGCTTTTTCAGTCTCCACTTTCACTTTCATCAAGAGGCTTTTAGTTCCTCTTCACTTTCTGCCATAAGGGTGGTGTCATCTGCATATGTGAGGTGATTGATATTTCTCCCGGCAATCTTGATTCCAACTTGTGCTTCTTCCAGCCCAGTGTTTCTCATGATGTACTCTGCATAGAAGTTAAATAAGCAGGGTGACAATATACGGCCTTGACCATACTCCTTTTCCTATTTGGAACCAGTCTGTTGTTCCATGTCCAGTTCTAACTGTTGCTTCCTAACCTGCATACAGATTTCTCAAGAGGCAGGTTAGGTGGTCTGGTATTCCCATCTCTTTCAGAATTTTCCACAGTCTATTGTGATCCACACAGTCAAAGGCTTTGGCATAGTCAATAAAACAGAAGTAGATGTTTTTCTGGAACTCTCTTGCTTTTTCCATGATCCAGCAGATGTTGGCAATTTGATTTCTGGTTCCTCTGCCTTTCTAAAACCAGCTTGGACATCTGGAAGTTCATGGTTTATGTATTGCTGAAACCTGGCTTGGAGAATTTTGAGCATTACTTTCCTAGCATGGGAGATGAGTGCAATTGTGCAGTAGTTTGAGCATTCTTTGGCATTGCCTTTCTTTTGAATTGGAATGAAAACTGACCTTTTCCAGTCCTGTGGCCACTGCTGAGTTTTCCACATTTGCTGGCATATTGAGTGCAGCACTTTCACAGCATCATCTTTCAGGATTTGAAAGAGCTCAACTGGAATTCCATTACCTCCACTAGCTTTATCCATAGTGATGCTTTCTAAGGCTCACTTGACTTCCCATTCCAGGATGTCTGGCTCTAGGTGAGTAATCACACCATCGTGATTATCTTGGTCATGAAGATCTTTTTGTACAGTTCTTCTGTGTATCCTTGCCACCTCTTCTTAAAGTCTTCTGCTTCTGTTAGGTCCATACCATTTCTGTCCTTTATCGAGCCCATCTTTGCATGAAATGTTCCCTTGGTATCTCTAGTTTTCTGGAGAGATCTCTAGTCTTTCCCATTCTGTTGTTTTCCTCTATTTCTTTGCATTGATTGCTAGGAAGGCTTTCTTATCTCTCCTTGCTATTCTTTGGAACTCTGTATTCAGATGCTTATATCTTTCCTTTTCTCCTTTGCTTTTCACTTCCTTTAATGCAACTTAAAAGTACAAATGTTCACCAAGGCACAGTCTTTATCTTGGTGAATAGGCATTTTTCAGTAGTTCCTTTTGTCTCAGGCTGAACTGTGAGACATCCTGGAATCCAGCTGAGTGAGCAAAGCTGCTGGTGGCCTCTGCCCTCTATCTGTGAGGTCAACCTGGCACCTTTACTGTTACTGACCTGACCCCTTTTTAGGCTTCAGGAGAGTCACCTCACTGCTGTAGAGTCAGCTGTGATGAGAGTGTGGGATGGAGCAGGGTAACCAGAGAGGCCCCCCACCTATCCTCTACAAGGCTAGGAACCACAAACCCTCAACTTCAAAAGACTTTGTATGCAAAATATAAAGAAATTCCATCCAGTCTCTCTTTAGAACTGTTCAAAACTGAAGTTCAAAAACGTAGATAATTTTCCCACTGTCACAGAAAGAGTGGCGATCAGGACAGATATTAAAGATGGGGTACCCTGACTCGCCCAGCAGCACATGGCCCTGCCTATCCCCTGGATTCTCTTGGCAGCCTCTCATCACCCTCCCTCCAAGCCCATCCACTGTACAAGCTGCTGGAGTGTGATTTGAAAAACACCGGGCTGGGCATGGTCCTTTCTGGTTTGCGGCTGGTGTTAACCGAACCAGGCTCATTTGCCTGTCGCACGGCAAGCCAAACGCTGAGATGCTGAGGTTTGTGGCAGGGAAAGAGCTGACTCAAGACAGCCAACCAAGGAGCTGATTGACAAAACAGACAGGAGAAGGAGTCTCAGATCCACCGCCTTGAAGGCAAAGGGCGTGAGATATTTATATATAAAGAAATGAGGTTGTCTGAGGCCTGGGGCAAGGTGATGGGAGGTAGAGAAAAGGTGAGTTATCAACATTCCGTGCAGGTGTGTTCTGGTTACATGCTTTTTCATGGGATTCATGTTCAGAAATGGAGGTGCTCTAGCAAGATCTGAGGATGGATGTTTGGGGCCTCTGACATCAGAAAGTCACTCATCAGACAACTGTGCAGGCCCTGCTTCAGTGGCCGCCACCTGCTTAGTCAGCCTGGCTAGACAGGAGCTGATGCCAGGTTTCTGGGAAACAGCTTAAGTGCCTGTTGTTCCTACAATGGTTCTAGTCAGAGGAGTTATCTATAGGAGTGGTTAAGAAGTGTTGTGATATTACCTATGTGAAACTTGGAGGGAATGCAATTAAAGAAAAATAAACACTAAAGCAAGCTTAATCAGTAAAGGCAGGTTACAAGCACGGTTTTGTTTTGTTTTGTTTTGTTTTAACAATCTGTTCCCTTATCTGCTGTTCTGTGGAAGTCAAGGATTTCTGTTAACCCTATGGGGCACAGTTTTACTGGTTTCATTCATCAGTCCTGTAGGGCAGGAGTTCCTAGTCTCTAGGATTTAATGCCCGATGATCTGCGGTGGAGCGGATATAACAACAACAGAAAGTATTAATAACAGAAATAAAGTGCACAATAAATGTAATGCATTTAAATCATCCTGAAATAATCCCACCCCCCACCCCACCCCCAGCCCATGGAAAAATTATCTTCCACAAAAACTGTCACTGGTGCCAAAAAGTTGGGGACCACTGTTATAGAGGACAGTCAGCTCCCTTCTATTAACATAAAACCTGGTGGCTAGCACAGGGCCTGCCACAGAGCAAGCATCAGCATTTGGTGAGTGGCCTATAAATAATAAACGCTGGCTGTGTATCTCCTTTTCGGGAAGCCTTGCAGTGGAGGCATAGAGAAGTGGCTAAAGGACAGTCCCGCCTGCTCTGCAGGAACTCAGAAGCTAATTGTAGAGACACAGTTAACCACAAGCCAAGGCAGAATGACACTGATGCATGTCGTTGGGGCACAAGCGGAAGGTAGATGTAATTTCATGATGGCATATTAAAGTAAGAAGTTAATTAATGCAATGCAAATAGTACCATTTTTCTAGATTCCACTTGTTCAGTCACTAAGTCATCTCATTGCAACCCCATGACTCTGTAGCATGCCAGGCTCCTCTATCCTCCAATATCTCCAAGAGTTTGCTCAAAATTCATGTCCGTTGAGTTGGTGATGCTATCTAACCATCTCATCCTCTGTCGTCCCCTTCTCCTCCTGCCCTCAATCTTTCCCAGCATCAGGGTCTTTTCCAATGAGTCGGCTCTTCCCGTCAATGGCCCAAGTATTAAAGCTTCAGCATCAGTCATATCAGCAATGAATATTCATGGTTGATTTTCTTTAGGATTGACTGGTTTGACCTCCCTGCAGGTCAGGGGACTCTCAAGAGTCTTCTGCAGCTCCACAATTCAAACGCATCAATTCTTTGGCTCTCACATGCCTTAATACACAGTATTTGACATATGTGCACTGCCACGGGTAAAACAGATAGTGGAAACCTGCTATATAGCACAAGGAGCTCAGCTCGATGCTCTGTAATGACACAGATGGATGGCATAGGGCATGGGCTGAGAGGGGAGGTCCAAGAGGGAAGAGATAGATGCATACATATAAGTGATGCGTTTCATTATTCAGCAGAAACTAACACCACATTATAAAGCAACTATACTCCAAATTTATTTTTTTTTTAAGAGAGTAAGTTTTAAAAAATCATGGGATTTAGAATCTGACAGACCTGAGATTCAATCCTAGCTGTGCTACATTTGCCAGATCTCTGCCTCTCTGAATCTGTTTCCTTATCTACCTGATGGAAATAATAAGCTCCAGCCTATCACCTCAGTGGTGGAGTCCCAAAGGAAAGAAAGGAAGTGAAAATGACTTGCACCTATAACAAGATGTTTTTGCCATCGTGATAGATGATCCACTCATTTACTCTCAGAGAACTAAGGTGGAAAATAGGTTTTATTTCCTGTGCCAAAAGCAGTGACAGCATAGAACAGTCTATAGAGGAGGAAGTGAGGTTCTGCAGAGGTTCAATAGGAAAATGAGCCTGAATCAAATAGTGTTGTCTACCATGTTTCCAGGGTAGCAGGATCCACCACGAGGCTACATCCCCAGCCCTGAGATTCTTAGCCACTGAGTTCTGTGTTTTCTCCAGCACAATGGCTCTCCCTAGCTCCCTGCTACCAGGCAGAATAAGGCGTGGTGTTCCAGTCCTTCTGTATTTCAGTCCAAGCAACCACTTGGTGTCCTGTCCCCCACACACCTCCACCTGCTCCTACCAGCTCAGCCTCTACTGCATATTATTTTGCAGATGAAGAAAGAGATAAATTCTCAGAAGTAACTAAATAGCCAAGGATTGTTCTGGTTCTGTTCTGTGCTCAGTTGCTCAGTCGTGTCCAACTCTTTGTGATCTCATGGTCTATAGCCGGCAAGGCTCCTCTGTCCATGGAATTTCCCAGGCAAGAATACTGGAATGAAGTGCTGTTCCTTCTCCAGCTGATCTTCCTGATCCGGGGATTGAACCTGCGTCTCTTGCATGTCCTGCATTAGCAGGCAACCTCTTTACTGCTAGTGCCACCTGAGGTCTCTGAGCCACTATTTTTCCACCAAGCAAATCAATTGCACCAAATTTTCTCCTCAAGAGTGTTAAATGTTAGGTAACTGAGGCAGGTGGGAGGGCCCAAGAGTGCCTTTGAACGATCTCTAATACAACAGTTTGAATTTTAGTAAAACTTATTTGCATATAACAGAAGAGTTCTTGCCTAGTGATTCCATGTGTCCATCCAAGCAGTCGTTTCCTGAAGAGATCCTGTAATTTGGTTATTAGAAAATACTCTTACAGCTTATCTTTCAAAGACTGGGTTTATCCTTCGTTTAGTCATTTAAGGCCCATTTCCTTTATGCTTTCTGTAACATGTCTTAGCACTTGCCCTTGGTAATCTTAGAACCTGGTAGCGCTAGAATATCTTTTTTTTTTTTTTTTTGTATAATGCTTTTCACTTCACAAAACTATGTTTATTTTAGAATAAAATATAATTGGAATTACATTCAATGAGCAGTTGTTGGGACCTAAAACTTAAGAAATGCAAATCTTGACCCCCAAATTCTGATGATATAACTACTCAGAGACAAGGATTAAAACAAAATTTTTTTTAAAATGCTATCATAGAATCAGGAGCATCTAAACGTTTGATGATAAAGACATTTTAATAGAACAAGAGAGATTTCCCAGATAATAATGCATTATTACCAATTTCGCTAAAGGGCTCCCTGGGTAGCTCAAACGGTAAAGAATCTGCCTGCAATGTGGGAGACCTAGGTTTGATCCCTGGGTTGGGAAGATCTCCTGGAGAAGGGCATGGCAACCCACTCCAGTACTCTTGCCTGGAGAATTCCATGGACAGAGGAGCCTGGCAGGCCAGTCTATGGAGTCGCAAGGAGTCAGACACTACTGATCGACTAACATTACACATTACACCTAGTTCGCTTTATGGCTTTAGCAGTTTACTCTCAAATTGTGCTCTTATGTTTAAAAACCTACTATTAGAAGGAAATATGACCTCAAAGATAGTCCTAACAGAGAAAACCCGTGAATGATATTTTGAGAGACACTGGCCTGTAATGCAAAATTTTGTATCTACCCTCTCGGGATAACTTCCTCAGATTTGTTTTACTTTATTTAGTTAGTTTTGGCTGTGCTGGATCTCCCGCTAGTGTGCAGGCTTTCGTTATAGCCAGCAAGGGCCACTCCCTAGTTGCAGTCAATGGGCTTCTCATTTCTGTGGCTTCTGTGGTCATGGTTCCTGGACTCTAGGTTCACAGGCTCAGGAGTTGTGGTGGCACATAGGCTTGGTTGCTCTGCGACACGTGGAACCCTCTCAGAGCAGGGACCAAACCCACGTCCCCTGCATTGGTGGGTGGATTCTTAATCACTGGACCACCAGAGAAGTCCCTTCCTCAGATTTATAAAGGGTTCTTTGCAAGCTCTCAAAATGCTGTTGTTGTTGTTCAGTCGCTCAGTCATGCCTGACTCTTTGCAACCCATGAACTGCAGCATGCCAGGCTTCCCTGTCCATCACCAGCTTCTGGAGCTTGCTCAAACTCATGTCCATTGAGTCAGTGATGTCATCCAACCATCTCATCCTTCATCATCCTCTTCTCTTCCTGCCTTCAGTCTTTCCCTGCATTAGGGTCTTTTCCATCAGGGTCTGAAAATGTTAAGGATCACCAAAGATACTTGTATCATTGACAGGCTGAACATTCTAATTTCTGTAACAGCAGAGTTATGGGGTGTCAACTGACATGAGACAAATGGGGAAGATCTCCCTTCTATACTAGACTTTCAAATAAACTTTGTAGGCAATAAAAACAAACGTTTCTAGACTGCACTCTGTGAAATTGTTTTCAGTTTGTTGGGGATGCTTTCCCGATTCATTCAGGGCCCGTTATTTAAGCTGTATTTTGTCCAGAGCCCCATGAAAATGGGAAGGCCCCATGGGGATGAAATGTATCTGCTTGCCATTCATTCTCCTAAGCACCTATGTGCCAGATGCTGTGTAGGCTCTGGGTCTACAGAACACATCACAGATCCTTGATCTCAAGTGGCTATGATCTGGTCCTATCAAGAAGTCTATAGGTGGTGTGTATGAGATATGTGTGTGTGTATGTTCAGTTGCTCAATCATGTCTGACTCTTTGCAACTCCATGGATTTCTCAAGCAAGGATACTAGAGTGGTTGCCATTCACTTCTCCAGGGAATCCTCCTAACCCAGGGGTCAAACCCTCATCTCTTGAGTCTCCTGCATTGGCAGGCGGATTCTTTGCCATTAACACCACTTAAATGGGTAGGTGTATATATACATGGGAAACCCCTATAAATGGGTAGGTGTATATATACATGTTGCTGCTAAGTCGTTTCAGTGTGTCCGACTCTGTGCGACCCCATAGATGGCAGCCCACCAGGCTCCCCCCGTCCCTGGGATTCTCCAGGCAAGAACACTGGAGTGGGTTGCCATTTCTTTCTCCAATGCATGAAAGTGAAGAGTGAAAGTGAAGTCGCTCAGTTGTGTCTGACTCTTAGTGACCCCATGGACTGCAGCCACCAGGCTCCTCCATCCATGGGATTTTCCAGGCAAAAGTACTGGAGTAGGGTGCCATTGCCTTCTCTGGTATATATACATACACACATACATATATATATATATATATGTGTGAGTTTGTGTATGATATATATATATATATAAGTATGTGTTTTTTTATATACACACATATACACACCTATGGTACAGAGGCTATTGTTATCAAGATCATGAAAGACAAGGAAGGACATGAAGGCCCAGGGAGGGCTGGTGGGAGCCTCAAAAGAAGAGTGATTTGGACAGGAGCTGTCAGTCTGTATGGAAACTCCAAAATCCCAGTGACCAGAATCACAAAAGAAAAAAAAAAAAAACTATTTTGTTTGAGAGCTCCTTTGCATGATGCTGGCAGAAGGCCCTTCTGATTGAGCATATTAGCTTGAAACAAAAGTACAATGAAACAAAAGACAACAAACTCACTCACCAAAACCTCTCAGCAGAAACTTGCTGAGATAATCTGGAAAACCGCCTGTTGAAGATAAAGCTCATACCCACCAGGACTCCACCACCACAGGCCTCCTCTCTGGTGTCTCCCCCTCTTCTCCCTCCCTCTCTTTCTTCCCTTCCTTTGTGATCACTTGAAAGTGCTTCCATCTGCCTGGTAGCTCACTTGATTCTCCGTGACTAAGGAGCCAGACTTTGGACATAGTGTTTCCTCCCTTGAAGCCACAGGAGTTGGGAAGTCAGGAGACCTGACCTGCAGAGGGGCCAGCAGCATCAAACATGTGGGCCACCTTGCAAGCAGCACTTTCCGCTCCCTGCAGTGATTCCTGCGGCCTCTGGGTCACACTCAGGAGCAAGCACCGGGAGTTTCTCTGTCTACTTGGTTGTGAACCATGTGCACCACACCCAGCCATCATTCTAGGACCACCTCAGAAGTCTTGTTGTAGCCACACTTTCCGGGAAACAAACTCACTCAGAAGGACAATGCAGAGAGTGGAGTGCAGCTTATTACACCAGCGGGCCCAAGGCAGAGTCAGTCTCCTCTTAGCCAAGGACCCCAACCAGTTTTGGGGAAGACCATATATTCCCTAAGCGTACGTGTCAAAACCCACCTCTCCAAAATTCCCTGAAACTAGTCTGAACAAAGGAAAAAGAAAGATATAATCAAAGTTAACCCATGATTCATAAGCCTTAAGCTTAGGTAGTTAACAGTGGACAATTATCAATAGGCTTGTGGTCATGCCCCAATAAGCATAATAGAATGTATGATTCTATTTGGTTACACAGATGATTAGGGTATTCATTTAGGCACTGGGGGCCTGGTTTTCTGTTGGTATGTCGTTTCCATAGATACTGGGCATATAGCTCAAAGTCCACAGTCCAGCCCAAGATGGAGTCCTGCTTTCAAGAGAGAGCCTGTGCTATTCCTCCTTCAGTCTAGTCCTGGAAGAACCTCCTTTGATTTCTTTACCCTCAAAGCCAGAAGAATCTCTTTCTCCACTGAGTTCCTCTGACTTTGATGCACCTGCATCCAGCTCAAGACATTATGGTTTTGCAACAAAATTCTGTAAGTTTTTTCACTTTCTCTCTAAATAGAAGCCTTCTTCATTCTCCAGAGCCTATACTGCTGTCAGTGTTTTGCCAGAATACACACTTCAGTGTGTGTACCTGGCTCTTCCCTTAGCTGGTCTTGTGAACTTGGGGATGTCTTATGCTTAAATGTTGTTAAGTAAGTCAACAAACTACTCTGACCCTCAGACTCCTCATCTTTCGGGTGGAGACAATTACTCTGAGGCCTGCTTATATCTATCATGTGAGAGCCAACCAAAGCGCTTTATAAACAGTGACTATCCTTGCCCAGGTAAGACTGATCAGGACTTGATCTTAGGCACCTGAGCATGGGAAGGCTTCCAGATGCCCAGTAGCCAGTCTTTTGGGCTGTGGCATCAATAGCTGGCTCCCCTATCAGATATTTATCAAAATAAAATGTAGCATTGCTTCTCAACACCGATTCAATCCATTTTGAAAATAATACTCTTGGCTCAAGAAAAGATTTTTGGGTAATCGGTTTTTGGGGATTCAGATTCTGCTTGCTCATAAGAGGTAATTAGGAGCAGTCCTTATTAAAAATTTGTTGGGCAGAGTGATATACAGAAGCATTTTAATTCCTTTGGTAAATAGACATTACATAAGACACAAAATGTTATCCAGATTGAGCTGGTGAGAACGTGGTAATTTTTAGTGAGAACCTGGAAATCCATTTCCACTTGGAATGTTTGCCAACATGATACAGGCTGCACTTGAACTTGAATTAATGTGGAAAACAAGAGCTGGGGTCTGAAATCTCAAGGAAGAAATGACAATAAAGTTACAGTTCTGGGAAAACAAGGTCCCATGTAAGACTGCAAAGATACTTTATCATGGTGAGACTTTCTCAGGGAATAGCTGGCTATTTCCTGCATGTCTTGCATTAGAGGAACATTTATCCCAGAAGGGTGGAAGTGATAACCTTCTTCTGTCTCAAAGGGTGTGAAACTATGTTGAAGGGCTTCCACACCTTGGGACTTTACTTTCCCATGATAGGGTAGGTGTCAGTTAGAGAGATAGCGATGATCATTGCAGCCATGCCATCCAAAGGAATGCTGTTAGAGAATACCTCAACTTCTGCAGCCTCAGGTTAAGGCTGGAAAGAGTCTACCCTTCCCTCATTTTACAAAGAGGAAACAGATGCCCTAGGGGCTGTGGGGAGGGCTTCCCAAGGAACTGTTTCCCAATCTCTCCAGTTAACATCTAAAAGGACATGCCTCAACTCCAGCTTCTGTCAGTTCAGTTCATTTCAGTCACTCAGTCGCGTCCGACTCTTTGCGACCCCATGAATCACAGCACACCAGGCCTCCCTGTTCATCACCAACTCCCGGAGTTCACTCAGACTCACGTCCATCGAGTCGGTGATGACATCCAGCCATCTCATCCTCTGTCGACCCCTTCTCCTCCTGCCCCCAATCCCTCCCAGCATCAGAGTCTTTTCCAATGAGTCAACTCTTCTCATGAGGTGGCCAAAGTACTGGAGCTTCAGCTTTAGCATCATTCCTTCCAAAGAAATCCCAGGGCTGATCTCCTTCAGAATGGACTGGTTGGATCTCCTTGCAGTCCAACGGACTCTCAAGAGTCTTCTCCAACACCACAGTTCAAAAGCATCAATTCTTCGGTTCTCAGCCTTCTTCAAGTCTAACTCTCACATCCATACATGACCACAGGAAAAACCATAGCCTTGACTAGATGGACCTTAGTTGGCAAAGTGATGTCTCTGCTTTTGAATATACTATCTAGGTTGGTCATAATTTTTCTTCCAAGGAGTAAGCGTCTTCTAATTTCATGGCTGCAGTCACCATCTGCAGTGATTAGGGAGCCCCCAAAATAAAATCTGACACTGTTTCCAGTTTCCCCATCTTTTTCCCATGAAGTGATGGGACCAGATGCCATGATCTTCATTTTCTGAATGTTGAGCTTTAAGCCAAGTTTTTCGCTCTCCTCTTTCACTTTCATCAAGAAGCTTTCTAGCTCCTATTCACTTTCTGCCATAAGGGTGGTGTCATCTGCATATCTGAGCTTCTGTTATGAGGGTTTAAAGCCAGAAGAACCTACTCTCCTGTTAGCTATTCTTTCCAGTTAATTCAGTTCAGTCACTCAGTTGTTTCTAATTCTTTGCGACCCCATGAACTATAGCACACCATGCCTCCCTGTCCATCACCAATTCCCAGAGTTCACTCAAACTCATGTCAATAGAGTCGGTGATGCCATCCAGCCATCTCATGCTAAGTCATCCCCCTTTCCTCCCGCCTTCAATCTTGCCCAGCATCAGGGTCTTTTCCAATGAGTCAGTTCTTCACATCAGATGGCGAAAGTATTAGAATTTCAGCTTCAGCATCAGTCCTTCCAATGAATATTCAAGACTGATTTTCTTTAGGATGGACTGGTTGGATCTCCTTGCAGTCCAAGGAACTCTCAAGAGTCTTCTCCAACACCACAGTTCAAAAGCATCAATTCTTCAGCATTCAGCTTTCTTTAGAGTCCAACTCTCACATCCATACATGACCACTGGAAAAACCATAGCTTTAACTAGACAGACCTTTTTTGGCAGAGTCATATGTCTGCTTTTTGATATGCTGTCTAGATTGGTCATAACTTTCCTTCCAAGGAGCAAGCGTCTTTTAATTTCATGGCTGCAATCACCATCTGCAGTGATTTTAAAGCCCCCCAAATAAAGTGTCACTGTTTCCATTGTTTCCCATCTATTTGCCATGAAGTGATGGGACCAAATGCCATGATCTTTGTTTTCTGAATGTGGAGCTTTAAGCCAACATTTTCACTCTCCTCTTTCACTTTCGTCAAGAGGCTCTTTAGTCCTTCGCTTTCTGCCATAAGGGTGGTGTCATCTGCTTATCTGAGGTGATTGATATTTCTCCCGGAAATCTTGATTCCAGCTTGTATTTCCTCCAGCCCAGCATTTCTAATGATGTACTCTGCGTATAAGTTAGATAAGCAGGGTGACAATATACAGCCTTGATGTACTCCTTTTCCTATTTGAACCAGTCTGTTGTTCCATGTCCTGTTCTAACTGTTGCTTCTTGATCTGCATACAGATTTCTCAAGAAGAAGGTCAGGTTATCTGCTATTCCCATCACTTGAAGAATTTTCCAGTTTGTTGTGATCCACACAGCTGAAGACTTTGGCATAGTTGATAAAGCAGAAATAGATGTTTTTCTGGAACTCTCTAGCTTTTTGATGATCCAATGGATGTTGCCCATTTGATCTCTGGTTCCTCAGTTAATTATTAAAGGACAATACATTTCTAATTGGAAACAGAGCCAAAGAGGAAGAAACAGCCCATTCCTATTACAGGGTTAGACTTAAAAATTATATTTGGATCTCTCGGTGTAAAGCTGTTTTACATCACTGGATTTTTCTGACTTTTTGGAAGGGTGAGAGGGACTGGGATCTGATATCATTGACCCGTCTTAGTGGAAATCATTTCCTATCCTCCTGTGGCCTGTTCAGCACCTGCTAGAAGATAGCTGTCTGTCTTATTGATTATGTACCTCTGTGTCTCCACTTGGAATGGTTCTTGGGCCCTCATCTGTCCTTCCGAGGTTGTGATGGAAGTTGGGGTCCCCTCCCTGTGACAGTGCTTGTGTTGCTGGGTATCATAAGCAGTTGAGCTCTAAGACAGCTTCTCCCCTTGCATCTGCAATCAGTGTGCTCCTGTCATCACTGTGGAGAGAATGCAGCAAAGGTAGGGGGCAGGTTCAGCCATGAAACAGGCCTTGCCATCCATGAAATGCCCAAAGGCACCCTTCACTATCTTAGGGGAATCCTGTTGTAGATAATCACCCATAGCAGCTTCTACCAATCACCCACCTTATTGGATTGTATGTATAACAAGTCTGTAACCAAGAGCCCTGGAGGATGCAGTTTGAGCCAGATTCCCTCACTCCTTTAAAGAGCTTGCAGTCTAGTAGAACAATCCATGTAGAGGGCGCAAAGATCATAGAGAAAGTGATATCTGTGCAAAACCCGTGTATATGTTCTAGCATGGTGAATTTCTAGATAATTCTCTTCACTGAAGGGACTTGCCCGGCAGTCCAGTGGTTAAGACTCCATGCTTCCAATGCAGAAGACATGGGTTCAACCCCTGTTTGGGAAACTAAGATCACACCTGCTGCATGGTGTGGGCAAAAAAAAAGTCTTCACTGAAAATTTCATGGTACTTTGAAATACAGGTCAGATTGGCAATTGTATGGAATGAGGGTGGGTGGCGAACAACAGCAAGCCACTGTGTTGGCTAAAATGTTGTCTCACCAAAGAGGTATCAAGGGAAAGTGAGGTTGGAGATGTGAGTGTGTTCAATCGCAGAGAGCTCAGACTGCCAGAAAAAGCTCTGACATCCTGATTGCTGTCGCGAGGTAAAGAGACAGCTTCCTGCCGGAATGTGTTTGAGGAGGCAGGAAATACTGGTGACCTGGTGTTGTCTTCCTCTTAAAACAGCATAATGAGGGACTGGGAAGAAGAATTATTTTTCATTTCCTTTGTAAATGGCCCCAGTTACTCTGTGGGTGAGGCTGCAGGAGCTTGCGGTGTGCCCTCCAGCAAATGACTTACGTCAAAGTTGACGGAGTTATTCATCAAGTACATACCAGCTGTACCTTGTCTGTATGCACTAAACCCTGAGGGGAGCAGGAGGGAGGACTCCCATGGAAGAGCCCGGTCATCTAGGGGAGATGAAGCCTTCCAAGCAGACAAGTGCAGGGACAATCTAAGAGCTCAGTGAGGATATGGGTCAGTCAGAGCTTTGTGAGCTCAGGTGAGGAGAAGGGAAAGAGAGGACCAGGGAGGGCTGGTAAGGCTTCCTGGGCAGAGGGTACGGGGTCAGTGTGGGAGCTGGGGGCTGGGTCCCAAGCAAGAGACAAAGTGGGGAAAAGGCATATTGCCTCCTCAGCGCAGGTGGTGAGCAGTAGGTGGGTAAAGCCCTGCTCTTGGAATGGCTGGCACCTTCTGGAATGCTCAGGGGCATTTGGAATGTCCCTCCCATTGTCTGTTTGCCCAGGCAGCCTCGCTTCCTCCTCGCTTTAGCAGTGGAGGCTGACCCCACCCCACAAGACTGGTCCTGTCCTGTCGTCCTGGCCCAGTTCCCAGCCAGAGCTGCCTGCTCCTAGCCCTACGCTTGCAGAGAAAGAAAGTGAATTTGTCAAAACTTTCAGGGTGAAGACAGTGACTCTGGGTGTTCCAGAAAGACCCTCTGGGTCTGGCTGTTACAGGCAGCATCCGTGACTTCAGATTCCACACCCTGTCTTCTGTAGATGAAATTCCTCTTCTCTGAAGTCAAGGAGCAAACTCAGTGTGTTCTGATTTGAAATGAAAGAGAAACTGTGGGACTTCCCTGGCTATCCAGTGGTTAAGACTTCACCTGCCAATGCAGGCGGTGAGGGTTTGATTTCCGGTTGGGGAGCTAAGATCCCATGTGCCTCACTACTGAAAAACCAAAAGATAAAACAGAAGCAATACTGTAACAAATTAAATCAGTTCAGTTTAGTTCAGTTGCTCAGTTGTGTCCAACTCTTTGCAACTCCATGGACTGCAGCACGCCAGGCTTCCCTGTCTATCACCAACTCCTGAAGTTTGTTCAAACTCATGTCTCCATTGAGTCAGTGATGCCATCCAACCATCTCATCCTTTGTTGTCCCCTTCTCCTCCTACTTTCAATCTTTCCCAGCATCAGGGTCTTTTCAAATGAGTCAGTTCTTAGCATCAGGTGGCCAAAGTATTGGAGTTTCAGCTTCAGCATCAGTCCTTCCAATGAATATTCAGGACTGGTTTCCTTTCGGATGGGCTGGTTGGATCTCCTTGTAGTCCAAGGGACTCTCAAGAAGACTCTCTAACACCACAGTTCAAAAGCATCAATTCTTCGGCGCTCAGCTTTCTTTATGGTCCAGTTCTCACATCCATACACAACAAAAACTATAGCTTTGACTAGATGGACCTTTGTCAGCAAAGTAATGTCTTTGCTTTTGATATGTTGTCTAGGTTTGTCATAGCTTTTCTTCCAAGGAGAAAGTGTCTTTTAATTTCATGGCTGCAGTCACCATCTGTGGTGATTTGGGAGCCAAAAAAAATAAAATCTGTCACAGTTTCCACTGTTTCCGCATCTATTTCCCATGAAGTGATGGGACCAGATGCCATGATCTTAGTTTTTTAATGTTGAGCTTCAAGCCAGCTTTTTCACTCTCCTCTTTCACTTTTGTCAAGAGGCTCTTCAGTTCCTTTTCTCTTTCTGCCATAAGGGTGGTAGCATCTGCATATCTGAGGTAATTGATATTTCTCCCGGCAATTTTGATTCCAGCTTGTGCTTCATTCAGGCCAGAATTTCACATGATGTACTCTGCATATAAGTTAAATAAACAAGGTGACAATATACAATAAAATACTTTTAAAATGGTCCACATTAAAAAAAAAAACTTAAGAAAGACAAATTGGATTTTTTTCTTAGCCTAGTGCAGGACGGGTTCAGGGAAAAGTCTGACAGATACAGTCCTCTGATTTGTGTATGTATTTTTGCTAAAGGGTACAATGATGGGAGCTAAAATAATGGATATTATTAAGATTATTTGGGGCTTGGATCCCTCTATCAGAGACACAAAGAGCAGCTCAGAATGTGTTAAATAAGTAAGAGCTAAAAAGGCAGCCTCTTTTGGGTGTAAAGAACAACGCTGGAGCCGACACCACAGTTTGAACCCAGGTTCTGCCCATAAGATCTGCAAGTTCTTGGACATGGTCCTTCACTTCTCTTATCTTTACTTTTGCCGCCATTAACCGCTTTTCCTTCTCTCCCTTACAAGTGCTTCCACTAAAGGAGCTCAGTTAATGCCCCAGTCACTTTGGCCCTGAGAACTGATGGAGGAGGCTGGCCTCACAGTGTGGGAGAGATCCTTCTGGCTCTGTCGGCCTCTTAGCAGCGTCACATCATCCTTTGCCCCAGGGCCTTGTCTGTCTCTTTGCGGGGGAGTGCTATCTTGCCTCACATCCTGTGAATCAGGCTTTCCCGGGGACCAGCCGTCCCACCCCTGTGGGGAAAGAGGGGAAAAGAAGAGATTGTTCCAGGCACAGACGCCAGCCCGAATTCTCGCAGAGGTTGGGGAGGGAATCTAGCAGACAGAAAATTCTCCCCCTCCCTGTGCGTCTCTGCTGCAGACAGTAACAGCCTCGGAGGTGTGACCCTGACTCCAGAGAAGAGCTTTGGGAGGGAGTGACTTCCCCTGGACCGGAAGCACAGGTGGTGCACTTGGGGCACGTGTACAGGCCCCTCAGAGGGCTGAATGGGAGGAGCAGGATCCCATTTGAGGCAAAGCATCCTCACACTAGGGATGGAGGTCAGTGGCTGGGAAGGTTCCTGTTACCCTCATGCAATCTGTAAATATGCTGTCTGCTCCAGAGCACTGTCACACCCTGGAGGTGAGTAGAGAGTGGGCAGGTTGTCATTATAACAAAAATACAGTAGAAACCGCACACTTTAAATCCTTTCTGTTTTGTTCTTGCATCACTCAGTCGTGTCCAACTCTTTACGATCCCATGAACTGCAGCACAATAGACTTCTCTGTCCTTCACCATCTCTCAGAGTTTGCTCAGACTTGTGTCCACTGTTTCAGTGATGCCATGCAACCATCTCACCCTCTGCCACCCTCTTCTTCTCTTGCCCTCAGTCTTTCCCAGCCTCAGAGTTTTTTCCAATAAGTCAGCTCTGGGCATCAGGTGGCCCAAGTATTGGAGTGTCAGCTTCAGCATCCATACTTCCAATGTATATTCAGGATTGATTTCCTTTTGGATTGACTGGTTTGATCTCCAATCCCAAAGAAAGGCAATACCAAGGAATGTTCAAACTACCAGACAACTGCCCTCACTTCACATGCTAGCAAGGTCATGCTCAAAATCTTTCAAGCTAGGCTTCAGCAGTACATGACTCGAGAACTTCTAGATGTACAAGCTGGATTTAGAAAAGGCAGAGGAACCAGAGATCAAATTGCCAACATCTGTTGGATAGTAGAAAAAGCAAGAGAGTTCCAGAAAACATCTACTTTGGCTTCACTGACTACGCTAAAGCCTTTGACTGTGGATCACAGCAAATTGTGGAAAATTCTGAAAGAGATGGGAATACCAGACCACCTGACCTGTCTCCTACAAAACCTGCATGCAGGTCAAGAAGCAACAGTTAGAATCAAGAATGGACTGGTTCAAAAACGGGAAGGAGTACCTCAAGGTCCTTTCTAGGACAAATCAAACTGTGACTAGGTGCGGAGATGAATGATGGATAGGTGACAATAGGCAACATTAACTGAATGCTTATCAAGAGTCAGGTACTGTTCCAAACATATCATTTTGTGTATGTTCACTCATTTGGTCCTCAGAAGGGTATATGAAGTAGACATTGGTATTCCCCCACTTTACAGATGAGGAAACTGAAGCAGAAGATGATTGACAGCTTTCCCAGGGTCACGTGACATTCACAGCCAGGCTGCTGGGCCCCATTGCTGGTGCTCTTTACTGGGTGGATGTATCCCTAATAGAAGTCTCAGAGGACCTGATCCCTACTAAAATGGTAATTTGTATAGTTTACCTTCCCACAGTCTTTAATTTAAAACATCCAAACAAACAACTGTTATGGTTCCGGAGTACAGACAGGTGGAAGCAGTGAGGGGCCTGGAGCCCAGGAGTCTGTTGGACTGAGGCAAGTTCTTCACTCTCGAGTCTACGTTTTTTAACACCAGACAAGGAAAAGGCCAGGGTCCTTGTGAAGGCCAATGAGGCAGAGGTCTGACGGTACCTTTATTTCCAGTGCAAGAGATCCTTGCCAGCAGTGTTAGAGTTGGCTCAGAGGAAAACCAAGGAGAGCTGACTATGTATATGAGGGTGGAGAAGCCTACTTACTATGAGGAATTACAGCTTCCTTCTCGAGCTTAATGACTACAGATAATGGGACCAGGCTGCCTACTGCCAGGCACTGACCAGGAGAGACACAGGGCTGGCTTGATGAAATGAGTTGCTAGACATTGTGGGTTGTATAGCCGGTGGCCATGCTCCTTGCCTCACCATTTCTTCTCTGCCCATGGCCTACCTCCCATGGAAGAGGCTAAAAACCCAGGTCCATCTTACATTTGGGATGTGTGCATGTCACCCAAGCCTGATCCAAACGTGTCTGAGAAAAGCTGTGCCGGAAGCTGGGGCTGGCACTGAAAAAGGATTTCTTCATTTTAGAAGGACCAGTGTAGTGATGTTTGTATGGTGCCTGCAAGTGATTTCTGGAATTGCTATGGCTAACTCTCAGAGGTGAATGAAGATGCTGATTCCAAGCTGAACATGGCATGATGGAAAGACAGAAGGAGCTTGGGCCCTTGCTGATATCCCTGAGCTGCTGACTTGATCCTAAAACAGTGTCTGGACTGTGCGTTGTATGGGATAATTAACCCTCTGTGGTGTGGGCCGTCTTTGGTTGGTCTGTTCCTTGCAGAAGAAAGCATCATAGGAGATTGAAATTGAGAGCTAGGAGCCCTTGGTTCTGGTCAGGACTCCGCTGCTAAGAAGTTGTGTGACTCTGGGCCAGTTACCAATGTCTCTGAGGCATGGTCTCGATTCATTTATTTAATTGTTTACTTTTATATTATACTTTTTTTTTAACTTTAACCTTTTCAGACGCACCTTGCAGCATGCGAGATTTTAATTCCTTGATCAGGGATCAAACCCATGCCCCCTACAATAGAAACATTTAGTCTTAACCACTGGACGGCCAGGGAAGTCCCTTAATTTATTAAAGAAGCTAGTAACCCTTGCTTTCCCTCCTTCTCAGAGCACTTGTGAGACCACGTGAAACTTTTTAGCCCCACCTCCTACTTTGTTCTGAAGATACACTGGGTTGGCCAAAAGTTCATTTGGGTTTTAATGAACTTTTGGTCTACCCAATAGAAATGAATAAAATAGGGTATGGATAAAAATGAATGAATAAATGAAATGAAAAACGAATGGGAAAAATGAATTTTAAAAGACAAATATGGGGGCAAACTCCATGTTCCATGGACAGACGAAAGGAGTTCAACATGACTGAGTGCAGGAGATGGAGGGACCAGAGGCAGAAGACCGGAGGTAGGAGAGGTAAGCACAGCCCCAGTTTCCACCTCTGTAAAATGATGGAGAGACCCATATGACCTCTTAATTTCTTTTCCAATACCAAGGTTCTGGAAGCCAAGCAGAGCTTTCACTAGATCTCTGCTAGATGTGAATGTCTCAGTACCACATGCCACTTGGCATCATAGCAGTCTTTCTGCCCAGCTACCCTTAGGGGCGGGGACTGGCTTTCTCATCACTGTCTCCCCAGCACCCAGTAACACAAATGAATGGGTTACTAGAACAAGTTAATTAATGAATAAAGGACGCTGTCTTACAGGTTACTTGAAGTGTTTGAAAAATAAATGAATGCAACATTTTCTAGTGTGTAATCCAGAATAATAAACCTACAGAGATTCATAATGAACTATTGCATATAGTATGTTTAAGTAAACAGGATGCAACAACAGGTAACAGGATAGTATAGCATCCCCATTCTCAGATTCAAGTGGCTCGTTTTCTTACAAATATTTGCCAGCAAAAGAGAGTCATCATGAACTTCCTTAAGTACTATTTTTCCTAAAGAGGAAATGAAAGAGTAAAATGTAAAGTCAAGATGTCTCATATGAAAAAGCTATGTAATGACTTGAAAATTAGGCTGCTTACGTTTGAGTTTGTAATGAGATTGTCAAAGAAAAAAAGCTGTGAGAACTGAAAGGATTTTCTTTTAGAAGAGATGCGAAGGAGACCATTAAAAACATAGATGGTCTCTGAAAATAGTTGACTGTCTGCTTTCTAAGTAAATCTTTCTGCATAGTCAAGGTAGGACTTATTTTTATCCATGTTCTTTTAAAAATGTGATGTGTCTGCTGAGAGCACGCTAAATGATGACACTGTTTAAAGCTAATATGTTGTGGCTTCACAGATCAGCCCAGTAAAGTCTCTTGCAGACTCAGAAGCAGGGACCTGGAGACATCTTTCAAGATGACACAGCTGGGTTGCCAGGGTAACTCACTGGATGAGGATGGGGCTGGTTTGGGGAGAGATTATATAAGACAAGACCCACTAGGAAGAGCTAAGGGAAGTCCTGGAGTCAAGGGATGAAAAGAGTTCCTTCTGCCTTCAGGAGGAGGACATAGATCAAGGTGGGGACATTTGGAAGTGGACAGCGTTAGACACCTGGATTGGCCATCTAAATGGAATATCTTAGGGAACAGATTGATGAAGAAAGCTCTGGGTAACTGAGGATTCCAGTTGATAGAGAATTAATATAACATATAAAAGCAAGGATGACCATTTCCCTAAGAATCAGTCTCACCATTTTCTTTTAAGATGTCAGAGATATTGAAGAAGATGGCCTCTTATTTTGTGTTTATATGTGTTTATTGTTCAAATGGATGAATGACTCCCTTGAAGGACCAAGAATCAGTTGAATTTGTAGCTGTTGATGGAAGAGACATAAAGATACTGCTGAGTGTGTGTGTCTGTGTGTGTGAGAGAGATTTGATACACACACACACACACACACACACACTGTCCAGATACAGTGTTTTAGTTGCTCAGTCATGTCTAACTCTGCAACCTCATGAACTGTAGCCTGCAAGGCTCCTCTATCCATGGAATTTTCCAGACAAGAATACTGGATTGGTTTGCCATTCCCTTCTCCAGGGGCTCTTTCCAACCCAGGAATCGAATCTAGGTCTCTTGCATTGCAGACAAATTCTTTACTGTCTGAGCCACACATACACACATATTTGTTCAATTTACACACATAAAAATATATTTGTTTATATGGGTGTCTTGTGAGAGAGAAAGATTTTATACATATACACACACATCTACACGTCCAGTTTACACACATATAAATGTATTTGGTTATATGGGTGCCTTAATTAAGATGAAAATTCAGCTGAGTGTGACAAAGGTTCATCTCATTTCAGCATGACTGAAAGTTATCTTTCTCTTGTGGAAAGTCCAAGCTGGCCTGGCCACTCTGCTGTACAAGCCATCAGGGACTCAGTCCTCTTCTCTCCTGGTGCACTTTCCTGGGTGTTGCTCTGATTCAGACAACCCCAACCGGCTCCACGGCATCACATTCTAGCTAGTGGAAAGAGAAGTCAGAAGAAATGGGGGACATACCCTTCCTTTTAAAGGCAAGACCCCAAAATTGCACATATGCAGAGCTTAGTCTCATGGCAATACCTAGCCACAAAGGACACTGGGAAAGTAGCCTTAATTTTGGATGGCCATATGCCCAGCTTTTAAGTCACTCACCCTGGAAGGAGAGAAGACTAAAAAGTGGGGAATCCTAGCAGTCTGTCCCCAGCCTCTCTTCAGTTGAAACAGACATTCAATTGGTTGAGCATCTCTGTGGTTGAGATTTGAGGCATGACAAGCAGAAATGGACTCACTCTGTGTGTGCTTTTGTTTTACCAAAGTGTGCAATGCCAAGTTACCCATTCTGTCTGGACTGGGCTTCACTACCTTTCCCAGGTTTTGCTCTGTCTGCTGTGCTAGGGCTTGATGGAAACTTCATCCAAATGGATGTGGTCATAAATGTACCAAGGGCGGTCACTCCATATGCTGCAGGCAGTGGCATTCCTTTTGAAGTGTGAAAAACTGCTGTCCATAATTTGCTAACACAAGAAGCCCCTGTCACTTCTACCCTTTTCCTGTGCCTGCTTTCTGAATCTTTAATCCCCACAGGGCTGCCTCTGCAGGGTGCAGCACTGGACTAGAGGACCATAGTGCTTGCATTTCTCTCCTTGTGTCAGTTTCGTAGCAAAGGTGTTTATTTGCTCAGTGACTTGAACATCACGTGAGCAGCAGGCTTCTGGAGGTATTAGGCAAATGTACCATCACATGAGGGACAAACACCTAACAATGGGTGAGAGATACTGAGACACAGGGCCTGTAATCACATTCATTGTGAGAGTTATTGATGCAGAATGACTGTTTGGTCTTTGAATTCCTCCCATGTATCCATTCATCTATCCACCTATCTGTCCATTCACCAGTTCATGCACCCATCTACTCATCTATCTCTCCATCCATCTGTCCATCTATCCATCCATCCATCTATCCCTCCATCCATTTATTCGTTAAAATGCCCTGCAAAAGTCCCAAATTAAGAGCTGAGAATATTGAAATGAATCAATAGCCATGATCCATGAGTTCCTGTCCTCAATGAGCTCAGTCAGTGGGAGAGAGTGTCAAGTAAACTGACACTGATGACGGTTGTTGTTCAGTTGCTAAGTCATGTCCGACTCTTTGCGACCCCGTGGACTGTAGCCCGCCAGGCTCCTCTGTCCAGGCAAGAATACTGGAGTCAGTTGCCATTACCTTCTGCAAGGGATCTTCCACCCAGGGACTGAACCCACGTCTTCTGCATTGGCAGGCAGTTTCTTTATCATTGAGCCACCTGGGAAGCTGGCATTGATGATGCAATGAGGTAAATGAACTAAAAGCAGTGAAAAACAGGTAGTTCTGGGAAGAGACTTGGGGTGAAAGGAGGGGGCTTCCCAGAAGAAATAATACTTGAGCCAAATCTTAACACATTGAACCAGTTGGCAATGAAAAGAAAGAGCTGTTGACAGCAGCACGCATTTGCAATCCTTTTCTTTTTGGCTGAGATTTATTTCTTCCTAGTCCTAGTCCACACAATCATCTTGCAAGGCAAGATCTTAGATATTTCTCAGCCACACTAAAAATACATCCATAATCTAATGGAAACAAGCACGCTGGCAGAATGTTCCCCTTCCTGCCCATTAGTCAGCCTTTTATCAGAAGAGCCCTGTCGAGGACCAAAAACATGACGTTGGCTTGCAACGTGTCAGTGATAGGGGACTGGAAACATCCGGGTGATGGGGCCTTGGCTGTCCGTCTCCACTGTGTGTTTCCAAGGAATCTTCCTCTGAACTCTAGCCAAGCAAGGGCACAGCCCAAAGCCCTGAACCTTGCTTGCTTTGATCCAGTAGTGCCTCTGTTGGCTTTTTCTCCTGGGGAACATGAAAATCTTTGTTCCATTAAACAAGCAATTATGTCCCTTTTCTGTTCCTGATGGCAGTTTTCAGAAAGAGAAAAGACAGGGGAAAGGGAGCTAATATTTGCCAAGTTCCTACTATATGTCCAGTAGATGCTATGAGAGAAACCACGGAGATAGGATCCTCTCGGAAAATTAGTGACAATAAAATTAGTTACAATAAAAAGGACAGGAGCAATAATAATAGCAAACACTTATGTATTATATGCCAGGCATTGTACTATGTATGTCCTATGTCTTAATTCACTTAATTCATACAACAGCCTTTTGTACTGGGTACCGTTACTGTCTCCATTTTGCAGATGAGGCAGCTGAGCACAAACAGAGAACTGTAATGTGGCTAAGGTCACACAAATGCTGAACACCTGAACTGTACACAGATTTCAACTTTGGAACCCCCAGCTCTGGCCTTTACTGTCTGACCATGGACAAATTACGCAAACTCTCTGTGCCCCCGTTTCTCCATCTCAGTGATGGAGACAGCAACGGTTCATGCCCAGCTCACTCGTCATGCTGAGATACCATGCTTGTATAGATTCAGAATGAAGGGTAACCAGGCCTATGACAAGTACACAGTGGAACCCTCACGTATGACAGCTCTTGGGTTGGCTTTATCCAGGAAGTGGGGCTTGACCTGGGCCAAAGGGTAGATTTTTTTCAGGTTAGGATGAGGTTTGGAAGATCATTCTGAAGAGGACCGGGGTGGCTCCAACTGACCCCCATGAGATCCCAGACCAGACAAACCTCATCTCTGGGTTTATTCCCTCCTCATGAAAGGTGTCGGGACTAAATAACCTCTAAGGACTCTCCTTCTTGGGACAGTCACCCCAGTGTTTCTTTCATGTTAAACTCTCTTCTCTACTCATGGTTGCCCTCCACCCGCAGCCAGGCAGAAAGTGGGGCCCTATGCTGGAGAATGCTCATTTTCCCCTGAGCTAGACAGAGCTACTGGCCCAAAGCTCATTGGCTCACCTCACTTTTCATACAATTGCCTAAACGCAAAGGATACATCTTTCCCACCAGTTATTCATTCATTTATTCCACCAAAACATAAGTAGCATGTGTCAGTTACAGAGCTCTTTATAGGGTGATCAAGAGAAAAATCCACCAGACACGATCCTGCCCCATAAAGAGCTCCCGGTCCAGGTGTGAGGGATGAACTGTTAACTCTATAAAGCAAAACGTGCTCAACTGCCTTCAACAGGGAAGTCACAAAGGTTTGGAAAGAAGGCTGGGAGGGAAACATGCTGAGGAGGGGCCGTCAGAAGAGACCTCATAGAAGAGGTCGTATTAGAGCTGGGCTCTGAACCAGGGTAGAATTCCCCAGGACCTTAGTGGGGAAGGCATTGCAACAGGCATTGCTTTTATGTGGGCAAAGCCCCCTGCAATCTATCTGAGGCCTCTCCCACCACCTTTGCTTTTGTGGCAGCAGAAGAGAGGGCATTGAAACAGCACTTCCCGTTGTCAGACTTCCCAGCTGGGGAAAGCATTGGCTTAACGATGTTCAGCAAACTGCATATTCACAATGAATCCCGTTGGCAGATTTTGCCAGCCCTGAGCACTAAAGAGTGCCTCTGACAGCATAATTATCCCTCACGATGAGTTTTGCCAGTTGTCACTTTTCCCAAGAGCTTTGCTTAACAGTCAGAAGGGAAACCAGTCTGATGGGCTCCACACAGCACTTTCTGTGACTTTCTCATCTTGTCCTTTCCCTCCAAACCCATGCCAGTCTGTCCCTGCCTTCCTTACTCAGCTTTGGCCAGCACCCAAGGGGGCATTGACCCTCAGGATCAGGTTCAGAGCATTTTGCTTCTCAGCAGAATCCACCAGGAGGAAGCTCCCTGGGTGCTCACTTTGCATTATGTCCCATCAAAGCCATCCCGATATATTTGCATCTGGAAGCATGAAACACATGGGCGGTTATGAAGGAAAATGGAAAAATGCAAACCTGCCTGTTGGTGAGACAGCGGACCCAAGGACGTTGGGCTTCCTAGGTGGTGCTAGTGGTAAAGAACCCGCCTGCCAATGCAGGAGGTGCAGGTGTGATCCCTGGGTCAAGAAGATCCCCTGGGGGAGGGCATAGCAACCTGCTCCAGTATTCTTGCCCAGAGAATCTCGTGGATAAGAGGAACTTGGCAGGCCACGGTCCATAGGGTCACAAAAGAGTCAGACACGACTGAAGCGCTGAAGTGACTTAGCAGTCAAGCACGGGGAAGGGCAAGTAGGAGGTGATGTAAACTATCTGCTGGACAGCCTGGTTACTTTTCTTTCTCATGGAGTTAGTCCAAGCACCAGCTAACACAGACAGCTTACTGTCGTCAGACAAGCCTCCACGGGGCACCTCCATCCCTGTGCTCCACTGTTCTCTTGGTTATGACAGGTTCCCTTGGGGGTCCTGGTAAAGGGAACAAGGCACTCACATACGGTGAACATCATCACAGAGAGAAGCCCAGCTGCCACACACTGATTCTTGACTCCGGGTGGCCCTGCAGCCAGCTCTGTGGCTCCTGTTGGGCTCTCATGTTTAATTAATGAAGTCCTATTTATTTATTATGAAGTGTTATGAAATGGCGCAGTGTAGCCTTGTCCCATGAATGCTGCTAGCTCCCTGGATACTCTCTGCAGCACTCTAGCAAGTCCCACGAAGATGAGGAAGGACAGAATAAACTACTCCGAATACCCCATGCTGATGGGCAGTGCAGTTTTAGGTGGCATGAGCTGACAGAGCGAAGTGAATTTGCTTTCTAAACGCAACCTTGGTCAAGGTGAGCTCCGTGTCGACCCTGAATTACAGTTACTTGTGTGTATGTCTCTGCTTGCTTGACTATAGCTCCTGGAAGTCGGGAACTAGTTGAGCATTCTTAGAAAAGTTACCTGGTGGATCAGATTGGTTGGAGGAGTTTCTCCTGCTTTGTATTAACAGGGTCTGGGAGTCCATCCTGGTCTAGGGTGGGGCTTAAGAACTATGCCTGAGGAATAGGAATAGGTCTCTGAGGAATAAATAGTACTGGAAGCAAGGCTCTCTGGGGCTCCTCCAGTGGATGGCAACCGGAGGGTGAAGTCATCACCTATTCTCCTACCTCATCCACCATAGAATGGGATACTCCTTGGAGAAAAATGAGAATTTGGAATAACACAGAGAGTAGCATCTTTTGGCAGTTGTCCTCTGGGGCTTTTCTCCCCATTGCCGCAGGCAAAAGGTTGGTTTTGGGGAACACTAAACAATAGCCATCAACCTGATTTCTTTAGCTCCAGCTCAGTCTTAAGTTTAAGTTTACTGTCTCCCAGTGAACTTTATCTCAGAGTTGTTGGAGGGGCTCTCAGGGGCCCTCTTGGGCAACCGCTTGTTCATCACACCAAAGAGGAAACAGGCTAAGCAGGAAAGGCCTTAATGAAGAGATCCTGAATCCAGTGCTCTGCCCACTCTTCCTTGCAGCCTCCTATCCATTGAGAACCATGTTCTCATTCAAATTTCCTGGCTTCTAGAATCCTGCAGTTAATTTAGAAAGAGGGAGCATAGCAGAAGTGCCCTAGCCTCATGGTAAGTCAGACCCTGTCTTGACCAGGAACTGCTGAGCCCTGGGTGGTGACTGGATTGCACAGCAGCAGAGCTGTTCTAAGGAGGCAGCGAGCAGAAGCCAAGGGCTGCTGTTTCCATGGCAACTGCCTTTCATCCTTGGTTTGCCAGGTTAGGTATTCTGGAGTAGAGCAGGGCTGAATTTTTTCCCCACCGTGTAATATTTTTTCAGTTTTGAAAAGGCCTTTGTTTACATACACACACAGATAGATACATATAAACTCACCACGTAGGCTTCCCAGTGGCCCTTTTCAGGTATAGAAGCACCGTCCCAGCCTCAGACAGCATCAGTAACCTGGGAAGGCGATGTGGGGAGAGGGGATGAGAGAAGTGTGAGGGGGACCAGCTGTCATCACCGTACCTAGTGACCAGAGTTTGGTGGTCATCGTTACTGTCAGTGTTCAAGATTGTTGTCACTTGGTGTATCAGTCTTACTGTTGCTACAGCAAATTGCTGCCAACTGGGTGGCTTAAAACAACACAGACTTATATTCTTGTAGTTCTGATGGTCAGATGTGTGGCATGGGTTTTACCAGGCTGAAATCAGAGTGTCTGCAGGGTTGTGTTTCTCCTGGAGACTCGTAGAGAATCCACGTCCTTATTTTTCCTACCTTCTGGGGGCTGTTGGCTTTCCTTGACTGATGGCCCCTCCTCTGTCTTTAAATACAGAAGAGTAGCATTTTCAAGTCTCTGTCTGCTTCTGCTCATGTTCTCACATCTCCTGCTCTGACTTTTTAAGGACCCTTGTGATTACATTGAGTGCGTGTTAAGTTACTTTAGTCATGTCTGACTCTTTGCAACCCCATGGACTGCAGCCCGCCAGGCTCCTCTCCATGGAATTCTCCAGGCAAGCATACTGGGGTGGAGTGCCATTTCCTTCTCCAGGGGATCTCTCCAAACTAGAGATCGAACTGGCGTCTCTTGCATCTCCTGCATTGGCAGGTATATTCTTTACCACTAGCGCCTCTTGGGAAGCTCCATGTTTAATGTGTAAAATGTGTACAGTTTGATGAGTTTGGGCTAGACATATATATACCCGCTACACCATCACCACAATCAGGTAATGAACCCATGCATCACCTCCAAAAACTTTCTTGTGTCCCTTTGTGATTTGTGTGTGTTTGTGTGTGGTTAGAACACTTAGCTTGAGATCTGCTCACCTTAACCAGTGTTTAAGTGCACGACAGTGTATCACTAACCACAGGCACTAAGTGTAAGCCCATCTCGAGAACTTAGTCATCTTCTGTAACTGTGACTTTATCTCCATGGAGCAGCTTTCCATCGCCCCCTCCCCCATGCCTGGCAAACTCCATCTATTTTCTGCTTTTATTAGTCTGACTATTTAGATACTTCTTAACCACGGAATCATTTAACACATATCCTTTGATGACTGACATCTTTCACTTGGTACAGTGTCTTCCACGTCCATCTACACTGGTGCATATGAAAGGATTTTGACCTTTGTTAAAGGCTCAATAATATTCCATTGCATCTATATGCTTCATTTTTCTTTATCCATTTATCTGTCAGTGGAGAGTTGAGTTGCATATTTCAGTTTTTAAAGTAAGACATTTTAGGGAGCATAAGGCAGACTTCATATAAATAAAATGTGAAATAAATAAACACATGCTAAGTAAAATGTGAAGCTTCAAACAGCAGCCCCTGAGCCTACCAAGGCCACAGGTACTCTCTCCTTCGAAGTGTACACTGGTGGCAAATCTGAGCCTGGTCCCCCAACGTGCTCAACCAGGTCGATTGTCTCATATTTGCCTTTTTAGAAAAGGCCTCTTCTAGGCAGAGTAAGTGGGTCACTGACAATATTAGAATTATCCTGTCCTGAATCCCATCTCCTGCTTCTTTTACTTCACCAGCTGTATTTCCCCACCTGAAAAAGGAGGCATGACTCATTCATTCACTGAGTCAAGGTGTATTGGGCACCTGCAATGACCCGGAACTGTACTAGACACCAGAGAGTCAAAGATGAGTTAATGTTAGTCTTTTTAAAATATGTATTTAGTTGTTTGGCTGCACCAGGTCTTAGGTGTGGCATGTGGGATCTTCCATCTTTGTTGGAGCATGTGGGATCTTTTTAGTTGCAGCATGCAAACTCTTAGTTGCAGCATGTGGGATCGAGTTCCCTGACCAGGGATGGAACCCGAGTCCCCTGCATTGGGAGCTCAGAGTCTCAGCCACTGGACCACCAGGGAAGTCCCTAATGTCAGTCTTTTTTAAAAATTAAAAATTAGATGCAGTCCTACTCTTCAGGAACACAGGGATGTTACTGGGCTCTTCTGGCATGTGGTCCTGTTGGGGGGTATTAAGAGGGCAGGGAAGCAGAGCAGTCCACCTGGCTTGAGTTCAGCCTCCCTATGTGACCTGAGTCCTGCAAGTTGTGTAGGAATATGCCAGAAGGTAAGAAAGCATCAGAGTGAAAGCTTTCCATATAATGGGAGAAGCATGAAGGTGTGAAACTACATTGGGAGGTATGTTGAAAAGTATTGATACAAAAGTATATTTTACTAGGGCACCGCTGTATGAATGGGATAAACCTTAGAGAGAGGAAGAGCCCTTTTAAGTAATTGCTTCTGGCAGTGTGTGTGGACAATGGATTGGCAAAATGAAAGGGGGCAGGCTGGAGGCAACAAGGTCAGGAGCCACTGACCAAGTAACCCAGCTGGGAGCGGGGAGGGGCACTGCCTCTTCCCTCAGGAAGGTCCTTGAACCTCCAAGGGATTGCCCTGTATGGAAAGGTTTCAAGATAGAGGACTGTCTCTGGCTTTGGTGTGGCGTCCCTCCCCCGGAGGAGGGCGTGGCCACCCGCTCCGGTATTCTTGCCTGGAGAATCCCATGGATGGAGGAGCCTGGTGGGCTGTAGTCCACAGGGCCGCACAGAGTCAGACATGACTGAGGCGACTGAGCACACACACACCCTCACCCACAGATCAGTCCTATTAATTAAAGCCAAGGAGCCACTGGAAAAGTACAGTCATCTCTGTTTTCCTGGAAAAGTGGGCAGGTAGGAGGTAGGTGAGTAATGTGCTAGTCATAATATGCTCTTTTGCGAAAAAGATTTTCTCACCCACCTTTGTCTTTCTTCTAGTAGCTTTACAAAATAGATTCCAAGCCTCAGAAATCAAAGAGGATGTATAGTAAAAAAAAAAAAAAAAAAAAAAAATCATACAATGTTTCCTTGCTTGTGATTAAAAAAAAAAAAAAAAAAAAAACTCAGAGAGTAACTCCTGGTAAATTCAGGAAAAATGTAGAGTGAAATGTCTCAATTTAAACTCACCGGGGAAAGCTTATTTGAATTTTACATGGTTCCTAAGGAATACAATTATAATCCTCTCACATCTAATGGTAAGAAAATATTTGTGTAATCAGATGGTGATGAGTAGAATAAGGCAAGTTAATATGAAAATATAATAGATTCGTGTTACATAATGGTGAGTCAGGAGCAGTCTGGTCATTTTCATATATAGGAATGAACTTGATGATGGATAGCTTTCTTAAAACAATATCCAGCCTCTCACTTAATAGAGAATCTCTCGCTGAACAGATGGCCCTGAAATAATCAGTGGTTTCCAGGGAAGCTACTGGTTCTTAGGTTCGATTCTTCTGGGAAGACCAGGAGAAGTCACAATGCAAGAGGCTAACCTGAATAGGTGAAGTCCTCATTCCTTCTCACTTTTTCTGAGATGCTTTCTTAGCTCCCCCTTCCCCTACTTATGACACAAGTCAAACCCAGAGGCATCCCAAACCATCAACCTTTTCTAGCTCGTCCCTTAATCCAACACCAACCTTACCTCTAAACATAGAAAAATCTTCCATGAATCCTGGTCATCCATATTTTTTTAAACTATGTATTTATTTGGCTATTCCAGGTCTTCGTTGCAGCATGTGAGACCTTTTAGTTGTGGCACGTGGGATCTAGTTCCCTGACCAGGGATTGAACCTGGGCTCCTTGCATTGGGAGTGTGGAATCTTAGCCACTGAGCCACCAGGGAAGTCCCCTAGGCCTCCATACTTAATGCATAGTAAAACAATCATTTACCTGTAAGGTTTTGTTTCCTCCCAAGTTTAGCATTTAGAAAAAATATTTTATAATATAATGACACCAAACATTTTTTAAAACATCATCTAAAATAATAACTGAGGAAAATTCTTCAATTTGAGCAAGGTTCACTATCGTAAACCTTAATTGGTATCATCATCTTTAATAATAAACATTTATTAAAGCCAAGATTGGTGAAGGTACAGCCATGATCTTTGGCCGCTGTTATTTATTTTTGTTATGGAAATCCTCCCCCTTCAGTAAGATAGGCTATCAGCACTAGTATTATACATTGAGATATAATTATTAAGAGACCATGTCCCCCAAAACAACTCCATGAGTATCAACAGAAAAATGTATATTAATAATGATTAATTTTAAATGACCTAAGTTGAAAATATAATAGTCATCACCTTCCCTATATACATTAATAACTAATCAGGAAACATATTAGAAGAAAGGTAACAGTTATAATGGCAACAAAATAGAACACCTAGAAGCAACCTTTTGGGAAAAAAGTGCAGGACTTGTATGATGAGGGACTTAAGCCTGAAGTAAATGGAAGGAAACTCAGTGTTCCTGGACAACAAAATTACATATTATAAAGATATCAATTTTCCTGTAATTAAATGTCAATTTTAAATGATTCTAAGACTCTTGAGAGTCCCTTGGACTGCAAGGAGATCCAACCAGTCCATTCTGAAGGAGACCAGCCCTGGGATTTCTTTGGAAGGAAGGATGCTAAAGCTGAAATTCCAGTACTTTGGCCACCTCATGGAAGAGTTGACTCATTGGAAAAGACTCTGATGCTGGGAGGGATTGGGGGCAGGAGGAGAAGGGGACGACAGAGGATGAGATGGCTGGGTGGCATCACTGACTTAATGGACATGAGTCTGAGTGAACTCTAGGAATTGGTGATGGACAGGGCCTGGCAAGCTGCGATTCATGGGGTCGCAAAGAGTCGGACATGACTGAGTGACTGAACTGAACTGAACTGAAGGTCAACTTGGAAGAATAAATAGCTGAGAGCAGCTAACTCTTAAGTAAGTGGGATACTTGTTCTCTCAGATATGAACACGTTTCATAACTTCAGTAATTAAAACAGTATGTTACCAGTGTCCAACACAGAAAAATGGCAGGTAGGTCGGAAACAATGCCTCACTGCATAAAAATGTCGCATGTGCTCAGATGCCATCGCCAACTAAAGACTGCTCGGACATTTGCTGGTTTTTCGTTTTCTGTGGGGGAGAGTAGAAAAAAATTCAGATCCTCTCCTTCCATCCAGCATTAAATAAATTCAGGCAAATGAAAGAACTGATTATTTAAATTAAGTAATAAGGAAAATAAGGAAATAGAAAAGTGTTAGTTGCTCAGTCATGTCTGACTCTGCAACCCTATGGACTGTAGCCCTCCAGGCTCCTCTGTCCATGGGATTCTCCAGGCAAGAATACTGGAGTGGATTGCCCTTCCCTTCTCCAGGGGATCTCCCCAACCCAGGGATAGAATCCAAGTCTCCTACATTGCAGGCAGATTCTTTACCGTCTAAAGAAGGGGCTGTTAATTATCTGCATGAAGGGCGATTTCTAAAAGTAATGGAAAATGTATGTTCGATTGGTTTATGTACGTGTAGTTTGACTATATATAAATAAAAAGATACTGTCAATCCAGAAATGCCCCAGGCTAAATTAAAGACCAAAAACCAATTCTGCTGTAGAAACACCTTGCACTGAGTTACAATAAGGACTAAAGTTGTTGATCAAAAATACCGATTTCTGCAAGGCAACTTTTGAGAAAAGACGTGCTCAAGTCTGCCAGAGGTTGGGAGAACAGTGTCAATTTCACTAATACATGTCAGACCCAGTGCTTTTGGGAAGCCAAGCCTCGCTGTGGACACATACCTACAGTGTATGATGATCAACTGGCCTGCATTTACCTACTGGGTAACTCTGCCTCCCTGTGCCTTTAGCCTCCTGTGGAAAATGACAAGTGTGGGATGCAGAATAATGCTCCCCCAAAATGTCCACAGCACCATTACTAGAGCCTGTGGATATGCTACATTATGTGGCAAAGGAGAAGTAAGGTAGCAGGTAGAACTAAGATTCCTAATAGGCTCACCTTAAAATAGGGGGAAAACCTTGGATCATCCAGGTGCCCAGTGTAATCACAATGGGTCCTCAGAAGTGGAAGAAGGGAGCTGAAGAGGAGCTCAGAGATGTGTGATATGAGGATTCCACTGCCCGTTGCTGGCTTTGAAGATGGAGGAAGGGGCCACAAGCCAAGGAATGTGGACATCCTATCAGTTCAGTTCAGGTCAGTTCAATTTAGTTGTTTAGACATGTCCGACTCTGCAACTCTATGGACTGCAGCACGCCAGGCCTCCCTGTCCATCACCACCTCCAGAGCTTGTTCAAACTCATGTCCGTCGAGTTGGTGGTGCCATCCAAGCATCTCATCCTCTGTCATCCCCTTCTCCTCCCACCTTCAATCTTTTCCAGCATAAGAGTCTTTTCAAATGAGTCAGTTCTTCGCATCAAGTGGCCAAAGCAATGAAGTTTCAGCTTCAGCATCAGTCCTTCCAATGAATATTAAAGACTTATTTCCTTTAGGATGGACTGGTTGAATCTCCTTGCAGTCCAAGGGACTCTCAAGAGTCCTCTCCAACATCACATTTCAAAAGCATCAGTTCTTCGGTGTTCTCCTTTCTTTATGGTCCAGCTCCCACATGTATACATGACTATTGGAGAAACCATAGCTTTGACTAGACGGGTCTTTTTGGCAAAGTAATATCTCTGCTTTTTAATATGATGTCTAGGTTGGTCATAAATTTTCTTTCAAGGAACAAGCATCTTTTAATTTCATGGTTGCAGTCACCATCTGCAGTGATTTTGGAGCCCACCAAAATAAAATCTGTCACTGTTCCCCCATCTATTTGCCATGAAGTAATGGGATTGTATGCCATGATCTTAGTTTTCTGAATGTGGAATTTTAAGCCAGCTTTTTCACTCTCCCCTTTCACTTTAATCAACATGCTCTTTAGTTCCTCTTCTCTTCCTTCCATAAGGATGGGGTCATCTGCATATCTAAAGTTATTGACATTTCTCCCAGCCATCTTGATTCCAGCTTGTGCTTTATCCAGCCTGGCATTTCACATGATGTACTCTGCATATAAGTTAAATAAGCAGGGTGACAATATACAACCTTGATGTACACCTTTTCCAATTTGGAACCAGTCCATTGTCCCATGTCTTGTTCTAACTGTTGCTTCTTGACATGCATATAGATTTCTTAAGAGGCAGGTCAGGTGGACTGGTATTCCCATCTCTTGAAGAATTTTCCACAGTTTATTTTGATCCACACAGTCAAAGGCTAGGGTCAAAATTAGGGTGAAGGTTAGGTTAGTCAATAAAGCAATCAATAAAGCAGAGGTAGATGTTTTTCTGGAATTCTCTTGCCTTTTCTGTGATCCAGTGGATGTTGGCAATTTGATCTCTGGTTCCTCTGCCTGGATTTAGAAAAAGACATCCTATAGAAGAAGGAAAAAGGGCATGGGAATGGACTATCCTCTAGGGCTTCCAGGGCACCAAAGTCACTGTGGTCAGTGACTGCAGCCATGAAATTAAAAGACACTTGCTCCTTCTAAGGGAAACTCTGACAGACCTAGACAGCATATTGAAAGGCAGAGACATCACTTTGCTGACAAAAATGTATATAGTCAAAGCTCTGGTTTTACTAATAGCTAGGTACAGATGTGAGAGTTGGACCATAAAGAAAGCTGAGTGCCAATGAATTGATGCTTTTGAATTGTAGTGTTAGAGGAGACTCTTGAGAGCCCCTTGGACTGCAAGGAAATCAGACTAGTCCATCCTAAAGGAAATCAGTCCTGAATGTTCATTGGATGGCCTGATGCTGAAGCTGAATCTCCAATACTTTGGCCACCTGATGTGAAAAGCTGATTCATTGGAAAAGATCCTGATGCTGGGAAAGATTGAGAGCAAAAGGAGAAGAGGGCCACAGTGGATGAAATGGTTAGACATTGTCACCAACTCAGTGTTTATGACTCTGAGCAAGCTCCAGGAGATAGTGAAGGACAGGGGAGCCTGGCATGCTGTAGTCCATGGAGTCTGAAAGTTGGACACAATGGAGCAACTGAACAGCAACAAGGACAAGGGCCACCAGATGGGAATGAAGCCCTACCAACTCCTGGCTATTCACTGAGGGACACCCATGTGACACTTCTGACCTCCAGAAGTGTAAGATAACACGTTTGCCTCGTTTTTAGCCCACAACTTTGAGGTGCTTGTTATAGCACCAATGGGAAACCAATGCAACAAAAAACATAGGCATGCTTATTCAATTCAGTGGTGTCTGACTTTTTGCGATCCCATATACTGTAGGCCCTCAGGGCCCCTGACCGTGGGATTCTCCAGGCAAGAATACTGGAATGGGTTGCCATGCTTTCCTCCACGGGGTCCTCCACCCCAGGGAGCAAACCCACGTCTCATGTCTCATTGGCAGGTGGATTCTTTACCACTTGCACCACCTGGAAAGCCTGCAACAAATGATACCTCAGTGGATGATTAAGATATTTTCAATGAAAGCACCTATGTGAAATGCTAGTATGGTGACTGGCATCCAGATGCTCAACTGAAAGCACTGGTTGCCTTAACAGAGCAGCTGTAATGAGGCTCAGTAACCAGATTTCCTGAGGAGTCTTGACTCCTTGACTTATAATCGTGAAGTGTTTTTTTTTTTCCCTTACAATCCCACATAGCAACCATGCTACTCTAGCCTTTGTAATAGTTGCTTTGACAGCATCTTGGCAAGATTCCCTACATTTGCAGTCACTTTCAGTTATTAGAATAGACTCATTTCAGGTATTTAGGACTCAGTCCTATTCACTAAAAAAAAAAAAAAATCCCATCTCCCTCTCACGTCTGGTTGGTTCTCTTCCCCTGCCCCGCTCTGTGGCGTAGGCTGACTTGTCTATAGCCTCAGCTTCTCGTGACGGGAGTGGGAAGTTTCAATGATCAGCTCTTGGCAAAGCACTCCTCTTTCTTCTACCATTATAGCTCCTCTCTCCCTTCAGTGCATTAGGGCAGGGAGAATGTAGAGAAAAGGGAGTCCTCTCCTTACTGAACTGGGCTGGTTACATCCTCTCCTTGGCTGATCTAATCTAACCCATTGTCTCTAACCCACTGAAGGATGGCCGAGGCTCCTTGAAGGATGGCTGTGACTCCAGCAGGCTCCGCCAGCAAGAGCAGAGTTTATGACCCTGCGGTCCCCGCTAAGCCCTCGGATTTCATGCTGCTTTTCTGTGAGGTCAGGGTTTCCCTGGTGGCTCATACGGTAAAGCGTCTACCTGCAATGCAGGAGACCCAGGTTCAATCCCTGGCTCTGGAAGATCCCCTGGAAGAGGCAATGGCAACCCACTCCAGTATTCTTGCCTGGAAAATCCCATGGATGGAGGAGCTGAATAGGCTATAGTCCATGGGGTCGCAAAGACAGGACTGAGAGACTTCACTTTTTTGTGAGGAGTTGGTTTGTGTTCCCCATCAGCCACCATCAGGCTGACACTCGGGCTAGTGGGCGCCTGCCACATCCATTGTCTAACCCCCTTAGGAACTAAGAACTGGAAAGGGGGACCTGAGTGGGGAACCTCCAGCCTAGTCTTTTTCGACCACATCGTGAGTCTCCAGGGCTCCTTGGTCAGTAGCCTGGGGGCCACTAACGAACTGCCTACACAGCATTCATCCAGGAAATGAGATGCCAGCTTTTGCTTATGCAGGGCCTGTTCTTGTATAGTAACCCCCTGGAGCTATTTGCATTAATTTGTGTATTTTCATTTTTTCTCAAAAGAAAAACTACTTTAAAAAAAAATTTTATCAATTTTTTTAAATTGAAGGATGGCTGATTTACAAGTTGTGTTAATTTCTGCTCTGCAGCCAAGTGATTTGGTTATACTTCTACATATGTTCTTTTTAAATGTTCTTTTCCATTGTGGTTTATCACAGGATATTGGATATCATTCTCTGTGCTATACAGTAGGACCTTGTTGTTTATCCATTCTCTCTCTCTCTCTCTCTCTCTCTCTCTCTATATATATATATATATATATATATATATATATATATATATAAGTTTACATCTGCTAACCCCAACCTCCTGCTCCATCCCTTCCCTACTTCCCTGCCTCTTGGCATCCATCAGTCTGTTCTTGCCCGTGGTTCTGTTTCTACTCCATAGATAGGTTCATTTGTGGCATATTTTTGATTCCACATGTGAGTGATATCCTGCAGCATTTGTCTTACTTCATTTGATATAATCATTTCCAGTTGCACTCATGTTGGCTGCAAATCATTATTTCCTTCTTTTTTGTAGAGCCACCCATTTTGATGGTGAGGAGGGGAGGCCTGGCAGGAGAAGGGATCAGGCTCTCTCAGCCACCCGGGAGACCATGGTTGGATGCAGGACTCATTCTTGGATTAGCACCTTCTTATAAACCCCCCTCAGCATATGGCTGACCCCAACTGCCAGCAGCTCTCTGAAGCTAGAATGAGAAGTGCTTAGCGCCTCTAATTCCCAGTTTGGGCCTTGGGTCACAATTCCAGGACACCAGGAAAAAATTGTCACTGGCTAGAAGCTTCACTGACTTAGAAGAAGAAGTGCCAGAAAGATTTATTAATGTACTCACATGATAAGAACTCCAGTACTCCTATGCCAGCCCCACTTCCAGCTGACCATTGCCAGGGCCTGCTGGGTCCCCCATGCCTTCACAGAGATCAGGATGAGTGAGACCCAAGCAGCAAAAGCCGTAAAGGGCTATTTTGTCCAAAACTTATTGTTCCTGGCCTACCCCAGCAGCTCCACCCTCATTCTGACAACACTGCCTCCAAACAGCTTCAATGATCAGAATGCAAACCCAGGGCTGTGCATCTCCAGACTTGGCTCCCTTCTACTGCACCACTGCTATGTGGCTGCCTCAGGGGTTACTAGAGGAGCTTAGAGGAGCATCCCTCAAACACTCATACATATGACACATCAGACAAAACTGTAATTGCTTCCAGGGCTTCTTCAATTATTCATTCTTTCAATGGGGCACCTGTCTTGTGCCCTGTTCTGTGCCTTGAGGGACACAAAAATGGAAATGACCATTTCCCCCTGGAAACAGACAACTTGCCTGTAAAATAAGATACAATAGGGTAGGAACCTGTAGAAAAGTATAAATAAAAGTTTAAGAAAGCATACATCCAGGATAGAGATTCTTCTTCTTTTTTTTTTTTTAATATTTTTAAACATTTATTTGGCTGCACTGGTCTTAGTTGCTGCATATGATATCATTTGGCTGTCGCATGTGAGATCTAGTTCCCTGACCAGGGATTGAACCTGGGCCCACTGCATTGGGAATGTGGAGGCTTAACCACTGGACCATCAGGAAAGTCCCCCAGGATAGAGATTCTAATCTGAATCAGCAAAGGCACAAGAGTGTGAGCTAAGGACAGCCTTGCATCCTCTCTCTCTCTCTCTCTCTCTCTCTCTCTCTCTCTCTCTCTGTATTTGTCTAGGACTAGCACTATGTCTGACACATATTGGATACCTAACATTTGTTAAGTTAACTTATCATTGGAGACATATGGCGAATTTGAAAAAAAAAAAAAGATAATAATAATTCAACATGTCTGAGTTCCAGCAGAGAGAGGAGACTGTGAAGACGGATCTGGTACCCCATTTCAAAGGCTTTGGGATGCCGTGCATGGGAGTCAGCCCTCTTTCCTCTGGGCAAGAAGGGCAGAAAAGATGTTCTAGAGATACGAGAAGCTGTGAAATGTATGGCTTTAAAAATACTGCCCTTGGGTAGTGATTAAAGGCAAGAGGTGTGGCAAAGGAGCTCTGTTCGAGGGAAAGAGATTTGTGAGGGCTGCAGTCATCTGAGTCTTCAAACATGGGTTTCAGTTTGTTGGAACATCTTTTAAATGTTGTTGTCAACCAAAAAAAAAAACCGTGAATGTTTTATTCAGGGTCTTACCAAGGACTGTAACTCAGGAGGCAGTCTCTCAGTGGCTCTGAGAAATTGCTCCAAAGACACAGGGGACGGGCCAGTATATGTATGAGTCACTGTGGTTAGGAAATCCATATGGTCAAATGTACATCTTGATAAAAAATGACCGCTAGTCACAAAGAACATATATCTCAAGTTAATGATTTTAGTACTTTTTGAATATGTTATCCTTCATCAACAGCTGGAGTTTGCTCAAACTCATGTCCATTGAGTTGGTGATGCCATCCAACCATCTCATCCTCTGTCATCCTCTTCTCCTTCTGCCTTCAATCTTTCCCAGCATCAGGGTCTTTTCCAATGAGTCAGCTCTTCGCATCAGGTGGCCAAAATATTGGAGCTTCAGTGTCAGTCCTTCCAACGAATATTCAGGAAGCTGCAAGAATCTAGGGTCATTGAAATTCTTTCTGAGATATACATCAAACTAGCTAGGGGCCTTTTCCCAATGGACAGAGTCCAGTCTTGTTTTTTCCATCCTCAATTCCCCTCGGGAACACTGTCCCTGGGTTGTGACTTTGCCTTTTGTATAACTGGGTGATGAGTGACACTCTGTTCATTTTTTCTTCACAGTTTTAAAAGAGAAACTCAAAGTCCTTGAGCCCTGGAACAGGCTAGCCATTCTGGGTGTGAGGGAGGTTGCCCCATAATATCCAAGGTCCTTGAGTTTGGAAGGTCAGGGATGGCCCTTGAACCGTGGCAGGTGGACCCTGAGCTGGGTATGAAGTTCGGCCTCCTGCCTGGTCTGTGGCCCCATCAGTGTCTTGAGGGGCCAGGGCTCAGGAGCTGACCCCTCTGCCCACCGCTTCCCAGGCACTGGAGGACACAGACCCCTACTTGCATCCTCATTCTCTCCTCTGTGCCACCTGTTCAGATTCTGCCTCCCCCACACTCACAGAGCATTTGGCTCTTTCTTGTCTGAACTTCAGACCTCCCAGCTCCTGAATCTCTGCCTTCCACGTGGGGCTCAGCACCAAAGCTGCATCCTCCTCCAATCATGCATTTCTCTTGGGTGTCCGCCCACCTGGCCCCTCTCCCAGGCACCCAGCCTGGGGATCCAGAGCTGCCCCCTTCTCAATCTCCTCCCTCCCTTAGGCTGGGTTTTCAGGCTGTTATTAGGTCCCTTGATGATCACGATGATTTAATGAAAGGCTTAGAGCCAGGCAGATCTAGAATCCAATCCCAGAGCCTCAGCTGCCAGGCCTTGGGCAGGTCACCAAATCCTCCTCTCTATCCCTGTTATATGGGGCAGCAGCAACCACCTCCAGGGTCACTGAGAAGATGCAGTGAGATGCTTACATAAAACACCTGCCCTAGGAGGTAGGCCAGAATTAGCACCACTTCACTTGGCTCAGAAAAGGCCTTTTGAGCCACCCCTACTGAGATCTAGGCTAGGGCAGTTCTCCAGAGAAAGATATATTTATTCCCAGGGCAGGGTTTTCTAAATTCCTTCCCTGTGTATGCACCTCTGAGTCCAACAGAATTGACTTACTGGCAGTGGGTTTAAGCTACCCCTGGGAAGGCCAGTCCAGAGTCCTTCTGGGCTGGGGGACTCATTTCAAGAGTTCAGTGCCTCCCCCTCCACTCTTCAATGCCTGGGGAGCTGGCTATTCACACTCCAAGAGCCCAATCGGTTGGGCAGACATCAATCAGCACATGGATGCTCTTATTTCTTGGATAGGAAGACTCAGAGATGCCAGCTCTCTGTGAATGAATGTAGCAGCTCAGAGTAACCTCAGTCAAAATCCCATTCGGTTTGCTTTGTTTAGTTGTTTTTGAACTTGACCTAATTATTTTGAAGTTCCTCTTGACGAACATATTTTCAAAATAACCCAAAAGAGAGGAATAAAAGGAATGCTTATCGTGTATTCAGTTCAGTTCAGTCACTCAGTGGTGTCTGACTCTTTGCGACCCTGCGAACCGCAGCACACCAGGCCTCCCTGTCCATCACCAACTCCCAGAGTCCACCCAAACCCATGTTCATTGAGTCGATGATGCCATTCAACCATCTCATCCTCTGTTGTCCCCTTCTCCTCCTGCTCTCAATCTTTGCCAGCATCAGGGTCTTTTCAAATGAGTCAGCTCTTTGCATCAGGTGACCAAAGTATTGGAGTTCAGCTTCAACGTCAGTCCTTCCAATGAACACCCAGAACTGATATCCTTTAGGATGGACTGGTTGGATCTCCTTGCAGTCCAAGGGACTCTCAAGAGTCTTCTCCAGCACCACGGTTCAAAAGCATCAATTCTGCACTCAGCTTTCTTTATAGTCCAACTCTCAGATCCATATATAACCACTGGAAAAACCATAGCCTTGACTAGATGGACCTTTGTTGGCAAAGTAATGTCTGTGCTTTTTAATATGCTATCTAGGTTGGTCATAACTTTCCTTCCAAGGAGTAAACATCTTTTAATTTCATGGCTGCAGTCACCATCTGCAGTGATTTTGGAGCCCAGAAAAATAAAGTCAGCCACTGTTTCCACTGTTTCCCCATCTATCTGCCATGAAGTGATGGGACCAGATGCCATGATCTTAGTTTTCTGAATGTTGAGTTTTAAGCCAACTTTTTCACTCTCCTCTTTCACTTTCACAAGAGGCTCTTTAGTTCTTCACTTTCTCCGTATTAAAATGTATTATAATCTTGCAGTAATTCAAGCAGCAAGCTATTAACAGAGGAATAGACTGCCTGACAGGCAAAGAAAAAGAATAGCAAGTGCAAGCATAGGCCCCAAGATATGGGGAAAATGTAGCATTTCAAACAGCCAGGGAATAAATGGACTCTTCATTAAATCATGTAAAGTTTGTCTCTTCATCATATTCACACAACACATGTGACTGTTCAAGGGTAAATGAGAAAGAGAGTGAGAATTAGAAGAAAATATGAAGGAATATTTTGAATCTCAGTGTGAGGAAGGCCTTTCAAAGTATGACCCCTAAACCAGAAGACATTTAGAGGAATACTGATGGATCTGACTACCAAAAAATTTAAATGTCTGCATAGAAAAAAAAGAAAATTATAATGAAGTTTATTTATGATTTCCCAAAGGAAATACAAAAAATATTTAAGCTGACCAGGAATCAGAGAAATGCACAAATGGTTAGATAATAAAGTGATATCCTTTTCCTTCTACCAGAAGAGAAGAGATGAAGGAGAATGTTCATACCCAATTTGACAAAGATGGAGGATAAATTAATGCTGGTTAACTATTGGAGTGTCATTTGACATCTATATTAGGAGGTAACCAGATCAACCAGGGCTTCCCAGGTGGCTCAATGGTAAAGAATCCTCCTGCCAATGCAGGAGCTGTGGGAGACATGGGTTTGATCCCTGGTTTGGGAAGATCCCCTGGAGGAGGAAATGGAAACTCACTCCAGTATTCTTGCCTGGGAAATCCCAAGGACAGAGGAGCCTGGAAGGTTACAGTCATTGGGTTCACAGTGAGTTGGACACAACTGAGCATGCACACACAGCATATAGAACAATTTTATGAATTTTAAAAAAATTCACTAAGGTTTTGATGACCCTGATGTGTTAAACAATTACCCAAGAGTTAAGGAGCTTCCCTGGTGACTCAGTGGTAAAGAATCCACCTGCCAGTGCAGGAGCCTCAGGAGACACAGGTTTGATCCCTAGATCAGGAAGATCCACTGGAGAAGGAAATGGCAACTCACTCCAGTACTCTTGTCTGGGAAAACCCATGGACAGAGGAGCCTGGCAGGCAACAGTCCATGGGGTCACCAAAGAATCAGACACAACTTAGCAATGGAGTATGCCAAGAATGAAGACTTGATTAAAGAAATTACAAGACATATTGACCATGAAGAAGAGGGTTATACGTTTAAAGCCAGTGGCATGAAAAGATTTTCATGGCATATCACTAAATAAATAAACCTTGTTAGAAAGTGCAAATATACTTGTGTGTGTAGGTGCTGTGTGTACAAACTGTACACAGGCATATACATAAGCAATGGCTAGAATAAAGTAAAGGCTTTCTGTGTGCCTGATTCACTTCCATATCTCCAACACATGAAACATTGTAGTGTTCACTAAATATTTGCTGAATCAGTGAATGAGTGAACTATTCCTAACAGCTCTCTCTAAGCGGCAGAGTTTTGGATAGTTAGTCCTTAATGATTATGTTTTAATTTTTTTCTTTATAACGGTGTTTTATCTTTATGTTCAGTTCAGTCGCTCAGTCGTATCCGACTCTGCGACCCCATGGACTGTAGCATGCCAGACCTTTATCTTTATAGTCAGAAAATTTGCTATTTTCATTAAGTGAAAATAGAAATGCTTCTTTAAAATCAACAATGAATCTCCTTCAGTTAGACATCGAGCAGATCACTCTATGGAGAAGAATTCTAAAAGAAATGTGGAATGGAGCATGTGAAAAATTTGTCTTGGCTCACTTCATATAAAGTTACAGCAGAACTGTATATGACAGATCTGATGGAGGGCTTCACCCATTAAATTGATGAAGAACTAGAGACTGAATATCCACTGTGTTCCAGGTGCTAGAGACACATAGATGAGTCAGGCACAGTCCTTCTCTCGAGGACCTCATGGTAGAGTTGGAGGCGGGCACAGAACAGGTCAGGACAGTGATGAGAGGTGAGTGTCCTGTACACAGTGATACAGGCTGGGCTTCATCACTCCTCAAAGGGGAAGCTTAGGAGAGAGGAGAGCGTGGGCTCTGGGCTTGAAAGGGAAGGACGATCTGGGAAGACAGCTCAGAGGAGGTGACCCTTGAGATGACTGGCATAGGCCTAATGGGAAGTAGCCAGGAGTGAGAGAGAAAAGGGATATTCCTTGCAGAGAGAGAGAGAAGTTTGAAAGAACACTTTGGGAGGATTTCCACTGGATCAAACATGCATGGAGTCCCCAGGGGGTGGCCTGGGAAATGAGACCAGGAAGATGGCTGGACCCAGGTCCCAAAGGGCGCCTTTGCTCCTGGGGCTGTGGGATCCTGTGTTGGTGAGAACATCAAAGAGCTTTCAGTAGAGATGTGAAAGGGTTGAATTTACTTATGTACTAGTTCATCCCAACAGCAGTGCGGAGGCAAGACCCAGCGTCCGCCCATGGACGTGAGACCAGAACAGCAGCTCAGGACCGCGTGTTCAGAAGCGCCTGCCCTTGCTTTAATGTTCCTGTCGCCATCTTGAAATCCTTAATCACTGTTGAACAAGGGAGTCGCATTTTCATTTTACTTATGCATGTGTGCTCAGTTGCTTAGTCATGTCTGATTCTCTGAGACCCCATGGACTGTAGCCCACCAGACTCCTCTGTCCATGGGATTTCCCAGGCAAGAAAACTGGAGTGGGTTGCCATTTCCTCCTTCCTGACCCAGGGTTCGAACCTGCATCTCCCATGTGTCTCCTGTATTGCAGGCAATTTCTTTACTGGGCCCCACAAATTATGTGTAAGGTCCTGCCGAGACTAGAGGCAGGCTTCGTGTTTCAGTGGATCATAGTGGGAGGCCGTCTGTCTCTCCTTCTCTCAGCCATTGTATTTAAAGGTCTTGTCAACACATTTACAAGACAGGAGTGACAAATCAGGGGGCTATGAGTGGCCTTACCCAGGCCCGTGAAAGATGCCCTGCAATGCAGAAGTAAGAAATGTGAGTCCAAGGCTCACTGATGGTGGCCCCTTCTCCTGTCCTGCCATCCTCATTTCTCCTCTCTGTAGAAACTGGGATCAGCCCAGCAAGAGTGGGCTCCCAAATCACTGCAGATGGTGACCGTAGCCATGAAATTAAAAGATGCTTGCTCTTTGGAAGAAAAGCTATGACCAAGCTAGACAGCATAGTAAAAGCAGAAACATTACTTTGCCAACAAAGGTCTGTCTAGTTAAAGCAATGGTTTTTCCAGTTATCATGTACGGATGTGAGAGTCGGACTATAAAGAAAGCTAAGCACAGAAGAATTGATGCTTTTGAACTGTGGTGTTGGAGAAGACTCTTGAGAGTCTCAGACTGCAAAGAGATCCAACCAGTCCATCCTAAAGGAAATCAGTCCTGAATATTCATTGGAAGGACTGATGCTGAAGCTGAAACTCCAATCCTTTGGCCCCCTGATGCGAAGAACTGACTCATTTGAAAAGACCCTGATGCTGGGAAAGATTGAAGACAGGAGGAGAAGGGGATGACCAGAATGAGATGGCTGGATGGCATCACTGACTTGATGGACATGAGTTTGAGTAAACTCCAGGAGTTGGTGATAGACAGGGAAGCCTGGTGTGCTGCAGTCCATGGGGTCACAAAGAGTCGGAGACGACTGAGTGACTGAACTGAACTGACAGCAAGAATGAGGTTCACAGCTGGTGCTGAAACAGAAGGGGGAAGACAGGTATTTTTGTATATTCTTTTTTCCTCCTCGAGGAGCACAGCTACCAAAGAAGAGAAAATGGTTACCTCCCTGCTTTAGGTCATTTAGCTGCACCCGCCCCACTCCCATCCCGCCCCCTGCGTTCCTGCCACACCCATGCTGTATTGCAGTCCTGCTGCAGGGAACTGGTCCCAGAGCCAGTGCGGGCTGCCAGCTGGACCTGAGTGCGTGGGAAGCTCACTGCTACCCACTCCCAGCTCCTTTAAACACATACATGAACACACACACACACACACACACACTGATGCCCATGGCTCCAGGCACATCAGGGTTTGTTTTTTTGTCACCTTGAGGGTTCCTTCCACACATCTCAGCGTGCACTAGCTGCTTAGCAACACACCCTTGGGCCGAACTGGGAATTAAATGGTTCTCTAGCTGCTGTAACCACAGGTGCCCCATGGGAGAAGGAGGGTCCCTGGGAGGGACTCCAGATGAGTCAAGGCTGTGAGGCAGCCAGGAGGACAGCAGAGACAGGACAACTGAGGCACTGGTGCTGGGCCTGCTGGAATGATGGTCCAGAAAACAGAATCCCGACAGAAAGCCGTGGGCAGTGGGGAAGCGGCCCGGACGCTGATGACAGGTGGCAGGCAAAATGTACAAATTCATAAATATCTGCGGATGGGATTTGCCTTTTCAGGATGACCTGGGTTCAGGCCATTAGTCCTTCACACTGGTTTGTGGTCTTGCCTTTGGTGCCTGTGTGACTGCTCAGTCATGTCCCACTCTTGTGACCCCATGGACTCCATTCCATGGCTCCTCTGTCCATGGAATTTTCCAAGCAAGAATACTGGAGTGGGATGCCATTTCTTCCTGCAAAGGATCTTCCCTACCCAGGGACTGAACCTGCATTGGCAGATGGGTTCTTTACCATTGCACCACCTGGAAAGCTCTCGCCTTTGGGGCTTAAAGTCAAAATTCTCTCCTCTAAGAGCGGGAGGGGTGGGAAAGGGCCCTCGGGCTCTGCAGGTAGCTTTCTCAGGTTCATACATCCACTCTGCCATTTCCTGTGTGACCTTAAGAAAATTGCTTAACCTCTCTGTGCCTCAGATTTCTCATCTGTGGGCACTACCTCATAGGACCATTATGAGAATTAAGTTAAAGCAGGTTATTGTTCAGTCATTCAGTGGTGTCTGACTCTTTGTGACCCCACGGGCTGCAGCACACCAGGCTTCCCTGTCCTTCGCTGTCTCCTACTTTGCTCACAGTCATGTCCATTGAATCGGTGATACCATCCAACCATCTCATCTTTGGTCACCCCTGCTCTCAATCTTTCCCAGCAACAGGGTCTTTTCCAATGAGTCAGCTCTTCACAGGTAAAAGGACCTAAACTGAGGTCCAGCTCACAGAGGTGGATCAACCTGTGATCAATTACACTTCTCTGGGATAAAAATGGTTCGTGGTTAGAGATGGCACAAACTGTAATGTAGAGTCTGAAATGCAGGCGTGCATGATCTTGAGGGCAGGAGGAAGAGCTGTAAGCTACCCTTTATTTATTTTCTTTGGTGTCTTTCGTGTACCTGACACGGTCCAAAACGCTTTACATAAGCTAGTGCCTTAGCCACTCCTGGGGTTGGTCTTTTCACACCTGAAACTGAGGCTCAGAACAAAGTGCCCGCCTCAAGGTCACACAGCCACTTCAGAGGTGGACTGGGGTTTGATGTGGTCACTGTGGCTCCAGAACTTCACTCTGAGGGACTCTGACAGCTGTGCTGTCTACCCTGTTACTTCTCTGAGAAGAAAAACAAACACTGGTCTCTCTCGGAGGGTCAGGATTTGTTGCTGGAGACAGCGCCTCCCCAGAGTGACAGCTTAAAACCCTGCCAATTCAGCGGCTTTGCACCATGGCCCTCCTTGTCTTGCACCCAGAATGGGGAAACACCAGCCAGGGTTCTGAGGAAACGGCAGATGTGACCAAGGTGAGAAGGCATTAGACGCTGGATCTGGAATAAAGCGCCACCCCGTCAGCAAGAGGCCCAGACCAGCGGGCGGAGAAGCCTGCGGTGTCCCAGAGTGGGAAGGAAAATCAGTGACTGGGCTTGAGAGAGCACAGCTTTCCCAGTTAACACACACACCCCTGCTTCCCTGACCAAGTGGACGCTTCTGCTATAGCATATACATCATCACAAAGTTCATTTAAAGCAGGAACCTATATTTCTAGAATCTAGGTAATTAAAACACATTCTAGGGCTTCCTTGGTCACTAAGTGGTAAAAAACAAAAACAAAACTGCCTGCCAATGCAGGAGACACGGGTTTGATCCCTGAGTCAGGAAGTTCCCCTAGAGAAGAAGATGGCAACCCGCTCCTGTATTCCAGATTGCAGAATTCTGTGGATAGAGGAGTCTGGTGGACTGCAGTGCAAAGAGCTACAAAGAGCTGGTGGACAGGACTGAACGACTAAACAACAACCCCATTTATAAGCAGAGAAGCTGAGGTGCTGCGAGAAGCAATGATTCTGGCGCTCCACGATCATCTGTAGACCCTCCGCCTGGCCCCCAGCCCCCATTCCCAGGCCCCCTCCTAAGGCTGCTGGTGGGTGTTTTCAGCGCCTCCTGCCCCACGTGGACTCTCCTCCCCTAGGGAAGGCCTGCAAGGCTTTCCTTCAGAAGTTCTGTATCTTTATTCATGAGCCTGGGGGTGGGGGGGGGGAGGAGCTGGGAGCCTTGGTAAGTCTGCTCTCTGCTTTCCTTGCTGAGAGATAAATATGGAAATGTGAGAGAAGAACTTCCCCTCAGGAGTCAAAACTGCCACCTCATCTAATGCCTAAGCACCTCAGGCCAGAGGAGGTAGCTTCTGGCTCTTTAAGGCTGAATGGCTCAATGTCCTTAACCCCAGCTCAGCCGCCCCTCCAGCCTTCCCCCAACCCCCAGACAGGATCACCAGGCAGACTGATGCAGCTCAACCAGCTCATTCACAGGTGCTGGTGCCATCCCACATCAGCACTGCTGCACCCTCCCCCTCCCCCGTACCCCCTGCGGGCCCTACCCCCAACCACCCCGACACTTCCACCCCCCAGCAGTTAAGTCAAAAAGCCTTGGCTCTGGCCAAAGCCCACCATCCTATGCAATCTCTGAGCAACCGAGCCCATCAGGAGCTTCGGAAGGTCTGATGACCTCACCCTCCAGGCTTCTCTGCTTCTCTACCAGACTAGAATGGATGCAGATGTCCTACTGTTGGTACGTGGTGAGAGTGAGAGGCAGAATTGGGATTTTGCCCTTTCTGGTGTCTGTGTTCCTACGTGTTAGATCAGAGGCAAGTAGCTTGGTAAAAGAGTAGCCTCTAGAGTAAAACGACTTCAATTCTGCCAATAACTAGGTGTGTGATCTTGGGCAAAGTAACCTAATACCCCCTTTGCCTCTGCTGACTCATCTCTGTAATGGGTTGGGAGTGGTACCTCTGTCAGAGGGTTGTTAGGGGATTCCATGGCAGTGTGCTGAAACACGCCTGGCATGTAGGAAGAGCTATAAAAGTGTTGTTAATTAAATCAGCATCTTGTGTCAAGTATAATGTCAATTATGCAGATTTAGAATTACAGAGGTTGATAGACTCTCTTGGGCTGATGGAGAATCAACCCTCTCATTCTACACGAGAGGAAACAGGCCCAGTTGCTCAGACCCTTCCCCAACATCAATAAGTGTCACCTTCAGAACTTGGACTCCGCCCCTTGTCTCCGATGGGGTCACACACTGCAGGAGATAGTTAGAGAGTGAGACCTCTGCGGACTGGCACCCCCAGAACCCCAGTGGCTCCTGCCCTTTGGCCTCATCAGGGTGGGAGGATTCTATTGTGGCCCCCTACTGGCAGATTCTTCAGAGAATTCCCCTGCACCCTGAGATCTAATCTGTAAATAGATCCTTCTAGACAACCGAGTCAAGAATCAGATGGCCTTTGGGGGTTACTCCCCATGGAGAGGAGGATCAAGGAGTCTGGGTTTGGGAGGAGAAGCTGCAGAGGCAGGTTCCATCCTGGGGAGCTCGGTCCAAGAGCTGGCTCTGCAGCAGGATGAGAAGTGGTGCAGTGCTTGGGTGCTCTTCTGTGTGGGTTTTATGTTCTTGCTGTTTGTAACCTTGAGTCCTGACTCTTGGTGCCTCTTGGTGTGTGTTAGTCGCTCAGTCGTGTCCCACGCTTTGTGATTTCATGGACATAGCCCACTAGGCTCCTCTGTCCATGGAGTTCTCCAGGCAAGGATACTGGAGTGGGTTGCCATTCCCTTCTCCAGGGAAGCTTCCTAACCCAGGGATCAAACCTGGATCTTCTGCATTGCAAGCAGATTTTTTACCAACTGAGCCACCAAGCCCAGTTCCTCTTTTGGCCCTTCTCAAATAAAGCCTTCTCCTTCTCACAGCAGGTTCTGGACTCTGGGTTCTGGTAAAAAGGAACCCCTCCTGGAATCAGCAGACCAGCAAGATCTGGAAATGGGGATCTGGGGTTTTCTGTAGCAGCAGGAATCTACTGCTATGGTCTGTTCTGGTTTTTTCATTCTTCCGCTCCTGGGCTGGGTTGGGAAGGTAGGATATATTGCTGCCCTAGGGGGTGAGGGGAGAGCCTACACCTCTTAGAATTTCTCCTGCTGCAAGAATTCTTTGCCTCAACTCAATCCCTTTTGGCAGTTAGACTAGCACCTGGCACATCATGGGTGCACTTAGTAGACGATTATTGACTAATTGTTCCATTTTTTCGACTCTAGTGTCCTCCTCCTTAAATCTCAAAGATCCCAGCCCAGCAGCCAATTCTCCCATGCCCAGTTTTCATATAAACAAAGACTTTGAAAAAGCTTTTAAAACACTTTGACAAAGGTCCCACATTTCAGAAACCACAGAACTGATGCTCAATCCCAGACCCATCTGATCCTACCACCATGGCATACCACCCTTCCTCCTCCATGTGATGGTTCTCTCGTTCATTTCTTGGTCTGCAGTCAGACCTTTTTCTTATACCTCTGGTGGCAGAGATGGCATTACATCTGGAGCAATTGGTGGCTCCCCTGGTGGCTCAGATGGTAAAGAATCTGCCTGCAATGCAGGAGGCACTGGATTCAGTCCCTGGGTCAGGAAGGTCTCCTGGAAAAGGGAATGGCAATGCACTCCAGTATTTTTGCCTGGAGAATCCCATGGACAGAGAATCCTGGCAGGCTACAGTCCATAGGGTCGAAAAAGAGACACGGCTGAGCAACTAACGCTTTCGCTTTCACTGGAACAATTTAGGTAAAAGTTATGGATATGTCAACAATGATGGACAGTAAAAAATCGAGGGAGACATTTTAGAGTTGGGAGGGAGACTTCTCTTTCCAGGAAAGGGAGAACACAGCTGCTGAGGTGGTGGCCCTGTATATGTTCATTTCTTACAAATGAGTTCAACTGCTACAGACAGAACTCCCCATCTCAGACAATCATTGCGGTCCCGGTCGCCAGCTGTGCTGTACAGCTCTCTCTTCAGAGCTGCAGCCTTGGTGGCCTGTGACATTATATTAATAGAAGGTTCTCATTGAGATGCAGCCAGGCTGAGCATTCTCAGCATGGTCGCCATGATGCTGAAATGAGGTGGGCTTAGGGTGAAATGGTCATCGATCTTGAAGAGACTACTTTATTCTAGGAGGAGTTCAGGAGGTGAAATAAATAAGCAGTTTCAGACCCACTGCAAAATCTGCTGCTCTACCCACTTCAGTTGGAATAGTTGAAGAGACTGTGAGATAAGGAATCCTTTTCCAGTTTTCCCCCACACGACCAGCTTTCCACTGAGCATCTTCAAAGAGTCTCACCCCTTCCTTAGTTTCAAAGATGGGTTTCTTTTTAAACTGACAAAATTGTCTTCTTGTGTATGTTCCTCGGTTCTTTGTCTCGTCACAACAAAGATTTGGAGCAACGGACATTAAAGCCCTCGGCGCTTCACAGCTCTTGGGTCTTAGACAAACCGTGTTATAGCTCTTAGGCAAATCAGTGTTACAGCTCTATTTTTTTAGAAGATAGCAGGAGAATCCATCCTCAAAATGTGAGGGCATGCCAACCCAAAGATTTGAAGGGAAGAGAGTGGAGGAGCATGTGGGAGAAGGGGAGAGAGGAGAAGGAGAAAGAGAGAGAAAGAGCACACTCACACGGGAGAGAAGAGAGAGAGAGAGAGAGCGAGAGAGAGCGAGCTTTGGCTTTTCCTTTTATATGTTTTTTCCTCCCTGTGGGCCTGCCCTATGCAAATCGGGCTTAGCCAGGAGTGCTGTTTGTTCTACCTGAAGTCTTCACTCTGGTCCTCGGACCTTCCTTTGACCTTCCTTGTTTTTTAGCCACCGCCATTTTGGACTCCGTTTCCCTATTCTACCTACCTAACATTTCTAATATAGTAGACTGACTTAAATGGAAACATGACAATTTACTGTTGTGTAATTTGCTATTGTTGGCCCCCTATTTTGTAATAAATGCTAACATTAGACTGCTTTATCCTGGTGGTTCAACATTAGTCAACAAGAGAAGTACTGGAGGAAACCCCTTGTCCCAAATCAAGATGTCATTGAACCAATTTGTAATGTGAATTGGGTATTTGGGCAGGAGAAGGAAATGGCAACCCACTCCAGTGTTCTTGCCTGGAGAATCCTGGGGGCAACAGAGCCTGGTGGGCTGCAATCTCTGGGGTCACACAGAGTTGGACACGACTGAAGCAACTTAGCAGCAGCAGCAGCACAGAGAGTTGTTTTTTTGTTTTTTGTTTTTGTTTTTTTGAGAGTTTATTTTTAAAGTCTGAGTAACCAGTGAGTGGGCTTCTCAGGTGGCTCAGTGGTAGAGAATCTGCCTGCCAACAGTGGAGACCCATGTTTGATCCCTGGATTGGGAAGATCCCCTGGAGAAGGAAATGGCAATCCACTCCAGTATTCTTGCTGAGGAAATCCTATGAACAGAGGAGCCTGGAGAGCTACAGTGCATTGGGTCACAAAAAGTCAGACATCAACAACAGATATGTTCACCCTTCAAAGTCTGATCTGTAATTAGGCTATACCAACAAAAGGGGCCACACTCACTGGAAAGGACCCTGATGCTGGGAAAGCCTAATGGCAGGAGGAGAAAGGGCGACAGGGACTGAGAGAATTGGATGGTATCGCTGACTTAGTGGCCATGAGTTTGCGCCAACCCTGGGAGATGGTGAAGGACAGGGGAGGTCTGGCGTGCTGCAGTCCATGGGGTCACAAAGAGTCAGACACCACTTAGCAACTAGACAACAGCCACACAAGGGGGCAGTAAATTAACAAATCCAAATTCATGAAAGTATCACCCCTTTGCCAAAATCATTTTCTTTTCTCCTTTTTCTTTTAAGATTTCACTTCTAGAATCAGAAAAAGAGAAATTAAATGTGATAGCTAAAAGAAGTTTTGAAGCTTACCTGATTTATGCCATCATTTTATATCCAAAGTGAGTTCAGTCACAACCAGATACCCTGCCACAACCCAGCATTGGTTCCTCTGCAGCAAGCTGCTTCTTTCATCCTCTCTAAGCTTTTATAAAGCATTTATCAAGCATCTGCAGGATAACAGATCCTAATCTAAAACCAGTGAAGATGCAATTAAGAGCAAAGCATAATATTTCCTTTAATGAAAAGGTGATTCTGGCTTTACCCGTGGTGTGAATTCTCAAATGAGGGAGGCCGGAACATTAGGCAGGATTTCTGTGGCCTGTGTCTTGTTTTCTATAAGAAGGTCAGAGAACTTCCTGGGCCTCACGACCTTCTTGGGGCGATGTGCCTATGGAGGGACCTTGTCGAGGACATAAATGAAAATTGCTTCCGTGACCCAAGGGGCAAAACCCCTTCTCTAGGAATTTAATTCAGGACTAATTTTCTTCTCAAATAGATGCAGCTCAAGAACCATGAGCTAATAGTAGTTGTCTCATAATAAAACCTGGAGTCCTGAGGGACCCATAATGTAAAAAATGGATATTGTCACCTAAAGGACAAGTGAAGAGGCAGCTCTGAAAAGTGACCTCAGGATCTGGGTGCCCCCCATGGGGGGCAGGGTCGAGGGGCTGTGTCTTTAATCTCTTTCCAGAGAGCCCGAATGTGGAAGGCAGCTCACACTTTGGGCTGCATCTACACTTGATTGGTTATGTCTGCCTGAGGGCAGGGACCGGGTCTTATGTTTTACTCTTGTTCTTCTTCGCTGCCCCTCACCCTTCCTCCCTCCCACACAGAGCTCAGCATGAAGCCTGGCACCACCCCTGGCTTTTGGGAGTGTCTGTTGAATGAACATCTTGGCAGAGAGCAGTTTGGGGATCCACCATTTCTGATTAAGGGGAAATATCTCTCTCCTTTTCCCTTGCTCGTGACCAGGTGCACATACTGCTCTGATGACGATTCAATCCTCATGAATCATCTGCTGAAGCAGTAATAGGGATACACGATTTAAGGCCAAGTGGGAGCCTTCTTTAGCAGTGCTGACTTAAGACCCTTCGGAACACATTTCAGGCCTTCCCTGGTCATTGGATGGATAGGCTGCTGTATCCTCAGGCTCAAAAAGACCTGCTGTGCTGAGTCATATGTTCATCTGCCACCTCCTGTGTGCCTGGCCCTGTACTAGATGCCAGGGATCACAGTGGTGGGTGACAACAGGCCACTCCTTGCCTCCATTTAGTTTATGGTCTACAAGGGGAGGGGCTTCCCTGGTGGTTCAGGGTTAAAGAATCTGCCTGTCAATGCAGGAGACACAGGTTCAGTTTCTGGGTCAGCAAGATCCCTTGAAAAGGAAATGGCAACCCTCTCCAGTATTCTTGCCTGGGAAATCCCATGGACAGAGGAGCCTGGCGGGGTGCGGTGCATGGGGTCACAAGAGAGTGGGACACGACTTGGCAACTAAACCACCACAACAACTGCTAAGGAAGACGGGCCTTAATCAAGCAGTGCCATGAACATTTCTTCACTATGATGGTAAATGTAACCAAGGGTGGGACTCAGTGATGTGCATGTGTATAATGGGAGCTTCTGACGTTGGCTCGGAGAAGACTTCGAGGTCTGAAGAAGAACATGGGCATTCACTGGGTTGGAGCAGAAAAGGAGACAAAGAGAAAAACATGGCAAAGGCTGCATAGCTGTGGCTGAGAGCTCAGTAAGGTCCCAGGTAGCAGTAGTGAAAGAATCCCAGAGGGCAGAGGAGTGGACCGAAAACTGGACACAGAGGCTTGGGGGTAATTTTGTTTATTGTCCTGAAAACAGTTAGATGCTATTTACGGTTATGGGAAGTGGACGGGAGAAAACTTGGGTGTGAAAAGTTCCCTCTGGACGTGTGATGGCTTGTGGGCGTGATGAGCCTAAAGCTAAAACCAAATACCAAGAGAATCCTCAAGGACACCAGTTTGGCCAGCAGCCCGGGGCATGTGTGTGAGAGAGCCCACCGCCAACCAGCTGCTCACCCAGCTGCCATCTGCGAACATCAGGAGATGGGATGCTTTGGGGCAGCTTTGAGGGGAACATGGAGGGGCCCAGGCCCAGCTCCTCACAGCCTCAGACAGTTTCCAGATGTTCTGTCCCCAGTACATCTCACAAGACTTCTACATCAGAGGTATTGATTATTATTGCCCTATTTTGTGGAAGAGGAAACTGAAGCTCAGATGACTTTGTCAATATCACAGAATAAGACAGAACTGAGCATGCATCTCACCTCTGCCTCTCATGAGCCTGGAGTGGTCCTGCTTTCTCTCAAGGACCCCACCCCCTGCAGTCCTGGGGGCAAAATGGAGTATCTGCTCTGAGCTGGGCCACAGTGAGGTCCAGGAGGCTGACTGTCATCCTTGGTTGGCCTCTCTCCCTCCCTCAGCAGTACCTGCCCCGGAGCCAGAGGCTATGGTCCCCGCCTACCTGCCCAGGGCCCAGCCCTTCCTACTGTCTGGAGAAGACGGGGTGTCCCCTGTGAAGGACAGGTGTTTTCCTCGCCTTTGTCCCTAATAGTGGGTACCCACTCCCCTGTGAGCCTGCTCTGGCCTGGACCAGCTTTGATGACGAGGATTGAGGCTCCTGTGAGCACAGTGCAAGGCAGGAGTGTGTGGGGAGGAAGAAGCAGAACCACGGGCCAGATGGGCAGATCCTTTCCAGAACCTGGTGGAGGAGGCAAGTTGTAGCTCCATTTCGGCAGAAGGCCAGGCAAACTCAACAAGTGCAGGAGAGGCAGAGTCCACTGGGCAAGCTGGGTTTGACCCCAGTGCCCTCACCCTCCTTAGAGATACAGCCTTATTGTTGTTGTTCAGTTGCTAAGTCACATCCGACTCTTTGCAATCCCATAAACTGCAGTATGCCAGGCTTCCCTGTCCTTCCCTATCTCCCTGAGTTTGCTCAAACTCTTGTCTATTGAGTCAGTCGTGCCATCCAACCATCTCATCCTTTGTCACCCCCTTGTCCTCTTGCCCTCAATCTTTCCCAGCAGCAGAGTCTTTTCCAATGATACAACCTTGAGCCAGTTACTTAACACAGAGCGATGTCCCTCTAGTCCTAAATGTGTTGAAAGACCAGCCGAGGCAGCACAAGAGAAGGACATGCCTAGGACCTTGCTCCCCGATAGACTCTCATGAACCACTGCTGTACTGGCAGGACCTGGAGAGGTTGATTTCTGAGCCAGGTCATCCAGGAGAGGCTTCTGGCTAATTCCAGCAGAGGTGAGGGGAGATGACCTTGGAAGCAGAATTGCCATATTTCAAGGGTGCAATAGATAAGACTCTGTCGTACCGCTTATCACATGACAGGCCAATAAATCGAGAGAGAAGTGGTTGAGACAAGGAACAGTGACTTCATTTGGAGAGCAGCTGACCCAGAAGATGATGAACTCCAGTCCCTAAGAACCATCTTGGGATGTTAACTTATTTTATAGAACAAAGAGGGGAGGTGAGACGGTAAAGTAAAAAAAAAGGCGATTAGTTGTTGCAAATATTTCCTGGTTCCAGCCAGACTCCAGAGAGGATGTGTTAATTTCTTCTTTCTTGCATCCATTCCGAGGTGGGCCTGGTCAGGATGTTTCCTGTGAGCTTAAACAAAAGTATTTTAGCTTAACTCTCAGGCATGGGAGGCAGCTTCCTGGAGGTGGGACATTATGTATACTTTAAGGTGGCTCAGTGGTTAAAAAAAAAAAAAATCTGCCTACCAATGCAGGAGATGCAGATCCGGATTGGATTCTTGGGTTGGGAGGATCCCCTGGAGAAGGAAATGGCAATCCCCTCCAGTATTCTTGCCTAGGAAATCCCTCAGACAGAGGAGACTGGCGGGCTGCAGTCCCTGAGATCACAGAGTGGGACATGACTTAGCAACTGACAACGTTCCTTTAGTGATGAGCTTGTAGCAAAAGCAATAGAATATAAAGGTTAAAGTTAAAAAAATAGATCCAATATGAAGTCAGATTTGTTCTTCCCTACTACCACTCCATCCTTGGGGAGGGGATTCTGTTTGTGGGTTCATAAGCCAGACAATATAGGCTTCTGACATTTGAGAACAAAGGAAAACAGAACTGACCTGAGCGAGGACTTTTCCAAAGGGACTGTGTCTGGTGAGAGACTGGATGGCAGGCCTCTCCATGACAGTGAGCCGCAGAGTGGTCCAAGAATACTCTTCTGTTCTTTGATCCCATCGTGAGCACTATTTCAGGCAGATTAATGGGCAGATATCTATTCTGAGATCTGAGGGCTGCCCAGCAGCAGCCCAGAGCTGGAGAGAGACTGCCCTCCTCAGCGTCCTGTACTGGCCACTCCCCCAATACAGCAGGTCTGAAGTTAGCTGTCACGGTGGGTCAAGGCTTTGCTTGTGAAAACCCTCCCCCCACCTGAAGGTTGGACTGGACGGAGAGCTTCTAGGGGACCCGAATCCTCCATCAAACTGAGGCAGGCCCCAGTGACTCCGAGAGAAGAAGGGAGGATTCTCATGGGAAATGTTACGATGTTTTCTCAGAACTCAGTACAACTTCTAGAAGGATGAGCTAGACACACGGATAGCAGCTAGGGCTGGAGCGGGGGAATAGAAGCACTATGTTTTGATGTCATTTTTTTTTTTTTTTTGACGCAGCTACTGGTGTTGCACTGGGGTAGTGGGGGTTGGGGGAACAGTGGCATATTCAGTATGAGATATCTGGGCTTCACTCACCATCTCTTAAGGAGACAACCCATTTAATATTCACAACTGCATAGATTATTGAAAAGATGGAAATGTGGGACATCAGCCCACTCTCTGTAAGGAAAACCTCTGCTGTGGCTTTGGAGTAGGCTGATTAATTTGTGACAAGTCCCTCTTTGTCCCCCTGGGGAGAGGCAGAGTCCTCGAGCATTTCCTGGTTTTGTTCCTCTTCAGCACATTGGTTAGTTCTGAGTAAGGATGTAGAGTACAGTGGGATACAGTGTACTCCCCAAAGTTTTGAACTCTGAGACCTTTCTTCAGCTATGATGAAGAGCAGTGAATTGTCACCACCTGCATGTTAGGGTGGGGGAAGGGAGCTGCACACTAAATTTTCATTAAGTTTCAAACTCATAAGATCATTCTCATAGCTTTTGCTTGTGGCTCTATGCACTTGTGTTGTGCTTAGTTGCTCAGTCGTGTCCAACTCTTTGTGACCCTATAGATTGTAGCCTGCCAGGCTCCTTTGTCCATGGGATTCTCCAGGCAATAATACTGGAGTGGGTTGCCATGCCCTCCTCTAGGGGATATTTCAAACCCAGGTCTCCCTCATTGCAGGTGGATTTTTACCAGCTGAGCCACTAGGGAAGCCCAAGAATATTGCAGTGGATAGCCTATTCATTCTCCAGGGGATCTTCCCAACCCAGGAACTGAACCGGGGTCTCCGGCATTGCAGGTGTATTCTTTACCAACTGAGTTACCATATCATAGTGAAATTTTTATACTTACGTAGTTGTATGATTAGTGTCTAGGTCTCCCATGATTATAAATATATATCTTTTCTACTTTGGCCACCATCCAATACAGTGCTTGACATGTAGTAACTGCTCAGTAAATATTTGTTGCATTAAAGAATGAATGAATCATAAAAAATATCCCTCAGGAGCATTCTAATGATTTTCATGTAGTACATACTTCCTGCCAGGAGATGGAGATAAATACGCAGTATTAGCAGGATGAAAGCTAAGAATTTCATAATGCAACAAATTGGTTTGTTTCATCAGATGTGGATTTAGCTTTATTTCTTCAGCTAATACTTGGTTAGGGCTTCCCAGGTGGCTCAGCAGAAAAGAATCCACCTGCCAGTGAAGGAGATGCAAGAGATGTGGGGTCAATCCCTGGGCTGGGAAGATTTCCTGGAGAAGGAAATGGCAACCCACTCCAGTACTCTTGCCTGGGAAATCCCATGGACACAGGAGCCTGGCGGGCTTCCGTCCATGAGGTCGCAAAGACTCGAGCACAACTGAGAGACTGAACACACACACACACTACTTGATTAAGACAAACAGAAAGATGTAGCAGAAACGACCCGACAGATACGCATTCCAAATCCTGCCTCTATCATAGCCAGCCAGGCACCATGAGCAAAGGCCTTGACATTTCAAGCTTGTCCACAAGGAGTCTGCGATGGCATAGTGTTCAGAGTACAATGCAGAGTTTAGATCAGACTGTTCCAGGCAGATCAGGCAGATAAATTTTTTTTCCCTAACTTTCTACCTTCTGTTTGTTATATAGTAGTCGGTCCCTCAGCATCCACGGGAATTGTTGGTTCTAGGACTTAAATACCAAAATCCCCAGATACTCAGATTCCTTGTATAAGCTGACCTAGAACACTCAGCCCTCCATAGCTGGGGGTCCCAGAGAACCCAGGGACAGAGGGGCTACTTGGTGGTCCCACCTTCTGTTACTAGCTGTGAGCCCCCAGGTGAACCAAAGGGCTGTGGGCTACACAGGGGCAAGGGACAGAAGAGGGCTACAGAGAAGACTGCCTCCAGGCAGCCTCACCCCAGCCCAAGGAGCCCACTACTGGCCAGCTCAGACACCCCCAGAATTAAGCCTAGGGCTCTGCTGGCCTGAACCTGGAGCAGGCCCTGCTCCACCCCAAGCCCTGCTCTTCACAAAGGAGCCTTCTCCTGGGTATCCTCAGGAGGACAGGCTGCCCCACTGATGCCAAACCCCAAAGGATGCCTCCGGGAAGCACACCACACAGCTTCTGGGGTCAGAAGAATTCCTGGCTGGGAGCCTGGATTCCCATTAAGCAGGCATTATTAACTGGCCCTTTGCAGCTGCTTCCTGGCTTAGGTGGCTCAATGGTAAAGAATCTGCCTCCCAATGCAGGAGATGCAGATGTAGATTCAATCACTGGCTTGGGAAGATCCCTGGAGGAGGAAATAGCAACCCACTCCAGTATTCTTCCCTGGGAAATCCCATGGACAGAGGAGCCTGGTGGGCTACAGTCCATGGAGTCTCAAAAAGTCAGGCACAACCCGGTGACTGAACAGTGTAATCTGTTGTTTACTAGCTACCCAATCCATGGTAGTTTTTAGGGCAACCTAAGGGATTCCCAGATAGCACTAGTGGTAAAGTAGCTGCCTGGCAATACAGGAGACGTAAGAAACTCCAGTTTGAGCCCTTGGTCATGAGGATCCCCTGGAGGAGAGCATGGCAACCCACTCCAGTATTCTTGCCTGGAGAATTCTGTGGACAGAGGAGCCTGGCAGGCTACAGTCCATAGGGCTGCAAAGAGTCAGACATGACTGAAATGACTTAGTATGCACGCACAAAGACACAAGTGAAATATATAAAAGTATATATAAAAATCTATAAATTTTCAACTTCCAAGTTTTTTATTATATTAGAAGATTTGGATTATTAATAACAAAAATTATTTCTACATCAATATTTAATGCAGGAGTTGATGCAAAATACATTGAACTTTTAAAATACCCTTCAAGCAATAATACTCTCCAAATACTTGTACTTCTCAGGCAGTGTTTTCCTCTGAGAGAAGTAGATATGAGTTCAAGACCCTGATTTCTTCCTACAGAAACTGAAGGGAGTATGGCTTCATTTTTTCTGTTATGACCCATCCAGAGTTGAATTATTTCATCAAAAGAAGGATCATTCCCTGATTCAAAAACTTGAAGTACTCAGAAAAATGATAAGATGAATTTTCTAAAGGAAACAACCACTCCAGATATCTGAGAGCTCTTCATCACACATTCCATTCCTCCAGAGAAAACATGTTGGCTGTAAAAGTCAGTAAACAGAGCTTCAGCAAGACACATGCAACTTTTATAGCTCAAAATTTACCATTGATTTTTTTTCTGAAGGCCTTCCAGATCTAAATTAATTTTTAATACACTGACCTAAGATGCCCAGCTATTTTCAGATAAAAATATCAGATAGCCTTTAACTTAAAAGGATACTGTGAGATATAAAATGGGTAAAGCATTGCACCACCAGAAACCTACAGGGATGGAAACAAATTAGACCCAGTGGCTTCATGTCACTGGGTGCAGAAAGGCTGATGGATAAAAATCCCTAGGGAGACCTTGGAATCCACCAAGGGGCTCAGTGTGCTCTGTTTTTAGGTTATTATATTTCTCAGGTAAGGGCTCTGCTCAAGACCCCTGAACACAGATGACACATTAGCAAACAGCACCCCCTTAGAGGGAGAGGAAGACCGCCCAGTCAGAGGGCACATATGATACTGAGAATAAGAAATAAACATAATTGATTTTAGGCCTCGGTTCCTGGTACAGAAGTTTCTAAGACTCTTGGAATCTCTGGAGAGATCAGTGTCCACATGCATGTTCGGTCATGTCCAACTCTCTGCAGCCCCATGGACTGTAGCCTGCCAGGCTCCTCTGTCCACGGGATTTTCCTGGGAAGAATACTGGAGTGGGTTGCCATTTCCTTCTTTAGTGTCTATTGTATGTTAATAAGATGAGTGGTAGTTGGGTGCCCGTCACTTCAGGAGTGGGGCAAGATTGAGGGGCGGGGGCAGCTGGTCCCAGAAAGACAAGGGGCAGCTTAGAGAACTGGAACTTCCAGCCCCAAGCTAGACCTCCAGTGGAGACAGGGTGTCTGGAGATTGAGTTCAATCATCAGTGGCCAATGATTTAATCGAGCATGCTTGCATAATGAAACTGCCATAAAAACCCTTAAACTATGGGGTTCCAGGAGCTTCCAAGCTGATGAAAGAATTCAGGGGCTGGGAGAGTGGGCAACCTGTACTGGGAGCTCCACGCATCCCTTGCCTTACTCTATGCATCTCCTTCATTGGATTGTATCCTTTATAACAAACTGGTGAAGTGAAGTGAAAGTTGCTCAGTTGTGTCCAGCTCTTTGCGACCCCATGGGCTTATGCAGTCCATGGAATTCTCCAGACCAGAATACTGGAGTAGATAGCCTATCCCTTCTGCAGGAGATCTTCCCAACCCAGGGATCAAACCCAGGTCTCCCTCATTGCATGGAGATTCTTTACCAGCTGAGCCACCAGGGAAGCCCAAGAATACTGGACTGGGTAGCCTGTCCCTTCTCCAGCGGATCTTCCTGACTCAGGAATCAAACTGGGGTCTCCTGCATTGCAGGCGGATTCTTTACCAACTGAGCTATTAGGGAAGCCCCAACAAACTGGTAATAGCGCCTTTCAGAATTTTGTGAGTCAGCAAATTCTCCAACCTAAGGAGGGGGCCCTGGGAATCCTTTCACTTCATAGCACATCTGTCTCTCGGAGGTACAGGGGGCAACCTGAGGCTTGTGACCGGCATCTAGGCTGGAGGCGCTCTTTCCAGACTGACCCTTCCCTTTTGGTGCTGGTGGTGGTGGTTTAGTTGCTCAGTCGTGTCTGACTCTTGTGATCCCATGGATTGTAGCTCGCCAGGCTCCTCTGTCCATGGGGTTCTCCAGGTGAGAATACTGGAGTGGGTTGCCATTTCCTTCTCCAGAGGATCTTCCCCACCCAGGAATCGAACCCAGGTCTCCTCATTGCAGGCAGATTCTTTACCGACTGAGCTATGAAGGAAGCCCCCAGTAATTCCAGGCCATTAGGGTCAGAAGTGGATTGACCTGTAGGACACTCAGCTGGGATACAGCCAGTCAGAAAATTGGTTGTTGTGAGGAGAAAAAAAATAGAACAACCCCCCCCAACTCCTCCCCACCACATGTGGTGTTATAAATGTTACAAATAATGAACAGTTCAGAATATATGAGGCTCATAGTTACAGAATGAGTTGTTTGATTAGAAAAGAAGAGATGGTCAAGTTTTTATTTTCTAAGACTAATAAAATGATTGTTACTGTTCCATGCCACCAGGTTTAAGGGGTAGCTTCTTAGATAAGAGCAAGCACTAGATCAGATACTGGCGTCTGGAAGTGGGAGCTGCTGAAATGCAAATTGAAACCAGCTCTCCCCAGCCCCCCAGCCCCCGCCCCTGGGAATGCTTGTCTCATCCCTGGGTCTCCCTTACATGAAATGCTTGTCTTTTGTTTCTGGAGGGAGATTTCCTACCATCCAATGTGCTTCTCAGTGTAGGGGCAGTGGGTAGCAGGGCTTCGTGGGTCCCAGGTCAGGATGTACAGTGAGAAAGAGGACGCAGTCGGAGAGGGCATGACGCCAGCCATCTGTGTGTGGCCAGCCTGACCCACTTAGCAAGTGGCAGCACCCACACCAGCGTATGAATGCCATGGCATCCTTAGGAATCTGCTTTGGACTTTGTGTTTGGTGGAATTCTTAAGCCAGAAACACGTATCCGCCTTCTCTGGTTTAAAACAGCATGTGGCTTGTTTTTGTTCGGGGGTAGGATGAGGTTTGCTTGCTAGTTTCCTGTGCTCCACCTGGAGAATGTCTTTTCCTTTATTTTTTAAATATTTTTATCAGAGTATAGTTGCTTTACAATGTTGTGTTAGTTTCTACTATACAGCAAAGAGAGTCAGCCATGCATATACATATACACATATATAAGGATGTCCTTTAGCTTTGCTGGGGCAGAGGGTCAGGTATTGGAGCTCCCTGCTGTGTGTGCTGGGCCCAGATGTGTGTCCAGGCCTGAGGCCACTGCCACGGTCTCCGTGGTCTTCCCACTCTTGGGGTCTGCACCCCACCCTCTTCCTGCATCCCTCTCCTGTCTCCTGCAGCATCCTGCGGGCTCTGAGAAGACACCTCTTTATGAATCTCAGAAATAAGCCCAGTCATGTTCTGTTTTTAGTGGGTCTTAAATGCCCTGCAAAAGAAAAGTTTCTAGAAAATGGAGTTGGATGCTGGCCCAGCACCCAGGGGGACCATGGTGGGCTGGGGACTGGGAGCCACTGGCGGGAGGTCAGGGCCACCTCGCTCAGGCCCCACAGGCAGTGAACCTGGATGATCACACCCAGAGAAATGTGGGAGTCCAGGTCACACTGCCCTGTGCAGCAGAGAAGTCAGCTGGCTGTCCCCGTCCTAGACCTTGAGGGAGAATGACCAGAAGGGCCACAGAGGGGGAATTCTAGCAGCCCTGATGCAGGTCCCACCAACCTCAAAGCCCAGTGTCTCCAGCCTCACCCTCGGGAAAGAGCGAGGAGCCTGGGGGTGAGGACGCATGGGGGAGACCGCCTCCCTGTGCCCGTCCTTAGCCTTGGGTGTTGGGCCAAACTTTGTCCACATGGGTGAGACTGACCCCTCGCCCCTGGGAGGGCTGGGAGAGCCCCGGGTCAGCATGCAGCGGTGGGCTTTCACTTCGCAGCCTGCAATTCTTCCCCTCCTGACAGGTGACCCTGTGTGTTCTGCTCTGTAGTTCTTCCCATACGGAGATGCCTCCAAGTTTGCCCAGCACGCTTTCCGCACCTTCGACAAGAACGGGGATGGCACCATCGACTTCCGAGAGTTCATCTGCGCGCTGTCCATCACCTCCAGGGGCAGCTTTGAGCAGAAGCTGAACTGGGCTTTCAACATGTACGATCTGGACGGAGACGGCAAGATCACCCGAGTGGAGATGCTAGAGATCATCGAGGTGAGGTCCCCGGGTGTTCTCAGGGCCTAGGCTGCTGCCGGCAGAAAGGCAGAGCTTGGAAGAGGCTCCCTGGGCACAGGCCTATGGCAGGTCCCCTTCTTCCCCACCAGGAGCCCAGCAGGCTTGAATCCTCTGTCCTGTCCCCTCCCTCCATGCTGGATAATGTCTCAGCTCCAAGCTGCTGGGTTCTGACTGTCAACCACATTTCAACCAGCCATGCTCTCACTGTGAGATCTTCCACTAACATAAGCCTAGAGGGTGTGAAGGATCGTATCAGGATCCAGCTTCTCTGGCCCTTGGCTTAGCTTTGCCCTGCTGGACGCCGCTCTGTGGGCACAAGATGCTGACCGTGGTCCCCAGTTTCCCATCATTCCACGTAAACAAGCATCTTCCTCAGCTGCCTACACAGATGTCCCAGGACCCCCTGCCCACTACTGCGACCTCAGTCTTCAACAACGCTCCTTACACACTGAGTGTGAGATACCTGGGCCTTGGTTTTCCTGGAACACACAGCCTCACATTAGGGCCTTGATATCCTCTCCCTCTGCCCAAGACTGCCCTCCAGGTCCCCTCATTCCTCTCGGGGCTGCCCCCTCATCTCATTGGCAGGCCTTCCTTGCTGAACTCACATCCCTCTACCCCTGGGTCATCTAATCCCTTACCAACTTTATTTTTTGGCCACAGATTTTATCACTGCCCTAAATCACCTGATACAATAGAACACAAGCTACATGTACAGAGAGGGCCATAGTCTCTCACTGCTGTGTCCCCCAGCCTAGAAGAGTCCGGGAGCCTGCCAGGCGCTCACCTGCTGATGAATGAGTCAGTGCCTCTTCACTCACTTACTGTCTTAGCTTGTGTCCATCTCGGTGCTGACAAGGTGACCCAGAAAGGAAAGCACACTACTGCCACAGGCAGGACCAAGTGTCTCATCCTGGAGCTGGGACAAGGCCCTGCCCAGACCACAGGGCTGAGAGATTCGGGGTGGGGGTAGGAGGGTGGATCCCCAAAGCAAAGCTAAGGGGGTGATGGTGAGAAACAGGTGACCCAGATGCCTGCTCTGCTATGCTAACTCTCCTCCCTCTGGGGCCACTCCCCAGCACAGTGACCTCTGGTCTCTGGAGCCCTGCCTTCCACTTACCCCACCTGCCCCAGCATCTTTAGTCTCTTCTCTACCTTCAGTACCCACTTCCCTTCCCAGGCAAACTGGGAGACCCTGTAAGGTTCAGGCATGGAGCTGGCTATAAGGCGCTGAGCTCCCTGAGCTCCAAATCATCAATGTCTTTATGAAAAAATGATAATAAATCTACCCCTTAAGGCTGTGGTAATGATTAAGCACCTGGCACACTTTCTCTCAGGCTTCCCTGGTGACTCGGTGGTAAAGAATCTGCCTGCCAAGGCAGGAGACTCAGGTTCGATCCCATGCTCGGGAAGATCTGCTGGAGAAGCAAATGGCAACCCATTCCAATATTCTTGCCTGGGAAATCCCATGGACAGAGGAGCCTGGTGGGCCACAGTCCAGGAGGTCACAAAGAGTTGGACACGACTGAGCGACTAAACAACACTTCCTGTCATGTAGGAAACGCTCAGTACACGGCAGTTCACTGTCGAGGCTCTGTCTCCTTGGAAATATCATCCACTTCGACTCTCAGCTCCTGTCCTTCTTCATGCTCCCTCTGCACGTGGCTCCCTATCTCCTTCTCCAGTATTTTCTCCAGCTTCTAGCCCTCTGCACTTGCACCCTGAGCACCCCTTCCTGCCTCCAGGTTCCTTTTTGCTGAGTCACCTTTTCAGAACCAAGGTATCAGTAACTGATAGAGCCTTTACAGCATCTCTGTACTTCAGGAGCTGCTCATTCATTTGGTCAAAAGTCTTTACCGAGAGGTTCCTCCGTGCCACGCACAGCTGTGCACACAGATCCGCTGTCCAGCTGACATCCATTCGCTTGCATGTCTGCTGCAGCCTCACTGTCCATCCAGGGCTGCTCACCCTTGAACACTCACCACTGACCACTTTGGCCTCTACCATGCTTTTCACCTTTTCCTTCAGGGCTCTGGGCCCATCCAAATCTTCTTTACTCTTTAAGGTCTAGGTTATTTCGCCATCTTCATAATCCAGTTGTGGAACATTTTTATTCTCCCAATAGGATCCCTCATGCCCATGGGTATCCCCAGATTTTGGAAACTACCCTTCTACTTTTTCTTTATGGATTTGTCTCACTGAACATTTCATATAAATGGAATCTTACAACATACGTTTGACCTTTTCTATCTGGCCCTTTTGGACATTTATCTCTGTCGTAGCATCTATCAGTATTCCATTCCTTTCTGTTGCTAAAATCATATTCAGTTGTATAGATGTGTCATATTTATCTCTTTGCCAGTTGAGTATTTGTGCTGTTTCATTTTGGGGCTATTATTGAAATTGCTGCTATATGTTTACCTACAAGTCTTTGTGTAAAAGAGCATTTCTTTTTTAAGGCACTTTCCTAAGAATGCAACTCATTTCTACCTTTAATTTCCATTTTGAGAATTACATGGGTGCAGTTTAATGGAAAGTGGAATCATCTTACTCTGTTCTTTCACTCACGAAGAGAGTCCCTGACTCGCAGATCCCCCTCGGCTGACTTCTTTCAGGGCTTAATTTTACTGGTGCACCTCACTTGCTTTCTTTACAGATTGTAAGTCCCCTATCAGTTGGGACCACTGATTACGGTCCATTTCATCTGAGACTACTTCATCTTTTCCTAGATCTCCAGGAGTAGAGCTTGTTGATTACCATCTGACTTCAAACTCAGAAGTTTTCAAACTGAGCTTATCATTTTCCTTCCTAAACCTCCTGATCATCATTCTTGGTCTCACCACAACTCTTTTCACTCACTTCCTCCAGCCAGAAAAATTAGGAGTCACACAAAATTCTTTTCTATCCCGTTAGTCATGAGACTCACACCGACCTGATTACACCACTCTCTTATTTAAAAGCATTTAAGGAGTCCTTTGAAGTAAATTTAAATTCTTTACCCCATCCTAGGTGAACTTTATGATCTATTTCTTGTCTTCCCAAGGCTATCTACAAAATGGTGGGCACAGTGATCATGATGAAAATGAATGAGGATGGCCTCACGCCCGAGCAACGAGTAGACAAGATTTTCAGCAAGATGGATAAGAACAAAGATGACCAGATTACACTGGATGAATTCAAAGAAGCTGCCAAGAGCGACCCTTCCATTGTGCTACTTCTGCAGTGCGACATTCAGAAATGAGCAGAGGTCAATGCTAAGGACTGCACAAGAGCATCATGTTTCATTCAGTCTGCAGCTATTAACACACACACACATACCACACACACAAATATCGCTTGGACTACCTATAAATGGACTTGCTTCTTGTGTTTGAAACACTTGTGTGCATGAGAATGTTATTTGCTAATGAATTTTAAAAGCATATATTATCAAACAGACAACCTGCCACAATGTGATATGTGTAATATCATTTCATAAAAAACCTTCCTCTTCCAAAGCCTGGGCAGAAACGTGCTGCAAAGAGTTCTATGATTTCTTGTTCATGTTTTGCTAATGCTTGTGTCTCCTTGATTACATGATGTTAGTAGCACTGAGACCCCCACGGTAATGTAACTGAATTTTAAGCTGTGTCACCGTTCTCCTGTAAAATAGTACTAGACAGACACACCGAGGACTCCTCTGTGTGGTCCACACACAAGAGCTTGTATTATCAGTGAATATAAATGTACGACATTTGCATGCCTTTTAGGTTTGCCTTAATTCTTACCTCATTTGCACCCTATCAACCTGGAAAGAGCTATGTTGGAATTAATGCAGTATAAACCTTACAAACTCTGCTAAATGACTCATAAATATATCTATCTATAATATGCATATACTCAAAGATATTATTTATTGAAAGTAAAAAGATGGATGTGTATTGATTTCTGCTTGAATTTTCAAAGGCTTCCAAAGAGGTGGCAATAGATGTCCCAAATAAATTTATAACATTTGACTTTTCCCCTCAGTTCTTATTTCATAATTTTAAATTGGAAACAGATGTTTCATGATCATCCAGGGTCAGTAGCAACAAACTTATTAAATTTCCTTTTGAACACACAACTTGGGAATTCAAAGACTACTGACAACCAATGGGAAAAAAGTCACTTCTCAATACTTCATCCTGGCTCTCAGAAGAGGGAAAATAAATATGGCATGTCAAGTTTAAATAAAACATAAAACTTGCTCATTCTCAAAAAATGCTCACTATGACAATACATGCTATCTCAATGTGACTGTGTGTTATGTTTTACACAACTATGTGTTATGTTCTACACAACACACTGAGTGAGAAGTGTCCTCTGAAAGGTGCTGGCAGAAAAGGGGCCTTCTGTTTTGCCAAATCATAAACGTACTTGTGGTTTTAAAGATGGAACAAATCCTGACCATTTTGAGCTTGAGGAAGGAAGGCAGAGATTCCATGAAGAGCCCTACCTAGGGGCGGGTTTGCATTTTCAGAGCAAGCGTGGATGAGGCCGGTTTCTTTCTCCAGGACCATCCAGTAGAACTTGCTGGAATGGTGGAAACTTCTGCATTGGTTGTGTGTGACTTTGGAGCACTTCAAGTTTGGCTAATATGACTGGCAAACTTCTGACTTCTTAAAATGAATTTTTCATTTTATTTTAATTAATTTACATTTTATTTGCCCTATGTAGCAAGTTGTCATCGTATCAGATAGTACAGTGCTAAACTGTTCACTTTTTATGGACTGTATTTTTTCCTAAATACTCATCCCTTGTCTGTCTTAGGATCTTTAAGTGAGACCAGAGACCAGGGCCTGACGATTCCATTCATCTATTCAGCAAGAAACTGGGAATGAACAAAACTCCCCACAAACTCTCGGGAGACCAGTGGTACCTGACCCTGCCAGACCACACTTCCGCCCCCCAGAGAGAACAGTCCCAAGGGCTCATAGGACTTCTGGGTGCCTTTAACCCTGTGCTTGGTGAGTCCAGAGTGGAGGCAGGGGGAGACGGGGTCATTCAGAACCCCCGGTACTCTCTCGTCTGATGGGGGTGGGGTGGAGGTGGAGGGTCAAGGAACTGGGAAGGCACCTTAGAAAGGCACTTGGTGAAATCAAGCTCTAGTCAATGAATTCTTAGCAAATTTTGACTGATCACCTATGACACACCCAACACCATTCTTGCGGGGAGAGACAGACAGTACCCACACACATTCACACAAACTTCCAATTGTAAGAACTCAGAAGGAAAGCACAACAGGTGAAGACAGACGGAAAATGATGGGATGCAGCAGCGGTGTTTGCTCTAGGCTGGTTAGGTGACACTGCTGTAAGACCCAAGCGAAGGAAGTGAGCCACATGGGTATCTGGGGAAACAAACTCTCCAAGGTCTTCCCTGGTGGTCTAGCAGTTAAGAGTCTACATTTCCACCACAGGGGCATGGGTTTGGTCCCTGCTCAGGGAGCTAAGATCCCGCATGGAACTAAGATCCCCCATGCCCCTTGGTGCAGCCAAACAAACAAGAATAAGAGCAAAACACACACCCTCCAGCAGACTCAGTTCAGTTCAGTTTAGTCACTCAGTCATGTCTGACTCCTTGCGATCCCATGGACTGCAGCACACCAGTCCTCCCTGTCCATCACCAACTCCCAGATTTTACTCAAACTCATGTCCATCAAGCCAGTGATGCCATCCAACCATCTCATTCTCTGTTGTCCCCTTCTCCTCCTGCCCTCAATCTTTTCCAGCATCAGGGTCTTTTTAAATGAGTCAGTTCTTCACATCAGGGGGCCAAAGGATTGGAGTTTCAGCTTTAGCATCAGTCCATCCAATGACTATTCAGGACTGATTTCCTTAAGGATTAACTGATTGGATCTCCTAGCAGTCCAAGATTCTTCTCCAACACTACAGTTCAAAAGCATCCATTCTTCTGCCCTCAGCTTTCTTTAAAGTCCAACTCTCACATCCATATGTGACTACTGGAAAAACCATAGCTTTGACTAGATGGACCTTTATTGGTAAAGTAATGTCTCTGCTTTTAATATGCTGTCTAGGTTGGTCATAACTTTGCTCCCAATTTCATGGCTGCAGTTACCATGTGCAGTGATTATGGAACTCCTAAAATAAAGTCACTCACTGTTTCCATTGTTTCCCCATCTATTTGCCATGAAATGATGAGACCAGATGCCATGATCTTATTATCCCAGAAGACTCAAACTGGGAAATAAATAAAATGTAGAAATTGGGCCAGCAAGTGAACATCTTACTTGTTTTAGTCCTCACTCCTCTACTAGTGTAGACTTGCAGGGGCTGAGAGCAGTCTGGCAATATTGGTTAGAATAAGTGCATGTATGCCCTCTGACCCAACATCCCCACTCCTGGGTATGTTGCCCAAGATGCTCTCACAGGAGTCTGTATGGGGACTTTTCCCAGCACGCCCATGACAACTCTGCTTCTGGTGTGGGGACTGGAGGCGACTAGTGGTTCGTGACTAGAAGACTAGGTAAGTAAGACGTAGTACATTCACCGTATGGCCTACTCACCTTCAGCTGGGAGCTGACGTCCACATGTGGGTTTTTACAATGCTGAAAGGAAGAAAAAGCAACACTGAAATCTGTTGCACAGTATAATACATACAAATGAAGCATACATTCTCACAAAAGAACACTAAAGGCACATAAAATAAAAGGAAATATCACATTAGAGTTGAGGGGTGTACCACAACATTTTATCCTCTCCAAGCTGTGATGGCTTAAAATAGAAATCATCATCTTAATATGCCTCCCACAGCTACTGTGGGTCGGGAATATGAGAAGGTTCACCTGAATGTTTCTGGTTGGGGGTTGCTCATGCAGTTGCAGTCACATGATAGTCTGAGCTGAAACAGGTCCCTGGAGCAGGCTGGAGTGGAGAGGGCCTCTCTCCCCTTCCAGCCTCAGAGCGTCTCCGCAGTTTGTGCTTCCTCACAGCATGGCGACCTCACAGCAGCCGTAGTACTTACCTGATGGTTCAGATCTCCACCACAGGCATTCCTGCAAACAAACTGGAAGTGTCATAGTCTTTCCTGAGCTACCCTCAATTGTCATGAAGTAGCACTTCCATGGCACTCCATTGATTACAGGAAAGTCACAAACCTAGCCCGTAGTCAAGAAGGAAATTACACTCCATGTCTTTCTTGATGGGTTTTTTTAAGTTTCTAGAAGAACAGGAGCAATGCTGTTGCCACCCTTTTGGAAAACCATCAGCTACTGTCTGCCCTGTAGCCACGATCCATCTCTTCCACCTTCAAAATGCATTCACCTGCTCCCAAGTAATGCTCCCCATTATGACTTTAGGGTCAGGCTTGTAGCCCCAGATCTCATCATCTAAAGGCTCCTCAGAGTTGGTTCATCAGATGTAGCACACTGAGATCATTCTTTTTAATCCAAAGGCCTGTGGATAACCAATAGGTAATTATCGCCTCCTTTCCCACATGCCTTACACAACATAGAATGTTTGGGATGGGGAAGCATAGTCAAAGCTATGGTTTTTCCAGTGGTCATGTATAAATGTGAGAGTTGGACTTTAAAGAAAGCTGAGCACTTAAGAATTGATACTTTTGAACTGTTGTGTTGGAGAAGAGTCTTGAGAGTCCCTTGGACTGCAAGGAGATCCAACCAGTCCATCCTAAAGGAGATCAGTCCTGAATACTCATTGGAAGGACTGATGCTGAAGCTGAAACTCCGATCCTTTGGCCACCTGATGGGAAAAACTGACTTATTTGAAAAGACCCTTATGCTGGGAAAGATTGAAGGCAGGAGAAGGGGACGACAGAGGATGAGATGGTTGGATGGCATCACCAACTCAATGGAGATGAGTTTGAGTAAGCTCTGGGAGTTGGTGATGAATAGGGAAGCCTTGCATGTTGCAGTCCATGGGGTCACAAACAGTAGGACACGACTGAGCAACTGAACTGAACTGAAGCATAACTACAGTTGAGACACACTTTCAAAAAAGGGGAAACTGGAAAGCTTAAGGTAGTCTCTGGTCCATAGCAGTTCTGATATCCAGCTAGGTACATCTTGTAATTTCCTTGATTAAGCCTCAGTCCTACTTTCTGCTGGTTGTTCTCCATGGCTTTTGGCTCTGCCTTTTGTGTTCTTGTTTCTACCTTCTGAGTTAGCCTTCCTTTTTCATAAAAAAAGTAGCCTGTTTATAGCTGACTAGTTTCTTGGCTTACTGCCTGCCCATAAGGTTTCAGGAGTACAAAAACTTGTTTTCATTTTTGTACTGTCTCTTTCAGTCTAAGCTGATAACAATTCTTTGAAGAAAAATCTTACAGTTTTTTTATGGATCAGTTTATAAAGTCCTATGAGAGGGGACTGGAATGCAAAAGTAGGAAGTCAAGAGATACCTGGAGTAACAGGCAAATTTGGCCTTGGAGTACAAAATTAAGCAGGTCAAAGGTTAACAGTTTTGCCAAGAGAACACACTGGTCATAGCAAACACCCACTTCCAACAACACAAGAGAAGACTCTACACGTGGACATCATCTGATGGTTAATACTGAAATCAGATTGATTATAGTCTTTTAATATGGAAAAACTCTATACAGTCAGCAAAAACAAGACCGGAAGCTGACTGTGGCTCAGATCATGAACTCCTTATTGCCAAATTCAGACTTAAATTGAAGAAAGCAGGGAAAAGCATTAGACCATTCAGGTATGACCTAAATCCAATCCCTTAAGATTATATAGTGGAAGTGAGAAATAGATTTAAGGGATTAGATCTGATAGAGTGCCTGAAGAACTATGGGGGCAGAGGTTTATGACATTGTACAAGAGGCAGTGATGAAGACCATCCCCAAGAAAAAGAAATGCAAACAGGCAAAATAGTTGTGTGACAAGGCCTTTACAAATAGCTTTGAAAATAAGAGAAGCTAAAGGCAAAGGAGAAAAGGAAAGATATACCCATGTGAATGCAGAGTTCCAAAGAATAGTAAGGAGATATAAGAAAGCCTTCCTCAGTGATCAGTGCAAAGCAATAGAAGAAAACAACAGAATGGGAACGACTAGAGATCTCTTCAAGAAAATTAGAGATACCAAGGGAACATTTCATGCAAAAATGAGCATAATAAAGGACAGAAATGGTATGGATCTAACAGAAGCAGAAGATATTAAGAAGAGGTGGCAAGAATACACAGAAGAACTGTACAAAAAAGATCTTCATAACCCAGATAACCAAGATGGTGTGATCACTCAGCTAGAGCCAGACATCCTGGAATGGGAAGTCAAGTGCGCCTTAGGAAGCATCACTACAAACAAAGTTAGTGGAGGTGATGGAATTCCAGTTGAGCTGTTTCAAATCCTGAAAGACGATGCTGTGAAAGCACTGCACTCAATATACCAGCAAATCTGGAAAACTCAGCAGAGGTCACAGGACTGGAAAAGGTCAGCTTTCATTCCAATCCCAAAGAAAGGCAATGCCAAGGAATGTTCAAACTACTGCACAATTGCACTCATCTCACACACTAGCAAAGTAATGCTCAAAATTCTCCAAGCCAGGCTTCAAGAGTACATGAACCATGAATTTCCAGATGTTCAAGCTGGATTTAGAAAAGTGAGAAAAACCAGAGATCAAATTGTCTACAGCAAGAGAGTTCCAGAAAAAAACATCTACTTTTGCTTTATTAACTACTCCAAAGCCTTTGACTGTGTGGATCATGATAAACTGAAAAATCCTTAAAGAGGTGGTAATACCAGACTGACCTGCCTCCTGAGAAATCTGTATGCAAGTCAGAAGCAGCAGTTAGAAATGGATATGGAACAGAAGACTGGCTTCAAATCGGGAAAAGAGTATGTCAAGGCTGTATCCTGTCACCCTGCTTATTTAACTTATACGCAGAGTACATCATGTGATATGCCAGGCTGCATGAATCACAAGCTGGAATCAAGATTGCTTGGAGAAATATCAATAACCTCCGATATGCAGCTGACACCACCCTTATGGCAGAAAGCAAAGAAGAACTAAAGAGCCTCTTGATGAAAGGGAAAGAAGAGAGTGAAAAAGCTGGCTTGAAGCTCAACATTCAGAAAACTAAGATCATGGCATCTGGTCCCATCATTTTATGGCAAATAGATGGGGAAACAATGGAAACAATGAGTGACTTTATTTTGGGGGCTCCAAAATCACTGCAGATGGTGACTGCAGCCATGAAATTAAAAGACGCTTACTCCTTGGAAGGAAAGTTATGACCAACCTAGATAGCATATTCAAAAGCAGAGACATTACTTTGCCAACAAAGGTCCGTCTAGTCAAAGCTATGGTTTTTCCAGTAGTCACATGTGGATGTGAGAGTTGGGCTATAAAGAAAGCTGAGTGTCAAAGAATTGATGCTTTTGAACTGTGGTGTTGGAGAAGACTCTTGAGAGTCCCTTGGACTGCAAGGAGATCAAACCAGTCCATCCTAAAGGAGATCAGTCCTGAATATTCATTGGAAGGACTGATGCTGAAGCTGAAACTCCAATACTTTGGCCATCTGATTCGAAGAACCAACTCATTTGAAAAGACCCTGATGCTGGTAAAGATTGAAGGTGGGAGGAGAAGGGGATGACAGAGGATGACATCACTGACGCGATGGACATGAATATGAGTAGGCTTCGGGAGTTGGTGATGGACAGGGAAGCCTGGTGTGCTGGAATCCATGAGGTGGCAAAGAGTCGGACACGACTAAGTGACTGAACTGAACTTATAAAACCCATTCCATTAGAAAGGGCCCATTGTGTGATTGCTTGGGAACAACACCCTGATATTCTTAACTATTGTTTCATAAAGAGCACCCAAAAGTCACACGCTCAGAAAGAGGGATCTTTCATCTGTCTGAAAAGGTCTAAAAGCCCTGCCTTAAGTCTTTCTGAGGTCCTAAGCAAAGGTCTTACATGGTTCTACCCTGGATTTTATTTTACATGGAAGCCTCTCCATAGTGTAAAAATTAGTTGTCATCTGGGAGAGGGTGGAAATAAAAATAGTCCTGGCTCCTTATATGTAACTTCTGACCTTTTAGTTCATCTCTCCTCTCTCATGTTTTGTCATAGGCCACAAGAAACCAGAGGTAACTTTTCACATTCTACCTACACATCTCTTCAGCTAGATCACCAGTGGATTAGGTACATTTCCTATTTTCCTATTAGTGCCATGGCATCAGCTATGCCAACTTTCCATCAGTACATAACAAGGGTCCCCTTTTACTCCTGCTTCCAATGGCATTTTCCTCTTTTAGCTCTCACCAAGAGCATCCTTGAAATGCTTTATTTTCTAACACTCTCCCCAAGGCCCTTTTAAGCTTCCACGAGCATCTTCCTCTAGGTCCTTTGAATGTATGTACTTGTGAATCTAAACTTCCAGGTCTTCCAACCAGTGCCATATGGTTTAAATTCGTTTTTGTTTGGGTATTCCTTTTCTCAGATACCAAAATCTGTTTGTTACTAATACTATGTGACAAATCACCCCAAAACTTAATGGCTTGAAACAATAACTACTGTATTATCTCCATGGTTGTTTGGGCCAGGGTGTCAGGAAGGACTCCGTTGGGTAGTTCTGGCTTGGAGATCTCAAGCAGATGGACAGAGACGGGGGTTTTGGTGAGGTTGGAGCAGTTGAGGGTGGCTGGGCACTTCTCTTCATGTAGTCCCAGGGCTTCTCCAAGTGGTTTTGCTACACAGGCTAGTCTCGTTCAGGCTGCCTCATGGAGTGGCAGCCTCAGGGAAGTCAGACTGCTTCCGTGGAGGCACAGTGATCCGGCATGAACATTCTAGAGATCAAAGTGGGACTTCTATTTCACTGCCTTTTCTGACTGAGCCATCGAAGCTAACACATTTTTACACACTGTCATACTGTTATAAGTGGCATACAAATCTGTCTAGCTTAAGAAGGAATTAGACTCTACAAAGCAAGGTTTTGGAAGACGACGGAAGGGATTTCTTGTGTTGTCATCTTTAAAAATACAATCTAACTCAGGGAATGAAGAAAGGAGGTAGAAGGAGATAAGTATTGCCATGGACCAGAGTTGAAGGTGAGCCATAACAATTTCTGGAATCAAGTTCCATTTAAGCATGCGCATATACACGCACAGACAGTCTCAGTGACAAGGATGCTCAGGAACCTGTGTCCCTCCCAGCACACATACCCACCCACCCACAGATACACACACACCCACCCCCTCAGTGACAAGGATGCTCAGGAACCTGTGTCCTGCCCAGCACACGCACACACACACACACACACACACACCCCTCAGCAACAAGGATGCTCAGAAACCTGTGTCCCTCCCAGCACATGCACACACACACACACACACACCTCAGTGACAAGGATACTCAGGAACCTGTGTCCCTCCCAGCACATGCACACACACACACACACACACACACACACACACACACAAACACACCTCAGTGACAAGGATACTCAGGAACCTGTGTCCCTCCCAGCACACGCACACACACAAACACATGCACACACACACCCCCCTCAGTGACAAGGATGCTCAGGAACCTATGTCCGTCCCAACACACATACCCCCCCCCACACAGATACACACACATCCACCCCCTCAGCGACAAGGATGCTCAGGAACCTGTGTCCTGCCCAGCACACGTGCGCACACACACACACACACACCCTCAGCAACAAGGATGCTCAGGAATGTGTGTCCCTCCCAGCACACACGCGCACATGCACACACACACACAAACACATACAGAGCTCAGTGACAAGGATGCTCAGGAACCTGTGTCCTGCCCAGCACACGCGCACGCACACACGCACACACCCCCACTCAGCAACAAGGATGCTCAGGAACCTGTGTCCCTCCCAGCACACACACCCACACCCTCAGCGACAAGGATGCTCAGGAACCTGTGTCCTGCCCAGCATGCACACGCGTGCGCGCACGCACACACACACACACTCCTCAGCAACAAGGATGCTCAGGAACCTGTGTCCCTCCCAGCACGCACACACACACACACCCCCATCAGTGACAAGCATGCTCAGGAACCTGTGTCCCTCCCAGCACACACACACACACCCCTCAGTGACAAGGATGCTCAGGAACCTGTGTCCCTCCCAGCACACACACATACACCCCTCAGTGACAAGGATGCTCAGGAACCTGTGTCCCTCCCAGCCTCAGTGGTCCCTTGAGAAAGAAGCTATGGGCATCCTCTCATCATTCAGTGGCCTGCGTTCTCTGTTTCAGCTTATACTCAGCTATTTTGATTACACTGTCACCTGGCTCTTTAATTCCTGCTGTCCTGAAGGGAAAATACTTCCAAATGTCTTACTTTTATGCTAACTTGAACTCTTTCTGCATTTTGAAATACTAAGTTTCCTTATTTCCTCTTGTATTATTTCATTTTTCTTGAATAGCTATAAAATTGTTTCTAAAAAGGACTCATACTGCCTTAAGGTTTCACCTTCCCTGTAGTTCCTTCCTTCAGGATCACGGTCTCTAGATAAATAATATGAACAACTTTCTTAAAGAAGCCAGATGCTTATTTCCTCTACACCGCCGGAAACCATGTCAGGAAGTAAAACACACGCTTCAGCAGACATCTTCAGAGAGCCTTACCTCACCGGGTGTGTAGGGGTTTAGTGAGAAAATGATAGTCAATTAGCTTCTAAATAAAATGACACAGTTCCCATAGGGCCTTTTGTGTAAGCAATTCAGTTTCCCAAATATCTTGGGCACGCAATTTGAGTTCTTCCCAGCATTTTGCAGCAAAACATAGATCTCTAGACTCTTACCTTATGCTATCATTTCCCAAGTTCTTACATTTACCAATGTAAAGTAACCTATCAAATACCCAATTAACTAAACGATTGGTTCAAACGCCACCGCCTGCTCAAATCAGAGCCAGCCTACATCTCCGCGCCAGCCGTCCATTTTTCTCCCCTACCCCACATCTTCCCTGTGAATGACACCATCACTCATCCAGGTTTTTAGACCCCAAACTCCCCAGCCAATGATCCTTGGTTTCTCTCACAACTCTACAGTACAGCTGACCCTTGAACAGTACAGATTTGAACTGTGTGGGCCCACTTATAGGGGGATCTTTTCAATAGTAAATACTGAAAGGAAATGGCAGCCCACTCCAGTGTGGTTGCCCGGAAATCCCATGGACAGAGGAGCCTGGTGGGCTACAGTTGTATACGACTTAGTGGCTGAACAACAGTGCTTTCCAAACCACAATGCCGGGTGCAGAAATGCCTATGTGGAGGGCTGAGGATAAACTTGGATTTTTGACTGCCCCTATTCCCATGTTGTTCAAAGGTCAACAGTATTCTCATCAGCAAGTCCCGCTGCCTCTGAACTTCAAATCTGAATGCTTCTATCCTCATTATCTGGTCCAAGTCACCCCTGTGACCTCTCACCTGGATCACGGCAGAAGCCTCCAGATTCGTTTGCTCTTCCCATGTTGGCCCAAACTCCTAACTCCTCTAATTCCTATCATAGGCGGAGAGATTCTTTGAAAATGATCTCCAGACTAGGTCTGAAAACCTGCCCAGGACCTCAAGCCATCTCACTTGTCTGCCTATGAACTTCATTCCTTACACTCACCAAGTTCTGGCCTTGAGATTTTGAAACGTGAAGTTCATTCTCACACTAAGTAAGGCCTTTGCACTCATCTCCGCTGCAAAGTATCAAGCCTACATCCATCTTTCCATGGCTCTTCTCTTACTTGTTTCAGACCTCTGCTTAAATATCAGCTTCTGCCAAGTCTTTTCCTAACACTCCATCCAAAACACCTCTCCTCTCCATCTCAACTCCTCACCCTATCATTATTCATAGCAATGACCATACCCTGAAGTAATCCCTCGGGCAGGAAGATCCCCTGGAGAAGGAAACAGCAATCCACTCCAGCATTCTTGCCTGGAGAATCCCACGGACGGAGAAGCCTAGTAGGTTACAGTCCACGGGGTTGCAGAGTCGGACACGACTGAGTGACTTCACCTCACCTCACCTCACCTCACTGTTTCTCTAACTAGACTTTAAGCTCCATGAAGGTAGATTTTGTATTACAGTAGGATTACCAGTGCTTAAAATAGTCCCTAGCACATGGTATGGATATTATATAAAATTAAGAAAATTTTATTTGCCGACTCAAAGAAACAACTAATTTATATTCACTCTTTAAAGAACAAAACTTCTTAAAGATATACTTAAAAATATTCTGATATACCTTCAAGCCCACAGGTACTTAGTTCAAAATCATGAAATATCAGTAACATTTAGAGCTACACATTTCAAACCTATTCTGAAAATCTGAGTGATGCAAAGTACAGGCCTCTATGTAGATGAATAAAGTAAAAATCTAACCAGATAACTACTGACTCAGGACATACTTTGTACCACATCTAATTCATATTCAGGAAATTTTCTAATCAGGCACTCTGGATCACTTGATGTTCATCAGTCAGCAAAATTCTGATCCAGGTTTTGAGCTGCAGGCAATAGTTTCTTACACAGAACTCCAAATAAAAATTTAGATCTCCATGTAAAACAGCCCAGACATTTTGAAGACATGCAAAAAGGCATCAGGTGATGGGAAGAAGGGAGAAGGGAAAATTTGGAAAATACTTAACAATGTGATCCCTGAATCTCTAGGATTGATCATCAATATGAGAAATACTATTATTTACATCTTGGTTTACTTGAGAATGATTTTAATCATAGCTCAGCTGGTAAAGAATCTGCCTGCAGTGTAGGAGACCACAGTTCGATCCCTGGGTGGGGGAAGATCTGCTGGAGAAGGGATAGGCTACCCACTCCAGCACTCTTGGGCTTCCCTTGTGGCTCAGCTGATAAGGAATCCGACTACAATGTGGGTGACCTGGGTTCGATCCTGGGTTGGGAAGATCCCCTGGAGAAGGGAAAGGCTACTCACTCCGGTATTCTGGCCTGGAGAATTCCATGGACTGTATAGTCCATGGCCTCACATAGTTGAACACAATTGAGCAACTTTCACTTTCACCCCCAAATTCTGAGAAGGTAGGATTTAAAAGCCCAAGGCAGCATTTCTTCCTTGTTTCCCAAGACTTAATGACTCGATTCAGTCATAGGTGCCCTGATGATAAATCAGGGGTGGAAGAGTCATTTGTATGAGGCATTCAAGTCACTATTCACAAAGAGGCTTGATTTTGTCAATTATAATATCTTCCCCAATTCACAGAAATATGATTTTGAATATATATAAAGTTTTATTTTTAGAAGTTACACATATTTTAAAAATCAATTTTTATTCTAATATTACCATTAATTAGAATATTAATTGACAAATATTTTCACTTATGATAGTTGAAACCAAAACTCTGTGAGGCCAAAGCAATGAAAATCTTCATAACAAGAGATGCCTGGATACCTAAGGAGTTTTCCCATTTTGTATCAAGAACCACAACATTAAAAAATGACCACAAAGACTCAAGACACTGAAGCTGTGTAGCTGATAAAAGTTTATGCATTGATATATTCTACTTTTTTTTATTTGAAAAAGCACATGTATGTTATAAAATAGTTTTGATACAAATGAATTATAAATGTAACTTTAAAAAAAAAATCAGACTTTGTCTTGGTAGTGGGGGATGTTTAAAACATTCAGCATGTTTCCTCTTTCTGCAAATTCTTAGATTACAAAAGCACAGTTTTGAATGTCTCATTTACCAATTGATCTCTGCTTAGGACTAAATTCGACTCCCTCCCCTCACCCCAAACAAAATCCAATTTTTCGCAGTAACTACAGAAGTGTCGCTGCTTTTAAAATACTGCCTTCTTCTTAAAATACTTCAACTTCATAAATATTTACTGCTAGCAATAGAGGGAATTCTTGCTGGATATGCACGTCTTTTTAAAAAGGTTAGCACTGATCCTAGTATCAAACATGAGAATACAAACAGGAGTTCTACTCATGTTTTCTTTAAAAAAAAAAAAAAGCATTCATAAACAAAATTGCTTACAACAGGCTGTTATTTTATCATTCTAAGCAGCACACTTCTTAACAACTCTAAATCAGGATGTGTCTCACAACTGACAGCAGCTCCACCCCACCCCGCCCCCAGCAGCCGCGCCTTTGACTTTGGTTGCTTCTCTGCTCCAGGGGGGAGCTGCCTGCGGCTGTTTCCCCAGCCCTTCTTCTCAGCCTGGTCTGCAGAGTCCCTCTGACCTTCGTCCTCTCAGCTGAGCCAGAGCTCCAGAGGCTTTGGACTGCAAACCGAGGGACTCTATAAAGCAAGCAAGCACACTGCAGGTCAGGGTGCCCAAGTGGGTTGTAACCTGGTTCTGACACAGACTGGACATTTAGCTGGATGGCTGATGGTCAAGGACTGAGGGAAAGGCACTGTGTCCGAGCTGGCAGTGCTTTAGTGCTCCAAGAAAGTGCCTTAATAGCATCTTAAATGTGATGAAACAGTTATTAAAACTATAGTCCAGATCTGTAGTCGTAGCTCCAGGATTAACAGTGACCTATGCAGAGGGCATGACCAAGGTTTCTATGGTCCTGTGTAGGTCCTCCCTCGTTAATATGCATAAAATAGACAAATCTACTGGAAGCTGGTCCCTGCCCACAGCCCTATCCCCTTCCATGAGAATAATGTAATATCCTGGAAAAGCAAAACTAAATATAATCAGATGCTCAAATGTTTATTTTAATTCTTACAAAATACTATAGAAATGAACCCAAACTTAACAGATATGTACATGTACATATGTACAAAATTTGAAACTTCTGAAAAGAATCTATAAAAGTAGATGGTTAAAATAAAAAACAAAAAGATTTAAAACCAGTACTATGAAATTGGGTTTTCTCAAAGTAAAATAACTATAATTTTAAATCGCTGGTTATGGCTGGTCTTCTAGGCTTATTTACATGTTTTGTAACACATACTGTCAAATACATAAAGGAGTTTCTTTTATTTTAGAATACCTTGTTTCATTTTACTTTAAATAGTCCTGAATGTTTTTTCCCTTTACAAGTCTTTCAACATGAGGACATGGCATATTAAGTCACAAATCAACTTCGGTCGTCATCTTCTTCTTGAGATACAGGTCGGAAAGGCAATGTAGTTTGTCCTCTTTCAGGATCAGACATTCGAAGAATTCTAATCAGTTTACTTGATGGAAGTGAACTAAAAGAAGCAAAATTAATTACTTCAATTTCCAAGTAAACTTTTTCACATTAAAAAAATTCTAATACTACCTCATGAAAATATAAGTCTAATGGCTGCTAATGGGGGAGGGGATATAAGTCTGATAGCTGAAATTCTAGGAGAAATATAGTTTACAAGAAGGAAATAAATTTTAATTTTTAAAAATTAACTTCCTGATTAATGCCATGAGTTTTCACTTTGGAGGAAAAAGAAAATGAAGGAGATTTATATAACATCTAATTCTCTTACTCTTATCTAGCCAGGAGTCACCTGAATATTTCCTGTCATAAACTTAAATCTCCATATGATCAAGTGACCATTTTAGAGAAAGAATATCAACTTTAAGTGACAAAGAGCCAGGTACCTAATAAATGCTGATTGACAGCAAAGTAGCATTCTTTATTTAGAAAGACTTGGAAGTCACCAGAAAAAGATTCAAGATTAGGGAGACTATGAATTATTTCTTTTGTCTAAGTAAGTTACTAAAATTACTTTATATTAGTTGGTTCCTGATAACCACAGAAGAGCAGATTCAAGACAGAAATACTAAAAAGTAAATACGTTCAAATAAAACCTCCTCTATTATGGAAGGAAGATAACACAAACACTATTTTAAATATCTAATAAGGAAAAACTACCTTCAGTCTCTGGAATGAGTTTATTAGGGGTTTGTTTTTATCGGTCACTTATGTATTTGCATTAAAAAATTAAGAATATAAAGGATTTCTTCCTTTTATATACTTGATATATATATACATATACATATTCATAGAAGAAATTTTTAAATTACCTCATGCTTTGAGGGGTAAGCAGGATAAACTGTCTGAAGCGCTGGGAATCTGCCATCTTGAGTATCATGTCCATCGCAATCCTCCCGGTTAACCATATCCTGGAGAACAGAGGCAGAAGTTAGAGCTGCTGCTGTGTCAGTTATATTCTTGGGGAAGCAGCCTTGGATTTTACACATCCCTGGATTTTTATCTAAGGATCATCCATTATATTATCTACAATGTTAAGCAACTCTTACATACTGTGAAACCCAGTATCTAAATGATTAGGGAAAATAACTGAATGTATATATCTTTCAGGAATTTCTATAGTCGTTTTAAGTATAGCTCCTTGCCTCTAATATAGTTAACAATTAAAATAATCAAAAAATAGTCAAAACTAGCTGTTGCAAAGTTAATCTAATTTCTATAATAATAGTTAGGAGAATGGTATCAAAAGTGACCAGATTCAAACTTATTAAATCTCTTAAATTTTCCCTCAATGATTAAGGTGTTTTAAAAACTCTGTCCTCATCACCTTCTATAATTTGTACAATAGTAATAAGTTCGAATTTATAGACTAACTTCTCAACTGAATCTTTAAGTTAAATGGCATATCAGTGTATAGGGAAAAAAATGCCTGTTTATATACAGTAGGATGTGAAACTAAATGAATTAAACTTTGTGTTTACATCTTCTGAATTAAATAATCAAAAACGATCAAAATGAAAGTATCTCTCCCCTTTCGTGAAAACTCCAGAAATATGAAAACATAAGCAAATGAAACCACATGTGGCCATACAGTATGATGGTTTAGAACCTGGACTACGGAGGGCAGACAAGGGCCCAACATCCTGGCTACACTGCTTAGTGACTCTTAGCCTAGAAATTCTTCCATTGCGCATATCTGTAGTCTAACTTAAGGTACAAAAGTAACCAGGGCTTGCCCAAACTGAATACTGTCCTTTCAAAACAGTGCCTGGAGGGAAGTCTATCGTTTAATGACAAAGCTGCCAATGCGCCAAGGAATAGTTATTCATTTCCTTTAGATCGGTTCTCCAGACTGGGAACATTTTTCTGAATAATTTCAACAAGGCAAAATTGTCATTCCAATTAAAAACCTCTAAGTTTCTGAATGAGAAATTATTCAGAATTAAATATGAAAAATAATATGCATGATAAGACTGCATAATGGCATTCTGGCAAAAATATTGTATGGAAAGAGCAATCATCATCTATGATTTGTCAATCAGCTTTGAATCCAAATCTCAAAGAAATTTCTTAATCTTCAGCAATGACAGCATAGAAAAAAAACCCACTGACATGGTTTGCAAATATGAATTCTGATTTGCAACTAAGCATTTTCTAAAATCCTAATTATGGACTAGGCATTAAGAGGTAGAAATATGATTAAGATATGGTTGATAACTTAAAAAATAATTTGGTGAGTGATTCAGACATGAAAATAGGAGAATGCAACAAAATGAAAGCTAAATGAATATAATACATAATAATAAAATGTGTATAATATATTGAATATTATATAGTAGTAGTGCTCGGTTCTGTTTCTTTGGTGACCCCATGGACTATAGTCCACTAGGCTCTTTGCCCATGGAATTTTCCAGTCAAGAATACTGTAATGGGGTGCCATTTCTTACTCCAGGGATGCTCCCAACCCAGGGATCAAACCTCTCACTAGTGTCTCCTGCATTGGCAGGCAGATTCTCTACCACTAGCACCATGTGGGTGAACATTATATACTATAAAAAATAAAAATATACAATTGCATGAGTTGATATAAGCTGGTGCTGAGGAAACTGATTAAGTCCCTAATCCTGTCTGCAGGGTGGTGGTATGGAGGCTACATAAAGGTGACACCCAAATCAAGTCTTGAAAGATGAGTCAGACAGAGTGTGACAAACAAGGAAGAAGGGCACAGTGTTTGGAAAATCACAAACGGCTTAGTCCAGCTGAAAAAGTAGATGGATACAGTGTCACAAAGGGTCTCAAAGTCACCCTGCAGAATTAAACCAAAGACTTTTAAACAAGGAGTGATCACAATTAGATTTATTTTAGACACAGAAACCTGGCAAGTTGGTGAGGAGAAAGTGAGAAGGAACAGGATTAAAGTCTGGAAGTCTGGACAGGAAACGAAGACAATGACCAAGAGCTGAGGACAGAAGTGACAGAAGGAGCAGAGGCTAGGGAGAAACTAATAGAAGAGGAGGAGACAGAGGTCAGACTTAATGTGTAACAAGGAAAGAAGAATCACAGATAAATCACTGGTGTTGCAGTCAGGTGTTGGGGTTGGTAATGGCAATTTGTGAATAATCAAGGAAAGGAACTCAAGAAAAGAAAAGCTTTGAGTGGAAAACAAATTGAGTCTCAGACATGCTGAGTTCAGGATGTAGGTTGTTCACTAGATGAGGCCTCACCGGGGGCAAGAGAGATGTGAGACGAGATGCTTAGATTTGGCAGGAATCCAATGTAGGAGAATCCTGTGGACAGAGGAGCCTGGAGGGCTGCTGTCCATAGGTTGTACCAGAGTCAGACACGAATGAAGCGACTTAGCTGCAACAGCAGCAAACGTAGGTACTAGACTGTGGACTCTGTGTGTGTGACAGGTGGGGGAGTAGGCAGAACATGATATCCAGGGAAACTCACACCACTATAAAAAACAAAGTGAAAGTGAAGTCGCTCAGTCGTGTCTGACTCTTTGCGACCCCATGGACTGTAGCCCACCAGGCTCCTCCCTCCATGGGATTCTCCAGGCAAGAGTACTGGAGTGGGTTGCCATTTCCTTCTCTAGGGGATCTTCCCAATGCAGGGATCGAACCCGGTCTCCTGCATTCCAGGCAGTCGCTTTAACCTCTGAGCCACCAGGGAAGCCCATTAAATAAAAATAATAATAAAATAAAAAACAAATAACATCTTAAACATTTAAGGGCATGTGAACTGGGGTGGTGGGGACAGACTGGCACATTGAGAACAAAAAGGAGTGTGGGAAACCTGTAAGACACAGCTTAAGAGATGGAGGCTCAATCTGTGGTATAAATACTTCAAAGAATGAACGTTCACTTATGATCCTTGCTAAACAAGTTTTGCTGCAGTACTGCAGTCCAAACCCAGACTGCAGTGGGTTTAGTGAAGAATGAAGGATGAACAGCTGAAGTGAGAGGCTTATTATGAACCTCACTGAACCACAGTGAGGCAGGCCTCACTGGAGCCTCACTCTAACCCTATAAGGGAGGAAAGGAAAGGCTGAGGATCTTATTTAATAGATGAAGAAACTGAGGCCTGAAGAGGATAGATACTGAGTCCACAGTCACCTGGGTAACTGGTGACAGAGGCAGGCTTCAATGTTAAGTTTTTAACTTCAAAGTCCAATGTTCTTGCTCCTCATGTTACAGAGGCTGTTCTTTTAAAAAGTGTGGCTGAACAGGAAAGGAGACAACAGTGGTGTGAAGGTCACAGCAAGGGTGGTGAACTGCTTATCATAATTAACGAGGAAAAGAGCGCAAGTCCAGGATGGGGGCCCCGTCAGTGTGCTGTGTTAGCAAGGGAATGAACTGGGGTTCTTTAGCTCTTCCCTACCAGTTATCACAGACAGAATTGTCAGAGCAGGATCTCTTCTGTTGAGAACTAACAAACGAATAGTTTCCTTTCAAAATATACATTTCAAACCACCACCAAAAAAGAGAAAAACTAGAGAATTTAAAAGTTAACACTACCATGTAGACATCAAACTCATCCAGGCATCTGAAAGGAGATTCAGCGATGGACCACAGAGAAAGAATGAAGCAAACCGTGGAAAAAGAACGTTCACCGCCAGATAAGGCCCGCATGTCATTGGAAAGCAGCTTTGTTTCCTTCTCCAGGCTGAACCTTGAAGGAGGTAACAAAAAACAGAATGCAGAAGAAAGTCAGATTAATTTCTTTACAGAAGTGGTTGGCTACTATTTAAAAAAGGATGGATTTATAGTAAAAATGAAGATGAGCAACAAAATGAGTCAGTCACTTGGAAATGACATCTATTCCATTTAAAATATTTTAAGTAAAAATATAAGCTGTATAACAGCGGCTTCTGTTTTACTGTGAGGAATCTAATTGAAAACATTTTCTCCCTTAACCAGGTCTGCTAAGTCGCTTCAGTCGTGTCCAACTCTGTGAGACCCCATAGACGGCAGCCCTCCAGGCTCCCCATCCCTGGGATTCTCCAGGCAAGAACACTGGAGTGGGCTGCCCTTTCCTTTTCCAATGCAGGAAAGTGAAAAGTGAAGAGAAGTCACTCAGTCATGTCCGACTCTTCATGATCCCCTGGACTGTAGCCTACCAGGCTCCTCCATCCGTGGGGTTTTCCAGGCAAGAGTACTGGAGTGGGGTGCCATTGCCTTCGGGTTAAAACACCAAAATTCCAAAAGCTTATTAAGAATACTAATATTAGGGAAATGAAAACTGTTATTGCCTCCACCCAGTTTCACTGAGATAAAACTGACATTTAACACAACTTTGAGGTATAGGACACCACACAAACATATATATTGCAAAATAATTATCACCACAATAAGGTGAACATGTCTATCAACTCACACGGTTGCCTTTCTTTTCTTTCAGCGGTTAAGAATTTTTGAGATCTACCGTCTAAGCAACTTTCAAATATACATACAGTATAAGTGCTGGCATAAAAATAGACAAATAGACCAATGGAATAGAATTTGAGAGCCCTGAAATAAACCCATGCAAATACAGAAAACTAATATTTGATAAAGGAGCCAAGAATATACAATTCAAGAACACAGAATTCAGTTCCACTGGTCTATATGTCTATTTTGGTTACTGTTTTGGCTACTATATATTTGCAACACAGCCTGAAATCAGGAAATGTGATGCTTTCAGACTGTTCTTTCTTCTCCAGATTGCTTTAGCTACTATCTTATCTGGTTCCATTAAAATTTTATGACTGCTTTTTCTCTTTATGAACAATGCCTTTGGAATTTAGACAGGGATTGCACTCAATCTATAGACAGCTTTGGATGGTAGAGACATTTTAACAATATCAACTCTTCTGATTCATTTATAAAGGTTATCTTTCCGTTTATTTGGGTCTCTGCCAGTTTCTTTTGTCAGTGTCTTATACTCATCACTGTATAGATCTTTCACTTCGTTGGTTAATTTATTCCTAGGTATTTTATTGTTTTTGATGCTACTGTTAACCAGATTGTCTTGTTTCTTTTGTCAAATATTTCTAAGTGCCAAGAAATATTTGTTTTTACTTTTACTTGATTTCCTAGTGACATCTAGTGGTTAAACTGCTTTTGAAAATAATTACAGACTTTCTATAATGTCCCACAAAATTTAACATGCTGTATGAATTTTAAAAGGAGCCAGTGGAGTGAGAAGAGATGGTAAACATTTACCACTGAAAACAAAATTCCCTAATTATCACCATGAGAAAATAATTTGGTTGTCCACAGGGGGAAGGGGAAGAGCTACAACAGCAGCTTTGGTCAGTAGAATTAATTTTCAAAACTTTAGCAAAAACTATCTTTAACTTAAAAATAAGTTCTTTTGTTTCCTATGACAACAGATCAACCTATCATCAAAATAAATGAAGCCCCCCGCCCAAAAAGGAAACGAAGCAGGTTATCCTTCTAATGACTCACATGCAAAGAGTTAAGATACTTACTGATATAGTAAGAGTTTCATTCTTGTGGTCAAAATTCATTTTTCCACAATAGGCCCGCTGAGATAATAAGTTGTCAAAGTACAATTTACATCGTAAAGTCAAACACCTTGAAAAAGACATTGGGCACATTAAAAAGATCACAAAGTTTTAGAGAACTGTAGATTCAGCATGAGCTTTAAACCAGCATGTAAGACCAGATGAAAATATTAAACTTTAGCAGTGTTAAGATAGTGGTAAATATCCTATTCATTAGCTTGTCTCCTCCTAACAGCAAAAATGGGAAGGGCAATCTCTCAGTCACGTATCAGCAGTACCTTACACACTGCCTCACACAACACAAACTCCACTTATTTATCAGATGGCATTCTGCTATCAGGGAGACCTTTCCTTTCTTTCTCAATTATTTATTTATTTACACTCTTTTTATAAGGATGCAGTCAGATTGCTATTTTATTCACTGGGTTACCATTCATTAAGGCTCCTCTGTTCATGGGACTTCCCAGGCCAGAATACTGGAGTGGGTTGCCATTTCCTTCTCTGGGGGATCTTCCAAATTCAGGGATCGAACTCGAGTCTCCTGCACTGGCAGGTGGATTCTTTACCATGGAGCCACCAAGGAAGCCCCACCATCTATTACTGTTCTTATTTATTGTGGTCCTCAAATTGTCCTACAGTTTGCCAGTGGGAGCCTCTTTCAAGATGCTTATGTCCTTTCATCATGATTGTACATTTTGGGGAGCACTTTCTTACGTTTCTGGCATCTATACCTTCCCTGCTCAGCTCCATATTATTAACCACTTCTCCAAGGAGCCTTGATTCCTTTTGGTGGGGAGTGTTAATTAGAAAATAAAATCTGGGTGATAGGTAACTGGCTATTTTTCCTAAAGTCTTTGTTCCTAAAGAACTTAAGGCTCCTTTCTTTAGAATAATTGTATTTTATTCTTTTCCCTTCCAATTCCTTCCTAAACTGCACTACATTTCCAGATTTGAAAATACTGAAAGCTTCAGTTTTTCCTTTGTTGCCACAATAACTATTACTAGCTGATAGTCATAATTTTTGTTAACTTTCCTTCTGAAATACTGATATGCATTTTTCAACTGTGTCCACTTATGGGATGTCTAAAATATTGTCCTCATAAAGTGACAAGGTTCTCCAGTGTAAAGAGATAAACAATCTAAAAATTTAACCATCTCTATTGTCCTCTCAAGATTAGGTAAACAATGTAAAACTTGTCAGTGGTGAAGAAACATATCAAGATAATAAATTATAAGACCAATACTTTAACAGAAAATACTTTAAATACAAATTTTTTAGATAACAATAAGAAAACAAATCCGGCTTTAGATTTCTTCTTCTGCATCAAACAACTAGAAAACTGGACAAAATACATGAAACAAGAGTTTTCAGACTCTGGACATCAGACATTGCAGGCAATGCCAAACAAACACACTGAGCCCTAGGGGACGCCACAAATTACTTTCACATTAAAAGGCAATGAGATTAAAAGATGCTTGCTCCTTGGAAAAAAGTCTATGACAAACTTAGACAGCATATCAAAAAGCAGAGACATTACTTTGCCAACAAAAGTCCGTATAGTCAAAGCTATGGTTTTCCAGCAGTCGTGGATGGATATGAGAGCTGGACTATGAAGGCTGAGCACCAAAGAATTGATGCTTTTGAACTGTGGTGTTGGAGAAGACTCTTGAGAGTCCCATTGACAGCAAGGAGATCCAACCAGTTCACCCTAAAGGAAATCAGTCCTGAATATTAATTGGAAGCACTGAGGCTGAAGTTGAAGCTCCAATACTTTGGGCACCTGATGCAAAGAACTGATTCATTAGAAAAGACCAACCCTGATTCTAGGAAAAACTGAAGGTAGGAGAAGGGGACGACAGAGGATGAGACGGTTGGATGGCATCACCAACTCGATGGACATGAGTTTGAGCAAGCTCTGGGAGATGGTGATGGACAGGGAAGCCTGGTGTGCTGCAGTCCATGGGGCTGCAAAGAGTTGGACATGATAGCGACTGAACAACAACAAGAGTAAAGGGCAGTGAAAACCCAGGCAGCACCCAGCAGCCCCGTTCAGGAGTCTGGGGAGGCCCAGGCCCTCTGGTTCAACTAGGAGTCTGTGGGGAAGAGAGAGCTGCACTGAGAGAGCTCTAGAGAACCACAGAGGGGCTGGGAGATCCCCAGGTTAAGCAACCTTCTTATCAGTGGCAGTGTGGGGATACTGCCTGAGGCTGGCAAGAGAAACATCCAAAAGAAGCAGAAACAACCCCGAGGTCACTCAGAGCCAGAATAGTTCACATTCACACAGGCACGAGTGGAGTAAACTCACAGTGCATCAACAGAGGACTCCGAAGAGCATGGCTTCACTGGTAAGAAAAAAATTGTCCTTGACCGAAGACTGCTCTGGTCCTATCTAACAAAACTTAAAAGCTGCCTCAAAAGGATAAAACAAGAAACTCTTTAAGTCAAGTCCTAATAACATGCATATAAAACTGAAACACACATTTCGAAAACTAACCGATTGTTTAGTTAAGGAATATAGCCAAACACGCAAAGCCTATTTCTCATTATGGCTTTATTTGAATTTCCCTCACTGCAGGTGGTGATTGCAGCCATGAAATTAAAAGATGCTTACTCCTTGGAAGGAACGTTATGACCAACCTAGACAGCATATTAAAAAGTAGAGACATTACTTTGCCAACAAAGGTCCGTCTAGTCAAGGCTATGGTTTTTCCTGTGGTCATGTATGGATGTGAGAGTTGGACTATAAAGAAAGCTGAGTGCAGAAGAATTGCTGCTTTTGAACTGTGGTGTTGGAGAAGACTCTTGAGAGTCCCTTGGACTGCAAGGAGATCCAACTAGTCCATCCTAAAGGAGATCAGTCCTGGGTGTTCATTGGAAGGACTGATGTTGAAGCTGAAACTCCAATACTTTGGCCACCTGATGCGAAGAGCTGACTCATTTGAAAAGACCCTGATGCTGGGAAAGATTGAGGGCAGGAGAAGGGGACAACAGGATGAGATGGCTGGCTGGCATCACCGACCTAATGGACAAGAGTTTGGGTAAACTCTGGGAGCTGGTGATGGACAGGGAGGCCTGGCATGCTATGGTTCATGGTGTCACAAAGAATCAGACACAACTGAGCAATTGAACTGAACTGATACTAGGAAACTTAAAATTTATAAAAATTAAAAAAAATTCTATAGTCTTAAGACTATAGCTCTTGGTATGGGGATGCATGCTCAGTTGCTTCCAACTCTTCATAACCCCGTGGACTGCAGCCCACCAGGATCCCAAGGCCATGGAATTTTCCAGGCAAGAGTACAGGAGTGGGTTTCTATTTCCTTCTCCAATAGTTCTTGGTATAAACAGAGTTAAAAAACATGCTACTGAGGGGATGCCATGGGGAATATAGGTTAGGTGGAAAGACTATGGCTGCCTAGGATTCAAGTATATCAAGAGCCAAGCCTACCTATCAACTGTCCTCTGGTTTATTTCTGTTGCTTGTGATTTTAGCTGGGGTTAAATAGATCCCTGACAATCTGCACATTTCTGGGTATACTAATGAGATCCAGTGTCTCTGACCCTGAACTCATTTATTCAAACAATATACATCATGTTTCTACTACATTTCAGGCACCACAGTAGGCACTGGGGATATATCTATGAACAAAACAGAGATTCTGTATCCAAGGAGCTACATGGTTCTAGGAGATCAGGATAATCAACTGAGAACCTGCCTCAACAGGGCCCATTAAAAAGCCCATAAAAATTGTCTCTCATTAGAACATCCACTGTCTAAGACTGAAATAGTCTGTTTCAGAGCCAATAAGCTTCCAAATGACCCATTTAAGCAGAGACTGAACAGCCATCTATGAGTTATCCAGTAAGGTACATCTAATAAGTTAAAAAGCTCATTTATAAAAGTCCCTTCAAATCTAGAATTCTCTCATTAAATTATAGGGTCCCAAGCACTACTATATCTTTTCTAATTGAATCATGAAAGTTCTTCTAATTTTATTGTTTATAGGGGAGAACTGAAAACAAAGAATGCATAATATGTGGTAATATTTTTAAATGCACTTACCTTCTAAATTGTTGATATGTTTTATATCTATGGATCATTATTTCTTCCAGTAATTTAATAAACCTTTTAAAGTCTTTACTTTGCTATCCAAATCAAGATAGCTTTCTCTTGCCTCTTGATATTGCCTATTTTATGAAAAAAAAAAAAAAAACAAAAAATTAAGCAAATAAATGCTATTCAATGAAACATAAAATCTCAAATATATTTAATAAGTTCTATAATAATTCCAAAGAAAAAAGTTATTTATTGTTACTATTACATGTATGAAAGACTAGTTAAGCTGTAACCATATGCCATAGAAACACTTTACCCAAACTTAAGGTTTTATATAAATATCTTTTCTTACTAATATATATGGATAATATCATAAAGTAGAAAAGCACTTACTTCATTATTTCCTCTCGATCTCCATAACTAGCATGTTCTGCCTGTATCTTCTGTCTTAATCTATTAATTTCTTTGTCTAGAATTGAGGCAGATTTTTTTACTTCTATCCGCTCTGGACAGATTTGTCTTGCTTGTGACATTTTCTCCTAAGATAACAGACGTTTAACTTTAAAACATCTTTGATACAACAATTCACTGTACTATATGTACCAAAATATGCAAAACAGAATTCTGAACTTATATTTAAGAAATGTATTTTAATTACACTTAATATCAATGTTATTTTTCTAAGCTTTATACTGAGAATACAGTTCAGAGTCATCATAAATTTTCAGAAGAAAATTGCATTAGTGTACACAACTTTAACAATTTAGAGGAGCTCCATAAACTCCTAGTAAAACAAATTTCAAGTAGAAGTTATAAAGGTCTGGCACCCCAGATGCTGATGTTAGACATAGCTTTCTGTGACTTTTAGGATGGATTCTAAATAACCAAATGGTACTGAAAACATAAAGACCTTTGTGTTTGTAAAATATTAAAAACCCAAAGCACTTGCACGCATAGTATTTCCATTCATGACATTCGTATATTAAGTCTTAAATAAGGCAATGGGTTTGAGTTGAAATTATTTTCCTAAGACATGTAAAAACAAAGCTGGAATCTAATCTCTTTTAGGCTAAACCATGGTTGCCTTCAACTTACTTTTCTCTAAAAATAGGGCTTTCGCTTTCTACTGTCAACCAGGGTTATTAGTAAGGAGGAGCTGGACTGTAGCCCAACTCACTCCTGAGTTAACTCAGAGGCAAGGGAGTATTTTTCTGACATAAAGCTGCTATGCACTTGCCAAGCTGGGCATGTAAGGAACTATTTCAGAGCAGGGAGTTCCATTTTCCAAATCACTTGGAGGCACGATAAGGGGCTGTGGCAGTCCTGCCTAAAGTACTCTTTGTGTTGGTCTACGAAGTTCCCACATAGGGAAAGTCCCTAAGTCTTTCCCTCTGTTGCTTCACTGAAACAGCTATTACTCCAAAGAAAACAGATATCCATCAGACAACTTGTCTCTGTTTGGAAATATGACATTAAGGAAAATGCACTTTAATAATCATGACTAAGGTTGTAAACAAAATGTTTTAAAAGTCATGGATAACCTCTAGCTCTTTTTCTTTCATATCTAGTTCTCGTTTCTTTTTATTTAAAGTATCCAAGTGTTCTTTCTGCTTGTCTTCATAATGCCGTTTCCCTCGTTTTTGGTTATCCACTTCAGAGTCAGCAAGGTTTAATTCATCCTGTTTAAATAAGACCAAAATAATCTATAAGGAAAAGATTGCTTTAAAAAATCATCAGCTTAGGTATAAACTGACAAGTAATAAAGTGGACAGAATTATGCTGCTTGAAGAGGCCAGTGTTAAGAGTTCATATCCTTCTGTGAGCATTGGAAAAATGCATCACTCAACTATTCTTATTACTCAAAATATAGCTCTAACCACAATAAAGATGCCAAAGCTGAAGACACATGAGAAAGGTTAAAAAAATTAATTCATGAAATGTAAATGGAAACAAAGCAGTATTTCTAAATGTTAAATGTATCACTTCGTATATATGATTCTGTGGTGTTCATGTATAATTAATAGACTGAATGTCAAGTACATATTTTGATTATTTTGCCTGATAATTTTATATATGAATGATGCTCAAAACACATTTTCTTCCATTATTGGAATTCTCCCTTGTTATGGGAATCTGTCTTCTATTAGAGTATATACAATATATCGGAGAAGGCAATGGCACCTCACTCCAGTACTCTTGCCAAGAAAATCCCATGGATGGAGGAGCCTGGTAGGCTGCAGTCCATGGAGTTGCTGAGGGTCAGACACGACTGAGCGACTTCACTTTCATTTTTCACTTTCATGCATTGGAGAAGGAAAGGGCAACCCAACCCACTCCAGTGTTCTTGCCTGGAGAATCCCAGGGACGGGGGAGTGGTAGGCTGCTGTCTATGGGGTCACAGAGAGTCGGACACGACTGAAGTGACTTAGCAGCAGCATACAATATATAAATTTCTTTAAAGGAGATAAGAGACTGGTGAAAAGATTTTATTGGTATTTAGAGATGATATATGTACAAAGCCATAAATTATGGCAGCTTTCTTAAATATTGATATATAGATTGCCTTCTTTATCATCAATTTGGATGTTTTAAAAAACATAGATTTCCAAACTCCACCTCTGGAGATTTTATTTCAGTAGGCTGAGAATCCCTACATCTCAATTTTTAAAACGGCTCTTGATTTAAGAACCACCAAATTAAATTTTGCTGAGTTTGTCTATTTTTTGAGCCTAGTCTAGTATTCTTGCCTAGAGAATTCCATGGACAGAGGAACCTGGTGGGCTACACTCCATGGGGTCACAAAGAGTCAGACACAACTGAGCCACTAACACTGGACATATATCCTATGATGATGATGTTTACCTTCAGGAATCATAGTTATAAAGAAAAAGAAAAAGTGACAGATAAAAACAACAACATCAAGGAAGACAGAAGATTTACAGATATCCCAAAAGAAAAAGAACATGTGATGTATCTAAAAATTCCAAGTTATTTACACCTCATAAAAAAAGCCGATATAGGCTACTTCCTGACCTAAGAATACAATTTTCTGCAAGATATTCACACTGGTAATAACTACCACCCAAGGTAGACACTTAATGATATACAGTTTTTATAACACAGGTCTATTAAAAATAAAATATTATTATATGGAGGATAGAGATAAGCTGCTCCTTTACTTTGAAGAACATAAAAGAAAATGGGTACAGTTTTTTAGTAGGAGATATTACAGTTGGACACTGGAATGGCTTATGAAAGAGAATGGTTGACAACACTAAATTTTCTAAAGTTTGTAGAAACTTTCAAAATATGTCCATGTTTGCTTTAGGGGATCAAATCAGCTTTATGGAGCCAAAGGAGTCAGTTATATCAGGATGGATCTGTGCTGGTTAATTTTCTCTGAGCAACTTTAGAAAGGGGAAAACTTGACTTATAAAACAGAATGAAAAGAACTTAAGGTTCTTTCTCTTACTGTGGTTTTGATTTGTCCTCAAATATTTAATAAAATTACATCCTGGGTAACAACAAATTTAAAACTTTAAAAAAGGAACCAAGAGAGTATTTCCTTTCATTTCATTTTGGTGATGGTGAAACAGAGACCTAAAGATATTAAATTCACTTAAGTGACACTCACCCTGTTTTGGGGTGAGGGCTAAGATGGGTTAGATCTAGAACTAAATTCTGATGTAGCCCTATGTCTAGAGCTTCTAACCTTTAAGAAAGTTCAGCCTTAAAAAAAAATAGGCTGAGATGCTAGAAGGGACAGAATCATTGAAAAATTTTATTCTCTTTGATGTCTAAAAAACAATTTTAGTTAGCTGACAACATTGGATAAATTAGTATGTATTATAGCCACTTGCTTCCTATAATTACATCAATTATGAGGTTTTAGAAAGCTATTAGTCATTAGATCTTGAAATTCTCAAAAGCAGTCAGTCTCAATAGAAATAAACACTCATTATCTCTATCAGAAACCAAGAAACCCTCCTACTCTAATAATGCAGACCGTGATTTTTAATGTAAATCCTTCTTCCTGTACAAAAAATTTAATATGTAACTAAAGCATTAAGCTTGCAGTATAAATTAAAACAAAAAAACAAAAAACCCACCACACACGGCCAAGGCCCACACGACGACCGTCGAGTAGCCCGCTCCCGACGGCCGCAGCGGCAGTGACCATGGCGCACCACGCCGTGCGCCACCCCCGGCCCCTCGGAGGACAGTGGAGTCTGGAGAGTGAAAAGGTTGGCTCAAGGCTCAACATTTAGAAAACGAAGTTCATGGCATCTGGTCCCATCACTTCATGGGAAATAGATGGGGAAACAGTGGAAGCAGTGTCAGAATTTATTTTTGGGGGCTCCAAAATTACTGCAGATGGTGACTGCAGCCATGAAATTAAAAGACGCTTACTCCTTCGAAGGAAAGTTATGACCAACCTAGATAGCATATTCAAAAGCAGAGATGTTACTTTGCCAACAAAGGTCCATCTAATCAAGGCTATGGTTTTTCCTGTGGTCATGTATGGATGTGAGAGTTGGACTGTGAAGAAAGCTGAGCACCTTTGATGCCTTTGAACTGTGTTGGAGAAGACTCTTGAGAGTCCCTTGGACTGCAAGGAAATCCAACCAGTCCATTCTAAAGGAGATCAGTCCTGGGTGTTCACTGGAAGGACTGATTAGCTAAAGCTGAAACTCCAGTACTTTGGCCTCCTCATGAGAAGAGTTGACTCATTGGAAAAGACCCTGATGCTGGGAGGGATTGGGGGCAGGAGGAGAAGGGGTTGGCAGAGAATGAGATGGCTGGATGGCATCACCGACTCGATGGACATGAGTTTGAGTAAACTCCAGGAGTTGGTGATGGACAGGGAGGCCTGGTGTGCTGCGATTAATGGGGTCTCAGAGTCAGACATGACTGAGTGACTGAACTGAACCGATAAATCAAAATAAACTGTTCAAAGTGAGAAAAATACTCCCTATGCTAAGATTTCAATGACTATATATTTGAACAGCATGTTCCACCTCTCGCCACTCCTCTGACACAAAATAAATAAATGTCCTAACAGAAAACAGATTATTTCTAGAAGCTGCTAATACATCATGACAGCTTCTAAGGAGTTAATTCCTTTATTAGCCAGCTCTTCTTGGTCCTGTTATTGATGGCTAGTGGGATGCGACACTGTAAGGAAAACCCTCTTGACTACTAGACGATAGTGTGTAGGTTTACTGAAGGGTTCACTTATTGGCAACCAAGGCAAAGAGCTAAGATCAAGAATTCTTACTGCTTTCTGCATGTATATTCTGCTACTGGACTTATCTGTGGACTTCCTATTCTAGGAGTTGCTTGAGTCTATAGGTCCCTAAAAGAACAGAACACAGCTTAACTTATCTGGGATAATTCAGGGCTTCTCAGGTGGCGCAGTGGTAAACAATCTGCCTGCCAGTGTAGGAGACATGGGTTTGATCCTGGGTGGGGATGATGTCCTGGAGGAGGAAATGGCAACCCACTCCAGTAATCTTGCCTGGAAAATTCTATGGACAGAGGAGCCTGGCAGGCAACAGTTCATGGGATAATTCAGGTGCTAATTATTTCTTTTTCTATATTACTTTAGCATAAATTATCATCTCGATTTTAATCAATCTTTCATCATTTAAAATTTTCTTTCATCTCATCTTTGTTTTAACTTCACTTCTCTAATCCCTGAGCTTTGAATTCAGTCTCTCCCATTCTTGACAGTTTTCATACTTATTTTATTTCCTCTTATTCTATTTTCTTTTGAAAATTAATTTTGTCTTCTTTATCTTGGGCTTTTTGTCTTTTTAATTCTAATTTCCTGTAGCAACTACTTTCTATTTGTCTTTTTCAATAGTATCCTTATATATGTTTTCCTTTCTCACAACATTAAAATTTTTTTTTAATTCTTAGCTCAAACAGAAAAAAGCAAAACCAACATCCATTACCAAGGCTGCCAGAAATCACAGCTCTATGGAAAGCAACAATATAGAGGTCACCACAAATAGGGAAAAATTGTTTTTATTCAGTTTCTCCTTTAAGTCTCTTTAATAAATTACACTTTCTAAAACTGTCAGTGGAGACAATTATAGTAAAGCACATACGCGTGCAAGTTCTTTTAAACTTTTAAAATATTTAAATACATTTTGAGTCAAAGAAGTAATTTTCCTGCAAAAAAGGGTTATATCATCGACATACCTCTTCCCTTTTAAGACATACTACTGATTCTTCTGTGTCTTATAAATAAAATCTGAAATTCTGAGAATAAATGAGCTGTTCAATTAGAATGATAATAAGCTGCTGATAATAAACTTTATTTCCTTAATTTGGTTTCAAAAAGCATGTGTCTTCAAACAAAAAAAGTCAACTGAATTCTGGCTGGAAAATAATGCAGATATACTAGTAAGTAGGAAGTGGGTAGCACTTTATTTCAAGCTGGCTTTTATATCAACTAATCTTAGAGTTCAAAGATTAAACTCTTTGGCAGAGATAAAATTGCCAACATCTGTTGGATCATCGAAAAGAAAGAGAGTTCCAGAAAAACATCTACATCTACTTCTGCTTTATTGACTAAGCCAAAGACATTGACTGTGTGGATCACCACAAACTGTGGAAAATTCTTCAAGAGATGGGAATACCAGACCATCTGACCTGCCTCCTAAGAAATCTATAGGTAGGTCAAGAAGCAACAGTTAGAACTGGACATGGAACCACAGACTGGTTCCAAATCGGGAAAGGAGTATGTCAAGGCTGTATATTGTTGCCCTGCTTATTTAACTTATATGTAGAGTACATCATGAGAAATGCAGGGCAGGATGAAGCACAAGCTGGAATCAAGATTGCTGAGAGAAATATCAATAACCTCAGATATGCAGATGATACCACCCTTATGGCAGAAAGTGAAGCGGAACTAAAAAGCCTCTTGATGAAAGTGAAAGAGGAGAGTGAAAAGTTGGCTTAAAACCCAACATTCAGAAAACTAAGATCATGGCATTTGGTCCCATCACTTCATAGAAAATAGATAGGAAACAATGGAAACAGTGACAGACTTTATTTTGGGGGTTTCCAAAATCACTGCAGATGGTGACTGCAGCCATGAAATTAAAAGACACTTGCTCCTTGGAAGAAAAGTTATGACCAACCTAGAAAGCATTCTAAAACCAGAGACATTACTTTGCCAACAAAGGTCCATCTAGTCAAAGCTATGGCTTTTCCAGTAGTCACATATGGATGTGAGAACTGGACTACAAAGACGAGTGCCGAAGAACTGATGCTTTTGAACTGTGGTGTTGGAGAAGACTCTTGAGAGTCCCTTGGACAGCAAAGAGATCCAACCAGTCAATCTTCAAGGAAATCAGTCCTGAATATTCCATCGGAAGGACTGATGCTGAAGCTAATACTCCAATACTTTGGCCACCTGATGCAAAGAACTCATTCATTGGAAAAGATCCAGATTCTGAGAAGATTGAAGGCAGGAGAAGGGGACGACAGAGGATAAGATGGTTGGATGGCATCACTGACTCGATGGACATGAGTTTGAGTATGCTCTGGGAGTTGGTGATGGACAGGGAAGCCTGGCGGGTGGTAGTCCATGGGGTCACAGAGTCGGATACAACTGAGAAACTGAACTGAACCCTAGAGTTATTGAGGAGAGGTAGGACAAGAGAACAGATAAGCACAGAGACTGAACAAACAGATAAATATCCCTGTCTCTGATCTAAAAGAAGAAAATATCCCACAAAATAAAAAGGTAACACAAGCTGTAACCTTTTGGGAGGAAGGGGAAGAACAATCTGGCAATTTATTTTCTGTAAAGGTGTGAGGAGAGTATTTAATTCTGATTGATCTAATGATGAAAAGTTGGTGTACGTCCCAGTTTTATACAGCTTTATTTACATTTAGTCATAAATTTTGTTAGAATATTATCTAGCAGGTGTGAAAGTGAAAGTCGCTATGTCCAATTCTTTGCCACCCCTGGCAGCCCCACAGACTATACAATCAATGGAATTCTCCACCCCAGATTACTGGACTAGGTAGCCTTTCCCTTCTCCAGGGGATCTTCCCAATCCAGAGATTGAACCCAGGTCTCCCACATTGCCGGCAGATTCTTTACCAGCTGAACCACGAGGGAAGCCCAAGAATACTGGAGTGGGTAGCCTATCCCTTCTCCAACGGATCTTCCCAACCCAGGAATCGAACTGGGGTTTCCTGCATTGCTGGCAGATTCTTTACCAGCTGAGTTACCAGGAAAGCCCTTCTAGCAGGTATACTGCAGATATAAAACTGAAAAATAAATAAATACACACACACACACATATCAGAATAACAATATATACCTTAAGTGGATCTGCTTGCTCTGAGAGCTGATTAATTTTCTGTTTAATTTCATCATACTTGTTTTCTGCTTCTACTTTCAGGCTTTTAAGATGTTCCATATTTTCTTTTTGTTGTTCCATATTTTTTCTCAACCATTTTCATCTTGATTTTATTTTCTTGAGCTTCATCTTCCTGGCAACATTTACAGAGCATATAGAATTAATTCAAATACTTAAGTTATCCAACAGGAAAATATATAATTCTGGAAAAGGAGAAACTACAGCCTACAAGCAAATCAGATTAAAGACAAATACAAAGAACATTATGATATTTTCATACTCTTACTGGTAAATTAGAAGGTAGAAGAATATAGGCTAAAAAATAGAAAAGGATTACATTTAGAAGACAAATTATTTTATTGTGCTTGAGGTCATAATCAAAGGGGATAACTTTTATTCTGTTACTCACTTTTTCCTTCAAAATATAGTATATATAAATATATACCTTATGCCAGACAATGTATCAGATGCTGAATGAACAAAAATAAATAAGACATATATCTTAAAGAAATTGAGTCTATCAACAATAGGAATTAAAGCAGAAAAACACTAAGGGGGAAAACCAAATTACTAATACAAATTGGAGACAAATTCTTATTGGAGTAAAGCTCCATCAGTGCAGTGACTTGATCTGCTTTGTTTACTGCTGTGTCCCTCAGCATTTAACATGATGCCTGCTACAGAGTAAATACTGATTTACTCTGAATGATCAGGTAAATACTGATTCATTTTAACAACTCTGCAATTGGTTTAATTCACTAATTATCGTAACTTGGGGAGTTAAGCTGAATGTCATAAAAGATGCCTAAGAGAACAAATATGGGGTGAATAAAAACCATTAAACTCCAAAAGGAAAACAGTTCAAAGAGACCAACTGAACTGAATAAATGATATCACTAACACTGGTACTGATTAATTATGAAAAATACTAGGTAGTTTAACAGTTACTGTTTAGATAAACAAGCTCTGACAAAGATTTATTACATGTAGAAGAAGACAAAACCAATTATAATACATGGAAGTTATATGTACAAAATATTAAGGAACTTGAAGGCTATACACCAGGAAGTTTCTAACTTATTTGTAAATGGAGATAGCAATCATAAAAAGTAGCCTCAAAAACTTTATTTTTAAAAATCTGAGACTAGATTCTCTTAACCTAAGTAATAGTTTTGTCTTTTACATTACATTTAAGTTGAGGAAAAGAATCTTACCAAGGTTGCAATATCTACAGACTGGTGTTCTTCTATATTCTCAAGTTCCCGAATTTCAGAAATACTTTTCCTTATTTTCATCTTAAAAAAAAAAGGTATTCAGATTTTAGTAACATAAAAACAAATGAAAAATAGAAACAAAAACCCTGGAAAGGATGTATTAATCAACAAAATTCTACTCTGGTTTATATTAGAGAAGAATTCCACAGTTAAAGACACATTAGTATTAAAAGAACCAAAGAAAGTTATATATAAAGTCTGTATCGATTACCATTATTGCTAATCAACTCTCATACAAAGCAGATAGAAGCATTCCGTTTTAGCATTTAAAATGAAGACAGTATGACAGTGTTGCGTCCACAGAGACAGTGTTTTCTTGAAACATCCAGTCTAAAGTGCTAGAATGACTATCACAATGGTTCTTAAAGTCCAATCCTATTATCTCCTGGGAGTCTCAGAGACTCATTCAGAGGGTCCATTAGGTAAAAAACTATTTTCATAAAAACATTAAGGCATTATTTTTTTAGATCACTTTTACTATTTATTTCTTCTAAGTGTACAGGAGGTTTATAACTATAACATGCAATACTGCAACAGACTGATTATATAAGCTGATATGACAGGTTAGGTGACTTTTATTACACCAGATATCAGAGATTTAGAAAAATATAAAAATGTCAGTCATTTTACTAAATCTTTCTGGTTTTGGAAACTAGCTATTTGCCAAAAAACGTTATTTATGTTAATACATAATGTACTTGTTATTTTTAAATTAGTTAATAGATATTCTTAAATTTTGCTTTAGTTTTTAATAATAGGAACACTGATAAAACCCACACAGATAGGGCTCTTTTAAGACTGTAAAGGGGCTTGAGGCCAAAAATCTGAGAACTACTCATCTAACTCAGTGCATGGTAAGACCTTAAAAATAACTAACAAATGATTAAGCTGAGAAAACAAAATGATGTTTTCTTACCTTTAACTCTTTATAATGCAGTTGGTACCTTCTGAGAAGTTCTTCATTGCATTTAATATCCTTTTCAAGGGCAGACAGATGTTGCTGAAGACTTAATATCTGGGCTTTCTTATTTTCAACTTCATCCTCCAAGTCACTTAATAGAAGAGAGAGGGTAAAAAAATACTTTAAATCTACTTCTGAATATTACAAATATTTAGATCTTTACAAAGAAAGCCTTACTTGTAACAGAGTTTTCCCAAACCTTATGCAGTTAAACCAGTTCTCTACTCCTAACAAGTAATTCATAACATGGAAACAAGGAGATTTCAAAAACATCTTTTAAACTGGAATTAAATTTTACTTATTTCATTAATAAGTACTTACGATCTACCTATGAAAGGCACTGTGCAACAGTGATAAGCAGAGGCAGAAAAAGAATTAAGGCATGAAAAAATTAAACAAAAAGCTCAAGTGTCAGGAAATAAACAATAACATTGAAATGTGAATGGGACACTGCACTGCATGTCCACATCACTATGGGAACATAAGAGCAAGTCTGGGAGAAGAGACAACTGATGTGCGTTCTCTGAAGTTTTCACCAGCTGCAGCAACTGGAGGAGAAGATGAAAAGAAATACATGAAGCGAGAAACAGACTCCCACATTTGTGGTGGTGAATAAACACTATGAATGTGTGGAGAGAGAAAGGGGAAGAGAGAAGGACAACAAAAGAGGTGGAGGATAAGGTTAGCAGATACCAAAGCCAGAAGGGTCTCCACACCAGCAGAGACACCTGCCTTCAGAAGTGATCTTTTTCCTCCTCACTGACCCAAGTACCTGTTGTCCAAAAGCGTGTGCCTGGTGGAAGAGAACCATCTGTGCAGTTAAGAAGAGCTTTTCTCTGATAAAAAGTGAATGTCAGATTTCACTAAGAGCATATTTTCCCACAGTTTAACATCTCTGAATTCTAAAATCATCTTCTAGTCCATGGTTCAACTAGCAATATTTTTATTTTTTTCTTCGTATATAGAATAAGAGCATTTTAAATCTATTATTATAGCCATGCTACCTGGAGGAACTTTCAAAATCAAAAAAACAATCAGTAAATGTTGAATGAATGATAAACAAATGAGCAAATGAGAGAAAGAGGAGAGGGGCCAGACACAAAATCTTTTTCAGGGCTATCTTTCTTCAGCGGGAATCTGCCAGTGCTGAGTTGATGCAGGCACAGAAAAGCATTCTTCATATCTTCATAGTATGAGAGGGCATTAGGAAAATCAATCATTCTGTAGTCATTTGGCAACTGCTATTAAGTGATCAATTTACGTAAATCAAAGACATTTTAAATAGTAAATTATTTCTTTTAACAAATATTAAGGCTCATTTAACATTATTAAGTACTAAAAATAATACTAATTATTTAACATTATTAAATATTTAAATTGGCCCATAAATTGTATGTTAATAAAACAATGATGATGACTATTAAATTATTTTAAAATCCACAGATCCTTTGACTCAGCATTTTCACTATTTAGAATTTAAGTTATGCACATACTTTCAAAAGTATGCCAAGACACACATGTATGTTCTCACTGCAGCGCTGCTATAATAAGAGAAAACTGCAGACAATGTCTCTGTCCATCAGCAGGAACTGATCAAGCATATATTATGGGGTAGCTTTACATGTGCTGATATGGAACAATCTCCAAGATTTAATTGTTGCTGTTTAGTCACTAAGTCACGTTTGACTCTTTTGCGACCCCATGGACTGTAACTCACCAGGCTCTTCTGTCAATGGGATTTCCCAGGAAAGAATATTGGAGTGGGTTGCGATTTCCGACTCCAGGGCTTCCTAACCTAGGGACTGAACCCATGTCTCCTGCATTGCAGGCAGATTCTTTACCACTGAGCCACCAGGGAAGCCCTGACCAAGATATAATATTGAGAGACAAAAAGCAAGACATAGAAATCATATGCATACTTATACACAGCACAAATGGATGAACTTTGAAACATTATGCTAAGTGGAAGAAGCTGGATACAAAAAGATGCATTTTATATAACTGCATATATGCAGATCAGGAAGCAACAGTTAGAACTGGACATGGAACAACAGACTGGTTCCAAATAGGAAAAGGAGTTATGTCAAGGCTGTATACTGTCACCCTGCTTATTTAACTTCTATGCAGAGTATATCATGAGAAATGCTGGGCTTGAAGAAGCACAAGCTGTAATCAAGACTGCCAGGAGAAATATCAATAACCTCAGATATGCAGATGATACCACCCTTATGGCAGAAAGTGAAGAGGAACTAAAAAGCCTCTTGATGAAAGTGAAAGAGGAGAGTGAAAAGGGCTTAAAGCTCAACATTTAGAAAACAAAGATCATGGCATTTGGTCCCATCACTTCATGGGAAATAGATGGGGAAACAGTGGAAACAGTGTCAGATTTTATTTTGGGGGCTCCAAAATCACTGCAGATGGTGACTGCAGCCATGAAATTAAAAGACGCTTACTTCTTGGAAGGAAAGTTATGACCAACCTAGACAGCATATTCAAAAGCAGAGACACTACTTTGCCAACAAAGGTCTGTCTAGTCAAGGCTATGGTTTTTCCAGTTGTCATGTATGGATGTGAGAGTTGGACTATGAAGAAAGAGTGCCAAAGAATTGATGCTTTTGAGCTGTGGTGTTGGAGAAGACTCTTGAGAGTCTCTTGGACTGCAAGGAGATCCAACCAGTCCATTCTAAAGGAGATTAGTCCTGAGTGTTCTTTGGAAGGAATGATGTTAAAGCTGAAACTCCAGTACTCTGGCCACCTCATGGGAAGAGTTGTCTCATTGGAAAACACCCTGATGCTGGGAGGGACTGGGGGCAGGAGGAAAAGGAGATGACAGAGGATGAGATGGCTGGATGGCATCACCGACTCAAGGGACATGAGTCTGAATGAACTCCGAGAGTTGGTGATGGACAGGGAGGCCTGGCGTGGTGCGATTCATGGGGTCGCAAAGAGTCGGACACGACTCAAGCGACTGAACTGAACTGAACTGATATGAAGTATCCAGAGTAAACTAATCCATAAAGACAAATCCAAAAATAGAGTAGTGGTTGCCAGAGGCTGAGGGTGGGGAGGAATGAGGGAACAACTGCTCATGGGCAGGAGTTTTCCTTCTGGTGTGACAAAAATGCTTGAGACTGAGATAATAGCTATGGCTGCACAAAAATCTCTCAATTGTACACTTGAATTATATCTCAATTTCAAACTGTTCTAGAAATAAATATAAGAAAGTACAAGTATATAAACCATTCCAGAAAAATATGTGAGAAACTGTTAAACTATTACCTTACTTTTGAAAGAGAGATGGGGGACAAAGGGCTTCATTTTTCAATGCATACATTTCTGGACTGTTTGAATTTTCTCACCATGTGCATATATTACTTTTAATTATTATTAATTAATAAAATGTCAATAGAGACTATTGGGAATCAGATTATGAGTTACTTTTGTTTTCCAATTTATATTTTTCTGTATTTAAAAGACACCAGTGAATTTTTTTAAACTTCCAAATATCAGACAACTACTATACTTGTTCAGGTCCAAACAGATGACACAAAGTATCATAATGACATTGTATTTTCAATCAATAAAGTTCATTAATGTGAGAAACAGTTTAAAAAAATTAAAGAACAACAAAGTTCAGGTGCTTCCCTGATGGCTCAGTGGTAGTGTCCACCTGCTAATGCATGAGACACGGATTTGATCCCCAGTCTGGGAAGATCCAACCTGCTGTGGAGCAACTAAGCCCATGGACCACAACTACTGAAGCCTATATGCCCTAGAGCCATGCTCTGCAACAAGAGAAGCCACTGCAATGAGAAGCCCACACAATCTCAGGTAGAAAGTAGCTCTCTCTTGCCACAACTAGAGAAAGCCTACATGTAGCAAAGAAGACCTAGCACAGCCAAAAATAAATAAATCAAAAAGAAAGGGTGGGAATAATACAATAAAGCTACATTGCATACCAACCTTATTTCAGAATCCACATCTCTGCTTAGAAACTTAGGTCTTGTATATTCAGATGAATAATAACGCCCTGCAAAAACCTGATCACCATCAGCAGTAAAAGCTTCTCTACAATTCTTGGGTGGCTTTTGAGATTGCATCACTGCACGAGCTACAGAATTATTCTAAAAATATAGAGGACAAAATACATTTTTAAAATATGCCAAAGCATTTCCATTGTATATAATTTCAAAATGTTACCTATCACTAGTTTAAGATTCAAGTATTTTTGTTTAAACATTCAAATGAAATAACTCCATGAAGATAAACAGAATTTTAAAATCTGCTTTCAAGAGTCAAAGAATTAAATTGTCTTAAAAACATAGGAAACAATGTTCTATGACAAACTGACATTTTATTTTTAAATTCTAATACTGCTATCCATTAAAATAAAAAATCTTATCTTAAGTATTTTTTCACATAAAAATATTTACCTTAGAAATCTTATTTTTCATAGAAAAATGAAATCTTACTTTTTCTAAATGTCTTTTATACCCTAGAAAAGATGAGTGAAGAGCAAATTCCAAGAAAAGATTAGTACACTGAATTATGTAGGGAACACCTGGAAATCTTTAATATTTTACTTCCTAGAGGAAGTAAGGTGATCAGGCTTATTGCAGCCATGAAATTAAAAGATACTTACTTCTTGGAAGGAACGTTATGACCAATCTAGATAGCATATTAAAAAGTAGAGACATTACTTTATCAACAAAGGTCTGTCTAGTCAAGGCTATGGTTTTTCCAGTGTTCATGTATGGATGTGAGAGTTGGACGATAAAGAAAGCTGAGTGCAGAAGAATTGCTGCTTTTGAACTGTGGTGTTGGAAAAGACTCTTGAGTGTCCCTTGGAATGCAAGGAGATCCAACCAGTCCATTCTAAAGCAGATCAGTTCTGGGTGTTCATTGGAAGGACTGATGTTGAAGCTGAAACTCCAATACTTTGGCTACCTGATGGGAAGAGCTGACTCATTTGAAAAGACCCTGATGCTGGGAAAGATTGAGGGCAGGAGGAAAAGGGGACGACAGACGATGAGACGGTTGGATGGCATCACCGACTCAATGGACATGGGTTTGGGTGGACTCTGGGAGTTGGTGATGGACAGGGAGGCCTGGCATGCTGCAGTTCATGGGGTCACAAGAGAGTCGGACACGACTGAGTGACTGAACTGAACTGAGGCCTAATCAACCTTTCCTGGAACAGATCTTTACAAAGGGACTTCATTATTTTCTTTCAAGTATCTGCCTAAAATATCAGAGGGCCAAGCCCACAGATCATTACAATATGAACTTCCAATATACATGTACACATTTGGATGACTGCTATCATTGCCTCTCAGATTCTATTAATGAGAAAAAGAGACTGTATTAATTACAGATTTGTTTTGAATTTCCTTGTCCCTTCTCAGCAGATATATACCAATAGATGAAACACAATACTGGTGAGATAATCTAACAAGTTCACGGAAATACATATGCTGATAAAGAATAAACATTTATCTATTTTACAGAGCTCAAAGGTTTTTGTTAAGAAAAATAATTCATAAAATACCAAGTAAAGTACTTAGTTAAAATTTATATAACCAATTTAAGTTTAGTAAATTTAAAAAATAATATAAAACACAGGAAGCATCTGAACTTACTTTGATTAGCAGCACTGTCTCTATGCTTCTCATGTCAATCAGGCTATTTGCAACAACTGCATTATCTATTTCTAACGCTGTCAAAACTGTTGGGTACTCTGGATGATATGCAGCTCTAGGAGACAAAAATACATAAGGATTAACTTACCCAACTTTAATATAATATATATAGAAAGTGAAAGTGAAGTTGCTTAGTCGTGTCCGACTCTTTGTGACCCCACGGACTATAGCCTACCAGGCTTCTCTGTCCATGGGATTCTCCAGGCAAGAATACTGGAGTGGGTTACCATTTCCTTCTTCAGGGGATCTTCCTGACCCAGGGATCGAACCCGGGTTTCCTGCATTGGAGGCAAACGCTTTAACCTCTGAGCCACCAGGGAAGGTCTATTATATATATTAGATATATGTTTTAAATAGGTTGAGGAAACGGATAATAACAAGACATGGAAGATATCTGAAAACATCTGTAATAGGCTTAATTTTATCTTATTAGCAAATATTCATATAATACTAGGCACTGTTCTAAGTATTTTCTAAGTACAGCTGATCCTTGAACAACACGGGTTTGAATTGCACGTGTCCACTTATACATGGATTCTTTTTCAATGAATACAGTAGGTCCTGCAGTATCCATGCTTGTCTGAATCAGGAACTGTGGCTACAGAGGGCCGACTATGGGACATGAGCATCTGCAGATTCTGGTACCAACAGAGGGCCCTGGAATCAATCCCCTGTGGATACCAAAGGACGAATGACCGTGCTGGCTTATTTAATTCTCAGAACAACTTTATGAGATAAGTAACATTATTCTACTTTTTTTTCAAGTGAGGAAGCTTCAGAAAGTTTAGCAAGTTTCCTGATGTCATAAAGCTAACTTAGAGGTCAGCCTAGGATTTAAACCAGGCAGATCAGTTCTAGAACCCAGACTCTTAATCATTATATTCTATCACCCACTGTAACTAATTATTACAATTTCCTTAAGTCATATACTGCTACCACATAAACATAAAAGTCAATTAATTATAAGACATGGGGGAAAAAAAGACATGGGGAAATGACAATGGCATTCGTAATGCTTAGTTGTAGAATTCTAAAACAAAATACCTGTGTGTGTGTGTATGTTTTCCACTTAGTTATTAATTCACCATGTACTTTCTGAGCACCTACTATGTGCCAAATGCTGTTCAGAGGATGAGGAGATAGGAACAAAACAGACTATATTCTTCTCCCCATGAAGCTTACAGTCTATTGAAGGGAGAGAGAAAAGCAAGAAAAAGTACTTTTTACACAGAAAAGGTTAGGAAAAGCCTTACTAGGGTAACAATGAGCAGACACCTAAGGGAATGGGAGTCGCATCAGCACCCTGAAGGAGAGCATTTCATGCCAAGGGAGCAGCATTTGCAAAGACCCTGAAAACGGTTGGTGGAGAAGCCAGGAGGTTGGCATGCAGTGGACAAGCAAGTGTGTCTGGACACGAGGATAGGACAGAAGGCAAGAGGTCAGATCATGTAAGCCCAAGGGGTCGCAGTGAGGCTTAAAGAGGATGACAACACACTTCGGCAAACACTGCTGATAGGTCAAGTCAGTGAGTAGGAAGTGAGGACTCCAGGACCAAGCCAAGAAAGGCTTGCTGGTGCCTAGACAAGAGCTGTTCTGGGATGTGATGAAGTTCTACAAGCTTGACTAGTAAGGTTCAAGAAAGAAGAGGAAGACAGAAATGAGTGACAGAGATGACTCTTCTGAGGAGTCTTTCCTGTAAAATGAGGCAGAGAAACAGGACAGTAACCTTAGGACAGAGCTCAAGCGGAAGTAAAAACAAAGATAGGATAGAACAGGGAGTGGGCACTGTAGAAATGTCAAATAATGTTGTGAAACAACCCAAGGAAGGAGGGGAGAGAGGGTGGGGAGCAGGAGTCTAAGAGGGAGGGGATGTGGAAAGGGACTGCGGTAAAACATAGACTCTGGCCAGTCCACTGAGAGCACAGGTTCTATTGCTGGGCAGGAGCAAGTACTTTCAAGTAGGCATGTGCCAACACTGGATGGGCCTGCTCCTACCAGCTCTAAAGCTCTCAGTCACAACCACCTCTTCCTTTTGCTCTACCGCCCTGGGATGTACTTCATATTTAATTTATATCACAATCAGTTGCCTGCTGACATGTGGTAAAATCAGTATAGGAGAACTAAAAGTAAGAAGGAATAGTAGCAATAACGGGTCAATCATGAGACAAGGAAAGGACAAGTATGAAACAGGCTCATGTAACAACAAAACAGAGTAGCCTAAAGAGGATGGGGACAAAGGAAAAACTGCACATCAAATTCCAGGCAAGCAGGACGAGTCTCAATGTTAGGAACAATTACAGGACAAAATGCTTTGATGATCCTAATTAAGCTTAGAAGAAATCTTAATAAAACATGATTTCTAAAGCTAAATAAAAGGAAAAATAACACAATCAAATTAAATATGGAAAAGACATGCTTAAAAACAAGAGCGTCTTTCATGTCTCCAAATATAAGACTTAATTGAAAGAAGCAAAAATTGGATTCATAAGAAAAAAATGGAGTGGGAGAGAAAAAAATTTTTAAACTGTAATCTAGTAATAGGAAAATATATATACAGAGGAATATATATACGTAGGAAGATACACCTTACATCTATATCATATATACATAGATGTGTGTGTGTGTGTGTGTGTGTGTGTGTAAAAGTAAATTATTAGTTAGCTAGCAGCTAACAAAGAGGCCAGTTTGGGTATGGTGCCCTTGAGGTTTGTTAGGGTCAAAGAAGACAATCAAACAAAGATCAAAGAAAACCACCACAGCTCTTTATGGACTCTGTAGACCACCTCTAGGTGAACTGTGAGCAGTAAGTGCCACAGCTCTTTATGGGCTCTGTAGACCACCTCTAGGTGAACTGTGAGCAGTAAGTGCCACAGCTCTTTATGGACTCTGTAGACCACCTTTAGGTGAACTGTGAGCAGTAAGTGCCACAGCTCTTTATGGGCTCTGTAGACCACCTCTAGGTGAACTGTGAGCAGTAAGTGCCACAGCTCTGCCGTCCACCCTCCTTTTTAATGTGGACAGGTATGCACCATTTTATTCTTCAGTACAATTTCTAAGCCACACAAGGTCTATTTCCTGGTATGTCTCCCACAACAGATCTCGTGTAAGGACCTCAAAGGCAGGGAGTACTCATTTATTGATCTATGTATCTCCAATGCCTAGATTCAAATTAAAGATGTGGCTGATGGAATTTTTACAGATAAGTAGTGTACACATGGTTAACATTAAAAATGTTCTAATTCTTTCTGAGCTTGTACATGACTAAGCAAAACCAGAACAGTTTTTAAATAATTACTGATGCCTTACCTGTGTCTTACATCATACATCTCATTCCGAAACTCAGAAACTATTATCTGTGGCCGTGAGGTCCCTGGTGAATAAAACTTTTCATCAGTGCTTGAAGCACTCTTTCATCGGCATGGTTATGGCAACAATAGGCTTGAAGAAGTCCTTTTAAGCAAGATTCAATAGCCAAAGCAAGCTCAGGGTCCCGAAGATGAATGCAAGCTCCTAGAAATGAGAGAAAGCTATTAAAATGCCCATTAAATACTTGAAACATTAATGTAACTATCTCTGTATGAAGTGACAGTCACTCAGTCATATCTCTTTGTGACCCCATGGACTGTAGCCCGCCAGGCTTCAGTGGGTTGCCATTTCTTTCTCCAAGGGATCGTCCCAACCCAGGGATTGAACCCAGGTCTCCCACATTGCAGGCGGACTCTTTACCAACTGAGCCACCAGGGAAACTACTATCTTTGTATAATAGTTTTTAAATGACTTTAAAATATTTTCATACTAAGCAATTTAAATAATATTACAGATCTTATTTTAACCAAATGGGAAATACCCCCACTGGATACACTGGGGAAAAAACACCAAATCCTATGAAAAGCCGTCTTGCTCTAATGTAAATCAACAGTATTTTTCCTTTGTGTATACTAATTCAGCCTCTGAATGGTTTTGAAAATCAAGCCAAAAGGGTTATAGACTCTACTATTTAATGCGAAACTGATTAATATTGCAATTTTAGAGAGGGAAAAAAATACCTCACCTACTGAATCCTGGTATAGAGGTAACACATATTTAAACGAAGAGACATTACTACAATACTTAATGCAGTATATAATACTGTACTAAAAATATATCTATAGCATCATTTTCACCTAATGATGTACAGAATTAAAAATAACTCCTCAAAACTTAATGTATTTTTTAATAAAGATTTTTGATGTGGACTATTTTTAAAGTCTTTATTGAGTTTATTACAACATTACTTCTATTTTATGTTTTGGTTTTTTGGTCATGATTTGTGTGTGATCTTAGTTCCCCACTCAGGGATTGAACCCACAGCCCTGCACTGGAAGGTAAAGTCTTAACCACTGGACCAACAGGCAAGTCCCTCAATTGATTTTTTTTTCTCATGTACATATGAGGATAGTACACTATAACCCCAGATTTATATTTGAAAGAGAACTCAAAAATAATGTTGTCCAACCTAAATAGAAAATTCCTACTAATCAATTACATGCAAATTAGTTTACTGATTTATTCATTCAAGAAAAAAATCAGAACCAGATTATTTAACTCTATAGCTACTTTTCCTTTTCCTAAGTTCTCTTGATTCTTTTGTGCTTAAAAGACACAAGAGGAAAGTTACAAAGCTTATAATGATTTTATCATTATTTCTTAGAATGTGTACAAAGTCTACACATAACTACATGGTTCTTTGATGACAGAGTTTCAAAAAATTATATTCAACAGACTCCTTCCTGAAAATAAAAATACACTTCTAATTTTTATGATATCCTGACTAACTGGTGACAAATACCTAGTGGGCCTACAGGTTTATAGGTAAAGTGCCCCCGTCTGTAGGCATCATCTATGGCTTCAAGAAGAGCTGGAACGTGAGGGCCAAATCTTTTGAGTTGATCAGTTTTACTATCTTTCAATTCTTTCAGTTGCCTCTGGTTAAAGTTCAGTGTAGTCTTCACATCTAACTCTTCTCTCCTAAAAAATACAAGTGGAAAAACAGAATGAAAAGGTTATACAGAAACATCCAGACTTTTCCCAGCACCTGCATACCAATAAATGACACAGCTATCCTAAGAACTAAAGGCAGATTCTTTATTTGAAAACAGTTGTGTTAACAGGAAAAAACAGCCAGAAGACCACTAAAAATAATGCAACAGTGACAAAAACAAAGAAAACCCAGAAACTGTCCAATTCTACAAGTTTAGAAGTTTTATTAGAAAAGTGATTTTGAAAGATACTTTATTATGAGAAAGACAAAAATAAAAACCAAGTGTTTTATTTTCATAAAGAGGAAAACTACATGATTTTCAAATAATTGAAAAAACAAAAGGATGTGGACACTTACTTAATCCTGGTATGTTCTTCTTTGTCTTTTTCTATGGCTTGCTGAAATTGTTCGATCTCTTGATTGACTGAACTTTCTTGATCTTGTAAGGCCTTTACTCTCTCTTTTAACCAAGATATTTTTTTTTGCCTTTCCAACCGTTCAGGTTCCAAAGACTGATCGGCACTAAGAGTAAATAATCCAAAGTGGAAATGTTAAGTTAAAAACCTAACATTGTAAAAACATAAAGCAATGTAATAAAATTTCCCGCAGTAGTAGAGAAAACTTAATGGTTGCTGGGGAGTAAGAAACAGGGAGTTTGGGAAGGACATGTACACATTGTTATATTTAAAATGGATAACCAACAACGACCTACTGTACAGTACATGGGAACTTTGCTCCATGTTATGTGGTGGCCTGGATGAGCGGGGAGTTTGGGGAGAAAGCCATACATGTATATGTATGGCTGAGCCCCTTTACTGTTCACCTGAAACTATCACAACATTTAATCCACCATGTGTGTATGTGTGTGTGCATGTTATGTTGCTCAGTTGTGTCTGACTCTTTGTGACCCCATGGACTGTAGCCTGCCAGGCTCTCCTGTCCATAGAGTTCTCCAAGCAAGAATATTGGAGTAGGTAGCCAAACCCCTCTCCAGGGGATCTTCCTGAACAGGGGATCAAACCCGGGTCTCCTGCACTGCAGGCAGATTCTTTACTGTCTGAGCCACCAGGAAAGCCCGAATTGACTATACCTCAATACGAAATAAAAAAATTTTAAAAAAGAAAATACTTCCTTCATTTCACTTGGATTAGTTTATTACAAAATGAGGTAAAAATGAAAATTGCAAAGTAACTATCTTACCTTTTTCTCAGTTCTTCAATTCTTTTGTAAAGCTGCTCATCATCTTTCTTTAATGCTTTATACTCATTTAGGGAACGATTATACAAAACCTAACAAAAAATCAGACACACTTTAGTGAAATGAAAAACAAATACCCCATTCAAGTCTACTTTTGCCAAGTGGTCAAATCAAAGGTTGAATATATGCAGAAATACATACTTAAAACGAAGTACATATATGGCCACATGAAATCGTTAACATTTTTTAAAGCCCGAAATCAACATTAACTACAAAACCTCTACTTTTAAAAATAAGCAAACAGTACTGATATTTGATATGATGAAGTTTTTAATGGGCTTTTCTGGTGGCTCAGACAGTAAAGAGTTCACTTGGAATGCAGGAGACTCAGATTCAATCTCTGGGTCAGGAAGATCCCTGGAAAAGGGAATGGCTACCTACTCCAGTATTCTTGCCTGGAGAGTTCCATGGACAGAGGAGCAATGTTTATATTTGATATGAAAGTTTTTCTCTCACCTCAGCTTCATTATACGCCCTTTTCTTAGAAGTAAGATCTGCTTTCAGTGCCATACATTCTGGCGCTCGTGCTTTTGTCTCTTGACTAATCTTTTCTAGTTTATCTTGAATGTCTTTGTATTTTTTTTCTGCTTCATTAAGTCTGACCTTTAAGAAAATTAACATTGTTGGAATGCATTTTTTCTTCAATAAACAGAAAAGTTAAAAAAACAATTATATATGGTTCACATTTCAAATAAACTTAATTTTGCTTTAACTAAACTCTAGACAGTAATTAGATAAATGTAACTAAATAAAATGCTAAAATATACACTTTTTATTGAAGTATAATTGATTTACAATATTGCATTAGTTTTAGATGTACAGTAAAGTGATAAGTATAAAGTGATTCAATTATACATATACATATTCATTCTCAAGTTTCTTTTCCATTATAGGTTATTACAAGATATTGAATATAGGTTCCTTATGCTATACAGTGGGCTTCCCAGGTGGCCTAGTGATAAAGAATCTTCCTGCCAAGGCAGGCAGGATAACAGACACAGGTTTGATTCCTGTGTGGGGAAGATCCTCTGAAGCAGGAAATGGCAATGGAAATGCTCCAGTATTCTTGCATCAGACATAACTGAGCGAGTACGAACACACATACATGCTATATAGTAAGTCCTTCTTGTTTATCTATTGTATATAGTATGTTAATGTTAGCCTCACACTCATAATTTACTCTTCCCGCTCCTTTGCCCCTCTGATAATCATAAATTTGTTTTCTTTGTCTTCTATGTCTATGAGGTGCTTCTGGTTTGTAAATAAGTTCATTTGTATTGTTTCTTTTCTTCTTAGACTCCACATAAGTGATATCATATGACATTTGTCTGTCTTAGTTCACTTACAGTATGATAATCTCTAGGTCCATCCACGTTGCTGCAAATGGCAGTATCTCATTCTCTTTTTATGCCCGAGTAATATTCCACTGTATATACATACCACTTCTTTATCCATTCACCTGTTGATGAACACTTAGGTTGCTTGCATATTTTGGCTATTATAAATAGTGCTATGAACACTGGGGTGCATCTGTCTTTTCTGGATATATGCCTAGGAGTGGGATTCCTAGATCATATGGCAACTCTAGTTTTTTAAGGAACTTCACTGTCTTTCATAGGGGCTGAAAGAATCTATATTCCTGTCAACAGCGTTAACAGGAGGGTTCCCTTTCTCCATACCTTCTTCCACCACTTATTATTTGTAGATTTTTTTGATGATGGCCAATCTGACCAGCACGAGGTGATATATCATTATAGTTTTGATTTGCATTTCTCTAACATTCTAAAATATATTTTAATTTTAAATTCACATTTAGTAAATGTAAAGGGAGACAGATACAATTTAGCAGAGAAACCACCATGCAAGTGGATTGATTATACAGTTTGGATGCAGTAATGCTTAAGTAGGGTATATATATTTATAATAGTGAAAGCACACAGGAAGAACTTACAGGTCTGTCAGAAAAAGTCAGGAATGCTTTCAAAGCAGCAGTTAAGTGGAAACTTTTAAAAGAATAATCAAAATGTTTCAGATCAGAGAATAGCAAATTTTTTTCTAGAAAGAGCCAGATAGTGTATCCTTCAGGCTTTGTAAAGTATCTTTCATAGCTATTCAACTAAACATGCTAAGTTTGAAGTGTCTGGAACATGCAGGTAAAAGACAGGAAGACAGATACTTGAATCAAGTACTCAGGATAAAAGTCTGAATAGGAGATATAGATTAGGGATTGTAACTATGTAAGACATTTAGGAAGACATTACATAGAGTAATAGTGTACTTTATTATGAAGACATCAGCAGATAACCTGTATGTTTTTAATAATAATTGAAGTTGGTTCAGGTGTTACACAAACTAAACAAAATTCATCTATTTTCAGTTTTAAATTAGGTGAGTACAAATTTAAAGTCTGCTTTAGATACTATTTTTTCAGAAGCCTTTTCTTTAATAGTTATGCTATAGTCAAACAAGTATATACTATACAAAAGGTTTTTATGTAAGACATGGTGGGAAGAATATAAATATAAATTAAGACAATCCATACTCTCCTGAAATTTACCACTTACTACACAGTATAATACTTAAATATTCAAGCAGAGCAAATACCTACAGAACTAAGTATCATCCAGTCTCAAGATTCTCCTTTCTTCATCTGAAAAAACACTGAGCATTTATTACTATAACTGATTTCACTTTTAGATTGGGAAAATATCTAAAGAGGAAACCAACAAGGTCTTCCCCAAGGACAAGCTATGGAACGAAGCTGAGAAAAATCGAGTGAAAATTTCAAAATATTCTCTCAGAAATGGAAAAAAGTAAAGTGAGAGAGGTGGGTGGGGTTGAATTTCCATTTACTAACTGAAGAGGGAATAAGAAATTCAGCCCAGAGATCACGAAGTAAATGTACTGCTTTCACCATTTCTGTTACTTTTACACACTCCTCTATTACCTTTTATAGATTAATGCTATAGCTCTTAAAAGGAAAAACACTTATCTGCTTATCTTAGGGGTAGACAGGAAGAAGCAAGCTGGGAAAGATTACACCCTGTAGTACAACCAAGCCTGGCAGTCAGAAGCTCATAAGCTAAGTAGAACAAAATAGTAATACGTAAGTCAGTCACCCTGAGTACATGGGGGCTGCTGTAACGAAAAGTTAGATCTGTCTCTGGGAAGACAGCAGAGAATTCCACAATGGTGGCTATAAAACCTTGTGAACATACACACACACACACAAAAACCCACTGAACTATAAATTTTAAATAGGTGGACTGTACAGTATATGAACTATATCTCAGTAAAGCTGCTAAGAGAATGGAAAGGGACTTCCCTGGTGGCCAGTGGGAAAGAATACGCTTTGTAATTCATGGGACACAAGTTCGATCCCTGGTCAGGGAACTAAGATCCCACATGTCACAAACAGCTAAGCCTGTGTGCCACAACTACTGAGCCTGGGTGCCACAACTAGAGAGTCCATGTGCTGCATGGAAAAGATCCCACACGATGCAATGAAGATCCTGGGTGCCACAATTAAGACCCAAGGCAGCCAAATAAATAAATAACAAATAGAAAATAACTCCAGGATTGTGTAAACATAACTTTTAAGGAGAGAGAGAGAGAATGGAAAGGTAAATATGTAAGTGGGTCTGCTCATGGTACAAAGGTCCATGTGGACCCTCAACAGAAAACTCCTGTATTTACCACTCAACCAACTTCTACCTCGGTATAAAAAGTGTAATCACCTGCTGCTCCTCCGTTTTCCTCTCAAGTCTAGCAGCTCGATCTTCTCCAATTTTGATGTTATCTCGGATAGCATTCAATTGCTTTTCAATTTCATTGACCTAAAATGAAGTTACACAGCAAATCACATATAAGACTAACTATAACCAAGTATATTTTGCATATTACAAATATGTGTGAATAAGTAATTAAGTGAAATTACCACTGCCCAAGCCATTTCATGTTTCAGGTATTCCAGGTTGGTCTTCATTGTACTTAAGCCAGCGATATTTTGAAAACGTTCTTCTTTCTCCAAACACTGGCGCTTTAGTTCACTAAGTCGCTTAAAAAAAAAAAGTATTTCTTACTAACACTAAAAAGATGGACTTTCTCCCAATATATTTCTTTTGAACGCATTGCCTAAACAAGTACTGAAAAAGATCTGCTAGGCAATTATTTAATTAGAGCAGAAATAAAAATATTTTTGTTTCTTTGGTATACTTTTACTATGTGCAATAGTTTTAATTTCTGCACTCTAAAAACAGCTAGTCTTCAAATGAGGAAGAATGAGGAATCAAAGTTTCAAGGCCACACAAAAACTCAGTTTTCTCATTTTCTCTCAATTCCCTATCTGAGAGACAGACTGGGTGAGGTACACCACTAGATCCATTTCAATGATACTGGAAAGATCAAAGGAATTTATTTCTAAAAATCAAATGTTATATTTTTTTCTCATCAAAGTTTTCTCTTAATAATTAATCAATAAAATTATCAAGCAAAAACTAACTACAGTGATATACGAACAGCTTCTAAAGCTGCACACCTGACTGGAGAGCCTCTCCTCTCCATTCAGAGTTTCTGTGTTCAAATAGGGACTTTGCTGTCGATCTTAGTGTGTTTTTATATCCAAGTCACTTTCCCATTCTTCAGGATTATTTCGATCCATTATCACTCTCCTCAAACCTCATATACCTACCACCCCAATCCCTCACTCCTCCCTGATGCCTATTTTCATAGAATCCAGAAGCTGTAGAAAGCAAGCTCTTACAGCTTTCAACAAGCTGATATATAAACTGAAAAGCAGTATTTTCCTCCAGCTAAAAAGGAAGAGGGTAGCTTCATTATACTTAAGACCAGTCCCCACCTCTTATATGGATCCTGCCCAGCCCCTCTTCTGCCTTCTCAGTTCAGTTCAGTCGCTCAGTCGTGTTCCACTCTTTGTGACCCCATGGACAGCAGCACGCCAGACCTCCCTGACCATCACCAACTCCCCGGAGTTTACTCAAACTCATGTCCATCGTGTCGGTGATGCCATCCAACCATCTCATCCTCTCTTGTTCCCTTCTCCTCCTGCCTTCAATCTTTCCTAGCATCCGGGTCTTTTCCAATGAGCCGGTTCTTCACATCAGGCGGCCAAAGGATTGGAGTTTCAGCTTCAGCATCAGTCCTTCCAATGAATATTCAGGACTGATTTCCTTTAGGATTGACTGGTTGGATCTCCTTGCAGCCCAAGGGACTCTCAAGAGTCTTCTCCAACACCACAGTTCAAAAGCACCAATTTTTCAGCACTCAGCTTTATAATGCAACTCTCACACCCATACATGACTACTGGAAAAACCATAGCTTTGACTAGAGGGAACTTTGTTGGTAAAGTAATGTCTTTGCTTTTCAATATGCTGTCTAGGTTGGTCATAGCTTTTCTTCCAAGGAGCAAGCGTCTTTTCATTTCATGGCTGCAGTCACCATCTGCAGTGATTTTGGAGTTCAAAAAATAAAGTCTCTCATTGTCTTCATTGTCTTCTTCATCGCCTTCTGAGAAGGTCTATATTAGTTGATTCTTCATCCCATCTTTTCAACTTTTTCGATTTATTCCTTTTCATTGACTTCTTTCCAGGATCACATTTAAATCTTTACTTATCTTTTCCATTTACAAACAAACTCAACAATATCCACCCCAAGGCAGCACCTTTTTCTCTAAAAGTGGTTTCCCCTTTACATCTAAGTTTCATGAAAATTACCTCCAGCTCCTCCGCTCTGCCTGGTTTTCGGCCCCACAAATCTGACTTTTGATTTCACCACTACCCTCCATGCTCCATGTAACACTGGCCCAAACCATTTCAAAGCTCTTTTCCATATTACCATGGCCACTGTTCTAACTTACCTATCGTCATTATCTGTTTGGTCAATAATACTTTCTTTATTGATCTATGTATGTTCTCTCCTTAGAGGAGTTCACTCTCTTCTGTAGCAGAATGATCTACTGAAAATATAATTCAATCTAGCCATCCACTTCATGTGTTGTACTGCCCTTAAGTTTCAAAGCTCCTCTACAACCTGGCCTTCTAACTCTCATTCTTGTGTTCTTCACTCTAGACAATGTAGAATTCCTTCATCTTTTTAAAAACACCAAATGCTCTCTTGCCCAAAACTCCATCTGTGCTTATTTCTTAGAACACACTTCCTCACTCTCACCATCCTTTGTCTGTTACTATTCACCCTTCACTCCTTACCTGAGGCATTACTTACTTAATAACTACACCCCTCCCACTGCCCCTGACTTGCCCCCCGTTGCTAGTAACCTATTAAAATTAATCTTTAACTCCTCTAGGAGCACTCACCATACTCAATTATTTACCATGTGCTTTCTGCTGCATAGTTAGGTACATGACCCCAAGAATCTTGTTATGTATTTACCACTATACAGTTACGGCCAAAGCACAACGCTAGAAGGCATGCGATAGGAACTCAGTATTTGATGGCTGAATGACTTCCAGTTTCTAATCTTCACGTTCTCTTTCTTTTCTCCAACTTATTTTTATTTGTATCTCCCACTGAATCCTTTCCTTATTGCTTTTTAAAAATTTTTATTGGAGTATAATTTACAATGTTGCATTAGGTCACATACTACTTCTTAAAGGCTAATCCAGGGCTTATTTTGAGAATCTAGTACATTTAATCAATCAGAAAAAAACTTCTTACAAAGTGCATATTATACATAAGAAACTCAGCTACATGATACAGGGACATACTTCTTAAACTTTCATAAACAAATTATTTTCAATTGCTGATGACAAAGTATCCCGTGAAGAAAGAGGATATTTAAACATCAAGCTATTTAAAGCAAACAAATTTCTTCAAAGTCCTGATCTATTGTTTTTAAAATAATATATGTTAATATATATTATGCATATTTGTTTGAATATACACTTCCTTTCCCCACTAATAACACTGATATTCAAAGAACATGTGCTATATCAATTCTATGGCTTACAGCACCTCCTTGCACACAGTATCACATACCTCAGTTACAAAGCAATAATGTAGGAATAAAAATAAATACACTCATCCTGACTTTTTCAGTTTTCACTTGGTGAACCATATAACTATAAACCTAATTTTAAATATGTATTCCTCAAAAATTTGAAGTAAAAAGGTCAGTGTAACATCTAATAAATTTAACTTGGGTCAATCATTAATTAATGTCTCAAAAGAACATACTATGAAGTTGCTAAAAGCAACTGACTGCATAAAACTGATTAAATGACAAAAAAACAAGATACAGAATCGCAGAAAAACTGCTGGGACTTAAAGTACTAGATAAACAGCTGAAACATAAGGTGCTAGAAGAATATTAACATTTAACCAATGTAATGAGTCATCTATAATTATAAATGCATATTATGTTAAATACCAGCTGAGGCTTCTGTTTATTTTCCCATCAAAAGAAATATAGTTTTTAAACTATTGCCCAGTGGGAATTAGTGACACATTATTCCTGGAGAGTCCCAGGGACAGGGGAGCCTGGTGGGCTGCCATCTCTGGCATCTCTGCCGCACAGAGTCGGACACGACTGAAGCGATTTAGCAGCAGTAGCAGCAGCATTATGGAAGCAACTAGTCACACAGTAGGTTAGATACTGCCCTGCCCTCCAGTATATGATTAAGACATGGACATACCCATCATTATAAAACAAAAGAAGCAAAGGCTAATAATAAATACCCTGAAGGTAAAAAACACACAAAGATGCTACTATTTTTATATAGATACACATATATAGATACATCAGTATATAATTTTACAATACCATTTACCTGGTATAAGAATTTGACTGATTTCAAAAAATATTGCATTAAGTGCTTACAAACCTCTTCTCCTTGATTTATCTGCTCTTTTGTTCTTTCTTTTGTTTCCATAATGTACGAATAATCTTCCTTCATTTGTTCAAGTTGGGTTGCTTTCATAAAGAACTAAATAAACAATAAGAAAAATATAATTAGGAGTTTGTAAACTTCCATGTGACTATGAAAAAAAAAAAAAGAATCTGGTCTCTGAAAACTAAACATAAACACAAAGGAATACATTTTATTTCAAACTCCAAATTTACTTAAAAGTGCTACATTCAAACATACATGTTTATTTGCAAAGTTCTTAAAGCCTTGTGAAAGAAAACTCATTTGGTGTGAAGGTAATACCAATCTGAATTCTCATTTCCACTGTTCTTCCATTCTTTAAGCAAATGTGAAAGCAAAGAAAACATTTGTATCCTTGTTCTCAATGCACATAATTTTTAGCATAGCAAACACCAAAACCATTCAAAATTCACACTGCAAGCTGCAGTAGTAGTCATATATATTGTTGGCTTTTTAAAGAGTACTAAATAATCTAATATTTAAAAGTTATTATGTATGTACGGTCACTCATTCCCTTCTATTTCTACAAATATAAGTTTTAGAATTCACTCTCTTTCAGAATTAAAAGCCAAAAAAGTTACAGCAAGGATTTATCAGTAAAATTATACTTCCACCTTAATTTTCTAAATTAGTCATACAATATTACTTTAAATAGTGGCTTAAAAAAATTACTTGGTATTTACTATATGACCAAGATTAATGTTCAGTATATATGCTTAATTTATAAATGTATTCTTTTTGGGGTAGGTTTATGTTTAGTTTGGTGCTTCTTACTTTGTACTTGTCTCCCTCATTTTTAGACTGCAAGAACTGCTTGCTCATCTCTTGTGTTAAAACAGAAACCGGATTATCTACCTGAAACAAACAAACAAACAAAAGATTATCTTTAAATATTTCATTTTAATGCCTTAAAGAGAATTGAACTAAGACACCCATTACAAGTGATCTATGCTGCCATCAGGAAGGCTAGGTACTAGCCAGAGGTTAGAGCACTAAATACACAAAAAGAAAATCTTAGAAACTTTTAATGAAAAGAAAATATTTCAAAATTTCATGGTAGTGAAACAAATACCACACCTCTGGCTGATTCATGTTGATGTATGGCAGAACCCAACACAACACTGTAAAACAATTATCCTCCAATTAAAAATAAATACTACAGCCAAAATTAAATATTCTCCCATTACATAAGGATATAACAACTTTCTAAAGAAGTGTTTTTCTTAGAAAGTTTTCATTCCTTCCACCTGTTTTATAGATATCACTCCTATGCTACTGGTTAACCATCAGATTACAAAGTTGGAAGTTTTCTAGCGTGTAAGCAGCAGACTTGGGCTCTTATTTGGCTCTGTCTGAACATTCTATGTAGTCTCAGGCAAGTTAATTACTTCCTCCAACTAAATACAAAAGTCCGACTCCATTACTTTTCATCAGAATTAAAATGACAAGTATTGTTTATTTTTGTACAGCATTTCTTCAGATTTCTTATTTCCTGTTATTTCTTCATGAGGAATTAAGAATTTTTTTCCCTACTTGTTTCAAAGAGATTCACAGTCATTTCCCGTTTATATCTTTGGTATTAATTTGTGTAACTAAGTTGTGTCTGACTTTTATGTGAACCCCATGGACTGTAGCCACCAGGCTCCTCTGTCCATGGGATTTCCCTGGCAAGAATACTGGAGTGCGCTGCCAACAAAGTCAGAAATAATGTCAAAAAATAATCTTGTTTATAAAGCACAGAACATGAAGCATCAGCAGAAATGAAAAAATGTGTAACTCCTTTATTTTACCATGTGTAAAATACTGATTATACTTTATTTAGTATACTCCTGGTGAAAATCTTTCTTTCAAGCAAGATTTTGGGTCTTCCTTTTCAAGATAATAAAAAAGATTTATGCAGTTATAAAGAAATCCTTACATATTACATTTTTCTCATTATATAGGTAGCTCAAGCTCTGTCATTTTTTTTTTTTCAAACAAGGCCTGTGTAGTATCTTAATTTCACACCGCATCTAATTTCTTAAAACTAAGCTTTAATGACAGCCATTTTATCACCAACTTTGGATTAACAGCTTTGCTAAAGTTTATGTTCTTTTTCCACATCCTCTGAAATGGGGTTGCTAGTATTTATACTAGAGATTATTTAAAACTCTGGCACCCTTATATGTCAAGACCCTGGAGTAAGCAAAAGGCAAGCACAAACACGTAAACTTCAGAGAAGAAATAAGAGGTATGATGGACAAATGCAATTGGGTACTTAAAGACATTAAACACCCTCCTTTCTCCTGACAATTCTAGGCCACACCATCCGATGGAAATACAATGCAAATGACACATACAATCAAGCTTTCTAGTATCTACATTGAAAATATAGAAACAGGTCAAACTGATGTTTGTAATATATTTTAAATCTAGTGTCTCTAAAATACTATCATTTTAACATGCAATCTTGCCTGGAAAATGCCATGGGCAGAGAAGAGCCGTGTAGGCTACAGTCTATGGGGCCACGAAGAGTCAGACACGACTGAGCGAGACTGAGCACAACATGTAGTCAGTATGAAAACTGAGTTACTCCTCTGCATTAAGTCTTCAGACCCAGTGTGTATCATTTCACGCTACAGCACCCCTCCATCCGGACTACCCACATTGTGAGTGCATAATACCCATCCTCACGAGATTAGTGATTACTGGGTATTCAGTGTAGCTCTAGACCTTTCGCATTTTTGATCCATGAACATGAATCTTTAGTTAACTGAATTGTGTAAGAAGAGGACTAAAGCAGTTATGATATCTTCAAATATTTCAGAAGAAAAGAAACATGTTTTTATATTCCCTAAGGAAGTGGGCCCTTAAGAGAAAAGAGACTTGATTCAGCTTTTCCCATAAACAACTTTTTAATAAATACAGTCAACTACAGGGGTCAGCAGCTTCAGGCAGAGATCATTTCCCACCAGCGCCCGTGGGCACCTGCTGAAGGAACACCTGGTGGAGACTGCACACGTGAGCATGCGGAATGTTACAGCACTGATGCCCCTCAAGTTTCTCCCAACACCTGTGATTCCATCACCTCCAGCTTTTGGTTTTGCTGACTTCGGTTAACAAACTGGCCTGTGTTCTACACTCTATCTGCTTTTCCTCAGATTTCACAAATTATTTTTCTGAACCTGTGCTGCTCAATATGCAAGCTGCTAGCTACATTCAGCTTAAGTAAAACGCAATAAAACATTTGATTTCTCAGTCACACATTTCAGACGCTCAGTTAGTGGCCACCCTACTGGACATCAATCATACCTAATATCTATCATTCTATCATTACAGGAAGTTTTTCTGGACAACTTGTTCTAAACCAAACTGGGAAAGAGACCCAGACACATAATTGCTTTTTCCCCTTAGTGTCTAATCTTGGTGTTCTTAATCCTGGAGTAAGGCGAGGTGATACAGTGGATAGAGCATTAGAACTGAACAGAGATATCTGGGGCCCATTACAGGCTCTGCCAGTAACCACTCCCTAGACAACTGTCAGTGAAGTTACTCTTGCTGGCTCCAGTTTCTCATCTACAGAATAAAGGGTCCAGATTAGATATTCTCCCAAGACAATTCCAGGGCTAATGTTACCAGACTATCTGAGCCCCGTTTCCAAGTCCTCAAAGTATCTTAGCAGAATGGACTCAAATCTTACCCACCTGTAGGTATGATGAAATAAATCTAAAATATATAAAGAAATGTTTTCTTTATCTTTCTAGAATAAATTTCCTTTCTATAAAAGAAACTTAGCAACCAAGTTTAGGAAACTATGATGCTATTCTGACTTGGACAGTAGAAAGCCAAGAAACTTTATTACATACATTTCATTAACATAAATTTTAGCATATATTATTATAGACAAGATATTCTTATATGTTCTATCAAATTAAAGATGTTATGTCTTGAAGGTTCCTGATGCATTAGAAGGTTACTAACAATAGTTAAATACATTCTTCCTGTGGTCAATTTATTCATATGAGGCCATTTAAATTCTTTCTATACCACAAATGAAATCACACAAAAAAGTAGCCAGCTGTATTTATTAATCTGAAACACAGATTTAACAATTACCTGAATATTAAAATGATCAAGAATTCCAATCAGTTCTTCTTTCTTAGTAGAAACCACAGCACCTAGTTATGAGAAACACAAAATGATCAGACTATTTCTAGGGCAATACATTTTTAAAATGAGCAATTATTTATAAATATAAATATGAACTATTTTCCTGATGTCATTAAGAAAGGTACGTTGAATGTACACACATCTGAACGAACTGGGGCAACACACGTCACGACACAAGTACAGAGGAGGCAGAAGCACAAAGATGTAGTGATAGTGTTTCTCTACTTTCCGGAGCTCAGCATTTGCTTTTTTCTTCTCATCTATCTCTTTATACCCTCCTCCTCTTCCTTTATGCCCTTTTCCATCTTTCACTATCTTTCTCTTTCCACATGTGATAGTAACTATAAGGGTGAAAGAAGATCAAACGGCATTTCACAGACTGTTTCAAACTGACCCAAATTCTGCTACTCACATTTTTGGTGTAGAATCCCTTGTGGTAATACAACAATGTATAATACATGTATGTATGTATGTATGTATGTATGTACGTATGTATGTATACATACATGTGCATATGCACATATACGCAACCAACCAATCCTCTTACAAGAAGGAAGTTTCAAGAGATGAGAAGTATCCTTCCAGTGATACCACCACAATCAATGACCTCTTTTCAATTGGATGTTTACTACTAGTTCTCCAAAATAAAAGAGAAATTCTTAACAAACCTGTTGCACTCTTCAGTTTGTAAGATCGACTTCCATCCATGCTGATGTGCTGTTGAACAATAATAGTGTCGCCGTACACATTTCCTCTGTAGGCATCATCCCCTCTGTTCCTTAATGTTATTGAGATATCTGCTGAGCTAAAGCAATAAGGTTAAACTAAGTCACAGGAATGTACAGGGCGACTGTAACACCAACTTATAGTAATTTTCAAAACCTCTCAGTGACTTGGCTAATTCACTGGAAAAGTAGCTTTACACCAGCAGTTGATGGCTGAGAGGCTGCTACAGAATGATACTAAAGATACCATACAACAGAGATAAGAAGAGAAACTTTATAACAAAATAACTGACTATGCTATCCATAACAGAAATACATTTTCACAAAATCCATTTAAGTTTTGGTTGTTTCATGTCATGTAGGTAAGTTACACATTTTCCTCTCTGCAATGTATAATCAACATTATACAGCCTGGATAATAATATTGCATATCAATATCATGCTAAATCACATAATGAAGCATCATCCTGACAACAGGTGTCTAAGAATGAGGAAGTGAGAATTAAGGTGAAATAATATATTTTCTAAGAAGATGAGAATTAAGGGAAACAATTTTGATTCTTCTATTACTTATGCAACAACAACAAAAAGGCTAAAGTATTTGACATCAAGAAATGTAAACTAAATTTCAAATTTTCCTAAGGTTTTATTAGTATTACGAAAGAATCATTTTCAAAGTTTAAAGAAGTTTGAAGCATTTATAGCCATGTATATTTTAACATATTATGGGGGAGGAAAGAATCATTTTCTGTTTTTCTACTCTAAATTCGGTTAAAATAAGCCTTGGGAGAAAAAATTTTTCAAAGTTAATGAAGGACATTAATAAATAAATATAATTTCCTCAAACATAAAAGCAGACAATATTTTTCTCTGGTTAAAAATGAGTAACTGCCAAAAATGCTCAAGTCCTTTAATGTAAATCTGCTTTTGGTAATTAAAGGCTATATTAAACAGAACAAACTTGTTTTAATGAATTTGTAGTCATAATCCAAAACTGCTTCCATTTGCAGGAAACGCAGGTAAAAATACTCAAGATAAATTTCACTGTGAACTTAGTAAACATTCTGAAGGGGCTCAGTTCTTGTTCCCCCCATACATGTGTGCAGGGAAGTGCTCTCATAGACAGAGGGCTCAGCAGCCCCCAACCCTCCCCACAGGGACTGAGATAAATACAGAAGACACTATTAAGTGTGTGTGTGTTCAATCGCTCATTTGTATCCAACTCTGTGACCCCATGGCCTGTAGCTTGCCAGGCTCCTATGTTCATGGGATTTCCCAGGTAAGAATATTGAAGTGGGTTGCCATTTCCTCTTTCAGGGTATATTCCCAACCTAGGAATCGAACTAGCATCTCTTGCATTGACAGGCAGATACTTTACCATTGCACCACTTGGGAAGCATAGAGAAAGTGGATAGTAACTGAGCCAAATACTCTTCCTTAAAATTCAAATTAAGAAAAATTAGTAAAGCTCAAGTCTGTAGTCTAGTTAATAATAAATACCAATGTTAACCACACAGTACTTCGATAAAAGTACTTCAGGTATTTAAGATATCAACATTAAAAGAAATTGGGTAAAGACTATAGGAAATCTGTACTAGCTTTGCAACATTTGTGTAAATCTAAAATTACTTCAGAATCACAAGTTTTAAAAACAAATTCAGACTCAATCTAGTGTTAAGGAGGTAATTCCTTGGAGTTACAAAGGGCTCTGGGACTAGAGAGATCAATCTGAGGCGTTATGTTCTGACAAGTACAAAGTCTGCAGAGACTACAGAGAGAAGCAGAACACAGAACAGTTAGGTTCTTGGGAAACCACCTGGACAGAGAACGACACTGAATCACGGATACTTGCCATGAATCAGAGACACAGAGAACAGCACTTCCTTTCATGGGCAGCCCCCCACACATACCTGAACAAGGAGATACAGAATAGCAAAGACTCGAAGACTAAGAAAGAGCACACAGGCTCCAGGGTCGGTAAAAATAGTCACACACCTGTATGCCTGTGAGAAGAGGGAAGGTGAGAGAGTACAGCACAGAAGAGAAGGCCATTCAACCTGGATGGGAGGGGAGTTTGGGGGAGAATGGATACATGTGTAAGTATGGTGACAGGTGAATGTCTGGGTTGTAGAGGCTTGGATTTAAAATGCAACACCTGTTTGAAGTCTGGACCCCTTCCTCCCTCGACAAGGGATTACACTCTCACAGAAAGGGTAAGTTAGAACTTTTGCCACTTAGCAGTAAGAAAAAGATAACAAGGTTTAGAGAACGAATTGATGGTTACTAGGGGGAAGGGTGGGGGAAAGGGATAGTCAGGGACATGTACACACTGCTATATTTAAAATGGATAACCAAGAAGGACATGCTGTACAGCATGGGGAACTCTGTTCAATGTGATGTGGCAGCCTGAATGGCAGAGGAATTTGGGGGAGAATAGATGCATGTATAGTCACTCTGCTGTGCACCTGAAATTACCACAACATTGTTAATCAGCTATACTTCAATATAAAATAAAATGTTTTTTAAAAAGTGAAGCCATTGAGGAGAGGGAGGGAGGTAGTGGAAAGGAAGAGCTGTAAGCATAAGCCTGACGAAGGAAGGAAGACACAGATCCAGAAACAAAGACACAAAGAGCCAGAGACACAGAACAGAAAGACCCAGAGAGCAAAGATCTTTGGTTCTGAGTCTCTCAGTTCCAGTCACTCCTGATCCAATTATGCTTCCTCCCTGCAGCTTCCAAGATATACATCCTACATCTTTATGATCTACCTCTCCTCAAGATACCTTGAGTGGCTTGGGGTGTGTACGTTTTTAATCGGAAATAGCAATATCTAACTAAGACAGACATGCTCTTGAAAAGTTCTAATTAATGAGCTTTTAAAGCTCTCTGCGGTGATTCTAAAGAACAGTCAAGGTTGAAAACTATTAGGTAAAGTCTATGATAGGGGACGGGTATCTGGCTTACAACATAAAGCCAAAAATATTTGTAACTCATGAAAACATTTTTAAAAATAAAGTGATACCTCCCTTGATTTGCAAACACCAACTTTATTTTCCTTCTGAGCCACTCCTTGCATTTGAAAGCAATTTTTACTATTGTGAGAGCTTTGCAGACACTGATATCCCACTACCATATGAATTCATAAGAAAGGAAAGTTATTTAAAAATATTTAAGGCCTATAAAAATTACCCTTCATAACAACTGCTCAGAAAACCTATATAAGGAAACAAGATACCTGTGCTGTGACTGACTGCTGTCTCCCCACTTACTAATGTGGCTGGTGTGGAATTTGGGTCAAGAGCCATAGAGCCCAGTGTCTGTCACTAGAGAGGCTCTTCAGTGAGAAGAGGATGACCACCGAGAGCTCCTCCAGAATGACCTCACACGGGCACAAGTGCACACACAAGCATGCGCAGCGCCACCCTAAGGCTGTGGCTTCATTTTTGGAGAGGATCCTAAAACTATTTTTTATTTATCATCATGAAGATTTTTACATATTTAAAACTCAAACTATACACTTTTGGCAAGTGAAATTTATGAAAATGCTACAATAAAGCTGTTTTTAACAAAAACTATTTTCTTATATGTCACTCCCACAAAGAAGTCGCTGAAGTTCCTGTCAAAATTAGAATTTCTAGGGGTTTTGGTTCAAGATGGCTACAGGATCCCGAACTGACCTCTACAACACACTGAATCTATAGCTATGTATCAAACAACTTTCTCGGGAAAAAAATAATTAAAAACTAGCTGCTCAAGTCCTATACATGGGATGAAGGAGAGAAGGCCCACGTCAAAGTGGGTAGAAGAGAATGGGATGCAATGTGGCCATAAAATATGAGAACGAGGGAAATGCAGCTTTATTAGACGTTTACCTCTTGATGCTGCAGCAATGAGGGACTGTGAGAGTAATTAATAAATAAAAGTCACAGAAAATCCCCAATGATAAGAAAAGATGCAAGTGGCTTAAAATAGAAAAAGAAAGGAACAATGAAAGAGGAAAAATGTAAGAGGCTACCATTTTCAAACCCAGAACAACAGATGGCACACATCTCTGGTCCTGGTAAGAAGGGAAACCTGAAGTTTTTTGTTTGTTTGTTTTTAAACTTTTGTGTGCTTCTCCACATATATGTCTTATTTTATACACCTGCACATACAAAGGTTACAAACTTGGCAGCGTGGCTTACAATCACCAGGGAGGTGGGCCATGAAGGGAGATCATGTGGAAAGAGCACAGGACCTGCAATGCTACTCACAGTGGAGAAGGAGGTGCATGTTGGAGGTCCCCGCAGGGAAACGCACCTGAAGGCAGAGAACTTAGGGTGGTGCTTGTTTAGTCACTAAGTCGTGTCCAAGTCTTTGCAACCCCATGAATTACAGCCTGCCAGGTTCTTCTGTCTGTGGGACTTCCCAGGGAAGAATACAGGAGTGGGTTGCCATTTCCTTCTCCAGGGGTCTGTGGCTTCTTTCTCGGCTTCAGGAGACCCTTATCTGTACAGAGGTGACTGCAGCATTGTGTATTGATGGAAACGAAGCACAAGAAACAAGGAAAATGCCATGCAGAATAAGGACACACCTGTTCCTTCTCTGGGTGGCTGGCTAATCTGCAGTACCTTCTGTAAACTTGACTAAGTCAATCAGGCATGTGTAGTATCCCTCCATAACCCAATCCCCCAAAGCCACAGTTGACGTCAAAAACTGGCCTGGTGCCTAGATCCCAGGACTAGGAGTACGGAGGCTGAGGGAGGGAACAGTGAACTGAACCTCCTGAAGAATCTGCAGGGCTATGGCCTGAGACTTTGGTCTCTCAGAGAGGAGGAGACATATCCTTACTACTGCAAAGCCTCGCTGGATGATCAGAGGGTGGAGCCCCAGGTAAAGAGCCTCTAGGCACAGTCAGTCCTCTGGCTTCTCCTAACCATCTTAGGTAAGTATCTCTAAGGAGAGTTGGAACCCTCTACAAAGGCAGCCTGGATCTCAAGTGTCACAAGTGGGCTGTTTCAGATGGAGGGGAGAGAGAGTCCTGAGGACCACCTTAAACCTGTGCCTGACTAACAGGTGCCCTCAGGAAAGATGGAACAGCCACACAGATTTTAGACACAAAACAAAAAGATAATACTCAGTGAGCTAATTCTGTTAAAAAAAAAAAAAAAAGTGATGACAGAATCAGAGATAATAAAATTGGAGAAATTTTATAGCCACCAAGTGTTTTAAATGAGGAAGACAAGGACAAGAGGAGTAGGAATGGGTTTGGAAAAGCTGTTTTTAGCTACTTTTTCAGACAAGGTCAGTACAAAGCAGACTGAGCTCAGGTCAAAGCTTTTAGCTGTTATTACCTCTGTTTAAAATATTTTAATGTTCCTATCTAAAGGTAGCTGTGTCCTTCAATGGTGGTGATTTGTGCAAACTAGCCTTTATCCATCTTTCTTTTTTTTAATGGCATTCCAAGGACAAATCTCAGAAAGAAGCTTCTGCTTGGGTCCAGGTACTTCCCATATGGAAAAAGAATTTTAATCTTTAACTGAGGCATAAAACATTTCAGTTCAGTTCAGTCGCTCAGTCGTGTCCGACTCTTTGCAACCCCATGAATAGCAGCACGCCAGGCCTCCCTGTCCATCGCCATCTCCCGGAGTTCACTCAGACTCATGTTCATCGAGTCAGTGATGCCATCCAGCCATCTCATCCTCGGTCATCCCCTTCTCCTCTTGCCCCCAATCCTTCCCAGCATCAGAGTTTTTTCCAATGAGTCAACTCTTCACATGAGGTGGCCAAAGTTCTGGAGTTTAGCTTTAGCATCATTCCTTCCGAAGAAATCCCAGGGCTGATCTCCTTCAGAATGGACTGGTTGGATCTCCTTGCAGTCCAAGGGACTCGCAAGAGTCTTCTCCAACACCACAGTTCAAAAGCATCAATTCTTCAGTGCTCAGCCTTCTTCACAGTCCAAATGGTACAGAATAAAAATTTCTTCCTGAGGTTTCTATTTGAAAGATCAACGGGTTATCCAGCTAGGTAGACTAGGTAAATACTTGGATAACTTGAACTGAAAAAGAGTTGAGACCATCAACTCTGAAGTGTTCAAGTAGCTAACTTTTGACTTCAAACATAATTTTCTTTAGAGACTGTGGGAGAGAAGACCTTGCCAGACTGGAACCCAAATAAGGTAGGGAGAGACAGAAAACATGCTGGAGAATTATTTTCAAGTAGTTCCTTTCCAAGGCCATACAGCACGGGAAACAATTTTCTGTTTATCTTTTCCTCCCTCCTCGTAAGTCCACTTGGAACCTTGGCTTAGGGGTAAGATTCCTAACGTTTCTGAGAAATACATAAGAAACCTGCAATCCTGATTCACATCACATCCTCATTCTTTTTTAGAAATCAAATGGAAAATGGGGAAGTTAAATAGATATAACACTGAGCAGAAGGAAAGTCAGTTATAAGGGGGACAAAAAGACAATCGGTGTTAATTATCAAAGTTCCTTGGGCACTGAGTATGTGAGGGAGAAACAAGCAGTGGGAGCCGCCTCACTGTGGGAGCTGGGATGACAGTCTAGGACATCCAGTTCATAGGAGAAGTGAAGGATCCCTTCAGGGTTTTCTGAGGCTGAACTAAAAAGAATAAGGAGATCAGCCTGACAAGACCTCCTAATGGACAAAAGGCCATGAGTCTACGATGATGCAAACCAGGCAATTAACATAGGTTAATGTAAACACAAACATTCAGAGAAAGAAACACAAACATAAAGTCACACATGGTTGTTACATAACCATTCACAAAGGTCAGGATGAACCACAAAGAGGCTTGTGATTGTAGTACTCACACCAAATTCACTGGTGAACCACCTGAGTAAAGCATACAAAATGAGAGACAGAATGGAATGCTTCTTTTTGAATTCTTAAGAGAGTTGGAGGCAGAATTCTGTTTAGGGACACCTTGACTGGTTACTAATTCTCTGCTCTAGCTCACGTGGTATCAACATGTACTTGCTGAAGCTGGACTCGGGACAAGAGCCAGAGAAGTCCTGGTGGTCCAGTGGATAAGGCTCTGCACTTCCTGCAGAGGGCAGCAGCTCGATCCCTGGTTGGGTTAAGATCCCACATGCTATGAGGCCGAAAAAATCTAAAGTCCCATGTTCATAAATATTCCTTTAAATGGAAGTACACAAATTTATCACTGCTCATTCTTCCATAAAGGTAAAAGAAACAAGTGTCGGGGGGAGGTGCATGGCATTAAGTGACACAGCCTTCTGTCAGGAGAGATAAAGAGGCAACAGTGGGGAAGAGAAAGGAATGAAAAGATATGACACCTGACACCTCTGCTCCACTTCTGGGAAGCCAATTCATTTACGACAATGTCTACAAGAATTGGGAATCTAAAGCTGCTTCTTATTAAAGAACTGAAAGATACATGTAGAAAGCCAACACTTACTTCTGTCCATCCTTCACAAAACCTTTTAAAGAAGATCCTCGATTAGTAGTGACAGCTTTTCCACCAAGACCAACTATGAGAGCTGTGAGCACCGCACTCTTGCCACCTAAAGAACAAGTGTTGAGGAAATCACATGCATTAGAGAGGAGAAGTATGATTCCTACAATTTGATGTAAAAATATTTCTCAGAGAAGATGTGTGAAATAGTCTAACCCTGGAAGGAAGTATTACACTTCAATTATAGTTTTCTTCCAATGCCAACAACAAACAAAAAGTTGTATATATCATGAAATATTTAGCTGCTGCTATTAGAAAAAAAAATCAGTAGTACATTTCAGGAATCAAATTTTTGCCAGAAATGGAAAAAAACGGTTGATAACTTTCCAACCTAAAATTCACAGTATCATCCTGATCTGTCAGAAGTTAAATGAACTTATCTTTCTGATTAACCCAAATGTATTTAACTCATCTAATGTTTCTTACATCCTAATTTAATTAAAATTAGGATTTTTCTTTTCCCATAAATTCTCAGAAGCCCAAAACTATTTTTGACCCTGATTGCAAGCTCCACAGGGAGAGGACCTTACCTTAACTCTAGCGGGTATCTCCAATATCAGCCCATAATAGGCACTCACATATTTGCTGAATAAATGAATTTAAATACGAAAAACTACCAGTATAGACAGATGTTTTTATATTTTGTGATATTTTGATGATTATTATTCCTAATTTGAGTATTATTCATTTGTTCACTCTTTAAAGAGTATACTTTTAACTCCTAACAGACAAAAAATATCACAAGCTAAAACAGCAAAATCTGTAACAGTTACCCAGAATATGATAACCATTTTTTCAACTCCACAATCAACCAAAGAGATCAACTCTTATCAACTCATCATCTTTCACAACATACTCTAAATTAAACCAAGTATACAACAGTTAACCCAATTTAGTTCCTGGCATGCCTTTCGAGTTCCTATCCTCTCTCATTTTTCTTCATTTCCAAATTCACAGCTTCTACCACCTGCATTAGATTAGTACCTTCACTAGTTCGAATGTTAAGCTCTAACAGCAGAACCGACCAGTCTGTCTTTACTACTTGTCCTGTTTGACTTCCCCATAGCTCTGGTCCTTTGTCTATTCTCTCCTTCTGAAAACTTTTCTCTTGAACTAACAGAGGAGGGAAAGCAAAGAACAACTAAACAGACCACGGAGCTATCTGTACTCGTTTCATGTTCTAGCACAGCCACCATCCCTGGACCCTGGCAAGTTCCTCTCCCTCTCTACTGGCTCAGTCAAGCAGCCAACATGGTTCACCACATACCCAGCAGGTTCACCACAAAGGCTGCCTAACTCGTCTTTCCAACTCCTATGTCTTCCTCTGTCTCAGCTACTTCTTCCCCAGAAGATCTAAAAGATCTTTCATTTTTGTTAAGTACCATCAGAAATACCACCTCTTTTTAAAGCTTTCATTGGCCAAATGAGTGAGAATTCACATTTCTTTCTTGTTTGGATTCCCATGGCACTTCATTCATGCTGTTACAACATTTAATAGATAAAAGACACAGGACTGCCTCAACAGCAATGAGGATAGCTTGCCCACTCTTCTATGGTATGAATTTCAGGTACATAGATTCAAATCACTATGCATTCTAGAAGAGTGGGATTGGGAAGGAGTTGGAAGGGAGGTTTGGGAGGGAGGGGAGGAGACATGGGTGTACCTATGGCTGATTCTTATTGATGTTTGATTGAAAACCACAAGATTCTTTAAAGCAATTATCTTTCAATTAAAAAAACAAAGTGGCAAACAACATGAAGGAAAGGCTTATTCCTCTTGCAAAATGAACCCAGAGTTAACTCATTATTTTCTTAAAGTGTAGACTGGCAGCAGTCTATGGGGTCGCACAGAGTCGGACACGACTGAAGCGACTTAGCAGCAGCAGCAGCAGACTGGCAGCCAATACTGAAAAATTCATGACCACAAACCAGAGATCTAAAACTTAGCTGTATCAGCACTAATAGGCACCTATTTTAAAAAGTTAAAGCATTCTGACTTCAATGTACTGCTCAAAGTCAAAGAAGGAAGGCAAAAGCACTTACTTCCATTATTGCCAACAACAAAGTTGACATTAGAACCAAACTTAAAGGGTCCAAGCATCGAATGACACATGAAGTTTTTGAGCTGAATACTCTCAATTATTCCAACTTCTGCTGCTGTCTATGAATTTTAAAAAATGAGAGAAAACAATCAATCTAATTCAATCACTACAATCATCCAACTGTTTGTTAGCAGGAGAAAGATCAGCAGTGCTACCAATGAAAAAAGTTACAGGAAGTATAATTTTAAAGGTTAATTTCAGTCAATGAGTAAGTGCATACTCAGTCCTAAACTGTATCCAACTCTTTGAGACCCCATGAACTGTAGCCTGCCAGGGTCCTCTGTCCATGCAATAATACGGGAGTAGGTTGCCGTTCCCTTCTCCACCGAATCTTCCTGAGCAAGGGATTGAACCTGCATCTCCTGCATTGGCAGGTGGGTTCTTTACCACTGAGCCACTAGAGAGGCCTTCAATCAATGAGTACATGACATTAATTCATATGATTAACTGCTATTTTTAAAGTCCTTATAGGTTCTAACAAGTTATTTCACAGGGTTCTTTTTTAATATGGACAATACCAACATCTTGAATCAGATCACTTCTTTTTGTTGGAGAGAGGCTATCTTCATTCAGCATTGTGGGATATTTAACAGCATCTCCAGCCACTATCTACCAGATGCCAGCAGCACTCTCTCCTCCAACCCCAACCAAACATTATATTCAGACATTGCTAAATGTACCCACTGCAGAGAGAGCATAGAATTATAATTTCCATATTGAGAATGTCATAAATAAATTAGAGACAGTTCATATATGTTTTAACCAAGAGTTCAACACACAGTGGTCACACTTTGTAGTTAAAATATGAAAATAAATCAACTATATTTTACCAAATCTTTTGAAGAACGTTTAATGTCTCCAACTTTTAAGTTATTCATTATAAAAATCTCTGGCTCTCCATCGCTAAACAGCAGCTTATTAAAAAGCAGGGAACATTTACATCCTTATATGAGTGGCTTCCCAGGTGGCTCAGGTAAAGAACCTGTCTCCCAAGGCAGGAGACACGAGTCGATCCCTGGGTTGGGAAGATCTCCTGGAGAAGGAAATGGGAACCCGCTCCAGTGTTCTTGCCTGAGAAATCCCATGGACAGAGAAGTCTGGCAGGCTACAGGCCATGAGGTCACAAAAGAGTCAGACATAACGTAGCAACAAAAACAAGCAGAATTCTGTAGCAATCATGGTTGAAGACTTTTTAAAAGTCTTCAGTTTATTTTGATCTAATTGAAGACTTAGAAGTAGTTATAAAAAATAATACAGAAAAATCATGTAACTCCTTTACCCAGGGTCTGCCAAAGGTAAAACCTTGAAAACTATGGTACAATAGCACACCAGGGTGCTCATTTTGATAGTGACGCACAAAATAGTCCCGTCACAAGTAACTGTCACATTGTCCTCCTAGAGCCCCATCCTCATTCCTCCCCACCCACTCCTCCTTTACCCTGGCCCACTGGTCTGCTCTCCATTTCTGAGACACTGTTATTTCAAGAATGTTATATACATGGAATCAGACAGAATGTAACCTCTCGAGAAGCCTTTTTCCTTCACTCAGCTTAACTGTCTTTTGTTGTCTGTGTGCAGAGTTCCCTGCTTTCTACTGCTCAATAGTATCTCAGGGTAGAGACGTTCTATAGCAGGTTTAACTACTCACTCACTGTATGACATCTGGATTGTCAGTTTTTGAGCATTACAAACAAAGCCGCTATGAACACTCATGTACGGATTTTTGTGGGAAGATAAATCATCTTTTCTCTGTGATGCTGTGCTATGCTTAGTCACTCCGTTGTGTCTCTTTGCGAAGCCATGCACTGTAGCCCGCCAGGCTCCTCTGTCCCTGGGAATTCTCCAGGCAAGAATATTGGAGTGGGTTGCCATGCCCTCCTCCAGGGGATCTTCACAACTTAGGGATCGAACCCAGGGCTTTCACATTGCAGACAGATTCTTTACTGTCTGAGTCACTGGGGAAGCCCAAGAATACTGGAGTGGGTAACCCATGCCTTCTTCAGGGGATCTTCCCGACCCAGGAATTGAACCAGGGTCTCCTGCACTGCAGGCAGATTCTTCACCAGTTGAGCTACCAGGGAAGACCCTTTCTCTGTGACAGATACTGGGTTATATGATATAGATGGCTGCATGCTAAATTTCTTACAGAAACTGCCAAACTATTTTCCAGAGTGACTGTACCATCTTACATTCCCACCAATACATGAACGATCCACTTTCTTTGTATCTTTGCCAGCATATGGTATTGTCTTTTAAGAGAAAAAAAAATAGCAGACATTCTGATGGGTGTGCAGTGGTATTTCACCATGGTCTTAATTTGCATTTCCCTCATGACAGAGCTTCCCTGGTGGCTCAGGGGTTAAAGCATCTGCCTGCAATGCGGGAGACCTGGGTTCAATCCCTGGGTCAGGAAGATCCCCTGGAGAAGGAAATGGCAACCCACTCCAGTATTTTTGCCTGGAGAATCCCATGGACAAAGGAGCCTGGTGGGCTACAGTCCACGGGGTCGCAAAGAGTTGGACACAGCTGAGCGACTTCACTTTCATGACAGGTTATTCTGAACATCATGTCATATGTGTATCTGCCGTTTGTACATCCTGTCAGTGAAATGTCTCTTTATGTCTTCTGTGCATTTTCAAATTGGATTCTTTGCTATTAATTGTTGAATTTTGAGAATCCTTTATACAAACAAGATATTTGTACTTTGTTGGATATGTGATTGGCAAATATTCTGCTAACTTGACTTTCCACGCTCGTAAAAAGGTCTTTGCCGAAGAAAAGTTTTTAATTTTGACGAGGTCTAATTTATCAGTTTTTCATTTTATGGTTTGTATGTTTGTGTCAAGTCTAAGAATTCTCTGCTGAATGCTAATTTGAACATGAAACCTAAACATTTGGTACAATTCTTCAAACCAACTGAAACTGAAGAGACCTTTTTAGGAGTTTTTAAAGGATGAATTAAATTTCCTTGATAGTTATAGGAACTGGTCCACTCTAAACTGCTGATCTATGTGTGCAGAGTTGTTAACAATATTCCCTTACCGTCCTTTCTTTTAAAATTTACTTTTGGGTATACTGGGTCTTCACTGCTATACCAGGCTTTTATGTAGTTGCAGTGAGCGGGGGGGTTGGGGGGGTGCCTACTCTCTAGTTCTGGTGTGAGGGCTTCTCTCTGAGATGGCTTCTCGTGGAGCACGGGCTCTACAGAAAGCGCAGGTTTCAGTAACTGGCACACAAGCTGAGCCGCCCCACTACAAGAGGATCCAACTCATGTCCTCAGCACTGGCAGGCAGATTCTTAACCACTGGACTACCAGGGAAGTCTCCTAATTATCCTTTTGCTGTTTGCAGAGTCTATGGTCAAATCCACTGTTTCATTCCTGATACTGGTAGTTTGTGTTTTCTCTCATTTTTCCCTTTCGTCAATCTTAGTAGAGGTTTGTAAGTTTTACTGACCATTCCAAAGAAATCCACCTCTTTGTTTTATTGTTTTCTTTACTAATTTTTTCTAAAAATTAACATGAACTTCAAAATTAGGTGATTTTTACCTCACTTTTAAAAATTCATGTTATTTTTCCTCTGCAGCTAGCGACCCAGCTTTGGATACTGAATTAAGAATACGATATATAAAACAGACAGGAGAAACAGGAAAATCAAAAGTTATTAATTTTATAATTTTGTACTCACCAAAGTAGAGGTACCATTAGTGAAAGAAACTGTACATTCATCTTCGTCACATTCATCTTTATCAAAATCATCCAATTCTTCTTGTCTTGGTCTTTTGGCATTTTCAGGAGAGAAAAAATTTTCTTCCTTTCTTTTAGCCATCAGGTCTAAACAAATATTACAGTCACAATGAAGAAAATCATGTAAAGCACCTATATAACTGTTCCATATATATATTTAAAAAACTTAACAAAATCAGACAAAGCTTAAGTTTTAGTACTATATCCACTCGTTTTCACTTTAAGAAAAAGCAAAATTATCATCTGTGTGGAGGGAGGGGGCCATGAGCCAAACACTGTGAGTGGTCACGAGAAGGTGGAAAGAATACACAGAAGAACTGTAAGAAAAGATCTTCATGACCCAGATAATCACAATGGTGTGATCACTCACCTAGAGCCAGACATCCGGGAATGCATCAAGTGGGCCTTAGGAAACATCACTACGAATAAAGCTAGTGGAGGTGATGGAATTCCAGTTGAGCTCTTTCAAATCCTAAAAGATGATGCTGTGAAAGTGCTTCACTCAATATGCTAGCAAGTTTGGAAATCTCAGCAGTGGCCACAGGACTGGAAAAGGTCAGTTTAATTCCAATCCCAAAGAATGCTCAAACTACCAGACGGCTGTACTCATCTCACACGCTAGTAAAGTAATGTTCAAAATTCTCCAAGCCAGGATTCGGCAATATGTGAACCGTGACCTTCCAGATGTTCAAGCTGGTTTTAGAAAAGGCAGAGAAACCAGAGATCAAATTGCCAACATCCTCTGGATTATCGAAAAAGTAAGAGTTCCAGAAAAATGTCCACTTCTGCTTTATTGACTATGCCAAAGCCTTTGATTGTGTGGATCTCAACAAACTGTGGGAAATTTTTAAAGAGATGGGAATACCAGACCATCTGATCTGTCTCCTGAGAAATCTGTATGCAGGTCAGGAAGCAACGGTTAGAACTGGACATGGAACAACATGTCAAGGCTGTATATTGTCACTGTGCTTATTTACCTTATATGCAGAGTACATCATGAAAAACGCTGGGCTAGATGAAGCACAAGCGGGAATCAAGACTGCCAGGAGAAACAGCAATAACCTCAGATATGCAGGTGACATCACCCTTATGGAAGAAAGCGAAGAAGAACTAAAGAGCCTCTTGATGAAAGTGAAAGAGGAGAGTGAAAATGTTGGCAAGAAGAAACTTAAAACTCAACATTCAGAAAACTAAGATCATGGCATCTGGTCCCATCACTTCATGGCAAACAGATAGGCAAGCAATGGAAACAGTGGAAGACTTATTTTTTTGCGGGGGGTGCTCCAAAATCACTGCAGATGGTGACTGCAGCCATGAAATTAAAAGATGCTTACTCTTTGGAAGGAAAGTTACAACCAACCTAGATAGCATATTTAAGAGCAGAGACATTTCTTTGTCAACAAAGGTCTGTCCAGTCAAGGCTCTGGTTTTTCCAGTTGTCATGTATGGATGTGAGAGTTGGACTATAAAGAAAACTGAAGTGAAGTCGCTGAGTCGTGTCCAACTCTTTGCGACCCCATAAACTGTAGCGTACCAGGCTCCTCTGTCCATGGGATATTCCAGGCAACAGTACTGGAGTAGATTGCTATTTCCTTCTCCAGGAGATCTTCCCAACCCAGGGCTTGAACCCAGGTCTCCTGCATTGTAGACAGACGCTTTACCATCTGAGCCACTTTCTAGGGGAGTCCTAGAAAGAAAGCTGAGCACCGAAGAATCGATGCTTTTGAACTGTGGTGTTGAAAAAGAGTCTTGAGAGTCCTGTGGAGTGCAAGAAGATCCAGTCCATCCTAAAGGAAATCAGTCCTGAATATTCATTGGAAGGACTGATGCTGAAGCTGAAATTCCAACACTTTGGGTGCCTGATGTGAAGAGCTGACTCATTGGAAAAGACCCTGATGCTGGGAAAGACTGAAGGCGGGAGAAGGGAGACAACAGAGGATGAGACGGCTGGACGGCATCACTGACTCAATGGACACGAGTCTGAGTAAACTCCAGGAGTTGGTGATGGACAGGGAGGCCTGGTGTGCTGCAGTCCATGGGGTCGCAAAGAGTCAGACAAGACTGAGCGACTGAACTGAGTAGTGTCACTTCACTGTTCTCTAAGAAATAACCCAGGCTAATGATCTAATTTTTTTGTTTTTACCAATATTCCTTAAAATTTGTCTCTAGAAAATTAACATCATCAAGCTTTTCTAAATATAAATGCCACACCTTAAGTCCAAATTGATGGTCTTTCGTTGAAATGAAATGGTATGATTACTTGAACTGTTGCTTCCATTTTTCTCTTAAAAATTCTCTTAGAGCCCTAAGGTGATAGGTACATAATAACTGTTTGCTGAGTAATGAGAAACATCCACAGCACAGGTAACAAAAAATTTCTAAGATACAGGAATATGAAAAAATAGCTCTACTTTCAATCTGTTTGCTGCTGCTGCTGCTCCTAAGTTGCTTCGGTCGTGTCCGACTCTGTGCGACCCCATAGCCGGCCTCTTACCAGGCTCCTCTGTCCCTGGGATTCTCCAGGCAAGAACTCTGGAGTGGGTTGCCATTTCCTTTTTCAATGCATGAAAGTGAAAAGTGAAAGTGAAATCACTGGAGTCGTGTCCGACTCTTAGCCACCTCATGGACTGCAGCCTACCATGCTCCTCCATCCATGGGATTTTCCAAGCAAGAGTACTGGAGTAGGGTTCAATCCATTTAGGTGCCCCCCAGAACTATATCACAGAAGGTTTGTGAGAGGTATCTGGACAGCAGGGGATTAAACAAGATTTTCCCTCTCATTAATTCGGACTGAAAGATTCAACTCAGACCTCAGTAGAAAAAGGTCATTCACCTTGATGATGTATGGATGGCAAGGAAGCCAGTCAGACATGTAGGTGTGTGCTGGGAGGTCAGTGGAGTATGTTACAAAGACAGCAAGAAATAGATCAAAGTGGGAGAATAAGGACTTTAAAGCACAAATGAGAGAGAGGAGGAGGGCAGGGGAGAGATACATACAGTGCTTAATTTTTATCCACTGCCCTCCAAACTTATACTGACAGAGCAATTTTGCAGAAATATCAAATATCTATACATATCTTGTTGGAACTGTTATGGGGAACTATCTTTGACAATTTTATTATGACAATGCATGCTTCATTAAGTGAACTGAGCAGTTTCTCTATCTTTTAATGCTCTGCTATCACCACTATGGCATGACACTGAAAGGGTTTTTGAAAGTAAAAAGAACTAACCTTAAAGCTATTAGATAATGGAGACTATTTTAATTTTATGAAATAATTTCAATTTCTTTTTTGTATACTGGTTATTACAGGTTGACTATAGATTCCTAGAACAAGTCTGCTGTAATTTTATTTTCCAGAACACTGATAATTCAAAGCTTCAAATCTATTACACAAAAATTACCTTGTTTTGGACAATCCTCAACTGTGGTCCTGATTCCTTTCACGTCAATTCTATTTAATTAATCTTTTTTCTCCCCAAAGTAGCTATTTACGTTGATCAAATCTAGTTTTTCTTTAACAAAAATATTTTAATACTTACTCATATACTTTTGACAATCAAATATAAGAGATATGCAGTGGAGCTGGAGTTCAGAATTCTTTAACCCAAAGTGCAAGTTGAAAAAAGCAATCAGAGACTTCCATTTCTAGAAAGGTGGAACAGATATATTTTCCCTATTCCTCTTGCTTAGTAAAACATTCTTGAAAATTATATACTATAAGACAAGCATAACACAACTCTGAAAAAGGAGGTAGATTGGTAGTAACCTCACAATCCAAGGAAAGATGTCACAGTGGTTCACTGAGTTTTGTTTTCCCTCAACTACTGCGGACTTGGAGAAGCCAGCGACAGGGGAAACACCAAGAGGTGCAGGGGGAAACAAAAGGCTTAACGAAAGCCTGTTCTCTCCAGAAAAAGGCCAGGAAAAGGAAGTCTAACAAGAAGACTCAGACAATAGTCACTCTGGTCAAATACCATTAAAAGAACTGTTGTCCCTTCCTCACCACCCCCTGCCTCAGGAAAGGTCAAGTGGGTAGTGTGGACCTCCTTTTGGTGATGCTAAAAGGAGGCATCTCAACATCCCATCTGGGCCAGAGTCAGACAAGGCTGTGCAGGCCGAGTAGGGAGGCATGATCGGGGCATCAGATGAAGAACCTAAAGGTCTACCCATAAGAGGGTGTAACAGGATGCTATATTTACTCCCATTCCCCACTGGATGTGTCGAGAAAGCCTTTTACCAGTGCCTAGAGAAGCGAGGAGCACACCCCACCCCAACAGCCACCTCAAGCCATGGAAAGAGCTTTGGTCAAGTTCCAGATGTGAGTCTCTGTGTCCATGGCCTAAGAAAACCAGAGGGCAGCAGTTCTCAAAGGTTGCAGTGTCTTAAAAAGCACCAAGGACCTCAGAGAGCTTTTTGTTTCTATCAATATTGACCATATTATAAATTAAAACTGAAAAAAATTTAAAACAACCCACAAGTACACATTGTATCAGCCATCAGAGCAATGCCATCATCACACACGTCTATAACCTCTAGAAAACTCCACTGTGTAGTCACAAGTGAATGAAAGTAAAAAGGGAAATAACATCTTATGATTATTATGAGAACAACTTTGGTCTTGTTTGTAGCCCCTCTGAAACAGTCTCATGGAACCCTGGCCTACATTCGGCAAACTGCTACTGCAGGGAATACTGTAAGCATGCCCACGACATACTGCCATAAATGACAGGGCACAGCCACCAGTAATAAAGTTAGGGCAGCAGAGAAGCCAGCCACAGAATGAGTGGCAGACTTGATATTCAAAGTGTGGTCCAAGGACCAGCAAGCAGCATCTACATCTCCTAGGAACAGGCTAGATATCCAGAATCTCAGACTTCAATTTAAAACAAGTGAATCTGAATCTTCATTTTAACAAGGTCTCGGGTGACTCACAAGTACAAGTCTGAGAAGAATGGTTGTAAACAACATTAAAAATTTAGGACTTTATCCTGTCCTGAATGCAACAAGGAACCTAATGTATCATGATAAATCAAATACCATTTAAAGGGAATATTAGTTAACACCAAAGGACATTTAACCTAAACAAATGCCTTTTGAGAAAGTACTAACATTATAGTCACAATTACATAATACTCACCATCTTTCTGACAAGTAACTTAGTGTTTATTTTGAATCTCTTATACAAGTCAGAACTTGAAACTCAAACATAATTTTCAAATTATTTAATAGCAAGAATATACATTAATTTCAGCTGACTTAAATTCCCTAGAACACTACCAGACTATTATTTTCCCAACACTGCCTTTCCTCACACCCATACCTGTTTCTTACTCAATTACAGTCATTTATTTATCACAGAAGAGTAAAGAAGCAGCATTGCTTCTTCATTTTCCCAATATTAAATGTCCTTTTAGACAGTTTTCATTAATGCTAAATACATGATCTTGCAGTTAGCTGACACTCAGACATCAGCTGATTGATCTTAGTATTTTACCACTAGAAAACAGTCGTTTTTCAAGTAAAATCAGGGGGAGAAGGGGAATGACGGTACATGTGATTTGCTTCTCATAATCAACGTGAGATCCTATACAAGACAGAATACAGTGCGCTACATGACGACAACGTTTTTTTATTTGTTGTACTTAGCCTGGGATTTGCCATTTGCTGTTAGGTTGCCATGGCAACATGCATCTAACAGACACTGAAGGATCCAACCTTTAAAAACAGGAATCATTCTATAATTTAATGATAATGGACTTTTAAAAATACACGTGAATGCCCTGAGATTTAAATACAGGTTACAACAGTAGAACAGTAGTATGTTTTAGCATATTAGCTAAAAAGATAATATAAACAGATGTAAAGAAAAATACTTTTAATATCCTGTAAAACATAAAAATAGGGAGGGAAAAAAAGCTCCTCTGGGATTTTCAATACATTCATAAAGCTCTTCATGGTATTCAATATTTATTTACAATTAAAAATTCAAAATTAAGGATCATATTACTTCTCCCTTGCAGAAAGCAAGCTCCATCAAAGCAGGAATAGTAACAAATATGATTACCAAGAAAAAATAAGTTCAAGAGGAAAAAAAAATCAATCACCAAAGGTTAATTATAGCAAGCATATACACAGGAAATTTGAAAGACCAAAAACATTTTCACACAGGATTATAAATTTCTAAATTTTCCATTTTAATGTGAGTACCTAGTAATTCATACTTCCCATTAATATCAAAGTAGGGGCTAACAGCAGCGAGAACAGTCATAACAGAATTGGAAATATCAATAGAAAACAGAGGTTTTAAAGAAAGGTAAATTGCTACTGCTTCTGAATCTGCCATGCACTACCTCATTCCCAGTTCCGCTCCTACCACACCACAGACAAACTCATTCTGCATTAAACCACCTCGTTTTTAATGTATTGAAATACAAGCACACTGCTTGGAATATACACATGAGATACAACAGACAATAAATAAGTAAGTGAAAAAATTCATTAGTCCACCCATCAAACAATTACAGGTGAGCAAAACTCAGGTAATAAAATCTGAACACTCAGATTTGTGTTTTAAAAAAATCCCTGTGGCCTCAATATAGAGCACAAATGAAACAGAGTGAGAATAAAGGCAAAACAGACCAGTCTCTAAAGGACAAGCAGTGCTGAACAAAAGCAGTGGCATGCACACCAATGTTCACTGCAGCATTATTACAATAGCCAACATATGGAAGCAATATAAATGTACATCAACACATAAATGGATAAATACACAATACACATATACATCCAACATCCACGGATCATTGAAAAAGTAGAATTCCAGAAAAACATCCACTTTTGCTCCACTGACTATGCTAAATCCTTTGTGTGGATCACAACAAACTGTGGAAAATTCTTAAAAGAGATGGAATACCAGACCACCTTATCGGCCTCCTGAGAAACCTGTATGCAGCTCAAGAAGCAACAGTTAGAACCAGACATGGAACAACGGACAGGAACATCAAGGCTGTATGTTGTTACCCTTGTTATTTAACTTATATTCAGAGTATACCACATGAAATGCCAGACTTGATGAATTACAAGCTGGAATCAAGACTGCTGGGAGAAATACCAACAATCTCAGATATGCAAATGATACCACTCTAATGGCAGAAAGCAAAGAGGAACTAAACAGCCTCTCAATGAGGAAGAAAGAGGACAGTGAAAAAGGTGGCTTAAAACTCAAAGTTCAAAAATGGCATCTGCTCTCATCACTTCATTGCAAATACATGGGGGAAAAGTGGAACCGTGGCAGATTTTATTATCCTGGGATACAAAATCACTGCCGATAGTGACTGTAGCCATGAAATTAAAAGATGATTGCTTGTTGGAAGGAAAGCTATGACAAACCTAGACAGCGTGTTTAAATGCAGAGCCATCACTTTGCTAACAAAGGTCTGTATAGTCAAAGCTATGGTTTTTCCAGTAGTCATGTACAGATGTGAGAGCTGTACCGTAAAGAAGGCTGGGCACTGAAGAACTGATGCTTTCGAACTGTGGTACTAGAGAAGACTCTTGAGAGTCCCTTGGAATGCAAGGAGATCAAATCAGTCAATCCTAAAGGAAATCAGTTCTGAATATTCCACTGGGAGGTCTGATGCTAAAGCTGAAGTTCCAGTATTTTTGGCCACCTGATGCAACGAGCTGACTCACTGGAAAAGATCCTGATGCTGGGAAAGACTGAGGACAGCAGAAGAAGGGGACAACAGAGGATGAGATGATTGGATGGCATCACTGTCTCAACAGACATGAGTTTGAGCAAACTCCAGGAGATGGTGAAGGGCAGGGAAGCCTGCACCCTGGAGTGCTGCAGATCTTAGGACTGCAGAGTGAGACAGGACTTAGTGACTGAACAACAAAACACATACACACAATGGAATATTATACAACTGTTAAAAAGAAATCTTGCCATTTGTAACAACACAAGGTATTGCTGTTTTTGTTTAGTCACTAAGTCATGTTTGAATCTTTTTGACCCCATGGACTGTAGTCCACCAGGCTCCTCTGACCATACAATTTCCCAGCCAAGAATACTGGAGTGGGTAGCCATTTCCATCTCCACAGTATCTCCCCACCCCAGGGATCAGACTCCAATCTCCTGCATTGGCAGGTGGATTCTTTAACAGTGAGCCACCTGGGAAGCCTCAAAGGGTATTATACTATATGAAATAACTCAGACAGAGGGAAGACAAATACTCATATGATCTCACTTATATGTTAAATCTAAAAATCAAAAGAAACAAATAAAATGAAAACAGATTCTGATACAGAGAACAAATGGATAACTGCCAGAAAGGGGGAGAGGGGAAGCAGGGGGAGTGAAATAAGTGAAGGGGATTAAGAGGTACAAACCTTTTAATTCTCAACATCCTTATAAGTGATCCCTTACTTTACAAAAGGGGATAATGAAGCTCATTTAAAAGATACCCAAACTTATGTAGGTATATCTTAGGACAGCCTAGATCCAAACCCAGGTTGTCAAAACCCAAAATCAAACTTCTTTAATGTCCAGGTTCCACCTGGCATGAACTGAGTTTATCCAAGTTTGACTATTTATAGGAAGTAAAACTGTTCATCTTGTTCCTCCTTTGGTAATGTATAAAACTACAAAAGGATTCTAATGTGATATGTCCCTCTAATGTTGGGCTTACTGTATAAAATTTTATCTTGTGTTTAATTTTCAGAAACAATCTTTACTCTTAATAGTAAATGCCATCATCAGCAGACTGAGGTTTGGAAATGATTCATTCATTTTTCTTGAAAACATTGAGTTTGAAGTGCTTCTAGGAAATTGAGATGGATAGGCCAGTAGGCAGCAAAATAACAGAGTTAGATTCTAGTAGAGACTTCCCAGGTGGCTCAGTGGTAAAGAATCCACCTGCCAATGCAACTGACTCACGTTTGATCCCTGGGTTGGGAAGATCCCCTGGAGAAGGAAGTGGCAACCACCCCAGTATTCTTGCCTGGAAAATCCCATGGACAGAGATGCCTGGCGGGTTAGTCCATGAAGTCACGAAAGAGTAGGACAAGCCTCAGCATCGAGACAATAACAAAGATGGAGATTTGGCAGTAGCACTAAGAAAGTCATAGAAACTATTTTGAATTTGTTCACCAGGGAAACTAGTGAGTAAGATGTATCTCATTAACTAGTGCATAAAAATACTTAAGTGTCTACACTTGACTCTCAGTCATCTGGACTTACATATGTATATATAACTGTGATGTTTAATTATGCCTTAAACATAATACCTGCATGTGTGGGCACTCTGTTGTGTGACTCTTTGTGACCCCATGGACGGTGGCCCACCAGGGTCCTTTGCCCACGGAATTTTTCAGGCAAGAATACTGGAGTGGGTTGCCACTTCCTTCTCCAGGGGATCTTCAGGACACAGGAAATGAACCCAAGTCTCGAGTCTCCTGCATTGGCAGGTGGGTTCTTTACCAGCTGAGCCACTAATTCCTGAAAGTAAACCAAGTATGGCTTTGACTAATTTTCCTAACTTAGATCTAAAAATGATCATCAAGATTTAGGCAGGTTTTATACAAAATTCTACATCTAATCAGTAAAATAAAGTCAGTAAAATAAAAACCAGGCTCCTCTGTCCATAGGATTCTCCAGGCAAGAATACTGGAGTGGGTTGCCATTTCCTTCTCTAGGGGATCTTTCTGACCCAAGGGGACCGAACCCAGGTTGCCTGCATTGCAGGCAGATTCTTTACCATCTAACAGCGCTAGGGAAGCCCAATTACAGAATAGAAACTGAAATTTACAGAGGTGGTGCCAACCTGTTCAGGGTCACACAACACTGGTTCTTATACAAAAACAAGTAAAAAGTAATATTCTGCTAATCTCCAAACTTCTTTGTACTTACTGGAATTCAAGGGAAAAAAAAAAAACAAACACGGAAAACTGAAAACACACATTCCTACAGGAAAAAATTACTCTGCATATTTCTCACAGTAAAAGGAGATAAAGTGAATCTAAGTATTTCTAACATGCTCCCTTACCACCCACATACACCCATGGAACTATCTACAAGCCAGTGCATAAGCTAGTGAGTATTTTAAAAGACTACATACACAGCAGCCATCTAAAAGTCTGGACATTTGGACTTTTTCTTCTTTTGAATATATTGCAGAATAGTTTGTATTTAGAACACTCCTTTCAATCTCACGACATATACAGAACAGCAAGCACTCAGGTAAGTTCCGTGTTCAGGGTTTAAACACCAAATAGTTGCTCCCGTAGGAATTAAGCACAGCACCCTCTTATGCCCCAAAGTGTCCTGCAGCACTTCCTCCACCCTTGAGCTCTGTGTTCTGGAATTCCCAGTACTGATTCTTCTCCAATTCATCTCCACAAGAAAATACGGGGGAAAGACATGCCGTCATAAAGCTTTCAAACGTCACAATTTAAATTTTTCTAGGTAACAGTTTTGCGTTCTCCTGAAACTGGCTTTTAGCAACAAAGCCACCTTCAAGGATATTTCCACATATCTCTTAAACGTAGTTAAGTTGTTACCTGTAAGGGGTCATCAGAGGGGGTTATAAGAACCCAATCCCCGAGCCCACGCTCATTCCCCTGACCCTTCTCCCCCTCAAACCACTCATCAAAGCCTAACGGGGGCCGTTGGGGCCGGGCGCCGGGACCCTCAGGCTAGCCGGAGACGGGATTTTTCAAGCACCGCCGCCAGAGCCGTCCGAGGGAGGGGCCCGGCGGACACCGGCAAGTTTCCTGAGGCTGAAGGGGACCCGCGCCGCCGGCGGAGAGGGCGCGGAGATCACCGCCGGCCGTTGACCCGCGCGCCCTGGGCACCGCCGCGGCTCCAAAGACCCGGCCGCCACCGGGTGGGCTGAGGGAGGGCGCCGGCCAAGGGAGGATCCGAAGCAAGAGAGGGCGACGGAGCTTAGCCTACCTCGAACAAGTCGAAGTCTCCCCCAAGGAACCCCCGATCGGCGGGACTGTCGCCGCAGCACAGGACGCTAAAGCCACGCTAGTGGACTCTCGCAGTCGGCCCAGCAACCGTTGGTCCCCGAGACACCGCGCGCCCACCGCGGGAGAAGACAGGAGCCCCGCCGCCCCCGGCCCCCACCTCGGGACGCTCCGCGCCTGCGCCCCGCCCCCTCCGCCCGCGGGACTCCGCCCGCGCGTGCGCGCTGCGGAGTTTTCGCGCCAGTGGAGTCTAAGAGGCGGGGCCGGAAATACCCCTGGGCGGGCAGTGGGGATGCTGGGAGGAGCGCCGGGGCTCTGCGACTGTGGGATGCGCGAAGGGGTTGGGGTGGCTGAGTTGCCTAACTGAAAGCGGGAAGAAAAAAAAAATCACCCTGGAACCCTGACGGCGGCTACAGTTCCGCGCATGCGTACAGCGACTGGCTGGGCGCCGCCGCGGCGTGTACGGCCGCGGGCGCGGAAAAGCGGAAGTTACTTCCCGGAAGAGGCGGAGCCGCGTGGCTGAGGCGCCGGATTCAAGTGTTTCCCGGGGAGGTTTCCGGGTCTGAGTGCTTAGCCTCCGAACTCTAGGCTTTGCTTGGGGAGGGAAACAGGAAGTTTTCGGATTTTGTGGGGTTTTTTTTGTTTGTTTGTTTGTTTTTAGTAGAGGAACATTTAGAAACTTGGAGGCAGCAGTAGTTAGAATTCAGACCAAACTGGTAAATGACAGAAGGGCGTCTTTCCAAAAACCAAGGAAGCAGGGTTGTCTGGGTAAGTCCCGCGCGGATCTTTGGAGAGACGGCCCCGCCCAGGCCCCTCTACCCGCTCCTTTGCAGTCTAGGGGCGGTTGCAAGCTGGTTGGAGGCAAGCTCTATGTTCTCGTCCCTATCTCGCCCTCCCCTCTTCCCAGGACACCCCTCCCGCGGTTCTCTCTGGGTCCAGTAGGACCGCGGCCCGAACTCCCGGCCGAGCCCCCGGCTCTCCGAGCCCGGGGCCTCCCCACCCCGCGGCTCGCCCCCGCAGGGGAGATATCCGCTGCCGCTGAGCGCAGAGCTGAGGCCCTGGGTCCCAGATGGTCTCGCCAGGGCCCCGTGGGGCAAAGTCCCACGCCAGATGCTAGGCCATCCTAGGCGAGCCTTTCTCGATCACCCTGTGGGCACACTTGGGTGTTCCTCCTTTTCGGTGTTAACTCTGTGTTTGAAAATAACTTCCCTCGTAGCAACTACCTTAAGGCTTTGTGGTTAGTCTTTCCGCCCCCACCCCTACCAGCTCGTGCCTGGTTTACACTGTAAACCCTCTCAGTAAACGTCAGAATTAAAGAAAGTGTGAATTCCTTGGCTTAGCTTTCAGTGCTTTGCTTCCTACTTCTGTCTTTACACAACTCTTCGCGTGACATGCTAATCTAGCTATGTAATCCACTTTCTGTACTCCAACACTTCCTTTCTAGATGGAGAAAAGATATTTACCTCTAACCCAGAACACCCCCGAAGAAACTGATGTCAAACTTAACGTCTCCAATAAAAAAGATTCCTACCGCTTTACTTCTAAAGATAATCAAATATATGCTCCTATCCTAGCCCTTGCCATGACACACATACGACATAGTCAAAATAGATGAAAACTCTACAGCCTCTGGCCGAAGTGGTCTTTGTTGATAAGAGATGGGAAACACGGTTGGGAGGTCTGTGATAAGCTGTCACTTCCTTTAGGAAGCCTTCCTTGATGCCCTACACTAGGTAAGCTGCCTTCTTCAGATCTATATACTCCTCTTCCTCTATCTAGCCTTACTTATGTGCCTGTACTTGTCTCATTGTTGAAATTCCCTTTTATCTCTAAGCTCACCTAACCACAGTCCTTAAATGCAGGGCTTGATCTTTTCACTACTGTATCTCCAGCAGCAAGATGAGTTCTGGTAAATTATAAGCATTTAATAAGTGTTTACTATTAGCACGTTAAGCCTGGGTTATATTATACCTCAAAGTTTAGGCTAAATTCAGATGAAAATAAAACAAACAATAAACATAGCATTAATTAGTGAAATTATGTGGTATATCCTATACACTATAATCCTGTACTGAAATAAATTTTATACAGTTTACCAAACTTTGTATGAAAATACAGTTTTCTACATGAGAATTGGGAAATTAAAAGTATTTTCTTCTTTATCATTAAAAAGATTTCTAATGTTAATGCCTGAAATAAAACTGGAAAACTGTTAGTTTAATAAAATATATTTTTGCATAAATAAAACCATTGACCTCTTTTTGTGTTCTTTAAATTTGATTCATTAGTGGAATTAGCAAGGTTCTGTGCTTTTCTCACCTCATTCAGTTTTATAATTAACCAATAAAAGCTTATTAGCTTTTAAGGAAGTTTTAGGAGCATAAACTGATTTATGGGCACCATATGGTTACATCAAAGGATTTGGTTTTGTTTTACTCTGAAGGGGATTCTTAAGCTCTTTCTTTAAACTAGAAATCCATGTTTTTTCTACCAAGTGATAATAATCTGAAATAGAGTTTAAATACCAGGCTATCAAAATTGATGATGAGATTCAAAGAATGTCAGAATCTTGTAATTCATCTGTTTTAACACCTCTCATTTTGTAGATGGGTTAAATGTCTTCCCAAGGTTACACATGTAGTTAATGTATCCAAGATCAAAATTCTAGGTTTTCTATCCCAAGTCCAATGTTTTTTCACTAAAGGAAATAAAATGAAACCACTAGTAAGGCTATAAAATTATTTGCTATACGTTTCTCTGACTTTCTTATTCACATTTCTTACATCATATTAATTCTAAAGAATTAAGAGTATTTTGTGTGTGTGTGTGTGAAAGTGTGAAGTCACTCAGTCGTGTCTTGACTCTTTGCGACCCCATGGTCTGTAGCCTACCAGGCTCCTCCGTCCATGAGATTTTCCAGGCAAGAATACTGGAGTGGGTTGCCATTTCCTTCTCCAAAGTATTTTAGGAAATTCTTTTTATATAAATAATATACATTGATTGCATGAGCAGATTGATGTCAGTGAAGTCATTATGTTATAAAATATGAGTAGAGACTCATCAAATCCTACACCACAAAAAATTTCAAATTGCACCCGATTGAAATAAAAACGGAACATAAAATTATACAGTTTAGAGTGAGTTTGCTATGTGCTATGTGCAGTGTTTTTAAATTTTACTTAATGCTGAGCTATTTTCAAGTAACCTTTTCAGGTTGATCATGACCTCATTCAAGGACCATCAGTTCTATTTAAATCTAGTTGTACCTGGATATCTTAAAAATTGTTACATTCCGTCCCTTTTGGCACTTTATATGCTTTACAGTTTTACCATTGCTACTTAATATCACTTCAGAGGCAGAGCTGGTGCCAAGAAAGGAACAAAGAATGAAATGGCTTCTGTGTGTAGCTTCTAATGATTATGTAGGAGTAGAAGGTAAGGCAATGGCACCCCCACTCCAGTACTCTTGCCTGGAAAATCCCATGGATGGAGGAGCCTGTTTAGGCTGCAGTCCATTGGGTCGCTAAGAGTCTGACATGACTGAAGCGACTTCACTTTCACTTTTCACTTTCCTGCATTGGAGAAGGAAATGGCAACTCACTCCAGTGTTCTTGCCTGGAGAATCCCAGGGGCAGGGCAGCCTGGTGGGCTGCCATCTATGGGGTCGCACAGAGATGGCAGCCCACCAGGCTGTCCCTAGGATTCTCAAGGCAAGAACACTGGAGTGGGTTGCATTTCCTTCTCCAATGCAGGAAAGTGAAAAGTGAAAGTGAAGTTGCTCAGCAGCAGGAGGCAATAAAAAGTGGAAGCAGGGAGGCCAGATAGGAGACTGCAGAAAGAACTAAGGGAGTTTTCTTCAGAAATTGGGATTTAGGGTGTGTTTTAGAGACAAGGGACTTGCTGAGCAAGTTGCTGTTAGTAAAGAGAACAATCAAGAATGACTGCTAGGTTTTTGGCCTAAGCAACTGAGTATTTGGGATGACTAGGGTAGACAGTTTTGAGGAGAGATGGTGGAATCAAGAATTAGATGACTATTGTCAGTTCAGTTCAGTCGCTCAGTCATGTCCGCCTCTTTGTGACGCCACGGACTACAGCACGCCAGGCTTCCCTGTTCATCACCAACTACCAGAGCCTGCCCAGACTCATGTCCATGTTGTGTGTCCATGTAAAGATAAAGTAGGAGATTAGATTTTCATTATCAATAACTTGGAGAAGGTAATTCCCTGACAGTCCAGTGGTTAGGACTGTGGGCTTCTATTGCAAGGGGCTTGTGTTGGGGAACTAAGATCCCTGTGCAGCCTAACCAAAGAAGGAATACAGTTTACATTTCAGTCCTATACATAAATGTGTGTTTGCATGTAACATGACAAGCAGCACTGCTCTATGTGACACCCAACACCCTTCATTCGTTACTGTCTGTGTTAGAGCCGTGGTTGGAAGGAGTGAGCTTTAGATCTGGAAGGGCTGAGGAAAAGATCCACCTTGCCTGAGACCAGGTGACTTGTTCTTAGGTGTTCTGCAATAAATCAGAAGGTATGACTCTCATCCCTAAAAAAGCCATACTGAAGTCATGTTTAATACTCATGCACTCATAAAGTTATAGAACATTGCTTTTTATTGACCACATATTTAATTGAAATATGACTACATCCATATTTCGTTACTTAATATTTAGGCAAGACAACCTTGATTCTGCATCTGCTGCAATGTCACCCACATTCGATCTGTGGGCCTTCTTATGAAATAGATAGTACAAGCACTGGAACCACCATTAGCTAATGCTTTCTTCTCTATTTAAATCTATAATACTCCTAAAGTGACATGAGCAAATGTTTGTGCAGCTCTTCATAAAAATGAGTGCACAAAATACTATTTGTGGTAACACTGGCCACATGTAAAATTAAGATTCAGAAAAGCTCAGAGAAGGACAACCGTGCTTCCAGCATTTATTTTCTTTGCAGTCATGTGCAACTTGAGAGTATTTACTTTTACTATGGACTCTGTTAAAGGAGCAGACAATACGGTTACATTTTATTTAGAATTGTTTTACATTATGATGATAGTTTTTTGTCTAAATATGTTTTTGTATCCTTGTGTTTTTAGAAGGAAATAAGGTCATTACTAAGAGGATACCTGTTATATATCTGTCTAGTCCAAGCTATGGTTTTCCAGTAGTCATGTATGGGTGTGAGAGTTGGACCATAAAGAAAGCTAATTGTGCTGAAGAATTGATGCTTTTGAACTGTGGCATTCGAGAAGACTCCTGAGAGTCCCTTGGATTGCAAAGAGATCCAACCAGTGAATCCTAAAGGAAATCGGTCCTGAATATTCATTAGAAGGACTGAGGCTGAAGCTGAAGCTCCTATTACTTTGGCCACCTGATGCAAAGAACTGACTCGCTGGAAAAGACCCTGATGATGCTGGGAAAGATTGAAAGAAGGAGGAGAAGGGGATGACAGAGGATGAGATGGTTGGATGGCATCACCAACTCAATGGACATGAGTTTGAGTGAGCTCTGGGAGTTGGTGATGGACAGGGAAGCTGGGTGTGCTGCATTCCATGGGGTCACAAAGAGTTGAACATGACTGAGCGATTTAACTGAACTGATCTGTTATATAGTCAGACTGAATCTTCAAATGCTACATAATAGTTTTTATCAAATAATAAAGGAAAAGAAAAACAGCTATCAGTTCAGTTCAGTCACAGTCGTGTCCGACTTTTTGGGACCCCATGAATCGCAGCACACCAGGCCTTCCTGTCCATCACCAACTCCTGGAGTTCACTCAGACTCAACGTCCATCGAGTCAGTGATGCCATCCAGCCATCTCATCCTCTGTCGTCCCCTTCTCATCCTGCCCCCAACCCCTCCCAGCATCAGGCTCTTTGCGTGAGGTGGCCAAAGTACTGGAGTTTCAGCTTCAGCAGCATTCCTTCCAAAGAAATCCCAGGGCTGATCTCCCTCAGAATGGACTGGCTGGATCTCCTTGCAGTCCGAGGGACTCTCAAGAGTCTTCTCCAACACCACAGTTCAAAACAGCTATAGATGTTTAATAAAGGAAAACTTGCATATAGAAAATACCAAAGCAGGTGACAATAGCAGAGCTTAAGCTAATTTTTTTTTTAATAACATGTACATAGAAAACAGTTTAACATTAGTATTTTTTTGAATAGTGAAACTGTGCTCCTGTACTCAGTCACTTTAGTCATGTCCAGCTCTTTGCAACCCCGTGGACTGCAGCCCTCCCTACAAGCTCCTCTGTCCATGGGAATTCCCAGGCAAAAATACTGGAGTGGTTGCTATGCCCTCCTCCAAGGGTTTGTCTTGACCCAGGAATCAAACCTGCTTCTCTTGCATTGCAGACAGATTCTTTACTGCTAAGGCACCAGGAAAGCCCAAATGGGACTATAGATCATTTAAAAATATTTTTCTTTAAAAAGATGTTTTATTTTCCCACAGTGAACATGTGTGACATTGTAACTTAAAAGCCAATGATCTTTTTTTTAAAAATAATTACTTATTCTTCAATTCATTTTCTATCTCCCCTCCACTTATCCATCAGAGTTTTCCTTCATTAATCCTGTTTTTGTCTTGTGTTCATGTGTTTGCATTCTTCCTGGTTTTTGTCTCTTTGTTTTTTCCTGATTATGATAGAGAACTAGTCCTATTCTCTTTTTAGGTATGTAGATCAAGGAGTGAATTCTCAACAAGACAAATACACATTGCCAGTTCCTTCGATTTTTCTCTGCATTTGTTAGCTCTTATTATTCACTGGAGCAAAGCCAGTTACCACCCTTTGGGATAGGGTAATTTTTCCTTTTATTTTCCAGATTTCATTCAGTATTAATGTGACCATATGAAAAATTTTATTGTCAGCCACACTGCTACAGGCAGCGTGGAAAAGAAGAAAGAATGAAGAGGGACAATCATTGACATTTGGCGACTTTAAAATTTTAAAGTAACTTTATTTTTCAGTAATAGAAACATATTGGGTGACATGAGTGGATTTTAAGGACAAATTCAGCATGCTATATTCTGCTAATAAGTTTTTAGCTGCTGCATCAGTATTTTTGTAGCCACTAAGGGTATTACCACCATTTTTAATGTTTCAGGTATTCTTGATTCATCCTGAAGAGCTGACTAGCAAAAGAAAATGAGAATACTATTTATGAATCACCCCCAACTAGCTCAAAATATACTGTCTAAATTTTTGTTCTGAGCTTCTATGTCTTTTAACAATCTTTTGAAAAGTTTTTTATCAAATAACAGATAACCACCAGGATGGGAGTAAATGAATTGTGGCAAATTTTGGAGCCTGTTAAACAACACGTCCACTTGCACAGTCTCAGTGGGAAAACCATTGCGGTTGATCTGAGCCTCTGGGTGTGTGAAGCACAGACAGTCAAAAAAAATGATTGGGACAGTCATGAAGCCCCACCTCAGGTAAAGTAAACATTCTCAGAATATAGGTATGTGGACGTCTTGGTTTTGTTTCCACTTCATTTGTTTTGTTGTTGCCATTTTGCATTTTGAGATTTTAAAATGTATTAACATGCCCCCCATCTGCCATCTCCATATTGTGTGTGTGCGTGCTCAGTCAGTCAGTTGTGTCCAACTCTTTGCAACCCTGTGGACTATAGCCCGTCAGGCTCCTCTGTCCATGGGATTTTCCTGGCAAGAATACTGCAGTAGATGGCCATTTCCTCCTTCATGAGATCTTCCTGACCCAGGGATTGAACACAGGTCTCCTTCATTAACAGGCAGATTCTTTGTCACTGAGCCACCTCATACTGGTGACTCACAAATCTGTACCTCATACCCTTGAAGCTTCAGACTCATAGACCTGACTGCCTATTTAACATATCCCCTAGGATGTTTCAGTGACTAAAAGGCAGGAATTTGGGAGCCATTCTTCCCCTGCTTTACCTCTCCCCGTATCCAATCCATCTGAAGTCTTGCCAGTTCCCCTTCCAGAATATATGTCTCATTCACAAACTTCTCTCCAGAAACACTACCTCAGTGTATGACAATGTCTCTTATATGCCCTGTTGAGATGACTTTTTCAATAGCTTCCCTCCCTCTTCTCTTGGCCTCCTCCTCCTCCAAACCATTTCCCACATAGCAATTAGAATAATCATAAATCTCCTTTGCTAAAAACAAGCAGTGTTTTCTCAGTTCAGTCCACTGAAAGTCATAATAAATAGACATTATTGCATGTAACATTTTTGATACTAGTGTCTTTGCCATTGTGTCATTCTGCAGTGTTGACTTCTGCTATTCATGTATGGTGATTAAAGTATCATTAACTTTTTGTTTCAGAAATCTATTTTTTCGTATCTCATACTTAACGCTAATGGATGTAAAGCTGGTGTTTGTTATGGAAGGGGAACCCCGCACCTGAAAGCTGATGTCATCAGTAAGAGGAATCAGGTCCGATATGGACCTTCTGGAAAAACATGGTCTCAGAAAACAGGGAGATCACATTTTAAGTCAGTCTTAAAGGAGGTAAGCATTTGGGTCTGATTAAATAATTCTGATTTGAATTAAAGAGTGTATTTTACTATAATAAACTTTGTTGGTCAATATCTTTAATACTTACTGTCTTCACTAAAAGGCCATTGTGAATATAGAAGAGAGTTCATGCTTTGGAGTGAAACTCATCCATGTTCAAGTTCCGATTCTGGCATCTAGAAACTCTAGGAGCAAGATTTTTAACCTATCTTTGCCTCATTTCCTACTCTGTAAAATGAGGGTAGTAATATTTTACAAGGTTATAGTGAAAATTAGAGAAAATATAAATATATCTAAAGCAACTGGTACATAATTGGGACTTAATATGTTAAATTTTTGAAACCTTCAGCACTTAACCAATTCCCAGAATAGCAGTCTCATTAATTCATACTTTACTCATTCAGGATTAATGATAGTTGATAGATAGAATTTGATTTGGCTTCCCTCAGGGCCTTGTAATTATAAGAAGTTATTATTTTAATATATTTATGTTACAAAATATTATATATCTTAAAAAGATAAATCTATAATAAGATAAAGTGTATAAGTAAAATAATAGGAAGCTATAACTATTTTGTATCTTTTAAATGTGTTTAATTTTTAAAGTTGTCATAATCATACACAAGTAATTTTTATCTTGGACTTTTCACTTAATATAGCATACCCATATTTCCCTGTTACCATATTCTATTCAGAATTATTACTTGCAATGGTTGTACTTGAAATCATTCCCCATGATTGTATATTGTATATTGTTTGCTTTTCAGTTCTTCTCTATTATACATGAAATCATGAGAAACATTTTTTTGTAAACATAGCTTTTCCTTGTGATTTGAAAATGAATTACCCAAAGTGGGCTTGATAGGCCTAAGTTCAGGAAGGATTTTATAACTCTCGCCAACTACTTCCTACCAATACAGCTATGAGATAAGCAGTTTCAGTGCATCCACAAAAATCTTTGGATATTAGGAGTTCTATCTGCATTATTTAGTATGCAAAGTCAAAGACATTTTTTGGTTTATATAGTATATATAAATACATATAATACATAGTTATATGTCATATTCTTTTAATGGTGAAGTTAAACATTAAGTTAGTTTTAGTCCTTTTGTAATGACCATCATATCCTTTTCCCACTTAACCTTTTTGAGGTTTTACTTTTGTTTTGTTCAGTTTCTTTATAGGCTAAGGATATAAACCTTTTATGATATTTGTTTTGAGTTCACATCCCTGTTTTTCTTCTTAAATGTTGATTTAAAATTTAATTTCATTTAAAAGGTATTGCACAAATTAATAAGCTTTTTTCTCCAGAGGTTTTGTCCATTTTTTTTTCTTTTTTCTTTTCATGTGATTAAAAAAGTAATTTTCAATTAGTGATTATTCCATCTTAATGACTATCAATAATTGAAGAAAATATCTGTACTGTATTCTAATTACTATATATCAGTTCCTAGAAATATCTATGGTTCACATACTGTAGGCATTAAACACCCAGTATAAAGCAAAAAGGTGTTTGTCTTTTTGAGAAAATGCTTCTATTATTATTTCTTTATTTCACCAATTATGATGTTCTTAGACATTTTATGTTGATTCAGTGTTCCGTGCCCATTAATCATTATCATATTTCTCTACAGTCTGTTACTAGGCATTACATTCTCCTAATCTACTGCTATTTTTTAGTTGCAAGCATGAAAAGCACAAATTAGTCCTCCAAAACAGCCTCTGCCCCACATCATAGAGACTTAGGGCAGGGAAAATTCCAGTCAACCTCATCACAAATTCTGTGCTAGCTTTTGAAAAGAGTTAGGAGGACATGCACAAGAATCTCAGAGAAGGCAATGGCACCCCACTCCAATACTCTTGCCTGGAAAATCCCGTGGACAGAGGAGCCTGGTGGGCTGCAATCCATGGGGTCGCTTAAGAGTCGGACACGACTGAGCGACTTAACTTTCATGTGTTGGAGAAGGAAATGGCAACCCACTCCAGCGTTCTTTCCTAGAAAATCCCAGGGACAGTGGAGCCTGATGGGTTGCCGTCTATGGGGTCGCACAGAGTCAGACACGACTGAAGCAACTTAACAGCAACAGCAGCAGCAGCACAAGAATCTGGAATCTCTTGTTGTGTTTTATGAAAGGATACTTCTTATCTAGGGATAAGGAAGAAACAACTATGTTTCAGTTGAGCAGCACCTGTAACAAGTCTGTCTCCCTAAGGTCGCCTAGCCTGAGTCCTAAAAAGTACCTTTTTTTGACTTGGTACTTTGTCTTTCTAAACCTTGTCCACCTTGGGCAACATCTGGCAGAGGTTTTTTATTGCGTAATATAATATGTAAACAATTAGTTAAAACAAGAGATATTTATTCTGTCCCTCTAGAAAAAGTAAATAGCCACTTTTCCTCACCATACCCAGTATTCCCCAATGATAGAATGAGAGTGTGACATACAACAAAAAAGAATGCACTAAGCTGTAAAGCTGAAGCTACCCAACCAAGTTAAATTCATGACCCAAAGAAAGCTATAGCAGATTATTTATACATCAGGAGATTGATAACAAACATCCTGCACAAACTTGTGACTTACCTGGAGCACTCCAGCACAGACTTGTGACTTAACCAGGAGCACTCCAACAACCGGCCCCTGTGTGGTTTCCCACAATAAGAGAGTTTCATTGTACAGGGGAGGTGATAAAAAGTGAACTTTAAGTTCTCAAGCCAAAATTGTCTACTTGCAATTTCTTTGAAAGAGCTCATATTGGGATGGTCATCATGTGAAAAGGATTGCTATAGTTTTACAAATGTAAATGTTAATGTCATTAATTATTATATTTTAAAGATATTTCCAAATTCTTGAGATAACACTGAACAGTGAAAGTTGAATATTCGTTACTTTAAAAGATAATTTTTAAGTTAATATTTAATTGGATATAGATTACTTTTTAATTGACATCAAAACTTTTAGCTTTTCATTACAGAAAATTTTAAATAAATACAAAAGTAACCCATCACCAATCTTTAAAAATTATCAACTCGAGCAATTTTGTTTCACCTATACTCCCACCGGCTTCCCTGCTACTGCTGCTGCTAAGTCACTTCACTCGTGTCCAACTCTGTGTGACCCCATAGACGGCAGCCCACCAGGCTCCCTGTCCCTGGGATTCTCCAGGCAAGAACACTGGAGTGGGTTGCCATTTCCTTCTCCAAAGCATGAAAGTGAAAAGTGAAAGTGAAGTCGCTCATTCGTGTCCGACTCTTAGCTATCCCATGGACGGCAGCCCACCAGGCTTCTGTCCATGGGATTTTCCAGGCAGGAGTACTGGAGTGGGGTGTCATTGCCTTCTCCACCGGCTTCCCTACTTCCACGTTATTTTGAACCAAGTCGCACACATAGTATTGTTTCTCTTAATGGGTCAGTATCTTTCTCTAAAAGATATGGCTCTTAAAAAATAAAAACATGACTCAATACAGTATTTATTAATGTACATAAAAGTTCAGCAATCATTCATTCCTTTCCTTAATGCTCTAAAGTATTTAGTGTTCACATTTCCAATTATTTCTTAAATATCATAATTTAAAACATATCTAAAAAGCTATTAGTGTTTATAATATAACAGTAAGTTAAACACCATAAAAAACAGCAACGCAAATGTTCTTAGATTTGTTGCACCTACTTTTTCTTTTCAGTGTCTTGATATGCTGGAATGCTTAGGAATTCCCTGGGTCCAAGCAGCTGGTGAAGCTGAAGCCATGTGTGCTTACCTCAATGCCAGTGGTTATGTGGATGGCTGCCTCACCAATGATGGAGACACTTTCCTTTATGGGGCCCAGACTGTTTATAGGAATTTCACTATGAACACCAAGGTATTTTTTCTTTCTCTTTTTCAGCATTTGTTTTAAAAACTAATTTTTTAACGGGGATTATTAGAAGATTAGATAAACTAAAATGTATAAAATGTTTACTGTAATGGTTGTGTTTTTTTGTGTGTGTGCACATGATCACGAAGTCTTGTCTGACTCTCGACAATCCTACGGACTACAGCCTGCCAGGCTCCTCTGTCCATGGGATTCTCCTTGCAAGAACACTGGAGTGAGTTGCCATTTTCTTCTCCAGGAGATCTTTCCAACCCAGGGATAGGACCAGCATCTCCTGCATTGCAAGGGGGATTATTTACCATAATGCTTGGTACACAGCAATTGCTAAATAAAATGTTTACTCATATTAAAAATATCACTACTGCATGGTTCATTCTCTTTTAAATGTGGATTTCTCTAAGAACTTGATTTGTTTCACATGGTATACTTCTAAATCAGTTTCAATTATGTATTATAAAATGTCATGTGATATGTATTGCCTTAAACCAGAATTTCTACTGTTAGTAAGCCTCAAAACACCTCCAAGTAGGCAAAGAGAGATATACAAGGATGTTATTAGTAGTTGCAGCATTGTCAATACTTGCAAAAACTTGGCAAACAACCCAAATGCCCATTGATAGGGATTGGCTAAATACAGCCATGATTTTCATGGAGGCAGGTACTATACATGGGACATATTCATTGTAACTGTTGAGCAAGGGAGACTATGGACATTTGATGTGTCGAAGCCAGGAAAACTAAGCCATTTGCCAGAGAATTCTGTTATCTTTCTGAAAACGCTCCCAGTGTCCCCATCGAGAAAAACTGTCTTGGAGTCCATCTAGTATAATAGAAAGCAGTCATTAAGGCCTAGGTGGCTCTGGTAGTAAAGATCTTACCTGCCAATGCAGGAGACATGAGAGATGCGGGTTCAATCCCTGGGTCAGTAAGATACCCAGGGAGGAAGACACGGCAGCCCACTCCAGTATTCTTGCCTGGAGAATCCCATGAAGGGAGGAGCCTGGAGGGCTGCAGTCCATAGGGTTGCAAAGAGTCAAACACTATTGAAGCAACTAAGATATCCAAATGTATTAGTGGGCAAGAAATATTGCAAAATAGTATTTTTATCTAAGCCTATTTTTACTTTAAATAAGCATTTGTATATATGTGTTAAAGAAGTTTCTTAAAGGAATATACGTGGCTGTCAATAAGTTACTTCAGATGATGCGTTTATAGGGAATGTTTACTTTCTATAATATACATTTTATGTTTAATTATGTAAGATGAAAATCTACTTTTGTAGACACCAAAAACAAGAAAAAAATGACTACTATAGTTTTTTTAAAAGCTATTTTTGAAACTTGATTTTATTTTCAGATGTTAAAATGTTAGGTTATATGAAGATTCTGATGATCAAGATAATTTTAAACTTTAAGGAATAAATATTTAGAGGCAGCTTTGACAAATTGGAGAATGAAATGGCAACCCACTCCAGTATTCTTGCCTGGAGAATCCCATGGATGGAGGAGCCTGGTGGGCTACAGTCCACAGGGTCGCAAAGAGTCAGACACAACTGAGCGACTTCACTTTCACTTCACTTTGATAAATTATGTTTTACAATGTTGATTTTGTTTAGTTTTCTGAAGATGAAACTAAATCTGTACCTTCTTCTAGGACCCACATGTTGACTGTTATACAATGTCATCCATCAAGAGTAAACTAGGTTTGAATAGAGATGCTCTGGTTGGGCTGGCAATACTACTTGGCTGTGATTATCTTCCAAAGGTATGCTGAAATTGCATTTATTTAGTACTCATAGTGGCTTTTTCTCATACCTTACATGGTACATAAATATGAATATAGTATGGTATTATATAGTTAAGGGCCTAATTTAGATACGGGTGTAATAAACTGTTCAGTAACTAAAATAATCAACATTTCAAGTGACATTAAAATGCTTGCTCACTGTGACACTGAATGTTATAAATGAGAATAGAATCATAACTGGTACTACAGCCTGAATCTCAGTATACTTTATTCTAAGAGATTCATATTCACATTTGACTGTCCTTTTAGAAAAATAGGAGCTACTCTTTTCTTGTCTCGTGCCAATATTAGTTCTATCACTCTTTGTCTGTTTTCTGGTTTTGAATCTCCATAGTAACTTTTAACTGTACACATGCTCCATGTTATTGTTACTGTTGCTAGGCAACATGATTATTGGGCTAAGCCATTCATCCCTTTATGCCTCTTAGTACTGCATTGAGCTTTGCTCATGAAAGCTTTTTTATTTTATATCTTAAGATAATACATACTCAGTGACATAATAGGTGAGGGATGAATTAAAAATTAAAATGATAACCCCATTCATAAATATGATATTTAAAAATACAAAATGATTTATATTGTAACTCCTACTTTTTTATATAGTCCCATTATTTTGTCCCTGCTGATCATCTTTGTATCCTTTTTAAATCCTTCATTATACTATAGACTGTATACCTAAGAGAAGTCTAAAGAGGGATGACATGTATTTTTTTCAGAGGGAAAAAATAATAGGGTAGTAAAATTATTAATTATGATTTCTAATCTGTCACCAGTGACCAAATAAAGAAATCAATAATTTTTTATTTTTTGACAAGAAAACAGGAGGGAAAAAGCTGTTAAATAGCACAAAAAATAATTATTGTAGTTCTCATTCTGAAATAGAAAATTACTATTTCTTATATGTAATTGTATCATAATTAAAGTCTGGAAACAACCCAATATTGAATATAAGAAAAAATTTGCAAACTTGAACTCACAAAAACCAGTTTCAGCTATAGTGGTATTTATTACATTATAGACTAGCCTTGCCTATTTTGATTTTTTATATCTTTGTAACCAAAACTGCTATCTATTTATATCATTGTACTTAATGATCTTTAAGACACTACTATAATAACATAATTTGCTGAAAAATTTTTGAAAAAAATCTAATATGTAACTAAATGCTAATACAAGAAGGGTCATATGCAAAATATCTAGTAACTGGTTTACTAAAGACATAGGCTGTAGAAATGGAATGAGCTTCTGGTACCCTCTGTTGTGCCATGTGTAACCCTAATCCTCAGTGTAGGTGGGTTGGGAAGGGAACTCACATTAGGGAGAAGACGCCTTGCCAGCAGGCACTCAGGATATGTGGGCAGTGACTGTTTACTAACCAGTTTGGAAGTATTTTAACACTGATATGTCTATCCTGATACATATTGGCTAAAGAGCAGCATTGCTTACAAAGACATATTAGTAAACTTTTATAGGAAGACTCAATCTAAACCAGAAATTATCATGTGAATATATTTATTTATTTAGATAGATAGATAGATAGTATTGAAAACTAAATGTTTAATTTTCTTAAGTTAAAATATTATCAAAATAATGAACATAGAAAATGAAATGCTGTTCATCTAAAATGCTGTTCCTCCCTCTCCTAAAATAAACTGTAAGTGCTTTTGTATGTAACTCTCTGACTTTGCTGGTTACATAAGTTAATACTGTAATTGCCATTTAACCTACTAATCTAAGCCATACCGTATTCTCTTCTGCAGTTTTCATTTACACCTAACAATGCATCTTGCACACGTAGAGTTACCTTCTTTGAGATGCACAGTCCTACACTGAATGAGTGCATTATCCTTCAATCTGTTCTCTAGTGATTAACATTTGAATTTCTTTTCCCACTTTCTGAAAGGGAGTCCCTGGAGTTGGAAAAGAGCAAGCATTAAAACTGATAAAGATTTTGAAAGGGCAGAGTTTACTTCAGAGGTAACTAAAAATTATTTTTGCTTATGACATTAGTCTTCTAGTCTTGTTGAATTTAATAGTGTATACTATAAGTATTGGGCTTTCCAAAAAGAGTTTTGTATTTTTAAGTTGATCTATATTTTCATCGACAATCACTTATTTATTCTGACGTTTTCCAAAGAAAGCTGAAAAGAACATGTCCTAAGCTATGCTTTGTATCGTCAATATTATTAGCTTACTACAAACACAAGTAGGAAGATGTCAAATGGGTTTATTTATAACCATGGACATTTGCCATAAGCTAACTTAGACTATTTTATCAATAAGTAAAGATAAACCAACATAATTTTATATTTAAAATTATTTTTATATAAATACATCAATATTGTATTTTTCTATAAATGTCTGACATGTTGTAAATATTTAATTAGTAACACTTGATCAGAAGTTTTACTTCACTACCCTTTGTTCTATATCCGCACATCATAATGAATTTAGCCTATATGATTTGAGGATTCAGGCTTCTCTGGTAGTTCAGAAGGTAAAGAATCTACCTATGATGCAGTAGAGCAAGATCTGATCCCTGGGTCTAGAAGATTCTCCTGGAGAAGGAAGTGGCAACCCACTGCAATATTCTTGCCTGGAGAATCCTATGGACAGAGGAGCCTGGCAAGCTACAGTCAATGGGGTTGCAAAGAATCAGACATGACTGAGCAACTAACACTTTCACTTCATTTGAGGATTCAGGAAAATTAAGAGTATATTGAAGTTTGCAAACTGTGGTGTTTTGTTTTGAGCTTTCAAAATGAATCTATCAATTATATTTGCTTGATGAGGGCAATGCTTTATAAAAATGAATATTGATGATAATAAAGCATAGAAGGAAAGGAACCAGGACACTGAGACAGTTAAAATAATCTTGGCCTCCAGTAGATATGTGATAGTAAATGAAAAGAAGCATCAAGTGGTAGAAATGAAGATTGGAATGACTATGAGAAAGATTTCAGATATTCATGCTCTTTCCTAAGATGCCTCTCTTTCCACTGTAAGGCTAATGATAGATCTAAGACTTTAATAAACTCATTATTAATAATAGCGATTACTATTTTCCAAAGCAAGAAAGCAAAGATGTACTTTGGCATGGGGATGAATTAAGGAATGATTTGGGAATTGTGAAGAATAAAAAGGAAAAGCAAGCAAATATGACTCTTGGCTAACTATAAATCATTCTTACTGAGACAGTTTCAGCAAAGGCAAACTTTTGGCAATATTTTATGTTTGTCTTCACAGTTGAAAATAATGAGATTATATTTTCTTATAATAATCTGTCATTCTGATTTTTATTAGTTTAGACTAACCTTCCCCTGAGTTTTAAATTTTTTTATGTTTTTATGTTCCCAGGCTAGGACAGCAACTTTACTACCAAAGGGAAAATAAGTAGGCAAGTGGAAAGGATCAGAATAGCCTGACCTTTGAGAACATGGCAGTTTGGTAACCTTAGTATTTGTTTGTTGTTTTTTTAAAACCATTTTCTTTTAAAGGTTTAATCAGTGGAATGAAAAATCTTGTTACTCTAATTCACAACCAGTACTCATTAACAAACTGGCTCATTGCTCTGTGTGTTCCCATCCAGGTAAGCAGACATAAGGAATGATATCTCTAGAACACTACTGTCAAGCTACCTGTGTTTAGTATATACCTATGTTTCATCTCTATTCCTTTGGTACTTTTTACTCACCTACCTTCCTTACCAGATTGGGAACCCGCAGAGTCAGGGGTTGTGTCACTTAGACACAGTAGATACTCAGTAAATACTTACTGAATGAAGTAATGTCATATCATGATAGATATAGGATAACTGTAGCTTCAAACTGCATTATCAACTTATTTCAGTGTTAAAATTATGTTTTCAATGTAGAAATCCATTTTAAGAAAAAATTGTACTGATAAATCTTAGGGGAAAATGGAAGTGTTTTTATATCAATGTTTTGTTTATATTTATATGGTGTATTTTTATTGTGTGTGAAGATAGTGACTTAACATTAATTTCTAATACATGTTCACTGTTACTGAAAATAGCTTCATTAGTCTTGATTTTAAAAATGATGTCCCTGGAAATTCCCTGGCAGTCCAGTTGCTCGTACTCCATGCTTTCACTGCCAAAGGCCTGAGTTCAATCCCTGATCAAGGAACTAATAAATAGATAAAAAAACCATCTCTGTCTTTGCAATATAAGAATTATCTTAAAAAAAAAAAAAGATGTTTCTGACACTTACTGGGTCAGAAAAGCCTTTTGCTCTCAGGAGAGATTAGGAGATGATGTTAGCTCATCTTTTAAAAGAAATTCTGCTCTATCTATTTTTCTTAATATATTTTCATTGGCATTTAAGAATTATAGATGATAGCATGGAAGAAATAAATGTTTTTATAGAAAAGATGCCATTCTGCAGGGTGGTTTTTTTTTTTGATGCGTTATGAATGGTGGTTTTAGGTCATATCACTTATGTAAGCTCTCATGTATTCTCAAGACAGTGCTGAAGTTAGTCATGCTTTCCTTTTTTAATGGTCACTAGGGCCCAACATCCAGGCTACAACCAGAATTTGTTTATATTCCAAGCTTAGTTTAAAAATAGCTATATAGGTAACAGAGCTAGCCACTAGCAGAGGTAATAACTGCTGTCTTCCTTTCATATTCTTATTTTTTTTAATTCCAAGAATTATTCTATTGACTAAATAATTTTTTATCAATAATACGTACTCCACAGTCTTCCACTGATTACTCTAAATGACAATTTCATATTACAAATTAACACTTTCAGATAGAAGAGTAATTTACGAAAAAAATAAAATAGTGTCAGTGATGGTAACAGCTAAAGACTTAGTTTACCCTAAGAATTACTGTTGTGTCTATTACTCTTTTCAACCTGAATGTATTGAAACCCTTCTGTATGCTAGGTGTTATGCTAGGCAGTGTTTGTTTTTGAAAATTTAGGTAAGGCAAAAAAACAAAAAAACCATATATAGAAGATAATTCTAAAAGGCAATGAAAATTATACTTTTTGTGTCTCCGTAAAGGTTCATCTAAGGATCATGAAAGTAATGGATGCAAATTATGTCAAACTGATCGATACTGTGAACCACATGATTATGAATACCGTTGTCCTTGTGAATGGCACCGTACAGAATATGAGAGGCAACTGAGTGCAGTAGAAAACAATATTAAGAAGTAAGGTTATATTTTTGTATTCAGTGTTTTCTGCTGTGTGACCTATTTATATACTTTTGGTTGAATTATTTTCACATAACTTCCCCTCATGTGTAGATTAATAATGTTTCACAAAATCCCTTTCTTGATTCTGTTCAAAAGTTTGGCCATCTTATAAGATACTAATTTAATAATATTTCAGTGAGAAGGTTGATAACTGGTATACTGTGCAAGGACACTTTTCAGTAAAGGAGATGAGATTAGAGGTGATGATTTTCAGTTCAGTTCAGTCGCTCAGTCGTGTCCGACTCTTTGCAACCCCATGAACCACAACACGCCAGGCCTCCCTGTCCATCACCAACTCCTGGAGTCCACCCAAGCCCATGTCCATTGAGTCGGTGATGCCATCCAGCCATCTCATCCTCTGTCATCCCCTTCTCCTCCTGCCTTCAATCTTTCCCAGCATCAGGGTCTTTTCAAATGAGTCAGCTCTTCACATCAGGTGGCCAAAGTACTGGAGTTTCAGCTTCAACATCAGTCCTTCCAGTGAACACCCAGGGCTGATTTCCTTTAGGTTGGACTGGTTGGATCTCCTTGCAGTCCAAGGGACTCTCAAGAGTCTTATCCAACACTAAAAGTTTAAAAGCATCAATTTTTCAGCGCTCAACTTTATTTATAGTCCAACTCTCACATCCATACATGATTTTAGAGTCTATCTAAAATTGCCTGATTATATTAATAACCTATATATAACTTATTTTCAGAAAAGCTTGCAGTTGTGAGGGATTCCCATTCCATGAGGTAATGAATAATAATTCAACTATGTATTTATCTCAGAAGGTTTTTATAAAAGTTTGAAGTCTCCATTCTTACTTTCTCTTCTCTTGCTAGGTTATACAAGAATTCCTTCTGAACAAAGATAAATTGGTGAAGGCGGTCAGGTACCAAAGACCTGATTTATTATTGTTTCAGGTATCTGAAAATAAACTCTTACTTTACAGTGCAAAGTTGGATACTAGAAAGATAAGAAGGGGTAATCACTTTGATTGCTCTGAGAGGAGGTTTGGAGTAGATAGCTGTTGAGTACATGTGTATTTTGCAGGCATTTATATCTACTTTTCATTCCTTTGTCACACAGTAGCTATATATTGCAGACCGTAAGACAAATCACAATTACGCTGCTCTTTACAAGACACCTTAAAGACCATGTGCAGATGTATTGTATTCAGGACTGTGCTGAGGGAGAGATGCTAATAACTGGAGAATGCAAAGATCAAGCATATTGTTTCGGAAGACAGTACAGTTTACAAGCGCATTGACCTAAATTTAAATTTGGACAGTCTTGTCACTTACCATTTAATCCTGGATATGTGTTTTCCTCAAAAATAGAAACAAGATTACCTATTTTGTGAAGTCACTTCGAGGATTAAATGAGTCTATTTGTATTAACCCCTAGTACAGTAAGTAGAGAAACAGTTACTCGATAAACTGTAACTGCTTGTTGCTTAGCTCTACCAACCACAGTAATAATAATGGCAACCAACATTTATTGAACATTTAAAATTTGATATTATATTTAACACATTGCATGTAATCTTCCCTAACTTCATAATCCATGTGCTGGATTGTATTTTACAGAGAGAAAACCTGAGGCTGAAAGAGGCTAAGTAATTTACCCAACATCTAGGAAATATGCTGGCATTCAGACCCAGAACCCTCACACTGAAATCATTGTGCAGTATTGCCTCCTTAGGAGGCTCACTGCTTATGGGAATCTTCTTGTTGACACAACTTTTAATATTAGTTATCTCTTAACAGAAAAGATAAGATTACCTGAGAGTGCTATTTGTTCACCAAGAGATAATGAAGTCTTATTATATTTTTTATTACATTTACAGAGATTTACTCTTGAAAAAATGGAGTGGCCCAATCACTATGCATGTGAGAAATTGTTGACACTGTTGACCCACTATGACATGACAGAAAGGAAGCTCGGTCGAAGGAACTCTAATCAACTACAGCCGATTCGGTAATATAAAGAATTGTATGGACAACTCCCTATGTTTTCATGGGAACATCTTATGATCTAAAGTGTTCTTCTTAATATCTTTAATAGCAGGATATATCAATATATCTCTTTGTTTTAGAAGAATGGAGGAGAGGTCTGCTGGAATATTAAAAGCTTGTTCAGGGGTTAGTGTCAAGATAACTTAGTATAAATTGATGCTTTGATACTTTTCAGCCTCAAACATGTAGTAATAATAGACTATTAAAGAAATATAAAGAGTTGTGCTATGCTAAGTTGCTTCTGTTGTCTCTTACTCTGTGCAATCCTATGGACTTTAGCCTGCCAGGCTCCTCTGTCCATGGGGATTCTCCGGGCAAGCATACTGGAATAGATTACTGTGCCCTCCTCCATGGGATCTTCCCGACCCAGGGACCTGTGTCTCTTATGTCTGACCTGCAATGGCAGGTGGGTTCTTTATCACTAGTGCCACCTGGGAGGCCCCTATAAAAAGTTGTAGCCAGGCTTAACTAGGTAATTATCTCAGTGTCAGTGGACCAGAAAGGGAACAGAAATGTAAAATAAGTGGAGGGGCTGGAACTGAGAATTGATGACTCTCAGTAAAAGGTATATGATTATTCATTTTACTATTCGAAACTTTTCTTAGTGTTTGAAAATTTTCAAAATAAAAAGTTTGGGGAAAGTATTAAAAACGATAAGTTCCAAAGGAGTCACAATCCATTAGCGTACATCTTTGATGACAATAGTAGACATCAGAATGATGGAGTAATATTTCAAAGCTTTGACTAAAAATAACTGGCAACCAAGACATCATTAAAATTATTCACTGGTTGGCAAGACACTTGCAGACATATGAAGATTATCTGATAAGATATAACAGTTATAAACACTATCTTTTAAATAAGCAAATCAGAAATAACTATACAGTAGTTCCTTACAGAATCTTTAGAATATTATTAAAATAAAAATTAGTGGGCATTGAGTTATTCAGTCAACAAATTGAAGATTTCCAAATAACTCATGCAATTAGACCGCATTAGATGTGTTGTTGTTTTTTTCAGAATCGTTAAAAACCGAATCAGAAATGGAGTTCATTGTTTTGAAATAGAATGGGAAAAGCCTGGTATGTACATACTTTAAGGAAAATTATAACATTTAGTCATGTACGTTTAGCAGATGTCATATGTAAAACATATGTGTGTATATAAAAAGAAATGAATCACATACATCAGTGTACCTGTACTATATGTAACTCATAGCAAATTTTAAATGTCTTAAATTGATATTCCTTTTGTAGTTAATGTTACAAAAATATGGAAATGGTTTTGATGTCTATTTCTAAAGAAAATACTACTACAAATAGTCTGGTCATTGGGTTTCACTGTACAGTCCTCAAGAAATGAAGGTTGCTGATTGAATGAAGCGCCTGTGGTGCTTCCTTTCCTTCCTTCCTTTTCTTCCTTTTCTTTCTTTACTGTGTTTGGTTTACATGGGAATTTATAGTGTCAAATGACTTATTTTCTGTAGACAGGAATACAGTGAACTCTGAATTAGCTCCAAAACTAAAGGCAGGGGAAGAACCGAGCACTTAAAATGGAAAATAATCCCAAATTCATTTGTGTTTGGCTTTGAAATTAGATTGTATAATTACATGTGACTGAGTGAGAGAATAGATTTGTCAGTAAGTTCTAGTTGAACGATAAAGAATTACGTAAGCTGTTCAAGGGAATAGTAGAAAAGTAGCTAAAGAATTTTGAAAACCATATAGAAACAATTTCACCTACTACAGTGTATTTTCAGGAAAGACAATGCCATTAACCCAGTTTGGCCATGCATCTTTTCTGTCTAGAACTCAGGGTTAGGTGCCCACTTGCACTTATCCTTGTTGGAGTTATCCCTTAAGGAGAAAATGTACCCCAGGTTGCTTTAAGAAATACTCTTAAGTTCACTTGTTTCCATTGTTTCTACTTTGGACACATTAACTTACATTTCTTGATAGTTTGGCTTCTTATGTAGTTTTGCCCTCATGTAGGATAAACATAAGAATCTAGTGTACTATTTGTGTATCTCATTATAAATGTACACATTACCATTCTCATTTTTGTTTATTGAGTTCTTGTGAGTCCAAGTAAGCCTGGGTATTTCCTTGAGAGACTGATAATCTTTGAAACACAATCTGGAAAATGGTAATAGTTTTGATGACCTTTCAATTCTGTTCAATTCTTTAGCTACTACTAAAGAAAGCCAATGTTAAAGTTTTAGGAAATTGTCTGTTTTCATTCTTTATCTGGAATTTTACACTTATACTGAATTAAAACTGACTAACCTTTCTCTCGACCTCTCGGCTGCCACCCCTGACCTTGGGTGAGGGGCAGCCCCTCTCGGCCACTGCAAGGAGATCCAACCAGTCCATTCTAAAGGAGATCAGTCCTGGGTGTTCTTTGGAAGGACTGATGCTGAAACTCCAATACTTTGGCCACCTCAGATGCGAAGAGTTGACTCATTGGAAAAGACTCTGATGCTGGGAGGATTGGGGGCAGGAGGAGAAGGGGCGACAGAGGATGAGATGGCTGAATTGCATCACCAACTCGATAGACACAAGTTTGAGTGAACTCCGGGAGTTGGTGATGGACAGGGAGGCCTGGCGTGCTGTGATTCATGGGGTCGCAAAGAGTCGGACACGACTTAGCGACTGGACTGAACTGAACTGAACCTTTCGCTAAGCTTTTCCTACCATCTCTAAAACAAGATAAATTTTAAGTTCTAATTTAAATGGAATTTCTCTCCAGCTCTTGCCAGGTAGAAAAAGATCACTTCTGTATCAACAGATTATTAGAATAGAGATGTTGTACAGTAAGATTTGCATGAGTTATCCATTTAATAACCTAGTTGACCTGGTAAAATGAGTTACCTGGGAAAATGGAGTATTTCAGATCTATTATTAGGGTTGTTTTATTGTATTTTTAATCCGTTAGAACATTATGCTATAGAAGATAAACATGGAGAATTGGCTCTACAAACAATAGAAGAAGAGTCATTGTTTGAAGCAGCTTATCCTGAGATTGTTGCTATTTACCAAAAACAAAAGTCAGAAAATAAAGGGAAGAAACAAAAAGTAAGTATCACATTTGATAACTATTTATGCTGCACACATAAAGGAATTGTCCTATTTGAATCTACCTTGTCCAAATTTTGCTGATTCTGTAAAATCAAGAGTAAGGATTATACTCTTGCTCCTTTGTCTTGACATACTTTGTTTTAAAATATGAAGACCTGGAAAAACCATTCTGCTCTGAGTCTGCTAACTTAACTGAGTGTTAATAATGGTAATTACACTAACCATTTATTGAGCAATTAGTATGTATAACATTTAGGATTATAAATACATTTTATTTCTCAGAACTCAGTGAAGAAATGTTAACATTATTTTATAACATGACAGTAATAACAGTATTTCTGAAAGAAAATATTTTATAATATTTTATTAATAATTATTTTGTTATAATTAGGTATAAAACAGTTTTCAGGAATGTACTGAGACAAAAGAGGCAAAAATTGATCATATAGATTTCTGATCTGAACTCTTTTTATTTACCCACATTAAAGAAAATAAAATAGATTTAAAATAGATTATAATTGTATTATATATTTGTTTCTTTTCAGGCATGAAAATTAAGTCTAAAGGAAACAGTCTGCAAGAATCAGATGAGATGATGAGAGTTCAGTCACATATGACTTTAAAACCCACATGGGAAATCTTTCCTAAGCAGAATTCGAGTTAAGCTTGGAAATTTCCCCTGATTCTGCATCACCCGAGGAATCTATTTCCACATCACTGAATGTCTTGCTTTTACCTGAAGATGCTGCCTGTTTGACTACACAAGAAAAGTTAATATCTTCTCCAAGATCTTTGGCTATGCAGCAAATTAAAGATATCAGTAAGTCTTTAATTGCAGAATCTAGTCAACCTAGTACCTCATCCCATAATATATCCGCAGTTGCTGATCTGCACTTGAGCACCATCGACTGGGAAGGTACGTCTTTTAGTACTTCTTTTAGTAATTCTCCAGTCATCCCCAGGAACACATTTACTCATGGTTTAAAATCAGAACTTGAAACAGCTATTCCTGACAGTTTTAAAAATAATCCAGAGCAGTTGTATTGTGAATCAGAATGGCACACCACCAGTGTTAATAAACTGTCCTGTTGGGATCTTCAGAAGACTAATCCTGAGGAGCACCTACTTTCTGGCATTAGTGATTTACATCTTCAAGATTTACCCTTAAAGGAACGAATACTTATAAAAAAATCATATCCTCAGAATACTGTAGAACCAGATGTTGACCTAAAAGCTTTCTCCCTACTTACCGTAAAAGAACAGTGTGTTGCTAATAGTACTTCTCATTGTCCACCACATCTTTCCAAGGATCTTCTAGGAATTCATTTGCAAAATTTATCTAGAAACTGTAAAGTTCTAAAAGGAGACCAGCTATTTCAAGAAAATGATAAATCAAATACATCTGTACCCTTGTCTGTCAATAACCCAGGAACAAAAACCTCCAATGTTAGAACTGGGCCACCAAATGCTGCTTTACATCATAGTAGAAAAGCTGGCATTCAAATTGATCGGAAAACTGTAATGAAGAAGAGTGTTTGCCTCGACATACTTTCCTCTGATGAAGAAAGTGTCCCAAAGTTTGGGAAAGCTAAATCCACAACTCAAAAAATGAAGCAGAGTTCTCAGAAGCATAGCCCAACCCAGTTCAAGAAAAATGATGCCAACAAATTGAGTAACCCTAAAGCATACATTAAAGAAATTGAGCAGTGTGTCCAGCCTTATAAAACAGCTAGAAATGAAGAAGCCTGTCTCCCAGATGCAGCAAAAGAGCCTCCTAGTTTTCTACGATACCATAAGGATAAAGATGACTCTGATACCTGTTTGGATAGTCCTCTTCCTTTAAGTCAGAGATTAAAACTAAGGTTCCAAAATACTTGAAATTTAAAGTATTTAGGTATGACTTAGTATTCTAGTACTGTTAGCATTAGCAGAAGCAGAAGGAAGGTATCTAACTAATGTGTAGTAGAAAAATTTAATGTGGTTCTATATATTATGAGACCCTTGCCATTTTAATCAAAACTGTAATTAAAATGTTCCCTAAAACTTTGGTTTTAAAGCATTATCCTCTGTAGTGAAAACTCCAGATAATGTATATTTTTATAACATACTTTTTCCATTTTAAAAAATATCTTTATGGATTATGCTTTAGTTGTATCCTTGAAATGTTTGTGTAGCACTAAACAGAGTAAATGCTGCACCCGTTTGTTCTTTTTAATCATTTCTTCCACAAGCCTCTAAAGCGTTTTTGGATATTACAACTTGTTCCCCAGAGGATAACTCTTTATAATTGCCTGCATTCTCATGTCTTCCATTGTACCTTTCTGGGAGTTACATTTACTTTCTTTTTTTTACTTTCTTTACTTTCAATGTGAAGATACTTTCAACTGCTCTTCCAGTTTCAGTAATCTCATTCCTTTTTGTGAAATAAAATTCACAAAATTTTATATATAGTGAAACTCATGGTTGTAGTAGTTGATTAAATTTGGAAAGCTACTTCTTACATACCCCTAGAGGTTCACAGGTATGCCAAGTGGACAAAGATTTGAAACATAGGATGTATAACCAGAAGAGGATTAGAAACTTGCTTGGGATCATGCAACTAATTAATAATGGTATGGGAACCAGATTTCTTTTTATAGCACTTTTTTCTTTCCCTTTTGTAAAATGAATCTGTGGCTTCCTGGGTGGCTCAGGGTGAAGAATCCTCCTGCAATGCAGGAAACACAGATTTGATTTCTGGGTCAGGAAGATCCTCCTGGAGAAGGAAATGGGATCGAACCCAGGTCCCCTGCATTGCAGGCGGATTCTTTACCAGCTGAGCCACAAGGGAAGCCCAAGAATACCAGAGTAGGTAGCCTATCCTTTCAATGGATCTTCCCAACCCAGGAATCAAACCAGGGTTTCCTGCATTGCAGGCGGATTCTTTACCAACTGAGTTATCAGGGAAGCCCAAGGAAATGGCAACCCACTCCAGTATTCTTATATTATTATTATTTTTTAAATTTTTTATTTTTTTTACTTTATAATCCCATGGACAGAGGAGCCTGGTGGGCTACTCTGGGAGCATGAGGTTGCAAGAGTCAGGCACAGCTTAGCAACTAAACAACAACATATAATACTCACATCAATACCTACAAATATTAAGTTATCATTACTTTACCTACCACTCAAAAATTCTAAAGGGAACCAGATTGGAAAGGAAAAAGTAAAATTATTGCTATTTGCAATGGTAAGACCGCATGTTTATGAAATTCTGATGAATTCACTAAAAACTATTAGAACTGATCAATGGGTTCAACAGGTTGCAAGATACAAGGTCAAGATACAAACATCAGTTGTATATCTATACTCCTGCAATAATACTAAATAATACTAAATGAAATTAAATTCTTTTACAACAACAAAAAAATACTTTGGAATAAATTCAACAAAAGAAACACAAAATATATTCTCTGAAAACTATATCACTGAAGGAAATTAAGATAATTAAATAAATGAAAAGACATCCATGTTCATGGATCAGGAGACCTGATATTGAGATGATAATACTTCCCAAACAAATTTGCAGATTCAGTGCAGTCCCCACAAGTTCCAGCTGATTTCTGTATAGAAACTGTTAAACTAATTCTGAAATATATATGGAAATTTAAAAGACACAGAATAGGCAAAATAATCTTTACAGAAATGACAACGCAGTACTTGCCCTTCTGATTCTGATTTAAAAACTTAACCATAAAACTACAGTAATGAATGTGTTGAATGCCATAAAGGTAGACGTATAGATCAGTGAGATAGAATGGAAGGTCCAAAAATATGTTCTTGGGCTTCTCAGGTGGCTCAATGGTAAAGAATCTGCCAGCAAGGAGACGCAGGAGAAAGTGGGTTTCTACCCTGGGTCGGGAAGATGCCTGTAGGAAAAATGACAACCCACTCTAGTATTCTTGCCTGGAGAATCCCATGGACAGGGGAACCTGCACAGAGAGTCAGACATGACTTAGCGACTAAACAACAGCAGCAGTAACAAAACTCATTTGACTTTGCTATAAGTTCCCTCTTTTAAAAATTTCCCATATGCCTTTAAATAATTTAGGATAGTTAGAAATAACATGAGTTTACATATGAAAACAATAAATTTACATTGAAGACCTGACATTAGAAAAATTGACAGTATGGTGGCTACCAAAAGTGTTATTTCCTTGGTAAACTTACCACATTTTAGAGGTTAGCCAGTTTTGAACTGGTATCACATATTGTTAGTAATCTCAGTTTTAAATGCTCATGTAGTGTAACTTTTAAATTTTCAAGGGTTTATGCTTTTGGCATAAATTGGACATTAATTACTGCATAGATACGTGTAGAGCTCTAAGTTCTGAGGTTAGAGTTGAACAAAAACCCAGTACTATGCATTGAAGGAGATGAGGATGAAGTTCTACTTTGGAGTAATTAGTTTGGATTTGAACTGCTTACCTGACCCCATGCGTAGTAGATTTATGTTCTCAGACATATACCTAAAGACTCCTTTTCCACTGACTTCTTTTTATTGTGGTATAATTTATGTAAAATAAAATCCACTCGTTTTAAGTGTAAGTTTGATGAATTTTGGTAATTGTGTCCATTTGTGTAACTTACACCACAATCAAAATATGGAAAATTTCCATCACCCCGAAGTTTCTTTATGCTTCTTTGCAGTTAATCCTCTCTCCCAAGCCTTGATCCCAGGCAACAACTGATACGCTTTTCTCACTATGATTTGCTTTTTCTTTAATTTCTGTAAGCAGGACCATACAATATATAGTCTTTGGCTTTCTACTTAGTACATTTTATATGTGTTGTATATATCAATATCTTGTGTAGAGTAGTATGACATAATTTAATTGTAGAGTAGTATGACAGAATATTCAGTTCAGTCATTTAGTTGTGTCCAGCTCTTTGCAACCCCTTGCACTACAGCACATCAGGCTTCCCTGTCCATCAACAACTTACAGAGCTTGCCCAAACTCATGTCTGTCAAGTCAGTGATCCCATCCAACCAACTTGTCCTCTGTTGTCCCCTTTTCCTCCTGCCTTCAGTCTTTCCCAGCATCAGGGTCTTTTCAAATGAGTCGGCTCTTCACATCAGATCGCCAAAGTATTGGAGTTTCAGCTTCAGCATCAGTCCTTCCAGTGAATATTCAGGGTTGATTTCCTTTAGGATTGACTGGTTGGATCTCCTTGCTGTTCAAGTGACCCTGAAGAGTCTTCTCCAGCACCACAGTTCAAAAGCATCAATTCTTCAGCACTCAAGTCTTCTTTATAGTCCAACTCTCACATCATACATGACTATTAGAAAAACCATAGCTTTAACTATATGGCCCTTTGTTGGCGAAGTAATGTCTCTGCTTTTTAATACACTGTTTAAGTTTATCATAGGTTTTCTTCCAAGGAGCAAGTGTCTTAATTTTGTGGCTGCAGTCACCATCTGCAGTGATTTCGGAGCCTAAGAAAACAGTCTCACTGTTTCCATTGTTTCCCCATCTATTTGCTGTGAAATGATGGGACAGGATGCCATGTCATTTTTTGATGACATAGTATTAATACACCATAATTTTTATTATGTCATCAGTTAATGGAAATAGAGTTGTTTTCACATTTTGGCTATTATGGATAGTGTTGCCATGAATATTCAGAAAGAGGTCTTTAGGTGGACATATATTTTCACTTCAGATAAATAAGAATGAAATTGCTGGTTCATTTGATCAGCATATGTTTAATTTTTTAAGATACTACCACAGTCTTCTAAAAACCATTGTGTTCCCAACAACTATATATTGGGGTTTTAATTATGCTACATTGTCACAAAAACTTAATGTCAGTCATTTTAGTCATTCTAATTGGTGGATGGTGGATTTCAATGTGACTTTGTCTTTTCCTGGTAGTTGAAGAAGTATCGTGCATATCAGGCGTTTGTGTGTCTCCTCTTGTGAAATTTCAGTCCTTTTGCCAAATTTTAAATCGGGTAGTTTATGGTCTTGTTATTCACTTATAAGTGTTATTTTTTTCTAAATGCAAGCTCTTTGTCGGATATGTATTTTGCAAATATTATATCCCTGAGTCTTTCATTTAACTATCTTTAAGAAAGCAAAATAATTAAAATTTTATGTCTATTAATTTTTGTTTCCTCTGGCCTATTTAAGATATATTTCTCTAACCTAATGTCCTAGCTATTTTTTCTGTTTTCTGCTACAAGTTAAATGATGTTTACCTCTTACATTTGGGTCTAATTTGTTTCAAGTTAGTTTTTGTGTATCATACAAGATAAGAACTGAGGGACATTTTTTCCTATACAGATATCCACTTGCATGATCACAATTTGTTGAAAAGAAATTTTCCCTCATTGAATTACCTTGACTTTGTTGAAAAATCAATGGCCCATGAAAAGTGTGAGTCTGTTGCTAAACTATTCTTCCCATTGATCTTTTTGCCTATCATCACTCCAACACCAACATCTTGATTACTGTAAATTTATAGTAAGTCTTGAAATCAAGTAGTTTATCCTTGTTCATTATATTTTCTTGTCAAGGTCACCAATTGACCTCCGTGTTACTAAAGCTAATAAACAACTTACAGTCTTAAATATACCTTTCTGCAGAATCGAGGACAATTGAACTTTACATGAAATCTTCTATTATCTTGTTTTTCATGTCAACACTGCTTCTTGGTTTATCTCTCTCCTCCTTGGCTATCATTTTAAACTCCTCATAGGCGCAAATATTCATGCTCATTCAATATTAATACTTGTGTTCCTTCAGTTTTCTCTCTTATTCACTAGATATTTTCTACCCTCATGACTTCAGCTGCTTATGTGCTTATGACTCAAACATGGATCGTTAGCCAAAGCTTCTCTCCTAACTATAGATCTGCTTAAATAATTTCTGACATCACTGGGAATGAGTACAGTGATAGAGATAGGTTGAGGCTCCAAGGTACCTGACATCTAACCCTGGATGTAGTTCCAAGTCTTGCTGTAACTGATTCCTGGTTCCAAGTGAAGTCATTTGGGTAGTGAATATTCATTCAGTCTAGAGATGACATTAACTCATGGTCAATTAAATAAATATTATGCACATCAAATCTCAAGGACTGCCAGGAGAAACAAAGTGGAGTAAAACCCATTGTTTACTTTCAAGGAATTGACAATCTAGAGCAAGGTAGGGCAATGTGGCATATTTACACCCTAGAATAAATTGTACTGGCAAGCACAGAATTGTTCAATGAATGAGATAGACAATACTATAGGAGTCTTTCAGAGGAAGGACGATTCCTTCAGCAAACAGATTTGCCTGGGCTTTGAAGGGTAGTTTCCCTGGTGGGTCAGAAGGTAGAGTCTGCCTGCAGTGCAGGAGACCTGGATTAAGTCCCTGAGTTGGGAAGATCACTGCAGGAGGAAATGGCAACCCACTCTAGTATTCTTGCCTGGAAAAACCCTTGTGGGCTACAGTCCATGGGGTCACAAAGAGTCAGATACGACTAAGTGACTAACCCTTGTGTCTTGTGTAAAGGGTAGGCAACAATTTGATTGACAGAACTGGAGCAGTATTACCAGCAGAGGACATTTCAGTGGATGAGTGAATAACTTCAAGAAACCTCGACATGGACTTCCCAGGTGGCATGGGTGTGTGTGGGGACGGGGGGAATCCACCTACCAAGCAAGAGATACCGGTTTGATCCATGGAGAAGGAAATGACAACCCATTCCACTATTCTTCCCATGAACAGAGGAGTCTGGCAGACTACAGTCACTGGAGTCTTTTGGGGAACTCCAGGCTCCATAGAATAAATCACTATGCAGGCAAAGGAATCACCAGGAGTTGTAGAGAAGTAGTGAGGAATTTGGAGCACAAAGAAAACTGGGATATCTTAGGGTAAAGGGAAAAAAGAAATGTAGCAAAGAAATTGACCTGGATGCTAAAGGATTCTGAAAATAAAAACCACATATGAAAGTTTATGTGTGAGTGTATCAATTCACACATTTAAGTACTCAGGTTGCACCCAACCTGGTCATAGAAAAGAAGGAAGACAAGGAAAAGGAATTTCAAACCACTGGGCAAGGGAGAAAACTAACATTTCTTGAGTACCTACTATGAATGTGCAGATGAAGTTTCTTGACAAGAGTTTTTATCCTCTCAACATCTCTGTAAGGACTGCATTGCAATATTGTGTGCACCCAAAATGCTGCAGAGTTTGATTCTTTGATTCACTAATTCTTATTTACCAATCAAGACTCAGTGTAAACATGGTTTCTCTAAGAAGAAACTACATAGCTTCTTACGGATCTCTGATAGTCCCTACAGACATCTACGATTTTATGGCATCCCACTCCAGTACTCTTGCCTGGAAAATCCCATGGATGGAGGAGCCTGATAGGCTGCAGTCCATGGGGTCGCTAAGAGTCAGACATGACTGAGTGACTTTACTTTTCACTTTACTTTTCACTTTCATGCATTGGAGAAGGAAATGGCAACCCACTCCAGTGTTCTTGCCTGGAGAATCCCAGGGACAGGGCAGCCTGGTGGGCTGCCGTCTGTGGGGTCGCACAGAGTCGGACATGACTGAAGCGACTTAGCAGCAGCAGCAGAAGTTTGTGTCAATTAACTTGCATTTTTGTCTCAGGCACCAAGCTGTGAGCATCTTGTATTTCTGAATCGGTAGCACCTAGCAGAGGAGCTGGCACAGAAAGCATTCCGTGAATGGGTGCTGATTGCTGGTAATGAATTCAAGATCTTAGTTCTTCCACTCTCTGGAGAAAGATCAAATCCATTTGGATGGTTCCTTGATCACTAGTCTGCTTTAGTCATTTTAAGGTGCCATGACGAGATGTCTTGCTTTCTGAAGGTGAAGGAGCTCAATCACCTGCTGACTGTTCCTGTTGTGCTGGTAGCACTTAGGGTAAAACAGCTTAAATAATATTACTAAAGTCAACTGCCTTTCATCTGCAGATCAACGTGGCAACATTTATCACCTTCTCAGCCAGGAAAAGCTTTTATCGGGCTCAGCTAACAGCTCGTATTAGTCTCTTGCAAGGACTTGCCACATTGCCTTTAAACTGAGATGCTGCAGAGTCAGCCCCAGAAGTAATCCAAAAATGTGGAACCTTTTCTGATGATTGTCAGAATAAATGGCTTATTCAGCGCCATTCCAGATAAATTCAATAAACTGTTTGGCAGTGGTGAGGAGGGTCATCAGCAAACCAGGCTGACCCTTCTGTGGGCAGAATGACTTTGAATATTTTGCTAATATTGGAAGAATTCGTAAGCATCAAAGCAGAATTTCTTTACTACAGATTAAGTGTCTGGACTTCCTCAGCATTATTCTCTGCCAAGACCTGAAAAGGGAGACATTGCTCTCCCAAGGCAAAAGATGCCGGTACATTTAGAATTGTCTGATCAAACACCTAATGAATGAGTTCTCTGATGTTTGCATCATCATAACTTAAAACTTCAATTCCCATTCAGCGGATACCTGCCTTTCAGCTGTGAGTAGAGTCTGAAAAGGGCTGTCCTTTGAGAATGAGTGACTTATTCAATGGGAACGTAGACTACAAATCCTTTGTTTTTTTGTCTTGTTTTTTCTTAAACCAAATCTGGTTTCAGTAACTGCTCCAAAGGAATTCTTATGATTAAAATCATTTATATTTTTGTTAAACTGAGAATGCTTCCTCTCTGGATGCCAGATGTCAGAAGGCTTGTTTTATAGGGTTGTGTCCAAACACAGACCTCTCTCGTCTGGGCCCCATGAAGGCGCCACGACTTCACAGCTGGGATAGTTCTATGGAAGGTGTCAAAGGACTTGGCACAACCAGGTGGACATCCTGTGACACAGACTGAAGGACACTTTCTTTAACCTGAGTCGTGGTTGGAGTAGTCGTCCTGGCTCTGAAGGAAGCTGACTGCCTTGGGCAAACCTTCTCAGCTTTCAGCTCACTTCTTCTAAGTGGGAATGATGTTGCTGCCTCGCTCAGCCCTTGCTGACACACCCAGGACAAATGGGTTTTGAGAGACACATATTAATGTATAGATTTAGCACCACTAATTGTGAAATGCTAAAGCTACATTGATGAATCACAAAGGATGTCATTAAAATGTGTTTCACCATAACCTGCATGCATTTTAAAAATTTTATTTTCACATGGCATCCTTTTTCTTAATTGGGGTTTAGCTGCTTTACAATGTTGTGTTAGTTTCTGCTGTACACAAAGTGAATCAGCCATATGTATACATATATCTCTTCCCTCTTGGACCTCCCTCCCACCCCACTCCCCACCCCACCCTTCTTGGTCACCACAGAGCACCAAGCTGAGCTCCCCGCACTGCACAGCAGCTTCCCACTGGCTTCCTGTCTTATACATGGCAGTGCCATATGTCAGTCCCAATCTCCCAGTTCATCCCACCTGTCCTCATGTCCACCTGTTCTCTATCTGCATCTCTATTCCTGCCCTGCAAATAGTTTTGTCTGTACCATATATTTTTTTTTCAGAAGGCAGTTGACTCTAGTTTTCATATGAAGAAAGAGAGACAAACCATATTGGGCATTAAAGAGTATGGTAGGTTAACACTGTGATGCAAAGTATTAGTGAATATTGGGAAAAGAGAAATGACATATACTGTTCATTTACTGTTTTGTCTGCCCACTTTACTGATTCTTCAGATTCCTTCTATGCTCCATGGAAATTTAAAGGCAGGCACTTTTACCTTCATTTATATATGAGGCTAAGAGGAGCTAAGGAATTTATCCAAGGTCAACATCTATTAAACAGCAACACCAGGATTTGAATTCAGACCTAGTGTAACTTCAGAGCTTCTTCGGCAAGATATAAGGCTTCTGTATGCTCCAGATTTACTTGGGTTTGTGGCACTTTTAAAGAAACTACCCATCAGGGAGAGACAATGACCTCAACTAATCTTATTTACAGGAAACTGGCCACTAAGTCAGAGTAGTTTAGAGTCCCAGAAAAGCAGTGTTGTGAATATTGAAGAAATGATCACCAAAGCTACTTTAATTTTCAAAAAATTAAAAATTATTCAGTTAACACTTGGGGAGGTTGGGGATTTCGGGTTTGTGAGTAAGGAAAAGGGTGTGATGGACAGACAGGACACAAAATATCCCAGAAGTCTCATCTCCTTTTTCAAAGCTCTAAACACAAGGGCCAGATGTTCTCAAAACGAGATTGCCCTCAACTTCTCAGTAGAGCATTAACTGTGTCTCCTTTTAGCTTTCATATCTGACTTGAATCACCTTTGCAGAGTGCCCACAATGAGCCAGAGGCCCCGTAATAATTGAATTCGTCAAGCACATTGTTCATTAATCTTGAAAGCAGCCAAAGAAGCAAGGCAGCACTCCCATGGTCACACCCTCAGTACAAACATCTTCTTGCTGTTGTATTGCTACCTCCAAAGGGCAGGGACAAGCATCTGTGGCAGGATCTCTTAAGAGCGCCTTCTAACTGATCTCGTAGTTTCAAAGCACTCGTGCACACATCAGCCAGATAAATAAATGCAAATCACTTCATAACAGCACCCTGCAATAACTTCCCATCCCTCTCAGTCTAAATTGCAAAGTCCTGGACAGAGCCTGTGAGGTCCTCTGTGGCCGAGCCCTGCTTGTCTCCCTAACTGTATCTCCTGCCTCTTCCCCCTTGCTCACCTTGCTCTGGAGGCACTGACTTTCTTTCACCTCCTTAAACACACAGAACTCACTCCACATTCCAGCTCTTAAACTTACTGTTCCCTCTGCCTGGACTTCTGGCAGATCTCCAGATAGTTAGCTCCTTCACACCATTCATCTAGAACTTCTGTGACCACACCAGCTGAGTGGCCTCCTCATCTCCCAACTCTAACCCCAACTGTTTTCTTCACAAATAATTGTATTTTGTTTGTTCGTGTCATTACAGTAAGAACACAAAAGAAGACACTTTGTCTGGTTCTTTGTTATATTCCCAGAGCTTGCAGCAGCGTCTAACATGCATTTAATACATCCTGGCTGAATGAATGAGTGGACGAAGGTAACTTTTGAACCCAAATTTTCCTGAAGCCAAAGCTCAAGCTTTCACCATCAACATGCTGAAACTTTTCACTGAAAAATTGAATTCATCTTGAGATGGATTTAATCTAGGTGAGGCATGATGCAGAGCACACAGGATAATTCCTGTTTCTTCACTTCATGTTTATAACTTTGCTGTAATACCAGATGTTTATAACTTAGCTATAATACCAGACTAATCTGCCCTTGAAATAATGGATACTATGGATAAATGCTGGGTGAAGGGAGTGGCACCAGAGGGCATCAAAAGGCTAAAGAGAGTGGTAAGTGAGGACCCAGGTGACCCTCAGAGGCTCCCTAGTGCTTAGCGACTTGATAAAATGCTCAAATGGCAGATGCAGTTTAGGGATGGGGAAGGAAGGCTCTCAGGTTCTTGGATATGATGAAGTCAGGTGAGTTTGTCCATGAAGAGTCTCATAAATGACATGTGTTTTAGGGCTTTCCACACTGGACACATGTATCAGATTCTTTTGTCTTTGGGAAAAAAAAAAAAACAGTCATCCATTATGTATAGGTACAATCTCATAAGAAAAACAAGGCCAGCAAGGGAAGAAGAGAGGAGGAAAGGGAGTGGGGTACCCTGTTTCTGACTCAGGGTAGTGGGGGGAGGGGCAGGGGCAAGGAGAACCTGGACCTGGCATATGGTGTCATGTATGATTGCTTCTCTTACCCCTGAAGGTCTCCTCTGTAAGATTCCCTGGAATTCCATGCTTTCTCTACAGATAAATCACCAAAAGGGACTCATGCGAGGAGGCCACCTCTTTGGGGCACACAGAGGGCAGAGCTGCTCTGTAGCATCATGTCTGTCCAAGAAGGGGCAGGATAGAGCTCAGGCCACTGGCAGACACACCAGCCATCCAAAGGTTTCTCACGGACACAGCTGCCCCTCAGAGGGGACTCTCTCCACCTCTAACCATGGCTCCCAACCCCGTGTTGACAAGGAGATCCCAGAGGACCAGGTCATCAACTAGTGAAGATGACTTAACGATGCTCAGAATTAACATCTGTTCGTCCATCCATCCATCCATCCATTCCGTTCATTCATTCAACAACCAGTGCTCTATACCATGCCAATTGCAGGGGCTATTGTAAGGGTTAGACAGTTTCCTTGAGAAACTCATAGTTGATCCACAGAGAAAACCATATGGAGTTAGTGTCTGAACTCTATTCATGCTTTAAGCTCAGAGTTGAATGAAATCCTGGCGTGGTCACAAAAATCACACCAAACCAAAGCAAAACACTTCATGAAGGGAAAAACTATGCTTAACCCTTTTTTTTCCCCTCTCAGGGTTCTTCCCAGAAAGGTGATAATGGAAGATTTGGTCCCAACAGAGCCACAGACAAGGAATTTGCATTTTAAAGTTTGACAGATATTTATAGGGCTTTTGATCTTCTTTCCCTACTCTACACACCCACCCCCAATCTTGCCTGCCTCCTCCTTCCCCAGCTCCCATATTTCTATGTTGTACCAGGTACAGACTTGAGAAATGATGGCTCCAAGTCCAGAAGTTTCTAGGATATGTGCCCTGGGTGCTATGCTCACGGTCATACAGCTCCTATTTATTAATACCGACTCTATAGCAAATACTTTTCTTTATTTCTGACTCCCACAGGCTCACTGCAAGTTTCATTATTTACCTTTTTAGTCATTGTTAAGGGAGGAGGAAAATGAGGCTCAAGGAGGTTAAGTAACCTTGCCCCAAATCACAGATAAAACATAATGTGGGCACAGTGAGAACTCAGGTCTGTGTATCTTCAAACCTATGACCTTTTCACAAAGCCAGTCTGACTCCAGTCACCAAGCCTGGTTGTTACAGGCTACTTAGCTGAGGTCCCTCTTAGAAAAAGATGATCCCGCATTCCAGTTTTCTTGCTGGTGTTATTCTGGAAATAGCCCAATAAACGTCACAATTTGATTTACTCGGGACCAACTTGCAGCTGTCTTCCTTTGAAACTCTTCTCGGGCTCTGAGCTTTTCCTTTTCTCCTACTCCTCTTTCACACAGGCCTCTGGAGGCCCAACAGCTGCACGACTTAGTTTGGAATTGCCCTCTGTGGCCCCCACTGGATTTGCTGAACAGAGTCACTCTCTGCCCCCAAAGAAACCTGTTGGAAACGAGAGCTCAGAATCTCAGGAAGCCTTATGCTTTCACAGCTGGAAGGAATCTTAGAAGCCATGGAGGAGACAGTTTCCGAGAATGACTCATGCAAACTGGCATCAGATTTATGAGAATGCCTGCTGAGTGTTTACTATGTTAAAAGTGAGAGATGAAAGAGACAAATCACACGGACACCTCCACGTGCTGTGTGCTTTTTCATATTTAATCTCCACTACAATCCAGTGAGGTACAATTAATGATTATCCTCCTGTTTAGATGAGCCTTGGTTCAGAGAAACAACTGACTGAAGGTTCCCCAGCAAGTAACTAGAGGATTCGAGACCTGAACCCATGCGCTTTTAGAATGACACAGAGCTTTCCTTTCCATGGCAGGAGGTGTGGTTTCCTGAGGAGTACAATGTCCTGGCTACTGTGACCGGCCTGTGAAACGTGCTGCTGTGCTTAATTCAGAGCAAAGAGCCAACAGGACAAATATGAATGCTGTCATTTCATAGATTTTGTAAGAGGTCAAGTCTAATCGAAGATCACCTGCCATTCACCAACCAACCATCATCTGGGTGGTCTTTTGACCAGTAAAGCCTTCCCCAGACACAATGATCACTCACCCACCACAGCCTTGCCCCAGACTTTCTGAGACTGTTACAAATCAGAAGGTTCTGCAAGTTCCCTTCCTCCTTGGAAAAATCCATCCCCCAACTCTCAGAGAGGAAGTCTTAGAAGTGCCAAATTGGAAGCCATAAGCAAGTCGTCGCTGGTGCTGAGTCTTCCTGTTGAGGTTGAGAGATCAGGTTCAAAGCTCAAGCCGCAGCTTCTCCACCTCCCTCCCCAAATCACCTCCAATCGAAAGAGGCAGCTCCTTCCCTTCCCCCTACTGCAGTCCTGTAAGTGCCGCTGGGTTGTGCTGAGCTAGGGGCCAGAGTGCAGCATCCTCAGATACCAGCTGCACAGCAGAGGCTCTTGGGAAGGTTCCTCTCTAGGAAGAATTGGTTACAGAAGCGGAGATCTCCACTCCTGAGCACCAGGGTAGACCTGCTGTGGATTGGGTTGTTCCTAAGCAGGCTGTTTCCTGAATGACTCCTGCCAACTGCACAGTTATGGGTCCCCAGTGTTCAGAACAACATGGCTAGGAGATGACACTAATCCAACAGGTTCAAATCTTACCCAGCAAGCCCTGGCCCAACCCCAACTTCAGGCACAGCTCACAACCTGTTTCTCCCAAAATATTTTTCTTGGCCACCTATCCATACTAACCTTCATTCTCTTCAGAAATGAAATATATCTACACATAACTATCAGGAGGATAGCCTGTCATTGGTGGCATTTAGTGGTGCTTCCAGGGACACCTTTGACCTCAATACAAAAGGAAACTCTCCTGCATCTTGATGTCACTGATTCTGGAGCAAAGACTTGACCCCGTCACGGCATTTTTACTGATGATCCTGACTTGGCATCATTTTTGCTAGCTTGCAATGATGACATTTGCTAGCTTGCCAGTGATGACACTTCCTTGTTTTAGAAAGAACAGTGAACATTGTTATCAGTCCATCCGGTAGCTCTTAGCCCTTTTTCAGTTACGTGAAACCTTGAAAACTTTTCGAAAACTTTTACCTACCTGTGAACTTTTGGCTCAGTGGTAAAGAATCTGCCTGCCAATGCAGGAGATTCGAGTTCAGTCCCTGGGTTGAAAAGATACCCTAGAGGAGAAAATGGCAACCCACTCCAGTATTCTTGCCTGCAGAATCCCATGGACAGAGGAGCCTGGCAGGCTACAGTCCATGGGGTCCCGAAGAGTTGGACATGACTGAGCGACTAAGCACAGCACAGCACAAAAACTAAAGCAACAAAAAAAAGTTTACATGGAAACATAGCAATTGTCATGTTGTATTGTATTTGACACCTCTTGAAGCTCGTTTCTGACCTCTGTCACACTGCTAACCTCTGTTCTGGAGAGTAAGCACCCTAGTCTGGGGACCTCGTCCAGTTCCTTGTATGTCTCCAGAGAATAGTGTAGTTTCTGATGCATAAAAGATACAAATGTGTGTTGCAAGTTGAATGAATTAACTCATCTAGAAGTGAGTACGTGAGGGCAATGCTGGCTTGGTGATACCCCTTGAAGGAGGCCATTGCTCTTTTGACCTAGGAGGAGTGACCTTGCGTGACGCTGTGCACAGCTCGAAGGGTTGCACTCAGGTGGAAATGAGAGAGGGCAGGACAAACGAGGCTGACAGCATTGACCAGGAAAACACCTTGGGATGGTAGGACTGTCAGAGGTACCAGTAAGTACTCTGGAGAGTGTAAAAGTCTAGACCAATTGTTTTCAAATTCAGCTTTCTTAGGACTTGCCTGAAGAGTCTGTTATGCAAACATATTGTGGACCCCACTGCCATAGATTCCAAGTCAGGTGGCCTTTGAATCATAGAGAAAGAGCTACAGATCAGCGAGGGATATAAGAACTGAAGAAGGAAAAAGGACAATAACATTAGGTGCGCAGATCCAGCCACCATCTCACTGTCAGAATAATGAATTCTGCTGCTGTTAAGTCGCTTCAGTCATGTCCAACTCTTTGCATTTCAGTTCAGTTCAGTTCAGTGGCTCAGTCGTGTCTGACTCTTTGCGACCCCATGAATCGCAGCACGCCAGGCCTCCCTGTTCATCACCATCTCTCGGAGTTCACTCAGACTCACATCCATCGAGTCTATGATGCCCTCCAGCCATCTCATCCTCGGTCGTCCCCTTCTCCTCCTGCCCCCAATCCCTCCCAGCATCAGAGTCTTTTCCAATGAGTCAGCTCTTCGCATGAGGTGGCCGAAATACTGGAGTTTCAGCTTTAGCATCATTCCTTCCAAAGAAATCCCAGGGTTGATCTCCTTCAGAATGGACTGGTTGGATCTCCTTGCAGTCCAAGGGACTCCCAAGAGTGATCTCCAACACCACAGTTCAAAGCATCAATTCTTCAGCGCTCAGCCTTCTTCACAGTCCAACTCTCACATCCATACATGACCACAGGAAAAACCATAGCCCTGACTAGACGGAACTTAGTTGGCAAAGTAAGTCTCTGCTTTTGAATATACTATCTAGGTTGGTCATAACTTTTCTTCCAAGGAGTAAGCGTCTTCTAATTTCATGGCTGCAGTCACCATCGGCAGTGATTTTGGAGCCCCCAAAAATAAAGTCTGACACTGTTTCCCCATCTATTTCCCATGAAGTGATGGGACCAGATGCCATCATCTTCATTTTCTGAATGTTGAGCTTTAAGCCAACTTTTTCACTCTCCTCTTTCACTTTCATCAAGAGACTTTTAGCTCCTTTTCACTTTCTTCCATAAGGGTGGTGTCATCGCCATATCTGAGGTGATTGATATTTCTCCTGGCAATCTTGATTCCAGCTTGTGCTTCTTCCAGCCCAGTGTTTCTCATCATGTACTCTGCATAGAAGTTAAATAAGCAGGGTGACAATATACAGCCTTGACATACTCCTTTTCCTATTTGGAACCAGTCTTTTGTTCCATCTCCAGTTCTAACTGTTGCTTCCTGACCTGCATACAGATTTCTCAAGAGGCAGGTCAGGTGGTCTGGTATTCCCATCTTTTTCAGAATTTTCCACAGTTGATTATGATCCACACAGCCAAAGGCTTTGGCATAGTCAATAAAGCAGAAATAGATGTTTTTCTGGAACTCTCTTGCTTTTTCGATGATCCAGCAGATGTTGTCAATTTTATCTCTGGTTTCTCTGCCTTTTCTAAAACCAGCTTGAACATTTTCCAGGCAAGAATACCAGAGTGGATTGCCATGCCCTCCTCCAGGAGATCTTCCTGACCCTGGGATCGAACCTGCATCTCTTATGTCTCCTACATTGGCAGGCAGGTTCTTTACCACTAGCACCAGCGGGGAAGCCCTTATCTCTTTTGACCTCCTTTTAATCTACTGCACCTATAAGAGCTTCTGAAAGTACATGACACGCTGTCCAGAGTGATCAAATGGGCAAATGGATTTGGAAACCCTAGGAAGACTCTAGCACCACAAAATCTGTTTCAGTCCTCCGACCAGCCGAGGTAAAAAATTCCCATCCTAGATCCACGTATGGATGCCTTCAGGACTTTTCCCTATATATAATCTTATTTCAAGACCCAGTTCTGATGTCACTTTTTCAGGAAGCTCCTCTTGGTTGTCCAGCTAATATTTATTTCCCACTTCTCTCTCCTCCATGGCACACCTCTGGTGTCTTTATAACACTTGATAGCGTCACCTCTTTCCTCACATGACATTTGTCTTCCAAGATGTGAGAGTTGGACTATGAAGAAAGCTGAGTGCCCAAGAATTGATGCTTTTGAACTGTGGTGTTGGAGAAGACTCTTGAGAGTCTCTTGGACTGCAAGGAGATCCAACTAGTCCATTCTAAAGGACATCAGTCCTGGGTGTTCATTGGAAGGACTGATGCTAACGCTGAAACTCCAATAATTTGGCCACCTCATGCAAAGAGTTGACTCACTGGAAAAGACTCTGATGCTGGGAGGAATTGGGGGCAGGAAGAGAAGGGGACGACAGAGGATGAGATGGTTGGATGGTATCACTGACTCGATGGACATGGACTTGGGTAAACTCTTGAGTTGGTGATGGACAGGGAGGCCTGGTGTGCTGCGGTTCATGGGGTCGCAAAGAGTCAGACACGACTGAGCACGAACTGAATTGTGCACTAATAATACTAGTCACATGTATAATCTTTAATTTTCTAGTAGTCATATTTTGTTTAATGGAAATAAATAGATCAAATGATTTTAATAACAAGTTTGATTTAACTCGATATGTCCAAAATGTTATTTCAACATTGATAATATAAAAACCATCAACAAAATTTTTTAATCACACTGAGTATTTGAAATTTGGTGTGCAGTTTACACTTAGAGTTCATCTCAGCTTTGGTTACATTTCAAGTTCTATGTGTGGCTACATGTGGCAGGTGGAGGCCCTGTGGGGGAGCACAGTCCTGGGTCTCTGAGGGCAAGGCTCTGACTCTTGCCTCTGAGTCTTCAGAAGCAGAGCCATTTCCTGAACCCAGTAGAGGATCATGGAAAGTGTTTTGAGTTAATATAAATGCAAATTCCTCCTGGGGAGTATCCTTTGGCCTTGTATTTGTTTTAAGATACAGCATCTCTGTGGCTGACAGTGGATAATGGGTATATCTGTTTCAGGAAAGAGGGAAAGCAAGTCACAGTAGGTTTCATTTAAGTAGTGAAGGGAACTTTCCCAGTGACCCAGTGGTTAAGAATCTACCTTGCAATGCGGAGGGTGCTAGCTGAGGAACCAAGATTCCACATGCTGAGCAACTTAGCTTGCACACCTCTAACTCCTCTGATCTCTCCTGCTCTGGAGCCCACGCACCACAAGAGCGCCAACAACAAGAGAGCAACATGACAAAATGAAGATCTTGTGTGCAGCAATTAAGATCCAATGCAACCAAATAGATAAAGGCAATAAAAGAGGAGTGAGTATTGGAAGAAATATGGGGGCATGGAGCATTCATTAAAGGGAGGTGAAAAGGGCAGTGGAGTCCAAGCAGTAGATACCAGGGAAACTTCTCTTGCACTGTGGGATCCAACCTAGCAGACATCAGATGATGGTGCCTCTGAACTGTGTAGTTGGTTTCCTTCTACAAGCTGCCTCAAATGGCCTGAAGAGTACTGCACGCCAGAGGATTTGATCGAGGTGTAATGTTACCAGTTGTCTTTAACAAAGAGCTGAAGTGAGGATGTGTTCTCAGTAAAGATCACTTTTGAAAACATGTTGAACTTTTTTATACCTTGGCCACAGGCTTCCCAAGAAAGTTCACTGGCTTACCTCCTAATTTACCCAAAGTTGGTTTGGTGAGGAGAATGGGCTACCACTTTTGTCACAAAAGAACTGCCTCTAAGGCAGTGCCCATGGATATATGATCACAGCTTTCCAGGAAACAGAGACGCCTGAGAAAATCAGAGTTCAAGCTCCTTTCCCTAGGTCCTCTGAGGTCAAAAAATTGATGTCCAGAGAGGTACAGGGACTGGAGTCTGGACACCTTCCCGCAAGTTGGTTGTCATTAGCAGTGTAGTAAAGTTACAAGAAGGCATCTGAGGAGGACCAGACACTTGGCTGAATTATATTGTTCCTTGATGAGGCTCAGGTTATAAGTAGCAAGAGCCCAGACTTTGTAGAGGAACACCCCATTTTCCAAATGCCAGGCAGCCCATTTATTTAGAACATCTATTATATTAGAACTCTTCATTTGTACACTTCCTTTTTGCTTCCCTGGTGGCTCAGACTGTAAAGCGTCTGCCTACAATGAGGGAGACTGGGGTTCAACCCCTGGGTCAGGAAGATCTCCTGGAGAAGGAAATGGCAACCTACTCCAGTATTCTTGCCTGGAGAATCCCATGGACAGAGGAACCTCATAGGCTACAGTCCATGGGGTCACAAAGAGTTGGACACGACTGAGTGACTTCACTGTCCTCTCATTCTTTGAAAGGACTTTTTGGCATTTTATGCAAAGCAATGTAACACATGGTTAAGACCTTGGATCACTAGCATGTGCCCTCCTGCAGGTTATTTTACCTCTTTCAGCCACAGGTTTTTCACTGTGAAGTATGAGTACTAACATTCCTTACCTACTTAGTGTCTTGATTAAACCGGGAGATAAAGTACTAGTCAAAATGCATGGAAAGTGCTCCATAAAAGTTTCAAGCCAGCATAAGACAGGATAGTTTAAAGTAGAAAAATGAGCTTAAAAAGAAGAGAAATAAATATTTCAAGCAAGTGGGCACTGAATACATATCATCACACAATGAGTGATGGGCAGTTGAGGGAAATTAGAAGACAGGAAGACTGTCCTCTTAGTCCTCAGCTTACATTCTAGCTGAGCGGACTCTACCGGAGGAGGAAAGCCTTGTGTTACCCTGTGTGGCACCCGCTATAAACACAATACAGGTGACTGGCACCATGGGGCTGAGGGCCAGTCAAAGTAGACCGGAAAAAAAAAAAAAATTAGGATCTAGAAAGGCAATGAGATGGCACCATTCCCCCAAGCAGGAAATTATACATCAGCCAATGGGGTGAACCGTCTGTCTTCTGAGCAGAGTGAGAGGGAAAGTCCAGACTGAAGGAAGGAAAGTAGTAAGGAGGCATTAGGAAGCCTTCGTGACAAGTAAGCTGGGTAGTAAGAATATCAAAAGAGGAAACAGACCAAGAGCTCCTCAGCAGGCATCGTCCCCAAAGCAACAGAGAAAGTTGCTAAGATCCATAAGTTGGCAACAGCTTGCATTGTGGGGAAGGGATGGGAGGGGAGGGGAGGTGGAGAGTGAGAAATTCATCTCCAAGCCCATGGTCTGTCCCTTGGCCCAGGCCTGCCCAGGGCTCCCCAGGTCTGCCAGCAATGCTCTTCTGCAGGTGGTGGCTTGTGACCCCATGGAGTATAGCCCTTCAGGCTCCTCGTCCATGACATTTTCCAGGCCAGAAAACTAGAGTGAATTACAATTTCCTTCTCCAGGAGATCTTCCCGACCCAGGGATCCAACTCGGTCTCCTGCATTGCAGGCAGATTCTGCCTGAGCCAATCACAAAGGCTGATGACTGACTGAAAATCTCGTGTGACTTCAAAGACTTGCTTTCTCATCTCAGCAATGTCTGGGAAAGCCTACTTTGAGACACTTACCTTCTCTCTGCCCGGCTTTCTCAGCTGGACTTGCCAAACCTGGTCTTCCTACAGGGAGTAATTAGATAACATCTTTAGGATGCCTTGAGCTGCGAGAGGGGAGAACACGTGCACAGACATACAGGCACAATTATTTCACAGGATTCCATTTCCTCTGTTCTCTTTGCATCCATTTCCTGGTAACAGCTGTCTGGCTTCCTAAAGCCAGCAACAGCTGCAGTAATGAGCCCAGCGTTTGAGCCTGTAGATGACACAGGCTCAGCTCCAGGGGTGCAGCTGTTTTTTAAAGCCTGATGTCTCAGCTCTCCCCGAGGTCCAGACAACAAAGAGAGCCATTCGTTAACACTCCACATTTCAAGTTTTCATATGAGAGGGGGAGGGTATGCGCTCCCCTTCTCCCTTTCACTAGCACTACAGTTTCTTAATTCTGCCACTTACTGGCCGTCTTGCCGAAGGCAAGCATGAAAAGCCTCTCTGAACTTTAGCTTCCTTGGCTCTCTGTTGACGATGATAACATTACTCACCTCACGAGGCGGTTTATGAAATTCCAAAGATACAGTAGATATGGACGTATTTTCCATGTTATAAGGCAAAATTTCAGTTCAGTTCAATTCAGTCACTCAGTCGTGTTGGACTCTTTGCAACCCCACGAATCGCAGCACACCAGGCCTCCCTGTCCATCACCAACACCTGGAGTTTACTCAAACTCATGTCCATCTAGTTGGTGATGCCATCCAGTCATCTCATCCTTTGTCATTCCCTTCTCCTCCTGCCCTCAATCCGTCCCAGCATCAGGGTCTTTTCCAATAAGTGAAATCTTCGCATGATGTGGCCAAAGTATTGGAGTTTCAGCTTTAGCATCAGTCCTTCCAATGAACACCCAAAACTGATCTCCTTTAGGATGGACTGGTTGGATCTCCTTGCAGTCCAAGGCAAAATTTAGACATAACTAAAATCCTTGTTTCTGATTTTAGCAAGTGGAAAAATTATTAAACAATACAGGTCAGCACAATACATTTCTGAATTGGGCTGTCCCTATAAATGGTCCCTGAGGAGTGAAGGGAGCACAGAAGTTTTCTGGAGAAGACACTTGGCCCCAGCTTAGAGGAACTGGGAGAATCTGAGAGGTCAAAGGAGAGAGAGAGTCATGTGAGGAACACAGCCCAGGCAGAGCCCAAGAAAAGAAAACATGGTCTAGGGTCTGTGTTGGCCCCTCCTGGAGTGGGGCAGAGAATGTGCCTGAGAACCAAGGGGATGGAAAGTTGGAAGGGTCAAGCTGGGCCAGAACATGAACGGCCTTAAATGACAGGTAGCAAAGTTGTCAGGAAAGATTTTCATAGCATGAAATCGTCAAGTCCTGGAGGTCACCCAGGCCTCCTCCTTGTCTCCAAGGGTTTCTCTCTGTTGACAGTCTAGACAAAAGGCCTGAGCTGAACGTGCTCTTGGTTTCCTTGGTGCCAGGCTCAATAGCTCCTGGAACCCTAGAGGTCTTCTCTCTTGAAACATCAGTGATTCCCAGCTTCACTGCTTATTAAATAAAAAGAGATCACTCGGCTACAACCTAGACTTATCAAATCAGAAGCTTCAGGAGAGGAGCCTGGGAACTTTCCTTTTAAAAATAATTCTTTTTCTCTCCCCAGGTTACTCTTGTCATCATGGAACTGTGGAAGGTTTGGATAGGAATCATGTGCCCTGAGTGCTAAACACAGAGCCCAGCAAGGACTCAGCAACCCGTCCTCCCTTCCTCCCTTCCTTCCTTTTTTCCTTCCTACTTTTGACCTCTTTTTTTCCCTTTATTTTTAAATACCTGAACTACCTAGATGCTTTGATTCAACTTGAGGACAACTATGATCCCCAAGTCTTTGTCTTCTATATAAGGACCTACTCAGGCCAGCCTTGCCTAGCCAATGCTGTGAAAATCCTGATTTTTAAATTGACAAGTTTTTAGTATATGTGCAGCTGAAGGAAGCACTAAATTAATCACTTTTTAAATTTTAGGAAATACTGACAACTATAAAAGATAGTTACTTTATAATAGCAGCTACTAATAATTGAATGCTGACTGCATTTGAGGCCAGGTATAATGAAATTTCTCTACATGTATTAATCTTCACAGTGATCCTTTGAAGTTATTTGCTGTTATTATTTTCATAGGACAAATAGAGAAATGGAGATGCAGAGAGATTGTTACCTGCTTAGGATCATAGAGTTGCCAAAGTAGACAAATCAAAGTTTAGACCCAGGAAGCCTGGCTGCAGAGTCTACACTTCTAACTGTGACACTAGACCACCCCTCAAGAAGAAAGGACGATGAATGAAGAAAATTTACCTTCAGTTCCCACTAGCCAAAATAACCACTCGAACACTTAGTCATTTTTTTATGAAAAAAATTTAATTGTTTTGAAGTATTAACTTCATATATCTTGCCCTAAAATAATAATTTAATATTAAATTCTATTTCCTATATTATTTGTTTTCCATAAATTTGGCTTTTATCCACTATACAGTATGCCATCATAAGGAGAGGACATAATTTATGTAATCATTGCTTTGTTGTTAACATTGAGGTTGTTTCTAATTTTTTATTCTCGTAATGCTACAAAGAGGGACTTCCTGGAAATCCAGTGGTTAAGATTTTGCCTTTCAGTGCAGGGGGTAAGAGTTCAATCCCTGGTTGGGGAGCTAAGTCTCCACCTGCCTCATGGACAAAAAATCAAAGTGTAAAGCAGAAGTAATATTGTAACAAATTCAATAAAGACTTAAAATGGTCCACATTAAAAAAATCTTAAAAAAATACTATGATGAACTTGCTCATAAACATTTGACTGCAGGTTTGCTTAGTTCTATAGAAGGAGGTTTGTGTGCCAAAGAGACTTAAATCTCCAACGCATTCTAGAGACTTTAAAATATTTTAAAAGTCTAGCCAGGTTACCCTCCCATAAGCAGTATGTAAGAGAGACCATTTCCTCACCCTCTTGCCAACTTTGCCCATTTGGGAGGTGAAAACGGCCTCCCCTTGTCCCTACATTTGCATGTCTTTGATTACTATCGAGGTGAACATTTTCTTCTACTTTTGTTAGCTGCTGGTACTTCTTTTAAGAGCTGTTTATTCATGCCCTTGTTCATCTCCCCAGTGGCAAGCTTGTGTTTTTCTTATCTATATGTGATCTCCATAGCAACACCCTTTGACACATATTTGTGGGAAATACTTCCCTAAGTTTGTTCTTCGCCTCATATCTGCCTCTTGTATCAATTAATTTGCTAATATAGAAGTCCAAATTAAAAATGGTCCAAAGACGGGGCCAGGGCTTCTGGAAATGAGCAGGCTTATTCGATAGATGTCCTGCTAAAACACACTGAGTATTCATTTCATCCTAGGAGTTTCGGCATTCTAGTTATGGGTACCGGCAATACTAAAGAAGAAAGTTTGCACTTTTCTGCATTTCAGGCTGATAAGAACAGAGGGACATCCTTAGAGAACAGCCTCAGTGCAAATTGCTTTCAACTTTTTTGACATGGGTATTAAATGCCACCCAAATACCAACGGTAATAAAGAATCCCACTTAAAAGGGAGGGTAGGTGTAAATGTAACACATGAGATTTTTCTTTCTTTCTTTCCTTTTTTGGGATCTTGCTAGACAATTGCCGAAGAATCAGTGGTGGGGTTCTCAAAGCTGCTTCCCCTACCTTCTGGGGAAAACTTCAGGTTAGTTGTGGGTGACATGAGAATTTGAACCAAGACAAACTGCTCATATTCTCTTGCAGTAAGAAAAATTGACACATTCTGCCCTGTTGCTCTCAAGGGAGAATTAGCTTCACTTCCTCTATTTATGACCCTCTTCCCCTGCTCTGATGTCCCTCCACCGCACACATTGAATTCCACTCTCTGCCACCTTCCTGTCTTCCACCGAACTGCTCATTTTGTGCAGATGTGGTGGCTGGATTTTTTTTTTTCCTCCAAATGAACACATTTAGTCATATATTCAAAAGAGAAAGCTGCTGATAGTCAGAAACTGTAGGAACCCAACAGGGACATGGCTATTTGGGAATGGATTCTTTCTAGAGAGGGCTCCTAGGTGGCGCTGGTGGTACAGAATCCGTCTACCAATGCAGGAGACGTTAGAGATGCTGCTTTGATCCCTGAGTGGGAAAGATCCCTGGAGAAGGGTATGGCAACGCACTACGGTGTTCGTGCCTCAAGAATTAGAAAAAGTCACACTGCCTTGGCCTCCATCTACATTCATTTGGCAAAGAAAATTCACGCAACACTTGGCTGTGGAATGGGTAAATGAAGACCTTGAGCTCAGGTCGTCCAAGTGCTTGAGGAAAGAGAAGTCTTAGAGATGTTTGAGAGTGAGGGTGCTACTCTTTCCCACTATGTCACTTAGCCAAGGGGATGGAAGTAAACCTAAAATCAGGTCAGGAAATCCTCTTCAGGAACTTCTTGAGACGCCTGCAAGGGTTTTGTCTTTCTGTCCTAAAACATTTCTGCAGTTGAGCGTCTTTACCTTCTGTCTCTCCTCTCTTTTATGAAGTAAACCAAATGATTTCATTCTTTTTTTTTCCTACTATTTTGTCCTAGCTTAAATATTCAGCTGGTGAAAACCGTTTATGTGCACGTGACACAGTGTTTTGCCATTTACTTTTAAGAAGATGAAAAATCCAAGTTTAAAGTTTTACCCTTTGGATTTTCAATGAGCCTCAAACTTAAATCAGGAGAAGCAAAACCTTTTACTATTGATTTCCCTAGTTTGTAGAGAGAGTGATGGGAGTGATGTGGAAACCATGCTGGGAAGAACAACTCCTGGCTTCACTGGAACCCTCATGGGCTTCTCAGGAGACTGTGTCAGTAACCAACTAGGAAGCTGCTGCTTTTATTTCTCTCTGCCAGCTCAAGGACGGAGGAAGATGTCCTGCACTGGCAGGTGGATTCTTTACCACTGAGCCACCAGGGAAGCCTAAAGTACCTTGTACTCTGGGCCAATCTCTGGAGCCCTGTATGTACTGCTTACATGACTGAATGGTACCAGTCAACTTGTTTCTCATATTTACTGAGTTGAAGTTCAAGACTGAGTTCTGGCTTCAAGAGCACTATACAGACCATCACACTGATGCCTCTAATCCTTCTCAGCTGATTTGGCCAGTGGTTAAAAGTCTGGACCTGAGGTAGCTTGCCTGGGTACAAATCTTAGGGCTACCAGTCATTAGGTGTGGAGTCTTGGGCAAATTACTTAACTGCTCTGTACTTCTACTTCTTTTTAGAAAATATTTAATTGAAGTATATTTAATTTATAATGTTTATGTAAATTTACAATGTCTTAATTTCTGTTGTACAGCAAAGTGATTCATTATATACACACACTCTTTTTCGTATTCTTTTCCATCATGGTTTATCACAGGATATTGAATATAGTTTCTTGGTATACAGTAGGATCATGTTGATTACCCATTCTATATAAATAGTTTTCTTCTCCTAATCCAAAACTCCCAATCCTTCCTCCCCCCACCCATCTTCTCCTTGACAACCATGAATCTGTTCTTTGTATCTGTGAATCTATTTCTGTTTCTAGGTATGTTCATTTGTGTCATATTTTAGATTCCACATGTAAGTGATACCATATGGAATTTTTTTTTCTTTCAAACTTTCTTTGCTTAGTATGATAATCTCTAGGTCCATCGACTTTGCTGTGAATTGTGTCTCGATTTCTAATATTAGTAAAACAAGATTAGTGATGATCGTAGCACGTATTTCAGAGGGATGTTTCAAGGATTAAAGTGAGTTAACCTTTGTTAAGGATCCAGAATAAAACCTGGTGCAGCCTTGGCCTCCAGGCATGTTCCACTCAAACATATCCTCTATAAGCAGCTGGAGTAATGGCTCTGGGGTTCTGCTGGCCAAATCCAGCTTCTGCTTAAATCTCATCGTGATGACTAGAAGCTTTCATCATCTATGAGATAAACTCCAAGTGCCTTGCCAATGCAGATGAGGTCCTCCTCTCCAGCTTCGGCCTCTGTTGACGCCCTGGGAACATGGAATGACTGGTAGTTTCTTGCCCAATTTGTGCTATATCTAACCTCCAAGCAATGACTAGAATGCTGTCCTCCAAACTTTCACCTTGTTAAAGACAAACAAAAAAAAAGCTCTGCTTTTAAAGGAGCATCATTTCTTACTTTAAAATATCACGTCATACAGAAAACCCTCTAGATTCTTTATTGTGGCCCTTATCTGTGTACAACTATTTCTAAGACTTGACCCAGGTTTAGTCTGCTCTGACGGCTCTCTTACTGACAATAATGTCACATTCTAACCATCCATCTAAAATCCTACATGTGCTAATACGGCAGTGGGGACACATTACAGGGGGTCCCTATACAGATCCCCACAACTGCTTCATACAGTTGTGCAGGTGGTACCTATGGTTCAACTTATCATAGAGATTACACACGGTGTTTTTAAAAAAAATAGTTATTATAGTTGGAGGCTAATTACTTAACAGTATTGTGGTGGTTTTTGCCATACATTGACACGAATCGAACATGGGTGTACATGTGTCCCCCTGGCCTGAAATCCCTCCCACTTCCCTCCCTATTCCATCCCTCTGGGTTGCTCCAGTGCATCAGCTTTGAATGCTCTGTTTCATGCATCAAACTTGGACTGGCCATCTATTTCACATATGGTAATATACATGTTTCAATGCTATTCTCTCAAATCATCCCATCCTTGCCTTCTCCCACAGAGTCCAAAAGTCTGTTTTTATATCTATGTCTCTTTCACTGTCTCACATATATGGTCATTGTTACCATCTTTCTAAATTCCATATATATGTGTTAATATACAGTATTGGTGTTTTTATTTCTGATTTACTTCACTTTGTATAATAGGCTCCAGTTTCATCCACCTCATTAGAACTGATTCAAATGCATTCTTTTTAATAGCTGAGTAATATTCCATTGTGTATATGTACCACAACTTTTTATCCATTTGTCTGCCAACGAACATCTAGGTTGCTTCCATGTCCTGACTGCTGTAAACAGTGCTGTGATGAACATTGGGGTAGACGTGTCTCTTTCACTTCTGATTTCCTCGGTGTTATGCATGGTTTTATGAGTATTTTTACTTCTGTCTCCACCCTCAATGCTCTCAGCAACACAAAGACAAAAGCTTTTTAACTTAATTTTCTGTCCTCAGCACCCAGCACAGTACTTGGCCTGTAGTCTGTATCAAACAAAAACCCATAGGCTAATCTGCTATCCCTTCATAGCTCCTATTCCATGCTAAGACCTACTAAGGAATCAAAACATAATTGGGGTAGTAAGTCAGACATGTGACTAGATAACCAGAACATCAGACAGTTAAGTATTAGCAGCAAATAACTGGGGTCAAAGCTTTGTACCGTCTATCCATTAGAGAAGGGACACATTCCAAGAACTGAGACAGACGGGAGAAGCTTCTGGGCAGGAATGGGGCTTCAGCAAAGTCTTGCATCTTGTAGGTGTTCCCAGGGATTACATTGCACAGATGACTGCTTCGGGAGGCAGTGTGAGTAGAGGAAGGTGTCTGGGACTTGGCATTTCTGTACTCCGGTTGCATCCTGCCTTTTCTATCCTCTGTGTTTGCTGAATCCCCTTCTGAACATGGGCTTCCCAGGTGGCGCTAGCGGTTAAAGAACCCACCCACCATTGCTTGAGACATAAGAGACACAGGTTCAAACCCTGGGTCAGGAAAATCCTCAGGAGGAGGAAATGGCAACCCACTTTAGTATTCTTGCCTGGAGAATCCCATGGACAGAGGATCCTGGCAGGCTACAGTCCACAGGGTTGCAAAGAGACTTAGCATGCTCTATGAACACAGGACTCCTCATCTTTACAGTGTAGTTTATAACCTCTACCCTATAGAATTGTTGTGAAAATTAAGATGAACAAGTGAATCTTAAAACAAAAATAAAATAGATGAGTCTGATTCTCTGCACATAGCAGGAATTCAAGAGTAACTCTCATGCTAATTAGACTCCAGCTTAGACTTTTTGGTTACTAATAAGATTCTTATCTGTCAAAGGCTTTTCTGCAGCATCCTAAGGGGTTGCATAGCTTGGAAGAAAAGCTATGACCAACCTAGACAGCATATTAAAAAGCAGAGACATTATCTTGCCAACAAAGGTCCATCTAGTCAAAGCTATGGTTTTTTCAGTAGTCGTGTATGGATGTGAGAGTTGAACCATAAAGAAAGCTGAGTGCTGAAGAATTGATGCTTTTGAACTGTGGTGTTGGAGAAGACTTTGAGAGTCCATTGGACTGCAAGGAGATCCAGCAAGTCCATCCTAAAGGGAATGGGTCCTGAATATTCATTGGAAGGACTGATGTTGAAGCTGAAACTCCAATACTTTAGCCACCTGATGTAAAGAACTGACTCATTGGATAAGATCTTGATGCTGAGAAAGATTGAAGGCAGGAGATAAAAGGGATGACAGAGGATGAGATGGTTGGATGACATGAGTTTGAGCAGGCTCCAGGAATTGGTGAAGGACAGGGGAGCCTGGCGTGCTGCAGTCCATGGGGTCTCAAAGAGTCAGATACGAATGAGAGGCTGAACTGATACTGATACCGAAGGGACTGCAATCCATCCAAGCCTCCCTCTGCCTTGAGCAAATGGCCCACACAGACTGCTCCATGTATATGGAGATCCAGGATGCCCCTCAAAGGTCTGGTGACAGCACAGTTTCTCAGGAGACAGGCTTTAAAGCACCATCATACATGGTCACTTATATGTTCTTAGGGAGCATGGGCTTCCCTGGGTGGCTCAGCAGTAAAGAATCCATCTGTCATGCAGGAGAGGTGAGATCGATTCCTGGGTCAGAAAGATCCCCTGCAGAAGGAAATGGCACCCTACTCCAGTATTACTGCATGGAAAATCCCATGGATAGAAGAACCTCGTGAGCTACAGTCCATGGGTCCCAAAAGAGTCAGACCTGACTTAGCGACTAAACAACGGAACATGGCAACATTGATTTTATTGTTAAAGTGGTTATTTTTGTTAATTTTGGAAATACCATATCTCTATAGCCCTTTTATACTTCCCAAAGGCAAGCTTCAGTTTTCAGTCTTCTTAACATTCTAGCAACAAGGTATATGTGCTGTGCTGTGCTAAGTTGCTTCAGTCGTGTCTGACTCTTTGTGACCCTATGGACAATAACCTGCCAGGCTCCTCTGTCTATAGGATTCTCCAGCCCATAATAGTGGAATGGGTTGCCATGCCCTCCTCCAGGGGATCTTCCCAACACAAGATCTTCCCAACTCACATATCTTATGTTCTCCTGCTTTGGCTAACGGAGCTAGTACCATGTGGAAAGCCCTCAAAAGGTATATAGGATGGTCTAAATCTTCACACGGGAAAGGCAAGGTCCATAAATGAATGAGTCACTCAATGTTCCACAGTTAAGACGGTCAGAACAAGGACTAGGGCTCAGGTGTCCTGGGTCACTGTTCCAAACTGCTGGGCTGTTTAAAGTTCTCTTTGGCTGGTGGTGGCACCAGGGATGGGGTGGTGGTAGAAGTGGACCACACCAGCAAGGAGTAGTCATTTTATTATTGTTATTGTTTGCAACCACCACTATATAACAATAGTAAAACACAGATCAACTGTTTCCAAATTATCTCATCTCTGTTTCTAAGTTATCTGTAGGTAATGTATCCCTTTATTGTCAGCACTGGAGGCAGATAACTCCAACTACTCACCTTGGGTAACCACTGTTTTTCGGTAAAGCGTGCGCGTGCTCAGTTGTTAAGTCATGTCTCTGCAACCCCAGGGACTGTAGCCTGCTAGGCTCCTCTGTCCATGGGATTCTCCAAACAAGAGTACTGGAGTGGTTTGCTATTTCCTCCTCCAGGTGATCTTCCCAACCCAGGGATGGGACCCATGTCTCCTGTATTGCAGGAGGATTCTTTACCCACTGAGCCACCCTGGGAAGCCCTCTTTGATAAAGAACTCTGTCTAAATTGGTTTCATTGAAAATATCTATCTGGTTGCATTTGAAAGGAGGGAATTTTGATTTCTAAGCAGAGGTGACTTGAGGTCAAAGAAAACAGACGAGTGCATTTGGGACTACATGTATTATGGTTCTAACTTCTTTTGACTCAGGGAATCAAGAAGTGATTGAGCACAGTTTGTCAGTAAACTTACACTATACCATGTGTAGACCTGATGAAAAAGTAGACCTCCCTCTATGAGGTCAGTATTATATTTCAATTGTACAGACAAAAGCTAAAGCTAACACAAATGCATTAATGTGTCCAAGGTCATAATGACTCAGGAGCCAGTGTAAGATTTGTCCAGTTCTAAATGGCTGCATTATTACCCAGGTAAGACGGTAGGTGTTGCAAGAGGCATCAGAGGGCAGACACACAAACTATAATCACAGAAAACTAGTCAATCTAATCACACTAGGACCACAGACTTGTCTAACTCAATGAAACTAAGCCATGCTGTGTGGGGCCACCCAAGACGGGCAGGTCATGGTGGAAAGATCTGACAGAATGTGGTCCATTGGAGAAGGGAATGGCAAACCCCTTCAGTATTCTTGCCTTGAGAACCCCATGAACAGTATGAAAAGGCAAAATGATGGGATACCGAAAGAGGAACTCCCCAGATCAGTAGGTGCCCAGTATGCTACTGGAGGTCAGTGGAGAAATAACTCCAGAAAGAATGAAGGGATGGAGCCAGAGCAAAAACAATACCCAGTTGTGGGTGTGACTGGTGGTAGAAGCATGGTCCGATGCTGTAAAGAGCAATATTGCATAGGAACCTGGAATGTTAGGTCCATAAATCAAGGCAAATTGGAAGTCGTCAAACAGGAGATGGCAAGCGTGAATGTGGACATTCTAGGAATCAGTGAACTAAAATCGACTGGAATGGGTGAATTTAACTCAGATGACCATTATATCTACTACCACGAGCAGGAATCCCTCAGAAGAAATGGAGTAGCCATCATGGTCAACAAAAGAGTCCAAAATGCAGTACTTGGATGCAGTCTCAAAAACGACAGAATGATCTCTGTTTGTCTCCAAGGCAAACCATTCAATATAACAGGAATCCAAGTCTATTCCCCAACCAGTAATGCTGAAGAAGCGGAAGTTGGATGATTCTATGAAGACCTACAAGGCCTTTTAGAACACCCAAAAGAGATGTCCTTTTCATTATAAGGGCTTCCCCAGTGGCTCAGAGGTTAAAGTGTCTGCCTGGAATGTGGGAGACCCGGGTTCAATCCCTGGGTCGGGAAGATCCCCTGGAGAAGGAAGTGGCAACCCACTCCAGTATTCTTGCCTGGAGAATCCCATAGAGAGAGGGGAGCCGGGTAGGCTACTAGTCCATGGGGTCGCAAAGAGTTGGACACGACTGGGCGACTTCACTCTTTTTTTCATTATAGGGGGCTGGAATGCAAAAGTAGGAAATCAAGAAACACCTGGAGTAACAGGCAAATTTGGCCTAGGAATATGGAATGTAGCAGGGCAAAGACTAATAGAGTTTTGCCAAGAGAATGCACTGGTCATAGAAAACACCCTCTTCCAACAACCCAAGAGAAGACTCTACACAGGGATATCACCAGATGGTCAACACCAAAATCAGATTGATTATATTCTTTGCAGCCAAAGATGGAGAAGCTCTATACAGTCAGCAAAAACAAGACTGGGAACTGACTGTGGCTCAAATCATGAACTCCTTACTGCCAAATTCAGACTTAACGTGAAGAAAGTAGGGAAAACTACTAGACCATTCAAGTATGACCTAAATCAAATCCCTTATGATTATACAGTGGAAATGAGAAATAGATTTAAGGGCCTAGATCAGATAGATAGAGTGCCTGATGAACTATGGACTGAAGTTTGTGACATTGTACAGGAGACAGGGATCAAGACCATCCCCATGGGAAAAAAATGCAAGAAACCGAAATGGCTATCTGGGGAGGATTTACAAATAGCTGTGAAAAGAAGAGAAGCAGAAAGCAAAGGAGAAAAGGAAAGATACAAGCATCTGAATGCAGAGTTCCAAAGAAGAGCAAGAAGAGATAAGAAAGCCTTCCTCAGTGATCAATGTAAAGCAATAGAGGAAAACAATAGAATGGGAAAGACTAAAGATCTCTTCAAGAAAATTAGAGATACCAAGGGAACATTTCATGCAAAGATGGGCTCGATAAAGGACAGAAATGGTATGGACCCAACAGAAGTAGAATATATTAAGAAGAGGTGGCAAGAATACACAGAAGAACTCTACAAAAAGATCTTCATGACCAAGATAATCACGATGGTGTGATCACTCACCTAGAGCCAGACATCCTGGAATGTGAAGTCAAGTGGGCTTTAGAAAGCATCACTACCAGCAAAGCTAGTAGAGGTGATGGAATTCCAGGGAGCTGTTTCAAATCCGGAAGGATGATGCTGTGAAAGTGCTGCCCTCAATATGCCAGCAAATTTGGAAAACTCAGCAGTGGCCACAGGACTGGAAAAGGTCAGTTTTCATTCCAATCCCTAAGAAAGGCAATGCCAAAGAATGCTCAAACTACCGCACAATTGCACTCATCTCCCACACTAGTAAAATAATGCTCAAAATTCTCCAAGCTAGGCTTCAGCAATACATGAACCATGAACTTCCAGATGTTCAAGCTGGTTTTAGAAAAGGCAGAGGAACCAGAGATCAAATTGCCAACATCCACCGGATCATCGAAAAAGCAAGAGAGTTCCAGAAGAACATCTATTTCTGCTTCATTGACTATGCCAAAGCCTTTGACTGTGTGGGTCATAATCAACTGTGGAAAATTCTGAAAGAGATGGGAATACCGGATTACCTGACCTGCCTATAGAGAAACCTATATGCAGGTCAGGAAGCAGTAGTTAGACCTGGACATGGAACAACAGACTGGTTCCAAATAGGAAAAGGAGTACATCAAGGCTGTATATTGTCACCCTGCTTATTTAACTTCTATGCAGAGTACATCATGATAAACACTGGACTGGAAGAAACACAAGCTGGAATCAAGATTGCTGGGAGAAATATCAATAACCTCAGATATGCAGATGACACCACCCTTATGGCAGAAAGTGAAGAGGAACTAAAAAGCCTCTTGGGGAATGTGAAAGTAGAGAGTGAAACAGTTGGATTAAAGCTCAACATTCAGAAACCTAAGATCATGGCATCTGGTCCCATCACTTCATGGAAAATAGATGGAGAAACAGTGGAAACAGTGTTAGACTTTGTTTTTTTTTGTGTGTGTGTGCTCCAAAATCACTGCAGATGGTGATTGCAGCTATGAAATTAAAAGACGCTTACTCCTTGGAAGGAAAATTATGACCAACTTAGATAGCATATTCAAAAGCAGAGACATTACTTTGCCAGCAAAGGTCCGTCTAGACAAGGCTATTTTTTTTCCCCCAGTGGTCATGTATGGATGTGAGGATTGGACTGTGAAGAAAGCTGAGCACTGAAGAATTGATGCTTTTGAACTGTGGTGTTGGAGAAGACTCTTGAGAGTCCCTTGGACTGCAAAGAGATCCAACCAATCCATTCTAAAGGAAATCAGCCCTGGGTATTCTTTGGAAGGACAGATGCTAAAGCTGAAACTCCAATGTTTTGGCCACCTTATGCGAAGAGTTGACTCATTGGAAAAGACTCTGATGCTAGGAGGGATTGGAGGCAAGAGGAGAAGGGGATGACAGAAGATGAGATGGCTGGATTGCATCACTGACTGATGGACCATGAATCTGAGTGAACTCTGGGAGCTGGTGATGGACAGGGAGGCCTGGCGTGCTGCAATTCATGGAGTCGCAGAGAGTCGGACATGAATGAGCGACTGAACTGAACTGAACCAAGTTCCATCTGTCCACCTGTGTCTGAACACCAAACGACAATTTCGCATACGAAAAAGGCTAATATAGCAAAAGAGACACGTCACAAGAATCACCATTTGCAGGGGGCTATATCCAGCACAGGGGTGACTGGAAGAGGTCAGGAGTGCTGCTGACATAGGTCCAAGCTCGGCAATTTTCTAACTTGCATAGAGGTGCCTTATGGGCCAACAGTGACGTGGGACCACTGGTGGATTCCAAATCAAGCACTGAAGCAGCCTATTTCCTCTTGTTTCCAGTGGCTTCTCTGAGCACTGTCTGTCAATTTCCTGGAAGTGGCTTTACCTGGCCCTTAGGTGTAGAGTTTATAATCACCTCTGGCTACTGTGAAATGCCCAGCTGTCCACACGTCTGTCCTCACTGTTATTGGGGTTATGACTGTCATTCCCTCAACTGTTTGTCTTTCTGAAAACTGGACACTAGACCACTCATTAATCTGTGTAACAAATCCTGGGTTCTTTTCTACAGTGAAAAGTTATTGTAATGACCTGGGACTTGAAAGCTGGGACAATCTGTATCCTTATGCTATTCTTTGGAAAATAGGACCAGGAAATTTTACAAGTCATCTTAGTAGTATGCCTTCAGACTTAAAAAAAATATATCAGAATATATTTGCTTTTACAATGTTATATTTGTTTCTGATGTACAAGAAAGTGAATCAGCCATACACATACATATATTCCCTCTTTGTTTGAATTTCCTTCCCATCTAGGTCACCACAGAGCACTGAGTAGAGTTCCCTGTGCCATACAGTCAGTTCTCATTAGTTATTTATTTAATATATAGTATATCAGTAACCTCAGATATGCAGATGACACCACTCTTATGGTGAAGGGGAACTAAAAAGTGAAGAGGAACTAAAAGCCTCTTGATGAAAGTGAAAGGAGAGTGAAGCAGTTGGCTTAAAGCCCAACATTCAGAAAACAAAGATCATGGCATCTGGTCCCATCATTTCATGGGAAATAGATGGGGAGACAGTGGAAACAGTGTCAGACTTTATTTTGGGGGGCTCCAAAATCACTGCAGATGGTGACTGTGGCCATGAAATTAAAAGACGCTTACTCTTTGGAAAGAAAGTTATGACCAACTTAGCATATTAAAAAGCAGAGATATTACTTTGCCAACAAAGGTCCGTCTAGTCAGGGCTATGGTTTTTCCAGTGGAGAAGGAAATGGCAACCCACTCCAGTGTTCTTGCCTGGAGAATCCCAGGGACAGGGGAGCCTGGTAGGCTACCGTCTATGGGGTCACACAGAGTCGGACACGACTGAAGCGACTTAGCAGCAGCATGTATGGATGTGAGAGTTGGATGGTGAAGAAAACTGAGCACTGAAGAATTGGTGCTTTTGAACTGTGATGCTGGAGAAGACTCTTGAGAGTCCCTTGGACTGCAAGGAGAACCAACCAGTCCATCCTAAAGGAGACCAGTACTGAGTGTTCATTGGAAGGACTGATGCTGGAGGCTGAAACTCCAATGTTTTGGCCACCTCATGCAAAGAGCTGACTCATTGGAAAAGACTCTGATGCTGGGAGGAATTGGGGGCAAGAGGAAAAGGGGATGACAGGATGAGATGGCTGGATGGCATCACCCACCTGATGCAGATGAGTTTGGGTGAACTCTGGGAGTTGGTGATCGACAGGGAGTCCTGGTGTGCTGCGATTCATGGGGTCACAAAGAGTCAAACATGACTGAGTGACTGAATTGAACTGAACTGAATATATCTATGTCAATTTCAATCTCCCAGTCCATACACCCCTCGCCCCTCGGTATCCATACATTTGTTCTCTGCTTCTGTGTGGAGACTTCTTTTTAATTTGTTAACAATCATAATCATGATATCTCATAAATATTTTGAGTGAATGACATTTCAATTCATATTAAAATATTTATCCCAATAACAGTATTGTGGGAACTATATATCTTGACTGATATGAAAGCTTACTTTTCACTTAATCTATGTTAATTTCAAGGGAACAAAAATGACAGATCTGGGAGTCAGGCAATTTCAGCTTTTTGGTTCCCATCTCTGCCACAGCCTTTTAGTGTGATATTGAGCAAGTCATTGTCATCCCCAGTATGCAGATAAAAGGGTGGGCTCAATAGTCTCTAAGTCCCTTCATGGGTCTGACAGCTGGTCTTTTGATCAAGTGGCATGTTCATACAGTAATATGTTTCATTGCATTTTAGAGCTGGAAGGAGGTTTAATGATCTGGTCTACACGCTTCATTTTATAGATGCTCTGCACAAAGAAGGCAAAACAGATATTATTATCCTTCTTTTACAAATTAAAATACTAAGGTCCTGAGGGGATGAGTCATTTGCTCTAAAGGAGGTGAACTCTGGCTCTTCTTCTTGCTATTTCACATTGTCAACCAGGCTTTATTGGGTCCTGTTTAGTCTTGTCCAGTTTCTGTGGCCTGGTCTTCAAGGCAGATTAAAAAACCCCAAAACACCAGCTAGTATGGACCAACCCCAGGCCCTCAGATGCTAAGGATGTTAGGCTGTACTGCATCTCCAGCTTCCTCTGACTGAGCACAGAATGCTTCATGGAGACCAGAAGCGTAGGCGCAAGTCTAGTTCTGGTTTCTTTGCACAAGAGTGAAAGAGTCAACAGACATGGAAACTAGGCAATTTTCTTTGTTCTAAGAGCAAGTTTTCCAGGACCAGCAATGCTGGGTGACCAGGGTCAGGGGAGAGGAGTCAGAATCCAGTAGGATGTTCTGATACTGATGAGTTTGACCATGAATAGACAGTAACAGCAAGAACAAATCCTACATTTATTAAGGGTCTTACAGGACACCAAGGATTTGACAGATATTGTCTCATTTAGGAAATGAAAATTCTGAAAATAGAAGCTTAAGAAATCAGCAATTTTAGAAAGAAGCTTTGTGTGTTAGTCACTCAGTCGTGTCTGACTTTTTGTGATCCCATGGACTATGTAGCCCACCAGGCTCCTCTGGCCATGGAATTCCCCATGCAAGAATATTGGAATGGATTGCCATGCCCTTCTGCAGGGGATCTTCCCAACTCAGGGATCAAACCTGGATTGCCCACATTGTAGGCAGATTCTTTACCATCTGAGCCACAAGGGAAACTCCAGACAGAAGCTTTAGAGAGGGAAAAACATTTATGGAGTCTGGAAGCAGAAATAGTTTTACATGGAAAATTGTAAAGTCCAAAACATGAGGCCTGAAAGCCAACTGTGGCAGGGGCCAGCACAGCCACCTCAGGTCTATGGAGAATCCCCTTCTCTCTGAATGGCATTTAGGTTGCCTCCCTCTACCAAAATCAAATGAAACTGTGGACAGAGGAGCCTAGCAGGTTTTAGGACCAACACTTTCACTTTTGGACTTTTCTGGTGGCTCCAGTGGTAAAGAATCTGCCTGCAATGTGGGAGACCCAGGTTTGATCCCTGAACCAGGAAGATTCCCCCGGAGAAGGGAACGGCTACCCATTCCAGTATTCTTGCCTGGAGAATTCCATGGACAGAGAAGCCTGGCAGGCTACATCCATGGGTTCACAAAGAGTCTGACAGAAGTGAGGGATGAACACTTTTACTTGTTTCTTTCATACCAATAGGTAAAGCTTCTTGGGTAGAGTCAACAGATTCTAGACTTTCCAATAACAGTTGAGGGAAGAGAAAAAGGAGAAGGAAAAAAGAGCCATTTATTAGTTTCATTAATATTCTTCTTCTTCAAAATATGGCTTAGGGTCCTTTAGCAAATGGCATAATTAAGAGCATTCTTCCACAGATTACCTGCTAGAGCTTTTATTCTCCCCCTGAGCCAAGCTAATTAAAAAATACCATAAATGTTCTAATTATACCATTGACATTTCTTTTCAATAACTGCAAAGGAGCTTAAATAACCATATTAAAGGACACATTAATACGAAATGTAACTCACTGTGATGCTGACGTTCATACTAACTTGTAGAATTAGTTACATGGAGAATAAATTTCTGTTCCTGGGACAAATGGGGAATCTGAGACTCCTTTTCCAAAACACCAGGTCTATCTCTCAGAGCATTAGGAAGTGAAGCAACCTAGCAGGACCATCCAACTTAACACATTTGGTGGCATTTGGAGCTGTGGTGGGGAAAACAGGCTCCCTAGTTAATTTCACACTTCCTCTATACATTTCAAAAACAAGGTGTGACTCTGCAGCTGGATTTTAAAAAGTCTCAGAAGGCTACATGCCAGGTATTCTGCAGACGTCCTGTCTTAAAGGAGCATTCTACTTCCTGGTATTTGTTTGCTGTGGGGAATCCAAAACTGCTCAGTTACAGCAAGGGCTTTAAGCTTCTTGGAGGATATCTCCTGCTCATTGAGGCTCTGGATTTACTGGAGCTGCTGGCTTTTGTCATCCTGAGTGTAAGCATTCTGGGGGCTTGTCTGCACTCTGCAAAACCCAAGGAAACGTGTGAAAGGATGGAGAGAAGAAAACTGGCATTCACTGTGTGCCTGTGTGCCTGTGTGCCTTCCCCCAACAGCTACACAAAGTAAGAACTACTATCTGCATTTGACAGACAATACGGTCCAAGCTCAGAGGGGTTACCTTGTCCCCAAACCACCTTGATTCTACCACAGAGCACCCTGTCTGCTCTGAAATAGCTAGGTGGTCGTGGCCCCCTCTGGGAGGTGGGGCTCTGTTCCTCTCCAGCAGTCCCCTTGCTACCACCTCCTTGCTGCAGATTGCCCCAGGTTTGTTTTTCTTGGCTCCCTTATTAATGAGTTCCACAGGACAATGCTAAGTCTAGTTATGCAGTCTTAATTGGTTTAGTTACAACTAGATAATTCCTTTTTTCTTCTCTCAGAGGCCTTTCTGTTTAAAGACATTTTAGCTGGAAGATGCTAATTATCAATGAGGAGAAAGTGACACCTGAAGAGTTCATTCTCCATCTTGGTCCTTGGTTTCTCCTTTGAACTCCCTCTACCCGACCCTCTTTCCCACTTCATCACTTCTCCCCGGCCATCATAAAAGAGAGCCCTGCTCTGGCCAGGCGGCACAACTTGCCTTCTCACTTGCCAGGGCCTCATCCTCTCTGCAGCTGTGTTGCAGGCATGGACAACCTGCGAGAGACCTTCCTCAGCCTGGAAGATGGCTTGGGCTCCTCTGACAGCCCTGGCCTGCTGTCCTCCTGGGACTGGAATGACAGGGCGGGGTCCTTTGAGCTGACCCAGGCCTCTCCCCTCCCAGAGCCTCTCCCCAGCTCCATCCCTGGAGTCCTATTCTTCCTCCTCCCTGTCAGGCTGTGGCCGGGCTCGCCTGTGGGCACGGAAGTGCCAGTGGTCGGGGCGGCGATGACTGCAACGGCCTTGGGACCAGCGGCCTGGTGGAGGTGGACTACGACGTGTTGGCTTTCCCCCTGCCTACCTGCAGGGCGGCACCAAGGCCCAGAAGGGCACCAAGGTCAGGATGTCTGTCCAGCGGAGACGGAAGGCCAGCGAGAGGGAGAAGCTTCGGATGAGGACCTTGGCTGATGCCCTGCACACCCCTCCGGAATTATCTGCCCCCTGTCTACAGTCAGAGGGGCCAGCCGCTCACCAAGATCCAGACGCTGAAGTACACCATCAAGTATATCGGAGAGCTCACAGACCTTCTCAACAGCAGCAGAGAGCCCCTGCCCCAAAGCGCTTGAATTCAGCCTGGGGACTCGGGGACTCACCACCCAGCCCCCTCGGAGAGGGGTCAGAGGAGCTTTAAAGACCTGGACCAGCTCTTGGAACAACAGCATCTGATTATTTTCATAGAGTGAGCGTGACCTTGTTGCCTGGAAAAGTCTAAGGGAATTCCCATTGGACTATTCAGAAACATCCAGAACACTTAACTGCCAGACAAGCAGGTACTTTTGGCTTCCGGTTTTGCCACTATTTCTGAAGAGACTTGACCTTTGCAAAGACACAGATGGCTTTGCCCTTTTCTGTCTGTTCCAGGTATTTTAAAGGGTCAGTGATTTCAAATGCATTGTTGTTTTTTTTTTTCCAAGCATGTTAAATTGTTACTGTTAATCTTCTCCCTCTCCCAGCATTTTGGTGTGGGGAGCTTTCTTCCTGTTGCTAACTAAACCTGCATTTTGTACTGGATCCCGAGTGACACCTGGATTCTTATTTAGAAAGATGAGCATCAAGTAAAGGGCTATGGTGCTCCTGTCTCATTTTGTTTGTGTGCCTGTGTGTGTGTGTGTGTGTGTGTGTGTGTGTGTGTGTGTGTGTGTGTGACTAAGATCAGGTCTTTGCTTTTGCAGGGACCAAAATCACCTAAATGCAGAAGAAATAAGTGTCATGGTAAATAGAAATTCACAAGCAGACAGGTTATATTAAGACAGAGTGGAAGGTTTAAAGGCTGGCTCCTCTCTTAAGGGAAGTTTAAAGGTTTCCCTTCTCTCTTAAAGGAAGAAAAAGGAGGCTGGGGGCCAGAGAATGATGGGCTTAGAGGGGAGAGGAAGAGAAGGAAAACTCAGCTTCACAGCCAGGCGTCTTAACAGAGCTGGGGAGGGCATGGAATGAGGGGTGGGTTCTCTCGGTGCCAGGCCTGGTGTGGATAGGACCTTAATGAATCCCGTCACTTACTCATTTGTCAAACGAAGTCTGGTGTTCAGTCTTGTCTGATTCTTTTTGGCCCCATGGACTGTAGCTAAGCTCCTCTGTCCATGGAATTTTTTGGGCAAAAATACAGGAGTGGGTTGCTACTTCCTACTCTAGGGGATCTTCCCAACCCAAGGATCGAACCCACATCTCTTGAGTCTCTTGCATTGGAAGGTGGATTCTTTGCCACAAGCGCCACCTGGGAAGCCCTTCAGATGAAGAAATTAGCTCAAAAGGAGATTTGTTTGACTTTAGAGATAAGTGCAAGGGTGAAGATTAGAATGCAATTCTATACCTAGCCCCTCCAAAGAGATTTCTTTATCCACATCTCCTCCTCCTACCCAATCCCCAAATCAACTCACATGCCCCCTCCCCCCGCCCACCACAAACACACACCTCTCTTCATAGTGCCTCATCCTAGGGTGGGTTCTTGTAACACCCTCAGCTTGGCTAATTTGCTGGCACATGGCATGGAAATGGGGGCTTTGAATTAAGGAGTTTCTTGAAAACTAGTGGGCTTTTTAGGGCTGAATTTTTCTCTTCCAATCAGTATTAACCAGCTGCAAGTGAATTGTCTGCTCACATCTCCTGTCATTTTTTCTATTGGTGATTGTTGTTGTTTTTGAAGGCTGTTGTTGTTTTTAATAACAAATTACAGAGATAGTAGATGTGTTCACAAACTTCTCCACTTTTTTTCCTTTGCTAATACAAACATATACCAATAAATATAGGTGTATATACGTTTATAACGAATACCTTGAGTTCTGCAAATTGCTTTTTTTTCCTTAGAAATATATAGTAAAAGTCATTCTAGTTTCAAACAAATAAACCCATCTTGTAAGTACCCTTTTTACCTTGACTTTATAAATGAGGAAATTGAATCAGATTAAGTCACAAATGTGAAAAATATAGTGGAAAGAAGAGTTTCCCACAGTGCTGCATAGCCAGGTATGCTATGCTAAAGATAATTTGTCCAGTGAACCACCTTTCAAATGAGCTTAGGTAGTTTTCAGTTTTTATTACCATAAATGCTGTAACAAACATCACAGACAAATATTCACTGGTTTTGTGAAAGTTTTCTAGAAATGGGATTCCTGAATCTGAGTTGTGTGATGCACATTTTAATTTTAAATAAATACCATTAGGTGACTTTTATAAAGGTTTGTAGTTATTTACACTTCACCAGCTTGAGGTGACAGAAGCAGCTGGTCCATGCTGCCACTGCATATTATCAGTCTTCTGAAGTTTTCAGTGCATTAAAAAATAGTCATGTTGTTCTTGTGTTAATTTTAATTTTCGTATGCATTCTTTGAAATGGTTTATTTTTAAAATTTTATGTGACTATTGTTCATTTTGGTTCCTCTTCTATAACTTGCCAGTTTATAGTCTTTGCCATTTTTCCATTGGGTTATTTATCTTCTTGTTAATCATTTGGGAGAGCTCTTTACATGGTCTATGTATTGAAAAGTTTCCTTCCAATCTATCACTTTGTTATCATCTTTGTGCTTTTGATTCTGGTATCTTATGTTCTTTGAAGCTTTGATTTTTATATAATCAAAACTCTCTCTCTCTTTCTTTTAACTGGCCTATGTATTTCTTCCCTCTGCTCAGTTTCTTCCAGTTCCAAGGCTATCCAAATAGCTTTGATTTTCAAATATTTTAATATTTATATATGGATCTTTAATATATCTGCGATTTATTTTGCCCATAATGCAAAGAAGGAATCTAACTTAATTTCTGATCAGCTTTTTATAACTGCAGAATAAGTATAACTTGTCATTGGAGGTGGTGGATGGTGGTAGGAAACAGTTGCTAGAAGGTCATCCTATGTATACAAATCTTCATCCACTTCTCATATATTCCCTAAGGACGTTTTAAAGAAGAAACTAGAAAATGCTGAGCAATATTAAGATTTTCTTCAAGGAGCCTTACCATGTACAGGTGTTCATGTGAAAATGTATGTGCGTGCATGCATTTGTTCGTGTGTGTGTATGTGTGTGTACGGTGTTTCCTGTGTCAGGGAGGAGAATTGGAGAAAAATATTTTAGGAAAGGGAGTATTCAGCCTTTGAATCAGTTGGTATTTTCCTTGCTGTTTTAAAGAGAGTAGAATCCAAGTGCTCTTGGCTTTTGGTTTTTCAAGCTCAAGCATTAAGTATGTTTTATAAATAGCTTGGGTAATTTTGGTTGCCCTAGGGACCAAACACTGTGGATGGGTTAGGAGGTCCTGTCTGACTTTCAAAAATTCTAGAAAGCCATTCAACTACTAGGTAGGCTTGTTCTCAGGACTCCTAAGGTCCTCCCTGGAAAGCCTGGCGAAGATGATAACTTTCTGGGACTGGGCCTCGGACCCAGAGGTTTTGTCTCCCTTACATCACCTGCAGCTCTGGGTGGGCCCTGATCAGGACAGGCAGCCGACAATCAGCATTTGAAAGTCCCCAGTGAAGTCGCCTCCTTTGTGCGGAGGATAGCTGGACTGTGTCCCTGACTCCTCTAGAGAGCATTTAAAAGCAGCTGGCTCGAGCATAGCTCAAGATTAGGAATAAGTTATTTCTGGCACTTGGATAAGGCGTGTGTCTAGTATACTGTGGTCCAAGTTTTCACATTCAGAATTTCATGTAATCTGCCTAGCAGCTCTGGGGTTGGGCATCGTTAGTCCCATTTTGAGGATGAGGAAACAAAGCTTTAGGACAGCTACATGGTGCAAAGCCACCCGACCAGCTGGTGACATGTGGTTGGCTGGTTAGCGAGTGAGTTCAGCTCTAACTCCAAGGCTTAAACCCTACTCCTCTGGTTCTGTGAGCCCTGGATGGGGCAGGCAGAGAGCTTTCTTGGCAAATGCTCACTCCCAGGTTTCTTAGCCTTGTTTCTGCCTCCCTATCTCTGGGGCCCTCATTTGCTTTACCATCTGAAACATTTCTGAAGGGGCTATTCATCTTGTCCTCTAAATTATTTCCCTTTGAACTTCTCCCTCCGCCCCAAACATTTCCTCTGAAATTCCTTTCACCTCCTTGCTGGCGCCTCAAGTCCTTAATCCACAGAGAAACCTCACTTCTGCTGTTCATCTGTGTTCAATAAAACGTTCCACAGTTCACACTGGGCTGAAGTTTCTTTGTTCTTGTAGTTTCTGCCACATTAGCTAATTGGGAGAGAGGTCAGAGCTGGGGTGGGGGAGAGCCTCTGCAGACTGACAGGTCTACAGAATTACTCTTACTTTCAGACGTCTTAAAAACACACACACACACACACACACACACAGCAAAAGAAGATGCATATGCAAATAAGTTTTGGTACTTCTGCTTTGGGGCTTCCTCGGTGGTGAAGAACCCGTCCGCCAATGCAGGAGACACAAGAGATGTGGGTTCGATCACTGGGTCAGGATGCTCCCCTGGAGAAGGAAATGGCTACCCACTCCAGTATTCTTACCTGGAGAATCCCATGGACAGAGAATCCTTGCAGGCTACAGTCTATGGGGTGCATAGAGTCGGAAGTGACTGAAAGGACTTAGCACACACACTACTGCCTTGAGCTCCAATTACAGTAGCTTAGGATGTTATGTGACTCCTCTGAGGCGTCATCTGATCCCCGTATACTCCAAGCTGCCGGAAGGAGCCTGGACCTGTGCCTTGACCCCTGTGGGCTAAGCCCATGCTGGCTTGACAGCAACCAGAGCTTGGCAAAGCCTCTGGTCCGCCTGCTGTAAACCTGAGATAACTTCTACCTCGTAATGAAATACTGAATACTAATCAGTGCCTCTTAGAGCATCTGGAAGGACTTGTTCTTAATATTTTGGTTCCAGAAATTCCCTAGCCCTGAACAGGGAGAAAGCAAAAAACTTCTGAGGAGTCTGGGGAAAACATATGATTTGTTTGTCTCTCCGGTTTGGGACTATTTACTCTCCTTTCCTCAGCAGAGTCTCCTACTAAGTTTGCTCATATGAATGCTATTGACTTCTGTTTCTCTTCATTAAGTGGAGAGCCCTGCAAGGCTGGAGTTCAGGGCTGTGCAGGAGACAGGAGAGTTTAGCAGGCACTGCATGGGCTGATCACAGCCCAGCCAATGGAAGCTGTTGATTCTTCATGTGAGGTGTCAAGTCTCAGGGCCAAAGGCTCTCTATATCTTTTCTGTTTTATTCTTAACAGCTATAGAAGGTCACTAATATTAGCCAATTTTGCAAACAAAGAAACAGGCTCTGGGAAGCCAAGTGATCTTGCCCAAGGTCACATAATTGGTACAGGGCCCAGGATTCCATGGGATTCCTAGGTGGTGCCAGTGATAATTTGCCTGCCAATGTAGGATATATAAGAGACACAGGTTTGATCCCTGGGCTGGGAAAATCCCCTGGAGGAGGAAATGGCAACACATCCAGCATTCATGCCTGGAAAATCCCATTGACAGAGGAGGCTGGTGGCTACAGTCCATGGGGTCTCAAAGAGTCGGACATGACTGTGCATGCACGCATGCATGCCAAGATTCCACTCAGGGCTTCTCCACTGATATGTTTGACAACACTATGCTCCACGTGCTGGAAATGCAGCTGAGAACAAAACAAGTCACAGCAAAGTCTCTGCATTCAAGCAGCTCCCACTAGCTAGTCTATGCTCTCCTTGAAGAAGGTTTACATTTTCATTTGCACTGTGTAAGCAACTTCTGAGAATGTACAGAGATCAGGGCATATTTTAAATTGTGATGCCTTTTGGATGGCATCACCGACTCAATGGAAACTCTGGGAGACAGCAAAGGACAGAGAAGCCCAGCATGCTGCAGTCCATGGGGTCGGAAAGAGGTGGACACGACTGAGTGACTAAAAACAGCAACATTTTCCACTCTCCTCTCATGTGGTATGGAGTATGACCATTCTTTCTCTCATAGACTGGAATTTGAGAAAAGTGTGAGTTTTGTAACAACCTTGGGGCATTTAAGGTTAAAGCATCTGCCTCCAATGTGGGAGACTCTGGTTTGATCCGTGGGTCGGGAAGATCCCCTGGAGCAGGAAATGGCAATCCACTCCAGTATTCTTGCCTGGAGAATCCCATGGACGGAGAAGCCTAGTAGGTTACAGTCCATGGGGTCGCAAAGAGTTGGACACGACTGAGCAACTTCACCTCACCTCAAGGGTATCATAGTTTGGATTCTAGAAATACCTGTTTTCAGGGGTTACAGTTTATTGTTTTCTTTCAATTTCTTTTGGGTGCAAAATGACCAAATGAAAAATGGCAATCATAATGTTAACAATAGCACAACAACTAATATTTATTGTGTCCTTACTCTGGATAAAGCATTAAGTACTTTTCATGAAATAAGTATTTTAATCCCTATGAAGCAAGAAGAAGCTACTACCTTATGACATAAGGACAAACATTTACCCATTTTATAGATGAGAAAACTGAGGCACAGAGAGGTGAACACTTATTCAAGTTCATGCAACTTGGCAGCAGCAGACCTAGGAATCAAACCCTGGCAGTTGTGCTCCACACCGAGCCATTACTACTTATTGGTTTGGTGATTACAAAGCATTTCATGTACATCATCTTATTTCATTCTTACTTGTTCTTAATTATACATGAAATTGAATAGGGATTGTTATGTCCAGCTTAGAGATGAGGATACTAAAGCTCATAATGACAAAGTATCATAACTATGAGTGAATGACAGAGCTGGCACTAGAATCCAAGTTTCTTTAATATTTATTTATTTATTGACTGCTCTGCATCTTAGTTGTAACATGTGGGATCTTCAATCATCATTGTGGGGTATGGGATCTTTACTTGTGGCATATGGGATCTAGTTTTCTGACCAGGCTCAAACTCGGACCCCCTGCACTGGGAGTTCGGAGTCTTAGCAAGTGAACCACTGGGCAAGTCGCAGAATCCAAAGTTTTAAACTCCTGGTCTGGCACTTTCTGGCTAACCTCCTCTGTCTCCAAAAGGAAAACTTAGTTGTGCCCAAAAGCCTGCCCCCAAGGGCATCCTCCTAAATCTATGTGTACATTTCTTCAATACATCATTTCTCCAAGGTGGCTTTTGCATGGATGCTTTCTGACTTTTTGAATCTCATCAGTGTGCACACAAAATAGTTCACATTTGCGTATAGGGAAGACTAATGAAAGCCAAAACCCTTGAACAGAATTTTATTTCCTTTCATCCCTTGAGAATTTGCATTCCCAGGAGACTCCCATTGCTGTTTTTACTGCACATCTAATTACTTCCTAGCAGAGAAAGCAGGTGACATTTAAGTAATTTAAGTTCCAGGATTCTAACACACATCAAACGGCCTGAGATATTCTGGGGCAGCTGAGAGTCAGGCAGTGGGCTTAGGACTCCAGCAATGAAACAGAGGGGAGACATGCAAGGATACTGGGAACTGTGAGACTAGAAATGAGGGTCAGGGAAGGAGACCGGAGTCAGATTTCAGGAGCAGCCCCTCCTCGGTGAAGATGCACAGGGGAGATTCACGCATCCCAGCGAGTGAACAGGACCAGTAAAGAGATGAAAGGACCCAGTGCTCCTGGAGGGACTCAGGGAAGGCGATACACAGGAGGAGGCTCTTGAAGTCCTCTAGGGAGCCAAGGGCATCCTGATCAGAGCAAACAGCACGTGCTAAAGAATGGGGGTCCGAGAAAGTGCTGGTTGGGGATTAGAAATGGGCTGCTTTGGCTGAAGTGCACAGAGTGAGTTTGAAGGGCAGGGAAGTGAGACGGACAGGGAAGCAGGAGTGGGAGGCTGAGGGCTTGAACATCCTCCCAGCTGTGGGGAAGCTGACTCCCAACCTGAGAGAAGCCTCTCCTGCTCACAGGCTACTTCATGTCACTACTTCTCTGGGTCCTGATCAAAGCAACCTGGCACAGAACATCACACGCTTGCAGTGAGTGACTGCCGTTGTGGTCCACTGGCTCAGTTACTAAACACTCAAGTTTATGTTTTCCTTCTTACGCTGTTTCTCTTTATATGTGCCTGTGCATGCATGCTAAGTCGTTTCTGTCACGTCCGACTCTCTGCAACCCTGTGAGTTGTAGCCCCCAGGCTCCTCTGTCAAAGGGATTCTCCAGGCAAGAATACTGGAGTGGGTTGCTGTGCTCTCCTGCAGGGGATCTTCCCAACCCAAGGACTGAACCTGAGTCTCTTATGTCTCTCGCTGCATTGGCAGGCAGGTTCTTTACCACAAGCGCTGCCTGGGAAGCCCGTTTATCTTTCTATATTCACAAAGAAATCCAGTCCTTAGCAATATTTCTTAAAATCTTTTATTTCTGCCTTTTCTGTATCTCATTCATATTTTATTTCTTGAAAAAAATTTCCTCCCCACTTATAGCCATGAATCTTGTTCTTCCCCTGCCCCAATTTTCCCACCATCCCACACTTTGGTTCTTGCTCTTCCTTCTGTTCCAACCATACCAGTCCAGCACTGGTGCTCTCATAGGGCAAGGAAGGGGAAAATGAAGCAGAGGAAGCCCGAATCTTCTTTCATCACTAAATATAGTCAATGATCCTCCTATCCTACTTGCAAGCACAGACCTCCAAGAGGGTTCCTTTTTTTTTTTTTTTTAATCATTTATGCAGTACAGATTATCAAGCATATGTGTACCAAGCTGAGAACTAGCTCTTGGAGCAACAAATAGGTGGAGGGCGACCAAGATACCACAATTTTTAAAAGTATATTTTATTTATTTGTCCCCATCCGGCCTTGGTTGTGGCATGCGAGATCTTTCAGTTCCCTGACTAAGGCTCAAACTTGAGCCCCCTGCATTGGGAGCACAAAGTCTCAGCCATTGGAATACCAAGGAAGTCCCAAGATGCCACAAAATTAACACAGGTAACTCTGTGCTCTTTCCTAACCTGTGCTATCTCATTAACCCTCATAGCAACCTCGTGAGGGCAAATATGGTCTCTGGTCTCAATAAGTTTAAGTGGAGTTGGGGGACATACCTAAATAAGCATATATAGGCAAAAAAAAATGGACAGAAATTTTTAAAGGGTGTCTAGAATCAGGGAGAACAAGGAAAGGAAAGAGGGATTCTGTTTGAAGGGGCAACTGACTCTGTAGGTAAGCTGGCATTGAACTTGAACCTAGATGGATAAGTGGGACCTTGGTCGAGTACAGGGGTCATTCAAGAGACAAAGAACAGAGAAAACAAAGTTCAAAGGCAGAAATCAGTGAGAGGCACAGCATGAGGGTACGTAGCTGAGACAGAGGGCGGAACAGGGAGTCTGGATACAGAGTATAAAGGCTCGGATGCTAAGCTGTGGGGCAGGACTCAGCAAGCACTTTTATTTTTTATTTGACTCATTCGTTAAGAATTTGTGAAGATGATGAATTCATTTACTGAACAAGAATTGATGAGCTGGTGGCATGTTTCCTAGTCTGTGTCTGGTTTCTGGAAGAGGGACAGGATCCCAGGCCTTTGGATGTTTACACTCCAGTGGTGGAGGAATAAGATTCCATGATGGTTTAAAGAGGATGTGGTTCAGACAGCGAGTCTGCTGTGAACTGTGGGTTGGAGGGCCCTCTCCGGGGACTGGAAGCACAGAAGAAAGGGGCTGAGGGGTTACAAAATCTTCATTTTGTAACCTCAAGCTGAGGCTTGAGGGGTGGGAAGGACGTGGAAGGCAGAGCATCCCAGTGGAGCGTGAATGAGGAGCCAGGAGAAGTGGTGAGAAGGAAAAGATGGCTCCAGCTTTGGAAAGCTCTGGAAAAGCCAGTGGAAAAGACATTTCCAAACTCTGATCAGTCCATGCATTCTGCTGTTCCTGAATGTTCACTTCAGTGTGTAAGCGTCAGCAACACTGCTGAGCCCTGGTCTCCACATCCAAATGCTCCCAGCAAGGCTGTGAGGTCGAGGCCACTATTCCCATTTCACAGATGAGAAAACAAGGCTCAGAGAGGTTAGGCGAATCTCTAGACCTGTGGCAGTAAAGGGCCAATGGGCTCCAGAGCTTCCCTACAAAGCCTCGGCAGCACTGTTGTTGTTCAGCTGCTCAGTCATGTCCCACTCTGTGACCCCCCAAGGACTGTAGTCCTCCAGGCTCCTCTGTCCATAGACTTTCCCAGGCAAGAGTACTGGCGTGGGTTGCCATTTGCTTCTCCAAAAGAATCTAAAAGTGGAAACGGAATGATTTCCCAGGAAATTTCTGAGCATAGCATTCAGTTCAGTTCAGTTCAGTTCAGTTGCTCAGTCATGTCTGATTCTTTGTGACCCCATGGACTGCAGCACGCCAGGCCTCCCTATCCATCACCAATTCCCGGAGTTTACTCAAACTCAAGTCGGTGATGCCATCCAACCATCTCATCCTCTGTCATCCCCTTCTCCTCCCGCCTTCAATCTTTCCCAGCATCAGGGTCTTTTCCAGTGAGTCAGCTCTTCGCATCAGGTGGCCAAAGTATTGGAATTTCAGCTTCAACATCAGTTCTTCCAATGAATATTCAGGACTGATCTCCTTTAGGATGGACTGGTTGGATCTCCTTGCAGATCTCCAATGGACTCTCACCACAGTTCAAAAGCATCAATTCTTCATCACTCAGCTTTCTTTATAGCATATAAAGAAGCAGCATAGAGCATATGTAGAGCATAGCATTATCTGTGATTAATTCTTAAATGATAAACTCCAGGAATGGGGGTGGAGAAGGAAATGGCAACCCCTCCAGTAGTCTTGTCTGGAGAATCCCATGAACAAAGGAGCCTGGCGGGCTACAGTCCATGGGGTCACGCAGAGTTGGACACGACTGAGCGACTAACACACACACACCAGGACTGGGGGAGGGACAGATATAGTTCTCCCTTTACAGCTGATTTAAAGGAAATGAAAATGCCTCTTGATTTTGATCTTTCAGGAGGATGACCTTTTCAAAAGCCCCAGGGGTTTAAATAGGTACATACATCCAAATAAAATGCTGCAGTCACTTCTCTGGGGTCTATGATTGTTGCAAAGAGGTCCTTTCAGGGCATGGTGCTCCGGGGTTCCTTTGCCCCCTTCTCACCAGTAGGCTAGCCTGCGAGGTGCTCCCGGAACCAGCTTTTAACCCTGTTAACAAGGCTGGAGTTGCCAATAGTGGACCCCCAGGGGGCCGGAGGGACCAGGTGGCTCCGTCATAAAGGGCTCTAGTTAAAAGGAGCAAGAGGTGCCAGAGAAACGCGAGGGTCTTGTTTTCCCTTTGTGTGGTGTGTGTATTTTAAATACCAGGAAGGAACAACAATTTCCATTCCGGGACCCAGAGCACATCCAACAATGCTGAGGACTTTTACCAGAGAGCAGAGCCTCTTTGCGGAAGCAGGAACCCAATACAGGGGCTATTCGCCCCTCTTTTGGAAGCCCCCGACAATACCGTGAACAGAGGATTGTTGCTTTTCCTGAAAAGCAGCCATCGGTTTCTCTAGCTAGCAGGCACCCCCTTGCTGCTTCCAGACCCAGGTGCCCTCGGGTGTCTGAATTGAGCACAAGGGGACAGCAAGCCATGTCCCCCATGGTCCGAGCTCAGCGCCCACTAGGCTCAGCGGCAAAGGGTGTGGGCAGACTGTTCCGCTGCCGGGGAGGCCCCGTGGGTGGAAAACAAGGAATCCATTCAGAAAACTGTATTTCCTAGCAAGTAGCCAGTCATGCAGAGCTGGTCCTGGACTGCGGAAACGGAAGAGCAGAGAGAGTGCCAGGCTCAGCGATGCTCAATGCTGCGCCTGGGGGTCTGAGAGGCACGGTGCGTGGTCCTGGGCATGAAGGTCACTTTCCTTCCTCCCAGCTAGGCTCTGAACAGGCTTGGTGCTGAGGCAGAGAATAGCTTGGATTCTAGTTCCAGGTAACTGAGAAGCCCAGACGTTCAGTGAAAAGCGTTCCGTTTTGGACTTACTTAACCATGTCTCCAAAGCCATAAAGTTCAGGAAACTAAGTGAGTGTTTAATCTGCAAAATGAGGGACCACAGCTTACTTCACTGGTCAGAGGTGAAGATAAAATGGGACAGTGGCACTGAATTGCTGGCACAGTGCTTGATGGGGCAAATGCTCATTTCCTTCTCCTTAAGTTCAGGGGTACTGGTAAATTGTTTATTTTTCCCTCAAAAAGTTAAATCAAAAAGCTCAACAGAAGAGAGTTAGAAGTAGGTGAATTTCTTGCCTCCAGGGGGCAGATGGGGGGGTGGGGGGTGGGGTGGGGTGGGTGGCCTCATGATGGCTAGAAATGATCCAGCCTGGAGGTAGAGATCCAAACTCAACTACAGAAAGAAGCTGTTGTTGCCCTTAATTCAGTCTTGAGGTCGTAGTGTTATTAAACTCAGTTTCAATTACACAGCCAAAAAAAAAAAAAAAAAAAGAAAAGTTCAGCTTGTATGGATGAACTGAAAATGCAAAGTACAGTCCAACTTCCCTCCTTGTCTAAACTACATTTTTTTAGAATTAGCCTTATGATTTTGTGATATATAAAACAAAGAAATTGGTATTCACCCTTACGTTGGTGGTGGTGGTTGTTTTCAGCTGCTAAGTTGTGTCCAACTCTTTGTGACCCCATGGATTGCAGCACATCAGGCCTCTCTGTCCTTCACTATCTTCTGAAGTTTGCCCAAGTTCACATTCACTGAGTCAGTGATGCCGTCCAGCCATCTCATCCTCTGTCATCCCCTTCTCCTCCCGCCTTCAATCTTTCCCAGCATCAGGGTCTTTCCCAATGAGTCACCTGTTCGCATCAGGTGGCCAAAGTATTGAAGCTTCAGCCTCAGCATCAGTTCTTCCAATGAGTTTTCAGGGTTGAGTTTCTTTCAGATTGACTGGTTTGATCTCCTTGCTGCCCAAAGGACTCTCAAAAGTCTTCTCCAGTACCACAGTTTAAAAGCATCAATTCTTTGGTGCTCTGCCTTTCTTATGGTCCAACTCTCACATTCGTACATGACTACTAGAAAGACCATAACTTTGACTATATGGACCTCTGTTGAAAAGTGATGTTTTTGCTTTTTAATATGCTCTCTAGGTTTGTCATAGCTTTCCCTCCAAGGAGCAAGCATCTTTTAATTTCATGGCTGTAGTCACCATCCACAGTGATTTTGGAACCAAGAAGAGAAAAATCTGTCACTGCTTCTACTTCCCCTACTTCTGTTGGTAAGATTTGTAACAATACATTTTGCCCTCTAATTACAGTGTGTTCTTGGTAACTTGTATGTATCATTTCCCCAGCTTTCTACTTGATATCAACAAGCCATTCACTCTTAAGATCTGTTCGGTCTAAGAATATTTCTCTTCTGTAATCTGTTGTAGTATTCAGTTTCACTTTTAAGAAACCTTACTTTCCGAACAGGTAAAACTGGAGTGACTCTTGCTTGCCTCTCATGGTAACTGAAGGACAAATGAGAAAACAGACATAGATAAGAGTGATAGGAAGTGTCACAGAAGGCGCAGTTGAATTCTTTCATGTTACTGTTGTCATCGGATGGATTACTTTCCCACACAACTGAGAACTCACCTCTGGACAACTCCATGGTCAGGGCAACATAACCAAGCCCTGGCTCAACCAGGGTATGGGTTCGTCTTCTTCGTATCATGGAGAAGATATTAACAGATGCATCTCAGTCTAAGAAAAATACAACAGGATCCCTTTAGAAATGGCACAATACACCGAATCATCAGGCGTCATTAGCAGCAAAGCTTAGGGTGGCGTTTCCCCACCTCCAGCTCCTGTTCTGCTGCTTTTCAAAAAACTCCAGATGGGGAGAAAAAGGAGGTGGAATATCAAAATCCTTCACTTCATAGAAGCAGAACCCCAAGAAAGATTTCAGAAGAAATGTCTTTCTGGCTTTAGTTCCCACTCCCCTGCACACTGTCTTACTCATACACAGGATAAGCTGCTTCAGGTCTGAAGTAAAGGACATGGTTCTCATAAGTCAGGATGTGATTTTCAAATTACGTAGGGAAGAGAACTGTGAACATAACATCATCCTCACTGAAAATATGCAAAAACACAAGGATGTGGTTAAAAAAAAAATTCTTATCTTTCTGCTGGTTTTTCAAGTGTTCACACTGAACATAAATGTTGTGCTTGTTTTGATAACAGCTACAAGTTGGCTACATTTGTGTCCTAAAGTGAATTCTGATGGAGCCATGCCTGGAACTCCTTCCAGCTTCATTGCAATAACTACCATGGTGTCGTTGGACATGGAGTCTTGCTGACACTGATGTAGGTGAGGAAGCGCCTTTCTGGAAACATTGTGAACCAGAGAAATGTGAAAATCCCCCAGCAGAATGACAGCTAGAAATGTTGAGAGGGTATACTTAATCCATCTAGGAGTGTGGTTAAGCTTGCAGAGACCATCGGTGAAATCCTTGGACAAATGAATAATGATTGGACTCTGCACCTGCTCTACAGGTGTAGGGGCTGGAGACGATGGTGTTAGTTTTGCTCAGTTGTGTCTGACTTTTTGCAGCTTCAGGGACTGTAACCCGCTAAGCTCCACTGTCATGGAACTCTCCCCGCAAGAATACTGGAGTGGGTTGCCATTCCCTTCTCCAGAGGATCTTCCCGACCCAGAGATGGAATCCAGGGCTCCCTCACTGCAGGCAGATTCCTGATCATCTGAGCCACCAGGGAAATGCAGTAAACCATGATGTATATTTTAATACCTGTGTGGTGACAGGACAATCTCAGGCCTGTAGAAGGCTTGGATTTAAAATGTGACCCTTGGGACGTCCCTGGTGATCCAATGGATAAGACTCTGCACTCCCAATGCAGGGGCCCTGGGTTCAGCTCCTGGGTGGGTAATGAAGATCCCCAATGCACCAACTAAGTCCGCACACTGCAACTACTCAGCCCACGCACAGCAACAAAGACCCAGCACAGCCAAAATAAATAATTAAAATGTGGCACTTGGATGAAGTCTCAACCACTGCCTCCCCCTGCAAAGGATTATACTCTCACTGAAAAGGTAAGCTAGAAAAGCTTTGTTTCCACAGAGCGGTAAGAAAAGATAAGACGCTTTCTCCATCAGTGAGTTCTTAGGGGTGAAAGTCAGGTAGAGAAGTCTCCCCTGAGAGTTGATAACACCAAGCCTGCCCTCACAACATGATTTTGGGTTTGAGGTTTTCCAATCCATTTGATATAGAAAACCAAACTGGGAACTGTATAAAAAGAATGTTCTCCAGCAGACAATAACCCTGAGGTATCTTGTAGAAGCAACAAAGTCTCTTAGGAGAAATGCATTTTCAAACAAGCTCACGTAGATTCCTACAACCAAAATCCTACTCAAGGTGAATTCATAATATAATGTAAAACAACACACAAAGAAACTATAGGATTAGAATTTCAGACAACAGAATTAAAGATATAATTGGCTGTTGTTGTTTAGTTGCTAATTTGTGTCCGACTCTTTGTGACCCCATGGACTGCAGCCAGCAAGGCTCCTCTGACCATGGGATTTTCCAGGGAAGAGTACTGGAGTGGGTTGCCATTTCCTTCTCCAGGGGATCTTTCTGATGCAGGGATCCAACCTGTGTCTCCTGCATTAACAGACATATTCTCTACCACTGAGACACCAGGGGAGCCCAAGATATAATTTACAAAGCCAATTTTAGAAGCTGTATAAATGTTATTAAACATAAGGCTATGACATTATCAACTAAGAGGTACATATGAAAAGACTGAGGTAGTTCTAGAAATGAAAACTCATTATTAAAATTAAAGTCAACAGAAAACAGAAAAGATTAAATAAAGCTGTAGAGAATTTGAGAAGTTTAAGTACATCTAAAGGATTTATTCAGAATGTAACAGAGACGCATTAAAAATGTGAACAAAATGAGACATGGAAAAATAAAGGTCTAACACATGCCTGATAGATATTCGAAAGAAGAGCATGGGTAAAGTAATATCTGAAGATAGAGTGGCTGAGAATATTCTAGAACTGATAAAAGGCATCTTCAGATTCAAAAAGTGCTAATAATCCTGAGCATAACTCTACTGGGATATAACATGTTAAGTCAAAAACATTCTTATATTTTAGTAATTATTCCTGCTTGTGAATCTGGTTAAACTATTTTTTACTGTTCCAAATTGACCACCCAAAGCAAAGTAAGGAGATAAATTCGGCAAAGAATGAGACAGATGAAAAATGTGTGCTGTGTGCAATGCAAAGTTGCTTCAGTTGTGTCTGATTCTTTGCCCCTGTGGACCGTAGCCTGCTGGACTCCTCTGTCCTTGGGATTCTTCGAGTAAGAATACTGGAATGGGTTGCCATGCCCTTCTTCAGGAGATCTTCCGACCCAGGGATGGAGCCCGTGTCTCTTGCGTCTCCTGCCTTGGCAGGAGAAATTTTTTTACCACTAGCACCACCTGGAAAGCCCCAGATGGAACATATGACATACTTAATAATCAGCTTTTATCCATAGATTTTTTCAATTGTTCCTTGTTTAGGAGTTTTTTTCCTCATTCATAGAGTGATATATCTAGTATATCAAGCGTGGAGCTTTAAGTTACAAAGAGTAAAAAAAACTTACCCATTAATTCTTCAGAAGAGAAAAGTCATAGAAAAATCTTCATATCAGCAAGGGTTTGACTGTCTTTCAAATGTAACTATAGTGAAGCACTGATTCTGGAAGAACTTATGTCCTAGGAAAGGACAGGTTACATTCCTATGAGTAATGAAAGAGAGGGGTTAAATATCACTTTCTGTATTGTGGTTATTCTGTCCCCAGTCCTACCCACTTTTACAGGTTCTAAAGTCTTCACAGTTACTGTCTAATTGGTTTCAAAGGCAAGTGAGCAAATGAGTTAGTAGGCTGTGGGGTCAATTCTAACTCCAAACAAAAATATATACATTCTTTTCATGTGTTTGTTAGCCATCCATATGTCTTCTTTGGAGAAATGCCTATTTAGTTCTTTGGCCCATTTTTTTGATTGGTTCGTTTATTTTTCTGGAGTTGAGCTGCATAAGTTGCTTGTATATCTTTGAGATTAGTTGTTTGTCAGTTGTTTCATTTGCTATTGTTTTCTCCCATTCAGAAGGCTGTCTTTTCACCTTGCTTATAGTTTCCTTTGTTGTGCAGAAGCTTTTAATTTTAATTAGATATCATTTGTTTATTTTTGCTTTTATTTCCATTATACTGGGAGGTGGATCATAGAGGATCCTGCTGTGATTTATGTCGGAGAGTGTTTTGCCTATGTTTTCCTCTAGGAGTTTTATAGTTTCTGGTCTTACATTTAGATCTTTAATCCATTTTGAGTTTATTTTTGTGTATGGTGTTAGAAAGAGGTTTAGTTTCATTCTTTTACAAGTGGTTGACCAGTTTTCCCAGCACCACCTGTTAAAGAGACTGTCTTTACTCCATTGTATGTTCTTGCCTCCTTTGTCGAAGATAAGGTGTACATAGGTGTGTGGATTTATCTCAGGGCTTTCTATTTTGTTCCATTGATCTATATGTCTGTCTTTGTGCCAGTACCATACTGTCTTGATGACTGTGGCTTTGTAGTAGAGCCTGAAGTCAGGCAAGTTGATTCCTCCAGTTCCATTCTTCTTTCTCAAGATTGCTTTTTGCTATTCGAGGTTTTTTGTATTTCCATACAAATCTTGAGATTATTTGATCTAGTTCTGTGAAAAATACTGCTGGTAGCTTGATAGGAATTGCATTGAATCTGTAGATTGCTTTGGGTAGTATACTCATTTTCACTATATTGACTCTTCCGACCCATGAGCATGGTATATTTCTCCATCTATTAGTGTCCTCTTTGATTTCTTTCATCAGTGTTTTATAGTTTTCAATATATAGGTCTTTAGTTTCTTTAGGTAGGTATATTCCTAAGTATTTTATTCTTTTTGTTGCAATGGTGAATGGAATTGTTTCCTTAACTTCTTTTTCTACTTTCTCATTATTAGTGTATAGGAATGCAAGGGATTTCTGAGTGCTGATTTTATATCCTGCAACTTTACTATATTCATTGATTAGCTCTAATAGTTTTCTGGTTGAGTCTTTAGGATTTTCTATGTAGAGGATCATGTCATCTGCAAACAGTGAGAGTTTTACTTCTTCTTTTCCAATTTGGACATGAAAAGATGCTCAACATCACTCATTATCAGAGAAATGCAAATCAAGACCACAATGAGGTACCATTTCACACCAGTCAGAATGGCTGGGATCCAAAAGTCTACAAGCAATAAATGCTGGAGAGGATGTGGAGAAAAGGGAACCCTCTTACACTGCTGGTGGGAATGCAAACTAGTACAGCCACTATGGAAAACAGTGTGGAGATTCCTTAAAAAATTGCAAATAGAACTGCCTTATGACCCAGCAGTCCCACTGCTGGGCATACACATTGAGGAAACCAGAATTGAAAGAGACACATGTACCCCAATGTTCATCACAGCACTGTTTATAATAGCCAGGACATGGAAACAACCTAGATGTCCATCAACAGATGAATGGATAAGAAAGCTGTGGTACATATACACAATGGAGTATTACTCAGCCCTTAAAAAGAATAAATTTGATTCAGTTCTAATGAGATGGATGAAACTGGAGCTGATTATACAGAGTGAAGTAAGCCAGAAAGAGAAACACCAATACAGTATACTGACACATATATATAGAATTTAGAAAGATAGTAATGATGACCCTCTATGTGAGACAACAAAAGAGACACAGAGGTATAGAATGGACTTTTGGACTCGGAGGGAGAGGGAGAGGGTGGGATGATTTGGGAGAATGGCATTGAAACATGTATACTATCATGTAAGAGACAAAGCGCCAGTCTATGTTCAATACAGGATACAGGATGCTTGGGGCTGGTGCACGGTATGATCCAGGGAGATGATATGGGGTGGGAGGTGGGAGGGGGCTTTGGCATTGGGAGATCGTGTACACATGTGGCTGATTCATGTCAATGTATGGCAAAACAAATACAGTACTGTAATGTAGAATAAAATATTAAAAAAATATATTTATATATATACATTCAAGGGGACTCCCTTAGTATTAAGTGGATAAGAATTTGCCTGCCAGGGCATAGAACATGGGTTTGATCCCTGATCCAGGAAGATTTCACATGCCACACACACACAAGAGAAGCCACAACAAGAAGAAGCCCGTGCACCACAATGAAGAGTAGCCCTGCTGACCGCAACTAGAGAAAGTTGGTGCAGAGCAATAAAGACCCAGCACAGCCTAAAATAAAAACAAATAAATAATTTTTAAAAGTATTACAAATATATATATAGAGAATAGGATTCAGAGTCTAAACTATATGTGTATATCAAGAAAATTGACTATGTAGCTCAGATGCTAGAGCTGACCTGAGCCTAAGTGGTATTTCCATATTATGTATCTAACTTTGTAGTTTTCTTTCTAGTGGTTCAATGAAAGCCTGTGGTAAATGGTTTTGACCAAAATTCTTTCAAAGATAGATAATGCCGACAATCTGACAGGGAAGAAAGAAGTTTCTGTTACTGACTAAATTGTCTTAGGATGATTAAAAAGTTAAAATGGAACCACCAAATCTCAACCTTTATCCCAAAGACCCTTTGGGTGGGGATCCAACTCCAGCACTGAGTGGTCTAACCAGCTGATGTCCTTTCCCCTAAGAAAAGGTATGGGAAAGCCAAGGGTAAGACTCAATTTATCAGTAACCTGGGGAGGATCCCAAACTCCAAGCCTAGAGCCACTTCCAAGGCTAACTGTGCTCCAGTGAAAGAAGTCACCCCCAGTGGGCCCAGGACACACCTGTACACAGGAGAGATGCCCACAGCTGCATGTTCCCCAGGTGGCCCGAGAGGATGGTGTAGCTACACTGGGCAGCCAGGACCTCATCTGTTTTTCTTTCTGAGACAGACTGGTTTGAACAGAGCCTTACCAAGTGCCCTTCTCCCCATTCAGCTCCAGGTGCCAATCCATCAGCCCTCACTCTATAGAAAACAAATTTACCTGAATTACAGAGCTGAGGAGAGTTGGAGCCAGGATTGAAACTCAGGCACTTGACTCAAACCTGAACTCTTTTTTTTTTTTTTTTTTAATAAAATCAGTAATTTTTGTAGTTTGTCTCACTGACCCCATTTCCCCAGCCTCCAGGAAGTGCCTACTGCTACTGCTAAGTCACTTCAGTCGTGTCCGACTCTGTGCAACCCCATAAACAGCAGCCCACCAGGCTCCTCTGTCCCTGGGATTCTCCAGGCAAGAACACTGGAGTGGGTTGCCATTTCCTTCTCCAGTGCATGAAAGTGAAAAGTGAAAGTGAAGTCGCTCAGTCATGTCCAACTCTTAGCGACCCCATGGACTGCAACCTACCAGGCTCCTCCGGCCATGGGATTTTCCAGGCAAGAGTACTGAAGTGGGGTGCCATTGCCTTCTCCGCAGGAAGTGCCTGGTATACTGTAAATGCCCAATGACGGCTGTTGAGTAATAAGTTACTGCAATGTGGCAGGGGCTGCACTGGACACTTGATGAGTATTTCACCCAGGCAACTCAGGTTTGTAAGGTTAAGAACCCTTCAAGGTCACACAGCTCATGAAGAACAGGGGTGAAGTTAAGCTCAGTTCTTAGCTCTCTCCACGGTCTTTTGTGGCTTCTGTAGGACACACAGCTCATTTCCAAAGTGCTGGCCACCCTCAAAGAGCTGTTTCTTATCAGTAGTGTTGTTTGTTGCATAGTCACTAAGTTGTGTCCAGTTCTTTGCAACTTCATAGACTGTAGCCTGCAAGGCTCTTCAGCCCATGGGATTTCCCAGGCAACAGTATTGGAGTAGGTTTCCATATCCTTCTCCAGGAGAGCTTTCTGACCTAGGGATTGAACCCCCCATCGCCTGCATCACAGGCTGATTCTTTACTGCTGAGCCACCAGGGAAACCCGTAGGCAAGTGCTGATGAGTGTAAATCCATTCACATGTGAAGTCTACCAATTATGCCATGGCCAAAGTCTAGGTCTTAGTGACTAATACTCTAAGGTGGCAAATTGGGGACAAAATAATCATAAAATAGAAAGTGATATTTTAATCCCCCTCTTTCATTACTCTGATTGAAACAATTTTGGAAATCTCTTCCATATATAACTTTGGGGTCAAGAAAGCCCTGAGGTGCAGGGGTTTGTGGATACAGGTCTTTCTGAGCTCTACTTGCAAGACAGGCAATCCTTAGATGTGAGTAAATACAAGCGAGATACAACGCACCCCTCCACACCACCCCCCGTCCCATGAAAATGAGGCGCAGCCAGGCTGTGTCTCCAGATGACAAGGCTCACTGGCTACTCAGAAGTCCATGTGCTGCCCCTGCCGTGGGCAGCCTTCAGGGTTGTTCCTGAGACGCTCCCCATACAGTTCAGGGTCAGGAAGCACATGCAGCAAAGACAAGGTGGTCAGTGAGCCTCGGAACGTCACTTTTAGCCCTACGGTGCCCAGGTAGACAAGAAAACCTCCTCACCTGCTTGTAACAGGGCCCCAAGTCTGAAAACCAAGTTCCTAGAAGAATTCATCTGTGGTCAAAGACAGTGTAGATTCTCCTGCCAAGTCTGCACTTGAATGCCTTACCCCTACAGCCCCCAGCTCTGCTTCTAGAGGCATTGAGAGAAATTTACCAAACAGTGTGAACAAGAGGGGCTGGGTAGGTGGGACAGAGACAGAGACAGACAGGTGTACACAGGCAGACACACAGACAGACAGATACACAGATGCAGAGAGACAGGGAGAGAGGGATACTGGGAGTGATAATAATTGGCCAGAGACTATTCTATTGATGTCACTGATTCAATAGACATGAACTGGGCAAACTGTGGTAGAAGGTGAGGGACAGGAAGGCCTTTGTGCTGCAGTCCCTGGGGTCGCAAAGAGTCAGACACAGCTTAGTGACTGAACAAAAACAGCAACAATTGTCTGACCCCTATCGTCAGAGAGCCCAGAACCCTGAGGTCCTATGGCTTCTCTCAGCTGCAGACCTGCAGGAAGAGCCAGGTAGAATCGCACACCTCACAGCAAGACGCAGAGGCATGGTACAAATAGAGACCCAGCTCAGCCAATCAGTCGTTGATCTCTAGTCAAGCCTGTCCTGCTGCTGCTTGGCCTGTCAGCATGGACTTGTCCTCAGCTGGGCTTGCAATTACCAGGAGAATCCACTACAGCAGCCCTTCCCCCTTTCCCAGTAACAAGGCAGGATTCAGAACAGCTGCCCTGCAAGGAGGCCCCCACCAACTCCTGACTCCTTCCCAAGTCTTCCCTTTCCAGCTCGGCCCAGAATGTTCCACAAACATGCCAGAAGAGGTTCCCCAAGTAGGGCTGCCAATAAAACACAGGATGCCCTGTTAAATTAGAATTTCCAGTGATCTGGGGAATATTGCAATTATTTTTAATACTTAAGACTTACTTATGGTAAAAAAAATTGTCCATCGTTTATCTGCAATTCAAATTCAGCAAGGTATTCTGTATGTTTTTGTGCTAAACTTGGCACCCTGATTGCAAGGTCTTGGTTTTGCTGAGTAGGAAAAGAAAACCAGGCTGAGAAAAACTATCTATTTTTCCAGAAAATCTTTTTTTCCTGCAATTTTTGGCACAATGTATAAATTAAATTTACATTAAATAATTTAAATTGACCAGGGAAAGGCCTTTGAGATGTGTGGCCAAAGCTAAATGAAATCAGCCAGGGAATGAATGAACCTGACTATATGTGAACATATCGAGAACATCTCTCTCCTTATGGGAATAAGAACTTTCCATGGAAGGAATATGTTATAGGGTAAGACCATTTTAATGAGGACTTACTATTTATCAGAGACAGTGCTAGAGAACAGGGATGTGGGGTGAACTGATCTCCCCTGGCTGTTGTGTGAGAGCTGAAACTGAAAGTACAGAGAGGGCAAGAAGAGAAGAAAAAAGCACCGCCCTGCAGACCATAGGAAACTTACATACCAGGCTTGTCTTGGGCAGCTATAAGACAAGTAGATCCCCTCACCTGTCCTCAAGAATCTTAAAAGTTTATATAGAGGACTTACCGAGGTCAGTCATATACATTATCCAAATGGTTCTCAGCAACTCAAGGCTCTGTCAAGGCCGCATCGCTGGAAAGGATTCTCACTGTGGGCGTGGTGGAAGGAGCGTACATTACAGGGGCAGGGAAGGGGGTGAGGATGTTTTGCCCTGAGGCCAAGGTAAGAGAGCTGGGGCCATTCTGGATGAATGTGCAAAACGGATCTAAAACACCCTGGACACTGTCCTAACTGTCGCTCAATGATAGGATTTCCTGAGGAAGGAAATCCAGCAGGTCTAGTATCTCAAAGGTAACTGGACTTTGTGGTGATGAAAACACTTCATTTCTGGTCTTGATACTCACCAGCTGTGTGGCCCTGGGAAAGTTACTTAACTCCTCTGAACTGATTTCTTTTTAATCTGAGAAATTGAGATTTACCGTGTCACAATGTTCTCATGTAAAAGTGCCTGGGAAAGTATGGACAGACACTCAGGAAAGCATGTAACAAATTCCCTCCTCTCCTTCTGCCCCAGCTTCTACTTGGAAAAATGAAGATTCTCTAAGAGAGAGAGAAAACTATTGAGTGTAAAACATGTGATCGTCTCTCGGTATTTTAGCAATTCTTTAACTATTTTTCACAATGAATTTTTACATTAAAAATGCCTGCTGCTGCTGCTAAGTCACTTCAGTTGTGTTCGACTCTGTGCAACCCCATAGATGGCAGCCCACCAGGCTCCCCCATCCCTGGGATTCTCAAGGCAAGAACACTGGAGTGGGTTGTCATTTCCTTCTCCAATGCATGAAAGTGAAAAGTGAAAGTAAAGTCGCTCAGTGGTGTCCAACGCTTACCGACTCCATGGACTGCAGCCTCCTCCATCCATGGGATTTTCCACGCAAGAGTACTGGAGTGGGGTGCCATTGCCTTCTCCGAAAAATGCCTAAGAATAGCAATATTATTGTTTGGGCAGTTAAGTGGAGAAAAGAAAAACAAAACCACACATGCATATCTTCATACTGTTGGTGGCTCAGACGGTATCTTTACCGTCTGTCTGCTAATGCAAGAGACCTGGGTTCTATCCCTGAGCTGGGCAGATCCCCTGGAGAAGGGAATGGCTATCCACTCTAGTATTCTTGCCTGAAGAATTACATGGTGGGCTATACAGTCCATGGGATGGCAAAGAGTCCGACACGACTGAGCCACTAACACTTTCACTTCTTTATCTTCATACTTTCTATGCACATGGGAAGATTACTGGAAGTAAATACAAGAGAATGGTAGTGTGAGAATTTTTGCGTATAGGATTGAGTCGTGAATTTCTGAGGCTGTGACCCTGTGGAGATGCAATGTTAAGATCCGGCCACAGGGGGAGCCTGTGCCCCTCCTATGACTTTTCGGAGGCCCAGAGAAGATGGTAGTGAACAACTTGAACGCAGAGTGCAGAATCAGCAGATAAGACCTGGACAGTCGTAGTTCCTGGAAAGTCACCTCCCCCAATCCCCCCCACCCCCAACCAACCCGGACGTAAAACCTGTCCTAAGCCCTCCTCTGTAACACTCGCTAACCCCATTTCGTGAGGGCGAAGTGCAAAAGGAGGCTGGTAATCACAAAAGCATTCTGAGTCTGAAGGGTGTGACGGGGCAAGAAGAAAACAGCCGCCCGCCTCCCTCAGTTCAGCTCAGTTCAGTTCAGTCACTCAGTCGTGTCCGACTCTGCGACCCCATGGATGCAAGCACGCCAGGCTTCCCTGTCCATCACCACCTCCCGGGCTTGCTCAAACTCGTGTCCATCGAGTCGGTGAAGCCATCCAACCGCCTCATTCTCCGTTGTCCCCTTCTCCTCCTGCCTTCAATCTTTCCCAGCATCAGGATGTTTTACAAAGACTCAGTTCTTCGCATAAGGTGGCCAAAGTTTTAGAGCTTCAGCTTCAGCTTCAGCCCTTACCATGACTATGCAGGACTACTGGGGCAATTAGGGCTTTTCCTTTGCCCCCATGCATCTCTAGGAACCAAGTTCAGTTCAGTTCAGTCGCTCAGTCGTGTCCAACTCTTTGTGACCCCATGAATCGCAGCACGCCAGGCCTCCCTGTCCATCACCAACTCCCAGAGTTCACTCAGACTCACGTCCATCGAGTCAGTGATGCCATCCAGCCATCTCATCCTCTGTCATCCCCTTCTCCTCCTGCCCCCAATCCTTCCCAGCATCAGAGTCTTTTCCAATGAGTCATCTTTTCGCACCAGGTGGCCAAAGTACTGGAGTTTCAGCTTCAGCATCATTCCCTCCAAAGGAATCCCAGGGATGATCTCCTTTGGAATGGACTGGTTGGATCTCCTTGGAGTCCGAGGGACTCTCAAGAGTCTTCTCCAACACCACAGTTCAAAAGCATCAGTTCTTTGGCACTCAGCCTTCTTCACAGTCCAACTCTCACATCCATACATGACCACAGGAAAAACATAGCCTTGTCTAGACGGACCTTTGTTGGAAAAGTGATGTCTCTGCTTTTCAATATGCTATCTAGGTTGGTCATAACTTTTCTTCCAAGGAGTAAGCGTCTTTTAATTTCATGGCTGCAGTCACCATCTGCAGTGATTTTGGAGCCCACAAAAATAAAGTCTGACACTGTTTCCACTGTTTCCCCATCTATTTCCCATGAAGTGATGGGACCGGATGCCATCATCTTCGTTTTCTGAATGTTGAGCTTTAAGCCAACTTTTTCACTCTCCTCTTTCACTTTCATCAAGAGGCTTTTTAGCTCCTCTTCACTTTCTGCCATAAGGGTGGTGTCATCTGCATATCTGAGGTTCTTGATATTTCTCCCGGCAATCTTGATTCTAGCTTGTGCTTCTTCCAGCCCAGTGTTTCTCATGATGTACTCTGCATAGAAGTTAAATAAGCAGGGTGACAATATGCACCCTTGACATACTCCTTTTCCTATTTGGAACCAGTCTGTTGTTCCATGACCAGTTCTAACTTGTTTCCTGACCTGCATATAGGTTTCTCAAGAGGCAGGTCAGGTGGTTCTGCTATTCCCATCTCTTTCAGAATTTTCCACAGTTTATTGTGATCCACACAGTCAAAGGCTTTGGCATAGTCAATAAAGCAGAAATAGATGTTTTCTGGAACTCTCTTGCTTTTTCCATGATCCAGCGGGCAACTTGCTCTCTGGTTCCTCTGCCTTTCCTAAAACCAGTTGAACATCTGGAAGGTCACGGCTCACATATTGCCAAAGCCTGGCTTAGAGAATTTTTAGCATTACTTTACTAGCGTGGGAGATGAGTGCAATTGTGTGGTAGTTTGAGCATTCTTTGGCATTGCCTTTCTTTGGGATTGGAATGAAAACTGACCTTTTCCAGTCCTGTGGCCACTGCTGAGTTTTCCACATTTGCTGGCATATTGAGTGCAGCACTTTCACAGCTTCATCTTCCAGGATTTGAAATAGCTCCAGTGGAATTCCATCACCTCCACTAGCTTTGTTCTTAGTGATGCTTTCTAAGGCCCACTTGACTTCACATTCCAGGATATCTGGCTCTAGGTGAGTGATCACACCATTGTGATTATATGGGTCGTGAAGATCTTTTTGTACAGTTCTTCTGTGTATCCTTGCCACTTCTTCTTAATGTCTTCTGCTTCTGTTAGGTCCATACCATTTCTGTCCTTTATTGAGCCCATCTTTGCATGAAATGTTCCCTTGGTATCTCTAATTTTCTTGAAGAGATCTCTAGTCTTTCTCATTCTGTTGTTTTCCTCTATTTCTTTGCATTGATCACTGAGGAAGGCTTTCTTATCTCTTCTTGCTCTTCTTTGGAACTCTGCATTCAGATGCTTGTATCTTTCCTTTTCTCCTTTGCTTTTCACCTCTTTTTTTCACAGCTATTTGTAAATCCTCCCCAGACAGCCATTTTGCTTTTTTGCATTTTTTCCCCATGAGGATGGTCTTGATCCCTGTCTCCTGTACGATGTCATGAACCTCCATCCATAGTTCGTCAGGCACTCTATCAGATCTAGTCCCTTAAATCTATTTCTCACTTCCACTGTATAATCATAAGGGATTTGATTTAGGTCATACTTGAATGGTCTAGTAGTTTTCCCTACTTTCTTCAATTTAAGTCTGAATTTGGCAATAAAGTGTTCAGTTGCTCTTAAAAAGCACATAAGTTGGAATACAATGCAGAGGACATCATAGCTCTCCTGAGACTCTTATTCCACCGCCCCCAACCCCAACCTCCAACCACCCCCTCCCCACCTTCCCAGCAGACTCCCAGTACAGGGAAGATGCTGCCCAACCCCTCCCTCAGGCATCTTGGCTCAACTTCAGGCTTCCTGTTCTCTCTGTTGGTTGTATAATCCCCAGAGGAGACTGGATTGTCAGCCTCAGTGATGATTAACTTGGATACTACAGCTTATGTGTGTGTGTGTTTCATTGAGGGCATCATATATTAGAGAGAGGAGAAAACATCTCCAGTCACCTCTGAAAGAACCTGGAGCCCCAAGAGGAAAGCAATTAACCCCAAGTTCATCAGCAGCCCTGCAGCCAGATGAGGACCAGGTCACTGTTACCTGAATGTGCTTTGGAGAGCCACCCTGTGGCTCAGTGTCCTACTAGGGGTGATGGGCAGATAGACGGAACCATCTAGAGGGTCTGAGGACACTCAGGGGCACTCATACAGACTGTTTTGTGCCCTTGAGTGTTTCTTACAGCCACTTTCCGAAGGGAATATGACCCATTCTGCCTTCCCACCTCTTGGGCAGATATCATAGGCTCTGGTTATTTCCTTGTATTTAAACTAGTCCAGTCCAGTTCATGATACCAACCTCACATGTGATTCAAAACTGTTCTCCTTGCCTGTTTTAGGCCATTGCCATGTTCAAAGGGCACAGAGTGGGAGTAGCCCACAGTCCTGTCTCCTCTTTCTCTTCGTTTGCTTCTCCTGCCTGCTCCAGTCTTGAATCCAACAGAGTGTTTGGGCAAGGAGGTGAAAGAGGGGCAGTGGTGTGCTGGTGAGTGTTTAACAACCAGCTCCCTGGAAAAGATTCCCTGATTTGTAATGTTTGCAGATTTCCATGGGGTAAATGCCCTCTGCCACCTCCCCCTGCCCTGGCTGATTTCAAGTTAGTGATGTCGAGTCACTATACGCAGAAATGGGAAGAGATATGAGCTGGAGTGAGCACACCCCGGGGTGAAGGATAGAGGGCTGGTCTCCACTTGAGTGAGCGCAGGTACAGGCTGCTCTTTGCTGACTCCCACTGCCATTCTGGCTGACACCAGTGGCTCTGATGTCCTTGGTGGGCTGGGTTTCTAGTGGGTCTCCGGGCTCCCCACTGCTCAGCTCCTGCTCACGGGAGATCAAACTTTTCCTCCACCTTGGCTCTTGCCACCAGTGCCCAGTCCAGAGCTTCTTGTTGGTGGAGTCCCTCCTGGTGGCAGGGGGTACCTGCAAATTCACCCAGGCTGAGCTGTATTCTATCTTGTCTGCTTGACCTCCTGGGAAACCCCGTATCCCTGACACAACAACTCCCAGAAGGCAGGGGGTTAGTTCCTTGTCTCTCCTGCTCTGCTTTTTCTATGAACTATTTTTCATTATCATAACATTTCTGACACCAAATGTGTGGATTTTCCACTCTGAGTCATTCTCCAGTTCTCTGCAGATACCAGTTGGGTCAATTCAATCCTGGTACCAAATGCCTTCCTTGATGGCTCAAATAGTGAAGAATCTGCCTACAATCAGAAGACCCAAGTTTGATCCCTGGGTCAAGAAGATTCCCTGGAGCTGGGAATGGCAACCCACTCTGGTATTCTTGCCTGGAGAATTTCATGGATAGAGGAACCTGGTGGGCTACAGTCCATGGGGTCGCAAAGAGTCAGACACAACTGAGCATCTGACACACACACCAACTGCCTGGCTTCCTTTCATCACACGAGGACATAGCGAGAAGACAGCCATCGAGGACATAGCGAGAAGACAGCCGTCTATGGACCATCAAGCCAGCTCTCTCCAGATATCAAATCTGCCAGCACCTTGATCTTAGACTTTCCAGTCTTCAGAATTGGGAGAAATAAATTATTGACCTGTGCAGAGAACTGTATAACTGTATACCATTCAACAAGCTTCCCAGGTGGTACTAGTGCTAAAGAACCTGCCTGCCAGTGCAGGAGACATAAGAGACCTAGGTTTAATCTTTGGGTCAGGAAGATCCCCTGGAGGAGGGCATGACGACCCATTCCAGTATTCTTGCCTGATGAATCCCATAGACAGAGGAGCCTGGCGGGCTATGGTCCTGGGGTTGCAAAGAGTTGGACATGACTGAAACGACTGGGTGTGCACGTACCCTGACAGCAGGTCTTACAGACATTTTGGATAGTGAGTTAGTGTGTGCATTAGGGTGAACCTGAGATTCCCTTATTCTGTAGGAGGCAACCAGAATGGGAGGGCAAGGGTTTCTGGGGGCCTCCATGGAGTCTTGTTCTGGTCCCACAAATGGTAGGGGTAGAGCTGAATCTATGGGTTACTTTATCAACCAGCTTTGTTCATCATAGCCAATCTTTGGAATTCATTTTGGATCTGGTCAATTGGCCTAACTTGCCATTTGGTGAAAGTTTTCCATTGACTGTGAGATTTTCAATGGCAAGGACAATATATGGTTATGCATATGTAGTAAGATAATATTTTAAAATATTAGTCAGAGTGCTTCTCCCTTCTATATTTTGTGTACACAATCTTCCCCTTATTTAGTCAGAAGCTATGGTTTAGCATTGTTGTTAAAGGAATGCAAAGAGAAAGAAATGTCAGAGTTTCACTTTTGACTTGCAAAATAGGCTCTCGAAGCCCATAACAATGATTTCCAGGGAAAGGAATTAACTATCGAAGCTCAGGAGTCAAGGTTTTGGCATAAACAATAGATGAGAAAGAGAGTAAATGAACTATGATTTTTCCTGCTCAAAGCTGATGGTGCCAGCTATGAGACGGTAGAAGGACCTTTGGGACTTATATCTAAGAGGGCTGGTAAAGACCCTCAGAAGGGGAGGAAGATGAACGTCCCAGGTTAGTCTGGAAGGATCTGTGATCAGAAGATACCAATATTCATTTTTGCAAACCACTTGGTAATATCTGCTCCCAGTATGACTTTCGAGTCAAGGAGTAGTGGTATCTCAGTCAGTTGTCTGAGAATGTGGGCCAAGGGTACCTTCCAGGATGCCTCACTTACTCCATGTAGTTCAGGAAAAGGGGCTGAGAGTTTCTGAATCTCACAGAGGTATCATGGAAGTGTCATATGGGGTGATGGCCCCAAACCACTCGGGTCAGGTCCATGGGGAAACAGAGTACATTCAACAAGAAACTGAGGGTCTAGTGAACACATGGATATCAGTGATGAGTGGTGATATAAGAGGAATAATAAACAGTGGGAAGCCCATCCCAGTGGAAGCTCATTGTGGAGTCTTTATTCCACTTACTCTCACTGTGAGGAGATATACAGCTTCCAGAGATTACAGGTGCCTCAGAGGACAAGGGAAGGAAGGTGGGAGAGAAGGCTGAATTTACAGAATTTAACTCTGGGAATCACCAGGTTGTTCCAGAACTACCAAGGTTGTTTTCTGTTGTCAGGCAGAAGCGGATACTCAAGAGTTAAATCAATGATAGAGAAATAGAAAAATAAAAAATTTTGTCGCTCTGAATCTGAGTTCTTCAAATTCACATTCCATAATCCTAGTTATTTGCCCTGAACCTGGTACAACCTAAGTGTTCAGAAAACATTTTTTGACTCAGAAAATGAGGGAATAAAAACTCAGCTGTTCTGATTGTCAGGGAGAGCACACTTGGAAGACATGCTGCCAGTCATCTCACCTAAAGGGTCCTGCCTGTTGTCATTTGATTATACAGTGGAAGAAATAGATTTAAGGGCCTAGATCTGATAGATAGAGTGCCTGATGAACTATGGACGGAGGTTCGTGACATTGTACAGGAGACAGGGATCAAGACCATCCCCATGGAAAAGAAATGCAAAAAAGCAAAATGGCTGTCTGGGGAGGCCTTACAAATAGCTGTGAAAAGAAGAGAGGCGAAAAGCAAAGGAGAAAAAGAAAGATATAAGCATCTGAATGCAGAGTTCCAAAGAAGAGCAAGAAGAGATAAGAAAGCCTTCCTCAGTGATCAATGCAAAGAAATAGAGGAAAACAACAGAATGAGAAAGACTAGAGATCTCTTCAAGAAAATTAGAGATACCAAGGGAACATTTCATGCAAAGATGGGCTTGATAAAGGACAGAAATAATATGGACCTAACAGAAGCAGAAGACATTAAGAAGAGGTGGCAAGGATACACAGAAGAACTGTACAAAAAGATCTTCACGACCCATATAATCACAATGGTGTGATCACTCACCTAGAGCCAGACATCTTGGAATGTGAAGTCAAGTGGGCCTTAGAAAGCATCACTAAGAACAAAGCTAGTGGAGGTGATGGAATTCCACTGGAGCTATTTCAAATCCTGGAAGATGAAGCTGTGAAAGTGCTGCACTCAATATGCCAGCAAATGTGGAAAACTCAGCAGTGGCCACAGGACTGGAAAAGGTCAGTTTTCATTCCAATCCCAAAGAAAGGCAATGCCAAAGAATGCTCAAACTACCACACAATTGCACTCATCTCACATGCTAGTAAAGTAATGCTCAAACTTCTCCAAGCCAGGCTTCAGCAATACGTGAACCATGAACTCCTGATGTTCAACTGGTTTTAGAAAAGGCAGAGGAACCAGAGAGCAAATTGCCAACATCTGCTGGATCATGGAAAAAGCAAGAGAGGTCCAGAAAAACATCTATTTCTGCTTTATTGACTATGCCAAAGCCTTTGACTGTGTGGATCACAATAAACTGTGGAAAATTCTGAAAGAGATGGGAATAGCAGAACCACCTGACCTGCCTCTTGAGAAATCTGTATGCAGGTCAGGAAACAACAGTTAGAACTGGACATGGAACAACAGACTGGTTCCAAATAGGAAAAGGAGTATGTCAAGGGTGCATATTGTCACCCTGCTTATTTAACTTCTATGCGGAGTACATCATGAGAAACACTGGGCTGGAAGAAGCACAAGCTAGAATCAAGATTGCCGGAGAAATATCAAGAACCTCAGATATGCAGATGACACCACCCTTATGGCAGAAAGTGAAGAGGAGCTAAAAAGCCTCTTGATGAAAGTGGAAGAGGAGAGTGAAAAAGTTGGCTTAAAGCTCAACATTCAGAAAACAAAGATCACGGCATCCGGTCCCATCACTTCATGGGAAATAGATGGGGAAACAGTGGAAACAGTGTCAGACTTTATTTTTGTGGGCTCCAAAATCACTGCAGATGGTGACTGCAGCCATGAAATTAAAAGACGCTTACTCCTTGGAAGGAAAGTTATGACCAACCTAGATAGCATATTGAAAAGCAGAGACATTACTTTGCCAACAAAGGTCCGTCAAGACAAGGCTATGTTTTCCCTGTGGTCATGTATGGATGTGAGAGTTGGACTGTGAAGAAGGCTGAGCACTGAAGAGTTGATGCTTTTGAACTGTGGTGTTGGAGAAGACTCTTGAGAGTCCCTTAGACTCCAAGGAGATCCAACCAGTCCATTCTAAAGGAGATCAGTCCTGGTGTTCTTTGCAAAGAATGATGCTGAAGCTGAAACTCCAGTACTTTGGCCACCTCATGGGAAGAGTTGACTCACTGGAAAAGACTCTGATTCTGAGAGGGATTAGGGGCCGGAGGAGAAGGGGATGACAAAGGATGAGATGGCTGGATGGCATCACTGACTCGATGGAAGTGAGTCTGAGTGAACTCTGGGAGTTGGTGATGGACAGGGAGGCCTGGCGTGCTGTGATTCATGGGGTCGCAGAGTCCGACATGACTGACCAACTGAACTGAACTGAACTGAACTGTTGTCATTTTGCAGGACTTGCAATCTCTTCCCTGAGATGGATCGCATATAATGAGAATGCTTCAAGCTACAGTTGCTACAGAATGCAGTTACATACAACCTAGTACTTTACTGTGAGGACGGAATGGTGTACTTTGAAGTTTATATGAGATTTATATTGATTCTTCTCCTTATCCAACTAAGAATTTATTTTGTTTATGAGAAATTCCTCTTTTATACAGAATAGGAGCATGGGTACTAAGGACCAGGAGGGAAAGTGGAAGGTAATTCACATTTATTACTCCCTCTTGTACTTGAAGGGCTCTAAAGCCTCGCCGTACACTTTGAAGTTGGCACTATTATTACCTTATTTTTTAATAGTTAAATTGTAGCTGTGGTGAGTACCCTTGGCACTCAATATACCTTCAAATGTTGCTTGAAGGAATTCATAAATGAAAGTCGAGTCATATGCTTAAGGCAGCACAGGTGGTGAAGTGGAAACACCTTTAAAACCAGTGTTTCCATGATGCTATGAAGTGCATCCTAGGCTTGTATCAACTTCTTGGTGATGATTAAAACCCTCGTTCTCTATAATCATGGATCTCTTGGTCACCATTCTTTTTTTTTTATTATTAAATTTATTTATTTTTTTAATTACAATACTATATTTGTTTTGCCATACATTGACACGAATCAGCCATAGGTGAACACAATCTCCCAATGCCGAAGCCCCCTCCCACCTCCCACCCCACATCCTCTACTTGAATCATCCTGTGCGTCAGCCCCATGCATCCTGCATCCTACATTGAACATAGATTGGCGCTTCGTTTCTTACAAGAAAATATACACGTTTCATTGCCATTCTCCCAAACCATCCCACCCTTTCCCTCTCCCTCAGAGTCCTTTTGTCTCTAAAGTATTTGGGTCTAAACATCCTTCCTAAAAGCAAGAGAAAAAGGAAGATGCATGAAGGCTCAGAGAGACTTCCAGGTGGACAAGATGGAAGTTGAGGGGAACACAACTGTCTTCTCAGTAATTAAGGTGCTCAGGTCATATGCTGAGGATAACACCTAGAGACTGGGTTGGGATTGAGACATTCCAGGACTTAGACTGGAGAAGATTTGGAGGGGGTTCTATGAAATTTGTTTGAAATTAGAGTTAAATTTGCAATAGTCAAGACATGAAAAAAAAAATAGTCAAGACATGGAAGCAGCTTAAATGTCCATCGACAGATGACTGGATAAATAAGACACAGTATATATGTACAATGGAATGTTGCTCAACCATAAAAATGAATGAAATCATGCCATTTGCAGCAACATGGATGTACCTAGAGATTATCATGCTAAGTGAAGTAAGTCAGACAAGACAAATATTTTATGATATCGCTTATATATATAGAATCTTAAAAAAATGATACAAATGAACTTATTTACAAAACAGAAATAGACTTACAGATATTGAAAACAAACTTGTAGTTATCAAAGGGGAAAGAAAGAATGTGAAGTCATTCAGTTGTGTCTGACTCTTTGCGACCCCATGGACTGTAGCCTACCAGGCTCCTCCGTCCGTGGGGTTCTCCAGGCAAGAATACCAGAGTGGGTTGCCATTTCCTTCCTGGCCCAGGGATCGAACCTGGGTCTCCCACATTACAGGCAGATGCTTTACCCTCTGAGCCACCAGGAAGCCCCCATCAAAGGGGAAAGGAGGGGATAAACAGGAGTTTGGGATTAATAGCATAGGGAACTATATTCAATATTATGTAGTAACCTATATAATGGAGAAGAATCTGAAAAAAGAATATATATAATTAACTGAATCACTTTCCTGTTACACTTGAAGCTGACCCAGTATTGTAAATCAACTATATTTCAATTAAGATAAATTAAAGTTGAATAAAAGATTTGCTGAGTACCAGTGGGAGAATCCCAAAATGATTAAATTATTCCCAACTTGTCGATGAGAAAACTTCAAGAATTTCTCAAGATTCTAAAGGGGAAAAAGTGAAAAGTGTTAGTCGCTCAGTCATGTCCAGTTCTTTGCAACCCTGTAGACTGTAGCTTGCCACACTTCTCCGTTCATGGAATTCTCCAGGCAAGGATGCTGGAGCAGACTGCCATTTCCTTCCAGGAGATCTCCCCAGTGCAGGCAGATTCTGAGCCTGTCTGCGCTCACCGGGGAAGCCCCATTTCTAAAGGCAGTAAGTGGCATTTTAGGTTCATGTCAACTTCTCTAATTACCTGTATATTTTTATGGAGTCTGCTCTCCATATTTGTTTCTCAGTTGACTCTTGGATAGAATGCCCACCTCTTGAGAGCAAGGGCTACGTTTCTTCATCTTGTGTTTTCCGAAGCCCTTCGCACAATGTGCAGTGCTGAGCAGGGTCTCAGGGGACTGGGATCAGAGCCAGAGGGTGGGCTTTAGATATACAGGCTGGGCTTGGCTTAATCGATATGCTTATTTATAGGAACAGCCCTGGAGAGAGAAGGATGGAAACTCAGGTAGGAGCTTAACTTGCAGGCTCAAGGAGGTATCCTCCATGAAGGTAAGGCTTCATGGAGTCCAGATTGCCCCTGGTTCACCAGGATTTTCCTTCTGACCCTGATCTGGAGTGAGGGAGGGGACCCTCTTCTTACTGCTTCACCATAAGTGCACCTCCATGGTCAAGGGCTGACTTCTCAAGCTTCTTTCCTCCTTATGACTCAGCATCCCACTTCCAGCCCAGGATACAGGTTATTGAAAATACTAACTCATATAATAGTTTAGTGCTCTGAAAAATCTGGGGCTTTCACAATCACAGGGAACCACCAGAGCCATCACTGGGTGTGGATATGAGGATGTTACCTGTGTGTGGCTGTTGAGTGTGTGTGATGCATGTAAACAATTTCCTGAGAATATGTGTGTATCCATGCAGGTGTGTGCCTGTGAGCGTATAGGCATGTGGATAACAGTGCCTGTGGCCCCAAGTCCTGGATGGCAGATTTACGGTACCAGAAATCTACTCCTAATACAGTAGACAGAATTTTCCAGATTTTTCAGTCTTAAAATGACCCGAACCCAAACTTTGATCTGGCTTTTCTTATTGTGAAAATACTTGCAATACAATGCTATGACACCATGAAACTTGAAATTTCAGAAGCTAAAATAAATTCTTGAATCTTTGAAGAGTCTTATGTTTTCAAAAATCTCATAAGTTCTTTAGGAACTGAACAAAATAGTAACTATGTAATATTTATTAGTACTAAATATGTGTTGTCTCAATTGAGATTAGAATTGGTTGCATTAATACAGATACACACATAGACATACAAATAAATTATTTATTTTTCTCTCAAGTAAAGAAGTGCAGCCATTGATATAATGGCTCTGTGAAGTGTTGAGGGCCCCAGGTTTCATTTAGGTAAAGGGGTTTTTATTTGTTTTGTTTGCTGTATGGAAGAATAATGGCTGCTGCTGCTGAGTCACTTCAGTCATGTCTGGGGACCATTAAATTAACTATATGTGTATCCAGGGGTAATATTCAAAATACTTATCAATTGCTAGAGAGACTGTCAGTTCTCACTGGTCCAGGCATTAACCCTTTAGTTGGCAGATGGTGGAAATTTCTCAGGGCTCCTGGGGTAACAAGAAAGATATTCAGGGATCCTGAGGGCAGAGCTACTTACCAACTGGCCTAGAAGTATTTCAGTATTTCTGTATCTGTCCTCTCTGTACTCTACAACCAGAAACCCTGGTAATATATTACCATGCTTAGTTTTTCTGGAGTCCATAAGGTTGACATGAGAGAGGTTGTTCATGCCAGTGATGTTTATGGTGATGGGGAATTTCTGCTATTCTGGGTGTCCATCATTGGAGAGTGGATAATGCACACAGTAATAAAATGGAGAGATACACTCAGACCAATGGGCATGGAGGTAAAAACCACAGCATCATATGGAATGAAACACATGAGAAGATTGAGATAAAGGCCAAATGACTATTTGCATAAATTCTAAATGTATGCATTCAAAACAGCCATACATAATTTTGCAAGGACACATGGAAACGAAGGCAATCAATAAGCTCATTAGAATGGCAGCCTACGGAGAGCAGGTGGCAGTGTCAGTGTGGAAGCAGGGATAAAGGCAAAATAAACAATTAGAACAGGAGAGAGGTCTTGAGTGCTAATGATGATATGATGTAACTGAGGAGTATGAGTAATTTAGCTTTCTGTAACCACAGGAAGAAAAGAAAGAGGAAAGAAAGATGACTAGTCAGTCGAGCTGACCAGCACTCATAGGAGACTGCAGCTGAATTTAAAGAGGAAGCATGAGTGTATTTGAAAGATCCAGAAAGATCTTTGGTTCCTTTGTACCACCTTATCTTGTTAGGGTAGGACTGCCTTATTATTATGGTAAAAGCTGTGATTTTTTTTTTTCAAAATAAATTTTAATAGAAAATTTCTCTTGTCCCAGTGGCTGAATGTGGCTTCCCAAATGGCTCAGTGGGTAAAGAATCTGCCCACAATGCAGGAGACACAAGAGACATGGGTTCGATCCCTGGGCCAGGAAGATCCCTTGGAGAATGAAATGACAATCTACTCCAGTATTCTTGCCTGGGAAATTTCATGGACAAAACAGCTTGATGGGCTCCAGTTCATGGGGCTGCAAAGAGTCGGACATGACTGAGCAACTAAGCACAGTGACTGAATGGGTCACTTCCACTGACATCCCATTGGAAAGACCTCAGTTGTATGCTCTCCCTTAGTGGCACAAGAGGCTTGGACATGTAGACTTTATCCCTGGCCAGCAGTGTAACTTGTAGGCTGATCAACTGTCCTGGTTTGTTTGGACTGGGGAGGTTCTTGGGACACTGGACTTTCAGTTTTAAAGTGGAACAATCCCAGGGAAACCAGGAAGAGTTGCTTACCTTATGACCCAGGCAACCATTGGGGATATTACTACTGAGGAAGCAGAAGAGAAAAGATCACGAGGTTGTTCCTAGCAGTCTCCATCACAGAGAAAAATCTCCCTTCTTCTGGTTGGAAATGAAGGTTAGACCCCTAAGTTTTATCATACAAATGAAGGATTATTAAAACAGGTCCAGGAGTCCCCCAAAGGAAAACCCACCAGGTTCACACATCAGAAGTGGTTTTTGGTGCCTCTGAATTTGCTTTCCTGATCCCTGCCTGAAGCCTGAAAGCCTGTATTCCATCCTTGTATCCATCATCCATCCATCCATCCACCCATCTCATTCTTTTATTCTTAAATGCAGTCACAGAGCATCTGTCATGGGTCAGGCTTTGTGGTATTGAGCTGAATAATACCACATAATGTCAACCTTCAAGGAGATACAGTTAACACAGGAGACTAAATCCAAGGAGTCAACAGCAGTACAGGAGTATAACTATACAACGCAAAATGGGACCCAGTGGAAGGAACAACTAAATTGGTTTTGTGGGTTAAAGGAAAACCTCAGAGAATGGGTGATAATAATACTGGAGGTTGCATGGGCATTTGCCAGATAAAGAAGTGGGCACTATCAAAATAGGTAGGTAGAGTAAAGTAAGTAGGTAGAGCAAAGGCTCAGAGAGCACATGAAGAGCCAAGGGAAAGGATGGAGCTCACATGTTAGGCTGGATTGCAAGAGTGAGAAGTATGTTGGAGTAGGGGAAGATGTATAGGAATGGACAAGGCAGACAAAAGAGTGTGATACTGTCATTGGCTGAAAAGGTAGGCCTTGGCCAGATAACGAGCAATCTAGAAGTCCATCCCTTGCAGTATTCCTATGACCTAAACTTCTTAGACAGAGCCGTTACTGTACTAAACTGTACTGTGTGTATTGACAAGTGGGATGCAGTATGCATTTGCCCAAAGCCTTTGACCAAGGCACAGATGTTCCATGGAACTCACCTTGGGGGTTCTCAAAGAAAATCTCCAAGTACCTAGGAGAGCATTCCTTTGTGCCTAGAGATTTAAGTTACATTCTGTCACAGGGTTTTTTCCCTTTAATAATGTACAGACCATGTCCCTTTATCTGTAGAACTGTAAGCTTTTAGAACTCACAAGGACTTCGCTGCTGCTGTTGCTGCTAAGTCACTTCAGTCGTGTCCGACTCTATGTGACCCCATAGACGGCAGCCTACCAGTCTCCCCCATCCCTGGGATTCTCCAGACAAGAACACTGGAGTGGGTTGCCATTTCCTTCTCCAGTGCATGAAGTGAAAAGTGAGAGTGAAGTTGCTCAGTTGTGTCCGACTCTTAGCGACCCCATGGACTGCAGCCCACCAGGCTCCTCCATCCATGGGATTTTCCAGGCAAGAGTACTGGAGTGGGTTGCCATTGCCTTCTCTGCACAAGGACTTTAGACATTATCTAATCCAAGTCCAAACAGAACTGAAAAGGAGATATCACTGTCCTGTTCAAAGGCTGAAGTGGATTAGAAGTCAAGTCTTTGAACTTTAAGGCTATAAATATTTAAGGCATTTTCAAAATTAATATAACAGAGGGCATTTAAAGTAAGCATACAAGTGATTTTGTGAAAGAAGAGCGATAATTGTAGTAATAGCCTGGAATAAAAGCATTCTAGTTAATTAACAAGATTTAGTCTTGAGCTGCCTAGCATCCAAGCAAAGACATCAAAGTGAAAGTTTATATGTTTATTTTAACCTGATAAAAGGTAACAGAGGAAAATAAGAATGTCAGTTCCTTTTAGGAGCAGATTGAGTTGAGCAATCCTATGATAGAGCCACTGTAATTCATTTCACAAATATGCATACCCTAGAGAAGACTGTGGAAATTCAGTCTTCAAGGCTCTCATTGCCTGGTTGAGCATAAACAATTAAAACTTATCTTTGACAAAGGAGGCAAGAATATACAATGGAGAAAAAGCAATCTCTTTAACAAGTGGTGCTGGGATAACTGGTCAACCACTTGTGAAAGAATGAAACTAGAACATTTTCTAACACCATACACAAAAATAAACTCAAAATGGATTAAAGATCTAAATTTAAGACCAGAAACTATAAAACTCCTAGAGGAAAACATAGGCAAAACACTCTCTGACATAAATCACAGCAGGATCCTCTATGACCCACCTCCCAGAGTAGTAGAAATAAAAGCAAAAATAAACAAATGGGACCTAAATAAACTTAGAACTTTTGTACAACGAAGGAAACTATAAGCAAGGCAAAAGACAGCCTTCAGAATCGCAGAAAATAATAGCAAACGAAGCAACTAACAAAGAATTAATCTCAAAAATATACAAGTAGCTCTTGCAGTTCAATACCAGAGAAATAAACGATCCAATCAAAAAATGGGCCAAAGAACTAAACAGACATTTCTCCAAAGAAGACATATAGATGGCTAACAAACACATGAAAAGATGCTCAACATCACTCATTATCAGAGAAATGCAAATCAAAACCACAAAGAGGCACCATCTCACACCGGTCAGAATGGCTGCTATCCAAAAGTCTACAAGCAATAAATGCTGGAGAGAGTGTGGATAAAAGGGAACCCTCTTACACCGTTGGTAGGAAGGCAAACTAGTACAGCCACTATGGAGAACGGTGTGGAGATTCCTTAAAAAACTGGAAATTGAACTGCCATAAGACCCAGCAATCCCACTGCTGGGCATACACACTGAGGAAACCAGAACTGAAAGAGACACATGTACACCAGTGTTCATCACAGCACTGTTTATAATAGCCAGGACAGGGAAGCAACCTAGATGTCCATCAGTAGATGAATGGATAAGAAAGCTGTGGTACATATACACAATGGAATATTACTCAGCCATTAAAAAGAATACATTTGAGTCAGTTCTAAGGAGGTGGATGAAACTGGAGCCTATTATACAGAGTGAAGTAAGCCAGAAAGAAAAAGACCAATACAGTGTATTAATGCATATACATGGAATTTAGAAAGATGGTAATGATAACCCTATATGTGAGACAGCAAAAGAGACACAGATATAAAGAACAGTCTTTTGGACTCTGTGGGAGAAGGCAAAGGTGAGATGATTTGAGAGAATAGCATTGAAACATGTACATTATCATATGTGAAATAGTTTGCCAGTCTAGGTTTGATGCATGAGATAAAGTGCTCAGGGCTGGTACACTGAGATGACCCGGAGGAATGGGATGAGGAGGGAGGTGGGAGGCAGGTTCAGGATGGGAACACATGTACACCCATGGCTGATTCATGTTAATGTATGGCAAAACCCACTGCAATATTGTAAAGTAATTAGCCTCCAGTTAAAATAAATACTTTTAAAAATAATACAATAAATAAAAAGTATGCTCATACACACACACACACACACACAAAGCCTCAGTATGGAGGAACTTCCCTTGTCTAGTGGTTAAGACTTAACCTTCCAATGCAGGGGATGTGGGTTCAATTCCTGATGGGGGAGCTAAGATTCTATATTTCTTGTGGTCAAAAACTAAAACATACGTGAGAGAATAGCACTGAAACATATACATTATCATATGTAAAACATATAACCAATGGGAGTTTGATGTATGATGAAGAGAACCCAAAGCCAGTGGTGCTCTGTGACAACCTGGGGTGGGGTGGGGAGGGAGGTGGGGGGGATTTCAGGAGGGAGGGGACATATATATGCCTATGGCTAATTTATGTTGTTGCATGGTAAAAACCAATAAATAAATAAATAAATTACCAACATCCACTGGATCATAGAAAAAGCAAGGGAATTCCAGAAAAACATCTACTTCTGCTTTATCGACTATGCCAAAGCCTTTGAATGTGTGAATCTCAACAAACTGTGGAAAATTCTTAAAGAGATGGGAATACCAGACCACCTGACCTACCTCCTGAGAAATCTGTATGCAGGTCAAGAAGCAACAGTTAAAATCGGAGATGGAACAATGGACTGGTTCCAAATTGGGAAAGGAATACATCAAGGCTGTATATTGCCACCCTGCTTATTTAACTTCTATGCAGAGTACATCATGAGAAATGCTGAGCTGGATGAAGCACAAACTGAGAGAAATATCAATAAGCTCAGATATGTAGATGATACCACCCTTACGAGGAGAAAGTGAAGAGAAACTGAAGAGCCTCTTGATGAAAGCGAAAGGAGAGTGAAAAAGTTGGCTTAAAACTCAACATTCAGAAAACTAAGATCATGGCATCTGGTCCCATCACTTCATGGCAAATAGATGGGGAAACAATGGAAACAGTGAGAGACTATTTTCTTGGGCTCCAAAATCACTGCAGATGGTGACTGTAGCCATCAATCACCAGACTTCAATTCAGTCGCTCAGTCGTGTCTAACTCTTTGCCACCTCATGGACTGCAGCATGGCAGGCTTCCCTGTCTGTCCATCACCTACTCCTAGAGCTTGCTCAAACTTATCTCCATCGAGTCAGTGATGCCATCCAACCATCTCATCCTCTGTTGTCCCCTTCTCTTCCTGCCTTCCATTTTTCCCAGCATCAGGGTCTTTTCCAATGAATAAGTTCTTTGCATCAGGTGGCCAAAGTACTGGAACTTCAGCTTCAACATCAGTCCCTTCAAATGAGTATTCAGGACTAATTTCCTTTAGGAATGACTAGTTTGATCTTGCAGTCCAAGGGACTCTCAAGAGTCTTCTCCATCATCACAATTCAAACGCACCAGTTCTTCGGTGCTCAGCTTCTTTATGGTCCAACTCTCACATCCATACATGACTACTGGAAAAACCATAGTTGGACTAGATGGACCTTTGTTGCCAAAGTAATGTCTCTTTTAATATGACAGCTTTTTAATGACAGCTTTTTAATATGCTATCTTGGTTGGTCATAGCTTTTCTTCCAAGGAGCAAGCATCTTTTAATTTCATGCCTGCAGTCACCATCTGCAGTGATTTTGGAGCCCAAGAAAACAAAGTCTGTTACTGTTTCCAAAGGGAGAGGGAGACATTCAGGACAGGAAAGGGGTGGTTTTCCTGAGGGTAGTGATTATCAGTTGAATGGTGTGCTAACAGAAGGGGAATTTGTTGAGCAAAGAAAGATTGGGTAGAGGGTTTAAGGAGAGGAAGCACCAGTGTGAAGGTGGGACAACATGAAAATGGCTGATGAGTTTAAGGAATTTAAGTGTTTAATGTGCTCAGATTGGCTGGACTGACATTCAAACTGCTGGATAAAGACTAGCAAATAAGAGCCACCAAATGAGTAAAAGTGGCACATCATTCCTGACACTCTCTCACTCTCCACCTGCTGCCAGAGATGAGAGCCTCTTCCTTTTCACCTGTAGACCTGTCCCCATTTAAAAACAAATGAGTACTGCTCTTGCCTCCAGGGATGCCACCCAGCTGTTTTCTGTCTACTTTCCTGAGAATGGAAGGTCAAGGACAGCTTTGGGCGGGGAGAGGGAAGAGATCACATAGACTTGTGGGTAAGTTGTTGGAGGAGACCCTGAAAATGGGAGGTATCAAGAGCAAGGAGAATATGGAGCCCTGAAGACAGGCTGCATGAGGCCCACTTGCTTGAGACACCTCCACTAACTCCTGGAATCTTCTCTGAAATCATGGAAGGGTGAGTACTAGTGTCAGCTGGTGATTAACCCCTTCCAGGCTGATGCACGGCTTGCCTAGGGTGCTTCCTGCGGGCAGGGTTAGTGAAAAGAAAATGGGGTATCATATCATGGGGCAAAAAGACATTTTGGTGGGGTGGGAGGTGGGCGTGTGGGAGGAAATAAGCGGTTATACAGATCAGAGCATGGACTTTAGTGATGGAGACTGTGGTCAGAGGAAGGGGCTCTAGATTTGGGGAGGGAGGCGAAAGTGTGGCTGTGTGTGTGGCTGAATGTGTGTGCATTCACCACTTGGCCTGGCTCAACCTTGGAATAGGAAATAGACATGCTTTTTATGGTCCATGCAAAGCTTTCCTGTTATTTCATTGGCTTCGCATGATCACCCTTTGAAGGAGAAACTTTTCTTATAGATGAATAAACTAGGGCTGAAAAGCCAAGTGACTTGCTCTCCGGGCTCCCCACAGGGTACAGCAGGATGAGAACTCAGTCTGGCTCTCAAATCTGTGCCTCCCTTTAACCTAACCTCTCCCCTAAATATGCCCAGAGTGGAGGCCTGTCCTTTCTGTCCTGAGGTCTCACAGATGCCAAGTGGAGTCTCTTTCTGAGGCCCCTGCGTGTGCCTTCCTCCAGTTCACATGTGCCAGCCAGACCCCACGGGAAGGAACTCACTCAGACTCTTCTGCACTGCAGATGCCTTCTGCAGTGCTTAGAGATATGGAACATACTTCATTCTCAAGTAAACAATGCTGGACTTTTGGGATAAACTTGGTGATTTGAAAATGATTAAACTGCTAACTGCTGGAGAGACCTGGAAGCATTCCTCTCAGGTGCTGATACACCTAAAAACATGATATATTTTTAGAATAATCTTAGCTTTGATGATAAGATAATGGATGGTGCATGAAAATTTACCTTTCCAGTCCACTTGCTGAGGCAGTGTAGATAAATGCTTTGAATCCTCTTCCACAAGAGATGGGGCAGCCTAGAGGGTTTAAAGAGTAATGGGATCAGGGTCAGAGACCTCCCCCAAAACACCTGTTCTCCAGTCATCTGCATGCCCATCTTGCCTTCCTTGAATCCAGCATCCTTTCCTTGCCAAATGAAAATGCTGTAGGCTGAGGGCAGACGACTTTCTTTTCTCCTCAGCCATTCCTGCTGGCCACCATCCTCTCCTTTAGACAAATCGCTCTGTAAAGTTCAGGTTTGACCTCCTTCGAGAAGCCTACCAGACTTTATAAGTACTGTTCCCTTATCTGACTCCCACTGTGGACTTTGATCAACCATAAATGATGAGAAAACCCCAACGCCACCATGGGGGTACTTCAGTGAGGTCAGAGAAAGTGTCTTTCACTCTTTTCACACCCATTTGCCCTCATCCCCTCCCGAGGGTCTGGCTCAGGGCCTGGAACTTAACTATGTGTGTGTGGTCTTGCTAGGTGCTGGTCTGGGACAAGTGATGGGAGAGAGGGTGCTGGGTTGCGGGCGGTTGGCAGACTGCGAGATATGGGGCGGGAATCCTTGGAACACTGGGCGCCTACAGCTCGGAGCAGCTGGCTCCGAAGAATTATTGCAAGTCTGCACAACTTAAAAATCTGCAGTTTGGGGGCGGGAGGGGAGCGCGGGGGTGGGTCCCCGAGCGTCCCATTTCGCCTCCGGGCGGTTCGCTGAGCGTCCTAGCTCAGTGCAGAGGGGCGGGCGAGGCCTTCTGGACCACAAGCCCGCCTCGCCGGGGTTCTGGGTTTGTTCCGAGGCATCTCCCTCCAAACCCCTCGTCCATCCTTCGAGAAGGGAGCTGACTCGTCTTTCTTCCGCTCAGTGCACACGTCCGCCAGCTCTTCTGACATGGTAAGTGGAGAAACGGAGCGTGTAAAGCAATCTTGAAGACACTGTGCACGAGTCTTCAGGCAGCGGGGCTGGTGGTAAACAGGCAGGACTTGGGGCTGCTTCCTTCGCACTTGTTTTAAAACAAGTTGGGGGCCGCAGTCCTTGGGAAGAAAAATTCTGGCAAATTCGCAGAGCTTTGCTTGCGGGCGGAGAGGCGATGCGGGGGCCGCTGGGGCCGCAGAGGAGGTCACCAGTGTCCCGCAGGGTCAAGGTGCACTCATCCCCCGAGGGCGCGCAGGTGGGAGGCGCGGGGGCGCGCTCCTGCTGCTCCCTCCTGGACCCGGCGCGCAGCTCCGGTGGTGACTCTGCACTTGGGTCCGGGCGGGGCGCGCGCCCCGCGGGGCCGCTCTCTCGGTCCATCCAACAGTCCGCTCGTCGCGCAGCCTGAGTTCCGCAGCCGGCGATCGCCCGCGGCACCGCGCAGCGCCCTCGGTCCGGAGCGCCGACTGTGAGCCTGAAGCCAGGCGGCGGGCGGAGCTGCGACCAATGGGGTGGCGGCCGAGCGGGGGCCCCGCCCCGCCCCGCCCCCGCCCCGCCCCGCCGGCGGCTCCCGGGTGCCGCGCTCCTGCAGGACTGGACGGACAGACCGACCGACGCGGGCCACCGGGCTCTCCTCGCCGCCGGTGCGGCGGGCGCGGGGCCGCGCGGGGACGCCTGATCTCTGCAGCGCGGGCGGGCGGCCGCGCGGGAGCGGAACCAGCCAAAGGCGCCGGGACGCCTGCAGGTACATGCTCGCGTCTCCTCCTCCCCGCGCGCTCCGGAGACTTCTCCGTGCGACCCCGCAACTTTCCCCATCATCTGCTGTCTAACCCCGCCGTGGCCCAGGTCACGAGTGCACGACCCCGCAGATGTACACCTGCAGGGCACTTGGAGTCCTGCTGGGCGCGCCTCTCTGCGGCGCGCTCCATCCTTCGGTCCCCAGAGCCCGTCGTCGCTGGAGCCCTAAGGATCCGCCTGTTGCGCGAGCCGCCGGCAGCCGAGACAGTGTCTGGGTCCCTCGGAAAGCCGCAGGGAGGGTGTCTAGCATCCATTTTTGGGCGCCGGGTGGGGGACGGACGGAGGCGGGAGAATCGAGGAGCCGCGGAAAGGCGGCACTTCGCGGAGGGGCAGCCCTGGGGCGTTTCCTTAGCCTGAAAGCCGTTCCTTCTCTTCCTAAGAGAAGAGGAGGAGGCGCTTTCCGGACGGCTGTAAGTGCTTCCCTGGCCGCCTGCTCCGCCTTCTTCTCTGTCACTCTTCCCTCCCCTTTGCCCCGCAGCAGTGCAGGGCGCCCCGCGACAGTTGCTGGGATAAGCGCACCCGGGGCGCAGGGAGCCGGCTCCGGTGCCGCGCTGCGCCCGGGGACTGCCGGCGCGCTCCGGCTGGAAGCCGCTTGGGGCTGGTAGGGCCCGGCCCGTGTCAGGTCGCCCGCCGACCTTGCGTCTGGATTAGTGCTCGTGATGGAAGGGGGTACTTCGGGGTCGCAAACTTCCATTTCTCGCGCTCGGCCGGTTGGCTGCCCGACTTCTCGAGGTGAATCGGCTGGAGAACGAGCCAGACCTGCTGGCAGGGGCCGCGGCGAGCCGGGCTGGGCGCCTTTCGCATTGCAGGGATCATTTTGAACAACCCCCTCGCCGCCACCACATACCCCCCCGCGCCCCCCCCCGCCCCGCCGCCCCGCCGCCCCCGCGCGCTCCTCCTGCTCTGCCTCTTGTGGTCTCTTTTGGGAAAGGAGCTCTCTTTGCGCCATTGGTGTCTGAGCATCTCGGCTGGGGACCCTGAGACTGTAGCCTAACTCTGGCAACCCAGGACAGGGGTGGAGGGCAACAGAGAAGCACCTCTACACGCCAGAAAGACCCTGGAAGACCTGGTTTGAGGCTGGGGCGTCGAGGGGGTGTTTCTCATCGCCCTCTGACTTGATTTTTGTCTTTCATCTCACAGGCCCCCAGAGTAGGGCAGGTGAGAAAAACCAGATTAGAAACCTTCCCATCTCTTTTCATGTATTTGCTTAAGGGATTTGCATAAGCATTCGCTTAGCACTGGGTAAGTTACCCCTTTTTGCTCCCCTTTCTGAGTACTTGCAAATACCTGCCCAGGTAAACAGAATGCAAGCATTTGGTGAGCACCTGCCCTCTTGCTAAAGGCAGATGCCCTAGTCCTTCTCTCTGCACATGTCTCAGGCTGAGAGAGGGTGGCATTGATTCTGTGGTTGAACTTGGTGTACTAGGTAGGTCTCACTCTTTCCCCGGGTGGTAAACTGCTTAAGGACATTGATTCACTCAGTCTGTGTTTACAACCAGACCCCAGGGGATGGGCCAGGCCTTGGTCATATGCAGTAAGGTGAAGTTCCTGCTCCCAGTTGGTTTTTTTTTTTTTTTTTCTCACCAGATTCCTTTCTTCTCCTGTTCTAATATTAAATTAGTCATTTCAGAACTAGGAATGATCAGTATTGGGGTTGGGAGAAGATGATCATGAAGTACTCAGAAGCTCGGAATCCAGAGCTTGCTGTGAATATTTTAAGAAGACTTGCAGAATCGTATTGCCTCTGTCTTGTGTCTGAGCCATCATTACCTGGAAAATCAGCCTGAACAAGAAAAGCCCTTAATGAATGCAGCAAAGCTAAGGTTTTCCTGGTCAAGTATGTGAGAGCAAATGGGGAGGTTGGAAGCAATCTTCGTTCTGTTCAGAAATATTAAAATATTAAAAAGCCAATGCTCTGACACTTGAGCTTGCCAGCAAAGCACTGGCTAAGTTTTTCTTCTTCCTTATTATTTTAAAGAAAGGGAGGGAAGAGTGGGCACTTCAGCCACCTCTTCTGTGTCCAGTGAATTTTGCCCATCACTGTCATCCTTCAGAGACTGCTTCCCTGTTCTACCAGAGTTCTGCATCTGCCCTGTGTCTGGCATTTGGGCCTGGGATGTGTGTCAGCTCCAGGAGAGCAGGCATCCACAAGGGTTTTCCTCCTCCTCTTTTTTTTTTTCTATGCCTCGAGGCATGCAGGATCTTCATTCTCCAGTTCTCCAGACAAGGGATGGAACCCAGGCCCGCTGCAGTGGAAGTATGGAGTCTTAACCACTGGACTGCTAGAGAAGTCCTCTTTATCCTCCTGCAAGGTGGGAGACCTGGGTTTGATCCCTGGGTTGAGAAGATACTCTGGAAAAGGGAAAGGCTACCCACTCCAGTATTCTGGCCTGGAGAATTCCCTGTATAGTACGGTGGAGTCGCAAAGAATCGGACACGACCGAGCGACATTCACTTTTACCACAATATCTATCTATATAAACAATAGCATTATTGGCTGGATACCATATGCCAGCTACTCTGCTTGGCACTTTTCCAGGCATTATCTCATTTAATCCTCAAAACACTCCCATTGGGAAGTGAGGCTTCCTTTCTTGGTCACAGTGTTCCGTGGGAGCCAGCAATACATGGAGGCCCTGCAGGGCGCTCTGAGCTAATGGGGAGACCACAGGATGGGGCTGGACCCGAAGTCTCACTAGCAGGCAAGGGCAGCTACCCAGGGGGTTGGAGGCAGAGGGAAGGGTGGGCGTGCTTCCAGTCCCTGCTGATCAATTATCAAGAATGTAGTTCTCCCCAAGTACCACTTGTGTGAAAAACCTACTAAGACTGGGAACCTGGGTTCCACCTTGATTTCTACCTGCTCATGGCTCCTAGACTTACTCTGCTTCTCATTTAGCTGCAAGGATCTTGCTGCTGGACATTGTTGTTACCCCGAACGAGGTACTATGTTGAAAACTCTTGATGTATTAACTCACTTCATCCTGATGACAACCTTAGGAGATAGGCTGTTTTAACACTTTATTTTTTATTTTATTGTCTTAAAACAACAGAAAAAAAATATTCTTCCACAGTTCTGGAGGTTGCTGCTGCTGCTAAGTCACTTCAGTCATGTCCGACTCTGTGTGACCCCATAGACGGCCTCCTACCAGGCTCCTCTGTCCCTGGGATTCTCCAGGCAAGAACACTGGAGCGGGTTGCCATTTCATTCTCCAATCCATGAAAGTGAAAAGTGAAAGTGAAGTTGCTCAGTCGTGTTTGACTCTTAGCGACTTTATGGACTGCAGCCTACCAGGCTCCTCTGTCCATGGGATTTTTGAGGCAAGAGTACTGAAGTGCGGTGCCATTGGCTTGTCTGTTCTGGAGGCTAGCAGACCCAAATCAAGTCTGCCCACAGGCAAGGGGAATCTGTTCTTGGCCTAGTCCAGTTTTGGGTGGCTCCAGGCATCCCTTGGCTTATTGCTACATAACTCTGATCTCTGCCCCCATGAATCACCCTATTGTAGATGAGAGAAAAAGAGACAACTGAGTATCATGTGCAAAGTCACATAATGAGGATGATGGGAAGCTAGAATTCTGTCCCTTGCAGTCTGGCTGTGGAGCTGGAGCCACTGCTCGATTCCTTTTGTGTATCCCTCTGCCCTGAGCTTAGTAGGACTCAGGCTGGGCTTGTTGGATAGTGACCTTGAGAGGTGGCTTGCTGTTACGAAGCAACTTTTTGGTTGCTTCTCCCCTTGAAACTCCCCATCTCTCCATCCCCATTCTCCCCATCTCCCTTGAAAAGAAACTTGAAAACTATGCTAGAAAAATATTCTTTTTCTTTGGCCAATGTTATCCTCTCTCCAGTGGAACTCTGCCCAGCTGGTTGGGAAAAGGGAAACAGACCGTAAAGGTCATGGGGTAGGTAAACATTATGGCTATTTCCAGAAAGGATGTTTATTATCAGTGAGAAATTCAGGAAAAACACAGGACAGTGCACTTTCTGTCAAATCCATTAAAAAGCCAGCCAGTAACCAACTCACAAAAAATTATTGTGTGATTACCTGATGCTGGAGAAGGTTGAAGGCAAAAGGAGAAGCGAGCAGCAGAGGATGAGATGGTGAGATGGCATCACTGACTCAATGGATGTGTGAATTTGATCAAACTATCTCTGTGAGATAGTGGAGGATGGAGAAGCATGGCGAGCTGCAGTCCGTTAGTTCACAAAGAATCACTCAGTACATGACTTAGTAACTAAACAACCACCACCACCACCACCTTGTGTCCAGTACTGCAGGCACTAAGGACAGGCAGAATCTAAGATATATTCTGCAAGCTTGAACTTACAGCAGACTTGGAGACTCAAGATTAGCACGCATAAGACAGAACCACCAAGATGCTAAATGTGAGTCCTGATAAAAATCACACTGACTTTATCATCTTTGTCTAGCCTATTGCAGTTTGCAGAAACCTCACAAGGTTATCTCATTTCAGTTCTCACAGTAATCGAGTGCAATAAGTGACAGGCTGAGGGAAGGTTAGGGAAGTTCAAGTTGCAGATGAAGAAAAGTGAGTGAGACTTGGATTTGGACATTTCTAAGAAATGGCATCCCAGTCCAGTATTCTTGCCCAGGAAATCTCATGGACAGAGGAGCCTGGCAGGCTACAGCCCATGAGGCTGCAAAGAATTGGACATGCCTGAGATAGCAACACACACAGGAGTCTTCTGACTCCAGGTGCATCATTTTGGTGTCTCACAAGGAGGACAGTAGATGGGGAGGGTCCTTGGAGGTGGTGGAGTTTGAATTTCATCCTGAAGCTGGATTTTGGCTGTTACTCTTGGCCAGCTAGAATGCTTAGTTGGGGCAAGGGAGAAGAAGAAAGTACCTTTTACTGTTGTTTTATTCTTGCATTCAGTGACCTGGTAGGTGAAACTTGGAGAGAAATCACAATTGTGATGAACACAACAACAATATTTGGAGTGTGCAGTCAAATGTAGAAGCTGATTTAGAGAAAGTCCATCCTTGTTTTCCTTTATCATTTCTTAAGATGAGCCTTTGCAACTTTATAACATACATCTATGGGCTATAAAAGTTAACTCTTCTTGCTAAGCTCTAAGTAGTTCCTAGATTAGTTTGTAGTATTTTTTTGCTTGCAGATAAGGGGGTCTTGCTCTCTTTGGGATCCTGCAGAGCCTTGCATGTTGTTTGTTATTTTTTCAAAAGTTTTTCCAGCACATTTCTGCTTACATCTATTGGCCAGAATTGTGTAAGTAGCAGAGAAAGAAAGCAGCCTTTTATTAAAAAATTAAATTTAATTATTAAGCTTTTTAATTGTTGTATAGTTGATTAACAGTGTTGTGTTAGTTTCAGGTGTACAGCAAAATGATTCAGTTGTACATAGATATGTGTCTATTCTTTTTAAAAATTCTTTTCCTGTTTAGGTTGTTACATAACATTGAGCAAAGTTCCTTCCAGCACCATAGTTTGTTTGGAGTAAATACCTTATAAAATTGTCTTTAATTGCACATGTGTTGCATGATAATGATCCAAGACCTCCTTTTAGCCAGTAACACTATAGATAAGCAATTCGCTTCAGTGTTCTTGCCTGAAGAATCTCATGGACAGAGTAGCCTGGCGGGCTACAGTCCATGGGATCCCAGAGTTGGAAACAACTGAAGTGACTTAGCATTATAGATAAACAGTTAGCGCTGATAGCAGCTGGCTTCAGTGTGCTTGCTGAAGTCCCCAACAAATGAAGCATCCTGCTGACATCCTGAGCAGATCGCCTGAGCCGACTGAGTACCCAGCAGATGCTCACCCACGTTGACTTAATGATTAGCTTCTGTGGTCGTGTATATATCCTCTTTACATATACACATTTGCACAAGCATTTATTCAACAAGTATTTGAGTATCTACCCTGGGTTATGTACTAGGCTGGGGCTGGTGAGGAGACAGATGTTAAAACAAATAAATGCAAACACTTAAGGAGTGGCAAGAGTTCCAAAGAATTGCATCTGGGAGAGTAGCAGGGATGGGGCTGCAGGCGCTCGTTTAGGTGGGGGAGCTGGGAAGACCTTAATGAGGAAGAAACTTTTCTTTCTGAGAGGTGAAGAGGAGTTTATCACATTGAAAAGGCAGAGAGAGACAGATTTCCAGGCTGCAGAGGGTGTGAAGATTCTAAGACAGGAATGAACCTGGACAGTTGGAGGAACTCTAGGAGAATCGGCCAAGGTGCTGGGAGGAGTTCAGAGAGGAAGGCAGGGGCCAGGTCACGCTGTGCACTTAGGGCCAAGTTCAGGATCCTAAGAGCTTATCACCAGGGCTCTGGGGAGGAGTTCATGGATTCGTGGCAGGGAAGTGTCAGAAGCCAGTTTATGTTTCTAGAAGATCACCCGTGAAGGCTGTGAAAATGAGAGTAGAGACGAAGAGATTAGAGAGGTTCTGGGTGTGGCCACTGGGAGGCTAGTTAGAGGCATGATGGAGAGGTGAGACCTCAAGCCAGCTGGGACTGAGTGAGAATGAATAGGGAGTGAGGAAGTGGAGATCCTACAGGTGCAGGCCAGTTATCAAAGGGAACAAACACAGGGGGTGAGGGCAGGGGAGGCTTGGCGTCTATGTCTGTCCGTGTGGAAGGCGACTATGGCCAAGGTTAGGGAGCTGAAGGCAGCTCCTCGGTAAACCAACACGCACCCATCTCTGAATGGGGAGTTATACAATACTAGCACTTCCAGAAGATTAGACATTCCTCTGGCTTTGTCTCCAGTCGCTGAGTAAGTTTGAGTGTGTTACTTGTCCTTCCCTGCTTTTCTCCCCACAACCTGGCAATTTTATGATTAAAAAATAGATGATCTTTCTACAAATATTCTTCTTCTATAGAGTCATTTAGATGTGTTAATTTGGATCATTTTTATAAATTGAATTAGGAGAACTATGAGTGGGTATGTGGGAACATTTGTGGTGAGATTCTAAGCATTTGGTCTTTGATGATCACCAGCAAGCTGCTTTCAAACTGACTTAAATGGAAAGATATCCGTGATCAGCGTGCTGCCGGGGAGATGCGAAGCCTCTCCCAAGATGTATGGGGGCGAGGCCTGATGGGGAGCGTCAGGCATGGCTAGAAGCCAACTTTCTGCATCTCAGTGGAATCCTTCTTTACCGGGTCTTCCTCATCACATGGGACTTTTCTTCTGTACCCACGGGGATCCCGTAAAAGATGCAAGAGAGTGACATATGGTCTATCATCTGGGAACCCACGTGTAGCAGAATATGCTGGCCTGAAGATCAACAAGGAACATCACAGGGAGCCTGATGGAGTCCTGAAGAAATGATGGACTACCCAGTGACCAATCAATCATTGAAGGGAAATGACAGCGTAAACAGCACCATGGAATTGAAAATTACTCCAAAGATCAGTGAAGAGGCATCTGCCTCTTGAAGGCTGCTTTCAGTGGTGCTGACTTATATCCTGACAAATCATTACTGTGTTCAGATAAAAGAATGCCAGCAGACTAACATTTTGGGCTTGAACATGTTTGCTTTTTTTTTTTTTTTTTTTTTGCCTTCATTCTTCTGTCATCTTGTTTGGCTTTCCTAAGTCCTGATCGGCCTGCCAAGGTGAACCTAAAATTATGTACTTTGGGCTTCCCTAGTGGCTCAGATGTAAAGAATCTGCCTGCAGTGCAGGAGACCCCAGTTCGTTTCCTGGGTTGGGAAGATCATCTGGAGAAGGGAGGGGCTACCCACTCCAGTATTCTTTCATGGACAGAGGAGCCTGGCGGACTACAGTCCATGGGGTCACAAAGAGTCGGACACAACTGACTGACTAACAGTTAACACTTAACGCTTTACTGAAGGTAACAAATTTATTGGCTAAAGAGATAGGAGAACTCCAGGGCTAAAGACTGTGGTTTGCATATTTGGATTGAGAAGAGATGCCTGGCAAGGGTATTTCAGCATTTTGGTCTTTGAGGTCACTTCTGGATAGTGTTTTTCTTGTGGGTTCTTAAGATCCAAGTTTCCTAAGTGTGGTACCTTCATGAGGGGGTGTCATGAGAATCCACCTTCCAATGTAGGAGATGTGGGGTTGATCCCTGGGTTGGGAAGATTCCCTGGAGAAGGAAATGGCAACCCATTCCAGTATTCTCGCCTGGAGAATTCCATGGACACAGGAGCCTGGTGGGTAACAGTTCACGGGGTCGCAGAGAGTAAGACACACCTGAGCGACTAAACAGCACCACCTCATGAGGACCCTGCCCACCCTCCTCCTGTTGGTAATTAGCTCTTGCCTGGCTAAGATTTAGCCCCTTGGCGCTTGCAGGGTTGAACCGTCTTGGTGAAGCTTGTCTCCTCATCCCTAAATATGTAAATACAAAGTGTCATCATGTAACAGTGTTTATCTGTCTTTCTATCTTTGAGGAAGTATAAAAGGTATCAGTATCCTCATACCTTCTTATCACCTCCCAAAATCACACATCCTATGGTGTAGGCGCTCCGGATATGCAAAAATAGGAATCTCATGAAAGTTCATATGGTGCCTGAGAGCTTTACCTTTAAGCCGTTTCCCCAAGCTTCTGGATCTAATTAGAAATCAAATGTCAGCGTGGTGCCTCTTTTTGGTGATGAGCCCTGAATTCCCCTTCTTCCAACTCCTCCAGACTTAAAATGTGGAAGCTGCAGCACACTTTGCCTTCTCATCTCATGTCTTTTATTCGGGGCTTTGAAGTAGAGAGTACCCAGTAGGATGTACAGTTATGTAACGGGACCCTCACAGATCCAAGTTAGCTTTTAGTTGTTTCTTTACCAGTTGCTTCTCTCACCCACATCAGCAGATAAGAGCACACCAGCAAACCCTTCATTTTTAAGTTAGTATCAGCAACTTGGAAATACTGCTACTGCTAAGTCGCTTCAGTCGTGTCCGATTCTGTGCGACCCCATACACAGCAGTCCACCAGGCTCCGCCGTCCCTGGGATTCTCCAGGCAAGAACACTGGAGAGGGCTGCCATTTCCTTCTCCAATGCATGAAAGCGAAAAGTGAAATTGAAGTCGCTCAGTCGTGTCCGACTCTTAGCGACCCCATGGACTGCAGCCTACCAGGCTCCTCCGTCCATGGGATTTTCCAGGCAAGAGGACTGGAGTGGGTGCCATTGCCTTCTCCGAACTTGGAAATAATCCCCACTTAAATGCTGTTTCTGTTGCAGGGCAGGGTTGTGCTTCCTCCCTGTTATGTGACCTGAGGTCAAACTACGGTGAAGGTAGTGAAGATAGGTGACCTCCTTCAAAAGGCCCCATGCATGCACTGCTGCACTCAGTGACCCCAGCCCTGCAGCAGGCCACTGCCAACCCGCGCCTCTGCCCGAGACTCCTGGACACTCACGGGCAAATCTGGGTCAGCCTCTTGTGGGGCCACTGCTCCTTTCTTCTGGGTCCTGGTGCCCCCAAGGTTCTATTTGTGCCCTCCAAGAGTCTGTTTCCCCAGTCCTGTGTAAGTTCCGGTGGCTCTATGGTGGGTTAATGGCGACTTCCTCCAAGATGGCTTATGCCATACCCAAGTCTATTGCACCCAAAGGCCCTACCCCCACAACAGTCCTCGGCAGACCTGTACCTCCTCAGGAGACACCCAAACAAATAAACAAAAAAACCAGTTCTGTCTCAGACTCTGTGGAAGCTGGAATCAAGATTGGCAGGTGTAATATCAATAACCTCAGATATGCAGATGACACTACCCTTATGGCAAGAAAGTGAAGAAGAACTAAAGAACTAAAGAGTGTCTTGTGCTCAGTCGCTTCAGTCATGTCTGACTCTTGCAATCCCATGGACTGTAGCCCCCTAGGCTCCTCTGTCCATGGGATTCTCCAGGCAAGAATACTGGAGTGGGTTTCCATGCCCTCCTCCAGGGGATCTTCCTGACTCAGGGAAAGAATCCAGATCTCTTAAGGCTCCTGCATCACAGGCAGATTTTTTACTGCTGAGCCACCCGGGAAGCCCATAGAGCTTCTTGATGTAAGTGAAAGAGGAGGAGAGTGAAAAAGTTGACTTAAATCTCAACATTCAGAAAACTAAGATCATGGCATCTGGTCCCATTACTTCATGGCACATAGATGGGGAAACAGTTCAAACAGTGACAGACTTTTTTTTTTTTTTTTTTGGTCTCCAAAATCTCTGCAGATGGTGACTGCAGCCATGAAATTAAAAGATGCTTGCTCCTTGGAAGAAAAGCTATGACCAACCTAGACAGCTTATTAAAAGCAGAGACATTACTTTGTCAACAAAGGTCCATCTAGTCAAAGCTATGGTTTTTCCAGTAGTCACATATGGTTGTGAGAGTTGGACTAAAAAGAAAGCTGAGTGCTGAAAAATTGATGCTTTTGAACTGTGGTGGTCTTGGAGAAGACTTTTGAGAGTCCCTTGGACTGGAAAGAGATCCAACCAGTCCATCCTAAAGGAAATCAGTCCTGAATATTCATTGGAAGGACTGATGCTGAAGCTCCAATACTTTGACCACCTGATGTGAAGAACTGACTCATTTGAAAAGACCCTGATGCTGGGAAGGATTGAAGGTGGGAGGAGAAGGGGACAACAGAGGATGAGATGGTTGGATGGCATCACCAACTCAATGGACATAAGTTTGAGTAAACTCCGGAAGTTGGTGATAGACAGAGAGGCCTTGAGTGCTGCAGTCCATGGGGTCACAAAGAGTTGGACACAATTGAGCGACTGAACTGAACTGAAATGCTATTAGATGCTGGGGTAAAGTTTCAGAATGCCCCATGAAAGCAGAATTAAATCATGAGGAGTGGAACTGGAGGTGGTTTTGAGCAGTGGACATCTGGGACTGTGTGGTGTAGATAGGAGGGGATGGAGTTGTCTCTCCTGGGTACAGGGTTCTGCCCCACACACCCATCTACACAGCTACACACCCTACACACCCTAGAGGAGGAAGGGTCTCATTAGTGTGGACTGATTAGCTGTTTGGACGAAGTAGACAGATCCACAAAAAGTACCATATTGGGTAGAGAGTTCCAGTTTTAACCATGAAAAGAGTTCTGGAGTTTCAGATGGTGTCTGCATGTTATGAATGCTTTTAATACCATTATACTTCAGAATGGTTGAGAGGGTAAATTTTAGGTCATGTATATTTTACTACAATAAAAAAATCAGAAAAAAAATAAATTGAGATTACATTGCTGTGAAATTGCATTTTCAAATGTTTTAGTCTCAGGACCTGTATATGCTTAAGAGGTTTTGTTTTAAGCTTTTGTTAATATGAAAGTCACTCAGTCATGTCGAACTCTTTGCAACCCCATGGACTACACAGTCCATGAAATTCTTCAGGCTAGAATACTGGAGTAGGTAGCTGTTCCCTTCTCCAGGGCAGCTTCCCAACCAGGGATCGAACCCAGGTCTCCCGCATTGCAGGCAGATTCTTTCCAACCTGAGCTATCAGGGAAGCCCCCAAAATACTGGAGTGGGTAGCCTATCCCTTTTCCAGGGGATTTTCCCAACCCGGGAGTTGAACTGGGGTCTCCTGCATTGCAGGCGGATTCTTTACCAGCTGAGTTACCAGGTAATGTTTATGTTAGAAATGAAAATAGATACATTTCAAATTCATCATTAATTCATTTAAACTAGTGTTAATTATCTCATACCATGTTAACACAAATGGTATATTTTTATGAAAAATAACTATCTTTTTTAAACAAAAAAATTATAAGTGACATTGTTTTACACTTTCACAAATTTATTTGTCTAGGTTAATAGAACACAATGGAATGCTTAGATTTGCTTCTCTACTAAGTTTGTTATGTTCTCAAACATCCTATATCCTCTGGAAAACTCCATAGGACACTTGTGAGAGAATGAGAAGGAAACAGGAAAATAACATCTTAGCTTATTATGAAAACAGTTCTGACCTCATGAACCCTTTAAAGGATCTTAGGAACTGCAGAGGTCCCTGACGACACTTTGAGAACTACCTGGCTGGCTTGCGTGCATGCTCAGTCATGTCCGACTCTTTGCAACCCCATGGACTGTATAGCCCGCCAGGCTCCTCTGTCCATGGGATTTCCCAGGCAAGAAGAATGGAATGTGTTGTCATTTCCTCCTCCAAGGATCTTTCTGACCTAGGGATTGAACTCACATCTCCTACATTGGCAGGTGGATTCTTTACCACTGAGCCATCGGGGAATCAGTTGAGAACTACTGCTATAGAATAAACCCACAGCCAAATTAACTTTTGGTTATGTTATATGGTTTTGTCTTTTTCATGTCATACTATCTGATTTTGGACCTTCACAATTCCCTGTATTGTTTATCTACGATTTCAAGTGAAAAAAGTAGGTGTCTCCTGAAAAAGAGAAGTGTCATATCATTTGTTGTTTTCAAGTGTGCATTCCTATTTACTGTGGAGTGAGGACTTCTGCTTAGAAGGTCAGGAAGAAAGTCTGCACTGGTCCAGAGATGGTGCCAAAAGCCACTTCTGGGGCTCTGTCCGTGTCACTGCTTGCTTGCCAGAGGGCTTGGGGTCTCTCCTTTTCTTCCTTTATGTTCTACCCCACCTGCTCTTCCTTGTATGGAGAACTTTGAAACTCAGAGAGAAGTGAGCACCCTTAGAATGTAGACTGGAGAAAGGAGAAGCGTGCAAATTAATTTTAATAGTCAAATTGAAAACACTCTTTTAATTCACTTTTTAATGAAACAGTAACAATAACAATTGATGAAAGCAACCAGAGGATTGGAGACAATATTTGTTCTACCCATATCTGACAAAAGAAATTCTAGGGCATTTTAGGAATTTTTAATCTCTTTGCTAGTCTACAGTTTGAATTTGCAATGGGTATATATGATCATAGGGCTTCCTGGTGACTCAGACAGTAAAGAATCTGCTTGAAATGTAGGAGACCCAGTTTCAATCCCTGAGTTGGGAAGATCCCTTGGAGAAGGGAATGGGAACCCACTCCAGGATTCTTGCCTGGAGAATTCCAAACTGGGGCTTCCCAGGTGGTGCTAGTGGTAAAGAACCCACGTGCCAATGCAGGAGATGTAAGAGACGCAGATTTGATCAGTGCGTCGGGACGATCCCCTGGAGTAGGAATGGCAACCCACTACGGTATCCCACCACCGCCAGCGGTGTGTTTGGACTCCCTGGTGGCTCAGACAGTAAAGCGTCTGTCTACAATGTGGGAGACCCGAGTTCGTGCCCTGGGTTGGGAAGATCCCCTGGAGAAGGAAATGGCAATCCACTCTAGGATTACTGCCTGTAAAATCCCATGGACAGAGGAGCCTGGTAGGCTACAGTCTATGGGGTCACAAAGAGTCGGACATGACTGAGCGACTTCATTCACTCACTTATAGTATTCTTGCCTGGCAAATCCCATGACAGACGAGTCTGGCAGGCTATAGCCTATAGGGTCACACAGAGCTGGACATGACTGCAGCAACTTAGCATGCACACATATGATCAAAGGGAAGATTTTATAATCAAATATGGGGATCTCTATGTTATTGGCATTTTTGTTATTTGAGTGTTAACTATTTACTCAAGGGTTGGCAGATTTTTTCTATGAAGGGCAAGATAGTATTTTAGAATTTGAGGACCGTGCAATTTTGGTTATATCTACAAATGGTCCTGACATGATATTTTGACTTACTGTTTTTCACCTTTGTGATGGTGTGAAAGCAATACACACTCAATAGAAACTATACTTTGAATTTTGAATTTTGTCTTTTTCTGGGCTCAGGATATGCCATTAGATTCTTTCTCATGATGTTGGGCAGTGGGAGCCAGCTGCATCTCCCACTCAGTCACATGATTCTGACTCTCATCCCCTGGGGATCTCATTATTTTATAATTTTTTATATTGATAAAGTTTGGAGTGAGTCATTAGTGGATAGTTCTTTGCAAAGCGTTAAAAAAAAGTCCTCCCAGCTTGGTTTCCAGGAGCTGGATGTGGATATTTGTGAAGCATAAAAACATTTTTTTTCCCTTCCAAATAATGGATTAGATGTTACATAAACCATCATATTTAAAATGTTAAGTGAAACTTCTTTTTCACTCCATGAAATAAATAGTCTCTGTGACAACTTACTACAGCAACAGACATTTGGCTGTCTCAGAGTTTTGTTGTAAATATGTTGAAGATTTATGATTTAGCAAAATCTGTGACTTCTAGCAGCAATAGATGCTTTTCTACAATCCTTTGGAAAGACCTTGATGTATCAGGGGCACAGACTAGGTAGAAATGATAACTTGGTCAGACATTCTCATCCCACATCCTGGAGCCTCTAGGGAAGACTGTATGGTGTAAAGGCACCCTCTGAGCAGGCTTCTCCACTCTTGAGCAGGAATTTACCATTAGGTGGAACATTCATTTAGTCAGGATCCCCCAGGCATCTCCCACTTGCCTGCTGTGTGTTGGGTGCTGATATCACTGTGTGTCGGTGATATTGCTGAGAAGTACAGATCTGTGAGCACCGAGTATCGAGCCTGTGTAACTAGAGATGTGTGCGTGAATGTGTGGGCACGTGAATATGTGTGCAGTGCCTCAAAAGAGAGTGTCCTGGAAGAGATGACACTGGAGCTCATTTCTTGAAGACCAAATAGGAATTAACTGAAAAAGGAGGAAACCAAGGGGACAGCTTCAGTGAGATTTGGGAAAGAGTGTACCCTGTGTCGCAGCCCAGCAAGAGGGGTTGGAAGTAGATGGTGGAGACCGTGGTCAGAGATACAGGTGGGGATGTTCTGGCTTTGGCATCTGTGGAAAGAAGCTTGAATTCCGTCCTGAACACACTGGGGAGCTACTGTAGGTTTATGGAAAGTGTAGACACGTCCTGACATGTAGTTTAGAAAAGTCTCTGGCTGCTTGTGGAGCTGGAAGGGGTGTTCGTGAGAAGTAGGGGTGAGATGATGTCACTGACTTGACTACGAGTGGGATTTGGGGCATTAGGGACCTCAGTCACCCCAGAGGTAATTTGACCTGTTCCTTGAGACCTGAAATTCCTTAGACTTCTGCAGTATTCCTGTTGCTTAGTTGCTCAGTCCTGTCCTACTCTTTGTGACCCCATGGACTGTGGCCCCCAGGCTCCTCTGTCCATGGGATTTCCCAGGCAAGAATACTGAGGGGGTTGTCATTTCCTCCTCCAGGGGCTCTTCCTGCCCCAGGGATTGAACCCGAGTCTCCTGCATTGGCAGGTGGCTTCTTTACCACTGAGATACCAGGGAAGCCCGTACGTTATTCATTCTCATATTTATATTTATAGTTCTAAGGTCGAGAGTAGAGAACTCTGTGGGAAAGTTGAATGGACTTTTCAGCCACACGTCGGTTTCCTCTTCCTGCAGCCCTCTCATTTCCTTTGGGTAATTACTCCTCCCCGTCTGGTTGTTGCCTTGGTGGGATGGTGGTTGTTGAGGATGCCCCTGAGATTCCTTCTGTCCCAGTCCAGCCATGGGATGGACAGACGGTTCGCCCAGCCTTCCAGGTGTCTGTCAGTGGAGGGACGGCAGGATGGAGGGACCTCCTGGTATGTTCCTTGCTCTCCCTGACCAGACTGCATCTTCTGTCAGTTGTTTCTGTCTCCATGTTTTTCAGAAGTGCCCCAGCTCCTGTCTGTGGCCCACAGAGCTTCAGAGAGCCTTCTGTCTGACACAGATTGGATTTGTCAGTGAGCCAGCCCAGTTGCTGTTGTTTGTATCCAAAGAGCCCTTGGTGTTGTGAGAAGTGTCCAGAGGCCTCACGTCATACCTAAGCATGAAGACTAACCTCACAGCACTTCCTACTGGTTTTGAAAGGGGAATAGGGCAGGTGCAAGAAGGGTGTTGGCTGGAAGTGAGTGAGGGGTGTACTGAAACAGACACAGGAGATTAAAGCTCTTCTGGTGAATTTTGCTGACCTCTCATTGTTGCCTTGGGTGAACCTAATGCAAGTGTGTCTACCTGAGGGGCTGGAGTGAGGGTCAATGTAGTATCAAAGAGATGGGTCAGTCTCTGTGTACTTAGAATTCCAGGTCTTACTCAGATGACACTCAGGGCTCTGGCAATGCTTAATGATAAAATAGAATAATAGGTATTTATTTAGTGCTGTTCTTAGGTGGTGCAATGGTAAAGAATACACCTGTTAATGCAGGAGATGTGGGTTCGATCCCTGGGTGGGGAAGATCCCCTGGAGGAGGAAATGGCAGCCCACTCCAGTATTCTGGCCTGAAAAATCCCATGGACAGACGTGCCTGGTGGGCTGCAGCCCATGGGGTCACGAAAGAGTTGGACATGACTGAGCCCGCATGGCCTTGGTCTTAGATTAAGTTTTGGGCAGATTCAGACTCAAGCAGTGTGGATCCAGAGTTTATCCTGAAGGCCAAGGGAGCCATCAGAGCATGTTAAGGTTGTGCATTTTATTTATCTTTTTTCCTTAAAAAAAACCTTAAATTGGAGGATAATTGCTTCATGATATTGTGTTGGTTTCTGCTATATGACAGCGTAAATCAGCCACAAGTGTACATGTGTCCCCTCTCTCTTGAACCCACTCCCTCCCATATCCCACCCCTCTAGGTTGTCACAGAGTGCCAGTTTGAGTTCCCTGTGTTATACAAGGCTGTGGCTTTTAGAAGGTAGCTTTAGCTTGGATGGAAGAATGAATTTGAGAGTAGAGAATGTGGACAGGCCTGGGTGGGGAGGGCAGTCAGAAGTCTATTGAGTAAACCATGGAAAACACTGTGTGTCTGAATTGAAGCAGAGGCAGAAGAGAGAGGGGAAGGAAAGGGACTTGAGAGATGTTTGGGAACAGAGGATGACGGGAAAGTGTACACGTGTTTTATTTTAAGGTCCCATTAGGACATTTGAATGGATACATCCAGTAGGCAGTTCCGTGAATCCACAAGGTAGGAGGGGGCTCTGGGCTGGAGATTCACACCTGGGCTCTCGAGTCGAGTGAAATTTTCAGGGAAAAGAACAGTGAGATGAGAAACCCATGGGATGGGGGAAATGACACAAATTTGAGGTCCATAGGCTGTATCCAGGCTACAGATCTGTTGATTTGGCTAACAGTATTAAAACATTAACCATGAAATTGATGACATTGAAAAAGTTGGGAAAGTTCCTGTAAAAATAAGATTAATGGATATCCTTGACAGTGTGGGGTCATCTGGCCATCTGATGCTCACAGATGAGGGGCAGGGATTCTTTTCTCGCAGGACTGGTGCTCTCCAGGTTGCCACAGGGGCCAGGTGACCTCCTTTCCCATCTTACCTAGTCCCTGCAGGTATTTGATTTTGTGAACTCAGATTTAAGGTTCGGGAAGAGGAAGCAGAGTCTCATAGGAAACCAAGAATAAGTAGCCAGAGAAGTGGCGTCAGTGACTGGGAGGTGGGCAGTGACAAATGCCTTCAACAGCAAGTCACCCGGAGATGTGACGTGAACTCGGCTTTGGTTGTTTGGAGGCGCCTTTACCAAAACACTTAGTGCAGCATAGGGCAAGTAGGAGAAGAAGGAAGGATGAGTGCAAAAACTGTTTTCAAAAAGCTGTGTTGTGAGGAGGAATTTGGAAGGTTTTTTTAAATTTTGTTTATTTATTTATTTGACTGTTCCTGGTCTTAGTTATGACACAGGGGATCTAGTTCCCGGCCAGGGACTGAACCTGGGCCCCTGCTTTGGGAGTGTGGAGTCTTACCCACTGGACCACCAGGGAAGTCCCTATTTTGTGTTATTTTTTAATATGTCAGTGACGTGAGCATGTCTGTATAGGGATGTATGGGATATAAAATAGTACTTCTTTTATTTGTCCTTGACTTACCTTTTATAACTACAAGAAGTCCAGTCTTATGTTACCTGGGGCAGATTATCCTATAAGAGGAAGATTGTTCTTATTAAAACCACATGCTCCTGGGGTGTAGCATAGAGTGAAATGCTTTATATGTCTATGAAGATAGTGCTGTGAGCTTCAGATTTTATCAATATTAAAGGCAGCTTTGCTATTTTAATAGACAAGCAGCAAAGCCTTCAAACGGGTAATTCTGCATTTTAAAAGCAGCAGGTTACGTCAAGCAGTATCCATGCAGTGATTTCTTACGGGTATTTACTCATGCCTTTGTAAGCTGCCCATTTCCTTTTTAAATCCTTTGCCAGGTGAAATCTGTGTGATGATCTATCAACCAGCATCACTTCTACTACATTCTGAGTTAGTGTGCTTTTATTGGTTGTATGCCATATGCCATTTTTTCTATTTACTTTTTGTATTTGTTATGCTATAACTTGATTCATAACTTGTGTGTGTTAGAACTTATCTATTCTGTCTTTGATGTAAAACTCTTTTTATTAAGGAAAAAATGTATCTCCCATCTGCAGTGGCCGATAAGTAAGCTCCTTTTCATCTGTGGTGACCACAGTTTCAAAAGCATATTTTGTGAGATTTTCTTTCCTCCCAGTGGGCAACAGAAACTTTCAAATTCGACATGGTGTGGAAGCAGCCAGTAGCCAAGATACATGATAAATGTCAACCAACTAATTGATGCATCAATCAATTCAGTATGCAAATTTTGAGAACCTCATATGTGTCATGTGAGGTTCAAGGTGCTGGGGATACAGTGAAGCATAAGATAAAAATTTCTGCCGTATGGGGCTTATATCCAAGTAGGGAAACAAACTATAAATAAGATAAGATAAAGAAACAAAGCATATGTCTCTATGTATTTTACAGATTAACAAATGTTAAAGTGAAAAAAATACAGTAAGGAAGGGGGATAGGAGTTTCATCGAGGGATATTTTAGATAGGGTAAACAAGGAAAGTGTCATTGAGAAGCTGTTATTTGAGTAAAGACCTGAAGGATGTGAGGAAGAAAGAGATGTGGGATTCAATCACTTGGATGCAGAACATTCGAGGCACAGAGATCAACTGGTACAAAGGCCCTGAGGTGGGAATGTGCCTCACTTGGCAGGATTAAGGACTGTTACAGAGACCAGTACCTGCATTGGGAAGATCCCTTGGAGAAGGAGATGTCAACCTGCTTCAGTATCCTTGCCTGGAAAATTCCACTCACAGAGGAGCCTGGCTGGCTACAGTCCATGGGTCGCAGAGCTGGACATAGCTGAGCAACTGAGCATGCAAACAAAGAGGCCAGTAAGCCAGATGGCAGTGAAAGGGAGCGAGAGGAGCAGGAGATGAAATCAGATGAGTCAGGCCAGGGAAGGGAACTTTTACTCTGAGTAAGATGGAAGTTACTACCGGAGTAACATGAAGTGATTGACAGTTTTACATTCTTAACTTTTTTGTGCCATGGAATCCTTTGGCAGTCCTGGGACATCTATAGACCACTTTTTAAAATAGCATTTTTAAATGCAAAAAAAAAAAAAAAAGCCATAGAATATAAAAGAATCCAACTGTATGGAAATACAGTTACCAGAATATTAAAACCAATTTATAACTTTGCAATATATGTTTTTTTCTATTAATTCATTAAAGACGATCTAGCCATTTTGGATCACTGCAGTTCCTGGTGCACTGTTCTACTCAGCGGTAGCTTCTACTTTTTCAGATATTCTATAACAGTGATAATGCCAAAGGGTTTTTTGTTTTAATTTCTCTGACCACAGCTTTGACTAGATGGACATTTGTTGGCAAAGTAAAGTCTCTGCTTTTTAATAAGCTGTCTGCTACTGCTGCTAAGTCACTTCAGTCGTGTCTGACTCTGTGCGACCCCATAGACAGCAGCCCACCAGGCTCCCCTGTCCCTGGGATTCACCAGGCAAGAACACTGGAGTGGGTTGTCATTTCCCTCTCCAATGCATGAAAGTGAAAAGTAGAAGTGAAATCACTCAGTTGTGCCCGACTCCCAGCGACCCCATGGACTGCAGCCCACCAGGCTCCTCCATCCATGGGATTTTCCAGGCAAGAGTACTGGAGGGTGCCATTGGCTTCTCCAATAAGCTGTCTAGGTGTCTAGGTTAGTCTTAACTTTATTTCCAAGGAGCAAGCATCTTTTAATTTCATGGCTGCAGTCACCATCTGCAGTGATTTTGGAGCCCCCTCACCAAAATAAAGTTTGTCACCGTTTCCACTGTTTCCCCATCTATTTGCCATGAAGTGATGGAACCAGATGCCATGATCTTAGTTTTCTGAATGTTGAGTTTTAAGACAACTTTTTCACTGTCCTCTTTCACTTTCATTAAGAGGTTCTTCAGTTTCTCTTCACTTTCTGCCATAGGGGTGGTATCATCTGCATATCTGAGGTTATTGATATTTCTCCCAGCAATCTTGATTCCAGCTTGTGCTTCATCCAGCCAAGCATTTCTCATGATGTACTCTGCATAGAAGTTAAATAAGCAGGGTGACAATATACAGCCTTGACGTACTCCTTTTCCTATTTGGAAGCAGTCTGTTGTTCCATGTCTGGTTCTAACTATTGCTTCTTGACCTCCACACAGATTTCTTAGGAGGCAGGTAAGGTGGTCTGGTATTACTATCTCTTTAACAATTTCACACAGCTTGTTGTGATCCACACAGTCAAAGGCTTTGGCGTAGTCAAAGCTATGGTTTTTCCAGTAGTGATGTGTGGATGTGAGATTTGGACTATAAAGAAAGCTGAGTGCTGAAAAATTGATGCTTTTGAACTGTGGTGTGGGAGAAGACTCTTGAGAGTAGCTTGGACTGCAAGGAGATCCCACCAGTCCATCCTAAAGGAAATCAGTCCTTAATAGTCATTGGAAGGACTGATACTAAAGCCGAAACTCCAATACTTTGGCCACCTGATTTGAAGAAATGACTCATTTGAAAAGACTCTGATGCTGGGAAAGATTGAAGGCAGGAGCAGAAGGGGACGACAGAGGATGGGATGGTTGGATGGCATCACCGACTCGAAGAACATGAGTTTGAGAAAGCTCCAGGAGTTGGTGATGGACAGGGAAGCCTGGCGTGCTGCAGACCATGGGGTCACAAAGAGTCGGACATGATTAAACAACTGAACTGAAAGCTGAATTTCTCTGACTGTTCCTTGTGACTGAATAGTTCAGGACACCTGGGGTGTGGTCTCATGTTTCAGCAGATTCTCTGTGTGGCCACATGCGATCCATTTTGCTTCTATAGAGACATCTCTCACCTGGGTAACTCCTAGCTCACCAAGGTGTGGACAGTACAAGCTCTTCATATTCTGAGAAGAAAGAATCTATTTAAATATGTCTGGGGGCTTCCCTGGCAGTCCAGTGGTTAGGACTCTGAGCTTCCACTATTGAGAAATCCCTGGTTGGGGAACTAAGATCCCACAAGTCACAAGGTACAGCCAAAAAAAAAAAGTAACATCAAGAAGTGTAGGTCATATGGCTACATCTTGGGCGAGTCCAGCCGTTTTCTGCTCTCTGCCTACTATAGGTGCTTTAGTCCCCACATATCACATGAGTTCTTTCCTCTACTTGAAGAGCAGCCTTATCTCAACTGTTCTCCTTTGCTTGTTCGTATTTGACCCAACTCTTAAGGCTCAGCTCTGATACACCTGGTCAGGCAGTGTCCCTGCTTCCCCGTCCCAGCGGACCCTTTGCCTCCCTCTGAACTGCAGCGCCTTCTCAGTATCTCCTCTTGTATTGCTATTCTGCCTTGAGTTTGTAGTTGTTTATTTACCTGTTTACTCTCCTCCAGCATCGTCCAAGCTCCTTAAGCACAGAGGGCAAGAGCCATGTTGTGTTTTGTCTTCCATTATTTCCAGGACAGGCCTGCCTTAAAGCAGATGGAATGAAAAGCAGAAGCTTGTAATCCTACACATGACGCCAGAGCACGTCGGCAGAGGGCTCTGTCTCACCCGGACCTGTAAGTTGACTTCATGTCTGCTCAGCTGTCACTCCTCCCTTCCCAAATACTGACCAAGGCTGCTTATGACCTTTTATTTTCCCAAGTAGAAATAACTGTTTTCTTCAGTGTTTCTGTAATACTTTAAAGAAATTCACAGGATGCTTAGAGATACAGAATAGAAGGCAAAAATCATCCCAAATTCCATTGTTCAGAGCGAATGTGTTTAACATTTTGGGGCATATTTGTATAGTTTTTTTTTTTTCATTTCATAAAGGCAGATATAGTTTATAAAGATCAGATTATGACACCATTGTATTATAATTATTTTCTTCTCTTACCATTTTGTGACTTACTTTTCTTGAATCTCTGGGCAGTGGAGTCCAGTGGATGAACAGGGCTTTAGAGCACTATTATTTGAATTTAAACCATCAAACATCACTTAGGAGCTACTGACTCTGGAGAGTGAGTTAACTTCTATGTTTGCCAGTTGCGCTCCCTCTGTAGAATGAACCCAGTGGGAACGCTACTAGTCCAGGTGTTGTGAGGATTAAATGGGTTCAGGTGTGAACACTTAGGGAGAGCCTGACTTGGTATGCAGAGCTGTTATGATCATGTAGCATTTTTAATGGCCACAGAGTATTCTTTGGCATGGCCTGCTCCTAATCTGATTTCACCATTCCCCTATCAATGGACTTTGAGGTGGCTTTTTCACTCTTATGAATAATTAATGATTCAGTGACATCGTTGTATCCACATCCTTGGACATGTGTCTGATTTATTTCCTCAGGATACATTCCAAAGGTGAAACTGTGGGATTTTGTGATACACATTACTAGTGTCCTCCAGATTTCCTTTAATCAACTGACACTGCTGCTATCACTGCATGACAGATTCCCCCCCACCCCCACCCCCGGCCCTGTTTGCTTTCAGTTGATCATTTTATCACTGTGTTAGTGTAGATGCTGGATGCATCAGTCATGTCATTGCAAACGTGGGGACAGATAAGACTGAACTCAAAGTCTAAAGTCCCCAGGTGGGATGATTTTCCTGTTTCCTGGCTGCAGGCTGAACCCCTGCTTGTCAGCCGTGAAGCTGGGGGACTCCTGCAGAGTGGAGGGATCCAGGGCATCCCTGCCCGGGGCCAGTGGAATGGTGGCAGTCGTGGAGGAGGACCACACGAGGGTCAGTGGCAGTGTGGTTTTGCTTTTCCGTGTGAGGTGCACAGCCTTCCACAGGACCCTCCTTACCTTCCTGTTTGTGGGTTATGTTTGAAGATGACTCAGCAGCGGCCTGCTGCCTTTTATTGCTCCCCAGGGGAGGTCGTCTAGGAACATAACCCTGGGAGAGGACAGTGGTGTTCAGTTACCACGCTTGCAGCCCTTGGGATTTCTGGGGATGCTATTGCATTCACTCATTCTGGATGGCCAAGAGAAGTATAATTTGTATTAACCCTTCAAATATCATTTAGAGGCCTTGCTTTAGCAAGCACTTACTGGTTTTCTCTCTGAATACCAGAATTCCTATCAATTTATTTTTAATTCCTGAATATTTTAGACCCTGGGAAGCTTTCATTTTCCTCTTGAGAAAAAGCAAAGGAAGGAAAGAAAAAAATCTTTGTTAATTTAAGGATTTTTCCTATTGACTTAAGGTATCGCTTTTTATTGGCCTCTATATTTTATATTTTGGGCTTCCTTGTGGCTCAGGTGGTAAAGAATCCACCTGCAATGTGAGAAACCTGGATTTGATCCCTGGGTTGGGAAGATCCCCTGGTGAGGAGAAAGGCTACCCACTCCAGTATTCTGGCCTGGAGAATTTCATGGACTGTATAGTCCGTGGGGTCACAAAGAGTCAGACATGACTGAGTGACTTTCACTATCACTTGCATATTTTATTCCTTTATTATTTTATTATTGGAGTATAATTGCTTTATAAAGTTGTATTAGTTTCTGCTGTAGGACAAAGTGAATCATCTATATATATATACATATATCCCTTCCCTGTTAAGCCTCCCCCTCACTTCCCCCATCCCACCCCTCCAGGTCATTAGAGCACCAGCTTCCTGTGCTACTCAGCAGCTTCACACTAGCTGTTTTACACATGGTAGGTATATATGTCAGCGCTAGTCTCCCAGTTTGTCCCACCCTCTCCTTCCCACTCTGTGTCCACATGTTCATTCTCCACTGAAATTTGATAATTTGGAAAAAAATAAGTTATTTCGAGATAGATATTCTTAGTAAACTACTTTCTGAGTTGACTAGACAAGGTTGTATTATTCTGATTGCTTTGGATTATAGGATTTAAATATGATTTTACTGGCACATTAAATTTTACTATGGTGGCCTGATTGCGTTATTTTAACTTTATTTAAGCAAAACCCCTGACCACAGTTCTTACTAATGAAGCAAGCTAGAGGTAGAGTCAGAGTTTACCTTTTCTTTGTACTCGTATTGCATCATTACTCTTAGATTTTATGGGAAATTGGTCTGTAGATGATGAATAGGGGCAAGAGTACCAAACTGATATTTTGTGGCAGATCAGAGTTTCCACAAGATTGGCAGATTTGATTAGGAGTGGGTGTGGCCAGCAGGGAGCACCCAGCCCACAGGAAGTAGGCCATATTGTTGAACTGTATGAATGTGTGGCCCTGGGTGTTAATCTAGCACTGAAAATGTTAGCAAACAGAAGACCGACTCTCTGAGAAAATCACGAATCTTTACACTAGACTCAAGATTCAAGTTGTGTGACGCATGCTTTGACTTTCAACAAAAGGTTAACCTTGCTTTTATCTTTCCTCATTTGCAAAATCTTACTTGTCTGACACCAGAAATGCCAGCACTGAATTCTAAAAGAATATGTGTTTTGGGGAAATTTCCCCAGCCCCTGTCAGCAGATGAAGTATTAGTACTATCTGTCGTTCTGACCTTTCTGAACTTCCAGCTCCTGTATAGGTGTCTGAGGGGTTTTTCACGCTGCTTGTTGATTTTGCTCTGGGGGACATTTGGCAGTATCTGGAGACATGTGGATTGTCACACCCTGGGGGGCAGGAAGGAGCTATGCTGCTGGCACCCCGCAGGGAGCGTCCAGTGCATGTGTGCATACTCAGTCGCTCAGTCATGCCTGACTCCTGTGACCCCATGGTCTGTAGCCCAGCAGGCTCCTTTGTCCATATAATTTCCCAGGCAAGAATGCTGGAGTGGGTTGCCATGCCCTCCTCCAGGAAGGATCTTTCTCCTCTAGGGCATCTTCCCTACCCAGGGATCACACCTGTGTCTCCTGCATTGGCAGGTGGATTCTTTATGACTGAGCCACCTAGGAAGCCTTTGGGTAGAGGCCGGAGATGATGCTAAATGTCCTGTAGTGCATAGGACATCCCCCAGGAAAAAAAGAATTATCTGGCCTCAAAATGTCAGTGGTGCTGAGGCTAAGAGTCCCTGCTAGAGAAGATGGCAAGGTCAGCATGTCTCCAGGGAAGTTGGTGGGTTGCTAGGGGGTGCTCCAAGGTGTCATTTACCTGGTAACCTTATCACGGATCGGAGTCAGCTCTGTCTCAGACTTGCGACTTCAGAAACTCAGGTGTCCCAGAGCGGAGTGAATAAACTTCTGTTTGCTTTACTAAGCTCCACTTTTTAAATAGAAGTGGTGGACAGAGTGGACACTTGTGTCAGCTGCATAGCTTATTTGCTCTGTGTTTTCAAGGAAGCTGGGAACTGAAATCACCAGCAGGTGCCTCAAGGAGCTGAGAGGCAGAACAAGGGGAGGTTTGGGGGTATGAAATGATACATGAGACTCAGCTCTGGAGACTTAAAACCCCGCTCAGGATGGATCATATCAGTGTTGGAGATGCTGTGTCTTCAGGATAAAACTCTTCTCCTTTAGAAAGTGCTGGAATGGATCTTGGCAACCAATTTTGATCTTTGACACTTTCTTCCTTTGCTTCCATTGCTGATCCTCTGCCTTTCATTATCCATGTTGATTCTTTTAATTAATTTACTCTTTACTCTTGTTGGCTTGGGGGAGAGGAATTGGCTAAAAACAAAAACAAAAACCTGTCAGGTGTCATTGTATAACAGAGACAATTAATTTGAAGATTGATATTAAGATACTGTGCCTAGCTGCAGGCTTCTCAGTCTTGTGGTTGGCACTGAAGTGACAACATTTCAGAAGAATGTGAGCAGGGCAGGGACAGGTGCTCTCAGCATTCTCTACAAACTCAGAGGACACAGACCGAGGCTGCAGTGTCACTAGGAGTGCTGCTTTGAGTTCTCTGGCGCTGGTTTTAAAGTTTAATTTTGGGAGACCAACATTATTCCTGTGATTCTTTGGGAGAATGATGCAGGGCATCATTATCAGTCTTGTGTACTGTCTGCTCATCTGTTTGATTGTCCTCGTTCTGTTCCAAGATTGGATGTCAGGCCACTGGGTGATGAAAGAGTCCGATCTGCCGCTTAATCTTCACCTTTCCCCTCTCAGTATTGGAGGCTGTCATCGTGCTCATTTTTGAAAGCTGTACTTAACCCAGCAGGAAATATAGCCAAGCTGGACGGGAGCCCAGTGATGCCACCGAGGGTCTCCCTTTGTCCTGTAAAGAGAGGAATTCTGTGGAGGCTGGAGATACTTGAATGAGGTTGATTTGTTTTGCCAGGATCCTGCTGAATCACTCGAAAGAGTCAGAAACCAGCATAAGTGCAAAATCATGAATACTCCAGTCTTTTTTTTTTTTTTTTTTGAACAGTTGCACACAGATAGGGATGATGGGAACACAGTAACAGAGCCAGTTGGTGGGATTGTTCAGCAGGAAGAAGGGAATGTGTCAGGTGTACACATTTTTCTTCCCCTCAAACCTGCTGGTTCGGGCCACGTCTGCCATCTCTCCCAACCCTTCCTTATTTTCCCCCAAGGGCTAGAAGAGGATCTTGATTTTCTATACTCATTGAAATCAGGCAGACCTACTTGAGTTTGAGTCCCATCTCTGGTACTCAGATATCAAATTGCCAACATCTGCTGGATCATCGAAAAAGCAAGAGAGTTCCAGAAAAACATCTATTTCTGCTGTATTGACTATGCCAAAGCCTTTGACTGTGTGGATCACAATAAACTGTGGAACATTCTGAAAGAGATGGGAATACCAGACCACCTGACCTGCCTCTTGAGAAATCTGTATGCAGGTCAGGAAGCAACAGTTAGAACTGGACATGGAACAACAGACTGGTTCCAAATAGGAAAAGGAGTATGTCAAGGCTGTATATTGTTACCCTGCTTATTTAACTTCTATGCAGAGTACATCATGAGAAACACTGGATGGGAAGAAACACAAGCTAGAATCAAGATTGCTGGGAGAAATATCAATCACTTCAGATATGCAGATGACACCACCCTTATGGCAGAAAGTGAAGAGGAGCTAAAAAGCCTCCTGATGAAAGTGAAAGAGGAGAGCAAAAAGTTGGCTTAAACCTCAACATTCAGAAAACGAAGATCATGGCATCCGGTCTCATCACTTCATGGGAAATAGATGGGGAAACAGTGGAAACAGTGTCAGACTTTTTCTGGCTCTAAAATCACTGCAGATGGTGACTGCAGCCATGAAATTAAAAGATGCTTGCTCCTTAGAAGAAAAGTTATGAACAACCTAGATAGTATATTCAAAAGCAGGGACATTACTTTGCCGACTAAGGTCCATCTAGTCAAGGCTGTGGTTTTTCCTGTGGTCATGTATGGATGTGAGAGTTGGACTGTGAAGAAGGCTGAGTGCTGAAGAATTGATGCTTTTGAACTGTGGTGTTGGAGAAGACTCTTGAGAGTCCCTGGGACTGTAAGGAGATCCAACCAGTCCATTCTGAAGGAGATCAGCCCTGGGATTTCTTTGGAAGGAATGATGCTAAAGCTGAAACTCCAGTACTTTGGCCACCTCATGCGAAGAGTTGACTCACTGGAAAAGACTCTGATGCTGGGAGGATTGGGGGCAGGAGGAAAAGGGGATGACAGAGGATGAGATGGCTGGATGGCATCACAGACTCGATGGACATGAATCTGAGTGAACTCCAGGAGATGGTGATGGACAGGGAGGCCTGGCGTGCTGCGATTCATGGTGTCGCAGAGTCGGACACGACTGAGCGACTGAACTGAACTGAACTGGTACTCACAGGTATGGAACTTTGGGCAAACAGTGTCTTTGAGCCTCAGTGTCCCACCAGTAAAATTGGAAGGTTCCTGGTGTGTTGTAGGGACTCAGAAAATGCTAGTTATCATTTTACATGGAGAGGTCATACCCAGTGTATGAATGCTGTAAGAAGGGGGTGAACTGGCATAAATTTACATCAGTTCAGGCACTCAGTCTTGTCTGACTCTTTGTGACCCCATGGACTGTAGCACGCCAGGCCTCCCTGTCCATCCAACTCCCAGAGTTTACTCAAACTCATGTCCATTGAGTTGGTGTTGCCATCCAACCATCTCTATCCTCTATCATCCCGTTCTCCTCCTGCCTTCAATCTTTCCAAGCATCAGGGTCTTTTCCAGTAAATTAATTCTTTGCATCAGGTGGCCAAAGTATTGGAGCTTCAGCTTCAACATCAGTCCTTCCAATGAACATTCAGGACTGATATCCTTGAGGATTGACTGGTTGGAACTCCTTGCAGTCCAAGGGACTCTCAAGAGTCTTCTCCAACACCACAGTTCAAAAGCATCAACTCTTCGGCGCTCAGCTTTCTTTATAGTCCAATTCCCACATCTATACATGACTACTGGAAAACCATAGCCTTGACTTGATGGACCTTTGTTGGCAAAGTAATGTCTCTGCTTTTTAACATGCTATCTAGGTTGGTCATAACTTTTCTTCCAAGGACTAAGCGTCTTTTAATTTCATGGCTGCAGTCACCATCTGCAGTGATTTTAGAGCCAGAAAAATAAAGTCTGACACTGTTTCCACTGTTTCTCCATCTATTTGCCATGAAGTGATGGGACCGGATGCCATCATCTTCGTTTTCTGAATGTTGAGCTTTAAGCCAACTTTTTCACTCTCCTCTTTCACTTTCATCAAGTGGCTTTTTAGTTCTTCTTCACTTTCTGCCATAAGGGTGATGCCATCTGCATATCTGAGGTTACTGATATTTCTCCCAGCAATCTTGATTCCAGCTTGTGCTTCTTCCAGCCCAGTGTTTCCCATGATGTACTCTGCATAGAAGTTAAATAAGCAGGGTGACAATATGCAGCCTTGATGTACTCCTTTTCCTATTTGGGACCAGTCTGTTGTTCCATGACCAGTTCTAACTGTTGCTTCCTGACCTGCATACAGATTTCTCAAGAGGCAGGTCAGGTCGTCTGGTATTTCCATCTCTTTCAGAATGTTCCACAGTTTATTGTGATCCACACAGTCAAAGGCTTTGGCATAGTCAATAAAGCAGAAATAGATGTTTTTCTGGAACTCTCTTGCTTTTTCGATGATCCAGCAGATGTTGGCAATTTGATCTCTGGTTCCTCTGCCTTCTCTAAAACCAGGTTGAACATCAGGGAGTTCATGGTTCACGTATTGCTGAAGCCTGTCTTGGAGAATTTTGAGCATTACATTACTAGCATGTGAGATGAGTGCAGTTGTGTGGTAGTTTGAGCATTCTTTGGCATTGCCTTTCTTAGGGACTGGAATGAAAACTGACCTTTTCCAGTCCTGTGGCCACTGCTGAGTTTTCCAAATTTGCTAGCATACTGAGTGCAGCCCTTTCACAGCATCATCTTTTAGGCTTTTAGCTCCAGTGGAATTCCATCATCTCCACTAGCTTTGTTCATAGTGATGCTTCCGGAGGCTCACTTGTCTTCCCATTCCAGGATGTCTGGCTCTAGGTGAGTGATCACACCATCGTGATTTTCTGGATCATGAAGATCTTTTTGTACAGTTCTGTGTATTCTTGCCACCTCTTCTTAATATCTTCTGCTTCTGTTAGGTCCGTACCACTTCTGTCCTTTGTTGAGCCCATCTTTGCATGAAATGTTCCCTTGGTATCTCTAATTTTTTTGAAGAGATCTCTAGTCTTTCCCATCTGATGTTTTCCTCTATTTCTTTGCACTGATCACTGAGGAAGGCTTTCTGATCTCTCCTTGCTATTCTTTGGAACTCTATCAAATGAGACTGAGATAGAACTGTTTTTGAGCGTCTCCTGTGGAGGTACGGGCCGGCAGTGCTCTGCCGCAGGGATGGGCCTCTGGGTGTGGGTATGGCATAAGTCTTCTTGGAAGAGGTTGCCATTAACCCCCTATAGAGCTACCAGAACTTACATAAATTCATAGAGAGAAATATTGACTGATTTTATGTGTTTTCCAAAACCCAGTCATTTGGACAGAAATCATGGTAAGGGGAAATGAGGCAAGGCTCAAGAATTCTGATTTTCAGGGGAAGAAGAAAGAAAAAGACAGCCTAGGATGTTGTTCATGCATCAGACATTGATGCCGACTGGGCACTAGTTTCTGTAAAAATGATACATTTGGGTAAGGTCACAGTCTGTCCCTGGACCAGCCCCATCCTGAGAAGGTGATGAGCCAGTGTCCAACAGTGCTGAGGTTTCTCAGAAGTGCTGAATAGCCTAAGAATTTCTTGATTTTTTTTTCTTCAGTAATTAATGTAGTCATATCAAAGCTGTTTGTGGTTAATTATCTCCTAGCCAGATTAATCTTACCTTCCTTTAAAATGTGCTACTTTTGGAAAGGTGTTTGGTAGGGAAAGGAAGCCTATATTTGTGTGCTGTACCCTTTAAAAAGGCACGACATTTCTACATTTTCAGTGGAGCACAAATATCTGAGGCTAACCCTTTGAGGTGCTGCTGGGAGGCCATGGAGGATGAGGATGAGGACGTTAAGGGTGAGGAGGGAGAGAATAAGGAAGAGGAGGAAGTGGAGATAGAGAGGGGGGAGAGGAGTAGAAGGGGGAGCGGAAGGACGAGGAGGAAGAGGAAGATGAGAAGGAGGAGGGGGAATAGGAAGGGGGAGGAGGGGGAGAATAAGGAGGAGGTGGGGGGGAGGAGGGGAAGAGCGGAAAGAATGGAGGAGGAGGCTAGCTCCTGATTTTATTTATCCGTGTTGAAATTTCTCTACCTCTTTGCCAAGGGTCCCAATCACAGAAGCTCAATGTGGGTAGAGCTGCGCTTTTCGGTATCCTTCCTCATTGTCTTCTCTGTTGGAGGTGGAAATTCGCTGCAGGGTTGCTCTGGCCCTTGCTGGGACCGGCTTGTGGTTCCTGCTTTGCTTCCCGCCCCGTTGCCCCCTGGATATTGGTAGGACACCTCCGCATGTTTGTTCTTTGGCTTCGGTCCTATGGGCTCCGAGATGGGGCCGAGGGCAGGTGCTGCATCTTGTTTGTAATCCCAGTGCCTGGATAATATCAGGCAGAGCTTTGGCTATAATGAAAGTTTGCAGTGACTGACACAGCTGGAAGCATGTCTTTCACTTCTTTCTGAAGCTCAGGATCAATCCTTTCCTCTTTATCTTCCCTATTTCCCATTTGAACTTAGCATTGATTGGAAAACATGAAAATTGATAGGTAGATGCTTAGATACTACCATGGGAAAGCACCACCATGAGGCAAAGCTTACCTTGTTGGCAAGTAAAGTTTTTTTTTTTTTTTTTTCTTTAATTTATTCAGAGAGAAAAAAATGAAATGTATCCTCTTATTTTTGTATTAACTCATATAACACACACACACACACACACACACACACACACGCTTTAACTAGAGAACTTTGATCTAGCCTGTGTAGTCATTTCTGATCTGTGAAAGACGACGGTGACTAATGAAGCAACATTCAATCTGGCCAGCCTTTGAAACCTATCGATTTCAAATTAGAGCAGCAGTAGTCATTCTGTTACTGCAGTCACACTCAAAACTTGGTCTCTAGTATGGATTAAAGGTATTCAATTAGAAGGTTATAAACATGTTGTCGTTCAGTTGCTAAGTCATGTCTGACTCTTTGTGACACTGTGAACTGCAGTTGGTGATGGCATCCAACCATCTCATCCCCTGTCGCCCCCTTCTCCTGCCCTCAATCTTTCCCAACATCAGGGTCTTTTTATAAGTATATCCTTGGTGAATTAGCTAGGAAAATGATGCTCCTGGAAGAAACAGTGCGGGAGGTGAGTGACTAGCGTCCTAATTCTAGGACCTCATGTTATGGATGTTTTGCTGGCTTTGGGGTCAATGGAGATGCCCCAGGGGTCCACTGCAGTCAAGATCTGAGTCCTGGAGCCTGAAAGTGGTTGCAAATCACTTCATGATGTCTCCATAGCCACATGACCAGGGGGAGTGATGGGTCCTGGGAGTTTGATTGGGCTCTACGATATGAGTCTAATTAGTAAAATGCCCAGAGCATTGAGTCTGAGATAAAACTTCTTGGATGTGTTTTCTCCTTGGAGTTACAACATGACTGATACTTTCTTCTGCAGGTGAGAGTGCTTTCCCAGCGATTGCTTCGGCCGGTACAACCAGAGAACAGGATTCTTTTCTTTTGGCCACTAAATGCCTCTGTACCCCACACTTTCCAGTGAGAGGAGAAGGCTGGAGCTTCTTGGATGATGATGGATATTCCACTGGGCAGGATGAGGGCAGAGTGTGTGACATCAACACCACAAGGGTAAGAGCTGCCTGTCTGGTGTTTTCTCTGATGCCAGCATTTACCAAAGGAGGGGGAGAAAAACCTAGTGACAGAAATGAGGGTTAAACATCTGGGAGACTCTTCTGTTTGTAAAAATCCATGGAGCAGTTGGGATAGATGACTGAGGAAGGAAGGAGAGGGCTGGCCTGGAAGGACTGGGTTGCTGTGTGCTGGGAGACACAGCAGGTCAACTTTGGAATATTCTGTTGTCATGTGGCCCACTCTCTTTTGTGGTTATAGTTCAGACTTGAGGAAGTGACACTCCTCACTGTGACAAGGTTCCATTTGTGTCCATTTGAGTTAGCCTGGCCTGAAATGAGTGCTATGGTGCTGAAGCTGAGAAGAATCTCACTCTAGTCCCAGACTGAGGACTTACTGGCAGTACTGGGCCTGGAGACACACTTTTGCTTGAGCTATATAGGTGGTACAGATGGTAAAGAATCTGCCTCCAATTCAGGAGACCCAAGTTTGATTCCTGGGTTGAGAGGATCCACTGGAGAAAGAAATGGTAACCCCCTCCAGTATTCTTGACTTGGAAATCCCATGGACAGAGGATCTTGGTGGGCTACAGTTTATGGGGTCCCAAAGAATTGGACACAACCACACAACGGTAAACACTTTTTGGATCAATTCTGATTAATGTTGAGATATCTCACGTAAAAATGAGGATTTCTGGGTTTTCCAGGAACACTATAAGATACACCCAAACTGGCCTTCTGTTCTCAAAACGGACTCATGCCGAGTGGTCTTTGCCTCTGAGATGAGCCTGGGTGGTTCACCGCAGTCCCAACCATCCCACTTCATTGTGTAGTTTACTTGTTTGTTTGTTTGGTCACTGGAGGCATGTCATTTCACCATGCCTGATCTACAGCCTTCTGCTAACTCTTTCACAAAAACATTTTTTTTTTTTTTAAGAACAGTTTACAGAAAAATTGTGCAGAAATTGCTGAGTTCCCATGTACACCCTCTCCTTATCCACACAGTTCATCCTACTTTTAACATCTTGCCTTGGTGCAGTGTTTATTACAATTGATAGCCAATTCAGTTCAGTTCAGTTGCTCAGTCATGTCCGACTCTTTGCAACCCCCATGAATCACAGCATGCCAGGCCTCCCTGTTCATTACCATCTCTCGGAGTTCACTCAGACTCACGTCCATCGAGTCCATGATGCCATCCAGCCATCTCATCCTCAGTCGTCCCCTTCTCCTCCTGCCCCCAATCCCTCTCAGCATCAGAGTCTTTTCCAGTGAGTCAACTCTTGGCATGAGGTGGCCAAAGCACTGGAGTTTCAGCTTTAGCATCATTCCTTCCAAAGAAATCCCAGGGTTGATCTCCTTCCAGAATGGACTGGTTGGCTCTCCTTGCAGTCCAAGGGACTCTCAAGAGTCTTCTCCAACACCACAGTTCAAAAGAATCAATTCTTCTGCGCTCAGCCTTCTTCACAGTCCAACTCTCACATCCATACATGACCACAGGAAAAACCATAGCCTTGACCAGACGGACCTTAGTCGGCAAAGTAATGTCTCTGCTTTTGAATATACTATCTAGGTTGGTCATAACTTTTCTTCCAAGGAGTAAGCGTCTTCTAATTCTGACATATTATTATTGACTTAAGTCCATAGTGCATATTAGGGTTCACTCTTGGTGTGGAACTTTCTATGGGTTTTGACAAACAAATAGTGGCATGTATGGACCATCACAGCATCATATAGGATAGTTTGTCATATAGCATTTGTCCCCAAATGCTCTGTGCTCCATCTGTTCACAGTGGTAGTTTTTATTGATTCTTCTAGGTCAGAATGAATATCTTTCACTAGACCATGGGCAGCACTTAGCATAAGGGACTGGGGCTGTGGTGATGACAAGACATGTCCCCTCCATGTAAAAGCTTGGAGTCTGGTGACAGTAATGGTCAGAGTTGTGGAGGATAAAGAGAACTATAAAAGCAATAAAGAGAAGGATAAAGAGAATAAAGATAACTATAAGGATATAAAGATATCTAAGGATAAAGAGAACTATAAAGGCACTGTAATCCCTTGCTGGGGCTGGGGGTGGGGGGGTGGGGGTGGGCAGTGCAGGTAAAAATGCACCTGGAAGGCTATGGGAGAAGGTGAACAGAGCTGGGAAGTAAGGGCAGGGGGAAGGATTCATGCGGTGCAGATCATTCAGTGCTCCAGCACTCCACCTCTGGACCTCATGGCGTCACCCTGACAGCTGTCTTTAGGGTCTTCTCCAGTGAGTTGGCTCTTCACATCAGGTGGCCAGCTGTCTGCATGAGGGTTCCTCTATGTAATGTGACTCAGTTGGAGATATGATGAGGTAGCTACTGGAGAGTTAAGTCTCCCCTGGTGTGGCAAAGTCCACATTTTTCCAATTTGTAGTTGAATATCTTTCACCTCTGGTTCTTTGCTTTTACAAATAGGACAGATTTCTGGCTTTTGGGCTCACTGAATTAGCCTTCTAAAGCAGCTCTCCTGCTTGGAGATGAGCTGGGTGAGTTACAGGGATCCCTGGAGTTTGCCGAGGGAGTCAGCCATTCTAAATGGAATCTGGAAGAAATGAGCACCTCTCTAGTATGACTGTCCAGATGGAGGTGGCAAGAGAGGGAAAGGAGTAAGTAGGGGCAGGAACAAGGAGGTAGGAGGACTCATCCTTTTTTTTTTTTTTTTTTCCAGTTCTACCTATTTATTGCTACCAACCCATCTCCCCCAGCCCCCTCATGGATGTATGCTCCGTCTTGTGACCCCATGGACTACAGCCCTACCAGGCTCTTCTGTCCATGGAATTTTCCAGGCAAGGATACTGGATTGGGTTGCCATTTTCTTCTCCAGGGGACTCTTATCTTAATCTCTTATTTTTGAAATAAGGCTTTACATGTATCTTACGCTTTGTGTTTTCAGAAGACTTTTGTGTTTGTTATCATATCATCAAAGTGTGTACATCATCTTTTATTGATCAAGAACCTCCCATCCAAGGTCACAGAGCTGGGAAGTGGCACTTCAGGCACAAGTTTTCAGAGTCTTGTCTGCTTTTCTTTAGGTGTTTCTGATAGTTCAGCATGGATAAGGGGACCTGGTGGGTTCATTTCTTTCAGTGCAACATTTAAAAGTTGCGTTTGGGTTACGAATCTTCTGAATTAGGGTGACTGGGGACCTGTGCCACTGGTGTGTTGTCAGCTGCACGTAATGCTGTGGGAACACGGATGTGGAAGAGACCTGGAAGGAGTTTCCTTGCTCTGCTTGGCCAGTGGGACTCACTTTGCATCCAGGCTTCCTCATGGGCTGGAAAGAGCCCTTTGGAAGGTTACTGGGGGGATTGGCTCCACTTAGAAGCCTCAGGATACCCAGGAAATGCTGATCCCTGCAAACAAAGACGTAAATCTAGAAGGCTCTTTGAGGCTTTGTATGGACTGCACACTGGCTCTGGGCATGTCCTCCTAGATGTCTCATAAAGAGCTATTTCTTTTCAGGATTGTGCTGTAAAGAGACATCTGATCCACAAAGATCTGAATCAAGGCCCACTAGCATCTCCATTTCCAAATCCACAGTCAAGGTGGACCATGCAATGCCACTGACATTTCATTATACTTTCTGCTCCTCTGTGACCCAGCGCTGACTTCTGATTTTCTTTTTCTTACATGCTACCCACCCCAGTGCATGGGAAGCTTTCTTTGGGGAGGTCATCACCAGGGAAGGTTCCTGGTGAGATGATGCTCAATACTTGGGTGTGGATGGAATTTAGATTTTCACTTCTGTTTACATTTGTTTCATTTTATTTGGAATAGTCTCACACAGCATGGCTGGAAATAGAATTTAGCATGATGGTAAAGAATCCACCCACAATGCAGGAGACCAGGGTTCGATCCCTGGGTTGGGAAGATCCCCTGGAGGAGGGCATGGCAACCCACTCCTGTATTCTTGCCTGGAGACTTCCCTTGGAGCCTGTGGGCTAGAGTCCATGAGGTCACATAGAGGTGGACACGACTGAAGCACAGCACATCCCCCTTTTAAAAAACATATATGATTTTTCTTTGAAAGTTAATAGAATGAAATACAGCTTTTCCAGATGATTATTCCTTAAAGACTGCAGTATTAATGCAGAAAAATGCCCCCACTTCTCCTTCGATGATAGGACTAATGTAGATTTTGGACAAGTGGGAAGGACAAAAAAATCTAGGTTTTTGGTTTGTTTGTTTACTTTTATGGAATTGATTTTAAAGAGTGGTTCTGCCCAATAAAGCAAATAGGAGTGGCTTTCTTACTTTTTTGAGCAAATCAAGTGCATTATCAAAGCCATCCATGCACATGTGTGCATGGATATGTGTCAACCTTTAAAAGACAGTTTTGAGAGCATTTATAAAGTGAGTTTGAGAGCCTAAAGCAAAGAGAGTGGTAAGAGGTTATCGGCTTTGAAAGGCTTTATGGATGCTACTTGGAGAGAAGTAGATCAATGTAGAGTTTAAACTGTCAGAGAATGTCTTGGATTTTTGACATCTTTTTTCTTTCTTTTCAATCTTACAAACACCAGGAGACACAAGATGGCCAAATACAGTATCTGGTGTCCTCACCATTTGTGATTTGTGTGGATAGTAGGCAGGAGGATTGATGCAATGAAGTGAAGCTCTTGAGGAAGAGAATGAAAATATCCTTGAGTTTTCTACCTTGTGGCCAGATACCTTTGGTACACATAGATGTGCCTGATCAGAGACGCATGTATCCTTGACATGCTAGTACCAAATCCCCTAGCAGAGTATAGAGCATTCTTTATTGAGGCTGACTAATAAAATATATAAAATTGAAGACCAGCTGATTAAAGAATTTCCTCCTTCCAGTTAAAAAAGTTAAATGTTTGAAGCATAGTGGAAAATCTTTGCCCTATAAGTATGTATAATGTTGGCTAAATCCTGACCCTCAGGTTTCTCTATTTGTGACACGGGGTATAAGATCTACCGCTAGGACTGCAGGAGAATTAAATGAAGTCATTCATTCAATGATAATTACTCATTGCTTATACTGAGGTACTACATGAGTTGCTTGGAGTTAAAGGGTGCACAATAATGTATATGAAAACATTTATCACAGTGCATAGCCACACAAGGTGCTTAGTAGATTTTTCTTAAAACATTTTTTGATGGAGAATTTGTATATAGACAAAAAAAGAGAGAATAATTCATTAAATTCCTCTGTACCTGTCACTCAGCCAAAATAATTGTCATAATTATTAATTCATAGCCATCTTGTATGATCAGTGACTCCTCCCTGTCCTTGCAGCCCCACACCAATGAATTATTTTGAAGTAAATTCTCAATGCAGTAAAATTTTATCCATAAAATCTTAGCATATATTTCCAAAAGATAAAGGTTTTTTTAGAGCATAATTACAATATCATTAGCACATTGGAAAATTGAACAATTGTAATTTTACATTATCAAGTGTCTAGTTTAGTGTTTAGATACTCCTGATTTTCATATATATATATTTGAAAGCACTTGGCTAGCTCGAATCAGTATCCACACAAAGCCACACACTGACTATTTGATGTGCCATTTATTTGATCCATCATTTGTCCTGTATAATTTCCCACAGTCTGGTTTTTGCTGATTGCATCCCTATAGTGTCTTTGAACATGTTCCTTTGAAATATCCTATTTGATTTTAACTGTTAGACCAAGAGCTAGATCAAATTTATGTCTTATTTTGTTTTTTGGCTGGGATAGTTCAGAATTGTGTACGTGTTTCCATCAGGAGGCACATTCTGTCTTGTCTCTTTTTGTTACACTGGCTTGAACAGTGAGTTCAGGTATTTTTCCTCTGAACTAACCATTACGGAGTTCCCTATTCATTTTTTAATTGAGTTTTAGCAGCCATTTATGAGCACACTCAGATCTGTTATTTTATTATGAGTTGCACAATGGTGAGATTTTAATTCTATCATTCCTTCACTGTTTTCCAAATTGGTCATACCATTTTCCACTACTACTCATTATGCTTGAAGGTTCTGATTTCTCTGCATCGTCACAAACATACTTACTGTGTTATAACATAAAACTTGTATTATTATTACTTTTGATTATATCCATCCTAGCTGTGTGAAATGGTATCGCATTGTGACTCTGACTTGTGTTTCCTAGTGACCAATGATGCTGAGCATCTTTTCCTGTGTTTTTTTTTTTTGCCATTTATATATCTTTGAAGAAATGTCTATAAAATCCTTTGTGCATTTGCCTTTTTACTGTTGTAAGAGTTTTTTATTTTTTAAATATATTCTGGATTCTAGATTCCTATTAGATCTATCAGGTCAAGTCAAGTGTTAGTCACTCAGTTGTGTCTGACTCTTTGCGACCTCATGGACCACCAGGCTCCTCTGTCCATGGAATTCTCCAGGCTAAGAATTCTGGAGTGGGTTGCCATTCCCTTCTCTAGGGGATCTTCCTGACCCAGGGACTGAACTCGTGTCTCCTGCATTGGAGGCAGATTCTTTACCATCTGAGTGAACCCCAGGGAAGCCCAATAACTTGCAAATATTTTCTCCTAATTTGTGGGCAGTTTTGCTCAGTGTTTCCAAATTCCCCTTCATAAGAGTTTCCCTTCATTCTGTTTCCCCAACTGCAGTGTGCAAAAGTACCTGCTTCCCCACATACTTAGTAACAGAGTATGTAGCTCAGTTTTTGTATTTTTTCCCCATTTTGGTATTAGATATGATTTGTTGTTGTTTAGTCGCTAAGTCATGTCCAACTCTTTGTGACCCCATGGTCTGAGGCTCTCTAGGCTCCTCTGTCCATGGGATTTCCCAGGCAAGAATCCTGGAGTGGGTTGACATTTCATTCTTCAGGGGATCTTCCCGACCCAGGGATTGAACTCAAGTCTCCTGCTTGGCAAGTGAATTCTTTACCGCGGATTATATTCTATGCAGCCAAAGATGGAGAAGCTCTATACAGTCAACAAAAACAAGACCAGGAGCTGACTGTGGCTCAGATCATGAACTCCTTATTACCAAATTCAGACTTAAATTGAAGAAAGTAGGGAAAACCGCTAGACCATTCAGGTATGACCGAAATCAAATCCCTTATGATTATACAGTGGAAGTGAGAAATACATTTAAGGGCCTAGATCTGATAGATAGAGTGCCTGATGAACTATGGAATGAAGTTCGTGACATTGTACAGGAGACAGGGATCAAGACCATCCCCATGGAAAAGAAATGCAAAAAAAGCAAAATGGCTGTCCGGGGAGGCCTTACAAATAGCTGTGAAAAGAAGAGAGGCGAAAAGCAAAGGAGAAAAGGAAAGATATAGGCATCTGAATGCAGAGTTCCAAAGAATAGCAAGAAGAGATAAGAAAGCCTTCCTCAGCAATCAATGCAAATAAATAGAGGAAAAGAACAGAATGGGAAAGACTAGAGATCTCTTCAAGAAAATTAGAGATACCAAGGGAACATTTCATGCAAAGATGGGCTTGATAAAGGACAGAAATGGTATGGACCTAACAGAAGCAGAAGATATTAAGAAGAGGTGGCAAGAATACACGAAAGAACTGTACAAAAAAGATCTTGACGACCTAGATAATCATGATGATGTGATCACTAATCTAGAGCCAGACATCCTGGAATGGGAAGTCAAGTGGGCCTTAGGAAGCATCACTATGAACAAAGCTAGTGGAGGTGATGGAATTCCAGCTGAGCTGCTTGAAATCCTGAAAGATGATGCTGTGAAAGTGCTGCACTCAATATGCCAGCAAATGTGGAAAACTCAGCAGTGGCCACAGGACTGGAAAAGGTCAGTTTTCATTCCAGTCCCTAAGAAAGGCAATGCCAAAGAATGCTCAAACTACTGCACAATTGCACTCATCTCACATGCTAGTAAAGTAATGCTCAAAATTCTCCAAGCCAGGCTTCAGCAATACATGAACCATGAACTCCCTGACGTTCAAGCTGGTTTTCGAAAAGGCAGAGGAACCAGAGATCAAATTGCCAACATCCACTGGATCATGGAAAAAGCAAGAGAGTTCCAGAAAAACATCTATTTCTGCTTTATTGACTATGCCAAAGCCTTTGACTGTGTGGATCACAATAAACTGTGGAAAATTCTTCAAGAGATGGGAATACCAGACCACCTAACTTGCTCCTTGAGAAACCTGTATGCAAGTCAGGAAGCAACAGTTAGAACTGGACATGGAACAACAGACCGGTTCCAAATAGAAAAGGAGTACATCAAGGCTGTATATTGTTACCTGCTTATTTAACTTATATGCAGAGTACATCATGAGAAACACTGGACGGGAAGAAACACAAGCTGGAATCAAGATTGCTGGGAGAAATATCAATCACCCCAGATATGCAGATGACACCACCCTTATGGCAGAAAGTGAAGAGGAGCTAAAAAGTCTCTTGATGAAGGTGAAAGAGGAGAGTGAAAAAGTTGTCTTAAAGCTCAACATTCAGAAAACCAAGATCATGGCATCCGGTCCCATCACTTCATGGGAAACAGATGGGGAAATAGTGGAAACAGTGCCAGAGTTTATTTTGGGGGCTGCAAAACCACTGCATGTGGTGAATGCAGCCATGAAATCAAAAGACGCTTACTCCTTAGAAGGAAAGTTATGACCAACCTAGATAGTATATTCAAAAACAAAGATATTACTTTGCCGACTAAGGTCTGTCTAGTCAAGGCTATGGTTTTTCCTGTGGTCATGTATGGATGTGAGAGTTGGACTGTGAAGAAGGCTGAGCGCTGAAGAATTGATGCTTTTGAACTGTGGTGTTGGAGAAGACTTTGAGAGTCCCTGGGACTGCAAGGAGATCCAACCAGTCCATTCCGAAGGAGATCAACCCTGGGATTTCTTTGGAAGGAATGATGCTGGAACTGAAACTCCAGTACTTTGGCCACCTCATGAGAAGAGTTGACTCATTGGAAAAGACTCTGATGCTGAGAGGGATTGGGGGCGGGAGGAGAAGGGGACGACCGAGGATGAGATGGCTGGATGGCATCACGGACTCGATGGACATGAGTCTGAGTGAACTCCGAGAGATGGTAATGAACAGGGAGGCCTGGCGTGCTGCAATTCATGGTGTTGCAAAGAGTCGGACATGACTGAGAGACTGAACTGAACTGAACTGAACTGAACCACCTGGGAAGCCTGTTTGATATGATACTGCTCCATAATTTTAATGTGCATTTATCTTACTACGAGCAAGGTAGAACATTGTTTTCCTGTTTTAAGACCTATTGACAGTTTTTTTTTGTAAACTGTCTATTCATATCTGGCCTATTTTTCTATATTGTTTTTCTCTTTTTCTTCTCAGTCGAAAGCCTTTTATATGCTAGATATATTAACCACTTGTTTGTGATATAAGTGGCAAGTATTTTTTTTTAACGTTGCTTATGGCATGGTTTTCTGTACCAAAATTTTACTTCTACATTATCAAAACTTTTTTTTGTATTTTTAGTCAAAATTAAAGAGATTTGTCTCACTTATAGAGGAATTGACCCAAATCTTTAGTTAGTATTTGTATAATTCTCTCTCTAAATATGGTTCACACTATATGTATATTATATACATTCCTTTATATGTACATTTACAGATAGCTTCATGTATAAAATATATGTAAGATAATTATATATAAGGTATACTGTAAGTATATATAGAATATATATATAAATATACCTTCAACACATTGTATTTTCTGAATGGGAATGAACGATGCTGTTAAATGCTGGCCTGAATATAGCAGTCTTGTAAATAATGATGTTCATTTTCTGCTTTTCTTACTTAATCCTTTGAGTGGGTGAACCAGCACACTGCAAAGCAGGGGGGCCGACATGGGAGCCCTGGCTTGAGTTTTGCTGTAACCCTTAATAGCTGTGTGATGCCCATCTCTTCTAATCCTGCTTTTTCACCTGCAAAATCTCAAGGTAATAGTGAGGAGCAGATGGTATGAGGACTGATTGTAACTGGCCAGGGACTAGCTTCATGTAAGCGAACCTTGCTACAGTTTATAAAGGAGAAGTCTTCTTCTTCCCTACTCTCCATAGGCTGCCGTGGGCCAGACGCAGCCAAGGAGATCAACAATGTGCTCTGGCAGCCATGATGTGGAGAATCTCATCCTGTCCTCTGAGCTGAAGCATTTGATCTGATATAGAGATGCTTTTTTTTTCTGTCCTCTAAAAGTCCCATAATGAGAGATCCCTGGTTTTATGATGTGTGTTGCTGATGTGATTAGACTTTGTGGAATGAGGGCTTTCCTGGCGGCTCAGGTGGTAAAGAATCTGCCTGCCAAGCAGGAGACCCAGGTTTGATCCTTGGGTTGGGAAGATTCCCCTGGAGGAGGGAATTGCAACCCACTCCAGTATTCTTGCCTGGAGAATTCCATGGACAGAGGAGCCTGCTGGGCTATAGTCCACAGGGTCAAAAAGAGTTAGACATGACTAAGTGACTAACACATTTTGTGGAATACATGGACCTCCGAACAGGCTCCTTTTTACTGGCATAGAGTGAATACAAAGCAAGGAGGACAGAACAGGAAGATGGCTATTATGGTTGAAAACAATGTTCTTTGGAAAAGTGATTTTGGAACAGTTGGGAAATGGATGGCACACTTTCTGATTATGAGACTGACTTCAGCAGGTTGTATCAAGAAGGGAGACAGTGGCTTTCAACCACTGTGGGTTTCCGGGAAAGCTAAGGAGATAAAAAATAATCCACCAGAAGAAAATGTCCATGAAAGCCTTAATGCTAGCTTAGCTAAAACTCGTTCCTTGGAACATTTTACTCTTGTACTTGCCATGAACATAAGCCTGCTTTCAGAGATCTGAGGTTCCATAAATATTTGGACCACGCCATGAGCTCTGATTTAGGCCCTTCAAAGAAGATCTCTAACTAAAAATAGAAAGCTGAGGCAGGAAAAAAATCATGTCTTTTGGAGAGGTCAGCACATCTGTGAAGTGTTTTGCTATGCCGGGCCGTGGTCTCTGGTTTCACGGGAACATTGTCAGTGCTGGTGTGTCCAGAGCAAATGGAGCAAGTAGCCTTGTATTCTCTCTCACAGTGAGCTTCCTCCTAGGGTGGATGCAGAGGGCTGTGCTTTCAGGCTGTGTTCTCTGGAGTGTCCTTTTCAGAGGTGGAATCTCTTGTCTCGCTGACAGCTTTGTCTCTTTGTAAACATAAGGACAAGAAATTCCTACCTGACCTTTATGTTTCCTCTAATGATGTCATCCGGTTATGCAGAGTAGGAAACACATCTTCCTTTTGACTTTCTTCTTCCTTGTCTTTTCCTTCCAATCAATGACCAAGTCCTCTTGATTCTACTTTATTTGTTGTTCAGTCACTAAGTCATGTTCGACTCTTTGCAACCCCATGAACTTCAGTATGCCAGCCTTCCCTGTCCTTCGCTATCTCCCAGAGCTTACTCAAACTCATATCCATTGAGTCAGTGATGCCATTCAACCATATCATCCTCTGTCACCCCCCTTCTCCTCCTGCCTTCAATCTTTCCCATCATCAAGGTCTTTTCCAATGAGTCAGCCCTTTACATCACATGGCCAAATTGTTGGAGCTTCAACTTCAGCATCAGTCCTTCCAATGAATATTCAGGTTTGATTTCCTTTAGGATTGACTGGGGTTTGATCTCCTTGCTGTCCAAGGGACTCTCGAATCTTCTCCAGCACCACAGTTCAAGAACATCAATTCTTTGGTGATCAACTTTCTTTAGGTCCCACTCTCACATCCACACATGACTACTGGAAAAACCATAGCTTTGACTATACCGCTTTGTTGGCAAAGTGATATCTCTGCTTCTTAATACCTGTCTAGGTTTATCATAGCATTTCTTGAAAGAAGCAATGTCTTTTAATTTTGTGGCTATGGTCACCATCTGCAGTGATTTTGGAGCACAGGAAAATAAAATCTGTCACTGTTTCCACTTGTTATCCTTCTATTTGGCATAAAGTGATGGGACTGAACACTACGATCTTAGTTTTTTGAATGCTGAGTTTTAAGCCAGCTTTTTCACTCTCCTTTTTCACCTTCATCAAGAGACTCTTTAGTTCTTCTTCACTTTCTGCCGTTAAAGTGGTATCATCTGCATGCCTGAGATTATTGATATTTCTGGGCAGTCTTGATTCCAGTTTGTGAGTCATCCAGCCTAGCATTTCGTAAGATGTACTCTGCATATAAGTTAAATAAGCAGAGTGGCAATGTACAGCACTGATATGCTCCTTTCCCAAATTTGAACTAGTCCATTGTTCCTTGTCCAGTTCTAAATGTTCCTTCTGTCCGCAGGCGGGCAGGTAAGGTGATCTGGTATTCCTATCTCTTTATGAATTTTCCACAGTTTGTCGTGATCCACACAGTCAAAGGCTTTAGCATAATAAATGAAGCAGAAGTAGATGTTTTTTTGGATTCCCTTGCTTTTTCTATGATCCAGTGGATATTGGCAATTTGATCTCTGATTCCTCTTGCCTTTTCTAAATCCAGCTTGAAGATCTGGAAGTTCTGTGTTCACATACTACTGAAGCCTAGGTTGGAGAATTTTGAGCATTACCTTGCTAGCATGTGACATGAATGCAGTTTTATGGTAATTTGAACATTCTTTGGCATTGCCTTTCTTTGGGATTGGAATGAAAACTGACTTTTTCCAGTTTTGTGGCCATTGCTGAGTTTTCCAAATTTGCTGGCATATTGAGTGGAACCCTTTCACAGCTATAAAATTTTTGAGTTTGTCACCTCCTCTTTATACACACCACTGCTGTATGAGTTTGCATCCTCTCACCCGTTCTGTTGTAACCCTACCTCGTTGGCGCCAGTCATTCCTGCCAACAGTCTTCTGTGCTGCTGTCAGTGGGGTCTTTCTAAGTTATAGTCACAAATACAGCCATGTCCACTTATTGATTAAGGTACTTTAGCAGCCTCATCTACAGGATCAAGTCCAGACTCTTTATTTTATTTTTTAAATATTTTTTTTGATGTGGACCATTTTTAAAGTCTTAAGTGAATTTTGTTACAGTATTGCTTCTGTTTTATGCTTTGTTTTTTCTTGCCACAAGGCATGTGGGATCTTAGCTCCTCAACCAGGGATCCAGCCTGTACAACCTGCAGGCAAAGTCTTAGCCACTGGACCACCAGGGAAGTCCCATGTCTAGACTCTTTAGATTGATTCACAATTCTCTTTGCAGTCTGACTTGTTCATACCTTTTGATGCCCAATGTTGGGAATGTCCTTTGCCCTCATTGCTCAGCTCTGCTTAAACCTTTAACATTTACTTAAATAGAACTTCTGTTATGAAGCTTCTCCAGACAGAGGTCATTGGTGGTTCCCCAGTAAACCCAAAGATGCTTGACTCACTTTGGTCATAATACTACTAACTATATTGGGTTATTGGATTATAATAAGGAAAAAAAAAAACAGAAAGAGATGGGAGGGCTATAGCATGGGCTTTGGAGTTTATCAACCTGGGTTTAAAACATGGCTTTGCCATTTGCTTATCTTGTGATCTTGGACTTAACTTCTCTGAGTGTTTACTTTCCTATACGTCTACTGTGTAGTATTGAAAGGGTGAAATCACATGATATACACAAAAATTTATTAGTACTTGGTTGGAACTCAGTACATGACAATCTCCTACCTTTTTTTTTATTTGTATCATCAGCCCTGAGGAATCAGCATTATATTGGATGATGGTCAAAACCTATTATTTTCTCTCTGAGGAACAGTTTTGGTACATCTTGGCTAGAGTCAAGACTAAAATAGCCTGTATATGCTGGGCCAATATAGACTTGAATATCAAAGATTGGGAGTGTGAAGGAGACTGTTCGTGAAGGGAGGAAGGAGATGGCAGAGGAGCATAGTTGTGTCAGGAAACTGACACTGCAATTAACATAAAAAGGTTTCCCTAAGTCACTCTCTTCCCTTGTGGATGCACCTGAAACCCCATCCCATGAAGTGTAACTGTATCTTTAAGATACTAATGGGACAAGGAGGTAATTATATCCTCTTGATTGTCCACATCCAAATGTGGGGAATAGAGCTTTCTCTAAAAGGAATGAAACATGGGGGCATAAGAGGAAACCTACATCTTTTGTAAGAGCTGATCTGAGCCCCAGTGATGTGTGGCTTGTGTATGAGGTGCAGAGCAGAGAGCTGGTCCTGAGTGTGCTTGACCAAGCCGTAGGGAACAGGAGAGATGAGCTGCAAGCCAGGCAGCAAATAGCCTGCCACGTCTGAACTGAGCATTTCCAAATGAAGAAGCCTCGTGCTGAGGCTGGAGATGCTTGTATTGAGTAAGTGATCTCAACTGCATTTCTTTTGGGCTATGGCATGTTATTATGAATGCTTCAAAAATAGAGAAATAGGAACTGGAAATTCATAAAAATTATATGGCAGTCTTTTCCAAAAAATGGATATATAAACCCATTTAAAAAAAAACCAAAACCCTATTTTATGTTGAATTTCTTATAGTCAAAGGGGGATAATATATTTTTTTTATTCTGTTTTCTATTTTTTTTAATGGTATGTAGTCTTTCTTTTTAATAAGATGACTTTTGCTTCATTTATTTTTTTCTGGTTGCGTCATGTGGCACATGGGATCTAAGTTCCTCAACCAGGGATCGAATCCGCACCCCCTGCATTGGAGACATGGCATCCCAACCCCCAGACTGCCAGGAAAGTCCCTCTGTTTTTGCTTTTAATGTAGCCCATCATCCTGGAAAGGGCAGATTAAAAATAAGCTTGGCAGGGCTGCTCGGAACAGGCCTCACGCCGTCTTGTGTTCCTTCCAGGGCCAGCGTGAACTCCCTCGTCTCCCTTCCCAGCCAGCTCTCCACTGCCTGGATCCACCATGGTGTTTGGTGAGTTTTTCCATCGCCCTGGACCAGACGAGGAACTTGTCAACTTGAACGTGGGGGGCTTTAAGCAAACGGTCGACCAGAGCACCCTCCTGCGCTTTCCTCATACCAGACTCGGGAAACTGCTCAGCTGCCACTCAGAAGAGGCCATCCTGGAACTGTGCGATGACTACAGCGTGGCTGATAAAGAGTACTACTTTGATCGCAACCCGTCGCTGTTCAGATACGTCTTGAACTTCTATTACACTGGGAAGCTGCACGTCATGGAGGAGCTGTGCGTGTTCTCGTTCTGCCAGGAGATTGAGTACTGGGGCATCAATGAGCTCTTCCTGGATTCCTGCTGCAGTAATCGCTACCAGGAGCGCAAGGAGGAGAACCACGAGAAGGACTGGGACCAGAAGAGCAACGACGTGAGTACCGACTCCTCCTTCGAAGAGTCGTCTCTTTTCGAGAAGGAGCTGGAGAAGTTTGACAAGCTGCGATTCGGCCAGCTCCGGAAGAACATCTGGATCCGGATGGAGAACCCAGCCTACTGCCTGTCGGCCAAGCTCATCGCCATCTCCTCCCTGAGCGTGGTGCTGGCCTCCATCGTGGCCATGTGCATCCACAGCATGTCGGAATTCCAGAACGAGGACGGGGACGTGGACGACCCCGTGCTGGAGGGCGTGGAGATCGCGTGCATCGCCTGGTTCACCGGCGAGCTGGCCATCCGGCTGGTTACCGCTCCCTGTCAAAAAAAATTCTGGAAGAACCCTCTGAACATAATTGACTTCGTGTCCATAGTTCCCTTTTATGCCACGTTGGCTGTAGACACCAAGGAGGAAGAGAGTGAGGACATCGAGAACATGGGCAAAGTGGTCCAGATCCTCAGGCTCATGAGGATTTTCCGAATTCTCAAGCTTGCCCGACACTCGGTGGGACTTCGATCTCTTGGTGCCACACTAAGGCATAGCTACCATGAGGTCGGCCTGCTGCTTCTCTTCCTGTCGGTGGGCATCTCCATCTTTTCTGTGCTTATCTACTCCGTGGAGAAAGATGACCACACCTCCAGCCTCACCAGCATCCCCGTCTGCTGGTGGTGGGCCACCATCAGCATGACGACCGTGGGCTATGGAGATACCCACCCGGTCACCTTGGTGGGAAAGCTGATTGCCAGCACGTGCATCATCTGTGGCATCTTGGTGGTGGCCCTTCCCATCACCATTATCTTCAACAAGTTCTCCAAGTACTACCAGAAGCAAAAGGACATTGATGTGGACCAGTGTAGTGAGGACGTGCCAGAGAAGTGTCAGGAGCTCCCTTACTTTAACATTAGAGACATTTATGCCCAGCGGATGCATGCCTTCATCGCCAGTCTCTCTTCGGTGGGAATCGTGGTGAGCGACCCCGACTCCACAGATGCTTCAAGCATTGAAGATAACGAGGATGTTTATAAGACAGCATCCTTGGAGAATTTACCCCCAACGTGAGCAGGGACTTTGTGCCTGGACCTTGTGTCCCTTCCCGATATTAGGTTAACACAGCTTTATCAACCTCAATGGGTTCGTTAAAATCATTTTCTTCTCAGGGTGTACTCTTCAGCCATAGTTGGACATTTCATTGCTCTGAAATGATAGAAACGTCTTTATTTTTCTCAGTGAGGCAAATGAAATGCCTCGCTCTGAAATTTATTTTTACAAGAGAGTTGTGATATGATTTTGATTTTGCAAAAAAAAAAGTATGGTATATGGTATTGGGTGGGATTTCTTGCTCTGGCTTCTGTATCATTCTGTGTTTATCATTTACTCACATTGAGCTAACTGACAAGTAGAATCAAAGGCCCAGCTGGAGGCTACATGCATGTAAGATCCACAAAATGAGACAATGCATGTCAATCCATGTTCACATTCTAGACATGGACAATAGGAGCCTAATAAATTGTCTAATTCATTACAGAGAATGTCTTGGTGGTATGTTTTTATGTAAAGTAACTATATTTCAATACGTTCACAATTGACTTGGTAGACAAAATGCTTTTTTTTTTAGCACATCAAGAGCCCTTTCTATATGTTTTTGAATTTTGGATATACATCATCAGTGGGCTAGTTTTTCTGTTCAGTAGCATTTGTGGAGGTTGGCAGGTGGAAGGGTCATGTTCATGATGAAACCACACTTTCCAGTGTAACCTGATTATGCATGTACACGTTTAGGACATACTCAAATTGGTATATGTGCATAAAACATGTGCCCCTACAGATCTGTTTCCAGTATTTATTTTCCAATTTCAACTGCTAGAATAAAACCTCATCACCTGAAAATTGTGGAGCAGAGTGAACCTACACATTCACAAACAGAGATAACATTCAGTGACTGGAAGGAAAGAGAAATGCTGCCCAAACCCACAGATGTGACTCACTGTGACCAGAGGAGTGAGACGTAAATCACTGAACACGGCTATGCCAGCAGCTGTGAAATGAGCCAATATTTAAAAATAGCCTGGGAGGCAGTCATGTCCACCTCTTATGTTTCTACTCCTCATAACGGGAGAAGAAATATTAGTACATCCTCATTTCCAGGGCAGTGACAGCAGTTCTATCCAATGTGAAGGGAATGTGGCTAAACTCTTAATTTTGGAGATGCATTGCTTCCCTCGTGGCTCAGACAGTAAAGAATCTTCCTGCAATGAGGGAGACCTGGGTTTATCCCTGGGGTGGGAAGATCCCCTGGAGGAGGGCATGGCAGTCCACTCCAGTATCCTTGCCTAGAGAATCCCCATGGACAGAGGGGCCTGGCGGGCTACAGTCCATGCAGTCACAGAGTCAGACATGACTGAGTGAGTAAGCACCACCGATGGCGACTCTAACTCATGCTTGTCAGATTGGGTTCTTCCTGTGAGATCTTCTAAATGGAGGAGCTGCATGGATTTATGCTCCAACTTTTTACATTTGCAGATGTGTTTTGTTGAAAGAAGGTTGTTCTCTCTAGGTTATCTGATGAAGGTAATTTTTGACTCACCACTCCTGCTGTTTCTTTGACTTCTGAGATGGTTACAACTAACAGGGTTTATAGTCACTGTTAAATCTGAAGGCTTATTACATGTATATGTGTCATCTTCTGGGTCCCTGGTTCCTCAGTTCGTAAAGAATCCACCTGCAATGCAGAAGACCTGGGTTTGATTCCTGGGTCAGGAAGATCCCCTGGAGAAGGGAAAGGCTGCTCACTCCAGTATTTCTTGCCTGGAGAATTCCATGGACAGAGGAGCCTGGTGGGCTACTGCCCATTTGAAGAAATGTTTCCTTTTTCCCAAATGCCTTTGATGTTGGCATAATTATGTTGACTTTGAAGCATGGCAATAGGATTTGGAACCCAATTTTATTTAAGACTTCCTAAATAGTAATGAAGTAATTGAAGACTGCTCAGATAGTAATAGTGATAGGAGTAGTCATAGTAATATCCATAGTAGTGGTAATAAACAGCAACAACAACAACAATAAGAAGAAACTACTATGTAAAGGCTTTACCTGTATAATCTCATTTATTCCTTACAACGTCCCTAGCAGCAAGGTTTGATTAATGTTGGGTCTGGGGGATGGAGGAGAGCAGGGAGCGGGTAGGGAGTGAGTGTTTTAATAGGGACAGAGTTTTAGTGAAGGAAAAGTTCGGGAGATGGGTGATGGTGAGAATTATACAACCACGTGAATGTGTTTAGTGCTACCGTACAGTTAAACATGGTTAAAATAGTACATTTTCTGTTATGTGACTTTTACCACAATTAAAAAATGAGGACACAGGTCATAGGAAAATGGCTTGAGTTCTCATGGCAAGTAACAGACTTGGGCTCAGAACCCTGGGAGCCAGATTCCAGAGCCTGTCCCTTGAACCCTGCACGGCACTGCCTCCCGGCTGCACCGGGTTCAGGAGTGGATTTAAGGATGCGTCAGGGCCATGTGCATCTGAAGAGGCAAAAAGCAACAAACTGTCAGATGTTGATTTTTCCAGTACGTGGATAAAAAGAAAAATACTGGCATATGTACCTTCCTCCTCCCGACTCACAAAGCTGACACAGTTGTTGACAGAGCAGGGCTTTCTAGAAGCTGGAGCACCCTCTAAGGGTCCTTCCCTGATCCTGAGTGGCAGATGCAGTGGGAAACTTATGGTTCTATAAGAATTCAGAGCATCTCCCAATTAGTGGGTCCTTAAGAAGAGCTTTCTGGATCCTTTTACTCTTGAGTTCTTACAAGCTGTAAAGGACTTGTGTTTCTGCCTGTTGTTGTTCAGTCGCTTGGTCGTGTCTGACTCTGTGACCCCATGGACTGCAGCTTGCCAGGCCTCCCTGTCCCCTACCATCTCCTGGAGTTTGCCCAAGTTCATGTCCATTGAATTGGTGACACTATCCAGCCATCTCCACTGGTATCATGCGTTAATTCCTAGGGGTGGCTGGCCAGAGCACGTGATGGCATGTGGAGTGAATGGTGGGCTTTGCCAGCTGGAACTCTCTCTCCCAGAGACTCACCTCAGTCCCTGCCATGCTCTTCAGTTGAAATTTGTGCCGCATCATTAAGGCTCTAGCAACTGAGCTGCAGACTCTTCTTGTGTTTGTGGCTCTCTCAGCTTTCCTGTGACGCACTCAGGTCACCTGTTGGTCATTCCCACGTGGTGAGATGGGGGTTCCTTCTTGAGGGAGGAGCTGAGTGAGTGGCTGAATGCCCACTGCATAGGGATTCTGGAGGTGGAGTGGGTGCTGAGGGCAGAGGAGGAAGCCAGGCAACCTACCCTAACTGGCATGGCTTCTCTTGGAGTTGATCAGTCCCAGTCACTGGGGTTCATTTGTTCCAGTGGGACCAGATAACGTTGCAGAATTTTGTCTTCTTGTTCTTTCAAACTCCTGTACCTACCCTGTGGCCACTTCCTCCATTTCCCTGGATTTGTTGTATCATGCTCAAAAGCAGTTCCTGTGTTGCTTTGGAAGGTCCTTGGAGCACCCAAGGGCCTATCCCACCAGGCATGGCTTCCTCCCTGCCAGTCCTTCCGCTTTGGAAATAGTTTTAGTTTCTTGTGTCTCCACTCAGCACGACCTGAGTGCTTTCTGGGGTGTGTGCTCAGGGCAGGCACTGAATATATAAGAATGAGACACAGTCATTGCCCTCAGAGAGTCTTTAAAAGGCTGATGAGAGATGGATAAATCCATTGATTTGCATGTGTGTGTGTGTGTGTGTGTGTGTGTGTGAGAGAGAGAGAGAAGGAAGGCTTCCTAGAGGAGGTGACATCCTCTGTTGGGGATCATTGGTCTCAGATCACGGTGAGTTCAGTTCAGTCTTAGGGATAAAAACTTCACTGGTTGAGGACAGGTCCCAGTCACAGACATGGCTAATCTCTGCCTTCAGGGCTTCTTTCCCCACCCCTGCTGAGCACCCCTCTTTAGTTAAAGGATCTTCTGCCTTTAGTTGTAATGATCCCCTTTTTTTTTTACTGTGGGGCTTTAGCGATGCCCATATAAGTGGACTTTGTGTCTTTGCTTGCTTGTCTTCTCTCTGGTTTGTTTGCTGTTGCCAGCAATATTTGGTCACAGTTGCTTTTGTATGTGCCTGAGCTCATCCTCCTGTGTTGATCTGATATTTAACTTAGAGTTTTGGGGGCACTTGGTATTGTCCCTGTCTAGAGGATCAAGATGAACCATTGCCTTGGGACTTCCATGCCCTGAGACCCTTGTTCTATTTTATAGAGATTGATTGATGTTATTGAAGAAGATTTTCTAACGTCCAGAAAGGGATTATTCATGCTATTATTTTGACCTAGAATAATAGCAGTTTCAATATGGTCCAATTTAAGGTTAAAGGTTTGCCTCATGTTAGCAAAAAGGAATTTCTCAAGTTCTTAGGCAAACTCTGTGGCTAGTTCCATCTGTATGTCTAGTTTAGGAAGAAGTGGGCATTAAGAGGGGCTTCCCAGGCAGTGTTAGGGATAAAAACCTGCCTGCCAATGCAGGAGACAGGGTTTGATCCCCGGGTCAGGAAGATCCCTTGGAGGAGGGCATGAATACTCCAGTATTCTTGTCTGGAGAATCCCATGGACAGAGAAGCCTGGTGGGCTACAGTCCATGGGGTTAAAAGAGTCAGACATGACCGAGCGCATGCCTGGGCCACCCGGAAAGCCCATCCTGTAGCTACAGTAGTAGTGGTTTCGTCGCTAAGTCGTGTCTGACTCTTGTGACCCCCTGGACTGTAGCCTGCCAGGCTCCTCTGTCCATGGGGTTCTCCAGGCAAGAATGCTGGAGTGCATTGCCATTTTCTTTTCCAGGAGATCATCCTGACCCAGGAATCGAACGCCGGTCTCCTGCATCTTGAGCCTGCTATTCAGCTTCTGCTGTTATTGAAACATTTTCTCTTCCTCAACTCACTTCCTGTCCTCCTCAGGTTATTTTGAAGCAATTGTCAGTCATATCATTGAATCCATAAGTATTTCAGTATATTTAAAAGAATAAATTTTTTCTAAACACAATTGCAGTGCCATTAGAAAACTTAAAAATAATTCCTCAGTACTCTGAATGATACAGTCTTAGAAGATATCGCAGAGCCATTAGTTTGCAGTTTCCCGGCATCTTTGAACACCTGGTTCAGGTAAGAATTTCTACAAATTAAGGCTAAAAGTGTCACAGGAAAGCAAGGAGCCTCAAGAAGTAATTGAAGTGATTTCTGCTTAGACCTATAAACAGTGATTTCTATCTTAGACCCGAGACACAACTATTTCCTCCAGATTTAAAAATCTCCAGAGGTTCAGCTTACAGCTGAGAACACACCTTACAGCTTACATTTAACGTTACAGCTTATAGCTAAATGTTGCCAACACGGCAGCTCAGATGGTAAAGAATCTGCTTAATGGAGACCTGAACTTGATCCCTGGGTTAGGAAAATCCCTTAGAGAGGTGCGTGGCTACCCACTCTAGTACTGTTACCTGGGAAATCCCATGGACAGAGGAGCCTGGCTGGCTACAGTTCATGGCGTCACAAAAGAATGAGCAACTAACACATTCAACACTTGTCAACAGCAGTTTCAAGTTCTTTCATCCTTGTTTCACTCTCTTTAAAGGTGGAACCAACTGCAGCTGCCCCTGAATAAGGAATGTCTGTGTCTGAGCTATTCAGTTTCCATCTTGAGTTCTCTTCTCCTTAAAAATCTCTAAACTCATCCTGAGTTCTCTAAAGAATCCCAGTTTTGAAAACTTAACTCAGTTTTTTTCCAGGAAGGTAAGAGAAGAAGATAAAATATTTATTACATGTTACTCAATTTGAACAACAGTCAAATGAAGGAAGGTATTTTAGTAGAGCGCTTAAACGACTTTCCTAAGAGTGATAGTTTCCTGAGGCTGCTGTGACAAATCATCACCAACTGGGTGACTTAAAACAATAGAAATTGATTCTGTTCCAGTTCTGGAGGCCAGAAATTTGAACTGAGTCTAAAAGAGGCTAAAATTGAGGTGCTGGCAGAGCTGCTTCTCCTGGAGGCCCTGGGCTTGGGGAAGTGGGGATCAGTTCTGTGCATCTTCCAGCCTCTGATGGCTGCCTGCATCCCTCAGCTTGTGGGTGCACCACTCCAGTCTCTGCCAGTGTGATCACATTGCCTCCTCTTCTGTGTCACACTTCTCTCTGCCTCCCATTTATAAGGATGCTTGTGATTACAGAGCTTCCCCTGTGGCTCAGCTGGTGAAGAATCTGCCTGCAATGCGGGAGACCTGGGTTTGATCCCTGGTTTGGGAAGATCCCCTGGAGAAGGGAAAGGCTACCCACTCTGGTATTCTGGCCTGGAGAATTCCATATAGTCCACGGGGTCACAAATAGTCGGACACAGCTGAGTGACTTTTACTTTGTGATTGCTGTTAGAATCCACACAGATAATTCAGGGTAATCTCCCCATGTCAAGATCTCCAGTTTAACCAAAGCTGGAAGTACCTTTCCCTGTAAGGTTCCAGCTGCCAGGAATGAGGCCCTGGATATCTTCCAGGACCCATTTCAGCCTACTATACCAAAAATTGCTCTGTTACTAAGAAGCTTTCATTTTATTTTTTTATTTTTTAAATACTTTATTCTACATTACAATACTGTATTTGTTTTGCCATACATTGACATGAATCAGCCACAGGTGTCCACGATCTCCCAATGCCAAAGCCCCCTCCCACCTCCCACCCCACATCCTCTCCTTGAATCATCCCGTGCACCAGCCCCATGCGTCCTGCATCCTGTATTGAACATAGACTGGCGCTTCATTCTTACAAGATAGTATACATGTTTCAATGCCATTCTCCCAAATCATCCCACCCTCTCCCTCTCCCTCAGAGTCCAAAAGTCCGTTGCTGTGGTACATATACACAATGGAGTACTACTCAGCCCTTAAAAAGAATAAATTCGACTCAGTTCTAATGAGATGGATGAAATTGGAGCCGATTATACAGAGTGAAGTAAGCCAGAAAGAAAAACACCAATACAGTATACTGACACATATATATGGAATTTAGAAGGATAGTAATGAAGACCCTCTATGTGAGACAACAAAAGAGACTCAGAAGCTTTCATTTTATTTATTTATTTATGGCTGTGCTGGGTCTTTGTTTCTTTGCTCAGACGTTCTCAAGTTGTGGCCAGCAGAGGCTACTCTTCCTTGCGGTGCGTGGGCTTCTCATTGTGGCTTTTCTTGTTGTGGAGCACAGACTCTAGGCACAAGGACTTCAGTAGTTGCAACTGGTGGGCTCTAGAGCACAGACTCAGTTATGGTGCAGAGGCTTATTTGCTCCCTGGCATGTGTCATCTTCCCAGACCAGGGACTGAACCTACATCCCCTGCATTGGCAGGTGGACTTTGTTATCCACTGTGTCACCAGAGAAGTCCAGGAAGCCTTCATTTCAATCATATGCTAATATGAATAATGTTATTGGTTGGGAGAAAGGAACATTGGATAAGAACATGGGTTTTGGCATCTGATAAGCTTGAGCTCTAATCCTAGCCTGGTCTGTAATCATAGACAAGCTCTTTAACCTCTCTTGAGTCTCATCTTTTCATCTATGCATGGGGTTGATACTGATCTTCTCAGAGAGATAGTACAAGGATTAAATTGGCTAGTCAATATAAGCTTTCTGGTGCAATGCCTGACATATAGGATACACTGTGTAAATGGTCTTCCATGTTATTTTAGTGCAAGGAATCTTTTGATTTATCTCAAGTGGTACCCAGGCAGGACCTGGTATTTTCTGTCTGTTGAGGTACATTAATGAAATCAAACACAACTTCTACTGACACCTGTAAGACATTTACAGGTGTCAGCAGAAAAATTATTTATGAAGTAGTATTCTGTGAAAAGACACTGAAGCTATACACAATCAAGAGATATAAATCTAAAACAGAAGAATCACATCTAATGTTAGGTCAACTTTTAAGTAGATAGTAAGGGCTTTTGGAAAACAGAAAAGGTCACTGAGATGTAATGAATTTGAAGATGGAAAAAAAGCATTGGACCTGGAGTCAGAATACCCTTTGTTCACATCCAGATCTGCTGATTTCTTTCTCAATGGACTTGGGAGGCCACTTCACCTCTCTAAGCCTCAGTGTCTTAATGTATGAAAAGGGAACAAGGTCATGGTTGTGAGAATGTAAAATGCTTCACACATGTTCCACAAACACTGCATAGTAAGAAGCTATGATGAAGCCTTTTTATAAGCAAGGGAGGGAAGAAACACATGGTGTCTATCTATGATGGACTTTACTGCCTCAGTAAAAGAAAAAAATCAATGAACATGGCTCCTGAAGCTTTGCGTAGCTTTATTGGAACACAGCTTTCTTTTCAAATGAATCCTGCAAGCTACCAATGTGAGTATACATTTTATTGTGAAGTTCCATGGCTGTAAGGCCAGATGTATGAAGCACGCAGAGAGCTCTTTTTCCAGTAGCAATTACTGATGAAATTGCGCCTTGTCTGCAGCAGGCAAACCGGATCTATTCCCATTGGAGTAGGGAGCACGTGCTGTGGTATTTATAAACTGTAAAGATGTTTGTCAGCATGCACAGCACATACTTTCATCCCTGAGTACTGGCAAGAAACAGCCTTATTGTTTCTGAAGAACTAATGATGGATTCATAAATTCTGTCAGCAGAGTTATTGCTGCATGGGATTCTCTCCATGGATGGTAATGATTCTAGGACGTGCAGTTCTGATTGTGGACTGAATTAAGTACAAGGACCCAGATCAGACTCTTGGCCCATTCTTCCCTGGATCAATCCCAGCAGATTCCAGAAGCAAGGGAAGAGTCATAGTATAGAGTCCTTGGTAACAGAGAGAACATGGATCATGGAAGGTCAGCTCAGTTACAGTATTCATCTTCATCTCTGCCATTGCCCAGCAAGAGAGCTTTCAGAACCATCTCAGATATGTTTCGCTGCCATGCTGTGGGGTGGGATCTGCAAAGACCAGGACATTTGAATGCTTTTCAGGTTCTCAAGGGGGTGGGCTCTGATAGGATAGGGGCAAGAGTGGTTCACAGTTTCTATACCTTTTGTCTCCTGGCCAACTCAGCTGTTCACAGCCCTCAACCCAGACCCTCTTGTTCACAGCAATAGACTCAGGCCCTCTTCACCAGTCCCTTCCAGCTTCCAATGGATCTGGGTGTGATCTGGCTCCTGACTCTCAAGTTTGGCTTTTGTTTATCATCTTCCTGTCAGTTCAGTTCAGTTCAGTCACTCAGTCATGTCCGACTCTTTACAACCCCATGGACTGAAGCACGCCAGGCCTCCCTGTCCATCACCAACTCCCAGTTTACTCAGACTCATGTCCATTGAGTCAGTGATGCCATCCAACCATCTCATCCTCTGTCATCCCCTTCTCTTCTCGCCTCCTTTCTTTCCCAGCATCAGGGTCTTTTCCAATGAGTCAGTTCTTTGCTTCAGGTGGCCAAAGTATTGGAGTTTCAGCTTCAACATCAGTCCTTCCAATGAACATTCAGGACTGACTTCCTTTAGGATGGACAGGTTTGACCTTGCAGTCCAAGGGACTCTCCAATACCACAGTTTGAAAGCATCAATTCTTCAGTGCTTAGCTTTCTTTATAGTCTAACTCTCACATCCATACATGACTACTGGAAAAAACCATAGGCTTGACTAGATGGACCTTTGTTGGCAAAGTAATGTGGATCTTGGCAAGTGATTTCTCTGTTCCTCACGTAATTTGCCCTCATACCCTCTGTATATTTGTCTCTTCATTTCAAAACATTTTTAATGTGAATCTACCCCCAGCTGGCCTCTTAGGAAAACCCCAAACCCCAACCAGCCAGGGATCAGCCCAACTCCTTGAAAGTTCTGCAGGGAGAAATGACATTTCTGACTGTTAAAATCCATGAGCTCAGCTGATTGATGTAGGACCAATTAGACTTCACTCCAGGCTTCATAGCAAGAGTTATCAGCTAACAGTGGGAGCCCAGGGTCAAACCTAAGAAAATGCATAATAGGTAGTAGGGTTTTGAATGGACCACCGTTCCCCTTGCATATTCTTGGGACCTCCAGTATAACTAGCAGTTATAACCAGCAGTCCCAGCTGCTCTTGGTGGTTAAGGGACTTTGTGGAGTTGGGTAGGTACTTGTGGTAGCTTCTTAGGTTGTTGTAAGAGGACCCTAGAGCTCTTAGGGCTTTTCAGGTAGCTCATCGGGAAAGAATCCACCTGCCAATGCAGAAGATGCAGAGACACAGTTTTGATCCCTGGGTTGGGAAGCTCCTTGGAAAAAGGAATGACAACATACTCCAGTATTCTTGTCTGGAAAATTCCATAGACTGAGGAGCCTGGTGGGCTATAGTCCATAAGGTCACAAAGAGTTGGATGTGACAGAGTACTCACTCACTCACTCAAGGGCTTATCTGTGTGATTGCTTTCAAGGATCCAGATTACTTATTATGATTTTGCCCGATTTACAATTTCAATTGTTCAATGTAAGTTTATTAAGGGCTCTATGTTAATATATTTTTATTTAATACATATGTCTATATATTCTGATATACATGTGAAAAGGACACAGATCCTGCTTCCAGGAAGCTCATGGTGTAATGGAATGGGCAACTGAGCTGAGGTGCCTGAGGGAAAGCAGGAACAGAGTACAAGCCTTGGAGGGACTTCCCTGGTGGTCCTGTGGTTAAGACGCCGCGCTTCCACTGCTAGGAGCACAAGTTGGATCCCTGGTTGGGGAACTAAGATCCCACATGCCATGTGACACAGCCAAAAAAAAAATAATAATAATAAGAGAGCACAAGTTGGAGTATGGACCTTATTGAAGGTCTGGCTTCATCACTTACTTCTCTAATTGTGGTTAGGTTATTGAACCTCTCTGAAGACCTCTGTTTCCTCAACTAGTCAGAAGGGGCTAATCCAGCCCATTTCACAAGGTTCAGATAATGCACATTAAAAATACATGAAAAGAAAGTGAAAGTGAAAGTTGCTCAGTCGTGTCCAACTCTTTGTGACCCAAGGACTATACAGTCCATGGAATTCTCCAGGCAAGAATACTAGAATACTAGGGCAGCCTTTCCGTTCTCCAGGAGATCTTCCCAATGCAGGGATCAAACCCAGGTCTCCCCCTTTGCAGGCAGATTCTTTACCAGCTGAGCCACAAGAGAAGCCCCAAGATGCATAGTGGGGACTCAATAAACATTATTTTCCTCTTCTTCCCATTAACCAGTATTGCACTCTTGGCTAAGCTTTCTAGATAAGAAGAACTGAAGCCTTGGCATGTATTTAGTGAATCTGAATGATGTGGACAGTAAGCCAGATGATTCAGACTTACCATCTTCTTGCTCATCACCTCATTCTTTGCCTGATAAATTTGTGTTGGCTCCTCAGAATGATATTAAATGCCCTTAGTGCTCTGAGGTCAAGAGCAACCTCTTCCACCCCTGACTGACTGCTGATGCTGGCCTTTTCATCTTCCCCTGATGGTCATGTGCCTTCTGAATCAGGACAGCCCGAACCACGGGAACTTCCTTGAGTAGCTACGAACTTGCTGAGGTTTGTGAGTTCAGTGTTGCCTTGTCAAACAATGAGGGGTTCTAAAAACAACATGGGCCCAAAATAACTGCTCCATGAACAGTATTTGAGTGACGACAGTCATCACCATGGCCCATAAAAATTTTGGCAAAGGTTTCCATCCTTCATTGAGTACCAGACTTTTACAATGGAGCTGCACAGTTTTGTCCTGGGACAAGCCTCCTTCATTTATGATGGTTAAATGCTTCAGGCCATCTCAGGAAATCATCTGCAATCAGCAGATCTAATAAAGCTGGAGTTTCTAAAGTAATTTTGGTGCCTTTGGGATGTGCAGTTGCATTTGAAGTGGCAGCTGTACAGTAAGAATATTACATGTGTCCTTGGCATTGGTTTGAGTGCTTTATATAAATACACTCATTTAATCCTTACAACAACCCCATGAAGTAAGTTACTCCCTTTACCCTCATTTTACCATTAAGAAAACTAAAGAATAGAGAGGTTATGAAACCTGCCCCAAGTCACCAAGCTGCTAATATGGAAGCTAGAATTTGAACCAAGGCAATTGGTTTGACCTCAGAATTCATGTTCTCAACCGTTACAGTATATTGAAAAGAAGGTGTTAGCCACTCAGTCATGTTCGATTCTTTTGCAACCCTATGCCCCCAGGTTATTCTTTTCATGGGATTGTCCAGGCAAGAATACTGGAGTGGGTAGCCATTCCCTTCTCCAGGGAATCTTCCCCACCCAGGGATCAAAGCGGATTCTCTTGCATTACAGGCAGATTCTTTACCATCTGAGTCACCAGGGAAGCCCCACAATTTACTGACTCAATACTAATTTAAGTCACACAGTTAATGGTTGTTCAGAAATTTGATTGATGAGATTTTGACTATCTCAGAAGGCTGAGTTTTTAACCTTTAGTGAAAGTGTGACTTCCAAATCTGAATGTTGAAAATCGGTTGCTGCTTTTCTGTCATGGCTGTTTTTATGCAGACCCTGCTCTGTGATGAGGGTTTTCTTAATCTGAGGGAGAGAAGACTGGAGGCTCACTAGATAGAGTCCTGTAGAGGACTGTGAGAGTCTGAAATTTTACCCTGCTTGCGTGGTCCTGAGTCTGTCTGCCATAGATTCACAGATGCTGGTGGAGAACACAGGATTCTGGGCTCAGAGACAATGGGTAGTTCATTAATCACAGTCACCAGAGTGTCAGTGTTGACTTCTGTTTCTAAGCCCATTTCCTTAGGTGATGCAAAGTGGGCCTGAAGAAGACACTAGAGCTGAGGGAAGTAAGCATGTCCACCCTTTGCCCCAGAGGGTGGCGTTAACTTTATTATACTGCACAGTTAGCAAACTTACCTTTTGTTTCCAGGCACCACCTGGAGACACTCTTTCCATTGTCTGAGGCTGTTTGTTCTATAAACATCCTTGAAAAGGTAGTTTAGAATGAAGGCAATTCATGGGTCTCTTGGGTTTCTTCTCATCTTGTGAGCATGAATTGTCTCCTAACAGGTTCCTAGACTCCTAAGAAGACTCTAAAATTTCATTGTGTGGGTATGAACTACAGACATGAAACAACGTCTGAGTATAGTTTGACCACAAATATAAAGGGCCTCTTGGAGGGGAAAGTCATTGTGAGCTGCAGGGGGTATAGAAGTATGAAAGAGGAGCTATTACACTAAGCAGAAGAAATTGGAGAGTGAAAAAAGGGTGAACATTTTGCATAGCGTCACAGCTGAGGCTAGGTGTTCAGTCACATGGGGCTTTGCACTTGGGGTCAGACCTGAGCTCCAGTCATGGCTCATTTGTTCGTTTGTTATGTGCCCTATGCAACCTCTGCGAACCTTCTGGCTGTTGCTTATTGACTTCTTCTTTCCTTTTCTAAAGGGTATGAGTACTTATTACCTGCAGATGTAGAGGTCAGAATTTTGATCAAAATCATAGTGGAAAATGACAAGACCTTTGCTTATCTACACCTGCAATGCAGAGTTAAGAAAAAAGTTTCTTTGTATTGAGGAAAATGGTGATGTGGCCACAGTTACTCAGATTGTTTGAATAATTGCTGATCCTTCCTCTCTCAACCAGTGAGACACAGGCAAGTGATCTCCCTTCAGTGAGTTTTCTTTGACTCCCCTAACTCAGCCTAGCCTTCTCTTTCTGATCGTGTCGCTGCTGCTCCCAGCCCCTCGGTTGTGCTCCCTGTCTAAGGGTGAAGTCCTAACTCCACTGCTCAGCTCACGTGACCTCTGTGAACTGGCCCAGCTCTGCCACTTCTGTGCCACCTCTTTTCTGCCCCTTAGACTTCACTAACCAGCGAGACTGAAAGTGGCATTGTTCGTACTCACACATACACATGCACAACTGGGTTTTCAGCTTTTCTTGTTTTTGCTTACACTGCTCTGTCTCTCTGGAAAGCTTTGCTTCCTGCTCATTCCTGTTCATCCTTCATGAATCAGCTCAACAATTCCTTCTCCTCTTCCCTTAAAAATAAAACTAAACTTAGTATTCCTAGTTAATTTCTCACCTTTCCTCTCTGATCTCTCCATCCATCCATTCGTCCATCCATCATCTATCTATATCTTGCTATATTTACTCCCATGGTAATATAAAATGTGTATATAAGTGTCTCTCCATTAGACTGGATTTTTAAAGGAAGATAATAAGCCTTCAGTGGATATTTGTCTAATGAGTGAATGAAAACATCTAAATGGTTCTGTGAATGAATGACTGCTTTGGGCCCATCAAGCGTACATCTGAGTCAAGACCCTCATGGCAAGTGCACAGTGTATCAGAGATTCATAGCCTCTCCTGCATGTGTGGATGCAAAGGAGGGTGGAGGGTAGGGCTGGCTCTGGGCACAGCCTGTCTTCTCCAACTCTTTCTTACCTTCTCACCTCTTACACTGCCCATCCTTGTCACTTATCCCTTTCTCACAGCAGATTAGTCAAAACTAGAAGCTAGGATTTGAAGTTTCTGTAGGTGTGGGGGAGGGATAAATTTCCATGCACTCTCATCTCCTTTCCTTCTAAGAGCACTTTGGTTTCTAGAGAGGCCTCATGAAGGTGCAGGGCCTCCCAGGTGGCACTAGTGGTAAAGAATCTGCCTGCTGATGCAGGAGACACAAGAGACGTGGATTCCATCTCTGGATCAGGAAGATTCCCTGGAGAAGGGAATGACAACTCTCTCTGGTATTCTTGCCTGGAGAATCCCATGGGCAGAGAAGCCTGGTGGGCTACAGTCCACGGGGTTGCAAAGAGTTGGACACGTCTGAGCCCGTGCATGTGCACACATGAAGATCCAAGAGCCTTTAGCTCTCCTACCCTAGGAGAATCCTGAGCGGTGAATTCTAGGTCAGAGGGGAACACAGGCTCTTCAGAGCTCTGCTCCAGACCCTTCAGTTCTGTCCACAGGAATGAAAGTGGACTCTGCTCTCTGTTATGCTCACCCAAGCTTTCAGGGTCATAGAGAAGTCATAGTCCATCTCTGTAAGCCTATAGACAACTCTGAGAAAACAAGCATTATCAGGGAAGGCAGTAGATAAGTTCGTTTTCTCAGGGCATCCCAGTGGCAAGCTGGCACCTAACTTCCATGAAGCTGAAGCCAGAGAAGTGTTGGGATATGACCACCACTTTTTCTGAGGCATGACGTGTGTGTGAGGGCTCTACAGATGTTCATCGCTTGTGCCTTTGAATTCTCAGAGAGACGCAATTCAGTGAATTGGTGGATCTGAGTTGGAGATGACCTTGAGATGGACCACAAAGCCATGGAAAGCCGTTTTTGCTACTCTTGAGTTCCGGGAAGGAGACTTTGACCTTGGGGACATTGCTGGAGAAATCAGGATGATAGGTTGAATTCAGTGGCACATTCTAGTTCTTCCCATTCTAGCTCTTCCCACTTTTTTGGTGTTCTGTGGGGTGTTTGTGTATACCTGTGCACACATTTTTATATATGTGTGAATTTTAGCGGAAAAAGCCAGGATTCAGGTGTCTGGTACACTAGGATTCAGATCTTTAACTAGCTGAGTGATCTGTATAGCTTCTTCCATCTTCAGTTTCCCCATCAGTAAAGTGGGGAAACCACCCAATTTAGCTATCATGGGGGTTACATGAAATAAAATGTGAAGAGTCCTTGGACACAGTCCCCAGTGAATATCAGGTACTCAGTAAATGGTATCTATTGTTATTCTAGAAACAGACTACATTTATTTGTTTGGTTACTAATACTCTAACTTATTCCAGGAAAAAAAAACACAAAAAACTGGGGTCACTTACAGAGAGTTAAAAGAGATTAGTTCCCCAAACATGTTCTAACCCCAGTCAGACCACTTCAGTCAGGACTCTGGAATAGAGATGAGAGAAACAAGAAGCTAGGGATAAATTACTTGAGGAAAATACATTGGTATTTTCTTTTGAATTCTCACGTAAAATACATTAGTAAGTATGCAGAGCTATACACTTCAAAAGTAAATATTTTAAAATTATTTGTACCTTGGCTCATTTTAGGAGGGTTTTTTTAGATGGACCATTTTAAGTCTTTGTTGAATTTGTTATCCTATTGTTCTGTTTCATGTTTTGGTTTTTTGTCCTCAAGGCTTGTGGGATCTTAGCTCTCCAACCACGGATCGAACCCTCACCCTTTGCACTAAGAGAATGAAGTCTTAACCCCTGGACCACCAGGGAAGTCCCTTTAGAAGGTTCTAATGTAGTTTACAAAGATATATTCATCTAACATGACAAAGTTAAAAGACTTGCAATATATCCATCTATGCCCTGACTGCTGTCCCAAATGACTTTAACTTGTACATTCGGAACAAATGCCAGAAAATTAATATTAATAAAAAGAACAAAAATGAATTAGGAGAAGAAAAGTTGAATTGAGCTGAGATGCAAACTGCGTGGCTTCTGTGAGCAGTAAGTTGGCCTCTGGTATCCGTCCAGACCCTTCATGATAGTGCATAAACACTAACTGGGGCAAACGTGAGACCCTGAGAGATCATGGTTTTCTGCAGTCATCTGGCTTCCCCTGCTTTGCTTCCGATCATCTCTTCTTCTGCCTCTGCCCTGGCTCTTGACTTTGATTCCTCTCTGTTTTGCTCCTACTCTCCAGCTTATACACCAAACCCTGTCCTCATTTGACTTCAGCAAATCCCTTGGGACTTTGGTTCAGGCCTCTCCCAGCAGTCTGTTCCTGGCTGCCCCATCTTGGATTAATCCGAATCCCCATATGGATGGAGTTGTCTGGTAGGATGGGATGCACTGCTCAGTTAGCGGCCCCACATCCGCTCTGATTGATCCTCTTCTCTGGTTGTTTCATTTGCTTGACTGTCTCACCACCGTGTCTGCCTTTGCTGTGAAGCCTGAACTTGGGCCCCTTCCGTACTCTCGACTGTGTGTCAGGCGTGGGACTACTTTGCGCACTGCTGGTGCTTTCTGTAAGCCACTGGCTGGCTTGTCAATTTGTTGATGGGACGCTGTGCAAGTGTGATGAAGACAGCCACTTATAAATGGTTTTCAGGTTTCTGCTAAATAAAATATTTAGACACAGGAGGGCTTGCTTCTTGGCTGCAAAATAACAACATCAACACCTCCACCAACAACAGCATCCTCTTCAATTTTTGAGCGCTTCTGTGGCAGGTACAGTGCTAGACACATTATACTTGTTCTCACAACATCCCATGACTGAAGGATAATATTTAGCACTGTTCTGCAAGTAACAAACTCAGGTACAGAGAGGTTAGATTTTCCCCAAGGTCAAATGAGCAAAAATTTTAAACAGGATTATAAACTATGTCTTCATGACTCTGTTGCCAGCTTTCCCCATGTCATAGCATCTTCTGGGTTGTTTGGCCTCATCCATGGCAGCCAAGGGAACTGCCTGGAAAAATTCAGGGAGGAGGGTCCTCACTTGGGGTCCCTGTGTGACAAGTGCCTTGACCTCGCAGCACACTTTCTCTCCAAATAGCTACTGAGGTAAATGTTCATTCAAAGTGAAATCTTTTACTTATGGTTGCTGGGGGAAGGAAGGGGAAAATAGATAAGTTAATTGGGGCTGGACATTTACAGACCGCTATGTTTAAAATGGGTGACCAACAAGGACCTACTGTATCCCACAGGGAACTCTGCTCAATGTTATGTGGCATTGAGATGAACATGTATACACTGCTATGTTTAAAATGGATAACCAACAAGGTCCTACTGTACAGCACAGGGAACTCTGCTCAATGTTATGTGGCAGCCAGGATAAGAGGAGAGCTGGGGGAGAATGGATTTATGTGTATGTATGGCTCAGCCCCTTCGCTGTTCACCTGAAACTATCACAGCATTGTTAACTAATCGGTTACACCCCAGTACAAAATAGGAAGTTTTTAAAAAGTGAAATATTTTGCTGCAATGCTAATTATATTCCATAGCAATTTATTTATATCTGCACCCATTCTGCCTTCTTTCCAGTCCATGAAGGTCTTTCTCAAAACCATTCTCTTCACCTCTGTCTGTCTCTTTGTTTACTTGTCCATCATTCATTCACTCAGTACTTATCAGTCACCTGCTGGGTGCCTGACACTGTGCCCAGCAGTGGGAATAACACTTGCTCATCCATCAGTGCCAGCCTTTCAGGGCTTCCACCCATCTGTCACCCCCTGTCTGTCACTGATGTCCCATCTCTGTCTTGCTGGTTTGTTCCAACTCAGCTTATAAAAACGTTCCAGTCTTTTTCATCTTCTGCCTTTTTTTTGTCATCTTACTTTTCCTCTTCTCCACCCAGCTTTTAAGGAATTGCCTACAGTTCCAGAAGCCCCTTCCTTTTGCAAAATCCTCAGAGTCTGGGTCCTACGCTCCTGGCACTGGCCTTGCCAAAATCACTCCACTACACACTCTGAGTCTACACCATGCTGGGTCTCTCAGCTGCACTGGACAGCTTGGTCGCTTCCGCCTTCTGGAAACCATCCTGTGTCTTTGACCCTACTCTCTGGGTTTTGTAGACTCCTGAATGTTCTTCCTCTGTCTTCTTTAGGGCTTGCTCATGCTCTGCCTAGCACTTCAGGGTGGCTCTGTGCAAGCTTTTTCTTGCCCAATGTTCTCCTTTCCACATGTGTTCTTCCTCTTGTGGCCCCATCCACTCACAAGGCAAAGGCTGTACATGAGAAGAGGCCTAAGGGCTTGATCAGAGCAGTGACATGATCATTTTTATTTTGTCTCAAAGTGTGGAGAATGGAGAAGAGAGGAGAGGGCACAAGAGGGGAGAGGCTGGTTAAGAGGCATGAGATGATGGTGGCTTGTCAGTATCAACCCCCACCCTCCACGCCACCCCCAAACAGCGCTGTAGGTCACTTTACACCAAGTCTGTCAATTTGGTTTGAAAGAGCTCAGCTGTCTCTCTGGAGAGGGTAGCCCTGATCGCTCAATTTCATGAGCCCTGTGTCTTCCTCAGATCAAGGGCTTTATGGGATGATTTAACTTGAATCCTCCTGAGGAAGCTGATTGGCTGTCCCTGAGGCTGTTTTACAGCTATTCCTTCACAGCTGCTAAGCCCTCCCCCAGCCCCGCCCCACCCCCCAGTCAGTCAGACACAAGCCGGGCCGAGGTCACCCTCTCAGTAGTGTCCTTAGATCTGTGTCCAGAAGGGATCAGTAGCGCCCACGCCCTGGTGGCAAAGGACGGCCCCCCAGACAGTCCAGCACCTCGGGAGTAGGGCCTGACTCCCCCACCCTGATCTCAGTGGATCTCTGTGTGAGGCAGCTGCCCTCTTGAGCCATGGCCTCGATGCCAGCAGCCCAGCTGGGGTCACATGGAGCCTGGGTCACATGAGGCCACTTTTAACGGCAAACTGGACTAAGGTTTTAAAATGAATTAATTTTTTTTCATCATTAAACTTTAGAGCTGGATGTACGGGCTGGAGCTGGAATCTGAATGTGAAATGCACCTTGAATATTCTCTGAGGGACCCTTCCTCCCAGTTATATGGATATTTATTGAATGAAGGTGCAATCCCTCTGCCAAAATTTGAGGAAGCTTCGTCTTGCGAGAACATCAGAGCAACAAGTCAGGATTTGGAGGGGGCCCCTGGAATGGGTGGATGATATCAGGAGGCCATCACACAGAAGGGAAGAGACTGGGGGGCACTTGGTAGTGAAGGTGCTATGTAAACAGAAAGAGGAGCAGTAGTCACACTGTGCTATCACATTTGGGGAAAGAGGAATATGTTCAAAAAAGATTTGTAAAGAAATCGTGTTGTATGTTTTATGGGAGGCACAGTCCTCTTCACTTAAGTTCAGTTCACTTCAGTCGTTCAGTCGTGTCCAACTGAATCACATCCTGCCAGGCCTCCCTGTCCATCACCAGCTCCCAGAGTTTACCCAAAGTCATGTCCATTGAGTCGGTAATGCTATCCAACTATCTCATCCTCTGTCGTCCCCTTCTTCTCCTGCCCTCAATCTTTCCCAGCATCAGGGTCTTTTCCAATGAGTCAGTTCTTTGCATCAGGTGGCCAAAGTATTGGAGCTTCAGCCTCATCCTCAGTCCATCCAATGAATATTCAGGACTGATTTCCTTTAGGATGGACCGATTGGATCTCCTTGCAGTCCAAGGGACTCTCAAGAGTCTTCTCCAACACCACAGTTCAAAAGCATCAATTCTTGGGTGCTCAGCTATCTTTATAGTCCAACTCTCACATCCATACATGACTATTGGAAAATAGCTTGACTAGACAGACCTTTGTTGGTAAAGTAATGTCTCTGCTTTTTAATATGCTGTCTAGGTTGGTCCTAACTTTTCTTCCAAGGAGCAAGCATCTTTTAATTTCATGGCTGCAGTCACCATCTGCAGTGATTTTGGAGCCAAAATATAGTCTGAGTTCCTTCAAAAACCTCCACTAAAGTTCGATGTTGTTCTTCAAGGTCTTTGCCGCTCGGTTTGTGTCTTCTTTCAGGTGTCAAGTGGCAGAGGCATGTCTCCAGGAAGCCCAGACATTCTGGTTTACAAATAAACAAAGGAGCGTGGCTGGGCTCCTTCACTGCACTATGTTTCTGGCAGGATCCTGGGGTTGGCACTAAGCTGTGCCAGTGTCACAGGCTCCTGGTAGAATGATCAGTATAAGGGACTTTAAACAAACATTTGTATTGGCTCATTCGGGACTCTCAAAAATTCCTAGGCTGTCATAATTTACCATTGGAAAATTGTAAATCATTTAGCATTTTCCTGATGAGGACATTGAGGCTCACAGAATGATAGCACAGGATATTATGTAACTGCTCAAGAACTGGAACATTCTTGGGAGGAGAGCTTGTTTCTTTCTCGTTTCCCAGTTCTCTCTCATCCTTAGGCTCAGTGGCTGAAGTGGACTTAAATTAGAAACTCCCTGTGTCCATGAAGACCCTTTTGGTTACAAACAACAAAAACAGTTTCTAGATTACTTAAGCAAAATGTGGGATTCATTTGAAAACAGGAGGGAGACTCACTGGCCCACAGGAAGAACAGAATAGCACGCCATGGGAGGACACGACTAGGGCAGATGCTGAGTCGCCAAGGACGCCTCCGTGGGGACCTTGCGGACTGACTCCAGATGCTGGGGTTTTGAACTCAGGATAATCACGTGGTTCTTAAAAAAATTTTTTCTAGCTCTTTTACCATCTTAACTGAAAGCATCTGAAAAAGAATCAAAATTGCTCAACTGATTCTTGTTTGTTCAAAATAATCAGAACTTTTGTTGATGGCAAAGATAATTTTTGCCACCTGTGTTCAAGTCTTTGTGTTCATGCCACCTTGTGTTCATGCCCTAAGTGCTCGGGCATGATAGGTGTTAGAACGTAGGGGGCAGTTGGAGGAACCTGACCCAGCTTGGCTGTACAGACTGCCATTAAGCTAAATGCATTTATGAGTGATATTAGACCGGATGACGGGGCATTGATGAAGATGGGAGTGTTTGAGGCTGAGAAAACTCTGGTCAAAGGTGATCCTGGAGCAAAGAGAGTGTACTGGATTGAGATGAGAATTGCAGGCAAATGCAGGGAGCAGTGCCAAGTCTTGAAGAGCTTGGATCTGATCCCGTGCCTAGTGGGGAATATTTGAGGCAGCATTAAGGAGGGGAAAATGGTAAGTTTGTACTCTAGAAAGCTTTCTTCGGCAGTCTTGTGGTGAATGGGCTGAATGAAAGTGAGGACAGTAAGAAAAGATGGAAAACAGGAAAGTGAGGACTTAGAAATGGGATGTGCAGCAACCTTACTCCACATTTTTGCAACAGGCAAGTGAAATTTAGGAAAAAAGAGAATTCACTGACAGTTTTTGGCTGTACAGCAGAGTCTTATTCATATCAAGGTCCCATTTATTAGACCGACTGGCAGCCCAGACTTGCAGTGGCCTTAGAGGGCAGTTCCTGCATATACCTGCCCTCAGGTAAGCAGCCCTCCGTTAGGTGCAGAGGTGACATGGGGACTGGCATGGCCTATTGTTTGGAATGGTTTTCTTTTCTTTTTCTTTCTTTCTTTCTTTTTTTTTTTTTTACTTTAATAAAACCTTTATAAAAATTTGCCATGGAGATACATTGCAAACCTAATTTAGGACTCACTCAGTTCAGTTCAGTCATTCAGTCGTGTCCAACTCTTTGCGACCCCATGAATCGCAGCACGCCAGGCCTCCCTGTCCATCACCAACTCCCAGAGTTCACTCAGATTCACGTCCATTGAGTCAGTGATGCCATCCAGCCATTTAATCCTCTGTCGTCCCCTTTTCCTCCTGCCCCCAATCCCTCCCAGCATCAGAGTCTTTAGCAGTGAGTCAACTCTTCGCATGAGGTGGCCAAAGGACTGCAGTTTCAGCTTTAGCAACATTCCTTCCAAAGAACACCCAGGGTTGATCTCCTTCAGAATGGACTGGTTGGATCTCCTTGCAGTCCAAAGGACTCTCAAGAGTCTTCTCCAACACCACAGTTCAAAAGCATCAATTCTTCTGCGCTCAGCCTTCTTCACAGTCCAACTCTCTCATCCATACATGACCACTGGAAAAACCGTAGCCTTGACTAGACGGACCTTAGTCGGCAAAGTAATGTCTCTGCTTTTTAATATACTATCCAAGTTGGTCATAACTTTTCTTCTAAGGAGTAAGCATCTTTTTTCATGGCTGCAATCACCATCTGCAGTGATTTTGGAGCCTCCCCAAATAAAGTCTGACACGATTTCCACTATTTCCCCATCTATTTCCCATGAAGTGATGGGACCGGATGCCATGATCTTCATTTTCTGAATGTTGAGCTTTAAGCCAACTTTTTCACTCTCCTCTTTCACTTTCATCAAGAGGCTTTTTTTTTTTTTTTTTGCTGCATTTATTACTTTTATTTATTTATTTTTTTAATACTTTATTCTACTTTACAATACTGTATTGGTTTTACCATACATTGACATGAATCAGCCACATGTGTACACGATCTCCCAATGCCGAAGCCCCCTCCCACCTCCCACCCCACACCATCTCCCCGGATCATCCCGTACACCAGCCCCAAGCATCCTGTATCCTGTATTGAACATAGACTGGCGCTTCGTTTCTTATATGAGAGTATACATGTTTCAGTGTCATTCTCCCAAATCATCCCACCCTCTCCCTCTCCCTCAGAGGCCAAAAGTCTGTTCTATACCTCTGTGTCTCTTTTGTTGTCTCACATACAGGGTCATCATTACTATCTTTCTAAATTCCATATATATGTGTCAGTATACTGTATTGGTGTTTTTCTTTCTGGCTTACTTCACTTTGTATAATTGGCTCCAGTTTCATCCATCTCATTAGAACTGATCCACCTCCCAGTATACTGGAAATAAAAGCAAAAATAAACAAATGGGGTCTAATTAAAATTAAAAGCTTCACACAACAAAGGAAACTATAAGTAAGGTGAAAAGACAGCCTTCTGAATGGGAGAAAAGAATAGCAAATGAAGCAACTGACAAACAACTAATCTCAAAGATATACAAGCAACTTATGCAGCTCAACTCCAGAAAAATAAACGAACCAATCAAAAAATGGGCCAAAGAACTAAATAGGCATTTCTCCAAAGAAGACATATGGATGGCTAACAAACACATGAAAAGATGCTCAACATCACTCATTATCAGAGAAATGCAAATCAAGACCACAATGAGGTACCATTTCACACCAGTCAGAATGGCTGTGATCCAAAAGTCTACAAGCAATAAATGCTGGAGGATGTGGAGAAAAGGGAACCCTCTTACACTGCTGGTGGGAATGCAAACTAGTACAGCCACTATGGAAAACAGTGTGGAGATTCCTTAAAAAATTGCAAATAGAACTGCCTTATGATCCAGCAATCCCACTGCTGGGCATACACACCGAGGAAACCAGAATTGAAAGAGACACATGTACCCCAATGTTCATTGCAGCACTGCTTATAATAGCCAGGACATGGAAACAACCTAGATGTCCATCAGCAGATGAATGGATAAGAAAGCTGTGGTACATATACACAATGGAGTACTACTCAGCCCTTAAAAAGAATAAATTTTTTTAAAAACTCTTTTTCTTTGGAAACTGTCCAGGCGCAAGGGCCTCTCTCTGGTCACGTGATTGGTTAGAGCTCAATCCCAAGAGAATTAAGGAGCCACAGCATTGTGGTCCCTTGTCTGAGACTGGGTCACAGTCACTGCTGCCTGGCTCTCCAGGCAGGGTGATGGTTCACAGGTGGGGCTGTGTTGATGGTTTGCTGTTGCTCTGGGGTCAGCAGGGCCAGTTTGTGCGACCCAGGATTCAGACATACCACCCCCTTGAGGAGCAGAGGCTTGTTCTCATGGCTGGGCAGGCATATGGGAAGGCAGCCCGGGGCTGAGCCCTCCCTCTGACACTTTGGGGACTGTTCTTTGGCGGCTACTCCCCTGCGCTTTTACAACAGCCTCATCCTGTGTCTCACTACCTCCACCTTCTGTGCAGCGACTATATACTCATCATACTGCCATCTTCTTTTGGGCTTCCCAGGTGGCGCTAGGGGTAAAGAACCCTCCTGTCAATGCAGGAGATGTAAAAGACGCAGGTTCGATCCCTGGGTTGGGAAGATCCCCTGGAGGAGGGCATGGCAGCCCAGTTCAGTATTCTTGCCTGGAGAATCCCCATGGACAGAGGAGCATATTGGGCTACAGTCCATAGGGTTGCAAAGAGTTGGACATGACTGAAGTGATTTAGCATGCAGCATGCATATTCTTTTGATTCCCCAACTCCAATTTAATTTTAAGGAAAGTTTTAAAAGTTGAATTGTGGTAAAATACACACAACATCAAATTTACCATCTCACCATTTCTAAGTGCACATCAGGAGTGTTCAGTAGTTTACACATTGTAGTCCAACTCATCTCCAGAACTCTTTTCATCTTGCAAAATTGAAACTCTGTACCTCTTAGCCCCAGGGGTCCCCAAACTCCAGACTCTAATGCCTGATGATATGAGGTGGGATTAGTGCAGTAATAATAGAAATAAAGTATGCAATAAATGTAATGTGCTTGAATCATCCCCAAACCATCACCCTCAATTCTGGTCCAGTGAAAAACTGTCTTCCGTAAAACTGGTCTCTGGGGCCAAAAAGCTTAGGGGACTGCTGCCTTAGCCAATATCTCTCTGTTGCCCCCTTCCCCAGCCCATGGCAACCATAATTCTACTTTCTGTTTCTATGAATGTGATCACTGTATATACTTCATATAAGTGGAACTGTACAGAATTTTTGTTTTTGTGATTGGCTTATTTCATTTAACATATCTTCAGGGTTCATGTATATCATAGCATGTAGGATTTCTTTCCTTTTTAAGAATGAATAACATTTCACTATTGTATATACCACATCTTGTTTATTCTTTCATTTGTTGATGAACACTTGGATTGCTTCCACCTTTTGGCTATAAGAATAATGCTGCTAAGAACATGAATGAACAAACCTTGTCCTTCTTTGTATAAAGTCCTGTCTCCTGAGCCCACTCTTCTCTTTCATCTGGAGAGCAATGACATAAGAGCTTTTTCTACTTTCTGCCCAGCAATTCTGCATCCAGGTGGCCTAAAGGAGTGTTTGTTCTGCATGGACATTCCGTATTGTTTCAGTTGGGCAATTTAATCCTTGTCCCTCAACTATTACATATTTTTAGGATTTTCTTTATAATTTTTTTTTTGCAAATTTTGCTTCCTGATCTCTTTTCCATCATTTGCTTCTGGAGGGGATAAAACAGGAGCATTGCTGTGTGAGGGGAAGATGCTCCCTAGGGTGTCGCCCAAGGAAAACAGTCCAAGCAAGAAGACGGTGTACTACAGGTGGCAGAGAGGCAGATCTTGCCCTTTATGGGATCGTTAGTTGCAAGGATGACTTTGCAAGGACTGAAAGTCCCAGTGTCCATTGGTGCCATTGTGTGGGGAGAACTTGACCAATTTTGGGGGAATTACAAGCCCAGGAAAAAGCATGGACCCATGCCATGGTGACATGCCACTTGGATGAGAATGAAAAAGGGACAGGAGACAAGAGCCTGTAGGACCTGCATGCATGTGACAGGGGAGAGGAATCAGTGCCTGAAGGTGTTTCTGGGAGGCTATTTGGGAGCTGAGATGTGTAAAAACCCCTGCTTTGGTGCCCCCTTTTAAAAGCCTATATTTTTAAGTGCTCTTAAGATCGAGTTTATGTTTCCTTTGCATGTGACACCATCCAGGGGCTTGGTTGTAGAGGGCTCCCCAGGATTCATTAAAGGTAAATGGTTGATATTAAAGCTGCCTGTCTTTGGCCTTTGGTCAATACTTCCTTAGTTTGAGTTTGGCTGTGCTTCCCCACCACTCTCTCCTCATTTTACTCTTAGATTTAAAAGAAGGTAGTTTATAATTTCATATCTAACTTGTCATCTTCCTCTAGACACAGGGAAAGTAAAATGGGATCTCTCGAAAAACACCAATAAGAGGAAGGCAATTGCATTCTTTATACAGGAATTTCAGCTTTAAAATGGAAAAAATTTCCTTGACTAATGCTTTCCTGAAGTCACTGGAAATGTGATTTCACCCAATTTTTCCAATATTCAGTTCAGTCACTCAGTCATGTCCGACTCTGTGACCCCATGGACTGCAGCATGCCAAGCTTCCCTGTCCATCACCAGCTCCCGGAGCTTGCTGAAACTCGCATCCATTGAGTCAGTGACATCATCCAACCATCTTCAATATTTCCATTTCCAATATTACTCTAATATTTTTCCTATATTACACTAATACTAATATTACATTATTATACACTTGTGTACTTAATACACATGAGGACACTAATATTTTTAAATTATGGTATTTCCTGTGTTATATTTTTATAAGCAGTTGGCTTAGGGATCATTTCCTTACTCTTGGCCTGGTATTTGAGAGCACATACGTCAAATGCCATTAAAGGAAAATGGGTCTAATTGGCAGAGATGCTGTGGAAGATTAGAAAGGATTTACGATACAGATCAGGGATGAACCTAGAGTTCCTGAATTTTTCTGCATTCTTACCTGCTGTCACCTGCAACACACTTCCTCTCTCTGTGTGATGCTCCCATCAGAAGAGCCACAGGCATTTTTTGCTCCTTTGAAAGAGGAATCTGTGGATCATACTTTGGTATTCACTTATCTGGGTCCTACCATGAATTCCACTTAATATTTCCTTTGAGATCTAAGACAATCCTTTTACTAGCTTCCCGGCCTCTATTTCTAACCATCATTTTAAACTGTTTAATTTCAGGGCTGACTGGTCACCAGAAATATTGTTTCCACTAAAGCAAGTAATTTCAAGCTTGTGAGATTTAATAATGATAGAATTCTTCCATTCAGAAAAATCTCTCTAGGAGTCAACTATGAGATTAGGAGAAGGCAACTTTAGAAAGCTGACATTATAAGCCTGTGTGTCTATGGGAGTGAGGCATTTAGTCAGGAATGTGAATGCTTTCTCACCTGGTGTTTTAAATCTGACGTCACCCCCTTGGTCTGTATGATGCTAATATGTTTTCAGCTCCTGTTAATGTCTTTGGTGGAACCCTGTGATCTATTGTGTGCATTGTGCTACACTGCTTCAGTCATGTCTGACTCTATGGACTGTAACCCAGTAGGCTCCTCTGTCCATGGGGTTCTCCAGGCAAAAATACTGGAGTGGGTTGCCATGTCCTCCTCCAGGGATCTTCCCAACCCAGGGATTGAGCCTGCATCTCCTGCAGCTCCAGCATCGCGGGCAGATTCTTTACTGCTGGTCTACCGGGGAAGCCCTAAGATCTATTAGTGCCCAATAATTTATGGCTTTTTTCTTTCCCCGTGTGGATTTCATCCCTAAATTAGGTAGACTGATAAATGCTGGTAAGGTTTCATTTTATTATTCTTCCTAGCTTCATACTAGTGCTAATTAGTTTCTTTAGACTATTATAAGAAACTTGTCAATCACCTGTCATACCCCTGTGTTGATTCCTTCAACAGGAACCTCTTGTTATTGTAGATTTTCCTGATGAATGAGAATTGAAATATTTCCTGCCATATCAATAAATGAAGGAAGTCACAGTCATTATCAATAGAAGCCATCACTGAAGGTGAGCTGGTGAGCCCTGAGCAAACTCAGGATGTGAAAAATGCAGGATACTGGCCCCAGATAGCTGAAGTGGATATCAGAGGAATGATTTCAGTGAGCCCAGACCCTTGCATCTTTCTATAGATTAAAAAAAAACACACACATTAAATTTTTTAACTTGGGTATCTGGTTTTCTTTAATCTGCAATAAACTTGGGTATCTGGTTTTCTTTAATCTGCAATAGACTTTGCATATTCAGACTACCTGCCTTTGTTGCAAAACTTCTATGTAACCTGGCTTCTCTCCCTCACCTCCTCAAAGCAATTCTTTCAGGGTTGCTTGAGATGCTGCCTCCCAGGCTTGAAATCCTAAAAATTCCTGCTGTATAAAACATATCTCTCAACGTTCAGGCTGTGAATTTTTTTTTTCCTTCTCTTCCACCCCCACTCCTTTTTTTTAGGTTGTGAGTACTTTTTAAAAGCCTACATTAACAAACTTTTATTGAGCGATACAGTTTTTGCACCTTCCCTTCGCCCCAATTCCTTTGGTGGCAAAGATCATCTTTCTACTGCAGAAACCAATTCCTGTGTCCTCTGATGGTGCTAATGTTTCCACTTTTGGCCATAGGAGTGGGCAATGCCTGAGACCCTTCAGGTACAAATGGTCAAGAAGTGGAGTTTCTCCATTTCATAGAATCATTTTTATAAGGATGATGTGAACTGAAGCTGTTGATTCCCATCATTGCTACCACATGGGGAAATTACCTGAGAATGAAGTCAGAACAGAAATACAAAGCTAAGGGATGGAGAAAAAAGAGATGTCTTCACAACATTCTTGAACCTCTTTCTCTTGAAACCCCTCAGTCAGTTCTATCCCTTACACCTTCCTGGGGCTACAGTCCATCTTTTGTGTACCCCAGTTTAATAGTTGGGCTTTTGTCATTTGCAATCATAGTATCCTAAGTGATATGACTGGCAGCAATTTCATCCATGGAAGTTCCTTTGTATTAGGTTTCATTGCCTATTTCATTTACTTCTCTGTCATCCTTGTGCACCAACTTATCTGGTGATCTGCACAGAGTGGATGATGGATGGACACCTATTTTTCATGAAGGGCAGTAGGCAGGTGGCTTTCAGTGAGTTGCCAGACAAAATACAGGATGCCAGTTAAATCTGAATTTCAGATAATGAATATATCTTTTAGTATGAGTATGTCCCATGTAACACTTGAATTTCAGGCCAAATAATTTTAGTATAAGTAGGTCCCATATAATTTACGGGATAGACTTATGCCAAAAAATTTCATTGTTTACCTGAGGTTCAAGTTTGAGTATCCTGTACTTTACTTGGCAGTGCTAGTCTCACTAAATAATTGTACTTTAGAAATATGCTTAAAATAGTATCACGAGGTTTCTAAAATTAGGAAAGCATCCTACATAAATATCATGCATACCTACAATGTAAAATTTAAATTTAACTGGGCATCCTGTATTTTTATTTTTGAGTATATTCTCTATTCACTTCAGTTATCTTCTTGATTTGATGATACAATTCCTCAATTCTAGTTACTAGAAGCCAGTTTGTTTTTCTGCTCCATGGTCAAAGAAGTAATGTTTAGCTTCAAGCCACTTCAACTAGCCCTCATCTCTCTCCCTTGTATCAAGGCAAAGGGTATTATTGCTTATTTAAAGCTGGTTCAAGATTGGGAACATGTGTACACCTGTGGCGGATTCATGTTGATGTATGGCAAAACCAATATAAATAAATAATAAATAAAATAAAATAAATTATTTTATTGAAATATAGTTGATTTACAATGTTGTATTAATTTCTGCTGCATAGCAAAGTGATTCAGTTAGACATATATGCATTCCTTTTCAATTTCAAAATTCTTTTTCGTTATGATTTATCACAGGATATTGAGTATGGTTCCCTGTGTAATACAGTAGGACCCCGTTGTTCATCTCTCCTATATATAAGAATTTGCATCTGCTAATCCCAAGCTCCCAATCCATCCCTCTCCCATTTCTCCTTCTGTTTAGCAACCACAAAGAGCCTAACTGTTAATGAAGCACGGTTCCATGGCCTATGTGGGAGGGAGAGAGGTAGGAGAATTAACATTTACCTAGGGTCACTCACTTGTTAAACTTTGGGGAAAGTTTTATACCCTTTGATTCATTTACTCTTTGGGACCACTGTGTGAAATAAACTCCATCTATCCCTATTTAAAAAAATAAGGGAATTGAGACCCAGACAGGTGGGGTAATTTGCCCCAAAACTCATAGCTTGAAAGTAGTACGAGGTTCAACTGACCCCAAAACCATACTCTTTATGTTGGTTCAGTTTCTTAGAGAGAGAACAACGCCTGCACTAAGTGGCTTCAGTCATGTCTGACTCTTTGTGACCCCCTGGACTGTAGCCTACCAGGTTCCTTTGCCCATGGGATCCTCCAGGCAAGAATATTGGACTGGATTGCCATGTCCTTTTCCAGGGGATCTTCCTGATCCAGGGATCAAATCTGTGTCTCCTGCGGCTCCTGCATTGCAGGCAGATTCTTTATTGCTGAGCCACTGGGGAAGCCCAGGACAACTCCTGGTGTTATCTTTTAGCAGAGTAGGACACCCCCAGGGCACTGAGACCAGAGCCAGCAGAGGGACAATGATTGCCAGTGTCCCACTTCAGACCAGAAAATCTGAGACCTTTACCCTCTGTTCACACCCAGCTGGAATGGGTGGATAGTTTCATGCCTTTCCTTGATACAGCAACAATAGCAAGGCAGATGGACCTCAAACATATGAAAAAAATGTTCAAATATACTCATGAGTAGAGAAATAAAAATTAAAGTATCTCAAGATAGCATTTCTTACCTATCATGTTTGCAGAGATTAAAAATGTTAATCAACTGGTTGATGAATCTGTGGGGAGACAGTTGCTATTATACATTGCTGGTGGGGATGCAAACTGGTACAACTCATCTGGAGAGGAATTTGGTGACACTTGACAGAACTATAAATGTGCTTACCTTTTGACACAGCATTCTGGATTCTACGAATCTACCCTGAAGACATAGCTCAACAATATGAAAACATGTATGGACCAGTTTCTTCATAGAAGCATTGTTTGCAATCGCAAAATATTGATTTATAGTTGATAGCATTACACCAATGTTAATTTCCTAGGTTTATCCCTCTATAATTTTGCTCTGGTTAAGTAAGATGTTAACACTAGGGCAAGCTCGGTGAAGGGTGCTTTTCTGTACCATTTTTACAAGTCTAAAATTACTTGATAAAATTACTTTATCAAAATAAAAAGTTAGAACTACAACAAGGAAGCAGATTTCCCATCACCTCACGTGGGGCATGACGTCAGGACTGGACCAGCAGTGAAGGGTCTTAGCTGCTCAAGTGCCTCGTTTTCAGGACCAATGCATCCTGGAGAAGTGGATCGGGCTGACCTTGCAGGCCGGAGGTTGTGAGAAAGAGAGTGAAGGGGGTGGGGACGGCCATCAGCCATGTCCTTGCTGAGACTTTGAGGAGCAGCACACTCCAGTGGGAGAAAGCCAGAGGACAGCATACCTGTCCAGATTGCTCTCTCTAACATTCAGACTAAGTCTCTGAAGGATATCCTTGGAAACCATTCCATTATATGAAAGTGTCATCTCATTTATGTGAGAGATTTACTGTCCTCCTTTGCCAGTCACTGGTTATTTGTATCATAAGTTCAAATACTGTGACCTATTAAGACAATACACATCCCCTCTCTTTTGTGGCATTTTCAGTCCTACAAAGAGAAAAGCTATGAATTGCTTAAGAGGGAGATTCAGTTCTTTCTCCCAAATGACTTGCTCAAAAGTGCTGTGCTCTTACTTCTAAAAGTTGACCACTGAGTCAGAGTGTCCTTAAGATGACTTGGGCACCTCCTAACATTTTTTCTTTATCATTTTTAATTTATGCTTCATAGTAAAATAGAGATTCAGTTCAGTCACTCAATCATGTCCAATTCTTTGCGGCCCCATAGATTGCAGCGTACCAGGCTTCTCTGTCCATCACCAACTCCTGGAGCTTGCTCAAACTCATGTCCATTATGTTGGTGATGCCATCCAACCATCTCATCCTCTGTTGTCCCCTTTTCGTCCTGCCTTCAGTCTTTCCCAGCATCAGGGTCCTTTCCAATGATTCAGTTCCTTGTATCAGGTGGCCAAAGTGCTGGAGCTTCAGCATTCACAATCCTAAAATAGAGATTAGCTGATTTCTATTTGCTCTTCTAAATTTTTTTGGCCAGAGCTAGGCTTTGGGCTTCAGGAGAAGGCAATGGCACCCCACTCCAGTGTTCTTGCCTGGAAAATACCATGGATGGAGGAGCCTGGTGGGCTGCAGTCCATGGGGTTGCTATGAGTCGGACACGACTGAGGGACTTCCCTTTCACTTTTCACTTTCATGCATTGGACAAGGAAATGACAACCCACTCCAGTGTTCTTGCCAGGAGAATCCCAGGAACAGGGGAGCCTGGTGGGCTGCCATCTATGGGGTTGCACAGAGTCGAACATGACTGAAGCGACTTAGCAGCAGTAGCACCAGCAGGCTTTGGGCTTCAGTGATACCTCACCATCATATGAAACCCTTAATCTTGTGGAGATGGGGTGGACTGATATGTGTATGGGGAATGTTTTTAACCATGCAGCTTCCCTAAATTCACACTTACTCTATTACCTGGGCTGAATGCTGAGACAGGGCAAGCCCAGCCTTGCTGGGAGTCCTTACTTTCAATGTGGGGGTTCATGTCCATGGGGCCTGAAGTACCTGCATGAACCGGGAACCATGCTAAGGCTGATACTGCATTTAATCACCACAGTAACCCACCCTGTTAGGGCTCAGAGAGGGTAATCACTTTCCTGAAGGTCACAAAGCTAATGAACTGTGGAGATGAGGTTTGAATCTGTCTGATCCCAAGAGTTCTTTTTAATAAATACTCCTTCTACCCAGTGAGCCTTCCCTGGTGGCTCATATGGGAAAGAGTCTGCTTGCAGTGCAGGAGACCTGGGTTCGATCCCTGGGTCAGGAAGATCCCCTGGAGAAGGAAATGGCAACCCACTCCATCATCCTTGCCTGGAAAATTCCATAGACGGAGGAGCCTGGCAAGCTTCAGTCCATGGGGTCGCAAAGAGTCTGACACGACTGAGCAACTTCACTTCACTGTACCCAGTAGAGAGTGACCAACTTAGCCAATTCTGCCACCTTCCCGAGGCCTGTTTCTGCCTGTGCTAGTGGGGAAAAACAACAGAATCCCACTGTCAGTAGAGGCACCTCACCTCTATTCTAAACATGGGAACATCTGTCCTTTATTCTCACTCAAGGTCCATAATATTTTCCCGGCATCAAAGTCATTTCAAAAGAAGCCTCACTGGTCAGTTAAGATTGGCATATGCAGGAGACCTCAGAGCCAGCCCAGCCTCACCACCTTTTGACACCAGAGCCTCAGGACTCTCACCCCGGAGTGAAGGATGCCAAGGACCCCTCTTCTTGCTTTTCAAGGAAAGGTTCCATTTGTGTTTTGAAAAGACCATAGGCTTGGAGTCACACCAGAGTATGGATACTGTCCCACCACTGTGCTTCCTTGATAAATGCGTTCACTTCTCCAGATTTGACTTTTTTTCATAAAGCAGGGACTGTAATACTTTTCACTGAATTATTGTCTGAATTTAAGAAATCACCTAGTCTGTGGTAGGCACTGAGTAAACGTTTGTTATTTTGATAAACACTGAAAATTCTCAGTATAGCACTTCTCCCATATATTCTTTCCACAGTGCTTGGTTTGTTTCCAATGCAGAAGAATAAAGTTGCAAAGTATGCTGCCTCTCAGAATTACTTTTATTTCTAGAGGATGGAGACTCTGCCTAGGAGGAAAATGGGAGTTTTCCCGGCTTTTGTGCAGGTTTTATTTGTATGCACCAGCGAGCGAGACGTCTTTGTTCTAAAGATGAATTTCATTCTAATGGTGCCAATGAATCTTTCAAAAATTTCATAATCGCCATTCCTAGCATGTTCCACATTGAAAGATAACAAAAGATTTAGGTGGCCAATTCAGATTGGACTTGGAGATGGATGTGCTTTTGAAAATGCTTCAGCTGCTCCCTGAGTCATCTCAGTCCATGATGACGTGCAGCTGAGCTGGATGGTGGAGTCAGCAACATCAGCCCAGCCTGGGCTGGCCTGTCAGTGGGACTGAGGAAGGCTATCTTATGGGAGATAGACTGGGATATAAGAAGAGATGATCCAGAGGCTATAGCAGGATAAGTTCGTGAGAGATGGAGGTTATGAACATGTGCAAACAAAGATCTAGTAATGTTTTGGCAGTTATTCAGAGAAAAATGGTGGGAGAATTTAGTTACCATGTCACCAGGGAAGTCTTACCATGGCACACTGGGTAGTAAATTAATCCTTTGGCCTTCAGGGCATAAATGTTCTAGAATTACCCAAGAAAAGTATGATTGATGATGGAGGTGAAGTGAGAAACCTAAAATTACCTGTTTTGTTATCTATGATAGAATAATCTGCTCTACTTTCTTCTGACTAACTCCTATTCATCCTTCAAAACCCAGCTCAAGTGTCAACAACTGCAGGAAAATTTTTCTAACCATCCTTTGTCTCCCAAAATGTGGAAGGTTTCCCTCCTCTGTGTCCCCATTTCACTCCACAAGACTTCTGCCATGGCCTGATCTCTCTGTCTGATGATTAAGGATTCCTCACGTCACCTAAACACTTGCATCACTTCTCTACTGGGTATTTGGGAGTAATTTCTATTCCAGAGTTGATTCACACTCAGCTGCTTCTTTGTGGTCACTGTCTTCTAAGCTGCTTTCTGCTTCACTTCTTGGAAGTGATCTCTTTTCTCCCTTAATACCCTGTCATCACTAGCATGTGCATCTCAAAGGTAAGATGCTGTCCTTTTTATTGCCACATCCTTTTATTTATCATACCATCAATGTGAAGTTTATAATGTAGTAGATTTTTCTGAACATTTGAGATAATGAGAACATGACAAGAACTCTTAAAGCTTGATGTTAAATATCATTGCTTCCATCACCTAAAGGGAAAGGTAAAAGGTTAATTCCTTTGTAGAGAACCCCTCACGATGTTTCCCAGGCTTTGCCTCACTTTTTCTGTTGTTTTTTCCCCCCTCTTTGGCAGAGGGACAGCACTTCTTCAGTGCTTTACTGTAAAATTCTCTTCCTGCTTGAAGCAAATCACCATCCCCTGCTCACCGAAGGTGGTTTGCTCCAAGCCTCTGTCCTATGTCCTCTTCTGACTTAGTTCAGGCTGTTACAACAAAATGCCATGGACTAGGTGGCTCAAACTTCAGACATCTATTTCTCATCATTCTGGAGGCTGAGAAGTCCAAGATCAAGTTGCTGGCAGATCCAGTTCTGTTTAGAGATTTCTTCCTGGTTTGCAGGCTGCCATCTTTTTGTTGCGTCTTTACATGGCAAAGAGCACAAGTTCTAGACTCTCTTTTACAGGGACACTAATCTTAACATGGGCTTTCACCCTTAGGCGCTTATCTAAACTTCATTAGCTCCCAAACCCTCTCCTCCTGATACCACTGGGGCTTAGGGCTTCCCTGGTGATTAGGAGAGTAATGCATCTACCTGCAACGTGGGGGACCCGGCCTTAATTCCTGGGTCAGGAAGATCCTCTGAAGAAGGGAAGGGCTACTCACTCCAGTATTTTTGCCGAGAGAATCCCATGAGCCTGGCGGGCTACAGTCCATGGGGTCACAAAGGGTCAGACACGACCTTTTTTCACTTCCACATTTAAGGCTTCAACATACAATATTTTGAAGGCTGCAAAATGTGCAATTTATAACTTTCTCTTACACAGGTCACCCACAGGGCACAATGATTGGGAGCTATTCATTTTCCGAATTTGAAAATGTGTGTGAGAGAGGGAAGGTCTTGGCAAGCCAGTTCTGCTTTGAGGTCCCTACTCGCGTGAGATGAAGCTGTGGGCTTACTCTTCCTGTGGACCCCCAGCCACCTGAGGACAGCTCAAGGACACAAATCCATATTTGGGTGCACACTCACACCTCCCCCAAGGATACACGTAAATGCCTGTGGACAGTTCAAACTAATTATAGGTTTAAGATAAGAGCTATCTTCCTGAAGGTGATATCATTGAAATCCTTCCCCTGACCCACAGTGCAGAAAGCTCTCTCCCTTTCTCTTCCCATCCTCTTGCTTTCAGGTTCAGGTACAGGAAGCATTCTATGCATAAGAAGTGGGCATCCATTACAGGGGCTTCCTGAACAGTAGAACCATCTGTCTCTTATTCTACCTCTGGCTACAAAATAAGCTTTCTGCCTCTGTGTTACTCCTTTGTCTTTGTTAATCCATTATTGATTGATGCCTGCAGGCCGAAGCTTCCTTAGAATCAAAGCATTTATTCTTTTCCCAACTCTCCCTGCCCCTTATCTTCCCCTTTCTCCACCCCAGCATTTGCTTTTTTTTGTGCAGTGAGCTACTGAAGTCCTTGTTCACTGGAGCCCAGATTTTATGCATCCTGAATATCACCAGCTAAGCGGTGGGGGGCCCACTACCAGTTGGGCGAGGCCATTGGCTACAGGGACAGTTTTCCCGGTAAGGATGTGTTGCATTGAGATACAGTAACTTTGGTTCCAAATAGGCACTGAATGTATCCGGCTCTTTAGGCAAAGAGGGTTTATTTTTGAATGATTAATGCCAAGAAAGGTCAGGTGTGCATTGTGTGACCAGTTAATGGAAAAATGACACCCTGTTCTCAGTTGGCTGCTGCTTACCCCAGACAAATGATGCATTTGATAAACTTCTTGTGAGTTTTGTGTCCTGGCTCAGTTCTAAATATTCAAAGCAATCTCTATTCGGTATGCTCTGAAGTAAGCTTTTGAATGCAGTATGTTTTGTTCCCTATTGAAACTACCCAAGCTTTTTAAAGTGTTGAATAAAAGAATAGGCAACAGTAGATCTGGCTGCATCTGGCTGTTGGACAGTATGCTTACTTATCTGAAAATCCTCTGAGGAGTAGCCAATAGGAACATTGCTCATTTTTCTTCCAGGAATTCTTTTATAAAGTTTGAGCGAGGCTGCAAAGACTCTATTCCTATTATTGATAATGATATTATTATTATTAATACTATTGTGACAGAGGTCAAAGCCATATTTAAAAGGATGACAGTGGATAAACACTGTAAACCCTGTTTCCTGATCAGGGCTCCTATTCTGTTTATGGAAGAGTGTCCGCTGAAAGCCCTCTACTATTGCAGATGTCATATCAGTTCAGTTCAGTTGCTCGTGTCCGACTCTTTGCGACCCCATGAATTGCAGCATGCCAGGCCTCTCTGTCCATCACCATCTCCTGGAGTTCACTCAGACTCACGTCCATCAAGTCCGTGATGCCGTCCAGCCATCTCATCCTCTGTCGTCCCCTTCTCCTCCTGCCTCCAATCCCTCCCAGCATCAGAGTCTTTTACAATGAGTCAACTCTTCACATGAGGTGGCCAAAGTATTGGAGTTTCAGCTTTAGCATCAGTCCTTCCAAAGATATCCCAGGGTTGATCTCTTTTAGAATGGACTGGTTGGATATCCTTGTACTCTTAAGAGTCTTCTCCAACACCACAGTTCAAAAGCATCAACTCTTCAGCACTCAGCTTTCTTCACAGTCCAACTCTAAACATCCATACATGACCACAGGAAAAACCATAGCCTTGACAAGATGGACCTTTGTTGGCAAAGTAATGTCTCTGCTTTTGAATATGCTGTCTAGGTTGGTCATAACTTTCCTTCCAAGGAGTAAGTGTCTTTTAATTTCATGGCTGCAATCATCATCTGCAGTGATTTTGGAGCCCCCGCCCCAAATAAACTGTGACACTATTTCCACAGTTTTCCCATCTGTTTCCCATGAAGTGATGGGACCAGATGCCATGATCTTCGTTTTCTGAATGTTGAGCTTTAAGGCAACTTTTTCACTCTCCTCTTTCACTTTCATCAAGAGGCTTTTAGTTCCTCTTCACTTTCTGCCATAAGGGTGGTATCATTTGCATATCTGAGGTCATTGATATTTCTCCCATCAATCTTGATTCCAGCTTGTGCTTCTTCCAGCCCAGTGTTTCTCATGATGTACTCTGCAGGGTGACAGTATTCAGCCTTGACATATTCTTTTTTCCTATTTGGAACAAGTCTGTTGTTCCATGTCCAGTTCTATCTGTTGCTTTCTGACCTGCATACAGATTTCTCAAGAGGCAGGTCAGGTGGTCTGGTATTCCCATTTCTTGAAGAATTTTCCACAGTTTATTGTGATCCACAGAGTTGAATGCTTTGGCATAGTCAATAAAGCAGAAATAGATGTTTTTCTGGAACTCTCTTGCTTTTTCCATGATCCAGAAGATGTTGGCAATTTGATCTCTGGTTCCTCTGCCTTTTCTGAAACCAGCTTGAACATCTGGAATGTCATGGTTCACATATTGCTGAAGCCTGGCTTGGAGAATTTTGAGCATTACTTTACTAGCATGCGAGATGAGTACAATTGTGCAGTATTTTGAGCATTTTTTAGCATTGCTTTTCTTTGGAATTGGAATGAAACTGACCTTTTCCAGTCCTGTGGCCACTGGTGAGTTTTCCACATTTGCTGGCATATTGAGTGCAACACTTTTACAGCATCATCTTTCAGGATTTGAAACAGCTCCACTGGAATTCCATCACCTCCACTAGCTTTGTTCGTAGGAATGCTTTCTAAGGCGCACTTGACTTCATATTCCAGGATGTCTGGCTCTAGGTGAGTCATCACACCATCGTGATTATCTTGGTCATGAAGATCTTTTTGTATAGTTCTTCTGTGTATTCTTGCCACCTCTTCTTAATATCTTCTGCTTCTGTTTAGGTCTATACCATTTCTATCCGTTATTGAGCCCATCTTTGCATGAAATGTTCCCTTGGTATCTCTAATTTTCTTGAAGAGATCTCTAGTCTTTCCCATTCTGTTGTTTTCTTCTATTTCTTTGCATTGATCGCTAAGGAAGGCTTTCTTATCTCTTCTTGCTCTTCTTTGGAACTCTGCATTCAGATGCTTATATCTTTCCTTTCCTCCTTTGCTTTTTGCTTCTCTTCTTTTCACAACTGCTTGTAAGGCCTCCCCAGACAACCATTTTGTTTTTTTGCATTTCTTTTCCATGGGGATGGTCTTGATCCCTGTCTCCTGTACAATGTCATGAACCTCTGTCCATAGTTCATCAAGCACTCTATCTATCAGATCTAGTCCCTTAAATCTATTTCTCACTTCTACTTTATAATCATTTAGGTCGTACCTGAATGGTCAAATGGTTTTCCCTACTTTCTTCAATTTGAGTCTGAATTTGGCAATAAGGAGTTCATGATCTGAGCCATAGTCAGCTCCTGGTCTTGTTTTTGCTGACTGTATAGAGCTTCTCCATCTTTGACTGCAAAGAATATAATCAATCTGATTTCGTGTTGACCATCTGTATGGTGATGTCCATGTGTAGAGTCTTCTCTTGTGTTGTTGGAAGAGAGTGTTTGCTATGTCCAGTGTGTTCTCTTGGCAAAACTCTATTAGCCTTTGCCCTGCCTCATTCCATATTTCAAGGCCAAATTTGCCTGTTACTCCAGGTGTTTCTTGACTTCCTACGTTTGCATTCCAGTCCCCTATAATGAGAAGGACATCTTTTTTTGGATGTTAGTTCTAAAAGGTCTTGTAGGTCTTCACATAACTGTTCATCTTCTTCAGCGTTACTGGTTGGGGCATAGACTTGGAATACTGTGATATTGATTGGTTTGCCTTGGAAACAAACAGAGATCATTCTGTCATTTTTGAGATTGCATCCAAGTACTGCATTTCAGATTCTTTTGTTAACCATGATGGCTACTCCATTTCTTCTAAGGGATTCCTGTCCACAGTAGTAGATATCATGGCCATCTGAGTTAAATTCACCTATTCCAGTCCATTTTAGTTCACTGATTTCTAGAATGTTGACGTTCACTCTTGCCATCTCCTGTTTGACCACTTATAATTTGCCTTGATTCATGGACCTAACATTCCAGTTTCCTATGCAATATTGCTCTTTGCAGCATCAGACCTTGCTTCTATCACCAGTCACATTCACAACTGGATATTGTTTTTGCTTTGGCTCCATCCCTTCATTCTTTCTGGAGTTATTTCTCCACTGATCCCCAGTAGCATATTGGGCACCTACTCACCTGGGAAGTTCCTCTTTTGGTATCCTATCATTTTGCCTTTTCATACTGTTCATGGGGTTCTCAAGGCATGAATATTGAAGTGGTTTGCCATCTCCTTCTCCAGTGGACCACATTCTGTCAGACGTCTCCACTATGACCCGCCCATCTTGGGTGGCCCCACTTGGCATGACTTATATTTGGAACTTAATGAATGCTTTTCTAGTGTATGAATCAAGACTAGGTGAATTGACACGTAGGAAACTACACTGTAAAGTTCCAAGGCCACATTGCTTACAATATGCCTTAAGAAGACCTAGGTTGCTTTCCCAATGCTGTCACTTTTCTAGTACAGTGAACTTAACTCAGGACCTCGAGTCTTGTGATGATTCTAGGTACCATTTGTGAGTCATAAATAAAATGATGTGTGGTGAAATTTATATAAATATATTTTGTATTTAGTCTTAATGAATGATAAATTAAAATAATATCTTATTATATATTTTATGCTATATAATATATGGTATATAAAAATATATATATAATTATATATATAAATATATTATGCTTGCACACATGCTTAGTTGCTCAGTGGTGTCCAAGTCTTTGTGATCCCATGGGCTGTAATCCGCCAGGCTCCTCTGGCCATGGGATCCTCCCGGCAAGAATACTGAAGTGGTTTGCCATATATATTAAGATAATAATGTATATATAATGGTGTTATATATATAGTAGTGTTAGTCACTCAATCGTGTCTGACTCTTTGTGACCCCACGGACTGCTCCCCATCAAGCTCCTCTGTCCATGGGCTTTTCCAGGCAAGGATGCTGGAGTGAACTGCCATTCTCTTCTCCAGAAGATCTTCCCAATGGAATCAAACCTACACCTCCTGCACTGCAGGCAGTTTCTTTACTGTCTAAGCTACAAGGAAGCTACAAGGAGAATGTTTATACTATTTTCCAGCGTAAGAGCTAAGGAATTACTTGATAGTTGAGCAACACCAGAAGGAGTAAAGTGACTATATTCCATGTATGTAATATGAACACAAAGTGTTTCTAGCTGGTGGCAGTAGAAGTGGGGAGAAGAGATTTGATTAAAGCATAAATAAGTATGTCTTAAGTAGTTTAAGTTACTCTGATACATGCATTATCTTCTCTTCAGAATTCCTACAGTACTTGTTTTTGTTGCTTAGTAAGTGCTTAGTCAAGTCAGGACATGTGATTGAAGGACAATGATTAACTTGTGAGAGTTCACATTTTTCCCCTGCCAAAGAGAATGTGTAATTGGCAGCCAAATGCATCACTTGTCTCCTCCTCTGTTCCTGAGAACTATTCTTCACATTAAAACTCTACTATGGAAAACAGAGAGGGAAGGCAGGAAGAGGAGCAAGAGTGCAAGGGGAAGGGGAGAGGATTTTTCTGGGAGCTGTTTGCATGTGAGAAGCTCTTGAGAGCGATGACTTAAAAAATGCTGTAGCAAAGATAAAGACGTCTGGAATTTATAACACAAATAAAGAACAGAATTACTTTAAGGGTCCTTTTTGCAGATTGACTACCACCTGGCACTTCTTACAGACTGGCCCCTCTGGTTCACAGTTTTAGTAGGGTTACAGATGAAAAGCATTCCTGTGAAGTTTTTTTCTCCATCCACCCAAATAGTCTCTTTTTCTGTCATCTCCCAATTTGGGCTTCCCTGGTGGCTCAGACAGTAAAGAACCTCCTCCTTCTGCAATGTAGGAGACTGGGTTGGATCCCTGGGTTGGGAAGATCCCCTGGAGAAGGGAATGGGTACCCGCTCCAATGTTCTTGCCAGGAGAATCCCCATGGACAGAAGAGCCTGGTGGATCCTTGGGGTTGGACACAGCTGAGTGACTAACACACCTGATCAACTCTTGCTAGTTTATCCTTCACTATCATTCGTCAGAATAATTTTTGTGGGACACAAATGTGAGTATGTCAGTTCTTTGTTTCAAACCCTCCTTAATGGTATGGACAAACCAGCCCTTGTAAGTCAACTTGGACCTGCAGATGCAAACACAAATCCATGAGCCCTTTGCCCCATGACTGCTCCGGACAGCACTCCACCCTCTCTGCGTAGATGGCCTAACACTGATTCTCCCTCAGGAGATTAAGATGAAGATGCCTCAGCTGGAGATGAGGGCAGGGATGTCCTCCTGGAGGCCCTGGTAATCTCTGCCCAAGTCCACGAGTGATGCCAGCCAAAACGACAAAGACGGCAGCCACACTCCTCGTGAAATCCAGCCTTCAGCTCAAAGCACCAGTGTCATACTGAGGAGTGGGGGTGTGATGAGAGTGTCTGCCCTGTTCCAGAGCCCTGTTTCATCATGGCCATTGAAATTTCCAGCATAGGATACCGCTTGGCTTTTTTATTGTTTTTAAAATTCTCTAGTGCAAATCACCCTCTTCCTGCCTTTGTGGGCTGCTGCCCTGAGGCAAACTACCCCCTCTCCCCATTTCCTTGTTCACCAGGGGACCATGACACCCCTCCTTTTTATTTTGCTAGAGCCTGAAGAGCGAGTGTATCACAGACTTGTGTTGACTGATGCAGAAGTGCTGGTGACTATTGGAGTGAGGAAACCATCATTTGAAGGTCAGACACTTTAGGTCCACGCAGAGTGAGACCAGAGGGGCAGTTCCATGCCTTGGACTTTGGAGATGGAGTGGTGGCTCCAGAAAGGCAAGACATCATGACAGAAAAAGAAGCACTGTGACTGTATAGGTGGAGTTTGGTCATTAACTATGGCTGGCATATCTATGTTCAATTTCTCAGCTTGGGGTTGTTTTATAAGTACTTATAGATATTAAGGAGATCAAACCAATCAATCCTAAAGGAAATCAATCCTAACTATTCATTGGAAGAACTGATGCTGAAGTTGAAGCTCCAATACTTTGGTCACCTGATGTGAAGAGCCGCCTCATTGGTAAAGACCCTGATTCTGTGGAAGATTAAAGATCAAAAAGAGAAGAGGGTGGTAGAGGATGGTTAGATAGTATCACTAACTCAGTGGACATGAATTTGAGCAAGTCCCAGGAGAGAGTGAAGGACAGGGGAGCCTGAGGTGCTGCAGTCCATGGGGTTGCAAAGAGTTGGAGACTGAAAGAATGAACAACAAAAACAAGACATTAAACAGGCTTCCCTGGTGGCTCAGCAGTAAAGAATCCACCTGCGAAGGCAAGAGACACAGGAGAAGCAGGTTTGATCCCTGGGTTGGGAAGATTCCCTGGAGAGGGAAATGGCAACCCAGTCCAGTTCTTGACTGATATATTCCATGGACAAAGGGACCTGACAGTCTATAGTTCATGCAGTCCTCACAAAAGAGCCAGACATGACTTAGCAGCAAACAGCAACAGCAGACATTGAATGCTATTCCTTTCAAGAGGGCTCTGTTGAATTGTTTAGGTCCTGAATTTGTTATACATTAAAAGTGCTTTATCAAGTTTGTGTGTACGTGTGTGTGTCACTGTTTCACTTACTGTAAACCCTGATGAATTTTTATTTAAATTAAAAACTCTCAGCTTGCTTAAAAGGGGGCAGATATTTGCTACTGATATATTTGTTTCCAGCAAAGCCTTAAAGAACAAACATTGATTTATATGCTACAGAGAAAGGAACTGGTCAAATACTAAAACTAATGTTATCAGCAGCTGGGCAGAATTGAGAATGGGAGGGCCTGGCTTGGAGAGGAGGCCAGGGCTTTTGATAGAGATCCTTCCTGGGCCTCATAACACACATAGGTTCTCATCACCTGAAAGATAAGTCTGTGCTCCTAAACGTAGCTGGTACAGACTTGGAGCCCAGCCTACCTCGTCCACTCCATCTTCCTATGGTGTCCCTTGCATGTATCCTATCTCCATGCCCCAGGCAACAAAAACAGCCAGCCCCTGACTATGACATACTCTTTCATGCCTCTGTGCCTTTATAGGTATTGTTTACCTTCCCTAAGAAGCCAAATTTTCTTCCTTCTCCATCTTCCCATACTCATCTTCCAGAATTAGCAAGTTACCGCTCCCATGGACAGCTCTCTGACTCCATTCCCAGTCATATCCCAAGAAGAAGTAATTGTCCCCTCATCCATGATGTTGTACTGGAAGTAGAAATGCTGAGTTTAGCTCATGTCTTCTCCACTTAATGCTGTGTGACCTTGGACAAGTTGCTTAATCTCTCTGTGCTTCAAATCCCTCAACTGTATCATGGGCATAATAACAATAATAATACCATTCTTTATAAAATTAAAATAAGGATAAGGCTTTTAGAAAGTTTCCTAAATCACATAATAACTTAATGTGTTAATTGTTTTTATTATTATTTATTACTCCCACTACCGTTATCATCATATATATACCTCCTTTGTGCTTTTATTCACACTAGTTTTATTCACATGATGATTATTATTAATGTCAGTTTATCTGAATCTCATTTATTATGTTTTTGGGCTCCAAAATCACTGCAGATGGCGACTGCAGCCAAGAAATTAAAAGACGCTTGCTCCTTGGAAGAAAAGCTATGACAACATATTAAAAGCAGAGATATTACTTTGCCAACAAAGGTCTGTCTAGTCAAAGCTATGGTTTTTCCAGTAGCCATGTATGGATGTGAGAGTTGGAGAAGAATTGATGCTTTTGAACTGTGGTGTTGGAGAAGACTCTTGAGAGTCCCTTGAACTGCAAGGATATACAACCAGTCCATCCTAAAGGAAACCAGTCCTGTTTATTCATTGGAAGGACTGATGCTGAAGCGGAAACTCCAGTACTTTGGCCACCTGAAAGAACTGATTCATTTGAAAAGACCCTGATGCTGGGAAAGATTGAAGGCGGGAGGAGAAGGAGATGACAGAGGATGAGATGGTTGGATGGCATCCCCCACTTGATAGACATGAGTTTGAGTAAGCTCCAGGAGTTGGCCATGGAAGGGAATCCTGCGGGCTGTGGTCCATGGAGTCTCAAAGAGCCGGACATGACTGAGAGACTGAACTGGAACAGGATCTTTACTCCTCAGTGTTCAACACAGTTCTTGGCATTAGCAGGTATCAAGGAAATAGTTTTGAATTTTAATTCAAAAGGCATCTATGTCTTTTTCTTATCATAAGCTTCATAAAGCGTCTTTTCTGCTTTGTAGCAATCTTCATGGATGCTAGTTCAGTACCCTGCACATAATCAGCCGCAAAATCTACTGATGAAACATGTCTGCAAATGGCTATTTAGATATTGGCTTCTGGCCAACAGGCAGACTTGTGGTGTCACAGGACACTTACTCACAGCTTCTCATGTGAGATCAGCTGGTGAACTGAAAGCAGATTGTTTGGTTCACTTGCTTTTTTGTTTCATAAACTTCTGCTGAGTTTAAAAGGCAGTCAAGATGTAGTTAAAGATGAGGATCTGCCTTGTGAAGATGAATCCAGTGTATTAAAGTGGTAAGAGATGGATTAGGTATTTGTAGATGGATTAACTGAACTCAGGTGTCCTTTGCAAATATGAGAGAAAACTTGTTTACCCCATAGTTTAAAAATCTGTATTTCTACAAAATTGAGGTCTTACAACCAAAATTTCTCTGCTTCTTCAAACTATCTCATGGAGTTTTTTTTTTTGATTGGATGTTCATTATGTTATATCATCAGGTTGCAAGTAGATTAAAGTCATAATTTTTTTCCATTAGGGACCAGACTAAATGGAACTCTTTGATCCAGCTTCTGAGGACAGGACACAAGTATTCCAATGAGAGTGTTTCAAATGGGTTGTCTCTTACCCCAGGAGTGTGATGTATTTTTGACCCATCTCACATCATCTTCTATTAATAACATTCTGAACTTTGGATTGATTATTTAATTTTTTTTTGTTGTTTAATTGTTAAGTTGTGTCTGAATCTTTTGTGACTCCATGGACTGTAGCCTGCCAGGTTTCTTTGTCCATGGGATTATCTCAGGCAAGAATACTGGAGTGGGTTGCCATTTCCTTCTCCAGAGAATCTTCTGGACTGAGGGACTGAACCTGCATCTCCTGCATTGGCAGGTGGGTTCTTTATCACTGAGCCACCAGGGAAGCCCCTAGCTCTTAACAGTAAATACTATTCCTTTAAAGGGACATTTGTGAGTCTATTTAGCCCTGAATTTATATTTTGTTTAAAGAGTGCCATTTAAGGTTAAGACCAAGAGATTTTTTTGGGGGATGGTTTAAGTTAAAAATGAAAAAGTTACTTGAGTCCAAACGTAACCTTTAAAGATTCTCCCAGGGAACTGGAAAACACAGGGAAAAAAAACATGATGACATTACAAATGGAATGTAAGACTCTTTACTTTTCTCTGTAAGCTCCTAGAAATGAAAAATGTAAATAGAAAGATATCTGAGGAAAAGATTTTGGAAGTTCTTCATCAAGCAGTCAAGTTGTTGCCTGAAATGGCAAGGGAGATAGAGCAGATGCCTCTCGAAGAAACCTCAACCAGACCTGTCTGCCCAATAACCCTGAACATAGCTTCCTGAAGCCCACCTCCAAGACAGCTCATTTGCCATCTCATTTGCCATCTCTGCTTTTATACCCACCACTGCCTCTAGCAGCTTCCATTCTCCCAAGCTGGAGGCAGCACCCTTTACTCATTCAATCAAATTCCATCTTCCATTCTATTGAAGACTTGTCTCGTAATACAAGTAAGGCACACAGCTCCCAGTCTTTATCTCAGAATCTGCTTTAAAAACTCTTCCCTAAAATCCATCTGGGAATTTAGGGTTTTGAGTATGAGCCATACATTCTCCTTGCTTGACCCTACAGTAAACTCCTCTCTGTTCCAAATCAAAAGACTTGCCTAAGAATGAGAAGACAGTCAGTCATTTACTTATGTCAGGCTGGTTCTTCTTGCTTGGTTCTTACCTTGTAGCAAAGAACTGAAACTACAGACCAGTACAACTTAAGCAGGCAAGATTTATTGGGCAAGCAGCAAGCAGTATGTTCTCCAGGGGTGAGGGCAGACCAACAGGCACAGGAGTTGCCCTGTTCCATTTTGGCTTCCCTCTTTATATTCTTTGTTCCCTCCCCTGAGTGGTCCCTGGGGCCTATGCAAATAAGGCATTATTTCTGAGGCCAATCAAGGAAGGGGATGCAAATACAGTATATACTCAGGACCTATCAGGGAAAGGAGCATGGTGGGCACATTGTCCCACTGGAAGTCTTCATTCAGGTCAGTGCTTTTTATTTTAATTTTTTTTTTTTTTTTTGAAGTTCATGGTGTCTGTGGTGGCTTAGCTGTCACTTCCTCTACCCACCATTTCATACCCGTTTCTCCCCACTCTAACTGCCTAACACTTGCTAAGAAACTTTTTTTTGAGAACCTATAATGTTATGCCTAGCACTGTAATAAATGCTGGAAGTTCAGGGATCGTGTGGTTTGGGCACATTGGGGTGGTCATAGAGCAGTTGTCTTTTCCTCCTGGGTCCACAGGTATTATTTAGTTCACTTGCTGTCAAGAGAGACCATGTGACTAGATTGTGGCTAATGGATTGCAAGAGAAGTAATGGGAGCCACTTCCAGGCCTGGCTCCTAAAATATCTTTCATGATATTATTCTCTCTCCCCCTTTTACCATCTTTAGCTGAATGAAGAAGATCCAGGAAAGGACCCCAAGGAATCACCTTCTCATTATATCACAAAGCCTAGATGCCTGAATCACTGGGTAGAGGAGGGCCACCCGGTGTATCTGTCTGCTTAGAAATATCATGCATTGAATTTGAGTGATTAAGAAATGAATGTTTCTGGCTTACTTCACTCTGTATAATCGGCTCCAATTTCATCCATCTCATTAGAACTGAGTCAAATTTTTTTCTTTTTAAGGGCTGAGTAGTACTCCATTGTGTATATGTACCACAGCTTTCTTATCCATTCATCTGCTGATGGACATCTAGGTTGTTTCCATGTCCTGGCTATTATAAGCAGTGCTGCAATGAACATTGGGGTACATGTGTCTCTTTCAATTCTGGTTTCCTCGGTGTGTATGCCCAGCAGTGGGATTGCTGGATCATAAGGCAGTTCTATTTGCAATTTTTTAAGGAATCTCCACACTGTTTTCCATAGTGGCTGTACTAGTTTGCATTCCCACCAGCAGTGTAAGAGGGTTCCCTTTTCTCCACATCCTCTCCAGCATTTATTGCTTGTAGACTTTTGGATCGCAGCCATTCTGACTGGTGTGAAATGATACCTCATTGTGGTCTTGATTTGCATTTCTCTGATAATAAGTGATGTTGAGCATCTTTTCACGTGTTTGTTAGCCATCCGTATGTCTTCTTTGGAGAAATGCCTATTTAGTTCTTTGGCCCAGTTTTTGATTGGTTCGTTTATTTTTCTGGAGTTGAGCTGCATAAGTTGCTTGTATATCTTTGAGATGAGTTGTTTGTCAGTTGTTTCATTTGCTATTGTTTTCTCCCATTCAGAAGGCTGTCTTTTCCAATACAGTATACTGACACATATATATGGAATTTAGAAGGGTAATAATGAAGACCCTCTATGTGAGACAACAAAAGAGACTCAGAGGTATAGAACGGACTTTTGGACTCTGAGGGAGAGGGAGAGGGTGGGATGATTTGGGAGAACGGCATTGAAACATGTATACTATCTTGTAAGAATGAAGCGCCAGTCTATGTTCAATACAGGATGCAGGACGCATGGGGCGGGTGCACGGGATGATTCAGGGAGAGGATGTGGGGTGGGAGGTGGGAGGGGGCTTTGGCATTGAGAGATCGTGGACACCTGTGGCTGATTCATGTCAATGTATGGCAAAACAAATACAGTATTGTAATTAAAAAAATAAATAAATTTAATAAAAAAAGAAATGAATGTTAATTTTATTAAGCTACTAAAACTTCAGGATTTAGCTAATATAGTATCAATAGTATAGTATAATAATTATATACTAGTATGATAGCTTATGGTGAATGGTGCCACTGGATTTATGGTCTCCAAAGGAGAAGATTTCACTCCAGGACCTATGATGGGTCTCAATCCCTCAGAGCTTTGTGCAGCAAAATTTTATTTAAAATGACAGGACAGAGAAAGCTTCTCATATAGACATCAGAAGTGGGTAGAAAGAGTACCCACCCTCACTAGTTTAAGCAAGGCCTTATATACTTCTCAATAAGCTGCTGAGAATAAATAAAAATAATACCTCAAGGCTGTAAGAGTTCCATCAGAACTTTCCCACGTATACTTACTGAGATGACTTTGACACAAGATTAGCCAGGGAGAACATGTTCCAGATAATGTCACTGGGCGAGATACACTCTTCCTGTGTAATCAGGGGGATAAGTCTTGAGGAACAGGTTCCCAGGCAAAGCTTGTTACAACTATAATCATCAACATAGAGCCTAAGAAAGGCATTTTCATAAGTAAGACATTGTGCTGTGTGATTGTTAGCTCCTAAAGAAGGGCCAGTTCTCAGGCAAGATACATTGTTGCACAAGGCTTAAGGGAAGCATGAGGGAGAATGTTCTCCTCCTTAAATGGGCCTGGACTGCCTAAGCTTTAACTCTCTCAAGTATAATGCAATTACATAATGCAGTGACAAATCATTTCATGGCAAATAGATGGGGAAACAATGGAAACAGTGAGAGGCTTTATAATTTTTTCTGGGCTCCAAAATCACTGCAGATGGTGACTGCAGCTATGTAATTAAAAGACGCTTGCTCCTTGGAAGAAAAGTTAGGACCAACCTAGACACTATATTAAAAAGCACAGACATTACTTTGCTAACAAGTGTCCGTCTAGTCAAAGCTATGGTTTTTCCAGTAGTCATGTATGGATGTAAGAGTTGGACTATAAAGAAAGCTGAGCACTGAAGAATTGATGCTTTTCAACTGTGGTGTTAGAGAAGACTCTTGAGAGTCTCTTGGACTGCAAGGAGATCCAACCAGTCCATCCTGAAGGAAATCAGTCCTGAATATTCACTGGAAGGACGGATGCTGAAGCTGAAACTCCAATACTCTGGCCACCGGATGCAAAGAACTGACTCTTTTGAAAAGACCCTTATGCTGGGAAAGATTGAAGGCAGAAGGAGAAGGGGATGACAGAGGAAGAAGTGGTTGGATGGCATCACCGATTTGATGGACATACGTTTGAGCAAACTCCAGGAGTTGGTGATGGACAGGGAAGCCTGTGTGCTGTGGTCCATGGGGTCACAAAGAGTCAAGACACGACTGAGTGACTGAACTGAACTGATAATACAGTGGCAATTCTAATATAGTCTCTGACTAATAGAGATGAGTAAGATAAAGAACTTGTCTCCAATGAGTTAACATTTTCATTGGGAGAAGTGTGTAAATTATAAAACAAGTAATCAGTCTAACAAATGAAAGGTATAACATACAGTGGAAGTAGCATGTGGAGTAGGATGGGGATGATGATTGTGATAGAAAGACTTTCTGAATGAAAACCACTGTGTATATTTTTTTCCCACAGTTGTGGGCATGGTTGGGGAGGGTGGGTGTAGGTTGAGGGAAGCAGAGAATGAGAGGCAGATCAATGTTGCAAGAGTAGAAAGGATGAGGTAAGCATGGTGACATATGGGGCAGGAAAAGGAAGCAGATATTGAAACAGAGCATCTCCATATGCCCCTGGTCCCCTGGACTTTCTGAGATCAGTACCATTCAAAGTGCTGATCTGTAATGATGTAAGAAATCTAAGGCAGAATGTGTATCAACATTCTGCTTCTTTCACAGGGAATGTGTTACTATTTGGGAAAAAAAAGTTAGCTGAACCAAATAGCAAGCTTAGCGATGTGGCTGGTTCGTGTTCCAGCACAAACTCCTTGTTCTGTCATGTCCAGGAAACTGTTTCCTTTTCTGAGGACCACTCTTGGAGTGGGCCTGTTTGGGACATATTATTCTGTCTTCTCTGGAAAATGGATGTGAAGGATGTCAAGGGAGATGACTTAAAAATTGTTAGTAACGTCTGACTCTTTGGGATCCCGTCCACTGTAGCCTGCAAGCTTCCTCTGTCCATGAAATTCTCTAGGCAAGAATACTGGAGCGGGTTGCCATTCCCTTCTTCAGGGGTTTTCCTGACCCAGGGTTTGAACCCTTGTCTCCTACGTTGCAGGCAGATTGTTTACCATCTGAGACACCAGGGAAGTATGGGGAAACAATTCTGGAGGGAAATGATGAAGATCCTAAATTAGAGCAGTGGTGGTATTGATGAACCAAAGAGAATGGGTTTCAGACATATTTAGTGTAAGATCAGGGTGTAGTGAGGACAGTGAGAGAAATTTAAAAAAATGGGTCCTAATTTTTTTGATCAAGTGTCTAGGCATAACCATCAACTGAAGAAAAGATAATCATGGACTCTGTGGGTAGTTTAATGAATTAACTTCCACTGCTGTGGACAGCAAAGTGGACAGGGAACACCATGCAGATATGTTGAAAAACCAGCTGGAGATGACTGCCTGGATCTTGGGGGAAGAGTTCTGGGGCGGAAGTTCTGGGATGTCATTATCATAGGAGGTACAGAAAATGGGACGGTAACTCTGCAAAGTGAGAAAGGCAGTGGTTCAGGATGAAACCATGAAGGACATTAAAGGAGACAAAGAAGATCTCCTGAGACAGACCTGACCTTCAGGAGAGTGAGAGATGCTGAGCCCAGAGTGCTTTTAGATGTTCTGAGCCAACTGAAGCAGCAGGGAGGACCAGTTAAATCTCAGTGAAAATGCTTCCGCTGGACCCGCTAATCAGGATGTCTTTGATGAAATCCAGACCAGAGCACTGGTGGGGGGCAGAGAAGACACTGTAGCAGAGCTGTAAGGAATTCTGAAACCATCAAGAGATGTACACAAGCTTCTTTTTCTCTAGAGTCCCGTTTCCTTCTCTGTTAGATGAGAAGTCTGATTAAGTGAGATAATTTCAGTTCTAACATTCTCTAATAATAGATCCCATTTTGAACAAGCAAAGAGATGGTAGTCACATGATGTTGATAAAAATGGTGCAAGATACTGGTTTGCCACCTTGCCTGAGGCTCAGAGAGCTTAAAGATCATGCTGCGGTTCACACACACAATGAATTTCTGAACTGAGAATTAAATATTAGGTTTGTCTGACAACAAAACCTGTGTTCTTTTCACTGTCCTGCACTGTACAATGATTTTAAGAAGAGATAAGATACTAGGCAGAATGTGAATTGAATTTGGGTAGTAGATGATTTATAAGAGCCATCCTTGCTGTATTTTCATAGGCGATACTCTTTAATAAAAGGCAGAATGCTCCTTTTGAGGAACATAAACAAAACTCACTGCGAAGGCTTTGAGCTAAGCTTATGTTAGCTATATAAAAAGACCAGGTTGATCAGCAAGTGACAGGGAAATGGGGAACTTTTATATACAGAGAAAAAAAAATCAATACTAGCATAATAGTTTATAGAGGCAATGCATTTTGCAGTTAAAAATCTCTGAAGACAAGCTCAGCAGCCGATCGGTATAGAAACTCTTGAGGACATAATTCTCATTCAGCTCAGGTAAGCATTATCTGAAGCCAATTATCTGATATAATAAGAGAATAGCTCATGCCTTCTCAAGGTGTCTTTCTTTGAGTATGTTTTAGGAATGATTGTTTTTAAAGTTAGCTAGTGTACCAAGGGGAATCTCTCCATCTATCCAAGGAGGAAAAGGAGGAGAATATTTTGAATACAGCACATTTAAAGATCCGGTGGTGTTCTTGGGCTTTATAAAACTCGGCAAAGAAATATGGCCAACGTTTTCAGAAGCTTTCTGATTTAACTGTTCAGAATTTTCTATATTTCCTTTCTTATGCAAAACTCTGTCCAGGAAGCTTGTAATTTCTTCTTATGCCCTCAAATAGCCCTTCAGAGATAGTCTACATTATATTTTGCATGCATGCATGCTAAGTCTCCACAGTTGTGTCTGACTTTTTTGACCTTAGGGACTGTAGCCTGCCAGACTCCACTGTCCATGGGGTTCTCCATGCAAGAATACTGGAGTGGGTTGCCCTGCCCTCCTCCAGGGGATCTTTCCTACCCAGGGATTAAACCTGTGTCTCTGACCTCTCCTTCACTGGAAGCCCATAAAATATTATCAGGTCAGAACATCCCATTTTAAAATGAAAGAAAAGCACACAGCCTGGGAGGGATCTTGCCCACAGGCAGTTAGGAGTAACGCTCTGACTACAGCTCAGGGATCCTGCCTTTGGCGCCGTGCAGTTTCTACTGCCCTGGGTCTGGGATGTAAGCTCAGTGCAAAATGGGGCTCTGTCTTAGCCACTGTTACACCCGCTGTAGGACCTTGAACAGTGCCTAGTGCCCAGAGAGTGTAGGCTGTGTAATGATGGTAAAGGTCAAAGTGCTTATGTTTTAACTTCCTAGCAACACAGAAAAGCTTCTTCTGAAACTTGGTGTGATAGGGGTTTCCCCATCTGTTCTAATTCTGCCAGGCTATCTGTCCTAGAGACTAGTCAGCCCCACCTCTAGCTCCTCCTTGTCTGAGGATCTGGGAGGAACCAAGCCCTAAGATGGTGCTAAGGCGAAGGACCAGAGGCTTGAGATCAGCTCTGACCTGGTGTGGATTGTTTCTGGGTTTGTGTTCTACCTTGATTCAGCAATTGAAGTTACTTTGTAATAACCTGAGGTCTCAGTCTATGCCTTGATTTCTTGCTCATTATTTCTTAGACTAATCTAGGCTCTGGGGCAGTCACAAACAGGGGCCCAAATCTCAGTGGTTTCGTACATAAAGATTCATTTCTCACTCATGAATCTGACAGCTCTCTAGGACAATTCTTTAAAAAAGATATATTTTTTTGATGTGGACCATTTTTAAAGCTTTCATTGAATTTATTACAATATTGTTTTTGTTTTATGTTTTGATTTTTTGACCGTGAGGCACATGGGATCTTAACTTCCTGACTAGGGATCGAACACACATTCCCTGCACTAGAAGACTCCCAGGGAGATCCTGACAATTCCTTTTTAAACAGTGACTTAAAGACCTCAGTTTCTTGTGTCTTGCAACTGTGCCCCTGAAAACATGGCTTCCAGGTCAGCTGGCATAGGAAGAGTGAGCTAAAGGGCTGTTCATTCTCTCTTAAATGCTTTAGCTTGGAAATGACACACATCACTTCTGCTCAGTGCCAGTTGTCCAGAACTAGTTACATGTCCTTCTCCACCTTCAAGGGCATTGGAAATTTCAACAAGTATACAGGCTTTGGGAAGTAACAGAGATCTCTGTCAGAATGGAATTATGCAAATGAGAGATCACTGAGGTTTTCATCTTTATTTTTTCTTCCTAAAAAAAAAATGAAAAAAATTACAGTAAACTGACTTTCACAGTGGAATGTTCTTTGTGGCTTAGTTAGACATAAACAGTACCATTGATGTGTCTAGGGAATATATGCAGTGGGGATTTAGGCTCTTGAGAACTTTGGCAGATCCAGTGACCGCTCTGAGGTTAGGTCCCATGAGTTGTCACGCTGAGTAATAAAAGGTGGGATGGAAGTGGCTGGCCTGACCCCCAGTTGGCTGATTATTTGGTTCAGACAGAGCTAAAGAAAAACAGTTGCCCAGTGGCCTTTCAACTCTGCTCCTTTCCTGTTATTTCTTCAACCATTTATAGTCTAGTGTCTGGATAGAGCTGGGCCAAAGTTTGGCAGGATTCTAGGGAGATAAACTATTTGTAGGCCAGCAAGGGCCTCACAGCTTTACTAGGAAAGGGAAAATTGGAAGCTTGGATCATGTTCAGTTGTTAAGTCATGTCCGACTCTCCAACACGACTCAACTCCACATCTCATTAATTATCAAATACTCATGATTGTGCCTTCTGATGATTCTGCTTCATACTCAATACATGATTACCTTTGCCTTAGGTTAAGCCTCCACTATGTCCATTCTAGAATAGCATTCTAACTGGTCTTGCTAATAAGACAGAATAATACAGTAAAGCTCAAATATAACCATATGGCATGTGTAAAATTTTCAGTGGCTTCTGATTATCTATGGCATACATTTCCATCCTGCCTGTTTTAGTGCATGATGCTTGTCATGATGTAGCTGCTGTTTTCCTCTACTGTCATCTCTCTATACTCCCAACATGTGGGGAGTAACTAGTAGGCACCAGATTGTTTTAAATCCACGTGTGCCTCTGCTTATTCCTGTATGTTGCTACCCACAACGCTAGTTACCTACTTTTCATCTGGCAAACTCTTGAGTCTTTCAGGATTTAGCCCAGACTTCATCTCACCTAGGGAAAATTTCTAGATCCCCTCAGTTGACTTTGACACTCTATATCTGGTTCTGGCAGCATTTATTATATTGAATTGTAATGTTTAATCCACTCAAAATCTCTATATACATTCTGACCCCATTAAAGTCAGAAGCTATAACTTATGTAACTTTGTCTCCATTATATTTTTATACTCTTCATTATGTTGTATTGATCTTTATTCTATATTTATGCCAATATCCCACTATCTTACTAACTGCAGCTTTACAATAAGTCTTGAAATAAGGTAGTGTAAGAACCACAACTTTATTCTTCTCAGCGTTTACTTGGCCATGCATACCCTTTATATTACTCTATATTAAAACCAAATTATCAGTTTCTGCAAACGAAACCTCCTTGATATTTTGATTTGAATTGTATTTAATCCATGGTTTAATCTGGGGAGAATTGACATCATTACAATATTGAGTTTTCTGATCCAGAAATGTGTTATATCTCTCCATTCATTTAGGCCATTTTTCATTCTTTCAGTATTATTTTGCAGTTAACACTATACAGGTCTTACTCATCTTTTATCACTTAAATAAAAAACCTAACAAGCAAAAAACTCAAATTTAGGAAACATAAATTGTGAGGGGATTCTTTGTTTTCCAGATGGATTTAATGAAAGGCTTCTTGAGTACCCCCAAAATCTATATTGGAAAAAATACATCACAAAGTAGGTACTCAAAAACACTACTGATAACTGAATATCTGCTGTAATTAGAGAATTTGCATTCATAAGCAAACCCAAAGACTGCAGGGAATAAAAGATGCCTGTGTTTCATTCATTTTACTCACTGATGGCGTTTCCTTGGGTTTACTCCTGTGTTCTGTTCAGCTTACCCATTGATGGTGTTTGCTTGGGTTTGCTGCTGCTGCTGCTAAGTCGCTTCAGTCCTGTCCGACTCTGTGCGACCCCATAGATGGCAGCCCACCAGGATCCCCTGTCCTTGGGATTCTCCAGGCAAGAACACTGGAGTGGGTTGCCATTTCCTTGTCCAATGCATGAAAGTGGAAAGTGAAAATTGAAAGTGAAGTCGTTCAGTAATGTCCGACTCCTAGCGACCCCATGGACTGCAGCCCACCAGGCTCCTCCGTCCATGGGATTTGCTTGGATTTACTTGTAGGTAAAAGAAACCCCAAACCATAAAGCTTGTATTCTTTAAATCCAGGAGTCTGTGTCAGGCAGACTCAACATCTGGGAGAGCAAGTATGGATTTGGTCGCACTGACTAGAGCCTGGGCTTTCTGATGTCCCTGAGTTCCCAACAGCCTGCGAGTTCTCAGAGAAGATTCACTCCTCCAACATAGAGCCAAACTGTGTGCTCATGGGATGAGGACTGGACCTATGAACCAGGTGTAGTTTGTGGGCAGCTATGGAAAGCACAGAGGAGGGGCTGGCAACCCATTCTAGTAGTATTCTGGCCTGAAGAATCCCACGGAAAAAGGAGGCTGGTGGGTTATGGTCCATAGGGTCACAATGAATCTGATACAACTGAAGCAATTCAGCACAGAAAGCTGAAAGTCTTAAGGCTCGACTAAAGATGCAGACATGGGAGCATCCTTCTCAGGGCAATGACGGTACCTACCAGACTGTGGGAATTTCAGTCATGTTCCTATTTATCTTGCATCTGCTCAGAACTGAGTCTTCCTAAAGTTCAGCTGATTTGCAAGGAGATCAAGCCAGTCAATCCTAAAGGAAATCAACCCTGAAAATTCATTGACAGGACTGTTACTAAAACTGAAGCTCCAATACTTTAGCCACCTGATATGAAGAGTTGATTCATTGGAAAAGACCTTGATACTGGAAAAGATTGAGGATGGGAGGAGAAGAGGACAACAGAGGATGAGATGGTTGGATGGCATCACTGACTCAATGGACATGAGTTTGAGAAAACTCTAGGAGATAGTGAAGGATAGGGAAGCCTGGTGTTCTGCAGTCCACGGGGTTCACAAAGACTTGGACAAAACGGCTGAACAACAATAACAAAGTTCATTTATACCCAATGCCCATCTCAGCTCCAAAGACTCTGATGGCTCCTGCATAGCCACTGAACAGTTCAAACTTCTTTTTATGACATTTAAATCCATTTATAATCAACATCCAAATATCTAGCAGGTATTATATCCTACGTATTTTGGCATTTTTTTTCTTGATCTCTAGGCATAATGGAGAGTGTGTGGTTCTGTACAAATGGCAGACTTATTTTTCATTTTTACTATTGCAGTTTCACTGCATGATTGGACTTCAGTCTCCTACTTTATATATTATTTTACTTTGAGTGATTTCTGTAATTTCATCTTCCAATCTTTTTCTTGAAATTTTCATTTCCACTGTTCACCCCGTCCATTCAGCCCAGGTTGCTGGAATAATGTTCCCAAAATTATAGCTTTGCTCATGAGCCTGAGGAAAAAGTTCAGGGCCTTTCCATAGTCAAAAAATAAGACAGAGTTTAATACTTTCATATCAAGACTCTTTAAAATCTGAACAACACTCCCCTTAACCACCTCCCCAATCCCCAAGCAAACAAACACAGAAAGATTCTTTAAAATCCATTACGTCCTGCTTTAACCCACCTTGGTTACTGGGCTTCTTACTCTGAGTGTGTAAGTTTGGGATTGATACCCTTCGATATTTCTTTTGTACTTATCCATTGGTTGTTCTCATCTATGCATCAGATATTGTTGCTGATTATGTGTGTGTGTGTGTGTGTGTGTGTGTGTGTGTGTGTAACTATATCTATATTCCTATTAGACTGGGGGTTCTCTATGGCTCATCCTACGGCCTCTTTAGGATCAAATACCACTTCTTCCAACAGTAGATGCCCAATTAATATTTGCTGATGAAGAAGGAAGAAATGGAGGAGAGCAGAAAGTGCCCTTGATGAGTGTTGTATCAGAGAAATTCATAGACATATCCAGAAGTTCACAGCCTGAACCTGGTTGGCGGTGATAGGAATAAAAGGATGCTCTTTTGCTTCCATTTAACAGATATATGTGGATCTTCTCAAAGTTAGATACTAAAATATACCATTAAATGCTAATCCCAGAGGAAGAAATGCAAATTCATGCTCCACTAATGTCTGCAAGTGAGATGTGAAGCTTGGGTATCTTTCCATGATTTATTGAGCTGTGATAGAGGACATCAGATTCTTACACCTACTGCCCAGGCTTGTGGTCACAACAATGAGACAGCTGGACTTCATTGACAGTTAAAATGAAGACGAATGTGTGTCCCATTAGCAGAGGAAAGATTGAAGGTCAGGAATAGAATAAAAGGGAAGAACACCACTTGATGCCCAAGAAATTTTCAACTGATGAGCATCCCTGAGTGAAACTGTGTTCAAAGGACTTTTACATATCTGCTTTATGCCATATGCCATGCAGAAGCCCTGGGGCACACAGAAGAAACAGACACAGCGAGCTATAGGACACATGGACAGCCATTTAAAAGGGGCCTTCACATTTAAGTATAACTTTATACTTTTCCTTTAAATAAATATGTTTCTATTGCTGTAAAGTTATAAAATGTTAATTAAAAGAAAGATATCTGTATTCCTATACACAAAGATAATTGCTCATAATGTGCTAAATTTCTCACCTCTTTTTCTAAGCCTGAGTACTTTTCAGTAGTTGAGAACATATCACATGTTCTTTTCTTCCATTTACTTTGTAACACAAACATTTCCTCATGTTAATACACAGTTGTTTTACAGTTAGTCTACTCCTGTGGTGAATACTGATTGATTTTTCAAAAGTTAAGCCATGTTGAATACTTTGATTATGAAATATTTTTCTTTCTATGTATTTTTAGATTGGATTTTCTGGAAGTTTCTTGAGGATATTTATGTCATGTCCATGAGAGATATTTTTTCTGTAATTGTATTCTTTTGTAATATCTTTTTCTGGTTTTGGCATCAAGTTAACGTGTGGTGAGTAAAATGTGCTGGGTATTGTCCCTTTAACAGTTCTAGAAGAGAACTTCTAGAACTGGTAGAATTGGTGTTGTGTAGATACAGTTGTGTATAGAATTGGAATTATTTCTTCCTTAAATATTTAATAGAATTCATAAGTGAAACCACCTCAGCCAGGAGGTTCGTTTTCCTTTTCTTTTTAAAAAAGAATCATGAACTCAGTTTCTTTAAGAAGCATAGTACTGATGAGATCCTCTTGCTCTTTTTCCTTTTGTGGGAGCTTTGGCAATTTTCATCATTCAAAGAATTTGTTCACATCAAAACTGTTGTGATTATGGGCAAAGAGAATTTGTCCATATTATTCTCTTACTATGTTGTAATTGCTAATGTTTGTAACACCTGTAATAATGTTTCCTCTTTCATTTCTAAATGGAATTTTTGTCTTCTTTCTCCCCCACAGCCTTTTTATTGATTTCATCAAACTGCTAACTATTGGTTTCATTGTTTTTGTCTACTTATATATGTTCTCAACATCACTAATTTCTGCTCTTACTTCCTTCTTCTGTTTGCTTGGATATTTTTGCTTTCTTTTCTAGTTTCCTTAGGTAAAATCTTAGATCTCTGATTTGAGGCCTTTTTCCTTTACTAGCACATGCATTTAATGCCATACATTTCCTGAAAGCACTGCTTTTAGTATGTTTCCCAAATTTTGATCTGTTGTGTCTTCATTCTTACTCTCAAAATAGTCATCTGGGTGCCTGTAGCCAAACATTAGAATTGTCTGTGGAGCTCTGAAAATGTTGATGTATATACCCCATGTATACCTTAAGATCGTATGAGTCAGGAAATTTGGGGATGGGTCCTGGGCATTGCTTTAATACCTCCCTAGGGTGATTTGAATGTTTACCTAAGGTTGAGAATCCTTTTTCTAACTTATTGAAAGGGATTCCCAAACTCTTGTTGTAAACATTCATCTGGATGCTTGTTCAAAAATGCAAATTCTTGCACCCACTCCTAGAGACCTTGATTCAACCATTAAACACAATAGTCTGTGGATATGGGGATTTTTTTTAATAGCCCATGTGGATTCTGATGTATGTGGGGCTTAGACTGCACTTTGAAAAAGTCTGCATTAGAGAATCCATAAAAGAAGAAATAAGTCCCTGCTGTGGTAGCAGCTATAGGTATGTGTGTGTGTGTGTGTGTGTGTGTGTGTGTGTGTGTGTACTCAGTCATGTCCATTGCCATTTCCTACTCTAAGGATCTTCCTGACCCAGGGATCGAATCTGCGACTTCCATGTCTCCTGCATTACAGGTGGGTTCTTTACCACTGAACCACCAGAGATACCCCTGCTGTATGTATTTCAAGAGGTAAAAAATAACCTGATTGCTGTTGGTATCTTGGGGAGGGTGCCTTCCTCCTACCCCTTGCTGTCAGGTAACAAGTCTATGATTGCAACAAAGTCTCCTTTGCTGGGAATACTTGGCTTCATTACTGAAATTGTTGACCTTATCATCACTTTCTGATAGCAAGTAGAATTATCTTCATAAACTGCAGGTCTCTGTTCATACAGTTTGCTGTGTCTAAATGCCTCCCTTTTCAGCTAGCTGGCTCCTGCTTATCCCTAGCACTCCATCTACAAAGACTTCTCTGACCTCCCATACTAGAAGTCTCTGGACCCCACACTTCTCCAGTATAGATCAGGTGCCTCTCCTTGGGTCCTCATTGCCTCTCTGCATATTAATCTCAAAGATTAAATGTCTATTTCTATTCTGTTTCCTCCACCAAACCCTTGAGGAAAAGTTTAGCATCCAGGGTTTAGCCTGGAGGCTGGCCCTAACAGATCGTCAGGAATGTGTGTTGAGCTGATCTTACTGAACGTGCTTCAACTAGTGGGCATCCCAGCATTTTGCTTTCCTATTGGTTTCAGCTTGGGATGTGATAAGGACACTGACTTCCTATGTCTTCTAGATGGATAGTCCCTCCATCTGGAACTGAATCAGTGTGTGTGTGGGGTTGGGTGGAAGAGGTGGAGGAAGACTCAGCTGTTTCTGTAAACCTGTAGCCCAGGGTTTGGCAAATCATAACTGCTCAGAAATATTGTTTGACTGAATGAAATAAGGGAACAGAGAAGTAAATAAGGGAACAGAGAAGTAAAAAGTCAAATGATAGTCAGAAGGAGGACACAGAGGCCCTACAAAGTCATGAATCATGAAAGAAAAATCTCATGAGATTTATTGTTTGTTAGATGCTGGTTTTGAAGAGGAAGAGGAATCAGAGGTCAAGTTGCCAACATTCATTGGATCATGGAGAGAGCAAAGGAATTTCAGAGGAACACCTACTCCTGCTTCAGTGACTACACCAAAGCCCTTGACTATGTGGATCACAACAAACTGAAAATTCTTAAAGAGATGGGAATATCAGACCACCTTACTTGGCTCTTGAGAAAACTGTATGTGGGTCAAGAAGCAACAGTTAGAACTTAACAGGGAACAACTGACTGGTTCAAAATTGGGAAAGGAGTACAACAAAGCTGTATATTGTCACCCTTTTCATTTAACTTCTATGCAGAGTACATCATGCGAAATGCTGGACTAGATGAATCACAAGCAAAGAGCCTCTTGATGAGGGTGAAAGAAGAGAATGAAAAAGTTGGCCTGAAACTTAACATTCAAAAACTAAGATCATGTCATCCGGTCCCATCACTTCATGGCAAATAGAAGGGGAAAAAATGGAAGCAGTGACAGATTTTATCTACGTAGGCTCCAAAATTGCTGTGGATGGTGACTGCAGCCATGAAATTAAAAGATGCTTTCTTCTTGGAAGAAAAGCTATGCCAAACCGAGACTGTGTATTATCATACAGAGTGAAGTAAGCCAGAAAGAAAAACACCAATACAGTATACTGACACATATATATGGAATTTAGAAGACAGTAATGATGACCCTATATGTGAGACAACAAAGAGACACAGAGGTATAGAGTGGACTTTTGGACTCTGAGGGAGAGGGAAAGGGTGGGATGGTTTGGGAGAATGGCAATGAAACATGTATATTTTCTTGTAAGAAACGAAGCGCCAATCTATGTTCAGTGTAGGATGCAGGATGCATGGGGCTGATGCACAGGATGATTCAGGTAGAGGATGTGGGGTGGGAGGTGGGAGGGGGCTTCGGCATTGGGAGATTGTGTTCACCTATGGCTGATTCGTGTCAATGTATGGCAAAACAAATACAGTATTGTAATTAAAAAAATAAATAAATTTAATAAAAAAAGAAATAGAAAACAAACAAACAAAGAAATTACTTTGCTGACAAAGGTCCATATAGTCAAAACTATGGTTTTTCCAGTCATCCTGTATAGATATGAGAATTGGACTATAAAGAAATCATGAACACTGAAGAATAGATTCTTTGGAATTGTGATGCTGGGAAGATTCTTAACAGTCCCTTGGACTGAAAGGAAATCAAACCAGTCAATCATAAAGGAAATCAATCCTGAATATTCTTTGGAAGGGCTAAAACTGAAGCTGAAGCTCCAATACTTTGGCCACTTGATGCAAAAATCTGATTCATTGGAAAAAGACTCTGATGCTAGGAAGGATTGAAGGTAAAAGGAGAAGAGGGCAGCAGAAGATGAGATGGTTAGATAGCATCACAGACTCAATGGATATGAATCTGAGCAAGCTGCAAGAGATAGTGAAGGACAGAGGAACCTGACATGCTGCAGTCCATGGAATTGCAAAGCATCAGATACAGCTTAGTGACTGAACAAGAAATCACTCTGAACTATCTAAACCCACTTCCAGGCTTTATAAGCAGAAGAGACCTATAGTCAGAGGACTTTGATTTCCCCCAAAATACAATGAATGACAGTATTTTTCCAAACATTCCAATTAATGGGTTAACGTAATGTATGTTGCTAGGTCAAATAATGAAAAAGTGTTTAAACTGCTGCCAGCAAAGATTTTTAATCTCCCTGAAGGAAACGTGGTGTTTAGGCCCTTTAGAAACATCTCTTTGCAAGTAATCAAGTTGGCAAACAGTATTTCTCAGTGTACAAGCCCAATCCCAGGGCACTTGTTTATCACTGCATGTTTGCTAGAGGCACTTGTAAATAATAAAGTTGCTTTCCTTTGAAAAATAATAGAAATCCTTGCCCATTCCCCGTGGTTATTCAGAGTAGAGATAGTTTTCTTAATAAGAAAAAAAGTGCGTGTGTGGAAAAAAGTGCATTTTTAGTTCAAAGAATGGAATGATGCCCTTTTCAATGTGACATCAGTTAAAGAGCAAGCAATTTGATTGTGTCTTTGTGAGCTTCAAGGAGGAAGGACCAGTCAAGCCCTGAAGACAATAGAAAGAGGAGAGTTGAGCATGGTTGAGGGAGTTTGCTAGAGTGCTGAGGGGGACTAGCTGGTTAGGACTTTATTCATTCAATCGGGAAATATTTATTATGCAATCTACTGTGTATCAGCCACCGTTTTAGTAGCTGAATGAGGGTATGAGATTTCACAAAATAGCTTATGGTGAGATAGAAAGGGCTCTGAACAAGAAAATCTGGTTATAGTTCTGTGAATGGCCTGGGTAATTTCTTGCCCCCTCTGGGCTCTCATTTATATGTATATAAAATGGGGAGATGAGATTGAACTACATGATCCCCAAGGTTCCATACATCTCTGTCATTAAGATACCACCAGTCAACTAAAAAATGAAAAATGTGTCAGCAGTTTCAATGTGGAAGTTCAATCCTCTAAAGTTGAATATGAGAATAGATTGAGGAAACTGCTGACATGGCTGGCATAATGGATAGAGAGAGTTCATAATTCTTTTTGACGAGAGTGTAGAAAATTGGGTGGAAGGTGTGTGGGAGGGGTCTGAGAAGATTTCAGGTAAGGACTGGGCATATTTCTCCACATTGCTGTACCACTAAAGGGATGGGCTGCAGTCAAATGAGCACAGAATGCACACAGAGACTAAAGCCAGGCTGAATGTCGGCTTTATGGTGTAAGAAAAAGGACTTTTGTGAAAGTCCTGAAGTTCTGTTGCTTTTACATCCCACTAGTTAGCAGCTCATTGAGGTCTCCCTCTGTTATCGCCTATCTTTGTGACACTGGTCAGTTTCTAACAGTTTCCCATTGAGGTTAATGTCTTCATTATATGAGACAGAACATACAAGATACTTAAAGTAAAACTTGATACTGAGTAAGTGCTAGAGTGTCAGTTTCTTTTCTTTCTAGTATAAAAGCACAATGGTCTGGGATCTTCTATCATAGAGGCAAACTGTGAACATATATTCCTTTAGAGTTATTCTTTCACGACGATAATGGTGACTTTCGCATTCATCTCAGTGGACTGAAGTATGTGTTCTCTCTCACAAGGATTTCCACTTATAGGCTTGTTTTTTCTCTTTACACCCAATTACTCCTTTTGTCACTGCATCATCCACCTGCTGTCAGTTTTCTTTCTAAAGCACAATTTGGATCGAATCATGCCCTTGAGCAAAATTCTACAATGGCTCCCCATTGCTTGCAGACTAAAACCCCCACCCCTGAGCTTGTGCTCTAAGCTCTCCATGATCCAGACCCAGCATATCTTTCCATGTTCATCTGCTATTTTATCACTCCATGCACAGGACCTCTATCCCAGTAGTTCTCAAACCTAAATATGCTTCAGATTCACCTGGAGGGCTTCTTAAAATGCATGTTTCTGGGCCTCATGCCCAGTGTTTCTGATTCGATAAGTCTGGAGTAAGGTCTTGAAATTGTGCATTTCTAACAAATTTCCAGGTGATTCTGATGCTGCTTGTATGGGGACCACACTTTAAGAACCATTGTTTGACCGTAAAAAACACTGGTCCTTTTTGGTATATATCAGATAAGTACTTTTGAAATTGAGCAGGACTCTATGGGCCTTCCTCTGAGACCCATATCTGCAGCCCATCTTTTGCCTGTAGAAACACTTTAGCCAAAGAGTAAGCTTCATCAGAGAAGTGAGAAAATGCAGAAGCAAATGAAAACAATGAAATAGGACAAAGTAAGTCATTAAATAAAGTCAAGAACCTTTAGATCCTCCTTAAGGGCTATAAGATAGTATTCTGAGCCATATCCTTTGAGCTGTTTTGTAGATACTGAAATGGCCAGCAGGTAGAAAAAGTTAACTACATGGTGACCAGACTGTAGCCATGACATAAGTTGCCAAAATTCCAAGAAATGACCTCAAAGAAATGGGAACAAACCAGCCTTGGAACTGAAGATTAGCTGTACTTAAAACATTCAAGATGAAGCTGGTCAGACCACCAATGACCAGCTTCAAGATGACTGTCAGAGCTGACTGTGCTCTTTTTGCATGTAAACCCCTCCCTCTGCCTATAAAAGCTCTTGCCCACGGATTGTTAGTGGGGAGAATCAGCCTTTGAACATGAGTGTGTCCATTCCCCTTTGGTTGCCAGCCTCTGGGATAAAGCAAACTTTCTTTTCCACTAACCTTGCCTGTCAAGTATTGGCTTTCAAGGGGTGAGCAGCCAGATCCCACTTTCAGTAACACTTTGGCACCATGGCATTCTTCCCTCAGGCTCCTGCTCTTGGAATAGCTCCACTCACTTTTCAAGTTAATTTCACTTTTTAAGGACGCTTGTCTTGTCACTCAGAATTAGGGAGGAAAGCATTCTTTCTCTAAGCACCCATTAGCTTTTGTGGGTACTTCTTCACATGCTACTTCTATTTTAGTGTTTTTTTCATTCTTCGTTGTACTAGAGCTAATTGTGTGTTTGCCTGCCCTTTCATTCAATTGTCAGTCCCTTGAGGGAAAGGAGCAGATTTCATTAATCTGAATCCTCAAAAGCCTTAAGTTTTATGATGCTGCCTGGGAGGAAGATTTATATTCAGCACATGCTTCCCTCCTCTTCTCTGCTCACTGCTGCCTTCCAGGAAGACAGCAATTTCAAGGTGAGCCACCACTCCTCCTTCTGAGATTGGAGAATTTGTAGCATTTAAGTATCTGAAATATTCAATTCCATCAGCAAGATTAGAGAGAGATTCACCAAAGTTAGAAGGGAACCAACCCAAAATATTGTTCTAGGATAGGTTTCATGGCTACCTGTGTCATAAAGATGCTAAGACCCATTGTAGCAAGTCAAGCTGTTGTGGTGAACACTATCTGAAGTCAACTCTGATCTAAAAAGGTGTTTGAATTTTTTAAGAGGACAAGTGTCAGAAGCAATTTCATCTCTGTGGGTAGCCCTTTCCCATGCTGAACGTGAAAAATAAAATAACAGAGATTAAAAAAAAAAAAAAAAAAGAAGGCAGAGTAAGTGCATAGTCGAATCGTTTTGCTCAAAGTAAATTTCAGTAAATTTCAGGAAAATAATCAATCTCTTTAATATTCTTTCGGTTTCCAAATAGCACAGAGTAAATCCAGTTCTTCCACCTGACTCCTTGCTAGCTGTTAGTGAGGACGCTTCTTCTTAGCCTCCCTATCCTCCTCCTTTTCCCCTGCACACCAGGACCTGTTCCTATGTCTCTGGGTTTGTCTGCCTCATGCCATCTTTGGGGGATTCCATCTGACTCTGCAACTCCTTCTGTCACCTTGAGGTGATGACTACATCCAGCCTAGATCTTTCTCCTGAGACACACACCCTTGGAGCCAACAGTTACTCTAAACTCCCTTTGATTTTTCCACAGGGATCTCAGATTCAATATGCCTCTAAATTAAATTAATTCATCATATTCTGGGTAAGTTGACCATTTCCAGGGCACTGATTGCAAAGAGAACAGGATTGGTTTAACCAATTTAGAAAATTGTTCAAAAATAAAAAAACAACTGAACAAATGCATAGTATCTGAGCCAAAATTTCCACCCCTAGGTAGACTGCTAACAGAAATGGTTACATATGTTCACCAAGAGATACATGTGTTAGTCGGTCAGTCATGTCTGACTCTTTGCAACCCCATAGACTGTAGCTTACCAGGCTCCTCTGTCCATGGAGTTCTCTAGTTAAGAATAATGGAGTGGGTTGCCATTTTCTTCTCCAAAGAGATATGTACAAGAACGTTTATAGGTGCATTCTACAATAGCTCCAAACTGGAAATCATCCACGTGGTCCACTGACTATAGAATGAATATGTCAATTTGGTTTAATCATATGATGAAATACTATAAAACAATAATAGTGAAAAAAACTGTGGAATAATCTACAGAGAGCACTATGGATATCTCATACAAACATTGTTGAATAGAAGTCAGAGGCAGAAGAATACATACCGAATGCTTCCATTTATTTTATTTTACTTTTTGTCATGCCATGCAGCATGTGGGATTCCCTCACCAAGGATCTAACCTGGGCCTTTGACAGTGAGGGCACAGAGTCCTAACCAATGGGCCACCAGGAAATTCCATCATTCCATTTATGTAAAGCCCAGAAGCATGCCAAATTAATTTATTCTGTGAGAAATCATGAGGGTGAATACCCTTGGGAGAATGTGATAAGAAGGAAGCATGAGGAGGCTTTAGGTGTACGGCAAAGTTCTCCTTGATTTGGATGCTTATTTACATAATGGGGTTCAGTTTGTGAAAATTCCTTGAGCAGTACACTTAAGAGCTGTACACTTTTTTTTTTAGTGTATGCTTTTGAACTGTGGTGCTGGAGAAGACTCTTGAGAGTCCCTTGGACTGCAAGGAGATCCAACCAGTCCATCCTAAAGGAGACCACTCCTAGGTGTTCATTGGAAGGACTGATGCTGAGGCTGAAATTCCAATAGTTTGGCCACCTCATGCGAAGAAGTGTTGACTCATTGGAAAAGACCCTGATGCTGGGAGGGATTGGGGGCAGGAGGAGAAGGGGACGACAGAGGATGAGATGGCTGGATAGCATCACCAACTTGATGCACATGAGTTTGAGTGAACTCCGGGAGTTGGTGATGAACAGGGAGGCCTGGCGTGCTGTGATTCATGGGGTCGCAAAGAGTCGGATACGACTGAGCAACTGAACTGAACTGAACTGAACTGAACTGATACTTGAATAAGATGCATGAAAAAGAAAAAGACAAGGGCTACTGTGCTCAGTCTCTTTCCCGCTGAGCTTTCAAGTCTCAGTTATTGTTTCCGTCATATCCCTATTCTGGTACTTTGTAGCTAATTTCCTCCTTGGTAGCGAAACATGTAGCAAAGATCCTCAAAAAAAAAAAAAAAAAGGAAAAAGAAAGAAAGAAAATATCCTGTAAGAGGGCAGACTGTGTACAAGGTCCAGTCAAAGTGTTATTCTAAACATCTAGATGTCTGGCTGGCCTCCATGGTTGCCCCTTCTCATTACATGTCTATGAGGTACAGATTAAAGGTGATTTTTTTCTGTCTGTGCAAAAACAATGTGTGTAGCACCACGTGGTGAAAAGTGTGGCCTTTCCTTGCTTAGGTGCCTTTGTCAAAATCAGTTGTCTATATATGTGTGGATTCATTCCTATATTCTCTATGCTGTTCTACTGATCTATTTGTTTATTCTCAAGCCAACCACACATTGTTCTGATCATTATTAAACCTCATGGGAGGTCTGACTTATAATCTCCAGCTATAAAGAACTCTCCAGACTCCCAACTCTGTATTTTCTTCTCTAAGAAATAGTCTAGCTCCTCCAGAGATCACGCTCCTTCATAGCAATAGACATTTTCTCCAGATCTTAAACTGAGCAACTGTAGGATTTTACTCAATATTCTTGCCTGGGAAACACGATGGGCAGAGGACCCTGGCAAGCTACAGCCCATGGGGTCACAAAAGAGTTAGACACAACTTAGCAACTAAACAACAACAACAACAATTCCTCTATCTCAAGGATCTCTCTCCCGCATTGTTGAAAATTATTGTTTTTATACTTTGTCCATTTAAAAAGTTGCTTCAAATAGGAAGGGAAATCCTATCCCTTTTGGCCAGAAGCACAAGTCTGTATTACTTTTTTGGGTGCGTATCTTTTTGTTCTTTTTCACTAGTTGCTTTAGATATTACAACATAGAGTTTTAAGTTATCATGTTAATCCTCAAGCAAAATTAATACTGCTTAATAAACTTTAAAGAACCTTATACCTAGGCTTTCCATTCACTCTTTTACTCATTTTGCCCTTATTATCTTATATATTTTCTCCATATATGGTATGCCACAGTATCTTGTTATTATTTATATTCTGAACTGTTAATAGGCTATAAAACATTTCAAGATGCATTTGAGATGCTAATAAAAAGACTTTTATATTTATTCAGTTATTTACCCTTTTCAGTGCTCTTTATTTTTTTCTATAAATCTGGAGTTTCATCTTCTTTAATTTTCCATCAATCTGAGGAAATTTTTATCTTTTTGTTCAAGACTCATTATTTTTAACTTTGTATGAATAAAAACCTCTATTACTTTGTCATCATTACTGAAGAATATTTTCTTGGGCATAAAATTAAAAATTGACAGCTTCTTTTCCTTTCTAACACTTCAAAATTATTGCTTCTTTTCTGGGAGGTCTTCATTGTTTTTGCTGAGAAAAGCTGTTATCATATCACTATTCTTTTTTGCTTTGGATCCATTTGAGATTTTCTCTTTATCTTTGATTTTACATGTTTTCCTTATTTATATCTATGTGTAGTTTTCTTTATCCTACTTGAGATTGGCTTTTTGAATCTGTGGGTTGATGGCTCATCAATTTTGAAAACTGCTGGCCATTTATTTTAAAATATTTTTTCTGCACTATTCTTTCTTCAGCTTCTGGAACTCCAATTTACATATCTTAGAAAATTTTATATAATCCTACAGATTTCAAGTAGTATGTTTTTTCCTTGCTTTTTAATCTTATTTTGTTTCCTTTGTTTTATTCTGTCTTCAAGCTCATAGGTGCTGACCTCTGCTAAGTCCATTTTGATCTTAACGCCTTATATTAAATACGTCATTACTCATATTGTAGTTCTTATTTTTAGTATTTACATTTGGGCTAAAAACACTTTCTTTTATTTCTACTCAGCTTTTTAATATTGAAACATAGTTGACATGCAATAATATATTATCCACAATAATAGTAATACAATAGTAATAGTTTCAGCATAGTGATTTGACTTATATATATATCGTGAAATGGTTATCACAATAATTTGAATGAACATCCATCATCTCATACAGATATGGACTCAAAGAAACAGATTTTGTGTGTGTGTGATGAGAATTCAAGATTTACTCTCCCAAAAACTTTTGTATTTAATACAGAGCAATGTTAATTTTATATATTGTGTTGAAGAGAAAGTCCCAGGTCATCACATTTTTAATATGTAACTTATAACTGGAAATTTAAGTACTGTTTGACAGTCTTCATTCATTTCCTCCTCCTTTTACTCCCTGTCTCTGGTAACCAGAAATTTGCTTCCCTTTTTTTTTTCTATTTGTTTTTGAAGCGTAATTGGTCTGTACTATGTTAGTTCTTGTTATACAACCTAGTGAATTTTTTTTTTTCTGTACATTTTGAAATGCACACAAAAGGTCTAGTGTGCTCAAGGGAGGAGGTGAGATCAGTGTACTCTTACTTCACTATCTTGACCACACTTTTGTAATCATTCCACTCAGAAAGCATGTTGTATACCTTTTCAGCTAGATCCTCTAGCATTTTTATTCTAGGAATTTTCAAGACTCAGTCTGACGTTTCATCATCTAGACTATCTCTGGTTCTGCTTTCATTGACTCTTATTGTTCACAGGTTACATTTTCTTGATTCTTATGTTGTTGTTTTTCATCATATGCAGACATTTGCTGTTAAAAACATACTAATGCAAACAATATTTACTTAAGAAAACGACAAAGTCCTCCTCTGTCTGGCTTTTAGAGTGAGGACCTGTCATTGTGATCTGCTGCTGGTCGCACCAGGGCTGTTCAGGGGCGTTAGTTTGAATCACCTGGCTCCCTGCAAGCTTGAGTTGTTCTGAGGGTGACCTGGGACTTTCTCTTCAGCAAGATTTATGCTCTGCACCTGCCACAGTGCTGGAGATCTTTTTATGGATTACAACTGACTTAACCACTTTCTGAACTTTGTGAAAACTTTCTTTACAGTCTGGCAGTAAGATTTATGGATTGCTAGGGGTTCTTTTTGGTCTCTAGATTAATCCCTGTGGCTTTGTGGCTTAGAAAAACATTATTTTTCTCTGCTAGTTTGTTCAAGCCTCCTGAGGGCAGCCTTATTCCCTTCGATGAGGCTTTGGAATGCCATGTATTTTTCTCGGGTGTCTTGCATGTTCTCAGCATCTGGTGCCTGAGAAACTGTAGTGCTTCCAGTGAATTCCCTCTAGCTCTCTGGGCCTAGTTCTTGCCTTTGGAGAGTGGCTTCTTTGTGCGGTGGAAGGCACTGTGGGTGATCTTTCTCAGTGCTCCTGCTCTGTTCTAAGCCTTTGGCATGCTGCATCTGAGCACTCAGTAAAGACCCATTAGAAAGACTGGGCGGGTGAATTTGGTCTCTGTGTCTGGGGTTTCTCAGAATATTAATCTGTCGTGCCAGCCCACATACAGCCTTAAAGTTTTGTTAAAATTTCAGCTGGTTCTCCTTATCCCAACTATTTTTCCTCATCACTCTGCCAGGAAAGCAAACAGCTGAGAATTTCATCTCTCTTTTAAAGAGCTTGTCCTTTCTTGGAATTTAGTTCAGTTAGGTTCTTTGTGTCTTTGACTCGTATGTTTGAAAAAAAGACGTCATAGCTTTTCTGGCTTGTTTTATTCGTTAGGGTGAGACCAACACTCTCATGTGATTTTCTACATCATAAACAGAGACAGAATTTTTATGTGTAATATTTTTAAAGAACTTCTTGACATATTCAGCATGTCTGGCAATTTTAGAAATTACCGTACTGTAGGAGAATTCTAGAGGGGATAGTCCGCAAGTAACTTCTGAGTGATTCAGTAGAAGAGCTTTTTCACTCCATAAGACCATTCCCCAACTCCATTTGTTTTTCTCTGGATCATAACTTTAACCAGCTCTTGGGAGAGGTAGAATCTTTGTAGCACTGGTTGCTCTAGAAATCTTACTAATAACACCACGCATATTTATGTGGTGCTTCTACAGGGATTGACTCTTATTTACTGCTACATCCCTAAGTCCAAGAACAGTATATACAGAGACCAAACATTTAATAAATATTTGTTGAATGACTATTTGATCTTTATTCCCGAAGATAAACAGAAAGAAGAAAGAAATTCACAGTTGTTAAATATCTACTTTGTGTTAGGAACTGTTAAACTCACTTTGTATTCATTATTTCAGTTAATACTTAGACCAACACTGTGATGAATTATTATTAATATTTCAAAGAATAAGAAACAGGGCTCCAGTGGAACTACTGGCTAACTCCACTGGAACCCATCGACTCTTTGTTCTTGACCATTTCCACACTACAACTCTGTCTCTTATAAAATGATTTTCCCTGCATAAGAAAACTGAGGAACACAAGGTCTCTAGGCATCTTTCACCACTGATAATTGAGATGTCGCTTCTTAATTATAACCAAAGTTCAAATGTCTGCATCCAGGGAGAAAAAAAGACACATGTATGAATTTTTATATTCGATATCCGGGATTAAAATGAACTTTTTTCAATAACCAATTCTGCCTAAGTAAAAATATTAAAGTACTTGAGTAAATAAAAGGACTATTAAAACACTAATACTAATGCATGTAAATATTCTTTTTCAGATTATTTTCCATAACTGGCTATACAAGGTTTGTTTCCTGTACTAGACGGGAGGTCCTTGTTGTTTTCCTACTTTATCTATTGTAGTATGTTTTATGTTAATTCCAAACTCCTAATTTATCCCTCCCATCACTGCTATCCCCTTTGGTAGTCATAGTTTGTTTTTATGCTTGTGAGTTTATGTCTCTTTTGTAAATAAGTTCCTTTATATCATTGTTTTAGATTCTGCATATAAGTGATACTGTATGATATTTGTCTTTGACTTATTTCACTTAATATGACAATCCCTAGGTCCATCCGTGTTGCTGCCAATGGCATTATTTCATTCTATTTTTTTGTGGCTAATATTTCTTTGGGTGTAGAGAGATATCACATCTGCTTTATCCCTTCATCTGCCACTTATGTTGCTTCCATGTCTTTGCTATTGTATTTAATAAACAGCGTTGCAATGAACATTGGGGTGCATATATCATGTAAAACATTTTTAACTCTTCCTGATTAATTATTTTTCTAACATTTAAACTCGATTAAATTGATCATCACCAGTTCTGCCATGGCAGAAATACAACCTACGATAGTATATTTGCTCCAATCCTAATTTATTTCTTTCATGTTAATGCTATTGGGCATCTTTGTTGCAAGACATTTTCAACCTTTATAGAAAGGAATTGAGATTTAAATTAATATAAAATGCTATATGTCAAATGATAATTTAGTATATTTGAAAAAGATGAGAAAGATAGAAGAAAATTGAATCTATTTATAGGGTAAGAGATGGAGAAGAAAATGACAACCCATTCCAGTATTCTTGCCTGGAAAATTCCATGGACAGAGGAGCCTGGAGGCTACAGTCCGTGTGATAGTATAAGAGATGGACACGACTTAGCAACTAAGTAACAGCAGCAACAACAAATAGGGTAAAAGATTGGAGGAGATCATGCAGAGGGGAGGCTAATGATTCATAAAACAGAGCATAGTTGATGAAAGCAGACTCTGGGGGAAGAAAGAAACAACACATGGTCTTACTCAAAGTATGTGAATTGGGGCAAGCCAATTAATTTCTTTTTGAGCTTTATGTTTACACCTCTGTAAAATGGGGCTAATAATACCTGTTAGGCTTGTGGTAAGAATAAAAGAGATATTTTAGGGACAGTACTTAACAGTCTGTAAAGTACCACTCACATGTAGTTTGCAAGTGTGTCTAGGAAGAGACAGTGGAAAAGTCAGCAGCCTCCGGTTGCCCCATTTAACCAAACAGGCAGGGAAGTCCTTGAGTTCATATATATATATATACACACACACACATATATAATTTTTTTCCTCTTTCTGTATCCCTAGAGGGAGTACTTCTTCTTTCCCCTGCCATCTTGCCCTACTCCTAAGTGCAATTCTTGTTCAGCCACAGAGTTTATGCCCCAGAATCCCTGATTGAACTTCTCATGCTCACAGGAGTTTCTCTGCAGAGTCAATGCATTGCTAGTCATCTGTCTTCAAAGTTCCACCTGTCAAACCCCACTGATCCAGCCTTGTGGAAGTGGGGGATGGGGAGCCTGAGTGAATGAGGCAGTCTAGGATGACAGAAATCTGAATTATTGTCTATTTTGTGGAACAATTCAGTTTTATTTCTTTCAAATATGCCAACTACCTAGAACAAGTAGAAAAGCATTGTTCTGAAGAAACTTGCTTTGGAGAATAGCCAGATAAGAGGCATAATTAGCACACTAATTGTGGTAGGAACAATTAAATGGCTTAAATGCCTACTTCCCCTCTCTCATCTTATTTACATTATTAATTTAATCACTTGACACTTTCTTCAAAGAATATAAGGTGAACATTAAACCTCTAAGTTCAATTACATTCAGTGGTCACAGAGTAAATAGTAGCATATGCTTGTTCTTTAGAGGTTACTTTACAGGAATCTCATTTTGTATTCCCAACAACACTAGGATGTGGACCTGGAAAGTTTTCTCATCTTTAGTTCACAGATGAGGAAATAGAATCTCTAAGACATCAGTAACTTATCTATATAAGGCCATGAAGCTAGAGATCAGTCAGCTCATTCATACTTAATCTGATTCTTCAGAGATTTACTGTATTTCTGTTGATGTGGCAGAGGAACCAAAGCAAAACAAACGCTGAGCATCCAACGTAGGTGACTGTATTCATGTGTCCATTCACTCCTTTTTATTCCCAGAGACGGCTCCTATGCCCAGAACACAATACGTGTCTCAGAAGGCCACTCACTGCATGAATGGAAAGGAGGCTAGATGGAAGAATTTACTGTATATAGTAATAAATATAAAACAAGTGATTAAGTATATCTCACTGTACCAAACTTGCATCCTCTCAAGTAGAACAAGCAACAAGGGAAACAACCTCACTAGATCAGTTCTTCTTTCTTCAAGCACCCAGATGAGTGAGGAATTCCTGCCTTGTAAGTGACCAGAATAAGTGATCAGATGGTCATTCCTTTCTCTCTATCCTCATCCACCCCACCCACTCCAAAAAGTCCTCACCATCTGCCTCATTCTTCTAATGACTTCTGTGCTATTAACCTCATGGGATAGCTTTTCTCTCTGTTTCATAACTTTTCTCTCTGTCTCTTTCTCTGTGTGTGTTCCTTCCAGGCTTCTTTCTCTTTTTCTTCTTTTCCATTTCCTCCTCTACTTTCTCTTCCTACTCCTCTCCCATTCCCCCTCCCATTCCCTTTCATCATCATCATCATCATTATTATTAATTTGTGGTTCAGTGGGAACTTATTCAATCCTGAATGGTATATGGAGTGGGTAGCCTTTCCCTTCTCCAGTGGATCTTCCTAACCCTGGAATCGAACCAGGGTCTCCTGCATTGCAGGGATTATTATTGCATTATTCTTCTGTAATAATGGCATTTCTAAGAAGTATCAGATAACCCAACAATACATCAGCTTTTCTCTTTGCTGAAATTGAGTGAGATTTCTGAGAAATACCTTAATTAAAGTGATTAAATGGCAGCTCCAGGCTGAATATGAGATTCTGTAACAGTCTCCCTCCTGCTGCTGAGCATCAGGTCCAGCATGTTTCACAGATGCTTAACTGGTCTCCAAGCTTCTAATTCTTCAGGCACCACCCACTCTGACCCCTGCCACAAACCTCAGCCTAAGGAGTGATTTTCCTAAAAAAAAAAAAAAATCATATTTTGTGAGCCTTCTATTTAAAATGTCAGTTGGCTCCTTGTCAACAGTGAGGGATTGTTAACACTCCTTTTGATGCTGTTCAAGTTCCTTCGTGATCTCTTATTTTTAAAAAAGAAAAAAAGACTTTTGACCTTTCAGTTTAATGTTGTGTTTTTTAAAGTCTTTTTGAATTTGTTATTAATACAGCATTGCTTTTCTTTTATGTTTTGGTTTTTTTGGCAGTGAAGCATGTGCGATCTTAGCTCCACTGCCAGGAATCAAACATAGAGCTCCTGCATTGGAAGGCTAAATCTTAACTATTGGGCCACCAGGAAATCCCCTACTTGATCTCTTTAAACCTAATGAAACACTCCTCCTTCCTCCCCATCCATCGTCCTGGAACATGGATGGTGCATCTTTTCATTTATTTATTTTCACATGGGCGCCGCCATTCCTTTTCTTGGAATGCTTCCTTCTCTCCATATGCCCTTTCTCTATTTTACCTTGTGATGGAGGAGAGAAGGGGACATATTTGAAATATATTTCCCAGGTTCCAAATTCGTCTCCTCCATAAACCCTTGGTATATTTTGTCATTCTAAGTGTCATTCTAAGTGAATATATCCATTTTCTTGGTGTGTTCTTGCATTGCCTGGCGAGTGCTGTCTTGTATTGCAATTATTATCATTTGGTGTGTGTTTCTCTCTCTCCTGGTCCAAGTTTATATCTTATTCACCACCATTCAGGTGTTGCATTCAGTGCTGGGCACACATTTGCTGTTCAGGATTAGGCAGCCACTGGATTGCTGAACTGAATTTTCCTTCTGTGCTTTGAGCTGGAATATTCTGTGAATAATAAGATCCCCTCAGTTCTCAGGAACCGTATCACAGGCTATGATTCCAGTAAGAAATGAAAGCTTAACACTTATTATCTCATAAGTTAAAAATTCTGACTGAGGCTTTATTTTGGAAACACATCACAGAAATATAGAAATCAAAGCGTTTCTTTCACATCCAGAGAAGATAATGACTCAGCTACGGCACCACCTTCTGTTCTGGTGGCCCCAGGCTCTGCAAGTGTCTGTTCCTGTCTCAGATGGAGTCCCAAGGGTGGCTTTGCGAATTTCTATGGTCTTCCTGGTAAATGAATCATTTTGTGCTGTTTTCCCATGCAGGGGAACATTCACCATCTCCTCCACTATAGGGTGTCTAGATTGAGTTTAACTTTTCTACTTTTATAAATCGTGTTTCTAGATTTTGTTGCTAAAGTTTCATTTCACATCGTATCCAAGGCTGATGACTAACATGGTAAAGTGATACAGTAAGTGTTTGAGATCTGGAAACTTTGATTCTGAATACATGAATCTGGGCAAGTCCTTCACTCTCTCCAAGGTTCAGTTTCATGCAGAGAATCAGCATAGTGATAGACCTACTTTATAGGACTGTTAGATGGAGATCTTACAAGGTGTTGTCTGTGAATGGGCTTTTCAGCCTGGCAGGGAAGCTGTGGAGGAGTTCCCGCTCTAGAAATGACAGGGTTGGGAGGCTGGGGTAGTAGATGAAAAAGGTTCTACCACCACTGCCATTTGGAGGAGCCACTGTTTTTATTCCATATTTTCTCCTTGTTAGTTGCTCAGTTGTTTCCGAGTCTTTTGTGACCCCATGGACTGTAGCCCTCGAAGGCTCCTCTGTCCACAGAATTCTAAAGGCAAGAACACTGGAGTGGATAACCATTCCCATCTTCAGGGGATCTTCCTGACCCAGGGATCAAACCATGGTCTCCTGCATTGCAGGCCATCTGAGTCACCAGAGAATCCTCTTGGATCAAGATTAATTTTTATGTGTTTGGTGGATATGCATATGTATTATTATATCTGGAACTCAAATCCTTTTTTGTGCTATGAATCTCTTAAGTATTGTTGGAGAAGATGGACCTTTTCAGAGATGTTTTTAAGCTCAAAATATTAGACTGACCAATAAAAATTGTACTGAAATACAGTCTTAACTCTAGATCCTTTCGCAACTCACGCACTGCAGCTTAAAGGTTTTGAAATTGTCTTAAAAATGTAAAATCCAAAATGTGTCTTAAGAGTCACAGACACCTCTACACTCTTACGTTGTATGTGCTCATTTGCTTAGTCATGTCCAGCTCTTTGCGATCCCATGAACTGCAGCCCATCAAACTCCTCTGTCCATGGAATTTTTCAGGCAAGAATACTAAGTGAGTTACCATTTCTTCCTCCAACACACTCACTTTACTGATGGAAAAATGTGATCTCAAAGACAGGTCCCCAAAACCGGTCCAGAATCACACAGAGTTTTGTTCAGTGGACATTTATAAGAGTATCTATTTCTATACTCTGCTTCCAGCCACAAACAACCCTTGGAATTATGTGTCCCTTGGTTCTTGTTTCCAGATCATAACACTGTAAACTTGCTGGGTTGAATGCTATTTGGAGTGATTGGAAGGAATGATGCTAAAGCTGCAACTCCAGTACTTTGGCCACCTCACGCGAAGAGTTGACTCATTGGAAAAGACTTTGATACTGGGAGGGATTGGGGGCAGGAGAAGAAGGGGATGACCGAGGATGAGATGGCTGGATGGCACACTGACTCAACGGACATGAGTCTGAGTGAACTCAGGGAGTTGGTGATGGACAGGGAGGCCTCGTGTGCTGCGATTCATGGGGTCACAAAGAGTTGGACACGACTGAGCGACTGAACTGAACTGAACTGGCTGATCATTTCAACTCAAAATGCAGATCACAGACGGAGACTTCCTAAATGTTCAGTACACCCCCAACAAAGTGCATTTGCACAATCAAGGTTATCCTAATATTAATTATTCATGGGCAGAGACTGACAAATGAATTCTAATTGCAAATAAGTGCAATTGCTTTCAATTGCATAATTTATGATTCCATTTGTTAAACTAAGACAATAGGAATTGATGAAAGGCATTAAGTGGCCCCAAATTAAAGGTAATTTGGGTTCAAAAGATATCTATGTGAGTGTAAGTTGAATTTCTCAGCATGTCTGAGATTCCCCTCTCTTCACTGGGGATAAATACACCAGGTAATCTGTGTTCCACGGGACCCCATATCTGGCTGGAGATGCATCAGTCTGGGCTTTCTGGAGAGAGACCTGTGGTCAAGCTCATGATGAGAACATCTCTTGTCCATGGGCGGCTCAGTAGCTGCTGTCTTTCCCTGTGACTTGGGTTTTGTCCTCTGGGGCTTGGCTGCATGAAAGCTGGGCAGGGGAGCTTTGTCTGCGTTGTACTCTGACACTTTGCTGAAGAGAATGTGAATGAGAGACCAAAATGGGCAGTAGAGAGGTCCACTGGAAATTATTTTCTAGAAAATAAGTAAAATACTTTTCTTTCCATGGGACAGACAATCCCACAGACCAGCATCTCACAGAGGTTAAGTGTAACCCTGAAAAATTGCTCAGTGCTTTTCCTATATGTAACATGAGACAAAGACTACTGAAGAATCTTTCACATAATAAATTTCAAGATAACTTTGTTAAATAAAAAAATGGATCTTAGATTCATGGTGTGTGCAATGAGGCATTTGGGGTTTAAAATATGCACAGTGAGCATCCATTTCTGGGTTTTGACTTCCCTTAGTCTGAAGAAACAGAGCTATTACTGGGAAACATTTGAATTTTGAAGCTCACAAATTTGTTCTCTAAAGGCAAAATTTCATCTAAGCACAAGGGAAGGATTTGGAAACAATATGCTTTCATATAACTGTGTTTACTTTAGGCTCTGTGTTTAATTAATGAACAAGATAATGGTTTTATTGACTTTTGATTACATATCATGGACCGAAGAGGAGAAACAGTGGACTTGGGCTGGAGACAGTCTTGCCACGTCTCGTGGGACTGGCGGCTGCACAGGAAGTCTGTTCCCTGCCAGGCCAGGGGCCGGGTGGTTGCTGAGCAGTTCCGTGGCACCCAGGACAGGCCAGGCAGCATGAGCCCACCAGGAAGCTGGGAAGACACAAGAGAACCCAACACAGCTAGAACTGAGGAACAGAGTGGAGCGTAGACAGTCACAGGGGAGGCTGTTTGCAAATGGAGAACTGGAGGCTCGCCCTGACGGCTCTCTGTGCATTTATAGAGAAAGGCTACATACGCCCTACTGTCTCGTTGTTTTTGCTGGTTGAGGATGGATTCAGGAGATGAAAGAAGAGATGCCTGAGAATGGATTTATGAAAGAGTGTAGTCCTGGCTAACTGGGCTGTGCTGGGCTCTCTGGCTTCAGTGCCTATGGGGGTGACGCTAAGTCTGCCATCCACGGTGCCTAGAGAGTTCTGTTCAGTTCTGGAAATTGCAATTTCATGCTAATCCCTGGGGAGACAAGATGATAGGCAGGGTCCTAAGGCTCGGGAAACAGCCTCATGAGTGATAGTTTTTATCTGCTGAGTTCCTGTGGTGCCAGACACTGCACTGCTATCTGACTTAGTGCTTATAAGGCAGGGGCTATTCACAGTTGTGACTGTTCCTTAATTGGATGGTTGGAATGGCTTTGCTCACAGCTTGTAAGGGTGAGGCTGGACATAGCTCCGTCTTCTGGCTTTGAAAAATGAAAGTGGGAGGGACCTGGAAGGTGGTGGAGCCTGAGCTGCTTATTAGTGAGGCTTTTACAACAGGGCAAGAAGCTGCTGTCTGGAAGTGTATGTGCTTGAGAGGGCCACAGGTGAAGCCGTATCTCAGCGCCACCACCCGCTAGCTGGATAAATTTGAATGCATCATCCATCTTCTTTGAACTTCAGTTTCTCCCACACTGAAAGGGACTGTGACAAATGCACCTTTGAGAGAGCTGTTGTGAAGACCAGGTAAGATAATTTAAAGTGCTGACATGGTGGGTGGTCAAAGTTGACACTCAGCAGATGTTGGTCCCTTTCCTTGCGCTTTTATTTTAGATATGGGCCATTTTAATAGTGTTTATTGAATTTGTTATAATATTGCTTTATTTCTATTTTTAAATTTATTTATTTATTGAAGGATAATTGATTTACAGAATTTTGCTGTTTTCTGTCACACCTCAACATGAATCAGCCATAAGTATACATATATCACCTCTCTTTTGAACCTCCCTCCCTATTCCACCCTTCTAGGTTTTATGTTTTGATCTTTTGGCCACAAGGCATGTGGGATCTTATCTCCCCACCTAGGGATCAAACCCACACCCCTTGCATTGAAAATTGAAGTCTTAACCACTGGACCACCAGGGAGTCCCACATTCCTTGTCTTTAAAGAGTTCTTCCTCAGGTCCCTTCAGTAACATGTGGCATTTGGAAGGTGTATAAAAGCGGGATGCTAAAGAAGGCAGTGTGATTTGTATGCATGAGTTCAGAACTGGGAGTCAGAATACAGTCATGTGACCTTGATCAGGTGCCCTAGCATCTCCTGTGACTTTGTCTGTGTGTCTCACATTGAAGGTGAGGGACTCTGAGTGTGAACATTGTGAAAGACACTGTCCCTCTTCTGGCACTAGGCTTGTTTATCTCTGATGCCCACCTCCTCTCCTCTTTGTTTTCTCACCAGCACCGACTTCTCTTTTCTTCTCTTCACCTTCATTTCTAAGGAGCCCAAAGCTTCATTGTCTCAGTCATTCCTAATGAAAGTCCCCATCAAGAGGGTATCTGAGGTTTATTGACAAGAAAGCCCAAGTTGTTTAGTACATGGACTTCAGAGCCTTAACAAGAGGGCTCCAGTCTGGCACCAAGTATCAGAGCACAAGAGCCTGCTCTTGGCATTGGGTGGTCGGTGAGGGAGGAGGGCAAGCACTGGAACCATTTGCTCGATTCTGGACCCCTAACACTTGTGCTATGAGAGGTATTCGCAAGCCATAGCTTGGCAGTCTTGTTTAAAACTATAATCTGGATGCAGAAGAGAGGTCTGGCAGGGACACCTAAAGAATCATTCTACCTCGATTCAAACTAGAAAGCCACAAGCGCTGGATGTCACGAGTCTCTCTTACCACTGCTGATGACTCCTCAGGTGCCTGGGATGTCTTGATTGCATCAAGTAGCTCAGAGGAGACTACTTATCTTGAGTGAGAGTAAATCAGCCCTGAATATTCATTGGAAGGACCGATGCTGAAGCTCCAATACTTTGGCCACCTGATGCAAAGAACTGACTCATTGGGAAAGACCCTGATGCTGGGAAAGATTGGAGGCAGGAGGAGAAGGGGATGACAGAGGATGAGATGGTTGGTGGCCTCACTGACTTAATGGACATGAGTTTGAGTAAGCTCTGGGTGTTGGTGATGGACAGGGAAGCCTGGTGTGCTGCAGTCCATGGAGTTACAAAGAGTCAGACACGACTGAGCAACTGAACTGAACTGAAAGCACAGGGGCAAATGCCCTGAGGGTGTCACACTCCCTCTGGGAGGTGCCTAGCTACCCTCTGTGTCAGCCCCTTCCTGGATGTGAAAGAACCACAGAATCCCAGGGGCCATTGGGGTGGAAAAGACAGGCAGATCTCTTTCAAGTTCTAGTTCTGCCATTTCCCAGCTGAATAATCTTGGGCTAGTTCCTTACCTTACTTGATGCTTCTTCTTCTTTTTTTTTTTTTTTAACTTTTAATTTTTGTGTTGGGGGAGGAGAAGGGGACGACCGAGGATGAGATGGCTGGATGGCATCACGGACTCAATGAACTTGAGTCTGAGTGAACTCCGGGAGTTGTTGATGGACAGGGAGGCCTGGCGTGCTGTGATTCATGGGGTCGCAAAGAGTCAGATACAACTGAGCGACTGAACTGAACTGATAGCCAATTAACAGATAATGTTGTGATAGTTTCAGGTGAACACCAAGCAGACTCAGACATACATGTATCCATTCTCCCCCAAACTCCTCTCCCTTCAGTCTGCCACATCACATTGAACAGAGTTCCATGTATACTGTAAGACCTTGTTGGTTATCCATTTCAAATATAACAGTGTGTATCCTTCATTTTTTAATGTGCAAATGTGGCTGTAGGAAGACAGTAAGATAATACATAGAGACCCAAGAAATGTAATGATTATGACTACTATTAGCATTATTATCTCAGAGATAGAAGGGGGTCACTTATCACAAACTCTCCATTTTCACATGCAAACATAAAGACCCATGGAGGTTACATTCCTTTACTAAGCTCATAGGTAAGACTCAGGAAGACTGGGGCTTGAGAAAATAAAATCTTTTAATTTTATTTTTCAATTTTTCAGTTATAAATTTGGTTAATACTAGTTTTTTTCTGACCAGTTGTGGAATGGAAAAAGCTATCACAACTGAGATATGATTTTTCTTACATGTGGAGTCTCCTTAGGACATCCACAGCAGGGCCCACCAGCTGCATAGCTCTGTGTATCTGCAGGAGATGCTGCTATGCACTTCTCTTTGTCCCCATGAAAGCATTTTATGGGTCAAGGAATCTTTGGAAACATTAACTGGGGAATATTTAGGGCATCTGCTGCCACTGCTGGTGACTCTTCAAGTGTCCAGGATGTTCTGTTGCACCAAGCAGCTCACACAAGTCTGCTTATCTTGAGTAAGATGGTTTTCACACAAGTGAATCTTGCCCTTCATTTCACGTGGCTTCCATGATCTTCTTTCCTGCCCATTTGGCCCCTTCTGATCTCACCTTCTCTGGACCTCATTGACTTCCTTGCCCTTTTTTCCACCATAGTCTCCAACTTTCATGTCTACCCCACTGTTTGGACTAGGAGGGCATCTCCTATTTGTTGGTAGGGCAGAGTGGTGAACACAGAGATCTGTCCTCCTTATCATGCTGTTTAGCTAGATTATGCCTTGCTTCAAATTCTTTTAGGCTTTTGGAAAATGATATCTAGAGTGCTTGATATTCTTTTGGAGGCTCTGTCATATCCCTTCCTAGATGTACTGAGCACTGAGTGGTCAGGCCCCTTCATTTGCCATTATCTCCGGCATCACACAAGCAAAGCCATCATTATTGATAATAACTGTCATTTAGAGGATGCTCACTGTGCAACTGTGCTGTAGTTGCTCTTTCTATCCATGATCTACTTTAACCATCTCAGCAACGGTGTGAGATGGGTATTTCTAACCTCATGTTACAAGATAGGAAGCTGTGCTAAATCATATCGCTAGTGGGTGGCAGAGGTGAGACCCAAACTGTGAATACGAAAGTCTGGCTCTTTCTGCTGCGTCAAAATAGCTTTCAGTTGAATATGAGAGAGAGAGAGATTAACAGAGGGGAGGTTAGCCTAACACAAGGCCTTCTAGGTTGCTTTTTCTTTACTGGTTGAATCAAAGTGGTCTAAGCATGCGCAGGAAGTCTGTGTACTTAGAAGCCTGATATGTGGTCAATTCCTGGAATGTCTAGAAATTAGCAACATTTTGTAACGTATGAGCAGTTTGGGGTGGTGTAAGTGTAGATGCTGTAGTCCTAGTGAACATGAAAAGATCAGATCTTTGAAACTGGGCAACTACCAGGATAAATTATCTGGAGCATTCTTCAAGTGAAAGTGAAGTCGTTCAGTCATGTCTGACTGTTTGAACTGTAGCCTACCATGCTCCTCCATTCATGGGATTTTCCAAGCAAGAGTACTGGAATGGGTTGCCATTTCCTTCTCCAGAGGATCTTCCTAACCCAGGGATAAAACCTGGGTCTCCCACATTGTAGGCAGACGCTTTACCATCTGAGCTACCAGGGAAGTTAATATTGGCATATTAACCTGGGTCTTCCACATTGTAGACAGATGCTTTACAGCCTGAGCCACCAGGGAAGTTAATACTGGAATACTGGATCTTCCCAATCCAGGGATTGAACCCAGGTCTCCCACATTGCAGGAGGATTCTTTACCAGCTGAACCACAAGGGAAGCCCTTGTGGGAGTCCTTTGTGTAATCCTTTGAAGGGATTTAAAAAAGATATCATCAAACAAGCTTTCAGATTCTGGCATTCTGAGATTCTAAATCCTACAGATCCTCACCAATATACTAGATTTTAATTTAAAAGACAGTGGGGTCTAATGAGTACCTAAGACAATGTGGAGAAGAACTTGGGATGGGAGTGAAGTGGGAGGGAGAAGAGTACCATGGACAACTAACATTGACTCTGGAATAAAGATATTTCAGATATTTTTTCCAGAAAGAAGAGGCATGAGTTCAGGTACAACAGGAAGAGACCAAATGTAAATGAACTAAAATTAAAATAAGAAGAATTAGTGAAGTGAAGGGTAGCTTTTCTAGGGTGCAGAAGGGTTGAAAATAATTTCTGGAATCTTACTTTTTTTTTTTTTCTTAGCATATGTGAGAAATGCCTTTTGCCTTTTTTTTTTCTGAGGCTGCTGACACACTATTAGAGCAGGAGGCAAAAATGAAGCTTGGCAGCCCCTTTGAGGGTCAGGAGGGCTCCGGGTACTGAAGAACAGTGGTGCCAGTTGGGGTGGGGTGGGCTAGAACAATGCTGTCCTGTGGCAGAAGCATTGCACTCCATAGACCTCCCCGGAGTCGTCCAGCATGAGTCCAGTTTGGAGGATGCTCTGGGCATGCATCTACAAGATTCTGCCTCATACTGTAGCTCAAGCCTTTATCTTTAAGCAGATTCCTACAGAACATTCAAACTGCCTGACAAAAGATTTGAAAATGTAATGTAATAAAAGAGTGATTGTGGCAGGGATGACTAGTGCCACAGAGGAGGTATCAAATCTCCACTTTTATCAAGATAGGCAAAATAAAATCCAGCAGCCCTGGAGGAATCAGAGAAATTCCAGCTTGCATTAGGAGAGCCAGCTTCAACTCTGCCTCTTTCATGGCTTTTGTTTTAAGCTAAATTATTTTTCTTCTGCCTCCCCCAATGTCATGCCCTTTGGTAGATCCCAGTACATCCCTTGCTGGCCACATGACAGAGCATAGGGGACTCCCACTCACAAGCTGGTTGACCAGTGCAGTGACAGACAAGGAAAAGGTGTGGAAGGCAGAGCAATGTCTCCTGAAGATGGTCATGCCATAATCCCTGGAACCTGTGAATATGTTTCTCTACATGACAAAAGGGACCGCAAACGTCCTTAAGGCTAAAAGAGCCAGAGAGGGGAAGAGTATCCTGGATTATCCAGATGTACCTAATCTAATCACGTTAAAATCTAATCACATTAAAGTCGAAGAACATCTTCAGATTTCAGAGAATCAGAGAGATGGCAGCATGAGAAGGAGTCAAGCTACTATTTCTGGCTTAAATAAGGAAGCCAAGGCATGCAGGCAGCCTTTAGAAGCTGGAAAAGGCAAGGAAACTTCTAGAAAGTTTCCCTGTCAAACCCTTGATTTTAGCCCATTAACACCATATCAGAATTCTAAACTACAGAAATTATAAGTCAATTTGTATGGCTTAAGCTACTAAGTGACAAGTGAAAGTCATTCAGTTGTGTCCGAATCTTTGCCACCCCATGGACAATACAGTCTATGGAATTCTCCAGGCCAGAATACTGGAGTGGGTAGCCTTTTCCTTCTCCAGGTAATCTTCCCAACTCAGGTTTCCTGTATTGCATGTGGATTCTTTACCAGCTGAGCCACAAGCTTCACTTCCATGGACTGTAGAGTTCATGGGGTCCCAAAGAGTCCAACATGACTGAGCGACTTTCACTTTAAGCTACTAAGTTGGTAGCAGTTTGTTACAACACCATTGAAAATTAATGCAATGGGGAAGCAGAAACTATGTCTAATTAATTCATCTTTCTAGTCCAGATTCTCTGTAGAATAAGTGCTTGTATGCACTAAGTAAATGCTTTCAGAAAGACAGAAAGAAAGCAAGAGAAGGAAGGACAGAAGGGAGAAAGAAAGAAAGAATTTGAGCTTGACCAAGAGTATTTGTTGAAGACTTCCTAGGTGGTGCTAGTGGTAAAGAACCTGTCTGCCATGAAAAGAGATAAGAGGTGTGGGTTAAATCCCTGGGTAGGGAAGATCCCCTGGAGGAGAATATGGCAACCCACTCCAGTGTTCTTGACTGGAGAATCCTATAGACAGAGAAGCCTGGGGGCTAGAGTCCTTTGGGTCGCCAAGAGTTGGATATGACTGAAGCAACTTAGCATGCATGCATACAAGAGTATTTGTTGTAAGACCCAATGACATTCATTTGCTCAAAAAATATTTTCTAAGGTTCCATGTACCCAATATTGTGCCAAGTACTTGTGGGGAGACATTAGGGGTACACGTTTAAACATGCCCTCAAGGAGCTTCCAATCTAGCACATGAATCAGAGAACAGTCAGGTACCCGCGGGTGCCGCAGACCCCAGAGGAAGAGGAGGGGGAGGAAGAGAGGGCCTCAGTGTAATGCTGGCTGTTGGCTGGAGATTCTTTCCTATGTGGGCTTCTCAAGAAGCTCACTGATAACACAGCAGCTGGATCCCCTCAGAGTAAGACAGAAGGAGTGAGAGAGCCAAGGAGAGAAGGGGAGAGAAAGTATGATCAAGAAAGAAATCACAGTTTTTTGGTACCCTAATCTTGGGTGTGACATCCCTTTATCTTTGCTGCATTGATTCTTTAGAAGTGAGTCACTAGGTTGAGCCCACACTTCCTGAAACAAATACTAGGAGGAGGCAGAGGTTGCCTACTGCAGTTGGGCAGCCACATTGGCATCTTTTCCATCCATATAGCAGAAGAGGCCACAGGCTCTTTGGCCAAAGGCTAAGGAAGTCTATGCAGCCCATCCTTATCTCTCTGGGAACCGGCACCTGTACCACAGTTTGCATACCGTGTCACAGTCCCTGTGGGACATTTAGGAAGGTGCTAACTAGTGATGGTTCTGCTAGTGCTGTCAAAAACCTAGATTGAGCAAAATATCACAGTATCTTAGTCTGGGACCTTCCTAGGAAGTTGTATTCAAGGCCAGGGGTAGAAGAAGTAAGGAGATACACATTTTCTTGGGCTACTGATATTATCCAGGGAAGAATACTGTATAAAGAATAGAACTTGTACTTGAATTCCCATAACAGGTGTGACTTTAAGCAGGTTAGGTAAACTCTCTGAGTCTGTTTCCTCATCTGTAAAATGGGCATCTACCTGTGATATGGTCACTTAGGTGCTTTTTTTTTTTTTTTTTCTCACTGGACTGCCAGGGAAATCCCACTCAGATACTTTTGGTCATATTTCCCATAGCTGGAGAATATCTCCAGTTCTGTAAGAAACTCATTATCTCAGCTTCCTTTGCAGGTCCTCAGCACAAACATGTGCTATAGGTCAATCAAACAGTGGGTGAGAGATGCTGAATTCAAAGTGCACTCATGTGAAAAAGGACAACAGGAGAAAGTAATTTTCTGGAGATTATGGTGGCAGTGGCTTTGGCTCTTTGAGGCTGCATTGTTTTTTGTCCTACTCCCACATCAGGGGTATGTGAATTGTGGTATGTTATGTCCTGGTGACTCTGGGAGTTGGTGATGGACAGATAAGCCTGGCATTCTGCAGTCCATGGGGTCACAAAGGGTTGGATGTGACTGAGTGACTGAACTGAACTGAACTGATGTATCTATGCCCAGGGAGTCTGTGTGGAATCACTGCTGGAGAATTCCTGAAGTATGGCTTGGGTGTGGTTCTAGCTGCCAAACTCTAGCTTAACTTCTGACATACCTGGTGATTCAGTGAAGTGAAGTGAAGTGAAGTCACTCAGTCGTGTGCGACTCTTTGTGACCCCGTGGACTGTAGCCTATCAGGCTTCTCTGTCCATGGGATTCTCCAGGCAAGAGTACTAGAGTGGGTTGCCATTTCCTTCTCCATGGGGGTGATTCAGTGAGCTACCTAATATCATAAATTAAATTTCCTGGTTTAAACCACCTAGAATGCACTCTTTTAGCAACTGAGAGTGTTGACTGATCTATGACCTCTCAAGGTGTCATGTGGGTAAAATGAGATAATGTGTATAGAGTTCCTCACACAGGGCTTTTTACACAGTAGACACTAAGCAATGGTGTGTAAGTGCTAAGGCTGTGACCGACTCACTAAGCACGGCCGAGAGGAGCTACCCCATGTCTGAGGTCAGGGGCAGCAGCTGAGAGTGCCAGGCTGTGACGGCACAGGAACGGCCAGGAGGAGCTACACTGAGTCCGAGGTCAGGGGAGATGGGGGATGGCCGAGAGGCATCATCCTGCTTCCGAGGCCAGGGAGGCGGCCAGGAGGAGCCACCTCACATCTGAGGTCAGGGGAGGAGGCCAGGAGGGGCCACCTCGTTCCCGAGGCTAGGGGCGGCAACCTGGAGGAGCCACACCATGTCCAAGGAGTGGTGGCTGCCCTGGTGCTGGAGGGCCTAGTGGAGCCATCCCACATTGAAGGTCAGGGCGGTGAGGAGATACACCTCATCCAAGGTAAGGAGCAGTGGCTGCACTCTGCTGGAGCAGCTGTGAAGAGATAGCCCACCTCCAAGGTAAGAGAAACCCAAGTAAGATGGTAGGTGTTGCAATAGGGCATCAGAGGGCAAACACACTGAAACCATACTCACAGAAAACTAGTCAATCTAATCACACTAGGAACACAGCCTTGTCTAACTCAATGAAACTAAGCCATGCCCCTGGGGCCACCTAGACAGGCGGGTCATGGTGGAGACATCTGACAGAATGTGGTCCACTGGAGAAGGGAATGGCAAACCACTTCAGTATTCTTGCCTTGAGAACCCCATGAACAGTATGAAAAGGCAAAATGATAGGATACTGAAAGAGGAACTCTCGAGGTCAGTAGGTGCCCAATATGCTACTGGGGATCAGTGGAGAAATAACTCCAGAAAGAATGAAGGGATGGAACCAAAGCAAAAACAATACCCAGCTGTGCATGTGTCTGGTGATAGAAGCAAAGTCCGATGCTGTAAAGAGCAATATTGCATAGGAACCGGAATGTCAGGTCCATGAATCAAGGCAAATCGGAAGTGGTCAAACAGGAGATGGCAAGAGTGAACGTCGACATTCTAGGAATCAGCGATCTAAAATGGACTGGAATGGGTGAATTTAACTTAGATGACCATTATATCTACTACTGCAGGCAGGAATCCCTCAGAAGAAATGGAGTAGCCATAGTGGTCAACAAAAGAGCCTGAAATGCAGTGCTTGGATGCAATCTCAAAACGACAGAATGATCTCTGTTCGTTTCCAAGGCAAACCATTCAATATCACGGTAATCCAAGTCTATGCCCCAACCAGTAATGCTGAAGAAGCTGAAGTTGAACGTTTCTATAAAGACCTACAAGGCCTTTTAGAACTAACACCCAAAAAAGATGTCCTTTTCATTATAGGGGACTGGAATGTAAAAGTAGGAAGTAAAGAAACACCTGGAGTAATAGACAAATTTGGCCTTGAAATGCACAATAAAGCAGGGCAAAGACTAATAGAATTTTGCCAAGAAAATGCACTGGTCATAGCAAACACCCTCTTCCAACAACACAAGAGAAGACTCTACACATGGACATCACCAGGTGGTCAACACCAAAATCAGATTAATTATATTCTTTGCATCCAAAGATGGAGAAGCTCTATACAGTCAACAAAAATAAGACCAGGAGCTGACTGTGGCTCAGATCATGAACTCCTTATTACCAAATTCAGACTGAAATTGAAGAAAGTAGGGAAAACCGCTATACCATTCAGGAATGTCCTAAATTAAATCCCTTATGATTATACAGTGGAAGTGAGAAATAGATTTAAGGGCCTAGATCTGATAGATAGAGTGCCTAATGAACTATGGAATGAGGTTTGTGGCATTGTACAGGAGATAGGGATCAAGACCATCCCCATGGAAAAGAAATGCAAAAAAGCAAAATGGCTGTCTGGGGAGGCCTTACAAATAGCTGTGAAAAGAAGAGAGGCGAAAAGCAAAGGAGAAAAGGAAAGATATAAGCATCTGAATGCAGAGTTCCAAAGAATAGCAAGAAGAGATAATAAAGCCTTCCTCAGTGATCAATGCAAAGAAATAGAGGCAAACAACAGAATGGGAAAGACTAGAGATCTCTTCAAGAAAATTAGAGATACTAAGGGAACATTTCATGCAAAGATGGGCTCGATAAAGGACAGAAATGGTATGGACCTAACAGAAACAGAAGATATTAAGAAGTGGCAAGAATACACAGAAGAACTGTATAAAAAGATCTTCATGACCAAGATAATCACGATGGTATGATCACTCGCCTAGAGCCAGACATCCTGGAATATGAAGTCAAGTGGGCCTTAGAAAGCATCACTATGAACAAAGCTAGTGGAGGTGATGGAATTCCAGTTGAGTTATTTCAAATCCTGAAAGGTGATGCTGTGAGAGTGCTGCACTCAATATGCCAGCAAATGTGGAAAACTCAGCAGTGGCCACAGGACTGGAAAAGGCCAGTTTTCATTCCAATTCCAAAGAAAGGCAATGCCAAAGAGTGCTCAGAGTACCCCACAACTGCACTCATCTCGCATGCTAGTAAAGTAATGCTCAAAATTGTCCAAGCCAGGCTTCAGCAATACATGAACTGTGAACTTCCTGATGTTCAAGCTGGTTTTAGAAAAGGCAGAGGAACCAGAGATCAAATTGCCAACATCTGCTGGATCATGGAAAAGCAAGAGAGTTCCAGAAAAACATCTATTTCTGCTTTATTGACTATGCCAAAGCGTTTGACTGTGTGGATCACAATAAACTGTGGAAAATTCTGAAAGAGATGGGCATACCAGACCACTTGACCTGCCTCTTGAAAAATCTGTATGCAGGTCAGAAAGCAACAGTTAGAACTGGACATGGAACAACAGACTGGTTCCAAATAGGAAAAGGAGTACGTCAAGGCTGTATATTGTCACCCTGCTTATTTAACTTATATGCAGAGTACATTATGAGAAACGCTGGACTGGAAGAAGCGCAAGCTGGAATCAAGATTGCCGGGAGAAATATCAATCACCTCAGATATGCAGATGATACCACCCTTATGGCAGAAAGTAAAGAGGAACTAAAAAGCCTCTTGATGATAGTGAAAGTGGAGAGTGAAAAAGTTGGCTTAAAGCTCAACTTTCAGAAAACAAAGATCGTGGCATCCTGTCCCATCACTTCATAGGAAATAGATGGGGAAACAGTATCAGAGTTTATTTTGGGGGCTCCAAAATCACTGCAAATGTGACTGCAGCCATGAAATTAAAAGATGCTTACTCCTTGGAAGGAAAGTTATGACCAACCTAGATAGTATATTCAAAAGCAGAGCCATTACTTTGCCAACTAAGGTCTGTCTAGTCAAGGCTATGGTTTTTCAGTAGTCATGTATGGATGTGAGAGTTGGACTGTGAAGAAGGCTGGGCACTGGAGAACTGATGCTTTTGAACTGTGGTGTTGGAGAAGACTCTTGAGAGTCCTTTGGACTGCAAGGAGATCCAACCAGTCCATTCTGAAGGAGATCAGCCTTGGGTGTTCTTTGGAAGGAATGATGCTAAAGCTGAAACTCCAGTACTTTGGTCACCTCATGCAAAGAGTTGATTCATTGGAAAAGACTCTGATGCTGGGAGGGATTGGAGGCAGGAGAAGAAGGGGACAACAGAGGATGAGATGGCTGGATGGCATTACTGACTCGATGGACGTGAATCTGAGTGAACTCTGGGAGTTGGTGATGGACAGGGAGGCCTGGCGTGCTGCGATTCATGGAGTCGCAGAGTCAGACACGGCTGAGCAACTAAACTGAACTGAACTGAACTGAATGTAGACTAGATATTCAACCCAGGGTGGTTTTCCACTCCAAGGGGTGTTAGAAAGGTCTGGAGACATTTTTGGTTGTCAGACAGGATGGAGACTTACTTGCATTTAGTGGGTAGAGGTCAGAGCTGCTGCCAAGTATCCTCCACAAGGACAGCCTTTACAGCAATATATTATCTGGTCTATCATCTCATCAATAGTGCTGAGGTCAAGAAACCCTCTGCTGACTTAGAAGCAGAATGAAACCTGGCTGCCACTCTTCACTCCATCAGTAACAGCCTACAGGCAGACCTCTTTAAATATATATATACACATTTTATTTATTTATTTCTGGCTGTGCTGGGTGTTTGTTGCTGTGTGAGCATTTTTCTAGTTTCAGTGATCAGGGGCTGCTCTCTAATTTCAGTTCTTGGGCTTTTCTTGTTGCAGAGCCTGGGCTCTAAGGCATGCAGGCTTCAGTAGTTGTGGCTCCTGTTCTCTAGGGCACAGGCTTAGTAGTCTTAGTAGTTGTGGAGTGTGGGCTTAATTGCTCTGAGGCATGTGGGCTTTTCCCAGACTAGAAATCAGACTCATGTCTCCTGCATTGGCAGGTGGATTCTTTACCACTGAGCCAACATGGAAGCCCCAGAACTTATTTTCTTGGGTTTTATTCTATTGCACTTTGCAGAAATTGCATTTTTCTTTTCTTTTCTTTTTCTTTTTTTTTTTTTACAAATTGAACGTTTCAACAACCCTGCCACCAGACAAGTCTTTGGGTACCATCTTTCCAATATCCATTGCTCGCTTTGTGTCTCTGTGCACATTTTGGTAATCCTCATAATATTTCAAGCTTTTTCACTATTATTATTTTTGCTATGGTGACCTGTGATCAGTGATATATGATGCATCAAAATTACAACTTGCTGAAGGCTCAGATGATGGTTAGCAATTTGTAGCATTAAAATGCTTTTTAGTTAAGGTATGTACATCGTACATAAGTTATGTACATCATTTTTTCAGACACAATACTAATGCATACTTAATAGATGACTGTATAGTATCAACATCACTATTTACGAACCCAGAAACCAAAAAATTCATGTGATCACTATCTCAATATTCACTTTATTGCAGCGGTCTGGAACTGAACCTGCTATATCTGCAGTGTATGCCTGTGCTAAGTTTCACCAGGACTGGTTCTAGCATGGAAAACTTCCAGATGCAGGAACATTAGAGTGAAAATTTGCCTACATAATTTCATGTCGCTGGAAAACACTATGAATGCTGTGAGAACATGACATGGAATGGTACAAGCTTTCATACATGTATTCCCAGTGCTTTGGATTAAGAAATTAGAAAAGAATATTAACAAATCTCTCAATTTCTGCTTGGTTGGCCAACAAAATTGGGAGTATGCTGTTATAATTTCTGGGGTTTTCTTTGCAACAGGGAATCTTGGTATTTTCCTTACAGGCTGTAAATCTATACAGCATATGCACATATAGCAATGTAGAGGTCCTCTGCAGTTATGAGCATTTTTAGTGCAGAGAAAATTGAAACATAAAATATCAAATAGTCTGTTTCTTTAAACCACAGATGTAAGCTGAATACATTGCTGTATTTTTCTTCAACTACATAATGACTTTAGTTTGTTCCAAATGGAAAATAGGTCAAGAGAAGAAAACTGTACTGCAGTATCAGTGATGGGCTTAGGGGTCTGTCCTTTTCCTCTCGTGGGCTCAGCTCTCCCCTCTGAAAGGGTGAGTAACATGACCTCAAAGATGTTTCATGATTTCTGGGATTTTTAGGGATTGCCAAGCTCCCAGGCCCCTCCTTAGAGGGATGCAGTCATGAATTCATTGGAACATTGTATGAACCAGACTCAAATTCACCCTTTAAAGTCACATATTTTGTTTGGTAGAAGCCAAGGCCACCTCCACCTTTGCCCTTTTTCATTCCCTTATCAGTAATTTGTGTCTTCTCTTTTTCTTAACCAATCTTCCCAAGAGTTTGTCTATTTTACAATAGTCTTTTAGAAAACACTTTTAGCTTTGTTCTTTTTCTAATATAAATTTATTTTAATTAGAGGTTAATTTCTTTACAATATTGTATTGGTTTTGCCATACATCACCATGCATCCTCCACAGGGATACACGTTTTGTTTTCTATTTTGTTAATTCTGCTACTATATTATTTTTCTTTTCTGTTATCTTTAGATTTAGTTTTTTGTCCTTTTTCTAACTTTCGGAGAGGGATACTTATATCATTGATTTTAAATTTTGTGTCCTTTATAATATATATAATTCAGGCAATAAAATTTGAAATTTCCACAAGTTTTTATATTTTGTGGTCTTTGCTGCTGCTAAGTCACTTCAGTCTGACTCTGTGCGACCCCATAGATGGCAGCCCACTAGGCTCCTCTGTCCCTGGGATTCTCCAGGCAAGAACACTGGAGTGGGTTGCCATTTCCTTCTCCAATACATGAAAGTGAAAAGTGAAAATTGAAAGTGAAGTGGCTCATTCGTGCCCAACCCTTAGTGACCCCACGGACTGCAGATTACCAGGCTCCTCCGTTTATGGGATTTTCCAGGCAAGAGTACTGGAGTGGGGTGCCACTGCCTTCTCCGTGTTATCGTATAATTCAAAAATAGTTTTATAATCCTTTTCTGATTTATTTTTTTGACTCATGGATTATTAGAATATCACTTAATTTCAAAATTTAGGTGTTTTCTCTATATTTTGTTATTGATTTACACCTAAATTTTCTAATTGTGATGAGAGAACATACACTCAATGATTTCAGAAGCTAAACTACATACTATTATTACTATTCCTTTGGCAACTTCTATCTTCACAGCATTTTCCTCTTTATCAGATTTTGGAGCATAATTGCTAATTTCTAAAGGGAAGACTTACATTTAAGTTGTAGGTGGAGGAGAAAACAAAATCATGTTATACTGGTCTTTCCCCTGTTATGCCTGCAGTCCGAGTCCCCAAAGCTGAGAAAACAAGACATCTATGGCAATGCAAAAGCAAAAAGTGTTTTATTACTAGCTCGAGCTAGGACCCTTGCCACCTCCAGTGCAGTGGAGTGGTGCAAGGGCCCCGAGCCCTGAACTACAGCAGTATTTATAGACTTAGAACAAAGACAGGGAGTTGGCGGGGGCAGATTGGTTGCAAGGGGTTCTTGGCATCTATTAATTGGCTAAATTTTGCGCATGCGGGCTCGCTTAAGGGACTTTTTGTGTTATCTGGGCTAGCTCTAACCAGTCTACGGGGAATATGCTGACTGGCTGAGTCTCAAGGTCGGGGGGGATGAAGAGCTCAGCTCCTTCTGGGCAGTGACCCAGCTTTTTCTGTGATTGTAGCTCTGGCTACTTTAGTCCTTGAAGCTTGTCATGGCTTCTGTCAGGTCTCAACATCCCCCAAATCATAAATTCAAACTCATTACCTAGCAAAAGATCACTTTCCTGATTTGTGATTTGGTTAGCTTGAAAAGCTTTGTGAAGATGTAAGTGTAAACCCGCTTAGCAATTGTTTTAACAAGTCATTACTATGGTCAGAAAATAGTTACATGGAAATAGGTATAAAACACAGGGACCTGGTGTTTGAATGGTGGAGATAAGTCAGTCCCAGAAAATGGAGACCATTTGGCTGTGGTAAGTATGTAAACTGCCTTCTACAAAACATGTCAGAATAAAAATACATTCCAGTTTGTACCAAAGCATTTTGCTATATCAGCATGTGCTCTGGAATGTAATGGCATGAGTAAGTTTACAGGAAAAAGATAATAAAGTAAAGGAGCTATCAGAGCAGTATTTATGTCTAGTAGTAACAGAAAACATTATTGCTGTTAAATTACTTGGGAGAAAATCCACTTGGGCAGAATTGAATCCTTTATTCCCTTCCAGTGGAATCACATCATAGTAAAAAGAGGATTGAACTAGTGCCCTGGAGATCAAGGTTCCAGTTCAGATTCAAGTAGTCATATGCTCTGTGATCTTGAGAAAATTACTTCCCTTCTAAGTAGTGCTATTTAGACATTAAGTGGTGTCTGAATGTTTTGCAACCCTATAGACTATAGCCTGCAGGGTCCCTCTGTCCATGGGATTTTCCAGGCAAGAATATTGGAGTGAGTTGCCATTTCCTTCTCCAGGGGATCTTCTCAACTCAGGGATGGAACACCCGTCTTCTGCATTAGCAGATGGATTCGTTAGCACTGAGGCACTGGGGAAGCCCATTAACATGGTTACCCTCTAGGTATTAGTTCCATCTATAAAAGCCAGGAGCTGCTGTAAACCATTCAGGCCAAGTTATACATTAAACTTGGCCTGAATCTATACATTAAAGAGATAGCAAAGATGGGGGAAGGGAGGCCCTAGAACTAAAATGGTCCAGAATATTTGAGAACATTTTCCCAGCAGTATATTTTATCCCAGTGTTATCAGTTTAGTTGAAAAAGGATGACGTTTTAGGCAGGATTTGCCATATTTCAGTCAAATTGTTGGCCTCCAAAAATGAGCTCTGTTTATTCCTGTGACAAAGTGAAGGATCTTGGCCTGCTTTCAAGTGGTCACTGATGCGGGCTCCCGCCCTCATTCCCATAGTCCCCCTTTTGACATCTCTTATCTTTGCCAACTATTTATCTGACTATTTTAGGGTAGAGCAGCCCTTCACAGCACATTCCCTTGTTCCCACGCTTCTCCCATTTTGCTCCATGAGTGCTTGGGATATAGGGTTTCAACATGATTCTTGAGTTGCCTAAGAACACATCTGTGTTGGCCTGGCATGGTGTGAGAACACAGTCTTCCATAGCTGAGTTTGGGGAAGCAGAATTTCAAAGGCTGCAGTAGATGGTGACAGCTTCTGAAGGGGGAAAAGAAGCTGTTACCTATAACCTCTGCCTAAGGAAGAGCTGAGAACTGGGGAGTCCAATTGCAGAGGAAAAGTGCTCTGTGGAATGTATGGTGGGAAGCCTGTGTGTGGTTCCTGGACACAGGACCTGAGAATGGAAGGCTTTGGAGAAGGGGTACTGGAAATCTCTAACTCCCTCTTGCACCCACTTGGAGACCACTATTCCCTCACTCTGGGGAGACACAGCTCTTTTAGGTCTGACATCTGTGTCATAGCTTCCTCTCCATTTCAAACCCTCTCAACGGCTTCAGTGACTTCACGACCCATATGAGTGACAACCTGTACTTTGGCCTTATGGGTCTTCTACCTCCTCCACTGAGTGTCTGTATCTCCCTTTTTCTCCATCACACATTCCTTAGCATCACTTAGGACCACCCCATGTCAGAGACCTGATCACACTCCCCTCTCCTCCCAGATCTCTGACCTACTCTCACAGTCCCTCTATTTTGTTTCCCAGAGACCTCCAGTTTCTGATTCTCCTACTTGTTTATGGACCAAACAACCAGGTTCACATTTTATAACACTCCCTGAAAGATAGAGAGATGAGTAAAGGCTTACAAATGCTTCCTGTAGACAGGGCAGAGTACTGCACCCATCAGAGGACTTTTCCTGCCCCACTTGATAGAACTTTCTCACGAACCTAGTTGAGTTTCCCATTGGCTCAGCAGCCATGAAAGCAGCAGGACTGTGCATGTGTGTGGGGCTGGGGCAGAGGCAGTTGGGGAAGGAGCAGGGAGCTAGTCCGCTGGGCCTGGACATGGCCAGGCAGAGCAGCTGCATTCCTTTTGGCTTCTGGCTGGAGATACATTCAACATTGACATTTGGTTTGCCAAAGGTCAAGATGAGCTGTTCCAGGAAACCGGCCATGGGGGCTGCAGGCATTTGGACCCGATTCCTATTAATTTGGAACAAAAATGCTTCCCACTCTATCCTTCCCTCTCATCCCCTCCCAAAACCCCTCTTTCCCCTTCCTGCAGCCCCCTCTCCTTCCCCCTTCTTTCCCTTCTCCTCCTACAGGAAGGACAGGTCAGAGGAGGTGGCTGAACTGAGCAGGAACATGCATAATGAGAACCTCTCATCTTGGCAGGGGATGTACTGTCTGGTCCTAAATGAGAACCGCCCGGGTAGCCCTATGGACACAAGGTTTTCCAAATGGATGTGCATTTAAGAAGACACCATTTTTCTGAGCTTTAGGTGAACAGCTCCTGGTCTTGATTTTAGCTTCTCCCCTTGGGTGAGCATCCTTGCCAAGGGTAGTCTGAGACACTGCAGCAGCTGTGTGGCCTCTGGCTTTATTTCCAGTTGAGAAATGCCTGTCATAGTGGTAGCTGAGAAAGCCCTCCTTCCAGCCCAGGTCTGCTCCCTCTTTCTCATGGCCTGAGCACTTCCTTTCTGCAAGGCTTAGGCATTTGCTGTCATGCTCTGGTGTACAGAGAAGCCTACAACAAAGGGCTAAGAATTTGGAGTTAATTCAGTGATTTTTTTTTTTTTTTTGGTTTTGTTTTGCTTTTGGCTAGGGCAGGAGTGATGACTGACATTTTTTCTTCTGCTTAAAGGGTTTTATAAAATTCCATTTGCTATTATCTCAGAGGATGGGGATTGTTGGGAAGAAGGAAAACACTTGCCAGTTGGGGGTGGGGAAAAGTTCTACAGACTGTTGTTAGGATTACATTCCCTTGGAAGATAATTAAAAGTTATGCAGCTTATGCTTAGGGTTCGACTCCAGGTCTGTTTTGGTTTAAAATGTACAATAAATTAGAGATAGTTTTACAGCAGTTCCTAAATCTGACCAGAGGAATGTTTTCCTCTGTAGAGGAAGCAAACTGTCTCCTGAGGAATGAAAAAGCAGTTGAGCCAGTACTGATTAAACACTACTCTTCTGACTGAGACACAAAAGAAAGTAATCTAGTGAGAGACAAGGAAGAAGGAGAAGAGTGTAGGGGCCAGGAACAAGATGAGAGAGGAGTCAGGGTTCCTCTTATTTATGTGACAATGGTGGGCATCAGTGGACCCCTCATGACTCCACCTGGGGAAAGAAAGTGTTAGTCGCTCTGACTCTTTGTGACCCTATGGACTGTAGCCTGCCAGGCTTCTCTGTCCATGGGATTTTCCAGGGAGGAATACAGGAGTGGGTTGCTATTTCCTCCTCCAAGGGATCTTCCCCACCCAGGGATCAAACACAGGTCTCTTGCATTGCAGGTAGATTCTATACTATCTGAGCCACCAGGGAAGACCTCGATGTGGGGAATCAGCAGCCTAAAATATGGAGGAGGAGTGTACAGCAAGCAGTCATCAATTCACAGCTCAGGTATCATAAACATCACCTCCATGTTCAACACATCAGGGAAATTTTTCTCAGGCCTCAATGTGTTCTCCAACCTACTACCCAGGAGAGGAGAACAAGAGAACAGGCAGCTGGCATCACTTCTATCTTTTCCTCTTCTGTACATGGTATCCAGTTATTGCTCTGACCCATAACATTTTCTTTTAAAGTGACTGTTGTTAAGATTACTCAGTTATACTAAGCCATGAGGAGAGGTTGGAGGATTTGGACATGCCAGCCTTTGGATCCTTAAGCTGGTAACAAAATCATTTTGCTAGACAAATTGGTATATGCACCACAACCACTCTCTGCTTTTCTGCTCTCTGATAACTAGAAAAGTGTACATTTCCCATATAAAAGAAAGCACATCTCAATACAGTGCCTGTGGTTAATGGTGATGGTGGTGATGATGTGGCATGAGGAAAACATAAAAAATAAACCTCTTAAGCTTTATATGTACCAAGTACTAAGACCCCTTCAGCAACTTCATAGATACCCTCTGCAGTATATCGGGGTCATGTCATAGATCTGTGTGATGATAATTCATGGGAATCATTAATCTAAGCCTGGGAATATCTGAAAAGGCTGATTCCCAGGACTCTAAGAACTGTTCAGAGAATTTTAGGGTCAAAGTTCTGTTGAGATTAAATGCTGTGTTGATGTCATTCAGTTTTCTACAGTAGCCATATTCTGGTTGTTCATAAAAAGAAGGATATAATTTATGACTTTGATCAGAGGTCTAAGTTTGTGCAGCACATAGTGGGGCTACACATAACAAGTGGTCAATATGCTTTTATTGGTTGATGTAGTTTTCTTTTGAATGGAAGAAAATAAATTGATTTGAAATGGATGCCATATGTGGGAAGTCCTTGTACAATTTGCTATCTGAATGTTTTTTATGATGGGTTGAAACCACTTAGTTTTGTCCTTAAAGTTTTCAGAAAGACATAGCAATGAGGTAGACCTAATCACATATTATTGGAGAAGGCAATGGCACCCCACTCCAGTACTCTTGCCTAGAAAATCCCATGGGTGGAGGAGTCTGGTTGGCTGCAGTCCATGGGGTCGCTAAGAGGTGCACATGACTGAGCGACTTCACTTTCACTTTTCACTTGCATTCATTGGAGAAGGAAATGGCAACCCACTCCAGTATTCTTGCCTGGAGAATCCCAGGGATGGGGGAACCTGGTGGACTGCCATCTCTGGGGTCACACAGAGTCAGACACGACTGAAGCAATTTAGCAGCAGCAGCAACAATCACATATTATATTTGTATAACATGTCTAACATATGTATAGCTTATATGTACATTATTTTAAATGGTATAAGTCATACAGCAATTTCATGAAGTAGTTGTGATTCACTCCATTTTATAGCTGGAGAAATTAGGGAGATGAAGGGGTTAACCAAAGCAACAGAATCAGGATCAAATTTTTTTTTTTTTTAACTTCTTATCTAGTGCACTTTCTGCCTCATTGCTATTAGGAGATTTTGACTCAAGTTCAAGAGGAGCCATTCCTTAGCTAGCCCTAAATGAATCACTTTGCCTCACTGGTTTTGGTATCCTAATCTATGGAATCAGGTAAATGGCATGTCTAAACAGTCTTAGACCTACAAAGGATCCAAAGAAAGTCTAAAGTAGAGGGAGAATAGTGTCCCTCTTTCCTTGTCAGAAAGAACAAAGTCTAAAGCTTTGCCATGGCTGATTTTCTTCCATCTGCTGCCATCATCTATAAAGTTACCCATAACCCTCTCATGCTTTCCATCATCCCTTGCCATGATCCCTTAGGGAGATAGAATACATCTTTGACTCAGTCTAGGGTTTTTGTGACTTACATAAAAATCTGTCTTCTTTCTTTTCCTCTGGGCTTGTTTCTGCCTTTTGGATCTACCTCTGAAGTTGTTCCTCTGCTACATGGCCTCAGTCTTCAGTCAAATCTTTATCCAGTCCTGAGGGTCTACCTGGATATTTTATTTTTATTAATTTTTATTGGAGTAGAGTTGCTTTACAACCTTGGGTTAGTTTCTACTGTACAGAAAGGTGGATCAGCTATACATATACATACATTTCCTCTCTTTTGGATTTCCGTCCCTTTGATGGATATTTGATTTTAGAGTCTGCAGGTATGCCCTGTCCTCCTACTACTCTTACCCACACTTCTGGGCCGGATAGGCACCCGGCTCATGTGCCCAGATGTTGATAGCACAGCCAGTGGTGTTTACAAACATTAGATTTTCTGCTTAGTGGTCAAGTATGAAGAGCTGTATCTCCCTCTAAGATGGCGCTTCCCATTTGCAGAAACCCAGGAATCTCCATCATCCATGTTATTGGTTTGAATCCATTATGTCCAACATGAAGAGCTTAATCCATCTATTGTCTCCTGCTGTTGCAGCATACAGTCAGAAAGCATGGAGCAAATGCCTTCTTTTCTCAGTCTCAGGAGCAAGGGAGTCTGCATGGAGGTGCCACAGATGGCACGGGAGGTCCAGTGTAGTGACTGTGGGGAAATTGATTTGTAAACATTCCAGTGAGAATCTCTTCCCTTCTGTGGAAGGCTATTTTGGAACTTGTTTCCGTGAAACAAAACGCCTTCCATTAAATGTCATCTTATCCAGTAGCCAAACTCCTTACAAGCAAGTTACTCAACTAAGTAACCTCCAGAAGGAACAAACTTTCAGCCTAGACAATGGTATTTTTCCATTGTGCAAAGGGATGGTCTGTCAATGACTTTGCATTCAACTTGTGATTTTTCCTGGTGGAAAAAAAAGTATATCTCTTGTTTCTCTCTCAAGAGATGTTAATTATGGGCCCACACAGCAATGTAAACTGAAGAAACTTGGACATCTTCCCATGTCTCAGGACTCTAAAATTGTAAGAGCCCAGAAATCTGCCAACTGTCCAGATTTTTTAATTAAAAAATTAAAAATTTTACTTATGGCTGTAATGCTAGTGGGATCTTAGTTCCCTGACTAGGGGTTAAACCCATGCCTCCTACATTGAAAGCACAGAGTCTTAACCACTGGACCACCGGAGAAGTAGATGTGATCCTGGCTACTTATCCTTCTGGACAGGAGCATTCTGGGAATACAGAGACCTGGATTCCAGTACTGGCCTTGTAGGAGTGACTCAGTCCCTAGTTATAGGGGATCATAGTTTCTCTATATGAGGAAAACCATGAGTGAAGCAATTTGGCAAGAAGTTATTCATGGCTACCTCCTGCTTTACATTTTTTCAATTCCCTGTGTTTTTCATTTTCCTTTTCCTGAAACTGTTTGTATTCAGAGATCAGCTCTGTATCCCTGACTTCTTTCTGCCAAGTGGGCTGGGCATTGTCTCTTCCCACTTGGGCACCTACTAAATAAATAGATGCTTGACCAGATTCACCTGGCATCTGATATTTTCAGATATAACAAGACAGCTTCCCTGGGTTCTAAAAAGGGAGACATTAAGACCAATCACACTACTTGAGAAAGGCCCTCTCAGAATTCTACAGATCACATTATAGCTAGATTTGTTGAGCATTTAAATTATTTTACTAATTATGAATGCCTGACATTTCACCTCTAAGTGAACTGTATAAAGTTGAATTGAATTCAAGTTTATTCTTTCTCATCTCTAAGCAATTATTATCAATATTTGTTTTGTAACCAAGAGAGGCTCACCGTACTTGTTTTATCCTCTTTTCTATCTTCTGGGACTTCCCAGGTGGTGCTAGTGGTAAAGAATCCACCTGCCGATGCAGGAGATACAACAGACACTGATTTGATCCTTGGATCCATAAGATGCACCCCGTGGCAAACCATTCCAGTGTTCTTGCCTGGAGAATCCCATGGACAGAGGAGCCTGGAGGGCTATGGTCCATAGCGTTACAAAGAGTTGGACACAACTGAAGTGACTGAGCACTTAGCACTCTCTGCTTAGGTGATGCCCTCATTGTTTTCAGTGATGTGGGATGAATCAGCTCTCAGCTCCTGCAGGGTCTATTTATAGAAGAGTAGGCAGTGTTGAGGCTTCCCAGGGGGCCTAAAGAATCCACCTGCCAATGTAGGAGACGCGAGTTCTGTCCCTGGATGGGAAGATCCCTTGGAGAAGGAAATGGCAACCCACTCCTGTATTCTTGCCTGGGAAATCCTATGGACAGAGGAGCCTTCAGGCTACACTCTGGAGGCTTGCAAGAGCTGGACATGACCGAGTACACACATGTGGGCAGTGTTAAGGATGCTACTAATGGATGGTGACACTGAGGGGCTGGTGACAGTGGGAAGCCATTACCACCTTCACCTGAGAGTGTGAAGGACAGGCCACTGTAACAGCAAGAGCTAAAACCACACATGGAAGCACCTGAGAGGAGCTGTGGCTGTAATGAGGTAGCGCCACCCCAACTGTGGCCAGCAGGGATGGGGGAGGAAAATAAAGACCCCCACCTCTCTCTCTTCTCACCTCTGACAGCCTGCTGGTGACCCTGCCCCAGGGCTGAGCCTAACAGGAAGCCAGAGGCCAGGGGCTGTACAGATTCATCCACAGAGGTTGGCTTGCTGAGCACGGAGCTGGAGGAAGAGGATGGAAATGGGCTGGGGTGCAAACAGGACCTCTCTTTCCTCTTTAAAAAAGCTTGCACAGATTCCTGAAGAAATGATTTTCCTAATAGTCATATTTTAAAGGGGGCCTTGGAGAAATCAAGGAAAGAGATTTTTAATATGCAGCTCTTGCCAGAGTTTTAAACAAATTTCTACCTGCCCACTGGTAATACTCTTTTTAACAATGATTTATTGTACCTAGTATAGTGGTTGATTGGAATTAGATTTTATAAAATGCCATGAGCTTCTTGGAAGAATGTTTCCCCTTGTATGCAAAGTCCCGTGTATGCAATGAAATAATAACATGTGATAGCAATAATTTCAGAACATATGCTTGCTGTTACAATTATAAATCTCAGACGTTTATGTCCCAGAAAGTGCCCCTGCCCCCACCTCTGCCTGCTGGGGGCCACCTTCCTGCTTCCCCCCACCCAGACGGGGACTGTGCTGGCTCTGCCCTGCCAGTGCCAACTCCTCATGTGCCATGCACCATCTGCCTGGTAGCAGGATCAGAGCAGCTATTTTCACCCAACCACCAGTGTTAGGGAGGACGGAGAAGGGGGCAGCAGGAGGGGCAATGAAAACAGGGCACGTGGGCTCGCCTCTTTGGAAAGGTGTAAAATCACTCAACCGGGTTAGTATCGGACACGACTACCTGCTTTCAGGGTAAACACAGTTGTGGCTGGGCTATATTTTCCCCTGACTTTTCTCTCTCCTCCTTCTTTCTTGCTCTTTCTCCACATCTCCTATCTCACTCTTCTCTTCCTCTCCTTTCTAGATAGAAGGACACACTTTTGATAACAAACACATTGGTGCATTCAGATGCACTGATTCCATTCAGATGCATTAGACACATGCATCTTGATACTGGTGCTGTTGCTGGTGCTGTTGTTTAGTTGCTGAGTCATGTCCAATTCTAACAGAAAGTCCAACTTTAATTGGGACCCCATGGATCGTAGCCCCGCCATGCTCCTCTGTCCATGGGATTTTCCAAGGCAAGAATCCTGGAGTGGGTTGCCATTTCCTTCTCCAGGGAATATTCCCAACCCAGGGATAGACCCCACATTTCCTGCATTAGCAGGAGGATTCTTACCATTGAGCCACTGGGGAAGGCCTATTACTTGGGGAACTATCCCACAAATTCAATGTCATCTGGAGTAAATCCAGTTTCAATTTGGTGATTGTGATGGCTTCATACCATTAGGTTTTTTCCACTTGTTTATGAGTTTATTATGGCTTTTAATGTTTTTGAGTTTTGTTTTCTTCACTTCCTTGCTTTTTCCCCCTCTATGGCCATCCTTCTTTACCTGATGTTTAATGTTTGCTTTTATCTGGTCGCCAGTCTTCTTTCTTCTAGTGTCACACTGGGTCTTAAAATGACATTTTGAGGATTTACTTACATGATTTGGAGGAACAATGCATATGTAATCCTCAAACTAGAGGCTATCCAAGTCAAGAGAAGTTCCTAAATTTAAAAGATTAGGAAGACAAAGATAACAGTCTCATGACAAGAAAAAGGGTGTGCAGATTAAACCTCTGCCAGCAGTGTGCAAAGGGCTGGTTTTACCATGTCCTTTTCAGCATTTAAAAACAGGTTTTAATTTCAAAATAAACATGAACAAAGGCATTTCAAGGAAAATTGTCTTGGTTTAAGTGCAAATTGGGTACAATAAATTGAAGGGTGTCTAAGAGTATATACTTAAATGGTTTAATATGAACTGGAGAAAATTAATGTTCTGTGTCCATTCCTTTTTCTCTCTCAAACAAAATACAAATGTCAGACACTAAAATGTATTGCATTTCTCTTAGAAATTTTGGAACGATCTTAAATTTTATGGGCTTACCAAAGTCTGCACGTATAAGTTCATTACTTTGCCTTCTGAACTGCAGGAGCCAACTGGAACTTAGGTAGTTTTTGTTTCTATGATATATATCCTGGAGTTCTTTGGAGCTTTGAGTCAGTGAAGAGTTTCAAGCCATAATACTAACAATATATGGCAATATAGACAGCTTCTGAGTCTCTTAGAGGGAAATGATAAATATTTTTATTCCCCAGTTATAAAACACCCCTGCTGTTTGGTCAGTGAATGTTATTGTGTTTTCAAAACCCCTTATATCTCAAGAGAAGAATATAGCCCAGTTGTTGCTTCTGAATAATGACTGACCTGGTAGTATTGAAATGCTATAAACTATATTCTCTTTACTTGCCCCAGAAGTAAGTACTTATCAGGTAAGATATATATATACATAAAGAATTTACACAGGATATTTAAGTGAGACACTGGGGCAGTAAGAAATAGACTGGAGATTTTAAAGACTTTAAAAATTAGTGGCAAAACGTATGTGATTCAAAATTCTATAACTCATTGACCTAGAAGCAAAAATCATTTTTCAACTTATTCTTTGTGTTTTGATCAATAGATTTCATTTCTACTCCCTGCCCACTATCATCCCCTCTGCCACCTCATATATATCGATTTGTTCCAGTTTCCCTATTTAGATACAAACAGAAAAGTGGTGTTCTTATTGCATTGCTTACAACTGTGGCTAATGGAATGCTTTCAAGAAATTCCTTTTTCTGAATCTTCTTTTACATTGCATCCCAAGTTCTGTTTCCATCTGCACTCTTCTTGTTTGAAGAAGTGTAGTGTCTAGTCCCAGAATCTTATCAGATGATATCTTTTAAGCTCCAGAATTTAGATTATTATTATTATTATTGTTACAGATGCACTTACAGGAACGTGGGGATGGGTCTGAGGGTTTCTGAAACGAGCGCTGACATAAACAAACACTTGTCAAATGAAACTACACAGAAACATTGTATCTGGATATTGACTGTTTAATACCAAGCTTGACTGTTTTTTTTTTGTTTGTTTGTTTTTTTGCTCATCTTGAATCCCAGCCCTTTCCATGGATTCTCTTTCTTCTTAAATTTCCCTTGTAGAATGATGTCACCTCCCCTGTGACATCCTAAGATCCTCTCCAGCATCATGAAGGGCTCTCCTGACTCTCCATCCATCCAGCCTGCCCACTGCCTTTGTGTTTGTCTCACTGGCCTAGACTCGGTGACACAGGATGGTCAGCCCTGTCAAGCCCACATCAAGTGACTCTCCTTTGTTTCCGGTTTTCTGTTTACCTTTGATTCTGGCATCCAGAGGTGACATGGGGAAGCTGTGTGCTCTTTTGTATTTTCTTGGAAGCATTGTTTTTCAGAATTAACCTCTGTTCTGGTTTCATAAGCAAACTGACATGTTCATGCATACTCTCTGTCTCATATCTGTATCATTTATTGAATCACAAGTCTATATTTCATTAATATTCTGGCATAAAATCATTTTTAGCTAAGTTTTTGGTGTTGCATTGGTCTTTAGAATCAGATTAGCCAGCAATTGTTTATTGTGCTCAATTGAATGCATTTTATTTATTAAACTTTGTTATTTTTAGTATCAATTCATTTTTACTTCCATGTGTTTATCTTCTGAGTTTTCCTGGGACCCAAGAAGTTGTACCCAGGACAAGAAAACTCTTAGGCTCTCTCCAGAATTCTACCACCTCTGTGCAACACAGTTGCTGGGAAACCAAGTGTGGAAGGTGAACTGAAGAAAACCACTCATCTCATCTGAGAAGAGTTACCCACTGAAGGGTGGGCATGACAGATATGATCTTTGCGATTTAAAATGGCCATTTATTTTGAGTTGGAGCCAGTCTCAGAGGTTGTATTTTGCAGATGTATCAAAACATATGCTAGGACCACAGATCCATTCCAAGTGATGACATAAGGGAGAAGAGGAGTCAAAGCAAAGACCTAGAACATCCTGTTAAAGTGTTCCTGGGAAAGTCCTTGTGGACTTACCCTGATAACCACCTGTTAGACACTCTGACAGCACCACATACCCTTCAGTCGTGACTCTCACATTTTCGGCAGAATTAGTTGTTTAGTATCTGTCTCATCTCAAAGCTTTCTCCAGAGGCAAACTCCAGAAGGGCAGAGCCCATGTCTCTTCTTCACCATTTATCCCTGGAGTCTAGAACAGTAATTAGAAAAATGTTAGGAGCTCACTGCATATACATTGAATGACTTAATTATTGAAAGCAAGAAAATGGTCGTACGCTTTTGTTCTCCAGTTTCCTTTCTAATAGGAGGAATTTCCATGAAATGGTCTGTTTCTCTTACTCTAGGCCTTATTTCTCCTTAGTGAAGCCAAGTAATTTCGTTGGTTAAGGGGAGTCGGTGATTGGCACATGTGCCTAGTTTTGGTAGAGATAATTTATCAAAACCCTAAGCAAATGGAATCTACCCTCTCATTCTTTGGAGCAGTGCATGGTTGTGGTCCTGATTAAGCATGTCTTGCTCTGTATTCTCAATATTTCTCACCAGTGTATGAGTCCAAGACCTAACTTGAAGCCAGAAAGCTTATTGTTACCATATTTTTAAGCGATATCACCTGAAATAATTCTTTACACTAATTAAGATAGCATTTTTATTTTGTCTATGTGGCTCCTTTTTCTCCCTCTTTTAATTTGTTTTGAACTTGATCAAGAAGCAAGGATCTTATATCTTGGGCTACCTAAAACTCCAATAGTTTCTATGCATAGAAAGACTCTAGGAAAAATCAATATAGACACATCCTAAGATTGAAAAGTTTTTACGCCAAAGAGGGAAAAATGAGATTCAAGACTGCAAATAGAATAAATCTTCAAAGACGAAAAAATTTTTTCCTGGAATCTGAGAGTTGATGAGCCTCCTGAAATTGAGTGCAAAATGTTCTATGTACAGGAGGTTTCCTTAGATGCTCAGGAAATTCCTTGAATATCTATTTTCAGGAACCCTACGTAGGTCTTGAGTTTACCTTTTGATGTACGGAAATTTGTCCCCATCTTTACATCTTCCTCCTTACTTGAAATGATCTTGCTGTTCCCTCATCATACATTTCAACGCTCATCTTGAACCCAGCCCATCTCCCCAGTAAGCCTGCCCTCCCCTTCCTGGTCTGTAGCAATCTCCCTCTCCTCTGGCTCCTTGGTTCCTCATATACAATCTTCATCTCCTATTCTCTTCAATTAAAGTGTAAGTTCCTGAGTGCAAGGCTCAGGATGTTAAATATTAGTTTTCTGTCACTCAAGCTATCTGGCATACAGCAGTCATTTCTGAATCCCAATCATACTTCCATATTCAATCTGTTACTTGCCATAATATGAACCCTGAAAGAGATTCATTAGATGTATGTTTCAGAGGAAGAGAAAAACCCAGGGAGAGTAAGTTATTTTGCTCAAAGTCAAAAAACTAGGAAACACCTAGTTTCCTAGGATTCAAACTTGGGCCTCCTGACTAGGGGTCAGGGCTTCCTGAACAAGGGTTCAATGTTTCTTCCATTCCACACTGTAGCTTACCTGGGAAAGTATTAATCCAAAATTACTACACTAGAATTCTACTCCATATGATAAATGTTTAGAAACACTCTTGAAAGGATGGGCCTGATTTTGAACTCTCTGCTTCACAGAGGGAGGAGAGGGATGAGAGCAAAAGAAATTGACACTTTTTGCATAAAATACTGAGGAGAATTTTGAGTTGAATGTGGCCCCCTTCTTGTATTTTGCAAGAGATAAGCAAGCATTAGACTTAAGTATGACCAATGAAAAATTCCCTAAAGAAGATTTGGCGGAAACATTTTTGAAGAACATGGAGGTGTAATTTTTCTGCCCTAAGTTGTCACTTCTTACTCTCAATCTGATTGTTAAATAAAATTTCACTACACACAACTGTCTCAAGTGTCTGCTTTGGAAGAAATCAGGGAAAAGTGGTGGTGATGTTGCATTTTGAGTCAGTGGGCCAGAGGAGAGAGTGGCTGGAGTGGAAGAAGGCTGCTAAGTCACTTCAGTCGTGTCTGACTCTATGTGACCCCATAGACGGCAGCCCACCAGGCTCGTCCATCCCTGGGATTCTCCAGGTAAGAACACTGGAATGGGTTGCCATTTCCTTCTCCAATGCATGAAAGTGGAAAGTGAAAGGCAAGTCGTTCAGTTGTGTCTAACTCTGCGACCCCATGAGATTTTCTAAGCAAGAGTACTGGAGTGGGTTGCCATTGCCTTCTCCGTGGAAGAGGGCAGGGATACACAAAAGGTTAGTGGGGAGAGGATTCAGAAGGACAAGGAAACCAGATTAAGAGGTGGCCTGAGAATGTCAGCCCTGGGAATTCACACATGACTTTGGGAGAGCCCTGAGCTTCCCCAAGATAAGGGCTAGAAGGTAAAGCCAATTTTATTTAGATTTTCAAAGTCAGAGTGACTCCATTGGACATCTGAGTACCATTAGATTGATAGTAACTCTCAACTTTCCCTACATTTTCAGAATGAACATCAGTAGCTGGATGATAAAGGGAGAATGATGTATTATGAGAAAAAGTAAGAATCTTTCAGTTTCCCAAAGTCATTCTACATTTGGGGGAGGGAATGTGTTAGATAGCTGGAATCTTCCTTGGTGATGACAGTTGAGTCATCTGCTGAAGAGCAAACTTGATGGCATTTAAAATGCATGGGTTTTGTCTCCAGAGCAGGCATATGGAAGCTCTACATGCCTTTTGGCAAACTCCAAGCTTCAGTCTCCTGTGAAGAAATGTTCCTGGGTACAAAAGAAAGATGACAATGTACTCCTTGTAATCTCTGAAACAAAGTCCTATTATCTTCTCATCTGGCTGTTCATTTGAATAACAGCAATGGAAAGGGGCAAGAAAGTAAAGAGGTGAAAGCCAAACACAGTTTCCATCCTTTGTCAGCCAGCGGGACTTTTGGAGTGACTGCAGGTTGCTCTTTGTCTTTCTCAGTCAACCAGGATCATAGAATTCATGTCCTACAGCTGCTGACAAGGGCCCCAGGAAGCCGAGAGCTAGAGTTCCTTTCATTGTAATGGGAGAGTTTCTTGCTGGTCCAGGTGATTTGCACAGCAAAGCGTCTAGCACATCTGAGGGACATTGAAGTAGAGACCATGGAGTTAAGCCAAGGATGAAAGCATGGCTCTCCCCCAAGGATTGACGTCATCAGATCCTTGAGTTCTCATTCCCTTTGTGCTGTTTTCACCACTGCTTTTCCTCCCACTACAACCAGCTACCAGGGCTCACTGGAGGCCAGGCACTGTGTGTAACGGCTCTTATACACCATCCCATTTAATCCTCACTAAAACTCCACGGGACAGGCACTGTCATCACTCCAATATCACATATGAGAAAACAGACAGACGTTTTAGTGACTCATTTCCCATCTGAGTGAATTGTTCAGGAAAACAAAAGGAAATCAGCATAAAACTTGAGAGGAGATATTCAATCACGGTTAAAAGCAAGGGCTTTCTCTGGCTTCCCAAGTGACTTAGTGGTAGAGAATCTGCCTGCCAATGCAGGAGACACAGGAGACAAGGGTTTGATCCTTGGGTTGGGAAGATCCCCTGGAGGAGGAATGGTACTCCACTTCAGTATTCTTGCCTAGGAAAATCCTGTGTAAAGAGGAGCCTGGTGGGCTATAGTCCATGAGGTCGCAAAGAGTTGGACATGACTTAGTGACTGAGCATTAATACACACAAGGGCTTTCTCAAATCCGAGTTGCAAGCCAGACTCTGCGACTTCCTGGCTGTGTGAGCATGGACAAGATGTTAACTTCTCTGGCTCAGCTTTTCCAGCTGCAAAATGAGGGTGATATTAACACCGATTCCAGTCCTCCTATATTGAAAGCAATCAAGAAAGTTATCTAATCTTTTTGCTATTATTAAATAATGATTATGTTCTTTCTGTTCGCAAAACAAAAAGGCTTGTCATACGACTTCCAGCAGGGTAAAATAGCCTTTCGGGTAATGATTCCTTTGGAAGATTCTCTGAATATTTGAGCAGGAAGTTGCTCTGGAAAAACATTCTCTTTCCAGGTTTAGGAGGTGGTGGTCAATGACAAGTTTCACCATTTTAATCTCTGCTTTTTGAGCAGGGTGTTACTCCACAACCCAGCTGAGACTTCTGGAGCTTACAAAAAGGTTAATAACTACTGTATCCATTATCTATGGCTGTGTAACCAAATACCTCCAGCTTAGGACTAAAATAAAAAGTATTTATTTTTGGTCAGAATTTTGTGGGCTTAAGCCAGAGGATGAATGGAATGGCTGGATCGTCCATGATGACCTGGTGTCATATTTGGGAGCTGGTGCTGGCTGTCAGGCACCTGGGTCCTCCTTCGCGTGGACTTTCTAGAGCAGCTTCCTTACAGCGTGGCCACCTCAGAGTTCCAAGGTGACAAGCCCCAGGTCACAAGCACCTGTCAGACTTCTGCATGAGTAACGTTTGCTCATAGCCCATTGGCCAAAGCAAGTCACAAGCATGGCTGACCCCAGTATCATGTGGGAGGGGACTTAGACCCCACCGACCCCTCTCACACTCGATAGGAGGAAGTAGCAAAGAATTTATGGTTATTTTTAATCCATCACAATTGCAAATATAAAACATAAAATATAAAGGAAAGCACCTGGAAGATATAATAAAAAGAATCCAACTGGCAAAGGCTGCATTTCTGGTATTCCTTGGCTCTGAGGGCTTTTAAGGCTTGCCCCATTTCACATCCAGGAAATCATCACCCACTAAGCCCCTGGGCAGTGAACTTGGTAGGTACCTTGGCTGTCTCTTTCTTTTGTGTCTCCTGGAAAGCTGCCAAGCCACCATTTACATCTTACATCCTCTCCTTTGGGAACTACTGGACTTCTTCTATATTTCCTAGATTTTGTTCATGGGCCAATTTTACCTCAATAGATCCTCTATCCTCTGTCTTCAATTCCTCACCAGCCCAGTAATCCACATCTGCTTTCTGAACTGAGGGACATAATGTGATACGTTGGTCTATTATCACTGTGAAAATAATTTTTGCTAATTAAATTGTTATATAATTACTTTTTATTCTGTTAACATTTTGGGGACTACCTTTTAGTTTTATTTTAGTTAACAAAGAAATGTAAATATTCCTTATAGAAATAGCTTATTATTACACTTACTATTACCTAACATGCCTTTATAATTAAAATTATAAACTAGGCATTTTTCAATCTTTCTTTCTGTATATGTGCTTATATAAATATTTATTCAGTTAACTATATAGAACAAATCTTTCATGTTTTTAAGATCTGACTAATATTTCATTTTGTGGTGGTGCTAAAATATATTTCACCAGTCCCTTGATGATGAACATTTAGAGTGTTGTCATTTTTTAATTAAAATGAACCAGTTGCAGTAAATACCTTTTTACACATAATGTAATGCATTTACTATGATTATTTCTTAGAAAAGCAAGTGTTGAGCCAAGGAATATATACAGTTTATGAAACTGATTTTATCAGATTGTTCATCAAATAATTTTATGGATTCATATACCTAAGAATTGTATACAAGAGTAAGAATACCCCTTCCAGCTTTCATGTGATTTTCTTTAAAAACCCTAATTAGTTTTTGCTTGGTTTTTCAAAAAAAGAAGCAAAGACTTAAAACTTAGGTATCGCTGTCAACACAGGAAAAAACAAAACCCCAAATTAAACAATTTAATTTCCTTGCAGCCTGAGAGTAACCCTACTGAGACTATTCCAGCTCGGGACACCCTGGAGGTGGGGGAGAGAAGTCAGAAAAGCATAAAAAGGAAAAGCCCAGGCAAGGTGCCTACTTAGTGTACCTGCCTGTTCTGGTGGAAGTGAAGCCTGTTCACTGCAGATCCGACCTCAGAGAGGGGCCTCCAAGGCCTCCAAGTCTGACCCTTTTGAATCTCACAGAGTTTGTGTGATGATAATATCATATTTCTTCATGCTGCTGCTGCTGCTTCTAAGTGGCTTCATGCACAAGTTTTATGGCTTTTCATTTATATTATTCATCCATGTCAGAGGAGGAGATGCCCACAGAAATTAACCTTCTAATTCAAATTCCGTCTTTGTAAAAACTGCAGCCAGGGAGAGAATGAGAGTTGCCTAAGCTCATATACATCGTATTGGTACCAGGCTCTGGACTAAAGCAAGCCTTCTGACCTGTGATGAGAGGTAGCTCCTTTGCTTCCTTCTTTGCATGCCATGCTAAGTCTCTCAGTCTTGTCTTATTCTGTATGACCCTGTGGACTGTAACTCACCAGGCTCCTCTGTCCATAGGATTTTCCAGGCAAGAATACTGGAGTGAGTGAGTAAGTAAGCCATTTCCTTCTCCAGGGGATCGTCTCGACCTAATGATCCAACCTGCCTCTCATGTTTCCTGCATTGGTATGAGGGTTATTTACTAATAGCACCACCTTAGCAGATCCATTTTTGAGCCAGTTTCTAAGTATTCATTAGCCATCAGGTACAGAGCTCAGCACATTGCAGTTTATGCCAAATTCTTACAACAATTGTATCAGAACCAGTATCTTTATCTTACAGGCAATGGCATCCCACTCCAATACTCTTGCCTGGAAAATCTCATGGACAGAGGAGCCTGGTAGGCTGCAGTCCATGGGATCACTAAGAGTTGGGCACGAATGAGCGACTTCATTTTCACTTTTCACTTTTGTTGGGGTCCAGCCCCGGTGGATCCAGGAAATTCGAAGTGGGGATGGTGTTGGCGAGGAAAGACTTATTTATTTATTAATATAAATAAGCTTTGTGCCTCTCGAAGCTGGGGGCTGTAAGCAATTCACAAGCTGTAAGAAGTCTGGGGAACCTGTTAGGCAAGCTAGAGAGCTATCAGAGGGGGGTTTAACTGAAACATCCCTTTCAAATGCAGAAGATTAAAGCCCTGATTGACTTTTTCCAGAAAATATCAGAAGAGTGGAAAAGCAGAGTACAGAGGCCGGCAGATTCTTATTTTGGGGGGGGTGGATGCTCAGGAAATTCCAGGGGGAATCCCTGAAACCTGATCACGTCCTTGCATTTTGTCAGGCTTCCTTCCGCATTACCTTGTCACAGGTGGGATTCCTCACGCTGGCCCCCGACATACTTTCATGCATTGGAGAAGGAAATGGCAACCCCGCTCCAGTATTCTTGCCTGGAGAATCCCAGGGACAGAGGAGCCTAGTGAGCTGCCGTCTATGGGGTCACACAGAGTCGGTCACAACTGAAGCGACTTAGCAGCAGCAAGGAAATAGAAATTTGGGAAGGTTTTTAAAGTTGCTTAATGTGATGTATTAGTTTTCTGTCACTTCCATAACAAATTACTATTAATGACTTAAACAACACAAATATTTCTTTCTATAGTTTAGTAGCTTCTAAGTCTGAGACAGGTCTTGTGGGCTAAAATCAGGATGCTGACAGCACTGTGTTGCTTTTTGGATGCTCTGTGTGAGAATCTGTTCTTGCCTTTTCTATCTCCTAGATGTGGGTAGCTCAGCTGGTAAAGAATCTGCCTGCAGTGCAGGATATCCTGGTTTGATTCCTGGGTCTGGAAATTCCCCCAGAGAAGAGACAGGCTATCCGCTCCAGTATTCTTGGGCTTCCATGGTGGCTCAAACAGTAAAGAATCCACCTGTAATACAGCACATCTGGGTTTGATCCCTGGGTTGGGAAGATCCCCTGGAAGGGGGCATGGCACCACACCCTAGTATTCTTGCCTGGAGAATCCCCATGGACAGAGGAGCCTGGTGAGCTACAGTCCATATGGTCACAGAGAGCTGGATACGACTGAATGACTAAGTACACAGCACAGAGGCCATCCACACTCTTTGACTCATGAGACTCTTCTTCAATTTTCAGAGCCAGCAGCAATGGGCTGAAGCTTATAGTAAGTCTCTGTGAGTCACCCGCCATCTATCATCTTACCTATCTCTGGCTATATCCAGGTAAGGTTTTTAAGGACTTGCATGATTAGGTCAACCCACCTTCATCACCTAGGGTAACCTTCCCATCCTCAAGGTTTGCAATCCAGTTGGAAATTCCCTTTGCCATGTAAGGTAATATATTCACAGATTAAGGAATGGTTTTATTTGGGAAAGGGGTGGTCATCATTCTTCCTACCACAGTTTACTCTCTTATCCCCAAAGACACACATCTGTCCCACATGCTGAATACATTTTTTCCTCTATCTCAATGTTCCCTGAAGTCTCAACCCATTACATGAGAGAAGCTACTACATGACAGGTTTAGCTCTCTGGTTCCAAGGCCCTCTTAATTGCTGGCCAAGAGAGTACTGCCATTTTGCTTTAACATGGAGATTGTGATTTCCTTACTGATTTGCTTGAGCTCTTCAAATTTTAGAAGGTTAAACTGTAAGCTCTATTAAAGGCAGGAAAAATATATTTTTTGGTTAATTATTCTATCCCAGTGCCTCTCACACAGAAAGCATGCAAGTATTTTCAAAGCAAATAAATACTGAAGAAAACAAGTAAGTCAACCAATGACATAAGCAGTGGATGAAGACATGCAAAATCATTACAAAATTATACTTTCTGTTTCCCCAAACTTTGTATTTTTCTTGATATTTTTCAGAGCCCTTGAAACAGGTTATAAACTTCACCAGAGTCCAGGTTGCTCTTCCAGGTAAATTTATCAAACTGCTTGTGTTTCATCTGGGTTTTGATTACCAGTAAATATCTTTTCACTTCCACAGTGGCTCAGGGTAATGCAGGAGATGGGGATTTGATCCCTGGGTAGGGAAGACCTCCTGGAGAAGTAAATAACAATCCATTTTAGTATTCTTGCCTAGAAAATCCTGTGGACAGAGGACCCCATGGCAGGCCACAGTCCATGGGATCACAAAAGAGTTGGACGTGACTTAGCCACTAAACAGCACCAACAAATGTATTTTCAGGCACTGGGATTCCTGCCAAGATTGACTCTCAGCCCATAGATTCTGTTTTAGATTTAAATATAACTATTAAACTTCAGTTCAGTTCAGTTGCTCAGTCATGTCGGACTCCTTGAGACCCCACAGACTGCAGCATGCCAAGCCCATTACCAACTCCCGGAGTTTACTCAAACTCATGTCCATTGAGTCAGCGATGTCATCCAACTGTCTCATCCTCTGTCGTCTCCTTCTCCTCTCACCTTCAATCTTTCCCAGCATCAGGGTCTTTTCAAATCACTTGTTTCTTTACATCAGGTGGCCAAAGAGTTGGAATTTCAGCTTCAGCATCAGTCCTTAGAATGAATACTCAGGACTGATCTCCTTTAGGATGGACTGCTTGGATCTCCTTGCAGTCCAAGGGACTCTCAAGAGTCTTCTCCAACACCATAGTTCAAAAGCATCAATTCTTCAGCACACAGCTTTCTTCATAGTCCAACTCTCACATCCATACATGACCACAGGAAAAACCGTAGCCCTGACTAGACAGACTTTTGTTGGTAAAATAATGTCTCTGCTTTTTAATATGCTGTTTTGGTTGGTCATAGCTTTTCTTCCAAGGATATTGCACTTCAGTTCAGTTCAGTTCAGTTCAGTCACTCAGTCATGTCCAACTCTTTGTGACCCCATGAATCACAGCATGCCAGGCCTCCCTGTTCATCACCATTTCCCAGAGTTCACTCAAACTCACTCGACTCCATCGAGTCAGTAGTGCCATCCAGCCATCTCATCCTCTGTCATCCCCTTCTCCTCCTGTCCCCAATCCCTCCCAGCATCAGAGTCTTTTCCAATGAGTCAACTCTTCGCATGAGGTGACCAAAGTACTGGAGTTTCAGCTTTAGCATCAGTCCTTCCAAAGAAATCCCAGGGGTGATCTCCTTTAGAATGGACGGGTTGGATCTCCTTGCAGTCCAAGGGACTCTCAAGAGTCTTCTCTTCTCCAATACCACAGTTCAAAAGCATCAATTCTTTGGCGCTCAGCCTTCTTCACAGTCCAACTCTCACATCCATACATGACCACAGGAAAAACCATAGCCTTGACTAGAACTTAGAGATTACCAAATATTTGCTATTCTTGGTACACTCAAGTGCATCTGAGTATAAGTATCTTAATTATTTTTATAGATAGAATGATCTCCTGCAGTTTTTTTCACCCTAACATCCCCTCAGTGATGACTTTTCCAATAGAACATATGGGAAAACAGCATTGTTTTCTCAACACAAGTATTTAAAAAATAGTTTGGCTTGGACTAGTTGTAGCCAGGTCTGAGAGGGAAAATAGAGAGTATCTGTAAATGGGATGTTATTTTAGGGATGTTATTGTAGTGATGGGACTGTTATAACATTGGATTTTGGTGTTGGTTACACAATGAGCAATTTCTCTAAAAATTACTGAATTGCACTCTTAAATGAGGGCTACAGTATATTAATTATACCTCAATAAATCTGGTAAAAATAATTAGCTCAGTTTCCACTTAGAAACTGGCTACGTGTTTTGTGTTAAATGTAATTATTATTATTATTTTTTTTTTTACAAAAGCAATCTATAAGTATATTCTTTGTAACAAGACTTAAACTTCTTCTACTGTTTCTTGGCCAATTAATTAGCAGAACAGAGCATGGTTACACTTTGTTGCTTCAGAAGTAAACACATCACGCTTGCTTGCCTTATTCTTCCCAAATGATTAAAGAACAAATAGATACTCATTTTTAATCTTTGCAAAATCCTGATATTTGGTTGAATTTATCTTACATTTATCAGAATAATTTTTTGATTCAGAACTCTGCACTTTTTATGTCCTGCAATTCATTTAGAAGCATTCAGTTTAACTCCTATGCCATTAGTGTACTATGAGTCTGTTTCCTGTGACAAAGCTTAATATGATGGCATAAACACAGCTGCTTTTGTTCAGTCATGTCTGGCTATTTGCAACCCCATGGACTGTAGCATGCCAGGCTTCCCTGTCCTTCACTGTCTCCTGGAGTTCACTCAAATTCATGTCCATTGAGTCGATGATGCCATTCAACCTCATCATCTGTCACCCCCTTCTCCTCCTTGCCTCAGTCCTTCCCAGCATCAGAGTCTTTTCCAATGAGTCAGCTCTCTGCATTAGATGGCCAAAGTATTGGAGCTTCAGCTTAAGCGTCAGTCTTTCCAATAGGTAAGTAAACAAAAGGAGAAATCTAAACACTTATCAGCGTCTTAGCATTTGTGGACTTAAAGATCAATCACATAAATATATTTCTGGACAAATGTATCGATCATTAAATATAGAAATGTATACTATTGCAAATATAATGATCTTTTAAAGGGTTACTGGGTTTAAAGCAATAAAGCTTCATTTCAAAACTGTATAAATAGCTCATGCGGTTGATAGAGGATTTCTTGTTTCTTAGACAAATACTTGGACTGTCTTCTCATTAGTGTATGATACAATTTTAGGGTCTCCAGGCTTGGTTCCTGTGTGAACCAAGGGGAGGGGCTCTGACTTGTGACCTCAGGCCTTATTCCCTTGTTCAGGGCTGCTTCCCCATGAAGATATTTGACTTACCTGGTGGAAGTTGTAAAAGTTCAGATTCCAAACCTGCTGAGTCAGGATCTCCAAGCTGAGGTTCCAGGAACCTGCATTTTTAACAAGAGCTGCAGTGGCACCCCACTCCAGCATTCTTGCCTGGAAAACCCCATGGACGGAAGAGCCTGGTGGGCTGCAGGCCATGGGGTCACCAAGAGTCAGACACGACTGAGTGACTTCCCTTCCACTTTTCACTTTCATACATTGAAGGAGGAAATGGCAACCCACTCCAGTGTTCTTTCTTGGAGAATCCCAGGGATGGGGGAGCCTGGTGGGCTGCCGTCTATGGGGTCGCACAGAGTTGGACATGACTGAAGTGACTTAGCAGCAGCAGCAGCATATAATTATAATTCATGTTGATGTCTGAAATATTTCATCTGAGATCTTGCCCATACTTGGAAGATTCAGAGTGGACTCCTCAGATTCAATAACAATCCAAGAAAAACTGTTTCAAAACAGTGTTTCTTAAGCTTTAGTGTGTATATGGAGCACCTGGGGATCTTGTTAAGATGCCAACTGTGATTTTGTAGGTCTGGAGATGAGCCTGCTGCTTCTGCATTCTAACAAGCCCAGTGATGCTTGTGGACTACTGCTGTGTGGACCAGACTTTGACCAACAGGACTTCAGAGCATATCTGTGCCATGCTAGAGGATCTGAACACTTCCCAGAGGGCAGAGCACAGTGGCAACAACAAAGGCAACCCTGTGCAGATGCTCTTCTAGTTGGAGTGGAGAGCACGTGTACTTCTGGGGACCTGGGCTAGGTGTAGTGGTCTGATGAGAGATCCTCTCTTGGCCTATGCAAAGTGGAGTCAAAGAAGGATGGAAATCATTGTGGAGAAGGAAATTGAGGAACAGGCTGGGAACAGAGCCTTTGCAAGTTCATGCTTTCATACATGCTCAGTTGCCCAGTCATGTCCAACTCTTTGTGACCCCAAGGACTAAAGCCTGCCAGGTTCCTCTGTCAATGCGATTTTGCAGCAAGAATACTGGAGCAGGTTGCCATTTCCTACTACAGGGGCTCTTCCCAACCCAGGGATCCAACTCTTATCTCCATTTGCAAAATCACCTGATCATAAATATAAGGGGCAGAGAAATAAGCACAGAAACAGTGGAAATAGGGACTGAAGATGGAGAACAAAGTCAACATGCCTGGAAAGGAGGATGGGAGACAGAACCTCAGGGGTTCCCTGAGCTGCAGGAGATGTTTACAGAGTGCCTGCAACTTCCCTGTGGGTGGGGAGGAAGCCATTCTGGCTTCAACATCTTCAGTTCAATCCTGGATGCATAATATGTATATGTTTATGGAGTCATAAATTAAAATTTAATGATCTATCCTAATTATATGAAGCAGTAGTTCCCAAACTAAACTATGCCTAAGAATCACCCAGACAAAACTTGTTAGAATGAGGTTGCTGGGCTCCATGGTCTGAGGTTCTGACTCCGGTAGGTCTAGGGTGGATTCCAGGAATCTGGATTTGTAAATGTTTGCAGGGTGGGTGGTCCCTGGAGAAAAAGGGACCTGCAACAACAAAATCATCAATATGATCCTTTGATTCTTCACTGGTTAAAATTCAGAGAATCATTTATTCTGCAGAAAACTGAAATGTAATGTTCTCTATCTGGAATAATACAGAGATAAGTGAAATGATATGAAATCAGTAGCATCGACTGTAGTAATATCCTTCCTGGACAATGCTATCTTGGTCAGTTCTTTCTTTCTTAGCTTTATTTTTGGCTGTGCTGGATCTCTGTTGCTATGTGTAGACTTTCCCTAGTTGCCTTCATGGTGGCATGCGCGCTTCTCACTGTGGTGGGTTCTCTTGTGGCAGAGCATGGGCGTTCAGTCGGAAAGCTTAGTAGTTGTGGCACAGGGGCTTTGTTGCCCTGTGGCATGTGGTACCTTTCCAGACCAGAGATCGAATCAGTACCACCTGCAATGGTAGATGGCTTCTTAACCCCTGGACCACCAGAGAAGTCTCTCTTGGTCAATGCATCTTCTAATAAGTATTCCCCTATGCAATAATAACTACTATTTGTATGAGTGAAGTGTGTGTGTGATTGTATAATTTTACAGTTAGCAATTTCTTTTTCATAACATCTCATTTACTCTTCAGAACAATCTAGTAGAATAGGTATTGTTATTTGGTGTCATTTTAAAGATGAAGAGTCAGACTCAGAGAGACTAAGGAGTTTGATCAAGACCACATAAAAGATGTGATCTGGCCCCAGACCTTGCACTCTGAGCACCTTACCGTGCTGGCCTTCTGATGCTGGCTGGGAGGGTTACGGCTGGGGCTAGGTTAGCCACTTCCTTTCTTCCCCTCATAGCATATGCTACTACGAACTTTGTCTTCAAGGCTGTTTTCCTGTGCAACAGAGAAATCTGGGGTTCAGATATTAGTATTTACTTTTTATAGTTACAAATTAAAAACTTAGCTTTACCTTAACCTTTTAATTTTATTTAGAGATATTATCATACTATTTATATACTTAGCATATTTAACAATCACTTTGTGTTGTAACAACTGAAGTTCCCTTTATATTTCAAGCTGTATTTATTGATTTCATATATGTAGTTTCATTTAGAAGTACATCAGTTGTCTGACTTACAATAAAATCTTCCCAAGTACTCAAATAGCTTGCAAATCTAATAAATTAAGCATATGATTATATTGAAGTTGAATTCTTTTAAATTCTGTGAATATAAACTTGGAAAGTTTTCAGTTTTAAAGGTCTAAATTAATTATTCAATTGTGCATTTTAAATTGAAATTTCATGCTTCATCTGCAAGAAAATAGACCAAATTTTTAAAAAGTTACAAAATCCTTCCTAAATATAAAAATGTTAAAAATGTCATTTTAAAATACATTTGCATACTTAATTCTAAGTCATTTTCATTAAAATATGCTTATCCACTAATGAAACAATTATATCATCCTAAGTGAATTGGGAGATGCCTTTCTCAGCAGTAGGATTGGACAACAAGAGATTTTGGCCCTCAAATTGCTCAAATTGTTTATTAGCAGCAATATCCAGTACTGGAATCTATTTCTATCTGTAACAAATCCTCCAAAATTTAAAGAGTTCATTTTTATATTTTTATAAAGTATTCTTGATTTTATTCTTCTAGCCCTTCAGGTAAATCCTCATCTCCACTCATGTGAGACTTTTGCACTTTTGATGCTTAGAGTGTTTAAATATCTTCTAGTCTAATTCCAAAGATCTTCATTGTTGTTTTACAGTCACTAAGAAATGTCCAACTCTAATCCTATGGACTGCAGCATGCCAGGTCCCCTGTCTTCCACTATTTCCCAGAGTTTACTCAAATTCATATTCATTGAGTCTATGATGCTATCTAGCCATCTCATCCTCTGCCACCCCCTTCTCCTCTTGCCTTTAATCTTTCTCAGCATCAGAGGCTTTTCCAATGAATTTGCTCTTTGCATCAGGTATTGAAGTTTCAGCCTCAGCATCAGTCCTCTCAATGACTATTCAGGATTGGTTTCCTTTAGGATTGACCAGTTTGATCTCCTTGCAGTCCAAGATACTCTCTACAGTCTTATCCACACCAAAACTCAAAAGCATCAATTTTTGGTGCTCAGTCTTCCTTATGGTCTAACACATTCGTACATGACTCAAGCATAACTGAATTTAATTATTTTTCTTTTCTCTTCTTAATTTTCAAGGACAATTTTTTAAAGATATTAAAACTATTTCTGATTGAGTTTTAGTTTTTTTTTTTTTAACTTTGTCTAATAGGCAAGCCACATTTCAAGATCAGTGTTCAAGGTGTTGGACATCAATCAATAAGGTGACAGGACCCAGAGAGATAAAAAAGTGAAGATAATCTTTATTACTGGGGAAGCTGTATTGAAGGATGAAGCCTGCAGCTGCAACTATACTTCTTCCCAGGTGCCTTCCCCACCTGCTTCCTAGTCAAGACCTTGGGACGCCCCACCCGACGGAAAGCCTGCAAAGTAGGAGCTTGCTCAGCTAGTTATGGGATAAATTAGGGTTTCAAAGCCTCAAGAGAAAGACAGAGAACAAGCCCACAAATGGGTATTGCTTTGCATACTAACTCCGCACTGGCTAGAGAGAGATGTATATTCCTCCAGAAGGTGAATTTTAGTTTAGATAAGAGTTCCATTTATAGAAATGAAAGGACAGGGCGCTAGGGGTCTTTCTGAGAGTTCTGAGCAGTAAATAGGAAAAATAGTTATTACACTGCTTTAAAAATTAGAAAGTTCCACTCATCAGTAAGTTACATTCACTATTGTCTCTAAAAAGCACCGAACATGGGAATTGTGTCAGGGAATTATTCAGGTTGAATTCTTTACTGGAAAGAGATATTTACCGTTCCTGTGTGACGATTCCAATGTACTGTATAAACAAAATAGGACAGGAGAAATAACAAGTTGAATGGATGAGGAAACCTATTTAATGGAAAAGCCGTAAACATGAAGTATTCAGAGGCTCCACAACGTTTTCTGCTCCAATAGTGTGGCTAATTGAGAGAAGACGGAACATTTTTATTCAGCTATGATTTGTATTCTCCAGCATCGTCATAATTCAGTGCGAAGCCTCGCTCATGCTTTTTGCCTGACTTAGCCTTAACTGTATGGGGTCAATGGGACTTGGGAGAATTAAGTGAGGGTGGTTTTCGTTAAGATTCCAGAACTCAAGTCCTTTGCAAAATGCCTGCATTGTAACTCTGTGACAAGTCTACAGCCAACCTTTGACTTGGCCTTCCCTCCTTGGAGGGAGAGATGGAGAACTCTCTTCCCGCTCTACCTGGCCACATAGAGGACTGTAGGCCTAGCCTGGGGAGCAGGAGATTGGACAGGAACAAAATACCATCTGTTCTCTCTGGTTCAGGCCACAGCCTGTTTTTCCTGGACAATCACAACATTCCCTAACTGGTCTTTGAGCTTTCACTAATGCTCCTTACAGTCTGTTTCCCAGATTATTATTCTATTAAATAGATATAATTGTTTTATTTATTAAATAGAACCCAGAGTAATTATTTCAGGCTATGAATAACAGTGGCTTTCCTGGTGACTCAGCTGGTAAAGAATCCACCTGCAATGCAGGAGACCTGGGTTCAATCCCTGGATTGGGAAGATCCCCTGGAGAAGGGAATGGCTACCCACTCCAGTATTCTGGCCTGGAAAATTCCACGGTCTGTATAATTCATGGGGTCGCAAAGAATCCGACACGACTGAGTGATTTTACTTCACTTCACTTCATAAGTAAGAGTATGTCACTTACCTGGTGAAAATCCTTCAAAACTTTCTTTCTTTAAATTTCAAAAATCCCTGTTTAACATGGGTTACAAACCCTATGTGATCTTGTCCCAGGCTAGCTCTCCACTGTCTTCTACCACTATTCTTTTTGCTTACTTCTTCCAGCCAAATCCACCTCATTTACTGCTTCCAGAAAATGGTGAGCATATTCTCTCTTTTCTGGCTATTCTCTCTTGACCTAGTTAGCTTACAGTTTAATTCATCATGATTCAAATATCCCTTCATCAAAAAGACCCATTGTTAAGGTGATAAATTTTGTCTCCCCAATTCATATGCTGAAGCCCTAGCCCCTAGTACCTCTGAATGTGACTGTTTTGGAGATAAGGCCTTTGAAGAAGTAATTGAGTTAAAATGAAGGCATTAAAGTCAGTCCTAACCCAATATGGCTAGTGTCCTTATAAGGAGAGATTAGAGTGAAGACACACAGAGAAAAGACCACGTGGGGACATAACGAGAAGGTGGGCGTCTATACATCAAGCAGAGAGGACATAGAAGAAACCAGCCCTGAAACATCCTGATCTTGGGCTTCTAGCTTCCAGAACTGTGAGAAAGTAAGTTTCTGTTGTTTAAGTCTCCTAGTCTATAATACCTTGTTATGACGCATCTAGCAACCTAACACTCTCAGCCTGACCACTCAATCCATAGCGCGCTTCCACTCCATTAACAAAACTTTATTCTCCTACACAGTGCTTATGTTATATGTAAGCTGTGGCGATTTATTATGTATTTGCTTTCCTTTCCATTTATTTTCTTCCCTGAACTCATATGGAAGCTCCATGAAGACTGGGACACAGCCATGCTCTTTGTTGTAATGACCAGAACGTTGCCTTTGCACAGACCAGGTGCACAATGTGTGTGTGTGTGCTCAGTCATGTCTGACGCTTTGCACCCCATGGACTGTTGCTTGACAGGTTCCTCTGTACATGGGATTCTCCAGGCAAGAATACTGGAGTGGGATACCATTTCCTCTTCCAGAGGATCTTCCCAACCTGGGGATGGAACTCATGTCTCTTGCGTCTCTTCATTGGCAGGCAGGTTTTTTTTTTTTTTTTTTGCCACTAGCGCCATGATGGCACCCCACTCCAGTACTCTTGCCTAGAAAATCCCATGGACAGAGGAGCCTGGTAGGCTGTGGTCCATGGGGTCGAAGAGTCGAACACAACTGAGTGACTTCCCTTTCATTTTCACTTTCATGCATAGGAGAGGGAAATGGCAACCCACTCCAGTGTTCTTGCCTGGAGAATCCCAGGGATGGGGGAGCCTGGTGGGCTGCCGTCTATGGGGTCACACAAAGTTGGACACGACTGAAGTGACTTAGCAGCAGCAGTAGCAGCAGCACCAGCACCACTTGGGAATCCTTGAACAAACAAGTGGGTGGAATAGGTTGCTAAATCTGTATCAGAAATTTGTATGACAAATCTATATGTAAGTCAAGAAGCAAAAGTTAGAACCAGACATGGAACAACAGACTGGTTTCAAATAGGGAAAGGAGTACATCACGGCTGCATATTTTCACCCTGCTTATTTAACTTATATTCAGAGTACATCATATGAAATACTGGACTGAATGAAGCTCAAGCTGGAATCAAGATTGCCAGGAGAAAAATCAATGATACGCAGATGACACCACCCTTATGGCAGAAAATGAAGAAGAACTAAAGTGGCTTTTGATGAAAGTGAAAGAGGAGAGTGAAAAAGTTGGCTTAAAACTCAACATTCAGAAACTAAGATCATGGCATCTGGTCCCATCACTTCATGGTAAATAGATGGGGAAACAGTGACAGACTTTATATTTTAGGCTCCAAAATCACTGCAGAATGTTCCTGCAGCCATGAAATTAAAAGATGCTTGCTCCTTGGAAGAAAAACGATGACTAATCTAGACAGCATATTAAAAAGCAGAGACATTACTTTACCAACAAAGGTCCATCTAGTTAAAGCTATGGTTTTTCCAGTAGTCATGTATGGATGTGAGAGTTGGACCATAAGGAAAGCTGAGTGCCAAAGAATTGATGCTTTTGAAAATGTGATATTGGAGAAGATTTAAGAGTCCCTTGGGCAGCAAGGAGATCCAACCTGTCAATCCTAAAGGAAATCAGTCCTGAATATTCATTAAAAAGACTAACGTTGAAGCTCAAACTCCAATCCTTTGGCCACCTGACATGAAGAAATGACTCATTGGAAAAGACCTTGATGCTGGGAGAGATTGAAGGTGGGGGGAGAAGGGGACAACAGAGAATGAGATAGCTGGATGGCATCACCGACTCGATGGATGTGAGTCTGAGTGAATTCCGGGAATTGGTGATGAACAGGGAAGTCTGGCATGCTGCAGTCCATGGGGTCACAAAGAGTTGGACACGACTGAGCAACTGAACTAAACTGAACTGAACTGAGGTTCCTAAGATTTTTGTTTCCCTGATCTTTCTCCACCTATCCGTGTTCCATCTCCGTGAAGCCTTTCTTGACTCCTGTAGACTCCTGACTTTTTGGAAACTTCTTGCCCACAGGTCTTCCATTAACAGCTCTGACACCAAATCCACGATTTTGGTCTCTGATCACTCATTTTTCTTGACAGTTCAGTGATGCTGGTTTATCTTTGTTTACTACTTTTTTCCAATAAAGGAAGGTTAACCTGAAAGGAGTCTTGCACTTGGCCCTAAGTGTTGTGCATCTCTGAAATTACGGCTCATGTGTATATTTTCAGCCATTTTCCCGGCACTTGAGTTGCAGTCTGCCCAATCCTGCTGAGTGAGCCTGAGAGGAGGGCTCAGACAAATGCAGCTGATGTTTGCCCAGCCCAGGGATATAGTGCAGAAGAAAGCACTAATCAATAACTTTGCCTGTCTTTACTGAAAACTTGGCAGTTTCAATGCTCTAAAGACTGTGTTAATTCTAATCGCTGAGTGGTGATGCCACACTCAGAATTGGGTCCATTTACAGGGCTTGCCAGATTAAGACAATATGGATGACTAGGTTATTATTTATAATGATAGCATGGGAGGAGGCTAAGAATTTGTGCAGACTCTCCAGACTGGTATTCAAGGCCTTCCCCAAGCTGCTTCTATGCCTTGTCTCTCATTGTTCTAAGTGAAGCTTCTATTTCGCTTCCAACAAAATGCTTTCAGATTCCCGGATACGCCCTTGACTTTCCCATCTCTTGTGATGCCATCCCATCTCTGATTCCCTTCTCCCTGGTTATGAGATAAGCAGTTGGGTAAAAACAAATATCACCTTTGCTTTGATAATAGACTGTACTCTCCACATCCTTCATTTTTATCTAAAGATGCTACCCATCCTCCATGGCTGGTCTTCAGTTCAGTTCAGTTCATTTCAATTCAGTCACTCAGTCATGTCCAACTCTTTGCGACCCCATGAATCGCAGCATGACAGGCCTCCCTGTCCATCACCAACTCCCGGAATTCACTCAGACTCACGTCCATCGAGTCAGTGATGCCATCCAGCCATCTCATCCTCTGTCGTCCCCTTCTCCTCCTGCCCCCAATCCCTCCCAGCATCAGAGTCTTTTCCAGTGAGTCAGCTCTTTGCATAAGGTGGCCAAAGTACTGGAGTTTTAGCATCATTCCTTCCAAAGGAAGGAATCAACCCAGGGCTGATCTCCTTCCAGAATGGACTAGTCCAAAGGACTCTCAAGAGTCTTCTCCAACACCACAGTTCAAAAGCAATAATTCTTCGGCACTCAGCTTTCTTCACAGTCCAACTCTCACATCCATACATGACCACAGGAAAAACCATAGCCTTGACTATGGACCTTTGTTGGCAAAGTAATGTCTCTGCTTTTGAATATGCTATCTAGGTTGGTCAAAACTTTTCTTCCAAGGAGTAAGCATCTTTTAATTTCATGGCTGCAGTCACCATCTGCAGTGATTTTGGAGCCCCCCAAAATAAAGTCTGACACTGTTTCCACTGTTTCCCCATCTATTTCCCATGAAGCGATGGGACCAGATGTCATGATCTTCATTTTCTGAATGTTGAGCTTTAAGCCAGCTTTTTCACTCTCCTCTTTCACTTTAATCAAGAGGCTTTTAGTTCCTCTTCACTTTCTGCCTGAGCTTCCCTGGTGGCTCATATGGTAAAGCATCTGCCTGCATTGTGGGAGACCCAGGTTCAATCCCTGGGTTGGGAAGATCTCCTGGAGAAGGAAATGACAACCCACTCCAGTATTCTTTCCTGGAGAATCCCACGGATAGAGGAGCATGGTAGGCTACAGTCCATGGGATCGCAAAGAGTTGGACATGACTGAGCGACTTCACTTCACTTCACTTTCTGCTGTAAGGGTGGTGTCATCTGCATATCTGAGGTTACTGATATTTCTCCTGGCTGGTCTTAGTTAATAAAAAAAAAAGTAGCTATCAGTTAATAAGTACTTTTTGTGTGCCAGGAACCATCCTTGCTTTTAACAGGGGTAAAGTGTTTCATGGGCTTCCTTGGTGGCTCAGTGGTAAAGAATCTGCCTGCCCATGCAGGAGATGTGGCTTTGATCCCAGGGTTAGGAAGGTCCCCTGGAGAAAGCAATGGCAACCCACTCCAGTATTCTTGTCTGGGAAATCCCTGGTGGGTTATAGTCCATGGGATTGTAAAAACTCAGACACGACTTAGCGACTAAACAACAACAAAAATATTTGATTCTTATAATGATGCTATGAGTGCGTGCTAAGTCGCTTCAGTCATGTCTGACTCTTTGCAACTCTATGGACTATAGCTCATCAGGCTCCTTTGTTCATGGGATACTCTATGCAAGAGCACTAGAGAGGGTTACCATTCCCTCCCCCAGCCCAGGGATCAACCCCCTGTCTCCTTCATTGCAGGCAGATTCTTTACCACTGAGGCACCAGGGAAACCCAATGATGCTATTATATATGTACAAATGCTATTTACAGTTTATAAGTGAGGGAGCAAGTACAAAGATGCCATTTCTACTTCTGAAAGAAACCTCTCCTGATTTATCTTATATGATCTAATTGTTTTCTTCATGAATCTTCAACAGTTTTTCTGCCACTTTGTTTATTTAATCCTATAGAGTAGTTCTCAGTATACTTGCCTGAATCAGGATGCTGGTCTATGAGATTCTTAAGAGCAAAAGCCAAATCTTAATAATCTTTTTATCCATTATTTTACTTCTTGTTCGGCAGAAGCTTAAGAACTGTTTCTTACATTAGCTCGAATTGACTCCTTAGCCCTCAAAGTCCTAAGTCCTAGGTTAGCTGTTGAGAGTATCCCAGGACTCAAGACTTACTTGGCATAGAAGGGGCTTGTTTTCTTTAGTTGCTAAGTCATCTTTGACTCTTTGGGACCCTATAGATTGTAGCACACCAGGCTCCTCTGTCCATGAGATTTCCCAGGCAAAAATACTGGAGTGGTTTGCCATTTCCTCTTCTAGGGGATCTTCTAGACCCAGTGATTGAACCTCATCTCTGTGTCTACTGCATTACAGATGGATTCTTTACCACTGTACTGAGCTAATTTCAACCAACTCTTTGGCTGTGGTTTCTGCATGCTACACATGGGGTTGCAAAGAGTCGAACACAACTGAGTGACTAACACACACCACAAGTATATCTTTGGTAAATGAAGAGAATTTCAGGGAAGTGTTTGGAGTCTAATGTTATACTTTAATGGCCACAATGGAAATCATCCATAAATTACACTTTTCACAGTCGTTACACGTTAAAGGATTATGGTACTGAAACCCAGCCCTGAGCTCACTGACAAATAAAGGGACTTGGTATTCCCAGCGCTCTGTCTTCTATTTTTTAACAGTTCTTTACTCAGAATATATCTGAACCAGGTTCCTGCTTTCTTTAGTCCTTGGCTTTGTCAATGTGCAAAGACATTTAAAATTAAGTAAATTGATTCTTATCTTCAAACTGCTCCTGGATAATGCGTTGGTAGCTGCCAAAGAAGCCTCCCCAAAGACATGTTAATGGTACATTAGCCTTCCATTGTCCTTTTTTTTGGGGGTCTCATATTCTAGGCCTTCCATTTCCAAGAACAATAATTATTGCTCTTATTATCATGACATAAAAGGAAGAAAAATGTTCCATCCTCCCAGAGAGGCAGAATCCCGTCAGGCTTTAGTGACAACGGTACAGGCTTTGCTCTCTGAGAACTTTTCTGAGACAATGATGAGACTTTGGTTCTTGGATGTGTTGAATTCACAGTCTCATGTTACGACTGTTAGGATGCTATCTTCCACAGTGATTGATGGGAGTCTGAGTTACTGCAGTTATGCAAGATGAAAGGCAAATGACAAATCCCGAAAAGCTCGTGAACACAAGTTTGTTTTATTTCATACCAAAGTGCTTCCGTATCATTATGCAGAAAAATAAAATTTATTGTATCCCTTAATTTGAAAGGTTTCTTCATTATAAACATCCTCGGGATATTGCAGAAGTATTTTGGTATTCCGTGTTACCTTGTTTAGTTCTTCCAACTGTAAAATAAGACTAAGATCCTTCATTGAGGCAGGAGATAAATGGTCTGGTGGCTAGGATTCCTGGTTTTCATCCAAGCTTCTCACATTCAATTCCTGGACAGGAAAATAAGATCTCGATTCATGCCACCACTCACTGCTGCCTCACTGAGATTATTATGTGATAAAGTGGAAACATCAAAGCATGGTGACTTAAGGACATTTCTTTCCAAAATCAAGATGCTGGCGGTCCAACTTTTTATTTTATTTTTTGAAGTATAGTTGATTTATAATATTGTGTTAGCTTTAGGTATACAAAAAGTGATTCAATTATTGGTCTCAGATTATATTCCATTATAGGTTATTATAGGATATTGAATATAATTCCCTGTGCCATACTGTAAACCCTTCTATCTTATCTATTTTACGTATAGGAATTTTATCTATTGGCTTCCCAGGGGTGCTAGAGGAAAAGAATCTGCCTGACAATAAAGGAGATGCAAGAGATGTGGGTTCAATCTGTGGGGCAGGAAGATCTTCTGGAGAAGGAAATGGCAGCCCACTCCAGTAATCTTACCTAGAAAATTCCATGGACAGAGGACCCTGGTGGGCTAAACTCCATGGGGTTGCCAAGAACTGGACACTATTGAGCGACTAAGAGTAATTGTATCTATTAATCACATACTTCTAATTCATCCCTTCCTTTCTCCCTCTTTCCTTTGGTAATCATGTTTGATTTTATGTCTGTGAGTCTGTTTCTGTTTTGTATATGGGTTCATTTGTATTATTTTTAGATTTCATGTATAATAAGTGATGTCATACAGGATTTATTTTTATCTAACTTACTTCTCTATAGCAAGTCCAAATCTGAAAGCCTTCCTTTGAGATGAGCTGGGAACACAAACTGTGGAGTGCATAGCTGGAGATGGGAATACATTAGCACAGAGAAGAAGCCTGACTTGCTTGATACCACCGAGAAGAGCAATGGAGGAATAAAAAAAGAGAACTTGGACTTTAAAGCTACTTAGCAGTTTTCATTCCAATCCCAAAGAAAGGCAATGCCAAAGATTGCTCAGACTACTGCACAATTGCACTCATTTCACATGCTAGTAAAGTAATGCTCAAAATTCTCCAAGCCAGGCTTCAGCAATATGTGAACCGTGAACTTCCCGATGTTCAAGCTGGTTTTAGAAAAGGCAGAAAAACCAGAGATCAAATTGCCAACATCTGCTGGATCATGGAAAAAGCAAGAGAGTTCCAGAAAAACATCTATTTCTGCTTTATTGACTCTGCCAAAGCGTTTGACTATGTGGATCACAATAAACTGTGGAAAATTCTGAAAGAGATGGGAATAGCAGACCACTTGACCTGCACCTTGAGAAATCTATATTCAGGTCAGGAAGCAACAGTTAGAATTGGACATGGAACAACAGACTGGTTTCAAATATGAAAAGGAGTACCTCAAGGCTGTATATTGTTACCCTGCTTATTTAACTTCTATGCAGAGTACATCATGAGAAATGCTGGGCTGGAAGAAGCACAAGCTGGAATCAAGATTGCCAGGAGAAATATCAATAACCTCAGATATGCAGATGATACCACCCTTATGGCAGAAAGTGAAGAGGAACTAAAGAGCCTCTTGATGAAAGTGAAAGAGGAGAGTGAAAAAGTTGGCTTAAAGCTCAGCATTCAGAAAATGAAGATTATGGCATCTGGTCCCATCACTTCATGAGAAATAAATGGGGAAACAGTGGAAACAGTGTCAGACTTATTTTTGTGGGCTCCAAAATCACTGCAGATGGTGATTGCAGCCATGAAATTAAAAGACGCTTACTCCTTGGAAGGAAAGTTATGACCAACCTAGATAGTATATTGAAAAGCAGAGATATTACTTTGCCAACAAAGGTCCATCTAGTCAAGGCTATGGTATTTCCAGTGGTCATGTATGGATGTGAGAGTTGAACTGTGAAGAAAGCTGAGCACCCTTGATGCCTTTGAACTGTGTTGGAGAAGACTCTTGAGAGTCCCTTGGACTGCAAGGAGATCCAACCAGTCCATTCTGAAGGAGATCAGTCCTGGGTGTTCTTTGGAGGGAATGATGCTAAAGCTGAAGCTCCAGTACTTTGGCCACCTCATGCAAAGAGTTGACTCACTGGAAAAGACTCTGATGCTGGGAGGGATTGGGGGCAGGAGGAGAAGGGAACGACAGAGGATGAGGTGGCTGGATGGCATCACCAACTCAATGGACATGATTTTGGGTAAACTCCAGGTGTTGGTGATGGACAGGGAGGCCTGGCATGCTGCAATTCATGGGGTCGCAAAGAGTCAGACATGACTGAGCGACTGAACTGAACTGAACTGAACAGCTGACTCTTCATAGAAGAGCTAGACCCATTAAATGAGGGAGCTCTAGAATCCCAGCCCCATGGGTTTCCTATACTAAGTTCCTATGGACAAAGAATGCCACCTGCCATATTAGTAAACCAGAGATTTTGTTGCCATACAGGCAAAACAGCCATTCAGCTACCACCAACTGTGCACCCTGAGGGGATTCAGGATGGAGACAATCCAGATACTGGCCCTAGATAGTTAAAGTAGTAAAATATTAGTTGCTTAGTAGTCTCTAACTCCTAGTGACCCATGGACTGTAGCCCCGCTGACTCCCCAGTCCATGGGATCCTCCACGTAAAAAACTGGATGGACTAATGCCTGCCAGGCTCCTCTGCTCATTGGATTCTCCAGGCAAGAATACTGGAGTGGGTTACCATTTCCTTCTCCAGGGGATCTTCCTGGCCTGGGGATCAAACCCGGGTCTCCTGCACTGCAGGCAGATTCTTTATAGTCTGAGCCACCAGGGAAGCCCCAAGATAGCTAAGATGCATATCAAAGGGATGCCCTCACTAAGCCCAGACTCTTGCACCTTCCCATACAAAGCTCTGAATATATTATCTTACAGATGTGTGGTTTTCTTTAATTAAGAGTAATCTTTGATGTTTGATTACCTGGTTTTTGCTGCAAACTTGCTATCTTGTCTCCTCCCTTACATCTCTGGACCAGTCCCTTAGACATATATGAGAGGCTGTATTCCACCCTTAAGTCCTCAGAAAGTCCACTGAAAAAACATAATTCTTAAGTTTCAGGTTCTCCTTTTCTCCCCCAGTCAACAGTTTTGGCAGCCAACAAAGGCCTCCAGAGCAGACTTCTCTCCTTTGCTTGAATTCTACTAGGATCTGGAACCTGGTACTGGCACAGAGTCCAGACTCTCTCTGCTCTCCACACTACAGGCTGATAAACCTGAGGCAAGGTGCTGAGAAAAGGAAGGGACTTCATTTAGAAAGCTGGCTGAATGAGAAGGTGGTAGGCTAGTGCCTCAAAATAACCATTTTATTGGGGCCTGGATGCCAGGTTCTTTTATGGATCAGAGATGGGGAGAGGTGAGAAAACAAAGTACAAAGACCTTGTAATTCTTGCAAATATCTCTCAGAGAGGCAAGCCTCATGGAGGGGATGTGTTAGTTTTATTTCCTTACAACCCTTCACTGGTGGATAGGGTCAGGCTGTCTCTCTGAGGCAGGCTATTGTGTATGCCTATAATAACAAATGGATACTTTAAAACTATGGTATTGGAGAAGACTCTTTAGAGTCCCTTGGAACACAAGGAGATCAAACCAGTCAATCCTAAAGGAAATCAGTGCTGACTATTCATTAGAAGGACTGATGCTGCAGCTGAAACTCCAATACTTTGGCTACCTGATGCAAGGAACTGACTCATTGGAAAAGACCCTGATGCTGGGAAAGATTGAAGGCAGGACGATAGAGGATGAAATGGTTGGATGGCATCACTGACTCGATGGACATGATTTTGAGCAAGCTCTGGGAGTTGGGGATGAACAGGGAAGCCTGGCGTGCTGCAGTCCATGAGGTCACAAAGAGTTGGATACAATTGAGTGACTGAACTGAACTGCACAATAACAAAAGCATCGCAGATCCAGTGTGAACTTGTAATTAACCCTTCCTGTTACAGTACCAGCAGAGATGTCTTGGCCTTGCCCACCTTCCTGGAGAGTCCCAAGGAATTGGGATGAGTCTCTCCTGGTTCTCAAATCTTCCATTACTGGTTGATGATCCTAAGTTTTATTTAGTGATGTTAAATTCCTCTCTGGAGCAGTGGGTTATCTTTGAAATTTGGTTTCAAGATGAAACTTATCCTCGGTTGAAAAACTGGGAAAACTTTGCTCAGTTGAAAGACACTGAGTGAGGTTGGACTGAAGGATTAGATGGAAGACTGGCCTGCCATCTTTCCTTAGACTGGCTACCTTAATAGAGTTTTCCAATAGAATAAAGATATCTTATGAAAGCTTTCCACTCCAGTGAAAGGACATTTCTTCCTGGCCTGTTGACAATGGCTTTCTCAGGCAACTAGGGATTTACAAAAGTGGTGGAGGCAAGTTGTCACACTGTGCAGCAGTCACAATAGAGAAACCCACTCATTTTAATTAAAAGCTTGGTCTGCCAGAGACTTGCCTGAGAACTGGACGCTCCATGATCTGAGCACCCGTGGTGGTCTTATACCATGGGGGAAGCTAAGAATAACAGGAAAGAACTGTAACAGGACTGAGGATGACAAGGGTAAAACCTAGGGGAGTTTTACCCTAGAGAAATTGAGCTCACAAGCAGCACACTGGCCCACTAGCAATTTTATTTTGACAAACCAACTTCGTAATGACAAATAAAGCTTTCTAGACAAATGAAAAAGGAATGACAGATTACCAGCCTCCAGCTAACACCCCAGCCAGGTTCATTCAGTACATGTGGAAATTATACTTGCAGATATTTACTTGGTTGGAGAAACTATATTAAAGGAGATCTCAACCTAAAATGACCAAATTGGGGCTCTTTTGATATTTCAAAACTATTTTTTTCTGTACACAGAAAAAACCTCCTTGATTAAACACCTTTTCAGAATACTAATCTTAAGGAAACAAAAGCCCTTCTAGGGAGAACTCGCATTTCTCCTCCTGTGCCTTTGAGATGTAAGTATTCTACCTGATGTTTGAACTTTGTGTGTCTGTTTTGAGAACTTGATCTCTGCATCCAGAAGGTATACTTTTGGTGTCTATTGAATAGACTAGAATTCTGAGCAGTCTTTGTCTGACTGTGTCAACTCTCAGTGGCTTTTTCCCGTTTTAACCTTTGTTGTGTCAGCCTATACAACAAAGGCCTTTGTTTACTTTCTTAGATTATTTTTGGGAGTAAACTTTCTGGGTCTTGCATAGGTGGCATCCTTCACACCCTTTTGTGGGATTGCCTCTTGGGTCTTACTGGTTTGAGTCACTGAGGACTGTAGCCCTCCAGGCTCCTCTGTACATGGATTTTCCAGGTAAGAATACTGGAACAGGTTGCCATTTCCTCCACCAAGGGATCTTCCCAATCCAGGGATTGAACCCACGTCTCTTGCTTTTCCTGCGTTGGCAGGCAGATTCTTTACAGCTAGCACCACCTGGGAAGCTCGTATTTCATTAATAACCTCATGATTGATCTTTTTATTTAGGCAGAACTGTGCTTTATCTTCTAAATATATCTGTTTTTTCCCCCCACCTTACGCTTTTTATTTTATATTGGTCTTCCCTGTTAGGTCTTTCCTGTTAACTCAGCTGGTAAAGAATCTGCCTGCAATGCAGGAGACTCTGGTTCGATTGTTCTTCCCTGGTGGCTCAGAGGTTAAAGCGTCTGCCTCCAATGCGGGAAACCTGGGTTCGATCCCTGGGTCGGGAAGATCCCCTGGAGAAGGAAATGGCAATCCACTCCAGTATTCTTGCCTGGAGAATCCCATGGACGGAGAAGACTAGTAGGTTACAGTCCATGGGGTCGCAAAGAGTCAGACACGACTGAGCAACTTAACCTCACCTAGCCTCACCTGGTTGGATTCCTGGACCAGGAAGATCGCCTGGAGATGAGATAGGCTAGCCACTCCAGTATTCTTGGGCTTCCCTGGTGGTTTAATTGGAAAGGAATCCACCTGCAGTGAGGGAGAGCTGGATTCAATCCCTGGGTTGGGAAGATCCCTGGAGGGAATGGCAACCCATTGCAGTATTCTTGCCTGGAGAATCTCCATGGACAGAAGAACCTGGTAGGCTTCAATCCATGGGGTTGCAAAGAGTCAGACACGACTGAGCGACTAAGCACAGCACATAGCCAGTTAACAATGTTGTATAGTTTCAGGTGAACAGCAAAGAGATTCAGACATTCTCCCCCAAACTCCCTTCTCATCCAGGATGCCACATAACACAGGGCAGAGTTCTCTGTGCTGCACAGTAGGTCCTTGTTGGTTATCCATTTTAAACAGAGAAAGGTGTACGTGCCAATCCCAAACTCCCTATCTCTCCCCCTCATTATAAATACGTCTTAAATCCACTTACGTCTCTCTCCTCCAGCCACACCCTCACTCAAGTCACCACAGTTTCATCTGGGACTCTGTACATTGTCTTTATGTGTCATCTAATGGCCACTTTTACTTCTTCCCTGGTGGCTCAGTTGGTAAAGAATCTACCTAAGATTCCACTTGCAATGCAGGAGACCCCGGTTCTATCCCCTGGCTTGGGAAGATGCCTTGGAGAAGGAGATGGCAACCAACTCCAGCATCCTTGCCTGGAAAATTGCATTGACAGAGAAGCCTGATGGGCTATAGTCCATGGAGTTACCAAAGAGTTGGACATGACTTAGCAACTTGTGGATATAGTCCCCAATTCATTCTCCCTTCTGCATCCAGAGTTAGAAAAGTGTCAGAAAAGGTGGAGTTGGCAGATTGGGTGGCTGGGCTGGGTGAAGAGAAGAGAGACATGCTGTGAGAGTGATGTCTTGTAGGTCACTCCAGGTGTCCCTGCCCAGAGAAGTCACATGTTTCTCTCTTGCTTGTTGCTTGTTTGGCAAAGGGATTTTAATTAGTGCAAAGAAGCAGGCTGGACTCATTACCCCCAAGCAGTGATTCTGTTCCAGAACAGGGAGAGAGAGCCAGCATGTATGCCCAGGAAATGCTAGAGCTGTTAGGGGATATATGTGTTTGTGACAGTTTCCTGTGAGTGACCCAGCCCATACATTAGTACATGCATCCTGTTTTATAGATGTCAAGTGTACATCAGAATCACACGCAGAACTTTTTAAAACAGTTTCTGAGTCTATCTTCAGGAACTCTGATTATGAGAACTTAGAGTGGGTTGAGACACTATTGTACCTACTACAAAAAATAATAAACAGAAATTTCAACTAGAGTCAAGAGACCAGAAGGGGGAGCTCTCAAACTCCCATAGCAGAGCCCAACAGGAAGAAGAAAGACTCCTTTCTTGGCAAAGACTTTACCAATGAAAAGTCTTGGACTCTTTGTATAACAGAGCCCTCCCAACTTCCTTCCTCTTCCATAAAAGCGTTCACCTTTCCTTGCTGTGCAGGGATTTGCATGTGGCTTTTCATGGTTGCAGACTCTCAACTGCAATACTTTTCTAATCCTGAAGAAACTCATTTTTGCTGGAGAAATATCCAACAGTCTATTTCAGGACAACATCACTAAATATTAAATCTCCTTTTCTCCCTCCCCTTAGTCTCTGGCAACCACCATTCTACTTCTGTCTTTATGAGAGTACTCTAGGTACCTCGCATAAGTGACATCATACATATTGTCTTTATGCGACTGGCTTAACAGAATATCCTCAAGTCTAATCCATGCTGTTGTGTATGTCAGGGTTCCCCTCCTTTTCAAGGATGAATAATATTCCACTGCATGTATATCACATTTTGTTTATGCATTCATCTGTCAATAGACCCTTGGGTACCTTCTGCTTTTTGACTCTTGTGAATAGTACTATCGTGAACATGGGTGTGTACATATCATCTTTAAAATTCCGCTTTTAATTCTTTGGGTGATGTGCATTGGCTACCAGCTTCCCAGGTGACTTTAGTGCAAATGGCACTCAGCCTACACTTTGAGAATATGGATGTAGTGGAAAGCACCAGCTAAGTGTGGATGCGGTGTCCCCAGGCAATGATCTATCCCAGCATTCCTCAAAAGGGATTTTTGAACCAGAGCATTTAATATTATGTTCCTAAATGAAAATGCCAGAAGCTAACTTTTAATCTAGAGGCTAAGCTTTCAAAGGTAATATTTGTCAAACAGTTGTGAAAAGTACATTGTTCACAGAATTGAGGTTTTCTTCCCTCCTAGACAAGTAAAAATGTATTATTTTATTAACCAAAATGTATTATTTTATTAACCTGTGCTAGACCTAGTTAAGCATTTTCGTATATGTCTTTCATTGATCCTCACCACAGCTCTGTAAGAAAATAATTTATTTTTAATTTTCCAGTGTGGAGATTGAAGTTTAGAGACTGTGTGTGACTTGTACTGTTCATGGGGTTCTCAAGGCAGGAACACTAAAGTGGTTTGCCATTCCCTCCTCCAGTGGACCACATTTTGTCAGAACTCTCCACCATGACCCATCCATCTTGGGTAGCCCTGTACGGCATGGCTCACAGTTTCACTGAGTTAGACAAGGCTGTGGTCCTTGTGATCACAAAGAGTTGGACACGACTGAGGGACTCAGTGGAACAGATTACTTGTACAGTGTCATGTAACTGGCCTTGACTAGACTCCTGCCTCAGAGTACTCCGCACTATACTAGGACATAATTGGAATTGGAAACAGCTTGCCTTTGAGCCTTACTGCTCAGAAATTCACAGATGGAGAAAAGACATGGACTTGATCTTGGCTGGTCAAGGCAGGGCTGCACTGGCACATGTGGCTGAGGTAGAAATGAGAGTGGCTGAGATGGCCACACACATGGGCAGGAGGCCTATGGGGATGTCCCAGGCAGAAGCAGTGAAGCGGAGGGAAGCAGTGGGATTCTGCCCAAGGAGGGAGTGGAGGCTTCCCAGGTAAGCAGGGGCCTCCTTGGTGTGACCACCAAGGACTGACCAGTGTAGCTGGGCAGAGGTTCTGGTGGGAAGGACGGGCAGGTTACAAGGTAGAGTGCTCACTGCATTTGCCCTTCTTCTGTCCCATCCTTCTTTCCCTGACTTCTTCCCTTCTGTTCTTTCTTGAGGGAGAGAATAGGGGAAGTCTTGCCCACCTGTTCTGGCCTGGAAAGTCACACCCCAGCCTGGGCCTCGGTTTCATACTGGGGACAATCACAGAGCAGTAAACTGAATTGGTGGGTGGACACCCCCTCATTTTCATTGGCAAAATCCCTTTTGCCTCTGCTGAAGCCTCCTGCTACCTGAGATGCAAAATCATGAAAATTTCCAACCTGTTTTGAAGTATAAAAAGACTTAGAAGGTGATCAAGGTCCCTAGGCTGAAGATTTCAGAAAGGTCTTGGTAAAAGTCTTCTGCCGGAGAGCTACTCTGGTGACTTCAAATGCGGAAGAACCAGGCTGTTCCAGCAAGCTATTTACCTCCCTTCTCTCCCAACTCCCCAGTAGATCCTGTGACCAAGAAAAGGCAGGAAAGCTTCTAGACGGATTCTGATGGCATGTGGGACATTTCCTGTCTTCCCGATGCACTTTTCCTTAATGTGTGTGCTTCCCAGGGGTACTGCATGCAAGGAGGGTGTCTCCTCTGATCTATGACCTTGGGACAGTGAGGAAGAAAATGTTTGGGTTATGTTTTTGGAAATAACGTATGCCTTAAAGGGGCTCCCTTGTGGCTCAGCTGGTAAAGAATCCGCCTGCAATGTGGGAGGCCTGGGTTTGATCCCTGGGTTGGGAAGATCCCTAGAGAAGGGAAAGGCTACCCTCTCCAGTACTCTGGCCTGGAGAATTCCATGGACTGTATAGTCCTTGGGATTGCAAAGAGTCGGACGTGACTGAGTGACTTTCACTTTTCACTTATGCCTTAAAGAATGAGGAACTGGATTTCATATACGAGGATTCACCTGCCTCACTGATTTAGAGATTTAGCTGTTATAGGAGCCCACGTCCCTAATTAAAGTGCAGCTCAGAACTTCCAAGTTAAGGCCCTTTCTTTGGGAGGTTCCTCTTCCAGTAAGGACTTCTCTGCCTCTTGTCTCCTGTCAGGTGACCTCTGAAATCCTGAGGTGCCAATGTAGAAGAGTCCCCATGGCTCCTGCCGGCACTCCAGAGGTGGGCTAGGACTCCCAAAAGACTGCACTGAACCAAAGGGAAACCTTTAGGGAGACAGCCACAAATGGCAAGGTGCATGAAGCAGTACGAGTCACACAATATGGGTTTTTGAACTTGACCATGGCTGGCAGATGCTGCCCGTGGACATGTATGTCCTCTTGATCTCACCATCTGTCTGGGACAGTTTCCAGGCTTTTGTTCAGGACGCCTGACTCCACTCTTAGATCCCAGAAGGCCAGCAGATACAGCCCTCTCTGATGCCTCAGAATCTTTTCATGGTCAAGGTCAAGAGAATTTTCTAGCCCTTCTGCCTTTTCCCTCAGCTATGGTGGGACATGGTAACTGTCTTCGTGAATAATTCTACTTTTTGTGTGAGACCCCAACCATGTCTAGCGTGTTGCCTGGTCCCTAATACAAGGTAAAAACATCTTAATCCTACACCCTCTGGAGGAGGGCGTGGCAATCCTCTCCTGTATCCTTGCCCAGAGAATCCCATGGACAGAGGAGCCTGGTGGGCTACAGTCCATAGGACTGCAAAGAGTCAGATAAGACGGAAATGATCAAGCCACATGCACACACAGTGACTTTAAGGGTCCTTAAAGCATGACTGCTCAGGCACTGGGACCACTGCGACCTTTTGACATGACCGCGCACCAGAACCTTTATCGGTTCAGACTAACAGCACAGCAGGTTTACTCTGCCTGCAAGCATTTTGTGTCCCCGTTAAAAACACTACCTGTCTAATAGAGCATATGAATTAGAGTGAGTGACGTACTTAGACCTGTTTCAATCGAACTTTGCATGAATTTTGGCTACAATTGTTCTTTTCTTTTAGGAGGAATGAGAGATGAACGCCTTTTTGCAGATTAAGCTCACATTTTCCTGCCTTCATCAACAAGTAGGTCAGATGTAAGCATAATTAGTCAGTTCCCCAGACAGGAGACTTTGGGCCTCCGAGAATCTCATTTTCAACACAGATCCAGCTCTTCAGTCCCCGTGTTCAGCCAGAATCCATGCGGGGGCCATGATAAGCTCTTAATTAAGTCTGGTTGCATTAGGGTGCTGGTACTTAAACTCAACAGGAGTGTAAGGGATGGAAAATGAACCAGGTGCAGAATCAGTCTGTATTATACTTCTGGATTTCTATCCATATAACCTTGGGGAAAAAATGTTCACCTCTTTGAGCCCCAGTTCTGCCCCTCTGTCTTTTTTTTTTTAATGGAAAAAAAAAAATCCCAGTGTACTAACAATCACACTGCTTTGTAGGTACAAACACTTCCTACAAAATACTTTAAACTAGTCCACATGAAAATGTTAGTGATCCATCGATTCACTGTTCTTCGTGTTTTTAAAGTAAGCTGAAGTATCCTAATCTCTTGGAATTTATGGACTTGGGTGCTAGGCTTGGCACTTTGTATAGAATCTCATATGGATTTCCCTGGTGGCTCAAGCAGTAAAGAATCCGCCTGCAATGCGGGAGACCTGGGTTTGATCCCTGGGTTGGGAAGATTCCCCTGGAGGAGGGGCATGGCAACCCACTCCAATATTCTTGCCTGGAGAATCCCCATGGATAGAGAAGCCTGGCGGACTACAGTCCAGGGCATTGCAAAGAGTCATTCATGACTGAGCAACTAAGCACAGCACACAAGGCTGAAAATAATCTCAAGAAGTGGTTCTCCGTCTCTGTATGCCTTGGAATCTGCTGGTGAACTTATGAATACAGATCCCTGGGTCCCACTTTCAGAATTCCTGATTCAGTAGTTCTGGGTTAGGACCTGAGAATTTGCATTTCCAGCAAGGTGATGCTGATCCTGCTTGCTGAGGACCATGTATTGAGAACCACTGCCATGAGGCTTGTATTCTGTTATCTCGATCTCACTGGTGAGGGCTCTGGGACACAGAGAATCAAAACCATCTTTCCCTTTATATTTTGAACATTCTTTCTTAAAAAAAAAATCCCATCCTACCACAAAATCATAATGGAATTCTCTAACACTGCCTTCTTAATATTTTATTATGGCTTTCCTTTATAACTGTTTCATTAACTTAGTATTGACTCTGAGTACAGTGTGAGGTAGGGAACCAGTTTTATTCATCTTTCCATATAGATAACTAAATACTCCAGCATCTGTTATTGAACAATCCATCTTTCTTCTCTTATTTCTCCTCTTCCTCCTCCATATTTATCTTTTTATTCTTGTCAAGGTTCAAGATCTAGTAAAGCAAGTCATTGACCTTGTCCTTTCCCAAGAATGTCTAGATCTTACTCTTTTCTCTTTCCTATTTGTATTAGAGTCATTTATTTTCCAAGACTCACATACAACTCTGTAAGGATGTTAGTTACAATTGCATTGAATCTTTGCATATATCAGGGATAATTTGGCAAGTTTATGGCATTAAATCTTCTTTTCAAAGGACACTGTATGTAACTCTAAACTATCTTTCATTGTTTTTTCAGTCTGTCAACAAAATTTTATCATATTCTCCATAAGGATCCTGCATATCTTTTGTTAGATTTATTCTTAAATAGTATCAACAGTTTAAATTGTTATTCTTGCTATTATAGAAGTATGCTTTATTTTAAACTTAAAATTTCTAGATACGTACTGTTGACCTATGAACATATAACTAAATTTATACCAAATTTGTATCTTGTAAATTTGCCAAACTCCAATCAATTCAAATAATAAATCATAGATTATCTTGTATTTCCAACAAAAATTATATTAACTACAAATAATGTATCTTGTCTCCCTCCCCTAGTTTTTACCCATCTTTTTTTTTTTTTTGTTAAGGTGCTAACTAGGCCTCCAGTACAAGGTTGAGTAGAAGAGTTTACAGAGGTTTTTCTTTGTCTTACTCCTTTTCCTTTTATCAGAATTCTGAGACAAGGAGTTATTTCCCTTGAAAACTTTGCTAGTGAAGTCTCTCCCCTTACAACCTCAGGATATGTGATAACATGGGTTTGTAAAGTAAAGGTAGCCCACACCAGCCAATATATGCTTTAGTTCTGAAGTCATGGCAGGTCTATTTCATTCAACCTAAATGCAGATTTAAAAGTGAATAACTGGGAAACATCTTTCATTAAAGAAGATGGTAGTGTTGAAATTAATAATTCTCCTGTATATGTGTATAACGCTTATATAATAAAACCCTTTCTGGAGGACCCTAAGCTTCCTAACCTAGAAACACTGTGTATCCCTCCCTCCCAGGACTCGTGGGAACAGCAGGGATCAAAGCTCAATACTAACAGTTTCTTTAAAAAAGCTTATCAGGAAAGGATTGAATTACTGGAGTGTCAGTGGTGAAGGTTTCACATTGTCCTTAATTTTGTGGTGGCCTATGCTCTCCATAGAGTTTGCAGGCATTGGAGACAGAAACTAAAGGAGTGAGGGCACAAAGCTGCTTCTTCCAACTTGATGCCTGGGCCCTGTGTGGCGAGTCTAGCTCAGCCATGCACCTGCCGCTGCCCCCAACCAGTGTTTCAGTTCAGTTCAGTTCAGTTCAGTCACTCAGTAGTGTCCAACTCTTTGTGACCCCATGAATCGCAGCACTCCAGGCCTTCCTGTTCATCACTATCTCCCGGAGTTCACTCAGACTCACGTCCATCGAGTCGGTAATGCCATCCAGCCATCTCATCCTCGGTCGTCCCCTTCTCATCCTGCACCCAATCCCTCCCAGCATCAGAAGTTTTTCCAGTGAGTCAACTCTTTGCATGAGGTGGCCAAAGTATTGGAGTTTTAGCTTTAGCATCAGTCCTTCCAAAGAACACCCAGGACTGATCTCCTTTAGAATGGACTGGTTGGATCTCCTTGAAGTCCAAGGGACTCTCAAGAGTCTTCTCCAACACCACAGTTCAAAAGCATCAATTTTTTGGCACTCAGCTTCCTTCACAGTCCAAATTTCACATCCATATGTGACCACTGGAAATACCATAGCCTTAACTAGATGGACCTTTGTTGGCAAAGTAATGTCTCTGCTTTTGAATATACTATCTAGGTTGGTCATAACTTTCCTTCCAAGGAGTAAGTGTCTTTTAATTTCATAGCTGCAATCACTATCTGCAGTGATTTTGGAGCCCACAAAAATAAAGTCTGACACTGTTTCCACTGTTTCCCCATCTATTTCCCATGAAGTAACTGGACCCGATGCCATGATCTTTGTTTTCTGAATGTTGAGCTTTAAGCCAACTTTTTCACTCTCCTCTTTCACTTTCATCAAGAGGCTTTTTAGTTCCTCTTCACTTTCTGCCATAAGGGTGGTGTCATCTACATATCTGAGGTTATTGATATTTCTCCTGGGGATCTTGATTCCAGCTTGCGCTTCTTCCAGTCCAGCATTTCCCATGATGTACTCTGCATATAAGTTAAATAAGCAGGGTGACAATATACAGCCTTGACATACTCCTTTTCCTATTTGGAACCAGTCTGATGTTCCACGTCCAATTCTAACTGTTGCTTCCTGACCTGCATGTAGGTTTATTAAGAGGCAGGTCAGGTGGTCTGCTATTCCCATCTCTTTCAGAATTTTCCACAGTGATCAATTTTCCACAGAAAGCCTTCCTCAGCGATCAATGCAAAGAAAAGAATGGGAAAGACTAGAGATCTCTTCAAGAAAATTAGAGATACTAAGGGTACATTTCATGCAAAGATGGGCTTGATAAAGGACAGAAATGGTATGGACCTAACAGAAGCAGAAGACAGTAAGAAGAGGTGGCAAGAATACACAGAAGAACTGTACAAAAAGATCTTCACAACCAAGATAATCACGATGGTGTGATCACTCACCTAGAGCCAGGCATCCTGGAATGTGAAGTCAAGTGGGCCTTAGAAAGCATCACTATGAACAAAGCTAGTGGAGGTGATGGAATTCCAGTTGAGCTATTTCAGATCCTGAAAGATGATGCTGTGAAAGTGCTCCACTCAATATGCCAGCAAATTTGGAAAACTCAGCAGTGGCCACAGGACTGGAAAAGGTCAGTTTTCATTCCAATCCCAAAGAAAGGCAATGCCAAAGAATGCTCAAACTACCACACAATTGCACTCATCTCACATGCTAGTAAAGTAATGCTCAAAATTCTCCAAGCCAGGCTTCAGCAATACGTGAACCGTGAACTTCCTGATGTTCAAGCTGGTTTTAGAAAAGGCAGAGGAACCAGAGATCAAACTGCCAACTTCTGCTGGATCATGAAAAAAAGCAAGAGAGTTCCAGAAAAATATCTATTTCTGCTTTACTGACTGTGCCAAAACCAGTGTTTACGTGTTTCCAAATCACATGATGATGCTGCTCAGCTCTTTCTTGGATGCCATCAATTTGTGCCTTGGTCAGTGCCTTTCAAAGTGGTCACTTGTTGGTCTACAAAGAGGTACGTGCAGAAAGCGAGAGTAGGCATATAGATTTTTTGAATACAAATTGATATTGTTCTGGCATTTCTACTGTATTTATCAAAAGTGTCAGTCCACGGGGGATGAGACATTATAAAAATTAAAGGTCCTTTATTGCCGAGAATGTCCCTGACATTTAACCTATTGTTTTGCTGGAAGATTTAAGGAGAAAAGATCATCTCAATTTTTAATTTTTTTTTTAAATTTACTAATTCCCTCTGCCTGCAGCACTGACGGAAGAATTTCTTCTTGAACCTGAAGGCTCAGGTTAATATCACTTTCACATATGCATCCTCTGACTACTGTCACCAAGTCAGACTTATTGCTTGCTTTCTGGTGCTCCCCACACCTTACAACTTTACCTGCTGTTGTTTCATTCTTTGTTTTATAGATAACTGTCTAGGTATCTGTCTGTCTTCACTGCACATTAGGCTGTGAGCCATCAAGGGCAAAGATCATGTTCTGTTTACACTTGTTAGAGAACCTGTATCATTGGCATCTCCTTTTGAACAGTGCAATTCTGTCTTTTTTTCTGTACAAGGCATATAGAACATACCAAGAAAATCTTTGCAGAATAAGTGTATAGCTTCCCTATATGCATTACTCATCCAATAATTAATTTGGTGTGCTGCCTCTGTCATGAACTGCTCTACAAGAAGGTGAATAAGTGACTAAGACCCGTTAAGTTTCTGTCTTTGTACTGTTTACATTCTAGTTGACAAACAACAAAAATGATAAGGTCAGTGTCCAAGGAGTATTTGAAGAAATACAACAAGGCTCTATGTGTAGTGATGTGCTCCCCCAGCTTTATCATCTCAAGATAGCTTTGTCTTGGCTTGGCGAGACAAATCAACCAAGGACAGGCAGTCTGGCTTCCAAAGAATCGGACAGAGAGGCTGCACTGAAAGTGCTCCAGGAGTAGGCACCAGCCCCAGGATCACTCATTTCAGGGCCTAGTCCTGATATAAAGAAGTACTGCTTGGTAATCTTGTCCCACTGACAGTACTGCATGGGGACACCCTTATCGGTGTCTCAGCCTCACTGTGGGAACTTACAGATTGTGCTGCCAAGAAGGATCATTTAAAAACCGACAACATGAGGGAAAGAATAGAATCAATTACTTACTCCTAAAAACCAGGGCCTCTATTTTGGATTTAATTCTGTCCCTGCCAAGCATAGAGTCCAAGATACCTAAAGTAGAGCTATTATTTCAAAATGTTTCAAAACGATAGACTAAATTTGTTTGAGCAATAACTTCTTTAATCAAGACCAGTGGTTTCTGAGACTTCACTTTTCTTAAGGAGCAGCACCCTTTCTTGGGACAAAATCTTATGTGAAAGCTAAAGTTACAGACTGGATTAATTTATTCATTCCAAAGGTATTACTTGAGCCCTGCCCAATACCAGACATGTACTGGTCACTTTTATCACTAGTAGTAAACAAAAGAGAAAAATGACTCATTTTCAAAACTTCACACCCAAGGGACTTCCCTGGAGGTCCAGCAGTTAAGACTCTGTGCTTCCATTGCAGGGGACTTTGTGTCTATCCCTGATTGGAGAACTAGGCCCTGTATCCTGGGTGGTCCCCCAAAATGTTCACACCCAAGTGTGTGTGTTAGCTGTTCAGTCATGTCTCTTTCGGACCCCATTGACTGTAGCCTGCCAGGCTACTTTGTCCATGGAGTTCTCCAGGCCAGAATACTGGAGTGGACAGCCACTCCCTTCTCCAGGGGATCTTCTCCACTCAAGGGTCAAAACCCGGGTCTCCTGCATTGCAGGCAGACTCTTTAGCATCTGAGCCACCAGGAAAGCCTATCCAAGTGTGAGGAGAAGCAACAATAACAAAAAGGGCCACATGCCATGCAAAAAATGAAGGTGAGGGATGGACTTAGAGAATGCCAAGATTGGTGCCATATATAGGGTGATTAGGAAAGGCCTTTTGATGAGTTAACCTTTGAAGAGACCTAGAGCAAGTGAGGGAAGGAACCTTGAGGGTATGAAGGAGAAGAGCATTTTAAGCAAGAGAGCAAGTGCAAAGGTCCTGAGGTAGTTACATGCATGCAGAGTTCCAGGAATGGCAGGAGGCTGGTGAGGGCTGCAGCAGAGGGATTAAGGAGCAAATGAGTCTGGAGAGGTAATGAGGAGTGTGAAGAATGGGCAGATTATGATTAAAAGCTGGTGCTTTGTTTTTTTCTGAATCCTGCATGTGATGCAAAGCTGTTAAAGAATTTTGAGCAGAGGAGGTGAGACATAGTTAGGCTAATATTTTAAATTGTGCCTCAGGAAGCTGCCCAGCTACGTATCTGTAGTAACTGGAAGGAAAGCAGAGTATATGGGTGCAAATGAAGGTGCGATGAGGGAAGCATCTGAATGAAATGAAACATCTCTTCCGATTGATTCTCATCCCTCAGTGAATTAAGAAGAAGACTAATCATCCAAGAGCTAGTATGGGAGAAGGGTTGTTAGAGGAGAGGGGGAAGGCAGAAAATAGCTTTTCAGCAGAATGGAGGAGTGAATGAGCTAGGAAAATGAAAACTGCCAAGGAGCACAAAATCTTGGAGCACAAAAATTCATCATTTGTGATCCTGAATCCAAAGGGAGACCAGTCAAAAGGGCTGGGTGCTAAGACTCAAGAAGGACCATCTATGTGGACACTAAAGCCACCGAGAATCTGGGCAGGAGTATATAGTGTTGGAGAGAGGAGAGGAAGGGCTTTATGGGAATCTACAGATGAACAGGGCGAGGGTAGCCTTGCCATGGGAGCTTCTAAGCCACACGAGGGCAGTTTAGGGTGGAGACAGGGACACTGGCTAGCATGGGAAGACCAATTCAATCCTCACTTCTTTTCCTGATGTAATCACTGGGGGCACTACCAAGAAACATGCAGGGTTTACACAGAGGACTGGAATGTTTCAGATTGAAGGAGGAGCAAAACTTTGAAGCCTCAGGGTTTTAAATAAGCATTTTGGACAAACACAGGGCCTTACAAATTCCTTGTGCTCATTGGTTTGTGTCTCCCTGTCCTCAGAAATACCCTAGTCTGGGCTTTGTCTACCTAGCACTCCAAGCACCCAACCTCTGCAGTCATTTATGTGCGTGTGTGCATGTATGTGCTCAGTCATGTCTGACTCTTTGCAGCTTCATGGACTGCAGCCAGCCAGTTTCTTCTGTCCATGGAATTTACCAGGCAAGAGTACTAGAGTGGGTTACCATTTTCTCCTCCAGGGGCTCTTCCTGACCCAGGGGTCATACCTGTATCCTGTGCATTGGCAAGTGGGTTCTTTACCACTGTGCCACCTGAGAAGTCCACAGCTTTAAATAAGCACCCACTCCTGGTAAGGGCTTGGGACATCTTTCTGTCCATGCTCTACCTGCTGCTTAACATCTTTGGAGCCGCATCTTTGCCTCTGTATTCTAGCCCCTTTTACTGATCTTTGGACCCTTGATTTGGGGATAGTTTATTCTCCTGGACCCAATCTCTTCCTCCTCTGTTTTAGTGGAGCAGGACTCTACGGTATTCCCCCTCTACTCCACGTCTTCAGCCTGCCTTGTGTCTGTGGAAAACTTTAGCCAAATAATAAGTTTAATCATAGAAGTGAGAAAATGCAGAAGCAAAAGAAAGCACTCAAACAGGACATAATAATAATGGTTTAGTCATTAAACAAAGTCTAGGACCTTTAGTTCCTCCTCAAGGGCTATAGATAGTATTTTGAACCATATCCTTTGAGCTGTTTTGTAGATACTGAAACCCCACCAGGTGGAAGAAGTTAACTACGTGATGACCATATTGTAGCCATGACACAGACTGCCACATTTCCAAGAAACGACCTCAAAGAAATGGGAACAAACTGATCCTGGAACTGAAGATTAGCTGTTCTTAAAACAATCAAAATGACACTGATCAGACCAAGGCCATGACCAAATTCAAGGTAACTGTCAGAGCTGACTGTGCCGTCTCTGTACATAACTTCACCTGTGAAAGATCTTATCCACTGATTGTTGGGGGCAGGGTGAGTTGGCCTTCGTACATGAGTCTGCTGCCTCTCCACCTCTGTTGCTACACCAGCCTCCAAAATAAAGAAAGCTTTCTTTTCGCCAACCTTGCCCCTGAGTATTGGCCTTAGAGCATTGAGCACTTTCAGTAACACTCTCAACGCTGAATGTTCACCTGGTTTTTATGGCACTCACAGTTTTGGCTTCCTCCATCAGCCATAAGCACCTTTTCAGGAGGAAGAAGGATAATGGAGCCATTTGCTCCTTAAGTAATATGATGATGATCTAGATGGAGAACAATGCTGGATAACTGAAACCAGACAGAAACATTACAAGTGCATAACATGAAGTGTATATGCTATGAATCATCAGTCATGGTTCTATTTCTTTTGTGACAATGTAAAAATGTGACAGCCTGCATCAAGACAAACAATAAACAAAGAAAATATGAATATCAACTTGGAGAGGAAACACTGCTACCCTATCCAGACTATTTTTTTCCCCTCCTACTAATTTTGACGAGTAGTATCTCTGTCATCTGGGTTCCTAGGTGACTCAGCAGTAAAGAATCTACCTGCCAATGCAGGAGACACAGGAGATGTGGGTTTGATCTCTGGTCTAGAAGAACACTGGAGTAGGAGAGGACAACCCACTCCAGCACTCTTGCTAGGATAATTCCATGGACAGAAGAGCCGGGAAGGCTAAAGTCCAAGGGGTCACGAAGAGACATGGCTGAGCTAGTGAGCACACACACACACCTCTCTTTCATAACAACCAGGCCGATTATACTACACCTTCCCACTCACACCCCAGTCACACACCAAGGCAGAAACATCTGGGACCAGTACCTTTCTCTCACCACCTTTCAAGTTCTTCCAAGAAACTAGTCAGGCTTAGATCCTTCTGAAAGACTTTCAGAAAATTCTTTCCTTTTGCTAAACACCTACTTGCATGGGACCATGTGACTGAATGGGCTTCTCTGATATATCGATTGTCTCTGGGGGTTTCTGGCTACTTCAGATACAGTACAACCTCCTAGAGGAGGGACTAGCACCTAGGAGCACCCAGAGGCTCACTGGTGCTTGGTTTGCTGACCTTGTCTGTTTTCCCACTGCATGGCTGATGCCCAGATGTTGTACAGGTAGCCTCGTGAGCAGGGAAGTTTATCCTTTGCTGAGGCAGGAGGTGATTAGAATCATAGCTGCTGGAGAAGTCTATGGATTCAGCTCTTTGTTCCTCTGCTTACACACCGTGGCTCCTTAGTCTCATAACTGATATCCTTGTGTAGCATTTTTTCACCTGTAAAATGGGGGTGACGATAGTATCCACCTAACAGATAGTAGTGAGGATTAAAATGACAGTGGATGTAACATGCTTAGTGTCTGTAATAAAATAAACACTCAGTATACGTCTGCTACTGTGTTTGTTTCTCTTCCCCTGTGATCCCTGTGCTGGCTTCCCTCAGCAGCTCAAAAGGCTTGTAAGCTTTCCCATCTGCAGTGGTAAAGTTCCATGCTGCAGTTGTGCATCCTTTATCATCAATTCAAACTGTTCATAGCTCAGTCAAGCTCCTGGCTTCACTGTTGGGATTTAGACAGTCCTTTGGATGTCCTGGGCAATAGTTATGATGATTAAAGCAGCCCCGATGAATTGATGCTTTTGAACTTCTCCAACTGTGGTGTTGGAGAAGACTCTTGAGAGTCCCTTGGACTGCAAGGAGATCCAACCAGTCCATTCTGAAAGTAATCAACCCTCATATTTCTTTGGAAGGACTGATGCTAAAGCTGAAACTCCAGTACTTTGGCCACCTCATGCGAAGAGTTGACTCATTGGAAAAGACTTTGATGCTGGGAGGGATTGGGGGCAGGAGAAGAAGGGGATGACCAAGGATGAGATGGCTGGATGGCATCACTGACTCGATGGACATGAGTCTGAGTGAACTCTGGGGAGTTGGTGATGGATAAGGAGGCCTGGTGTGCTGTGATTCATGAGATCACAAAGAGTCGGACATGACTGAGCGACTGAACTGAACTGAACTGAACTTATGGTTCATTAAGTGGTTTCATAGCTTTATTTCCTCGATCTTCTCTCAGCACCAGGACTGCCACCTACAGTTGTGGAGGTTGTGTACTGCTCAACTGCAGACTGCACCATTCACATTTTAATCTGTATGAATGGTGCCCCCTAGAGCTCTGCACAAGACTGATTTCCACAGCCATAGCCATGAACTTGCTCATAGCAGCCCAGTGAGGTTGGTGTTATTATTCTCATTTTAAAAATAAGAAAACAGGTGCTTACAGGAATTTTAAAAAAATGTAAAATACAAAGAGGTTTTACAAGAAGTTTCATGCCTGCTTCTCACAGTCTGTGTGTTTTGTCAGTTGCCAGGAAATTACCCTGGAGAGAAGCAAACAATCAATTTCAAATGGTTTGCCTTATTGCATCTTCTTCTCCACCCCCACACTGAGAAATGGAAAATCCAATAACTAACAAAGAGCCCAGTAAGGTCCTTTCCCTTCATTGAAAGGATTTAATCATTGGGGTGAACTCCACAAATATTTGTGCAGTGGATGTGGGAATGAGTCAGCGAATGCTGTTCTTCCTTGCGCCAAGGCTCCTTGGAGCGTTCTGCGTAGTCTTTGGGTGAGAGGACGATTCTGAGCTGGATGGGTCTGTCTGTTGTGAAGCCTGTGTTCACCAGGCTCCTAAGAATGAAGGCATACATGGATGACGACTATTGCATGTACAGCCCGTTCATGGTCCCAGGTTCCACCTCTGTTTGTCAGGACTCATTGGACCATCTACTGAATTTCAGGCAATCAACCAGGTGCCCATTTTCCAAGAGAAAGACCGTCAGTGTAGACAGAGGTTATTTTCAGTACCCATGGCTTTGAATGATCCTCCTCTCCTTTTGCAGTTTGCCTTGGAGTGGGGTCCATCAGGGTCTTGGCAGTAGGAACTGTCTGTCCTCTTTCCCCAGGATCATGTCTGCAGTAAGATTCCCTCCCATCCAGCCCTCATACTGTCTGCCCCAGGGGCACATTGTATTCCACAATGCTTGTCAAATACTAATCACTTGGGAAAGGGGGAAATGAGCTTTTAGCAAAGCCACATAGTTCTCTCCATAGTTCATAGTCTGACCTCAATTCATAATCTGATCCCTCATTCCAGCCCCTCTCTCTTCACTTTCTCATAAACTCCTGATGCACCAGACTGCTGGTAGCTCCCAGACTTTCTACCTCTGTTCTTGCTCTGCTTGTGGAATCCAGGTGTCTCTGCCTGAGCAGAGTTATCTCCTGCAGTGGCTCTTTCTCTCATGCTTGGTTTGGTCAGCACCAACAGCTCCTTCCTTTTATGTGGGTGTCATCCCAATTTAGAAACATCTTTTTAAATACTCTACTCTGCTGCCTATTAGAGTCATCTTGCATGTGTTTTTCTTTTCCTCTTCTTTTCTAAAAAAAACACCTGGCTGCAGTGGGTCATAGTTGTGACATGTGGGATGTTTTAGTTGTGGTATGCAAACTCTTAGTTGGGGTATGTGGGATCTAGTTCCCTGACCAAGGATCAGAACCAAGTCCCCCTGTGTTGGGAGCATGAAGTCTTAGCCACTGGACGACCAGGGAAGTCCCCAATGCATCTGTTCATCAGTCTTCTATTAGGTGTTCCTCAGAGTTATGGTCTATGTGTCTTCTTTTTCCATTAGACTGCAAGTTTCTTGAGGGCAAGAGGCATTATTTATCCACTTCTGACTCCTCCACAGGGTCAGAACAGGGAACAGGACTGAACTGTGACTTGGCAGATTCAATTGAATTTCTAAATAATCTAAATGAAGCTCTCCCCTTGATGACAGATGAGGTTAACTGTGTGCATTTATGGGTTGGCTGTTGCCAGGAGACATGAGGCAATCACTTTCAACATGACTGTTTAGAAATGAAGCTGAAGGCAGCTGGATGCTGGAGAAGCCCTTTCTGGCAATTAGACTGGCAAGTAACCAGATCCCACAATGGCAGGTGGGAGGTCTCATTGGCTCTTACCCTGTGTCTCTGCCTGGCTTTGTTCCCAGGATAATGCCTGAGCAGAGGCGATAGGGAAGCACATAAATTCAGAATGTGACCTCCAATTCAGGACAAAGAGGTGTGAGGGGGAGCCATATATCCTACCTGCTTCTGTGATGGGTCAGGGCTGCAGGTTGAGTAGGATCTCTGTGACCCATGGCATACAGACAGGGACAAAGCAGATTCTGCCTGCGTCTAGGGTGGCCACAAGTTCTGCCATCACTTAGGTGATGCTTTCATACAATGAAGTGGCTCTTGCACAGTTTATTTGTAAACTTTCTCTTGAAAAACACTGAGTAAAGCTACCTCAGTCCAGGTCCTCTCGTTTCCTACTCCTGGCCCTCTTAGTTGTCAGAATTTGCATTTTCTCTTTTTATTCCAGGGAAAGTCTCTCAGATTTCTCAATTACAAACAGGGATGAA